>CM028131.1:873377500-878377500 GCA_016271365.2 Neoceratodus forsteri | reverse complement strand
TCAAAATCATAGCCACAGCTCAACAAGACCAAAGTATCAAACTGTCTGATAAAAACAGAGGCTCTTCTCTCATTACATTCTGATAAACTTTCCACCTGAAATACAGCTTCTCTTAGCTCAGACAGTGTTGCAGCAGCTGGAGACTTACCTGCCTGTTTATTCTCACCACAAGGCCGTGGACAATGAGTATACCAAACACGACTAGGAGAGAAACACTTGCTAAGGACCCAGATACTGCTTTTCTTGAGGCCTAAATTGCAAAAAACTGTAGGCAGCATAAAATACTTGTCTTGTAAAAATAAAAATACAATTACTGTAAACTTGGGGTGAAGAGCCTCATCCTGAGGATGGAATCTCAGACTCCGATAGTTCAGAATCACATGAACTCTCCCACCTTTTCCTGAATCTGGGCAACAGAATGATGAGCAAAGTACTAGGAACAAGCTCATACTGACCAGCAAAGTTTGGAACAGCAACCAGGGGCATTCAAAATGTCAGATTTATTTAGTAAGGTGGATGAGCCTGCCAGAGAAGGAATGCTGTTAGTCTGAAATATAATGGTAGTAATGAAACTGCTCAGATAGAAAATTTGTAATCCATAAGTTCTTAGGAGCATCTATGGGTTTGGGGTGAATGTATTGTTTGCACTCATTCATGTAGAGGAGAAGCCACTACGATATAACTTTCAAAAGTTCACCCCTTTAGGGCAAAAACAAACATGACATAGACAAGTAGGGCACAGTCAAACAGCTGCAAGTGAAAACACCAGGCAATTGCAGCAGCAGACAGGCAACATATAGCACCTTTCCACCAGTTTTCATGCGAGGGCTTTACCTCTGACACCTTTGTCATGGGGCCAGCCCCCATGCACCTCTAAAATAAATATAATCATCTCCACCCATGGCATATCAGGCAGCAGGATACAAAGTGATGTACTCAGTGCAGCACACCCACAAGTCCCAGATGCCCACATCACAGGTGCCCTCATCACAATGCCCACATGTTGGAGCCCTTCTTGTGGCACCCTATTGATGGGATATCAGTTTCAAACAGATGCAATCCCTAGAAATTTTGGCGAAATATACTTTGGTAAAGGACACCCTTTATATCAATCCTTTTCTCAGTTCCTCCAACCAAACTCACTTTGAAAACCATCACATTACTTTTTAGAAACAAAGGTGTAAACATTGCTAATGTTCAATATTAGCTTCGTCAGAGATGTGCTAACCTTAAATACACTGTCCCCATTTTGGATGAAGAACTGATTTGGACAGGGCAGTGGAAGGTGAAAGTCCAGTTAAAACAAACAAATACTGGTATTTGCCATTTGCCTAGTAGCTTCTTTATAAGCAGGGATAGGGGACTATAATTTTACACTGGCCAACCAAAGACATGCCATACATGTGGAGCTAGAACTCATCTAAGCTCTGTTTGTGGTGCAAGCATGGTGCAATTTATGTTTAGAATATGGGCATGTTAGTTTGGGGTGTCCAAACCCCTTCTGATGTTATTTATGTGATGAAACCAGGCATCCCTACAAACAATGCCCCTTGGCAGCCCAAACCATCTAAACAAAATTATGCAAGATCAAGAACAACTCATTACAGAGTCACAGGTAAAAGCCCAACAGGCCAGAGAATCTAAACCCCAGTCCCCTCTGAATATCAGAAACATACTGAGCATGCCCCAAACTCTCTCACACCAAATATTCTCCAAGAACAAGGCAATACTGATATGCCACACTTATCCAGGCAGAAGCCTAGTATGAATACCAAGCATCTGACACCTTCTTATAAAGCAGACTCCAATACTGCCCAAGTGGAAACGCTGTAGAAAATTACTCTAGCAATATAATCAGGATGAAGACTGAAGAGATGCCCCTCCCACCTCCTCAGGCTCCAATGACTTTAGTAAAACCACCAAAAGAAGGACGCTTTAGAAGAAACCTGATTCAGTAGAAGCAGCAATCCCCTTCCTTACTAGGAATAGATTTAGTGCCCTATCTAAATGGAAACAATGAGAGGATACTGAGGAAGATAATGGAGACTCAGGTTGCTCTTCTGCTACATCCTCCATCGTGGATTACTCCTCAGACTCCCAGCCTGAGGTTTCTATGCACAAAATGTTCAGGGTAAAAGCTAAATCCAGACAGGAATGACACCTACTTTTCCCCTCCCATGTGTTAAGACATCTTTAACAACACCACTGACCATAATTGTCAGTAGTATTAAAAACTATAAAAATGTCTCACAACACTACAGAATCTAAATTATTTACTAAACAATATCATATTTTTACAAGACGCAAGAATCAAAACAATACATGAAATATCACAGGCACAATATTTGTGGACACAGGGTTGTTCATTTTGGTCCCAAGGAGAGGATATTTGTGATGGATGGTGATTTTATTAAAATGATATCATTTAAAGGTTAAAAGACTGGTGGAGATTTTACCTGGGAGGGCTCTTTTATTAGATTTAATGCATAACACCTATAAATTCCATCTGATCAATAAGTATGCTCCACAAGGGATGGCCTTGAGAGTGGATTTGTTTTATAAGATGCAACCCTTTTGTATACTAACAGAAGGCAATTTTTGGTGGCGATTTTAATTGTGGCCTTTCTCATGCAGATAGGGAGGCAAGACCCCCAAAATATATGGTGACAAGCACTGTTTAAATGACCTTATAAAAACTGTGAATCTACAAGATGGTTGTACAGCTGTGTACCAAAAGGGAGCTAAAATGTATTTAAGAGGGTATTAGCTACTAAAATTGATTATCTATTTTTTTCAAAATATTTAGATTGAGAATGCCTGTACAATATAGTTTAAAACATCAGATCATTTAGCTGTTTCATGTCACTGCACCATGAGAATTCATTCATTCCATAAAACAAATTCACGCTTGAAATTGAATAACCACTTATTATCAGATCCACAGATTATTCAGAAATAGCAAAATCTGTTTTGAGCTAAAATTTCCATTATTGAAGCATAATATTCTATAGTGGACTGGTGGTTAGACACAAAGATGGATTTTAAGGATGTCTTTATTAAACAGGTGGTTTTGAAAGGAGAAGAAAATATTTTCAGTATCTTAAACTCAGAGAAAAATACAAACACTGATCTTCCTAGCCCATGAAAGAAACCAAAATGTAGGATTACAAGTTAAGCAGCTCAAGGAGGACATGTTTAACTACCAATATAACAGAGCAGATACACTGAAATTACAAGCACAGTTTGGTACAAAGGTCAAAACCTACATTTGATATTTTAAGGAATGTGCAGATCGTGTGAATCATTCCCACCTTGAAAGCCTTTTAGATCCAGAACTCAGAAAACTTCATACTACCCTGAAAAATCATGGTCATAGCACAAAAGTATTTCTTCAATATGTTTGGGATCACTTCCATGGCCTTATAAGATAAATCCTTTTGAATGATGTTAAAATTCCAGTATTCCAAAACACAAACAAAACAAAACTGAACCTGAAATTCCAGTAGAGGAAGTCTGTACAGCTGTCAATAAACTGCATACAAATTCAGCCCCTGGACAGGATGGTTTATCTGCAGAATTGTATAAAACATTTTCTTCACAGCTGTGTCCAGTGAAGCTGTACTATTTAATGAACTCTTGCAGTCTGGATACATTCCTACAGAAATGTTATAAGCTATTATGATGTTATTGCTTAAAAGGGTGACAAATCCTATATTAAAAACTGGAGACTGATAAGTCTTCTCAATGTAGATTATTAACTACTTGCCAGCATTCTAGCAAATAGATTACTGATGCTTGCAGAATGTGTAATTACACCAGTACAAACATGTACCATCCCCAAAAGATCTGCCTTCCATGACTTAATTTTTAAGGGATTTAATAACAAAGGAAATTTAAACACCCATTTTGGATACATTCTTCCCTTGGATCAAGAAAAAGCATAAGATACAGTATGTCCCAAGTATATGTTTCATATTCTCCAAGAATATAGTGTTCCAGCAAAGTTCATTTCCTGGATCAAAGTTCCCTAGAGTAATGTTTGCATTGTGCCATACATAAATGGAGGCTGGGGTAAACTTTCAAGCAAATAAAGAGGGTCAGTCAAGGATGCCCATTAAGCCCCTTGCTGTACATCATTGTAATATACCCATTTATCAGAAAGATACTGAATAATCTTTGAATTCCTGGAATAAGGCTATCTGCAAACCAAACCACCATCAATATCTATGTTTTCGGATGATATATGCCAATGTGTACAGGATGAATCTTTTGGGCCCAAAATAGTGTCCATATCCTCATTTGAAACTGTTTCAGGAGCACAGCTGAATTATTTAAAAGTTGAGGCCTACAAATAGCACTGATGAAAAGAAATGAAACTATTACTCATGTTGCAAATATTCCTACAATAAAAGAACCTATTAAAATCTTAGGTATAGCGTTTGGAACACAAGATGATGCAACATTCAATTAGAATATGCAGCTCACATAGCTAATGTACAATTACAAATCTGGAAGCACAAAATAATTTCCAAACAGAAAATATTTTTTCATTAAAAACATTTATTCTCCCTGTTTTATCATGTGCCCACATTTATCTGTTACCCTTTCCTATGCAGTATAAATTCAATAAAAAAAATGTTCAAGGTCTCTGGGGTACCAGGCTGACCACCATAAAACAGGACTATATATACCATGATTACTGCTATGGTGGGATTAGAATGATGAATCCTATCGTAATTTTTTTCATAGCATGTTTAGATATTGCAATTTTTATGGGATATTGAAGGAAATACTACTCTTTGGCACACTGTAGTAGCCTAGTTACTTCTCTCACTAAAGTAAAATGAGGCCAAAGTACTCTAACAGTCTCTGCCATTTCTAGACTCAAAGAATTACCAACCCACATGAAACCAGTTTTAATATAGTTGCATCAATGGAAAGTAATGCAGACTCATATAGCTTCTAAATCAGAAAGCGGTTTTACGTTGGCATTCTACAAGAAAATTTTACTCAACACCACAATTATCATTTTGCACAGAGATTCAAACATATATAGTTTTCCAGCAAATATTTATTTATTTATTTGTGTCTAGGATTACAAAGTACCTTTGAGCCAAGGCTCTTTACAAAGGTTCCACGTCATGCTGGTTACAGGGTAACAGACACTAAAATATAAAACAGTTACAGGTACGTGGTTTTAGATAGTAACTTTGTTGACAAAATCAGACTGAGCAATGAGTAACTCAAGAAACAATAGGAGGAAGAGGGCAAGAAGGAGAGGGCTGAGGTGGGAAGGCATAGGAGTAGAGGGTCAGGGTGAGGCAGCCGAGGGGCCTTGTCAGGACAGACACAGGGCAAGTGCATTAGAAGTTGCATTGGACAGGTAAGCGCAAGAAGAGAGGGGAAACTGACACTTATCAGGTCAGAAGCAGCCTAGGGAATGAAGATGTTATGGGTGCAAGCACAGGTGGAGGTGCCAGTTATGGAGCGGTGGAGCTTTTTGTTTTAATGCTCCAAGCATTGCTGTGGATGAGGTGTCACTAGACAGCTCATTCAATAACTCATACCCTGTTTGAAAATGACCTTTGGCCTTGGAATGTGTAGGAGTGGGATTTGAAGGATTTGGGGCTTACAGCTCCTGGTGTTGCGGTTGGTGATTTGGGGTTTGAGCTGATAAAGAATACCCCTTTAGATGTTGAATGTCAGTTGGTTGTCCTGTCACAGGAAACTTTGACTTTGCAATTCTTTAAAACATAAGGCAATAGAAGAATGTATGTGTCCCTGTCTGGCTTTGGACAGGTATTGGAAACACAAGAACATTTTTATTTCCTGCCCTTTTGTAAAACAATTTTAGACTTTGTTTTAGAAGCCTGGAATGACAGACAAGTAAACCCTATCACATACGGAATACTGATTATGTGGTTATAACGCTAGACAGCAGAAATATAGAGGTTAATATAGGGGAGCAGTTAACAACTGCATTGTATTCACATCGAGAGGTTACCATGGTCTGTAAACCTCGAGGCGCAGCTCAGTTTTCAGTAACCATAACCTCAGATAATTCAAAGGTTATTAACTGCTCCATATATTGTCTTTATAGTGTATGTGGAAGCAGTCCAGGCACAGTTCACAAAAATAGGAAGGTAAAACAAATTAAAAGTTTACCTGAGTGAAGGCGTGACACGGTGGTGTCAAAGTTGCTAAAACACATTTAAATAAAACACATTCACTGATGTACTTTTTCACTTTTAAAAAATACCATTGATAACAGGTTTTAAAATAAGAAATGTATAACACGCTACATGATAAAAAAAAAACATTGCTGTCCCATGCGACTAGGAAGTTTATAACTAGGGTCAAAGCGGGTCGGCGTCCAACGAGCGCCATCCAGAAGAGACACAGGAAAAGGCCCATTCCAGAAGGAAATGCTTTGAGGGTACTCTTCTCATCACCAGGTACCCAACAAGAAAAGTAAAAGAAGAACTAAGCAAACAAGTGAGGAACCACCGTTTTGTTTGAATGCTGCCAGTACTGTGAAAGACTGTGATGTGGCTGGTGCAGCGGAATGTTTTTCACGGCATTCATTCTGTTATATTATGCCATCGATGTGACGTACCATCAATGGGTTAACAACAATTACGTCACATCGATAGCATAACAACATGCGGAAAGATGAAAATCACCACATAACAACGTTCTACCACACATTATATCATGATAGCACATTAAGGTCAATATTTGCAGTCTGTAGATACTATCTATGGAAGCTGGATGTGATTTCACTTTGCAGCAAAATAACTCACAGTTATTCATATCATCAAACAAATTAAAGTATCTCTTGAAATAGATATTTGATAGAAAAAAATACAGTTCCGCCTCATCTTTGTAATAAATACTGGCACCACTGCACATGGTTTATAACATAGTAGCCATCATCTGACATGCATTAGAAACTGCGAAGGGTGGTAACTATAGTTTTTCGTGCTTTTGTTTTGTTGTTGTTTATTATTTTATACAGATAAAAAGTATGGCTGTAATATTTTTCTCCTTATGTTCCTCTATTATTTTGATTTTGAATGTAAGTAATTTTCAGTGCTCCATATATTTCACTATGTTTTTGTTTGTATATTGTAAAATGTATTTTCCTCAATAAAAATTCCCCTACTCTTGTCAGTACTGGGATCCCTTGTCTATTTGCCTGTGGGCCAAAATGGCACACACCAGGGATGGAAGAGGAGGAAGAGGACATGCTGTGACTGTTGAAAATTCTATGGCCTTATCCATTAATTTGCTGAATCCTTGTGATTTCATGAATGATAGAAGGAAGATAGCCATGGAAACTGGAACAGTTCATGAGGATTCTATTCCTGATAATAAAATACAGGAAAAGATGATGGCATTGCAGTTACACTCACACAAGATACAGAAATAAACTCAGCAAGGGACATAGCTATTCAGTCCTCAAATGACCCCTCAGCCAAGGTCCTACTAATGGTGGATATTGAAATGACGAGTGCTGTTCTACAGCTACTATCAGAGGAAGATCCTGGTCTGGCAATGACTGCCATACACAGTGAAGCTGCTGCCCTTACAGCTGCTGCAGCATTGGTGAAGGACTCAACCACAAGAACAGCTGTTACAGGGCTGCTGTCAGATGTCAATCTGACAGTGTCAATGGACCTTCCAATGGCTGGAGTGGAGCAGCCATCAGAGACAAACTTGGGCTAAGGAAAGGTTGATTGTCTCCAGCTACACCTTCTGTTCTGTCCAGCAGCTGATCTCCTGAGAAAGTCCTGCAGCAGCTGGTTAGACAAGAGTTGCTGATGGAAAAACTTGGTTGGTGGGATCAGGGCCTACAGCCACAGAAATCATGATGTTGGCCACTGAGGTAAGCCCTAACTCAAAATAACCTGCTAAACTACCTGCTAAAGTTGCTAAATGGAGACAAAGGTATGCCCATGAAGCATGCTGGTCAGTGGACACCAGGTACTAGTACCTACTCACCACTGTAGGCACGGTATACCATGATTATAGTGACCGAATATGGGTGCCACGTCAAAACAGTGACTCATATTGGGTGCTATACTCATGTGCTACCCTGCAAGGGTAGTGACTGTACATGACCGTTATGGTAGTGTATGGCAACAGGAATGGGGGATAGCATGGGGAAGGGGATAGGAGGGACAGGGAACAGGTTAAGGGTATGGGTGTACCTGCTACTGCTGAGCTAGCAATGTGGTGTGGTGGTTTGGGTGGCTAGCTCAGATGCAGCAGGCATGGCACTTAATTCTTTTTCAGTGTTGGATTTTGCCACCTCCCTGACATGCACCCTCCTGGAGTTGAGAATCTTTATTCAGGGGATGCATGGGCAAAGCCCCTGCAAAAGCACTTTTTTCGATTCTGGATGTCCGTCACCTGAAAATGTATATTGCTATTCTGCGATCATTATTATGACATGGAACCATAGGCACTAGTACAGCTCATTCTTGTGAAAAGCAAAGCTGTACAAGGTTCTTGGTTGACAACACAGCACCTATTTGGGAAATGGAAAGACTATTTTAAATGTGGAGCCACACAAACCTGTCTGCAGTAGTCACAGATGCTACATTTATTTATTTATTTAGGTTTTGTTTACCAGGTAAGTGCACTAGGCAAGACATTATCAATTTTAGGCATTTCCGAGAGGTTACAGAACAATATACAACAGTTAAACAGCAGACACAGAGTGCTTGGAATCTTCTGCTACCTCTACAACTACAGTTCAGACCAACCATTTGGACAATAGTACCATAGTGGACATTGGCCCTGTATAGCAGGACATTTAGTCAGGTGAGCCCCCATCAGCAGAGAGAGAACACTGAAAGGGTATGCTCCAGAGGTTTGCAAGAGGAACTGCCTAAGCTTCCTGAAACCTGTGCCAGGAACAAATTTAGAGACAGTGCCAGGCCTGGCTACCCACAAGCCACGGACTGGTCTGGTTGAGGACGAGGCCCAAGGATGATAGTTTCCTCAGTAACCAACAAGAACAACCGGACCCAAATAGTCTGAACTTTGGGTCCCTGTGGGTCCATTTGAATATGGTCCAGTGTTCTAGGGCCACTCGATGAACCACCTCCCTGCCCATGCTACCACTACATGGTCCTCAACAAGCTAGGCATGGAGTTGCAAGAGTGAGTGGGTTGACTACAGATGAAAAACTCTCCTGTCAAGTTTTCAGAAATGTTTAAGGACAGTCAGAACCGACACAAAGGTGCAACACAGTCCAGTTATGCTATGTTGGTGGTTTGAAAATCCCTCCTAACAGAGCTTATGTTATCAGGACTCTGCTTAAGGAAATTAAATTCTTTGCTTCAGAGTTATATGCCTCTATTCATATGGTTCATGAAGAGATACAATATTAGTTTTAAGGCAACTAAACCTGGACTGCATTTGGGTGCAGTATTCTACTCTGAAGGACACCCCTTTGATCCTCCTTTGTTGCAGTTCCTTGAAAGCCAGCAGTCCAGGTGGTTATGATTCTTCTTTGTAATTAAGGGGTCAGTGTTTAGACATTGCCTACTGGCCACATTGAAATGTGAAGTCCTGGATGTTCCTCCCCATCCTGGATGTGAAGTGGGTCCTGAATGGTTGGTGGAGGTTTCAAGTAAAACTTAAATACACTAGTATGGGTCTTGTCCACCTGCCCAGTAGCTTTTCTTGGGTAGGGATCATGGCCTAGGTTTCTTCAGAGTCAGCCATGATCCTGCTATAAGTGTGCTCATTATCACATTACAACAGCACATGTGATGAGCAGAAATGTGTTTTATGTTTGGACTATGGCCACAGTAACACCTCTAGCCCAAACCTGTTGAGATGTAGTCTTTGTGAGGAGAAAGGGTATGCCTATAGAAACTGCCCTAGGGCCTCTCACAATCAAAATGACAGCTTTGAGCAAGAAAATCTCACTAGGAAGGATCAACAGTCCAACCTGTTGAAGCAGTCAGCAGCAGCTACATCCAAGACAGAATCTGAGCCACACCAGGAGTTGAGCCTCACCCGGGTCCAGTGAATCCTGACTCAAGACCATTACTGAAGCAGAGACTATTCCAGACAATGTTCCTGATATCCAAATAGTTGTCTCAGGTTCAGTTCATGTGCCAGAAGAATAGCAGCAGGGACAACTGATACTACAGTAGATCAGCCATAATCCCAGACCAGGCTCTTCCATGAAACCATAGGCATACTCTCCTGGGGTCCAGCATTGACATGCCCCCACCACCCTCTACTTCACTATCACCCCAAAGGATGATGCAGGTGTGACTCTGGTTCCTCAGAAAGAGAAGTTGTGGTCAGAAACTAAAATCACAAAAAAATCTACAGGTTCACTGTCTTGAAAGGTAGAAGGAAGAGGTGCGATATGAAGAGGAGGATGCTGGCTCTGAGATTCCCACTGTACCATGTAAGTGTGATCTCTCATCAGACCAGGAAGATTCCCTACCTGTGGCTTCATCCTCAAAAACAGAAGGGTAGAAACAGATGTCAGTCTCTAAGAATTAGGAGTAATTCGTTATAATGATCTATTTAATCCTATTTTATTTTATTTATTTATTTATTTTTTTGCCAATGGACCCTTTGTCCATAGCATCCCTGAATGAATTGCCTTAATTCTCAAAGAAGTGTGCACTGTAGCTACCCTTTACACTGCAAAACCTTCCTGGGGACATGGTCCTTGTGCAGGACACATATTTGAAATCTTACTTTGAAATTAATAGGGCCAAAATTGATTGGACGACTAGCCCATTTTATTTTTTGGTCCATGGGGAGGAAACCTGCAATGGTGCTGAGATCCTTTTTCAAGGTTCAGATTGGCACCTCATGAGGTAAGTGGATAATCACCCTGAAGGCACTAATGGTGGATGTCACTCAGAGTGCTTGAGAATTTTTAATATCTATGTCCCCAAACCAAGATGTTACATATTGATTTCTTTAAGGAAATTCAGCCCTTTGTATGCATTTCAAGTTGTGATTCTTGGGGAATTTTAATTGCACTCCTTCCTCAGCCAACAGGGAATTTGCAAGGTAAAATGTATATACTGCGATGCTAATTTTCTTACAGAAATGTTTTGATACTGCTGGGTTATACCAACTTTACCGTCACACTGCACAACCGGAAGTACTTATACAAGGAGTCTCACATGACTAGAATTGATTGCATTTTTCATTCACAAGCCTTTACCAGTTTCCCTGCACTAGAAAGGTGGTAGAAACTTTGGACCATTTATTATTTCTATGTATCTGTTCAGCCAGTTCCTCCTGAAACATGGAAAGGGTCTGGCATTTGAATACATCCTTGTCATCTGGTACAAGGGTAAATCCCATTGGGAAAAGCTCTGGTTTACCAGACTGTCAGTGTTAAATGCTTGTGATTCAGTGTCCTCTTGGTGCGAAGATTCTAAATTGCAATTATTTTTTTTTCAAAACATTTCCACTCAGAGGACCACTACAAATTATAAAAAATAGTTATCTTTACCATTCCAGTTGCATAAATTAATCAACAGATCCCAGAATAGTACTGGAAGTTTTCTGAACTAATTAGGAATGTGAAACAGCAATAAAATGTACAATATAATAGAGCAAATTCTTATTTAAGGAATTACAGTTTTGTACACAGGGCTTTAGAAAGACTTTTGATGCCTTCAAAGGATGTCAGCAATGAGTAGATCACTATGTCATTATGCCCTGTCAGTCCCTCTAGAGTCTAAAAACATCAATGGCTGATTTACTTTGTATTATTGAGACATATTCTCAGACATGTATAAACCATCTGCTCTCATAGGTAGGATGATGTTTTCAGAAACCTGGATGTCCTGATCCTAAAAGATTCTCTGAGTTATGCTTTGTCTGCTTCCATATCTTTCAAAGAAGTTAGTAGGAGTGATAAAGTCCCTCTCCCTGGGCACTGCCCTAGGGAGTAGTGTCTTATCCCAAATTTATTAAAGCCTTCTTGCCCCAGTTGGGTCCAATTTTAGTGGAACTATATAATCATATTCTGCAGGTAGGAGACCTCCCCCACCCATGGCAGTTGCCCTACTGATTTTCTGCACAAAAAGGAGGCAAGTCTCTGAATGTAAACTTAAAGATTCTATCTAAGATTTTGGCTCAACAGTTGTGCAAGCAGCAGTAGTTCTCATCTCTCCCACCAATTCTACTCTATGCCCAGGAGACTAACAATAATTTAATTATAGTAAGAGTGGTTTTAGTGAGGGTGGTATGGGAAGAGTTAGTGGGCTCATTCTGTCAATTGATAAAGAAAAGGGGTTTGAGAAAATATCCCATATATATCTATTTAATGTGCTATAAATATATGGCATTCCTGATTCTTTTATAAAATGGATTAAAGTGATATGAATTTGCTAAGGTTCATCAATTTTTAAAGGGTGGCATGGGTTTGCTAGGAGTTCATAGAGGTCTGTCAAGGCTGTCCCTCTGCCTGCTAATATACATTTGGAGTATTGACCCAATGTTGCATTATTTACATTTACACATCAGTACAGCAGGTATGGTTCTAAGCCTCAGTCTACCCACTGGATTACGCAGATGACATCAGCTTGTTCTTGCAGGATACCACAGTAAGTCATGAACTGGATAAGGTGTTAGATATCTTTGCTGTAGCACCAGGTTCAGTTTAAAAAAACACAAAAATGCAGGTATTTGCATTGGCACACTTCAGAGCATGATATAGGTGTTAACTGGAATTAGAATCTCAGACCATTATTGACCACCCTGGATCAGATTCAGAATGGGAGACATAGCATTTTATAATTAGGACACGTGTCCTGGTGCATCTATGAAAAAACTGGCAATTCCCCAAAAACAGAGTTTATCTTAAGTCATTATTAGCCCTGAGTTTTTTTTATATATTAGATATGTGTTTTCTTGCCACTGGCCCTAGAAGATAGATTATACAGTGTATTTTTTATGTTCCTTTGGGATAGCTGGCTGAACCTTATTAATAAAAGTATTACGTACTGTATCTCAGTATCAAAAGGGAGAAGATATTATAAACCCTGTAGAGTTGTTGTTGTTATTTAGGCTCTTTTTTCTCTCTTTAAATTTACAGCTAGTTTTATGGATATGGGAATGCCTGACCATCTCGAGTTTTAAATCGGAGCTCAAAACATATTTTTTTAAGCAGGCTTTTTCTGAATGTTTTAAAATCCTATGAATGTTATTATTTGTTTATATTGTTTGTTTATTTTATTGTACAGTGCTTTGGTATTTGAAAGGCACTTAAGAAATAAACTTTACTTACTTTACTTACTTACAGTATTTACTTACATCAGGAACACACATTGTGGGTTCCATTACTCATGGAATGGATGGAGCCTATTCCTGCACACTGGGATTAAGGCAGGATATGATCCCTGGGAAGGGTACAGGTATTCATTTTCCT
Organism: Neoceratodus forsteri; assembly: GCA_016271365.2. NCBI lineage: Eukaryota > Metazoa > Chordata > Ceratodontiformes > Ceratodontidae > Neoceratodus > Neoceratodus forsteri. Next base: position 878,364,068 of record CM028131.1, on the reverse strand, counting down.
AATTATGTGCTAGCAGTTTTGTAACATTTAGGCAGTGGAAACCGACATCGGGTCAGGTAGAATCATTGTCTAGGCAGAAGATTTATTATCTTATTATGGCTTCAGCTTTTCAAATAAACCCAGAACTCCCTTCTGCCAGTAGGCAGCAATGGGTTGCTGTCCAGCAACTTTCTAACAATAGGATACCTCCCCAAATGTGAGGTACACTGTGGCTCAGTGTACATGGGTGCCTAGGGGTCAGAAATTCCCTCACGCATAAGAAACTGGAGGACAGTGGTTGTCTTAGGCCAGAGTTCACTGACACTCTGAAAATACAGGAGCATTTGTATCTGACTTGTCCTTATGCCTGAGGATTTTGGCTGCACTTAGCTATGCAATGTAGGTTCCACTTCTCTTTAAAATCACCTATCACAGTTTGATTCATGGCCTCTATCCCCAAGGCTGGGAAGTTTTGAGGGCAAAAGATTGCAATGTTAAAGACCATTTTCAGATTCAATCTTTGGCAAACAAGATGTGCATTTTCCTTGCAACACAAAGGCAAGTACACATAATGATTTGGTGTCTTCTGTGGAGATTGCCTTGTATGATGTATTGTATACACAGAGTTAAGTCCAGATTTCCGAGCTGTAAGATTAAAACACTTGGAGGCATTTCAATGATATGGCTATCAGGATAACATGGAACAGGAAGGGTTCTCAATTTCTGGAATATATGAAGCCTTTTCTGTCCTAGTGTGTAAAAAAAACAGTTTACCACTCTTTCTTTCCTGACTTTTTGGATTTAATATGTATAAGCTTTACATTTTGATTGTCTTAGATATGTTATTTTGGTTTGTATTTGGTTTTGTATTTTATTTTAAAATAAAAAATTCCCTGCTTTTCATTGATCAGTGCCATGGGATCTTTAACTTCCACCTGGAAAGTGACCAGAGATGGGCAGAAGGGATCTCAGTTTAGCATCTCATCTGAAGGATGGGTCTCATCCAAAGGAGAGAAAATACGCCCTGGCATCACAACTCACTGCTTGTTGTATCATAATCATTTCACAGCAACAGACTGTGATGCTATATATAAAGTATCATTATGTCAGATGTAGACATGCAGTCAGGGAAATGAGGTCTAAAAGACAGTGATCTTTTTCTCATGGTAATGAGTATCATAGTAATGTGAAAGGAATGCTAATTACAAACTACGTGAAATGTCACTTCGGTGATGCAGCGCACCCAATGGCTGCTTAATCTCATTGCTCCGGAGATGCAGATTGTTAAACTTTATCACAAACCATCGAGTTTACACTTTACTTAATGTTATCACTTCTTATCCAGTTTAAGTAGTGGCAGAATGGGAAAACCAAGAAAAAGACTTTTCCATGCCGAAAAATGTTTTGCAGCATCAGTGGCGAGTGGCCTGATAGCCCTTCACCCTCACGGTGCTCCATTGCAACTGCTTGAGGGATGAAGAATCAGAGTGGAATCCACCTCTACCTTTACCAAGGGGATGAGCAACTATACTGAGTATCCATACAGAATTGACTCTAAGATATCTAGTCTGCAATCGGACTTCAAGAAATTAGAGTCTGGTGCCTCAGCAGTGGAAACTCACTTAGATACCCTACAGAATGAGCACATGGCATTCTGGCACTCTCTCACTTATCTTCATCAGAGAGGCAGAGCTCACACAGGGTGGAGGGCGCTGAAGCCAGGGCCAGGAGGAGTAATATCCACATTTTGGAGTTCCTGAAGGCAGTGAGCAAGCTGATGTGATGGGGTATTTGGAGTCCTGGCTGCAACAGGAATTGGCTCTTCCAGAGAATTTTGAGTTTGGCATAGAGAGGGCTCACACAGTGGTAGCAACTAAGCCTAAACCAGGCTCCCCCTCCAAGGTCAATCATTGTGAAGTTTCTTAAATTTCCCACCAAGGAGAAGATACTTGCATGGCCTGGGACAAAAAGAACTTAACTTGGATGGGCAGAAGGTGTTTTTGATCAAGACTCCCCAACATGATGGTGAGATGTAAAATAGTGTTCCAAGTGGTTAAACTTCTGCAGGAGAAGGCGCAGAGCATATCTCCACTATCCCTCCAGGCTATGGCTCCTCAATGGAAAAAGGTGCAGATTTATGACAACCTGCTGCAGGCAACCCCCACCCTGAGAGGTTAGGTGTTCCAGTTCCTGATACCAGCGCTGAGCAAGCAGAGGCAGAGATCGAGAATTTGCTTTGGGAATGGCTCCTGGGGGACGGCACCCTCTGGGTCGAAGGAATGAATCCTCTTACCTCTGCATGCAGACATGGCCCACTGGGTTCTTCCGACATCCTCCTCCATGTAATGAGTTGGCTTTTGGTTGTTTGGCTGATGGGGCCTTTCAGGTATCTCATATCCTCAGTTGTGGAGATGCAGGAGTTTTTTGATGGGGCCCTATCTGGAACTGCATCTCAGGGATGGAAAGGAACCTTGGAGACACAACCTGGGTTCCTGGTCAGCAGCTTGTTGACTGGTCATCTTTCCGGTGCTCTCACTAAGTGGTTCCCCCTACGGAGGGATCATTTGCATTATTTTTCCTTCTCGCTACAGATATGGTTTGGCGACTAACAGAGAGATCCTCTGTGCTAATGTTTCCCAGTTGGGGTAGGCTGTGAGTTTAACTTTTATTTTCAAGTGGATTCTCTCTCTGGAGACTGTTGCAAGAGATGCTAATACTACTATTGGACCTTATTATATTAGTCATCTTCGTGGGGATATCTTTCCTCTGTTTACTGTTTTCTTGATATTCCTAGAATTTTACAGCTTGCTGGTAACATAGTAGAATATTAATACATTATATAGTTTAATCTGCTTCTTCCTCCTACACTGTTCTGCAGTGTTTAAAGCTACAAGGCTTCTTTTGGTGCCTTCCTGTTAGAGATCTGTTGGAGGGGAAGGGGGGACATATGGGAAATTTTCATTGTTTGTGTTAATCATTTGGGAAAAATTAATATTGAATATTAAGGGCTTTACTTGATGGTCAGTAGCTCAATTGGTTCTTTATACCGGGGCGCCGGGTGAGGTTTTGCCTCAGCGGAAGTCCTTGAATTAAAGAGAAGGAGTAACCTAGTCTGGTTACAGGCAGATTCACCATTGCACAAGCATGCAGAACTCCTCTGCCACTTTTGGAAGGCTTCATGTCCTCAGTGACTATCCTGTGCACAGGGTCACCAGGGTGCTACTTTAGTTGGCCCAGGCGAGTGTTGCATCTTACTGCCCATTTGATTGAATTCTCTTACAGTTCTGGTCATCCGGCAGCTCCAGCTGAGTTTGCGGTTGGCCTATAGTTTCTAGATATTGTTAATTACATGTTTGTTGTTATGTTGTTCAGTACATTTATTGTTTTAAATGTGGCTCTGGGAGTGAGGTTTGGAGGGTGGGGAGGACAGCATCCTTGGTTTTATTCTCAAGATTTACAGATAGGATCACTTACTATTTATGCGGTGAATGTGAAGGAATTAATAATGTTACTAAAAGGCCAGGATTTTGAAGGAACTTAGAGACTTAAAATGCAATGTAGCATGTTTACAGGAAACCAAGCTTACCCAGGAAGAACACACTAAATTACGCAGATCCTGGGTAAAAGGTTTTTCTCAGACTCCCACTTCATCTGCTAAGCGGGTATGGCCATTCTTTTGAAACGTGGTCTACCTTTTCACACTCGCTCAGTATTACAAGGAGGGATGGCAGATGGGTTTGGTGTCTGGAGAGCTATGAGGCTGCCTTATACACATCATCTCAGTATATACCCCCACTCCAGCGTCTGGTTCATTTTTAGGGAGCTTTTTTAACAGTTGCTGGTCTTGACGTGGACATCTTCTCATGTCGGGTGATTGGAATTGCATGGAGAACTGTTAATTAGATAGAAACCCATGGTAAGGTCAATATGGGAAGTTGTGCTAGATTGTTATGCAACCTAGTGGCTGAATCAGGGCTAGTTGATCTTTGGCATTGCAACATCCCTTGGTTAAGGACTACACATTCTTTCCCCACTGCAAATACCTACTCCAGACTAGATAGAGATATACTCATGGCAATCTGAGGCCTATTTATTCAGGGAGGTTCAGATACACCCTGTCTCCTTTTCAGACCATGCTGTAGTCCAGGTGGTGGAACTGGGAAACTAGGGCCCCAACAGACTCCTGGAGATTAGACCCTGGCTTATTGTTGGATAAACCCTTGGTGGCTAAGTTAAAGAGGAAATCAAATGGTTCTTGGCAGATAATAAGGTGACAGATACTCCTTAAGATTTATATGGGATGCTCTCAAAGCTTTCCTATGAGGTAAATTTATCAGCCACGCAGCCTATCGGAATAAGCTTCACAAAAATAAATCACAAGCTTTTAGCCTCCATTGCTTCAATAGAAGCATAACATAAATTGACCATGACCCCATAACTTTTCAAAAATTACAAGCAGCTAGGAATGAGTATAATCAGCTAATGATTCACCACACTATTAATTCCCTATGTTTTACTAATCAAAATATTATGAGGAGGGTGATAGGGCAGGTAAGCTCTCGCCTTGTGCCTTCATAACAGGAATTAGACAGATATATTACCAAAATTTGAGATGTTAAGGGGTGGAGAATTTTGGTTAAACCAGCTGCAATTGCAGATGCATTCACAGACTTTTATGCTCAATTATATAAGCAAAAGAGAGATCTTAGGCATAGTCAAAAATAGACTCGTTCCTGGACAAGGTTTAACTGCCAGCTCTTTCAGCTGTGCAAGTCACTGGTCTGGAGCGTCCGTTCTGGAGGAGGAGTTGAGACTTGTGATATCCTCTTTGAGCTCAGGAAAGCACCAGACCAGATGGTTTTGTAATAGAATTTTATAAGATCTTTGTGAAGAAATACTCAATCCTATTAGAAGTACGTACTGTGGCCCATGAGCAAGGGCGATCCCAGGGTCCTGCTAGAGGCAACTATTACTGTATTGCCCAAGGAGGGTAAGGATCTGACAGAATGTGCCAGGTATCACACATTTCCCCATTAAATGTTGACTCTAAAATATTTGCAAAGCTCATTGGGGAAAGACTTAAGGGAATCCTCCTAGAGTTAGTGCACCCGGATCAAACTGGGTTTGTTCCTGATCGGCATATTCAGGATGTCCGATTGCTGTTGAATATCCTGTCCTCTAAAACATATTTGGGTTTCATGCATGGAAAGACTAGGCCTCTTCAGAATTGGACAATTGTATGACTCTCAACATTTTAGAAGTTTTCCACAACTAAAACAGGCATTTGGGCTTTCAAATAGAGACCATTTTAGATTTTTACAGTCACGGCACTTTTTGATGAGTAAGGGTTTATCTTCCCTGAGTTCCTTGGTTCCTAACCTCCTTGTGGGATTTATTCTTCCTTTAGTGTCCAGTAGTGACCAGACTCACCTGATTTCCCAAATGGTTTCCTTTTTTAATACACAGGTACCGGATTCTTCATGAAAGTTAGAATCTAAATGGGAAGGAATTGGGATGCCAGTTGAATACTGAAGACTGGCAGCAGATATGGTGTGGGGTGCACCAGACTACATCCTCCCCTTCCTGGCGAGCTTTTCACTGGAAGGTTAACATTAGATTTTTCCTTTTAATCATTACCCAGCACTATAGTCCTTCCACCTCGAACTTATGCTAGAAGGGCTGTTGTGAGAGGCACACATGCTCATATTTTTGGGGCTGTCCCCAAATAAAGGGGTTTGGTACCTCATGGTTCAAGAATCAGAAAAGATATTTCAGACATTGCTTCCCTTTGAGCCCCAGTACTGGATCTTGGGTATCCCCCTCAATGCTTCCTACCAGGACTTGACATTTTGTTCCACATCTTAATATCTGCTGCCCAAAATGTATTACTAAAAACTGGTTGGAGAAGATTCCCCAACCACAGATCTATGGTATTCTATTTGTAAACAAATTCAAATGATGGAAAAACTAATGGCTCAATTAAGGTTCCAGATGGAAAAATTCAAGTAGGTGGATGCCCTTTTTCCACTATCAGGCGGATAAGGAAAATAAAACAGTTCTAGACATTTTGGCTCAGGTTTTCTAGTCATGTGGGTTCCCCTTCCCTTTGGTAGTCCCTGATCTTTTCTATAAATGCTTCATATTCATACTGGGACTCTTGCCTACACTCAGTTTCCTGCGGTATGTGAGTACGTTATTTTTCCAAGCAATTATTCACATAAATAGGCCCATAGTTTTTGAACTTTAAGCCCTTTAACAATCTGAAGGGGTATTTAATTGTCTGACACTCACCTAACATTATTAATATATATAATATTACAAAACCTTGCTCATCCACTGATTACATTTTTATGAGTCCCTCAGGGGTGCTGCAAGACCCCCCTCCACCTCATTTCACTTTCCACTCTATGGTGGATTGGAAGATAATCTATATGAAAGAATTATGTTTTAACCCTGAGCCTTGTGTCCAGTGTGTTTTCTTTTTCTCATTTTATATAAGTTGTGTCTCTTATCCTTTCCTGGGTTTCTGTTTTGTCTTGTGAGGTTTTTTGTGTCTGTATATTAGTTCTAGATTGTATTTGTATTATTTCTGTTGTTGTGTCTTGGAAATTTAATAAAATTACTATTTAAAAAAAACTATGTGAAATGTAAGCTGAACTGGTATAACATTTATATATTTTTTTTATGGAAAGTTTCTCCTGAAAAATCAAGAGATCTTCAAGGCTATGGTGAATGGTGAAATTCCAAGTGATGCTGCAGCAGTTCCAGTCTTTCCTTGATGTCATACCAAGCAGTGTCATTACAAAATGCTGCTCTAGTTGTAACACTGTGACAAATAACAATCCAAATGCCATCTGGTGAGAAACTAGTACTGAATGAGTATACAACCTAACACCCATGTGTGTAAATGTCCTTTACCCCTCTCACATACACATGTACCTGTGTAACAAAGATTACACTTGCACTGCACCTCAGCTGTTTTGAGGTGCATGTAGGTTATTCATGCTTCAGTGCATGAGAAACACAAAAACAGTAATTATATAGAATGATACATGAAAAACAGTTAAACTTGATTTACACACCCTTGATGTGTGATACCTAAATAAACCACTCAACCTTCTGTCTCATGGTTTATGTGGTCAAACAAAAACTTGCTACAGTGTAGCACATACATTATTCTCTATTTAATATTACTTTTAAAGGCAATTTACATATTAAAAACTCTTCCCTTGGCAATAACATTTCAATGATACGGAGCTGGCAGTGTAGTATTAGTTACTTCAAGCCCAAATTCTAATGAGAGAGAAATATTATAACCTTGCTAGCATTGTAACCCAGTTCTTCATAACACTGTCCTAGGTCTCCATTAACTGAAGCATCAGGCCACCGGATAACCTAAGTTTCCTACAGCCACCATTTATGAAAGTGCAAATGCTGCAGTTAGGAATAAAAGTAAGAACACATTGGTGAAGCATTGCATTGATAAGGATTTGCAGCTCAAACTATGATGAGAAAGAAATATTGCAGAAATCTCATAATGGGGACACCTCAGAAGAACCTTTTGACCAGTTATTCAAATGTCACCTTTAAAAAGTTACCCTTTTAAATAAGTAGGAGCACTTAAACTGAAAATAAAGAGGCTATACAAAGAAATGTTTGTTTCACATCTCTTTACTGAGTTATAAATTTACAGTCATGACTTTTGGCATTTTCTCTGTCCTGCATTGTCATTTGGCTTTCATTTCATCTAGTATCTATGTCTCTCCATGGCCTGGACTTGGGTGTGACCAAGTTCAGGCACCCATTTATACATATTTTCGCAAACACATAGCAGCATAACACCACTCAGGAGTGTCCCCAATAACCATATTCAACTATAATCAATGTACTGAATCTATATTAAAAACTGCTTTGGTGGGCTATAAATATTCCCAATAAAAGCAGCTATTGGTAATATTTTTATCATTTCTTTTACTGCTACTCATTCTTTGCACTTCCTGCTTGCAGTATTTATAAACAAGGAAAGTCTGAATGTTTTCACTAATATGCCTGACAAACAAGAAAGCCACCCATACCAAAAAATTTAAACCTTTAAAAGCACAATATAGTCTAGAAAACAACAGCTTTGACATTTCATTTAATAATTCTCTTTAAAACCAGAAGAATGGATGAAAATGTAATATCTAAAGGTGTATTGATGGAAGATTGTATTAATATAGGCATTTCTTTTGAATTGGCTCTTACAACTCATCTTCATTGCCATCACTGTACTGCATTACCAGAATGAAGGTGTTACTCCAAATGAGGACAATAACTAGTAGTTTATAGCATTACACAGAAATTTAAAGCAATGAAACTGTAAGCAGGTCCACTTGCAGACTTCAAAAAGTTACTATGTTTGATTCCAGGAATGTGACTGAATGCACCTCCAGAAACAAATGGTCAACACTCCAGCACAGTGATAGTTTGTTGTGTACCACCAAGAAATTTACAGATCAATCGACCTAACATCTGTCTCATGGAACGTTACGGAGAATCTCATAAGAACCAGCTTAAATCTTGAACTGAGGGCAAGAAATATCAAAGACAGTTTCCAACATGGATTTATCAAAAATCTATGCTCTGCTACTAGCCTACTGATGTTTTATGAATAAGTGTGGCATAATTTGATAACAATATACAGGTTGACATTACACACTGCCACACGGACCATTAATTAACATGATGATAGAATCAGGAACAAATTATTATATAATTAAATGTATAAGTGGTTGGTTGATGAATGGGACACAAACAGTAAGAATAAATGGTGTAAGTTCCAATGAGAGGGCAGTGGCAAGTGTAGTAGCACAGGGATCAGTTCTGGGGCCCTGAGTATTTACCTTTGATTTATGTATGTATGTATGTATTTATTTAATTAGTTTTGTTTACCAGGTAAGGTACACTAAACAAGTAAATGCCCATTTTCAGGTATGACCAGGAGAATACATCAGGAAAATATCACAAAAGAATACATAATGCAGGTAACAGCCCGTGACAGCCAACAATGATAAATAATGAAATTAAGTAGCAAGCATGAACTAAAATACAGGGATATCTACAACCAAATACAACAAAATAGCATATAAAAACATACATATAGGTAAATATACCATTTCAGATGGCAAGTAAAACCTATCATCAGGATTTCAGGTCAGAGGACTATAACAAGGAACAAGCAACCTAGGATATATTCAGCACAATGACAGGCTAACAAACTCAGCAGATGCTCATATAGGGCACTTATAAAGCGCCCACATGAGGGAGACTTCTAATTTCAAGGGAAGGGAGTTGAGAATTTTGTGCAAAGACTGAAAACATCTGCTTCCCCATCTTGCATGCACCTTTTGGGACATGTAGAAGGGCTGATTCTGCAGTCTTAAGGAGTAGACTTGTCATGGTGCCAGAGGAAGTGGAATGAGCAGAGCTGGGGACCCAAGTAATTTATCAGTGAAGTAGACCAGGAAGTAAGAATGAACCCCTGAGGGGAGAGCCAACCCAGGGAAGCATACAGGGAGCAACAGTACACGAGGAGTGGGGAGTAGAGGAGAAATGGCAGGTGTTGTTACAGGATATCTTCCACTTGTTAAGGGCTAATTTGGAGTCATGGGAATTGATGGTTCCATGTCATGATAGTGAAAATATCTCAGTGATTCGCACAACAACGAATACATTTTGCCTATACCACAATCAGCAACACAACAACCACACCAACAGTTAAGACAGTGACGGCACTATACAATACAAAACAGGACCACATAAATAAACATTTAATGCAGGAGGGGCAAGCCCTCCGCACCACCCATTTTAAAATAATTAACTCCAGGAGGGCTGACAAAACAAAAAAGAACCCTTTACCCCAAAACACGCTTTAAAAAATTACCTCATGTGGTCCCGAACCCGCACCATGCCCACACTAACCAGTCGCCATATCTACTACTCCAGGTGACCAGCTCGGCAGTAACATACTGCACTGCTCCATTTATCCATCACCACTAGACACACACACACCATCATTTGCCGTCGCTGTTCTCTCCTTCTTGACTCACTATTCCCTCCCATCACTATCCTCTCAGGATTGCTACTTCTCAGGCACACCAACTGAGTCGCTAAAATATGGGTCACTCAGTTTGCTTTGCCCATGTCACTGGATACTGGAATTGATAATCTGGCCATACTGCAGGTGAGTATGAGGATGCCCTGGGCAACTGCAAGCTTGATCTTTAGTATGAGGAAGCGTTTGGTATGGAGGTTAGGCCAAACATGTAGTTGACTGCTTTACAGGTCTGGGCGACATGGAGGGGAAATCCAGGCTCGAGTTGAGGGTGACCCCAAGATATTTGAAATCTGTCACTGTGGAAATGGGGACCCAACCCCACAAAGGAGGGAGAGGGGTGCAGAGCAGGACTGAATATTGACTTGTGATCCAAATAGCATGGCATAGATCTTTGAGGAATTGAGGATTAATTTGTTTCTGATAAGCCATGACTGGACCATGGAGAAATGCTCCTGTAGTTGTGAATGAACTGTGGAGTAGGAGGGAGAGCTAACATACAGAACAGTATCATCTGCATACACTTTGGAGAAGCAGCAAGTGGAACAGAGGGATATCATTTATAAAAACTGACAAAATCAGAGGACCAAGTATGGACCTCTGAGGGGCACCTACATTTACTATGGTGAAGGATGAGACAACATTGTTGAAACTGACAAATTGCTATCTCCCAGAAAGATAGCTCCCAAACCAAGAGGATGCATGAACAGAGAGAGACCAAAGGCAAGTAATTTGAATAGAGCAGTGTATGGTCAAAAGTGTCAAAAGCCTTAGAGAGGTCAATACAAATGGCTCGAGGAGGCAACTCTATTCATGGCACTTTTAATATCATTAGTTAGATCAGTCAGGGTGGTAGTGTGTCCCTTCCTTAACCCATACTGGTTAGATAAGAGAGGATTGTGAGACTGAAGGTATTTAATTAGTTGGAAGGTGATGACTCTTCCGCATTTTACTGAGAATGGAAGGCAATTCAATTGGTCAGTAGTTGTTCATAAGCTTGGGTTCACATTTATCTAAACAGCAAAATGTTGGCCATTTTCTAGGCATGAGGGACAATGCCAGAGGACAGAGACTAGTTAAGGACATGTGCTAGGGTAGACTAGGATTGGAGCCCTAAGTCACAAAAAGTTGGGTAACAGTCTATCAAGGCCTATGCTGCTACTAGTGGGAAGGGATCTTATGAGTTTAAGGACTCTCCAGAGGACACAAGCTTAACATGGAAGGGTGGAAGGTAGGGTGCTTTGGGTGAAGGGGACAAGACTGGTCATCAACCAGGGCAGAGGAGATCTACAAAGTGACAATTAAAGACCTTGAGAATGGTTTCAGGGTTGTTGAAGTGGATCTCATTAATTATCAAGTCATTGGTTGTGTTCTTGGATGGGCAACCTAGAAGGCCTTTATATGCCCCAGAAATTTTAGATTCCCAAAAGTGGCAGTTAACTGCTTCACGGCAGAAAAGGCCCTGTGTGGTGATGGGCCCTTTACAACGAATGCAGAAGTGTCTATAGGCAAGCCAATCAGGAGGTTCAGCTGTGGCCTTGTATTTATATCAACACTTTGCCCTGGACTTGAACAAGGCGGGAGGTCTCTGCAGTCATCTGGCAGGGACCCTCTTAGTAAACCTTTAGTGAGAGGAGCAAGCTTATCCATCACCATTTACATAAAATATAAGGTTCCTAGCAAAAGCAAAGCCCTGGTTCTTTGCACTCATAGCTAGTGAAATTTCTGCTATACCACAAAAGTTGCATAACTCTAATGAATGTCAGTTCTTGTGGTGTAGATGTTAAGTCACAACATCTGAGGCAGGCACCTGGTTCTAATCCCAGCAGGGACTTTTGTACTGCAAACTATATAAATACAGAATGTTTTCTCATGTCACCTTTATTAGCGCACCTGAAGGCTCAGTGAAACTTGAGTGTGACACTTAAATGCCACCAACTAGAAACTCTTTCCTGAACAAATGTTCCTATATAAACCTGTGTGTAATTAACAATAATGCATGACAGGGCATGTGTTGTTGTGGGATTTACTCACACCTCATGTGGTGTGTTACATGGCACAGCAAAGTGATTTTAACCACACAAGAAGTGTGCAAATTACCACTACACATGCCCTCAAGAGCATTATTGTCATTATAAAATTATTAAAATTAAATTAAAAATGAATTAGGTTCAAAGAAAGTAAACATTTGATTACCAGGATCTTTTATGGTTGTCTGTTGCAGGATTTACACACAGTCATGTGACATATTTTGTTCAATGAGGTTATAGGATTTTCAAGAACCATTTTTATAACTTTGAATAAAACATTACATAGAATATAGATCATAGAATTTATCTTTATTTTAGCTGCAAAAACAATCTTACAATGGGGTTAACACACTTACAGGCTGTGCACAATGGTTGGATAATGTACTCCCAGGGATTTAACACTCATCTAATACTTCATGCCTTCTCAGAACCAGCCATGTGCACTCAAACCCTGGATCATTCTTGTATTACCCATTGTATTTCACAGCCTGCTGTGGGTTAACCTTACAATAATTTAGTGAGTTCACAACGAGACATTGATTGTGTTGCAACATGTAAATATTCTAATCCTTAATTGGACAAATGGTCTATTGATTGCAAATACTGGCAGCAGCAAATTGACAAATTATTTATTTATGCATCTTCCAGGGTGCCTGGATGCCTAACCCAGGCTGTATCAATCACATTGACTGAAGTATGTGTTCTTAATTTCACTTACATTTACAGGGCCCAATTTTCAAATGGGGATGCAGCACTTGCTACCACGACCTGCATCCCTCAGAAGTTTGCCGCATTGCGTTGCTGGGAAGTTTGTCGCAACTTGCAATCAATATTCGGAACCTCGGATGCAAGTTGTGACAGTGACCTCAGTTTATGACTGCATGTGCCAAAGCTGTGGTGCAGCCCCTCAGACCAGCTCCCCACAGACGCAAAGGGGACGGCGGGGGAGCTGATGCACATGTCACCGCAAGGGACTTTAGCAGGGATTTTTGTAAGGCGGCTTACAAATTGCACTGCTACAAGGTTTGCTCAAGTCACCATTTGTGGCAAACCTTCTGCCACAAGTCCCTTGCAGTGATTGCACAGCATTCTAAAATCAGGCCCACAGTATTTACTTACACATCTTAGACATGTGCAGGCTGGCTACCTGGATACAGCAAAAGACAGAGAGGAAGGAAGGAAGGAAGGAAGGAAGGAGGAAGAGGAAGGAAGGAAGGAAGGAAGGAAGGAAGGAAGGAAGGAAGGAAGGAGAGCAATGAGTACCAATGCCCATAGTCTGAGTAACAAGCTTCCTGAATTAGTGGCCTTGATGGAGGAGGAACATCTGGATATCGTGGCAGTCACAGAAACATGGTACACACAAACCATGACTGGGACATAAACATACCAGGATACACTATCTACAGGAGGGACAGGAGGGTAAAGAGGAGGAGGAGTAGCTTTTACATAAGGGAAGGAATCAAAGCAACAGAACAAAACGGAAAACAGGGAGGAGAAGAAGCACTGTGGGTAAATTTGGAGACCGCAATGGCACCACAACCGCACAGGGTTGTATATAGACCTCTTCCTCAGGGGAGGAAATGGACAAGGAAATGATAGAAAGAATACTTAGAATGGCAGAAAAAGGAGATATTGCTGATAGGTGATCTGAATATGCTAGATGTTAACTGGAGTGCAGTTGCAGCAGCCACTTCAAAGAGTGGTTATTCTAGATGCCCTACAAGGCATGCCTTAGACAACTAGTATTGGAGCCCACTTGAGAGGGAGCAATCTAGACCTGGTTCTCTCAAATGGAGATGAGAGAGGATCACAGATGTAGAAGTGGGTAGCCATCTGGGAAGTGGGTAGCTATCTGGGAACTAGCGACCATTGAACAGTATGGTTCACAATAAACACAGCAATAGAGCTCAAGCCATACAAAGGCAAAAATACTGGACTTTAGGAGGGCTGACTTTGCAAAATGGGTGAGTGCCTAAGGAATGCACTAGCAAATGGGCAGGAAGGAGGGTGGAAGAACAATGGGAAATAATAAAACTGCCATCACAGAGGTAATAAGCCTTTGTGCGAAGCAAATTAACAAAATGAAACGATGTAAGAAACCACTATGGTTCTCAAAGGAAGTGGCAGTGAAGGTTCAAGAGAAAAGAAAGCATTCAGGAAGTACAGGGAATCACAGAAGGAGCAGGACAGGAACTGTATCAGTTAAAGCAAAAGGAAGCTGGGAAGGCAGTCAGAACAGCAAAGGCCCAAACCGAGGAAAAGATAGCCAACCAGTTAAGAAGGGGATAAACCTTTATGGGTACATCAGGGAGCGAAGGAAGACCAAGGGAGGGCTAGTAGGCTTAATAAAGAGGAGGGAGGGTGGGCAGAGGGTGACTGTGAAAGGGCAGAGATATTAAACAAATATTTTGCTCAGTATTTACAAAGGAAGTGGGGAGGTAATAAAACAAACAGTAGAAACACTCTGGATACAGAAGTTGATACCAGCCCATTTATAGAAGAAAGGGTTCTGAAAGAACTCTTAAAACTGAAGGTGGACAAAGCAATGGGGCCTGATGGGATTCATCCCAGAATTTAAAAGAACTAAGGGTAGAACTAGTGACACCACTGACTACCCTCTTTAACAAATCATGGAGGATGGGGTGGTACCCGAGGACTGGAGAAGGGCAGATGTGATTCCCTTCACAAAAGTGGGAGCAAGGCAGAAGCAGAAAACTACAGACCTGTTAGTTTAACCTCAGTGGTAGGGAAATGATGGAATCACTTCTGAAGGAAAGAATTGTTGAGTATCTAGAGGCCAGAGGGCTCAGGACCCAAGGCAGCATGGATTCACAGTTGGAAGGTCATGCCAGACAAATCTGATAGATTTCTTGACTAGGTGACCAAAGTAGTAGATCAGGGAGGGGCTGTGGACATGGCCTACCTAGACTTTATAAGCATTTGACACAGTCCCACACAAAAGATTAATATACAAGTTAGTTCAGCCTGGGAGTATCCCAAGATGACAGCCTGGGTAAAGAATTGGCTGGAGAATAGGACACAGAGAGTAATAGTAAATGGAGTCCACTCTGAAGAAAGGGGTTACTAGTCCCTTAGGGTTCAGTATTAGATCGGTCCTCTTCAATGTCTTTATAAGCGACATTGCAGAGGACTGAAGGAAAGTATGTCTCTTTGCAGATGACACAAAGATCTGCAATAGAGTTGATGCACAAGGTGGGTGGAAAGGATGAGAAGGGACTTAGCAAGGTTAGAGGAATGGTCAAATGTATGGCAGCTTAGATTCAGTGCTAAGAAGTGCAAGGTAATGCACCTGGGAAACAAAACCCAGGGAAGAGTACACAATGGGGGTGAGATACTAACAACAATAAAATGGAAAGGGACCTGGGGTAGTCATATCAGATGACCTAAAGGTGGGCAAGCAATGAGAGGGCAGCAAGGAGGGTTGGGGGATACTGGGATGCATAGGGAGAGACATCACCAGTAGAAAACAGGAAGTTATTATCCTCTGTACAGACAGTTGGTGAGACCCCATCTAGAGTACTGCATGCAGTTCTGGAGACCCAATCTCCACAAGGACATAGACAGGATGGAGGCTGTCCAGAGGAGGGGCACTAAAATGGTGCAGGGTCTGCACCAGAAGACATATGAAGAGAGACTTAAGGAGCTGAATATGTATAGCCTCGAGGAAAGGAGGGAGAGGGGACATGATAGAAACTTTCAAGTATCTCAAGGGAATCAACAAAGTCCAAGAGGGTAGCATCTTTCAAAAAGAGGTGTGCAAGAACAAGGGGCACAATTTGAAGATAGAAGGGGCGGCTCAGAGGTAATTTAAGGAAGTATTTTTTCACAGAGAGGGTTGTGGATGCATGGAACGGCCTCGGAGGAGGTTGTGGAGTCAAAACAGTGGTGGAATTCAAGCATGCATGGGACAGTCATAAGGCAATTCTAGGGGGTGGGGGTAGGAAGAAGTTAGGCTGCTGGTTAACTAGGATCTGCAGCTTATCCAATAGGTAGGGAAATGGGCAGACTGGGTGGGCCAAGCGGTCCTTATCTGTCATCAAAATCTATGTTTCTATGTTTCTATATTAAGGAAGTGATTTGTACAATGTCTTTCATAAAGACTGTATCCCAAAGTGCTTATGAGTGGGAGAGTATGTTAGTGTAGTTTTCAGAGCACACAGATGTTCAAAAAGCACAGCTATGCACTAAAGAAAGATAGGAGAGAGATTGCAGTGAGGTTAAGTGGCTTGCTCCAGGGTCATAGAGTCAGAGGTGGTTATTGGAGACAAGCATAGATCTCCAGTTTCATACTCAGCACTCTACCCACGTCAAAATGCCCACCTATTCAGCAGCATGCCATGAGCAGATTGGAGATGGCAGAACAGGAAATGTTGGTAAGAAATTATTGTGATTAAAGTGTTAAACTTCTTTAAAAATGTTCTAAATTTGCTTACTGCTTTGTATGCTTTCAGGTCATATCAGACTCAGCTTCCAGGTTGGACAGTACACCTTACCTGATATGCATAGTCAGAGGTGTAGGAAAGCATATGCTAAGTAAGCTCATAACTTCACAAGTTGATTGGCATGGGATGGCATTCTGGGCCCTGATCACTGATTATGACCACTCCTGTTGCCTGGTATCCTTCTCTGCTGGTGCTATAATATAAATGTTGTGTTGTGAATTAAACATGATGTTAAATGCATAAACCTAAGTACTGCTGTATATTCTGCAGCTCCTAAAGTACAATATGGAGTGTACAAGGGTCTGGGTAACAAATACAGGCTTTTCTATAATGGGATAAGGGTGACAAAGAGGCATTAAAGGGTCCTTGCTTACAAATGTTATTTTTCTAGATACAACACTGTGCACAGTAGCTGCAAGACTCACACCTGCCATCCAGATAGTCTTGGAGCACCGACCTTTTAAACTCCTGCCTTCTCAGAGTCTATTGTGGACTGACTCATCAGGCTTCACAAGTCCACAAATTAAACCTTGACAACTTTCCATTTGCATTTGGTTTGTGGACTGAATTATTTTATAGAACTAAGAGAATGATTCTCAAGATGGCAGAGGTACACACGCACTAGTGGTGGCATACACAGCCCCACCTTCCAACTATGCCTATATATTAGAGTACGGAGGAATTGGATGCATGTTGGTGGAGCCGGGTGGAGTGAGGTCCATACACATTTACAGAGGGCTTGCACTAAAGTGTATCCTCTGCACCACTTGGAGCAGGGCACTGTGGGTATGCCAGTCTTCTTTCTGTTCTTACTTTTTCGGCTCCTACAGCCCTACATGCCAGCTTGAAGTGTTGAGGCATGCAGTGTTTAGGCATACAGGGTCCCTTAAAGGTTTTGTGGCTAGGGGACACTAGTGTGGAGGGAAGACAACTGTTGCTGATGCTCCTCCTCCCTCCAAACAATGCTACTACCCTCCATGTCCCTTCCCCAGCTTACAAAACATTTTTAAATCACACAAGACGATGTCCCTGCCTATTCCTGTCCCGATCCATCCACTCACCTAGTGGCATATATCATATCACTTTTGAGTATAATAGTGATAACAGAAATATTGCTCTAGGTTTTCTCAGTAATAACCAGACCAGGGAGTTAATCAACACCTGGGCCTTCAGCCCCATATTTATTACTTCTGGTCTGGTTTTACCTTGTAAATCCAGATTATTTATTTATTTATTTAGATTTTGTTAACCAAGGTAAGCCTACTGAGACCAAAGATCCCTTTTCAGGGCTTACCCGGGGTTGAGAATACCAACCACTTTACATTAGGTAAGCACAAAGTAACACAGTATAAGAGTACATTCATAGTCAGGGGTACATTTAGACAATTACAGTTTCATAACATAAGGGCTACAACATTAATTGGATTTTGCCTCTGGGCAGTCAAAGGAGAGAGAGGGATTTAGTCCTTGGTCATAGGGAGGGTTTGTGATTGAGGACATGAACTAGCGGTTGTAGCCGCAGAGGCTCAGCTCAATGAGGTATGCTTAAGACCTGCTTTGAGCAAGGATTGGGAAGGCCTGTCTAGTAAGCTTGTGGGGAGCGAGTTCCAGAGGTGGGGGCCGTGGAACTGGAAGGAGCGCTACCTTGGTTAGTCCGGGGAGTGCAGGGATGTTCAGTAGTCGTGACTTGTGGTGGACCGGAGGGAGACTTTGTGTGAGCAGGTCACTCAGGTGAGGCGGGTGGCCAAGGGAGTGAATTTATAGGTGAGACAAGCGGTGGCATAGGTTAGTTTATGCTTTAGGGTTGGCCAGTGTAGGTCGTTGAGGGTCTGCAGTGATGCCTCCTAGGGAGGAGTTTGTTCCAAAGCGGGCGGCGGTGGTAGAGGGTAGTGAGTTTGTTTAGCCTCTGCCTCCTGAGTGACAGGAATAGGGGAGCCATATAGCAGTGAGGGAATGAGGTTGCAGTTTGCAATGGCTCGCCATGCTTCTCCAGAAAGAGCGTTATCCAAGCGGTATAAGAGGCCAAGCCTCTGGTGTATGGATCCAGTTAAGGCCTCAAAATGAGGTTTGTAGGCTAACTCCTGGTCAAGGAGTACCCCAAGGTACCTGAACTGATCAGCGACTTCAACAGGCCTTCCAAGGGCTGACGAGAGTTGGAGTAACCCACTACGGTCTTTACCCAGCCGCCGGGTCCCAAGAGGACTGCCTTTGTCTTTTCCTCATTAAGTTTTAGGTGATTTGCAGTAAACCAGGGTTCGAGTGTGAGAGGCTAGCCTGAAGTTTGGCAGCGATAACAAAGGGTTGAGGGTCACTGTAATAGATTACAGTGTCATCCGTATAGAGGATAAGGTTGCATGGTGAACAAACCTTCAAGGTCATTTAGAAATAGCGAGAATAGTAGGGGGCCCAGGATGGAGCTCCTGGGGTACCCCAGAGGTCACTGGTCTGGGGTTAGAGGTGCTCCCGCCAGCAGACGCTTTGGGATCTGTTTGTAAGGTAGCTAGAGATCCAGGAGAGTCGAGCTGATCAAGGCCAAGGCAGAGAAGTTTGGCAAGGAGAAGCTCATGGTTGACTAAGTCAAAGGCCTTGGATAGGTCAATAAATAGAGCACCCATAGGGTGCCTAGGTCCATGGCATGGAGTACGCCTGATGTTAGCTGGATGAGGGCGGTGTTGGTGCCGTGACCTTCTGAAAGCCATGCTGTACTTTTGAGAGGAGCAGGTGTTGTTCCAGCTAGGCTTGAAGTTGGTCATAGACAAGTCTTTCCTGAATTTTACCCAGGGGCAGAGAAGAGAGGCCTGTAGTGCTCCACTCTGTCCCGAGTTCCTTTTTGTGGACAGGAACAATGGTTGCAACTTTCCATTTAGAGGGACCGTCCCTTCTTGGAGGGATCTATTGATGAGCAGGGTGACAGGGTAGGTGATGGCTGGGGCTGTGACCCTCAGCAGCCGGCTCCAGGAGGTCATTGCCAGGAGAGGACTCAGGTTTTATTTTGCACAGGAGGGCAGTACTGTGTTGGGTTCAACTAGTTTCAGGTGAAATAAGGGGCGAGGTGGCACCCTGTCTGCAAGCGGGAGGAGGGTGTCACAGGCACTGTTGGGAGGTGGCTGCTGGGGTTTGCAAAGGATGCACTGAAGGCTTCAGCCACTTTAGAAGGGTCATTGGAAACTGAGTCCCCAATTTGGGTGGGGCATCATACTCCATTGAGGGGCCCTTCAGGAGAGCATTTATGTGGCCCCAGAATTTCTTTGGGTCACTTAGGGTGGCCAGTTTGGAGGTCCCTGAGGTATTTTGATTTGGCCTGTTTAGCATCTTTTTTACATTGGTTCCTCAGGCACCGTACTTCTCCCAATCGGGTTTGCATCCGGAGGATTTGTTGACCCCATGCCTTGTCCCGAGACGATGGTGTGTTTAAGTTTAGGTTTAGCCACTTGTGGCAGTTACCCTGCACTCTGAGTTTTTTCCAGAGGGCACGTTGGTTAGGCGATGGAGAGGAAACAATTGGGAAATAGTCTAGGGCCTCATCAATTGTGGGAGGGAGACAATGGGGCCCCAGTCTACCTTCAGTAGATCAGAGCTGAGATCAGTGGGTACAAAGCGGCTGAAGTTCCTAGCTTCAATCACTCTGGGGGCTGACTTGGGGGTTTATTGGACCAGGTACAGAAAATGGGGAGTGGTCGGCTTGAGAGTCAGACATGATCCTGTAGTCAGTATCCGATCAGGGTGGGAGGCAAGAGCCCAGTCAAGTAGGGAGTGGTTGCCCGATTGGTGTTGAGCCGGGTGGGCAAATTGATCAATTGGGTAAGTGATACATCCAGTATTAGGTTCTTGGTTCTGGAGGTATTTGGGGAGAGCCAGTTTAGGGTTGAAGTCCCGAGGAGGATGGTCTTCCCAGGGGAGATTGTGAATGGCACTATGAGGGATTCTAGGGAGGCGGCAGCAGTTTGAGGTGGGAGACAGGCACACCCAATAAGCAGAGGTTTGGTGTTACCGAGAGTAGCTTCACAAATAATACCTCACCCAGGGATCCTTTAGGAGTGGGGAGATCAACCAGGGTAGAATTTAGAGAGGAGTTCAGGTAGATAAGAACTCCCCCTTCTTTCCTGTTCTATCCTTTCTTATGGCCTGATAGCCGGCCAGTTCCATTTCATGAGGGAGGATGTGGGGCTTTAGCCATGTCTCAGTCACCGCTAGTACATCAGGTTTGTAGAGCTGGGTCCAAGCCTCAAGGTCAGGCATTTTCTGCCTTAGGCTCCCAATATTCATGTGGACCAGTTTAAGCCCACTAGTATCCACCCAGAGGGGTTAGTATGGTCACTAAGCATGAGGTTAGTGCTGTTATCGCTATAAAGTCCATTGAACTGGTAGGAAGTAGACTTGAAAGTCCATGGTGCTTCCATCTCTTTTTCTTCTGTTGCTATGTGACTGAACATTATAGGACGGTGTAATGTTTCAAAACCATCATATGGAAAATAATATAATTTCCTACTTAGGTTGGGTTCAGAAAGGGTAAACTGACTTGCTGTATTATGGAATAGAGGAAGATCATTGAAAGATGAAGAAGTGAAGAAGAGAATAGCTCCCTGTGTGTTGTTTCCATTCAGATACACTTTGCTGTTTTTTTACTCTAATAGTGCTTGAAGCAATACTGTCATGGAGAGAAAAGACAGCAGTGAGCCCATATTATACTAACAGTGGTAGTCCCACTCTAGTTTGGGTTGAACAGACACTTTAATGTTAGAGCAGTACTGCATGTTACAGTGAAAATTTTAACCTATAGTTTTTAATTCCATTTTATATTGACCTCATTTCTGTCTTGTATGATACACTTCATTCTCCATTTTGAATCTGTTTAGCATTTTTTTCATTTGAAATAATAAAGGAGTACTGTTTTAATATAGCTTGGACCAGGTTTGCATTCACATTCTCAGTTGTTTTGTGCACCTATTGTTCCATAAAGTCAGGGGCACTGCCTACTGCATGCTAGTTCATTTTAGTCATAAGAAAAGTGATATTACACAATGGGTGTTCAAAACAACAGAGAATACTAACAAAACCTGTTCTAAAACATTATTAAAAGGAGCACTCTTGTTACTATTTCAAATGTAAAACAAAAAGTGATAAGGCAAGGTAGACTCAAAATAGGGAAACAAGAATATCATACTAGAAAGGAGAGAAGGGGAAATCTAAAACAGAATAAAATGTATAGGTCAAAATGTTCACCGCTATCATGCACTGCTGCTTTAAATTACATCATAGAACGAGGGAATACTCCCGACCAATCAGAGTGCTCCTTTCCTCTGAGTGTGAGACATTCTTATTCTGTGAAGAGGTCTAACATGCAGCTGCCCTGCAAGCAGGTACATTCTGATAAGGGTTTTAAAAATGTAATATATTATTAATCAAGCTCAATCAATAATATATTAATACGGCCATCTTGACCACTCTTATGGTTGTAAGAGTGATATCACTTGCATTCTAAGGATATCAGAACTGTTCACTTTCAATTCACAGTTCTCATACCTTATGAATGAACCTGAGATCACTTTTACAACTGTAAGTGTGGTCTCGCAGCTATATTAGTATTCAATTATCAGTCACTTATGTCCCAGCTGTTCACTGACAGATATTCATGAAATATCCAAAAGCACGTATTCCAGCACAGGATCATTTAATTTGCCAATTTTGTTAAATTTGGTTCAGTGTTTCTTTGGCTAGAGACAAGCAAATAAACATGGAAAAGTCCAACATTTTCAAAACTTAGGTCAATTCACATGCCACTGGCTTGGAAATACGCAAGCAGGTAGAGGAACATGAATTGTACTAATCAGAGCTCGAGAGTTATATGTGAAGCTGTCATTGCTCCATTTACATGACCAGATGTTGGGAGTCTATACCTGGCATTGGTAATGTTGCCTGTGTATCACTCTCACTTCTACCAACCCCAAAAGGTGCCTGTCGACTATTATAATTTACAGTTACCAGCAGTAGAAGAAGAATCAGCATTTATATAGCGCTTTTCATACATCCAAAGCGCTTTACAAGCAATGCAAGACTGGTAGTGAAGTGACTGAATGTGTGGTGGCGGCCATATCGCACATCATCACCCACACACAGCCTGGATAATTGCATGAACGGTTTATGGGAAGGGAATGTTGGCCAGGACACTGGGAATGTTCCCTGCTCTTTACAAAGAGTACCCTGGGTTCTTTTACTTCCACCTGGACACCCACCAGGACAACACCAGGATGGGCAGAAGGGATCTCGGTTTAACGCCTCATCTGAAGGACAGCACACCCCAGCAGTACAGCACCCCCAATACTGCACTCAGATGCCAGCGATTTTAGGTGCAAGTCCATCCCGTGTGGGACGAGAACCCATGACCTTCTGGTCCAGAGGCGGATGTGCTACCAACTGAGCCACGCTGACACCCACCAACTGTTCCCTTCTTTCTGCAACCATGTCTCCTCTTCTTCCCTCTCTCAGAACAAATATGCTCCTGCTCAACCATTCTGAGTCCCCCCACCCCTCCACAAAAGGATATGGTTCCACAGCAGGTGACCAGCACAAGCCTCTGTCCACCTTGGACATCTGCCATCTATTGATTGAAATAAAGATGAACAGCCAGAAAAAACTAAGTCTGAAAATGCAAGAACTCCACATGCACAGTCTTATTTTTGTTTTGTTTTTACCTTAATTTTCTTTTGTTTATAACTTTGAAATTTTTTATATTATTCTCCGAAAGATTACTAACTGGCACGTTAACACCATCCTCATGCCTACCTAAGAGATAACTTTGAGTCCCACCAAACTGTATTTTTAGGGTTGCACTATTAGGAGAAAAAGCCTACCAAATGTAATTAACTGTGGTGTTGAGTTTCTCATGATTTAAATGATCATGTAATACAGCATGTTTGTTTCCCTATCTTTGGTGTTGTCTGACCAGGCAGAGAAACAGCACTCAGATGCTAATGCTTGGAGATATGGTGTTGATCTTAGGGCAACATCAAAGCTGTGTTATGTGAGAGATTTCTAATCTGTAGGGCCCCAAGCTGGTATAACAAGTTGAATACATCTCTAACTGCAATGAAATCCATCTTCAGCTTTAAAGAGGCTTGTGCACAGTACCTTATAGGGCAATCTATTTGTAACTATTTCTGACTTATCTTTTCCTGCTCATTTGTATCGTTACATAGAAACATAGACAGTGTCAGCAGATAAGGACTGCTAGGCCTCCCAGTGTGCCCATAAGCCCT
Organism: Neoceratodus forsteri; assembly: GCA_016271365.2. NCBI lineage: Eukaryota > Metazoa > Chordata > Ceratodontiformes > Ceratodontidae > Neoceratodus > Neoceratodus forsteri. Next base: position 878,340,247 of record CM028131.1, on the reverse strand, counting down.
ACCCTTGTCTGCGGCCTCTGACCCTACTTGATCGACGACTTTCTCCTCTCCTTCCCACTTCTAGGGTTCCTTTATGTTTGTCCCATGCATGTTTAAATCCATCCACTGTGTTGTGTTACATTAGTTTCCTCTGTTTATAATACATTGGGCACTTACTAAAAAGGGTTCTGCTCATTAAGGTTTCCCAGTATAATAAACAAGAATGAACTAAAAGAATTATTCAAACCTGGATGAATGTGATGACGGATTCAACAATGCTCAGGGGCTTTTACCCAGCATTGTAGTCACCCACTTTTACACTTTGTGTGGCAATCCTAACTTCTGCATTAACTGAGTTTTTTGTAATAAGTAATGCATAACTGCAGTCGACATTTGCTCAATGAATGCATTATTGTCTGTGGCAGATAAAACTGACTCAGATAACAAAATGAAGAAACAAACTTCTAATCTAGGAATGTATAATGGCATTACCAAAGAACATGAACACAGAGCAATCAGCTTGTTGGTAATCCTTTCAGTTTCGATGTGTGAATCTTGGGAAAGAAATTCTAAAACCCATCAGCCATAGATTCAGAAAACCTTTGTAGAATGAAAGAGCTTCAACATTCACTTTCATTATACTTACATCCCAGCTCATGCTGCTAGTTTACATTTTTCTCCTCTTAAGAAACATAGTGAAAACCTTTTGCTAAAAGAACAAAAATTTGAAAATGAAAAATAAATCAGGTAGACACTTGCCTTGCTCACTTCACTTCAAAGCAATGTAATTCAATCTTGCTAATAGAATGGTGATTTTCATCATCACATTGTTGCGCTGAGGTTTTCCAGACGGGCAGCAGGAACTGAATGGTAGCAAAGATGAGTCTTTACAGGGTAAGAAATGGAGGTTTACTGAAAACACAACAGTGGAGGAACAGAATTTCAAAAAGCAGGTGTCTGTCTCTGTAGTCAGTATACAGCAACACATTATATTTGGCCCTCTCTTACTTGCAGTTTCTATGTTGGTGCCTAGTGAGTAGGCACAGAATGTGTCCCTGATCATCAGCTCTTGGGGATACCACCTACCTTCCCCCAGTTAGTCAGCTGGGTCCCGCATAACCGAATCACCGCCCTTATGGATGGGCCCTGGCATACTGGGATCCTGGCATCATGTTGCTTGATACCAAATAATTTTGTCATGTTTCCCATGTTTTGTGGTCCCAACCTTTAGAGGGTGCTGGTGAAAGGACATCCATCTAGACTGCTGGTGTGTGAATGCACACTGCAACCAAGCACCTAACGCATCTTCCTCTCTTCAACTCTGAGAACCTGATCCTGCCACCATGAATCCACTGGCAGCAGGACTTAGTAGGGTGCAAGAGCAGTCCAGATTGTCCCTCCCTCCCTCCCTGGAGGAAGAGAGTGTCCTCTGGGATGCCTATTCTCCTACCCCAGCCGGCCCCGACAACCTGGGATCATTCCCAAACCTGAGTCGCTGGTGTCAAGGGGACCAGGGTTTGAATTTATTTATTCATTCATTCATCCATCCATCCATTTATTCATTTAATGTTTGGAGCAGGATTAGTCAATTGAGACCAAGTTTTGTTTTAATGGATATCCTATGTACAACACAAACATACAATAAACAATAACAATTATCTATAACAAGAACAGTTAGTGGTGTGTTGTGTCAAAGTGGCTAATTTCCTAGATCAGGTTTAAGAGCATTCTCAAGATACAACAGTAGTATACGACTAAAGAAACAAGACTTACCCCAAATCAGATTTTACCCATAAAAGGAGAAACAAATAGCTGGGAACTTCATGTAAGAAATTGTCATGGGGGGGCAAGCTGAGATTAACCAGTGAGATAAGATGGGATGAGGTGATTGAAAGATTTATAAATTAGTTTGTGTCAGTTTAAATCACAACATTCATCCAAAGGAAGACAAACAGTATCCCTAAACAAGGAGCAATGTTGGGTATTAAAGTTACAGTACTGAACCAACTGTCACTCTCAACTGACCGTGGGAGATCTTAAACAATGTCCTTACCCTTCCTGGCCCTAACATCTTCTTCTCTGTGCTATCCTCCCTAAACCTTCCTTTGCTTTAGCAATCTTAGTGAACCTTCCTGTTTACACCTAATTGTAGATATAAGAATGCCTTAAAACCTGTTTGGGATGCCATGTGTATGAATAACATGGTGGATATAAATTCCATTACTCCTTTCCTCCTTCTTCAGAGGCATCAGACCTTAGCTAGCAAGGCCTACTCTATCTTTTGAAAGGGATTATTACTCCATTCGCAACAATTTTTTTATTCATATTATAAATCACTTATGTGTTTTGGCTAATCAGCACTCAGAACTGCAAGGCCACTTTCCCTTCATTCAATTGTCATCTAGTGCCGGAGTGTTAAACTGGAGCATTCATCTTGTAACGGGATGCACATCACACTTGGTTCTTTTAAACAGAAAAATCAAAAGTAAAACTAAATCCTTCTAGCTAACTCCAGTGATTCATAATAAGTTTATAGTGTATGGGAGAGGTTTTAATGATCGAATTCAATAAATTCCATCATTGTTATACTATCAATGTGATGTCAAGAGCATGTTATACCCTCTTGAGTACATCACAACAGTATTATAACAACATGTGTGTTGCACATGTGCATCTCTCAGACTTCCCAGATTTTGAGAAACAGCTGCGGAGGTGAGATCTCGTTCTCAACAGACAGCAATGCTAGAAGGTGCATGTGCTGGATTTATTTTTCTTTAAAATGAGTCTGTGTGCTGGCCCCATGGCAGTGAGGTGCTGGATGCCACACTTCATGCCACGCCAGCGACCTGAGTTTGGAAGTGAGCTTAGGTTGCTGAGGGTTGGCTGGGAGGAAGCTAATTGTAGCAGCTGATGGGCTGCTCTCAGCCCCAGATGGGGAGGATCATCCTTCGCTCTCAGTTGACACCTGGTGGAGGCTGGCTGTCAGAGCAGAGCTGAGGGCTGACATAGAGAGGGTGGAGGAAGCACTTGCTTCCAGGAGTGTGCATGTGCCTTCTCGCATGTGTGCTTGCGAGTGCCGGTGCTCGGGGAGGTAGATAGAAAAAAAAAAGTATGTCTGCCTGTGGCTATTAGTGACAGCTCCTGAGGGGTCTGGCCCAATGAAAGGAGTAGCTGGACACGAGGGAGCAAACAGCTATATGAAAAAAAATTAGTCTGTGAGAGCGGGGACCGTGGAAGGAGCAGAACTTGTTCTTGTGGTTGAGGGGTACATAAACAGCAGGGCAATGTTCAGGAAGGTAGTGCAGGAAGGACAGTCAAGCTCAAGAAATGCTAAGCACTTGTTTAGCGGCCTGTTGCCCATACTATAAAAGACAATGGATGGGCAGCAGTTAACCAACAACGCTGAGTTCACTTCTTGAGGGTTTCATGACAACTGCAAAACTCTCGACTTCGCTCTTGAGGTTTACTAGATTGTCATGACAACCTCTCAAGTGAAACAGTATTGTTGTTCACTGTTGCCCATCCATTATCCTCTATGTAGTATATGATTTGGGCTCATTGTGTGGAATTCAGTGACTCTCAAAAGTTGTGCACAGTTGAAAAGTTTTGCACATTCTAAAGATGTACACATTCTGTCACCAAGTACACCTGTGTCCCTGCTCACACTGTCTCCCATGCAGCAGTCCACTTTCTTTGTCACCGAGTGCTCCCTGCTCACGTTGACTCCTGCCTGGCAGCTCACTTTCATTTTCACTGAGTTCACTTTCTGTACCGGAGCTTGGAGTCATTAGCTAGTTCCCTCACAAACCATGTATTTTAAGAAATAAAATATGGGAGACCATACACAACTCACCTTATGTTTCCATTTTGGGGTGAAATAACAGCCAAGAGTGTAGGCAGACATACTCAATGTACACATTTGAGTACAGTTTGTAAGTACCTATGCCAAATAATATGCCTTTTGTAACCATTAGCATGCCAATCTGGAGTGGAAAGGAATATGTCACTGCTATATTTGATGTTGGTCACTTCAGTGTCTGTGTCTGTGTCTGTGTCTGTTTTAAGTTCTATTACTGAGAATGTAGGTATACAGTAAGTATACATCTTGTTTTGATACTACATGAATTTCTTCTAGCAAAATCTGCATTATGTAAATCCCATACATTGACCCATAACAGATGCATGGTGGCGGCAGGTGCAGACCGTGTGTATAAAACTGAAATTTCTGGTTACTTGATATAGTATGGACCTCTCGAGCTTTGCTCTTGAGGTCCATATGCTGTTATCTCTACCCCTCGATGGAAGCACAGGCTTGTTGTGTACGGTCACCCATATATTATTCCTTATATAAGTGCTGTAATAGATGTTGTCATGGTATGAAGCTTCATCTTGCACAGTGTGGTCAAATGAAACTTTCAGTTTTGCTTCACAGTCCTCTCACCCAAAATACACAAGATGGCACTCTTATACCATAAGAGACATCACTCAAAACACCTATGAACTTATATAGTCTGTGGGCCCTTTCCTTAATGGACTAGAGCCCCCATTTTCAAAAGGCTAGTGTGTCACTAAACATGTCAGTGACAACTAACCAGGATTATGATATCAGTAGAAAACATCTAGAAACCTGACTGGCTGAGGACCTTGGAACCCCATGCCAATATCCCAGCACAACAGCACAGAAAGAAGTCCCATGACCTCTTTACCACCACTGTGACCCTCAGAATTGCTGCAGTCTTAACTGAGCTAGAAATGTCCATGTCAAACATGGCTGCCCTGGCAGCACATTACTTACTGTACTGGTCAAACTTTGAGATTGTAAGGAAGAGATTTTTTATTTAAAAAAATCTCTCTCTCAGTATCTCATATCTGGCTATGATCTCTTCAGATAAAAAAAATATTGGGACCAACTCCTCAGTTCCTACCTTGATGTGGCTCGCACTGCATTGTACATTTTATGCCCCCAGCTAGCACTTGATTGTAGTTACATTTATTTATTTAATTAGCGTATTCATTTATTTTTATTTATTTATTTATGTATGCATGTATGTATGTACAGTATGTAGTTATTTATTGAATTTTGATAACCAGGTCGGCCTACTGGCACAAAGTCCCCTTTTCATGGGTGACCTGAAATTAATTTCAAGTAGGTAGCAAATGTTGATATTTAGGCATACATACAAAATACTGGGACAGTAATTTGATGTATTAAGTGCAGATACAGTATAACATAGCAATTAGTTACAGTAGATATTCATAGATACAGTATTACAACATTATGATGTGAAATTGTCAGTCAAGACATTGATGATCTTACATTTCCACCACCCCAACCCTGCCATCTGACTTGTACTTTCTTTTCTTTGCTGCTGTTTGCAGACTTTGTTCCTGTTTTTGCCAACTCCACAGAAAAAAATAAAATCATGTAGCTCACTGTGAAATGTGTCATGACGCCAGTTCCTGCCTCTCAACACACCATGCTGCCGAAAGCAAAACCACACCAGCAGTGCATAATCTGCTCCTGACAACTACTTACTAATACTGCAACTCACTTTCAAAAGCTCTGACAAGCCACTTCTCAACACATCACACTGCTGAAAATCACACCACTTTCAGTAAAACAGCTTCTGATGCGTGCTTGCTAAAACCTACTCACTTTTTATGTTGTCTTGTGCACGGTTAGGTCAACATTTTGTGACAGCTTGCTGGAGTAGCAGGCTGTGGAGGAAGTGCCATGTTAGCCAATGGTGCCACTGCATTTTTGGGCTGGTCTCTGTGGCATCAATGAATGAGCATGCTGTCTTTGACAGCCCTTGAGAAGCGTGTCACCAACTTGAAAGATTTTGCTGCTGCAATGAGGAACACCCCTTCATTGCAGGATGTGCCTTGCCTGCTGAACATTTCAATAAACATGGTGGCAGCTGTCACCGCCCACCTCTCACAATCCTCAGCAAGCCAAATTTGTGGGTGCCCAGTTCCCCAGTCGGCATGTTTATAACCCCACCTCAAGATTGTTTGGCACACTGGGAGCCCATCCCAGTGTGCCTGCATGTGTTCTGAAGCTGACTGTGTCAGCATGTTCCTGCCCCACCCCACCCCCATTGTGTGCCACACTGGGATCCCACTCCAGTGTGGCCAACATAACCCCCAAGGTCATAGGGCACACTGGGAGCCCACCTCAGTGTGCCCAACAGTTGTTTAATTTCACTCTACATAAAGAAAACCTTCCCATAATGTCCATTCCTTAAAATAAGAAAACGGTCCATCGGTGAGTCGGAGCACACCCTCCCCAACCCACACACCCCTCTGCACACTTCACCTCCTCACACCCTCCCTTCACCCCATACTTACCTCTGAAGCCTGGTGCAATGATCTTTGGTGGAGCGGGACACGTCTGAACTCTTCAAAAGCCGACCACGAACTGAAGAAAATCACAGTAAGCTATATAATGGTATCAATGGGGGATCAACTTGGATATCTCTGCCATTTTTATGACTTTTGGCTCCAGATTTTAAACATGGGGTTCTTGGGACTCCACCTCATGAACTTAGTCACTGTCATTTCGTTATTCAGTCCTGAAAGGTGATTTCATGGTCACTGTGCAGAATCACCTTTGGGACAGATTAATGAAATAACAGTGTCACTGTTCATGAGGTGGGCTCCAAAAGCCTATGTTGCAAATCTGGGGAAAAAATCAATAAATGACTGTGTTATGCCGCATTGCACAGTTTCCACGCACTCAGAACTTTGAGAATGTTTAATATTTTCACCCAGATTTTCAACATTGCCATTTCTTCACACCTCCCTATGAATGGCACAGCTGTCATTTTCACATCCTGTCCAAAATGTGTTTCGCACATCTGGCGAGAATGGCACGGTCGCTGTGGGAAATCAACATTCGGGACAAATTAACAAAATCACAGTGCCACTGTTCATGAGCAGAGGTCCCAAATGCTTTCATGAGGTGGGCTCACAAAAGCCCATGTTGAAAATTTGGAGTGCAAATACCAACAAATGCCCAGTGTGTTAGGATTTCTAACCATAGCATCCCACCCTGTAGAGACTTACAGGCATCAGGGTGTGACTTTGGATTGTCGGCTATAATACTCATGCCAGTCCACCCCACCTCGCGCCCTGCAGCCAGTGACAGGCATCAAGGTGTGTCTTGGACTCTTCAGCCCCAATGTTCACCCCATTCTCCTATACTGCACCCATCTCAATGTATTTCCTTATGGAATGGGGTGAGTGTAGGCCCAATGACCCCAAGGTACAACGCGACACTTGTCAGAGTCTGCAGGGTAGGGTAAGGTGAAATGGCATGAGCGTTATGGCTGATGACCCAAAGGTACAACTCAATGCCTGTCAGTCTCTTCAGGGTGGGGTGGGGTTGGTGTCAGTTCCATACTTCACTGCCATTCCTATTATGCATCTCTATAACTTGGACTGGACAGGGCCATATTCCATGGCCACCACTGTGTGGCACTAAACCAATATCACTACTCATATAAAATATATTGCATCCATTTAAATGAGGGATTCTTCCTGTATACAGGACATGGTGGTAGGTTAGTTTACTTTTTATTGCATAAAAATATTGTGGCCAAGGGGCTACTATATTTTCAAAGGATCTAGCCAATACTGCAATTCTTTTAATGCTTGCAAACCCTACCTTAACTAAAGTGCAAAGTGGTGCCCATACACCTGACTAACAGTATGAGCTGTCTGACCCTACCACTGCCACCCACCCACTCCCCTGATTGCCCATCTGAACCCCTGTATAGTATTCATACCCACTCCCTGGCAGTTAAGTGGACTCCCCACCCCGATTGCTAGTCTGAGCCCCTGTCTTATATATACAGTATATAGTGTATGGTAGAATGTAGTTATGCACGGAATTCTGTTTGTTAAAAAATGTTGTTCTGCAGCAGTAGTGATGTCCGTAGTGCAGCAAAATGACTTTTGTTCTGCTGTACTACCGATGCCACACTGACATGTCATCGAGCATTATACTTGGAAAACAGACCAATCATACACAAGTTCTAACATTTTCCTACAGTAAAAGAAATGGCAGTTCAAATAAATATACAGGAGTTTCAGTTACATGAAAATACGCACGTTTAAATAGCCTGTTTTCAGTAGATGTATTAGCGATGTCAGCCATCGTCTTTTCCATGCCTGTCTCAGGCGGCATCAGTTCAAAATCGTTTATGGCATGTTCAGCATCGTGGTGGATTAGAGCTGATCATCTAATTTGACAGTCTGTGTTACTTGTTGGGATGGGGGGGTGGTTAGTTTGTCTCATTTCCTTTGATGAAAGACATTGAAAGACATTCTGAAATACAGCTGAAATGATGAAACTGCTAATAAAGCGAGTACACTAAAATCTTTTAACAGTGTTTCCACCCCTTTCCATTTTCTCTTGTGTGTCTTCACAGAGTGTGAATGCAAATGTTACAGGGGATTATCCATGCACAAGTGTAAAGTTAACAGTAAAAATCATAGTGATCTGAGTCTTTACATCTGGGACTGTCCATAGCTATATAGAACAGTGTATGGCGTCCCCTTCACAACAAGTCTACTCTTTACCCTTGTGGTTACTATGATGACTGAACAACCTCTCAAGCTTCACTCTCCAGGTCCAACAGTCATCATAAGTAACCATGGGTAAAGAATAACCTGTTGTGCATGGTACCTACATACACTATTACTGCCCTCCCTGTCAGTCTAGTGGACCCCCACCTCCCTGACCACTGTCATACACACACACCCATCCTGCCCACCCACTCAGCAATCTCTACCTGGTGGCACCTTACTCATGCTACTGACCAGGCCTGCCAGCAGCCAGTCCCAGAGATGGCAATAGCACAGCCACTCCACTCAACACCTTGGCCATCTGCCATCTGTGTGATAGGGAGCGAGCACATACTAAGTTGCATACTAGAGAAATAGATGTACAGAAGGCTGTAGCCCATATAAGTACATCTCCAGATCCTGGAACTTGTTTATACCTTATTTAATAAGAATTTATCAAGGTTGGTTTTAAAGGTTTCTATATTCAAAGTATTAAATATTGATTTGGTAGTCCATTCCAAATTGGTATAATTCTCTGAGTGAAAAAATAGTGTCTATGGTCTAGTTTGGGGTATGTTAGGGTAAGTTGAAATTTATGACTTCTGTGATTATGTTCTCTTATGTTAAAGGTCATTCCAGCTGTGTCATAAGTTCCTTATCATTAACAATTTTAAACATCAGGAGTATGCCTGCTGTAGAAACAGATGTTTCTTCAGTAGGCAAATACTTGCTTTGATATTTAGATGGTGACCAGCTGAGCTGGTGAGTGGAAGAGCTGTGCTGTTTGCCATCTCTGGGTGGGGGCAGTTCTCAGGCCAGGGAAGCTAGGGTGAGTGGGGTGCAACTGGGGGCAGGGAGTGGAGGGTGATGGGGCAGTGGGGAAGGTGTTCATGACAGTGGTGGGGGATGACAGAGGGTCCCCTTGATTGCCAGGGAGTAGATGCGTACACTATACAGAAGGATAGACTGGTGATCAGGGTGGGGAGTCCACTACACTGTCAGGGACTGTGTAGTTATACTATACAAGGGTTCAGACTGGTGGGGGCACTAGATTGCCATGGACTGGGTATTTATACTATACAAGGGAACTGAACTGGAGATGGGGGTGGGTAGTCCACTGGACAGCTAAGAAGTGGATATCTAGAATGTACTGGAGATCAGTCCTGCAAGGGCAGCTGGCACAGCACCACATATTGCCACTGTGCAGTCATGCATTGCACATTATGCAGAGCTGTTAATGAGCAGATAATAGCATGCAAACAGCCTCTTGCATGCCACATATCTGATCATTAGCATACTGGTAGAAATGGCTCAGAGGGGCAAGAGCAGTACCTTGTCTGGGACAGGCTATCTCCTTCTGCTCTTGTGAACCACTGTCCACGAGGAGACTGTGTTAGCACAGCTTACAGTCTCTGTGTGCTCCACAGCTCTCATATTCAGATAGGCAGTGTACACTGAGTCAGAGCCTGCTTTCTGTTTAAATATGTCACCCCGGCTGGCCATGTGCTATCTCACACACAGCGCTATGGGGTCTGTGATGCTAATTGCCAGTTCTGAAAATGGTGCTAGAACTTTTATTGTCAATAGGCATAGATGGCAGTAGGAATCCTCTATTAGCTGGATCACTAACTACCTATGAGGTAGAATACAGTTGGCCATGATCAATGGTATCATGTCTGACCTCCAAGAACTCCCTCTAGGTGTGCCCCAAGCATCTGGGTTCAGTTTGTTTTCAGTTTTTACAATGATCTTACTGCACAGTATGACCATTGCACACATGTATGCAGATAGGGTCCCGAATAACAACTTTCTGTTCTCTGTGGCTTGGTTTATAAACTCCAATTAGCTTTCTATGAAATTGGAAATTGGTTCTCTAACAACAAACTTATAGTGTACGGTAGAACGTAGTTATGCACCAAATTCTATTTGCTAAAAATTTTGTTCTGTTGCAGTAGTGACATCTGCAGTGTAGCAGAATGACAATTTTTGTTTTTGCTGTACTACGGGTGTCATAGTGACATGTTGACGAGTATCATACTTGGAAACAGACCAATCACACAATTAGCACAGTATAAAATGGCAGTTCAAATAAATACACAGGCGTTTCAGTTACAAGAAAATACCACCGTTTAAATAGCTTGTTTTCGGTAGATGTACTAGCAATGTCAGCCACCATCTTTTCCATGCCTGTCTTGGAGCAACATCAGTTCAAAGTTGTTTATGGCATGTTCAACATCACAGTGGATTATGGCCAATCAGCTAATTTGACAGCCTGTGTTACTTGTTGGGATCGGGGAGGGTTTAGTTCATCACCATTTCCATTGATGAAAGACGTGAAATACAGCTGAAAATATGAAACTGTTAATGAAGTGAGTACACTGAAATCTTCTAACAGGGTTTCCATCCCTTTTCCTTTTCTCTCTGTACCTTTACAGAGTCTAAATGCAAGATGTTACTGGGGAGTATCCATGCACAAGTGGAAAGTTAACAGTAAAATTGTAGTGATCTGAGTCTTTACATCTGGGACTGTCCATACACTATATAGAACAGTGTATGGTGTCCCCTTCACAACAAGTCTACTCTTTATCCTCGTGGTTACTATGATGACTGAACAACCTCTAAGGCTTCACTCTTGAGGTCAATAGTCATCATAGTAACCACTTCAGAGAATAGCCTTGTTGTGAATGGGATACCATACACTGTCCTGTATGTTCTGAATGCTACTAAGAGAAAACTAAGGGTACATCCTCTAATTTAAAGATTGCATTCCAAGTTTCAATCAGAACCTTACCTCCCATTGAGCGAGTGTCTCACTAGACCACTAGTTAAATTACAGAGACACATGGACAACATTTTGTCAAGAAATGGACTGGGAGGAGCTCAATATGCTTTCTCAGAGTTTCAACATACAAACAGATAATGATATACTTGCTTTTACCTTTGTTTAGCTATAGTTATATTACTTGCTCCACTGCTCCACTACAGAGCTGCATAAGCTTAATATACTCAGTAATAAGTTGTGTCATTTGACCTTGTGTGTGACCTTCTCAAGCATCACTGTATACACCAGCAGAGGCTAAACTTGCTGGGCCCTTCAAATCACATGCATTGCAACTGGATTACTTTCCTGCACAAGTGTGAACATAGTATTGCTCCTACTTACTTCTTGTCTAATCTTGGTACCTCATCGGTGCAGCAAGTTTAGCATATATCCTGCACTCCCAGGACCTACTCAACTTTGTTGTACCCAAAATAGGCCAATGACTGTGGTACAGTAGGTGAGCATTTGCTCCATTGCCCTGGCTGCTGTAATAAACACTTACCTTGTATCTGGGCCTTTCCAAAGCTATCTGCCTTCAAAGAGAGTTTGACACTCCTACCTCTGTCTTAACCTTCAAGCGTCAGTGTCATTTCTGTGTATTTATTTGTTAATTTAATTTTATCATATCTTTGAGTACTACCCTGCTGAGTATGGGTGTTGTGACAAGACAGTGTGTACTGCTGCCTCCTGGGAGCCTCATAAAATGAGAAACTACATCTCATGAGAATATTCTAGTGCAAACATTTTAAAATAATTAGGGACAAACAGGCATAAAAATTATTAAACCACATAAGCGGTGCTGCTTTTGGGGCATTTTGTCTCATTGCAGAATTGATATTGATTGATCAGTCAGCTCAGTGGTGCTGCTGAGAACAAGGGACTAGATGATATAGCAAGAGTAACAAAACATTTTAGCATTTAAAGGCCAGTGAAATTTAATAAATGTATGGGTAGATATGAAGTGCTGTGATGTTCTTGAACCACAGAACAAGTAAGACAGCTGCTCAAAATTGTTAAGGCTAATAATCATTTAAACAGTGCTGCTGCATTAGATAATTATTTTTAAAGATTTTCTACAGTAATCCCTGAAGAGTCCCAGGGCCCAATTTACAATGGACTGGGAATGATGCAGGGTACCTGCACTAAAAGTTTGACACATGTCACCAAGTCTGATTCAGCAATGCACCTTGCATCAAACCTGGGACCGCCAGTGCCAAAATGATTTGCACCATGCTTGCCTCCAAAACTTGGGTGCTCCATGTCACAACAGGGCTTGCATCACAAAAATTATGCAACTTCCCTTTTCTGGGATTCACAAAGATCAAAGCCCTGAAACTGCACTGATGGACGGCTGGTGTCCGTTACACCAGAGTGGAGCTGATCTGACAGTGGAGCAAAGAATGGAGCAGGTCCAGTGTACAGATGGAGGGTAAGACAGCCTTGACAGGCATGCAGGATGGCATGGGGCTGCACATGCCATTGGTGTGACCATTTCAGCTGCCGTATGACTTTTAACTGGTCTCGCCCTATGCAGAGGTTTCACTACAGTGTGCATCAGTTCTTGTCCACCGCCCCATCTTTTTCCCTGCAGCTTGTGTCACTTCCCACTCCATAACTCCTTTCTCAGTTTTCACCAACCTTGGGGCATTCCTGACCCTGCATCATCATTGTGCCTCAGCATGGGCATTCCCACCCCTCCTGCATTGCCTTTGTGGCTCACCTGGAGGCATTCACGCCCCATGTTGTCACACCTCAACTTGCAGCATTCTCCCACATGCATCATATGTTTGATGCAGCAGACCTCTTGAATCAGTTAGGGAACTTTGCTCAGGAGACTGCTGTTCTTTTGAATATGGTGCAGAGTATTTGGTGCACCTGACTTTGACGCACCTTGAGTCAGTCTAAGTGCCCTCTGTAAATCCAGTCCCCAAAATCTCAGCTGGTAACAGTGTTTTAACTACTGGGGCTCTGATTCTCATACCTACATCTTAGCAAGTACACACCTTGCAAAATGGGATTGGAGAATCACTGGAGGCCTTTGATATCCTAGTCTTTAATCAGTAAGACAGGAACTAATTAAAGGAAGTCAGTATAAACTGGCAATATTTCAGACATGCCCATAATGAAATGGTGTAGTGAGAAAGTAACTTGATGTTAGTGTGGCTATTTGCAAAATGAGCCCTTACAAAGTGAAATAAGGAAAGTGAGATTTAAATCCAGGGGACATGTGTGAGCAGCTGTCAGAGGTGTGAGGTCATTATACTAATATTAATGAACTAGAGTCACTACAGACCATCTTTCTGAAGAATTTGTTAGGTGTTCCTCTATATACAATAAATAGTGCAGTTCATGCAGAAACTGAAACTTTATCTATAAAAGCTAAAACATTGAAAATAAGTATTTCCTGTTCAAAAACTGTTCAACGCTCCAGAAAACAGTTTACTGGCTAATTGTATGAGGATATTCTTAATAATTTCATTTCAGAACCACATTGTTGGCTGGCAAAGCTAAACCAGGAATTGAGTAGAGTTGGGCTACCTTTTAACATTATGTTAAATTCACCTGCGGATTATGCAGCATTTACTGGAGCAGCCATACAAAGAAAAGTTGATACTGCTATGCAGGAAGACTTAGGAAACATTAGAGGTTCCTGTAGACATAAGGTTTTAAAGCTTCTAAAGACTTCATTTGGTATGGAGAAATATCTTAAATATTGTGAGAATATTAACCACAGGAAAGCACTTACAAAACTAAGGTTTGACTTATATGGAAACAAATGGAAACCAAATAATGTGCAATATATGGAAGAATCATGTTTTGTGATGAAAATGTTCAACTTACTGCATTGCATCTAATGTGGGATTGCCCTAAAATGGTGGGAAAGGGGGAAAATTGGTATATCCCATCTTTAACAAAGGAACAGATGCTACTTATAAATGGCTTACAATATTTGATACCAATAAAAAAATATAGCACAAATATTAGCTCTGGCAAATTCTGCCTTATATGTTAAATTTAGCTTATATGATTCATATCATCTGTTTGTAGAATCTTTTAATAAATTTGTACATATTGGGAACCAAACAAAATTATGAGGTCAGAGAGCTGAGCCAAATTAGAAAATTAGAAAGTTAAGAACTGATTTAGGAACAGTAGCCATCCTATGATTAATTGCATGTTATCTATTTATTAAGATGTACATTAAATGTCTGGGTGTAATAGTCTGTCTTTCTTGTGTAATCAAGAATATATATATGTTGTAATATTTGATATGCATTATTTTAAGTATTTGTGTATGTAACAATTTGATTTTATACATACTTTCAATAAAGTAACTGAAGTGAACTGAGTGCTGTCAGTAGATTCACCTATTTCAAGTATCTGGTACAGGACTTGTTCTGTGAAATAGTTCTTCCTGATATTTTCATTGAAACGTCTTCCTTTCATAGACATTGAGTACTTCTTTTCTTCTTATCTTTGTGCATCTGGTAGAGCTGCATTTAGTCTGATGGTGTTATCCCTTCCAGCTATTTAAAGTCATTTTCTGGTATCCAGCAAAAGGCCTCAGTTGGAATCAGTAAAACTCAAGTCACAAAAATTCCTCAAACAATGTAATTCAAGACTTCCTGTTTATTTAATACTGAAAACATTTTAATTAAACCAGAACCTTTCTCCCTAAGACTTCATTTATTCACATTGCTTACATCTGTCATGAAGTCATGATCATCTGTTATGACATCACAACATGTTGCCATGGAAATCATTAATTAAAAAACTTATCAAACCTATGTCCTTCCTCAGATATTGAGACCAGAACTGTACACTATACTTAATATGGGGTCTGACTAGTGATCTGTTCAGGGCATTACAATATTCCTCTATCTGTTTATGAAATTTCCTTTGATACATTCCTTGATATTGTTTTCTTTGACAGCTTCTTCCTCACACTGTTGACTTCATTTAAAGTTGTTGCTGATCACTACACTGAGGTCCTTTTCTTGCTGACTTTTATTACTGTGTTGTTTTGGAGTATTTTGCTTTCATAATCATATTTTTCTTTTTGTTTAATTCATTGTTTGTCTTATGCCTCCTCCACTCCACTTAGGCATATTCCTGGCCCTCAGTATGCATGTACCAGACTTCATGGAGCTGTGGGTGGAGGAGGGTTTTATTTTTTATTTCTCCCATTCCTTTCTGTGTTATGTGTTCCTTAGCCCTGTAGGGACACCATGAATGGGCCATGGTCCTTGACATGAGCATGTGTCAGCATGTTCATGTGATATGTAACATAGCTTGCCCTCAATCCCTGTCTCCCATGTGCTCAGCCACCTGCACATCTACAGGTTGCAGTAGTGCAGCTGGACATATCACATTGCCCCTGGGAGGAGGAGGATATCCTCTGGAATGCTTGATCCACCTCCCCTGTCTGGACCCTGACGACCCAGGCACATTCCAGAACCTGGGTCACTAGCATCACAAGCAGTAGCCTTACCACTGTGCCAGCGGGCGAATCTTTCATGCTCTTCTTACCTAGAGGCATCAGTAATTTTCAATGTTGAAATTCATCAGACATTTTCAGCCCCACTTCATGAGCATGTGCAGCTCCTCTGTATTTTGATGTAACTGCCTTCCCATTTTGACATCATCAGTAAACATAGTAACCCAGTTACTGGTGCCTACTTGCAAATCACTTCTAAATATATACTGAACAATGCTGGCTCCAGCACAGAATCTTATGGGACTCCAGTGATCACTTTTTACATCATGAGTATAGATTACCATTTACTATAATCCCTTTGTTTCCTGTCCCATAACCAGTTTCTATTCACTGCACTACACTACACAATTGGTTGTGCCTAGGTTCTCCATTTTATGAACTAGTCTCTTATGTAGCAGTGTGTTGAAGGATTTGCTGAAGTCCAGGTTCACAACATCTACAGGTTTCCTATCATTAAGCTCTTTAATGACATTATTGCAAAGGCAATTGATCTGACATGATTTCGCCTTGATATATCCATATTGGTTCACTATGTGTATGTTCTTTTCTGTAAGTGTTTGGTTCTGTTTCTTATGACCGTCTGCAGCAGATTCCCTGGTATAGACATTAGCTGACTGATCTATATTCCAGCTCAGTCATGGATTCTTTTCTAAATGTTGGTACCCTTTTCTGCAAAGTACTAGCCAGGTCTGAGTTTGGAGTTCATTTCAGTATTAGCCCTGAAGCTGTCTCCAAGTATCAACAACTCCAAGTATCAACAACTTGTTCTGTGAAGGAGTTCTTGGTGGCATTTCCCAGAATCTTCCTCTTTCAATGACATCCTGTGTTCCATTTTTCCTCACCATTGTGCATCCCTAGGAAATGCATTTGTCATGACAGTGTTATCCAGCTCAGATATTTGAAGATGTTACTTATCTAAAAGGACATTAGAATACAAATGTGTCAGCAGAAGAAGGCATTATAGTCTATCTAGTCTGCCAGTGCAGACAGATAACTATGTTACAAAACACTTTTATCCCTGAACATTAGCTTTATTATTCCAGATTGTGGCCTTCTCTGAATGTAGCATTTTTTCCCTCAACACACATACATATGTACAGCAGTCTCTATAAATGATCATCTATTTTGTAACAAGATTCTGTTATTTTAGCTATTGTTTCATTTAAAATAATATCAAAACCTTTTACCAATAGGACCTTTCCTTTTTACAGCTGCAGGGGTGTAACCCTGCAGACATTTACATTTAGAAAAGGGCTGATGTCATTTTGCTACCAAACAACATGACAGAGTGTTAACATTAGTGTCCTCTGCTTGAGCTGCATTACTACACTGCCTGTGTGTGTATACAGAGCTGGACAGCATTATTTTCCTCTTGCTTGAGGAGTTAATTGAGATCTCCCTCAGCAGAGTACTTTCAAGCCCACCTTCCTATCTTAATTCTCTCCCCATCCAGTTTGCTGGACCCTTATCTGCCTTCATATTTTACTTTCTAAAAGTAAGTTAATTAGACTGCATTATACTTGGGCATGTCACAGTTAGAGCATCTTCAATAGTGCGAGGCTTGAAGAAGCCTGCAAGGCATTGAAGGAGGCAGGTCTTTGTCTGGGGCATGATCAGGACACCTGGATGGACAGGTTGGGGTAGAAGAGCAAGCAGGTGCCACCAACTGGGGTGGGTAGGTGTTCCCAGGGAAGGAAGGGAAGAGAACTTGTGGCCAGGAATAGAGAGGAGATTCCTCCTCAATTCTCCATATATCAGGTTGCAAGAACAGCCTCAGCGAGAACATCAAGGGTTTTGTCAAAGAAGATACCTTAAGGAAGCAGCAGAAAGTAGACTTTCTGAAACCTGGAGCATTTGCTAAGTGTTTTGTTCTAACTCTTAGGCTGGGCCTGAATTCCACTTCAACAAGCCTTTTGTGGCTAATTTGCTGGCCAACTCCCTCCCCACTGCACTGTCTCACACCATGTGCTTTCACAATGCCACTAGAACTGCATAAAGTAGTCTGCTTGGCTGGCAATTTTAAGTGCCTTTTTCCTTTGGCCATGTGACTGCTTGCTGAAAATATTGAATCAGTAAACATATAGATTTAAACAAATGCATGCAGGCCTTTTGGTTGTTGATCTATTTGAAAATGGAGACACTGCATACTGGAGGCATTAGGGAACAAAGTAGAAATATAAGTTCTGTGACTAACAAAAGGTGGTTTCCTTAGTGTGGAGAGGAGAGAAGCTTTAAAATAGGTGATTTGTAGCTGTAATAAAAGAGTTTTGAATTACTGGAGGGATTGTTGATAAGCACTTTGCAAGTTACAGTTATGTTTCTCTAGACATTCTTAAGTACAGAATCCTACAGTGTGGAGAGAGGAAGCTTTAAAATATGTGATTTGTAACTGTGATAAAAGAGTTTTGAATTACTGCAGGATTGTTGATATGCACTTTATAAGCTACAGCTATGTTTCTCTAGACATTATTAAGTACAGGGCCCTACAGTGATTGAGTCTTTGTGGTGCAGACTAATTGGGGTTTCAGCGCTTTGGGTTGCTGTTATGAGGCTATAGTTAGATAGTTAATCTGTGCATTTAGTTAGTTCACATTTTACAGCTTAGCTAGCAATTTTAAGTACCTTTTTGTTTGGCTATGTGACTGCTGAAAATATTGAATCAGTACATATATAGATAAAAATGCATGCAGGCCTTTTGGTTGTATATCTATCTGAAAATGTAGGCATTGCATACTGGAGGCATTATCGAACAAAGTAGAAATATAAGTTCTGTGACTGGCAAAGGTTGTTTTCTTGGTGTGGAAAGAGGAAGCTTTAAAAATGTGATTTGTAACTATGATAAAAGAGTTTTGAATTACTGGAGGAATTGTTGATATGTACTTTATAAGCTACAGCTATGTTTCTCAGACATTGTTAAGTACAGGACCCTACAGTGATTGAGTCTTTGTGGTGTGGACTAATTGGGGGTTTCAGCACTTTGGGTTGTTGTTATGAGGTTATAGTTATTTAGTTAATCTATATATTAGTTAGTTCACATTTTATTAACTATCTAAAAGCAGCATCATAACACCAACCCAAAGCACAAAAACCACAGTTGCTGCACACACAAAACTCAATCACTCTAGGGTCCTGTATTTAACACAGCATTGAGAAACATGTCTTTAGCTTGTAGAGTAGTTAGCTGTAAGTAACACTTTCACAAGAAATAATTCCTCCTTGAACATCAGGCTACATTTAAATAGTTAATCTATGTATTAGAGCATCTTCAGCAGTTCCCAGAATGGGGTAGCTCTACTAAAAACAAAAAATGTATTTATTGTTTTTTTAACCCTTATGGTTTTAGGTGCTTTTTTCTCAATTCTATTTATCTCCTGGCATCCTCTCTCCTGCACACATACCACCACCTGAAACCCCACACTGGAAATCAGGGACAGACACACCTACGGTCTGGTCTGGTGGACCTAGCGTTGGAACCAAGGCAGGCGGGGGATCGGGCAAGCGGCAGCAGGAAGCCTGGCGCGGTGTGTTGCAGTGGGGCATTGGAGGTGCCTTTGCCTATCTAGGGAGCAGGGTTTTCACTCTTGGTGTTTCCCTGGAGTGCAGGCGTGTAATGACATCTGCGTACCCTGGCGTACTGGCGTCCACCGCGCTACACCCCATAGAATGGCATTGCTACTGCAGTGCCCCTGATCTCCATTAGGAAGCCACTAGTGAGAAATGCATGCCCGCTACTCACCCCAGGAGAGGAGAGCTGTCCTTGAATGCTGGATCCGCTCCCTCCCAGATGACCCCAGCAACCCGAGTTCGTTGCCAAAACCGGGTCACTGACGGGTAGTGTAGCAATTTTAAGTGTCTTGTCTATATTTTTAAAAGCAAACATTGTTATTGATGAACTGCAAAAAACAATTTAACAACAGAGTACTGAAGAGTAGCCAATCAGACATGCAATATTTAATTTGTAGTAGGGTTTTGCTATATATATGTTAATATCTGTGCCAGTTGTGACACAATTGTTTGCAATACCCTGCCTAATTGATGTAGTTCAGGACAGTTCTCCTATAAAAACATTTACCATGGGCAGTTATGATATTTTGTAACCCCACAACCTTGTATTAACTGCATTTCTGAAATATCCCAGGGAAACCAAAGAGAAGATTTCATTTTCAGTGGGGTTCTACTTTTACTCAAGATATTGCTGAATTAGCTAAATGTTTTTGGCTCTGTAAACTGCTGTTCCATGGAGGAATTTCATTTGTGAAAAGTGGGAATTATACCTAAATATGCACTTTATAAGCTACAGCAATGTTTCTTTAGCCACTGTTGAGTAGTGGACCCTACAGTGATGAGTCTTTGTGGTATAGAATAATTGGGATCTTCAGCAGTTTGAGTTGTTGTTATGAGGCTATAGTTAGATATTTAATCTATGTGTTAGTTCACATTTTATTAACTATTTAAATGCCTCATCATAACAACAACCAAAAGCACTCTTACTGCACAACACAACAACTTAATCACTCTAGGGTCCCATATTTAACAAAACATTGAGAAACATGCCTTTAGCTTGTAGAGTTTATAGATAGTTGTAAGTAGCACTTCTAGCAGAGAAAATTCCTCCTTGGAACATCAGGCTACATTTAGATGGTTAATCTATGTATTAGAGCATCTTCAGCAGTTCTCCAGAATGAGGGTAGCTCTACTAGAACCCCCAAAAGTAAGTTATTTGTGTGTTTTAACCCCTCACGGCTTTAGGTGTCTTATCTACATTTTTTAAAGCTCACATTGTTATTGATGAGCTACAAAAACAAATTCAACAACAGAGTACTAAGAGTAGTCAATCAGACATGCAGTATCTAATTTGCAATAGGGTCTTACATTGATTGTGTAGCTCTCCAGCCATGCTGCACCTAAAAGATGCATTATGGTAAGCTCAGATGTGCTTGAGGGTTGCTCTGCTAGAGGAAAAAAGATTATCATAGCTACAGCTATCCTACCTAGATGCTAAGTTGGTGGTGGAGAAGGATGAAAATGGGTTTATTTTTAATCTTTGCTATAATTCTTTCTGTGTGGGTGCTCTGCCCCAACCCCACACCACTGGGTGCACCAATGAAGCTCGCAACTCAAAGTGAATATTACATAACTTCATCGGAGCACCTAGTGGGTGGGGGTGGAGGCCCCACAGAAAGAATAATATCACAAAACATGTTACTTTTTGTATTACTGTCACTCAAGTGAACCTGTTTTAGATGATCAGTGATATTATTCTTTCTTTCTGTGGGGGCTCTCAGCCCCACACCCCTCCCATGGGTGCTCGATGAAATTGTGTAATATTGACTTTGAGTTACAGCTTCATCCGTGCTCTAGGGGCATGTGGGTGTGGAGCGCCCACAGAAAGAGTGGTCCAATGAAATTGTGTAAATTAAGTTTGATTTTGCAGTTAAATAGTTAGTGTAATGATTCTTTCTGTGGGGGCACTCAACCTCCCACACCCCGGTGCTACAATTTTCCAGTTGCTGCCATACATTTTGTAATTGATGCTATATTATCTCAGAATGTGATTTTGGGGAACAATGTGTGATTTTCCGGTGCATCTATTTTCAGCATTCGACATCTCCACATTGGAACCGTAAAACACATACTTGTAGAAGAAGCACAGCAACAGGCCAGAGATATACACAATTGCGGTCTTGCTATATGTATGTTAATACCTGCACCTTTGTGATACAATTGTTGTATACCCTACCTAATTTATGTAATTCAGCACAATTCTCTTATAAAGACATTTACCATGGGCAGTTAGGACATTTTATAACCTCCACAGCCTTGTATTAATTGCATTTCTAGAATGTCACAGGAAACCAAACGACAGATCTAATATTCAGTGGGGTTCTATTTCTACTTGAGATATTGCTGAATTAGCCAAAACATTTTTAGCTCTGTGAACTGTTGTTCATGGAGGAATTTCATCTTATGAGAAGTGGGACTTATAACTAAATCGCACTTTATAAGCTACAGCAACATTTCTTTAGCCATTGTTGTGTAGGAGACCCTGCAGTGATTGAGTCTTTACTGTGCTAACTAACTCCGGGTTTCAGGGCTTTGGGTTGCTGTTATGAGACTATAGTTACATAGGTAATCTATGTATAGTTCACATTTATTAACTATCTAAATGCAGCATCATAACACCAACCCCAGTTACTGCACACCACAAAAACTTAATCACTCTAGGCTCCCATATTGAATAAAGCATCGAGAAATGTCTTTAGCTTGTAGAGTTCATAGTTAGTTATAAGTAACACTTCCACAAGAGAAAATTCCTCTTTGGAACATCAGGCTACATTTAGATAGTTAATATATGTATCAGATATTCAACATTTAATTAATTATTTAGTGGTAGCTCTACTTAAAAAAAAAAGTAAGTTAATAAGCCTGCAGACTGCTTGAGCAGGTCACAGTTAGAAAATGTTTAGAGCTACTTACGGCATTGCAATAGCCAAAGAGGCAGGTAAGGTAAGACAGTTAAATTTGCCAAGGTTTAATTAATAAATTAAGCTAATTAGATTGCATTCTACTTAGGCAGGTCACTCACAGTTGGAGCATCTTCAGCATCCTCTAAGAAGTTTGGTGCTGTAAATGCAACCACTCCTCACAGAGCTTAAGCGAAGTGGTTTTAATGTGTACCTAAGCTATTAATGGAGTGTGTCACAACATTTGGGCAGAGAAAGTCAGAAGGAGCAAGACCATCGGTTTCTTTCAGGCTACTTTGCAACAACAGCTGTAGTTTTTTTACTGCAGATAAATGTGTGCATGGTATATGTGAGAAAGTGTATTTACTTAATCTTGAGGTGTCATATATAAAGATGAAACCAATAAAGGTTTTAACAAATCCATACAGTTGGTCCATATTTTCAGTTGGTAAAGCAACTTGTTGAACCACCTATGGTATTTGTTAAACCTGGATGGAAAACAGTGTTTGCTAGGATACAACCTTACCATGTATAATAGTTGTGATGTGTAAATATGTAAAAATATTTTACTACATTGGGGTACATCTACTAAGTTCCCACTCTAATATAATTTCATGATAATACCAGAGATCCTTTTTATTCAGATTGCCCTGCCTCCACTTTGAACTAAACAGAATAATTCTAATTTTATTTTTGCATGTTTGGGGTTAGTAAGTAAGTAAAGGCAGTAGTCCTTAATAATTAATGATAAAAAGAAGATTCACACCTGGAGACTGATAAAGACTCAAACACAGAGACCATTACTCATCTGGAAAAGTTGTTCTCTGGATAACAAAATAAGCGTAACTGTGTGAAACTAAGATGCTAATTATTCAAGGACCTCTGAACAGTTAAGATTGTGATATTAATAATGTTGATTCAGATGTTACATTAAGCCAGTAAAATTACAAGTCTTTACATAGAAGTCTCTCCACAATCATGTGTTCATTCTCCTCCTCAGACTATGCTAATTGTATTATAATGCACTCTGCAGTTCATTTTGTACTACAAATACTTATTCAAATGTTACCAATAATGACTACTGCTGCACTGTATGTATGTAGAGGCTGCTAGACACCAGTCACTTGAGGTCTTGAGAGTAAATGTGATGGTGACTGAGACTGTAATGCAATGCATAGTGGATAACAATAAAAGTGACATGGTCTGCTCAGGAAAATTTACATACATGAGTGTTGCAAAGACTTCCATGCAGATAGCAATAACGTGTATTACCTTTCTGTAATGTTTGAATCATCACTTTAATGTCAGCATCTGAATTTCTCGATGGTCCTACATGTATTGGCACCTTACTGTCACAAAGTTGCAAGGCAGTATTCAACTGAGGTCCTGATTCCTATTTCTTCCTGTGTTTTGAACATACTTTATTACTGTGAGTTTATTGTTCTAAGCTATTATTCCCTCACCATGGATAGTGCAGCCCACTCCTTTACCCATCAACTGTGCACCCACCTCCCAATTCACAGGATAATTTTCTAGGTGTATAGTGTGCTGTATAAATGATATAAGATAGTGACAACTGACTGGTTTGCTCATGCTACACGGAACAAAGTCTGCAGCAAATACAAACCATCCCGATGTTCATTTAGTCACATAAACAGATGTTCACAGAACAGTTAGAACTAGTTAACTTTCTTTTTCTTCTTCCATATCTAGCAAGCTAGACATTGTTTCATAGGTGATGCCCCTCAAAAAGAAAAATAAATACCTTATTTTTCTGGAATTGCCTTTACAATTTAGCACATTTAAAATATTACACACCTCAGATGGATAAAGAAAAATAAACATCAATACATACATATTCAGAGGCAAAACATAATATGCTGTAATACAGTCCAAAAACGCATTTCACAACACCACCAGCTATGCCAGATAAACAGTCACGCAATGATTAACTAGCTGAATAAATGTGAATTGCTTGAAAACAGACTGACAAAGAAATGATCATGCCATGTAACACAGTCTGTACTGAAAAATTTACTAAGGTAGTATCAGTGACTCGTAGCTCCACTTGAGACCTCTGTGCAATGTGTGATAACTGTGACTGCACATTATACTTTTAGTGAACATTATTATTGTTGCTTAAAAAAACACAAGCCACATGATAATGACAGCACTGTCAGTGCAACTCTAAATTTCTCTCTCCACCACCTTCTCCACACCTCTCACAGTAAATACCATGAATGTCAGGAGCTTAAAAAATAGTAGATTTAATATGTGTATATATTTCGATGTGACAGTATAGCTGTTTGTGAATTTCTGCATGTAAATAAATTGTAAAAATACATAAATCTCTGTAAGATATGTACAGATGACAGATATAACCGTGCCTTTCAATTTGATGATTAATGCATTTGGAGTGGCACAATTCTGCACTGCAAATACTATTTTATTTCCACTCCTGTCATTCTTGGTGAATATTATGAGACATGTGGAGGGGATGGATAGAGAAATTTACACAGGTGCTGACAGTGCTGTCATTATCATGTGACTTTTTTAGGAACTATATTAAAGTTCACTAAAACTATAGAGTGCAGTTAGAGATGTCACATCTTGCAGGAGGTCCTGAGTGGAGCTATGATTCCTTCAGTACAGACATGGAATGCTCATTTCTTTGTCAGACAGTCAGTTTACAAGCAATTCACATTTCTTCAGATAGTGAGTAATTGTATGACAGTACGTTATAAGGGTATATACTGTGGCACTTTTCTTAACAATACAGTAAGAAAATATAGTATTACTATGCCCATTTTATGGTGAACTGTGTTCTATTGTTAAAGTGACAACATAGCTGGTACAGTTTAAGTTACATAATGTTGACCAATGTAAGTATAATAATGGGGCAATGTTATGCAGGGGTTATCTGAAATTAAAAGTGTAGGAACTTGAAGCCAGGTGCGAAATAGTGACATTAACAGTAATACCTGTACTGGTATTTTTCAGGAAAAAATAATAAAATTTTCATTAAGAGGTGCAGGTTCCCTTGACCTCATTGACTTCCAATTTTTTTTTTTTATTTGGTTGTTTAACCAGGTATAGTACACTAAGCTGAAAGCTTTTTACAGGAGCGACCTGGGAGCACAAGGAGGTTAAGTGACTTGCTCAGGTTTGACTGGAGCAATGGAATTAGGTTGCTGATCTGTGAGAAATATTTTGTTGCCTTATGTGAGGAATTACATCTCTTTTTGAGTACACAACAGATTCATGTGGCTGATGCATGAAAGGGAGTGGTTTTGACTCGGTTGTCTGCTGGGCACTGTATCCTGAGGGTCTGTGTTAGGAATAAGTTTGATTGTTTTATAATAATATTATGAATTGATGTTTGGTATTATAGCAAGTTATAAAATCAAAACAAAAAGGCAATGGAAAAACTGCAACATAATTTGATAAACAATAATCTGATAAGAAGTATTAGCTCCACTTGACCCATGTGACCTCCCATTTATATGGTTGGTGAATATGTACCTAGATTTAATAGACAGATATGGGTTAAAAGTATGACCAGCAAAATGAAGAACTTAGTTTTTATTAACTAGTTGTTCTGTTACGATTATATTGTAATTTGCTCTTATCATATTTTGTTTTATTTTTTATTTTTGTACATATCAAACAACTGGCACTTGATTGATAGTGTAATAGAATGGAACTGCTACAAACTGTAGTAATAAGCTTGACAGTTACACATTAAGTCACTGTGATTCCAATGACCTCCAAGCTCTAGTTCTTCTATATTGATATTTAATACTGTTACTGATGCTGTCTTACTGGTTTTCTTTTCTGCAGCTCAAGTGTTAAGTTCAATTGGAATTTTGCCACTAGCTGTGACTTAATTTTCCATTCCTGTTTCTTGTGGTATTATGTTGGAAAGTGCTACTGTCTGTAAGGCAGGGCACTTGATCACTAACTTGTTTTGGCACATATATGACTGCAAATCAGCTCTGCAGTGAGCTTTATTTTATTTATTTTCTTCACTATTCTATATGTTATATTATTTTGCCTGTACCCCACCAGAGATGCAGAACCATATTGCCCATTCATTTTATAGCTACTTCTTCTCATCCATTCCACTTCCATTTTATTTTTATTAGCTGTATTCCTCTCACTTAAAGCTAATTATCTCTTAACCTTATTTCCTCAATTCATAATTGTTTCTAGCAAAAATGTGTGCTGATATGGTTT
Organism: Neoceratodus forsteri; assembly: GCA_016271365.2. Classification (NCBI taxonomy): domain Eukaryota; kingdom Metazoa; phylum Chordata; order Ceratodontiformes; family Ceratodontidae; genus Neoceratodus; species Neoceratodus forsteri. The sequence continues at coordinate 878,313,678 of CM028131.1, read as the reverse complement.
AGTACCAGCTTCATTTCTGCTCCTTTTTTTCCCAAACTTTTATTTTCTTTTACCTTTCACACACACTACTTTTCAAGTTTGTTTTTTTGGAGGAGTGGTGAAGCGTGCAACACGCGAACCAGATGTACGAGTGCCTGTCGGCCAGAGCTGAGAAGGGATTGCATTTTGCTTTCACTGTTGTAAGTAGCAGTAGGAAAGCAGGTCTGCTAGGCATTTTTCTGTTTAAAAACAGGTAAACCACCATTGCCTGAAATGTGGACTCACCAGTGCATCTTAAGTTAATCCCCATCTGCTGTTGGTTTTGCTCCCCACCCTTCTCCTCTGTTGTTGCAGAAGCAACATCACTGAGGTGGTGAGTGGTGATGTTGCTTCAACAGCAGATGCCTTCAGGAAGGCTTGTAGCAAGAAGAGTGGAGAGCTGTGGCTGTGAATCCTGTGGCCCTTGTGAATCTCCGATTCAGAGAAAGTAATTCGAGACTGAATGCACCAAAAGTAAATGCTTTAGAGGTCGATGTGCAGGAGAAGCCTTGAGCCTTGGGAACATTGACATTAGCTGGGGAGTGTGCACTTTGTATTTTTGGATTTAAATCTTTTAAACTGAGTGTTTGAGCTGATTGAGTTAGAGTTAGAGTTGATTTTCAGTATACATTTATTTCTGTACAGGTAGTGTTTTATTTTTTCTCTTCTTTCCCCTTTTCATATTGATTTTAGCTGTGGTTTGATAGGGGGCATATATGAAATATTGATATATTTTACACATTTTTAATTTTTATTTAATTTTCACACCATGGGATGCTTTCAGGTCATGTGTCTGCTTTTCATTTATAATGCATGCACAGCTCTTGGTGTTCAGATCACACGAACACCATTTTACACCTGATAGTGTACATTTTTCCTTGGAGAGTGTAGAAAGCGCTGTGTACTGGTGAAAGCACTATGCTGAGTGAAATCAATATAACCACCAAGTGAAATAAAATTATGCTATTGCCTCTGCTTTGTATATTTGGAGGCCTGTATTAACTTTTGCAGATGATTTTACATTCCCAAAACTACTCTGGTAAAAGTAAGTTGTTTTGCTATCTCTTTTATTTGCCTACAACATTTACTTTTTAACATTTACTGGAATATAACTTATTTATTTTAAGTAAAGTAACTGGTGTTTGGAGGCCAGAATTAGTTATAAAATTACTGAAAGTGAAGTAAGTTGTTCTGCTGTGTTTTATTTATTTATTTTTTGGGGAAACTAAGTTAAATTGAGTGCGATAATGGGTGTTAAAATCTTTTATCAGAACTGATAAATACGTGCTGAGTCACTGCTCTATTGGTGTTTTTAGTGCCTGACACGAAGAAGCACTGAGAGAAAATTAAGTAGAGCATCTATTTGTCCCAAGGTTATACATCATACCCTGTAATATCACTATATAGCGTCATAGACACTGTACCATCAAGCTTCCACATAAGGACTGCCAGGTTGAGAGAGATTCCTGTTTGGTAAAATTTGTGCTGAGTTATTATCTGGACATCTACAACCTCTGGCTGGATACATATAAAGCAAAATTAAATTGGGAAGCAGTTTGTGAAGGTAACAGGACTTGATCTGTACTAGAGAAGAACTGGTGAACTACAGGAATTATGAGACTGTGGAAAGCAAGCAAGAACTGGCCTAGAGAAACATTCTTTGTTAGTGGAGTGGAAGGCATAGACTGGGTCAGACTTAATTTGATTGAAATTTGCCTTTTTTAACTATTGACCATCCTAAGAGCATTGTGAGAGCACTTAAGATTTTAAGTTAGACCTAGCCAGACTCAGCTTGCATGCCATATGCCACTCCATTTTAATATAGAACTATGAGAACTACAGGAAATTGTTCCTCTATTCTATTTGTTTCCTGTATTTAAAAATTATTTCTGTCTTTGGAAAACAGTGGTTTCTTGGAGGCTTTGACTCTGTACCTTAATTTGTTTTCTTCTTTATAATAATAGGTACCAATAGGTACTAATAGTTGCTTGTGTATCTTGTATAATTGATCTGCTGAGCACAATTATTTAGACATACTTTTGTCAATTAGCTATTCATGTTATCTATTAATAGCTTGTTTGTATAGTTTGTACAGCCTTTATCGTTTACAAAACTTGTTAAAAGAGACATTAGTACCCGGTACAAAATTGGGCTATTATTTTTGTCTACAGTCGCATATTCACTTTGTAACCTGTGGATTGTAGAGTGAAAAAATCTTTATATTAAGTAAATGAGCAGTCAGCTATCCACCTATGGCTATGGCTACTAGAAGTGGCGGGTAATGACAAAGGGAAGCGGGAAAGTGTTAACATCAAGAATACTGCCATTAGAGGCATTGAAAATAAAATAAATGGGAGCGGGAAAGGGATAACAACCAGTATTGGCATGGAATTATCAAAACCACTATGAAAAGTGAGAAAAGTGGTAAAAGTGGTAAAATCAAAATGGTTGTGTCCTTTCTCAGGGACTCAAATAACCACCTCAACCCTGAATACCCAAGAAGAAAACCTTTTAAAAATCATTGAAGTGGAACCAACTGACAATAAACAGGAGTCATATCAGGCTGATGTTAATTTAATTCCTCTAAAGCTGTTCACCAGTGTGAAGGATTTCTCCTTATTTAATTTAGATGTGGAGATGCAAAATAACTCTATTAAGATTAAATCAAATTACTATAATCACCTGTTGCAAGTCCTAATAAAAAGTCCCAGCTGGAGGCAACAGCCTAATCAGCTCAAAATTACTGATTATTTTGTTTATCAAAATGTCACTCTGGAATTGATACCTCTGGGACTACATCACTTTTAGGTAGCCCTGTGAAGGCATTAAGTGACAGTCAAAGTCATCCATGCACAGTACAGGAGATCAGACTAGTAAGGGGATAATATTTCCTTTTACCCATCCAGACTGGACCTGTTTAGTCCTTTAGACTTAAGTAGTGGTTCGAATCATACTAGATCAGTCAGGAAGGAGGATCGGAAGAAACTCTTGCTGGGTCCCCTGGAGAGGTGTTTGAAATGCTTGATAAAGAAGTTAAGAACATTCAACTGGACCAAGATTTCTTGGCTCAATGTCCTGACACAATACTAAATATACTATCAAGGCCTTAGCCCACCCTGTAATGTCAAATATTGTTTTACTAGAAGCTTATAATGGTATAAAAACTGCCTTGGAGAAACTATCCATGCTGTGTGTAGGACATTTGCTTTACTTGAGCAGAGAATAGCAGAACTGGTCTTGAAAAGTGAAGAAATCAGGAACAAGCAAAATCTTTCATTTTCTTACTTTAATAATTCCTGACACCCCAAAGGTAAGAAAAAAGAAAACTACATAATAAAAACCAAGATGTACACAAGGAAAGAGATTAAAAAGTAATAATCTTCTTTCACAACAACACCCTCTTAGGAAGCCCCAGAGAATTTAGACACCTCTGGGGTATCGCCTCTTGAGCGACTTCCCTTTAATAATGCTACAAACTTGGAACCAAGAAAGAAGAAATCTAATGGTGAGCTACCCCCAGTAACAGTACAGAAATGAACCATATATTTTTGAAACCTATCTCCAATAATACTTGTTGTAAATGTACTGCTGTCGAGACTAATCAGGTAAATATCCTACCCCCACCACAAGTTGCACCTTCTTCTAATACAGAACCACATATATTGCTGGAGGAGATCCAGCTGACTGTTAAAGAGGATAGTACTACATACCAATTAATTAGTACTGGTCAGGAAGTTGTCTTTAAAATAGATAATATGTTTATCAAGTCACGAGACCAATAAATCTTTGATGGACTTGACAGTCCATCTATTTAAAAGCAGAGTTGGGACTTCCACAGCAGCTAACTCAGTAAATTTTGTTTTAGACATAGGTCTAACCCTCAACACCAATATATACAATGATATTTAACATGGACATTTCTAAATCCATTTGGGCAAAACATCAAACCATAAACTCTCTGGGACTTTTAATCTCATCACCCATTACATGGGTTACCATCTGGAAACATACCTTCCTAGAGTTAAATCCAGTAGGATTCTCTCTTATGACACATTTTCTACACTAACCCAACTTAATTGGAATTTTGGAGCAAATCCTAAATTCTATACTTTATCTATATTTGGGATAGACATTTTTGAAGGTGAAAAGGTGGATAATCTTGCATCTCACATCAGGGTGACCCCATTGACTATTAAAAATGCAGATAACTGTACATGAACTGGGTCAAGTTGAGAGGGTCCTTCAGGGAATGGAGGATCCCAGATAGACTATAATATATACTCAGCAGAATTATTTTCTCTCTTGTTAGAAAAGAGTAGTATGTTGGATGAGGTTCAAATTTGTTTGGTTTCATCTGAAGACTGGGAGTATGTAGCTGGAGCTTCATCTAGTCTCTTATGACTATCGATAATCTCTATTTCAGAAGGAGATTTACCTTATATTTCTTCTTTATATCTCCGCCTGTAAATCAGCATAATATTCTTATATGGAATATTGCAGGGATAGTAACAAATTTATAGACCCTCAATGGTTAAGTTTTATCTCTGGATTTGAGGCTATAGTTTTCAAGAAACCAGGCTGCGATACAGCCTTATGGAAATGGTTTTGAATCTTTTGTCCCTGCAACTAAAGTAAAGGCTCATGGAAGATGTAGGGTGATCTTGCTACCATAATTAAGATAAGGGAGGGTCTCCGGTACTTGCAAATTATTCTCCAACTCCTGAAATTCTCCTTACACTAGTTTCATAGGACACAGTTATAGTAATGATAGTTAATGTATTTCACTGAGTTTTCATTCTCATCCAGCATATGATATATGGTCAAAGTTAACCATGGAAATGCAAATATTTTCACAATTATATAAGGTGGATACTATTATCTTAGGTGATTTGAATTCTAGAATAGCAAATTTTGATAATCTCACCACGCTACCAGAACAATTCTATTTAGGGAACCTGAAACCTAGAAATATGTCTGACAAAGTGTTGAATGATTCAGGAAGTATTTTCAAAGCTTTATCGTGAATAAGAATTTATTAATATTAAATGGGAGACTTGAAGGAGATTATGCTGGAGAATGTACTTTCTCCTCCATAGGGAAGAGTGTTATTGAGTTTGTTCTCTGTTTCCCCACAGCTATGATCAATTTAAAAGACTGGAAATCATTATGAGACTGGAAAGTGATCATGTGGCAATCTTATTGTCTTTTATGATACAGAAATCAAAGCTAGGCCAGCCAAATAACACTCTGGCCCCATTGGCCATATGTGGTAAATCTAGGCTGATTCTAAATACAAAAACTTTGAGCAGTGTAACTCAGCTAATTTATTCCCTTCTTTGCATCACTTTTGTAAGAGACTTTGATGATCCTAATATAAATTACATTAGTCAGCAGTTGGATATGTTATCAACAAATAAGTAAAGACATTTATTCTAACACAGCTAAGTCTTCAAGGTATTCTCCTGGTTTGATGCACAATGTAATAATGAAAAAGAAAGTTTGGAAGGTTAATTAGATAAGTAAATTATTCTCCTTTGAAAATGGGTACAACACAGATAAATAAGGCCTGAAAACAGTATAAAACATGTATTGTGCAGAAAATGTTAAATTTTACCATTAAACAATGGGACACTATGTATAAGGTTAGACATTCTAAGGATACAAAATCATTTTGGGCATTAGTTGCAAAAGGGACTAAATGTTATGTTTCATAACTTCATACATATATTCCTAAGGAAACATGGATAAGCTACTATAGAGCAATATTTTACAAAGAGCCTATGATCCAATCTGAGAATCTCCTTTTTTAAATTTTGTGAGAAAGAATATTCTCCTTTGGTAGAAACATAGAAACATAGAACATAGAAACATAGAAACATAGAAACATAGAAGTTGACAGAAGATAAGGACATAAGGCCCATCCAGTCTGCCCATTTCTTTTTCTACCTTATAAATGTACCATCGCCTTTGCTCTGTCAGTGACCTATCTATTCATAGTCATTTGTATTGCTCCCTTATACCTATCCCATGCCTGTTTGAAGCCCTGCACTGTATTCATAGCCACCACTTCTTGTGGTAAGCCATTCCATGCATCTACCACCCTTTCTGTGAAAAAGAATTTCCTCATTCCCCCTTAATCGGCCTCCTCTAATCTCATGCTGTGTCCTCTTGTCCTGCTATTTTTCTTATATTTAAACATGTTAGACTCTTTCACCTTGTTTATGCCCTTAAGGTGTTTAAATGTCTCGATCATATCCCTCTCTCCCTCCTTTGCTCAAGGTATACATATTGAGCTCCGTTAATCTGTCCTTATATGTCTTCTGGTGCAGTCCCTGCACCATTTTGGTTGCCCTTCTCTGGACTGCCTCAATTTGGATTAATGTCCTTGTGAAGGTGTGGCCTCCAATACTGCGCGAGTACTCACAGATGGGGCCTAACCAATGTCTTGTACAGAGGGATTATTACTCTCCTTCTTACGACTTCAGATACTCCCTACTAATACATCCTAACACCCCCTAGCCTTACCTACTGCTTTAGAGGTCTGCTTGATGATTTTAGGTCATCAGTGATGATGATGCCCAAGTCTCTTTCTTCCTTTGTGACTGCTAGCAACTCCCTCAGCCTATAAGTGGCTTCAGGGTTTCTCTTCCCTATGTGCATGATTTTGCACTTCTTTGCATTAAATCCAGTTGCCACTCTTCTGACCATTCTGCTAGTTTATCCAGATCTCTTCTCATTCTGCCCACCCCATCTGGATCATCTACTCTGTTGCAGATCTTGGTGTCATCTGCAAACAGACAAGCCTTACCCTCTAGTCCATCTTGCAGGTCACTAATGAAGATGTTGAATAGGACTGGCCCCAGGACTGATCCCTGAGGTACCCCACTTGTGACTTGCATCTCTTCTGACTGTATACCATTTACCACCACTCTCTGTTTTCTGCCAGTCAACCAGTTTGCCACCCAGTTGACCAACTTCTGACCCACCCTGAGCCTACCTAGCTTTTTATCAATCTTCTATGTGGAACAGTGTCAAAAGCTTTGCTGAAGTCAAGGTAGGCGACATCAACTGCTCCCCTTGGTCCACCACTCTGGTTACCCAGTCAAAGAAATCTATGAGATTAGTTTGACAGGACCTTCCTTTGTAAACCCATGCTGTCTTGGATCCTGTGCCCTATGGATTCCAGGTGTTGCACTATCCTTTCCTTAAGGAGTGCCTCCATAATCTTGCCCACTACTGAGGTAAGACTGACCGGTCTGTAGTTCCCGCCTCCTCCCTGCTACCACTCTTGTGGTGGGATCACATGAGCCTTTCTCCAGTCTTCTGGGACCTCTCCTGTGCTCAGAGACTCACTAAACAATTCTGCTAATGGCTCTGCTAGTTCCTCCTTTAGCTCCTTAAGTACCCTGGGATGTATGCCATCAGGTCCCATTGCCTTATCCACCCTGAGCTTTAGAACTCTTGTAGGACCTTTTCTTTGTGAAGGAGTAGTGCTAACCTCCCTCCCCCTGTGTCCATGATGCTGATATTTACACTCACTGATATTGAGTTAGCTATAATAAAACTTTCAAATAATAAAGCTCCAGGCCTGATTCTATTCCAGAAGAAATTTATATAGCACACTTAAATTACTTTGTAATTTTCTTTACAAATTGTTTCAATATTTATCTGAAGGAGAGATTTGTTCCACCTCTTGGAAAAAAATATCATTGTACCAATTCACAAGAAAGGGCAATACCATCTTCCAACTAACTATCACCAAATAGCTTAATGGATATTAGTGGCAAAATATCTGCAAGAATATTGCTACAAAACTTCAGAAATGGAGAGAGCGGTCTCCCTTTATATTTCAAGCATGTTTCTGACATAATTTTGGACTATTGATAACATTTTTATCTTGGCCCATTTAGTGGAAAAAATAAATCATTACGGAAAATGAAGTTATATGTTTTATTTGTTGATTTCACAACTTCTTTTGATTCTGTTATAAGAGGAAAACTTTGGAAAATACTGATATACAGAGGGCTTCCATTAAACCTATTGTTCCCTATTTATCTTTTACACCTAAATACTACAACAGCCATCAGGTATGTTAACTGTGGAAATATCTCAGACTGCTTTAGAACTACAGTGGGTTAAGTATGAATGCCCTTTGGTACCCTCCTATTTAGTGTATATATATATATATATATATATATATATATATGTAAAAACTCCATTTAATGCATTACTTGGGTTGTTCACAGTGACAAAGTGAGGAAATTCGGCGTTAGGGTTGAAAGCCCCCACTAGGACTCCCGCCCACCCCAACCAGCATCGGTGTGCGATTGGGGTTGCTGGCCATAACTCACCCCTATCAGATGTGTGAAGAAGCAGAGGTATAGGAGAATGGGGTGAGAGTTAGTACTGACAACCACAATGCACACCCGATGCTGGTTGGGGTGTGGGGCTGAGGGACCTAGGGGGCTTTCAACCCTAACGCTTGAATTTCCTTGCTTTTTTCACTGTGGAACAACCCTAAGTAATGCATTAAACAGAGTGTTTTGCCTCTAATTTCCTTCTTTTGAGAATGATAATGAGAAATAGTGGAATGTAATGCAGCAGTGGGAGCGCGGGCCCGGTCACATAGTAACATGGTGCCCACAATCACAAATGGTAATGCACATGGTGACGCAAAGCAAAACAGAAAGAGAAGCAGTACTGAGACACAAATGGTAAAATAATGCAAACGCAAGCGAAATGAAAACGCGAAAGGGTAACGCATATGGTGTGGATGCGGAACGGTAAGTGAAATGGGTACAGAACCGCAAGCAGAAATGGTAACAGTAACAGTAATGTAAGTGCACAGGCTGGTTTTCCCAAAAGCTGCATAGAGAAATACAGTGAGTACAAAGAATGTATGCATAATAATGGGTCACGGAGCAGAAAATGAAGAGTTGGAATACTAAATTGCTTACATCTCAGGAACCGTCGACGTACCAAAAAATGTAAAAGTCATATGATTTATGACTTTCCTGGCTAGTTTTGTACTTAGCATTTTTCCGATGAAAGTCTGCATCTCGTATCGCTTCCGAGATACAGACCCTGAAAGGCGCGTTAACGCTGTAATGTTATCCCATGGGGAAAAAGAGAAGTTTGGAGTGCCATAACTTTGGCTCCCTGTAATATTTTTTCACCAAACTACTGACAGGCACATCTGTTGGAAGTTGGCTTTCTTTCCTCCAAATTTCAACCCAAAAGACCAAACCATTATTTTACAGCAGGGCGCCAAAGGATTCCTGTAATGTGGAGGACGCCGTAATGTTATCCTATGGGAAAAGCATCAACTTTGGAGTGCCGTAACTTACGCTCAGTACTATTTTTTCACCAAAACACTGAAAGGCACATCTGTGAGATGTTGGCTGCGTTCCTCCAAATTTCATCCCAAAAGACTAAACTGGTATTTTGCAGCAGGGTGGCAAAGAATTGCTGTCATTTCCCACAGCCTGGAAAAGTACTGTCGAACTTTACAAAGCTTTCATAAAAATTTGCAACACTTTTGTGAGTGCGACAGTACTTTTCAAAAGTACTTTTTCCAGAAACTTGAAAAACATATTTCTATGGTGTTTAACATCAAAAAAGACATGCTAATGAACAGAGGGGACAATAGGGGATCAGACAGATCTTACGGTTAATATAATCCACACACAACTCATCATTACAGTACAGAGGTGAATTAGTTGGATGCAACACTTCAAACTCTGGTGTCACCACCCTTTTTCTTGTTTCACTATCATAATAGGCACTTTGGGTGTCTGGGGCATCACGATAGTGATGAAGCCTCAAGGTATGGACATTTCCATGCCAGGGGTTCTGTATCAGTTCCCCATTGTTGGAAGTACCAGTTTTCTACATTTCAGGCTGATTGTATGTTTGTTTGTACGTTTTAAATCCACATGTTGGTGTGATTGTAATCAGTTAGAAATGACAGGAACAGATCCGACAGACACTGATGGGATCCAGATTGAAGAAAGGGAGAATCTTCCTAGCCAGCGGGGCCACCTATAGGTAACAATGACTAGCTCACAGGTTAAGTTGTTGTCCCTGAACATTAACGGGATAACCTCACCAATAAAGAGGTCACGAGTCTTGACATTTCTCCGTAGGAGTCAGACGGACCTGATATACCTTCAGGAAATGCACCTGAGTCCCGGGGAACATCTCAAGCAGCAGACTCAGCAGGGGAACCCTGTATAGCTCCTCCAGTAGATCGGGTGGCGAAGAGGGGTAGCAATAATCATTCCAGCAGGTACCCAATTTCAACACTAACGCACCATGAGGGATGCAGAGGCGGTTGATAACAGTTCAAGGTACCCTGAACAGGGTACAGGTTACCCTAGCGACGCCTATTTCCCTCCTGCCACTCCCATCCCGCAACTGAAAACACTGCTGGACAAAATTTTGCAAAATACAAAAGGCATGCTTTTACTCGTGGGGACTTTAACCTGACACAGAATGCTTTATTAGATTCCACCAATCCTAGAGCATCTAAGCAAACGCCAGCACAAAAAGCTCTTTAGGAGATTTGTTAAAGAGGTAGGATGGACAGATGTCTGAGGCATCTGTACCCTCGAACCAGGAACTACACATTATTCAGCAGTACATGGACATACTCACGAATAGACCAAACCTACACACAGACTGAATTTTTGGACCGACTGGGTGATGCTCAAATAGGGGATATCTCCCTCTCGGACCATGCCCCTGTATGCACAACCTGGGAGATGGGGCTTCAACCCAAGAACACTCGTTGGAGACTCAACCCTACTACTTACGCCTGAACAGTTTAGGGAGTTTATAGCGGATAAATTAGCCGAGATAATAGAACTCAATCCCTCCTGGACACCACACCCAATTCATTGGGACACTATTAAAGCTATCCTAAGAGGCCATATTATACAACATACTGCAGAGCTAAACCATCGAAGAAAGGTGCATAGAACTACCTAAAGGAGAACCTACACTTTCTCCAGTATGCACATAAGTGTGGGGACACCTCTGTGCTGCCCAGCTTCAGGAAGTTAAGGCAGAACTTGATCGTCTGGCCTTCAACAGACTGAGCTAGCATTAACATTCCTGAGGCAGAGATATTATGAGGTGGGACCCCGTGCCACTAAACTGCTGGCATACCAGGCCCAGAGGCAAAGGAAAGCCTCAACAATCACCACGCTTAAGCACCCGGTGGGGGCCAGTCCCTAACTAAGATAAACGAGATAGCAGAGGCATTTGCAAAGTATTACTCAGATCTCTATACCCCAGAACACTCTCCCACAGTGCTTCAAATTGCGGAGTACCTTGAAGGATAACTTTGCCTTGACTTGATATAGCCCAAGGAGATCCTTACCTCCAGCATAACTGAGCAAGAGATAGCTGAAGTGATCTCTACAGCGAAAACTTTAAAATCCCAGGTCCTGATGGCTAAGGGGTGAGTTCTATGGCACTATGAGGCAACAAATATCTACTCAGCTCCTTACTTTGTTTAACTCCATTCTTGCAGGTGAACCTCCTCCCCATCGTGGGCACTTGCAACGATCTCTGTAGTCCCAAGTGGGAAAGAATCCTCAGCACTGTGGCTCATATAGACCTATCTCGGTCCTAAACTCAGATTATAAGATGTTCATGCATATAGTAGCACGCCGTCTAGACAAGATAATGCCCATGTTAATAGACCAAGACCAGACAGGCTTTGTTAGAATGCGTTCTACAACAGATAACATCAAGCGACTCTGCATATAGTGCATAGGATGCATGCTGGCAATGCCCCATCGGTCCTCATCAGCCTTGATGCTGAGAAAGCATTCAACAGAGTAGCATGGTCCTTTCTATACAAAGTCCTGGAGAAACTTGGTATTCCTAGCAGTTTGGTGGGGGTTCTACAAAATATTTACACGGCCCTCAGGCCTGCGTTAAGGTGGGAGGCCATCACTCTGAGTACTTCCAGGCGGGGAACCAGACAAGGCTGCCCGTTATCGCCCTTTTGTTTGCGGCCTTTATAGACCCCTAGCCCAATACATTAGAGAATCACTGGATATCACCGAGTGAATATGGGCGACGCTGGAGCATCGATAGCGCTTAATGCAGACAATGTCTTGTTTTACCTTTCAAACCCAGAGCAATCCCTGCCAGCTATAAGGCTACTCCTGACCAGTACAGTCAAGTTTCCGGTTATAAGCTGAATTTATCAAAATGGAAATTCTCTCATTCCACTACTCACCCTCACTGCACATAAACTCCATCTTCCCATGCAGCTGGAACCTAACAAAATTAAAATACTTGGGTATATATTTCTAAGAATTATGCTGAATCCTTCCAAAATAACTATGAGCCCTGTACAACTCAGCTCAGGGCGGATTTAGGGGCCTGTGCACATTGCCTCTCACTTTAAGCTGCAGGATAGACCTAGTAAGAATGGTTACCTTACCTAGAGCCCTGTATCTGTTCCAGAATGTCCCAATATATATTGAAAAAAACATTTGTGGAATGGAACCACCTTATTTCTAAGTTTATTTGGGGCAGAAAACCCCGTGTCCGAATGAGGATACTTAGCCTTCCACGGGGTGGCAGGCCTTGCTACTAGAATTTACAATTATATTATCGGGCGGCTATGATGACCCATATTATGGCAAGACAGAACGAGGTAGGGGAGCCACATTGGCTACAAATAGAGCAGGCCCTTATGCCAGATAAAGACTACTTTCAGAACCTGTATGCTTCCAGCCCCAGGCTTGCTCCCCAGCCTCCTTCTGACCCATGGCTCAAGCGCGCAGTAGAGGCATGGCAATTAATTAAAAAGCATAATCCTTATCCCCATTTATGGCACTGATTTGCCCAATTTCAAGGCTGAGTGACTTTTCCCCAATTTGACTCGACCATGGCTTCCAGGCTTGGGAGAGGTAATGACTGAGATATCTTACGCAGATAATGTCCCATGGAGAATTATGGTCCTTTAACAAAGTGCAAAGTAGGTTTAATATTCGAATCGGAACTTTTACAGATTCCTGCAATTAAGGCACTACAGTCGAGAACTCCCGAGATAACCCATAATCCAGAGAGTTACCCAGCTTTGGTGGTAGTTCAATCGCAACTGAGTACAGGGCAGAGAGGCTCCATTTAATCTCCCATTATTACACAGCCCTTAATACTCAGGGAGCGGTACACACAGGACTATTATAGCCAAATGGCAGGAAGAACTTGGTTCTCCCTTCACACAAGAAGACTGGCGAAGAGCATGCGAATACTCTTCTAGAGTCACAAACTCCCATCAATGGTGGGAATTTGCGTGGAAGAACCTAACTAGAATACTTCAGAACACCAGTAATGACTAGTCACTACTCATAATCAGCCTCTGCAAGGTGTTGGAGAATATGCGGTGAGAATAGAGCTACACACACGCACATTATGTGGTCCTGCCCAACCCTCAAGCCCTTCTTGGACCAATTACAGGGTCACTTAAGAGAGATATTTGACCCTCAACTACAACTGACTGGGAAGATGTACCTTTTCCTTGACACTCAAAGGAATACAAAAGCCCGAATACTAGATACCTCTTACACTTGTTGCTAACAGCGGCCAAAAAGTGGTCACTAAGCATTGGCTGACAGACAACAGGCCCGATTCAACAATGGTGGGATGTCACCAAACAAATCTACCAGATGGAGCAGATTACCCATGGGTTGAATCAATTAAAAGAGAAGTTCTCTGATAGGTGGTCCCATTGGCTAGTATATTACATGAGACATGATGACACCTTTGTACCATAAGATGGAATTTTGGGTCTGAAAAGTGACTGCGATCCTTAAGCGGAGGTGGCTACTGCCCTTAATGAGGAGAGGGGCTGTATGTAGATAAACCAATATCAAATCCTACCCAGGTAAAACTCTACAGGGTAACAAATCAGGTGAGAGTGGGAGGGTGGGAATGGTGTGGCAGGCTTCTTTGTTTGGTGCCCGAGGCCTTAGGTGGCCCGGAAAGGGAAAGTTAAGGTGATGCTATCGTAGTATGGAATGGATAACCCCATATGAATTAATTGAATTGAGTGATATCAGTTGTCTATTTATAATACACAAATCAATTCATTGTACTCCAACAAACCTGTCAATGTTTGTATGTATGTTTGTCGAAATATTGAAAATCTTAATAAAATGAGATAAAAAAAAAAGACATGCCTAGCATTCTTAGGGTCCAACTAGGTAAACACAAAAGAATTAGGTTGCTAGAGGGTCCCAAATTTAAATGCCAAGCATTTTTCTGATGACCAACTGAAAACAAAATGGCAGATTTGCGACAGTAAAAGGCCATTTGAGAAAGTAAACACTGCATTTGCGTACACTGTCGAATCCTTTTGTTGACTTTCCTTTGACTTATAATGGGAACTTGTATTTTGAATAACTTTTGGACCGTTTAGTATTTTTTCACGAAATATTCAAAAGACACATCAGAGATTCTGGCTGCATGATCCCTGAAGATTTCGTGCACCGTCGCTCAAACTGTGTGACCTGTAGAGATGACCAAAGAATTGCAAAAAACGTAGCCTTATACACAGATCATGTTAATACCCACAGCCATATATCCGACTAGTACAAAACTTGGCAGATCCCAAGGCATATGGGTCTTGATCAAGTATTCCAAATTTCAGGCAAATCTGTTGAATGGTTGCAAAGTTATTAAGGTGCAAAATTTTAGGTTTAATATGTAAATGGTCTCAATTCCTAACTATGGTAGCACTACCATGCTACCATAATATATATATATATTGATTCTCTTTTGTACTATGATGTTTCAGCCAGTTTAGATTCTTCTAAAATTAACAGTCTTTTCTATTCATTCTTTAGCACATGCAGATAACTTAGTACTTTGGCATTATCTAGACAGGGACTTCAAAACAAAATAAATCAACTTAAAAATAAATGTGAAAGTTTGAATTGAAAATGAATCTTCAGAAAACAAAATTATGATATTTGGTTCAAAAAACCTAATAGTTCACCCCTAGGGTATTTCTAAATGGGGAACTGATAGAAGTCATTTTTCTTATGTATACTTAGGTGTCAAATTCACCTCTTAATGGACTTTGGTCACCTCATTGGAAAGAACAAACTATGAAGGCAAAATTGGCAGCTAAAGCCCTGCTGTGTTTCAACTCCAAATATGGTAGGTATACGGTTGCCCCAGTTCTTTCAGCTAGTGAAGCCAAAATTAACCCTATCCTATTGTATGGAGCCAATGTTTGGGGGGCTTCAAGTTCATCTTTACTGGAAGTCCGTTATCTTTGTATTATAAATCATTATTACAGGATTCTTTATCAACATTGAATGTTATTGTTACAGCCAAATTAGGCAGAATACCCATTGCAACACCAGCTGAAGTCCATATGGCTAGTTATTGGTTGAGAATCATTAATAATACAACCAACATTCTTCCATTATTTTGCCTCAAAGAAAATTAGCTGGTCTGAACAAAAGTTTACCTCTGCATGGTTAAAACCATTAAGGCAATCATAACTAAAACCTCCATGGAACATGTATGGTCAGACTCTGGAAAGAGGTATCTCAGTCTCTCCCTTGTTCAAGGATATTTTCAAACAAAAATTACAGTATTTGCAATAGAACAGTTAAAACAAATGGATCTGGCAAAGAGTCAGAGACAAGCTGTGTGGTTTGGACGTAATAAAATCAATTCCCTAATAGAGACTTATCTAACTCTTCCTTTGTCTCCCAAATACAGAAAGTTTATTACTTGTGTGAGATTTGAAATTATATGCTCTAAATATGCCTATTTCAATAGACTGCCATTGGACAGCCTTTATTCAGCAAATTGCAGATGTAACAAGGGTTTCTCAAAAATATTTATCATACTGTATTACGATATATTGCCCTTTATATAACTCTTCTCTATATAAATCTTCTCATAACATATTATTAAACAATTTTCTTGGAGATATGCAAGTTTAGATTATGATCCATTATTTGTTCTTCTCCATCCTCTGAATGTGGAGGATGCAGAAATGGCTGCAAAATGTTTTCACAAAGTGATAAAACTTAAAAGGAAACATTCCATGCCTCTAATCCATAATGAATTGTTATACAAATAATGCTTGTGCTACGCAAACAGTGTGATTACTGTGTATGTAACTTTACTGTGTACTGTGTTTTCACCATGTGGTGTGGAAGTTTTATTTTATTCCTTTTATATTATATAGGTTGTAATGTCCAATTCTTTTTATGGATGAACAATAGATGATTACTTACGAAAAAAGTTTTTTTTTTTTAATTTGGTGTAATCTGTTTAATAAATCAAATGCTTTCTATCCGCCCTCCCAAGCTGTTCAGGAATACAATTCCTAAAGTGGCAAATAAGGAACTGCTATCACAGTGTACACCACTGATAATGTATTTCTGCATAAAATATGTGATTTAGGGTGTACTGCAGGCACAGCGACCATGAAGTCTAAAGACACATCAATATCATCAGCTAGCCTTGATAGATGTGTTTGATATTTTTAGAGATTGTTATATAGTACACACACACACACACACACATATGTAGTTGATTTTCATATGTGTGTGCCTGGGGCAAGCAGCAATAAAAGATAAATTATGTACAACCCTTAATAACACACCTACCCTAGTTTACTTTTACCTAACACCCATTTCTTATGCCTTTTACAGTAAGATCTTCCTTCAGGAGAACAACTTGTGATGAAATGTGAAAGATTTACATTGACATTTGGGTATGTGCATGTGTGTGTGTGTGTGTGTGTGTGTGTGTGTGTACTGTACAATCTCTAAAAAGATCAATTAAACACATCAAATGTCTTTGTAAACATGACTCAACATTGTATTTATCTTCCACCTTGTTAAACCATATAGTTGTCTCAGCAGTGTTTGCAGTTAAGGTACAGTACCTTCATGTATATGATGGCCCAGTTCTGTTGAGTTGATTGCTGTAACAGTGCATAGAATAAAATGTAAAACATACAGGTAACTGTAATACAGATGGTGGCATTATTTTTTATCTGCCCTTTCTCAATGTACACGTAGGTTGATTCAGTCAGTGCATGCAGCGACAATTCATGTACAAGTTTAAGCCCATAAACACCCTTATCTAGTTTATGCATGTGAGCCATAGTGGCTCTGCCAGTACTTGTTGTAACAGCCTTCTCTCAGCCTTTTAGTTGTTTACTCATTTTTATTCAGTCTCCTTTCAATATTTATGCTCCCAGATTTTGTTGTTGACATCATCCAGTATTTTGAACTGTGTCTGTCTTGTCATTAGATCTTTAGCCTTTCATTTGCATACTAGAAAATGCTCTTGGTTATCATTTCTTTCACCATTTTATTTTAACTGGTTTCTCCTCAGTGTACTTGCATGCAAAGATGTTTCTTTCTTGTAACTATACAGCCATCATCCTACAGCATATATGTGTGGAGTGCTTTTCAAACTCCATCTGATACTATGATCAGCTTACAATGCAGCCTTACTTATCAACTTTAAGTTGATCTTGTGATGATCAGGACTACTGTTAGAGCTGTTTATCACCTACAAATGAACTTTTGTTCAACTGCTTGTGAATTGTATATATAACATTGGTTCTATGTGATAATGGTGAGTGCCGAGCGGCGACTCACGTTATCAATGTCAGGGTGGCAAAACCATTTCGCCACCCTGACATCCTCAACGCATGGAAGAATGGTGCGGGGACTGAAACACTTGCTTTCTGATGGGGGCTGTGCATCCCACCCCCCCATCACGGTGGAAGCAACCCCACATCCCCTACTTAGGTATTCTCAACTCCAGGGGGTGCATGTCGAGAGAGGTGTGAAAGCAAAAAATAGCAAGTTATGAGCCGGGCACAACAAAGCACAGTAGCACCGGACCCAGACCGAACCCGAACCCCAGCACCACAATCAGGGGCCAACCCGATGCCACAGCGCGCTCAGAAGCCCATCACAGCGCCACCCCTACATCCCCTCCATCCCCTCTCAGGCCATGCTCACCATGCTCCTCCCCCCTTGCACATATATATAGCAACATCCTGTCACTAGGGTCACCCACCACCACATCTGGTCATCCCCTTCCCCTCACCTTTCAGGCTTTTCACCCATATCGTGTTACCATTTCAGGCGGCGCTGTGATTCAGGCGCCACCTCACGTGCTACTTATAACATCTAGACTGTTTTGTTGAAATAAATCTAATTGAATAATTTACAGGTTAGCCCTGTGGTTCAATGGAGGCTGCCAGACTCCTCCTCCTCCCTGTCCCACATATGTCCACAACTGCTTCGCCAACATTAGACTAACCTTCCATCTTTCTCACCAGCTGGATGACCATTTAAGGTAGCTCCCCAGCACCCTACGAGCAGTTACTTCACACTTCATAAACCTTTACTACAATCCATCCTTCTTATTCATTATATACATACTTAGTCTCCTTACACTCTCAGCTTTTACTTCCCCAGTCCGACCCCTCCCTCCCCTCTTGACCCACTATTGATCCTCTCTGGCACAGCTTTTTCCTCTCTCCCTTCATCCTTTCCCTACCCTGCCCACAACATTCTGTATACACTCCATTCATCCCCTTGTCACTGCGCCCACCGTACTTGCCACTTACAAATCATTCCCTGTTGATATATCTTCCAGCTGTCCATACAGCTCATTATCCAGTTTAAAATTATCTAGTAAACCTGACACATTTAACCTTTCACCAAAAAGTGCTAGTTTTAAAGTGTCTTCCATTACAAGCTGGCTATTTCATGAATCATGTATATGTAATATATGTCTTGTTATTAGCTTTTCAATGTACTGTGTCATGGAGTTGATGTTTTTGTATTCATTTGCTATCCTCTCAAAGTTGTGTATTCTCTGCATGTTACATTTCATATAAATTGTATCTTGACCTTACCAGGTCCATCTTGCAAATGAGCATTGCTCAACGATGTTCGCCTGGATAAATGAAGATTTGATTGATTGATTGATATACCACACACTCTCCACACACACCCTTGCCTAGGGTGTTTTCATGTGACTTACCTCCATGCTGTTAGTTCCTCCTACTCTGTTCTCTCTTCTGCTTGCTTCTCTTTGCGCTTCATTTGTTTTGATTTCTTTTGTTGTTGCTGACACCTTGTCTCCACTCTTGCCAGATTTTTAGTTCTTACTCTCTTCTGCTCTACTCCATTCTGCTCTGCCCCCTGGGCTCCACCTCTCCCTCACTGTTTTGGCAGTTTCCACCTCCCTGCTGTGTCCCTGCTGCCTTTCTTTTGTTTATCTTGGCCTTTCACCTACTGTACCTTCCTCCTCTGTGGCTCACCTGTCTCTTTGGGTCAGTATCTGTGCCTCTCTTCTCACCGTTGCTTCTTGCCATGAGGTCAAGCACTCCATGGTTACTTCCTCGTTCTCTCTTTTGACTCACTCCTTTCGTCTGTGACTTGGTTCCAGCTCCATGGTGCCTTCTGCCTCTGCAACTGCCTCCTCTTTCCTCTTCCTCTTGACCAGTGCCATTCTCCTGGCCATGTCTTTCTGATTCCTGCTGTGCCTTTGGCTTCTGCTGGTGTCTTTAGTTCTCCTCTGGCTGGCTTCCAATTCTCTGCTGCTGGTGTTCGCCTTTGGCTAGCTTTCAGTTCCCCACTGTTCTACTGTCCTGGCTACCTCTGCCACTTGCTCTTCCTCTCAGGATTGTTTGGTTTTCTGCTTTGTTTTCTTCACTCATCTCTTCTTTTTCTTACAGTTTGTCTTGTCCTTGCAGCACTCCTTTTGTAAACAACCAGCCAGCTGCAGTGTTCCATAGTGTCGTTCTCATACCAGACCTCCTATGATATGTTCTGGTGGGTGCTGGTTCACAGCCCTCTCTCTGTCAGTCAGTCACCAGTCTTCTTTGTCAGCAGTCTCAGGGCTCCTGGAATATGAGATGTAATGGTAGAGCAATGGCCTTCAGAAGAAAAACACTGTGTGGCTGTGTGCCCAACCTAGTTTGTACCTGAAATGGGCCATCTTTGAGCATCACTCAGGACATTGGGGGTCATCTGTCCTTAGCAGTTACCTCCTTGTGACAGGCTTAATGCTCCAGGCTTCTCTGACTTATTTTATTTTCTTTTATACAGCTTCTGTGTCTCTAACAAAGGATGGCCTCTGGTCCCTTGGACTAGAAGATTCAAACCCTCCCAGGTGGTTCATAGAAAGTTGCTAAATCTTCACACAGGATTAAAGGATTGAGCATTCTTAAGCTTGTGGCTCCACTCCAGAATTTGAAGTCTTCATTTTCAGCATCCACTAAGAAATAGGACATTTTCAACCTGTACACTGCTGCTATTTCAATCCAATCCAGGTCCTGCTACTCCTCTACAGAATCTCCACCTCCAGCTTTGTTTCTCACTATTCCCATTTTCTGAACTGTGTGAGTTGCTTCTCCTGATCAATTCCTACATATCCAATTTGGACTCCAGGACTGGAGCCTTGGAACATAGACCATCTGGAGCCAAAGATTCAGTGTCCTCATGGATACTTCCAGGCCCTCTAAATATCCTCCCATGGTACCACAATCTGATACCTCAGTAACACTTGAAACTCCTTGGTCGATGGTGTCACCTCCAAGTTCATCAGTGGGTTCAATCCTCTCTGTACGTACTTCCTGAAAAGGTGCTGCCTTGTCTTCTCAAATCCCTTACCAAATACAGCCTGTACCACACACACAGCAACAAATCACATAGGATGGACATTGTAGAAGGAAGGACACAAATCTTATGGCCCTTCTTTTATCATCCCATGAAACAATTGAGAACAGGATTGTTTCCTGTGGGGCTATATCTGTGGTTCTAAAAGCCAAAGATCCTTACCTACTAAAGAAGGTTACCAAAGCAGAATTTGTTGCACTTTGCAGTAATGATCATGAACTGTGCATGAGACTTTTTACACCTGCCACATGGATTTGATTCATATGGTTGCATGTGAAATGGGTGACTGAATAACAGTGAGCCTGTAATTGTGACTTTAATACAGCAAGGACATAAACAGCAACAATACTTATGTGGGGGCTTTGCCCCACTTTATACTTACATAACCAACTCCATGGTTGTAGCACCTGGGAGGGGGAGAACATTTCATCATATCTGTCCTCACTGTAATGTAGTCGCTGAACTTTGGGCTCACTGTTGTGCAGTCACTGATATCACAGACACCATTCATACCTGTATCTCATCTTTGACTTTGCAATTTGCTATGGTGGTACCTATTTTATGAAACTACAGGTCATTTTGAGCCAAGACAGCCGTGTATCTATTGAAGTTCAACTCAAGCATTTCCTGGGCATCATTTAACAATGAGCTGTTCTGTAGGCATTTTGCTGGTCAAAAGCATTAACCTGTTACATCTGTAGCTCCTTCTCTTATTTTGCTGTCTTGTGTGTCCCCACAATAGATGTCTTATGACCATCCACCAGCACCCTTCAGATCACCCTTCCTCTTAACAATGTGATTTCTATGCTCCTACAATTCTTTTGGACTGACAAGGGTGTCAGATAGTCTCTCTTCCAGGAGAGCCATTAGTAAAAACTTCAAGGAACCATACTCCTTCACCCCATAGTGTACATTTTCACATGCCTGTAGCCACTGTGGGAGGCACATTCCAAACCTTTCTGTCACTGTAAACCAACCTCCACCCCTAGTCCAGGCCACAAATGATATTTAGCTCATCTATCAACTCCTGTTCACACTGCTGACTACAGCAGTTATTATCAACTCATCTATCAGAGTCTCTAGTCAGTTTCTTATCACAGGCCTTTCAGCAGATCTCATATTGGTCTCTGTGCAGTCCCTACCACCTCAGTTATTTGTCCAAATCTCAAATCTGCTACAGCACAACATGAAGTTGTTGATACCTTTCTGGTGAAAAGAACTTTCTAAAGGTTTCTTATTAGCCCTTTTGCAGCCCTCCTTTTCTTTCTTTCTGAATCAGTCCCAGCTGAATAGTGACCCAAAATATTCTGGAAAGAAACATCTCATCATTGATCTTTCAGCCCTTCATTCCATTACAGATCCATAACAAATTAATTCCATCTGAAGATTATTCTCTAACTTATGCACAACTCGATGATGCAATTAAATTCATTAAGCTTTCTGGACAATGGGCCTGGTTAACTAAAGCAGACATCACAGACACCTTCAAATTGTTACCTATACACCGTCCTTATGACATATATATATTTGGGATTTCCTGGGGAAAACCAGATTTCTTCAGACTGTGCTTAACATGTTGATGCAAAAGCAGTCCTAGCCTGCACCTTATGTTAGATTCTTTTGAATATGTACAGATGCCCATTTGTGTGCATATCATGGATGACTTTCTTCCTGTCAATACTCCAGATTCTCCTTCCACTGCCATTGTCTTGTGCCTTTGATGCTTGTTCTCATCATTCAATATTCTGCAGCAGATGATAAAACACAAGGACCAGTAATGACACTAGAATTTCTAGACATCAAACAAGATTATCTCAGAATGGAAGCCCGTGTTCTCAATTTTTAAATAATTATTCCCCAAGGCAGGAGCTTCATCTCTTATCTTCTCAGTCTAGCCCATTCAGTCATTCCTCCGGACCCTCATATATATATCCATCACTGCTTCTTTCCAGTCAGAACTAACTATAGTATGTGTTTCCTCTTCCTCTCAAGCTGGAACAGCATATCTCTGTTTATAAAGATCTTTCTCCCACGTCACACTTTTAAGTCTTTACTGATGCCACTCTGTCATTTGGTTTCACTACCATCTTTGGTACCTCCTGGTTCACCTGCACCTTGCCACCAAAATTGAGGATCTACCACATTGTTATTCTTCATCCTCCTTATTCCAAATCTCTCCAACTGTTGCAGCCGCTCTCCTGTGGACTTTCATGGAACAACCAGCTTATACCTATATATCTGGATAATAAAGCAGTTGTTGCCATCATAAATAAAGGGTGATCATCCTCCAAATCCATAACAAACTTCCTGAAATTATGAACATAGACCTCTTTAATCTTCCATTTCAGAATTCACTGTTTATATATTTCTGAGTCTTCTATTTTCTAACAGATTGTTTTTAGGTTTTCATTATCAGCAATTCAGAGCAGCTTTACCACAAGCTGACAAAGAGATGACTCCTCCAGCATCATTACAAAAGCTGCAAATGACTTAACTGAGTTTCTTAACTATGCCTCCTTTACTATTTGGAATTCATTAGCTGCAACAACACACTCTGTCTATTGAGTAGCTTGGAAGAAATTCACTGTCTTCTGAACTCTGCAAAATCTGTACCCTCTCCAAATATCTGTCTCAAGTTCTGGCATTTGCATCCTATTGCTCAGAAACCTTTGGTGTATCAGCCACAATAATTAAACTGTGTTTCAGGCACCCAGTTCACATGATGTTAATCATCCTGCTCAACATATAGTCCCACATTTTCAAAGAGATGGGAGATACATCTCTGAAAAAAATGGTGAAAACCACCAATCTCAAAATTTGCTACAAACTCCCATATTTAAAGAAGGAGATGGCTGCCCAACTCAAGATGGGCCACTGCCCAAAGATAATGTGTGCAGCCCAAATTGAGGGTGTGTGCCCATGAATATCCTGCACAATGGAATATTCAGTAGAGATGGGCTGTCCAAGTGAAGGAGATGAGCGGCGCAAAGTTAGGCATGGAAAAGCATGCCTAACTGCCGGCCATCCATGGGAAGGCTGCTGTAGTACACACAGCAGCACAGCAGCCTTCCAGCCCCCACAGTCCAGTGGCACCCACAGCCCTGTTCTGCACACCCATGCAAGAAATAAGCCCTGTTCCATAGTGTAATGTACCCCTCATACCCCTGAACTGTCCCTCAATATGAGGGACACCCTCACAGTACCCTTTAAGATCACTCCATCCCCATCTGTCCCACATGAAAAAGGTGCTGCCTACACAGAGAATGTGCTGTAAAGTAAACAGTACAGCAGAAATGCATAATATTCAAAATAGTAAATCAAACATAAACTGTGTACAAGTACAGACTATGGTTTTCACAGTGTTCTTAGCTTGCATCTCCATCTTGTGGATGTGCCCATTCTGAGGATCTGTGTCCTCATTGTCCCTCACTGTGCATGTCCAACATTGTCCATGTCCCACATGTCAGTGACAAATGGTTGAGAGGTATGGTACCCCCACGATGCCCGTCTTTGGTAAAGAATATGAAGCCCCAGTACCATATTGTGGGGCACACTCATCGCTGCCCAGTTGCCTGTCCCAGTACTACAGCATGATACATACCCTTTTCCATGGAGTAGTCCTCCCATCCCAGTACCCAGATCCTGTATGTTTACAGAAACCTGACCCATAGCCATAGCATATTGCATGCCCGCCCACCCCATACCCAATCCAGAATCCCATTTTGATATATAATCCCTGTCGCATTCCTTTCCATAGTGCAGTGGCCCTCCCACCCCAGTAGGCATGACCTCCTTCCCACCCCCCACTACCACCTGTTCTGGTGACTGGCACAGTCCACCACACCCTGCCATGGTCAGGCTGCCAACTGTTCTTGCTCACTATCACTGTACTGTACAAAGTGTGAGCCCATTGGTTGCTGTGGATAACTGCTTATAGGTTATACAGGTAGCTTTTCCAGTATGGACTGTACACCATTACATCATCTACATAAGCAGAACAATAACCAGGTTGAGGAGCTAGAATTACATGCATGTACTGCTGGAATATTGTGAGTGTGTCATGTAAACCAAACAACATGGTGGTGAACTTCTAGAGTCCAGCTGGAGTAGAAAATGCAGTTTTGTCTCTGGATTCTTTAGCTAGGGAACTGGCCAGTAACACTGAGATTGAGGGTGCTAATGCATTTCCCAATATGTCCACCAAATCATCTATCCTGGGTGTAGGACAGGTGTCAATTATGGACACTTGATTACATTTCCTAAAATCAGGGCAGATTCTTACAGACCCTTCTTTTTATCTGTGGTTACCATTGGTGATGACCAAGCAAGTCTCAATTCTTCAATGATGCCCAACTCTTTCATTTTTGTATTTCCTTAACCATCTGCTCTTAACCACTCTGGTAATCTGTATGTCTTTTGTTTGATAGGGCAATCATTCCTGTCAATATTACATGCTCAGTCCTTGTGCTTGGCCTGCAGTGTGGTAAAAGTACTTTTAAATGTGTTTATTAAGTTACTACCTTGTGCTCACAAACAGGGACAGTGTGATGGAGGTAACAGTGGGGGAGCACCTGGGTAACAGTGACCACCAGTCATTGTGGCTTGAAATCCACCAGAAGAGCAGAACCAAACCACACAAAAACATTATCCTGGATTTTAGGGGCAGACCTTGGGAAAATGGGGAGATACTTGAAAGAGGCATTAAGGGAATGGGACAGGAATCAGGGTTGAGGAACAGTGGGCAGTATTTAAAATGGGGATTATAAGAACAACAGAATTATGCATTAAGCAGGTTAGCAAGAGGAAAAGGAAGAGGAGACCATTATGGTTTTCCAAAGAGGTAGCAAAGAAAGTGAAGCCAAAAGATTGCATTCAGGCAATACAAAAGACACAGGCAGAAGGGGATAGGGAGAAGTACCAGGAGAAACAAAGGGAGGCAGGGAAGTCAGTAAGGAAGCCAAAGCTCAGACAGAAGAACACATTGCAAATCAGTGGTAAAGGGACAAAACCTTTACAGGTACATAAGTGAAAAAAGAAAGACAAAGGGAGGGATAGTGAGACTGAAGGGGAGGATGGCGCCGCGTGGAGGATGACAACAGTAAAGCTGACATATTGAACAGGTATTTCTGCTCAGTCTTTACTGAGGAAGAGGGGTAATGGGTCTGAAGGGAGTACAAGGGGCGAATGGTGCAGAAATGGACACAAGTCCCTTTACACGAGAAAAGGGTCCCTGAAGGAACTGGAAGTAATAAGAGTTGATAAAGCAATGGGGCCAGATGGTGTGCACCCCAGGGTCCTTAAAGAACTAAGAGAGGTGGTGGCTGAACCTCTGACTATCCTGTCTACCCAATCACTGGAAACAGGGAGGTACCCAAAGACTGGAGGACAGCAGATGTAGTCCCCTTATACAAAGTGGGAACAAGAGGAAGCAGGGAACTACAAGACCAGTCAGCCTCACCTCAGTAGTGGGAAAGATGGAAGCACTACTGAAGGAGAGATTGGTGGAACATCTGGTTGTCAATGGACTACAGGACCCAAGGCAGCATGGTTTCACCAGGGGAGGTCATGTCAGACCAGCCTCATTGAATTTTTGACTGGGTGACTAGGGAGGTGGATCAGGGAGGGCAGTGGACATGGCCTATCTGGACTTCAGCAAGGCCTTTGACACTGTGCCACATAGAAGACTATTACACAAACTGGGGAAAACGGGTGTGGGCAGGACAGTAGTGTGGTGGGTAGGTAACTGGCTGGGTGGCAGAACACAGAGGGTGGTGGTAAATGGCTGTCACTCCACAGAGGGAAGAGTGACCAGTGGGGTACCACAGGGATCAGTGCTGGACCGGTCCTATTCAACATCTTCATCAGTGACATTGCGCAGGATCTAGAAGGCAGAATTTCACTGTTCGCTGATGACACAAAGCTCTGTAACAGAGTAGACACACCAGAGGGTGTAGACAGAATGAGAAGGACCTGCAGAAACTTGAAGAATGGTCAGGGGTTTGGCAGTTGAAATTCAATGCAAAGAAGTGCATGATAATGCATATGGGGCACAAAACCCTGGCACAATATATCAGTTGGGGGTGAGGATATAGCACCAAGCAGGAAAGGGATCTTGGGGTTGTCATCTCTGATGACCTCAAGGTAGGAAACAGTGTGACAAGGCATCAGGTAAAGCAAATAGGATGCTGGGATGTATAGGCAGGGGCATCACCAGCAGGAAAAGGGAGGTCATAATTTCGCTATACAAGACACTAGTGAGGCCCCACCTGGAGTACAGTGTACAGTTCTGGAGACCATACCTACGTAAGGACATAGACAGGGTAGAGAAGGTTCAGAGGAGGGCAACAAAGATGGTGCATGGATTGCATAACAAGTCCTATGAAGACAGGTTGAAGGAACTGAACATGTACTCCCTGGAGGAAAAGAGGAGAGAGGGATATGATAGAGACATACAAGTATCTTACAGGGAGGAACAGGGTGCAGGAAAACACTATTTTAAGCGAAAAAGATGTTCCAGGACTAGAGGGCATGGGATGAAGTTGGAGGGAGGACTATTCAGAGGAAACATGAGAAAGAATTTCTTCACAGAACGGGTGGTGGACAAGTGGAACACCCTGCCAGAGGAAGTGGTGGGGGCTGAAACAATCACGGGATCTAAGAATGCATGGGATAGACATAAAGGAATTCTAGAGGTCAGGGTTAAGGAAACAGACTTCTAGGAAAACAAACTAAACTTACAAGCTCAAATGGGCAGACTGGGTGGGCCAATAGGCCCTTATCTGCCGACACTGTCTATGTATCTATGTATCTATGTACTAATTTCTGTGATTTGTTCTGTGTATAAGAAAGCATTCACCCTATAGCATCAGAAGTTTCAGTTTGTTAGAGTCTGTCATAAGCTATTGCAATGTCTTCTTTAGCAGTTTCAGGTAATAATAACAAAGCAACGTTGGTGTTTCTCCCATTTGGTATATCTCGGTAGTATTTTTTCTATCTCTGCATCCTGTTCTTGTAACAGTCACCAACTGTATTATCTGTATTTGATCATGGAACATACTGTCTCGAGTTCCTGACCACATGATGTAGTGATGCTCTTTCATGTATTCTCATGTACTTCTAAAGCTGTCCTATAGGAACTATATTGTATCTTACCTGTGTTATGTATTTTGTTGTTGACTCTTGTTACCACTCCGTGGTCTGGGTCATAGCTGAAAATGGTCCATTAGATCAGTTCACTTACCTGGTTATCAAAACATAAATAAATAAATAAGTTACATCGTTTCTCTTCTCTGTGCCTCTAGACATTGAATATGCTTTTCTCTCTGTTTTTCAGTCTCTTTTGTTGTACAATCCAGCATTTGAAGAAGGCATAAATGCTTTAAGGTTCTGTCCCTGTCTGTTTTTCTTCTTTCATCACTGATGCCAGCTGTACAATCTCAGTTTGGACTTTTGTTTCTGCCTCTATTTTGGATGCCATTCTGGTAATCACTCCTGGACTTGCTGTTGCAGGATCCATACCTTTCTCTATGTTTTCCTGGTACTAGGTGTAGTATCCATGCACAAAACTCCGGTATAGAGTATGGACAGTGTATATCTCACTTTGTCCTCCACCACCTCCTCCTCTTCCACCTCCTCCTCCTCCTCCTCCACCTCCTCCTTCTCCTCCTCCTTCACCTGCTCCTCAACCTCCACCTCCTTCTCCTCCTCCTCCTCATCATCCTCCAGCACCTCCTCCTCCTCCACCTCCAACTCCAACTCCACCTCTTCTCTACCTTCTCTTCCAGCTTCTTCTCCTCCTCTTCTACCTCTTCATCCTCCCCTACCTCCCCATCCACCTCCTTTTCTTCCTCAGTCTTCTCCTCCTCCTTCACTTCCTCCACCTCCTCCTCCTCTTCCACCTCCATGTCCTCCATCATTTCCTCCTCCTCCTCCACAATAAAGTAAGTACTTTTCTGACTACACCATTTTTGTGGTGCTCATCTGTGCACAGTACGGATGAGGTTGCTGATGCCCAGACATTCCTTTGCTACTGCTGTTTTTGTCTCTAGTGCATGGCTTTTCCATGGTAGCAGTCTATTTTGTTTTCTGTAAAGTGTCTCCCTTTGGAACTTCCCTGGATTACATTGCTTGATCTGTACCAAATATCAAAATTAAATGATCAAAATATATATTTTTATATGGGCTAACATTGGATTGTTGGAAATAGAAAATTGATTTTATAAAATAAAGGCTTGAAGCTATATTGAAATACATAAATTATATCATTATTGGCCTTGGATGGTTCTGGAGGTGTACTGCATGCTGCAGAGTCTGCAGAGAGTTCCGAGAGCAGGATCTGTTATTTGTGTTTTTTCCTTTTATAAAGGTATGCCACTGTTAGCTTAACAGCTCTTACCAGGCTATCTTGTGATACAGTCCAGATTGGTGGTTGTTTTTCAGGTGTTCCTTGTCTTCCCCCAGGAGAGACCTTTGGTAGCAGTTGGACCAAGGAGAAGCAAGAGGCCATTTGGAAAAGGCCTAAACCTGTAACACTCACCCGACGCATTTACTCCAAGACAAGCTGCTTTTGAAATATTCCTGAAATATTCCTGAATGCTGTTAGGGATCATGGTTGTGAGTGAATTCTGTGAATAAATCTCTCAGGAAGAAGTTTTGGAACCCCTGAAGCCTGCAGGAAAGAACAAGGAAGTCAAAACTAAAGTCAATTGAATCAAAGGGTGCAAGGATGCTCTTACCCCTAAGTTTCATTTTTGTTTGTGTGCATAGTCACTTTATTGTTATTTTATTGTGTCTTTGTATTTTCTAATGGGTTGTAGTCTGTTGCTCACTGTTCACTGCTGTTCTTTTTTTCTTTCTCCTTTTGTGTGTCTAAGGAGGATAGTGGTTTACTATTCTGTTTTTATTAACTTTTTAGTACTTTTAGTTCTTTCAATATTTTTAAATTCTATAACTTTCATTTTGCACCGTTATTGTTAACGGAAGTGTCTCTAGTGGGTCATTGGCTGACTAGCCCACATTTTTTCCTTAAAAGTGTAGGTGGGCCTTCTCCAGTCAGATCTGTCATTTTTCCTGACTGAAGAAGAGCATCTAGACAAGGCACGCTGTTTTATCATACTGTGAGTTAATACGAGCTAAGGGAAAGTTAATCCTCCAGCTCAAACTGTTTTCCCATGGAGACCACATGTGGTTGATGTTTCCACTTGAGCTTACTGTTCTTACTACTAGCTCAGTATAAAACTAAAATTAAAGTTATTAGGCCCGTTAAAATGTCGATGCTTTTAACTTAGTGCAGCTGATTTTATCACTGGAGAACAGAGATTGGCAGTACCTATCATCTATAACAAGTTTAACACATTTATTGAAAATTAAAATGATGTTGTAGTAAGTCAATGCTCTCTGCAAAAGTCTTTTTAAATTGTTTTATAAACATCTAAATTTTATGGAGCAATATCACTTCACTATATTGTGTATTTAATATATTTATATATTTTTACTTGAGTATTTTTGTTGGACCTTCTTATTATTTTGTTACCATTTTGTTATAACAGGTATAATTGGCATAAAGGTTGTTTCTTAAGTTTAGTGCAGGCTGTCAAATAGTAACAAAACAAACAAAATAGAATAATCCTACAGCTCTGTTGTTCTTCATATTTTTCATTTTAGGATACTTCTTGTCCTTCATTAAAGCAGGATTTTTACAGCTTTAGAGTTTTGTTGGACATCTTACAACTTGCTATCTTGTCTGAACACTTTCTTACCTTGAAAAGTTGGGGAAAGTGGAAAAGTGTGAAAGGACTGATTGATTCTGCTGGGTCATTGTCTGTGATACCTTCATACATGGAATCCAGGTTTTAACAAATGGACATTAATTCTTAAAAGTTTAAAACACTAAGCATTTTGCTGAACTAAATTGATCACTGATATTCTGAGCACTGTTAATTGTATGTCTTTCTCTAGAAGTTTTGGATAGTTTTTGGATAGCGTAATAGTGCAAGAGCGCAATAGTGCAATAGTGCAATATTGCAATAACTCAAACAAGCTGGTTGGTTGTTGTTGAATTATATTGTTAAAGTATATTGTTAAATCACAACATAATATATGCCTATTATTATTCACAGTAAAAAATGGGAAATGATGATAAGGATGCAAATGGTTGTCCATTAGAAAAATTGTAAAGGGAGGAGGTAGTAAACTTAAAGTATTTTTCATTGAAAGCACTTGCAATGAAAGCTTTAGGCAAAATTAAAAAAAATCCTACACCTATAAGCAAGGGCAAGCCTAAAAATAAAATTAGCAGAAAAAATAACAAAAACATAAATAAGCATTCTGTTGGAAAGGGTTTAGAAGCACAGTATGCATCAACACCAAATGGGGATATTTATAAGTTTTTAACACTTTGGCATTTCCATAAAACCTAGTTTAATTGAGCCAGTTGGGAATACACATTTGGAGAAATGGAAGTTTTACTCTGAATATATTGAGCCCAAACAGACCAGACCCTGACATAGGCCAGCCATCTGATGCAAAATTGACTTTTCTGAGATCTTTCATAACATCTCCATATTAGACTCTGACGTTAGATACCTGAGAGAATCTTTAGCGGCAGATAGTAAAGATGGAAAAGATGGTAAAGTATATAGCCACACTGATTGCAACTCAGTAATGGACACTAATGTGATTACTGGAATTTGACTACCGACAGGGATATGGGGAAAATTCCCCAGGGAAATCTAGTAAGGTCAGATTTCTAGAACAGTAAAATGAGCATAGACATGAGCTAAGTAGCACCAGCTTCTGGATGATGAGTCCTGTGAGTATGAAAATGCCTGATTTAGATGGTATATCAAGACGTGATAACTGTACTAAGAGACCGTTTAATTCAAATGTGTTTTTGTTCAAGCAGTTACTAGACATCAAGCAGGATCTTGCCTTTATTATGGGGTCTGTTTAGAAAACTGAATAAAAATAGAAACAATAGAACAAAATGAAGTTTCTAATAAATCTGCTGTTAATCCTGCTGAGGGTAATTTAAACATGCCATGTGGTACTTTGAGTTCAACACAGCCAGACTTATTAAATGAAAATGCTGATTTAATACCAGACATGGGGATGTCGGTTTGAAAACCTCCCTGGATGCAGTAGAATCACTGATAAACTAAAATTGCTGAACATAGTGCTCAGAGTTACCTATCAGAGTGCATATGCTCCCAGATAAGAACTTAAGAGAAACCAGCATTTGTAAGAAATGGCAGAAAACATCCGTTTTATGGCAAAAAGGAGAACAACAGGAAACAGCCATTGAGAGTGTAGAGGAGGATGTTAGACAACATAGAGCTAAGAGTAACATGATGGGTAATAAATCTAAGGCAGTATTGGGTAAACAAAATACTTTTAATCTTGTCACAGATTTTGCTCAAACTGAAAAACGGTATCAAATGAAGTCTCTGCAGGAGTAGATGTAACTAGAAAAGATAAAAGTCAATATCCACTTAGGTCCAAGGATAAATCACAAGAAAGGCAAAAAGAATCCAAAAAGGAAATAGGATGGACAGTGGAATAAAGTTGAGAAAGAGCTGAAGGAAACTCAATAAAGGGAGTAACAAGAAATAGAGAATTCAGGAATTACAATAATGAATAATCAGGATCCAAAAGTCATGGATACTGTGGAAAATGGAAATCACACTGACATGGTAGCTCTAGTTCAATGCAGATTGAGGGAAGAGAACTTTGGACCTAGGTAGCTATGGAACAAATCAAATAATAGTTTAGTAATTAGGAAAATGATCAGTTTAAACAATTTCTGTTAAAACATTAGGTACTGATTTTGTTTTACCTCTATATAGGGTGACATGCCTCTAATGAAACACAAGAAAAACTATCAGAGTTGATAAAAGGTTTATTAATATCCTTAATGGATGGTTTGCAGACAAGTAATAGTATTATCAGCCCCATAATTGGATCTGAATTGGTACTGTTGGTGACAGATCAATTTAATTTTTTAATGTTGTACTCAGAGGGCAAAAGATCTAGATAGTATGGGAATAATGGTTGGGGAGATGACTTCTTTAAAGAAACGCCTCCAGAATTTCACACAAACAATGGTACAGTCAGAACGAATCAGACAGAAACTGTAGTTTCAGTCTTTGGATTGAAACAATTACATAATGAAAATAAATTTAACTTAGGGGCAAACTGATTGATTGCCTTAATGCATGCTAGATTCACATGTCAGCAGCCTCCATATAAGTAAAGTTCTCTGACAAGAGCCTGATGGGCAGATAATGTTTTGGGTTAAACAGGAGAATGTTGTAAGAGAACTAAAGAAGAAACAATGTATATTAGATGAACTTGATATCCATGTTTACACTGAAAATTAAAAGGGATGTAACTTGTAATCAGTCTCACATCCAAATGAAGACCTCACAATGGGAAAGTCTCATTGAGACTTCTAATAGGTATGAGATTCTTGCTTCCCTTGACCAATGACAACTGGGTCTTTGGAAAGGAGGTCCTAGGACATAACACTATGATAGAAGCTCCAAAAATAGCACTAAACCCTTGGTTATGGGAGGAAAGTTACCAGTAATGAGGAATAATTTAATATTTTATCTTGGAATTCCTTAGGATTGGGGAAAACTTGAGACCCTGAGATCAGTAACTATTTGAAACAATTTAATCTTAATCTGTATACAAGAGACTTGGGCATTAGGCAGTCTGTATTTAGATGGCTACAGAACATATTGTAAGAAAGCAAAGAAAATAAAGAAGTTTGGGAGAGGAGTAGAGGTCTAGCTATATTCATTAAGCTTGATAAGGATATTAGAACTGAGGAATTTAGCACTTCAAGCATTAGATTACTTGAAATTAAAATGGTTGAGAAAAATAACAAGATATGGTTCATTATCAATGTTTATTCAAATCCTTCTGGGAGCAACTATGGAATGACGGTTATCTCAACGTGTTGGGAGAATTGATAGATAAAATATAAATTGATAGTCTGGATGGGCACATAATTATAATGGGTGATTTTAATGCCAGGTTGGGGAGTTTACAGGGATGTTCAGATGATATCTCAGATGCCCTGACTTCCTCGATCCAACAAACCTATGCTTTGTAAGGAATGCAAGAGATAAAACTGTTAATAAAAGGGAATAGAATTGCACAGAACATTGAGTAATAAGAATTTTCTTCTTTGAATGGTAGAATCAATTCAGATTTAACTGGTGAATACTTTTTTTTGGGTGGAAGAGGGTCTTCTACCATTGATTATATTTGAGTTAATTTGCACCTGATTGACAGATGCCTCTCTCTGCAGTTGGTGGTAACACTTGAAAGTCAACATACAGCTTTGTAATTAAGGGTTATGATGAGAAAATATACTCAAAATGGTAACAGAAAAATAATCCCATTTAATTGAAAAGAAAAGGCATAGAGTGGAAAACCATAGAAGGCCATAATCTCGAGGCTATTTTAGAAGGTCAGGAATATTAAGTAAACTACTCAATCTGACTGATCGGGACACTGGTACCCTGATGCTATGGACAGATCTACAAAAGAGCAGTGTCAATAAAGGATAATAAAACATTCTGGTATGTTGTAAATTATGGAATGAAAATAACAACCAGCTAGGAGCTTATATTGAACCAGATGACTGGATTAAGCATTTTAAACAATTATTTTCAGGGAAGATCCAGACTACCTACACAGAATGACTGAAACTCAAGTTAGAGAATGGGTACACATACCAGAACATAAGATCACAATAACAGAAATAGAAATTGCTCTCAATTCATTTAGAATGAGGAAAGCCCTAGGACCAGATGTCATCCCACTTGATGTAATAATAAGAACTAAACAATATTGGATTCCTCTTCTGCATAAGTTATTTAACCATATATGGATAATACAGTAGGTGATTTACCCAAAAGTTGGAAGTCAAACATCATTGTCCCAATTTTTAAAAGGGAGATAGGAAGGATCTAGGTTGTTATATGCCCATGAGCCTTTATACACAGTAGGGAAACTGTTCACAAGAATTCTAAACAGTAGATTAATCCAATGGGCAGAAACACATAACATAATAGATGAAGCCCAGGCTGGTTTTAGAATTGGACATTCCACGATCAACCAGTATTTCACCTTGGTACATATAATTCATAAATACAAAGTGATTAAAAACAAAAACATTTCTGTACTTTCATAGATCTTAAAGCGGACTTTGTTAAGGTCAACAGAAATCTTCTGTGGAAAAATTACACAATTCAGGGTGAAGCCTTCATTATTGGAAATGATCAGATTAATGCATCAGGACAATTTTACTACCATTCGATACAGTGATAGAGGAGATTTAAGTAGCTGGATTAAATCAAATATAGGGATGAAGCAAGGGTGCACAATGGTGCCATTGCTATTTAACTCATTGCCTTCACAGGAGCGCTCTGAAGTTGCAGCAGTTATCTCCTATATAATGTTAACAGTGAATCCTGGGCCTTTCTAAGCAAAACCAAGTCATAATCGGTATACCACAAATAAATGCTAATAGCACAAAACCGTAAGTGCTAGATACAAAGTATGAGTGGCAAACTTGTTCAGCATAAAATTACCTTTCCAATGGTGGTATGCAAGTAATAATAGATCATTTTGTTTTTCTATGCTGGTTGAAACAACAAAAAATATATTTTCCACTAAAAATGTACCATAAGCCTTTTTGTTGGGAAATATGTAACATATCAACACCAGATTAAGTATACAGACATAAAAACAGCTATTTCTGTAGTATTAAACATAATTTTCTCCATTTTAGTCAAGGTACGTTGATGAAGTTTCAGGATGAATCTGAACCATACACACCATACCATAAACAAATGCACATAACTCCTAAAGTATACATGATTCACACAACGCATCAGCGGCAAGTTGTTCCACACAAACTTGCCTTTCCAACGGTGCTATGCAATCAGTTGTGCTCAATTCAGTTTTTGTTTTATACTGGCTGAGATACCTAGAATGTGTGTTTTTTCAACGTACTTAGGTGGTTCTTGATGGACAAAAGTCTGCCATACACACCATGTCATAAACAAATGTGAATAACTCCTAAAGTGAACATATACACACAAAGTATCAGTGGCAAAGTTGTTCAGCACAACATACCTTTCTAATGGTGCTATGCAGGCAATTCTAATCAATTCTGGCTGGCAAGTAATATTAAAACACGTAGTGACATCTCCAGATGTTACTAGGGCACACAGGAAGTCTGTAGGTGACTTTTGTAGTTGTTCTGGGACACACTGCAGTACATTTGCTGCTGCCTACAGGTGTATTCTATGAGTTAATCTTTATTTCAGCACAGTTCTAAAAGATGTATAATAGTGACTTCCACTTGCCCAAAATAGGTTCAAGAGTTCTGCCATATCTAGCATATGCAGACAATGTGGCTTTGTTGTCAATTAGTTATTTGGGCATGAGAAGAGTCTGGAAAAATTCCACATTGAATGTCAAAGAGCAGATTCACAGATTAATTATAGTAAAAAAAGTAATTGTTTTGGGAGCAATAAGAAGGCATATAACTATCATATAAACAATCACATACCGAGGTTGTATCAGAATTATGTTACTTAGGATTAATGGTTAACCAGAATTGAACTTGGGGTGCCCATGTAACAGAAGCCAAATTAAAGGCTGAAAGATCTTTCCGGTACTTTCATCCTTCTCTTATAGATATGGTGGAAATCCTAAAAGGAAATTTAATGGTAGCAGATGCAAAGATTAGAAGTCAATTGTTGTATTGCTGAAATCTGGGAAATACATACAACAGCAAGTTTTGACTCCTGTTTAAACTAATTTTATAAGATACTCCTGGTTCTTCTGAATGGTGCCCCTTTGGCTTTAGTGAGGCAGAGATTGGTCAATTGTCAGTAGAATGTCATAGTATACAAAGGTTAATTACTGGATTAAGGCTTTTAGGATGCAGTCGGATAGACTCCTCGTTTATGCCTTGATGAAGCTATCAATTACCGTACCAACTTTGAAATGTAATCTTTCCTTGTATGATAGTAGTGGAGGATTTAATTAAACCATATGGTCTCTTACAGATCATTCTGGATAGCCTACAGTACCCCTCACCCTTATTAAAGAGACAGTAAATAATCGAGTTAGAGATATTTACATTCAAAGGATTTAGAGGCCTGTAGATTATCTAAGGCATGTCCCTGGCTAGCCCAAAACAAAAGAACACATAAACTAGAAAAATACTTGCTTGTCTTTACAAAAGCCAAGACATAGGATAATGTTGGCAAGATTCAGATTTGAATGTTTTTAAGTAATTGGAAAAGCGGCAATTTGAAAGGAAGGAGGGTAATGATTTGCTTTGTAGATGCAGAACTGGGCAAGATAATTTATTACATTTGATCATATTATGTCCACTTTATGAAAAATGCAGGTGTTCTTTATTATGAAACATTCTAGAACAACAGCAATATCAGCCTCAACACTTGCTGACATATTTGTTAAAATTGCAGGACACAAGAGTGTTGGTTCCTGTGGCCTCCTTCTTAGAATAATAGAACAAAGAGAAATTCATTTGAAACCTTGACTCTGGTAGTTTAAATACTAATGAGTGAATTGTTCAAAACTACAATATATTGTACTGAAGCTCTGATGGTATATTGTTTTCCCTTTATTGAAATCTGTATATATAATAAAGCAATAAGTGAATTTATGGTGAGTACCTGTTAAGGAAGTTAGGTACATTGTTCTTGTCTTGCTATATCTTTTGTGTTGTTTTATGTTTAGCTATTTATTGTCTGGATTGAATACAATGTAAAGCAAACACAATAAGTTAATTAATCAAAGGCAAGTTAAAGCAGCTAAAATGTAAAAAACTGCAACCATGATGTATTTGAAACTTTGAGGGATTGTGACAGTAATAGTGCTTCTTTGATATGATTCCCTGCAATCAAAGTATCTGCACGATCCTTGAATTTTGTATTCTGTTCATGAATTCTATTATATTACTACTATTTATGTAATTTTCTGCACTGTGAAATTTGCATTACTAGCATATGTTTTTATATGTTGTATTTATCATTGTAATGGTCTCACAACCGAACAATAAAACTTTTGAAAAAAATTTAATTACTGTTTTCTTGTATGTGTACATACAAAATGGGAGCCCACCCACATCATGATGCATCTGGGCACAAATGATCTGGTGGACAGCAGTGAACTGGAAGTGCAGACTAAATTAGGAGTGCTAGTGAGAATCTGTCAGATGGGGAGGGAGGTATATTTTTCTGATGTCCTGCCAGTGCCAAAAGCCAGTGTGGACAGGAGGGAGAGAATTGAAGACCTCAATTTGTGGCTAAGGAGATGGTGTAAGGAAAAGGGGTCCAGATTAGTGGAGAACTGGGGAAGATCATGGAATGAGCAGAACTATATTTATTAGATGGATTCCATTTAAGTAAGGGGACACAAGGGTCCTGATGGATAAACTAGATAGCTATGTAAGGAAAAGTTGCATTTAAACTGAGCAGGTGGGAGCAGTTGGGAACAGTCCAGTTAGTACTCCCTGTCAATGGAGGCAAGAAGGAAATAAGGTGTAGCAGGAGAAAAGGTGAGTTGTGGTGGAAGGGCTGTCAGTAAATTCCAGGAGTTTGAGGAACAAAATGGTGAACCTGGAGGCAAATATGGTAGATGAGGGCCTATACATTGTGGCTATAACAGAGACCTAGTGGTCAGAGTATCATTCTTGGAAGTAGGGTTCCAGGATACAGAGTTTTCAAGAGGGTCAGGGCAGGGAAGCAGTCTATGTCAAGGAAGACATTAAGGCCATGGAGGTGCTGGAGGAACAGGGGATGCAGAGGACCTGTGGGTCACATTGGAAAAGCGGATGGGGCCTCTTTAAGAACAGGTGATGTTTACAGGCCTGATACACAGGGGAAGAGAGGACAGGCAGATGAAGCATGCAATTTAACATATGGCGAGCAAAGGAGAGGTTCTACTCTGGGGATCTCAACCTCCCAAATGTGAAATGGGATATCCCTACAATGACATCTGCCAGAGCATGGAGATACTCAAAGCATTTCAGGGGCATTCTGTAACCGCTGGTGAAGAAGCCTACTAGAGGGGACAATATACTAGATGTAGTACTCACAAAATGGAGAGAGTGTAGAAGTGGTGGTGGTGTAAGATGGTTTAGGCACAAGAGATCACAAATCAGTAAGCTTCAAGATAAAATCAGGAAGGAAACAAATAGGACAAACATGAAAGTATTAGATTTCAAGAGGGTGGATTTTGTAAGAATGAGAGGGATTTTGGGAGAAATGGAAGGTAAGGAGAATTTAGGGACATGGAAGAATTATGGGATGTATTGGGGAATTAAAAGCCACTGAGCTCTGCATAAAGACGGTAGGCAAAATAAAAAAGAAGGATGCTACCCAGTTTAACAAGTAAGTAGTAGGGGCCATTAGGGAGAGAAAAGGCATTCAGGCTGTATAAGAAGACCCAGGGGAAAGACAGGGAGACTTAAAAGGAGAAACTGAAGGAGGCAAGGAAGTAGATTAGAGGGCAAAGAGTTGGAAACAGAAGAAAGAATTGCCAAGCAGGCCAAATGGGGATAAAACTTTTTTAGACACAGTATGTTGGGAGAAAAGGAAGGCAAGACAGGGATAGTGAGTGAAGGGAAGGGGAGTACTGGTGGAGGGAGATTTTGAAAAGGCGAGTCTTGAATTGGTACTTCTGTTCAATCTTCTCAGTGGAAGGAAGGGAAGAGACCTGAATTAGAAAGGAGAGGAGGGATAGTAGAGGGTAGATCTAAGCCTGTTCAGTGAAGACAGGGTTAAAAAATAACTAGGAAGGTTGAAGGTGGATGAGGCAATGGGGCCAGATAGCTTGCATCCTAGGGTTCTTAGGGAATTGAGGAAGAAATAGAAGCACTTCTGGCAAAGCTTTTTAACTTGCCTCTTGATACAGGGGAGGTTGCCGAGGGACTGGAGGATCAGGACATAGTGCCACTGCACGGGGGTAGCAGAAAGGAGACAGGGAATTACCACCCTGTCAACCTCACCTCAGTGGCAGAGAAGGTGATGGAGGGACTACTAAAGGAAAGAGTGGTAAACTACCTAATTGACAATGGACTGCTGGATGACAAACAACATGACTTCACTAGTGGGAGGTCATGCCAGACAAAACCTAACTGAGTTCTTCACTGGGGTAACAAAGGTGTTCGATCAAGGGGGCAGTGGACATGGCCTATCTGGATTTCATCAAGGTCTTTGACTGTGTCCCTCACAGCAGGCTGGTAAATAAGCTGGGGAGCTTAGGGTGGGACAGAAGAAACTACATGGGTAGAAAACTGTCTGAAGGACAGAGGCCAGAGGGTGGTGGTAAATGGGTACATTTAGTGGAGAGGGACATGATGAGGGAGTACCTCAAGGGTCAGTACTGGGACCCATCCTCTTTAACATCTACATCAGTGATATAGCAGAGGACTGGAGAGGAAGGTGTGTCTCTTTGCAGATGATGCTAAAATCTGCAACAGGCTGGACAACTCAGAGGGTAGAGGCCATGAGGAGGGATCTGAAAAGACTAGAAGGGTGGTCGGACATGGCAGCTGAAATTTGATGCCAAAAGTGTAGAGTAATGCATGTGGGGCATAAAACAAGCAAGCAGCGTACACATTGGGGATGCAACTAAAGCAGATGGAGTGGAAAGAGATCTGGGATTATTATCTCAAACAATCACAAAGTGGAGATCAATGCAGCAAGGTAGTGGGCAAAGTGAACAAGATACGTGCATAGAGAGGGTATAGCAAGCAGGAGGAGGGAGGTACTGATGGCTTTGTATAAAACCATGGTAAGACTACACCTGAGTATGGGGTGCAGTTCTGGAGACCTCATCTATACAAGGATAGATGGGATCGAAAGTGTTTAGAGAAGGGTGACAAAATGGTGCAGGGACTGCATGAAGCCCTGTGAAACAAGGTGTAGGGAATTGGATTTGTGCTCACTTGAGACTAGAAGGAGAGGAAATTATAGAAACATTTAAGCACATAAAAGGAGATAAATAAGATGAGGAAGGAACTTATTTAAGAGAAATGAGGGAACTAAGACAAGAAGTCATAATTTAAAATTGGAGGGAGGAAGATTCAGGAGCAATGTGAGGAGGTGTTATTTCACAGAGAGGGTGGTTGAGGGCTTAAACAGTGAAAAGATTCAAGAAGGCATGGAACGGAGACAAGGATTGACAGGAGGGAGAGGGTTATCCTGGGTAAAGGTGACAAGTAAGGGTGAGGGACGCAGGGGGCAGATTCGATGGGCCAAGGGCCCTTTTCCACTGACAGATTTATATGATTCTTTGTGTATATTAAGATATTCATTTAAAAAAAAACAATGTGCATGCAGACATTAGGGTTGAAGAATGCAAAGTGCACAAAGTAGGAAAATGAAAAAATTAGGGTCTGGGGTCTCAGATATCTTGGCAAATTGAGGTAGGTTGTTCCCTTGCGTTATCAACCCTACTGCCCACACCTTCAGTTCATAGCCTAGTGTCCAAAGTACAAGGTACAGCTCCAAGCCAGTGCCACATAGTGATATACTGTTTAGAGGTAGAGAAGTAGCTTGCCATATGTCATCAACATAATCAGTCATTGCTTTCAGGGCACAGTATGAAGAGAAATCATGTATGACCTTGTGTGCTCAGTGGAGGGTGGACATTAGGGTTGATAACCACAATTAACACCTCACCACCAATTAGCAAAGACTCCTGAGACCCAAAACCCTAATATTTTTCATTTCCTATTTTGTGTTTTGCTTTCTTCAACCCTAATGTCTGCATTAAAGCGAGACTGTCTGATAAAGCGTCCATTTGTATTTTTCTTCAATTTCCCAAAGTAGGTTATGACAGAAGCAAGCCTTACTTATGTAACAGTTGAAAATACAGGCGGTAGTTATTTTCACAATGTTTTATTCTTATTTTGAGTTAAAATTGCAATCAGGATGGGCTGCTCGAAATTCAGAAGGCTGGACGACTGACATTCATGTAACAGACTTTCAATGTAGATCAGGAGGTGGGTTATTGGGGTTAAGGATGCACTGCACTACATACATGCTAAGGAGCTGTGAACATGCCAGATGTTGTTCTTGAAGTGCTTACTGTTAGCTGACTGATTCCAGTTTCACTGACTGACAGACTTTGCACTTCTCTTGCTTTTCCTGTATTTTTTAGTG
Organism: Neoceratodus forsteri; assembly: GCA_016271365.2. Classification (NCBI taxonomy): domain Eukaryota; kingdom Metazoa; phylum Chordata; order Ceratodontiformes; family Ceratodontidae; genus Neoceratodus; species Neoceratodus forsteri. The sequence continues at coordinate 878,271,731 of CM028131.1, read as the reverse complement.
CAATGGACTCATCATCTGAGGTGAGGTGTCAGTACTGTAGTAATGATAAAAATTCATGTAACTGAAACTGTACCAGGATTTATGTAGTTAAAAAATGAATAAATAAATAATTAAAAGAGGTTTATGGAAGACTTCTGGTCAGAAGTCTGTAATCCAATTGGGTGCGAAACAATGAGGGAAAAATAAAAGAAAACAAGAGATATTAATTCACTTACTCAAATTTCTTTGTGGCTCTGTTGTGTTTTTATCTTTAATTACGTTGATATTAGTATTATGCTTTGATAAGTTAATGCCCCCAAAGTATTTCACTCACTGGCTTGATTGCTCTCACACACACACACACACACACACACACACACACACACACACACACCCTGTCACGTAATCTCACACACACTATCACACACTCTGTATCCATTCATGCAGAAAGGATTTATTTTTGATTTATTTTACTGCAGTAGCATATAATGCATTAGTGGAAGCTTGTGGTACAATGAGAATTCCTGCCATTTTCCCTTTTGTCAGTCCATTGCAGGACCCGTCTGGTTTTTGTATACCCAGGACAGCCCCTCACAAACAAGACACTGACAATGGGGTGCCTAATCCTCCAGTGCTCCACCTTGCAATTTTGTTCTATATGTATGTAACCTGAAACAAAGGCTCTATCCACACTAGGGATTTTAAATGTTACTGTCGCCTGTAATGTTTAAAATTGGGAAACACAGTCTGTGTCCACACTGGTAACATTACTGAACCATGTTTTAAAACCATGCTTAAACCCAGATAAAATCAGGGTTTTAGTACAGTAATGAACGTTGAAAGAAAAATGTTACTTGTTACCAGTGTGTACTGGCGACTGATTCGTGTTGCCTGCTGAAGATTCCATTGTGCATAGCAGGACAGAGGGCATTCTCTCGCATGACCTGCCAGCCAGAATGTAGAAAGCTTGTTTAAACATGCTTTCATTATGGGAAATGTGGACAGGTGCATAACCGTGTCAAAACACTGTTCCACAAGTGTAGACGTAGCACCATGATAAGCAAGATAAAACCATTAACATTACTGAAATTTTATCACACGTGTGGACAGGGTCAAAGAAAACTGTCCATTGATGTCTGTTGCTGGTGCCACTGTAACTGTCCCTCCAACTGGACTCTCCCCTTTAAACTCACCCGACCCCCTCCACAAACATGACACTGACACTGGGGATGTCCAATCCCCCAGTGTCACCACCTCATAGTTCTTTTTGCATACATACAGCCTGCAAAAAAGAAAACCATCCATTGATGTCTGCTGCTAGTGCTTCTGTAACTGTTGCTCCCACTCGACCCTCCCTCTCAGTACCCACCCCCACAAACATGACACTGAGACTGGGGTGCTCAATCCCCAGTGTTACCACCCTGAAATAATGAAAACCTTCCCTCTTTTCCTTTTAAAACCCTGTAAAAGAAAACTGTCCATTGATGTCTATTGCATCATTCGTCCCCCGACCTCCCACTCAGCTCCCACCCCCAAAGCCCTTACTTACAAACTGAGATCTAACACTATGATCTTCTCTGGACTGCAGACATGTCTTCACTCTTCAACGATGGACCACAAATTGAGGAAATCAGATATGCAGTTTGGAACTTAGTAGCATAACTTGCCATTTTTGAATATTTTTGCCCCACATTTTCAACATGCCTTTTGGGACCACATTTCATGAACAATGTCGGTGAAATTGGGCAGATCTGTCCTGAAAAGTGATTTCATGGTCACTGCATTAAATCAGCTTTTGAGCAAGAGTTGAAAATTTTTCCATCCTTGTTTATGGGGTGGGGGCATAAGAAGCTATGTTGAAAATTTGGCATTAAAATATTAAAAACAACAAAGTTATTAGACTACAGTGAAATTTGTAAACAAAGGCTTATAACTCTGGTAATTTTCAATATTTTGACCCCAAATTTTCAACATAGCCAGTTGACAGCTGTCAGTTTTCAGATATGAGTATTTGCATCCAAAAGGTTATTTTGCAGTCACTGCAGGACATCACCTCTCAGGCAGTTGAAAAATTTATCTGCACTTGTTCATGAGGTGAGGCCATAAGAAGGCTTGTTGAAAATTTTGGATAAAATTATTAAAAGACAACAAATTTATGAACCTATATAGAAATTTACAACCACAGGCTCGTAACTTTGGTAATTTTCCATATTTTGAACCCACATTTTTAACATAGCCATTTCTTTACAACACCTCACAAATGTGACAGCTTGTTCTCAAATCCTTACCTAAATGTGTTTTCACACTTGTGGCATGAAATCACCTTTTAGGCAGGATTTGATCAATTGTATCCACCCTTGTTCAAGAGGTGGCCTCATAAGAAGGCTATGGGGTCATATGAAGACTGTGTTGGAAATCTGGGGTAAAATATGAGAAAACAACAATGTTATGAGTCTACTTTGCAATTTTTCAATGCACACTCATAACTGTGGCAATTTCTAGTATTTTAACCCCAACTTTTCCATACAGCTATTTTTACACCTCCTCATGAATGTGACAACTGTCAATTCTCAAATCCTACTCAAATGTGTTTTAACACTGTAGTGCAAATGACATTTCAGTCATTGTTTTATAAATGACACCTGTCATGCTCAGAAAGATGGTCATAAAAGATTGTGTTCAAGATTTCAGGTAAAATGAAAAACCAACTAAGTTATGAGGAAGTGAATTGTCTTGACATTTACTCATACCTTTATTTTGGCAGATTTTGGCCCCTAAAGTTCAACATATCCCTTGTGTTACCCCACCTTCTGAACATGACAGGTGTCATTTTTCAAATCACTTTTCAGATGGGATTTTATAAATTCCACCTGCCTTGATCGTAACATCAGTTCATAAAAAGGACAGTTGGACATCTGGAGTCAAAATGTGGGATCTCACTTAAAAGTATATATTGTCTGTCACCTGCTCTTTCCTTAGTAATTACAATCTAACAATATACAAAAGCAGGACACCAGTGAAAAGGAGATACTGCATCTCATCTGCTCTATACTGGGTAGATATATAGTACAAATGTGTACAAGCAAGACCTGGTACAATGACAATGCCAGCTGTGAACATTTGGCATTGACAAATGCTTGTTCCTTTATCTCCTAGTGTGGTATTGGAGCCGTCTCCTCTGTTTGTTTGTTTTTATGTTGCTTGCATGCATGTGCAAGAAACATAGTGCCATCATCTGAGTTTTTGGAGGTGTGGCAGCCCTATTCCAATCCAGTCAGTGTGTTTCCAGGCTCGGCCACAGTTCTTCAATGAATGCTGCAGCTGTCTATGACAGCAGTTGAAAATGCAGTGCCATACAGTTGAAAGGAGCTACACTTCAGTGAGTAGCGATAACATTAGTGCCCATGCACAGTCCCCCCACACATGCACGCATACTGCGTGCTCTGCTTCCTCCATGCAGACACTGTATAGCCAATGGGGGTGCCTAATCCCCATCGGCTGTGCTGCACCCCCAACAGAGTTCAGGTGCCATGCTGGTAGCCCACCCCAGCATGGCAGCAGTCTATATGGCTGATGGGGGTGCCCAATCCCCGTCAGTTCTACTGTTCCCTCCCTCCCAGACTGTCGGGTTCCATGCTGGGAGCCCACCCCAGCATGGCAACAGTTCCTAAGGCCGATGGGGATGCCCAATCCCGTGGCTCCATGCCCCCAACAGACTTCTAGCTGCCATGCTGGGAGCCCATCCCAGGTGGCACAGTCCCGTGTAGTCCAATTTTAAAAACAACCTGAAAGAAAAACCTTCCCTAGCTGCTGTCTTGACCCCCTCTCCACCTGTGCCCACCCACTGTGCACACTGCCTATACCAGACCCCCGCCTCACCCCATACTTACCTCCAGAGCTCAGGTGATGATCTTCGTGGACCGGAACACGTCTGCACTCTTCAAAGCTGACCGCGAACTGAGGAAATGCCCGGTAAGCTGTATAATGGAATAAATGGGCTTTTTTTCAACTTTACTACATATCTCAGGCATTTGGGAATTTTTTAACCAAATTTTCAACATGGGGTTTTGGGACCCACTTCATGAATTCTGTCACTGTCATGGTGTTAATCGGCCCTCAAAGATGATTTTGCGGTCACTACATGGAACCACCATTTGGGACTGATTTACTGAAATGACAGTGTCACAGTTCATGAGGTAGGCCCCCAAAAACCTTATGTTGAAAATTTGTTGAAAAATTCCCAAATGACTGTTTTATGAGCATACATTACGTGGTTCCCTACAAGACTTCATAGTTCACAAATTTTCAATATAAACCACTCCAGATTTTCAGCATTGCCATTTTACCACACCTCCTTATGAGCAGTACAGCTGTCATTTTTCACATGTTGCCCAAAATGTGTTTGATGCATGTAGCGCATAATGGCGCAGTAGGTGTGCAATCAATGTTTGGGACAGATTAAGAAAATCACAGTGACACTGTTCATGAGCAGAGGTCTTAAAATTGCTATGTTGAAAATTTGATGAAAAATTCCTTCAGCCATTCTGCAATGTTACTAATGAAGACATTGAACAGGACTGGCCCCAGGACCGATCCCTGCAGCACCCACTGGACACTCCCTCTCCCTAGACTGCACCCCATTTACCACCACTCTCTGTCTCATGTCTCCATGATCTTCCCCACTACTCAGGTGAGGCTGAACAGCCTATTGTTCCCACCCTCCTCCCTTCTGCCAGACTTGTGTAGAGGGACCACATGTGCCCTCCTCCAATTCACTCATGTTGAATGACTTAGTGAACATGGCTGCCAGAGGTACTGCTATCTCTCTTTGCAGTTCTCTTAATATCCTTGGGTGCATGCCATCTGGTTCCATCGCTTGTCCGCCTTCAATTTACTGAGCTCCTGCAAGAACTCTTTTGCCTTTGAATGGACTATTGACCACCTCTCACCACCTTGGCAACTGCTATACTGTTGCGGCCCTTGCCCTCCCACTCTTCTGTGAATACTGAATGGTCAGTGCATGTCTTGGGGAAGGAATGGAACTATCACTTCCAAATACCTAAACAGCACATACAAGCAAGCAACACTCTGCATTGACAAATGTTTGTTTGTATACATGGGTACTGTGATTCACTGTTCATTGTATTGACTGATGCAACCATTCTCAGAGTGACAGTTTGAACAAAGTTTGAACAATGTATCCTGAATTCAAAAAAAGTATTCCTTCAACTGGAAGACCAATACCTGCATTCCAGTCTTTTCCAAGGTTTGTATTTTATGTATCTATTGTGCATTTCTATGCAATGTCTCTATTTTACAATCAAAACTATCAAAGCGATTCTTGAATCCACGGCCTCCTTTTTTATCCTGCTGTAGTGCTTCTGACATATCTTTGTTATTTGCATTACTCACTTTCAACATATCACCTTCACATCTTTGCAAACATATCCCTCCTCCCAGCCCCTCCTCACCATCCAGGTTAGCAGAGAACATGTTGCAAGAATCATTTACCTTGTGTATGTTGGCAATGTGGCATAATAATAATAATAATATCCATTCATATTGTATTTGCATTAAGACATGCATCTGTTGCTGCAGACATGTCAGTGTTGCACAATGTTGATTTCCTTCTGTGGCCGAGGTGACCAGCAATGATGAGCAAACTACGGTTCAGTGTCATTTCGTGTGTGTGTATGTGTGTGTGTGTGTGTGTGTGTGTCGTGAGTGTGAGCATGTTGGTCGGTGGCCATGTGTAATTTGCAGCCAGATCTTTAATGAACGTTTCATTTTATGACAGTTATGACCCTCTGTAATGATGTGAGCTGTGTCTGCTTCATCAAAATTGTGTGCCTGCCCATGTACACAGTAGTATGACAATTTATTTTATTTTGTTTAAATATTCAGTTACAATATTTGAGCAAGGTGTTCATTTACAAAGGTGCCATGTCCTCAAAAAGGCAAACAATTGTAACTAAACACAATGACCTAAACTCATAATTACAGAGTCAGCAGGTCAGAAACATACAGTTAAATACAAGACAGGTATTAGATATGATGTTGTTTACAGTGAGATAACACAGGTATTGAATTAGACCCAGAATGGATCGATAAGCAACCAAGGACATTGGCATTGTCAATTGCTAGAGTTTCATCTGATAATAATGAGAATAGAGGGATACTGGGAAAAAGGTGGGACCAAGGTAAGGCCCGGTGGCAGGGATTAAGGAGTACCAGGCAGTGGGTGAAGTCATGGAGAAGGAACAAGACTAGGAAAAGAGCAGGAGAGATGCAGAGTGTGAGAGGTTAAAGCCTATTAATGAGAAGGAGTAAGGGTGTGGTAGGGAGTGAAGGGTAACTGAAGGGTGAGATATTCAGGGTATAAGTGCATAGACAGGAGGAAGATGTAGAATAGAGGCTAGAATTTACCTCCTATAAACCAGTGATTGTAAGTGGTATAGAAGAGGGTATAAGGGCAAAAGTTGGGAGGTCGTGTAGCTTTCGTACAAGCACGTGCGGCGGTTTTGATTAGGTGTTGTTTCATTTGAAGCTTGACTGTAGGAAGGTTCTGTGTATTATTCATTTCAGCCAGGATATCATTCAACCAGAGAGGAGCCCTATACGTGAACATTGTCCAAGCATTGTTCTTCTGAATGGGACACTGAGAGAATTTCAAGTTTTGCCCCATGTGATGTAATGCAGTGTGCAGCTTCGAGAATATTTAGTACTAGTAGGATGTCTGGCCTAGCAGTTTTTTTTTTTCTGAGGAGGCGATTGGTACGTTATCCTATCATTCAGATTAAGCCATTTATTTTGTAATTGTTAGACAGTTTTTAGATTGGAATGGAATTTCATGATCTACAGTTTAAAAATAAATTTACTTCATTACAGCAATACTATTTTTGTCTGTTTTTGGGGATGTCTACAGATGGATTTGACAAATGAGAATGTACTTTATCTAGCCCTGATGATAGAGATTACCAGCTAGCCAAACCTTTGTGTGAAGTAGTCATGTAAGCAGTCTGTGCAGCACACACAGTATGACAGCTGTAGAAGGAGATAGTCATCAACCTCAGAATAAAGGAAAAACAAGAGGTCATGGCAGGTCCTGATATAGTGGGAAAGGAAAGGCAGATGTATACTGTATTCTAAGATCAATGGGGCAAGCTTTAAATGAGAACATGAACTGCTCTATGCTAAAGTTCAGGTTAGTATCTGCACATCATTATATTTGAATCTGTTATTGTGCAAGTCACATACCTTACTCTTACTACTCTTGGAAACTCCCATGTCCATGTTTCTCCTTTTCATACATTCTCCTGAGCATCCCCCACCCCTTCTGAGTGTCCTTAGTGTTGCTTTTGTTGATGGCAACCATTAAGAGGTGAGCAGTCCTTTCCAGGTCTGTGGATGTGTTTCCTTTGGAATACATTTAATTTGAACATTCAAGTGACTGTGTGCTGATTCATTCTGCTGTTCGCCCCTTTCAATTTATTTAGTAGTCACTGTAGTGTAATATTGTTTGCAAAATGACCTCCTTTTTCAGTGTATTGATGGTCAGTATGGTCATTATAGATATCTTCAAATGATTATGTTTGTCAGTCATATCTCCTGTCACTAATTTTACAAGTATAATTAACTTTGTGTGTGTGTATATATATATATATATATATATATATATATATATATATTTTAAAGTGATGTGCATGCTAAAGGGGTGCTACCTAAGGGGAGGAACAGCAGAAATGGGGGAGGGGTGACAGATGGGGAAATCATGGAGGGCAGAGTTAGGGAGGATTTGAAGGCACTGAAGGTGGACAAGGCACCAGGCCCAGATGGCATCCATCCCAGGGTATTAAAGGAGTTGGCAGAGGTCCTTGTGAACTTTTGGCAGACCTATTTATGTCTCACTACACTCAGGCTATGTACCTGAGACTGGAGGATGACTCATGTGGTGCCTTCAACAAGAGTGGCCCCAAGGATGAACCAGGGACCTACATACCGGTGAGCCTCACATCCATCATGGGTAAGCTGATGGTGACTATCCTGAAGGAGAGGCTAGTGGCCTCCCAGAGGCCAGAAGACTACAGGACAGCAGACAGCATGGCTTCATATGTGGCAGATGCTGCCAACCAACCTGGTGGAGTTCAATGGCTGGGTAACTAGGCAACTGTACAGAGGCCATGCAGTGGATGTCCTGTATCTGTACTTCAGTAAGGCATTCAACTCAGTGCTGCATGGGAGGCTGGGAAGTAAATTAGAAGGCACAGGGCAAGTGCAAAGCTGGTGAGATGGGTAAGGAACTGGTTTCAGGAAAGACAACAGAGGGTGGTGGTGGGTGAGGAGCCTCACACCTAAGGGTAGTGACAAGCGATGTTCCACAGGGCTCCTTGTTGGGACCAGTGTTGTTTGGGATATTCATTGCAGACATATCATTGGACTTCAAGAGCAAGATCAGTCAGTTTGCTGATGATACCAAGATGGGAGCGGTGATGGATGACCTAGGGGATGGCAGGGGTTGCAGGATGATCTGGCAAAGCTTGAAATCTGGTCAGACACCTGGCAACTAGGGTTTAATGCCAAAAGTGCAAGGTGCTGCATTTTGGGCTGAAGAACCCAAGGATGAGTTACCAGCTGGGGAGTGCAGGTAGCCCAGACAAGAGGGAGAAGGGATATGGGGTGCCCATTACAGGGTCAATGAACAACTTGGCACAATGTAGGAAGGCAGCTTCAAAGGCCAACAAAATGCTGGGTTGCATTGCAAGGGGTATATCCTCAAGGAGGGAGAAGGTGATTCTGCCACTGTATAGGTCATTAGTTAGGCCGCACCTGGAATACTGCATGCAGTACTGGTGCCTGTATCTGAAGAGGGACATTAAGTTACTGGAGGGATACAACGCAGGGAGTCAAAGATGATCAAGAGGCTGGGGACTTATCAAATGAGAGGAGGCTGAGGTAGTTGAACATGTACTTGCTAGAGGAGAGGAGAGACAGGGGGACATGATTGAAACCTTTAAGTACATGAAAGGAATAAACAAGACAGGTACAGAGGGCTGTTCAAAGTAAGGGAGGGAGGGACCCAGGGGCCATGATTTGAGACTGGAGGGAGGAGGAAGGTTCAAGAGAGAAATGAGGAGACACTTTTTACAGAGAGGGTGGTAGCTGGGTGGAATGCGTTACCTGCAGAAGTGGTATCCAGTAGAATAGTGGACTGCTTCAAAAGGGAATGGGACAGGAGAAGGAGAAGGTCAATGGAGGGAGGGGTGGAAGGGAGGGGCAGCTGCAGAATAAGGGTGCTAGCTGCACATTTGAGCAGACTTGATAGACCCTAGGCCTTTATCTGCTGGCAAATTTCAGATGTTCTAGACATGTTCAGAAGACATGATATGAATATAAATACAAGAAAAAGTGTTCATGTTTTTGGTTCTACTTTACTTTACATTAAAATCAAATATTTCTTTGAGTTACAGGAATGTATTTCAAGATTAGATAATAAATGTTTGATTGATTTGTGTTTTAACAGGGCTGTTCAAAATCCGCATTTATTTTCAGTATTATTGATGGAAGCCTACCCATACCTGGATCCCCATCTCCTAATCCTCACCCTTCTGATGTGCCTGGCTAGTGTGTCTGCAATTGTTACAAAGAAATGTCAACTACTCCAGAGCCTAACTGCTGCAGACAGGATCCCAGCGATTTCTTTCTATATTCCCAGTAAGTATATGATATATATTGGGTCTAGTATGATTGCCCGTCATGGTGTATCCCGACTGTATTTATCCCGAATTTTATTTGCCGCCTTTACATTTCCGACGCGATCTTTCCCATACATAATTTGACCGCAAAGTGGCTATTAAGGCATTTCCCCACCTCCAGATCACCAATAAGGATCGTTGCTGCAGAATTTCGTTTAATGTTGCTAAATAATGCTGCTTGCTTTCAGACCTCTACATTTGCTGTTGTTGATGCAGCTTTACTTTCATTTCTTTAAATAATATAGTGCATATTTATTTTCGTTGTTTATTGCAAATGCACCATGCATAGTGCTTACTGTAGTTTCTGCATAGTGCATATTTAGTTTACGTGTAAAGTCTAACAAAGTTGTAGGTTCATGATGTTACTGTGAGATGTAAGCCAAGGCACACATTTCCAGGATCGATCCGTGTTTTACCTGTAGCCTGTACAATCAATTACAGCACAGCATTTCGCAACTAGTAATTATAATTAATTAAATAAATGTAAGCAAGTGTGTGTCACTTTCTCCTTGTTACAGCAAAGTGTTCATTGCATCATGGCTGAAGCAGATCCCACTGTTTGTAAAGTTGTTGCATCTAAAAGAGGGCATGACAAGCTCTGCATTGAGGGGTATCTGTATGTAAAAGAGTGCAGTCGTGGAGACCTATGGTATTGGTGCTGTCAGCAAAGAAAGTCACTATGTTGTCACGGCTGGGCTTCTACAGTTCTTGTTGGGGACAGCACCACCTTGTAGCACAGCTCCACACTGTCACCGCCAGATGCAAATGATTTTTGTTGCTAATGCTGTGGCATCTCTAAAATCGCGAGCTGTTTCCACGCATGACACACCTGCACAGCTCATTCAAACAGAGCTTGCAAAGGTGTCCGCTGAAGTTAGGCACAATATGCCCCGTCAGCCAGGCACTACAACAAATGATGAAACGAGCTAGGCATGAAAATATGCCTCCTGAGCCAAGAACATTGGCTGACATAGTAATTCCAACAGAGCTTAGCGTCCATAAGTGGTGAACTGTTTTACCCGTAACTCAGATTTGGGTAATGATAAAATTCTACTGTTTAGCACTAAACAGAACATCAAAATGCTGAGCAAAGCAGATTATTGGTTAATGGATGGCACATTTAAAACTGTGCCTACACTGTTTCGCAATTGTATTCTGTGCATGCCCCTGTTTGAAATCAAGATACATGTCACATTCTACCACTTGTCTTTTGCCTAATGTCAAGCAAAACACAGGAATGCTAGCTTCAGTTTTTCAAGATTTAATAGATGTTGCTAATGAGTTTGATTATACCCTTCTGCCAAAATACATAATGACTGATTTTGAGCAGGCTGCTATCAATGCGACAAAAGTTGAATTTCCACATCAGAGAACAAGGGTGCTTATTTCATCTCGGCCAAATTTATGGAGAAAGATACAGGGCTGTGGCTTGGCTTCTAGTATGGTGCTGAACCTGAGTTCAGCTTGTTAATGAGGCAATTGGTGGCATTGGCATTTCTACCACCGGATGAGATACCCACAGTATACGAAGAAATCAAAGCTGAAATGCCCACTATCACTAATCCTGTGTTAGAGTGGTTTGAAGAGAACTACATTTATGGGCGATAAGAAGACAGATGAGAAATAACAGTACAATAAGAGCCCCACCACTTTACCCACCACAGTTTTGGTCTGTCTATGAACAAACAGTCCATGCTATGCCACGAACACAAAATAATGTGGAAGCTTGGCATCGTAGACTAGGCACTCTTGTTGGGACCACCCATGTCGGACTCCTTAGTTTCATTGAAGAATTGAGAAACGAGCAGCTGATAACCCAGTCCAACATTGAAAAATTAACCTTGGCATGCCTAAACCCCTGAAAAAATACTTGAAAAGGAGGAAAAGATTATTAATATTATTGCAGACCGACAGCAGCGTGTCGGAAAGGACTTTGTTAGAGGCATAGCTCATAACATGGTTTTGTGAAGCTGAGAAATCTTCATTTTAAATCGGTTTTAATGTTTTGAATGTTATGCTAATAAAGTTTGGAACTATTTAATTTCGGATATATCAAGTAGAGATGAAGAGGGATACAGACTAACCTAGGTAAGTGTTCTTTATATCATTTATTTATTTGCTCCAAGCGCCCAAGTGAAATGCTGCTTGCAGAGTTATATTTATTTTTAAGTGTTCCGAGTGTAATGCTGCTTGCAAAGGAGCGTGATTGCAGAGTTCAATTTATTTAAGGGTTCCGAGTGTAATGCTGCTCGCAAAGATTTGCTCCAAGTGCTCCAAGTGAAATGCTGCTTGCAGAGTTATATTTATTTTTTTAAGTGTTCCGGTGTAATCCTGCTTGCAAAGGAGCACTGATTGCAGAGTTAGATTTTATTTATCTTGCAAAGGAGCACTTATTTAATCCTGCTTGCAGAGTAGGAGTTAGATTAATTTATTTAAGTGTTCCGAGTGTAAAGGTAATGTAGCTTGTAACATATGAACTAACCTACAGCTGCACTGAACCAAATGATGAACATTGCAGAGTTAGATTTATTTAAGTGCTCAAGTGAAATGCTGCTTGCAGAGTTATATTTATTTTTAAGTGTTCTGAGTGTAATCCTGCTCTAAAGGAGCAATTGATTGCAGAGTTAGATTTTATTTATCTTGCAAAGGAGCGCTTATTTAATCCTGCTTGCAGAGTAGGAGTTAGATTAATTTATTTAAGTGTTCCGAGTGTAAAGGTAATGTAGCTTGTAACATCTGAACTAACCTACAGCTGCACTGAACCAAATGATGAACATTGCAGAGTTAGATTTATTTAAGTGTTCCGATTGTAATGCTGCTTGCTAAGGAGCGCTGATTGCAGAGTTAGATTTTATTTATCTTGCAAAGGAGCACTGATTTAATGCTGCTTGCAGAGTTGGAGTTAGATTTATTTATTTAATTGTTCCGATTGCAGAGTTAGATTTATTTAAGTGTTCGATTGTAATGCTGCTTGCAAAGGATGTTGCTAAAGAGTTAGATTTATTTAAGTTGGAAACCGCTAGACAGTCTTAAATTATGTTGGGAATACTTAAAACGGAAATAAATGTTGGTTAATAGAGTGACGGAAACCTCATGCCGGGCAATCGTACGGATCCCTATATTCAATAACTTAATTTTTGATAGTATAGACCCATGCAGTACTCTTATGTTCTTTTTATATAACATAGCCTCCATGCAGTAATATTTGTAATTCGTTACATACTCTATGTGTATATATTTATGTAATAGGTGTGGACTGTAAAGGCACTTGATAAAGGTGCTCTTCAAGTCAACCATGAGAATAAATTGGTGATGGCATCAATACTATGTTCTCTATACTATGTGGAGAACTGTGTTCTCCACGCTACGCCATTACCCATTTATTAATAGTGCTCAGTCATTTTCCTTCCCCTCCACCCCCAACATCCCACTGGCACAAATTGCTGACTTCAGAATCCACTTTTATAATTTTTCAGGCAGAATTACAGGTCATGGTCAACAGCCATTACAATGTCCTCCCACTCACCCTGAAACCATCTTCCTACATGTTTCCCATCCATTAAATCCTGCTCTACCCTTCAATAAACTGTAAATTCTACCTTGAGAAATGAAAAGAAGAATCTGTACCAGCAAGTACTGGCAGCAGGTAGGCAGAATGGGGGTTTGGAGAGGTGAATGACATCAGAACTGTGTGTGATAAATGGGTGATGATGACAGTAATATGCTGATAAAATAGTGGACCACACATTTATCAGTTTACTACTGTCGTCATCAGTAATTTATTAACATAGCTGCCTTGATAAGCAAGCAATAACACATGACAGGGTGTGATAATATTAAATTATCATAACCTCTGGTGGGCTGTGAGGCATGAGGCTCAGCTGAGTGCCTTCAACCATCTGGGAAATGCAGTAATTTATGGCATTACTGCATACGCTGGAGTGTGTTAGTGCACTTATAAAAGGGTTTTAGAGTTAAAACAGCAAGACAAAAGAAATGAAATTTGAGCTGTGCAGTAATTGAAATTATAAAATATCTTGAATCAAACAAGCAATCTGATTAGTCAAAACCGGTCACATAACAATTCAGTAATTTCACTTACTACAAAGCTCAACTTTGCTTTCTATTTTTCCTGCTTTTTTAACTCTTAAACACATTTTATGAGCACAATTATACACCTCATGGTGTATGGTAATACAACAAATTACCACACTTCTCCAGTGGTCAAAGGCACCTAGTTGCACTTCATGCTTTATGACCCACCTAGGGCGTGGAGGTAATTAATTCACGGCACACTCTGTCATGTGCAATTGCTTACTTAATTCAAGGTTAGGAGACCAGTTTTGACCAATCAGAGTGCTTGTTTGATTCAAGGCATTTTTCAAATGTCTTTATCAGGGTGCCTTTACAACTCATGACTACTGCATAAATATTATAATCAAATATTCAGTATAAGTTAAATAAGTATTTTACTCAATAGAAACAATCTTTTCACAGTATGTCATGCAATATTTAAATGAAACATGAATCGCTTTCATTACTATTTATTTAAATGCATTAACTAGATAAACTGATCTTCTATGAAACATACAATGTTAGATGTATAATTATACTGTGGAACTTGCTGGTATAGTAATAACATAATATCCAGAGGTGCAAATACAACTTTATATTCATCAAACCATAAATAAGCATATATACAGATGGGAACGAATCTGAAATATTAATTTATTAAAGTATCAGAATATCTGATTATATTTATAAAATTTTTAAAACATAAAGCTATTTCTAATTGACTTTCTTTCTCAAATAAAGAAGGATTCTGAAAGTATCTGTTACTTATCAACAGTATGAAATTAATACATTGCCTTTTGTTTTACTGACACTGTTTATGAAAGAGTGGTCATTATTTACTACAATTGGCTGTTGCTTTGTTTTAGAACATAAGCAATAAATATTTTACCTTCAATTTATCATTAGTTTCTATCCCATCTATATTGATAATTTTGCAATGATATAGAATTCTGAGATCAGCACATACAGTATGTGTGTTTCAGTAAATATACTGCATATTTATTTTTATATAGTCTAAATATATAGTCCTGTTTAACAGCCTGTTGCCATAATGAATTAAATGTGACGCTACCAGATAGACTGCAAGTTTACTGGCAGACGGCTTTAACTATCATGTGTCTTGATGTATACAGGATTCCCTTTTGATTTGCTACTGTAGTTTGTCAACATTTATATGCTGACATTCACTCAGAACTGACTGTTGATCAAAATCCAAAACAAGCTTAACACTGTACTTCTATTTAGAATTCACCTGATGACGTCACATAAAGGATACTTTCTATTCCTCTAGTTTGAACCATGAAACCTAATTGTCCCAGATTCCCCTTTTTCCTCACAAAAGACAGAGACCATTGTTTGTTGTTGTGCTCAGATTGGCAATTAATTTGTGCATATTCATAATCCAATATTCCATTTCCATTTCTTTATTATCATATTTCATTTATTTCATTTATTTCATCCACATATCAATCTCTGCTTATCCTTCCCCAGGTGAAAACCTGGGTGCCTTCTGTTTCTCCTTTTCCGCTAGGTAATGGTGAAACCGAGACCGCTTTCTTCTTCCTCTCTCTTCTTCTCTTTCTTCTTCTTGTGTTATTCCTTTTTCTTCCCCCCCCCACTTCCCCCATGCCATCCTCCTTTGGCAGTCCATAACCTTATCATCACCTGCCATCCACCTTGGCAGTTCAAACTGTCCAACCAGACTGTCTGTCACCGCTTTGACAGACCCACTCATACAGTCCCCTTTTGACTGTCTTTCCCTTGCTCTGCCTTTTGGCAGTCCATGCCCATATCATCACCTGCCATCCACCTCTGGCAGTCCAAACTGTCCAACCAGACTCGCTTTGTCATCCACCTTGACAGACCCACCATACAGTCCCCTTTGACTGTCTTTCCTCTGCTCTGTCTAGTAGGGTGGGTGGAGGAATCAAAACTCCAGCAAAAGTGGCTGAGACCCCTTGTGCTGTCCCTTATGTACCTTCCTTTGCCCTCCTTTCCTGCTACCTGTCTTTGTTCTGGTCCTTAGCCCCTCCCTTCCTTCCCCACTCCCTTCTGAGCATTACCATTCTATGACAGAGGGAAGGGTGCACCAGGACAACCTGGTCTGCCCTTAAAGGGCAAACTCCATTGTCCCGATTCCCCTTTTCCCTCACAAAAGACAGAGACCATTGTTTGTTGTTGTGGTCAGATTGG
Organism: Neoceratodus forsteri; assembly: GCA_016271365.2. NCBI lineage: Eukaryota > Metazoa > Chordata > Ceratodontiformes > Ceratodontidae > Neoceratodus > Neoceratodus forsteri. The sequence goes on along the minus strand of CM028131.1, from coordinate 878,255,733 downwards.
CAATTAATTTATTCTATTCATAATCCAATATTCCATTTCCATTTCTTTATTATCATATTTCAGAAATTTAATTTATTTCATCCACATATCAATCTCTGCTTATCCTTCCCCAGGTGAAAACCTGGGTGCCTTCTGTTTCTCCTTTTCCACTAGGTAACGTGAAACCGAGACCGCTTTCTTCTTCCTCTTCTTCCTCTCTTGTGTTATTCCTTTTTCTTCCCCTCCCCTTTTCCCCACTAGCCAGACTCCAGCTATGCTTGATGGCTGGCTTCCCCCATCCTTAGGGTATCCTCCCTGCACTTCAGGGACCAACCTCTTCTACCTACCTTTTTTTTTATCTACCAGCTTTATCTGTTTTCTCCATTCTCTATGAATACCATTGTTTCTGTGTTGAACATATCTATGGCCAGGTCTGACAGATGCACACCATTTGGCCTGTAGAAGTCTCCACCCATTCTTCTACTCCCCGTAGTATCACCTGTCCCCCATCTGCCTTATCAACGTCCCCACCCTCCTATTCATCTTTCTCCTGGCCCTCTCCACTGCCCTGTGGCTGTGCTCCTGTCTCCATACCCTTCATGGTATCATATCTGACCAAGCAGGCATACTTGAGGCCACCACTGTCTTATTGCCACTAGGTCCCTCTTTATCTGTAAGTATTTGTGTACCCATGGTCTGCCTGCCAGATCGTTGCCCCTAGGTGTATAATGATTAGGTCTGGACTGGGCCAATGTCCCTTGAGTTCCTTCAAAGTGGGCAGGAGCTGTGCCCATCTCATCCCCCTGATGCCATGCCATACCAACCTACACTGTCTTACATCCTAGTACAGTTTTCCACCAGCTTTTTCTCTCTCTTACCAGCCCAGTAAATATAGGAATGGCCAGAGATCCAGACTCTGTGCTCATCCTCTACCTATGGGTGAAGAAAATTAATTAATTTACACATACTCTTAGTGCACTCACTGTATTATCCCCCGCCTTCTTCTTTCCTTTAACCTGTGCTCCCCAGGAGCAACTATAATTCCATCTTCTTTTTCCTTTTTTTTTTTTTGAAAACCACACTTCTCCTTCCTCTCTTTTTTTTTTTTTTTTACTTCAGTGCTCTGATGTATCTCTTATAACTGGCTGACCGCCAGTGCCCTTTTTCCAAAATGTCCTTCACGGGTTCACCCATTGCTGCCCACTGTGAGGCAGCCCCAATCCATAGGGAATGGGATGAGTAATTAGCTGGGTCCTCCCCAGAAAATGCATGCCCTTTTCAGCACTGCTGTGACTTGATAGCCGTGACCCTTTTCCATCACCATGTACAAATAGCTTCCCCGTCCTGGTCACTTGCTCTGCTGCGAAACCCACAGAGCCTGCACTGGGCATATCGCAATCTCCGACCACCCTTTCAGTGTTACCATGCAACCTTGCCCTTTTGGTCCATTTTGACCTCCTTAGCTTGATCCATATCTCTCTTATCCCCCAACTCACATCCTCCCATTCCACACCTCCTTCCTTGTCATCTTTCCCATGGCCTACCACTTCACTCACTCTCATAGCCCCCACAAACATTATCACATAAATTGTGTGAAATAGCTGGGCCTTCCTTTGATCTGCATATTGCCGGAGCACCCTTTTAGCCTTATTAGCCACTGCTCCCCTACTGGCCTCCTATTATCCCCTGGCCCACTTTTCAATGTGCCCCATCCCTGCATCATTCTCCTGAGGAGCAGTGATTTTGTTGGGTCATTCCACCCTTCTAGGCTGCAGATCACACTGATCCCTACAAGATAAACCCCATTGTGGTGTGAGCGGTCCCTTTCGCCATTGTTCCACGGTGAACATTCCCAACTGTTCTTCAGAGAGTGGCCCACTTACCTCCATCTGGTGTTCTGCCCTGAATGTTTGAAAAACTTCCAGGCCCCATCAGAGGCCCTCAGAGTCCGAGGCACCCATGAGCTGTGAAACAGCAGTTCTGCTCCTTCTTGCCAATGTCCCAGATGTTTGTTGGTATGGGTGTTTTTGTTCCTCCTCTGCTGGTGCCAGCCTCTGGAAACGGTCCAGCTGCAGACGGAAAGGCTGTCAGCCAGGGTATTGTACACTTCTCATGTGTTTTGCTCTGAAAGACATGTTCAGCTGCAAAGCCCTTAACACTAGATGTCTAATACCTGCATGACTGTATCCGACCTGGCTCCCTGTTGTTTAGTGCATCAACCACTGCTCTATTGTCACACCAAATGTCACCTTCTGATCCGTAATTCCTCCCCCAACCAAGGTACATGCCCATATGGGCATGATCTCCAGTAGTGTTATATCTCTCACTTTCCCATCCCTCACCCAACTGGCCGGCCATGGTTCTGCAAACCACCACTTAGGTAACCCCATGCCTAGCCCTCCAGCAGCATCTGTGTAGAGGTCAAGGTCTGTGTTGTACAGCCACCCTCCTGCCAGAATGAACACCCATTATATTCCTTCAGGAATTTTCCCATATACTAAAATCCTCCCTGATACCTTGTGTCAGATCAACCAGTGATGTGGTCTGGTGACCCCTGCTGTAGCTCTGGCTAACCTCCTTGTGAATGCCCTTCCTGGTCCTATGGCCCTGCATGCGAAGTTCAGGTGCCCCAGTACCTGCTGGACCAACTTTAGTTGTACCCTGCCTGCTGGCATGTACCCAGATTAGTTCATTCAACCTCCTTACTTTTTGTCTGGTAGCCTAAACACTTCATTGTGACATCTATCTCGATCCCAAGGAATGAAATAACCTTGCTGGGCCCCTCTGTTTTTCTGGTGCCAATGGGACTCCCAGCTCCGACTCAATTCCTGAAACTTACCCAGCATCCTCTGTGTCTCCCTTTCACCCTTCCCAATGAGGAGAAAATCATGCAGGTAATGGATGACTGACCTATAACCGTTTTTCTTGGAATATCCACTGCAAACATGTGCTGAACGCCTCAAACGCAGACATGCTGTGGAACACCCATTGGCATTGCTTTGTTGAAATAATACTGTCCCTCACTTTAAAACCAAACAGATCCCAGTCATTCCTCCTGACTGGAAGCAGTCTGAAGGCAGACTCAATGTCCGTTTTGCCATCCATGCATCTCCTGTGGCCTGGATTATCCGGACTGCATCCTCTAGTGTCACGATGTCACCCTACTATGTTCCTCACTGATTAAGTCATTCACAGACTCCCTTATGGATAGGACAGGTGGTGGATCATCCTGTATTCCCCTTCTTGTTTCTAGGGTGCTAAGCCCAAAGGCATATCCACATGTTTTCCAATGGGGTGTTAAATGGGCCCTCCACCCTACCTGCTGCTCTTTCTTCTCAATCTTCTGTCTTAGCATTTTCTCTTCCCTTTACAGACCCCAGGTTGCTTGCCTCCCTTTGCTTGCCTGGGTCCCTAGACTGCAATGAAAACCCTGTGTTGAAACCACTTAAAATCATATCCCGCACACTTATGTCCAGATATCTGTCCAGGCAAACTGTCCATGCTGCTAGGTTGATGGGGTTCTGACCATACCAAAATGTTCCTTGTTGTGCCACCTGTCCCCCTCCTGACCCCTCCCTTTCTTCCTGTCTGACCTTCCTTGCTTCAGTGATTCTGGCCCCTCTATTCCCTGCTCCTGCCCTCCCTCCCTTGTTCCATGTTTGCCCTTTAAACCCTGACTATCTCAAAAACTGTTGGCCTGATCCTTGCCCCCATGCCCTTGTGCTCCCTGTGTCCATGTTGCTTTGCACTTGCTTGCTGGGTGCACCCCTCCATTTTGAACAGGCATGTCGAAAACGACACTGAGGCCACGAGCAGAAAGCCCTGTTATAAGCCCAGCAGCATCTCTGTGCGCAACCCCTTTTGCCCCACTCCACCTTGGGTGTGACTGATCTTACGTAATCTGTCCATAAATCTATTTGCTTGGTGTCCCATCTTACATCCCTGAATGTTGCCATTCTCTGCTGAAAACATTCATTGTAGTATATCCATCCTACCCCACCTTTTGCTTTTGCTCTCCAGATTATCAATGAATAGGAAATTAGCTGAATGCTAGCTCTGGCCTCTTTCCAGAATGATGGCTGAAAAGTGGCAAAACCTAGAAACCACCCATCCCAAGTCTTCCCTTTCATGAACTTGTCATCCTCTTTTTCCCTAAGAGCACTATGGTAGCTGCCATCTCACTCTACCTATGCCCCTCAGTTTCTTCATATTTGGCCACCACCTCCCGGCTCACCAAAGCAAATATATCCACATATTCCCTTTCCATATTTTTTCCTTCATGGCCAATGGCACATGTTCGCCTGTTCTCATCCCAGGTGCACCTATCTCTTGTACCTTTCTCCTCTCTTCCGCCTCCCTTTACAGTATCTCCTGGTACCTCTTTTCCCATCCCATCTCCGCCAAAGCAGATTCCATCTGCCCCAGTTCTCCTGTCCCCAGTGCCGCCAATTTGCCCTATATATTCTTTTATACTATCACCCACTGTGTTCGATGTTACCTGTAACCTTGTCCTGGCTGAGCTGCCTGGAGTCCTCCAAAGGTCCCCTTGCTTCTTCCTGTGATTGAGGTGGAGGCGGAGGGTGAGCTACTGGGGTCTGCGGCAGGACCCCTGTTCTGGGCTTCATGTCTGGGTTCCACCGGGAGACCTCTTGATCTGGGGTGGGTACTGGCATCACCAGGTCCACTGGCCACGTGGTACTGGATCGACTGCCTTGGCAGGCCCCGCTATCACCGGTGCTACCTGGCGGGACTGTGTAGCCCATCGGCTGGCCTCTTCCCCTTGCCACCCTTTTCCGCACTCCACTTTTCTCTCTCCCGGCCTCCCTGGTTCCTCCCTCCACCAGTTCCTACATTTTGTTTGCTTTTTCTGCCAATTCAATTATAGCCTTGTAGGCATCTTCCTTCGATGGCCTGCTCTTCTTGGGTGCCATGTCTGTCTTATCTTTTGCTCTGTAAGACAACTATAGGAAACAAAAACACGGTTATTCGTATATCTGTACCTCCCTGTACGCTTCCTCCTGTCCATCATGCCACCCACTGTGCTAACACAGACCAGGCCGCCCATGAAGGACCCCCATCCTGCCTGGCAGGTCGCCTATCCTTTGCCACTCTCCACCATGCCCTATCGAGCCGTCCATGAATGGCCCGGCACCTCCTTTGTCTCACACCCAAGTGCCTCCCTTATTTGAATTTGGCCTTGCACCTACAAAAACAAACTGCCACCCTTAGGCAGGCCATATTGTGCTGTCCCCCAGGAGCTCTCACCCGCTGGCTGCTGCCATTTTCTTGTCTTCCCGCCCACCTGGGCTGACCAAGGCACCCCACCCAACTCCCAGCAAGCAGCACCTAGCCAGCACAGGCCCGCACTCACTGCGACCCTTCACCATGTGGGATGTCTCCGTGAGGTCCCAGGTTGGGATCCCCATTCTGTGCTGGGGCTCTCCCAGTCACTTCATTGCACCCCAGCATGCCTCCCCAACAGGGAAGGCTTCCCGACCCCATACTCATGGAAATCACCCTAACTCATGGGCACGCCCATCCCATATCCCTAGCGGCGTGTGATGCCATGCCGTGTGGTCCCTTGTCTACTCGCCTCCTATGTTACAGGGCCCCTTCCCCAGCCTGTTTTCTATATATATATATTTTTTGTGTGTGTGTGTGCCCCACTTCCTTTTCTTATCCCATTTTTTTAAATCTTTGAAGCTTCATAAGGAGCAACCTCTCATATTTGAAACCTTGGACCTTGTGGACCAAAGACAGCTCTCAATCCACAACCCTATTCTTAGCCTCTCTTTATGCCTCTGCCTCCCACTGCTCTCCCATGCCATCTAACGGGGGCCGATATCGTCCCGCTGCCCCCGCCACAGAACTACTCTCCCTCATGGGCGATGCCAGGTTATATTTAACATCTTTCTCTGGGGGTATGCTCTCCCAGGAAACAAACCACTGGAGGCAGCTACAATGTTCCCTTGGGGTGGGAGAGTGTCTGCTTCTCCCCATGACCCAGTTGACATGCGCGCATCGCGCCCTTGCCCATTGTTATCCAGGCCCCTGTACAAACCCACCTGCCTCCCTCACCTTTCACCTCTCCTACCCCCAATGTTCCTTTTCTCCCTCCTCCCATCCTCAGCACCATAGCTGGCATGTGACGTCATGCCACGTGGTCTCTGTAGTGTGTTCTCTGCTCCTCCTGTTGCAGGGCCTCCTCTGGCCCTTAATGCACTGTTCCACTTGGGATTCTCATGCAGACACCAAAAAGAGAAAAAAGAAAACCCATTACCTCAGCGACCAACACCCCACATTCACTACTCCGAATTCTTCCATAATGCCAAGGCTAAATAGCCCCCCTCTTTAAGATTCCTCAAAAACAAGGATGCAGCCCTCTTTAGGCCTGTACTGCAGTAACAGGCCCGTACCCCAGGCTGTAAATGGCCAAACCGGTTGGGTTTACGCGACTACCACATGGCATGACGCCACGCCTACCGTGTCCACCATCTGTGCTCCTGCTCTTTTCCATCCCCACTCACTTCAGGGCCTCTTCCAGGCCTATCATCATGAAACTTGCACAAACCCTTCGCCTGTACTATAGGCTTGCCTTCCTCCGTCACTCGGCCTCATTGGTACCACATTTAAAATTCTGGTGTGATTACCAGTCTCGCTTCTACAAGTGCCACCCACATCACAGCAGCACTGTGCCATGTCATCAAATCTCATTGAAAAACCACGCACCATCTTATCCCCACAAACTTGCATGTGGCTAGGCCCCTGACTCAGGGGACAGCGGTCTGTTGAAAACTGTAAGCTGGCTCCAGAAAACAATCTCTTCCACAGTTGTCCCCAGCACCTCATGTATTTCTATCGCGACTAAAACATCCCCATACCTTGCATCTCCACAAACTTTGCCAAGATAACTCCCCTGCCTTATAATCTTCACATGCCTGCCAAGCCCTTTGACCATGCTACCATCATTACCCTCAAACAAATGGATAAATTGGACAAATATAACAGCCATAACCACATCAGCTCATTCCTTCTTTTTTTTTTGCACAGCATTCTATTGGTTCTTACAAAACTGTTTCTCTCTGTCTTTATCATCTATCTTATATGCCTGTCTGCCCTAACTATATTTATAAATTCATTATATAATCTTTTCTTTTTTTTTACTTCAATTATCCTTCACCAAATTAGTCATTTGCTTCCTTACCTTTCTCTCCTGGTGAACAAACCTTAATCACTATGCCAATCTGATGTGCTGCAGTTGTTTGTAGAATCAAAACTCCAGCAAAAGTGGCTGAGACCCCTTGTGCTGTCCCTTATGCACCTCTCTTTTGCCCCCCTTTCCTGCTACCTGTCCTTTGTTCTGGTCCTTAGCCCTCCCTTCCTTCCCTCCCCTCTGAGCACTACCATTCCATGACAGAGGGAAGGGGTGCACCAGGACAACCTGGTCTGCCCTTAAAGGCAAACCCATTATCAACTAATAATTTAGTGTCTAGTGGTTGTATTGGGGCTATGTTCATTTGAATATTGTAAGAATCATCTGGTTTCATTGGTAATGTCTGCATAACTAGTAAACTGTGCTGAAGTCATAATTCCTTAATTGTCTTCATTATATCATGTATGTATGAATATGTTTTCTCACCGCCTTTGAAACAACAGTCCATCTACCAGATTTTTGTTGAACACTCTCTTGTATCTGTTGAAACAAAATGTAGATCAATGTTTTAGACACATTATAAGATGTACAAGGAATTCTCTGTGACCTGATTAGCTAAGATTTGGTTCTAGTCACTGCCTTTAGAGATCACATCCAGTGGCTAAAAAGTCCCTGCAACCAGGTCAACTCGTACAAACTTCATAAGCAACTTTCTTCCCAGTTGCCATCACAAATATGGTTTCCATTGTTACTCATGCATAAAACCATTAACTGAGCCCCAAAATAAAAATCCAGTAAATTAAACAAAGTAAATGCATAATGTAATGATTTTTACACTCAAGAGCCCATACACTTCCCTTTCCACACATACACACATTTAAAAGATCAAGTATAAAAATAAAAAAAGAGGACCAAAGACAGCCCCTCTCCCTATCACTGGCAGCCCTTATGAAATTACTGATCTTCCTATTGCTCTGTATTGGTAATGTGGAAATCAACCCTGACCTCTTGAAAGTATCACCTCTCCATCAGACCTAACCTCAACTAAAGGCCTCAGGTTCCTGCATATTAATGTATGCAGTCTGTTGAAAAGATTTACATTACTACAAGCCTGGGTTGCCCATATACCTTGCCAGACTTTCTTGTGATAACTGAGACATGGCTCAAGACCACCACAATGGACAGGGAAGTTAACCTACCTAACTACCAGCTATTCAGAGCTGATCACCAAACAAGGGAGGCAGAGTAGCCATATATGTAAAAGTTGGTTTAGTTGTATCCTGTACTGCTGCAACATCTATGCCCAATGAATTTGAGTGTCTATCTCTAAAAGTCTCTCTCCCAATACAGCAGCTTTCCATTTAATTGATGCTACAGACCCCCTCTGCTGAACACAAGCTCTTATCCCACCTGGGAAACCTGGTCAAGTTCTGTACTGAAGAAGTCATTATCATAGGGGACCTGAATTTCAACTGGCTCACCCAGGCAGCTACACCTCTGGTATCATTCTGTGACACCTATGGGCTCACACAGTTAATTAATGAACCAACAAGATTAAATGCAAGGAATAGTAGTAACAGTACTCTACTTGACATCATGCTAGTGAGTAAACCACATCTATTCACACATGCTGGAGTGCTCCCATGCGACATAAGTGATCACTGCCCCATCGCAGGGGTAAGATCGAACAGCATTAAAACAGATCCTGCAAAATTCCTCATGAAGAGATCCAAGAAAACACCAATATTGAAGGATATCTGTCATGATTCTAGCCTACTCCACACTGGCAAAAGTTCTATCTTGCACATTCTGTAGAAAAAGCTCAGCAGGTGCTAAATAGCATTATAATAAATGCCCTTAACACCCATGCCCCAATCTCTAGTATCCGAATAAAAACAAATCCTGTCACTGGTTTTCAGCTGACCTCAAAGCTGCACTGCTGGAGAGATAAACTTTGGAAAGTAGCAAGAAAAACTAAAAATATCATGGACTGGATGATCTTAGGAAAGCCAGGAATAAATGCACAAGGAAAGTTAGGGATGCAAAGGCTGCCTACTACCCGGGGTCACAACAGCTCGACTCCCTCCCTCCTACTATAATACTGTTAGATTTTGGGGCACCATCAAGGGTATGATGGGCCAGGATGTTAACAACCCCCTTCCAACCCAATTACACAGTAACTATGGCCCCATTACTGGCACAATGGAAATCCTGGATGCATTCAACAACCACTTCACAACAGCTGGCCTTGCCTTTGACTCCTCCCAGCTAACCTATTAAGGGATCAATTAAGCTCCCACTATACTGGTGATCAAAGAGTTGACTCCTCCTTTAGCTTCAAACCTATACTGTTGAAACAAGTTGAGGATCTATTATGGCATCTGGATACCAAAAAGTGCAGGAGCAGATCTTCTGGACCCATTCTTTCTAAAGATTGCGTGTCATGTGCTTGCAGTCCCCTAACTCACCTCTTTTAACCTTTCCCTAAACTCTGGCTCTATTCCCACACTGTGGAAGACAGCTCATGGTCCCCTTCTAAAATCAGGGGACACTATGGATCTTAATAACTACAGGCCCATTTCCATCCTACCTGTGTTACCCAAGATGCTGGAGAAATTAGTGAGTATTCAGTTAAGAGAATATCTGGACAATGCTAATCTATTAAATCCAGCTCAATCTGGATTCAGGGCCAAACATAGCACTATCACTGCATTAGCCAAGGTCACCAATGATTGGCAAACCGAATTGGATAAAAGAACAATGTCTGTGCAGTATTCCTGGACCTGAGCAAAACATTCGACACTGTGGACCATGAACTGCTACTCTCATCCCTACACTCTATTGGCCTAGATCCATCCTCCCTTAAGTGGTTCAGATGCTACCTCTCAGTAGATCACAGCAGGTAAAAGCTGAAGGTGACCTATCCCCATTAAGACCACTGTCAAGAGGAGTCCCCAAGGCTCTATTCTGGGACCTATCCTTTTGCCATTTATATAAATAAAATTGATTCAACCCTTACCAAGTCCTCAGTACATCTCTTTGCTGATGACACTATACTGTATGTTAGCAACCCTTCACCTAAAGTTGCTCATGAAATCCTACAAGCAGAATTCTCCCTGTTACAACATCAGCTTCTAGAGAAAAAGCTTCTGCTAAATGCAAAGAAAACCAAAGCAATGATGTTCACAACCCAAAACTCCACCAACACATCCTCTTCAATCAATCTCCCCAGCTATGCATTACACTTGGAGAAAATCTGGAGTATGTTGAAAATTTCAAATACCTAGGTGTGTGGATTGACAACAGACTTGACTTTACTCAGCATCTAGAACAACTGCTGAAAAAGCTTTGCCTAAGGCTTGGCCTCCTCTACAGATTAAAACCCTTCCTTAATAGAGATTCAAAGATGAGATTAGTCCAGGCCATCTTTCTATCAGTCATTGACTATGCAGACTTCCTCTACAGTCACTGCCCCACTTCACCTTCAAAAGTTGGATACTTTATATCATAGAGCATCAAGGTTCATTACAGACCTGCCATATAATACTCACCATTGTCTCTCTATGACGCAACTGGATGGGTTTCCTTCATGTCAGGAGGAGTAGAAATGCAGCTTTATGGATCTACAGAGCTTCATCAAAAACTCCCAAGCTATATCATGGACTGCTTCAACCTGACCACTCCTAGCTCCTATGCCCTAAGAAGCAACAATATCATCCTGCTCAAATTGCCCAAAGTCAACACCAAAATAGGGAGGCAGCAATCAGCTATTCTCTAGCATAGCATGGAACACCCTACAAAAATCCCTTAAACTGTCCATTATCATTCCATTTACATCCTTCAAGCAGCACTGTACAGCCTTCTTCACAGAAAATGCAGCTGCTATTGCTAGAGATAGAATAGTCATCCCACAAAACCATATTCCAATCACATATGGCATATTTCTTCCAGTCAGACACCGCCAGTATATGGCACCCAATATTCCCTTCAGCATCCTTGTACTTATTATGTGAGTGACTGCCATGATCCTCATTGAGATATATATGTACTGTACATATTGTAGATGTTAGTTTAACTTTCTCTTAGCCAAGCTTTAACATGTGAATTCTCTGTATATTATTGTGTTATAAATAACATTTTCCTTTCTTCTGTATGTATAACTGTCTCATAAGTATGTGGTGTAATTGCTGTGCATCAACTCGAACCTTGACCTTATCAGGTCCATCTTGTAAATGAGCCTTGCTCAATGATGATCGCCTGAATAAATAAAGATTTGATGATGATGATGATGATGATGAAGTAAAATTCAGAGTTTCCATTGCAGTTGTTTCTTTGATGACCACGAAAACAAAATCACCCTCTTATCCTTATCAGTTTGGCAGAGACCTCCTGCTCCTTACCCCTGCAACAGATAAAATTGAGATTCTGACACACTTGTGGTCTGAGTGAGCTTGTGTGTGTATACCACTGAACTCTGAAGAATTTTGCATTCATGCATTCCATGGTACCATTTGATGTGTTGGGGACTGAGTATTCTACTACTGGAATGATGCAGAGCATTGAATTTTCACTCCCTATGAGCTTTCCATTAATCTTTAGAGACAGCAGATAAGTGTTCTAAGACATTTGCAGAACTATCAAATCAGATACTAAGAAATTGGAAACTATAAGTGAGGAATTAAAGAAGTCAGAGCACAGGCTGTATCCTTCAAGAACAGGAGTAAATATAAGGACTATGATGCAGTTCTGCAGAAAAAATATGAAAATGAGATTATTTCCTGCAAACAAAATAAATTAAGCACAGATGAGGAGGATTTATGATAAAGGAGACATTCCAAGGTGGGGATGACATAATACTAGATCTAAGGGCAGAAGCAAAATGCACTCTAAGTCTGATAAAATGAAAGGCAAAGTGAAAGTCCAAAAGAAAGTTCACAGGGGAGTGAAAATATTATAAGTGACACTGAAGGAAATTATGAGTCTGGTCAAGCTTTTTAGACAAAAGAAGGAAACTAAAGCAATGAAAAGAAGGACCAGGAGAGGCAAGAGGGAGGTGCAAAAGGTCAAGAAAGACTGCAGAGGTCAGCAAAAAAAACACCACATTACAAGTAGTGAATATTTCAAGCAACCCCTCAGTACTGCTTAGACCTTAGTACTCCAGAAAGGGTTGTTGTTTATTCTAACTTTCAAAGCAAGTCACTTTAAAGTATTTTTAGCTTGAAAAAGTTTTTTAGAAAAATCCATCTCAGGTTATTTTTGTCTAAAAAAGTCATGCTATTACATTTAATCAGAACAATATGAGCATCACAGAAGATTCTGTTTCTACCATATTTGAGGAGTTTGACTTCTTCTGTTTGTTGCTAACATTTCATTGCTTTATTTTTTCTCTGATTCAAATTGTTGTTGCTGGTATACCTTCTTCTGCATTACTACAAGGTGTGCCTACAGGTGTGTGCTAACAGATTACTGCTGTAATCTTCTGATTCAAATTGTCTTTTGCAAGGTATATCTTCTGTTACTGCTTTATTTTTCTCTGGAGCAGTGTTTTACAGGGTATATCTTCTCGAAATTACTGTATTACAGGTGGAGCTTACATTTTGTGACTTTTTATCATTGGGCTAAGCAAAATTACTGTTTGACACTGTGTTTTATTTTATTCTTGTTTGTTGAAAAGGCTTGTTGTCTCAGAGGTGTTTCTAGTCTCTTTCTCACATTGAAGGAGCTAATTGCTTTTCCTCCCACAGCTCTTCCAAAGGATTAGTGTGTATGTGGGTGGTGGAGCTGGCAAACTGTCAGTAATTTCCAACAGAAAGAAGGTTAAAAAGTCAGGTTAGTTGATATCTTGGAGGTAGAAGACTTGGTTTGCTGGCCAAGGCACCTAGCTTCACCTGAGCTTTTCCTTCTAAGACTGCTTGAAAGGCAGAGTAGAGAAACTTACCAGAGCAAGGGAAAATGATTAAGACTTAGTTTGGCTAAGCAGATTTACTGTGTGGTGGTGTTTTATTTTTTACTCACAGGGATTGCTACTGTTTGTTGTTAACATTTCATTGCTTTATTTTTTCTCTGATTCAAATTGTTGTTGCTGGTATACCTTCTTCTGCATTATTACAAGGTGTGCCTACAGGTGTGCTAACAGATTACTGCTGTAATCTTCTGATTCAAATTGTCTTTTGCAAGGTATATCTTCTGTTACTGCTTTATTTTTCTGGAGCAAAGTGTTTCTCAGCATATATCTTCTGAAATTATTACAGGTGGTGCTTTACAGGTTTTAAGTTTTATCTAACATGGATAAGCTTTCAGGGTTACTGCATTTGTTGTTGACCCGATTGTTTCTGCTCTTACCTCCTTGTTCTTTCGTCCGTGGTTCTTCTTTTTAGGCAGGGGAAGGGCCAGCCACCCACCCCACCCCATCCCCAACCACCCACGCTACACTCCTTTTATAGGGTACTATAGTTCTGACATTTCCTGCGGCAGAGCAGGAAGGGGCTAATCAGTGGGGCCTCCACAAGGTGATCTCATTTACAGGGCACTAGTAATTTAACTTGTTATAACAAGTTAAACAAAGCACAATTAAACCATTACTTGCATTTTTTTCCTTTTTTTTTTCCTTCTAATTACTCTGACTAGGTTACAAACCCAGCAACTTATTTGGAATGGATTTCATTAACTGCAGGTACTGTGGAACAATTTTCAGAAGGACAGTCTTACAGGATTTAGGACACTGTCCTACATGCTGGGGCTTTGAGATCTTAGGCTCAGCTCCGGCAGCATGGGCAGAGATTGCACGCCTCAAATTTCATATTGAAGAGAAATGATTATAAGAACCACCCGCCATTTCCCCAGCATCCAACAGAAAACCTCGACCTCAGAGAGTAGTTGGTCCAGGAGGTTGGCAGGTGGTTAGGAGGAGCAAATCAGGTGCCCCATCACTCTCTGCTCTCCAACACATTACCTCCAAAAACATATAAACACTACAAACAGGTATCTGCCTCTATCTCTGAAATCAAATAAAGAGGCAGAAGACACTGCAGAGCAGGACACTGCGGCACAGGAGCTAGTACAACAAAACTCACCCAAATCAGGAACCAAAACAAAACAAGCACAAAGGAAATCCAAAAACTTCTGATCATAGGAGACTCCATGATTCGGGGAGTTGATACCCATCTCCAGCCAGGGTGATGGTCAGATGTCTCCCAGGTACATCAGCATGGAGAGACACTGACCATTGCTAAAATTGTTCACAAAGCAGGAGAAAACATTGATGTCCTAGTACACATAGGGACTATCGATCTCGCCAGCCGGTCAGTTGTGGAGACCAAGGAACACCTGACTAGGCTGGGTGACAAACTATCATCTATTTCGTCTGGCATCTCCTTCTCTGAGATCCTGCCTGTCTGGGAGGGGAGCAGATGGACGGAAGGTCAGAGAAGGGGAGATAGGGGAGCTGGAACACGTGGCTCAAGGGCTGGTGCCAGGAAAAGGACACAGATTTGTAGGGAACTGGCAACAGTTCTGGGAGCGAAAAGTTCTTAAATTTGATGGACTGCATCTGACTAAAGAGGGAGTCAGTGCATTGGGGCAGAAGTTTGACGCCTTTTCAGAATATTTAAACTAGCAAATGGGGAGAGGGGTGCAGCACCCCATACTCGAATGGAAGAACACCCTCCCTCAGCTAGTGGTCAAACAGGAATTCAGCATGTTTGCCATTCATTTGCATCACCAGGTAAGAAAAAGGTTTGTCTCCCCATACTGATGCACAGGGTAATGCCAAACTTCACCCAACAACCAACACACCAAAATCTGGCCAATGGAAAATCATGTACAAATGCTCACAGCCTGGGAAATAAGATCCCAGACCTGCAGGCAATAATGTCAGAGGCTAAACTGGACATAGTAGCAATTAGTGAGACGTGGTTTACCAGTAACCACACTTGGGAGACTTCAGTACCTGGCTATGTATTGTTCAGAAGAGACTGAGGTGCAAGATGGGGGAGGAGGGCCCTGTATGTTAATGAAAATATCAAAGCTACAGAAATTCAGAATACACATAAGGAGCCAGAAGAACTGTGGGTCACCCTGAAACAGGAAATGGGACAGCCATAAGAACTGGGTTGTCTACAGGCCCCAGACCAGAGGGAGGACATAGACACATTACTGTTAGAAGATATACAAACATGACAGCTAAAGTGGAGGTTCTGATAATGGGAGACTTCAACATGCCGGATACAGATTGGTCAATACCAGCAGGAACATCTGACAGAACTAGACTCATAGTGGATTCCTGCAGGGGAGGGCCTCAAACAACTGGTACAGCAACCCACAAGAGACAGGGCTATCCTAGATCTAGTACTGACTAACAAAGAAGGGATCACAGATCTCCAGGTAGAAGGTCACCTGAGGGCCAGTGACCATCACATGGTATGGTTCAATTTGGCTACTACATCTAAATCATCCCATTCCGAGGCAAAATATGGGACTTCAGAGGAGCTGACTTTGATAAGATGGCCAACAGAGTTAAGCTAGCCCTGGCAAAAGAAACACAGGTGAGGGGGTACAGGCAAAGTGGCAAGCATTAGGATGTAATACTTGAAGCAACATCCCATTGTGTTAGACAGAAAAGGAAGTGCAAAAGAAGAAGGAAACCACTTTGGTTCTCAAATACAGTAGCAGAAAAGGTCAGAGCCAAAAGGCTGGCCTTCAGGAAATATAAGGAACACAGCGGATGAAGATAGGGAGGCATACCAAACTGTTCTAAGGGAAGCAGGGAAGGCAGTAAGGCAGGCAAAGTCCCAAACTGAGGAAACACTAGCACTAACAGTAAAAGAAGGTGACAAGACTTTATAGATACATTAGTGAAAGGAGAAAGTCCAGAGGGGTATTGCTGAGTTTAATGGAGAAAAGGAAGCATGTGAGGAGGAGGACCTCAAAGGCATCTATCCTAAATAGATACTTTTGCTCAGTATTTACTGAAGAGAAGGTAGGCAGGGCCCACAGCTCAGCATCATGGACACAGGGGAGGGAGGTGAGCACTACTCCCTTCACAAAAGAAAGGGTCCTACAAGAGCTTGCTAAGCTCAGGGTGGATAAGGCAATGGAACCTGATGGCATACATCCCAGGGTATTTAAGGAGCTAAAGGAGGAACTAGCAGAGCCATTAGCAGAATTGTTTAGTGAGTCTCTGAGCACAGGAGAGGTCCCAGAAGACTGGAGAAGGGTTTATGTGATCCCGCCCACAAGAGTGGTAGCAGGAGGAGGCGGGAACTACAGACCAGTCAGTCTTACCTCAGTAGTGGGCAAGATTATGGAGGCACTCCTTAAGGAAAGAATAGTGCAACACCTGGAACCATAGGGCACAGGATCCAAGACAGCATGGGTTTACAAAGGAAGTTCCTGTCAAACTAATCTCATAGATTTCTTTGACTGGGTAACCAGAGTGGTGGACCAAGGGGAGCAGTTGATGTTGCCTACCTTGACTTCAGCAAAGCTTTGATATTGGTCCACATAGAAGATTGATTAATAAGCTGGGTAAGCTCGGGTGAGTCGAAGTTGGTCAACTGGGTGGCAAACTGGTTGACAGGCCAAAACAGAGAGTGGTGGTAAACAGTATACAGTCAGAAGAGATGCCATTCACAAGTGGGGTACCTCAGAGATTAGTCCTGGGGCCAGTCCTCTTCAACATCTTCATTAGTGACCTTGCAGATGGACTAGAGGGTAAGGCTTGTCTGTTTGCAGATGACACCAAGATCTGCAACAGAGTAGATGATCCAGATGGGGTGGGCAGAATGAGAAGAGATCTGGATAAACTAGCAGAATGGTCAGAAGAGTGGCAACTGGGATTTAATGCAAAGAAGTGCAAAATCATGCACATAGGAAGAGAAACCTGAAGCCACCTATAGGCTGGGAGGGAGTTGCTAGCAGTCACAAAGGAAGAAAGAGACTTGGGCATCATCATCACTGATGACCTGAAATCATCCAAGCAGACCTCTAAAGCAGTAGGTAAGGCTAGGGGTGTTAGGGTGTATTAGTAGGGTATCACAAGTCGTAAGAGGGAGGTAATAATCCTCTGTACAAGACACTGGTTAGGCCCCATCTGGAGTACTGCGGCAGTATTGGAGGCCACACCTTCACAAGGACATTAACCAAATTGAGGCAGTCCAGAGACGGGCAACCAAATGGTGCAGGGACTGCATCAGAAGACATATGAGGGCAGATTAACGGAGCTCAATATGTATACCCTTGAGCAAAGGAGGGAGAGAGGTGATATGATCGAGGCATTCAAACACCTTAAGGGCATAAACAAGGTGAAAGAGTCTAACATGTTTAAATTTAAGAAAAATAGCAGGACAAGAGGACACAGCATGAGATTAGAGGGAGGCCAATTAAGGGGAATGTGAGGAAATTCTTTTCACAGAAAGGGTGGTGGATGCATGGAATGGCTTACCACAAGAAGTGGTGGCTATGAATACAGTGCAGGGCTTCAAACAGGCATGGGATAGGCATAAGGGAGCAGTACAAATGACTATGAATAGATAGGCCACTGACAGAGCAAAGGCGATGGCACATTTATAAGGTAGAAAAGAATGGGCAGACTGGATGGGCCTTTGGTCGTCCTTATCTGCCGTCAACTTCTATGTTTCATGTTTCTATGTTTCATGTTTATTATGGGATCTCTGGCTGATGTGGGAACTATGAATATTAGTAGTGCAGATTTGGGTAATGACATTGATTTGGACTCTGAATAAAGAAACACTACAAGCTTTATTGGAGGAAGGTGGTAATTCTATAATATTCCCTGGTACACAAGACTCTGCACAACTTTTAAGGAACTTTTCTGCATCAGACAATATCACTAATCAAAGATAAATGTTTTAGAGGCAAGTCTACCTTTTGCCCTACCACCACTAAGCTTCTGTTTTTACCTACAAGAAAACTGCTATGCATCAAGTTCATGAACTATTAATGCAAGCCACCCCCAAAGTACTCTAATTTATCTAAAAAGAAATGTCCGCTATTAATGAGCAAGCTAACAATAAAAATATTGTGATAAAGCCAGCAGACAAAGGGTTAATATTGTGATAATGGATAGGCAGCAGTATGTGGACATAGGTATGCTTTATTGAATAATGCAGTCAATTATAGGAAATTACATGTTATTCCTACATTGACATTCAACAAGCAGCTTTACCAGACTCTAATTGATGCATTATCTAATGGCAGCATTAGTGAAAATGAATTTAAATTAATTTGGTGTGAGCATCCAGTTATTCTATGGTTTTATATTTTGCCAAAAATTCATAACGATGTCAAATACACCTTGAAGATCTACTGTGTCAGGCAATGGCTCAGCTAGTGAGAACCTGGGGTACTTTGTTGATTTCATTTTACAGAAATGTGTTATAGGGTTACCATCATACTTAAAAGATACAACAGATACCATAAAGAATTTTGAAAACTTTGCTTGGGGTGACAATCTAGTTTGGTTAGGTATATATGTTGAATCTCTACACATCCATCAGACATGAACAAAGAATTCAAACTTGCAGATTTTTTTTCTAGAGAACCATGGCAAGCTACAGATATGCCAGCAGATTTTATCTTGCAGGCTGTAGAGTTTATTCTAACTCACAATGATTTTGAATTTGAGAATCAGTACTATCTGCAGACATGTGGTACAGGAGATGAGGCCAGTTATGCCAATCTGTTTTTAGGATGGTGGGAGTAACTCAGAATATACAATGCAAGGGCTAATCCATTTCACAGATACATTAAACATTGGTATTGTTATATTGATTATTGTATCTGTGTATGGGAGGGTGACACTGACATCATTCCTGAATTTATGAATTAGTTACATGATAATGACCTAAATCTAAAATTCATATTCTCAGCAAATAAACAGAAGTTGCAGTTTTGGATTTAGAATTACAGAGTACACCAGGTGAGACTGTGAACACTATGGGTTTGATTCAATAAAGGTTTGAATGCCATGAAGCCCGGTGCACAAAACACATGGCACATGGGGCTTATGGCATTCCCAGTGTGGCAATTTGGGATTCTCAGTCCTGGAGCCCCTCTCCCCGTCGCCACATGTGGTGGGTTAGACCAGCTTTTGTTGTTCTAACTTTGACAACCTTTTGTGGGGTTTGCCAAGTATTTGGCACAAGCCACCATAAAAAGGTAAAGTGTAGCAAAGGCCTTTGACCTACAGGAATCAGGCACCGTGCAGCAAAGTGTTTGGAGCAGTGCAAGGTTTGACACAGGGTTTGAGAAAGCCCTACGCCAACCCTTGAGAATCGAACCCTAGGTGTTTTAGAAAATCCACTGCTACCAATTGTTTGCTGACAGAAGACAATGCTCACTCACCAAAACTAAAGGAGTCTATTCTTTACAGTAAGATGTTGAGGTTATGTAGTAATTGCACTACGGAAAATGATTTTCTAGAACAAGCTGCCAAACTGGAAAACTGTTTTATAGAGAGAGGTTATGACAGAGATTTGTTAAACATAGCCAAGAATAAAGCATTATCATTGGACAGAAAAAGTTTTTGGATAAGGATAGTACAGTTTAAAATGAGGTGAGACAAAGAGATGAGGGACTGATCACATTTGTAATGGAATACAACCGGTCTTGCCAGTAGGATTGGTAACATTGTGCACTGTAACTGGGCCATATTGATGGGTGACATGCCCATAAGTGAAGTAGTGGAGGTAGACCAAGGTCTCTTTTGCAGATCTACCAACATTAAAGAAAGGGCTGTGCACAGTTGTCTTGTAACAATTTCTTCTGAAACCACTAACAGAAATTGGTTGCCACAGAGACCTCATGGTTTCTATAAGTGCCAGAGGTGCAATTTAGTAGATCAAGGATGAGCAGTAGATGTGGCCTACCTGGATTTCAGTAAGGCCTTTGACACAATTCCACACAGGAGACTGGTAAACCAACTGGGCAGCCTGGGAGTTGGACCAAAGGTAGAAAACTGGGTATATAGCTGGCTAAGTAGTAACAGGAGTCAGAGGTGATGGTAAATGGGGTTCACTCCAGAAGAAGCCAATGTAACCAGCAGGGTGACACAGGGTCAGTACTGTTACCAGTCCTCTTCAATGTCTTTATTAGTGACATTGTAGAGGGACTGGAAGGAAGGTATGCCTGTTCAAGAATGACACAAAATCTGCAACACAGTGGACACACCAGGGTGCGTGGAAAAATAAGGAAGATCTGAAAATGCTGGAAGACTGGTCAAAACCTTGCAACTAGGCTTCAATGCCTAGAAAGTACAACATTATGCACATAGGGTGATAAAACCCTAGGCAGTGTACCAAATGGTGGGGAGGTGATGGCAACCACAAGTCAGGAAAGGAACTTGGGGGGTCATCATATCTAATTACCTGAAGGTAGCAAAGCAGTGGTGATAGGGAAGTGGGGAAGGCTAGCAGAATGCTGGGGTGCATGGAGGGTGTCAGCAGAAGAAAGAGGGAGGCACTGTTACCCCCTGTATAGATCAATGGTGACATCCCACCTGGAGTACTGTGTCCAGTAATGGAGGCCCCATCTTCAGAAAGACACAGATCACATGGAAGCAGTCCAGAAGAGGGCAACCAAAATGGTGCATGGCCTGCATCAGAAGCCTGTGAGGAAAGACTTAGGGAATAATTAAATGTGATCTTTAGGGGAAAGAAGGAAGGGAAACAGAAGACATAATAGAATGTTCAAATACCTCAAGGGTATAAATAGGGTAAAGGAGGGTGGTATGTTTCATAGAAAGAGATGGCCAAGGACAAGGGGACATGGTATGAGACTGGGGAGAAGTTTAGAGGGATGTGAGGCAGTACTTCTTCATGGAAAGAGTGGTGGACATCTGGAACACGCTCCCAGCAGAGGTGGTGGGTGCTAAAATAGTTACAGGATCTGCACGCATGGGATAAACACAAGGGGACCTTAGTACCAGGGCTTGGGTGATGGTAAAGGCTGGAAATCAAGTAGGGTCTGCAGTAGCACACACGTGGGGAATTTTTAGGACAGACTGGATGAGCTAAGAGATCCTTTTCTGCTAACAACATCTATGTTTCTATGTTAAAAATGCTCAGAATGGTAACTGGTTCATACAACTAGCAGATACAGGCATTACAGTTAATGTCAGAGAATGTATCACTTATGATACACTATTTACTGTGTAAGTACTATGGACAGGGTTTTCATATAATATGATTTATGTAGGTTGTACAGTGAGACCTTTGAAACAGACAATTCAAGAACATGTCATATGTATAAGGTCTTTATCCTTAGGACAGGAACCTGGGTGTTCTCAAATTGCAATGTGACTCTTAAAATATAACGTAAAGCATGTCTGACTCCCTGTAACTGTAACTGGTCGTAAGCTATGTGTTGCAACTGACTAATATTTTGTATCTTTCCTACTGTATGACCTGTCTCGATTGCATAATGTACTGTATAAATGTATTGCTTTATGATTTCTGTAATTAACTCCAGGTCGCCCTGAAAAGGGTTTTCTGGTCTCAGTGGCTTATCCGCTACTAAAATTAAATAAAATAAAAATAAATAAATATTTCAAATAATAGAAAACTTCTGTAGGGGTGCACTTTTAGTGTCACAACTCTAATCCTGAATTAATTCAATTTAAGGGACAGAACATGTTGCATCTTTGAAAAAGTGTGGGAATAGAACTAATCACCTTTTGAGACATGACAGCTTTTGGATTTTCAGTTTAAGGTGTCAAACTCACATATAGTAGTCTTAATGACCAGTGGGATAGTTAGCCAAACTTGACAGACTGAGATATTCTGTACCATAAACTGTCCCTTTGTTTGTTGAGTGTCTCCCTACTGTCCCAGAAATTTCAGGGTTTTATATTTTGGTAGTTGAATTTTGCATTACTGTTAAACTAGATTATAAACTCTTTTATTTTGAGGTGCTTTTAATTTATGTGCATTTTATTATCTTATAGGTATCCCTTATTGTTTTCTAGTTCTACTGTGGAGGTTGGTCTTTGCTGGTCACAGCTGGTGGCAGATCACAGCAGCTCTCCTTTTCTATTTGTCATGATGTGGTAAAGCTTTCAGTTTCTTTTTAGACAGTCAAGCTGTTTCATATACATTATGCATTTAAATTTGTCTGTTTGTAGTTTTATGGCTATGGATATTATCCATTTGATATCAGAGCCTTATTATTGTTTTTGTTATTGAATTCTATCATATGATTCTTTTATGTTGTTATTCATAAACTAATGTTTATTCAAGAGCCTTTTGTATTTATTGGTTATGTTTTTCTCCTGTAACCACACCCCTTGACAAAGAGTTTGTACTGAAAGCATCAGGGCTGTTTGTGGTGTGAGGTTTGTGACTGTACTCATGCTTCACAAAATCAGCATTAAAGCACAGAATTTGAATTGAATGTGAAGAGTGGTGTCATTTGCTTATGAGTGCTGGCTTTTTGGTATTTGTATCCTTTTAAGAACATGGGGCTACTTAAGCCAGAGCAAATTATAGAATTAGAATGTCTAAAGAGAGGATCCCAGCAGCACAGGAAAACACATGTAAGTCCACCAAAGGGTTAGTGGCAGCTGAGTTGGGAGAGCTGTGTTGCAGTGGTGGGTGCTCTAGAAGCCTGTTAGGCAAAGCTTCATATGAACGGAGGGACTTGATCTCTTTGGTCAGAGGAGTGCCCACTGGTAGAGGGGATGTCTTCTAGGAACACTGCTGGAGGGCCTAGGCAAGGTAAGTGCTGTATCATTGATGCCAAAGAAGGAGGTTTAGTGGCAACAGATTTCAACAGGGTAGTTGGAGGCCAAGGAGAATGCGGTTGTGGAAATGAGGAGAGGGCTTCAACTTTCACTTGAACCAGTAGTACAAATCTGTTGCCCTGAATGCTATCGGTAGAACTGTCTACTAGAGCCTCCCTATTCCAGGTTCAATGCCTACTTGATGTCTTCTGGAGTGAATAAAGTCCAGCTGCGTAGCCTTTGCCTTCTTGCCACCCAGCCCCTTGCCTCAATTATGAAAGGTGTGATGCCATTCTTCTTGGTCATTCTTTGTCTGATTCAGGTCTGCTGTCCCAGAGTCTTGTTCAGTGAAGCTTGAGACAGTGGGGTGTCCATTTGGGTTGTTTGAGAATGATGTGATAGTTTTGAAAGACTGCCTGCAGCCAGGACTGCTTTACAAATTCAGTAGCTGACTCTAGAGTATCAAAGGAATGAAACACTCCATTGAGGTAGATGCAAAGAGTGACAGGGTACTGAGACTATATGGGACATTCAGTGTTTGCAGGCCTTGCAAACTGCTGTAGAGGCCATGTGTCCTCAATCAAGGCTGGGAGAAATGACATTTGTATGATGGCCCTCATGCCATGCCAGTGGGCCCAACTCCATCACCAAAGTCATTATATGTTCTTTGACTGAAACCTAAGGAATCTGACTGGGATAGAGCAAGGTTTCTGGCCAAAGTTCTGAGACAGAGCAAGGAGAAGTTGAACCTCCCAACATCCAATGGAGCAGGTCAGTGGTGCTTAGAAGGATAGGGATCACATTTTGTAAGAAATCATTGGTGTCCCAGACTTCCACTCCTCTGGTAAACCTATGAACCTAAGGTTTTTACATCTCTCCCCATTCTCCATGTCATCAAGTTTTTCTCAGAGCATTTTTATAGTTCTGTGCTGTTCTCATAAGTGCTCTGTAATGTAGCCCAAATAGATCTCCTGGAGAGCCACCTGCTGTTCAGCATATTTCATTGTTGTGCCTAATTGGCAACTTCCTCTGTGTTCAGCTCTGCTAACAATTTAACATCACCAATGTCCAGTAGAATCTTGCTACACATGCCCTTGATTTTTCTTAAATCCTCAGGAGCTCATGGAGTAGTTTCCCCAGAGTGCACCATTATCCCACTGGAAGGTCAGAGGCCTCAAGGAAGAACTTTAACTAGATGCAGCCACACCAGGCAGAGATTGATCAGGGCAAAAACACAGCAGCAATGACCAACGTCTGCGGCTATCATGTAAGGGCTGTTCATTGGATGGATGGAAAACACTAGGAAATCAATCTGCCATCTTACTGGTGGTCCAAGCCATGCCATGTCTATCTCAGTTTTGCAACATATAAAATAACTACTATTTATACCATTGGTGGGGGAGTATAAATAAACTCAGTAAAACATGTTATTAGGTACCTGCAGGATGATACATTTTTTTATCATCCCACAAGGATTCTTATCATCCCTGCAGGTATGTTGCAAGGATTGGACCCAGTGATACAGTGGGACATAGCATGGAACACTAACATGTAAGCTTTTATTTTCCTCTGTTATGCAGGCAATAATGCCCCCTTGCACTCATGGCTGCACTACTCATGCCAATAGAATATTGTTGTAAAAGTCCAGAGGAAAATAAAAAGCCTGTACATTTGAGTCCCATATGATATCTGTTATATATATATCCTTATATGTACAGTTCAGGCATCTCTATGGTTTTGTGTCCTGTTGAGTTCTATCGAAAGAGAACTGCAAAGCGAGGCTTTGCAATTCCTGGCTTACAAAGGGCTTGAGAAGACAGCTGTATGACCATATGAGAGGTTGTTACTGTACATATAAACATGTTATAAACCATGCAGAAAACTTCCATTTAAAAAAATGCAACATGAAGTTAAAATCAAAATATTTTACCTTGTAAAACAATAGAGAACACCCTGCAAGGGAAATGAACTGTCCCATTTGAACTTAAAACTCCACAATTTCTGACCTGTTTTCATGAGAGAACGCCTTTTATTTTTATGCACTATGTAAAGTTAGTGGGAAGGATTTTCAAAAGGATCTGTCCAAGATGCCTCTGCCACTATTTTCAAAGCAGAAATCCATCCCAACCTCCTATACCATCTATTAGATGGCCTAATAGCATCTACAATTTGCATCCAAAATGGATGCAATTGCTTTCAAAATGGACACAATTGTGAGCCAAGTCCAGCATTTCTGCCACACATTGTGAAATTTTGTTATAAACAGATGCAACTTCTAAAAATAGCAGCAGGGCTGCCTAGATGCAAGTGGTGGATGCAGATGCAGCACAGCATGCATTTGTGTCTGTGTACAACCCTTTAAAAGAACAACTGTGTCACTTATAGATTTAGAGTGCATTCTTGGGTTCTTTGAGTGCTGCAATGTGGATAGTTACAGTTCTGGCACACAAAGGTTTAAGAAGAAACTCTCATAACCATAAGAAACACAAGAACTATTTCTAAACATATTATAAATCATGTTACATAGAAAAGATGGAACTCAAATTTAAAACACTTTTACTTTGTAAAAAACTAGAGGAACCCTGGTTGAAAAATAAACTTTACCAATCGAACTTAAACTTCAAATTTCTAAACCTCTTTGAATGAGTGAGACACACTCTTAAGGTTATAAGATCACATGAAATGTAAAGAAATGAATAATCCTGACTGCCTAAAACTCATACCATGATTTATAATGCCATTACGAGAACTGCACTATTCTTTTAATTTCCCAGCATTGCTTATGAGCACAGACTACAGGAGTTTTACACTCTTGTACTGTTGCAGTTTTTGGAAAAGAAAGAAGACAGAGAGAAAGGGCTATTAATCTTGTGATGAAAGGAATAAAAGTTGTTCAAGAGAAAGGAAGTAAATAGTGCAGAAATGATGGCTTCTGTACCTGTAACCATGCCAAAAGAAGTGTTGTTTATCAGCACAGAATTCAGCACCTGCACCTTTTACATCAACAGTAATAACTTTGTACTTTTATTGACTACATACTGTTTTGACACTAGATAATGTCTACTGAAGTGTCTGTCCTTTTAAATTTATAAGCCTTTCAGGCTCACTTTAACTAGGTTATCTTCTTCACTGAAATACTGATGACATCCTGACTCTCTTTGGCTGTTACCCCTGCTACTGTTCCTCATCATAAACCACTACTCACAGCTGGGTAGGCCACTGTTGCCCCAATACCTGCTAAACATCACATGCTTTAAGACATGGAATAGAGTCTGACTTACAATACAGTGCCTTAGTTTACAGGAACAAGTTAACTACTATGAATGCTGTTTCATTTGGAAAATATTTCTGAGGTTTCATGAGGGCCAAATGTTCAAGTTCAGTAGAATTAAAAGCTAATACTACCTCTCATTAAACACTGAAAAACTGAGACCGAGATGTAACGTACTGATATTTTATATAGTTATCTTCTTCATCTTCTTCATTTTCAGGGCATTTGCACAAGAACAAGACTGCTGACCCTCAGAATGTATCCATTTCTTCTCCTCACCTGGGGTAGGGATTTTCTAATGCAGAAGCAAGCTGTTATAAGCTGTGTCCAAGTGGGATTTATTTTATCTTATTTTTTCTTTTGATGCACAAATCAACTTTCTAACATCTAATTTCATTCTATGGGAACACTAACTGACCAATGTCCTGACCAGACATAAACAAAGGTTCTTCTCCGAAATGGAAGTTCATTTTCCACGTCAGATGACATGAATATAAAGGCCAAGGTCCAAGAGAGATCCATAACCGAGAGACCAAAAATGTGACACATTTCAGACTGTTAGACTAAATTTAGGGAAGGGAAACTAACGGTTCTCCACTGAAAACATTAATGTACTTCCAATAACTAAATACACAGACCTGCTGCATAAAACAGACAGATGCTGGGAACTAGCATAGCACAGAGTTCCACTATGTGGAGTAAGGTCAGCACTTAAAGAACAACAGACAATAATGTCTCAAAAATTAGAAAACCTTTATTTGTGAAACAAAACTCAGTTAGAGAAATAGGGCTAGCTCACCCACATAAATGGCATGTTGCCTTTAGTCTTAGAGATACTTCCCACATAAGCACAAAAGGAAAATTTGTTGCTCGCCTAGTGAGAAGCAGCTTTTCATTTCCACGTAGCTGTTGCAGACTAACCCAAAAGTCCAGGCAATTAGCTGCAGGTCCATAATTCAGCTCCGAACTCCAGTTCTTCACCTCATCAGTGTATAAATCCTAGTAGACAGACAATGCTAAGGACAATTTAAAAACTATTGTTAGCCCTCAGTACCAGTGCTTGCATTATTCGCCTTCTTCTGGGTGAAAATCATGCACTATGACTGACCAATGTCCTGGCCAAACATAAAGGAAAGTTTTTCTACTAAATGGAAGTACATTTTCCTCATCAGCTGGCATGAATATAAATGCCAAGATCCAAGAAGGATTCCTAACTGAGGGAACAAAAATGTGACGCATTTCAGACTGTTAGACTAAATTTGGGGGAAGGGGAACTAACAGTTCTCCACTGCAAAATATTAACTTACATTCAGTAACTGAATGCATAGTTGTAGACCTGCTTGCATAAAACAAACAGATGCTGGGCACTGTCTGCAGCCAGAGACATGTTGGGCTGGATTTTCAAAGGTCCTCAGCATGCTAGTGATTATTTGCATAACTGCTTTAGGGCAGTCATGCTACTTGCATCCTAAAGGTAGACTGCATAAAACATAGTTTAATGTCTTGTCACAAGTGCAGCAAATAGACCCCAGAACATGACACATGAATCATTTGTTTGCCGTAGCAGGGTGTAACCCTGGTGCCGTGGTAATCACGAGCTACTACCCCTGCCTGTTTGACTCCAACCTGGTTGAGGGGCTGGCTCTGTTCTGATGGTGATTGGGGTTATTTCCCAAATGGAAATAGATAATAGCATGGCACCTCCACCCAGAGTAAACATAGTGGGCCAGATGTCTGTAGGGTACAAACTCCTGGAATGCTGTACCTCACCACCTCCTTCCAGTCACCCACATGGACTACCAAAAACAGTTGCAGTACTTTACTTTGCATGCAGTTAATGACTATAGCTAACAACATGCTTACAGACAGTTTTAAACAACTACAAAACTGATTTATTAAAAGAGAACATGATAAAAGATAAATGGCATGGCAGTGTCAATGGCATTTAGAATAACTGGCAATAATGGCATTCTCAACAAATATAAACAGTGTCAACCCCCAACAGCAACACAGCATTACAAGTGACCCACTTCTCCACAAGTACCAGTGTCATTAGAGTCTATCTGGGTACCCAGTATTAGTTGCAGGTCTGTAGATTGCAACGGTTGGCCAGCGCTGGTCCACTTTTTAATTAACTTAACTTTAACTGGAACACTTTAAAGAAAACCCCAGATCAGAACAGACACTTTGATTACTCACGGTTCTGAAGTTCAGCTTTACAGGGTCTGGGAATGGGTGCAAATGCAGTCATTTGAGCTAGAGGGCATCAAGCTGGCCATGCCAGTTTGCTGATTGCTTGCTATTGTAGGGTTTTGCAGCTTGCCACTTTCAGGGCTGTGCAGGCTCCAGCAGCTTGTCACCTTCTGTGCAACTTGTCACCATATTGCAGACTGGATCAGATGCTGGAACGGAGTAGAACTGGGGACCAAGGCCAACACTCCTTCAGAGGAGACAATGAGCAGCATCCAGCAGTAGCACTACCTGGCCTACTGTCCAGACTATCCTTGTTGGCAGTAGCTTCATCCTGGGCTCAGGAGTTCATACAGTCTTTATTTTCTGTGACCAGCAGCAGTGGGTACCTCTGGAATAACTAGCACACACAGACACTCCTAAGGATTGGGGTGGCACTCAGTCTTTAGGCAGTTTTCAAACTGCAGCTTCAAACCAAGTATCTTTTCACTTCAGACTGACTGCATTCCTCAGACAATGGGAATTTTCTGTGGGTGTCTCCAGACTCTGGCTGCTTGAACCCAGGACACTTTCAGGTTCTTACACATGAACACAGTCCAACCTCTCTCATAGGCTAAGGGTTTTTCTCGGATGCTGCAGGGTTCAGCTGCAAACACTCTGGCTCTCCAGGCAGAAGAAAGCCAGTTGGCAAGTCTCCTGACATTTGGCTGTGAAGCCTTAAGCAGACTTCCAAACTTTCCTCTGACACAGTTCACATCTTCCGGACTCGGAGAGCTTCAGCCAGAGTGTCCTAAGCTATAATAGTCCTTGGGGTCTCATAGAAACATAGAAGATGATGGCAGCGGAGACCTCTAGGTCCATCTAGTCTGCCCATTTGTTTTAGACCTATTTGACACTCTAGTTGCCTTTTGTAGTCAGGGCTTCCTTGTGTCTATCCCATGCATTCTTGAATCACCCACAGTGTTGACATAGAAACATAGAATTTGATGGCAGATAAGGACCGCTTGGCCCACCCAGTCTGCCCATTTCCTACCTGATAGATAAAGCTGCAGATTCTAGTTAATCAACAGCTACTTCCTCCTGCCCCACTAGAATTGCCTTATGCCTGTCCCATGCATTCTTGAATTCCCACTGTTCCTGACACCACAACCTCCTCAGGAAGGCTGTTCCATGCATCCACAACTCTCTGTGAAAAATACTTTCTAACATTACCTCTGAGCCTCTCCCCATCTTCAAATTGTACCCTTGTTCTTGAACATCTTCTTCTGAAAGATACTACCCTCTTGTACCTTGTTAATTCCCTTGAGATACTTGAAAGTTTTTATCATGTCCCCTCCCTCCTTTCCTCAAGGGTATACATATTAAGCTGCTTTAGTCTCTCCTCGATGTCTTCTGGTGCAGAACTTGCACCATTTTGCTGCCCTCCTCTGAACAGCCTCCCTTCTGTCTATGTCTTTGCGGAGATGGGGTCTCCAGAATTGCATGCAGTACCAGATGGGGTATCACTAACTGTCTGTAGAGAGGGATAACAACTTCCTGTTTTCTACTGTTGATGCCTCTCCCTATGCATCCCAGTATCCCCCAGCCCTCCTTACTGCCTTCTCACATTGCTTGCCCACCCTAGGTTATCTGATATAATTACTCCTAGGTATCTTTCGACCTTTTGGGACAGGCTGTTCCAGGCATCCACCACTCTTTCTGTGAAGTAAAACTTCCTGGTGTTGGTAGAGAACCTCCCTCCTTGCAGCCTGAGGTCATGTCCCCTGATCCTGGAGCCCTTTGAAGTGAAAAGTTCCTGTGCCTGTACCTTATTAATGCCTTTTATGTACTTGAATGTTTCAATCATGTCCCTCTCTCTCTCTCTCTCTTCTCTGCTCCAGAGAGTACATATTCAGTTCCCTAAGTCTTCCTCATAGGACACGTACTGCAGACCCTGAATCATTTTGTCACCTTTTCTCTGTACTGTTTCCACCCAGTCAATGTCCTTCTTGAGGTGAGGCCTCCAGAATTGACTCCAGATTCAAGTGAGGCCTGAGCAGTGATCTATGCAGTGGTAGTACCACCTCTCCTCCTGCTTGTGATTCCTCCCAATGCAGCCCAGCATTCTGTTGGCCTCAATGTTGTTCACACTGCTTACTAACCTTCAGCCATCTGAGATCATGATTCCCAGATCTCATTCCTGGTTTGAGGCCGCCAGTCTTTTGCCTCCTTGGTAATACTCCTTTCTTGGATTTTTCTTTCCTATGTGCATGACCTTGCACTTTTTGGCTTTAAATCAGCTGCCACCACTTCAGACCATTCTTCTAGTTTCTTGAGGTCAGCTTCCATCTTGCTCACTCCTTCTGAGGTGTCCACCCTATTACATATCTTGGTGTCATCTTGAACAGACACACCTCCCTTCCAGTCCATCAGCGATGTCTGTTATAAAACATTGAAGAGCAGAGGCCCCAGTACTGAGCCCTGACGCACCCTGCTGGTCACCCTGCCTAATGTCTATTGTGTTCCATTGACCTGTACCTCTGGGTTCTGCCTTGTAACCAGTTTGTACCCATCTGACTACTTCTGGACCAACCCATGTGTGGTTAAGTTTTTTACCAGCCTTCTGTGTGGAACCGAGTCAAAGGCCTTACTAAAGTCTAGGTAGACTACATCTACTGCCCCACTGTCACCCACTATTTTTTAGTATAGTCAAAACTCGAGTAGATTTGTCTGGCATGACCTACCTGCTGTGATCCTCTGTTTGAGCAGTGTCTCCATTAGTTTCCTTACTGCAGACGTGAGGCTCACCGGTCTATAATTACTAGCCTCTTTGCAACTGCCTGATTTGTGAAGTGGAACCATCATTGCCTTTTTCCAGTCTTCGGTACTACACCGCTCTTCAAGAATTTCATGAATAGAAGTGCCAGAGAGGTTGTTAATTCTGCCCCATTTCTTAAGGATTCTGGGTGCATCTCATCTGGTCTCATAGCTTTGTCTGCTTTTAGTTTATTTAGCACCTCTCGTACTTTGGCTTCTATACAGGGACTCATGTCTACCCCTGGTCCTGGGTGTTGTGTTTTTCAGGGCTGGGCTATCTCCTGGGTCCTCTTTGGCAAACACCAAGCAGAAGTATTTGTTGAGGATTTTGGCTTTCTCTGTCATTTTGGTGCATTTCCTCTTCAGTAGCAATCTTTACTACCCCCTTTAGTCTTCCTACGTTCCCTAATGCATCTAAAAATGATTTGTCTCTCTCTATGCCCTTCTGCTATATTTTCCTCTGTCTGGACTTTACCTTTCTGATTTGTTTGTTAGACTTTCATTTTTCCTTGTACAAGTCCCAGTCTTTCTCGGTTTTGGTTTCCAGGTATATGCTATACACCTTCTTTTTTCTTTGACTGTGGTAGCCTCTTCCTTGGAAAACTATAGAGGATTTTTTTTTTGCTTTGCTGATCCATCTGGCACATTGATCTCTGCAGTCTTTATTGTTGTCCCCATGTGGCCGCCACCTTCTCAACCTCTAGTTCCATTAACTGGCTCCTTATGTTGTTCCTCATTTTTGAAAGTCAGCCTTTCTGAAATCTAGCACCTTTATATTTGAGTGGCTGGTGTCCTGTGTTATGTTTACCTTAAAGCTTACCAGGCTGTGGTTGTTGTTGCCCATCTAGCATCCAACTTCAATGTCCTGAATCCTTTCCGAGTTTGTGAGAACAAGATCAAGAATGGCATCTCCTTGTTGGGGTTTTAACAAGCTGGCACAGTCCCACACCTTGTAGTGACAGTAAGAAGTCCCTGCTTCTTGTTGTTGCTGCTGTTAGTGTGATCTAGCTAATATTTGTAGGTTGAAGTCCCCACCAGTATTACTTTGCCTTTATTGGACATTTTGTGACTTCTCTATTAGGTCTTTGTCTCCTTTATCTCCTTGATTTGGGGCCTGTACACGATGCCAACTCTGAAGAATTTTCCTTGCCAAGTCTACTGTTAGCCACTGTGACTTAAAGTCCCCAGGTTGTCCTTTACTTCTGTGGCTTTTATTGCCTCCCAAATGTAAATGGCTATGCACACCCTTTTTTTGGCCCTGCCTATCTTTCTTGAACAGATTGTAACCGGAATGGCTATATCCATTCCTGGTTTTCCGTGAACCATATTTTGTTACAGCCACCCAGTCCAACCTTTCTGTTTCCAAGATGGCTGTGAGTTCGGGAAGTTTGTTGGTTAGGCTCTTAGTATTTGCATCCATTGCCTTCCAGGAATGTACATCCTCTTTGGTGCGAGGTTGTACCCTATTCCTGGACTGCTCCAGTTTGCTCTTTTCTGGCAGAGAGATTATGGAGGTTGCTGATTTGGGTGGATGTTGGCTATGATTTATTTTCTGAGGATGTGTGTGTGCATTTGGTATTTGGGGACTGATGACCAGCCCATCTACTGCAGGGTGTGAGTTGCATCATACTACCCTTTATTTAGTTTAAATGACCTGTTTAGACATCAAAATTTTGTCTGAGTGCTCACACACCTCTCTGTTTAGGCGTAATCCATCATATTTAAAAAACTATTTCCCAAAAGTTGTGCCATTTCCTTTGTAGTGGTATCCCTTGTCTTGGCACCAGTCACACAGCCATGAGTTGAATTCACCTACTTCCATCTCTCTGGCTTGCTTGGTGCTTTTCCTTTTCCCACACTGGCACCACTTCTGAGAAGGTTAATTTGGATGGAGAGAAAATGTTTGTTGGCCGGGTCCTCAAAGTGTTTCTTGGCCTCCTGAACTGTGTGATTTGCCAAGTCATTGGTACCAAGGTGTATTGTTATATGTGTAACATTTCCTGATTCCTGCACAATTGTCTCATGGAAGAATGGTAGCTTCTGACTGGCTGAAAACAGCTATCCATCATCAAAATTAATAAACATAAAATCCTCTTGATGCTTGACTGGTTGCTGGTTTGGGCGCCAAGAACACTGTTCATATTCTCACCCAGGAGACATTGCCGAGGTCCTAGGTCTCCTTGATCACTGATTGGCTAGGCTAGGGTCAGAGGCAACAAAGATGGCTGCAGAAGTAAACAGTTTATATACAGTCCCAAACTCAACAACCTTGCAGCCAAACAGTACTGCTTTATATTTAAATGCCCCACAGCCATTGGACACCCTTCTGCTCTGTTGTCCAGTGGCACAGAGGGGCCAACAGGCTTCCCTGCCTGTCACTAGTGCTGTTTCACTGCCTCCCTAGGTGACAGTCAGGGCTCCTATTCATACAGCAACGTCAGATGCTCTTAATGTCACATGTACCCTTTTATGTAATGGTGCCTGAGAACGCTTCCCAACATTTTTTATTTATTTGCCCCTGCCCTCCTGATGTGTCTCCAAAACCACCACGTATGTTCTGGGATCCCCAGGTGAGATCACATGGAGGGAACTACTGCCCAGAGCTGCAGTAGTGGCTTTCACATTTGGTGCTGTAGCACTCATACACAGGTGAGCTGGCAGCCAGCAGCTCACACATTTAAGCAAGTTTCCTGCTGAACACCTGCACATTGTACTGTGTGGCAATCAGAGACCTGCCAAGCAGGTGGCTTGTTTCTACATGCTCCTCTGGTCCCTACACAGGATTTCAAGCATATGGGGGCTGGTAGAGCTATTAGGCCACAACAGGACTGTAGACTGGCAAACAGAGTGGTTGGAAGTTAATGGTAAGGTAACTCCCACCTGTGGGGTTACACTTCCCTGTTGAAATATTTGGCCATGCCAAGTCCATTACCAGGGACCTGATGCAAATGAACTTTAGCTATAGCAGTTTAACCAACATTTTAGCATGTCTATCTAGATAAATGATTCCTAGCTAGTATAGGAAATCAGGTACATTCTAAACTAGACAAAGGCAAACTGTATACACAATGACAAGGTAAATACTGAAAAGCTTTTCAAGTTTTAGACAGCCATCATGACATTAAATGGGTGCCATAAGTTTAAGAACTTTTTGAATTCAATCATCTGGCCATTTTGAAGCAATACCACAAATACATGTTTTAACCTCCCTTCTACTCTTACTTTACTTGCTCTGGGTGACTTGGCATTAGGTAGACACATAATTCTTGGAAGAAACCTTGGGTGACATATACGCCTCTTGTGAACTACATGCATGGGCAAGTCAGTGGGAACCTTGAGAGTCATAGGTGAGCTTTAACAAAGGCTTTACAGTTCTTTCAGAGCATTGCAATGGCACTTGTACTTCTGCATTTGAGTGTCTCTCAGCTCATAGTCCACCAATGAAGCATCCTCAGGCAAAGTGATTGCCATAGCCTCCTCTGGTGTTTGAACTATTTTCTCAGGTATTTCTCCTATGTCTTTGGGCTCTGCAGATTCTCCATTTTATGCTGTGTTGCAATTTCTGGCTCGGGCCCATCATCCATCCATGGTACTATCTCGGCAGTGGCTCAGAGTCTGCAGTCATTTCAAAGTTTTGAGTTGGTGTGGAAATCACTGTAGAGGACATATATGTCACATTATTTGCAGTTTGTGTCCTTACAACAGTCTAGCAAGTTCTGGGGTAGTGTAATAGTGCACTAGGCAGTAAACTACTTCTTCCTCTGACTCAGAATCTGAATGTTGTTGTTCTTGTGGCTCATCAGATGTTACTGGGACAATTCCAGACTGTTTGGCCCTTTGTTTACTTTTGTTGTTTGCATGCACCAGCTCTTGTTTCAGGGGGTTTGAGGTGCAGTCTTATTCTCTGTGTCCTCAGTAGCCATTTGACCAATAGGTGTCAAATTATTTCACTGAATTTTTGGTAACCACCGTATGTTCCTTGGGATGAATCTTGTATACAGGCATTTCCTGCAGTTTCTTTATTATGACGTGGGGTACTGTCCATCCTCAGCAATCTTATGTTTGCCATAAAGTCCAAAGTTTTCATCAGTACTCCGTCACCAGGTAGTAACTCTTGAACCTTGACTTTCTTGTCATGTCTCTTTGTTTGTATGGTTCTTTGCAGCAGCATCAGCAGCTAATTTATAGGTGGAATTTAATTGTTCTTTCAATTGCTTTACATAATGCAAGTAGGATGCAGCTCAGGTACCATCAGGAGATACATCAAAACAGATGTCTACAGGTACTCTCCATCTCTGCCAAACATCAAACTATAAGGTGAAAAGCCAGTGGCATCATTCTTGGTGCAATTGTATGTGTGCACTAAAGCTCTCACATGTTTGCTCTATTATGTTTTATCTCTGAGGCTCAGGGTTCCCAATATATCAAGTAGAGTTCAATTAAATCACCAGTACTCTGCAACTGGTTTGGGACCCACCTCAAAACCATGCCTAAAATTACTATACAACGTAAACTAGGGCCTGGCAAATTACTCCCTTTTCAAGGCCCACCTCAGAGATTGGGACTGGACACCCCTTACAAATACACTTGACCCTGATCACACTCTCAAACTGTTTGTCAACATCTTTAACTCAGCCTGTGACAAGTTCACCCCTCGCCAAAAACTATGACCAAGGGAAATCAAGCCCCATGGTTCTCGGACCACCTCCAAGGCCTACTACACCAGCATGATGTTCCATGGCACCTGGCCAATGAGACCCAATGGCCTCAGGACAGGCAGTGCTATCAGGAGGCCTAAAACAAATGCACCTGGTCCATATTCACCGCCAATGCTAACCAATACAAAGGCACCTTAACCTCTGCCTGGGGAAATGGGTGCAGGTTCTGGGACAACATAAAGGAACTCTGTGGCAAGGACCCTAATCTACCACCTGACCAAATACTCATTTATGGTAGCCTCTCCGCTGACCCTGTCAGCATAGCCGCAACCCTAAATACCGCTTTCTCCAATCTCTCCCATGTGTTGCCCCCTAACTTTTGACTCTCGCTGGCTGAATCATCCCCACCCCCATTTGTCGCAACTTTCTACCTATGAGACCTTACACCGGAGACTCTAAACCCTACCTACTAAAGCTTTAAGAAAACCACTACAGTCATGACTCCCTAGACCATAGACTTCTCTGCCTCACCCTCCAGGAAGTCCTGACCCCTCTCACCCACATTCTCAATCGCCTCTTGCCAAGGAAATTTCACCCACTGGAAGTCGGCCTATATCACACCTATCCATAAAAGTGGTGACCGAACATCCACAAATAACTACCGCCATCTCAATCCTACCTCATCAATGCACTAGAGTGCATAGTCGCTGACCAACTCATTGAACACCTAAATAATATAACCTTCTAGCCAGAAGTAAAATGGTTTTGAAAGGGCCACAGCACCACTACTGCCCTCCTTGAATTTACCTCCCATGTCCACTGCCCTGACCACGGCCACCTCTCCAGTGCCATCTTCGTGGACCTATCTAAAGCATTCACCACAGTAAACCATGCCTTCTTACTAAATACCCTGGCCTACATGGGTCTCTCCGATGACACCCTAAAATGGTTCTCCAGTTATCTCTCTGATAGAATGCAGAGAGTCAAGGTAGGCCCTGTCCTATCATCCTGCCTCCCAATCTAATCCAGTGTTCCACAGGGCTCCATACTTGGCCCCTACTTTTCAGCCTATACCTCAACTCCCTCCCATTCTCTTGCTCCAGAAATCTGCCCTTTATGCAGATGATGCAATCTTGTTCACCTCTGACCCGACTCCCTCAAACTCCACCAAACCCTCCAGCACTCTTTCTGTGAAATTGAAGACTGGCTCACCACCCACTGTCTTATTATCAATTATATTAAGACTAAAGTCATGATATTCACCCACCCTCAAAACCCACACAAAAACCTGTGCCCCAAATTTTCACTGCAAATCAGACCCCCAGAACAAGTATACAACTTTAAATACTTAGGGATCACTTTAGACCCCACCTCAGCTTTAATCAACATATCCTACACCTAACTACCACTCTTAGCTCCAGGCTAGGCGTACTCTATCAGTACAAACACTGCCTCACCCCTGAGGCACTACAGCCATCAGAACTCCTCGATTCTCTCCCTGCTTGACTACTGCATCCTAATTTACAGTGCCACACCCTTCACAACCCTAAGCAGGATCCAGCTTGAGCCCAACAAAGCCTGCCACCTCATCCTAGGATGTGATTGTCTCACTCACTCCTGCTCCCTATACAGCAGCACAAACTGGCTAAACCTGGATAGCAGAATCAGGTACCATACCTGCCTTATGGCCAAAAAGGTATTACTAGGCCTCACCCACCCTCCCTACTCCAAATTATCCTTCCAACACCACTAGACAAAACAACCCTAGCTCAAGCAAGCGGCTACTATGGGTACCCCACTGCCAGACCTCCCAGTACCAATGCACCTTCAACTTCAGGGCCCCATCCTGGACAAATTCTCCCTATCCATATAACTGAGGAAAGAAGGCTGGGCCCATATAAATCAAAGCTAAGGGAATACCTGCAGGCTTCAAATAGATGTGACTGCCCTTGAAACCTGATCTGTCTTGCCTCCTTACAAACAAGCTATTAGCAGTTCAATGTACCTCAAATGCATTTATGAAACATAACAATCGGCCTCCTACAGAATCTCTCTGACATCTTTTTTTTTCTTTTCCTCCTGGCTGTGCTAAAGTACCTAAATTTTATGCTAGCCCACTTTGAAACAACTATGTAACCTGTTTTTATTTAATGTTACTATGTAATGTGCTGTTTTTTCTGGATCTTAAGTCCCAGCCCTGTGCAATTTATGTATGTGAAACCTTTGTAAATTAGTCTCTGACTCAAAGGTCTTTCTGAATATCAAATAAATAAAATAAAATAAATCTCTCAGACTGTGGGTCACCTTGTGGGTGATAATGAGTAGTACATGATTTGATGATACCCCAGAGAGACAGCAGTTCTTTGATTAAGTGACTCTTGAAATGCCTTCCCTAATCAGAGTGAATCTGCTGTGGGGCCTCATAATGGCCAAAAAAGTTTTTTTATGAGAACTTTGGCAACTGTACAGTCCTTCTGGTCTTTGGTAGGATAGGCCTGCACATACCATGAGAAATGGTCATTGACTACGAGTATGTTTGCAGGGTTCTTGCAATCAGGCTCCAGGCTGAGGAAATCAATGCAGATTAGCACCATGGGTGAACTATTTACAGTGTTGACAAGGGGACAGCCTTTGAGGCTGAGCTTTGTTGGACACATCGCCAGCAGTTTCTGCAGTAATTTTTTATGTCACTGCCCATTTGAGGCTAGTAAAACCAGGCATGGACCAGATGTAGGGTATGCTCACTTCCAAATGTCCCATGTCGTCATGTAAAGCATGCAGCACAACCTTTCTGAACTTTGATGGTAAGACCAGTTGCAGTCGGAAGATCCATTCGGTTTCTGATTTCTTAATACAACGGATTGTCTTTAATCTGTAATTTTGACCATTCTTGAAGAGGTAACTTCACATTAAAGTCAGTTGTTGCAACTTGATTGGCATCACCCTTATTTTGCATAGTGTTCAGGATATCTTAATAACTGGATCCAACCTTTGCTCCTCTGCAGGTCTTGTTGAGTCAATTGGGGAGATAACTTAAATTCAATACAGTAAAGCTACAATAAGCAATAGGCAAACAGTCACCAGATGCACCAAGGGTATCCACCAGACAGTCAGTATCAGCTGTAGAAATCTGATCATTTGTATCAAATGTTTTTACACAGGGCTTCAACAGTCTATTCAGGTATGCATACTCATTCTATCTGCATTAATATGGTTTAACCCAGGATGATATTCTACAGTTATCATAGGTGGATGGAGCAGACAACCACCTACGCCAGCAGTATTAAGTTTAGCAGTGGTTTGAACATAATTCAGAGGGTTGTTATCTGTCTTCACAGTGATGTGAGCTACAGATAAGTACTCAGGAAACTGGTCCACAGTGGCCCACTTAAGCGATTAAATTCAAGCTTATGGATAGCATGTTTCTTCTTACCAGCATTCAGACTGTGGCTATAAAAGCAACCAGGTGCAGTGCCTTAGGGTCACTTTGGTAGAGGAGTGCCCCAGGCCCACTAAAGCTAGTGTCCATATGAAAGACATAAGGCTTTCTATATCAGCATAGGCCAGGACAAGAGTGTGAGTCAGTCTGTTTATTATCTCTTCAAAAGTTTTGTCACAATCAGAGGTCCACTTGTCCCAAAAGGCTCAGAAGGCTTGAAATAAGGTTTGGTTCCAGCTGATTTACTTGTACTAGACAGTCGCTTGCTTTTATTAGTTGGAGGATAACATTGGGTCAGAGTTAACAGGGTTCGCACCACTCAGGTATAGTTATACATTCTGGACTCGGACATATTAAAGCAAATGTCTCAACTGAGTCCTCCACTCCAGTTACCTTGGATGGGAAGGCAATCCACACTTCAATGTACCCCAGGTATGGGTATGATTTGTCACTGAGCCCCAGACATTTAGACCTTCCAAGGGCAGTAGCTTGTGATGAGACAGGTGTTGGTCATACTAGTTCTTGAAAATGACTGTCATTTGAGAACCACTGTCCAACACATCTCAGGCTGGCACCGTCATTGGTGACTGTTGTTTCAGTAGACAGTCTAACAAGTTTGCCAAGTTCAGGTAGTACAGTTTTAGATGGTTTAACTAAAGACTTTGCTACAAATGGGTGGAACTGGGCTGGGTGCAACCTCAAGTATGCTCCTTCACTGGGCCCCATTGAAGTTTCCCTGTTTCTGGAGCTTTTCTTCAAGTAGTTTAGCACTGTCTCTCTGCAGGTCTTCCTGTGACTGACACTCTCTTCATATGTCCATCTTCCTGCAGTTGTAACAGAAGATGCCCTCCCTGTATGGTTGTAAGCCCTGAAGTGCATCAGTGTGAGGCCTCCCATCTGACTTGCTTTGTTTAGCAGGACCTGCATTCAGTATTCTGATGGTGTGCTAGTTGCTGTGCATTACCACCCAGGATTCTTTCTCTTGACCTGAATGCAGCTTAAGATTGACAATCCTCTAGCTCAGTTACCGATTTCAACAACTCATCCATCTTAACTTTAAGATTAGAGTCCACAGAGGGTGTCTGACTTTGCACTTCCACATCCAAAACAGAGAGATTCGAGGTGGTTGGAAGAATTGACTGATTCTGGTGGATGCCTTGGATTTTACTAAGAGCTGCAGTGGCCATATCAACTACCTCCTTATACCCCTTAAGAAACTCCTTTAATTCTTGGGTCTCTGCTTCAGGCTTATCTCTAGCAACTTGTATAATAGCCGCTGAGGCAGGGTAGGTTCCTCATTGCTCTTCTTCCTCCTCAGCCATTTGAACGCCTCTCATTATCTCACTGTGGGTTGGGGATTATCCTCTCTCAGCCAAGTGTAACTTGATAATCACCACAGTAGAAAGTCAGGCATCCTTGAGCACATGTTCCAGCTGTACTCGGTTCACATCCTGAGACATCACGCCTCCTTTCAGAGCACTCCCTGCAAAATCCTTTCAGTGTTGTTCAAAAGGCAGACAGACACTCACTGTCCTCTTAATTGTCTGGTCAACCAGAATCTCCACATCAATTCCTCATTCAACTCAGTACTCTCAAAACATCCTCTAAAGACGTCAAATACTATTGGGCAGTAGCCTCAGGGTTCACAGACCTGAGGAATGGATGGTCTCTAGTGCAGGGGCCTCAGAGACTTCTCTGAGATGTTTTCTTTCTACTTTGGAGCATCGCCAGTCTTCCACTGAAGGAGAAGCATAGTCCTTGTACTTTATGCACTTCCCCCGCTGACTTTCCCTTTGCCTGCAACCACTTACTGATCTTTTCCTGGAAACTTTTGCTCTTGGGGGTACTTGGCTTAGAATTCACACTATCATGAGTCACTATTGTCCAGTGGGTGCTGAAACCCTCAAGAGGCAAAGCATCTGGCACCTTAGTGACATCTATGGCATGGCATCATTCAACTAGCACCATTAATATTTTAGTGTGAAGGTCTATTATATGCCCCATAAAACAACACATCCAAGGCTTTAGTGGTCGACAGGGCTTCTCCAGCATCCCTTTGTCTGTCCCAGGTGGGACTCTTAGAAGCAAGAGGTCTTTTGAGGATCCATCTCCTCCCTTCACACCAACTGAGCAGTCTTTCACAAGCCATGGTGCCTGTTAGCAATCTGTGGTAACAACACTGGTCTTGTGAGCTGAGAACAGAATGGGGGGCATGACTGGTAAACAGGAGATCCATGCATT
This sequence comes from Neoceratodus forsteri, assembly GCA_016271365.2. Lineage (NCBI taxonomy): Eukaryota > Metazoa > Chordata > Ceratodontiformes > Ceratodontidae > Neoceratodus > Neoceratodus forsteri. The sequence continues at coordinate 878,214,270 of CM028131.1, read as the reverse complement.
GCTTCCAAAGATGTAACCTGGTGCTATGTAAGCACAGGCTACTACATCTGCCTGTTTGACTCAACCAGGTTTAGGGCCTGGGCTTGTTCTGATGGTGATTGGGGGTTCTTTCCCAAATGGAAATATATAAGTCTGAGTGTGGGAGCTAGGCTTACAAAGTGGGTGGATAAATGGATGGGTGGGAGGACCCAGAGAGTGGTGGTCAATGGGAAACACTCTAGGGAATTAGGTGTGAGAAGCAGGTGCCACAGGGGTCAGTGTTGGGGCCAATACTATTTAATCTGTATGTGAGCTACTTAGCAGAGGCACTAAATGGAAAGGCATGTTTGTTCATGGACGACACAAAGTGGATGCTCTGGAGGAGGAAGGGTTGGGAGGGTGAGACAGGATCTAGCCAGGCTGGAGGAGTGGGAGGAAAAGTGGCAATTGCAATTCCACACAAAAAGTGCAAAATAATGCACATAGGATGGAATAACCCAAGAGCCACTTACTGCCTGGGGAAAGCACTGCAGATCATAGAACAAGAAAAGGACCTGGAGATTTGGATCATGGACATTAAAGGCTAGAAGTCAGCATGAACAAGCAGCTGGGAAAGCAACAACAGTGTTGGCATGCATTGGGAGAGACTTCACTAGTAGGAGGAGGGAGGTGATCATGCCACTATATAAAACATTGGTCAGACTACAACTGGAGTATGGAGTTAAATTCTGGAGGCCCCATTTGCAGGGTGACAAGGATAGGCTGGAAAGGGTACAGAGAAGGGTGACAAGATAATCAAGGGGATGCAGGGAGACCATATGGGAGAGGCTAGAAGTGCTTGGTCTTTATATGCTGGAAATGAGATGAGAAAGGGGGACATGGTGAAAACCTTCAAGTACATGAAGAGAATAAATAAGGTTGAGGAGACAGCATCTTCAGACTGAGAGAAAATAAAACCACCAGAGGGCATGCATTTAAGCTGGAGGGGGCAGATTTAAGGGGACGTGATAGTGTTATTCTCAGAGGGGTATACAACCATGGAACAGGTTGCCGGGTGGGTGGTGGTGGATACAGTGGGAGAAATTCAAGTGCATGGGATAACTACATGGGACCAGGAAGGGAGGGATAGAGGGCAGAAGGGAGGAGGTAAAAGGAGGTGGGAGGCTGTCTCGGCAGACTCAATGGGCTGAATGGTCTTGTTCTGCTGGCTTGATTCTATGATAATAGCACAGTGCCTCCACCCAAAGTAAATATAGTGAGCCAGATGTTTGTAGGGTTCAAACCTGGGATGCTGTACCTACCACCTCCCTTCCAGTCTCCCCACATGGACTACTATAAACGGTTGCAGTACTTTTACTGTGCATGCAAGTAATAACTATAGTTAAAATATGCTCACAGACAGTTTTAAACAACTACTGTAAGATCAATTTATTAAAAAGGGAAAGGAATGGGAATGCAACGATATATGGCAGAGTCAACGGAATTTAGAATAACGTAATAATGGCATTTTCAACAAATGTAAACAGTGTCCACCCCAACAGCAACACAGCATTATGAATGACCCACCCCCCCACTGGTACCAGTGCCCTAGAGTCTATCTGTGTACACAGTACTAGTTCCAAGCCTGCATTTTACTGCAGGGTGGCCGGATTGGTCAACTTTTAATTAACTTAACTTTGACTAAAACACTTTAAAGAAAACCCCAGGTCAGAGTCAACCCTCTGATTACTCACGGTTCTGAATTTCAGCTTTACAGGGTCTGGAAATGGGTGCAAAGGCAATCATTCCTGCTGGGAGGTATCAAGCTGGGCATGCTGGTTTGCAGATTACTTGCTGTGGCAGAGTTTAGCAGCTTGTCATTTTCAAGGTTATGCAGGCTTCTAGCACCTTGTCACCTTCTGTGCAGCTTGCCACTGTATTGCAAACTGGACCAGATGTTAGAACAGAGTAGAACTGGGGACTGGGGCCAACATACCTTCAGAGGAGATGATGAGCAGCATCCAGCAGTAGCACCACCTACTGTCCAGACTGTCCTTGCTGGCAGTAGCTTCTGTCCTGGTGCTCAGGAGATCACCAGTGTTTTCTTCTCTGTGGCTGGCAGCAGTGGGTACCTCTGGGAACAACCAGCACCCCTCACCCCAAGGCTAGGGGTGTCACTCAGTCTCTTGGCAGGCTTCAAACTGCAGCTTTAAACCCCAAGTAGCTTTCTCACTTCAAACTGGCCATGCCTCAGACAATGGGAATTTTCTGCAGGCATTTCCAGACTCTGGCTGCTTGAACCCAGGACACTTTCAGTCTCTCACACACAATACAGTTTAACCTCCCTCCTCACAGGCTGAAGGTTTATCTCAGAATGTTGCAGGGTTCAGCTGCAAACACTCTGGCTCTCCAGGCAGAAGAAAGCCTGTTGGCAAGTCCCCTGGCATTTGGCCATGGAAGCCTTAGGCAAACTCCCAAACTTTCCCTCTGACACAGTCCAAGCTCTCCTGACTCTCAGAGAACTTCAGTCAGAGTGTCCCAAGCTGTAATAGTCCCTGGGGTTTCATGGAAGAATAGTAGCTTCTGATTGGCTGAAAACAGCTGTCAGTAATCAAAATTAATAAACCTAAATCCTCTCAATGCCTGATTGGTTGCTTGCTTGGGCAGCAATAACACCGTTCATACCCCTACCTAGGAGCCATTGCTGAGGTCCTAGGCATCCTTGAGTGCTGACTGGCTGTGCTATGTAATAGGCAACAAAGGTGGCTGCAGAGGTAAACAATTTTATACAGTCCCAAAATCAACAACCTTTGTAGCCAAATGGTACTGTGTTATATTTAAATGCTCCCACAAACCATTAGATGTCCCTCTGCCATATTGCCTGATGGCAGAGAGGGGCTGACAAGGGCTTCCTGCCTGTCACTAGCATCATAGCACTGACCCCTCAGGTGACAGGCAGGGTTCCCATTCATACAGCAGCCTTGGCTGCTCTTAAAGTCACATGTTCCTCTTTATGCAATGGTGTCTGAGAATGCTTTCCAATGTTTTTTATTTATTTATTTGCCCTCTGCCCTCCTGATGTGTCTTCAAAACCCCCACATGTGAGGCAACTGGACCTGGGTTGCTGTCAACATCCCTGGTTATGAGTAGTAACAGTGAGGGGATAAGATGTAGGATGGGAATACCCAGAGAGGATAAGTGAGGTTATGAAAGCACCCAGAAGGTGAACTTCTTTTCTTTGGGAGGGCCAGGAGTAGTGAGATTAGTGCAGGTCTCCCAGCAGTCTGATGTGGACAGGGCATGTTCAGGCTGTTTGTATATTGGGAGAGTGCAGCTTGATCAATAGCCAGTATGTGAGCTTGTGACTCAGCTATCATGAAGCAACCCATTAATTAGGAGCTCATTAGCAGGGTTGCTGCTGGTAGGTTCTTTGTGCCTAGTAAGTGTGACCAGAAAACATGTTGGGAGACCTCTTCATAGGTAGGGGTGTCAGGGGTTCACCAAAACTAACACTACCTCCAGTTGGGGGGCATTGGCAGTGGATACCTGTAATAAATTACAATAGGTTGAATAGTGAGCTAGCTTGGACAGACTACAGCAGAATGAAATAAAACACTTCACCTAAGTAAAACCCTTTACCCAAAAGAAAACAGATTACTTAAGCTATCCAGAGTTCAGCTAGGCTAGGCAGAAAACAGTACAGTAGCTTCTTACATGACAGGCTTATATAAATCTAGATCTGTATAAGGCAAGTACATGCTGCCCAGGAAGGGTGTTCCTAGGATATCAGTAGTATCAGGTGTAGCCTGAATGAGGATTTTACTTGTGAGGACCGATTTAATAACATGTCAGTTACAGTGAGTTATTCCTATGCTGCATGGTATATAGAGCTGCTAGAGCCCGTGCTACCATATGCCTTTTCTAATTTCAACAAGCTACACAGAGAACTTGACCTGCTTAAGGTGAGCACAGTTTACAGACTTGCATTATCCTATCATAGCACACTGCATTATATCACCAAAGTAAACAGAAAAGCACCCCACCCAGATAGGGTATTACGAGCAGCTATAGGATGCAGTCCACGACTTTAAGTATTAATCTGTAAATATATGATTATTCTGAAGTTAAGCAACCCAGTACCTACAGTAGTTAGCTGAGTAGCAGTTAGGGAATGCAGACTAGGGCCATGAAATTCAGCATTATATGTATGACTTAGTAGTACAAGAGGGGGGAGAATTTGTTAGCCTGGATACCTATACACAGTCTGTCTTAGTATGAGTGTAGCACAGTTTTAAGCATACAGTTCATATACTGTCTTGAGGGTAGTCTGATATAACAGTCTTTAACCATTAGTTATACTGCAATGAGTCTCTGGAGGCTTTATTGGGAGGGTTATATAACAACAGTAGTAACAACAATGAACAGTTTATTTGGTGCTGGGAAAAGCTGAGTTTCACTTACCATAAACTGAAGGTCCATCTGGTGGGAAGTCCTGCCCTAGCCCTATCTGCCTCAGCTGACTTGGCAGACTCCCACTCAGCTCATGCCACTCAGTGATGGGCCATTCATAGTGGGCTACCGTGGACAGAGATTTAGCTGGAATGGAAGGGGTGGATGCCTTCCCCACTGATTGATTAGCTGCTCATGGAAGGGTGCAAGATTCAAACTGGTAGCTGTGTCTACTGTTGTGTGGGAGAGAAGGCTCATTCAAACCCTCATGAACCCTGCCTGTTGGTGCTGCCAGATCATCGCTGGTGTCCTGGACTTGGGGAAGGGCATGGTGAGTGGACACTGCCATGTTCTATAGTTAGATGCAAGCCCGACTGATGGAGGTGAGCAGGTAAGGCAAATAAAAGCCAGTACAAGAGCCTGCTGAACACTTTCCCTGCAGCCTGATTGGTTGCTGGCAGGGAAAGCATCAGATTCAAACTGCCAGCTATGCCCACTGTGGCATGGGGGAATCATGGACTCTGTTTGTTGGTGCTGCTGGGTCACCGCTAGGCCTGGATTCCGGGGAGAGATAATGGGAGTGGATGCTGAGGTATTCTGTAGGAAGATGCAAGCCCAATTGATGGTGATGAGTAGGTAATTTGCTGGTCCAGGAGTCTGCTGAGCACCTTCCAATGTCTTGGTTGGCTGCTGGCATGGAGGATGCAAGATTGAAACTGGTAACTATGTCCACTGTGGTATGGGGAGGTTCATTCAAACCCTCATGGACCCAGTCTGTTCATGCCTCTAGGTCACCGCTGGCAGCCTGGACTCTGGTGGGGAGTCTCAATGAGCAGATACCACCATGTTCTGCAGGAAGATACAATCCCAGCTGGTGTAGGTGAGCAGATAAGGACTTAAGAACCAGTAAAGGAGTTTGTGGAGTACCTTCCCCATGGCCTGTTTGGCTGCTGGTGGGAGGGCACAAAATTCTAGCTATTAGCTGTGTCTGCTGTGGCACTGGCAAAGACCAGATCCAAACTCTCATGGACCTCTGCTGTTGGAGCTGCTGGGTTACTGCTGGTGGCGTGCAAGCCGGGCAGGGGGTCAAGGTGAGCAGATGTGACCACATTCTATAGGAAGATGCAAGTTCAATATATGCAGTGTGGAGGCTTACTGCATAGACTCTCATTATAAGCAGAACAAACACTTTGATTTTATTAGAGTTCTCAATAGTGGATGATGACTGGAAGAAATGTAGACCTTATAATTAACCCCAGCCTTAATCAGTCACTTCATAGGAACAAAACACAGACTGAATAGTGACTACAAAATGACACAAACCTGGATTGCCCTACTTTTTGGTAGAGGCACTTCCTTGTTAAACCCTGGACAGCTACAAACTCATTATGTTCAACATACAGTAACACATACAAAATTAAAATGCATAATTACAATTGTTTTCTATAGTATAAATGCAATCAACATACATAATAAAAGACATTACATGTTCATAGATTGCTTCACTTACACAGCAGCAACACTGGGTTGTTAGGTCCTTCCAAACATTTTGATGAAAGCAATAGCTTGGCCTTAGAGCAGCTCACTGAACAATTGGCGAATGTACAAGCTGAATTATGTCTGAATCCCTGATGAATCAGTAGCTCTTCCAAAATTCAATGCTGTAGTGTAGCTATGGGACTCAAAATGAAGAACTAGTACCCTAACATTTAATAAAATTAGTAGTTAAACTGTGAAGGACGCAGATGCTCATGCAGAGGCTATCCAGAGTTTTCATTACAATTTTATTGTAATTGCTGCTGTAATATTATAACACTAGAATGCAGTCATGTAAAATACCACTTTAATATCAAACTGAATTATGTACAAGATTAGAAATTCAGACTTTGTCCAGGGCAGTTCTAGGACTGATATAAAACCTAAGTACTGAATACGAAAATGATGGGAGAGTGCCACAGCTAGGAAATGAAACAAAAGTAAAATAAGTGATGGAAAAGAAAAAAACTAATGGATACAAGGAACAAAAACCATCACACATGAAAGTGCAGTCACTAGAAGTAGGTTAAAAGCAAGCCTGAGGTAGGAGTCTTTTAGTCATTTTTAGACTCAGACAGTAAATTGCATAATGAAAGCTTTTCATGAATGCCCTTGCTCTCTCGTTGCTTCACCTTCTGAAGATTATGGATCAGCTTCTAATGATCTCTTCAAAGCAAATACTTTGTCTTCTCATGATTTTAAGCCTTGCTCCAAGAAAAAATTACTTGCTTTCAGCTCTAATTGTAAACCATATTTGTATACTGTGTAGCTCAGTCCTAAGCTAACCCTTACAGGAAAAGTTTCTCTCAACTAATCGGAGAACAATTTGTGCTGACCAGCTGGATACGATTTATATGCGCTTCTCTATTTTATGCTTCTACAGTATTTATGAGATTTTAAACTTTCCTCTCTCCTTTGTTTGAAAACTCCTTACTGTGATGTCTGCTCTATCCTGGGTATAGCAGAAGAAAGCATACTCATGTAGTATATTTTGCCATCTTCTCACTCTTTCGCTTTATAGGAAGTGAGCAGCATCTCAACTGTAACCGTGCAACTATGAAGAACCACCTCCTATGAGTTCCCTGCCATGCCTAATAGAAATCGTAATTTCAACACAGCACAGACAGTGGTCTCCCAGCCGTCCTTATATAAAGGAAGCCAATTTAGGCTGTTACATTTTAGAATAGGGACCCAGATGATGGGTGATCTATCTTAATGTTTGGTAGCTTGGCAACTTCACAGCCAGGCTCTGATGTGAACACTAAGAGACCCCACTCCTACTGGAGACAAAATAAGTATGTGGCCAATTCAGGCAGAAATAATACTATGTTTGCAAGCTTTGCCATGGGGGTTGGTGCACTGGATTCTCTGTTTTAACTGATGTATGCCATAAAGCAGTAGAACCCCTAATGGAAACCATTTAAAGTTTGTGAATGGGCAATGGCTGAGCTGCTAACCTCGTGTTTGTTTAATGCTGGGAGATGTATGGCTCTTTCATTAGCCCTGTTTACACCACTGGCTTTGCAATGCATCAACACATGCGCTCTGATTGATGCACTGCAAAGTCAGCCTTGTGGACACCTCAGCATCATCTTAGTGTAGCCACCACTCCCATTTTGATCTGACAAAATGTGAGGACATGTACTGGATTGAATGCATTACCCTGCCATGTGAATGACCAATGCACCGATCCACTGCAATCTCCTATTTCCCAGCTGGGGATGTCATTTTCTGGAACCCTGTCCACAAGTCTACAGACATTCCTCTTGGCATGATCTGTAGCGTGTCAGGCTCAGGAGTGTAAACTGAAAAGCACAGGCTCAAGTCACAGCGCAGCGAGAAGCAGCGAGTGGTAAGTGAAGCACTGCTGCTGTGTAAACAGGGTAATTATCTAGCTCCTTACTACTTACCTACACATTGCTTCAGACTGCACCCATATTAAAGGAAGTTAATTTAGGCAGTGCATCTTATATAAAAGAAACCAGTTTGGCAGTTGCATTTTACAATAGGGACCCAGATGATGGGTGGTCTACCTTGATGTTTCTTAGCAGAGCACCTTCACAGCAGGGCTCAGATGTGAACACCAAGAGACACCCACTCCTACTGGATATAAAATAAGTAAGTGGAAAATTCAGGTAGAAATAATCATTTGAAAGACTTGCCATGGGGAGGATGTGCACCAAAGTCTTTGTTTCAATTGATGTATGCCATCAAACAGTAGTACCCCTAATGAAAAGACATTTAAAGTTTGTGAATGAGCAAGGGTTGAGCTGCAAATTTTGTGTTTGTTTAATGTTTGGGAGATGCATGGTTCTCTCATAAGCTAGCTCCTTATCACTTACCAACATGCTGGTTGGAGATTGCACCTTAATTAATGGAAGCCAATTTAGACAGTGCACCCTATATAACATAAGCCAGTTCAGGCAGTTATATTTAGAATAGAGGCCCAGCTGATGGGTGGCCTACCTTGATGTTTGGTAGCTGGGCAACTCCACAGCAGGGCTCTGATGTGAATACCAAGAGACACCCACTCCTGTTGTAGAGAAATAAGTAAGTGGGCAGTTCAGGTGGAAAGAATATTATATTTGAATGATTTTCCATGGGGGTGCACTAAATTCTCTGTTTTCCCTAGTCATCGTGGTTGCATTTGAGATGCTCATCACTTTTCCATTGAGCGTAGTAACTGGGAAAGCCACTGCCTACACTACATAATTGGTCCTGATGGACACCAGGAGGAAGCAGACAAGGTAGTTAGCAGTTACTGAATGGCAGAGTAATTTAAAGACAATAAACACAGAAATATGGTAAAACATCAAATATACAGAATGTCTAAAATTTGAAATCAGGACCTACTTGTATAGTAAGCATAACTTATGTTTTATAACACAGAGGAGAGTATTGTAAAACTTAGGTGTGCTCCAGTGACCGTGGCAAATATCACTTCACCTATGTGGGTATAATGATAAAATGTTCATTTGAATGGCTACTAATTCTGGACCCTCAGATTCCTGTACGTTGTCTGATTCCAGTCACTTGGTAATTAAGGACCCAGTAAGCTGAACTCTGCTAATCCACTGAGTTTAAGTCACATTTCATACTTTTTATTATTTGTTTAGGGTGCTTTGATGTGTGGCCAGTATCAGAAACAAACAGTATCCAATAACCCCTCCCCAATGCTGTTTGAAAGAGACTGTAAAATCATTTTAAAGCTTTTCTGTTTTCTTACTCAATTTCTTGCTTCATTCCATTGTTTTAAAAGGGATCTTGGTCTCAAAAATCAGCTGAGGTATGATTAAGCTTGACCACCAATGACAAGCTAAGCCCTTCATAGGTCAGGCACCCACACCTATTTGTAACTAAATATGGGAATGCACTGGATGCTGTTTCCAATATCAGCCACACACCAGTTGCACTCCCACAAAATTAAAATAATATATAAAATATGATTAAAACTCTGTGGAGGTCCTTCATTGCCAAATGGTTGGAGAGGTGTGGCTATCTCCTTGTGAGCATGCTCCTTACTGGCCACCTGGTTATGAGCTCCTTATGGACTAGCACACTGTTTAATAAAAAGGAAGCCAGAGAGTGTTCTTCACAAAACAGAGAAAGCAGTGATATCACAGCTCATATTGGCATGTTAACATTAAAGAGTAGGTACCTGAGTTATGAGGAGGCCTCCTTGTCTTTGGCTGTCAGGCTTAATCACAACACAGCTGATTTATTAAACCAGGAAAGAAAGAAAGAAAGAAGGAAAGAAAGAAAGAAAGAAAGAAAGAAAGAAAGAAAGAAAGAAAGAAAGAAAGAAAGAAAGAAAGAAAGAAAGAAAAGAAAAGAAACACTTTTAAATGATTTGCAAGTGTATTAATCAGTATTTGGTGGAATGCACAGGATACCGCCATTTGTAATATATTTAAATCTATGTGTTAATCTTATATTTCTATGAAAATGTGATGTTGTATTGATGGATCTAACAACATCCTTATACTATAGATTACAGTCTCACCTTTAGCTTCACTTTGTACATGCTTCTCGGCCACCAGGATAAAGAAAAACGAAGAAAAGGCAATTCAACATCAGTCATACGCTTAGACTAGAAACAATTTAGACCAGACTAATACTGTTTCAGAGTACATATTAGCTGAAACTTGTTGTCCCATAAGGCTTAGGGGTCAAAGGTTTGTCTGCCTGTTTTAAGATTCAAGCAGAGCTAATACATCAATGGATAGTAAGTCAAAACTTAACTAACGATGAAAGCACACCACGTGAAACCTTGCATCTCATTATTGAAGGAAGATTAAAGAGTTGTAGTTCTATGAATCAGTCACACTTGTGCTTCACAGACAACTTCTAATCATTTATATACTCCCATCTGGCAGTAGCTCAAAAGACTAATGACTGGTAATCCTAACTGCTTACTTTGGCAACTGAATATATCAGTTTCTTGTAAAAATCACACCGTAGCAGCAGTTCTTTTAATAATAGCAGAAATGACTTTCTTTCTGTAAGTATAGGTTTGCATCAGAACATACAAAAGTGCAAGTGTTCAATGGCATCGTTTAAATGAATTAGCATTTCATTATTTTCACGGTTAATTAAATGAGAATACTTTCTTAATTTTAACATAAACTCTTCATCAAAATATATATGCAAAAGGTAAACAAGTTAAACTTAAATCTAAATTTTTTTCAAAGGCAGGTCTGATATATATCCTTATTTTATTTTCTTGTTTTTACTTAGTAACAAAGTACTGTGGTGACAGAAGACATTTACTGCATGGTCCAGCTTGTCTGTCCCTCCTGATGTAAGGCTCTGAATATACCCACTATGAGAATGGACCTAAGAAGAAGAAGAATCAGCATTTATATAGCGCTTCATATACAATGTATCACAAAGTGCTTTACAAGCAGTGCTAGACTGGTAGTGAAGTGACTGAATACGTAGTAGTGGCTATATCGCACATCAACACCCCGACAAAGAAATTGCACAAACCAGTTTATGGGAGGGCAATATTGGCCAGGACACTAGGGAAATTCTCACTGTTTGGCCAGTAGGAGGACTTGCTGACCATCAGGATGGAGAGCTCAGTTGCTGAGCAGCCTTTGTTGCAGCAAGACGTGCTGCAGGCCATGAAGCCAGCTACTGTTTCTATATTGGAGAATCTGAGTCAGAAATCTTTTGAAGCACCCACGGAACCGGGTTTATCTGCCAAAACAGATGGTTTAAAAGATACTTCAGCTCTGGTAAGCAAGTAAGGCGCTGCTTATTGCCAACCTCAGATATTTCTACAGAACAACAATGGATTTGACTGCCTGTCATTCAGTGCAGTCTTTGCCTCCTGACAAGCAGTGGAATGCGGAGGCCATTAGGAGTCTTCGTGACAGCTGAGGGATTACAGACTGACAGCGGTTGTTACGCAGCAGAAACCTGAAACTAACCTGCAAGCTAACACAGGTCCAGCTACAACGCTGCAATCTTTGGCCCAGGAAAGTCAGTCACAGATATTGTTTATGCTTCCTCTGTCTCAGACCAACAGCACGCCACGGTCTTTTCTTTGCCGCCAAACAGCGGTATTTAAAACTGTGACAAAAAAACTGCTTCTGAAAAAAGCTCCTGGGCTGACCAGGTAGAAGACGCTGATGCTTCATGGTCAGTCAGTAAAGCGCTGACATTGGTGGGCTGGGCACAGCTCCCGGAGTCTGGTAAATGGATCTTTGGTTTTCCCAGTTGTTATTCCGGGATTAATATGAAGGGGACTGACCTGCATACTTCACTGGCCCACAAAACCTACTACCTCTATACCTCACAGCATGGTTGATCAGGCCCACCCATGGGGGACCAATCTTTGGACACTGCAACTTCATCTCTAGCCCTTCCTCCTGAACTGTCTTTCACGCAGAACCCAGAACCTGGTTTTAAACCACAGGAGGCTTGCCTTTTCTGAAAAACTTCCACCTCAGCTGGTGCCCTGTTCATCTGTGAAGCGCATAGATGACCAGGCCTCTGAGGAAACCCCTGCAGGCCTATCACCAGGATCTGTACCTGGCCTTGAACAAACTATACCACGTTCTTATGCTTCATTTTTGTTCTTCTAATTTCTCAGCTAAAAGACATAATGCAGTTCATTTTGTTTATAAAGGAGGAATGGATGTTTTCCTGATATGAAATTTGTAGCAAAAGCATTATTAAAGGATAGTTTTCAATTTACTTCAACATAAATGTATGCCTAATACATGTTTCAGGGAAGAAGACTTTTGAAGTTAGCTTTAAGCTAAATAGTGGGTTGGATAAATTTTGGACTAAATACTACAAAGTGCAACAGACTCCTTTGTGGTCCCCTTTTGATGTTTTTCCACTTACTAAACCTGCACATAGAACTGTTACTGTTCTTTTTAGAAATGAGGGTGTAAGTGTTACAGATCTTATTTATTGGTTGAAACAGAGATGTATGGTATTGGGACACCCAAGCAATCTTTGATTCTGAGGATATCTGGACAGGGGTTGGAGAATCAGGGTTATACTACACTCTGCAGAGGATGGTTTACAGCACCTTCCAAATTGTGTTTTCTTGGGGCAGGATAGAGGGGTTCTTTTCTATGCAAGTCAACCTAAATCTTGCTATAGATGTGGAAATCAGGTCACATGAGTAGTGCCTGTGATCGCTTATGCTGTACCCTTTGCTATTCTTTGGGACATGTGAGTGAACACTGTAGAAACATAGCAGTTTGCTCCTTGTGTAATGCACTCGGGCACTCTTATGCTACTTGTCCTGAGGCAGCTCATCGGCAATCAGATCCACAGGATTCTGAAGAACAGAGATTGCTGGTTGCAATTGCACAGCTCAAGAGCCACTCACTCTACAGTATCCACACCACCTTCAGTTTCCCTCCTTTGATATCACCTGGTTCAGAGCCTTCTGTTGTTGTTCAGGAATCTTCTGATGCTACTCCTCTCCCCATTGGACCTTTCCTCAGAAACTTTGCTAAATGACCCTCTACCTCAGGCATCCATCCTTCTTGACTCCCAGTCCATGCCCCCAGCTTCCTCAAAAAGTGCCTTTTCATTCAAGGGAAATGAGGCGTAAGTCCTATAATACTCAACCAGCCTCAAAAGTTCCTAATTTAGTCAGTACCCCACAACTAATCATTTCCACGGCCTTCTCTTGCACAAGATATATCAGATGCTGAAACTGAATCCTCTCAGTTAGGGCAGATCCTTCGAAAAAGCTTTGAAATGGAATCTGAAGGGATCAACCCTCAGTTCTCCAACCTACATCTATCTCCACAGCTACCAAGAAAGGAAGAAAAATAAACATAAGCTCCATGAAATTGTTTCCACTATCGAATGCTTTCTTCACTGACTTTCTGTTCACTTAATGTGAATAGCATCAAAAACCAGTTATGACAATCTGCTTTATTTTCTTTTTTGAAATCCTTACATTGCAATGTATTCTTTTTACAGGATACATGATTACATACAGTCACCGAAATCTCTAGTGCTTCAAAACGGTGGCATACAGGGGTTTCATATTGGTCATTAGGACTAGAACAATGTACTGGGGTAGCAATACTTTGAGCTTGATGTGAAAGTTTTGAAATTAATTGATCTGGTCCCAGGTCAGGTATTAATTTTGGATATTATACTGGGTGTGTTTTAGATTAATTAATGTATATGCACCTCAAACCAAAGCAACAAGGGTTGATTTGTTTCAAATTATACAACCATATTTGCATACCTCCTTTAATGTTATCTGGGGGTGATTTTAATTGTGGTTTGTCTAATAAAGATAAGGGTAAGGGATAAAAACCACTAAGGTTTTTGTGACATGTCCTGTTTGGCTAAGGTTGTCCAGACTGCGAGTTTGGTTGATGCATACGCTGACTGCATGAGATTACTGTTCCTACCTTTCATAAAGGAGCCCTGGCCACCAGGATAGATTTTTTTATTAATAAAACTTTACCACTAAATTCGGCGTGGTAACCCCAGTGGAATTTCTGATCATTGTGCTTTGTACATAACAGTTGGGTCTACAGTTGCATTCTCCTTCGGTAGGGGCCTCTGGAGACTTAACTCCTCAGCTGCTGTCACATCAGGACATTTTGCAACAACTGCAATACTTTGCACAAGCAAGAAAGTCTTTTATATGAGATGTATTAGATCCCTTTATGGTGGGTAGACACTAAAACTGATGCTATTTCACTATTGAAATTTTTGGGAAGTATCAGCTTGAAACAGCATATTTTTCTTATTTAAAACTCAGAAAGCAGATGCAGAAATTAATGTCTGTGGCCCAGACCACTAAACATGACTTTTCATCTCAAATAAAATAATTAAGGAGAGAATGGTACCTTTTCATAAGCATCAATCAACAGTATTGCACTTTCAACAGAAATTTGTACGCAGAGAAATTTTGTTACTGTTTGTCCCTTTCTTAGTAATAAGGAAAGGCAGGGAAAAAGGTTTTTGTAAGTCTTATGGGAAGTAGATGATCAGGAGAAATTTTCACAACATGATATGATGTCAGAGGTGACGCCCTACACGGCTTCCTTTTAAAGAACAGCCTGTTGATTTAGTTTCTTCTCAGGCTTATCTACACAATGTAGAGGTCCCGGACTGCCCTCCATCTATATTATCTTGTTTAGTGAGTCCTCTCACACCCAGGAATTTCTCACTGCCATTCCTTCCTTCCTCACAATAAAGCACTGGGTACAGAAGGTTTGACTGCAGAGTTTTATAAAATAATCAGTGCTATGTTGTCACAGGAACTTGCCGATGTTTATAATGACCTGCTAATGCATTTTGAATTTCCTTTAGATATGATGGGGGAATTTTAATTTTCTGCATAAGAAAGGTGATAAGAAGCTCCTTTCTAATTGGAGACCAATCAGCCTATTAAATGTTGATTTAAAAATTTTAATGAAAATTTTGAATACACATCTTTTGACAGTATCCCAACATTTAATTTCCCCACAGTCCTGTGAATCCCAAACAGATCCATAATTGATCAGTTACTTTTTTTATGAGAAATTTTTGATAGATCACATACGGTTGGATTACCTGGGTTTGTTTTGTCATTAGACCAAAGGGAGCTTTTGATTCTGTGAATCACGAGTTTTATGGCTTACTTTACAACATTATGGTATTCCTTCTATTTTGGTTCTTGGTTATGGAAACTTTATAAGCCCGCTACAGTGTCTCCATTGGTTAATGGACACCTCGGCCTATAAGCTTCCTGTAAAACGGGAGTTAGGCAGGGTTGTCCAGCTAGCCCTCTATTATATGTGTTTAGTATGGATCCGTTGTTATGTACTTTAAATAAATGAATACCTCTCATCACTGTTCCAGGAGTGTTACTTCTTTTTCAACCCTTGTCTATGCAGATGATATTTGTATTTGCACTTCTACTGTTTCTTCAGTTAATTCAGTTGTTAAATGTGTAATTTTTTTGGCTCCCTTTCTGGTACATCTTTAAATAAACCCAAATGTGTTGGGTATAATTTGGGTGGAGGTACCCTTGCCCAGGCTCATGTATGTAATATAAGTCTAATGTTACACCCATATGGATTTTGGGTATAGTTTTGGGTCTCCTACTCTGGCTATCTACAATGGGATATACAACTTGAAAAAGGCAGAATTATGGTACAGAATTGAATAAATGCAGTTTTCCAAGCTTAAATGTATCTATATGATAATGGACATATTTACTACCTCTATTTTATTTTTAAGCAATATTTCCCCAAACAAAGGGAAGCAACTCTATTTAGTATTTTTCAGGCTGTCTGGGGTAGCCGCTTCAACCCTATTAAGCATAATATTCTTTTATTTGCCTGTATCTCAGGGTGGTTTGAACATGATAAATCCCTTACTGTTTTTATTGTCAATCTTTTTTCTAATTTCCCACCATTATTAAAACATCTTCCTAAATTATGGACAGGGCCTCTTTCCAGCAAGCGATAGGGACTTGGTATCAAGATTGGGTGGATGGCGTTTAGGCTGTCTTAGTGCACGTGTCACCGTGAACCTATCAGCATGAGATTTTCTTAAATTACAACAGTGGAATATACCCAGTGATTGGTTACTCTCTAAACAAAAAAAAAATGTATACCCGCCTGTCCCTGATTCACATTTTTCTGAACCAATTGCATTTCCAAACTGTCCAGATGAGCAGCTTTTGTCCCTACAAGGTTTAATAGCTAATAAACATATTCCTCCTAAATTACGGACGTTACCTGGTTGTGTGTCATGGAGAGGCTTAATGTTAAGGGTAAACAATTTCATAAACAGTTACAGGACCATAACTGTTCTCGTTCTGATTGCTTTCAAGCATTCAAGACTATGCAGCATTTATACTTTTTATGTCCATATATTTCAATTTTTGGAGTTATGTTGCTAATGTTTGGAAAGAACCAGTATTTGAAAATGTAAATTATGAAATTCTGATTTATGGTTCATATAAATGGGACTCTAGTACGTTGCATGTTCTTTTGCAGTATTTAAGTGGTTTATTTGGCAAAGTAGGTGTCTTTTACTTTATAGCAGAAGGATCTTTCTTATATAGAACTTTTGCAGAAAATTCACTCAGAATTGTTAATTATTTATAAATATGAAGCTGGAATATATAACAGTGCCTATAAGGATGAATTGAAGGAATTTACCATGGATGACAGACAATGATGTTCCTGTCACATGAATTCATATTTCTTTATAATTTGTTTTTTCTATCTATTTCTTTACTAAGATGTACTAACTGACTTTGGGCTGTTTTATTTTATTTTTTTTTTTTTGTTTTGGGTTTCTTTATCATTGCTTTTCTTTTTATGTTTCTTATTTTCTTTATTGGCAAATTCTTTTTTGTATACATTGTGAATTAACATTGTTTTCTGATTTCTTTTGTTTAAAGTTTTGTCAATAAAATTCTCCTTTTGCAGTAGGGAGACTCACTGACTGTGAGCCATGGCCACTTCAAATGGAGCACCAGGAGAGCAGGATGTCCCAGATGGAGGGAGAGAATTTCTTTTAGCAGGATGATTTGGATGATTTGAAGGTCTTTGTGGATGTTCTTACCAATATACAACAAGTTGGAGACCCGAGCTATTGATTACTAGTGAAGATTTCAGTGTAATACAGCCCAGTAAAATATCCACACAGAATTTGCCTGATGGTGACAAGAATGAGAAATCCTTGCAAGAATTGTTGACCGTGGAAAACAAAAGGCATTTTTTTGAAAAAGAGCGCTTGGTTGCAAAACTGGCCTGATTGAAAGAAATTGCACTTAATGTCAAAACTGCTGACTCGCCTGTTGGTGGGCTTGCATTCCAGAGTGACATGGCAGCTGAAACATACATTGAAGGGCCAGGTAAGCTGCTACTCTTACTGCTACTGAAAACACTCTTGTAAAATCTCAAGCTTTGGTTTCTCCAGCTGGCAGTAAGGGAGTTATTGATTACTCGAAGTGAGAGCGGAGAAACCTGTTATTTCAAATGTCAACACTACAGTGAACAGTGATAAAACAAACTCTGAAAGTGACTCACTTATGATCGACACGGTGAAAGGTGTGGCGCTTGCATGTCAGGTGAATCCTGGAGAGCTCTCATGCTCCACTCTTTCTAAAAATGCTGGCTTTGTTTTTGAGCTACAGTGCGGCAGCACCCTCAGTAAAACAAAATGCTACTGTGATCTATCAGACCTCTCCCACAAAACAAGGTGGTTTGACAGCATTCTCTTTCTCCTGAGACTTGACTCACACCTAGGGTTACAAGAGGACTGTAAAATTAAGCACACTGCTCTTATGACAGCTAATAAAACAAAGATTACTGCAACATCCCCTGTTTTGATGAGCCTGGGAATGAACCTATAAATTTGAGATATCTCATGAGTTGAACATAAAGACACTATAAGCTGTATTGCCTCACCATTAGCCCAGGAGAGCCTTGGTCTCCCAGAAACCATTAAGAGTATTTGGATTCCTACCCAGACTGGGACCCCATGCTTAATTTTACTTAACATTCCCTGAATGGTGACCTAAGGTCTGATATCCCACCTTGCCCACAAGACCACATGCAGGAGCAGTTAGAAATGACTTGGTGTTTGAACAACACACTGCACAACTAGGGAAAAAAAACCTCAGCAGACCAAAACTTGTCTGAAGACCTGAAAACTGATGTATCCATACCTGTTACAGATTACCTACATGCTTCTACAGACACCAATAAGCCACTCCTCTCTGAACTGTTTTCTAAAATTAAGAAGGAAACAGCCTCAGGTGAAATGCAGTGTATACGTTATAAGGGAGGCTTAGAGTCCCACCTGACAGGCAGCACTACCTGGGCAAACTATTATTGAAAGACTCATTAAAATTTTCCCAAAAGATGTTTTTGCATGTATTAACATTTCTGGGGAGGATAATTTTGATATTAGTTTCAATCAGCTTATGGGCTGGATTTGTTTTGGGAAAGGTACAATCAAGTAAAGTTTTCTCCTACATAGACCCCTTTTTGGTTATTCCTTTAACCCAACCATTAATAAAATATGTTACTGTGATGTTCGAAATGAGGGGTCCATGTAGAAGATATCACTTACTGGCTCAGTCAGAAGTGTGATGTGATGAGCCCTCCTGAGGCCATATTGACACAGAATTATTTTGGACTGGGGGCTAGTGATTTAAAGTCAAATTAAGACAAACTGGGACTGGAATTGAACACATTCCTAATTCATTTTATTAGAAGGAATAGAGTCATTTGCTTCTATGCAGGCCAACCTCTGGCTTGTTACAAATGTGGATCCAAATGCACCCTCCAGCTCTTGTGATAAGCCCAGGTGAGAAAATTGCAGTGAGATCGAGCATACTGCTTTCCAATGTGCAAATCTAACTAGATGTGACTTGTGTGAGGAGACGCGTATGTATTCTCTGAATGTTCATGGGCTGCTAAAAATAAGGCCTCTTGTTTAAGCCCTGACCTTCTCACACAGACTGCGCAAGACTCTGTTACTTCTCAACCAGCCCCTACTCCAGTTTCTGATATCCTGATCAGACCTCCATCAGAGGATCCCCCCACCTCCCTCAATTTCAGATCCTCCTTGAATGTACAGGTGATCCCCCTTGGTAGTCATGCCCACAGATGCCTCTTTCTCTGTATGTTATACTGACCCAGTAGAAGTTATGGCTAATACCTCTAACCCACCACCTTTACTACTGTTCCGGTATGTAGATCGGCTAGGAATTGAAAGGGGACAAGCCCAACCTCCAGTGGAAAAAGAGTTGAAAAATCCTTCTATTCTACCCACCCAATGGGGATACTGAGATGGAGTTGGGAGACTCGGACTCTAATCCACTAAAACAGAAAACAGCACCCTTGCACAAAACAGATCAGATTATAAGGGAAAGAAAAAGAAAAAGAAAAAAGAGTCTTGAATTTAACAAGGAATTATATGCATGGCTTCCTACGCATTGGTTCATTAAATATCCATAGCCTGTTGAATTATAAAAAAGAAATGTAGTTTATAATTACGTTCATGATGAACATATTGACATCTGTTTTTGCAAGAGACCTGGATGTTTGCCAGTGACCAGGCAAGGTTCTTTCAAAGGGAATGGGTGTGGACCTTCTTTTGGTCCTTTGGAACAGCAACTGCAGATGGTGTAGGTTTTCTATTAAACTCTTTGACTTCAAATTGATCAAGCTAATTGATTTAGTTCCAGGAGAGCTCTAATATTGGATGGGGTGTGGAAAAAGTTGAATTGTAGGTTTATAAACGTCTATGGTTCACAGATTAAATCAGAACGGGTAGCTCTTTTAATAGTCTAAAGCCTTATTTACTTACTTCATATACAGTTTTTCTTTGTGAGATTTTAATTGTACTTTAATATACACTCCTAGCACAACACTTCCACAAAGAAAAAAGTGTATTGTGATTCTAATGCTTTACAAAATTAATAGAAACTGCAGATCTTTTAAATTGTAATACAATGCAAACTTCTAGACCTAAATTTACCATTCAAAACAAATATACTTCTATTATTGACTATATATTTATTTCAAAACCCTCTCAATATACAGTTTCAGACTTCAGTCACAACTTTTTGGATCATATGCTATTACTTGTTCCTTTTCTTTTAGTACAGTAAACCAAATATCAGGCCAAGATGGACATTGAATTCCTCCATCCTGACTGAGCAGGAGGTAAAAAACATATATCTGACATTTTAACTGCCAGATTATCTGCCTGTTTTTATATGAGGAGGTAGGAGATTGGTGGGCAGATTCTAAAATGGATTTCAAACATTATTTTCTGAAACAAGGAAAACCAGGGAAAACATAAAATTCTTAACATATTTAAAACTCGAGGAACAATTACAAAATTTATATTCTTTAGCTAACACCTCTAGATTTGATTATTCAGATCCGATTAAGAAACTTAAAGGAGAATTAATGAAGCATCAATATGATAGGGCTCAGACTATGAAAGGCTTACTACAATATGGGGCAATGAAACCCCTCATGAAGATCCATTTGAGGCCTTTCGGACATGTAAGAATTCCACTTTTGTAATCTTTAATCAATAGAAAAGGGGACATTGTGTCTTCAATAGCAGAGATACATGAAGTGATTCAAGATTTTATGTTGTCTCATGTCCTTTACAACCTCCTCAGAAGCCGCTATAAAACACTTCCTAAACTCAATATCAATCCCTACTGCACCAAAATAGAGACTAGCCTAATACAGCTAATCATGGTTAACGAAATTGAACAAGCCATCAAGACTCTAAAAATAGTACATCACCTGGATCGGATGGTTTGACTAATGAATTCTATAAAACTTTTCAGGACCACTGTCCAGATGTTTAGAAAAGTATTTAATGTTTTATTACTCATAATATACCTTCCTGTCTTACAGAAGGTTTATTGATTCTGTTGTTCAAATCTGGAGATAAACTTTCTATTGATAATTGGAGACCAATTACACTTCTAAACACTGATTATAAAATATTTGCTATCATTCTTAATGACAGAATAAAACTTATACTAAAACAGTATTATCCTCTTGGCAATTATGTGGTTTATCCAATAGAAAATACAACAAGCCCTGATGATCATTAGAGACCTGATTGATTATGTGGGGACACAAAACGGACAAGGATGTATCCTCTCAGTAGACCAGTATAAAGCCTTCGACAGGGTCTCACACCTTTCTTTTTAACTCTAGAAGCATATAGCATCCCACTGCAAATAATACATTGGCTCAAATCTTTATACTATGGAGCAGAAGTACATCCAATTATTAGACACCACATCACAACAGGAATTTCACTACAAGCAGGAGTATGACAAGGTTGCCCTCAGCCTCTCCTCTATATTCTTTACTTTAGACCCCTTGGTATGTCTTTTAACAGATACCCCTAAATGGAAGGGTGTTGTAGGCCCAGATAAGAGTATGGTATTTCATATGAATGTGTATGCAGATTACATTTGCATATTTTTAAAGATTATACCCAAGTTCTCTCTTTTCTGGATTCTATGACTAATTATTCTGTTCTCTCTAATTCTAAATTGAATATATTAAAATGCAAAGGGCTTTTATAGGAACTGATTGTCCTAACCAAGTATGTATAAAGGGATATCAATCTCATCAGAGCCCTCAAAATAGTAGGTATTTTTTTGGAACACAAAATATCCCCTCTGTTAATTGGGATTCAGTACTAGATAAGGTAGACTCTAAAGTGCAGAGATGGAGTCATTGGAGGATAGCTAAGCTCTAATGGATACAAATCATTAAACAATTTCTCATTCATATGATTTTATATGTTGCTATGATTTTTCCACCACCACCACAGTTGGAGACTAGATTATGTAGCATATTTTTCAAATGCTATGGAAACAGACTAAACCCTATTAAACGACAATACACATATCTCAAGAAGAAAAAGGAGGTCTAGGTATGATGGATCCGTGGGGTTTTTTTATGCCTTATTCTTTACTCATTCGGTAAAATACAGCTTAATGCCTGAAGAAACAATATATTCTTATTGGAATAAAATAAACTTATCAGGGTATATTACCAAATGGCAGACCACTCCACCTAAACTAACTAGTAGCATTTCTATCCCACAATGGTTTATTCCTGCTACAAAAAAATATATGAGTGGAGAATAACAACACAGATAATTATTAGTAATACAGGGCCTCAGTTATACAAGGAAGTTATGTCCTTAGTGCATCCAATCGAACCCTGTTTTAAAACTGTCCATCTTCCAAGTGTAGGGGTATTAGCACAACTAAATAATCCTAGAATTCCATTTCAAACGTGGGAATTTTTGTGGTTAGTAGTCTATGGCAGGATTAGCATAAGAGGCAATGCAAAATATAAGGCTAAATCTGAAAGAAGCTGTCCATATGAGGCTTGCATAAATGAAAAGGAAACCATGGGACATTTTTTATTTCATTGCTCTTATGTTAAATCTCTTTGGAATGACCTTGCTTCAAAATGGAATATGAGATGGTTAAGAAACATGAATTATAACAACCTAGTTTGGGGACAATTCCATAATTTAGGAACTTTTTATTCTACAGATACATTAATGTTTTTTTAGTTGTTGTTTAAATGTTATCTCTGGCAAGCTAGATGCCAGTGGGTACTATATCAAAGAAGGATGCATTATGAGACTGTGGGAAATCTGATACAGGTAGCTATGGAAAAAGTGTATATTTCAGACACAGCAATTCACATGTCTAAAAAGGTCACCACTTGGTGGAAAGGGTTTTCTGTTTATTAAATATAAACGATTATTCTTAATATCAACAACTAACTTTAACAGTCATTACAAATTATGGTTCTTATTGATTAATTTGTTATGTATTTCTTTTCAATTTATTCCTCCTTCTTTTCATTAGTTGTGTGACTTAAACACTGTTTTTGTTTTTGCTCCTTAAAGTTATGTTTTTGAATTTATGTTACTTGATGTTGTTTCAATAAAAATTCCCTACTCTGTTGATAGGGAGGGCTGTCTGATGCTATGGCCTCTGAGTCAGTGGTCATTCTGCTGGTAGCTCTGTAGGTGAGCAGATATCCCTCCTACAGATCCAGCTCAGGAGATCTTTTTCGTAGACAATGCTTGTGACATGGTACAGTTGCAGGTGGAGCATATTCTGGTGGATGCAGCAGAACGATGGATTATTTGCCTTCTGGTTTAGGTATGCATGACGAAAATTGGCTGAAAAAATGCTAAGAACAAACAGAGACTCTGTCTTGGCAGTTGTACATACTGCAAGGCATTCGTGGCTGAGCAAATGCCTGTTTCTGCTGGAAATAGTAACCCGTTTTACAACTCGACAATGTTCTTGAGTCTCAACACATAACACCTCCATTACCTGCATCTGCTGAGGAGATGTCAGACCTAGGAGTGCCTCCTCTCAAGGAGCTGATGATGCAGTCTCTTCAAACACACTGAGAACAGCTGTCCCTGAACTCGCTGGTGTGGAAATGCAGCTGGCATGCCTCGAGCCTCTCTTCAGCCGAACTCTGCTATGTTTTCTCCAGCGGATAGTGGTGAGCATGGACTTGCCTCTGTAAGTACTAATGTGAATGACTTTGTGGGCAAACTTTGTTAATTTCCAGTGGGATTGCTTTTCCTAGTTGGAAGATGTGGTAAGGAGACAGACTGAACCGTCACAACTTAACCCAGCCCCCATTAACTTTTTCATTCTTTGGAGCGCTCCTTGAGGAGCACGGGTGGAAATCAGGCAATGCGGTCACTAGGTGCCTGATGAATCACACAGCCCAATTCCGGATCTCCGGAGAAAGGAGTCCATGCAACAGTGCCTGAGCTTAGCATCCATGAGGCACACATCATGATCGCTTTTGACATGGATCTCCTTGTTGAAGATGTTCAACATACTGTGGTACTTCCTGAGAAAATAGCAATGATCCCGATGGTCCCTAGTTTGTCTTCTGGTGATGAAGGCCCTAGTACTCACTCCCCCAACATGGGGTGACCGTATGGACTCTGAAGCTCCCACACAGGACCCACATGCTGCTTCTAGAGACAATACGAACTACTTGGGAGAATTTAGGAAGCGTGATCACTTCTCTGGTCAGCCTCCACCCATGCAAATGCAGAACGAAGTTCGACTGCAATACATAGGGGTTTACTGACTGTACCTGACCATTTATATGGGGAAAATTTTGATTAAAAGCTGTTTGGGATTTTTTACCAATGAGATTTATGCACTGATTTACGTGTCAGGAGACAGTTTGTTTGACGCTCTGTTTCAAAACCCCTCAGAGCTTAGACAGGTTCTGGATAAAATATGAAAAAGTGAGCTATTCAGCTTTATGGCTGCCTTTCTAGGCCATACCCTTGACTAAGTCTGCCATTAAAAATGTTACAGTCCTGTTCAGAAATAAAAAGTTGCTGTGCATGATATCTCTCATTGGTTGCAAAAAAGATGTGATATTATAGGGCCCCTCCCAACCTATTTTTGATGAAGAGCACATATGGACAGGTGGTGGAAGTTTAAAGTGAGGTTGCATCCCTAACAATGCTGGGCCCATTCATTTACCAAACAGCTTGTTTTTGGGGAGGGAAAAGGGCACTGTTTTTATGCAGGCCAACCTCGTACTTGTTTTAAATGTGGGTCATATATGCATTAAAGTTCTGCATGCGATAGATTGAGATGTAATTTGTGTCTTTCATTGGTCATTCCAGTTCTGATTGTTAAATGAGCTCAAATGCAACCTCTTGTGACAAACTAGGCCATGCCTTTCGAACCTGTCCTTGGCCACTCATAACAGAGATGATCACCCTAGTCAGGAGGTTATACTTACTGTAGACCAAAAAGGACATCAATGTTCACAAAACTTCTGTTTCTGGAAACCCCCATCAGCTGCAGAGGTTCCTACTGAGGCTGAGGTTGAGGTTCAGTCCCCCCACTGAGAGACCTGAGGCCCAGAGTGCTCCTGAACAGACTCACATGGTTCAGGTTATAGTGGACGGAGGTTTAGAAGTTATGGATGAGGCGGTGTTGGCTGAACTTGAGCCAGAGATTGGGTAGTCTGAAAGCCACGGCTGTGGTTCTCTGATGAATCCGACCTGCCAGACTGCCATCCACAGTCCAGATTAGAAGCCACCAGCCCTCATAGAAGCTCAGGTACTCTGAGAGCCACAGCCGTGGTTCTCTGATGAACCCGACCTACCAGATTGGCATCTGCAGTCCATGTCTGAAGCCACTAGCCCCTCACAGAAGTTCAGGAAGTCTGAGAGCCACAGCCATGGTTTTCTTGATGAACCCAACCTGCCAGACTGCTATCCGCAGTCCAGGTCTGAAAGCCACCAGCCCCTCACAGAAGCTCAGGTACAGACTTGCCCTCAGGGACTGATTATCTCCAGGAAAGGAGCTCTAGCTGCCTGATTTTTCTTTTTACATGAGGACAGTTGTCTCTGGGTTTAAATCCAGAGTCTGTTACTGCTGTGACCCACTGGCTGCAGTCAGCCGCAGGAGCACTCCAATTGGCTCCATATAGCTCTGCACTGTTAATGCTGGAATTATATTGTGCTAGATTATGATTTCTGTTAAAACTGTCTCACCAGCATTTTATAGTTGCAGTTTGCTGATTTAATCCAAATGCCTGTAATGTGTTCCTCATAAGACACAGTAGCGATCTCAGCTCAGGCCTTTGAACCCCCTTTCACCTGTTTACTCTAGTATTGTGTTTTAAATAGCCCTGTTCTTGCTCTCTCAGACTTTGTGGCAGCTTGACTAACATTTTGGTATGCAACACCCCACCCTGTTAAGCCATTTTGCATTTCTTTTTAGCTCCATGAGCAGCCAACCGCCTCTCTTTCTTATTTAATTCCCTCTGTCCTTCTCTTTTCAGGTAGTCTGAGAGCCACAGCCGTGGTTCTCTGATGAACCTGACCTGCCAGACTGCCATCTACAGTCCAGGTCTGAAGCCACCAGCCCTCACAGAAGCTCAGGTACGGACTTGCCCTCAGGGACTGATTACCTTCAGGAAGGGAGCCCTAGCTGCCTGATTTTTCAGCCCTCCCATGCACCCCTGGTCCTGATTAAATACACTTAAACCCTGCCCCAGCTTTCTAGCTCACTCTTACAGGCTACTGCCAGCCACACCACTCACCACGCCCCGACCTCTATTAAATCCCCAAGGGTACCGCCCAGTTCTCATCTACCCTGCTCTTATTACCTATTAGTAGACTTATCCCTCCAGGGCTCCCAGCTCATCTGCCATGGGACACACGCCCACCGGGTGGACAGCGCTTAGCCGCCACCGAGACCACAAGCATTGACTCTTCCAGCAAAGAGGTACGGCAGCCACATTTTTTTGCCCACCACCCATCCCTGCTTAGGCTCATTATTATATAGACAGCCTTCCCCACCCCCTCATTCTTTGGTCTACTCCTTTCCATCTACCTAAAATGCCTCTCATATTGATGCTCTCCATAGGCTAACAGTGCTGCATATTACCATTTCATATAGCGTGAAAGACCATATTGATGCAGCCTAATTTACACACACATTACCATCTCTATACAGTAGTGTAAGTCCACATTGGTGCAGCCTACTTTGACAGCATCCTACCACCTTTTAAAGGTACCAGCTACCAAGGGAGACCGCACATCTTCAGAGATCATATAGGCTTGGTGCCATCTGCTAGCTTGCTCAAGCCTGTGAAGTCCCCAAATACCTGCACACACCACATTGTCTTGTTCTGTTTGGTGATTCTGTAGAGTCTGCAATCTGGCTATGCCATCTACAGATAAAAACACTTTGCCATAGTCATAGCTTACTATTTTTCACTATAAGGCATCAACATGAGGGCTGATACCTCGCTCCTCTCTTCATCTTCCTATGGCTGGTGCCTATGTAGTGTATCACCCAAGCCAAAATAACTCACAGGGGAGTCGGACCCTCTGTCACAGTACTATTTGTACAGCAACTCATCTCATAACTTTGTTGCACCCTGTGCTCCCATACTTGCATCAGTCTGAGGTAGCTTAAGGGGTGGGACTTGCACCTCCCACCCATACAGTGTATGCCCCCTATATCCCCAGTAATAATGCCACTTGGTGCCACGTGGCAAGGCTTTTAGTAGCTGCATCCTTGGGACAGCACTGCATAAATAGCAGGCCCAGCACTCTCGTTCTGTTATTCCAAGCAGTCGTGGAAGAATTAGAGCTTTCAAATTATCTCTGGCTGCCCTATTTGGGACCCCTGTCATGCTTCCTGTCCCCATTTAGACCCTCATTATGCTGTTTTGTCCCCACCTGATATTAATTTCTATAATTATTGATCAGTAACCCCAGGGCATCTGTCGAGTGGAGGTTCAACCAAAGTCACCAGGATCCGGAACTGACCAACAGGTATAAAATAAATAGCTGGTGGGAAAAGGGCAGCGTGGCTAAGGGGTCCCTAAGAAAAGGAGCAAAGCAAGATTATTTGAAGGGAGCACATGAAAAGAGCAGTCATGAGTTTAAGGGGGCAGCACATAGGTGCTCATCTGTCCAATTATATTTAAAAGGGTAAACACAAGATTTTTGCCCCTTTAATTGAATATTAAAGATCTCTGAAACTTGTAATATGTTGTTTAGTTCATGCTGGCAGCATGTACTACTGTAGCAATATAACTATTTTAATAAAATGATAGTGCTTAGACACACCAAAAAAAAAAAAACAATATCTCTGGCTGCCCTAAAGTAAATTGTGTTTCTCCTCCTATTGTGCTCAGGCAATGTTGAACTTAATCCTGGTCCTACAGAAGCCTTGTCATCTTGGTCCGACCTTACAAGGCATAGAGGAATGAGCTTTATGCACATTAATGTTTGCAGTCTCTTAAAAGCTTTCATCAATCCAGACCAGGGTCATTCATACCGAACCAGATGTGCTGGTAGTCTTGGAATCTTGGCTCAGATCTTCTACCCTGACAGGGAGGTTAACATCCCTAACTATTGGCTGTTCAGAGCCAACAGGCAGACTAGAGGTGGTGGGTAGCCATTTATGTCAAGGACAAATATATGGTCACTACCATTGACTCCTCCTCTATTGCAAATGGCTTTGAATGTCTGTCCCTTAAGGTTGAAACATCCAGCTCAATGGCTATCAGGGTTAAAGGGTGTTACAGGCCGCCATCTGCTGTGTCTCAGCTCCTGTCTCACCTATCGACTATTATGGGACATGAGACCCTCAAACTATTATTCTAGGGGACCTCAATTACGACTGGTTGTCCAAGGCTTCTTTACCCTCAAATCTTTCTGTGACTCTCTTCGGCTCACACAACTCATTGAAAAACCTACTTGTCCTAAAAGAAACCCCAGGAATAGCACCGTATTGGATGTCTTTCTTACAAGCAAGCAATAGTCTTTTTCCTATGCTGGAATATTTTTCAGATGTCAGCAGTCACTGCTTCATCATCGGTGAAAGATCTGACTCCAGTCCCACTCACATCTAAGTTCTCTACCAGAAGGTCCAGACGCAACTTTGACCCATCTGCCTACATCAATGAGCTAAAATTGTTCAGTTATTGGCAGAACTTTTACCTAGCCAATCAGTCAGTATGGCATATGACATTTTTCATGAAATAGTGTCTTGTGCCATAAATGATCATGCTACCTAGGTAAAGTCCATGTAAACACCAGAACTTGCTGTTGGTTCTCTGCAGAACTCAAGACTGCTTACTGGCAGAGATAAACTCTGGAAAAAGCCACAAATCAAAAACTGATGAGGACTGGTGCCACTTCATGAAGGCTAGGAACTCCTGCACCAAATTGGTTAGAGAAGCTAAGGACAACTTCTACCGTTCTGAGCTTGACTCTGCCTCAAGGTGCCCAGCTAAATGTTGGTCCACAATCAAAGAGCTGTCTGGTCATACAGCTGGAAACGTATTCCCTCAAAAATCATCTCCTACAATGCTATTATCAACGATAGCAAGGAGATTTTCCAGGCCTTCAACAACCACTTTGCTATGGCAGTCCTAACATTCGACAATTCACCAGCATCCGATTACATTCTCAAGTTAGTGCACAGATTCCTGAACCTAGCACCACTAATGCGGTCTTTCATTCCTTCTTCTTCCTTCATTGAAAGAGGTCGAAAACCTCCTTCTACAGTTAGACACCAAGAAAAGCGTGGTGCTGACTCTCTCGACCCCTACTTCTTAAAGATTGCATACCATATCCTAGCTGTACCAATCACACACCTGTTTAACTTGTCCTTGTCCCAGGGCTCTTCCACACCTATGGAAAATTGCCCACGCCATTCTTCTGTTTAAATCAGGGGATCCCTGCAGCCTAAATAATTACAGGCCGATATCTCCTACCAATATTGTCTAAGCTGCTGGAAAAATTGTGAATGCTCAGTTGAAAACCTACCTAGATGACAAGAACCTTCTAAAACCCTATGCAGTCTTGTTTCAGAGCCAAGCACAGTACCATTACGGCTCTGGCCAAAGTGACTGATGACTGGCAACAAGAGCTGGAAAACAAAAATTTGTATGTGCCATGTTCCTGGACTTTAGCAAGGCCTTCAACACTCTCAACCACTGTCTGTTTTTCCATCCAAAACTGATAGGTCTGGACCCAACCTCTCTGTGCTGGTTCAATAATTACTTTACAGATAGGCTTCAGCAGGTCAAGGCCGAAGGGGAGCCTCTCCACTCAAACCACTAAAAAGAGGTGTCCCACAGGATCCATCCTGGGGCCTCTGTTGTTTGCCATTTATATAAACAATATTGATGTTGGCATCAAGGAGGCCAATATTCACCTTTTTCTGATGATACGGTGTTGTACCTAGGCTCCAACTCTAGAAGCCGCTTGTGGAGATTTACAAACAGAATTCAGCTTGTTGCAGAATCAGATCCTGGATAAAAAACTCTTACTCAATGCCAAAAACAAAAGCTATGCTGTTCTCTCTAGCTACTCATTTGGTGAACACTGCTATCTCTGGCTCCTTACCTCCCATAAACACTTTACTAGAGAGAGGTTGGAATTTGTTACGATATTCAAGCACCTAGGGGTCTGGCTAGACCACAGACTCTCCTTCGTGGAGCATGTCGAGGATCTGCTGAAAAAGTTGAAGCAGAGGCTTGGTCTCTTTTAGAATAAACCACCTCCTGACCAAAGATGTCAAGATGCAGTTAGTTCAATCCATGTTTCTAGCCCTAATTGATTATGCTGATTTCATTTATAGTCGGTGTAATGCCTCCTGTCTTATTAAACTGGACACCTTATACCACAGAGCCTTGAGATTCATAATTGGCCTCCTGATCACCACCCACCACTGCTCCATATATGCAGCTGTGGGGTGGACCTACCTTCAGTACAGAAGGAATAGAAATGCAGCTCTCTGGACTTACAGAGCTATTACCAGCAAATTGCCCCAATACATTTCCAACTGTTTGCCATTATATGTGGTAGGCAACTACTCACTGAGAAGCTATTATCTGCTTCTACTGAAGGTACCTAGGCCAATAAACCCTTTGGGGAGAGGGCCATAGGCTTTGTGTTGCCTTCTACTCTGGAACAAACTACAGAAATCTATGAAACTGAGTCTCCCTGTTAGTCTTATTATCTTCAAGACCTTGCATGCCAAGGCTATTGAGGAGCTATGCAGTTGTTTCCAGCATGCTTAGCATGCTAGAGTTCCTACTGCTTACCTGCCCACTACATCTCCACCTAACCCAGCCCTTGATTGTCTCCACCTATACCCCCCGTCTGCTAATCCACTACCTTTCTTAACCTCTGACTCCTAACATATATATCACCAGCCCATCTACCTTAGCACCCTCCTAGAACAGCTGCAGTCCTGGACCCATCCTCCATATCTTCCCTTAAGTTTATATATATCCTGACCAATGATATGCCATGCTGTTTGAAAATGTTTTAATATGCTGGCTGTTTCAGAATGTTTTAATTCTTCTCTCATACCATTCTCTCTAACCTTGTTAACCCTATACCTGTAATATTTGTTATTGCTCTGTGTAATTTTTTTCTATTTCTGTATTATTATGTCTATTTATTATCTGTACATAAAAGTGTTATTCTTCACCTTGTGTAATGAAGGTCCACCTTGTAAATGAGCCTGCTCAATGGTGTTCACCTGGATAAATAAAGACTTGATTGATTGATTAGATGGTTATGCCCCTCCTGTTTCAGGGACTTCAACTAAAAGAGAGGTATGAGGCAAATCAGGACAAGGTCTAAAATTGTCAAAGCCTCCTCTCCTGACACGATCATTCCCTGAGTAATATAGTTGATGTCTTATCTAAAAGTTCTCACTAATCAGAGCTGGGTGCTGACTCTGAAACATCCTCATTACCAATTCTTACTTCAGACTCAGAAGAAGATGCTACGAGAAAATCTGACAGTCAGGAGAGTCCTAAGAGACTTGGGGCTCAACCTAGATGGAGTACTAGAATTGGAAAAATTACTTGATTAGGTGTCCCCTTCCCCACCCTCTTATTAAGTAACTAATAGCCTTCCCACTAAAGCTCAGCACTGCCACTTTAAATACCAATAGCTTAAAACAGGCAGGCAGTGATTAGTCACCTTGAATATCCTAAAAGACCTACAGTTTGATATTTGCTTTCCAAGACACCAGATTAAACACAGTGTCGTTGGCTCAAACTGCAAAACGGCTTTTGTGCTGGATCTAGCCTTTTTTCTTTTGGTTTAGCATCTTGTGATGGGGTTGGGATTTTATTTCGGGTTGATGGGTTTAAAGTTACCAGAATAGTGGAAGTCTGTTCAGAAAGGGCAATTTTGTAGACTTTCTATACCAAAACTCTGCTTGGAGGCTATTAAAAAGTATGCCCTTTAACAAAAAAAGAAAAAGTAGATTTATTTACTGTAATTAGGCCTTTTGTTTACTACCAAGTATATAATCTAGGGGAGATTTTAATTGTGGTTTGGAGAAGTTAGACAAGGGAGCCCTTACGGATAAGGAATTTTGCAATATCCACTGTCTAAAACAAATTCTATCAGACTGTAACCTTAAAGACACATATAGAACTTGTAACCCAAAGGGGAACATACTTTCTATAAGGGTCGATTGTCCACAAGGATTGATTTTATTTTTACACCTCGACAGATTAATGTGATGGAAGCTAAAACTATTCCTTTGAACTGTCTGACCATGTTATTTAGTCAATATTTTAAGTTTAGGAGAGCAGGCAGCCTAAAGGAAGGGGTACTTAAAGTTTAATATCACCCTTCTGAATAGTGAACACTTCAACACATCTATAAAGGAGCTGCTCAAGAAATGCGCATGTCTTTAGCTGGACTTTCAGATGATTTAAGTCATTGGTGGGTTGAAACAAAACAGGACATTCAGAATTTGGCGAGGCAACAGTCTACAACTAATAGTGCTCAGCAATATAAAAATACAGTACCTGGCTTTAAGATTTAATTTGGAAAAATTATACACTTGCATTATTACCCAAAAATTAACCTAACTTCCCAAGTCACCTCTATAAAAAAGAAATGGAAAATTTACAATATTCTAGGGCAGCTTCAATGTTGAATGAGCATAGGATTTGTTCTCAAGGAAACAGGGTTTTGGAGATGCTTTTGCCTTATGTAACAAGAGAGTGTCTGATAGAACCTTGACAGAAGTTAGGAACCTGGATGGCTTGTTGTTACATCACAAAATGACATTTTGCAGGTAGTCACTGACTGTCAAAAAATGTATACTGCTCCTGCGATGGATGGGCACACTAGTTTGCAATTTTTACACACTTTAGAACTGCCTGTTCCCCTAGAGAGAGTATTTTATATATGACAGCCCCAATTACTGTCCAGGAAGTACAAAGGGCTATCTCTCAATTAAAGGTGGATACTGCACCTGGCCTTGATGGCCTCCTGCTGAATTTTATAAGTCATATAGTTCTCATCTAGCTGATATTCTCATGGAGGTCTATAATTGGATCCACCATAACCAGCATATTGACTTTCACCTATGTATAGTGGTACACATTTTGATACACAAACAAAATGATAGGAGCAACCATAATAACTGGAGGTCACTGAGTTTGCTTAATACCAATTTGAAAATCTGATGAAAATACTTACAACTCGTCTATTACAAATTGCACCATACTTAATTTCAGGGGCCCAATTGTGCTCCATACCAGGTAGATCCATTCAAGATAACCTTCTTCTTATAAGGTAAATGATAGAGCAAGAGAAAGACAATTACATTTCTGGTTTCATAATGTCCTTGGATCAGGAAAAGGCATTTGACAGGGTACCACACCTTTTTATTTCATATGTGCTTCAAGCCTATGGGCTTCCTGCTTTTTGTAGTTGGATTAGCTTATTATACAAAAACGGCTGCTGCAATTCCCATTGAATGGTTGTTTAGGCTCATACCTTCCTATAGATAGAGGGGTTTGACAGGGCTGCCCACTGAGCCCCCTGTTGTATGTATTTTGCCTGGACCCTTGTTGCGACTGATAGAACAAGATAGATCTATAATGGGCATTCAGCCTAGAGATACTTTTTGATAGCCAAAATATCTGCATATGCGGATGATGTATGTATTTTCACCTTAGACTCTGTTTCTCAGCAAAATGCTTTGAAACAAATTGAAACTTACTCAGCAGTGGCAGGAGCAAGCATAAACAGAAATAAATAGAAATAAAAGTAGGATTTATCTTATTAGAGATTCTACACTTCTATTTCCTCTTTTACAAGGCATTCAGATGTCTAGTGAACCATTACCTGTGCTAGGCCTACAGTTTGGGAGGGGAGATAATGCTCTCCTTAACTGGACTATGAAAATGGAAGCTGCACAGTGCAAGGTGGCGATCTGGAAAACCTGGTGGCAGGTTAAACGGAAAAGTTATGATAGCAAAGACATTCCTGCTTCCTCTGTTTACCTATCTTAGTGTTATTTATCCATTCCACAGTGCTTGAAAACTACCCTCTTAAGTTTATTCATCCAGCTGATCTGGGGAGTAGACTTAATCCCATTAAGAGAAACATTTTGTATTTTCCCATAGCCCAATGTGGACTGAAAATGATACATCCCATTTCATTTTATTACAGTATGTACTTCAGTCACAATTTTCCAGACATGTCTAGACCCACAGTAAGTGGTGGTGCTATTTTCAGACCATTGGTTGAGGCCTTTTGATGCAGACTGGGCCTCCCACACCATGGTACCCTCCAAAATGAGAGCTTATCCTGCATATTTCCTGACGGTTATCAAGAAATTGAGAAAGTGGGACTTGCCTTTTGAAGCTGTTATAAATAAAACAAGGAAAGTAATTTATGCCACAGTTCAGATAACAGTATTTATTACATCCCCAGACTTTAAAGGTGTGGTTGAGATGCATCATGACAAATTTGTCATGACTTTAAGAGATAAAAGGATCCCAGCCATAATATGGGGTGTTACATGGCTTTGTAGTCATGGGAAGCTTAGCATTAAAGGGAATGCTAAACATAAAAATGTTTCAAAATGAGTGTGCCCCAGACAGTCTTGTATAGCACAGGAGGAAACAATTCAACATTTTATTATACAGTGCCCATATGTGCAAGAAGTTTGGAAGCACCTAACTGTGCGATGAGATTGGGTTAACTGGCAGAATGTCTTTTATGAGGAAGTCATGGGAGGTTTCTTATTAGCCCTGAATAAACTTAATATAGGTCTGTTAGACCTTTGTTTGTTTTTTTAAATTTGTGTTATGGCAGATTAGGTGTAGATTTGTCCTTCAACAAGTGTATCAGGAACCACATGGGGTACTTGACAGGGCTGAACATGAATTGTTTAATCATTGTTTTTTGAGAAAAGTATCGGCGATAAAGAATGGATTGCAAGATGGAAAGATGTGGCTTTCTTAAAAGATAAGATAGGTTGAATAATCAGCTCTGAACTTTGAATGATTTCCTTTCCATTGCCTATTTAACTGAACTGGAAGAGGAAACAGAACAGAGTGGGAAACACTACCATACAAGCAGAGAGTGCCAAGACACTGTACTGTATATTTCTGAATAATTTCAATACGTTTTTCCTTGTATGATGTTGATGTTGTTT
Source organism: Neoceratodus forsteri (assembly GCA_016271365.2). Classification (NCBI taxonomy): domain Eukaryota; kingdom Metazoa; phylum Chordata; order Ceratodontiformes; family Ceratodontidae; genus Neoceratodus; species Neoceratodus forsteri. The sequence continues at coordinate 878,179,286 of CM028131.1, read as the reverse complement.
TCTTTTTGTTGTCTGATCTTTTTTTTGTGAAGCTTCATAATAAAACTTTCCCTACTCTTTTAGCAAACAGTGCCTTGGGTTCTTTTACTTCCACCTAGACACCCACCAGGATGGGTAGAAGGGGTCATGGTTTAATGTCTTATTCAAGGATGGCACACCCCAACACTACAGCACCCCCTAATACTGCACTTGGATGCCAGCATTTAGGTATGAGTCCAATCCTGGTGTGGGACAAGAACCGATGACCTTCTGGCCCAGAGGCTGATGTGCTACCAGCTTAGCCACACTGACACACTTATCAGTGAATTGCTACCACTACTTACTGTATACTGTGTATCAGTGTCATTCTACCTCAGGAATTTGGCTAGTCGATTTTGGGAGTCGCTGGACAGTTTGATATATTTCATTCAGGGGTGGATCCAGGATTTTAAGAAGGGTCCTGTGGCAGGAGTAAAAGGGTGGGGCCAAATATAATGGTGGAGCCAGTGTTGGAATTATACATCCAGAGGTACCAGGACCCTAACATTTTTGGATCAGGGACCATCTGCAGCTGTTTCAAATCAGTGCATAATGCACCCAATGGGTCAGATGGAGGCACACTGCACTAAACACTACTCCTTAGTTTGCGTAGCCCATGTTTTCTTAGCAAAAATAAGCATACAGTGTAAGCTTTGTGTGTTACATGGCTTTTAATGCATTTTCTGAACACTATGGCCCAGATATTCAAAGGACTCGCCAAGCGCAATAGGGTTGCACCAGCACAGAGTCCAAAAGTGCGTCTATTCTGCAATATTCAGCTGGAGGCAGTTGCACCCCCAATTCACAATGAGCAATAGTGCAATGATAATGAATGTATGCACAACTGAAGGGGAGGAACCATGCATAAATGGCGCAGTGCAATATTCAACAAGATCGGCATGAGCAATAGGGAGCAAGTGGAATTTGAGCCATAGTGAAAATGAGCCAAAATAAATAGGAACAAGGAGAGACACAAGAACGCTACAGGAAGGTACATGTTGCTGAACTATAGCCAGCCACACAGAAAACACACACACACTAGGGAAGGACAGAGAAAGGGAACCTGGAACCCACAGGCTCAGGGAAGGTGTGGGGAGCCACAGCCACAGTGCAGAAGGGGACGTGCACACAGCACTGAGGCCAGCACAGTTAGGTGTTCCCAGTGTAGAGGAAGTAGCAGCCAGGACAGCGGAGGGAACATAGAAACAGCTGCGGGGGTGAACACAAGCCAGGGACATGGCCAGTGCCATCATCCAGATGGAGGCAGTAATGAGGGGTGAGAAGGTGGGCAGCAGGGAGGCATGGCCATGGAAGGGTCTATCGGTATGCCCCAACAGGCAGTACTGAGTCCACACCAGCTTCAAGCTGTACAGTGATACTGAGATTGTGGGCTGGTACCACCTGAATTGGGCAATTCTGAGGTGGCTCTGTGAGCTGTGCAGTGATGTGATGTGATGCAGGCACCCACACGATGGAGCCCTGCTCTGTCAGTGGAGACTAAAGTCACAACTTGCATGTGCTTGCTCACCATGGGTACCTTCCAGAGACCAACAGGGGGACACCACAGGCATAACCCAGTCGCCATGTCATGCCACCTCACCCAATTCCTCAGTGCACTGCTGCCACATGCTGCAGTACATCCATTTCCCTAGACACCAGCGGGCGCACAGCAAACATACAGGAGTTCCACAGGGTACCCACATATGCCTGGCATGCTAGGGGCAATAGACTGCACTCATGTGGCCATCTACACCACCTGGCCCCGAGGGGGGCCCATACATTAATTGCAAGGGCTATGCTAGCATTAACTGCCAGGTAGTGTGCGATGTCAGGGTGCATAATCAATGTCTGTGCCATGCACCCTGGGAGTACCACGATGCCTTCATCTGGCACCAGTCGGCACTGTGCCATGGATTCGAGAGTGGAGACATCCCCACTGGCCACTTAGTGGGTGATGCAAACCACATGGACAAACATAGGGGCTTGGGAGGGCATGGTCAGAGGTGACATGGGCAGTGGCCTACATGGCCGGGGCAGGGCGATGCTGATCACCACCCACCCTCTACACACAGGTGACAGTGATACCCACTCCATCCCTGGCTGCTCACACCATACCAGTGGCCTGCAACCCCATCACAGCAATGCTACAATGAGCGCACATGCCACCACATGAATGTCATCGAGCGGGTGTTCGGTATGCTGAAGGCACGTTCCATTGCCTGGACACCTCCAGCAGTGCCCTACAGCACAGCCTCTCAAAGGCCTGCAGGCTATTCCTTGCCTGTTGCATCCTGCACAACATGGCCAACGAATGGGATAGTCATACAGGTCAAAGAGGGGACAGCGAGGAGGGACGATGAGGGACACCAGTGACAATGGTGATGGGCACCCCTTGGGGCAACGGGACCCTGACTGCTCTGGCTCGGCTAGCTGCACCGGGATGCCATCACAGAGGAGCACTTCAGCCAACCCAGGTAAGTCATGGGGCCATGTGCAACCACCAGTGGCAAGGCACAACCCACAAACATGCATGGACACACACCAGGGTGCATGCCATCAAGGGAAGTGGCTGAGCATGGAAACACACACACCACCAGGGAAGGGTGAGGTCTAACATGGCACATGGACAGACACACACACACACACACACACACACACACACACAAAACTCACCAGACATGCACAAGGGTAGGAGGCACGCTGACCCAGAATGCCACCCCTAGCCACACGGATGTCCACAGAGCACCACGCCCAGCCTGTCATTGTGCATGTGCCAGTCACTGGGCACCATTGCACATTGGTGTACAGCGCAATGCAGGCATCATCATGCACATGCAACTGCAGACAGCAGCCGAGAAGGGTGCAGATGGACTAGTGTGTGCATGCAGGGCCGGTATCCACCATTGCATTGTCCACTGAATGACACAATGCACACAGGGCAACATCAGACAGTAGCTGCACTGGGGACGTCAGTCATGCCACAGGCCCGTCCACCACGGATGCATGGGCAGCCCCTTGAGACCTGCCAGCAGTGACAGGCTGACCACTGGCCTCATGGGTGGCACCCATGGTCCCCAGGGGTTCCACTGCATGAACGCAACCATGCACGCAGGCAGGGGTCTGCAGCACACCGAACATGCCTGCGCCAGGGCGCCGGATGCTCACAGCTGAACCCGTGTCGACAAAGATAGTGTCACATGATGCCGGAATGGGGGTGGACATTGCACTGCATGGTGTCTGTGCACACATGGGCAATAACTGTAGTGCCCCTGTGGCCATGACAGCTGTGATTGTGGCGTCAGCCTGTCAATGGCAGCGGTCACATCCTCCCACATCCGGTCCATCCCTGACAGAAGCAGGGAAGTTTCTCTGCTGTGACTCCTCTGCCCACTGCAGAGCTGTATTCAGTGCATCCACCGCCATCACAAGCGCAGCTGCTGATTGACTGATAGAAACATAGAATTTGATGGCAGATAAGGACCGCTTGCCCACCAGTCTTCCCATTTCCTACCTAATGGATAAGCTGCAGATCCTAGTTAGCCAGCAGCCTACTTCTTTCTACCCCACCCCTAGAATTGCCTTATGGCTGTCCCATGTAGTTGAATTCAGTCACTGTTTTTGACTCCACAACCTCCTCTGGAAGGCCGTTCCATGCATCCACAACCCTCTCTGTGAAAAAATACTTCCTTACATTACCTCTGAGCCGCCCCCCATCTTCAAATTGTGTCCCCTTGTTCTTGCACACCCTTTTTGAAAGATGCTACCCTCTTGGACTTTGTTGATTCCCTTGAGGTACTTGAAAGTTTCTATCATGTCCCCCTCTCCTCCTTTCCTCGAGGCTATACATAAGCTCCTTTAGTCTCTCTTCATATGTCTTCGGTGCAGACCCTGCACCATTTTAGTGCCTCTCTCTGGACAGCTTCCATCTTGTCTATGTCCTTGTGGAGACTGGGTCTCCAGAACTGCACACAGTACTCAGATGGGGTCTCACCAGCTGTCTGTACAGAGGATAACAACTTCCTGTTTTCTACTGGTGATGCTCTCCCTATGCATCCCAGTATCCCCCAGCCCTCCTACTGCCCTCTCACATTGCTTGCCCACCTTTAAGTCATCTGATATGACTACCCCAGGTCCCTTTCCTTTTTTTGTTGTTGTTAGTATCTCACCCCATTGTGTACTCTTTCCTGGGTTTTTGTTTCCCAGGTGCATTACCTTGCACTCTCTTAGCATTAAATCTAAGCTGCCATACATTTGACCATTCATCTAACCTTGACAAGTCCTTCTCATCCTTTCCACCCACCTTGTGCATCAACTCTGTTGCAGATCTTTGTGTCATCTGCAAAGAGACATACTTTTCCTTCCAGTCCTGCCTGCAGTGTCAGCTATAAAGACATTGAAGAGGACCGGTCCTAATACTGAACCTCATGGCACCCCACTAGTAACTCCTTTCTTCAGAGTGGACTCCATTTACTATTACCCTCTGTGTCCTATTCTCCAGCCAACCTTTACCCAGGCTATCATCTTGGGACCCACTCCCAGGCTGGCTAACTTGTATATTAATCTTTTGTGTGGGACTGAGTCAAATGCCTTTTAAAGTCTAGGTAGGTCATGTCCACAGCCCCTCCCTGATCTACTACTTTGGTCACCCAGTCAAAGAAATCTATTAGATTTGTCTGGCATAACCTTCCTGCTGTGAATCCATGCTGCCTTGGGTCCTGTGCCCTCTGGCCTCTAGGTACTGACAATTCTTTCCTTCAGAAGTGATTCCATCATTTTCCTATCACTGAGGTTAAACTAACTGGTCTGTAGTTTCGCTTCTGCCCTGCTCCCACTTTTGTGAAGGGGAATCACATCGGCCCTCCTCCAGTCCTCAGGTACCACCCCATCCTCCCATGATTTGTTAAAGTGGTAGTCAGTGGTGTCACTAGTTCTACCCTTAGTTCTTTAGAATTCTGGGATGAATCCATCAGGCCCCATGGCTTTGTCCACCTTCAGTTTTAAGAGTTCCTTCAAGACCCTTTCTTCTGTAAATGGGCTGGTATCAACTTCTGTATCCGAGTGTTTCTATTGTTTGTTTTAGGTACCCCCCTCTTCGTTTGTAAATACTGAGCAAAATATCTGTTTAGTATCTCTGCCTTTTCACAGTCACCCTCTGCCCACCCCTCCCTTTATTAAGCCTCACTATCCCTCCCTAGTCTTCCTTTCGCTCCTGATGTACCTAAAAAGGTTTATCCCCTTCTTAACTGAGTTGGCTATCTTTTCCTCAGTTTGGGCCTTTGCTTTTCTGACTGCCCTCCCAGCTTCCTTTTGCTTTAACTGATACACTTTCTGTCCTGTTCCTTCTGTGATTCCTTGTACTTTCTGAATGCTTTCCTTTTCTCTTGAACCTTCACTGCCACCTCCTTTGAGAATCATAGTGGTTTCTTACATCGTTTTGTTTTGTTTATTTGCTTCACACAAAGGCTTGTTACCTCTGTGATGGCAGTTTTATTATTCTCATTGTTCTTCCACCCTCCTTCCTGCCCATTTGCTAGTGCATTCCTTTTGGCACTCACCCATTTTGGCAAAGTCAGTCCTCCGAAGTCCAATGCTTTTGCCTTTTGTATGGCTTGACTCTATTGCTGTGTTTACTGTGATCCATACTGTTCGGTGGTCACTAGTTCCCAGATGGCTACCCACTTCTTCATCTGTGATCCTCTCTCCATCTCCTTTGAGAGGACCAGGTCTAAGATTGCTCCCTCCTCGGAGTGGGTTCCAATACTAGTTGTCTCATGCATGCCCCTGTAGGGCATCTAGAATAACCCCACTCTTAGAAGTGGCTGCTGCAACTGCACTCCAAGTTAACATCTGGCATATTCAGATCACCCATCAGCAATATCTCCCCTTTATCTGCCATTCTAAGTATACTTCTATCATTTCCTTGTTCATTTCCTCCTGAGAGGTAATTTTATACAACCCCTGTGTGAGATTGTGGTGCCATTGCCTGCCTCCAAATTGACCCACAGTGCTTTTCTCTCCCTGTTACCCTTTTGTTCTGTTGCTTTGATCTCTCTTCTGATAGAGATCCTCCCCTCCTCCTTTTACCCTCCCTGTCCCTCCTGTAGATAGTGTATCCTGGTATGTTTATGTCCCCAGTCATGGTTCTGTGTACCAAGTTTCTGTGACTGACACGATATCCAGATGTTCCTCCTCCATCAAGGCCACTAATTCAGGAATGTTACCCAGACTACGGGCATTGGTACTCATTGCTCTCCATTTTTTGATGGCTTTACCTTCTGTAGCAGCATCCCCACTAACCTTTCTACCTTGGTCTTTTTCTCGTTTAGTACCCTGTTTTGTAGGAGGAGGCTGGGATTTTCCTGCTGCTTATCAGTGCCTCCTCTTGACTAGTTTAAAGGCTTGCCAATGAAGCATTTAAACCGATTGCCCAAAGACTCGTTCCTTCCTGGACAGATGCAGACCATCCTGCCAGTATAGGCTGGTAGTCCCTCCAGGTGGAACCTCAGTCCCCAATGAAGCCAAACCTTGTGCTCCACACCATTCTTCAACCATTTGTTAAACTGTATGGTGCAAAGCACTGACTCACCCATGCCACTGACAGGCAGCACCTCTGAGAAGGATACTGTGTGTGCTACTTGTCGAAGCCCCTCCCCAACTCTACAAGTCCTTCTGCACTGCTCTAATCTCATGATGAGCTGGGCTTGTTTGTCCCAAGGTGACAACATCCAGCCCAGACTCCCGCAGCAACTGTTCTCGTGATCCTAAGGATGCGCTCTGTCCCTCCGCAAGGTTGGCGGCACAGGCAGGCACCTTACTTCAGTTTTCCTGCTCCCCCAGCTCCATCCCCTAATATTGAGTCCCCCACCAGGAGCTGCTTTCTTTCCTGTGGTGCCCTCTGCCCTTCCTGAGGGCCTCCCTGTGACAGTTGTCTGCACCCTCCTTAGTCTCCTCTCATGGGTGCATCCATAGGGGAACTATGCTCCCAGAATGGTGTATGGATTGTGAGTGGAACAACTGACTGGGTGCGCTCTGTTCCACCACCCTTACCCTCCCTGAGCCCACTGTGGTCCAACTGCTGTGCTTTTGCAACCTCTGAGGTAGTGGTGGTGGCTCTGGTGCTCCTGGATGGGGAGGTTCCTGCCACTGTCCAGTGTGGCCTGAAGATGGGCAACTCTCCTCCTCAGGGCAGATAGTTGGTCTGCAAACAGGGCAGCATCTCAGCCTCCAGAAAGACTCCCGAAGACTGCTGCCCCACAGCCATTACATTGTACTACTCCCACATAACTGTCTGACCTTTGTTTAGTTTTTTTTTGTGTGTGTGTGTGTGTGCATTGGTGCGTTATATAGAGATATATGTATTTATATAATGTATGCTTATATTAATAGTAAAGCAGAGAGGATATGACAGTGATATGTACCTTGCCTCTTGAGGAAATGATGTCAGAACCCCAGGTATAAATGAACTATTTCCAGGGAGGTGGGTGGGGTGTGAGGGTGGGAAGGGTTGGCCTAAACTGTGCCCCTCAGAAACAATCAGCTAAGCGCTCCTGACCTACTGATGCAATGAGTGCCTTCCTGTCAGCAAGATGCCATACACTACAATTGTAATTACTGCTTCAAACCAATTTGACAGAGAAAATACCCTGCTAATCAAACAGAGAAAATCCAAAACATCCAGGTCAGACAACAGGTAAACCTCCCAGCCCCAAAAGAGCCTGGTAGGACTTGGTGCTCTGAAACAGTCAGCCCTAAAACACGCTGAAGCTGTGCAGAAGGGCAGACACAGAAAACGAGTATTCAGCCTATGTGGGTTTAAACTCTTCCTGCACTGAAAACCTTAACAATTGTAACAAAAGTAAAGCAAACTCCACCTCCCTCTGTTGATTGAAAGACTGCTTTTTCTGATAATTCTAAGTTCCTTGTTTCACCCTTCAGTTAGAAGTATCCTCCACCTGAAGAATATTAACCTTTCCTAAGGAATCTGCTTCAGAACCAAAGACAATTGTAAGTTGTAAGGTTCACCTCCCTCTGTTGTGAGCACTACTAGCTTTCTTGCAAATCTTAAGTCCAGTGTTGCAGCTTGCAGCCAGAGGTAGCTTCACCTGAAGACTATAAGGTTATGATGCTTGCAGTATGCGGGTTTGCTCATCAAGCAGTCATCTGCCTGGTCGGCGTGCTGTCCCCTCAGGGTGTTCCGTGGCCCTGATGCTCATCACCCCTTGAGGGGTGGGCACTGCACACTGGGCCAGGCCTGGGTATGTCCACAGGCAGTGCAATTGATGCCACCCCCTGACACTGTTCCCCAAGCCCATTGGCTGACTGCTGATGCTGCCTCCAGCTGCCATTCCCCAGGCTCAATGGTGCTGCCACAGTGGCCGCAACAGTCCCAGTGCCTCCGTCCGTACACACACCAGTGCTGCTCCCACCAGTGCTGACAGGCACAGGCTGGGACTGTGATGACGCACAGGCCTCATGGCAGCACCACTCACAGCCATGGCTACGATGTTACCTGCTGTGGCCATCCTGTGGCACACATGTGTCACTGCCTATGACGTTAGCTACATCATCTTCGGTGATGGACCTGGCATCAGCCAAGTCCCAGCATGCTGGCATCTGTGGATGCTGGCATGCTGGGACATGGGCAGGGCTTCCTCCGCACTCTGCTCCAACAACATCATTCTGGATGTCCAGGCAGGCCCACTGTCACTGAGCTGCGTATTCCTATGGGGGTGGATGGGCCTCCTCCATCTCTATCTGACCGGCCTTAGTGGAGAAGCCTACCACCACTGGACCCATTCAGATGCTCAGGGTTGTAAGGGAAAATGAAGTTGCGTTACTGCATGTGATCTACCCTGCCCCCAATAGACAGATTCATGACCTACCATGCAGTGAGAGTGTGTCCACCCATCTGGAATCCACCACCTGGAACCCCTCAATGGCACAAAGCTGCATGCTGCCAGCAACCCTTCCTCCTGTGGGTCAGGTGGTACTTCGGCTGTTCCCACCTGTCACAGACCGTGCTGCCCTGATAAGCAACCCCTTCCTTAATCCTCCTCCTGTCTGTGCCCATCTTCTTCTTCTTGCACTCCTGCACAGAACGCCAGGCCGCGCAGATTTACAGCACACACACCTCCCCTGCAGCAGCACCTAGGCCTGTGGTGTTGCCTGGCATCTGCTGAGAAGCTGCCTGATCTGGGTAGGCTCGAACAGGACATCCATCTCAGACTTTGTGAATTTGACCTTCCCTTCTCCACAACTCTGTTCCTCTACTCTACAACTGCCTGGTCATGATTCGTCCTGTGAGAATGACGGGTGTCACCTGTGACTGTCTAGTCCCATGTATGTCCCAAAATCCACAGTCCACATCCCAAACAGCATGCAACTCAGCAATAGACTGCAGTAACCGACTATGGCCAGTGCAGCTCAATGTCGCACTTTTAACGAACCCATGCAAATGAGGAGAGGCGTATCTTTATGGGATGCAAATGCGGGACCTGTGCCATTGAATGGCTGATTAGCTGTTTGTATATGATGTGTGAATATCGCGCTGCTGCACTTTGCGCTAATTGTGTTGAACGTGCTGAGCAGGGTGCAGTTCTGTGACATGTCCAGTACAAACCCTAACTGCGCATGCCTGCTGATGACTTAGGCGCCTGCTGTGCTCATTGATGTGCTGTGCATGGGATGCAATGCAGGGCATGGCCACCATTGTGCCAGTGGCACAACAGCATTGTTCACCTATATGGTGCTGTGGAACTGGGAAGGCCACAAGGCCACTGGGGGGCAGGCAGAGGCCACCACAGGAGGTGTAGTATTACAGGCACTCCAACGCGCTAGATGCCATTGGGTCCAATCATGCTGTGGCTGTCCATGCACCAGAGACGCCTTGACCCTGTGCCTGAACTCCTTGCCCCCTAGGCGCCTACGTGCAGTCATGGGTGCATCCACTATCACGCCTGTTAGAAGTGACAGCACACAGGGAATGGCAGCAGTACCACGCAGCATCTGCAAGTGGCAGAACCATGCTGCAGAGTGCCATTTTGACTTAACTGAGCAGTAGAGATGGCAGAGGAGAGTAGTACAGTGGAGCCAGGTGGAGATGGCAAACTTGATTGCCAGTGGAGCCACAGTTGGCCCACTATTTGGTGAGGCACCCCTGGACAAGGACAGGAGTCCGGGTGTGGCAGAAGGTGGCTGACACCTGAGGAGGCCACCGGTATGGGGGCAGATGGCAGAGCAGTGCCACCACAGATATGGGTTCCGAGGTGGAGGGATCTAGACCTGCTTGCCCACTCAGTGGGCACATGTGCCAGGAGGGGCACGGAAGTTACGCCAGGTAGGTGCAACATCCATACACTTTAATCTTCAATACGGGTATCATGGTTGCATGTGTCCGCATAGGGGGCCATCCAGTGTTAGGGCGTGGTGGTGTTATTAGTGTGTGGGTGGTGGGTCTGGCTGTGTGGGACTGCACACATGGGGTGGGGGACTTTGCATACATGATTGTACTGATGTTCCTCTCTCCATGTTTGCACCTCTCAGGGCCGACGATGTGCAGGCTGAGAGGGAGAGGAGGCACCAGCAGGAGGACCATCAGTCTGGGAGGGTGAAGGTCCATGAGGTGCGGGGACCAACCTGATGATGGTGAGTGCCTTACATCCATGATTACTATTGCATGCTGTGTAATAGGACGGGCAGTGTGGGTATGGCCACCATCCACTGACACCACTGCCATGCACGCAACTTGTTACAGTCAGGTACTGTCCAGTGGCACTGCACATCTGGGAGAGCATCAACGGTGGTCCATGTGTGCACCGGTACATGGCTGTGCCACTGCCTTCGCACCACATTGCTATGTCACTGAACAGCCACAGTGATGCTGTGCAGAACTTGGCTGGTGGGTGTGCAGTGGTCTGCATGGCTGTGTGTGCCAGGATGGGCAGGTCTTGTGGACGTGATCACTGTGGGTGGTCACACACCATCACAGAGGCAGTCCCATGGCTGTATGCCATGCTCAGTGGGTGGCTGCATGGGGCTGTGCATCTGACACCTATTGACTTTGCTCCTTGTCCTAGGTGGACAGCAGCTGCAGGCAATCAGGAGGCACTGCTGGAGATCCTACATGTTGCCTGGACGCCACTGGACATCCTGGAAAGGATTGACAGCTGGGTGTCAGATTGCATCATGGCAGGAGGAGTAGCCTGAGTGGGGAGCAGGGCTCCCATGAGCTACCAATGCCCCCTGATTTCCCTACCCCTGACCCACCCTCACACCCCTCCTTCCCTCTACCATTTGTTCACCCCTGCCCCTTACCCACTCTCACCTTGTTTGTGGCCCTCCCTAAACTTTGTAAATATTTGCACATAGTTTTGTTTGCTGTTTTTAAATACATTTCTTTTGATATGCCTACTGTGGTGGTCTCTGATTTGCAGGGCTATAGGTGCTCAGCTGCAGTGGTGTGAGGCGTCAGAGGTGGTGCAGTCATGCGTGTGTGTGTGTGTGTGTGTGTGTGTGTGTGTGTCCGTGGGATTGAGTATGGTGTGGAGTGTTATCAGTCACCGTCTGTGGCATGTGTTTGTTCCCTTGCACTGGATGACTGTGTGCAGTGGTCCATGGTGCATGCTCCAGTCCATGGCACACCTGTCAGACCATTTTCTGGCTCGCGAGCTGACACCCATGCATGTCTGACATGCACCGTCCACTGGCATGTCAGTGGTGGCTGTCCATGCAGGACAGCCACTGCTCAGCAGAATGCCAGGTTGCCTCGTCACTTGTGGTAAGTATCTGCCTCGGGAGACCACTGTAGCCTCCACTGTTGTTATCCCACCTCCATCCTGTCGCTTGTGTGTGTTGTGGATGCACCACTGTCACTTGTGCTCTGCAATGCTGGTGGCGCACAGCTCCACTGTGCCTGCACAGGGTAGCTAGCACTCCTGTGTCATGGAAGAGTGCGGCCATAGCGTATTCGGTTTCCATGGCTCACACGCTGGGGCTTGCTGCCCTGCTACTGAGTCCCTGTGTTGGTGTGCCTTGGGTATGGGTGGGTGTTTGTCTTGCACTGTGTTGATCCTGTGGTGCATGCTTCCATGCACCACTGTGGGTGTCTACGCTGGCTGTTGTCGCCAGTGCTGGGTCAGTGTGTCCCTGGGAGGGTGTGCAGGGTGCCGTACCACTGGTGGTGGAGGTCCGGGGCATGCTCTTGTCACGTGTGGTATCCTCATGTGCAGGCGCATGGTCAGTCTCTCAGCTGTACCTCAGGGGCTGTGCATGGTGGGCACTGTGTATGCCATCATTGCATCGCTTGTGTGCTGCCACCCACTGATGGGTGCTCGTGGTGGGGCTGCCTTTGCATGGTTCCTGTGGTACAGGGTTGCATCTCTCACAGGGGGGATGGCATGCATGGGTATCCTGCACTGGTGGATGCTGCCTGGCAGGGTGTCTGGGGTCACAGTGCAGGTGTATCTGCATTGGTGGGATGGGTGGCACGGGGGTGTGGCCCTCCATGCGTGCGGTTGCTAGCTTGCCAGGGGTGATGGGGCACCATGGCCTGCTGTGGGTTGGTTGCTGGTCTCCATGGGCCAGTGGTTATTCCAGCCCTCCCCCAGTTGTGCAGTGCGGAGTGGGGGGACAATGTCTGTTTGCTTGTGTGTTCTTCTGCCCATCTGTGGCATGGGTGATGGGCCCCTGTATCCCTGGCTGTGCTGTTGCATTGCTGCTGCCTGCTGTGGGCATCCCTTGTTGCGCTTATGACATCCGACTGCTCAGCTGAACATCCCTTGTTGCGCTATGTGCATCAGATATGCTCAGCTTCACCTCCCTAGTTGGCTATGCGCGGGTGGTGCGATATTCAGTCGCTGGGCTGTAGGCGCATCTTGGCCTGCCAGTTTTTGAATATCGCGCTCTTTGCATGGGCGCAATGGACTTGCACTTGCGCCTGCTGTTGATACACTTTTTAGGTGCAGTTTGAATATCTGGGCCTATTTATTTAAGAATGGTATAACTGGAAAGGCACACAGAGCCAAAGCTCATTTCTAGGTGCGATCTGGGAGATGGAAACAACAGAGTTCCAAACCAAAAGAAAAAAGCTACAATGTACATATTAGTCATTCATTTATATGTTACTTATTTATTTGAAGGTAGGGAGGTGGTGGAGAACAATACAATCTAACAAGGTGCAATAAATACAAACAATTATAACTGTAGAAGAAGCAAATACCAGTGCAGAGAATATACACTACAATAAGGTTCATGAAGTTAAATAATTTGCAAATGTACAAAGCAATACACATATGGAGAAGTAACAGTACTGTAAATTGGTGAGTGGGATGGGGCAGACTACACAATGCAAATGCGAGGAGAGAGCCATGTCTGGAGGGTGGTGGTCAGCAGCTTTTGACATGATAAATTATACTAAGATAAAATAAAGAAAATGCAGTTGCAAATTCAGTAACATGTACTATACAGCAACACATACCTACAGTATTTAAATTATACAGCTAAGTGAAACAGCAGCAGCAGCAGAACTGTCATTTCAGTGTTTCTTTCTTACAGCTGCTCATCATACTTAAGCAATAACGCACGATAGGGCATTGGTTGCACTACGCTACTCTATGGTCAGAGGCATTGTAAGACACATTGTAAAGGAAAATGGGATCCAAGGCAACTTTTAAAAACAAAGACTAAAAATTTTCAAACCTACAAAATTATAATAAAATGTTGCTAAATAATGTAAAATAGTCCTCCACAGATGTTTTTCACCTGTCAATCACTTGTCTTTCTTCAGATTCAGTATACTGTGTGATTGTTCACCATGGAATACAAGAATTCAAAGCTCTGCATTATTTCAGTAGTAGAATGCCCCCCCCACCTCTCCCCAGCACACACACACACTCACAGACAGAATGGTGACATGGAATACATGAATTACAAATTCTTCAGAGTTCCACTGGTATACACACACAGACAGACACACACAAAGTCCTCAGGTGAAACCACAACCTTAATTTTATCAGTTGTCTGGTAAAGAACAGGGAGTTCTCTGTCAAAATGGGATTGAGAGAATATTTTCATGATCATCAAAGAAACACTAACATAAATGACAAACATCCAATAAACACAGTTTGTCTTATCTTGTCTGTCTGCTGTTCTCTTCAAACTGCCCACCATACCTCTTATAATCATGGTGACACTTCTGTAAATGAGTACAACCATCTCCATAATGACAGCTAGTTTCTGAAAAGAAAGTGGGTGGGGGCTAGGGGGAAATGGGAATGTTCAACAAACATTACACAGCAACACTTGTAACCAATCAGCATCAAAATTCTCTACCCATTCTAAAACAAGTATATTACTCTGTCATCTTGAAAAGATCATCTTTCAGCTTACAGCTTGTGGGGGTCTGATTTTAAAGGGCTTGACATGGCCTCTTGACTAAGTCCCATGTGCAACTTGCTGATGCAGAGAAAACCTCACACAACTGAAAATGTTATTTTTAGCATTTTGTTTATGTATTGATGGGTTGACTTTTACCCAGGTATAGTATGCAAAAAATGCTATTTTTAGTACTACCAGATGTAGAATTTTTGCACAGCCATGTAAAATAAATCTGTGCAAGCTCTTCTAAACTGTGGAAAGGTTGCAAAAAAAAACTGTCTTTTCAACATTGGCCCAGATATTCAAAGAGTTGAGCCATGTGCATAGGGTTGCACCTGTGCAAGTCCGAATTTGTGCCATTCTCGATATTCAGCAGGAGGCAGTTGTTCTCCTAATCATGCTGAGCAACAGCACAATGATAATGAAGGCATACACAACTGAAGGGGGGAACCATGCATAAATGGTGCAGTGTGATATTCAAAGACTTGTGCAATGCACAACAGTGGAGCAAGCGGACATTACGCCATAACGGAAATGAGCCAAAATAAAAAGGAGCAAGGAAGAGGCTCAAGAACGCTACAGGGAAGCCACATGAGGCAGAGGCACACAGACAGGGCAAGTGGCAGGAAAGAACAGGCCAGGAAAGGACACAGTTAACAGCCAGGCACAGGGAAGGTGTGGGGAGACACACAGCACAGAGGCCAGCACAGGCAGGTGTACCCGGTGCAGGGAGGTAGCAGCCAGGACAGCGGGGAATACAGTAACAGCTGGGGGGGTGAACGCAAACCAGGGACATGACCAGTGCCACCTTCCACATGGAGGCCGTAATGAGGGGGGTGAGAAGGCGTGCAGCAGGGGCGTGGCCATGGAAGGGCCTGTCCGGCAGTATCCCCCAAAGGCAGTACCGAGCCCACACCAGCTTTGAGCTGTACACTGATACTGAGATTGTGGGCTGGTACCACCTGAACAGGGCAATTTGAGGTGGTGTCTGTGAGCTGTGCAGTGATGTGATGCAGGCACCCACACGACAGAGCCATGCAATGTCAGTGAGACCAAGGAAACAGCCTGCATGTGCTTGCTCGCCATGGCTACCTTCCAGAGACCAACCGGGGACACCACAGGCATAACCCAGTTGGCCATGTCACACCACCTCACCCAATTCCTCAGCGCATGCTGCCACATGCTGAGGAGTATATCCATTTCCCCAGCACAGTGGTGGAGCGCACAGCAAATATACAGGAGTTCCACAGGGTAGCACATATGCCTGGTGTGCTAGGGGCAATAGACTGCACCCATGTGGCCTACACACACACCACCTGGCCATGAGGGGCTGCATACATAAATCACAAGGGCTATGCCAGCATCAACTGCCAGGTGGTGTGCGATGCCAGGAGGTGCATCATCACTGTCTGTGCCATGCACCTTGGGGAGTTCACGATTCTTTTATCTGGCACCAGTCGGCACTGTGCCACAGATTCAAGAGTGGGGACATCCCCACTGACACTTAGTGGGTGAGTATGCAAACCAAATGGACAAATATAGGGCCTGGGGGCATGGCCAGAGGTGCCATGGGTAGTGGTCTACATGGCTTGGGGCAGGGCGATGCTGATCACCAAACTAACCTCCATCTTCTACACACAGGTGACAGTGGATACCCACTCCATCCCTGGCTGCTCACACATCCTACCGGTGGCCCATGACCCCATCGCAGCAACGCTACAATGAGGCACACGCCACCACATGCAATGTCATCGAGTGGATGTTCGGGATGCTGAAGGCATGTTTCCATTGCCTGACACCTCTGGTGGTGCTCTCAGTACAGCCCCTCAAAGGCCTGTGGGATATTCCTGGCCTGTTGCACCCTGCACAACATGGCCAATGAATGTGGGATAGCCATACAGGTCGAAGAGGGGGACAGCGATGGGGACGATGGGGTCACCGGTGATGATGGTGATGGGCAGCCTCTTGGCAGCGGGACTTGACTGCTCCGGCTGGCACAGCTACACAGGAACACCATCACGGAGGAGCACGTCAGCCAACGCAGGTAAATCATGGTGCCATGCGCACCACCAGTGTCCAGGCACAACCCACAAACACACAGGAACCCCACTGGGGGTGCACATCGAGGGAAGTGGCAGGGCACAGAGGCACATACACAGCCAGGGATGGGTGAGGATTAATATGCCACGCCGAAGACACACACACATGCACACACACAATGCAACAAACGTAGACAGAGGCCAGAAGGCATACCAACCCAGAACGCACACCCTAGCAACACACATGTCCACAGGCCACCACTACCCCTCTGCCGTCCATGTGCGTGTGTCAGATGCTGAGCACCATTCCACTTTGGTGTACAGTGCAATGCAGGCATCATCATGCACACGTAACCGCGACAGCAGCCAGAGGGTGTGCAGGTGGACTGTGTGTTCAGTGCAGGGCCGGTACCCACCCGCACTTCCACTGAAACACACAATGCACACAGGGCAGCACCAGACAGTAGCTGTGCTGGGAGACAGGTCAGTCTCACAACACAGTGCCACGGCTGCCACGGATTGTGGGCGGCCCGCCGAGACCTGCCAACACTGGCAGGCTGACCACTGGCCTCATGCGCGTGGCACCAATGGTCCCCATGGGTTTCACTGCGCGTGAACGCGACCGTGCTCCATGCAGGGGTTCTGCAGCACACCGAACATGCCTGCACCAGGAGTGCTCGGATGCCTACAGCTGAACACGGTGTTGACAGGGGTGGGAGTTGCACGACGCCAGGAATGGAGGGTGGAGAGTGCATTGCATGGTGTCTGCGTGCGATGGGCACCTGACTGTGCCCATTGTGGCCATGACAGCAATGAACACCTGTGCATGCCCATCAATGGCAGCGGATATGATCCTCCCACAAACGGTCCATCCGTGCCAGGATCCGTTCATGTCCCTGCTGCAACGCCTCCTTTGCCTACCCAGAGCTACACACAGTACTTCCACAGACGTCGTAGCCACATCTTCTGCTGGACCGATGCTCGCGGTAGGTGGGTGTGCTCATCCAAGAGGTCATCAGCCTCCTCAGCATCCTGTCCCTCAGGGGTGTGCAGGGCCTGATGTTCAGCACTCCTTGATGGTGGGTGCTGCTCACAGGACCAGGTCTAGGTACGTCCACAGGTGGTGTACAGATGCTGCCACTAAACCCTGTACCCCCAGGCTCGGTGGGTGATCGCCGATGCTGCCCTCTGGCTGCCGCGACCCCAGGGCTCAGTGGTGCTGCCGCAGTGGTCGCGCACAGTCCCACTGTCCTGAACAGACACCAGTGCTGCCCCACTGGTGCTGACAGGCACAGCCTGGACTGTGCTGACATGCAGGCCCCCACAGTGGCACGACCCACATCCATGGGTGCGAATTGCCTGCTGTGTGTCCATCCTGTGGCACACATGTGTCACTGCCCATGACGGTCATGTCATCATCACTGGTGCCGGACTCTGCCCCAGCCACAGCCACAGTTACAGCGTCTGGCATCCATGGATGTCAGCACGCTTAGGACACAGGCAGAGCTTCCTCCACACCTGTCTCAATGACATCAGTGTGGACAGCCAGGCGGCCCTACTGTCACACAGATCCACACATACCTGTGGAGGTGGATGGTCCCACCTCCGACTCCATCCAACTGTCCGCAGTGGACAGGCCCACCACCGCTGACCCATGCAGATCCTCAGGATCTGTAAGGAAAGCAAAGTCACATTACTGCGTGGACCTACCCTGCCCCTCCAAGACAGACCATGACTTACCATACAGAGATGGGCCACCACCCGACTGGAAGCCACAGCCCGAACTCCTCTATGGCACTTCAGTGCATGCTTGCAGCAAGCCTGTCCTCCGCTGGGGTGAGCTGTACCACCTCCGGCTGTCCCCACCTGTTGTAGCATGTGCTGCCCTGATGGCAGCCACCTTCTCCTTTACCCTCCTCCTGTCTGTGCCCATCTTCTTCTTACATTCCTGCACGGAGCGCTGGTGGCTGCCATGCAGGTTCACGGCACATGCCACCTCCTCCCATGCAGCATCACGGGCCTGAGTTGTGCCCGCCATCCACTGAGAAGTGGCTCCTGAGCCAGTTAGGCCTTGAAAAGGGCCTCGTTTCAGCCTTAGTAAAATCTGTCTCCTCCTCCTCCTCCTCCTCCCACGACTGTTGTCCTCCTCTCCAAGAATGTGCTCTGTCATTATGTAGCCTGTAAGAATGGCAGTTGTTACCTGTGACTGTGCAGTCCCATGCAAGTCCCTGAGTCCACAGTCCACACTCCCACACAGCATGCAACTCACCAATAAACTGCAGTAACTGACTATGGCCACTGCAGCACATTGTCGCACCTTTATAGTGCAGTCCATGCAAATGAGGTGAGGGAGCAACTTTAATTAGATGCAAACTGCAGTGCTGAGCCATTGAATGGCTGATCGGATGATTTCCATATGACGGATGAATATCACGCTATTGCGCTTTCGGCTATTGTGTCGAACGTGCTGAGCCAATGGCGCAGTTCTGTGGCATGCATAGTACACTTCACTGCGCATGCCCAGGTTGTTGATGCAGGCATCTGCCATGCTGATGATGTGCCGTGGTAGGTAATGCAGGGCACAGCTACCATTGTGCCAGCGTGCTATAGCGACAGTCACTACATGGTACTGTAGCAATGGGCCTTCATAGGCACAATGGCCCAACTGCCCGATAGTCTGCTGTGGCACTGGCACACATGCAGCCAGTTGTACTACATGCATTGTCATCTGATGGCGCTGTGCAGTAGCCTTGCACCACAGACCCTTGACCCTGTGCATGACCTTTGCCCCTTGTCGCCATGCGCCAGGCATAGTTGCACTTCATCGCACTGTTCAGTAACAGCGCATCCGGAATGGCAGCGCTGTACTGCACAGCATCTGCATGTGGGGTACCACACTGCAGAGCACCATATTGCCTACTATAGCTATTGCAATGGCGCACGAGAAGAGCTGCCCTGACGGCCATCAAACTAGCTAATCTGGTGGCCAGTAGAGCCACACCATGGGCCTCTCTTTGGGAGGCCCCTGGATAGTGCAAGGACCCAGGTGTGGAAGGAGGTGGCCACAGCCCTCGAGGAGGCAACAGGAAGGGCTGTACTGTTGAGCAGTGCAGGCACTGATATGGTGACCTGCAGAGGAGGGAGCCATAGCTACTGGCCTGACTGAGGTCACGTGCCAGGAGGGGCATGGTGCCACATCCAGGTAGGGGTTCCATCAACACACTTTATCATCCATATGGGTCACATGTTGTATGTGTCCCAGCACAGGGAGGGACTGTATGGGTTGGCCGTAGCAGTGTTCACAGGGTGTGGGGTGGTGGGTCTGGCTGGTGGGGGGCACTCCTTGGGGCAGGCAGACTTGCTTAGGGAATGTATTGATGTTCTTCTCCTTTTGTCCCCACAGGCCTGGAAGAACTGCGCCAGCCCTGCTGACGGTGTCAGTTGGCAGGTGGCGGGCGGCAGGTGGTGGGTAGCTGCCACCCACCGGCAGACCAGGGGAGAGTGGGGCAGTGGGGCTCAGTGGGCAGGTGGGGAGGGGGGTACCCAAGGCCACCAGGGATATAGAACATATGTCTATTTTTAATTACAAATGCCCGCGATCGGGCAGACAGCAGTCCACTGGACCACCAGGGATATTGGACTTATTTCTATTTTTATATACAGATGCCCGCGATCGGGCAGATAGGAATCCACTGGACCACCAGGGATATTGGACTTATTTTTATCTTTAATTACAAATGCCCACGATCTGGCAGACAGCGGTCCACTGGACCACCAGGGATATTGGATGGAATTCTTTTTTTTAACTAATGCCCGTGATCGGGCAGACAGCGGTCCACTAGACCACCAGGGATATTGGACAGAATTCTGCTTTTTCTAACTAATGACCATGATCAGGCATGGGGGTGCCACCAGGTTCAGCGGGAGCTCGGGTGGCCACCCACAGGTGGCAGCTGCCGTGTTGCACCTGCAATGCGGCCGTACTGTAGGTGGCCAGCCACGTGTTCCTTTTTTTGATCATCTTTGTGCTGGCGCGGGTAGGGTTGCACATGCATGGCTCTGCATCCCGGGCTGAATATCGGGTTGTGCAGGGTATGCATGGGCGCCCTGTGTACGCCACGTACTGATGGCTCGATTGCATCGGGGATTTGTCACCGTGCACTT
Source organism: Neoceratodus forsteri (assembly GCA_016271365.2). NCBI lineage: Eukaryota > Metazoa > Chordata > Ceratodontiformes > Ceratodontidae > Neoceratodus > Neoceratodus forsteri. The sequence goes on along the minus strand of CM028131.1, from coordinate 878,158,692 downwards.
TTTCCATTTTGAATATCGCGCGGGGTATCAGTGGGTTGTGCATGGTGCAACACTGTTGTGCCATGAGCAACCCTTTGAATATTGGTTATAGTGTGTTTTATATATATATATAAATATATATATATATATATAAATATATTATACCCTATGTCACTTTCTCCCTGTCCTTTGGAACAAAGTGCAAAAAATCTTAAAAATAATCCTCCCAGTGAAAGTACCCTTCTTCCAAACTCACGTTGCTAAGACCTATAAAGAACTATGCAACTGCCCTCACTAGCTTAAACTGTTCTGGAGCTCTTCCTCTTCTCTCAGAGCTAGTTATCTTACGGCTTCTACTGCCTGGAAAATGTGGTTATAGGGCAACATGTTGTATTAAATGACTCATGCATCCTGCTGTTCTCTTCTGTTTTTGTTTTATGTATTTGATGTATAAACATGTCCTTCTTCTTTTGCATATGCTGTACAAACTATAAATTGCAAGATTGTATTGATTGTGCCTTGTATTATATGTTCATTAAGCTGTACAAACTATAATCTATGTGCAAGATTGTATTTATTGTACCTTATATTATATGTTCATCTACCTTTTTATATTATATACCATTACCTGTACCAGGCCCACCTTGTAAATGAGCTGTCTCAACGGTGTTTCACCTGGATTAATAGAGATTGATTGATTGATTGATAGTATGTTGCTAGCTGTGTAAGATCATGTTTTTCACCCAGTTCTTTGGACTTTTACCAAAGTTATAGGAAGGTTAGTAGATATGTAGCCAGTAACTACTAAGAAATGACTGGAGGCAACTAATACATATAAGTATCACATTAATCATAATTAGTCTTACATAAGTATAATGAAATATTTAGTTGGTTGTGCATTTACCAATTAAAATGTAAATATGGACTGATGGTTCACCTTTAGTATCCTTTGCTGTCATGCCAGAGTCCATCATTTCCATCCAACTCTTTGGGGAGTTTCCCAGGTTACGCAAAATTGAATTGTTTTTTTGGCTGATGACTACAGAAAAATGTTGAGGCAACTAATATAAATGATTGTTTTGTTTGTTTGTTTACTTATTTAGTTAATTAGTAATTTTTTTTTAACCAGGTAGGTACACTAGGTAGAAACTGCCTGCTTTCAGGCCCGACCCGGGAGAGTTACATCAAGGGCGATGCATCACTAGGCAGTTTACAAGCAACAGCAGCATACAACATGTTCACAGGTAAAGGTAACAACAGACAGGATGCAAGCGATATGTATGACAACAATAGGCAAAGTGCCAAGTACAATATGAAGTTCATTATTCAACAACCTATTCTTCCTGAATTGCAATCAAAAAATGTTTTAACAATCATGGAGTTAATCTTTAGTGATGGTCAGATGGTCTACCTGCAATATTGCCTGCTGCCATTTGACATACCAGGGTTTACCCTTAACTCTTTGGCTATTATGTACGCTATGGCCCAGATATTCAAATTGAGCCCAAAAAGTGCGCAATAGCAGGAGCAAGTGCAAGTGTATTGCGCCCATGCACAAGAGATGTAATATTCAAAAAAGGAGCAGGCCAAATTGCGCCTACAGCCAACGACTGAATATCGGACCACCTGCACCATAGCGCAACTAGGGAGGGAAAGCTGTGAGATCTGATGCGCCATAGCAACAAGGGATGTTCAGTTGAGCAGTCCAGAGGTGCCATAGTGCAAGCAGGAGACCCCCAGCTGCAGAGCAATGTAACTGCACAATCAGGGAGGTAGGGCCCACCACCCATGCTACAGATGGGCACAGGAACACACAGCAGAACAGACATTGTCCCCACCACCCCAAGCACATCACAACCAGGGCTGGAATAACCACTGGTCCATGGAGCAACAACCAACCCCAGCCTGGCCATGGTGCCCCATCACCCTACCCGTAGCTGTGACTGTCACGGAGGAGCAGACCACCCTGTACACCATCCCCAGTGCACACAGCACACTCTGCACTGTGACCCCCAGACACCCCCATGAGCAGTGACCACCACAGCAGGAAACCCCATGCATGCCACCACCCCCACAGTGTCAATGCAACCCTGTGCACCACAGAACCATGCAAGCCAGCCCCACCACAAGCACCCATCAGCAGGTTGCAGCACACGGAAATGCAACAACGGCAGACACAGTGCCACCATGCACAGTCCCCTGAGGTACTGCTGAGAGACCGACCATGCGTTGGCACAAGAGTTACCTCATATGGGACGGTCATGTCCTTGACACCACCACCAGTGGTGCAGCGCCTGCACAGTATTCCAGTGACACACCCCGCCCACCACTGGCCACAACAGCCAGCACAGACACCACAGTGGTACTTGGAAGTGCACCACACCGATGCCACAGGGTCTGGACAGACACCCACCCATACCCAAGGGCACAACAACATAGGGACGCAGTGGTGGGGCAACCAAGCCCCCATTGGGGGCCATGTAACCCGTGGAACACACAACCCTCAGTCCACCATGGCACTGGAGTGCCAACTACCCTGTCGCAGGCACCATGGGACCAATACACCACCAGTAGTCACCTGAGCACAAGCCCAGACAGTGGGCACATCCCCTGCAACACACACAAAGCCACAGCATGGAGGTGGGACAATGACCATGTCACCCACAGTGTCACCTGAGCCAGGCATGCACCACACCAGTGACATGGACAACCCAGCAAAGCTTATCGGTACAGTGTCCTGCCCTGCAGGGAATGCCACCACTGACATGTCAGTGGACCATGCAGGTCACAGACAGGCAAGTGTGTCGGCTGCACAGGCCATGGATGGGCCAATGGGTGCACCATGGACACAGTGCACGTGCCATGGATCACTGCACACAGTCATCCAGTGCACAGGGAACAACACACACAACACAGACACTGACTGATATCTACCCCCACACCATAGACACCGCCACACGGACACACACACATACCCATGACTGCACCACCCTGATGCCATGCACACCACTGCAGCTGAGCACCTATAGCCCGCTGCAAATCAGAGACCACCACAGTATTCATTTAAAAGTCAAATGTATTGTAAAAATAGAAAACTCAACTATGTACATGAATAAAAACTATTTACAGATTTGTGGTGGGGGACACAAAAGGTGGGGGTGGGCAGGGGGAAGGGGTGGACAAATGGGATGGGATAGGAGGGGTGTGAGGGTGGGTCCAGGGAGGTAGGGGATGTCAGGGACCAAGGGACTATTGAAGGCTCTGCCATTCCTGGCTCTGGCTACCTCTGGCTCTGTGTCGCCACAGAACCCCCGACTCGTCCAGCCTCCACAGTATTGCCACCGTCTTGCGGGCCAGATTCAGGAGCTCCTGCATGGTGTCCCTGATCTCCCTCAGATGTCTCGCACCTAGGACAAGGGAGCACAGTCAACAGGTGTGAATGCACAACCCCATACAGTCCGCCCACTGTGCATGGCATATGGCCATGGGACATGCCACTGTGATGGTGTGTGACCACCCGCAGTGATCACGTCCACAGGACCTGCCCACCCAGGTGCATACAGCCATGCGGAACGATGCACACACCCACCGGCCAAGTCACACAGAGCACCACCGTGGCCCTCTAGTGACATGGCTATGTGGTGCAAAGGCAGTGGCACAGTCATGCACCTGGTGCACGCATGGACCACCAATGACGCACACCCAGACATGCATTGCCACTGGACAGTGTTGACTGTAACAAGTGGAATGCATGGCAGTGATGTCAATGAATGGTGGCCATGCCCCACTGCCCACCTTGTCACACAGCATGCAGTACTAATCATGGATGTCTGGCACTCACCCACATCGGGCCGGTCAGGTGGGCGTTGCTGGTCCTCGGCCTGCCTGCGGTTTCCACTCCCCTCCGCTGCTCTGTCCACACTCTGCATAGTTCTTCTGGGCCTGTGGGGACAAAAAGGAGAGAAGGACATCAGTACATTCCTGAAGCAAAGTCCCCCTTCCCCAAGGAGTGTGCCCTTCCACCCAGCCAGACCCACCCACCCCATTCCCTGTGAACACCGCCACGGCCAACCCCATACGGTCCCTCCCCTATGTGCTGGACACATACAACACTGTGACTCATATGGATGATAAAAGTGTGTTGATGGAACCCCTACCTGGACGTGGCACCATGTCCCTCCTGGTACGTGACCTCAGTCGGGCCAGTAGCTCCGGCTCCCTCCTGCCAGGTCACCATAGCAGTGCCTGCACTGCTCAGCTGAACTCCCCCTACCTGTTGCCTCATCCAGGGCAGTAGCCACCTCCTTCCACACCTGGGTCCTTGCCCTATCCAGGGGAGCCTCCCCAAAGAGAGGCCCATGGTGTGGCTCGACTATGGCCACCAGATTTGCCAGCTCAATGGCCATCCAAGGAGCAGCTCTTCTATGCGCCATTGCAATAGCTATAGTAGACAATATGGCACTCTGCAGTGTGGTTCCCCACGTGCAGATGCTGCGTGGTACAGTGCTGCCATTCTCTATCATGCTGTTACCGAACAGCACAATAGAGGTGCACCTATGCCTGATGCATAGCGCCAAGGGGGCAAAGGTTGGGCACAGGGTCAAGGGTCTCTGGCGCAAGGCCACATACAGCACCATCAGATGATAATGCATGTAGCACGATTGGCTGCCTGTGTGCCAGCGCCACAGTGGACTATTGGGCAGTTGGGCCATTGTGCCTATGAAGGCCCAGTGCCACAGCGCCATGTAGTGACCATCGCTATAGAGCCACTGGCACAATGGTGGCCATGCCCTGCATTGCCTACCGTGCACAGCACATCATCAGCATGGCAGACGCCTGTGTCAGCAACCCGGGCATGCGCAGTGAGGTGTACTATGCATGCCACAGAACTGCACCATTGGCTCAGCACATTTAACACAATTGAGCAAAGCGCAACAGTGCGATATTCAGCCATCATATGCAAATGATCTGATCAGCCATTCAATGGTGCAGCACTGCAATTTGCATCTAATTAAAGTTTCTCCTTTCCTCATTTGCATGGATTGCGCTATAAAGGTGCAACAATGTGCTGCAGTGACCATAGTCGGTTACTGCAGTTTATTGGTGAGTAGCATGCTGTTTGGGAGTGTGGACTGTGGATTCAGGGACATGCATGGGACTGCACAGTCACAGGTAACAACTGCCATTCTTACAGGCTACATAATGTCTGAGCACATTGTTGGTGAGGAGGAAAACAGTGGTGGGAGGAGGAGGAGGAGGCCGAATTTTACAAAGGCCGAAACCTGGAGGCCTTTCCGAGGCCTACCTGGATCAGGAGCCACTGCTCAGTGGACGGCGGAGAACCCCCAGGCCCGTGCTTGTTGCATGGGGAGGAGGTGGCATGTGCCGTGAACCTGCATGGCAGCCACCAGAGCTCCGTGCAGGAGTGTAAGAAGAGAATGGGCACGGACAGGAGGAGGGTTAAGGAGAAGGTGGCTGCCATCAGGGCGGCACATGCTGCAACAGGTGGGGACAGCCGAGGTGGTACAGCTCACCCCAGTGGAGGAGACAGGCTTGCTGGAAGCATGCTGCGATGCCATAGAGGTGTTCGGTCGGTGGTTTCCAGGCGGATGGTGGCCCATCCTGCATGGTAAGTCATGGTCTGTCTAGGGGGGCAGGGTAGGTCACACCCAGTAATGTGACTTTGCTTTCCCTTACAGATCCTGAGCATCTGCATGGGTCAGCAGTGGTGGGCCTGTCCACTGTGGACAGTTGGATGGAGTCAGAGGTGGGACCATCCACCTCCACAGGTATTTGTGGATCTGTACGACAGTGGGGCCACCTGGCTGTCCACACTGATATCGTTGAGACAGGTGTGGAGGAAGCCCTGCCTGAGTCCCAGCATGCTGGCATCCATGGATGCCAGCATGCTGTGGCTGTGGCTGGGGCAGAGTCCGGCACCAGTGATGATGACACGACCATCATGGGCAGTGACATGTATGCCACAGGATGGACACACAGCAGCGCACTCGCACCCATGGCTGTGGGTGGTGCCCCGTGGGGCCTGTGTGTCAGCACAGTCCCAGGCTGCCTGTCAGCACCAGTGGGGAAGCACTGGTGTCTGTTCAGGACAGTGGGACTGTTGCGGCCACTGCGGCGGCACCACTGAGCCCTGGGGTGCAGCAGCTGGAGGGGCAGCATCAGCAGTCTCCCACTTGGCTTTGGGGTACAGGGCTCAGTGGCGGCGTCTGTGCATTGCCTGTGGACATGCCCAGACCTGGTCCAGGTGCGCAGCACCCACCCTCAAGGGGTGCTGAACATCAGGCCCTTGCACACCCTGGGGACAGGATGCCGAGGAGGCTGATGACCTCTGGACGGCACACCCACCTACTCGCGAGCATCGGTCCGGCAGCAGATGTGGCTTGTGATGTCCGTGGAAGCACTGTGTGTGGATCTGGAGCGGGCAGAGAAGCGTTGCAGCAGGGACACCGAACGGATCCTGGCACGGATGGACCATTTGTGGGAGGATGTGACCGATGCCATTGACAGGCATGCACAGGCATTCATTGCTGTCATGGCCACAATGGGCACACAGTCAGGTGCCCATGCATCATGGACACCATGCAGTGCACTATCCACCCCCCGTTCCTGGCGTCATGCGACTCCCACCCTGTCGATGCCGGGTTCAGCTGTGGGCATCCCGAGCACTCCTGGGTCAGGCATGTTCGGTGTGCTGCAGACCCCTGTGTGGGCACGGTTGCGTTCACACAGTGGAACCCCTGGGGGACCATCGGTGCCACCCAATGAGGCCAGTGGTCAGCTTGCCAGTGCTGGCGGGTCTCGGCGGGGCCGCCCATGCATCCGTGGTGGCCATGGCACTGTGTCGTGGGACTGACCTGTCTCCTAGTGTGGCTACTGTCTGGTGCTGCCCTGTGTGCATTGTGTGTGTCAGTGGGCAGTGCACGGGTGGGTACCCGGCCCTGCACGCAGACACACGGTCCACCCTGCACCATCCCGGCTGCTGTCCACAGTTCGCGGTGCATGATGATGCCTGCATTGCGCTGTACACCAATGTGCAATGGTGCTCAGCATCTGACACATGCACATGGACAGGCAGTGGGCGTGGTGGCCTGTGGACATGTGTGTTGCTAGGGTGTGCATTCTGGGTCGGTGTGCCTTCTGCCCTCTGTGCACGTTTGTTGCGTTGTGTGTGTGTGTGTGTGTGTGTGTGTCGGTGTGGCATGTTACTCCTCACCCATCTCTGGCTGTGTGTGTGCCTCTGTGCCCTGCCACTTCCCTTGACGGCATGCACCCCTGGTGTAGGTCCCTGCATGTTTGTGGGTTGTGGCTTGGCCACTGGTGGTTGCGTATGGCCCCATGACTTACCTGGGTTGGCTGAAGTGCTCCTCCATGATGGTGTCCCAGTGCAGCTGTGCCAGTCGGAGCAGTCGGGGGTCCCGTCAGCCAAGGGGGACTGCCCATCACCATCGCCACCAGCCGGCCCCCATCGTCCTCTTCACTGTCTCTCCCTTGACCTGTACGGCTATCCCACATCTGTTGGCCCTGTTGTGCAGGATGCAGCAGGCCAGGGAATATCCCACAGGCCTTTGAGGGCTGTACTGTAAGGCACCACCGAAGTGTCCAGGCAACGGAACGTGCCTTCAGCATCCTGAACACTCACTCGATGACATTCCATGTGGTGGCGTGCTGCCTCATTGTAGCATTGCTGCGATGGGGTCGTAGACATCGGTAGGTGTGTGAGCAGAGGACGGAGTGGGTATCCACTGTCATCTGTGTGTAGAGGTGTGGAGGTTAGTTTGGTGATCAGCATCGCCCTGCCCTTGGCCATAGTATATCACCCATGCCACCTCTCGGCCATGCCCCAGGCCCCATATTTGTCCATGTGGTTTGCATAGTCATCCACTAGGTGGCCAGTGGGGATGTCCCCACTCGAGTCTGTGGCACAGTGCCAACTGGTGCCAATGAAATAATCATTGTTCACCCAGGGTGTGTGGTACAGACATTGACGATGCCCCCGGCATCGCACCCACCTGGCAGTTGATGCTGGCATAGCCTTTTCGATTGATGTATGCGGCCCCTCAGGGACAGGTGGTGTCGCGGTAGCCCCATGGGTGCAGTCTATTGTCCCTAGCATGCCAGGCATACGATGCTTACCCTGTGGAACTCCTGTATGTTTGCTGTGCTGCTCACCACTGTGCTGGGGAAATGGATGTTGCTCCTCAGCATGTAGCAGCAGTGCGCTGAGGGAATTGGGTGAGGTGGTGTGACATGGCCGACTGGGTTATACCTGTGGTGTCTCAGTTGGTCTCTGGAAGGTACCATGGTGAGCAAGCTACACGGCAGTGTGACCTTGGTCTCCACTGACAGGTGCATGGCTCCGTCTGCTGGGTGCCTGCATCCCATCACTGCACAGCTCACAGAGCCACCTCAGAATTGCCCTGTTCAGGTGGTGCCAGCCCACAATCTCAGTATCTGTGTACAGCTCATAGCTGGTGTGGGCTTGGTACTGCCTGTTGGGGGCATACCACTGACGGGCCCTTCCATGGCCCGCCACGCCCCTGCCGCCCACCTTCTCAACCCCCCACACAGCCTCCATGTGGAAGGTGGCACTGGCCATGTCCCTGGCTTGCTCACCCCAGCAGCTGCTGTTACTTTATTCCCCCACTGTCCTGGCTGCTACCTCCCTGTATCGGGTACACCTGCCTGTGTTGGCCTCTTGTGCTGTGTGGCTTCCCACACCTTCCCTGTGCTATTAATCTCTGAAACATGACAGATCTCAAATGCCAATATCACTAATTTCTACAAATGCAATAGATCCAAATGCCAGCTACATCAGTAATCTCTACAAATATGATAACATCAAATTGCAAGTTGAAACAATAGTCTCTTCAAAGTTAGAGATCTCAAATGTAGCAACATCAGTAATCTCTGCAAAATATGTATATCTCAAAATGCCAGCTACATCAACAATCTGCAAAATCGATAGATCTTAAAATGCCAGCTACATCTGTAATCTCTGCAAAATGGGAGGATCACAAATTCCACTACATCAGCATCTTTACAAAATACAAGAGTTTTCAATGTGCCAGCTATACAATTTCTGCAAAATGTGGCAGATCTCAAACCAGCTTCATCAGTAATCTCTAAAACTGACAGATCTCAAATGTGTACATCCGTAATCTCGACTGTTCATGACAGCTCACAAATTAGAGCTAATTGATAATCTCAACAATATATGACAGATCTCAAATGCTATTCATGAACAATCTCAACAAATATGAGATCTCGAGATGCCATAATTTATAACTATATATCGACACTCACAAATGTCACCTACCTCACTAATCTCTCAAAACTCGGCAGATCTCAAATGCCATCTACATCAATCTGAACTAAATACAACAGATCAAAATGCCAGCTACATCACTAATCTCAAAATATGACAGATCTCAAAACCAGCCATCAATGTCTCACAAATAGACAGATCTCAAACTGGCTACATCAGCAATCTGTAAAAAATATGACAGATCTGGAAATGCCAGATGCATCGCAATCACTATAAATGCAAATCTTAACATGCCAGCTACATCACAATCTCTACAAATATGACAGATCTCAAAATGCCAGCTATGTCGACAATCTCACAAATACAACATCTCAAAATGCCAGCTGCATCAACAATTCTACAACATGACAGATCCAAATCCAACATCAGCAATCTCAACAAAATACAGCAATTCCAGCTATAAGTAATCCTCACAAAATATGACAAATCCAAGTGACGGCTACATCAGCATATGTATAAATACAACAGCTCTAAAATATACATTAATATTCTCAACTAAATATGACAGATCCCAAATGCAGCTACTAATAATCTCACAAATATGACAGATCTCAAAATCTAGCTTCATCAGCCATCTCTAAATACAACATCTCAAATGCCACTTCACAACAATGTTGCATGACAGATATATTTTATTTCATCAGTAATCTCTACCCAATGCAACAGACTCAAAATGCCAGCCATCAGTGATCTAGAAAGTATGACTGATCTCAAATTCCAATTCACTCAGTGATCTCTCTGAAATGACATATCTCAAACCGCTACATCATCAATCTGCAAAATGCAGATCACACACACGAGCTACAGTAACAATCTCTACTATGACAGATCTCAAATGCCAGCTATATGTGTCTCTGAGAATATAACAGATCTCAAAATCGTGTTTCATCAGCCATCTCTGAAAGCGTCATCTCAAATGCCAGCTATATTAATAATGTCTGTTATTAAACCGATATTATAATGCCACTTCATCAGTAATCCTACAAAATGCAACAAATCTCAAATGAAATATCAATGATCTCTACAAAGTGACTGATCTCAAATGCCAGTTCGCTTAGTCTCTATAAAATACTATATATCTAAAACCAGCTACATCTTAATCACTACAAAATATGATGGATCTCAAAACCAGCTACATCAGTAATCTCTACAAATATGACAGATCTGAAAATGCACATCCACAATCGACTAAATATGACTGCTCCCAAATGCCACAAAATCAATAATCTCAACAAAATATGCCAGATCTAAGATGCAGGTGAAATCAGCAAAATATGATAGATCTCAAGTTGCCAGTTCATCCGCAATCTCTTCCCTGTCGACACCTCTCAAATGCCAGCCATCAACAATTATCCAAATTTGAAAGAACCAAGTACCAGCTACATTAGTAATTCCTACATATGATATATCTCAAAATGCTGGTTACATAGCAGTAGCAATGAAATACAGTAATGCTAGCTATAAGAAATCTCTGCAAATATGACAGTCTCAATGCCAACTTCATCAGCAATATGTGCAAAATACAAGACTTCAATAACTACATTAATAATTCTGTAAATATGACAGATCTCAAAATTGTGCTACATCAATAATTTCACAAATATGATGATCTCAAAATGGTAGCTTCATCACCATCTCTACAAAAGGTTACATCTTAATGCCATCTACGTCAACAATGTCTACTAACTATGATAGATATTATACCAGCTACATCAGTAATCTCTACAAATGTAAAAGATCTCAAAATGCCAGCTATATTAATGATCCTTACAGAATATACTGTCTCACCAGTTAGATCAGTAACTTAGAAATATGACAGATCTCAAATGCAGCTACATCCATTATTCGACATGCACGCTCTCAAAAATGGCGAAGTCAATGAATCTACAGAATATGACAGATCAAAATGCCAGCTACATGAACAATCTCAACAAAATATGACAGATCTCGTTGGCCCTTCGGCAATCTCTTCTGATGACACTTCACAAAATGCCAGCTACTGAATAATCTCAACAAAACTTTGAATCTCAAAGCGCCATCTACTTCAGTATTGTGTACAAAATACAACAGATCTAAAATGCCAGCTACATCACTAATCTCTGCAAAATATGAGAGATCTCAAACTGATATCATCGATGTCTACCAAATGGACAGATTCAAATAGTATATAAAGAATCTGTAAATGTATGAATCTCAAAATACCCTGCAGCAGTAATCTCTAAAAATACAACAGATCTTAACATACTCTCATCAACACCCCACAATATGACAGATCTCAAAATATGAGCTACATCAGCAGTCTCTACAAAATACATTAGATCTCAAATGCCAGCTATGGCAATGTCTTTAGCTATGACAGATATTATAGTGCTGCTACATCAGTAAGCTCTGCAAATGCGGCGGATCTCAAATGCCAGTATATCACTATTTCTTCAAAACATGACTGATCTCAAATCCTAGTAAGATCAGTAATTCTACAAAACCCTATAACCTCAAAATGCCAGCCATCAGTAACTTTTCAAATACAACAGATCTCAAACCTACTAGATCCTTAACTTGAAAAAATACGCAGATCTCAAAACCAGCTTCCATCAACGTTCCATACAAAATGAAGATCTCAAAACCAGCTACATCAACAATCTCTACAAATGTGACAGATCTCAAACCGCTACATCATGATCTCTGCAAAATACCAGATCTCAAAACCCGCTACATCCGTATTTCTACAAAATATGACAACTTAAATGCAAGCCATCCACAATCCTTAAATAAGACATCTCAAAAAGCCAGCAAAATCAATAATCTCAACAAAATATGATAGATCTCAAAATGTCAGGTACATGAAGAACCCAACAAATATGACAGTTTTTACATTGATACATCAGCAATCTCTTTCTGTCTGACACCTTCAGAATGCCACTTCATCAATAATCTCCAAATTCAACAGATCTCAAAATGCCAGCTATCAGTAATTCTACAAAATATGACATATCTCACAATAGCTACATCAGCAGTATCAACTAAATATGGTAATGCCAGCTATACAGAAATTTACAAAATATAACAGATCTCAATATAAGCAAAATTCTACAAAATATAACAATTTCCAATGCCAACTGCATCGGAAAATCTCCAATAGGCTATAGATCTTAAATACCAGCTACATCAGTAATCTCTACAAATCGTAATCTCAAATGCAATCTATGTCCTTAATCTCTAAAAATACAATCTCAACATAAGCTATATCAATAATCCACAAAAATATGACACCTCAAATGCTGGCTGTCAGTAATCTTACAAAATATGACAGATCACAAAACCCAGCTACAACAGTGTCTCACAAAATGCAACAGATCCAAAATGCGACTACATCAGTAATTCTACAAATCGACAGATCTCAAACAGCTACATCAACAATCTATAGAAATATGACAGATCTCAAAATGCCTACATCAAAATATCTATAACCATGACAGATATTATAGTTATGACTACATCAGTAATCTCTGCAAATCATGAACTCAAATGCCAGTTATATCACATTTCTACAAAACATGACCGATCTCAAAATCCCAGTAAAATGTGAACTTACAAATTATAAATAGATCTCAAAACCAGTTGGATCAGCAATCTCAACAAAATACGATCTCAAAACCAGCACATCAACAATGTATTCAAAATAAGACAGATCTCAAACCATACATTATAACTCTGCAAATATTACCTCTCAAAACTAGCTACATCTAGTCTCTACAAAATGTGACAGATCTCAAACCAGCTACGTCAAATCTCTGTAAATATGTTAACTTCAAATGCAATACATCCACTGTCCGACTAAATACAACGCCTCCAAATGCTGCAAATAAATAATCTCAACAAATATATTTGATCTTAAACGTGTTTGCATGAACAATCCTAACAAAATATGACAGATCTCATGTTACCAGCTACATCAGCAATCTCTTCACAATACGACACCTTTCAGAATGCCAGCTACTTCAATAATCTCTCCAAAATTCAACAGATCTCAAAATGCCAGCTACATCAGTAATCTCTAAAAAATATGACATATCTCAAGATGCCAGCTACATCAGCAGTATCAACAAAATACGGCAATGCCAGCTATATAAGAAATCTCTACAAAATAAGACAGATCTCAAATGCCAGCTACATCAGCAATATGTGCAAAATACAACAGCTCTCAAAATAGCAGCTACATTAATAATCACTCCAAAATATGACAGATCTCAAAATGCGAGCTTTATCAGCCATCTCTTCAAAAGACGACATCTTAATCTGCAAGATTCATCAACAATGTCTACAAACTATGACAGATATTATAATGCCAGCTTCATCGGCAATCTCTACAAAATGTAAAAGATCTCAAAATGCCAGCAATATCAATGATCTCTACAAAATATGACTGATCTCAAAATGCCAATTAGATGAGTAATCTCTAGAAAATATGACAGATCTCAAAATGCAATCTACATCCACAATCTCGACTAAATACGATAGCTCTCAAAATGCCAGCTAAGTCAATAATCTCTACAAAATATGACAGATCTCAAAATACCAGTTACATGAACAATCTCAAAAAAATATGGCAGATCTCAGGTTACCAGCTGAATCGGCAATCTCATAACAGTACGACACCTCACAAAATTCCAGCTCCTTCAATAATCAGTACAAAATACAACAGATCTTAAAATGCCAACTACATCACTAATCTCTACAAAATATGACAGATCTCAAAAAGAGCCACTTCATCAAAGTCTACAAAATAGGACAGATCTCAAACCATCTGCATCAACAATCTGTAAAAAATGCGACAGATCTCAAAATGCCAGCAGCATCAGCAATCTCTACACAATATGACAGATCTCAAAATGCAAGTTACATCAGCAATCTCAACAAAATACAACATATCTCAAAATGCAAGCTTCATCAACAATCTCTACAATATATGACAGATCTTAAAATGCCAGCTACAACAGCAATCTCAACAAAATATGGCAATGCCAGCTATATAAGTAATCTCTACAAAATATGACAGATCTCAAATGCCAGCTACATCAGCAATATTAACAAAATACATAAACTCTCAAAATACCAGGTACACGAACAATCCAAACAAAATATGACAGATGTCAAAATGTAGCTACATTTACAATCTCCACAAAATATGACAAATCTCAAAATGCGAGCTTCATCAGCCATCTAGACAAAAGACAATACCTCAAAATCTCAGCAGTATTAAAATGTCTACTTTCTATGACAGAGATTATAATGCCAGCTACATAAGTAATCTCCACAAAATGCGACAGAGCTCAAAATGCCAGCTATATCAGCAATCTCTAAAAATTACAACTGATCTCAAAATGCCAGCAATATCAATAATCTCTCCAAAATATGACACACCTCAAAATGAAAACTACATCAGTAATCTCTACAAAACATGACAGATCTCAAAATGCCAGCAATATCACTCATCTCTACAAAATGCAATAGATCTCAAAATGCCAGCTACATCAGTAATCTCTACAAAATACGACAACACTCAAATTGCAAGTTAAAACAATAATCTCTTCAAAGTAAGAGAGATCTCAAAATGCTAGCAACATCAGTAATCTCTTCAAAATATGACATATCTCAAAATGCCAGCTACATCAACAATCTCTACAAAATACGACAAATCTTAAAATGCCAGCTACATCTGTAATCTCTACAAAATGGGAGAGATCACAAAAATTCCAGCTACATCAGCAATCTTTACAAAATACAAGAGTTTTCAATATGCCAGCTATATCAACAATCTCTACAAAATATGGCAGATCTCAAAACCAGCTTCATCAGTAATCTCTACAAACTATGACAGATCTCAAAATGCAAGCTACATCCACAATCTCGACTAAATACGACAGCTCTCAATATTAGAGCTAAATTGATAATCTCAACAATATATGACAGATCTCAAAATGCCAGCTACATGAACAATCTCAACAAAATATGAGAGATCTCAAGATGCCAGCTACATCGGCAATCTATTCACAATACGACACCTCACAAAATGTCAGCTACCTCAATAATCTCTCAAAAAACTCGGCAGATCTCAAAATGCCATCTACATCAGTAATCTGAACTAAATACAACAGATCATAAAATGCCAGCTACATCACTAATCTCTGCAAAATATGACAGATCTCAAAACCAGCCACATCAACGATCTCTACAAAATAGGACAGATCTCAAACCAGCTACATCAGCAATCTGTAAAAAATATGACAGATCTCAAAATGCCAGATGCATCAGCAATCACTATAAAATGCAACAGATCTTAACATGCCAGCTACATCAACAATCTCTACAAAATATGACAGATCTCAAAATGCCAGCTATGTCAGCAATCTCTACAAAATACAACATCTCAAAATGCCAGCTGCATCAACAATCTCTACAAAATATGACAGATCTCAAAATGCCAGCAACATCAGCAATATGTATAAAATACAACAGCTCTTAAAATACCAGCTACATTAATATTCTCTACAAAATATGACAGATCTCAAAATGCAGCTACATTAACAATCTCCACAAAATATGACAGATCTCAAAATGCGAGCATCATCAGCCATCTCTACAAAATACAACATCTCAAAATGCCAACTACACCAACAATGTCTACTATGACAGATATTATATTGCCAGCTACATCAGTAATCTCTACCCAATGCAACAGATCTCAAAATGCCAGCCATATCAGTGATCTCTAGAAAGTATGACTGATCTCAAAATTCCAGTTCACTCAGTGATCTCTATAAAATACGACATATCTCAAAACCAGCTACATCATCAATCTCTACAAAATATGCAGATCTCAAAACCAGCTACAACAACAACCCTACTATATGACAGATCTCAAAATGCCAGCTATATCAATAATCTCTACAGAATATAACAGATCTCAAAATGTTTTATCATCAGCCATCTCTGCAAACGTCATCTCAAAATGCCGCTTACATTAACAATGTCTACTAGTTATGACGAGATATTATAATGCCAGCTACAACAGTAATCTCTACAAAATGCAACAAATCTCAAAATGCCAGAAATATCAAAGATCTCTACAAAGTATGACTGATCTCAAAATGCCAGTTCGCTCAGTGATCTCTATAAAATACGACATATCTCAAAACCAGCTACATCAGCAATCGCTACAAAATATGATGGATCTCAAAACCAGCTACATCAGTAATCTCTATAAAATATGACAGATCTGAAAATGCAAGCTACATCCACAATCTCGACTAAATATGACTGCTCCCAAAATGCCAACAAAATCAATAATCTCAACAAAATATGACAGATCTCAAGATGCCAGGTACATGAAGAATCCCAGCAAAATATGACAGATCTCAAGTTGCCAGCTACATCCGCAATCTCTTCACAATACGACACCTCTCAAAATGCCAGCTACATCAACAATCTATCCAAAATTTGAAAGATCTCAAAATGCCAGCTACATCAGTAATCTCTACAAAATATGACATATCTCAAAATGCCAGTTACATAAGCAGTAGCAACAAAATACAGCAATGCCAGCTATATAAGAAATCTCTGCAAAATATGACAGATCTCAAATGCCAGCTACATCAGCAATATGTGCAAAATACAAGAGCTCTCAAAATACCAGCTACATTAATAATCTCTCCAAAATATGACAGATCTCAAAATTCAGCTACATCAATAATTTCTACAAAATATGACAGATCTCAAAATGCGAGCTTCATCAGCCATCTCTACAAAAGACGACATCTTAATCTGCCATCTACGTCAACAATGTCTACTAACTATGACAGATATTATAATGCCAGCTACATCAGTAATCTCTACAAAATGTAAAAGATCTCAAAATGCCAGCTATATTAATGATCACTACAGAATATGACTGATCTCAAAATGCCAGTTAGATCAGTAATCTCTAGAAAATATGACAGATCTCAAAATGCAAGCTACATCCACAATCTCGACTAAGTACGACAGCTCTCAAAATGCCAGCTAAGTCAATGAAATCTACATAATATGACAGATCTCAAAATGCCAGCTACATGAACAATCTCAACAAAATATCACAGATCTCAAGATGACAGTTACATCGGCAATCTCTTCACAGTACGACACTTCATAAAATGCCAGCTACCTGAATAATCTCAACAAAACTTGGCAGATCTCAAAACGCCATCTACCTCAGTAATCTGCACAAAATACAACAGATCCTAAAATGCCAGCTACATCACTAATCTCTGCAAAATATGACAGATCTCAAAACCAGCCACATCATCGATGTCTACAAAATAGGACAGATCTCAAACCAGCTATATAAAGAATCTGTAAAAAATATGACAGATCTCAAAATGCCACCTGCATCAGTAATCTCTAAAAATACAACAGATCTTAACATACCAGCTACATCAACAATCTCTACACAATATGACAGATCTCAAAATATGAGCTACATCAGCAGTCTCTACAAAATACAACAGATCTCAAAATGCCAGCTACAACAATGTCTTCTAACTATGACAGATATTATAGTGCCAGCTACATCAGTAAGCTCTGCAAAATGCAACAGATCTCAAAATGCCAGCTATATCACCATTTCTACAAAACATGACTGATCTCAAAATCCCAGTAAGATCAGTAATCTCTACAAAACACGACAGATCTCAAAATGCCAGCCACATCAGTAATCTCTACAAAATACAACAGATCTCAAAACCTACTAGATCAGCAATCTCTAAAAAACACGCAGATTTCAAAACCAGCTACATCAACAATCCATACAAAATAAGAAAGATCTCAAAACCAGCTACATCAGCAATCTCTACAAAATATGACAGATCTCAAAACCAGCTACATCAACAATCTCTACAAAATATGACAGATCTCAAAACCAGCTACATCCGTAATCTCTACAAAATATGACAATCTCAAAATGCAAGCTACATCCACAATCTCGACTAAATAAGACAGCTCTCAAAAAGCTAGCAAAATCAATAATCAACATAAAATATGACAGATCTCAAAATGTCAGGTATATGAACTCACCAAAATATGACAGATTTTAAGTTGCCAGATACATCAGCAATCTCTTCACAATATGACACCTTTCAGAATGCCAGTTACATCAATAATCTCTCCAAAATTCAACAGATCTCAAAATGCCAGCTACATCAGTAATCTCTACAAAATATGACATATCTCACAATGCCAGCTACATCAGCAGTATCAACTAAATATGGCAATGCCAGCTATACAAGAAATCTCTACAAAATATAACAGATCTCAATATGAAAGCAACATGAGCAATTCCTACAAAATATAACAGATTTCCAAATGCCAACTGCATCGAAAAATCTCTGCAATAGACGACAGATCTTAAAATACCAGCTACATCAGTAATCTCTACAAAATGCGACAGATCTCAAAATGCAATCTATGTCAGAAATCTCTAAAAAATACAATTGATCTCAACATGAAAGCTATATCAATAATCTCTCAAAAATATGACACACCTCAAAATGGCGGCTACATCAGTAATATCTACAAAATATGACAGATCACAAAATTCCAGCTACAACAGTAATCTCTGCAAAATGCAACAGATCTCAAAATGCGAGCTACATCAGTAATCTCTACAAAATACGACAGATCTCAAAACCAGCTACATCAACAATCTATACAAAATATGACAGATCTCAAAATGCCAGCTACATCAAAAATATCTACTAACCATGACAGATATTATAGTGCCAGCTACATCAGTAATCTCTGCAATATGCAGCAGATCTCAAAATGCCAGCTATATCACAATTTCTACAAAACATGACCGATCTCAAAATCCCAGTAAAATCAGAAATCTCTACAAATTACAACAGATCTCAAAACCAGCTAGATCAGCAATCTCAACAAAATACGCAGATCTCAAAACCAGCTACATCAACAATGTATTCAAAATAAGACAGATCTCAAAACCAGCTACATTAGCAATCTCTGCAAAATATGACACCTCTCAAAACTAGCTACATCTACAATCTCTACAAAATATGACAGATCTCAAAACCAGCTACATCAGAAATCTCTACAAAATATGACAAATCTCAAAATGCAAGCTACATCCACTATCTCGACTAAATACAACAGCTCTCAAAATGCCAGCAAAATCAATAATCTCAACAAAATATGGCAGATCTTCAAATGCCAGGTACATGAACAATCCCAACAAAATATGACAGATCTCAAGTTACCAGCTACATCAGCAATCTCTTCACAATACGACACCTTTCAGAATGCCAGCTACATCAATAATCTCTCCAAAATTCAACAGATCTCAAAATGCCAGCTACATCAGTAATCTCTAAAAAATATGACATATCTCAAGATGCCAGCTACATCAGCAGTATCAACAAAATACGGCAATGCCAGCTATATAAGAAATCTCTACAAAATAAGACAGTTCTCAAATGCCAGCTACATCAGCAATATGTGCAAAATACAACAGCTCTCAAAATAGCAGCTACATTAATAATCTCTCCAAAATATGACAGATCTCAAACTGCAGCTACATCAATAATCTCTACAAAATATGACAGATCTCAAAATGCGAGCTTTATCAATCATCTCTTCAAAAGATGACATTTTAATCTGCAAGCTACATCAATAATGTCTACAAACTATGACAGATATTATAATGCCAGCTTCATCAGCAATCTCTACAAAATGTAAAAGATCTCAAAATGCCAGCAATATCAATGATCTCTACAAAATATGACTGATCTCAAAATGCCAATTAGATGAGTAATCTCTACAAAATATGACAGATCTCAAAATACCAGTTACATGAACAATCTCAACAAAATATGGCAGATCTCAGGTTGCCAGCTACATCGGCAATCTCTTAACAGTACGACACCTCACAAAATTCCAGCTACCTCAATAATCAGTACAAAATACAACAGATCTTAAAATGCCAACTACATCACTAATCTCTACAAAATATGACAGATCTCAAAAAGAGCCACATCATCAATGTCTACAAAATAGGACAGATCTCAAACCATCTGCATCAACAATCTGTAAAAAATATGACAGATCTCAAAAAGCCAGCAGCATCAGCAATCTCTACACAATATGACAGATCTCAAAATGCAAGTTACATCAGCAATCTCAACAAAATACAACATATCTCAAAATGCAAGCTTCATCAACAATCTCTACAATATATGACAGATCTTAAAATTCCAGCTACAACAGCGATCTCAACAAAATATGGCAATGCCAGCTATATAAGTAATCTCTACAAAATATGACAGATCTCAAATGCCAGCTACATCAGCAATATTAACAAAATACAAAAACTCTAAAAATACCAGGTACACGAACAATCCCAACAAAATATGACAGATCTCAAAAATGTAGCTACATCTACAATCTCTACAAAATATGACAAATCTCAAAATGTGAGCTTCATCAGCCATCTATACAAAAGACAACATCTCAAAATCCAAGCAGTATTAAAAATGTCTACAAACTATGACAGAGATTATAATGCCAGCTACATAAGTAATCTCCACAAAATGCGAGAGAGTTCAAAATGCCAGCTATGTCAGCAATCTCTAAAAATTACAAATGATCTCAAAATGCCAGCAATATTAATAATCTCTCCAAAATATGACACACCTCAAAATGAAAACTACATCAATAATCTCTACAAAACATGACAGATCTCAAAATGCCAGCAATATCACTAATCTCTACAAAATGCAACAGATCTCAAAATGCCAGCTACATCAGTAATCTCTACAAAATATGACAACACTCAAATTGCAAGTTAAAACAATAATCACTTCAAAATAAGAGAGATCTCAAAAATGCTAGCAACATCAGTAATCTCTTCAAAATATGACATATCTCAAAATGCCAGCTACATCAACAATCTCTACAAAATACGACAAATCTTAAAATGCCACCTACATCTGTAATCTCTACAAAATGGGAGAGATCACAAAATTCCAGCTACATCAGCAATCTTTACAAAATACAAGAGATTTCAAAATGCCAGCTATATCAACTATCTCAACAAAATATGGCAGATCTCAAAACCAGCTTCATCAGTAATCTCGACAAAATATGACAGATCTCAAAATGCAAGCAACATCCACAATCTCGACTAAATACGACAGATCTCAAAATTAGAGCTAAATTGATAATCTCTACAATATATGTCAGATCTCAAAATGCCAGCTACATGAACAATCTCAACAAAATTTGAGAGATCTCAAGATGCCAGCTACATCGGCAATCAATTCACAATACGACACCTCACAAAATGTCAGCTACCTCAATAATCTCTCAAAAACTTGGCAGATCTCAAAATGCCATCTACATCAGTAATCTGAACTAAATACAACAGATCTTAAAATGCCAGCTACATCACTAATCTCTGCAAAATATGACAGATCTCAAAACCAGCCACATCATCGATGTCTACAAAATAGGACAGATCTCAAACCAGCTACATCAGCAATCTGTAAAAAATATGACAGATCTCAAAATGCCAGATGCATCAGCAATCACTATAAAATGCAACAGATCTTAACATGCCAGCTACATCAACAATCTCTACAAAATATGACAGATCTCAAAATGCCAGCAACATCAGCAATCTCAACAAAATACAGCAATTCCAGCTATATAAGTAATCTCGACAAAATATGACAGATCTCAAAATGCCAGCTACATCAGCAATATGTATAAAATACAACAGCTCTCAAAATACCAGCTACCTTAATATTCTCTACAAAATATGACAGATCTCAAAATGCAGCTACATTAACAATCTCCACAAAATATGACAGATCTCAAAATGCGTGCTTCATTAGCCGTCTCTACAAAATACAACACCTCAAAATGCCAACTACACCAATAATGTCTTCTATGACAGATATTATAATGCCAGCTACATCAGTAATCTCTACCCAATGCAACAGATCACAAAATGCCAGCCATATCAGTGATCTCTAGAAAGTATGACTGATCTCAAAATTCCAGTTCACTCAGTGATCTCTATAAAATACGACATATCTCAAAACAAGCTACATCAGCAATCTCTACAAAATATGCAGATCTCAAAACCAGCTATAACAACAATCTCTACTATATGACAGATCTCAAAATGCCAGCTATATCAATAATCTCTACAGAATATGACAGATCTCAAAATGTGTGCTTCATCAGCCAGCTCTACAAAAGACGTCATCTCAAAATGACAGCTACATTAACAATGTCTACTAGCTATGACAGATATTATTATGCCAGCTACATCCGTAATCTCTACAAAATGCAACAAATCTCAAAATGCCAGAAATATCAATGATCTCTACAAAGTATGACTGATCTCAAAATGCCAGTTCGCTCAGTGATCTCTATAAAAGACGACATATCTCAAAACCAGCTACATAAGCAATTTCTACAAAATATGCAGATCTCAAAACCAGCTACATTAACAATCTCTACTATATAAAACAGATCTCAAAATGCCAGCTATATCAATTATCTCTACAAAATATGACAGATCTCAAAATGCAAGCAACATGAGCAATTTCTACAAAATATAACAGATTTCCAAATGAGAACTACATCAAAAATTCTCTGCAATAGCTGACAGATCTTAAAATGCCAGCTACATCAGTAATCTCTACAAAATGCGACAGATCTCAAAATGCAAGCTATTTCAGAAATTTCTAAAATACAATTGATCTCAAAATGCCAGCTATATCAATAATCTCTCAAAAATATGACACACCTCAAAATGCCAGCTACATCAGTAATCTCTACAAAATATGACAGATCTCAAAATGCCAGCTACATCAGTAATCTCTACAAAATGCAACAGATCTCAAAATGCCAGCTACATCACTAATCTCTACAAAATATGACAGCACTCAAAATACCAGTTACAACAATAATCTCTACAAAATAAGAGAGATCTGAAAATGCTAGCTACCTCAGTAATCTCTACAAAATACGACAGGTCTCAAAACTAGCCACGTGAGCAATCTCTACAAAATACAACAGATCTCAAAACCAGTTACATCAACAATAAATACAAAATATGACAGATCTCAAAATGCAAGCTACATCAACAATGTCTGCTAACTATGACAGATATTGTTGTGCCAGCTACGTCAGTAATCTCTGCAAAATGCAGTGGATCTCAAAATGCCAGCTATATCACAATTTCTACAAAACATGACCGATCACAAAATTCCAGTAAGATCAGTAATATTTACAAAACACGACAGATCTAAAAATGCCAGCTACATCAGTAATCTCTACAACATACAACAGATCTCAAAACCAGCAACATCTGCAATCTCTACAAAATACACAGATCTCAAAACCAGCTACATCAACAATCTCTACAAAACATGACAGATCTCAAAACCAGATACATCCACAATCTCGACTAAATATGACAGCTCTCAAAATGCCAGCAGAATCAATAATCTCAACATAATATGACAGATTTCAAAATGCCAGGTACATGAACAATCCCAAAAAAATATGACAGATCTCAAGTTGCCAGCTACATCAGCTATCTCTTCACAATATGACACCTCTCAAAATGCCAGTTACATCAATAATCTCTCCAAAATTTGACAGATCTCAAAATGCCAGCTACATCAGTAATCTCTACAAAATATGACATATCTCAAAATGCCAGCTACATCAGCAGTATCAACAAAATATGGCAATGCCAGCTATATAAGAAATCTGTTCAAAATATGACAGATCTCAAATGCCAGCTACATCAGCAATATGTACGAAATACAACAGCTCTCCAAATACCAGCTACATTAATAATCTCTCCAAAATATGACAGATCTCAAAATGCAGCTACATCAATAATCTCTACAAAATATGACAGATCTCAAAATGCGAGCTTCATCAGCCACCTCTACAAAAGACAACATCTTAATCTGCCAGCTACATCAACAATGTCTAACTATGACAGATATTATAATGCCAGCTACATCAGTAATCTCGACAAAATGCAAAAGATCTCAAAATGCCAGCTACATCAATGATCACTACAGAATATGACTGATCTCTAAATGCCAGTTAGATCAGTAATCCTCTAGAAAATATGACTGATCTCAAAATGCAAGCTACATCCACAGTCTCGACTAAATACGACAGCACTCAAAATGCCAGCTAAGTCAATAATCTATACAAAATATGACAGATCTTAAAATGCCAGCTACATGAACAATCTCAACAAAATATGACAGATCTCAAGTTGCCAGCTACATCGGCAATCACTTCACAGTACGACACCTCACAAAATGCCAGCTACCTAACTTATCTCGCCAAAATTCGGCAGAACTCAAAATGCCAGCTTCCCCAGTAATCTCTACAAAATACAACAGATCTTAACATGCCAGCTACATCAACAATCTCTACACAATATGAAAGATCTCAAAATGTGAGGCTACTTCAGCAATCTCTACAAAATACAACAGATCACAAAATGCAAGCTGCATCAACAATCTCAACAAAATACCGCAATACCAGCAATATAAGTAAGCTCTACAAAATATGACAGATCTCAAATGCCAGGTACATCAGCAATGTGTGCAAAATACAACAGCTCTCAAAATACCAGGTACATGAACAATCCCAACAAAATATGACAGATCTCAAAATGCAGCTATATCATCAAACTCTACAAAATAAGTCTCAAAATGTGAGCTTCATCAGCCATCTATACAAAAGATGACATCTCAAAATCCCAGCAACATTAAAAAATGTCTACTAACTATGACAGAGATTATAATGCCAGCTACATCAGTAATCTCTACAAAATGCGACAGATCTCAAAATGCCAGCTATATCAGCAATCTCTAAAAAATACGAGTGATCTCAAAATGCCAGCAATATCAATAATCTCTCCTAAATATGACACACCTCAAAATACCAACTACATCAGTAATCTCTACAGAATATGAAAGATCTCAAAATGCCAGCTACATCACTAATCTCTACAAAATGCAACAGATCTCAAAAGGCCAGCTACCTCAGTAACCTCTACAAAATACGACAGCACTCAAATTGCAAGTCACAACAATAATCTCTTCAAAATAAGAGAGATCTCAAAATGCTAGCTACATCAGTAATCTCTTCAAAATACGACATATCTCAAAATGCCAGCTACTTCACCTATCTCTACAAAATACGACAAATCTTAAAATGCCAGCTACATCTGTAATCTCTACAAAATGCGAGAGATCACAAAATTCCAGCTACATCAGCAATCGTTACAAAATACAAGAGATTTCAAAATGCCAGCTATATCAACAATCTCTACAAAATATGGCAGATCTCAAAACCAGCTACATCAGTAAACTCTACAAAATATTACAGATCACAAAATGCAAGCTACATCCACAATCTTGACTAAATATGACAGCTCTCAAAATTAAAGCTAAATTGATAATCTCTACAAAATATGAAAGATTTCAAAATGCCAGCTACATGAACAATCTCAACAAAATATGAGAGATCTCAAGTTGCCAGCTACATCGGCAATCTCTTCACAATACGACACCTCACAAAATGCCAGCTACCTCAATAATCTCTCCAAAACTCAGCAGATCTCAAAATGCCATTTACATCAGAAATCTGTACAAAATACAACACATCTTAAAATGCCAGCTACATCACTAATCTCTGCAAAATATGACTGATCTCAAAACCAACCACATCATCAATTTCTACAAAATTGGTAAGATCTCAACCAGCTACATCAGAATCTGTAAAAAATATGACAGATCTCAAAATGTCAGCTGCATCAGCAATCTCTATAAAATGCAACAAATCTTAACATGCCAGCCACATCAACAATCTATACAAAATACAACAGATCTCAAAATGCCAGCTACATCTGCATCATAACAAAATATGGCAATGCCAGCTATATAAGTAATCACAACAAAATATGACAGATCTCAAAATGCCAGCTAAATCAGTAATATGCACAAAATACAACAGCTCTCAAAATAACAGCTACATTAATAATCTCTGCAAAATATGACAGATCTCAAAATGCAGCTACATTAATAATCTCCACAAAATATGACAGATCTCAAAATGCGAGCTTCATCAGCCATCTCTACAAAAGACAACATCTCAAAATGTCAGATACACCAACAATGTCTACTATGACAGATATTATAATGCCAGCTACATCAGTAATCTCTACCTAATGCAACAAATCTCAAAATGCCAGCCATATCAGTGATCTCTAGAAAATATGACTGATCTCAAAATTCCAATTCGCTCAGTGATCTCTATAAAATACGACATATCTCAAAAACAGCTACATCAGCAATCTCTACAAAATATGCAGATCTCAAAACCAGCTACATCAACAATCTCTACTATATGACAGATCTCAAAATACCAGCTCTATCAATAATCTCTACAAAATATGACAGATCTCAAAATGCGAGCTTTCATCAGCCATCTCAACAAAAGACGTCATTTCAAAATGCCAGCTACCTTAACATTGTCTACTAGCTATGACAGATATTATGCCAGCTACATCAGTAATATCTGCAAGATACGACAGCATTCAAAATGCCAGTTACAACAATAATCTCTACAAAATAAGAGAGATCTCAAAATGTTAGCTACATCAGTAATCTCTTGAAAATATGACATATCTCAAAATACCAGCTATATCAACAATCTCTTCAAAAAACCCACAGAACTTAAAATGCCAGCTACATCAGTAACCTGTACAAAATGCGACAGATCCCAAAATTCCACCTACATCAGCAATCTCTGCAAAATACAATAGATTTCAAAATGCCAGCTATATTAACAATCTCTACAATATGTGGCATATCTCAAAACCAGATACATCAGTAATCTCTACAAAATATGACAGATCTCAA
Organism: Neoceratodus forsteri; assembly: GCA_016271365.2. Taxonomy (NCBI): domain Eukaryota; kingdom Metazoa; phylum Chordata; order Ceratodontiformes; family Ceratodontidae; genus Neoceratodus; species Neoceratodus forsteri. The sequence goes on along the minus strand of CM028131.1, from coordinate 878,131,347 downwards.
AATGCAAGCTACATCCACAATCTTGACTAAATATGACAGCTCTCAAAATGCCTGCTAAATCAATTATCTGCACAAAATATGACAGATCTCAAAATGCCTGCTACATCAGTAATCTCTACAAAATATGACGATCTCAAAATGCCAGCTACATCAGTAATCTCCACAAAATGTATCAGATCTCAAAATGCCAGCTAGATCAGTAATCTCTGCAAAATAAGAGAGATCTCAAAATGCTAGCTATATCAGTAATCTCTTCAAAATATGACACATCTCTAAATGCCAGATACATCAACAATCTCTACAAAATATGACAGATCTTAAAATGCCAGCTACATCAGTATTCTCTACAAAATGCGACAGATCCCAAAATTCCAGCTACAACAGCAATCTCTACAAAATACAAGAGATTTCAAAATGCCAGCTATAACAACAATCTCTACAAAATATGGAAGATCTCAAAACCAGCTACAACAGCAATCTCTATAAAATATGAGAGATATCAAAATGCCAGCTACATCCACAATCTCAACTAAATACGACGGCTCTCAAAATGAGAGGTAAATCAATAATCTCTACAAAATATGACAGAACTCAAAATGCCAGCTACATGTACAATCTCATCAAAATATGACAGATCTCAAGTTGCCAGCTACATCGGCAATCTCTTCACAATACAATACCTCACAAAATGCCATCTACCTCAATAATCTCTTCAAAACTCAGCAGATCTTAAAATGCCATCTACATCAGTAATCTGTACAAAACACAACAGATCTTAAAATGCCAGTTACATCACTAATCTCTGCAAAATATGACATATCTCAAAATCAGCCACATCATCAATGTCTACAAAATAGGACAGATCTCAAACCAGCTACATCAACAATCTGTAAAAAATATGACAGATGTCAAAATGCAAGCTACATCAGCAATCTCAACAAAATACGGCAATGCCAGCTATATAAGTAATCTCTACAAAATTTGACAAATCTCAAATGCCAGCTACATCAGCAATATGTACAAAATACAACAGCCCTCAATATACCAGCTACATTAATAATCTCTACAAAATATGACAGATCTCAAAATGCAGCTACATCAACAATCTCTACAAAATATGACAGATCTCAAAATGCGAGCTTCATCAGCCAACTCTACAAAAGAAGTCATCTCAAAATGCCAGCTACATTAACAATGTCTGCTAACTAAGACAGACATTATATTGCCAGCTACATCAGTAATCTCTACAAAATGCAACAAATCTCAAAATGCCAGCAATATCAATGATCTCTACAAAGTATGACAGATCTCATACTGCCAGTTTGCTCAGAGATCTCTATAAAATACGACATATCTCAAAACCAGCTACATCAGCAATCTCTACAAAATATGCAGATCTCAAAACCAGCTACATTAACAATCTCTACTATATAAGACAGATCTCAAAATGCTAGCTATATCAATAATCTCTACAAAATATAACAGATCTCAAAATGCAAGCAACATGAGCAATTTCTTCAAAATATAACAAATTTCCAAATGCCAACTACATTATAAAATCTCTGCAATAGATGACCGATCTTAAAATGCCAGCTACATCAGTAATCTCTACAAAATGCAACAGATCTGAAATTGCCAGCTGCATAAGTAATCTCTACAAAATACGACAACACTCAAAATGCCAGTTACAACAATAATCTCTACAAAATAAGAGAGATCTCAAAATGCTAGCTACAACAGTAATCTCTACAAAATACGACAGGTCTCAAAACAAGCTACAAGAGCAATCTCTACAAAATACGACAGATCTCTAAACCAGCTACATCAACAATCTATACAAAATATGACAGATCTCAAAATGCCAGCTACATCAACAATGTCTACTAACTATAACAGATATTATAGTGCCAGCTACATCAGTAATCTCTGCAAAATGCAACAGATCTCAAAATGCCAGCCATATCACAATTTATACAAAACAAGACCAATCTCAAAATTCCAGTAAGATCAGTAATCTCTACAAAACACGACAGTTCTCAAAATGCCAGCTACATCAGTAATCTCTACGAAATACAACAGATCTCAAAACCAGCTAGATCAGTAATCTCTACAAAATACACAGATCTCAAAACCAGCTACATCAACAATCTCTACAAAATATGACAGATCTCAAAACCAGCTACTGTACATCAACAATCTCTACAAAATATGACAGATCTCAAAACCAGCTACATCAGTAATCACTACAAAATATAACAGATCTCAAAATGCAAGCTACAGCCACAATCTCGATTAAATACGACAGCTCTCAAAATGCTAGCAAAATCAATAATCTCAACAAAATATGACAGATCTCAAAATGCCAGGTACATGAACAATCCCAACAAAATATGACAAATCTCAGGTTGCCAGCTACATCAGCAATCTCTTCACAATACGACAACTTTCAAAATGCCTGCTACATCAATAATCTCTCCAAAATTCGACAGATCTCAAAATGCCAGCTACATCAGCAGTGTCAACAAAATACAGCAATGCCAGCTATATAAGAAATCTTTACAAAATATGACAGATCTCAAATGCCAGCTGCATCAGCAATATGTACAAAATACAACAGCTCTCCAAATACCAGCTACATTAATAATCTCTCCAAAAAATGACAGATCTCAAAATGCAGCTACATCAATAATCCCTACAAAATATGACAGATTTCAAAATGTGAGCTTCATCAGCCATCTCTACAAAAGACGACATATTAATCTGCCAGCTACATCAACAATGTCTACTAACTATGACAGATATTGTAATGCCAGCTACATAAGTAATCTCTACAAAATGCAAAAGATCTCAAAATGCCAGCTATATCAAAGATCTATACAAAATATGACTGATCTCAAAATGCCAGTTAGATCAGTAATCTCTAGAAAATATGACAGATCTCAAAATGCAAGCTACATCCACAATATCAACTAAATACAACAGCTGTCAAAATGCCAGCTAAATCAATAATCTCTACAAAATATGACAGATCTCAAAATGCCAGCTACATGAACAATCTCAACAAAATATGACAGATCTCAACTTACCAGCTACATCGGCAATCTCTTCATAGTATGACACTTCACAAAATGCCAGCGACCTCAATAATCTCGAACGAAACTCAGCAGATGTCAAAATGCCATCTACCTCAGTAATCTGTACAAAATACAACAGATCTTAAAATGCCAGCTACATCACTAATCTCTACAAAATACGACAGATCTCAAAACCAGCCACTTCATCAATGTCTACAAAATAGGACAGATCTCAAACCAGCTACATCAACAATCTGTAAACAATAAGACAGATCTCAAAATGCCAGCTGCATCAGCAATCTCTACAAAATAAAACAGATCTTAACATGCCAGCTACATCAACAATCTCCACACAATATGACAGATCTCAAAATGCAATCTACATCATCAAGCTCTACAAATTACAACAGATCTCAAAATGCAAGCTACATCGACAATCTCTTCAAAATATGACAGATCTCAAAATGCCAGCTACATCAGCAATCTCAACAAAATACGGCAATGCCAGCTATATAAGAAATCTCTACAAAACATGACAGGGCTCAAATGCCAGCTACATCAGCAATATGTACAAAATACAACAGCTCTCAAAATACCAGCTTCATTAATAATCTCTACAAAATATGATGGATCTCAAAATGCAGCTACATCAACAATCTCTGCAAAAAATGACAGATCTCAAAATGCGAGCTTCATCAGCCATCTATACAAAAGGCGACATCTCAAAATCCCAGCAACTTTAAAAATGTCTACTAACTATGACAGAGATTATAATGCCAGCTACATCAGTAATCTCTACAAATTGCAACAGATCTCAAAATGCCAGCTATATCAATGATCTCTGCAAAATACGACAGATCTCAAAATGCCAGCTATAACAGAGGGTAAATAGGGGAGGAACAGTCGGGGTGCTTCAAAGGAAGGAGGAGGGGGCCAGTAGAGGGCATGAGTGGAAGATGGAGGGGGAAGATTCAGGGGAGAAAGAAGGAGGTGCTACTTCACTGAGAGAGTGGTGGAGCCATGGAATGCACTGCCTAGGGGGCTGGTGGAGGCAGAGACAGTGGAGGGGTTCAAGAGGGGATGGGACAGGTACAGGGGAAGGGTTCTGGAAACAAAATCCAATGCAGCAAGAATATCCGGAACTGGGAAGGGAGAAGCCAGAGGAGGCGAGGGGGCAGCAAGGTCAGCATCCAGGATGGAGGCTGACCAAACGAGCAGACACAAAAGACCGTTAGGCCTATTCTGCTGGCATTTTAGTATGTTAGTATCAGTAATCTCTAAAAATACGACAGGTCTCAAAATTAGCTACATGAGCAATCTCTACAAAATACGACATCTCAAAACCAGCTACATCAACAATCTATACAAAATATGACAGATGTCAAAATGCCAGCTACATTAACAATGTCTACTAACTGTAACAGATATCATAGGGCCAGCTACATGAATAAACTCCTGCAAAATGTGAGAGATTTCAAAATGCCAGCTATATCAACAATTTCTACTAAATATGACAGATCTCAAAATTCCAGTTAGATCAGAATTCTCTACAAATATGACAGATCTCAAAATGCAAGATGCATCAGTAATCTCAAAAAAATACAACAGAGCTCAAAACCCAGCTAGATCAGCAATCTCGACAAAATATGCAGATCTCAAACCCAGCTACAACAACAATCTCTACAAAATATGACAGATCTCAAAACCAGCTACATCAGCAATCTCTACAAAATATGACAGATCTCAAAACCAGCTACATTAACAATATCAACAAAGTATCACAGATCACAAAACTAGCTACATCAGTAATCTCTTCAAAATATGACAGATCTGAAAATGCCAGATACATCAGCAATATGTGCAAAATACAACAGCTCTCAAAATACCAGCTATATTAATAATCTGTACAAAACAAGACAGATCTCAAAATGCAGCTACACCAATAATATCTAGAAAATATGACAGATCTCAACATGCGAGCTTCATCAGCCATTTCTACAAAAGATGACATCTGAAAAAGCCAGCTACATCAGGAATCTCTACAAAATACGACAGGTCTCAAAACTTGCTACATGAGCAATCTCTACAAAATGCAACAGATCTCAAAATGCCAGCTATATCAATGATCTCTAGAAAATATGACTGATCTCTAAATGCCAGTTAGATCAGTAATCACAAAATATGACAGATCTCAAAATGCCAGCTACATCAGTAAACCCTACAAAATATGACAGGTCTCAATACTAGCTACATGAGAAATCTCCACAAAATACGATAGATCTCAAAACCAGCTACATCAACAATCTATACAAAATATGACAGATGTCAAATGCCAGCTACATTAACAATGTCTACTAACTGTAACAGATATCATAGGCAGCTACATGAATAAACTTCTGCAAAATGTGAGAGATTTCAAAATGCCAGCTATATCAACAATTTCTACTAAATATGACAGATCTCAAAATTCCAGTTAGATCAGAATTCTCTACAAATATGACAGATCTCAAAATGCAAGATGCATCAGTAATCTCAAAAATACAACAGAGCTCAAAACCCAGCTAGATCAGCAATCTCGAACAAAATATGCAGATCTCAAACCCAGCTACAACAATCTCTACAAAATATGACAGATCTCAAAACCAGCTACATCAGCAATCTCTACAAAATATGACAGATCTCAAAACCAGCTACATTAACAATATCAACAAAGTATAACAGATCACAAAACTAGCTACATCAGTAATCTCTTCAAAATATGACAGATCTGAAAATGCCAGATACATCAGCAATATGTGCAAAATACAACAGCTCTCAAAATACCAGCTATATTAATAATCTGTACAAAACAAGACAGATCTCAAAATGCAGCTACACCAATAATATCTAGAAAATATGACAGAACTCAACATGCGAGCTTCATCAGCCATTTCTACAAAAGATGACATCTGAAAAAGCCAGCTACATCAGGAATCTCTACAAAATACGACAGGTCTCAAAACTTGCTACATGAGCAATCTCTACAAAATGCAACAGATCTCAAAATGCTAGCTATATCAATGATCTCTAGAAAATATGACTGATCTCTAAATGCCAGTTAGATCAGTAATCTCAACAAAATATGACAGATCTCAAAATGCCAGCTACATCAGTAAACCCTACAAAATATGACAGGTCTCAATACTAGCTACATGAGAAATCTCCACAAAATACGACAGATCTCAAAACCAGCTACATCAACAATCTATACAAAATATGACAGATGTCAAAATGCCAGCTACATTAACAATGTCTACTAACTGTAACAGATATCATAGGGCCAGCTACATGAATAAACTTCTGCAAAATGTGAGAGATTTCAAAATGCCAGCTATATCAACAATTTCTACTAAATATGACAGATCTCAAAATTCCAGTTAGATCAGAATTCTCTACAAATATGACAGATCTCAAAATGCAAGATGCATCAGTAATCTCAAAAAAATACAACAGAGCTCAAAACCCAGCTAGATCAGCAATCTCGACAAAATATGCAGATCTCAAACCCAGCTACAACAATCTCTACAAAATATGACAGATCTCAAAACCAGCTACATCAGCAATCTCTACAAAATATGACAGATCTCAAAACCAGCTACATTAACAATATCAACAAAGTATAACAGATCACAAAACTAGCTACATCAGTAATCTCTTCAAAATATGACAGATCTGAAAATGCCAGATACATCAGCAATATGTGCAAAATACAACAGCTCTCAAAATACCAGCTATATTAATAATCTGTACAAAACAAGACAGATCTCAAAATGCAGCTACACCAATAATATCTAGAAAATATGACAGAACTCAACATGCGAGCTTCATCAGCCATTTCTACAAAAGATGACATCTGAAAAAGCCAGCTACATCAGGAATCTCTACAAAATATGACAGGTCTCAAAACTTGCTACATGAGCAATCTCTACAAAATGCAACAGATCTCAAAATGCTAGCTATATCAATGATCTCTAGAAAATATGACTGATCTCTAAATGCCAGTTAGATCAGTAATCTCTACAAAATATGACAGATCTCAAAATGCCAGCTACATCAGTAAACCTCTACAAAATATGACAGGTCTCAATACTAGCTACATGAGAAATCTCCACAAAATACGACAGATCTCAAAACCAGCTACATCAACAATCTATACAAAATATGACAGATCTCAAAATGCCAGCTACATCAACAATGTCTTCTAACAATGACAGATATTATAATGCCAGCTACATCAGTAATCTCTGCAAAATGCGACTGATCTCAAAATGCCAGCTATATCAACAATTTCTACAAAATATGACAGATCTCAAAATTCCAGTTAGATCAGTAATCTCTACTAAGTACAACAGATCTAAAAATGCCAGCTGAATCAATAATCTCTACAAAATACAACAATCACAAAACCAGCAGGATCAGCAATCTCTACAAAAACACAGATCTCAATACCAGCTACATAAGCAATCTCTAAAAAATATAACAGATCTCAAAATGCCAGCAAAACTAATAATCTCTACAAAATATGACAGATCTAAAAATGTCAGCTACATCAGTAATCTCTACAAAATATGACTGATCTCAAAACCAGCTATATCAACAATCTCTACAGAATATGACAAATCACAAATTGCCAGCTACATAAGCAATTTCGGCAAAATGACAGATCTCAAACTGCCAGCTCCACACCAATCTCTGCAAAATACAACAGATCTCAAAATGCCAGCTACATCAATAATCTCTACAAAAAAATGGCATATCTTAAAATGCCAGCTGCGTCAACAATCTCTACACAATACGATAGATCTCAAAATTCCAGCAACATCAGGAAACTCTACAAAATACAACAGATTTCAAAATGCCAGCTGTATCAACAATCTCTACAAAACATGAGAGATCTCAAAATTCCAGCTACATTAACAATCTCTACAAAATATTACAGCTCTCAAAATGTCAGCTACATGTACAATCTCAACAAAATATGACAGATCTCAAGTTGCCAGCTAAATCAACAATCTCTTCACAATACTACACCTCTCAAAATGCCAGCTACATCAATAATCTCTCCAAAATATGACATATCCCAAAATGCCAGCTACATCAGTAATCTCTACAAAATACGACCAATTTTAAAATGCCAGCTACATCAGTAATCTCTACAAAATATGACAGATCTCAAAACTAGCCACATCATCATTGTCTACAAAATAGGAAAGAACTCAAAACCAGCTACATCAACAATCTGTACTAAATATGACAGATCTCAAAATGCCAGCTACATCAGCAATCCCTACAAAATACAACAGATCTTAACATGCCAGCTACATCAATAATCTCTAAAAAATATGACAGATCTCAAAATGCCAGCTACATCAATAATCTCCCCAAAATATGACATATCTCAAAATGCCAGCTACATCAGTAATTTCTACAAAATATGACCAATCTTAAAATGCCAGCTACATCAATAATCTCTACAAAATATGACAGATCTCAAAACTAGCCACATCATCAATGTCTACAAAATAGGACAGACCTCAAAACCAGCTACATCAACAATCTGTACTAAATATGACAGATCTCAAAATTCCAGCTACATCAGCAATCCCTACAAAATACAACAGATCTTAACATGCCAGCTACATCAATAATCTCTAAAAAATATGACAGATCTCAAAATGCCAGCTACGTCAGCAATTTCTACAAATTACAAGAGATCTCAAAATGCAAGCTACATCAGCAATCTCAACAAAATATGGCAATGCCAGCTATATCACTAATCTCTACAAAATATGACAGATCTCAAAAGGCGAGCTTCATCTGCCATCTCTCCAAAAGACATCTCAAAATGCCAGCTACATCAACAATGTCTCACTTACTATTAGAGATATTATAATGCCAGCTACATCAGTAATCTCTACAAAATGCGACAGATCTCAAAATGCCAGCTATATCAATGGTCTCTACAAAATATGACTGATCCTAAAATGCCAGTTAGATCAGTAATCTCTACAAAATACGACAGATCTCAAAATGCCAGCTACATCAGTAATCTCTACAAAATACAACAGATGACAAAACTAGCTACAGGAGCAGTCTCCAGAAAATACGACAGATCTCAAAACCAACTACATCAACAATCTATACAAAATATGACAGATCTCAAAATGCCAGCTACATCAACAATCACTACAAAATATGATAGATCTCAAAATGACAGCTACATCAGCGATCTCAACAAAATACGGCAATGCCAGCAGTATCAGTAATCACGACAAAATATGACAGATGTCATAGTGCCAGCTATATCACCAATCTCTGCAATGTATGACAGATGTCAAAATGACAGCTACATCAGTAATCTCTGCAAAATACGACAGATCTAAAAATGCCACCTACATCCACAATCTCGACTAAATACTACAGCTCTCAAAATGAAAGCTAAATCAATAATCACTACAAAATAAGACAGATCTCAAAATGCCAGCTACATGAACAATCTTAACAAAATATGACAGATCTCAAGTTGCCAGCTACATCAGCAATCCGATCACAATACCACACCTCCAAAAATGTCAGCTACATCAATAATCTCTCCAAAATTTGATAGATCTCAAATGCCAGCTACATCAGTATTATCTAGAAAATACAACAAATCTTAAAATGCCAGCTACATCAGTAATCTCTACAAAAAATGACAGATATCAAAACCAGCCACTTCATCAACGTCAACAAAATAGGACAGAACTCAAACCAGCTACATCAACAATCTGTAAAAAACACGACAGATCTCAAAAGGCCAGCTGCATCAGCAATCTCTACAAAATACGTCAGATCTTAACATGCCAGCTACATCAAAAATCACAACAAAATATGACAGATCTCAAAATGCCAGCTACATCTGCTATCTCAACAAAATATGACAAATTCAAAATGCCAGCAAACTCAGCAATCTCAACAAAATATGGCAATGCCAGCTGTATCAGTAATCTCTACAAAATATGACAGGTCTAAAAACTTGCTACATGAGCAATCTCTACAAAATATTAGAGATCTCAAAATGCCAGCAATATATATGATCTCTAGAAAAAATGACTAATCTCAAAATGCCAGCTACATCAGTAAACTCTACAAAATACGACAGGTCTCAATACTAGCTACATGAGAAATCTCCACAAAATACAACAGATCTCAAAACAAGCTACATCAACAATCTATACAAAATATGACAGATCTCAAAATGCCAGCTACATCAACAATGTCTACTAACAATGACATATATTATAGTGCCAGCTACATCAGTAATCTCTGCAAAATGCGACTTATCTCAAAATGCCAGCTATATCAACAATTTCTACAAAATATAACAGATCTCAAATTTCCAGTTAGATCAGTAATCTCTACTAAGTACGACAGATCTAAAAATGCCAGCTGCATCAATAATCTCTACAAAATACAACAATCTCAAAACCAGCTGGATCAGTAATCTCTACAAAAACACAGATCTCAATACCAGCTACATAAGCAATCTCTGAAAAATACAACAGATCTCAAAATGCCAGCAATACTAATAATCTCTACAAAATATGACAGATCTAAAAATGTCAGCTACATCAGTAATCTCTACAAAATATGACTGATCTCAAAACCAGATATATTAACAATCTCTACAAAATATGACAAATCACAAATTGCCAGCTATAAAAGCAATCTCGGCAAAATGACAGATCTCAAAATGCCAGCTCCATCACTAATCTCTACAAAATACAACATATCTCAAAATGCCAGCTACATCAATAATCTCTACCAAAAAATGACATATCTCAAAATGCCAGCTATGTCAACAATCTCAACACAATACGATAGATCTCAAAATTCCAGCAACATCAGGAAACTCTACAAAATACAACAGATTTCAAAATGCCAGCTATAACAACAATCTCTACAAAACATGAGAGATCTCAAAATTCCAGCGACATCAACAATCTCTACAAAATATGACAGATCTCAAAACAGCTACATTAACAATCTCTGCAAAATATTACAGCTCTCAAAATGTCAGCTACATGTACAATCTCAACAAAATATGACAGATCTCAAGTTGCCAGCAACATCAACAATCTCTTCACAATACTACACCTCTCAAAATGCCAACTACATCAATAATCTCTCCAAAACATGACATATCTCAAAATGCCAGCTACATCAGTAATCTCTACAAAATACGACCAATTTTAAAATGCCAGCTACATCAGTAATCTCTACAAAATAAGACAGATCTCAAAACTAGCCACATCATCAATGTCTACAAAATAGGATAGAACTCAAAACCAGCTACATCAACAATCTGAACTAAATATGACAGATCTCAAAATGCCAGCTACATCAGCAATCCCTACAAAATACAACAGATCTTAACATGCCAGCTACATCAATAATCTCATAAAAATATGGCAGATCTCAAAATGCCAGCTACGTCAGCAATTTCTACAAAATACAAGAGATCTCAAAATGCAAGCTACATCAGCAATCTCAACAAAATATGGCAATGCCAGCTATATCACTAATCTCTACAAAATATGACAGATCTCAAAAGGTGAGCTTCATCTGCCATCTCTCCAAAAGACATCTCAAAATGCCTGCTACATCAACAATGTCTACTTACTATTAGAGATATTATAATGCCAGCTACATCAGTAATCTCTACAAAATGTGACAGATCTCAAAATGCCAGCTATATCAATGGTCTTTACAAAATATGACTGATCTTAAAATGCCAGTTAGATCGGTAATCTCTACAAAATACGACAGATCTCAAAATGCCAGCTACATCAGTAATCTCTACAAAATACAACAGATAACAAAACTAGCTACAGGAGCAGTCTCCAGAAAATACGACAGATCTCAAAACCAACTACATCAACAATCTATACAAAATATGACAGTTCTCAAAATGCAAGCTACATCAACAATCACTACAAAATATGATAGATCTCAAAATGACAGCTACATCAGCAATCTCAACAAAATACGGCAATGCCAGCAGTATCAGTAATCACTACAAAATATGAAAGATGTCACAGTGCCAGCTACATCAACAATCTCTACAAAATATGACAGATCTCAAAATGCCAGCAACATCAACGATGTCTACGAACTGACAGATATTATAATGCCAGCTACATCAGCAATCTCTATAAAATATAAGAGATTTCAAAATGACAGCTATATCACCAATCGATGCAATGTATGACAGATGTCAAAATGCCAGATACATCAGTAATCTCTGCAAAATGCGACAGATCTCAAAATGCCACCTACATCCACAATCTCGACTAAATACGGCAGCTCTCAAAATTAAAGCTAAATCAATAATCACTACAAAATAAGACAGATCTCAGAATGCAAGCTACATGAACAATCTTAACAAAATATGACAGATCTCAAGTTGCCAGCTGCATCAGCAATCCGATCACAATATGACAACTCCAAAAATGTCAGCTACATCAATAATCTCTCCAAAATTTGACAGATCTCAAAATGCCAGCTACATCAGTATTATCTAGAAAATACAACAAATCTTAAAATGCCAGCTACACCAGCAATCTCTACAAAATATGGTAGATCTCAAAACCAGCCACTTCATCAACGTCAACAAAATAGGACAGATCTCAAACGAGCTACATCAACAATCTGTAAAAAACACGACAGATCTCAAAAGGCCAGCTGCATCAGCAATCTCTACAAAATACATCAGATCTTAACATGCCAGCTACATCAACAATCACTACAAAATATGACAGATCTCAAAATGCAAGCTACATCTGCTATCCCAACAAAATATGACAAATTCAAAATGCCAGCAAACTCAGCAATCTCAACAAAATATGGCAATGCCAGCTGTATCAGTAATCTCTACAAAATATGACAGATCTCAAAATGCCAGATACATAAGCAATATGTACAAAATACAACAGCTCTCAAAATACCAGCTATGTTAATAAAGTCTACAAAACATGACAGATCTCAAAATGCAGCTACACCAATAATATCTACAAAATATGACAGATCTCAACATGCGAGCTTCATCAGCCATCTCTGCAAAAGATGACATCTCAAAAAGCCAGCTACATCAGTAATCTCTACAAAATACGACAGGTCTCAAAACTTGCTACATGTGCAATCTCTACAAAATGCAAAAGATCTCAAAATGCCAGCTATATCAATGATCTCTAGAAAATATGACTGATCTCAAAATGCCAGTAAGATCAGTAATCTCTACAAAATATACCAGATTTCAAAATGCCAGCTAAATCAGTAATCTCTCCAAAATAGGACTGGTCTCAAAACTAGCTACATGAGAAATCTCTACAAAATACGACAGATATCAAAACAAGCTACATCAACAATCTATACAAAATATGACAGATCTCAAAATGCCAGCTACATCAACAATGTCTACTAACTATGACAGATATTATAGTGCCAGCTACATCAGTAATCTCTGCAAAATGCGACTGATCTCAAAATGCCAGCTATATCAACAATTTCTACAAAATATGACAGATCTCAAAATTCCAGTTAGATCAGTAATCTCAACAAAATATGACATGTTTCAAAACCAGCTACATCAGCAATCTCTACAAAATACACAGATCTCAAAACCAGCTACATCACCAATCTCTACAAAATAAGACAGATCTCAAAATGCCAGCTACATGATTAATCTCTTCAAAATACAACAGATTTCACAATGCCAAATACATCTAAAAATGTCTACAAAATACGACAGATCTTAAAATGGCAGCTCCATCAGTAATCTCTAACAAATGCGACAGATCTCAAAATGCCAGCTACATCAACAATCTCTACAAAATACAACAATCTCAAAACCAGCTAGATCAGCAATCTCTACAAAATTCAGAGATCTCAAAACCATCTACTTCAGCAATCTCTAAAAAATACAACAGATCTCAAAATGCCAGCAATACTAATAATGTCTACAATATATGACAGAGCTCAAAATGCCAGCTACATCAGTAATCTCTACAAAATATGACAAATCTCAAAATACCAGCTACATAAGCAATCTCTGCAAAATATGACAGATCTCAAAATGCCAGCTACATCAATAATCTCTAAAACAAATGACATATCTCAAAATGCCAGCTATGTCAACAATCTCTACACAATACGACAGATCTTAAAATGCCAGCTACATCAGTAAACTCTACGAAATGCGACAGATCTCAAAATTCCAGCAACATCGGCAAACTCTATTAAATACAACAGATTTCAAAAAGCCAGCTGTATCTACAATCTCTACAAAACTTGACACATCTCATAAGAGCTACATCAACAATCTCTACAAAATATGACAGATCTCAAAATGCCAGTTACTGTACATCCACAATCTCGACTAAATACAACAGCTTTCAAACTGTCAGCTAAATCAACAATCTCTGCAAAATATGACAGATCTCAAAATGCCAGCTATATCAATAATCTCTTGAAAAAAATGACAGATCTCAAAAATGCAAGCTACATGAGCAATCTGTACAAAATACAACAGATTTCACAGTGCCAACTACATCATAAAATGTCTACAAAATTCAACAGATCTTAAAATGACAGCCACATCAGTAATCTCTACAAAATGCGATGGATCTCAAAATGCCAGCTACATCAGCAATCTCTAAAAAATACAACTGATCTCAAAAAGCCAGCAATATCAAAAATCTCTACAAAATATGACACACCTTAAAATAGCAGCGTCATCAGTAATCTCTACAAAATACAACAAATCTCAAAACTGGGTATGTCAACAATCTCTGCAAAATATGACTAATCTCAATATGAAAGATACATCAGAAGTCTCTGCAAATTATGACAGATCTCAAAATCCCCAGCTACATCAACGATGTCTACGAACTGACAGATATTATAATGCCAGCTACATCAGCAATCTCTACAAAATATAAGAGATTTCAAAATGCCAGCTATATCACCAATCTCTGCAAAGTATGACAGATCTCAAAATTCCACCTACATCCACAATCTCGACTAAATACGACAGCACTCAAAATGAAAGCTAAATCAATAATCACTACAAAATAAGACAGATCTCAGAATGCCAGCTACATGAAGAATCTTAACAAAATATGACAGATCTCAAGTTGCCAGCTACATCAGCAATCCGATCACAATACGACACCTCCAAAACTGTCAGCTACATCAATAATCTCTCCAAAATTTGACAGATCTCAAAATGCCAGCTACATCAGTATTATCTAGAAAATACAACAAATCTTTAAATGCCAGCTACATCAGTAATCTCTACAAAATATGACAGATCTCAAAACCAGCCACTTCATCAACATCAACAAAATAGGACAGATCTCAAACCAGCTACATCAACAATCTGTAAAAAACATGACATATCTCAAAATGCCAGCTGTATCAGCAATCTCTACAAAATATGACAGATCTCAAAATGCCAGCTACATCTGCTATCTCAACAAAATATGACATATTCAAAATGACAGCAAACTCAGCAATCTCAACAAAATATGGCAATGCCAGCTGTATCAGTAATCTCTACAAAATATGACAGATTTCAAAATGCCAGATACATCAGCAATATGTACTAAATACAACAGCTCTCAAAATACCAGCTATATTAATAATCTCTACAAAACATGACAGATCTCAAAATACAGCTACACCAATAATATCTACAAAATATGACATATCTGAACATGCAAGCTTCATCAGCAATCTCTACAAAAGATGACATCTCAAAAAGCCAGCTACATCAGTAATCTCTACAAAATACAACAGATCTCAAAACTTGCTACATGTGCAATCTCTACAAAATGTAACAGATCTCAAAATGCCAGCTATATCAATGATCTCTAGAAAATATGTCTGATCTCAAAATGCCAGTTACATCAGTAATCTCTACAAAATATACCAGATTTCAAAATGCCAGCTACATCAGTAATCTCTACAAAATACGACAGGTCTCAAAACTAGCTACATGAGCAATCTCTACAAAATACGACAGATATCAAAACCAACTACATCAACAATCTGTACAAAATATGACAGATCTCAAAATGTCAGCTACATCAACAATGTCTACTAACTATGACAGATATTATAGTGCCAGCAACATCAGTAATCTCTGCAAAATGCGACTGATCTCAAAATGCCAGCTATATCAACAATTTCGACAAAATATAACAGATCTCAAAATTCCAGTTAGATCAGTAATCTCTACAAAATACGACATATTTCAAAAACAGCTACATCAGTAATCTCTACAAAATATGACAGATCTCAAAACCAGATATATCAACAATCTCTACAAAATATGACACATCTCAAAATGCCAGCTACATAAGCAATCTCTGCAAAATATGACAGATCTCAAATGCCAACTACATCAGCAGTCTCTACAAAATACAACAGATCTCAAAATGCCAGCTACATCAATAATCTCTGAAAAAAAATGACATATCTCAAAATGCCAGCTACGTCAACAATCTCTACACAATACAACAGATCTTAAAATGCCAGCTACATCATTAAACTCTACAAAATGCGACAGATCTCAAAATTCCAGCAACCTCGTAAACTCTACTAAATGCAACAGATTTCAAAAGCAAAGCTGTATCAACAATCTCTACAAAACATGACAATCTCAAAGAGCCATCACAGCAATCTCTACAAAATATGAAGATCTCAAAATGCCGGTTACTGTACATCCACAATCTAGACTAAATACAACAGCTTTCAAACTGCCAGCTAAATCAATAATCTCTGCAAAATATGACAGATCTCAAAATGCCATCTATATCAGAAATCTCTTGAAAAAATGACAGATCTCAAAATGCAAGCTACATGAGCAATCTGTACAAAACACAACAGATTTCACAATGCCAACTACATCAAAAAATGTCTACAAAATTCCACAGATCTTAAAATGGCAGCTACATCAGTAATCTCTCCAAAATGTGACGGATCTCAAAATGCCAGCTACATCAGCAATCTCTACAAAATATAAGAGATTTCAAAATGCCGGCTATATCACCAATCTCTGCAAAGTATGACAGATGTCAAAATGCCAGCTACATCAGTAATCTCTGCAAAATACGACAGATCTCAAAAAGCCACCTACATCCACAATCTCAACTAAATACGATAGCTCTCAAAATGTAAGCTAAATCAATAATCACTACAAAATAAGACAGATCTCAAAATGCCAGCTACATGAACAATCTTAACAAAATATGACAGATCTCAAGTTGCCAGCTACATCAGCAATCCGATCACAATACTACACCTCCAAAAATGTCAGCTACATCAATAATCTCTGCAAAATTTGACAGATCTCAAAATGCCAGCTACATCAGTATTATCTAGAAAATACAACAAATCTTAAAATGCCAGCTACATCAGTAATCTTTACAAAATATGACAGATCTCAAAACCAGCCACTTCATCAACGTCAACAAAATTGGACAGATCTCAAACCAGCAACATCAACAATCTGTAAAAAACATGACAGATCTCAAAATTCCAGCTGCATCAGCAAACTCTACAAAATACGTCAGATCTTAACATGCCAGCTACATCAACAATCACTACAAAATATGACAGATCTCAAAATGCCAGCTACATCTGCTATCTCAACAAAATATGACAAATTCAAAATGCCAGCAAACTCAGCAATCTCAACAAAATATGGCAATGCCAGCTGTATCAGTAATCTCTACAAAATATGACAGATCTCAAAATGCCAGATACACCAGCAATATGTACAAAATACAACAGCTCTCAAAATACCAGCTATATGAATAATCTCTACAAAACATGACAGATCTCAAAATGCAGCTACACCAATAATATCTACAAAATATGACAGATCTCAACATGCGAGCTTCATCAGCCATCTCTACAAAAGATGACATCTCAAAAAGCCAGCTACATCAGTGATCTCTACTAAATACGACAGTTCTCAAAACTTGCTACATGTGCAATCTCTACAAAATGCAACAGATCTCAAAATGCCAGCTATATCAGTGATCTCCAGAAAATATGACTGATCTCAAAATGCCAGTTAGATCAGTAATCTCTACAAAATATACCAGATTTCAAAATGCCAGCTACATCAGTAATCTCTACAAAATATGACAGGTCTCAAAACTAGCTATATGAGAAATCTCCACAAAATACGACAGATATCAAAACCAACTACATCATCAATCTATACAAAATATGACAGATCTCAAAATGCCAGCTACATCAACGATGTCTACTAACTATGACAGATATTATAGTGCCAGCTACATCAGTAATCTCTGCAAAATGGAACTGATCTCAAAATGCCAGCTATATCAACAATTTCTACAAAATATGATAGATCTCAAAATTCCAGTTAGATCAGTAATCTCTACAAAATATGATATATTTCAAAACCAGCTACATCAGCAATCTCTACAAAATACACAGATCTCAAAACCAGCTGCATCAACAATCTCTACAAAATAAGACAGATCTCAAAATGCCAGCTACATGAGCAATCTCTTCAAAATACAACAGATTTCACAATGCCAACTACATCTAAAAATGTCAACAAAATACGACAGATCTTAAAATGCCAGCTCCATCAGTAATCTCTAAAAAATGCGACAGATCTGAAAAAGCCAGCAATATCAAAAATCTCTACAAAATATGACACACCTTAAAATGCCAACTACATCAGTAATCTCTACAAAATACAACAAATCTCAAAACTGGGTATGTCAACAATCGCTACAAAATATGACTAATCTCAAAAGGACAAATACATCAGAAGTCTCTGCAAATTATGACAGATCTCAAAATTCCAGCTACATCAACAATCTCTACAAAATATGACAGATCTGAAAATGCCAGCTACATCAGTTAACTCTACAAAAGAAAACAGCTCTCAAAATGCAAGCTACATCAATAATCTCTACAAAATATGAGAAATCTCAAAATCAAAGCTACATCAATAATCTGTACATAATAGGACATATCTCAAAATGGTAATGACATGAACAATCTCTACACAATACAACATATCTGAAATGCCAACTACATCATGAATCTCTACATAATGTGACAGATCTCTAAATTCCAGCTATATCAGCAATCTCAACAAAATACAACAGATTTCAAAATGCCAGCTATATCAACAATCTCTACAAAGCATGACAGATCTCCAAATGCCAGATACATCGGTAATCTCTTCAAAATTTGACAGATCTCAAAATGCCAGCGACATCAGCAATCTCTTCAAAATATGACAGATCTCAAAACGAGCTACATCAACAGTCTCTACAAAATATGACAGGTCTCAAAACTAGCTACATCAGAAATCTCTACAAAATATGAAAGATCTCAAAATGATAGCTACAGCCACAATTTTGAATAAATACAACAGCTCTCAAAATGCCTGCTAAGTCAATAATCTCTACAAAATATCACAGCTCTCAAAATGCCAGCTACATCAGCAATCCCTAAAAAATACAACAGATCTTAACATGCCAGCTACATCAATAATCTCTCCAAAATATGACATATCTCAAAATGCTAGCTACATCAGAAATCTCTACAAATACGACTCAATCTTAAATGCCAGCTACATCCGTAATCTCTACAAAATATTACAGATCTCAAAACTAGCCACATCATCAATGTCTACAAAATAGGACAGACCACAAAATCAGCTACATCAACAATCTGTACTAAATATGACAGATCTCAAAATGCCAGCTATGTCAGCAATTTCTACAAAATACAAGAGATCTAAAAATGCAAGCTACATCAGCAATCTCAACAAAATATGGCAATGCCAGCTATATACTAATCTTACAAAATATGACAGATCTCAAAAGCGAGCTTCATCTGCCATCTCAAAAGACATCTCAAAATGCCAAGCTTCATCAACAATGTCTACCCTACTATTGAGATATTATAATGCCACTACATCAGAAATCTCTTCAAATGTGACAGATCTCAAAATGCCAGCTATATCAAAGGTCTCTACAAATATGACTGATCTTAAATGCCAGTTAGATCAATAATCTCTACAAATACGACAGATCTCAAATGCCAGCTACATCAGTAATTTCTACAAAATACAACAGATGACAAAACTAGCTACAGGAACAGTCTCCAGAAAATACGACAGATCTCAAAACCAACTACATCAACAATCTATACAAATATAGACAGATCTCAAAATGCCAAGTACATCAACAATCACTACAAAATATGATAGATCTCAAATGACAGCTACATCAGCAATCTCAACAAAATACAGTAATGCCAGCAGTATCAGCAATCATCATACAAAATATGACAGATGTCACAGTGCCAGCTACATCAATAATCTCTACAAAATATGACAGATCTCAAAATGCCAGCAACATCAACGATGTCTACGAATGACAGATATTATAATGCCAGCTACATCAGAAATATCTACACAAAATATAAGAGATTTCAAAATGCCAGCTATATCACCAATCTCTGCAAGTATGACAGATGTCAAAATACCAGCTACATCAGTAATCTCTGCAAAATACGACAGATCTCAAAATGCCACCTACATCCACAATCTCGACTAAATACGACAGCTCTCAAAATGAAAGCTAAATCAATAATCACTACAAAATAAGACAGATCTCAAAATGCCAGCTACATGAACAATCTTAAGAAAATATGACAGATCGCAAGTTGCCAGCAACATCAGCAATCCGATCACAATACTACACCTCCAAAAATGTCAGCTACATCAATAATCTCTGCAAAATTTGACAGATCTCAAAATGCCAGCTACATCAGTATTATCTAGAAAATACAACAAATCTTAAAATGCAAGCTACATCAGTAATCTCTACAAAATGCGACAGGTCTCAAAATGCCAGCTACTTCAGCAATCTCTAAAAAATACAACAGATCTCAAAAAGCCAGTAATATCAAAAATCTCTACAAAATATGACACACCTTAAAATGCCAGCTACATCAGTAATCTCTACATAATACGACAAATCTCAAAACTGGGTATGTCAACAATCTCTACAAAATATGACCAATCTCAAAATGACAGAAACATCAGCAGTCTCTGCAAATTATGACAGATCTCAAAATTCCAGCTACATCAACAATCTCTACAAAATATGACAGATCTGAAAATGCCAGCTACATCAGTAAACTCTACAAAAGAAAACAGCTCTCAAAATGCAAGCTACATCAATAATCTCTACAAAATATGAGAAATCTCAAAATCCAAGCTACATCAATAATCTGTACATAATATGACATATCTCAAACTGCTAGCGACATGAGCAATCTCTGCACAATACAACATATCTGAAATACCAACTACATCACTAATCTCTACATAATGCAACAGATCTCTAAATTCCAGCTATGTCAGCAATCTCAAAAAAATACAACAGATTTCAAAATGCCAGCTGTATCAACAATCTCTACAAAACATGACAGATCTTCAAATGCCAGATACATCGGTAATCTCTACAAAATTTGACAGATCTCAAAATGCCAGCGACATCAGCAATCTCTACAAAATATGACAGATCTCAAAAGGCGAGCTTCATCTGCTATCTCTACAAAAGACATTTCAAAATGCCAACTACATCAACAGTGTCTTCTAACTATGAGAGATATTGTAATGCATGCTACATCAGTAATCTCTTCAAAATATAACTGATCTCAAAATGCCAGTTAGATCAGTAATCTCTACAAAATATGACAGATCTCAGAATGCCAGCTACATCAGTAATCTCTAAAAACTACAACAGATGTCAAAACTAACTACATGAGCAATCTCTAGAAAAATCGACAGATCTCAGAACCAGCTTACATCAACAATCTATACAAAATATGACAGATCTCAAAATGCAGCTACTTAACAATCTCTACAAAATATGACAGATCTCAAAATACCAGCTATATCAATAATCTCTACAAAATATGACAGATGTCAAAATGCCAGCTACATCAACAATCTCTACAAAATATGACAGATCTCAAAATGCTAACTACATCAGTAATCTCTACAAATTGTGACAGATCTCAAAATGTGAGTTTCATCACTTCATCTCTACAAAAGACATCTCAAAATGCCAGCTATATCAACAATGCAAGCTAAGTATGACAAATACTATAATGCCAGCTTCATCAGCAATCTCTACAAAAATCGACAGCACTCAAAATGCCAGCTATATCAACGAACTCTAAAAATATGACTGATATCAAAATATAGTAAGATCAGTAATCTCTACCAAAATACGACTAGATCTCAAAATGCCAGCTACATCAATAATCTTTTCAAATATAAGCTAAATGGAGGAAATCTATAGAAAATACAACAGATCTCAAAACCAGCTACATCATCAACAATTCATAGAAAATATGACAGATCTCAAAATGCCATCTACATCAACAATTCTCTACAAAGTATGACAGATCTCAAAATGCCAGCTATGAAAAATCTTTTTACAAAATACAATATATTTCCAAAAATGCATGCTGCATCAAAATTCCTACAAAATATGATAGATATTAAAATGCCAGTTGCCATCAGTAATCTGCTAAAATGCAACATATCTCAAAAATGCCAGATACATCTGCAATCTGGAACAAAATACGACAGATCTCAAAATGCTAGCTACATCAGCAACCCCTATAAGATACAACAGATCTTAACATGCCAGCTACATCAACAATCTCTAAAAATATGACAGATCTCAAAATGCCAGCTACATCAGTAATTTCTCGTAAATCCAACAGATCTCAAAGAGCCAGCTACATCAGTAATATGTACAAAAATACAACTGTTCACAAAATAGCAGCTGTTACATTAATAATCTCTACAAAATATGATGGATCTCAAATGCTAGCTAGCATCAATGATCTCTACAAAATATGACAGATCTCTGAAGGACAGCTTCATCAGCCATCTCTACAAAAGACAACTTAAAATGCTAGCTACCCCAACAATGACTACTAAGAATGACAAATATTATAATGCCAACTACATTAGCAATCTTTACAAAATAAACAGAACCAAAATGCAGTTACAACAACAAACTCTACAAAATATGACTGATCCAAAATGCCAGTAAGATCACTATTATCTTCAAAATACGACAGATCTCAAATGCCGTGCTCATATCAGTAATCTCTACAAGATATTGATTTCCAAACTAGCTACATGAGCAATCTCTAGAAATATCACAGATCTCAAAACCAGCTACATCAACAATCTATACAAAGCATAGACAGATCTCAAATGCCAGCTACATCAACAATCTCTACAAAGTATGACAGATCTCAAAATGCCAGCTATTTGAATAATCTCTACAAATATATAGAACTCAAATATCGTAGATGAGCAATCGTTATAAATACATCAGATTTCCAAAATGCAAGCTACATCAAAAATCTCTACAAATCGCATAGATAATAAAATGCCAGTTACATCAGTAATCTGTATAAAATCCAACAGATCTCAAAATGCCAGCTACATCTGCAATCTGCACAAAATATGACAGATCTCAAATTGTCATCTATATCAATAATCTCTACAAAATGTGACAGAACTCAAAATGCCAGCTACATGAGCAATCTTTATGAAATACAATAGATTTCAAAATGCCAGCTACATTAAAAATCTCTATAAAGTACGATAGATCTTAAAAGGCCAGTTACATCAGTAATCTCTATAAAATGCAACAGATTTCAAATGCTAGCTATATCTGCAATCTGTACAAATAGAGGATAGATTGCAAAGCTTAGCTACATAATCTCTACAAAATACAACAATTCTCAAAATGCTAGCTACTGTACATCAACAATCTCTACAAAATAAGACTGATCTCAAAATAGCTCACATCAGCAATCTCTACAAAATTGACAGATCACAAATTCAGCTACATTTACTATATCTAGATAATACGACAAACCACAAAAAGTAGCTACATCAATAATCTCACTAAATATAATAGATATCAAAATGCCAGCTAAGAATCAGTAATCTCTATAAAATTACTTATATTCAAAAATGCCAGCTACATCAGCATTCTCTATAAAATAAACAGATATTAAAATGCCAGCCACATCAGTAATCTCTATAAAATATCTACATCTCAAAATTCCAGTTACATCAGCAATCATAACAAATCAAAACATATCTCAAAATGCCAGCTATATCAACAGTCTCTACAAATATGATAGAACACAAAATGTCAGCTACATTCAAAATCTCTACAAAATACAACAGCTCTTAAAATACCACTACATTGATCATCTCTATAAAATGTGACAGATTTCAAAATGCCAGCTACAACAGCAATCTCTACAAAATATGACTGATCTCAAAAGGACAGCTTCATCAATAATCTCACAAAATATGATGGTCTCAATATGCCATCTCCAACAATATTTACAAAATATGACAGATCTCATAATGCTAGCTTCCATCAATAATATCTACAAAACGCGACAGATCCTCAAAAATTCCAGTTACATCAAAGTTAACTTCTACAAAAATACAACAGATCTCAAAATGCCAGCTTATATTAACATGCTTCCTATATAAGATATGACCAGGATCACAAAATGCTAGCTACATTAATAATCTCTACAAAAATATGACAGCTCTCAAAATGCCTTCTACATTAATATCTCTACAAAATATGACAGATCTGAAAATCCAGCTACATCAGCAACTCCTACAAAATATGACTGATCCTCAAATGCCAGCTACATCAGCAGTCTGAACAAAACATAACAGCTTCCTCAAAATACTAGCTACATTATTAATATCTTCAAAATATGACAGATCTCAAAATGCAAGCTTCATCAGCAATCTCTACAAACTATGACAGATCTCAAAATGCCAGCAACATCAGTAATCTTGACAAAATATGACAGATCTCAAAATGCCAGCTACATCAGCAATCTCTAAAAAGCATGACAGATCACAAAATGCCAGCAATATCAACAATCTGTACAAAATATGACAGATCTCAAACTGCCAGATACTTCAGCAATCTCCAAAAAATACAGCAATGACAGCTATATCAGTAATCTCTACAAAATATGACACGATGTCAAAATGCCATCTACATCAATAATCTCTACAAAAATATGACATATCTCAAAAATGCCAGTTACGGTGCATCTGCAATCTCTACAAAATACAACAGCTCTAAAAATATAATTGCATATTAATGGATCTCTACAAATATGACAGATTTTGAAATGCTAGTACATTAATAATCACTACAGAACATGACAGATCTCAAAATGCTAGATTCATCAGAAATCTCTACAAATGATGACAGATCTCAAAATGCTAGCTACATCAACGATGTCTACAAACTATGACAGATGTTAATATGCCAGCTACATGAGTAATCTCTGCAAAATGATACAGATCTTAAAATGACAGCGTATCAACAATTTCTACAAAATACAAAATATCTCAAAACCAGCTACAGCAGCAATCTCTCTCAAAATGCACAGATCTCGAACCAGCTGTCAACAATCTCTACAAATAAAGACAGATCCTCAAATGCCAGCTATCAAAAATCTCTACTAAAATGACAATTCTCAAAATGCAAGCTACATGAGCAATTTTCTCCAAATACAACAGATTTCAAAATACCAACTACATCAAAAATCTCTACAAAATGCAATAGATCAAAACCAGCTTTGTAAACTTAATCTCTACAAAATGTATTATATCTCAAAATACCAGCTACATCAGTAATCTCTACAAAATATCATGTCTCTCAAAATGCCAGCTACAGCAATAATATCTACAAAATAAGGGAGATCTCAAAATGCCAGCTACATCAGTAATCTCTACAAAGTATGACATATCTCAAAATCCCAGCTACATCAACAATCTCTACAATATAAGACAGATCTCAAAACCAGCTACATTAGTAATCTCTACAAAATACGGCAGCTTTCAAAATGCCAGCTAAATCAATAATCTCTACTACATATGATAGATCTCATAATGCCATCTACTTGAACAATCTCTACAAAATATGACAGATGTCATGTTTCCAGATCATCAGCAATCTCTACTCAATACGACACCTCTCAAAATGCCAGCTACGTCAATATTCTCTACAGAATATTACAGATCTCAAATACCAGCTACATCAGTAACATCTACAAATTTGAAGATCTTAAAATACCAGCTACATCAGTAATCTCTTCAAAGAATGACAGATCTCAAAACAAGCCACATAATGAATCTCTACAAAATTCGACAGATTTCAAAACCTAACTGCATCAACAATCTCTACAAAATGATGATAGATCTCAATATGCCGCTACATCAACAATACTTTACATAAATATGATGTGATCTCAAAATGCCAGCTATATCATCAATCTCGAAAGATAGGAAAGATCACCAAATGCTAGCTACATTATACAATCTCTCCAAAATACGATAGCTCTCAAAGTGCCAGCTACATTGATCATTTCTACAAAATAAGATGAATCTCCAAATACCAGCTATATCTGCAATCTCTACAAAATATGACTAATCTCAAAATGCTAGTTACATCAGCAGAGTACATAATGTACAACAACTCTCAAAACACCAGTTCATTATATCTACAAATATGACAGATCTCAAAATGCAAACTTCATCAGCAATTTCTGCAAACTATGACTAGATCTTAAAATACCCTTAACATCAGTAATCTCGACAAATATGACAGATCTCTAAACCAACCATATAATCAATCTCAACAAAATCGCACAGATCTCAAAAGCATCTGCATAAACAATCTCTACAAAATATATCAGATCTCAAAATACCAGCACATCAACAATCTCTGCAAAATACGGCAGATCACAAAGTACCAGCTACAACAACAATCTTTAGAAAATATGACAGTTCTCAAAATGCTGATTACATCATTAATCTCTCATGGCATACAACTCTATCTCAAAATGCCAAAACATAATAATTTCTACAGAATACGACAGATCTCAAAATGCAAGCTACATCAGTAGTATCTAAAATATGACAGATCTCAAAACCAGCCATGAATCTATGTCTACTAAATATGACAGATTTCAAATGTGAGCTACAACAGCAATCTCTAAAATTATGACAGATCTCAGTTGTAGCTCATCAACAATCTCTACAAAATATGACAGATCTCAAAATGCCTGCTACATCAACAATCTCAACAAAATGCAACTATGCCAACTACAACAAATCAGTAATCTCTACAAAATTTGATCAATATAATGCCAGCTATATCAACAATCTCTACAAAATATGACATATCTCAAAATACCAACTACATCAGCATTCTCTACAAATACACAACAGCTCTAGGAAAATACCAGCTACATTAATAATTCTACAAAATATGACAGATTTCAAAATATAGCTACATTAATAATCTCTACAAATATGACAGATCTCAAAATGCAGCTTCTCAACAGTCTCTACAAGCTACGACAGATCTCAAAATACCAGCTACATCAATGATGTCTCATTAACTATGACAGTTTTATAATGCCAGCTACATCAGTTATCTCTTGCAAAAGTGATACAGATCTTAAAATGTCAAGCCAATCAACAATTTCTACAAAATGCAAATTTCTCAAAACAATGTATTCATCAGCAATCTCTACAAAATTCACAGATCTCAGAAACACCTACATCAACAATTCTACCAAATAAGACAGATTTCAAAATTCCAGTTAGATCAGTAATCTCTATAATACAAATATTTCAAAACCAACTACATCAGCAATCCCTATAAAAATCGCAGATCTCAAAGCGAGCAACATCAACACTCTACAAAATGAACAGATCTCAAAATGCCAGCTATATCAATAATCTCTACTAAAAATGACAGTTCTCAAAATGCAAGCCACATGAGCAATTCTACAAAACGTAGTGGTTTCAAAATGCCAGCTACATCAAACAATCTCTACAAAATATGACAGATCTTAAATGCCGGCTACATCAGTAATCTCTACAAAATGTTACAGATCTAAAAATGCCAGCTACATCAGTAATCTCTACAAAATACGACAGATCTCAAACCAACTTCATCAGTAGTGTCTACAAAATTCGACAGATCTCAAAACCAGCTTGATCAACAATATCTACAAAATATGACATATCTCAAATGCCAGATACATCAGCAATCTCAGCAAAATGTAGCCATATCTCAAAATGCTATGCAGATGAACAATCTCTACAATACAACATATCTGAAATGACAACTATCATCACTAATCTCTAGCATTGTCGACAGATCTCTAAATTCCAGCTATATCAGTTAATCTCATAAAATGCAACAGATTTCAAAATGCCAGCTATATCAATAATCTCTACAAAACATGACAGATCTCAAATGCCAATACGTCCTGGTAATCTCTGCAAATTTGACAGATCTCAAAATACCAGCGATTATCAAGAATCTCTACAAAATATGACAGATCTCAAAATGAGCTACATCAACAGTTTCTGCAAAATATGATGTGTCTCAAAACCAGCTCCATCAGTAATCTCTACAAATATGAAAGATCTCAAAATGATAGCTACAGCCACAATTTCGACTAAATACAGCTTAGCTCTCAAAAGGCCAGCTAAGTCAATAACCTCTACAAATATTACAGCTCTCAAAATGACAGCTACATCAGCAATCCTACAAAATACAACAGATCTTAAAATGCCAGCTAAATCAACAATCTCGACAAAATATGACAGATCTCAAAATGCCAGCTACGATCAGCAATTTCTACAAATACAAGGAGATCTAGAAATGCTAGCTACATCAAATCTCAACAAAATATGGTAATCTAGCTACATCATTAGTCTCTACAAATATGACAGATCTCAAAAGGCGAGCTTCAACTGCTATCTCTACAAAAGACGTCTCAATTGCCAGCTACATCAACTTATTAGTATTTCCAACTAGAGAGATATTGTAATGCATCTAGCTACATCAGTAATCTCTATAAAATGGAGTAGATCTCAAAATGCAGCTATATCAAAGATCTCTACAAAATATAACTGATCTCAAAATACCAGTTAGATCATTAATCTCTACAAAATCGACAGATCTCAGAATGCCTGCTACATCAGTAATCTCTAAAAATACAACAGATGTCAAAACTAGCTACATGAGCAGATCTCTAGAAAATACGACAGATCTCAGAACCAGTTACATCAACAATCTATACTATGTATGACTGATCTCAAAGGCCAGCTGTAAAAATCTCTACAAAATATGACGGATCTCAAAATGCCAGCTATATCAGTAATCTCTACAAATATGACAGATGTGTAAAATACGCTTCATCAACAATCTCTACAAATTGTAACAGCTCTAGAAATATAAGCTACATTAATAATTTCTACAAAATATGACAGATCTCAAAATGAGAGCTTCTCAACAATCTCTCCTAAACGCATTTACAGATCTCAAAAATGCCAGCTACTTCAATGACGCTTCACGTAACTATGACAGATATTATAATGCCAGCCACATCAGTTATCTCTGCAAAATGACAGATCTTAAATGTCAACCAATCAACAATTTCTACAAAATACGAAATTTCTCAAAACCAAGGTACATCAAGCAATCTCTACAAAATTCACAGATCTCAAACACCTACATCAACTATCTCTCACCAAATAAGACAGATTTCAAAATTCAGTTAGATCAGTAATCTCTATATAATACAAAATATTTCAAAACCAGCTACATCAGCAATCCTTATAAAATACGCTGATCTCAAAACGAGCAACATCAACAATCTCTACAAAATAAGACAGATCTCAAAATGCCAGCTATATCAATAATCTCTACTAAAAATGACAGTTCTCAAAATGCAAGCCACATGAGCAATTTCTACAAAACACAGCAGATTTCAAAATGCCAACTACATCAAACAATCTCTACAAAATATGACAGATCTTAAAATGCCAGCTACATCAGTAATCTCTACAAAATATGACAGATCTAAAAATGCCAGCTACATCAGTAATCTCTACAAAATATGACAGATCTCAAAACCAGCTACATCAGCAATGTCTACAAAATTCGACAGATCACAAAACCAGCTTGATCAACAATATCTACAAAATATGACATATCTCCAAATGCCAGATACATCAGCAATCTCAGCAAAATATGACATATCTCAAAATGCTAGCAAGATGAACAATCTCTACACAATACAACATATCTGAAATGACAACTACATCACTAATCTCTACATAATGCGACAGATCTCTAAATTCCAGCTATATCAGCAATCTCAACAAAATGCAACAGATTTCAAAATGCCAGCTATATCAATAATCTCTACAAAACATGACAGATCTCCAAATGCCAAATACGTCGGTAATCTCTGCAAAATTTGACAGATCTCAAAATGCCAGCGACATCAGCAATCTCTACAAAATATGACAGATCTCAAAATGAGCTACATCAACAGTTTCTACAAAATATGACATGTCTCAAAACCAGCTACATCAGTAATCTCTACAAAATATGAAAGATCTCAAAATGATAGCTACAGCCACAATTTCGACTAAATACAACAGCTCTCAAAAGGCCAGCTAAGTCAATAACCTCTACAAAATATTACAGCTCTCAAAATGACAGCTACATCAGCAATCCCTACAAAATACAACAGATCTTAAAATGCCAGCTAAATCAACAATCTCGACAAAATATGACAGATCTCAAAATGCCAGCTACATCAGCAATTTCCACAAAATACAAGAGATCAGAAAATGCCAGCTACATCAGAAATCTCAACAAAATATGGTAATGCTAGCTACATCAATAGTCTCTACAAAATATGACAGATCTCAAAAGGCGAGCTTCAACTGCTATCTCTACAAAAGACGTCTCAAAATGCCAGCTACATCAACAATGTCTTCCAACTAGGAGAGATATTGTAATGCATGCTACATCAGTAATCTCTACAAAATGCGACAGATCTCAAAATGCCAGCTATATC
Source organism: Neoceratodus forsteri (assembly GCA_016271365.2). Lineage (NCBI taxonomy): Eukaryota > Metazoa > Chordata > Ceratodontiformes > Ceratodontidae > Neoceratodus > Neoceratodus forsteri. The sequence goes on along the minus strand of CM028131.1, from coordinate 878,100,142 downwards.
AAAGATCTCTACAAAATATAACTGATCTCAAAATACCATTTAGATCAGTAATCTCTACAAAATACGACAGATCTCAGAATGCCTGCTACATCAGTAATCTCTAAAAAATACAACAGATGTCAAAACTAGCTACATGAGCAATCTCTAGAAAATACGACAGATCTCAGAACCAGCTACATCAACAATCTATACAAAATATGACAGATCTCAAAAGGCCAGCTACATCAAATATCTCTACAAAATATGACAGATCTCAAAATGCCAGCTATATCAGTAATCTCTACAAAATATGACAGATGTGAAAATGCCAGCTACATCAACAATCTCTACAAAATGTAACAGCTCTAGAAATACAAGCTACATTAATAATTTCTACAAAATATGACAGATTTCAAAATGCTAGCTACATTAATAATCTCTACAAAATATGACAGATCTCAAAATGCCAGCTACATCAATGACGTCTACGAACTATGACAGATATTATAATGCCAGCTACATCAGTTATCTCTGCAAAATGATACAGATCTTAAAATGTCAGCCTATCAACAATTTCTACAAAATACGAAATTTTTCAAAACAAGGTACATCAGCAATCTCTACAAAATTCACCGATCTCAGAAACACCTACATCAACAATCTCTACAAAATAAGACAGATCTCAAAATTCCAGTTAGATCAGTAATCTTTATATAATAAAACATATTTCAATACCAGCTACATCAGCAATCTCTACAAAATACGCAGATCTCAAAATCGAGCTACATCTACAATCTCTACAAAATAAGACAGATCTCAAAATGCCAGCTACATCAATAATCTCTACTAAAAATGACAGTTCTCAAAATGCAAGCCACATGAGCAATTTCTACAAAATACAGCAGATTTCAAAATGCCAACTACATCAAAAAATCTCTACAAAATATGACAGATCTTAAAATGCCAGCTACATCAGCATTCTCTACAAAATATGACAGATCTCAAAATGAGCTACATCAACAGTTTCTACAAAATATGACATGTCTCAAAACCAGCTACATCAGTAATCTCTACAAAATATGAAAGATCTCAAAATGATAGCTACAGCCACAATTTCGACTAAATACAACAGCTCTCAAAAGGCCAGCTAAGTCAATAACCTCTACAAAATATTACAGCTCTCAAAATGACAGCTACATCAGCAATCCTACAAAATACAACAGATCTTAAAATGCCAGCTAAATCAACAATCTCGACAAAATATGACAGATCTCAAAATGCCAGCTACATCAGCAATTTCTACAAAATACAAGAGATCAGAAAATGCCAGCTACATCAGAAATCTCAACAAAATATGGTAATGCTAGCTACATCAATAGTCTCTACAAAATATGACAGATCTCAAAAGGCGAGCTTCAACTGCTATCTCTACAAAAGACGTCTCAAAATGCCAGCTACATCAACAATGTCTTCCAACTAGGAGAGATATTGTAATGCATGCTACATCAGTAAGCTCTACAAAATGCGACAGATCTCAAAATGCCAGCTATATCAAATATCTCTACAAAATATAACTGATCTCAAAATACCAGTTAGATCAGTAATCTCTACAAAATATGACAGATCTCAGAATGCCTGCTACATCAGTAATCTCTAAAAAATACAACAGATGTCAAAACTAGCTACATGAGCAATCTCTAGAAAATACGACAGATCTCAGAACCAGCTACATCAACAATCTATACAAAATATGACAGATCTCAAAAGGCCAGCTACATCAAATATCTCTACAAAATATGACAGATCTCAAAATGCCAGCTATATCAGTAATCTCTACAAAATATGACAGATGTGAAAATGCCAGCTACATCAACAATCTCTACAAAATGTAACAGCTCTAGAAATACAAGCTACATTAATAATTTCTACAAAATATGACAGATTTCAAAATGCTAGCTACATTAATAATCTCTACAAAATATGACAGATCTCAAAATGCCAGCTACATCAATGACGTCTACGAACTATGACAGATATTATAATGCCAGCTACATCAGTTATCTCTGCAAAATGATACAGATCTTAAAATGTCAGCCTATCAACAATTTCTACAAAATACGAAATTTTTCAAAACAAGGTACATCAGCAATCTCTACAAAATTCACCGATCTCAGAAACACCTACATCAACAATCTCTACAAAATAAGACAGATCTCAAAATTCCAGTTAGATCAGTAATCTTTATATAATAAAACATATTTCAATACCAGCTACATCAGCAATCTCTACAAAATATGCAGATCTCAAAACGAGCTACATCTACAATCTCTACAAAATAAGACAGATCTCAAAATGCCAGCTACATCAATAATCTCTACTAAAAATGACAGTTCTCAAAATGCAAGCCACATGAGCAATTTCTACAAAATACAGCAGATTTCAAAATGCCAACTACATCAAAAAATCTATACAAAATATGACAGATCTTAAAATGCCAGCTACATCAGCAATCTCAACAAAATATGGTAATGCTAACTACATCAATAGTCACTACAAAATATGACAGATCTCAAAAGGCGAACTTCATCTGCTATATCTACAAAATACATCTTGAAATGCCAGCTATATCAACAATGTCTTCTAACTATGAGAGATATTGTAATGCATGCTACATCAGTAATCTCTACAAAATGTGACAGATCTGAAAATGCCAGCTATATCAACGATCTCTACAAAATATAACTGATCTCAAAATACCAGTTAGATCAGTAATCTCTACAAAATACGACAGATCTCAGAATGCCAGCTACATCAGTAATCTCTAAAAAATACAACAGATGTCAAAACTAGCTACATGAGCAATCTCCAGAAAATACAACAGATCTCAGAACCAGCTACATCAACAATCTACACAAAATACAACAGATCTCAAAATGCCAGCTACATCAATTCTCTCTAAAAAAAATGACATATCTCAAAATGCCAGCTACGTCAACAATCTCTACACAATACGACAGAACTTAAAATGCCAGCTACATCAGTAAACTCTACAAAATGCGACAGATCTCAAAATTCCAGCAACATCGGCAAACTCTACTAAAAACAACAGATTTCAAAAAGCCAGCTGTATCAACAATCTCTACAAAACATGACACATCTCAAAAGAGCTACATCAACAATCTATACAAAATATTACAGATCTCAAAATGCCAGTTACTGTACATCCACAATCTCGACTGAATACAACAGCTTTCAAACTGCCAGCAAAATCAATAATCTCTGCAAAATATGACAGATCTCAAAATGCCAGCTATATCAATAATCTCTTGAAAAAATGACAGATCTCAAAATGCAAGCTACACGAGCAATCTGTAAAAAATACAACAGATTTCACAATGCCAACTACATCAAAAAATGTATACAAAATTCCACAGATCTTAAAATGACAGCCACATCAGTAATCTCTACAAAATGAGACAGACCTCAAAATGCCAGCTACATCAGCTATCTCCAAAAAATACAACAGATCTCAAAAAGCCAGCAATATCAAAAATCTCTGCAAAATATGACACACCTTAAAATGCCTGCTACATCAGTATTCTCTACAAAATACGACAAATCTCAAAACTGGGTATGTCAACAATCTCTACAAAATATGACTAATCTCAAAATGACAGATACATCACCAGTCTCTGCAAATTATGACAGATCTCAAAATTCCAGCTACATCAACAATCTCTACAAAACATGACAGATCTGAAAATGCCAGCTACATCAGTAAACTCTACAAAAGAAAACAGCTCTCAAAATGCAAGCTACATCAATAATCTCTACAAAATATGAGACATCTCAAAATCCAAGCTACATCAATAATCTGTACATAATATGACATATCTCAAAATGCTAGCGACATGAACAATCTCTACACAATACAAAATACCTGAAATGTCAACTACATCACTAATCTCTACATAATGCAACAGATCTCTAAATTCCAGCTATATCAGCAATCACAGAAAAATACAACAGATTTAAAAATGCCAGCTATATCAACAATCTCTACAAAACATGACAGATCTCCAAATGCCAGATACATCGGTAATCTCTACAAAATTTGACAGATCTCAAAATGCCAGCGACATCAGCAATCTCTACAAAATATGACAGGTCTCAAAACCAGCTACATCAGTAATCTCTATAAAATATGAAAGATCTCAAAATGATAGCTACAGCCACAATTTCGACTAAATACAAAAGCTCTCAAAATGCCACCTAAGTCAATAATCTCTACAAAATATCACAGCTCTCAAAATGCCAGCTACATCAGCAATCCCTACAAAATACAACAGATCTTAACATGCCAGCTACATCAATAATCTCTCCAAAATATGACATATCTCAAAATGCTAGCTACATCAGTAATCTCTACAAAATTCGACCAATCTTAAAATGCCAGCTACATCCGTAATCTCTACAAAATATGACAGATCTCAAAACTAGCCACATTATCAATGTCTACAAAATAGGACAGACCTAAAACCAGCTACATCAACAATCTGTACTAAATATGACAGATCTCAAAATGCCAGCTACATCAGCAATCCCTACAAAATACAACAGATCTTAACATGCCAGCTACATCAATAATCTCTAAAAAATATGACAGATCTCAAAATGCCAGCTATGTCAGCAATTTCTACAAAATACAAGAGATCTCAAAAAGCAAGTTACATCAGCAATGTCAACAAAATATGGCAATGCCAGCTATATCACTAATCTCTACAAAATATGATAGATCTCAAAAGGCGAGCTTCATCTGCCATCTCTCCAAAAGCATCTCAAAATGCCAGCTACATCAACAATGTCTACTTACTATTAGAGATATTATAATGCCAGCTACATCAGAAATCTCTTCAAAATGTGACAGAACTCAAAATGCCAGCTATTTCAATAGTCTCTACAAAATATGACTGATCTTAAAATGCCAGTTAGATCGGTAATCTCTACAAAATACAACAGATCTCAAAATGCCAGGTACATCAGTAATCTCTACAAAATACAACAGAAGACAAAACTAGCTACAGGAGCAGTCTCCAGAAAATACAACAGGTCTCAAAACCAACTACATCAACAATCTATACAAAATATGACAGATCTCAAAATGCCAGCTACATCAACAATCACTACAAAATATGATAGATCTCAAAATGACAGCTACATCAGCAATCTCAACATAATCCAGCAATGCCAGCAGTATCAGTAATCACTACAAAATATGACAGATGTCACAGTGCCAGCTACATCAACAATCTCTACAAAATATGACAGATCTCAAAATGCCAGCAACATCAATGATGTATACGAACTGACAGATATTATAATGCCAGCTACATCAGCAATCACTACAAAATATAAGAGATTTCAAAATGCCAGCTATATCACCAATCTCTGCAAAGTATGACAGATGTCAAAATGCCAGCTACATCAGTAATCTCTGCAAAATACAACAGATCTCAAAATGCCACCTACATCCACAATCTCGACTAAATACGACAGCTCTCAAAATGAAAGCTAAATCAATAATCACAACAAAATAAGACAGATCTCAAAATGCCAGCTACATGAACAATCTTAACAAAATATGACAGATCTCAAGTTGCCAGCTACATCAGCAAGCTGATCACAATACTACACCTCCGAAAATGTCAGCTACATCAATAATCTCTGAAAATTTGACAGATCTCAAAATGCCAGCTACATCAGTATTATCTAGAAAATACAACAAATCTTAAAATGCAAGCTACATCACTAATCTCTACAAAATGCGATGGATCTCAAAATGCCAGCTACATCAGCAATCTCTAAAAAATACAACAGATCTCAATTAGCCAGCAATATCAAAAATCTCTACAAAATATGACACACCTTAAAATGCCAGCTACATCAGTAATCTCTACAAAATACGACAAATCTCAAAACTGGGTATGTCAACAATCTTTACAACATATGACAAATCTCACAATGACAGATACATCAGCAGTCTCTGCAAAATATGACAGATCTCAAAATTCCAGCTACATCAACAATCTCTACAAAATATGACAGATCTGAAAAAGACAGCTACATCAGTAAACTCTACAAAAGAAAACAGCTCTCAAAATGCAAGCTACATCAATAATCTCTACAAAATATGAGAAATCTCAAAATTCAAGCTACATCAATAATCTGTACATAATATGACATATCTCAAACTGCTAGCGACATGAACAATCTCTACACAATACAACATATCTGAAATGCCAACTACATCACTAATCTCTACATAATGCAACAGATCTCTAAATTCCAGCTATAGCAGCAATCTCAAAAAAATACAACAGATTTCAAAATGCCAGCTGTATCAACAATCTCTACAAAACATGACAGATCTTCAAATGCCAGATACATCGGTAATCTCTACAAAATTTGACAGATCTCAAAATGCCAGCGACATCAGCAATCTCTACAAAATATGACAGATGTCAAAATGAGCTACATCAACAGTCTCTACAAAATATCACAGGTCTCAAAACCAGCTACATCAGTAATCTCTTAAAAATATGAAAGATCTCAAAATGATAGCTACAGCCACAATTTCGACTAAATACAACAGCTCTCAAAATGCCAGCTAAGTCAATAATCTCTACCAAATATTACAACTCTCAAAATGCCAGCTACATCAGCAATCCCTACAAAATATAGCAGAATCTTAACATGCCACATAAATCAACAATCTCTACAAAATATGACTGATCTCAAAATGCCAGCTACATCAGCAATTTCTACAAAATACAAGAGATCAGAAAATGCCAGCTACATCAGCAATCTCAACAAAATATGGCAATGCTAGGAACATCAATAGTCTCTACAAAATATGACAGATCTCAAAAGGCGAGCTTCATCTGCTATCTCAACAAAAGACATCTCAAAATGCCAACTACATCAACAGTGTCTTCTAACTATGAGAGATATTGCAATGCATGCTACATCAGTAATCTCTACAAAATGTGACAGATCTCAAAATGCCAGCTATATCAACGATCACTACAAAATACAACGGATCTCAAAATGCCAGTTAGATCAGTAATCTCTACAAAATACGACAGATCTCAGAATGCCAGCTACATCAATAATCTCTAAAAAATACAACAGATGTCAAAACTAGCTACATGAGCAATCTCTAGAAAATACGACAGATCTCAACCAGCTACATCAACAATCTATACAAAATATGACAGATCTCAAAATGCCAGCTACATCAACATTCTCTACAAAATATGACAGATGTCAAAATGCGAGCTATTTCAATAATCTCTACAAAATATGACAGATGTCAAAATGCTAGCTACATCAACAATCTCTACAAAATATGACAGATCTCAAAATGCTAGCTACATCAATAATCTCTACAAATTGTGACAGATCTCAAAATGTGAGTTTCATAAGCCATCTCTACAAAAGACATCTCAAAATGCCAGCTATATCAACAAGGTCGACTAAGTATGACAAATATTATAATGCCAGCTACATCAGCAATCACTACAAAATGCGACAGCACTCATAATGGCAGCTATATCAACGAACTCTAAAAAATATGACTCATATCAAAATGCCAGTAAGATCAGTAATCTCTACAAAATACGACAGATCTCAAAATGCCAGCTACATCAATAATCTTTACAAATATAACAGATCTCAAAACTAGCTAAATGAGCAATCTCTAGAAAATACAACAGATCTCAAAACCAGCTACATCAACAATCTACAGAAAATATGACAGATCTCAAAATGCCAGCTACATCAGCAATCTCTACAAAGTATGACAGATCTCAAAATGCCAGCTATATGAAAAATCTTTACAAAATATGACAGAACTCAAAATGAAAGCTACATGAGCAATCTTTACAAAATACAACAGATTTCAAAATGCATGCTGCTTCAAAAATCTCTACAAAATATGATAGATATTAAAATTCCAGTTACCTCAGTAATCTGTATAAAATGCAACATATCTCAAAATGCCAGATACATCTGCAATCTGAATAAAATACGACAGATCTCAAAATGCCAGCTACATCAGCAATCTCTACAAGATACAACAGATCTTAACATGCCAGCTACATCAACAATCTCTAAAAAATATGACAGATCTCAAAATGCCAGCTACATCAGTAATATGTACAAAATACAACTGCTCACAAAATAGCAGCTACATTAATAATCTCTACAAAATATAACGGATCTCAAAATGCTAGCTACATCAATGATCTCTACAAAATATGACAGATCTCGAAGGGACAGCTTCATCAGCCATCTCTACAAAAGACATCTTAAAATGCCAGCTACACCAACAATGACTACTAAGAATGACAAATATTATAATGCCAACTACATCAGCAATCTCTACAAAATGCGACAGAACTCAAAATGCCAGCTATACCAACAAACTCTACAAAATATAACTGATCTCAAAATGCCAGTAAGATCACTAATATCTACAAAATATGACAGATCTCAAAATGCCAGCTACATCAGTAATCTCTACAAATATTACTGATCTCAAAACTAGCTACATGAGCAATCTCTAGAAAATATGACAGATCTCAAAACCAGCTACATCAACAATCTATACAAAGCATGACAGATCTCAAAATGCCAGCTACAGCAAAAATCTCTACAAAGTATGACAGATCTCAAAATGCCAGCTATTTGAATAATCTCTACAAAATATGACAGAACTCAAAATATCATCTACATGAGTAATCTTTGCAAAATACAACAGATTTCAAAATGCAAGCTACATCAAAAATCTCTACAAAATACGATAGATAATAAAATGCCAGTTACATCAGTAATCTGTAAAAAATCCAACAGATCTCAAAATGCCAGCTACATCTGCAATCTGCACAAAATATGACAGATCTCAAATTTTCATCTATATCAATAATCTCTACAAAATGAGACAGAACTCAAAATCCCAGCTACATGAGCAATCTTTATAAAATACAATAGATTTCAAAATGCCAGCTGCATTAAAAATCTCTACAAAATACGATAGATCTTAAAAGGCCAGTTACATCAGTAATCTCTGTAAAATGCAACAGATTTCAAAATGCCAGCCATATCTGCAATCTGTACAAAATACGACAGATTGCAAAATGCTAGCTACATCAACAATCTCTACAAAATACGACAATTCTCAAAATGCCACCTACTGTACATCAACAATCTCTACAAAATAAGACTGATCTCAAAACCAGCTACATCAGCAATCTCTACAAAATATGACAGATCTCAAATTCAGCTACATCTGCTATATCTACAAAATCCGGCAAACCACAAAAAGCCAGCTACATCAACAATCTCTACTAAATATAACAGATATCAAAATGCCAGCTACATCAGTAATCTCTATAAAATATGACAGCTCCATAAATGCCAGCTACATCAGCAATCTCTATAAAATACAACAGATATTAAAATGCCAGCTACATCAGTAATCTCTACAAAATACGCCACATCTCAAAAATTCCAGTTACATCAGCAATCATAACAAAATAAAACATATCTCAAAATGCCAGCTATATCAACAATCTCTACAAATGTGACAGAACGAAAATGTCAGCTACATTCAAAATCTATACAAAATACAACAGCTCTCAAAATGCCACCTACCTTGATCATCTCTACAAAAAGTGACAGATCTCAAATGCCAGCTACAACAGCAACTCTACAAAATATGACTGATCTCAAAAGGACAGCTACATCAATAATCTCTACAAAATATGACAGGTCTCAATATGCCAACTACTTCAACAATATTTACAAAATATGACAGATCTCATAATGCTAGCTTCATCAATAATATCTACAAAATGCGACAGATCTCAAAATTCCAGTTACATCAGCAATCTCTACAAAATGCAACAGATCTCAAAATGCCAGCTATATCAACAAGTTCTACAAGATATGACAGATCACAAAATGCTAGCTACATTAACAATCTCTACAAAATATGACAGCTCTCAAAATGCCAGCTACATTGATTATCTCTACAAAATATGACAGATCTCAAAATGCCAGCTACATCAGCAACCTCTACAAAATATGACTGATCTCAAAATGCCAGCTACATCAGCAGTCTGAACAAAACATAACAGCTCTGAAAATACCAGCTACATTAATAATATCTTCAAAATATGACAGCTCTCAAAATGCAAGCTTCATCAGCAATCTCTACAAACTACGACAGATCTAAAAATGCCAGCAACATCAGTAATCTTGACAAAATATGACAGATCTCAAAATGCCAGCTACATCAGCAATCTCTAAAAAGCATGACAGATCGCAAAATGCCAACAATATCAACAATCTGTACAAAATATGACAGATCTCAAACTGCCAGATACTTCAGCAATCTCCAAAAAATACAGCAATGTCAGCTTTAACAGTAATCTCTACAAAATATGACCGATGTCAAAATGCCATCTACATCAACAATCTCTACAAAATATGACATATCTCAAAATGCCAGTTACAGTACATCAGCAATCTCTACAAAATACAACAGCTCTAAAAATACCAGGTATATTAATGATCTCTACACAATATGACAGATTTTGAAATGCTAGCTACATTAATAATCACTACAGAATATGACAGATCTCAAAATGCTAGATTCATCAGAAATCTCTACAAATGACGACAGATCTCAAAATGCTAGCTACATCAACGATGTCTACAAACCATGACAGACGTTAATATGCCAGCTACATCAGTAATCTCTGCAAAATGATACAGATCTTAAAATGTCAGCGTATCAACAATTTCTACAAAATACAAAATATCTCAAAACCAGCTACAGCAGCAATCTCTACAAAATACACAGATCTCAAAAACAGCTACATTAACAATCTGTACAAAATAAGACAGATCTCAAAATTCCAGTTAGATCAGTAATCTCTACAAAATAAGACAGATCTTAAAATTCCAGTTAGATCAGTAATCTCTACAAAATACGACATATTTCAAAACCAGCTACCTCAGCAATATCTACAAAATACACAGATCTCAAAACCAGCTACATCAACAATCCCTGCAAAATAAGACAGATCTCAAAATGCCAGCTATATCAATAATCGCTACTAAAAATGACAGATCTCAAAATGCAAGCTACATGAGCAATTTCCAAAATACAACAGATTTCAAAATGCCAGCTACATCAAAAAATCTCTACAAAATATGACAAATCTTAAAATGCTAGCTACATCAGTAATCTCTACAAAATATGACAGATCTCAAAACCAGCTACATCAGCAATGTCTACAAAATTGGACAGATCTCAAAACCAGCTTTATCAACAATCTCTACAAAATGACATATCTCAAAATGCCAGCTACATCAATAATCTCTACAAAATATGACGTCTCTCAAAATGCCAGCTACAGCAATATCTACAAAATAAGGGAGATCTCAAAATGCCAGCTACATCAGTAATCTCCACAAAATATGACATATCTCAAAATCCCAACTACATCAATAGTCTCTACAAAATAAGACAGATCTCAAAACCATCTACATCAGTAATCTCTACAAAATATGACAGCTTTCAAAATGCCAGCTAAATCAATAATCTCTACTACATATGTTAGATCTCATAATGCCACCTACTTGAACAATCTCTACAAAATATGACAGATGTCATGTTTCCAGATCATCAGCAATCTCTCCTCAATACGACACCTCTCAAAATGCCAGCTACGTCAATATTCTCTACAGAATATTACAGATCTCAAAATGCCAGCTACATCAGTAACATCTACAAAATTTGACAGATCTTAAAATACCAGCTACATCAGTAATCTCTTCAAAGAATGACAGATCTCAAAACAAGCCACATAATGAATCTCTACAAAATTCGACAGATTTCAAAAACCAACTGCATCAACAATCTCTACAAAATATGACAGATCTCAATATGCCAGCTACATCAACAATCTTTACAAAATATGACAGATCTCAAAATGCCAGCTATATCAACAATCTCTGAATGATAGGAAAGATCACAAAATACCAGCTACATTATACAATCTCTCCTCCAAAATATGACAGCTCTCAAAATGCCAGCTACATTGATCATTTCTACAAAATAAGACAGATCTCAAAATGCCACCTACATCTGCAATCTCTACAAAATATGACTAATCTCAAAATGCCAGCTACCTCAGCAGAGTGAACAAAATGCAACAGCTCTCAAAACACCAGCTACTTTAATAATATCTACAAAATATGACAGATCTCAAAATGCAAGCTTCATCAGCAATCTCTACAAACTATGACAGATCTTAAAATGCCAGCAACATCAGTAATCTTGACAAAATATGACAGATCTCTAAACCAGCCACATAATCAATCTCAACAAAATACGACAGATCTCAAAAACATCTGCATAAACAATCTCTACAAAATATGTCAGATCTCAAAATCCCAGCTACATCAACAATCTCTACAAAATATGACAGATCACAAAATGCCAGCTACATCAACAATCTTTAGAAAAATATGACAGATCTCAAAATGCCAGTAACGTCAGCAATCTCTATAACATACGACTCATCTCAAAATGCCAAAAACATCAATAATTTCTTCAGAATACGACAGATCTCAAAATGCAAGCTACATCAGTAATATCTACAAAATATGACAGATCTCAAAACCAGCCACGTAATCTATGTCTACTAAATATGACAGATTTCAAAATGCGAGCTACAACAGCAATCCTAAAAAGTATGACAGATCTCAAAATGCCAGCTACATCAACAATCTCTACAAAATATGACAGATCTCAAAATGCCTGCTACATTAGCAATCTCAACAAAATACAGCTATGCCAGCTACAGCATATCAGTAATCTCTACAAAATTTGACCAATATAAAAATGCCAGCTATATCAACAATCTCTACAAAATATGACATATCTCAAAATGCCAGCTACATCAGCATTCTCTACAAAATGCAACAGCTCTAGAAATACCAGCTACATTAATAATTTCTACAAAATATGACAGATTTCAAAATGCTGCTACATTTATAATCTCTACAAAATATAACAGCTCTCAAAATGTGAGCTTCCTCAGCAATCTCTACAAACGACGAAAGATCTCAAAATGCCACCTACATCAAAGATGTCTACGAACTATGACAGATATTATAATGCCAGCTACATCAGTTATCTCTGCAAAATGATACAGATCTTAAAATGTCAGCCAATCAACAATTTCTACAAAATATGAAATTTCTCAAAACAAGGTACATCAGCAATCTCTACAAAATTCACAGATCTCAGAAACACCTACATCAACAATCTCTACCAAATAAGACAGATCTCAAAATTCCAGTTAGATCAGTAATCTCTATATAATACAACATATTTCAAAACCAGCTACATCAGCAATCCCTATAAAATACGCAGATCTCAAAACGAGCTACATCAACAATCTCTACAAAATAAGACAGATCTCAAAATGCCAGCTATATCAATAATCTCTACTAAAAATGACAGTTCTCAAAATGCAAGCCACATAAGCAATTTCTACAAAATACAGCAGATTTCAAAATGCCAACTACATCAAACAATCTCTACAAAACATGACAGATCTTAAAATGCCAGCTACATCAGTAATCTCTACAAAATATGACAGATCTAAAAATGCCAGCTACATCAGTAATCTCTACAAAATATGACAGATCTCAAAACCAGCTACATCAACAATGTCTACAAAATTCGACAGATCTCAAAACCAGCTTGATCAACAATATCTACAAAATATGACATATCCCCAAATGCCAGATACATCAGCAATCTCAGCAAAATATGACATATCTCAAAATGCTAGCAAGATGAACAATCTCTACACAATACAACATATCTGAAATGCCAACTACATCACTAATCTCTACATAATGTGACAGATCTCTAAATTCCAGCTATTTCAGCAATCTCAACAAAATGCAACAGATTTCAAAATGCCAGCTATATCAATAATCTCTACAAAACATGACAGATCTCCAAATGCCAAATACATCGGTAATCTCTACAAAATTTGACAGATCTCAAAATGCCAGCGACATTAGCAATCTCTACAAAATATGACAGATCTCAAAATGAGCTACATCTACAGTCTCTACAAAATATGACATGTCTCAAAACCAGCTACATCAGTAATCTCTACAAAATATGAAAGATCTCAAAATGATAGCTACAGCCAGAATTTCGACTAAATACAACAGCTCTCAAAAGGCCAGCTAAGTCAATAATCTCTACAAAATATTACAGCTCTCAAAATGACAGCTACATCAGCAATCCTACAAAATACAACAGATCTTAACATGCCAGCTAAATCAACAATCTCGACAAAATATGACAGATCTCAAATGCCAGCTACATCAGCAATTTCTAAAAATACAAGAGATCAGAAATGCCAGCTACATCAGCAATCTCAACAAAATATGGTAATGCTAGCTACATCAATAGTCTCAACAAAATATGACAGATCTCAAAAGACGAGCTTCAACTGCTATCTCTACAAAAGATGTCTCAAAATGCCAGCTACATCAACAATGTCTTCCAACTAGGTGAGATATTGTAATGCATGCTACATCAGTAATCTCTACAAAATGCGACAGATCTCAAAATGCCAGCTATATCAACAATCTCTACAAAATATAACTTATCTCAAAATACCAGTTAGATCAGTAATCTCTACAAAATACGACAGATCTCAGAATGCCAGCTACATCAGTAATCTCTAAAAAATACAACAGATGTCAAAACTAGCTACATGAGCAATCTCTAGAAAATACGACAGATCTCAGAACCAGCTACATCAACAATCTATTCAAAATATGACAGATCTCAAAAGGCCAGCTACATCAACAACTTTAAAAAATATGACAGATCTCAAAATGCCAGCTTTATCAGTAATCTCTACAAAATATGACAGATGTCAAAATGCCAGCTACATCAACAATCTCTACAAAATGTAACAGCTCTGGAAATACCAGCTACATTAATAATTTCTACAAAACATGACAGATTTCAAAATGCTAGCTACATTAATAATCTCTACAAAATATGACAGATCTCAAAATGCCAGCTACATCAATGACATCTTCGAACTATGACAGATATTATAATGAACAGCTACATCAGTTATCTCTGCAAAATGATACAGATCTTAAAATGTCAGCCTATCAACAATTTCTACAAAATACGAAATTTCTCTCAAAACAAGGTACATCAGCAATCTCTACAAAATTCACAGATCTCAGAAACACCTACATCAACAATCTCTACAAAATAAGACAGATCTCAAAATTCCAGTTAGATCAGTAATCTTTATATAAAACAACATATTTCAATACCAGCTACATCAGCAATCTCTACAAAATACGCAGATCTCAAAACGAGCTACATCAACAATCTCTACAAAATAAGACAGATCTCAAAATGCCAGCTACATCAATAATCTCTACTAAAAATGACAGTTCTCAAAATGCAAGCCACATGAGCAATTTCTACAAAATACAGCAGATTTCAAAATGCCAACTACATCAAAAAATCTCTACAAAATATGACAGATCTTAAAATGCCAGCTACATCAGCAATCTCAATAAAATATGGTAATGCTAGCTACATCAATAGTCTCTACAAAATATGACAGATCTCAAAAGGCGAGCTTCATCTGCTATATCTACAAAATACATCTCAAAATGCCAGCTACATCAACAATGTCTTCTAACTATGAGAGATTTTGTAATGCATGCTACATCAGTAATCTCTATAAAATGTGACAGATCTCAAAAATGCCAGCTATATCAATGATCTCTACAAAATATAACTGATCTCAAAATACCAGTTAGATCAGTAATCTCTACAAAATACGACAGATCTCAGAATGCCAGCTACATCAGTAATCTCTAAAAAATACAACAGTTGTCAAAACTAGCTACATGAGCAATCTCCAGAAAATACAACAGATCTCAGAACCAGCTACATCAACAATCTACACAAAATATGACAGATCTCAAAATGTCAGCAACATCAGGAATCTGTACAAAATACAACAGATCTCAAAATGCCAGCTACATCAATAATCTCTAAAAAAATGACATATCTCAAAATGCCAGCTACGTCAACAATCTCTACACAATACGACAGAACTTAAAATGCCAGCTACATCAGTAAACTCTACAAAATGCGACAGATCTCAAAATTCCAGCAACATCGGCAAACTCTACTAAATACAACAGATTTCAAAAAGCCAGCTGTATCAACAATCTCTACAAAACAAGACACATCTCAAAAGAGCTACATCAACAATCTATACAAAATATTACAGATCTCAAAATGCCAGTTACTGTACATCCACAATCTCGACTGAATACAATCGCTTTCAAACTGCCAGCAAAATCAATAATCTCTGCAAAACATGACAGATCTCAAAATGCCAGCTATATAAATAATCTCTTGAAAAAATGACAGATCTCAAAATGCAAGCTACATGAGCAATCTGTACAAAATACAACAGATTTCACAATGCCAACTACATCAAAAAATGTATACAAAATTCCACAGATCTTAAAATGACAGCCACATCAGTAATCTCTACAAAATGTGACAGATCTCAAAATGCCAGCTACATCAGCTATATCTAAAAAATACAACAGATCTCAAAAAGCCAGCAATATCAAAAATCTCTGCAAAATATGACACACCTTAAAATGCCTGCCACATCAGTAATCTCTACAAAATACGACAAATCTCAAAACTGGGAATGTCAACAATCTCTACAAAATATGACTAATCTCAAAATGACAGATACATCACCAGTCTCTGTAACTTATGACAGATCTCAAAATTCCAGCTACATCAACAATCTCTACAAAACATGACAGATCTGAAAATGCCAGCTACATCAGTAAACTCTACAAAAGAAAACAGCTCTCAAAATGCAAGCTACATCAATAATCTCTACAAAATATGAGAAATCTCAAAATCCAAGCTACATCAATAATCTCTACATAATATGACATATCTCAAAATGCTAGCAACATGAACAATCTCTACACAATACAAAATACCTGAAATGTCAACTACATCACTAATCTCTACATAATGCGACAGATCTCTAAATTCCAGCTATATCAGCAATCTCAGCAAAATACAATAGATTTAAAAATGCCAGCTATATCAACAATCTACAAAACATGACAGATCTCCAAATGCCAGATACATCGGTAATCTCTATAAAATTTGACAGATCTCGAAATGCCAGCGACATCAGCAATCTCTACAAAATATGACAGGTCTCAAAACCAGCTACATCAGTAATCTCTACAAAATATGAAAGATCTCAAAATGATAGCTACAGCCACAATTTTAACTAAATACAACAGCTCTCAAAATGCCACCAAAGTCAATAATCTCTACAAAATATCACAGCTCTCAAAATGCCAGCTACATCAGCAATCCCTACAAAATACAACAGATCTTAACATGCCAGCTACATCAATAATCTCTCCAAAATATGACATATCTCAAAATGCCAGCTACATCAGTAATCTCTACAAAATATGACCAATCTTAAAATGCCAGCTACATCCGTAATCTCTACAAAATATGACAGATCTCAAAACTAGCCACATTATCAATGTCTACAAAATAGGACAGACCTCAAAACCAGCTACATCAACAATCTGTACTAAATATAACAGATCTCAAAATGCCAGCTACATCAGCAATCCCTACAAAATACAACAGATCTTAACATGCCAGCTACATTAATTATCTCTAAAAAATATGACAGATCTCAAAATGCCAGCTATGTCAGCAATTTCTACAAAACACAAGAGATCGCAAAAAGCAAGCTACATCAGCAATGTCAACAAAATATGGCAATGCCAGCTATATCACTAATCTCTACAAAATATGATAGATCTCAAAAGGTGAGCTTCATCTGCCATCTCTCCAAAAGCGTCTCAAAATGCCAGCTACATCAACAATGTCTACTTACTATTAGAGATATTATAATGCCAGCTACATCAGAAATCTCTTCAAAATGCGACAGATCTCAAAATGCCAGCTGTATCAATGGTCTCTACAAAATATGACTGATCTTAAAATGCCAGTTAGATCAGTAATCTCTACAAAATACAACAGATCTCAAAATGCCACCTACATCAGTAATCTCTACAAAATACAACAGAAGACAAAACTAGATACAGGAGCAGTCTCCAGAAAATACGACAGATCTCAAAACCAACTACATCAACAATCTATACAAAATATGACAGATCTCAAAATGCCAGCTACATCAACAATCACTACAAAATATGATATATCTCAAAATGACAGCTACATCAGCAATCTGATCACAATACTACACCTCCAAAAATGTCAGCTACATCAATAATCTCTGCAAAATTTGACAGATCTCAAAATGCCAGCTACATCAGTATTATCTAGAAAATACAACAAATCTTAAAATGCAAGCTACATCAGTAATCTCTACAAAATGCGACGAATATCAAATTGCCAGCTACATCAGCAATCTCTAAAAAATACAACAGATCTCAAATAGCCAGCATTATCAAAAATCTCTACAAAATATGACACACCTTAAAATGCCAGCTACATCAGTAATCTCTACAAAATATGACAAATCTCAAAACTGGGTATGTCAACAATCTTTACAACATATGACTAATCTCACAATGACAGATACATCAGCAGTCTCTGCAAATTATGACAGATCTCAAAATTCCAGCTACATCAACAATCTCTACAAAATATGACAGATCTGAAAATGACAGCTACATCAGTAAACTCTACAAAAGAAAACAGCTCTCAAAATGCAAGCTACATCAATAATCTCTACAAAATATGAGAAATCTCAAAATTCAAGCTACATCTATAATCTGTACATAATATGACATATCTCAAACTGCTAGCGACATGAACAATCTCTACACAATACAAATATATCTGAAATGCCAACTACATCACTAATCTCTACATAATGCGACAGATCTCTAAATTCCAGCTATAGCAGCAATCTCAAAAAAATACAACAGATTTCAAAATGCCAGCTGTATCAACAATCTCTACAAAACGTGACAGATCTTCAAATGCCAGATACATCGGTAATCTCTACAAAATTTGACAGATCTCAAAATGCCAGCGACATCAGCAATCTCTACAAAATATGACAGATCTCAAAATGAGCTACATCAACAGTCTCTACAAAATATCACAGGTCTCAAAACCAGCACATCAGTAATCTCTTAAAATATGAAAAATCTCAAAATGATAGCTACAGCCACAATTTCGACTAAATACAACAGCCTCAAAATGCCAGCTAAGTCAATAATCTCTACCAAATATTACAACTCTCAAAATGCCAGCTACATCAGCAATCCCTACAAAATATAGCAGATCTTAACATGCCAGCTAAATCAACAATCTCACAAAATATGACTGATCTCAAAATGCCAGCTACATCAGCAATTTCTACAAAATACAAGAGATCAGAAAATGCCAGCTACATCAGCAATCTCAACAAAATATGGCAATGCTAGGAACATCAATAGTCTCTACAAAATATGACAGATCTCAAAAGGCTATCTCATCTGCTATCTCTACAACTGACATCTCAAAATGCCAACTACATCAACAGTGTCTTCTAACTATGAGAGATATTGTAATGCATGCTACATCAGTAATCTCACAAATGTGACAGATCTCAAATGCCAGCTATATCAACGATCACTACAAAATACAACGGATCTCAAAATGCCAGTTAGATCAGTAATCTCTACAAAATACGACAGATCTCAGAATGCCAGCTACATCAATAATCTCTAAAAAATACAACAGATGTCAAAACTAGCTACATGAGCAATCTCTAGAAAATACGACAGATCTCAACCAGCTACATCAACAATCTATACAAAATATGACAGATCTCAAAATGCCAGCTACATCAACAATCTCTACAAAATATGACAGATGTCAAAATGCCAGCTATTTCAATAATCTCTACAAAATATGACAGATGTCAAAATGCTAGCTACATCAACAATCTCTACAAAATATGACAGATCTCAAAATGCCAGCTACATCAACAATCTCTACAAAGTATGACAGATCTCAAAATGCCAGCTATATGAAAAATCTTTACAAAATATGACAGAACTCAAAATGCCAGCTACATGAGCAATCTTTACAAAATACAACAGATTTCAAAATGCATGCTGCTTCAAAAATCTCTACAAAATATGATAGATATTAAAATGCCAGTTACATCAGTAATCTGTATAAAATGCAACATATCTCAAAATGCCAGATACATCTGCAATCTGAATAAAATACGACAGATCTCAAAATGCCAGCTACATCAGTAATATGTACAAAATACAACTGCTCACAAAATAGCAGCTACATTAATAATCTCTGCAAAATATGACGGATCTCAAAATGCTAGCTACATCAATGATCTCTACAAAATATGACAGATCTCGAAGGGACAGCTTCATCAGCCATCTCTACAAAAGACATCTTAAAATGCCAGCTACACCAACAATGACTACTAAGAATGACAAATATTATAATGCCAACTACATCAGCAATCTCTACAAAATGCGACAGAACTCAAAATGCCAGCTATACCAACAAACTCTACAAAATATGACTGATCTCAAAATGCCAGTAAGATCACTAATATCTACAAAATACGACAGATCTCAAAATGCCAGCTACATCAGTAACCTTTACAAATATTATTGATCTCAAAACTAGCTACATGAGCAATCTCTAGAAAATATGACAGATCTCAAAACCAGCTTCATCAACAATCTATACAAAGCATGACAGATCTCAAAATGCCAGCTACATCAAAAATCTCTACAAAGTATGACAGATCTCAAAATGCCAGCTATTTGAATAATCTCTACAAAATATGACAGAACTCAAAATATCATCTACATGAGCAATCTTTACAAAATACAACAGATTTCAAAATGCAAGCTACATCAAAAATCTCTACAAAATACGATAGATAAGAAAATGCCAGTTACATCAGTAATCTGTAAAAAATCCAACAGATCTCAAAATGCCAGCTACATCTGCAATCTGCACAAAATATGACAGATCTCAAATTGTCATCTATATCAATAATCTCTACAAAATGAGACAGAACTCAAAATCCCAGCTACATGAGCAATCTTTATAAAATACAATAGACTTCAAAATGCCAGCTGCATTAAAAATCTCTACAAAATACGATAGATCTTAAAGGGCCAGTTACATCAGTAATCTCAGTAAAATGCAACAGATTTCAAAATGCCAGGCATATCTGCAATCTGTACAAAATACGACAGATTGCAAAATGCTAGCTACATCAACAATCTCTACAAAATACGACAATTCTCAAAATGCCAGCTATTGTACATCAACAATCTCTACAAAATAAGACTGATCTCAAACCAGCTACATCAGCAATCTCACAAAATATGACAGATCTCAAATTCAGCTACATCTGCTATATCTACAAAATCCGACAAACCACAAAAAGCCAGCTACATCAACAATCTCTACTAAATATAACAGATATCAAAATGCCAGCTACATCAGTAATCTCTATAAAATACGACAGCTCCAAAAATACCAGCTACATCAGCAATCTCTATAAAATACAACAGATATTAAAATGCCAGCTACATCAGTAATCTCTACAAAATACGTCACATCTCAAAATTCCAGTTACATCAGCAATCATAACAAAATAAAACATATCTCAAAATGCCAGGTATATCAACAATCTCTACAAAATATGACAGAATGCAAAATGTCAGCTACATTCAAAATCTATACAAAATACAACAGCTCTCAAAATACCACCTACCTTGATCATCTCTACAAAAATGTGGCAGATCTCAAAATGCCAGCTACAACAGCAATCTCTACAAAATATGACTGATCTCAAAAGGACAGCTACATCAATAATCTCTACAAAATATGACAGGTCTCAATATGCCAACTACTTCAACAATATTTACAAAATATGACAGATCTCATAATGCTAGCTTCATCAATAATATCTACAAAATGCGACAGATCTCAAAATTCCAGTTACATCAGCAATCTCTACAAAATACAACAGATCTCAAAATGCCAGTTATATCAACAAGTTCTACAAGATATGACAGATCACAAAATGCTAGCTACATTAACAATCTCTACGAAATATGACAGCTCTCAAAATGCCAGCTACATCAGCAACCTCTACAAAATATGACTGATCTCAAAATGCCAGCTGCATCAGCAGTCTGAACAAAACATAACAGCTCTCAAAATACCAGCTACATTAATATCTTCAAAATATGACAGATCTCAAAATGCAAGCTTCATCAGCAATCTCTACAAACTACGACAGATCTAAAAATGCCAGCAACATCAGTAATCTTGACAAAATATGACAGATGTCAAAATGCCAGCTACATAAGCAATCTCTAAAAAGCATGACAGATCGCAAAATGCCAGCAATATCAACAATCTGTACAAAATATGACAGATCTCAAACTGCCAGATACTTCATCAATCTCCAAAAAATACAGCAATGACAGCCATATCAGTAATCTCTACAAAATATGACCGATGTCAAAATGACATCTACATCAACAATCTCTACAAAATATGACATACCTTAAAATGCCAGTTACAGTACATCAACAATCTCTACAAAATACAACAGCTCTAAAAATACCAGGTATATTAATGATCTCTACAAAATATGACAGATTTTGAAATGCTAGCTACATTAATAATCACTACAGAATATGACAGATCTCAAAATGCTAGATTCATCAGAAATCTCTACAAATGACGACAGATCTCAAAATGCCAGCTATATCAACAATCTCTACAAAATATAACTGATCTCAAAATACCAGTTAGATCAGTAATCTCTACAAACTACGACAGATCTCAGAATGCCAGCTACATAAGTAATCTCTAAAAAATACAACAGATGTCAAAACTAGCTACATGAGCAATCTCTAGAAAATACGACAGATCTCAGAACCAGCTACATCAACAATCTATACAAAATATGACAGATCTCAAGAGGCCAGCTACATCAACAATCTCTACAAAATATGACAGATCTCAAAATGCCAGCTTTATCAGTAATCTCACAAATATGACAGATGTCAAAATGACAGCTACATCAACAATCTCTACAAAATGTAACAGCTCTGGAAATACCAGCTACATTAATAATTTCTAGAAAATATGACAGATTTCAAAATGCTAGCTACATTAATAATCTCTACAAAATATGACAGATCTCAAAATGCCAGCTACATCAATGACGTCTACGAACTATGACAGATATTATAATGCCAGCTACATCAGTTATCTCTGCAAAATGATACAGATCTTAAAATGTCAGCCTATCAACAATTTCTACAAAATACGAAATTTCTCAAAACAAGGTACATCAGCAATCTCTACAAAATACGCAGATCTGAAAACGAGCTACATCAACAATCTCTACAAAATAAGACAGATCTCAAAATGCCAGCTACATCAATAATCTCTACTAAAAATGACAGTTCTCAAAATGCAAGCCACATGAGCAATTTCTACAAAATACAGCAGATTTCAAAATGGCAAATACATCAAAAAATCTCTACAAAATATGACAGATCTTAAAATGCCAGCTACATCAGCAATCTCAACAAAATATGGTAATGCTAGCAACATCAATAGTCTCTATAAAATATGACAGATCTCAAAAGGCGAGCTTCATCTGCTATATCTACAAAATACATCTCGAAATGCCAGCTACATCAACAATGTCTTCTAACTATGAGAGATTTTGTAATGCATGCTACATCAGTAATCTCTACAAAATGTGACAGATCTCAAAATGCCAGCTATATCAATGATCTCTACAAAATATAACTGATATCAAAATAACAGTTAGATCAGTAATCTCTACAAAATACTACAGATCTCAGAATGCCAGCTACATCAGTAATCTCTAAAAATACAACAGTTGTCAAACTAGCTACATGAGCAATCTCCAGAAAATACAACAGATCTCAGAACCAGCTACATCAACAATTCATACAAAATATGACAGATCTCAAAATGGCAGCAACATCAGCAATCTGTACAAAATACAACAGATCTCAAAATGCCAGCTACATCAATAATTCAAAAATGACATATCACAAAATGCCAGCTACGCAACAATCTCTACACAATAGACAGAACTTAAAATGCCAGCTACATCAGTAAACTCTACAAAATGCGACAGATCTCAAAATTCCAGCAACATCGGGAAACCCTACTAAATACAATAGATTTCAAAAGCCAGCTGTATCAACAATCTTACAAAACAAGACACATCTCAAAAGAGCTACATCAACAATCTATACAAAATATTACAGATCTCAAAATGCCAGTTACTGTACATCCACAATCTCGACTGAATACAACCGCTTCAAACTGCCAGCAAAATCAATAATCTCCAAAATATGACAGATCTCAAAATGCCAGCTACATCAACAATCTCTACAAAGCATGACAGATCTGAAAATGCCAGCTACATCAGTAAACTCTAAAAAGAAAACAGCTCTAAATGCAAGCTACATCAATAATCCTACAAAATATGAGAAATCTCAAAACTAAGCTACATCAATAATCTGTACATAATATGACATATCTCAAAATGCTAGCAACATGAACAATCTCTACACAATACAAAATACCTGAAATGTCAACTACATCACTAATCTCTACATAATGCAACAGATCTCTAAATTCCAGCTATATCGGCAATCTCAGCAAAATACAACAGATTTAAAAATGCCAGCTATATCAACAATCTCTACAAAACATGACAGATCTCCAAATGCCAGATACATCGGTAATCTCTACAAAATTTGACAGATCTCAAAATGCCAGCGACATCAGCAATCTCTACAAAATATGACAGGTCTCAAAACCAGCTACATCAGTAATCTCTACAAAATATGAAAGATCTCAAAATGATAGCTACAGCCACAATTTCGACTAAATACAACAGCTCTCAAAATGCCACCTAAGTCAATAATCTCTACAAAATATCACAGCTCTCAAAATGCCAGCTACATCAGCAATCCCTACAAAATACAACAGATCTTAACATGCCAGCTACATCAATAATCTCTCCAAAATATGACATATCTCAAAATGCCAGCTACATCAGTAATCTCTACAAAATATGACCAATCTTAAAATGCCAGCTACATCCGTAATCTCTACAAAATATGACAGATCTCAAAACTAGCCACATTATCAATGTCTACAAAATAGGACAGACCTCAAAACCAGCTACATCAACAATCTGTACTAAATATGACAGATCTCAAAATGCCAGCTACATCAGCAATCCCTACAAAATACAACAGATCTTAACATGCCAGCTACATCAATAATCTCTAAAAAATATGACAGATCTCAAAATGCCAGCTATGTCAGCAATTTCTACAAAATACAAGAGATCTCAAAAAGCAAGCTACATCAGCAATGTCAACAAAATATGGCAATGCCAGCTATATCACTAATCTCTACAAAATATGATAGATCTCAAATGAAGCCATCTGCCATCTCTCCAAAAGCATCTCAAAATGCCAGCTACATCAACAATGTCTACTTACTATTAGAGATATTATAATGCCAGCTACATCAGAAATCTCTTCAAAATGCGACAGATCTCAAAATGCCAGCTATATCAATGGTCTCTACAAAATATGACTGATCTTAAAATGCCAGTTAGATCAGTAATCTCTACAAAATACAACAGATCTCAAAATGCCAGCTACATCAGTAATCTCTACAAATACAACAGAAGACAAAACTAGCTACAGGAGCAGTCTCCAGAAAATACGACAGATCTCAAAACCAACTACATCAACAATCTATACAAAATATGACAGATCTCAAAATGCCAGCTACATCAACAATCACTACAAAATATGATATATCTCAAATGACAGCTACATCAGCAATCTCAACATAATCCAGCAATGCCAGCAGTATCAGTAATCACTACAAAATATGACAGATGTCACAGTGCCAGCTACATCAACAATCTCTACAAAATATGACAGATCTCAAAATGCCAGCAACATCAATGATGTATACGAACTGACAGATATTATAATGCCAGCTACATCAGCAATCTCTACAAAATATAAAAGATTTCAAAATGCCAGCTATATCACCAATCTCTGCAAAGTATGACAGATGTCAAAATGCCAGCTACATCAGTAATCTCTGCAAAATACAACAGATCTCAAAATGCCACGTACATCCACAATCTCGACTAAATACGACAGCTCTCAAAATGAAAGCTAAATCAATAATCACAACAAAATAAGACAGATCTCAAAATGCCAGCTACATGAACAATCTTAACAAAATAATACAGATCTCAATTTGCCAGCTACATCAGCAATCTGATCACAATACTACACCTCCAAAAATGTCAGCTACATCAATAATCTCTGCAAAATTTGACAGATCTCAAAATGCCAGCTACATCAGTATTATCTAGAAAATACAACAAATCTTAAAATGCAAGCTACATCAGTAATCTCTACAAAATGCGACGGATATCAAAATGCCAGCTACATCAGCAATCTCTAAAAAATACAACAGATCTCAAATAGCCAGCATTATCAAAAATCTCTACAAAATATGACACACCTTAAAATGCCAGCTATATCAGTAATCTCTACAAAATACGACAAATCTCAAAACTGGGTATGTCAACAATCTTTACAACATATGACTAATCTCACAATGACAGCTACATCAGCAGTCTCTGCAAATTATGACAGATCTCAAAATTCCAGCTACATCAACAATCTCTACAAAATATGACAGATCTGAAATGACAGCTACATCAGTAAACTCTACAAAAGAAAACAGCTCTCAAAATGCAAGCTACATCAATAATCTCTACAAAATATGAGAAATCTCAAAATTCAAGCTACATCTATAATCTGTACATAATATGACATATCTCAAACTGCTAGCGACATGAACAATCTCTACACAATACAACATATCTGAAATGCCAACTACATCACTAATCTCACATAATGCGACAGATCTCTAAATTCCAGCTATAGCAGCAATCTCAAAAATACAACAGATTTCAAAATGCCAGCTGTATCAACAATCTCTACAAACGTGACAGATCTTCAAATGCCTGATACATCGGTAATCTCTACAAAATTTGACAGATCTCAAATGCCAGCGACATCAGCAATCTCTACAAAATATGACAGATCTCAAAATGAGCTACATCAACAGTCTCTACAAAATATCACAGGTCTCAAAACCAGCTACATCAGTAATCTCTTAAAATATGAAAATCTCAAAATGATAGCTACAGCCACAATTTCGACTAAATACAACAGCTCTCAAAATGCCAGCTAAGTCAATAATCTCTACCAAATATTACAACTCTCAAAATGCCAGCTACATCAGCAATCCCTACAAAATATAGCAGATCTTAACATGCCAGCTAAATCAACAATCTCACAAAATATGACTGATCTCAAAATGCCAGCTACATCAGCAATTTCTACAAAATACAAGAGATCAGAAAATGCCAGCTACATCAGCAATCTCAACAAAATATGGCAATGCTAGGAACATCAATAGTCTCTACAAAATATGACAGATCTCAAAAGGTGAGCTTCATCTGCTATCTCTACAAAAGACATCTCAAAATGCCAACTACATCAACAGTGTCTTCTAACTATGAGAGATATTGTAATGCATGCTACATCAGTAATCTCTACAAAATGTGACAGATCTCAAAATGCCAGCTATATCAACGATCACTACAAAATACAACGGATCTCAAAATGCCAGTTAGATCAGTAATCTCTACAAAATACGACAGATCTCAGAATGCCAGCTACATCAATAATCTCTAAAAAATACAACAGATGTCAAAACTAGCTACATGAGCAATCTCTAGAAAATACGACAGATCTCAACCAGCTACATCAACAATCTATACAAAATATGACAGATCTCAAAATGCCAGCTACATCAACAATCTCTACAAAATATGACAGATGTCAAAATGCCAGCTATTTCAATAATCTCTACAAAATATGACAGATGTCAAAATGCCAGCTACATCAACAATCTCTACAAAATATGACAGATCTCAAAATGCTAGCTTCATCAATAATCTCTACAAATTGTGACAGATCTCAAAATGTGAGTTTCATAAGCCATCTCTACAAAAGACATCTCAAAATGCCAGCTATATCAACAATGTCAACTAAGTATGACAAATATTATAATGCCAGCTACATCAGCAATCTCTACAAAATGCGACAGCTCTCAAAATGACAGCTATATCAACGAACTCTAAAAAATATGACTGAAATGAAAATGCCAGTAAGATCAGTAATCTCTACAAAATACGACAGATCTCAAAATGCCAGCTACATCAATAATCTCTACAAAGTATGACAGATCTCAAAATGCCAGCTATATGAAAAATCTTTACAAAATATGACAGAACTCAAAATGCCAGCTACATGAGCAATCTTTACAAAATACAACAGATTTCAAAATGCATGCTGCTTCAAAAATCTCTACAAAATATGATAGATATTAAAATGCCAGTTACATCAGTAATCTGTATAAAATGCAACATATCTCAAAATGCCAGATACATCTGCAATCTGAATAAAATACGACAGATCTCAAAATGCCAGCTACATCAGTAATATGTACAAAATACAACTGCTCACAAAATAGCAGCTACATTAATAATCTCTGCAAAATATGACGGATCTCAAAATGCTAGCTACATCAATGATCTCTACAAAATATGACAGATCTCGAAGGGACAGCTTCATCAGCCATCTCTACAAAAGACATCTTAAAATGCCAGCTACACCAACAATGACTACTAAGAATGACAAATATTATAATGCCAACTACATCAGCAATCTCTACAAAATGCGATAGAACTCAAATGCCAGCTATACCAACAAACTCTACAAAATATGACTGATCTCAAAATGCCAGTAAGATCACTAATATCTAAAATACGACAGATCTCAAAATGCCAGCTACATCAGTAACCTTTACAAATATTATTGATCTCAAAACTAGCTACATGAGCAATCTCTAGAAAATATGACAGATCTCAAAACCAGCTTCATCAACAATCTATACAAAGCATGACAGATCTCAAAATGCCAGCTACATCAAAAATCTCTACAAAGTATGACAGATCTCAAATGCCAGCTATTTGAATAATCTCACAAAATATGACAGAACTCAAAATATCATCTACATGAGCAATCTTACAAAATACAACAGATTTCAAATGCAAGCTACATCAAAATCTCTACAAAATACGATAGATAAGAAAATGCCAGTTACATCAGTAATCTGTAAAAATCCAACAGATCTCAAAATGCCAGCTACATCTGCAATCTGCACAAAATATGACAGATCTCAAATTGTCATCTATATCAATAATCTCTACAAAATGAGACAGAACTCAAAATCCCAGCTACATGAGCAATCTTTATAAAATACAATAGACTTCAAATGCCAGCTGCATTAAAAATCTCTACAAATATTATAGATCTTAAAGGGCCAGTTACATCAGTAATCTCAGTAAAATGCAACAGATTTCAAAATGCCAGGCATATCTGCAATCTGTACAAAATACGACAGATTGCAAAATGCTAGCTACATCAACAATCTCTACAAAATACGACAATTCTCAAAATGCCAGCTATTGTACATCAACAATCTCTACAAAATAAGACTGATCTCAAAACCAGCTACATCAGCAATCTCTACAAAATATGACAGATCTCAAATTCAGCTACATCTGCTATATCTACAAAATCCGACAAACCACAAAAAGCCAGCTACATCAACAATCTCTACTAAATATAACAGATATCAAAATGCCAGCTACATCAGTAATCTCTATAAAATACGACAGCTCCAAAAATACCAGCTACATCAGCAATCTCTATAAAATACAACAGATATTAAAATGCCAGCTACATCAGTAATCTCTACAAAATACGTCACATCTCAAAATTCCAGTTACATCAGCAATCATAACAAAATAAAACATATCTCAAAATGCCAGGTATATCAACAATCTCTACAAAATATGACAGAATGCAAAATGTCAGCTACATTCAAAATCTATACAAAATACAACAGCTCTCAAAATACCACCTACCTTGATCATCTCTACAAAAATGTGGCAGATCTCAAAATGCCAGCTACAACAGCAATCTCTACAAAATATGACTGATCTCAAAAGGACAGCTACATCAATAATCTCTACAAAATATGACAGGTCTCAATATGCCAACTACTTCAACAATATTTACAAAATATGACAGATCTCATAATGCTAGCTTCATCAATAATATCTACAAAATGCGACAGATCTCAAAATTCCAGTTACATCAGCAATCTCACAAAATACAACAGATCTCAAAATGCCAGTTATATCAACAAGTTCTACAAGATATGACAGATCACAAATGCTAGCTACATTAACAATCTCTACGAAATATGACAGCTCAAAATGCCAGCTACATCAGCAACCTCTACAAAATATGACTGATCTCAAATGCCAGCTGCATCAGCAGTCTGAACAAAACATAACAGCTCTCAAAATACCAGCTACATTAATATCTTCAAAATATGACAGATCTCAAAATGCAAGCTTCATCAGCAATCTCACAAACTACTTACAGATCTAAAATGCCAGCAACATCAGTAATCTTGACAAAATATGACAGATGTCAAATGCCAGCTACATAAGCAATCTCTAAAAGTGACAGATCGCAAATGCCAGCAATATCAAATCTGTACAAAATATGACAGATCTCAAACTGCCAGATACTTCATCAATCTCCAAAAAATACAGCAATGACAGCCATATCAGTAATCTCTACAAAATATGACCGATGTCAAAATGACATCTACATCAACAATCTCTACAAAATATGACATACCTTAAAATGCCAGTTACAGTACATCAACAATCTCTACAAAATACAACAGCTCTAAAAATACCAGGTATATTAATGATCTCTACAAAATATGACAGATTTTGAAATGCTAGCTACATTAATAATCACTACAGAATATGACAGATCTCAAAATGCTAGATTCATCAGAAATCTCTACAAATGACGACAGATCTCAAAATGCCAGCTATATCAACAATCTCTACAAAATATAACTGATCTCAAAATACCAGTTAGATCAGTAATCTCTACAAACTACGACAGATCTCAGAATGCCAGCTACATAAGTAATCTCTAAAAAATACAACAGATGTCAAAACTAGCTACATGAGCAATCTCTAGAAAATACGACAGATCTCAGAACCAGCTACATCAACAATCTATACAAAATATGACAGATCTCAAGAGGCCAGCTACATCAACAATCTCTACAAAATATGACAGATCTCAAAATGCCAGCTTTATCAGTAATCTCTACAAAATATGACAGATGTCAAAATGACAGCTACATCAACAATCTCTACAAAATGTAACAGCTCTGGAAATACCAGCTACATTAATAATTTCTAGAAAATATGACAGATTTCAAAATGCTAGCTACATTAATAATCTCTACAAAATATGACAGATCTCAAAATGCCAGCTACATCAATGACGTCTACGAACTATGACAGATATTATAATGCCAGCTACATCAGTTATCTCTGCAAATGATACAGATCTTAAATGTCAGCCTATCAACAATTTCTACAAAATACGTAATTTCTCAAAACAAGGTACATCAGCAATCTCTACAAAATACGCAGATCTGAAAACGAGCTACATCAACAATCTCTACAAAATAAGACAGATCTCAAAATGCCAGCTACATCAATAATCTCTACTAAAAATGACAGTTCTCAAAATGCAAGCCACATGAGCAATTTCTACAAAATACAGCAGATTTCAAAATGGCAAATACATCAAAAAATCTCTACAAAATATGACAGATCTTAAAATGCCAGCTACATCAGCAATCTCAACAAAATATGGTAATGCTAGCAACATCAATAGTCTCTATAAAATATGACAGATCTCAAAAGGCGAGCTTCATCTGCTATATCTACAAAATACATCTCGAAATGCCAGCTACATCAACAATGTCTTCTAACTATGAGAGATTTTGTAATGCATGCTACATCAGTAATCTCTACAAAATGTGACAGATCTCAAAATGCCAGCTATATCAATGATCTCTACAAAATATAACTGATATCAAAATAACAGTTAGATCAGTAATCTCTACAAAATACGACAGATCTCAGAATGCCAGCTACATCAGTAATCTCTAAAAAATACAACAGTTGTCAAACTAGCTACATGAGCAATCTCCAGAAAATACAACAGATCTCAGAACCAGCTACATCAACAATCTACACAAAATATGACAGATCTCAAAATGGCAGCAACATCAGCAATCTGTACAAAATACAACAGATCTCAAAATGCCAGCTACATCAATAATCTCTAAAAAAATGACATATCACAAAATGCCAGCTACGTCAACAATCTCTACACAATACGACAGAACTTAAAATGCCAGCTACATCAGTAAACTCTACAAAATGCGACAGATCTCAAAATTCCAGCAACATCGGCAAACTCTACTAAATACAACAGATTTCAAAAAGCCAGCTGTATCAACAATCTCTACAAAACAAGACACATCTCAAAAGAGCTACATCAACAATCTATACAAAATATTACAGATCTCAAAATGCCAGTTACTGTACATCCACAATCTCGACTGAATACAACCGCTTTCAAACTGCCAGCAAAATCAATAATCTCTGCAAAATATGACAGATCTCAAAATGCCAGCTACATCAACAATCTCTACAAAGCATGACAGATCTGAAAATGCCAGCTACATCAGTAAACTCTACAAAAGAAAACAGCTCTCAAAATGCAAGCTACATCAATAATCTCTACAAAATATGAGAAATCTCAAAATCCAAGCTACATCAATAATCTGTACATAATATGACATATCTCAAAATGCTAGCAACATGAACAATCTCTACACAATACAAAATACCTGAAATGTCAACTACATCACTAATCTCTACATAATGCAACAGATCTCTAAATTCCAGCTATATCGGCAATCTCAGCAAAATACAACAGATTTAAAAATGCCAGCTATATCAACAATCTCTACAAAACATGACAGATCTCCAAATGCCAGATACATCGGTAATCTCTACAAAATTTGACAGATCTCAAAATGCCAGCGACATCAGCAATCTCTACAAAATATGACAGGTCTCAAAACCAGCTACATCAGTAATCTCTACAAAATATGAAAGATCTCAAATGATAGCTACAGCCACAATTCTACTAAATACAACAGCTCTCAAAATGCCACCTAAGTCAATAATCTCTACAAAATATCACAGCTCTCAAAATGCCAGCTACATCAGCAATCCCTACAAAATACAACAGATCTTAACATGCCAGCTACAATAATCTCTCCAAAATATGACATATCTCAAAATGCCAGCTACATCAGTAATCTCTACAAAATATGACCAATCTTAAAATGCCAGCTACATCCGTAATCTCTACAAAATATGACAGATCTCAAAACTAGCCACATTATCAATGTCTACAAAATAGGACAGACCTCAAAACCAGCTACATCAACAATCTGTACTAAATATGACAGATCTCAAAATGCCAGCTACATCAGCAATCCCTACAAAATACAACAGATCTTAACATGCCAGCTACATCAATAATCTCTAAAATATGACAGATCTCAAATGCCAGCTATGTCAGCAATTTCTACAAAATACAAGAGATCTCAAAAGCAAGCTACATCAGCAATGTCAACAAAATATGGCAATGCCAGCTATATCACTAATCTCTACAAAATATGATAGATCTCAAAAGGCGAGCTTCATCTGCCATCTCTCCAAAAGCATCTCAAAATGCCAGCTACATCAACAATGTCTACTTACTATTAGAGATATTATAATGCCAGCTACATCAGAAATCTCTTCAAAATGCGACAGATCTCAAAATGCCAGCTATATCAATGGTCTCTACAAAATATGACTGATCTTAAAATGCCAGTTAGATCAGTAATCTCTACAAAATACAACAGATCTCAAAATGCCAGCTACATCAGTAATCTCTACAAAATACAACAGAAGACAAAACTAGCTACAGGAGCAGTCTCCAGAAAATACGACAGATCTCAAAACCAACTACATCAACAATCTATACAAAATATGACAGATCTCAAAATGCCAGCTACATCAACAATCACTACAAAATATGATATATCTCAAAATGACAGCTACATCAGCAATCTCAACATAATCCAGCAATGCCAGCAGTATCAGTAATCACTACAAAATATGACAGATGTCACAGTGCCAGCTACATCAACAATCTCTACAAAATATGACAGATCTCAAAATGCCAGCAACATCAATGATGTATACGAACTGACAGATATTATAATGCCAGCTACATCAGCAATCTCTACAAAATATAAAAGATTTCAAATGCCAGCTATCACCAATCTGCAAAGTATGACAGATGTCAAAATGCCAGCTACATCAGTAATCTCTGCAAAATACAACAGATCTCAAAATGCCACGTACATCCACAATCTCGACTAAATACGACAGCTCT
The DNA here is from genome assembly GCA_016271365.2 of Neoceratodus forsteri. Lineage (NCBI taxonomy): Eukaryota > Metazoa > Chordata > Ceratodontiformes > Ceratodontidae > Neoceratodus > Neoceratodus forsteri. The sequence goes on along the minus strand of CM028131.1, from coordinate 878,065,276 downwards.
CAAAATGAAAGCTAAATCAATAATCACAACAAAATAAGACAGATCTCAAAATGCCAGCTACATGAACAATCTTAACAAAATAATACAGATCTCAATTTGCCAGCTACATCAGCAATCTGATCACAATACTACACCTCCAAAAATGTCAGCTACATCAATAATCTCTGCAAAATTTGACAGATCTCAAAATGCCAGCTACATCAGTATTATCTAGAAAATACAAAATCTTAAATGCAAGCTACATCAGTAATCTCTACAAAATGCGATGGATATCAAAATGCCAGCTACATCAGCAACTCTAAAAATACAACAGATCTCAAATAGCCAGCATTATCAAAATCTCTACAAAATATGACACACCTTAAATGCCAGCTATATCAGTAATCTCTACAAAATAGACAAATCTCAAAACTGGTATGTCAACAATCTTACAACATATGACTAATCTCACAATGACAGCTACATCAGCAGTCTCTGCAAATTATGACAGATCTCAAAATTCCAGCTACATCAACAATCTCTACAAAATATGACAGATCTGAAAATGACAGCTACATCAGTAAACTCTACAAAAGAAAACAGCTCTCAAAATGCAAGCTACATCAATAATCTCTACAAAATATGAGAAATCTCAAAATTCAAGCTACATCTATAATCTGTACATAATATGACATATCTCAAACTGCTAGCGACATGAACAATCTCTACACAATACAACATATCTGAAATGCCAACTACATCACTAATCTCTACATAATGCGACAGATCTCTAAATTCCAGCTATAGCAGCAATCTCAAAAAAATACAACAGATTTCAAAATGCCAGCTGTATCAACAATCTCTACAAAACGTGACAGATCTTCAAATGCCTGATACATCGGTAATCTCTACAAAATTTGACAGATCTCAAAATGCCAGCGACATCAGCAATCTCTACAAAATATGACAGATCTCAAAATGAGCTACATCAACAGTCTCTACAAAATATCACAGGTCTCAAAACCAGCTACATCAGTAATCTCTTAAAAATATGAAAAATCTCAAAATGATAGCTACAGCCACAATTTCGACTAAATACAACAGCTCTCAAAATGCCAGCTAAGTCAATAATCTCTACCAAATATTACAACTCTCAAAATGCCAGCTACATCAGCAATCCCTACAAAATATAGCAGATCTTAACATGCCAGCTAAATCAACAATCTCTACAAAATATGACTGATCTCAAAATGCCAGCTACATCAGCAATTTCTACAAAATACAAGAGATCAGAAAATGCCAGCTACATCAGCAATCTCAACAAAATATGGCAATGCTAGGAACATCAATAGTCTCTACAAAATATGACAGATCTCAAAAGGTGAGCTTCATCTGCTATCTCTACAAAAGACATCTCAAAATGCCAACTACATCAACAGTGTCTTCTAACTATGAGAGATATTGTAATGCATGCTACATCAGTAATCTCTACAAAATGTGACAGATCTCAAAATGCCAGCTATATCAACGATCACTACAAAATACAACGGATCTCAAAATGCCAGTTAGATCAGTAATCTCTACAAAATACGACAGATCTCAGAATGCCAGCTACATCAATAATCTCTAAAAAATACAACAGATGTCAAAACTAGCTACATGAGCAATCTCTAGAAAATACGACAGATCTCAACCAGCTACATCAACAATCTATACAAATATGACAGATCTCAAAATGCCAGCTACATCAACAATCTCTACAAAATATGACAGATGTCAAATGCCAGCTATTTCAATAATCTCTACAAAATATGACAGATGTCAAAATGCCAGCTACATCAACAATCTCTACAAAATATGACAGATCTCAAAATGCTAGCTTCATCAATAATCTCTACAAATTGTGACAGATCTCAAATGTGAGTTTCATAAGCCATCTCTACAAAGACATCTCAAAATGCCAGCTATATCAACAATGTCAACTAAGTATGACAAATATTATAATGCCAGCTACATCAGCAATCTCTACAAAATGCGACAGCTCTCAAAATGACAGCTATATCAACGAACTCTAAAAAATATGACTGAAATGAAAATGCCAGTAAGATCAGTAATCTCTACAAAATACGACAGATCTCAAAATGCCAGCTACATCAATAATCTTTACAAATATAACAGATCTCAAAACTAGCTAAATGAGCAATCTCTAGAAAATACAACAGATCTCAAAACCAGCTACATCAACAATCTACAGAAAATATGACAGATCTCAAAATGCCAGCTACATCAACAATCTCTATAAAGTATGACAGATCTCAAAATGCCAGCTATATGAAAAATCTTTACAAAACATGACAGAACTCAAAATGCCAGCTACATGAGCAATCTTTACAAAATACAACAGATTTCAAAATGCATGCTGCTTCAAAAATCTCTACAAAATATGATAGATATTAAAATGCCAGTTACATCAGTAATCTGTATAAAATGCAACATATCTCAAAATGCCAGATACATCTGCAATCTGAATAAAATACGACAGATCTCAAAATGCCAGCTACATCAGCAATCTCTACAAGATACAACAGATCTTAACATGCCAGCTACATCAACAATCTCTAAAAAATATGACAGATCTCAAAATGCCAGCTACATCAGCAATTTCTACAAAATCCAACAGATCTCAAAATGCCAGCTACATCAGTAATATGTACAAAATACAACTGCTCACAAAATAGCAGCTACATTAATAATCTCTGCAAAATATGACGGATCTCAAAATGCTAGCTACATCAATGATCTCTACAAAATATGACAGCTCAAGGGACAGCTTCAAGCCATCTCTACAAAGACATCTTAAATGCCAGCTACACCAACAATGACTACTAAGAATGACAAATATTATAATGCCAACTACATCAGCAATCTCTACAAAATGCGACAGAACTCAAAATGCCAGCTATACCAACAAACTCTACAAAATATGACTGATCTCAAAATGCCAGTAAGATCACTAATATCTACAAAATACGACAGATCTCAAAATGCCAGCTACATCAGTAATCTTTACAAATATTATTGATCTCAAAACTAGCTACATGAGCAATCTCTAGAAAATATGACAGATCTCAAAACCAGCTTCATCAACAATCTATACAAAGCATGACAGATCTCAAAATGCCAGCTACATCAAAAATCTCTACAAAGTATGACAGATCTCAAAATGCCAGCTATTTGAATAATCTCTACAAAATATGACAGAACTCAAAATATCATCTACATGAGCAATCTTTACAAAATACAACAGATTTCAAAATGCAAGCTACATCAAAAATCTCTACAAAATACGATAGATAAGAAAATACCAGTTACATCAGTAATCTGTAAAAAATCCAACAGATCTCAAAATGCCAGCTACATCTGCAATCTGCACAAAATATGACAGATCTCAAATTGTCATCTATATCAATAATCTCTACAAATGAGACAGAACTCAAAATCCAGCTACATGAGCAATCTTTATAAATTACAATAGATTTAAAATGCCAGCTGCATTAAAATCTCTACAAAATATGATAGATCTTAAAGGCCAGTTACATCAGTAATCTCTGTAAAATGCAACAGATTTCAAAATGCCAGCCATATCTGCAATCTGTACAAAATACGACAGATTGCAAAATGCTAGCTACATCAACAATCTCTACAAAATACGACAATTCTCAAAATGCCAGCTACTGTACATCAACAATCTCTACAAAATAAGACTGATCTCAAAACCAGCTATATCAGCAATCTCTACAAAATATGACAGATCTCAAATTCAGCTAAATCTGCTATATCTACAAAATCTGACAAACCACAAAAAGCCAATTACATCAACAATCTCTACTAAATATAACAGATATCAAAATGCCAGCTACATCAGTAATCTCTACAAAATACGACAGCTCCAAAAATGCCAGCTACATCAGCAATCTCTATAAAATACAACAGATGTTAAAATGCCAGCTACATCAGTAATCTCTACAAAATACGTACATCTCAAATTCCAGTTACATCAGCAATCATAACAAAATAAAACATATCTCAAAATGCCAGGTATATCAACAATCTCTACAAAATATGACAGAATGCAAAATGTCTATATTCAAAATCTATACAAAATACAACAGCTCTCAAAATACCACCTACCTGATCATCTCTACAAAATGTGACAGATCTCAAAATGCCAGCTACAACAGCAATCTCTACAAAATATGACTGATCTCAAAAGGACAGCTACATCAATAATTTCTACAAAATATGACAGGTCTCAATATGCCAACTACTTCAACAATATTTACAAAATATGACAGATCTCATAATGCTAGCTTCATCAATAATATCTACAAAATGCGACAGATCTCAAAATTCCAGTTACATCAGCAATCTCTACAAAATACAACAGATCTCAAAATGCCAGCTATATCAACAAGTTCTACAAGATATGACAGATCACAAAATGCTAGCTACATTAACAATCTCTACAAAATATGACAGCTCTCAAAATGCCAGCTACATCAGCAACCTCTACAAAATATGACTGATCTCAAAATGCCAGCTACATCAGCAGTCTGAACAAAACATAACAGCTCTCAAAATACCAGCTACATTAATATCTTCAAAATATGACAGATCTCAAAATGCAAGCTTCATAAGCAATCTCTACAAACTACGACAGATCTAAAAATACCAGCAACATCAGTAATCTTGACAAAATATGACAGATCTCAAAATGCCAGCTACATCAGCAATCTCTAAAAAGCATGACAGATCGCAAAATGCCAGCAATATCAACAATCTGTACAAAATATGACAGATCTCAAACTGCCAGATACTTCAGCAATCTCCAAAAAATACAGCAATAACAGCTATATCAGTAATCTCTACAAAATATGACCGATGTCAAAATGCCATCTACATCAACAATCTCTACAAAATATGACATATCTCAATATGCCAGTTACAGTACATCAGCAATCTCTACAAAATACAACAGCTCTAAAAATACCAGGTATATTAATGATCTCTACAAAATATGACAGATTTTGAAATGCTAGCTACATTAATAATCACAACAGAATATGACAGATCTCAAAATGCTAGATTCATCAGAAATCTCTACAAATGACGACAGATCTCAAAATGCCAGCTACATCAATGATGTCTACAAACCATGACAGATGTTAATATGCCAGCTACATCAGTAATCTCTGCTAAATGATACAGATCTTAAAATGTCAGCGTATCAACAATTTCTACAAAATACAAAATATCTCAAAACCAGCTACAGCAGCAATCTCTACAAAATACACAGATCTCAAAAACAGCTACATTAACAATCTATACAAAATAAGACAGATCTCAAAATTCCAGTTAGATCAGTAATCTCTACAAAATAAGACAGATCTCAAAATTCCAGTTAGATCAGTAATCTCTACAAAATACGACATATTTCAAAACCAGCTACCTCAGCAATATCTACAAAATACATAGATCTCAAAACCAGCTACATCAACAATCTCTACAAAATAAGACAGATCTCAAAATGCCAGCTATATCAATAATCGCTACTAAAAATGACAGCTCTCAAAATGCAAGCTACATGAGCAATTTCTCCAAAATACAACAGATTTCAAAATGCCAACTACATCAAAAAATCTCTACAAAATATGACAGATCTTAAAATGCAACCTACATCAGTAATCTCTACAAAATATGACAGATCTCAATACCAGCTACATCAGCAATGTCTACAAACTTCGACAGATCTCAAAACCAGCTTTATCAACAATCTCTACAAAATATGACATATCTCAAAATGCCAGCTACATCAGTAATCTCTACAAAATATGACGTCTCTCAAAATGCCAGCTACAGCAATATCTACAAAATAAGGAAGATCTCAAAATGCCAGCTACATCAGTAATCTCTACAAAATATGACATATCTCAAAATCCCAGCTACATCAACAATCTCTACAAAATAAGACAGATCTCAAAACCAGCTACATCAGTAATCTCTACAAAATACGACAGCTTTCAAAATGACAGCTTAATCAATAATCTCTACTACATATGTTAGATCTCATAATGCCATCTACTTGAACAATCTCTACAAAATATGACAGATGTCATGTTTCCAGATCATCAGCAATCTCTACTCATTACAACACCTCTCAAAATGCCAGCTACGTCAATATTCTCTACAGAATATTACAGATCTCAAAATGCCAGCTACATCAGTAACATCTACAAAATTTGACAGATCTTAAAATACCAGCTACATCAGTAATCTCTTCAAAGAATGACAGATCTCAAAACAAGCCACATAATGAATCTCTACAAAATTCGACAGATTTCAAAAACCAACTGCATCAACAATCTCTACAAAATATGACAGATCTCAATATGCCAGCTACATCAACAATCTTTACAAAATATGACAGATCTCAAAATGCCAGCTATTTTAACAATCTCTAAAAGATAGGACAGATCTCAAAATGCCAGCTACATTATACAATCTCTGCAAAATACGACAGCTCTCAAAATGCCAGCTACATTGATCATTTCTACAAAATATGACAGATCTCAAAATGCCAGCTACATCTGCAATCTCTACAAAATATGACTAATCTCAAAATGCCAGCTACATCAGCAGAGTGAACAAAATACAACAGCTCTCAAAACACCAGCTACATTAATAATATCTACAAAATATGACAGATCTCAAAATGCAAGCTTCATCAGCAATCTCTACAAACTATGACAGATCTTAAAATGCCAGCAACATCAGTAATCTCTACAAAATATGACAGATCTCTAAACCAGCCACATAATCAATCTCAACAAAATACGACAGATCTCAAAAACAGCTGCATAAACAATCTCTACAAAATATGTCAGATCTCAAAATACCAGCTACATCAACAATCTCTACAAAATACGACAGATCACAAAATGCCAGCTACATCAACAATCTTTAGAAAATATGACAGATCTCAAAATGCCAGTTATGTCAGCAATCTCTATAACATACGACTCATCTCAAAATGCCAAAACCATCAATAATTTCTACAGAATACGACAGATCTCAAAATGCAAGCTACATCAGTAATATCTACAAAATATGACAGATCTCAAAACCAGCCACGTAATTTATGTCTACAAAATATGACAGATTTCAAAATGCGAGCAACAACAGCAATCTCTAAAAAGTATGACAGATCTCAAAATGCAAGCTACTTCAGCAATCTCTACAAAATATGACAGATCTCAAAATGCCAGCTACATCAGCAATCTCAACAAAATACAGCTATGCCAGCTACAACATATCAGTAATCTCTACAAAATTTGACCAATATAAAAATGCCAGCTATATCAACAATCTCTACAAAATATGACATATCTCAAAATGCCAGCTACATCAGCATTCTCTACAAAATGCAACAGCTCTAGAAATACCAGCTACATTAATAATTTCTACAAAATATGACAGATTTTAAAATGCTAGCTACATTAATAATCTCTACAAAATATGACAGATCTCAAAATGCGAGATTCCTCAGCAATCTCTACAAACGACGACAGATCTCAAAATGCCAGCTACATCAATGATGTCTATGAACTATGACAGATATTATAATGCCAGCTACATCAGTTATCTCTGCAAAATGATACAGATCTTAAAATGTCAGCCTATCAACAATTTCTACAAAATACGAAATTTCTCAAAACAAGGTACATCAGCAATCTCTACAAAATTCACAGATCTCAGAAACACCTACATCAACAATCTCTACAAAATAAGACAGATTTCAAAATTCCAGTTAGATCAGTAATCTCTATATAATACAACATATTTCAAAACCAGCTACATCAGCAATCTCTACAAAATATGCAGATCTCAAAACGAGCTACATCAACAATCTCTACAAAATAAGACAGATCTCAAAATGCCAGCTATATCAATAATCTCTACTAAAAATGACAGTTCTCAAAATGCAAGCCACATGAGCAATTTCTACAAAATACAGCAGATTTCAAAATGCCAACTACATCAAACAATCTCTACAAAATATGACAGATCTTAAAATGCCAGCTACATCAGTAATCTCTACAAAATATGACAGATCTAAAATGCCAGCTACATCAGTAATCTCTATAAAAAATGACAGATCTCAAAACCAGCTACATCAGCAATGTCTACAAAATTTGACAGATCTCAAAACCAGCTTGATCAACAATATCTACAAAATATGACATATCTCCAAATGCCAGATACATCAGCAATCTCAGCAAAATATGACATATCTCAAAATCCTAGCAAGATGAACAATCTCTGCACAATACAACATATCTGAAATGCCAACTACATCACTAATCTCTACATAATGCGACAGATCTCTAAATTCCAGCTATATCTGCAATCTCAACAAAATGCAACAGATTTCAAAATGCCAGCCATATCAATAATCTCTACAAAACATGACAGATCTCCAAATGCCAAATACATCGGTAATCTCTACAAAATTTGACAGATCTCAAAATGCCAGCGACATCAGCAATCTCTACAAAATATGACAGGTCTCAAAACCAGCTACATCAGTAATCTCTACAAAATATGAAAGATCTCAAAATGATAGCTACAGCCACAATTTCGACTAAATACAACAGCTCTCAAAATGCCAGCTAAGTGAATAATCTCTACAAAATATTACATCTCTCAAAATGCCAGCTACATCAGCAATCCCTTCAAAATACAACAGATCTTAACATGCCAACTAAATCAACAATCTCAACAAAATATGACAGATCTCAAAATGCCAGCTACATCAGCAATTTCTACAAAATACAAGAGATCACAAAATGCCAGCTACATCAGCAATCTCAAGAAAATATTGTAATGCTAGCTACATCAATTGTCTCTACAAAATATGACAGATCTCAAAATTCCAGTTAGATCAGTAATCTCTATATAATACAACATATTTCAAAACCAGCTACATCGGCAATCTCTACAAAAAATGCAGATCTCAAAATGAGCTACATCAACAATCTCTACAAAGTAAGACAGATCTCAAAATGCCAGCTACATCAATAATCTCTACTAAAAATGACAGTTCTCAAAATGCAAGCCACATGAGCAATTTCTACAAAGTACAGCAGATTTCAAAATGCCAACTGCATCAAAAAATCTCTACAAAATATGACAGATCTTAAAATGCCAGTGACATCAGCAATCTCAACAAAATATGGTAATGCTAGCTACATCAATTGTCTCTACAAAATATGACAGATCTCAAAAGGCGATCTTCATCAGCTATATCTACAAAAGACATCTCAAAATACCAGCTACATCAACAATGTCTTCTAACTATGAGAGATATTGTAATGCATGCTACTTCAGTAATCTCTATAAAATGCGACAGATCTCAAAATGCCAGCTATATCAACGATCTCTACAAAATATAACTGATCTCAAAATACCAGTTAGATCAGTAATCTCTACAAAATACGACAGATCTCAGAATGCCAGCTACATCAGTAATCTCTAAAAAATGCAACAGATGTCAAAACTAGCTACATGAGCAATCTCCAGAAAATACGACAGATCTCAGAGCCAGCTACATCAACAATCTATACAAAATATGACAGATCTCAAAATGCCAGCTATATCAGTAATCTCTACAAAATATGACAAATCTCAAAATGGCAGCAACATCAGCAATCTGTACAAAATACAACAGATCTAAAAATACCAGCTACATTAATAATCTCTACAAAATATGACAGATTTCAAAATGCTAGCTACTTTAATAATCTCTACAAAATATGACAGATTTCAATATGCGAGCTTCATCAGCAATCTCTACAAATGACAGATCTCAAAATGCCAGCTGCATCAACAAACTCTACAAAACACAACAGATTTCAAAATGCCAACTACATCAAAATATCTTAACAAAATAGGAGAGATCTTAAAATGCCAGCTACATCAACAATCTCTACAAAGTATGACAGATCTCAAAATGCCAGCTACATCAACAATCTCTAGAAAATAGGACAGACCTCAATATGCCAGCTATGTCAGCAATCTCTACAACATACGACTCATCTCAAAATGCCAACTACATCAATAATCACTACAGAATATGACAGATCACAAAATGCCAGCTACCTCAGTAATAAATACAAAATATGACATATCTCAAAACCTGCCACATCATCAATGTCTACGAAATAGGACAGATCTCAAAATCAGCTACATCAACAATCTGTACAAAATATGACAGATATCAAAATGCCAGCTACATCAGCAATCTCTACAAGATACAACAGATCTTAACATGCCAGCTACAACAACAATCTCTACAAAATATGACAGATCTCAAAATGCCAGCTACATCAGCAATTTCTTCAAAATACGACAGATCTCAAAATGCCAGCTACTACAGCAATATGTACAAAATACAACTGCTCTCGAAATAGCAGCTACATTAATAATCTCTACAAAATATGACAGATCTCAAAATGCTAGCTACATCAATAATCTCTACAAATTGAGACAGATCTCAAAATGTGAGCTTCATCAGCCATCTTTACAAAAGACATCTCAAAATGCCAGCTATATCAACAATGTCGACTAAGAATGACAAATATTATAATGCCAGCTACATCAGCAATCTCTACAAAATGCGACAGCACTCAAAATGCCAGCTATATCAGCGAACTCTAAAAAATACAACTGATATCAAAATGCCAGTAAGATCAGTAATCTCTACAAGATACGACAGATCTCAAAAATGCCAGCTACATCAGTAATCTTTACAAATATAACAGATCTCAAAACTAGCTACATGAACAATCTCTAGAAAATATGACAGATCTCAAAACCAGCTACATCAACAATCTATACAAAATGTGACAGATCTCAAAATGCCAGCTACATCAACAATCTCTACAAAGTATGACAGATCTCAAAATGCCAGCTATATGAGCAATCTTTATAAAATACAACATATTTCAAAATGCCTCCTACATCAAAAATCTCTACAAAATATGATAGATATTAAAATACCAATTACATCAGTAATCTTTATAAAATGTAACATATCTCAAAGTGCAAGCTACATCTGCAATCTGCACAAAATATGACAGATCTCAAAATGCCAGCTACATCAGCAATCTCTACAAGATACAACAGATCTTAACATGCCGGCTACATCAACAATCTCTACAAAATATGTCAGATCTCAAAATGCCAGATACAGCAGCAATTTCAACAAAATACAGCAGATCTCAAAATGCCAGCTACATCAGTAATATGTACAAAATACAACTACTCTCAAAATAGCAGCTACATTAATAATCTCTACAAAATATGACAGATCCCAAAATGCTAGCTACATCAATGATCTCTACAAAATATGACAGATCTCAAAAGGCGAGCTTCATCAGCCATCTCTACAAAAGACATCTCAAAATGCCAGCTAAATCAACAATGTCTACTAAGTATGACAACTATTATAATGCCAGCTAGATCAGCAATCTCTACAAAATACGACAGAAATCAAAATGCCAGCTATATCAACAAACTCTACAAAATATGACTGATCTCAAAATGCCCGTAAGATCAGTAATATCTACAAAATATGACAGATCACAAAATGCCCGCTACATCAGTAATCTCTACAAATACAGCTGATCTCAAACTAGCTACATGAACAATCTAGAAAATGTACAGATCTCAAAACCAGCTACATCAACAATCTATACAAAATATGACAGATCTCAAAATGCCAGCCACATCAACATTCTCTACAAAGTAAGACAGATCTCAAAATGCCAGCTATATGAATAATCTCTACAAAATATGTCAGAACTCAAAATACCATCTACATGAGCAATCCTTACAAAATACAACAGATTTCAAAATGCCAGCTACATCAAAAATCTCTACAAAATATGATAGATATTAAAATGCCAGTTACATCAGTAATATGTATAAAATCCAACAGATCCCAACATGCATCTACATCTGCAATCTGTACAAAATATGACAGATCTCAAAATGCCAGCTGTATCAATAATCTCTACAAAATATGACAGAACTCAAAATCCCAGCTACATGCGCAATCTTTATAAAATACAATAGATTTCAAAATGCCAGATACATTAAAAATCTCTACAAAGTACGATAGATCTTAAAAGGCCGGATACATCAGTAATCTCCATTGAATGCAACAGATTTCAAAATGCCAGCTACATCTGCAATCTGTACAAATTACGACAGATCGCAAAATGCTAGCTACATCCACAATCTCTCCAAAATACGACAAATCTCAAAATGCCAGCTACTGTACATCAACAATCTCTACAAAATAAGACTGATCTCAAAACCAGCTACATCAGCAATCTCTATAAAATATGACAGATCTCAAATTCGACTACATCTGCTATATATACAAAATCCGAAAAAACGCAAAAAGCCAGCTACATCAACAATCTCTACAAAATATAACAGATATCAAAATGCCAGCTACATCAGTAATCTCTATAAAATACGACAGCTCCAAAAATGTCAGCTACATTAGCAATCTCTATAAAATACAACAGATCTTGAAATGCCAGCTACATCAGTAATCTCTACAAAATGTCAGATCTCAAAACTCCAGTTACATCAGCAATCATAACAAATAAAACATATCACAAAATGCCAGGTATATCAACAATCTCTACAAAATATGACAGAACACAAAATGCCAGCTACATTCAAAATCTCTACAAAATACAACAGCTCTCAAAATGCCACCTACATTGATCATCTCTACAAAAATGTGACGGATCTCAAAATGCCAGCTACAACAGCAATCTCTACAAAATATGACTGATCTCAAAAGGACAGCTACATCAATAATCTCTACAAAATATGACAGGTCTCAATATGCCAGCTACATCAACAATATTTACAAAATATGACAGATCTCATAATGCTAGCTTCATCAATAATCTCTACAAAATGCATAGATCTCAAAATTCCAGTTACATCAGCAATCTCTACAAAATACAACAGATCTCAAATGCCAGCTACATCAGCAATTTCTGCAAAATACGACTGATTTCAAAATGCCGCTACATCAGCAATATGTACCAAATACAACTGCTCTCAAAATAGCAGCTACATTAATAACCTCTACAAAATATGACAGATCACAAAATGCTAGCTAAAACAATAATCTCTACAAATTGTGACAGATCTCAAAATGTGAGCTTCATCAGCCATCTCTACAAAAGACATCTCAAAATGCCAGCTATATCAACAATGTCGACTAAGTATAATAAATATAATGCCAGCTACATCAGCAATCTCTACAAAATGCGACAGCACTCAAAATGCAGCTATATCAACAAACTCTATGAAATATGACTGATATCAAAATGCAAGAAAGATCAGTAATCTCTACAAAATACGACATATCTCAAAATGCCAGCTACATCAGTAATCTTTACAAATATAACAGATCTCAAAACTAGCTACTTGTGCAATCTCTAGAAAATACGCAGATCTCTAAACCAGCTACATCAACAATCTGTACAAAATATGACAGATCTCAAAATGCTAGCTACATCAACAATCTCTACAAAGTATGACAGATCTCAAAATGCCAGCTATATGAATAATCTTCACAAAATATGACAGAACTCAAAATGCCAGCTACATGAGCAATCTTTACAAAATACAACAGATTTCAAAATGCTCACATCAAAAATCTCTACAAAATATAAATGATACTAAAATGCCAGTTACATCAGTAATCTGTATGAAATGCAACGTCTCAAAATGCCAGCTACATCTGCAATCTGTACAAAATACGACAGATCTCAAAATGCCAGCTACGTCAGCAATCTCAACAAGATACAACAGATCTTAACATGCCAGCTACATCAACAATCTCTACTAAATATGACAGATCTCAAAATGCCAGCTACTTCAGCAATTTCTTCAAAATACAACAGATCTCAAAATGCCAGCTACATCAGTAATATGTACAAAATACAACTGCTCTCAAAATAGCAGATACATTAATAATCTCTACAAAATATGACAGATCTCAAAATGCTAGCTACATCAATGATCTCTACAAAATATGACAGATCTCAAAAGGCGAGCTTCATCAGCCATCTCTACAAAAGACATCTCAAAATGCCAGCTAAATCAGCAATCTCTACAAAATGCGACAGAACTCAAAATGCCAGCTATATCAACGAACTCTACAAAATATGACTGATCTCAAAATGCCAGTAAGATCAGTAACATCTACAAAATACGACAGATCTCAAAATGCCAGGTACATCAGTAATCTCTACAAATATAACTAATCTCAAAACTAGCTACATGAGCAATGTCTAGAAAATATGACAGATCTCAAAACCAGCTGCATCAACAATATATACAAAATGTGACAGATCTCAAAATGCCATCTACATCAACAATCTCTACAAAGAATGACAGACCTAAAAATGCCAGATGTATGAATAATCTCTACAAAATATGACAGAACTCAAAATACCATCTAAATGAGCAATCTTTACAAAATACAACAGATTTCAAAATGCCAGCTACATCAAAAATCTCTACAAAATACGATAGATATTAAAATGCCATTACATCAGTAATCTGAATAAAATCCAACAGATCTCAAAATGCAAGCTACATCTGCAATCTGTGCAAAATGTGACAGATCTCAAAATGCCAGCTATATCAATAATCTCTATAAGATACAACAGATCTTAACATGCCAGCAACTTCAACTATCTCTACAAAATACGACAGATCTCAAAATTCCAGCTACATCAGTAATCTTTACAAATATAACAGATCTCAAAACTAGCTACATGATCAATCTCTAGAAAATACGACAGATCTCAAAACCAGCTACATCAACAATCTATGCAAAATATGACAGATCTCAAAATGCAAGCTACATCAACAATCTCTACAAAGTATGACAGATCTCAAATGCCAATTTTATGAATAATGTCAACAAATATGACAGGACTCAAAATGCCAGCTACATGAGCAATCTTTACAAAATACAACAGATTTCAAATGCCTGCTACATAAAAATCTCAACAAAATATGATCGATATTAAATGCCAGTTACATCAGTAATCTGTATAAATGCAATGTATCTCAAAATGCCAGCTACATCTGCAATATGTACAAAATCGACAGATCTCAAAATGCCAGTTACATCAGCAATCTCTTCAAGATTCAAAATCTTAACATGCCAGCAACTTGAACAATCTCGAGAAAATATGAAAGATCTCAAAATGCCAGCTACATCAGTAATATGTACAAAATGCAACAGCACTCAAAATGCCAGCTGTATCAATGAACTCTACAAAGTATGACACATCTCAAAATGCCAGCTATATGAATAATCTTTACAAAATATGACAGAACTCAAAATGCCAGCTACATGAGCAATCTTTACAAAATACAACAGATTTCAAAATGCCTGCTACATCAAAAATCACTACAAAATATAATATATATTAAAATGCCAGTTACATAAGTATTCTGTATAAAATGCAACATATCTCAAAATGCCAGCTACATCTGCAATCTGTACAAAATACGACAGATCTCAAATTGCCAGCTACATCAGCAATCTCTACAAGATACAACAGATCTTAACATGCCAGCAACTTCAACTATCTCTACAAAATACGACAGATCTCAAAATGCCAGCTACATCAGTAATCTTTACAAATATAACAGATCTCAAAACTAGCTACATGATCAATCGCTAGAAAATACGACAGATCTCAAAACCAACTACATCAACAATCTATGCAAAATATGACAGATCTCAAAATGCAAGCTACATCAATAATCTCTACAAAGTATGACAGATCTCAAAATGCCAGTTTTATGAATAATCTCTACAAAATATGACAGAACTCAAAATGCCAGCTACATGAGCAATCTTTATAAAATACAGTAGATTTCAAGATGCCAGCTACATTAAAAATCTCTACAAAGTACGAAAGATCTTAAAAGGCCAGTTACATCAGTAATCTCTATAAATGCAACAGATTTCAAATGCTAGCTACATCTGCAATCTGTATAAAATACTACAGATTGCAAAATGCTAGCTACATCAACAATCTCTACAAAATAATACAAATCTCAAAATGCCAGCTACTGTACATCAACAATTCTACAAAATAAGACTGATCTCAAAACCAGTAACATCAGCAATCTCTACAAAATATGACAGATCTCAAATTCAGCTACATCTGCTATATCTACAAAATCCGACAAACCACAAAACGCCAGCTACATCAACAATCTCTACAAAATATAACAGATATCAAAATGCCAGCAACATCAGTAATCTCTATAAAATATGACAGCTCCAAAAATGCCAGTTACATCAGCAAACTCTAAAAAATACAACAGATCTTAAAATGCCAGCTACATCAGTAATCTCTACAAAAGGTCAGATCTCAAAATTCCAGTTACATCAGCAATCATAACAAAATAAATCATATCTCAAAATGCCAGGTATATCAACAATCTCTACGAAATATGACAGAACACAAAATGCCAGCTACATTCAAAATCTCTACAAAATACAACAGCTCTCAAAATGCCACCTACATAGATCATCGATACAAAAATGTGACAGATCTCAAAATGCCAGTTACAACAGCAATCTCTTCAAAATACGACTGATCTCAAAAGGACAGCTACATCAATAATCTCAGCAAATATGACAGGTCTCAATATGCCAGCTACATCAACAATATTTACAAAATATGACAGATCTCATAATGCTAAGCTTCATCAATAATCTCTACAAATGCGACAGATCTCGAAATTCCAGTTACATCAGCAATCTCTACAAAATACAACAGATCTCAAAATGCCAGCTATCAACAAGCTCTACAAAATATGACAGATCTCAAAATGCAAGCTACATCAGCAATTTCTACAAAATATGACAGATTTCAAATGCCACTACATCAGCAATATGTACAAAATAAAACTGTCTCAAAATAGCAGCTACATTAATAATCTCTACAAAATATGACAGATCACAAAATGCTAGCTAAAACAATAATCTCTACAAATTGTGACAGATCTCAAATGTGGGCTTCATCAGCCATCTCTACAAAAGACATCTCAAAATGCCAGCTATATCAACAATGTCGACTAAGTATAATAAATATAATGCCAGCTACATCAGCAATCTCTACAAAACGACAGCACTCAAAATGCCAGCTATATCAACAAACTCTATGAAATATGACTGATATCAAAATGCAAGAAAGATCAGTAATCTCTACAAAATACGACATATCTCAAAATGCCAGCTACATCAGTAATCTTTACAAATATAACAGATCTCAAAACTAGCTACTTGTGCAATCTCTAGAAAATACGGCAGATCTCTAAACCAGCTACATCAACAATCTGTACAAAATATGACAGATCTCAAAATGCTTAGCTACATCAACAATCTCTACAAAGTATGACAGATCTCAAAATGCCAGCTATATGAATAATCTTCACAAAATATGACAGAACTCAAAATGCCAGCTACATGAGCAATCTTTACAAAATACAACAGATTTCAAATGCCTGCTACATCAAAAATCTCTACAAAATATAAATGATACTAAAATGCCAGTTACATCAGTAATCTGTATGAAATGCAACGTCTCAAAATGCCAGCTACATCTGCAATCTGTACAAAATAAGACAGATCTCAAATGCCAGCTACGTCCAGCAATCTCAACAAGATACAACAGATCTTAACATGCCAGCTACATCAACAATCTCTACTAAATATGACAGATCTCAAAATGCCAGCTACTTCAGCAATTTCTTCAAAATACAACAGATCTCAAAATGCCAGCTACATCAGTAATATGTACAAATACAACTGCTCTCAAAATAGCAGATACATTAATAATCTCTACAAATATGACAGATCTCAAAATGCTAGCTACATCAATGATCTCTACAAAATAGACAGATCTCAAAAGGCGAGCTTCATCAGCCATCTCACAAAAGACATCTCAAAATGCCAGCTAAATCAGCAATCTCTCAAAATGCACAGAACTCAAAATGCCAGCTATATCAACGAACTCTACAAAATATGACTGATCTCAAAATGCCAGTAAGATCAGTAACATCTACAAAATACGACAGATCTCAAAATGCCAGGTACATCAGTAATCTCTACAAATATAACTAATCTCAAAAACTAGCTACATGAGCAATGTCTAGAAAATATGACAGATCTCAAAACCAGCTGCATCAACAATATATACAAATGTGACAGATCTCAAATGCCATCTACATCAACAATCTCTACAAAGAATGACAGACCTAAAATGCCAGATGTATGAATAATCTCTACAAAATATGACAGAACTCAAAATACCATCTAAATGAGCAATCTTTACAAAATACAACAGATTTCAAAATGCCAGCTACATCAAAAATCTCTACAAAATACGATAGATATTAAAATGCCATTACATCAGTAATCTGAATAAAATCCAACAGATCTCAAAATGCAAGCTACATCTGCAATCTGTGCAAAATGTGACAGATCTCAAAATGCCAGCTATATCAATAATCTCTACAAGATACAACAGATCTTAACATGCCGGCTACATCAACAATCTCTACAAAATATGTCAGATCTCAAAATGCCAGATACAGCAGCAATTTCAACAAAATACAGCAGATCTCAAAATGCCAGCTACATCAGTAATATGTACAAAATACAACTACTCTCAAAATAGCAGCTACATTAATAATCTCTACAAAATATGACAGATCCCAAAATGCTAGCTACATCAATGATCTCTACAAAATATGACAGATCTCAAAAGGGAGCTTCATCAGCCATCTCTACAAAGACATCTCAAAATGCCAGCTAAATCAACAATGTCTACTAAGTATGACAACTATTATAATGCCAGCTAGATCAGCAATCTCTACAAAATACGACAGAAATCAAAATGCCAGCTATATCAACAAACTCTACAAAATATGACTGATCTCAAAATGCCCGTAAGATCAGTAATATCTACAAAATATGACAGATCACAAAATGCCCGCTACATCAGTAATCTCTACAAATACAGCTGATCTCAAAACTAGCTACATGAACAATCTCTAGAAAATACGACAGATCTCAAAACCAGCTACATCAACAATCTATACAAAATATGACAGATCTCAAAATGCCAGCCACATCAACATTCTCTACAAAGTAAGACAGATCTCAAAATGCCAGCTATATGAATAATCTCTACAAAATATGTCAGAACTCAAAATACCATCTACATGAGCAATCCTTACAAAATACAACAGATTTCAAAATGCCAGCTACATCAAAAATCTCTACAAAATATGATAGATATTAAAATGCCAGTTACATCAGTAATATGTATAAAATCCAACAGATCCCAACATGCCATCTACATCTGCAATCTGTACAAAATATGACAGATCTCAAAATGCCAGCTGTATCAATAATCTCTACAAAATATGACAGAACTCAAAATCCCAGCTACATGCGCAATCTTTATAAAATACAATAGATTTCAAAATGCCAGATACATTAAAAATCTCTACAAAGTACGATAGATCTTAAAAGGCCGGATACATCAGTAATCTCCATTGAATGCAACAGATTTCAAAATGCCAGCTACATCTGCAATCTGTACAAATTCGACAGATCGAAAATGCTAGCTATCATCCACAATCTCTCCAAAATACGACAAATCTCAAAATGCCAGCTACTGTACATCAACAATCTCTACAAAATAAGACTGATCTCAAAACCAGCTACATCAGCAATCTCTATAAAATATGACAGATCTCAAATTCGACTACATCTGCTATATATACAAAATCCGAAAAAACGCAAAAAGCCAGCTACATCAACAATCTCTACAAAATATAACAGATATCAAAATGCCAGCTACATCAGTAATCTCTATAAAATACGACAGCTCCAAAAATGTCAGCTACATTAGCAATCTCTATAAAATACAACAGATCTTGAAATGCCAGCTACATCAGTAATCTCTACAAAATGTCAGATCTCAAAACTCCAGTTACATCAGCAATCATAACAAATAAAACATATCACAAAATGCCAGGTATATCAACAATCTCTACAAAATATGACAGAACACAAATGCCAGCTTCATTCAAAATCTCTACAAAAATACAACAGCTCTCAAATGCCACCTACATTGATCATCTCTACAAAAATGTGACGGATCTCAAAATGCCAGCTACAACAGCAATCTCTACAAAATATGACTGATCTCAAAAGGACAGCTACATCAATAATCTCTACAAAATATGACAGGTCTCAATATGCCAGCTACATCAACAATATTTACAAAATATGACAGATCTCATAATGCTAGCTTCATCAATAATCTCTACAAAATGCGACAGATCTCAAAATTCCAGTTACATCAGCAATCTCTACAAAATACAACAGATCTCAAAATGCCAGCTACATCAGCAATTTCTGCAAAATACGACTGATTTCAAAATGCCGGCTACATCAGCAATATGTACCAAATACAACTGCTCTCAAAATAGCAGCTACATTAATAACCTCTACAAAATATGACAGATCACAAAATGCTAGCTAAAACAATAATCTCTACAAATTGTGACAGATCTCAAAATGTGAGCTTCATCAGCCATCTCTACAAAGACATCTCAAAATGCCAGCTATATCAACAATGTCGACTAAGTATAATAAATATAATGCCAGCTACATCAGCAATCTCTACAAAATGCGACACTCAAAATGCCAGCTATATCAACAAACTCTATGAAATATGACTGATATCAAAATGCAAGAAAGATCAGTAATCTCTACAAAATACGACATATCTCAAAATGCCAGCTACATCAGTAATCTTTACAAATATAACAGATCTCAAAACTAGCTACTTGTGCAATCTCTAGAAAATACGGCAGATCTCTAAACCAGCTACATCAACAATCTGTACAAAATATGACAGATCTCAAAATGCTAGCTACATCAACAATCTCTACAAAGTATGACAGATCTCAAAATGCCAGCTATATGAATAATCTTCACAAAATATGACAGAACTCAAAATGCCAGCTACATGAGCAATCTTTACAAAATACAACAGATTTCAAAATGCCTGCTACATCAAAAAATCTCTACAAAATATAAATGATACTAAAATGCCAGTTACATCAGTAATCTGTATGAAATGCAACGTCTCAAAATGCCAGCTACATCTGCAATCTGTACAAAATACGACAGATCTCAAAATGCCAGCTACGTCAGCAATCTCAACAAGATACAACAGATCTTAACATGCCAGCTACATCAACAATCTCTACTAAATATGACAGATCTCAAAATGCCAGCTACTTCAGCAATTTCTTCAAAATACAACAGATCTCAAAATGCCAGCTACATCAGTAATATGTACAAAATACAACTGCTCTCAAAATAGCAGATACATTAATAATCTCTACAAAATATGACAGATCTCAAAATGCTAGCTACATCAATGATCTCTACAAAATATGACAGATCTCAAAAGGCGAGCTTCATCAGCCATCTCTACAAAAGACATCTCAAAATGCCAGCTAAATCAGCAATCTCTACAAAATGCGACAGAACTCAAAATGCCAGCTATATCAACGAACTCTACAAAATATGACTGATCTCAAAATGCCAGTAAGATCAGTAACATCTACAAAATACGACAGATCTCAAAATGCCAGGTACATCAGTAATCTCTACAAATATAACTAATCTCAAAACTAGCTACATGAGCAATGTCTAGAAAATATGACAGATCTCAAAACCAGCTGCATCAACAATATATACAAAATGTGACAGATCTCAAAATGCCATCTACATCAACAATCTCTACAAAGAATGACAGACCTAAAAATGCCAGATGTATGAATAATCTCTACAAAATATGACAGAACTCAAAATACCATCTAAATGAGCAATCTTTACAAAATACAACAGATTTCAAAATGCCAGCTACATCAAAAATCTCTACAAAATGATAGATATTAAAATGCCATTACATCAGTAATCTGAATAAAATCAACAGATCTCAAAATGCAAGCTACATCTGCAATCTGTGCAAATGTGACAGATCTCAAAATGCCAGCTATATCAATAATCTCTATAAGATACAACAGATCTTAACATGCCAGCAACTTCAACTATCTCTACAAAATACGACAGATCTCAAAATTCCAGCTACATCAGTAATCTTTACAAATATAACAGATCTCAAAACTAGCTACATGATCAATCTCTAGAAAATAACACAGATCTCAAAACCAGCTACATCAACAATCTATGCAAAATATGACAGATCTCAAAATGCAAGCTACATCAACAATCTCTACAAAGTATGACAGATCTCAAAATGCCAATTTTATGAATAATGTCAACAAAATATGACAGGACTCAAAATGCCAGCTACATGAGCAATCTTTACAAAATACAACAGATTTCAAAATGCCTGCTACATAAAAAATCTCAACAAAATATGATCGATATTAAAATGCCAGTTACATCAGTAATCTGTATAAAATGCAATGTATCTCAAAATGCCAGCTACATCTGCAATATGTACAAAATACGACAGATCTCAAAATGCCAGTTACATCAGCAATCTCTTCAAGATTCAAAAGATCTTAACATGCCAGCAACTTGAACAATCTCGAGAAAATATGAAAGATCTCAAAATGCCAGCTACATCAGTAATATGTACAAAATGCAACAGCACTCAAAATGCCAGCTGTATCAATGAACTCTACAAAGTATGACACATCTCAAAATGCCAGCTATATGAATAATCTTTACAAAATATGACAGAACTCAAAATGCCAGCTACATGAGCAATCTTTACAAAATACAACAGATTTCAAAATGCCTGCTACATCAAAAATCACTACAAAATATAATATATATTAAAATGCCAGTTATAAGTATTCTGTATAAATGCAACATATCTCAAAATGCCAGCTACATCTGCAATCTGTACAAAATACGACAGATCTCAAATTGCCAGCTACATCAGCAATCTCTACAAGATACAACAGATCTTAACATGCCAGCAACTTCAACTATCTCTACAAAATATGACAGATCTCAAAATGCCAGCTACATCAGTAATCTTTACAAATATAACAGATCTCAAAACTAGCTACATGATCAATCGCTAGAAAAATACGACAGATCTCAAAACCAACTACATCAACAATCTATGCAAAATATGACAGATCTCAAAATGCAAGCTACATCAATAATCTCTACAAAGTATGACAGATCTCAAAATGCCAGTTTTATGAATAATCTCTACAAAATATGACAGAACTCAAAATGCCAGCTACATGAGCAATCTTTATAAAATACAGTAGATTTCAAGATGCCAGCTACATTAAAAATCTCTACAAAGTACGAAAGATCTTAAAAGGCCAGTTACATCAGTAATCTCTATAAAATGCAACAGATTTCAAAATGCCAGCTACATCTGCAATCTGTACAAAATACGACAGATTGCAAAATGCTAGCTACATCAACAATCTCTACAAAATACGACAAATCTCAAAATGCCAGCTACTGTACATCAACAATCTCTACAAAATAAGACTGATCTCAAAACCAGTAACATCAGCAATCTCTACAAAATATGACAGATCTCAAATTCAGCTACATCTGCTATATCTACAAAATCCGACAAACCACAAAACGCCAGCTACATCAACAATCTCTACAAAATATAACAGATATCAAAATGCCAGCAACATCAGTAATCTCTATAAAATAGGACAGCTCCAAAATGCCAGTTACATCAGCAAACTCTAAAAATACAACAGATCTTAAATGCCAGCTACATCAGTAATCTCTACAAAGGTCAGATCTCAAATTCCAGTTACATCAGCAATCATAACAAAATAAATCATATCTCAAAATGCCAGGTATATCAACAATCTCTACGAAATATGACAGAACACAAAATGCCAGCTACATTCAAAATCTCTACAAAATACAACAGCTCTCAAAATGCCACCTACATAGATCATCGATACAAAAATGTGACAGATCTCAAAATGCCAGTTACAACAGCAATCTCTTCAAAATACGACTGATCTCAAAAGGACAGCTACATCAATAATCTCAGCAAAATATGACAGGTCTCAATATGCCAGCTACATCAACAATATTTACAAAATATGACAGATCTCATAATGCTAGCTTCATCAATAATCTCTACAAAATGCGACAGATCTCGAAATTCCAGTTACATCAGCAATCTCTACAAAATACAACAGATCTCAAAATGCCAGCTATATCAACAAGCTCTACAAAATATGACAGATCTCAAAATGCAAGCTACATCAGCAATTTCTACAAAATATGACAGATTTCAAAATGCCAGCTACATCAGCAATATGTACAAAATAAAACTGCTCTCAAAATAGCAGCTACATTAATAATCTCTACAAAATATGACAGATCACAAAATGCTAGCTAAAACAATAATCTCTACAAATTGTGACAGATCTCAAAATGTGAGCTTCATCAGCCATCTCTACAAAAGACATCTCAAAATGCCAGCTATATCAACAATGTCGACTAAGTATAATAAATATAATGCCAGCTACATCAGCAATCTCTACAAAATGCGACAGCACTCAAAATGCCAGCTATATCAACAAACTCTATGAAATATGACTGATATCAAAATGCAAGAAAGATCAGTAATCTCTACAAAATACGACATATCTCAAAATGCCAGCTACATCAGTAATCTTTACAAATATAACAGATCTCAAAACTAGCTACTTGTGCAATCTCTAGAAAATACGGCAGATCTCTAAACCAGCTACATCAACAATCTGTACAAAATATGACAGATCTCAAAATGCTAGCTACATCAACAATCTCTACAAAGTATGACAGATCTCAAAATGCCAGCTATATGAATAATCTTCACAAAATATGACAGAACTCAAAATGCCAGCTACATGAGCAATCTTTACAAAATACAACAGATTTCAAAATGCCTGCTACATCAAAATCTCTACAAAATAAATGATACTAAAATGCCAGTTACATCAGTAATCTGTATGAAATGCAATCTCAAAATGCCACTACATCTGCAATCTGTACAAAATACGACAGATCTCAAAATGCCAGCTACGTCAGCAATCTCAACAAGATACAACAGATCTTAACATGCCAGCTACATCAACAATCTCTACTAAATATGACAGATCTCAAAATGCCAGCTACTTCAGCAATTTCTTCAAAATACAACAGATCTCAAAATGCCAGCTACATCAGTAATATGTACAAAATACAACTGCTCTCAAAATAGCAGATACATTAATAATCTCTACAAAATATGACAGATCTCAAAATGCTAGCTACATCAATGATCTCTACAAAATATGACAGATCTCAAAAGGCGAGCTTCATCAGCCATCTCTACAAAAGACATCTCAAAATGCCAGCTAAATCAGCAATCTCTACAAAATGCGACAGAACTCAAAATGCCAGCTATATCAACGAACTCTACAAAATATGACTGATCTCAAAATGCCAGTAAGATCAGTAACATCTACAAAATACGACAGATCTCAAAATGCCAGGTACATCAGTAATCTCTACAAATATAACTAATCTCAAAACTAGCTACATGAGCAATGTCTAGAAAATATGACAGATCTCAAAACCAGCTGCATCAACAATATATACAAAATGTGACAGATCTCAAAATGCCATCTACATCAACAATCTCTACAAAGAATGACAGACCTAAAAATGCCAGATGTATGAATAATCTCTACAAAATATGACAGAACTCAAAATACCATCTAAATGAGCAATCTTTACAAAATACAACAGATTTCAAAATGCCAGCTACATCAAAAATCTCTACAAAATACGATAGATATTAAAATGCCATTACATCAGTAATCTGAATAAAATCCAACAGATCTCAAAATGCAAGCTACATCTGCAATCTGTGCAAAATGTGACAGATCTCAAAATGCCAGCTATATCAATAATCTCTATAAGATACAACAGATCTTAACATGCCAGCAACTTCAACTATCTCTACAAAATACGACAGATCTCAAAATTCCAGCTACATCAGTAATCTTTACAAATATAACAGATCTCAAAACTAGCTACATGATCAATCTCTAGAAAATACGACAGATCTCAAAACCAGCTACATCAACAATCTATGTAAAATATGACAGATCTCAAAATGCAAGCTACATCAACAATCTCTACAAAGTATGACAGATCTCAAAATGCCAATTTTATGAATAATGTCAACAAAATATGACAGGACTCAAAATGCCAGCTACATGAGCAATCTTTACAAAATACAACAGATTTCAAAATGCCTGCTACATAAAAAATCTCAACAAAATATGATCGATATTAAAATGCCAGTTACATCAGTAATCTGTATAAAATGCAATGTATCTCAAAATGCCAGCTACATCTGCAATATGTACAAAATACGACAGATCTCAAAATGCCAGTTACATCAGCAATCTCTTCAAGATTCAAAAGATCTTAACATGCCAGCAACTTGAACAATCTCTAGAAAATATGAAAGATCTCAAAATGCCAGCTACATCAGCAATTTCTACAAAATACAACAGATTTCAAAATGCCAGCTACATCAGTAATATGTACAAAATGCGACAGCACTCAAAATGCCAGCTGTATCAATGAACTCTACAAAGTATGACACATCTCAAAATGCCAGCTATATGAATAATCTTTACAAAATATGACAGAACTCAAAATGCCAGCTACATGAGCAATCTTTACAAAATACAACAGATTTCAAAATGCCTGCTACATCAAAAATCACTACAAAATATAATAGATATTAAAATGCCAGTTACATAAGTATTCTGTATAAAATGCAACATATCTCAAAATGCCAGCTACATCTGCAATCTGTACAAAATACGACAGATCTCAAATTGCCAGGTACATCAGCAATCTCTACAAGATACAACAGATCTTAACATGCCAGCAACTTCAACTATCTCTACAAAATACGACAGATCTCAAAATGCCAGCTACATCAGTAATCTTTACAAATATAACAGATCTCAAAACTAGCTACATGATCAATCGCTAGAAAATACGACAGATCTCAAAACCAACTACATCAACAATCTATGCAAAATATGACAGATCTCAAATGCAAGCTACATCAATAATCTCTACAAAGTATGACAGATCTCAAAATGCCAGTTTTATGAATAATCTCTACAAAATATGACAGAACTCAAAATGCCAGCTACATGAGCAATCTTTATAAAATACAGTAGATTTCAAGATGCCAGCTACATTAAAAATCTCTACAAAGTACGAAAGATCTTAAAAGGCCAGTTACATCAGTAATCTCTATAAAATGCAACAGATTTCAAAATGCCAGCTACATCTGCAATCTGTACAAAATACGACAGATTGCAAAATGCTAGCTACATCAGCAATCTCTACAAAATACGACAAATCTCAAAATGCTAGCTACTGTACATCAACAATCTCTACAAAATAAGACTGATCTCAAAACCAGTAACATCAGCAATCTCTACAAAATATGACAGATCTCAAATTCAGGTACATCTGCTATATCTACAAAATCCGACAAACCACAAAACGCCAGCTACATCAACAATCTCTACAAAATATAACAGATATCAAAATGCCAGCTACATCAGTAATCTCTACAAAAGGTCAGATCTCAAAATTCCAGTTACATCAGCAATCATAACAAAATAAATCATATCTCAAAATGCCAGGTATATCAACAATCTCTACGAAATATGACAGAACACAAAATGCCAGCTACATTCAAAATCTCTACAAAATACAACAGCTCTCAAAATGCCACCTACATAGATCATCGATACAAAAATGTGACAGATCTCAAAATGCCAGTTACAACAGCAATCTCTTCAAAATACGACTGATCTCAAAAGGACAGCTACATCAATAATCTCAGAAAATATGACAGGTCTCAATATGCCAGCTACATCAACAATATTTACAAAATATGACAGATCTCATAATGCTAGCTTCATCAATAATCTCTACAAAATCGACAGATCTCGAAATTCCAGTTACATCAGCAATCTCTACAAAATACAACAGATCTCAAAATACCAGCTATATCAACAAGCTCTACAAAAAATGACAGATCTCAAATGCCAGCTTCATCAATAATTTCTACAAAATATGACAGATTTCAAAATGCCAGCTACATCAGCAATATGTACAAAATAAAACTGCTCTCAAAATAGCAGCTACATTAATAATCTCTACAAAATATGACAGATCTCAAAATGCTAGCTACATCAATAATCTCTACAAATTGTGACAGATCTCAAAATGTGAGCTTCATCAGCCATCTCTACAAAAGACATCTCAAAATGCCAGCTATATCAACAATGTCGACTAAGTATAACAAATATTATAATGCCAGCTACATCAGCAATCTCTACAAAATGCGACAGCACTCAAAATGCCAGCTGTATCAACGAACTCTACAAAGTATGACACATCTCAAAATGCCAGCTATATGAATAATCTTTACAAAATATGACAGAACTCAAAATGCCAGCTACATGAGCAATCTTTACAAAATACAACAGATTTCAAAATGCCTGCTACATCAAAAATCACTACAAAATATAATAGATATTAAAAAGCCAGTTACATAAGTATTCTGTATAAAATGCAACATATCTCAAAATGCCAGCTACATCAGCAATCTCTACAAGATACAACAGATCTTAACATGCCAGCAACTTCAACTATCTCTACAAAATACGACAGATCTCAAAATGCCAGCTACATCAGTAATCTTTACAAATATAACAGATCTCAAAACTAGCTACATGATCAATCTCTAGAAAATACGACAGATCTCAAAACCAGCTACATCAACAATCTATGCAAAATATGACAGATCTCAAAATGCAAGCTACATCAACAATCTCTACAAAGTATGACAGATCTCAAAATGCCAGTTTTTTGAATAATCTCAACAAAATATGACAGAACTCAAAATGCCAGCTACATGAGCAATCTTTACAAAATACAGCAGATTTCAAAATGCCTGCTACATAAAAAAATCTCTACAAAATATGATCGATATTAAAATGCCAGTTACATCAGTAATCTGTATAAAATGCAATGTATCTCAAAATGCCAGCTACATCTGCAATATGTGTAAAATACGTCTGATCTCAAAATGCCAGCTACATCAGCAATCTCTACAAGATTCAAAAGATCTTAAAATGCCAGCAACTTGAACAATCTCTAGAAAATATGACAGATCTCAAAATGCCAGCTACAGCAGCAATTTCAACAAAATACAGCAGATCTCAAAATGCCAGCTACATCAGTAATATGAACAAAATACAACTGCTCTCAAAATAGCAGCTACATTAATAATCTCTACAAAATATGACAGATCTCAAAATGCTAGCTACATCACTGATCTCTACAAAATATGACAGCTCTCAAAAGGTGAGCTTCATCAGCCATCTCTACAAAAGACATCTCAAAATGCCAGCTGCATCAACAATGTCTAAGTATGATAAATATTATAATGCCAGCTAAATCAGAAAAATCTCTACAAAATGCGACAAATCTCAAAATGCCAGCTACTGTACATCAACAATCTCTACAAAATAAGACTGATCTCAAAACCAGCAACATCAGCAATCTCCACAAAATGACAGATCTCAAATTCAGCTACATCTGCTATAACTACAAAATCCAACAAACCACAAAAAGCCAGCTACATCAACAATCTCTACAAAATATAACAGATATCAAAATGCCAGCAACATCAGTAATCTCCATAAAATAGTACAGATCCAAAAATGTCAGCTACATCAGCAATCTCTATAAAATACAATAGATCTTAAAATGCCAGCTACATCAGTAATCTCAACAAAATACGTCAGATCTCAAAATTCCAGTAATATCAGCAATCATAACAAAATAAAAATTATTTCAAAATGCCAGCTATATCAACAATCTCTACAAAATTTGACAGAACTCAAAATGCCAACTACATTCAAAGTCTCTACAAAACACAACAGCTCTCAAAATGCCACCTACATTGATCATCTCTACAAAAATGTGACAGATCTCAAAATTTAAGTTACATCACCAATCTCTACAAAATACAACAGATCTCAAAATGCCAGCTATATCTACAAGCTCTACAAAATATGACAGATCTCAAAATGCCAGGTACATCAGCAATTTCTACAAAATACGACAGATATCAAAAGGCCAGCTACATCAACAATATATACAAAATACAACTGCTCTCAAAATAGCAGCAACATTAATAATCTCTACAAAATATGCCAGATCTCAAAATGCTAGCTACATCAATAATCTCTACAAATTGTGACAGATCTCAAAATGTGAGCTTCATCAGCCATCTCTACAAAAGACATCTCAAAATGCCAGCTATATCAACAATGTTGACTAAGTATGAAAAATATAATGCCAGCTACATCAGCAATCTCTACAAAATGTGACAGCACTCAAAATGCCAGCTATATCAATGAACTCTACAAAATATGACTGATACCAAAATGCCAGTAAGATCAGTAATCTCTACAAAATACGACAGACCTCAAAATGCCAGCTACATCAGTAATCTTTACAAATATAACAGATCTCAAAACGAGCTACAAGAGCAATCTCTAGAAAATATAACAGATCTCAAAACTGGCTACATCAACAATCTATTCAAAATATGACAGATCTCAAAATGCCAGCTATATGAATAATCTTTACAAAATATGACAGAACTCAAAATGCCAGCTACATGAGCAATCTTTACAAAATACAACAGATTTCAAAATGCCTGCTACATCAAAAATCTCTACAAAATATAAATGATATTAAAATGCCAGTTACATCAGTAATCTGTATAAAATGCAACATGTCTCAAATTGCCAGCTACATCTGCAATCTGTACAAAATACGACAGATCTCAAAATGCCAGCTACATCAGCAATCTCTACAAGATACAACAGATTTTAACATGCCAGCTACATCAACAATCTCTACTAAATATGACAGATCTCAAAATGCCAGCCACATGAGCAATTTGTACAAAATACAACAGTTCTCAAAATGCCAGCTACATCAGTAATATGTACAAAATACAACTGCTCTCAAAATAGCAGCTACTTTAATAATCTCTACAAAATATGACAGATCTCAAAATGCTAGCTACATCAATGATCTCTACAAAATATGACAGATCTCAAAAGGCCAGCTTCATCAGCCATCTCTACAAAAGACATCTCAAAATGAAAGCTACATCAACAATGTCTACTAAGTATGACAAATATTATAATGCCAGCTACATCAGCAATCTCTACAAAATGCAACAGAACTCGAAATGCCAGCTATATCAGCGAACTCTACAAAATATGACTGATCTCAAAATGCCAGTAAGATCAGTAATATCTACAAAATACGACAGATCTCAAAATGCCAGCTACATCAGTAATCTCTACAAATATAACTGATCTCAAAACTAGCTACATGAGCAATCTCTAGAAAATACAACATATCTCAAAAGCAGCTACATCAATAATCTATAGAAAATATGACAGATCTCAAAATGCCAGCTACATCAACAATCTCTACAAAGTATGACAGATCACAAAATGCAAGCTATATGAATAATCTCTACAAAATATGACAGAACTCAAAATATCATCTACATGAGCAATCTTTACAAAATACAACAGATTTCAAAATGCCAGCTACATCAAAAATCTCTAATAATACGATAGATATTAAAATGCCAGTTACATCAGTAATCTGAATAAAATCCAACAAATCTCAAAATGCAAGCTACATCTGCAATCTGTACAAAATATGACAGATCTCAAAATGCCAGCTATATCAATAATCTCTACAAAATATGACAGAACTCAAAATGCCAGCTACATGAGCAATCTTTATAAAATACAATAGATTTTAAGATGCCATCTACATTAAAAATCTCTACAAAGAATGATAGATCTTAAAATGCCAGTTACATCAGTAATCTCTACAAAATGCAACAGATTTCAAAATGCCAGCTACATCTGCAATATGTACAAAATACGACAGATCACAAAATGCTAGCTACATCAACAATCTCTACAAAATACGACAAATCTCAAAATGCCAGCTACTGTACATCAACAATCTCTACAAATTAAGACTGATCTCAAAACCAGCAACATCAGTAATCTCTACAAAATATTACAGATCTCAAATTCAGCAACATCTGCTATATCTACAAAATCCGACAAACCACAAAAAGTTAGCTACATCAACAATCTCTACAAAATGTAACAGATTTAAAAATGTCAGCTACATCAGTAATCTCTATAAAATACGACAGCTCCAAAAATGCCAGCTACATCAGCAATCTCTAATAATACAACAGATCTTAAAATGCCAGCTGCATCAGTAATCTCTACAAAATACATCAGATCTCAAAATTCAAGTTACATCAGCAAGCATAACAAAATAAAACATATCTCAAAATGCCAGCTATATCAACAATCTCTACAAAATATGACAGAACGCAAAATGCCAAATACATTCAAAATCTCTACAAAATACAACAGCTCTCAAAATGCCACCTACATTGATCAACTCTACAAAAATGTGACAGATCTCAAAATGCCAGCTACAACAGCAATCTCTACAAAATATGATTGATCTCAAAAGGACAGCTACATCAATAATCTCTACAAATATAACTGATCTCAAAGCTAGCTACATGAGCAATCTCTAGAAAATACGGCAGATCTCAAAAGCAGCTACATCAAAATCTATTCCAAACATGACAGATCTCAAAATGCCAGCTACATCAACAATCTCTACAAAGTATGACAGATCTCAAGATGCCAGCTATATAAAAAATCTCTACAAAATATAACAGAACTCAAAATATCATCTACATGAGCAATCTTTACAAAATACAACAGATTTCAAAATGCCAGCTACATCAAAAATCTTTACAAAATACCAAAGATATTAAAATGCCAGTTACATCAGTAATCTGAATAAAATCCAATAGATCTCAAAATGCAAGCTACATCTACAATCTGTACAAAATATGACAGAGCTCAAAATGCCAGCTATATCAATAATCTTTACAAAATATGACAAAACTCAAAATGCCAGCTACATGAGCAATCTTTATAAAATACAATAGATTTCAAGATGCCAGCTACATTAAAAATCTCTACAAAGTACGAAAAGATCTTAAAAGGCCAGTTACATCAGTAATCTCTATAAAATGCAACAGATTTCAAATACCAGCTACATCTGCAATCTGTTTAAAAAATGACAGATCTTAAAATGCTAGCTACATCAACAATCTCTACAAAATAGACAAATCTCAAAATACCAGCTACTATTACATCAACAATCTCTACAAAATAAGACTGATCTCAAAACCAGCAACATCAGACAATCTCACAAAATATGACAGATCTCAAATTCAGCTACATCTGCTATATCTCAAAATCCGACAAACCACAAAAGCCAGCTACATCAACAATCTCTACAAAATATAACAGATATCAAAATGCCAGCAACATCAGTAATCTCTATAAATAGTACAGCTCCAAAAATACCAACTACATCAATAATCTCTATACAACAGATCTTAAAATGCCAGCTACATCAGTAATCTCTACAAAATACGTTACATCTCAAATTCCAGTTACATCAGCAATCATAACAAAAAAACATATTTCAAATGCCAGAGATATCAACAATCTCTACAAAATATGACAGAACACAAAATATCAACTACATTCAAAATCTCTACAAAATACAACAGCTCTCAAATACCACCATTGATCATCTCTACAAAAATGTGACAGATTTCAAAATGCCAGCTACAACAGCAATCTCTACAAAATATGACTGATCTCAAAAGTTCAGCTACATCAATAATCTCTACAAAATATGAAAGGTCTCAATATGCCAGCTACATCAACAATATTTACAAAATACAACAGATCTCAAAATGCCAGCTAAATCTACAAGCTCTACAAAATATGACAGATCTCAAAATGCCAGCTACATTAGCAATTTCTACAAAATACGACAGATCTCAAAATGCCAGCTACATCAGCAATATATTCAAAATACAACTGCTCTCAAAATAGCAGCAACATTAATAATCTCTACAAAATATGCCAGATCTCAAAATGCTAGCTACATCAATAATCTCTACAAATTGTGACAGATCTCAAAATGTGAGCTTCATCAGCCATCTCTACAAAGACATCTCAAAATGCCAGCTATATCAACAATGTATCGACTAAGTATGACAAATATAATGCCAGCTACATCAGCAATATCTACAAAATGCGACAGCACTCAAAATGCCAGCTATATCAACGAACTCTACAAAATATGACTGATATCAAAATGCCAGTAAGATCAGTAATCTCTACAAAATACGACAGATCTCAAAATGCCAGCTACATCAGTAATCTTTACAAATATAACAGATCTCAAAACTAGCTACATGAGCAATCTCTAGAAAATATGACAGATCACAAAATGCCAGCTACATCAACAATCTATTCAAAATATGACAGATCTCAAAATGCCAGCTACATCAACAATCTCTACAAAGTATGACAGATCTCAAAATGCCAGCTATATGAATAATCTTTACAAAATATGACAGAACTCAAAATACCAGCTACGAGAAACATCTTTACAAAATACAACAGATTTCAAAATACCTTCTGCATCAAAAGTCTCTACAAAATATAACAGATATTAAAATGCCAGTTACATCAGTAATCTGTATAGAAATACTAACATAATATAAAGATTGCCAGCTACATCTGCAATCTGTACAAAATATGACAGATCTCATAAATACCAGCTACATCAACAATCTCTACAAGATACAACAGATCTTAACATGCCAGCTACATGAACAATCTCTTCAAAATATGACAGATCTCAAAATGCCAGCTACTTCAGCAATTTCTACAAAATACAACAGATCTCAAAATGCCAGCTACATCGGTAATATGTACAAAATACTACTGATCTCAAAATAGCAGCTACATTAATAATCTCTGCAAAATGTGACAGATCTCAAAATGCTAGCTACATCAATGATCTCGACAAAATATGACAGATCCCAAAAGGCAAGCTTCATAAGCCATCTCTAAAAAAGACATCTCAAAATGCCAGCTACATCAACAATGTCTACTAAGTATGACAAATATTATAATGACAGCAATCTCTACAAAATGTGACAGAACTCAAAATGCCAACTATATCAACGAACTCTAGAAAATATGACTGATCTCAAAATGCCAGCTACATCAGTAATCTCTACAAATATAACTGATCTCAAAACTAGCTACATGAGCAATCTATAGAAAATACAACAGATCTCAAAAGCAGCTACATCAACAATCTATACAAAATATGACAGATCTCAAAATGCCAGCTACATCAACAATCTCTACTAAGTATGACAGATCTCAAAATGCCAGCTATATGAATAATCTGTACAAAATATGACTGATATCAAAATGCCAGTAAGATCAGTAATCTCTACAAAATAAGACAGATCTCAAAATGCCAGCTACATCAGTAATCTTTACAAATATAACAGATCTCAAAACTAGCTACATGAGGAATCTCTAGAAAATATGACAGATCTCAAAACCGGCTACATCAACAATCTATTCAAAATATGACAGATCTCAAAATGCCAGCTACATCAACAATCTCTACAAAGTATGACAGATCTCAAAATGCCAGCTATATGAATAATCTTTACAAAATATGACAGAACTCAAAATGCCAGCTACATGAGCAATCTTTACAAAATACAACAGATTTCAAAATGCCTGCTACATCAAAAATCTCTACAAAATATAACAGATATTAAAATGCCAGTTACATCAGTAATCTGTATAAAATGCAACATGTCTCAGATTGCCAGCTACATCTGCAATCTGTACAAAATATGACAGATCTCATAATGCCAGTTACATTAGCAATCTCTACAAGATACAACAGATCTTAACATGCCAGCTACATGAACAATCTCTTCAAAATATGACAGATCTCAAAATGCCAGCTACTTCAGCAATTTCTACAAAATACAACAGATCTCAAAATGCCAGCTACATCAGTAATATGTACAAAATACTACTGCTCTAAAAATAGCAGCTACATTAATAATCTCTGCAAAATATGACAGATCTCAAAATGCTAGCTACATCAATGATCTCGACAAAATATGACAGATCCCATAAGGCAAGCTTCATAAGCCATCTCTACAAAAGACATCTCAAAATGCCAGCTACATCAACAATGTCTACTAAGCATGACAAATATTATAATGCCAGCTATCTCTACAAAATGTGACAGAACTCAAAATGCCAACTATATCAACGAACTCTACAAAATATGACTGATCTCAAAATGCCAGTAAGATCAGTAATATCTACAAAATACGACAGATCTCAAAATGCCAGCTACATCAGTAATCTCTACAAATATAACTGATCTCAAAACTAGCTACATGAGCAATCTCTAGAAAATACAACAGATCTCAAAAGCAGCTACATCAACAATCTATACAAAATATGACAGATCTCAAAATGCCAGCTACATCAACAATCTCTACTAAGTATGACAGATCTCAAAATGCC
Organism: Neoceratodus forsteri; assembly: GCA_016271365.2. Taxonomy (NCBI): domain Eukaryota; kingdom Metazoa; phylum Chordata; order Ceratodontiformes; family Ceratodontidae; genus Neoceratodus; species Neoceratodus forsteri. Next base: position 878,028,382 of record CM028131.1, on the reverse strand, counting down.
AGCTATATGAATAATCTCTACAAAATATGACAGAACTCAAAATACCATCTACATGAGCAATCTTTACAAAATACAACAGATTTCAAAATGCCAGCTACATCAAAAATCTCTAATAATATGATAGATATTAAAATGCTAGTTACATCAGTAATCCGAATAAAATCCAACAGATCTCAAAATGCAAGCTACATCTGCAATCTGTACAAAATATGACAGATCTCAAAATGCCAGCTATATCAATATTCTCTACAAAATATGACAGAACTCAAAATGCCAGCTACATGAGCAATCTTTATAAAATACAATAGATTTTAAGATGCCAGCTACATTAAAAATCTCTACAAAGAACAATAGATCTTAAAAGGCCAGTTACATCAGTAATCTCTATAAAATGCAACAGATTTCAAAATGCCAGCTACATCTGCAATCTGTATAAAATACAACAGATCGCAAAATGCTACCTACATCAACAATCTCTACAAAATACGACAAATCTCAAAATGCCAGCTACTGTACATCAACAATCTCTACAAAATAAGACTGATCTCAAAACCAGCAACATCAGCAATCTCTACAAAAAATGACAGATCTCAAATTCAGCTACATCTGCTATATCTACAAAATCTGACAAACCACAACAAGTCAGCTACATCAACAATCTCTACAAAATATAACATATATCAAAATGTCAGCTACATCAGTAATCTCTATAAAAAACGACATCTCCAAAAATGCCAGCTACATCAGCAATCTCTATAAAATACAACAGACCTTAAAATGCCAGCTACATCAGTAATCTCTACAAAATACGTCAGATCTCAAAATTCCAGTTACATCAGCAATCATAACAAAATAAAACATATCTCAAAATGCCAGCTATATCAACAATCTCTACAAAATATGACATAACACAAAATGCCAGCTACATTCAAAATCTCTACAAAATACAACAGCTCTCAAAATGCCACCTACATTGATCATCTCTACAAAAATGTGACAGATCTCAAAATGCCAGCTACAACAGCAATCTCTACAAAATATGACTGATCTCAAAAGGACAGCTACGTCAGCAATCTCTACAAAATACAACAGATCACAAAATGCCAGCTATATCAACAAGCACTACAAAATATGACAGATCTCAAAATGCCAGCAACATCAACAATATGTACAAAATACAACTGCTCTCAAAATAGCAGCTACATTAATATTCTCTACAAAATATGCCATATCTCAAAATGCTATCTACATCAGTAATCTCTACAAATTGTGACAGATCTCAAAATGTGAGCTTCATCAGCCATCTCTGCAAAAGACATCTCAAAATGCCTGCTATATCAACAATGTCGACTAAGTATGACAAATATTATAATGCCAGCTACGTCAGCAATCTCTACAAAATGCGACAGCACTCAAAATGCCAGCTATATCAATCGAACTCTACAAAATATGACTGATATCAAAATGCCAGTAAGATCAGTAATCTCTACAAAATACGACAGATCTCAAAATGCCAGCTGCATCAGTAATCTTTACAAATATAACAGATCTCAAAACTAGCTACATTAGCAATCTCTAGAATATATGACAGATCTCAAAACCGGCTGCATCAACAATCTATACAAAATATGACAGATCTCAAAATGCCAGCTACATCAACAATCTCTACAAAGTATGACAGATCTCAAAATGCCAGCTGTATGAATAATCTTTACAAAATATGACAGAACTCAAAATGTCAGCTACATGAGCAATCTTTACAAAATACAAAAGATTTCAAAATGCCTGCTACATTAAAAATCTCAACAAAAAACAGCAATACCAGCTATATCAGTAATCTCTACAAAATTTGACCAATGTCAAAATGCCAGCTATATCAACAATCTCTACAAAATATGACACATCTCAAACTGCCAGCTACATCTGCAATCTGTACAAAATACAACAGCTCTAAAATTACCAGCTACATTAATAATCTCGACAAATTATGACAGATTTCAAAATGCTAGCTACATCAACAATCTCCACAAAATATGACATCTCAAAATGTGAGCTTCATGAGCAATGTCTACAAACAATGACAGATAGCTACATCAACAATGTCTACGAGCTATGACAGATATTATAATGCCAGCTACATCAGTACTCTCTGCAAAATGATACATATCTTAAAATGTCAGCGTAACAACACTTTATACAAATATGACATTTCTCAAAACCAGGTACATCAGCAATCTCTACAAAATTCACAGATCTCAGAAACAGCTACATCAAGAATCTCTTCCAAATAAGACAGATCACAAAATTCCAGTTAGATCAGAAATCTCTACAAAATATGACAGATCTCAAAATGCCAGATATATCAGTAATCTCTATAAAATATGACATATTTCAAAACTAGCTACATCAGCAAATGCTACAAAATACACAGATCTCAAAATCAGCTACATCAACAATCTCTACAAAATAAGACAGATCTCAAAATGCCAGCTATATCAATAATCTCTACTAAAAATGACACAACTCAAAATGCAAGCTACATCAGCAATTTCTACATAATACAACAGATTTCAAAATGCCAACTACATCAGTAATCTCTACAAAATACGACGTCCCTCAAAATGCCAGCTACAGCAATAATATCTTCAAAATAAGAGATCTCAAAATGCCAGCTACATCAGTAATCTCTACAAAAGATGACATATCTCAAAATGCCAGCTACATCAACAATCTCTACAAAATAAGAAAGATCTCAAAACCAGCTACATCAGTAATCTCTACAAAACACGACAGCTTTCAAAATGCCAGCTAAATCAATAATCTCTACTAAATATGGGAGATCTCAAAATGCCATCTACTTGAACAATCTCTACAAAATATGACAGATCTCAATTTTCCAGGTCATCAGCCATCTCTACTCAATATGACACTTCTCAAAATGCCAGCTATGTCAATATTCTCTACAGAATATTACAGATCTTAAAATGCCAGGTACATCAGTAACTTCTACAAAATTTGACAGATCTTAAAATGCCAGCTACATCAGTAATCTCTTCAAACTATGGCAGATCTCTAAACGAGCCACATAATCAATCTCAACAAAATTCAACAGATTTCAAAAACCAGCTGCATCAATAATCTGTATTAAATATGACAGCTCTCAAAATACCAGCTACATCAGCAGTTTCTACAAAATATGAAAGATCTCTAAAGGCCAGCTACATCAACAATCTCTAGAAAATATGACAGATCTCAAAATGCCAGCTACGTCAGTAATGTCTACAAAGTATGACAGATCTCAAAACTAGCCACATAATCTCTACAAAATATGACAGATCTCAAAATGCCAGCTACATCAGCAATCTCTAAAAAGTATGACAGATCTCAAAATGCCAGCTACTTCAACAATCTCTACAAAATATGACAGATCTCAAAATGCCAACTACATCAGAAATCGCTACAAAATACAACAGCTCTCAAATGGTCAGCTACATAAATAATCTCTACAAATTATAACAGATATCAATATGCCAGTTACATCCACAATCTTTACAAAATATGACAGATCCCAAAATGCTAGCTACATCAATAATCTCTACAAAATGCGACAGAACTCAAAATTCCAGTTACTTCAGCAATCCCTACAAAATACAACAGATCTCAAAATGTCAGCTATATCAACAATCTCTACAAGAAATGACAGATCACAAAATGCCAGCTCCATTAACAATCTCTAAAAAATACAACAGCTCTCAAAATGCCAGCTACATTGATAATCTCAATAAAATATGACAGATCTCAAAATGCCAGCTACATCAGCAATCTCTACAAAATATGACTGTTCTCAAAATGCCAGCTACATCAGCAGTCTGAACAAAATAAAACAGCCCTCAAAATATCAGCTACATTAATAATATCTACACAATATGACATATCTCAAAATGCGAGCTTCATCAGCAATCTCTACAAACTATGACAGATCTTAAAATGCCAGCAATATCAGTAATCTCTACAAAATATGACAGATCTCTAAACCAGCCACATAATCAATCTCTACAAAATACGACAGATCTCAAAAACAGTTGCATAAACAATCTCTACTAAATATGTCAGATCTCAAAATACCAGCTACATCAACAATCTCTACAAAATACGACAGATCTCAAAATACCAGCTACATCATCAATTTCTAGAAAATATGACAGATCTAAAAATGCCAGCTATCTCAATAATCTCTACAACATACGTCTCATCTCAAAATTCCTACTTCATCTATAATTTCTAAAGAATATGACAGATCTCACAATTCCAGTTACTTCAGCAATCTCTACAAAATACAACAGATCTCAAAATGCCAGCTATATCAACAATCTCTACAAAATAAGATCTCAAAATGCCAGCTACATCAGCAATCTCTACAAACTATGACTGATCTCAAAATGACAGCTACATCAGCAGTCTAAACAAAATACAACAACTCTCAAAATACCACCTACATTAATATCTACAAAATATGACAGATCTCAAAATGCCAGTTACGTCAGTAATCTCTACAACAGACGACTCATCTCAAAATGCCAACTACATCAATAATTTCTATAGAATACGAGAGATCTCAAAATGTCAGCTACATCAGCAATCTCTAAACAGTATGACAGATCTCAAAATGCCACCTACATCAACAATCTCTAAAAAATATGACAGATCTCAAAATGCCAGCTACATCAGCAATCTCAGCAAAATACAGCAATGCCAGCTATATCAGTGATCTCTACAAAATATGACAGATGTCAAAATGCCAGCTTTATCAACAATCTCTGCAAATATGACATATCTCAAAATGCCAGCTACATCAGCAATATGTACAAAATACCAAAGCTCTAAAAATACCAGCTACAATAATAATCTCTACAAAATATGACAGATTTCAAAATGCTAGCTACATTGATAATCTCCACAAAATATGACAGATCTCAAAATGTGAGCTTCTTGAGCAATCTCTACAAACAATGACAGATAGCTACATCAACGATGTCTACGAACTATGACAGATATTATAATGCCAGCTAATCAGTAATCTCTGCAAAATGATACAGATCTTAAAATGTCAGCGTAACAACACTTTATACAAAATACGACATTTCTCAAAACCAGGTACATCAGCAATCTCTACAAAATTCACAGATCTCAAAAACAGCTACATCAAGAATCTCTACAAAACAAGACAGATCACAAAATTTCAGTTAGATCAGTAATCTCTACAAAATATGACAGTTCTCAAAATGCCAGATATATCAGTAATCTCTATAAAATATGACATATTTAAAAATTAGCTACATCAGCAAACACTACAAAATACACATATCTCAAAATCAGCTACATCAACAATCTCTACAAAATATGACATATCACAAAATGCAAGATACATCAGCAATCTCAGCAAAATATGACAGATCTCAAAATGCCAGATACATCAGCAATCTCTACAAAATATGACGTCATTCAAAATGCCAGCTACAACAATAATATCTACAAAATAAGAGAGATCTCAAAATGCCAGCTACATCAGTAATCTCTACAAAAGATGACATATCTCAAAATGCCAGCTACATCAACAATCTCTACAAAATAAGACAGATCTCAAAACCAGCTGCATCAGTTATCTCTACAAAACACGATAGCTTTCAAAATGCCAGCTAAATCAATAATCTCTACTAAATATGAGAGATCTCAAAATGCCATCTACTTGAACAATCTCATCAAAATATGACAGATCTCAATTTTCCAGGTCATCAGCAATCTCTACTCAATACGACACATCTCAAAATGCCAGCTATGTCAATATTCTCTACAGAATATTGCAGATCTCAAAATTCCAGCTACATCAGTAACTTCTACAAAATTTGACAGATCTTAAAATGCCAGCTACATCAGTAATCTCTTCAAAGTATGGCAGATCTCTAAACGAGCCACATAATAAATCACAACAAAATTCGACAGATTTCAAAAACCAGCTGCTTCAACAATCTGGACAAAATATGACAGATATTAAAATGCCAGTTACATCAGTAATCTGTATAAAATGCAACATGTCTCAGATTGCCAGCTACATCTGCAATCTGTACAAAATATGACAGATCTCATAATGCCAGTTACATTAGCAATCTCTACAAGATACAATAGATCTTAACATGCCAGCTACATGAACAATCTCTTCAAAATATGACAGATCTCAAAATGCCAGCTACTTCAGCAATTTCTACAAAATACAACAGATCTCAAAATGCCAGCTACATCACAAATGTACAAAATACTACTGCTCTCAAAATAGCAGCTACATTAATAATCTCTGCAAAATATGACAGATCTCAAATGCTAGCTACATCAATGATCAAAACCAAAAAATATGATAAGATCATAAGGCAAGCTGATAAGCCATCTCTCTAAAAAGACATCTCAAAATGCCAGCTACATCAACAAATGTCTACTAAGTATGACAAATATTATAATACCAGCTATCTCTACAAAATGTGATAGAACTCAAAATGCCAACTATATCAACGAACCGCATAAATATGACTGATCTCAAAATGCCAGTAAGATCAGTAATATCTACAAATACGACAGATCTCAAAATGCCAGCTACATCAGTAATCTCTACAAATATAACTGATCTCAAAACTAGCTACATGAGCAATCTCTAGAAAATACAACAGATCTCAAAGCAGCTACATCAACAATCTATACAAAACATAGCACATCTCAAAATGCCCAACTACATCAACAATCTCTAATCATAACAGATCTCAAAATGCAGCTATATGAATAATCTCTACAAAATATGATAGAACTCAAAATACAATCTACATGAGCAATCTTTACAAAATACAACAATTTCAAATACCAGCTACATCAAAATCTCTAATAATAAGAACAGATATTAAAATACTAATTACATCAGTAATCTGAATAAAATCCAACAGATCTCAAAATGCAAGCTACATCTGCAATCCAGCCACAAAAATAACAGATCTCAAAATACCAGCTATATCAATAATCTCACAAATATGACAGACATCAAAATACCAGCTACATGAAGCAATCTTTAAAAATACAATAGATTTTAAGATGCCAACTACATTAAAATCTCACAAAGAACAATAGATCTTAAAAGCCAGTTACATCAGTAATCTCTATAAAATAACCAAGATTTCAAATGCCACTACATCTGCAATCTGTACAAAATACAACAATGCATAAATGCTTACCCACATCAACAATCTCTACAAAATCGACCAAATCTCAAAATACCTAGCTACTGTACATCAACAAAATCTCTACAAAATAAGACTGATCTCAAACCCAACATCATCAATCTCTACAAAAATGACAGATCTCAAATTCAGCTACATCACTATATTCTACAAAATCGACAAACCACAACAAGTCAGCTACATAACAATCTCTCAAAATATAACAGATATCAAATGTCAGCTACATCAGTAATCTCTATAAAAAACACATCTCCAAAATACCAGCTACATCAGCAATCTTATAAATAATGAATCTTAAAAATCACAGCTACATCAGTAATCTACAAAAAAATAGTCATCAAAATTCAGATTACATCAATAATCATAACAAAATAAACGTATCTCAAAATACCTCCTATATCAACAATCTCGACAAAATATGACATAACACAAAATGCCAAATACATTCAAAATCTCTACAAAATACAACAGCTCTCAAAATGCCACCTACATTGGATCATCTCTACAAAATGTGACAGATCTCAAAATGCTAGCTACAACAGCAATCTCTACAAAATATGACTGATCTCAAAGGACAGCCACGTCAGCAATCTCTACAAAGTACAACAGATCTCAAAATGCCAGCATATCCTTAAAGCACTACAAAATATGACAGATCTCAAAAAGCAAGCAACATCAATAATATGTACAAAATACAACTGCTCTCAAAATAGCAGCTACATTAATATTCTCTACAAAATATGCCATATCTCAAAATGCTATCTACATCAGTAACTCTACAAATTGTGACAGATCTCAAAATGCGAAACTCATCAGCCATCTCTGCAAAAGACATCTCAAAATGCCTAATATATCAACAATGTCGACTAAGTATGACAAATATTTATAATGCCAGCTACGCCAGCAATCTCTACAAAATGCGACAGCACTCAAAAATGCCAGCTATATCAATGAAATCCATAAAAATACGACTGATATCAAAATGCAAATAAGATCAGTAATCTCTACAAAATACGACAGATCTCAAATGCCAGCTGCATCAGTAATCTTTACAAATATAACAGATCTCAAAACTAGCTACATTAGCAATCTCCTAGAATATATGACAGATCTCACTAAACCACTGCATCAACAATCTATGCAAAAATGACCAGATCTCAAAATGCCAGCTACATCAACAATCTCTACGAAGTATGACAGATCTCAAAACATGCACTGCATGAATAATCTTTACAAAATATGACAGAACTCAAAATGTCAGCTACATGGAGCAATCTTTACAAAATACAAAGATTTCAAAAATGCCTGCCACATCAAAATCTCAACAAAAACAGCAATACCAGCTATATCTTTAATCTCTACAAATCGGAACCATGTCAAAATGCAGCTATATCAACAATCTCTACAAAATATGACACATCTCAAACTGCCAGCTACATCTGCAATCTGTACAAAATACAACAGCTCTAAAAATACCAGCTACATTAATAATCTCTACAAATTACGACAGATTTCAAAATGCTAGCTACATTAACAATCTCCACAAAATATGACATCTCAAAATGTGAGCTTCATGAGCAATGTCTACAAACAATGACAGATAGCTACATCAACAATGTCTACGAGCTATGACAGATATTATAATGCCAGCTACATCAGTACTCTCTGCAAAATGATACATATCTTAAAATGTCAGCGTAACAACACTTTATACAAAATATGACATTTCTCAAAACCAGGTACATCAGCAATCTCTACAAAATTCACAGATCTCAAAAACAGCTACATCAAGAATCTCTTCCAAATAAGACAGATCACAAAATTCCAGTTAGATCAGAAATCTCTACAAAATACGACAGATCTCAAAATGCCAGATATATCAGTAATCTCTATAAAATATGACATATTTCAAAACTAGCTACATCAGCAAATGCTACAAAATACACAGATCTCAAAATCAGCTACATCAACAATCTCTACAAAATAAGACAGATCTCAAAATGCCAGCTATATCAATAATCTCTACTAAAATGACACAACTCCAAAATGCAAGCTACATCATGAATTTCTACATATTACAACAGATTTCAAAAATAACTACATCAGTAATCTCACTAAAATACGACAACCTCAAAATACCAGCTACAACAATAATATCTTCAAAATAAGAGATCTCAATACCAGCTACATCAGTAATCTCTACAAAAGATGACATATCTCAAATGCCAGCTACATCAACAATCTCACAAAATAAAAAGATCTCAAACCAGCTACATCAGTAATCTCTACAAAACACGACAGCTTTCAAAATGCCATAAACTCAATAGTCTCTACTAAATATGGGAGATCTCAAATGCCATCTACTTGAACAAATCTCTACAAACATGACAGATCTCAATTTTTCAGGTCATCAGCCATTCTCTACTCAATATGACACTTCTCAAATGCTAGCTATGCTCAATATTCTCTACAGAATATTACTAGATCTAAAAATGCCAGGTACATCAGCAACTTCTACAAAATTTTGACAGATCTTAAATGCCAGCTACATCAGTAATCTCTTCAAACTATGGCAGATCTCAAACGAGCCACATAATCAATCTCAAAGCAAAATTCAACAGATTTCAAAAACCAGCTGCACTCAACAATCATGAAATATGACAGCTCTCAAAATACCAGCTACATCAGCAGTTTCTACAAAATATGAAAGATCTCTAAAGGCCAGCTACATCAACAATCTCTAGAAAATATGACAGATCTCAAAATGCCAGCTACGTCAGTAATGTCTACAAAGTATGACAGATCTCAAAACTAGCCACATAATCTCTACAAAATATGACAGATCTCAAAATGCCAGCTACATCAGCAATCTCTAAAAAGTATGACAGATCTCAAAATGCCAGCTACTTCAACAATCTCTACAAAATATGACAGATCTCAAAATGCCAACTACATCAGAAATCGCTACTAAAATACAACAGCTCTCAATGGTCAACTACATAAATAATCTCACAATTATAACCAGATCTCAATGTGCCAGTTACATCTGATCTTTACAAAATATGACAGATCCCCAAGTACTAAGCTACATCAATAATCTCTACAAAATCGACAGAACTCAAAATTCCAGTTACTTCAGTAATCCCTACAAATACAACAGATCTCAAAATGTCAACTATATCAACAATCTCTAAGAAAGACAGATCACAAAATGCCAGCTCCATTAACAATCTCTAAAAAATACAACAGCTCTCAAAATGCCAGCTACATTGATAATCTCAATAAAATATGACAGATCTCAAAATGCCAGCTACATCAGCAATCTCTACAAAATATGACTGTTCTCAAAATACCAGCTACATCAGCAGTCTGAACAGAATAAAACAACCCATCAAATATCAGCTACATTAATAATATCTACACAATATGACATATCTCAAAATCTAAGCTACATCTGCAATCTCACAAACTATGACAGATCTTAAAATACCAAGCAATATCAGTAATCTCTACAAAATATGACAGATCTCTAAACCAGCTACATAATCAATCTCTACAAAATACGACAGATCTCAAAACAGTTGCATAAACAATCTCTACTAAACATGTCAGAATCTCAAATACCAGCTACATCAACAATCTCTACAAAATAAATAGATCTCAAAATACCAAGCTACATCATCAATTTCTAGAAAATATGACAGATCTAAAATGCCAAGCTTATCAATAGTCTACACAACATACGTCTAATCTAAAATGCCAACTTCATCTATAATTTCTAAAGAATATGACAGATCTCCTAATTCCAGTTACTAACAATCTCAAAAATACAACAGATCTCAAAATACAGATATCAACAATCTCTACAAAATAAAGACAGATCTCAAAATGACAGCTACATCATCAATCTCTACAAACTATGACTGATCTCAAAACGACAGCAGCTACATCAGCAGTCTAAACAAAATACAACAACTCTCAAAATACCTACATTAATATCTACAAAATAACAGATCACAAAATGCCAGCTAAATAAGTAATCTCTACAACACGACTCATCTCAAAATGCCAACTACATCAATAATTTCTATAGAATACGAGATCTCAAAATGTCAGCTACATCAGCAATCTCTAAACAGTATGACAGATCTCAAAATGCCACCTACATCAACAATCTCTAAAAATATGACAGATCTCAAAATGCCAGCTACATCAGCAATCTCAGCAAAATACAGCAATGCCAGCTATATCAGTGATCTCTACAAAATATGACAGATGTCAAAATGCCAGCTATATCAACAATCTCTGCAAAATATGACATATCTCAAAATGCCAGCTACATCAGCAATATGTACAAAATACCAAAGCTCTAAAAATACCAGCTACAATAATAATCTCTACAAAATATGACAGATTTCAAAATGCTAGCTACATTGATAATCTCCACAAAATATGACAGATCTCAAAATGTGAGCTTCTTGAGCAATCTCTACAAACAATGACGAATACTTCATCAGCGATGTCTCACGAACTATGAACAGATATTATAATGCCAGCTAATCAGTAATCTCTGCAAATGATACAGATCTTAAAATGTCAATTAACAACACTTTATACAAAATACGACATTTCTAAAAACCAGGTACATCAGCAATCTCTACAAAATCACAGATCTCAAAAACAGCTACATCAAGTCTCTACAAAACAAGACAGATCACAAAATTTCAGTTAGATCAATAATCTCTACAAAATATGACAGTTCTCAAATGCCAGATATATCAGTAACTAAAATATGACATATTTCAAAATTAGAATGCATCAGCAAACACTACAAATACACATATCTCAAAATCAGCTACATCAACAATCTCTACAAATATGACATATCACAAAATGCAAGATACATCAGCAATCTCAGCAAAATATGACAGATCTCAAAATGCCAGATACATCAGCAATCTCTACAAAATATGACGTCATTCAAAATGCCAGCTACAACAATAATATCTACAAAATAAGAGAGATCTCAAAATGCCAGCTACATCAGTAATCTCTACAGAAGATGACATATCTCAAAATGCCAGCTACATCAACAATCTCTACAAAATAAGACAGATCTCAAAACCAGCTGCATCAGTTATCTCTACAAAACACGACAGCTTTCAAAATGCCAGCTAAATCAATAATCTCTACTAAATATGATAGATCTCGAAATGCCATCTACTTGAACAATCTCATCAAAATATGACAGATCTCAATTTTCCAGGTCATCAGCAATCTCTACTCAATACGACACATCTCAAAATACCAGCTATGTCAGTATTCTCTACAGAATATTGCAGATCTCAAAATTCCAGCTACATCAGTAACTTCTACAAAATTTGACAGATCTTAAAATGCCAGCTACTTCAGTAATCTCTTCAAAGTATGGCAGATCTCTAAACGAGCCACATAATAAATCACAACAAAATTCGACAGATTTCAAAAACCAGCTGCTTCAACAATCTGTACAAAATATGACAGCTCTCAAAATTCCAGCTACATCAACAATCTCTAGAAAATATGACAGATCTCAGAAGGCCAGCTACGTCAGTAATGTCTACAAAGTGTAACAGAACTGGAAACTAGCAACATTATCAATCTCTAAAAAGTATGACAGATCTCAAAATGCCAGCTACTTCAACAATCTCTACAAAATATGACAGATCTCAAAATGCCAGCTACATCAGAAATCTCTACAAACTACGACAGCTCTCAAATGGCCAGCTGCATAAATAATCTCTACAAAATATAACAGATCTCAATGTGCCAGTTACATCCACAATCTTTACAAAATATGACAGATCCCAAAATGCTAGCTACATCAATAATCTCTACAAAATGCGACAGAACTCAAAATTCCATTTACTTCAGCAATCCCTACAAAATACAACAGATCTCAAAATGTCAGCTATATCTACAATCTCTACAAGAAATGACAGATCACAAAATGCCAGCTCCATTAACAATCTCTAAAAAAATACAACAGCTCACAAAATGCCAGATACATTGATAATCTCAACAAATATGACAGATCTCAAAATACCAGCTACATCAGCAATGATCTGTTGCATTTGTAGAGATTGCTGACATAGCTGGCATTTAGAGATCTGTTGTATTTTCTGCAAATTGTTGATGTAACTTGAATGTTAAGATCTGTTTGTTTTGTAGAGATTGCTGATGCAGCTGGCATTTTGAGATCTCTCGTATTTTCTGCAAATTGTTAATGTTGCTGGTTTGAAATCTGTCCTATTTTGTAGACATTGATAATGTGGTTGATTTTGAGATCTGTCATATTTTGTAGCGATTACTGATGTAGCTTTCATTTTAAGATCTGTTGCATTTTGCAGAGATTACTGATGTAGCTGGCATAATAATATCTGTCATAGTTAGTAGACATTGTTGATGTTGCTGGCATTTTGAGATGTCGTCTTTTGTAGAGATGGCTGATGAAGCTCGAATTTAGAGATCTGCCATATTTTGTAGAGATCATTGATGTAGCTTATATTTTGAGAGCTGTTGTAATTTGTACATATTGCTGATGTAGCTGGCATTTTGAGATCTGTCATTTTTTGTACACTTTACTGATATAGCTGGCATTGTCTATTTTGCTGATATTGTTAATGTAGCTGGCATGTTGAGATCTGTCATATTTTGAAGAGACTATTAATGTAGTGATATTTTAGAGCTGTTATACTTTGTACAGATTGTTGATGTAGTGGCATTTTGAGATCTCGTCATATTTTCTAGAGATTGTTGATGTAGCTGGTATTTTGAGATCTGTCGATTCTGAAGACATTATTGATATAGTTTGTATTTTGTGAGGAGTTGTATGTTGTAGAGATTGCTGACGTAGCTGGCATTTTGAGATCTGTCATATTTTCTAGAGATTGTTGATGTAGCTGGCATTTTGAGATCTGTCGTTTTGTAGAGATTGTTGATGTAGCTGGCTTTTAGAGATCAATCATATTTTCTTGAGATTGTTGATGTAGCTGCATTTTGAGATCTGTCATACTTTTTAGAGTTTGCTGATGTAGCTGGCATTTTGAGATCTTTCATATTATGTAGAGCTTGATTATGTGGCTGGTTTTGATATTCGCCATATTTTGAAGAGATTACTGATATTCCTGACATTTTGAGATCTGTCGTATTCTGTAGAAATGATTGATGTAGATGGCATTTTGAGATGAGTCGTATGTTGTAGAGATTGCTGACATTGCTGGCATTTGAGATATGTCTCGTTTTCAGAGATTGTTAATGCAGCTGGTATTTTGAGATATGTCAAATTTTTAGAGATTACTGAAGTAGCTGGCATTTTGAGATCTCTTATTTTGCAGAGATTATTGTTGTAGCTGGCATTTGCAGAGCTGTCGTATTTTGTAGAGATTACTGATGTAGCTGGCATTCTGAGTTCTATCATATTTTGTAGAGATTATTGGTGTAGCTTGTATTTTTAGAGCTGTTGTGTTTTGTACAAATTACTGATGTAGCTGGCATTTTGAAATCTGTCATTTTTTGTAAAGATTGAGGATGTAGCTGTCATTTTGACATCTGTCATATTTTGCAGAGTTTGCTGATGTTTCATTTTGAGATTTGACATATTTTGTAGATATTGGTGATACAGCTGGTTTTGAGATCTGTCTTATTTTGTAGAGAGTACTGATGTAGCTAAAATTTTGAGATCTGTCATATTTTGAAGAGATTATTGATGAAGCTGGCATTTTGAGGTGTGTCATACTTTGTAGAGATTATTGATATTCCTGGCATTTTGACATCTGTTGTATTTTTAGAGATTGTTGATGAAACTGGCATTTTGAGATCTGTCGATTTTGTAGAGATTACAGATTTAGCGGCATTGTAAGATCTGTCACATTTTGTAGAGATTTTTGATGTAGTTGGCATTTTGAAATCTGTGTTATTTTGTTGAAATTGTTCATGTAGTTTGCATTTTGAGATCTGTTATGTTTTGTAGAGATTATTGATATAGTGGCATTTTATGTACATCTTATTTTGAAGAGATTGTTGATGTAGCTGGTTTTGAGATCTGCATATTTTCTAGAGACTGCTAATGTAGCTGGTTTTGAGATATGTCGTATTTTGTAGAGATTACTTATATAGCTGGCATTTTGAGATCTGTCGTTTTGAGATTGCTGATGTAGCTGGCATTTTGAGATCTGTCGTATTTTCTAGAGATTGTTGATGTAGCTGGCATTTTGAAATCTGTCATACTTTTAGAGATTACTGATGCAGCTGGCATTTTGAGATTTTTCATATTTAGTAGAGATTGATTATGTGGCTGGTTTGAGATCTGTCATATTTTGTAGAGATTATTGATGTGGTTGGCATTTTGAAATCTTTTGTGTTTTGTAGGAATTGCTCATGTAGCTTGCATTTTCAGATCTGTCATATTTTGTAGAGATTGCTGATGTAGCTGCCATTTTGAGATCTGTCATATTTTGGAAGAGATTACTGATGTAGCTGGCATTTTGAGATCTTTTGTATTCTGTAGAGATTATTGATGTAGTTGGCATTTTGAGATGAGTCGATGTTGTAGAGATTGTTAGCGTAGCTGGCATTTTGAGATCTGGCATATTTCCTAGAGGTTGCTGATGTAGCTGTCATTTTGAGATTTTTCATATTTAGTAGTGATTGATTATGTGTCTGTCTTTGAGATCTGTCATATTTTGTAGAGATTATTGATGTAGTTGCCTTTGAGATGAGTCGTATGTTGTAGAGATTGCTGACGTTGCTGGCATTTTGAGATCTGGTCACTATTTCTAGAGGTTCTTAATGTAGCTGGAATTTTGAGATATGTCATATTTTGAAGAGATTACTGATGTAGCTGGCATTTGAGATCCTCTTATTTGTAGAGATTATTGTTGTAGCTGCATTCCAGAGCTGTCGATTTTGTTGAGATTGTTGACATGCATTTTGAGATCGTCGTATTCTAGAGATTGTTATGCAATTATATGATTTGAGATCTTTGTATTTTGTAGACTTGCTGACATAGCTGGGGTCTTGAGATCCATCGACTGTAGAGACTGTTGATGTAGCTGGAAAATTAAGATCTGTTGTATTTTGTAGAGATTGCTGATGCTGCCGCATTTTGAGATCTGTCATATTTTTAACAAATTGTTGATGTAGCTGGTTTGAAATCTGTCCTATTTTGTAGACATTGATAATGTGGCTGGTTTTGAGATCTGTCATATTTTGTAGAGATTACTGATGTAGCTTCGATTGTAAGATCTGTTGCATTTATTGAGATTACTGATGTAACTGGATTGTAATATATGTCATAGTTAGTAGGCATTGTTGATGTTGCTGGCATTTTGAGTTGTCGTCTTTGTAGTGATGGCTGATGAAGCTCGATTTTGAGATCTGCCATATTTGTAAAGATTATTGATGTAGCTGGTATTTTGAGAGCTGTTTTATTTGTACATATTGCTGATGTAGTTGGCATTGTCGTATTTTGTTGAGATTGTTAATGTAGCTGTAATGTTGAGATCTGTCATATTTGAAGAGATTATTAAAGTAGCTGATATTTTGAGAGCTGTTATATTTCGTACAGACTGCTGATGTGGCTGGTATTTTGAGAGCTGTTGTAATTTGTACATATTGCTGATGTAGCTGGCATTTTGAGACTTGTCATATTTTGAAGAGATTACTGATATAGCTGTCACTGTCGTATTTTCTAGAGATTGTTAATGTAGCTGCCATGTTCAAATCTGTCATATTTTAGAGATTACTGATGCAGCTGGCATTTTGAGATCTTTTGTATTCTGTAAAGATTTTTTGAGATGAGTCGCATGTTGTAGAGATTGCTGACGTAGCTGGCATTTTGGGATCTGTCATACTTTTTAGAGATTGCTGATGTAGCTGGCATTTTGAGATCTGTCAAATTTTATAGAGATTGTTGATGTAGTTGGCATTTTGAGATCTGTTATATTTTGTAGAGATTACTGATGTAGCTGGCATTTTGAGATCTTTCGTATTCTGTAGAGATTATTGAGGTAGTTGGCATTTTCAGATGAGTCGTATGTTGTAGAGATTACTGACGTAGCTGACATTTTGAGATATGTTAAATTTTCTAGAGATTGTTGATGTAGCTAGCATTGAGATCTGTCATATTTTCAGAGATTGTTGATGTATCTGGTATTTTGAGATCTTTCATACTTTTTAGAGATTTATGATGTAGCTGGCATTTAGAGATCTTTCATAATTAGTAGTGATTGATTATGTGGCTGGTTTTGAGATCAGTCATATTTTGTAGGGATTACTGATGTACCTGGCATTTTGAGATCTGTCGATTCTGTAGAGATTGTTGATGTAAGGTCATTTAGAGATGAGTCGATGTTGTAGAAATTGTTAACGCTAGCTGGCATTTTGAGATCTGTCTTATTTTCTAAAGATTGCTGATGTAGCTGGTATTTTGAGATATGTCGTATTTTGAAGAGATTACTGATGTAGCTGGCATTTTGAGATCTGTTGCATTTTGTAGAGATTGACATAGCTGGTATTTAGAGATCTGTTGTATTTTCTGCAAATTGTTGATGTAACTTGAATGTTAAGATCTGTTGTGTTTTGTAGAGATTGCTGATGCAGCTGGCATTTTGAGATCTCTCGTATTTTCTGCAAATTGTTAATGTTGCTGGTTTGAAATCTGTCCTATTTTGTAGACATTGATAATGTGCTGATTTTGAGATCTGTCATATTTTGTAGCGATTACTGATGTAGCTTTCATTTTAAGATCTGTTGCATTTTGCAGAGATTACTGATGTAGCTGGCATAATAATATCTGTCATAGTTAGTAGACATTGTTGATGTTGCTGGCATTTTGAGATGTCGTCTTTTGTAGAGATGGCTGATGAAGCTTCGAATTTAGAGATCTGCCATATTTTGTAGAGATCATTGATGTAGCTATATTTTGAGAGCTGTTGTAATTTGTACATATTGCTGATGTAGCTGGCATTTGAGATCTGTCATTTTTGTACACTATTACTGATATAGCTGGCATTGTCGTTTTGCTGATATTGTTAATGTAGCTGGCATGCTGAGATCTGTCATATTTTGAAGAGACTATTAATGTAGCTGATATTTTTAGAGCTGTTATACTTTGTACAGATTGCTGATGTAGCTGGCATTTTGAGATCTGTCATATTTTCTAGAGATTGTTGATGTAGCTGGCATTTTGAGATCTGTCGTATTCTGAAGACATTATTGATATAGTTTGTATTTTGTGAGGAGTTGTATGTTGTAGAGATTGCTGACGTAGCTGGCATTTTGAGATCTGTCATATTTTCTAGAGATTGTTGATGTAGCTGGCATTTTGAGATCTGTCGTATTTTGTAGAGATTGCTGATGTAGCTGGCTTTTAGAGATCAATCATATTTTCTTGAGATTGTTGATGTAGCTGCATTTTGAGATCTGTCATACTTTTTAGAGTTTGCTGATGTAGCTGGCATTTTGAGATCTTTCATATTATGTAGAGCTTGATTATGTGGCTGGTTTTGATATCTGCCATATTTTGAAGAGATTACTGATATTCCTGACATTTTGAGATCTGTCGTATTCTGTAGAAATGATTGATGTAGATGGCATTTTGAGATGAGTCGTATGTTGTAGAGATTGCTGACATTGCTGGCATTTTGAGATATGTCTCGTTTTCTAGAGATTGTTAATGCAGCTGGTATTTTGAGATATGTCAAATTTTGTAGAGATTACTGAAGTAGCTGGCATTTTGAGATCTCTTATTTTGCAGAGATTATTGTTGTAGCTGGCATTTGCAGAGCTGTTGTATTTTGTAGAGATTACTGATGTAGCTGGCATTCTGAGTTCTATCATATTTTGTAGAGATTATTGGTGTAGCTTGTATTTTTAGAGCTGTTGTGTTTTGTACAAATTACTGATGTAGCTGGCATTTTGAAATATGTCATTTTTGTAGAGATTGAGGATGAGCTGTCATTTGACATCTGTCATATTTTGCAGAGTTTGCTGATGTTTCCCTATTTTGAGATTTGACATATTTTGTAGATATTGTGATACAGCTGGTTTTGAGATCTGTCGTATTTTGTAGAGATTTTTCATGTAGCTGGTTTTGAGATCTGTCATATTTTGTAGAGAGTACTGATGTAGCTAAAATTTTGAGATCTGTCATATTTTGAAGAGATTATTGATGTAGCTGGCATTTTGAGGTGTTCATACTTGTAGAGATTATTGATATTCCTGGCATTTTGACAACTGTTGTATTTTTAGAGATTGTTGATGAAACTGGCATTTTGAGATCTGTCGATTTTGTAGAGATTACAGATTTAGCTGGCATTGTAAGATCTGTCATATTTTGTAGAGATTTTTATGTAGTTGGCATTTGAAATCTGTGTTATTTTGTTGAAATTGTTCATGTAGTTTGCAATTTGAGATCTGTTATATTTTGTAGAGATTATTGATATAGTTGGCATTTTATATACATCTTATTTTGAAGAGATTGTTGATGTAGCTGGTTTTGAGATCTGCATATTTTCTAGAGACTGCTAATGTAGCTGGTTTTGAGATATGTCGTATTTTGTAGAGATTGCTGATGTAGCTGGCATTTTGAGATCTGTCGTATTTTCTAGAGATTGTTGATGTAGCTGGCATTTTGAAATCTGTCATACTTTTAGAGATTACTGATGCAGCTGGCATTTTGAGATTTTCATATTTAGCAGAGATTGATTATGTGGCTGGTTTTGAGATCTGTCATATTTTGTAGAGATTATTGATGTGGTTGGCATTTTGAAATCTGTTGTGTTTGTAGGAATTGCTCATGTAGCTTGCATTTTCAGATCTGTCATATTTTGTAGAGATTGCTGATGTAGCTGCCATTTTGAGATCTGTCATATTTTGAAGAGATTACTGATGTAGCTGGCATTTTGAGATCTTTTGTATTCTGTAGAGATTATTGATGTAGTTGGCATTTTGAGATGAGTCGTATGTTGTAGAGATTGCCGACGAACTGGTCATTTTGAGATCTGGTCATATTTCCCAGAGGTTGTTGATGTAGCTGTCATTTTGAGATTTTCATATTTAGTAGTGATTGATTATGTGTCCGCTCTTGAGATCCGTCATATTTTGTAGAGACTATTATGTAGCTGCCTCTTGAGATGAGTCGCATGTTGTAGAGACTTTTGACGCCACTGGTATTTTGGAGATCCGTCACACTTTCAGAGTTCTAATGTAGCTGGGAATTTTGAGATATGTCATATTTTGAAGAGACTACTGATGTAGCTGTACTTTGAGATCTCTATTTTGTAGAGATTATTGTTGTAGCTGCATTTCCAGAGCTGTCGATTTTGTTGAGATTGCTGATGTTGCTGCATTTTGAGATCTGTCATATCTTGTAGAGATTGTTGATGTACCAGGCATTTTGAGATCTTTTGCATTTTGTAGATTTTGCTGAAATAGCTGGGGTTTTGAGATCTATCGATTTTGTAGAGATTGTTGATGTAGCTGGAAAATTAAGATCTGTTGTATTTTGTAGAGATTGTTGATGCTGCCGGCATTTTGAGATCTGTCATATTTTTAACAAATTGTTGATGTAGCTGGTTTGAAATCTGTCCTATTTTGTAGACATTGATAATGTGGCTGGTTTTGAGATCTGTCATATTTTGTAGAGATTACTGATGTAGCTTGATTGTAAGATCTGTTGCATTTATTGAGATTACTGATGTAACTGGTATTGTAATATATGTCATAGTTAGTAGGCATTGTTGATGTTGCTGGCATTTTGAGTTGTCGATTTTTGTAGTGATGGCTGATGAAGCTCGCATTTTGAGATCTGCCATATTTTGTAAAGATTATTGATGTAGCTGGTATTTTGAGAGCTGTTTTATTTGTACATATTGCTGATGTAGTTGGCATTGTCGTATTTTGTTGAGATTGTTAATGTAGCTGTAATGTTGAGATCTGTCATATTTTGAAGAGATTATTAAAGTAGCTGATATTTTGAGAGCTGTTATATTTCATACAGACTGCTGATGTGGCTGGTATTTTGAGAGCTGTTGTAATTTGTACATATTGCTGATGTAGCTGGCATTTTGAGACTTGTCATATTTTGAAGAGATTACTGATATAGCTGTCACTGTCGTATTTTCTAGAGATTGTTAATGTAGCTGCCATGTTCAAATCTGTCATATTTTTAGAGATTACTGATGCAGCTGGCATTTTGAGATCTTTTGTATTCTGTAAAGATTTTTTGAGATGAGTCGCATGTTGTAGAGATTGCTGATGTAGCTGGCATTTTGGGATCTGTCATACTTTTTAGAGATTGCTGATGTAGCTGGCATTTTGAGATCTGTCAAATTTTATAGAGATTGTTGATGTAGTTGGCATTTTGAGATCTGTTATATTTTGTAGAGATTACTGATGTAGCTGGCATTTTGAGATCTTTCGTATTCTGTAGAGATTATTGAGGTAGTTGGCATTTTCAGATGAGTCGTATGTTGTAGAGATTACTGACGTAGCTGACATTTTGAGATATGTTAAATTTTCTAGAGATTGTTGATGTAGCTGGCATTGTGAGATCTGTCATATTTTCTAGAGATTGTTGATGTATCTGGCATTTTGAGATCTTTCATACTTTTTAGAGATTTATGATGTAGCTGGCATTTAGAGATCTTTCATAATTAGTAGTGATTGATTATGTGGCTGGTTTTGAGATCAGTCATATTTTGTAGGGATTACTGATGTACCTGGCATTTTGAGATCTGTCGATTCTGTAGAGATTGTTGATGTAGTTGTCATTTAGAGATGAGTCGATGTTGTAGAAATTGTTAACGTTGTTGGCATTTTGAGATCTGTCTTATTTTCTAAAGATTGCTGATGTAGCTGGTATTTTGAGATATGTCATATTTTGAAGAGATTACTGATGTAGCTGGCATTTTGAGATCTGTTGCATTTTGTAGAGATTACTGACATAGCTGGCATTTAGAGATCTGTTGTATTTTCTGCAAATTGTTGATGTAACTTGAATGTTAAGATCTGTTGTGTTTTGTAGAGATTGCTGATGCAGCTGGCATTTTGAGATCTCTCGTATTTTCTGCAAATTGTTAATGTTGCTGGTTTGAAATCTGTCCTATTTTGTAGACATTGATAATGTGCTGATTTTGAGATCTGTCATATTTTGTAGCGATTACTGATGTAGCTTTCATTTTAAGATCTGTTGCATTTTGCAGAGATTACTGATGTAGCTGGCATAATAATATCTGTCATAGTTAGTAGACATTGTTGATGTTGCTGGCATTTTGAGATGTCGTCTTTTGTAGAGATGGCTGATGAAGCTCGAATTTAGAGATCTGCCATATTTTGTAGAGATCATTGATGTAGCTTATATTTTGAGAGCTGTTGTAATTTGTACATATTGCTGATGTAGCTGGCATTTTGAGATCTGTCATTTTTGTACACTATTACTGATATAGCTGGCATTGTCGTATTTTGCTGATATTGTTAATGTAGCTGGCATGCTGAGATCTGTCATATTTTGAAGAGACTATTAATGTAGTTGATATTTTAGAGCTGTTATACTTTGTACAGATTGTTGATGTAGCTGGCATTTTGAGATCTGTCATATTTTCTAGAGATTGTTGATGTAGCTGGCATTTTGAGATCTGTCTATTCTGAAGACATTATTGATATAGTTTGTATTTTGTGAGGAGTTGTATGTTGTAGAGATTGCTGACGAGTTGGCATTTTGAGATCTATCATATTTTCTAGAGATTGTTGATGTAGCTGGCATTTTGAGATCTGTCGTATTTTGTAGAGATTCTGATGTAGCTGGCTTTTAGAGATCAATCATATTTTCTTGAGATTGTTGATGTAGCTGCATTTTGAGATCTGTCATACTTTTTAGAGTTTGCTGATGTAGCTGGCATTTTGAGATCTTTCATATTATGTAGAGCTTGATTATGTGGCTGGTTTTGATATCTATTTATTTTGAAGAGATTACTGATATTCCTGACATTTTGAGATCTGTCGATTCTGTAGAAATGATTGATGTAGATGGCATTTTGAGATGAGTCGATGTTGTAGAGATTGCTGACATTGCTGGCATTTTGAGATATGTCTGTTTTCTAGAGATTGTTAATGCAGCTGGTATTTTGAGATATGTCAAATTTTGTAGAGATTACTGAAGTAGCTGGCATTTTGAGATCTCTTATTTTGCAGAGATTATTGTTGTAGCTGGCATTTGCAGAGCTGTCGTATTTTGTAGAGATTACTGATGTAGCTGGCATTCTGAGTTCTATCATATTTTGTAGAGATTATTGGTGTAGCTTGTATTTTTAGAGCTGTTGTGTTTTGTACAAATTACTGATGTATGGCATTTTGAAATCTGTCATTTTTTGTAAAGATTGAGGATGTAGCTGTCATTTTGACATCTGTCATATTTTGCAGAGTTTGCTGATGTTCTCATTTTGAGATTTGACATATTTTGTAGATATTGGGATACAGCTGGTTTTGAGATCTGTCTTATTTTGTAGAGAGTACTGATGTAGCTAAAATTTTGAGATCTGTCATATTTTGAAGAGATTATTGATGTAGCTGGCATTTTGAGGTGTGTCATACTTTGTAGAGATTATTGATATTCCTGGCATTTTGACATCTGTTGTATTTTTAGAGATTGTTGATGAAACTGGCATTTTGAGATCTGTCGCATTTGTAGAGATTACAGATTTAGCTGGCATTGTAAGATCTGTCACATTTGTAGAGATTTTTGATGTAGTTGGCATTTTGAAATCTGTGTTATTTTGTTGAAATTGTTCATGTAGTTTGCATTTTGAGATCTGTTATGTTTTGTAGAGATTATTGATATAGCTGGCATTTTGCGATACATCTTATTTTGAAGAGATTGTTGATGTAGCTGGTTTTGAGATCTGCATATTTTCTAGAGACTGCTAATGTAGCTGGTTTTGAGATATGTCGTATTTTGTAGAGATTACTTATATAGCTGGCATTTTGAGATCTGTCGTATTTTGTAGAGATTGCTGATGTAGCTGGCATTTTGAGATCTGTCGTATTTTCTAGAGATTGTTGATGTAGCTGGCATTTTGAAATCTGTCATACTTTTAGAGATTACTGATGCAGCTGGCATTTTGAGATTTTCATATTTAGTAGAGATTGATTATGTGGCTGGTTTTGAGATCTGTCATATTTTGTAGAGATTATTGATGTGGTTGGCATTTGAAATCTTTTGTGTTTTGTAGGAATTGCTCATGTAGCTTGCATTTTCAGATCTGTCATATTTTGTAGAGATTGCTGATGTAGCTGCCATTTTGAGATCTGCTATATTTTGAAGAGATTACTGATGTAGCTGGCATTTTGAGATCTTTTGTATTCTGTAGAGATTATTGATGTAGTTGGCATTTTGAGATGAGTCGTATGTTGTAGAGATTGCTGACGTAGCTGGCATTTTGAGATCTGGCATATTTCTAGAGGTTGTTGATGTATGCTTGTCATTTTGAGATTTTTCATATTAGTAGTGATTGATTATGTCTGGTTTGAGATCTGTCATATTTTGTAGAGATTATTGATGTAGTTGCCATTTTGAGATGAGTCGTATGTTGTAGAGATTGCTGACGTTGCTGGCATTTTGAGATCTGTCACATTTTCTAGAGGTTCTTAATGTAGCTGGAATTTTGAGATATGTCATATTTTGAAGAGATTACTGATGTAGCTGGCATTTTGAGATCTCTCTATTTTGTAGAGATTATTGTTGTAGCCGCATTTCCAGAGCTGTCGTATTTTGTTGAGATTGCTGATGTTGCTGCATTTTGAGATCTGTCATATCTTGTAGAGATTGTTGATGTACCAGGCATTTTGAGATCTTTTGCATTTTGTAGATTTTGCTGACATAGCTGGGGTTTTGAGATCTATCGTATTTTGTAGAGATTGTTGATGTAGCTGGAAAAATTAAGATCTGTTGTATTTTGTAGAGATTGCTGATGCTGCCGCATTTTGAGATCTGTCATATTTTTAACAAATTGTTGATGTAGCTGGTTTGAAATCTGTCCTATTTTGTAGACATTGATAATGTGGCTGGTTTTGAGATCTGTCATATTTTGTAGAGATTACTGATGTAGCCTGATTGTAAGATCTGTTGCATTTTATTGAGATTACTGATGTAGCTGGCATTGTAATATATGTCATAGTTAGTAGGCATTGTTGATGTTGCTGGCATTTTGAGTTGTCGTCTTTGTAGTGATGGCTGATGAAGCTTCGCATTTTGAGATCTGCCATATTTTGTAAAGATTATTGATGTAGCTGGTATTTTAGAGCTGTTTTATTTGTACATATTGCTGATGTAGCTGGCATTGTCGTATTTTGTTGAGATTGTTAATGTAGCTGTAATGTTGAGATCTGTCATATTTTGAAGAGATTATTAAAGTAGCTGATATTTTGAGAGCTGTTATATTTCGTACAGACTGCTGATGTGGCTGGTATTTTGAGAGCTGTTGTAATTTGTACATATTGCTGATGTAGCTGGCATTTTGAGACTTGTCATATTTTGAAGAGATTACTGATATAGTTGTCACTGTCATATTTTCTAGAGATTGTTAATGTAGCTGCCATGTTCAAATCTGTCATATTTTAGAGATTACTGATGCAGCTGGCATTTTGAGATCTTTGTATTCTGTAAAGATTTTTGAGATGAGTCGATGTTGTAGAGATTGCTGACGTAGCTGGCATTTGGGATCTGTCATACTTTTTAGAGATTGCTGATGTAGCTGGCATTTGAGATCTGTCAAATTTATAGAGATTGTTGATGTAGTTGGCATTTTGAGATCTGTTATATTTTGTAGAGATTACTGATGTAGCTGGCATTTTGAGATCTTTCGATTCTGTAGAGATTATTGAGGTAGTTGGCATTTTCAGATGAGTCGTATGTTGTAGAGATTACTGACGTAGCTGACATTTTGAGATATGTTAAATTTTCTAGAGATTGTTGATGTAGCTGGCATTGTGAGATCTGTCATATTTTCTAGAGATTGTTGATGTATCTGGCATTTTGAGATCTTTCATAATTAGTAGTGATTGATTATGTGGCTGGTTTTGAGATCAGTCATATTTTGTAGGGATTACTGATGTACCTGGCATTTTGAGATCTGTCGTATTCTGTAGAGATTGTTGATGTAGTTGTCATTTAGAGATGAGTCGTATGTTGTAGAAATTGTTAACGTTGCTGGCATTTTGAGATCTGTCTTATTTTCTAAAGATTGCTGATGTAGCTGGTATTTTGAGATATGTCGATTTTGAAGAGATTACTGATGTAGCTGGCATTTTGAGATCTGTTGCATTTTGTAGAGATTGCTGACATAGCTGGCATTTAGAGATCTGTTGTATTTTCTGCAAATTGTTGATGTAACTTGAATGTTAAGATCTGTTGTGTTTTGTAGAGATTGATGATGCAGCTGGCATTTTGAGATCTCTCGTATTTTCTGCAAATTGTTAATGTTGCTGGTTTGAAATCTGTCCTATTTTGTAGACATTGATAATGTGGCTGATTTTGAGATCTGTCATATTTTGTAGCGATTACTGATGTAGCTTTCATTTTAAGATCTGTTGCATTTTGCAGAGATTACTGATGTAGCTGGCATAATAATATCTGTCATAGTTAGTAGACATTGTTGATGTTGCTGGCATTTTGAGATGTCGTTTTTGTAGAGATGGCTGATGAAGTTCGAATTTAGAGATCTGCCATATTTGTAGAGATCATTGATGTAGCTTATATTTTGAGAGCTGTTGTAATTTGTACATATTGCTGATGTAGCTGGCATTTTGAGATCTGTCATTTTTGTACATATTACTGATATAGCTGGCATTGTCGTATTTTGCTGATATTGTTAATGTAGCTGGTATGCTGAGATCTGTCATATTTTGAAGAGACTATTAATGTAGCTGATATTTTAGAGCTGTTATACTTGTACAGATTACTGATGTAGCTGGCATTTTGAGATCTGTCATATTTTCTAGAGATTGTTGATGTAGCTGGCATTTTGAGATCTGTCGTATTCTGAAGACATTATTGATATAGTTTGTATTTTGTGAGGAGTTGTATGTTGTAGAGATTGCTGACTTTAGCTGGCCTTTTGAGATTTGTCATATTTTCTAGAGATTGTTGATGTAGCTGGTATTTTGAGATCTGTCGATTATGTAGAGATTGCTGATGTAGCTGGTATTTAGAGATCAATCATATTTTCTTGAGATTGTTGATGTAGCTGCATTTTGAGATCTGTCATACTTTTAGAGTTTGCTGATGTAGCTGGCATTTTGAGATCTTTCATATTATGTAGAGCTTGATTATGTGGCTGGTTTTGATATCTGCCATATTTTGAAGAGATTACTGATATTCCTGACATTTTGAGATCTGTCGTATTCTGTAGAAATGATTGATGTAGATGGCATTTTGAGATGAGTCGTATGTTGTAGAGATTGCTGACATTGCTGGCATTTTGAGATATGTCTCGTTTTCTAGAGATTGTTAATGCTGCTGGTATTTTGAGATATGTCAAATTTTGTAGAGATTACTGAAGTAGCTGGCATTTTGAGATCTCTTATTTTGCAGAGATTATTGTTGTAGCTGGCATTTGCAGAGCTGTTGTATTTGTAGAGATTACTGATGTAGCTGGCATTCTGAGTTCTATCATATTTTGTAGAGATTATTGGTGTAGCTTGTATTTTTAGAGCTGTTGTGTTTTGTACAAATTACTGATGTAGCTGGCATTTTGAAATATGTCATTTTTTTGTAGAGATTGAGGATGGAGCTGTCATTTTGACATCTGTCATATTTTGCAGAGATTGCTGATGTTTCCCTCATTTTGAGATTTGACATATTTTGTAGATATTGTGATACAGCTGGTTTTGAGATCTGTCGATTTTGTAGAGATTTTTCATGTAGCTGGTTTTGAGATCTGTCATATTTTGTAGAGAGTACTGATGTAGCTAAAATTTTGAGATCTGTCATATTTTGAAGAGATTATTGATGTAGCTGGCATTTTGAGGTGTGTCATATTGTAGAGATTATTGATATTCCTGGCATTTTGACAACTGTTGTATTTTTAGAGATTGTTGATGAAACTGGCATTTTGAGATCTGTCGATTTTGTAGAGATTACAGATTTAGCTGGCATTGTAAGATCTGTCATATTTTGTAGAGATTTTGATGTAGTTGGCATTTGAAATCTGTGTTATTTTGTTGAAATTGTTCATGTAGTTTGCAATTTGAGATCTGTTATATTTTGTAGAGATTATTGATATAGCTGGCATTTTTATATACATCTTATTTTGAAGAGATTGTTGATGTAGCTGGTTTTGAGATCTGCATATTTTCTAGAGACTGCTAATGTAGCTGGTTTTGAGATATGTCGTATTTTGTAGAGATTGCTGATGTAGCTGGCATTTTGAGATCTGTCGTATTTTCTAGAGATTGTTGATGTAGCTGGCATTTTGAAATCTGTCATACTTTTAGAGATTACTGATGCAGCTGGCATTTTGAGATTTTCATATTTAGTAGAGATTGATTATGTGGCTGGTTTTGAGATCTGTCATATTTTGTAGAGATTATTGATGTGGTTGGTATTTTGAAATCTGTTGTGTTTTGTAGGAATTGCTCATGTAGCTTGCATTTTCAGATCTGTCATATTTTGTAGAGATTGCTGATGTAGCTGCCATTTTGAGATCTGTCATATTTTGAAGAGATTACTGATGTAGCTGGCATTTTGAGATCTTTTGTATTCTGTAGAGATTATTGATGTAGTTGGCATTTTGAGATGAGTCGATGTTGTAGAGATTGCTGACGAAGCTGGCATTTTGAGATCTGGCATATTTCCAGAGGTTGCTGATGTAGCTGTCATTTTGAGATTTTTCATATTTAGTAGTGATTGATTATGTCTGGTTTTGAGATCTGTCATATTTTGTAGAGATTATTGATGTAGTTGCCATTTTGAGATGAGTCGATGTTGTAGAGATTTCTGACGTTGCTGGCATTTTGAGATCTGTCACATTTTCTAGAGGTTCTTAATGTAGCTGGAATTTTGAGATATGTCATATTTGAAGAGATTACTGATGTAGCTGGCATTTTGAGATCTCTCTTATTTTGTAGAGATTATTGTTGTAGCTGGCATTTCCAGAGCTGTCGTATTTTGTTGAGATTGCTTGATGTTGCTGCATTTTGAGATCTGTCATATCTTGTAGAGATTGTTGATGTACCAGGCATTTTGAGATCTTTTGCATTTTGTAGATTTTGCTGAAATAGCTGGGGTTTTGAGATCTATCGATTTTGTAGAGATTGTTGATGTAGCTGGAAAATTAAGATCTGTTGTATTTTGTAGAGATTGCTGATGCGGATTTTGAGATCTGTCATATTTTTAACAAATTGTTGATGTAGCTGGTTTGAAATCTGTCCTATTTTGTAGACATTGATAATGTGGCTGGTTTTGAGATCTGTCATATTTTGTAGAGATTACTGATGTAGCTTGATTGTAAGATCTGTTGCATTTTATTGAGATTACTGATGTAACTGGCATTGTAATATATGTCATAGTTAGTAGGCATTGTTGATGTTGCTGGCATTTTGAGTTGTCGTCTTTTGTAGTGATGGCTGATGAAGCTCGCATTTTGAGATCTGCCATATTTTGTAAAGATTATTGATGTAGCTGGTATTTTGAGAGCTGTTTTTATTTGTACATATTGCTGATGTAGTTGGCATTGTCGTATTTTGTTGAGATTGTTAATGTAGCTGTAATGTTGAGATCTGTCATATTTTGAAGAGATTATTAAAGTAGCTGATATTTTGAGAGCTGTTATATTTCATACAGACTGCTGATGTGGCTGGTATTTTGAGAGCTGTTGTAATTTGTACATATTGCTGATGTAGCTGGCATTTTGAGACTTGTCATATTTTGAAGAGATTACTGATATAGCTGTCACTGTCGTATTTTCTAGAGATTGTTAATGTAGCTGCTATGTTCAAATCTGTCATATTTTAGAGATTACTGATGCAGCTGGCATTTTGAGATCTTTGTATTCTGTAAAGATTTTTGAGATGAGTCGATGTTGTAGAGATTGTGATGTAGCTGGCATTTTGGGATCTGTCATACTTTTAGAGATTGTTGATGTAGCTGGTATTTTGAGATCTGTCAAATTTTATAGAGATTGTTGATGTAGTTGGCATTTTGAGATCTGTTATATTTGTAGAGATTACTGATGTAGCTGGCATTTTGAGATCTTTCTTATTCTGTAGAGATTATTGAGGTAGTTGGCATTTTCAGATGAGTCGTATGTTGTAGAGATTACTGACGTAGCTGACATTTTGAGATATGTTAAATTTTCAGAGATTGTTGATGTAGCTGGTATAGAGATCTGTCATATTTTCTAGAGATTGTTGATGTATCTGGCATTTGAGATCTTTCATACTTTTTAGAGATTTATGATGTAGCTGGCATTTAGAGATCTTTCATAATTAGTAGTGATTGATTATGTGGCTGGTTTTGAGATCAGTCATATTTTGTAGGGATTACTGATGTACCTGGCATTTTGAGATCTGTCGATTCTGTAGAGATTGTTGATGTAGTTGTCATTTAGAGATGAGTCGATGTTGTAGAAATTGTTAACGTTGTGGCATTTTGAGATCTGTCTTATTTTCTAAAGATTGCTGATGTAGCTGGTATTTTGAGATATGTCATATTTTGAAGAGATTACTGATGTAGCTGGCATTTTGAGATCTGTTGCATTTTGTAGAGATTGCTGACATAGCTGGCATTTAGAGATCTGTTGTATTTTCTGCAAATTGTTGATGTAACTTGAATGTTAAGATCTGTTGTGTTTTGTAGAGATTGCTGATGCAGCTGGCATTTTGAGATCTCTCGTATTTTCTGCAAATTGTTAATGTTGCTGGTTTGAAATCTGTCCTATTTTGTAGACATTGATAATGTGGCTGATTTTGAGATCTGTCATATTTTGTAGCGATTACTGATGTAGCTTTCATTTTAAGATCTGTTGCATTTTGCAGAGATTACTGATGTAGCTGGCATAATAATATCTGTCATAGTTAGTAGACATTGTTGATGTTGCTGGCATTTTGAGATGTCGTCTTTTGTAGAGATGGCTGATGAAGCTCGAATTTAGAGATCTGCCATATTTTGTAGAGATCATTGATGTAGCTTATATTTGAGAGCTGTTGTAATTTGTACATATTGCTGATGTAGCTGGCATTTTGAGATCTGTCATTTTTGTACATATTACTGATATAGCTGGCATTGTCGTATTTTGTTGATATTGTTAATGTAGCTGGCATGCTGAGATCTGTCATATTTTGAAGAGACTATTAATGTAGCTGATATTTTAGAGCTGTTATATTTTGTACAGATTGCTGATGTAGCTGGCATTTTGAGATCTGTCATATTTTCTAGAGATTGTTGATGTAGCTGGCATTTTGAGATCTGTCGATTCTGAAGACATTATTGATATAGTTTGTATTTTGTGAGGAGTTGTATGTTGTAGAGATTGCTGACGTAGCTGGCATTTTGAGATCTGTCATATTTTCTAGAGATTGTTGATGTAGCTGGCATTTTGAGATCTGTCGTATTTGTAGAGATTGCTGATGTAGCTGGCTTTTAGAGATCAATCATATTTTCTTGAGATTGTTGATGTAGCTGCATTTTGAGATCTGTCATACTTTTAGAGTTTGTGATGTAGCTGGCATTTTGAGATCTTTCATATTATGTAGAGCTTGATTATGTGGTTGGTTTTGATATCTCCATATTTTGAAGAGATTACTGATATTCCTGACATTTTGAGATCTGTCGATTCTGTAGAAATGATTGATGTAGATGGCATTTTGAGATGAGTCGATGTTGTAGAGATTGCTGACATTGCTGGCATTTTGAGATATGTCTGTTTTCTAGAGATTGTTAATGCAGCTGGTATTTTGAGATATGTCAAATTTTGTAGAGATTACTGAAGTAGCTGGCATTTTGAGATCTCTTATTTTGCAGAGATTATTGTTGTAGCTGGCATTTGCAGAGCTGTCGTATTTTGTAGAGATTACTGATGTAGCTGGCATTCTGAGTTCTATCATATTTTGTAGAGATTATTGGTGTAGCTTGTATTTTTAGAGCTGTTGTGTTTTGTACAAATTACTGATGTAGCTGGCATTTTGAAATCTGTCATTTTTTTGTAAAGATTGAGGATGTAGCTGTCATTTTGACATCTGTCATATTTTGCAGAGTTTGCTGATGTTTCCCTCATTTTGAGATTTGACATATTTTGTAGATATTGGTGATACAGCTGGTTTTGAGATCTGTCTTATTTTGTAGAGAGTACTGATGTAGCTAAAATTTTGAGATCTGTCATATTTTGAAGAGATTATTGATGTAGCTGGCATTTTGAGGTGTGTCATACTTTGTAGAGATTATTGATATTCCTGGCATTTTGACATCTGTTGTATTTTTTAGAGATTGTTGATGAAACTGGCATTTTGAGATCTGTCGCATTTTGTAGAGATTACAGATTTAGCTGGCATTGTAAGATCTGTCACATTTTGTAGAGATTTTTTGATGTAGTTGGCATTTTGAAATCTGTGTTATTTTGTTGAAATTGTTCATGTAGTTTGCATTTTGAGATCTGTTATGTTTTGTAGAGATTATTGATATAGCTGGCATTTTTGCATACATCTTATTTTGAAGAGATTGTTGATGTAGCTGGTTTTGAGATCTGCATATTTTCTAGAGACTGCTAATGTAGCTGGTTTTGAGATATGTCGTATTTTGTAGAGATTACTTATATAGCTGGCATTTTGAGATCTGTCGTATTTTGTAGAGATTGCTGATGTAGCTGGCATTTTGAGATCTGTCGTATTTTCTAGAGATTGTTGATGTAGCTGGCATTTTGAAATCTGTCATACTTTTTAGAGATTACTGATGCAGCTGGCATTTTGAGATTTTTCATATTTAGTAGAGATTGATTATGTGGCTGGTTTTGAGATCTGTCATATTTTGTAGAGATTATTGATGTGGTTGGCATTTTGAAATCTTTTGTGTTTTGTAGGAATTGCTCATGTAGCTTGCATTTTCAGATCTGTCATATTTTGTAGAGATTGCTGATGTAGCTGCCATTTTGAGATCTGTCATATTTTGAAGAGATTACTGATGTAGCTGCATTTTGAGATCTTGTATTCTGTAGAGATTATTGATGTAGTTGGCATTTTGAGATGAGTCGTATGTTGTAGAGATTGCTGACGTAGCTGGTATTTTGAGATCTGGATATTTCTAGAGGTTGTTGATGTAGCTGTCATTTTGAGATTTTTCATATTTAGTAGTGATTGATTATGTGTCTGGTTTTGAGATCTGTCATATTTTGTAGAGATTATTGATGTAGTTGCCATTTTGAGATGAGTCAGATGTTGTAGAGATCTGACGTTGCTGGCATTTTGAGATCTGTCACATTTTCTAGAGGTTCTTAATGTAGCTGGAATTTTGAGATATGTCATATTTTGAAGAGATTACTGATGTAGCTGGCATTTTGAGATCTCTCTTATTTTGTAGAGATTATTGTTGTAGCCGCATTTCCGAGCTGTCGATTTTGTTGAGATTGCTGATGTTGCTGCATTTTGAGATCTGTCATATCTTGTAGAGATTGTTGATGTACCAGGCATTTTGAGATCTTTTGCATTTTGTAGATTTTGCTGACATAGCTGGGGTTTTGAGATCTATCATTTTGTAGAGATTGTTGATGTAGCTGGAAAATTAAGATCTGTTGTATTTTGTAGAGATTGCTGATGCTGCGGCATTTTGAGATCTGTCATATTTTTAACAAATTGTTGATGTAGCTGGTTTGAAATCTGTCCTATTTTGTAGACATTGATAATGTGGCTGGTTTTGAGATCTGTCATATTTTGTAGAGATTACTGATGTAGCTTCGATTGTAAGATCTGTTGCATTTTATTGAGATTACTGATGTAGCTGGTATTGTAATATATGTCATAGTTAGTAGGCATTGTTGATGTTGCTGGCATTTTGAGTTGTCGTTTTGTAGTGATGGCTGATGAAGCTCGCATTTTGAGATCTGCCATATTTTGAAGATTATTGATGTAGCTGGTATTTTGAGAGCTGTTTTATTTGTACATATTGCTGATGTAGCTGGCATTGTCGTATTTTGTTGAGATTGTTAATGTAGCTGTAATGTTGAGATCTGTCATATTTGAAGAGATTATTAAAGTAGCTGATATTTTGAGAGCTGTTATATTTCGTACAGACTGCTGATGTGGCTGGTATTTTGAGAGCTGTTGTAATTTGTACATATTGCTGATGTAGCTGGCATTTTGAGACTTGTCATATTTTGAAGAGATTACTGATATAGTTGTCACTGTCATATTTTCTAGAGATTGTTAATGTAGCTGCCATGTTCAAATCTGTCATATTTTTAGAGATTACTGATGCAGCTGGCATTTTGAGATCTTTTGTATTCTGTAAAGATTTTTGAGATGAGTCGATGTTGTAGAGATTGCTGACGTAGCTGGTATTTGGGATCTGTCATACTTTTTAGAGATTGCTGATGTAGCTGGTATTTTGAGATCTGTCAAATTTTATAGAGATTGTTGATGTAGTTGGCATTTTGAGATCTGTTATATTTTGTAGAGATTACTGATGTAGCTGGCATTTTGAGATCTTTCGTATTCTGTAGAGATTATTGAGGTAGTTGGCATTTTCAGATGAGTCGATGTTGTAGAGATTACTGACGTAGCTGACATTTTGAGATATGTTAAATTTTCTAGAGATTGTTGATGTAGCTGGCATTGTGAGATCTGTCATATTTCTAGAGATTGTTGATGTATCTGGCATTTTGAGATCTTTCATAATTAGTAGTGATTGATTATGTGGCTGGTTTTGAGATCAGTCATATTTGTAGGGATTACTGATGTACCTGGCATTTTGAGATCTGTCGATTCTGTAGAGATTGTTGATGTAGGTTATTTAGAGATGAGTCGTATGTTGTAGAAATTGTTAACGTTGCTGGCATTTTGAGATCTGTCTTATTTTCTAAAGATTGCTGATGTAGCTGGTATTTTGAGATATGTCGTATTTTGAAGAGATTACTGATGTAGCTGGCATTTTGAGATCTGTTGCATTTTGTAGAGATTGCTGACATAGCTGGCATTTAGAGATCTGTTGTATTTTCTAATGTTGATGTAACTTGAATGTTAAGATCTGTTGTGTTTTGTAGAGATTGCTGATGCAGCTGGCATTTTGAGATCTCTCGATTTTCTGCAAATTGTTAATGTTGCTGGTTTGAAATCTGTCCTATTTTGTAGACATTGATAATGTATTGATTTTGAGATCTGTCATATTTTGTAGCGATTACTGATGTAGCTTTCATTTTAAGATCTGTTGCATTTGCAGAGATTACTGATGTAGCTGGCATAATAATATCTGTCATAGTTAGTAGACATTGTTGATGTTGCTGGCATTTTGAGATGTCGTCTTTTGTAGAGATGATGATAAGCTCGAATTTAGAGATCTGCCATATTTTGTAGAGATCATTGATGTAGCTTATATTTTGAGAGCTGTTGTAATTTGTACATATTGCTGATGTAGCTGGCATTTTGAGATCTGTCATTTTTGTACACATTACTGATATAGCTGGCATTGTCGTATTTTGCTGATATTGTTAATGTAGCTGTATGCTGAGATCTGTCATATTTTGAAGAGACTATTAATGTAGCTGATATTTTTAGAGCTTGTTATACTTGTACAGATTACTGATGTAGCTGGCATTTTGAGATCTGTCATATTTTCTAGAGATTGTTGATGTAGCTGGCATTTTGAGATCTGTCGTATTCTGAAGACATTATTGATATCGTTTGTATTTTGTGAGGAGTTGTATGTTGTAGAGATTGCTGACGTAGCTGGCCTTTTGAGATTTGTCATATTTTCTAGAGATTGTTGATGTAGCTGGCATTTTGAGATCTGTCGTATTATGTAGAGATTGCTGATGTAGCTGGCATTTAGAGATCAATCATATTTTCTTGAGATTGTTGATGTAGCTGCATTTTGAGATCTGTCATACTTTTTAGAGTTTGCTGATGTAGCTGGCATTTTGAGATCTTTCATATTATGTAGAGCTTGATTATGTGGCTGGTTTTGATATCTGCCATATTTGAAGAGATTACTGATATTCTGACATTTTGAGATCTGTCGATTCTGTAGAAATGATTGATGTAGATGGCATTTTGAGATGAGTCGATGTTGTAGAGATTGCTGACATTGCTGGCATTTTGAGATATGTCTCGTTTTCTAGAGATTGTTAATGCAGCTGGTATTTTGAGATATGTCAAATTTTGTAGAGATTACTGAAGTAGCTGGTATTTTGAGATCTCTTATTTTGCAGAGATTATTGTTGTAGCTGGTATTTGCAGAGCTGTTGTATTTGTAGAGATTACTGATGTAGCTGGCATTCTGAGTTCTATCATATTTTGTAGAGATTATTGGTGTAGCTTGTATTTTAGAGCTGTTGTGTTTTGTACAAATTACTGATGTAGCTGGCATTTTGAAATATGTCATTTTTTGTAGAGATTGAGGATGGAGCTGTCATTTTGACATCTGTCATATTTTGCAGAGATTGCTGATGTTTCCTCATTTTGAGATTTGACATATTTTGTAGATATTGGTGATACAGCTGGTTTTGAGATCTGTCGATTTTGTAGAGATTTTCATGTAGCTGGTTTTGAGATCTTCATATTTTGTAGAGAGTACTGATGTAGCTAAAATTTTGAGATCTGTCATATTTTGAAGAGATTATTGATGTAGCTGGCATTTTGAGGTGTGTATACTTTGTAGAGATTATTGATATTCCTGGCATTTTGACATCTGTTGTATTTTTAGAGATTGTTGATGAAACTGGCATTTTGAGATCTGTCGATTTTGTAGAGATTACAGATTTAGCTGGCATTGTAAGATCTGTCATATTTGTAGAGATTTTTGATGTAGTTGGCATTTTGAAATCTGTGTTATTTTGTTGAAATTGTTCATGTAGTTTGCAATTTGAGATCTGTTATATTTTGTAGAGATTATTGATATAGCTGGCATTTTGCGATACATCTTATTTTGAAGAGATTGTTGATGTAGCTGGTTTTGAGATCTGCATATTTTCTAGAGACTGCTAATGTAGCTGGTTTTGAGATATGTCGTATTTTGTAGAGATTGCTGATGTAGCTGGCATTTTGAGATCTGTCGTATTTTCTAGAGATTGTTGATGTAGCTGGCATTTTGAAATCTGTCATACTTTTTAGAGATTACTGATGCAGCTGGCATTTTGAGATTTTTCATATTTAGCAGAGATTGATTATGTGGCTGGTTTTGAGATCTGTCATATTTTGTAGAGATTATTGATGTGGTTGGCATTTTGAAATCTGTTGTGTTTTGTAGGAATTGCTCATGTAGCTTGCATTTTCAGATCTGTCATATTTTGTAGAGATTGCTGATGTAGCTGCCATTTTGAGATCTGTCATATTTTGAAGAGATTACTGATGTAGCTGGCATTTTGAGATCTTTTGTATTCTGTAGAGATTATTGATGTAGTTGGCATTTTGAGATGAGTCGTATGTTGTAGAGATTGCTGACGTAGCTGGCATTTTGAGATCTGGCATATTTCCTAGAGGTTGCTGATGTAGCTGTCATTTTGAGATTTTCATATTTAGTAGTGATTGATTATGTGTCTGGTTTTGAGATCTGTCATATTTTGTAGAGATTATTGATGTAGTTGCCATTTTGAGATGAGTCGTATGTTGTAGAGATTTCTGGCGTTGCTGGCATTTTGAGATCTGTCACATTTTCTAGAGGTTCTTAATGTAGCTGGAATTTTGAGATATGTCATATTTTGAAGAGATTACTGATGTAGCTGGCATTTTGAGATCTCTCTTATTTTGTAGAGATTATTGTTGTAGCGGCATTTCCAGAGCTGTCTATTTTGTTGAGATTGCTGATGTTGCTGCATTTTGAGATCTGTCATATCTTGTAGAGATTGTTGATGTACCAGGCATTTTGAGATCTTTTGCATTTTGTAGATTTTGCTGAAATAGCTGGGGTTTTGAGATCTATCGTATTTGTAGAGATTGTTGATGTAGCTGGAAAATTAAGATCTGTTGTATTTGTAGAGATTGCTGATGCTGCCGCATTTTGAGATCTGTCATATTTTAACAAATTGTTGATGTAGCTGGTTTGAAATCTGTCCTATTTTGTAGACATTGATAATGTGGCTGGTTTTGAGATCTGTCATATTTTGTAGAGATTACTGATGTAGCTTCGATTGTAAGATCTGTTGCATTTTATTGAGATTACTGATGTAACTGGCATTGTAATATATGTCATAGTTAGTAGGCATTGTTGATGTTGCTGGCATTTTGAGTTGTCGTCTTTTGTAGTGATGGCTGATGAAGCTCGCATTTTGAGATCTGCCATATTTTGTAAAGATTATTGATGTAGCTGGTATTTTGAGAGCTGTTTTTATTTGTACATATTGCTGATGTAGCTGGCATTGTCGTATTTTGTTGAGATTGTTAATGTAGCTGTAATGTTGAGATCTGTCATATTTTGAAGAGATTATTAAAGTAGCTGATATTTTGAGAGCTGTTATATTTCGTACAGACTGCTGATGTGACTGGTATTTTGAGAGCTGTTGTAATTTGTACATATTGCTGATGTAGCTGGCATTTTGAGACTTGTCATATTTTGAAGAGATTACTGATATAGCTGTCACTGTCGTATTTTCTAGAGATTGTTAATGTAGCTGCCATGTTCAAATCTGTCATATTTTTAGAGATTACTGATGCAGCTGGCATTTTGAGATCTTTTGTATTCTGTAAAGATTTTTTGAGATGAGTCGCATGTTGTAGAGATTGCTGACGTAGCTGGCATTTTGGGATCTGTCATACTTTTTAGAGATTGCTGATGTAGCTGGCATTTTGAGATCTGTCAAATTTTATAGAGATTGTTGATGTAGTTGGCATTTTGAGATCTGTTATATTTTTGTAGAGATTACTGATGTAGCTGGCATTTTGAGATCTTTCGTATTCTGTAGAGATTATTGAGGTAGTTGGCATTTTCAGATGAGTCGTATGTTGTAGAGATTACTGGCGTAGCTGACATTTTGAGATATGTTAAATTTTCTAGAGATTGTTGATGTAGCTGGCATTGTGAGATCTGTCATATTTTCTAGAGATTGTTGATGTATCTGGCATTTTGAGATCTTTCATACTTTTTAGAGATTTATGATGTAGCTGGCATTTAGAGATCTTTCATAATTAGTAGTGATTGATTATGTGGCTGGTTTTGAGATCAGTCATATTTTGTAGGGATTACTGATGTACCTGGCATTTTGAGATCTGTCGTATTCTGTAGAGATTGTTGATGTAGTTGTCATTTAGAGATGAGTCATATGTTGTAGAAATTGTTAACGTTGCTGGCATTTTGAGATCTGTCTTATTTTCTAAAGATTGCTGATGTAGCTGGTATTTTGAGATATGTCATATTTTGAAGAGATTACTGATGTAGCTGGCATTTTGAGATCTGTTGCATTTTGTAGAGATTGCTGACATAGCTGGCATTTAGAGATCTGTTGTATTTTCTGCAAATTGTTGATGTAACTTGAATGTTAAGATCTGTTGTGTTTTGTAGAGATTGCTGATGCAGCTGGCATTTTGAGATCTCTCGTATTTTCTACAAATTGTTAATGTTGCTGGTTTGAAATCTGTCCTATTTTGTAGACATTGATAATATGGCTGATTTTGAGATCTGTCATATTTTGTAGCGATTACTGATGTAGCTTTCATTTTAAGATCTGTTGCATTTTGCAGAGATTACTGATGTAGCTGGCATAATAATATCTGTCATAGTTAGTAGACATTGTTGATGTTGCTGGCATTTTGAGATGTCGTCTTTTGTAGAGATGGCTGATGAAGCTCGAATTTAGAGATCTGCCATATTTTGTAGAGATCATTGATGTAGCTTATATTTTGAGAGCTGTTGTAATTTGTACATATTGCTGATGTAGCTGGCATTTGAGATCTGTCATTTTTGTACACATTACTGATATAGCTGGCATTGTCGTATTTTGCTGATATTGTTAATGTAGCTGGCATGCTGAGATCTGTCATATTTTGAAGAGACTATTAATGTAGCTGATATTTTTAGAGCTGTTATATTTTGTACAGATTGCTGATGTAGCTGGCATTTTGAGATCTGTCATATTTTCTAGAGATTGTTGATGTAGCTGGCATTTTGAGATCTGTCGTATTCTGAAGACATTATTGATATAGTTTGTATTTTGTGAGGAGTTGTATGTTGTAGAGATTGCTGACGTAAGCTGGCATTTTGAGATCTGTCATATTTCTAGAGATTGTTGATGTAGCTGGCATTTTGAGATCTGTCAGTATTTGGAGATTGCTGATGTAGCTGGCTTTTAGAGATCAATCATATTTTCTTGAGATTGTTGATGTAGCTGCATTTTGAGATCTGTCATACTTTTAGAGTTTGCTGATGTAGCTGGCATTTGAGATCTTTCATATTATGTAGAGCTTGATTATGTGGCTGGTTTTGATATCTGCCATATTTTGAAGAGATTACTGATATTCCTGACATTTTGAGATCTGTCGTATTCTGTAGAAATGATTGATGTAGATGGCATTTTGAGATGAGTCGTATGTTGTGAGATTGCTGACATTGCTGGCATTTTGAGATATGTCTCATTTTCTAGAGATTGTTAATGCAGCTGGTATTTTGAGATATGTCAAATTTTGTAGAGATTACTGAAGTAGCTGGCATTTTGAGATCTCTCTTATTTTGCAGAGATTATTGTTGTAGCTGGCATTTGCAGAGCTGTCGTATTTTGTAGAGATTACTGATGTAGCTGGCATTCTGAGTTCTATCATATTTTGTAGAGATTATTGGTGTAGCTTGTATTTTTAGAGCTGTTGTGTTTTGTACAAATTACTGATGTAGCTGGCATTTTGAAATATGTCATTTTTGTAGAGATTGAGGATGGAGCTGTCATTTGACATCTGTCATATTTTGCAGAGATTGCTGATGTTTCCCTCATTTTGAGATTTGACATATTTTGTAGATATTGGTGATACAGCTGGTTTTGAGATCTGTCGTATTTTGTAGAGATTTTTCATGTAGCTGGTTTTGAGATCTGTCATATTTTGTAGAGAGTACTGATGTAGCTAAAATTTTGAGATCTGTCATATTTTGAAGAGATTATTGATGTAGCTGGCATTTTGAGGTGTGTCATACTTTGTAGAGATTATTGATATTCCTGGCATTTTGACATCTGTTGTATTTTTTAGAGATTGTTGATGAAACTGGCATTTTGAGATCTGTCGCATTTTGTAGAGATTACTGATTTAGCTGGCATTGTAAGATCTGTCACATTTTGTAGAGATTTTTTGATGTAGTTGGCATTTTGAAATCTGTGTTATTTTGTTGAAATTGTTCATGTAGTTTGCATTTTGAGATCTGTTATATTTTGTATAGATTATTGATATAGCTGGCATTTTGCGATACATCTTATTTTGAAGAGATTGTTGATGTAGCTGGTTTTGAGATCTGCATATTTTCTAGAGACTGCTAATGTAGCTGGTTTTGAGATATGTCGTATTTTGTAGAGATTACTTATATAGCTGGCATTTTGAGATATGTCGTATTTTGCAGAGATTACTGATCTAACTGGAATTTTGAGATCTGGCATATTTTGTAGAAATTGTTCATACAGCTTGCATTTTCCAGAAATTACCGATGTAGCTGGCATTATATTATCTGTCATAGTTAGAAGACATTGTTGATGTAGCTGGCATTTTGAGATCTGTCGTCTTTTGTAGAGATTGCTAATGAAGCACGCATCTTGAGATTTGACTTATTTTGTAGAGATTTTTGATGTATTTAGCATTATGAGATCTGTCATATTTTGTAGAGATTATTAATGTGGCTGGTATTTTTAGAGCTGTTGTATTTTGGACAGATTTTTGATGTAGCTGGCATTTTGAGAGCTGTCATATTTAGTCGAGATTGTGGATGTAGCTGGCATTTTGAGATCTGTCATATTTTGTAGAGATTTCTGATGTAGCTAGTTTTCAGATCTGTCATATTTTGTAGAGATTGTTCATGTAACTATTTTTAAGATCTGTCGTATTTTGTAGAGATTGTTGATGTCACTGACATTCTGAGATCTGTCATTTTTTGTAGAGATTGTTGATATAGCTGCCATTTTGAAACCTGTTCTATTTTGTAGAGATTGCTACTGTAGCTGGCATTTTGAGAGCTGTCACATTTTGTAGAAATAACTGATGTAGCTGGCATTTTGAGATCTGTCATATTTTGCAGAGATTACTGTTGTAGCTGGCATTTTGAGATCTTTCGTATTCTGTAGAGATTATTGATGTAGTTGGCATTTTGAGATGAGTCGTATGTTGTTGAGATTGCTGACGTAGCTAGCATTTTGTGATCTGGCATATTTCCTAGAGGTTGTTGATGTAGCTGGCATTTTGAGATCTGTCGTATTTTGTAGAGATTGCTGATGTAGCTGGCGTTTTGAGATCTGTCGTATTTTGTAGAGATTGCTGATGTAGCTGGCGTTTTGAGATCTGTCGTATTTTCTAGAGATTGTTGATGTAGCTGGCATTTTGAAATCTGTCATACTTTTTAGAGATTGCTGATGTAGCTGGCGTTTTGAGATCTGTCGTATTTTCTAGAGATTGTTGATGCAGCTGGCATTTTGAAATCTGTCATACTTTTTAGAGATTACTGATGTAGCTGGCATTTTGAGATTTTTCATATTTAGTAGAGATTGATTATGTGGCTGGTTTTGAGATCTGTCATTTTTTGTAGAGATTATTGATGTGGTTGGCATTTTGAAATCTGTTGTGTTTTGTAGGAATTGCTCATGTAGCTTGCATTTTGAGATCTGTCTTATTTTGTAGAGATTGCTGATGTAGCTGCCATTTTGAGATCTGTCATATTTTGAAGAGATTACTGATGTAGCTTCATTTTGAGATCTTTCGTATTCTGTAGAGATTATTGATGTAGTTTGCATTTTGAGATGAGTTCATTATGTTGTAGAGATTGCTGACATAGCTGGCATTTTGAGATCTGGCATATTTCCTACAGGTTGCTGATGTAGCTGGTATTTTGTGATTTTTCATATTTAGTAGAGATTGATTATGTGGTTGGTTTTGAGATCTGTCATATTTTGTAGAGATTATTGATGTAGTTGGCATTTTGAGATGAGTCGTATGTTGTAGAGATTGCTGACGTTGCTGGCATTTTGAGATCTGTCTCATTTTCTAGAGGTTCTTGATGTAGCTGGAATTTTGAGATATGTATTTCCAGAGATTACCGATGTAGCTGGCATTATATTATCTGCCATAGTTAGTAGACACTGTTGATGTAGCTGGCATTTTGAGATATGTCGTCTTTTGTAGAGATTGCTAATGAAGCTCGCATCTTGAGATTTGTCATATTTTGTAGAGATTATTGATGTATTTAGCATTATGAGATCTGTCATATTTTGTAGAGATTATTAATGTAGCTGGCATTTTTAGAGCTGTTGTATTTTGGACAGATTTTTGATGTAGCTGGCATTTTGAGAGCTGTAATATTTAGTCGAGATTGTGGATGTAGCTGGCATTTTGAGATCTGTCATATTTTGTAGAGATTTCTGATGTAGCTAGTTTTCACATCTGTCATATTTTGTAGAGATTGTTCATGTAACTGGTTTTAAGATCTGTCGTATTTTGTAGAGATTGTTGATGTCACTGACATTCTGGGATCTGTCATTTTTTGTAGAGATTACTGATATAGCTGGCATTTTGAGATCTGTCATATTTTGTAGACATTGTTGATATAGCTGCCATTTTGAAACCTGTTGTATTTTGTAGAGATTGGTACTGTAGCTGGCATTTTGAGAGCTGTCGCATTTTGTAGAAATAACTGATGTAGCTAGCATTTTTAAAATCTGTCGTATTTTGCAGAGATTGTTGATGTAGCTGGCATTTTGAGATCTCTGTTATTTTGTAGATATTGTTCTAGCTGGCATTTTGAGAGCTGTCATATTTTGTGGAGATTACTGATGTAGCTGGAATTTTGAAATCTGTCATATTTTGAAGAGATTGTTGATGTAGCTCTCATTTTGA
The DNA here is from genome assembly GCA_016271365.2 of Neoceratodus forsteri. Taxonomy (NCBI): domain Eukaryota; kingdom Metazoa; phylum Chordata; order Ceratodontiformes; family Ceratodontidae; genus Neoceratodus; species Neoceratodus forsteri. The sequence goes on along the minus strand of CM028131.1, from coordinate 877,983,866 downwards.
GACTTTTGTATTTTGTAGACATTGCTGATGTAGCTGGCATTTTGAGATCTGTCATATTTTCCTGAGATTGCTGATGTTGCTGGCATTTTGGGATCTGTCATACTTTTTAGAGATTGCTGATGTAGCTGGCATTTTGAGTTCTGTCATATTTTTTAGAAATTGATTATGTGGCTGGTTTTGAGATCTGTCATATTTTGTTGATATTACTGATGTAGCTGGCATTTTGAGATCAGTCATATTCTGTAGAGATTATTGATGTAGTTATCATTTTGAGATGAGTCATATGTTGTAGAGATTGCTGACATAGCTGGCATTTTGAGATCTGTCATATTTTCTAGAGATTGTTGATGAAGCTGGCATTTTGAGATCTTTTGTATTTTGTAGAGATTGTGGATGTAGCTGGTATTTTGAAATCTGACATGTTTTGTAGAGATTGTTGATGCAGATGGTTTTGCGATCTGTCGTATTTTTTAGAGATTGTTGATGAAGCTGGTCTTGAGATCTGTTGTATTTTGTGGAGACTACTGATGTAGCTGGCATTTTGAGATCTGTAATATTTTGTAGAGATTACTGATGTAGCTGGCATTTTAATGTGTGTCACATTTTGTAGAGATTATTGATAGTGTTGGCATTTTGATATCTGTCATGTTCAGCATTAGATTTCTGATGTATCTGGAATTTTAGATTTGTCATATTTTGTAGAGATTGTTGATAAAGCTGGTTTTGAGATCTGCTGAATTTTGAAGAGATTGTTGATGTAGCTGGTTTTGAGATCTGTCGTATTTTGTAGAGATTGCTGATGAAGCTGGCATTTTAAGATCTGTTGTATTTTGTAGAGATTTTTTGATGTAGTTGGCATTTTGAAATCTGTTGTATTTTGTATTATTTGCTCATGTAGCTTGCATTTTGAGATCTGTCACATTTTGCAGAGATTGCTGATGTAGCTGGCATTTTGAGATCTGTCATATTTTGCAGAGATTACTAATGTAGCTCACATTTGAGAATCTTTCATATTCTGTAGAGATTATTGATGTAGTTGGCATTTTGAGATGAGTGTATGTTGTAGAGATTGCTGGACGTAGCTGGCATTTTGTGATCTGGCATATTTCCTAGAGGTTGTTGATGTAGCTGGCATTTTGAGATCTGTCGTATTTTCTAGAGATTGTTGATGTAGCTGGCATTTTGAAATCTGTCATACTTTAGAGATTACTGATGTAGCTGGCATTTTGAGATTTTCATGTTTAGTAGAGATTGATTATGTGGCTGGTTTTGAGATCTGTCATATTTTGTAGAGATTATTGATGTGGTTGGCATTTTGAAATCTGTTGTGTTTTGTAGGAATTGCTCATGTAGCTTGCATTTTGAGATCTGTCATATTTTGTAGAGATTGCTGATGTAGCTGCCATTTTGAGATCTGTCATATTTTGAAGAGATTACTTATGTAGCTTCATTTTGAGATCTTTCGTATTCTGTAGAGATTATTGATGTAGTTGGCATTTTGAGATGAGTCGTATGTTGTAGAGATTGCTGACATAGCTGGCATTTTGAGATCTGTCATATTTTGTAGACATTGTTGATATAGCTGCCATTTTGAAACCTGTTGTATTTTGTAGAGATTGCTGCTGTAGCTGGCATTTTGAGAGCTGTCGCATTTTGTAGAAATAACTGATGTAGCTGGCATTTTAAGATCTGTCGTATTTTGTAGAGATTGTTGATGTAGCTGGCATTTTGAGATCTCTGTTATTTTGTAGATATTGTTCTAGCTGGCATTTTGAGAGCTGTCATATTTTGTAGAGATTACTGATGTAGCTGGGATTTTGAAATCTGTCATATTTTGAAGAGATTGTTGATGTAGCTCTCATTTTGAGACTTTTGTATTTTGTAGACATTGCTGATGTAGCTGGCATTTGAGATGTCATATTTTCCTGAGACTGCTGATGTTGCTGGCATTTTGGGATCTGTCATACTTTTTAGAGATTGCTGATGTAGCTGGCATTTTGAGTTCTGTCATATTTTTTAAAAATTGATTATGTGGCTGGTTTTGAGATCTGTCATATTTTGTTGAGATTACTGATGTAGCTGGCATTTTGAGATCAGTCATATTCTGTAGAGATTATTGATGTAGTTATCATTTTGAGATGAGTCATATGTTGTAGAGATTGCTGACGTAGCTGGCATTTTGAGATCTGTCATATTTTCTCGAGATTGTTGATGAAGCTGGCATTTTGAGATCTTTTGTATTTTGTAGAGATTGTGGATGTAGCTGGTATTTTGAAATCTGACATGTTTTGTAGAGATTGTTGATGCAGCTGCTTTTGCGATCTATCGTATTTTGTAGAGATTGTTGATGAAGCTGGTCTTGAGATCTGTTGTAGTTTGTGGAGGCTACTGATGTAGCTGGCATTTTGAGATCTGTAATATTTTGTAGAGATTACTGATGTAGCTGGCATTTTAATGTGTGTCACATTTTGTAGAGATTATTGATAGTGTTGGCATTTTGAGATCAGTCATGTTCAGCATTAGATTTCTGATGTATCTGGAATTTTAGATTTGTCATATTTTGTAGAGATTGTTGGTAAAGCTGGTTTTGAGATCTGCCGAATTTTGTAGAGATGTTGAGGTAGCTGGTTTTGAGATCTATCGTATTTGTAGAGATTGCTGATGAAGCTGGCATTTTAAGATCTGTTGTATTTTGTAGAGATTTTTATGTAGTTGGCATTTCGAAATCTGTTGTATTTTGTATTATTTGCTCATGTAGCTTGCATTTTGAGATCTGTCACATTTTGCAGAGATTGCTGATGTAGCTGGCATTTTGAGATCTGTCATATTTTGCAGAGATTACTGATGTAGCTGGCATTTTGAAATCTTTCGTATTCTGTAGAGATTATTGATGTAGTTGGCATTTTGAGATGAGTCGTATGTTAGAGATTGCTGACGTAGCTGGCATTTTGTGATCTGGCATATTTCCTAGAGGTTGTTGATGTAGCTGGCATTTTGAGATCTGTCGTATTTTCTAGAGATTGTTGATGTAGCTGGCATTTTGAAATCTGTCATACTTTTTAGAGATTACTGATGTAGCTGGCATTTTGAGATTTTTCATGTTTAGTAGAGATTGATTATGTGGCTGGTTTTGAGATCTGTCATATTTTGTAGAGATTATTGATGTGGTTGGCATTTTGAAATCTGTTGTGTTTTGTAGGAATTGCTCATGTAGCTTGCATTTTGAGATCTGTCATATTTTGTAGAGATTGCTGATGTAGCTGCCATTTTGAGATCTGTCATATTTTGAAGAGATTACTGATGTAGCTTCATTTTGAGATCTTTCATATTCTGTAGAGATTATTGATGTAGTTGGCATTTTGAGATGAGTCGTATGTTGTAGAGATTGCTGACATAGCTGGCATTTTGAGATCTGGCATATTTCCTAGAGGTTGCTGATGTAGCTGGCATTTTGAGATTTTTCATATTTAGTAGAGATTGATTATGTGGTTGGTTTTGAGATCTGTCATATTTTGTAGAGATTATTGATGTAGTTGGCATTTTGAGATGAGTCGAATGCTGTAGAGATTGCTGACGTTGCTGGCATTTTGAGATCTGTCTCATTTTCTAGAGGCTCTTGATGTAGCTGGAATTTTGAGATATGTATTTCCAGAGATTACCGATGTAGCTGGCATTATATTATCTGCCATAGTTAGTAGACACTGTTGATGTAGCTGGCATTTTGAGATATGTCGTCTTTTGTAGAGATTGCTAATGAAGCTCGCATCTTGAGATTTGTCATATTTTGTAGAGATTATTGATGTATTTAGCATTATGAGATCTGTCATATTTTGTAGAGATTATTAATGTAGCTGGTATTTTTAGAGCTGTTGTATTTTGGACAGATTTTTGATGTAGCTGGCATTTTGAGAGCTGTCATATTTAGTCGAGATTGTGGATGTAGCTGGCATTTTGAGATCTGTCATATTTTGTAGAGATTTCTGATGTAGCTAGTTTTCAGATCTGTCATATTTTGTAGAGATTGTTCATGTAACTGGTTTTAAGATATGTCGTATTTTGTAGAGATTGTTGATGTCACTGACATTCTGGGATCTGTCATTTTTTGTAGAGATTACTGATATAGCTGGCATTTTGAGATCATATTTTGTAGACATTGTTGATATAGCTGCCATTTTGAAACCTGTTGTATTTGTAGAGATTGTGCTGTAGCTGGCATTTTGAGAGCTGTCTGCATTTTGTAGAAATAACTGATGTAGCTGCATTTTAAGATCTGTCGATTTTGTAGAGATTGTTGATGTAGCTGGCATTTTGAGATCTCTGTTATTTTGTAGATATTGTTCTAGCTGGCATTTTGAGAGCTGTCATATTTTGTAGAGATTACTGATGTAGCTGGGATTTTGAAATCTGTCATATTTTGAAGAGATTGTTGATGTAGCTCTCATTTTGAGACTTTTGTATTTTGTAGACATTGCTGATGTAGCTGGCATTTTGAGATGTGTCATATTTTCCTGAGACTGCTGATGTTGCTGGCATTTTGGGATCTGTCATACTTTTTAGAGATTGCTGATGTAGCTGGCATTTTGAGTTCTGTCATATTTTTTAAAAATTGATTATGTGGCTGGTTTTGAGATCTGTCATATTTTGTTGAGATTACTGATGTAGCTGGCATTTTGAGATCAGTCATATTCTGTAGAGATTATTGATGTAGTTATCATTTTGAGATGAGTCATATGTTGTAGAGATTGCTGACGTAGCTGGCATTTTGAGATCTGTCATATTTTCTCGAGATTGTTGATGAAGCTGGCATTTTGAGATCTTTTGTATTTTGTAGAGATTGTGGATGTAGCTGGTATTTTGAAATCTGACATGTTTTGTAGAGATTGTTGATGCAGCTGCTTTTGCGATCTATCGTATTTTGTAGAGATTGTTGATGAAGCTGGTCTTGAGATCTGTTGTAGTTTGTGGAGGCTACTGATGTAGCTGGCATTTTGAGATCTGTAATATTTTGTAGAGATTACTGATGTAGCTGGCATTTTAATGTGTGTCACATTTTGTAGAGATTATTGATAGTGTTGGCATTTTGAGATCAGTCATGTTCAGCATTAGATTTCTGATGTATCTGGAATTTTAGATTTGTCACATTTTGTAGAGATTGTTGGTAAAGCTGGTTTTGAGATCTGCCGAATTTTGTAGAGATTGTTGAGGTAGCTGGTTTTGAGATCTGTCGTATTTTGTAGAGATTGCTGATGAAGCTGGCATTTTAAGATCTGTTGTATTTTGTAGAGATTTTTTGATGTAGTTGGCATTTCGAAATCTGTTGTATTTTGTATTATTTGCTCATGTAGCTTGCATTTTGAGATCTGTCACATTTTGCAGAGATTGCTGATGTAGCTGGCATTTTGAGATCTGTCATATTTTGCAGAGATTACTGATGTAGCTGGCATTTTGAAATCTTTCGTATTCTGTAGAGATTATTGATGTAGTTGGCATTTTGAGATGAGTCGTATGTTGTAGAGATTGCTGACGTAGCTGGCATTTTGTGATCTGGCATATTTCCTAGAGGTTGTTGATGTAGCTGGCATTTTGAGATCTGTCGTATTTTCTAGAGATTGTTGATGTAGCTGGCATTTTGAAATCTGTCATACTTTTTAGAGATTACTGATGTAGCTGGCATTTTGAGATTTTTCATGTTTAGTAGAGATTGATTATGTGGCTGGTTTTGAGATCTGTCATATTTTGTAGAGATTATTGATGTGGTTGGCATTTTGAAATCTGTTTGTGTTTTGTAGGAATTGCTCATGTAGCTTGCATTTTGAGATCTGTCATATTTTGTAGAGATTGCTGATGTAGCTGCCATTTGAGATCTGTCATATTTTGAAGAGATTACTGATGTAGCTTCATTTTGAGATCTTTCGTATTCTGTAGAGATTATTGATGTAGTTGGCATTTTGAGATGAGTCGTATGTTGTAGAGATTGCTGACATAGCTGGCATTTTGAGATCTGGCATATTTCCTAGAGGTTGCTGATGTAGCTGGCATTTTGAGATTTTTCATATTTAGTAGAGATTGATTATGTGGTTGGTTTTGAGATCTGTCATATTTTGTAGAGATTATTGATGTAGTTGGCATTTTGAGATGAGTCAATGCTGTAGAGATTGCTGACGTTGCTGGCATTTTGGGATCTGTCTCATTTTCTAGAGCTCTTGATGTAGCTGGAATTTTGAGATATGTATTTCCAGAGATTACCGATGTAGCTGGCATTATATTATCTGCCATAGTTAGTAGACACTGTTGATGTAGCTGGCATTTTGGATATATGAGTCTTTTGTAGAGATTGCTAATGAAGCTCGCATCTTGAGATTTGTCATATTTTGTAGAGATTATTGATGTATTTAGCATTATGAGATCTGTCATATTTTGTAGAGATTATTAATGTAGCTGGTATTTTTAGAGCTGTTGTATTTTGGACAGATTTTGATGTAGCTGGCATTTGAGAGCTGTCAATATTTAGTCGAGATTGTGGATGTAGCTGGCATTTTGAGATCTGTCATATTTTGTAGAGATTTCTGATGTAGCTAGTTTTCAGATCTGTCATATTTTGTAGAGATTGTTCATGTAACTGGTTTTAAGATATGTCGTATTTTGTAGAGATTGTTGATGTCACTGACATTCTGGGATCTGTCATTTTTTGTAGAGATTACTGATATAGCTGGCATTTTGAGATCTGTCATATTTTGTAGACATTGTTGATATAGCTGCCATTTTGAAACCTGTTGTATTTTGTAGAGATTGCTGCTGTAGCTGGCATTTTGAGAGCTGTCGCATTTTGTAGAAATAACTGATGTAGCTGGCATTTTAAGATCTGTCGTATTTTGTGAGATTGTTGATGTAGCTGGCATTTTGAGATCTCTGTTATTTTGTAGATATTGTTCTAGCTGGCATTTTGAGAGCTGTCATATTTTGTAGAGATTACTGATGTAGCTGGATTTTGAAATCTGTCATATTTTGAAGAGATTGTTGATGTATCTCATTTTGAGACTTTTGTATTTTGTAGACATTGCTGATGTAGCTGGCATTTTGAGATGTGTCATATTTTCCTGAGACTGCTGATGTTGCTGGCATTTTGGGATCTGTCATACTTTTAGAGATTGCTGATGTAGCTGGCATTTTGAGTTCTGTCATATTTTAAAATTGATTATGTGGCTGGTTTTGAGATCTATATTTTGTTGAGATTACTGATGAAGTGGCATTTTGAGATCAGTCATATTCTGTAGAATTATTGATGTAGTTATCATTTGAGATGAGTCATATGTTGTAGAGATTGCTGACGTAGCTGGCATTTTGAGATCTGTCATATTTTCTCGAGATTGTTGATGAAGCTGGCATTTTGAGATCTTTTGTATTTTGTAGAGATTGTGGATGTAGCTGGTATTTTGAAATCTGACATGTTTTGTAGAGATTGTTGATGCAGCTGCTTTTGCGATCTATCGTATTTTGTAGAGATTGTTGATGAAGCTGGTCTTGAGATCTGTTGTAGTTTGTGGAGGCTACTGATGTAGCTGGCATTTTGAGATCTGTAATATTTTGTAGAGATTACTGATGTAGCTGGCATTTTAATGTGTCACATTTTGTAGAGATTATTGATAGTGTTGGCATTTTGAGATCAGTCATGTTCAGCATTAGATTTCTGATGTATCTGGAATTTTAGATTTGTCATATTTTGTAGAGATTGTTGGTAAAGCTGGTTTTGAGATCTGCGAATTTTGTAGAGATTGTTGGGTAGCTGGTTTTGAGATCTGTCGTGATTTTGTAGAGATTGCTGATGAAGCTGGCATTTTAAGATCTGTTGTATTTTGTAGAGATTTTTGATGTAGTTGGCATTTCGAAATCTGTTGTATTTTGTATTATTTGCTCATGTAGCTTGCATTTTGAGATCTGTCACATTTTGCAGAGATTGCTGATGTAGCTGGCATTTGAGATCTGTCATATTTTGCAGAGATTACTGATGTAGCTGCATTTTGAAATCTTTCATATTCTGTAGAGATTATTGATGTAGTTGGCATTTTGAGATGAGTCGTATGTTGTAGGATTGCTGACGTAGCTGGCATTTTGTGATCTGCATATTTCCTAGAGGTTGTTGATGTAGCTGGCATTTTGAGATCTGTCGTATTTTCTAGAGATTGTTGATGTAGCTGGCATTTTGAAATCTGTCATACTTTTAGAGATTACTGATGTAGCTGGCATTTTGAGATTTTCATGTTTAGTAGAGATTGATTATATGGCTGGTTTTGAGATCTGTCATATTTTGTAGAGATTATTGATGTGGTTGGCATTTTGAAATCTGTTGTGTTTTGTAGGAATTGCTCATGTAGCTTGCATTTTGAGATCTGTCATATTTTGTAGAGATTGCTGATGTAGCTGCCATTTTGAGATCTGTCATATTTTGAAGAGATTACTGATGTAGCTTCATTTTGAGATCTTTCGTATTCTGTAGAGATTATTGATGTAGTTGGCATTTTGAGATGAGTCGTATGTTGTAGAGATTGCTGACATAGCTGGCATTTTGAGATCTGGCATATTTCCTAGAGGTTGCTGATGTAGCTGGCATTTTGAGATTTTTCATATTTATTAGAGATTGATTATGTGGTTGGTTTTGAGATCTGTCATATTTTGTAGAGATTATTGATGTAGTTGGCATTTTGAGATGAATCATATGTTGTAGAGATTGCTGACGTTGCTGGCATTTTGAGATGTGTCCCATTTTCTAGAGGTTCTTTATGTAGCTGGAATTTTGAGATGTGTTATATTTTGAAGAGATTACTGATGTAGCTGGCATTTTGAGATCTCTCTTATTTTGTAGAGATTATTGTTGTAGCCGGCATTTCCAGAGCTGTTGTATTTTATTAAGATTGCTGATGTTGCTGGCATTTTGATATCTGTCATATTTTGTAGAGATTGTTGATGTCACTGACATTCTGAGATCTGTCATTTTTTGTAGAGATTGTTGATATAGCTGCCATTTTGAAACCTGTTCTATTTTGTAGAGATTGCTACTGTAGCTGGCATTTTGAGAGCTGTCACATTTTGTAGAAATAACTGATGTAGCTGGCATTTTGAGATCTGTCATATTTTGCAGAGATTACTGTTGTAGCTGGCATTTTGAGATCTTTCGTATTCTGTAGAGATTATTGATGTAGTTGGCATTTTGAGATGAGTCGTATGTTGTTGAGATTGCTGACGTAGCTAGCATTTTGTGATCTGGCATATTTCCTAGAGGTTGTTGATGTAGCTGGCATTTTGAGATCTGTCGTATTTTGTAGAGATTGCTGATGTAGCTGGCGTTTTGAGATCTGTCGTATTTTGTAGAGATTGCTGATGTAGCTGGCGTTTTGAGATCTGTCGTATTTTCTAGAGATTGTTGATGTAGCTGGCATTTTGAAATCTGTCATACTTTTTAGAGATTGCTGATGTAGCTGGCGTTTTGAGATCTGTCGTATTTTCTAGAGATTGTTGATGCAGCTGGCATTTTGAAATCTGTCATACTTTTTAGAGATTACTGATGTAGCTGGCATTTTGAGATTTTCATATTTAGTTGAGATTGATTCTGGTTTTGAGATCTGTCATTTTTGTAGAGATTATTGATGTGGTTGGCATTTTGAAATCTGTTGTGTTTTGTAGGAATTGCTCATGTAGCTTGCATTTTGAGATCTGTCTTATTTTGTAGAGATTGCTGATGTAGCTGCCATTTTGAGATCTGTCATATTTTGAAGAGATTACTGATGTAGCTTCATTTTGAGATCTTTCAGATTCTGTAGAGATTATTGATGTAGTTGCATTTTGAGATGATTCGTATGTTGTAGAGATTACTGACATAGCTGGCATTTTGAGATCCGGCATATTTCCTAGAGGTTGGATGGCTGGTATTTTGTGATTTTCATATTTAGTAGAGATTGATTATGTGGTTGGTTTTGAGATCTGTCATATTTTGTAGAGATTATTGATGTAGTTGGCATTTTAGAGAGATGTATGTTGTAGAGATTGCTGACGTTGCTGGCATTTTGAGATCTGTCTCATTTTCTAGAGGTTCTTGATGTAGCTGAATTTTGAGATATGTATTTCCAGAGATTACCGATGTAGCTGGCATTATATTATCTGCCATAGTTAGTAGACACTGTTGATGTAGCTGGCATTTTGAGATATATGTCTTTTGTAGAGATTGCTAATGAAGCTCTCATCTTGAGATTTGTCATATTTTGTAGAGATTATTGATGTATTTAGCATTATGAGATCTGTCATATTTGTAGAGATTATTAATGTAGCTGGCATTTTAGAGCTGTTGTATTTTGGACAGATTTTGATGTAGCTGGCATTTTGAGAGCTGTAATATTTAGTCGAGATTGTGGATGTAGCTGGCATTTTGAGATCTGTCATATTTTGTAGAGATTTCTGATGTAGCTAGTTTTCAGATCTGTCATATTTTGTAGAGATTGTTCATGTAACTGGTTTTAAGATCTGTCGTATTTTGTAGAGATTGTTGATGTCACTGACATTCTGGGATCTGTCATTTTTTGTAGAGATTACTGATATAGCTGGCATTTTGAGATCTGTCATATTTTGTAGACATTGTTGATATAGCTGCCATTTTGAAACCTGTTGTATTTTGTAGAGATTGGTACTGTAGCTGGCATTTTGAGAGCTGTCGCATTTTGAAGAAATAACTGATGTAGCTAGCATTTTAAAATCTGTCGTATTTTGCAGAGATTGTTGATGTAGCTGGCATTTTGAGATCTCTGTTATTTTGTAGATATTGTTCTAGCTGGCATTTTGAGAGCTGTCATTTTGTAGAGATTACTGATGTAGCTGGAATTTTGAAATCTGTCATATTTTGAAGAGATTGTTGATGTAGCTCTCATTTTGAGACTTTTGTATTTTGTAGACATTGCTGATGTAGCTGGCATTTTGAGATCTGTCATATTTTCCTGAGATTGCTGATGTTGCTGGCATTTGGGATCTGTCATACTTTTAGAGATTGCTGATGTAGCTGGCATTTTGAGTTCTGTCATATTTTTAGAAATTGATTATGTATGGTTTTGAGATCTGTCATATTTTGTTGATATTACTGATGTAGCTGGCATTTTGAGATCAGTCATATTCTGTAGAGATTATTGATGTAGTTATCATTTTGAGATGAGTCATATGTTGTAGAGATTGCTGACATAGCTGGCATTTTGAGATCTGTCATATTTTCTAGAGATTGTTGATGAAGCTGGCATTTTGAGATCTTTTGTATTTTGTAGAGATTGTGGATGTAGCTGGTATTTTGAAATCTGACATGTTTTGTAGAGATTGTTGATGCAGATGGTTTTGCGATCTGTCGTATTTTTTAGAGATTGTTGATGAAGCTGGTCTTGAGATCTGTTGTATTTTGTGGAGACTACTGATGTAGCTGGCATTTTGAGATCTGTAATATTTTGTAGAGATTACTGATGTAGCTGGCATTTTAATGTGTGTCACATTTTGTAGAGATTATTGATAGTGTTGGCATTTGAGATCAGTCATGTTCAGCATTAGATTTCATGTATCTGGAATTTTAGATTTGTCATATTTTGTAGAGATTGTTGGTAAAGCTGGTTTTGAGATCTGCTGAATTTTGTAGAGATTGTTGAGGTAGCTGGTTTTGAGATCTGTCGTATTTTGTAGAGATTGCTGATGAAGCTGGCATTTTAAGATCTGTTGTATTTTGTAGAGATTTTTGATGTAGTTGGCATTTCGAAATCTGTATTTTGTATTATTTGCTCATGTAGCTTGCATTTGAGATCTGTCACATTTTGCAGAGATTGCTGATGTAGCTGGCATTTTGAGATCTGTCATATTTTGCAGAGATTACTGATGTAGCTGGCATTTTGAAATCTTTCATATTCTGTAGAGATTATTGAGTAGTTGGCATTTTGAGATGAGTCGATGTTGTAGAGATTGCTGACGTAGCTGGCATTTTGTGATCTGGCATATTTCCTAGAGGTTGTTGATGTAGCTGGCATTTTGAGATCTGTCGTATTTTCTAGAGATTGTTGATGTAGCTGGCATTTTGAAATCTGTCATACTTTTTAGAGATTACTGATGTAGCTGGCATTTTGAGATTTTTCATGTTTAGTAGAGATTGATTATGTGGCTGGTTTTGAGATCTGTCATATTTTGTAGAGATTATTGATGTGGTTGGCATTTTGAAATCTGTTGTGTTTTGTAGGAATTGCTCATGTAGCTTGCATTTTGAGATCTGTCATATTTTGTAGAGATTGCTGATGTAGCTGCCATTTTGAGATCTGTCATATTTTGAAGAGATTACTGATGTAGCTTCATTTTGAGATCTTTCGTATTCTGTAGAGATTATTGATGTAGTTGGCATTTTGAGATGAGTCTGTATGTTGTAGAGATTGCTGACATAGCTGGCATTTTGAGATCTGGCATATTTCCTAGAGGTTGCTGATGTAGCTGGCATTTTGAGATTTTTCATATTTAGTAGAGATTGATTATGTGGTTGGTTTTGAGATCTGTCATATTTTGTAGAGATTATTGATGTAGTTGGCATTTTGAGATGAGTCGTATGTGTAGAGATTGCTGACGTTGCTGGCATTTTGAGATCTGTCTCATTTTCTAGAGGTCTTGATGTAGCTGGAATTTTGAGATATGTATTTCCAGAGATTACCGATGTAGCTGGCATTATATTATCTGCCATAGTTAGTAGACACTGTTGATGTAGCTGGCATTTTGAGATATATGACGTCTTTTGTAGAGATTGCTAATGAAGCTCGCATCTTGAGATTTGTCATATTTTGTAGAGATTATTGATGTATTTAGCATTATGAGATCTGTCATATTTTGTAGAGATTATTAATGTAGCTGGTATTTTTAGAGCTGTTGTATTTTGGACAGATTTTGATGTAGCTGGCATTTTGAGAGCTGTAATATTTAGTCGAGATTGTGGATGTAGCTGGATTTTGAGATCTGTCATATTTTGTAGAGATTTCTGATGTAGCTAGTTTTCAGATCTGTCATATTTTGTAGAGATTGTTCATGTAACTGGTTTTAAGATATGTCGTATTTTGTAGAGATTGTTGATGTCACTGACATTCTGGGATCTGTCATTTTGTAGAGATTACTGATATAGCTGGCATTTTGAGATCTGTCATATTTTGTAGACATTGTTGATATAGCTGCCATTTTGAAACCTGTTGTATTTTGTAGAGATTGCTGCTGTAGCTGGCATTTTGAGAGCTGTCGCATTTTGTAGAAATAACTGATGTAGCTGGCATTTTAAGATCTGTCGTATTTTGTAGAGATTGTTGATGTAGCTGGCATTTTGAGATCTCTGTTATTTTGTAGATATTGTTCTAGCTGGCATTTTGAGAGCTGTCATATTTTGTGGAGATTACTGATGTAGCTGGATTTTGAAATCTGTCATATTTTGAAGAGATTGTTGATGTAGCTCTCATTTTGAGACTTTTGTATTTTGTAGACATTGCTGATGTAGCTGGCATTTTGAGATGTGTCATATTTTCCTGAGACTGCTGATGTTGCTGGCATTTTGGGATCTGTCATACTTTTAGAGATTGCTGATGTAGCTGGCATTTTGAGTTCTGTCATATTTTTAGAAATTGATTATGTGGCTGGTTTTGAGATCTGTCATATTTTGTTGAGATTACTGATGTAGCTGGCATTTTGAGATCAGTCATATTCTGTAGAGATTATTGATGTAGTTATCATTTTGAGATGAGTCATATGTTGTAGAGATTGCTGACTAGCTGGCATTTTGAGATCTGTCATATTTTCTGAGATTGTTGATGAAGCTGGCATTTGAGATCTTTTGTATTTTGTAGAGATTGTGGATGTAGCTGGTATTTTGAAATCTGACATGTTTTGTAGAGATTGTTGATGCAGCTGCTTTTGCGATCTATCGTATTTTGTAGAGATTGTTGATGAAGCTGGTCTTGAGATCTGTTGTAGTTTGTGGAGGCTACTGATGTAGCTGGCATTTTGAGATCTGTAATATTTTGTAGAGATTACTGATGTAGCTGGCATTTTAATGTGTGTCACATTTTGTAGAGATTATTGATAGTGTTGGCATTTTGAGATCAGTCATGTTCAGCATTAGATTTCTGATGTATCTGGAATTTTAGATTTGTCATATTTTGTAGAGATTGTTGGTAAAGCTGGTTTTGAGATCTGCTAATTTTGTAGAGATTGTTAGGTAGCTGGTTTTGAGATCTGTCTATTTTGTAGAGATTGCTGATGAAGCTGGCATTTTAAGATCTGTTGTATTTTGTAGAGATTTTTTGATGTAGTTGGCATTTCGAAATCTGTTGTATTTTGTATTATTTGCTCATGTAGCTTGCATTTTGAGATCTGTCACATTTGAGATTGCTGATGTAGCTGGCATTTTGAGATCTGTCATATTTGCAGAGATTACTGATGTAGCTGGCATTTTGAAATCTTTCGTATTCTGTAGAGATTATTGATGTAGTTGGCATTTTGAGATGAGTCGTATGTTGTAGAGATTGCTGATGTAGCTGGCATTTTGTGATCTGGCATATTTCCTAGAGGTTGTTGATGTAGCTGGCATTTTGAGATCTGTCGTATTTTCTAGAGATTGTTGATGTAGCTGGCATTTTGAAATCTGTCATACTTTTTAGAGATTACTGATGTAGCTGGCATTTTGAGATTTTTCATGTTTAGTAGAGATTGATTATGTGGCTGGTTTTGAGATCTGTCATATTTTGTAGAGATTATTGATGTGGTTGGCATTTTGAAATCTGTTGTGTTTTGTAGGAATTGCTCATGTAGCTTGCATTTTGAGATCTGTCATATTTTGTAGAGATTGCTGATGTAGCTGCCATTTTGAGATCTGTCATATTTTGAAGAGATTACTGATGTAGCTTCATTTTGAGATCTTTCGTATTCTGTAGAGATTATTGATGTAGTTGGCATTTTGAGATGAGTCGTATGTTGTAGAGATTGCTGACATAGCTGGCATTTTGAGATCTGGCATATTTCCTAGAGGTTGCTGATGTAGCTGGTATTTTGAGATTTTTCATATTTAGTAGAGATTGATTATGTGGTTGGTTTTGAGATCTGTCATATTTTGTAGAGATTATTGATGTAGTTGGCATTTTGAGATGAGTCGTATGTTGTAGAGATTGCTGACGTTGCTGGCATTTTGAGATCTGTCTCATTTTCTAGAGGCTCTTGATGTAGCTGGAATTTTGAGATATGTATTTCCAGTTACCGATGTAGCTGGCATTATATTATCTGCCATAGTTAGTAGACACTGTTGATGTAGCTGGCATTTGAGATATGAGTCTTTTGTAGAGTTGCTAATGAAGCTCGCATCTTGAGATTTGTCATATTTTGTAGAGATTATTGATGTATTTAGCATTATGAGATCTGTCATATTTTGTAGAGATTATTAATGTAGCTGGTATTTTTAGAGCTGTTGTATTTTGGACAGATTTTTGATGTAGCTGGCATTTTGAGAGCTGTCATATTTAGTCGAGATTGTGGATGTAGCTGGCATTTTGAGATCTGTCATATTTTGTAGAGATTTCTGATGTAGCTAGTTTTCAGATCTGTCATATTTTGTAGAGATTGTTCATGTAACTGGTTTTAAGATATGTCGTATTTTGTAGAGATTGTTGATGTCACTGACATTCTGGGATCTGTCATTTTTTGTAGAGATTACTGATATAGCTGGCATTTTGAGATCTGTCATATTTTGTAGACATTGTTGATATAGCTGCCATTTTGAAACCTGTTGTATTTTGTAGAGATTGCTGCTGTAGCTGGCATTTTGAGAGCTGTCGCATTTTGTAGAAATAACTGATGTAGCTGGCATTTTAAGATCTGTCGTATTTTGTAGAGATTGTTGATGTAGCTGGCATTTTGAGATCTCTGTTATTTTGTAGATATTGTTCTAGCTGGCATTTTGAGAGCTGTCATATTTTGTAGAGATTACTGATGTAGCTGGGATTTTGAAATCTGTCATATTTTGAAGAGATTGTTGATGTAGCTCTCATTTTGAGACTTTTGTATTTTGTAGACATTGCTGATGTAGCTGGCATTTTGAGATGTGTCATATTTTCCTGAGACTGCTGATGTTGCTGGCATTTTGGGATCTGTCATACTTTTTAGAGATTGCTGATGTAGCTGGCATTTTGAGTTCTGTCATATTTTTTAAAAATTGATTATGTGGCTGGTTTTGAGATCTGTCATATTTTGTTGAGATTACTGATGTAGCTGGCATTTTGAGATCAGTCATATTCTGTAGAGATTATTGATGTAGTTATCATTTTGAGATGAGTCATATGTTGTAGAGATTGCTGACGTAGCTGGCATTTTGAGATCTGTCATATTTTCTCGAGATTGTTGATGAAGCTGGCATTTTGAGATCTTTTGTATTTTGTAGAGATTGTGGATGTAGCTGGTATTTTGAAATCTGACATGTTTTGTAGAGATTGTTGATGCAGCTGCTTTTGCGATCTATCGTATTTTGTAGAGATTGTTGATGAAGCTGGTCTTGAGATCTGTTGTAGTTTGTGGAGGCTACTGATGTAGCTGGCATTTTGAGATCTGTAATATTTTGTAGAGATTACTGATGTAGCTGGCATTTTAATGTGTGTCACATTTTGTAGAGATTATTGATAGTGTTGGCATTTTGAGATCAGTCATGTTCAGCATTAGATTTCTGATGTATCTGGAATTTTAGATTTGTCATATTTTGTAGAGATTGTTGGTAAAGCTGGTTTTGAGATCTGCCGAATTTTGTAGAGATTGTTGAGGTAGCTGGTTTTGAGATCTGTCGTATTTTGTAGAGATTGCTGATGAAGCTGGCATTTTAAGATCTGTTGTATTTTGTAGAGATTTTTTGATGTAGTTGGCATTTCGAAATCTGTTGTATTTTGTATTATTTGCTCATGTAGCTTGCATTTTGAGATCTGTCACATTTTGCAGAGATTGCTGATGTAGCTGGTATTTTGAGATCTGTCATATTTTGCAGAGATTACTGATGTAGCTGGCATTTTGAAATCTTTCGTATTCTGTAGAGATTATTGATGTAGTTGGCATTTTGAGATGAGTCGTATGTTGTAGATTGCTGACGTAGCTGGCATTTTGTGATCTGGCATATTTCCTAGAGGTTGTTGATGTAGCTGGCATTTTGAGATCTGTCTATTTTCTAGAGATTGTTGATGTAGCTGGCATTTTGAAATCTGTCATACTTTTAGAGATTACTGATGTAGCTGGCATTTTGAGATTTTTCATGTTTAGTAGAGATTGATTATGGGCTGGTTTTGAGATCTGTCATATTTTGTAGAGATTATTGATGTGGTTGGCATTTTGAAATCTGTTGTGTTTTGTAGGAATTACTCATGTAGCCATTTTGAGATCTGTCATATTTTGTAGAGATTGCTGATGTAGCTGCCATTTGAGATCTGTCATATTTTGAAGAGATTACTGATGTAGCTTCATTTTGAGATCTTTCGTATTCTGTAGAGATTATTGATGTAGTTGGCATTTTGAGATGAGTCTATGTTGTAGAGATTGCTGACATAGCTGGCATTTGAGATCTGGCATATTTCCTAGAGGTTGCTGATGTAGCTGGTATTTTGAGATTTTTCATATTTAGTAGAGATTGATTATGTGGTTGGTTTTGAGATCTGTCATATTTTGTAGAGATTATTGATGTAGTTGGCATTTTGAGATTGAGTCGAATGCTGTAGAGATTGCTGACGTTGCTGGCATTTTGAGATCTGTCTCATTTTCTAGAGGCTCTTGATGTAGCTGGAATTTTGGATATGTATTTCCAGAGATTACCGATGTAGCTGGCATTATATTATCTGCCATAGTTAGTAGACACTGTTGATGTAGCTGGCATTTTGAGATATGTCGTCTTTTGTAGAGATTGCTAATGAAGCTCACATCTTGAGATTTGTCATATTTTGTAGGATTATTGATGTATTTAGCATTATGAGATCTGTCATATTTGTAGAGATTATTAATGTAGCTGGTATTTTTAGAGCTGTTGTATTTTGGACAGATTTTGATGTAGCTGGCATTTTGAGAGCTGTCATATTTAGTCGAGATTGTGGATGTAGCTGGCATTTTGAGATCTGTCATATTTTGTAGAGATTTCTGATGTAGCTAGTTTTCAGATCTGTCATATTTTGTAGAGATTGTTCATGTAACTGGTTTTAAGATATGTCGTATTTTGTAGAGATTGTTGATGTCACTGACATTCTGGGATCTGTCATTTTTTGTAGAGATTACTGATATAGCTGGCATTTTGAGATCTGTCATATTTTGTAGACATTGTTGATATAGCTGCCATTTTGAAACCTGTTGTATTTTGTAGAGATTGCTGCTGTAGCTGGCATTTTGAGAGCTGTCGCATTTGTAGAAATAACTGATGTAGCTGGCATTTAAGATCTGTCGTATTTTGTAGAGATTGTTGATGTAGCTGGCATTTTGAGATCTCTGTTATTTTGTAGATATTGTTCTAGCTGGCATTTTGAGAGCTGTCATATTTTGTAGAGATTACTGATGTAGCTGGATTTTGAAATCTGTCATATTTTGAAGAGATTGTTGATGTAGCTCTCATTTTGAGACTTTTGTATTTTGTAGACATTGCTGATGTAGCTGGCATTTTGAGATGTGTCATATTTTCCTGAGACTGCTGATGTTGCTGGCATTTTGGGATCTGTCATACTTTTTAGAGATTGCTGATGTAGCTGGCATTTTGAGTTCTGTCATATTTTTTAAAAATTGATTATGTGGCTGGTTTTGAGATCTGTCATATTTTGTTGAGATTACTGATGTAGCTGGCATTTTGAGATCAGTCATATTCTGTAGAGATTATTGATGTAGTTATCATTTTGAGATGAGTCATATGTTGTAGAGATTGCTGACTAGCTGGCATTTTGAGATCTGTCATATTTTCTGAGATTGTTGATGAAGCTGGCATTTGAGATCTTTTGTATTTTGTAGAGATTGTGGATGTAGCTGGTATTTTGAAATCTGACATGTTTTGTAGAATTGTTGATGCAGCTGCTTTTATGATCTATCGTATTTTGTAGAGATTGTTGATGAAGCTGGTCTTGAGATCTGTTGTAGTTTGTGGAGGCTACTGATGTAGCTGGCATTTTGAGATCTGTAATATTTTGTAGAGATTACTGATGTAGCTGGCATTTTAATGTGTGTCACATTTTGTAGAGATTATTGATAGTGTTGGCATTTTGAGATCAGTCATGTTCAGCATTAGATTTCTGATGTATCTGGAATTTTAGATTTGTCATATTTTGTAGAGATTGTTGGTAAAGCTGGTTTTGAGATCTGCCAATTTTGTAGAGATTGTTGAGGTAGCTGGTTTTGAGATCTGTCGATTTTGTAGAGATTGCTGATGAAGCTGGCATTTTAAGATCTGTTGTATTTTGTAGAGATTTTTTGATGTAGTTGGCATTTCGAAATCTGTTGTATTTTGTATTATTTGCTCATGTAGCTTGCATTTTGAGATCTGTCACATTTTGCAGAGATTGCTGATGTAGCTGGCATTTTGAGATCTGTCATATTTTGCAGAGATTACTGATGTAGCTGGCATTTTGAAATCTTTCATATTCTGTAGAGATTATTGATGTAGTTGGCATTTTGAGATGAGTCGTATGTTGTAGAGATTGCTGACGTAGCTGGCATTTTGTGATCTGGCATATTTCCTAGAGGTTGTTGATGTAGCTGGCATTTTGAGATCTGTCGTATTTTCTAGAGATTGTTGATGTAGCTGGCATTTTGAAATCTGTCATACTTTTTAGAGATTACTGATGTAGCTGGCATTTTGAGATTTTTCATGTTTAGTAGAGATTGATTATGTGGCTGGTTTTGAGATCTGTCATATTTTGTAGAGATTATTGATGTGGTTGGCATTTTGAAATCTGTTGTGTTTTGTAGGAATTGCTCATGTAGCTTGCATTTCGAGATCTGTCATATTTTGTAGAGATTGCTGATGTAGCTGTCATTTTGAGATCTGTCATATTTTGAAGAGATTACTGATGTAGCTTCATTTTGAGATCTTCGTATTCTGTAGAGATTATTGATGTAGTTGGCATTTTGAGATGAGTCGTATGTTGTAGAGATTGCTGACATAGCTGGCATTTTGAGATCTGGCATATTTCCTAGAGGTTGCTGATGTAGCTGGCATTTTGAGATTTTTCATATTTATTAGAGATTGATTATGTGGTTGGTTTTGAGATCTGTCATATTTTGTAGAGATTATTGATGTAGTTGGCATTTTGAGATGAATCATATGTTGTAGAGATTGCTGACGTTGCTGGCATTTTGAGATGTGTCCCATTTTCTAGAGGTTCTTTATGTAGCTGGAATTTTGAGATGTGTTATATTTTGAAGAGATTACTGATGTAGCTGGCATTTTGAGATCTCTCTTATTTTGTAGAGATTATTGTTGTAGCCGGCATTTCCAGAGCTGTTGTATTTTATTAAGATTGCTGATGTTGCTGGCATTTTGATATCTGTCATATTTTGTAGAGATTGTTGATGTACCAGGAATTTTGAGATCTTTTGCCTTTTGTACAGATTGCTGACATAGCTGGGGTTTTGAGATCTGTCATATTTTGTAGAGATTGTTGATGTAGCTGGAAAATTAAGATCTGTTGTATTTTGTAGAGATTGCTGATGCTGCCGGCATTTTGAGATCTGTCATATTTTTTAAAAATTTTTGATGTAGCTTTTTTGAAATCTGTCCTGTTTTGTAGACATTGATGATGTGGCTGGTTTTGAGATCTGTCATATTTTGTAGAGATTACTGATGTAACTTCCATTGTAAGATCTGTAGCATTTTATTGAGATTACTGATGTAGCTGGCATTATAATATCTGTCATAGTTAGTAGGCATTGTTGATGTTGCTGGCATTTTGAGATGTCATCTTTTGTAGTGATGGCTGATGAAGCTCACATTTTGAGATCTGCCATATTTTGTAAAGATTATTGATGTAGCTGGTATTTTGAGAGCTGTTGTTATTTGTACATATTGCTGATGTAGCTGGCATTGTCGTATTTTGATGAGATTGTTAATGTAGCTGCAATGTTGAGATCTGTCATATTTTGAAGAGATTATTAAAGTAGCTGATATTTTGAGAGCTGTTATATTTCCTACAGACTGCTGATGTAGCTGGTATTTTGAGAGCTGTTGTAATTTGTACATATTACTGATGTAGCTGGCATTTTGAGACTACTGTCATATTTTGAAGAGATTTGATATAGCTGTCACTGTCGTATTTTCTAGAGATTGTTAATGTAGTTGCCATGTTGAAATCTGTCATATTTTTAGAGATTTCTGATGTAGCTGGCATTTTGAGATCTTTTATTCTGTAGAGATTTTTGATGTAGTTGGCATTTTGAGATGAGTCGCATGTTGTAGAGATTGCTGACGTAGCTGGCATTTTGGGATCTGTCATACTTTTTAGAGATTGCTGATGTAGCTGGCATTTCGAGATCTGTCAAATTTTATAGAGATTGTTGATGTAGCTGGCATTTTGAGATCTGTCATATTTTGTAGAGATTACTGATGTAGCTGGCATTTAGAAATCTTTCGTATTCTGTAGAGATTATTGAGGTAGTTGGCATTTTGAGCTGAGTCGCATGTTGTAGAGATTGCTGACGTAGCTGGCATTTTTTAGATATGTCACATTTCCTAGAGGTTGTTGATGTAGCTGGCATTTTGAGATCTATCGTATTTTCTAGAGATTGTTGATGTAGCTGGCATTTTGAAATCTGTCATACTTTTTAGAGATTACTGATGTAGCTGGCATTTTGAGATTTTTCATGTTTAGTAGAGATTGATTATGTGGCTGGTTTTGAGATCTGTCATATTTTGTAGAGATTATTCATGTGGTTGGCATTTTGAAATCTGTTGTGTTTTGTAGGAATTGCTCATGTAGCTTGCATTTCAGATCTGTCATATTTTGTAGAGATTGCTGATGTAGCTGCCATTTTGAGATCTATCATATTTTGAAGAGATTACTGATGTAGCTTCATTTTGAGATCTTTTGTATTCTGTAGAGATTATTGATGTAGTTGGCATTTTGAGATAGATGTTATGTTGTAGAGATTGCTGACATGAGCTGGCATTTTGAGATCTGGCATATTTCCTAGAGGTTGCTGATGTAGCTGTCATTTTGAGATTTTTCATATTTATTAAGATTGATTATTTGGTTGGTTTTGAGATCTGTCATATTTTGTAGAGATTATTGATGTAGTTGGCATTTTGAGATGAGTCTATGTTGTAGACATTGCTGGCGTTGCTGGCATTTTGAGATCTGTCACTTTTCTAGAGGTTCTTTATGTAGCTGGAATTTTGAGATGTGTCATATTTTGAAGAGATTACTGATGTAGCTGGCATTTTGAGATCTCTCTTATTTTGTAGAGATTATTGTTGTAGCCGGCATTTCCAGAGCTGTCGTATTTTGTTGAGATTGCTGACGTTGCCGGCATTTTGATATCTGTCATATTTTGTAGAGATTGTTGATGTACCAGGCATTTTGAGATCTTTTGCATTTTGTACAGATTGCTGACCTAGCTGGGGTTTTGAGATCTGTCATATTTTGTGTAGATTATTGATGTAGCTGGAAAATTAAGATCTGTTGTATTTTGTAGAGATTGCTGATGCTGCCGGCATTTTGAGATCTGTCATATTTTTTACAAATTTTTGATGTAGCTTTTTTGAAATCTGTCCTGTTTTGTAGACATTGATGATGTGGCTGGTTTTGAGATCTGTCATATTTTGTAGAGATTACTGATGTAGCTTCCATTGTAAGATCTGTAGCATTTTATTGAGATTACTGATGTAGCTGGCATTATAATATATGTCATAGTTAGTAGGCATTGTTGATGTTGCTGGCATTTTGAGATGTCATCTTTGTAGTGATGGCTGATGAAGCTCGCATTTGAGATCTGCCATATTTTGTAAAGATTATTGATGTAGCTGGTATTTTGAGAGCTGTTGTTATTTGTACATATTGCTGATGTAGCTGGCATTGTCGTATTTTGATGAGATTGTTAATGTAGCTGCAATGTTGAGATCTGTCATATTTTGAAGAGATTATTAAAGTAGCTGATATTTTGAGAGCTGTTATATTTCGTACAGACTGCTGATGTAGCTGGTATTTTGAGAGCTGTTGTAATTTGTACATATTGCTGATGTAGCTGGCATTTTGAGACCTGTCATATTTTGAAGAGATTACTGATATAGCTGTCACTGTCGTATTTTCTAGAGATTGTTAATGTAGCTGCCATGTTGAAATCTGTCATATTTTTAGAGATTACTGATGTAGCTGGCATTTTGAGATCTTTTGTATTCTGTAGAGATTTTTGATGTAGTTGGCATTTTGAGATGAGTCGCATGTTGTAGAGATTGCTGACGTAGCTGGCATTTTGGGATCTGTCATACTTTTTAGAGATTGCTGATGTAGCTGTCATTTTGAGATCTGTCAAATTTTATAGAGATTGTTGATGTAGCTGGCATTTTGAGATCTGACATATTTTGTAGAGATTACTGATGTAGCTGGCATTTAGAAATCTTTCGTATTCTGTAGAGATTATTGAGGTAGTTGGCATTTTGAGCTGAGTCGCATGTTGTAGAGATTGCTGACGTAGCTGGCATTTTGAAATATGTCACATTTTCTATAGATTGTTGATGTAGCTGGCATTTTGAGACATGTCATATTTTGTAGAGATTGCTGATGTAGCTGGCATTTTGAGATCTGTCATACTTTTTAGATATTACTGATGTTGCTGGCATTTTGAGATTTTTCATATTTAGTAGAGATTGATTATGTGGCTGGTTTTGAGATCTGTCATATTTTGTAGAGATTATTGATGTAGTTGGCATTTTGAGATGAGTCGTATGTTGTAGAGATTGCTGACATTGCTGGCATTTTGAGATCTGTCTCATTTTGTAGAGGTTCTTGATGTAGCTGGTATTTTGAGATATATCATATTTTGAAGAGATTAGTGATGTAGCTTGCATTTTGAGATCTCTCTTATTTTGTAGAGATTATTGTTGTAGCTGGCATTTCCAGAGCTGTCGTATTTTGTTGAGATTGCTGATGTTGCTGGCATTTTGAGATCTGTCATAGTTTGTAGAGATTGTTGATGTAGCTGGAAAATTAAGATCTGTTTTATTTTGTAGAGATTGCTGATGCTGCTAGCAATTTGAGATCTGTCATATTTTTTACAAGTTGTTGATGTAGCTATTTTGAAATCTGTCCTATTTTGTAGACATTGATGATGTGGCTGGTTTTGAGATCTGTCATATTTTGTAGAGATTACTGATGTAGCTTCCATTGTAAGATCTGTTGCATTTTATTGAGATTACTGATGTAGCTGGCATTGTAATATCTACCATAGTTAGTAGGCATTGTTGATGTTGCTGGCATTCTGAGATGTCAGCTTTTGTAGTGATGGCTGATGAAGCTCACATTTTGAGATCTGTCATATTTTGTAGAGATTTCTGATGTAGCTAGTTTTCAGATCTGTCATATTTTGTAGAGATTGTTCATGTAACTGATTTTAAGATCTGTCGTATTTTGTAGAGATTGTTGATGTCACTGACATTCTGGGATCTGTCATTTTTTGTAGAGATTACTGATGTAGCTGGCATTTTGAGATCTGTCATATTTTGTAGAGATTGTTGATATAGCTGCCATTTTGAAACCTGTTGTATTTTGTAGAGATTGCTACTGTAGCTGGCATTTTGAGAGCAGTCACATTTTGTAGAAATAAGTGATGTAGCTGGCATTTTAAGATCTGTCGTATTTTGTAGAGATTGTTGATGTAGCTGGCATTTTGAGATCTCTGTTATTTTGTAGATATTGTTCTAGCTGGCATTTTGAGAGCAGTCATATTTTGTGGAGATTACTGATGTAGCTGGAATTTTGAAATCTGTCATATTTGAAGAGATTGTAGATGTAGCTCTCATTTTGAGACTTTTGTATTTTGTAGACATTGCTGATGTAGCTGGCATTTTGAGATCTGTCATATTTTACTGAGATTGCTGATGTTGCTGGCATTTTGGGATCTGTCATACTTTTTAGAGATTGCTGATGTAGCTGGCATTTTGAGTTCTGTCATATTTTTTAGACATTGATTATGTGGCTGGTTTTGAGATCTGTCATATTCTGTTGAGATTACTGATGTAGCTGGCATTTTGAGATCAGTCATATTCTGTAGAGATTATTGATGTAGTTATCATTTTGAGATGAGTCATATGTTGTAGAGATTGCTGACGTAGCTGGCATTTTGAGATCTGTCATATTTTCTAGAGATTGTTGATGAAGCTGGCATTTTGAGATCTTTTGTATTTTGTAGAGATTGTGGATGTAGCTGGTATTTTGAAATCTGACATGTTTTGTAGAGATTGTTGATGCAGCTGGTTTTGCGATCTGTTGTATTTTGTGGAGATTACTGATGTAGCTGGCATTTTGAGATCTGTAATATTTTGTAGAGATTACTGATGTTCCTGGCATTTTAATGTGTGTCACATTTTGTAGAGATTATTGATAGTGTTAGCATTTTGAGATCTGTCATGTTCAGCTGAGATTTCTGACGTATCTGGAATTTTAGATTTGTCATATTTTGTAGAGATTGGTGATAAAGCTGGTTTTGAGATATGTCGTATTTTGTAGAGATTGCTGATGAAGCTGGCATTTTAAGATCTGTTGTATTTTGTAGAGATTTTTTGATGTAGTTGGCATTTCGAAATCTGTTGTATTTTGTATTATTTGCTCATGTAGCTTGCATTTTGAGATCTGTCATATTTTGCAGAGATTGCTGATGTAGCTGGCATTTTGAGATCTGTCATATTTTGCAGAGATTACTGATGTAGCTGGCATTTTGAGATCTTCGTATTCTGTAGAGATTATTGATGTAGTTGGTATTTTGAGATGAGTCCAGGTTGTAGAGATTGCTGACGAGGTGGCATTTTGTGATCTGGCATATTTCCTAGAGGTTGTTGATGTAGCTGGTATTTTGAGATCTGTCGTATTTTGTAGAAATTGCTGATGTAGCTATGTTTTGAGATCTGTCGATTTTCTAGAGATTGTTGATGGCTGGCATTTTGAAATCTGTCATACTTTTTAGAGATTACTGATGTAGCTGGCATTTTGAGATTTTTCATGTTTAGTAGAGATTGATTATGTGGCTTGTTTTGAGATCTGTCATATTTTGTAGAGATTATTGATGTGGTTGGCATTTTGAAATCTGTTGTGTTTTGTAGGAATTGCTCATGTAGCTTGCATTTTGAGATCTGTCATATTTTGTAGAGTTTACTGATGTAGCTTCATTTTGAGATCCTTCATATTCTGTAGAGATTATTGATGTAGTTGGCATTTTGAGATGAGTCGTATGTTGTAGAGATTGCTGACATAGCTGGCATTTTGAGATCTGGCATATTTCCTAGAGGTTGCTGATGTAGCTGGCATTTTGATATTTTTCATATTTGGTAGAGATTGATTATGTGGTTGGTTTTGAGATCTGCCATATTTTGTAGAGATTATTGATGTGGTTGGCATTTTGAGATGAGTCGTACGTTGTAGAGATTGCTGACATTGCTGGCATTTTGAGATCTGTCCCATTTTCTAGAGGTTCTTTATGTAGCTGGAATTTTGAGATGTGTCATATTTTGAAGAGATTACTGATGTAGCTGGAATTTTGAGATCTCTCTTATTTTGTAGAGATTATTGTTGTAGCCGGCATTTCCAGAGCTGTCGTATTTTGTTGAGATTGCTGATGTTGCCGCCATTTTGATATCTGTCATATTTTGTAGAGATGGTTGATGTACCAGGCATTTTGAGATCTTGACATAGCTGGGGTTTTGAGATCTGTCATATTTTGTAGAGATTGTTGATGTAGCTGGAAAATTAAGATCTGTTGTATTTTGTAGAGATTGCTGATGCTGCCGGCATTTTGAGATCTGTCATATTTTTTACAAATTGTTGATGTAGCTGGTTTGAAATCTGTCCTGTTTTGTAGACATTGATGATGTGGCTGGTTTTGAGATCTGTCATATTTTGTAGAGATTACTGATGTAGCTTCCATTGTAAGATCTGTTGCATTTTATTGAGATTACTGATGTAGCTGGCATTGTAATATCTGTCATAGTTAGTAGGCATTGTTGATGTTGCTGGCATTTTGAGATGTCATCTTTTGTAGTGATGGCTGATGAAGCTCGCATTTTGAGATCTGCCATATTTTGTAAAGATTATTGATGGAGCTTGTATTTTGAGAGCTGTTGTTAATTGTACATATTGCTGATGTAGCTGGCATTGTCATATTTTGTTGAGATTGTTAATGTAGCTGCAATGTTGAGATCTGTCATATTTTGAAGAGATTATTAAAGTAGCTGATATTTTGAGAGCTGTTATATTTCGTACAGACTGCTGATGTAGCTGGTATTTTGAGAGCTGTTGTAATTTGTACATATTGCTGATGTAGCTGGCATTTTGAAACCTGTCATATTTTGAAGAGATTACTGATATAGCTGTCACTGTCGTATTTTCTAGAGATTGTTAATGTAGCTGCCATGTTGAAATCTGTCATATTTTTAGAGATTACTGATGTAGCTGGCATTTTGAGATCTTTTGTATTCTGCAGAGATTTTTAATGTAGTTGGCATTTTGAGATGAGTCGCATGTTGTAGAGATTGCTGACGTAGCTGGCATTTTGGGATCTGTCATACTTTTTAGAGATTGCTGATGTAGCTGGCATTTTGAGATCTGTCAAATTTTATAGAGATTGTTGATGTAGCTGGCATTTTGAGATCTGTCATATTTTGTAGAGATTACTGATGTAGCTGGCATTTAGAGATCTTTCGTATTCTGTAGAGATTATTGAGGTAGTTGGCATTTTGAGCTGAGTTGCATGTTGTAGAGATTGCTGATGTAGCTGGCATTTTGAGATATGTCACATTTTCTAGAGATTGTTGATGTAGCTGGTATTTTGAGACATGTCATATTTTGTAGAGATTGCTGATGTAGCTGGCATTTTGAGATCTGTCATATTTTCTAGAGATTGTTGATGTAGCTGGCATTTTGAGATCTGTCATATTTTTAGAGATTACTGATGTTGCTGGCATTTTGAGATTTTTCATATTTAGTAGAGATTGATTATGTGGCTGGTTTTGAGATCTGTCATATTTTGCAGAGATTATTGATGTAGTTGGCATTTTGAGATGAGTCGTATGTTGTAGAGATTGCTGACATTGCTGGCATTTTGAGATCTGTCCCATTTTGTAGAGGTTCTTGATGTAGCTGGTATTTTGAGATATATCATATTTTGAAGAGATTAGTGATGTAGCTGGCATTTTGAGATCTCTTATTTTGTAGAGATTATTGTTGTAGCTGGCATTTCCAGAGCTGTCGTATTTTGTTGAGATTGCTGATGTTGCTGGCATTTTGAGATCTGTCATAGTTTGTAGAGATTTTTGATGTAGCTGGAAAATTAAGATCTGTTTTATTTTGTAGAGATTGCTGATGCTGCTAGCAATTTGAGATCTGTCATATTTTTTACAAGTTGTTGATGTAGCTATTTTGAAATCTGTCCTATTTTGTAGACATTGATGATGTGGCTGGTTTTGAGATCTGTCATATTTTGTTGAGATTACTGATGTAGCTTCCATTGTAAGATCTGTTGCATTTTCTTGAGATTTCTGATGGAGCTGGCATTATAATATCTGTCATAGTTAGTAGGCATTGTTGATGTTGCTGGCATTTTGAGATGTCATCTTTTGTAGTGATGGCTGATGAAGCTCACATTTTGAGAACTGCCATATTTTGTAGAGATTATTGATGTAGCTGGTATTTTGAGAGCTGTTATTTGTACTTATTGCTGATGTAGCTGGCATTGTCGTATTTTGTTGAGATTGTTAATGTAGCTGCAATGCTGAGATCTGTCATACTTTGAAGAGATTATTAATGTAGTTGATATTTTGAGAGCTGTTATATTTTGTACAGACTGCCGATGTAGCTGGCATTTTGAGATCTGTCAAATTTTGTAAAGATAGTTGATGTAGCTGGCATTTTGAGATCTGTCAAATTTTGTAGAGATTGTTAATGTAGCTGGCATTTTGAGATCTTTCATATTTTGTAGAGATTACTGATGTAGCTGGCATTTTGAGATCTTTCGTATTCTGTAGAGATTATTGATGTAGTTGGCATTTTGAGATGAGTCGTATGCTGTAGAGATTGCTGACGTTGCTGGCATTTTGAGATCTGTCATATTTTCTTGTGATTGTTGATGTAGCTGCATTTTGTGATCTGTCATACTTTTTAGAGATTGCTGATGTAGCCGGCATTTTGAGATCTTTCATGTTTTTATCTAAGCAAAGCCTTCGACACAGTGGATCATGAGCTGCTACTCTCTTCACTGCACTCCATAGGCCTAGACCCACCCTCTCTTAAGTGGTTCAGATGTTATCTCACTGATAGAACGCAGCAGGTTAAAGCTGAAGGAGACTTATCCTCATCAAAACCACTCCTAAGAGGAGTTCCTCAAGTATCTATCCTGGGCCCTATTCTTTTTTCCATTTACATTAACAACATTTAATCTAATCTCACCAAAGCCAATGCTCACCTCTTTGCAGATGACACTGTTTTATATGTCAGTAACCCATCACCTTCAATGGCCTGTGAAATACTACAATCAGAGTTCTCCCTTTTGCAATACCAACTACTTGAAAAAAAACTCCTCTTAAATGCAAAGAAGACAAAAGCTATGTTTTTCTCCACTAATTACTATACTAACACCTCCTCATCAAGCAATCTTCCCAACTATCCACCATCCTTGTGAAAGCCTTGACTATGTAGACAAATTCAAATATTTAGGTGTGGATTGATAACAGGCTTGATTACACTCAGCATATTGAAGAACTTCTGAAAAAACTTCACCAGAGGCTCAGCCTGCTCTTCAGAATTAAACATTTTCTAACCAGAGACTCAAGGCTGCGACTAATCCAGGCCTCATTTCTTTCACTTATCGACTATGCAGATTTCCTTTATGGTCACTGGCCTATTTCCTATTTAAGCAAATTGGATACCTTGTACCACAGAGCTCTAAGGTTTATCACAGATCTTCCATTCAACACTCATCATTGCTTTCTCTATGCTGCAGTTGATTGGACATCCCTACACCTCAGAAGGAACAGAAATGCTGCACTATGGATATACAAAGCTCTGTCTAACAAACTTCCATCTTTTATTTTAGATTGCTTTACACTGGCCACAGCTAGGTCATATGCCCTAAGAAGCAACAACTTCATCACATTTAAGCTACCCAAAGCCTGCATCCAGCATGGGAGATCTGCAATCAGTTACTCTCTAGCAATGGCATGGAATTCTCTACAGAAGACCCTAAAGTTGACCATCTTTATTCCTCTAACATCCTTTAAAAAGCTCTACATTAGTCTCTTCCCAGAGAAATGCAATTGCTATCACAAGGCCTAATCCAATCACATTCATAACCCCCCCTTTCAGCCAGCAATTATTATTGACAGCTCTTCCATAAATCATCCCCTTAGTTTTTTTCCCTCCCTCACAGCCCCCTTATTTTGTATCTCAGCCCCCTATCATACTTTTTTCTACAGCTTTGCTACCCCTGACCAAGACCTCCACATCAACTCCTGGCACTTACTTCTACCCCAATCACTCCTCCATACCGCCTACTACTAGAAGCCTTAGTCTCTATCTAAATCTCCCACCAGCCCCTCCATGTCATTCTTCAGAGGCTGTTTATCAGCATTTTAGCAGTCATCAATCATATCTGTCTGTCTGCGTTAGTTTGCCTTGGAGCCTGTAATACCGGCTACCCTGTGTTGCGTGGTACTTTTACTGTATCCTACCTTGCCCTGTCAAGTTTTATCAACCCTTATCCTCCATTTGTATACATGTTTATATTACTGTATCTATTTAAATAGAAGTGTTCTGTATATGTCTGCTATTGTACCTTCAATTTGTTCCTTGACCTATCAGGCCCATCTTGTAAATGAGCTTTGCTCAATGATGTCTGCCTGTATAAATAAAGATTTTGATTGATTGATTGATTGTAGAGATTGATTATGTGGCTGGTTTTGAGATCTGTCATATTTTGAAGAGATTACTGATATACCTGGCATTTTGAGATCTGTCGTATTCTGTAGAGATGATTGATGTAGTTGGCATTTTGAGATGAGTCGTATGTTGTAGAGATTGTTGAGATTGCTGGCATTTTGAGATCTGTCTCATTTTCTAGAGATTGTTGGTGCAGCTGATATTTTGAGATATGTCAAATTTTATAGAGATTACTGATGTAGCTGGCATTTTGAGATCTCTCTTATATTGTAGAGATTATTGTTTTAGCTGGCATTTGCAGAGCTGTCGTATTATGTAGAGATTACTGATGTAGCTGGCATTTTCAGTTCTGTCATATTTTGTAGAGATTATTAATGTAGCTGGTATTTTTAGAGCAGTTGATATTTTGTACAAATTGCTGATGTAACTGGCTTTTTGAAATCTATCATTTTTTGTGGAGATTGTGGATGTAGCTGGCATTTTGACATCTATCATATTTTGCAGAGATTGCTGATGTTTCTCTCATTTTGAGATTTGTGATATTTTGTAGATATTGCTGATATAGCTGGTTTTGAAATCTGTCGTATTTTGTAGAGATAGTTGATGTAGCTGATTTTGAGATCTGTCATATTTTGTAGAGATTACTGATGTAGCTGGAATTTTGAGATCTGTCACATTTTGTAGAGATTACTGATGTAGCTGGCATTTTGAGGTATGTCATACTTTGTAGAGATTATTGATATTGCTGGCATTTTGAGGTCTGTTTTATTTTTTAGAGATTGCTGATGAAACTGGCATTTTGAGATCTATCGCATTTTGTAGAGATTACTGATGTAGCTGGCATTGTATAATCTGTCAGATTTTGTCGAGATTATTAATATAGCTGGCATTGTGAGATGTATCTTATTTTGAAAAAATTGTTGATGTAGCAGGTTTTGAGATCTGCGTATTTTCTAGAGACTGCTAATGTAGCTGGTTTTGAGATATGTCGTATTTTGTAGAGATTACTCATATAGCTGGCATTTTGAGATATGTCATAGTTTGCAGAGATTACTGATCTAATTGGAATTTTGAGAGCTGTCATATTTTGTAGAAATTGTTCAGACAGCTTGCATTTTGAGATCTGTTGCATTTTGCAGAGATTACTGATGTAGCTGGCATATTATCTATCATAGTTAGTAGACGTTGTTGATGTAGCTGGCATTTTGAGAGCTGTCATATTTTGTAGAGACTACTGATGTAGCTGGAATTTTGAGATCGCTCATATTTTGTAGAGATTCTTGATATAGCTCTCATTTTGAGACTGTTGTATTTTGTAGAGATTGCTGATGTATCTGGCATTTTGAGATTTGTCATATGTTGTAGAGATTGTTGATGAAGCTGGTTTTGAGATCTGTCGTATTTTGTAGAGATTACTGATGTAGCTGGCATGCTGAGATCTGTCATATTTTGTAGAGATTACTGAAGTAGCTGGCATTTTGATGAGTGTCATATTTTGTAGAGATTATTGATATTGTTGGCATTTTAAGATCTGTCATATTTAGCTGAGATTGCTGATGTATCTGGATTTTGAGATCTGTGATATTTCTTAGACATTGATTATGTGACTTGTTTTGAGATCTGTCATATTTTGTAGAGATCATTGATGTAGCTGGCATTTTGAGATCAATCATATTCTGTAGAGATTATTGATGCAGTTATTATTTTGAGATGAGTCATATTTTGTAGAGATTGCTGATGTTGCTGGCATTTTGAGATCTGTCATATTTTCTAGAGATTATTGATGTAGCTGGCATTTTGAGATCTGTCATATTTAGAAGAGATTGTTGATATAGCTGGCATTTTGAAATCTGTTGTATTTTGTAGAGATTGCTGATGTAGCTGGAATTTTGAGAGCAGTCGCATTTTGTAGAAATAACTGATGTAGCTGGCATTTTAAGATATGTCGTATTTTGTAGAGATTACTGATGTAGCTGGCATTTTGAGATCTCTGTTATTTTGTAGATATTATTGTTATAGCTGGCATTTTGAGAGCTGTCGTATTTTGTAGAGATTACTGATGAAGCTGGAATTTTGAGATCTCTCATATTTTGTAGAGATTCTTGATGTAGCTCTCATTTTGAGACTGTTGTATTTTGTAGAGATTGCTGATGTATCTGGCATTTTGAGATTTGTCATATGTTGTAGAGATTGTTGATGAAGCTGGTTTTGAGATCTGTCATATTTTGTAGAGATTACTGATGTAGCTGGCATGCTGAGATCTGTCATAATTTGTAGAGATTACTGAAGTAGCTGGCATTTTGATGAGTGTCATATTTTGTAGAGATTATTTATATTGTTGGCATTTTGGGATCTGTCATATTTAGCTGAGATTGCTGATGTATCTGGATTTTGAGATATGTGATATTTCTTAGACATTGATTATGTGACTTGTTTTGAGATCTGTCATATTTTGTAGAGATCATTGATGTAGCTGACATTTTGAGATCAGTCGTATTCTGTAGAAATTATTGATGTAGTTATTATTTTGAGATGAGTCATATTTTGTAGAGATTGCTGATGTTGCTGGCATTTTGAGATCTGTCATATTTTCTAGAGATTGTTGATGTAGCTGGTATTTTGAGATCTATCAAATTTTGTAGAGATTGTTGATGAAGCTGGTATTTTGAGATCTGACAATTTTTGTAGAGATTGTTGATGCAGCTGGTATTGAGATCTGTCATATTTTGTTGAGATTACTGATGTTGCTGGCATTTTAAGATCTGTCGTAGTTTGTTGAGATTGCTGATGAAGCTCGCATTTTGAGATCTGTCATATTTTGCAGTGATTATATTAATGTTGCTGGTATTTTGAGAGCTGTTGTATTTTGTTTTGACTGCTGATGTAGCTGGCATTTTGAGATCTCTAAAATTTTGTAGAGATTGCTGATGTAGCTGGCATTTTGAGATCTCTAAAATTTTGTAGAGATTGCTGTTGTAGCTGGCATTTTGAGATTGGTCATATTTTCTAGAGATTGTTGATGTAGCTGGTATTTTGAGATCTGTCATATTTTGTACAGATTGATTAAGTGGCTGGTTTTGAGATCTGTCATATTTTGTAGAGATTACCGGTGAAGCTGGCATTTTGAGATCTGTTGTATTCTGCAGAGATTATTGATGTAGTTGGCATTTTGAGATTACTCATAAATTGCAGAGATTGCTGATGTAGCTGGCATTTTGGGATCTATCATATTTTCTAGAGATTGTTGATGTAGCTGGTATTTTGAGATATGTCATATTTTGTAGAGATTACTGATGTAGCTGGCATTTTGAGATCTCTATTATTTTGTAGAGATTTTTTGTTGTAGCTGGCATTTAAAGAGCTGTCGAATTTTCTAGAGATTCCTGATGTAGCTGCCATTTTCAGATCTGTCATATTTTGCAGAGATTGTTGATGTAGCTGGCATTTTGAGATCTGTTGTAGTTTCTAGAGATTGCTGATATAACTGGAATTTTGAAATCTGTCATATTTTGTAGAAATTGTTCGTACAGCTTGCGGTTTGAGATCTGTTGCATTTTTCAAAGATTACTGATGTAGCTGGCATAATATCTGTCATAGTTAGTAGACATCGTTGATGTAGCTGGCATTTAGAGATCTGTCATCCTTTGTGTAGATTGCTGATGAAAATCGCATTTTGAGATCTGTCATATTTTGTAGAGTTAATGATGTATCTAGCATTTTGAGATCTATCATATTTTGTAGAGATTATTAAGGTAGCTTGCATTTTTAGAGCTGGTGTATTTTATACAAATTGCTAATGTATCTGACATTTTGATATTTGTCATTATTTGTAGATATTGTTGATATAGCTGGTTTTTATATCTGTCGTATTTAGTCGAGATTGTTGATGTAGCTGGTTTTGAGATCTCTCATATTTTGTAGTGATTACTGATGTAGCTGGCATTTAGAGATCTGTCATATTTTGTAGAGATTACTGATGTAGCTGGCATTTTGAGGTGTGTCATATTTTGTAGAGATTATTGTTATAGCTGGCATTTTGAGATCTGTTTTATTTTTTTAGAAATTGCTGATGAAACTGCATTTTGAGATCTGTCGCATTTTGTAGAGAGTACAGTTGTAGCTGGCTTTGTATGATCTGTCATATTTTGTAGAGATTTGTTGATGTAGTTGGCATTTTGAAATCTGCTGTTATTTTGTAGAAAATGCTCACGTAGCTTGCATTTTGAGATCTGTTATATTTTGTAGAGATTATTGATATAGCTGGCATTTTGCGATCTATATTATTTTGTAGAGATTGTTGAAGTAGCTGGTTCTGAGATCTGTGTATTTTCTAGATATTGCTAATGTAGCTGGTTTTGAGATCTGTCATATTTTGTAGAGACTACTTATCTAACTGGAATTTTGAGATCTGTCATATTTTGTAGAAATTGATGATACAGCTTGCATTTTGAGATCTGTCGCATTTTGCAAAGATTACTGATGTTGCTGGCATTATATTATCTGTCATAGTTAGTAGACATTCTTGATGTAGCTGGCATTTTGATATCTGTCTTATTTTGTAGAGATTATTGATGTAGTTATCATTTTGAGATGAGTCATATGTTGTAGAGATTGCTGACATAGCTGGCATTTTGAGATGGTCTAACTGGAATTTTGGGACCTGTCTTATTTTGTAGAGATTGTTGATGTAGCTGGTATTGAGATTGGTGAATTATACAGAGATTGCTGAAGTAGCTGGTTTTGAGATATGTCGTATTATGTAGAAATTGTTGATATAGCTGACATTTTGAGATCTGTAGCATTTTGAAGAAATTACTGATGCAGCTAGCATAATAATATCTGTCATAGTTAGTAGACATTGTTGATGTAGCTGGCATTTGGAGAACTGTCATCTTTTGTAGAGATTACTGTTGAAGCTCGCATTTTGTGATCTGTCATTTTTTTGTAGAGATTTTTAATGAAGCTGATATTTTTAGAACTGTTGTATTTTGTACAGATTGCTGATGTAGCTGGCATTTTGAGATCTGTCATATTTTGTAGTTATTGTTGATGTAGCTGGCATTTTGACATCTGTCATATTTTGTAGAGATTACTGATATAGCTGGCATTGCCGTATTTTGTTGAGAGTGCAGTTGTAGCTGGCATTTTGAGATCTGTCATATTTTGTAGAGACTGTTGATGTTGCTGGAATTTTGAGATCTGTCATCCTTTTAGAGATTGCTGATGTAGCTGGCATTTTGAGATCTGTCATATTATTTGGACATTGATAATGTGGCTGGTTTTGAGATCTGTCATATTTTGTAGAGATCACTGATGTAGCTGGCATTTTGAGATCCATCGTATTCTGTAGAGATTATTGATGTAGTTATCATTTTGAGATGAGTCATATGTTGTAGAGATTGCTGACATAGCTGGCATTTTGAGATCTGTCATATTTTCTAGAGAATGTTGATGTAGCAGGCATTTTG
Source organism: Neoceratodus forsteri (assembly GCA_016271365.2). NCBI lineage: Eukaryota > Metazoa > Chordata > Ceratodontiformes > Ceratodontidae > Neoceratodus > Neoceratodus forsteri. Next base: position 877,947,247 of record CM028131.1, on the reverse strand, counting down.
AGATCTATCGTATTTTGTAGAGATTGTTGATGTAGCTGGCATTTTGAGATCTGTCATATTTAGTAGAGATTGATTATGTGGCTGGTTTTGAGATATGTTATATTTTGTAGAGATTACTGACGTAGCTGGCATTTTGAGATCTGTCATATTTTCTAAGATTGTCGATGTAGCTGGCCATGTTTGAGATCTGTCATTATTTGTAGAGATTGTTGATGCAGCTGGTTTTGAAATCTATCGAATTTTGTGGAGATTGATTATGTGGCTCATTTTGAGATCTGTCATACTTGAAGAGATTACTGATGTGCTGGCATTTTAAGATCTGTCGAATTTTTTAGAAGTTACTGATGTAGCTGGCATTTTGAGATCTGTTATTTTCTGTAGAGAATATTTACGTAGCTGGCATTTTGAGACGTGTCATATTGAGTAGAGATTGCTGATGATCTGGAAACCTGAGATCTGTCATATTTTGCAGAGATTGTTCAAGTAGATGGCATTTTGAGATCTGTCATATTTAGTAGAGATTATTGATTTAGCTGGCATTTTAAAAGCTGTCATATTTTGTAGAGATTACTGATGTAGCTGGTTTTGAGATCTGTGCTATTTTGTAGAGATTGTTGATGTAGCTGGCATTTTGAGATATGTCATATTTTGTAGAGATTACTGATGTAGATGGCATTTTGAGATCTATCATATTTTGTTGATATTATTGCTGTAGCAGGCATTTTGAGAGATGTCATATTTTGTAGAGATTACTGATCTAGCTGACAGTTTGAGATCTGTCATATTTTGCTGAGATTGCTGATGTATCTTGCATTTTGAGCTTTATCATATTTTGTAGAAATTATTAATGTAGCTGGTATTTTTAAAGCTGTTGTATTTTGTACAGATTGGTGCGGTAGCTGGCATTATGAGATCTGTCATATTTTGTTGAGATTGTTGATGTAGCTGGCATTTTGACATCTGTCATATTTTGTAGTGATTACTGATATACCTGGCTTTACCATATTTTGTTGAGATTGCTGATGTAGCTGGCATTTTGAGATCTGTCATATTTTGTAGAGATTGTTGAAGTAGCTGGCATTTTGAGATCTGTCATACTTTTTTAGAGATTGCTGATGTAGCTGGCATTTTGAGATCTGTCGTATTTTGTAGAGATTATGTGGCTGGTTTTGAGATCTGTCATATTTTGTAGAGATTACTGACGTAGCTGGCAGTTTGAGATGTGTCATGTTTTGTAGAGATTGTTGATGCAGCTGGCATTTTGAGATCTGTCATATTTTGCTGAGATTGCTGATGTGTCTTGTATTTTGAGCTTTGTCATATTTTTGTAGAGACTGTTGATAAACTGTTTTGAGATCTGTCGAATTTTGTAGACATTACTGATTTAGCTGGTTTTGAGATCTGTCATATTTTGTAGAGATTACTGATGTAGCTGGCATTTTAAGATATGTCCTTTTTGTAGAGGTTTTTTGTTGTAGTTGGCATTTTGAAATCTGTTGTATTTTGTAGGAGTTGCTCATGTAGCTTGCATTTTGAGATCTGTCATTTTTAGTAGAGATTACTGATATAGCTTGGATTTTGAGATCTGTCTTATTCTGTAGAGATTGTTGATGTTGCTGGTTTTGAAATCTGTGTATTTTGTAGAGATTACTGATCTAACTGGAATTTTGAGATCTGTCTTATTTTGTAGAGATTGTTGATGTAGCTGTTTTTGGGATCTGTGAATTTTGTAGAGATTGCTGATGTGCCTGGTTTTGAGAAATTTTGTATTTTGTAGAAATTGTTGATAGGCTGACATTTTAAGATCTGTATAATTTTGCAGAGATTGCTGATGTAACATTATAATATCGGTCATAGTTCATGAGACTATCGTTGATGTAGCTGGCATTTTGAGATCTGCCGTCGTTTGTAGAGATTGCTGATGAAGCTCGCATTTTGAGATCTGTCATATTTTGTAGAGATTATTAATGTAGCTAGCATTTTGAAATCTGTCATATTTTGTAGAGATTATTAATTTAGCTGGTATTTTTAGAGCTGTTGTATTTTGTACAGATTGCTGATGTAGCTGGCATTTTGAGATATATCATATTTTGTAGAGATTGTTGATATAGCTGGCATTTTGACATCGGTCAAATTTTGTAGAGATTACTGATATAGCTGGCATTGCTGTATTTTGTTGAGATTGCTGATGTAGCTGGCATTTTGAAATCTGTCATATTTTGTAGAGATTGTTGATGTAGCTGGCTTTTTGAGATCTGTCATACTTTTTAGAGATTGCTGTTGTAGCTGGCATTTTGAGATCTGTCATATTTAGTAGACATTGATTATGTGACTGGTTTTGAAATCTGTCATATTTTATAGATATTACTGATGTAGCTTGCATTTTGAGATCTGTCATATTCTGTAGAAATTATTGATGTAGTTGGCATTTTGAGATGAGTCGTATGTTGTAGATATTGTTGCCGTCGCTGGCATTTTGAGATCAGTCATATTTTCTAGAGATTGTTGATGTTAATGGCATTTTGTGATCTGTCGTATTTTGTAGAGATTGTTGATGCAGCTGGTATTTTGAGATCTGACATATTTTGTAGAGATTGTTTATGCAGCTTTTTTTGGGATCTGTCGTATTTTGTAGAGATTGATTATGTGGTTGCTTTAGAGATCTGTCATATTTTGTCAAGATTATTGATGTTGCTGGCATTCTAAGAACAGCTGTAGTTTGTAGAGATTGCTGATGAAGCTCGCATTTTGAGATCTGTCATATTTTGTAGGTATTTTTAATGTAGCTGGTATTTTGAGAGCTGTTGTATTTTGTTCAGACTGCAGATGTAGATGACATTTTGAGATCCGTCATATTTTGTAGAGATTATCTATGTAGCTAGCATTTTGAGAGCTTTCATATTTTGTAGAGATTGTTAATGTAGCAGCTTTTTGTGATCTGTCAAATCTTGTAGAGATTGTTGATATAGCTGGCATTTCGAGATCTGTTTTATTGTGTAGAGATTGCTGATGTAACAGGAATTTTGAGATCTGTCGCGTTTTGTAGAGATTATTGATGTTGCTAGCATTTTGAGATCTCTAATATTTTGTAAAGACTGTTGATGTAGCTGGCATATTGAGATCTGTCAAATTTTGTAGAGATTACTGATGTAGCAGGCATTTTAAGATCTAGTCGTATTTTGTAGAAATTACTGATGTAGGTGACATTTGAGATCTGTAATATCTGTAGAGAATATTGATGTAGCTGGCATTTTGAGAGGTGTCATATTGATTAGAAATTGCTGATGATGTGGAAACTTGAAATCTGTCAAATTTTGTAGAGATTGTCCAATTAGCTGGCATTTTGAGATCTGTCTTATTTTGTAGAGATGTTGATGTTGCTGGCATTTTGAGATATGTCATATTTTCTAGAGATTACTGATGTAGCTGGCATTTTGAGATCTCTCTTACTTTGTAGATATTATTGTTGTAGCTGGCATTTTGAGATATGTCATGTTTTGTAGAGATTGTTGATAAAACTGGTTTTGAGATCTGTCGAATTTTGTAGACATTGCTGATGTAGCTGGTTTTGAGATCTGTCTTATTTTGTAGAGATTATTGATGTAGTTCCCATTTTGAGATCTGTCATATTTTGTAGAGACTACTGATGTAGCTGGCAAATTAAGATCTGTCGTATTTTGTAGAGGTTTTTTGATGTAGTTGGCATTTTGAAATCTATTGTATTTTGTTGAAATTGCTGATGTAACTTGCATTTTGAGATCTGTCATTCTTAGCAGAGATTATTGAAATAGCTGGCATTTTGTGATCTGTTGTATTTTGTAGTGATTGTTGATGTAGCTGGTATTTTGAGATCTGACATATTTTGTAGAGATTGTTTATGCAGCTGTTTTTGAGATCTGTCGTATTTTTTGTTGAGATTGATTATGTGGCTGGTTTAGAGATCTGTCATATTTTGTCAAGATTACTGATTTTGCTGGCATTTTAAGACCTGTCGTAGGTTGAAGACATTGCTGATGAAGCTCGCATTTTGAGATCTGTCATATTTTGTAGATACTATTAATGTAGCTGGTATTTAGAGAGCTGTTGTGTTTTGTTCAGACTGCTGATGTGGCTGGCATTTTGAGATCAGTCATATTTTGTAGAGATTTCTGATGTAGCTGGTATTTTTAAATCTGTCATATTTTGTAGAGATTATCAATGTAGCTGGCATTTTGAGATCTGTTGTATTCTGCAGAGATTATTGATGTAGTTGGCATTTTGAGATTACTCATAAATTGTAGATATTGTTGATATAGCTGGTTTTGATGTCTGTCGTATTTAGTCGAGATTGTTGATGTAGCTGGTTTTGAGATCTCTCATATTTTGTAGTGATTACTGATGCAGCTGGCATTTAGAGATCTGTCATATTTTGTAGAGATTACTGATGTAGCTTGCATTTTGAGGTGTGTCATATTTTGTAGAGATTATTGTTATAGCTGGCATTTTGAGATCTGTTTTATTTTTTAGAAATTGCTGATGAAACTGCTTTTTGAGATCTATGCATTTTGTAGAGATTACAGTTGTAGCTGGCTTTGTATGATCTGTCATATTTTGTAGAGATTTGTTGATGTAGTTGGCATTTTGAAATCTGCTGTATTTTGTAGAAAATGCTCACGTAGCTCATTTGAGATCTGTTATATTTTGTAGAGATTATTGATATAGCTGTCATTTCTAGGCTCTATATTATCTTGTAGAGATTGTTGAAGTAGCTGTCTCTGAGATCTGTGTATTTCCTAGATATTGCTAATGTAGCTGGTTTTGAGATCTGTCATATTTTATAGAGACTACTTATCTAACTGGAATTTTGAGATCTGTCATATTTTGTAGAAATTGTTGATACAGCTTGCATTTTGAGATCTGTCGCATTTTGCAAAGATTACTGATGTAGCTGGCATTATATTATCTGTCATAGTTAGTAGACATTCTTGATGTAGCTGGCATTTCGATATCTGTCTTATTTTATAGAGATTATTGATGTAGCTAGTTTTGAAATCTGTGTATTTTGCAGAGATTGCTGATGTAGCTGGTTATGAGATATGTTATATTTTGTAGAGATTACTGATATAGCTGGCATTTTGAGGTCTGTCGTATTTTGTAGAGATTATTGATGTAGTTATCATTTTGAGATGAGTCATATGTTGTAGAGATTGCTGACATAGCTGGCATTTTGAGATGGTCTAACTGGAATTTTGGGACCTGTCTTACTTTGTTGAGATTGTTGATGTAGCTGGTATTGAGATTGGTGAATTTTACAGAGATTGCTGAAGTAGCTGGTTTTGAGATATGTCGTATTATGTAGAAATTGTTGATATAGCTGACATTTTGAGATCTGTAGCATTTTGAAGAAATTACTGATGCAGCTAGCATAATAATATCTGTCATAGTTAGTAGACATTGTTGATGTAGCTGGCATTTGGAGAACTGTCATCTTTTGTAGAGATTACTGTTGAAGCTCGCATTTTGTGATGTCATTTTTTGTAGAGATTTTTAATGAAGCTGGTATTTTTAGAACTGTTGTATTTTGTACAGATTGCTGATGTAGCTGGCATTTTGAGATCTGTCATATTTTGTAGTTATTGTTGATGTAGCAGGCATTTTGACATCTGTCATATTGTGTAGAGATTAATGATATAGCTGGCATTGCCGTATTTTGTTGAGAGTGCAGTTGTAGCTGGCATTTTGAGATCTGTCATATTTTATAGAGACTGTTGATGTTGCTGGAATTTTGAGATCTGTCATCCTTTTTAGAGATTGCTGATGTAGCTGGCATTTTGAGATCTGTCATATTATTTGGACATTGATAATGTGGCTGGTTTTGAGATCTGTCATATTTTGTAGAGATCACTGATGTAGCTGGCATTTTGAGATCCGTCGTATTCTGTAGAGATTATTGATGTAGTTATCATTTTGAGATGAGTCATATGTTGTAGAGATTGCTGACATAGCTGGCATTTTGAGATCTGTCATATTTTCTAGAGAATGTTGATGTAGCAGGCATTTTGAGATCTATCGTATTTTGTAGAGATTGTTGATGTTGCTGGCATTTTGAGATCTGTCATATTTAGTAGAGATTGATTATGTGGCTGGTTTTGAGATATCTCATATTTTGTAGAGATTACTGACGTAGCTGGCATTTTGAGATCTGTCATATTTTCTAGAGATTGTCGATGTAGCTGGCCGTTTGAGATCTGTCATTATTTGTAGAGATTGTTGATGCAGCTGGTTTTTGAAATCTGTCGAATTTTGTGGAGATTGATTATGTGGCTCATTTTGAGATCTGTCATACTTTGAAGAGATTACTGATGTGCTGGCATTTTAAGATCTGTCGAATTTTGTAGAAGTTACTGATGTAGCTGGCATTTTGAGATCTGTAATTTTCTGTAGAGAATATTTACGTAGCTGGCATTGTGAGACGTGTCATATTGAGTAGAGATTGCTGATGATCTGGAAACCTGAGATCTGTCATATTTTGCAGAGATTGTTCAAGTAGATGGCATTTTGAGATCTGTCATATTTAGTAGAGATTATTGATTTAGCTGGCATTTTAAAAGCTGTCATATTTTGTAGAGATTACTGATGTAGCTGGTTTTGAGATCTGTGCTATTTTGTAGAGATTGCTGATGTAGCTGGCATTTTGAGATATGTCATATTTTGTAGAGATTACTGATGTAGATGGCATTTTGAGATCTATCATATTTTGTTGATATTATTGCTGTAGGAGGCATTTTGAGAGATGTCATATTTTGTAGAGATTAGTGATGTAGCTGACAGTTTGAGATCTGTCATTTTTTGCTGAGATTGCTGATGTATCTTGCATTTTGTGCTTTGTCATATTTTGTTGAAATTATTAATGTAGCTGGTATTTTTAAAGCTGTTGTATTTTGTACAGATTGGTGCGGTAGCTGGCATTATGAGATCTGTCATATTTTGTTGAGATTGTTGATGTAGCTGGCATTTTGACATCTGTCATATTTTGTAGTGATTACTGATATACCTGGCTTTGCCGTATTTTGTTGAGATTGCTGATGTAGCTGGCATTTTGAGATCTGTCATATTTTGTAGAGATTGTTGAAGTAGCTGGCATTTTGAGATCTGTCATACTTTTTAGAGATTGCTGATGTAGCTGGCATTTTGAGATCTGTCATATTTTGTAGAGATTGATTATGTGGCTGGTTTTGAGATCTGTCATATTTTGTAGAGATTACTGACGTAGCTGGCATTTTGAGATGTGTCATGTTTTGTAGAGATTGTTGATGCAGCTGGCATTTTGAGATCTGTCATATTTTGCTGAGATTGCTGATGCGTCTTGTATTTTAAGCTTTGTCATATTTTGTAGAGACTGTTGATAAACTGTTTTGAGATCTGTCGAAATTTGTAGACATTGCTGATGTAGCTGGTTTTGAGATCTGTCATATTTTGTAGAGATTACTGATGTAGCTGTCATTTTAAGATCTGTCCTTTTTTGTAGAGGTTTTTTGTTGTAGTTGGCATTTTGAAATCTGTTGTATTTTGTAGGAGTTGCTCATGTAGCTTGCATTTTGAGATCTGTCATTTTTTAGTAGAGATTACTGATATATCTTGGATTTTGAGATCTGTCTTAGTATGTAGAGATTGTTGATGTTGCTGGTTTTGAAATCTGTGTATTTTGTAGAGATTGCTGATGTAGCTGGTCTTGAAATGTGTCCTATTTTGTAGAGATTACTGATCTAACTGGAATTTTGAGATCTGTCTTATTTTGTAGAGATTGTTGATGTTGCTGTTTTTGGGATCTGTGAATTTTGTAGAGATTGCTGATGTGCCTGGTTTTGAGAAATTTTGTATTTTGTAGAAATTGTTGATAGGCTGACATTTTAAGATCTGTATCATTTTGCAGAGATTGCTGATGTAGCCAGCATTATAATATCAGTCATAGTTCATAGACATCGTTGATGTAGCTGGCATTTTGAGATCTGTCGTCGTTTGTAGAGATTGCTGATGAAGCTCGCATTTTGAAATCTGTCATATTTTGTAGAGATTTTTAATGTAGCTAGCATTTTGAAATCTGTCATATTTTGTAGAGATTATTAATGTAGCTGGTATTTTTAGAGCTGTTGTATTTTGTACAGATTGCTGATGTAGCTGGCATTTTGAGATATGTCATATTTTGTAGATTGTTGATATAGCTGGCATTTTGACATCGGTTAAATTTTATAGAGATTACTGATATAGCTGGCATTGCTGTATTTTGTTGAGATTGCTGATGTAGCTGGCATTTTGAAATCTGTCATATTTTGTAGAGATTGTTGATGTAGCTGGCTTTTTGAGATCTGTCATACTTTTTAGAGATTGCTGTTGTAGCTGGCATTTTGAGATATGTCATATTTAGCAGACATTGATTATGTGACTGGTTTTGAAATCTGTCATATTTTATAGGTATTACTGATGTAGCTTGCATTTTGAGATCTGTCGTATTCTGTAGAAGTTATTGATGTAGTTGGCATTTTGAGATGAGTCGTATGTTGTAGATATTGCTGCCGTTGCTGGCATTTTGAGATCAGTCATATTTTCTAGAGATTGTTGATGTTGATAGCATTTTGTGATCTGTCGTATTTTGTAGAGATTGTTGATTTAGCTGGTATTTTTAGATCTGACATATTTTGTAGAGATTGTTTATGCAGCTTTTTTTGGGATCTGTCGTATTTTGTAGAGATTGATTATGTGGTTGCTTTAGAGATCTGTCATATTTTGTCAAGATTATTGATGTTGCTGGCTTTCTAAGAACTGCTGTAGTTTGTAGAGATTGCTGATTAAGCTCGCATTTTGAGATCTGTCATATTTTGTAGGTATTTTAAATGTAGTTGGTATTTTGAGAGCTGTTGTATTTTGTTCAGACTGCAGATGTAGATGACATTTTGAGATCTGTCATATTTTGTAGAGATTATCTATGTAGCTGGCATTTTGAGAGCTTTCATATTTTGTAGAGATTGTTAATGTAGCAGCTTTTTGTGATCTGTCAAATCTGGTAGAGATTGTTGATATAGCTGGCATTTCAAGATCTGTTTTATTGTATAGAGATTGCTGATGTAACAGGAATTTTGAGATCTGTCGCGTTTTGTAGAGATTATTAATGTTGCTAGCATTTTGAGATCTCTAATATTTTGTAAAGACTGTTGATGTAGCTGGCATATTGAGATCTCTCATATTTTGTAGAGATTATTGATGATGCCGGCCTTTTGAGAGCTGTCAAATTTTGCAGAGATTACTGATGCAGCAGGCATTTAAGATCTATCGTATTTTGTAGAAATTACTGATGTAGGTGATATTTTGAGATCTGTACTCGACTAATGCAACAGCTCTCAAAATGCCAGCTGAATCAATAATTTTACAAAATAGCAGATCTCAAAATGAGTGTTTTAACAATCTCAACAAAATATGACATCTCTCAAGTTTCCTTCCATCAGCAATCTCTACTGTCTGACACCTCCCGAATGCTAGCTACCTCAATAATCTCTATAGAATATGACGGATCTCAAACTGCTGTTACTTCAGTAATTTCAGTATACAATAGATGTTAAATGCCAGCTACATCAGTAATCTCTTCAAAATAACAGATTCCATCCATCCAAAAATCAATCCTACGTCGAGAGATCTCAAAACTAGATGCGTCAACAACTTGCAAAATGTAACAGATCTCAATATTCAGCTACATCAATAATCTCATGTATCATCTTTTCTTGATATAACTACATCAATAATTCTGCTGAATAGAGACATCAAAATCAGCAACTTCAGTAATCTCCTAAATATGATAGATTCTAAAGGCAGCCACATATTTAAGCTCTACAAATATGACAGATCCAAACTGCCGCTACATCAGTAATTTCTAAAAAGCATGCAGATCTCATAATGCCAGCTACATCAACAATTTATAAAATAGGAAAGATTCCAAATGCTATTATATCCTTAATCTCATCAAATATGGTAATCCAGCTATATCAGTAATCTCTAAAATATGACAGATTCAAATGCCAGCTACACGATGTCTCTACAAAATGACAGATCTCAAAACCAGCTATATCAACATTCTCTACAAAATATGACAAATGTCAAATTGCCAGATACATCAGCAACTCTGTAAATATGGCTGGTCTCAAATGTAACTACATCAGCAATCTCTGCAAATACGTCTGTTCAAAATGAGACCTACATCAACAATTCCATAAAATGACATATCCCAAATGCAGATACATCGGTATCTCTATAAAATATGAGAGCTCCAACAGCAACAATAATGTCTCCAAAATAACAGAATGTCAAATGCCAGCTTCAGTAATTTCTGCAAAATATGACATGTCACAAAATGCCAGCTACATCAACAACTTACAAATACAACAGATCTTAAATGCTAACTTCATCATTAATTTCTGTAGATGCAACAGCTCAACATTCAGCTTCATCCTTAATCTCATAATTCAACAGATTTCAAATGAAATATGTCAACAATCTCCACAGTATGACAATCTCAAATGCCAACTTTATCAGTAACCTTTACAAAAAACGTGATCTCAAAATGCGTTGTCAACAATGTCTACAAGTATGATCTCAAACCATACATCAACAATTCTACAAATTTGACGGATCTCAAAACCATTGTTATTGTAATCTCGACAAAATATGAATCTGAAATGACTTCAACATCCACACTCTATAACACAACAGCTCTCAAATGGACAGCTAAATCAATAAATTTTATAAAAATCTGATCTCAAATGCCAGCTACTTGAACAATTCCAAAAAATATGACAGATCTAGGTTTCAGCCACACTGCAATCTCTGCACAATATGACAACTCCTCAAAGCCAGCTACATCACTAATTTCTACAGAATATGACAGTTTTCAAATGCCAGCAACATCGAAATTCTGCAAATATAACAGATCACCAAACAGCCACAAAATCAATCTCTACCAAATTCGACAGATCTCAAACCAGCTGCATCAACAATCTCTTGAAAACATGTATATCTCAACATACCAGTTAGATCAACATCTCTGTAAAATACAACAGATCTCAAAATGCCTACATCAACAATCTCCAGAAAATATGACAGACTCAAATACCAGCTACGCCAGCAAACTCTACAACATACTACTCCATCTTAAAATGCCAACTTACATCATTAATCTCTACAGAATATGACAGATCTCAAATGTCAGCTATATAATCTCTACAAATATGACAGACTCAAAACCAGCCACATAATCAATCTCTACAAAATATGACAGATCTCAAATGCCAGCTACATCAGCAATTCTAAAAAGTATGGCAGATCTCAAAATGCCAGCTACATCAACAATATCTGCAAAATATAATAAATCACAAAATGCCACCAACATCAGCAATCTCATCAAAATATGGCACTGCCAACTATATCAGAAATCTCTACAAAATATGACAGATGTCAAAATGCTAGCTACATCAAGAATCTCTACAAAAATGACAGATCTCAAAATTCCAGCTACATCAGCAATCCGTAGAAAATACAACAGACCTCAAAATACCAGCTACGTCAGCAAACTCTAAAACTCAACTCATCCTAAATGCCCACTACATCAATGGTCTCTTTGAGAATCTGACAGACCTCAAAATGCCAGCTCTATCAGTAGTCTCTACAAAATATGACAGATCTCTCACAACCAGCCATATAATCAATCTCTACAAAATTATGACAGATCCTCAAAATGCCAGCTACATCAGCAATCTCATCACAATATGGCAATGCCAGTCTATTTGTGAAATCTCTTGCAAACATGACAGATCTCAAAACCAGCTACATCAACAATCTCTACAAATTTGTCAGATCTCAAAACCAGCTTTATCAACAATTTCTATACAAATATGACAAATCTCAAATTGCCAGACACATACAATTTCAGCATCAATATGCCAGATCTCAAAATGCAAACTACATCAGCAATCTCTACAAAATACAACAATCTCAAAATGAGAGCTACATCACCAATCTCTACAAAATATGACAGATCTCAAAATGAAAGCTACATCAGTAATATCTACAAAATAACAGAGATCTCAAAATGCCAGCTACATCAATAAGCTCGACAAATTATGACATATCTCAAAATTCCAGCTACATCAACAATCTCTACAAAATACGACAGATCTTAAAATGCCAGCTACATCTGTAATTTCTACAAAATGTGACAGCTCTCAAAATTCCTGCTACATCAGCAATCTCTACAAAATACAACATATTTCAAAATTACAGCTATATCCACAATCTCTCCTAAATATGACAGATCTCAAAATGCTAGCTACATCAGTAATCTCTACAAAAAAACGACAGATCTCAAAATGTCAGCAACATCAACAATCTCTACAAACTACAACAGATCTCAAAACCAGCTATATCAACAATCTAAACAAAACATGACAAACGTCAAATTGCCAGGTACATCAGCAATCTCAGTAAAATATGGCAGGTCTCAAAATGCAATCTACATCAGCAATCTCTGCAAAATACATCTGTCTCAAAATGAGAGCTACATCAACAATCTCTATAAATACTAATAGATCCCAAATGCCAGCTACATCAGTAATCTCTACAAAATAATGAGAGCTTCCAAATGCTAGCTAAAGCAATAATATCTCCAAAATAACAGAGATCCTTAAATGCCAGCTACATCAGTAATCTCATCAAATATGACATATCACAAAATGCCAGCTTCATCAATAATCTCTACAAAATACAACAGATCTTAAAATGCCAGCTACATCAATAATTTCTGCAAAATGTGATAGCTCTCAACATTCCAGCTACATCAGCAATCTCTACAAAATACAACAGATTTCAAAATGCCAGCTATAACAACGATCTCTACAAAATATTACAGATCTCCAAATGCCCACTACATCAGTAATCTCTATAAAAAACCACAGATCTCAAAATGTCAGCAACATCAACAATGTCTACAAAGTATGATAGATCTCAAAAAAAGCCACATCAACAATCTCTACAAAATATGACAGATCTCAAAACCAGCTACATCAGTAATCTCTACAAAATATGACATATCTCTAAATGACTTCAACATCCACACTCTCGACTAAATATAACAGCTCTCAAAATGAGAGCTAAATCAATAAACTTTACAAAAATGACAGATCTCAAAATGCCAGCTACTTGAATAATCTCAACAAAATATGACAGATCTCAAGTTTCCAGCAACATCAGCAATTTCTACACAATATGACCCCTCTCAAAAAGCCAGCCACATCAATAATTTCTACAGAATATGACAGATTTCAAAATGCCCCCTACATCAGTAATTTCTACAGTATACGACAGATCTTAAAATGCCAGCTACATCAGAAATCTTGCAAAATATAACAGATCTCCAAACCAGCCACAAAATCAATCTCTATCAAATACGACAGATCTCAAAACCAGCTGCAACAATCTCTACAAAATATGACAGATCTCAACAAACCAGCTAGATCAGCAATCTCTACAAAATACAACAGACTTCAAAATGCCTGCTACATCAACAATCTCTAGAAAATATGACAGACCTCAAAATACCAGCTACGTCAGCAAACTCTACAACATACAACTCCTCTCAAAATGCCAACTACATCAATAATCTCTACAGAATACGACAAATCTCAAAATGTCAGCTACATAAGTAATCTCTACAAAATGTGACAGATCTCAAAACCAGCCACATAATCAATCTCTACAAAATATGACAGATCTCAAAATGCCAGCTACATCAGCAATCTCTAAAAAGTATGACAGATCTCAAAATGCCAGCTACATCATCAATCTCTGCAAAATATGATAGATCACAAAATGCCACCTACATCAGCAATCTCATCAAAATATGGCACTGCCAACGATATCAGTAATCTCTACAAAATATGACAGATGTCAAAATGCTAGCTACATCAAGAATCTCTACAAAAAATGACAGATCTCAAAATTCCAGCTACATCAGCAGTCTGTACAAAATACAACAGCTCTAAAAATACCAGCTACATTAATAATCTCTACAATACATGACTGATCTGAAAATGCTAGATACATCAATAATCTCTACAAAAGATGACAGATCTCAAAATGCCAGCTACATCAACAATTTCTGGTAACTATGACACATAATATAATGCCTGCTATATCCATAATCTCTGCAAAATGTGACAGATCTCAAAATGCAAGCTGTATCACAATTTCTACTAAATATGACAGATCTCAAAATTCCACTTAGATCAGTAATCTCTACAAAATACGACAGATCTCAAAATGCCAGCTATATCAGTAATCTCTACAAAATACATCATATCTCAAAATCAGCTACATTAGCAAACTCTACAAAATCGGCAGATCTCAAAACCAGCTACTTAAACCATCTCTACAAAATAAGATAGATCTCAAAATGCCAGCTATATCAATAATCTCTATAAAATATAACAGATCTCAAAATTCTAGCTTCATGAGAAATTACTTCAAAATACAACAGATGTCAAAATGCCAACTACGTCAAAAATTCTCTATAAAATACGACAGACCTTACAATGCCAGCTAGATCAATAATCTCTACAAAATGCGACAGATCTCAAAATGTCAGCTACATCAACAATCTCCAGAAAATATGACAGATCTCAAAATACCAGCTACGTCAGCAAACTCTACAACATACGACTCATCTGAAAATGCCAACTACATCATTAATCTCTACAGAATATGACAGATCTCAAAATTTCAGCTACATAAGTAATCTCTACAAAATATGACAGATCTCAAAACCAGCTACATCAACAATCTCACACAATTTGACAGATCTCAAAACCAGCTTTATCAACAATCGCTACCAAATATAACAAATCTCAAAATGCCAGATACATCAGCAATCTCAACAAAATATGACAGGTCTCAAAATGCCAACTACATCAGCAATCTCTATAAAATACAACGGTCTCAAAATGCCTACTACATCATCAATCTCTATAAAATACAACGGTCTCAAAATGAGAGCTAGATCAACAATCTCTACAAAATATGACAGATCCCAAATGCCAGCTGCATCGGTAATCTCTACAAAAGATGACAGCTCTCAAAATGCCAGCCACAACAATAATATCTACAAAATAACAGAGATCTCAAAATGCCAGCTACATCAGTAATATATACAAAACATGACATATCTCATAATGCCGGCTACCTCAACAATCTCTACAAAATACAACAGATCTTAAAATGCCAGCTACATCAGTAATTTCTACAAAATGCGACAGCTCTCTATCTTCCAGCTACATTAGCAATCTCTACAAAATACAACAGATTTCAAAATGCCAGCTATTTCCAGAATCTCTATAAAATATAACATCTCAAAATGCCAGCTACATCCACAATCTCGACTAAATACAACAGCTCTCAAAATGAGAGCTTAATCAATAACATTTACAAAATATGACAGATCTCAAAATGCCAGCTAATTGTACAATCTCATGAAAATATAACAGATCTCAAGTTTTCAGCTACATCAGCAACCTCTACAAAATACAACACCTCCCAAATTACTAGCTACATCAAAAATCTCTACAGAATATGACAGATCTCAAAATGCCAGCTACTTCAGTAATTTCTGCAGTATATGACAGATCAGAAAATGCCAGCTACATCTGTAATCTCTACAAAATATAACAGATCTCCAAACCATACACAAAATCAATCTCTACATAATACGACAGATCTCAAAACCAGCTGCATCAACAATCTCTACAAAATATGACAGATCTCAAAATACCAGCTTCGTCAGCAAACTCTACAACAGACGACTCATCTCAAAATGCCAACTACATCAATAATCTCTACAGAATGCGACAGACCTCAAAATGCCAGCGGCATCAGTAATCTCTACAAAATATGACAGATCTCAAAACTAGCCACATAATCAATCTCCACAAAATTTGACAGATCTCAAAATGCGAGCTACATAAGCAATCTCTAAAAAGTATGACAGATCTCAAAATGCCAGCTACATGAACAATCTCTACAAAATATGACAGATCTCAAAATGCCAGCTACATCAGCAATCTCATCAAAATATAGCAAAGCCAGCTATATCAGTAATCTCTACAAAATATGACAGATGTCAAAATGTCAGCTACATCAGCAATCTCTACAAAAAATGACAGATCTCAAAATGTCAGCTACGTCAACAATCTCTAGAAAATATGACAGATCTCAAAATACCAGCTACGTCAACAAATTCTACAACAGACGACTCATCTCAAAATGCCAACTACATCAATAATCTCTACAGAATACGACAGTCCTCAAAATGCCAGCTACATCAGAAATCTCTACAAAATATGACAGATCTCAAAACCAGCCACATAATCAATCTCTAAAAAATATGACAGATCTCAAAATGCCAGCTACATAAACAATCTCTACAAAATATGACAGATCTCAAAATGCCAGCTACATCAGCAATCTGATCAAAATATGGCAATGCCAGCTATATCGGTAGTCTCTACAAAAAATGACAGATCTCAAAATGCTTGCTACATCAGCAATCTGTACAAAATACAACATCTCTAAAAATACCAGCTATATTAATAGTCTCTACAAAATATGACACATCTGAAAATACTAGATACATCAATAATCTCTACAAAATATGACAGAATTCAAAGTGCGAACTTCATCAGCAGTCTCTACAAAAGATGACAGATCTCAAAAGGCCAGCTACATCAACTATGTCTACTAACTATGATGCATATTGAAATGCCAACTACATCAGTAATCTCTGCAAAATGCAACAGATCTCAAAATGCAAGCTGTATCATAATTTCTACAAAATATGACAGATCTCAAAATGCCAGTTAGATCAGTAATCCATACAAAGAACGACAGTTCTCAAAATGCCAGCTATATCAGTAATCTGTACAAAATACAACATATCTCAAAACCAGCTACGTTAGCAATCTCTACAAAATACGCAGATCTCAAAACCAGTTACTTCAACAATCTCTACAAAATAAGATATATCTCAAAATGCCAGCTATATCAATAATCTCTACAAAATATAACAGATCTCAAAATGCAAGCTACATGAGCAATTTCTACAATATACAACAGTTTTCAAAATGCCAACTAAATCAAAAAATCTCTACAAAATACGACAGACCTTACAGTGCCACATACATCAGTAATCTCTACAAAATGCGACAGATCTCAAAATGCCAGTTACATCAGTAACCTCTACAAAATATTACATATCTCAAAATGCCAGGTACATTAGTAATCTCTACAAAATATGACAGATCTCAAAACCAGCTACATCAACAATCTCTACAAAATTAGACATATCTCAAAACCAGCTTTATCAACAATTTCTACAAAATATGACAAATCTCAAAATGCCAGATACATCAGCAATCTCAGCAAAATATATCAGATCTCAAAATGCAACTCATCAACAATCTCTACAAAATATGACAGCTCACAAAATGCCAGCTACATCAGTAATTTCTACAAAATGCGACGCTCCTCAACATTCCAGCTATATCAACAATCTCTACAAAATACAACAGATTTCAAAATGCCAGCTATATCAACAATCTCTCCAAAATATGACAGATCTCAACATGCCAGCTGCATAAGTAATCGCTATGAAAAATGACAGATCTCAAAATGTCAGCAACATCAACAATCTCTGCAAAGTATGACAGATCTCAAAACCAGCTACATCAACAACCTCTACAAAATGTGACAGATCTCAAAATGCCACCACATCCACAATCTTGACTAAATACAACAGCTCAAAATGCCAGCTAAATCGATAATCTTTACAAAATATGATGATCTCAAAAATGCCAGCTACCTGAACAATCCTCAACAAATATGACAGATCTCAAGTTTCAGCTACATCAGCAATCTCTACACTATACGACACCTCCCAAAATGCAAGCTACATCATAATTCTTCAGAATATGACAGATCTCAAATGCCAACTACTTCAGTAATTTCTTCAGTATACCTAGATCTTAAAATGCCAGCTACATCAGTAATCTCATCAAAATATGACAGATCTCAAAATACCAGCTACGTCAGCAAACTCTACAACATGCGACTCATCTCAAAATGTCAACTACATCAATAATCTCTACAAAATATGACAGCTCTCAAAACCAGTCACATAATCAATCTCTACAAAATAGGACAGATCACAAAATGCAAGCTACATCAGCAATCTCTAAAAAGTATGTCAGATCTTAAAATGCCAGTTACATCAATAATGTCTGCAAAATATGACAGATCCCAAAATGCGAGCTTTATCAGCCATCTCTACAAAAGATGACTTCTCAAATTGCCAGCTACATCAACAATGTCTACAAACTATGGCAGATAGTATAATGGCAGCTATGTCAGTAATCTCTACAAAATGCATCAAATCTCAAAATGCCAGCTATATCAACCATCTCAACTAAATATGACTTATCTCAAAATGCTAGTCCGACCAGTAATCTCGATAAAATATGACATATCTCAAAACCAGCTACATCAGCAATCTCTACACAACATGCAGATCTTAAAACCAGCTACATCAACAATCTCTACTCAATAAGACAGCTCTCAAAATGCCAGCTTTATCAATAATCCCTACAAAATATGACAGATTTCAAAATGCAAGCAACATGAGCAATTTCTTCAACATACAACAGATTTCAAAATGCCAACTACATCAAAAACCCTTTACAAAATACAACATATCTTAAAATGCCAGATACATCGGCAATCCCAGCAAAATATACCAGATCTCAAAATGACAACTACATCAGCAATCTCTGCAAAAAGACAACAGTCTCAAAATGAGAGATACATCAACAATCTCTAGAAAATATGACAGATCTCAAAATGCCAGCTACATCAGTAATCTCTACAAAATATGAGAGCTCTCAAAATGCCAGCTACAACATTAATACCTACAAAATAACAGAGATCTCAAAATGCCAGCTACATCAATAATCTCTACAAACTGTGACAGCACACAACATTCCAGCTACATCAACAATCTCTACAAAATACAACAGATTTCAAAAATGCCAGCTATTTCCAGAATCTCTATAAAATATGACAGATCTCAAAATGCCAGCTACATCAACAATCTCTACAAAGTACGAAAGATCTCAAAACCAGCTACATCAACAATCTCTACAAAATATGACAGATCTCAAAACCAGCTACATCAGTAATCTCTACAAAATATGACAGATCTCAAAATGCCACCTACATCCACAATCTCGACTAAATACAACAGCTCTCAAAATGCCAGCTAAATCAATAATCTTTACAAAATATGACAAATATCAAAATGCCAGCTACTTGAACAATCTCAAAAAAAAATATGACAGATCTCAAGTTTTCAGCTACATCAGCAATCTCTACACAATACGACTCCTCCCAAAATGCTAGCTACATCAATAATCTCTACAGAAAATGACAGATCTCAAAATGCCAGCTACTTCAGTAATTTATACAGTACACGACAGATCTTAAAATGCCAGCTACAGCAGTAATCTCGAAAAAATATAAGAGATCTCCAACCAGCAAAAAAATCAATCTCTGCAAAATACGACAGATCCCAAAACCATCTGCATCAATAATCTCTACAAAATATGACAGATCTCAAAACCAGCCACATAATCAATCTCTAAAAAATATGACAGATCTCAAAACTAGCTACTTCATCAATCTCTAAAATATGACAGATCTCAAAATGCCACCTACATAAACAATCTCTACAAAATATGACAGATCTCAAAATGCCAGCTACATCAGCAATCTGATCAAAATATGGCAATGCCAGCTATATCGGTAATCTCTTACAAAAAAATGACAGATCTCAAAATATTTGCTACATCAGCAATCTGTACAAAATACAACATCTCTAAAAATACCAGCTATATTAATAGTCTCTACAAAATATGACACATCTGAAAATGCTAGATACATCAATAATCTCTCACAAAATATGACAGAATTCAAAGTCTGAACTTCATCAGCAGTCTCTACAAAAGATGACCAGATCTCAAAAGGCCAGCTACATCAACTATGTCTACTAACTATGATGCATATTGAAATGCCAACTACATCAGTAATCTCTGCAAATGCAACAGATCTCAAATGCAAGCTGTATCATAATTTCTACAAAATATGACAGATCTCAAAATGCCAGTTAGATCAGTAATCCATACAAAACGACAGTTCTCAAAATGCCAGCTATATCAGTAATCTGTACAAAATACAACATATCTCAAAACCAGCTACGTTGCTAATCTCTACAAAATACGCAGATCTCAAAACCAGTTACTTCAACAATCTCTACAAAATAAGATATATCTCAAAATGCCAGCTATATCAATAATCTCTACAAAATATATAGCAGATCTCAAAATGCAAGCTACATGAGCAATTTCTACAATATACAACAGTTTTCAAAATGCCAACTAAATCAAAAAATCTCTACAAAATACGACAGACCTTACAGTGCCACATACATCAGTAATCTCTACAAAATGCGACAGATCTCAAAATGCCAGTTACATCAGTAACCTCTACAAAATATTACATATCTCAAAATGCCAGGTACATTAGTAATCTCTACAAAATATGACAGATCTCAAACCAGCTACATAAACAATCTCTACAAAATTAGACATATCTCAAAACCAGCTTTATCAACAATTTCTACAAAATATGACAAATCTCAAAATGCCAGATACATCAGCAATCTCAGCAAAATATATCAGATCTCAAAATGCAACTACATCAACAATCTCTACAAAATATGACAGCTCACAA
Source organism: Neoceratodus forsteri (assembly GCA_016271365.2). Lineage (NCBI taxonomy): Eukaryota > Metazoa > Chordata > Ceratodontiformes > Ceratodontidae > Neoceratodus > Neoceratodus forsteri. Next base: position 877,926,340 of record CM028131.1, on the reverse strand, counting down.
AATGCCAGCTACATCAGTAATTTCTACAAAATGCGACGCCTCAACATTCCAGCTATATCAACAATTCTAACAAATACAACAGATTTCAAAATGCCAGCTATATCAACAATCTCTCCAAAATATGACAGATCTCAACATCCAGCTGCATAAGTAATCGCTATGAAAATGACAGATCTCAAAATGTCAGCAACATCAACAATCTCTGCAAAGTATGACAGATCTCAAAACCAGCTACATCAACAACCTCTACAAATGTGACAGATCTCAAAATGCCACCACATCCACAATCTTGACTAAATAAACAGCTCAAAATGCCAGCTAAATCGATAATCTTTACAAAATATGACAGATCTCAAAAATGCCAGCTACCTGAACAATCTCATCACAAATATGACAGATCTCAAGTTTCAGCTACATCAGCAATCTCTACACTATACGACACCTCCCAAAATGCAAGCTTACATCAATAATCTCTTCAGAATATGACAGATCTCAAAATGCCAACTACTTCAGTAATTTCTTCAGTATACGACAGATCTTAAAATGCCAGCTACATCAGTAATCTCATCAAAATATGACAGATCTCAAAATACCAGCTACGTCAGCAAACTCTACAACATGCGACTCATCTCAAAATGTCAACTACATCAATAATCTCTACAAAATATGACAGCTCTCAAAACCACACATAATCAATCTCTACAAAATAGGACAGATCACAAAATGCAAGCTACATCAGCAATCTCTAAAAAGTATGTCAGATCTTAAAATGCCAGTTACATCAATAATGTCTGCAAAATATGACAGATCCCAAAATGCGAGCTTTATCAGCCATCTCTACAAAAGATGACTTCTCAAATTGCCAGCTACATCAACAATGTTCATACAAACTATGGCAGATAGTATAATGGCAGCTATGTCAGTAATCTCTACAAATGCATCAAATCTCAAAATGCCAGCTATATCAACCATCTCAACTAAATATGACTTATCCTCAAAATGCTAGCTCTGACCAGTAATCCTGATAAAATATGACATATCTCAAAACCAGCTACATCAGCTATCTCTACACAACATGCAGATCTTAAAACCAGCTACATCAACAATCTCTACTCAATAAGACAGCTCTCAAAATGCCAGCTTTATCAATAATCCCTACAAAATATGACAGATTTCAAAATGCAAGCAACATGAGCAATTTCTTCAACATACAACAGATTTCAAAATGCCAACTACATCAAAAAACCTTTACAAAATACGACAGATCTTAAAATGCCAGATACATCGGCAATCTCAGCAAAATATACCAGATCTCAAAATGACAACTACATCAGCAATCTCTGCAAAAAGACAACAGTCTCAAAATGAGAGATACATCAACAATCTCTAGAAAATATGACAGATCTCAAAATGCCAGCTACATCAGTAATCTCTACAAAATATGAGAGCTCTCAAAATGCCAGCTACAACATTAATACCTACAAAATAACAGAGATCTCAAAATGCCAGCTACATCAATAATCTCTACAAACTGTGACAGCACACAACATTCCAGCTACATCAACAATCTCTACAAAATACAACAGATTTCAAAATGCCAGCTATTTCCAGAATCTCTATAAAATATGACAGATCTCAAAATGCCAGCTACATCAACAATCTCTACAAAGTACGAAAGATCTCAAAACCAGCTACATCAACAATCTCTACAAAATATGACAGATCTCAAAACCAGCTACATCAGTAATCTCTACAAAATATGACAGATCTCAAAATGCCACCTACATCCACAATCTCGACTAAATACAACAGCTCTCAAAATGCCAGCTAAATCAATAATCTTTACAAAATATGACAAATATCAAAATGCCAGCTACTTGAACAATCTCAAAAAAATATGACAGATCTCAAGTTTTCAGCTACATCAGCAATCTCATACAATACGACCTCCCAAAATGCTAGCTACATCAATAATCTCTACAAGAAAATGACAGATCTCAAAATGCCAGCTACTTCAAGTAATTTATACAGTACACGACAGATCTTAAAATGCCAGCTACAGCAGTAATCTCGAAAAAATATAAGAGATCTCCAAACCAGCAAAAAAATCAATCTCTGCAAAATACGACAGATCCCAAAACCATCTGCATCAATAATCTCTACAAAATATGACAGATCTCAAAACCAGCCACATAATCAATCTCTAAAAAATATGACAGATCTCAAAATGCCAGCTACATCAGCAATCTCTAAAAATATGACAGATCTCAAAATGCCACCTACATAAACAATCTCTACAAAATATGACAGATCTCAAAATGCCAGCTACATCAGCAATCTGATCAAAATATGGCAATGCCAGCTATATCGGTAATCTCTACAAAAAAATGACAGATCTCAAAATACTTGCTACATCAGCAATCTGTACAAAATACAACATCTCTAAAAATACCAGCTATATTAATAGTCTCTACAAAATATGACACATCTGAAAATGCTAGATACATCAATAATCTCTACAAAATATGACAGAATTCAAAGTGCGAACTTCATCAGCAGTCTCTACAAAAGATGACAGATCTCAAAAGGCCAGCTACATCAACTATGTCTACTAACTATGATGCATATTGAAATGCCAACTACATCAGTAATCTCTGCAAAATGCAACAGATCTCAAAATGCAAGCTGTATCATAATTTCTACAAAATATGACAGATCTCAAAATGCCAGTTAGATCAGTAATCCATACAAAGAACGACAGTTCTCAAAATGCCAGCTATATCAGTAATCTGTACAAAATACAACATATCTCAAAACCAGCTACGTTAGCAATCTCTACAAAATACGCAGATCTCAAAACCAGTTACTTCAACAATCTCTACAAAATGCGACAGATCTCAAAATGCCAGTTACATCAGTAACCTCTACAAAATATTACATATCTCAAAATGCCAGGTACATTAGTAATCTCTACAAAATATGACAGATCTCAAAACCAGCTACATCAACAATCTCTACAAATTTAGACATATCTCAAAACCAGCTTTATCAACAATTTCTACAAAATATGACAAATCTCAAAATGCCAGATACATCAGCAATCTCAGCAAAATATATCAGATCTCAAAATGCAACTACATCAACAATCTCTACAAAATATGACAGCTCACAAAATGCCAGCTACATCAGTAATTTCTACAAAATGCGAAGCTCCTCAACATTCCAGCTATATCAACAATCTCTACAAAATACAACAGATTTCAAAATGCCAGCTATATCAACAATCTCTCCAAAATATGACAGATCTCAACATGCCAGCTGCATAAGTAATCGCTATGAAAAATGACAGATCTCAAAATGTCAGCAACATCAACAATCTCTGCAAAGTATGACAGATCTCAAAACCAGCTACATCAACAACCTCTACAAAATGTGACAGATCTCAAAATGCCACCACATCCACAATCTTGACTAAATACAACAGCTCTCAAAATGCCAGCTAAATCGATAATCTTTACAAAATATGACAGATCTCAAAATGCCAGCTACCTGAACAATCTCAACAAAATATGACAGATCTCAAGTTTTCAGCTACATCAGCAATCTCTACACTATACGACACCTCCCAAAATGCAAGCTACATCAATAATCTCTTCAGAATATGACAGATCTCAAAATGCCAACTACTTCAGTAATTTCTTCAGTATACGACAGATCTTAAAATGCCAGCTACATCAGTAATCTCATCAAAATATGACAGATCTCAAAATACCAGCTACGTCAGCAAACTCTACAACATGCGACTCATCTCAAAATGTCAACTACATCAATAATCTCTACAAAATATGACAGATCTCAAAACCAGTCACATAATCAATCTCTACAAAATAGGACAGATCACAAAATGCAAGCTACATCAGCAATCTGTAAAAAGTATGTCAGATCTTAAAATGCCAGTTACATCAATAATGTCTGCAAAATATGACAGATCCCAAAATGCGAGCTTTATCAGCCATCTCTACAAAAGATGACTTCTCAAATTGCCAGCTACATCAACAATGTCTACAAACTATGGCAGATAGTATAATGGCAGCTATGTCAGTAATCTCTACAAATGCATCAAATCTCAAAATGCCTGCTATATCAACCATCTCTACTCAAATATGACTTATCTCAAAATGCTAGTTCGACCAGTAATCTCGATAAAATATGACATATCTCAAAACCAGCTACATCAGCAATCTCTACACAACATGCAGATCTTAAAACCAGCTACATCAACAATCTCTACTCAATAAGACAGCTCTCAAAATGCCAACTTTATCAATAATCCCTACAAAATATGACAGACTTCAAAATGCAAGCAACATGAGCAATTTCTTCAACATACAACAGATTTCAAAATGCCAACTACATCAAAAAACTTACAAAATACAACATATCTTAAAAATGATAGCATCGGCAATCCCAGCAAAATATACCAGATCTCAAATGATAACTACATCAGCAATCTCTGCAAAAGACAACAGTCTCAAAATGAGAGAACATCAACAATCTCTAGAAAATATGATAGATCTCAAAATGCCAGCTACATCAGTAATCTCTATAAAATATGAGAGCTCTCAAAATGCCAGCTACAACATTAATACCTACAAAATAACAGAGATCTCAAAATGCTAATAACAATAATCTCTACAAACTGTGACAGCACACAACATTCCAGCTACATCAATAACTCATAAAATACAATAGATTTCAAATGCCAGCTATTTCCAGAATCTCATAAAATATGGCAGATCTCAAAATGCCAGCTACATCAACAATCTCTACAAAGTACGAAAGATCTCAAACCAGCTACATCAACAATCTCTACAAAATATGACAGATCTCAAAACCAGCTACATCAGTAATCTCTACAAAATATGACAGATCTCAAAATGCCACCTACATCCACAATCTCGACTAAATACAACAGCTCTCAAAATGCCAGCTAAATCAATAATCTTTACAAAATATGACAAATATCAAAATGCCAGCTACTTGAACAATCTCAAAAAAATATGACAGATCTCAAGTTTTCAGCTACATCAGCAATCTCTACACAATACGACTCCTCCCAAAATGCTAGCTACATCAATAATCTCTACAGAAAATGACAGATCTCAAAATGCCAGCTACTTCAGTAATTTATACAGTACACGACAGATCTTAAAATGCCAGCTACAGCAGTAATCTCGAAAAAATATAAGAGATCTCCAAACCAGCAAAAAAATCAATCTCTGCAAAATACGACAGATCCCAAAACCATCTGCATCAACAATCTCTACAAAATATGACAGATCTCAAAATACCAGCTACATCGAGAATCTCTACAAAATACGACAGATCTCAAAATGCCAGCAACATCAACAATCTCTAGAAAATATGACAGAACTCAAAATACCAGCTAGGTCAGCAAACTCTACAAAATATGTCTCATCTCAAAATGCCAACTACATCAATAATCTCTACAGAATATGACAGACCTCAAAATGCCAGCTACATCAGTAAACTCTACAAAATATGCCAGATCTCAAAACCATCCACATAATCAATCTCTACAAAATATGAGAGATCTCCAAATGCCAGCTACATCAGCAATCTCTAAAAAATATGACTGATCTCAAAATGCCAGCTACATCAGCAATCTCATCAAAATATGACAATGCCAGCTATATCAGTAATCTCTACAAAATATGATAGATCTCAAAATGCCAGCTACGTCAGTAATCTCTACTAAATACGACAGATCTCAAAACCAGCTACATCAACAATCTCTACACAACTCGACAGATATCAAAACCAGCTTTATCAACAATCTCTACAAAATATGACAAATCTCAAAATGCCAGATACATTAGCAATCTCAACCAACTATGATAGGTCTCAAAATGCCAACTACATCAGCAATCTCTATAAAATACAACTGTCTCAAAATGAGAGCTAGATCAACAATCGCTACAAAACATGGCAGATCCCAAATGCCATCTACATTGGTAATCTCTACAAAAGATGACAGCTCTCAAAATGCAGATACATTAGTAATCTCTTCAAAATATGACATATCTCAAAATGCGAGCTTCATCAGCCATCTCTACAAAAGATGACATCTCAAAATGCCAGCTACATCAACAATGTCTACTAATTATGAGAGATATTATAATGCCAGCTACATCAGTAATCTCTACAAAATGCAACAGATCTCAAAATGCCAGCTATGTCAATGATCTCTACAAAATATGACTGATGTCAAAATGCCAGTTAGATCAGTAAACTCTACAAAACACGAGAGATCTCAAAATGCCAACTACATCTGTAATCTCTACAAAATATGACAGGTCTAAAAACTTGCTACATGACAAATCTCTACAAAATACGACACATCTCAAAACCAGATACATCAACAATTTATACAAAATATGACAGATCTGAAAATGCCAGCTACATGAACGATGTCCATTAACTATGACAGATATTATAGTGCCAGCTACATCAGTATTCTCTGCAAAATGTGACAGATCTAAAAATGCCAGCTATATGAACAAGTTCTACAAAAATATGAAAGATCTCAGAATTCCAGTAAGATAAGTAATCTCTTCAAAATATGACAGATCTCAAAATGCCAGCTACATCAGTAATGTCTACAAAATACACGGATCTCAAAACCTGCTAGAACAGCAAACTCCGCAGACCTCAAAAGCAGCTGCATCAATAATCTCTACAAAATATGACAGATCTCAAAACCAGCTGTCTCTACAAAATATGAAAGATCTTAAAACCAGCTACATCAACAATCTTTACAAAATATGACAGATCTCAAAACCAGCTACATCAGTAATATTTACAAAATATGACAGATCTCAAAATGCAAGCTACATCCACAATCTCGACTAAATACGACAGCTCTCAAAATGCCAGCAAAATCAACAATCTCTACAAAATATGACAGATCTCAAAACCAGCTACATCAATAATTTCTACAAAATATGACAGATCTCAAAATGTCAGGTATGTGAACAATCTCAACAAAGTATGATGGATCTCAAGTTTCCAGCTATATCAGCAATCTTTTCACAATACGACACCTCTCAAAATGCCAGCTACATCTATAATCTCAACAAAATTCGACAGATCTCAAAATGCCAGCTACATCAGTAATCTCTACAAAATACAACAGATCTTCAAATGCCAGCTACATCAGTAATCTCTTCAAAATATGACAGATCTGAAAACCAGCCACATCATCAATGTCTTCAGAATGGGACAGATCCTCAAACAGCCACATCAACAATCTGTAAAAATATGACAGATGTCAAAATGCCAGCTGCATCAGCAATCTCTACAAAATACAGCAGATCTTAACATGCCAGCTGCATCAGCAATCTCTACAAAATACAGCAGATCTTAACATGCCAGCTACATCAACAATCTCTACAAAATATGACAGATCTCAAAACCAGCTACATCAATAATTTCTACAAAATATGACAGATCTCAAAATGTCAGGTATGTGAACAATCTCAACAAAGTATGATGGATCTCAAGTTTCCAGCTATATCAGCAATCTTTTCACAATACGACACCTCTCAAAATGCCAGCTACATCTATAATCTCAACAAAATTCGACAGATCTCAAAATGCCAGCTACATCAGTAATCTCTACAAAATACAACAGATCTTAAAATGCCAGCTACATCAGTAATCTCTTCAAAATATGACAGATCTGAAAACCAGCCACATCATCAATGTCTTCAGAATGGGACAGATCTCAAAGCAGCTACATCAACAATCTGTAAAAAATATGACAGATGTCAAAATGCCAGCTGCATCAGCAATCTCTACAAAATACAGCAGATCTTAACATGCCAGCTGCATCAGCAATCTCTACAAAATACAGCAGATCTTAACATGCCAGCTACATCAACAATCTCTACAAAATATGACAGATCTCAAAATGCAAGCAACATCAGCATTCTCTACAAAATACAGCCGATTTCAAAATGCCAGATACATCAACAATCTTTATAAAATATGACAGATCTCAAAATGCCAGCTACATCAACTATATATACAAAATACAAGAGCTCTAAAAATACCAGCTACATTAATAATCTCTACAAAATATGACAGATCTCAAAATGCAGCTACATTAATAATCTATACAAAATATGACAGGTCTCAAAATGCGAGCTTCATCAGCCATCTCTACAAAAGACGACATCTCAAAATGCCAGCTACATCAACAATGTCTACTAATTATGAGTGTTATTTTAATGCCAGCTACAACAGTAATCTCTACAAAATACAACATATCTCAAAATGCCAGCTATGTCAATGATCTCTGCAAAATATGACAGATGTCAAAATGCCAGTTAGATCAGTGAACTCTACAAAATACAAGATATCTCAAAATGCCAGCTACATCTGTAATCTCTACAAAATACGACAGGTCTAAAAACTTGCTACATGACAAATCTCTACAAAATACGACACATCTCAAAACCAGATACATCAACAATCTATACAAAAAATGACAGATCTCAAAATGCCAGGTACGTGAACAATCTCAACAAAATATGACAGATCTCAAGTTGCCAGCTACATCAGCAATCTGTTCACAATACAACACCCCTCAAAATGCCAGTTACAATAATAATCTCCCCAAAATTTGACAGATCTCAAAATGCCAGCTACATCAGTAATCTCTACAAAATACAGCAGACCTTAAAATGCCAGCTACATCAGTAATCTCTTCAAAATACAACAGATCTCAAAATGCCAGCTACATCAACAATCTATAAAAATATGACAGATCTCAAAATGCCAGCTACACAGCAATCTCAACAAATATGGCAATGCCAGCTATATCAGTAATCTCTACAAAATATGACAGATCTCAAAATGCAGGTACATTAATAATATCTACAAATTTTGACAGATCCATCTCAACAAAAGAAGACATCTCAAAATGTCAGCTACATCAACAATGTCTACTAATTATGAGAGATGTTATAATGCCAGCTACATCAGTAATTTCTACAAAATGCAACAGATCTCAAAATGCCAGCTATATCAATGATCTCTACAAAATATGACTGATGTCAAAATACCAGTTAGATCAGTAAACTGTACAAAATATAACAGGTCTGAAATTGCCAGCTACATCAGTAATCTCTACAAAATATGACAGGTCTAACAACTAGCTACATGAGAAATCTCTACAAAATACGACACATCTCAAAACCATCTACTTCAACAATCTATACAAAATATGACAGATCCCAAAATGCCAGCTACATCAACAATGTTTACTAACTATGACAGATACTATAGTGCCAGCTACATCAGTAATCTCAGCAAAATGTGACAGATCTCAAAATGTCAACTATATCAACAATTTCGACAGAAAAATGACAGATCCCAAAATTCCAACAAGATCAGTAATCCCTATATAATATGACACATCTCAAAATGGCAGCTACATCAGTAATCTCTACAAAATACAACAGATCTCAAAACCAGCGAGATCGGCGAACTCTACTAAATTAGCAGATCTCAAAACCAGCTACATCAATAATCTCTACAAAATATGACAGATCTCAAGACCAGCTACATCAGCAATCTCTACAAAAGAAGACAGATCTCAAAACCAGCTACATCAACAATCTCTACAAAATATGACAGATCTCAAAACCAGCTATATCAATAACCTTTACAAAATATGACAGATCTCAAAATGCAAGCTACATCCACAATCTTGACTAAATACGACAGCTCTCAAAATGCCAGCAACAACAACAATCTCTACAAAATATGACAGATCTCAAAACCAGCTACATCAATAATCTCTACAAAATATGACAGATCACAAAATGTCAGGTATGTGAACAATCTCTAGAAGTATGACAGATCTCAAGTTTCCAGCTATATCAGCAATCTCTTCACAATACGAAACCTCTCAAAATGCCAGTTACATCTATAATCTCTACAAAATTTGACAGATCTGAAAATGCCAGCTACATCAGTAATCTCTACAAAATATGACAGATTTCAAAACCAGCCACAACATCAATGTCTTCAGAATGGGACAGATCTCAAAGCAGCTACATCAACAATCTGTAAAAAATATGACAGATCTCAAAATGCCAGCTGCATCAGCAATCTCTAGAAAATACAGCAGATCTTAACATGCCAGCTGCATCAGCAATCTCTACAAAATACAGCAGATCTTAACATGCCAGCTACATCAACAATCTTTACAAAATATGACAGATTTCAAAATGCCAGCTACGTCAGCAATCTCTACAAAATACAACCGATTTCAAAATGCCAGCTACATCAACAATCTTTATAAAATATGACAGATCTCAAAATGCCAGCTACATCAACTATATATACAAAATACAAGAGCTCTAAAAATACCAGCTACATTAATATTCTCTACAAAATATGACAGATCTCAAAATGCAGCTACATTAGTAATCTATACAAAATATGACAGATCTCAAAATGCGAGCTTCATCAGCTATCTCTACAAAAGACGACATCTCAAAATGCCAGCTACATCAATAATGTCTACTAATTATGAGAGTTATTATAATGCCAGCTACATCAGTAATCTCTACAAAATACAACATATCTCAAAATGCCAGCTATGTCAATGATCTCTACAAAATATGACAGATGTCAAAATGCCAGTTAGATCAGTGAACTCTACAAAATACGAGAGATCGCAAAATGCCAGCTACATCTGTAATCTTTACCAAATACGATGGGTCTAAAAACTTGGTACATGACAAATCTCTACAAAATTCAACACATCTCAAAATCAGATACATCAACAATTTGTACAAATTATGACAGATCTCAAAATGCCAGCTGCATCAACAATGTCTACTAACTATGACAGACATTATAGTGCCCGCTACATCAGTAATCTCTGCAAAATGTGACAGATCTCTAAATGCCAGCTATATCAACAATTTCTACAAAAATATGACAGATCCCAAAATTCAAGTAAGATCAGTAATCTCTACAAAATACGACAGATCTCAAAATGCCAGCTACATCAGTAATGTCTACAAAATACAACAAATCTCAAAACCAGCCAGATCAGCAAACTTTGCAAAATTCGCAGATCTCAAAACCAGCTACATCAATAATCTCTACAAAATATGACAGATCTCAAAACCAGCTACATCAGCTATCTCTACAAAATATGATAGATCTCAAAACCAGCTACATCAACAATCTCTACAAAATATGACAAATCTCAAAACCAGCTACATCAGTAATATCTACAAAATATGACGGATCTCAAAATAGAAGTTACATCCACAATCTCGACTAAATTCGACAGCTCTCAAATTGCCAGCTAAATCAATAATCTCTCAAAAATATGTCAGATCTCAAAATGCCAGGTACGTGAACAATCTCAACAAAATATGACAGATCTCAAGCTGCCAGCTACATCAGCAATCTCTTCACAATACAATACCTCTCAAAATGCCAGCTGCATCAATAATCTCTCCAAAATTTGACTGATCTCAAAATACCAGCTACATCAGTAACCTCTACAAAATACAACAGATCTTAAAAAGCCTGCTACATCAGTAGTCTCTACAAAACACAACAGATCTCAAAATGCCAGCTACATCAACAATCTGAACAAAATATGACAGATCTCAAAATGCCAGCTACACAGTAATCTCGACAAAATACGGCAATGCCAGCTATATCAGTAATCTCTACAAAATATGACAGATCTCAAAATGCCTGCTACATCAGCAATATGAACAAAATACAACAGCTCTAAAAATACCAGCTACATTAATATTCTCTGCAAAATATGACAGATCTCAAAATGCAGTTACATTAATAATCTATACAAAATATGACAGATCTCAAAATGTGAGCTTCATCAGCCATCTCTACAAAAGACGACATCTCAAATTGCTAGTTACATCAACAATGTCTATTAATTATGAGAAATATTATAATGCCAGCTACATCAGTAATCTCTACAAAATGCAACAGATCTCAAAATGCCAGCTATGTCAATGATCTCTGCAAAATATGACAGATGTCAAAATGCCAGTTAGATCAGTAAACTCTACAAAATACGAGAGATGTCAAAATGCCAGCTACATCGGTAATCTCTACAAAATACGACAGGTCTAAAAACTTGCTACATGACAAATCTCTACAAAATACGACACATCTCAAAACCAGATACATCAACAATTTATACAAAATATGACAGATCTCAAAATGCCAGCTACATCAACAATGTCTATAAAGTATGACAGATACTATAGTGCCAGCTACATCCGTAATCTCTGCAAAATGTGACAAATCTCAAAATGCCAGCTATATCAACAAGTTGTACAAAAAATGATAGATCTCAGAATTCCAGTAAGATCAGTAATCTCTATAAAATATGAAAGATCTCAAAATGCCAACTACATCAGTAATATCTACAAAATACAACAGATCTCAAAACCAGCTAGATCACCAAACTCTGCAAAATTCGCAGATCTCAAAACCAGCTGCATCAAGAATCTCTACAAAATATGACAGATCTCAAAACCAGCTACTTCAGCTATCTCTGCAAAATGTGAAAGATCTCAAAACCAGCTACATCAACAATCTCTACAAAATATGACAGATCTCAAAACCAGCTACATCAGTAATATCTACAAAATATGACAGATCTCAAAATGCAAGCTACATCCACAATCTCGACTAAATACGACAGCTCTCAATTTGCCAACTAAATCAATAATCTCTCCAAAATATGACAGATCTCAAAATGCCAGGTACGTGAACAATCACAACAAAATATGACAGATCTCAGGTTGCCATCTACATCAGCAATCTCTTCACAATACAACTCCTCTCAAAATGCCAGCTACATCAATAATCTCTCCAAAATTTGACAGATCTCAAAATGCCAGCAACATCAGTAATCTCTACAAAATACAGCAGATCTTAAAATGCCCGCTACATCAGTAATATCTGCAAAATACAACAGATCTCAAAATGCCAGCTACATCAACAATCTGTACAGAATATGACAGATCACAAAATGCCAGCTACACAGCAATGTCAACAAAATACGGCAATGCCAGCTATATCAGAAATCTCTACAAAATATGACAGATCTCAAAATGTAGATACATTAATATCTACAAAATATGACAGATCTCAAAATGCGAGCTTCATCAGCCCTCTCAACAAAAGTCAACATCTCAAAATGTCAGCTGCATCAACAATGTCTACTATGACAGATATTATAATGCCAGCTACATCATTAATCTCTACAAAATGCAACAGATCTCAAAATGCCTGCTATATCAATGATCTCTACAAAATATAACTGATGTCAAAATACCAGTTAGATCAGTAAACTCTACAAAACACGGCAAGTCTCAAAATGCCATCTATATCAGTAATCTCTATAAAATACGACAGGTTGAAAAACTAGCTACATGAGAAATCTCTACAAAATATGACACATCTCAAAACCAGCTACATCAACAATCAATACAAAATATGACAGATCTCAAAATGCCAGCTGCATCAGCAATCTCTACAAAATACAGCAGATCTTAACATGCCAGCTACATCAACAATCTCTACAAAATATGACATATCTCAAAATGCCAGCTACGTCAGCAATCTCTACAAAATACAACAGATCTCAAAATGCCAGCTACATGAACAATCTCTATAAAATATGACAGATCTCAAAATGCCGGCTACATCAGCAATATGTACAAAATACTACAGCTCTAAAAATACCAGCTACATTAATAATCTTTACAAAATACGACAGATCTCAAAATGCAGCTACATTAATAATACATACAAAATATGACAGATCTCAAAATGAGAGCTTCGTCAGCCATCTCTACAAAAGACGACACCTCAAAATGCCCGCTACATCAACAATGTCTACTAATTATGAGAGATGTTATAATGCCAGCTACATCAGTAATTTCTACAAAATACAACAGAGCTCAAAATGATAACTATGTCAATGATCTCTACAAAATATGACTGATGACAAAATGCCAGTTAGATCAGTAAACTCTACAAAATACGAGAGATCTCAAAATACCAGCTACATCTGTAATCTCTACAAAATACGACAGGTCTAAAAACTTGCTACATTTCAAATCTCTACAAAAAACGACACATCTCAATACCAGATACATCAACAATCTATACAAAATATGACATATCTCATAATGCCAGCTACATCAACAATGTCTACTAACTATGACAGATATTATAGTGCCAGTTACATCAGTAATCGCTGCAAAACGTGGCAGATCTCAAAATGCCAGCTATATCAACAAGTTCTATAAAAATATGATAAATCTCAAAATTCCAGTAAGATCAGTAATCTCTACAAAATATGACAGATCTCAAAATGCCAGGTACTTAAACAATCTCAACAAAATATGATAGATCTCAAGTTGCCAGCTACATCAGCAAACTCTTCACAATACAACACCTCTCAAAATGCCAGCTACATCATTAACCTCTCCAAAATATGACAGATATTAAAATGCCAGCTACATCAGAATTTTCTACAAAAGACAGCAGATCTTAAAATGTCCGCTACATCAGTAATCTCTACAAAGTACAACAGATCTCAAAATGCCAGCTACATCAACTATCTGTACAAAATATGACAGATCTCAAAATGCCAGCTACACAGCAATCTCTACAAAATACGGCAATGCCAGCTATATCAGTAATCTCTACAAAATATGACAGATCTCAAAATGCCTGCTACATCAGCAATAAGTACAATAAACAACAGCTCTAAAAATACCAGCTACATTAATAATCTCTACAAAATATGACAGATCTCAAAATGCAGCTACATTAATAATCTCTACAAAGTATGACTGATCTCAAAATGCGAGCTTCATCAGCCATCTCTACAAAAGACGATTTCTCAAAATGCCTGCAATATCAACAATGTCTACTAATTATGAGAGACATTATAATGCCAGCTACATCAGTAATCTCTACAAAATGAAACAGATCTCAAAATGCCAGCTATGTCAATGATCTCTACAAAATATGACTGATGACAAAATGCCAGTTAGATCAGTAAACTCTTCAAAACACGAGAGATCTCAAAATGCCAGCTACATCTGTAATCTCTACAAAATACGACAGGTCTAAAAACTTGCTACATGACAAATCTCTACAAAATACAACACATCTCAAGACCAGATACATCAAAAATTTATACAAAATATGACAGATCTCAAAATGCCAGCTACATGAACGAAGTCTATAAACTATGACAGATATTACAGTGCCCGCTACATCAGTAATTTCTGTAAAATGTGGCAGATCTTAAAATTCCAGTTATATCAACAAGTTCTACAAAAATATGACAGATCACAGAATTCCAGTAAGATCAGTAATCTCTCCAAAATATGACATCTCAAAATGCCAGCTACATCAGTAATGTCTACAAAATACACAGATCTCAAAAATTACTAGATCTGCAAACTCTGCAAAATTCGTAGACCTCAAAACCAGTTGCATGAATAAGCGCTACAAAATATGACAGATCTCAAAACCAGCTACATCAGCTATCTCTACAAAATATGAAAGATCTTAAAACCAGCTACATCAACAATCTCTACAAAATATGACAGATCTCAAAACCAGCTACATCAGTAATATCTACAAAATATGACAGATCTCAAAATGCACGCTATATCCACAATCTCGACTAAATACGACAGCTCGCAAATTGCCAGCTAAATCAATAATCTACACAAAATATGACAGATCTCAAAATGCCAGGTAGGTGAACAATCTCAAAAAAATATGACAGGTCTCAAGTTGCCAGCTACATCAGCAATCTCTTCACAATACAACACCTCTCAAAATGCCAGCTACAGCAATAATCTCTCCAAAATTTGACAGATCTCAAAATGCCAGCTACATCAGTAATCTCAACAAAATGCAGCAGATCGTAAAATGCCCGCTACATCAGAAATCTCTAGAAAATACAACAGATCTCAAAATGCCAGCTACATCAACAATCTGTACAAAATATGACATATCTCAAAATGCAGCTTCATTAATAATATCTACAAAATTTGACAGATCTCAAAATGCGAGCTTCATCAGCCCTCTCAACAAAAGACTACATCTCAAAATGTCAGCTACATCAACAATGTCTATTAACTATGACAGTCATTATAATGCCAGATATGTCAGTATTCTCTACAAAATGCAACAGATCTCAAAATGCCAGCTATATCAATGATCTCTTCAAAATATGACTGATGTCAAAATGCCAGTTAGATCAGTCAACTGTACAAAATATAACAGGTCTCAAAATGCCAGCTACAAAAGTAATCTCTACAAAATATGACAGGTCTAAAAACTAGCTACATGAGAAATCTCTACAAAATACGACACATCTCAAAACCAGCTACTTTAACAATCTATCCAAAATATGACAGATCCCAAAATGCCAGCTATATCAACAATGTTTACTAACTATGACAGATATTATACTGCCAGCTACATCAGTAATCTCTACAAAATGCGACAGATCTCAAAATGTCAACTATATCAACAATTTCTACAAAAAAATGAAAGATCTCAAAATTCCAATAAGATCAGTAATCCCTATATAATTTGACACATCTCAAAATGGCAGCTACATCAGTAATCTCTACAAAATACAACAGATCTCAAAACCAGCGAGATCGGCAAACTCTACTAAATTCGCAGATCTCAAAACCAGCTACATCAATAATCTCTACAAAACATGACAGATCTCAAAACCAGCTACATCAGCAATTTCTACAAAATAAGACAGATCTCAAAACCAGCTACATTAACAATCTCTACAAAATATGACAGATCTCAAAACCAGCTACATCAATAATCTTTGCAAAATATGACAGATCTCAAAATGCAAGCTACATCCACAATCTCGACTAAATACGACAGCTCTCTAAATGCCAGCAACAACAATCTCTACAAAATATGACAGATCTCAAAACCAGCTACATCAATAATCTCTACAAAATATGACAGATCTCAAAATGTAAGGTACATGAACAATCTCAACAAAATATGACAGATCTCAAATTGCCAGCTACATCATCAATCTCTTCACAATACAACACCTCGCAAAATGACAGCTACAACAATAATCTCTCCACAATTTGACAGATCTCAAAATGACAGCTACATCAGTAATCTCTACAAAATACAACAGATCTTAAAATGCCAGCTACATCAGCAATCTCAACAAAATATGACAGATCTCAAACCCAGCCACATCATCACTGTCTTCAGAATGGGACAGATCTCAAAATGCCAGCTGCATCAGCAATCTCTACAAAATACAGCAGATCTTAACATGCCAGCTGCATCAGCAATCTCTACAAAATACAGCAGATCTTAACATGCCAGCTACATCAACAATCTCTACAAAATATGACAGATCTCAAAATTCCAGTTATGTCAGCAATCTCTACAAAATACAACAGATCTCAAAATTCCAGCTACATCAACAATCTCTATAAAATATGACAGATCTCAAAATGCCAGCTACATCAGCAATATGTACAAAACACAACAGCTCTAAAAATACCAGCTACCTTAATAATCTCTACAAAATATGACAGATCTCAAAATGCAGCTACATTAATAATCTATACAAAATATGACAGATCTCAAAATGTGAGCTTCATCAGCCATCTCTACAAAAGATGACAACTCAAAATGCCCCTACATCAACAATGCCTACTAATTATGAGAGATATTATAATGCCAGCTACATCAGTAATCTCTACAAAATGAAACAGATCTCAAAATGCCAGCTATGTCAATGATCTCTACAAAATATGACTGATGTCAAAATGCCAGTTAGATCAGTGAACTCTACAAAAAACGAGAGATCTCAAAATGCCAGCTACATCTGTAATCTCTACCAAATACGATGGGTCTAAAAACTTGCTACATGACAAATCTCTACAAAATTCGACACATCTCAAAACCAGATACATCAACAATTTATACAAATTATGACAGATCTCAAAATGTCACCTGCATCAACAATGTCTACTAACTATGACAGACATTATAATGCTAGCTACATCAGTAATCTCTGCAAAATCTGACAGATCTCAAAATGACAGCTATATCAACAAGTTCTACAAAAATGTGACAGATCCCAAAATTCAAGTAAGATCAGTAATCTCTACAAAATATGACAGATCTCAAAATGCCAGCTACTTCAGTAATGTCTACAAAATATAACAAATCTCAAAACCAGCCAGATCAGCAAACTTTGCAAAATTCGCAGATCTCAAAACCAGCTACATCAATAATCTCTGTAAAATATGACAGATCTCAAAACCAGCTACATCAGCTATCTCTACAAAATATGATAGATCTCAAAACCAGCTACATCAGTAATATCTACAACATATGACGGATCTCAAAATAGAAGTTACATCCACAATCTCGACTACATTCGACAGCTCTCAAATTGCCAGCTAAATCAATAATCTCTCAAAAATATGTCAGATCTCAAAATGCCAGGTACGTGAACAATCTCAACAAAATATGATAGATCTCAGTTGTCAGCTACATCAGCAATCTCTTCACAATAATACCTCTCAAAATGCCAGCTGCATCAATAATCTCTCCAATATTTGACAGATCTCAAAATGCCAGCTACATCAGTAACCTCTACAAAATACAGCAGATCTTAAAAAGCCCGCTACATCTGTAGTCTCTACAAAACACAGCAGATCTCAAAATGCCAGCTACATCAACAATCTGTACAAAATATGACAGATCTCAAAATGCCAGCTACACAGCAATCTCAACAAAATACGGCAATGCCAGCTATATCAGTAATCTCTACAAAATATGACAGATCTCAAAATGCCTGCTACATCACTAATATGAACAAAATACAACAGCTCTAAAAATACCAGCTACATTAATATTCTCTGCAAAATATGACAGATCTCAAAATGCAGTTACATTAATAATCTATACAAAATATGACAGATCACAAAATTCGAGCTTCATCAGCCATCTCTACAAAAGACGACATCTCAAATTGCCAGTTACATCAACAATGTCTATTAATTATGAGAAATATTATAATGCCAGCTACATCAGTAATCTCTACAAAATGCAACAGATCTCAAAATGCCAGCTATGTCAATGATCTCTGCAAAATATGACAGATGTCAAAATGCCAGTTAGATCAGTAAACTCTACAAAATATGAGAGATCTCAAAATGCCAGCTACATCTGTAATCTCTACAAAAAACGACAGGTAAAAATACTTGTACATGACAAATCTCTACAAAATACGAAACATCTCAAAACCAGATACATCAACAATTTATACAAAATATGACAGATCTCAAAATGCCAGCTACATCAACAATGTCTAATAAGTATGACAGATACTATAGTGCCAGCTACATCAGTAATCTCTGCAAAATGTGACAAATCTCAAAATGCCAGCTATATCAACAAGTTGTACAAAAACATGATAGATCTCAGAATTCCAGTAAGATCAGTAATCTCTACAAAACATGAAAGATCTCAAAATGCCAACTACGTCAGTAATGTCTACAAAATACAACAGATCTCAAAACCAGCTAGAACAGCAAACTCTGCAAAATTCGCAGATCTCAAAACCAGCTGCATCAAGAATCTCTACAAAATATGACAGATCTCAAAACCAGCTACTTCAGCTATCTCTACAAAATGTGAAAGATCTCAAAACCAGCTACATCAACAATCTCTACAAAATATGACAGATCTCAAAACCAGCTACATCAGTAATATCTACAAAATATGACAGATCTCAAAATGCAAGCTACATCCACAATCTCGACTAAATACGACAGCTCTCAATTTGCCAGCTAAATCAATAATCTCTACAAAATATGACAGATCTCAAAATGCCAGGTACGTGAACAATCTCAACAAAATATGACAGATCTCAAGTTGCCATCTCCATCAGCAATCTCTTCACAATACAACTCCTCTCAAAATGCCAGCTACATCAATAATCTCTCCAAAATTTGACAGATCTCAAAAATGCCAGCTACATCAGTAATCTCTATAAAATACAGCAGATCTTAAAATGCCCGCTACATCAGTAATCTCTGCAAAATACAACAGATCTCAAAATACCAGCTACATCAACAAACTGTACAGAATATGACAGATCACAAAATGCCAGCTACACTGCAATCTCAACAAAATACGGCAATGCCAGCTATATCAGTAATCTCTACAAAATATGACAGATCTCAAAATGTAGATACATTAATATCTACAAAATATGACAGATCTCAAAATGCGAGCTTCATCAGCCCTCTCATCAAAAGTCAACATCTCAAAATGTCAGCTGCATCAACAATGTCTACTAACTAAGACAGATATTATAATGCCAGCTACGTCATTAATCTCTACAAAATGCAAAAGATCTCAAAATGCCTGCTATATCAATGATCTCTACAAAATATGACTGATGTCAAAATACCAGTTAGATCAGTAAACTCTACAAAACATGACAGGTCTCCAAATGCCATCTATATCAGTAATCTCTATAAAATACGACAGGTTGAAAAACTAGCTACATGAGAAATCTCTACAAAATACGACACATCTCAAAACCAGCTACATCAATAATCAATACAAAATATGACAGATCTCAAAATGCCAGCTGCATCAGCAATCTCTACAAAATACAGCAGATCTTAACATGCCAGCTACATGAACAATCTCTAGAAAATATGACAGATCTCAAAATGCCGGCTACATCAGCAATATGTACCAATTTCTACAGCTCTAAAAATACCAGCTACATTAATAATCTTTACAAAATATAACAGATCTCAAAATGCAGCTACATTAATAATCCATAAAAAATATGACAGATCTCAAAATGAGAGCTTCGTCAGCCTTCTCTACAAAAGACGACACCTCAAAATGCCCGCTACATCAACAATGTCTACTAATTATGAGAGATGTTATAATGCCAGCTATATCAGTAATCTCTACAAAATGCAGCAGACCTCAAAATGATAACTATGTCAATGATCTCTACAAAATATGACTGATGACAAAATGCCAGTTAGATCAGTAAACTCTACAAAATACGAGATATCTCAAAATGCCAGGTACATCTGTAATCTCTACAAAATATGACAGGTCTAAAAACTTGCTACATGACAAATCTCTACAAAAAATGACACATTTCAAAACCAGATACATCAACAATCTATACAAAACATGACATGTCTCATAATGCCAGCTACATCAACAATGTCTACTAACTATGACAGATATTATAGTGCCAGCTACATCAGTAATCTCTGCAAAATGTGGCAGATCTCAAAATGCCACCTATATCAACAAGTTCTACAAAAATATGATAAATCTCAAAATTCCAGTAAGATCAGTAATCTCAACAAAATATGACAGATCTCAAAATGCCAGGTACTTGAACAATCTCAACAAAATATGATAGATCTCAAGTTGCCAGCTACATCAGCAATCTCTTCACAATACAACACCTCTCAAAATGCCAGCTACATCAATAATCTCTCCAAAATATGACAGATATTAAAATGCCAGCTACATCAGAATTTTCAACAAAAGTCAGCAGATCTTAAAATGTCCGCTACATCAGTAATCTCTACAAAATACAACAGATCTCAAAATGCCAGCTACATCAACAATCTGTACAAAATATGACAGATCTCAAAATGCCAGCTACACAGCAATCTCTACAAAATACGGCAATGCCAGCTATATTAGTAATCTCTACAAAATATGACAGATCTCAAAATTCCTGCTACATCAGCAATAAGTACAATAAACAACTGCTCTAAAAATACCAGCTACATTAATAATCTCTACAAAATATGAGAGATCTAAAAATGCAGCTACATTAATAATCTCTACAAAGTATGACAGATCTCAAAATGCGAGCTTCATCAGCCATCTCTACAAAAGACGATTTCTCAAAATGCCAGCCTCATCAACAATGTCTACTAATTATGAGAGACATTATAATGCCAGCTACATCAGTAATCTCTACAAAATGCAACAGAACTCAAAATGCCAGCTATGTCAATGATCTCTACAAAATATGACTGATGACAAAATGCCAGTTAGATCAGTAAACTCTTCAAAACACGAGAGATCTCAAAATGCCAGCTGCATCTGTAATCTCTACAAAATACGACAGGTCTAAAAACTTGCTACATGACAAATCTCTACAAAATACAACACATCTCAAGACCAGATACATCAAAAATTTATACAAAATATGACAGATCTCAAAATGCCAGCTACATGAACGAAGTCTATAAACTATGACAGATATAACAGTGCCCGCTACATAAGTAATCTCTGCAAAATGTGGCAGATCTGAAAATGCCAGTTATATCAACAAGTTCTACAAAAATATGACAGATTACAGAATTTCAGTAAGATCAGTAATCTCTCCAAAATATGACATCTCAAAATGCCAGCTACATCAGTAATGTCTACAAAATACACAGATCTCAAAAATTACTAGATCAGCAAACTCTGCAAAATTCGCAGACCTCAAAACCAGTTGCATGAATAATCGCTACAAAATATGACAGATCTCAAAACCAGCTACATCAGCTATCTCTACAAAATTTGAAAGATCTTAAAACCAGCTGCATCAACAATCTCTACAAAATATGACAGATCTCAAAACCAGCTACATCAATAATCTTTGCAAAATATGACAGATCTCAAAATGCAAGCTACATCCACAATCTCGACTAAATACGACAGCTCTCTAAATGCCAGCAACAACAATCTCTACAAAATATGACAGATCTCAAAACCAGCTACATCAATAATCTCTACAAAATATGACAGATCTCAAAATGTAAGGTACATGAACAATCTCAACAAAATATGACAGATCTCAAATTGCCAGCTACATCATCAATCTCTTCACAATACAACACCTCACAAAATGACAGCTACAACAATAATCTCTCCACAATTTGACAGATCTCAAAATGACAGCTACATCAGTAATCTCTAAAATACAACAAATCTTAAAATGCCAGCTACATCAGCAATCTCAACAAAATATGACAGATCTCAAACCCAGCCACATCATCACTGTCTTCAGAATGGGACAGATCTCAAAATGCCAGCTGCATCAGCAATCTCTACAAAATACAGCAGATCTTAACATGCCAGCTGCATCAGCAATCTCTACAAAATACAGCAGATCTTAACATGCCAGCTACATCAACAATCTCTACAAAATATGACAGATCTCAAAATTCCAGTTATGTCAGCAATCTCTA
Organism: Neoceratodus forsteri; assembly: GCA_016271365.2. Taxonomy (NCBI): domain Eukaryota; kingdom Metazoa; phylum Chordata; order Ceratodontiformes; family Ceratodontidae; genus Neoceratodus; species Neoceratodus forsteri. The sequence goes on along the minus strand of CM028131.1, from coordinate 877,902,896 downwards.
CAAAATACAACAGATCTCAAAATTCCAGCTACATCAACAATCTCTATAAAATATGACAGATCTCAAAATGCCAGCTACATCAGCAATATGTACAAAACACAACAGCTCTAAAATATAGCCATACCTTAATAATCTCTACAAAATATGACAGATCTCAAATGCAGCTACATTAATAATCTATACAAAATATGACAGATCTCAAAATGTGAGCTTCATCAGCCATCTCTACAAAAGATGACAACTCAAATGCTCCCTACATCAACAATGCCTACTAATTATGAGAGATATTATAATGCCAGCTACATCAGTAATCTCTACAAAATGCAACAGATCTCAAAATGCCAGCTATGTCAATGATCTCTACAAAATATGACTGATGTCAAAATGCCAGTTAGATCAGTGAACTCTACAAAAACGAGAGATCTCAAATGCCAGCTACATCTGTAATCTCTACCAAATACGATGGGTCTAAAACTTGCTATGACAAATCTCTACAAAATTCGACACATCTCAAAACCAGATACATCAACAATTTATACAAATTATGACAGATCTCAAAATGTCACCTGCATCAACAATGTCTACTAACTATGACAGACATTATAATGCTAGCTACATCAGTAATCTCTGCAAAATCTGACAGATCTCAAAATGACAGCTATATCAACAAGTTCTACAAAAATGTGACAGATCCCAAAATTCAAGTAAGATCAGTAATCTCTACAAAATATGACAGATCTCAAAATGCCAGCTACTTCAGTAATGTCTACAAAATATAACAAATCTCAAAACCAGCCAGATCAGCAAACTTTGCAAAATTCGCAGATCTCAAAACCAGCTACATCAATAATCTCTGTAAAATATGACAGATCTCAAAACCAGCTACATCAGCTATCTCTACAAAATATGATAGATCTCAAAACCAGCTACATCAGTAATATCTACAACATATGACGGATCTCAAAATAGAAGTTACATCCACAATCTCGACTAAATTCGACAGCTCTCAAATTGCCAGCTAAATCAATAATCTCTCAAAAATATGTCAGATCTCAAAATGCCAGGTACGTGAACAATCTCAACAAAATATGATAGATCTCAAGTTGTCAGCGACATCAGCAATCTCTTCACAATACAATACCTCTCAAAATGCCAGCTGCATCAATAATCTCTCCAATATTTGACAGATCTCAAAATGCCAGCTACATCAGTAACCTCTACAAAATACAGCAGATCTTAAAAAGCCCGCTACATCTGTAGTCTCTACAAAACACAGCAGATCTCAAAATGCCAGCTACATCAACAATCTGTACAAAATATGACAGATCTCAAAATGCCAGCTACACAGCAATCTCAACAAAATACGCAATGCCAGCTATATCAGTAATCTCTACAAAATATGATAGATCTCAAAATGCCTGCTACATCACTAATATGAACAAAATACAACAGCTCTAAAAATACCAGCTACATTAATATTCTCTGCAAAATATGACAGATCTCAAAATGCAGTTACATTAATAATCTATACAAAATATGACAGATCACAAAATTCGAGCTTCATCAGCCATCTCTACAAAAGACGACATCTCAAATTGCCAGTTACATCAACAATGTCTATTAATTATGAGAAATATTATAATGCCAGCTACTTCAGTAATCTCTGCAAAACGTGGCAGATCTCAAAATGCCTGCTATTTCAAAAAGTTCTACAAAAATCTGACAGATCTCAAAATTCCAGTAAGATCAGTAATCTCTACAAAATATGACAGATCTCAAAATGCCAGCTACATCAGAAATGTCTACAAAATACAACAGATCTCAAAACCAGATACATCAACAATCTATACAAAATATGACAGATTTCAAAATGCAAGCCACATCAACAATGTCTACTAACTATGAAAGATATTATAGTGCCAGCTACTTCAGTAATCTCTGCAAAACGTGGCAGATCTCAAAATGCCTGCTATTTCAAAAAGTTCTACAAAAATCTGACAGATCTCAAAATTCCAGTAAGATCAGTAATCTCTACAAAATATGACAGATCTCAAAATGCCAGCTACATCAGAAATGTCTACAAAATACAATAGATCTCAAAACCAGCAAGATCTGAAAACTCTGCAAAATTCACAGATCTCAAAACTAGCTACATCAATAATCTCTTTAAAATATGACATATCTCAAAACCAGCTACATCTGCTATCTTTACATAATATGACATATCTCAAAACCATCTACATCAACAATTTCTACAAAATATGACAGATCTCAAAACCAGCTACATCAGAAATATCTACAAAATATGACAGATCTCAAAATGCAAGCTACATCCACAATCTCGACTAAATACGTCAGTTCTCAAATTGCCAGCTAAATCAATAATCTCTACAAAATATGACAGAACTCAAAATGCCAGGTACGTGAACAATCTCATCAAAATATGACAGATCTTAAGTTGCCAGCTACATCAGCAATCTCTTCATAAAACAATACCTCTCAAAATGCCAGCTGCTTCAATAATCTCTCCAAAATTTGACAGATCTCAAAATGCCAGCTACATCAGTAATCTCTACAAATTACAGCAGATCTTAAAATGCCCGCTACAACAGTAGTCTCTACAAAATACAACAGATCTCAAAATGCCAGCTACATCAACAATCTGTGCAAAATATGACAGATCTCAAAATGCCAGCAACACAGCAAACTCGAAAAAATACGACAATGCCAGCTGTTTCAGTAATCTCTACAAAGTACGACAGATATCAAAATGCCAGCTACACAGCAATCTCGACAAAATACGACAATGCCAGCTATATTAGTAATCTCTACAAAATATGACAGATCTCAAAATGCCTGCTACATCAGCAATATGTACAAAATACAATAGCTCTAAAAATACCAGCTACATTAATATTCTCTGCAAAATATGACAGTTCTCAAAATGCAGCTACATTAATAATCTATACAAAATATGACAGAACTCAAAATATGAGCTTCATCAGCCATCTCTACAAAAGACGACATCTCAAATTGCCACCTACATCAACAATGTCTACTAATTATGAGAGATATTATAATGCCAGCTACATCAGTAATCTCTACAAAATGCAACAGATCTCAAAATGCCAGCTATGTCAATGATCTCTGCAAAATATACAGATGTCAAAATGCCAGTTAGATCAGTAAACTCTACAAAATACGAGAGATCTCAAAATGCCAGCTACATCTGTAAATATAACAGGTCTAAAAACTTGCTGCATGACAAATCCCTACAAAATACAACACATCTCAAAACCAGATAAATCAACAATCTATACTAAATATAACAGATCTCAAAATGCCTGCTACATCAACAATGTCTATTAAGTATGACAGATACTATAGTGCCAGCTACATCAGTAATCTCTGCAAAACGTGACAAATCTCAAAATGCCAGCTATATCAACAAGTTCTACTAAAACATGACAGATCTCAGAATTCCAGTAAGATTAGTAATCTCTTCAAAATATGAAAGATCTCAAAATGCCAGCTACATCAGTAATGTCTACAAAATACAACAGATCTCGAAACCAGCTAGATCAGCAAACTCTGCAAAATTGGCAGATCTCAAAACCAGCTGCATCAATAATCTCTACAAAATATGACAGATCTCAAAACCTGCTACATTAGCTATCTCTACAAAGTGTGAAAGATCTCAAAACCAGCTACATCAACAATCTCATCAAAATATGACAGATCTCAAAACCAGCTACATCAGAAATATCTACAAAATATGACAGATCTCAAAATGCAAGCTACATCCACAATCTCGACTAAATACGACAGCTCACAATTTGCCAGCTAAATCAATAATCTCTACAAAATATGACATATCTCAAAATGGCAGGTACGTGAACAAACTCAACAAAAAATGACAGATCTCAAGTTGTCATCTACATCAGCAATCTCTTCACAATACAACTTCTCTCAAAATGCCAGCTACATCAATAATCTCTCCAAAATTTGACAGATCTCAAAATGCCAGCTACATCAGTAATCTCTACAAAATACAGCAGATCTTAAAATGCCCACTACATCAGTAATCTCTGCAAAATACAACAGATCTCAAAATGCCAGCTACATCAACAATCTGTACAAAATATGACAGATCACAAAATGCCAGCTACACAGCAATCTCAACAAAATACGGCAATGCCAGCTGTATCAGTAATCTCTACAAAATATGACAGATCTCAAAATGCAGATACATTAATATCTACAAAATATGACAGATCTCAAAATACAAGCTTCATCAGCCCTCTCAACAAAAGTCGACATCTGAAAATGTCAGCTGCATCAACAGTGTCTACGAATTATGACAGGTATTATAATGCCAGCTATGTCAGTAATCTCTACAAAATGCAAAAGATCTCAAAATGCCAGTTATATCAATGATCTCTACAAAATATGACTGATGTCAAAATACCAGTTAGATCAGTAAACTCTACAAAACACGACAGGTCTCAAAATGCCAGCTACATCAGTAATCTCTACAAAATACGACAGGTTTAAAAACCAGCTACATGAGAAATCTCTACAAAATACGACACATCTCAAAACCAGCTACATCAGCAATCTATACAAAATTTGACAGATCTCAAAATGCCAGCTGCATCAGCAATCTCTACAAAATACAGTATTTCTTAACATGCCAGCTACATCAACAATCTCCTCAAAATACAACAGATCTCAAAATGCCAGCTACATGAACAATCTCTATAAAGTATGACAGATCTCAAAATGCCGTCTACATCAGCAATATGTACAAAATACAACTGCTGTAAAAATACCAGCTACATGAATAATCTTTACAAAATATGACAGATCTCAAAATGCAGCTGCATTAATAATCTATACAAAACATGACAGATCTCAAAATGAGAGCTTCGTCAGCCATCTCTACAAAAGACGACATCTCAAAATGCCCACTACATCAACAATGTCCACTAATTATGAAAGATGCCAGCTACATCAGTAATCTCTACAAAATGCAACAGAGCTCAAAATGCCAACTACGTCAATGATCTCTACAAAATATGACTGATGTCAAAATGCCAGTTAGATCAGTAAACTCTACAAAATATGAGAGATCTCGAAATGCCAGCTACATCTGAAATCTCTACAAAATACGACAGGTCTAAAAACTTGCTACATGACAAATTTCTACAAAATATGACACAACTCAAAACCAGATACATCAACAATCTATACAAAATATGACATATATCAAAATGCCAGCTACATCAACAATGTCTACTAACTATGACAGATATAGTGCCAGCTACATCAGTAATCTCTGCAAAATGTGGCAGATCTCAAAATGCCACCTATATCAACAAGTTCTATAAAAAATATGACATATCTCAAAATTCCAGTGAGATCAGAAATCTCTACAAAATATGACTGATCTCAAAATGCCAGTTACATCAGTAATGTCTTCAAAATACAACAGATCTCAAAACCAACTAGATCAGCAAAATCTGCAAAATTCGCAGATCTCAAAACCAGCTGCATCAATAATCTCTACAAAATATGATAGATCTCAAAACCAGCGACATCAACAATCTCTACAAAACATGACAGATCTGAAAACCAGCTACATCAGCAATATCTACAAAATATGATAGATCTCAAAATGCAAGCTACATCCACAATCTCGACTAAACACGACAGCTCTCAAATTGGCAGCTAAATCAATAATCTCTACAAAATATGACAGATCTCAAAATGCCAGGAACGTGAACAATCTCAACAAAATATGACAGATCTCAAGTTGCCAGCTACATCAGAAATCTCTTCACAATACAACACCTCTCGATTTGCCAGCTACATCAATAATCTCTCCAAAATCTGACAGATCTCAAAATGCCAGCTACATCAGAATTTTCAACAAAAGACAGCAGATCTTAAAATGTCCGCTACATCAGTAATCTTTACAAAATACAACAGATCTCAAAATGCCAGCTACATCAACAATCTGTACAAAATATGACAGATTTCAAAATGCCAGCTACACAGCAATCTCTACAAAATACGGCAATGCCAGCTATATCAGTAATCTCTACAAAATATGACAGATCTCAAAATGCCTGATACATCAGCAATAAGTACAATAAACAACAGCTCTAAAAATACCAGCTACATTAATAATCTCTACAAAATATGACAGATCTCAAAATGCAGCTACATTAATAATCTCTACAAAGTATGACAGATCTCAAAATGCAAGCTTCATCAGCCATCTCTACAAAAGACGACATCTCAAAATGCCAGCCACATCAACAATGTCGACTAATTATGAGAGATATAATAATGCCAGCAACATCAGTAATCTCTACAAAATGCAACAGATCTCAAAATGCCAGCTATGTCAATGATCTCTACAAAATATGACTGATGACAAAATGCCAGTTAGATCAGTAAACTCTACAAAACACGAGAGATCTCAAAATGCCAGCTACATCTGTAATCTCTACAAAATACAACAGGTCTAAAAACTTGCTGCATGACAAATCTCTAGAAAATACGACACATCTCAAAACCAGATACATCAAAAATTTATACAAAATAAGACAGATCTCAAAATGCCAGCTACATGAACGAAGTCTGTAAACTATGACAGATATTATAGTGCCAGCTACATCATTAATCTCTGCAAAATGTGGCAGATCTGAAAATGCCAGTTATATCAACAAGTTCTACAAAAATATGATAGATCACAGAATTCCAGTAAGATCATTAATCTCTCCAAAATATGACAGATCTCAAAATGCCAGCTACATCAGTAATGTCTACAAAATACACAGATCTCAAAAATTACTAGATCAGCAAACTCTGCAAAATTCGCAGACCTCAAAACCGGCTGCATCAATAATCGCTACAAAATATGACAGATCTCAAAACCAGCTACATCAGCTGTCTCTACAAAATATGAAAGATCTTAAAACCAGCTACATCAACAGTCTCTACAAAATATGACAGATCTCAAAACCAGCTACTTCAGTAATATCTACAAAATATGACAGATCTCAAAATGCACGCTACATCCACAATCTCGACTAAATACGACAGCTCTCAAATTGCCAGCTAAATCAATAATCTCTACAAAATATGACAGATCTAAAAATGCCAGGTACGTGAACAATCTCAAAAAAATATGACAGGTCTCAAGTTGCCAGCTACATCAGCAATCTCTTCACAATACAACACCTCTCAAAATGCCAGCTACAACAATAATCTCTCCAAAATTTGACAGATCTCAAAATGCCAGCTATATCAGTAATCTCAACAAAATACAGCAGATCGTAAAATGCCCGCTACATCAGAAATCTCTAGAATATACAACAGATCTCAAAATGCCAGCTACATCAACAATCTGTACAAAATATGACATATCTCAAAATGCAGCTTCATTAATAATATCTACAAAATTTGACAGATCTCAAAATGCGAGCTTCATTAGCCTTCTCAACAAAAGACAACATCTCAAAATGTCAGCTACATCAACAATGTCTACTAACTATGACAGACATTATAATGCCAGATATGTCAGTATTCTCTACAAAATGCAACAGATCTCAAAATGCCAGCTATATCAATGATCTCTACAAAATATGACTGATGTCAAAATACCAGTTAGATCAGTCAACTGTACAAAATATAACAGGTCTCAAAATGCCAGCTACATCAGTTATCTCTACAAAATATGACAGGTCTAAAAACTAGCTACATGAGAAATCTCTACAAAATACGACACATCTCAAAACCAGCTACTTTAACAATCTATCCAAAATATGACAGATCCCAAAATGCCAGCTATATCAACAATGTTTACTAACTATGACAGGTATTATAGTGCCAGCTACATCAGTAATCTCTGCAAAATGCGACAGATCTCAAAATGTCAACTATATCAACAATTTCTACAAAAAAATGAAAGATCCCAAAATTCCAATAAGATCAGTAATCCCTATATAATTTGACACATCTCAAAATGGCAGCTACATCAGTAATCTCTACAAAATACAACAGATCTCAGAAACAGCGAGATCGTCAAACTCTACTAAATTCGCAGATCTCAAAACCAGCTACATCAATAATCTCTATAAAATATGACAGATCTCAAAACCAGCTACATCAATAATCTCTATAAAATATGACAGATCTCAAAACCAGCTACATCATCAATTTCTACAACATAAGACAGATCTCAAAACCAGCTACATTAACAATCTCTACAAAATATGACAGATCTCAAAACCAGCTATATCAATAATCTTTGCAAAATATGACAGATCTCAAAATGCAAGATACATCCACAATCTCGACTAAATACGACAGCTCTCAAAATGCCACCAACATCAACAATCTCTACAAAATATGACAGATCTCAAAACCAGCTAAATCAATAATCTCTACAAAATATGACAGATCTCAAAATGTCAGGTACATGAACAATCTCAACAAAATATGACAGATCTCAAGTTGCCAGCTACATCAGCAATCTCTTCACAATACAACACCTCGCAAAATGACAGCTACAACAATAATCTCTCCACAATTTGACAGATCTCAAAATGACAGCTACATCAGTAATCTCTACAAAATACAACAGATCTTAAAATGCCCACCACATCAGTAGTCTCTACAAAATACAACAGATCTCAAAATGCCAGCTACAACAACAATCTGTACAAAATATGGCAGATCTCAAAATGCCAGCTACATAGCAATCGCGACAAAATACAGCAGATCTTAACATGCCAGCTGCATCAGAAATCTCTACAAAATACAGCAGATCTTAACATACCAGCGACATCAACAATCTCTACAAAATATGACAGATCTCAAAATGCCAGCTACGTCAGCAATCTCTACAAAATACAACAGATCTCAAAATGCCAGCTACATCAACAATCTCTATAAAATATGTCAGATCACAAAATGCCAGCTACATCAGCAATATGTACAAAATACAACAGCTTTAAAAATACCAGCTACATTAATAATCTCTACAAAATATGACAGATCTCAAAATGCAGCTACATTAATAATATATACAAAATATGACAGATCACAAAATGCGAGCTTCATCAGCCATATCTACAAAAGATGACATCTCAAAATGTCAGCTACATCAACAATGCCTACTAATTATGAGAGATATTATAATGCCAGCTACATCAGTAATCTCTACAAAATGCAACAGATCTCAAAATGCCAGCTCTGTCAATGATCTCTACAAAATATGACTGATGTCAAAATTCCAGTTAGATCAGTAAACTCTTCAAAATATGAGAGATCTCAAAATGCCAGTTACATCTGTAATCTCTACAAAATACGACAGGTCTAAAAACTTGCTACATGACAAATCTCTACAAAATACAACACATCTCAAAACCAGATACATCAACTATCTAGACAAAATATGACAGATTTCAAAATGCCAGCCACATCAACAATGTCTACTAACTATGACAGATATTTTAGTGCCAGCTACATCAGTAATCTGTGCAAAACGTGGCAGATCTCAAAATGTCTGCTATATCAACAAGTTCTTCAAAAATCTGACATATCTCAAAATTCCAGTAAGATCAATAATCTCTACAAAATATGACATTTCTCAAAATGCCAGCTACATCAGTAATGTCTACAAAATACAACAGATCTCAAAACCAGCTAGATCTGCAAACTCTGCAAAATTCACAGATCTCAAAACTAGCTACATCAATAATCTCTACAAAATATGACATATCTCAAAACCAGCTACATCAGCTATTATACATTATATGACATATCTCAAAACCAGCTTCATCAACAATTTCTACAAAATATGACAGATCTCAAAACCAGCTACATCAGTAATATCTACAAAATATGACAGATCTCAAAATGCAAGCTTCATCCACAATCTCGACTAAATATGACAGTTCTCAAATTGCCAGTTAAATCAATAATCTCTACAAAATATGACAGTACTCAAAATGTCAGGTAAGTGAACAATCTCAACAAAATATGACAGATCTCAAGTTGCCAGCTACATCAGCAATCTCTTCACAATACAATAACTCTCAAAATGCCAGCTGCATCAATAATCTCTCCTAAATTTGACAGATCTCAAAATGCCAGCTACATCAGTAATCTCTACAAAATACAGCAGATCTTAAAATGCCCGCCACATCAGTAGTCTCTACAAAATACAACAGATCTCAACATGCCAGCTACATCAACAATCTGTACAAAATATGACAGATCTCAGAACGCCAGCTACACAGCAATCTCAACAAAATACGACAATGCCAGCTATATCAGTAATCTCTACAAAATATGACAGACCTCAAAATGCCTGCTTCATCAGCAATATGTACAAAATACAACAGCTCTAAAAATACCAGCTACATTAATATTCTCTGCAAAATATGACCGTTCTCAAAATGCAGCTACATTAATAATCTAAACAAAATATGACAGATCTCAAAATGCGAGCTTCATCAGCCATCTCTACAAAAGATGACATCTCAAATTGCCACCTACATCAACAATGTCTACTAATTATGAGAGATATTATAATTCCAGCTACATCAGTAATCTCGACAAAATGCAACAAATCTCAAACTGCCAGCTAAGTCAATGATCTCTGCAAAATATGACAGATGTCAAAATGCCAGTTAGATCAGTAAACTCTACAAAATACGAGAGATCTCAAAATGCCAGCTACATCTGTGATCTCTACAAAATATGACAGGTCAAAAATCTTGCTATATGACAAATCTCTACAAAATACGACACATCTCAAAACCAGATACATCAACAATCTATACAAAAAATTACATATCTCAAAATGCCAGCTACATCAACAATGTCTACTAACTATGACAGATATTATAGTGCCAGCTACATCAGTAATCTCTGCAAAATGTGGCAGATCTCAAAATGCCACCTGCATCAACAAGTTCTACAAAAATATCACAGATCTCAAAATTCCAGTAAGATCAGAAATCTCTACAAAATATGACAGATCTCAAAATGCCAGTTACACCAGTAATGTCTATAAAATACAACAGATCTCAAAACCAGCTAGATCAGCAAACTCTGCAAAATTCGCAGATCTCAAAACCAGCTGCATCAATAATCTCTACAAAATATGATAGATCTCAAAACCAGCGACATCAACAATCTCTACAAAACATGACAGATGTGAAAACCAGCTACATCAGTAATATCTACAAAATATGATAGATCTCAAAATACAAGCTGCATCCACAATCTCGACTAAACACGACAGCTCTCAAATTGCCAGCTAAATCAATAATCTCTACAAAATATGACAGATCTCAAAATGCCAGGTACATGAACAATCTCAACAAAATATGACAGATCTCAAGTTGCCAGCTACATCAGCAATCTCTTCACAATACAACACCTCTCGATTTGCCAGCTACATCAATAATCGCTCCAAAATTTGACAGATCTCAAAATGCCTTCTACATCAGAATTTTCAACAAAAGACAGCAGATCTTAAAATGTCCGCTACATCAGTAATCTTTACAAAATACAACAGATCTCAAAATGCCAGCTACATCAACAATCTGTACAAAATATGACAGATCTCAAAATGCCAGCTACACAGCAATCTCTACAAAATACGGCAATGCCAGCTATATCAGTAATCTCTACAAAATATGACAGATCTCAAAATGCCTGCTACATCAGCAATAAGTACAATAAACAACAGCTCTAAAAATACCAGCTACATTAATAATCTCTACAAAAATGACAGATCTCAAAATGCAGCTACATTAATAATCTCTACAAAGTATGACAGATCTCAAAATGCGAGCTTCATCAGCCATCTCTACAAAAGACGACATCTCAAAATGCCAGCCACATCAACAATGTCTACTAATTATGAGAGATATTATAATGCCAGCTACATCAGTAATCTCTACAAAATGCAACAGATCTCAAAATGCCAGCTATGTCAATGATCTCTACAAAATATGACAGATGACAAAATGCCAGTTAGATCAGTAAACTCTGCAAAACACGAGAGATCTCAAAATGCCAGCTACATCTGTAATCTCTACAAAATACGACAGGTCTAAAAACTTGCTACATGACAAATCTCTACAAAATACGACACATCTCAAAACCAGATACATCAAAAATTTATACGAAATTTGACAGATCTCAAAATGCCAGCTACATGAACGAAGTCTATAAACTATGACAGATATTATAGTGCCAGCTACATCATTAATCTCTGCAGAATGTGGCAGATCTGAAAATGCCAGTTATATCAACAAGTTCTACAAAAATATGACAGATCACAGAATTCCAGTAAGATCAGTAATCTCTCCAAAATATGACATCTCAAAATGCCAGCTACATCAGTAATGTCTACTAAATACACAGATCTCAAAAATTACTAGATCAGCAAACTCTGCAAAATTCACAGACCTCAAAACCGGCTTCATCAATAATCGCTACAAAATATGACAGATCTCAAAACCAGCTACATCAGCTATCTCTACAAAATATGAAAGATCTTAAAACCAGCTACATCAACAATCTCTACAAAATATGACAGATCTCAAAACCAGCTACATCCACAATCTCGACTAAATACGACAGCTCTCAAATTGCCAGCTAAATCAATAATCTCTACAAAATATGACAGATCTAAAAATGCCAGGTATGTGAACAATCTCAAAAAAATATGACAGGTCTCAAGTTGCCAGCTACATCAGCAATCTCTTCACAATACAACACCTCTCAAAATGCCAGCTACAACAATAATCTCTCCAAAATTTGACAGATCTCAAAATGCCAGCTACATCAGTAATCTCAACAAAATACAGCAGATCGTAAAATGCCCGCTACATCAGAAATCTCTATAAAATACAACAGATCTCAAAATGCCTGCTACATCATCAATGTCTTCAGAATGGGACACATCTCAAAATGCCAGCTGTATCAGCAATCTCTACAAAATACAGCAGATCTTAACATGCCAGCTGCATCAGAAATCTCTACAAAATACAGCAGATCTTAACATACCAGCTACATCAACAATCTCTACAAAATATGACAGATCTCAAAACCAGCTACATCAATAAACTCTACAAAATATGACAGATCTCAAAATGTCAGGTACATGAACAATCTCAACAAAATATGACAGATCTCAAGTTACCAGCTACATCAGCAATATCTTCACAATACAACACCTGGCAAAATGACAGCTACAACAATAATCACTCCACAATTTGACAGATCTCAAAATGACAGCTACATCTGTAATCTCTACAAAATGCAACAGATCTCAAAATGCCAGCTATATCAATGATCTCTACAAAATATGACTGATGTCAAAATACCAGTTAGATCAGTCAACTGTACAAAATATAACAGGTCTCAAAATGCCAGCTACATCAGTAATCTCTACAAAATATGACAGGTCTAAAAACTAGCTACATGAGAAATCTCTACAAAATACGACACATCTCAAAACCAGCTACTTTAACAATCTATCCAAAATATGACAGATTCCAAAATGCCAGCTATATCAACAATGTTTACTAAATATGACAGATATTATAGTGCCAGCTACTTCAGTAATCTCTGCAAAATGCGACAGATCTCAAAATGTCAACTATATCAACAATTTCTACAAAAAAATGAAAGATCCCAAAATTCCAATAAGATCAGTAATCCCTATATAATTTGACACATCACAAAATGGCAGCTACATCAGTACTCTCTACAAAATACAACAGATCTCAAAAACAGTGAGATCGGCAAACTCTACTAAATTCACAGATCTCAAAACCAGCTACATCAATAATCTCTACAAAATATGACAGATCTCAAAATGCACCCTACATCCACAATCTCGACTAAATACGACAGCTCTCAAATTGCCAGCTAAATCAATAATCTCTACAAAATATGACAGATCTAAAAATGCCTGGTACGTGAACAATCTCAAAAAAATATGACAGGTCTCAAGTTGCCAGCTACATCAGCAATCTCTTCACAATACAACACCTCTCAAAATGCCAGCTACAACAATAATCTCTCCAAAATTTGACAGATCTCAAAATGCCAGCTACATCAGTAATCTCAACAAAATACAGCAGATCGTAAAATGCCCGCTACATCAGAAATCTCTATAAAATACAAAAGATCTCAAAATGCCTGCTACATCAACAATCTGTACAAAATATGACATATCTCAAAATGCAGCTTCATTAATAATATCTACAAAATTTGACAGATCTCAAAATGCGAGCTTCATCAGCCCTCTCAACAAAAGACAACATCTCAAAATGTCAGCTACATCAACAATGTCTACTAACTATGACAGACATTATAATGCCAGATATGTCAGTATTCTCTACAAAATGCAACAGATCTCAAATGCCAGCTATATCAATGATCTCTACAAAATATGACTGATGTCAAAATACCAGTTAGATCAGTCAACTGTACAAAATATAACAGGTCTCAAAATGCCAGCTACAACAGTAATCTCTATAAAATATGACAGGTCTAAAAACTAGCTACATGAGAAATCTCTACAAAATACGACACATCTCAAAACCAGCTACTTTAACAATCTATCCAAAATATGACAGATCCAAAAATGCCAACTATACTCAACAATGTTTACTAACTATGACAGATATTATAGTGCCAGCTACATCAGTAATCTCTGCAAAATGCGACAGATCTCAAAATGTCAAGTATATCAACAATTTCTACAAAAAAATGAAAGATCCCAAAATTCCAATAAGATCAGAAATCCCTATATAATTTGACTCATCTCAAAATGGCAGCTACATCAGTAATCTCTACAAAATACAACAGATCTCAAAAACAGCGAGATCGGCAAACTCTACTAAATTCGCAGATCTCAAAACCAGCTACATCAATAATCTCTACAAAATATGACAGATCTCAAAACCAGCTACATCATCAATTTCTACAAAAAAAGACAGATCTCAAAACCAGCTACATTATCAATCTCTACAAAATATGACAGATCTCAAAACCAGCTACATCAATAATCTTTGCAAAATATGACAGATCTCAAAATGTCAGGTACATGAACAATCTCAACAAAATATGACAGATCTCAAGTTGCCAGCTACATCAGCAATCTCTTCACAATACAACACCTCGCAAAATGACAGCTACAACAATAATCTCTCCACAATTTGACAGATCTCAAAATGACAGCTACATCAGTAATCTCTACAAAATACAACAGATCTTAAAATGCCAGCTACATCAGCAATCTCTACACAATATGACAGATCTCAAAACCAGCCACATCATCAATGTCTTCAGAATGGGACACATCTCAAAATGCCAGCTGTATCAGCAATCTCTACAAAATACAGCAGATCTTAACATGCCAGCTGCATCAGAAATCTCTACAAAATACAGCAGATCTTAACATACCAGCTACATCAACAATCTCTACAAAATATGACAGATCTCAAAACCAGCTACATCAATAATCTCTACAAAATATGACAGATCTCAAAATGTCAGGTACATGAACAATCTCAACAAAATATGACAGATCTCAAGTTGCCAGCTACATCAGCAATCTCTTCACAATACAACACCTGGCAAAATGACAGCTACAACAATAATCACTCCACAATTTGACAGATTTCAAAATGACAGCTACATCAGTAATCTCTACAAAATGCAACAGATCACAAAATGCCAGC
The DNA here is from genome assembly GCA_016271365.2 of Neoceratodus forsteri. Classification (NCBI taxonomy): domain Eukaryota; kingdom Metazoa; phylum Chordata; order Ceratodontiformes; family Ceratodontidae; genus Neoceratodus; species Neoceratodus forsteri. Next base: position 877,887,108 of record CM028131.1, on the reverse strand, counting down.
TATATCAATGATCTCTACAAAATATGACTGATGTCAAAATACCAGATAGATCTGTCAACTGTACAAAATATAACAGGTCTCAAAATGCCAGCTACATCAGTAATCTCTACAAAATATGACAGGTCTAAAACTAGCTACATGAGAAATCTCTACAAAATCACTTACATCTCAAAACCAGCTACTTTAACAATCTATCCAAAATATGACAGATCCCAAAATGCCAGCTATATCAACAATGTTTACTAACTATGACAGATATTATAGTGCTAGCTACATCAGTAATCTCCATAAAATCGACAGATCTCAAAATGTCAACTATATCAACAATTTCTACAAAAAAATGAAAGATCCCAAAATTCCAATAAGATCAGTAATCCCTATATAATTTGACACATCTCAAAATGGCAACTACATCAGTAATCTCTAGAAAATACAACAGATCTCAAAAACAGCGAGATCGGCAAACTCTACTAAATTCACAGATCTCAAAACCAGCTACATCAATAATCTCTACAAAATATGACAGATCTCAAAACCAGCTACATCATCAATTTCTACAACATAAGACAGATCTCAAAACCAGCTACATTAACAATCTCTACAAAATATGACAGATCTCAAAACCAGCTACATCAATAATCTTTGCAAAATATGACAGATCTCAAAATGCAAGCTACATCCACAATCTCGACTAAATACGACAGCTCTCAAAATGCCAGCAACATCAACAATCTCTACAAAATATGGCAGATCTCAAAACCAGCTACATCAATAATCTCTACAAAATATGACAGATCTCAAAATGTCAGGTACATGGACAATCTCAACAAAATATGACAGATCTCAAGTTGCCAGCTACATCAGCAATCTCTTCACAATACAACACCTCGCAAAATGACAGCTACAACAATAATCTCTCCACAATTTGACAGATCTCAAAATGACAGCTACATCAGTAATCTCTACAAAATACAACAGGTCTTAAAATGCCAGCCACATCAGTAGTCTCTACAAAATACAACAGATCTCAAAATGCCAGCTACATCAACAATCTGTACAAAATATGACAGATCTCAAAATGCCTGCTACACAGCAATCGCGACAAAATACAGCCGATCTTAACATGCCAGCTGCATCAGAAATCTCTACAAAATACAGAAGATCTTAACATACCAGCTACATCAACAATCTCTACAAAATATGACAGATCTCAAAATGCCAGTTACATCAACAATTTCTATAAAATATGTCAGATTTCAAAATGCCAGCTACATCAGCAATATGTACAAAATACAACAGCTCTAAAAATACCAGCTACATTAATAATCTCTACAAAATATGACAGATCTCAAAATGCAGCTACATTAATAATCTATACAAAATATGACAGATCTCAAAATGCGAGCTTCATCAGCCATCTCTACAAAAGATGACATCTCAAAATGTCAGCTACATCAACAATGCCTACTAATTATGAGAGATATTATAATGCCAGCTACATCAGTAATCTCTACAAAATGCAACAGATCTCAAAATGCCAGCTCTGTCAATGATCTCTACAAAATATGACTGATGTCAAAATGCCAGTTAGATCAGTAAACTCTACAAAATACAAGAGATCTCAAAATGCCAGCTTCCTCTGTAATCTCTACAAAATACGACAGGTCTAAAAACTTGCGACATGACAAATCTCTACAAAATACGACACATCTCAAAACCAGATACATCAACAATTTATACAAAATATGACAGATCTCAAAATACCAGCTACATCAACAATGTCTATTAAGTATGACAGATACTATAGTGCCAGCTACATCGGTATTCTCTGCAAAATGTGACAAATCTCAAAATGCCAGCTATATCAACAAGTTCTTCTAAAACAAGACAGATCTCAGAATTCCAGTAAGATTAGTAATCTCTACAAAATATGAAAGATCTCAAAATGACAGCTACATCAGTAATGTCTACAAAATACATCAGATCTCAAAACCAGCTAGATCAGCAAACTCTGCAAAATTCGCAGATCTCAAAACCAGCTGCATCAATAATCTCTACAAAATATGACAGATCTCAAAACCAGCTACATCAGCTATCTCTACAAAATGTGAAAGATCTCAAAATCAGCTACATCAACAATCTCTACAAAATATGACAGATCTCAAAACCAGCTACATCAGTAATATCTACAAAATATGACAGATCTCAAAATGCAAGCTACATCCACAATCTCGACTAAATACGACAGCTCACAATTTGCCAGCTAAATCAATAATCTCTACAAAATATGACAGATCTCAAAATGCCAGGTACGTGAACAATCTCAACAAAATATGACAGATCTCAAGTTGCCATCTACATCAGCAATCTCTTCACAATACAACTTCTCTCAAAATGCCAGCTACATCAATAATCTGTAAAAAATTTGACAGATCTCAAAATGACAGCTACCTCAGTAATCTCTACAAAATACAGCAGATCTTAAAATGCCCGCTACATCAGTAATCTCTGCAAAATACAACAGATGTCAAAATGCCAGCTACATCAACAATCTGTACAAAATATGACAGATCACAAAATGCCAGCTACACAGCAATCTCAACAAAATACGGCAATGCCAGCTATATCAGTAATCTCTACAAAATATGACAGATCTCAAAATGCAGATATATTAATATCCACAAAATATGACAGATCTCAAAATACGAGCTTCATCAGCCCTCTCAACAAAAGATGACATCTCAAAATGTCAGCTGTATCAACAATGTCTACTAACTATGACAGATATTATAATGCCAGCTACATCAGTAATCTCTACAAAATGCAAAAGATCTCAAAATGCCAGTAATATCAATGATCTCTACAAAATATGACTAATGTCAAAATACCAGTTAGATTAGTAAACTCTACAAAACACGACAGGTCTCAAAATGCCAGCTACATCAGTAATCTCTACAAAATACGAGAGGTTTAAAAACTAGCTACATGAGAAATCTCTACAAAATATGACACATCTCAAGACCAGCTACATCAACAATCTATACAAAATAAGACAGATCTCAAAATGCCAGCTGCATCAGAAATCTCTACAAAATACAGCAGATCTTAACATGCCAGCTACATCAACAATCTCTTCAAAATATGACAGAATGTCAAAATGCCAGCTACATCAGCAATCTCTACAAAATACAACAGATCTCAAAATGCCAGCTACATCAACAATCTCTACAAAATATGACAGATCTCAAAATGCCGTCTGACATCAGCAATATGTACAAAATACTACAGCTCTAAAAATACCAGCTACATGAATAATCATTACAAAATATGACAAATCTCAAAATGCAGCTACATTAATAATCTATACAAAATATGACAGTTCTCAAAATGAGAGCTTCGTCAGCCATCTCTACAAAAGATGACATCTCAAAATGCCCGCTACATCAACAATGTCTACTAATTATGAGAGATGTTATAATGCCAGCTACATCAGTAATCTCTACAAAATGCAACAGAGCTCAAAATGCCAACTATGTCAATGATCTCTACTAAATATGACTGATGTCAAAATGCCAGTTAGATCAGAAAACTCTACAAAATATGACAGGTCTAAAAACTTGCTACATGACAAATCTCTACAAAATACGACACATCTCAAAACCAGATACATCAACAATCTATACAAAATATGACAGATCTCAAAATGCCAGGTACGTGAACAATGACTACTAACTATGACAGATATTATAGTGCCGGCTACATCAGTAATCTCTGCAAAATGTGGCAGATCTCAAAATGCCAGCTATATCAACAAGTTCTACAAAAATATGACAGATCTCAAAATTCAAGTAAGATCAGAAATCTCTACAAAATATGACAGATCTCAAAATGCCAGCTACTTCAGTAATGTCTGCAAAATACAACAGATCTCAAAACCAGCTAGATCATCAAACTCAGCAAAATTCGCAGATCTCAAAACCAGCAAAATCAATAATCTCTACAAAATATGATAGATCTCAAAACCAGCTACATCAACAATCTCTACAAAACATGACAGATCTGAAAACCAGCTACATCAGTAATATCTACAAAATATGATAGATCTCAAAATGCAAGCTACATCCACAATCTCGACTAAATAGGACAGCTCTCAAATTGCAAGCTAAATCAATAATCTCTACAAATTATGACAGATCTCAAAATGCCAGGTACGTGAACAATCTCAACAAAATATGACAGATCTCAAGTTGCCAGCTACATCAGCAATCTCTTCACAATACAACACCTCTCAAAATGCCAGCTACATCAATAATCTCTCCAAAATTTGACAGATCTCAAAATGCCAGCTACATCAGAATTTCAACAAAAGACTGCAGATCTTAAAATGTCCGCTACATCAGTAATCTCTACAAAATACAAAAGATCTCAAAATGCCAGCTACATCAACAATCTGTACAAAATATGACAGATCTCAAAATGACAGCTACACAGCAATCTCTACAAAATACGGCAATGCCAGCTATATCAGTAATCTCTACAAAATATGACAGATCTCAAAATGCCTGCTACATCAGCAATAAGTACAATAAACAACAGCTCTAAAAATACCAGCTTCATTAATAATCTCTAAAAAATATGACAGATCTCAAAATGCAGCTACATTAATAATCTCTACAAAGTATGACAGATCTCAAAATGCGAGATTCTTCAGCCATCTCTACAAAAGACGACATCTCAAAATGCCAGCCACATTAAGACAATGTCTACTAATTATGAGAGATATTATAATGACAGCTACATCAGTAATCTCTACAAAATGCAGCAGATCTCAAAATGCCAGCTATGTCAATGATCTCTACAAAATATGACTTATGACAAAATGCCAGTTAGATCAGTAAACTATATAAAACACGAGAGATCTTAAAATGCCAGCTACATCTGTAATCGCTACAAAATACGACAGGTCTAAAAACCAGATACATCAAAAATTTATACAAAATATGACAGATCTCAAAATGCCAGCTACATGAACGAAGTCTACAAACTATGACAGATATTATGCTGCCGGCTACATCAGTAATCTCTGCAAAATGTGACAGATCTGAAAATGCCAGCTATATCAACAAGTTCTAAAAAAATATGACAGATCACAGAATTCCAGAAAGATCAGTAATCTCTAAAAAATATGACAGATCTCAAAATGACAGCTACATTAGTAATGTCTACAAAATACACAGATCTCAAAAATTACTAGATCAGCAAACTCTGCAAAATTCGCAGACCTCAAAACCAGCTGCATCAATAATCTCAACAAAATATGACAGATCTCAAAACCAGCTACATCAGCTATCTCTACAAAATATGAAAGATCTTAAAACCAGCTACATCAACAATCTCTACAAAATATGACAGATCTCAAAACCAGCTACATCAGTAATATCTACAAAATATGACAGATCTCAAAATGCACGCTACATCCACAATCTCGACTAAATACGACAGCTCTCAAATTGCCAGCTAAATCAATAATCTCTACAAAATATGACAGATCTAAAAATGCCAGGTATGTGAACAATCTCAAGAAACTATGACAGATCTCAAGTTGCCAGCTACATCAGCAATCTCTTCACAGTACAACACCTCTCAAAATGCCAGCTACAACAATAATCTCTCTAAAATTTGACAGATCTCAAATTGGCAGCTACATCTGTAATCTCTACAAAAAACAGAAGATCTTAAAATGCCCGCTACATCAGTAATCTCTAGAAAATACAACAGATCTCAAAATGCCAGCTACATCAACAATCTGTACAAAATATGACAGATCTCAAAATGCAGCTACATTAATAATACCTACAAAATTTGACAGATCTCAAAATGCGAGCTTCATCAGCCCTCTCAACAAAAGATGACATCTCAAAATGTCAGCTACATCAACAATGTCTACTAACTATGACAGACATTATAATGCTAGATATGTCAGTATTCTCTACAAAATGCAACAGATCTCAAAATGCCAGCTATATCAATGATCTCTACAAAATATGACTTATGTCAAAATACCAGTTAGATCAGTCAACTGTACAAAATATAACAGGTCTGAAAATGCCTGCTACATCAGTAATCTCTACAAAATATGACAGGTCTAAAAACTAGCTACATGAGAAAACTCTACAAAATACGACACATCTCAAAACCAGCTACTTTAACAATCTATACAAAATATGACAGATCCCAAAATACCAGCTACATCAACAATGTTTACTAACTATGACAGATATTATAGTGCCAGCTACATCAGTAATCTCTGCAAAATGCGACAGATCTCAAATTGTCAACCATATCTACAATTTCTACAACAAAATGAAATATCCAAAAATTCCAATAAGATCAGTAATCCCTATATAATTTGACACATCTCAAAATGGCAGCTACATCAGTAATCTCTACAAAATACAACAGATCTCAAAACCAGCGAGATCGGCAAACTCTACTAAATTCGCAGATCTCAAAACCAGCTACATAAATAATCTCTACAAAATATGACAGATCTCAAAACCATCTACATCAGCAATTTCTACAAAATATGACAGATCTCAAAACCAGCTACATTAACAATCTCTACAAAATATGACAGATCTCAAGTTGCCAGCAACATCAGCAATTTCTTCACAATACAACACCTCTCAAAATGCCAGCTACAACAATAATCTCTCCAAAATTTGACAGATCTCATAATGACAGCTACATCAGTAATCTCTACAAAATACAACAGATCTTGAAATGCCAGCTACATCAGCAATCTCTACAAAATATGACAGATCTCAAAACCAGCCACATCATCAATGTCTTCAGAATGGGACACATCTCAAAATGCCAGCTGCATCAGCAATCTCTACAAAATACAGCAGATATTAACATGCCAGCTACATCAACAATCTCTACAAAATATGACAGATCTCAAAATGCCAGCTACGTCAGCAATCTCTACAAAATAAAACAGATCTTAAAATGCCAGCTACATCAGCAATCTCTACAAAATTTGACAGATCTCAAAACCAGCCACATCATCAATGTCTTCAGAATGGGACACATCTCAAAATGCCAGCTGCATCAGCAATCTCTACAAAATACAGCATATCTTAACATGCCAGCTGCATCAGCAATCTCTACAAAATACAGCAGATCTTAACATGCCAGCTACATCAACAATCTCTACAAAATATGACAGATCTGAAAATGCCAGCTACGTCAGCAATCTCTACAAAATACAACAGATCTCAAAATGCCAGCTGCATCAACAATCTTTATAAAATATGACAGATCTCAAAATGCCAGCTACATCAGCAATAGGTACAAAATACAACAGCTCTAAAAATACCAGCTACATTAATAATCTCTAGAAAAAATGACAGATCTCAAAATGCAGCTACATTAATAATCAATACAAAATATGACAGATCTCAAAATGCGAGCTTCATCAGCCATCTCTACAAAAGACGACATCTCAAATTGCCAGCTACATCAACAATGTCTACTAATTATGAGAGATATTATAATGCCAGCTACATCAGTAATCTCTACAAAATGCAACAGATCTCAAAATGCCAGCTATGTCAATGATCTCTATAAAATATGACTGATGTCAAAATGCCAGTTAGATCAGTAAACTCTGCAAAATACGACAGATCTCAAAATGCCAGCTACATCTGTAATCTCTGCAAAATACAACAGGTCTAAAAAACCCGCTACATGACAAATCTCGACAAAATACAACACTTCTCAAAATAAGATACATCAACAATTTATACAAAATATGACAGATCTCAAAATGCCTGCTACATCAACAATGTTTATTAAGTATGACAGATATTTTAGTACCAGCTACATCGGTAATCTCTGCAAAATGTGACAGATCCCAAAATGCCAGCTATATCAACAAGTTCTACAAAAACATGACAGATCTCAGAATTCCAGTAAGCTCAGTAATCTCTACAAAATATGAAAGATCTCAAAATGCCAGCTACATCAGTAATGTCTACAAAATACAACAGATCTCAAAACCAGCTAGATCAGCAAACTCTGTAAAATTCGTAGATCTCAAAACCAGCTGCATCAATAATCTCTACAAAAGATAACAGATCTCAAAACCTGCTACATCAGTAATCTCTTCAAAATGCAACAGATCTCAAAATGCCTGCTACATCAGTGATCTCTACAAAATATGACAGGTTTAAAAACTAGCTACATGACAAATCTCTACAAAATATGACACATCTTGAAACCAGCTTCATCAACAATCTATACAAAATATGACAGATCTCAAAATGCCAGTTACATCACCAATGTCTACTAACTATGACAGATATTATAGTGCCAGCTACTTCAGTAATCTCTGCAAAATGCGGCAGATCTCAAAATGCCAACTATATCAACAGTTGCTACAAAAATATGACTGATGTCACAATTCCAACAAGATCAGTAATCTCTATATAATATGACACTTCTCAAAATGGCAGCTACATCAGTAATCTCTACAAAATACAACACATCTCAAAACCAGCGAGATTGGCATACTCTACTAAATTCACAGATCTCAAAACCAGCTACATCAATAATCTCTACAAAATATGACAGATATCAAAAGCAGCTACATCAGCAATATCTACAAAATATGACAGATCTCAAAACCAGCAACATCAACAAACTCTACAAAATATGACAGATCTCAAAACCAGCTACATCAGTAATCTCTACAAAATATGACAGATCTCAAAATGGAAGCTACATCTACAATCTCGACTAAATTTGACAGCTCTCAAAATGCCAGCTACATCAACAATCTCTACTAAATATGACAGATCTCAAAACCAGCTAAATCAATAATCTCTACAAAATATGACAGACCTTAAAATGCAAGGTATGTGAACAATATCAACAAAATATGACAGATGTCAAGTTTCCGGCTACATCAGCAATCTCTTCACAATATGACACCTCTCAAAATGCCAGCTACATCTATAATCTCTACAAAATACAACAGTTCTTAAAATGCCAGCTACATCGGTAATCTCTACAAAAATACAACAGATCTTAAAATGCCAGCTACATCAGTAATCTCTACAAAATATGACAGAACTCAAAACCAGCCACATCATCAATGTCTTCAGAATGGGACAGATCTTAAAGCAGCTACATCAACAATCTGTAAAAAATATGACAGATCTCAACATGCCAGCTACGTCAGCAATCTCTACAAATTACAACAGATCTCAAAATGCCAGCTACATCAACAATCTCTACAAAATACAGCAGATCTTAAAATGCCCGCTACATCAGTAATCTTCACAAAATACAACAGATCTCAAAAGGCCAGCTACATCAACAATCTGTACAAAATATGACAGATCTCAAAATGTCAACTACACAGCAATCTCAACAAAATACGGCAATGCCAGCTATATCAGTTATCTCTAAAAAATATGACAGATCTTAAAATGCCTGCTACATTAGCTATATGTACAAAATACAACAGCTCTAAAAATACCAGCTACATTAATAATCTCTACAAAATATGACAGATTTCAAAATGCAGCTACATTAATAATCTATGCAAAATATGACAGATCTCAAAATGTGAGCTTCATCAGCCATCTCTACAAAAGACGACATCTCAAAATGCCAGCTACATCAACAATGTTGACTAATTATGAGAGATATTATAATGCCAGATATATCTGTAATCTCGATAAAATGCAACAGATCTCAAAATGCCAGCTATATCAATGATCTCTACAAAATATGACTGATGTCAGTTAGATCAGTAAACTCTACAAAATATGAGAGATCTCAAAATGCCAGCTACATCTGTAATCTCAACAAAATATGGCAGGTCTAAAAATTTGCTGCATGACAAATCTCTACAAAATACAACACATCTCAAAACCAGATACATCAACAATCTATACAAAATATTACAGATCTCAAAATGCCAGCTACATCAACAATGTCAACTAACTATGACAGATATTATAGTGCCAACTACATCAGTAATCTCTGCAAAATGTGACAGATCTCAAAATGCCAGCTATATCAACAAGTTCTACAAAAATATGACAGATCTCAAAATTCCAGTAAGATCAGTAATCTCTACAAAATATGACAGATCCCAAAATGCTAGCTACATTCGTAATGTCTACAAAATAAAACAGATCTCAAAACCAGTTAGATCAGCAAACTCTGCAAAATTTGCAGATAACAAAATGAGCTACATCAATAATCTCTACAAAATATGACAGATCTCAAAACCAGCTACATCAGCTATCTCTACAAAATATGACCGATCTCAAAATCAGCTACATCAACAATCTCTACAAAATATGACAGATCTCAAAACCAGCTACATCAGTAATATCTATCTAAATATGACCAATCTCAAAATGCAAGCTACATCCACAATCTCGACTAAATCCGACAGCTCACAAATTGCCAGGTAAATCTATAATCTCTACAAAATATGACAGATTTCAAAATGCCAGGTACGTGAACAATCTCAACAAAATATGACAGATCTCAAGTTGCCAGCTACATCAGCAATCTCTTCACAATACAACACATCTCAAAATGCCAGCTACATCAATAATTTCTCCAAAATTTGACAGATCCCAAATGCCAGCTACATCAGAAATCTTTACAAAATACAACAGATCTCAAAATGCCAGCTACATCAACAATCTGTACAAAATATGATGGATCTCAAAATGCCAGCTACACAGCAATCTCAACAAAATACGGCAATGCCAGCTGTATCAGTAATCTCTACAAGATATGACAGATCTCAAAATGCCTGCTACATCAGCAATAGGTACAAAATACAACTGCCCTAAAAATACCAGCTACATTAATAATCTCTACAAAATATGACAGATCTCAAAATGCAGCTTCATTAATAATCTATACAAAATATGACAGATCTCAAAATGCGAGCTTCATCAGCCAACTCTTCAAAAGACGACATCTCAAAATGCCAACTATGTCAATGATCCCTACAAAATATGACTGATGTCAAAATGCCAGTTAGATCAGTAAACTCTACAAAATACGAGAGATCTCAAAATGCCAGCTATATCTGTAATCTCTACAAAATACGACAGGTCTAAAAACTTTCTACATCACAAATCTCTTCAAAATGCGACACATCTCAAAACCAGATACATCAACAATCTATACAAAATATGACATATCTCAAAATGCCAGCTACATCAACAAAGTCTACTAACTATGACAGATATTATAGTGCCAGCTACATGAGCAATCTCTGCAAAATGTGACAGATCTCAAAATGCCAGCTCTATCAACAAGTAGTACAAAAATATGACAGATCTCAAAATTCCAGTAAGATCAGAAATCTCTACAAAATATGACAGATCTCAAAATGCCAGCTACATCAATCATGTCTACAAAATGCAACAGATCTCAAAACCAGCTAGATCAGCAAGCTCAGCAAAATTAGCAGATCTCAAAACCAGCTACATCAATAATCTCTTCAAAAAATGACAGATCTCAAAACCAGCTACATCAGCTATCTCTACAAATTATGACAGATCTCAAAACCAGCTACATCAACAATCTTTACAAAATATGACAGATCTCAAAACCAGCTACATCTGTAATATCTACAAAATATGACATCTCAAAATGCAAGTTACATCCACAATCTCGACTAAATACGACAGCTCTCAAATTGCCAGCTAAATCAATAATCTCTACAAAATATGACAGATCTCAAAATGCCAGGTACATGAACAATCTCAACAAAATATGACAGATCTCAAGTTGCCAGCTACATCACCAATCTCTGCACAATACAACACATCTCAAAGTGCCAGCTACATCAATAATCTCTCCAAAATTTGACAGATCTCAAAATGCCAGCTACATCAGTAATCCCTACAAAATACAGCAGATCTTAAAATGCCCGCTACTTCAGTAATCTCTTCAAAAAATGACACATCTCAAAATGCCAGCAATATCAATAATCTCAACAAAGTATGACACACCTCAAAATGCCAGCTACATTAGTAATCTCTGCTAAACATGACAGATCTCAAAACCAGATATATCAACAATCTCTACAAAATATGATAGATCTCAAAATGCGAGCTTCATCAGCAATCTCTACAAACTACGACAGATCTCCAAATGCCAGCTACATCCGTAATCTCTACAAAATATGACAGATGTCAAAACCAGCCACATAATCAATCTCTATAAAATATGACAGATCTCAAAATGCCGGCTACATCAGCAATCTCTAAAAAGAATGACAGATCTCAAAATGCCAACTATATCAACAATCTCTTCAAAATATGACAGATCTCAAAATGCCAGCTACATCAGCAATATGGACAAAATACAACAACTCTCAAAATACTAACAACAATAATCTTTACAAAATATGACAGACCTCAAAATACTAGCTACATCAATAATCTCTGCAAAATATGACAAACATTATAATGCCAGCTACATCAGTAATCTCTTCAAAATGCAGCAAATCTCAAAATGGCAGCTATATCAATGATCTCTACAAAATATGACTTATCTCAAAATGCCAGTTCGCTCAGTAAACTCTATAAAATATGACATATCTCAAAACCAGCTACATCAGCAATCTCTACAAAATATGCAGATCTCAAAACCAGCTACATCAACAATCTGTGCAAAATAAGACAGATCTCAAAATGCCAGCTGTATCAATAATCTCTACAATATATGACTTATATCAAAATGCAAGCAACATGAGCAGTTTCTTCAATATGCAACAGATTTTAAAATGCCAACTACATCAAACAAATCTTTACAAAATACAACAGATCTTAAAATGCCAGCTACATCAGTAATCTCTACAAAATGTGACAGACCTCAAAATGCCAGCTATATAAGCTATCTCTAAAAAATATAACTGATCTCAAAACGCCTGCAATATCAATCAACTCAAAATATGACACACCTCAAATGCCAGCTAGATCAGTAATCTCTACAAAATATGACAAATCTCATAATGCCAGAGACATCAGCAATCTCTATAAAATATAACAGATCTTAAAATGACAGCTACATAAGTAATCTCTACAAAATATGACAAATCTCAAAATGCCAGCTACATCTGTAATCTCTACAAAATATGGCAGCACTCAAAATGCCAGCTACATCAGTAATCTCTACAAAATACGGCAGCAATCAAAATGCCAGTTACAACAATAATCTTTACAAATTAAGATAGATCTCAAAATGCTGGCTACATCAGTAAACTCTTCCATATATGACATATCTCAAACTGCCAGCTACATCAAAAATCTCTACAAAAAACGAGAGATCTTAAAATGCCAGCTACATCAGTAATATCTACAAAATGCGACATTTCTCAAAATTCCAGCTACATCTGCAATCTCTACAAAATACAAGAAATTTCAAAATGCCAGCTAAATCAACAATCTCTATAAAATAAGGCAGATCTCAAAATGCCAGCTACATCAGTAATCTCTACAAAATATGACAGATCTCAAAATGCCAGCTGCATCCACAATCTTGACTAAATACGACTGCTCTCAAAATGCCAGCTAAATCAATAATTTCCACAAAATATGACAGAACTCAAAATGCCTGCCACATGAACAATCTCAACAAAATATGACATATCTCAAGTTGCTAGCTACATCAGCAACCTCTTCAGAATACAACACTGCTCAAAATGCCAGCTACAACAATAATCTCTCCAAAATTCAACAGATCTCAAAATGCCAGCTACATCAGTAATCAGTACAAAATACAACATATCTTAAAATGACAGCAACATTAGTAATTTCTACAGTATACGACAGATCTTAAAGTGCCTGCTACATCAATAATCTCTACAAAATATAACAGATCTCCAAACCAGCCACAAAATCAATCTCCACAAAATACGACAGATTTCAAAACCAGCTGCATCAACAATCTCTACAAAACATGACAGATCTCAACATACCAGCTACGTTAGCAAACTCTACAACATGCGACTCATCTCAAAATGCCAACTATATCAATAATCTCTACAGAATACGACAGATCTCAAAATGCCAGCTACATCAGCAATCTCTAAAAAATAAAGCACATCTCAAAATGCCAGCAATATCAATAATCTCTACAAAGTATGACACACCACAAAATGCCAGCTACATCAGTAATCTCAAGAAAATGTAACAGATCTCAAAATGCCAGCTACATCAGTAATCTCTGCAAAACATGACAGATCTTAAAACCAGTTACATGAACAATCTCTGCAAAATATGATAGATCTCAAAATGCGAGCTTCATCAGCAATCTCTACAAACTACGACAGATCTCAAAATGCCAGCTACATCAGTAATCTCTACAAAATATGACAGCTCTCAAAACCAGCCACATAATCAATCTCTATAAAATATGACAGATCCCAAAATGCCAGGCTACACCAGCAATCTCCAAAAAGAATGACAGATCTCAAAATGCCAGCTACATCAACAATCTCAACAAAATATGACAGATCTTAAAATACCAGCTACATCAGCAATATGTGCAAACTACAACTCTCAAAATACCAACTACAATAATAATCTTTACAAAGTATGACAGACCTTTTAAAATACTAGCTACATCAATAATCTCTGCAAAATATGACAGATATTATAACGCTAGCTGCATCAGTAATCTCTTCAAAATGCAACAAATCTCAAAATGGCAGCAATATCAATGTTCTCTACAGAATATGACTGATCTCAAAATGCCAGTTCACTCAGTAAACTGTATAAAATATGACATATCTTAAAACCAGCTACATCAGCAATCTCTACAAAATATGCAGATCTCAAAACCAGCTACACCAACAAGCTCTGCAAAATAAGACAGATCTCAAAATGCCAGCTGTATCAATAATCTCTACAAAATATGACAGATTTCAAAATGCAAGCAACACGAGCAATTTCTTCAACATAGAACAGATTTCAAAATGCCAACTACATCAAAAATCTTTACAAAATATGACAGAACTTAAAATGCCAGCTATATCAGTAATCTCTACAAAATGTGACAGAACTCAAAATGCCAACTATATGATTAATCTCTAAAAAATACAACTGATCTCAAAATGCCAGCAATATCAAACATCTCTCCAAAATATGACACACCTCAAAATGCCAGCTACATCAGTAATCTCTACAAAATATGACAAATCTCAAAATGCCAGTGACATCAGCAATCTCTAAAAAAATAACAGATCTCAAAATGACAGCTACATCAGTAATCTGTACAAAATATGACAAATCTCAAAATGCCAGCTACATCAGTAATGTCTGCAAAATACGACAGCACTCAAAATGCCATTTACTACAATAATCTCTACAAAATAAGATAGATCTCAAAATGCTAGCTACATCAGTAAACTCCTCCAAAAATGACATATCTCAAAATGCCAGCTACATCTAAAATCTCCACAAAAAATGAGAGATCTTAAAATGCCAGTTACATCAGTAATATCTACAAAATACGACATTTCTCAAAATTCCGGCTACGTCAGCAATCTCTACAAAATACAAGAAATTTCAAAATGCCAGCTAAATCAACAATCTCTATAAAATATGGCAGATCTCAAAATGCCAGCTACATCAGTAATCTCTACAAAATACAACAGATCTCAAAATGCCAGCAACATCCACAATCTCGACTAAATACAACTGCACTCAAAATGCCAGCTAAATCAATAATTTCTACAAAATATGACAGATCTCAAAATGCCTGCCACATGAACAATCTCAACAAAATATGCAATATCTCAAGTTTCCAGCTACATCAGCAATCTCTTCACAATACAACACTGCTCAAAATGCCAGCTACATCAATAATCTCTCTAAAATTTAACAGATCTCAAAATGACAGCTACATCAGTAATTAGTACAAAATACAACATATCTTAAAATGACAGCTACATCAGTAATATCTACCAAATATGACAGATCTCAAAACAAGCAACATCATCAATGACTAAAAAAAGGACAGATCTCAAACCAGCTACATCAACAATCTGTAAAAAATATGACAGATCTCAAAATGCCAGCTGCATCAGCAATCTCTACAAAATACAACAGATCATAACATGCCTGCTACATCAACAATCTCTGCAAAATATGACAGATCTCAAAATGCCTGCTACGTCAGCAGTCTATACAAAATATTACAATTCTCAAAATGCCAGCTACATCAGCAATCTCAACAAAATATGACAATGCCAGCTGTATCAGCAATCTCTATAAAATATGACAGATCTTAAAATGCCAACTACATCAACAAGATGTACAAAATGCAACAGTTCTCAAAATACCAGCTACATCAAAAATCTCTACAAAATATGAGAAATCTCAAAATGCAGCTACACCAATAATCTCTACAAAATATTACAGATCCCAAAATATGAGCTTCATCAGCAATCTCTTCAAAAGACGACATCTCAAAATGCCAGCTACATCAACAATGTCTACTAACTATGATAGATATTATGATGCCAGCTACATCAGTAATCTATACAAAATGAAACAGATTTCAAAATGCCAGTTATATCAATGATCTCTACAAAATATGACTTATCTCGAAATGCCAGTTAGATCAGTAATCCCTACAAAATATGACATATCCCAAAAAGACAGCTACATCAACAATGTCTACTATGACAGATATTACACTGCCAGCTACATCAGTAATCTCTGCAAAATATGACATATCTCAAAATGCCAGCGACATCAACAATTTCTATAAAATATGACAGATCTCAATATTCCAGTTAGATCAGTAATCTCTACAAAATACGAAAGATCTCAAAATGCCAGCTACATAAGTAATCTCTACAAAATATGACAGGTCTAAAAACTAGCTAGAGGAGAAATCTCTACAAAATATAACACATCTCAAAACCAGCTACATCAACAATCTATACAAAATATGACAGATCCCAAAATGCCAGCTACACCGACAATGTCTACTAACTATGACAGATATTATAGTGCAGGCACATCAGTAATCTCTGTAAAATGCAACAGATCTCAAAATGCCAACTATATCAACAATTTCTACAAAAATATGACAGATCTCAAAACTCCAATAAGATCAGTAATCTCTAAATAAAACAGCACATCTCAAAAGGCCAGCTACATCAGCAATCTCTACAAAATACAACAGATCTCAAAACCAGCGAGATCGGCAAACTCTACAAAATTCGCAGATCTCAAAACCAGATACATCAATAATCTCAACAAAATATGACATATCTCAAAACCAGCAACATCAGCAATCTCTACAAAATATGACAGATCTTAAAACCAGCTACATCAACAATCTATACAAAATATGATAGATCTCAAAACCAGCTACATCAGGAATCTCTTCTAAATATGACAGATCTCAAAATACAAGCTACATCCACAATCTCAACTAAATACGACACCTCTCAAAATGCCAGCTAAATCAATCATCTCTGCAAAATATGACAGATCTCCAAATGCTAGGTACGTGAACAATCTCAGCAAAATATGACAGATCTCAAGTTTCCAGCTACTTCAGCAATCTCTTCACAACACGACACCTCTCAAAATGCCAGCTTCATCTATAATCTCTTTAAAATTTGACAGATCTCAAAATGCCAGCTACATCGGTAATCTCCACAAAATACAACACATCTTAAAATGCCAGCTACATCAGTAATCTCTACAAAATATGACAGATCTCAAAACCAGCCACATTATCAATGTCTTCAGAATGGGACAGATCTCAAACTAGCTACATCAAAAATCTGCAAAAAATATGACAGACCTCAAAATGCCAGCTGCATCAGTAATCTCTACATAATACAGCAGATCTTAACATGCCAGCTACATCAACAATCTCTACAAAATATGACAGATCTCAAAATGCCAGCTATGTCAGCAATCTCTACAAAACACAAATGATCTCAAAATGCCAGCTACATCAACAATCTCTACAAAATATGACAGATCTCAAAATGCCAGCTATATCAGCAATATGTACAAAATACAACAGCTCTAAAAATACAAGCTACATTAATAATCTATACAAAATATGATAGATCTCAAAATGCGAGCTTCATCAGCCATCTCTACAAAAGACGACATCTCAAAATGCCAGCTACATCAACAATGTCTACTAATTATGAGAGATATAATGCCAGCGACATCAGTATTCTCTACAAAATGCAAAAGATCTCAAAATGCCAGCTATGTCAATGAACTCTACAAAATATGACTGATGTCAAAATGCCAGTTAGATCAGAAAACTCTACAAAATATGAGAGATCTTGAAATGCCAGCTACATCTGTAATCTCTACAAAATACGACAGATCTAAAAACTTGCTACATGACAAATATCTACAAAATATGACACATCTCAAAACCAGATACATCAACAATCTGTACAAAATATGACAGATCTCAAAATGCCAGCTTCAACAGCAATGTCTTCTAACAAAGACAGATATTATACTGCCAGCTACATCAGTAATCTCTACAAAATGTGACAGAACTCAAAATGCCAGCTATATCAACAAGTTCTACAAAAATATGACAGATCTCAAAATTCCAGTAAGATCAGTAATCTCTACCAACTACGACAGATCTTAAAATGCCAGCTACATCAGTAATGTCTACAAAATAAAACAGATCTCAAAACCAGCTAGATCAGCAAACTCTGCAAAATTTGCAGATCTCAAAACCAGCTACATCAATAATCTCTACAAAATATGACAGATCTCAAAACCAGCTACATCAACAATCTCTGCAAAATACGACAGATCTCAAAACCAGCTACTTCAGTAATATCTACAAAATATGACAGATCTCAAAATGCAAGCTCCATCCACAATCTTGGCGAAATACGACAGCTCTCAAATTGCCAGCTAAATCAATAATCTCTACAAAATATGGCAGATCTCAAAATGCCAGGTACGTGAACAATCTCAACAAAATATGACAGAACTCAAGTTGTCGGCTACATCAGCAATCTCTTCACAATACTACACCTCTCAAAATGCCAGCCACATCAATAATCTCACCAAAATATGACAGATCTCAAAACCAGCTACATCAGCAATCTCTTCACAATACTACACCTCTCAAAATGCCAGCTACATCAATAATCTCTCCAAAATTTGATAGATCTCAAAATGCCAGCTTCAACAGTAATCTCTACAAAATACAGCAAATGTTAAAATGCCTGCTACATTAGTAATCTCTACAAAATACAACAGATCTCAAAATGCCAGCTACATCAACAATCTGTACAAAATATGACATATCTCAAAATGCCAGCTGCACAGCAATCTCATCAAAATACGGCAATGCCAGCTATATCAGTGATCTCTACAAAAAATGACAGATCTCAAAATGCCAGCTACATCAGCAATATGTACAAAATACAACAGCTCTCAAAATACCAGCTACATTAATAATCTCTACAAAATATGACAGATCTCAAAATGCAGCTACATTAATAATCTCTACAAAATATAACAGATCTCAAAATGCGAGCTTCATCAGCCCTCTCAACAAAAGACTGACATCTCAAAATGTCAGCTACATCAACAATGTCTACTAACTATGACAGATATTATAATGCCAGCTATATCAGTAATCTTTACAAAATGAAACCGATCTCAAAATACCAGCTATATCAATGATCCCTACAAAATATGACTGATGTCAACATACCAGTTAGATCAGCAAACTCTACAAAATACGACAGGTCTCAAAATGCCAGCTACATCAGTAATCTCAACAAAATACGTCAGGTCTAAAAACTAGCTACATGAGAAATCTCTTAAAATATGACAGATCTCAAAACCAGCTACATCAACAATCTTTACAAACTACGACAGATGTCAAAATGCCAGCTGCATCAACAATGTCTACTAACTATGACAGATAATGTAGTGCCAGCTACATCAGTAATCTCTGCAAAATGAGACAGATCTCAAAATACCAGCTATATGAACAAATTCTACAAAATATGACACATCTCAAAATTCCTGTTAGATCAGTAATTTCTACAAAATACAGCAGATCTTAAAATGCCTGCTACATCAGTAATCTCTACAAAATACAAAAGATCTCAAAACCAGCTAGACCAGTAAACTGTACAAAATTAGCTAATCTCATAACCAGCTACATCAATAATCTCTACAAAATAAGACATTTCCCAAAATCCAAGCTTCATCAGCCATCTCTACAAAAGACAACATCACAAAACGCCAGCTACATCAATAATGTCTACTAATTATGAGAGATATTATAATGATAGTGACATCAGTAATCTCTACAAAATGCAACAGATCTCAAAATGCCAGCTATGTCAATGATCTCTACAAAATATGACTGATGTCAAAATGCCAGTTAGATCAGTAAACTCTGCAAAATACGAGAGATCTCAAAATGCCAGCTACATCTGTAATCTCTACAAAATACGACGGGTCTAAAAACTTGCTACATGACAAATCTCTGCAAAATACGACACATCTCAAAACCAGATAAGTCAACAATCTATACAAAATATGACAGATCTCAAAATGCTAGCTACATCAACAATGTCTACTAACTATGACATATATTACAGTGCCAGCTACAACACTAATCTCTGCAAAATGTGACAGATCTCAAAATGCCAGCTATATCAACAAGTTCTACAAAAACATGACAGATCTCAAAATTTCACTAAGATCAGAAATCTCTACAAAATACAGCAGATCTTAAAATGCCTGCTACATCAGTAATCTCTACAAAATACAACATATCTCAAAATGCCAGCTACATCAACAATCTGTACAAAATATGACAGATCTCAAGATGACAGCTACACAGCAATCTCAACAAAATACGGCAATGCCAGCTATATCAGTCATTTCGGCAAAATATGACAGAACTCAAAATGCCAGCTACATCAGCAATATGTACAGAATACAACAGCTCTCAAAATACCAGCTACATTAATAATCTCTACAAAATATGACAGATCTCAAAATGCAAGCTTCATCAGCCCTTGCAACAAAAGACGACATCTCAAAATGTCAGCTACATCAACAATGTCTACTAACTATGACAGATATTACAATGCCAGCTATGTCAGTAATCTCTACAAAATGCAACAGATCTCAAAATGCCAGCTACATCAATGATCTCTACAAAATATGACTGATGTCAACATACCAGTTAGATCAGTTAACTCTACAAAATACGACAGGTCTCAAAATTCCAGCTACATCAGTAATCTCTACAAAATATGACAGGTCTAAAAACTAGCTACTTGAGAAATCTCTAAAAATATGACAGATCTCAAAATCAGCTACATCAACAATCTCTACAAAATATGACAGATCTCAAAATCTGCTACATCGGTAATCTCAACACAATATGACAGATCTCAAAATGCCAGCTTCATTAGCCCTCTCAATAAAAGATGACATCTCAAAATGTCAGCTGCATCAATAATGTCTACTAACTGTGACAGATATTATAATGCCAGCTACGTCAGTAATCTCTTCAAAATGCAACAGATCTCAAAATGACAGCTATTTCAATGATCTCTACAAAATATGACTGATGTCAAAATACCAGTAAGATCAGTGAACTCTACAAATTACGACAGATCTCAAAACCAGCTACATCAACAATCTACAGAAAATATGACAGATCTCAAAATGACGGCTATATCACCAATGTCTACTAAATATGACAGATATTGTAGTGACAGCTACATCAGTAATCTCTGCAAAATGAGACAGATCTCAAAATGCCAGCTATATGAACAATTTCTACAAAATATGACAGATCTCAAAATTCATGTTAGATCAGTAATCTCTACAAAATATGACAGAATTAAAAATGCCAGCTACATCAGTAATCTCAACAAAATACAACAGATCTCAAAACCAAAACCAGCTAGATCAGAAAACTCTACAAAATTTGCTGATCTCATAACCAGCTACATCATTAATCTCCACAAAATATGACAGATCTCAAAACCAGCTATATCAGCAATCTCTACAAAATATGACAGATTTCAAAACCAGCTACATCAACAATCTCTACAAAATATGACAGATCTCAAAACCAGCTACATCAGTAATCTCTACTAAATATGACAGATCTCAAAATGCAAGCTACATCCACAATCTCGACTAAATAAGACAGGTCTCAAAATAGCAGCTAAATCAAGAATATCTACAAAATATGACAGATCCCAATATAGCAGGAACGTGAACAATCTCAACAAAATATGACAGATCTCTAGATGCCAGTTACATCAGCAATCTCTTCACAAGACGACACCTCTCAAAATTCCAGCTACATCAATAATTTCTACAGGATATGACAGATCTCAAAACCAGCTTTTCATCAATCTCTACAAAATATGACAAATATCAAAATTCCAGATACATCAGTAATCTGAACAAAATATACCAGATCTCAAAATGCCAACTACATCAGCAATCTCCAAAAAATGCAACAGTCTCAAAATACAGCTACATCAACCATCTGTAAAAATATGACAGATCTCAAAATGCCAACTACATCAGTAATCTCTACAAAATATGAGAGCTCTCAAAATTCCAGCTACAACAATAATATCTACAAGATCACAGAGATCTCAAAATGCCAGCTACACCAGTAAACTCTACAAAATATGACATATATCAAAATACCAGCTACATCAGCAATCTCTACAAAATACGACAGATCTTAAAATGCCAGCTACATCAGTAATTTCTACAAAATGCGACAGCTCTCAACATTCCAACTACACCAGCAATCTCCACAAAGTACGACAAATTTCAAAACCAGCTGAATCAACAATCTTTACAAAATATGACAGATCTCAAACCCAGCTACATCAGGAATCTCTACAAAATATGACAGATCTCAAAATGCCAACTACATCCACTATCTCGACTAAATACAACAGCTCTCAAAATGCCGCTAAATCAATAATCTTTACAAAATATGACAGATCTCAAAATGCCAGCAACTTGAACAATCTCAACAAAATATGACAGATCTCAAGTTTTCAGCTACATCAGCAATCTCTGCATAATACGACACCTTCCAAAATGCAAGCTACATAAATAATATCTAAAGAAGATGACAAATATCAAAATGCAAGCTACTTCAGTAATTTCTACAGTAGACGACAGATCTTAAAATGCCAGCTACATCAGTAATCTCTACAAAATATAACAGATCTCCAAACCAGCCACAAAATCAATCTCTACAAAGTACAACAGATCTCAAAATCGGCTGCATCAACAATCTCTACAAAATATGACAGATCTCAAAATACCAGCTACATCAACAATCTCTAGAGCACTGCGACAGAACTCAAAATGCCAGCAACATCAGTAATCTCCACAAAATATGACAGATCTCAAAACCAGCCACATATTCAATCTCTACAAAATGTGACAGATCTCAAAATGCCTGCTACATCAGCAATCTCAAAAAGTATGACAGATCTCAAAATGCCAGCCACATCAACAATCTCTACAAAATATGACAGATCTCAAAATGCCAGCTACAACAGCAATCTCATCAAAATATGGCAATGCCAGCTATATCAATCATCTCTACAAAATATGACAGATCTCAAAATCCCATCTACATCTGCAATCTCTTCACAATACAACACCTCTCAAAATGCAGGCAACATCAATAATCTCTCCAAAATTTGTCGGATCTCAAAATGCCAGCTACTTCAGTAATCTCTACAAAATACAACAGATCTTAAACTGCCCGCTACATCAGTAATCTCTACAAAATACAACATAACTCAAAATGCCAGCTACATCAACAATCTGTACAAAATATGACGGATCTCAAAATGCCAGCTACATCAGCAATATGTACAAAATACAACAGCTCTCAAAATACCAGCTACATTAATAATCTCTACAAAATATGACAGATCTTAAAATGTCAGCTACATCAGTAATCTCTGCACAATTCGACACCTTCCAAAAATACAAAATATGACAAATATCAAAATGCCAGATACATCAGCAATCTCAACAAAATATACCAGATCTCAAAATGCCAACTACATCAGCAATCTCCAAAAAATACAACAGTCTCAAAATGAGAGCTACATCAATAATCTGTAAAAATATGACAGATCTCAAAATGCCAACTACATCAGTAATCTCTACAAAATATGAGAGCTCTCAAAATTATAGCTACAACAATAATATCTACAAGATCACAGAGATCTCAAAATGCCAGCTACACCTGTAAGCTCTACAAAATATGACATATATAAAAATACCAGCTACATCAGCAATCTCTACAAAATACGACAGATCTTAAAATGCCAGCTATATCTATAATTTCTACAAGATGCGACAGCTCTCAACATTCCAGCTACACCAGCAATCTCTACAAAGTATGACAAATCTCAAAACCAGCTAAATCAACAATCTTTACAAAATATGACATATCTCAAACCCAGCTACATCAGCAATCTCTACAAAATACGACAGATCTTAAAATGCCAGCTACATCAGTAATTTCTACAAAATGCGACAGCTCTCAACATTCCAACTACACCAGCAATCTCCACAAAGTACGACAAATTTCAAAACCAGCTGAATCAACAATCTTTACAAAATATGAGAGATCTCAAACCCAGCTACATCAGTAATCTCTACAAAATATGACAGATCTCAAAATACCAACTACATCCACTATCTCGACTAAATACAACAGCTCTCAAAATGCCGCTAAATCAATAATCTTTACAAAATATGACAGATCTCAAAATGCCAGCAACTTGAACAATCTCAACAAAATATGACAGATCTCAAGTTTTCAGCTACATCAGCAATCTCTGCATAATACGACACCTTCCAAAATGCAAGCTACATAAATAATATCTAAAGAAGATGACAAATATCAAAATGCAAGCTACTTCAGTAATTTCTACAGTAGGCGACAGATCTTAAAATGCCAGCTACATCAGTAATCTCTACAAAATATAACAGATCTCCAAACCAGCCACAAAATCAATCTCTACAAAGTACAACAGATCTCAAAATCGGCTGCATCAACAATCTCTACAAAATATGACAGATCTCAAAATACCAGCTACATCAACAATCTCTAGAGCACACGACAGAACTCAAAATGCCAGCAACATCAGTAATCTCCACAAAATATGACAGATCTCAAAACCAGCCACATATTCAATCTCTACAAAATGTGACAGATCTCAAAATGCCTGCTACATCAGCAATCTCAAAAAGTATACCAGATCTCAAAATGCCAGCTACATCAACAATCTCTACAAAATATGACAGATCTCAAAATGCCAGCTACAACAGCAATCTCATCAAAATATGGCAATGCCAGCTATATCAATCATCTCTACAAAATATGACAGATCTCAAAATCCCATCTACATCTGCAATCTCTTCACAATACAACACCTCTCAAAATGCCGGCAACATCAATAATCTCTCCAAAATTTGTCGGATCTCAAAATGCCAGCTACGTCAGTAATCTCTACAAAATACAGCAGATCTTAAACTGCCCGCTACATCAGTAATCTCTACAAAATACAACATAACTCAAAATGCCAGCTACATCAACAATCTGTACAAAATATGACGGATCTCAAAATGCCAGCTACATCAGCAATATGTACAAAATACAACAGCTCTCAAAATACCAGCTACATTAATAATCTCTACAAAATATGACAGATCTTAAAATGTCAGCTACATCAGTAATCTCTGCACAATACGACTCCTTCCAAAATACAAAATATGACAAATATCAAAATGCCAGATACATCAGCAATCTCAACAAAATATACCAGATCTCAAAATGCCAACTACATCAGCAATCTCCAAAAAATACAACAGTCTCAAAATGAGAGCTACATCAATAATCTGTAAAAATATGACAGATCTCAAAATGCCAACTACATCAGTAATCTCTACAAAATATGAGAGCTCTCAAAATTCCAGCTACAACAATAATATCTACAAGATCACAGAGATCTCAAAATGCCAGCTACACCTGTAAGCTCTACAAAATATGACATATATAAAAATACCAGCTACATCAGCAATCTCTACAAATACGACAGATCTTAAAATGCCAGCTATATCTATAATTTCTACAAGATGCGACAGCTCTCAACATTCCAGCTACACCAGCAATCTCTACAAAGTATGACAAATCTCAAAACCAGCTAAATCAACAATCTTTACAAAATATGACATATCTCAAACCCAGCTACATCAGCAATCTCTACAAAATACGACAGATCTTAAAATCCAGCTACATCAGTAATTTTCACAAATGCGCATACCTCAACATTCCAACTACACCAGCAATCTCCACAAAGTACGACAAATCTCAAAACCAGCTAAATCAACAATCTTTACAAAATATGACAGATCTCAAACCCAGCTACATCAGGAATCTCTACAAAATATGACAGATCTCAAAATGCCAACTACATCCACTATCTCGACTAAATACAACAGCTCTCAAAATGCCACTAAATCAATAATCTTTACAAAATATGACAGATCTCAAAATGCCAGCAACTTGAACAATCTCAACAAAATATGACAGATCTCAAGTTTTCAGCTACATCAGCAATCTCTGCATAATACGACACCTTCCAAAATGCAAGCTACATCAATAATATCTAAAGAAGATGACAAATATCAAAATGCAAGCTACTTCAGTAATTTCTACAGTAGGCGACAGATCTTAAAATGCCAGCTACATCAGTAATCTCTACAAAATATAACAGATCTCAAACCAGCCACAAAATCAATCTCTACAAAGTACAACAGATCTCAAAATCGGCTGCATCAACAATCTCTAAAATATGACAGATCTCAAAATACCAGCTACATCAACAATCTCTAGAACACTACGACAGAACTCAAAATGCCAGCAACATCAGTAATCTCCACAAAATATGACAGATCTCAAAACCAGCCACATATTCAATCTCTACAAAATGTGACAGATCTCAAAATGCCTGCTACATCAGCAATCTCAAAAAGTATACCAGATCTCAAAATGCCAGCCACATCAACAATCTCTACAAAATATGACAGATCTCAAAATGCCAGCTACAACAGCAATCTCATCAAAATATGGCAATGCCAGCTATATCAATCATCTCTACAAAATATGACAGATCTCAAAATCCCATCTACATCTGCAATCTCTTCACAATACAACACCTCTCAAAATGCCGGAACATCAATAATCTCCAAAATTTGTCGGATCTCAAAATGCCAATCTTCTTCAGTAATCTCTACAAAATACAACAGATCTTAAACTGCCCTTGCTACTATGTAATCTCTTACAAAATACAACATAACTCAAAATGCCAGCTACATCAACAATCTGTACAAAATATGACGGATCTCAAAATGCCAGCTACATCACCAATATGTACAAAATACAACAGCTCTCAAAATACCAGCTACATTAATAATCTCTACAAAATATGACAGATCTTAAAATGTCAGCTACATCAGTAATCTCTGCACAATTCGACTCCTTCCAAAATACAAAATATGACAAATATCAAAATGCCAGATACATCAGCAATCTCAACAAAA
Organism: Neoceratodus forsteri; assembly: GCA_016271365.2. NCBI lineage: Eukaryota > Metazoa > Chordata > Ceratodontiformes > Ceratodontidae > Neoceratodus > Neoceratodus forsteri. The sequence continues at coordinate 877,859,392 of CM028131.1, read as the reverse complement.
TATACCAGATCTCAAAATGCCAACTACATCAGCAATCTCCAAAAAATACAACAGTCTCAAAATGAGAGCTACATCAATAATCTGTAAAAATATGACAGATCTCAAAATGCCAACTACATCAGTAATCTCTACAAAATATGAGAGCTCTCAAAATTATAGCTACAACAATAATATCTACAAGATCACAGAGATCTCAAAATGCCAGCTACCCAGTAAGTTTCCATAAATACATGTATATATAAAATACCAGCTACATCAGCAATCTCTACAAAATACGACAGATCTTAAAATGCCAGCTATATCTATAATTTCTACAAGATGCGACAGCTCTCAACATTCCAGCTACACCAGCAATCTCTACAAAGTATGACAAATCTCAAAACCAGCTAAATCAACAATCTTTACAAAATATGACATATCTCAAACCCAGCTACATCAGTAATCTCTACAAAATATGACAGATCTCAAAATGCCAACTACATCCACTATCTCGACTAAATACAACAGCTCTCAAAATGCCGCTAAATCAATAATCTTTACAAAATACAACAGCTCTCAAAATACCAGCTACATTAATAATCTCTACAAAATATGACAGATCTTAAAATGCCAGCTACATCAGTAATCTGTACAAAGTATGACAGATCTCAAAATCAGCTACATCAACAATCTCTACAAAATATGACAGATCTCAAAATCTGCTACATCGGTAATCTCAACACAATATGACAGATCTCAAAATGCGAGCTTCATTAGCCCTCTCAATAAAAGATGACATCTCAAAATGTCAGCTGCATCAATAATGTCTACTAACTGTGACAGATATTATAATGCCAGCTACGTCAGTAATCTCTTCAAAATGCAACAGATCTCAAAATGACAGCTATTTCAATGATCTCTACAAAATATGACTGATGTCAAAATACCAGTAAGATCAGTGAACTCTACAAAATACGACAGATCTCAAAACCAGCTACATCAACAATCTACAGAAAATATGACAGATCTCAAAATGACGGCTATATCAACAATGTCTACTAAATATGACAGATATTGTAGTGCCAGCTACTTCAGTAATCTCTGCAAAATGAGACAGATCTCAAAATGCCAGCTATATGAACAATTTCTACAAAATATGACAGATCGCAAAATTCCAGTTAGATCAGTAATCTCTAGAAAATATGACAGAATTAAAAATGCCAGCTACATCAGTAATCTCAACAAAATACAACAGATCTCAAAACCAAAACCAGCTAGTTCAGAAAACTCTACAAAATTTGCTGATCTCATAACCAGCTACATCATTAATCTCCACAAAATATGACAGATCTCAAAACCAGCTACATCAGTAATCTCTACTAAATATGACAGATCTCAAAATGCAAGCTACATCCACAATCTCGATTTAAATAAGACAGGTCTCCAAAATAGAGCAGCTAAATCAAGAATATTTACAAAAATATGACAGATCCTAATATAGCAGGAACTGAACAATCTCAACACAAATATGATAGATCTCTGATGCCAGTTACATCAGGCAATCTCTTCACAAGACGACACTCTCAAAATTCCAGCTACATCAATAATTTCTTATAGGGATATGACAGATCTCAAAACCAGCTTTTCATCAATTCTACAAAATAGTGGCATTATGACATCCTGTCATATTTTTGTCGAAATTACTGATCTTTCTGGTTTTGCGATCTGTCATAGTTTGTAGAGATAGTTGATGTAGCTGGTTTTGAGATCTGTTGTAGTTTGCAGAGATTGTTGATGTTGCTGACATTTTGAGATCTGTCATTTTTTTGTAGAGATTACTGATGTAGCTAGCATTTTGAGATCTGTCATATTTAGCAGAGATTTTGGATATAGCTGGAATTTTGAAATATGTTGTGTTTTGTAGAGATTGCTGATGTAGCATGAATTTTGAGAGCTGTCACATTTTGTAGAAATTACAGATGAAGCTGGCATTTTAAGATCTGTCGTATTTTGTAGAGATTGTTGATGTAGCTGGAATTTTGAGATATGTCATAATTTGTCGAGATTATTGATGTAGCTAGCATTTTGAGATCTCTGTTATTTTGTAGATATTACTGTTGTAGCTGGCATTTTGAGAGCTCTCATATTTTGTAGAGATTACTGATGTAGCTTACATTTTGAGATCTGTCATATTTTGTAGAGATTGGTGATGTAGCTCTCATTTTGAGATTGTATTTTGTAGAGATTTCTGTTGTAGTAGGCATTTTGAGATCTGGCATATTGTGCTGAAATTGCTGTTCTGTCTGGCATTTTGAGATTTGACATATTTTGTAGAGATTGTTGATAAAGCTGGTTTTGAGATCTGTCATGTTTTGCAGAGATTTCTGATATAGCTGGCATTGCCATATTGTGATGAGATTGCTGATGTAGCTGGCATTTTGTGATCTGTCATATTTTGTAGAGATTGATTATGTGGCTGGTTTTGAGATCTGTCATATTTTGAAGATACTACTGATGTAGATGGCATTTTGAGGTCTGTCGTATTCTCAAGTCATTATTGATGTAGTTGGCATTTTGAGATGAGTTGTATGTTTTAGAGTTTGCTGACGTAGCTGGTATTTTGAGATCTGTTGTATTTTCTACTGATTGCTGATGTAGCTGGAATTTTGAGATCTGTCATTTTTTGTAGAGATTCTTGATGTAGCTAGCATTTTGACATCTGTCATATTTTGTAGAGATTTCTGATATAGTTGGCAGTGCCAAATTTTGATGAGATTGCTGATGCAGGTGGCAATTTGTGATCTATCATATTTTGCAGAGATTGTTGATGTAGCTGGCATTTTGAGATCTGCCATACTTTTTAGAGATTGCTGATGTAGCTGGCATTTTGAGATCTGTCATATTTTGTAGAGATTGATTATGTGGCTGGTTTTGAAGTCTATCATATTTTGTATAGATTACTTATGTAGCTGACATTTTGAGATCTGTCATATTCTGTAGAGATTAATGATGTAGTTGGCATTTTCAGATGAGTCGTATGTTGTAGAGTTTGCTGACGTAGCTGGTATTTTGAGGTCTGTCATATTTTCTGGAGATTGTTGATGTAGCAGGCATTTTGAGGTCTGTTGTATTTTGCAGAGATTGTTGATCTAGCTGGTATGTTGAGATATGTCATGTTTTCTAGAGATTGTTGACGCAGCTGGTTTTGAGATCTGTTGAATTTGGTAGAGATTGATTTTGTGGCTGGTTTGGAGATCTGTTATATTTTGCAGAGATTTCTGATGTTGCTGGCATTTTAAGATCTGTCTTATACTGTAGAAATTACTGATGTAGCTGGCATTTTGAAATCTCTCATATTCTGTAGAAATTATTGATGTAGCTGGCTTTTTGAGAGGTGTCATATTGTGTAGAGATTGCTGATGTAGCTGGAAACTTGAGCTCTGTCATATTTTGTTGAGATTGTTCAAGTAGCTGGCATTTTGAGATCTGTCATTTTTTGTCAAGTTTATTGATTTAGCTGTCCATTTGAGAGCTGTTGTATTTAGTCGAGAGTGTGGATGTTGAAGTCATTTTCAGATCTGTCATATTTTGTCGAGATTACTGATCTAGCAGGTTTTGAGATTTGTCAAATTTTGTAGAGATTGTTGATGTTGCTGGTTTTGAGATCGATCATACTTTGTAGGCATTGTTGATGTTGCTGACATTTTGAGATCTGTCTTTTTTTGTAGAGATTCCTGAGGTAGTTGGCATTTTGAGATCTGTCATGTTTTGTGTTGATTGTTGATATAGCTCACATTTTGAAATCTGTTGTTTTTTGTAGAGATTGCTGATGTAGCTGGAATGTTGAGAGCTGTCGCATCTTAGAGAAATTACTGATGTAGTTGGCATTTTAAGATCTGTCATATTTTGTAGAGATTGTTGATGTAGCTGGCATTTTGTGATATGTCATATTTTGTAGAGATTACTGATGTAGCTGGCATTTTGAGATCTCTGTTATTTTGGAGATATTATTGTTGTTGCTGGAATTTTGAGAGCTCTCATATTTTGTGAGATTATTGATTTATGTTCATATCTGGTCATTTTATGAGATTGTTAATGTAGCTTTCATTTTGAGACTGATGTATTTTGAGAGATTGCTGATGTAGTTGGCATTATGAGACCTGCCATATTTTACAGAAATTGCTGATGTATCTGACAATTTGACATTTGTCATATTTTGTAGAGATTGTTGATATAGCTGGTTTTGAGATCTGTCATATTTTGTAGAGATTACTGATGTAGCTGGCATTTTGAGATCTGTCATATTTTGTAGAGATTACTGATATAGGGCATTGCCATATTTTGATGAGATTGCTGATATAGCTGGCATTTTGAGATCTTTCCTATTTTGTAAAGATTGTTGATGTAGCTGGCATTTTGAGATCTGGCATGCTTTTTAGAAATTGCTGATGTAGCTGGCAGTTTGAGATCTGTCATATTTTGTAGAGATTGAATATGTGGCTGGTTTTGAGATCTGTCATATTTGGTGGAGATTACTGAAGTAGCTGGGATTTTGGAGTGTCTCGTATTCAGTAGAGATTAATGATGTAGTTGGCATTTTAAGAAGAGTCGTATTTTGTAGAGATTATTGATGTAGCTGGAATATTGAGATCTGTTATATTTTGTAGAGATTGTTGATGCATCTGGTTTTGAGATCTGTCGTATTTTGTAGAGATTGATTTTGTGGCTGGTTTGGAGATCTGTTATATTTTGAAGAGATTACTGATGTAGCTAGCATTTTAAGATCTGTTGTATACTGTAGAAATTACTGAAGTAGCTGGCAGTTTGAGATCTTTCATATTCTGTAGAGCTTATTGAGGTAGCTAGCATTACGGGAGGTGTCGTATTGTGTAGAGATTGCTGATGTAGCTGGAAACTTGAGATCTGTCATATTTTGTTGAGATTGTTCAAGTAACTCATTTTGAGATCTGTCATATTTTGTAAAAATTATTGATTCAGCTTGCATTTTGAGAGCTGTTGTATTTAGTCGAGATTGTGGATGTAGGAGGCATTTTTGAGATTTGTCATATTTTGTAGAGATTACTGATGTAGCTGGTTTTGAGATCTGTCATAGTTTGTAGAGATTGTTGATGTAGCTGGTTTTGAGATCTGTTGTAGTTTGTAGAGATTGTTGATGTGGCTGACATTTTGAGATCTGTCATTTTTTGTAGAGATTACTGATGTAGCTGGCATTTTGAGATCTGTCATATTTAGCAGAGATTGTGGATATAGCTGGAATTTAGAAATATCCTGTATGTTGTAGAGATTGCTGATGTAGCAGGAATTTTGAGATATGTCATAATTTGTCGAGATTATTGATGTAGCTGGCATTTTGAGATCTGTGTTATTTTGTAGAGATTATTGTTGTAGCTGGCATTTTGAGAGCTCTCATAATTTGTAGAGATTACTGATGTAGCTTTCATTTTGAGATCTGTCATATTTTGTAGAGATTGGTGATGTAGCTCTCATTTTGAGATTGTTGTATTTCGTAGAGATTGCTGATGTAGTAGGAATTTTGAGATCTAGCATATTCTGCTGAAATTGCTGTTGTGTCTGGCATTTTGTGATTTGTCATATTTTGTAGAGATTGTTGATAAAGCTGGTTTTGAGATCTGTCAAATTTTGTAGAGATTGTTGATGTAGCTGGTTTTGAGATCTGTCATGTTTTGCAGAGATTTCTGATATAGCTGGGATTGCCATATTGTGATGAGATTTCTGATGTAGCTGGAATTTTGAGATGTGTCATTATTTTGTCGAGATTGATTATGTGGCTGGTTTTGAGATCTGTCATATTTTGTAGAGACTACTGATGTAGCTGGCATTTTGAGGTCTGTCGTATTCTCAAGTGATTATTGATGTAGTTGGCATTTTGAGATGAGTTGTATGTTTTAGAGTTTGCTGACATAGCTGGTATTTTGAGATCTGTTGTATTTTCTACAGATTGCTGCTGCAGCTGGAATTTTGAGATCTGTCATTTTTTGTAGAGATTCTTGATGTAGCTAGCATTTTGACATCTGTCATATTTTTTTAGAGATTTCTGATATAGTTCCAGTGCCATATCTTGATGAGATTGCTGATGTAGGTGGCATTTTGTGATCTATCATATTTTGCAGAGATTGTTGATGTAGCTGGCATTTTGAGATCTGTCATATTTTGTAGAGATTGATTATGTGGCTGGTTTTGAAGTCTGTCATATTTTGTAGAGCTTACTTATGTAGCTGACATTTTGAGATCTGTCATATTCTGTAGAGATTAATGATGTAGTTGGCATTTTCAGCTGAGTCGTATGTTGTAGAGTTTGCGACGTAGCTGGTATTTTGAGATCTGTCATATTTTCTAGAGATTGTTGATGTAGCTGACATTTTGAGATCTGTCGCATTTTGTAAAGATTATTGATCTAGCTGGCATTGTAAGGTCTGTCATATTTTATAGAGAATTTTTGATGTAGTTGGCATTTTGACATCTGCTGTATTTTGAAGAAATTGCTCATGAAGCTTGCATTTTGAGATCTGTTATATTTTGTAGAGATTATTGATATAGCTGGCATTTTGAGGTCTATCTTATTTTGTAGAGATGGTTTATGTAACTGGTTTTGAGATCTGCCTATTTTGTAGAGTTTGCTAATGTTGCTGGTTTTGAGATATGATGTATTTTGTAGAGATTACTGATATGGCTGGCATTTTGAGATCTGTTGTATTTTGTAGATATTAGTGATCTAAGTGGAATTTTGAGATCTGTCATATTTTGTAGAAATTGTGATACAGCTTGCATTTTTGAGATCTGTCACATTTTGCAGAGATTATGGATATAGCAGGCATTATATTATGTGTCATTGTTACTTGACATTGTTGATGTAGCTGGCATTTTGAGATCTGTCATCTTTTGTAGAGATTATTGATGTATCCTGCATTTTGAGATCAGTCATGTAATGTTGAGATTATTAATGTAGCTGGTATTTTTAGAGCTGTTGTATTTTGTACAGATTGCTGATGTAGCTGGAATTTTGAGATCTGTCATTTTTTGTAGAGATTCTTGATGTAGCTAGCATTTTGACATCTGTCATGTTTTGTAGAGATTACTGATATCGTTGGCAGTGCCATATTTTGATGAGATTGCTGATGTAGGTGGCATTTTGTGATCTAATCATATTTTGCAGAGATTGATGATGTAGCTGGCATTTTGAGATCTGTCATACTTTTTAGAGATTGCTGATGTAGCTGGCATTTTGAGATCTGTCATATTTTGTAGAGACTGATTATGTGGCTAGTTTTGAGATCTGTCACATTTTGTAGAGATTACTTATGTAGCTGACATTTTGAGATCTGTCGTATTCTGTAGAGATTATTGATGTAGTTGGCATTTTGAGATGAGTCGTATGTTGTAGAGTTTGCTGACGTAGCTGGTATTTTGAGGTCTTCATATTTTCTAGAGATTGCTGATGTAGCAGGCATTTTGAGGTCTGTTGTATTTTGTAGAGATTGCTGATCTAGCTGGAATGTTAAGATCTGTCATATTTTGTAGAGATTGTTGCAGCTGGTTTTGAGATCTGTCGTATTTGGTAGAGATTGATTTTGTGGCTGGTTTGGAGATCTGTTATATTTTGCAAGATTACTGATGTAGCTGGCATTTTAAGATCTGTCGTATACTGTAGAAATTACAGATGTAGGGGCATTTTGAAATCTGTTATATTCTGTAGAAATTATTGATGTGGCTGGCTTTTTGAGAGGTGTCGTATTGTGTAGAGATTGCTGATGTAGCTGGAAACTTGAGATCTGTCATATTTTGTTGATATTATTCAAGTAGCTGGCATTTTGAGATCTGTCATTTTTTTAAAGTTTATTGATTTAGCTCTCATTTTGAGAGCTGTTGTATTAAGTCGAGAGTGTGGATGTTGAAGTCATTTTGAGATATGTCATATTTTGTAGAGATTACTGATGTAGCTGGTTTTGAGATCTGTCATATTTTGTAGAGACTGTTGATGTAGCTGGTTTTGAGATCTATCGTACTTTGTAGACATTGTTGATGTTGCTGACATTTTGAGATCTGTGGCTTTTTGTAGAGATTACTGATGTAGTAGGCATTTTGAGATCTGTCATATTTTGTAGAGATTGTTGATATAGCTGGCATTTTGAAATCTGTTGTATTTTGTAGAGATTGCTGATGTAGCTGGAATGTTGAGAGCTGTCGCATTTGCAGAAATTACTGATGTAGCTGGCATTTTAAGATCTGTTGTATTTTGTAGAGATTGTTGATGTAGCTGGCATTTTGTGATATGTCATATTTTGTAGAGATTACTGATGTAGCTGGCATTTTGAGATCTCTGTTATTTTGGAGATATTATTGCTTTAGCTGGCATTTTGAGAGCTCTCATATTTTGTAGAGATTACTGATGTAGCTGGCATTTGGGATCTGTCGTATTTTATAGAGATTGTTGATGTAGCTCTCATTTTGAGACAGATGTATTTTGCAGAGATTGCTGATGTAGTTTGCATTTTGTGACCTGCCATATTTTACTGACATTGCTGATGTACCTGGCAATTTGACGTTTGTCATATTTTGTAGATATTGTTGATATAGCTGGTTTTGAGATCTGTCGTACTTTGTAGAGATTACTGATGTAGCTGGCATTTTGATATCTGTCATATTTTGTAGAGATTACTGATATAGCTGGCATTGCCATATTTTGATGAGATTGCTGATGTAGCTGGCATTTTGAGATCTTTCATAATTTGTAAAGATGTAGCTGGCATTTTGAGACCTGGCATACTTTTTAGAAATTGCTGATGTAGCTGGCAGTTTGAGGTCTGTCATATTTTGTAGAGATTGAATATGTGGCTGGTTTTGAGATCTGTCGTATTTGGTGGAGATTACTGAAGTAGCTGGGATTTTGAGGTCTCTTGTATTGCAGTAGAGATTATTGATGTAGTTGGCATTTTAAGAAGAGTCGTATTTTGTAGAGATTATTGATGTAGCTGGTATATTGAGATCTGACATATTTTGTAGAGATTGTTGATGTAGCTGGTTTTGAGATCAGTCATGTTTTGTAGAGATTGATTTTGTGGCTGGTTTGGAGATCTGTTATATTTTGTGGAGATTACTGATGTAGCTGGCATTTTAAGGTCTGTCGTGTACTGTAGAAATTATTGATGTAGCTGGCATTTTGAGATCTGTCATATTCTGTAGAAATTATTGATGTAGCTGGCATTTTGAGAGGTGTCGTATTGTGCAGAGATTGCTGATGTTGCTGGAACCTTGAGATCTGTCATATTTTGTTGAGATTGTTCAAGTAGCTGGCATTTTGAGATCTGTCACATTTTGTAACGATTATTTATTTAGCTCTCATTTTGAGAGCTGTTTTATTTAGTCGAGATTGTGGATGTAGATGGCATTGTGAGATCTGTCATATTTTGTAGGGATTACTGATGTAGCAGGTTTTGAGATCTGTCATATTTTCTAGAAATTGTTCATGAAGCTGGTTTTGAGATATGTCATACTTTGTAGAGATTCTAGATGTAGCTGGCATTTTGAGATCTGTCATATTTTGTAGAGATTATTGAAGTAGCTGGCATTTTTGTGATCTTTCATATTCTGTAGAGATTATTGATGTAGTTGGCATTTTGAGATGAGTAGCATGTTGTAGAGTTTGCTGACGAAGCTGGTATTTTGAGATCTGTCATATTTTCTAGAGATTGTTGATGTAGCTGGCATTTTGAGGTCTGTCGTATTTTGTAGAGATTGTTGATGTAGCTGGTATGTTGTGATCTGTCATATTTTGTAGAGATAGTTGATGCAGCTGGTTTTAAGATCTGTCGTTCTTTGTAGAGATTGATTTTGTGGCTGGTTTGGAGATCTGTTATATTTTGTAGAGATCACTGATGTAGCTGGCATTTTAAGATCTGTTGCATACTGTAGAAATTATGGATGTAGCTGGCATTTTTAGATCTGTCATATTCTGCAGAAATTATTGATGTAGCTGGCATTTTGAGAGGTGTCGTATTGTGCAGAGATTGCTGATGTTGCTGGAACCTTGAGATCTGTCATATTTTGTTAAGATTGTTTAAGTAGCTGGCATTTTGAGATCTGTCACATTTTGTAAAGATTATTTATTTAGCTCTCATTTTGAGAGCTGTTGTATTTAGTCGAGATTGTGGATGTAGATGGCATTGTGAGATCTGTCATATAATAGAGATTACTGATGTAGCTGGTTTTGAGATCTGTCATATTTTCTAGAGATTGTTCATGAAGCTGGTTTTGAGATCTGTCATACTTTGTAGAGATTGTAGATGTAGCTGGCATTTTGAGATCTGTCATATTTTGTAGAGATTGTTAATATAGTTGGCATTTTGAAATCTGTTCTATTTTGTAGAGATTGCTGATGTAGCTGGAATGTTGAGAGCTGTCGCATTTTTTAGAAATTATCGATGTAGCCGGCATTTTAAGGTCTGTCGTATTTTGTAGAGATTGCTGATGTAGCAGTCATTTTAAGATATGACACATTTTGTAGGGATTAATGATTAAGCTGGCATTTTGAGATCTCTGTTATTTTGGAGATATTATTGTTGTTGCTGGCATTTTGAGAGCTCTCATGTTTTGTAGAGATTACTGATGTATCTGGCACTTGGGATCTGTCATATTTTATAGAGATTGTTGATGTAGCTCTCATTTTGAGACTGATGTATTTTGCAGAGATTGCTGATGTAGTTGGCATTTTGAGACCTGTCATATTTTGCTGAGATTCCTGCTGTATCTGTCATTTTGAGATTTGTCATATTTTGCAGAGATTGTTGATAAAGCTGGTTTTGAGATCTGTCAAATTGTGTAGATATTGTTGACGTAGCTGGTTTTGAAATCTGTCGCATTTTGTAGAGATTACTGATGTAGCTTTCATTTTGAGATATGTCATATTTTGTAGAGATTACTGATTAAACTGGCATTTTGATATCTCTGTTAATTTGTAGACATTATTGTTTTAACAGGCATTTTGAGTCCTGTCATATTTTGCTGTGATTGCTGATGTATCTGGCATTTTGAGATGTGTCATATTTTGTAGAGATTGTTGATAAAGCTGGTTTTGAGATCTGTCAAATTGTGTTGATATTGTTGATGTAGCTGGTTTTGAAATCTGTCGAATTTTGTAGAGATTACTGACGTAGCTGGCATTTTGAGATCTGTCATATTTTGTAGAGATTACTGATATAGCTGGCATTTCCATATTTTGATGAGATTGCTGATGTTGCTGGCATTTTGAGATCTGTCATATTTTGTAGAGATTACTGATATAGCTGGCATTGCCATATTTTGATGAGATTGTTGATGTAGCTGGCATTTTTAGATCTGCCATACATTTTAGAGATTGCTGATGTAGCTGGCATTTTGAGATCTGTCAAATTTATAAAGATTGATTATGTGAATGGTTTTGAGATCTGTTATATTTTGTAGAGATTGCTGATGTAGCTGGCATTATGAGGTCTGTTTTATTCTGTAGAGTTTATTGATGTAGTTGGCATTTTGAGATAGAAACATAGAAACATAGAAACATAGAATTTGACGGCAGATAAGGACCGCTTGGCCCACCCAGTCTGCCCATTTCCCTACCTACTGGATAAGCTGCAGATCCTTGTTAACCAGCAGCCTACTTCTTTCTACCCCCACCCCCCAGAATTGCCTTATGACTATCCCATGCATGCTTGAATTCCACCACTGATTTTGACTCCACAACCTCCTCCGGAAGGCCATTCCATGCATCCACAACCCTCTCTGTGAAAAAATACTTCCTTAAATGAGTCGAATGTTGTAGAGTTTGCTGACGTAGCTGGTATTTTGAGATCTGTCATATTTTCTAGAGATTGTTGAAGTAGCTGGCATTTTGAGATCTGTCGTATTTTGTAGAGATTGTTGATGTAGCTGGTATTTTGAGATCTGTCATATTTTGTAGAGATTGTTGATGCAGCTGGTTTTGAGATCTGATGTATTTTGTAGAGATTAATTTTATGGCTGGTTAGAAGAACTGTTATATTTTGTAGAAATTACTGAAGTAGCTGGCATTTTGAGATCTGTCATATTCTGTAGAGACTATTGATGTAGTTAGCATTTTGGGAGGTGTCGTATTGTGAAGAGATTGCTGATGTAGCTGAAAATTTGAGATCTGTCATGTTTTGTTGAGATTGTTCAAGTAGCTGGCATTTTGAGATCTGTCATATTTTGTGAAGATTATTGATTGAGCTGGCATTTTGAGAGCTGTTGTATTTAGTTGAGATTGTGGATGTAGTTGGCATTTTGAGATCTGTCATATTTTGTAGAGATTACTGAAGTAGCTGTTTTTCTGATATGTCATATTTTGTAGAGATTGTTGATGTAGCTGGTTTTGAGATCTATCGTACTTTGTAGAGACTGTTGATGTTGCTGACATTTTGAGAACTGTCATTTTTTGTAGAGATTACTGATGTAGCTGGCATTTTGAGATGTGGTATATTTTTACTGGGATTGCTGATGAATGTGACATTTTAAGATTTGTCATATTTTGCAGTGATTGTTGATAAAGCTGGTATTGAGATCTGTCGAATTTTGTAGAGATTGCTATTGTAGCTGTTTTTGAGATCTGTCATATTTTGTAGATTACTGAAATAGCTGGCATTGCCATATTTCTTTTTTTCCATTAAGTTTTTATTCCAATTTTCTGGTTACAAAGAGTAAATCCACAGACAACAAGTAAAAACATGTACATACACAATCATACATATAATAACAGTTAATAAAATGCATCCTCTGTAACAGGCATTGCCATATTTTGATGAGATTGCTGATGTAGCTGGCATTTAGAGATCTGCCATATTTTGTAAAGATTGTTGATGTAGCTGGCATTTTGAGATCTGTCGTATTTTGTAGAGATTGATTATGTGGCTGGTTTTGAGATCTGTCATATTTTGTAGAGATTATTGATGTAGCTGGCATTTTGAGTTCTGTCGTATTCTGTTGATATTATTGATGTAGTTGGCATTTTGAGATGAGTCGTGTGTCATAGATTTTGCTGACGTAGCTGATATTTTGAGATCTGTCATATTTTCTAGAGATTGTTGATGTAGCTGCGTATTTTGAGATCTGTCATATTTTGTAGACATTGTTGATGTAGCTGGCATTGTGAGATCTGTCATATTTTGTAGAGATTGTTGATGCAGCTGGTTTTGAGATCCGTCATATTTTGTAGAGATTGATTTTGTGGCTGGTTTGGACATCTGTTATATTTTGTAGAGATTACTGTTGTAGCTGGCATTTTAAGATCTGTCATATACTGTAGAAATTACTGAAGTAGCTGGCATTTTGAGATCTGTCATATTCTGTAGAGATTATTGAAGTAGGTAGCATTTTGGGAGGTGTCATATTGTGCAGAGATTGCTGATGTAGCTGAAAACTTGGGATCTGTCATATTTTGTAAAGATTACTGATTTAGCTGGCATTTTGGGAGCTGTTGTATTTAGTCGAGATTGTGGATGTAGCTGGCTTTTTGAGATCTGTCATATTTTGTAGAGATTGCTGATATAGCAGGCATTTTGAAATCTGTTGTATTTTGCAGAGATTGCTGATGTAGCTGGAATATTGAGACCTGTCGCATTTTGTAGAAATTACTAATGTAGCTGGCATTTCAGGATCTGTCATATTTTGCAGAGTTTGTTGATGTAGCTGGCATTTTGTGATATGTCATATTTTATAGAGATTACTGATGAAGCTTGCATTTTGAGAACTCTGTTATTTTGTCGATATTATTGTTGTAGCTGGCATTTTGAGAGCTCTCATATTTTGTAGAGATAACTGATGTAGCTGGCATTTTGAGATCTGTCATATTTTGTAGAGATTGTTGTTGTAGCTCTAATTCTGAGACTGCTGTATTTTGTTGAGATTGCTGATGTAGTTTGCATTTTGAGATCTGGTATATTTTTACTGAGATTGCTGATGAATGTGGCATTTTGAGATTTGTCATATTTTGTAGAGATTACTGATCTAAGTGGAAGTTTGAGATCTGACATATTTTGTAGAAATTGTGATACAGCTTGCATTTTGAGATCTGTCGCATTTTGCAAAGATTACTGATATAGATGGCATTATAATATGTGTCATAGATAGTAGACATTGTTGATGTAGCTGGCATTTTGAGATCTGTCATCTTTTGTAGAGATTGCTGATGTATCAGGCATTTTGAGATCTGTTACATTTTGTAGAGATTATTAATGTAGCTGGTATTTTTAGAGCTGTTGTAATTTGTACAGATTGCTGAAGTAGCTGGCATTTTGAGATCTTTCATTTTTTGTAGAGATTGTTGATGTAGCTGGCATTTTGACATCTGTTGTATTTTGTAGAGATTTCTGATGTAGCTGGAATGTTGATTGCTGTCGCCTTTTTTAGAAATTACTGATGTAGCCAGCATTTTAAGGTCTGTCGTATTTTGTAGTGATTGTTGATGTAGCTGTCATTTTGAGATATGTCATATTTTGTAGAGATTACTGATTAAGCTGGTATTTTGAGATCTCTGTTATTTTGCAGATATTATTATTTTAACAGGTATTTTGAGACCTGTCATATTTTGCTGAGATTGCTGATATATCTGGCATTTTGAGATTTGTCATATTTTGAAGAGATTATTGATAAAGCTGGTTTTGGGATCTGTCAAATTGTGTAGATATTGTTGATGTAGCTGGTTTTGAAATCTGTCATATTTTGTAGAGATTACTGATGTAGCTGGCATTTTGAGATCTGTCATATTTTGTAGAGATTACTGATATAGCTGGCATTGCCATATTTTGATGAGATTGCTGATGTAGCTGGCATTTTGAGATCTGACATATTTTGTGGGAGATTGTTGATGTAGCTGGCATTTTGAGTTCTGCCATACGTTTTAGAGATTGCTGATGTAGCTGGCATTTTGAGATCTGTCATATTTTTTTAGAGATTGATTATGTGTCTGGTTTTGAGATCTGTTATATTTTGTAGAGATTGATGATGTAGCTGGCATTATGAGGTCTGTTTTATTGAGTAGAGTTTATTGATGTAGTTGGCATTTTGAGATGAGTCGAATGTTGTAGAGTTTGCTGACGTTGCTGGTATTTTGAGATCTGTCATATTTTCTAGAGATTGTTGATGTAGCTGGCATTTTGAGATCTGTCATATTTTGTAGAGATTGTTGATGTAGCTGGTAATTTGTGATCTGTCATATTTTGTAGAGATTGTTGATGCAGCTGGTTTTGAGATCTGATGTATTTTGTAGATATTGATTTTGTGGCTGGTTAGAAGGACTGTTATATTTTGTAGAGATTACTGAAGTAGCTGGCATTTTGAGATCTGTCATATTCAGTAGAGACTATTGATGTAGCTAGCATTTTGGGAGGTGTCGTATTGTGTAGAGATTGCTAAAGTAGCTGAAAATTTGAGATTTGTCATATTTTATTGAGATTGTTCAAGTAGCTGGCATTTTGAGATCTGTCATATTTTGTGAAGATTATTGATTGAGCTGGCATTTTGAGAGCTGTTGTACTTAGTCGAGATTGTGGATGTGGTTGTCATTTTGAGATCTGTCATATTTTGTAGAGATTACTGAAGTAGCTGTTTTTCAGATCTGTCATATTTTGTAGAGATTGTTGATGTAACTGGTTTTGAGATCTATCGTACTTTGTAGAGATTGTTGACATTGCTGACATTTTGAGATCTGTCATTTTTTGTAGCGATTACTGACGTAGCTGACATTTTGAGGTCTGTCATATTTCGTAGAGATTGCTGTTGTAGCTCTAATTTTGAGACTGTTGTATTTTGTAGAGATTGCTGATGTAGTTTTCATTTTGAGATCTGGTATATTTTTACTGAGATTGCTGATGAATGTGACATTTTTGAGATTTGTCATATTTTGCAGAGATTGTTGATAAAGCTGGTATTGAGATATGTCGAATTTTGCAGAGATTGTTAATGTAGCTGGTTTTGAGATTTGTCATATTTTGTATATTGCTGAAATAGCTGACCTTGCCATATTTTGATGAGCTTGCTGATGTAGCTAGCATTTAGAGATCTGCCATATTTTGTAGAGATTGTTGATGTAGCTGGCATTTTGAGATCTGTCATATTTTGTAGAGATTGATTATGTGGCTGGTTTTGAGATCTGTCATATTTTGTAGAGATTATTGATGTAGCTGTCATTTTGAGTTCAGTCGTATTCCTTAGAGATTATTGATGTAGTTGGCATTTTGAGATGAGTCGTGTGTCGTAGAGTTTGCTGACGTAGCTGATATTTTGAGATCTGTCATATTTTCTAGAGATTGTTGATGTAGCTGGCATTTTGAGATCTGTCATATTACGTACGGATTGATTATGTGGCTGGGTATGAGATCTGTCATATTTTGTCAAGATTACTGAAGTTCCTGGCATTTTGAGTTCTGTCGTATTCTGTAAAGATTATTGAAGTAGTTGGCATTTTGAGATGAGTCGTATGTTTTAGAGTTTGCTGACTTAGCTGGTATTTTGAGATCTGTCATATTTTCTAGAGATTGTTGATGTAGCTAGTATGTTGAGATCTGTCATATTTTGTACAGAATGTTGATGCAGCTGGTTTTGAGATCTGTCGTATTTTGTAGAGATTGATTTTGTGGCTGGTTTGGTGATCTGTTATATTTTGTAGCGATTACTGATGTAGCTGGCATTTTAAG
Organism: Neoceratodus forsteri; assembly: GCA_016271365.2. Lineage (NCBI taxonomy): Eukaryota > Metazoa > Chordata > Ceratodontiformes > Ceratodontidae > Neoceratodus > Neoceratodus forsteri. The sequence continues at coordinate 877,842,692 of CM028131.1, read as the reverse complement.
ATCTGTCGTATACTGTAGAAATTAATGATGTTGCTGGCATTTTGAGATCTGTCATATTCTGTAGAAATTATTGATGAAGTTGGCGTTTTGAGAAGTGCCATATTGTTAAGAGACTGCAGATGTAGCTGGAAAGTTGAGATCTGTCTTATTTTGTTGAGATTGTTTAAGTATCTGGCATTTTGTGATCTGTCATATTTTATAAAGATTATTGATTTAGCTCTCATTTTGAGAGCTGTTGTATTTAGTCGAGATTGTGGATGTAGCTGGCATTTTGAGATTTGTCATATTTTGCAGAGAATGTTGATGTAGCTGGCATTTTGAGATCTATCACATTTTGAAGAGATTGATTATGGTGCTGGGTATGAGATCTGTCATATTTTGTAGAGATTTCTGAAGTTGCTGGCATTTTGAGATCTGTCATATTCTGTTAAGATTATTGATGTAGTTGGCATTTTGAGATGAGTCGTATGTTTTTGAGTTTGCTGACGTAGCTGGTATTTTGAGATCTGTCAGATTTTCTAGAGATTGTTGATGTAGCTGGCATTTTGAGGTCTGTCGTATTTTGTAGAGATTGCTGATGTAGCTGGTATGTTGAGATCTGTCATATTTTGTAGAGAACATTGATGCAGCTGGTTTTGAGATCTGTCGTATTTTGTTGAGATTGATTTTGAGGCTGGTTTGGAGATCTGTTATATTTTGTAGTGATTACTGATGTAGCTGGCATTTTAAGATCTGTTGTGTACCCGTATAAATTACTGATGTAGGTGGCATTTTGAGATCTGTCATATTCTGTAGAAATTATTGATGTAGCTGGCATTTTGAGAGGTGTCGTATTGTCTAGAGATTGCTAATGTAGCTGGAAACTTGAGATCTGTCATATTTTTGAAATTGTTCAAGTAGCTGGTATTTTGAGATCTGTCATATTTTGTAAAGATTATTGATTTAGCTCTCATTTTGAGAGCTGTAGTATTTAGTCAAGATTGTGGATGTAGCTGGCATTTTGAGATCTGTCATATTTTGTAGAGATTGCTGATATAGCTGGCATTATCATATTTTGATGAGATTTCTGATGTAGTTGGCATTTTGTGATCTGTCATATTTTGCAGAGATTGTTGATGTAGCTGGTATTTTGAGATCTGTCATACTTTTTAGAGATTGCTGATTTAGAAGGCATTTTGAGATCTTTCACATTTTGCAGAGATTGATTATGGGGCTGGGTATGAGATCTGTCATATTTTGTAGAGATTACTGATGTTGCTGGCATTTTGAGGTCTGTCGTATTTTGTAGAGTTTGCTGATGTAGCTGGTATTTTGAGATCTGTCATATTTTCTAGAGATTGTTGATGTAGCTGGCATTTTAAGGTCTGTCGTATTTTGTAGAGATTGCTGATGTAGCTGGTATGTTGAGATCTGTCATATTTTGCAGAGAATGTTGATGCAGCTGGTTTTGAGATCTGTCGTATTTTGTCGAGATTGATTTTGAGGCTGGTTTTTGGATCTGTTATATTTTGTAGCGATTACTGATGTAGCTGGCATATTAAGATCTGTCATATACTGCTGAAATTAATGATGTAGCTGGCATTTTGAGATCTGTCATATTTTGTAGATTACTGAAATAGCTGGCATTGCCAAATTTTGATGAGATTGCTGATGTAGCTGGCATTTAGAGATCTGTCATATTTTGTAGAGATTGTTGATGTAGCTGTCATTTTGAGATCTGTCATACTTTTTTAGAGATTGTTGATGTACCTGGCATTTTGAGATCTGTCATATTTTGTAGAGATTAATGATGCAGCTGGCATTTTGAGCTTTGTCGTATTCTGTAGAGATTATTGATGTAGTTGGCAATTTGAGATGAGTCGATGTCGTAGAGTTTGCAGACGTAGCTGGTATTTTGAAACCTGTCGTATATTGAAGAGATTGTTGATGTATCCGGTATTTTGAGATCTGTCATATTTTGTAGAGATTGATTTTGTGGCTGGTTTGGAGATCTGTCATATTTTGTGAAGATTATTGATTGAGCTGGCATTTTGAGAGCTGTTGTATTTAGTTGAGATTGCGGATGTAGGTGGCATTTTAGATCTGTCATATTTTGTAGAGATTGTTGTTGTAGCTCTAATTTTGAGACTGTTGTATTTTGTAGAGATTGCTGATGTAGTTGGCATTTTGAGATCTGGTAAATTTTTACTGAGATTGCTGATGTATCTGGCATTTTGAGATTTGTCATATTTAGAAGAGATTTTTGATAAAGCTGGTTTTCAGATCTGTCGAATTTTTTAGAGATTATTAATGTAGCTGGTTTTGAGATCTGTCATATTTTTGTGGATTACTGAAATAGCTGGCATTGCCATATATTTGATTAGATTGCTAATGAAGCTGACATTTAGAGATCTGTCATATTTTCTAGAGATTGATTATGTAGCTGGCATTTTTATATCTGTCATACTTTTTAGAGATTGCTGATGCAGCTGGTTTTGAGATCTGTCATATTTTGTAGAGATTGATTTTGTGGCTGGTTTGGAGATTTTTCATATTTTGTAAAGACTTTTGATTTAGCTGGCATTTTGAGAGCTGCTGTATTTAGTCAATATTGTGGATGTAGCTGGCATTTTGAGATCTGTTATATTTTGTAGAGATTACTGATGTAGCTGGTTTTGAGATCTGTCACATTTTGTAGAGATTGTTGATGTAGCTGGTTTTGAGATGTGTCATAATTTGTGGAGATTGTTGATGTTGCTGACATTTTGTGAGCTGTCATTTTTTGTAGAGATTACTGATGTAGCTGGCATTTTGAGATCTGTCATATTTTGTAGAGATTGTTGATGCATCTGGTTTTGAGATCAGACGTATTTTGTAGAGATTGATTTTGTGGCTCATTTGGAGATCTGTTATATTTTGTCGAGATTACTAATGTAGCTGGCATTTTAAGATCTGTCGTATACTGTAGAAATGATTGAAGTAGCTGGCATTTTGAGATCTGTCATATTCTGTAGAGATTATTGATGTAGCTAGCATTTTGGGAGGTGTTGTATTGTGTAGAGATTGCTGATGTAGCTGAAAACTTGAGATATGTCATATTTTGTAAAGATTATTGATTTAGCTGGCATTTTGAGAGCTGCTGTATTTAGTCAAGATTGTGGATGTAGCTGGCATTTTGAGATCTGTCATATTTTGTATAGATTTCTGATGTAGCTGTTTTTGAGATCTGTCATATTTTGTAGAGGTTGTTGATGTAGCTGGTTTTGAGATCTGTCATAATTTGTAGAGATTGTAGATGTTGCTGACATTTTAAGATCTGTCATTTTTTGTAGAGATTACTGATGTAGCTGGCATTTTGAGATCTGTCATATTCTGTAGAGATTGTTGATATAGCTAACATGTTGAAATCTGTTGTGTTTTGTAGAGATTGCTGATATAGCTGGAATGTTGAGAGCTGTCACATATTGTAGAAATTACTGTTGTAGCTGGCATTTTAAGATCTGTCATATTTTGTAGGGATTGTGATACAGCTTGCATTTTGAGATCTGTCACATTTTGCAGAGATTACTGATGTAGCTGGCATTATAATATGTGTCATAGTTAGTAGACATTGTTGATGTAGCTGGCATTTTGAGATCTGTCATCTTTTATATAGATTATTGATGTATCTAGCATTTTGAGATCTGTCACATTTTGTAGAGATTATTAATGTAGCTGTTATTTTTAAAGCTGTTGTATTTTGTTCAGATTGCTGACGTAGCTGGCATTTTGAGATCTTCCATTTTTTGTAGAGATTGTTGAAGTAGCTGACATTTTGACATCTGTCATATTTTGTAGAGATTACTGATATAGCTGGCATTGCCATATTTTGATGAGATTGCAGATGTAGCTGGCATTTTGAGATCTGTCATACTTTTTAGAGATTGCTGATGCAGCTGGTTTTGAGATCTGACGTATTTTGTAGAGATTTTTTTTTTGGCTGGTTTGGAGATCTGTCATATTTTGTGAAGATTATTGATTGAGCTGGCATTTTGAGATCTGTTGTATTTAGTCGAGATTCTGGATGTAGATGGCATTTTGGATCTGTCATATTTTGTAGAGATTACTGAAGTAGCTGGTTTTGAGATCTGTCATATTTTGTAGAGATTGTTGAGGTAGCTGGTTTTGAGATCTATCGTACTTTGCAGAGATTGTTGATGTAGCTGGCATTTTGAGATCAGTCATATTTTGTAGAGATTGTTGATATAGCAAGCATTTTTAAATCTGTTGTATTTTGTAGAGATTGCTGATGTAGCTGGAATATTGAGACCTGTCGCATATTGCAGAAATTACTAATGTAGCTGGCATTTCAAGATCTGTCGTATTTTGCAGAGTTTGTTGATGTAGCTGGCATTTTGTGATATGTCATATTTTGTAGAGATTACTGATGTAGCTGGCATTTTGAGATCTCTGTTGTTTTGTTGATATTATTGTTGTAGCTGGTATTTTGAGATCTGTCATATTTTGTAGAGATTGTTGTTGTAACTCTAATTTTGAGACTGTTGTATTTGGTAGAGATTGCTGATGTATCTGGCATTTTGAGATTTGTCATATTTAGTAGATATTGTTGATAAAGCTGGTTTTCAGATCTGTCGAATTTTGTAGAGATTATTAATGTAGCTGGTTTTGAGATCTGTCATATTTTGTAGATTTCTGAAATAACTTGCATTGCCATATTTTGATTAGATTGCTAATGTAGCTGACATTTAGAGATCAGTCATATTTAGTAGAGATTGTTGATGTAGCTGGCATTTTTAGATCTGTCATACTTTTTAGAGATTGCTGATGCAGCTGGTTTTGAGATCTGTCATAATTTGTAGAGATTGATTTTGTGGCTGGTTTGGAGATCTGTCATATTTTGTAAAGACTTTTGATTTAGCTGGCAATTTGAGAGCTGTTGTATGTAGTCAATATTGTGGATGTAGCTGGCATTTTGAGATCTGTCACATTTTGTAGAGATTGTTGATGTAGCTGGTTTTGAGATGTGTCATAATTTGTGGAGATTGTTGATGTTGCTGACATTTTGAGAGCTGTCATTTTTGTAGAGATTACTGATGTAGCTGGCATTTTGAGATCTGTCATATTCTGCAGAGATTGTTGATATAGCTGGCATGTTGAAATCTGTTGTATTTTGTAGAGATTGCTGATGTAGCTGGAATGTTGAGAGCTATCGTATTTTTTAGAAATTGCTGATGTAGTTGGCATTTTAAGATCTGTCATATTTTGCAGAGATTGTGATACAGCTTCCGTTTTGAGATCTGTCGCATTTTGCAGAGATTACTGATGTACCTGGCATTATAATATGTGTCATAGTTAGTATTCATAGTTGATGTAGTTGGCATTTTGAGATCTGTAGTCTTTTGTAGAGATTATTGATGTATCTAGCATTTTGAGATCTGTCATATTTTGTAGAGATTAATATTGTAACTGGTATTTTTAGAGCTGTTGAATTTTGTACAGATTGCTGATGTAGCTGGCATTCTGAGATCTTTCCTTTTTTGTAGAGATTGTTGATGTAGCTGGCATTTTGACATCTGTCATGTTTTGTAGAGATTACTGATATACCTGGCATTGCCATATTTTGATGAGATTGCTGATGTAGCTGGCATTTTGAGATCTGTCATGCTTTTTAGAGATTGCTGTTGTAGCTGGCACTTTGAGATCTGTCATATTTTGTAGAGATTGATTATGTGGCTGGTTTTGAGATCTGTCATATTTTGTAGAGATTATTGAAGTAGCTGGCATTTTGAGATCTGTCGTATTCTGTAGAGATTATTGATGTAGTTGGCATTTTGAGATGAGTCAAATGTTGTAGAGTTTGCTGATGTAGCTGGTATTTTGAGATCAGTCATATTTTCTAGAGATTGTTGATGTAGCTGGTATGTTGAGATCTGTCATATTTTGTAGAGATAGTTGATGCAGCTGGTTTTAAGATCAGTCGTACTTTGTAGAGATTGATTTTGTGGCTGGTTTGGAGATCTGTTTTATTTTATGGAGATTAGTGATGTAGCTGGCATTTTATGGTCTGTTGTATTCTGTAGAAATTATTGTGTAGCTGGCATTTTGAGATCTGTCATATTCTGTAGAAATTATTGATGTAGCTGGCATTTTAATTGGTGTCGTATTGTGCAGATATTGCTGATGTAGCTGGAAACTTGAGATCTGTCATATTTTGTTGAGATTGTTCAAGTAGCTGGCATTTTGAGATCTGTCACATTTTGTAAAGATAATTGATTTAGCTGTCATTTTGAGACCTGTTGTATTTTGTCGAGATTGTGGATGTAGCTGGCATTGTGAGATCTGTCATATTTTGTAGAGATTACTGATGTAGCCTGTTTTGAGATCTGTCACATTTTCTAGAGAATGTTGATGAAGCTGGTTTTGAGATCTTTCGTACTTTGTAGAGATTGTTGATGTAGCTGGCATTTTAAGATCTGTCATATTTTGTAGAGATTGTTACTATAGCTGGCATTTTGAAATCTGATTTATTTTGTAGAGATTGCTGATGTTGCTGGAATGTTGATTGCTGTCGCAATTTTTAGAAATTACTGATGTAGCCGGCATTTTAAGGTCTGTCTTTTTTTGTAGTGATTGTTGATGTAACTGTCATTTTGAGATATGTCATATTTTGTAGAGATTACTGATTAAGCTGGCATTTTGAGATTTTTGTTATTTTGTAGATATTATTGTTTTAACAGGCATTTTGAGACCTGTCATATTTTGCTGGGATTGCTGATGTATCTGGCATTTTGAGATTTGTCATATTTTGTAGAGATTGTTGATAAAGCTGGTTTTGGGATCTGTCAAATTGTGTAGATATTGTTGATGTAGCTGGTTTTGACATCTGTCGCATTTTGTAGAGATTACTGCTGTATCTGGCATTTTGAGATCTGTCATATTTTGCAGAGATTACTGATATAGCTGGCATTGCCATATTTTGATGAGATTGCTGATGTAGTTAGCATTTTGAGATCTGTCATATTTTGTGTAGATTGTTGATGTAGCTGGCATTTTGAGATCTGCCATACTTTTGAGAGATTGCTGATGTAGTTGGCATTTTGAGATCTGTCATATTTTTTTAGAGATGGATTATGTGTCTGGTTTTGAGATCTGTTATATTTTGTAGAGATTGCTGAGGTAGCTGGCATTATGAGGTCTGTTTTATTCTGTAGAGTTTATTGATGTAGTGGCATTTTGAGATGAGTCGAATGTTGTAGAGTTTGCTGACGTTGCTGGAATTTTGAGATCTGTCATATTTTCTAGAGATTGTTGATGTAGCTGGCATTTTGAGATCTGTCGTAATTTGTAGAGATTGTTGATGTATCTGGTATTTTGAGATCTGTCATTTTTTGTAGAGATTGTTGATGCAGCTGGTTTTGAGATCTGATGTATTTTGTAGAGATTGATTTTATGGCTGGTTAGAAGATCTGTTATATTTTGTAGAGATTACTGAAGTAGCTGGCATTTTGAGATCTGTCATATTCTGTAGAGACTATTGATGTAGCTAGCATTTTGGGAGGTGTCGTATTGTGTAGAGATTGCTGATGTAGCTGAAAATTTGAGATCTGTCATATTTTATTGAGATTGTTCAAGTAGCTGGCATTTTGAGATCTATCATGTTTTGTGAAGATTATTGATTGAGCTGGCATTTTGAGAGCTGTCGTACTTAGTTGAGATTGTGGATGTAGTTTGCATTTTCAGATCTGTCATATTTTGTAGAGAATACTGAAGCAGCTGGTTTTCAGATATGTCAAATTTTGTAAATTGTTGATGTAGCTGGTTTTGAGATCTATCGTACTTTGTAGAGTTTGTTGACGTTGCTGACATTTTGTGATCTGTCATTTTTTGTAGCGATTACTGACGTAGCTGGCATTTTGAGATCTGTCATATTTCGTTGAGATTGTTGTTGTAGCTCTAATTTTGAGACTGTTGTATTTTGTAGAGATTGCTGATGTAGTTGGCATTTTGAGATCTGGTATATTTTTTACTGAGATTGCTGATGAATGTGACATTTTGAGATTTGTCATATTTTGCAGAGATTGTTGATAAAGCTGGTATTGAGATCTGTCATATTTTGTAGAGATTGTTAATGTAGCTGGTTTTGAGATTTGTCATACTTTGTAGATTGCTGAAATAGCTGGAATTGCCATATTTTGATAAATTTGCTGATGTAGCTGGCATTTTGAGATCTGTCATGTTTTGTAGAGATTGATTATGTGGCTGGTTTTGAGATCTGTCATATTTTATAGAGATTATTGATGTAGCTGGCATTTTGACTTCTGTCATATTCCATAGAGATTATTGATGTAGTTGGCATTTTGAGACGAGTCGTATGTCATAGAGTTTGCTGACGTAGCTGATATTTTGAGGTGTGTTGTATTTTGTAGAGAATGTTGACGTAGCTGGTATGTAGAGAGCTGTCATATTTTGTAGAGAATGTTGATGCAGCTGGTTTTGAGATCTGTCGTCTTTTATAGAGATTGATTTTGTGGCTGGTTTTGTGATCTGTTATATTTTGTAGCGATTACAGATGTAGATGGCATTTTTAAGATCTGTCGTATGCTGTAGAAATTAATGATGTTGCTGGCATTTTGAGAGCTGCCATATTCTGTAGAAATTATTGATGAAGTTGGCATTTTGAGAAGTGTCGTATTGTGAAGAGATTGCTGATGTAGCTGGAAAGTTACGATCTGTCTTATTTTGTTGAAATTGTTTAAGTAGCTGGCATTTTGTGATCTGTCATATTTTATAAAGATTATTGATTTAGCTCTCATTTTGAGAGCTGTTGTATTTAGTCGAGATTGTGGATATAGCTGACATTTTGAGATCTGTCATATTTTGCAGAGAATGTTGATGTAGCTGGCATTTTGAGATCTGCCACATTTTGTAGAGATTGTTTATGGGGCTGGGTATGAGATCTGTCATATTTTGTAGAGATTTCTGAAGTTGCTGGCATTTTGAGATCGGTCATATTCTGTAAAGATTATTGATGTAGTTGGCATTTTGAGATGAGTCGTATGTTGTCGAGTTTGCTGACGTAGCTGGTATTTTGAGATCTGTCATATTTTCTAGAGATTGTTGATGTAGCTGGCATTTTGAGGTCTGTCGTATTTTGTAGAGATTGCAGATGTAGCTGGTATGTTGAGATCTGTCATATTTTGTAGAGAACGTTGATGCAGCTGGTTTTGAGATCTGTCAGATTTTGTAGAGATTGATTTTGAGTCTGGTTTGGAGATCTGTTATATTTTGTAGCGATTACTGATGTAGCTGGCAATTTAAGGTCTGTCTATACCGTATAAATTACTGATGTAGGTGGCATTTGAGATCTGTCATATTCTGTAGAAATTATTGATGAAGGCATTTTGAGAGGTACGTATTGTCTAGAGATTGCTAATGTAGCTGGAAACTTGAGATCTGTCATATGTTTTTGAAATTGTTCAAGTAGCTGGTATTTTGAAATCTGTCATATTTTGTAAAGATTATTGATTTAGCTCTCATTTTGAGAGCTGTAGTATTTAGTCAAGATTGAGGATGTAGCTGGCGTTTTGAGATCTGTCATATTTTGTAGAGATTGCTGATATAGCTGGCATTGCCATATTTTGATGAGTTTGCTGATGTAGCTGGCATTTTGTGATCTGTCATATTTTGCAGAGATTGTTGATGTAGCTGGTATTTTGAGATCTGTCATATTTTCTAGAAATTGTTGTTGTAGCTGGCATTTTGAGGTCTGTCGTATTTTGTAGAGATTGCTGATGTAGCTGGTATGTTGAGATCTGTCAAATTTTGCAGAGAATGTTGATGCAGCTGGTTTTGAGATCTGCCGTATTTTGTAGAGATTGATTTTGAGGCTGATTTTCAGATCTGTTATATTTTGTAGCGATTACTGATGCAGCTGGCATTTTAAGATCTGTCGTATACTGTAGAAATTAATGATGTAGCTGGCATTTTGAGATCTGTCATATTTTGTAGATTACTGAAATAGCTGGCAATGCCAAATTTTGATGAGATTGCTGATGTAGCTGGCATTTAGAGATCGGTCATATTTTTTAGAGATTGTTGATGTAGCTGGCATTTTGAGATCTGTCATATTTTGTAGAGATTGATTATGGGGCTGGGTATGAGATCTTTCATATTTTGCAGTGATTACTGAAGTTGCTGGCAATGTGAGATCTGTCATATTCTGTAAAGGTTATTGATGTAGTTGGCATTTTGAGATGAGTCATATGTTGTCGAGTTTGCTGACGTAGCTGGTATTTTGAGATCTGTCATATTTTCTAGAGTTTGTTGATGTAGCTGGCATTTTGTGGTCTGTTGTATTTTGTAGAGATTGGTGATGTAGCTGGTATGTTGAGATCTGTCATATTTTGTAGAGAACGTTGATGCAGCTGGTTTTGAGATCTGTAGTATTTTGTTGAGATTGATTTTGAAGCTGGTTTTGAGATCTGTTATATTTTGTAGCGATTACTGATGTAGCTGGCATTTTAAGATCTGTTGTATACCGTATAAATTACTGATGTAGGTGGCATTTTGAGATCTGTCATATTCTGTAGAAATTATTGATGTAGCTGGCATTTTGAGAGGTGTCGTATTGTCTAGAGATTGCCAATGTAGCTGGAAACTTGAGATCTGTCATATTTTTTGGAGATTGTTCAAGTAGCTGGTATTTTGAGATCTGTCATATTTTGTAAAGATTATTGATTTAGCTCTCATTTTGAGAGCTATAGTATTTAGTCAAGATTGTGGATGTAGCTGGCGTTTTGAGATCTGTCATATTTTGCAGAGATTGCTGATATAGCTGGCATTGCCATATTTTGATGAGATTGCTGATGTAGCTGGCATTTTGTGATCTGTCATACTTTTTAGAGATTGCTGATGTAGCTGGCATTTTGAGATCTGTCACATTTTGTAGAGATTGATTATGGGGCTGGGTATGAGATCTGTCATATTTAGTAGAGATTACTGATGTTGCTAGCATTTTGAGGTCTGTCATATTTTGTAGAGATTGCTGAAGTAGCTGGTATTTTGAGATCTGTCATATTTTCTAGAGATTGTTGATGCAGCTGGTTTTGAGATCTGTCGTAATTTGTAGAGATTGATTTTGTGGCTGGTTTGGTGATCTCTTATATTTTGTAACGATTACAGATGTAGCTGGCATTTTAAGATCAGTCGTATACTGTAGAAATTAATGATGTTGCTGGCATTTTGAGATCTGTCATATTTTGCAGAGAATGTTGATGTAGCTGGCATTTTGAGATCTGCCACATTTTGTAGAGATTGATTATGGGGCTGGGTATGAGATCTGTCATATTTTGCAGAGATTACTGAAGTTGCTGGCATTTTGAGATCTGTCAAATTCTGTAAAGATTATTGATGTAATTTTCATTTTGAGATGAGTCGTATGTTGTCGAGTTTGCTGACGTAGCTGGTATTTTGAGATCTGTCATATTTTCTAGAGATTGTTGATGTAGCTGGCATTTTGAGGTCTGTCATATTTTGTAGAGATTGCTGATGTAGCTCTTATGTTGAGATCTGTCATATTTTGTAGAGAACGTTGATGCAGCTGGTTTTGAGATCTGTCGTATTTTGTTGAGATTGATTTTGATGCTGGTTTGGAGATCTGTTATATTTTGTAGCGATTACTGATGTAGCTTGCATTTTAAGATCTGATGTATACCGTATAAATTACTGATGTATGTGGCATTTTGAGATCTATCATATTCTGTGGAAATTACTGATGTAGCTGGCATTTTGAGAGTTGTCGTATTGTCTAGAGATTGCTAATGTAGCTGGAAACTTGAGATCTGTCATATTTTTTTGAGATTGTTCAAGCAGCTGGTATTTTGAGATGTGTCATATTTTGTGAAGATTATTGATTTAGCTCTCATTTTGAGAGCTGTAGTATTTAGTCAAGATTGTGTATGTAGCTGGCATTTTGAGATCTGTCATATTTTGTAGAGATTGCTGATATAGCTGTCATTGCCATATTTTGATGAGATTGCTGATGTAGCTGGCATTTTGTGATCTGTCATATTTTGCAGAGATTGCTGATGTAGCTGACATTTTGAGATCTGTCACATTTTGTCGAGATTGATTTTGGGGCAAGGTATGAGATCTGTCATATTTTGTAGAGATTACTGATGTTGCTGGCATTTTGAGGTCTGTCACATTTTGTTGAGATTGCTGACGTAGCTGGTATTTTGATATCTGTCTCATTTTCTAGAGATTGTTGATGTAGCTGGCATTTTGATGTCTGTCGTATTTTGTAGAGATTGCTGATGTAGCTGATATGTTGAGATCTGTCATATTTTGCAGAGAATGTTGATGCAGCTGGTTTTGAGATCTGTCATATTTTGAAGAGATTGATTTTGAGGCAGGTTTTCAGATCTGTTATATTTTGTAGCGATTACTGATGTAGCTGGCATTTTAAGATCTGTCGTATACTATAGTAATTAATGATGTAGCGGGCATTGTGAGATCTGTCATATTTTGTAGATTACTGAAATAGCTGGCAATGCCAAATTTTTATGAGACTGCTGATGTAGCTAGCATTTAGAGATCTGTCATATTTTGTAGAGATTGTTGATGTAGCTGTCATTTTGAGATCTATCATACTATTTTAGAAATTGTTGATGTAGCTGGCAGTTTGAGGTCTGTCATATTTTGTAGAGAGTGATTATGGGGCTGGGTATGAGATCTGTCATACTTTGTAGAGATTACTGAAGTTGCTGGCATTTTGTGATCTGTCATATTCTGTAAAGATTATTGACGTAGTTGGCATTTTGAGATGAGTCGTATGTTGTCGAGTTTGCTGACGTAGCTGGTATTTTGAGATCTGTCATATTTTCTAGAGATTGTTGATGTAGCTGGCATTTTGAGGTCTGTCGTATTTTGTAGAGATTGCTGATGTAGCTGGTATGTTGAGATCTGTCATATTTTGTAGAGAACGTTGATGCAGCTGGTTTTGAGATCTGTCGTCTTTTGTAGAGATTGATTTTGAGGCTGGTTTGGAGATCTGTTATATTTTGTAGCGATTACTGATGTAGCTGGCATTTTAAGATCTGTCGTATTCCGTATAAATTACTGATGTAGGTGGCATTTTGAGATCTGTCATATTCTGTAGAAATTATTGATGTAGCTGGCATTTTGAGAGGTGTCGTATTGTCTAGAGATTGCTAACGTAGCTGGAAACTTGAGATCTGTCATATTTTTTTGAGATTGTTCAAGTAGCTGGTATTTTGAGATCTGTCATATTTTGTAAAGATTATTGATTTAGCTCTCATTTTGAGAGCTATAGTATTTAGTCAAGATTGTGGATGTAGCTAGCGTTTTGAGATCTGTCATATTTTGTAAAGATTGCTGATATAGCTGGCATTGCCATATTTTGATGAGATTGCTGATGTAGCTGGCATTTTGTGATCTGTCACACTTTTTAGAAATTGCTGATGTAGCTGGCGTTCTGAGATCTGTCACATTTTGTAGAGATTTATTATGGGGCTGGAATTGAGATCTATCATATTTAGTAGAGATTACTGATGTTGCTGGCATTTTGAGGTCTGTCATATTTTGTAGAGATTGCTGAAGTAGCTGGTATTTTGAGATCTGTCATATTTTCTAGAGATTGTTGATGTAGCTGGCATTTTGAGGTCTGTCATATTCTGTAGAGATTGCTGATGTAGCTGGTATGTTGAGATCTGTCATATTTTGCAGAGAATGTTGATGCAGCTGGTTTTGAGATCTGTCGTATTTTGTAGAGATTGATTTTGAGGCTGATTTTCAGATCTGTTATATTTTGTAGCGATTACTGATGTAGCTGGCATTTTAAGATCTGTTGTATACTGTAGAAATTAATGATGTAGCTGGCATTTTGAGATCTGTCATAATTTGTAGATTACTGAAATAGCTGGCAATGCCAAATTTGATGAGATTGCTGATGTAGCTGGCATTTAGAGATCTGTCATATTTTGTGGAGATTGTTGATGTAGCTGGCATTTTGAGATCTGCCATACTTTTTAGAGATTGCTGATGTAGTTGGCATTTTGAGATCTGTCATATTTTTTTAGAGATTGATTATGTGTCTGGTTTTGAGATCTGTTATATTTTGTAGAGATTGCTGAGGTAGCTGGCATTATGAGGTCTGTTTTATTCTGTAGAGTTTATTGATGTAGTTGGCATTTTGAGATGAGTCGAATGTTGTAGAGTTTGCTGACGTTGCTGGTATTTTGAGATCTGTCATATTTTCTAGATATTGTTGATGTAGCTGGCATTTTGAGATCTGTCGTAATTTGTAGAGATTGTTGATGCAGCTGGTATTTTGAGATCTGTCAATTTTTGTAGAGATTGTTGATGCAGCTGGTTTTGAGATCTGATGTATTTTGTAGAGATTGATTTTATGGCTGGTTAGAAGATCTGTTATATTTTGTTGAGATTACTGAAGTAGCTGGCATTTTGAGATCTGTCATACTCTGTAGAGACTATTGATGTAGCTAGCATTTTGGAGGTGTTATTGTGAAGAGATTGCTGATGTAGCTAGAAAATTTGAGATCTGTCATATTTTATTGAGATTGTTCAAGTATTTGGCATTTGAGATCTATCATGTTTTGTGAAGATTATTGATTGAGCTGGCATTTTGAGAGCTGTTGTACTTAGTTGAGATTGTGGATGTAGTTGGCATTTTCAGATCTCTCATATTTTGTAGAGATTACTGAAGTAGCTGGTTTTCAGATATGTCAAATTTTGTAGATTGTTGATGTAGCTGGTTTTGAGATCTATCGTACTTTGTAGAGATTGTTGACGTTGCTGATATTTTGTGATCTGTCATATTTTCTAGAGATTGTTGTTGTAGCTGGCATTTTGAGGTCTGTCGTATTTTGTAGAGATTGCTGATGTAGCTGGTATGTTGAGATCTGTCAATTTGCAGAGAATGTTGATGCAGCTGGTTTTGAGATCTGCCGTATTTTGTAGAGATTGATTTTGAGGCTGATTTTCAGATCTGTTATATTTTGTAGCGATTACTGATGTAGCTGGCATTTTAAGATCTGTCGTATACTGTAGAAATTAATGATGTAGCTGGCATTTTGAGATCTGTCATATTTGTAGATTACTGAAATAGCTGGCAATGCCAAATTTTGATGAGATTTAGTGATGTAGCTGGCATTTAGAGATCGGTCATATTTTTTAGAGATTGTTGATGTGAAGCTGGCATTTTGAGATCTGTCATATTTTGTAGAGATTGATTATGGGCTTGGTATGAGATCTTTCATATTTTGCAGTGATTACTGAAGTTGCTGGCAATGTGAGATCTGTCATATTCTGTAAAGGTTATTGATGTAGTTGGCATTTTGAGATGAGTCGTATGTTGTCGAGTTTGCTGACGTAGCTGGTATTTTGAGATCTGTTATATTTTCTAGAGATTGTTGATGTTGCTGGCATTTTGTGGTCTGTTGTATTTTGTAGAGATTGCTGATGTAGCTGGTATGTTGAGATCTGTCATATTTTGTAGAGAACGTTGATGCAGCTGGTTTTGAGATCTGTAGTATTTTGTTGAGATTGATTTTGAAGCTGGTTTGGAGATCTGTTATATTTTGTAGCGATTACTGATGTAGCTGGCATTTTAATATCTGTTATATACCATATAAATTACTGATGTTGGTGGCATTTTGAGATCTGTCATATTCTGTAGAAATTATTGATGTAGCTGTCATTTTGAGAGGTGTCGTATTGTCTAGAGATTGCTAATGTAGCTGGAAACTTGAGATCTGTCATATTTTTTGGAGATTGTTCTAGTAGCTGGTATTTTGAGATCTGTCATATTTTGTAAAGATTATTGATTTAGCTCTCATTTTGAGAGCTATAGTATTTAGTCAAGTTTGTGGATGTAGCTGGCGTTTTGAGATCTGTCATATTTTGCAGAGATTGCTGATATAGCTGGCATTGCCATATTTTGATGAGATTGCTGATGTAGCTGGCATTTTGTGATCTGTCATACTTTTTAGAGATTGCTGATGTAGCTGGCATTTTGAGATCTGTCACATTTTGTAGAGATTGATTATGGGGCTGGGTATGAGATCTGTCATATTTAGTAGAGATTACTGATGTTGCTGGCATTTTGAGGTCTGTCATATTTTGTAGAGATTGCTGAAGTAGCTGGTATTTTGAGATCTGTCATATTTTCTAGAGATTGTTGATGCAGTTGGTTTTGAGATCTGTTGTCTATTTTGTAGAGATTGATTTTGTGGCTGGTTTGGTGATCTCTTATATTTTGTAGCGATTACAGATGTAGCTGGCATTTTAAGATCAGTCGTATACTGTAGAAATTAATGATGTTGCTGGCATTTTGAGATCTGTCATATTTTGCAGAGAATGTTGATGTAGCTGGCATTTTGAGATCTGCCACATTTTGTAGAGATTGATTATGGGGCCAAGTATGAGATCTGTCATATTTTGCAGAGATTACTGAAGTTGCTGGTGTTTTGAGATCTGTCAAATTCTGTAAAGATTATTGATGTAGTTTTCATTTTGAGATGAGGCGTATGTTGTCGAGTTTGCTGACGTAGCTGGTATTTTGAGATCTGTCATATTTTCTAGAGATTGTTGATGTAGCTGGCATTTTGAGGTCTGTCGTATTTTGTAAAGATTGCTGATGTAGCTCTTATGTTGAGATCTGTCATATTTTGTAGAGAACGTTGATGCAGCTGGTTTTGAGATCTGTCGTATTTCGTTGAGATTGATTTTGATGCTGGTTTGGAGATCTGTTATATTTTGTAGCGATTACTGATGTAGCTTGCATTTTAAGATCTGATGTATACCGTATAAATTACTGATGTAGGTGGCATTTTGAGATCTATCATATTCTGTGGAAATTACTGATGTAGCTGGCATTTTGAGAGGTGTCGTATTGTCTAGAGATTGCTAATGTAGCTGGAAACTTGAGATCTGTCATATTTTTTTGAGATTGTTCAAGCAGCTCGTATTTTGAGATCTGTCATATTTTGTGAAGAATATTGATTTAGCTCTCATTTTGAGAGCTGTAGTATTTAATCAAGATGGTGTATGTAGTTGGCATTTTGAGATCTGTCATATTTTGTAGAGATTGCTGATATAGCTGTCATTGCCATATTTTGATGAGATTGCTGATGTAGTTGGCATTTTGTGATCTTTCATATTTTGCTGAGATTGTTGATGTAGCTGGCATTTTGAGATCTGTCATACTTTTTAGAGATTGCTGATGTAACTGGCATTTTGAGATCTGTCACATTTTGTGGAGATTGATTTTGGGGCAAGGTATGAGATCTGTAATATTTTGCAGAGATTACTGATGTTGCTGGCATTTTGAGGTCTGTCACATTTGTTGAGGTTGATTGATGTAGCTGGTATTTTGATATCTGTCTCATTTTCTAGAGATTGTTGATGAAGTAGATTTTGATGTCTGTTCGATTTTGTAGAGATTGTTGGATGTAGCTGATATGTTGAGATTCGTCATGTTTTGCAGAGAATGTTGATGCAGCTGGTTTTGAGATCTGTCATATTTTGAAGAGATTGATTTTGAGGGGATGGTTTTCAGATCTGTTATATTTTGTAGCGATTACTGATGTAGCTGGCATTTTAAGATCTGTCGGATACTCTTCAGTAATTAATGATGTCAGCGCATTGTGAGATCTGTCATATTTTGTAGATTATTGAAATAGCTGGCAATACTGAGACTTTTATGAGACTGCTGATGTAGCTAGCATTTAGAGATCTGTCATATTTTAGAGATTGTTGATGTAGCTGTCATTTGAGATCTATCATACATTTTAGAATTGTTGATGTAGCTGGCGTTTTGAGGTCTATCATATTTTGTAGAGAGTGATTATGGGCTGGGTGAGATCACTGTCATGCTGGCCGAGATTACTGAAGTTGCTGGCATTTGTGATCCTGTCATATTCTGTAAAGATTATTGATGTAGTTGGCATTTTGGGTGAGTCGTATGTTGTCAGTTTTCTTGGACGTAGCTGGTATTTTGAGATCTGTCATATTTTCTAGAGATTATTTAGCTGTGGCATTTGAGGTCTGTTGATTTTGTAGAGATTGCTGATGTAGCTGGTATGTGAGATCTGTCATATTTGTAGAGAACGTTGATGCAGCTGGTTTGAGATCTGTCGTCTTTTATGGGTTGATTTTTGAGGCTGGTTTGGAGATCTGTTATATTTTGTAGCGATTACTGATGTAGCTGGCATTTTAAGATCTGTCGTATTCCGTATAAATTACTGATGTAGGTGGCATTTTGAGATCTGTCATATTCTGTAGAAATTATTGATGTATCTGGCATTTTGAGAGGTGTCGTATTGTCTAGAGATTGCTAACGTAGCTGGAAACTTGAGATCTGTCATATTTTTTTGAGATTGTTCAAGTAGCTGGTATTTTGAGATCTGTCATATTTTGTAAAGATTATTGATTTAGTTTCATTTTGAGGCTATAGTATTAGTCAAGATTGTGGATGAAGCATGTTTTGAGATCTGTCATATTTTGTAAAGATTGTTGATATAGCTGGCATTGCCATATTTTAATGAGATTGTTGATGAAGCTGGTATTTTGTGTTCAGCATGCTTTTGAGATTGCTGATGTAGCTTGCTCTGATCTGTCACATTTGAGATTTTTATGGGCTGGTTGAGATCTATCATATTTAGTAGAGATTACGTTGCTGCATTTGAGGTCTGTCATATTTTGTAGATTGGAAATAGCTGGTATTTTGGAATCTGTCATATTTTCTAGAGATTGTTGATTGGTGGTATTTGAGGTCCGTCGTATCTGGGGATTGCTGATGTAGCTGGTATGTTGGATCTTCATATTTTGCAGAGAATGTTGATGCAGCTGTTTGAGATCTGTCGTATTTTGTAGAGATTGGTTTTTGAGGCTGATTTTCAGATCTGGTTACATTTGTAGGGATTACTGATGTAGTTGGCATTTAAGATCTGTTGTATACTGTAGAAATGATGAGTACTGGTATTTGAGACTCATAATTTGTGGATTATTGAAATAGTTTTATTTTAAATTTTGATGGATTGCTGTTGTGGTATTTAGAGATCTGTTGTATTTTGTGGTGTTTATGTAGCTGGTATTTGAGATCTGCCATTTTTAGAGATTGTTGATGTAGTTGGCATTTGAGATCTGTCATATTTTTAAGTTGATTATGTGTCTGGTTTGAGATCTGTTATATTTTGTAGAGGTTGTTGGGTAGCTGGGATTATGAGGTTTGTTTTATTCTGTAGGTTTATTGATGTAGTTGGTTTTTTGAGATGGGTCGAATTTGTAGAGTTTGTTGACGTTGTTGTATTTTGAGATTGTCATATTTTCTGATTGTGGATAGCTGGCATTTTGAGATCTGTCGTAATTTGAGAGATTTTGATGCAGCTGGTATTTTGAGATCTGTTTTGTAGAGATTGTTGGTCGCTGTTTTGAGATCTGATGATTTGTAGAGATTGATTTTATGTTGGTTGTAGACTTTTATATTTGTTGAGATTACTGAAGTAGCTTTTGAGATCTGTCATATCTGTAGAGACTATTGATGTAGCTAGTATTTTGGGAGTGTCATATTGTAAGAGATTGTTGATGTAGCTGAAAATTTGAGATCTGTCATATTTTATTGAGATTGTTCATAGCTGGCATTTTGAGATCTATCATGTTTTTGAATTATTGATTGAGCTGCATTTTGAGAGCTGTTAGTTGAGATTGTGGATGTAGTTGGCATTTTCAGATCTCATATTTTGTAGAGATTACTGGTAGCTGTTTTTAGATATGTCAAATTTGTAGATTGTTGATGTAGCTGTTTTGAGTTCTATTTGCTTTGTGATTGTTGCGTTGTTGATATTTTGATCTGTCATATTTTCTAGAGATTGTTGTAGCTGGTATTTTGAGGTCTGTCGTGTTTTGTGAGATTCTTATGTAGCTGGTATTTTGAGGTCTTTCATATTCTGTAGAGATTGTTGATGTGGCTGGTATGTTGAGATCTGTCATATTTTGCAGAATGTTGATGCAGCTGGTTTGGATCTGTCGTATTTGTAGAATTGATTTGAGGCTGATTTTCAGATAAATTTGATGAGTTGTTGATGTTGTGTTTGAGATCGGTCATATTTTTAAATTGTTGATGTAGCTGGTATTTTGGATCTGTCATATTTTGTAGAATTGATTATGTGGGTGAGATCTTTTCATATTTTGTGATTACTGAAGTTGCTGGCAATGTGAGATCTGTCATATTCTGTAAAGGTTATTGATGTAGTTGGCATTTTGATGAGTCGTATGTTGTCGGGTTGCTGGCGTAGCTGGTATTTTGAGACTATATATTTTCTAGAGATTGTTGATGTTGGGAATTTTGGTCTGTTGTATTTGTAGAGATTGCTGATGTAGCTCTTATGTTGAGATTGTCATATTTTGTGAAATGCTGATGCAGCTGGTTTTTGAGATCTGTATTTTGTTGAGATTGATTTTGATGCTGGTTTGGAGATCTGTTATATTTTGAAGCGATTACTGATGTAGCTGGCATTCTAAGATCTGATGTATGCCGATAAATTACTGATGTAGGTTGGCATTTTGAGATCCATATTCTGTTTAAATATTGATGTGCTGGCATTTTGAGAGGTGTCATTGTCTAGAGATTGCTGATGTAGGAGCTTGGATCTGTCATATTTTTGAGATTGTTCAGCAGCTGGTATTTGAGATCTGTCATTTTTTGAAGATTATTGGTTTATTCTCATTTTGAGCTGTAGTGTTGAGTCAAGATTGTCGCTGTAGCTATTTTTAGATCTGTCATATTTTTGAGATTGTTGATATAGCTGTATTGCCATATTTTGATGACATTGCTGATGGCTGGTATTTGTGTTCTTATACTTTTTGAGTTGTTGGGGTAGCTATTTGACATCTGTCACATTTGTGAGATTTATTATGGGGTTTGTGATCTATCATATTTAGTACAGATTACTGATGTTGTTGGCATTTGAGGTCTGTCATATTTTGTAGAGGTTGGTAAGTTGGTATTTTGAGATCTGTCATATTTTCTAGAGATTGTTGATGTAGTTGGTATTTTGAGGTCTTTCATTTCGGTGAATTGCTGATGCTGGTATGTTGAGATCTGTCATATTTGCAGAGAATGTTGATGCAGCTGGTTTTGAGATCTGTCGTGTTTGTAGAATTGATTTTGAGGCTGATTTTCAGATCTGTTATATTTTGTGGATTGCTGATGTACTGCATTTAAGATCTGTTGTATACTGTAGAAATTAATGATGTAGCTGGCATTTTGAGATCTGTCATATTTTGTAGATTATGAAATATGGCAATGCCAAATTTTGATGAGATTGTTGATGTAGCTGCATTTAGAGATTCATATTTTTGTGAGATAGATGATGTAGCTGACATTTTGAGATCTGTCATACTTTTAAAATTGTTGATGTGGCTGGTATTTTGAGATTGTTATATTTTGATGAGATTGATTATGTGGGTGGTTTGAGTTCTTTTATATTTTGTAGAGATTACTGATGTGGTTGGCATTTCAGTTCTGTTGTATTCTATAAGTTATTGATGTAGTTGGTATTTGAGATGAGTCGATGTCGTTAGTTTGCTGCGAGTTGATATTTTAGATCTGTCATATTTTGAGGATTGATTATGTAGCTGGCATTTTGGTCTGTTGTATTTTGTAGAGAATGTTGATGTGTGGTTGTTGAGATCTGCTTATTTTTACATAATTTTGACATCTGGTTTTGAGATCTGTCGTATTTTGTAGAGATTGTTTTGTGGCTGGTTTGTTATTCTTATATTTTGTAGCGATTACAGATGTATTGTATTTTAAGATCTGTCGAAGTTTCAGAAATTAATATGTTGCATTTTGAGATCTGTCATATTTTGTAGAAATTATTGATGAAGTTGGCTTTGAGAAGTTCATATTGTGAAGGATTGCTGATGTAGCTGGAAAGTTGAGATCTGTATTATTTTTGAGATTGTTTAAGTAGTTGGTATTTTGTGATCTGTTATATTTATAAAGATTATTGATTTAGCTCATTTTGAGAGCTGTTGTATTTGGTGAGATTGTGATATATTTGGCATTTGAGATTCATATTCTGTAAAGGTTATGATGAAGCTGGCATTTTGAGTTGAGTCGATGTTGTTTGTTGGCGAGTTGGTATTTGAGATCCGTCATATTTTCTAGATTGTTGATGTAGCTGGCATTTGAGGTTTGTTATATTTGTAGAGATTGTTGATGTAGCTGGTATGTTGAGATCTGTTTTATTTTGTAGAGAATGTTGATGCAGCTGGTTTGAGATCAATTTTTAAAGATTATTGATTTAGCTCATTTTGATAGGTAGTATTAGTAAGATTAAGGATGTAGTTGGCGTTTTGAGACTATCATATTTTGTAGAGATTATAGCTGGCATTCCATATTTTGAAGGATTGGTGATGTAGCTGGTATTTTGTGATTGTCATATTTGCGAGATTGTTGATAGCTGGTATTTGAGATCTGTCATACTTTTTAGATGCTGTGTAGCTGGTATTTGAGATCTGTACATTTGTAGAGAATGATTATGGGGCTGGTATGAGATCTTGTTATATTTTGCAAGTTACTGATGTTGCTGGCATTTGAGTTCTGTCACATTTTGTTGAGATTGTGACGATGGTATTTGATATCTTCGTATTTTTAGAGATTGTTGATGTGGGTGTTTTGAGTTCTGTCATATTTGTGAGATTGTTGATGTAGCCTTATGTTGAGATCTGTCATATTTTAGAGAACGTTGACGAGTTGGTTTTGAGATCTGTCTTATTTTGTTGGGTTGATTTTGATGTTGTTTGGAGATCTGTTGTATTTTGTAGCGATTACTGAGTAGCTGACGTTTAAGATCTGATGTATACCGTATAAATTACTGATGTAGGTGGCATTTTGAGATCTGTCATATTCTGTGGAAATTACTATGGCTGGATTTTGAGAGGCCGTATTGTTAGAGATTAATGTAGTTGGAGGCTGTGATCTGTCATATTTTGAGATTGTTCAAGCAGTGTTGTTTTGAGATCTGTCATGTTTTGAAGATTATTGATTTAGTTTCATTTTGAGAGCTGAGTATTTAAGATTGTGGATGTAGCTGTGTTTTGAGATCTGTCTTATTTTGTGAGATTGCTGATATAGCTGGCATTGCCATATTTTGATGAGATTGACACTGACCAATCAGAGGCCTGGAAATTTTCTTGCCATTGAATAATCTTTGTTAGGTATAAAATACCTAGCTTAGGGCAAAGTTTCAAGGAGGTGGTATCCATGTGGTATGAGAAATTTAGCTGGATATCTAGGTATTTATAGTATGTGACAGTGCTAAGAGCATTTGTGTTTCCATCAATTCTACTGTCCCATTCTAGCTGCCAGCTTCCTGCTTTCCTTTGTTGGCCAACTGTTTCCTTTCCTTGGGAGATCCAGCCACAACCTTCTTACCCTCAGTTGCTGCTTTTTGGATATCTGTTTTGCAGCCTTCATTTCGATCTCCTACTGCTCCTGGATGGTGCCTCTCTTTTTTTGTTCATTATGCTCAGGTATTGCAATGGTGTTGCCCTCCCTCTGGACCTCCTATGACATGCTCTGTCGGGTTCTGCATTTGGAGCCTTTATTTTGTTCATTAGTTTGTGTCACTCCTGAGATAAGTGACACTGTGGTAGTGCAATAGCCTGTACTTGGAAGCAGGTCCTATCCTCAAAGCATCGATTGGGATGCCAGGATTCATCTACCCAGAACAGTTACCTCAGCAGGACAGTCTCAACACCACAAGCTATACTCAACTTCATCTTATCCTCCTTGTAATCCTTCGAAGTTATCAGCATACTGAACATCACGGTCACTCATTCAGTCTATTTAAACCTGATGGACATGAATTTCTGACAGTTTGCATTCCACTAAATTCATCACAGGAAGCCTCCACAAATGTTAGTTCTGCATTGAGGAATAAATTTTTCCCATGCTGATGTTTGCACATTAAGTACTAATGGTCCCTCTTTTCTTCTTCTAACAGAAATCAGGAACTGTTTGATTGGTATGTCACAGCATTAACAGCAAAACCCAGCTTCACCTTTACTGCCAGCACCTACTCCTACCACTAATCCTCCTACATTTCAGTTTGAGTACCATATTCTCATTATCCAAGAGGGTTTACCATAGCTTGGTTTAATTCTAGAGTGGTACCATGGAATCCAGGCCTTCCAGGTAACTGTGAAATGTGAGTCCTTCAAACTGGCTTCCAGGTCCTCCTAGTAAAACAACTGTTCCAATACTGATTATTCCATCACCCTCCATTCCCTGGTGTTGTACCAACAGCCAACACTGCTTCTGGATCAACCTCCCAAACCATTCAGCAGCCAACAGCACTTCTGTCAGGTGAACTACACCTTCATGACTGATCCAGCTATCAGATATGGTGGCACTTCTTTGATTGCCACTGATCAATTGCTGCCCAAACTGCTGCTTATCTCTCAAGGGTTAAATCATGAGTATCCTGGATGGCTCTGAATAATGATTTATATTACAGGTAGTACGCTGGACAATGTGCCTTACCTGTTCCATGTGCAGGTCATTTTGTCATTTTTGAAGCCTTTTGTCTTCTCATTTTATGACTCTCATCCATCTTCAAATTCTCATTCATCTCATACTTCAATTTCTGATCAAATATTTTACAAAACAATTAATTCTTTGGCTAGAGAGGACAACTGATTGAATTTTTCTTCTGATCAAGCAGTTCCATCAACTTCAAATACATTTGTTTTGCACCACCATGCACTCTGCTGCACATCTGCAGTTACTGTGGGGAAAGCCTCTCTAAGCTAGTCTGCCATTATTTTCCAGTCTCTCTCCTAAACAAAGTCACTGCTGACATTTGCTTATGTTTTGACTCCAGTTAAAATTCCTCATCTCTAACAGTTGTTCTCTACCCATCCACCAGAAGCAGATCTAATTTCTTCTCTCAGGCCATGACAAAGGCTTCCATATATGACATCATTCCATGCCTTCCACATCAGTTATTGGCTATAAATCTTCAAACCAGTTCTATAGATCCAGTCATCTCAAGACAAACTGTACAATATTTCTCATCTGATCTCTTCCATCTCATCCAAATGGTCCTGCACAAAATTAAAACTGTTATCCATACTAGGATACTTCAAGTTTGCAATGATGATTACTCCTTGAGGTAGAAGTTTCATATCCCTTCTTAATGTGGCACATTTAGTCACTGACACAGCTCTGGATTATCACCATACCATCACTACCTCCACTTGTTCAGACCACGTCATGTGGCCACATTTTCTCTGAAATGGCATATCCATGTTGATAAAGATACAGTTTCAGAATAAAAATCATGATTTCCTTGTAACCCCATCCTATGGTTTTGTGGCATTTTGTGGCCTATTTTGATTTGCTTGTCTAAGGCCATAAGAAATCCAAGATACTTCTCATTTTCAATCCATGAATTCCTTGTCTGAACTTTATTCTGTTGCAACAGCTGCTCTCACCTGGGATCATTTGCAATCCATGTATTCCTTGCCTGAACTCTATTCTGTTGCAACAGCTGCTCTCACCTGGGATCATTTTTGGAGCAATCAACCTGTCATATTCTACTCTGGCAACCAAATAACCTTAGCCACAATAAATACAGCAGTCTTCCTCCTCCATAATGAACTTCATAAGATCAACATGAATTTCTTTATATAATTCAGAACTTCTATCCTCTGACTGATGAAGTAATGACTCCTCCTCCAACATCATAGGATCTATTCACAGGCAGTCAGCCTTTTGACCACATCATACTGCTCACACACAATTGCCTGTAGACCATTTATTTATTTATTTATTAATTTATTGAAATGTTTCACCAAGAAGGCACACTGAACAACAAGTTGCTCATCTCCCAGTGCGACCTGGGGGTACAACTGGATGACGAATTAGACATGCAGTTTACCATTCAACATATCTGAGAAATTAAACATTCAATTACATTTGTAACAAGACATACAGTTAAACGAGCATGAGTCAATGTTGAATGTTGCTTGCTGGCATTAGAAGCGGAAGTGCAGGAGTTAGACAGATGCAGTATAGGAATAGCAGTGAAGTATTGAACTGATGCTAACTCCACCCCCACCCCGCAGAGATGGACAGGCATTGATTGGGGTGTGCCTTTGGGTTGTCACCCGAAACGGTCACAACATTTCACCTCACCCTTCCCTGCAGACACT
This sequence comes from Neoceratodus forsteri, assembly GCA_016271365.2. Lineage (NCBI taxonomy): Eukaryota > Metazoa > Chordata > Ceratodontiformes > Ceratodontidae > Neoceratodus > Neoceratodus forsteri. Next base: position 877,816,448 of record CM028131.1, on the reverse strand, counting down.
TACAAGTGTCGAGGTATGCCTTGGGGTGTTCAGGCTTTGCACTCATCTCATTCCATAAGGAAATATGCTGAAATGGGTGCAGTGTAGGAGAATGGGTTGAACTCTGAGGCCAAAGAGTCCAAGGCGCACCTTGACGCCTGTCACTGGTTGCAGGGTAGGGGTGGAATGGCATAAGCATTACTGTAGACATGCTAAGTCACACCTCTGACACCTGTTAGTCCCTACAGGGTAGGGCGTTATGGTAGGAAACCCTAATGCCCTGGACATTTCTTGGTATTTTTACTCCAAGTTTTCAACATATGCTTTTTGTGACCCCACCGCATGAACAGTGACACTATCAGTTCATTAGCCAAAAGGTGATTTTGTATAGAGACTGCACCATTTGGCACCACAGGTGTGAAAACACATTTCGAACAGGATGTGAAAAATGACAGCTGTACTGTTCATGAGGAGGTGTCAAAAAATGCTAATGTTGAAAATCTGGAGTAAAAATATAAAAAAAAGTGTGACGTTACAAGGTGTTGTGAGAAACTGTGCAACGCACACCCATAATTATTTTTGGATTTTTATACCAGATTTCAAACATAGGCATTTTGGGACCTCTGCTCATGAACAGTGTGTCACTGTGATTTTCTTTAATCTGTCTGACCACTCGATTTCCGCATAACCGCTGGGTATTCTGCGCCAGAAGTGCGAAACACATTTTGGCCAGATGTGAAAAATGACAGCTGTACTGTTATAAGGAAGTGTGGAAAAATGGCAATGATGAAAATGCAGAGTAAAAATATTCCAAATTCATGAAGTTACGAGGGCGTGTGTAAACTACGCAATGCATGCTCATAACACAGCCATGTTATGGGCTTTTGTCACCAAAGTTTCAACATAGCCATTTTAAGACCTCTGCTCATGAACAGTGTCACTGTGATTTTCTTAATCTGTCCCAAACATCGATTTTGCACACCAACTGTGCCACTGCATGCTACATGTGCGAAAACACATTACAGGCAAGATGTGAAAAATGAAAGCTGTGCTGTTCATAAGGAGGTTTGTTAAAATGGTAATGCCGAAAATCCAGAATGAAAATATAAAAAATTTTCAAAGTTACAAGCGTGCGTAGGAACTGCACAAAGCATGCTCGAAAAACAGACATTTGGGATTGTTATCAAATTTTCAACATAGGGTTTTAGTCACCTCATGAATTGTAACAGTGTCATTTCATTAATTAGTCCTCAAAAGGTGGTTTCCAATGAGTGACCCGTGAAATCACCTTTCAGGACCGAATAACAAAATGACAGTGACTGAGTTCATGAGGTGGGGTCCCAAGAACCCCATATGTTGAAAATTTGGTGAAAGTAATTCTCAAAATGGCCAAGATATCCACCTAAGTTGAAAAATAACTATTTATGCCATTATATAGCTTACCGCATTTCTTCAGTTTGCAGTCAGCTTTGAAGAGTACAGATGTGTTCCCGGTCCATCAAAGATCATCGTGCCGGGTTCTGGAGGTAAGTATGGGGTGGGGGGGTGTGGGCAGGTGGGGTGCACAGAGGGTGGGAGCAGGTTGGGCGAGGGGTCACCACAGACAGTACTGGACCATTTTCTTTATTTTTATAGTAATAAAACACCATGGGACTATTGGCATGCTGGGGATGGGCTCCCAGTGTGCCACCTAGATGTTTGTTGGGGAAGGGGGAGTGGAACCAACAGGGATTGGGCACCCCGTTGGCCATACAGTGTGCTTGGGGGGACACATGAGCCGAGGAGGGATTGGGCACCCCCCTTGGCACACAACAAATAGGGAGGCCATGGGAGGATCATGCTGATGAGGATTGGGCTGCCCCATTGGCAAATTAACTGGGAGGGGATCATGCTGACAGGGGGATTGGGCACCCCCGTCAGCTTTTATTTAATTTATTTATTAAAATGTTTCACCAGGAAGGCACACTAAACAGTGGGCGGCAGCTTTCTGTCAGCTTCGTGAGGACTATGAGAGGCCGACAGAGAAGCCGTCGCCATGGGGACACCACACAATGCATCTTGTAATTGGCTGCTGCAGTCAGGGATGCCCCACAGCCAAAACAGCTGATTGCATAGTGATGGGGCACTCTCTGATTGCAGTGGCCTGTCTCTTTGAGTATAGCGGCATGCTCATTAACTGCCATCATCAACAGAATGTTTCTCTGTTCACCGTGGCAGAGATCATCCCCAGAATGGACTGCTGCCATTTGGAACAACACTGTTATGCCTCCACAACCCACCTTTGAAGGAACCTGATGCAATGTGTTTCTTGCACATGCGTGTAAGCAATACAAAAATATCATAAATGATCATACAATCGCATTTGTGACAGAACATAGAGTTAAATATATTATACCTGTGGAATATGCATTTAATTACAAGTGGCATATCTGAGGAACGTAGTACAGGAATTTAATGATGTCTTGGAGCCTGCTCCTTGCAGGAATGGATCACAGTTAAGAGGCAGATCATGTAGCAATTATTGAATGAATGAGGTGCAGTGAGGGGACATCAAGGATGGTAGAGGGCTAGACAGGGGAAACCAGCTGGGGGAAGGAGAGGATAATGATGGGGGGAACATTACTGGAGGAAAGTGAACAAAAAATCAATTGCAGGGGGCAAGTTAACACAGGGCTAGTGCAGTCTGGGAGCACCATGTCATATTGCTCACAAGCATTTGGCCTGTCAGCCATATTATACTGCTTAAAAGTATCTGGCCTGACAGCCACATCATACTGCTCACAAGTATGTGGCCAGTTGGCTACGTCATATCACTCAAAATCTTTCTGCAGGTCAGCCTTATCATACTGCTCATAAGTATTCAGCCTTTCAGCCACATCATGCAGATCCAAGCAATCAGCCTGTCCACCACATCACACTGCTCAAATGCAATTGGCCTGTCAACCACATCTACTGCTGTCAAGCAATAGGCCTGTTGGCCAATACAATCAGACAATATACTGTATATCTGGCATTCAGTTTACCTTAATATGCCTCTATCCTAGTTTTTACTTATCCAGTCCAGCAATTAAAGCATTCCTTCAAGCCCTGAGAAATCTGCTCCTTAAGGACTACCCTCATGAAAGCTTGCAGTCCATGATATATTTCAAACTAACAAATGTATAAGATTGAGTCTTTGGTTCATTAACTGCTCAACACTTACTACAGGCAATGACCTTTGCCTTCTTTGGATTCCTAAGACCTGGGGAATGCACATTCTCTTTAGCTGAGTTGGATCCCACTGTCCACTTGTCTAATCAATTCAGAATTGCTGACCTTCATGCCAACAAAGAAATTAATCCAACTCCGCAATTTCAAGAGCTGCAAATTATTTAAATATATAACAACCATGCTTCTGCTAACATCTGGAGTGCTTTAGCTGCATCAGCATGTCTGCCTACAGAGTAGCACGGAAGAAATACTCTACCTTCTGTGCCTTTCAAAACATAGACCATCTCCTATATTCTGTACATCATGTTCTGGTATTTGCATTGTACTGTTCTCATGCATTTATCCTGACAGCCACAACAATCAAACAATATATCTGAAGCATACTGTTTACTTTGCTGTCCATCCACCCCAATACCATATGCTTTTACATGTCCTCTATAACAATCAAGGCTTTTCCTGAAGGTGTAAGAATATCTACTCCTCAAGATTCTCCTAAAGGAAGCCAATAGATTAAAACCTATATTCCTGACTAATGGACCTCTCTAATGGCAGTCAGTTTTAAGTCAGAAAATGGTCAAAGCCTTCTACATTCTTTATATCCTCATGCTCATTGCAGTACATTTTCCATCAGTCTTCTAATGGCATAGAGCAAGCCAGTTGCTTGTGAATTTACAAGACCAACTACATTTATCACATCTTCTAAATCCTGCTTTGATTTACCTATTTTAGAAGTTTCTAGTGCCAGTTCTCTAGTGGTCTTCCTGAAGAAAGAAAGAATACTGTGCCTTGGATCGAAATTGTAGACTGGAGCTGTACGGCGTTTGTTTAGCTCATTGGTGTGGAGGACTGTGACTTATAGCTTGGAGTGTGGCCAAGAGAGGACTTCGGCATTCTAGCAAGAAGACTTGGATATCTGCTATTTTCTCTCAGAGGAATTTATTGGACCCTGGTCGTAAGTATTGCTTGGGGCTGGGTGGCCCGCTGGGGAGTGGGGGCTCTGACCTAAGTTATTCTTCAGGATGGGGGTCGGGAGTTGTTCCCCAGAGGGTGGATAGCGTCTTGACAACCTGTGAGTTCCCGGGAGCATCTGTTGGTTGATGGGTGCTTGCTGTGGGTCCTAGACTGGGGGGCACTTGAACAGGGTATCTGCCTCCAGGTTTTGGGTGAGAAATAAGAATGTCTTGTGGAAGTTGGAAGATTGCATTTGTTGGACTGGTGCTGGTATTTTATTAGTGATTTGAACCGGGAGGCAGTGAGAGGGTCTCACAGACTTTTTACTGAACTAGTACTACAATAAGTGAGCTGCACTAGTGGGAGTACAGCAGCTTTATGGACATTATTCTGGTAGTGGAGTGTGGGGGTAAGAGCCCTATCCTCACTACACTGACTTTAAAGTTGTGATGGTTATTTAAATTTAAGTCAGAAAAGTTCCTCATTTAAAGGATATTTAATGTTTTCCCTCAATCTGTGATATGTACTTTTGTTTATTTGTTGTCTTCTGATTTATTTGGGGTTTATCTTTTGTTTTATTTGTTTGTTTGTTTTTTGTTGGGGAAGGGTTATAGTTTGTTTTGGTTTGTGTATTTTTAGTATTTTTAATATATTGCTGTGGCAGTCTTCAGTTTAGTGCAGCAAACTATGTTTTAGCATGGTTCTCTGGTGGTCAGGCACTACTCCCCTGCCAGGCTTAGGGGCCTCAGCTCTTTTGATCCCCCCCCCACTTCCTGCTGAGGTGTATATGCAGTGTTGGTCCTTGGGGTTAGCACGGAGGAGACGGAGGGGCAGGGGGCTGGGCTAGGTGGGATTGTGGAGTGGGGTGGGTGGACTGGGGCTGTGGGGTCAAGGAGATGCCCTGGAGCAAAATGGATCCAGAAGAGGGGTCCCCCCATCTGGTTCCCATACCCAAGGATTCCACATGTGGTGGAAAAATTATGCAATGTCCCTCGGCTCCTCATCCTACCCAGGCGGTGTTATGCAATGTCAGCTCCATTGAGAATAAGACAGCATTGACTGCTGATCTTGTTGGAACATCAGACGTGGTATGTATCACTGAGACCTGGCTGGATGAGAATGCTGGTCCTGTGTTGGAGGCAGCAGTTGCAGCTGGATACTTGGTGATGAATCGCCAGAGGCTGGATCATAGGGGTGGGGGTGTAGCCATCTGTTATAAGTCAGAACTGGGCCTTATTACAGCCTTGTTACAGTGGGAGTCACTAGATCCTTCAAGTATATCATGGGCACATGTGTAGGTTGCAGGATACTTCCTTATACCATCCACCCGGGCGAGAAGATTTTCTGCAGGAAGTCGTGAACTTCGTCATCAACATGGTGTTGGAGTCCCCCAGATGGTTGATTCTGGGGGATGTTAATGCCTTGGTTGAAGATGAACTCTTGCAATTTTTCAAGACTTCCTCCAACTGATGTCTTCGCTGGGCTTCACATAGGCAGTTGCCTCTGTGACCCATAATAGTAGTCACTCGGATCTGGTGTTCCTACTGGGGATGGAGATCTCTGACTTGGTGGTGGAACCAGTCGGTTGGTCTGACCATCACACTACAGGGTTAAGTTTCTTGGCTCTCTCCAATAGACCTGCCCCAATGGAGATGGTCCGGTACTACCCTTTAAGGGTTTGACCCCTGAAGGTCTTATGGTGGTGCTGACCCTTTCAAGGATGCCGAGTGATAGCTTGGAACCAGTGGACCCAGTACTGGCCTATAATAGGGCAATGTTGGGAGCCCTGTATTCCATAGCTCCTGTCCAGGTTCACCCATTCACCCTTTGTCCTCGGTCCCCTGGGTTTGATGGGACCTTGAAGGAGTTGAGGTGAGTTGGGGTGAAGGTTGGCACAGTGCTTGGTTGATGACCACTTTCGATTGATGCCCATTGTAAGGACTATCAATTGACAATTTCCCCTAAGAAGGCAGAGTTCCCATCCAGGGAGATTGCTGTAGTGAGTAATCGACTGACTCAGCTCTTCTGAATTGTTGATGGGTTGTGCAATCCAACTTTTCTTCAGAATCGGAGAGCATTTTCACAGAATAAGTGTGATGAGTTTGCTTGATTTTTGGCAGATAAGTTGATCACCTTCAGGTCAGAGATCCATGCAGCTCAGTCCAATGAGTGGGGCGGTGGTCGGTAGGAGGTTACTAGCACCCAGTTTGGCTGGTCTGACTTTGACCGGTTGGCGATCATGGACATCATGAAGATTATCCAGGGTATGCGACCGACTTATTGAAGTTTGGATCCTGGTCCAACCCGCCTCCTTGTGGGGTGTGTGGAGGTTATCGGACTGATCCTAGCTGAGATAGTCTGGTGCTTGTTGGAGACAGGGGAGTTTCCAGGTGGTGGTGACATCATTGCTGAAGAAAGCTTCCCTTGACCTGGATTGTCTCACAAACTACAGACCAGTCTCTAACCTGCCTTTTGTGGGCAGCAAGGTTATCAAGAAGGTTGTCACATTGCAACTGTAGGATCATCTTACCACCCACAATGTCTAAGATCACTTGACACTAGTGAGGCCCCACCTGGAGTACAGTGTACAGTTCTGGAGACCTTACCTACGTAAGGACATAGACAGGGTAGAGAAGGTTCAGAGGAGGGCAACAGAGATGGTACATGGATTGCATCACAAGTCCTATGAGGACAGGTTGAAGGACTTGAATATGTACTCCCTGGAGGAGAGGAGGGAGAGAGGGGATATGATAGAGACATATAAGTATCTTACAGGGAGGAATAGAGTGCAGGAATACACTATTTTTAAGTGAAAAATATGTTCCAGGATAAGAGGGCATGCTGGAGGGAGGACGAGTCAGAGGAAACATGAGGAAGAATTTCTTCACAGAACGGGTGGTGGATAAGTGGAACACCCTGCCAGAGGAAGTGGTGGGGGCTGAAACAATCAAGGATTTAAGAATGCATGGGATAGACATAAAAGAATTCTGGAGGTCAGGGTAAGGGGCAACAGACTTCTAGGAAAATATAAAGTGAACTTACAAGCTCAAATGGGCAGACTGGGTGGGCCGTAGGCCCTTATCTGCTGACACTGTCTATGTATCTATGATCCTCTCCAGTCAGGATTTTGGAAGAGACATACTGAAGTACTGAGTCAGCACTGGTTTGGGTACTTAATGATCTGATAGCGAGAGATCGGAGGTGCTGTTCGATCTTGATCCTCCTTGATCTCTCTGCAGTGTTTGACACCATGGACCATGGTGTGTTATTGGAGCACTTGTGACTAATCTGTGGACTGTTGGGTACAGTCCTCATCTTTCCTCACAGGCAGGACCCAGAGAGTAGTGTTGGGAATTTTTTTATCCACTCCTCTCTCCCTGTCTTGTGGGGTGCTGCAGGGCTCCCTTTTATCACCCATGTTGTTCACTGTGTATATGCTGCCATTGGGAGACATTATAAGGGGGTATGGGCTGAGTTTTCATTGCTGTGCTGATGATGCCCATGGGAAGGGGGGGTAGGGTTGGAGGGGCAGCTGTGGAGTAGGGGTGCTAGCTGCAAAAATCGAGCAGACTCGATAGACAAAATGGCCTTTTTATGCTGGCAGTTTTGTATGTTCATATGTTCGATATTCAGCTATACATGTCCTTTGTACCTGAACAGGGTGAAGCTGTCTCAGTTTTTAACAACAGTCTCACTGAGATTCAAGACTGATGAGTGCTAACTGGTTGAGGTTGAACCCTGATAAAACTGAGGTGCTGTTTGTGGACCTGGGTCATCAGGTATAGGGGTCATCTTCTGGCCAACCATCCGTATCAATTCTGGGTATCGGCCAGTTGATGACCTTTGAACAGGTGCGGAGTATGGACGTTATGCTTGATAGCAGGCTGACACTTAAATCTCAGGTGTCGGCAGTCGTCAAGACCTCATTTTACCATCTGAGGAATATTGCCTGGATAGAACACCTAGTTCCACCCGATGATCTTCCAATGTTGGTGCACGCTGTTGTGATCTCTTACTTGGATTACTGCAATGCTCTGTACCTAGGACTGCCGGGGGGGGTGAACATCCGCCACCTGCAGCTGGTGCTGAATGCAGCAGCCAGGTTGTTGACTGGCCTATCTAGATCTTGTCATGTCACTCCTGTGCCCCACGAACTGCATTGGCTGCCTGTGTGGTGGAGGATCACCTTCAAGGTCAGTTTGCTGACCTATAAGGCCCTATGTGGAAAGGGGCCATGTTACTTGCAACATCTCTACCCCTACCACCCCATCTGTCCACTCTGCTCCACCAACAAGGGATTGCTAGAGGTTCCCAGGGTCCATTTAAAGACTTTGGGGTCTAGATCCTTTTCTTTTGAGGCCCTGACCCTGTAGAACTCTCTACCTCATCAGATTAGGGAGTGCTGACCGCTGAATCTTTTAAATCTACCCTAAAGACATACTTATTTAGCTTAACATTTGCTGAGGATTGTTAGTTTGCTGTTTCTTCTGTAGCATATTGTAATTGGATAAGTTAATTATTCTTTTTCTGTATGTATGTACAAGCACTTTGGTTTCTGAAATGTGCTTTTTATGAATAAAATTGAATTGAATTGACATTCCCCCCAGCTCCCTAGGGTAAGTGATCCATGTGAGCTAGCTGCAGTGCTCCTTTGCTATAAAGATACCAAACCTCATCCTCTTTGGGCGTCAACGTTGTAGGCAGTTCAACATCAGTGAGGTCTTTTTCAGTTTCCACAAACAAAGTGTGGATCATTTTATTGGGCACTCATACTCAGCGGTAGATATATGCCCAGGCTGGGTCTATTCACTGCATCACAGCTCTCTTTCTTACTCAACCAACAACATGTGGCCATATGGCAAGTTCAGAAGGGCCAAGACCCATCTCATCCCAGTGATCACTCATTTGCCTGTGAGTACAAGTACTAGGAGACAAGCCCCTGAAACCTCCTCTGTTGGCACACCAGACAAGGTAGAACAGCTTGTTCCTACCTCTGATTATAATAGTTCTGCAGATAGCTTAGCAGCTTTGGTATGAAATACAGTGGTTTGGGCTATCACAGCTTTGTAGGATTCACACACTCTCTCTTTCAGTTCGTACTGACCTAGCAGCCAGATTCAGCTACCACCAGGCTTTCTGGGTCTGAAGCCTGGCTAGGACCTCAGCTCTCCTCCTCTGTACCTCTGTTCTTTCTATCTACTCAGGAAAGACTGCCAGGACATCTCCTAAGCTGGGGAAAAGGCTCAGCTCAGCACCCTCTGTCTCTTATTTGCTGAACAGCTTGGCACATGGAATCTGGCCCCCAGTGGCTGAAAAAGGGTGCCAAGCAATCTGATGCTGTTTTTCTAAAGTGCCTGAGTGTTGGCCAGAACACCTTGTATTCTGAATGGCTGACTGCAGGGGTCAGAGGTCAACAAGATGGCAACATCTATTTGTTTACATTCTGTGCAGTGTCTGCTGCTGTTTACACACACACACAACACACACACACACACACACACAATTTATCTTGCTGCTTGCTGTTTACTTTAACTTTTAAAACACATGACTCAGCCAAGATTGCAAACTGGATTGCCATAATGATGTCAGCAACTCCTCTAGTTTGTCTTTAGGTTCAAGGGCACCCCTTTCATTGGTGGTACACAGCAAGAGAACAACAAGACACATAGCAACTCCTCTTCATCTGGCCTCCAGCACAAGTTCCAACCAGAGGATGCAGACATTGCAACTGGGCCCACCAGAGTCTATGGTGGCTCAAAAGACAAGCCCCCATGGGGGGTGGATACACACTAGGAGATGAAAACCAGAGGAAGGACCTGCGCACTGTGTTGTACTCCTTTGGTCATGCCTTCCAACCTGTCACCATTAAGAATGCATAGCACTGGTATTCAAAATTCAGAGCAAATGGCCAGAATGTGTAGCACTTTCTTATTTTTAAGAATAGTATGTCTAGAAATAGTGGGCCCCATATGTTTAGTGTTAAGTAATACTTCTATCAAGTTAGTTCAATGCTTTAATAGTTTGTGTGTCCAGAAATAGCTCTAACATTATGAGGCACATTAGTATACCTTTGCAGAGCAAGGGTAAATTTGAGTGTCAAAATCATAGCGCTATGCAAAATTCATAGCAGTTGAGAGGTACGCCTCTGGCTGCAGTCCAGCAGGAAAATGATTTTGGGGCCATAACAGAGAAGGGATTGAACAGAATAAGCAGAGCTTTTCCAACTATTGTCCAATATCTCTTATGGGGCTGATGACAAGCAGTGCACAGCCACTGGAAATAGGACAACAGAATACTGGGGTTCATAAAAGGGGTGACCAGCAGAGCAAGGAAAGTAATCCTGTCACTTTGCAATGCACTGGTCAGACCCCACCTGGAGTACTGCATGCAGTTTTGGTCTCCTTAGCACAAAATGACCCTGAGATAGTCAAGAGGGGAGAAATGAAAGAAGGTTACCTGCTAGCAGTCTGTCATTTTTGTTTTCTGAGTGCCCTCAGCATCTATATAATCTCTAAACTTTCAATGAATATTATGAATACATTTCAGAAGGCACAAAAAGAAAAAAAATAATGACTTATAAACAGCAGCAATCTGGTGGAAGCTATTTTTATTCACACTTCTGATTTTCTTGTTGATAATTCCCCATTTCTAGTGAAAGCTTTTAGAGTCAAAATCACTTTCAAACCAAGAGGAGGTCAAATGGAAGAAAAATGTAGAAACACAGTCTTTATTTCTGACTCACTTGTTTTCAGTTCTGATGAGAAGCTGATTTTTAAGTCTGTAGGTATTTGTGGGTGTTTTGTCACTCACTTTACCCAGACAACATCTATCAGACATAACAGAGACATTGCTACTTCCTGTCATATAGACAAGAAAGTCTAGAGATGGAAGCTCAATTTAATCTCCAGAGTTCATCTAAAACTAAAGATGCAAAAATGGTAAAACTTATACCGTGCTTTTATGTATGGAGCCCCTACCCTGTGAAACTCTCTACCTCATCAGATTTGAGAGTGCAGGACCATGGAGAGCTTTAAGATCACCTCCTCTGTCCTGTCGCTAATCGACTATGGGCTGCCCATCTATGCTGCAGCCAACACTGCGCATGCAAGAATCCAGCTCTCTATAAACAAGGCCTGCAGGCTAAAGCTGGGAGCCCCAAGGCACACCCATATGTGCCTGCTGTACTTCACCACCAACTTGCTCAACCTTGAAGAAAGACTCTACTTCCAAACCTGCCTTCTTGTAAAAAAGACCCTGCTAGGGCTCTCCCCACTGGGGTTGCCTCCTCCCTGCAGCATGCCTCCCCCTCAGTCTCCACCCACAGCACTGTCAAACCTCCCTTATTGTCCCCAGGGTAAGGACCTCTATGGCCCAAAGATCCTTTTGCTATCGGGCTCCCTTCTTGTTCAATTCCCTCCCAGCCAATATAGCTGACTCGACTAAGCTTGGTCCTTTCATGGGCTCCCTCAGAAGCCATCTGACAAGCACTCCCTGCTGCAACTGCACATAATCCCCCACGTGCCCCTTACCTTCACCCCATGGCTGGGTCTGCCCTGTCTACTTTTGCTGTATATACCTGGGGTCTCATGCAACATCTGCTGACTAATGTAATAAAATATCTCTGGTTGCTACCTGACGTGGTACTTGTGTACCTTTATTATGACCACTGTGATCAAACTATTACCAAACGTGTACCACCAGTGAATGCCTGTAACACTGGTTGGTTTTTCAATCTAAGCGTTATGTACTGTACTGTTTGTTTGCTGTGATGTATTGCTCTCTTGATGAGGTGCTTTTGTAAATGAGTCTATGACTCAAAGGTCTATAAACTGATGATCTAATAATAAATAAATAAATAAGACAGCATTAAAAACTCATCTATTTCAACAAGCTTTTAGTGAGTACATTATTTAATCTACTTGCATTATATATTGTTAATATTTTATGGATTGTTGTTAATTTATTGTTTTAATATTTTCATTTTTTTAACTATGTACAGCGTTTGGTTTGTAGAATTGCACTTTACAAATAAAGCTTATTATTATTTATTATTGTTATATTGTCTTGGCATTTGGCCAATTAACTGACTTCATAAGAGTGAAATACTCTACAGATGATTTTATTTACTTATTTAGCTTTTGTTGACCAGGTAAGCACAGTAAACAAGTTATATGTCTATTTTCAGGTACAACCCGGGAGAGTACAATGAGATACAGATACAATGAGATACAGGTTCATACAGAGGACAACATGACACAAGTTAAGCAGTATACAGAGTCAAAATAGAACCATGTGAACATAACCAGTAGACAGTAAGCACAGTTAAGATATGTACAGGAATATATATCTATGTATACATATATAAACAACAAGGCTAAGAACAGTACAATTTTACAAGGTATACACGGCTCCGAGCCACAAACAGAGCCACAGGCTGAGTATGCCCTGAAACAAAGAAAAAATGCATTATATGCCCCTCAGAGCCCAGTTAGGCAAGTTGCATCAGCAGGAGCTGCAAGAAGGGTGCTAGGAAGGACATGTGGGTCCAGTGCAGGGGACTGGAACTAGCTATGGAAGTCTAAAACACCCACATGCAGAGGAGAGCTTCAAGTGATACCACAGGGAGCTTTCGGAGGCACAAGTGAGATGGGGAGGAGCAGACTTGAGCAGGAAAGGAGTTCCATAGCTTTGGGGCACATGAAGCAAAATCTCTGTCCCCCCATTTGCATGCAGGTGATAGGGACTTTGAGAATGCCAGGGCCCAGAGACCTGAGGGAGTAGGTAGAAGAGACAGCCGGTTTGAGAAGCTCAGCCAGCCCTGGGGGAGTGCCAGTACTGAGCACCTTGCCCATGAAGCAGCCCAGGACAAAGTTCATGTGGTTGGGTGGGGAGAGCCACCTGAGTTTGTCTAATAGGTCACAGTGGTGGGTGAGGCAAGGGGCAGCAAGTGCAAAGTGGCAAATGTTATTGTAGGTTGTGTTCCATCTAGTGAGGTGAACTTTGGAGGTGTGTGCAAACAGGAGAAGTCCATAGCAAAGAGAGGGGAGCAACACTCCTCTGTCCAATGCAAGGAGAGCAGCAGATGTAAGATTTTCTTTGCTCTATAGGCCAGACCCAGTTTGCCGTTGACAGCTCTGCATACATTTTGGATATGGCACCCAAGGTCAAGTTGGAGGGTCCAGTGTCACCCCAAGATATTTGATGGAGTCAGTGGTAAGAACAGGAGTACCACTGATATCAGTAACACACAGAGGGGCAGGGGAGGCCTTAATCTTGGCCAGGGATGAATCAATATTACCTCTTTTCAGGTCTGATATATCAGCAGCAGTGAATGCCAAATACCCTTTAGATAATTAATTATTTTTTATTCCAGATAGTTGATTTATTTTGCAATTTAATTGTTGAACTATACTTAATGAACTAGAAAAAAAGGATTATGAGCAGGAATTAATATACCACTACAGACGAATCCCGCATCTGCCTGCCATCCCCAAGCCCCATCACACATCATCTCTGAGACCTTCATTGGTTCTTCTGCAGCCTCTAGGACTTTCTCCTTGGTGGGGCCTTTTTGGCTGATTGCCTGCCACCCCTCTCTGGAGACTGAACCCAGGGTGAAGATCAATTGATTGTGCAGGGATTGCAAAATGAGGGCATTATTCCTCAGCTGGCATTTTTTTCCTCTTCCTTTTTATCACTCTCCCACATGACGACATGAATGTACATGTGTTGGCATGCATGGCATTAAGCCAGACCATCTTTCCCTCCTACTGCCTTCTCATGTTGCTGCTCCACCTGCAAAGCCCCAGATGCCACTAGTGCAGCAGAAATGGACAACTTCCCACCACAGAACAGGTGAGTGCCAACTGAAACACTCAGGCCCCATCCCTCTTCCAGCCTGCCAGTGCCCCAGACTTATTCTTGAACAGGGTCATTGACATCTCATGTGGTAGCGCAACAAACAAACCAATGAGCCAGCCTGAGCAGGAATTAATACTTAACTAAAATAAATGCTAAGAAACCTAGATACTCTTGCAGTGTAATGTGATTTATGCCATTCTTTTTTCAAGTGACTTAAATTAGTTGGAATTCTACACTGCAAACAGATAGAACATGCATTTTTTATTGTCATATTTTTTGTAGGGCTTGTCTGCATAGCAGATCAAAGTCAGAAAATGTTTTGCAGCTGTCACACTGAAATGCATTGGGGGGTCTGAGACATGAATTTTTATAGCTGTGAATGTGTGAGTGGTGTGCCTTGCTACTGCTCCTTGCACCTGTCTATAACACTTTGCTAACTTTCTATTTGCTGCAAGGAGATCAGTGAATAAGAGCCTGATAAGCAAGAGGGGAATCTCACATTAACATGCAGGTGGTCTACAGTAGATGATACACAGAAGGCATTCTCATGTTGTGTAGCCTAACTTCCCACCCTCACTGTGATGACAAGAATGACAATCTGTTCATGTTTGCTGGAGATGGGTTAGAATGCTGTGAGTTTATTATACTGTCTGTTGTAAATCTGCCTTACACTTTATTATACAGCTGACTTTCATCACTTTAGACACAAATCTTTGTCTTTTATAAATTATGACAATTTTCTAACAAAAATGCAGCTTACAACAGTTTTAAATTACTGCAATTCAAAAAGACAAAGAATAGCAGAGCTGTGGCACCATTTGGTTTTATATAAAGGTTTTCATATACACTGTGTCCCAAAGTAATTTACAAGGGACAGCAGTCCATACTGATAACGCAGGGAATGCAGAATAGAATAGGATGTATGTGTCCAGCCCAGCCTATCAGGCATCTACTGATCTGAAAAAACTCTGTAATGAACTCGGTCTTGTACAACTTATACATGAACCGATAAGGCCTAACCCAAATAACCCTGTAAGTATTTCTCATTGGACCTTATTTTAACGAACAGACCACACAAATTTACTCATTCAGTTGTTTTCCACAACAATATCAGTGATCAAATTGTGGTCACCTGCATTAGGGGGTCAAAAATGTATGCACCCCCCACCCAAATTAACACTAAAAAAATGTTTTGCTAACTTCAGTATCTTGAAATTTTTAAATGATTTTGCCACTGTAAACTGGCAAGAGTTCTATCTTGCCCCTATAGTCCATGAGGCAACAGCAATTTTCAACAGTTCGATGCTGGGTGTTAGCAACAAGCATGCACCAATGGTTAAATGTTGAGTTAAAAAGTTATCTTGTCCTTGGTTCAGCAGGGACTTAAAATCAGTCTTAAGGATAAGGGACACGTGCTGTGCCACTGCCAGGTGCACACAATCTGACATGGATTGGGCTAGTTTCTGACAGATGAGAAATTTTGGTACCAGACTCATTAGGGCCACCAAGGCCAACTACGACTAAAAAGGAAATCTGTGCCCAGAGCATGAACTTTATAGAAATGAGACCATTACTCCCTGATCTAGCCTTAGATGAAAATGCACTGGACCAACTTCAACTCCTACAGATACATTTTATAACTTTTATGACCCCCCCTTCCCCACTGTCATCTTTCCAAAATACTGGAGCATAGAGGAAACTGTGGCATCTTGATGATGCCCATGCCTCAATACATGATGAGAGTATGAATGTTATGTACACAGACTACAGCTTAGTCAGTCTGACTGTGTGCACCCATATCAAAATTTGAACTCAACAACACCTACTGAAATATCAGGGATTGTTTCTTATCTACACCCCATACCACTGTTTGCACAGACAGAATTTGAAGATGTTGCTGCAGTTTCATTTCTAGAAATAAGCTTTAATCTGATGCCACCATGCATCCATCGCTGGCTCTGAGTGTGCTCTAAGGTGAACGCACATGTCCCTTCCTACCGGCAGCTCTAGGTACTATTAACCTAATAGTGGACAATAACAGAACTATTAACAAAAGTGCAGATATCGGAGTAACAGACACCTAAGTAAGTTCTAGAGTGGTGCCTGAACCGAAAACAAGCATAAGTTAAGCTACTTTGTAAATTAATAACTCCCTACTGTGAGCACACGTCTATGACTGTGGAGTTCCAATCAATTACTTTTAAGCAAGTGGAGCAAATTCTATTAGGTTTAGATATAAAAAAAGCCAGATGTTGATAGTCCAGATTATGTTTTTCTCAGAATTGACTTCTGCAGCTCATGGCACTCATTACCCAACTTTTCAATCTGTTGTTCTCCAGTAATGGCCTCTCCTTGCTTTGAAAAACTCTGTATGCTACACTATACCTCTCTTCAAAGCCAGATATGTTTGCAGTCTTAACAGTTACAGACCTATATCCATCCTCCCCATTTTAGCAAAACTAGAAAAACTAGTTAACACCAAATTGTGAGTTTTATTGGAGTGTTCAAATACTATAAAACCTCTGCAATCTGGTTTTAGACCCAGGCACAGTACTGTATCTACACTGGCTAAGATCACTGATGATTGGTTGGTGGCCAGTTTCCATAAATTATGGTAGCTTTATTTCTTGATCTAAGCAAGGCCTTCAACACCAATTTTCACCACATCCTCGTTTAAAAGCTTTAAAGTATATCCTCTTCTGACTCTTGGTGCATTCTATTGAATAAAGGGGAAAGAGGAAATTGTTTAAGCAGGAAAGGCACACTAAGCAGAAGCTTGTTTCCAAGTGCAACCTGGGAGCACAAGGAAGTTAAGTGACTTGCTCAGGGTCACACAGTATGCAAATGGAGCCTATGGGATTCAAACCCAAGTCTCCAGGTTTGCAGCTCAGTGCCCTTAACCACTACGCTATACTGCCTCCAAAAAGAAGCATACTTGCACTATATTCAGACTATATGCCTACTGCATTAAGATTCAATACAATAATGGCAAGAAGGTTTTTATGTATGTTGGTCTGTATTCTACTTGTAAGTGTTTACCTGTTACATCAAGATAAATAAAATATTTTACGTTAGAAGAAGCTGTAAAGTACAGGAATTGGCATACCATTCCTATATTGGTCCTCCTACTACTTAAGTGGGTGTTTGTAGCATGTCAAAGGGGAAGGTTTCTACTATGCCTGTACACCACTTCTTAGAGGCATCCCCCAAGGCTCCATCCCTGGACTATTACTTTTCATGTTGCACATAAATGTCCCGGGTATGAACATCAGTTATGCCAGACTGCATTTTTATGCAGATGACACTGCCTTGTATATCTCAAGGCCTTATACTGTCACTGCATGCTCTGACCTTCAAACTGTTTTTAATCAACATCAGATTAATCTTTTTCATCTGCAGCTGCTTCTAAATGCCAGTAAAACCAAGGTAATGTTCTTCTCCTCAAATAATGCTATCTCACTCTGTGCCTCAGCCCTTGCTGTCACTACAGTACTAGGAGACACTCTCGAGGTGGTTGATAAATATAAATACCTTGGTGTATGGCTCCATTACATACTGTCCTTTTCTTCCCACATTGAAACACCATGCAAGAACCAGAAGGGAGTGGTGTGTTCCTGTAGATGCCTAGAAACATCTAGTCCAGGTAAATCCAGATAACATTTTTTCTGATCCTGGACTGTGCAGACCTAATTTACAGTCATTGCTCTGTTACTTACCTATCCAAACTGCACATGCTCTATCACAGGCCACTCAGGTTCATCACCAGTTCAGCATCTAATGCTCATCAATGTGCACTGTTTGCATCAATTGGCTGCTCTTCATTAGCTATGAGGAGTTTAAAAACTAAATCTGTATATGTGGACATACAAGGTGCTATTGAATGACATTTCATGCTACATCAGAGAAGTATTCTACACGTCCCATAGCAGCTACTGTCTAAGAAAAAAATAACTTTCTGTAAAAGTGTTCTTCCTTGTGTCCTTCCTGAACCTCCCTATTGTTAGCTTCCACTCATGTCGACATGATTATGAGCTAGTATTCAAGCTAATTAGTCCCCCACAATTCACCATGTTAATTCACTTTAGGGATTTCAAAGTCTCTGCCTTATCTCTCCTCTCCCTTCTAGTCTCCAGTGAGTACATGTTCAGTGCCTTGAGGTAATCCTCATTGGACCTGCCCTGTTTCCCATGAGTCATTTTTATTAACCTGCACTGCACTGTCAGCAGTCCATCTCTATTCTTCCTGATGTGAGGACTCCAGAACTGGGTGCAATACTTCAGGTATGGCCTCAATAAAGATCTATATAGAGGGAGTATTACCTATTTCTGCTATCAATACTATACTATTTCTGCTATCAATACTATACTATTTCTGCTATCAATACTATATTATAATAAAAATATCTTCTGGGCTAGAACCCAGGGGAGGATTACATGATGGTTACTAAACAGGAAAGGGATTTGGTGGTTTCCATATCTGATTACCTAAAGGTCACCAAACAATGTTCTGTGGGGAGAGCCAGTGGGATGCTGGGGTGCATAAGGAGAGGTATCACCAGCAGAAGGAAGGAGGTGGTGATGCCACTGTACAGCTTATTGGTGAGGCCTCATTTGGAATACAGCACCCGGTTCTGGAGGCCGCATCTCCGTAAGGACGTAGACAGGGTGGAGGCAGTTCAAAGAAGGGCAAGAAAGATCATGCTGGGCCCGTACCAAAAGTCATATGAGGAGAGACTGGGAGACTTCAATATGTATACCCTGGAGGACAGAAGAGACAGGAGAGATATGATAGAAACCTTCAAATATCTAAAAGGCATAAATAGGGTACCGGAGGGTAACACCTTCAAGAGGAGATGTCTAGGAACAAGGGGGCATGACATGAGGTTGGAGGGAGGTAGACTAAAAGATAGCATGAGGAAGTATTTCTTCACAGAAAGGGTGGTGGATGTATGGAATAGACTCCCAGCAGAGGTGGCGGGGGCAAACACAGTGAGGGGATTCAAGCATGCATGGGACAGGCATAGGAGAACCCTAGCAATAGGAACGAGGAGGTAAAGCTGGAGATCAAATAGGGTCTGCAGCTTTTACAGTAGGCAGGGAAAATGGGCAGACTAGATGGGCCTAGTGATCCTTATCTGCCATCAATTTCTATGTCTCTATGTTTAATACCCCTCCTGATACATCCAAGCATCCTACTTGCCTTGCTATATGCCTTGTTGCACTAACTCTGTTGCTTTAGGGAGGCACTGATGATAACTCCAAGGTCTCTTTCCTCAGTCATAATGTTAAGTATCCCCCCTCCCATTCCAGTACTCCATCCTGGGGTTCTTGTTCCTGAGGTGCATTACCTTGGACTTTCTGGCATTCAGATTCAACTGCCAAACCTTAGACTACACCTCTAGCAAGTCTTTCTGCATTTCCTGTATTCCCTTGTCACTAGTGTTGTGTGAAATTGAGAAATATCGCTAAGCAAAATATTTTGTGGGTGCGAAATGCAAAATTTTACCCCAAAATTTTGAAATTTTGCAGAAAATTGTGACATTTCCTTCTGAAAACAGCAAAATGTTGCTGAGAAATTTCTTAATTTGGGGGCAAAATTTCATAATCTTTGGGCAAAATCTCAAAATTGCGGGGTGAAATTTTGAAATTATGGGGAGAAATTTCACATTTTGCACAGCAAAATTGCCAATTTTGCTGCAATTTCACTTGCAAAATGTTATTTCACAACATCTCTACTTGTCACTATCCACTATCCTAGAGAGCTTCGTGTCATCTGTGAAGAAATACATCCTGTCCTGAATTCCCTCACCAATGTTGTTGATGACCTTATTGAAGAGGACCAGACACAGGACAGATCCCTGTGGTACCCAGTTTGTGACCTCCCTCTCTTCAGATTTAACCCCATTGACCACAGCCCTCTGCTGCCTCCCCTTTAGCCAGTCACCTACCCAGTTTAGTATGACCATAGCCACACCCAGATCCACCATACTCTTCAGCAAGGATTAGTTAGGCACTAAGTTGAAAGCCTTGCTAAAACTAACATACAGCAAATCCACAGTGTGGCCTCTATCTAATTACATCATCATGCAGTCAAAGTAAACTATCAGGTTACTCTGACAAGCCCACTCTGCCATGAATCCATGCTGTTTACTATCCCAGGGCCAGATATTCAATCTTTGCTCATTGGGCAAAGTGATTGCACCCTGTTTACCTGGGGTTTGCACCTGTGTGCAATATTCAAAGGGGACTGTGGCATGCACTAACATGGTTACAGCAAACAAAAAAAGAATAATTTATGCAGTGGGCAAAGGAAGGGGCAGGGACAGGAATACCAGAATAGTGCAATATTCAGCACATTTGCACTGTGCAAAATGGCTAGCGTAGGATACTTTGTGGAACAAAATACTACAGAGAAGAAGCACCACTTACTCTGGGCAACCCTAGCACCTGGTGGAGTGACTGCAGCCAACAAGCACATTGGCGGTGGGGTAGCACACCTGCACTCTGGTTGCTAACAGCACCCCACCACCCTCCTATCACTGGCCCTGGGACAGAAAAATAATTCCCTGGTGCATAGTGGTCCCCCTGCCCTCTGATTGCCAGCTCCACTATGAAGTAGTAGGTCCATTGTGCCTAGTGGTCCCCCCTTTAATTGCCAGCCCTGATAATAATAGTTATCACTAGTGTCCAGTGGCCCATCCACCCCCTGATTGCCAGCCATAGTAATAATAAAATTATCATTAGTTTCCAGTGATCCCCCCTCCTCCCGATTGCCAGCCCCAGTAATAACAAAAGTATCACTGGTGTCCATTGGTCCTCCCAACCTCTTATCACCAGTCTCATTATTAGTGTATAGTGGTCCCGCCCACTAGACTGTATGCATGCTGCCTTTACAGTACAGGTGATGCATGCTCCCTGTCATCACATGCAGTAACCGGCTGAGGTGGTGAAAGGAGGGTTTAGCCGGTTGCCTTATGGACTCCTGTGGCACCAGTACTTCAGGTAAGAAGGCATTGGCAAGATGGGTGGTCAGTGCCTCCAGTGCTGGGGGGCTGTGAGCTGTCAAGGAAAATATGGTAGTATACAAGGGTGGGCATCAGTGGGTGGAGGGTACCACTAGACACCAGAGACTTATTTTTTTTATAGAAGGGGCAGTGATCAGAGGGTAGGGGGACCACTGGACACCAATGATAGCTTTATTATTTCTAGGGCTGGCAATCAGATGGCAGGTGGACCACTGGTTACTGATGATAGGTTTATGATTACTGGAGGCTGATGATTGGAGGGCAAGGGGGGATGACTAGACACCAATCAAAACTTTATTACTACTGAGGCTGGTGATTGGAGGGTGGGGGGAACCACTGGACACCAATGATATCTATATTATTACTGGGGCTGGCAAACAGATGGCAGAAGGGACCACTGGACACCAATGATATCTTTAATATTACCAGGGCTGGCGATCTGAGGGCAGAAGGACAACTGTACACCAATGATAACTTTTATTATTACTGGGGCTGGTGACAGAAGACCGGGGCATTGGACACCAGTGATAGCTTTATTATTACTGGTCTGGTGATCAGAAGGTGGGGGACTGCTGGACACTGATAATAAGTTTATATTATACCACAACTTGTGATCAGAGGGTGGGGGGGACCGTTAGGCACCAGTGATGTTTTATGCTACACCAGAATGATGATCAGGGGGAAGGTGATGCCACTAGAACACTAGTGGATTTGTCCATTTTACAGGTCTGGTCAATCAGGGTGGGGGTGGAGCTAGTCATAGGGGTGCAAACCTGTTGCCATTTCCCATGCAAATATGACCATAATGGGCATGTAAATTACCCCTTAGCCCCTTGCATGTCCAATTGACTCATTTGCATGCAGCCATCTGAATATCACGCTGGAAGCTAGCTGCACTATCATGTGTGTGGGGGTGCTGCTCTGTGCACTGTGCTACTCAGTGCTCTGCCAACATGCCCCTATATTCAGTCGGATAGTGCCAGTGCACTATCCAGCTGAATATAGTATCCTTAGGGTTGTACACAATGGGCAGTGCATTGCAAACCTTTGTGCTCCACTTGGCCCATTTTCAAATTTCAGCCCTGTGGAGACTGCTGCTCTCCAAGTAGTCCATGAGGTCCTCTTTAACCAGCAATTCCATCAGCTTCTCAACACTACAGCTAAGACAGACAGACAAATCTGTAGTTCCCTGCCTGTCCCCCCCCACCCAGGAAAGGGAACTACATCCAACACTCTCCAATCCTTCAGAACTGCCCATGTCCTAAGTGAGTTGCTGAATAAATGTACAAGGGGTTCAGCCAGTTTTGCTGCCAATTCCCTTAGTAACCTTGGATGCAACCCATCTGGTACTTGGGCTTTATCAATCTTTAGAACTGGTAGCCTTTTCAGGACCCTTTCACTTGTCAGTACTGACTGCCTCATCTCTGGGACCCCACAGTGGTTGCTTTGATGCCACTATCTGGCAAAGGGGGCAAACTATCAACCCTAGAGAAAACTGAGCAAAAGTAATCATTAAGGACAACATCCTTTTGCCCATTCTTATCTACTCACTATCCCCCTCAGCTAGCTTGATTCTCCCTCTTTTTTCCTTTTCCATGATACATCTGAAGAACTGTTTTCCCTCCACTCGACCTGCTTCACAATATGCCGTTCTGTGTCTGCTTTTGCCTCCCTAACCACCCTCATTGCCTCCCCATTTTTCACTAAACATTCTCCCCATTCTTCCTCCCCTTGCCTTTCATTATAAATGTATTAGGCATTTTTCTTGGTCCTCATCATTTCCCCTCACCCTTGCCAAGAACCATAATGGTTGTTCAAACATTTTCTTTTTGGTAACTGTACTTATGTATACCGTTGATGCCTCAGGAATGGCCCCATTAATTGCCCCCATTTCTTTTCCACCCCACCTATGTAATGCACCTCTAATAATTTATCCCTGACAAGACTGTAACCCTATTGAAGTTCACTCTTCCAAAATCAAGGACTTCTTCTCTCGATTGTGGTTCACCTGGACTCAAGGGAATGTTTGAACCAGAGTTATGATTTCAGTTCCCCAGTGGCTCCACTACTCCCACAGATCCTACAACCTCTAAGCTGGTGTTCACCACATTGGAAATTGTGATCTGCCTGGTGGGTTCCTTAACTACTTGTACCACTAAACAGTCTTGTAATTGGTCCTGCAACACTTAACTTCTGATGCTTCAGGCAACTGGAACATCCTGAAAATCTCCAGCAGGTCCAGACCACCCACCACCACTTCTTCCCCCTTTGCTATCCCTCTTTAAAGTTAATCCCTGAGCTCTCTGTCCCTTTCCTCCCCTTACCCCAGAGGTGTATAGATCACATTCAAGCAGTTTCTTGCCTGAGGCTGCTTTGAGTTGCACCCACAGTGTGTCTGTCTCCTCATTACTACCCCTAATGCATCCTTCTTCTGCCACCTTGATAACATTCTTAACAAAAAGGGTTACTTCTCCCCTTCTACCTGTTCCTCTGTCTTGCCTGAACATTGAGTACCCAGGGGCTGTCAGTTCCCAATCATTATTTTCTGAATCACACGTTTTCACAAAGACTGCAAGAGCCACCTCAGTGTCTGCCATCAGCACCCGGAGCACACTGAATTTTTAAACTAGGCTCCTGGTATTAAAGCATAGCACTTTTCATCTGATCACAGCTCTCTTTTTACCTGCTGTGCTGCTACAAGCCCCTAGATGTGAGGGAACACTAGCTAGGATCCCCTTCCTCTCACCTGCCACCACTGTTCCCCTAATCCCAGTCT
Organism: Neoceratodus forsteri; assembly: GCA_016271365.2. Taxonomy (NCBI): domain Eukaryota; kingdom Metazoa; phylum Chordata; order Ceratodontiformes; family Ceratodontidae; genus Neoceratodus; species Neoceratodus forsteri. The sequence continues at coordinate 877,792,647 of CM028131.1, read as the reverse complement.
CCTCTACCATCAGTTTAAATGTTTAATATAGAAGTCAACCTTCTGCCCCAGCACACAGCACCCCCCCCTTGTCAGGTGAGGTCCATCAGCCTTGAAGAGCCTCCTGTCCCAGAAGTCCTCCCAATCCCACATAAAGTTGTATCTATTTTCCTTACACCCTCCCTTAAGCCATCTGTTAGACTCCTCTGTTACATTACTAAATATCCTCTTCTGCTTCCCCTCCCCACCTACACAGGAAGGCCTTCAGAAAAGGCCAGTGAGGCTGAGTGTGCTGACAATCTGCTCCCCAGTCTATGGAAGTTCCACTTCACCAACTTGTTCGCCAGGTCATTTGTACCAAGGTGTACCAGTGCACCCAGCTGCCTATTCGCTATCTTCCCTATCTTATTTAAATCCTACATGGCCCAGAAAGGCACTGGACCATTTCCCTACCATCACCACCTTCTCTATACTGCTAATAATTGAGTCTCCAAACCCCATGGCTCTCCTGGTAGACTTGCTCCCATTGCATGCCACCACACTGTTCTGCCCTTTCCCATCAACTGACTCAGACCCCCCCCAACAGAGTAAGGTGCCTGAACCTTCTCTAATGGGTGCAAAGTGATTCACCATCTAGATGGTGAGGGGTTGAACAACCTCCTTGTGGCTGCCCCAGTCCCGCTTCCCCTCTCCCTCTCCATGCCCCTGGGCCAGTATGTCTCTGGGGTAGTGGAGTGTGGGCTCCAGCTGAGATGATGATACAGCTGAGATATTGCTACCCTTGCTGCCTCTATCTGATCATGGAACTCCACCATGATCCTGCAGAAGGGGCAATGCGCCTTCCTCTAGAGCATATCTGTAGAGAAGAGCACCCCACAGCTGCCACAACTGACTGCCTCCCCTCTGAATCACATCCTCATACAGACCTGTAGTAAATACATAACTAATTTAACTCATGGTGCACAACCAGACAGGGTGAAGTTGTAAGATTTAACTATAGCACAAAACAACCATGCAAATTAAAGCTACAGTATGTCACTTATAGCACAGAACACAGATATGATGTTACACTTTACATAACCAATGAGCATGAACTGTAGCTGATGTAGACTACTCCATTAACCTGCGGTACACACCCAGTTAAATTACAGCTAGGATCTAGTAGTAGTAGTAGTAGTAGTAGTATGCTCCCCAAACAATACTCTCACAAACAATGCAGTTAATTGTTCATATACAGTTTTACCCTATGATGAGACAGGTAGAGATTCTGCCTGCTGGCTGCCTCTTCTGTCTGAATCTCCAAGGCAGACTCTCCCAATGTCCTTTGCTCTTGGTCATTAGGATGCAAAGACACAGTGCGGAAGGCCTCTAGGAGCCGAAGCTCCAAGTGAATAAAAGTCCTACCCTCGAGGTCAATGTGAGCAGTCAATTGGATCAAGGTGGTGGCTCTCATGCTGGGCTCCCATGGCTTACCAAAGTCTTGCTGCAGCATCTGGAGGCTGGGGAAGGAATGTTGGCTTATGTGTACAGCCTTCTGACTACCCTGATGTGATCCCAATGGTCTCAAAGTTTCTGGAAGGTGCTGAAAGTTTGAATTATTTTCAGTGGGCTTTCATAGCACTGCTCTTAAGGTCCATGTGAGCTACTGACTTGATGGAGGTGTTGGTTCTCAAGCTAGGCTCCTATGACTTCCCAAAGTCTTGGTGCAGTGATTGGAGTCTGAGGGAGGAGGGTCAGCTTGTGTGTTGAGCCCTCTCACTACCATGATGTGATCCCAATGGTCTGGATTCACCAATGCTAACCAGGATTGCTTCTGTTTTTGAAGAAAAGTATACTTCTTCCAAGCCATGTTTATTTGGATAGCCAGTTCCAAACAGGACAGGAAGAGGGTAGGGTTTTTATAAAAAGAGAAAAAAACATGGACCCAAGAATCGAACTTTGTGGGCACCATCCATTTTTGGGAATGGCTCAGCCAAAATATTGTCTACATATATCTGTTGCAGTAAGTTACTGCAGATAGGTAACTGCTGAATCCTTAATTGTTGGAAGTAGAGATACTGTACCAAGCAGAAACAATTTCTGTAATAAATGGTTATGACCAACCAGATCAAATGTATTTGTCAGCCTCACAAATGCAGCTCCAGTGAGCAACCCTCTGTCTATGGACAAAGTCACATGGTCAGTGCTTGTGTCATGGTCTTTTCCAGTGTCATCTTGATCTAGGGCTAATAGGCTTCATCAGCTAAGTGGACAAAGGCAATTTTTTTTCATGTGGTTAATTTAGGTGTGAAAGGATTCAAATATGTTTATAATTGCCCATAATAGCAGGATTACTACTTTTAAAGATGGGAGTCTTTGCTAATTTCCAAATTATTTTCATGGTTTGAGTTATTTGAGATTAAAAATAAGAATAGTAGGCCTAGAGAAAGCCAACAACAAGTCTGAAGACCTTGGGGTCAAGGCTATCACTGCCAGCACCCTGGTACAGAGACATTCCTTTTAAACATTTGAAGGTTTCAGTAAGGGAAACTCACCTGAAGTAAAAAGTCTTTCAGAGGGCCCATGGAAAAATTACTTGCTATGAACCCTTTGGGTAGTCCCAGAGTAAAAGATGCATCACACTTGGGTGCCTTCATGAGTAAATAAGGTCCACTGAGAGGGAGGTAGACTGGAGTATGTGAACACCCCAAGTAATTTAATATTAAAATTATCTTGTTTCAGCATGAGAGGGGTGCTACACTTCTGAGGTGCCATCTTTCAGATGAGACATTAAACCGAGGTCCCATCTGCCTGGATTGGTGGTAGCTCAGGTGGATGTTAAAGATTCCATGGCACTTATCAAAAAGAGTAGGGGAATTTTCCCAGTGTCCTGGCCAAATTTCCCTCATTCACTAAACTAAAGACCACCAACAGCTTAATCTGGTTCAATTTCAGGTGCTTACCATCTGTATCCCCTTCCTCCCTGGTCACCGCTGAAAAAGGGACTTCTAGGCCCAGTGGGCTCACCGGGTCAACAAAATTCAACAACAACAACAAGATGTGGACAAATCTTTTCAGACATTGGTATGTGTGATTTTGAGCTTAAAAAAATAACTACATCAAAATATATCTTAAAAAGAAAAATTAGAACAGAAAATGCTTTTCCTTAAAAAGGGGATTGATAATGTTTAAACTGAAATTGAACAAGTCTCCCTAACATTAGAGACAAAAAAGGCTTTAGTGATGTCTTTATTACAAGACCATCTTTAAAAAGCCCACAAAATAGAAACCCTTGAAAATAATGTAAAACACAATAATTTGAGATTTATTGGGATTCTAATGTTGGAAGCAAATGGCAACTCTTCAATATGTGACATAGTTAATGAATCAATTTTGGAACAATTTAATCTCGCCACAAGGATTGTAAAAGCCTTTCTGATACTGACACAGGAGGATGCCAAAAAATGATTCAACTGAACCAAATATCTGGAACTGTCCCAGTGTTCAGTTGAGATCCAAAATGCCCAATGTGGTATGTGGTCATGGAGTAACTATTATTACTGATTCGAAGCCTGTTCTGTACTCTGTATTAATTCTGTACAACTGGTAGCTTGTGAAAAAATGCTATGTAGCTCATTTTGCTCTCAAGTATAAATAATAAATGAAATGAGTGCACAGCCACACTCCCAAATGTGCAACTTGCAAACAAAGTTCAGAGTAAAACAAAAAAGAAACAGTGCAAACACCAAGCTCAGGATAGTGCAAAATATGTATTTACTGTAGATTGCCATCAGACTGCCATGCCAATGTACCCCTACACATCACCTCAGGAAGTGGCTTCCTCAGGGTGCAGAGTCAGCATGTGCACACACACACACACACACACACAAGGTGGTTACATAGTCAGCATGTACTGGAGCGTGTATACACACACACACACACTCAAATATATACCTCAACTTATTAATAAAATGTATTGTGATTGGTTCAACAAATTGTCTTACAATACAAGTGGCAGTACAGAAAGAGCAACACACAGTGCAAAATAAATATTTAGTTATACAACAAGTAAGAAACATATTTTCACATAAGGTATCAGAAAACATCTACTGAATTGTACATTGACTGTGACATTTAAAACTTTATTTTTTTTTTGTAAATCTCTGGTAAGTAATTTAATGTAGCAAATTTGCAATTTAAAATGGCAGAAGCAAATTGCCCTACCCACCAAAACAGAGGACTGGAAGCACTGAAAGGGTAAATTTTATATAAGAACTGCAAAGTTAATGTTTATATGGATGTCTCTCAACAAAAACAGATGAAACAAATACTTTTTTTACAGTTCCAAGACTATTTCAATTATACTGGAGGAAACTACACAGTGCTCTACCCATATAAAGAACACATAACAAATAACATGAACATGATTAGTGGTGTACAAAGTCAGAAAACTTCACTTTGCATAATAATTCACAATGTTTCCCAACTTTGTGAAGTGCAAAGTGACTCATCATAGTTTTTATGTAGCGTTTGCATTTTAAATAGAACTTCACTAGTGAATATCTACGCAAAAGTGCCAGTTGTCTTTTTTAAAACTACCTCCCAATATCCTTCCTAATTCTCAGAGCCACCGTGCCATGAGACCATGATCACTTCCCACTTAGCCTTCACAAACTATAGTACTAAACCCACACTGCCACCCCATGATGGAAAAAATCAGTTTTTGATGACCTATGAATGAAGAACCCCATCCCCTGGTGTAGAGTATCTGTTCAGTTATTTGTACAGTAAGTATGGGTAATTGCATGAATGAATGGTGATATCTTTGCTTATAGCAGAACCTGAGTAGATGAGCCCCTTTTTCTTGCATACATTTCTTAATAGTCTGTACCTAAGCCATTCGTCAAGCAATGAGTGTAGTCCGAAAGTTTCCACATTTTGTCATATTATTTTATGACAGAATATCACTGGTATGCCATTTATTAGAGTTGCCTCTATACAGTCCAGAGTAATGGGGAAAAATTCATTTTGGAGAGTAGTCACTCCCTTAATTCACAATTTCGGGCAGAGTCTATGTCAGGATTTCACTCAGGTGGGGCCACTCTATTTAGTTAGTTAGTAAGTCAGTAAGTTAAAAAGTTGATAACTGGGAAAGACACACTGAACTAGAGCTTGTTTCAAGTATGAACTGGAGAAAGGGTAAAGAAAGAAACATGTTACAAGTGCAATGCAGTATACAGAAATACAGGTCAAAAGTTAGCAAATAAAACATACAAGGCAGTGGGTACATTTCAGTGACATCTGCCAAAAGTTAATCGATGCCCAACCCTGAGAAGACCCCAAAGGTAATGATCCTATGGGGATTTGTGGTGGTTTACTGATTCAGACACAGAAGATGGGACAATGGTTGCTAATGGAGTAGTTGCTCACCCAGTGAAGGTACCCAGCTCATACTGTCCATTTTCATTTAAAAAAAAAATTGAATGGCAGTTCCAACTCAGCTGGTGGAATTTTCCTGACCTACGACAGTGTGGCCAACTGGCTATATACTCTGTGCTGACTGTTTCAAGGTGTAGCTCCTTGATCATTTGCCTTCCGGTACCAATAACCATTGATTTTATTTATATTCTTATAATACTATCTCTGTCTCATGTTGTTCAAAGACAAACATTAAAAATAAAATTAAACGTGGAGACAACAAAAAACACCAGAGCTGTTGCATCATTCATCTACAATATCAACAGAGTTCACAGATAAAGACAACTAGGCTCTTTGGAATCATGTTGCCTCTCCCATTGTTTTGTTTTGTGCCTCAGTGCTGCAAGTCTGCTCTACTAAAACCAAAGTGTACTATACCTCAGTGGTATACAACTATATGCAAACCTTGATTTTACTATGAGATCCATGCATGTACTTAAGAATCCTGGTACATACTGAAAAACATCAGAACATTTTGACAAATGCTGTGCCTGGTACATACAGAGTCATTTCAGATCTTTAATACAATTCAGAAGCATTCTACAGGAATTTTTCTGAATAAGGCACTTGACAGATGTTTAGAACCTTTATGTTTGTTATCTGTTAAAATGGTTGGAGACTTATGTTTAGCCTTTACCCATTAAAATCAGGAAATCAGAAGCTCAATCTACATAGAAAGTTAACAGCACAGTTCCGGAAAGAGATTTTTCAAACTGCTAAGCAGTATATCCAGACAATAGAAGTCTTACATGTTAAATGTAGGTTACCACAACATTATAAGTACCTACCACAAACAGCATTCCTCCAAATTATTGCTATAATTAAGACTTTGCCAACACATCACTGAATGAAATGCACTATTGGATGGCTGTTTAGTGATGTATGTGAAATGATTAGTGGTGGTCTCAGTTCTGCCCCAGTGGAAAATTATCCACATCATAAAAATCACTACCGCAATGTGATGCTGCAGTCTCACATAAGAGGATGAGGACTTATGAACCATGTTCATGATGTCTAAACTACATTCTCATTCTCTAGATGATGCCCCATTAGTGCTGGAAAACTTGCATCATGGTTGCTCATACTATAACACAGTGCCCAGTATCAGGATTTATATTGACAAATGATAACTGGATACTACTGCCATGATGTCCTTAGTGCTGACTAGTTGTAATGGTTCTTATCACAGTTTTTAAATGCTGTAAATATACACTGTAATACTGTATATAGGATTGGTAAAGAGTCAGCAGATGATATTGTATAGAAACAATGCTGTAGCTGTATATACAGTACCTCTTAAAGCCCTTTAGCCTGTCATCTCTAGCAGTCAGCTGGCAAATTTCAAGAAGATAAGAATGTATAAAGTAATAGCTTTGACAATTTTTAAATCATCACTCAAGATACCAAATGACATAAGGGAATGTGGCACGGGGCACCATTGTACAATACCTGCCATGTTGGAATGTAGACAGGATATCAGTCTTGAATTTTAGCCAGCTGATACATTTCCAGAACCTCTAAAATACAATTTTAAAAATGGTTTACTCTTTTTAATCATACTATCACCCTTTCCACAGTAAGCTATCACCGCCAGCCCTCTTGATGAGTCTTATCCTTAGACTAGCTCACCTTGCTTTGTCAGCGACAAATAAATGAGCTGCTTTCACTTGGAAGAGAATACTGCCTGGATGTTATGAAAAAAACTGAACCATCTCTTTTCTATGTAGCCTTCATTCAGAATAAAACAAATCCTTTAATACTTTTTATCATTTGCAATATTTAACATTTACAAGGTGTGCATACCACTTGTGAGAGTATCATACAGGAAAAAATGTTCACCGAACAGCTCTTTCTGATATACTATACATGTCTGACTATACCACGCATGACTGGAAGAAGCTGGTCTTGGGGTTTCCCTGCCCCAGTGTGTCAGATCGAATACAGCATTATGAGTTTGCATTGACTATTACCTTAAGACAGTGTGTGCATTTTGTGCATGCATAAAAGTACGTCGCCAATGTAATTCAGCAGCATTATGAAAATGAATTCCTCACTGCACCTTAGAACTACAGTATTTAGCTGCAATACCTTTCCAACCCCGGAACTGGTAAACACAAAATTCCTGAGACAAAAAATGACAATCCTATTCCAACAGAAAACTAATTTCCCAGGTGTTTCTACAAATGAAATCAATTTAGAATACAACTGTTCCATATGTGAGTTGACTGTGTACTTAACAAGATACATCAACTATTGAAGAAGCTCCTTTATATACTGTCAAGGCAAGAAATCTATGTATTAAATGAGCTTCTTTTGTTATTTTGATTCAATTGGTAATATGAAATGTAGAATACTAAGAATTTAATATGCAATTCAAGGCTCTTGCTGGCTTTTCTATATCTTTATTGTTAGAGTTAGTGTTCTTTGAACATCACATTTTCCTTGCAAATTGCTGTTATGTACAACTTTCTTCTGCTGTAGGTGTGCAAACATATTACGTCTTATCTAGTAGATCATTTAATTACTATTGCATTGCCTAAACAAGTAACTGTACTGAGGAACAAATGACTGACATCCTCTTTTAAAATACAATGCCACTGATCTTAATAAGAGGCAAATATGACAGTGCTCAATCAGAAAATATTGGTATTCTCTCTCAGTGTTATAAAAGTACTTTCTTAGTAGATATACATTACCTTTATGAACATAAAACCACTTGAACTAGTATATATGTTACAATTCTCAAATTCACTTTACATTTGCTATTTTGATCTGTTTCTCCAACTAGCTAATCAATACTAAGCTAAATAAGCTAAGACAGCTAAACAGTCCTCTTTAGAGCTGATAGCATGAGGTTCTCTATACTGAATACTACAAAACATGCATTTCAACAGATGGGAGGAACATAATCAGGATTTTCTTCCCACAGAATTACATCAAATTCAATAGGGCTCTCTGAATTAGCAAATATATGTTTTCATTCTCAAAATCATTCTGACCATTCTTACTGTTACAACTCTATTTTCAGCACTTCTATCAGATATGGTCACACTTTTATTTAATCTGTTGAGCATGATTGTGTCACAGTTCCTCCCTGCTGTGCTGTAGCTCTGTGAGCAGAGAGCTCATGTGACATTTGCATTTTTGTAACAGCTGTCTGCAACCATCCACTGCATCTCATAAACATACATCGATCTTTGCAGTGATAAAGAAGCATAAATGCAGCTACAGTCACTTAAAAAGCCTGACTTTGCATTCAGTTAGCACACAATTCTGCAGATCTGTCAATGCTTACACCTCACAGAGTCACCATAATCCAATTTCAGCACATTCAAATTCCTGCAGTCACACAGCTCACTACTCAAACCATTTTCAACCTACCTTGAGTGCGTTGTTTGTTTCTCGTTTCAGAATTTCTTTTAGGTTCACAGTATTTCAAAACTGCATTACTGGGTGTAGTAGAAAACTGGTTAAAAATGCTGTTCCATGGGAGAGATTAAATTATGAGGACTTTGAGCTGTGATCCCCGAGGCAAAGCACAGTCCTAAGCATTTCTTAGCCAATGTGCTATAGAAAGCATGTTACAAAGCAGACAACGCAGATTCTGTTGGTGGCAGCTCTACCTTCAGATCAAGATCTTCTTTCCAAAAAACTAAGAAATTGATATCTGATTAAACAAGTTATTCCAATCACTGCCATGCACAGCCATAAAAGTATGAAGCATCTCACTGCAGTCACTTTATGCAAGAAGCTGTCTCAGCTATCATCACAATCCCTTTCACACTGCTCTGAGACTAAAGAATGTGCACAGCATGCATAATTTATGTACTAAAACCTTCTGTGCACTTCCTACATTTGCTGTTAGGTCCAGTAATGGGCTATTGATCACCCCATTCCTAGAACAATATGGGTAGGTAATTTTGTTATTGCAACAAACAATATTCTAATCAAAATGAGATTCAGACATAGGTCTTTTCACCCCTGCAGCACTCGGATATAACACAAAATTAAACAGATTGCCAATAAAGCCTTGTCTTTGGTGTGCTCCATACATTCATTCATGCATTTTAAGCCTTTGCTACCCTATAATCAATTCACTTTTACAATCATGTGCTCTGTAGTATATGCTTAAAAATTCTTCAGCACTGGCATATGAGATTGATTTTTTTTGTTACATTTTAAAGGCTTGCAGTTTGGAACTTTGAACAAGGATTATTCACTTTTTCCCTGTAACAATTTTAGAGTCACCATCAATTCATAAATCTCTGTCATTCATCATTACTTGATCCAAACATGGGAAGCAATCCGGACACAACGGATTGTAGGTCCAACTGTGAAAAATACCATGCACAGTGGTAGCCAGTGCCAAGATATATTATATCTCAGGGTATTCTGTATCAGGAAATATCACAGAAGTCCAACTGAAATTAATGGCAATTTTCTGTTATATATAGTGATATATCAGGATTTTGTATCAAGTCAGTTGCTACCACTGTATTACACTGCACTTTGCAAGTAATAAATTATGTAATACCAAATATAAAACTCTGTCAGTAGATTTTGAAAGGAGAACAGTTGTCTTTAAAGGGACACTATCTAATCATAATGTTTTTGTTTTCAGGTTTGGTCTTTTCTGGCAGTATCTAGTATTGTAAAGATAAAATATAATGCAGGGTGATAAAGATGTAAGGCACTTTGAACCAAGATGGAGAATAATCCAGACACCATGCATTCATATACTCCCTACTACTGCAAACATTTACAGAGGTGGCCACCAGTAGACAGGTTTTGGCAAGTGGAATGACACCCAATCACTTATAAGAACATATCACCATGCATCATAATATTGGTTTACTTAATGAAATAGACATGAACTCTTAGTAGAGAATAATTTGATTGATGACATATTAATTGAGCATGAGATTTATGTGCCTGACAGAAAAGATATATTTAAACCAAAATCTGTCTTTAATCAACAGATTACTATTTCTGCTATTGATGTATTTGAAAAAATGGTTACCTGAGAGATATATCAATTATATAAAACATTTTCAGGTTATCAAATATGGCAGGCTCCCATTGTCAGAAAGAGAAGCATTAGAACAATTATTTGAACTACTGAATGTGGTAATTAAAGTCTCTGACAAGGAAGGTAACATTGTGTTTATCAGTGAAGAGATGTATGTAGCGAAGGTAAACAACCTAATACAGGTGGAAAGCAATTATGAAAAGCTCCCAGGTGATCCCACTGTAAATACCAAACTGAATTGTATAATTTGATTGAGAATGCTCTCGAAGATAAATGGATTTCAGAGCAGGAAGCAGAATTTTTCAATGTGGAGTTTCTAATAATTACCACTTTTTGTGTACTTCCTAAAATTCATAAATATAGTGATAAGGTGTGTCGACCCCCCAACTTGTCCAGTAGTTCAACTATCCATGGCACTGAGTGGGCATCCGACTTCATTACTGCATTGACTCCATGATAGTCCACACAAAAGTGAGTAGAGCAATCTGGCTTGGGAACAAGGACCATGGGTGAGTCCCAAGGGCTGTGGGAATTCTGGATTACCCTGAAATCTAGCATTTTTTTCACCTCCCTCCTAATGTCCTTTGGGATGGCCTCAGACACCCAATATGCTGTCCACTGTATGGGTGCGTGCGTCCCCATATCTACATCATGTGTTACCAAGGAGGTTAGTCCAGACTTGGCATTAAACAATGGGGCAAAGTCTGCTAAAACCTCCCTTACTTCCTGGGTCTATTCTGGGGTCAACTGGGGTGACAGTTTGATTGCCTCCACAGAGGACTCTCGCTTGCTTTCCTCAAGCAAGTCCAGTAGGGGGTCTTCCTCATCTGTTCACTTCCCAGGACTACACACTCAAATACCATATCAGCCCAATTTGCAAATGGCGTCATCATGTTAACAGGGTATATCCTATAAGCATGTCTCCTGTCAGGCAATTCTACAATGTAGTTTATGTCATTCACCTGTCTGACTACCTTGTATGGTCCTGTCCACTCGGCCTGCAGCTTATCCGTCCAGACCAGGATTAGGACCATGACTTCCTGACCCACAGTGTATGATCGTGCTCTGGCTCTGTGGTCATACCATACCTTTTGCTTCTGCTGGGCAGTTTCCAGTTTGCTCTGGACTCTTCCCATAAGCTCCTTCACCTTTTCACTAAACTTATGGATATAATCCACTATGGGAGTTCCCTGGGTGGCATGCTTGCCTTCCCAGTTCTCCTAGATCAAGTCTAGGGGCCAATGCATCCTTCATCCTTATAAGAGTTTGAAGGGGGAAAACCCTGTTCACTCTTTGGACATCTCCCTGTATGCGAACAACAGGCAAGGAAGGTATTTCTCCCAGTCCCTCCCATGCTGTTCAGCACATGCTTAGAACATTGATTTTAGCGTACCATTAAATCTTTCCACAAGCCCACTGGCTTGCGGGTGATAAGGTGTCATGCATCTCTGCACTACCTCACGCACTTCTCCCACAGACACTTCATCAGGTCTGACATGAAGGAACCCCCTTGATCAGTGAAAACCTCCTGCAGAAATTCAACACAGGAGAAAATCCCTAGCAAGGCATCTGCCACATTGTCTGTCCTCAGTGAGGATAGGGTGAGTGCCTTGGAGTACTGGGTGGCATAATCCACCAGCATCAAGATAAACCTCTTCCCTGAGGAGTTGGAGGTATTCAAAGGTCCCACAGTATCATTCCTACCCTCTGGAATGGATCTTCCACAATGGGCAAGGGAATTAGGGTGGCTAGGATATTACTACCCAGCTTCCCTATTTGTTGGCACCAGTGACAAGACCTGCAATATTCCTTCACCTGCTGGGTAAAGTTGGGTCAATAGAAGTTCTGGGCCATTTGCTGCATAGTGTGTGTGATTTCCAGATGTGCAGACACAGGGATATCACAATTGATCTTGAACAACTGCTAACAGTACCCCTGGGAAATGATTAACTGCCTGCCCATCACCCCTCCCTCTTTTCTTACATCCAGTGTATACAGCAGTCCATCATCCCAATACACTTTATGTCTCCCATCACATTCCTGTGTCCCATCAGATTCTGCACCAGCTGTCAGCCTCTCTAAAGTAGAGTCTGTCCTCTGAACAGCTGCAAGATCTTTACATTTTCCAAAGGCATGGGACATGTCCCCTTCAGTCTCTAATCTGGGGTCCATAGCTCTGGCATCAGTGCATTCAGGGTCACTTCCATCCCTAAACCTCTGACAATTGGCTACCCCTCCCTCCTCAGAGTAACCTTCTGTAGCTGTTTTGTTAACTGCTACATGGGGGAGTTCTATTTCCCTTTCACTACTCTGCACTGCAGGAGACACAGGCTGGGGAACCAGCCTCCCAGTGTTTTCTACAGAGGCTTCTATGGGGTCCAGGAAACTACAATCTGCCTTTGCCACCTGACTGCAGATAGCTGCACACACCACCCCCTTTTGTAGCTTATTCCCTATAATAAAATCCAGGGTGAGATTGTCGGCTACAGCCATTTTATTTACCCTCTCACCTGTCTCACCCCAGTCCAGGAGAACACTTGCTAGGGGCAGAGTTTTCTCCTCCCCAGTAAATCCCCTTACAGTTATGAACTGATTAGGTATAAACTGTCCAGGCTCAACCAAATCCCCTTTTACCAAAGTAAGGGATGATACCATGTCCCTTAACCCATGGGTGTGCACCCCTTTTACAGTAACTGGGTGAATGTGCTCCCTCATGTTGACAGGCATGCTTTCAGGAATAGACAGTGCACCCACCTCTGTTGGAGCATCATTCTGTGCACTCTGTGTCTTTTAGGACACTGTCTTGCAAGATGCCCTGGTTGCTTGTAAAACCAACATTCATCATTTCTTTCATCAGGCAAATCCTTTCTCTGTAACCTGGGGCTACCACTTTCTGGGGAGGCAGTGAGGTTTTTAGTTGCCCTGCAGTTATGCTTTTTTCATTTTGTGCTGTCACACCCACTTCACTCCCTTTCAGAGCAGGCCTGTTCTGCATAGCGGTCCGACAGCTCAGCAGCCTCCTGCACTGCTTTTGGATCTTGTTTCTCTAGCCAGGTTTTCAGCACTGCTGGGCAAGCCCAAATGAATTGCTCCAAAAGTACTATAGCCTCAATTTTCTCCACAGAGTCTGCTTTGACCCTCTCCCACCAATGTTTCAAAAACTGATGTTGCTTTGTGGCTAGTTCCTCATAGCTCATGTCAGGGCTTCCCCTGAGCCTACAGAACCTAACTCTGTATGCTTCAGATGTCAAGTCATACTTTTTAAGCAATGCAGATTTAAGTTTTTCATAATCATTACTGTCCTGATTGTCCATTTGACCCAGTGCATCACAAGCTTTCCCAGTAAGCAGCAGGGATAGCTGGAAGCTTCAGGACTCTTGGAGAATTTTTCTTGAATGCATACCTTTTCAAATGAATTTAAAAATGCATCCATATCCTCCACCTCTTTAAATTCAGCTATCAATTTAGAATTTAATTTGTACCCCAGTCTTGGAGTTACAGGTTCACCCATGCCACTTACCTGCTCTGGCATTGGATGCTGGAGTTTTAGCTTCTGCAGTTCAAACTCCCTTTGACGCTCTCTCTCTCCTCTCACTCAGCATCTCACTGCTCTCACTCTGTCTCTCGCTGCTGTCACTCAACCTCGCACTGCCAATGTCTTTCTCATTCCTTGGCCTCTCTCTGAAGCTGTTGCTCTCTTTCCTCAGACTCTCTCCAAAGCTGGTTTTCTTTCCTGCTTCTGCAACCTCGATCTGGAACTGCCTTTGTTTGAATTCCAGCTCCATTCTCCTCAACACTAGCTGAAGCCTAATCCTTTCTGGCTCCATGATGGTGGGGACCTTCCCTGCTGCCATCATCCTGGGTTCCCTCTGGTCCCACTATTCTTCTCCTGGGACTGGACACTGCAATGACCCTGGCCCCTCCATGCCCAAGGTCTGATTCCTTCAGTCACTGACTGAGACTCGAGCTCCTGGGCAGTCAGCTACCACAAGAGCCTCCATGAGGTGCTGTTTGGTTTGCCCTCACATAGAAACATAGAATTTGATGGCAGATAAGGACTGCTTGGCCCACCTAGTCTACCCATTCTCTACCTAATGCATAGGCTGCAGATCATAGTTAACTAGCAGCCTACTTCCTCCAACCTCCTGCTAGAATTGCCTTATGTCTGTTCAATGCATTCTTGAATTCTCCACTGTTTCTGAGTCCACTATCTCCTCAGAAAGGCTGTTCCATGTATCCATAACCCTCTCCTTGAAAAATACCCTCAAATTACCTTGAGCTGTCCCCACTTTATCTTCAAATTGTGCCCCTTGTTCTTGCACATCTGTTTTCTGAAAGATGCTACCCTCACAGCAGATCCTCTTACCTGGCACATCTGCCTGAGGTATTCCACTGTGTATTCACTGTAGGTGGAAGCCATCTTCTTTCCTAATCTATGGTTATATTAGCTTGCACCCAAGAAAAAATAAAACAGGTAGGAACTTTAGACTGTAACCAACATTATATATTTGTTTTAAAAACTCTGCCTTGTTGGTGTGTGAACTGTTACAGTTTATCAATCAATCACACTGGACTGTTAATGCCCGTGCAACCAAATAATTGCACCATATGAAAACAAATCTTTCAAATCCAAGAGTTGCACACCAAATCTGTTACAACCACTCCGGGATCAGGCCCTCTGCTCCCACAGTGCCCAACCTTGAAGTGTGATTTGTGAACAGGGACAAATAGGAACACCCTCCTGTTTGTTTTGGGTCCTAGCAAACTACCAGTTTAGAGTCCTGGGGTCAATTATGAACCCTTTTAGCTAGCATACCCAGGTAACCAGTCCAAATATCACACTATCTTCAGGGAAAGCAGTGCAATACTTGAACCAGCTGATGTACAACCAACCTGGTTCACAACCTCCTTTCAATTCAATGAAGATGCTGGTATTTTCTTACCTTGCTGGATCTTTACACAGATCCTTGTTAGTTGGCTGCATATGGTAGCACTCTAAGCAATTTAACACTTACATCAGAATTATTAATACTGTCCCACCATTCACACTCAAAATGAACAAGTTCCTAGGCAGGTTTAAGGAAAAACAAGGTTTACTAAAATTAAAAATAGTAAATAAATACAGAATATGTGCACATTAAGGTTACAGTCAGAAAATAAATGGACAAATACAAACAAACTAATTTAGCTAATTCTACCTCAGGTTTTTAGTTGGAAAATGATTTGGGCCATAATCTATCTTGGCATAAGTGTCCTTTAGAAGTCCAGAAACAAAGATGACTCATAGAAGTCCAGAAAAGAGTGTTAGACCTTTCAGCCAAGCTTCACCAATATCAGGGAGGCCAGAATGTCCCACCCTCCTTGTGATGTCACAGCTCTGAGCTGTTAGTGTGAGGTCACAGTCAGTCCTGCATACTTAATTTGTAACATGCAGTTGCATAGGCAAACAGGTCATATTACTACTTGATTGGAATCTGAAAATACAGCAATATTGTTAATTACAACAACACAGTCTGTCTTTTCTCAGAGTATGGTTTACGACACCCTTGATGTCACAGAAATATCCTGAAAGGTTAATTCATATATGCTTTCCAAAACAATCTTCCTCCTGTTATCCTATAAAATTTAATCTTTATGGCAGTATTCATAAGTTTAAAGCAGTTGTTTTTTATAACTTGACTGTATAACAGTTACACAGGTTTTGGCAGCTAGGTGTTAAAACAGGAAAGGAAGTTCTAACCAGCTTATCCTCTAGGTCAGTGAGAGAGCAGACCATTTTGTCTTATCTTTTAAATCCAGTGTCCCATGATGCTCTGCTGCTTGGCCTGTTTCCTAAGCAGGACTGCCATTCAAAACATAGATTTATAACAAAATTATATACACATAACTGGCAGATGGCTATTCCTGTTACATCCACCTCCCTCCCATTTCTGTTGCTTACCTGTGGTCCCTCCCCTTCCCTTTCTTCTGTGAATACTGAACAAAAATATTTGTTCTGGATTTATGCTTTTTTCCAGGTCTTCTTCCACCCACTCTCCTTCTTCCCCTTTAAGCTGTACAATCCCCCCAGTCTTCATCCTTTCACTAACATACCTATAAAATGTCTTGCCCCCTTTCTTTACAGTCTGTACTATTTTTTCTTCTGTATTCTCCTTTGTGTTCATGACTGCTTTCCCTGCCTCTGTTTGCTTATTCAGATACACTACCCTGACCTACCCCTTCTGTATTTCCTTGTATTTCCTGAAAGTAAACTTTTCCCCCTTGCCATCCTGGCCACTTCCTTTCAGAATCATAGGCCCAGATATTCAAAAGAGTTGAGCCATGCACAATAGGGTTGCACCTGTGCAAGTCCAAAATTGTGCCATTCTGCAATATTCAGCAGGAGGCAGTTGCGCCCCTGAAATCATGCTGAGCAACAGCGCAATGATAATGAAGGCATGTGCAACCGAAGGGGGAGGAACCATGCATAAATGGCACAGTGTGATATTCGAAGACTTGCGCCATGTGCAATAGTGGAGCAAGTGGAAGTTGCACCATAGCAGAAATGAGCCAAAATAAAAAGGAGCAAGGAAGAGGTGCAAGAACGCTACAGGGAAGCCACATGTGTCAGAGGCAGAGGCAGACAGACAGAGCAGGAGGCACAAACAGGGCAGGCCAGGGAAGGTCACTCTGAACAGCCAGGCACAGGGAAGGTGTGGGGAGCCACACAGCACAGAGTCCAGCACAGGCAGGTGTACCTGGTGCAGGGGAGGTAGCAGCCAGGACAGCGGGGGGAATACAGCAACAGCTGCCGGGGGGGTGAACACAAGCCAGGGACATGGCCAGTGCCACCTTCCACATGGAGGCCGTAATGAGGGGAGTGAGAAGGCAGGTGGCAGGGGGGCATGACTGTGGAAGGGCCCATCGGTGGTATGCCCCCAACAGGCAGTACCGAGCCCACACCAGCTTTGAGCTGTACACTGATACTGAGATTGTGGGCCGGTACTGCCTGAACAGGGCAGTTCTGAGGTGGCTTTGTGAGCTGTGCAGTGATGTGATGCAGGCACCCACACGACGGAGCCATGTCCTGTCAGGGGAGACCAAGGTAACAGCCTGCATGTGCTTGCTTGCCACGGGTACCTTCCAGAGACCAACTGGGGTCACCACAGGCATAACCCAGTTGGCCATGTCATGCCACCTCACCCAGTTCCTCAGCGCACTGCTGCCACATGCTGAGGAGTACATCCATTTCCCCAGCACAGTGGCGGAACGCACAGCAAACATACAGGAGTTCCACTGGGTAGCACGTATGCCTGGTGTGCTAGGGACAATAGACTGCACCCGTGTGGCCATATGCACACCACCTGGCCCCGAGGTGGCCACATACATGAATCGCAAGGGCTATGCCAGCATCAACTGCCAGGTGGTGTGCGATGCCAGGGGGTGTATCATCAATGTCTGTGCCACGCACCCTGGGTGAGCACATGATTCTTTCATCTGGCACCAGTCAGCACTGTGCCACAGATTCAAGAGTAGGGACATCCCCACTGGACACCTAGTGGGTGAGTATGCAAACCACATGGACAATCATGGGTCCTGGGGGGGCATGGCCAGAGGTGGAATGGGTAGTGGCCTACATGGCCTGGGGCAGGGCGATGCTAATCATCAAACTAACCTCCACCTTCTACACACAGGTGACAGTGGATACCCACTCCATCCCTGGCTGCTCACAACCTAACAGCGGGCCCGTGACCCCATTGCAGCAACGCTACCATGAGGCACACACCACCACATGTAATGTCATTGAGTGGGTGTTCGGGATGCTGAAGACATGTTTCCATTGCCTGGACACCTCTGGTGGTGTCCTACAGTACAGCCCCTCAAAGGCCTGTGGGATATTCCTGGCATCCTGCACAACATGGCCAACGAATGTGGGATAGCCATACAGGTCGAAGAGGGGGATAGCGATGGGGAACGCCAGTGACGTTGGTGATGGGCAGCCTCTCCTTGGCCGACAGGACCCCCAACTGCTCCGGCTGGCTCAGCTGCACCGGGACACCATTATGAAGGAGCACTTCAGCCAACCCAGGTAAGTCATGGGGCCATGAGCAACCACCAGTGGCCAAGGCACAACCTACAAACATGAATGGACACACACCAGGGGTGCATGCTGTCAAGGGAAGTGGCAGGGTACAGAGACACACACACAACCAGGGATGGGTGAGGATTAACATACCACACCAAAGGACACACACACAATGCAACAAACATGCACAGAGGGCAGAAGGCACACCAACCCAGAACGCACACCCTAGCAACACACATGTCCACAGGCCACCACGCCCACTGCCTGTCCATGTGCATGTGTCAGATGCTGATCACCACTGCACGTTGGTGTACAGCACAATGCAGGCATCATCATGCATACGCAACTGCAGATAGCAGCCGGGAGGGTGTGCAGATGGACTGTGTGTCTGCGTGCAGAGCCAGGTACCAACCCATGCAATGCCCACTGACACACACAATGCACACAGGGCAGCACCAAACAGTAGCTGTGCTGGGAGACAGGTCAGTCACGCAACACAGTGCCACGGCCACCACGGATGTGTGGGCAGCCCTGCCGAGACCCGCCAGCACTGGCAGGCTGACCACTGGCCTCATGGGGTGGCATCGATGGCGCCCCGGGGTTCCACTGCATGAACGCAACCATGCTTGCATAGGGGTCTGCAGCACACCAAACATGCCTGCACCAGGAGTGCTTGGGATGTCCACAGCTGAATCCGGTGTCGACAGGGTGGGAGTCGCATGATGCTGTGAATGTGGGGTGGATAGTGCACTGCATGGTGTCCACGATGCATGGGCACCTGACTGTATTCCCATTGTGGCCATGACAGCAATGAATGCCTGTGCATGCCTGTCAATGGCAGCGGTCATGTCCTCCCACAAATGGTCCATCTCTGCCAGGATCAGTGCGGTGTCCCCGCTGCAATGCTTCTCTGCCTGCTCCAGAGCCACACACAGTGCATCCACGGATGTCGTAAGCCACATCTGCTGCTGGACTGATGCTCGCAGTAGGTGGGTGTGCTCGTCCTAGAGGTCATCAGCCTCCTCAGCATCCTGTACCTCAGGGTGTGCAAGGCCCTGATGTTCAGCATCCCTTGATGGTGGGTGCTGCACACCAGGACCAGGTCTAGGCATGTCCACAGCAGTGCACAGATGCCGCCACTGAACCCTGTACCCCCAAGCCCAGTGGGCGACTGCTGATGCTGCCCCTCTGGCTGCCACACCCCAGGGCTCAGTGGTGCCACCGCAGTAGCCGCAACAGTCCCACTGTCCTGAACAGACACCAGTGCTGCCCCACAGGTGCTCAGCTGCAGTGGTGTGCATGGCATAAGGGGTGGTGCAGTCATGGGTATGTGTGTGTGTCCGTGTGGAGGTGACTATGGTGTGGGGGTAGATATCAGTCAGTGTCTGTGTTGTATGTGTTGTTCCCTGCACACTGGATGACCATGTGCAGTGATCCATGGCGCATGCTCTTTGTTAATGGTGCACCCATCGGCCTGTCCATGGCCTGTGCAGCTGACACACATGCCTGTCTGTGACCTGCATGGTCTGCTGGCATGTCAGTGGTGGCAGTCCCTGCAGGGTGGACACTGTACCCATCACTTTTCTGGGTTGCCCCTGTCACTGGTGTGGTGCATACTTGGCTTAAGTGGCACTGTAGGCACCACAGTCATTGTCCCACCTCCATGCTGTGCCTTTTGTGTGTTGCAGGGGGGATGTGTCCCACTGTCTGTGGCTTGTGCTCTGGGTGACTACTGGTGGTGTATGGGTCCACAGTGCCTTTGCAGGGTGGCTGGCACTCCAGTGCCATGGTGGACTGCAGGTTGTGTGTACACAGTTTACATGGGCCCACAATGGGGGCTTGGTTGCCCCCACCACTGTGTCCCTGTGTTGGTGTGCCCTTGGGGATGGGTGGGTGTCTGTCCATACCCTATGTGGCATCCAGTGTGATGCATGCTTCCATGCACTACTGTGGGTGTCTGTGCTGGCTGTTGTGGCCAGTGGTGGGTTGGGGTGTGTCACTGGAATACTGTGCAGGGTGCTGTACCACTGGTGGTGGTGTAAGGAGCATGCCCTGTCCCATGTGGGGTACCTCTTGTGCCGACGCATAGTCAGTCCCTCAGCAGTACCTCAGGGAGACTGTGCATGGTGGCACTGTGTCTGCCGTTGTTGCATTGCCATGTGCTGCAACCCACTGATGGGTGCTTGTGGTGGGGCTGGCTTGCATGGTTCTGTGGTGCACAGGGTTGCATTGACACAGTGGGGGTGGTGGCGTGCATGGTGGTCACTGCTCATGGGGGGTGTCTGGGGGGTCACGGTGCAGGGTGTGCTCTGCACTGAGGGGATGGTGTGGCATGGGGTGGTCTGCCCTCCTTGTGTGCCAGTCACAGCTTGCCAGTAGGTGTGATGGGGCACCATGGACAGGCTCTGGGTTGGTTGCTTGTCTCCATGGGCCAGTGGTTATTCCAGCCCTCCCCCAGTTGTGCTGTGCTTGGGGTGTGGGGGGACTATGTCTGTTCTGCTGTGTGTTCCTGTGCCCATCTGTGGCATGGGTGGTGGGCCCCTACCTCCCTGATTGTGCAGTTACATCGCTCTGCAGCTGGGGGGCTCCCTGGTTGTGCTATGGTGCCTCTGGACTGCTCAGCTGAACATCCCTTGTTGCGCTATGATGCATCAGATCTGCTCAGCTTCCCCTCCCTAGTTGCACTATGGTGCAGGTGGTACGATATTCAGTCGTCGGCTGTAGGTGCAATTTGGCCTGCTCCATTTTTGAATATCGCGTCTCTTGCGCATGGGCGCAATAGACTTGCACTTGCTCCTGCTATTGCGCACTTTTTTGAATATCTGGGCCATAGTGTTTTTCTTTTTCTCTTGCTTTTGATTATTTGCCTAATGCTAAGGTTAAAAAGAGTTGGTGCTATGGCAGTCTCAAAAAGACTAACCATTGGTGGTGCTAGCCAAGTCTTGGAGGTTTTGGACCAGAGCTAAGTGGAGCAGCTGGAGGGTAATTGGTCTTCATGAAGTATGGGCTACAGAAGTGCAGATGTAGCTGGGACCACATTCAGACACTGGTCTTGTCCTTGTGAAACTACTGGCTGAATGGGAACTGCCAGCAATTTAAGTCAAGTTTTAATTCTAACCCACGATCATCCTGGCTAGTCAAGTGCTAGAAACCATTCAAAAATTCCAGATATGCATGGTCTGAAGTGTTAATTTCATTGTCCAGTGTGTTGAAGTCATTGGGTTTAATTTTCAAAGCCCTGACTGTGACACATGGTGCCTGCTCCAAACAGAAATGATGCAAGGGGCACCTTGCATGAAAACTTGAAGCAATCCCAATTATTGAATGCATGCTGCATCAAAAATGGAAGTTATTTTGCCAGACCAACCCTGTGCCACCTCTGCACCCAATATAGGGGATTCACCATTGTGTAAGGAGACTTGCACCACAATAGGGCTACTGCATCTCCATATCTGGAATTTTCAAAGCCCCACTGTGGTCACAAGTCCTAATTGTGGTTAGACCAGTCATGAGCTAGTCTAACAGCTCATGCACCAATCCCAGGGATAGTGCTGGGTGGAGAGGTGATCCCGTAACCACCCACCATGGTAGAATGCTCTCTGTAACAGAAGCCCATTGTGCTCAATGTTCAGCCACATTAGAGGTGTGTCAGTGAAAGAGTGTGACACCAGTTGGCCTCCTATATACATGCCTACTACAGACATTTCAATGCAATATGCTGTCCATCATTCTGCTGCATTATGTGCATGTTCTAGTTTCTGTATCTCAACTTGCACAGGTCTACTGTACATGTTCAGTTTCCTTTTTTCTGCCCCCCCAACACACGTATGCTTTGTTTTTTGTTTTCAATAGTGACCACAAGGGAATTACATATTTACAGAAGTATTATAGCTTCTTATCCAATATACTTCTACAGGTCACCCATTTTACCTAGGTAGTTGGGTATGACAGCTGGACTATGTAGACAATAGCTAGTACATTACATCAGGGATTATTGTACATGTGACTTATTGTGGTAAGTCATTCACTTGTTTTTTGAATGCAAGCAGAAACCATTTTAAGTATGTTTCATAAGTTGAAGATGGACAGTATCCAGGTTCAGTAGGATAACATGGTGGTTGCATTATCTGGTGCATTATCTGGATTGTTTTTACATATTTGCAAATTTTCCCGCTGTTGCCTTGGTCTTTGTACCCATCTCATGTACCACTTTCTTTGTCTCTCATACTACACCATGTGAGCACTGCTCATTGCTCCAGTGGTCTCTAGATTGGTATATGCTTCTATAATATTTGGGATACCTGTATCCCTTGACCACTGTAGATAACTTTAATTTTAGTGTGCCCCGACAATTCTTTGGCCAGCACCTCCTTTGCACAGTTCAGTAGTGGGTACAGAGACATGGCTAACTGTCAGCATGGTTTTACCAATGATACTTTGCACTAGTAAGTTTGCATAACAAGGGATATATTTTTTTAATGCACCTCACAATGGATTATCACATGCTCTTTGTTTATAGCTTTATCAGACCACAATTGCTCTGTCTGTATGCACTCTACATCTGTCTGTCAACATATGTGTGCATCTGGAAAGGTAGTTAAGTTTTATTTTGTATAATATATGTGCAACTAAGTTTCCTTAGCAAATCCTTCATGCAGCATCATGGTTTTACTCTTTCATAAGAAAAGGGTTCACAAATTCTTTACAATTATATGCCAGGATGATTGCTTGGTCTTCTAAGATCGTCACAAGCCTACTAACTTATAAATATGTTTAATTGTTTCTATTGAAGTAGTTTATGCATGCAGCACATTTAACATTCCACAGTCAAAAATTTCAGAAGCAATGTTTCAGAGGCAACTCTTGTCATTGTGGATGCAATGCAAATTTACATGGGTAATTCTGCACCTCACATTTGCAACAGCTGCCACCTTTCAAACATCAGGATACAGACAAAATGTCACATTTTGTTCATTAAGTTAAACACAAAAACAAGGTAGCACTAACAATAGTATGTAGACAGCATGATGGGCTGGATTTTCACTGGTCAGAGGATGACAGCAGCCTCTGGTGAGCCCCTCCCTTGCACAAACTGTTTGGTACACAACTATGCTTGTGACAGCTGTGGGGACTTTGATGCCAGGACCTGTCATGTGCTAAAATCTAGTGCAAGATCCCTGGTGCATCCAGGCTTTGCAGTAAGCAGGAGTTCATCAAACCTTGCATTGATCTAAGAGGGCTTTTAAAAATCGAGCCCTTTATGTAACAAAGTGCACTGCTCTATGGGGCATTTTAAAAAGAACTGTTCTCACCTTCTGTGCCTTGACTCCAACCTGCCCTTCCACAGTGTTAAAGATTAAATAATAATGTACAGCATGATTTGGTGCATGCCATGAGAGGGAGACAAGACAGAGTGAGACTTCATGTCAGGTCCCTGACCAAGCCAACTGAAGGACACCTAGCCTCCTAGCAAGAGACCTAGCACAGTCTCAGCATTAAAGGAGTCCCCTATTTAATTTTCACTCACTGTTCATTTCACTGACATGCTGACACCTCACTGCCTCACACACAAGAAAACAATTAAAATATGAATTATAGCATCCTGCAGCAACAGCACTATGTAGAATAAAAAAAATAACTGTAAAACAAAACCTTCAAAGATCCCCAAAGCCATGTTCCAGTTCCCTGCTTGACTGACCCAAACTTTCTGCAAGCTGCAACTGCAGTGTTAAGCACATTGTACCAACTCCTGTCTGCAGTGTCACATGAAATGCAGGCCTGCTTTGCACAAAACTACAGTTAACTGCTGTTAACTAGCTAACTTTAATAATAATTAATGATAATCTGACTGTTTAAAAATGTTTTTCAATAAAAAACAACTCTGAAGAGCTGTGCCGCTCTTGCTTTTTCTGAGGTACTCCCAGTAGGTGAGCAAGGAGAGGGCACAGGTAAATTCAGGGATAAGGACATCAAGGAACTAAATGCATGGCTGCATGACTGATGCCAAGAAAAGGGGAACCACTATATTGGTGATTGGAGTGATTTTTGGTTAAGGAAATATTTTAGACATGATGGCCTTCACCTCATGAAGAAGGGGTAAAGGCACTTGGACAAAAGTCTGACATCTTTGTGGGACATTTAAACTAGAAAAGGAGACAGTGACAACACTGGACCTAGTAAAAGCACCCTAGTCATCACTCCCCAATTCAAGATAAGAAAAGTGTTGGGGACAGACAAGAAGCTTTAAGCGATCACAGTGTGTGGGTAAGTCAAAAGCAAATAGTGTCCAGTGCAGGGGGTGAAGTTATAAAAAGATTTGGAAAGTGATGATGACAAATGCATGCAGTCTAGCAAATAAAATACCTGGCCTCATGGCCTTGATAGCTGAGGCAGGACTGGACTGAGTCGCCATAACTAAAACTTGGTTTGACAATCATGAATGTGATATAGCTATACCAGGTTTCAATATATTCAGGAGGAATTGAAAGGAAGAAAATGCAGTGGGAGTTGCTTTGTATGTGAGGGAAGATACAAAAACAACAGAGGTCCAAGCACACAAGTATAATCCAAAGCTGTGTAGATCACGATGGAAATGGGAAACGGAACAGCCATTTGATTGGGCATGATCTACAGGCCCCCATCACAAGGAGTGGAGGGGGACAAAAAGCTACTGGAAAGTGTCCAGAAAATAATGGATAAAGGAGAAGTGGTGCTAGTAGGGGACTTCAATTTACCGGATGTAAACTGAAGTTCCGATACAGCAACCTCCGCAAGGATCAACGCTATCCTGGAAGCCTTGAGGGGGTGGGGCAGGAACAACTAGTCAAGGCACCCACAAGAGGGGCTAACATCCTTGACATAGTACTTACAAATGGTTCCAGAGTAGTGGATGGTGATGTAGGAGACAATCTGGGTTCCAGTAACCATTGAAAAGTATGGCTCAAAGTCAACACAGTGGAGGAGTATAGTTATTCCATGGTCAAGAGTTTTGACTTAAAAAAAGTGGATTTCACGGAAATGAAAATATGTCTCAGGGATGTTCTGAAACATACGCACAGGGGAGGTTGGAAGATAGCTGGAAATGCTTAAAACAGGCATTCATGACAATCACGTTGAAATATACACAACAGATCTGCAAATCAAAGAAGATGAGAAACCCATTTCGGTTCTTCAAAAATTGAGTCTATAGAGACAGAAAATAAAAGCATTCAAGAAGTTCAAGAATCGGGATCAAAAATAAATTTTTTAGGGATATTAGTGAAAAAATAAAAAATAAAGTTGGAATTGTAAGACTTGTCAAAGGGGATGGGGAGTGAGTGGATGGAAACAGAGAGAAGGCAGAGGTGTTGAATGAGTACATTTGCTCGGTGTTCATGAAGGAGGCAGATGGCAGAGGACCTTCCCTCAAAAGGAAGGACATCCAGAATACAGAAGTGGACACAAGCACGTTTATGGTGGAAAGGGTTATGGACGAATTAAATAAACTGAAATTGATAAAGCTATGGGTCTGGGTAGAATACACCAAAGGATACTAAAGGAACTTAAGAAGGAACTGTCAACACCGCTGGCAACAGTATTCAATAAATATTTAGATGAAGGAGTGAGTCCAGAAGACTGGAGGAGGGCGGAGGTGGTTCATCTCCATAAAGGGGTAATCAGGCAGGAGGCAGAAAAGTATAGACCAGTTAGCTGACCTTGATCGTGGGCAAGATGACAGAATTTCTACTCAAGGAGAGGATTTTAGCATTCCTTGAAACCAGCAACCAGCAGGACCCCAGGCAGCATGAATTCATGGCAGAAAGACCCTGCCAGACAAACCTGGCTGAGTTCTTCAACTGGGTCACTAGAGTAGAGTATCAAGGGGAGCAGTGGATGTAGTCTATTTGGATTTTAGTAAGGCATTCGACTCAATGCCACACAGCAGTTTACTAAACAAGCGAAACATGGGAGTTGGGCAGACAGTAGTATCCTGGATGAGAAATTGGCAGAGCAACAGAACACAGAGGGTATTAGTCAATGGAGCCTGTCAGGAGAGAGAGGTGACTAGTGGGGTGCCACAGGAATCAGTGCTGGGACCAATATTGTTCAATGTCTTCATTAGTGACATTGTAGAGGGCTGATGGGTAGGTATGTCCCTTTGCAGATGACATAAAGCTCTGAAGCAGGGTCAACATTCCTGAAGGGGTGAGTACCATGAAATAGGACCTGCACAAACTGGAGCAGTGGTCAAGAATGTGGCAATTAAATTTTATTGTGACAAAGTGCAAGGTCATGCACTTGGGGAAGGGAAAAGAGAGAGTAGAATACTACTTGGGGGGAGAGAACCAGTTGGCCCCTAAAACAGGAGCGTGCTCTAGGAGTCATCATAACAGATGACCTAAAAGTAGACAAGTAGAGCAAAAAGGCATCACAACTGGTGAGCAGGATGTTGAGCTGTATAGGAAGAGGTAATGCAAGTAGAACAGGAGAGGAGGTTATACCAGTGTACAAATCTCTGGTAATACTCCACCTGGAGTATGGTGTCAAGTTCTGAAGGCCACACCTTGGGAAGGACATTGACAGGTTGGACACAGTACAGAGGAGGGTGACAAAGATGGTCGAAGGTCTGCACACAATGTCATATGAAATTAGATTGAAGAAACTCAATATGTATTCCCTCAAACAGCAAAAAGAGATGGGCAACATGATAGAAACCTTCAAATACCTCAGAGGATTAAACAAAGTACAAACACAGGACTTATTTCATGTCTATAGCTCCTCAAGGACTAGGGATCATGACATGAGACTATGCGGAGGGAGGTTCAAGGGCAATGTGAGAAAGTATTTCTTCGCAGAGAGCGTGGCTGATCCATGGAACAGCACGCCCACAGAGTTGTGAGTTCCAATACAGTAGGGGCATTCAAGACAGCTTGGGACAGGCACAAGGGTTTAGTCAGGGGATAAGCAAATGGGCAGAGGGTAGGTTTTTATCTGGGCAGACTAGATGGATCTTGGGATCCCCATCTAAAATCACATTCAATGCTTCTCTGTTTTATGTGCCTCTCAATGCATATCCATCCTTTCCTGCTATGAGAGACTTGGAAATAGCAGTAAGACATGTGCAGCATGAGTTAATCATAGTCTTCAGCACCACTGACTGACTGCTGTGGTTAATGTAACTAACACAAGCTCAATGTGTGATCCCTTTAGAGAATCACTGCATCATGCTGTTGAAGTGCCAAAAAGCCAAGGGAAAGTCATATAACTTTAGACCCCCCCCCAACTGGAATCAAAAGTGGTAGGAGGAATATCTAGGCAGCCAACTTTACCTGATGACCTCAGGTGCACTGATTATTTCTCACAACTATGTCCCTTCTAACAAACAATTTTTTACCTGTTCCACTGAATTCAACTTCAACATTGGTTCACCCTTTATCTGAGGTTCCTGCAAAAGCCTTTCACCAGGTGTGAGAGGCCCTACTGCAGCAAGGTACAAAACATTTTTGTAAGATAACAGTATATTTTTCTAAGTGCAGAAAGAACAGTAGATCAGCTTTGCAGTGCTTGTCCTTTATTGTCTGGTGTTAACTCTCCTTCTCCCAGTCCATGCACTCTTGTTCTCTTTCAGCTTAGATAAACTTCATAATAATTGCTTTCCAACATCCTTTCACTCCTTGTCTCCAAAAAGACATTCCAGGTTTTCTCAGTTTGCTGTGTTTTTGGGAAGACCTGCCAACTGCATATCAATGTAAGCAACTAAAGGCTCCTGCCTGGGGTGTCTGTATGCAAGGTGCAACCTTCTTGCCTTGGCTCTTCTTGAATAAATAAGTTAATCTCTATATGTCTCTTATTTAGTTTTATGATTTCCAGAGTTGATTTTGCATGTTCAGATGGACAAATACTAAACTGTTCAGCTCTTTGTCTTTAAAATGTAAGATACTGACACTCAACATGTGAGAAACATAGAAAAATAGACAATGAGAGCCCAAAAATACCATTGGTCTATCCACTCTGCCTACAATACCGTATCCTACCCTGAGACCTGTTGTCTGTATGGAGTTTTTGTCTGCACTATCCACCACCATGCCCGCTGCCTTACTACTAGTACTACCTCTGAGTAATGGCGAAACAATCCACTCTCTCTCCCAGCCATTCTTGAAACCATTAATGGCTTTTGCACCTATCACGTGAGCCAGCAGACAGTTCCATGGCTCAACAATTCTCTACATGAAATAAAACTTCCTCATGTCCCTTCTGAATCTCCCCCTGACAGTTTCCACTCATTTCTCTGTGTTTCTGTTGTGTATTTAATCACTGTTTACCTTGTTCATTCCATTCAGAAACATGGAGGCCTCAGCCATATTGCCCTTGTTTCGTCTGGCTTCCAGTGAGTACATATTTAGTCCCCTAAGTCAGTCTTTATAGTATCTGCCCTACTGACCCTGAATCTTTACCCTATGATGCACCACTTCCAGCCAATCTTAGTGTTTCCTTAAGTGAGAACTCCAGAACTAGGCACAGTACTCCAGGTGTGGCCTCAACAATGATCTATACAGAGGTAGTAAAACCGGTTTCATCCTGCTAGCAAAAACTTTCCCAAAACATCCCAGCCTCTTGGTTACCTTATTGTAGGCCTTATTACATTGGCTCAATTGTTTAAGGGAGTCATTTATGATGATTCCTAGGTGCCTTTCCTCAAAATAGTACCCGTCTCAAACTCTCCCATACAATACTCCATCTTGGGGTTCTTGTTCCTATGTACATTAGGGTTCCTGTTCCCTATCGCTTCTCTATGTGCATCTCCTGTCACATTTTGTCATTGAATTTCAACTGCCAAACCTTGGACTACCTGTCTAACCTCTGCTTGTCCCTCTGTAACTCCCTTACCCTCCATGCTGTCTACCCTACCACTGAGCTTAGGATCATCTGGGATGAGACACATTTTGTTCTTAACTCTGTCTCTTATGTCATTGATGAACATATTGAAAAGGACTGGGCCCAGGACTGATTCCTGAAGCACCTCCTCTCCCCAGATTTGATTATGTGTCCCCTCTGCTGTCTCTCCTCCAACCAGTGTCCCACCCAGTTAACTATGTCCATCATGGAATCTAGATCCCCTAGTTTCTTCAGCAACCTTCTGTGTGGCACCAAATTGAATGTTTTGCTTAAGTCAAAGTTGAGCAAATCCAGTGCATACCCTTTATCCTCTGACTTAGTTACCCAGTCAAAGAATACTGTCAGGTTGGTCTGACAGGATCTTCCTGCCACAAACCCATTCTGTTTACTATCCTGGAGCCCATTTTTCTCCTGGTAGCTCATAGTTTCCTATTTGACTAGTGTCTCCATCTGTCAACCCAAAGCAGAGGTAAAACTGAAAGGTCTACAGTTACCCTGTTGTTCCTTGATTTCACAGCTGTGGAGTGGAAATACATCTGCTACCTTCCAGTCTTTTGGAAACACCCCCTGACTGAATTGAGCTGTTGAATAGTCCTGTCAGTCTTCCTCTAATTAAGATGCCAGTTCCCTGTACACCAGCGGATACATCCCATCAGGTCCAGTGGCCTTATCTATTCTCAAAGCTGTGAGTCCTTTTCTGATCCTATCACCTGCAAATGCTTTCTGCCTCATTTCTGGGATCCCCAGAGAAAATGTGGGACACTGGCAATCCAAATGTTGGACACATCAAACATAGAAACACAAGCTCAGCATATGAACATTAATTCAGCATTTCAGAACACTGCACAGAGTTCTTGAATCAAAGAGGATGAATGTTTCTTGTATTATTAATATTGTTATTGTATTGGAAGAGAATGTATAAAATTGCACTTGCCCAAAAATTGCATTTGCTCAGAAGTATTGCACATATGTAATAAATTATTGAAGAGATACTGTTGTTTGAATTTTGCACTCAGAATATACTTACAAGCTCCCAGTAGACATGTATTACATTACTGTGTTGCACAAACTACCAGTAGACCAAGAACTGACCAAGTTAGCAATACACACCTTTTTACCAGTACAGTATCAAGTTGTCATCTACATAGAGTATTTTATCACTTCCTGCTTGATGACATACTGGTTAGGAGGTGAATAGTTTATCTATCTATCTATCTATCTAACTGTTTTGGACTGTATCCCCATATATGCCATTATCATGTATTTCCCTATATACTCCACTGATTAAAGCTGTAAACTGTACCTCCAAATTAAAGCTAATATTTCTGCAATAGTATGGGAAAAATACAGATATAACAGTTAACACAGCAAAATATGAGTCGGCCCGGTGGTGCAGAGGGTTGAAGCACTGGACATCACACCTCATGCCACACTGGTGACCCAGGTTCAGGAACAGACTCGGGCCACCAGGGGTTGGCATGGGATGGACAGGATTGAGCATCTATAGGACTGCTCCCCTCTCTCCCGGTGGGTTGCGGGCTCCACTCAGCTCCTCAGTTACCCTAGATGGAAACAGGGGGCACTACATCTGCTGGCTATGTAGGGGTGGAGTGGCGACAGATGTCCGTAGCATGCCAGAGCAGATATCATTGTACATCCATGATCCAGGTGCAACTCTCTGTAAAAACCCTGGCCCTGGTGTGCTGGCCCAGTGGCATTGAGGGTTGAGGTGCTGGATGCCACACCTCGAGCCGCACCGATGACTTGAGTTCAGGAGTGAGCTCGGGAGTCGGGGGTCAGCAGGGGAGGAAGATGGATTGAGCACCCTCTGGGCAGCTCTCCTCTCCGGGCGAGAGGGTTAGGGATGCCTGGTGCTCTGGTGATCCCCGGTGGAGACCGGAGGCACCAGTGAGCCGCCGAGCTGCACATAAGAGTGTGGCTGACATAGGCAGGGTTGCCATGCGCCGCATCAGATGTGCCCATGCTGGGGGGATCTTGGGTTCACACAAGAAATACCTCCAGCCCTGGTAGGCGATCGCCCTGCAGTGCCACTGCCACATGCCCAATGCTGGTTCCCCACCACTGCCCCCATGGTTTCCCGGGATGTCCTACCCAACATGGGAAACCATAATGAAGTTGAAGATGACAGGGGAACACAGTGGGCGGTAGAGCAAGCTGGAGAGTGCAGTGGCCTGAGAGAATTCCAGGCTGGGGGCTATAAATATAGTAAAAAAACCCAGGCCCTGGGATAGGCGATGGTAACATCCAGTGCACCGTCACCACACACCAATGCCAGGCTCATCCTGTTGGCTCTCCCAGACCCTTGCCCAGTCCTGGATCAGTGAATTAGGTTCTAGATAGAGTACCAGGGAGGATGGTGGCCCCACCTCCGGGTTCATACACCAAGCTTCCCTAATTTGACAAACAGCCACTGCTTCTTTTTGTGGCTGCTCTATAATACTGTATTTCATGTGATCCCTGTCTTTGGTCACCTCTGTACCATGCATGTATCCTGCACTGTGATGTTATGTAATGTCCGCAAACTGTAGCAACGTTATCCCTGTACCTCTCTATGTTTGACGTGGAACCTTTGTAAATGAGTCTTTGACTCAAAGGTCTTTCTGAATACCTCAATCAATAAATAAATAAATAAATGTGGGTGAGGAGTGTCTATCCCTGATTTCCCAACAGGCAAGCACCAGGCAGGGTGGTGGAATGACAGGTGAGAGAGGGGGTCTGCCTAAGAGGGTTCCAGGCACCAGAGATAAATAGAATCTACAAAAAAAAAACAGCAAAATTTTCAAACAAACCACAAATGAACAATTACCAACAAGTTAAAACCTAATTACCAAATTTACTGATCAATCAACACATCACTTAACAAACCTACTAAACCAAATGCAAACACTTATAGCTCTGTGGTGCTTAATGTTAATAGTGGCTGTGGGCTTGGGATCACCAATTTCCATAAATTTTAGGGGTTTAAACATTCACTTCTATTTGGGGAGCTTTTTCATAATTAGGATACCTATCAAAGCTATCCTGCTTCCCCAGTTTACTATACAATGCATAGTATGTCTGATCAGCTGCTGCTGCTCCCTAGTTTATCCCTAGCCAGCAAGTTATGATCTGGTTTGTCCTCTTTTCCCAACCCTACCCTTATCCCCCACTCAATCTCAAGAGCCCCAAAAGCTTCTCAACCCTCACCCCTCCCTGATGCAAATGCACACACACACATATATACATGCACACACACACACACACACACACACACACATATAAATTGTGCACACACACACACACATGCACGCATGCACACACACATAAACACAACCATGCATATAAATCCCTGGCATTCGGTGACAACCACCTCCCTCATCCTATGCCAAAAATTCCCTGATACCTGCTTGTTCCCATCTATCACCCTATCCCATGCCAATACTTCCCTGGCATCCAGCAGTATCCCCCTCCCTCATCTTGTCATTCTGCCATAAGCTCCTAGCATTTAGTTTACCCTTCCTTAATTCCTCCCATGCCAGTAAGTCACTGGTATTCAGAGGTACCACATCCTTCAACCCATCACATGTCTATAAGTCCCGGGCATGCAGTGTTACTCCCAACCTTTAGCTCTTCCCATCCATCCAAAAGTCCCTGGTACCTAGTTCCCCACCCCCTTCTTCACTCCATCCCATGCTGACAGTTCTCAAAAACCAGTGATAACTGCCATCCCAACAGCAACCAGCACAGACCTATGGTTGTCTTCTCAGCCATCCACCATCTGAACCCTTTATTACAAATACCAGTTTATGAAATACAACCTCTAAGGGTGTATTTCATAAATCATTTTTGCTTTTAAGGATTTAGATGACAGACAACTGAGGAGGTGACAGTAGGGTGTGCCAACTGCTGTCATGAGGATTCCGCTGCAACCAAGGATTTTTGGCATGGAATAGGGTAAGTGAGGGTCTTACCAGCATGGGATTGGTTGGAAAGGTGGTACTGCTAGGCACATTGTGAAACTATGGCATTAACAGACCCAGACACCAAACATACAGAGTGAGAGAGGACATCAAATTCAGTTCTTCAGTCAGCTGATTACATAGGAACAAGATTTTTGTTTTCACATCCTCAGTGGGGGATGGTCCTATGGTCCCCCTATCCAGCTCCACCCAGTGGTGCCTCACCAGATGCAGTGCCTGTGCTCAACCCTCAACCATTCTCACTGCAGGCTGCATCGCAATGGGTGCTCACCCACATGCTGCAGAGACCTGATTGGCCAGACTTAGAAGGAGCAACCTGGGTGCATCCAGTGTGGCACTGATGGGGTAGAGCCTTCATGTGCGCCGGAGGATATTTTTAGTCTTTTATGTACTGGATGTTCCCCATGACGTGGGTGTGCAATGATGTCAAGGATGCTGCACATGCTTCTGCACTCTCATGTCCAATGTCTGCTTGCGCCAACCCTATATTATGACCGCTCATGTGCAACAGCCCCCAGCTGCGTCCAGGAGCCAGTAACACAGCGGTCTACCTCTCCCACTCTCCCTAGAGGAGGAGAGCAGTCCCTAGGACACTCAGTCCTCCTCTCCCTGGTGGATCCTTCAGCTCCCTGGGTCACTTCCAACCCCAGGTCACTTGTACCACAAATGGTAGTGCTACCATTGTGCCGATGGTTTATCCAGGCACAGGATTCTGATTATATTAAATCAAAGAATCAGCACTAACAAACAATACAAGATCAAGACAAGATTTATTATTGTAACAAGTCCTTGTAAATACAAGTTCAGCACACCATGCCTGTTACAGCAGCAGTGAGTTCCACCTACTAATTGCCCCAACCAGTTTCTCCCTTACAAGCTTCCTTAGGGAGGCTGATCCTACATGTAATCCCTATTTTTTTATATACAACAGCAGGTGAATCCTATTGAAAAAATATTGCATGTGAACTCCAATTAAGAACTTACTTGTGTATTAATAAAAAAATTGAAAAGAAATCTGTAAATTCAGTGATGTCAGACAATACAGATAAAACAATTATTTGTATTTATAAATTCTAACTAAATAAAAGCTCTAGAACAAACTTCATTAGACCATACATCCTAATATATATGGGTAGTCCATTTGATAAAATGCAATAAGAGTTAATCATAGGAAGGTCAAACAGTCAAGTAGGAAAAAAGGTTTTTATAAGAATTTTTTTTTCTGCACCTGTATGCCTGCTTGTAAACCTGTAAATGAATGTCCTCTATGAAATCTTGTTAACCTGCATATTCTGTATCTTGCACCATGTGCATCTTCATGTCTCTAAACTCAGGGCATCCTATCCCATAGAAATGTCTGCTAAACGGTCTGTACTTTCTGTTTAATTGACATGGAGCCTTTGTAAAGGAGTCTATGACTCAAAGGATTGTAATTCTGAATATGCTAAATAAATAAAAAAATAAATAAAATATTCCACCGAATAAGATATATAAAATTATTGTAACAATCATTTTCACGTAAATTATTAGCATTAATTCAGTATTCCATACACTTATTCACTGGAAGTCAAAGAGGTCAAGTACAATAATATGTTCATACCTAAATTCTGATTAGATTTTTTTCATGAATAAAGATATATATAAATGCATATTTAATACCTTTCTTTTCATATATCCCCACAGTTTTAAGTCCAGAGCACGTTAGAACAAAGATACAAAATGCCACCCTGTTTTAAATTATGATGATTTGTTCAATAGTAATTTCTGTAATACTCAAGTCTACACTGTTATAGCATATGTTAGGCTGCATGGTCTAATGAAGTGTGTTCCTGTAGCAGGCATGGTTTGCTGAACTTGTATTTACAAGGACTTGTTACAAGAATAAATCTTGTCTTGATCTTGGATCGTTTGACAGTGCAGATTCTTTGGATATAATATAATTGAATTTATCTTGCATGTCAGGGTATTGGAGATGCTTTCTACTGATTTAACAAGATTCTAATGTCAAAATACTCAAAGGCTCAGTACAGCCAGCAAGCATGAGATGAGTAAATAAAAAACATGTGTGAACTGCCTGTATCCAATAGTGAAGTTACATTACTACAGGTAGTTTATAAAAAGCCTCTCATAAATTCTGAGTGGCTTTTATAGACTGCATTTCCTACAGTATATAGTACTTTCACTTTTGGATACCTCCAATTGTGTAGTCTCTTTTTTCATATTGGTCCTGCTACTGAGGATCACACACCATGAACAGATCTGGGTGGCAGATGTCCTCCGGAGTCCTGCTGCTGTAAATCCCCCACTGCAGCCCACATCAGGTGGCCAAATATGTCATTGGGTTCCACTGCTGATCATCCCCATTATTTAGCACACCTGGCAGCTGAAGATGACCAGTGGGATCTTAATACCAGGAATCTCCCACTTTAGGCCAAAGATGTAGCCAACGATGTCCTCAGATATTGTCATGACCATAACCCCCACAGTGTGCCACATCATGTGTTTGAAGATGTCATCAGAGTTCCTGCTGCCAGAAACACCACTAAAAGCCACACCAGATGGTCAAATATGTCTTCAGGGGTCTGGGTGCTATAAGTCACACCAGGTGACTGAAGATGTTCTCAGACAGTCTGCTGCTGCTGGGCATCACCCACTCTTAGTTATCTGGCGACAGAAGATGTCTTTGGGATTCTCGTTGCTGGGGATCCCCGCAGTGAGCTGCACTCAGTGGTTGAAAATGTCATGGGGCCTCCCATTGCTGCAGATCCCCCTCAGTGATACATGTCTAAATACAAAACCCCCCTGCCCCACTACTTCATAGAGCTGGAACTAAGAGATGAAAACTGTTTTTTCCATTCATCAAACATGACCGCAGTAGTACTTAGGCATACACAGCATGCTTGCAGTGTGCACCGTACATTTGGTGCATTTGCTTAACAAAATAGGCAAAACAATTAGATGATGACAGTAGGCGGCAAACTCATTTGCCATCTAAAATGGGCAATTCAGGCAGTAGACTGATCAATCAACATTTAATTATTTACAAACTGCAAATACCCCAACCTCACTGCCATTTGTAAATAATAAAGGAATA
Source organism: Neoceratodus forsteri (assembly GCA_016271365.2). Classification (NCBI taxonomy): domain Eukaryota; kingdom Metazoa; phylum Chordata; order Ceratodontiformes; family Ceratodontidae; genus Neoceratodus; species Neoceratodus forsteri. Next base: position 877,756,168 of record CM028131.1, on the reverse strand, counting down.
AAACAAAATTCCTCTTCTACTGTATAGGGTACAGTTCAAAACTTTTCTGGCATGTAATGTGGGTAAAGTTCATATTTTGTTATTGTTTCTTTCTATAACTCAAAGGGCTTCCCATAAAACACAGCAGTTAGATAAACAGCAAACTATTTTATATAACAAGCATTCAAAAACAGATGCTAAAACATAGATAAAGTCAATTAAAATACTCCAATTAGATGATGTCACAGACAGCTGAACTCACAGAAAATCCTTGTGAATAAAGAATGCACACAGAAAGGTGAGATTGTTCACATAAATTGGGGAAATGCAGATGGTTTTCTCGGATATATCATTATTATCGATTCACAGATTTTTCCTGTGTGTGAATGTTATGCTTGTGAAAGGTGCTAGATTGATAGCATTGGAAACTGAAGTCCTACATTACATACTGTACAGCACTGGTAGCTGTGCAGCCATGGCCATAAGTGTTAGGAAATTGCACAGCAGTCTAATGACCCATGCCTGGCCTATGAGTGTCACTGCTAGCAAAGTTAAACCTCCTAATACCACTATACCAGTTTAGCTTGTTGGTAGCCTGGACATCCTTAGGACACCCCCTGTCCACCACCATGACTCTCAAAGTTTGGGACAGGCATCAAGTCAATCCTCTGCACTGTGCATGAGCAGTGGATTGGAGAATACATCCATTTTTGGCATCAGATTGCTTTTTAACTAAAAGATATTGTTCGATGTTACTTCCAGCCCTCCAGGGCTTAGCAGGAAGGCTTGCATAATGAAGATAAGGCTTGATGGAGCCCTCACAATTAGCAGTAGCTATAGCAGAAGGGTGTGAATCAACTGTGTAAATGTCAAACCCAAGTACTGTCCACCACCTACTTTGGCCTTTAGTCAAATATTGCAGATAACAGGAACCAAATGACCATATACCCAGAGTTAAAGGCAATTATTTAATATGGTTTATTTAAGTCATTTAGAACTTCAAAACAGTTCAAAACACTATCAATATTTTGGGGGTTGAGACCCCTTCCTCAGGGAGGGATGGTTTGCCAGTGTTCTGAGTGTTCCTGCTTTTAATCTGTATTCATTTAGTATTCTATGGCCATAGTCAAATATACCTGTAACTGTGGTTAGCTCTGAGCACAGAGCTAGGTGAAGAAACATGTCATGATCTCATTTGTACTGTGTGAACAAACTCCTTATTGACAGCCATGTACAAAAAGGAAACATTTACCCCCCACCCTGCAAGTGTGTACTACACCTGATGCATTTTGTGTGAAATGCTTTATCAAAAGTCTTTAACAGGCTGGCCCAGTGGCATGGAGGGCTAAGGCATCCATGCCTTACCTCCTTTCATGCCGGCAACCTGTGTTGGTGGTGCAAGCGGGTCGCCAGGGGAGGATTGAGTCTCTAGAGGACAGCTCTCTTCTCTTCTCTTCTCCTGGGAAGGGTGGATTGGCCATTCCACCAAATGACTGCCTCTGGGTGGAGGCCTAGGGGTAGTGTGGGTCAGGGAGGCCAACAGACAGGAGGGTGCCATGGGACCTGTATCATGTGTGTGCTTTCATATGCGCACACTGATGTCTGGGCCCCAGCAACAGGGAGGAAGGGAGGGAAGAAAAGCAGGAAAAAACAGTGGGGGATCCTACAGACACCATAACACCTGGGCTATGCTCTTGGCCCCCAGCACAAGCCGGCCAAACTGAATTCAGGTACTGGGGGGAACAGCCCTCTGTCTTTCTCTTGGTCCCACCACAGGGGGAAAAATCCATGGGGATTTGCTAGCACCGGGCTGGGGGTTGGGAGAGAGCTACATGGTTAGAGGGTAGAGGAGAGATCTCTTTGAGACAAGAGCCGAAGCCACCTGTAGCAAACGCCCTGGGGAGAAAAATAAAGGGAGAAAGAAAAAGCCTTTGACAGTATAACTGTGTCTTTGGCACCTTTGATTGTGAATAGCCCACTTTTGTTTACCTACCTCTTAAGCTGTTTTGTAATTGAGAGCACCTGCAGTCCTGGTGTGACTTTTTCTTTTGTTCTCATAGCACTGAGCACATGTGCACCCTGCCCTATCAAGCAACTAGTATAGCAGTACTAGAAGATTAAAGCCAATCTGTAGGTGTGTGGATTAAATTAATGTACCCCTGGAGAGGTCTGCATGTGAAGAAAGGGCAATCTCTGAGTTTGAGACACCCACTGAACCCACAGAGGGTTTTGTGGATTGGGCCCTAAGGCTATAATTCTGTATGAGTCTGCATAGTAATACACCACAGTTGCACATTGGAATTACATTTTCCGAAATTAAAATTGAATGAACCTGTGACATCTCATGGAAACAGAAATGGGGGATATTAAGGAAATTTTGCTTCAAGAAAAACTAATCAATGTTTCCCAGACTCATTTAGCTTAAGGTGCCACTTCACATAGTTACAGTATTCACCTGGTGAAGTTGACACTTTGCCAAGCAAAAACTTTACAAGTGAAGTACCACTTCATATAGCACTTCACCTGGTGAAAGCAGCACTTTTCAGTGAAGTGCCACCATGTGAAGTTTCTGAAAAAACATTAAAAGAAAGAAAACCCTTCCCCCACCACATAGTGTCCTCAGCCACCTTCCTCCCCTAGTCCCAGTCATCTGGAACAATCCCAATGTCTTCACCCAGCCTCTTTGTCACTCAATACCATTATCTTCCCCAAGCCTCAGCAATATTGAGCATAGTTTTTAAGTCAGTATCTTAATTAAGTAATTATACACTAGGGCTGTGCAGGAGCTGAATGTCATTTCCTTAATACCACAAATAGTAGGGCTTCCAAATATTCACTGGCCCTTCCTGAATAGGGGACTATTCATGCATTATTCAGCCACCTGGGGGGAAAAAAAAAGAAAAGAAAAAAAAGAAACTGCTCTCTCCCTCCTCTCCCAGCTCAAATTGTGTAACACCCCCATCCTCCCACCCTCTATTAAAAGTACAATGCCACCTCCTTCCAGCACCCACAAGTTTTTTATATTTTTAGATCTATCAGGCTTATGCACTGTTTTTCGTTTCGTGTTTATATACTCACCTAATGAGTATCTTAGACTTATAGAAAATAATTAAGTCTTTCTGACAGTATATTCTCACTTAGAAGTTCTCGACTATTAGTCCAGCAGCACCCAGTTCCAAATTATAAACGGAGAGGACTGGCTCAACCTTCCTCTTTCCACTGCCAGTCACCTTCTTATGAATGAAAGTGCTCTGCTCATGCGTTTACATAGTAAAACCTGCTGATCACCTGATTGGCAGGTTTACTATAGCAAGCACATGGGCAGAGCCCTTTCATTCCTGAGAAGGTGACTGGCCACTGATGAGGGAGGGTTGAGCCGATACTGTCTTCATTTTATTAAAGAATTGGGTGCTGCTGGACTGGTGGGTGGGAGAAAGCCTAGGGTTGGGTGCTTTGGGGGCTTAATTATATTTTCTGTAAGCGCAAAGAGGCTTTACATTGAGTGGCTGGCCATGGAGGTGGAGGGTTGTGGTCATGGTTGCCAGACAGGGCAAGAATCTACAGAATACTTAAAACAAAATAGAAATAGCAACTTGTGGGTGCCTGGGGTAGTATCGTACTTTTAATAGATTGTTGGAGGATGGGGGTTACATAATTTGGGCTGGGAGGAGGAAGGAGGGTTTTTTCTTTTTTTTAATGGCTGAATATGAATACAAATACCTAATATCCAAGTATTTGGCTTCCAAATACCTTGTATTCAGTTGAATATTTGGGAAAAGGTATTCACATTATACACCCTGGTAGCATCCCATCCATCCAAACCTCCTCCCCAAATCCCAGGTCTGATCCAGTAAAACAAAATGAAACCCCACCCTAACCCTCTAGATAGCCAATCTCCTCCTCCAAAAGGCCTCCTTGAAATAAAGGATATAGACAGTGCTGTTAAAAAGTGAAAAAGTCCCATGATGGTCAACTAGCACACTGACCCTCCCTCCACCTCGACCAGCCACCATCTAATTAGTGAGACATTGCGCATACTTATTTTAATCACATGACCAGAAAAGCCTTGTTCCCACAAACCTAACTGATGACAGTGGGGCTAGTGGAGCCATAATGGCTTAAATTAGCAGTGCAACGAAATCTGGCCAAAAATTTGACCCTACCATTTTTTAGTATAGAAGATTCCAGGCATCTTCTGGTTTTATTTGGTGGTACAATTTCCTAATTCCACCAATATTTTAGTATTTTATGAATGTTTTATTGATTTTTTTCTCAAGAAAAAAGATGGCTAGCACAGTTTGCATATAAATAGCATTGTAGTTCTGTCATGGGATAGGACTGAAAAAATTAAAAAATACTCATAGTGTGCAGCATTGGAGGTACCTAGACAAGTACATTTAACAGGTATGCTAATATTTTTCTTAACTGTAGCTAAAACTAGCTTTTTTGGAAAAACATTTTTCATTGCACTGCTGCTTTAAAATGGAGAGACCAGCCCATTTAAAGCTGCAGCTGTATTACTATCAGCTACAGAGCAGGACCTAGTTTGGACTCAGACACATGGATGGTATGATAGATAGATTATCTTAAAAATGTTATAATGGGATCCCATCAGCGTGCAATAGGAGCAGCAAGGTGTGATGGGTTTTGTGGGAGAACAAAGAAAATAGAAAATGTTCTCAATGACTTTAACTATTATTGCCAAGAGGACAACTAGTTCCTTGGTTAGTTCTCTCAGTAAAACTAAAGTAGACATATAATTTAGGAAAGGACATAATACAAGTCATGAGAAAGGAGCAATCTAAAATGGAGCAGAAAAAAAATTGCTAAAAAATTTCACAGCATCATAGACTCAAGTACTGTAAAATATAATCTAATCTATTAGACAAAACTCTGGTACTATAGCAACACAAAATAATATCCTGTGATATTGCGGATACCTGTTTTTGTGGTAGCACACCGTGATATCATACATCATACCTTTAGTCCCCAGCTTCAGAAAATCTGTCAGTTGTTTTTAATAATGCGTTGAACGTATCATGTAATATCTTGTTCCAAAACAGGTTAGGATATATATAGAATTAGCACACATGATAGATTCCCTTTAATAAATATTTTCTAACCTTTTTTGGATCATACTTCCTTGCCAAGCCAGCATGGCGGCACTTCTAGGTTTAATGGACAGATGAGCATCTGCTAGAGCTCCTAAAAATAACAACCTGGATGTTGTTTTTGTCTTGTCTCAAAGTAAACTGATACCACTTTCTGGGAGAGCAGTGTTGTAGAGAAAGAACAAGGTAGATAGTTAACACATTTTATTGAAACAAAATTAAATTAAAATATTACTCAGAAATGGTTTAAAGGATGGTGAAAATATAAGATCATATACATTAACAAATCTGGAAGGGATGCATCTACTACAGTTAAATAAAAGGTAAATGTATACTTTTGTCAGATTGGCTTTCAGTTACAAATGTAACACCAATAGATTTTTTGTGCTTCTGAACTAAACGGAATTTTGCAAGTTAACATCATTAGCATTAAAACAACTCCATTGTTAATCAGGAAAACAGATCCACCAGAGTTCTTAATACCAATAATTTAGGTTCTGACACAATCCTTGAAAACAATGTAGTTTAGCCCCATTTCAATGCCAGCTGTACCATAAATATATTCTCTAGCATCTGCAATTCTGTGAAAAGAAGAGCCCTCTTTACTTGACAATTCATGGATAATGGGTAAGAGAGTAAAACAGCAGGAGTAGAGGCATTTGCACAAACCAATGCTCTTGAGAAAGAAAAACACCCAATTCTACTCACTGCACTGGCTGGCACACACTCTTCCAAAACAATCTATTATTTAAGCTATGAAACAGACTAGCCTTTGTACATTGTTTTTGTCTTTACCAAGTACACATCTCTTTTAGTAGTTTTGCAAAAGAAATACTGCCAAAATAATGGACATCTCACATACTGCAGCTCACAGTTTGTAGAATTTAACATGCACTGTCAAATTTACCAGTGATGAACTCAGCATGCTAAAATGGCATAACATCACAGATGACAAAAGCCAGAAAATTAGCCTTGATGTTTGTATTCTGGTCAGAATGCAATACCATCCTTGTATTGGTACAACACAATAAAGTGGAACCATTTCAAGTTGACAAGGGCTGGGTTGACACACAAATTGCTGGTAAAACAAGCATGCTTTTCCCTGTGCATGTGAACTCAGCCTTATAGTTCTGAATATAAATAAGCCATTTGATATGAACTAGTATTTCTGGGTCTGTTTAATTAAAAATTAAGCTGTGCATTCTGTGCATTTATATCATGTTGCATATGATTCAATATACATTTTCAGCAATCCTTTTACTTGAACATTTTTTAGCAACTGCTGTAGTCAGTCAAGTCAGATATTATTCTTGCCACATTCATTTTATTCAAGTATTTTTCCATTTTATTACAAAGTGTCATAATAAAGGGAAAACATGAGAGATGTACAAAGTTGTGGGTATTCCCATCCCATGTTGTAAAGCAATACTGTAGTTAATAAAGAAAATCTGTTTTGGGAATTGCTCACTTCAAAGGAAAAAAGAAAGTTGAAAGATTTTTATGGAAATTATACCAAAACTTTGTGAAAATGACTTCTGTGAAATTTTCCACATTTTCAAAACTAAAAAGACTACTTAACATTTCTACTAAGTGTGAATTTAGGCACTTTGTAGGATATGCATTGGAGAATTTTAAAATTTGCAACACATCTAGAAAAACATAAAATGATAAACCAGAATTTGGAATTTGAGCATTTAGACTGGCTCCATTGCATTCTATGCAGTCATGTTAGATCATGGCACCTGGAAATGGAGCACTTAAACTTGTTGCATTGCAATCTATGGGGTTGTTTTAAGGCATGCCACCTGGAAATAGATTACTCAGATGGGTTTCACTGCATTCTGTGGTCTCCTGTTAAAGCAGATCACCTGGAAATGGAGGCTTCACCTTGGTTCCACTGCATACTATGGAGTCATATTAAAACACACCACCTGGAAATGGAGCACTCAGAATCGTTACCTAGCATTCTATGGGAGCAGGTTTAACTTACTTTTTCACCTGGGTGGTCATCTGGTCATCTTGTATTAGGTTAAGAAATGGATTGATCAAACGTCATACAGAGCTATTGGGGGTAATGGGTTATGCATGCTAACTACAAAAAGGACCATTTAGTAGGGTTCCACTGTATTTTATGGTGCCATGTTAAAGCATGTCACTAGGAAATGGAACATTTAGACTAGATCTGCTGTATTCCATGTGGTCATGTTAAAGAATGTGAACAGGAAACTGGACATTCAGAGACTTCCACTGCATTCTGCATGGTCACATTAAAGCAGGTCACCTGGAAATGGAGCATTCAGAATTGGTCCATTACATTCTGTGCAGTCATGTTAAATTATGTAACAGTATCCAGAAACTCTTTCTAAAGAAAAATATTCAGATAAAGGGTGAGCTTACATATCATTAATGATTCTGCAATTGTCTTACCTCATAATTTATTTCTGTGAACACTTGCATATTTTAAATACTGTCTTTTTCCACTACACATCATCACACCTTAAAGACTCTCTCTCTGAACACCATTTGTAACTGTCTCTGATACTCCATATAACTCTTAAACCTAGACAAAGGTGGTGCACATGTAAGGAAAAATAACCAAGGAGAACAACCAGTATTGAAAATGCAGAATGTTATTGAGTATATAACTCAATGCAAAGCAAGTAAATAGCAGACACGCCACCATGCTGGTGCCTGCACTTCATTCACTAGTGCCTCATCAGGGAGGTGGGGTTACAGGCTTGACTCACTTAAGTTATGGACAGTTCCCTTCTATGTTAGAATGTAATTAAAGTCAACATTTACAAATTTGTTCAGTCTGTTACAAAGATATAATGATATCTGTCCATGTGCATAAGTGCAGCAGAAGCAGCTGACGATACATACAATACAATGCAATACAAATAGAATAATAGAAAGGGGACTGTGTATTACCAATAGAATAATAGATCGATAAGTGTGTATTACTTTACTCTCAGGGTTCCCTAAGTCCCCAAAACCTCTTGATGGTATTACTCCCTTGAAATACTCACTTACCTGTTATTTTTTGTAATATATGGATCTGATCTAGGAATTTTGTCCTACATTTGCTGTTTGAAAAAGGCTTGTTCTGGCAGGCTTCGGAGAGAGTCTTGCGAAATGGTAACTTTAAATTGCAGAATCATCAAGCAAAGACTGATTCTTTAAAAATTCAGTTTCAAAGAAGTCCTGCAAAATTCCACTTCAAACATGTTTTAGAAAGTTTTTGAAGAGAGACGATGATTGCGGCTAACAAAATAGCAACATTACATTTTAAAATGTTCTGCTTTTTTTTTTTCCAGCTAGCTACTGTTGACGAAACTGCTTATTCTGTCTTGGAGTCAGAGTAAATCACATATCTTTATCAGCGGAAGTGATTGCCAGATGTTTACAGATATGTCTCCATGGAAATTGCAGTGTACCCTAAATATATTCCCCAATTTTGATGAGTACTGTGAGTTTCTGTTGATCAGCCTGTTTGTGGTCGCCATTTCCTGTGCCATAAACTTCTTGGATTTATATTATTGGGTGCTGGTTCAGCAAGCTGTTGTGCTTTGGGTGGACATTGTGATGTGCTGAGCTGCACATGGTCTCTGGACAAGATGAAACAAATCTTGTTTTGCTTGTTCTCTAACAAGGTACTATAATTATTTATGGATTGTATATTTTTATGCCCTGAAACTTGGGCCACAATAGTTGGGGTATGTTTGAGTTGATTAGCATTTATATTGCTGTCTTACAGGTGGAATGATTTGTCATTGTTTTTTCTGAAGGAAGACCTGCAGATGCCTGAAGCAGTTTCATTATGCTGCAAATATTTTTTTCCACTATGGTCATGGCTCTATACCAATAGAAACATAGACTTTGACGGCAGATAAGGCCCACTTGGCCCACCCAGTCTGCCCATTTCCCTATCTACTGGATAAGCTGCAGATTCTAGTTAACCAACAGCCTACTTCCTGCAACCCCCCACTATAATTGCCTTATGTCTGTCCCATGCATGTTTGAATTCCCCCACTGTTTTAGACCCAACAACCTCCTCAGGAAGGTGGTTCCATGTATCCACCTCTCTCTCCATGAAAAAAAAATTCCTCACATTACCCCTGAGCCTTCCACCCTCTATCTTTAAATTGTACCCCTTGTTCATACACATCTTTTTTTCTGAAAGATGCTACCCTCCTGGACTTTGTTGATTCCCTTGAGGTACTTGAAAGTTTCTATCATGTCCCCCCTGTCCCTCCTTTCATCAAGAGTATACATACTAAGCTCTCTTGGTCTCTCTTCACATGGTTTCTGCTGCAGACCCTGCACCATTTCAGTTGCCCTCCTCTGGACTGCTTCCATCCTGTCTATCTCCTTGCGTAGATGAGGTCTCCAAAACTGCACACAGTACTCCTGATGGGGTCTCACCAACTGTCTGTATAGAGGGATAACCACTTCCCTTTTTCTACTTGTGATGCCCCTTCCTATGCATCCCAGTATCCCCCTGGCTCTCCTTACCGACTTTTCACAATTGCTTACCCACCTTTAGGTCATCTGATATGACTACTCCCATGTCCCTTTCCATTTTTGTTGTTGTTAGTACTGCCCCTGCTATTGTGTACTCTTCTCCTGGGTTTTTATTTCCCAGGTGCATTACTTTGCACTTCTTTGCATTGAATCTAAGTTGCCATATGTCTGACCATTCCTCCAACCTTGTCAAGTCCCTTCTCATCTTTTCTACCCCCTTTGTGTATCAACTCTGTTACAGATCTTTGTGTCATCTGCAAAGAGGCATACCTTTCCCTCCAGACCCTCTGCAATGTCACCTATAAAGATGTTAAAGAGGACTGGACCCAGTACTGAGCCCTGAGGTACTCCACTAGTAACCCCTCTTTCTTCAGAATGTGTTCCATTCACTATTACCTTCTGTGTCCTGTTGTGCATTCAGTTTGCTACCCAGGCTACCACTCTTGGACCCACTCCCAGGCTGGCTAACTTTATTAATCTTTTGTGAGGGACTGTGTCAAATGCCTTGCTAAAGTCTAGGTAGGCCATATCCACAGCCCCTCCCTGGTCTATTACTTTGGTCACCCAGTCAAATAAATCAATTAGATTCATCTGACATGACCTTCCTGCTGTAAATCCATGCTGTTCTGGGTCCTGTGCCCTGATGGCCCCTAGGTACTCAACAATTCTTTCTTTCAGAAGTGATTCCATCATTTTCCCTTCCACTGAGGTCAAACTTACAGGTCTGTAGTTTCCTGCTTCTGCCTTGCTCCCACTTTTGTGAAGGGGAATCACATCTGCCCTCCTCCAGTCCTCAGGTACCACCCCATCCTGCCATGATTTGTTAAAAAGCATGGTCAGTGGTGTCACTAGGTCCTCCCTTAGTTCTTTTAGGATTCTGGGGTGAATCCCATCAGGCCCCATTGCTTTGTCCACCTTGAGTTTTAGGAGTTCTTTCAGGACTCTTTCTTCTGTGAATGGACTGGTGTCAACCCCCCTACCCAGAGTGCTTCTATTGTCTGGTTTAGGTAACTCCTCCTCATCTTCTTTTGTGAATATTGAGCAAAAGTATTCATTCAGTATCTCTGCCTTTTCACTGTCTCATTCTGCCCACCTCCCCTCTCCTTTATTAATCTTCACTATCCCTCCCTTAACCTTTCTATGCTCCCTAATGCACCTATAAATGGTTTTATCCCCCTTCTTAACTGAGTTGACTATTTTTTCCTTGGTTTGGGCCTTTGCTATTCTGACTACCTTCCCCACTTCTTTCTGCTTTAATTTATACAGTTCCCTGTCATGCTCATTCTGTGATTCCTTATACTTTTTGAATGCAGCCTTTTTCTCCTTAACCTTCCCTGTCACCTCTTTTGAGAACTGTAGGGTTTTTTTTACTCTGCTTTGTTTTCTTTATTTGTTTCACACAAAGGCTTGTTGCCTATATGATGGCAGTTTTGATTTTTCTCCATTGTTCTTCCACCCCTTCTTTTTGGCCATTTGCTACTGCATTCTTCAGGTATTCACCCATTTTGCCAAAGTCAGCCCTTCTAAAGTCCAGTATCCTTGTTTTTGTATGGCTTATCTCCATGGTTGTGCTCAATGTGAAGCACACTGTGCAGTGGTTGCTTGTTCCCAGATGTCTACTGACTTCTAAATTTGTGATCCTCTCTCCATTTGAGAGCACCAGGTCTAGTATTGCTTCCTCCGGAGTGGGTTCCAACACTAGCTGTCTAAGGCCTGCTCCCTGCAGGGCATCGAGAATGACCCTGCTCTTGCATGTGGCTGCAGTACATGTCATCCAGTTAACATCTGGCATATTCAGGTCCCCCATCAACAGTATCTCCCCTTTCTCAGCCATTTTGAGAATGTCCGCTATCATTTTCTTGTCCATTTTCTCCCCTTGAGATGGGGGTCTGTATACAACCCCTGTGCAGATTGTGATGCCATTCCCTGTCTCCAAGGTGACCCAGAGTGCCTTTTGTCCTCCCCCTTTATTTTTTTAGTTCTGTAGCTTTGATCCCTTCCCTTATGTATAGAGCTACTCCACCTCCTCTTTAACCTTCCCTGTCCCTTCTGTAGATTGTGTACCCTGGTATGTTGACATCCCAGTCATGGTTCTCTGAGTACCATGTTTCTGTGACTGCCACAATATCCAATTGTTCCTCTTCCATCAGGGCTACTAGCTCAGGAAGCTTGTTTCCCAGACTACGGGCATTGGTACTCATTGCCCTCCATTTAATGTTGGCTTTATCCTTTTCCCCATCCCTGCTCTTACTGCCCTTGCCTGTTTTTCCATTTACCTCTGTCCTGCCCTGTGTTGAGCTCTGCTGCCTCAATGTTTACCTTACTACCTGCCATGTTTGTGGGGGAGGCTTAGAATTTCCTGCCCTTCTCAGCACCTCCCCTTGGCTGGTTTTAAAAGCTTGCCAAGGAAGCATTTAAACCTGTCACCTAGGAGCTTGGTCTCTATGTGGACAGATGCAAACCATCATGCCAGTATAGATCTTTATCTCCAGGTGGACCCCAGTCCCCAATGAAGCCAAAGTCCTGTGCTCTGCACCAGTTTTGCAACCATTCATTAAACTGCATGTTGTGCAGTACCCTAGCCTCACCCCTGCCATGGACTGGCAGCACCTCTGAGAAGGTTACCGTGCTTACTACCCATCTGAGGCCCCTCCCCAACTCCACAAATTCATTCTGCACTGATCCCATGCCTAGCTAGGTCATTTGTCCCAAGGTGGAGAATGATATCTAGTTCCCTCTCCTGTGATGCTGCCTCTGCAATCCTGAGGATTCACTTCCTGTCCCTCCAAGCCATGGCACCAGGCAGGCACCTTACTTCCTTCTCCTGTCCCTTCCCCAGTTTTACCCCCCTAACAATTGAGTCCCCTATCAGAAGCTGTTTCCTTCCCCTGTGGTGTCCCTTGACACCCATTTTGTGGATCTCCCTTGTGGATGTCCTCAGCATTCTTCTGGGTCTCCACTGAGGGTGCCATCGTAGAGGGTGCCATCATGGCATATGATTTGTGTAGAGCTACAACTAGGGGGCTTTGCCTCTGGTCCACCACCTGCACCCTCTCAGAACCCACTGTGGTCCAACTGCTCTTCATACTTGGCAACCTCTGAGGCACTGGTTGTGGCAGTGGTGCTCTTTGGGTGGGGGAGGCCTCCTTAGTCCTTGCTAGTTCAGCCTGGAGGTGGGCAACCTCCTCCCTCAGAGCTGACTGGAAATAGGACAGCAATGCAGTTTCCAGAATGTCTCCTGGAAAACTGCTGCCCCATAGCCAGTGCATTGCACCACTCCCCACATGTTCCTCTCCCTTATAAGATACAATATGTAATATATATATATTTTTTTTTATTATATGTGGTGTGTACCTACCCTTTATGCATTGCGCTGGGTTATTAAGAATGACAGTTCTGTCCCAAGACCTGTTGTGGAAGTGATGTCAGAACTTTGGCTATAAAGGAAATGCCATGCCTGGGGTGTGGGGAAGGGTGGTGGGTAGTCCACAGCCACTGGTGACTGTTATGAACAATCAAATACACAACTGCTCCACCACCCTGGTGAGTACTGCCCTTTATAGTAATTCAACTAACACCACAATTTATTAGACCACTGCTCTTACACAAACTACTGTACTGAGTCCAGGGTTAAAAATGAAATCACTCCTCAGCCAGCAGGACACTTTTAAAATGTTGCAAAAATATCCTTCCAAATCCTAGTTCTCAACCCCAGGAATCCAGCAAATTCAGTTGTATCTCACTCCCTCTGGTTATTAAATGACTACACTTTTAATGGAATCTGCAATTTCTGCTTAATGCCAATAAGGGAAAAAATGAAACTTTTGTAGAAAGCGTAGCTCCCCTTCTTAACAAGTCCCCAACAATATTATGCCTTACCAGGTTTCCAGGTCCTAAAACAGAGTTATAGTTTGTTCTTTGCAGTGTATCAAGGTTCTTAGCTTCCAACAAAAAATCAAAGTCAGTCAAACTGGCTTCTAACTGTGAAGGATGCCTAAGACAGCACAGTGATGAAACCCCACCCAGAGCCAACTGATTGACTAGTGACACCTGTGATGTAAGCAGGCCTTTCAATGTAGGCACTCTGCTATATCTGATTCCAATACACAAAACCTTTCAGTGAAACCAGGGATAAGAACTTAACTTCTCAGCCAGTAGGATACTTTTAAAATGTTGCAAAAATATCCTTCCAAATCCTAGGTCTCAACCCCAGGAATCCAGAAAATTCAGTTGTACCTCACTCCCTCTGGTTATAAAATTATTACACTTTTAATGGAATCCTGCAATTCTTTGCTTAATGCCAATAAGGAAAAAAATGAAACTTTCTGTAGAAAGCGTAGCTCCCCTTCTTAACAAGTCCCCAACAATATTATGCCTTACCAGGTTTCCAGGTCCTAAAACAGAGTTATAGTTTGTTCTTTGCAGTGCAGCAAGGTTCTCAGCTTCCAACAAACAAATCAAAGTCAGTCAGACAATAGCTGGTTGGTTTCAATTTTAGATTGGGTGTCAGGTAAAATGGTGCATTGGACTTGTGCAAATCAGGAGGCCTTTACCATGTGTATTTCTCGTAGGCAGTTACAGGGTTCCTCCTTGGATTATTTGTGTGCATTCTAGGAGATACCGGTCTCACATCTCTAATGTCTGCACCCATTCTTGTTTTTGTCTGGTGTTCATGATATTCTAAGTAGTTGTTGCCTTGCCTGTCTATCCCTAATACAATGTCCCCTTATCTCAACTGCTACTGTTCACTGGTGTAGAGTGCGAAATACAGGCCAATACTGAAAAAAAGCATATGCAGTAGTGCAATTGGGGAATGATATCCAAGTGTTCCTTTAATGTACAATAGGTTGATATTTTCAGATAGGGCTTCTGCCTGTTGAGGTCGGTTACCCATACCTAAGTTCTTCAGGTATTTCTGATTGGAGTAAAAGTTTCCAGGGTCTGCTTAAAAATTGTGGATGGAACCTGAGAATAGATGCTGGGTAGTTTTTTTTTTATTTAAATATCTGTCTGCACTGCTAAGGACACTCTTACTGTACTTGGCTCAAAGTTCTTCTCATGGGAGTAACTTTCTTTGGAAGGCACTCATGTTTCATGAGGTAGTTCTGCATCAGCTTCAGGTCAAATGTTGTTTTTTTAATCGTGTTGATATTCTGATTTTCTACAAACTAGAGTATTCCTTCAGCTATGTTTTTTTCTATTGGCAGATCCATTTTTAGTTGTTTGAGGCTCTGAGCGAGTGGCAAGTCGGCTTTTGTGTAGAAGACAGTTGAAGTGAAAAGTCAGCTCCCGCTCTGCATGAGCCATTTGGTGCATTCATGTTTTTGTGCTGCAGGGATAATGCTATTGTTCAGAGCTTGAATTATAGTATTACAAGCTCTGAACTATACTATTATGGCATGGAATGATAGTATTATCAGTCCTGCAACAATGGTACTATTGATTTTGTAGAGGTGTATTACAAGGATTTTTTCGTATGGGTTTGTAGCATATTAAAATGGCAAATCCATATATAATAAGGCTATAATACCATCAAGAGGTTCTGGGGAGATGTGAACCTTGAGAGCGAAGCTCAAGAATACAGATGTTGCAAATTTAAATTCTCTGGCAAAGTTCTGGTGAAGTCACCAACTTTGTTTCCACAGAGCAATCCATAAAATATTGCAGTTAGGCTGATAATTCACCTATGTGGCTTCACTGGAAATGTTGCTATAAAGTACAAAATTTCACCCATGATTGGCAGAATTTAACCCGGAAATGGAGGAATTTCCAGTAGTAATGGCAGAATTTCACCTGTGAATGGCAGAATTCCACCATTTAGGGTGATGTTCTGACATTCACAGTTGAAATTCTGCCATTCACAGGCAAATTTCTGCACTTTGTGGTCAGAAATATGAACTTTTCAGATTGATCTGTACTCTGTGAATTGCGCTAAATTTCGTGGATTAATTTGCGGAGTGAATTTTGCCAACTTTGCCCATCTCTACTCAAGAGGTTCCTACATGTCCCCAGAATCTTGATACAGTTTTATTGCCTATTAATCACAGTCCTCAGTCTTTTATTTTTGTAATATATGGATCCAAGGAGTTGCAAGTATTCTCCAAAATGTGCTGGAAATCTGTAAATTGTAGGTGGTGAAATGAGTCTGGTAGTGGAGCCAGTTTTTCTCCTGAGTGCTAGGCAGTTGCTATGGATGACATCCAGCATATCTTTCTAGTGGTAGTTTGTAAGTTTCATGAATAATTATCTCTGGAAAATGGCGATGCCTGTATGTGGGCCTCAGGAATGAGCTCGGGGAAGGAGTTTCATGTGTCTATTACTATTGTTGGTTAGTTTATTTTAATAAGTTAAAAAAAGTTCTTTCTGCTTCAATGGTTCAGTGGTGAAGTAAAAATGTATTGCACTGCTGACCATTGTTGGTGTGTTATGGAGAGAGTGAGATGTCGGGTAATTGGGTGGGCAGGAGCTGGACTGAAGGGAAGGCAGACCGTTAGTGTTTTCGCACTTACAATATCTGGCTGCAAGGGAAAAAGACTGGGGAGAGGATTTAAGATTTAAGTTTGTTTTGAGACAGCCATTTCTGTACTTTGTTGGTTTTCAGTGATTGGAGAGTTGGCTTTTACTGTATGTGACAGTTACAGTGAAAGCTGGCTCCTGCTCTGCATGAGACAGTCATGCACTTGCGCACTTATGTTTCTGTGATAATACTATCATTCAGAGCTCCAGATGTAGTATTATAGTCTCTAAATGATAGAATTATGGGGGCAGAAACTATACTATTCTCACTTTGGTACTGTGGTATTATGGTGAATTTTCTGTATGCTTTTCTGTATTATAATTTTAATGTATCCATGTATTATAGTACAATATAACACAATACAATACAAATCTGCCTTTTCCTAACATTTACCAATACTCTGGAAACAGCTCCCTCATTCCATTCATCTTTCCATCTTGGTAAGGTCTGTTAGGCACCAGGTGAATCTTCTTAATCTACTCTCCTGCACCTGTTATGACTGACTTTACATTCCTTGTTGCCAATCACAATTTTCTAATTGCACTTGTATGTGCACAATTTATTCTGCACTTTATCTTGTTTCTACTTTGTACCAGTTATGTATTTTGCTGCTGTTTGCACTTTACTTGTTCCATGTAAGTATCGTACAGTTTATTGCCTACATCTGTAACCCCTTCCCAGGTCACACCTAGAAATGAGCTTTGGCTCATTTTGCCTTTTCTGGTTACCAATTTTCAAATAAATAAAATAAATAATACCAAATATACAGAAAGACTGTTTCAATTGGAAGAACCCATAGGCTTGAATTCAAGAAAAGTGCAAGCAAAGTCTTATCTGGACAACAAGTTCCCACATCCTAAATAACAGAATGAAATGTAAGATTTAAGATCTTCATTTGTGAAATTGGAATGATTCTTTTTTCAGTGAAGTAAATCTGAAGTTCAATATAATAACACTATAACAGTATTTAGAGAGAAACAAGCACCAAGAGGACTCAGATTACAATATTGTTGTTGGGACATCTAGAATTCCAAGGAAGGACTGATTGGGAGAAATTGGCAACAGACTGCAGCAAGGCTTCCATTAAACTGCTTATTAGAGAGGGCACTGAGAAATATAAAGAGCTTACTGAAGAAATTGTCAAGATAGAAATGAAACTTCATATATGCTCTTCTCAGCCAAAATTCTTAGTATTAGATACTAGGCTTGATTCTCAGAGGGTTGGGAATGATGCAAGGTACTTGCACCACAGAAACCTGATGCAAGGGACCCAATGCACCACACCTGCATAATTTCGACTGCGTGCCAGACACCCCTTGCACCCAGTTTGCAGCATGCTGCAGGCAGCACCATGGGGCTGAGGGGTATTGTGCCAGTAGCCAACTGACATATCCCCTATGGTGGAATTCTATAAGGGTAGAAATATCTGCAGCACCAGCCCAGAGTTAGTCCAGCTCTGAGCTTGTCTAATGCCTGGTACACCAAAAGTGGTCCCACTTGCAGAAATCCAGGGTGTGGTGGCAGTGCTGCCCACCAGCACTGATGGTGGTGGACTGCTGCTGGCAAGAATTGGGGCCAGCTAAACTGCTGGCATAATGGCATGCTCTGGGTGTGTGTGTGTCCTCCATCATACCAGGGGCACATGTAGCACCCCACCCACCTTGCTGGGGGGGCAGGAACATACCCTGGCATGTGATCCAGAAGTCCCAGTGCCAGCAGACTGTATTTGTACAAGAGGTAGGGCTGTATTACTGCAGAAGACATCATGCCTGCCCTGTAGGCAACACCTCTGCTGGTGCTTTCAGCATTGCACAACTGTCCCTCAACTTGTGGCATTCCTCTTTCATGCACCTTCCCTTTGCCACATTGGTGTGCTTGGTGCAAGCTGCAGGACGTTGATACCAGAACCCCTCTTGTACCTGAAATGGATGCAGGATTCCATGCTCAATGAGGATTGGTGCAAGCTGCTGGCTACAGCTTATGCTGAAATTTAAGAATTGAGCCCACTAAATTAAAAACAAAATTGGACAAACATGAGGCTGAAGTTATCAATGAAAACAAAAGAAATTAGAAATACATGAGGCAGACTGTTTGGAAGGTCACATCTATTCTTGGGGAAGGCAGGGTAGAGCTTACAGTTGTGGGTGCTCTACCTCTAGCAACAGGAGAAAATAACCTGAATCATAGATACCTTTAACTGACTCATCAGAAAAATCTATTAACTCCTCTGAGATCTCAGAAACAAGATAATCTCACCCCACTATATAGTCTTAAAATCACATTGAAAAAAACCCCACAGGAGATACAAACAGAAAAGAAGAACAAAACACAAGACAAGAATTGGCAGAAAAGGTAGAGGAAAAAGGTACAAGCTGAGGAAAAAAAAAGAAGGGACAACACAAGTAGTTAATTTATCCAACATTTCAATACTGAATCATAAATTAGTGTTTTGTCTCATGGTCTTTTTTGCTCCGCTATCTGCTATCTATCTGCTATGTCCTTTTCTGTTTACCAGCACTGTTATGCCCTGGGTATTGTACACAGGAAGGGTGGTGGTGGGCGGGTGGGGGCACAGACATTGGAGGATGAATGAGCAGATCTCTGGCATATGGCTTGTTAGGTCTAGAAGACACCCTGGGGTGAAATACAGCCTGGAACATGGTATTTCATGTCTAGTCCCCAAAGCCAAGGGCACCATCTTTGTCGATGGGCAAGTAGCTGGGACAGCTCGTGAACCCTGTCCAGCTCAGGCGATGTTATGCAATGCCAGATGTATTAAGAACAAAACCACAATTATTGTGGATTTTGTTGGAACATCTGATCTGGCTTGCATCACCGAGATCTGGCTGGATGAAAATGCCGGCCCTATTTTGGAAGTTGCAATTCTGGTTGGGTACTTGGTGATATACTGCCCGAGATTGGACCCTGGGGTGGGATAGCGTTCTGTTTCAAGACCAAGTTGGGCCTCACTGGTGTACCAGTAGAGGAGACCAAATCCTTTGAATGTACTGTGGTAGCTGGTGTGGGTTGCAGGATATCGCTCATCTACCGTCCACCTGAGGATGAAAAGTGATTCCTGCAGGAAGTGCAGACTTCATTGCCGACATGGCATCAGAGTCACTCAGACTGATGGTTCTGGGTGACTTCAATGCATGGGTTGACGACGAACTCTCACCTTTGGACAGCACTTCCTCCAGTTGATGACATCATTGGGCTTCACACAGATTGTTACCTCAGCTACCCATAGTCATGGTCATTCTTTAGATCTGGTTTTCTCCTGGGGATTGAGGCCTCCAATTTGGGGATGGAACCTGTCAGTTGGTCCAATCATTACAACGTGAGGTTCAACTTTTGTGCCCCCGTTTGTAGGTCTGCCTCTGTGGAGATGGTCAGTTACCACCCTTTAAGTGATGTGAGCCTTGAAGACCTGGTGGTGGTGATTGATCTCTCGGAGTTTCCTGATGCCATCTCAGGTCCAGAGCCATTGGTCCTGGCATATAATAAGGCCATTTCCTCAGCCCTTGACCCGATTGCTCCTGTCCAAGTTCATCCTCTCCAACTTTGCCCTCGGGTCCCTTGGTCTGATGGGTCTTTGAGGGAGCTGCAGTGATTAGAACGAAGGATAGAACATTGTTGGTGGAAATTCGCCCTGGAGGTTGACCATCTTAGTTTGGTGGAGCATTATCAGACCTACCAATCAGTGATCTCCCATAAGAAGGCAATGATCCTGTCCAGGGAGATTGCTGTCACTCAGAATCGACCAGCTCAGCTTTTCCAAACTGTGGACAGGTTGTGCAACCCAGCCTGTCTGCAGTTCCGTTTAGCTTTTTCACAAATGGAGTGTGATGAGCTTGCTCGATTCTTTGAGAATAAGGTGGCTGTCATCAGGTCAGGGATCCTCTTGACTCATTCTATGGGGGATGCTGTTGGTCAGTGCTCAGTCACTATACTTTGTACTTCCTGGAATACCTTTGACCTGCCGGAGTTCGGTGATATTATAAGGATTGTACAGGGGATGCACCCTATGTGCTGTGGTTTAGATCCTGGCCCAACTTCCCTGATCTTGGGTTGCTGTGATATCATCAGCCTGGTTCTGGCTCAGATAGTCCAGTGCTCCTTGGAATTGGGTGAGTTTCCAAGCTCCCTGAAGGAGGCAGTGGTGACACCCCTTCTGAAGGAAGCTTTGTTGGACCCAGACACTCTAGCCAACTACAGACCTATCTTGAACCTTTTCTTTATAGTGAAGGTTATTAAGAAAGTAGTGGCAACTCAAATGGAGAACCACTTGACCATCCACAATGTCTATGAACCTCTCCAGTCCAGTTTCTGAAAGAGGTATAGCACTGAGACTGCTCTGGTTGAGGTGCTCAATGTTCTCCTGATGGCGAAAGATTGGAGAAATCATTCCATTCTGATACTCCTTGATCTCTTCAGCTTTTGACACTGTAGACCATGGGGTGCTGCTTGAGTGCCTGAGGTTCATCTGTGGCCTGACAAGCATGGTCCTCAGGTGGTTTACATCTTTCCTAACAGGCAGAATACAGAGAGTTGTGTCGGGGATTTTTCTTCCTGACTCACTCCCTCTGTCCTGTGGGGTCCCTCAGGGCTTGGTGCTGTCCCCATGTTGTTTGCAGTGTGTGTATGCTACCTCAGAGACATTGTAAGATGGTATGGGCTGAGGTTTCACTGCTGTGCTGATGATACCCACCTCTACCTGTCTTTTGCTCCCAACCAGGTAAGTGCTCTCTCAGTATTTAATAACTGCCTCACCAAAATCCAGGACTGTATGAATTCAAGCTGGATAAAGTTGAACACAGGAAAGACTGAGGTTATGGTTGTGGACCCAGGTCGCAGGATAGAGGGGTTGAGGACTGGTCAGCCCTCTGGATTATTTCTGGGGTCAGGCTTACCAGTGAACTGTTGGTATCTGTAACTGTTGTATTATATATTAATGTAATAGTTTTTTTATGGAATTATGTTTTACTATTGTAAAGCACCTTGATATTTGAAAGGTGCTTAAAATAAAGTGTATTATTAAACCTGATGTCTTTTAATTGAGAACTAACATTTTTAAACTCTTTAGAAAATTGAGGTTAAAGGGCTATCATTGCAGAAACCCAACCACATGAACAACATGAGGTACACAACTGATATGAATATGATGGACCAGGCTGAGCTGTCAGCCATTTTGACTGACTCAAACACAGCAGTGAGTGTTATACCAGAGGACATTAATGCTGATGGGACTCTACTTACAGATAACAAAACTGGACAGGGACTTGATAGTCTAATAGAATGGACAGAGCAGGACTTTACAAACATGCAAGCATTGGAGGAACTGTTCTTTGAAAATAATCTTTCAATGTTGGAGGAAGAACAGTACATGTCTAACGTTATGAGTAATGAATTTAAAACTCTCAGAAAAACTACTTTTAAAGTAAATCCACACTTTGTCAGTCTAGGACCAACCTTACTATACGTACCTTTGAAAATGTTATGCTGAAGGAAATTGACAAGTTATTTGCTTTGTCCCTTGTTGTCTGCAGGAACATTAATATAGCTGAAACACATGCTATCTGAGAACATACTGAAACAGAGATTAAACCTGTGGGCAGTGGGGTAATGTTGTTATAATGAACAAGGATATTTAGGTCAACAAGGTAGAGGAACTGCTATCTGACATAAAAAACTATCATAAGCTACCAGGTAATCCCACACAATTTATTTTTCAAAACAGCTTTTGGAGCTGCTGGAGTGTGCTAGGGAAGACAAGTGTATCACAGGAAATGAATTTAAATATTTTCTCAACACAAATCCAGCAGTACCCACATTCTATATATTACCAAAACTGCACAAAAACCTGTTATATCCACTTAGATGCCCTGTTTTATCAGATATTGGGTCTTTGCACAAGCATTTATGCAACTTTATTGAGTTTTTCTTTAAAATTTGCATGTCTCGTTTACCATCGTGTTAATTACTGTTTCATTGGTATTAATGCGGTCTCTCTTATACATGCACTGATCACAAACAAGGGCTGCAGCTTGTGAATACTTCATGAGTAACTCATCCACTGGAAATAAATTTCCCATTGACTTTATATTACAATCCCTTGAATCTATGATCAGTCACAATAATTTGAGTTTAATGGTGATTATTATGTTCAGATTTGCAGGATTACCATAGGGAACAATGGCACCATGCTACCATTTTGTTTTCAATTTGTTTTTGGGGAGATGAGAGGAATGTTACATCTTTGATCATTTCAACAACTCACACACAGACTACATCAAAGGCTGGTTCAGAAATATATATATGATGTGGTCTGTTTGTGGCATGGTACCCCACAACAAGCACTATAATTTTTTATCATGGCTTAACTGTAATGATCAAAATCTTAGATTCACTATCAGTGTCATCAATTGAGATGTATGAAACTGGCAAATTTTGTTATGCAAAATATTTCATGAAATTTGCTCATTTCGCGAAATTTTGTGCGGAAGCAAAATTCTGAATTTTGCCCACGTAATGTAAAATTTTGCCTACAGAAGGCAACATTTTGCCTGTGGGATGAGAAATTTTACCTTCTGCCGGCAAAAGTTCATATTATTCAGGCACAGTTCTGAATTTCACACATGGCGAAATATTTCCCGTAATGGGCAAAGTTCAGAAAAATATTTTGCATTGTGAAATTGCAGATTTTGCTGGAATTTCACTGGCGAAATATAATTTTGCAACATCTCTAGTCATCAAAGATTGTTTGAATTTTCTTAATGTTACCCTTTTCAGCAGTGTGGTGACAGTGTACTCACTAGAGGCTATCACTAATCAACCGTTACCAATAACCTGTTTAGAGCTAATAGTGGTCATCCCAGGAAGCTAATATGCTCCATCCGATATGGCCAATTTTGGAGGTGCTGTATAAATAGAATTGTTCATGTCTTGAAGATTGTCAAGTTCAGTCTGCAGGGCTTAAACAAAACTTTCTACAGAGATGGTGCTTCTGAAATTGTTGAAGAAACATATGTAAAGGCTCTTCATGTAAACATCCTCACTTCTCATACTAAAGCCTAGAACAGGGGATAACCAAATAGTTATCTGTTTTGTTACTGAGTATAACCATTTGGCAAGCACAGTAGGAGGCATTATCTACCAGTACTGGCCAGTTTTAAAGACTGACCCAATTTTGTGGGCTGCTATTGGGGACAAACCAATACAATCATTCTGACATTCTAGAAACCTTAAAGAGCCCCTGACACCATTGGGACAACTTTGTAAAAATGTAACATTTAGATAAAAATCAGCATATAGTTAATTTTTTTCTGTAATACTTGCTCTGTTTTTCTGGTTTTGTCTCTTTTCTGCTTCATTGTCCCTCAGAGTGGCAACAGCCACTACTTTGAACTATGGAGCCATGTGACTGACTACTGATTACTGTATTTATTGTCAGTCATGGGTTACTGTATCAGAGGCTGAAGATAGTGTTGTGAGGAATGAGAAGTTACAGACTGTTACTGAGATGGAGTGTCAGGCTTCCTACCATCCCCATTGAGCTAAAGAAATATTTTAAGTCTTTGGGGAATGTTTAACAAGGGAAAGTGTTTATTGGTGAATACCGAGGGCTAAACGTTGCAGAAATCACAGCTAAAAAACTGAGCCATGATATTGGGCATGTGTCTATAGCTGCATGCCCAGTATCACAGCTCAGTTTTTCACCATGATTTCTACAACTTTTAGGCCTCGGTTTTCACTAATAAACACTTTTCCCTGTTAAACATTTTACAAAGACATAAAATATCTCTTTGCTCAATGTGGATGGTGGAAGCTTACTTTAGCTGGCTGATGAACTTGGGGGGTAGTCTACTAGCAGCTGCCTGTGCTCTTCAGGTCTTTTTAAAAAACTCTTGAAGGATCAGAGAGTTAGTAGTACCAGAAGGCAGTTGGAAGGAGTCTGTGATATTGCCAGAACTGTCAGTGTTTCAGGAGGTATGTGTTATGGAGATGAAAATTGCTTTCAGCATTTACCATAGCTGCCAAAATTTCCATGCTTCTTTTCTCCCACTTTCGCAGGGAATTAATATGGCAGTGTTTTTGTTTCACCGGTGGTCAGATTGATTTGGCAGATGTGGCTGACTGGTACCTTTCCTGTGGGTTATGCCAGGATTTACCATGCGTAAACTTTGCCAGTCAACCAATCAGAATGATGATTATTGGACCCCATTGTATAATTAATCATATAGCATGACACAACACTGGTAAAATGCTCCTCCTGAGGGAGGGAGCAGTGTCCTGCAGTGCTACTGCCACCTGTAGATGTATGGGTGGCAGAGTATACTGGAAACAGGAAGTGAGGGGCATTGGGCCATGTATCATAGAATGTGCATCAGCATGCTTACATCAGAGATCTTGGTCCCATAATGTGGCATCTGTTTGGGAACAGAGAAGCACCAAATGAAGTGAAGAAACCACAGACAATGTAAATCCTTCCTCCCATAGCCATATGCTTTAGTACACCTGGCTGGAAGGCAGTATGTCCACTGCACGGAGGTGGTGGGTGGGGCACAAAAAGAATATATTAAAAACAATAACTCTCAAGCCTGTGTTCTTTGCTTATGTTCCTTTATTATTTGTAGCTTGGATGCCAAGTTCACTACTGTAAAAGGGACACTGCTGTAGTGAACTTACCCATTTTACAAAAATAAATTAATCAAATCTCATCCACTTCCTCCACTGATATCACAATTTCCAGTTTATGATGCCATAACCTGTTGTTGTGAGAAGTAATGTGATTTCAAAACTGAAGATTATGTCTTCAACAGGGTAAGGTGAACAGGAAGAAAATTATATTCTCAGTGACTTTGTAATATTACTGCAGGAAGGAATCCTGCCACTTCACAAGGCCTTGTCAAACCTCCCTTTGAGTGCTATGCAGAGTTCCGTGGCCTCCTGATTAAACAAATTCTGACCAGCACCGATAGAGCTACATGGGAGGAATGTGGGGCAAAAATATTGAAAACTACCAAAGTTACAGGCCTGTGTTAGCAACATGTAATATAGGCTCATAATTTTTTTGTTTTGTAATATCTGCACACCTAGGCCTGGATATTCAAACTGCATCAGGCGATGGTGCAAGTGGGGGCACAGCACAACTGAGCTGTGCCGGGGCCAGGACATGGTGATATTCAAAGGTGATGCACTATGGGACACCACCATTGAATATGGCACAGGATGCGCGTGGCACAAGTACAATGTGACAGCGCAGCTCACAGACAGGGAAGACCAGGAATGCTCCAGCACAAATGCAGTTGTGCATTCAGAAGAGGGCATGCAAATGGGGCCATGATACATGCATGGCACAAATGGGGTCATTGGCATGTAATTATGGCTCCAATTGCATGCGTTGTACAGGGCAGTCCAGCAAAATGCACCTGGCACTCTGCATAGCTGCTTGCAGCAGATGTGGGGTCCCTGGTGGGCTACTGCACCCCCCTCCCCTCCTGTATGCCTGATTGCAGGCATGTTACTGGAACAGTCAACCTGTAGTCTAGTGGTCTCCCCCCCCCCGTATGCCCAATCACGGGCAGTTGTAGGATAAAAAACCCAACCTGGTGGTCTACTGGTGCCCCCCTTATGCCCGATCATGGGCATTTGGTCAACATAACCTCCCGAGTAGTCCAGCAGACCACCCACCCCATGCCCGATCATGGACTCCCATAGTAAAATACGATACCTGAGTGGGGTCCCCCTCCCCTCCCACCCACTGGGGTTCCCTGCCACCCAGCCCCCCTGTCATTGGTGACAGCTGCACCCACCTGCTTAACACCATGCCTCCTGCCAAATGACAGCATACAATATGTGCTATACACCTACTGGTCCACATTGTGGACCAGTGGGCTTGCCGATTATTACTTGTTTATTACAGGCACAAATATGTGAAAGAACATGTTCACCCTACATATTTGTGCCTGTGCTTTCATACAGTACGGCTAGCAGTCCATTGGTCCACAATGTGGACCATTAGGCTTACAGGTCATACTGTATGCTGTCATTCAGTGGGCAGCACAGCGGTATGTGGGGTGTGCTGCCTGCTGATAATGGGGGAGCTGGGTGCAGAGTCTTCCATGGAGGGATAGGAGGGGAACCACTGGGCTACCAGGTGATGGGGTTTCAACCAGGGATGCTCGCAATCAGGCATACAGGGTGGTAGGACCACTGGACCACCAGGTGGACTATTTTTATGCCATGCCCTCAAGTGGGCAACACAGGAGGTGAGGGTCACATTGGGCAATGGGGAGGGTGTGTGTGCTACTGGACAGTGACCCTGTGGGTGGGTGGCCACCCACGGCAGGTGGGTGCTGTCTTGTGCCCTGCAATGCAGCAGCCCTCCTGTGGTTGGCCTGGGTTTATTCCTACTCTTTACAGGCTCAACTTTGTGCCACTATATGTTTTGCACATCAGGGTTGTGCCAGCATATGCGCTGTATATCCGGGGCTGAATATCAGGATGTGCAACATATTCATGGGAACGCCCCCTGCATTTGCGCCGCATACATTACCACTGTGCCCCAGTGCAGTCGGACTTGCACTGCACCTGGCAGTCTTTTGAACATCCTACTGGGGCCAGCACAACTCTGTTTTGCAAGGTGCAACCCCTTTGAATATCCTGGCCCAAATGTTCAACATAGCTTTATGACCCTGCCTTATAAAGAAGGGCAGAGAAAATGTTCAACTCCTAGCCTAAAGGTAATT
The DNA here is from genome assembly GCA_016271365.2 of Neoceratodus forsteri. Classification (NCBI taxonomy): domain Eukaryota; kingdom Metazoa; phylum Chordata; order Ceratodontiformes; family Ceratodontidae; genus Neoceratodus; species Neoceratodus forsteri. Next base: position 877,729,289 of record CM028131.1, on the reverse strand, counting down.
TCATGCAAGAACTGCGAAATCAACTTTTGGGATGCAAAAACATTTTGGGGGCAGGAGTTAAAAAATAACAGTTGTCACATTTATGAGGTGCTGCAAAAATATGGTTATGTTGTAAGTTTGGGGTAAAAATATTGAAACTTAAAAAAGTTACGAGCCTGCATTTGCAAAAGTCAATATAGGCTCATGACTTAGGTGTTTTTAAATATTTTTACAACAAATTTTTCAACATAGCCTTCTTATGACTGCACCTCATGAACAATGGCAGAGAATATTTTCTAACTCCCTGTCAAAGGTGATTTTGTGCAGGGACCACAAAAATCACCTTCGGGATGTAAGAAAACATTTTGGCCAGGATTTGAAAATGACAGCTGTGACACCTATAAAGTGCTGTAAAGTTATGGCTATATTGTGAATTGGGAAAAATATTGAAAATTACCAAAGTTAGGAGCCCCAGCCTTACCTACTGCTTTAGTGGTCTGCTTGGATGATTTCAGGTCATCTGTGATGATGATGCCCAAGTCTCTTTCTTCCTTGGGATTGCCAGCAACCATACCTCTCAACCTTTCTTCACCAAAAGTGTGACAAGATGTGTGACAAATTAGCAAATGTGACATATATCATCAAACATGGCACTGCAAGCTCGGAACACTATGGCTAAGAGTGCACTAGTGTTCATAATGTTGCTGATAATTGAGCACAATAGATAATTATGAATTTCTGTTTTGAAACCTCTGTGAGAAATGTGGAATATCACTACCTCCATGTGGAACAAAGGAGTTTTGAGGGTTAAAATGAGTGATGACCTGAATGTGTGACAGTTGAGAGGTATGCCAGCAACTCTCCTCCCAGCCTATAGGTGGCTTCAGGGTTTCTCTTCCCTATGTGCATGATCTTGCACTTCTTTGCATTAAACCCAGCTGCATAACCATAAAGCCTAAAGCAATACGGGATTTCCTTAACACTAACAAATTACAGGTATGAAGTTCTGATCTCCTTGTGAACTTTAGCAATTTTAGAAGTTCTCAAAATTGTAATCAGTTTTCTCAGAAAACAACTGGTAGTGCAGCAGCACATACTTCTACTGAGCAAGACTTTTAACATTTAAGACACTGTGATGCTTGAAATTAAAGTAATAGAAACATACAATTTATCCTCTAATAATTAACTATAATATCCCTTACAGAATGCATGAGCTTAAATGTGAAACCAGTCCCTCTGCCCCTCCTGCTTGCTTCACATTTAAGCTCACATATTCAGAACACATGTGCAGTCCTTACTGAGACACTGCCAAGAACTCTCATTTACATTCAAGAAGAGAGTTGAATTCTGGACTTTTAACCTGCATAGGTTTAAAAAAAAATCTTTATAAATTAATGCAGCCTTATCATTGCCTCCTATTGTAGATGCATAACTGTGAAGCCTAAAGCAATACTGGAATTTCCTTAACTCTAACAAATTACAGGTACTGTATGAAGTTCCGATCTCCATGTGAACCTTAGCAATATTAGAAGTTTTCAGAATTGTAATAATTTTTCTCAAAAAGCAACCTGTAGCGCAGCAACACATACTTCTACTGAGCAAGACATTTAACATTTAAGGCACTGAGACGTCTAGAATTAAAGTAATTGAGACATACAGTTTACCCTCCTGAAATAAATAATTGTAATATCCCTTACTGAATGTGTAAAAACTTACAAAATAAGCCACTAAAGTTTGGATAACCATGTAAATCTTTAGCATTGTTAAATTTCTAAGAATCATGATAAGTTTTTTTCACAAAGCAATTAGTAGGGCAGCAGCACTTATGTTCACTGAACAAGACGTCTATTGAATAGAGGCACTGAGATGCACAAATTATAACACTGAGACATAAATGTTCTCTCCTGAAATAAATATTCCTAATTTCCCTTACAGAATGTGTGGAAACTTAAGAATATGCTGCTTAAGTCCTCATGCTACTCAGGAAATGAGGAACAGATACAGGCATTGGCACAAATCAGTTTTACTAAAGTTGATTACAATGTCTAGATGCAACTAAGATATTATTTGAATTTCATGTTGAGAAGCAACATTCTGAAACTTGACATGGATTGGGCATCACAGCCTAATGATTCTAGACATAACATAACTGTTATTAACTTACTTTGTAATCCAGCAACATAGAGAGGGACAGAGAGATATGCACCCAAAATAGAGCGCGTTCTGTGTTTCTGACTTGTAGGGCTCTGTGATGCCGATTACGTAGGGACTACAGACAGCAACATTATATACTGGTGTGTTTCTATGGAGCTATCCCTCTCTCTTTCACACTTATTTTATTTATTTCTTTTTTTTTATTTATTAAGCATCAGTTTACAACCTCACTTCAGTAAGGGAATGTAAGTGTGGGACACCCATTTGTCTGTCATTTCTGTGCCCTACCATAACACACAGAGTAGGCAAAGGAGACATAGAAATCTGTGGTAAAAAAAAAAACATAGCAAAAGTAACTGCGCATGCTCAGCAGTGGATGGTTGCAGAAGTAACCACACATGCATGGTAGTGGACGGGGGGGGCGACAAATTCGTGATCGGGACACTGTGGGATTGGGACCCCCAGTATCACTATTATATTATGTAGAGGTGCTATTCATTATGTAATTTCTTCAGTATGGAACCACATGCAAAATACATTGAGGATAACCAAGGTTGTTTCACTAAATTGCTTCAAGACCATGGCAAAAAATGCATTCAAGATAGTATGCCATTGTCCCAATAAGTAACCAGAATTCTTGTTAGCTTGCCCACCATCCAGCTATTTGTCACCACCATCCTTCACTGACCCTGTCCCCCATCTTTTTCTTTTTGTCCCTTTCTTTGCACATCCATCGCCAACATTACTGCACTGACCTCACCCCCACCCATCTACCAACTATCATCAATAGCATCTATTGCACTTATCACCATGCTCTTAAACAGTCTTTCCTTCCTCTGGTTCGTAGTAGAATTGTAAATGAAAATTGCCAACAAGATTGTATGTTTCAATATACTTAGATACATCCTATGTATTAGCTTGTTAGATCCTACCTATGTATTAGCTTGTATACTGGTCTAGTATCCTTGTCCCCTGTACTTTTACATTGTAATACTGTATACTATGTGATAATTTATATGTCTGTTGAATGCACACTTGTTTGTAATTGTCTTGTCTCACCAGGACCTCTTGTGAATCAGCCTGCTCAATGAAGCCAATCCTGTAATAAAATGTTATGTTTTGGGGGGTGGGTGCTGAGGGAGGGTTGGATGGGGGTTGTATATGTCTTATACAAAATAAATCAGCTGTTACAGCAGACCACCAAAATTAGAAAAATAGTGCAGTGTGGATTGCTTCTGCTTCTCAGATGCGGAGGCAACTCATTGTCACCTTATCAGGTTGTTAGTAGCAAGGAATACAGCAGTCATTTTCTCAGTGCATAGGTCTGCAGGGCTATGCCCACTGCACCCCTAAAATGGATATTACAGCACTGAAACAGTGAAGGGCTCTGCAACCAAAATGATCAGAGGTTTGGGGAACAAGTGCTATGAGGAGACGGTGGCCCTTAGCATGATCATCTTCAAGAAAAGGAGGCAGAGAGGTGGGGTGTGATCTTGTCTGCACCATATACTCAAGGTTATCAACATGCCTGAACAGAGATGTTAGATCAGGTGCCCTCCACCAGGATTCAGGGACACACCCTGAAGCTTACTGGTGGCAACTTGAGGGGCAATATTAAAAGATACTTCTTATTCTAGAGGGTTGTGAACCACTGGGTATGATTACAGTATAAAACTTACATTAAAAAGCTAGTGTACTGCCTGTAGTGATAGTATAATATGTTGATTATTGTCACTCCATTTTGTATGCTATTTCATGTAATGTATGTCATTTTATACTCCATTTTGTATTGTGTGACTCCATTTTACATGCTGCTTCATTTAATTGGTGTTTTGCTCTTTAGATAGCCTCATTATTATGTTTTGCTTCAGACAGTGTATTTTTCTGACTTGAAGGTCACATATTATCAGGCAACCTGTTTTTGTAGTTTTGTTTAAACTCCTGCTTAGCTCATAGTGTTCTAGGCACCCGGCCAGTGTTTGGAGCACAGTGACCTAGCAGGTGTAGGGAATTTGAGCAGTCCTTATCGTGTGAATTTGCATCCTGGGAGCCCTGCCAGCTTCTAGAATGGGAAAAACAACACTATGAGGGCTGCAATGGTTATTTTTAGCATAGAATAAGATATAAATGTAGCTTTCTCATGCCTGGTTTGAAGCTCTCCTGCAGGGTGGACGCATCACTGTGGGGCCAGTTCCTGTTCGAGAGACTCCTAGCCAGGCTGACAAGGGGCTTTCCAGCCATTGGAAGAGGGCTTTGATGATGCTTTATTGAATCGGTGATGTATAACCTTTGTATTATATTTTGTTATAATAAAGCTTTTGGCTTGCTGTACTTATTGTATTGTTATTGTGTGTATGTGAGTGTGAGTGAGTAAATAGCTGCCTGGTTTGAGTTGGCAGAACATTTTTGGCGTAGTCGGCAGGATTCGAAAATAAAATGTCTATTTTAGGAAAAAGGATGAGTTCTTTTTCAAAGGTGTATTAAGGCTTAACAAGCAAGGGCAACTGCCTTTGTACTTGTAATTTGTGCTTGCTGCAAGTATATACTGTTAGAGCCAATGATGGCTTTTCACAGTTCAGGCTGCTTTTAGGAGAAAAGCAGTGGCTGGTTAAGTAAAGTTAGATAAGCAACATCTAGAAAAAGAAAATAAACTACTGTGGATGTACTGACAGTAGGTGACTACAGACGGATGATTTGAAAACTCCCCATGTTGCCTATCTGTGTAGTTTCAAGTTTTCTGTATCAATTTAAGTTCCCTTGCCTCCTATAGAGGCTGAAACATTTGATCCTAAACCCAAGTACTGGGGACCTCTACCAGATGGATCTCAACCTAGTACTGTTAGAGATTTTGTTTGTTTTGTTTTTAAACTGCAAACCAGAGCTCTGGAAAAAGACTTGGTTTGGCAGGTTACTAAAATGGCCAAAAGAAAACCTTTGAAAGGGTTAAAACCTTTGAAAGAGTTAATAGCTGCAGTGTTTGGAAATTATCATGAAGGTCCTGCAGTCAGTTTTCTTACTCAGACTAGTGTATAGGAAAAGAAGAAGAAAAATACCTTGGCACTGGGTAAGTCTGAATTTTTTTTATTCAAAGTTGTTTTATGTCTGTCTGTTTTATTTCTGTAATACGTATACTAAACAAGGTAATGCTCCGTCTTTCTCATGCATATTTTCTAGCTTATATCTGTGTTCTGTAATTATGTTCTGTTGTCAAGGTTGCGAGATAGGATTGACTGCCTTCAGTGCACATGTTACAGTAAAAAAAAAAAAAAGAAAGAGAGAGGAAGCTTCTTTGCCTCATAGCTGACTGTTTTAATTGGCTTTGTTTTTAATGGAACATTTGTGCTGCCTAGATAGGGTCAGTGAAGAACTTTTGTTTGGTGGAGCAGGTAGTGTTGATGGTGAAGAATTATGACGCATATAGATTGCAATGTGCAGAAAGAGTTGTAGTTTGCAAGCAACGTGCCAAGCCACTGCTAGGTGAAATGTAATGTGTTAACAGCTATAAATGGCTTTATCATACTTCTAGTTAAAACCAGAAACTTTTTGCAAAATGGCAGAGTGCCATATTTTAGTTATGTGCCAAAAGGTGTAATCATGTTATACGAGATGTGTCCACTTACAGATGATGTGTTTAAACAGTGTTTTGTTCTGGAAAGATTTGGCATGGCAATATGTATAAATGTGTTGGTTTAAAAATTGTCAGTGTTACAAGACAGGCAGGAGGCAGCACATATATCTAAACCACGTACAGTTTTCTAATGGAACTATGGGCATTACCTCAGCAAATTGGTGTGAAACAATGTCAGTCTTATTTTGTGTTAAGTATTTCTTTTGTGTATGTGTGTATGTGTGTGTACTGTCTTGTAGCAGTATTTAAAGATATTTTAATATTGGTGGTGTTCAAGGACACTACAGGAATGGCTGGGTTTGAATGACCCTTGCGTGCACACTGTGACCTTTTGCACGTTATTTGACCTTCTTGTGTTTCAACATTTTTGTTACTACCAGTTCAAACTTGATGTGTATTCCATGCCTAAAGCACAACTTTTCACACAGAATGTATGTTTTCATGAAAGCACACCAAGAGTGAACCATGTAATTTGACTTTTATTGCAAAACTAGTATTCTAGTGAAGAGGAACAAACTTTTACAATTTTGAAAAAGGACTATTACAGCTGTTTTGAGAGTTTACCATCTACAGAGATACGTATGTACGGTATTACCATCAATCTGGACATTTTGTCATGTTTAGGATAAGGGAAACCTAGGACGCTGCTTCTTTTTATCCTATGGAAATAATCTTGTTTTATTTTAAACTGATGTGTGTTTATTTTTGTTGTTTGTCTGTGTTTCACAGCTAACCTTTTATTGCTACAGTATTGAGCTGTCTCTTGCACCTCGAGCTGTGTCTTCCACTGTTAGGAGCTTGGAGGGAGGGTAGCTACCCTTCCTCCCTTCCAGTGTAATACCCAAAGGTTGCAAGGTACATGTCATATTTATACTGGTTCATGGTCTGTAGCCAATGGTTTAACAACCTGGCTGCCCACTTGGGCTAAGGATGAGTGGAAAATTTATTCGAAAGAAATATGGGGAAAGAACTGTGGCAGGAAATATGGACTATGGTGCAAAATACTCAGGCCACTGTATTTCATGTTGATGCTCATTGTGCTTCAGATACACTAGAACGATGGTATAATTCTATTGCAGATGAAAAGCTAAGATTCTTCCAGTGGATATTGAAGAAACTCAAAGTCAGGCAGTTATCAGGGCTGGCAAAGTGGGCACATCAAAAATGTGGACATTTGGGAGAGAAAGCCACTTATAGGTGGGCATATGGTGAGGTTACCCTAACATTGGATTTGGTTAAAACTGTTATTGCTCAGTGTCCTATATGCCAACATGGGCAACAAAGACCAATCCCTCATATTGTGAAAGGACAATTGGGGGAGAGCCTACGAAATGGAAAGAGAATTTGCATGAAGCATTACAGATTTTAAATAATAGACCAATTGGAGAATCTGAGACCCCTTTATGCGAATGATAACTCCTAATTTGCAAGTGCAGGCTTACTCAACTACAGAAACAGTGTTATATTGGGAAATATCAGGAGCTCTGTCTCTTTGCAGGGCAACCCCAGAAGCTGCTGGACTTGATTTACATGCCCTTCAAGAATACAGAATAAACAGCAGAAACATTCAAGTGATAGAAACTGGTATTGGAATACAAATTCCACTGAGAAATTTTGGTTGGATAGCACCTAAATCAGAACTAGCCCTCAAGGGAATACAAATTTTGGAAGGGTGATTGATTGTGATTATCAAGGAGAAGTGAGCGTAATTTTGTTGAATAGTAGAGAACAAAATCTGTTAATTCAACAGTATGACAGAGTGGCTCAATTGTTAATTATTCCAGTTAACAAAGTGACCTCTATAAAGGGACAAGCCTCCACACTCTTAACAGCAAGGGGGATAAAGGTTTTAGATCTACAGGAGGTTTTAACAATGGTGCCAAAATATGGTTACAAGCCCAAATGGCCCTCCTGAACCAGCTGAGGTGATAGCCACCAGATCGAGACAACACAGTGTTAATTATCAGATCAGGGAAAGAAAATGGGAATACGTGCCTGCACATAAATGTTATCTTCGAGAATAATGAAATTTGTGTCTTTCTAGGTCCAGCAATGGATTTTAAAAGGAATGCTGGTGTGTCTTATGGTCCATTTGGCAGAGCTAGTTACCCTGGAGGAAGGATTCAAAGGGTTAACTGTAATGACACTGGTTGTAAAGGAACCTGAGTTGGAAAAATGATACCAAAGATAGAATCCAGGGAACTTTAGCTGCCCATCCGGACAGAAGTGTGTGGTACTGAACATGACATTTTCACCAGGGGTCAATCTCTGGATGACAACTGGTGGCTCAGGACAATATGCCTACTGAAACAGATGAAATCTCTTTGCAGAATAAGACTGCTATTAAATGCTGCAACTTACCGAATAGTTGCATGGTGACTGTACAACATAGACTTGATTGCTGCATGAATCAAACAGACATTTTCAATGCAAGTATTACTTTGATTGATATAGACACGTTATTCTGCATGAATGCTACTGCAATAACTAATAGAACTACTTGGGCAGATCACATTACAGTGTTGAAAAATCATCCTGTAATTAGCAATGATAGTATAGTTAAGGTTCCATCCACATGTACATCAGTAGCAGCTGTATCAGAAAAGTGTAATCCATTTTAACATAACGCTTATGTTTAGTAGAAAATGCAAATATCAAAGAGCTTGGTATGATACGCTATTAGGTGGAGCAGGGCAGGTATGGGAATTTTAAATAGTGTTGATATAGAAACACTGACTAACAGGCTTCAGGCAGTAGGAATTGATGTATTTAGCTTAATTAACTTACAAGCTCAATGGATGCCAACTGTTTTCTTACCCCCAAAGATTAACTTTGAATTATGATTTTGAGTTCTTGCAGTTATTTAATGCTTCACAGGTATGGGGAATGGGAGTAGCAGAAAATATTTCGGATTTATTGATTGGACAGAATGCACAATGCTATATATGTATTCTATAATGCAAAGAAATAAGGCCCAGAGTGATTTAATGAGTAATAATGAATATGTGTGGAGGACCGTGTTCAAATCATGGATTCCTAGTAATCATTGGATTGTAATGTCATCCGCCACAGTAAAATGCACAGGTCCCTGATAATGAGCAGAAGCTTATTTTGTATTGGCAGCCCAATATTTTAGATCAATCAAGATTGAATATCTCGTTAAATAAAATTAAACAGATAATTCAGGAAACAGATGTAATGCAGGCTCATTTGGCAATAAGAAATAAATCATTAGTGCAAAGTCAGGTGCAAACTACGATAGTTAAAAATAAAATGATTGATTTAAGTTCCAAGATTCAACAAGAGACTACTCATTATTGGTGGGATATTTCTACAGGATGGTCTCCATCAGCTACAAAAGTGTTAAATATTCTGATACATCCTATCATAATCATTGCTGTAGTGACAATTATCTTGCTTATTTGGACTTGTTACTTATCATGTTATATTCATAGTAATTTTGCTATGGTACCAATATCATACAAATCGTATTCACAATAATCAAAGGACCGAATGTAGTGATAGTATAATATGTTGATTATTGTCACTCCATTTGTATGCTATTTCATGTAATGTATGTCATTTTATACTCCATTTTGTATTTGTGTGACTCCATTTTACATGCTGCTTCATTTAATTGGTGTTTTGCTCTTTAGATAGCCTCATTATTATGTTTTGCTTCAGACAGTGTATTTTGCTGACTTGAGAGTCGCATATTATCAGGCAACCTGTTTTTGTAGTTTTGTTTAAACTCCTGCTAGCTCATAGTGTTCTAGGCACCCGGCCAGTGTTTGGAGCACAGTGACCTAGCAGGTGTAGAGAATTCTGAGCAGTCCTTATCGTGTGAATTTATGCATCCTGGGAGCCCGCCAGCTTCTAGAATGTGGAAAACAACACTATGAGGGCTGCAATGGTTATTTTTAGCATAGAATAAGATATAAATGTAGCTTTCTCAATGCCTGGTTTGAAGCCTCTCCTGCAGGGTGGGCGCATCGCTGTGGGGCCAGTTCCCGCTTCGAGAGACTCCTAGCCAGGCTGACAAGGGGGCTTCCCAGCCATTGGAAGAGGGCTTGGATGATGCTTTATTGAATCGGTGATGTATAACCTTTTGTATTATATTTTGTTATAATAAAGCTTTGGCTTGCTGTACTTACTGTATTGTTATTGTGTGTATGTGAGTGTGAGTGAGTAAATAGCTGCCTGGTTTGAGTTGGCAGAACACTGCCTAAAACTATTATTAGTTTTTAAAAGCAGTCATTCATTACTTCATATATCTGAGGTACTTTTTCTTTTCTCTTTGGTTCATTAGAAGATTATTTTCCTGATGTTGGTACACGTACTGTGTGGGACAGCACTCTGCCTGGCAGCTGACATATCTAGCTCTTACCCCCCATGACATCATCAGGGTTGTGACCTCTCTGACTGTGACATTACTGCTGGTTAGAACAGTCACTCAGTAGCTGCCAGGACAGTCACTTATGATGTCACTGTCAGTGAGATCAAAATCCTGATGATGTAGTCAGGGTAGGGTGCAGAGACAGATATGTCAGCTGCTAGGGCTGAGAGCTGTTCCACAAACTCACACAATATTATCACACAGAAGACTCACTAAATACTTCAGAAACAAAAGTTAGAACTCACTACTTCTTAAAATTTTTATTAATTTCCTGCCTGCCTGTTTCGGTTCTACTAACTCTTTAAATCTGGACAGATTTCTTCTTACCAAGGAAACACAGGCTATCCTTTGTAGTAAAGTGAGTAGGGAAAACTGAATAAATGAGTATATGTGCACAAAATCAACCAAAGGTACCAGAGTGTCAGGTTTGGGTCCTCAATCTCAGAACCAGACCCCACCATGGTCGGGGTACAGCAAGTTTGATTCTTGGACTACTCATCTTCTCCGTTCACATTAATAATTTCAATCATTGTACTTTGCACAGCATACACTTCTTCTAGAAGATGACCTTATTCTATTATTGAACTCCAATAATATTGCCAATATGTATTATTATTATTATCATTGTTATTATTTATTGTTATTACTAATTTATTATTGTATTATTAATATTTATATTTATTAATATTGTCAGTATTAGTCAGTGTACCACAGGGATCGATCCTTGGGCCTTTACTCTTCTCAGTATTTGTATTTGCAAACAACCTCCCTGTCAGCTCTGCCCCACATGTCCATATGTACACCAATGATACAGTGATCTTGCATCTGGCCCTCCCTTCCCCATATCAAACCCATCTTCCTGGCTGACTTTTAATAATATGCTGTGATGGTTTGAAGCCAATTCGCTCAGAGGTAACACCAAAAAAATGGTCACCATGGCATTTGGCTCTGCTCAGAAACTGGACAAACTGCCTTCTTCCCCCTCTTTCTTTGCCTAGATGGCTCCAATATTGAGGCCGTTGAGTCTTGTAAACACTTGGGAGTATGGCTGGACCCTAAACTGGACTTCTTCTACCACCTTGATGATATCCACAGCAAGCCACATCCAAAATTAGGCATGCTGTATAGACACAAGGACAGCCTCTCGATCACCATCAGAAAGGAACACATCTCCAAGCTCATCCTCCTGTCTTTTGACTATGCTGCCATAGTATAAAGTTCAGCACCTCAGTCATCCCTTGTCAAGTTGGATCCTCTTTTCCATGACTTCTGCCATTTTGCCACTAACCTCCTTATCACACTCATCACTGCTCTATCGAGCCACATCTCCTCTCTCTCTCAACTGCTGTCTTGTTCATTGTGCCAGCTTCATCGCCAAGTACTGGTTTGGTACCCTTTCTCTTACCTTTCATCGTTGACAGCCCCAAACTTAGGATACTTGCTGCACTAACCATGACCACCACTCCTTTGCTTTGCCCCAACCTCAATCATGCTTGGGGAAATTATCCTTTGCCTACAGGCTCCCAGCCCTCTGGAACAGCATCCCTCTCCCTGTCCGCATTCTGCTTACCTCAACATTCCTCAAAAAGCACTTCAAACTACTTCCCCCAATGCTATCCTACTCCTTGCACTTGAGTCAGCATGCTGCACCTTCCCCAACCTCCTTAGCCACCACACCTTCCTCCAAACATGCTTCACCCAATTGCCCTACCTCCCTCATGCACCCATCAGCAGCATTCCCTTGCTTTGCCCCCCTTCTCGGCACTATCAATAGGCTTCAACTCCACTGCATGGAGTCACCCAGTTGCTAATCTAGTGTAACCATTATTAATACCCCTACAAACCTACCTGTGCTTCTCTGTGCTTTTGTCATATGGCAATTGTACTTTGACATAGCCTGTTGTTTGCTTTGTAGCCATTCATTTTAGATCATTATCATCTGTTGTATTTGTACTCTGTACCTCTGAAATTAGTATACAGTGTATGTGCTATGTGTTGTTGTCAACTATTGTAATGCTGTGTCTGTTGTAACCTCCCTGGCTGTGCCTGGAAATAGGCATTTGATTGTCTAGTGCAGCTACCTGGTAAATAAATACTAATATTTATCCACCTCTGCTTACTGTGTAAAGGGAGTGGATATGATGACCCTAATATCCCTTCTGACCTTAAATGACTACAGTATTTTATTACACACATTAAGATCCGATTTTTAACCAAATGTCCTCAGTTACAAAAAAATCACAGAACATAAAATAATAAAATGCAAGGTGAATTCTGTCTGAATATTATATTACAAAAAGTTTTTATAGACACTGGAAAAATACTTCAGTAGTTGAAAACCCTCTGTACAGTAAAAAAAAAAACACCTTGAAATGTAAACTATAAAAACATCAATTAAAAAAACAACTTTGCTTTAATAAAAGCACTTAGCCAGGGTTACCTTCAGTAATCAAACCCTGGGACATACTGAACTTGGCTTCAGATTGTGACTCATAACACCCATTGGATTTCAAATCTTGTTAAAAACAGGTAGTGAGAAAGTAGCTGTGTCCTGAAAAGAGTTACAAAAACAGGATGCCAACCAGCTGTCCATAGCTTATTTCACCAGTTGGGCTGTGGTGCATTCAGATATGAACGCCTCTAGAAAATTAACAAAAAATTCTGGCAGCCCTGTTGGTATAGGAAAAATATCCCACCATCTCCCATTTGTAATACATGAAAACATAACATTTCCACATTTAAATAAATCCTACTTCACTAAAAGTGCTGGAATTGCTGACCGAGAGGAAAGTAAGCATTCATCTTAAACCTAAAGGTATATATACTTTCTGTCCACACTTAAAGTAGCAGTGGAAGTGGGTAGGTGGAGGAAAGAGGTTTGCAGTCAGTGTTTATGGAACACTGAAACTTGTCTCTAAATTTGTAACAGGTTGTATGGGGAACCTAGCTCAGGAAATTAATCTTGGGGTTGATTAAATTAAGAAAGCCCTTTGAATCAGGTCTGCAACTTCAGGTTGGAGCTGCCAGAGGCTTAGTGCCTCCTGACAAGACCACTATAACAGAGTATCTTGTCTGTCAAGTCCCATCATGCTCATATCCTGTTGTGTGAGTCGAACAGCAGAGAGTGGGACATCTGCCTTAGATGTCTGCACGTGTTCAGATAGTCTGCAGACTTAAGGAGACATTGCAGGAGGAACACCATGTCAACTTAGGAGACAGACCACTACTATGTTCTGGTGTACTGAAACAGACAGTCTAGATACATGTAGTGTGTTAACATCTAGGGATTAAGGAATAGTAGGCACCAGGATAAGGTAGGTATGGTTAGAAGGATTGAAAACAGAAATCGGAAGACACTGTATCTAGGGTAGTATAATGAATAAGGTTCTGTCAAGAAGGTAAGAAGTAGTAGACACCTAGAGCAAGACACAGGTAGTTGGGCTAAAAAAGGGAAAACAAGGGACACCCTATCTAGGGTTGGGTACCACATAAATTTCAGAACAAGCAAACAGAGAGGTAGGAATTCAATGGGCATAGAAAGGAGGCAGTAAGGTACAGAGAACTTTCAGCAGGCACTAAGATGAAAAAAGGAAAGAGCAAGGGAGTGGTGCAGTGCAACATGTGTGGAGCTGTAGCCATTCAGAACACCTTTTAGAAACTAAGCTACTGCTCATTTATACTCATTCTGGGTTCAGGGCAGAGGTTGCTGGACTCCAGGCTTAACTTATAAAGGTGCAAAGAACCTGTTGCCCCACACTGGGGGGCCATCAAGTCTTCTGCCACTCCCCCAGAGGCTGCCTAGGCAAAGACAGACAAGTTGGACCATTGTGGGGTCTGGTAGGTGAGGGTGCTGGGAAGGGTGCTCTTCAGCCTGTACCACAGCATAATTCTTTCACAATACTGGTGGGATGGAGCAACTCAGAGGAGACATCCATAGCAGTGGGAAGAGAGGAAGTGAGGGTCCTCAGAAAGGAAAGACCCAAGGAGTGAGGAAGGGGGCCCCCATCCAAAGAAGAAGCAGCTGCTGCTTGGGACTCTATTGTTGGACAGGGATGGGTTATAGGTGTGGGAGGAATGGATAGGAAGGGAAGTGCCTGAAAGGGACTGCTGCTTGGAGGGATGGAGGGTAGATCCAGAGGATTGCTAGGGCAGTAAGAGATGAAAGGAAGCTAGATATCTTTGTCCACCTGGGACAGTGATGGAAGTGAAAACAATAGGGAGCTTCAGGCATGTATGGCACAGACATAGGGGGAATATTAGTAAATAGGCAGGGAAGAGGGACGGTCGCTAGAGACAAGTATGAGTCTGCAGAGATGGATGAGGAAGGGATCATCTGGGCAGACTGGGTGGGCCAAGTGGTCCTTTTCTGCCAACACATTCTACGTTTCAATGTTTCTATGAGTCTACTGACCTACTGTTTCAAAAAAATATTTAAACCCATTCCACTAACTTTTTTCTTCTGTGTTTACCATATCTAACTGGCCTTACAAGTATTGGCAGTGATTTCCTCATCTTTTCCCCCTCCATGAATAAATGTCTACTGTTGCCATATGTTCTACTTCCCTTCACAGTGACTCCAACTCATGGATCAATAGTAGTCTTCAACTCCATCAAAAACATGAAAATCAGCAGCTTACACCTTCGTGCTTCAAATGAAGAGTTGTTTTTCCACTATTTCTACTTCTAACACCTCTCCCTGTTTCTGCAGGATGTAATCACATACCTTTTACCAAGGACAAATTAAAAACACCACTGAATTTACAAGTACACATTCAGCACACTCTGCTATGGAGGACATGAGCAATTCAAAACATTTGGGTGCAGTAAGAGCAGCCATCACATTTAAACAGACCCTGCTTCAGCAGAGCCAAAAGCTCTAATTGAATGTTTTTCTTAAACAACGCAGTATGTAGATAGAGACATAGATTATGAGTCACCTGCTGCAGGCAGCTGAGTCAGCGGTGGATGTGGAGTGTTCTGCTCTTAGTTTTGTATGTTAGAGTGCTATTTTATATTATTTTATACCATTTATAGCATTTGACAGCACTTAAATGTATTATATTGTGTTAAATAGCTGATATTTTATTAGATCAAAACTAAGCTTATATTTAGTATGATTTTTCATTTTTGAATATTCATTGATAAAGGACTTACTACAGTTTACTATTCCACTACCTGCAGCAGACCTGCTCGATCTGGTTCACTGTTACCTCTGGGTCTTTAGGCCATGGAAACACCAGCAGTTGTAGGGCTGTAGTGTCTGTCCCAGTTTGAGATGGTGGGACACATTATACGGGGGTTAGCAGCAGAGAGCAAAGTCTGCAGTTTGCAGATTATAGACCATAGATTTTCTTAAAGAAAACCCACGAGTTGTGAGTAAGTCATGAACAGTTACCTGAAGGACCTTCTTACACCTGCTGTCTTGGCCCGTGCCCTCCACTCCTCCTCTATGGGCCTCCTCACGATTACATGGAAACATAGAAACATAGAAACATAGAAGTTGACAGCAGATAAGGACCCAAGGCCCATCCAGTCTGCCCATTTCTTTTCTACCTTATAAATGTGCCATCCACTTTGCTCTGTCAGTGGCCTATCTATTCATAGTCATTTGTATTGCTCCCTTATGCCTATCCATGCCTGTTTGAAGCCCTGCACTGTATTCATAGCCACCACTTCTTGTGGTAAGCCATTCCATGCATCCACCACCCTTTCTGTGAAAAAGAATTTCCTCACATTCCCCCTTAATCGGCCTCCCTCTAATCTCACGCTGTGTCCTCTTGTCCTGCTATTTTTCTTATATTTAAACATGTTAGACTCTTTCACCTTGTTTATGCCCTTAAGGTGTTTGAATGCCTCGATCATATCACCTCTCTCCCTCCTTTGCTCAAGGTATACATATTGAGCTCCATTAATCTGTCCTCATATGTCTTCTGATGCAGTCCCTGCACCATTTTAGTTGCCCTTCTCTGGACTGCCTCAATTTGGTTAATGTCCTTGTGAAGGTGTGGCCTCCAATACTGCACACAGTACTCCAGATGGGGCCTAACCAGTGTCTTGTAAAGAGGGATTATTACCTCCCTCTTATGACTTGTGATACCCCTACTAATACACCCTAACACTCCCCTAGCCTTACCTACTGCTTTAGAGGTCTGCTTGGATGATTTCAGGTCATCA
The DNA here is from genome assembly GCA_016271365.2 of Neoceratodus forsteri. Classification (NCBI taxonomy): domain Eukaryota; kingdom Metazoa; phylum Chordata; order Ceratodontiformes; family Ceratodontidae; genus Neoceratodus; species Neoceratodus forsteri. Next base: position 877,712,958 of record CM028131.1, on the reverse strand, counting down.
GTGATGATGATGCCCAAGTCTCTTTCTTCCTTTGTGACTGCTAGCAACTCCCCTCCCAGCCTATAGGTGGCTTCAGGGTTTCTCTTCCCTATGTGCATGATTTTGCACTTCTTTGCATTAAATCCCAGTTGCCAATCTTCTGACCAATCTGCTAGTTTATCCAGATCTCTTCTCATTCTGCCCACCCCATCTGGATCATCTACTCTGTTGCAGATCTTGGTGTCATCTGCAAACAGACAAGCCTTACCCTCTAGTCCATCTGCAAGGTCACTAATGAAGATGTTGAAGAGGACTGGCCCCAGGACTGATCCCTGAGGTACCCCACTTATGACTTGCATCTCTTCTGACTGTATACCATTTACCACCACTCTCTGTTTTCTGCCCATCAACCAGTTTGCCACCCAGTTGACCAACTTGACCCACCCTGAGCCTACCTAGCTTATTTATCAATCTTCTATGTGGAACAGTGTCAAAAGCTTTGTCTGAAGTCAAGGTAGGCAACATCAACTGCTCCCCTGGTCCACCACTCTGGTTACCCAGTCAAAGAAATCTATGAGATTAGTTTGACAGGACCTTCCTTTTGTAAACCCATGCTGTCTTGGATCCTGTGCCCCTATGGATTCCAGGTGTTGCACTATCCTTTCCTTAAGGAGTGCCTCCATAATCTTGCCCACTACTGAGGTAAGACTGACTGGTCTGTAGTTCCCCGCCTCCCTGCTACCACTCTTGTGAGCGGGATCACATCAGCCCTTCTCCAGTCTTCTGGGACCTCTCCTGTGCTCAGAGACTCACTAAACAATTCTGCTAATGGCTCTGCTAGTTCCTCCTTTAGCTCCTTAAGTACCCTGGGATGTATGCCATCAGGTCCCATTGCCTTATCCACCTGAGCTTAGCAAGCTCTTGTAGGACTCTTTCTTTTGTGAGGGAGTAGTGCTCACCTCTTTCTCCCTGTGTCTATGATGAGCTGTGGGCCCTGCCCTACCTTCTCTTCAGTAAATACTGAGCAAAGTATCTATTTAGGATAGATGCCTTTACAGGGTCATGCTCCCTTTTCTCCATTAAGCTTAGCAATACCCCCTCTGGACTTTCTCCTTTCACTAATGTATCTATAGAAAGTCTATAGATTCCCAGGACGAGCTTAAAAACTGCGGGCAACTGAGCATTTAGTGTCGACGCCCCCGTCCTGTGGAATTCGCTTTCTTCAGCTGTCAGGGAGGCCCCTTCTGTGGAGGTATTTAAAGCCCTCCTCAAGGCCTTCTTGTATAATCAGGCCTTCCTGGACTGTGTTTTATAGTCCTTCCTGTTTTTCAGAATTTTATGCTTAACTCTAGCCTTTGGCTATTTTGAGTTTAGTTGCTGCTGTTGAGGGTAGTATTTATACTAAATCTTGTTTTTAATTGCTGGAATATTGCATATTAATGTTTAATAGTATGTTGTTTTGTATTTATTATGATTCATTGTATGGAGTTTTAATATGTCCGGCACCCAGAACCTCTGGGATGGGCATCTCGTAAATACAATTTGCCTTGCCTAGTAATAGCAATGGTAGTAGTTCAAAAGTTTTTTTTTAAAGAAAAGGGTTCTGTTATTTATTGTATCTTTATCTTTATTTCTATTTAGTATTTGTTTATGGTCCAGTCTTTTCTCATGTTCTATAAAGGTGCATGAAGTAGTGGACCCTAAATTAAAACAGAAGGAGTTTATTAAAACAACAATAATAACTAACTAACTAGTAAGTCAAATACTAATTTAAATTTTGATCAGACCTAAGCAAACTTGTAGAGGAAGTGGAATTTTCCATATAAGGGCAAATACCTGACTTTCACATGTAGAGTCATGACATCAAAGCATACAGGAATAAAAGTCCCCTGCAGTGCAAAGTTTAATTAAGCCACTGTAGTCAAACAGGGAGCAATAGCAGCAGCAGTAGTATACTGTATTGTAAAAGGTTCATTGGAGGAGTTTTTGGATGAGTGGCTTTATAATTGGATGAGTGACATTGCAGAGGGACTGGAAGGAAAAGTATGCCTTTTTGCAGATGACACAAAGATCTGCAACAGGGTTGATACACAAGGAGGCGTGGAAAGGATGAAAAGGGACTTGGCAAGTTTGGAGGAATGGTCAGAAGTATGGCAGCTAGGATTCAATGCAAAAAAGTGCAAAATAATGCACCTGGGAAACAAGAACCCAGGGGAAGAATACACAATGGGTGGGGAGGTAGTAACAACAACAAAACAGGAAAGGGACCTGGGGTAATCATATCAGATGACCTTAAGGTTAGCAAGCAATGTGAGAAGGCAGTAGGAGGGCCGGGGTATACTGGGATGTATAGGAGAGGCATCAGCAGCAGAAAACAGGAAGTTGTTATCCACTGTACAGACAGTTGGTGAGACCCCATCTGGAGTACTGTGTCCAGTTCTGGAGACCCCATCTCCGCAAGGACATAGACAGGATAGAGGCAGTCCAGAGGAGAGCAACTAAAATGGTGCAGGGTCTGCAAGAGAAGCCGTATGAGGAGAGACTAAAGGAGCTTAATATGTATACCCTTGAGGAAAGAAGGGAGAGGGGGACATGATAGAAACTTTCAAGTACCTCAAGGGAATTAACAAAGTCCAAGAGGGTAGCATCTTTCAGAAAAAGAGACTTGCAAGAACAAGGGGACACAATTTAAAGATAGAAGGAGGGCGGTTCAGGGGCAATGTGAGGAAGTATTATTTCACAGAGAGGGTAGTGGATGCATGGAACAGCGTTCCTGAGGAAGTTGTGGGGTCTAAAACTGTGGGAGAATTCAAGAATGCATGGGACAGACATAAGGCAATTCTTGTGGGGGGCAGGAAGATATAGGCTGTTGGTTAACTAGGATCTGCGGCCTATCCTGTAAGTAGGGAAATGGGCAGACTAGATGGGCCTAGCGGTCCTTAACTGCCGTCAAAGTCTATGTTTCTATGTAAGAAACTTGCAGAAGTTCAGACACTAGCAGGGAAGCTGGAAAAATACCCATTTACAAAGAAAAAGAAATGCCACTCTCTGGGTTTTTTTTTCCTTTGTTTTTTTTCTTGGCTTTTGATTATTATGCAGACTACAAGAAAGAGTATGAGAAAAGAATATATTATCTGGGATCAAGGCCTACTGCTTTCATACACCTCATCCTATATGTTACCAGCCAGTAAGTAATTCTGAATTTTATTATTTGGATAACACTGTAAATGTATTATTTATTTATTTATTTAGCTTTTGTTTACCAGGTAAGCATGCTAGACAGTCAAGTGCCTATTTTCAGGTGCGACCCAGGAGAATTACAAAGGCAAACACACCAGAGACAAAGTAACAATTAGTCAATACGGTACAGTCCAGTGTAGGCAGAGAGCCCTAGGCAACAATAACAAACTGTGAAACAAGATAGCAAAAGTTAAGCAAGGTACAGACAGGAATAGGCAGCAGACTGTAGTCAGGTGCAGACAGAGAGCAATAATACATAGTAAGTGCAGTGATTAGAGCATAGTGACCATAGGAGATGGCCAAGGGGCCAAACACATCACAGCAGGGCCTTTTCGAAGGGTGCAAGCAGTACAGTCTCTCACGAGCTATCAAAGGGACATCAGGGCACAATAGAGGGAGGACAGCTAAGAGCAGGGACAGGCTGAGGCTTGTTTTAGGTGGTACCAGAGGGAGAACCTGAAACTCCTGTGGGAGGGGGTGGTCCATACATAAGCAGGGAGTTTGTTCCAAGCTCTGGCTGCAAGGGCTCCGAAGGCGCGGTCCGATGTGAGGGAGCCAGTTAGTGGGACCATGAGAGCCTGGGAGTCGGTAGACCCCAGCCGACAGCCAGAGGGGACAGGTTTGAGCAGATCGGCGAGTGCAGGAGGAGTGAATTATCGGAGGATATTGTCTGCAAAGTTGCCCAGGATAAAGGATCGATGGTTACTAGGCATATGTTATTTGGCTTAGTTAATATCCAAGAACTGCTTTGGTTATAGAATTATATAACAAGATTATATTAGTAAACTAATTGTTGAATGTTTATAAACATATACTGTAATCCTTTGTTATAGTTTATCTCAAAGTAAATGTATAAGCTAAGTGTTTTAAGAAAATACATCATTTTAAAATTGACTTTCAGGGAGTTTTATTCAAAATAGATAAACTGTAAGTGTTAGCTAAGAATTGAACAAGTGCTAATAGAAGGACTATTGGATATCAGAGCAGAGGAGAAAAAACACAAAGAGATCCACAGACTATTTGGAAAGCCATTCAAATTAGAACTATCTTTGACTTTTGAACCAGGAAATTTCAAGAAGGACTATTCTGAATAACACTGAAGAATGTCATGGAACATCCTAAAAGCGAATAAGTTTCTACATCAGAAACTTCATGGAGGACTTTGATATATTAATTATCTCTGGAGATTTGTTGGCACATTTGAACTTAATATACTTGAACTGGATTTCTGAACTCCTGAATTTTTCTTAGATATGATTAGTATTTTATTATAATATTTTATAAATAGTATGACATAATTGTTTTTACACTATTGTGATAGGGTAATTGATGTGTGTCTAAGTAACATCTATTTAGTATACTGTATATAATTTAGTGGTATTTGTTATTGAATGTTCATATAATTAATCAAAAGGAAACACAGAAGTGCAAGGTCAGTAGAGACTGTGATTTATGATCATGCTGTAGAAGAAGTCCAAAGTGGGAATAATATAGAAGGGATGCCATTTGAAAGAAAAAAAATAAATACAATGGCTCAGATATTCAAAGGGATTGTGCATGGCACTACAGAGTTGCGCCGGTGCAACCCTGCATTGCACCCCAGTGGGATGTTGGAAGGCTGCCGGGTGCAGGCAAATCTGAAGTGCGGGCGGAATGTAATCATATCACAGGCGCAGATGAAGGGGGCATGCCCATGCATATGTGGCACATCCCGAAATTCAGCCCGGGATGTGCGGTGCCTATGCTGGCGCAACCCTGCATTGCACCGCATAGGGGCCTCAAAGTTGAGCCCATGGATAGTGGGAACAAATCCTGGCTACTCACAGATGGGCTGCCATATTGCAGGGTGCAACACAGCAGCCACCTGCCTGGGTGGCCACCCGCCCACCCAGAATACCATCCACAAGCACCCATGACTCCCATGTAGTCCAGTGGTACCCCCCACCCTCCCAATTCCCCGATCGTGGTCACTGTATGATAAGTCAGCTCCTGGTAGTCTAGTGGTGCCCCCTCCTGCCCGTTACCCCAATTGCCGGTAGTGGAGGTACTAAACATTCTGTGGTAGTCTAGTGGTACCCCCACCTGCCCATTGCCATGATCATGGTATAGCTCCATAACATACTTCCCTGGTGATCCAGTGGCACCTCCCAGCCCTCCCACCCACACAGAACCCCTTGTCAACCCCACTCTCCCCTGTTATTGGCGGGTGGCTGCAACCCGCCCGCATACCGCCTGGATGCCCAACAAATGACAGGTACAGTATGGACTGTAAGCCCATTGGTCCACAGTGTGGACCAATGGGCTTGCAGGGCTTACTGTACTAGATAGTCCCAAATATGTGAATGACTACCTACAGACATATGATCCAATAAACAAACTTATCTAAGAGAAATGTCCTCACCAAAATTCATATGGGAACTCTTTACAGGAAATACTGGTGAAGATTTAAGAAGGGTATTATTAAATCCCCAGTAAGTCCTTTAGCAATGAAGTAAAGCTGATGAGCTGACTGCATCTGCTTTGTCTAACAAATTCTTTACATATACAGAAGTCCCTTACAATGCAAATGTGGTAATATTAGGAACATTATAGGTAATTAAAGAAAAGGTTATTGGACTGTGGACAAATATGATGCAAAATCAGTACATGATTAAAGTAATGATGGAACATTATTGTAAACAAAAATTATATAAAGGATGAAAATGGTTCCTTTATGAAGAAAGAGGAAGCTGCAATAACTGTAGGAGAAGTTAAATAGTTATCTAGAAGTTATTTAGTCTAGAAACTCTTCTGTCCCCTACCTAACATGACTAGTAGAACCCAGCCAATCAATCTCATTTAGCTCACTCTCCTTCTTACCCCCAACACCTGTACTTCCCCTACCCTTGAGCCAGGGTTCTACCTGCTGGATCTGTTCTTCCTGCTGATCTGCCCATCTTACCCTTTTGAAGAGCCATGTCTACCCTCATATCCTCCCCTTGCACCTCTTCCCATTTTTCTCACCCTGCTCTCCTTCCCTCCCCTACTACAAAGTACCTCCACTCCAACTCCTACTGCTTTTGCATACCATAGCCCCCTGATTACCACCTGCATTATCCAAAGTCTGCCCCCACCAACCCATCATAACTGGACCCACTTCTTATGCCCTTCCCCTCATTCCTATCTATCCCTACTTCTAGGCACTTCTCCACCTCCTTTAATTCCAACTCTCCTCCCTGCTACTCTACACCTCCCCTAGACCTGCTAATACTCCCTGGACCAAGAGCACCAAGCTTCATTTCATTATCTTCTCCCTCTTACTCCTCTCTGCAGGAGATATAAATCCTAACCATGGCCCACCTTCCTGTGTAGCCCCATCTACTCACACTCCCTCCTCCCCTGCCTCCACTCCCACCATAGCTTCACTCCCTCATGGCCTAACAATCCTCCACCTCAACATTCGCTGTCTCCTTCCTAAGCTAGACCTGCTTCTCCCGTTAATAGCATCCCTCACCCCTGACAACCTAGTGGTTTCTGAAACCTGGCTATCAAACAAAATCCCTGACTCTTCCATCACGATACCAGATTATGCCGTTACGCACCAGGACCACTCAGGTAGGGGTGTGGGTGTAGCTATACACTCCTCCTCCTCCTCTCTCCAAATATCCACTGTACTCTTGTCCACTACTCCTAATTTGTATGAAGCCCTTGTCCTAAGACTTTCTCTCCCTTCCCTTCTCCAAACCAATATTTATCCCAGGAACCTACTGTCACCCTGGTCTACACCACTCTATAGCCACTGAACTCATCACCTACATAGAGTCTCTTACCTCCTCAGGTTAGCTCTACTTACTAGGGTACTTAAACCTGAATTGGTTGTCACCCCCTCAAGTCAAAACCTGGACAGACATCACTGCCCTTAATCTATCCCAATTAATCAACGAGCCTACGAGCCTAAACCATAAAACACAAAATCACACTCTTATCGACTGGGCAGTAACCTCCCATCCCCATTGGCTAATACAGTCGAGCATTCTGCCTGATGCAATTAGTGACCACCATATGATCTACCATGTCTGAAAATCCACAGGCCCAAGGCCCCACAAAACTAATCACGATCTGATCCTCCAAAACCCTGGACCTTACATCCTCTTTCCATGACCTAACTCAGCTGACTGGCCTCCTGTATCCACTCCAAATTCCATAGATCATGCACTAGCATACTTCTCCACCAACTTCACCAATGTCTGGAACAGGAATGCTCCACTGAAGCAGGTTAGAGGCGCAGTAAACACCTCCCTGGGTTACCCTGAACTCCTGGCCTGGCAACAAGCATGAGACAATGCATGGAAATCCCACTAATCCTTGGGACTCCCTTACAACCTTGCTATCTACTGCACACTCCGTAATGCATGTACCAAAGCCATCCATCTGGCTAAAGCTGAATATTTGGTCCACCCTTAATACCAATATAAATAACCCATCAAGGTTTTGGAAAGTTGTCCACTCACTCTTCTCTCGCAAACTAACCCCCCTCCCGACAATCAATATAATCACTGCTGACCCCCTATAGTCATAGCAGAATTTAATTCTATTTTATTTCATGTGCCTCACCCTGCTAGCCTCCCTCACATCCTTTCCTACTACCTCCCAACCCCTCACACCCCTCCACCCCATCAGCTTGCTGAGGGCTTTGTCTTTTCTCCCATCTCTCCCCATGACACCTTAAAGGCACTACTCTCTCTCTCAGCCCATCAAAGGGTCACTCCCCCGATGGTCTTGACCCCAAGCTGCTGTACTTCTCAGCACCTTCCATTTCACTCCTGCTCTCTGATCTCCATAACCTGTCATTCCACACCACTACTATCCCGACAGCCTGGAAACATGCCACAGTTCTCCCCCTGCCTAAGGGCGGTGATCTTGCTTCTCCTGGGAACTACCATCCCATTTCACTCCACCGCACCCTGGCTAAACTCCAAGAATACCTCGTTCTCTGCCAGCTCTCCTCCTTTCTTGACAAATCTTCCTTCTTCACTCCCTTCCAATCTGTGTTTCAAAAGAATCACTCCACAACCTCTTCCCTACTCAGACTCACGGACTCTATCCATCCTGCCATGGACAGAGGTCACATCATCTCTGCCATCTTTGTCGACCTCTCGCAAAGGCTTTCAACACTGTCTCCCACTCCCTCCTTCTTGACACCCTCTTGTCTGCTGGCTTATCTCACTCATCCTGCAGTTGGTTCAGAGTCTACTTGGCTGGTCATACCCAATCAGTTAAAATAGCTGTTTCAACTTCCCCTCCACTACCTGTCTCGACTGGTGTGTCACAAGGCTCTGTCCTTGACCCACTCCTATTCTCAATATTCCTGAATGACCTACCATCTGCATGCTCCTCATTCTCAATCCACATGTATGCAGATGACACTGTCTTGTTTACCCCAGGCCCCCTCTCCCTCCAATGTGATTTCCTCACTACAGCATGACTTCAATAACGTTAAACACTGCATAATTCACATCAGCTCTTTCTCAATGCCAAGGAGACAGTCCCCATGACCTTTGGCACTAGGCAGAGACTCTCTAGGTTGCCCTTCCTCCCTCCCTCCCCTCCTTCCACACACTTCACGCAACGACATTAGAGGACACATCCTCTTTTAAATACTTGGGTGTATGGCTTGACCAACACCTTAACTTTTCTGTACATATCGGTGCCATCCTGAAAACTGGGCCCCAAGCTTGACGCCTTACAGGAACCATACTTCCCTCCTTCTACTGGTCCAGCGTGATCTAGTACAGAAAATGATACTCCCTATTATTGACTATTGTGATACAGTCTACAGTGCTGCTCCCAAGTCTTCCCTCTCCAGATTGGATACTCTTTTCAATGCTTTCTGTCACTTTGTTCTTGACTCCCACCCCTGCACTCATCACTCTTCTATGTACCATTCTCTCACTTCCCCTCACTGGAGTGCAAGCGACTCTCCCACTGCACCAAGTTCACATCAAAGTACTGGCTTGATATACTCCCCTCTTACCTCTCCAATGCTCTCACTACTCCTCCCCCTCCCACTCACCTTCTCAGATCCTCTGATGCTTGCACTCTAGCAATCCTTCATCACTCTACCACCACAGGACAGGAAGCCTTTTTCTACTGCTTTCCTAAGCATTGGAACTCCCTGCCAGCCCCTATCTGGTTCTCCTCATCCTCCTCCTCTATCTCACTAGCCCTACACAATTTCTATGCCACTAACTGCACTTGTCCCTAGTCCTCCTTCTACCCTTCCTCCTATTCCCTTCCTCCTCTGCTCTATTTAACATTTCCCCATTCCACTCTGAGGCCCCCTGACACCCACTACACCTCAACCTTAACCTATCACCCTCTCCTACTTCCCAAATCACACTTCCTGATTCCTGACCAAACCCTCTCTCATCCTACCCCTTCTCCCATCTCATTCTGCCTGTGCCCTGTCCCTTGCAGTGTTTTCTGTATCCTGGAGGGGTTGCAGCTCCTCTCTCCTCCTCTAATTTTGTTCCTCTTGCAGGGTTCTTTGCATCCTGAAGGGGTCTAGGGTGGCAGCTACTTTGCCCCTCTCTGCTACCCTTCCTCCTCCCCCCGAACTGTGACTCCCTTGCAGGGTTCATAACATCTTGAAGGGGGTTAAGTCCGGCGAGCTAGTTGTCTCTCTCTCCTTCTTCCTTCCCCCGTCTGCCACCCCCACCTTGCAATTCCTCTCTCACCTCCCTCCCCTTCACTACCCCATCCTACCCCTATCTTCCCTCTGCTGCCCTTCCCCAAATCTCCCTTGCTTCCCTCCCTTCTCCTCTACCTGATCTTATTTTCACTTGTAAGGTTCTCAACACTCAGAAGTGATTTGGGTCTAGGCTGCCCCTTTCCCATCCCTTCCCTCTCCCTCTCCCCATTCTTCCTACCCACCCTCCTTTCACCACGCCTGTCCAAACCTACCTCCCATAGCCTACTCAGCACTTCTCAGCCCAATGCTCTATCCACTTCTACTGCACTTATCCTGTGTCTGCCCCCTCTATTCCAAGGTGCATGACTGGCAGTAATCACCAGTCCCTCTCTATTTAGGTTTCTCTTCAGGTTTATTTGGTTCTTATCTCCAGACAGATACTACCCTGGTATGTTTTTGATTTTTGCACTTATTATACATTTCTCTTTAATCTTAAAGTGTTTGCTTGTTCTCCCAACATTGTAATCCCCCAGATGCTTCTGGAAATGAGCTGTTCTACAGCTCATGATGTCTTTCCTGGTGAAACATTTTCTAAACAGAAAAATGAAAAAAAAAGAGACAGAAAATAAGTGCCTTCCAATTAATGTCAAGCTCCATTCATTAAAGAATTACCAAAAGAAACCTCTAACACAGATGGAAAAATAAACAAACAAAAGGGGTAAGTCACACAGAAGGAAGGAAATCCTCAAAGAGAGAAAACTGGAAAAGAAATACGATGGATATGGGCCCACTGAATCACCACGAGGAGCACAGCAGATTTCAGGCTGTTTCAAGCTTGGTCCATAAAACTGAAAGTGTAACCACACAGGAATAGGATAAATATGGAGTATCTCATGGAAAAAATGACCGACACTTTAATTGAATTGAGTGATTCCCAGGCAATTTCTAATCAGCAGAAAATGTGTCGGTCACAAAGAGCCAAATGTAAAGCAATTAAGTATAGTACAAATGAAGGCAGTTCCAAGAGATTCAAATTAGCCTGATATCAGGCTTGTATAGAAACTAAAAATGTTACTGCATCTTGAGCATAAAGTACACAGGGCTCAGTTTTCAAAATGAAAACTTTGATGCAAGATAATTGTGCCAAATGGGTATGATGCAATGACACCTTGGGTAAAAGTTTATGCTTTCCCCATTTGCAACTACAGGCTGCATTGAAATTGGGATTCTATGCACCAAAGCCACACTGTGCCTCCCTTTGCAGCAGAAGCACCTGTGTGCCTGATCACAAGGGTGTTCTTGCAATAGCAGGGCTACACATCCTTTTCAGTACCAGAAGCCCCACCATGGTGGAAAGAGTGGGCTCAGGTTTGACCCACCAGAAGCTGGTCTAAGAGCCCTGTGCCAGTTCCTGGGAGGGTGGTGAGTGGGGTGTTGCACCTGAAAGATGGGGGACAGGGTGCTGTTGGAGCAGTGGGGGTGCCATAGGATACAACAGGGGCATGGCAGCAGTGAAAGGAAGCTCAAGAGGCACTTGGTGGAGGTACCATATGGAGCAGCACATAGCCGCTCAGACCTGGTGGGGGGGGGGTCACGGCCACACCATCATGACCTGGATCCTAGGTGGAAGCCACCCCTAGCACCTGCCCCACAGAACCCACCGTTTTTGTACTGCACTCAGGCATCTGCTGGCCACCACATGGGAGGCTGTGTACCAGGGGAATGTTGCAGTGCCCAGGCCACATATCTGTCCACTGCATGTACCCCACAATCATCACCCACTACCACATGACCCAGGTAAGAGACTGTGGATCCTGTGTGCCAGGTAACAGAGCTGTTTCTACCTGGGGTCCAGGTTATGATGGTGTCACCATGCCAAGCTCCCCTGCCTGGTATGCTCAGCTCTGTGCTATTCCATATGGCATTTCCACTAGGTGCCTTCTCTGCTATCTTTCACTGCTGCCATGCCCCAGTTGAACCCTTTGGCACCTCCACTGCTCCAGCAATCCCTGGCCCCCACCTTCTTGCGAGATTACCCCCCCCCACCTCTGCAGCTCATCTAGGCTTGCACCAGGCAGGGTTGTTTGACAGCCATCCATCAAACCCTGGGCTGTAATATTAACAGGAAACTCTGTGCACTCTATAGGTTGAAACACAACCTTACCTCTGAGGCCAAAAGTGTGGCTGTCACGAGCTCCATCCTCCTAATGATCGATTACGGCATCCTGGTCTATGGGGCAGCCTCAGAAAACAGTCCTAAACTGGGCCAAGATGGCCATGAACAAAGCATGTCACTTTGTTACTGGAGCAGCCAAAACAACCCACACCTGCACACTTTACAACCTCACAAACTGGTTACCCCTTACTAGTAGGATAAAATACCAGACCTGCCTAATGTGAGCTAAAGCACTTCTGGGACTCACTTCTCCAGGGATATAAATTCCTTACACCCTGACAAAATGCCTATGCCACCAGGAGCTCAACCCATGGTGACCTCTCTGTCCCGCACTTCAGAACAACCAGACCATGTGCTCACTTGCAGTCAGGGCCCACCACTGGCTGAATGATCTAGACCTGGATACCCCTCTCCATGAGCTGTCAAACATTGGACAGTTCAAACAAGTACTGTAGAGGGCACTTTTTCCTGGCCCATGTAGCTGCCCCTAGCAACCCATCCCCCCACTTGAATCTAGCAGCACTGTTGGCTCTATGCACTGCATGTCCAGTCCTGTGTTCCTTGACAGTGCCTTCATGGTTGCATCTCTCCTGATTGTAAGCCCCTGTCATCTTACCTTCTGAATATACCCTGAATCATTAACTTTGTGATACTGATGTTGAACCTTTGATTATAAACCTTGGATTGTTGGCCTCTTGAATGTGATTTTCTGTATTCATCCTAAACTGTTGTATTGTAACCCACCCTCTGTATATAACCTGTTCTGCTGTACCTCTTTGTAACTGACGAGGAACCTTTGTAAATTAGCATTTTTATTTATTTTGTTTATTAGAATTTTGGTAACTGGGTAAGTCCACTGAGACCATGCAGTCCCTTTTTCAGTGATGACCTGGGTGACAATGATGGACACAGTACAATAGATAAATAGAACAATAATATACAGGATACAGAGAGATTTAACAATGCTGCAAAAATTATTACAGTAGAAAGCCAGGTATGTAACTTAAAACAGATCAAGCATTATGCATATATAAATAAATAGAATAACTAATATTATACAATATATACATAGCAGGAACACGAGAGCAGGTGGATTACAAGATACATCTATCAGAGTAACATAGACTAGGCATTAATGATGCTATAAGGGTTATTTAAAGCAATTGCAGAGGATGGAGTTAGTAGGAAAGAGGTAAGCTCTTTATTGAAGGAGGATAGGGTAGGGCAGGAGAGTAAGTTAGGGGGGGAAGGAATTCCAAGCAGAGGGAGCTGAGAAGTTGAATGAATGCTTACCCGATAGGCATTGCACCTTCTGGATTGTTACTAAGGGTAAGGAAGTAAATCTAAGTGTGCATGTAGGTACTTTTTGTAAATGATTCCTTAGGAAGGGGAGATTAAAGAGCTTGGTAAGTTTGAATACAAGGCATAAGGTGTGAAACTGTAACCTTGAGTCATAGGTAGGCCATTGAAAAGAATACAGGGCCTCACAGTGGTGTTTTCTGGAGTCCACCTAAGGGCAAAACATCCAATCCTATGATAGAGTTGATGCACCTGTGCAAGGGAAGAGGATTGGGTGTAGAGTAGTAGAGGGGACCCATAGAACAAAATATAGAGAAGGGATGTTGATGCAATCTTTTACAGGTGGCATTGGATAAAAATGGGCAGAGAGTATAATAACCTGAGCTTCTGGTTTACCATTTTGGTAAGCTGAGTTGCATGATGCTCCATTAAGAAGGAGGCACCTAGTGAACCCCAAGGTATTTAAAAGTACTAACCACCTCTATGGGGTCTCTTGGCTGTGTACTGATCTCGAGCTGTTTGGTAGGTTTGGGGATGAGTTATGGAAAACATAGCTTTTGTTTTTTGTATTTAGAATTAGGTGATTGTCAGAGAACTAGGTCTCAAGTGCAATGAAATCAAAAGTTAAGGCTTTGGTTAAGCCATTCTATATTGTTAGATGAGCCATATAAGACTGCATCATCAGCACAGCATTGCACGGACGCACCCACACAGAAGTTGGGGAGCTTGTTGATAAAAAGCGAGAATAGTTTCGGGCCAAGAATAGAACCTTGGGTACTCCATGTGAGATAGGCCATGAAGAGGAGAGTGAACCAGACCATTTTACCCTTTGCAGTCTTCCAGTGAGGCAGTCATGGAACCATGTGAGAGCTAAGTGATCTAGACCTAATTGATGCAATTTACCAAGGAGAAGGTGGTGGTTGACTAGGTCGAAGGCCTTAGTCAAGTCGATGAATACTCCACTGGCTAAAAGACCAGCATCACTTGCATTAAGAATGTCAGTCGAGACTTTGACAAGGGCTGTGGTAGTACTATGGCGCTCCTGAAGCCATGCTGACAGTTTGTGAGAAGATGATGTAAGTCCAGGTTGGATTGTAGCTGAATATGCAGGATCTGCCCCAGGATCTCAGCCAGTGGGCAGAGAATTGAAATAGGCCTATAATTTTCTCCACAGCCCTGGTCCTCCCTATGGAGGGGACCACCACAGCCACTTTCCAAAGATTTGGCACTTCGCCACAGAGGATGGATCTATTTAGTAGATCACAGAAAGGTGCAGTGAGTGCTGCTGCCCCTAGTTTAAGAAACCTGCATTCTAATGTGTCATGGCCAGGGGAGTTCTCTGACTTGAGATTTGATAAAAGCCTAAGGACTTCTCTTCTAGTGGCTATTATTGGGTGGAAAGAGAGTCGGGAGCCAAGAGTGGCATGATGCTGAGTAGGGATAGAGAAATCTGAGTCTGGGGGCAGGTGAATGGTGTACCTATCAAGGTCAGTGAGGAACTGATTAATTCCTTCTGCAATGGATGGGAGATCTTGAAGAAGGTGGCCGCCAGATGATAAGGAGCTTGGACATTGGGTCAATTTACCTTTGATCACAGAATTGATATTTTTCCAGAATTCCTTGGGCTTGCTGAGATTCTCAGTCTGAAGTGAGCAGAGATTGGTACATTTAGCACCCTGTATCCTATTTTTACACTTATTTCTCATCTGTCAATAATATAGCCAATCAGAATGAAGGATGCTGTGTTTATAGGCCTTCCAGGCTGCATCACTACTCTTCATGAGGGTCCTGATTTCATTAGAGAGCCAGGGTGCCTTAATACCCTTAGAACTATGTCTGGTAAGTGGAGCATGTCTGTTGATAATGTTTTTAAAGGTAAGGATAAAATAATCAAGTGCCTGGTCTATTGAGGGGAAGCAAATAATGGGTGTCCAATCAGCATTACTAATAGACATTGAGAAATGTTCTACATTAAACTGAGACATTTTCCTGGATTCATGTATTATGGGTGGTGGGACATCAAAATTATTACACATATAGTATGTAGGACAGTGGTCACTAATACAATCTGGTAAAACACTGACAGTTTTGATCCTATGTGGGCAGTTAGATAGTAACCAATCCAACAGCGCTGCAGTACCTGTTTTGGAGTTATGTAATGTAGGCAAGGAGATAAGTGAGGTGAATTTTGTGTCAGAGACTAGCATATGGTCCTTGTGTTTTTGGAGGTCAACCAATCAACCTTGAGATCTCCACAGATTACTGTGCCATGAGGGAAGAGCTGACAATGCTGACATAAGGGAAGGCAGTTAATTGGAGGCATCCCGTGGGGTAGGTAAATACATCCAATAAGTAGTTTCTAACATTGCCTAAAGTTAGTGAGATAAATAAAGATTCTGCATTGGGAGGCATGCCAGGGGGAGAAGAGATAAATGTGACATGAAATTTAGACTTAACATATATTAAGACATCTCCCCCTTTCTACCTAAATGGTCATGCCTGTGGCAGGAGAAGTCAGGGAGATCAATTTCATGTTGTTGTAACCAAGTTTCTGTTATTCCAAGAATGTCTGGGTTGAGATTAGTTGCCCATGCCTGAATCTCAGCATTTTTAGGCTGGAGGCTTTGAGCATTTGAATGAGCAATTTTGATGCTTTTTTCCCTCGACATGTAAGGGGCAGAAGCAGATAGAGGACTCTGAGGGCCAGGGTTAACTTTAATGTCACCAGTTAGAACAAGGAGTAGGGACAAGTGTATGGTCAGAGTTTACTTTAAGAAGTGTAGTCCTACGGTATTTATGCTAATCCTACATAACAAGTGCAGGGAGGTTCAGGTACATACACCAAGGTTGAAGGCATCCTTTTTTTGCATGAGATGAGTGAGCTGAATGGAAGGTGAATTGTTGATGTAGGTTTGGCTAGAATAGAGGGGCAAGGATTCTTGAGGCAGGGGGGCTAGGCACTGTGCAATAATTCTATCGAGCAGAGAAATGGATAAGATAAATAATAATGCAATAGCACTGCCCACTTGGCCATGGGTGTAACCTGACACAGGACAATGACAACTGGCAATCTTCTAGAGGCCAAGTAAAGTTGACAGAGTAACTGCCGGGGTATAGAGATTGTTAGCAACTTCACTTCTGAAAAGTCACAGTAGCATAGTGAGACCTAAGAAGATATAATTCTTCAAATGTCGAGGGTGTAGAGGAGAAAGCCAACTTGTAGTATATGTTACTGTTCAAAGGTATCATCTAATTTACTTAAATAAATAAATAAATAAAACACAGATGAACCACATGCTTGGTGCAGCCTTGCGGCTGCAACAACTATCAGATCTTGGCACAGAGACTACCATTTTTTAAGAAATAGGACACAAGGTCCTAGTGCAGCCTGAGTCTGACAAAACAATAGATTGGCGCAAATTGTGGTGATCTAAACCTCTCTGAAAATGGAGCCACAGTGTTCATATGGCAACTAGAACACATGATCATGCTAATCAAGACATAATATTATTATTATTATTATTATTATTATTATTATTATTAGATTCAGCTACTGTAACATAGCAAAACAATTTTGGGAAAACAAGGAGACATTACTGATGTTATGGATAGTTATGGAACCTCCATTAATGGTTAAATCATTGTTACCAGAATTTACCATTTCTTTCATTTATTTTTTGTTAAGAGACTCAGATGTGAACAATTGCAAGATTAGCATGATGATAAGAGGGGTCTGAGGAAACCATGTTAACTTTGCATGAAAAAGGTAAGATATGCACTTAGAAAAGGGGATCCAAATGATAGTTTTTTCTTAACACACCCAAACCAGTTCAAGGAAAGAAAACCAGTAGTCCAAGTGTCCTTCAGAAATGTTAGTGCCACATTTTAAACATGGCAATGGATTTGTTCAGTTGGTAACTGTAGGTTTTGAAATAGAATATCCTGAGTTGATTTGTCGCCAAATGATTGATACAAATGAAGGACCTAATAATACTAAAGACAAAGAACTAATGTAGGCAGTTATTGAGCAAGTAAAACAGAAACTTGATTTATCTCCAGTAGGTGGTAGCATTAAAGATAAGTATAAGGAACCACCTAAAGTACTGGAACTACTTAGTTGTAATATCACCTCAAATGAAACAGTTAGTGACATTATATGATCAACTTGTGAATTCTTAGCCAAAACATGTGTCATTTTAAAATGTAACACTGTTCCTTGCATAAAAATCCATCCTGACAAAAACTTAAACCATCCTCAGATTGACATTTTTTTATATAGAAGTTGACTAGAAAGATACATAAAAGAGCAGAATTCTTGGATTCTTTCAGCCTACATCTGGTAGATTTAGAAGACAGTTTTGAGACTAATAACAAAGATGTAGTCAAACAGGATAATGTTCAAATACTAGAAGACACAGCTCCATTACCTTCTAATCTTAGATTTCAGAATAATTATTCAGTACTGGAAAGAATATCTGACAACTGACAAGATGAGGTTCAATCTACTTCTAATAACTTGTCAAATGAGACAAATACCAAAATATTCAATTGTTTCCTGGAACATAAACGGATTAGTAAGTAAACTCTTACTTAAGTCATGCATGAAGTATATAAAGAAGTTTGATATAGTTATGCTCTGGATAACATGGCAGCAAATAGATACTTCCAAATTTGAGGGATATGATATATTTTATACTAAGGCAACTAAATACTCAGAGTATGGTCAAAATAAATTGTGCTTATTAACAGCAGCTACTTTACAGTGGGAAGTGGAAACTGAACAGCTAAGATGGCTTGCCTCAATGAAAGGCAGGCCTGTTTGCCCCAGGTCACCTGACCCAGGGGAAGGGTGCTCAGTCAGGTAAAGAGGCGGGAGGGGAAGTGGTTGAGTAGGTGCAGAGGTAGGTCAGAAAATAAAGGAACAGAGGAGAAGATAGGGGTGGAGTTTTATGTGATGGACATATGAAGGGGAGGAGTAAAGGCAGCAGAAGTAAGAGGTGATTGGGCAGGGAGAGAGAGAGAGAGAGAGAGAGAGTAGAGATGTGGTTTAAAAGGGGCTGCACAGGACAGGCTCCTCTCACATTTTTTGGATTGCTGGTGTTCTGGTTTTTCACTAGCCAGCACATCAGTCAGTGATTTTTCCTTTTTGTTTTCACTGGTGAGGCATTGTTTGGTCCTTTTATTGGTAAGGGCTTTACTAATTTAATATTTCATAAGAAATAGGAAGTGCACTGTGGGTAAATCAGCATTGTTATTGTATATAGCATTTAGCTGTTTTACTTAGTAGTGTTTTTTATGTCGTCTAGGAATCCATCAGCACTGTTTGTTTATGTTGAGTATTTCACTTAGAAGGTTGGTGAAAGGTTTAGCTCTCAACTGTCCCACACTATGAGGAACAGTTCCTCATTTTACCTTACAAAAGGCCCCTGTTCCAAATTGAGAGGGTCTGTCCCACATTCAGTGTTAAGATTTCAAAGCAAAAACACATAGCAATGAATGTGAAAAATTTATTATTGTATTAATAGGAAAACCGTGAACATGAAGGTACACATTTTTACAGTGCTGAGTTTCTATGTTAAAGATTTCATGAAGTGTCCAACATTTTGCCTAATTGTTCCATATTTGGAGAGCCAGTGTTCCACATTTGGGGGACACAAGGTTTGAGAGGTATGTACCATTTAACTGCTTTGTATGTCCTTTTGGAAAGACAGCACCAGAAATTCATTAGATGAGCATGGGAGGGCAGGAGTTTGTCAGCACAGAGAGTCTTGGGGCTAAAATGTGAATGCCAAATTACTTCCATGCCTGTGGGGACTCGCCATCAGACATGAGATCAAAAGGAAGGACTGAAGCATTATCGAGGTCCTGGCACACACCCTGATAATCATGGGGCCTCGGGTGTGTTTGGATGGGGTCAGGAGAGTGGATGGCAGGGCACAGCAAGTGCACACCAGCAGAGTACAAAAAAGAAACATTTCTAGTTTCAGAAGGACAGAGAATGGATGAGAACCACTCAACAGATGGTAGCGAGTGGGGGAATAGGGAATGCGGCACAGGCCAGAAGTAACAGGTGGACCACATGGTTGGCCACCATGATGGGAGGGGTTGGTATAAGCAAGGAAGGGTGGTGGGAAATCAAGAGGGGAGTGCCTTTCAGGAGCCCAACATGGAACCAGACAAAGAGAGGTAGGGCGGATTGTTATCAATATTCAAAAGCTGTTTTCTTTGCATGATAGTTACTAGAATTGAGAGGGGCTCATACCAAGAGGAGGGAGGGCCCAGGCAGAGGCCTAGGAACCAACGGCATGGTTGGCCACTATCTTGGGAGAAGGAAAGTGCTTGGAAAAATGTGGATGCAGCAAGGGATCCCCCCCCCTTGTTTTTTCAGAGAATGGTCAGACAAATGGGGGCAGTGAGAAAGTCATGCCCTGGAATGGACAAAGTTAAATCATATATACACACATATATATATATATATATAGATAGATACATATATTCTATGCAAAAAACTGCATTAATGCATCATTTAGGGTTAAAACACAAAAAGTCAGGAAATGAAAAATCTTTAGGGTTGCCCCTTCCCCCAGACTCGCCCATCATCCCAAGACTGACAGCTGATGGGGTGTCATTGGAGCCCTTCAGGCTCTTCACTCCCACCAACCTGCAGAAGGAGGTGGGAGGGAGGGCCATTCGGGCCCTGCGTTCCCCCAATTTGTAAGCATGTGTGTACTATCATGTTTAGTGTGTAACCACATAGAAAAACTTAGAAAGGAGATTGAGGGTCTGCAGGAGGAACTAAGACAGGCAAGGCAGATTGGGGGTGGGTTTAGCCCAATACTGGAGGGAGGAAGAAGGGGAGATGAGGGAAGGCAATTTAAGCCAACAGTGGTGAGGAGAGGTTCAGAAGAAGGGAAGCAGAGACAAAGGGCCCAGACCAGGAAGAATGATTGCTGGGGAAACCAGGTCAGGAGACAAAAGACAAATGGAAGGAGGAGATAGGGACTTGTGAGGGAGGCGAAGAGTGGCAAAAGTCATGGAGTGGAAAGGAGAGAACAGGTTACTATGAAGAGAGAGGGCGGGCATTTGTGAAGGGTCTTCAGAAAACAGCTGTGCACTGCTAGAGAGGAAGAAAGTGGAGGAGGAAATGATGAAATTAGAGGAGTAATTGATAAATGCCTGGACCAAACTGGAGCAGGGAAGTTCTGCTGGGAGGAATGCAACAGAGGGTAAAAATAATGTGCAGGAGGGAAGAAGAGGAGCTGGAAATGAGAGAGGAGATGAATGGAAGCAAGCAGGGAGTAAGAGGGTGGAATCTTAGTGCTGGGGACTCAGTACTAAGAGGAGTTAGGTGGGGTAGCAAGGGGGAGAGACATAGTCGCATTTGGGTGGAGGCCATGCCAGGAATGACAGCGGAAAGGGTGGGACAGTCTGTTCTGAAATAAGCTAGAAGGGGTAGGGACAAGCCTCATTTAATTATACATCTTGGGACAAACGAGCTGGCTGACAAGACAGTAGATATAGTCCAGAGGAGGTTTGAGGAACTAGCACAATTATGTGAGTGGGCAGGAAGATCAGTAACTTTTCTGAGATACTTCCAGTGCCAAAGGCAAGCACAACAAGAAAGCTGAGAATAGAGGAATTTAATGGATGGCTAAGAACCTGGTGTTGTGCTAAAGAGTATGGGCTGTTGGGGGTGGGAGGGACCTGGGAGGACAGTAGTCTCTATGCCAAGGACAGACTACACTTGAGTGAGGAGGAAAGAAAGTGTTGAAACAGAGGATGGAAGAGTATATAGAAGTTGGAAATTTAAACTAGGAGTGGGGGTGGCAGTTGGGGAAGAGATATGCAGAGACCACAGGTTGGGAAATCATATGAGCTACCCCATAACAGTGACAAAGGACAAGTGGCAAGTACTATTGGTGATGCTAGGAAAGGAGGCAGGATGGGAGGGGGGGAAAGGGTGAAGGTGGTTACCCTTAATGCTAGGAGCCTCAGAGGAAAACTGCAGAGTTACAGGTTCTCATGGCAGAGGGAGAGGTGGACATTGCAGCCATCACGGAAACATGGGCCACCCAATATAATGACTGGGACCTGTCTGTACCAGGGTACAGGTTATTTCGTAGGGACAGGGTGATTGGGATAGGAGGGGTGGCACTATATGTGAAGGAAGGACTGAAGTGTGTAAGGGAGGAAGGGGAGGAGGGTAGTACGGAGTCACTTTGGGTGCAAATCCAGGATTCCAAGAATAGGATTCTTAGAATGGGAGTGGTGTACAGGCCACCATCTCAGACGGAGGAGTTAGACAGGGAACTAGCGTGACAGATCAGGAGGACCTGCGAGAAGGGTAGTGTAGTGATTGTGGGGGACTTCAACATGCCAGGAGTGGACTGGAGCACCCCAATAACCAGAAGCAGAAGGGAGCAGGTACTGCTGAATGCCTTCCAGGACAGCTTCATGCTGCAAATGGTCAGTGAACCAACCAGGCTAGGGAATACCCTTCACCTTGTGCTGGCAAATGGGGACTTTGTGAGAGAACTTACAGT
Source organism: Neoceratodus forsteri (assembly GCA_016271365.2). Lineage (NCBI taxonomy): Eukaryota > Metazoa > Chordata > Ceratodontiformes > Ceratodontidae > Neoceratodus > Neoceratodus forsteri. The sequence continues at coordinate 877,691,051 of CM028131.1, read as the reverse complement.
GGAGGAACCGCTGTCAGGGAGTGACCAACACTCAGTATGGCTCACATTGGATATGGGCAAGGAAGGAGTGGAATCTGGCACAAGAGTGCTGGACTTCAGGAGGGCTGACTTTGGGAGGATGGGGAAGTGGTAAAGGGTACCTGGCCAGAATTCAATCTAGTATGGATACTAACCAGAGGTGGGAGCTCATAAAGCTGGGGATAGTGTGGCGGCAAAACCTGCTGCAAAGCCCAGAGCAAGAAGGCTGGGGCTAGAAACCGAGCTGGTTTGAGCAAGGAGTCATGGAAAGGTAAGGAGGAAAGAGCTGACTTTAGGAAGTACAAGAAAACAGGGAGGGGAGGACAGAGGGAGTACTTGACAGAATCGAAGGACGTGACATGGGCAGTGAGGAGAGCCAAAGCATCTACGGAACTCAGGCTGGCACAAGGCATTAAGAAGAGGAGAAGGACTTTTTAAGTACATTAGGAGAAAAGGAGCTGTAAGGACCACATAGTAAGGATTAGGAAGGAGGGGGTTGGGTGGAAGCAGGGTACGATAAGGCGGAAGCACTAAATGAGTACTTCTGCTCAGTATTTACTAAAGAGAAGGGGGACACCCAAGGTGGGAGAAATGGCAGAAGCAGGGGAAGTGGTGACAGATGGGAAATCATGGAGGGCAGAGTTTGAGAGGGTTTGAAGGCACTGAGGGTGGACAAGGCACCAGGCCCAGATGGCATCCACCCCAGGGTACTGAAGGAGCTGGCAGAGGTCCTTGCAGGACCTTTGCAACCTATTTAAAGCTTCACTACATTGGGTGTGTACCTCAGGACTGGAGGATGGCTCTGTGGTGCCCCTCCACAAGAGTGGCCCCAAGGCTGAACCGGGAAACTACAGACCAGTGAGCCTCACATCCATCGTGGGTAAGCTAATGGAGGCTATCCTGAAGGAGAGGCTGGTGGCCCTCCTAGAGGCCAAAGGACTACAGGACAGCAGACAGCATGGCTTCATATGTGGCAGATTCTGCCAAACCAACCTGGTCAAGTTCTATGACTGGGTAACTTAACAGCTGGACAGGGGCCATGCAGTGGATGTCCTGTATTTGGACTTCAGTAAGGCATTTGACTCGGTGCCACATGGAAGGCTGGGAAGGAAGTTAGTAGGCACAGGGGCGGGTGCAAAGCTGGTGAGATGGGTAGGCAACTAGCTTAAGGCAAGGCAACAGAGGGTGGTGGTGGGTGAGGAGCTCTCACACCCAAGGGCAGTAACGAGCGGTGTCCCACAGGGCTCGGTGTTGGGACCAGTGTCGTTTAGGATATTCATTGCAGACATATCATGGGACATCAAGAGCAAGATCAGTCTGTTTGCTGATGATACCAAGGTTGGCGCGGTGGTGGATGACCTAGGGGGATGGTAGGGGTTGCAGGATGATCTGGCAAAGCTTGAAACCTGGTCAGACACATGACAACTGGGGTTTAATGCCAAAAAGTGCAAGGTGCTGCATTTTGGGATGAAGAACCCAAGGAGGAGTTACCAGCTGGGGGGAGTGCAGCTAGCCCAAACAGAGGAGGAGGAGAAGGATCTGGGTGTGCTCATTACAGGGTCAATGAACAACTCAGTACAATGTAGGAAGGCAGCTGCAAAGGCCAACAAAATGCAGGGTTGTATTGCAAGGGTATATCCTCGAGGAGGAGGAGGTGATTCTGCCACTGTATAGGTCATTAGTTAGACCACACCTGGAGTACTGCGTGCAGTACTGGCGTCCGTATCTGAAGAGGACATTAAGTTACTGGAGGGGTGCAGCGCAGGGTGACAAAGATGATCAAGGGCTGGGGACTTATCATACGAGAGAGGTTGAAGGAGTTGAACATGTACTCACTGGAGGAGAGGAGAGGAGAGGCGGGTGACATGATTGAAACCTTTAAATACATGAACAGAATAAATAAGACGGGTACAGAAGGCTGTTCAAAGTAAGGAGGGAGGCACCAGGGCCATGATATGAGACTGGAGCGAGGAAGGTTAAAGAGGGAGATGAGGAGACACTTTTTTACAGAGAGGGTGGTGGCTGGGTGGAATGCGTTACCTGCAGAAGTGGTATGCAGTAGAACAGTGGACTGCTTCAAATGAGGATGGGACAGGACAAGGGGGAGTGTTAATGAAGAGGAAGGGTGGAAGGGAGGGGCAGCTACAGAATAAGGGGTGCTAGCTGCACATTCGAGCAGACTTGATAGACCTCTAGGCCTTTATCTGCTGGCAAATTTCGTATGTCTGTACCCTCCAAATTTCAATGTAAAACACCAAGCACTGTCCGCAACACGCAAATTGCATCACGCAATATCTCCGCCAAAAAATTTTCTCCGACGTGTAAACACTGTAATTCACATCTACAGGGCATGCCGAGAACACCCTCCAAATTTCATTGCAAAAGACCAAACCATGTCCAAAATATAACATGCTAAAGTTTGACATTTTCATTCATCAGAGTTGCTGAATTCTGCACTTATTAACATTTTACAGGCACAACGACTGAAAACTACATCCATGATACTAAGGCTAGGTACCCTATCAATTTCAAGCCACCAGCACAATGCAAAACACTGTCCGCAACACGTAAATTGTGTCACACAATATCTCCACAAAAAAAACTTCTCCAACACATAAACACTGTATTCACATCTACAAGACATGGCGAGAACACCCTCCAAATTTCAAGTAAAAAGACCAAACCGTTTCCAAGATATTTAAACTTAAAGATTGGTGAAATTGACCTATCTAATTCATTATAAAATCTGGCCATCTTGTCCCTCCCTCGCAATCAAAGATGGCGATCAAAGAATCTCACGATCAAAGAATTTGCAGGCTCATGATCAAAGAATTTGCAGCCTCATGATCAAAGAATAAAAAATCCTGTAACTCGAGTTTTAGGCAGAATTACATGGAACCACCACCATGCCTTGATAGGACGAAGCACCCTGAGCAAAACCCACCCTCATTTGTGTTCCTAGTTCACCCCTGAGCTGATAAATTTGCATTTTTTAAAGGGCCATCTCGTCCCTCGCGCGCAATACAGGATCACGATCAAAGAATCTTGTGATCAAAGAATTTGCAGGCTCACAATCAAAGAAATTGCAAGCGCATGATCAAAGAAGACAAAATGGTGAAACTCGACTTTTAGGCAGAATTAAATGAAACCACCACCATGCCTCGATAGAACGAAGCCCCCTGAGGAAAACCCACCCTCATTTGTGTTCCTAGGCCACCCCTGAGCTGAGAAATTTGCATTTTTCAAAGGGCCATCTTGTCCCTTGTTCACTATGCAAGTTCACGATCAAAGAATCTTGCGATCAAAGAATTTGCAGGCTCGCGATCAAATAAATTGCACGCTCATGATGAAAGAATAAAAAATGGTGAAACATGAGTTTTTGGATGATTTAGATGAAACCACCACCATGCCTCGATAGAACGGAGCCCCCTGAACAAAATCCACCCTCATTTGTATTCCTAGACCACCCCTGAGCTGAGAAAATTTTATTTTTAGCTTGTGATGCAAGATCATGATCAAAGAATTTGCAGGCTCATGATCAAAGATTGTTAGTGAGCCGCTATCAAAGAATTTAAAAGCTTATAACTCTATTTTTTGACCATTTTACACCAATCCAAAGGCATGGCTCAATAGAACTGAGTCCCCTAAGTAAAACCAATGTAAGTTTTACTTCAGGAGTGACCCCAGAGACGAGATATTTGATTTTTTCCAATCGGAATTTAAAAACAAGATGGCGGACCTTGTGATCAAAGAATTCTCGGGGACAATGATTCTTGAACCGTAAGGCTGCAAATTCTTTGACCACCAAGTGGGACAAGATGGCCAGAACCCCATTCTTTGTTGCAAAATCCATATCCATTTTCCCATTGACTCATAATGGGAACTTAAAAGTGCTATAACTTTTGAATGCCTCGGTATTTTTTCTCCAAACGAAAAGTGGCATGTTCAGCCAGTCAGGTTCTTTCAGATGAGCCATCTCTCAAGAGTGGCGCACCACACAATGGCCACACAGGGCCATGGACAAAAAGCAAAACTGCCTCCAAACCTGGATAATTTTGCATTTTTCAGCATTTTCATGCGTAAAGTCCGTAAGTCCGACTGAAACAAAATTTGCCAAATCAAGAGATCTACCATGCCCCACTGTGCATACCAAATTTCAAGCAAATCCATTGCATGGGTCCAAAGTTATTAACACCAATAATTTTGATTTTAACATAGAAGTTCCTTCATAACCCTAAATATATTGGCGCGACTGCGCCCACTATAACATATATATATATATATATATATATATATATATATATGGTACAAGGGAGGCTGCAGTGGGACCACATAGGGCAGCTGCCATCTGACAGATCCAGGTCTTGGTCATGTAGGCGGCCATCTTAGGGATAGTTAAATCATGAGGTAAGGCCCAGTTTGTATTATTAGGCAATCAGTTACACAGTATTTAGGGGAATATGAGAAATAAAACAAAAATTGAGATGTGGATACACTGGACAAGAGTGGCATTAAAAATAAGTAAATAAATGGTATATAATAAGAAATATAAGAGGGATATATGAAAAAATGGCAACAGGCTTTTGGCCTAAGCTGATGGTTAAAGGTTCAGGGCAGGATGCAGACCAATCTATTTTGGTGACTGATCTCATCAGACACAAGGATAAGAGGCAGTTAAAAAGGAGAATATATATATATATATATATATATATATATATATATATATATATATATATATCACAGTATATACACATACAAAAAAAACACATAATAATCACATGTGTACTTCCCCATCTCCCCACAATTTTCCTGTTCAATTAATAGGATATTATAAAAAAAAGCCTATGGGGAGGAAGGAATACATTGCAATATATATATATATATATATATATATATATATATATATATATATATATATATTTATTTCTGTGTCTGTGTCTTCTGTTGGCACCCTTTGCAGACTGCGTGAGAGGCCTTTCAGCACCATGCAATTCTGCTTAAAATTTAACCAGTGTAATATTTTATGGTGATTTGCATATACAGCCAATGATGCTTTGCATTATGGGGGTATATGTGATTTTGTATTTCTTTGAAACTTGGCTTCCCAGCCAATGTTCTTTGGGGTAACCCTTGCCTCAGTGCTTGCACACTAAGGTTCTTGTCTTTAGCTTGTTTTTTGTTTTATTGGGCTCACCACAACCCAACCCAGATAGACCAACTTAGGGTAGCTGGTTCATTCCACTGGGATGTCATACAGATGAGGCACACTGATGAGTCCTGGCAGGATGAAACACATGTCTGTGTCTTCTTTTGGCACCCATTGTAGACTGTGTGAGATGCCTTTTTGCAACATGCAATTCTGCTTAAAGTTGAACCAGCATAATATTGTGTGGTGATTTGCATATACAGACCATGATGCTTTGCATTATGGAGGGTAATGTGATTCTGCATATATATATATATATATATATATATATATATATATATATATATATGTAAAACCAGGGCAAAAATGGGAAGAGACTAGAATGTCTGCAGATCATTGACCTACCTATTTATATTACATCTCACACAGCATACAATGGTAACAAGAGGTGAAAGAATTCAAAACAGGAGGTGGTGTGACAAGTGATGGAGCTTGTAGAAAAGGCACAGAGAATTCATGATGAAGTGGAAGCCACCCCTTGGTTGTGAGAGGAAACAGAAGGATGGCAGTACACTGGCTGGAAAAGGTGGCAGGAAGCAACCGACGGGTGGCACCACAGGACCCAAGAGCCAGAACACCAGTCCAGGGCCCCCTGCTCCCACCTTCACAGATCCCCCTTTTGCCTCCTCATGTACCACCCCAGCCACAGCCAGGTCCACCAGAACCACCAGCCCCAATCAAGGTGCCTCTGCCACTGGCTCCACCTCAACCAACTGTGCCGCAGGGCAACAGAATGCCAAATCAACCCTTACAGCTAGCACCAATGCCACCACAGCCACCAACGAGATCAGATAAAATAGATGTGATGTTGGAGGGTAGCATAAAGGAACATGTAGAAAAAATGATAGGGTCCACGGGGGAGAACAGCATAAGGGAATTTAAGAAGGTGCTGTGGTACATTAAGAAGGGTAAGGTTGGGGAACAGGGATCTGAATTGGAGGTACAGGTAGAGATGGGCAAAATTTGCAAATTTCATTCTGCAAACATGAAATGCAAAATTCCACCATTGAAATGCAGACTTTTGAGGGCAAAATGCAGAATTTCACCCACAAATGGTGGAATTCTGCCACTCACAGTGCAATTCACTGTTGACATGCAAAATTCTGCATTTTGACGGTGAAATTCCACATTTGGCACCCACAAAATATTTTGCGGAATTTACGAATTTTGCTAAATATTTTGCATGGCAAAATTCATTATTTTACAGGAATTTTGCCAGTGAACTAAAATGTAGCTATATCTCTTGGTACAGGGAACACAGGGGGTTTGGGAATGGACTTAGATACCCCGGGTGTTAGAATCAGGGATCACGTGTTGTTAGCCACAAAAGAAAAGATTTGGAAGGGAGAGTATCTTGATGTATTCACCATAGCAAATAAAGAGATGGCAACAAAATATGAGGAGAATGAAAGTTTTGGTAAGAAGGATATGGCAGCGACTCCGGTTTTACTTGGAAGAGGGAAGGAGGTGCACAATCTCTGGGCAAGGACATGGGACCCGTGGTCAGTGGGTTTCATTACTACAACCCCATTATCCGGGAGATGTGGCCAGAGCTGGCAATGCTGCTTCTGGCCTACTCTCTTATAGGTGCAGTGTCTATCAGATGAGAGTAGACACTAACTGGATACAGTATAATGAGCTGTTCTGCAGAGGATGGCCTCACATGGCGATGTGTGATGGGACACAAGGTACTCTGTCTTTTGGTTTGAGACCATGACTGTTCTGGGAGCGGAGCAATGGGAAATGGGCCAGGGTGGCAGTGGCTAAAGTTTTGTTGGAGATATAAAAAAGTGCAATATTTATGGCTGAATGCCACTTCAAACACACCTGCTTGAAATGTGTGGGTCCCACCCAACCTCCAGATGTAGAACTTGTAAACAAGGGAGTAGTGGGTTTAATTTTGGGAGTCAGCCTTCAGGCCAGCCATTTGGGGTTTCAGGGAACAGCCTGGGGCAGGGAGGGTAGGGGAGAGGTTTTCAGGGGTGGGAGAGGTTTGGGCAAGGAGCAGGACTTAAGAATGACAGAAATGACAGAGATCTGGTACCAGATGGCAAAGACACCTATAAAGTTAGAAGTGTTATGGCAATGGACGAGGAGCTACCCAGACCAGGAGGCCACAAGGGTCTTGTTGGAGGGTTTTTCCAGAGGTTTCAGTCTACATTTTCAAGATTAGATGGAGGGTATGAAGGCCAAAATTTTGGCTCAATAAAGGGCAAGGAGGAGGTTTTAGCCAGAAAGATTAGGAAGGAAGTTGAAGCAGAAAGAGCAAAGGACCTTTTCTGACCCCTCCATTTGACAATTTCAGGGTGCCCCTATCGGGCCTCATCCACAAAAAATATCTGGGAGAGTTTCAGGTGATTCACCATCTTTCACACCCGAACGAGGGGTCAGCGAATGATTACATTAGTGAAGAAGACAGCAGAGTTACCTACACAATACTAGATGAGGCTGTCAGGATGATTAGGGCAGTCAAGAGGGCATGGATGGCCAAGACCAACACTAAAGCTGCTTTTAGTTGCTTCCAGTTTGGCCTGAGGACTGGGATATATTGGTTTCTGTCTAGAAGGGCAGTTTTTTTTTACAAAGCCATGCCCATGGGATGTTCTGTGGCATGCACCACATTCAAGACATTCAGCACATGGATACAGTGGGCATTTGGAGCTCAATACAAGATAGTGTGGTCATCCATTATCTGGATGATTTCCTTCTGGTAGGGAGGAGAGGGAGGTAGTGTGGTGGTGGTATGCTCAGACAGTTTTGGGATATGTGTGGTCAGCTAGGAGTACCACTAGCAGAAGATAATGAACTGGATTACAAGCTGGCTGAGTGGGAGGCTGCAACAGGTGGTGGTGGGAGGGGAGCTCTTAACTCCAAGGCCAGTGATGAGTGGGGTGCCACAGGGCTCTGTGCTGGGACCAGTATTATTTGGGCTCTTCATATCAGACATTGCACATGGGGTGGTAAGCAAGGTAAGTCTGTTCACAGACGACACCAAAATGAGAGCAGTGGTGGATGGAGTGGAGAGAAGGAGGCAGCTACAGGGGGACCTAAGCAAGCTAGAGGAGTGGTCAGAGAGGTGGCAGCTGGGGTTCAAAGCAAAGAAGTGTAAGGTTATGCACTTCAGGGTGAAGAATCCTAGAAGAGAATACTGGCTGGGAGGGGTTTAGTTGGGGATCATTGAGGAGGAGAAGGACCTAGGGGTAATGGTAACAGAGACCATGAATAACACTGCTCAGTGCAGGAGAGTGGCTGCAAAAGTGAACAAAATGCTGGGGTGCATAGCAAGGGGTTTTTCATCCAGGTGAACAGAGGTGGTCTTGCCCCTCTACAGCTCGCTAGTAAGGCCACACTTGAAGTATTGTGTGCAGTTTTGGAGGCCATACCTGAAGCGTGATATCAGGCTACTGGAGGGGATGCAGAGGAGGGCAACAAAGATGATATGTGGAATGGAGGGGAAAGACTATGACAGCAGGTTGGGAGACCTGAATACTGTATGTACACCTTGGAGGACAGAACGGACAGGGGGGGACATGATAGAGACATTCAAGTATCTCAGGGGAATCAATAAGGATGGGGCAGATGGGGTCTTTAACCTAAGCAGGGGGAGGGACACCAGAGGGTATGGGCTTAGAATACAGGGGGGAAGATTTAGGAGGGAAATGAGGAGACACTATTTCATGAAGAGGGTGGTAGCAAAATGGAATGCACTACCAGAATGGGTGGTATCATGTAAATCCGTGAACAACTTCAAAAGGGCATGGGACAGGGAATGGGGAGATTGAGGGTGGGGAGGTGGGCGGCATTGGAATGACAAAGTGGAGGGTGTGAGGCAGCTGTAAACTAGAGGTGCTAGTGCAAACTTGAGCAGACTTATAGACTGGGTGGTCTGTTTCTACTGGCACATATGGTCATAAGATGGAGGGCTGAGTCAGCAAGTAGAATTTTGGGGATTGAAATAGATGTGAGGGAAGGACTGTTTCGATTATCAGTGCAGAAAGTCCAAAAGTTGAAAAGTCTCATAGACACCTTAAAGGGCTGGAGACGGGTGCCACTTCAGTTAGTGCAACAACTCTTAGGACACCTTAACTTTGCTTGCCAGGCAATAGCCCCCAGGACAGCATTTACACGTCTACTAGCCAGGGCTACTAGAGGGGCCACCAGGCCCTCTCACTGGGTAAATATTTCAAAAGGGGTCCAGGAAGATCTGGAAATTTGGGAGGAATTTCTGTGGTCATACAATGGAGTTTTGTTTTGGCAGGAACAATGGGTCTTCAATACAGACCTAGTACTGTATACAGATGCTGCTGGGGGGTTAGGGATGGGAGCTTATTTCAAAGGTAAGTGGTTTTCGAACAATGGCCAGAGGAATGGGTATGAAGAGGTTTCAGGGGACATCTCCTTTTAGAAATCTTTCCCATGGGGTAGCTTTGTAGTATGGGATGAGAATTGAGCAACCAGAAGGTGACATTTTGGTGCAACAACAGGGTGGTGGTAGATGCCTTGAATAGGAGAGAAGCTATGCCAGAGACAGTGATGATGGTTATGAGACAACTGGTACTACAGGGTTTGAGGCTGAACATGTCTTTTAGGGCTAGACACATTGAAGGGGTGTGGAACACGGTGGCTGACAGATCCCCTGTTTCTAGTTATACGGATTCCCAACCATTGCCCCAGGGGCCAAAAGCAGAAAAACAATGGTACTGGCATACATGTGAGAGAATGACTGGAAGGAACTGAGCTGAGCTACTCTTTCGGAGCTCTTGGTCAGCAAGGATCCTGAGGACATACAAGGGTTCGTGAAGAGTTTTCCTGGCTTTCCGTGAGAGTCAAGGCATGGAGGTAGGCGGGGTTGTCACAGAAGAGCAGGTAGTGAAGTTTGTAGTGAGCAGCTGGAGGAATGAGGTAGTACATGCAGCCATGGGGGTACACCTTGTGTATACTACTTTGGTCAGTAACCTTCAAGACTGGGGGGACCCCAGAAAAGGGCACATGGTAAAGAGAATGATGCAAGGGTGGCTAAGGGTAAAGGAAAAGAGCTAGATGGCAAGCACCCAATTTCTGAAGCACTGCTGAAAAGGTTGGTGGGAGTCCTACCAAGGATATGCCACTCAGGGACAGAAGCATGGTTGTGGCTATATTTATGGTAAAGTTTTAAGAGGCATTCTGGGTGAGTGAGGTATTGGTCGGGGGTCAGAGGAAAGGGAGGGTTCTTTGGGAAGTGATTCAGTGACATAGGGACAGGGTGGGCCTAAGACTGCAGAGATCTAAGATGGATTCATTAGGGAGATGGGTGACAGTCATGCTGCAAAGTCAGGATAACCCAGGAATATGCCCAATATGGGCACTGCTAGGATACATGTTGCTCAGGCCCACGGGGGGTGGACTCCTGTTCAAGCACAAAAATGGAACCCCGGCAACAGAGGCACAGATGGTAGTGGTACTGTACTTAAAAAGGGTCTAGAGTTCCTGGATGAAGATTTGGGTATTACTGTCCTATTCATTTAGAATAGGTGCTTCATCAGAGGTAGCAGCCTGTGGGGGATTCAGTGATGAAGTAAAGAGGTGGAAGATGGATGTCAGATTGCTACAAAACTTACGTCGAAAGGTGCATTACTGACAATATTTTCTGTTTTGTTACAGGTGAAGGCTGCCTGGTCTTGGGCAAGGCCATACTGCTATGTAAAGGGGGAGGGGTCACAGCTCAATGTCTCATGTTCTCTTCTGTTTTGGTCACAGGTCATGGTGAGTGGCTGTAAGTATGGATTTGCAGCCACTCCTTCATATTCTGGTGGAGCACAGAGTGGCAGTGAAAGCTGGGGATAGCAATTATATCTGCTCAGGAACAGCATCAGATTAAACTGGAAAGGAATCTGGGGCATGCACTGGGCACAGATACTCACTGCTAGTGGACATGTGAACAACAAGGCTGGTGACACATTTAATAATCATTGATCTGGTAGCAATGACCTGGGTATCGAGCTATGGCTGGACATTTTCTTCAAAATCAAAGAGGACATTATGAATGTAAGAAAATGGTGGCCAGAAGTAGTAGTGGTGTGGCCTGAGATATTACTGCACTGGTTTGGTGGTATGCAAGGGATCATAAGGCCATGGGTGATGCTAGGAAGAGAATGAATAGGAAGATAGGGGCTTGGATTACATCAGTAGGGGTAGGGTCATACAATATGCTGGGATATGGGAGGGGTGCCCAGGCCTATATAGGTCAGATGGGGTACATTTGTCAGAGGTTGGGGACAACCTGTTTAACACAGAGGTAGGGACAGATATTGAGGGCTGGAGGAGGGAGGTGAGCAGCAGGTAAGGAATGGGGTGGGGAAGCCTATCTTCCAACATAAACTGGAGATGGGATAGTGGGAAAAAAGGGGAAAAGAGGAGTAAAGGGGGTAAGGGAACAAACCGAGCCTAGATGTACATCAAGCCTGGGGGGGATAGGCCCCTCTACGTGTACATCCAGAGGGCTCCAGAGGAAAGGATGGGTGTACACTCATACCCAGCAGGAGAGATGGACAACTGGAGAAGAAGGGCCCCAGGTGTACATCTGGGGGAAGAGGATAAAATCAGACAAATCAGACTCAAGGATATAAATTAAATGAAAATTTTTTTATGATGATATTAGATGAGAGAAAGAATTAAAGTTAGAATGTAAATACAGTTTTGATATTATTAATAATAAAATATGGCGAATAAGCACCCAACAAAATAAGGTGTGATCTAAGTTACTGCAGGAGGGATTTGGGGCAAGGAGGGCTGCCTGAAAGAAAGGCAGCCTCATTTGTCCCAGGTCACCAGACCAGGGGCAGGGTGCTCAGTCAGGGAATGAGGGGCGGAGGGGGATTGAGTTGGGGTGGAGCTAGGTCAGATGGTAAGGGAACAAAGAAGATGGGGTTGAATTTTATGTGATGGACATATGAGAGGGAGGAGTAAAGGCTTGAGAAGTAAGAGGGGACTGGGCAGGAGATGGGAGAGAGAGTGGGTGGGATTTAAATGGAGCTACACTGCGCAGGCTCCCCTCACCTTTGTCTGCTACAGTAGCTGGTGTTTTGCCTACCTATCTGCCATTTACCCTGCCCATTTTGCAGTAAGCAGTGAGAACAGGGTAGGCAGACAGGTAGCTGATAAAAAAAAGAAAAAGGAGAATGAAGAAGGTAGTGAGGGAGAGGATTTGGAGGAAGCAGTGCAAGCAGGAAGGCATCTTTAGACTGCTGAATGTGGACAACAGGTCAGAAACGGGCACAAGAGAAAAGAGTCATTTTTTGGACTGCCGAAGGTGGACAGCAGGGGAAATACCAAATCTCAAGTGGGGAGAAAAAGGAAAAGGGGGGGGGACAAACCTGGCCTGGGTGCACATTGAGGCTGGGGGGATAAGTGCCTCTGGGTGTATATTCAGAGGGCTCCAGAGGATGGGCATGGGTGTATTCTCATACCCAGCAGGAGACATGGACACCAGGGGAAGAAGGGCCCAAGGTATACATCTGGGGGGAGGAGGATAAAATTAAACTCAAGGATGTAAATTAAATGAACATTTTTTATGATGAGATTTGATGTGAATGAGGAAAAGTTGGACTGTAAAATTCAGTTTTGATATTGTCAATAATAAAATATGTGCAACTGAGCACCCAACAAAAGTAAAGTGTGGTCTAAGTTACAGGGGGTGGGGCTCTGGGGATACATTTTTGAAATTACAATGCTTTTGTCCTTAAAATCAAGGATAAATATTCCCCCCAAAATTCTAGAAGCAATTTTTTATACACAATGGTAGAACTATACTGAGATGTTAAATATTATAAGCAATGACTATCAAGAATTTGACATGATGGCGGCCCCAGTGGCACTGAGGGTTGAGGCACTGGACACCACACCTCGTGCAACGCCGGCAACCCGGGACTCAGGTGCCGGGGGTCAGCAGGTGAAGGGTTGAGGACTGAGTGCCTGTATGGTGCTCTCCTGCCCGATCGAGGGGATGGGATGGCCTGGCAAGCCAGTGACCTCTGGTGGAGACCGGGGGTACTGTAGCAAGCCAGGCAGGCATGTAATAGCATGCCCTACGCTGGCAGGGTAACTGTGCACCAGATAGCATCGGGGCATGCCCACGCACAGGGGAGGGGATAGAACATGGAAAAATCCAGTCCCAGAGGTAGGCGACAGCACCAACCCCCATGTCCACTGCCGGGCCCGGCCTGGCCGACCTTCACAGTTCCTCTGCCCAGGGGCCCACATCTGCAGCTGGAGTCTACAAGGTTTGAAGTGCGCCCAAAGTAGAAGGAGCAGCCCCAACCCGGAGGGGTTAAACTGGAGGTGCCAGCTGCGAGGCTGGGGCGAAGTGCAGAGGGTATGGTCAAGGAGGGCTTCAGGCAGGCAGGAATCACAAGTTGCATGCCTGAGAGTCTCCTGGGACTGTGACAGGAGCGAAAGATAATTAAAAAAAAAAAAGAATTTGACATGATAATAGCAGGCAACCTTAATGCAATATATTATGAAGATTATAACTTTACTATCAACTTAGCAACACAAGTGATTGCTGCAGACAACAGAATTAGTTTAATTAATAATAAACTTATCATTATCAGGAAGTCAGAAGATTCAAAAACAAATGAGGAAGGGAAAATAGTTTACGTAATGAAATATCCAGATTTAATATTTATTACTAGAAGAAATAAAAGTGATCCCAAAGGAACATTTACTTTCCATGTCTCAAATGTAGCCTCTGTAATTGATTATATACTTTCTAATATTAGTGCACTAGAAAAGATGCTAGATTTAGAAGTTAAGACCAGATGTGAGCCACAACACTTTCCAATTAAAGCCTCATTCATATATCTGACTTCAAGTTCTCAAATTGTAGACAATACCTCACTACAGATGGAAGTCTAATTTAAGAAGGATAAGATAAACAGCTCCAAATTTCAAAAACTTTGAAGAAATATGATGCTGAAAGGCAAATTCTCTGAAGGAACTTAGTTCAATCAGAAGTAACTTGTAGCAAACACTGACTCAACTCATTTTTTTTAAACACTAACACATTATATTTCTCCTATAATGTGTAAAAATAATATTAAACAACCTAAACCACAGACATGGTTTAATATAAGATGCTGACAGGCAGAAAAGAAGTTAAACAAATTAACAAAAGAAATTAAATATAATAAGACAAAAGAAAATGGGGACAAGCCTAATCAATTAAGTAAACTTTACAATCAAATTATAAAAGAGGAACAGTGAAGTTTTTGCAAACATTATGGCTAAAACTAAGAAAAGCAGTAGAAGAAAACAATGCAAAAAAGAAAAGATTTGGAATATGGTTGCAAGAGGTACCTCAGCATATTCACAATCAGTAGATTCATATATTCAACCCACTCAGTAGGACAGACATTCTGAACAGGTGTATTATAGCAATGAGGAAGGACTAAGGGTGGACATGACACTACAATTAAGGCATCAAATAAACCTAACACATAGCCCCAACCCAAAACATTTTCCAGAAATGGAAATAATAAAAGCCTTAGCCCAAACTAAACTAAGTAAAGCAACTTGACCTGACAGACTGGTAGCCAACACTTTTAAATATAATCAAGAATGGCGGTTATCAATATTATATCATACTTATAATTACTATATGGTCCAATTTTCAACTTTTCCTTCATCTTGGGCTGAAATACAATTTTCACAATTTACAAAAAAAAGATAATTATAAGATCCAGCAATGTATAAACCGCTTAGCTTAATAAACACATTACAAAAATTGCTACCACAAATTTTATTATTAAGAGTGCAACAATGGGAAGATGTTGGAAGAATTGCAAAATGGTTTCAAGTTCTCATTCTACAGTTCAGCACTTTGATGGTGTCATGCCCAATTTATAAATATGTAAACATAAAAAAGTACATTGCTCTGCTGTTTTATTGACTTAAAAATTGTGTTCAACAGTATAAGTCATAGGATGTTTTGATAGGAACTGCAGAAGACTGGAGCAGATGCACATCTATTAGACATCATAATAAAACTCCATGAGTGCACATGATATGGAGTACCACAAAACACAGTGGGAATACATGTAATGCAAACTGAAACAATCCTGGCTGTCAGACAAAGGTGCACAATGGTGCAAATATTATTTAATCTCTCTCTCTCTCTCTCTCTCTCTCTATATATATATATATATATATATATATATATACATATTATGGTAGCACGGTATGCTACCATAGTTAAAATTGAGGAGCCATTTACATGTTAAACCTAAAATTTTTCACCTTAATAACTTTGCAACTGTTCAACGGATTTGCCTGAAATTTGGGATACACAATCAAGAACCATAGTTCTTGGGATCTGCCAACTTTCGTACTGTTCGGATATACGGCTACAGAGTTATTAAGTGTGATCTGTGTGCATTTACACTTTTCTGGAATTCTTTGGTCATCTCTAGAGGTCACACGGTTTGCACAACTGGTCCAAAATCTACAGGGAATGTGTGGCCAGGGTCCCTGATGTGCCTTTTGAAGATTTCGTGAAAAATATAAACGGTTCAAAGGTATTTAAAAACAAGTTCCCATTATAAGTCAATGGGAAAAGTTAACAAAAAGTTCGACAGTGTCACAAATGCAGTTTTTACTTTGTCAAATGGCCCTTTTACTGTTGCAAATCCACCATTTTGTTTTCAGTTGGTAATCAAAAAATGCTTGGCATTTAAATTTGGGACCCTCTAGCAACCTAATTATTTTTGTATTCACCTAGTTGGACCCTGAGGATGCTAGGCATGTCTTTATTTTGGGGTAAAACACCCCAGAAATATGTTTTTCAGATTTCTGGAAAAAGTACTTTGGCAAAGTACTTTCGCACTTGCGACAGTGTCGAATGAATTTGCGATAGGTTCTAGAAGTTCGACAGTACTTTTCCAGGCTGTGTGAAATGACAGCAATTCTTTGGCACCCTGCTGCAAATGAAAGGTTTAGTCTTTGGGCTGAAATTTGGAGGACCACAGCCAACATCTCACAGATGTGCAATTCAGTATTTTGGTGACAAAATATTACAGAATTAGCAAAGTTACAGCACTCAAAGTTGATGCTTTTTCCCATAGGATAACATTATGGCATCCGCCGAATTACAGGAATCCTTTGCCGCCCTTCTGCAAAATAACGGTTTGGTCTTTGGGCTGAAATTGGAGAGAAGAAAGTCAACATTCCACATATGTGCCTTTTACTGGTTTGGTGAAAAAAATATTACAGAGAGCGAAGGTTATGGCACTCCGAACTTGTCTTTTTTTCCCATAAGATAACATTACGGCATTCGCCGCGCCTTTCCGGGCCCGTATCTCGGAAATGGTGTGAGATACGGTCTTTTCGTTGGAAAAACACTTAGCCCCTTACCAGGGGGCTAAGTAGAAAACTAGCCAGTAAAGTCATAAATCATATGACTTTTAATTTTTTTTCTACGTCGTACGGTTCCTGACATATAAGCAATTTACTATTCCAACTTCTCATTTTCGGCTCTGAGATCTATTATTATGCATACATTCTTTGTACTCACTGGCCAGATATTCAAACTGTGCCAGGTTGTGGCGCAACCCCAGGCACAGCTCAATTTGGCTGTGCAGGGGTGTGGACTGGGCGATATTTAACGGAGCTGCACCATGGCTCAACATCGTTGAATATTACACCCTGGCCACCCGCAGTGCCAGAGTGGAGCATGGGGATGCACTAGCACAAGTTCCATTGCACAAGGTGCAGCAACCGTGATATTCAAAGTTGACATGCAAATGGGGCCTTAATGTATGCAAGGCACACGTAGGGCCATTGCTATCGTCATCTTCATTTACATGCAGGTGTGCGATCCCGACGACTTGCACCTGGCACCCCTGCCAGGCAGCAGCCATCGGAGGCGACACCCCCTGCAGCACGGCAATGTGCCCCACAGCCCGATCACGGGCTGCAGTAAAAAAAGAAGAATCATAAATCCCTGGTGGTCCAGTGGACCTTCCCGCCTGATCACGGGCTAAGTAAATAAAGAAGATTCATAAATCCCTGGTGGTCCAGTGGACCCCCCACCCCAACCAGCCATTGATCCCCACCGCCCCGATCCTCCCCGGTCAGCGGCAGGTAGCACACCACCACCTGCCGCCCACGCCAGCTGGCTGACACTGTCCGATAGGGCTGTCGCCCATTGGTCCACAGTGTGAGCCAATGAGCGTGCAGCCCATACTGAACACATTCCAGATAGTGAATGGATCCCATTCACATATCTTGAATAATCTGTGTATGGACTGCCGCCCATTGGCTCATGCTGTCAGACCAATGGAAGCTGGCTGATCTCGGTCGGTGAGCAGTGTGGTCAGCAAATGGGTGAGAATACTACTGCCATGCTGACTGGGTGGGGTGAGGCGGTGAATCACGTAACTGGAGTGAAATGAAATCACTAATTTCAAAGACAACAAATTTCCTATTGTTCTACTGCAGCCCACGATCAGATGAACAAAATCACTGGACCCCAAAGATAATTTCATTCATTTGCCCACCCGCAATCAGGCAGGCGGGTCCACTGGACCACCAGGGAAAATGAAATTTACATTTATTTACCTAGCCCGCGATCGGGTGGGCAGGTCCACTGGACCACCAGGGATAATAAGAATTTACATTTATTTACTTAGCCTGCGATCGGGCAGGCAGGTCCACTGGGCCACCAGGAATTTATGATTCTTCTTTATTTACTTAGCCTACGATCGGGCAGGCAGGTCCACTGGACCACCAGGAATTTTGGATATATCTTTTATTTACTTAGCCCGTGATCGGGCAGGCAGCAGTCCACTGGACTACCAGGGATTTTGGATGAATCTTTTTCTACTGATGCCCGCAATCAGGCATGGGAGCACCACCAGGGAGGTGCAGCCGGAGTTCAGGTAGCCACCCACAGGTGGCAGCTGCCGTGTTGTGCCCTGCAATGTGGCAGCTCACCTGTGGGTGGCCATCCGTTGTTCCTTTTTTTTTTTGGATCAACTTTGTGCTGGCGCAGGTAGAGGTTGTGCATGCATGGCTCCGCACATCCCGGGCTGAACATCGGGCTGTGCAGAGTATGCATGGGCACACCCCCCCCACCTGTGCCTGCATACATTACTGATGTGCTCTGGCACATCAGGATTTGTGCCATGCACTTTTCCCATTTGAATATCACGTTGGGGCGCAACCCTTTTGAATATCTGGGCCACTGTCTTTCTCTATGCAGCTTTTGGGGAAAACTAGCCTGTGCGCTTACACTACTGTTACTCTTACCGCTTCTGCTTGTGGTTCCGTAACCATTTCACTTACTGTTCCCGTCTACTGCACCATGTGCATTACCCTTCACATTTCCATTTGCGCTTGTGTTTGTGTTATTTTAACCATTTCTGTGTACAGTACTGTTTATCTTTCTGTTTCACTTTGTGTCACCATGTGCATTACCATTTGTGTTTGTGGGCACCATGTTACTATGTGACAAGAGAGCATGTGGTGGGAGCGTGGGGCCCAAAGGGCCCCGTACTCCTGCCACCACATTACATTCACTATTTCTCAATATACTTCTCAAAAAGAAGAGAAATTAGAGACAAAAAACTCTGTTTAATGCATTAGTTAGGGTTGTTCCACAGTGACAAAAGTGAGAAAATTCGGAGTTAGGGTTGAAAGCCCCCCTTGGACCCTCTGCCCACACCCCCAACCAGCATTGGGGTGTGCGTTGGGGTTGTCGGTCTAACTCTCACCCCATTCTCCCATACCTCTGCTTCTTCACACATCTGATGGGGTGAGAGTTAGGGCCAGCAACCCCAATGCGCAGATGCCCGGTGAAGCGTGTGAGACGAAGAGGTAACTTCCAATCCTAACACTGAATTTCCTTGCTTTAGCCGTGTGGAACAGCCCTAACTAATGCAATAAATGGAGTTTTTTGCCTCTGATATATACATATATATATGAAATTATGAAGCAGAGTTTCACACACACATATATATTATGGTAGCACAGTAGTGCTACCATAGTTAGGGTTGAGGAGCCATTTCTATGTTAAACCCCAAAACTTTGCACCTTAATAACTTTGCAACTATTTCACAGATTTGGCTGAAATTTGGAATACATGATCAAGAACCATAGGCCTTGGGATCTGCCAAGTTTCATAATGGTCAGATATATGGCTGCGGAGTTATTAAGCATGATCTGTGTGCACGTTTATGCTTTTTCTGGAATTCTAAGGTCGCGCCTACAGGTCGTACAGTTTGTGTGACCAGCCCAAAATCTTCAGGGAATGTGTGGCTGGGGTCCCCGATTTGCCTTTTGAAGATTTCGTGAAAAAATATTAAACGGTTCAAAAGTTATTCAAAAAACAGTTTCCCATTATAAGTCAATGGGAAAAGTTAACAAAAAGTTCAACAGTGTCGCAAATGCATTTTTACTTTCGCAAATGGGCCTGTTACTTTCACAAATCAGCCATTTTGTTTTCAGTTGGTGATCAGAAAAATGCTTGGCATTTAAATTTGGGACCCTCTAGCAACCTAATTCTTTTTGTATTCACCTAGTCGGACCCTGAGGATGCTTGCCGTGTCTTTATTTTGGTAAAACACCCCAGAAATATGTTTTCAAATTCTGGAAAAGTACTTTGTCAAATTACTTACGTTCTCAAGAAGTGTCAAACTTTTTGTAAGCTTTACTTAGAAGTGCGAGTAGTTTTCCATCTGTGGAAAGTGACAGCGATTCTTTCACTGCGCTGCAAAAGAACCATTGGGAGTTTTGGGCTGAAATTTGGAGGAACGGAGATGACATCTCACAGATGTGCCTTTCAGTGCTGTATTGAAAAATATTACATGGCGGCAAAGTTACGGCACTCAAAGTTGATGTTTTTCCCATAGGATAACATTCTGGCCCGACTCATTACAGAAATTCTTTGGATCCCTGCTGCAAATAACGGTTTGGTCTTTTTTCCTGAAATTTGTAGGGAAGACAGCCAACAGCCCACAGATGTGTCTTTCAGTGGTTTGGTGAAAAAATATTACAGGGAGGCAAAGTTATGGTGCTCCGAACTTCTCTTTTTTTCCCATAGGGTAACATTACGGCGTTTGCCGCGCCTTTCAGGGCCCATATCTTGGAAACGGTGCGAGATACGGACCCTTTGTCAGAAAAATTCTTAGCCCCCAAACTAGCCAGGACAGTCATATATCATACGACTTTTAAATTTTTTTCTATGACGTACGGTTCCTGAGATATAACTTATTTAGTATTCCAAGTCCTCATTTTCTGCTCCGATACCCATTATTATGCATACATTCTTTGTACTCACTGTCTTTCTCTATTCAGCTTTTGGGAAAACCAGCCTGTAGCTTACATTACTGTTACCATTGCCCTTTCTGCTTGTAGTTCCATGCCCATTTCACTTACCGTTGATGTCATACCACGTGCATCATCCTTTCGTATTCATTTCACTTGCGTTTCTGTTATTTTTGCCATTTTGTGTCTACTGTACTGTTTCTCTTTCTGTTTCACTTTGCGTCACCATGCCCATTGACATTTTCATTTGCAAGCACCATGTTACTATGTGACAAGACATCACGTGGCACACCGTTCCGTCATACCGTGTTCGTTACCTTTCTGTTCTCATTCACGCTTGCGTTACCTTGTGCGCCACTGTTGGCGCTTCTGTTTGCATTGCTGTTCCTGTTACTATGCCACAAGACATCATGTGGTGGGAGTGTGGGGCCCGCTTTGGGGCCGCTCCAGCTGCTACGTATATATGTTTTGGAGCAGGGGCCCTATGGCGTTATCCTTGCGTTTTCATTTACACTTGCGTTTCTGTTATTTTTTGCCATTTGTGTCTACAGTACTGTTTCTCTTTCTGTTTCACTTTGTGCCACCATGCCCATTGACATTTCGTTTGCAGGCACCATATTACTATGTGACAACACATCAACGTGGCAGACTGTTCCGTCTATGCCACCGTGTGCATTACCTCCTGTTGTCATTTAAGCGCGTTACCATGTCTTGCGCTGTTGGCGTTAGGTCCCCACTCCGCGCTGCATTACTTCACTATTTCTCATTATCATTCTAAAAGAAGGAAATTAGAGGCAAAAACTCCGTTTAATGCATTAGTTAGGGTTGTTCCACAGTGACTAAAGTGAGGAAATTCGCTGTTAGGGTTGAAAACTCTAACTCAAATTCACCCCCCCCCAGCACCACACACACACACACACACACACACACACACACATATGCAAGTATGGGGGAGGACCAAGTCAACACAACCAATGACAGACATCCAGCAGCAGGTGACAGAAATAACAAACAATTGTCTAAATGTACTATGAGACATCCCCACCCACCTGACCAGGTACTGCATGCTCAGTGGAGATCAACAGCAAAACTGAGGCCATGTACATAGCGTACACATTCCTGATTTCAGCTGCACAATGTACCACACTTAGTGGTTGTGGCCTTGCCTACCGATGCCCCACACCACACCACAACTGGTACTGTGCCGTTAGTCAATATAAATGCTGAAGGTGCATGATGACAGTTGTAGAAAGGTTTTAACACTAGTGAGTATACATTAATTAAGATAAGTACATAAATTAACTACAAGACACTAGCATGTTCAAGATAAAAGTAGTGTTACATTTAGTAGGTGATTTACATAGTAGTACATTTACTGCAACAGTTTACTCATGATAGAGAGGCTGATGTAAACGTATGGAAAAGCATTGCCTGTTCAACGCTATGAAATTTGTACTGCCAGTATCAGATGCATTCTTACTGATGAAGGTGTACTGCTGATGTACATACATAGACCTTCAGTGTGTTTCAATACTAAAGATGCAGTAAGTATTCTTTGTAAGAAACAGTGTAATTGCATGGATCAGGCCAAGCAACTTCTAAATATCATACCACTACTGAGCCAACAATGACGTACCTGTATCAGAGATGTATATAGGATATATTTTCCTGTAGGCACTTACTGAGTATGTTGTACCTGATAAAGACAATCTCATTGCATCTGTGATGACTAACTTATTCAAATAGTAATACATTTACTATTGTTGCAATGAGTGATCTATGCCACTTATGGACACAGTGTAATTTTTTTTAACATTTTTCTCATACTCAGGCTGTATGCCTAGTGTTTGGGTTTGCCACAGTTCTGTCACTGATGCTATCAAAGTGATAACTGTGTTAATTGTGGTACAACAGGAATCAAGTAGGTATGGTGTAGATATAAACAGAATGTCTTTTAGTACTGATTTAACTCACAATGGGGTAAGTGTACTAGGACAGCAGGGGTTATTCTGTATCACTGACTCTGTCAGTTATAATCACACTAAGGTTTCCATGACTGTAATGATCAAATTACACTGTTCATCTTCATGAGTTCATATTCACAGCCAATCTCCAGTAACTAGACAGTGTATGGTGTAACTGGGTGGGACACTGTGTTGCAAAACTGCTGCAGTGCCTAGCAGAGGGAGAGTATCTACTCATAAAGACAATTAAGCAATAAGGCATGACCAACAGTTATGTTAAATGGTCTGTTAATCACCCTGTAGGGGTTAAATGTTGAATGAGGCATAGCCGAGGTGGCACATGTCACTAGACAGTGATAAACTGACCATTAACATAATACCTGGGAGTGGCTTATTGCTATCATAATAAAACTGTTTTTAAACAACATTAAACCATGTTCATCATATGGTTAGGCTCTACATGTATGTTAATAAAACTAAACATAAGGCTGTTACAATGTTTACAGTCAATTAAAAGCTGCATTTCTCAAACCCTTGTTATAATCAGAGATATTATACCTGTACAATTCCTTGGTTTTGTTGAACTCTATTGCTCAGGTGGCCCACCACATGTGGGTATGGTCTGGTGTGAAACATCATTAGGTAGGTAAGGCCATGCAACTACTAAGTGTGGTACGCTGTGTGCAGCTGCAATCAGGGATGTGTACGTTTGGTGTACACGGCCTCAGTTTTGCTGTTGATCTCCACTGAGCATGCAATACCTGGTCAGGTGGGTGGGGATGTCTCATAGTACATTTAGACAATTGTTTGTTATTTCTGTCACCTGCTGCTGGATGTCTGTCATTGGTTGTGTTGACTTGGTCCTCCCCCATACTTGCATGTGTGTGTGTGTGTGTCTGTGTGTGTCTGTGTGTGTTTGTGGTGCTGGGGGGGTGAATTGGAGTTAGGGTTTTCAACCTAACAGCTAATTCCTCACTTTTGTCGCTGTGGAACAACCTAACTAATGCATTAAATGGAGTTTTGCCTCTAATATATATATATATATGTGTGTATATATATATATGAAATTATGAAGCAGTTTGGTGGACCAGAGTTTCACTCTCTTAAACATTTTAATAATGGAATCCACCTATGCAGATGATATGATGCTCATGGTAGAATCTCAGTAAGATCTTCAATGAAAAATAGATCAAATCTGTTTGCTATGTAATGGAACACATCTGACCCTTAACCAAGAAAGACACATGTTTTTGTATTTGATAGTTTTAACATATATAAATATAAAATTGATCATAAGAAACCGACTCTCATATAGTAAATACTTATGATTATTTTGGCCTAAGTTATGTAAGTGAGATCTCTTGGAACAGACACATGGATTATCTGAAAGTTAAACTTACAAACTCAGTTAGTGGAATTACCAAATTTTATGAGACATTATGGTGGTGAGTTAAAGTTCTATGACTGTTATGAATGCAAAAATAAATGCAGCAATATTATATGCAGGTAAAATTTGAAGAATGAATAAAAATAATTGCATGGTGATAGTACTAATTAAATTGTAGAAGTGCATATCAGGAGTTTCAGCTTTTGTACCAGAATGTTTCTTAAGAGCTGAACTTGACCAATATACAACAGAAACACTTCTTGTTTAAAATAGTGATTTTATGATGGACTTGTAGATTTTACCAGATAATTAATTGTCCAGAATAAATTAAGAGGACAGCTAGAATATTCCAATAGTCCAATAGAGGGCTAATTTTTCCTTGTATGGAATTCATTAAACAAATGTTTCCATTAAAATTATCAATATTTCAACTGATATTTACAGAGTTTCAAGATCCGACTTTATATGCCAAATGAAACAATTTGGTTGGCGTAAATCCTCAATTCAAGATTCCCAGAAACTTACAACCACTAAGATAAATCAGCTTTGTAAAAATAACAAATTACATCACACAAGAAAACTGTACTTGACAGTTATTTTAGACAAAAAGCAAAGCATAGATAAACTAATTTTAGATTAGAAATATTTAGAAGTAACTTTTGGTATTGTAAACAATGACACTCCATCCCCAGTTTGAAAATGTGGGTCTTAGTACGTGGAAGACATTGAACATGTACTGTTTTTCTGACAATTTTATTAAAAAAAAAAAAAAAAAAAACAAGCGTGGCTGAGGGACATACTGTGATTTTTTCTTGGGAGGTGGTGGAAATATTTTGCTCATACCTGACATTTATCAAATGCTATGCTTTTTCAAAGGATGTACAAATTATGTATAATATTTCACAGTTCTTGCTCTCATTGAGAGGTGTGTAATTGAATTAATATAACTTTCTGGGAAAAATGCCTTGATTATTGTATATGGCTATTTAAGGGCCTTCTTTCCATTTTGGATCAGTGATTACAGGCAGGAATATGACTACTGGGAGTGTAGGTAACCAAACCCGAACCCATGTGTGTCCTGTTTAAATTCATGCATTTGCAGAATTGAGGTAATTCGGTAATTCCCTTGCTTTCTTCCTTTCTTTAACCATGTACACGAAGGTAATATATGTATAAAATCTTTTTTATGAAAATCTTTTTGAGATTAAATGATAGATAAGTATAAAATTAGATATGCTAGACATTTATGAATGTCTCTATAAATGAATGTGTTTATATATTGTATGCTGCTTTTAGAATTTGGTTTACATACTGTAATGATCTTGAAAGTGAAACAATAAATAAACTTAATACTGATACGTAGTCTACGTAGAATAATATGCTGGAATCAATCAACTGGCACACTTTCAGAAGCAATGGGCATACTTTTAGTAAACTCCACTGTTCTGATAATGGGAGGAACAAGCCATATTTACTGCACACATAAAAAGCTTACAGGAGAACTGCACTGAACTTTTAAGTCATTCCCCTGTAGAAACCATTTTTAAATACTGGGTCAAATTATGTTACTGTTCCATCTGTATAAGCATTTCTGTTGCCCTAGTAGGTGTTTCGGAGTTACACACAGGTAGTACATGCCATTTTAGAACTGTATGATGCAGTTTATGTTCCTTACTCATTTTGCCCACTGTTGCCAATGTACAGTATCTGTGTTTTGCTATACAACGTTGTGGTTAGGAGAGACATAAACAGCATGATTTAGTTCTACAATGGAACTGAACACAGCAGGCTCAATATCCAAAGCCCCAAGAATGCTGTATGCCCCTGGTACACCCATCATTTGGCGCATGGGGTTTGCAGCATTCTCCAAGCCAACAATCAGGATTTTCAATCCAAAGTGCCAAGTGCCTTAAATTAGATCAGCTTTTCCCTGGTCGAACTTGCACCATTTGAGGGACCCTTTTTATCTTTTGTACAAGCTGCTGTAAATTGAGGAAACTGTTGCAACTGTGCCCAATGTATTAAAATCAGGTGCAGTTGCTTCAAAGGAGTTTGTCACAGTTGTGCCAAAAAACAGGTTGATACAGGGCTTTCAGTTGCTTCAAAGGAGTTTGTCACAGTTGTGCCAAAAAACAGGTTGATACAGGGCTTGATGCAAGCCCTGCACCGCCATTGATAATCAAGCCCAGTGTAACTCAGACACACTCAGTGAGGTTACTAGTAGGCCCATATTGATGGAACAATAACAGAAACCGAACCAGCATTTAAAAAGCAGCTTCTACCATGACAACTGATCTTCAGGTTCAGTGCAGTTCTCTGTTAGCTTCTGGAGCCATAGCAAATCTGCAGAGTGGCAGGGCCAGAGATCAGCACTATCCAGATTCAAAGTAGCCACCTGCAAAAAAAGGAGAACATGCAGTGTTGTGCAGCTTTAGGGATACACTTTCAGACAGGCATTTAAATGTTGCTAGATTCTTCTGGAAGTTTGAGTGAAAAAGTCATTTTAAAAAGCAGCTTTCCTCCTTTTAATCCATCATTCTAGACTCTGACAAAGACTGCTAGCACAGCTGAAATGTCAGCAGAAGTGTTCCAATATCTGACAGTGTGATTGATCATCTTTGCTTATGTGACATACAGTAACTTTGGAAGAGATGGAAAAATGAAAAAAAGAAGAAAAAATATCTGTTTAAAAGCTGTGTTTGCAGGCAAACATCTCAAACAACCTAACATTTAAATGGCTTTGTGCCATTTTTGTGAACAACTTTAATGCCCAGTATGTATATAGGCATACTCATGACCCTGAGACACCTACAGTATACCTGTACCTGGCCCACTGACAGCACATCAATAAAGTTGCACTGCTGTATGTTCTTCATTTTGTATGTGGCTGGTTTTATTTTAGGATTGTTCTGGTTTCTGATTCTTCCATTGTGCAAATTTGCTTTTGGTATAGTACAGGGTCCCATGCAAACAGTATGCATGCTATGGCGTATACAGAATATCTTTTGCTGAGGCATGTGGCAGTGAGTTGGAATCCATCCTGTGTTTGTAGTTTACATCTGGCTTTTAAAAATGACACATCAGCCTCTCAAGAACACGTTGCATTTGCAGTATTAAATATGCTCCTGCCAGGCTGTCTTAGCACCTCTAGTGTAGTCTGGCATGCAATGGGGCTACTTTGAAAATTATGATTTTATGAAATGTTTTTAATCATTTACATAGAAACATAGAAACACAGAGGTTGACAGATAAGGACCGCATGAGGCCCATCCAGTCTGTCCATTTCTTTTCTACCCTACAAATGTGCCATCGGCCTTTGATCTGTCAGTGGCCTATCTATTACTACTCATCTGTATTGCTCCCTATGCCTATCCCATGTCTGTTTTGTAGCCCTGCACTGAATTCATAGCCACCATTCCTGAGGTAGGCCATTCCATGCATCCACCACTCTTTCTGTGAAAAAGAATTTCCTCACATTCCTCCTTAATTGGCCTCCCTCTAATCTCATGCTGTGTCCTCTTGTCCTGCTATTTTTCTTATATTTAAACTTGTTAGACTCACCTTGTTAATGCCCTTAAGCTGTTTGAATGTTTTGATCATATCACCTCTCTCCCTCCTTTGCTCAAGGGTATACATATTGAGCTCCATTAATCTGTCCTCATATGTCTTCTGATGCAGGCCCTGCACCATTTTGGTTGCCCTTCTCTGGACTGCCTCAATTTGGTTAATGTCCTTGTGAAGGTGTGACCTCCAGTACTGCACACAGTACTCCAGATGGGGCCTAACCAGTGTCTTGTAAAGAGGGATTATTACCTCCCTCTTACGACTTGTGATACCCCTACTAATACACCCTAACATTGCCCTAGCCTTACCTACTGCTTTAGAGGACTGCTTGGATGATTTCAGGTCATCGGTGATGATGATGTCTAAGTCTCTTTCTTCCTTTGTGACTGCCAGCAACCCCCCTCCCAGCCTATAAGTGGCTTCAGGGTTTCTCTTCCCTATGTGCATGATCTTGCACTTCTTTGCATTAAATCTCAGTTGCCACTCTTCTGACCAGTTTGCTCGTTTATCCAGATCTCTTCTCATTCTGCCCACCCCATCTGGATCATCTACTCTGTTGCAGATCTTAGTGTCATCTGCAAACAGACAAGCCTTATCCTCTAGTCCATCTGCAATGTCACTAATGAAGATATTGAAGAGTATTGGCCCCAGGACTGATCCCTGAGGTACCCTACTTGTGACCTGCATCTCTTCTGACTGTATACCATTTACCACCACTCTCTGTTTTCTGCCCGTCAACCAGTTTGCCACCTAGTTGACCAACTTCTGACCCACCCCGAGCCTACCCAGCTTATTCATTAATCTTCTATATGGAACAGTGTCGAAAACTTTGCTGACGTCAAGGTAGGCGACATCAACTGCTCCCCCTTGGTCCACCACTCTGGTTACCCAGTCAAAGAAATCTATGAAATTTGTTTGACAGGGCCTTCCTTTTGTAAACCCATGCTGTCTTGGATCCTGTGCCCCTATGGATTCCAGGTGTTGCACTATCCTTTCCTAAAGGAGTGCCTTCATAATCTTGCCCACTACTGAGGTAAGACTGACTGGTCTGTAGTTCCCTGCCTCCTCCCTGCTACCACTCTTGTGGAGCGGGATCACATGAGCCCTTCTCCAGTCTTCTGGGACCACTTCTGTGCTCAGAGACTCACTAAACAGTTCTGCTAATGGCTCTGCTAGTTCCACCCTTAGATCCTTAAGTACCCTGGGATGTATGCCATCAGGTCCCATTGCCTTGTCCACCCTGAGCTTAGTGAGCTCTTATAGGGCCCTTTCTTTTGTGAAGGGAGTGGTGCTCACCTTCCTCTCCCCTGTGTCCATGGTGCTGAGCTGTGGGCCCAGCCTACCTTCTCTTCAGTAAATACTGAGCAAAAGTATCTATTTAGGATAGATGCTTTTACAGAATCCTCCTCTCATTCCCCTTTTCTCCTTTGAGCTTAGCAATATCCCTCTGGACTTTCTCTTTTCACTAATGTAGCTATAGAAAATCTTGTCACCGTCTTTTACTGTTCGTGCTAGTGTTTCCTCAGTTTGGGACTTTGCCTGCCTTACTGCCTTCCCTTAGGGCAGTTTGGTATGCCTCCCTAGCTTCATCCTGCTGTGTTCCCTTATATTTCCTGAAGGCCTGCCTTTTGGCTCTGACCTTTTCTGCTATTGTAATTGAGAACCAAAGTGGTTTCCTTCTTCTTTTGCACTTCCTTTTCTGTCTAACACAATGGGATGTTGCTTCAAGTATTGCATCCTTAATGCTTGCCCACTTTGCCTGTACCCCCTGACCTGTTTTTTTTTTTGCCAGGGCTAGCTTAACTCTGTTGGCCATCTTATCAAAGTCACCTCCTCTGACTTTTGGGTTACTGTTGCATGCATTTTATAATAACGCAAAAAGACTCACCACAATGTTTTTGTCATGCAGTGAATGGACGTACAGGTGCTTAAGGTACTCAGCCTATGGTCCATGCCTCATTCTTTACCTGGCATTTATCACATAACAACCAACAGCCTGTTATGTCTAGTGGCTTCACTCAACCCTTTTCCTGGTCCTACCTTAGTGCTTAAGTGTATGTTGCCAATGTGTTCTTTCTACTTTCTAAATGAATATTTTAAGAGACCTAAGAATATAAAACCAGCTCTAAAGGAAGTTTAAATTATGAATCTAATTCACCCACAAGAGGGAATCATTAAGACAAAACTAGTTAAAATGCTGCATTGATTTTTGGCAGGAGATGAGAATGAAAGGAGCACTACTATATGTTGTTTACTTTTATTCTAAAAGTAACACAATACTCCATTCTGATCACCAATGACTCAATAAGAATAAAAGCAATGTCCAGTTTATCCAAAGTTTATGTTTTTCATATAGCTTTTGCTAACAGAATACAGTGTTGATGCTCTTCATGTAAGCTTTTTAACTTTTCTATGTAAAGGTAAATGACTTCTCTCACAGGCACATTAACTAAAGTTTGTTTGATACAGAAACAGAAATACTGAACTAGAACTGTTATATGATAAAGTAAGCGGGGGGAGGGGGAAGGATAAAACCCATCAAGGCAGTACGCAGATGAGAAGATGTTGTATTGGAGAGCTAGACTTGATCAGCCTTCGGTCTTATTCTGCTGTCAAATTACATTTTTCTATGAGTTTTTAGAAAACCTCAGACATGTTTTAGTGTCATTGTTTTCATACTGAGTACTGTATAAGTGAAACAGATTTGTTCCACTGATGTTGTTGTACACAAAAAGGATTACATTTAGCTTACCTGCAATTTGATTCCTGCCACTCCTGCTTGCAAATAACATTAGCACACTGTCTGGGCTGTCACAGGTTCAGTACTGTCGAGCTACTAGAGGGAGTCGAAGTTCAAAACATCAGGATGATCACACAATCTAGCAGGCCCAGGTAATGTGAAGTAGCTCAGCTGTCATCCTAGAGAAAGGAAATTCCCATTAGAAGACAATTAAGCAGAAGGTCAAGAGGTTATAAAGCTGGTTGTCTGTAAACAGTATTCTGTTTCAGACACAGAGCAAAAAATATTACATCAAAGCCCTTAACAGCTGTAGTTGAATCAGAATGCACTAAAATGTCACAAACTACACATGGCCATTACCATTTTGTACCTCCATACATGCCCTCACTTTTAAAATGCTACAGTGCACTGGTATACAGATACTATTATATTATCACTGTGAGCCAAGTATGATGGCCAGAATGGCACAGGTGTACACCAGACAGCACTGTTTCGATCTGGCAGCATTGCAACAGAACCTTGCTGAAAACCTGATGTATGGTTAAAGCTGAGATAAAAGTAATTCTCAATAATAAACACACCAAAAGTCCACTTCAATAAAAAATAATGCTTGCCTCAGTGAAATGGTGAAGCAGTACATGATATGTATCTGAAACCATTAAACCACTGAAGGCTTATGAAAAGGTGGAGTTCTCCATACAATGAGTAATAAAATGTTTGCCAGACTACTTCTCACATGTATATGCAGTGTCCTAAGAAATAAAAGGTTACATAACAAAAACATTCAGGTGTTAGTTTTATTGATCTTTCTTCTTCTACATTGATGGTGTTGCCATGGTTGCACTTTCCTTTTGACAGAAGGGCAAGTGAATTACTGCCTTTAGAGCAAAGACAAATACCACTCAGTAACTGGCTGGCAGGGGGTGAGCAAAATTAGAGGGCTCGTGCCTCCACCCAGAAGCCACGTGCTCATCTGGGTGGCATATCCAGTCCCTGAGAACAAACTGGTCACTCCACAACATGACTATGCCAGTCTGGAGTCAATACAGCATCAAAACAAAAAGGCTGGAACCAGTCATGGAAAAAGTCAGGTATCGATTTATTGAAAGATTCGCGAGCAGGGATTTTTAAAATTTGAAAACCACATTTCAGGAACAAACTAAAGTAAACCAATGGCTTGGGTTTGTAGAGGATATCACCCTGAAAAAAAAACATCACAACACTTCCCTAAGGCAACTTATAATGTTTTGTTTGATCAGGAAAAGTGAAGACAAGCTAGCGGCTTGTGAACAGGGAATTTTTCTCATGAAAACAGATTTTATAAATCCCTGTTTGTGAGCTGTCAAAATCTCTGTTCATGAGGCAAATCCTTGTTCACAATTTATACACCTATCCAAAAGGCTGAACTGAGCATGATCAGAACCCAAAATTTCAAAATTTTACAATTATATATATATATATATATATATATATATATATATATATATCACACACACACACACACACTGTATTATAGGAAAGTTAGGGTTCAGTCTTCACTTCTATGTTAAATTCAAAATTGTTCACTTTAATAACTTCACAACCATTCAGCGATTATCATAAAAGTTTGCGAGCACCATCAGGAACCAAAGATCTCTTGATATGGCAATATTTGTTTCAGTCAGACATGTCTGGTACAGAGATAAGGATTGTCAAAAATATGAAGATTACAATTTTTGGTGAAATTCTTGGTCAGGCCACTGTGCAAAACCGGCATAGAATTTTGGTCTGAAATATTAACTGTGTATAGGTCTTGGGTAACAGATGTTCCCTTTGAAGGTTTGGTGAAAAAATATTAGTTCATTCCAAAATTATTACATTTTTAAGTTTCCTATTATTTCCTTTTTGACCAGTTAGAGGTGCCTCTCAAAAAAGGATTCTTTATCGAAAATGGAGAGTTGGGAATCCTTTCTGCAAACATGGAATCCTTTGCTGCAAATACAGAATCTTTTTTCTGCTGACGCCATCTTGTTTTCAGTGTGTGGTGACAATAAAATTAAATAACTTAAAAAAATACAAGGCTTTAGTAGACAACAAAAGTTGTCTTTACCCAATCGAGACCCGTACAATTAAATTCTGGGGTTCGTTTTTTGCTAAGTCACTTAGAAATCTGTGTTTTTTTAACATGCAAAAATCCTTTTTTGCAAACTGTGGGAGGAAAGTTGCGAATAAGGATCCTTTATTGCAATTTGCAAAAAAATATTTTTTGCCACAAACTGCAGAAAACGAATTGTAAACAGGATAATTTTCACAAGTTGTGAAAAGGATTTTCTTTTCCACAAATGATAAGAAAGGAACGTGAAAAGGATTCTTTTTAATTGCAAAAGGAACTTTAAGAGTGCTGTTTCTTTGTCACTCCACAGTTCACAAACCATGGTTGACTTTGATCTGAAATTTTCCAGGTACAAAGGGCTTGCTCCACAGATCTGCCTTTTGTTGGTTTGGTGAGAATATGTTACTTTGCTCTGGAGTTCTGTAGCTTTAAATTTTGATTAATTTCCCATAGGATAACATTGTAATGTGAGGTTCAGACAGTCGTTTCTTTGTCACTAAGCTGTGAATAAACATTTTTCAATTTTGCTATGACATTTTCCTGGTACAAAGGCCTTGTACCACTGATGAGCCTTTTGCTTGTTTTGTGAAAATACATTAAGTTGGTGTCTAGTTACACAAGTTTCAAATTTTGCTGTGTTTTCTATAGGATAGCATTGCAATGTGAGGTATTTTTTTGGTGCTACCATAGGCAAATAAGGATACATCTATGCTATCTCAAGAATTATGGATGGATGGGAGTGCACCTGTGCTCCCACAGGAAAATAAGGATACAATTACAATCTCTCAAAAATTATGGATGGATAGGAGCACAGGGCCCAGTGGTCCTTATGCTTCCACAAGCAAATGAGGCTACAATTATACTAACTCAAAAAAGTAAGGACATTCTTTGCAAAAAGATTCATTAGTGCATTAGTTAGGGTTCCAGCAACAAAAGTTTGTAAATGTGGAGTTAGGGTTTCCAACCCTAATACCCCCCCCCCACGCTGCATGCAGAAACAGGTATGGGAGTGAACTTTGGGGTTCTCAGCCCTAACGCTCACCCCATTCTCCTATACTGTACCCATCTCAGCTTATTTACTCAGCAAATGGAGTGAGCATTAGGGCTGACAACCTGAAGGCACACCCCCATGCCTATTGCTGCATGCAGGGTGAGGGTGATGTTTTTATATTGGAAACCCTAACACCACATTTCCAAACTTTTGTTGCTGGAACTCTAACTGATGCATTAACAAAGTTTTTTTTTTTTTGCCAAGACTATATATATATATATATATATATATATTTTATATATTATATATCTTGCCCCCCACCACAATGATGGGGCAACATACCTGGCCTACAAGCAGGTGGCATTCATGTTGAGATGTGAGGGTGTAGCATTGAGGCTGAGAACCTGGTACTGATATATTTTCTGATTTCGATCCCCTCGCACCTTGATCCAAGATACTGGCATGTGTGTGTCTGTTCACTAACAGGCATGCCCCCTGTGTGTTCCTTCTTGGCACTAGATCAGAATGCTGACAGCAACAACAGTGCAGTCAAGAACCATGCTGTCAAAATACCATTGGCAACAAAAGCGCCCATCTAATGTGCTGACTGCAAAAATATTGTCAATGGTAGTGGTCGTAAATCATAGGGAGGACCACTACCATGTGAGGAAAACAAACCACAACTTGAGTTTTTGCAGGGGTCTCTGCTTCCCGCACCCCTACCCTCCCCATATTTTTTAATAATCAACTCCACGGGGGGGCAGCTGGAACATGGGGATGGAGGGAAAGGTGGGGGGAGCCAGATTCAGCCATACACAAAAAAAAAAAATCACACTTAGGGCAGGTGAAAAACTGTGGCCATAAGATTCAGGAGACCAGGCACAGAACCCGTGTCACCCAAGCTGTATCACCTGAACGGCTTCTGCCAAGCCTCTCCAATGCCGGAGCAGCTCAGACAGCCCCACACTTTCTGTCCATTTCTCCACTTCCTACCCTCCTCCTCCTCCATTACCTGAATAACTACAGCAGTAGTAGTAACTGCTATACTTTATTCTACCCATTGTTATTCAGGTATACATTGTTTCTGCAGCATACTTTAGATGGCACTATTTAGGAAGCACTATTCTAACTGCTTACCTTCCTTCTCCCCCACTTGTCCAAATTGAACTGCCATCTAATGCCCCTGTAAAAAGAGTGCCAACTTGTAATATATCAGACAGCTCCAGCCCATCCACGGGAATTAGTACAGAAACATAGAAATACAGATGTTACTGGCAGATAAAGAACAGGGTCCATCCAGTCTGCTAAGAAAAAAGTCCTAACCTATCCTCTTGACCTATGGTCTTAAAGGTGTACTTAGCCCTGATATCAACTGCAGACCACTCCCTCCTCCTAATATGCCTACCTCCCAAACTCATCTCTTTGGTATTATGAGTTCCCCAATATCTGTTCAAACAGTTTTTGAATCAGTTTATAGTTCCACCACCCTCTCAGTGAAGTAAAACTTTCTTACATCCTTCTTGAAGTCCAAATGATGAGCCACCATTCATGCTCTCTCATTACTGCAGCACTGTTTCTGGTGAAAAAATAAGCAGAGTGGCCTAGGCTAAACCTATCCCTCAAAGAGGAAAACATCTGCATAGGCAACACTTCACCCAATTGCTGGATTTTAGTAACCATGGGTTTGACTGTAAAATTCCTATTGTGGATACTATAGCATTACCCCCAAGCCATATGGTGACTCCTTAAACAGTTAGCTTTAAAATAAAGTTAATGGGCGCTATGCATTAATGGGGCAAGGTGGCTACACTTGGGTATCTGGGGCGTGTAGCCACCCCATGCCCACTGCATCCCCGGTATGGCATGCTCAATGTGGGGGCATGCAAACCCACTGCACCTGATCCCCCTCCTCTGCAGACAGCTCTGTGCTGGGGACATTCCGTGGGGCATGCCAGCACTATGCGGTATTCACAAACCCATATAGTGCTGGCTGCACTGGATGTAATGCATGGCACAGGGCACACCAGGGCAGACCCTGTCATAACCCACTGCATGCACCCATGGACACAGGCCATCAGTCATCAGGGATCAGGACAGGACACACCGTGCTGCCCCTGACCATTGGGCAGCAGGAGGTGGCAGGGGTAGCTGGATAGGTGAGTGCCTGGTGATGTTGAGTGCAGGGGCATCAGGATGGGATGGTGCTACATTGGTCTGGCTGCCTGCAATCAGCATACACAGCCCTGAACCCACACCACCCTATGCATGGGATCTGCTAAAGCTCTCAAGGAGGCATCCCATTGGATGCCCAACCGGGATGATGACTCATTCCCCAGCCTCCCTGCAGAGCCCCATGAGCTGAGGGGGAAAGGCCATGGACAGGTAGCCAGAATTGGTGAATGCCAGCATGGGTGCACCTGTCCACAAGGTGTGGGGTCGCAGGCGGGGTATGCAACTTTTCCCCATATCCCCATCCGCTTAGTGCACAGCGCCCAATGTGAGGAAGCTTTTAACTAGTCTCTTAAAGTTTAAGTGCTGAGTCTGCAGTATTTTTTCACATATTAAAAATATCTTGCACTGTTTTTTCAGAAATAATAAGCATTCTTATACATCAAAATTAGATAATTAATGCAGTATTGATGATGAATATTTAACATAACAGGCTTCAAGTTTTTTTCTGCATGCAAAGTTTTCAAGCTCCTCCAGAATAGTCTATAAAACAGGACTCTTCTTAATTCCAAATCTTTATATTTGGTAGCCTTGGCCCTTTCCAACATCCCATCTATTCACCAGACCAGTCAATGCCAATTCATATTCTTAATTCAAATTATTTTTTAAAGCTAATCTATTCACCTAGTCTTTCTCCATCCCAACAAATCATTTACACTTATTTTACTATATCCAGAGCAAACACTTGCTTTACTGTTTCCCTATACTGCCTATAATTTTTTTTTCCATGCTGTTTGTGTAAAGCATTTTGTGATACACTGTATGAACACATGCAAAGAATAAGATGCAACAGGGTGGAATTTGTGCAGGGATTACTACATGCCTAGTGATGTGCTGAGGTCCAATGCTGCAGGCAGAGGGTCTTGCAGCCCCAGGGAGTGCAGTGATCTCGCATAAGTCCATCCCTGGAGTGATTATTGCACTTACAGTATAAAATGGGATCTGTGTCACACTGTTATGCATACTAATAGAAACACTATAAAAAATTTTTATAAATGTGTTTTTAGTAAAACCTCATGTAAGAATTATGTTCTGTCTCTAAGTGTGTCTATTATTGCTTAGATTTGTGCTTTCCTTTTGGGATGATTTCACTTTAAACCTGAAGTATCTTTTCCAGACTACACCATGAATTGGGGGTATTTAAGGGATCTGTTGTGAAACTGTTATTTACTCTGATGAGCCATACCCACTCATGGTGAAACATTAGTATTTTCAACTGAAAACTGGCCACGATGACATGAGTGTGATGTACTGTTTTATATGTCTGTCTGGCACTATTAGTCTGCTGATTTTTAGTACTTTAGCTAGAAATCTATGTATTAAATAAATAACACTTTTTCCTATTTTAAATCTTTTATCCCCCGCCACCTGCACTCCAACTCCTTCAGGAGTCACCAGGACTTCGATCTTGATGTTATCTGCCCTAATCTGGGATCTGGTATCGGCCTTCCCCATGGAGCCATGGTTCACCCCCATGTTAGCACATTTCTAAAAGATGTGATTTACAGCATTGTATATACCTCTCTCATAGTGCATTTGAAGTCGAAGGAAGGATTGTGCACAATTTTCAGAATGCTCAGAAATTACCTTTATAAACACTCAAGATGGGGTTAATACCTATTGTTAAGCATGGCTCATTGTGGCTGCTGCTAACTAGCTTCAAAAATTGACATTTTGGCCACTTTGTGATGACCAGTATGACTGAGAATTCTGGTCCCATGTCTAACCCACTTTTGAGTTACTGGAATTAAAAAGTACCCTAACTTTGCAGAGTTGAAAAGTGGGACATTCTCATAAATACCTGTGCTGGGTGTAAAAAATTCACACAATACGGGTTCAGTTCTTCTCTGTGATGCATCAGTCTCTGCATGGCTTTGTATAACACAGCAATAAATTTTTAGATCTGCATGTCTAACCTCCCCTGGGAGGACCCTGGTAGCAACATTCTCAATGCTTTAACATAAGACAGAAGTTCAATCTGAAATGAAAGGACAGAAGGGGTTGACAATCTTGTCACTATTTTTTTTTGGGAAAAAAGATGATGCCATATTTGTTGCAGCCAGACTGGCAAGTGTTTAGATTGTAAATTTAAGATACTGTGTAGCTTCCATTCCACTGTGAAGAAATAGAAATAAGGGCCATCTTAATACATGCTGTATCTTCTCTAAAGCAGTTGGAAAGCACAAGTAGCCTGCACACAGAACACCTCACAGGTGACAAGGCAATCACTGCAGAGCCCTAAAGGTAACTGCTGGCTCCCTTCCAGAGAGGACATCTTCTGTGGTGTGCTAGCCCATCAATGCTTTGCATCAACTGCCCCATCCGCCCCAGCCACCTCTCACCCAGGGACATCCCTTAATTTATAGCTCTTCCAATCACATGGCTAAGTGTCCACTTCCCCATTAGCAGCTTATACTCTTCCTCCATTAGAAGTCTCCCTTCCCTCTCCTCACACTGTTCCTCTCCACTCTCCACTCCTCTAATCTCCTGTACTCCCTTTCACCACTGTCCACTGCCTGCAATTGTGCCACCTGGCCACTAGGAGGTGGTATTTCCCCTTAAGTTTTAGCTTTTTCTCTAGGCTCCACCTTTCTCCCCGACTCAGCTCCAGCTGCTTCCTGACCATTTTCTCCCCATTTTATCCTGTATCCCAGCCTTCTTTCCTTTTTCCTCCTCTCAGTCTCAAACCCTGTACCTTCTGCGCTGCAGTTGGGCACATTACCACTGCACAGCCTTGGCTGCCCTACTGACTAATGTCTTTTGGTTTCTCTTATCCCTCTTCTCCCCTATGCCCCCTAACACTATGGACTGCCTCCTCCCACTCTTCGTTCACATCACTCTACTCTGTAGTACCTTCCTTAATCCCACCACCCCTTGTCGTCACACATACCCTGAACTTTCATTCAAATCATACACTGTATCAATGAGCCAGAAGTACCTACCCTTCCTGGACACACACTACTCCAATAGCCCCCTTGGCACCCCCCCGCTCTCTGACCACAGGAATCTGCACTATCTCCTAGCCTCCATTTCCCTCTGCTCCCTACTCATCCACACATCTCCCCAATGTATAAATTCATGTAACAGCAAACTGCCCAGAAGAAAGCCCTATGTCAGCTCTTTGCTGAGGACCCTTCCCCTCCTTCTTCTCTTGTCTGGCAGCGTACACCCTAACCCTGGCTCTACCATCCCAGCTACCCAATCCCAGGCTAATGCCCCTGGCCTGTGTATCGCACCTATCAAAATCTGTATCTTACAAAAAAACCTCAATGGCCTCCAGGTTTGGGTAGTCCAGCACAAACCCGATATTATTGATCTTGTGGAAACCTGGATATCCAACTCCATTCCTGACTCCTATATAGCTCTCTCTGGTTACACCCTGCACCGCCTCCATAGAATTGGCAAGTGTGGGGGTGGCTGTGTCATCTATCTTCATGACTACCTTCAGGCCCATGCCCTCCCCTCCAACTTGAAAATGGTGCCCAAGCCCCATCCCTTAACATCACCCCTGTCCCCTCCAGGGCCCAACTCATCCTCACTGTGGTTTATATACCACCTTATGGGCAGCACCTGCCTTCCAGTCTCTTCTAGACTATCTCACCACCCTCCCCCCAAAAACTGAACTTATAACAATTGGAAACCTTAACATAAACTGGCTCTCCTCCTCCACATCTCATTGCAAAGATACCCTGGCAGCCATGGACATCTCCCAATTAGCCAATTGCCCTACTTGCCTCAATCAGAATACTGGGAAAGCCTCATTGCTTGATCTAGTTCTCTCTAACCACCACCAAAAAATCTCTGATATCTCAGTCCTACCAAATGCACTTAGTGACAACTCTCCCATCCTCTTCACCTGGACCTGCCTAACATGTAAACCACCACCCAAGATTATCACACAAGACTTCTTAACCGGTTAGCAAAATTAACTTAAATCAACCTTGCCCACTATAACTGGACCCGCTATATCTCTGTCAGGATCTTGATGAGGCTCTAAATTTCTTTATAAGTGCCTTTAATGACACTTGCAATAGATTTGCTCCCCTCACTAAGAAAATTGTTAAAGGCCTTGACACACAATGGATCACCCCTCACTTGCTAGGCCTTATGAAATGTCATAATGACCTGTGGAGCAAGGACCTTGAATCCGGCAACCCACTGGACAGGCAGTTCTACCATGCCACCTGAAACAGCTGCACCTGGGCCATCCGAAAAGTGAAGGCTGATCACTTCAAAGATGCCTAGTCTGCTACATGGGGCAATAGGTGCAAATTCTGGGAAAATCTGAAATCCCTCAATGGCAAGTTCCCCCCAACACTAACTGAACATAAATGGGTCCATCATGAACGACATGCATCTGGTGGCGAAACACTCAACTCCACCTTCTTGGACTTCAGTGCTACCCCCTCCCCCCAATTTCTTCAGTCCTGCAACACCCTCTCACCTACCTCCCCTGTCATCTCCTCCCTTCTGTTTCTGTGCTCTCACCAGATGCAATGCCAAACCCTACATCCTCAAGGCCATCAGGAACTCATGTTACAGTAGTGACACTCTTGACCTTCGGCTTCTGCGCTTGACACTTATACTTGACGAGGTCACCTTCCCCCCAACCTCTCTTCTCAACCTTTCTCTCCACCTTGGTAAGTTCCACACATTGTGAAGGCGGCCCACATCACCACCATTCACAAATCTGGTCACCGGCTCACCCTAACAACTACGGCCAATATCCTGTCCTTCCCCCTCTCTCCAAGGCCTTTGAGCACATAGTGGCTGAACAACTCACCTAGCACCTCTCTAAATACAGCCTGCTTTCCCCTGAACAGCATGGCTTCAGGCGGGGCCACAGTACCACCACCGCCCTATTGGACTTCTCCAGTTATATTCACTCTGCCCTTGACAATGGCCTTTCAATACCATTAACCACCTACTCCTAATCTCCCCTCTCTCACACCTTGGCCTGTCAGAAGAATCCATAGCCTGGTTTACTGACTATCTGTCGAACAGCACTCAGAAAGTGAAAATCCATTCTACCCTGTCTAAATCACTCCCAGTTCTCTCTGGAGTCCCACAAGGCTCCATTTTAAGTCCCCTCCTCTTCAGTCTTTACCTTAACTCACTCCCAAAAGCCTGCTCAGGAAAAAATTCCTCTATATGCAGATGATGTCGTCCTCTGCCTCCCATCCAGCCCAGCCCAATTAGAACTCTTCCCTCCAAACTGCCTTCACTGAGGCTGAGTACTGGTTGCAGACCACAATCTGGTGCTCAACCAGAAAAAATCCAAGGTCATGCTCTTCGCTCACCACCAAAACAAACTTAAAAATATCCCCTGTGCATCAACACCTCCCTTGCACTCCCTCTTGAACAAGTCCACACTTTCAAATACCTGGGAATTATATCGACCCTCACTTTCCATGACCATATACATCACCTATTCCACCCTCAACTCCCACATAGGCTTTCTATACCATAACCAGAACTGCCTACCCCCAGAAGCCCTCCAACTCGCCATCTCCTCCTCTGTTCTATCAATTTTAGACTATGGCATTATCATATATGGGGCTGCAGATAACTCCTCCATAAAG
Source organism: Neoceratodus forsteri (assembly GCA_016271365.2). NCBI lineage: Eukaryota > Metazoa > Chordata > Ceratodontiformes > Ceratodontidae > Neoceratodus > Neoceratodus forsteri. The sequence continues at coordinate 877,649,981 of CM028131.1, read as the reverse complement.
TTAAAGTGACCCTTAATAAAGCCTGTCACCTCTCTCTAGGATGCCAAAGGACCGTCCACACCTGCACCCTCTGAAGCAAAACTATATGGCTGGATTTTAATGATAAGCTTCAATACCACACATCTTCTTGCCAAAAAGATTTCCTCGGGGCTCACTGCCCCCAGCCTTTCCACACTCATATGACCTACTGTACCTACAAAGACCACTAGGAGCTCCCTAAGCCCATCCACGTAGTGCCACAACATAAAACCCTGCTTGATCAACACTCTTCCGCCTACCATGCCCCCATGTGTTTAAATGCCTCCTTCCCACATTTCCAGTGAAACTAAGCAGCCTATTTAAGTCCCTCCTCCGTGTTCACCTTCTCACCACTCACTCCTGTAACTGCACATAATTTCTCTGCAGCCTGACAATGGACCCTGTCCTGCCTTATCATCTCCCTTCCAAAGATTATAAATAATGTCAGAAAATACCTACTGCCAAATCTTGTAAATATTGTCTGTGACAAATGTTTGTAACACATGCTTAATGTAACCACTGTTATACCATGTAACTCATGTTTAATGTAATTGTTGTTATACCTACTCTGTGTTTCCATCTGTCTTACATGTAACGAGGTACCTTTGCAAATGAGCCTCTGGCTCAAAGGTTGTAAACCGATATTTCAAATAAATAAATAAATAAATAAACCTTCTTCCCAACTCCTGCTCTGCTCCCCCCTTCCCCAGTTTCTTCCACAATCGCTAGTTTAGACAATGGACTCTGTCCAGCTCTCCCCCTACTGCTACCCTCCCCTCTATCATTTCATCCTCTTCCTCCCCTTATCTTTAGCCACCTTATATACCTCGGTTTTGGCTCTTCCCTTTCCCTCATCTCCTCCTCCTATTCCCCTCTGGGTGCTATACTACCGTGACTATGTCTTTATCCCAAGGTATATTTCCAGCCCTCTATTGCTATACTATAAACTGTATGTATCAATTTTGTATCTAAATATGCTCTTTACGTTCTTTACAAACTGTACATTTGTCATCAATGTTTGTTGTGCCTAGTCTTTGTTAACTTACGTGAAGCCTTTGTAAAGGAATCTCTGACTCAAAGGTTGTAATTCCAAACTTCCTAATAAAATAAAATAAAAATAAAAATAAACAATGTAAACTAGTTGCATCAGCCAGAGACCAGAATCCGATATTTGAGAGGCAGTGTTGGCTGACGGTTACAATGCATACCTATCAACCTAAAGACCCAGGTCTCAATCCCACCAGTGTAACTCACTATGTGACCCTTATCTAATGACTTAGAAACACAAAACATGGAATTTGATGGCAGAAAAGGACCACTTGACCTATCCAGTCTGCTCATTTCTCCCCACCTACACTATTACATCAGACCATGCCCAATCTTAATCTCTTTGTGCACATTCTCTCTCTCTATTATCCTCCCCCCTAACTTGCTTGACCTTCTTACTCTTGACTCATGGCTGCTGCAACTGCCGATGGCATGAAAAACTCTTTGGGATACAGTTTAAATGAAAGGCAATCCACAAAATGTTGTTGCCAATAATGGTGTATAGTTATGAGCCAGGAACCAGAAATCATTGCTTCTACTGCTGATGCCAAATGAAAGCAAAGATGGCATCATTTGCAAACTCAGAATATACCTCAGGCTGAATTTTCTACATTCTGCATCTCCCTTGCATCTTAGATAATTTTCTACAGCACTGATTTTTTTGCTGTTATGCTTGGATTAAATATTTTCTCAGTGGACACAGTAGAGGATCTATGACAGAGCCCGGGTGTCTGTTAGTGGATACAGGGAGCCAGGGACTTAGATGGCTAGACCATTTTGCAGCCAGACTTAGTCACTGATGGCAGATGCATCTGAAGATGAACACACAGTACTATAAACCACATCTGATTGTTGCACTTCTTGTGGGTGGGGTGGCTACAAGTTTAAAAACAGAATTGTTTTGATAAAGCCTTGTAAGCCTAACCTCATATAAGGGTGTTCATATCCTGAGAGATTTCCAAAGGATTTCTGGCTTTAAAGTGTATTTGTGTGGTTTGCAGGAACATACAGAAATGAATTAAGTCATAATGTGTTCTCTCCTTGCATTTTTCAGGGATCCTACACACTGCTTTTCATCCAAAGTGCCTTTCTGGTATGCTGCCAAAGGGTGTACTAAGACTGGTTCTTGACTGAGACAGTATCTGCACTGCAAGGAGGTTCAGCAGTATGGATCACATTTCTGTAATCTGTAATTCTTAGTCTTGCTGAAACAGATGTAAAACTGATTGAAAAGGAGCTTTTGTTTTTGTGAAGTCTTATTAGCCTGCTGACACAAGGAATTTTCAAACCAGTGATATGCTGCACTCCTCATTTCCTCACTCCTTGTCCACTCTTCAATCATTGCATGTTGGCTTTATAGTATGTTGCATGTGTGTGGTTTGAAGTGATATGCAGAGACCAATCAGTTTTCAAATGTGTTCAATTTCTCTGCAACCATTTTGGATTCTGCATACCACTATTCTTCTTCCAAAATGCCTTTCTGAGATACTGTCTCAGTGTACTTAATGTCTGATTTTCTCTGGGTTGACTTAGGCCTCTGCCTGAACCAAATAAAATAATAAATAAATAAAATGGTCCTGCTTTCCAACTGATCATGATAGTCTTGATTGGATAAATTAAACTAGGTATATGCAAATAGCATAATTTACAGTAAAATATTTTTATTTATTTAGTTTTTGTTGACCGGGTAAGTGCACTAGACAAATCCTGCCTATTTTCAGGCACGACCCAGGGGAGGGGATACAGATGAATGCCAACTGACCTTGAACCAGATTAAGCTGTTGGTGGTATTTTTAGTGAATGAGGGAAATTTGGCCAGGACTCCGGAGAAATTCCCCTACTCTTTTCAATAAGTGCCATAGAATCTTTAACATCCACCAGAACTACCACCAATCCAGGCAGATGGGACCTCGGTTTAATGTCTCATCCCGAAAGATGGCACCTCAGAAGTGCAGCACCCTTTCATGCTGCACTGCAGTGTCAGTACTGGGATATTAACCCAAGTGCCAGATGTGGGAACTTAACCCACAGCCCTCTGATTTCCCCGCCTCAGAGGCGCGAAATGTGCTACCTACTGAGCCACTGACACTGACAAATGTTGATACCATATGCAAGTATTAGCTTCTTTTGTTCTAGGAAGACTGAGTTAATTTCTGTTTATGCTAATTTAATTAAAAATGTTGAAAGATTGTGATTAAACTGATATACAGATGGCAGTGCTATCCAACAGAACATGATAGAAACACATACCTGCTGCTCTGACAAACTGAGATTAGATTGTTAGTGTTACTTGATAAATCATGGTAGAATGTAATATTAAAGTTTCACTGATTTTATCTTTCACCTCCATAACAAATTGCTATGTGTATTCAAATAAAATAATCAATAACTTTTATTTTATTTTAGGGTGAACAAATCTCCAATAGTGAATTTAATTATTGGTATATATGTATATTAATAATCTATAGTATATCTCTCTAACAGATTGTGATATCAATCCTGCTTACTGTTTTTACTTTCATTTCTCCCATCGTATGTTTGATTAGAATTTTCATGTATTTTACTTGCAACCTGGGAGTTTATTCTCTTTCCTTTCCAGCATAATTTTTGATGCAAATGAAATATATAATGCAATGTAAAAATAAAAAGAACAAAATAAATAAAGTTTAAAAACGTATTTTTTAACCACTCTGGTCATTATGGCAACCATACAGTTAGCAAAAGAGACACTTTTATAAATTAGAAACAGAAACATAAACTTTGACAGCAGATAAGGACCACTTGGCCCACCTAGTCTGCCCATTTCCCTACTTACAGGATAAGCTGCAGATCCTAGTTAACCAACAGCCTATTTCTTCCTAACCCCCCCCACAGAAATTGCCTTATGTCTGTCCCATGCATTCTTGAATTCTCCCAGTTTTAGACCCCACCAACCTCCTCAGGAAGGCTGTTCCATGTGTCCACCACACTCTCTGTGAAAAAATACTTCCTCACATGCCCTGAGCCGTCCCCCCTCTATCTTCAAATTGTGTCCCCTTGTTCTTGCACATATCCTTTTCTGAAATATGCTACCCTCTTGGACTTTGTTGATTCCACTGAGGTACTTAAAAGTTTCTATCATGTCCCCTGTCTCCCTCCTTTCCTCAAGGGTATACTTATTGAGCTCCTTTAGTCTCTCCTTGTATGGCTTCTCTTGAAGACCCTGCACCATTTTAGTTGCCCTTCTCTGGACTGCCTCCATCCTGTTTATGTCCTTGCGGAGATGGGGTCTCCAGAACTGGACACAGTACTCAGGCAGAGGTCTCACCAACTGTCTGTACAGAGGGATAACAACTTCCTATTTTCTGCTTGTGATGCCTCTCCCTATACATCCAAATATCCCCCGGCCCTCCCTACTGCCTTCTCAAATTGCTTGCCAACTTTAAGGTCATCTGATATGATTACCCCAGGTTCCTTTCCATTTTTGTTGTTGTTACTACCTCCCCCCACTGTGTAATCTTCCCCTTGGTTTTTGTTTTCCAGGTGCATTATTTTGCACTTCTTTGCATTGTGTCTCTTGAGAGTGTCTCTTGCACTGCTGAAAGAACACTTTTCATTGACAGAGCAAAAGAGTCACTTTTGTAAATTAAGAATGCTTCTTGCACTAGCAATGAAGCACTTTTGATTGATTGCATACTTTATGGATATACAGTAGAGGATAAATGGTGGCATGGTACGTTCAATAGGTTTACTATCTTTTAGGTTTAAATATATTTTGCTGATGGGAGCAATTAGAGCTGTAGAGCACTGAAACTACATAAGGTCAAAGGTTTTGATGGATTTGAAACTATATCTCTAAAAACTGGAGCAGAAGAAATAGCACATACCTTGACTTACCTTTTAATTGGAGCATAACATCAGAAATATTTTTCCTGAATCTTGGAAGATTAGTAAAATTGTCCATTCTAAAAGGGGGCACTAATGGTAAAATTATCAACCCATTACACTTCTTTCCATTTTATCCAAAGTACTTGAGTGTCAAATGCATAGCCAGTTGTATCAAAATCAGGAATTTGACTATCTACAAATCAGTATGGATTCTGTACAGGTTGCTCCATGAACACTACCCTTGTTGATTTTAATAATCTCAGCTCCAAATCCATGGATGCCAGACTGCAATTAAGTAAGGCTTTTGACCTGCTGAGCCACTCCCTGTCATTGGAAATGTTGGCTGAAATACTGTAGGTGTTCATGATGAACCGTTAAAGTGGTTTAATGTCTACTTTAGTCACAGTAGCCAAAGTGTATCACTGGAAAAGAAATCATCTATTTTACACATATCTCTAGAGGTGTTCCCCAAGGATCAATATTAAAGTAGGTCCAGTGCTTTTGCTTTTTTTACAATAGTGATTAGACAAAAGTTTTAATAAGCAGTGATATCAGACTGTACGCTGTTGACACTGTTTTGGTTACCTCCCCTGACAGCCACACAAATTAGGAAACTAAATTGCAAGAAAACTTTTTGCACATGGAGGAGTGGTTTGCAAGTCAAAGTTCCTTATGAACTTGAAGAAAACACAGTGTGACTATAGTGTATGGTAGAACTCTGTTGAGTATGGAAATACATGCTCAACAGTGTTGTTGTGCTTGCCTCAGTGCATCACGATCTTGTGCTGCACTGAGTATGTCACTGGTGCAGCATAACAAGATCAAACGCATTTGTGCATGCATGATTTAGAAGCTAAGTCGGCGAGGAAGCGAGTAGCGCTGGAGCAAGCCACATCAAAGCCAAGTAAGGCTTGATTTAAAAAAAATGTCTGTGTCCATTCGCTATTTTGTCATGAATAGACTCCCCATACACAATAAAAGATTGTCTATGGGGAGTCATTCACAACAAGGATATTCTCAATCGAGAGGTATCCTTGGCAACATTAGACCTCGAGAGCTGGTTGTAGATTTAGAATGGTACAATACATACCTAGGAATAATTATAGATTAAAAATGTATCTATTCTGAAAATAATGCTTCATTCTAAACAAAATATAAGAAAAATCTCAGAACACTCAGAAGACTTTCCTATTGTTGTACAAAGGAAACTAGGACCAGACTTACCCAATCTGGTCTAAAGGAATACTACTGTTTCCTCTTTGTCAAAAATTGGCAAAATGTGCAGCAAGATTGTTTGATATGTTCTTTTTTTTATAACTGTTATACCCATCATTGTTCCATTTTCCTGCAGTTAGATTGGCTACAAACAACCATAAAAAGAGAATTGAATCGGCTATCTAAGGTTTTCAAAATGTTAAAAATAATTCCCAGTCATCCTCTAAATAGAACTTTGGCTGTAATGCACAAACTGTTTCATGATACTCTTTGAGAGAGGTCACTAACAGGAGTTTGAGATCCAGTTCCAAAAAATACAAGTTATTGAGATAGAGCTCTAAAACTGAGTGTTGCTAGGTCTTGGGATCAAACATCAGTTGAACTACTGTAAGTGCAAAAATCAATATCTGAACTCCAGAAAGCTCTTAAAAGATGCTTATTCAACCTTGTAAATTACTTGGTATTACTTACTTGGTATGAAAGAACAGAAGAAGGCCAGAGCCCATCTAGACTGTTCCCACACTATGTGGGACATTATTTATTATCCTCAACCAAACATCTAATTTGTTTTTAAAGACAGTGGCACTAGTTGCCTCTACCAATTCTTGTGGCAAGGTGTTCCATACAATGGATGCTCTTATTGGAAAAAAGTTTCCCCTTTTGCTGGTTTTATAAGTTTTTACTTCAAGCTGTTTATTTTGCAGTCTCGGAACATGTCTCCTTTTGAAGAGTGTTAGACCACATTTTTCCATTAGATATGGTGAATTTATTAAATTAAAAACCATAAGCATATCACCTCTTAATCTTCTACTTTGAAGAGAGAAGAGACCAGTAGCTTTTAATCTGTTCTGATAATCCAAGTTTGTTAATCTTGGAATCATTCTAGTTACTCTCTTTTGAACCTGTTCAAGAATTGCTATGTCTTTTTTTTTGGTTTGGATTCCAGAAAGGGGAACCATAGTCTAGATACAGTCTAATGTATGCCCTATACAATGGAATAAGGCATTGTTCAGTGCGATTAACAAAAGTGCGTTTTATTTGCCTCAAAAGTCTGTTGGTCATGCAAGCAGTTCTAACACAGTGATCATTTGATGTAAGTTTATTATTAACATATATCCTTAAATCTTTCTCACAATTTGATGAGTGAAGTGGTAGTCCGTTTATATAATATATCATTTTTGGATTATTTACACCAAAATGCACTACTAAACATTTGTCTTGATTAAACTGCATATGATTTTCATTTGCCCAAAGCGTTATTTTTTTCCAAATCCTTCTTTAATGCAGAAATATTTTCTTGATTATTAACCTTAGTATAATCTGCAAATTTAACCATGAAGTTATTTGGCCCTGTTTGTAAATCACTGATAAAGAGATTAAACAATGTTGGTCTCAAGACCGACCCCCTGTGCTTCTTTCAGACAGACATTACTTCTTTGCTGTACTAGATTTGTTTGTTATTTACCAGAGGCAAAATAACACAGTGGATTAAGGCTCTGAGCTGCAGATCTGGAGACCTGAGTTTGAAACCTACAGCAATTTTAGGTGCATACTGTGTGATCCTGAGCAAGTTACTTAATGTCCTTGTGCTCCCAGGTCACATCTGGAAACAAGCTTTGGCTTAGTGTGCTACTCCTGGTTAAACAATTTTCCCTTTCCCTGTATACCAATTGCCAATTAGATGTTTTTATGTACAGTATTTGTGTACTTCTGCAAGAATACTATTGAAAAATTGGACCCTGTGTCCTAATTGTATGTTCATATATAAAAATTAAAATAAACTATCTGTCTCTCTGTCTGTCTATCTATCTATCTATCTATCTATCTATCTGTCTGTCTGTCTGTTGGTCTATCTATCTATATATCTACCTCTCTCTCTCACTTTCCCTCTCTCATGACCAACATATACTGCCTGCTGTCATCATGCAGCTGCATTCCCACCTGGCTCGGGTCTGTCACCATCAAAAATGCTTTGAACATAGGGTAGTGTGGTCTCAATAAGGCAGGAGTCTTCAAACTCAAGGCAGGCTCAACAGCAAAAAAAGCAGTAGCCAATTAATGTGCAGACTCAATATTGCCATGGTTTTAATGTCACCAAAATGTTGCTGCAGGCTGTCAGGGCTACCTTGATTTCTTGCCACCTGGTATGCTTAGCTAGAGCGAAGTGACAGCACCAAATGTTTAAGGTATGTGAGTTTTGGAGTGGTGTTAGGGATGTGTGTCTGGAGTGACTGAGGTTAGGTGGATATTTCTTGCTGCTGCAGGTGTGGGGCATTAATGTGTGTGGGGTAGGTAATTTAGTGTGTGGAGTTCTGTATTTGTAGATGCAGTTCTCTGGAATCTTGTGCTGCATTTTTGTGCTTCTGTTCACGTAGTGCCAAGTGGTGTAACAGGTTGTGGTACTGTATCCTTTGTTTTTTTTCTGTTCCCTGACATAGAATGTTTGTAATGCATAACAGTGTGGCATGTACTGCATTTACAGCATTGGTAAACTTGGTAAACACAACACTTATGGGGCTTCCATAATTCTTTCCTCACTAGTTATGTGCATTCTCTCCACCTTTCAACAACATGAAGTTTGTTATAATAAATTGTAGGGGGTGTGGGGGAAAATCAGTTTGATGCTGTTTTGTGCTGGTGTTCATGGTTAGTTGCTGTGCTACTCATTTGTTAAGGTTCCTGTCCTGTACAGTGAGTTTCCTCCCCAGGTACTGCACTGTACACCCCTGCCGGCAGAGTGTCAGGATGCTGCATTTAGTGTCAGGAAGTTGCTTGCACCATAATTTACATTGTAGTATTAGATGTTGCTGCGGCATGCGTGAACACACAAAAGCACACTTCAATGCTGTGTTAACAGAGGCTCACCATTACAACATGCTTTGAACCAGTGCAGCACAGGATCAGCCTGAATATGCTTCAGTACCAGGATAGTACAGGTTCACAGTTGCAACATAGTACAAAACCGGGACAAGACAGGCTCAGCACCTAAACATACTGTACTTGGATTCCAAGAGACACTCTGTTCCACAGTATATTCTACAAAAACCTGGGAACATACTAGCTTAGCAGTCAGCATATTTGAACAGAGTATAATTATTGCTCAGCACTTTGACCTCCAACCAGTGGCAGACAATGCCTCACTTTAGAATAATGTACTGTATGGCCAACGATACACAAGGCTTTATTTTAATTGAGGAGTTCAGATAACAGTATATGGACCTCAAGTGTGAAGTTCTAGAGGTCTATGTGTCATCTCAGCATCAAGAAGAAAACATATGCTGAGCTGTGTCTGCTTGCAGGTATTTTATTTTGTGTAGTTCTGCATGTTTTATTTTTACACAGAGTCCAAGGCTTGATTTTAAAAGGATCAGGACTGGTGCAAGGGACTTGCATCAAGAGAAATGGTGCAAAGGTGCTCCTTGTGCTGTACCATGCACCAGTCCCAGTTTTCAAACACAGTTTGTGCTATTGGGGCACCACCTGCACCAACAGGGCTTGCACCATCCTTGTGATGGCAGCCCCAGTATGCCATGGCAGAAGAAGGCTTGTGGCAGAGCAGGGCTGCAGTATCCACAAGATTTGGGTTTTGCAAGTCCCCACAAGGAGTGCAAGGACCCTGCAGTTAGACAAGCCCAGAAATGGTCTATGTTTTGTTGCACCACTGCTGCAGCCCTCACTGGGTGGGGGGGGGTGACCATGTGCCCCCATGGGATGGCAAATAGACAGCCCTTGACAACTACCAGACTGCTGCTGGAGCAGACAGTGGTCCATGGCAGATGAGAGCTTGCAACCCTCCCCATGGTGGCATTAGTGCTTTTGCCCCCCCCAAGACCCACACTGTACCTACCATCCCTCCGTTGGGGCAGTTGTCACCCTCTTAACCACAGCAGGACCTGTACCCACCCCCACAAGCCACAGCATCTTCCAGATGACTCACAGGCCAACAGGGTGATTGGCTGATGGGTTGCCATCACTGGTGACAGATGCCAGAACCCTGTGTGCCGCAGCTTGTGGCAGTCCCTTTCATGTGCCATTTGGTTATCACATGGGTTGGCTTGCAGCAAACTTGGGGACTTTGCACTGAGAACCCTGTTCTTGTAAAATCTAGTGCTGGGTCCCTGGCACACGAGTTTGCTGCAGGTGAGGGTTCACATCACAATGCACTAATCTAGATTGACTTTATAAAATTGAGCCCCAGGAGTCATAGAAACACCAATGGTAAAAATTTGCCATTTATGTGTATATGAATAAAAATCCCTACCACCACTTGGCTGCTTACTGCCCCCATTTTCCCAGAGTTGTACCTATTATCTTTTAGAAGTTTGTACATTTTGTTTCTACTGTAGAGATTTCAGTGCTGTGTGACAGTCCTGTGATTTTAAATGTGTGACAGTGATCCCACTCCACTGTTACCAGTTGTGACAAGACTGCACTTGGGCCCTCACTTAAAGGGCAGTTCTCTACCGGGGACATCTAATCCTTTGCTACCACTTGATTTGTACCTGGAACAAGGAAATCACCCTTTTGCCTCCTTTGCTCAATGTCAGGAAGGTCTACACACTAACTGTTGATAGAGATGGACTACAAACAGAGTCCAGCAGAAATAGTAAAATTACCTTTTTAAATAAACAAGTAGTCACTGATTCTATTTAAAATGGATTTTTTTACTAGAAGAACTATAAGTATTTAGAAACAGGATATATTTACAGTCAGATAAAAGGATTACCAGTTTACTAAAAAATAGAAACTAAAGCAAGTTAGTCAGACAGTTGATGCAGAGAAAATCTGAATTTTCCTTACCTAAAACCTATTTACTTACTGTTAGCTATAGAAGACATTTTCCCTAAACTGTACTTCTACCTGCAACAGAGTTTCCCCTTTTGGTAGATGTTGAGTGTTCCAGAGGGAGAAAGAGAATTGACCTTCAGCTCCCTAATTTCTACCCTTCGGCACTGTGGAGTGGCCTCATCCCTTTGAGTGACAGTTCCCCACTGTACCCCGTCCCACATATGTGCATGTGTGGATGTGTGTGGGTGATATCATCTGGGCCAACCCTCCTTCTTCACACATAGAACATCCTCTGTCCAGCTTTATGACTGTTTTGCAGGATGTCTGAGGTGTCTGAAATTGGATTCTCACATCTGCCAGGATCTGCAGCCCAGATGAGCTTGTGGGAACTTTACACTCACCAGTATTTCTCATAAGACCTGCCTATACATGACCTAGAAGCCATGTTTTGCATCCACTTCCAAATAACAGAACTTATAAAGGACACATAACTACACTAACAAAAGAAATTACTAGATAAATCTGGTGACATGTCAGGCCAGCATAGTGGCACTGAGGGTTGAGGCACTGGATGCCACACCCCGCGTCATGCCGGTGACCCGAGTGCAGGAGAGAGCTTGGGCACAAGGGGTTGGCAGGGCTGGGGTGAGGATTGAGTGCCCACAGGGCTGCTCTCCTCCCTGTGGGGTGGGTAGGGGATAGCTCGGTGTGCCAGCAGCTCCCAGTGGAGGTCGGGGATGCTGCAGCGTATTGGCTGCACATCTAGCAGCATGGTTGATGCAGCCAGGGTTGCCATGTGCTAGTGCATCATGGGTGCACCATGCAGGGGGAGAGGCACCAGAAAACAGAAAAACCTAGCTCTGCAGGGCAGACAATGGCACCTGACCCCCATGCCCACCGCCACATCTGCCCTGCCTGGCCTTCCAGGTCCTCCACCCTGGCACCACTCCCACAGCCAGAGTCTACATGTAAGAGCATCCAAAAAGGAGGGACGGCCCCACCCCAGAGGGGTTAAGCTGGGGGTGCTGGCTGTAAGGAGTTGGGGGAGAGAGGAAGCACAGTGTCAGGGGGACCTCAGGCTAGCAGGAACAGGCAGGATGCCTGAGAGAGATTCTGCAGGCCATGACCAGAGGGAAAAGGATTAAAAAAATATCTGGTCATATGTCTTTCATAAAGTGCTTTCATTGCAATAACACTGATGGAAACTGAAGTGCTTAATATGGCAGGATCATCTCCCGATGTAAATTGTTCTTTAATTCTACCAACTTTTAATTTACAGATTTCACAAGCTAAAAGATATAACTTCAGGCACCGGGTAGTTAGTAAGCAGCTGGGTGTGGAGTGAACAAGGAATTCACAATTTCATGACCTCTGAATAGTGCAGAACAAATATTTAGAACATGCACAACAACAGTTTAGAATGTGTACAACAGTTTGGAACGTATGCAACAGGGATGCTGTGCAGGCTGATTTTTATACAGAACAATTGCAAACTGTATACAATAGCACACTAGAAGATGAGGCAGTACAGTACTACATTGCAATATGTTCCAAACATGGGACAATGTAGTTTAGTAGAGGCTCATGAAACCAGGACAAAACAAGTTCAAAACTGGAGCAAGCATGCTTCAATCCCATAACAGTACAGGTTCACTAACTACACTGATGTCATATAGTGCAACTGAGCAATGCAGGCTCAGTACTGTAGTGCACTTTAAACCCAAGGGAGAATCAGGGAGTTCTGCAGTACTCTTCTAAGATACCAGGGCAGTACTGGCTTTGCTTTGCAGCATACTTTGAACTTGGGACAGTACCAGCTTAACATTTCAGTGTGATTAAAACCTGGCACAGTACAGGTGCAGCACTACAGTGTGTTTTGAATTCATAAATCCCCACCTCATGAACACATGCACTGTCATCTTGTTACTCGGCCCTGGAAGGTCATTACACGGTCACTGCATAAAATCACCTTTTGGGACTGTTTAACAAAATGACAGTGCCAATGTTCATGAGATGGGATCCCAAAAACTCTATCTTGCAAATCTGGTGGAAAAATTCCAAAAAATGACCGTGTTATGAGCATGCATTGCGCAGTTTAAACGCATTCTCGTAACTTTGACAATTTTTTATATTTTCACTCCAGATTTTCAACATTGCCCCTTTTTCACACCTCCTTATGAACAGTATAGCTGTCATTTTCCATATCCTGCTTGAAATGTGTTTTCGCACATGTGGTGCACAATTGCACGGTCGCTGTGAGAAATCAATGTTCAGGCCAGATTAACAAAATCACAGTGACACTGTTCATGACCAGAGTTCCCAAAATGTCTATGTTGAAAATATGATTATACAAATCCCCAAAATAATTGTGTTACAGGTGTGCATTGTGCCGTTTCTATGCACGCTCATGATGTCACCAATTTTTCATATTTTCATTCCAGATTTTCAACAATGCTATTTTGTTTACACCTCCTCATGAACAGTGAAGCTGTCATTTTCACATCCTGCACAAAATCTGTTTTTGCACCTGTGGCACCAAAATGCACAGTCACTGTACAAAATCACCTTTCGGCAAATGAACTCATAGTGCCACTGTTCATGAGGTAGGGTCACAAATGGCCCATGTTGAGAATTTGGAGTAAAAATACCAACAAATGTCCTGGGCATTAGGGTTTCCACCCGTACTGGCCCACCCTATACAGACTGACAGGTGTTCAGGGGTATGACTTGCCATTGTTGGCTGAAATGCTCACGCCAATCCAGCCCCCACCCTGCAGCCAGTGACAGGCATCGAGGTGTGCCTTGGACTCTTCAGCCCCAATGTTTACCCCATTCTCCTACAATGCACCTATGTCAGTATATTTCCTTATGGAATGGGGTGAGCGTAAGGCCCAAAGACCCCAAGGCACATCGCAGCACTTGTCAGTCTCTGCAGGGTAGGGTGAGGTGAAATGGCATGAGCATTATGGCCAATGACCCAAAGGCACACCCCAATGCCTGTCCTCTCTGCATGGTGGGGCTGGAGTCAGCTCGTTCACTACTTCACTGCCAATCCTTTTGTGCATCTCTCAAACTCGTGTACTACCAATGCCAGTGCCAGCAAGCCAACATTCAGCACTGACAAATGCTTGTTTTCTCTTGGTCCATACAAACTCAGCCTTGGCATTGCATAATTCTTTGAACTGATGGCCACCTACTATATGTTTAAGCTTGAACTTTTAAAAATAGTACATTTGTAAGCAAAGCCAGTAGTTTAAATTTGGAGTTCTACTGACACCAATGACATTTTTGTAATGTCAGTCACAGCTGCCTATTTTTTGTTATCCTTCAGTGATTTCACAGACAAAGCTTGCAAAATATTCCTCAGTCAGAGAGACAAGACACTGATACATAAAGTTCCAGTAGCTGATCTGAGCTATTTTGCTAAGCTGGAGCAGGAACTTAACAATCTAGTAGAATCAAAAACATTAGACAGGAAAATACACATTGTAATAAGTAGTGAGTTGTAACCTTTTATGTCCAAAGTATTTTTATTAGCCTTTTTCTTATTACAAATTATGACATCATTGCATGTTAATCAGGACTGTTTATCTATAAACATTCCAGACACTCTTATAACCATAATAATAATAAAATAATAGTAAATAATAATAAAACTTTATTTTAAAGCACCTTTCTGTAACCAAGAGGGTCTCTCATGTGAATGGTTCTAAAATTCTAAAATCCTTCAGTTAGTTGGCATATTCCTTTTTCAGTACTGGACAGTCTCTTATTTTCTACAAGGTAAAACATTTAGATTTTGAGTATGACTTTAAGTTCCATTTTTTCCAAAACAGAAGTCTTTAACACGATTTATGATATGCCTATATGCACAGTTCAGGCATCTCTTATGGTTGTAAGAGTGCCTTCTCAAGTAACTTGTCTGAAATAACTGCTTAGCCTCACTTCACAGTTCTCTCTCTCTCTCTCCCAAATCACTTGAGAAAGTACTCTTTCAACCACAAGAGTTGTTGGAAATGTACATATAAACATATAATAGAAAGTATTGTATGTGATAGTATTAAACTAGAAGTGTGAAATATTAGTCTGCCTAGCAGGTGGCATATCCTGTTCTGTTCCTCCCACTGCATTATCAGCACTGCGACCTTACTGACAGTGACATTACAGGTGGCTGACCTGGTAGCTGCTGATTTGCTCTTTTTGAACAGCTGTGATGTCTAGAGATGTGTGAAGTCACTAAAATTCACTTTGCGAAATATTTTGCAAATTGTACTCAATTCATGAAGCGCAATTCATGAAATTCACCAATTCACAGAGAGCAAATTTGCTTTGAAGTGTGGAATTTCACCGATGAAATTCTACACTTTACAGCAGAAACTATTCTACTACTAGTAGTAGCAGTGTCCCCCTGCTGAACACCAGCCCCAAGGTAAAATATTTTTTGTAAATTTCGTGGTGTGTAGTGGTCCTCCCTGCTGATCCCCAGTCCCAAGGTAAAAAAAATCTATATAAAATCCCTGGTGTCTAGTGGTTCCCCAGTGATTTCTGGCCCAATGTAAAATAATATACTGTATACAGTACAACATTCCTAATGTCTAGTGGTCCCTACCCCACTGACTGCTAGTCCCAAGTAAAAAAAACAATTCCAATGACACCCCTGGTGACTAGTGGACCCCCCACTCCATCAGGTAGTGGGCTCCCACCCTGGTCCCCACCCAACCCAGGCGGGTGACCAGCACAGCCCTCTATGCTCCACCATGGCCGGCTGCCTGACTAACACTGTAATGAATGATCGTGTGCTTGTACAAGTATGTGCTCATTCATTTCAGTGTCAGTCAGGTGGCCAGCCACGGTGGAGCATGGAGGGCTGTGCTGGTCACCTGCTTGGGTTTGGGGTGGGGTGGACTTTGGGTGGGAGCCCTCTACCCTGATGGGATGGGGGCTGGGGGTCTACTAGACACCAGGGATTTCATTGGAATTATTTTTTTAACTTGGGATTGGTACCAGCTATCATCAGGGGGAGGGACCAGTAGACACCAGGGTTTTTCTATATTTTATTTTACATTGGATCAGTGCACAGCATTCATATTAATGTAATCTGGATACTTGGATAACCATTGATTGCTCAGGATTTAACTACAAATCACATATTGTAGTATGAATTCTTCAAGTGGAAAATGAATTCTGTATTAGTATTATGTGTGCTGATATGAGTATAAAATATTTGTTATGATTTTATTCTTTTTCAGTAGAATTTGTTTACAAAAGAAGGTCTCTACACCTTTATGGTGTCCCAAAATGGCAGTATCCTCTGTAAGAAACAGAGCATGAATGACCACAAGTACACTGTATGAACATTCAAACTATTTTCAATCAATAAAAGTAACTTCAGTTAGAATTACCCTAGTAGAATGATGTATCAATTTAAGAAAGCACCATACCTTCCTTATACTTAATTGCTCTCTGATCCAGTGAATTATTGCTTTTCCACTTTTCATTTATGGTAACCATGTCACCTACCTTGATGATCAGGAATAATTGTCAGCCAATCAGATGTTACTATAGAAGATGCCATCATTCATACTTTCATAGTTTGAATACAGAACAGCACAGACCGCTCCATTTGGGGCACAGCCCTCCATTCTTCACCCCACTGCTGGCCGCCCAACTGATACTATAGTGAATGAGCACCTGCAGCTGTGGTGGAGAGTGGAGGCTGTGCTAATCCTTCCATTTGGGGGTTGGGGTGTGGGGTGGGATCCTACAACCTGATAGAATGGGGTGGGAGGTCCATTGGACACCAGGGATTTCACTGGAAAATATTTTTTTTTAACTTGGGACTGGTGATCGGTGAGATGGGGGGGCATTAGAAACCAGGGATTTTTACAGTATATATTATTTTACACTGGGGCTAGTGATTCATGGAGGCACTAGACACCAGAGATTTTATATATATTATCTTACATTATTTTATTGTGCTATTTTAGCAGTGTCAGGGGCTCAGCAGGTAGCACATTCGTCTCTCAGCCTGGGAGATCAGCAGGCTGTGGGTTCTATCCCCACACCAGGCACCTGGATTAAATCCCAGTACTGACACTGTAGTGCAGCATGAGGGGGGTGCTGTACTCCTGAGGTGCTGTCTTTCAGATGAGATGTTAAACCGAGGTCCCATCTGCCTGTTCTGGTGGTAGTGCAGGTGGATGTTAAAGATCCCATGGCACTTCTTGAAAAGAGTAGGGAAATATATATTATAACTTAAAAGAAATACATACATAACAGTGTTACTCCACACTAAATCATAATACAATAAACAAAAGAACATAAATGAGTATTCCGTCATACATTAAACTAACTGCATAGAAATCAAATTATAAACACAATAAAGTTACTTCACACTCTATCATAATACCACCATAAAACAAGCATGAATAAGATCCCCATTATAAATTCATGTATCTTACACTATAATATGATACTAATTTGAAATAGGTGTATCTTACATAGATTTTTCTCAAATCATATTTGGTATTTGGAAGGCAGGCCCGTCCCATCCATCTGTGTCAGAAAGTGTTCCTGTCTCATCAAAATGGGGCCTACATCATATATGATGGTTCTGTTTATTACTCACATGCTCTAAATTCTCCAGTTCATATGACACACACATTATCATCACATCTATTATCCTTCACTCTTCTCTTTCTCCACTGTCTACTTAATCCAGTCTATTGAACACCATCTGGCCTGAAAAAGAGTAGCTGGAACTGTACCAGAGTCCTGTAGTTTCAAACTGGCAACTGAATTCTCAATCATATAAAATAATTCTTCAGGCATATAATGCAACTGTTGTATAGTTAGTCTACACCTTACACACCATATACAAAATTTAAAAAATACCTGGAATAACCACAATGTCATTCTATCATGTTTGGTCCATAGGAAAGGCAAAATACCCAAACATAAAATTTCTAGATTCATATGATAAAATGGGAATGTGGGGCATTTTTGTCTAAGTGTCTGCCAGAACTCTTGTATGAAGGGACAGTCTAAAAATAAGTGTTTCATTGTTTCTTCTGTAGTCTGGCATGTATCTCTTGGACAACATCTTTCAGAAATCTACTTGTGCTTATGGATCCCTCTCACGTTTAATGTCCCATGTAGGGCCAACCACACAACATCCCACATAAACATAGGAATATGTGGAGAAACTAACACCTTACCAATTAAAAGCTTATCTTGTGGGGGAATATTTATCAAAAGCAGCTATCTCCTGAAAATATTTTTGAATCAAGTATTCATATGATTCTTTCCTGGTAAATTTTAATATACAGGTATGTTCTTTTGCTATTCCCCATGTTTTAGTCTTTCTGAAGCAAATTTTGAAAGTTTCAGGTAATTGTATAACAGACTTTTGCCTGAATATATTAGTGTGTGCAGGCCATGATGGAAAATAGGTCCCAGAGAGTCTAATACCCAAGGTGTCCACCGTTTAACACTCTGGGATACTAAAGGGTATAGATTTGAATATACAAACATTGTGGAAAAAAAAAACACAACTGGTTGTATCATTTTAGAGCCTTCATGTTTTTCTCCTGTAATAATGTATATCTCTTTATGGGGTATAGTCTGCTTCCCCATATGCAGAGAAAAAACAACAACTATAGATTTCCATTTCCATGGATGGAGGAAAACTAAACATTGTACTCAAATAGAGAAAACTAGGTAATAAAAATGTTTTTATCATTTGAATCCTTTTTAATTTAGACAATCTCCATGTATTCCATAGGTTAACTTTTTGTTGTACCTCTTGAAGTTTAACTATCCAATTTTGATAGGCTAGGTCCCCCGTGCCAAATAAAAGCCCCAAAATTTTACATGTGTCTTTAATCACTGGTATGCCTATTAAATGTGTGGCCTGTACATCCTCAATTCTGAGGGGAACACAGTGGGATTTTCCATAATTAATGTTTGCTCCTGTATTTACCGTAAAGTCATTTAAGACTTGATCTAGCCTCCCCACTTATGGCAAATCTCCCACTATAAAGCAAATATCATCTGCATACACTATGCATTTTATTTCAGGGTTGTCACTTGAAAATGACACACCCTGAATAGTTGTTCTACTGTGTAACTGTTTTATTAGTGGATCAATTGTGAATAAATACAATAGTGCACTTAAAGGGCACCCTTGCCCGACCCCCCCCTTTGTATTTTACGCTTTTGTCCTAACCAACCATTACAATAGCCTTGTGCTGTTGCATTCTTATAACATGTCTTAATCCATTCTATATAGGTTGATGGTATCCCATATAATGCTAAGCAACTCCATAAAATATCATGATTTATATTATCGAAGGTCCTCATTTGGTCTAAACTGAAAATTAGGCCTGCTATTTCTCCCGTTGTCCCCCTTTGTATTATTTCATGTAGCAATATAAGGCCATCTGTGATCTTTCTATTAGGTGTCGAGCATGTTTGTGCTATGTGTAATAGAAAATCTGCATTTAGCATAAACCTGTTATTAATTAATTTTGTTAGTATTTTGAAATCCATATTGAGCAGTGTTATTGGTCTCCAATTTACTAAATCTGCTCTATCCCCTTTTTTATACATAAAATTTACAAGGCCATCATTCATACTTTCAGGTAGAATCCCAGAGTCCAATATTTCCTGCAAAACCTAAGTAAACTCCTGCAATAATACTAAAAAAATGATTTTATAGATTTCATAAAGCATCCCATCTTTTTCAGGTGCAGTTCCTGCCTTTGTTTGTGCAAGAATAGCTGATACCTCCAGGGGGGTAATTTTAGCTACCAGCATATCTTTATTGTTTATGTCGAGTTGGGGTACTGTGCACTGGACTAACCAAGTGTTGTGTACATTTCTTGGTGCTTCATGTGGTCCAAACAGCATACATATATGTTGGTCTATGGCCTGCATTATGTCTTTCTTAGCTGTACACCACTTGCCCATTGGATCTCGTATCTCTGCCATGTATTTTTGCGGGCACAAAATTGGTAGGGGTCCATAAAGGCTTTACCGCCTTGGGAACCAAACCTGTGCGCTGTGTCTAAGGATTTTAATTGGTTGTATTGTGTAGCATTTATTAATTTTCTTATTTTCTCTAATTCTGGTAGAGCCCTCCTGTTACCATGTGCAACATGAAAATGTAACTCTAGGAATTGCCTCCTATACTCTTGGTATTTATCAGATTTATATTTCCCACTAATTTTCCCTATAATTTGAAATAATTGCTTAACATCTATTTTTGTATCTTCCCACCATTCCCTATAAGCTTCATATATGCATACCATCAATTTCCTGGCTTCCAACAAGGCCATGAATCCATCTTCTACTGTGGGAAGTGTTATTAGCTCCAGATATAGTCTCCAGTACCCTGACTCTCTATGCATTATCTCATGACTACCCACTGTGACTTCTATTATGGCATGGTTTGAAGGAGCAACCAGTAGTGTCTTAGTTCTTAACAACTTCAAGAGTCAGACAGGAACCAGAAATCTATCCTAGTGGCTTTATACCCTGGAAGAACATCTTTTCTGGATTTCCTGATATGGAAAAACATCTACCAATCCTGTCTGAATAAGCAGTTGATTTAAACAATTAACATCACAATACATTTTCTTGTTCTAAGCCCGCTATCCATTATGGTACCTACTACAATTAAAATCTCCTCCTAGAAAGACAAATCTAGATGTAAATAGGTATGGTTGTATAGCTCTAAATAAAACAATTCTTGCAGATTTAATTTTGGGGTATACACATTTATGAATCTACAATGCAAATTATTTACTACCATATCTATCAATAACACACATCCTGGTATAATATCCACTAGTTGGACTAGCTGGTCCAACAGATTATTTACAGCTATATCTACTCCAGTGCTCATATCCTCTCTTATTGACCAGTAAGTAATCCCCCCATTTCCACCCCCCTGATGCCTGTTCTACTTTGAACTTTGTATGCAAGTGAGTATCCTGTAGGAAAACAATGTCCTGCTCACCATTCTCAAAGAAGGAATAAATTAAAACTTTCTTCCACTCTGACTGGATACTATTTACATTGAGTGATGCAACACACATTTTGTACATCATAGTTATAAAGACCATTAAGAGATACCATATACTGTTATTCATCCTACTTTATCAAATCAATGACATTTTATTTTTTCTTAGTCCATTTTCTTGCCCCTAATTTTTTTTATATTTTTAACACAATCTGTTTGCTCCATGGACTGTTCTATGTCAGATGCCCCCTTCGGCTGGGAGGACTGGACTGATGTTGAATCCGACTCTGTACCAATGTCCTTCTGAAACCCCATAAAGGCATTTCGCAGGGGGATTTGTACTTGTTCAGTCACCACTTTCCCAGTGTTCCTGGATCTTAGGTTACTATGCCATTTAGAGACTGCTATATAGGCCTCTTCTGGTGATAAAGTTGGGGGCATCGATGTAGTAAGGTTAGTTAAATCCTTTGTTGGTGTATTTCCTTCTGTTACCACTGGGTCTAGCATAGGTGCCCTAGACACTTGCAGTGGTACTTCCTTATCTGATGCTGGAGGATCCAGGTGTCCCACTCGGGCAGGTGTCAGGGGTCTCCCAAAGAGTGGGGTTGGAGGTTTTTGTCTCTGGGCTGCATTGACTGCTGCATTAAAGTAGAAGTCTTGTATACAAAAGTCTCCATTTGTTTTGTCTTGGGCTGCCCATGGGTAATCTACATAAGAGTGGGCTTCTTCACATAAGGAACACTTTGTTAGGTGGTGACAGTCAGACATTACATGTCCCAATTCACCACACTGAACACATTTCACAATCTCACATGTTCTACTAAAATGCCTTCCTGAGCCACATTTGTAGAAATGACGTGGTTGGCCTCGATAAAAAATAAAGCCCTTATCTCATCCAAATAGAAACAGCTTGGCAGATGTTGCAACCCTTCTTCATTCTTTATAAAGTTCACTTTGTACTTCCAACCCCCATTCCAGAAACCCTCTGTGTCGAGAATTGGTTCTGGTTTCCCTTGAAGTATGCATTTCCTTTCCAACCAATATGTTTTATCTTCGATATTGACCCCTTCATTCCAAAATAGCACTGTAATAACTTTAAATGATAAATAATTGTTTATTAAGGAGATAGCCTGGAAATTGGACCATGCAGGATTCATTTTTAATAGTGTATACTTCATCCAGAATCTGTTCAGGATGTCTGGCGTTCTAAAATTTATATCAAAAGTATTGTCGCCAGGTGAATGGATCAGGGCACATACTTCAATAGGAGAAAACCCTAGCATTTGCTTTATTAGTACCTTGCCCATGTAGAATCTATCAGGCATATCATCTGTGGGCCCCAAAACTGCAACCTAACTGCATTTCTTCTTTTGCCAAAAGTAACTGTTTTTGAACAGGCTGGCATAAGTAGCCACTGGGGGTTGCTAAATGAGGTTGTTCCACCACTTCCTTTGTGATCTCCACTTGGTCTAATATTGCACAATCATTGGGATCCCCATTTATACTGGCGGCATTATTTTCATTCCCCCGATAAGCTTTGTATAGGGGAAAATGATATTGGTCTTTGGGGGGCTATCTGGCTCTGTTCCACCTCTTCCCCTATAACCATATCTCTGTTTGGTAGTTAGTGCTCACAATACCTCCAATAGCATCTGGCTATAGCATCCTGCATCTGTACACTCGCCACTTGTTGCCGAGGGTCATATCCCATACGCTGTGTCCCACCCACCCCAGATACCACGGGAATCAGTATTGCGGGATCCGCAATCCACTGGCCCAATCCTAACTGTAGCCAGCCTGCTTTTTCAAACACTGTTTTTGTAGACCAAGTAACTTTTTCTGCAGCCAACGTGGCCAACTGGTTTCTGGAGCAGGGATCGCATTGCCTTGGAATAATTTAAACCAGTACTTTTAAGCACTTTCATTCCAGTACCTGTAGGGCCTGAGGGCAAATCAACCTCATGGCATTTCCTTTTCTTGAGTTCATCTTCTGCTGCTAGCTGCACCACCTGATAGTCCATAATCGCTGCTTCCCAAATCCTCCACTTCTGTGCTAAATGATCCTGGGATTCCTCTGAACAAAAAACTGGTTCTGTCGTGCTTGCAGCCACTACGCATGGCTCTGTATTAGCCCTCAGTGCAGAAACTGTGGTTTGCTCTCAATCCAGTGGATCCTCTGTAAACAATGGACTATTGGTGACTCCTGCACCGTCCGACTGTAAAACTAAGTGTGATGGGGTTGGTACGATATGCTGGCCACCACCAGGGTGCATTCCAGCTGTACCATTCCCCTCATTGAATGCTTATTGCTGCAGTTAAGCAGACATCCAGTCTCCTCCACTCACCCTTTCCATCTGTGGCCTGATACTCTCTTTTGGCTCAACAGTGCCGCCTGCCAAAAAGAGTAGCAAAATTTTCTGCGGGAAAAGGGAATAATAATTCATAAACATTAACAATACAATACAATTCTAAGAGTCATGTACTGACACTAAACCTATTTATATACAAATGAACCCAACAAAAATGCATTACCAATAGGAAAACAATAAGCGAATTCTAACCATATCATATCGGACACATTTCAAAACCGAAAGTCACAGTTCCTCCATAACTGTCTATTGTGGATTTTTGAACAGTGACTTAAATCTTTGTCATACACTTTCCATATCTCTTCTTGAATAGTGTTCAATAAACCATCATAAGGTACAAAATGTTGCTTCAGAACCCATTTGCATCTCACTTGCCAGAGGTAATACTTCAAACTAGGAAATAATACCTGTAAAGTATCCTTTGAAAATTGCTTCCAAACTGGGGTCAAAACCACATAAATTAATTCTTGATATGTAAGCAATCTAAACTGCTGGCTGCCCCATGACTATGCAACAAAATCCAAAAATTGTGTAGCATTATCACATTCTAGAAACAAATGTTCCTGTGTTTCTAAGATCTGATGACAAGTCTGTCTTGAACAATACCTCTCCTCTAAGGCTTTGTACTTATTGTTACTTTTTACATTTAGTTTCCCGGTAGTTAACCAAAGGACATCCCAAACAAAGACTGGAAGCCTCTTATTCAACACCTGCTGAAACATTTCTAGACTATATTGAAGACCACAATATGGCAAAATTATTCTTTCCAAACAATGTGGTCGTACCAACAAGTCATAAATATCTGTCTGGTTTTTTTTTGGATTTTCCATATCACTTTCTACTTTCCACGTTATAACCAGCTGAAATAGTTCTTTAACTTCTTTTGGAATCACTTGTATAGTACTTAATAATCTACCTTTCTTCTGTTCCCATGCTCTAATACAAGGTCTTATCCATTCCAATAATAACACATACCACACCCTATTTTGTTTTAACTCAGGTTCAATAACATTATAATAAAGGAATATACTATAGTGGAATGCAATAGGATGAACCATTCCTATACCTCCCTCTTTCAGACTTCGATATGTCACATTTCTTTTGATAGGGTTTAATCTGCTCCCCCACAATGCTCTAAAAAACAAACTAAATAATCTAGTATGAAGTGCTTTAGGAGGGGACAAATGTAACTGACATACAATAAAATCAGTATGAGTAAAGACTTAATCAGAAAAATCTGTTTTTGCTTAGAAATTGGATTCTGAACCCATCTAACCAAGGCATTTTCTGCCTTCTGTAATTTTGTGTCCCAATTTAGCAATGCAGCATTTTCAGGCTCAGACTGTAGTCCCAAAATCAATATAGGATCTCTAGTCAGGCCAATTCCTGCATACTGCCTATGTAACAACTGTGCACCCCCAGCTGATACCCTATCAGTATTAATGCAAGATCCATAGGCTTCTGAAAAGTCCTGAATTTGTGCTTGCACTACACTTTCTTCAGTAGTTGCATTTACTATTAACACCACATCATCTGCATAAGCCAATATTTTAAAGGAGGGAAAGAAACTGATAAACTCACCCCTATTATTCCAGGCTCCTTCTTAACAGATTGCAACAAAGGATCAATACCAAACACATAGAGTAAAGGACTCATGGGACATCCCTGCCTTACCCTCTACAAACTGTCACTCTAGTACCCCTCTACCCATTTACCCTTGGTATCATAGAAGCCATTTTATATAAATATTTTATCCAAGAAATATAAATCAAAGGAACACCATATTGCTGTAGAACCAAAATAAATAGTCCTGAAAAGGGAATCAAAAGCTTTCCTCTGATCAAGACTTAAAATGTAAAATGGTCCCCCCATAGTATTTCTACAAAATAATTCATCCAATATAATCAAATTGCCATGTATTCCTCTTTGAGGGATAGCACAACCCTTTTCCTTACAAATTAAACTCTCAGCACACTTCGCTTAACGATCTGATAACATCTTACTTAATTTTAAATCTGAATTCTATAAACAAATAGGTCTCCAATTCAATAACTGTTACCTTTACCTTTTTTGTAAATAAAAGAATCAATTCGGCTTCTACAAAATCAGCAGAAATGACTGCAGAAAGCAATAACTCATTCAACAGCTTAGCCAAATCTTTACACAAAATATCACTTAAAAATTTGTAAAACTCTGCAGGAATACCATCTGTTCCTGGAGTAGCATTACTTTTAGTTGTTTTTATGACAGCTTGAACTTCCTCTTCTGTGATCAATCCAACCACATGTAACTCTAAATCTTTGGAAATATGTTTTTTCTCAAAAGATCTAATAAATCAATCAGTATTGTGTGTAACAGGTGCAATACCAAAGTATCAATGAGAAACTGGTATAAGTTCCAAGATAGAACACTTATCTTTATGTAACACCCCATTCTCATCTTTCAACGCTGTAATATTTTTTTGTTTGTCACAGTTTGACTCCCCTTAAAAGGATCAAAAGTCTGTCTTTTACCAACAGTACCAAGCCTGAATTCTTGCTTCAAAGTTTTGGCTCTATTATACTAAAATTGATACATAGCCTGCTTTACTTGATGTATTTGTGAACTAAAATCCTGTCCAGTAGTATCAGCCAAAGATATCAGTCTATGTAATTGTTTTCTGTACTGCAAGTAAAGAAAATCTGTATCTCTGTTTCATTTCCCTGCCAGGCATTGAAAATAAAGTTTCACATCGTTTTTGGTATCTAGCCACTATTCTTGCAAGGTATCGTACATACATTGGACAGAGAGTTGTGCTTCCCATAATGTCTTAAAACCAGAAACCACTTCTTCATTATCTAATAAGGAAATATTCAATTTTCATGCTGGCTTTTCATGTAATTGTTCTGGATTCCAAAGACAATCAATATACACTGCAGAATGATCAGAACAGGCCAGGTCCTTAGCAGTCGACCGTATGACCTCTACAGATTGCAAGACCCAAAAATAGTCAATCCTTGTCTTTTGTAAACCCTTACAAAATGTAAAACCCCCAGTACTAAGTAAGGAATGATATGCATCCTTCAATTTAGCAGTAGCAGTAATCTCTTTCAGTGCATTGGAATCACAGAACAGTTTACTGGTTTGTAAACCTCTATCTTCCATTTGTACACTGCAATTGAGATCACCTCCCATATTATCATCCCTAACTGTACACAAAAAGGGTTGACTTTTTTGCAAAAGAGCAACCCATAAAGCTTTCCCTTGCGGTGAATACATATTTATCAAACATAATCTCTGTTGCCTGTATGACACATCTAAAATAAGAACCCTACCCGGCTCTAGATCTACCAATCTGGTAACTTTTAAATCTATATTAGAGAACAAAATGCCTAATCCATCACATCAGTCTTGGCCTTGTGACCAGAACATGACCCCCATTGCCATTTGGCTGTACATTTTGCCATCTCTTGAAAAGATTAAATCCTGGTATCTTGTAAAAAAACAATATCAGTGTTTAAGCATTGTAATTCTTGAAAAAACACATTTCTCCATATTTCATTTTTTTATGCTATTGTCATTTAATGTTAAAATACAGACATCTGCCATTTATCAAGTAAGACATGGTGAAATATATTCAGCATTGAGATCTAGTAGCCCAGCACTTTCTCCTGGAACATCCTTCATCCATGTCTGAAGAAGTTCCCCTTGAAGATGCAACTGAGGATGTATCTGACCCAGAATCCTCATCATTGACATAGTTGGATAGCATCATTAAGTAAAGGGGCAGATTTGTTAGACTGTGAAGTAGCTTCTTGTTTTGACATCTTTTTCCTCTCTTTTCCCTTAGGTTCAGGAGGGAGTCCCATTTCTCCCTAGAACATTTTTTATAAGTAACAGTCTTAAAGGAAGTCTCAGAAGGTGCTGCAGTTGGGGGAGGGATTGAAAACCGCCCCTGAAAAACTTGTCCATTGCTCAATTCTTGTGCCACATCTGAAATCATATCCTCTATGTCCAAGAGATCACTCTGCACAGCATCACTTTGTGCATCCCCAAATGGAGCAGGCTGAACCTTGTCTCCCTGTGATTCTAAATTTGGCTGAGTGGAAACATCCATTTGAGGCTGGTCTCTGTCACTGATAGTAGGTTCAAAAGATAGGTCACCCCCTCTCACCGGAGGTTCTACCTGTGTTGTCGTGCCCATAGGAGCAGTAGAATCTTTATCAACAACTGTGTGATTCTGTAAGATATCCTGCATGCATTTCTCGGAGGCCAGAGCACAACCCTTCTTCTGGGCCTGAGTTATTAAGGCCTCCTGGGATGGACCATCTCCAGAATTATGAGAGGCCCAGGGACATTTAATGTAAGAGTGACCTCTTTTTTCACAACAGTTACATCTAAAGAGATTCTTACAAGTAGCTGAAAAATGACCGGTCTCTAAACAATGAGTACATTTAGGGGTATCACAGGCATTACTTAAGTGAAAATGAGAGCCACATTTGTGGTAAGATTTTGGTTGTTCAGGATAGAACAACGAACCTCTGTCTTTCCCCAAGAAAAAACAGCCAGGTAAATGCGCAATATCACTATTGGTTGTGAACAATTTACACTTTATTTTCCAGCCTCCAGTCCAAAATTGCTCTGAATCTATTATGGCTACAGACTGTTCAAGTACTTCACACAATTTCTAAATCCAATGTAAAATATCAGAAATATCCACACCTTCATTCTTGAAAAGAACAGTAATCATTCTAACAGCTGGTTTAGTGATGGGTATAGCTAAAACAGGGCTCATAATGGTGAATCTTTCAGTGTATTATATTTGAGCCAGAATCTATCAAGAGCTTCCACTGCCTTGAAACTAACATCATAATTACTATCATCCATATGTATCAGGGCAAACACCTAGAAGCATAGAATTTTATGAGTCCTTCAATATTTCCTCCCAGTATAAATTCTGTCCAGTGGATCTTCCCAACCCCTTTATACATCAATCTTATAGCATTTCTCTGTGGGGCAGGTTCTCTAGTAGAGGATTTAAACAAGTCCATACATAAAAGAGGTCTAAAATTGTTTTGCTTTCCAGGGTCTTGTAAATATCAAGCTCCAGTCCTACTGGTAATGTTTCCATATTGTTAATTGTGCAGGCAGTTTTGGTGGTCGGTTGTTACCCCCATCACCACTGACAACCGGCACTTATCTACTAGGGCCAGGAATGGAGTACTCCATCAACAATCTGCAGTATAGTTACTGCTGTAGTGGTCTTAGAAACCATGTCCATTCACCCGTATTTTGTACAAGCTCAACACTCTGTACATTCCCAGTATGCTCCGAATCTTTCACTAATAATTCCCCAGTGTCAGTAAATTTCATGGGGTGTACTCACTTGCTTTCTGATCAGTGGGATCTGGTGACCAACCTGTCAGAGTACGTACTCCATCCTGCAGCCTGTAAAGCGGCCTCCAGTAGTCGGTCCTGCTCCTGCACATCTGTAGCAATATCCTGTTTCGATAATTTTTCCTTGCAATCCCCAGTGTCTTGCCTTGTACACCACTGTGTGAGGTCGTGAAGTCCTGTGGGTGGAAAGTTTGATCTGCAGTGCTTTGAAAATTCACCTAGTTACTGGTATCCTCTTGCTTCTTACATCTGGGTAATCGGAACTCCTCGGTTTCTCCAGTAACACCGGCACACTCTCCTGCTGCAATTCCCTGTGGTGATGCAAATTGCTCCCGCTCAGTCAAGTTTTCTACTTTTCCTGAATCGGATCTAATAAAACAGCAGCATCTGTAGCCTGATCGCATGGTAACCTCCACGACAACACCAACTGAAAGCATCGGTAACCTGCAAAGAACAGGTTGAGAATTCTAGTCCAGACATTATTGGCAGAAAGTTTGCATCTTCTGGTTGGGTCTGTAGTGTAACTGAGGATGGGGAGGAGACCCGCTCCCCTACCTCACAAGCATCCTCACTCCTCAACATCTGGGACAAAGTGGCCATCCACACTTAGGACAGCATCTCCCCCTACAGTCAGAGTAGGGGAATTTCCCCGGTGCCCTGGCCAAATTTCCCCCCATTCACTAAAAAAAATACCACCAACAGCTTAATCTGGTTCAAGGTTATTTGACATTCACCTGTGTCCCCCTCCCCCGGGTCAAGCCTGAAAATAGGCAGAATTTGTCTAGTCCACTTACCCGGGCAACAAAAGCTAAATAAAAAAATAATAAATAAAGACCTTGGTGCCGGCGATCAGTGGGGGAGGGGGATGGAACCACTATACACCAGGGATTTTGTATATATTATTTTACATTGGAGCCAGCAATTGGTTTATATTGGGGTTGGCGACCAGTGGAGGCACTAGATACCAGGCATTTTATTAAAATGCATACAATATTACATTGGTGCCAGTGACTGGACACAGGATATGAAATTTGTGTAACTTCTCCTTGCTATCTTCCTTTAAGTTCAATTTAAGCATAAAACCAAAGCAATGCGAAGTTATGAATGGGAAATTGTCCTGTAATGTGACAACTTCGTGAATTGATCCATGAAGGCAAATTTAGCCACTTCGTGGAAAATTCATGGGTGAAGTTAAACTTTACTGCATCTCTAGTGACGTCACAGTCAGTGATGTCACATTGCTGATGATATAATGGGAGGAACAAACATATATATGTCAGCTGCTAGGCAGAGTGTTGTAATCACACATCATACCAACTACAGCAATATCAGGTAAAAAAAATCTTGTAATTAACCAAATAGAAAAGAAAAAGTATATCAGATATAAAAGACAATATTTGATTATTTTAATACTCTGTTTAACAGTCACATTGTTGAGGCAGCAGGGGACTAAGATGTCCATATGAAGCTGTCCCTTCAAGGAATGTGGTATTTCAATTAGATGCCTTTAAGGCCCTGTTCACAATCTTGAATCATTTTTTAAAAAAACGTTATTAAAAATGTTTTCAAACTCACCGTGGAAGCCTGTCCACACTGTCATATACCATGTTTAAGCACGGTAAAGGTCCATTCACAATAAAGGCTGTAACTTTTCAAACACAGCACAGTTCCACAAAGAATGCTGGGTAGAGGGAGGACTAATAACTCAGTGCAAAAGAGAAACAAGCACTGTAGTCTCATTCACATGTTACTTTATTTCTACATGTCGTATAGATTCACATTTGTACTTTGTTTCTACATGCTGTACATACTGTCAGTAACAAAAATGTAAAATTGTTGTATTCTTCAGCATACTTCAGTGTACTCCTTGTACCGGGTCACACTGGAAACAAGCCTCGGCTCAGTGTGCCTTTCCCAGTCACCAACTTTAAATTAATAAATAAATTAATTAATTAATAAATAAATTAATATTCACACCACCAGGTAAACTGTGTTTTGTTTGAAACCATGTTAAAAGACTGGTTTCAAGACTACAATGAAGTAGTTTGCAGGGTTCAAACATGGTTTTAAACACAGTTTCATGCAGAGTTCAGTGTGAATGCAAACTGTGTTTGGGCTTGTTATAAATGCATCAGGAGTTTAAAGAGTTTTAGCAAGCCCAGTGTGAACAAGGCATCAGGGCCCAGATATTCAAAGGGTTGCACCATGCGCAACAGGGTTGCTCATGCATGAGTCCAAAAATGCACCATTCTGCGATATTCAGCAGGAGGCAGTTATGCCACTGACAACAGGTTAGCAAAGAGCAATGCAAATGAATGCATGCTCAACGGGAGAGGAACCATGCATAACCTCAACCCGGTATTCCAGTCGGGTTGTGCAGAGTTGTGCATCGCAACCCCCAACCTGCGCCTGCACAACCTTGAGCCAAAAAAAAGGATCAAGTTGAGGGCTACCCACAGATGAGCTGCTGTATTGCAGGGGCGCAACACAGCAGCTACCACTGGCTGGCCCCAACTGGGTCCCTGTCCCCCCACCAGCCTGATCGCGGGCAGAACGTAAAACAACCCCCACCCACATCTCCCGAAGCCCGATCGGGGGCGCAACCTGTAATCAACCCCCACCAGCCCGATCGCGGGCATGAGTAACATGGACCCCCAGCCCACACTCTCCTACAGCCCGATCGCGGGCATCACAGTCCAGAAACCCCCACATATCCGAAGCCGATCGCGGGCATTACAGTTACATGAAACCCCCACACATATCCCACAGCCCTATCGTGGGCAAATGTGTATACCCCCAGTGCCCGATGTGGGCAGATAAACCCTCCCCCAACCGAATATCTCCCTGGTGGTCAGTGGACCGCCAAGAATCGCGGGCAGAATGTCACATCCCAACCCCCAAACATCTCCCTGGTGTCTAGTGTCCCCCCCACCCACCCACAGAAGCCCCTCCACCCCACTCCCCGCGGTGGCAGCGGCAGCATCCACCTGCCTGCCACCCCGCCCTTGAATGACCACCACCAACCCCCCTCCCAGCAACACCGTCACCCACCGCTTACTCCCTCTGGGGAGTGTTCACCTTGCAGACCTTCCCACGCTCATCCACAAATAGGCAGACCTTCCCTGCAGCCCCTCCGCTATGTTGCTGATATAGATGTTAACAGTATAGGCCCCAGCACCCACCCCTGGGGGACCACGCTTGTCACCCTTACCTTGCTGGAATGTACCCAATTTACCAAAACCCTCTTCCCATTAGCCAGTTCTCCACCCACCTTACTATTTTCTGTCCCACCCCCAAACTTTCTAGCTTATTCACTAACATTCTGTGGGGAACAGTGTCGATTGCCTTCCTGAAGTCCAGATAGGCAATGTCCATTGCCCCTCCCCCGATCTACAACCCTCGTCACCCAATCGAAGAACTCAATCATGTTCGTTTGGCATTCCCTCCCTTGTGTGAAGCCGTGCTGATGATCATCCTGCAGCCCACTTTCCAGCAAGTAGTTGACCACTCTTGCTTTGAATATTATCCTCCATCACCTTACCCACCACCGAGGTGAGGCTGACCTGACGATAATTGCCCACCTCCTCCCTGCTGCCGCTCTTGTGAAGTGGCACCACATCTGCCCTCTTCCAGTCTTTTGGCACCCAGCCTGTATCCAGGGACACAGGTTAAACAACCTTGATTGGGGTGCTGCTAGCTCCTCCTTTAGTTCCTGGAGTACCCTAGGATGCAAGGTGTCTGGTCCAATAACCTTGCCTACCCTCAGCCTACCCAATTCCTCTCTGACCCTGTCTTCACTGATCAAGCTAGGATCCCCCTTATGTCCTCTTTTCCTCTTTCCCTTAGCACCAGTCCCCTTCCTTCCCCTTCCACCATGAAGATTTTAAACATGTGTTATGTTTTACTCTAGACTTTAAGGCATTCTCCTGAAGAAGCCCTTAGTATTGGGTAAAACATAGAGGATTAACCATGTGTATATTTAAACTACTTGGAATAAAGTGAAAATATAGAAGAAAGTATTCAGTGTTTTGAGTGAAGTTTAGGCGCCCCCCCATTCTTTATGGCTAACAGTTGAAGTGCAGCATCTGCATGGCAGCAAGTGCTGAAATGCAGATATTTCCTGTGGATTTCCCGACAGCAGAGATCTACTTTGTATTTAGAGATAACCTTCATACACTTTTTGTTTACTGCCTTAGTCTTTCACATGATGTGAAGAACTGCTTCAGTAGTCAAGGCTTCAACCATGCCACGAGGAGATACTGCCAAAAGTCTTTACAAAATTATCTGCAGAAAATAGAGAATGCAAAGCAGACATCATCGGCATATACCCTGGGGTCTCTGGCCACTCTATGAGATCCGCTGCTTGGAAATCCTGCAGGTCTCCTAGTCAGGTGGCCACACTGCTGCCTTTGCAAGAAAAATGCTATTCCTCAAAGGAAAAGTCAAAAAAGACCTTTTTGGTGAAGCATCACTGGAAATATTCAAAGTCTCCTTCTCAATCCAGCTCACTACAGAACCACTGTGTGGGTACAGTTGCGTCAATAGATATGGTCAGGTGTCTCCACATATTTCATAATATTTCTAAACAGATTCTCTCTGTTGGCTCTAAAGTGGTGCTGCAGGCAGGTATGAAATTTCTCTAGAGCTGCCACAGGAATTTCAGGGCACATCTGGCCATCTCAATTGCTGCAACTGTAAATCTCAGGACATTTCATTAGTCTCCATTGCTAGCTCGACCATGATTCACACATTTTGGTAGGGCTGGCAGTATAGCCTAGAGGTTAGAGTACCGAGCAGTGAATGAGCTTGGTACATCCGACAGACCTGGGTTAGATTCCCATAACCTCCACTTGCACACTGTGTGACTCTGAACAAGACACTTAACCTCCTCAGTGCTCACAGGTCACCCTAGAACAGGCACTTGTACCTAGTGGGTCTTACCTGGATACCAAAGACAAAAATAAATAAAATACAAATAAATGTAGGCTCTGGCTCTCCCACTGTCAGTGGCATGCAGCCCATTACCAGTGCATGATCGATGGGACCTGTCCCCATTGTCACTTTGTTCATCAACTCCACCTTGTTGATGCTGTTTGGTATTGTCTTTGAGTTATTTCAGTGACTTTTGCCATCCCTACCATCAATGGTTACTCTGTCAACTGCTCAACCTTTCCCACTGCTCCTGTCTACATCAGCTGTGGTGGCCTCTGAGACAGTGGTCTCTGTCACTGTGCTGTCCTCACCACTCTCTCTGTAGCCTGTAGCCCAGTGGTCCACTCTACTCTTCTTCAGTCTCCTCTTCGGTCTGATGAGGAGGAGAATGAATATAATCCAGGCTTCCCGGATGTGGAAGAAGAGGACGTAGAAGAAGAGAAAGACATTTATATGTTTGAAACTAGATCCACTCTCTGCTCATGCAATGAAAACTCTGTGGTCTATATACCCTGGACCTCCCCCCAGATGCCTTATTTCATGTTTGCCATGCCTCATGCAGGACAAACTATGTTTTGCTGCTGAAGAAGGAGGACTCCACTAAGGGGATTCTGTATGAATTTCTGGAGAGGCCCACAACTCCTTCCATGCTAATGCTTCCCATTTACCAGACTGTGGAGGATACTACAATGTTTGCTTGGCACTGATCCAGTACATTATCATCTGTCCCTCCTGCCTCCTCTGCAGGGGCTTTTACACCAATCAGCCTAAAACTGACTCAGTGGTCATTATGGATGCTCATGGTTGATCCTGGGCTCTCCATCATACAAGCTGTTTGCTCCCTGACAAAGAATCCATGAAATTGGATGTAATAGACAAACGGACTTCTACATCTGCCTTTTTTGAACCTCTGTATTGCTAACTACCAGGCTTACACAATTAAATATCAGAATAGCTTTTGGAAATCTGTATCTGCTATGGTGGACAAATTGCTCAATGACTGAAGTCCAACAGTGTGTTGTGCACATATTGAAGGCTGGTAAGTATTTACTACATTATGCATATGAGGGCTCTGATACTTCTATTTAGGTAGCCATCTCTGGCACCTGCCTTTCCCAGAATGCATGACTGTAGGTTGCTGATTGTGCTACCAGTGTTCAGAAATTGGTACTTAACTTGCCTTTTCATGGCCAGAAATTATGATGTGTAGCTCACTTTAAAAATGACTCTTCACTGCTTGAAGTCCCCTGCTCCCCAGCCCTCACCTGGGTGAGGGGGTGGTACTTTTCACTGAGGTTCCCATTCCTCCTGTGTGTAGGGTGTGGTAGATCAGATGTTGGGGCCTCCACCCTCAAGTTACAGTCTTCAGGTACTCATTTTAAGATCCCTAAAGGTCCAGGTGTCGGTAGTGCCCCTAGCAGTCTTCTCCACCTACTGACTCCTGTTTACCCTCCTTCCACTTTATCAGGGTTTGAGATAGGGGGCAGGAAGTCCCTGTTTCTTACAAAAAATGGCAGGCAATCACATCAGAGATGTGGATCCTTTCAAATTATTTGTTAGGGTTATGAACTGTAATTAATAGCACTCTTTCTTGCCTTTGCAGTCCTTGTCATGGAATCCTTTGTCACTTGTCTCTAGAGCACTAATTGGTCCTGTTGAATAAAGTATTTATTCTCTCGGACAAGATGTCAGTTCAGCCTGTACCCCTGACTTGACTGAACTGAACTGAACTAGGGTTTCTTTCAAGATGTTTCTCAATCCCAGAGAAGATGGGGATCTACATACCCTCCTGAACTTCAGAGACCTGAATGAATACTTTGCGTGTAAAATGTCTTGTATGATTGCTCTTCAGTCTGTCCTCCCTTTGGTTTCACAAGGTGACTGACTGCTCTGGACATGTAGGATGCATATCTGCCTCTCAGATTTGACACAGCCATTTACAATACCCAAACTCCCTTTTGGAGGGCTAGCACTTTCAATTTCTTGTCCTGCCCTTTGGCTTATTGTCAGTGCCATTGGTCTTCACCAAGTGCTTCTCTGTGGTGGCTGTGGCCTTACACTTGGAACCTTGGTAAGTATTCCCTTATCTGGATGGACTGGCTCACTTGGAGCCACTTGGAAGTCTGGTATGTAGCCCCTATCTGGATGACTAGCTCATTAAGATACTTTCCTGTGAAGCAGAAATACAGACTTTGTACTGGACTCACCAGTTTTTCAAGCAACTGGCTGTCCTGATCAACAAACCCAAATCACTTTTGACCCCTTGTCAATGCCTTCAGTTTATTGGCACTGTCTTAGACATGACTCAGGTGCGAGCATTCCTTGAGGAATCCTGTGCCAACACTCTGATACCTCAGACAATTCTGATCACCTCCAGTGCCCATGTCCATGTGAGATCCATGCTTTGGCTAAGCATCTCATGGCAGCTGGCAGTGTGACTATTCCTATGGTTTCCATGTGAGCATACCCCAGTGGATGCTTTATGCTGAGTGGGCCCAGACTTCTTAATCTTAATTTATTCTGGTCATGAGCCCCCTTATTCAGGGCTCTTTGCTTGTGGCAAGACTGCTTCAATCTGCTTTATGGATCCAGATTTTATTTATCCCATCAGGAGGTCCCCATCATGAATGCCTCTGGGATGGGTTTGAGTGGCCCATCTGGGTGCACTGAGGACCCAGGGGGTGTGGTTCCCCTCAGACCGCTCACTTCACTGAAAAATTCTGGACATGAGGGCTCTTCTTTTGACATACAGGCCTTTGTTGCTCACATTCATGGCCACCCCCCTGATGGTAAGGATGGAAAATCTTTGTTTCATGCACTACCTCATCAAACAAGGAGGCACCCACTCCTTCCCCTCTGGAGATAAGCAATGTGGATGTGGTAATGAGTCCTGGCTTATGACCTATACATGGACATCATATACTGTATCTGCATGGCACTCTGAACATCCCGGAGAACTCTCTTAGTAGGTTGGTTTCTCAATCCCAATAGTGGGAACTCCTGGACATTGTGGTCATTGTCTGAGGGGGTAATTAAGAGTTGGACCATTGTGCATCTTACATAACACAGAAATGCTGCATTTCTTCTTGCTCACTCCAGGGCTTGGAGGTGTTTGAGCGATGCATTGTCCTTCTCCTTGAAGGGGAGGTTTCTGTGTGCCTTGCCTTTCCTCCAATCTTTCTGATTTAGTGGGCACTGGTAAAGCTTTGTGTGGATGGAACCCCAATGATATTGACAACCTCTTTTATGTCCCTGTCAAATTTTGTTACCCCTGCTGTGCCAGGTTGTGTTGGAATCTCCTCTATGGCTTCCTCCATGAGAGGGAATTCCATCACGGGACAATAGCAGTCTGCTGCATCTGAACTTTCATTCCCTGCAACTTCACACCTGACTCTTTAGGATGCACAACTGTAGTAGTAGTAGTAGTAGTAGTAGTAGTAAAACCTTTATTTTTATACAGGATAGTAGATGGAAAAAACACATCATTAGGACTTTACATCCTATTTACAAGATGGTCCTGTTATTACAAAGTTTCAAAAGCTAAAAGCTTACAAATAGTATCAAAATTTATCAAAGACAATATAGAAACTTGTTGCAACATATAGTATAAATTACAGTCATTCAGAACCATACAACACAAGTTAATGCACCACAAATACTATAACAGGTTTAAAACTATATATATATATATATATCCTTCAGGCAGCTGTAATTAAACTCATATTCCAATAGACAAGGGATCTACCCATAGCACTCACACCTAGTCTTCAATGTAATTTTCAAACTAGTTGAAAAAGTCTGGGCCTGGATATTCAAACTGTGCCCAAAAGTGCATAATAGCAAGAGCAAAAGCGCAAGTGTATTGCGCCCATACGCCAAAAGACACGCGATACTCAAAAAAGGAGCAGACCAAATTGCTACAGACAGCCAACTGAATATCGCACCACCTGCACCATAGCGCAACTAGGGAGGGGAAGCTGAGCAGATCTGATGCACCATAGCACAACAAGGGATGTTCAGCTGAGCAGTCCAGAGGCACCATAGCGCAACCAGGGAGCCCCCCAGCTGCAGAGCAATGTAACTGCACAATCAGGGAGGTAGGGGCCCACCACCCATGCCACAGATGGGCACAGGAACACATAGCAGAACAGACATTGTCCCTCCACACCCCAAACACAGCACAACCGAGGGAGGGCTGGAATAACCACTGGTCCATGGAGACAAGCAACCAACCCACAGCCTGGCCATGGTGCCCCATCACACCTACTGACAAGCTGTGACTGGCACACAAGGAGGGCAGACCACCCTGTGCCACATCACCCCCAGTGCACAGCACACCTTGCACCGTG
Source organism: Neoceratodus forsteri (assembly GCA_016271365.2). Classification (NCBI taxonomy): domain Eukaryota; kingdom Metazoa; phylum Chordata; order Ceratodontiformes; family Ceratodontidae; genus Neoceratodus; species Neoceratodus forsteri. The sequence goes on along the minus strand of CM028131.1, from coordinate 877,611,996 downwards.
ACCCCAGACACCCCCATGAGCAGTGACCACCACTGCAGGAAACCCCATGCATGCCACCACCCCACTGTGTCAATGCAACCCTGTGCACCACAGAACCATGCAAGCCAGCCCCATCACGAGCACCCATCAGCAGGTTGCAGCACATGGCAATGCAACAATGGCAGACACAGTGCCACCATGCACAGTCCCCAAGGTACTGCTGAGAGACCGACCATGCGTTGGCATGAGAGGTACCCCATATGGGACGGTCATGTCCTTGACACCACCACCAGTGGTACAGCACCCTGCACAGTATTCCAGTGACACACCCTGGCCCACCACTGGCCACAACAGCCAGCACAGACACCCACAGTGGTGCATAGAAGCATGCACCATACTGGATGCCACACAGGGTATGGACAGACACCCACCCATACCCAAGGGCACAACAACACAGGGACACAGTGGTGGGGCAGCCAAGCCCACATTGTGGGCTCATGTAAGCTGTGTACACACAACCCACAGTCCACCATGGCACTGGAGTGCCAGCCACCCTGCGCAGGCACCGTGGACCCATACACCACCAGTAGTCACCCGGAGCACAAGCCACATACAGTGGGGCACATCCCCTGCAACACACACAAGCCACAGCATGGAGGTGGGACAATGACCGTGTCGCCCACAGTACCATCTGAGCCAGGCATGCACCACACCAGTGACATGGGCAACCCAGCAAAGTGACGGTTACAGTGTCCGCCCTGCAAGGAATGCCACCACTGACATGCCAGCGGACCATGCAGGTCACAGACAGGCATGTGTGTCGGCTGCACAGGCCATGGACGGATGATGGGTGTGCCATGGACACAGAGCACACACGTGGACCACTGCACAGTCATCCAGTGCACAGGGAACAACACACACAACACAGACACTGACTGATATCTACCCCCACCATAGTCACCTCACACACACACACACACATACCCATGATTGCACCACCCTGATGCCATACACACCACTGCAGCTGAGCACCTATAGCCTGCTGAAAATCAGAGACCACCACAGTATTCATATAAAATTCAAATGTATTGTAAAATACAAAACTTAACTATGTACAATTATAATAACTATTTACAAGCTTGGGGTGGGGACACAAACAAGGTGGGGGTGGGCAGGAAGAAGGGGTGGACAAATGGGATGGGAGAGGTGGGGTGTGAGGGTGGGTCCAGGGGGGTAGGGGAAGTCAGGGACCAAGGGACTGTCAACGTGACTGCCATTCCTGGCTCTGGGTCCGCCTGGCTCTGTGGCGCTGCAGCACCCCCGTCGCGTCCAGCCTCCTAAGATTGCCACTGACTCCCGGGCCAGATTGAGGAGCTCCCTCATGGTGTCCCGTATCTTCCTGAGATGTCTCGTACCCTAGGACAAAGGAGCACAGTCAATAGGTGTGAATGCACAACCCCATACAACCCGCCCACTGTGCATGGCATACGGCCATCGTGACATACCACTGTGATGGTGTGTGACCACCCACAGTGATCACGTCCACAGGACCTGCCCACCCAGGTGCATACAGCCAGCGCGGAACACTGCACACCTACTGGCTGTCACGACAGCACCATGAGGCCATTTCGCCGACATGGCTATGTGGCGTCAAAGGCAGTGGCACAGCCATGTACCTGGTGCACATGGACCACCAGTGATGCACACCAGACATGCATTGCCACTGGACAGTGTTAACTTGCCAACAAGTGGTGTGCATAGCAGTGATATCAATGAATGGTGGCCATGCCCGCTGCCCACCGTGTCACACAGCATGCAATACTGATCATGGAGGTCTGGCACTCCCCTCATCAGGCTGGTCAGGTGGGCGTTGCTGGCCCTTGGCCTGCCTGGCTGTGGTTTCAACAACCCTCCGCTCCTTCCCGCCCCGCGTAGTTCTTCCGGGCCTGTGGGGAAAAAAGGAGAGAAGAACATCAGTACATTCCCAAAGCAAAGTCCCCTGCCCCAAGGTGTGTGCCCTCCCACCCAGCCAGACCCACCACCACACACCCACCGCTGAACACACGCCACGGCCAACCCCATCACGTCCCTCCCTATGTTCTGGACACATACAACACTGTGACTCATATGGATGATAAAAGTGTGTTGACAGAACCCCTACCTGGATGTGGCACCATGCCCCTCCTGGCACATGACCGCAGTCGGGCCCAGTACCTCTGTCTCCCCTCCTCACGCGAGTCACCATAGCAGTGCCTGCACTGCTCAGCCAAATGCCCCCGGCCTGTTGCCTCATCCAGGGCAGTGGCCACCTCCTGCCACACCTGGGTCCTTGCCCTCTCCAGGGGGGCCTCCCCAAAGAGAGGCCCATGGTGTGGCTCAACTATGGCCACCAGATTGGCCAGCTCAATGGCCGTCCATGGAGCAGCCCATCTATGTGCCATTCCAACAGCTATAGTAGGCAATATGGTGCTCTGCAGCGTGGCTCCCCATGTGCAGATGCTGCGCGGTACAGTGCTGCCATTCCCTATTGCACTGTTACCAAACAGCATGATAGAGGTGCACCTATGCCTGACGCATGGCGCCAAGGGGGAAAAGGTTGGGCACAGGGTCAAGGGCCTCTGGCTCAAGGCCACGCACAGCGCCATTGGATGACAATGCATTTAGCGTGATTGGCTGCCTATGTGCCAAGCACCACAGCGGACTATCGGGCAGTTGGGCCATTGCACCCTCTGAAGGCCCAGTGTCACGGTGCCATGTAATGACCATCACTATAGCGCCACACTGGCACAATGGTGGCCATGCCCTGCATTGCCTACCATGCACAGCACGTCATCAGTGCGGCGGGCGCCTGTGGTGTACTCGCATGCTACAGAACTGCGTCATTGGCTCTTTTACGTTTAACACAATTGCTCAAAGTGCAACAGTCGCTATTCGCGCGTCATATGCAAATCATCAATCGCTATTCAATGGTGCAGCACTGCAATTTGCATCTAATTAAAGTTGCTCCTCGCCTCATTTGCGCCGGATTTGCGCTATAAAGGTGCGACAATGTGCTGCAGTGGCCATGAGTGGTTACTGCAGTTTATATTAGTGAGTAACATGCTGTTTGGGGAGTGTGGACTGTGGATTCAGGGACATGCATGGGACTGCAAAGTCAGAGTAACAACTGCCATTCTTACAGGCTACATAATGACCGAGCACGCTGTTAGAGATGAGGAAAACAGTGGTGGGAGGAGGAGGAGGCCGAGGCCCACAAGGCGAAACAGAGGCCCTTACCGAGCCTTCTGGATCCAGGAGCCCGCAATGAATGCTGGGAGAACCCCCAGGCCCGTGCTGCTGCATGGGAGAAGGTGGCCCGTGCCGTGAACCTGCATGGCAGCCACCAGCGCTCCATGCAGGAGTGTAAGAAGAAGATGGGCATGGTCAGGAGGAGAGTTAAGGAGAAGGTGGCTGCCATCAGGGCAGCACATGCTGCATCAGGAGGGGGACAGCCGGGGGTGGTACAGCTCACCCCAGTGGAGGACAGGCTTGCTGGAAGCATGGGAAGCGTGCCATAAGGGTGTTCCGGGTGGTGGCTTCCAGATGGGTGGTGGCCCATCACTGCATGGTAAGTCATGGTCTGTCTGGGGGGGCAGGGTAGGTCACACACAGTAATGCGACTTTGCTTTCCCTTACAGATCCTGAGCATCTGCATGGGTCAGTGGTGGTGGGCCTGTCCACTGCGGACAGTTGGATGGAGTCGGAGGTGGGACCATCCACCTCCACAGGTATATGTGGAACATTACGACAGTGGGGCCGCCTAGCTGTCCACACTGATGTCGTTGTGAGGTGTGGAGGAAGCACGTGCTGCAGCCAACATGCTGGCATCCACGGATGCCAGCACACTGTGGCTGTGGCCAGGCAGAGTACAGCACCAGTGATGATGACACGGCAAGTCTATGGGCAGTGACACGTGTGTGTGCCACAGGATGGACACACAGCAGGCAGTAGCCCATGGCTCGTGGGTGGTGCCGCCATGGAGGCCCTGCGTGTCAGCACAGTCCCAGGCTGCACCTGTCAGCACCAGTGGGCAGCCTACTGGTGTCTGTTCCAGGACAGTGGGACAGCTTGCAGCCACTCCGGCGGCACCACTGAGCCTAAGAGGTGCGGCAGCGGAGGGCAACATCAGCAGTCATCCACTGGGCTTGGGGGTACAGGGTTCAGCGGCGGTGTCTGTGCACCGCCTGTGACATCTTCAGACCAGGGTCATGGTGTTGCAGCACCACCCTTAAGGGGTGCTGAACATCAGCACCCACCCACTGAGGACAGGCTGCGAGAGGCTGAGGTGGCTCCGGATGAGCACCGCCTACTGTGAGCATCGGTCCAGCAGCAGATGTAACGCGACATCCAGGAAGCGACTGTGTGAGTGGCTCTCTGGAGTGGGCAGAGAAGCATTGCGGCAGGGATGCAAAACAGATCACAACGCGGATGGACCATTTGCCGGAGGATGTGACCGCTGCCATTGACAGGCATGCACAGGCATTCATTGCTGTCATGGCCACAATGGGCACACAGTCAGGTGCCCATGCATCGCGGACACCACGCAGTGCACTATCCACCCCCCATTCCTGGCATCATGCGACTCCCACCCTGTCAATGCCAGGTTCAGCTGTGGGCATCCCGAGCACTCCTGGTGCAGGCATGTTCGGTGTGCTGCAGACCCCTGCATGGGCACAGTCGCGTTCACATGTGGAACCCCTTGGGGACCATTGGTGCCACCCCATGAGGCCAGTGGTCAGCTTGCCAGTGCTGGTGGGTCTTGGTGGGGCCTCCCACGCATCCGTGGAGGCCGTGGCACTGTGTCGTGGGACTGACCTGTCTCCCAGTGTGGCTACTGTCTGGTGCTGCCCTGTGTGCATTGTGTGTGTCAGTGAGCAGTGCATGGGTGGGTACCCGGCCCTGCACGTGGACACACAGTCCTCCTGCACACCCTCCCAGCTGCTGTCCACAGTTGCATGTGCATGATGATGGCTGCATTGCACTGTACACCAATGTGCAATGGTGCTCAGCATCTGATACACGCACATGGACAGGCAGTGGGTGTGGTGGCCTGTGGACATGTGTGTTGCTAGGGTGTGCATTCTGGGTCGGTGTGCCTTCTGCCCTCTGTGCACGTTTGTTGCGTTGTGTGTGTGTGTGTGTGTGTGTGTGTGTGTGTGTGTCCTTCGGCATGGCATGTTAATCCTCACTCATCCCTGGCTGTGTGTGTGCCTCCTGCCCTGCCACTTCCCTTGATGGCATGCACCCTCGGTGTGGGTCTCTGCATGTTTGTGAGTTGTGCCTTGGCCACTGGTGGTTGCGCATGGCCCCATGACTTACCTGGGTTGGCTGAAGTGCTCCTCCGTGATGGTGTCCCGGTGCAGATGTGCCAGCCGGAGCAGTCTGGAGTCCCGTCGACCAAGGGGGGGCTGCCCATCACCATCATCACCGGCATCCCCATCGCTGTCCCCCTCTTCAACCAGTACAGCTATCCCACATTCATTGGCCATGTTGTGCAGGATGCAACAGGCCAGGAATATCCCACAGGCCTTTGAGGGGCTGTACTGTAGGGCACTGCCAGAGGTGTCCAGGCAATGGAAACATGCCTTCAGCATCCCGAACACCCGCTCGATGACAGTACGTGTGGTGGCGCATGCCTCATTGTAGCATTGCTGCGATGGGGTCATGGCCGCTGGTAGGGTGAGCAGCCAGGGATGGAGTGGGTATCCACTGTCACCTGTGTGTAGAGGTGGAGGTTGGTTTGGTGATCAGCATCATCCTGCCCCAGGCCATGTGAGGCCACTACCGTGCCACCTCTGGCCATGCCCAGACAGCCCTATATTTGTCCATGTGGTTTGCATACTCACCCACTAGGTGGTCCAGTGGGGATGTCCCCACTCTCGAATCTTTGACACAGTGCCGACTGGTGCCAGATGAAAGAATCGTGTGCTCCCCAGGGTGACAGACATTGATGATGCACCCCTGGCATGCACACCACCTGGCAGTTGATGCTGACATAGCCCTTCGATTTATGTATGCAGCCCCCTCAGGGCCAGGTGGTGTACTGTATGGCCACATGGGTGCAGTCTATTGCCCCTAGCACGCCAGGCATACGTGCTACCTGTGGAACTCTGTATGTTTGCTGTGTGCTCCACTGCTGTGTGGGGAAATGGATGTACTCCTCAGCATGTGGCAGCAGTGTGAGGTGGGTGAGGTGGCATGACGTGGCTGACTGGTTATGCCTGTGGTGTCCCCAGTTGGTCTCTGGAAGGTACCCGTGGCGAGCAAGCACATGCAGGCTGTTACCTTGGTCTCCACTGACAGGGCATGACTCCGTCGTGTGGGTTCCTGCATCACATCACTGCACAGCTCACAGAGCTGCCTCAGAAGTGCCCTGTTCAGGTGGTACCGGCCCACAATCTCTGTATCTGTGTACAGTTCAAAGCTGGTGTGGGCTCGGTACTGCCTGTTGGGAGCATACCACCGACGGGCCCTACACGCCCACGCCCCTGCTGCCCGCCTTCTCACCCCTCATTATGGCCTCCATGTGGGGGCACTGGCCATGTCCCTGGCTTGCGTTCACCCCCGCAGCTGTTACTGTATTCCCCCTGCTGCCTGCTGCTCCCCTGCACTGGGTACACCTGCCTGTGCTGGCCTCTGTGCTGTGTGGCCCCCACACCTTCCTGTGCCTGGCTGTTCACTGTGGCCTTTCCCTGGCCTGCCCTGTTCATGCCACCTGCCCTATCTGTCTGCCTCTGCCTCATGTGGCTTCCCTGTAGCATTCTTGTGCCTCTTCCTTGCTCTTTTTTATTTTGGCTCATTTCCGCTATGGCGCAACTTCCGCTTGCTCCACTGTTGTGCATTGCGCAAGTCTTTGAATATCACATTGCGCCATTTATGAATGGTTCCTCCCCCTTCGGTTGCGCATGCCTTCATTATCATTGCGCTGTTGCTCAGCATGATTTCAGGGGCGCAACTGCCTCCTGCTGAATATCGCAGAATGGCGCAATCTCGGACTTGCGCAGGTGCAACCCTATTGCGCATGGCTCAACTCTTTTGAATATCTGGGCCTTGATGTCCTTATATTGCTTGTATGTAACTGATTTTAGGGAATTCCATATTTTATTCATAATTATGGGAAAGCGCATATTACTATATTTATTCTTAAATTTTGGAAACTCACAATTTCTCATATTTATATCTCTCAGATTATGAACATATGCTTTCCTTTCCAATTTCCCATAGAGATATGTTGGCTGGTTTATATTTACAACCTTATAAATCTGACTTGCCCAGACTAGCCTCCTTTTATTGTCTTGGGACAGCCAACCAAGTTCCTCGTATAGGTTACGATGGTGTTCACAGTAATCCTTTCTCAGTGTAAATCTAGCCAAATGATTGCACATCACATCAGTTTTAGACAATATACCTTTAGTAGCAAAGCTACATACATGGCTTCCATACTCAAGAGTGGGGAGAAGAAGATGGTTTACTATAGTCCCCCTCATTAATTTATTTATACAAAAGCTGGATAGTCTAAATGCACCCAGCTTTTTATTAACCTTTGCTACTATTTCAGTTATATCATATTCAAATTTTAAGGTATTATCTAGCCATACCCCAAGGTATCTGTACTCTGAGACCTGGGCAAGCATTTCATTCTGTGGTGCTGTAATTAGTACTTTTTTTTTATTTTTACCCTGAACATTTCCTCCCGTATGAAGTACCATGAGCTTTGTTTTCTTAATATTTACTATCAACCCCAAGTCTGATAGCCATGTACGGAGCCTTGTGAAGTCTTCTTGCAGACGCACTTCCATAATCTCTGGAGTTTTACCACTAGAGATCAGGATAGTGTCATCCACATATAAGCGAATGTTTAAATTCTTTACATTGTCAACTAGCTGATTTATGTATATAAGGAAAAGTGCTGGCCCCAAAATGGAGCCCTGGGGCACCCCTCACTGTACCAAGGCTTTATCAGATAATATTCCATCAATATATACTTATTGGGTTCTATTCTCTAAATAAGATCTAAACCAATCCAGCGAATTTTCCACAAGGCCTACCTCTTTTAATAGTTCTCCCAGCAATCCATGTGCCACAGTATCAAAGGCCTTTGATAAATCCATGAACACCACACCCACCAACAGGGCATCCTCTAGTTTTGAGGCTATAATATTTATTGTATTGGTGAGTGCGTTGCCCGTGGAAAAACCCCTGCGGAATCCAGACTGGTACTTAGTCAACAGTGAGTATTTCTCCAAATGATCACTAAGTTGTATCTGTACCAGTCTCTCCTTAATTTTTGAGAGACCCAACAGTAAGGCAATGGGCCTATAATTTGTTGGCAAATAAGCATCCCCTTCTCCTTTGTAAATAAAATAATCTTTACATTTTTCCAACTACTGGGAAAAATTCCTTCTTTAAGCTCCAGTTAAAGAGTTTGGTTAAAACTGGAGCAATAATCTGTAGGGAATCTTAAGAAAATTATTTTCTATATAATCCAGGCTGAAGGCTTTTTGTTTTGAGCTTTTATTTCATCCTTAACCTGTTTACAAAAAATACTTTAAATCTAAATTTGGAAGCATCAAACGTTTCTTTTAAAGAAGCATTATTATTTAATATAGTGTTTGGAATATTTATGTCCGGTAATTTTACATGTGCTTGTTCTTAAGATGCGTATGTTGTCCTACAGTGCCCAGATGGCTCCCCTTTTTACCTCAACTCACACACACATGGCAAACCTGGCAGATTGCAACTGACTCATCATTTACAACTTGCACAAAAAATCCCAAACAAGGGATTGTGATACTCTAGCTTTAATATGTTCCTGATGCTGCTTATTGGACTAGTTTTTTTAAGCAATGAAGTGGGGGGGATGCTACATGATTTTTCAGGCATGACACACTTGGACTGCAACTGACCACCATGATGACCTATCATTGTTACTGGGTCATCATCATCATCATCATCACCACCATCACTGTCAACTGAAACTGATAAATCACAACTTTTTATGGGGGGGGTTAATGCAAACAGACCCAGACACAGCCACCTTGAATTTCTTTGTCTCTGGTTCCCAACTGGGGTTACTTACATCATTATCATATTCATCAACATCTCCCACATTCACATCTTCTGCTTGGATGCTGGCATGTGGACTGCATGTAGCAACCACAGGAACATCATAATCAGATTCATCATCATCAACACCACCATCACCTGATATTTTTTTCACCACACGGTGAATCACTGCATGGCAAATGCATGACCTGAACTGCAGTGGAAGAAATATCACATTGTATGCTATCATTGACATGATGATCAGAATCCTCATATTCAGTTACTGGGATGTTACTGGGAAGTATGACATCATCTGTACTGCCACTCGCTCGCACTGCTTCACACTCCACTATATTTTTTGGACATGGTAAACTGGAACATGAGACAGCAATACTAACACCAGCTGGGACAACATCAACTCCTCCAACTATGAATGAAGCTACTGATTGGGCTATAAAAAACATTGCAGTAGAAATACCTTTCCTCACATCAGCAATGCACTTCTGCATCTGGGTACTACCATGCCCACAGACAATCTTTCCACTGGCAGCAGTGCCATGGTGAGAAACAGCTTTGCTTGCACATCTCTTTGTGGGCATTTTGGGGATCAACAATAATATTCTAAACAAATTTATATTTTGGAATGTTCACTTTTGGTGGGGGGACGCTGGATGTGAAGCCAAAAAGACAATTGTGGCTTCAGCAACAGATACTGATGCAAAGTCACAGGTTCAACAACACCTTAACTAACCAGTGGTGCTGAAGTCACAAACAATCCAATCTGGAAAAAAATTCCTTTTGCCAGTGGGGGGGAGGCACTGACTGCAGATTTTTATGGCAGTGCAAACAGCAAAACAAAGAAAAGGTACCACAATGGCAGTACAAAATCACGCAGCTGCAGTGGATAGCAGGTTCACACTGATGTGCCTTCAGCTACACCGTGGCACAATAAAAGGTGCATTGTTTGATCTCACACACCGCACACACACACACACACAATTTGTCTACAAGTAATGCATAGCAAATTGAAACCTTCAGTAATATACCATGTATTTTAAGCAACCTGAAATTATGAACTGCTGCACCAGATCCACACAACACACAATAAGCAAAACATTTCAACAATTGCTGACAATATTACTGTGTGTACATTAACACAGTCAGTTATGTAACAAAAATATAACCAAAAAACAAAGAACTCCCTCTTTCTCCAATTTAAATCTACCTACACCACAGATACACCCCTCTCCAAAGCCCACTTTCATTCTCTTTTGCTACACAGACTCAATGTTGTACATTAACATTCAAAATACACACACAAACAATAAATGCTCGATGATATGAGCACAGGAGGGTTTCCTACAATTAAACTAAAGTTTGAGCAAAAAATTTACTCAAAAAGGCTTTTTTAACAGCTTTTAGAAGGTTCAAATCACAGAGAACTCTCAGAGCAGACTGTCTCCTACAGCTTCCTCCACACACTACCCTGAACTGAGGCTATGCAGAACAATATAGAGCCCAGGTGACCTGAAATCCCATGAATTACTGCAAAATTTACCTTTGAAGCTTAAAAACAAGGTGAAATGAGGTGAAGTACATTGTTGTCAATGCACTTCACCTTTAAAATTGGTGGAGTAGTGGTCTGGGAAGGCGGAGTAACATGAAGTTATTGTTTTCAGTGGACTTCACGTTACCCGTCATAACATGAATTACTCCACTTCACATTGAGGAGTAATTCGCAATTCTCCTTCACTCCAATGAATCACTTTAACAGAGCGAATTGAGCCCACTTCACCCACCACTAACCATAACATCCTTGCATGTCACACCTTGCAGAGGACAGAAAACCAGAAAATGCCAGTGGCAGGATGCTGGCAGGCACTCGCAGGTCCTGTACTTGGGGGGGTCACCAGCCTGAACTGGATCTGAAACTCAGCAGGGACTGGGGACCCCCACTGACCCCACCGGGGGGGAGCCCTGGTTGAAGACAGCTGGTGGTAAGTCCTGCTGGAGGTCAGGGTGATGGGGCTGGAGTGTCTGCCCAAAGGAGGGCCATCTGGGGAGTGGAGAATAAAACAAACAGTGTACTATGTCCGTTAAGCACATGAGGCATGTTCTTAACTCTGTCCAAAAGCTTAGGAATATTGATCACCTAAAAATGTAGAGTTTGCTGTAGCATTAGCTGCAAACTATGAGATTGACATGTCTACTATAATTAACACCAGAGATATTAAAGAGAAATTGTGTTTGTTTGCCATGACTGTGGGAGGATATGTTACAGAGAAATGACAAAACATGAAGCAGTGCCAAGAGGATTGGTTTGATTTTGGCAGGAAAGAGAAATAGGACACCAATCTCTGTCTTTATTTGTAGAAATGTTTCCTCAGTCACCTGTTATACCATAAAGGGGAGGAGTGCCACTCTTGGAACTGTAAAATCGGTTATTACAGTGGTGTGGTACCAACCCATAAATAAGAGACAGATTCATCTGAAGTGTATATTTATATTCTTTATTTACTTCAAAAATTCCTTTCTTCTTCTTCGATTTTCTTTATAACATGAAATTCCATATAAATCTTTCAGTTTCTTTGAAAAGATTCAGCCTTCACTTCATATTTATTTTAGCTCTCTTGTAATTTTCCAAATTGCATTAAGTTTCAGGACCAATTTTCCTTCATCAGACTCAAGAGTAGCATGAATTAGGCTGTAAATTTAAAGTAGACACATGAATAATACTGTCTCTCCTTTTAAAAATAACAAATAGTATGACCAGCCCAGTGGTACTGAGGGTTGAGGCACTGGATGCCACACCCTGCGCCACACCAGTGACCCAGGTTCGGGAATGGACTCTGGCTGCTGGAGGGCTGGCAGGGGAGAGGGAGGATTGTGCATCTGATGACTGCTCTCCTTTCTCTGTGGTGGGTAGTGGGGCTTGCATCACCCTGTAGTGGTGACTGGCGGAGGCCAGCCACACCACAGTGGCATGCAAAAAGTGAGGGGAGAGCACAGCGGGCGTCAGCACTACATGCTCAGACGCCATTGCATGTATGGCTCTCCATAAGGGAGAAAATGTGGAAAAATGCAGAGGATGATCTTTGTGGCTGATGGCCATGCCTTGTGCCCCTGGAGAGACCTGAGAGGGTTGCATACCCAGTGGGTGTGAGAGCGATGAAAGGCCAGCCCACTGAGAGAGCGGGTTCATGTGGCCAACATGCATGACTGGGTCCAGGGGTGCAGAGCCAGCAGCCAGAGATCATAGGGGCCGCTCTGCTGAGGAGGTAGAAACAAGAGTATGATAAAAAAAATAACAAATAGTATACAGTGGCGTGAAAAGTATTTGCCCCTTCCTGATTTTCTCTATTATTGCATATTTGTCACTGGATGTTTTCAGGTCTTTAGACAAAATGTAATATTAGATAAAGGAACCTGAGTGAACAAATAACACTTTTTTTTTTCTTATTTCATTTATTTAATGAAAAAAGTTATCCAACACCAACTGGCACTGTGTGAAAAAGTAATTGCCCCTAGTTAAATCAACCCAATTAAAGGGATAATTAGAGTCAGCTGATTGAACACAGCCAGGTTTGATTACAGCCATCCCTGCTCAATATAAACCTCACTTATTTTGACTCCTACCATCAAAGTCATCTGCTGTGCCACACAAAGATTCAACAAGCACATTATGCCATTTAAAAGGAAGTTCCTGGAAAGATCAGAAAAAGTTGTTACCTATCTATCAGTCTAGAAAGGGTTAAAAGCTATTTCTAAGGCTCTGGGACTCCATCGAACCACAGTGAGAGACATAATTCCACATGAAGAACACTTGAATAGTAGTGATTCTTCCCAGGAGTGGGCAGCCTCCAAAATTACTCCAAGGGTGCAGCATAAAATCATCCAGGATGTCTCAAAGGATCCTAAAACAACATTCAAAGAACTGCAGGCTTCTCTTGTCTCAGCTAAGGTCAGTGTTCATGACTCCACAATCAGAAAGAGACTGGGCAAAAATGGGCTTCATGGGAGAGTAACAAGGCAGAAACCACTGCTAACCAAGAAGAACATAAATGCTCATCTCTCATTTGCCAAGAAGCACCTGGATGATCCACAAGCCTTTTGGAAAAATGTTCTGTGGACAGATGAGTCCAAAGTGGAACTTTTTGGACGACATGGATCCCATTATGTCTGGCGTAAAGCAAACACAGCATTCCACAATAAGAATATCATACCAACAGTCAAACATGGTGGTGGTAGTGTGATGATGCTTTGCTGCCTCAGGACCTGGATGACTTGCCATAATTGAAGGAACCATGAATTCTGCTCTGTACCAGAAAATTCTTAAGGAGAATGTCCGGTCGATCATCTCAGCTGAAGCTGAAGTGTAGTTGGGTCATGCAGCAAGACAATGATCCAAAACACAAAAGCAAGTCCACATCAGAATGGCTGAAAGAAGTAAAATTAAAGTTTTGGAGTGGCCTAGTCAAAGTCCAGACCTAAACCCAATAGAGATGCTGTAGCAGGACCTGAAACAAGCAGTTCATGCTCGAAAACCTACCAATGTTACTGAATTAAAGCAGTTCTGCGAGGAAGAGTGGGCTAAAATTCCACTACAGTGATGTGAAAGACTGATATTGAATTATAGGAAGTGTTTGGTTGCAGTCATTGCAGCTAAAGGTGGCGTAACCAGTTATTAAGTGTAAGGGGGCAATTACTTTTTCACACAGTGCCAGCTGGTGTTGGTTAACTGTTTTCATTGAATAAATGAAATAAGTAAAAAAAAAAACAAGTGTTATTTGTTCACTCAGGTTCCCTTTATCTAATATTACATTTTGTCTAAAGACCTGAAAACATCCAGTGTGACAAATATGCAATAATAGAGAAAATCAGGAAGGAGGCAAATACTTTTTCACGCCACTGTATATGTCTATATATTTCAGTATAGTGTAGGTGGGGACTAACCTCTGAACAACAATATCTCTTGTAACAGGCTTGCTTTTTTGGTGGCATTTCAAAAAGTAATTGTCAGACATAACCCTTTTATCTGTAAACAAACAAAACCACCATGAGTTTCTAATGTGCTTAGTTATGTTCTCCCAAAGTTACTCTCATAAAAACATGATCAAAATACAAAACGGCAGTGTCTATTCATTTTTCTGGCTTTTCAAAAATGCTTTTTTTCTGCAGAAAAAGACCAAGTAAAAATAAATGTATAACTCTGTTTTTTGCTACATCTAGCGGTTCTGCAATTTATTCATTTTACCAGCTATAAGCCTATCAGCATTCAAAGTGCCTTTTGCATACTTGTATAGAATCTCATGACATGCCTAACACAGCTTAATCGTATTTCTGTTAGTAATATGAATTTAAACCAGAAAAAACTCACATTCTCATTCATAGTGTACCAAACACAGTTTAGTCACATTCTTGTTGGCAATATGAATTTTAAACCGAAAAAGACTTGTTATCTTATATACCATACTTTTACCATGGGATTCGGGAACATATCCTTTTCTTAAATTTGTGAACACACCAGAAACAACTTTTAAATGGAATTCAATTCATTATTTTCAAAACTGTGTTTTCTACTTACTTGGTGACTGTTATATCTCATTATCACCCATTATGCAGGTTCTAGTAAGACCAAGAATTACATATTTTACTAAGTCCATCGCCATTATGCAGGACACCATCGATCTCCTCTGAGCTTATCCAAAGAGTTCCTTCTTCCTGAAGGATTGGAAGGGGCAGTGGGAGTGGGGAGTGTGTCTGGGGAGTGTGTCAAAGGTGTGATGACATCACACCCATATGTACACCCTTTCTAGCCCGGTCAATATTTGAAACTGTATGAACTGCTTCCTTAAGGAACATACTTACAGTACCCTTTACCAAACAAATGACTCTTAGAAACTCCAATATATCATTTCAGGTTAGAATTTCAGAGGGGGAATTTGATCGCAAAACTGATAGGTCCTTTATTAAACAGTATCTATTCTTTTTTGAGGAGATTTTAAACTCATCTTAATAAAAAATGTGATACATTTCTATTTTAATTCTTTCTTTATGAAAATATTAAACTTCCGATATGTCAAATCATAACACATTCCTACAAATGTTATGAATATTTCCACAGTGTTGTCTCCTTTTAACTGTATCTATGATAAAAATGCACAATTATATTTTACTTTTTCCAAATCAAATTAGAAAAATAAGCATTTTCTTTATATAGAAATGCATTTACATGATATATATTGCTAGACCGTATGATGGTTTTCTGGAAAGTGACCCTATTGAAGAGAGTGGAATTCAACACTTAGAGAAAAGGGAAGAACTAATGAATCTACAGTATGTCCAAAGATACCATTATTTTATTGTCTTCCCAAATACATAAAGATATCAATAAACCACAGGGAAAACAATAATCTCTGGCATAGAATCCATCACAGAACCCTTATCGATCTTTGTGGACCATTATTGTAAAGAATTAGTCCATAAAACAACCTCCTATATTAAAAATAGTAAACATTGCATACAAATCATAGAACAACTTAATCAGGGTGATACTTTAGATACTTGTGTCCTGGTAACTTAGGATGTAAAAATGTATATACATCAATTCCACATACAGAAGGATTACTGTCATTAAGGACTGCACTAGAGAAAAGAGAAAATAACAAACCAGATATGGAATTTCTAATTACTTTAACAGAATTCATTTTGAAAAACAACTATTTCAAATTTGAGGACACCTGCTATAGACAAAAAACAGGAACGGCTATGGGGGCTACATTAGCACCAACATATGCCAATCTTTTTATATCTGAATTTGAAAATAAACATATATATTCTGATGAAAATATATTTAAAGCACATTTAAAACTTTACAAATGCTTTACAGATGATATTTTGATTATTTGGGATGGAAACAAAGAAGATTTAGAAAGATCATATCTGAATGGAGTCACACCATACCTTCAGTTTACCATGAATTATGGAGATGAAGAAATACCATATTTAGATTTATTATTAATTAAAGAAGGTAAAAAAATGATCACAGATTTATACCGAAAAGAAAGTGACAGAAACACCATCCTCCATGCAGAAAGTTTTCATCCACCTCAATTAAAAAACAGTATCCCATACAGCCAAATGTTGAGTGTAAAAAGAAATAGTGGAAATGAAATAAGATACAAAAAGAATATAGATGAGATGAAAATATGATTTCAAGAAACAAGCTATAAAGATATAGTTCTAAATAAAGCAGAAAATAAATGTGATACAATAACCAGACAAGATCTTCTACAAGACACTATACAAAACACAACTTCAGTTAAAAAAAATCACAATGTCAATGCAGTATTCCAAATGTTTTGGAAAGATTAAAAGCACCATTTTAAAAAACTGGAACATATTACAAGCTACTTACCAAGAAAACATGGCTTTTTTTGAAAAACCATGGATCACAGCTAAAAAAACAACAACAATAAGAAATAAATTAGTAAAAACCCAGCACTGGACCTTCCCCCACCTCAGCCTACTATGTGGTTACAAAGAGACATTAAAGTGTTTTCCCCTGTGGCAACTGCATACATTGCAACAATGGTGTGAAAACAAAGGTTATGAACAGCATGTGCAAAGATCAGAAATATGAAATTAGGACTCTTATTACATGCAACAATAACTATGTGGTATACTGCATTGTATGCCCTTGTGGCCTCTATTACATTGGACAAACTACAAGACCTTTAAAACAGAGGATCACAGAACATAAAAGCTGTATTAAGACAGAAGATGAAAAATCACCTCTGGCAAGACATTTTAAAGAAAGAAAACATCAGGTTTCCACTTTGAAATTCTTTGGAATAGAGAGACTACATGAACCAGCACGAGGAGGAGATCAAAACATGATATTGGCAAGGAGAGAAGCTTGGTGGATTTTCAATCTGCAGACAAATATTAAAAAATATGGATTTACTGAAGCTTTGGTGTGGACAACATTCAAATAAAAAAAAAATATTTTATGCATATATAGAAGGTTCATAATCCTTCACCCTGGATTTTTTCCTCCCCCCCCCCCGTCCTTTTCCTTTAACTATTATTATTATAAAAATTTCCTTTCTCTAAGTGTTAGGAATTCCATCTCTTCTAATAGGGTCACTTTTCCAGAAAACCATCATATGGTCTAGCAATATACATCATGTAAATGCATTTCTATAAAGAAAAATGCTTATTTTTCTAATATGATTTTGAAAAAGTAAAATATAATTGTGCACTTTTTATCATAGGTACAGTTAAAAGGAGAGAACAGTATGGACATATTCATAACATTTGTAGAAACTTGTAATGATTTGACATATCAGAAGTTTAATATTTTTCATAAAGAAAGAATTAAAATAGAAATGTATTACATTTTTTATTAAGATTGGCTTAAAATCTCCACAAAAAAGAATAGATACTGTTTAATGAAGGACCTATCTGTTTTGTGATCAAATTCCCTTCTGAAATTCTAACCTGAAATGATATATTGGAGTTTCTAAGTGTCATTAGTTTGGTAAGGGGGACTGTAAGTATATTCCTTAAAGAGCTAGTATACTGCCTGCAAACTGCCTGCAATTAATTGTAACTTTCAGATGTAGTCAGCTATCACTTCTTATATCTCAAGTATTTTTACGATTCTATTTGCTAATTAGAAGATTTTCCACCTGGCAGTACTGTGGCGATGTGTGAAGCAGCACTCTCTCTGGAGGAAAAAAAAAGTGAGTTATGTTCCTCCCACTACAACACTGTGACCACACTGACTATGATATCACTAGTAACCAATGAGAACCATTTCTCACTGCCAGGTTTCACTTGCTTATGAAGCAGCAGTGACGTCTGTCCTTGGTTACTAGTGATGTCACAATTTCCTGCATTTTGATCTGTAGCTGTAGAAGTCATTGCTCAGACTGCAAGGATTGTGGTGCCTCAAGATGTTTGTCTCATTTCTGACAATGGAGTTTGCCCTTTAAGGGGCAGATGAAGTTGTCCTGATGAACCTCTTCCCTTTACCTGAAGATGGTGTGCTCAGAGGAGGAGGGGGTAGGGAAGGGGAGGGACAGGAAGACAGAACAATAGGCAGGCAACAGAAAGGGGAAGGGCTAAAGGAGGTACATAATGGGCAGCACAGGAGTGGTTCAGCCACTTTTTGCTGAAGTTTTGATCTACTAAAAAACTACAGAATATCAGATTGGCAGAGGAAAAGCAATCAGGTAAGAATCAGAATAGCTACAATTTTACCAATACTGATATTAACATTTGTTTGCTACGGTGCCTGCCTCTGGGTGTTTCAGTGAGAGAAAAAGAAATGTGTAATATAGATCTTGTAGCATAAAATGACTGTGAAGTAGCATGAGGTGCTGTTGGCCAGTGGGGCCTAGCAGACCGAGTGAGAAGAGCAGGCCCTGGTACTGCAGGGTGGCTGTGCTGATGCATGATGCTGTGGGAATACAATAGTTTCACTTATGCTGGAGGTGCTTGGTTTTGCTTCATCTAACTAATTTTCCAGTAGCACATGTTAGGAGAGCTGATATTTTGGTCTCCAAGTGAGAAGGGCACAATGTGGAGAGAGATCATGTGACCTGCTAGAAGGGAGAGATTACAGTGTGCTTTGTGGTTGTGGAGTGAGCTGAATGTGAAAGCAATATGCGGTGTGGTTGGCCTGTGGGGCCTAGTAACCAGAGGGGGAAGAACATTGAGTGGAAGAGAGAGCAGGCGACCAGAGGACAGGGGAGATACCAGCATGCGGGGGGTTTGCGGCCAGTGAGGCCTAAGGAGCAGAGCCAGAAGAGTGGATTGAGGCAAGCGACTGGGATAGAATAAAATAAAAAAACATTAAGAAAGCGTTGCAGGAAGAGAGGGCTAGCATGAGCTTTAGGCCTAGTGCTTAGCAAAGAAGGTGGAGAGCCTAATCTGTGGCCTGAAGCTGTGCTAGGTTGCATTGAGCACAGAGCCAAACTATATGCTGAAAGAACAGGGACAGGGGCTAGCATGGGGTCAACAGAGGCGCCTCATGGCATGCCCTGAATGTGGAAGGGGAAGAAGGGCTTGTTTTAGGGAGAAGGAGGTTTTGGATCATCCACAGTTACCTCCTGAATGCAGATGGGGGCTTTGGAAGGTCGATTGAAAAGCCTAGTGTGGAGGTCGAAGAGACGGCCATGTGTGGTGTCATCACATGCCATTTTTGCTACAAGGAGGGGGGAAGTGAAAGAGGGGACAAGGGGAGATTCAGGATTGGGGCCAGGTAGTTTTATCCTGGGAACATGGGACAAGGCATTTGGCATTAGAGGGGCTGCAAAACAGCTCAGCGTGGGACAGGCAGAGATGACCGTGTGGTGTGATGTCACACGCCATGGGTAGGCTGCACGTTGAAATAAATCAGGAAGTGTAGGGGCCTACTGAAGGGACCAGATAACAAGGACACCACATCATGTTGCGGGAAAAAGGGGAGGCCCAAGTGCAGAAAATGGAAAAAGTGAGCCGCAGGGGAAAGAAGGCTAGGTGTAAGCTGGGTCCAAAAAGGATGGGGCCTACCAAAGGGGCTTCACTTGTGAGCGATGGTGTCCCACACCCAGAGGAGCACATGGGAAGCTGGTGCCTGGACAAGGTGCATTTGTTTCAAGGGTAAAGAGCGTGTCATGGAGAGAGGGAAAAAACAAAAACAGTACTCGCAAGAAAAAAGGTAGCAACTGTGAGCAGGCATGGGATATCCTGCGGATGGCAGAGGTATGGGGTACTAACCACTAGGCCAAGAGGCCACATGGCGGGACTCAGGGTTGAGAAGGTGAGCTTGCGGAGTGAGAGTGGGGGAAAAGGGTATTTTTTCCCATACACAGCGACTGGAGAAAGAGAAAGGAAAACGGCCTGGCTATACAAAGGGCTAGTTACAACAGTGATTTAATAACAATCTTTTGTCAGTTGTCTCCATACCTTTTCACAGAAAAACAAGAAAATGGTACTGAAAAAGAACAGGACTCTCAAAGAGGGACGCCTACAGGGATATTATGAGACTGGCAGGTAAAGCCAACAAAATGTGGCAGATGGTGGAAGGGAGAAACCGGGGAGATCTGGGGAGAAGCAGAAAGTGGGGAAGGGAAAAGGTGGTGGAGGGAAAAGGCTGGCTGGGGGCCACACAGCCCAACCAGGGTACAACCACCAATGGTGGTACCTTCCAGACTGGCTAGCCCAGTACCTCCATGGCCTGATGACCCTGTACCATCAGTACCTCCCCAAGACCAGGTGGGGGTTCCCCCGGTGGAGCTCAGATCGGATCCCCTGAGCGCAATGGTTCCTCCACAGCCACTGTTATCACAACCAGCCATTCAGCCACAGGGGAACATTCCAGTGCATCACGAGGACAGCAGGCCACAAGGAATGGACAAGGTCACAGGAAAGGCACCCGGGTCAGTAGGAGACAGCATCAAAGGATATATAAGCCAAATTATTTTGGCACTTGGGACAGGGGGGTTGGGCCAGATGGAGTCAGCACTGGCAGAGATTAAATTGGATAAAGGAACAATGAAGGAAGATGAGACAGGGAAGGAGAGTGTAGGAATAGGAACAAGAGAGATAGGAGCTCCGGGGATGAGAATAGGGGAATACGTACCGCTGGCTACAAAGAAGAAAATATGGAAGGGGGAGTACTTGGATGTTTTTGCTCTAGTAAGCTGAGAAGTGGCAGCAAAATATGATGAAACTGAGAATATAGGAAAGAGCAAAATGGCAGCAGTGGTAGTTTTGTTGAGTAAAAAAGAGGAGGACAAATTTACAAAAGGGAAGACTTGGGATGAATGGTTTGTAGGTTTTGCCACATATTCAGCCATAGTACTAGAGAAGAAGCCAGAGTTGGGCATTCCACTCATCACATACTCCCTGATAATACGGCGGGCTAAGGCAAAGGGGGGTGGGGTGGATATGCTATGATGAATTCTTCTGACAAAGGATGGCGACTTACAGGGATGTAAGATGGGACATGGAAGAATTAGATTTGTGAATGGACTATGTAACCGATCAGTCCATGCCAGAAGGAGAGATGGGGAAGAGGGTGAAACGCCCCAGAGGTGTTGTTGGGGTTACAATAGGGCCTTTGCTCCTGGCCTCAATTCCATTTTTGGCATGCATGCTCAAAATGTGGTGGAACACAGCCGCAAGCAGATGCAGAACAACATGGGTGCAAGGAGCCCAAGGACCAGGGATGCAAGAAACAGGTAAACAGTTTTTCGAGAGGGGCAGGGGCATAGGGGACAGACATGGAAAGGGGGGGCTGGGGCATACAGGCAGGGGGAGTCAGAATTACTGACCATCAGGACCAAGAAAAGAGCAAGGGGGAGTACGTTAGAAGGGAAGAGGAGGGAGCCAGAGGCCAATTTCAAGAAGCAAGAACTCCCATCAATATAGACTCATGGGAAGACTGGTTAGAAAGATACCCAAATAGAAAGGTAGCAGAGATAATTAAGAAAGGTTTTTGGACAGGTTTTTCCTTACAGTGTGAAGGCCTGAGGCAAGCGAGAGAGGCAAAGAATCTGGGTCCAGTTAAAGGGAAGGAAGAAATCTTAAGACAAAAGATAGAGAAAGAAAAGGCAGCTGGTAGAGTAGAAGGGCCATATGATACTCCTCCATTGCAGAATATGATAATTTCCCCATTGGGTTTGGTCCCCAAAAAGCAGCAGGGAGAATTCAGGGTGATTCACCACCTGTCATTTCCAGAAGGGGACTCGGTGAATGATTTTATAAGGGAGGAACATAGTAAAGTGACATATGCCACATTAGAAGAGGCGGTCCAGATCATCCAAGCTACTTCTGATGCTTGGATGGCAAAAACAGATATAGAGTCCACTTTCAGGTTGCTTCCAGTTAGGAGGGAAGATTGGGACCTGTTGGGATTTAAGATTGAGGGTCAGTACTACTTTGATAAAGCTATGCCCATGAGATGCTCCTTAGCATGTGCTACATTTGAAGCATTCAGCACTTGCTTACAGTGGATATTTCAGGAGAAAACTGGTTACAAGACTGTCATTCACTACTTGGATGATTTCCTATTTTTATAGGCAATGGGAGGAGAGAGATAAAAAGAATGTTGGCCAGTTTCTAAGAATTATGCAGAGAATTAGGGGTTCCATTGGTTCCAGAAAAAACAGAAGGCCCAGTAAGGTTTTAGAATTCCTGGGTATTGAGATAGTTGCCCTGGGTGAGGTCTTTAGGTTGCCAGACAAAAAAGTATTGAAATTAAAGGAGCTGATTCAAGTACACACAAGTAGAAGAAGAGTGAAATTAAGACAGGTGCAGCAGGTCCTGGGATACCTAAACTTTGCGTGCAAGGCAACTGGACCTGGGAGGGCTTTCCCCAAAAGGCTAGGAAGGGTCACAGCAGGAGTAACTAGACCACACCACTGAGTAGACATGACAAAAGGAGACAAGGAAGATTTCAGGTATGGAGGAGATCTCAGTACTATAATCAAGGCCACTGATTTACGGTGATTAAAACAATGAAATTCCATTTTCAAGACTTCAGATTTCGTAATTGCACTGGTGATTGTAACTCTAATTTCTGGATTTTACCAGGATTCTGCTGTCATTCTTTCAGTATGTGCCTAAATAATCAGAATAAAAAAGGGCTTGAAATACAGAGCATTAAGTGAAGTAAATTGAAAATAGTACAGGAAGCAATTATAAGAAAAATACAAGTTTTGTAGAATTACTGATCTAGTATAAAATGGCAGATTCCATGAAATCTTTGTTTTTACCGGTGTTCAGGCAGACCTAATTCCGGAATTTTACCGGGTTTTCCAGTAAAAACCGAAAACCAGTGGCCTTGCCTATAATGGCTGTTCCTTTTGGCAGGAGGACTGGGTTTAAAACATGGACCTCAATTGCTACATGGATACAGCAGGGGGCTTAGGGTATGGGGGCTATTTGAGGGGCAGATGGTTCACAGAACCATGGCCTGCAGATTGGGTGTGGGACGGGAAAGTGAAAGACATCACACTGTTACAGCTCATACCCATTTGGGCCTGCACCCTGGTGTGGGGGGAAGAGCTGAGGAATCAGAAGATGACATTTTGGTGTGACGACAAGGCAGTGGTAGATGTTTTAAACAACAGAGAAGCCAGGTCAGAAACAGTCATGGGGGTCTTGAGACAGTTGGTATTAAGGGCTCTTAAACTGAACATGTCATTCAGGGCCAAACACATAGAAGGGATACACAATTCCCTGGCTGACAACCTTTCCTGTCTGCAGTTGGATCATTTCCAGAGGCTGGCACCTATAGCAGAGGAGAGAAAGACACCCATACCAACGAACATCTGGGACATTGGCAAGAGGGAGCAGAACTATTGTTTTGCAGCTCATGGGCACCATGGACTCTAAGGGCCTATGAGGGGCCCTGGAGTGTTTCAAGCAATCCAGGGCAACACATGTGGGAGGTGAAGTAGGCACTAATGAGGAACAGTTAGGAAATTCACAGTACAGCAATAGGCAGAAAGGAATGGCCCACACACGATGGGGGGTCTCACTTAGCAGGATCAGTTTAGTTTGCAGTCTGAAGGGTTGGAAGGACCTGACTAAGTCAATGTCGATCAGAAGAATGATGCAGGGATGGGGTAGGTTAAAACAGAGAGCTACGGATAGTAGAAGACCAATAGGGGAGCATGGACGTGAAACTAAAAGAGGTATTCAATCTGCAGGTCAAAGGCTGAGGCCCAGCTATTCCACATGATTTATCTGGTAATGTCTGCAGGGGCCATGAGAGTGGAGCGAGGCCGTGGGACATGGCAATAGGACTGAAGATGGGGGTTTGACATGGAAAGATATAAGCTGGGGGATGAAAGAGATACAAATCATGATCAAGAGGTCAAAGATGGATCAAGGGGGGCAGGGTTGTGCAGTAACCCTGAAGGCTCATGTAGACAACACAGTATGCCCAGTAAAGGCTCTGTGGGCTTACACCGCAGAGCAGGGGAGTAGGATGGGGAAATTATTTGTGCATGGAGATGGAAAAAAGGTCACAAGTTGTCAAGTCATGGCCATGCTCAAAAAAGTCATGCAATTCCTGGGGGAAGATCCCTTCAATTACTCATCTCACTCCCTATGGATAGGGGCTGCTTCTCAGTGGGCAGCAGCAGCAGGTGAGACGGTGACTAATATGTTGGAATAGGGATGCTGGCAGTCTGCCAGTTACAAGAGACACATTTGAGCTCTGCAGTATGTAGATTAACATGTCACCTGTGTTTTGTTTTACAGATACAGAACCACATTGGGGGAGGGGCATAGAGGTGGCTATGAAAAGGGAGCTAAGAACATGTTTAAGATATTTATTTTGCTTCAATCCTATAGGAAGAGGAAGCATCATGGAAGTATGGATCTGCAGTCACTCTTACATTTATTGGGTGGACAAGAAAGCTGAGAAAAAGGCTGGGGGAAAACAGCTATACCAGGATGTGAGAAAATGTAGGTTGGTTTGACATGGCATCCAGGGGATGGGATGGACACAGCTGCTTCCTACCCTGAAAGAAATGAAAGAGCGGTGACCCGATCCAGACCTAATTATTGTACATCTGGGGGGTAGCGACAGTGGGGGAAAGCCATGGGTGGACACATACATGCAGGTGAAAAGGGGCTTAGAGAAAATACAGCTGTGGTGGCTGGGGTTATGCCTTGCCTGGTCAGATATGATCCCAAGAAAGGTATGAAGACATGAACACAGTCATAGAGTGATAGGGCCAGGAGAAAGATGAATAGAAGGAAGGAACACTGATAAGGAAAAATGGAGGAAGTAATATGTGGAGTGTGGAAGAGTGGGTAGAGGATTTCTATAGGTCGGATGGTGTGCACTTGTCAGATTTAGCCATAGATATGTTTAATACAGAAACAATGGGCTTTATAGAAGTATGGAGGAGACATGCAGAAAATAGTATTAAAAAAATAATAAAGAGAGAAGGAAAAGGGAAGAGGTCCCTATGGGGGGCAATACCCTAAATTGAGGGGAAGCCAGTCATCCAACACAAGCTGGAGACTGGATAATGGGAAAAGGGGGAAGGAGGGGAAGGGGAAGAAAAAGGAATAAGATGAAAAGAAGAATAAGCTAAAGGAGGAAAAGCAGTCTTGGTTCTCACTGTTACCTAACAGAAAAAGAGAAGAAGAAGGCACCCAGGTTTTCACCTTGAGGAGTGAGAAGAGAAAGAAAGAGGGATAATCAGAGATTGATATATGGATGCAATAAAATGCAATTGTGAAAGATGTAATAATAAACGATGATGAGATGGAAAATGGAATTATGATATATAATAAATTAATTGCCAATCTGAGCACGACAACATACAGTGGTCTCTGTCTTTTGTGAGGGAAAAGGGGGGAATCCAGGACAATGCAAAGGGAGGAACAGAACTGACTTTTTTTTCCTCCAGACAGAGTGCTGCTCCACAGTCCACACATCACACCAGTACTGCCAGGTGGGAAATATTTTAATTAGCAAACAGGTAATAATAAAAAAAAATACTTCAGATATAAGAAGTGATAGCTGGCTACATCTGAAAATTACTATTAATTCCAAGCAGTACACTAGCTCTTTAAGGGAGCAGTTCATACAGTTTCAAATATTGACCGGGCTGGAAAGGGTGTACATATGGGTGTGATGTCATCACACCTTTGATGTGCTCTCCAGATAGCACAGCCCCTTCCAATCCTTCAGGAAGAAGGAACTCTTTGGATTAGCTCAGAGGAGCTTGGTGGCATCCTGCATAATGGTGCAGAACTTAGTAAAAAGTTTAATTCGCAGTCTTACTAGAACTTGCATAATGGGTGATAATGAGATATAACGGCCACCAAGTAAGTAGAAAACACAGTTTTTGGAAAACAATTAATTGAATTCCATTTAAAAGTTGTTTCTAGTGTGTTCACAAATTTAAGAAAAGGATATATTCCCAAATCCCATAGTAAAAGTGTGGCATATAAGATAGTGAGTCTTTTTTGGTTTAAAATTCATATTGCCAACAAGAATGTGACTAAGCTGTGTTTGGTACACTATGAATGAGAATGTGAGTTTTGTCTGGTTTATATTCATATTGCTAACAGAAATACGATTAAGCTGTGTTAGGCATGTCATGAGATTCTACACAAGTATGCAAAAGGCTTATAGCTGGTAAAATGAGTAATTGCAGAACCACTGGATGTAGCAAAAAACAGAGTTATAAATTTATTTTTACTATGGTCTTTTCAGCATAAAAGCATTTTTGAAAAGCTGTAAAAATGAATAGACACTGCCGTTTTGTATTGTGATCATGTTTTTATGAGAGTAACTTTGGGAGAACATAACTAAGCACCTTAGAAACTCATGGTGGTTTTGTTTGTTTACAGAATAAAAGGGTTATGTCTGACAATTACTTTTGAAATGCCACCAAAAAAACCCATTACGAGAGATATTGTTGTTCACAGGTTTGTCCCCACCTACACTATACTTATGAAATATATAGACATATATACTATTTGTTATTTTTAAAAGGAGAGACAGTATTATTGATGTGTCTACTTTAAATTTACAGCCTAATTCAAGCTACTCTTGAGTCTGATGAAGGGACAATTGGTCCTGAAATGTAATGCAATTTGGAAAATTACAAGAGAGCTAAAATAAATATGAAGTGAAGGCTGAATCTTTTTCAAAGAAACTGAAAGATTTGTATGGAATTTTATATTATAAAGAAAATCATAAGAAGAAGAAGAAAGGAATTCTCAAAGTAAATAAAGAATATAAGTATACACTTCAGATGAATCTGTCTGTTATTTATGGGCTGAGTACCACACCACTCTAACAACTGACAACAATCTCTGTTTCAGTGCTCAAGGAGAAGGCCATGATATTTCATGCCAAGCTTGGATGTGATTCCCCATTATTTGTTGGTGATGGCTGGTTAGATCAGTTTAAATGTCAACATGGAATCTGCCAGTTCCTTTTGTGTGGGGAGAAGCTGACGTGGTAAATGAAAATGTAGCACTGTACAGTAAGAAGCTGCTATAACGCGGATAGCCTGAGAGTTAGTCTGTTTGGATCAGTTGTACATTGCCAATGAGACAGGGTTATTCTTGAATTGCCTGCCTAATAAAACCCTTATTGGCTGTACAGAGAAGAGGCACCATGTTTCAAAAGGCTAAAGACAAGGTCACAATTCTAGTATGTGCAAACACTACTGGTGGTCACAAACTGCAACCACTGCTGACTGGAAAGTCTAGAGAGCCAAGGTGCTTTAGTCATGTTAATATGGACAATCACGCTGTGCAATACTGCCTACAGAGAACTGCCTGGTTGGTGCCTTCCTGATCCGTGGTGAGTGCGCCCCCAAAATTTGCCACAGCAGTAGATCTATTTCTGCATTCAAATGTTCTCCCACTCAAAGTGCTTCTGTTGCTGAATAACTTTCCAGCACATCCTGAAATCCCAATGATAAAGACCAGGGATGTGACCATCAGCTGTCTTTTTCTACCTCCAATGCAAAGTCAAACTACAGCCTTGTGGCAAAGATATACTGAGATCGTTAAGAGAAATACAGAAAGAAGTGCAGATTGTACTAGATGAAAAAAAATCACATCGGTCTGCAGGACATCTTAAGATCACTCACATTAGAGGATGTTGTGTCCATGTCGGCAGAGTTGGCAATGTTTACCCAGAAACAGTGACTAAAGCCTGGGCTAAGTCATGCATCCCAGTGAAGCTGGCCATCATGACAGCCATCTGTCCCCACTAATGCATCTGAACCAGATTAAGACTCACCTGCCACTGACCCTTGGAGGGACAACATGGACATTCTGATAGAGCTTGCAGGAAAACCCATCTTTGGTGTCTTGCACTGAGAGCTGAACCAGTGGATGGCCTATGATTCTAATGAGGATGGCCATGAACACTTGGATGATGACATGATCATCACCCCAGTAACCACCAAAGAAACACAATAGGAGAGTGCACAAGCCAAGGAGGATGATAAGGATCAGGCAGATTGACTCCAATTTTAAGTTACACTGAAGCTGAGAAGTGCTTCTCAAGATATTTACTTTGGCTCAAAAGCCAAGAAGAGTGCAACTCTATGAACCTCATGCTGCTATGGAGTCTGAGATCACAGGCCACGAGTTCCAGAGCAGCCATACAAAAACCAATAACAATAACAGACTCCTTTAAATAAAAATTTAAAAAGTAAAGAAAAAATTAAATTGAGTACTCAAGCGCCTAAACATCTCCCCACCAACCAACTACCCCATTAGCATTTGTTAAAATGTTTTTAAAAAATCACAATCATATACACAAAAGCCCCCATTATAAATATAGGACTCTCTCACTAATAAACTCCGATGATCTGAAATCAACTGATGTTGTCCCAGCAGTCTGGATAATCAAGGATGTAGTGTACCATCATAATTTATATGTGATACTGAGGCTAACACCTTTAATTTTACACTACAGCTGTGTATAATGTCACTATACTGTGACCTGTGTATCTTCACTGATAAAAAAAGTATGTGAAAAAACAAGTACTGCTTAGGGATAGTTCTATTGGTGTGGCTCTGTGGAAGGAGAGGACCACGATAAGGCACATCAGTTTCTTACCAATTACAGTAGATTTTCTAGAGAATGTCATACACAAAAACACAGTACCCACACCTACAGTGCCTTCCCCTTCTGCATTTTAGGTGACATACTCTTAAAGACATTTCCATTATGGCAGGCTGTGTGAAGATTTTTAGTTTGTTTAAGTTCCACTGAACAAAAACTTTAGTGTATGATAACTCAATAAATACTTGTTGAGGGTGATGCTTTAATGTTTGGGAGGAGAGTGTAATGACACAATGGGCTCAGTTTTCAAAAGGGCATTAGAGTGATGCAAGATGCACCCAACTCCCACTTGTAGCAAGCTCAGTGCACCATGGACCCTGTGCTGGATTTTGGTACAAGTGAGGTCCTGGCATCAAAGTCCTCAAGTGCCTCAAGCAGTCCTTTGTGACAAACAGATGACACAAGGGAGAGCATTGACAGAGGCTGCCATCATCCCATCTTCATGAACTTCAGCCCATGCTGTGAATCATGGCTGACTCAGTGTTCCTGAGACACCTGAGTTGGGAAGGGACTAGGCACGAGACAACTAGAAGTGATGACACACAACTTGGATGGTGAGGATGTGCCCCATACTGAAGCCCATGAACCCATGAACTGTAGAATCCAGCAATGTCTGTGTCACCAGATAGTTAATACTCAGAAAACTTGCAGAATTGACAAGGCATTGCATACCAACTGTACAGTAGCTGCCTGCATTCCCCAAGTCCTCACCTTCTTCCCCTCACTCCCACTACCTGTGGTTCCTCCTCCCAGCTGTGCAGTGAGCTGCAGCAGCTGTGGTGGCAGTGGCACAGAATCTCCAGCTGGGTGTGTAACAAAGTGTTTCAGTCCCAAGTAGGGCAGTGTGAGGAGGAATCCAGGAGCAAGCGTTTGATCACCTCACAGAGATCTTCTCCAGCAACATGCATCTCATGTACTATAACCGACCCACTAGGGGCAGGCCGGACAATGCAGCTGTGCACAACTGGAGCAAACAAACTATAAGGCAAACTATAATGACCCTTTATAGCCATACTCAATATAGGCAGACTCAAATGGACAGCTTGGGTGGTAAGCGACTGAGGTCCGGGTCATTGCACCAGTTAATGATGATGAATTAGTTCAATTTACGTTTATTATTCAACATATATTGGCATTACATACACAGAGCTAAAAGGAATACCATGTTAGTTTTTTTTTACATTGACAATTAAGAACATAACAAAACAGTAAATACACACACATTCACAGATTCAAGTATATCTTACATATCACAATATCATGAAGCCTTCTCAGAAAATGTCATGTTATTTATTTATTTATTTATTTAAAAGTTTTACCAGGAAGGCATACTGAGCGGACTATCGTTTTATTCCAGATGCATCCTGGGGGGAGGGGGGCATGGGAGACAACACAGAATACAGTATCACAACAGTGTATATGATAAGCACATCATGTACAGTGAAACAGCAGGAAGTTAAATACAGTACCATATTAATATACAATGACACTTAAATCAACTATTCTAGGAGAGTACAACCAGGCAGAGCAAACAGCCAGACCATAAGTTCCCGGACAAAGAGACAAGCTGGCATCTGTGTCAGCCTTTCCAGACATGCCCAGTAAGAGTAAGAGTGTCATGGTTAAGTTATGGACTAGGGAGAGATAAGGTGCAAGCACATGTGGGGCAGAAGTAGGCCTTAAGGAGAGTGTTGAGTTGGTGGCCAGAGGAGGCATGTCGAATGGCCGAGGGGTTGGAATTCCACAGTTTAGGCATGTGATGAAAGAAGGCTGTCTGGCTGACAGGGGTGGGCATGTGTGGGACAGACAAGCAGTGAGAGTCAGAGTATCTGAGAGAGTGTGAAGGGGAAGGAGGGGAGGACAGGACAGAGGAGAGGTACAGGGGTAAGAACTGGGTCCAGAACTTGGCCATGAGCCAGACACAGTGGGACTGCCTCCTATCCTGCAGAGAGGGGAGATGCAGGGATTGGTAGAGGGTGCAGTGGTGGTTGCTGGGAGGACAGTTGAGGGCCAAGTGACAGAAGGAGTGGAAGATGGTGTCCAGTCTGGTTAGGGTAGTTTTGGGTGTGGCACTGTAGACTACATCACCGTAGTCTAGGATTGGGAGTATCATTTTCTGTACAATTTCGTGGTGGGCTGGCAGTGGGATGCTTCCATGGTTCCGGTACTGGGCACCCAATTTGGGGTACAGCTTCTTGTGGATAGCATCTACGTGTACAGAAAAGTCAAGGTGCTGTTCAAGCCAGATCTCAAGGTATCTAAAGGAGGTGCAGTCCTTGAGGTTTGTCCCATCTAGGGTGTGGAAAGCGGGGAGGTAGGGGAGCCGAGAGAGTCACTGCCTTGTGCCAAAAGTCATGGAGACAGTTTTCTTGGCATTCAGGAAGAGCTGATTGGAGCATAACCAGAGCTGGACATTATTGAAATCGCACTGAAGTCTGGTTGACACATCAGAGGTTGAGGGGCCAGAAGTGTACAGGACAGTGACATCCACGTACATGTGAATGGATGTGTGTGGGCAGGCAGAAGGCAGGTTGCTTGAGTAAAATGGAGAACAGTAGCAGACCAGGACTGAGCTTGAGGAACCCCAGCTGTGATGGGGAGGAGGAGGAGGTGGAGTTCTAATTCTGACACATTGGATCCTGCCTACCAGGTAGGAGTGGAATCAATCTGTGTCCTTGCTGGAGAGCCTAGCTAGGGAAAGTTTGAGAGGAGAGGATGGGAGACACTGTTGCATGCCTTAGCAAGGTCACCAAAGATGGCGGAGATGATGTGGCCATGATCTATTCCAGTAAGGATGGAATTGGAGACCCTTAGGAGGGAGGTGGTGGTGGAGTGGGACTTCCTAAACCCAGACTGGTGGCGGGTGAAGAAAGAGGTAGAGCCAAGGAAAGAGAAGAGCTGGGAGAGGACTAGACATTCCTGGAGTTTTGCTAAAATGGGGAGGAGTGAAACAGGGTGGTAGTTACCAGGGGTGGAGGGGTCTCCCTCCTTTGGAAGGTGGATGACCATGACACATTTCCATTCAGGTGGGACAGAAGAGAGGGAGAAGAAAAGATTGAAAAGTGCTGCCAGAGGGGAGGTAATGGCAGGGGCTGACAGAAAAAGCATTTTGGAGTCCAGTCCAGTGGGGCAGTTGCCTTTGGTGAGGTTTAGTGAAAGCAGGGCATTGTAAATGTCAGTTGGGGTAATTTGGTGGAAGGAGAAAGCATGGGGAGTAGCTTGAGCTGAATGGAGCGGGGGTAGATTGGGTAGGTATGGTAGGTGGTTGAGAGGACAGAAGAGAAGCTGAGCAGTTTGTGAAGAAGGAATTGAATTTGGTAGCCACAGTTAGTGGGTCCAAAACTGTGGAGCCTCCTGTGTTCATGATGGGGGTTTGGGGTTGGGATGGAGGGGTGAATAGTGATTGCACCACCTTCCAGAATTTAGAAGGTTGATTAATGTTGGTGAGGAAGGTGGATCAGAAATAGTTTGCTTTTGCCTGGTGGATTTGTCTAGTGCAAGCATTTCAAAGTGTGTGGTACTCCTGGTAGACCATGGTGGAGCTAGAGGCTTTGTGGGCCTTCCAACCCTGGTCCCTGGCTCTAAGGCTGGCCATGATATCGGCAGTGACCCAGGGCAGGTGGGCCCCTCACACATGGGTATGCCTGAGTGGGGTGTGGGAGTCCCAGATTGAAAGGAACTTGGACTGAAGTAATCCAGGGTGGAGTCAATTGAGGAGGAATGAGAGACAAATGACCAGTCAGGGTTAGCCAGGTCATTTTGGAGGGATGCTAAGTCCAAGGAATTGTAGGACCTAACCAACAGGGCTCTGTGTGGGGGGCCCTTTGGCCTGAAAATTTTCCTCACCGAGTAGATTAGATGGTGATCACTTAGAGAGTCAGGTAAAATGCCAGCAGACCTTATCCAATGCGGGTGAGAGGTGAGGGACCAATCTAGTACAGAGTGATTCAGGGTTTTGGAGTTGAAGTGGGAGGGTTCCGCAATCAGTTATGTAAATAGTAATGTCATAAAGTGCATACAGTTTGACCCTGGTAATCTAAAAATGGCTTAGCAGAAAACAAATAAAGTTGGTATATGGCATTTCAGCAAATGCATCCCAGTACTGGGTTCATACCTAAATACCATGGCCATGAAGAACGCAATGGACTTAAGCTTTAACAAACTCCTAAGTCTTTGATGGGAATAAGGAGTGCAAATGGAATAAATGGGTTCGGGTTTGGTTACCTACACCCCCGAATTGAACCGTAATCTCAAGTCTCTTAATGAGAGAGAGAGAGAGAGAGAGAGAGAGGATCCCCATACGGGATCAAGTAGGGGTCATTTGTTACAGTTTTTGTTGGACATATTTCAATCTAATTTTTCTTGCTGCTGTAAAAAATTCAGCTAAATCAGTAAGAATCTGTAGATTTTCAGAATATAGTAGAAGATCGAGAAGATAACATGAAGGTATAATAAGTGTGGAGAAATATTTAGCTAAATAATTCTTCCTTATCTTTTCATACCATTGACATCTTAAAAGCATGTGATGTAAATCCTCAGGTTCCTTTAAATAACATAAACAATTAGAAGAGATGGAACTTTGTCTAGAATATCTAGCAGTTAATACACTGCTGGAAAATAACTTGAATCTATAAAGAATCAGAATTTGCCTGTGAGTGGGTTAGTTATCAGCAGTAAATACTCTTTGAGGGAGTGCTACTAAATGTTATTGGTTAGCCATTGTGAAACTTTTAGCTGTTTATTTTTTGGAGATCAATTTCCCTGTCCTTTCTTGAAACCACTACAGAAACAACTTGAGCGTAATATTTATGTATTTTTATTGCATAATCAGCTGAATAACATAAACAAGTGAGATCATATTTCTCAAGCAAGGAATATACAAATAACAACCACCCGTCACTTATCAGCTCAGAGTAT
This sequence comes from Neoceratodus forsteri, assembly GCA_016271365.2. Taxonomy (NCBI): domain Eukaryota; kingdom Metazoa; phylum Chordata; order Ceratodontiformes; family Ceratodontidae; genus Neoceratodus; species Neoceratodus forsteri. The sequence goes on along the minus strand of CM028131.1, from coordinate 877,578,398 downwards.
GTTATTATTTTTTCTTTTATACACAATGCAATAATAGAGCCATTTGGTTCATGAGTCACCTTAATCAAAACATTTGTTATCCTTATGTGACTTTTTGCCGTGAACGTGATGTGACCACGATGAGCTCTTACCAATGCATTAGCTGCTGAAATAGGTAATCCTAAAGTTTTCTTGTATGCTGTATTAATAATGGATTCTAGACTACATAAATTGGAGACTCCTCAGTTTTCAACAGCATATAGCCCTTGATTTATTAGTTTGCTATCTACAGCCTGAATCATAGGCTCTATTGTCATTCCACCATATGTTCTGTTAAATCGCAGAAGAGCAGAAGATGTAATCCTCATTTTTGCTGCTACAGCTCTAATGTGCTTATTCCAAGACAACGTGTTTGAAATTGTAACCCCTAACTAAACATAATGATTAACAAATTGTAAAGATTGGTTAGCCAAAAACAGGCTTCTGTACTTCTTTCTAGAACCCATAACAAAATTTTTATTTTTGTTTTGTTAATTGTTAATTTCAATGCAGTACAGAGAGCTTGTAATTTACAGAGACTTCTTTGTAACCCTAATCTTGATGTTGCAATAAGTGCAAGATTGTCTGCATATGCCAAGACCAGGATAGGATGTTCAAAAACTTTGGGCATGTGATGTGAGGGATTGACTAGTTAAATCAGAATACAATTTGTATAAAGATTGAATAATGTTGGTGCCAACACGCACCTTTGGCAGGCAACAGTGTTAGAAAAACATTTGTCTAATAAACCACCATTCTTGTTATATCTTACCTTAATCCAGGTTTTATCATAGCATCTTTTTATTAAATTTATTAGATTTGTGTCTACAGCAAGAGCTTCCATAGTTACGCGTAATAAACCTCAAGAAATTGAATTGAAAGCTGATGTAAAGTCAATAAAAGCAATAAACAAAGGTTGCCTTTTAACTTTACAATACTTTTCAATAATATACAGGAATATGAAAATCTGTTTAATTGTCCTGCTACTTTTTTGAAAACCAGCATGTAAAGGGAATATTATGCTATGATGTAGGATCCATAGTTGTAGCTGATTCAATAAGATATCAGAATAAATTTTTGCCATGTTATCTATTAAACTTATTGGATGGTAATGCACAGGATCTCCTTTCTTGAAAACTGGAACAACAAAGCTACCCTTCCAGGAATCCGGGGTGAAACCATACATTATGAACTTGTTATACAAGTCCGTAAAGGTGATTGCCCACCACTCTGGAGTGACTTTATGAAAGTCAATTGATATTTGATCTGGACCTGGTGATTTATTTCACTTGCTGCTATTAATAGCAAAAGGAGTTTCTTCAGTTGTAATCCAAATATTTTCATCGTTAATCAGACTCGTGATAAATGTATGATTCACAAAACTTATGGAAAACATTCCTGTAAAAATTCATCCATGCTGATACTGTAATAGAAGCCTCAAAATTATTTTATAATTGTTCGACCCAGTTGCAACTAACTTCCAAAAGCCTCTATAATTTTTTTGCTGTATTGCAGTTAACATTTTCTTCCACAAGTCTGCCTGTCTGATTTTGTTTTTGTTGCTGAACTTGTTGTCTATATAATTTCCTACTTTTATTAAGCTTCTTAATGTTCTCACGCTTGGCATTGTTTCTTACAAGTACGACCTGACTATTTAATTTCTTCTTCTGTGCACAACATTTTTTATTGAACCTGTTATGATATCTTAACTTGTCTGGTTTGCAAGTTGATATATATTTATCTAGAAGACAATCATATTGTTGGACTATTTCACGATAAATGATATGGGGTCAGGGTCACTAGAGGTCAGGTCATCAATTATTTTGGAAAAAGGTTTTATATTATTTTCCATTTTACCCTTGGGAATCTGATTCCATAAAATAATATTCTTCTTTATTGTAAATTTCCACCTGATCTGTTTTATTTCTACTTAGCCTGCCCCCGAGCTTCTTCCTTAAAAAGAAATGATCACTCTTGACCTAGAGTTTATTTTAAGGTCAAAATATTTGTAGTAATTATACAGAGAAAGAAAACATAATCTATTGTAGAGTGACCATTGTGAATAAAACATGTAGAGTCACCGAACCTATCTGAGGGTAACCTACTGTTCAAAACAATTAAGTTTAATGAATGTAAAAATGTGATTAGATAATTATTAGAAACTGTGTTTCTAAGATCTTTCGAGCTCCTCAAGTCAATTCCAAAAACCTCCTCTTGTAGTTGAATCAGTGAGTTATCCAAATTACAATCCTGACCTAGTAGTCTAATATTAAGGTTTCCCATGACTATTATTTCTAAATCATTATGCTGGTTATTTATCTCTTCCGTAGCCTCTGTCAATTTGGGCAACAAATTGTCATCACAAAGAGGTGAGTTTTTTAACAGGTTACAGAGATTCACAAATAGGACCACCTCATTCCAAATTTCAACTGTTATCAAAAGAAAATTTTGAATAACTATATGCTCATGGATCTTAATATAAGTCACTAGACCCCCAGAGAAATTGTCCATATTTGATTTTATAATGGCAGAAAAATAGAAAAGATGATAACCATCAAGAACTAAAGTGTCTATTGTGTCCACTGTATGCCAAAACTCCTGCAAATTGATTATATCATACTTCATGATATAATTCATACATTCATAATCTGCTAATTTTGTGGAAAACCCTGCTATATTCCATGATGCAGTAAGTAGTACATTCTCATTAGCCAGAAATGAATTATTAGTCTGCTCAGAAACAGAGTCCAATTTATCACAGGAGGGTATATTTAAAACTGTGGGGTCAAAATGTTGAACCTGTAGTCAGTTATTACAATCAGTTAGAACCCAAAAACTATTTACCAAATGTACTGAGGTGTCAACTATCCTAAAATGTTCTACTGTCTGCTTTGAATAAAGTTTGCTAGAGGCCTCACTCAAGATTGAATTCTCAATAAAATTATTATCAGCTTCAAAAATATTCTTTTGCCTCATCAGAAGCAAACCCAAAGAATCCAGTGTTCTGCTTTTCAGTAATAGATTCTCAGCAATCACGGATTTCTTAACCCATATATCAATCTGTGAACTATTTTAATGTATGTACACATTGAGAATACCTCTGTCACCCAATTGTACCTTCAATAAATTTCAGAACAAATTACAGAGAGACCCTCATAATTTGTAGTTGTTTTCCCTAGGCAAGTTCTCAAGGCCAAACATGGTCAAAAGTATAGGGGGTCCCCAAAAATCTTTACAAGGCACATTATAGGCAAATAAAGCTGACCTGTTGGGGAATGACAGGAAAATTCCTTTATGGGTGAACCTTTCGGATCTGGCCAGTAACATAGTGTCCCAAACAGTGAGGCACATTACAAAGCCATGAAAACATCACTGCTGACAATGTCAGCATGCACATAATATCACCACCCAGCATATCGTAAGCAGACAGTATGAGGTACTGCCCCTGGTTGCCGGTGTTTCCTCATCCCAGCTGCCACATCCCACCCACAGCAACTGACCACCCTGTAGTACACTGTAGTGACTCTCCATCACCGATTGCTAAGCAGCTGCCCCCCCACGAATCCATTACAGTAAGCAGTAATGAGTGATGACTCCCTGGTGTGTAGTGGACCCCCCAAACCAGCCCAGGTAGTCCCCCACCACCCTGTTTCCACCCCTACCCCAACTGCTAGCAGCCAACCAGCACAGCCCTCCACTTTCCACCATGGCTGGCCACCCAACTGAACTGTGATGAATGAGCATGTACCGGGTGCAGGGTATCTTGTCATCACAGTTCAATTAGGCGACTTCAAGTGAGAGTGGAGGAAACTGATGCTACTAGCGATTAGGATAGGAGGGAGTGGGGTGGGTGTGGGACTATCTGGGGTGGTTGGGGGGTCCACTAGACACCAGGGAGTTGTCACTCATTACCACTTACTGTGACGGTTTGGTGGGGGGTGGCTGTTCGGTGATCGACGATAGGGGGGCACTACGGTGTACTACAGGGTGGTCAGTTGCTTTGGGTGGGACGTGGCAGCTGGGATGGGGGACACACTGGCAACCAGGGGTAGTACCTTGTACTGCTTGCTTGCAATATGCTGGGCGGTGATATTATGTGCATGGTGACATTGTCGGCTGAGATGATTTCACAGCTTTGTAATGTGCCGCGTTGTTTGGGACATGATGTTACTGGCTGGATCCAAATCTCGCAACATTATATCATAAGTGATTGGCTACAAATGGAGAATGTACAGTTAATTCAATAGTAGTAATTCTACCATCATTGATTCTCTGTACTTCACACACATCAGTATCAATAAGTTCCAGCTCAAGTTCTCTGTTAACAAAATCAATCAGAAAACCTAAGATTTTCTTAGGAATATTAGGCCATCCCTTCTCAGCTGTCAGACATAATAAGGGGCCCTCCTTGGATATGAAGTCAGGTGATGACCTAACCTTAGTTGGCAACACAGACTCATTAGTAAAGATTCCATGTGAGTATTATGTCTCACAGGGACCCTTTTAGTTTCATCTAACTTTCTGTTAGACTCTGCAGGATAAGTCTGGTTATTTCCTTGTGGAAGCAGAGAACTCATCTGAATCCTGAGACTTAATCTCATCTTCCAACAGCCTCAACGGCTCCCCTAAAACATTTTTCCCTGTAAAAGTTTCCAAAACAGGGGGCTCATCCAGCTGTTGAACTTTGTTATGGTTTGAGTGATGTTTAATTGTCCTGTCTGGTTTGTCATCTTTAGATGCTGTTGAAAGTGCTGAATTTGGCTGACCAGAAGTTAAGCTATGTGGCAACTGATCAACTACTTCAGGGGGCACAAATTTAACACTTATTTCTTCTGGGGTTTTTATCCTCTGAGCTTTTTTCTTTTGTTTCTTTCTCTTTTTCTTGTTTGGTCTAGTAGAAGAATCAGGAATAATTACAGAGCCAAAGTCTGGCTGGCCTTTAGATGCAGATGATACAGCACTTGTATCTTGCAGGACAGAATCAGATTGCTTTGGGGGGAATATTTCATCCAGTTTAAATAAAATCATGTCACTTTTGCAGCATTAATTGCTATATCAAACCCAGAAGCTTCAATTTCATTCTTAAGAATGATAATTTGCTCCATTATAAGTATGTTAGCTTCATGTTGATTTTTTAGTGATACTATGAGATTGTCACTTAAACTAGTAGGTACATGCCTCAGTTGCTCAAAAACAACTTCCTGCAGTGCTGTGTTTTTATTGTCAGAGATTAAGATGTTTGTCCCTACTTGTTCAGGCTCAACTTCCTGTAGCAATATACTGGACTTGTCAGAGTTTACAATGTTTCTCCCTGGAGGGGGAAAACTGTATCATATCTGGATTCCAGAGATTTAATTCCTTCTATCATCTGTGGCAACTAGACAGACATTTTCTATAGCTCTTCCCCAGAGACAATGACCTTATCAGGTATGGTCCAAGTTATGGTAGTACGTATAGGGTAGTCAGATGGCTCCCTGCAGACATTGTCAGTTGGTAAACTTAAATAACTGTTTTCATTAGAAACTTAATTTTCTTCTGAATTTAACAAATTACTAGATTTGGAAGTTTCATTAGTAGAGTAAAGTATTAGGTCAGGGGTTTTCTGAATACTGTTATCCAAACATGATTTACTCAAGGGGTCATGCAGGACAGGCAATGAGGCTGTCAAACTTCCCCCTTTGGGAGTAGACATTTGTTCCCCATTACAGGATTTTTGGGAGTAAATGACCTGTGATCTTAGTTTGCCTGGAAACTTGACACATTTTTCTGGTATTACTTGGCATAGTATGACTCAATAAGGGAGCTCAGTCACCCTTCAATTCTCCTTGTTGTCTTGTAATTATCATTGTTTTTGATCTGTATTGCAAGAAATATTGATACAAAAATACAGTACTAACAAAGCACATAGAGGATAATGTATGTTCTTTGGTTTATAACCACACAGTAAACACTTCAAGAGGTTGCCATGACATCATTGCAATCCTCAAAGCACAACTAGAGAGGTTTTCAGATGTCATGGCAACCTCAAGAAGTGTTTTCAGTGCAGTTGTTAATCAAAGACCATATATTATATTTTATAGTGTATGAGCTACCAAGATTGTGTAATTGCAGATTGAATTACTTTACAGAACATTGATTGTTGTGAACATTCCATTTTGTTATATCATTGATATGACATACTCATGAAAGGTTAACAACAGAGTGATTGCATAACAATGGCATAACAAGGTTGAAATCTGCTTGATTTCAGTTAATAACAAGGGTTCTCCATACATTAAAAAAGTTATAAGTACATAAAGTATCAGTTCCTTTATACATGAGTATTCAGGGTGTTGGAATGTCCTGCTCAGTCCTGTGAACCATACAACGTCCATAAAATTTAGCTTTGAAGTTTTAAGGCTCTAAACCTTACAGGCTCAGATACACTGCCTCAAAAGCTACTTCCAGATTTCAAGTGTCCTTTGAAATGGTTAGGAACTTCATGGATGTAAGTGCTGGTGTGTTCAGAAATTAGCCGTCTCTTCACTCAATCAATCAAGAAGTCAGATAAAAAATGTATGTCAAATGTTGCCACTGCCAAATAAATTTACAGTGGATTATAAAATCATCATTCTATGCAAAAAGTTTTATACTGACAATCTGTAATAATTTAAATATAAAACATAATTTCCTTAATTAGAACTTGGTTCCACAATCCAGTGGCTCAAAACCATACCTCTCAACTGTCACACATTATGAGGTACGTCACTCATTTTATCCCTCAGAAATCCTCTGTCCCACATTAAGAAGGTGACATTCCACACTGACCACTGAGACTTTTAAGCAGAAATATGTAATAATATAAGATGCTAGGTTATCGGTAAACATTATTAACATTAGTGCACTTATTTCCACAGTAGTCTGAGCTTGCAATGCCATGTTTGATGATGTGTCACACATTTTGTCCTCTTGTCACACATCTTGTCATGCATTTGGGTGATAAAAGGTTGAGAGGTATGCTCAAAACATTAAGCACAGAGCACCTACTAAAAGTCCATTAAAAGATACTGCAGGCCAGAGTAATCTCCCATTAATTCCTGCTCACTTATGTATTTTTTAATGCAATTCACTTCACTTCATTTCATTCATTTACTAAGCACACATTTTACCAAGCACATAAACACTGCTTGAATTTATACTTACTACAGAACTTATTGAGCTGTTCTAAGTTTTTAAACAAAATATTGTGTACAAGTAAAAATGCTGAATTGTACTTACTCATGGAAAACAGAGCACACAGCACAACGCAAAGCAGAGGAGCAAGGCTTGTAGAGGAAAAATAAACGGCATGTAAGCAACCCTTCTCACTGCTCCCTTGGCTAAATTATGCAGTCCTTCTGCAGCTATTTTCAGACGCTGGTCTTGTACAGGACTGAAGGCCCCTTATATACTCTTAACTGGCTTACTGGCCAAATACAACCTCAAAGGCAGACAGTAAAACAGATATCGTCTTTGTTCCGATCTGGCACACAGCTGCAGTTACATAAATAAAAACCAGCTCACAAAAGAAATCACTCACACTGGTTACAATTAGCAAAGCCATGTTCAGAATGGTTCAGGGAAATAAAACCTCTGAAATGACAGTACAGCTTCAGCTGCTTCAGCAGCAGCAAACTGGCATTGGCAATGATGTTGTGTAGTGCTGAGATGCCAGTACCACACTCAGGCGCTTTAAGAGGAAGGGTCACATAGTCAGTAACCATACAAAAACCCTGACCTGTTAATTTTAAAAAAGGAAAAAAGAATTATAAGGTAACAGCTAAACTAAAATAAAAACTGAAGTTACAACCTTCCTGTCACAATATGTGGGCTGTCTTCTAACTAACAAATCCAGCCACAAGTGTTTTCTCCTGCTCCCCCGACTCACACAAAAAAACAATAACAAGGACAAGTGAAACTTTTCATTTCCAAAAAAGACAAGAAATGCAAAATACAAATCATAGGCCAGTATACAGTGTTGGTAGAAATTTGTCCACAAATCATGTTAGAGATGTAGGTGGGCCGCTCTCTGACTCTCTTCCATTCTCCAATTCACTGACTCTCTGTCTTCCACAGATTCTCAGTTTCTCTGATTTCTCCAGTTTATCTGGCCCTCAACTTTCTGGTTACCTGGCTCCGACACTTCGGTCTCTGGTCCTCCCAGACCTATCCACACACAGTGCGACAGACCACCCTTCACTCCATGCACCTCGGTGAATACCTCCCATTCTTACTTTAGTCCCAGAAGCAAAGGCTCCTACCACTTGGCCATAACTGCAGAGGAAACAGAGAGAACAAAGCAAATGCCAGGAGACAAGGCAAGGACAAGCTTTTGGTTCTGTATTCAAATAATAATATCAGTGCAGAGAGTATGGCAATGACAGCATACCTTTTCTAAAAGAAGTGGCATATAAGCATGTAAAACATGTAGTGAGAGTGCAGTTCTTCAGTGGTAGCGAGTCTGTGTCCTAGTCGACCTTGGTCCTTCCGGCAGCAGGATCCATAGTAAAACCAGCTGACGTGTAGAGGTCCGATGGATTAGTTACTCCATAGACAGCAGTATTGGTACTAAAGTAGGACCCTACAGGTGTTTATTGTTTGGGATTGGAGTAATAAAATGTATGACACCCCAGGAGTTGGAGAAATTGATGTTTCCCAAGTGGTAGACCTCTGCCAATGACAACACATTTTAGTCCTCCCATTACGCCCCCCCATCAGCAATGCAGGGGATACAGGTCTGATACAGCAATCTTCATGGTGCATTTCAGACTCCTTCAGTGTTTTCCATTTGATGTGTGTATGTCTGTTGAGTAATATCCAACAGATGAATGTTGCCACATGGATGCCAATATGGGAGCATATCCCTGATGGTCTCGTGTACAGGTGGGGCATGGGAATGAATGGGACATTTGAGGGGACTGCAGCTCTTCACACAGTATCTGTAGTACATGAAGTGATGTCCGAAATGTGTACATGATTCCCTCACAGATGACCTCAGGATTTGTTGTCCTAGCATATGCTTTGAGTACTGATGTGGGACTGGATAGCATCTGAAAGGTGCCACAGGAGGAATTCCTTATACTGAGGGAATGTGGCATGGTATCTGTGGTACAGGATGTCTCCAAGGTATATGTGCAGTAGCAATTCAACTTTCTTCATGTACAGCCAGCCAAGATCACAGGGTGCTGAACTGGTTGTAACACCTGCAGTACTGCATGTCATGTTGGTATCAGGAATACTGCTGTAATTGCCCCTTTATATGACAGGGGACCATCCTATTCTGCAGGGTCTCTCTAGCTGTCCATCAGCTATGGGCAGTGGTAATGCATGGGTTGTTAGATGGAATCTGGCTTGTCTAAGCACTGATAGTGCCTGCTGGGTTCCAGAATCCCAAACACATTTGGTGGTGCAAGCCCCCTCTACACCAAGGCACAGCCTGTGGTGTGGCACAAGCCTGGTACAGGTGCATCTGTGTACGCCACAAGCAGTGTACTAAAATTATGAATGACACATGGGCTGGTGTAATGTGTCCCTTGCATCAGTTCTGTTTCTTGCAAGCCCCCCTGCATTATTCCCTGGCCTTTAAAAATCAAGCCCCATGTGTTTTTTTTTTTATTAATTGACTAAGTCATTTTTAATGAAACACAAAACATTTGTGAAGAATTCTTCTCAAATATATTGAAAATCTACAAGCTACATTAAGATTTTGAAGATGAGTTTTGTGACAAAGTTTCTACTGTTAGTCCTACATAAACAACATGCTTAAATCTGAGAAACAGGAAAATGGTCAAGAATATGAGTGACTAAAAAAGCATTGTGTGCATTTTTTATTACAGTTAGTCATGCGTAAATAAAACAGTAAGAAAGTTACGTCTCCTCTCATGCTTTTTGTAGACCTGCAAGGCCCTACACAAAGAAGGTTGAGATTCATGCACAGGAATTTAAGTGCCCTGCACATCTGTTTGCCACTGACAAAGCTAGTGAGAGTGAAGCACCAGGACACTGTGGGTTGCATCAGCAGGTTGTGAGGTGAGGTTAATTGTGTCTCTGCCTGAATAAGTGGTGTAATATACCAAACATTAATTTGCTGATTTGGAGCTCTGTTGTTCTCTATGCACAGAAGAAAGCTGCTGGCATGCCCTCACCCTGGTCACTGAATCTGTGAGTGCTACAATGTTTCTGAGGACTGTACATCTTGTTTCTTGTATGGCCCAAAGAGTCCTATGCACAGTAGGTTAGGAGTCACCTTTTGATTTGCACAGGAGCTAAAGGACCCAGCACAAAGCAAGCTGCCACTCTTCTTTTTCAAAAACTAAGGAACTTTGTTGCAAAAAAAAACTATGTTAATGTAGATTGTAACATGGCATTAAAAGAAAGAGTATAAATAAGCAATATGATTAGTCAAAATGGATCAGGTGACACATTTTCAACCATGCATTAATTCCTTAGATATGGATGGTTGAGCAGTACCACAATGAACCACACAAAGCAGTCGCATACACAAATAATAGAGAAGCGTAAGCATTTGCGCAGCACCACCTATAAGTCAGAAACACCGATCATCCTCTACAAGGAGAATTCAGCACTCCTTAACCACAACATTTCCCCAGCGCCACCTATAGGTCATAAACAGTGAACAGTTGTTACAAGCAGAATGGTGACTTTTTTCTCTTTGTCTCTTACATGCTGCGCATTCCCGATCTCTATACTATGCAGTTCAGGGTTGCTTTTCACAGTCCACAATGTAGTCATGTATATCTAGGGAATTAATGCATGGCTATGTTGTGATCATCTGGTGTGTTTCCTCAAATTAGTTTTTCCAATTTCTACTGTTCTATTAATGCCATGTTACAAATGCTTGTAAATAATGAACACAAGGCTTAGTATTAGTTGAATGTATGAAATAGGTTAACCAATATTCAATAAGAAAGGATATGAAACCTGAGGCAGCTATTGGCATATAAATGTCAAGGATATACAGAAGAAAACAGATTTAGATGTATTAGGATAAACACCTTAATACTATGTATAACATAATATATATGTTAATACAATAGTTATTGTAACATAGCAGTAATAGAACAGTAGAAATTGGAAAAAGTAATTGGAGGAAACACATCAGATGATCAAAATGTAGCCGCGCATTAATTGCCTAGATATGCACGGCTACATTGTGCACTGTGAAAAGCAACCCTGAACTGAATAGTATAGAGATCGGGAATGCACGTATGTAAGAAACAAAGAGAAAAAAAAAATCACCATTCTGCTTGTAAGAAGTGTTCACTGTTTCTGACCTATAGGTGGTGCTGGGGAAATGTTGTGGTTAAGGAGTGCTGAATTCTCCTTGTAATGGGTGCTCAGTGTTTCTGACCTATAGGTGCTGCTGCGCAAATATTCCGATTTACGAGTCATGCAAGTTGTAGTGGCAGTAGGTGAAGGACACTGATGAACAGGTGGAGTGAGCCGTCAGTGGTAAAAAAGTCTGAGAAGTTAATAGAGCGACCATCTATTGAGCAATAATGTGTGGCTAGTATAATAATCACAAGAAGTTAGTACACTGGACATAAGGCACAGGAAAATGTTATTGTGTGTGACCTAGGAATGATAGGAAGACCATATGAATAGCGTAAAAAGAGGAATATGTGGACAGCAGAAAGACACCAGTAATTGAAAGTAGTAACTGCGCCGCACATCAGTCATAGTGAAATACTGTTGTTTCCCACCCACCTGGTTGAGAGTGTTGTAATCGCTTCAGAAGTCCATTCGCTTGAAAATAGCAGTAGTTGACACACAGCACTGTGTTGTAAGAGAAAGCGAGACAGTAGGCTTTGATACATTCTGTTTGGTGCGCCACCTATTTGTCAGAATGCCATAGATATATTGCTGAAGCACAACAATCTGATACATATGTTCCACAATGCAGTAGTGAAATACAGAAAAACAACGCTTGACTGAAAGGCAGAACATTAAACAAGCTGAATGGAAAACAAATTTATAAAGTGTAATCAGTATATCATGTATATGTGCCCATAAAATACACAATTCTCAAACATTATAAATTAGTAGGCATGATATTAATACATGTGCATTCTCCAACGCGCACATGCAATGTAACAAACATCTACACCTTACAAGTGAACCATCTTGTAACAAATCACAGAATTGTTTCTGCAGATATAATTTTAATAATAAATTAAACAGCAGTAAAACAATACTGTCATTGCACTTGCCATGTTACAAGTGCATTAATCCCCTCAACAGGTGACATTTCCCAGGAATTAATGCATGTTTGGGTGGTGGGAAGCCCTTGGCCTTTGGCCTCGGGCACCCAAACCCCCGGCCCAACCATGCATTAATTCCTGGGAATTGCCTCCTGTCTCGGTGATTAATGCATACTTATGGTTGCTACCACACAAAACTCAACCCCCAAAATGTTTGGAAATGTGCTATTATGGTTTTTAACCCAGTGTCCACAAGTTCAGAAGTATGCTATTATAGTTGTCAAGCCTAACTCCATCCCATCCCTTTATTACCCAAGGCCAAGTTACAGCTATGGGGCTATGCATCAGTGGTGTGGTACGTCACACAGGGCTAACATAATCAGGGCTCTATTGTTGTCCTGGATTGACCTCTGCATTGGTCACTTTTGAGCTTCTCTTCTCCATTCCTTCCCACTCATCCTCTGGAGAGTTGCTCATCTTTGGCAACTTGAACATCAATTAGCTCTCCACCTTCATAAACAAACTTTGCCAACATGAGAAATCCCTCCAATTGTCTCAGTTGATTTCAGACACCAGCCATCTCAAGCATAAATCTCTAAACCACTTCCTCCTGGACTGGGTCCTCTACTCCCAACCCTACTTTATTGTGAATGCAGGCACAATATACTCCCAGATGCCCTCAGTGGCCACCATATTGTCTACGGTGTGTGCAAGAGTTATCATCCTAAAGGTCCCCCTAAATTCATCCAACCTTGGTCCTTCAGATTGCTGGATTTGTCTTCTCTCCATGCTGACCTGTTGATCACTGACTGGTCACTTTGTGTCAACAGCCACCAATATCAGGTCTGCCCTCCACTTCTTCCAGTCCAAATTCATGGCTGTTGGGGACTGTCTCCCTCCCTCCACCATTTAGGAAAACCAGAGTCCAGATTTCTCACTTCCCCTGGATCTCTTCAGAGTTCTTGACCTGCCTGCCTGTGAGCCAGAGACCTACTGTAGCCTGGTGATCACACACGATTACACACTCCCCTGTCTAACTGACTAAATACTGGACCATTTGCAATACCCATACCAAAGTTATCAGGATTGCAAAATCTGAATATTTTGCATCCATACTAGAGAACAACTTCAATCACCCCTCCAATTTGTAGAAGTTTATCCACTTTCTTTTCTCCCCTCTGACCCAGCCCCCACTCCCAATTCCTCAAGGTACAGTAGTGCCAGGATGCAACTCGATAATGCTGCAGTATATCACAAAATGCTGCAGAGAACAGTGTAATTCAATGCAATTTAAGCCCTTTTGTCATAAAGTATTTTTGCGACATCATTTACTGTAAGTTACTGTGTTGCTTCATGGCAGCTCCACTATAGGTAACTTCCCAAACTCTGACCCTGCTTCTGTTGCCTCTGCCTTCAACTGCTTATTCACCTCATGTGCTCAATCCTTCCTCTCATCCTCCCCCTAAACTCCACCACCTTCTCTCTCTCTCTCTCTCTCTCTCTCTCTCTCCTCCTCCTCTTCCCATGCACTCTTTCTTCTTCTCTCCCACTATTCCTCCTTCTTCCCTCAGGGCCCTCCTTGCTCTTAAACCCCCACAAGTGTGTGAGCTCTGATAGTCTAAATTACAAGCTTCTTCTCTCTGCTCCTGCCATCGCAATTCCTATTACCCCCCCCAAACCTCTCCATCTCCTCAGCTACTGTCGCTGGTGTTTAGAAATAGGCAACTATAATCCCCCTCCCTAAAAGGGGTGATCCCTTTTCTCTTTGTAACTACCACACATTCACCTTTTTCCCCCACCCTGGCTAAACTCCAAGAACACCTTGTCCCCTTTCAGCTTTCCCCTTTGCTTGGTTCTTCTTCTTTCTTCACTCTTTTGAGTCTGGCTTTAAAAAGTTCCACTCCACATCCACCTCTCTTCCTCTGACTCATAATCCATCCTTTTGGGTATTGACCAGGGCTAGATCACCTCTACCAGCTTTTCTGACTTGGCCAGAGTCTTTGACAGTGGACAAGCTAACGGAATTGTGGCTCTTTGCCTCCTCAGTCAGTTTGTTCTGTTCCTACCTTAAGGACAGGTCTCAAGTCGTCCATATTGGTGACACATTATCTTCCACACTACCTATCTGTCCAGTAATGCCCAAAGAGTCCATCCTTGGCCCTAGCCTCTTCTCTATCTCTCTGAATGAACTCCCCAAGGTTTGTTCCTTCGCTTCCATACACATGTACATAGATTATACAGTGCTCTTTGTCTCCTGCTCCTCTGCCCCAGACCTCACTGCCCAGTTCCAACTGGACTTTGACAACTGCCAGCACTTGTTCTGGGTAATCAGCTGTCCCTCGATGACAAGAAAATGTTCTTCATGACCATTGGATCTTAGCAGAGCATCACTATGATCACCCCCTTCCCTTCTTTCTTAACCTTGATGGCAATGTGACTGAAGATGTTCCCTCCTTTATGTATCTGGGGCTTTGGCTGGAACACCATCTCACTTTTTCAGTGCATGTGGTTGCCATCCACCATAAGTTTCATCCAAAACCTGCTGCACTCCACAAAAATAAAGTGAGTATCCTGCTTCCTGCTTACCATGAAATGGTTCTATGTCATAACGGCGACTGCCAAAGAGCGATCATTATCATGGCGAAGTCAGAGCGCTGAAAATCAGTTTTGGTGCTCTGATTCCCCTGAGCACAACAAAAACAGCACCGGGACTTGTGTTTTTTACTTTATGCAGGATCAGGTCCCCACACCCCTACCAAAGGATTCTCAACTCCAGGGGGTGTGTTGGGGCAAAACATAAAAAAAAAAATAATTGGGGCTGGGTGCAGCAAAACAAACCTGCACCTTGACCAAAAGCCAGCACCCTAGCTACCAAGGCAATGACCCAACCTGCTACACCATGGGGCTGGCTCGGCAGCCTACCACAGTGCCACCCCTCAAATCCCCTCCCACCCCATGTGTGCTCGCTCCCACCCCCACACGCATGTACATGTAGTGACTTCCTGTCACTACGGTCACCCACCCTCCCATCTGGTCACTGACCTTAACTGGTAGCCACTGTGACAGGTGCCACAATTGAGTCACTCTTTAGCGGGTTGTTCAATTGCATTCACTGACATCACGGGCTACCCATGAAATTATCTCAAAGATAATCTTCTCCATCTTTGACTATGGTGACATTGTTTAGAGCACTGCTCTCATTTTCGCCCTTGCCAGTCTAAACCCCTTCTTTCACTACTTCTGCTGGTTTGCCCTGGACTGGCCCCTGCTCATCCACCACTGCTTCCTATATTCCTCCTACTTCCTTCCCTCCCTCAATGCCAGGCACCTCACACTGTGCATCTTTCATATCTGAATTCTGGCTTGGCTCCCTTCCTTCCTACTTAACCTCTCTCCTTCCCTTACATCCTTCTCACTCAAAAATGCTGATTCTCATTCCCTTTCCCTCCCTCTATTGAAAACATTCTGTTGGCTAACCTACTTTCTCCTACTATGTCCTAAAGCTCTGGTCCTCTCTTCCCTTGTCCACCCCATCTGCTTCTTCCTAAGGTCCCTTAAGTCTTTCATTCAAAACTTTACAAATCACTCCTGCAACTGTTCCTGACCCCACTCTTAAGTGGACCACCACCCTCAGCTATGGTGGCTCACTCAAGCCCTGCTTTTGCACAGTGATTCCCCCAGTCTTCTCTCCCAAATTTACATATTGTAAATGTGCAGTATAAAGTATTCCATTAGCATTTAAATATATAATCAATATGGATATGTGCCTGAAACAACCAGCCTACTGACAATGCTCACGTGGGCAGAGCTGTCATCTTGAACTTCCGGTGTTGTGAGCACTTTGTATTTTGGGCTTCCCAGGTCCATCGCTCTACAACTTGCTCAGCAGTCTAGCAGCAGGGGCTGCTATTTCTCCACAACTCTTCAAGCCAAACAGCACTCAGGACACAGCTCATGAGGCAGCACAAGCCCCACTCCTAGCTCCTTGCTGGACCAGCCACTCCTACTGTGCCCAACCCAGTCAGACAATTGCCAGTACCTATGGAGCTGGAGCCTCCATCTTGAACTTCAGAGGTCATGAGCCCTTTGTGTTTTGGTCTCCTAGGTTCATAGCACTACACCTTGCCCAGCAGCATAGCAGAAGGAGCTGTTATTTCCCTATGAACTTCTAAGCTAACCAGCACTCAGAGTGCAACTCAGGAGGCAGAACAAGTTCTGCTCCTAGCTCCTTGCCAGATCAACCACTTTCAGTATGCTTAACCCAAACAGCTGATGGCCAGTGCCCATGCAGACGGAACCTCCATCTTGAACTTCATGAGCCCTTTGTGTTTTGGAATCCACAGGTTTATCACTCAACACCTTGCCCAGCAGTACAGCATCAGGAGGTGCTATTTCCCCATGAACTTTCAAGGCAATCAGAGCTCAAAGCGCTCATTGTTTGGGCAGGACTTTTGCCCTACTTAATCTCTGCTATCCCCAATCAGACCTCGATGGATCAGATATGCATAGGAAAAGTATTTCTCCTGCACATCAAGGTTTGCGAGAGGTAATTGATCTTTAAGTCTTAGTAGACCCTTGGCATTTGTTGCATCCCATAGATCGCAATTATACATTTTATTCTGCCCCATATAATTCTTTTTCAGAGTGAATGCATCCACTTAGCCTCAAAAAAATCCAAAGAACATCATTGTTGCCTTGATAACTTGCTTACCAAAATTCATTCTATTGAATCTACTCTCTCCCCTTCAAACCCCAAATAGATCTGGTTGATTCTTAACTCCTTCAGATCTCGATACCTCACCTTATTAAAGGAGCATGGAAATTTAGCCATTCTTTGTACTAAGGTAAGGTATTTGGATCAGAATGAAAAGTCAGGCAAACCTCTTGTTACTCAGTTATGGCAGCAGGATGGTTCTTGTGTTGTTCGATGCCTTTGTCAACCAAACTTGGCAGACCTTGTCACCCAACCCCAAGAAATGTTGAAAGTTTTTAGACCTTATTATTAACAATTATACATGGCCATACCCACAGACCCCTCTACCCCAAATTTTATCTCAGAATATCTTCCACAGACCCCCTTACCATGTCTCACGGAGGCTCAAAATGTTTCTCTTCAGGGATCTATCACTCTGGCAGACGTCCACCAGGCTATTTCATATTTTCCTTTTGATAAGGCACCTGAGTCCAGATGGCTTTTCTGCCAATTTGTATAAAGCATTTGTAACTGAGCTTGCTCCATTATTAACTGTTGTGTTCAACTATATTTTTAGGCATGGCCTCAGTGAGTTGTCTCTTACTCAGGCTCATGTTACCCTTCTTCTTAAGCCAGGAAAGAATGAATTTCTTCCTTCCATTTATTAGTCTATCTCACTTATTAACACTTATTTTAAAATCTTAGCAAAAATGTTGGCCTGTGGACTGGAAGGTGTATGGTCTCATTTGATAGGCCTGGAACAAGTGGGCTTTATGAAGGGGCATGTTTCCAGTGACCATACTTGTAAACGTTTTAATTTAATCTCAGCATACAGTGAGTCCAAGACCCCTACGGCCTTGGTCTCTCTGGATGTTGAGAAAGCTTTTGATAGAGTTTCCTGGTCCTTTTTATTTGAGGTGTTGGGTGCTTATAATATTCTGTCAGATTTCATCAAGTGGGTTTGGCTCATATTCCTCTCCCTTTGCTAACATAATGTGCAATGGTATGATATCTCAACTATTTTTCATTACATCTAATACCCAACAAGGCTGCCCCCTTCCCCTCTTTCTTTTTAATTTATATCTGGAACCATTACTCCTGAGTCTTAAAATGAATCAGAGGGTTCAGGGTATCCAAATTTGCCAACTAAATTATAAATTCTTCACTTATGTAGACAATATTTTGTTGCATGTCACCTATCCAGAGAGATCTATTCCTGCTGCCTTGGCTGAGATTGCCTCTTTTGGGACCCTTTCTGCATACAAATTAAATTTAGATAATGCCTCGGTTTTACCTCTTAACCCCCATGTGTCTAAGGATACTACTGTTTCATTGAGATTGCACTGGGAACCTCATGCCCTTAAATATTTAGGCCTGCATATTTCCCCGTTACCCTTCAGAATTAGCTGAACTAAATTTAGCACTGCTCTTAACATCTCTTAAGGCAGACCTTCAGTGATGGCAGGCCCTCCCACTGTCTCTTTGAAGTAGGATTAATGTAATTAAGATGACTATTTTGCCCCATATCTTATACCCCTTGGGAATTTAAAATATTGTGTTGCCCCAAACTTGGTTTCAACATTTAAATTTGCACATTAACTCCTTTTTTTTTTTTTACTTTATTTATCTCCACTACCTGGAGAACTCCTTCCGGCATCCTCAGGGGCTCCCAGCTTCTACCTCCCCCTGTGACTTCTAGTACTCCCCTCTCATGTGTCCCAGCACCACCTCCAGGGCTGAACCCTCTGTAAGAAGGGCCACCCTATCCACCCTGGGTGCGGTGCTCTATCTATAGGGCAAAGTGCTGGGCACATGAGTCTGTCCCCATGGAGAGGAGGTCAGTCTGGGGTTGGGAGTGTGGGCTAGGAAGCTGAGGTGTCTTCATCTATCCCCAGGAGTGGGTTTTTTCTATTTTTTGTGGAGTTCCTACCCCTTGGAGTGCGGCTTAGCAAGGCAACGTTATGCCGTAACTGCGCCCCTTGCATCCGCAGCATCACTACGCTTGGCCACCTCCGACCACCACCACAGACTCCTCCAGG
The DNA here is from genome assembly GCA_016271365.2 of Neoceratodus forsteri. Lineage (NCBI taxonomy): Eukaryota > Metazoa > Chordata > Ceratodontiformes > Ceratodontidae > Neoceratodus > Neoceratodus forsteri. Next base: position 877,559,409 of record CM028131.1, on the reverse strand, counting down.
AGTGATCACTGCCCCACAACCCTCCCCAGAAAGTGAGACACTCGATCTCTTCCCCCAGATGACCCCCAGTGGCCCAGGCTCACTCCTGAATCCGGATTGCTGGCATGCTGCAAGGTGTGGCATCCAGTGCCTCAACCTTCAGTGCCACCAGGCCAGCAACTAGCTCCTTTTTAAGGCATGGAAAAGCTGTCCATAGAGCCTATATGAAAGTAACCCTCCCAAAATTCTTTGGCAGCCTTTATCTCCCAAATTTCTATTTTGACTATCTTGCCTCCCATGGAAGTAAGTATTTTAAATGGGGTTCCTCTCCTGTGGTCTCCACTTTAGATCCCTATGTTTCACAGTGGTTAACTAGTGAAAAGGCCCTGTGTAAACTTCATAATATCCAACTTCTGACCTTGTTGTTTTTGTCCCCTTTTACTCTTTCTTAAAAAGAACTCTGATTTATTGGTCGCTCGGAGCCCACCCACAATTTACTAAATGCTTCCATTTTACACTTACTAGGAGTATTTGCCAATCCTTTTCTCTGAACTCCCATTTTAAAATTGCTCATCAGCCCATCTCGCCTTCTTTTTTTCCTGCTGGATGTTACTACCACAGTTGCTTTGATCTCTGCCCATGACAGATTATTAGACTTTGTTTCTTTGCAGTAGAACTACAATCTTCCCCTCTCCTCTATGTTTAAATACTATCTACTTTCACATGCCCTGACTGCCCACCTAGGCCCCCCTCCATGGCCTACACAGGACTCATTGTTTTATGATGATTTGATACATGCTGCTTATGGTCGTTGGGTGATATCTCAACTATATACGCTTCTTCAATCTAATGACCCCCGGAATCTTTTGGGTGTCTGTTATTATTGGCAGAATGCTTTACACTCTGAGTGGTCTTCCTTGGAGTAGCGACAGAAATGGAGGGACCTCTATAACTATATTAAACAAGAGTGCTAATAATTGCAGCAATTCTATATTTTAATAATAATAATAAGCTTTATTTATAAAGCGCCTTTCAGGTATCAAGGCGCTGAACAATAAATAAACAAAACAATAAAATACACAATAATCAAATAACAGAATAAATAAAAGTAAAATAGTCAGTGTGGGTATACTTTCAGTCATAGATGCATCTTCAGGGCTTTCTTAAAGCCCTCCATGGCCATGCACTCATGTATCTAATGGGTTAGAGACTTCCACAGGGCTGGGGCCACATACATAAATGCATGGGCCCCAGATGACTTAAGACTCACCCTGGGAATCTCTAGCAACCCCTCATCAGCTGAGCAGAGCGGTCATCCAGGGCAGTAAGGAGACAGAAGCTCTTACAGATAGTCCAGGCCCAGTCCGTGTAGGGTCTTGTAGGTCAGAAGCCCAACCTTGAAGGTGATCTGCTACTGAATAGGCAGCAAGTGCAGTTTGCGCAGCACCGGTGTGATGTGACTCACACGTGGGGTCCCCATCAACAACAAGGCCACAGCATTCTGCACTAGCTGCAAGTGGAAGATATCAACCCCCAGAAGACCTAGATAAAGGGAGTTGCAGTAGTCAAGGAGCGAGGTCACAAAGGCATGGATCAACATTGGAAGGTTGCAGATGGAACAAGGTGCTTGACCCTAGCGATGTTCCTCAGATGGTAAAAAGAGAACTTGCTGACTGCCGACACCTGTGAATGCAGTGTCAGACCATCATCAAGAATCACCCCCAGGTTTTGCACCTGGTCAGGGAAAGGAAACTGGATACCCCCTAGACAAAGTCTGCCTGCTGGGTTGGCTAGCCCTCAACCCCTCTGTCCGGCAACCAGGATCCACTGTCATCACCTCAGTCTTTCCAGAGTTCAACTTCAACCAGCCAGATCTCATCCAATCCTGGATTTCAGTGAGGCAGTTGTTAAATACCAAACATGCACTATCCTAGCCGGGTGCAAAAGATAGGTAGAACTGGGTATCATCAGCATAGCAGTGAAACCTCAACCCATACTGTCTTACAATGTCTCCAAAGGGCAGCATATACACCATATACACTGCAAACAACATGGGGGGGGGACAAATCCGAGCCTTGAGGAACCCCAAATGGCAGAGAGAATGGGTCAGAGGAAAAAATCCCCAACACCACCCTCTGAGTTCTGCCAGTGAGGCAGAACTTAAACCATCTGAGAACTGTACCAGACAGGCCATAGATGAATCTCAGGCACTCAAGAAGCATCCCATGGTCCATGGTGTCAAAAGCTGAAGAGAGATCAAGAAGTACCGAGATAGAACGGAACTTCTGATCTCTCGCCATCAAGAGATCATTAAGCACCTGAACCAGAGCTGTTTCAGTACCATGCCTCTTACAAAAACTGGATTGGAGAGGTTCGTAGATGTCATGGATGGTCAGATGATTCTCCAGTTGCAGCACCACAACTTTCTCAATTACCTTCCCAACAAAGGGGAGGTTAGAGATCAGTCTGTAGTTTGCAAGGCAGCTTGGGTCCAGAGCAGCTTTCTTCAGGAGAGGTGTCACCACCACCTCCTCCAGGGAACTACACCATAGCAACTTTACTGTATGAGTCATCAATCACCTTCTCTCTGCTTCAGGTGTCACAAAGCATAAGGTACTTCATTACACATATTGTGGGAATGTGAGGTCATACCATTTTGGACCTCTTTCTAACTGCATTTAGATCCATCCATTGTTTTATCAAACACTTTTATTCCAGAAATCTGTTTAGTAGTGTATTTTTATGGCCTTCCCCCAAAACTTTCGGAGAAGGTAAATGGCCTTGATCTTTGCAGCTGTGAAGATCTTTCTCTGTCATTGGATATTGAACAATACCCCATCATAGAATGGTATGCTGAACTCCTTGGTGCCCTAACTGTTGAAGTACACATTTTTAATATTCAGCACAGATCACAGGTGTTTTTAGAAAAATGGGTCCTTTTATATGCCTGGTTACTTATTGTTTAATTTACTTGTTGTCTGTTAATTATTGCCTATATGTTCTCCTATATAGTATGATAAGCTTGTTTTGGTTTTTATACCTTCAGATGGTTCTTTCATTTGTTGTTAAAAGGCAGCACTCTGCAATGGGGGGAGGTAGTTCAGGGTTTGTTTCTTCTTATGTTGTTTACTATTGTGGTTTTTGTTGTTGTTGTTGTTTCCTGTTAAATTGCTGATATAATTTCTTTGTATTTCTTGTTAAAAGCAATAAAGTATATTCAATTAAAAAAAAATCTCTGCTATCCTTAGCGGTCATTGAGAGCAGTCCCAGCATAAGTAGCACAGGAGGAGTGGGAGTCCTCGAATACAGTCACCAGAGGGGAGACACCCAGATGCCAGTAGACTCTGCCCAGCTCCTCCTTGCAAGTAGTATGCTCTTAGCAAAATGTTTAAGTCAGCAAGTGTTGCATTACTCTCTTGTGTGGTTCCTGAGATCCTCTCCTGTACCTTGTTTAAATTCAAGTTTTGCTTTGTTAAATTCCCAGTGTTTGTTGGTTAATGCAATGTTCTATGCTGCCTTATGCTAACTAAGTCTAAGAAAACAACAAAGTCATGTACAGCTGACTATCACTAAAGGTATTGCAACAAAGTACAAGGTGCTCAGATCAGTTTGCAAAGAAATGGTACATACACCATAGCTTGCGGTAACTCACACTATTTTATTGCAGCAATCTTCCCAGCCAAGCACCCCTATATTGTACCTCTTCCAGGCTTTATCATTAAGCTAGCTAACTATCTGCAATTGTTTGCACCTCAGGGGTTCATTGCATTTTACATTTCTCATGTGATTGCTTTCATTTGCACTACAGTGTCTCTTTTTACTGTTGCCCTGGTCCTTACTCCACCATGCCTTCCTATCTGGGTCAGGCCTATGTTCCCCATAGCCTCCTTGTGTGGGTCAGGCCTATGCTCCCCATAGCCTCCCTATCTGAGTCAGGCCTACATACTCCCAACTCTGTCTGACCAGCTCATTACCACCCTGTGCTCCTTGTAGTATTAGGTTCATCCACCATGCTTCTCCACAACCAAGACCTCCTCCCTCTCCTCATCTCCCTCTTCTCCATTCCTACATCCACTGACCCTCTGTTGCTCTCTGCAACTCCCTCCACACCTATCCATCATAATACCCACTCTCCCTGACATCCTAGGTGCTTCCTCCTATCTGTTCCATGGTGTCACCTTTCCCATTTTGCAACCCCACACTTCCTTCTCCTGCCAAGCAGATCCATGACTCTATTAAATTCCTTGTAACCTTGCTACTTCTAATGGCACACGACACTGGGTCCTGCCCCCACCTCACCTATGCAGTTTCCTGAAGGACTGGTGGTTTCCCAATATCTATAGTCTCCCACTGAAACTGGATCTGTTGCAACCCCTCACGGGCATCCTCCACCAGATGTTCTCGTCATCTCTAATTCTTGTCTCACCCACAAGATCCAAGACTCTACAATGTCTATACCTGATAACAAGATAGCTCAACAAAATCACCCCCAAGAGAGGTAGTAGTATTATAACCTACCTCTCTGCTGGAATCTAATTTGAGTCTCTTCAATTGGTCTCTTCCTCCTCCTCCTCCTCATATAAGCTGCTCATTCTCAAACTCACCCTTCCCCGTACAGTGCCTTTTTTTCATAGCAGGAGTTTACTGCAACCCTGTCTTGTCCCCTGCTACAGTCACTGAACTCCTCTCCTTCATCTGCTCCCACTCATCCTACAGTGAGTTGCTGATACTTGGGGGATTTTAACACTAATTGTCTCTTCCTCTTGGTGCACAAACTTTGTCAAAATGTTACATCCCTCCAATTACCCCAACTAATTTTAGACCCCACCCATCTTAATCATAAATGCTAGAACCACACTCTTCTGGACTGGGTACTCTCTTCTTAACCTCACCTTAATGTGGATGTGGCTATCTTCCCTGATGTCCTCAGTGGCCATAACATGGTCTACTTTGTGCGCACATTCCATTGTTCCAAAGCCCTCAATAAAAGTATCCTCTTCAGTTCTTCAGACCACTGGATTAACCCTCCCTCAATGCTGACCTGGAGGCCATTGAACTGTCCCACATTTCTACAACCTCTGACATTAAATTAGTGCTCAAATTCTACCATTCCAAAATGATGAATGTTTGAGACCACAGTGCTCTCCTCAAGAAAAGCAGGGTCCAGGATTCCCACCTTTCCTGGATTTCTGTGAAGGTGCTGGCCTGCCTGCATGCTCATGACCTAGCCTTGTGGTTCTATAATACCACCAGCTCCCCTGATACCCTATTAAATTAACAAGTGCTTTGCAATGCCTGCGCCAAAGTCACCAAGCTTATGAAATCCAAATACTTCACATCCACACTCAAGAACAACCTTAATCACCTCTCCAAATTCTGGAAAGTTATTCACTTTCTCTTCTCTCCTGACCCAGGCCTCCCCCATCCTTAAAATTAGCAAATTACATATCAGTCGCCCAGCTGCTATTGCTTCCTCTTTCAACCCCCTCCTTCACCATCTGTACCCTTTCTCTCTGCCCCTTCCCCCTTCCCTGTCCTTCTTCCCTCCTTCTGCCTTCTCTTTCTCTCCAGCCAATCCCTCTACCTCTTGTAAGGCCCTACTAGCTTTTAACCTCCACAAGGGCAGGAGTTCTGATGGTCTTGACCCCAGCTTCTGTAACTCTCTGCACTGGCCATCACTTTCCCTATTATCCCCTCCTTAACCTCTCCTTCTTCTTCTCTGTCCCTGATGTCTGGAAACAGGCTATAATCATTCCCAACCCTAAAGGGGGTGATCTTTCCTGTCCTGGTAATTTTTGTCCCATCTCTCTCCTCCCCACACTGGCAAAGCTCCAGAAACATCTAGTCCTCTCACAACTCACCCCTTTTATTGACAGCATCTCCTATTTCACTTCCATCCAGTCTGGCTTCTGGAAGTCCCACTTCACATATGCCTCCATACTCCAGCTTACTGATTCCCTTCTGTCTGGCATGGAACAGGGACAATTCTCTTCTGTCATCTTTGTCAACTTGGCCAAAATGTTCAACACTGGGTCACACCCCTTCTTCTAGAGAAGCTTAAGGCGGGGGGGCTTTCTGCCTCTTCTATCATCTGGTTCTGCTCCTATAGTACATGGAGGGCAGGTTGCAAGCTGTCCAGTATTGGAGACAGCCTCCCTCCTACTCCCTATCTGCTCAGGTATTCTCCAAGGTTCTGTTCTGGGCCCTATACTATTTCCCATTACCTTCTTCAGCCTGTTCCTCTGCATATATCCACATGTATGCAGATGACACTGTGCTGATTGCCTCTAGCTCCTCTGCTGCTGATCATGATGTCCATTTACAACAGGATTTCAGTAATGTTCAGTGTTGGTTCTGATCCAAACATCTTTGCCTCTGTGCCAAGAAAATGGTCTCCATGACCTTAAACTCACTTCAGAGGCTTGTCAGGCTCTCTCCACCCCATCTTTCTACACTTTTGATGATTCTGTGCTTGAGGATGTCTCCTCCTTTTAGTACCTGGGGGTCTGGTTGCAGCATCACATGGATGTCTCAGCACACATTGACACCATACGCATCATGATTCACCCCAAACTGATGCACTTTATAGAAAGAAATCCAGCCTTTCTATCCCTGCCCACTGGGAGCTAGTTATGAAGATGATCCTCCTTATCTTCAATTATGGTTACAGTACATTGTCCAAAGTCCAGTTTCCATGTCCTCCCTGGCCAGACTGGATCCCCTCTTCCTTTCATTCTGTCATTTTAAACTGCACTGCCCTTCTTGTATCTACCACTGTTCTCTGTACTCCTCCTCCTTCTTCCTCCTCTCCCTTGTTGCCAGTTACCTCACTCATTGGGCTTCCATCATCTCCAAATTTTTGTTTGGCACTCTTCCTACCTACCTTTCTGCCTTCCTGCCTTCCCCTCTCAGACCTCTGACCCTCTCCATAATACTGCTTCTCACTCCCCTTCTGGAAAACCTTTGTGGGCTAACCTGCCTTCCTGTATCATTTTCCTAAGCTCTGTTTCTCAATTTCCCTATCTCTCTGCTCAATCTCATCTCTCTCTCCTCCGTGTCCTTTCTCCTTGACTATACTACCCCTTCCTGCAACTGCTCCTGACACCTGGCCCCTGTGTTTCCCTTCCCCTTCACTGTTGTCTGCACCCTATGCTTCATTCCCAGTTGTGAGCAGTTTCCTGCCCCTCAAGCACCTGGTCTGTGTTGCCGAGAACAGTTCCTCTTCACTAATTCACTTTAGCATTGTTTAGTTCCTGTACCTCCTTAATGCACTGGCACTGTTAACTCCAACACCTTCATCATCTGCATAGTATTATACTGCACCTTTTTGGATTGTTTTCAGTGCTTTACCTTGGTACTTTTTTTTTTTACTGTGTACCATTCACCCACTGATGGTCTGTATCTCAATGCACAATCTCCTGGCTGCTAAACAATATAGCTTCCGGAAATTACACAGTAAGACCACTGCATTGATTGAGTTAACTGAGGCACTCCATGTAGCTTTGGACAGAGGGAAAATTATAGGCACTGCTTCCTCTATCTATATAAGGCTTTTTAGTACATCATGATCTCTTACTAAAAAAACTCCTGGCACTGGGTCTGTTGACTGAGGCCACTGCATGGTTCACAGACTACCTGACCAACAGCACCCAAAAAGCAAGATACAGTGTGTGACAGGGTTGGGTAAGGTGATGTCCCATCTGTTGTGCAGAAAGAGTTAAAAGCAAGGATCTGTTTTGTCCTCTCCTATTCTGCCACTTGTCTGTCTCTTGCCTGTCTGATTGTGCTATCAAATATTTCTGGTGGCACCTAGAAATAGGACACTCCAATGGTCCCACAATTTCACCATGTTATCTCCCTTCCTTCCATTGTTGTTTCTCTTCTTTCTCTCTCCCTTGCTTCTCTGTGGTTAAAAAAATATACATGCATTCTAAAGTGAAACTGGATCCCTTGGTTTGAAAATGTATATAATTATATTGTTGAAATGACTGTTGAAAGCTATTTGGGTTTCTTAAAACAATAACAATTTGTAATTCAGGGATTGACCTTGAGATGTATTTTGACCTCCACAAGCATTATTACAGAATTGTCAACAGGAGACCAGCTCTGGGACAGAATGCATTTATTTTTGTTGCAGCTGTTGGGACTGGATGTTTTCTTTAGGCTAGCCTCAGGAAAGAATTTGACAAAGTTTTGATTTATTTTATGAGACACAGAAGATATAACTTACAACAATCAGGATGCAGAGTTTAAACTGCCAGGAAAAGACATCTTATAAAAGAGATCAATGTTTTGTTGAGATATTTAGAGAGACTGAGATTTAAGTTGTGAGAAACTCTCAGACGGAGGACTTTGTTTTGCTTGTACTGCCTTTTATGGAAGAGCTATCCTGTACATTTTTTTTTCCTATGATATTGTTATTGATAATAATAAAACACTACTGGTGAATTTTAATACTTCTGGTCTGCCTATGTTTCCTGACCTATGCTGTACAACAGCTGGTGTCAGAAAAATACTGTGCATACTCTATGCTAGGAGTTTTATGAGTGGGTACTAGGCCTGGTACCAGGGAAGCATAGAAGAGAGGTATGAATCCTTCAATAGAAAGCACAGGAGTGACTATCAGAAGAATGGCAGCCCAACTAGAAGCAGAACCAAAAGTCCAAACTGAGACTTTACAGTTAGCACCCACAATGAAAGAACAGGCAGGCCAGGGACAGAACCTGAAAGCATGTCTGCCTTTTTCAAATAGTAGGCTATACAACAAAGAGAGTCTGAGAAACAGAGGAGAGGGGAGGAGAGGAGAGGAGAGGAGAAGCAGTGACAGGAACAGTGATGGCTGGATGCCTTGCAAGCTATCAAAGCTGGAGGATTTGGAAGAGGTCCAGCAGATCAACAAAACACAAACAACTTAAAAAACATTAAAATTACAAAGCTGTGCCTCTTGGAGGATATACAAAGCATACCTAATAACTTTTGAAAGGGTTTCAGGAGCCTGCCAATGGCCAAAATAGCAATGGGCAACCAGGCTAGTACCTTATCTGATAGGTAAAGCCCAACTTGCCTACAGCAATATGGACACTACACATTAAGAAAACTATAACCTGTAGCTGGCCTGGTGGCATGGAGGGCTGAGACATCCTGTCTTACCTCCTGCCACACCAGCAACCCATGTTCGCAGTGCAAGCGGGTCACCGGGGGTCAGCCAGGGGGGAGGAGGAGGATCGAGCATCCCAGGGACAGCTCTCCTTCTCTGGGGAGGGGGTGATCAGTAGCCAGTGCTTGCCTGGCCCCTAGAAGAGGCTGAGGGCTGGCACACTGATGCTGTCCATGGTGGGTAGAGGTGAGGAAGATGCTTGAGGGGATGTGCACAGGAGCATACAGCACCCCATCACTGGCATCATTGTATGCATCACCTCTAAGAAGAAAACAGAAAAAGATCTCTTATGGCTGGATGAAGGAGGGACTCATAGGTCCCACTCCACGACCAGCCATGACACTGACCAGAATTGGATCTGGTCTTCGGTGGGGGCCTGGGGTAGTCCCGCCAACCCTGCCGGGGGGCAATCCCTGGGGGAAGATGGTCAGTGTTGGCTGGTAGATGTCAAGGGGATGGGGATGGGGCCCCCTCCTGAACATGGGCCACTGGAGAGGGGGGCCAAAAGAGAAATCATCAAAAAAAGAAAAGAAAACTATGACCTTGTGAAAAGAGAAATCCTTAAAAGATATGACATCTCAGGAGAGACCTACAGGCAGACATTCCAGTTCCTGAAGTACCACTAAGTCGACAGTCTTTGAGAAGCCTTCACCTGACTCAGAGGACTCCTCATTAAATTGTTCCAACCAGAGGGCAAAACAGTTGCATAGATCATAGACATATTTGCAAAGGAGCAATTCATCAACATCCTACCTATAGACATGAAGCTTTGGGTAAAAGAACACTGACCAGAAATTGGTGAAAAGGCTGTTCCTTTAGCTGAAGACTATCAGATAGCCAGACAAACACCATAGCAGCAAAGCAATAGCCAAGAAAGCGTGTAAGACCCTATTTTTCCCAATTTAACTCCCAATTAAACAAGAACTCTGATGGGGGGTAACAAACCTGCACCTGGAGACTTTATTTGCTCTAACTGTAATAAGCCAGGCCATATTGCAAGGTACTACCATAAAAATAAGGAGGGTAACAATGGAGAAAATGTGGCCTTAGCAAATGGGGCAAGTATTTAACAGATGTCAAGCTGGGAGATATCACTGTGATGGATCTTATAGATTCAGGAAGCAGACAGACCCTGATGCATGCTGAAGTTCTGGGAAAACATTATGCAAAAGGACCAGATACTGGGGTCATCTGCATCCAGGGGGACACTCGATACTATCCCACCACACCAGTGACTCTGAAAAGTAATTGGATATCACACCAAATGATGGGGAGGTTGCACCAAAGTTACCTGTACCTATGATTATTGGAAATGACTTTCCAGGATCTGCTTAGTTAATCACAGAGGGAATAAACCCTGCTGTTTCAGCAGCTGTGATAACAACAGCACCGGCAAAGAAAATGTCAGATGTTGGGGTCTCTTTTCCTCTTGGTGACTTTGATTTGGACTTGTTTGAGCCCAGCTCCAAGTTCTGTAATAGGCATAAGGGACTGATATATGAAAATGCTGAAAGTAAATGGATCACTTATTGTGGTTTTGTTCCTGAGCAAGCTAACAATGTTTCTCCCCAAAGTTATTTTAAGCAGCTGGGATGAAACAAAAACAGGGTAACTGAATTTAAAAAAAAATGTAATGTGCTACTATATAGAGTTAATGCTAATCCTCAGATGCAGGAACAGTTATAATAATTGGTCATATCAATGGAGTATAAAACTGAGTTTATACAGATTGCACATGACAGTCCTATGGCTGATCACTCAGGAAGGACTACACCCTTGGAAGAATTTTGTACAGATTTTGCTGACCTGGGATTCATGAGGATGTTGCTACCAATTGCAGTTCTTGTGCTGAATGTCAGAAAGTAGCCCAAGTAACTAAAAAAGACAAGGTGCCCTTGGTCACCTACCCTTGATAGATGTGCCTTTTGAGACGATTGCAATGGATGTGGTTGACCCCTTAGACAAAGGTAAAAAAGGTAATTAATTCATTTTGGTAGTATGTCACTATGCTTCTCAACACCCAGTGGCAATTCCAATGGGTTCTGTCACAGCCCCTGAAGTGGCAGCAGAGCTTGTTAAAACTTTCACCAGGGTGGGCATACCTAAAGAGATTATTTCTGATCAGGGAAGTATTGTTGGCATTGCATTGCTGAATGAGCTTACCGGTTACTAGGTAACACTTCCATAAAAGCCTCCCCTTATCATTATCAGACAGACAGTCTTGTTGAGCATTTTAATCAAATCATAAAACTCATGTTAAAAAGGTTTGTGGAAGGTGAAGGGAAAGATCGGTAACAATTCTTACCTTACCTGCTTTTTGCTTACAGAGAAGTGCCACAAGCCCCAACATGTTTTTTACCCTTTGAAATTTTATATGGCAGACAACCTAGAGGGCCAGTAGATGTAATGAAAGAAACATGGAAAGATAACCCCATGCAGAAAGCATCTATAAGAAACTGACAACATATGTTGAAATTGCCCACAGTTATCAGGAAGAAGCCTAAAAACAGAAGGTGTATTATGAATATAGGGTAAAAGAAAAACCTTTTGTGCCAGGTAAAAAGTCTTGTTACTGTTGCCCACTACCAAAAACAAACTGTTAATGAAGTGGCAAAGGCCTCATAAAGTGGTTAGATGTACCGGTACCATTAACTATGACACTGATGCCCTGATAGAAAAAAATCCTACCAAGATATGCCACGCTACCCTTGTGAAGAAATGGGTTGAAAAAATGCCAAAGGCTGCTTTACTAGTATTATTGGAAACTGATAAAGAAGATATTGATATATAAAACTGAGTTTATACAGATTGCACATGATAGTCCTATGGCTGGTCACTCAAGAAGGACTACACCCTTGGAAAAATGTTGTACAGATTTTGCTGACCTGGGATTCATGAGGATGTTACTACCAATTGCAGTTCTTGTGCTGAATGTCAGAAAGTAGCCCCAGTAACTAAAAAAGACTAGGTGCCCTTGGTCACCAACCCTTGATAGATGTGCCTTTTAAGAGAATTGCAATGGATGTGGTTGGCCCCTTAGACAAAAGTAAAACAAGACAATCTATTCATTTTGGTAGTATGTCACTATGCTTCTCAATACCCAGCAGCAATTCCAATGGGTTTTGTCACAGTCCCTGAAGTGGCAGCTGAGCTTGCTAGAACTTTCACCAGGGTGGGCATACCTAAAGAGATTATTTCTGATCAGGGAAATAATGTTGGTGTTGCATTGCCGAATGAGCTTACAATTACTAGGTATCACTTCCATAAGAGCCTCCCCTTATCATTATCAGACAGTCTTGCTGAGCATTTTAATCAAACCATAAAACTCATGTTAAAAAGGTTTGTGGAAGGTGAAGGGAAAGATCAGGAACAATTCTTAAATTACCTGCTTTTTGCTTACAAAGAAGTGCCACAAGCACCAACAGGTTTTTTTACTCTTTGAAACTGTATATGGTAGACACCCGAGAGGGCCAGTAGATGTAATGAAAAAAACATGGAAAGATAACCCCATGCAGAACGCATCTGTAAGAAACTGACACCATGTGTTGAAATTGCCCACAGTTATCAGGAAGAAGCCTAAAAACAGAAGGTGTATTATGAACATAGGGTAAAAGAAAAACTTTTTATGCCAGGTGAAAATGTCTTGTTACTGTTGCCCACTACCAAAAACAAACTGTTAATGAAGTGGCAAAGGCCTCATAAAGTGATTAGATGTACCGGTACCATTAACTATGAGACTGATGCCCCTGATAGGAAAAATCCTACCAATATATTCCATGCTAACCTCTTGAAGAAATGGGTTGAAAAAAATGCCAAAGTCTGCTTTACTAGTATTATTGGAAACTGATAAAAAAGATATTGATATGTCTTATGACAGATTGGAACAAACTGCAACTTCTGATGGTATAAAGGTGAATGTTTCCTTATCCACAGAACACATTGCAGAAATGTGTAACTTGGTAATGACATTTAAAAGTACTTTTACCACAATGCCAGGCTGAGCAAAAGGGGTGGAGCACATAATAGTGACAGGGAATGCTTGCCCTATCAGACAAAAGATTTACAGATTACCAGAGTGGCAATGAGCAGACACGGTTATGGAAATACAAAAAATGAAGGACCTGGGTATCATTGAAGAATCAAGAAGTGCTTGGTCATCATCAGTGATGATGGTAAATAAAAAAGAAGGGGGTGTAAGAATGTGCCTTGATTTTAGGTGTTTTAATCAATGGCCCATATCTGACATCCATTCTGTGCCCAGGACAGATTATTTGGTGGACAGATTGAGAAATGCCAAGTACAGTAAATTAGTACCCTTGATCTCACCAAGATTTACCAGCAAATTTCCCTAGCTAAAGAATCCAGAGACAAAACTGCATTTTCCAATCCAGTTGGATTCTATCTTTTGACTACCATGCTGTTTGGTTTATATGGTGTACCTGCTACTATTCCAGCAGTACGTGGATGTAATTGAAGCCCATCACACTGGTCACTGTGCTGCTTGCCCAGATTATGTTTTGGTGTATAGTCCAGACTAGAAAACCCATTTGAAGCACCTACGAGCAGTTATCCAACCTATCAAAAAATGTATGTCTGACAATTAATCCTATCAAGTGCACATTAGGCATGCAGGAAATGAGATATTTGAGTTATATTTTCAGAAATGGAAATGTAAAGCCAAAGATTTCCAAGATAGAAGCTGTAGCTAATAGTACTGTCCCTAGAACAAAGAAACGTGTCAGTCATTGTTCGGTCTGGCTGGTTTCTACCAGAGACTTGTTCCAAAATTTTCTCAGTTAGCTACTCCCTTCATTTAGCTCATTAAAAAAATGGTACTCAAATAATGTGAAATGGTCCCTTTGATGCTTGGCCAGCTGGTTATGATTATTGTATGATTTTTGTAATATAAAAATATAGTATGTGATTGTCTCACATAAGACAGCCTGTGCTTCCATGGGTGCCCCACCCCCCCCAGGTTCCAGTGAAGCTACAGGATATGTAAACTGACCAGGAGATTTCTGTAATGTAATTAACTTCCTTGAGAAATTGCATTTTATGGCCTTTTTATGACCTCATGTTTTTGAAGTTGAAAACCAAATGTAACATTATAAGTCTGCCAGAGGATGAGCCTAATAAATTTTTATGATGTTTTAAGAGGAACAGACCATTGATACCAACATGGTGTTAAAAGTTGTAAAACCCTTTGATCTGACTTGGGAACAGGAACCACACAATATCAAAGAGGAAATGTTTATTTAAGGAGTCATATTTAGGAAGTGCTTTTCCTTCTGATGTGACATTATTTAACACACCTCCTTCTTGAAAATCATGTTTGGAATTTTGTATTCTAAAAGGAGAAGCTAGATGACTCACAGAAGGGGTGTGGAGACACAGAGTTTAAACTGTTACTTGTGTCTGAAATGTATGTCATATAATTTTGGGACTCTAGAGAGAGACAGCTCTCTGATCTAAATTTAAAACGCACTTCTAGAGGTTATACCTTAGCAAAAATATAAAATGTATTGTGGTAGGAGTTTTGCTTTGTAATTTTCTCTTGTTCTTTTATGTGATTGTGAGCTCTTTGATATATTGTTCTGTGTTTGCATTTTTCAAATTTTGATCATCTTTTAGTAAAGTACATTTTCTTAAGATTTTGCCTGGGTGTCCTCCATCATTTTTGCATGTGGAGTGCCTGTATTTTTAAGTCTGACAACTGTTGAAGGGCTTAATAGTGTTACTAAACTTGGTAAAAGGTAAGAATATACCTAAGGTCTCTTATAGAGTTTTAAGGGTTCATTTTGGATACCTGGTTATGTGCCCTTAGGCGTAAGATATATTGCATCCCCTAGAGAGAATATTATCTGAGCCTGTACATTTGGGTACGCTAGCATAAGGCTCACAGTTTGAATCACCCCCAGAACTTGAGACTAAAGGTGATTCTGACCCAAAAGCAGACAGGAGGGTTACCCTGTATGTTACCTGTTCACACTACTGCACTCTGAAGTTGGCACTGTGGGAGCAGAGGGCCTGTCCTGCGGAGTGCATTTGTGATGGATTTGGTTGGCAGTGGTGCGATAAAATTTGGTAACACAAGCTTTAACTGTTCAGTGTGTCAGCTTAATACTGTACAGCTCATTTGCAAAATAAGGCAGTGATTTATTTTTAAAATAGAAACAGAATGATATCATTATGCTTAAAGTCAAAGTTCCTACCTGTTTTATTTTATTTTTTTCAAAGTGCAAGTTAGAGTAGCCATATTTAGGGAAGAAGATGGCCTCCAACTACAGTGAGCACACTGCAGACTACCTGAAGCAGTTGTGCAAGGGGAGAGGAGTCCTGCATGATGGGAGAGCCACCAAGCAGAACCTCATGGATGCTCTGATGGCTGCTGATGCCCAGAGTGTCGAGTCACAGTCCATGACTGTAAAAGACCAGACCTTGGGTGTGGAGCGGCCAGCAGCTAGTGCAGTGTCCAGCTCCAGTGAGGAGGACAGCAGGGCCAGTGCAAGCCAAGTGCCACAACAGCAGGGGAAGGTCACCAGCATGCTGGAGCCAGAAGCAATCAGACTGCAGATTGAGTTGTGCAGAATGGAGATGGAGTTCCAGAGAGAGGCTGAGCAGAAACTGCGAGAAGCACAGCAAGAGAAATGAGCTGCAGAGGAGAAGAATGGGCGAGAATGGCAAGACGTGGAGTGAGAGAAGTGAGCTGCAGAGGAGAAGATGGAGCAAGAACAGTGAGAAGCTGAACATGAACAGTGAGAGGCAGACCATGAAGAGTGTGAGGGCCAGAGGTGACATGAACTGGAAAAGCTATGACTCCAGCCACCAGCACCACAGCAGGTAAGTGGCTTGGGTTTAACTGGAACTACAGGACTGGGTTACAAATTAAATTCCAAATTGATAGCTGAATTTAGAGAGGGGGAGGATAGGGATGCCTTTTTAAATTCCTTTGAAAAAGTTTGTATTCAGACAAAGATTCCTAGAGGGTCCTGGAGCTTCCAGCTATCCCCGCTACTTTCTGGGAAAGCTCAGGATGCATTGGGTCAATTGGACAATGAGGACAGTAATGATTATAGAAAACTTAAAGCTTCACTTTTAACAAAGTTTGATTTAACTGCAGAAGCATACAGAGCTAAATTCTGTAAGCTCAGGAGAAGCCCTGACATGAACTACAAGGAGCTAGCCATGAAACAACATCAGTGTTTAAAACATTGGTGGGAAGGAATTGACGCAAACACTGTAGATAAAATTGAAAGTACTACATTGTTAGAACAGTTTTTTGGGGCATGCCCAGCAGAGCTGAAAACCTGGCTGGAGGACCGAGATCTCAAAATAGTGCAAGAGGCTGCTGAACATTTGGACCACTATGCCAAGAGCAGACCTTCTCTGAGAGTGAATGGGGTGGGCTTGGCAGTGCAGAAAGGAAAAGTGCACCTTCAGGGCAGCTAAAACCCTCACTGCCTCCACTGAAACCAGTTAGCTCCAGGTTTCAAATAAAAGATTTTTCTGAGAAAAGAAATGAATGTTGGGTTTGCAAAGAAATTGGGCATATTGCCAGACAGTGTCCCAAAAGGATGAGCAATACACAAAATGGGGCTAGGAAAGAAGTAGGTTGTTTGTATGTCCCTGGAAGCATGCTTGTGAACATGAGGGAACACATGCACCCAGTCACTGTGAATGGTGTACAGATACAAGGGTTAAGAGACACAGGGGCATCCCTGACACTGGTGAAAAGGGATCTGGAAGAGCCTGATCAACTTATACCCAATAAATTTGTAACTGTGCAAGGCTTCACTGGAGAGGAGAAAACATTGCCACTCACTAGCGTTCTCCTAGACTGGGGTGAAACAGGGGGAACTGTGCAACAGGTGACTGCAGCCAAATCTTTAGCAGTTGATGTCATCCTTGGCAACAATCTCAAATGGGGATGGTGTGTGCAGTTACCCATAGCCAAGTGGGAAGGGTAAAGTGTAGTTTCCTGGACCCCATAGAAGCCACTGTGGAAACCACTGGGAGGCTGGTTCCCCAGCCTATCTCTCCTGATGGGGAGACTGATAAAAAGGGGGTAGAGATTTCCCCAGTAGCAGTTAAACAAACAGCTATGGAGGGTTATTCTGAAGAAAGAGGCGTGACCCATGGTCAGAGGGTTAGGGATGACAGTGATCCTGAGTGCCCTGATGCTAGTGTTAAGGACCCTAGTTTAGATACTGATGTGGACCTGTCCCATGCCTTGGGAATGTGTAAAGAGTTTGCAGCTGCTTAGAAAAGTGACCCTAGTCTAGAGAAGCTGAGGGTTTGGGCAGACTCTGATGGAGTACAGGAAGGTGACAGGAAACATAAGGTTTCTTTAGGAAAATGGACTGATGTATACTCAGGATGCTAAGACAGAGGGAGGGGTGATAGGCAGACAGCTTGTCATTCCCCAGGGGTACCGTGAGCGGTTGCTCAAGATTTCAGACGATATTCCCTTGTCTGGTCATCTGGGAAGCATGTGCACTATGCAGCGGTTGGCCCAGAATTTCTACTGGCCCAACTTCACCCAGCAGGTGAAGGAGTATTGCAGGTCTTGTCACCGGTGCCAAGAAATAGGGAAGGCGGGTAAGAAGACCCAAGCCACCCTAATTCCATTTCCCCTAGTGGAGGAGCCATTCCAGAGGGTGGGAATGGATATTGTGGAGCCTTTAAATACACCCAGCTCCTCTGGGAAGAGGTTCATCCTGACTGTGGTGGATTATGCCACCTGGTATCCAAAGGCAGTCACCCTATCCTCACTGAGGACAGACAAAGGTGCAGATGCCTTACTTCGAATTTTCTCCCATGTTGGGTTTCCGCAGGAGGTTATCACCGATCAAGAGGGTTTCTTCATGTTGGACCTGATGACATTTTGTGGGAGAAGTGTGGGGTGGTGCAGAGACACACAACACCTTATCATCCACAAGCCAATGGGCTTGTGGAAAGATTTAATGGTACCCTGAAGTCAATGCTCCAAGCATTTGCTGAACAGCATGGGAGGGACTGGGAGAAATACCTTCCCCACCTGTTGTTTGCATACAGGGAGGTACCCCAAGAGTTGACAGGGTTTTCCCCCTTTGAGCTCTTATATGGACTCCAGATATGTGGGCCCCTAGGCTTGATCCAGGAGGACTGGAAAGGCAAGCACGCCACCTAGGGAACTTCCATTATGGATTATGTCCTTAGGTTTAGGGAAAGGCTGAAGGAGCTTATGGGGACAGCCCAGAGTAACCTGGCAGCTGCCCAACAGAAACAAAAAGTGTTGTACAACAGCAGAGCCAGAGTTCACTCATACATGGTGGGTCAGGAAGTCATGGTCCTTATTCCGGTCTGGAAAGACAAGCGGCAGGCTGAGTGAGAAGGACCGTACAAAGTAGTTAGAAAGGTAAATTATGTGAATTATATCACAGAGTTACCTGACAGAAGACATACAGAAAGAATGTACCATGTCAACATGATGAAGCCATATGCTAGTAGGGCTGACATGCTGTTTGCAGTGTGTAGTCCTGGGGAGAAGATGGACAAAGGAGATCCCCTTCCGGACTTGCTAGAAAAAAGCAAGTGGGAGTCCTCTGTGGAGGAAGTTAAATTGTCACCCCAGCTAGCCCCAGACAAGATCCAGGAAGTAAGGGAGGTTTTAGCAGACTTTGCCCCACTATTTAGTGCCAAGCCTGGACTAACCCCTTAGCAACACATGATGTGGAGACAGGGACACAGATGCCCATAAGGCAGACGGCAGACAGCATATCAAGTGTCAGAGGCTGTCCAAAAGAACATTAGGAGGGACGTGGAGGAAATGCTGGATTTAGGGGTAATCCAGAGATCCCACAGCCCTTGGGCCTCACCCGTAGTCCTTGTGCCCAAGCCAGATGGCTCTACTCAATTCTGTGTTGACTATCGTGGACTGAATGCAGTCACAAAGTCAGATGTCAACCCAATGCCCTGGATGGATGAACTCCTAGACAAGTTGGGTGGGGTGACCTACCTTACCACTATTGACCTGACAAAGGAGTATTGGCAGGTAGAGTTAACTGACAGAGCTAGGGAGAGGTCAGCCTTCATCACTTCGATAGGCTTATTTGAATTTAAAGTAATGCCTTTCAGAATGAAGAACGCCCCAGCCAATTTCCAGAGGTTGGTGAACCAGGTGTTAAATGGTGCTGAGGAGTATGCCGTGGCATACCTGGATGACATTGCCATCTTTAGTACCAGCTGGGATGAACACCTGTCCCACCTTAGGAATTGCTAGGCAGGATACAGAGGGCCAGGCTCACCATCAAAGTTGAGAAGTACCAGGTGGCAATAGCTGAAATGGCATACCTCGGGCATGTTGTAGGCCGGGGACAGCTCCGTCCTAACCAAATAAAAATAGAGGTGTTAAAGGCATGGCCCAGATCAGAAATGCAGAAGCAGATCAGGAGTTTTCTTGGGACAGCAGGGTACTATAGGAAATTTGTACCCAATTACAGTGCCCTGACTGCTCCCCTATCTGACCTGGTAAAGAAAAAGATGCTCAAGAAAATTACTTGGGAACCAGTCTGTGAAAAAGCCTTTACCAGACTGAAGGAGGCACTGTGCAGTGCTCCTGTATTGACAAGTCCTGACTATAGCAGACCCTTAATAATCCAGACTGATGCCTTAGATGTGGGTATTGGGGCAGTACTAAGTCAGACATCCAACCAAGGGAAAGATCACCCAGTAGTGTACCTGAGTAGAAGTTACTTTCCAGGGAGCAGTCTTACTCTACTGTGAAAAAGAGTGTCTTGCCATAGTTAGAGCCATACTTACAAGGGCAGCATTTTGAGGTACAAACTGACCACAGCTCCCTGGTTTGGCTGACACAAATGGGAAAAAAATAATGGTAGACTATTAAGATGGAGTCTTGCCTTGCAAGGGTTTGACATGATGATCTTACATAGGCCTGGAGCGACCTATCAGAACGCAGATGGCTTATCGTGTCTATATAAGGAGTGAACTGACTCAGGGAGCTCATCCCATGCAGGGGATAGAGCTCCCAATTTCAGTCTAGGTGGTGAGGAGTATGACGTTGGCCAGCTGGTTATGATTATTGTTTAATATTTGTAATACAAAAATATAGTATGTGATTGTCTCACATACGACAGCCTGTGCTTCCATGGGTGCCCCCTCCAGGTTCCAATGAAGCTACAGGATATGTAAACTGACTAGGAGATCTCTGCAATGTAATTAACTTCCTTGAGAAATTGCATTTTATGGCCTTTTATGACCTCATGTTTTTGAAGTTGAAAACCAAATGTAACATTATGAGTCTGCCAGAGGATGAGCCTAATAAACTTTTATGACATTTTAAGAGGAACAGGCTATTGATACCAACATGGTGTTAAAAGTTGTAAAACCCTTTGATCTGCCTTGGGAACAGGAACCACACAAGATCAAAGAGAAAATGTTTATTTATTTATTTAGCTTTTGTTGACCGGGTAAGTGCACTAGACAAATCCTGCCTATTTTCAGGCACGACCCATGGGAGGGGGATACAGATGAATGCCAACTGACCTTGAACCAGATTAAGCTGTTAAGGAGTCATATTTAGGAAGTGCTTTTCCTTCTGATGTGACATTATTTAACATACCTCCTTCTTGAAAATCATGTTTGGAATTTTATATTCTAAAAGGAGGAGCTAGATGACTCACAGAAGGGGTGTGGAGACACAGAGTTTAAACTGATATGTGTGTCTGAAATGTATGTCATATCATTTTGGGATTCTAGAGAGAGACAGCTCTCTGAACTAACTTTAAAACACACTTCCAGAGGTAATACCTTAGATAACAAAAATCTAAAATGTGTTGTGGTAGGAGTTTTGCTTTGTAATTTCCCCTTGTTCTTTTATGTAATTGTGAGCTCTTTGATATGTTGTTCTGTGTTTACAATTTTCATATTTTTATCATCTTTTAGTAAAGTACATTTTCTTAAGATTCTGCCTGGGTGTTCACCGTCATTTTTGCATGTGGAGTGCCTGTATTTTTAAGTCTGACAACTGTTGAAGGGCTTGATGGTGTTACTAAGCTTGGTAAAAGGTAAGGATATACCTAAGGTCTCTTACAGAGTTTTAAAGGTTCATTTTGTATACCTGGTTATGTGCCCTTAGGCGAAAGATATATTGCATCCCCTGAAGGGAATATTATCTGAGCCTGTACATTTGGATACACTAGCATAAGGTTCACAGCCTGAATCCCCCCAGAACTTGAGAATAAAGGTGATTCAGACCCAAAAGCAAACAGGAGGGTTACCCTGCCTGTTACCTATTCACACTATTGCGCTCTGAGGTTGGCACTGTGGAAGCAGAGGGCCTGACCTGCGGAGTGCATTTGTGACAGTCCCCAGAGTGTAATGAGCCTTTTTGGGCCATCAAGGTTGCATTATGTTCAGCCGCTGTTTTAAGAATTCTAGACTTTGAGAAACAATTTCTGTTATAGACAGATGCATCAGAGGTAGGCCTAGCTGCAGTCCTGTGTCAGAATGTAGATGGGAAGGAACATCTCATTCCATATATTACACAACAGAGAGAAAAAATACTCAACTATTAAAATAGAATGTCCTGCTGCGAAATAGGCAATTGAGTCCCTTAAGTTTTATATGATAGGAGGTGACTTTATACTTACAACAGACCACAATCCTCTCTGTTGACTTACTCAAATGAAGGATAAAGTTCCAGAATCACAGCTTGGTACCAGGCATTACAGCCATTTAACTTCAAAGTGATTTACAATTCTAGAAAAAGAGAATGTCAATGCTGATTTTCTGTCAAATAGGATTGCCAATAACAGTCAGCCCAAATTGTCAGAAGGCCTCCTAAGGAATGAGGCAAAGACATGGGGAGGAGGGAAAAGGGGGGGTGAGGTCACCAGGTGTCATTTGACACAGGGACAGGAGAGTGAGCCATTGGCCAGGGCGAGGGGCTTGTATGAATCCTGGCTGAGGGGCCTGGAGGGGTATAAAAGACTGTGCAACCCTCCAGTAGCCCTCTTTGCTGGAATTTTTCTTGGTGAGTTCCTCAGCACTTTTATTGGCACTCGATAAGGTAAGGCACAGGCTGGGTCTCCTGGGGCCTTTAAGCCATGTGGAGCTGTGGTTTGATTTTGTTTAAAAGAAAAAGAAGAAGAAGAAGGAAGTTGTCTAAAAATGAAGTCTTTTTTTGGTGTGGACTGAGTGTTTTGTTTTATTATTGTAAAATGTTGGTAGTGTGTTGGGGAAGATACTGGAAGTTCTTGCAGTGAGGCGGGCTGCAATCAGGGGTCAAGTGGCCACTGCGACAAGACACTGGCACTTGGGAGGCCCCTGGTTGAAGAATTTAAAGGAGGAAGTATGTTTAAAAAATAAATGTTTTTAGCAGGCATATGGGCAGCACTTGGCACTTCGGGGGATGGCATACTGCCGCACTGGAGGTGGTGTTCCTCGCTTTAAAGGATTTGGAAAATTATAGGCATTTTCATGAGAGCATTTAGTAAAATGGGGCGTCGTGTTATGGAGGAGGAGGCCCATCCATGTGTAGCGGGCTGGTGCGCACAGCAAGGAGAAGGCTTCTCACCGTGGGCCCATATCTCCCCGTTGCTTGGTCAGTGGCATATAAGTGGCATGCTCTTCAGTGCAGCTGGTGAACTTTGGGGGGTTTTGTGCAGGGGCCAAGTGAATAGGTATCAGCGGAGGCCCAGAGGGGTCAGCAAGGCCATGTGGGATCACGGGTGCAGCCTAGAGAGGCTGGCAGGTTCAGCGTGGATGGAGGAGAACCTAAGACAGGGGGGTGTTTACTAAAGGATGGGGGAGTGCTTGTCTGGTTGAGATTGCTAGCAGAAAGAAAGGGACCAAGGGAGAGAATGGCAGAGAAAATCGTGAATAGGATGACTTTTTTTGTGGAGAAGGCCCAAACATGGCCAGGATGCAGAGAAGGGGATGGAGTGAGTGGTTATAGATGGAGGGCCTGAGAAAGCCTGCACTCTGGAGCAATGGCAGTTGGGGGGCCATTTTGGTCTGGTGCAGAGGGACACAGGGGGCAACCTACCTGAGGGGCTGTTCTCTGTGCATTTTGAATTGGCATGCAAAAAAAAAAAAACAATTGACTGAGTTCAATTGATTTAGACAGCATGGGGGAGAACCACTCGCAGAGGGATAAGTGTGAGACTAAGTATGCTGTCACAGGGATATGTAGTTATTATTTGGGGCTGCAAGGAGACCCCATCACTCCTTTGTGTACAAAAGTGTGCACCTAGTGTGTTGTTAAAAAAAAGAAATATATAAAATAAAATGTATGGAAGAAAGTTTGGGGAAAGAGAATGACCAGCAAGAGAGGTCTGGAGTGAAGAGGATTGGGGGGAGGGAAAGGTTTGTTGCAGGGGCTGAGGAGGGGATGTGGGCACAATGGCCTTGGCACCAAGGGCAAGACCTCATGTAAAATTGGCATTGGCCAACACCCCCTCTTATGGAAGGAGTATGTTGGATAGGGGGAAAGGGGAAGGGATGGCTGTGGGGCCAGAACGCCTGGAGATAAGGGTCAGTGATGTGGGGGGCAAGAGCTAAGGGATTACATGAAGGGGGTGCCAGAGGCTGAACACTGGGCACCATGGGCCTACTGGGGGGGCAGTGGACAGAGCAGGTTAAATAAAAAAAAAAAAGAAAAAGGAATGAAACAAGGAAACTAGGGGAAATAGGCTGGAGCCAAGGAGGCTCGCACAAGGAGGTACTGACAGGCGAAAGGATGGGTGCCCTGGCAGGAGTCACTCAGAGGTGCCAGAGGGGGCATGCCCATAGGAATGGAGGCCTTGCAATGGCCAGCTTGGACACAAGGGGATGGATGGATGACAAGACCCACTCATGGTTGTCATTTCCTCATCTTAATATTACAGCAGTGGGATGATGGCACCAAAGAAGGCCCCGATCTCCAGTGCCAAGCTGATAGAAGAGGAATCCAAACTGATGAATAAGATGACAGAGCTGGTCGAGGCAACCAAATGTAGGGAGGAAGAAGAGGAGGCATTAAAGAAAAGGAAAGAGAGAGAAGAACAGGCAGGGGGGCAGGGGAGGGAAGAGGCCACAAGGAGCAGGGCCCAGCCCCTCACCTGTCCAGCCACCGGCACCTGCACCAGTGCCATCTGGGCCAGGACCAAATGGGGGTAAGGGCAACATAGATGTTACAAATGAGGGTAATCTGAAGGAGTACATGGAAGGGCTGATATGTGATATGGGGAGCAAGGCTGTAGAAAGGATAGAACTGGCACTGTAAGCAATAAAGAGTGGAGGCAAATGGAGAGAAGGGGTCACTGGAAACCTACCAGGGAGAAAGATACTTTATGACAGACCCCTAGGGTTTACACTGGGTGACCACATACCGTCTTCACTAAAAGAAAAAAATCTGGAAAGGGGAATACGTGGACATATTTGGCCTAGTGGACGAGGACATGGCCAAAAAATATGAACAGAAGGAGTCAGTGGGGAAATCAAAGATGGCGGTATCATTAGCGGTAGTGGGGCACAAGGAAGAGGAAGCAAAATACAAGGGAAAAAACACAGACACGTGGCAGGCGGGTTTCCTTATATACAGCATGCTGATCCTGGAAAAGCAGCCAGAGTTGGCAGTTCCCCTCTTGACTTACACGGCAATCATCAGGGATGCATATAAGGCCAAGCTGGGGTACGGATGGTTAAAATATGAGGAGGCATTTAGGAAATGGATGGCAGTAAAGGGGGACATGAAGTGGGATTGTACAGATTCAGAACTGTGGGGGCGAACTCTACCGGGCCCAGTTGGTGGACCCGGGGAGGAGCACAGTAAGAAGGGCACCCCCGGCCCAGTGGTGAAGACATGCTGGGGTTACAACAGGGCCTCATGCACATGGGCAAACTGTAAATTCTGGCATGTTTTCTCAAGCTGCCCAGGCCCACACCCAGCAGCAAACTGCAATCGGGAAAGGAGTACACAATGGGGGGTACCAGGAGCAGTCCTTTGGGGAGGGGAGGAGAAGCAGGTGGGGGGTACAACAATAGTGGGTACAACTTCAATTAAGGTTGGAACTGACAGGGAAAAAGCAGAAGGTCACTGGGGTTTTCCCTTAGCGCATACCCCCATAGCATGGAGGGTGGTGGAGGCCTAAAGGCAGGAATACCCAGATGTAGTCAGAGCAGAATTACTGTGGAAAGATTTCAAAGAGGGTTTCTGGATGGGTTTTGAGGGTGGGTGCAGGGCAATGAGGGCAAAGAATTTAGGGTCAGTAAAAGGGAAGGATGACATTGTCTGAGCAAAAATTCGGAAAGAGGTGCTAGCAGGGAGTTTGGAGGGCCCTTTCACTGAGCCTCCCTGCCCCCATTTCAGGGTGTCACCTTTGGGGGTGGTTCCAAAGAAGAAGGAGGGGGAGTTTAGACTCATACAACACCTCTCTTACCCCGAGGTAAATGAAGGAATTCAGGATGACTTACGAGCAGTCTCATATGTGTCCCTGGACCAAGCGGTGGTGCTGATAAGGGCAGTGCAGGGGGCTTGGCTTGTGAAGATAGACATTGAATCCACTTTCAGGCTACTGATAGTGAGGTCTGAGGATTGGGATCTATTGAGCTTTCAATTTGAGGGCGGGCTATATTTCGACAAAGCCATGTCAATGTGATGCTCGGTGACCTGTTCAACCTTTGAGGCTTTTAGTTCTTGGGTGCAATGGGTGTTTGGTTGGAGATAGGGACATAGGAGAGTGGTCTACTATTTGGATGATTTCCTACTCATAGGGGGAGTGAGGCAGAGACAGAAGGGATGTTGACATGGTGCAGGAGTGCTTCTGCCTGCCAGGGGACAAAGTGACCCGACTCAGGGGTTTGTTAGCTCAAGTAAAAGGGAGGAGGAGGGTGCCACTGGTATTAGTACAGCAGCTGCTGAGGCACCTTAATTTTGCTTGTAAGACCATAAGCCCAGGCAGGGCCTTTACCAGGAGGCTGGTGAGGTCTACAAGGAAGGCAAAAAAGCCTCATCACTAGGTAGACATCACGAAAGGGATACGGGAGGACATGGGGTGTGGGAGGAGTTCCTCAACAGATATAACAGGGTTACATTTTGGCAGGAAGAATGGGCTTACAACACGGAATTGGAACTATACACTGACGCTTTGGGGGCTCTGGGGATGGGGGTCTACTGTATCTTACAGCTGTACTTGTATGATTAATTATGTATTGACCATGCTGTTATTTTGTTATGTAAATAACAATGATGCGAGCACCTTTGAAAATGAGCTCTTGAGCTCAATGGTCTTCATAATACAACAAACAAACTTAATTAGCAAATGCACTGTTTCACATCACTATTTTATATTAGCACTATCACCTGTACATAGTGACCACATAACTGTTATGTATTTCACTCTTTCATTTTATTTTACTATTATTTGTATTATAATTACAGTGGTGCCGTAGAGCCACTATAGTTACCATTGAGTAGGCTGTTTAATATTAAACCCCTAAGTTTGCACTTCAATAGCTCCACCACCATTCAACAGATTTGCACAAAATTTTACATTCATAGTCTTGGGCCCAAGGTCTCTTGACATACCAAGTTTTGTTCTGGTCAGATATGCAAATTCTCAGATCTGGTTGGTGAAAAAAGTGAAAAAATTGGTATTTTTTTGCTTTTTTTTGGTGATTGCCTAGTGCCCAGACAATTTGAAATTTTTAGTTTTTGGAAAAAATCACCCAGAAATATGTTTTTTACATATTTTAAAGAGTTACTGATGCCTCAGAGAAAACTCTGAAAAACATAATGATTAGATAAAATTCTGCTTGTATTCCATATAAATTTCTCCTCACCATTGTTTATTACTCAGGAAATTTGCATGCTTACATGATCTTTATCCCCAAGAGTTAATTTAAAGGTCATCTGCCTCTATAACTTACTCCCTACTTCAAGTCATAATCCTCTGTTGTGACAACACATTCTGTTGCTATCAGAGTAACTATGATGTCATAAGCAGTGCATTATGATCTGAGGTAGGGAGATGGCTAAAGGAATAGATGAACTCTTCAGGAGCAAAAATCCTGTTTTCATGCAAACAACCTCAGTAATAGATAACAGGGAGGAGGATATATAAAACTAACTAGAAATATAAGCTGGACAGTGTCTACATATTATGTTTTGTTATAGTTCTCCTGAAGGTGTCAGCTGCTCTTTAAAATTGTTTTTTTGTGACTCAAATTTATTTTTTTGTATGCCCATACAAAAAAAGAATAGGGCCATATAAGAAAAGATTCCCTTCATACGAAGAAGGAATTTGGACTTAGATTTTTTTCAGATTCTTTTTTCATATGAAGGAATCTTTTTTCATATGAATGACACAACCTCAAGAAAAAAGATCCCTTCATATGAGAAAATAATTTAGATTTAGTTTTTTCACTTTCTTTTTTTATGTGAAAGAATCTTTTTTTCATATGAACGACACAACCTCACAAAAAAAAGATCCCTCCATAAGAGATAAGAAATTGGACTTAGTTTTTTACATTCGTTTTTCATATGAAGCAATCTTTTCAGATGAGAATGACACAACCTCACGGAAAGAGATCCCTTCATAAGAGAAAAAAACTTGGACTTAGTTTTTTATCCACATTTCAACTTTAACAAGCCATGACTATGTCAATACATGCAGTTATGGGACAATCTGTATATCAAAACAAAGGTCTTAATGAGTAGTACAACACTAACACATAACCCCCCAAAGAAAATTATGGGGCCATTTAAAAAAAACAACTTAAAAACTAAAAATTACAGTTCCCACGGGATAACACTACAATTTGAACAAGATGAAACTATGGTAATCATTGGAGAAATCAGACAATGTATATATCAGTAGAAAGGTCTCAATGGCTACCACAACACTAAGCCTCTAAATATTAAGAACAGAAAATGGTCCATCACTACAAAAAAAATAAAAGGAAGCACATAAATTGCTTTTCTGGAGGAACTGGGCACTGTACTTTCACCCCAACATACACATGTGGCTAAATAGAGGCATGGAAGCACTGAGCCCAGAGAGACCTGCACTTCCATAATCACATGGATGCATTTAAGCAGGTTTTGAAGGGACCTGTGTGAATGACGATATGATGCTCTATCTCAAAAAGTAAGGAATTCATTGGAAAAAAATTCATTAATGCAGCAAATCGAGTTAGACCAACAAAAGTAGGGAAATAAGGTGTTAGGGTTTCCAACCCTAAAACCCCACCTGTAATCTGCAAGCAGCAAAAAGAAAAAAGTTTACAGTTTTAGCTCTCCTGAGTCTTGGTACATGTTTGGGATTATCAGCCCTAACTCTCACCCCATTTTTAGAGCCTTCACAGCTGAGCTTATTTGCTGATGAAATGGGGGTAGTATTTGGGTTGATAACCGCAAGGAAGATTCCAGGCCTGATTTGTAAGTCTCAGGACAGTCAAAACTGTAAAAAACAGTAAAGTTGTTTTCTTTTTGTTGCTTGCAGGGTGGAGGTGGGGTATTAGAGTTAGAAACCCTAACACATTTCCCTACTTTTGTTGGTTTAACACCAACTGGTGCATTAATAAAGGTTTTTTTTGCAATAATCTATTTATAATGTATTGTATTTTATTGTCTATCATTATTGTTCCTGTGTTATTATCATCACCTTGATGTTCTTGTGCTGTGTACCCTCAACCCCCCTCCCACCAGGACACATCTGGAAATGAGCATGCACCTTATGGGAGGTAGATTCAGAAGCAGCCTCAGGAAGTTCTTCACGGAGTGAGTGGTGGAACCCTGGCACAGCCTGACCAAAGAGGTTGTAGCTGCTGAAACAGTAGGGATGTTCAAGCGAGCTTGGGACAGGCACACTGGAAACCCAAAATGAACTGGGAAGGGGGGCAGGAAATTGAACAGACTAGATGGATCGCATGGTTCCCTTCTGCCAACACATTCTTATGTTATGTTCTTATCTTTCCTGGTAAAACTTCTGAAATAAACAAATGGCAGTTTGCATGATTTTCACTAAGATGTTTTGCAACTTTTAAATTGATACAGAAAATGTTGTCCCAAACTCACTTAATAAATAGTGTACAACAGTGAATTTATTCAGTCACAAGTTAGCATTTAAATGCTTAAGACAGTGGTCAGGTGTGGCCATGAGATAAGGATTACTGCTAGCTGCCATCTGGGAGTAGTGAAAGTTGTGTGGTTAGCTGCCAGTCTGAACAAGTGGGGAGAAGAATGGAAGGGTGAACTTTTGTTTAAGTGTACTAACACTAGGCTGAGCTATTAGTGTTGGAATGGCAGGGGGGCTGAGGCAGCACAAGCCACAAGGAACTGGCTTCTGGTTGATAGATAATTATAGTTTTCTGGTACTGGGTATGCTGTTGGTGTTGGAATGGGGGGAAGGTGCCAGCACAGCACTGGCTACTGGTGATGACCTTCGAATGGCCTCATTATTTGTAATTTCTGAAACCATGGTGGTTTCATGGTGTTAGAATTAGGGTTGAGTTACTACTGGCCACCACTAATTGACTTCCAGTGGAATATTATTTCCTCTTTTAAGTCCAAAAGCAGAACATAAGAATGTGTTCATAAATGGGCAAACATGTCCTTGTTTTGTCACATTTCAGCAGCTTTAGCTGTGGTGCAAGGAGTGTAACCACAGTTCTACTAATGCACATCAAAAGACCTTATCAACAAGACATGATTTTGTTTAGTCCATTCTCAGTCAGAGTATTTTATTTTGTTTATACCATTTTTATTTTAAATGTTTTTATCCCCCAAAACACCCACAGTGATATCTGTGAAACAGGATCTAAAAAACTTAAATGTTTTATATTAAAATGTCATAGGTTAGTTATTTGTGAGCAAAGAAAAGTTATAAAACCCATGCTTTTTATGGTTTTCAGCACATGATAACTTACAAACTACTGAATCATTTCTATCATATTTTGGGATCCAGAGATCTTGGCATGAAAGATGGCCAAGATCTAAGCAACCAGAAATCAGGGTTTAACATTAAAGTGCCTGCTCAATCCTCACTATGGCGGTGCAGAGAATATTTCTGCATGGGTAACACATTACAGCCATTGCAATTAGTACCACTGCTACCGTATGCATTCCTCTGCCATCTGGGTGATATAGTTTATGAGTTTAGGCTTTAGCTCCACCACCAGGTCCTGAACCAGTGCAGGCACAGACATGGAGGATGTTATGCCTGGTCCAATCAGGCATAACATTTTGGCACAGCTGCATCAAAAATGGATGCAAGCTGCCATAAATTATGGAGCTGCCACAAAACTACTCCTTTGAAAATCCATTATATGTGAGGAAAAACTGTAGCTCCACAAGAGAAGACCCTCTAGTGCCTGTTTTTCCTTCACCTGCACCAAATCCTGGGGGCTTTTAAAATCCAGCCCCATATTCATTTTCTACAAGGAGGCGACATGGTCTAGTACTTATGCCAGAAAGGAGAACCAGGTTTGAATATCTCTTTAGCCATTTACTGATTGCTTGACCTGGACCTCTGTTTACTTCCACCCTCCAGGCTATAACACTAGATATAAACAGGACCCCAATCAAAATTGAATGTTGCATATCACTTGGGCTCTCCTGGATTAATTATTATAGCAAAAACTCAAGAGACCTTTAGGTCAGGATTTTTTAAAGTCACAAAATGAGCACAACTTCTAGTTACATCAGGTATGATTTTAAAAAGTTGTAAAATGGACTCAACTCATAATCAAGTCAGCTGGGATTTACAGAAGTCATAAAATGGTTGCAATTCCTAGTTACATGAATGTCAGAAACTGCCCTGGTTTGACTTGACCATTTAAATGGTAGACCAGTACACACTTGGACAGAAAACTGTGTCCAGGCATATTAATATCTGAACTTTGTAAACTAGACATAACTAAGTCAGAGTTTTGAAAACTGGACTTAGCTACAGTATGCCCTAGCCTTGAAAATTGGACATGGGGCCACCTATTTGGTATATTCTCAAAGTTGTACAATAGAACATTTCATCTAGTCAAAGGTTTTGAAAACACCCCCTTGTCTTTTGAATTTGGGCAGGAAAGGACACTGTAAATTAAGTATAATTAGAGAAACAGGGTTGTTATTAGCATTAGGTTACCACCATGCTATATATCATGCAGGTCAGTAAGAAAGCCAGAAAGATGAAACTGTAAATAAGTAAGATCCCTATCTATGTTTCAGGTGTAAACACAATGGGCCAGATTTTCAAATGGTGTTGAAGGGCTTGCATTAAGCCCTGCATCAAATCAATTTTTTGGCACAGCTGTGCCAAACACCTTTGCTGCATCTGCACCCAATTTTAGTAGGTCAGACAAGTTGCAACATGTTACCCGATTTACAGCAGCCTGCACCAAATATTTGGTGCAAGCCCCATAAAAAGCGTATCAGGGGCTGATGTAAGTTTGACCAAAAAAAGTTACTTTAAATTGTGGCAATTGGTGCAAGGCATGGAAAATCCTGATCACCAGCTGGAAGAATGCTGCAAGTCCCATGCATCATTTGTTCATTGCAGCCAGGGCTTGCATCACTTACAGTAGGAGCCTTCTAAAATCTGGCCCAGCTTCCATTAGTTTTCTTGATTACAATACAAAGCGTTGTAAGGATTTTTGAGTCTGAAGAACTGCAAGCATCAGTATGCAATTGGATGACATCTGAAAGGCAGTTGAAAAATGTGTTCCAATATTTTGTCAAAAGAAGAATGCAGTCAGGAGTTTTAAATCACATTTATTTAAACCCTTATACAAAATCTGTTGCAGATATACTGTAGAGAAGAGTGAGTCTGTGTGCCCTTTCATGCACAATAAAAAATCAGCATCTACAGCACAATTACACAGGCTTTAAGTTACTGTTCTTTAACGTTACTGACATATCTTGCTAGTGTGGGATAATGAATGATGTCCTTTTTTGTGCTTTTGCATAAACTATGTTGTGACTTTTATGTGTACATCTGTGCTCTGAATTGGTGGGGAATTAAAACATATCATATAAGCTGAAGATGTTGAAAACAAAAAAGTATAATTCTTGAGCTCTTCAGAATTAAGCTTCATTTCTGAAAAGGTAATACTATAGGAGTATGCTCTACTTTTTGGTGCAGTATCACAGCATCAACCTCTAAGGAAAAAACTTGCAGTAAGTGAGTACGATAATAATAATCATAAGAATTCACTAGTCTCACAGCAGACTTAAACTGTATAGTAGCTGCTTCTTGAATACCAAACACTCCACTGGCTATAATACTTCATTCACAGTAATGAATTAAGTTGTCTTTTATCCAAAAGCTTACAGCGTCTACAGTTTAAAGAATATTTACAATTTAAACAAAATATCTACAAATAAAAGCTTACATAAACTTGATACAAGTTATGAAAAATCAAATTGTTGGCAAATAAAACTGAACATTTTTTCAACTACATGGCACCAATATAACTGTCATTTAACCACTTCAGTGCTAAAGGCCCAGGAGACAGATTCCAAATAAATTATCATTCACTCCATTTTAAAATACGTTTAATACAAATTTGTATGGTAATTGCTGTTTGTCTAGAACACTGAAAACTGTTAAGAATGACAGAAATTTTCTGGCCTTCTCATGAAATCTATCATTTAACTGTTACAACATATAACATTTGATTTTGTTACAATACTTTCTAGTAATGTTGACAATTGTGTTTAAAGTATGTAATCTGCTACATCAGTATACAACAAATACAAGAAGAAAAAATATAGTAAGCACACATTTTGAATGTATATTGACCTTCAAAAACAGTTTCTTTGCACAATTGACAAGGATTTAAGCACTAAAGTGGTTAAGACATAGTTCAGTAGATACACATGATCAAGTGGTAAAAATATGTAAAATACATAACTTACTAGTACATTTTCTTAACAACAAATAACAGATTAGGAAGCTGCAGAAGTACTACAATACTTGAAACATATACTTGTGTGTGGTTTCAAAACTCTGTTAAATCTGCAGAAGTTCTTACCAGTTCTCATGTAGGCAATTAGGTACAGAAATAGCCAAGGTGCTGTATGAACCATTTTAGCATAGTGTCCTTTAAATAATTTCTGATTTAACATAAACAATTTACAACTTTAATAATTATGCTCTGTGATGCAACATACACAGAATAGTTTCATTCAAGCTTTTTCCATACAAAGTGTAAGGCCAAAATCATGCAAGCTTTTTGTGCTCTAACAGCATACAAAGTTGTCCTTCCTGAGGTTCTCTGTCTTTTCAGCTTGCACAATTATATTTGATGCCAAGCCACCAAATCTTTTACAAACTAACCTTCCACTCCATGTTGAAACGCAAAGGTTTTTATAGCAAACTGCATTTTAAAAAGTTAAAAATGTTCAACAGTAGAAGTATCCTAAGTATAATTTCCCACACTGTGATGCTGATTTAGCAGTACAGTGCATCATGGAATGTATATGATAGAAAGGCACTGAACATGTTTTGCCCTGTGTTGTTAAGATTTGTACTTTTTACTGTTGACCTTGTTTTTTTTTATTGAACATGATCAGAAATTCCAGAATGCATTGCAGTGCAATAATGCTATCTCTTACGTTGAACATTTGCAGGATTAATATTTATCTATGATATTCTTCATATTTGAATGATTACAGCATATGTATATTGTAGAAGTATTGTAATGCACTATACTGCCATAATACTCAAAGGATTTAGATGGCTAAAAAGAAATCAAGCCATGAGCAGAAAATAGGGCCTTAATGAGTGTATATCAGCAACTGCAAGTTGTTCTTGCTTAAATTATTTTGCAATATATACAAACTGCTTCTAATTGTCTTGCAAAAAAGACATACAATAGTAGCTTTACATGAAGTCACCAGTTACACAGCAATGTCCACAAAGACATTGATGTTCCATATAATACTCTTATAACACACAGACAATAAAAAACAATATTCATAACCAGGAATTCAGCTGAAAATTGTATAATTAAAAAAATAATTCATGTATATCACAGCATACACTGGTCTTTCTGTGGTATGTGTAGCATCTGTTTTTCTCATGCATTATATTTAATGTAGCTAATTGATGTCATGTTATTTATGTTCCAGTCCCTCAACAAAGTAGACCTAATACATGTCTCAAGTGTGATTATAATATACCACTCTATTAGCCACATAAATGTCATCTTGTGCTTCAAAATGTTTTCATGTTTGGTATTTCTAATTACACCAATGCACTTATTTATACATTCCCTTTTCTCATTTCTGTACATGGTGTGACAATATGTAGAGCAAATAAGTGTAACATGTTGGTGTATGTAGATGCATGAAAAGTTTAAATTCTTTAATTAGACAAAGGAGTTCATGGCATTAATAGGAGAAGGAGCTTCTGAACTCTCATTTCCTTCTGCTACTTCCTTCTCTTTCTTCCCACTGTACTGTCCAATGAATGAGCCATCCTCATTGAACTGCCCATTCACTCCTTCACCGTAGTCAACTAAACTGTCATCACTGTCATCCTTTTTTACAGTCCCATCGGAAGGAGTCCGACTTCCTTTTTTAAGAGGTTTATTGTCCTCTGCATCACTGGAAAAAATAACATTCCAAAATTACATCTAAGATAATTCAGATATAACAGTAAAACAAATATATTTGCTAAAAGTATTTGTATATATGCACTCAATAACATACTCATTAAGTCCTAAGGTTGGATATTAAAGCTAGTCTCCAGGACATTCCAATGAAGATTAGGTGCTTGGTATGACATTTGACCAAACTGACTGCAATAATGATAACTGCATGTGATGCATGAAATCACTGGTGTTTTTATTAAGCTTAGTTTTTTAACCAGGATGCTCCTTTGTCAGGAACAGGGTTAAGAACACATACATATACATATCTTTTTCATGTCCCTAGAGCATCAAATGGAAAAAGAAATCACACTGGTTGAGAAAAGAGGCAATTTGCAAATCTGAAGTTAGTGTGTTACATCTTTATGTGAAATAATAACTGAAGTGGATTCCATGGCCATGAATGATGAATGACTCTAGGTAAAGGAGGCATAGATTTTCCCTTCACTGTGCCAAAAAAAGGTTAAGCAAACATTGCTAAACTTCAAGTCATGTATGTTATATAATGCATGCCAGGCTTGCAATTTTAAATCTTACCTTTCAAGAGACCTATATTTTCCATTAAAAAGAATGCAGAAGAAACAAATGAAAATAGCCTATGAACAAAAAGCAAAATCCATATCCTGATGCTCTAGATATTATGCTTAACATGTACTATTTCATGCAATTACCAAATTAATGAAAGCAAACCTAAACAGTAAGGTATCTTGTTTTTAAATCCATTTTCTTTTACCCACTTACTGGCAACACACCCTATCTGGTCAGCCCCCAGCTCCATCATTCAACTTCTCTAGGTACTTACTTACACCAGCCTCCTGTTGTCTCATGACATGCCTTCATGGGAGAGTCCCCAAGGAGTCTCGCTTCCCTGACAGAGTCAAGATATGGTGTGGAAGTGGATTCAGGTGCCTAGTCAGTGTGCAAGGCCTGCAGTGGGCTGGACATCATCTTGACGGTCTGGGGTTTCTTCCAGTTTTCTTTCCATGAGGGTTGGTGGCAAGTAATGGTGCAAGGACATGTGTGCATTGGCACATGGGCAGGATGTTGACATCTGGCAGCTGCCACTCCCTCAGTGTATGCCTCTGCTCTACTACCACCTTGTGTCCACCAGGCAAAAAAGTATGTGGAGGACATAGTCTCCCCCCTCCCCAAAAATGAGAAGAACTGTTCATGGAATGCTCATCCTACATTACCCTAGCCAGCACCCATTATTGTGAATCCATTCATGAACATGGGACAGCACAGTAGCCAACAAAAGTGGCTACTGCAGGGCTACGTGGTTGGACCCAAAAAGTAAGAAATCTTGATAGCTTCATGAAACAAATAATTATAAGCAAAATACATGTTTTAATATGAATTTGATTTAACTTTGTGCACTGTAGTAATGTTTAAATTCACAATAAATGAATACATTAAACCAAATATTTAAATGGGATCTTTAACATATACACTGTAAGGGGCTTCCTGATGGCCCAGAGGCAGCAGGTCACACTGCTATGCCAGTTACTTGTGTTCAAGGGTGGACTTGGGAGTCGATGATTGGGCAGCCTGGCTGCACAGGGACTGTACCTGGCAGTGTTCAGCCAAGCAGAATGGCAACAGCAGTTGTTGGTAGGGGTCCAGGGAACTTTCCCCCACCCCCTTGTTTCAAAGATGCTACAAAGCATGTGCCTACTGTATTGTGCAGTGGGGAAGGAACAAACAAATAATGGGAGGGATGACACATTTGGAGAAAATGGGGAGAGGGAGAAACCACCAGTTCCATTTGAATGCTAGCTGATGACACTCTGAGACCCCAACTCCATATTGACCCCTGTTGAAAGGACAATGGGGGCAGCAGCTGATGGGGTTTGGAGGTCACTGGTGGAACATTATCCCTGATCTGAAGCCTGGGTGGAGAGGGGCTGCAGGACAAAAAGCTTAATTGAAGAACATAAACTATTATACATTAGAGATGTGTGAAGTCCACAAAATTCACTCTGTGAATTACTTTATAAATTTTACACACTTTTCAGACTGTGAATTGTGCAGAATTCACCACAAAGTACAGAATGTCATGCTTCATGGAGAACTTTGTGCTCCATGGCAAAATTTGCAGTAAAATGTGTGCAATTCATGTGAAGCTGAAGTTTGTCAGACCAGGGAAGGCTTTGCAAACTCATCAAAGCATACATTTTCAGTAATTCACATGAACGTCACCAGCAAATTCTTACTTTGCAACATCTCTATTATATACAGTATATAGTGGAGCCAGCCAACATGTAATGCAATAACTTGCGTAAATGACATGTCACAAAATACTGCAGTAAAAGGGTTTCATTGCCATTAAATTACATTGTTCCATGCAGCATCTTGCAGCATTGTGTGCTATACTGCAGCTAGTTTATTGACCAGTAATGCAGTACTGTATTATACAATTATAACAAAATGCAAAGCAAAAGTACTGAAGAAAATCCGAAACAGATGTGTAAGAACTGTTAGGCAACAGCAATATACACCAGAATACTGGGAATGAATCAGGTTTTAATGCTGCAATTTGTTTGCAACTGGAACATTTTAGCAATAGCAGCCTTGAAGAGATTGTCAGTTGGTAAACAAACCATCATAGTTCTAGAGAAGACTCCATT
This sequence comes from Neoceratodus forsteri, assembly GCA_016271365.2. NCBI lineage: Eukaryota > Metazoa > Chordata > Ceratodontiformes > Ceratodontidae > Neoceratodus > Neoceratodus forsteri. The sequence continues at coordinate 877,522,017 of CM028131.1, read as the reverse complement.
GTAGGTCATTTTAAGTTGTATGTACTGTATGTATTATTTTACTTTCATTAGAGTCCACCTTTTATCATCCCTCCCCCTACGGTTAATGGTGCATATTAAGTAAACATTACAATGTGTATGTTTTATGACCTTTTACTATATGTATGTTTATTTATGAGAATGTTTCATACGAATTTTCATTTTTGGGGGGTTTTAAATAGCCATGTATTGTAATCATCTTTGACCTCTATGGGTTGTAATATGTTTCTTGTGAAGTTAATTATGTTTTTTACTTTTGTATAAATGAAACTTGGAATAGCTTTCATTTCATGCTAAGGCTTTCAATACAGTGGCTTACCCTATCATTCTGGATTTGTTGGTGGAGTGGAGCTGTTGTCAGTTGGTTCCACTCCTACCTCTCTGACTGGAACCAGTCAATCCAGACTGGCAATGCCATGTGCTCCCCCCTCCCCATTGGTACTGTAATTCCCCCATGGCTTCATTTTGGCTGCATTCTCTTCTGCAATTTTGTAAAAGACCCTCGACAAATCTGTGCAACCTTGTATAGACACATGTACACTGATGACATGGTACTCTGCCACGTGTACCTTGATCTCTGAGCTGGAATCATTGCTGCAGCATGGCTGTGACAATGTCTGACAGTAACTATGAGCTGAATTTTCAAAGGTTCTCTGGATGTGCATGAAGACTTGATTCACAGTTTAGTCCAATTGTCCTGTTTGCGTTAAAAAGTTAGACCACACAAAATGTCTAACTGTTTGCTGTGAGTCCTGCTAATTTTGTTCAGAAAATGATGCATGCACAATTGTTTGTTTGTTTTTGTTTTTTTGCTGAAGAGCTGGTAAACTGTCTCAAATGTGTTAAAATGTTTGATAATAGATAGCCTACAATTTGGCATATTTATTTGAGCTGGTGCACCTGAAAATTGGGAATTGTGCCTGTGTCAAGACTTTTGAAAATTTAACCCAAATGTCTTTATCCTATGACAGTAACCAGATGCTAGTCAAGCTCAGTTCCTTCGCTGTCTTCAAGACTCTTGATGACCTTTCCCTTGAATGTCACTCACATCAAGTACCAAGGAGTGTAGTTGGATCAAAGCCTTTATTTTGTCTCCCACATCTACTTCATTTGCATAAAACTATGCATAAAACATTGAGCCCAATTCTGAAACACATGGCGCAACTCGCGGGTGTATGTGAGTTGCACCATGCGGTGGTATGCCGGGGACCCTGCACCATATTCCAGGACAGGCAGGGTCCCTGGCACCTACACCTGTGATATGTGGTAGCCACAGGCAAGCACCAATGGCATGGTGCACCAGACCTGGGTGCCGCAAGACGGCATGCATTCTACTGCCCTTCGAGACCCCTGCCCTGAATGCAACTGCATGCACCTGGGGGCATTGGGGTGGCTGGCCAGTTGGCACATGTACTGGGAAGCAACAGAAATGGACCCTGGGATCCCTGACATTCGGGGATGGGAGCATGGGGAGCACAGCAGTCTACTTTCTGTGGTGCTGTGGGAGGCATCCATTGCTGTGCCAGGATGGATGCACCTTAGACCACCTCCCAGCTGGCCTAACCCTGCTACACTATTCCCCTTCTGGAATAGGGTGCAGCTGCTGCCCTAACCCATCCTTGCACTATGCTGCTATGGGTTGTGGGCATAGTGGGTGGTGTAACCCACATGTGGTGCAACCCACACATGGCATGGTGCAACGCACCTTTTAGAATTGCAACTGGTGTTGTGCCTGGTTTAAGGTGTGATTTGTGCCATCAGGTTCAACATAAATTGCCTTGGGCCAGGCATAATGCCTTTAGGAATCTGGCCCATTGTGTGCTTGCTATATAACAACAAGTTCTGCATTCCATTCCTGACCTGAAATGAGGCTGTCCTCAAGATGATCTTCCTGATATCTGACTACATGGAGGGAATCTAGAGTACTGCTTCCAAGGCTTCCATAGGCAGACTGGACTCTCTCTTCCACTCATGCTACAGTTCACCAATAACTACCCTCTTCTCCCTATATATTGTAGTGGACTGTTGTCCCCCATCTCTTATCTTAGGATGTACACTTCTGCCAACCTGATGCAAATGAGTTTCTCTTGATGTATTAAAATTGCACTGAACTGTATTTGCACAAACTGTCCATGTTTCTCTTGATGTATTAAAATTGCATGAAACTGTATTTGCATGAACTATCCTTGTACTCTGCCTCTCTATGTTATTGCCCAATGTAGAAAAACCTGTGTAACTAATTTTTCCGTACAATGTATTTGCTATTTGTATGATATAAGTAATGCCTGAATACTATATTGCACTGGTATTTGTAACCAATTCCAGGTTGCTCCTGAAAAGGGGACATGCATTCCAGTGGGCCTACCCTGTCACCAAAAACTAATAAAGAAATAAATTACTGCTTCCTCTACCTGAATCTGTTCTGCCCACTCTCAAATCTCAGCACCTTACTCACTGCTCTGACCTTGTCTCTAAGTTGTGGTACTCCTCCATCCTTCCTACCCTCTCTACTCTCCTCTCCTCTCCTCTCTCATTCAATGTGTTAATTTTCCCATTCTTGCTTTTCCTCTGATGTTCATTTCTTTACAACCCCCTAACTGCAATCCTCTATAGACCTTTCTGCCATCTCTGTCCATCTCCCTAGCCTTTGCAACACCCTTCCCTTTCACATCCACCTATTCCTCTCATACCTCTACCTAAAATGGTGAGTCACAGAAAATATTGTTCCTTCCAATATAGTACCTGTCTTTAACCAGTCCTCTACTTGTCCTCCTTGCACTATTTTGCTGCCCTAGTGCACCTTTTACACAATTTGTCCTAGCCAGTGTATTTTAAATTCTGAATTTGCTCAGTTGGTTTGCAATTATACTGTATGTTGTATTTTTACACAAAATGCTCCCTGATTTTGTATTTCTGGTTTAAAACTCTTTTGCAGTTTCATCCTAGCCACCGTATTGTATTTTTGTACAGACTAATTAAATGTGTTTTAATATTTATTTTTACTATTTCATTCCTTGTCTATTTTGAAGCTTCATTATTTCTGTTACACAGTTTTGATAAGCACTGTATACTTTTAAACTGTCTAGTATTCTATTCTAGACACACTATAGTGTGCCTTGCATAGATTGTTTAATCCATATGTGTTTTATATTGTGTTTATCTCCCTTTGTAACCCTTCCCTCATCACACCTGGAAATGAGCCTTAATAATTATTAAATACATACAAACAGTGTTGACACACTTCTGCAATGTCAATATAGCAGAAATGAAGGCAACATAGTAAAAATGCATGCTGAAATTAAATCTACTATGCCAGCATTGTAAAAAATGTGTTGATGATGTTCTAGCTTTCATTTTAAAAATATCAAGTTCTATTAGGACTATTACATTTTTTTATGAATTATATGACACTAAAGTGACTTTTATTTTATTTTGTTCTGCTATGTCAACGTAACAAAAATGTGCCATCGCTGTTCCAAATTTTCATCAAAAAAAGTTCCTAGCCTTAACAGTTCCAATGGTAGCCCCTTTCAAACAAAATTATCTTTAGAATGGAGTAATTTAGGAACTGCTAGGGCTAGGACAAAAGCTTGAATGGTGTGAGGTATTTTTGCAGTGTTGACATAATATAAACAATGTTGACATCATAGAAAATCATATTTATACTGCATATTTATTATTTATACTCTATTTTTACTAGTCAACATTAAAAATGTTATATGCCAATAATTTTTAAGACGTTAAACACTTTATTTAAAAGCCTTTGAAACTTTTTCAACTATGTCATTCATTTAGACCAAATAAATATCTTCCCATTGCTTTTTGTAATTTTTAGCTACTTGTCAAGTACAACCATATCACAACAATTATACAAATCTTAATTTTATGTTTAATGCTTAGAAATTCTTCCTTTGTGTCACAGCCTTTTACCAGTGACAGCCACAGAATAAAATAAAGTAACTCTAACTGTTTACATCATCTTTTTGAGTTAGAAGTTTTAAACATTATGGACTATATAATGTAATTAAAACCTACAATAAGCTAAACAACAAAATCCAGGCAAACAATAGCATAACTTCATAGATGCATACAGTAATGTGTGGGCCTTGTTAAAGATTGAAGACATACAGGCCGGCTAATGCTATTGCAATGTGATAGTTTTTAGATGTTTACAGACTCAGAAAATGTTCTTAGTTCCAGTTATATTTTTTTTGTACCCTGAGTGACAGAAGAGTTAAGACGTTATTGATACTGAACAATGCATGTAATGCTGATGTAGGCAGTAACACCACTGTGTTAATCATAGCTTTGAAAGTGGCAGGTTACCTGTAAACTACTTCATGTAAAATACTTTGCATAAAAAAACTTGTTTCATTAATATATCTGGAACACATACTAATATTTGATTTTGACAGTTGTGGTTTTAATAAGTGACTCTATAAACTGGTTTCTGTCTGCTGCTGACTGCATTCTTGTTGCTTGCAGTTGGGTAGTCATCTAAAAAAATGCCATAGTCCTTCAGTTTGAGATCAGAATCTATAGGGGCTTAACCTTTCATAGGTTTAGCAATCATGAACCAACTGCTTAAGAGCATTGTGTGATCAGTTTACAATCTGCAGGTAATTTTCAGGTCATCACTGGTGATTCCACTATGATCTTTCTAACTTGAATCATCTAGACTTGGTTGTCTTATAACTGATTAAACTCAACCCAGACAAGACTGAGGTGCTGATGATGGATCCAGGTCATCGTGGTGGGGAGGGAATTTTGGGGGAACCCCAGTCTTGTACTGGGAAGGATCCCATTGATCCCATCTGTATGGGTAAAAGATCTAGGTGTGATCCTCAATGATGGTCTGACATTAGATGCTCAAGTGTTGGCTGTCATTAAGAGTGGATTCTACCATCTGAGAAACATTGCCCAGATCTGGAACCCAATACCACCTGAGGATCTGACCTCACTGGTTCATGCTTTTGTCATGTCCAGGCTGGATTACTGCAATGCCTGTACCTAGGGCTATCTGAGGCAATCTCCATTGACTGCAGCTGGTGCAGAATGTGGCAGCAAGATTATTGGCAGATGTACGAAGTGTGAGCATATTACTCCTGTCCACCGTGAACTGTACTGGCTACCAGTTAAGTGGAGGATTGTCTTCAAGGTCAGCTTACTGACCTATAAGTCTTATATGAAGGGGGGACAAGTCTACTGCAAGATCTCCTTGTCCCCATCATCCACCCAGGCTCTCTATTCTACTGAGGGTTACCTCCTTAGGGTTCCCAGGGTTGGGTTGTGGCACTCAGGTGATCGAGGCATTTTCAGTGGCATGCCTACCCTGTGGAACTCTCTGGCTAAACAGCTGTCTAAGCACCTTCAGTGAAACTTTCAAAAGGTTAAAGACTTTTTATTCAACCAGGCTTCTAATGCATAAATATTCTGATGCATTGTGTTATTGTATATGGATAGGTAGTTTTTAAGTGAATTGCTATTAGCTCTTCTTACATTTTTATGTGAATTAAATATTACTTGATCTGTGATATTATTGTGTTTTTAAATTGTTAATGTGAAGTGTTCTGAGTCCCTGGAATGGGGCACTATATAAATGAAGTATCTATCTATCTATCTATCTATCTATCTATCTATCTATCTATCTATCTATCTATCTATCTATCTACTGAAAGTGTAAGTTACAAAACCACTGTTTAAAGTAGGTCCAATCAAATACTGTAGGTATAGGTTAATGGGTAAAAATGCCCAGCATTCCATTAATTGACCTACTATAAAAGGGAGTCTTTTTCACAGGAAAGCCACACTAATGCTTGTAATAGAGTTAAGAGTTGTATTATTTGTCTGTGTTGTTGACGGTCATGCAACTGCCATGGATGTTGCAAAACTGTAATGGGCATATGTTGTAGCACTTTTACAATATTCTGTCCACACTGGCTGTTATTTTTAGGACTCCACACCATCAATACTGTGGTGCCTGTAATTTCCTGTGCTTTTAAGTACTTCCCCCCCACCACAATAGTGAAGTGTTTTCTATTCATTTTTTAAACAGCGAAATGTACCATTTTGCAGCTCCTTTTCAATCTCAGATTGTTAAAATACCCAAGCAAGTGAGTGAATGGAGGGTGGCAACTCATGCACTGTGGCAACATGTGAGATACATGGCCATATGGCAACAATAAAAACTTCTGCCCAACAACTCCCAGTCTGAGGAAGTTACACATTTTGACCACAGCATGAGTGGTAGCGAAAGGGAGCAAGTGGTCACAAATGGAGAAAGTGAACGCAAACTGCAGTGTGATAAATACTAGCACTGTGGTTAAAAATAAAAATCCTGAGTAGTGCAATAATGTTGTTTTAAAATGTGAATTTATTACTCGCAACAGTGGGGAGGTGGGGAAGCAAGATGGCAGTGGGAGCAGTGTTTTCATTTTAAACCACAGATCACTACTGGCTAAAACTAGTGGAAGATTTTTTGTGGAATTGCCCAGAATGGGTTGTCAGTACAGTTGATTAACATTTTATGTCACAGTGTGATAGCAAGTGAAAATGAATAGTGTTATTTGCCCACTGAGAGAATAACACATTTATTTTTCACTTAAGTTAGATTCTTGAGCTAATAGTGGGTTTATTTTAACAGTGAGATTCCTACCTGTATTACATACATACAAGAAACACAATGGCCTGACACAGAATCTGCCTTTTATCTTCATGAGTGAGGGGGCAGGAAAAAACACAAGAGTGGCAGAGCCAAGAGTGGGTTTTGTAAGTCCTGCCCCCTCACAGATGATGAAAAGTGCACATTCTGAGCAATGCCATTGTGTGTCTAATGTATGCAGTATATTTCAAATTGTAAAGCTCTTAAATTAGTTATTTTTTAAGAAGATTTAACTGTTTCTGTTTGATTTCATTACTGTGTTTTGAGAGAAGCAAAGGCCATTGTGATGACATGAGACATTGTCCAATATCTCTCTCATTGGTTATGGTTCCTTTGTGACCTGTCCATAGTGAATATAAAAGGTTAAAATTAAGATGAGTTATATATTTATCTTCATTTAGAATGTGTCAGTGGTAGTGCTGAATGAAATGTAAAAAATCTGTCTTATGCATTTTTTACAAAACTGCAAATTTTATGTAATTTTGCGCACTTTTCTGAACTAGCACGGCATACTTAAAATGACCAATTATAGTTGAATTTTGTAAAGCACATTTTTTAAAATTCACAGTTTGGAAAAACTGGCACTATTGTTCAAATTGAGCATTTTTTAAGAACTCACATTTTTAAAAATGCACAATTTGGAGTAAAATGGAGCTACCTGATTTTATTTATTGATTGGTAACTAGGATTACAAATACCTTTGAACCAAGGGTTCTTTTACAAAGGTTCCACATTAATAGAACAGACAGATTAATATAAGTGAGACAAATAACAACAATGATGTGGTACAGTATAAATATAGCAGTGAATCAAATACAGTAAGATTAAGTACAATTGTGCATAACATACATTTCCAGTAAAAACAAGGGCAGAGTCTGTCAATAGACTTTGTCAATTCCAAGAGCAGGAGTGGTTAAATTTTAGAAGGGGTGGAAGCTATAAGGAGGGTAAGGGAGAAGAAAAGGGTCAAGATGGAAGGAAGAAAAGTAAGGGGTTGGGAAAGGTGGAAGATGAGAAATGAGGGGGTAGTGAAGAGGTGAGAAAGTTGGGGCTAGGGAAACATGCCTGATGACTAGTGCATACAGTCACATTTGTCTTGCATTGTAAGGTGTTGGCAGAGCATAGATTTAAAAGTGCCTAGATTAGTTACAGAGAGGATAGCACTTGGTAGGCCATTGAGCCAGGATGGTGCCCTTTAGCTAAACGTTTGCTGAACTTGAGAGATACAGCAGCGAGGGACGAGGAAAGATGGTTTAGTCATAATGCATGTGTTCCTCTGGTTAGCTGAAGGTAGGAGTAGGGACTGGGTGGCTGGCAGTTTTAGATTGAGGCAGATTTTCTTGCCGAACAGAAAGGTTTGCTAAGCGAGCCTGTCTTCTAAGGGGAGCAATGCAGATTGAATGTAGAGGTCACAGGTATGGGTGAGTTTATCAGCACCAGTGACTAGCCTAGAGGCTCTATTAAGTGTAACCATAAGACATCTGAGGACGGTGTCCATGGCTGCACTGTATATGATCAAACCATAATCTGCTATGGACAGGATCAAGCTGGTGACTGCTAGTGTTAGAGTTGCAGGCTTGAGGTAGTGCCTGTGCCTGTACAGTACCCCAAGTCTAGTGTTGAACAACCTGGCAATTTGATGAATATTTTGGGGGTGTATGAGAGCAAGCTGTCTAGTGTAATATCAAGGTACTTAAATTCACAAATCATTTCAAGTGGCTGGTCCTGGGTATTCCAGATGGTAAGATAAGCTGACTTGAATTTATTGTGGCTGTTGGCAAAGAGCATCAATTTGTTTTTTTTTTATAGTTCATTATCAGTTTGTGGCTGGCAAATGAGGATTCTACCTTAGCAAAGTCTAGAGTTGATTTGTGAGAGGAGAGGGGTTAATGTGACTGACAAAGAGAATTGCATCATCTGCATAGAGGACCATATGACTGTTGCAGGCTTTGAGTGGACTGTTTAGGAATAGGCTGAACAGCAGGGGTCCAAGAATGGAGAATTTTGGGACCCCTGAGTGAATGGGGAGACTTGGCATCCATCTATTTTAACCTGCTGTGTCCTATTACCAAGCTAGCTATGGAACCAAGTAATTACTGATTCAGAGAGGCTGAGGGCAGGGAGGGAGTGTAGAAGGAGGAAGTGATTAACAGTATTGAACACCTTCATAAGGTCGATATAGATTGATCCTACCAAGTGTCCGTGATCGAGGGCTTTGTGAATACAGTCTGTGTATTTCAGAATGTCAGTGCTGGTACTGTGTACCTTTCTGAAACCATGTTGCTGAGGGCACAGAATATTGTACTTAGGAACTCAGTCAGCTGGTCAGTGACTATCCTCATGAGAACTTTAGATAGGGATGGGAGAATCAAGATATGATGGTAGTTTGAATACAGGATTCTGTCACCATGTTTATGTATTGCAGTGACAACTGCTGCCTTCCATAGTTGTGGGAATTGTTTCAGGGACAGTGACAGGTTAAGAATGGTGATGAGGATTTAACATAACATCCAGGCAGAGACTGAGAAGTTTCAAGTCAAGCAAGTCGGTGCTGTATCTGTTTTTCCTTGCATTCTAAGCAAATTTTTTCAGCTTCTGCAGCTGTAATCCTTCTGAAATAAAATGGGGGGGGTGGAGTGGAGGCATTTGTTTCAAAGGGGTCCCTAGAGTCTGTCTCTTCAAACAAGTTGGGGGGGGAGCACTTGACTGAGGTCCGTAAAGGCTGTGTTGAAGGCATCTGCAATTGATGTGGATTCCTGTATGGGTACATTATTTACCACCAGTAATGTGGAGGATTCCTTACTTGGCTGGCCAGTGAGGTCCTTCATCTTTTGCCTGAAGTTCTGGCTGTTTCCCAGGAGCTAGCGAGCTCACTTTGAAAGTGGGCAGTCTTAGCCCTTCAGATGTCTCAGGTACATGCATTTCTGGCAGCTTTGTATTGCTGCATACCAGCAGGATTTCCAGTAGATCGTGCAAAATACCAGAGATTGTCTCTGGCCTTCATTTTGCATAATAAGTCTGCGGTGATCCAGGGGTTAGTTTTGCAACTAGTCTTAGTTTTTGCACATGGGGTAAAGATATCATGCCTTGTTGAAGTGTGTGATAAGGTAGCTTAGTGTGTTGTCAACACTTTTAACATGCCTAGAGGTGATCAGTCACAGCTTACAAGATAGGCACTGAACTGATCAAGTTTCCCTTTTTTTAGACGGCGCTAATATGTGACATTTGCAGGGGGTGTATGGGTCTTATTGGTCCAGTGGCTGACTACAGGAGAGTGGTCACTCATTGAGTCAGACAGAACTGCTGTGTTTATGTGCCTGTGGGGGTGAGCGGTTAGTATTGGGTCAAGTAGGGTGTGTTTCCTGTTCTCAGAATAAATCTTGTCAGAATAGTCACTAATTGGGATACGTTGTGTGCAGTGATGGCATCTTTAAAAGGGGCATTATCATTAGCTAACCAGTTTATGTTAATGTCACCCATAGCAACAACTTCAGAGTGACATGGTAGGTTTTCAAGGTAGTTGAGTACCAAGCTGATACCCATGGTACTTTCTCTTGGGTGAATGAAGACAGAGAGTGCATAGAGGGATTTTCCATGCTGACCAAAGAGTATTTTAACCCCAAGTATTTGTGAGTGGTTGAGTGAGGCAAGTTGGGGAAGTGCTTGAACTTTTAGGGAGTCCTTTAGGTAGCTGGCGCAGCCCCCACCCCTTTTACCAATCCTGTCTAGCCGGAACAGCACGTATCTGTTGAGTGCTACAACCGAGTCAGAAATTTTGGGTAAGAGACAGGTTTCATTCAGAGTAACCATGTCGGAGTTATGCTGCAACACCTAAACATGTACTGTAGCTCATCTATTTTAGGCAGGAGGCTTTGACTGCTGATGGTGGCTAGTTTTAGATAACCATTGTGTTTGTGGCATCCTGTCCAGTCGCACATAGGGCCAGGGTTAGATGAACATTACCGGAGATGAGAAGTAAGAGCAGAGCAATTCTGTACAAGTAGGGCATAAGGTATTTGGGCCTTGAGTTCTTCGTTATGCAGACAGATTTTTATGGTGTGTAAAAGAGGGAAAATAAGTATTTCGGGAGAAGGAATGAGAACTTCCAGAAGTGGCAGGGTGGCTGCGATGGGATATAATTGGACAGGTGATTCCATTGAGCAACGCAGCTAGGGGTGCAGTACCATGTGAGTAGACACTAAGAGAGTGGTGAGAGGGGTTAGTGAGTCTAGGGTAGATGTTAGAGTAGATGGGTAATAGAAAGAGGAGTAGAAGGAGGTGATTGAGTGGAAGGGCAACATAGTGGGGGAAAGAATTCTGGAGCTATGTGCAAGTTTAGGTGGTGGGGAAGGGGTGGCAGGGAGGTGGGGTGTGGAAAGGACAATGAAGAGTACATGAGAGTGAGAAGGACTGTGGAAAACTGGGGAAACAGTGCTGGAAAAGAATAAAGGTTAAGAATAAGCTAAAGAAACTGTGTTATAGCAATAGCGTGAAGTTAGGGTGGCCACCTTTAGTGCAGAAGGTTGCAGGTTCAAGACTGGCCAGGGCTGGGAGACTCAGTAGAGGTGGATAACAGGAGATGTAATGCTGCAGGAAGGAAAAAATAGGGAAGAGAATATAGCAATAGTAGTGAGAGGTTGCAATGTGCAGTAGGGGTACAAGAGAGCACAACAGTGACTCCTGGTGGTAGGACGATAAAACAAGCAAATGACAAACTAGGGTGTTAGAGATTAGATGGGGCTGAAGTCATGTGATGATCATGTGACTGTCTTGACCTATAAGTGGAAGCTGGAACAGGGTGGGGCAGTCGGCCGAAAAGCATCGACGAACACAGTTGCCCAAGCTCTCTTACAGAAAACGTTTCTCTACCCTGCTGCTTGCAGCTACCAGCTCCTTACTCCTCCCAATGTCCTGTTTGGGAGCTATAGCCCGAAATGGTGGAGCTCTGCTGCTGTTGATGAAAAAGTGTTGGTGGATTTATGCCAGGTTTTGAGCAGTATTGCAAATTTGAAGGAATGTAATCAACATCCTTATGGAATTTCCCTGCCAGTTTAAGTTTGTACCCACTGCTGACAATGCTATTCCTTAGCCTAAATAGCTCTGTGGAGTCCAGTCTAGTATATCCCTGCACATATTTATATATTTCTGTCATCTACCTTTTTCTCCTGTCCTCCAGAGAGAAAATGTTAAGACTGTTCAATCATTCCTCATATAGTAGGTCCTCTGCTGCTGCCCTGGGATCATTTTGTAGCCATCCTCAGGACAGTCTCTAAATGCTCCATCCTTTTTCAGATGCAGTGTCCAAAACTGCATAAAAGACACAAAGTACGTTGAAAATGGTATGCCAACCATATTGCAACACCATTACAGTGAACATGTCGATGCCAACAACATTGACAGTTTGCTGTAATAGTCCGCCTGAGATCCTGGCACTCTGTCTAATGGTCTTGCACCCCCTCCCAAATCAACTCTGACTCAAAGTTGGAATCTTTTAATTTGGGGTCTTTGTGGGGTGAAGCCCCCCCGATAGAAAAACAGCCAGGGTCTCCTGACGGATTTATGTCAACCGCAACTTGCAGGTGACTTAAATCCGTCACTGTGATGTCAGTTGACAACATAGTTGTTGAACTGGCATCGTAGAGCCAATGAAAATAATAGATACAGTGGCAATAACACCTCTTTGCTGTAAACAGTGAAACCTTCCCCTTTTGCTCCACAGGTTCTCAGCATCATGTTAGCTTTCCCATTTGCCATACTGGATTAAGAAGAGGCTTTTAAACTATTGAAAAATTAAAAAGCTTATTACCGTTGCAGTTGCAGCAATTGAAATGGTCAGATATTTCCTGAAATTTCTGTGATATCTTCAAAGAAGTTCCCTGATTGCCTGCCATATTTCTGTAGGGCCACCAGAGAGAATCTCTGTAGAAATATCACTAAATATCTGAAAATGTCTGATCATCTTTATTGCTGCAACTGTAAATTTATTTTCCCTTTTGAGTGCTCTACCATGACCCCACTGGTGCAATATTTCTTTTGCATCACTACTCTTTAAGATCTGTCAGACAATTCCTAATCCACCTATTTAGCCCTAGTCATAATTCCCCTACCTTCTGTATGAAATTCTTATGTAGCACTACATCAAAGGCCTTGCTAAAGTTTAGGTACAAAGTGTTGACTGATTGCCCTCATCTGCCAACAGTGCAACCAAGTTGAAAACAATCAAGTTAGTTAAATGTGACCTGTCTTTCATGAATTCCTGTCCATAAGACTGTTTTCTAGGAAATCAACTATTTATTCCATAACACTCCTTGGGATAAGGGAGACTTTCTTTCCCAAATTATAACTGTTAATATTTAGTGGGGAATTATCAGCAGTCTACACTTGGGCAAACAATGGCACTCCTCTGGGTGGTATGACATGGAGGACTCTAAGTGTGGTAGACAGCCCCTATTCACATTAGCTCTGTCTAATATCACCCCAGGCTACCTTAAAATGTCATGAACCCTTGGGTCAACACAGTTTAAAATATTGCTAAAGTTCAATATAAACTGGCCCCTGGTGCTTCTTTGGGACCGCTTTCCCTCATTTATTTACTACCTGGACTTTTTGCCCCACATCTGGACATGGGCAACCTTGGTTGGGAGTGATGGAGTTCTACCTGCTTCTCACAGTTTATAGCTGGGGTACCTGTCTAATGTTTCAAGCACTACAAGATAAGTACCACTTGCAATCTCAGGATTTACAGGTACCTCTAGTGAGGCATTTCATTAATAGGGCTAATAATAGGCTTAGCTAGTATGTCCTTTGACCCCTTGGGAGGACTTAATTTATTGGGTGGTGGTCTGACAGACAAGGTGAGATGCATTTCAGACTTATATAAGACATGGGGGTAGAACCATATTCCCTCAATCAGGTTAAACTGGTAAAGGGAAACAATTTGCACTATCCTAGATGATGACTGGAATCAATATCTGAGGTGTTGGTGGAAGGTTACATTCTCCCCAACCTGGCGTGAATTTTTCTGGAAAATCCTTGTGTGGTTCTTTCAAATGCCCACAGTTACTAAACATGTTCTCCTCACTTATTCTGAGGCATGTTGGAGGGCCTGTGCAGGGGTGGATTCTCACTGGCACATATTTTGAGCATGTCCTAGGTTAGGTGATTTTTGGGCAGCAGTTCAAGCTAAGGTTGAACAGATATTACACTGTAACATCCCTAGCACCTTCATTGACTGGGTATTGGGCTTTCCTACAGTAGTCCGAATGCCCCCAAAACAATAGCAACTAATGCTGGTGTTTCAGTAACACAAAATGTATCACTTCACACTGGTTACAACTGGAACCCCACAAGTTTCAAAGTGGCTTGCTCGAATGAGACAGGTATGCATCATGGAAGCCCTCGTAGCCATACTACATATAAGTGAGAGTCCCATTTGGACAGATGGTGTCCTTGACTGCAGTGGGAGGGGAGAGATTAAATTTGGGAGACTCCACCTCATGAACAAGCCATTGTCTACCTGGCCCTATGAGAATTATTGGATTGCTGAAGCTTTAGAACTGGGCACTTTATCGGACCTTACGGCATGCCGGCACTGTTATGGGAAGTGCCTCCCCCCATGCACCTACTCTTGGGAAGCGGTCTATGGTTTTGGGAAGTTTGATTTTGTATTCCAATTTGGTTTGGTGCCTCTAAGCAGAGTACAGCTGCTTGATTCTTCTTTCTTTGGGTGGAAAGAGCTGAACTGCTGGCATTCATTTGTATCTATTTATTAGGATTTTTTCCCTACATTAACATTTCTTTGTTTCAGATTTTTATGAGTTTACTGGTTAAACAGTGTGTGAAGCTATTTTTTTAATTTTACCATGTTGCAAACTACTTGCTTCCTCTATATAAAAGGAATTGTGGGATTTTCCTTTGTAGTAGCATTGTAAAACTCCTTTTTGAGAATGTAGATGGAGCGCAACCTTGTTGTTTGCTTGTAATCAATCATTTTTCTTGAAAAAAGAAGAGTTTCAAAAAACAAAAGTAACTCTGACAGCTTAGCCTCTACAGAGGTTGGTCACACTAGCCTGTAATTACTCAGGTATCCCTTATTCCCACCCTTGCACAGGGGAATCACTTGCTACTCTCCATGCCTGTTACCAGTGACTCATTAAACAGGTCTGCCAAGGGGCTACCAGGGCTAGTCACATCTCTGTTCAATACCTTTGAATGTCGCCATTTTGCTCCAGGAGCCTGTTTACATTTTGGTGCTGCTGTGCCTTTAGAATGCTTTCCATAGTTGTACATTCTGTCTCTAATCTGAGACTATAGGTACCCTTCAATCTGCTCTTGCTGTCCTGAATTTGTAATGTAGCCTTCACTCTGAACATAAAACTAAAGTATTCAATATTCTTTCTATGACATCCTTTGCCAGGCCTTTCTTTTTTTTTTGTTAGTTTATCTTCACATGCATTTCTGTTGGTCATATTCTGTTCTACCTTGTATGTCTTGAAAGCTTTTCTATAGTCCTGAATGGCTTCCCTCACTTACTTTTGTGTAGCCAACATGAATTCTTTTGTTTCTTGGTCTTTTAAACATATGTTATGCATGTTTGTGTTATTCTTCTTACTGCCCCTCAACTGCTACTAAATTTTCTCTCCTCTCTATTTTGGGTATGCCCTTAAGATGATCTTTGATTATTTAATTTATTTCATCAAAGTCAAACAGTCTCCTCAATCTCTACAAAAATGACATATTTCAAAATGCCAGCTACATCAGTAATTTGTACAAAACACAACAGCTCTAAAATACAAGCTACACCAATAATCTCTACAAAATATGATAGAACTCAGAATGCCAGCTACATCAGTAATCTCTACAAAATACGACAGCTCTGCAAATGCCAGCTACAACAATAATCTCTGCAAAATAAGAGATCTCAAAATGCCAGCTACTTCAGTAATCTCTACAAAATTTGACATATCTCAAAATACCAGCTGCATTAACAATCTCTAGAAAACAGACATATCTCAAAATGCCAGCAATGTCAGCAATCTCTACAACATACGACTCATCTCAAAATGCCATCTACATCAATCATTTCTACAGAATACAAGATCTCAAAATGTCAGGAATATCAGTAATCTCTTCAAAATATGGCAGATATCAAAACAAGCCACATAATCAAGCTCTACACATAATATGAAAGATCTCAAAATGCCAGCTACATCAGCAAACTCTAAAAAGTATGACAGATCTCAAAATGCAGCTACATCAACAATCTCAAGAAAATATGATTGATCTCTAAATGCCAGCTACATCAGCAATCTCTACATAATACGACAGATCTCAAAATGCCAGCTACATCAACAATCTCTAGAAAATATGACAAATCTCAAAAGGCCAGCTACGTCGGCAATCTCTACAACATACAACTCCTCACAAAATACAAACTATATCAATAATGTCTTCAGAATACGACAGATCTCAAAATGCCAGCTACATCAACAATCTCTAGAAAATATGACAGATCTCAAAATGCCAGCTACATCAGTAATCTGTACAAAGTATAACAGCTCTAAAAATATCAGCTACATTAATAGTCTCTTCAAAATATGACAGATCTCAGCATGCCAGCTACATTAACAATATCAGCAAAATACTACAATGCCAGCTATATCAGTAATGTGTACAAAAATGACAGATCTCAAAATGCCAGCTACATCAGCAATATGTACAAATTACAACAGCTCTCAAAATATAAGCTACATCAATGATCTCTACAAAATATGGCAGATCTCTAAATTGAGCTTCATCCATCTCTACAAAAGATACATCTCAAAATGCCAGCAACATCAACAATGTCTACTAACTATGACAGATATTATTATGCCAGCTACATCAGTAATCTCTGCAAAATGCAATAGATCTTAAAATGAAAGCTACATCAGTAATCGCTACAAAATATGACAGATCTCAAAATCAGCCACATTATCAATGTCTACAAAATAGGACAGATTTCAAACCAGCAACATTAACAATTTGTAGAAAATGAGAGATCTCAAAATGCCAGCTGCATCATCAATCTCTACAAAACACAACAGATCTTAACATTCAAGTTACATCAACAATTTGCAGAAAATACAACAGATCTCTAAATGCCAGCTATGTCAGCAATCTCTACAAAATGCAACAGATCTCAAAATGCCAGCTACATCAGTAATCTCTTCAAATATGACATATCTCAAAATACCAGCTACATCAGCAATCTTTAGAAAATAAGACAGATCTCAAAATGCCAGCAACGTATAATTTCTACAACATACGACTCATCTCTAAATGACAACTACATCAACAATCTCTACAGAATACGACAGATCTCAAAATGCCAGGTACATCAGTAATCCCTACAAAATATGACTGATCTCAAAACCAGCCACATAATCAATCACTACTAATTATGAAAGATCTCAAAATGCCAGATACATCAACAATCTCTAGAAAATATGACAGATCTCACAATGCCAGCTACATCAACAATCTCTAGAAAATTTAACATATCTCAAAATGTCAGCTACGTCAGTAATCTCTACAACATACGACTCATCTGAAAATGCCAACTACCTCAATAATCTCTACAGAATACGAAAGATCTCAAAATGCCAGCTACATCAGTAATCTCTACAAAATATAACAGATCTCAAAATGCCAACTACATCAACAATCTCTATAAAATTTGACAGATCTCAAAATGCCAGCTACATCAGCAATCTCTAAAAAGTATGACAGATCCCAAAATGCCAGCTACGTCAGCAATCTCTACAACATGCGACTCATCTCAAAAAATCTTTACAGAATACAAAAGATCTCAAAATGCCAGCTGCATCAGTAATCTCTAAAAATATGACAGATTTGAACATGGCAGCTACATTAACAATCTCTAGAAAATATGACAGTGACAACTATATCAGTAATCTCTTCAAAATATGACAAGTCTCAAAATGCCAGCTACATCAGCAATATGTACAAATTACAACAGCTCTCAAAATACCAGCCACATCAGCAGTCTGTACGAAATATAACAGCTCTCAAAATATCAGCTACTTTAATAATCTCTTCAAAATATGACAGATCTCAACATTACAGCTACATTAACAATCTCAACAAAATACGACAATGCCAGCTACATCAGCAATATGTACAAATAAAACAGCTCTAAAATACCAGCTACATCAATAATCTTTACAAAATATGGCAGATCTCAAAATGCGAGCTTCATCAGCCATCACTACAAAAGACGACAACTCAAAATGCCAGCAACATCAACAATGCCTACTAACTATGACATATATTACAATGCCAGCTACATCAGTAATCTCAATAAAATGCAACAGATCTTACAATCGAAGCTACATCAGTAATCTCTACAAAATATGAGATCTCAAACCAGCCACATTATCAATGTCTACAAAATAGGACAGATTTCAAACCAGCTACATCAACAATTTGTTAAAAATATGACAGATCTCAAATGCCGGCAGCATCAGCAATCTCTACAAAATACAACAGATCTTAATTTTCCAGCTACATCAACAATCTCTACAAAATACGATAGATCTCAAAACCCCAGCTATGTCAGCAAAATCTACAAAATGCAAAAGATCTCAAAATGCCTGGTACATCAACAATCTCTACAAGATATGACAGATCTCAAAATGCAGCAACATCAGCAATCTCAACAAAATATTACAGCTCTGAAATGCGCATACAACAATAATCTCTACAAAATAAGAGAGATCTCAAAATGCCAGCTACATCAGTAATCTCTTCAAAATATGACATATCTCAAAATTCCAGCTACATTAAGAACCTCTAGAAAATGTGACAGATCTCAAAATGCCAGCAACGCCAGCAATCTCTACAACATATGACTCATCTCAAAATGGCAACTACATCAATAATCTCTACAAAATATGACAGATCTCAAAACCAGACACATAATCAATCACTACTAAATATGAAAATCTCAAAATGACAGCTACATCAGCAACCTCTAGGAAATATGCTAGATCTCAAAATGCCAGCTACGTCAGCAATCTCTACAACATACGACTCATCTCAAAATGCCAACTACATCAATAATCTCTACAGAATACAAAAGATCTCAAAATGCCAGCTACATCAGTAATCTCTTCAAAATATGACAGATCTCAAAATGGCAGCTACATCAGCAATCTCTACAAAATATGACAGATCTGAAAATGCAAGCTACATGAGCAATTCCTACAAAACACAAAAGATTTCAAAATGCCAACCACATCAATAATCTCTACAAAATATGACAGATCTCAAAACCAGCCACATAATCAATCTCTACTAAATATGAAAAATCTCAAAATGCCAGCTGCATCAGTAATCTCTAAAAAGTATGACAGATTTCAAAATGCCAGCTACATCAACAATCTCTAGAAAATCGACAGATCTCAAAATGCCAGCTACATCAGCAATCTCTACAAAATACGACAGATCTCAAAATGCCAGCTATATAGTAATCTCTACAAAATACGACATATCTCAAAACCAGCTACATTAGCAGTCTCTAGAAAATATGCAGATCTCAAAACCAGCTACATCAACAATCTCTTCAAAATAAGATGTATCGCAAAATGCCAGCTATATCAATAATCTCTACAAAACATAACAGATCTCAAAATGCAAACTACATGAACAATTTCAACAAAATAACACAGATTTCAAAATGCCAACTACATCAAAAATCTCTACAAATGTGACAGATCTTACAATGCCAGCTAAATCTGTAATCTCTACAAAATGCGAAGATCTCAAAATGCCAGTTTCATCAACAATCTCTAAAAATACAACAGATGTCAAAATGCCAGGAATATCAATAATCTCTACAAGTATGACACACCTCAAAATGCCAGCTACATCAATAATCTCTTCAAAATATGACAGATCTCAAAATTTTAGCTACATCAGTACTCTCTACAAAATACGACAGATCTCAAAACCAGCTGTATCACCAATATCTACAAAATATGTCAAATCTCAAAATGAGGGAAACATCAGCAAACTCTGCAAAATATGACAGATGTCAAAATGACAGCTACATCCTCAATCTTTACAAAAAAATGACAGATTTCAAAATGCCAGCTACATCAGTAATTTGTACAAAACACAACAGCTCTAAAAATACAAGCTACACCAATAATCTCTACAAAATATGATAGAACTCAGAATGCCAGCTACATCAGTAATCTCTACAAAATACGACAGCTCTGCAAATGCCAGCTACAACAATAATCTCTGCAAAATAAGAGAGATCTCAAAATGCCAGCTACTTCAGTAATCTCTACAAAATTTGACATATCTCAAAATACCAGCTGCATTAACAATCTCTAGAAAACGAGACATATCTCAAAATGCCAGCAATGTCAGCAATCTCTACAACATACGACTCATCTCAAAATGCCATCTACATCAATCATTTCTACAGAATACGACAGATCTCAAAATGTCAGGAATATCAGTAATCTCTTCAAAATATGGCAGATATCAAAACCAGCCACATAATCAAGCTCTACATAATATGAAAGATCTCAAAATGCCAGCTACATCAGCAAACTCTAAAAAGTATGACAGATCTCAAAATGCAGCTACATCAACAATCTCAAGAAAATATGATTGATCTCTAAAAGCCAGCTACATCAGCAATCTCTACAAAATACGACAGATCTCAAAATGCCAGCTACATCAACAATCTCTAGAAAATATGACAGATCTCAAAATGCCAGCTACGTCAGCAATCTCTACAACATACAACTCCTCACAAAATACAAACTATATCAATAATGTCTTCAGAATAAGCAGATCTCAAAATGCCAGCTACATCAACAATCTCTAGAAAATATGACAGATCTCAAAATGCCAGCTACATCAGCAATCTGTACAAAGTATAACAGCTCTAAAAATATCAGCTACATTAATAGTCTCTTCAAAATATGACAGATCTCAGCATGCCAGCTACATTAACAATATCAGCAAAATACGACAATGCCAGCTATATCAGTAATGTGTACAAAAAATGACAGATCTCAAAATGCCAGCTACATCAGCAATATGTACAAATTACAACAGCTCTCAAAATATAAGCTACATCAATGATCTCTACAAAATATGGCAGATCTCTAAATTCGAGCTTCATCAGCCATCTCTACAAAAGACGACATCTCAAAATGCCAGCAACATCAACAATGTCTACTAACTATGACAGATATTATTATGCCAGCTACATCAGTAATCTCTGCAAAATGCAACAGATCTTAAAATGAAAGCTACATCAGTAATCGCTACAAAATATGACAGATCTCAAAATCAGCCACATTATCAATGTCTACAAAATAGGACAGATTTCAAACCAGCAACATTAACAATTTGCAGAAAATACGAGATCTCAAATGCCAGCTGCATCAGCAATCTCTACAAAACACAACAGATCTTAACATTCAAGTTACATCAACAATTTGCAGAAAATACAACAGATCTCTAAATGCCAGCTATGTCAATAATCTCTACAAATGCAACAGATCTCAAAATGCCAGCTACATCAGTAATCTCTTCAAAATATGACATATCTCAAAATACCAGCTACATCAGCAATCTTTAGAAAATAAGACAGATCTCAAAATGCCAGCAACGTTAATAATTTCTACAACATAGACTCATCTCTAAATGACAACTACATCAACAATCTCTACAGAATACGACAGATCTCAAAATGCCAGGTACATCAGTAATCCCTACAAATATGACTGATCTCAAAACCAGCCACATAATCAATCACTACTAATTATGAAAGATCTCAAATGCCAGCTACATCATAAATCTCTAAAAAGTATGAAAGATCTCAAATGCCAGATACATCAACAATCTCTAGAAAATATGACAGATCTCACAATGCCAGCTACATCAACAATCTCTAGAAAATTTAACATATCTCAAAATGTCAGCTACAGCAGTAATCTACAACATACGACTCATCTGAAAATGCCAACTACCTCAATAATCTCTACAGAATACGAAAGATCTCAAAATGCCAGCTACATCAGTAATCTCTACAAAATATAACAGATCTCAAAATGCCAACTACATCAACAATCTCTATAAAATTTGACAGATCTCAAATGCCAGCTACATCAGCAATCTCTAAAAGTATGACAGATCCCAAATGCCAGCTACATCAGCAATCTCTACAACATGCGACTCATCTCAAAAATCTTTACAGAATACAAAGATCTCAAAATGCCAGCTGCATCAGTAATCTCTAAAATATGACAGATTTGAACATGGCAGCTACATTAACAATCTCTAGAAAATACGACAGTGACAGCTATATCAGTAATCTCTTCAAAATATGACAAGTCTCAAAATGCCAGCTACATCAGCAATATGTACAAATTACAACAGCTCTCAAAATACCAGCCACATCAGCAGTCTGTATGAAATATAACAGCTCTCAAAATATCAGCTACTTTAATAATCTCTTCAAAATATGACAGATCTCAACATTACAGCTACATTAACAATCTCAACAAAATACGACAATGCCAGCTACATCAGCAATATGTACAAATAAAAACAGCTCTCAAAATACCAGCTACATCAATAATCTTTACAAAATATGGCAGATCTCAAAATGCGAGCTTCATCAGCCATCACTACAAAAGACGACAACTCAAAATGCCAGCAACATCAACAATGCCTACTAACTATGACATATATTACAATGCCAGTTACATCAGTAATCTCAATAAAATGCAACAGATTCACAATCAAGCTACATCAGTAATCTCTACAAAATATGACAGATCTCAAAACCAGCCACATTATCAATGTCTACAAAATAGGACAGATTTCAAACCAGCTACATCAACAATTTGTTAAAAATATGACAGATCTCAAAATGCCGGCAGCATCAGCAATCTCTACAAAATACAACAGATCTTAATTTTCCAGCTACATCAACAATCTCTACAAAATACGATAGATCTCAAAACCCCAGCTATTTCAGCAAAATCTACAAAATGCAAAAGATCTCAAAATGCCTGGTACATCAACAATCTCTACAAGATATGACAGATCTCAAAATGCAGCAACATCAGCAATCTCAACAAAATACGACAGCTCTGGAAATGCCGGCTACAACAATAATCTCTACAAAATAAGAGAGATCTCAAAATGCCAGCTACATCAGTAATCTCTTCAAAATATGACATATCTCAAAATTCCAGCTACATTAAGAACCTCTAGAAAATGTGACAGATCTCAAAATGCCAGCAACGTCAGAAATCTCTACAACATACGACCTCATCTCAAATGGCAACTACATCAATAATCTCTACAAAATATGACAGATCTCAAAACCAGACACATAATCAATCACTACTAAATATGAAAATCTCAAATGACAGCTACATCAGCAACCTCTAGGAAATATGCCAGATCTCAAAATGCCAGCTACGTCAGCAATCTCTACAACATACGACTCATCTCAAAATGCCAACTACATCAATAATCTCTACAGAATACAAAAGATCTCAAAATGCCAGCTACATCAGTAATCTCTTCAAAATATGACAGATCTCAAAATGGCAGCTACATCAGCAATCTCTACAAAATATGACAGATCTGAAAATGCAAGCTACATGAGCAATTCCTACAAAACACAACAGATTTCAAAATGCCAACCACATCAATAATCTCTACAAAATATGACAGATCTCAAAACCAGCCACATAATCAATCTCTACTAAATATGAAAAATCTCAAAATGCCAGCTGCATCAGTAATCTCTAAAAAGTATGACAGATTTCAAAATGCCAGCTACATCAACAATCTCTAGAAAATACGACAGATCTCAAAATGCCAGCTACATCAGCAATCTCTACAAAATACGACATATCTCAAAACCAGCTACATTAGCAGTCTCTAGAAAATATGCAGATCTCAAAACCAGCTACATCAGCAATCTCTTCAAAATAAGATGTATCGCAAAATGCCAGCTATATCAATAATCTCTACAAAATATAACAGATCTCAAATTGCAAACTACATGAACAATTTCAACAAAATAACACAGATTTCAAAATGCCAACTACATCAAAAAATCTCTACAAAATATGACAGATCTTACAATGCCAGCTAAATCTGTAATCTCTACAAAATGCGACAGATCTCAAAATGCCAGTTTCATCAACAATCTCTAAAAAATACAACAGTTGTCAAAATGCCAGGAATATCAATAATCTCTACAAAGTATGACACACCTCAAAATGCCAGCTACATCAATAATCTCTTCAAAATATGACAGATCTCAAAATTTTAGCTACATCAGTACTCTCTACAAAATATGACAGATCTCAAAACCAGCTACATGAAAAATCTCTACAAAATACGACAGATCTCAAAACCAGCTGTATCACCAATATCTACAAAATATGTCAAATCTCAAAATGAGGGAAACATCAGCAATCTCTGCAAAATATGACAGATGTCAAAATGACAGCTCCATCCTCAATCTCTACAAAAAAATGACATATTTCAAAATGCCAGCTACATCAGTAATTTGTACAAAACACAACAGCTCTAAAAATACAAGCTACACCAATAATCTCTACAAAATATGATAGAACTCAGAATGCCAGCTACATCAGTAATCTCTACAAAATACAACAGCTCTGCAAATGCCAGCTACAACAATAATCTCTGCAAAATAAGAGATCTCAAAATGCCAGCTACTTCAGTAATCTCTACAAAATTTGACATATCTCAAAATACCAGCAGCATTAACAATCTCTAGAAAACGAGACATATCTCAAAATGCCAGCAATGTCAGCAATCTCTACAACATCGACTCATCTCAAAATGCCATCTACATCAATCATTTCTACAGAATAACAGATCTCAAAATGTCAGGAATATCAGTAATCTCTTCAAAATATGGCAGATATCAAAACCAGCCACATAATCAAGCTCTACATAATATGAAAGATCTCAAAATGCCAGCTACATCAGCAAACTCTAAAAAGTATGACAGATCTCAAAATGCAGCTACATCAACAATCTCAAGAAAATATGATTGATCTCTAAATGCCAGCTACATCAGCAATCTCTACATAATACGACAGATCTCAAAATGCCAGCTACATCAACAATCTCTAGAAAATATGACAAATCTCAAAAGGCCAGCTACGTCGGCAATCTCTACAACATACAACTCCTCACAAAATACAAACTATATCAATAATGTCTTCAGAATACGACAGATCTCAAAATGCCAGCTACATCAACAATCTCTAGAAAATATGACAGATCTCAAAATGCCAGCTACATCAGTAATCTGTACAAAATATAACAGCTCTAAAAATATCAGCTACATTAATAGTCTCTTCAAATATGACAGATCTCAGCATGCCAGCTACATTAACAATATCAGCAAAATCGACAATGCCAGCTATATCAGTAATGTGTACAAAAATGACAGATCTCAAAATGCCAGCTACATCAGCAATATGTACAAATTACAACAGCTCTCAAAATATAAGCTACATCAATGATCTCTACAAAATATGGCAGATCTCTAAATTCGAAGCTTCATCAGCCATCTCTACAAAAGACGACATCTCAAAATGCCAGCAACATCAACAATGTCTACTAACTATGACAGATATTATTATGCCAGCTACATCAGTAATCTCTGCAAATGCAACAGATCTTAAAATGAAAGCTACATCAGTAATCGCTACAAAATATGACAGATCTCAAAATCAGCCACATTATCAATGTCTACAAAATAGGACAGATTTCAAACCAGCAACATTAACAATTTGCAGAAAATACAGAGATCTCAAAATGCCAGCTGCATCATCAATCTCTACAAAACACAACAGATCTTAACATTCAAGTTACATCAACAATTTGCAGAAAATACAACAGATCTCTAAATGCCAGCTATGTCAGCAATCTCTACAAAATGCAACAGATCTCAAAATGCCAGCTACATCAGTAATCTCTTCAAAATACGACATATCTCAAAATACCAGCTACATCAGCAATCTTTAGAAAATAAGACAGATCTCAAAATGCCAGCAACGTTAACAATTTCTACAACATACGACTCATCTCTAAATGACAACTACATCAACAATCTCTACAGAATACGACAGATCTCAAAATGCCAGGTACATCAGTAATCCCTACAAAATATGACTGATCTCAAAACCAGCCACATAATCAATCACTACTAATTATGAAAGATCTCAAATGCCAGATACATCAACAATCTCTAGAAAATATGACAGATCTCACAATGCCAGCTACATCAACAATCTCTAGAAAATTTAACATATCTCAAAATGTCAGCTACGTCAGTAATCTCTACAACATACGACTCATCTGAAAATGCCAACTACCTCAATAATCTCTACAGAATACGAAAGATCTCAAAATGCCAGCTACATCAGTAATCTCTACAAAATATAACAGATCTCAAAATGCCAACTACATCAACAATCTCTATAAATTTGACAGATCTCAAAATGCCAGCTACATCAGCAATCTCTAAAAGTATGACAGATCCCAAATGCCAGCTACGCCAGCAATCTCTACAACATGCACTCATCTCAAAAATCTTTACAGAATACAAAGATCTCAAATGCCAGCTGCATCAGTAATCTCTAAAAATATGACAGATTTGAACATGGCAGCTACATTAACAATCTCTAGAAAATATGACAGTGACAACTATATCAGTAATCTCTTCAAAATATGACAAGTCTCAAAATGCCAGCTACATCAGCAATATGTACAAATTACAACAGCTCTCAAAATACCAGCCACATCAGCAGTCTGTACGAAATATAACAGCTCTCAAAATATCAGCTACTTTAATAATCTCTTCAAAATATGACAGATCTCAACATTACAGCTACATTAACAATCTCAACAAAATACGACAATGCCAGCTACATCAGCAATATGTACAAATAAAAACAGCTCTCAAAATACCAGCTACATCAATAATCTTACAAAATATGGCAGATCTCAAAATGCGAGCTTCATCAGCCATCACTACAAAAGACGACAACTCAAAATGCCAGCAACATCAACAATGCCTACTAACTATGACATATATTACAATGCCAGCTACATCAGTAATCTCAATAAAATGCAACAGATCTTACAATCGAAGCTACATCAGTAATCTCTACAAAATATGACAGATCTCAAAACCAGCCACATTATCAATGTCTACAAAATAGGACAGATTTCAAACCAGCTACATCAACAATTTGTTAAAAATATGACAGATCTCAAAATGCCGGCAGCATCAGCAATCTCTACAAAATACAACAGATCTTAATTTTCCAGCTACATCAACAATCTCTACAAAATACGATAGATCTCAAAACCCCAGCTATGTCAGCAAAATCTACAAAATGCAAAAGATCTCAAATGCCTGGTACATCAACAATCTCTACAAGATATGACAGATCTCAAATGCAGCAACATCAGCAATCTCAACAAAATACGACAGCTCTGGAAATGCGCGCACAACAATAATCTCTACAAAATAAGAGAGATCTCAAAATGCCAGCTACATCAGTAATCTCTTCAAAATATGACATATCTCAAAATTCCAGCTACATTAAGAACCTCTAGAAAATGTGACAGATCTCAAAATGCCAGCAACGCCAGCAATCTCTACAACATACGACTCATCTCAAAATGGCAACTACATCAATAATCTCTACAAAATATGACAGATCTCAAAACCAGACACATAATCAATCACTACTAAATATGAAAAATCTCAAAATGACAGCTACATCAGCAACCTCCTAGGAAATATGCCAGATCTCAAAATGCCAGCTACGCCAGCAATCTCTACAACATACGACTCATCTCAAAATGCCAACTACATCAATAATCTCTACAGAATACAAAAGATCTCAAAATGCCAGCTACATCAGTAATCTCTTCAAAATATGACAGATCTCAAAATGGCAGCTACATCAGCAATCTCTACAAAATATGACAGATCTGAAAATGCAAGCTACATGAGCAATTCCTACAAACACAAAAGATTTCAAAATGCCAACCACATCAATAATCTCTACAAAATATGACAGATCTCAAAACCAGCCACATAATCAATCTCTACTAAATATGAAAATCTCAAAATGCCAGCTGCATCAGTAATCTCTAAAAGTATGACAGATTTCAAAATGCCAGCTACATCAACAATCTCTAGAAAATACGACAGATCTCAAATGCCAGCTACATCAGCAATCTCTACAAAATACGATAGATCTCAAATGCCAGCTATATAAGTAATCTCTACAAAATACGACATATCTCAAAACCAGCTACATTAGCAGTCTCTAGAAAATATGCAGATCTCAAAACCAGCTACATCAACAATCTCTTCAAAATAAGATGTATATAAAATGCCAGCTATATCAATAATCTCTACAAAACATAACAGATCTCAAAATGCAAACTACATGAACAATTTCAACAAAATAACACAGATTTCAAAATGCCAACTACATCAAAAAATCTCTACAAAATGTGACAGATCTTACAATGCCAGCTAAATCTGTAATCTCTACAAAATGCGACAGATCTCAAAATGCCAGTTTCATCAACAATCTCTAAAAAATACAACAGATGTCAAAATGCCAGGAATATCAATAATCTCTACAAAGTATGACACACCTCAAAATGCCAGCTACATCAATAATCTCTTCAAAATATGACAGATCTCAAAATTTTAGCTACATCAGTACTCTCTACAAAATAAGACAGATCTCAAAACCAGCTGTATCACCAATATCTACAAAATATGTCAAATCTCAAAATGAGGGAAACATCAGCAAACTCTGCAAAATATGACAGATGTCAAAATGACAGCTACATCCTCAATCTTTACAAAAAAATGACAGATTTCAAAATGCCAGCTACATCAGTAATTTGTACAAAACACAACAGCTCTAAAAATACAAGCTACACCAATAATCTCTACAAAATATGATAGAACTCAGAATGCCAGCTACATCAGTAATCTCTACAAAATACGACAGCTCTGCAAATGCCAGCTACAACAATAATCTCTGCAAATAAGAGATCTCAAAATGCCAGCTACTTCAGTAATCTCTACAAATTTGACATATCTCAAAATACCAGCTGCATTAACAATCTCTAGAAAACGAGACATATCTCAAAATGCCAGCAATGTCAGCAATCTCTACAACATACGACTCATCTCAAAATGCCATCTACATCAATCATTTCTACAGAATACGACAGATCTCAAAATGTCAGGAATATCAGTAATCTCTTCAAAATATGGCAGATATCAAAACCAGCCACATAATCAAGCTCTACATAATATGAAAGATCTCAAAATGCCAGCTACATCAGCAAACCCTAAAAAGTATGACAGATCTCAAAATGCAGCTACATCAACAATCTCAAGAAAATATGATTGATCTCTAAAAGCCAGCTACATCAGCAATCTCTACAAATACGACAGATCTCAAAATGCCAGCTACATCAACAATCTCTAGAAAATATGACAGATCTCAAAATGCCAGCTACGTCAGCAATCTCTACAACATACAACCCTCACAAAATACAAACTATATCAATAATGTCTTCAGAATACGACAGATCTCAAAATGCCAGCTACATCAACAATCTCTAGAAAATATGACAGATCTCAAAATGCCAGCTACATCAGCAATCTGTACAAAGTATAACAGCTCTAAAAATATCAGCTACATTAATAGTCTCTTCAAAATATGACAGATCTCAGCATGCCAGCTACATTAACAATATCAGCAAAATACGACAATGCCAGCTATATCAGTAATGTGTACAAAAAATGACAGATCTCAAAATGCCAGCTACATCAGCAATATGTACAAATTACAACAGCTCTCAAAATATAAGCTACATCAATGATCTCTACAAAATATGGCAGATCTCTAAATTCGAGCTTCATCAGCCATCTCTACAAAAGACGACATCTCAAAATGCCAGCAACATCAACAATGTCTACTAACTATGACAGATATTATTATGCCAGCTACATCAGTAATCTCTGCAAATGCAACAGATCTTAAATGAAAGCTACATCAGTAATCGCTACAAAATATGACAGATCTCAAAATCAGCCACATTATCAATGTCTACAAAATAGGACAGATTTCAAACCAGCAACATTAACAATTTGTAGAAAATACGAGATCTCAAAATGCCAGCTGCATCAGCAATCTCTACAAAACACAACAGATCTTAACATTCAAGTTACATCAACAATTTGCAGAAAATACAACAGATCTCTAAATGCCAGCTATGTCAGCAATCTCTACAAAATGCAACAGATCTCAAAATGCCAGCTACATCAGTAATCTCTTCAAAATATGACATATCTCAAAATACCAGCTACATCAGCAATCTTTAGAAAATAAGACAGATCTCAAAATGCCAGCAACGTTAACAATTTCTACAACATACGACTCATCTCTAAATGACAACTACATCAACAATCTCTACAGAATACGACAGATCTCAAAATGCCAGGTACATCAGTAATCCCTACAAAATATGACTGATCTCAAAACCAGCCACATAATCAATCACTACTAATTATGAAAGATCTCTAAATGCCAGCTACATCATAAATCTCTAAAAAGTATGAAAGATCTCAAAATGCCAGATACATCAACAATCTCTAGAAAATATGACAGATCTCACAATGCCAGCTACATCAACAATCTCTAGAAAATTTAACATATCTCAAAATGTCAGCTACTCCAGTAATCTCTACAACATACGACTCATCTGAAAATGCCAACTACCTCAATAATCTCTACAGAATAAGAAGATCTCAAAATGCCAGCTACATCAGTAATCTCTACAAAATATAACAGATCTCAAAATGCCAACTACATCAACAATCTCTATAAAATTTGACAGATCTCAAAATGCCAGCTACATCAGCAATCTCTAAAAAGTATGACAGATCCCAAAATGCCAGCTACATCAGCAATCTCTACAACATGCGACTCATCTCAAAAAATCTTTACAGAATACAAAAGATCTCAAAATGCCAGCTGCATCAGTAATCTCTAAAAATATGACAGATTTGAACATGGCAGCTACATTAACAATCTCTAGAAAATACGACAGTGACAGCTATATCAGTAATCTCTTCAAAATATGACAAGTCTCAAAATGCCAGCTACATCAGCAATATGTACAAATTACAACAGCTCTCAAAATACCAGCCACATCAGCAGTCTGTAGAAATATAACAGCTCTCAAAATATCAGCTACTTTAATAATCTCTTCAAAATATGACAGATCTCAACATTACAGCTACATTAACAATCTCAACAAAATACGACAATGCCAGCTACATCAGCAATATGTACAAATAAAAACAGCTCTCAAAATACCAGCTACATCAATAATCTTTACAAAATATGGCAGATCTCAAAATGCGAGCTTCATCAGCCATCACTACAAAAGACGACAACTCAAAATGCCAGCAACATCAACAATGCCTACTAACTATGACATATATTACAATGCCAGTTACATCAGTAATCTCAATAAATGCAACAGATCTTACAATCAAGCTACATCAGTAATCTCTACAAAATATGACAGATCTCAAAACCAGCCACATTATCAATGTCTACAAAATAGGACAGATTTCAAACCAGCTACATCAACAATTTGTTAAAAATATGACAGATCTCAAAATGCCGCAGCATCAGCAATCTCTACAAAATACAACAGATCTTAATTTTCCAGCTACATCAACAATCTCTACAAAATACGATAGATCTCAAAACCCCAGCTATTTCAGCAAAATCTACAAAATGCAAAAGATCTCAAAATGCCTGGTACATCAACAATCTCTACAAGATATGACAGATCTCAAAATGCAGCAACATCAGCAATCTCAACAAAATACGACAGCTCTGGAAATGCCGGCTACAACAATAATCTCTACAAAATAAGAGAGATCTCAAAATGCCAGCTACATCAGTAATCTCTTCAAAATATGACATATCTCAAAATTCCAGCTACATTAAGAACCTCTAGAAAATGTGACAGATCTCAAAATGCCAGCAACGTCAGAAATCTCTACAACATACGACTCATCTCAAAATGGCAACTACATCAATAATCTCTACAAAATATGACAGATCTCAAAACCAGACACATAATCAATCACTACTAAATATGAAAATCTCAAAATGACAGCTACATCAGCAACCTCTAGGAAATATGCCAGATCTCAAAATGCCAGCTACGCCAGCAATCTCTACAACATACGACTCATCTCAAAATGCCAACTACATCAATAATCTCTACAGAATACAAAAGATCTCAAAATGCCAGCTACATCAGTAATCTCTTCAAAATATGACAGATCTCAAAATGGCAGCTACATCAGCAATCTCTACAAAATATGACAGATCTGAAATGCAAGCTACATGAGCAATTCCTACAAAACACAACAGATTTCAAAATGCCAACCACATCAATAATCTCTACAAAATATGACAGATCTCAAAACCAGCCACATAATCAATCTCTGCTAAATATGAAAAATCTCAAATGCCAGCTGCATCAGTAATCTCTAAAAGTATGACAGATTTCAAAATGCCAGCTACATCAACAATCTCTAGAAAATACGACAGATCTCAAAATGCCAGCTACATCAGCAATCTCTACAAAATAGACATATCTCAAAACCAGCTACATTAGCAGTCTCTAGAAAATATGCAGATCTCAAAACCAGCTACATCAGCAATCTCTTCAAAATAAGATGTATCTCAAAATGCCAGCTATATCAATAATCTCTACAAAATATAACAGATCTCAAATTGCAAACTACATGAACAATTTCAACAAAATAACACAGATTTCAAAATGCCAACTACATCAAAAAAATCTCTACAAAATATGACAGATCTTACAATGCCAGCTAAATCTGTAATCTCTACAAAATGCGACAGATCTCAAAATGCCAGTTTCATCAACAATCTCTAAAAAATACAACAGTTGTCAAAATGCCAGGAATATCAATAATCTCTACAAAGTATGACACACCTCAAAATGCCAGCTACATCAATAATCTCTTCAAAATATGACAGATCTCAAAATTTTAGCTACATCAGTACTCTCTACAAAATATGACAGATCTCAAAACCAGCTACATGAAAAATCTCTACAAAATACGACAGATCTCAAAACCAGCTGTATCACCAATATCTACAAAATATGTCAAATCTCAAAATGAGGGAAACATCAGCAATCTCTGCAAAATATGACAGATGTCAAAATGACAGCTCCATCCTCAATCTCTACAAAAAAAAATGACATATTTCAAAATGCCAGCTACATCAGTAATTTGTACAAAACACAACAGCTCTAAAAATACAAGCTACACCAATAATCTCTACAAAATATGATAGAACTCAGAATGCCAGCTACATCAGTAATCTCTACAAAATACAACAGCTCTGCAAATGCCAGCTACAACAATAATCTCTGCAAAATAAGAGAGATCTCAAAATGCCAGCTACTTCAGTAATCTCTACAAAATTTGACATATCTCAAAATACCAGCAGCATTAACAATCTCTAGAAAACGAGACATATCTCAAAATGCCAGCAATGTCAGCAATCTCTACAACATACGACTCATCTCAAAATGCCATCTACATCAATCATTTCTACAGAATACGACAGATCTCAAAATGTCAGGAATATCAGTAATCTCTTCAAAATATGGCAGATATCAAAACCAGCCACATAATCAAGCTCTACATAATATGAAAGATCTCAAAATGCCAGCTACATCAGCAAACTCTAAAAGTATGACAGATCTCAAATGCAGCTACATCAACAATCTCAAGAAAATATGATTGATCTCTAAATGCCAGCTACATCAGCAATCTCTACATATCTGACAGATCTCAAAATGCCAGCTACATCAACAATCTCTAGAAAATATGACAAATCTCAAAAGGCCAGCTACGTCCGGAATCTCTACAACATACAACTCCTCACAAAATACAAACTATATCAATAATGTCTTCAGAATACGAGATCTCAAAATGCCAGCTACATCAACAATCTCTAGAAAATATGACAGATCTCAAAATGCCAGCTACATCAGTAATCTGTACAAAGTATAACAGCTCTAAAAATATCAGCTACATTAATAGTCTCTTCAAAATATGACAGATCTCAGCATGCCAGCTACATTAACAATATCAGCAAAATACGACAATGCCAGCTATATCAGTAATGTGTACAAAAAATGACAGATCTCAAAATGCCAGCTACATCAGCAATATGTACAAATTACAACAGCTCTCAAAATATAAGCTACATCAATGATCTCTACAAAATATGGCAGATCTCTAAATTCGAGCTTCATCAGCCATCTCTACAAAAGACGACATCTCAAAATGCCAGCAACATCAACAATGTCTACTAACTATGACAGATATTATTATGCCAGCTACATCAGTAATCTCTGCAAATGCAACAGATCTTAAAATGAAAGCTACATCAGTAATCGCTACAAAATATGACAGATCTCAAAATCAGCCACATTATCAATGTCTACAAATAGGACAGATTTCAAACCAGCAACATTAACAATTTGCAGAAAATACGAGAGATCTCAAAATGCCAGCTGCATCATCAATCTCTACAAAACACAACAGATCTTAACATTCAAGTTACATCAACAATTTGAGAAAATACAACAGATCTCTAAATGCCAGCTATGTCAGCAATCTCTACAAAATGCAACAGATCTCAAAATGCCAGCTCATCAGTAATCTCTTCAAAATACGACATATCTCAAAATACCAGCTACATCAGCAATCTTTAGAAAATAAGACAGATCTCAAAATGCCAGCAACGTTAATAATTTCTACAACATACGACTCATCTCTAAATGACAACTACATCAACAATCTCTACAGAATACGACAGATCTCAAAATGCCAGGTACATCAGTAATCCCTACAAATATGACTGATCTCAAACCAGCCACATAATCAATCACTACTAATTATGAAAGATCTCAAATGCCAGCTACATCATAAATCTCTAAAAAGTATGAAAGATCTCAAAATGCCAGATACATCAACAATCTCTAGAAAATATGACAGATCTCACAATGCCAGCTACATCAACAATCTCTAGAAAATTTAACATATCTCAAAATGTCAGCTACGTCAGTAATCTCTACAACATACGACTCATCTGAAAATGCCAACTACCTCAATAATCTCTACAGAATACGAAAGATCTCAAAATGCCAGCTACATCAGTAATCTCTACAAAATATAACAGATCTCAAAATGCCAACTACATCAACAATCTCTATAAAATTTGACAGATCTCAAAATGCCAGCTACATCAGCAATCTCTAAAAGTATGACAGATCCCAAAATGCCAGCTACGCCAGCAATCTCTACAACATGCACTCATCTCAAAAATCTTTACAGAATACAAAAGATCTCAAATGCCAGCTGCATCAGTAATCTCTAAAAATATGACAGATTTGAACATGGCAGCTACATTAACAATCTCTAGAAAATATGACAGTGACAACTATATCAGTAATCTCTTCAATATGACAAGTCTCAAAATGCCAGCTACATCAGCAATATGTACAAATTACAACAGCTCTCAAAATACCAGCCACATCAGCAGTCTGTACGAAATATAACAGTCTCAAAATATCAGCTACTTTAATAATCTCTTCAAAATATGACAGATCTCAACATTACAGCTACATTAACAATCTCAACAAAATACGACAATGCCAGCTACATCAGCAATATGTACAAATAAAACAGCTCAAAATACCAGCTACATCAATAATCTTTACAAAATATGGCAGATCTCAAATGCGAAGCTTCATCAGCCATCACTACAAAAGACGACAACTCAAAATGCCAGCAACATCAACAATGCCTACTAACTATGACATATATTACAATGCCAGCTACATCAGTAATCTCAATAAATGCAACAGATCTTACAATCGAAGCTACATCAGTAATCTCTACAAAATATGACAGATCTCAAAACCAGCCACATTATCAATGTCTACAAAATAGGACAGATTTCAAACCAGCTACATCAACAATTTGTTAAAAATATGACAGATCTCAAAATGCCGGCAGCATCAGCAATCTCTACAAAATACAACAGATCTTAATTTTCCAGCTACATCAACAATCTCTACAAAATACGATAGATCTCAAAACCCCAGCTATGTCAGCAAAATCTACAAAATGCAAAAGATCTCAAATGCCTGGTACATCAACAATCTCTACAAGATATGACAGATCTCAAAATGCAGCAACATCAGCAATCTCAACAAAATACTACAGCTCTGGAAATGCTCACAACAATAATCTCTACAAAATAAGAGAGATCTCAAATGCCAGCTACATCAGTAATCTCTTCAAAATATGACATATCTCAAAATTCCAGCTACATTAAGAACCTCTAGAAAATGTGACAGATCTCAAAATGCCAGCAACGCCAGCAATCTCTACAACATAATGACTCCATCTCAAAATGGCAACTACATCAATAATCTCTACAAAATATGACAGATCTCAAAACCAGACACATAATCAATCACTACTAAATATGAAAAATCTCAAAATGACAGCTACATCAGCAACCTCTAGGAAATATGCCAGATCTCAAAATGCCAGCTACGTCAGCAATCTCTACAACATACGACTCATCTCAAAATGCCAACTACATCAATAATCTCTACAGAATACAAAAGATCTCAAAATGCCAGCTACATCAGTAATCTCTTCAAAATATGACAGATCTCAAAATGGCAGCTACATCAGCAATCTCTACAAAATATGACAGATCTGAAAATGCAAGCTACATGAGCAATTCCTACAAAACACAAAAGATTTCAAAATGCCAACCACATCAATAATCTCTACAAAATATGACAGATCTCAAAACCAGCCACATAATCAATCTCTACTAAATATGAAAAATCTCAAAATGCCAGCTGCATCAGTAATCTCTAAAAAGTATGACAGATTTCAAAATGCCAGCTACATCAACAATCTCTAGAAAATACGACAGATCTCAAAATGCCAGCTACATCAGCAATCTCTACAAAATACGACAGATCTCAAAATGCCAGCTATATAAGTAATCTCTACAAAATACGACATATCTCAAAACCAGCTACATTAGCAGTCTCTAGAAAATATGCAGATCTCAAAACCAGCTACATCAACAATCTCTTCAAAATAAGATGTATCGCAAAATGCCAGCTATATCAATAATCTCTACAAAACATAACAGATCTCAAAATGCAAACTACATGAACAATTTCAACAAAATAACACAGATTTCAAAATGCCAACTACATCAAAAAATCTCTACAAAATGTGACAGATCTTACAATGCCAGCTAAATCTGTAATCTCTACAAAATGCGACAGATCTCAAAATGCCAGTTTCATCAACAATCTCTAAAAAATACAACAGATGTCAAAATGCCAGGAATATCAATAATCTCTACAAAGTATGACACACCTCAAAATGCCAGCTACATCAATAATCTCTTCAAAATATGACAGATCTCAAAATTTTAGCTACATCAGTACTCTACAAAATAAGACAGATCTCAAAACCAGCTGTATCACCAATATCTACAAAATATGTCAAATCTCAAAATGAGGGAAACATCAGCAAACTCTGCAAAATATGACAGATGTCAAAATGACAGCTACATCCTCAATCTTTACAAAAAAATGACAGATTTCAAAATGCCAGCTACATCAGTAATTTGTACAAAACACAACAGCTCTAAAAATACAAGCTACACCAATAATCTCTACAAAATATGATAGAACTCAGAATGCCAGCTACATCAGTAATCTCTACAAAATACGACAGCTCTGCAAATGCCAGCTACAACAATAATCTCTGCAAAATAAGAGAGATCTCAAAATGCCAGCTACTTCAGTAATCTCTACAAAATTTGACATATCTCAAAATACCAGCTGCATTAACAATCTCTAGAAAACGAGACATATCTCAAAATGCCAGCAATGTCAGCAACTCTACAACATAATGACTCATCTCAAATGCCATCTACATCAATCATTTCTACAGAATACGACAGATCTCAAAATGTCAGGAATATCAGTAATCTCTTCAAAATATGGAGATATCAAAACCAGCCACATAATCAAGCTCTACATAATATGAAAGATCTCAAAATGCCAGCTACATCAGCAAACCTAAAAAGTATGACAGATCTCAAAATGCAGCTCACATCAACAATCTCAAGAAAATATGATTGATCTCTAAAAGCCAGCTACATCAGCAATCTCTACAAAATACGACAGATCTCAAAATGCCAGCTACATCAACAATCTCTAGAAAATATGACAGATCTCAAAATGCCAGCTACGTCAGCAATCTCTACAACATACAACTCCTCACAAAATACAAACTATATCAATAATGTCTTCAGAATACGACAGATCTCAAAATGCCAGCTACATCAACAATCTCTAGAAAATATGACAGATCTCAAAATGCCAGCTACATCAGCAATCTGTACAAAGTATAACAGCTCTAAAAATATCAGCTACATTAATAGTCTCTTCAAAATATGACAGATCTCAGCATGCCAGCTACATTAACAATATCAGCAAAATACGACAATGCCAGCTATATCAGTAAAGTGTACAAAAAATGACAGATCTCAAAATGCCAGCTACATCAGCAATATGTACAAATTACAACAGCTCTCAAAATATAAGCTACATCAATGATCTCTACAAAATATGGCAGAT
Source organism: Neoceratodus forsteri (assembly GCA_016271365.2). Classification (NCBI taxonomy): domain Eukaryota; kingdom Metazoa; phylum Chordata; order Ceratodontiformes; family Ceratodontidae; genus Neoceratodus; species Neoceratodus forsteri. The sequence continues at coordinate 877,483,370 of CM028131.1, read as the reverse complement.
CTCTAAATTCGAGCTTCATCAGCCATCTCTACAAAAGACGACATCTCAAAATGCCAGCAACATCAACAATGTCTACTAACTATGACAGATATTATTATGCCAGCTACATCAGTAATCTCTGCAAATGCAACAGATCTTAAAATGAAAGCTACATCAGTAATCGCTACAAAATATGACAGATCTCAAAATCAGCCACATTATCAATGTCTACAAAATAGGACAGATTTCAAACCAGCAACATTAACAATTTGCAGAAAATACGAGATCTCAAATGCCAGCTGCATCAGCAATCTCTACAAAACACAACAGATCTTAACATTCAAGTTACATCAACAATTTGCAGAAAATACAACAGATCTCTAAATGCCAGCTATGTCAGCAATCTCTACAAAATGCAACAGATCTCAAAATGCCAGCTACATCAGTAATCTCTTCAAAATATGACATATCTCAAAATACCAGCTACATCAGCAATCTTTAGAATAAGACAGATCTCAAAATGCCAGCAACGTTAACTAATTTCTACAACATACGACTCATCTCTAAATGACAACTACATCAACAATCTCTACAGAATACGACAGATCTCAAAATGCCAGGTACATCAGTAATCCCTACAAAATATGACTGATCTCAAAACCAGCCACATAATCAATCCTACTAATTATGAAAGATCTCTAAATGCCAGCTACATCATAAATCTCTAAAAAGTATGAAAGATCTCAAAATGCCAGATACATCAACAATCTCTAGAAAATATGACAGATCTCACAATGCCAGCTTACATCAACAATCTCTAGAAAATTTAACATATCTCAAAATGTCAGCTACGCCAGTAATCTCTACAACATACGACTCATCTGAAAATGCCAACTACCTCAATAATCTCTACAGAATAGAAAGATCTCAAAATGCCAGCTACATCAGTAATCTCTACAAAATATAACAGATCTCAAAATGCCAACTACATCAACAATCTCTATAAAATTTGACAGATCTCAAAATGCCAGCTACATCAGCAATCTCTAAAAAGTATGACAGATCCCAAAATGCCAGCTACGGTCAGCAATCTCTACAACATGACTCATCTCAAAAATCTTTACAGAATACAAAGATCTCAAAATGCCAGCTGCATCAGTAATCTCTAAAAATATGACAGATTTGAACATGGCAGCTACATTAACAATCTCTAGAAAATACGACAGTGACAGCTATATCAGTAATCTCTTCAAAATATGACAAGTCTCAAAATGCCAGCTACATCAGCAATATGTACAAATTACAACAGCTCTCAAAATACCAGCCACATCAGCAGTCTGTAATGAAATATAACAGCTCTCAAAATATCAGCTACTTTAATAATCTCTTCAAAATATGACAGATCTCAACATTACAGCTACATTTACAATCTCAACAAAATACGACAATGCCAACTACATCAGCAATATGTACAAATAAAACAGCTCTCAAAATACCAGCTACATCAATAATCTTACAAAATATGGCAGATCTCAAAATGCGAGCTTCATCAGCCATCACTACAAAAGACGACAACTCAAAATGCTAGCAACATCAACAATGCCTACTAACTATGACATATATTACAATGCCAGCAACATCAGTAATCTCAATAAATGCAACAGATCTTACAATCGAAGCTACATCAGTAATCTCTACAAAATATGACAGATCTCAAAACCAGCCACATTATCAATGTCTACAAAATAGGACAGATTTCAAACCAGCTACATCAACAATTTGTTAAAAATATGACAGATCTCAAAATGCCGCAGCATCCAGCAATCTCTACAAAATACAACAGATCTTAATTTTCCAGCTACATCAACAATCTCTACAAAATAATGATAGATCTCAAAACCCCAGCTATGTCAGCAAAATCTACAAAATGCAAAAGATCTCAAATGCCTGGTACATCAACAATCTCTACAAGATATGACAGATCTCAAAATGCAGCAACATCAGCAATCTCAACAAAATACGACAGCTCTGGAAATGCCAGCTACAACAATAATCTCTATAAAATAAGAGAGATCTCAAAATGCCAGCTACATCAGTAATCTCTTCAAAATATGACATATCTAAAATTCCAGCTACATTAAGAACCTCTAGAAAATGTGACAGATCTCAAAATGCCAGCAACGCCAGCAATCTCTACAACATACGACTCCATCTCAAAATGGCAACTACATCAATAATCTCTACAAAATATGACAGATCTCAAAACCAGACACATAATCAATCACTACTAAATATGAAAATCTCAAAATGACAGCTACATCAGCAACCTCTAGAAATATGCCAGATCTCAAAATGCCAGCTACGCCAGCAATCTCTACAACATACGACTCATCTCAAAATGCCAACTACATCAATAATCTCTACAGAATACAAAAGATCTCAAAATGCCAGCTACATCAGTAATCTCTTCAAAATATGACAGATCTCAAAATGGCAGCTACATCAGCAATCTCTACAAAATATGACAGATCTGAAAATGCAAGCTACATGAGCAATTCCTACAAAACACAACAGATTTCAAAATGCCAACCACATCAATAATCTCTACAAAATATGACAGATCTCAAAATCAGCCACATAATCAATCTCTACTAAATATGAAAAATCTCAAAATGCCAGCTGCATCAGTAATCTCTAAAAAGTATGACAGATTTCAAAATGCCAGCTACATCAACAATCTCTAGAAAATACGATAGATCTCAAAATGCCAGCTACATCAGCAATCTCTACAAAATACGACAGATCTCAAAATGCCAGCTACATCGACAACCTCTAGGAAATATGCCAGATCACAAAATGCCAGCTACGTCAGCAATCTCTACAACATACGACTCATCTCAAAATGCCAACTACATCAATAATCTCTACAGAATACGAAAGATCTCAAAATGCCTGCTACATCAGTAATCTCTACAAAATATGACAGATATCAAAATGCCAGCTACATCAGCAATCTCTACAAAATATGACAGATCTCAAAATGAAAGCTACATGTGCAATTAATACAAAATACAACAGATTTCAAAATGCCAACTACATCAAAAAATCTCTAGAAAATACAACAGATCTTAAAATGCCAGCTTCATCAGCAATCTCAAAACATGTCAGATTTCAAAATACCAGCTACATCCACAATCTCTACAAAATACAAAAGATCTCAAAATGCCAGCTTCATCAACAATCTCTAGAAAATATGACAGATCTCAAAATGCCAGCTACGTCAGCAATCTCTACAACATATGACTCATCTCAAAATGATAACTACATCAATAATCTCTACAGAATATGACTGATCTCAAAATGCAAGCTACATCAGTGATCTCAACAAAATATGACAGATCTCAAAACCAGCCACATAATCAATGTCTAAAAAATATGACAGAACTCAAAATGCCAGCTACATCAGCAATCTCTAAAAAGTATGACAGATCAGAAAATGCCAGCAACATCAGCAATCTTAGTAAAATTTGACAGATCTCAAAATGCCATCTACATCAGCAATTTCTACAAAATACAAAAGTCTCAAAATGAGAGCTACATCAACAATCTCTTCAAAATATAACAGATTTCAAAATTCCAGCTACATCAGTAATCTCTACAAAATATGACAGCTCTCAAAATGCCAGCTAGAACAATATCTACAAAATAACAGAGATCTCAAAATGCCAGCTACATCGACAATCTCTACAAAATGCGACAGATCTTAAAATGCCAGCTGCATCAGTTATTTCTACAAAATGCGACAGCTCTCAAAATGCCAGCTACAGTAGCAATCTCTACAAAACACAACAGGTTTCAAAATGGCAGCTAAATCAACAATCTCTACAAAATATGACAGATCTCAAAATGCGAGCCACATCAGTAATCTCTATAAAAAATGATAGATCTCAGAATGTCAGTGACATCAACAATCTCTACAAAATACGACAGATCTTAAAACCACTTACATGAACAATCCCTACAAAATATGACAGATCTCAAAATGCCAGCTACATCCACAATCTCGACGAATATGACAGCTGTCAAAATGCCAGCTACAACAAAATCTGTACTAAATACCACAGCTTTAAAAATACCAGCTACATTAATAATCTCTACAAAATATGACACATCTCATAATGCTAAATACATCAATAATCTCTACAAAATATAACAGATCTCAAGATACGAGCTTCATTAGCAATTTCAACAAAGGCGACAGATCTCAAAATGCCAGCTACATCATAATGTCTACTACTATGACAGATAATATAATGCCAGCTACATCGGTAATCTCTGGAAAATGCAAGCTGTATAAACAATTTCTACAAAATATGACAGATCTCAAAATTCCAGTTAGATCAGTAATCTCTGCAAAATACGACATATCTCAAAATGCCAGCTATATCTGTAATCTCTACAAAATACGACATATCTCAAAACCAGCTACATTAGCAGTCTCTAGAAAATACGCAGATCTCAAAACCAGCTACATCAACAATCTCTTCAAAATAAGATGTATCGCAAAATGCCAGCTATATCAATAATCTCTACAAAATATAACAGATCTCAAAATGCAAACTACATGAACAATTTCAACAAAATAACACAGATTTCAAAATGCCAACTACATTAAAAAATCTCTACAAAATATGACAGATCTTACAATGCCAGCTAAATCAGTAATCTCTACAAAATGCGACAGATCTCAAAATGCCAGTTTCATCAACAATCTCTAAAAAATACAACAGATGTCAAAATGCCAGGAATATCAATAATCTCTACAAAGTATGACACACCTCAAAATGCCAGCTACATCAGTAATCTCTTCAAAATATGACAGATCTCAAAATTTTAGCTACATCAGTACTCTCTACAAATATGACAGATCTCAAAACCAGCTACATGAACAATCTCAACAAAATACGACAGGTCTCAAAACCAGCTGTATAACCAATATCTACAAAACATGTCAAATCTCAAATGAGGGAAACATCAGCAATCTCTGCAAAATATGACAGATGTCAAATGACAGCTACATCCTCAATCTCTCACAAAAATGACAGATTTCAAAATGCCAGCTACATCAGTAATTTGTACAAACACAACAGCTCTAAAACTACAAGCTACATTAATAATCTCTACAAAATATGACAGATGTCAAATGCCAGCTACATCAACAATCTACAAAATATGACAGAACTGAGAATGCCAGCTACATCAGCAATCTCTACAAAATACGACAGCTCTGCAAATGCAAGCTACAACAATAATCTCTGCAAAATAAGAGAGATCTCAAAATGCCAGCTACATCAGTAATCTCTACAAAATTTGACATATCTCAAAATACCAGATGCATCAACAATCTCTAGAAAATGAGACATATCTCAAAATGCCAGCAACGTCAGCAATCTCTACAACATACGACTCATCTCAAAATGCCATCTACATCAATCATTTCTATAGAATACGACAGATCTCAAAATGTCAGGAATATCAGTAATCTCTTCAAAATATGACAGATATCAAAACAAGTCACATAATCAATCTCTACATAATATAAAAGATCTCAAAAATGCCAGCTACATCAGCAATCTCTAAAAAGTATGACAGATCTCAAAATGCAGCTACATCAACAATCTCAAGAAAATATGACTGATCTCTAAATGCCAGCTACATCAGCAATCTCTACAAAATACCAGATCTCAAAATGCCAGCTACATCAACAATCTCTAGAAAATATGACAGATCTCAAAATGCCAGCTAATGTCAGCAATCTCTACAACATACAACTCTCACAAAATGCAAACTACATCAACAATGTCTTCAGAATACGACAGATCACAAAATGCCAGCTACATCAGTAATCTCTACAAAATATGACAGATCTCAAAATGCCAGCTACATCAGCAATCTGTACAAAATATAACAGCTCTCAAAATATCAGCTACATTAATAGTCTGTTCAGAATATGACATATCTCAGCATTCCAGCTACATTAACAATCTCAGCAAAATACGACAATGCCAGCTATATCAGTATTGTGTACAAAAAATAACAGATCTCAAAATGCCAGCTACATCAGTAATATGAACAAATTACAACAGCTCTCAAAAAATAAGCTACATCGATAATCTCTACAAAATATGGCAGATCTCAAAATGCGAGCTTCATCAGCCATCTCTATGAAAGACGACATCTCAAATGCCAGCAACATCAATAATGTACACTAACTTTGACAGATATTATAATGCCAGCTACATCAGTAATCTCTCCAAAGTGCAACAGCTCTTACAATGAAAGCTACATCAGTAATCGCTACATAATATGACAGATCTTAAAACCAGCCACATGATCAATGACTACAAAATAGAACAGATTTCAAACCAGCTACATTAACAATTTGCATAAAGTACGACAGATCTCAAAATGCCAGCTGCATCAGCAATCTCTACAAAATACAACACATCTTAACATTCAAGCTACATCAACAATTTGCAGAACATACGACAGATCTCAAAATGCCAGCTATGTCAGCAATCTCTACAAAATGCAATAGATCTCAAAATGCCAGCTACATCAGTAATCTCTTCAAAATACGACATTTCTCAAAATACCAGCTACATCAGCAATCTCTAGAAAATGAGACAGATCTCAAAATGCCAGCAATGTCAGCAATTTCTACAACATACGACTCATTTCAAAATGCCAGCTACATCAACAATCTCTGCAGAATACGACAGATCTCAAAATGCCAGCTACATCAGCAATCTCTAGAAAGTATGACAGATCTCAAAATGCCAGGTACATAAACAATCTCTGAAAATATGACAGATCTCAAAATGAAAGCTACATCAGCAATCTCTACAAAATATGACAGGTCTCAAATGCCAGCTACATCAACAATCTCTAGAAAAAGAGACATATCTCAAAATGCCAGCTACATCAGCAATCTCTACAATATACGACTCATTTCAAAATGCCAACTACATCAATAATCTCTGTAGAATACGAAAGATCTCAAAATGCCAGCTACATCAGTAATCTCTACAAAACATGACAGATCTCAAAATGCCAGCTACATCAGAAATCTCTACAAATATGACAGATCTCAAAATGCCAGCTACATCAACAACTCTATAAAATTTGACAGATCTCAAACTGCCAGCTACATCAGCAATCTCTAAAAGTATGACAGATCCCAAAATGCCAGCTATGTCAGCAATCTCTACAACATGTGACTCATCTCAAAAATCTCTACAGAATACAAAAGATCTCAAAATGCCAGCTACATCAGGAATCTCTAAAAATATGACAGATTTGAACATGGCAGCTACATTAACAATCTCTAGAAAATACGACAGTGACAGCTATATCAGTAATCTCTTCAAATTATGACAGGTCTCAAAATGCCAGCTACATCAGCAATATGTACAAATTACAACAGCTCTCAAAATACCAGCTACATCAGCAGTCTGTATGAAACATAACAGCTCTCAAAATATCAGCTACTTTAATAATCTCTTCAAAATATGACAGATCTCAACATTACAGCTACATTAACACTTTCAACAAAATACGACAATGCCAGCTACATCAGCAATATGTACAAATAAAAACAGGTCTCAAAATACCAGCTACATCAATAATCTTTACAAAATATGGCAGATCTCAAAATGCGAGCTTCATCAGCCATCACTACAAAAGACGACATCTCAAATGCCAGCAACATCAACAATGCCTACTAACTATGACAGATATTACAATGCCAGCTACACTGGGTAATTTCAATAAAATTCAACAGACTTACAATGGAAGCTACATCAGTAATCTCTACAAAATATGACAGATCTCAAAACCAGCCACATCATTAATGTCTACAAAATAGGACAGATTTCAAACCAGCTACATCAACAATTTGTTAAAAATATGACAGATCTCAAAATGCAAACTACATGAGCAATTCCTACAAAACACAACAGATTTCAAAATGCCAACCACATCAATAATCTCTACAAAATATGACAGATCTCAAAACCAGCCACATAATCAATCTCTACTAAATATGAAAAATCTCAAAATGCCAGCTGCATCAGTAATCTCTAAAAGTATGACAGATTTCAAATGCCAGCTACATCAACAACTCTAGAAAATACGACAGATCTCAAAATGCCAGCTACATCAACAACCCTAGAAAATATGACACATCTCAAAATGCCAGCTACATCAGCAATCTCTACAAAATACGACAGATCTCAAATGCCAGCTACATCAACAACCTCTAGGAAATATGCCAGATCACAAAATGCCAGCTACATCAGCAATCTCTACAACATACGACTCATCTCAAAATGCCAACTACATCAATAATCTCAACAGAATACGAAAGATCTCAAAATGCCAGCTACATCAGTAATCTCTACAAAATATGACAGATCTCAAAATGCCAGCTACATCAGCAATCTCTACAAAATATGACAGATCTCAAAATGCAAGCTACATGTGCAATTAATACAAAATACAACAGATTTCAAAATGCCAACTACATCAAAAATCTCTACAAATACAACAGATCTTAAAATGCCAGCTACAACAAAATCTGTACAAAATACAACAGCTTTAAAAATACCAGCTACATTAATAATCTCTACAAAATATGACAGATCTCATAATGCTAAATACATCAATAATCTCTACAAAATATAACAGATCTCAAGATGCGAGCTTCATTAGCAATCTCAACAAAAGACGACAGATCTCAAAATGCCAGCTACATCAACAATGTCTACTAACTATGACAGATAATATAATGCCAGCTACATCGGTAATCTCTGGAAAATGCAAGCTGTATGAACAATTTCTACAAAATATGACCGATGTCAAAATTCCAGTTAGATCAGTAATCTCTGCAAATACGACATATCTCAAAATGCCAGCTATATCTGTAATCTCTACAAATACTATATCTCAAACCAGCTACATTAGCAGTCTCTAGAAAATACGCAGATCTCAAAACCAGCTACATCAACAATCTCTTCAAAATAAGATGTATCGCAAAATGCCAGCTATATCAATAATCTCTACAAAATATAACAGATCTCAAAATGCAAACTACATGAACAATTTCAACAAAATAACACAGATTTCAAAATGCCAACTACATTAAAAATCTCTACAAAATATGACAGATCTTACAATGCCAGCTAAATCAGTAGTCTCTACAAAATGCGATAGATCTCAAAATGCCAGTTTCATCAACAATCTCTAAAAATACAACAGATGTCAAATGCCAGGAATATCAATAATCTCACAAAGTATGACACACTTCAAAAATGCCAGCTACATCAGTAATCTCTTCAAATATGACAGATCTAAAATTTTAGCTACATCAATACCTCTACAAAATATGACAGATCTCAAAACCAGCTACATGAACAATCTCAACAAAATACTGACAGGTCTCAAAACCAGCTGTATAACCAATATCTACAAAACATGTCAAATCTCAAATGAGGGAAACATCAGCAATCTCTGCAAAATATGACAGATGTCAAAATGACAGCTACATCCACAATCTCTACAAAAATGACAGATTTCAAAATGCCAGCTACATCAGTAATTTGTACAAAACACAACAGCTCTAAAAGTACAAGCTACATTAATAATCTCTACAAAATATGACAGATGTCAAAATGCCAGCTACATCAACAATCTCTACAAAATATGACAGAACTGAGAATGCCAGCTACATCAGCAATCTCTACAAAATACGACAGCTCTGCAAATGCCAGCTACAACAATCTCTGCAAAATAGAGAGATCTCAAATGCCAGCTACATCAGTAATCTCTACAAAATTTGACATATCTCAAAATACCAGATGCATCAACAATCTCTAGAAAATGAGACATATCTCAAAATGCCAGCAACGTCAGCAATCTCTACAACATACGACTCATCTCAAATGCCATCTACATCAATCATTTCTACAGAATACGACAGATCTCAAAATGTCAGGAATATCAGTAATCTCTCTCAAATATGACAGATATCAAACAAGTCACATAATCAATCTCTACATTATATAAAAGATCTCAAAATGCCAGCTACATCAGCAATCTCTAAAAGTATGACAGATCTCAAAATGCAGCTACATCAACAATCTCAAGAAAATATGACTGATCTCTAAATGCCAGCTACATCAGCAATCTCTACAAAATACGACAGATCTCAAAATGCCAGCTACATCAACAATCTCTAGAAAATATGACAGATCTCAAAATGCCAGCTACATCAGTAATCTCTACAAAATTTGACATATCTCAAAATACCAGCTGCATCAAAAATCTCTAGAAAATGAGACATATCTCAAAATGCTAGCAACGTCAGCAATCTCTACAACATACGACTCATCTCAAAATGCCATCTACATCTATCATTTCTACAGAATACGACACATCTCAAAATGTCAGGAATATCAGTAATCTCTTCAAAATATGACAGATATCAAAACAAGTCACATAATCAATCTCTACATAATATAAAAGATCTCAAAAATGCTAGCTACATCAGCAACTCTAAAAAGTATGACAGATCTCAAAATGCAGCTACATCAACAATCTCAAGAAAATATGACTGATCTCTAAATGCCAGCTACATCAGCAATCTCACAAAATACACAGATCTCAAAATGCCAGCTACATCAACAATCTCTAGAAAATATGACAGATCTCAGAATGCCAGCTAATGTCAGCAATCTCTGCAACATACAACTCATCACAAAATGCAAACTACATCATCAATGTCTACAGAATACGATAGATCACAAAATGCCAGCTACATCAGTAATCTCACAAAATATGACAGATCTCAAAATGCCAGCTACATTAGCAATCTGTTCAAAATATAACAGCTCTAAAATATCAGCTACATTAATAGTCTGTTCAGAATATGACATATCTCAGCATTCCAGCTACATTAACAATCTCAGCAAAATACAATGCCAGCTATATCAGTATTGTGTACAAAAAATAACAGATCTCAAAATGCCAGCTACATCAGTAATATGAACAAATTACAACAGCTCTCAAAAATAAGCTACATCGATAATCTCTACAAAATATGGCAGATCTCAAAATGCGAGCTTCATCAGCCATCTCTATAAAAGACAACATCTCAAAATGCCAGCAACATCAACAATGTATACTAACTTTGACAGATATTATAATGCCAGCTATACAGTAATCTCAACAAAGTGCAACAGATCTTACAATGAAAGCTACATCAGTAATCGCTACAAAATATGACAGATCTCAAAACCAGCCACATCATCAATGACTACAAAATAGGACAGATTTCAAACCAGCTACATTAACAATTTGCATAAAGTACGACAGATCTCAAATGCCAGCTGCATCAGCAATCTCTACAAAATACAACACATCTTAACATTCAAGCTACATCAACAATTTGCAGAACATACGACAGATCTCAAAATGCCAGCTATGTCAACAATCTCTACAAAATGCAATAGATCTCAAAATGCCAGCTACATCAGTAATCTCTTCAAAATACGACATTTCTCAAAATACCAGCTACATCAGCAATCTCTGGAAAATGAGACAGATCTCAAAATGCCTGCAATGTCAGCAATTTCTACAACATACGACTCATCTCAAAATGCCAGCTACATCAACAATCTCTGCAGAATATGACAGATCTCAAATGCCAGCTACATCAGCAATCTCAAAAAGTATGACAGATCTCAAAATGCCAGGTACATAAACAATCTCTAGAAAATATGACAGATCTCAAAATGAAAGCTACATCAGCAATCTCTACAAAATATGACAGGTCTCAAAATGCCAGCTACATCAGCAATCTATAAAAAGTATGACAGAACCCAAAATGCCAGCTACGTCAGCAATCTCTACAACATGTGACTCATCTCAAAATGCCAACTACATCAAAAATATCTACAGAATAAAAAAGATCTCAAAATGCCAGCTACATCAGTAATCTCTAAAAATATGACAGATTTCAACATGGCTGCTACATTAACAATCTCTAGAAAATACAATGACATCTAGATCAGTAATCTATTCAAAATATGACAGGTCTCAAAATGCCAGCTACATCAGCAATATGTACAAATTAAAACAGCAGTCAAAATAATCCGCCACATTAATAATCTCTACAAAACATTGACAGATCTCAAAATGCAGCTACATCAATAATCTCTACAAAATATGGCAGATCTCAAAATGCGAGCTTCATCAGCCATCGCTACAAAAGACGACATCTCAAAATGCGAGCTACATCAGCAATGTCTATTAACTATGACAGTTATTATTATGCCACCTACATCAGTAAACTCAACAAAAGGCAGCAGATCTTACAATGAAAGCTACATCAGTAATCTCTACAAAATATGAGAGATCTCAAAACCAGCCACATCATCAATGCATACAAAATTGGACAGATTTCAAACCAGCTTCATCAACAATTTGAAAAAACATGACAGATCTCAAAATGCCAGCTGCATCAGCAATCTCTACAAAACACAACAGATCTTAACATTCCAGCTACATCAACAATCTCTACAAAATATGACAGATCTCAAAATCCCAGCTATGTCAGCAATCTCTTCAAAATGCAACAGATCTCAAAATGCCAGGTACATCAACAATCTCTACAAAATGCAACAGATCTCAAAATGCCAGCTACATCAGTAATCTCTTCAAAATACGACATATCTCAAATTACCAGCTACATCAGCAATCTCTAGAAAATGAGACAGATCTCAAATGCCAGCAACGCCAGCAATTTCTACAACATATGACTCATCTCAAAATGCCAGCTACATCAACAATCTCTACAGAATACGACAAGATCTCAAAATGCCAGGTACATCAGTAATCTCTACAAAATATGACAGATTTCAAAACCAGCCACATAATCAATCTCAATAAATATGAAAGATCTCTAAAATGCCAGCTACATCAGCAATCTTCTAAAAGTATGACAGATCTCAAAATGCAAGATACATCAACAATCTTCTAGAAAATATGACATCTCAAAATGCCAGCTACATCAGCAATCTCTACAAAATATGACAGGTCCTAAAATGCCAGCTACATCGACAATCTCTAGAAAATGTGACATATCTCTAAATGCCAGCCATAGCCAGCAATCTCTACAACATGCGAGTCATCTCTAAAATGCCAACTACATCAATAATCTCTACAGAATATGAAAGATCTCAAAATTCCAGCTACATCAGTAATCTCTACAAAATTTGACAGATCTCAAAATGCCAGCTACATCAGCAATCTCTTAAAAGTATGACAGATCCCAAATGCCAGCTAGGTCAGCAATCTCTACAACATGTGACTCATCTCAAAATGCCAACTACATCAAAATTCTCTACAGAATAAAAGATCTCAATCAGCTACATCAGTAATCTCCAAAATATGACAGATTTCAACATGGCAGCTACATTAATCTCAAGAAAATACAACAATGACAAGTATATATATCAGTAATCTTTTCAAACTATGACAGGTCTCAAAATGCCAGCTACATCAGCAATATGTACAAATTACAACAGCTGTCAAAATACCAGCTACATTAATAATCTCTACAAAACATGACAGATCTCAAAATGCAGCTACATCAATAATCTCTACAAAATATGGCAGATCTCAAAATGCGAGCTTCATCAGCCATCTCTACAAAAGACGACATCTCAAAATGCCAGCTACATCAGCAATGTCTACTAACTATGACAGTTATTATTACACCAGCTACATCAGTAAACTCTGCAAAATGCAGCAGATCTTACAATGAAAGCTACATCAGTAATCTCTACAAAATATGAGAGATCTCAGAGCCAGTCACATCATCAATGTATACAAAATAGGACAGATTTCAAACAAGCTTCATCAACAATTTGTAAAAAATTCGACAGATCTCAAAATGCCAGCTGCATCAGCAATCTCTACAAAATACAACAGATCTTAACATTCCAGCTACATCAACACTCTCTACAAAATATGACAGATCTCAAAATGCCAGCTATGTTTGCAATGTCAACAAAATACGGCAATGCCAGCTATATCAATAATCTCTTCAAAACATGACAGATCTCAAAATGCCAGCTATGTCAGCAATCTCTTCAAAATGCAGCAGATCTCAAAATGCCAGCTACATCAGTAATCTCTTCAAAAGATGACATATCTGAAAATACCAGCTACATCAGCAATCTGTAGAAAATGAGACAGATCTCAAAATGCCATCAACGTCAGCAATTTCTACAACATACGACTCATCTCAAAATGCCAACTACATCAACAATCTCTACAGAATACGACAGATCTCAAAATGCCAGGTACATCAGTAATCTCAGCAAAATATGACTGATCTCAAAACCAGCCACATAATCAATCTCTACTAAATATGAAAGATCTCTAAATGCCAGCTACATCAGCAATCTCTAAAAAGTATGACAGATCTCAAAATGCCAGCTACATCAGCAATCTCTAAAAAGTATGACAGATCCCAAAATGCCAGCTACGTCAGCAATCTCTACAACATGCGACTCATCTCAAAAAATCTTTACAGAATACAAAAGATCTCAAAATGCCAGCTGCATCAGTAATCTCTAAAAATATGACAGATTTGAACATGGCAGCTACATTAACAATCTCTAGAAAATATGACAGTGACAACTATATCAGTAATCTCTTCAAAATATGACAAGTCTCAAAATGCCAGCTACATCAGCAATATGTACAAATTACAACAGCTCTCAAAATACCAGCCACATCAGCAGTCTGTACGAAATATAACAGCTCTCAAAATATCAGCTACTTTAATAATCTCTTCAAATATGACAGATCTCAACATTACAGCTACATTAACAATCTCAACAAAATACGACAATGCCAGCTACATCAGCAATATGTACAAATAAAAACAGCTCTCAAAATACCAGCTACATCAATAATCTTTACAAAATATGGCAGATCTCAAAATGCGAGCTTCATCAGCCATCACTACAAAAGACGACAACTCAAAATGCCAGCAACATCAACAATGCCTACTAACTATGACATATATTACAATGCCAGCTACATCAGTAATCTCAATAAAATGCAACAGATCTTACAATCGAAGCTACATCAGTAATCTCTACAAAATATGACAGATCTCAAACCAGCCACATTATCAATGTCTACAAAATAGGACAGATTTCAAACCAGCTACATCAACAATTTGTTAAAATATGACAGATCTCAAAATGCCCAGCATCAGCAATCTCTACAAAATACAACAGATCTTAATTTTCCAGCTACATCAACAATCTCTACAAAATACGATAGATCTCAAAACCCCAGCTATGTAGCAAAATCTACAAATGCAAAAGATCTCAAAATGCCTGGTACATCAACAATCTCTACAAGATATGACAGATCTCAAAATGCAGCAACATCAGCAATCTCAACAAAATATTACAGCTCTGAAATGCCAACAACAATAATCTCTACAAAATAGAGAGATCTCAAAATGCCAGCTACATCAGTAATCTCTTCAAAATATGACATATCTCAAAATTCCAGCTACATTAAGAACCTCTAGAAAATGTGACAGATCTCAAAATGCCAGCAACGTCAGCAATCTCTACAACATACGACTCATCTCAAAATGGCAACTACATCAATAATCTCTACAAAATATGACAGATCTCAAACCAGACACATAATCAATCACTACTAAATATGAAAATCTCAAAATGACAGCTACATCAGCAACCTCTAGGAAATATGCCAGATCTCAAATGCCAGCTACGCTAGCAATCTCTACAACATACGACTCATCTCAAAATGCCAACTACATCAATAATCTCTACAGAATACAAAAGATCTCAAATGCCAGCTACATCAGTAATCTCTTCAAAATATGACAGATCTCAAAATGGCAGCTACATCAGCAATCTCTACAAAATATGACAGATCTGAAAATGCAAGCTACATGAGCAATTCCTACAAAACACAAAAGATTTCAAAATGCCAACCACATCAATAATCTCTACAAAATATGACAGATCTCAAAACCAGCCACATAATCAATCTCTACTAAATATGAAAAATCTCAAAATGCCAGCTGCATCAGTAATCTCTAAAAAGTATGACAGATTTCAAAATGCCAGCTACATCAACAATCTCTAGAAAATACGACAGATCTCAAAATGCCAGCTCATCAGCAATCTCTACAAAATCGACAGATCTCAAAATGCCAGCTATATAAGTAATCTCTACAAAATACGACATATCTCAAAACCAGCTACATTAGCAGTCTCTAGAAAATATGCAGATCTCAAACCAGCTACATCAACAATCTCTTCAAAATAAGATGTATCGCAAAATGCCAGCTATATCAATAATCTCTACAAAACATAACAGATCTCAAAATGCAAACTACATGAACAATTTCAACAAAATAACACAGATTTCAAAATGCCAACTACATCAAAAAATCTCTACAAAATGTGACAGATCTTACAATGCCAGCTAAATCTGTAATCTCTACAAAATGCGACAGATCTCAAAATGCCAGTTTCATCAACAACTCTAAAAATACAACAGATGTCAAAATGCCAGGAATATCAATAATCTCTACAAAGTATGACACACCTCAAAATGCCAGCTACATCAATAATCTCTTCAAAATATGACAGATCTCAAAATTTTAGCTACATCAGTACTCTCTACAAAATAAGACAGATCTCAAAACCAGCTGTATCACCAATATCTACAAAATATGTCAAATCTCAAAATGAGGGAAACATCAGCAAACTCTGCAAAATATGACAGATGTCAAAATGACAGCTACATCCTCAATCTTTACAAAAAAATGACAGATTTCAAAATGCCAGCTACATCAGTAATTTGTACAAAACACAACAGCTCTAAAATACAAGCTACACCAATAATCTCTACAAAATATGATAGAACCAGAATGCCAGCTACATCAGTAATCTACTAAAATACGACAGCTCTGCAAATGCCAGCTACAACAATAATCTCTGCAAAATAAGAGAGATCTCAAAATGCCAGCTACTTCAGTAATCTCTACAAAATTTGACATATCTCAAAATACCAGCTGCATTAATAACTCTAGAAAACGAGACATATCTCAAAATGCCAGCAATGTCAGCAATCTCTACAACATAATACTCATCTCAAAATGCCATCTACATCAATCATTTCTACAGAATAGACAGATCTCAAAATGTCAGGAATATCAGTAATCTCTTCAAAATATGCGATATCAAAACCAACCACATAATCAAGCTCTACATAATATGAAAGATCTCAAAATGCCAGCTACATCAGCAAACTCTAAAAAGTATGACAGATCTCAAAATGCAGCTACATCAACAATCTCAAGAAAATATGATTGATCTCTAAAGCCAGCTACATCAGCAATCTCTACAAAATACGACAGATCTCAAAATGCCAGCTACATCAACAATCTCTAGAAAATATGAAGATCTCAAAATGCCAGCTACGTCAGCAATCTCTACAACATACAACTCCTCACAAAATACAAACTATATCAATAATGTCTTCAGAATACGACAGATCTCAAAATGCCAGCTACATCAACAATCTCTAGAAAATATGACAGATCTCAAAATGCCAGCTACATCAGCAATCTGTACAAAGTATAACAGCTCTAAAAATATCAGCTACATTAATAGTCTCTTCAAAATATGACAGATCTCAGCATGCCAGCTACATTAACAATATCAGCAAAATACGACAATGCCAGCTATATCAGTAAAGTGTACAAAAAATGACAGATCTCAAAATGCCAGCTACATCAGCAAATATGTACAAATTACAACAGCTCTCAAAATATAAGCTACATCAATGATCTCTACAAAATATGGCAGATCTCTAAATTGAGCTTCATCAGCCATCTCTACAAAAGACGACATCTCAAAATGCCAGCAACATCAACAATGTCTACTAACTATGACAGATATTATTATGCCAGCTACATCAGTAATCTCTGCAAATGCAACAGATCTTAAAATGAAAGCTACATCAGTAATCACAAAAATATGACAGATCTCAAAATCAGCCACATTATCAATGTCTACAAAATAGGACAGATTTCAAACCAGCAACATTAACAATTTGCAGAAAATACGAGATCTCAAAATGCCAGCTGCATCAGCAATCTCTACAAAACACAACAGATCTTAACATTCAAGTTACATCAACAATTTGCAGAAATACAACAGATCTCTAAATGCCAGCTATGTCAGCAATCTCTACAAAATGCAACAGATCTCAAAATGCCAGCTACATCAGTAATCTCTTCAAAATATGACATATCTCAAAATACCAGCTACATCAGCAATCTTTAGAAAATAAGACAGATCTCAAAATGCCAGCAACGTTAACAATTTCTACAACATACGACTCATCTCTAAATGACAACTACATCAACAATCTCTACAGAATACGACAGATCTCAAAATGCCAGGTACATCAGTAATCCCTACAAAATATGACTGATCTCAAAACCAGCCACATAATCAATCACTACTAATTATGAAAGATCTCTAAATGCCAGCTACATCATAAATCTCTAAAAAGTATGAAAGATCTCAAAATGCCAGATACATCAACAATCTCTAGAAAATATGACAGATCTCACAATGCCAGCTACATCAACAATCTCTAGAAAATTTAACATATCTCAAAATGTCAGCTACGTCAGTAATCTCTACAACATACAACCATCTGAAAATGCCAACTACCTCAATAATCTCTACAGAATACGAAGATCTCAAAATGCCAGCTACATCAGTAATCTCTACAAAATATAACAGATCTCAAAATGCCAACTACATCAACAATCTCTATAAAATTTGACAGATCTCAAAATGCCAGCTACATCAGCAATCTCTAAAAAGTATGACAGATCCCAAAATGCCAGCTACGTCCAGCAATCTCTACAACATGCGACTCATCTCAAAAAATCTTTACAGAATACAAAAGATCTCAAAATGCCAGCTGCATCAGTAATCTCTAAAATATGACAGATTTGAACATGGCAGCTACATTAACAATCTCTAGAAAATACGACAGTGACAGCTATATCAGTAATCTCTTCAAAATATGACAAGTCTCAAAATGCCAGCTACATCAGCAATATGTACAAATTACAACAGCTCTCAAAATACCAGCCACATCAGCAGTCTGTACGAAATATAACAGCTCTCAAAATATCAGCTACTTTAATAATCTCTTCAAAATATGACAGATCTCAACATTACAGCTACATTTACAATCTCAACAAAATACGACAATGCCAACTACATCAGCAATATGTACAAATAAAAACAGCTCTCAAAATACCAGCTACATCAATAATCTTTACAAAATATGGCAGATCTCAAAATGCGAGCTTCATCAGCCATCACTACAAAAGACGACAACTCAAAATGCTAGCAACATCAACAATGCCTACTAACTATGACATATATTACAATGCCAGCAACATCAGTAATCTCAATAAAATGCAACAGATCTTACAATCGAAGCTACATCAGTAATCTCTACAAAATATGACAGATCTCAAAACCAGCCACATTATCAATGTCTACAAAATAGGACAGATTTCAAACCAGCTACATCAACAATTTGTTAAAAATATGACAGATCTCAAAATGCCGGCAGCATCAGCAATCTCTACAAAATACAACAGATCTTAATTTTCCAGCTACATCAACAATCTCTACAAAATACGATAGATCTCAAAACCCCAGCTATGTCAGCAAAATCTACAAAATGCAAAAGATCTCAAAATGCCTGGTACATCAACAATCTCTACAAGATATGACAGATCTCAAAATGCAGCAACATCAGCAATCTCAACAAAATACGACAGCTCTGGAAATGCCAGCTACAACAATAATCTCTATAAAATAAGAGAGATCTCAAAATGCCAGCTACATCAGTAATCTCTTCAAAATATGACATATCTCAAAATTCCAGCTACATTAAGAACCTCTAGAAAATGTGACAGATCTCAAAATGCCAGCAACGTCAGCAATCTCTACAACATACGACTCATCTCAAAATGGCAACTACATCAATAATCTCTACAAAATATGACAGATCTCAAAACCAGACACATAATCAATCACTACTAAATATGAAAAATCTCAAAATGACAGCTACATCAGCAACCTCTAGGAAATATGCCAGATCTCAAAATGCCAGCTACGTCAGCAATCTCTACAACATACGACTCATCTCAAAATGCCAACTACATCAATAATCTCTACAGAATACAAAAGATCTCAAAATGCCAGCTACATCAGTAATCTCTTCAAAATATGACAGATCTCAAAATGGCAGCTACATCAGCAATCTCTACAAAATATGACAGATCTGAAAATGCAAGCTACATGAGCAATTCCTACAAAACACAACAGATTTCAAAATGCCAACCACATCAATAATCTCTACAAAATATGACAGATCTCAAAATCAGCCACATAATCAATCTCTACTAAATATGAAAATCTCAAAATGCCAGCTGCATCAGTAATCTCTAAAAGTATGACAGATTTCAAAATGCCAGCTACATCAACAATCTCTAGAAAATACGAAGATCTCAAAATGCCAGCTACATCAGCAATCTCTACAAAATACGACAGATCTCAAAATGCCAGCTACATCGACAACCCCTAGGAAATATGCCAGATCACAAAATGCCAGCTACGCCAGCAATCCTACAACATACGACTCATCTCAAATGCCAACTACATCAATAATCTCTACAGAATACGAAAGATCTCAAAATGCCTGCTACATCAGTAATCTCTACAAAATATGACAGATATCAAAATGCCAGCTACATCAGCAATCTCTACAAAATATGACAGATCTCAAAATGAAAGCTACATGTGCAATTAATACAAAATACAACAGATTTCAAAATGCCAACTACATCAAAAAATCTCTAGAAAATACAACAGATCTTAAAATGCCAGCTTCATCAGCAATCTCTACAAAACATGTCAGATTTCAAAATACCAGCTACATCCACAATCTCTACAAAATACAAAAGATCTCAAAATGCCAGCTTCATCAACAATCTCTAGAAAATATGACAGATCTCAAAATGCCAGCTACGTCAGCAATCTCTACAACATATGACTCATCTCAAAATGATAACTACATCAATAATCTCTACAGAATATGACTGATCTCAAAATGCAAGCTACATCAGTGATCTCAACAAAATATGACAGATCTCAAAACCAGCCACATAATCAATGTCTAAAAAATATGACAGAACTCAAAATGCCAGCTACATCAGCAATCTCTAAAAAGTATGACAGATCAGAAAATGCCAGCAACATCAGCAATCTTAGTAAAATTTGACAGATCTCAAAATGCCATCTACATCAGCAATTTCTACAAAATACAAAAGTCTCAAAATGAGAGCTACATCAACAATCTCTTCAAAATATAACAGATTTCAAAATTCCAGCTACATCAGTAATCTCTACAAAATATGACAGCTCTCAAAATGCCAGCTAGAACAATATCTACAAAATAACAGAGATCTCAAAATGCCAGCTACATCGACAATCTCTACAAAATGCGACAGATCTTAAAATGCCAGCTGCATCAGTTATTTCTACAAAATGCGACAGCTCTCAAAATGCCAGCTAAAGTAGCAATCTCTACAAAACACAACAGGTTTCAAAATGGCAGCTAAATCAACAATCTCTACAAAATATGACAGATCTCAAAATGCGAGCCACATCAGTAATCTCTATAAAAAATGATAGATCTCAGAATGTCAGTGACATCAACAATCTCTACAAAATACGACAGATCTTAAAACCACTTACATGAACAATCCCTACAAAATATGACAGATCTCAAAATGCCAGCTACATCCACAATCTCGACGAAATATGACAGCTGTCAAAATGCCAGCTACAACAAAAATCTGTACTAAATACCACAGCTTTAAAAATACCAGCTACATTAATAATCTCTACAAAATATGACACATCTCATAATGCTAAATACATCAATAATCTCTACAAAATATAACAGATCTCAAGATGCGAGCTTCATTAGCAATTTCAACAAAAGAACGACAGATCTCAAAATGCCAGCTACATCAACAATGTCTACTAACTATGACAGATAATATAATGCCAGCTACATCGGTAATCTCTGGAAAATGCAAGCTGTATAAACAATTTCTACAAAATATGACAGATCTCAAAATTCCAGTTAGATCAGTAATCTCTGCAAAATACGACATATCTCAAAATGCCCTATATCTGTAATCTCTACAAAATACGACATATCTCAAAACCAGCTACATTAGCAGTCTCTAGAAAATACGTAGATCTCAAAACCAGCTACATCAACAATCTCTTCAAAATAAGATGTATCGCAAAATGCCAGCTATATCAATAATCTCTACAAAATATAACAGATCTCAAAATGCAAACTACATGAACAATTTCAACAAAATAACACAGATTTCAAAATGCCAACTACATTAAAAAATCTCTACAAAATATGACAGATCTTACAATGCCAGCTAAATCAGTAATCTCTACAAAATGCGACAGATCTCAAAATGCCAGTTTCATCAACAATCTCTAAAAAATACAACAGATGTCAAAATGCCAGGAATATCAATAATCTCTACAAAGTATGACACACCTCAAAATGCCAGCTACATCAGTAATCTCTTCAAAATATGACAGATCTCAAAATTTTAGCTACATCAGTACTCTCTACAAAATATGACAGATCTCAAAACCAGCTACATGAACAATCTCAACAAAATACGACAGGTCTCAAAACCAGCTGTATAACCAATATCTACAAAACATGTCAAATCTCAAAATGAGGGAAACATCAGCAATCTCTGCAAAATATGACAGATGTCAAAATGACAGCTACATCCTCAATCTCTACAAAAAAATGACAGATTTCAAAATGCCAGCTACATCAGTAATTTGTACAAAACACAACAGCTCTAAAACTACAAGCTACATTAATAATCTCTACAAAATATGACAGATGTCAAAATGCCAGCTACATCAACAATCTCTACAAAATATGACAGAACTGAGAATGCCAGCTACATCAGCAATCTCTACAAAATACGACAGCTCTGCAAATGCAAGCTACAACAATAATCTCTGCAAAATAAGAGAGATCTCAAAATGCCAGCTACATCAGTAATCTCTACAAAATTTGACATATCTCAAAATACCAGATGCATCAACAATCTCTAGAAAATGAGACATATCTCAAAATGCCAGCAACGTCAGCAATCTTACAACATACTACTCATCTCAAAATGCCATCTACATCAATCATTTCTATAGAATACGACAGATCTCAAAATGTCAGGAATATCAGTAATCTCTTCAAAATATGACAGATATCAAAACAAGTCACATAATCAATCTCTACATAATATAAAAGATCTCAAAAATGCCAGCTACATCAGCAATCTCTAAAAAGTATGACAGATCTCAAAATGCAGCTACATCAACAATCTCAAGAAAATATGACTGATCTCTAAATGCCAGCTACATCAGCAATCTCTACAAAATACGACAGATCTCAAAATGCCAGCTACATCAACAATCTCTAGAAAATATGACAGATCTCAAAATGCCAGCTAATGTCAGCAATCTCTACAACATACAACTCCTCACAAAATGCAAACTACATCAACAATGTCTTCAGAATACGACAGATCACAAAATGCCAGCTACATCAGTAATCTCTACAAAATATGACAGATCTCAAAATGCCAGCTACATCAGCAATCTGTACAAAATATAACAGCTCTCAAAATATCAGCTACATTAATAGTCTGTTCAGAATATGACATATCTCAGCATTCCAGCTACATTAACAATCTCAGCAAAATACGACAATGCCAGCTATATCAGTATTGTGTACAAAAAATAACAGATCTCAAAATGCCAGCTACATCAGTAATATGAACAAATTACAACAGCTCTCAAAAAATAAGCTACATCGATAATCTCTACAAAATATGGCAGATCTCAAAATGCGAGCTTCATCAGCCATCTCTATGAAAGACGACATCTCAAAATGCCAGCAACATCAACAATGTACACTAACTTTGACAGATATTATAATGCCAGCTACATCAGTAATCTCTACAAAGTGCAACAGCTCTTACAATGAAAGCTACATCAGTAATCGCTACATAATATGACAGATCTTAAAACCAGCCACATGATCAATGACTACAAAATAGAACAGATTTCAAACCAGCTACATTAACAATTTGCATAAAGTACGACAGATCTCAAAATGCCAGCTGCATCAGCAATCTCTACAAAATGCAATAGATCTCAAAATGCCAGCTACATCAGTAATCTCTTCAAAATACGACATTTCTCAAAATACCAGCTACATCAGCAATCTCTAGAAAATGAGACAGATCTCAAAATGCCAGCAATGTCAGCAATTTCTACAACATACGACTCATTTCAAAATGCCAGCTACATCAACAATCTCTGCAGAATACGACAGATCTCAAAATGCCAGCTACATCAGCAATCTCTAGAAAGTATGACAGATCTCAAAATGCCAGGTACATAAACAATCTCTGGAAAATATGACAGATCTCAAAATGAAAGCTACATCAGCAATCTCTACAAAATATGACAGGTCTCAAAATGCCAGCTACATCAACAATCTCTAGAAAATGAGACATATCTCAAAATGCCAGCTACATCAGCAATCTCTACAATATACGACTCATTTCAAAATGCCAACTACATCAATAATCTCTGTAGAATACGAAAGATCTCAAAATGCCAGCTACATCAGTAATCTCTACAAAACATGACAGATCTCAAAATGCCAGCTACATCAGAAATCTCTACAAAATATGACAGATCTCAAAATGCCAGCTACATCAACAATCTCTATAAAATTTGACAGATCTCAAACTGCCAGCTACATCAGCAATCTCTAAAAAGTATGACAGATCCCAAAATGCCAGCTATGTCAGCAATCTCTACAACATGTGACTCATCTCAAAAAATCTCTACAGAATACAAAAGATCTCAAAATGCCAGCTACATCAGGAATCTCTAAAAATATGACAGATTTGAACATGGCAGCTACATTAACAATCTCTAGAAAATACGACAGTGACAGCTATATCAGTAATCTCTTCAAATTATGACAGGTCTCAAAATGCCAGCTACATCAGCAATATGTACAAATTACAACAGCTCTCAAAATACCAGCTACATCAGCAGTCTGTATGAAACATAACAGCTCTCAAAATATCAGCTACTTTAATAATCTCTTCAAAATATGACAGATCTCAACATTACAGCTACATTAACACTTTCAACAAAATACGACAATGCCAGCTACATCAGCAATATGTACAAATAAAAACAGGTCTCAAAATACCAGCTACATCAATAATCTTTACAAAATATGGCAGATCTCAAAATGCGAGCTTCATCAGCCATCACTACAAAAGACGACATCTCAAAATGCCAGCAACATCAACAATGCCTACTAACTATGACAGATATTACAATGCCAGCTACATCAGTAATTTCAATAAAATTCAACAGATCTTACAATGGAAGCTACATCAGTAATCTCTACAAAATATGACAGATCTCAAAACCAGCCACATCATTAATGTCTACAAAATAGGACAGATTTCAAACCAGCTACATCAACAATTTGTTAAAAATATGACAGATCTCAAAATGCAAACTACATGAGCAATTCCTACAAAACACAACAGATTTCAAAATGCCAACCACATCAATAATCTCTACAAAATATGACAGATCTCAAAACCAGCCACATAATCAATCTCTACTAAATATGAAAAATCTCAAAATGCCAGCTGCATCAGTAATCTCTAAAAAGTATGACAGATTTCAAAATGCCAGCTACATCAACAATCTCTAGAAAATACGACAGATCTCAAAATGCCAGCTACATCAACAACCTCTAGAAAATATGACACATCTCAAAATGCCAGCTACATCAGCAATCTCTACAAAATACGACAGATCTCAAAATGCCAGCTACATCAACAACCTCTAGGAAATATGCCAGATCACAAAATGCCAGCTACATCAGCAATCTCTACAACATACGACTCATCTCAAAATGCCAACTACATCAATAATCTCAACAGAATACGAAAGATCTCAAAATGCCAGCTACATCAGTAATCTCTACAAAATATGACAGATCTCAAAATGCCAGCTACATCAGCAATCTCTACAAAATATGACAGATCTCAAAATGCAAGCTACATGTGCAATTAATACAAAATACAACAGATTTCAAAATGCCAACTACATCAAAAAATCTCTACAAAATACAACAGATCTTAAAATGCCAGCTACAACAAAAATCTGTACAAAATACAACAGCTTTAAAAATACCAGCTACATTAATAATCTCTACAAAATATGACAGATCTCATAATGCTAAATACATCAATAATCTCTACAAAATATAACAGATCTCAAGATGCGAGCTTCATTAGCAATCTCAACAAAAGACGACAGATCTCAAAATGCCAGCTACATCAACAATGTCTACTAACTATGACAGATAATATAATGCCAGCTACATCGGTAATCTCTGGAAAATGCAAGCTGTATGAACAATTTCTACAAAATATGACCGATGTCAAAATTCCAGTTAGATCAGTAATCTCTGCAAAATACGACATATCTCAAAATGCCAGCTATATCTGTAATCTCTACAAAATACGACATATCTCAAAACCAGCTACATTAGCAGTCTCTAGAAAATACGCAGATCTCAAAACCAGCTACATCAACAATCTCTTCAAAATAAGATGTATCGCAAAATGCCAGCTATATCAATAATCTCTACAAAATATAACAGATCTCAAAATGCAAACTACATGAACAATTTCAACAAAATAACACAGATTTCAAAATGCCAACTACATTAAAAAATCTCTACAAAATATGACAGATCTTACAATGCCAGCTAAATCAGTAGTCTCTACAAAATGCGACAGATCTCAAAATGCCAGTTTCATCAACAATCTCTAAAAAATACAACAGATGTCAAAATGCCAGGAATATCAATAATCTCTACAAAGTATGACACACCTCAAAATGCCAGCTACATCAGTAATCTCTTCAAAATATGACAGATCTCAAAATTTTAGCTACATCAATACTCTCTACAAAATATGACAGATCTCAAAACCAGCTACATGAACAATCTCAACAAAATACGACAGGTCTCAAAACCAGCTGTATAACCAATATCTACAAAACATGTCAAATCTCAAAATGAGGGAAACATCAGCAATCTCTGCAAAATATGACAGATGTCAAAATGACAGCTACATCCACAATCTCTACAAAAAAATGACAGATTTCAAAATGCCAGCTACATCAGTAATTTGTACAAAACACAACAGCTCTAAAAGTACAAGCTACATTAATAATCTCTACAAAATATGACAGATGTCAAAATGCCAGCTACATCAACAATCTCTACAAAATATGACAGAACTGAGAATGCCAGCTACATCAGCAATCTCTACAAAATACGACAGCTCTGCAAATGCCAGCTACAACAATAATCTCTGCAAAATAGAGAGATCTCAAATGCCAGCTACATCAGTAATCTCTACAAAATTTGACATATCTCAAAATACCAGATGCATCAACAATCTCTAGAAAATGAGACATATCTCAAAATGCCAGCAACGTCAGCAATCTCTACAACATACGACTCATCTCAAAATGCCATCTACATCAATCATTTCTACAGAATACGACAGATCTCAAAATGTCAGGAATATCAGTAATCTCTTCAAAATATGACAGATATCAAAACAAGTCACATAATCAATCTCTACATTATATAAAAGATCTCAAAAATGCCAGCTACATCAGCAATCTCTAAAAAGTATGACAGATCTCAAAATGCAGCTACATCAACAATCTCAAGAAAATATGACTGATCTCTAAATGCCAGCTACATCAGCAATCTCTACAAAATACGACAGATCTCAAAATGCCAGCTACATCAACAATCTCTAGAAAATATGACAGATCTCAAAATGCCAGCTACATCAGTAATCTCTACAAAATTTGACATATCTCAAAATACCAGCTGCATCAAAATCTCTAGAAAATGAGACATATCTCAAAATGCTAGCAACGTCAGCAATCTCTACAACATACGACTCATCTCAAAATGCCATCTACATCTATCATTTCTACAGAATACGACACATCTCAAAATGTCAGGAATATCAGTAATCTCTTCAAAATATGACAGATATCAAAACAAGTCACATAATCAATCTCTACATAATATAAAAGATCTCAAAAATGCTAGCTACATCAGCAATCTCTAAAAAGTATGACAGATCTCAAAATGCAGCTACATCAACAATCTCAAGAAAATATGACTGATCTCTAAATGCCAGCTACATCAGCAATCTCTACAAAATACGACAGATCTCAAAATGCCAGCTACATCAACAATCTCTAGAAAATATGACAGATCTCAGAATGCCAGCTAATGTCAGCAATCTCTGCAACATACAACTCATCACAAAATGCAAACTACATCATCAATGTCTACAGAATACGACAGATCACAAAATGCCAGCTACATCAGTAATCTCTACAAAATATGACAGATCTCAAAATGCCAGCTACATTAGCAATCTGTTCAAAATATAACAGCTCTCAAAATATCAGCTACATTAATAGTCTGTTCAGAATATGACATATCTCAGCATTCCAGCTACATTAACAATCTCAGCAAAATACGACAATGCCAGCTATATCAGTATTGTGTACAAAAAATAACAGATCTCAAAATGCCAGCTACATCAGTAATATGAACAAATTACAACAGCTCTCAAAAAATAAGCTACATCGATAATCTCTACAAAATATGGCAGATCTCAAAATGCGAGCTTCATCAGCCATCTCTATAAAAGACAACATCTCAAAATGCCAGCAACATCAACAATGTATACTAACTTTGACAGATATTATAATGCCAGCTACATCAGTAATCTCAACAAAGTGCAACAGATCTTACAATGAAAGCTACATCAGTAATCGCTACAAAATATGACAGATCTCAAAACCAGCCACATCATCAATGACTACAAAATAGGACAGATTTCAAACCAGCTACATTAACAATTTGCATAAAGTACGACAGATCTCAAAATGCCAGCTGCATCAGCAATCTCTACAAAATACAACACATCTTAACATTCAAGCTACATCAACAATTTGCAGAACATACGACAGATCTCAAAATGCCAGCTATGTCAACAATCTCTACAAAATGCAATAGATCTCAAAATGCCAGCTACATCAGTAATCTCTTCAAAATACGACATTTCTCAAAATACCAGCTACATCAGCAATCTCTGGAAAATGAGACAGATCTCAAAATGCCTGCAATGTCAGCAATTTCTACAACATACGACTCATCTCAAAATGCCAGCTACATCAACAATCTCTGCAGAATATGACAGATCTCAAAATGCCAGCTACATCAGCAATCTCTAAAAAGTATGACAGATCTCAAAATGCCAGGTACATAAACAATCTCTAGAAAATATGACAGATCTCAAAATGAAAGCTACATCAGCAATCTCTACAAAATATGACAGGTCTCAAAATGCCAGCTACATCAGCAATCTATAAAAAGTATGACAGAACCCAAAATGCCAGCTACGTCAGCAATCTCTACAACATGTGACTCATCTCAAAATGCCAACTACATCAAAAATATCTACAGAATAAAAAAGATCTCAAAATGCCAGCTACATCAGTAATCTCTAAAAATATGACAGATTTCAACATGGCTGCTACATTAACAATCTCTAGAAAATACAATGACATCTAGATCAGTAATCTATTCAAAATATGACAGGTCTCAAAATGCCAGCTACATCAGCAATATGTACAAATTAAAACAGCAGTCAAAATACCCGCTACATTAATAATCTCTACAAAACATTGACAGATCTCAAAATGCAGCTACATCAATAATCTCTACAAAATATGGCAGATCTCAAAATGCGAGCTTCATCAGCCATCGCTACAAAAGACGACATCTCAAAATGCGAGCTACATCAGCAATGTCTATTAACTATGACAGTTATTATTATGCCACCTACATCAGTAAACTCAACAAAAGGCAGCAGATCTTACAATGAAAGCTACATCAGTAATCTCTACAAAATATGAGAGATCTCAAAACCAGCCACATCATCAATGCATACAAAATTGGACAGATTTCAAACCAGCTTCATCAACAATTTGAAAAAACATGACAGATCTCAAAATGCCAGCTGCATCAGCAATCTCTACAAAACACAACAGATCTTAACATTCCAGCTACATCAACAATCTCTACAAAATATGACAGATCTCAAAATCCCAGCTATGTCAGCAATCTCTTCAAAATGCAACAGATCTCAAAATGCCAGGTACATCAACAATCTCTACAAAATGCAACAGATCTCAAAATGCCAGCTACATCAGTAATCTCTTCAAAATACGACATATCTCAAATTACCAGCTACATCAGCAATCTCTAGAAAATGAGACAGATCTCAAAATGCCAGCAACGTCAGCAATTTCTACAACATACGACTCATCTCAAAATGCCAGCTACATCAACAATCTCTACAGAATACGACAGATCTCAAAATGCCAGGTACATCAGTAATCTCTACAAAATATGACAGATTTCAAAACCAGCCACATAATCAATCTCTAATAAATATGAAAGATCTCTAAATGCCAGCTACATCAGCAATCTCTAAAAAGTATGACAGATCTCAAAATGCAAGATACATCAACAATCTCTAGAAAATATGACATCTCAAAATGCCAGCTACATCAGCAATCTCTACAAAATATGACAGGTCTCAAAATGCCAGCTACATCGACAATCTCTAGAAAATGTGACATATCTCAAAATGCCAGCTACGTCAGCAATCTCTACAACATGCGAGTCATCTCAAAATGCCAACTACATCAATAATCTCTACAGAATATGAAAGATCTCAAAATTCCAGCTACATCAGTAATCTCTACAAAATTTGACAGATCTCAAAATGCCAGCTACATCAGCAATCTCTTAAAAGTATGACAGATCCCAAAATGCCAGCTAGGTCAGCAATCTCTACAACATGTGACTCATCTCAAAATGCCAACTACATCAAAATTCTCTACAGAATAAAAAAGATCTCAAAATGCCAGCTACATCAGTAATCTCCAAAAATATGACAGATTTCAACATGGCAGCTACATTAATCTCAAGAAAATACAACAATGACAAGTATATATATCAGTAATCTTTTCAAACTATGACAGGTCTCAAAATGCCAGCTACATCAGCAATATGTACAAATTACAACAGCTGTCAAAATACCAGCTACATTAATAATCTCTACAAAACATGACAGATCTCAAAATGCAGCTACATCAATAATCTCTACAAAATATGGCAGATCTCAAATGCGAGCTTCATCAGCCATCTCTACAAAAAGACTACATCTCAAATGCCAGCTACATCAGCAATGTCTACTAACTATGACAGTTATTATTACACCAGCTACATCAGTAAACTCTGCAAATGCAGCAGATCTTACAATGAAAGCTACATCAGTAATCTCTACAAAATATGAGAGATCTCAGAGCCAGTCACATCATCAATGTATACAAAATAGGACAGATTTCAAACAAGCTTCATCAACAATTTGTAAAAAATTCGACAGATCTCAAAATGCCAGCTGCATCAGCAATCTCTACAAAATACAACAGATCTTAACATTCCAGCTACATCAACACTCTCTACAAAATATGACAGATCTCAAAATGCCAGCTATGTTTGCAATGTCAACAAAATACGGCAATGCCAGCTATATCAATAATCTCTTCAAAACATGACAGATCTCAAAATGCCAGCTATGTCAGCAATCTCTTCAAAATGCAGCAGATCTCAAAATGCCAGCTACATCAGTAATCTCTTCAAAAGATGACATATCTGAAAATACCAGCTACATCAGCAATCTGTAGAAAATGAGACAGATCTCAAAATGCCATCAACGTCAGCAATTTCTACAACATACGACTCATCTCAAAATGCCAACTACATCAACAATCTCTACAGAATACGACAGATCTCAAAATGCCAGGTACATCAGTAATCTCAGCAAAATATGACTGATCTCAAAACCAGCCACATAATCAATCTCTACTAAATATGAAAGATCTCTAAATGCCAGCTACATCAGCAATCTTTAAAAAGTATGACAGATCTCAAAATGCCAGATACATCAGCAATATCAACAAAATACGACAGCTCTAAAAATACCAGGTACAACAATAATCTCTACAAAATAAGAGAGATCTCAAAATGCCAGCTACATCAGTAATCTCTTCAAACTACGACATATCTCAAAATACAAGCTAAATCAGCAATCTCTGGAAAATGAGTCAGATCTCAAAATGCAAGAAACGTCAGCAATTTCTACAACATACGACTCATCTCAAAATGCCAACTACATCAGTAATCTCAATAGAATGCGACAGATCTCAAAATGCCAGCTGCATCAGCAATCTCTACAAAATACAACAGATCTTAACATTCCAGCTACATCAACACTCACTACAAAAATGACAGATCTCAAAATGCCAGCTATGTCAGCAAAGTCAACAAAATACGGCAATGCCAGCTATATCAATAATCTCTTCAAAACATGACAGATCTCAAAATGCCAGCTACATCAGCAATATGTACAAAATACAACAGCTCTCAAAATCCCAGCTACATTAACACTCTCTACAAAATATGACAGATCTCGAAATGCAGCTACATCTATAATCTCAGCAAAATGTGGCAGATGTCAAAATGCGAGTTTATCAGACATCTCTACAAAAGACGACAGCTCAAAATCCCAGCTACATCAACAATGTCTACTAAATATCACAGATATTATAATGCCAGATACATCAGTAATCTCTACAAAATGCAAAAGATCTCAAAATGCCTGCAATATCAATGATCTCTACAAAATATGACTGATGTCAAAATGCCAGTTAGATCAGTAACCTCTACAAAATAAAGCAGATCTCAAAATGCCAGCTATATGAGCAAGCTTTAGAAAATACGACAGGTCTCAAAACTAGCTAGATGAGCAATCTCTATAAAATAAGACAGATCTCAAAACCAGCAACATCAACAATCTATACAAAACATGACAGATCTCAAAATGATAGCTACATCAACAATGTCTACTAAGACAGATATTATAGTGCCTGCTACATCAGTAATCTCTGCAAAATGCGACAGATCTCAATATGCCAGCTATATTAACAATTTCTACAAAATATGACAGATCTCAAATTTCCAGTTAGATCAGTAATCTCTACAAAATACAACAGATCTCAAAACCAGCTACATTAGCAATCTCTACAAAATACGCAGATCTCAAAACCCGCTACATCAACAATCTCTACAAAATATGACAGATGTCAAAACCAGTTACATCAGCAATTTCTACAAAATATGACCCATCTCAAAACCAGCTACATTAGTAATCTCTACAAAATATGAAAGGTCTCAAAATGCAAGCTACATCCACAATCTCTACTAAATACGACAGAACTCAAAATACCAGCTAAATCAATACTCTCTACATAATATGACAGATCTCAAAATGCCAGGTACATGAAGAATCTGAAAAAAATTATCACAGATCTCAAGTTGCCAGCTACATCAGCAATCTCTTCACAATACGACACCTCTCAATATGTCAGCTACATCAATAATCTCCCCAAAATTCAACAGATCTCAAAATGCCAGCTACATCAGTAATCTCTACAAAATATGACAGATGTCAAAACCAGCGACATCATCAATGCCTAGAAAATAGGACTGATCTCAAACCAGCTACATCAACAATCTGTAAAAAATATGACAGATCTCAAAATGCCAGCTGCGTCGGCAATCTCTACAAAATATAACAAATCTTAACATGCCAGCTACATCAACAATCTCTTCAAAATACAACAGATCTCAAAATGCCAGCTACATCAACAATACCTAGAAAATATGACAGATCTCAAATGCCAGCAACATCAGCAATCTCAACAAAAATGGCAATGCCAGCTATATCAGTAATCTCAGCAAAATATGACAGATCTCAAAATGCCAGCTACATCAGCAATATGTACAAAATACAACAGCTCTCAAAATACCAGCGACAAGAATAATCTCTACAAAATTTGACAGATCTCAAAATGCAACTACAGTAATACTCTCAAAAAAAATGACAGATCTCAAAATGTAAGCTTCATCAGACAATCTATAAAAGACCACATCTCAAAATGGCAGTTACATCAACAATGTCTACTATCTAGGACAGATATTAAAATGCCAGCTATATTAACAATCTCTACAAAATATGATAGATCTCACATGCCAGTTATATTAACAATCTCTACAAAATTTGACAGATCTCTAAATGACAGCTACATCAGCAATCTCTAAAAAGAATGTCAGATCTAAAAATGCCAGATACATCAACAATCTCTAGAAAATATGACAGATCTCAAAATGCCAGCTACATCAGCAATCTCTACAAAATATGACAGATCTCAAAATGCATGCTACATGAGCAATTCCTACAAAATACAACAGATTTCAAAATGCCAACTACATCAAAAAATCTCTACAAAATAAAACAGATCTTAAAATGCCAGCTTCATCAGCAATCTCTACAAAATACGACAGATCTCAAAACTGGCTACATCAACAATCTCTACAAAATTCAACAGATCACAAAAAAAGCTTTATCAACAATCTCTACAAAATATGACAAATCACAAATTCCAGATACATCAGCAATCTCAGTAAATATGACAGATCTCAAAATGCTAACAATATCAATAATCTCTAAAAAATATGACACACATTAAAATGCCAGCTACATCAGTAATATCTACAAAATATTACAGATCTCAAAATGCCAGCTACATCAGTAATCTCTACAAAATACGACAGATCTCAAAATCAGCTGCATCAATAATCTCTACAAAATATGTCAGATATCAAAATACCAGCTACATCCACAATCTCTACAAAATACGAAACATATGACTCAACTCAAAATGATAACTACATCAATAATCTCTACAGAATATGACTGTTCAAAATGCCAGCTACATCAGCAATCTCAACAAAATATGACAGATCTCAAAACCAGCCACATAATCAATGTCTAAAAAATATGACAGAACTCAAAATGCCAGCTAAATCAGCAATCTCTAAAAAGTATGACAGATCTCAAAATGCCAGCAACATGAGCAATCTCAGTAAAATATGACAGATCTCAAAATGCCAGCTACATCAGCAATTTCTACAAAATACAAAAGTCTCAAAATGAGAGCTACATCAACAATCTCTTCAAAATATGAGAGATTTCAAAATTCCAGCTACATCAGTAATCTCTACAAAATATGACAGCTCTCAAAATGCCAGCTAGAACAATATCTACAAAATAACAGAGATCTCAAACTGCCAGCTACATCAACAATCTCTACAAAATACAACAGATATTAAAATGCCAGCTACATCAGTTATTTCTACAAAATGCGACATCTCTCTCAAAATTCCAGCTACATCAGCAATCTCTACAAAACACAACAGGTTTCAAAATGGCAGCTATATCAGCAATCTCCACAAAATATGACAGACCTCAAAATGCCAGCTACATCATTAATCTCTACAAAAAATGACAGATCTCAGAATGTCAGTGACATCAACAATCTCTACAAAATACGACAGATCTCAAAACCAGTTACATCAACAATATCTACAAAATATGACAGATCTCAAAATACCAGCTACATCCACAATCTTGACTAAATATGACAGTTCTCAAAATGCCAGCTACATCAAAAATCTGTACAAAATACATCAGCTCTAACAATACCAGCTACATTAATAATCTCTACAAAATATGACAGATCTCAAAATGCCAGCTACACCAACAATGTCTACTAACTATGACAGATAATATAATGCCAGCTACATTGCTAATCTCTGCAAAATGCGACAGATCTCAAAATGCAAGCTGTATGAATAATTTCTACAAAATATGACAGATCTCAAAATTCCAGTTAGATCAGTAATGTCTGCAAAATATGACATATCTCAAAATGCCAGCTATATTAGTAATCTCTACAAAATACGACATATCTCAAAACCAGCAACATCAGCAGTCTCTTGAAAATGCGCAGATCTCAAAACCAGCTACATCAACAATCTCTTCAAAATAAGATAGATCGCAAAATGCCAGCTATATCAATAATCTCTACAAAATATAACAGATCCCAAAATGCAAACTCCATGAACAATTTCTACAAAATACCACAGATTTCAAATTGCCAACTACTTCAAAAATCTCTACAAAATATGAGTGATCTTACAATGCCAGCTAAATCAGTAATATCTACAAAATGCGAAAGATCTCAAAATGCAAGTTTCATCAGCAATCTCTAAAAAATACAGCAGATGTCAAAATGCCAGCAATATCAATAATCTCTACAAAGTATGACACACCTCAAAATGCCAACTACATCAGTAATCTTTTCAAAATATGACAGATCTCAAAATTTTAGCTACATCAGTACTCTCTACAAAATATGACAGATCTCAAAACCAGCTACATGAACAATCTCTACAAAATATGACAGATCTCAAAACCAGCTATATCACCAATATCTACAAAATATGACAAATCTCAAAATGAGGAAAACATCAGCAATCCATGCATAAATGTGACAGATGTTAAAATGACAGCTACATCCACAATCTCTACAAAAATGACAGATTTCAAAATGCCAGCTACATCAGTAATTTGTACAAAATACAATAGCTCTAAAAATACAAGCTACATTAATAATATCTATAAAATATGACAGATCTCAAAATGCCAGCTACATCAACAATCTCTACAAAATATGACAGAACTGAGAATGCCAGCTACATCAGTAATCTCTACAAAATACGACAGCTCTGCAAATGCCAGCTACAACAACAATCTCTACAAAATAAGAGAGATCTCAAAATGCCAGCTACATCAGTAATCTCTGCAAAATTTGACATATCTCAAAATACCAGCTGCATCAACAATCTCTAGAAAATGAGACAGATCTCAAAATGCCAGCAACGTCAGCAATCTCTACCACATACGACTCATCTCAAAATGCCATCTACATCAATAATCTCAACAGAGTACGACAGATCTCAAAATGCTAGGAATATCAGTAATATCTTCAAAATATGACAGATATCAAAACCAGCCACATAATCAATCTCTACAAAATACAACAGATCTCAAAATGCCAGCTAAATCAACAATCTATAGAAAATATGACAGATCTCAAAATGCCAGCTATGTCAGCAATCTCAACAACATAAAACTCTTCACAAAATGCAAACTACATCCATAATGTCTTCAGAATACGACAGATCACAAAATGCCAGCTACATCAGTAATCTCTACAAAATATGACAGATCTCAAAATGCCAGCTACAACAACAGTCTCTAGAAAACATGACAGATATCAAAATGCCAGCTTTGTCAGCAATCTCTACAACATATGACTCATCTCAAAATGCCAACTACATCAATAATCTCTACCGAATATGAAAGATCTCAAAACCAGCCACATAATCAATCTCTACTAAATATGAAAGATCTCAAATTGCCAGCTACATCAGCAATCTCTAAAAAGTATGATAGATCTCAAAATGCAAGCTACATAAACAATCTCTCGAAAATATGACAGATCTCAAAATGCCAGCTACATCAGCAATCTCTACAAAATATGACAGATCTCAAAATGCCAGCTACACCAACAATGTCTACTAACTATGACAGATAATATAATGCCACCTACATCGGTAATCTCTGCAAAATGCGACAGATCTCAAAATGCAAGCTGTATGAATAATTTCTACAAAATATGACAGATCTCAAAATTCCAGTTAGATCAGTAATCTCTGCAAAATACGACATATCTCAAAATGCCAGCTATATTAGTAATCTCTACAAAATACGACATATCTCAAAACCAGCAACATCAGCAGTCTTTAGAAAATGTGCAGATCTCAAAACCAGCTACATCAACAATCTCTTCAAAATAAGATACATCGCAAAATGCCAGCTATATCAATAATCTCTACAAAATATAACAGATCCCAAAATGCAAACTACATGAACAATTTCTACAAAATACCACAGATTTCAAATTGCCAACTACTTCAAAAAATCTCTACAAAATATGAGTGATCTTACAATGCCAACTAAATCAGTAATATCTACAAAATGCGAAAGATCTCAAAATGCCAGTTTCATCAGCAATCTCTAAAAAAATACAGCAGGTGTCAAAATGCCAGCAATATCAATAATCTCTACAAAGTATGACACACCTCAAAATGCCAGCTACATCAGTAATCTTTTCAAAATATGACAGATCTCAAAACCAGCTACATGAACAATCTCTACAAAATACGACAGATCTCAAAACCAGCTATATCACCAATATCTACAAAATATGACAAATCTCAAAATGAGGGAAACATCAGCAATCCATGCATAAATGTGACAGATGTTAAAATGACAGCTAAATCCACAATCTCTACAAAAAATGACAGATTTCAAAATGCCAGCTACATCAGTAATTTGTACAAAATACAATAGCTCTAAAAATACAAGCTACATTAATAATCTCTATAAAATATGACAGATTTCAAAATGCCAGCTACATCAACAATCTCTACAAAATATGACAGAGCTGAGAATGCCAGCTACATCAGTAATCTCTACAAAATACTACAGCTCTGCAAATGCCAGCTACAACAACAATCTCTATAAAATAAGAGAGATCTCAAATGCCAGCTACATCAGTAATCTCTGCAAATTTGACATATTTCAAAATACCAGCTGCATCAACAATCTCTAGAAAATGAGACAGATCTCAAAATGCCAGCAACGCCAGCAATCTCTACCACATACGCACTCATCTCAAAATGCCATCTACATCAATAATCTCAACAGAGTACGACAGATCTCAAAATGCTAGGAATATCAGTAATATCTTCAAAATATGACAGATATCAAAACCAGCCACATAATCAATCTCTACAAAATACAACAGATCTCAAAATGCCAGCTAAATCAACAATCTCTAGAAAATATGATAGATCTCAAAATGCCAGCTATGTCAGCAATCTCAACAACATAAAACTCTTCACAAAATGCAAACTACATCAATAATGTCTTCAGAATACGACAGATCACAAAATGCCAGCTACATCAGTAGTCTCTACAAAATATGACAGATCTCAAAATGCCAGCTACAACAACAGTCTCTAGAAAATATGACAGATCTCAAAATGCCAGCTTTGTCAGCAATCTCTAGAACATATGACTCATCTCAAAATGCCAACTACAACAATAATCTCTACCGAATATGAAAGATCTCAAAACCAGCCACATAATCAATCTTTACTAAATATGAAAGATCTCAAATTGCCAGCTACATCAGCAATCTCTAAAAAGTATGACAGATCTCAAAATGCAAGCTACATAAACAATCTCTCGAAAATATGACAGAACTCAAAATGCCAGCTACATCAGCAATCTCTAGAAAATATGACAGATCTCAAAATGCCAGCTTTGTCAGCAATCTCTAGAACATATGACTCATCTCAAAATGCCAACTACAACAATAATCTCTACCGAATATGAAAGATCTCAAAACCAGCCACATAATCAATCTTTACTAAATATGAAAGATCTCAAATTGCCAGCTACATCAGCAATCTCTAAAAAGTATGACAGATCTCAAAATGCAAGCTACATAAACAATCTCTCGAAAATATGACAGAACTCAAAATGCCAGCTACATCAGCAATCTCTACAAAATATGACAGATCTCAAAATGCCAGATACGTCAGCAATCTCTACAACATGCGACTCATCTCAAAATGCCAACTACATCAAAAAATCTCAACAGAATACGACAGATCTCAAAATGCCAGGTATATCAGTAATCTTTTCAAATTATGACAGATCTCAAAACCAGCCGCATAATCAATCTCTACATAATATGAAAGATCTCAAAATGCCAGCTACATCAGCAATCTTTAAAAAGTATGACAGATCTCAAAATGCAGCTACATCAACAATCTCAAGAAAATATGACAGATCACTAAATGCCAGCTACATCAGCAATCTCTACAAAATATGACAGATCTCAAAATGTCAGCTACATCAACAATCTCTAGAAAATATGACAGATCTGAAAATTCCAGCTACGTCAGAAATCTCTACAACATACAACTCATCTCAAAATGCAAGCTACATCAATAATCTCTTCAGAATACGACAGATCTCAAAATGCCAGCTACATCAACAATCTCTACAAAGTTTGACAGATCTCAAAATGCCAGCTACATCAGCAATCTGAACAAAATATAACTGCACTCAAAATATTAGCTACATTAATAATCTCTTCAAAATATGACAGCTCTCAACATGACATCTACATTAACAATCTCAACAAAATACGACAATGCCATCTATATCAGTAATCTGTACAAAAATTGACAGATCTCAAAATGCCAGCTAGATCAGCAATATGTACAAATTAAGACAGCTCCCAAAATACCAGCTACATCAATAATCTCTACAACGTATGGCAAATCTCAAAATGTGAGCTTCATCAGCCATCTCTACAAAAGATGACATCTCAAAATGCCAGCTACATCAACAATGTCTCCTAACTATGATAGATATTATAATGGGAGCTACATCAGAAATCTCGACAAAATGCAACAGATCTTACAATTAAAGCTACATAAGTAATCTCTACAAAATATGACAGATCTCAAAACCAGCCACATCATCATTGTGTACAAAACAGGACAGATTTCAAACCAGCTACATCAAGAATTTGCAGAAAGTACGACAGATCTCAAAATACCAGCTGCATAAGCAATCTCTACAACATACGACTCATCTTAAAATGCCAACTACATTAATAATCTCTACAGAATACGACAGATCTCAAAATGCCAGGTACATCAATAATCTCTAAAAAATATGACAGATCTCAAAACCAGCCACATAATCAATCTCTACTAAATATGAAAGACATCAAAATGCCAGCTACATCAGCAATCTCTAAAAAGTACGACAGATCTCAAAATGCCAGCTACATCAACAATCTCTAGAAAATATGACAGATCTCAAAATGCCAACTACATCAGCAATCTTTACAAAATACGACTGATCTCAAAATACCAACAACATCAGTAATTTCTACAGAATACGAAAGATCTCAAAATGCCAGCTACGTCAGCAATCTCTACAACATACGACTCGTCTCAAAATGCCAACTACATCAAAAATCTCTACAGAATATGAAAGATCACAAAATGCCAGCTACATCAGTAATCTATACAAAATATGACAGTTCTCAAAATGCCAGCTACATCAACAATCTCTACAAAATTTGACAGATTTCAAAATGCCAGCTATGTCAGCAATCTCTACAAAATGCAACAGATCTCAAAATGCTAGCTACATCAACAATCTTACAAAATATCACAGATCTCAAAATGCCAGTTATATCAGCAATCTGTACAAAATACGACAGCTCTCAAAATATCAGCTGCATTAATAATCTCTTCAAAATCTGACAGATCTCAACATGGCAGCTACATTACCAATCTCTAGAAAATACGACAATGCCAGCTATATCAGTAATCTCTACAAAATATGACATATCTCAAAATGCCACCAACATCAGCAATATGTACAAATTACAACAGCTCTCAAAATACCAGCTACATTAATAATCTCTACAAAATATGACAGAACTCCAAATGCAGCTACATCAATAATCTCTACAAAATATGACAGATCTCAAAACCAGCCACATCATCATTGTGTACAAAACGGGGCAGATTTCAAACCAGCTACATCAACAATTTGCAGAAAGTACGACAGATCTCAAAATACCAGCTGCATAAGCAATCTCTACAACATACGACTCATCTCAAAATGCCAACTACAATAATATTCTCTACAGGAATAGACATAGATCTCAAAATGCCAGGTACATCAGTAATCTCTACAAAATATGACAGATCTCAAAACCAGCCACATAATCAATCTCTACTAAATATGAAAGACATCAAAATGCCAGCTACATCAGCAATCTCTAAAAAGTATGACAGATCTCAAAATGCCAGCTACATCAACAATCTCTAGAAAATATGACAGATCTCAAAATGCCAGCTACATCAGCAATCTCTACAAAATACGACTGATCTCAAAATACCAACAACATCAATAATTTCTACAGAATACGAAAGATCTCAAAATGCCAGCTACAACAGTAATCTCTTCAAAATATGACCGATCTCAAGATGCCAGCTACATCAACAATCTCTACAAAATTTGACAGATCTCAAAATGCCAGGTACATCAACAATCTCTAGAAAATATGACAGATCTCAAAATGCCAGCTACGTCAGCAATCTCTACAACATGCGACTCGTCTCAAAATGCCAACTACATCAAAAATCTCTACAGAATACGAAAGATCACAAAATGACAGCTACATCAGTAATCTATACAAAATATGACAGTTCTCAAAATGCCAGCTACATCAACAATCTCTACAAAATTTGACAGATTTCAAAATGCCAGCTATGTCAGCAATCTCTACAAAATGCAACAGATCTCAAAATGCTAGCTACATCAACAATCTCTACAAAATATCACAGATCTCAAAATGCCAGTTATATCAGCAATCTGTACAAAATACGACAGCTCTCAAAATATCAGCTGCATTAATAATCTCTTCAAAATCTGACAGATCTCAACATGGCAGCTACATTACCAATCTTTAGAAAATACGACAATGCCAGCTATATCAGTAATCTCTACAAAATATGACATATCTCAAAATGCCACCAACATCAGCAATATGTACAAATTACAACAGCTCTCAAAATACCAGCTACATTAATAATCTCTACAAAATATGACAGAACTCCAAATGCAGCTACATCAATCATGTCTACAAAATATGGCAGATCTCAAAATGCGAGCTTCATCAGCCATCCCTACAAAAGACGACATCTCAAAATGCCAGCTACATCAACAATGTCTACTAACTATGAGAGATATTATAATGGGAGCTACATCCGTTATCTCTACAAAATGCAACAGATCTTACAATGAAAACTACATAAGTAATCTCTAGAAAATACGAAAGATCTCAGAACTAGCCACATCATCAATGTGTACAAAATAGGACAGATTTCAAACCAGCTACATCAACAATATGTAGAAAATACGACAGATCTCAAAATGCCAGCTGCATCAGCAATCTCTACAAAATACAACATATCTTAACATTCCAGCTATATCAACAATCTCAACAAAATATGACAGATCTCAAAATGTCAACTATGTAAGCAGTCTCTACAAAATGCAACAGATCTCAAAATGCCAGCTACATCAACAATCTATGCAAAATATGACAGATCTCAAAATGCCAGCTATTTAAGCAGTCTCTACAAAATGCAACAGATCTCAAAATGCCAGCTACATCAGCAATCTCAACAAAATATGACAGCTCTGCAAATACCAGATACAGCAATAATCTATACAAAATAAGAGAGATCTCAAAATGCCAGCTACATCAGTAATCTCTTCAAAATACAACATATCTCAAAATACCAGCTACATCAGCAATCTCTAGAAAATGAGACAGATCGTAAAATGCCAGCAACGTCAGCAATCTCTACAACATATGACTAATCTCAAAATGCCAACTACATTAATAATCTCTACAGAATACGACAGATCTCAAAATGCCAGGTACATCAGTAATCTCTACAAAATATGACAGATCTCAAAACCAGCCACATAATCAATCTCTACTAAATATGAAAGACATCAAAATGCCAGCTACATCAGCAATCTCTAAAAAGTATGACAGATCTCAAAATGCCAGCTACATCAACAATCTCTAGAAAATATGACAGATCTCAAAATGCCAGCTACATCAGCAATCTCTACAAAATACGACAGATCTCAAAATGCCAGCTATGTCAGCAATCTCTACAGAATACGACTGGTCTCAAAATACCAACAACATCAATAATTTCTACAGAATACGAAAGATCTCAAAATGCCAGCTACAACAGTAATCTCTTCAAAATATGACAGATCTCAAAATGCCAGCTACATCAACAATCTCTACAAAATTTGACAGATCTCAAAATGCCAGCTACATCAACAATCTCTAGAAAATATGACAGATCTCAAAATGCCAGCTATGTCAGCAATCTCTACAACATACGACTCGTCTCAAAATGCCAACTACATCAAAAATCTCTACAGAATACGAAAGATCACAAAATGACAGCTACATCAGTAATCTAT
Source organism: Neoceratodus forsteri (assembly GCA_016271365.2). Classification (NCBI taxonomy): domain Eukaryota; kingdom Metazoa; phylum Chordata; order Ceratodontiformes; family Ceratodontidae; genus Neoceratodus; species Neoceratodus forsteri. The sequence continues at coordinate 877,438,672 of CM028131.1, read as the reverse complement.
ACAAAATATGACAGTTCTCAAAATGCTAGCTACATCAACAATCTCTACAAAATTTGACAGATTTCAAAATGCCAGCTATGTCACCAATCTCTACAAAATGCAACAGATCTCAAAATGCTAGCTACATCAACAATCTCTACAAAATATCACAGATCTCAAAATGCCAGTTATATCAGCAATCTGTACAAAATACGACAGCTCTCAAAATATCAGCTGCATTAATAATCTCTTCAAAATCTGACAGATCTCAACATGGCAGCTACATTACCAATCTCTAGAAAATACGACAATGCCAGCTATATCAGTAATCCCTACAAAATATGACATATCTCAAAAGGCCACCTACATCAGCAATATGTACAAATTACAACAGCTCTCAAAATACCAGCTACATTAATAATCTCTACAAAATATGACAGAACTCCAAATGCAGCTACATCAATAATGTCTACAAAATATGGCAGATCTCAAAATGCGAGCTTCATCAGCCATCCCTACAAAAACCGACATCTCAAAATGCCAGCTACATCAACAATGTCTACTAACTATGAAAGATATCATAATGGGAGCTACATCCGTAATCTCTACAAAATGCAACAGACCTTACAATGAAAACTACATAAGTAATCTCTACAAAATATGAAAGATCTCAGAACCAGCCACATCATCAATGTGTACAAAATAGGACAGATTTCAAACCAGCTACATCAACAATAAGTAGAAAATACGACAGATCTCAAAATGCCAGCTGCATCAGCAATCTCTACAAAATACAACAGATCTTAAAATTCCAGCTATATCAACAATCTCTACAAAATATGACAGATCTCAAAATGCCAGCTATGTAAGCAGTCTCTACAAAATGCAACAGATCTCAAAATGCCAGCTACATCAACAATCTATGCAAAATATGACAGATCACAAAATGCCAGCTACATCAGCAATCTCAACAAAATACGACAGCTCTGCAAATACCAGATACAGCAATAATCCGTACAAAATAAGAGAGATCTTAAAATGCCAGCTACATCAGTAATCTCTTCAAAATACAACATATCTCAAAATACCAGCAACATCAGCAATCTCTAGAAAATGAGACAGATCTTAAAATGCCAGCAAAGTCAGAAATCTCTACAACATATGAATAATCTCAAAATGCCAACTACATCAATAATCTCTACAGAATATGACAGATCTCAAAATGCCAGGTTCATCAGTAATCTCTACAAAATATGACAGATCTCAAAACCAGCCACACAATCAATCTCTACTAAATATGAAATATCTCAAAATGCCAGCTATATCAGCAATCTCTAAAAAGTATGACAGATCTCAAAATGCGAGCTACATCAACAATCTCTCAAAAATATGACAGATTTCAAAATGCCAGCTACATCAGCAATCGCTACAAAATACAACAGATCTCAAAATGCCAGCTACATCAACAATCTCTAGAAAATATGACAGATCTCAAAATGCCAGCTACATAAGCAATTTCTACAACGTGCGACTTATCTCAAAATGCCAACTACATCAACAATCTGTACAAAGTACAAAAACTCTCAAAATATCAGCTGCATTAATAATTTCTTCAAAATATGACAGATCACAACATGCCAGCTACATTAACAATCTCTAGAAAATACGTCAATGCCAGCTATGTCAGTAATTTCTAAAAAACATGACAGATCTCAAAATGCCAGCTGCATTAGCAATATGTGCAAATTACAACAGCTCTCAAAATACCAGCTACATTAATAATCTCTACAAAATATGACAGATCTCAAAATGCAGCTACATCAAGAATCTCTACAAAATATGGCAGATCTCAAAATGCGAGCTTCATCAGTCATCTCTACAAAAGACGACATCTCAAAATGCCAGCTACATCAACGATGTCTACTAATTATGAAAGTTATTATAATGCCAGGTAACTCAGTAATCTCTACAAAATGCAGCAGATCTAACAATGAAAGCTACATCAGTAATCTCTACAAAACATGACAGATCTGAAAACCAACCACATCATCAATGTCTACAAAATGGGATAGATTTCAAACCAGTTACATCCACAATTTGTAAAAAATATGACAGATCTCAAAATACCAGCTGCATCAGCAATCTCTGCAAAATACAACAGATCTTAACATTCCAGCTACATCAACAATCTCTACAAAATATGACAGATCACAAAATGCCAGCTACGTCATCATTCTCTACAGAATGCAACAGATCTCAAAATGCCAGCTACATCAGCAATGTCAACAAAATAAGGCAATGCCAGCTATATCAGTAATCACTTCAAAACATAACAGATCTCAAAATGCCAGCTACATCAGCAATATGAAAAAAATGCAACAGCTCTCAAAACACCAGCTACATTAATATTCTCTACAAAATATGACAGATCTCAAAATGCAGCTACATCAATAATCTCAGCAAAATGTGGCAGATCTCAAAATGCGAGCATGTCAGCCATCTCTACAAAAGACGAGATTTCAAAATCCCAGCAACATCAACAATGTCTACTAAATATATCTTATAATGCCAGCTACATCAGTAATCTCTACAAAATGCAACAGATCTCAAAATGCCAGCTATATCAATTATCTCTACAAAATATGACTGATGTCAAAATGCCAGTTAGATCAGTAATTTCTACAAAATACAACAGATCTCAAAATGCCAGCTATATGAGCAATCTCTACAAAATATGACAGGTCACAAAACTAGCTAGATGAGCAATCTCTATAAAATAGGACAGATCTCAAAACCAGCTACATCAACAATCTATACAAAATATGACATATCTCAAAATGCCAGCTACATCAGCAATATGTACAAAATACAACAGCTCTCAAAATACCAGCTACAGCAATAATCTCTACAAAAGTTGACAGATCTGAAAATGCAACTACAGTAATAATCTCCACAAAATATTTCAGATCTCAAAATGCGAGCTTCATCAGACATCTCTATAAAAGATGACATCTCAAGTTACAAGCTACAACAGCAATCTCTATGCAATACGACACCTCTCAAAATGCCAGCTACCTCAATAATCTCTCCAAAATACGACAGATCTTAAAATGCCAGCTACATCAGTAATCTCTTCAAAATACGACAGATCTCAAAACCAGCTACATCAGCAATCTCGACAAAATACGCAGATCTCAAAAACAGCTACATCAACAATCTCTATGAAATATGACAGATCTCAAAATGCCAGCTATATCAATAATCTCTACAAAATATGACAGATCTCAAAATGCAAGCTACATGAGAAATCTCTAAAAAATTCAACAGATTTCACAATGCCAACTACATCAAAAATTCTCTACAAAATACGACAGATCTCAAAATGCCAGCTATATCATCAATCTCTAAAAATATAACAGATCTCAAAATGCCAGCAATATTAATTATCTCTACAAAATATGACACACCTCAAAATGCCAGCTACATCAATAATCTCTACAAAAAACGACATATCCCAAAATCAGCAATATCAAGAATCTTTACAAAATATGACTAATCTCTAAATGCCAGCTACATCAGCAATCTCTGAAAAATATGGCAGATTTCAACATGTCAGCAACAACTACAATCTCTACAAAATACGACAGCTCTCAAAATGCCAGCTACAGCAATCATCTCTACAAAATATGAGAAATCTCAAAATCCCAGCTACATCAATAATCTCTACAAAATATGACATATCTCAAAATGCCAGCTACATCAACAATCTTTAGACAATACGACAGATCTTAAAATGCTAACTACATCAGTAATCTCTACAAAATGCAACGGATCTCAAAATTCCAGCTACATTAGCAATCTCAACAAAATACAATAGATTTCAAAGTGCCACCTATATCAACAATCTCTACAAAACATGACAGATCTCAAAATACCAGATACAGCAGTAATCTCTACAAAATTCGACAGATCTTTAAATGCCAGCGACATCAGCAATCTCTACGAAATACAACAGATCTCAAAACCATATACATCTACAATCTCTACAAAATATGAAAGGTCTCAAAACCAGCTACATCAGTAATCTCAACAAAATATGACAGATCTCAAAATGACAGCTACATCCGCAATCTTGACTCAATATGACAGCTCTCAAAATGCAATCTTAATCAATAATCTCTACAAAATATGACAGATCTCAAGATGCCAGATACATGAACAATCTCAACAAAATATGACAGATCTCAAGTTGCCAGCTACATCAGCAATCTCTAAACAATATGACACCTCTCAAAATGCCAGCTACATCAATAATCTCTCCAAAATACTACAGATCTCAAAATGCAAGCCACATCAGCAATCTCAATAAAATACGACAATGCCAGCTATATCAGTTATATTTACAAAATATGACAGATCTCAAAATGCCAGCTATATCAGCAATATGTACAAAATACAATAGCTGTCAAAATACCAGCTACTATAATAGCCTCTACAAAATATGACAGATCTCAAAATGCCAGCTACATCAATAGTCTCAATGAAATATGACAGATGTCAAAAGGTGAGCTTCATTAGCCATCTCTTCAAAAGACATCTCAAAAGGCTACCTACATCAACAATATCTACTAACTATGACAGGTATTATAATGCCAGCTTCATCAGTAATCTCGACAGAATGCAACAGAACTCAAAATGGCAGCTAAATCAACGATCTCTACAAAATATAACTGATCTCAAAATGCCAGGTAGATCAGAAATCTCTACAAAATATGACAGATCTCAAAATGCCAGCTACATCAGTAATCTCTACAAAATACAATAGATCATAAAACTAGCTACATGAGCTATCTCTAGAAAATACGAACGATTTCAAAACCAGCTACATCAACAATCTATACAAAACATGACAGATCTCAAAATGCCAGCCACCTCAACAATCTCTACAAAATATGGCAGATCTCAAAATGCCAGCTATATCAATAATCTCTACAAAATATGACAGAAGTCAAAATACCAGCTACATGAGCAATCTCTTCAAAATACAACAGATTTAAAAATGCAAGCTACATCAAAAATCTCTAAAATAGGATAGAACTTAAAATGCCAGTTACATCAGTAATCTCTGTCAAATGCAATAAATCTCAAAATGTTATCTACATCAACAATCTCTACAAAATACAACATATCTCAAAATGCCAGCTACTGTACATCAACAATCTCTACAAAATAGGACCGATCTCAAAACCAGCTACATCAACAATCTCTACAAAATATGACAGATCTCAAATTCAGCTACATCAGCAATCTCTACAAAATACGACAAACCACAAAATGCCAGTTACATCAACAATCTCTACAAAACATAAAAAGATCTCAAAATGCCAGCTACGTCAGTAATTTCAACAGTATACGACAGATCTTAAAATGCCAGCTACATCAGTAATCTCTACAAAATATAACAGATCTCCAAACCAGCCACAAAATCAATCTCTAAAAATACGACAGATCTCAAAACCAGCTGCATCAACAATCTCCACAAAATATGTCAGATCTCAAAATACTAGCTACATCAACAATCTGTACAAAACATGACAGAACTCAAAAGGCGAGCTTCATCAGCAATCTCTACAAAATACAACATATTTCAAAATGCCAGCTACTGTACATCAATAATCTCTACAAAATAGGACAGATCTTTAATTCAGCTACATCAGCAATCTCTACAAAATATGACAAACCACAAAATGCCAGCTACATCAACAATCTCAACAAAATATAAAAATGTCTCAAAAGGCCAGCTACATCAGTCATGTCAAGAGTATACGACAGATCTTAAAATGCAACCTACATCAGTAATCTCTAAAAAATATAATAGATCTCCAAACCAGCCACAAAATCAATCTCTACAAAATACGACAGATCTCAAAACCAGCTGCATCAACAATCTCCACAAAATATGTCAGATCTGAAAATAATATCTACATCAACAATCTGTACAAAACATGACAGAACTCAAAAGGTGAGCTTCATCAGTACTCTCTAAAAAAGACGACAGATCTCAAAATGCCAGCTAACATGAATAATGTCTACTAACTGTAAGAGATATTATAATGCCAGCTACCTCAGTAATCTCTGCAAAATGATACAGATCTCAAAATGTCAGCTATATCAACAATTTCCTCAAAATACAAAAATCTCAAAACCAGCTACATCAGCAATCTCTACAAAATACACAGATATCCAAACCAGCTACATCAACAATCTCTACAAAATATGACAGATCACAAAATGTCAGCTACATTAACAATCTCAACAAAATACAACAGTTCTCAAAATGCCAGCTACATTGAAAATCTCTACAAAATATGACAGATCTCAAAATGCCAGCTACATCAGCAATCTCTACAAAACATGACAGTTCTCAAAATGCCAGCTGCATTGATAATCTCTACAAAACATAAGAAATTTCAAAATCCCAGATACATCAATAATCTCTACAAAATATGACATATCTCAAAATGCCAGCTACATCAGCAATCTCAACAAAATACAACAGATTTCAAAATGCCAGCTATATTAACAATCTCTACAAAACATGACAGATCTCAAAATGCCAGATACATCAGTAATCTTTACAATATTCGACAGATCTTAATATGCCAGCCACATCAGCAATTCCTACAAATAGAACAGATCTCAAAACCAGATACATCAACAATCTCTACAAAATATGACAGATCTCGAAATGCCAGCTACATCCACAATCTCGACTAAATACGACAGCTCTCAAAATGCCTGCTAAATCAATAATCTCTACAAAACATGACAGATCTCAAAATGCCAGCTGCATGAACAATTTCAACAAAATATGACAGATCTCAAGTTGCCAGCTACATCAGCAATCTCTAGACAATACACCTCTCAAAATGCCAGCTACATCAATAATCTCTCCAAAATTCGACAGATCTCAAAATGCCAGCTACATCTGTAATCTCTACAAAATACGACCTATTTTAAAATGCCAGCTACATCTGTAATCTCTACAAAATATGACAGATCTGAAAACCAGCCACATCATCAATGTCTACAAAATAAGACAGATCTCAAAACCAGCTTCATCAACAATCTGTTCAAAATATGGCAGATCTGAAATGCCAGCTACATCACCAATCTCTACAAAATACAACAGATCTTAATATGCCAGCTACATCTATAATCTCTACAAAATATGACAGATCTCAAAATGCCAGCTACGTCAGCAATTTCTTCAAATAAAGCAGATCTAAAAATGCCAGCTACTTCAGCAATCTCAACATAATATGGCAATGCCAGCTATATCAGTAATCTCTACAAAATATAACTGATGTCAGAATGCCTGCTACATCAGTAATCTCTACAAAATATGACAGATGTCAAAACCAGCCACATCATCAATGTCTACAAAATGGGACTGATCTCAAACCAGCTACATCAACAATCTGTAAAAAATGTGACAGATATCAAAATGCCAGCTGCATCAGCAATCTCTACAAAATACAACAGATCTTAGCATGCCAGCTACATCAACAATCTCTAAAAAAAATGACAGATCTCAAAATGCAAGCTACGTCAGCAACCTCTACAAAATACAACAGATCTCAAAATGCCAGCTACATCAACAAACCCCAGAAAAAAAGACAGATCTCAAAATGCCAGCAACATCAGCAATCTCTACAAAATACACAGATATCCAAACCAGCTACATCAACAATCTCTACAAAATAAGACAGATCTCAAAATACCAGTTAGATCTTTAATCTCTACAAAATACGACAGATCTCAAAATGACAGGTATATCAGTAATCTCTACAAAATATGACATATCTCAAAACCAGCTACATCAGCAATCTCTACAAAATGCACAGATAACAAAACCAGCTACATCAACAATCTCTACAAAATAAGACAGCTCTCAAAATGCCAGCTATATCAATAATCTCTACAAAATATGACAGATCTCGTAAGCAAGCTACATGAGCAATTTCTACAAAATACAACAGATTTCTAAATGCCAGCTACATCAAAAAATCTCTACAAAATGAGACATATCTCAAAATGCCAGCTACATCAGCAATCTCTAAAAAATACAACAGATCTAAAAATGCCAGCAATATCAATAATCTCTACAAAATGTGACACACATCAAAATTCCAGCTACATCAGCAATCTCTACAAAATACAACAGTATCAAAATGAGAACTACATCAAAATCTCTACAAAATAAACACAGCTCTCAAAATGCCAGCTACATCAGTAATCCCCAAAAATGTCCAGCTTTCAAACTGCCAGCTACAACAATAATATCTACAAGAGATCTCAAAATTCCAGCACATCAGTAATCACTACAAAATATGACAGCTCTCCAAATGCCAGCTAAATCAATAATCTCTACAAAATATGGCAGATCTCAAAATGCCAGCTACTAGAATAAACTCAACAAAATATGACAGATCTCAAGTTTCCAGCTACATAAGCAATCTCAACACAATACTACACCTCTCAAAATGCCAGCGACATCAATAATCTCTACAAAATGCGACAGATCTCAAAATGCCAGCTATAAAAATGATCTCTTCAAAATATGACTGCTCTCAAAATGCCAGTTAGATCAGTAACTTCTAGAAAATATGAAAGATCTCAAAACTAGCTACATCAACAATCTGTACAAAACATGACAGATCTCAAAAAGCCAGCCAACTCAACAATCGACTCAAAATATGACAGATCTCAAAATGCCAGCTATATCAATAATCTCTACAAAATATAACAGAACTCAAAAGGCCAGCTACATGACAATCTCTTCAAAATACAACAGATTTCAAAATGCCAGCTACATCAAAAATCTCTACAAAATAGGATATGTCATAATATGCCAGTTACATTAGTAATCTCTATAAAATGCAATAGATCTCAAAATGCTAGCTACATCAACAATCTCTACAAAATATGAAAAATCTCAAAATGCCAGCTACTGTACATGTACAATCTCTACAAAATGGGACTGATCTCAAAACCAGCTACATCAGCAATCACTACACAATATGACAGATATCAAATTCAGCTACTTCAGCAATCTCTACAAAAAACAACAAATCACAAAATGCCAGCTACATCAACAATCTCTAAAATATGACAGATCACAAAATGTCAGCTACATTAACAATCTCAACAAAATACTACAGTTCTCAAAATGCCAGCCACATTGAAAATCTCTACAAAATATGACAGATCTCAAAATGCCAGCTACATCAGCAATCTCTACAAAACATGACAGTTCTCAAAATGGCAGCTGCATTGATAATCTCTACAAAACATAAGAAATTTCAAAATCCCAGCTATATCAATAATCTCTACAAAATATGACATATCTCAAAATGCCAGCTACATCAGCAATCTCAACAAAATACAACAGATTTCAAAATGCCAGCTATATTAACAATCTCTACAAAACATGACAGATCTCAAAATGCCAGATACATCAGTAATCTTTACAATATTCGACAGATCTTAATATGCCAGCGACATCAGCAATTCCTACAAAATAGAACAGATCTCAAAACCAGATACATCAACAATCTCTACAAAATATGACAGATCTCGAAATGCCAGCTACATCCACAATCTCGACTAAATATGACAGCTCTCAAAATGCCTGCTAAATCAATAATCTCTACAAAACATGACAGATCTCAAAATGCCAGCTGCATGAACAATTTCAGCAAAATATGACAGATCTCAAGTTGCCAGCTACATCAGCAATCTCTAGACAATACACCTCTCAAAATGCCAGCTACATCAATAATCTCTCCAAAATTCAACAGATCTCAAAATGCCAGCTACATCTGTAATCTCTACAAAATACGACCTATTTTAAAATGCCAGCTACATCTGTAATCTCTACCAAATATGACTGATCTGAAAACCAGCCACATCATCAATGTCTACAAAATAAGACAGATCTCAAAACCAGCTTCATCAACAATCTGTTCAAAATATGGCAGATCTGAAATGCCAGCTACATCACTAATCTTACAAAATACAACAGATCTTTAATATGCCAGCTACATCTATAATTCCCACAAAATATGACAGATCTCAAAATGCCAGCTACGTCAGCAATTCTTCAAATAAAAGCAGATCTAAAATGCCAGCTACTTCAGCAATCTCAACATAATATGGCAATGCCAGCTATATCAGTAATTCTTACAAAATATAACTGATGTCAGAATGCCTGCTACATCAGTAATCTCTCACAAAATATGACAGATGTCAAAACCAGCACATCATCAATGTCTACAAAATGGGACTGATCTCAAACCAGCTACATCAACAATCTGTAAAAAAGTGACAGATCTCAAAATGTCAGCTGCATCAGCAATCTCTACAAAATACAACAGATCTTATCATGCCAGCTATATCAACAATCTCTAAAAAAAATGACAGATCTCAAAATGCCAGCTACGTCAGCAACCTCTACAAAATACAACAGATCTCAAAATGCCAGCTACATCAACAAACCCCAGAAAAAAAGACAGATCTCAAAATGCCAGCAATATCAGCAATCTCAATAAAAATGGCAATGCCAGCTATATCAGTAAACTCTACAAAATACAACAGCTCTCAAAATACCAGCTACATGAATAATCTGAACAAAATTTGACAGATCTTATAATGCCAGCTTCATGAGTAATCTCTACAAAATGCAACAGATCTCAAAATGCCAGCTATATAAATGATCTCTAGAAAATATGACTAATCTCAAAATGCCAGCTACATCAGCAGTCTCTAAAAAATACGACAGGTCTCAAAACTAGCTACATGAGAAATCTCTACAAAATACGACAGATCTCAAAACCAGCTACATCAACAATCTATACAAAATATGGCAGATTTCAAAATGCCAGCTACATCAACAATGTCCACTAACTATGACAGATATTTTAGTGCCAGCTCTATCAGTAATCTCTGCAAAATGCGACAGATCTCAAAATGCCAGCTATATCACAATTTCTACAAAATATGACAGATATCAAAATTCCAGTTAGATCAGTAATCTCTACAAAATACGACAGATCTCAAAATGCCAGCAACATCAGCAATCTCAATAAAAATGGCAATTTCAGCTATATAAGTAATCTCTACAAAATACAACAGCTCTCAAAATGCCAGCTACATGAATAATCTGAACAAAATTTGACAGATGTCAAAATGCAATTACAGTAATAATCTACACACAATATGACAGATCTCAAAATGCAAGCTTCATCAGACATCTCTACAAAAGACAACATCTCAAAATGGCAGCTACATCAACAATGTCTGCTAACTAGGACAGATATTATAATGCCAGCTTCATGAGTAATCTCTCTACAAAATGCAAAAGATCTCAAAATGCCAGCTATATCAATGATCTCTAGAAAATATGACTGATCTCAAAATGCCAGCTACATCAGCAATCTCTACAAAATATGACAGGTCTCAAAACTAGCTACATGAGAAATCTCTACAAAATACGACAGATCTCAAAACCAGCTACATCAACAATCTATACAAAATATGGCAGATCTCAAAATGCCAGCTAGATCAGCAATATGTACAAAATACAATAGCTGTCAAAATACCAGCTACTATAATAGCCTCTACAAAAATATGACAGATCTCAAAATGCCAGCTACATCAATAGTCTCAATGAAATATGACAGATGTCAAAAGGTGAGCTTCATTAGCCATCTCTTCAAAAGACATCTCAAAAGGCTACCTACATCAACAATATCTACTAACTATGACAGGTATTATAATGCCAGCTTCATCAGTAATCTCGACAGAATGCAACAGAACTCAAAATGGCAGCTAAATCAACGATCTCTACAAAATATGACAGATCTCAAAATGCCAGCTACATCAGTAATCTCTACAAAATACAATAGATCATAAAACTAGCTACATGAGCTATCTCTAGAAAATACGAATGATTTCAAAACCAGCTACTTCAACAATCTATACAAAACATGACAGATCTCAAAATGCCAGCCACCTCAACAATCTCTACAAAATATGGCAGATCTCAAAATGCCAGCTATATCAATAATCTCTACAAAATATGACAGAAGTCAAAATACCAGCTACATGAGCAATCTCTTCAAAATACAACAGATTTAAAAATGCAAGCTACATCAAAAATCTCTAAAATAGGATAGAACTTAAAATGCCAGTTACATCAGTAATCTTTGTCAAATGCAATAAATCTCAAAATGTTATCTACATCAACAATCTCTACAAAATACAACATATCTCAAAATGCCAGCTACTGTACATCAACAAACTCTACAAAATAGGACCGATCTCAAAACCAGCTACATCAGCAATCTCTACAAAATATGACAGATCTCAAATTCAGCTACATCAGCAATCTCTACAAAATACGACAAACCACAAAATGCCAGTTACATCAACAATCTCTACAAAACATAAAAAGATCTCAAAATGCCAGCTACGTCAGTAATTTCAACAGTATAAGACAGATCTTAAAATGCCAGCTACATCAGTAATCTCTACAAAATATAACAGATCTCCAAACCAGCCACAAAATCAATCTCTAAAAAATACGACAGATCTCAAAACCAGCTGCATCAACAATCTCCACAAAATATGTCAGATCTCAAAATACTAGCTACATCAACAATCTGTACAAAACATGACAGAACTCAAAAGGCGAGCTTCATCAGCAATCTCTACAAAATACAACATATTTCAAAATGCCAGCTACTGTACATCAACAATCTCTACAAAATAGGACAGATCTTTAATTCAGCTACATCAGCAATCTCTACAAAATATGACAAACCACAAAATGCCAGCTACATCAACAATCTCAACAAAATATAAAAATGTCTCAAAATGCCAGCTACATCAGTCATGTCAAGAGTATACGACAGATCTTAAAATGCCACCTACATCAGTAATCTCTACAAAATATAATAGATCTCCAAACCAGCCACAAAATCAATCTCTACAAAATATGACAGATCTTCAAAACCAGCTGCATCAACAATCTCCACAAAATATGTCAGATCTGAAAATAATATCTACATCAACAATCTGTACAAAACATGACAGAACTCAAAAGGTGAGCTTCATCAGTACTCTCTAAAAAAGACGACAGATCTCAAAATGCCAGCTAACATGAATAATGTCTACTAACTGTAAGAGATATTATAATGCCAGCTACCTCAGTAATCTCTGCAAAATGATACAGATCTCAAAATGTCAGCTATATCAACAATTTCCTCAAAATACAAAATATCTCAAAACCAGCTACATCAGCAATCTCTACAAAATACACAGATATCCAAACCAGCTACATCAACAATCTCTACAAAATAAGACAGATCTCAAAATACCAGTTAGATCTTTAATCTCTACAAAATAAGACAGATCTCAAAATACCAGTTAGATCTTTAATCTCTACAAAATACGACAGATCTCAAAATGACAGGTATATCAGTAATCTCTACAAAATATGACATATCTCAAAACCAGCTACATCAGCAATCTCTACAAAATGCACAGATAACAAAACCAGCTACATCAACAATCTCTACAAAATAAGACAGCTCTCAAAATGCCAGCTATATCAATAATCTCTACAAAATATGACAGATCTCGTAAGCAAGCTACATGAGCAATTTCTACAAAATACAACAGATTTCTAAATGCCAGCTACATCAAAAAATCTCTACAAAATGAGACATATCTCAAAATGCCAGCTACATCAGCAATCTCTAAAAAATACAACAGATCTAAAAATGCCAGCAATATCAATAATCTCTACAAAATGTGACACACATCAAAATTCCAGCTACATCAGCAATCTCTACAAAATACAACAGTATCAAAATGAGAACTACATCAAAAATCTCTACAAAATACGACAGCTCTCAAAATGCCAGCTACATCAGTAATCCCCCAAAAATATGTCAGCTTTCAAACTGCCAGCTACAACAATAATATCTACAAAGTAACAGAGATCTCAAAATTCCAGCTACATCAGTAATCACTACAAAATATGACAGCTCTCCAAATGCCAGCTAAATCAATAATCTCTACAAAATATGGCAGATCTCAAAATGCCAGCTACTAGAATAAACTCAACAAAATATGACAGATCTCAAGTTTCCAGCTACATAAGCAATCTCAACACAATACTACACCTCTCAAAATGCCAGCGACATCAATAATCTCTACAAAATGCGACAGATCTCAAAATGCCAGCTATAAAAATGATCTCTTCAAAATATGACTGCTCTCAAAATGCCAGTTAGATCAGTAACCTCTAGAAAATATGAAAGATCTCAAAACTAGCTACATCAACAATCTGTACAAAACATGACAGATCTCAAAAAGCCAGCCAACTCAACAATCGACTCAAAATATGACAGATCTCAAAATGCCAGCTATATCAATAATCTCTACAAAATATAACAGAACTCAAAAGGCCAGCTACATGACAATCTCTTCCAAATACAACAGATTTCAAATGCCAGCTACATCAAAAATCTCTACAAAATAGGATAGTCATAATATGCCAGTTACATTAGTAACTATAAAATGCAATAGATCTCAAAATGCTAGCTACATCAACAATCTCTACAAAATATGAAAAATCTCAAAATGCCAGCTACTGTACATGTACAATCTCTACAAAATGGGACTGATCTCAAAACCAGCTACATCAGCAATCACTACACAATATGACAGATATCAAATTCAGCTACTTCAGCAATCTCTACAAAAAACGACAAATCACAAAATGCCAGCTACATCAACAATCTCTACAAAATATGACAGATCACAAAATGTCAGCTACATTAACAATCTCAACAAAATACAACAGTTCTCAAAATGCCAGCTATATTGAAAATCTCTACAAAATATGACAGATCTCAAAATGCCAGCTACATCAGCAATCTCTACAAAACATGACAGTTCTCAAAATGCCAGCTGCATTGATAATCTCTACAAAACATAAGAAATTTCAAAATGCCAGCTATATCAATGATCTCTAGAAAATATGACTGATCTCAAAATGCCAGCTACATCAGCAATCTCTACAAAATACGACAGGTCTCAAAACTAGCTACATGAGAAATCTCTACAAAATACGACAGATCTCAAAACCAGCTACATCAACAATCTATACAAAATATAGCAGATCTCAAAATGCCAGCTGCATCAACAATGTCTACTAACTATGACAGATATTTTAGTGCCAGCTATATCAGTAATCTCTGGAAAATGTGACAGATCTCAAAATGCCAGCTATATCACAATTTCTACAAAATATGACAGATCTCAAAATTCCAGTTAGATCAGTAATCTCTACAAAATACAACATATCTCAAAATGCCAGCTACATTAGAAATCCATACAAAAAACAACAGACCTCAAAACCAGCTAGATCAGCAATCTCTACAAAATAGGCAGATCTCAAAACCAGCTACATAAGCAATCTCTAAAAAATACAACAGATCTCAAAATGCCAGCAATATTAATAATCTCTACAAAATATGACACACCTCAAAATGCCAGCTACATCAGTAATCTCTACAAAATACGACATATCTCAAAATGCCAGCTACATTAGAAATCCGTACAAAAAACAACAAACCTCAAAACCAGCTAGATCAGCAATCTCTACAAAATAGGCAGATCTCAAAACCAGCTACATAAGCAATCTCTAAAAAATACAACAGATCTCAAAATGCCAGCAATATTAATAATCTCTACAAAATATGACACACCTCAAAATGCCAGCTACATCAGTAATCTCTACAAAATACGACATATCTCAAAATGCCAGCTACATTAGAAATCCGTACAAAAAACAACAAACCTCAAAACCAGCTAGATCAGCAATCTCTACAAAATAGGCAGATCTCAAAACCAGCTACATAAGCAATCTCTAAAAAATACAACAGATCTCAAAATACCAGCAATATTAATAATCTCTACAAAATATGACACACCTCAAAATGCCAGCTACATCAGTAATCTCTACAAAATACGACAGATCTCAAAATCAGCTGTATCAACAATCTTTACAAAATATGACTAATCTCTAAATGCCAGCTACATCAGCAATCTCTGCAAAATATGGCAGATCTCAACATGCCAGCAACATCAACATTCTCTTCAAAATACGTACAGCTCTCAAAATGCAAGCTACAACAATAATCTCTACAAAATATGAGAAATCTCAAAATCCCATCTACTTCAATAATCTCACAATATGACATATCTCAAAATGTCAGCTACATCAACAATCTCTAGACAACAGGACAGATCTTAAATGCCAACTACATCAGTAATCTATACAGAATGTGACAGAACTCAAAATTCCAGCTACATCAGCAATCTCAACAAAATACAACATATTTCAAAATGCCAGCTATATCAACAATCAGTACAAAACATGACAGATCTCAAAATGTCAGATACATCAGTAATCTCTTCAAAATACGACAGATCTTAAAATGCCAGCGACATCAGCAATCTACAAAATAGAACAGATCTCAAAACCAGATACATCAACAATCTCTTCAAAATATGACAGGACTCAAAACCAGCTACATCAGTATTCTCTACAAAATATGACAGATCTCGAAATGCCAGCTACATCCACAATCTCAACTAAATACGACAGATCTCAAAATGCCAGCTAAATCAATAATCTCTACAAAATATGACAGATCTCAATTTGCCAGCTACATCAGCAATCTCTAGACAATACAACACCTCTCAAAATGCCAGCTACATCAGTAATCTCTACAAATTATGACCTATCTTAAAATGCCAGTTACATCTGAAATCTCTACAAAATATGACAGATCTCAAAATTCCAGTTAGATCAGTAATCTCTCCAAAATACGACAGATCTCAAAATGCCAGCAACATCAGCAATCTCAATAAAAATGGCAATTTCAGCTATATAAGTAATCTCTACAAAATACAACAGCTCTCAAAATGCCAGCTACATGAATAATCTGAATAAAATTTGACAGATGTCAAAATGCAATTACAGTAATAATCTACACAAAATATGACAGATCTCAAAATGCAAGCTTCATCAGACATCTCTACAAAAGACAACATCTCAAAATGGCAGCTACATCAACAATGTCAGCTAACTAGGACAGATATTATAATGCCAGCTTCATGAGTAATCTCTACAAAATGCAAAAGATCTCAAAATGCCAGCTATATCAATGATCTCTAGAAAATATGACTGATCTCAAAATGCCAGCTACATCAGCAATCTCTACAAAATACGACAGGTCTCAAAACTAGCTACATGAGAAATCTCTACAAAATATGGCAGATCTCAAAATGCCAGCTACATCAACAATGTCTACTAACTGTGACAGATATTTTAGTGCCAGCTATATCAGTAATCTCTGGAAAATGTGACAGATCTCAAAATGCCAGCTATATCACAATTTCTACAAAATATGACAGATCTCAAAATTCTAGTTAGATCAGTAATCTCTACAAAATACAACATATCTCAAAATGCCAGCTACATTAGAAATCCATACAAAAAACAACAGACCTCAAAACCAGCTAGATCAGCAATCTCTACAAAATAGGCAGATCTCAAAACCAGCTACATAAGCAATCTCTAAAAAATACAACAGATCTCAAAATGCCAGCAATATTAATAATCTCTACAAAATATGACACACCTCAAAATGCCAGCTACATCAGTAAGCTCTACAAAATACGACATATCTCAAAATGCCAACTACATTAGAAATCCGTACAAAAACAACAAACCTCAAAACCAGCTAGATCAGCAATCTCTACAAAATAGGCAGATCTCAAAACCAGCATATAAGCAATTCTCTAAAAATACAACAGATCTCAAAATGCCAGCAATATTAATAATCTCTACAAAATATGACACACCTCAAAATGCCAGCTACATCAGTAATCTCTACAAAATGACAGATCTCAAAATCAGCTGTATCAACAATCTTTACAAAATATGACAAATCTCTAAATGCCAGCTACATCAGCAATCTCTGCAAAATATGGCAGATCTCAACATGCCAGCAACATCAACATTCTCTTCAAAATACTACAGCTCTCAAAATGCAAGCTACAAGAATAATCTCTACAAAATATGAGAAATCTCAAAATCCCATCTACTTCAATAATCTCTACAAAATATGACATATCTCAAAATGTCAGCTACATCAACAATCTCTAGACAACAGGACAGATCTTAAAATGCCAACTACATCAGTAATCTATACAGAATGTGACAGAACTCAAAATTCCAGCTACATCAGCAATCTCAACAAAATACAACATATTTCAAAATGCCAGCTATATCAACAATCAGTACAAAACATGACAGATCTCAACATGTCAGATACATCAGTAATCTCTTCAAAATTCGACAGATCTTAAAATGCCAGCGACATCAGCAATCTACAAAATAGAACAGATCTCAAAACCAGATACATCAACAATCTCTTCAAAATATGACAGGTCTCAAAACCAGCTACATCAGTATTCTCTACAAAATATGACAGATCTCGAAATGCCAGCTACATCCACAATCTCAACTAAATACGACAGATCTCAAAATGCCAGCTAAATCAATAATCTCTACAAAATATGACAGATCTCAATTTGCCAGCTACATCAGCAATCTCTAGACAATACAACACCTCTCAAAATGCCAGCTACATCAGTAATCTCTACAAATTATGACCTATCTTAAAATGCCAGTTACATCTGAAATCTCTACAAAATATGACAGATCTCAAAACCAGCCACATCATCAATGTCTACAAAATAGGACAGATCTCAAAACCAGCAACATAAACAATCTGTTCAAAATATGGCAGATTTCAAAATGCCAGCTACATCAGCAATCTCTACAAAATACAACAGATCTTAATAAGCCAGCTACATCTACAATCTCTACAAAATATGACAGATCTCAAAATGCAAGCTACATCAGCAATTTCTTCAAAATACAGCAGATCTCAAAATGAATGCTACTTCAGCAATCTCAACAAAATACGGCAATGCCAGCTATAGCAGTAATCTCTACCAAATATGACAGATCTGAAAATGCCAGCTACATCAGCAATA
Source organism: Neoceratodus forsteri (assembly GCA_016271365.2). Lineage (NCBI taxonomy): Eukaryota > Metazoa > Chordata > Ceratodontiformes > Ceratodontidae > Neoceratodus > Neoceratodus forsteri. Next base: position 877,419,487 of record CM028131.1, on the reverse strand, counting down.
TGTACAAAATACAATAGCTCTCAAAATGCCAGCTACATTAATAATGTCTATAAAATATGAAAGACCTCAAAATGCTAGCTACATCAATAGTCAGTATAATATATGACAGGTGTCAAAAGGTGAGCTTCATTAGCCATCACTACAAAAGAAATCTCAAAATTCCACCTACATCAACAATGTCTACTAACTATGACAGGTATTATAATGCCAGCTACATCAGTAATCTCTACAAAATGCGACAGATCTGAAAATGCCAGCTATATCAACGATCTCTACAAAATATTACTGATCTCAAAATGCCAGTTAGATCAGTAATCTCTACAAAATACAATATAGCTCACAACTAGTAACATGAGCAATCTCTAGAATATACGACACATTTCAAAACCAGCTACATCAACAATCTATACAAAACCAGACAGATCTCAAAATGCCAGCTACATAAATAATTTCTACAAAATATGACAGAACTCAAAAGGCGCGCTTCATATGCAATCTCTACAAAAGACGACAGATCTCAAAATGCCAGCTAGCATGAATAATGTATACATACTATGAGAGATATTATAATGCCAGCTACCTCAGGAATCTCTGCAAAATGAAACAGATCTCAAAATGTCAGCTATATCAACAATTTCTTCAAAATACAAAATATCTCAAAACCAGCTATTGTACATAAGCAATCTCTACAAAATGCACAGATATCAAAACCAGCTACATCAACAATCTCTACAAAATAAGACAGATCTCAAAATACCAGTTAGATCTGAAATCTCTACAAAATACAACAGATCTCAAAATGCCAGGTATATCAGTAATCTCTACAAAATATAACATATCTCAAAACCAGCTACATCAGCAATCTCTACAAAATGCACAGATAACAAAACCAGCTACATCAACAATCTCTACAAAATAAGACAGATCTCAAAATGCCAGCTACATCAGTAATCCCCACAAAATATGTCAGATCTCAAACTGCCAGCTACAACAATAATATCTACAAAGTAACAGAGATCTCAAAATTCCAGCTACATCTGTAATCTCTACAAAATATGACATATCTCAAAATGCCAGCTACATCAACAATCTCTACAAATTACGACAGATCTCAAAACAAGCTACATCAGTAATCACTACAAAATACAACAGCTCTCCAAATGCCAGCTAAATCAATAATCTCTATAAAATGTGACAGATCTCAAAAATGCCAGCTACTAAAACAAACTCAACAAAATATGACAGATCTCAAGTTTCCAGCTACATCAGCAATCTCAACACAATACGACACCTCTCAAAATGCCAGCGACATCAATAATCTCTACAGAATATGACAGATCTCAAAATGCCAGCTATGTCAACAATCTCTACAACATACGACTCATCTCAAAATGCCAACTACATTAATAATCTCTACAGAATACGACAGACCTCAAATTGCAAGCTACGTCAGTAATCTCTACAAAATATGACAGATCTCAAAACCAGGAACATAATCAATCTCTTCAAAATATGACAGATCTCAAATGCCTGCTACATCAGCAATCTCTAAAAAGTATGACAGGTCTCAAAATGCCAGCAACATCAACAATCTCTACAAAATATGACAGATCTCAAAAATGCTACCTACATCAATAGACTCTATAAAATATGACAGATGTCAAAAGATGAGCTTCATCAGCCATCTCTACAAAAGACATCTCAAAATTCCACCTACATCCACGTCTACTAACTATGACAGATATTATAATGCCAGCTGGATCAGTAATCTCTACAAAATGCGACAGATCTCAAAATGACAGCTATAAAAACGATCTCTTCAAAATGTGACTGATCTCAAAATGCCAGTTAGATCAGTAAACTCTACAAAATACAAAAGATCTCAAAACTAGCTACATGAGCAATCTCTAGAAAATACGACAGTTCTGAAAACCAACTACATCAACAATCTATACAAAACATGACAGATCTCAAAATGCCAGCAACTCAACAATCTCCTCAAAATATGATAGATCTCAAAATGCCAGCTTTATCAATAATCTCTACAAAATATAACAGAATTCAAAATGCCAGCTACATGACAATCTCTTCAAAATATAACAGATTTCAAAATGCCAGCTACATCAAAAATCTCTACAAAATAGGATAGGTCTTACAATGCCAGTTACATTAGTAATCTCTATAAAAGCAATAGATCCCAAAATGCTAGCTACATCAACAATCTCTACAAAATATGACAAATCTCAAAATTTCAGCTACTGTACATTAACAATCTCTACAAAATGGGACTGATCTCAAAACCAGCTACATCAGCAATCACTACACAATATGACAGATATCAAATTCAGCTACATCAGCAATCTCTACAAAAAATGACAACCCACAAAATGCCAGCTACATCAACAATCTCTGCAAAATATAACAGATCTAAAAATGCCAGCTATATAAGCAATCTCTATGAAATATATCAGATCTTAAAATGCCAGCTACTTCAGTAATCTCTATAAAATGTGTCAGATTTCAAAATTCCAGTTACATCAGCAATCTCTACAAAATACAACATATCTCAAAATGCCAGCTATATCAACAATCTCTTCAAAATATGACAGATTACAAAATACCAGCTACATTAACAATCTCAACAAAATACAACAGCTCTCAAAATGCCAGCTACATTGATAATCTCTACAAAATATGACAGATCTCAAAATGCCAGCTACATCAGCAATCTCTACAAAACATGACAGATCTCAAAATGCCAGCTACATCAGCAATCTGTACAAAATATGACAGATCTCAAAATGGTAGCTACATCAGCAATCTCTTCAACATCCAACAGACCTCAAAATGCCACTACATCAACAAACTCTACAAAATATGACAGATCTCAAAATGGCAGCTACATCAGCAATCTCTTCAAAATACAACAGACCTCAAAATTCCACTACATCAACAATCTCTACAAAATATGACAGATCTCAAAATGTCAGCTACATCAGTAATCTCTACAAAATACAACAGATCTCAAAACCAGCTACATCAACAATCTCTACAAAATACGACAGATCTCAAAACCAGCTAAATCAACAGTCACTGCAAAACAGGACTGATCTCAAAATGCCAGCTACATGAGCCATCTCAACAAAATATGACAGATTTGAAAATGCAAGCTACATCAGCATTCTCAACAAAATACGGCAAAGCCAGATATATCAGTAATCTCTACAAAATGTAACTGATGTCAAAATGCCTGCTACATCAGTAATCTCTACAAAATATGACAGATGTCAAAACCAGCCACATCATCAATGTCTACAAAATAGGACTGATCTCAGACTAGCTACATCAACAATCTGTAAAAAAACTACAGATCTCAAAATGTCAGCTGCATCAGTAATCTCTACAAAATACAACAGATCTAAACATGCCAGCTACATCAACAATCTCTACAAACAATGACAGATCTCAAAATGCCAGCTACGTCAGCAACCTCTACAAAATACAACAGGTCCCAAAATGCCAGCTACATCAACAATCCCCAGAAGATATGACAGATCTCAAAATGACAGCAACATCAGCAATCTCAATAAAAATGGCAATACCTGCTGTATCAGTAATCTCTACAAAATACAACAGGTCTCAAAATACCAGCTACATGAATAAGCTGTACAAAATATGACAGATCTCAAAATGCGAGCATCATCAGACATCTCTACAAAGAACATTTCAAAATGGCAGATACATCAACAATGTCTACTAACTATGACAGATATTTTAGTGCCAGCTATATCAGTAATCTCTGCAAAATGCGACAGATCTCAAAATGCCAGCTATATCACAATTTCTACAAAATATGACAGATCTCAAAATTCCAGTTAGATCAGCAATCTCAACAAAATACAACAGATCTTAAAATGCCAGTAACATCAGCAATCTCAATAAAAATGGCAATGACAGCTATATCAGTAATCTCTACAAAATACAACAGCTCTCAAAATACCAGCTACATGAATAAGCTGAACAAAATTTGACAGATGTCAAAATGCAATTACAGTAATAATCTACACAAAATATGACAGATCTCAAAATGGAAGCTTCATCAGACAGCTCTACAAAAGACAACATATCAAAATGGCAGCTACATCAACAATGTCTGCTAACAAGGACAGATATTATAATGCCAGCTTCATGAGTAATCTCTACAAAATGCAAAAGATCTCAAAAAGCCAGCTATATCAATGATCTCTAGAAAATATGACTGATCTCAAAATGCCAGCTACATCAGCAATCTCTACAAAATACGACAGGTCTCAAAACTAGCTACATGAGAAATCTCTACAAAATACGACAGATCTCAAAACCAGCTACATCAACAATCTATACAAAATATGGCAGATCTCAAAATGCCAGCTACATCAACAATGTCTACTAACTATGACAGATATTTTAGTGCCAGCTATATCAGTAATCTCTGGAAAATGTGACAGATCTCAAAATGCCAGCTATATCACAATTTCTACAAAATATGACAGATCTCAAAATGCCAGCAATGTTAATAATCTCTAAAAATATGACTCACCTCAAAATGCCAGTTTCATCAGTAATCTCTACAAAATACAACAGATCTCAAAATCAGCTGTATCAACAATCTTTACAAAATATGACTAATCACTAAATGCCAGCTACATCAGCAATCTCTGCAAAATATTTCAGATCTCAACATGCCAGCAACATCAACATTCTCTACAAAATACGACAGGTCTCAAAATGCCATCTACAACAATAATCTCTACAAAATATGAGAAATCTCAAAATCCCAGCTACATCAATAATCTCTATAAAATATGACATATCACAAAATGCCAGCTACATCAATAATCTCTAGACAACACAACAGATCTTAAAATGCCAACTACATCAGTAATCTATACAAAATGTGACAGAACACAAAATTTCAGCTACATCAGCAAGCTCAACAAAATTCAACAGATTTCAAAATGCCAGCTATATCAACAATCTCTAGAAAATATGACTGATCTCAAAAAGCCAGTTAGATCCGTAATCTCTACAAAATATGACAGATTTCAACATGCCAGCTACATCAGCAATCTCTACAAAATATGACGTCTCAAAAATAGCTACATGAGAAATCTCTACAAAATACGGCAGATCTCAAAACCAGCAACATCAACAATCTATACAAAATATGGCAGATCTCAAAATGCCAGCTACATCAACAATGTCTACTAACTATGACATATATTTTAGTGCCAGCTATATTAGTAATCTCTGTAAACTGCAACAGATCTCAAAATGCCAACTATATCAACAATTTCTAGAAAATATGACAGATCTCAAAATTCCAGTTAGATCAGTAATCTCTACAAAATTCGACAGATCTCAAAATGCCAACTACATTAGAAATCCATACAAAATACAACAGACCTCAAAACCAGCTAGATCAGCAATCTCTACAAAATAGGCAGATCTCAAAACCAGCTACATAAGCAATCTCTAAAAAATACAACAGATCTAAAAATGCCAGCAATATTAATAATCTCTAAAAAATATGACAACCACAGAATGCCAGCTACATCAGTAATCTCTACAAAATATGACAGATCTCAAAATCAGCTATAGCAACAATCTTTACAAAATATGACTAATCTCTAAATGCCAGCAACATCAGCAATCTCTGTAAAATATGGCAGATCTCAGCATGACAGCAACATCAACAATCTCCACAAAATGCAGCAGCTCTCAAAATGCCAGATATAACAATAATCTCTACAAAATATGAGAAATCTCAAAATCCCAGCTACATCAATAATCTCTACAAAATATGAGATATCACAAAATGCAAGCTACGTGAACAATCTCTAGACAATACGACAGATCTTAAAATGCCAACTACATCAGTAATCTATACAAAATGTGACAGCACTCAAAATTCCTGCTACATCAGCAATCTCAACTAAATACAACAGATTTCAAAATGCCAGCTATATCAACAATCTCTACAAAACATGACAGATCTCAAAATGCCAGATACATCAGTAATCTCTACAAAATTCGACAGATCTTAAAATGCCAGCGACATCAGCACTCTCTACAATATACAAAAGATCTCAAAACCAGATACATCAACCATGTCTACAAAAAATGACAGGTCTCAAAACCAGCTACATCCGTAATCTCTACAAAATATGACAGATCTCAAAATGCCACCTACATGAACAATTTCAACAAAATATGACAAATCTCAAGTTGCCAGCTACACCAGCAATCTCTACACAATACAACACCTCTCAAAATGCCAGCTACATCAATAATCTCTACAAAATACGACCGATCTTAAAATGCCTGCTACATCTGAAATCTCTACAAAATATGACAAATCTCAAAACCAGCCACATCATCAATGTCTACAAAATAGGACTGATCTCAAACCAGCTACATCAACAATCTGTAAAAAATATGACAGATCTCAAAATGCCAGCTGCATCAGCAATCTCTACAAAATACAACAGATCTTAACATGCCAGCTCCATCAGCAATCTCTACAAAAAATGACAGATCTCAAAATACCAGCTATGTCAGCCACCTCTACAAAATACAACAGATCTCAAAATGCCAGCTACATCAACAATCTCCAGAAAATATGACGGATCTCAAAATGCCAGAAACATCAGCAATCTCAATAAAAACGGTAATGCCAGCTATATCAGTAATCTCTACAAAATGCGACAGATCTCAAAATGCCAGCTATATCAATGATCTCTACAAAATATAACTGATCTCAAAATGCCAGTTAGATCAGTAATCTCTACAAAATATGACAGATCTCAAAATGTCAGCTACATCAGTAATCTCTACAAAATACGATAGATCTCAAAACTAGCTACATGAGCAATCTCTAGAAAATATGACAGATTTCAAAACCAGCTACATCAACAATCTATACAAAACATGACAGATCTCAAAATGCCATGAACCTCAACAATCTTTACAAAATACGACAGATCTCAAAATGTAAGCTATATCAATAATCTCTGCAAAATATGACAGAACTCAAAATGCCAAATATGTGAGCAATCTCTTCAAAATACAACAGATTTCAAAATTCCAGCTACATCAAAAATCTCTGCAAAATACGATAGATCTTAAAATGCAAGTTACATCAGTTATCTCTGTCAAATGCAATAAATCTCAAAATGTCAGCTACATCAGCAATCACTACAAAATACGTCAGATCTCAAAATGCTAGCTACATCAACAATCTCTACAAAATATAACATATCTCAAAATGCCAGCTACTGTGCATCAACAATCTCTATAAAATAGGACTGATCTCATAACCAGCTACATCAGCAATCACTACACAATATGACATTTCAAATTTAGCTACATCAGCAACCTCAACAAAATATGACAAACCACAAAATGCCAGCTACATCAACAATCTCAACAAAATACAACAGATCTTAAAATGCCAGCTACTTCAGTAATCTCTACAAAATGCCTCAGATCTCAAAATTCCAGTTACATCAGCAACCTCTACCAAATACAACATATCTCAAAATGCCAGCTATATCAACAACCTCTACAAAATATGACAGCTCTCAAAATGCCAGCTACATTGATAATCTCTACAAAATATGACAGATCTCAAAATGCCAGCTACATCAGCAATCTCTACAAAATACAACAGATTTCAAAATGCCAGCTATATCAACTATCTCTACAAAACATGACAGATCTCAAAATGCCAGATACATCAGTAATCTCTACAAAATTCGACAGATCTTAAAATGCCAGCGACATCAGCAATCTCTACAATACACAAAAGATCTCAAAACCAGATACATCAACAATCTCTACAAAAAATGACAGGTCTCAAAACCAGCTACATCAGTAATCTCTACAAAATATGACAGATCTCAAAATGCCAGCTACATGAACAATTTCAACAAAATATGACAAATCTCAAGTTGCCAGCTACACCAGCAATCTCTACACAATACAACACCTCTCAAATGCTAGCTACATCAATAATCTCTCAAAATGACTGATCTTAAAATGCCTGCTACATCTGAAATCTCTACAAAATATGACAAATCTAAAACCAGCCACATCATCAATGTCTACAAAATAGGACTGATCTCAAACCAGCTACATCAACAATCTGTAAAAATATGACAGATCTCAAAATGCCAGCTGCATCAGCAATCTCTACAAAATACAACAGATCTTAACATGCCAGCTCCATCAACAATCTCTACAAAAAAAGACAGATCTCAAAATACCAGCTATGTCAGCCACCTCTACAAAATACAACAGATCTCAAAATGCCAGCTACATCAACAATCTCCAGAAAATATGACAGATCTCAAAATGCCAGAAACATCAGCAATCTCAATAAAAATGGCAATGCCAGCTATATCAGTAATCTCTACAAAATGCGACAGATCTCAAAATGCCAGCTATATCAACAATCTCTACAAAATATAACTGATCTCAAAATGCCAGTTAGATCAGTAATCTCTACAAAATATGACAAATCTCAAAATGTCAGCTACATCAGTAATCTCTACAAAATATGACAGATCTCAAAATTAGCTACATGAGCAATCTCTAGAAAATATGACAGATTTCAAAACCAGCTACATCAACAATCTATACAAAACATGACAGATCTCAAAATGCCACGAACCTCAACAATATTTACAAAATATGACAGATCTCAAAATGTAAGCTATATCAATAACCTCTGCAAAATATGACAGAACTCAAAATGCCAAATATGTGAGCAATTTCTTCAAAATACAACAGATTTCAAAATGCCAGCTATATCAACTATCTCTACAAAACATGACAGATCTCAAAATGCCAGATACATCAGTAATCTCTACAAAATTCGACAGATCTTAAAATGCCAGCGACATCAGCAATCTCTACAATACACAAAATATCTCAAAACCAGATACATCAACAATCTCTACAAAAAATGACAGGTCTCAAAACCAGCTACATCAGTAATCTCTACAAAATATGACAGATCTCAAAATGCCAGCTACATGAACAATTTCAACAAAATATGACAAATCTCAAGTTGCCAGCTACACCAGCAATCTCTACACAATACAACACCTCTCAAAATGCCAGCTACATCAATAATCTCTACAAAATATGACCGATCTTAAAATGCCTGCTACATCTGAAATCTCTACAAAATATGACAAATCTAAAAACCAGCCACATCATCAATGTCTACAAAATAGGACTGATCTCAAACCAGCTACATCAACAATCTGTAAAAATATGACAGATCTCAAAATGCCAGCTGCATCAGCAATCTCTACAAAATACAACAGATCTTAACATGCCAGCTCCATCAACAATCTCTACAAAAAAAGACAGATCTCAAAATACCAGCTATGTCAGCCACCTCTACAAAATACAACAGATCTCAAAATGCCAGCTACATCAACAATCTCCAGAAAATATGACAGATCTCAAATTGCCAGAAACATCAGCAATCTCAATAAAAATGGCAATGCCAGCTATATCAGTAATCTCTACAAATGCACAGATCTCAAAATGCCAGCTATATCAACAATCTCTACAAAATATAACTGATCTCAAAATGCCAGTTAGATCAGTAATCTCTACAAAATATGACAAATCTCAAAATGTCAGCTACATCAGTAATCTCTACAAAATATGACAGATCTCAAAATTAGCTACATGAGCAATCTCTAGAAAATATGACAGATTTCAAAACCAGCTACATCAACAATCTATACAAAACATGACAGATCTCAAAATGCCACGAACCTCAACAATATTTACAAAATATGACAGATCTCAAAATGTAAGCTATATCAATAACCTCTGCAAAATATGACAGAACTCAAAATGCCAAATATGTGAGCAATTTCTTCAAAATACAACAGATTTCAAAATGCCAGCTACATCAAAAATCTCTACAAAATACGATAGATCTTAAAATGCAAGTTACATCAGTTATCTCTGTCAAATGCAATAAATCTCAAAATGTGAGCTACATCAGCAATCACTACAAAATATGTCAGATCTCAAAATGCTAGCTACATCAACAATCTCCACAAAATATAACATATCTCAAAATGCCACCTACTGTACATCAACAATCTCTATAAAATAGGACTGATCTCAAAATGTGAGCTACATCAGCAATCACTACACAATATGACATTTCAACCTTAGCTACATCAGCAACCTCAACAAAATACGACAAACCACAAAATGCCAGCTACATCAACAATCTCTACAAAATACAACAGATCTTAAAATGCCAGCTACTTCAGTAATCTCTACAAAATGCCTCAGATCTCAAAATTCCAGTTACATCAGCAACCTCTACCAAATACAACATATCTCAAAATGCCAGCTATATCAACAACCTCTACAAAATATGACAGCTCTCAAAAATGCCAGCTACATTGATAATCTCTACAAAATATGACAGATCTCAAAGTGCCAGCTACATCAGCAATCTCTACAAAATATGACAGAAATCAAAATGCCAGTTAGATCAGTAATCTCTACAAAATATGACAGATCTCAAAATGCCAGCTACATCAGTAATCTCTACAAAATACGGAAGATCTCAAAAGAAGCTACATGAGCAATCTCTAGAAAATACGACAGATCTGAAAACCAGCTACATCAACAATCTATACAAAACATGACAGATTTTAAAATGCCAGCCATCTCAACAATCCCTACAAAATATGACAGATCTCAAAATGCCAGCTATATCAATAATCTCTACAAAATATAACAGAACTCAAAATGACAGCAACATGAGCAATCTCAACAAAATACAACAGATTTCAAAATGCCAGCTACATCAAAAATCTTTACAAAATACAACAGATCTTAAAATGACAGCTACTTCAATAATCTCTACCAAATGCGTCAGATCTCAAAATTCCAGATACATCAGAAATCTCTACAAAATACAACATATCTCAAAATGTAAGTTATATCAACAATCTCCACAAAATATGACAGATCACAAAATGCCAGCTACATTAACAATCTCTACAAAACACAAATGCTCTCAAAATGCCAGCTACATTGATAATCTCTACAAAATATGACAGATCTCAAAATGAGAGTACATCAACAATCTCAACAAAATATGACAGATCTCAAAATGCCAGCTACATCAGCAATCTCTACTAAATATGACAGATCTCAAAATGACAGCTACATCAGCAATCTCTTCAAAATACAACAGACCTCAAAACCAGCTAAATCAACAATCACTGCAAAACAGGACAGATCTCAAAATGACAGCTACATCAGCAATCTCCACAAAATATGACAGATCTCAAAATGCAAGCTACATCAGCTATCTCAACAAAACACGGCAATGCCAGCTATATCAGTATTCTCTACAAAATATAACTGATGTCAAAATGCCTGCTACATCAACAATCTCTTCAAAATATGACAGGTCTCGAAATGCCAGCTACATCAGTAATCTCTACAAAATGTGACAGATGTCAAAACCAGCCACATCATCAACGTCTACAAAATAGGACTGATCTCAAACCAGACTTCATCAACAATCTGTAAAAAAATGACAGATCTCAAAATGCCAGCTGCATCAGCAATCTCTACAAAATACAACAGATCTTAACATGCCAGCTACATCAACAATCTCTAAAAAATATGACAGATCTCAAAATGCCAGCTACGTCAGCAATCTCTACAAAATATAACAGATCTCTAAATGCCAGCTACATCAACAATCCCTAGAAAATATGACAGATCTCAAAATGCCAGCTACATCAGCAATATGTACAAAATACAACAGCTCTCAAAATACCAGCTACATAAATAATCTGTAAAAAATTTGACAGCTCTCGAAATGTGAGCTTCATCAGACATCTCTACAAAAGACGACATCTTAAAATGGCTGCCATCAACAATGTCTACAACTATGACAGATATTATAATGCCAGCTTCATCAGTAATCTCTACAAAATGCAACAGAACTCAAAATGCCAGCTACATGAGCAATCTCTTCAAAATACAACAGATTTCACAATGCCAACTACATCAAAAATCTCTACAAAAAACGAGAGATATTAAAATGCCAGCTACATCAGTAATCTCTACAAAATGCAACAGATCTCAAAATGCCAGCTACATCAGCAATCTCTAAAAATACAACAGATCTCAAAATGCCAGCAATATTAATAATCTCTAAAAAATATGACAACCTCAGAATGCCAGCTTCATCAGTAATCTCTACAAAATACGACATATCTCAAAATCAGCTATATCAACAATCTTTACAAAATATGACTAATCTGTAAATGCCAGCTACATGAGCAATCTCTGCAAAATATGGCAGATCTGAACATGCCAGCAACATCAACAATCTCTACAAAATATGGCAGCTCTCTAAATGCAAGCTACAACAATAATCTCTACAAAATATGAGAAATCTCAAAATCCCAGCTACATCAATAATCTCTACAAAATATGAATATCTCAAAATGCAAGCTACATGAACAATCTCTAGACAATACAACAGATCTTAAAATGCCAACTACATCAGAAATCTATACAAGATGTGACAGAACTCAAAATTCCAGCTACATCAGCAATCTCAACAAAATACATCAGATTTCAAAATGCCAGCTATATCAACAATCTCTACAAAACATGACAGAACTCAAAATGCCAGATACATCAGTAATCTCTACAAAGTTCGACAGATCTTAAAATGCCAGCGACATCAGCAGTCTCTACAATATATAAAAGATCTCAAAACCACATACATCAACAATCTCTACAAAATATGACAGGTCTCAAAACCAGCTACATCAGTAATCTCTACAAAATATGAAAGATCTCAAAATGCCAGCTACATGAACAATTTCAACAAAATATGACAGATCTCAAGTTGCCAGCTACACCAGCAATCTCTACACAATACAACACCTCTCAAAATGCCAGCTACATCATTAATCTCTCCAAAATATGACAGATCTCAAAATGCCAGCTACATCAGTAATCTCTACAAAATACGAATGATCTTAAAATGCCTGCTATATCTGCAATCTCTACAAAATATGACAAATCTCAAAATCAGCCATATCATCAATGTCTACAAAATAGGACAGATCTCAAAACCAGCTACATCAACAATCTGTGCAAAATATGACAGATCTCAAAATGCCAGCGACATCAACAATCCCTAGAAAATATGACAGATCTCAAAATGCCAGCAACATCAGCAATATCAGCAAAAATGGCAAAGCCAGCTATATCAGTAATCTCTACAAAATATGACAGACCACAAAATTCCAGCTATATCAGCAATATGTACAAAATTCAACAGCTCTCAAAATACCAGCTATATGAATAATCAGTACAAAATCTGACATATTTCAACTACAGTAATAATCTCCACAAAATATGACAGATCTCAAAATGCAAGCTTCATCAGACATCTCTACAAAAGACTACATCTCAAAATGGCAGCTACATTATCAACGTCCACTAACTAGGACAGATATTATAATGCCAGCTCCATCAGCAATCTCTACAAAATACAATAGATCTCAAAGTGCCAGCCATATCAAAGATCTCTAGAAAATATGACTGATCTCAAAATGCCAGTTAGTACAGTAATCTCTTCAAAATTTGACAGATCTCAAAATGCCAGCTACATCAGCAATCTCTACAAAATATGACAGGTCTCAAAACCAGCTAAATCAACAATCACTGCAAAACAGGACAGATCTCAAAATGACAGCTACATCAGCAATCTCCACAAAATATGACAGATCTCAAAATGCAAGACACATCAGCTATCTCAACAAAATACGGCAATGCCAGCTATATCAGTAATCTCTACTAAATATAGCTGATGTCAAAATGCCTGCTACATCAACAATCTCTACAAAATATGACAGATCTCAAAATGCCAGCTACATCAGTAATCTCTACAAAATGTGACAGATGTCAAAACCAGCCACATCATCAATGTGTACAAAATAGGACTGATCTCAAACCAGACTTCTTCAACAATCTGTAAAAAATATGACAGATCTAAAAATGGCAGCTGCATCATCAATCTCTACAAAATACAACAGATCTTAACATGCCAGCTAACTCAACAATCTCTACAAAATATGACAGATCTCAAAACCAGCTACATCAACAACCTCTGCAAAATTCGACAGATCTCAAAACCAGATTTATCAACAATCTCTACAAAATACAACAGTCTCAAAATGAGAGCTACATCAACAATCTCTACAAAATATGAGAGCTCTCAAAATACTGGCTACAACAATAATATCTACAGAACAACAGAGATCTCAAAATGCCAGCTACATCAGTAATCTCTACAAAATACAAAATATCTCGATATCCGAGCTACATCAACAAACTCTACAAAATATGACAGATCTTAAAATGCCAGCTGCATCAGTAATTTCTACAAAATGTGACAGCTTTCAACATTCCAGATACAGCTGCAATCTCAACAAAATACAACAGATTTAAAAATGCCAGCTGTATCAACAAACTACAAAATATGACAGATCTCAAAATGCCAGCAACATCAGTAACCTCTACAAAATATGACAGATCTCAAAATGCCAGCTACATCCACAATCTTGACTAAATAAAACAGCTCTCAAAATGCCATCTAAATCAACAACCATTACAAAATATGACAGATCTCAAAATGCCAGCTAAGTGAAAAAACACTATATGACAGATATCAAGTTTTCAGCTACATCAGCAATCTCTACACTATACGACACCTCCCAAAATGCTAGCTACATCAACTATCACTACAGAATATGACAGATCTCAAAATGCCAGCTACTTCAGTAATTTCTACATTATACGACAGATCTTAAAATGCCAGCTACATCAGTAATCTCTACAAAATATAACAGATCTCCAAACCAGCCACAAAATCATTCTCTACAAAATACGACAGATCTCAAAACCAGCTGCATCAACAATCTCTAAAAAATATGACAGATCTCAAAATACCAGCTACATCAACAATCTCTACAAAATGCAGCAGACCTCAAAATGCCAGCTACATAAACAATCTCAAGAAAATATGACAGATCTCAAAATACCAGCTATGTCACCAAACTCTACAACATACGACTGATCTCAAAATGCCAACTACATCAATAATCTCTACAGAATACAACAGACCTCAAAATGCCAGCTACATCAGTAATCTCTACAAAATATGACAGATCTCAAAACCAGCCACATAAACAATCTCTACAAAATATGACAGATTTCAAAATGTCGGCTACATCAGAAATCTCTAAAAAGTATGACAGATCTCAAAATGCCAGCTACATCAACAATCTCTACAAAATATGACAGATCTCAAAATGCCAGCTACATCTACAATCTCATCAAAATATGGCAATGCCAGCTATATCAGTAATCTCTACAAAATATGACAGATCTCAAAACCAGCTACATCAACAACCTCTGCAAAATTCGACAGATCTCAAAACCAGATTTATCAACAATCTCTACAAAAAACAACAGTCTCAAAATGAGAGCTACATCAACAATCTCTACAAAATATGAGAGCTCTCAAAATACCAGCTACAACAATAATAACTACAAAACAACAGAGATCTCAAAATGCCAGCTACTTCAGTAATCTCTACAAAATACAGAATATCTCAATATGCGAGCTACATCAACAAACACTACAAAATACGACAGATCTTAAAATGCCAGCTGCATCAGTAATTTCTACAAAATGCAACAGCTCTCAACATTCCAGATACATCTGCAATCTCAACAAAATACAACAGATTTAAAAATGCCAGCTGTATCAACAATCTCTACAAAATATGACAGATCTCAAAATGCCAGCAACATCAGTAACCTCTGCAAAATATGACAGATCTCAAAATGCCAGCTACATCCACAATCTTGACTAAATAAAACAGCTCTCAAAATGCCAGCTAAATCAATAACCTTTACAAAATATGACAGATCTCAAAATGCCAGCTAAGTGAAAAATCTCAACACTATATGACCGATATCAAGTTTTCAGCCACATCAGCAATCTCTACACTACATGACACCTCCCAAAATGATAGCTACATCAACTATCTCTACAGAATATGGCAGATCTCAAAATGCCAGCTACTTCAGTAATTTCTACTGTATACGACAGATCTTAAAATGCCAGCTACATCAGTAATCTCTACAAAATATAACAGATCTCCAAACCAGCCACAAAATCATTCTCTACAAAATACGACAGATCTCAAAACCAGCTGCATCAACAATCTCTAAAAAATATAACACATCTCAAAATACCAGCTACATCAACAATCTCTGGAAAATATGACAGATCTCAAAATACAAGCTACGTCAGCAAACTCAACAACATACGACTCATCTCAAAATGCCAACTACATCAATAACCTCAACAGAATACAACAGACCTCAAAATGCCAGCTACCTCAGTAATCGCTATAAAATCTGACAGATCTCAAAACTAGTCACATAATCAAACTCTACAAAATATGACAGATGTCAAAATGCTAGCTACATCAGCAATCTCTAAAAAGTATGACAGATCTCAAAATGCCAGCTACATCAACAAACTCTACAAAATATGTAAGATCTCAAAATGCCAGCTACAACTGCAATCTCATCAAAATATGGCAATGCCAGCTATATCAGTAATCTCTACAAAATATGACAGATGTCAAAATGCCAGCTATGTCAACAATCTCTACAAAAAATGACAGACCTCAAAATGCCAGCTACTTCAGCAATCTGTACAAAATACAACTGCTGTAAAAATACCAGCTATATTAATAATCTCTATTAAATATGACACATCTCAAAATGCTAGATACATCAATAATCTCTACAAAATATGACAGATTTCAAAATGTGAGTTTCATCGGCAATCTCTACAAAAGATGACAGATATCAAAATACCAGCTACATCAACAATGTCTACTCAATATGACACATATTATAATGCCAGATACATTAGCAATCTCTACAAAACATGCAGATCTCAAAACCAGCTACCATGAACAATTTCTACAAAATAAGATAGATCTCAAAATGCCAGCTATATCAACAATCTCTACAAAATATGACAAATGTCAAAATACCAGTTACATCAGCAATCTCAACAAAATATACCAGATCTCAAAATGCCAACTACATCAGCAATCTCTACAAAATACAACAGTGTCAAAATGCCAGCTACAACAGTAATCTCTACAAAATATGAGAGCTCTCAAAATGCCAGCTACAACAAAAATATCTACAAAATAACAGATTTAAAATGCCAGCTACAACAGTAATCTCTACAAAATATGACATATCTCAAAATGCCAGCTAAATAAACAATCTCTACAAATTACGACAGATCTTAAAATGCCAGCAACAGCAGTAATTTCTACAAAATGTGACAAATATCAACATTCCAGCTACATCAGCAACCTCTACAAAATACAACAGATTTCAAAATGCCAACTATATCAACAATCACTACAAAATTCGACAGATCTCAAAATGCCATCTAAATCAGTCATCTCTACAGAAAATGACAGATCTCAAAATGTCAGCAACATCAACAATCTCTACAAAGTACGACACATCTCAAAACCAGCTAGATCAACAATCTCTAAATAATATGACAGATCTCAAACCAGCTACATCCACAATCTTGACTAAATACAACAGCTCTCAAAATGCAAGCTAAATCAATAATCTTTACAAAATATGACAAATCTCAAAATGCCAGCTACTTGAACAATCTCAACAAAAAATGACAGATCTCAAGTTTTCAGCTACATCTGCAATCTCAACACAATACGACACCTCTCAAACTGCTAGCTACATCAATAATCTATACAGAATATGACAGATCTCAAAATGCCAGCTACTTGAACAATCTCAACAAAATATGACAGATCTCAAGTTTCCAGATACATCAGCAATCTCTGCACAATATGACAACTCTCAAAATGACAGCTATATCAATATTTTCTACAGAATATGACAGATGACAAAATGCCAGCTACATCTGTAATTTCTACAGTATACGACAGAAATTAAAATAGCAGCTATATCAGTAATCTCTACAAAATATAACAGATCTCCACACCAGTCACAATATCAATTTCTACAAAACACGACAGATCTCAGAACCAGCTGCATCAACATTCTCTACAAAACTGACAGATTTCAACATACCAGCTACATCAACAAACTCTACAAAATACGACAAACCTCAAAATGCCAGGTACATCAACAATCTCTAGAAAATATGACAGATCTCAAAATACCAGCTACGTCAGCTAACTCTACAGCATACAACTCATCTCAAAATGCCAACTTTATCAATAATCTCTACAGAATATGACAGATCTCAAAATTCCAGCTACTTCAGTAACCTCTACAAAATATGACAGGTCTCAAAACCAGCCACATAATCACTCTCTACAAAATATGACAGATCTCAAAATGCCAGTTACATCAGCAATTTCTAAAAAGTATGACACCTCTCAAAATGCCAGCTAAATCAACAATCTCTGCAAAATATGACAGATCTCAAAATGCCAGCTACATCAACAATCTCTGCAAAATATGACAGATCTCAAAATGCCAGCTATATCAGCAATTTCATCAAAATATGGCAATGCCAGCTATATCAGTAATCTCTACAAAATATGACAGATCTCAAAATACCAGCTACATACACAATATTGACTAAATACAGCAGCTATCAAAATGAGAGATAAATCAATAATCTTTACAAAAAATGACATATCTCAAAATGCCAGCTACTTGAACAATCTGAAAAAAAATGACAGATCTCAGGTTTCCAGATACATCAGCAATCTCTACACAATACGACACCTCTCAAAATGCCAGCTACATGAATAATGTCTTCAGAATATGACAGAACTCAAAATGCCAGCTACATCAGTAATTTCTACAGTATACGAGAAATTTTAAAATGCCAGCTACATCAGTAATCTCTACAAAATATAACAGATCTCCAAACCAGCCACAAAATCAATCTCTACAAAATACGACAGATCTCAAAACCAGCTGCATCAACAATCTCTACAAAAGATGACAGATCTCAAAATGCCAGCTACATCAGCAATCTATAAAAAGTATGACAGATCTCAAAATGCCAGCTACATCAGCAATCTCATTAAAATATGGCAATGCCAGCTATATCAGTAATCTTTGCAAAATATGACAGATGTCAAAATACCAGCTTCATCAACAATCTCTACAAAAAATGACAGATCTCAAAATGCCAGTTACATCAGCAATCTGTACAAAATCCAACGGCTCTAAAAACACCAGCTACATTAATAATCTCTATAAAATATGACAGATCTCAAAATGCAAGCTTCATCAGCAATCTCTACAAAAGATGACAGATCTCAAAATGCCAGCTACATCAACAATGTCTAACAACTATGACACATATTATAATGCCATTTACATCAGTAATCTCTGCAACATGTGATAGATCTCTAAATGCAAGCTGTATCACAATTTCTACAAAATATGACACATCTCTAAATTTCAGTTAGATCAGTAATCTGTACAAAATACGACAGATAACAAAAAAACAGCTATATCAGTAATCTCTACAAAATACGACATATCTCAAAACCTGCTACATTAGCAATCTCTACAAAATACGCATATATCAAAACCAACTACATCAACAATCTCTACAAAATAAGATAGATCTCAAAATGACAGCTACAACAATAATCTCTACAAATTATAACAGGTCTCAAAATGCAAGCTACGTGAGCAATTTCTACAAAATGCAACAGATTTCAAATTGCCAACTACATCAAAAAATCTCTACAAAATACGACAGAGCATATAATGCCAGCTACATAAGTAATCTCTACAAAATGTGACAGATCACAAAATGCCAGCTACATCAGCAATCTCTAAAAAATACACCAGATCTCAAATTGCCAGCAATATAAATAATCTCTGCAAAATATGACAGACATCAAACTGCAAGCTACATCAGTAATCTGTACAAAATATTACCGATCTCACAAAGCCAGCTACATTAGAAATCTCTACAAAATACGACAGATCTCAAAACCAGCTACATCAACAATCTCTACAAAATTTGACAGATCACAAAACCAGCTTAATCAACAATCTCTACAAAATACGACAAATGTCGAAATACCAGATACAACAGCAATCTCAGAAAAATATACCAGATCTCAAAATGCCAACTACATCAGCAATCTCTACAAAATACAACAGTCTCAAAATGAGAACTACATCAACAATCTCTACAAAATGTGACAGATCTCAAAATGCCAGCTACAACAATAATATCTACAAAATAACTGAGATTAAAAAATGCCAGCTACATCAGTAATTTCTACAAAATGCGACTGCTATCAACATTCCAGCTACATGAGCAATCTCTACAAAATACAACAGATTTCAAAATGCCAACTATATCAACAATCACTACAAAATATGACAGATTTCAAAATGCCAGCTAAATCAGTAATCTCTACTGTAAATTACAGATCTCAAAATGTCAGCAACATCAACAATCTCTGCAAAGTATGACAGATCTCAAAACTAGCCAGGTCAACAATCTCTAAAAAATATGACAGATCTCAAATGAGCTACATCAGTAATCTCTACAAAATATGACATATCTCAAAACACCAGCTACATCCACAATCTTGACTAAATACAACAGCCCTCCAAATGCAAGCTAAATCAATAATCTTTACAAAATATGACAGATCTCAAAATGCCAGCTACTTGAACAATCTCAACAAAATATGACAGATCTCAAGTTTTCAGCTACATCTGCAATCTCTACACAATACAACACCTCCCTAAATGCTAGCTATATTAATAATCTCTACAGAATTTGACAGATCTCAAAATGCCAGCTACTTGAACAATCTCAACAAATTTTGACAGATCTCAAGTTTCCAGCTACATCAGCAATCTCTGCACAATATGACACCTCTCAAAATGCCAGCTATATCAATAATTTCTACAGAATATGATAGATGACAAAATGCCAGCTACATCAGTACTTTCTACCGTATACGACAGAAGTTAAAATACCATCTGCATCAGCAATCTCTACAAAATATGATAGATCTCAAAATACCAGCTACATCAACAATCTCTACAAAATATGACAGATCTCAAAATGCCAGAAACATCAACAATCTCTAGAAAATTTGACAGATCTCAGAATGGCAGCTACATCAACAATCTCTACAAAATATGACAGATCTCAAAATGACAGCTACATTAGCAATCTCCAAAAAGAATGCCAGATCTCAGAATGCCAGCTACATCAACAATCTCTACAAAATATGACAGATCACAAAATGCCAGCTACATCAACAATCTCATCAAAATATGGCAATGCCAGCTACATCAACAATCTCTACAAAATATGACAGATCTCAAAATGCCAGCTACATCAGTAATTGCTACAAAATACGACAGATCTCAAAACCAGCAACATCAACTATCTCTACAAAATATGACAGATCTCAAAACCAGCTACATCAGTAAACTCTACAAAGTATGACAGATCTCACAATGCCAGATATATACACAATCTCGACTAAATACAACTGCTCTCAAAATGAGTGCTAAATCAATAATCTTTACAAAGTTTGACAGATCTCAAAATGCCAGCTACTTGAACAATCTCAACAAAATATGACAGATCTCAAGTTTCCAGTTACATCAGCAATCTCTGCACAATACGACACCTCTCAAAAATGCCAGCTATATCAATAATTTCTACAGAATATGACAGATGTCAGAATGCCAGCTACATCAGTAATTTCTACAGTATATGACATAACTTAAAATACCAGCTACATCAGTAATCTCTACAAAATATAACAGATCTCCAAACCAGCCACAAAATCAATCTCTACAAAATACGACAGATCTCAAAACCAGCTGCATCAACATTTTCTACAAAATATGACAGATCTCAATATACCACCTACATCAACAATCTCTACAAAATACGACAGACCTCAAAATGATAGCTACATCAGCAATATCATCAAAATATGGCAATGCCAGCTATATCATTAATCTCTACAGAAAATGACAGATCTAAAATGCCAGCTACATCAGCAATCTGTACAAAATACAACAGCTCTAAAAATACCAGCTTCATTAATTATCTCTACAAAATATGACAGACCTCAAAATGCTAGATACATCAATAATCTCCACAAAAGATGACAGATCACAAAATGCCAGCTACATCAACAATGTCTACTATCTATGACACATATTATAATGCCAGCTGCAACAGTAATCTCTGCAAAATGTAACTGATCTCTGAATGCAAGCTGCATCACAATCTCTACAAAATAAAACAGATCTTAAAATGCCAGCTACATCAGTAAGTACTACAAAATGCGACACCTCTCAACATTCCAGCTACATCAGCAATCTCTACAAAATACAACAGATTTCAACATGCCATCTATATCAACAATCTCTACAAAATATGACAAATCGCAAAATGCCAGCTACATAAGTAATTTCTACAAAAAATGACAGATCTCAAAATGTCAGCAACATCAACAATCTCTAAAAAGTATGACAGATCTCAAAACCTGCTTCATCAAGAATCTCAACAAAATATGACAGATATCAAAATGCCACCTACATCCACAATCTTGAATAAATACAACAGCTGTCAAAATGCCAGCTAAATCAATAATCTTTACAAAACATGACAGATCTCAAAATGCCAGCTACTTGAACAATCTCAACAAAATATGACAAATCACAAGTTTTCAGCTACATCAGCCATCTCTTCACAATATGACACCTCCCAAAATGCTAGCTACATCAATAATCTCTAAAGAATGTGACAGATCTGAAAATGCCAGCTACTTCAGTAATTGCTACAGTATACGACAGATCTTAAAATGCCAGCTACATCATTAAGCTCTACAAAATATGACAGATCTTCAAACCAGCTACAAAATAAATCTCTACAAAATATGACAGATCTCAAAATACCAGCTACATCAACAATCTTGACAAAATGCGACAGATCTCAAAATGCCAGGTACATCAACAATCTCTAGAAAATATGACCGATCTCAAAATTCCAGCTATGTCAGCAAACTCTACAATATACGACTCAACTCAAAATGCCAACTACATCAATAATCTCTACAGAATACGACAGACCTCAAAATGCCAGCTACATCAGTAATCTCTACAAAGTATGACAGATCTCAAAACCAGCCACATAATCAATCTCTACAAAATATGAGAGATCTCAAAATGCCAGCTACATCAACAATCTCTAAAAAGAATGCCAAATCTCAGAATGCCAGCTACATCAACAATCTCTACAAAATATGACAGATCTCAAAATGCCAGCTACATCAGCAATCTCATGAAAATATGGCAATGCCAGCTATATCAATAATCTCTACAAAATATGACAGATCTCAAAATGCCAGCAACATCAGTAATCTCTATAAAATATGACAGATCTCAAAACCAGCTACATCAGTAAACTCTACAAAGTATGACAGATCTCACAATGCCAGCTACATCCACAATCTCGACTAAATAAAACAGCTCTCAAAATGAGTGCTAAATCAATAATCTTTACAAAATATGACAGATCTCAAAATGCCAGCTACTTGAACAATCTCTACAAAATATGACAGATCTCAAGTTTCCAGGTATATCAGCAATCTCTGCACATTACGACATCTCTCAAAATGCCAGCTATATCAATAATTTCTACAGAATATGACAGATGTCAGAATGCCAGCTACATCAGTAATTTCTACAGTATACGACATAACTTTAAATACCAGTTACATCAGTAATCGCTACAAAATATAACAGATCTCCAAACCAGCCACAAAATCAATCTCTACAAAATATGATAGATCTCAAAACCAGCTGCATCAACATTCTCTACAAAATATGACAGATCTCAATATACCAGCTACATCAACAATCTCTACAAAATACGACAGACTTCAAAATGCCAGCTACACCAGCAATATCATCAAAACATGGCAATGCCAGGTATATCAGTAATCTCTGCAAAATATGACAGATGTCAAAATGCCAGCTACATCAACAATCTCTACAGAAAATGACTGATCTAAAATGCCATCTACATCAGCAATCTGTACAAAATACAACAGCTCTAAAAATACCAGCTTCATTAATTATCTCTACAAAATATGACAGATCTCAAATGATAGATACATCAATAATCTCCACAAAAGATGACAGATCTCCAAATGCCCGATACATCAACAATGTCTACTATCTATGACACATATTATAATGCCAGCTACAACAGTAATCTCTCCAAAATGCGACAGATCTCAGAATGCAAGCTGCATCACAATCTCGACAAAATACGACAGATCTTAAAATACCAGCTACATCAGTAATTTCTACAAAATGCGACAGCTCTCAACATTCCAGCTACATCAGCAATCTCCACAAAATACAACAGATTTCAACATGCCATCTATATCAACAATCTCTACAGAATATGACAGATCTCAAAATGCCAGCAACATCAACAATCTCTACAAAGTACGACAGATCTCAAAACCTGCTACATCAAGAATCTCTACAAAATATGACAGATCTCAAAATGCCACCTACATCCACAATCTTGACTAAATACAACAGCTCTCAAAATGCCAGCTAAATCAATAATCTTTACAAAATATGACAGATCTCAAAATGCCAGCTACTTGAACAATCTCAACAAAATATGACTGATCACAAGTTTTCAGCTACATCAGCAATCTCTACACAATACGATACCTCCCAAAAATCTAACTACATCAATAATCTCTACAGAATGTGACAGATCTGAAAATGCCAGCTACTTCAGTAATTTCTATGGTATACGAAAGATCTTAAAATGCCAGCTACATCATTAATCTCTACAAAATATAACAGATCTTCAAACAAGTTACAAAATCAATCTCTACAAAATACAACAGATCTCAAAACCAGCTGCATCAAGAAACTCTACAAAATATGACAGATCTCAAAATGCCAGGTACATCAACTATCTCTAGGAAATATGACCGATCTCAAAATACCAGCTATGTCAGCAAACTCTACAACATATGACTCATCTCAAAATGCCAACTACATCAATAATCTCTACAGAATACGACAGACCTCAAAATGCCAGCTACATCAGCAATCTCTACAGAGTATGACAGATCTCAAAACTAGCCACATAATCCTTCTCTACAGAATATGAGAGATCTCAAAATTCCTCTACATTAGCAATCTCTAAAAAGTATGCCAGATCTCAGAATGCCAGCTACATCAACAATCTCTACAAAATATGACAGATTTCATAATGCCAGCTACATCAGCAATCTCATCAAAATATGGCAATGTCAGCTATATCAGTAATCTCTACAAATTATGACAGATCTCAAAATGCCAGCAACATCAGTAATCTCTACAAAATATGACAGATCTCAAAACCAGCAACATCATCAATCTCTACAAAATATGATAGATCTCAAAACCAGCTACATCATTAAACTCTACAAAGTATGACAGATCTCACAATGCCACCTACATCCACAATCTCGACTAAATACAACAGCTCTCAAAATGAGTGCTAAATCAATAAATTTTACAAAATATGACAGATCTCAAAATGCCAGCTACTTGAACAATCTCAACAAAATATGACAGATCTCAAGTTTCCAGCTATGTCAGCAATCTCTGCACAATACGACACCTCTCAAAAATGCCAGATATATCAATAATTTCTACAGAATATGACAGATGTCAGAATGCCAGCTACATCAGTAATTTCTACTGTATACGAAGTAACTTAAAATACCAGCTACATCAGTAATCTCTACAAAATATAACAGATCTCGAAAAAAGCCACAAAATCAATCTCTACAAAATACGACAGATCTCAAAAGCAGCTGCATCAACATTTTCTACAAAATATGACAGTTCTCATTATACTACCTGCATAAACAATCTCTACAAAATACGACAGAACTCAAAATGATAGCTACATCAGCAATATCATCAAAATATGGCAATGCCAGCTATATCAGTAATCTCTACAGAAAATGACAGATCGAAAATGCCAGCTACATCAGCAATCTGTACAAAATACAACAGCTCTAAAAATACCAGCTTCATTAATTATCTCTACAAAATATGACAGACCTCAAAATGCTAGATACATCAATAATCTCCACAAAGATGACAGATCACAAAATGCCAGCTACATCAACAATGTCTACTATCTATGACACATATTATAATACCAGCTGCAACAGTAAAATCTGCAAAATGTGACAGATCTCTGAATGCAAGCTGCATCTAATCTCTACAAATCGACAGATCTTAAAATGCCAGCTACATCAGTAAATTCTACAAAAATGTGACAGCTCTCAACATTCCAGCTACATCAGCAATCTCTACAAAATACAATAGATTTCAACATGCCATCTATATCAACTATCTCTACAGAATATGACAAATCGCAAAATGCCAGCTACATAAGTAATTTCTACAAAAAATGACAGATCTCAAAATATCAGCAACATCAACAATCTCTACAAAGTACAACAGATCTCAAAACCTGCTACATCAAGAATCTCAACAAAATATGACAGATATCAAAATGCCACCTACATCCACAATCTTGAATAAATACAACATCTCTCAAAATGACAGCTAAATCAATAATCTTTACAAAACATGACAGATCTCAAAATGCCAGCTACTTGAACAATCTCAACAAAATATGACAAATCACAAGTTTTCAGCTACATCAGCCATCTCTTCACAATATGACACCTCCCAAAATGCTAGCTACATCAATAATCTCTAAAGAATATGACAGATCTCAAAATGCCAGCTACTTCACTAATTTCTACAGTATACAACAGATCTTAAAATGCCAGCTACATCATTAAGCTCTACAAAATATGACAGATCTTCAAACTAGCTACAAAATCAATCTCTACAAAATACGACAGATCTCAAAACCAGCTGCTTCAAGAATCTCTACAAAATATGACAGATCTCAAAATACCAGCTTCATCAACAATCTTGACAAAATACGACAGATCTCAAAATGCCAGGTACATCAACAATCTCTAGAAAATATGACCGATCTCAAAATTTCAGCTATGTCAGCAAACTCTACAACATACGACTCATCTCATAATGCCAACTACATCAATAATCTCTACAGAATACGCCAGACCTCAAAATGCCAGCTACATCAGTAATCTCTACAAAGTATGACAGATCTCAAAACCAGCCACATAATCAATCTCTACAAAATATGAGAGATATCAAAATGCCAGGTACATCAACAGTCTCTAAAAAGAATGCTAGATCTCAGAATGCCAGCTACATCAACAATCTCTACAAAATATGACAGATCTCAAAATGCCAGCTACATCAGCAATCTCATGAAAATATGGCAATGCCAGCTATATCAATAATCTCTACAAAATATGACAGATCTCAAAATGCCAGCAACATCAGTAATCTCTACAAAATACGACAGATCTCAAAACCAGCATCATCAACAATCTCTACAAAATATGACAGATCTCAAAACCAGCTACATCAGTAAACTCTACAAAGTATGACAGATCTCACAATGCCAGCTACATCCACAATCTCGACTAAATAAAACAGCTCTCAAAATGAGTACTAAATCAATAATCTTTACAAAATATGACAGATCTCAAAATGCTAGGTACTTGATCAATCTCAACAAAATATGACAGATCTCAAGTTTCCAGGTACATCAGCAATCTCTGCACAATACGACATCTCTCAAAATACCAGCTAAATCAATAATTTCTACAGAATATGACAGATGTCAGAATGCCAGCTACATCAGTAATTTCTACAGTATACGATGTAACTTAAAATACCAGCTACATCAGTAATCTCTACAAAATATAACAGATCTCGAAACCAGCCACAAAATCAATCTCTACAAAATACGACAGATCTCAAAACCAGCTGCATCAACATTTTCTACAAAATATGACAGTTCTCAATATACTACCTAGATGAACAATCTCTACAAAATACGACAGAACTCAAAATGATAGCTACATCAGCAATATCATCAAAATATGGCAATGCCAGCTATATCAGTAATCTCTACAGAAAATGACAGATCGAAAATGCCAGCTACATCAGCAATCTGTACAAAATACAACAGCTCTAAAAATACCAGCTTCATTAATTATCTGTACAAAATATGACAGACCTCAAAATGCTAGATACATCAATAATCTCCACAAAAGATGACAGATCACAAAATGCCAGCTACATCAACAATGTCTACTATCTATGACACATATTATAATGCCAGCTGCAACAGTAAAATCTGCAAAATGTGACAGATCTCTGAATGCAAGCTGCATCACAATCTCTACAAAATACGACAGATCTTAAAATGCCAGCTACATCAGTAAGTTCTACAAAATGCGACAGCTCTCAACATTCCAGCTACATCAGCAATCTCTACAAAATACAATAGATTTCAACATGCCATCTATATCAACTATCTCTACAGAATATGACAAATCGCAAAATGCCAGCTACATAAGTAATTTCTACAAAAAATGACAGATCTCAAAATGTCAGCAACATCAACAATCTCTACAAAGTACAACAGATCTCAAAACCTGCTACATCAAGAATCTCAACAAAATATGACAGATATCAAAATGCCACCTACATCCACAATCTTGAATAAATACAACAGCTCTCAAAATGACAGCTAAATCAATAATCTTTACAAAACATGACAGATCGCAAAATGCCAGCTACTTGAACAATCTCAACAAAATATGACAAATCACAAGTTTTCAGCTACATCAGCCATCTCTTCACAATATGACACCTCCCAAAATGCTAGCTACATCAATAATCTCTAAAGAATGTGACAGATCTCAAAATGCCAGCTACTTCAGTAATTTCTACAGTATACAACAGATCTTAAAATGCCAGCTACATCATTAAGCTCTACAAAATATGACAGATCTTCAAACCAGCTACAAAATCAATCTCTACAAAATACGACAGATCTCAAAACCAGCTGCTTCAAGAATCTCTACAAAATATGACAGATCTCAAAATACCAGCTTCATCAACAATCTTGACAAAATACAACAGATCTCAAAATGCCAGGTACATCAACAATCTCTAGAAAATATGACCGATCTCAAAATTCCAGCTATGTCAGCAAACTCTACAACTTACGACTCATCTCATAATGCCAACTACATCAATAATCTCTACAGAATACGACAGACCTCAAAATGCCAGCTACATCAGTAATCTCTACAAAGTATGACATATCTCAAAATCAACCACATAATCAATCTCTACAAAATATGAGAGATATCAAAATGCCAGGTACATCAACAATCTCCAAAAAGAATGCCAGATCTGAGAATGCCAGCCACATCAACAATCTCTACAAAATATGACAGATCTCAAAATGCCAGCTACATCAGCAATCTCATGAAAATATGGCAATGCCAGCTATATCAATAATCTCTACAAAATATGACAGATCTCAAAATGCCAGCAACATCAGTAATCTCTACAAAATATGACAGATCTCAAAACCAGCATCATCAACAATCTCTACAAAATATGACAGATCTCAAAACCAGCTAAATCAGTAAACTCTTCAAAGTATGACAGATCTCACAATGCCAGCTATATCCACAATCTCGACTAAATAAAACAGCTCTCAAAATGAGTGCTAAATCAATAATCTTGACAAAATATGACAGATCTCAAAATGCCAGCGACTTGATCAATCTCAACAAAATATGACAGATCTCAAGATTCCAGGTACATCAGCAATCTCTGCACAATACGACATCTCTCAAAATGCCAGCTATATCAATAATTTCTACAGAATATGACAGATGTCAGAATGCCAGCTACATCAGTAATTTCTACAGTATACGACATAACTTTAAATACCAGCTACATCAGTAATCTCTACAAAATATAACAGATCTCCAAACCAGCCACAAAATCAATCTCTACAAAATATGACAGATCTCAAAACCAGCTGCATCAACATTCTCTACAAAATATGACAGATCTCAATATACCATCTACAATAACAATCTCTACAAATTACGACAGACCTCAAAATGCCAGCTACACCAGCAATATCATCAAAATATGGCAATGCCAGCTATATCAGTAATCTCTACAAAATATGACAGATGTCAAAATGCCAGCTACATCAGTAATTTCTACAAAATGCGACAGCTCTCAACATTCCAGCTACATCAGCAATCTCTACAAAATACAACAGATTTCAACATGCCATCTATATCAACAATCTCTACAGAATATGACAGATCTCAAAATGCCAGCTACATCAGTAATTTCTATAAAAAATGACAAATCTCAAAATGTCAGCAACATCATCAATCTCTACAAAGTATGACAGATCTCAAAACCTGCTACATCAAGAATCTCTACAAAATATGACAGATCTCAAAATGCCACCTACATCCACAATCTTGAATAAATACAACAGCTCTCAAAATGCCAGCTAAATCAATAATCTTTACAAAATATGACAGATCTCAAAATGCCAGCTACTTGAACAATCTCAACAAAATATGACAGATCTCAAAATGCCAGCTACTTGAACAATCTCAACAAAATATGACAGATCACAAGTTTTCAGCTACATCAGTAATCTCTTCACAATATGACACCTCCCAAAATTCTAGCTATATCAATAATCTCTACAGAATGTGACAGATCTCAAAATGCCAGCTACATCAGTAATTTCTACAAAAAATGACAGATCTCAAAATGTCAGCAACATCAACAATCTCTGCAAAGTATGACAGATCTCAAAACTAGCCAGGTCAACAATCTCTAAAAAATATGACAGATCTCAAATGAGCTACATCAGTAATCTCTACAAAATATGACATATCTCAAAAAACCAGCTACATCCACAATCTTGACTAAATACAACAGCCCTCAAAATGCAAGCTAAATCAATAATCTTTACAAAATATGACAGATCTCAAAATGCCAGCTACTTGAACAATCTCAACAAAATATGACACATCTCAAGTTTTCAGCTACATCTGCAATCTCTACACAATACAACACCTCCCTAAATGCTAGCTATATTAATAATCTCTACAGTATTTGACAGGTCTCAAAATGCCAGCTACTTGAACAATCTCAACAAATTTTGACAGATCTCAAGTTTCCAGCTACATCAGCAATCTCTGCACAATTTGACACCTCTCAAAATGCCAGCTATTTCAATAATTTCTACAGAATATGATAGATGACAAAATGCCAGCTACATCAGTACTTTCTACAGTATACGACAGAAGTTAAAATACCATCTGCATCAGCAATCTCTACAAAATATGATAGATCTCAAAATACCAGCTGCATCAACAATCTCTACAAAATATGACAGATCTCAAAATGCCAGATACATCAACAATCTCTAGAAAATTTGACAGATCTCAGAATGGCAGCTACATCAACAATCTCTACAAATTATGACAGATCTCAAAATGCCAGCTACATTAGCAATCTCTAAAAAGAATGCCAGATCTCAGGATGCCAGCTACATCAACAATCTCTACAAAATATGACAGATCTCAAAATGCCAGCTACATCAACAATCTCATCAAAATATGGCAATGCCAGCTACATCAACAATCTCTACAAATTATGACAGATCTCAAAATACCAGCTACATCAACAATCTTGACAAAATACGAAAGATCTCAAAATGCCAGGTACATCAACAAAATCTAGAAAATATGACCGATCTCAAAATACCAGCTATGTCAGCAAACTCTACAACATACGACTCATCTCAAAATGCCAACTACATCAATAATCTCAACAGAATACGACAGACCTCAAAATGCCAGCTACATCAGTAATCTCTACAAAGTATGACAGATCTCAAAACCAGCCACATAATCAATCTCTACAAAATATGAGAGATCTCAAAATGCCATCTACATCAAAATCTCTAAAAAGTATGCCAGATCTCAGAATGCCAGCAACATCAACAATCTCTACAAAATATGGCAGATCTCAAAATGCGAGCTACATCAGCAATATCATCAAAATATGGCAATGCCAGCTATATCAGTAATCTCTACAAAATATGACAGATGTCAAAATGCCAGCTACATCAACAATCTCTACAGAAAATGACAGATCTAAAATGCCAGCTACATCAGCAATCTGTACAAAATACAACAGCTCTAAAAATACCAGCTTCATTAATTATCTCTACAAAATATGACAGATCTCCAAATGCTAGATACATCAATAATCTCCAAAAAAGATGACAGATCTCAAAATGCCAGCTACATCAACAATGTCTACTATCTATGACACATATTATAATGCCAGCTACAACAGCATTCTCCGCAAAATGCAACAGATCTCTGAATGCTAGCTGCATCACAATCTCAACAAACTACGACAGATCTTAAAATGCCAGCTACATCAGTAATTTCTACAAAATGCGACAGCTCTCAACATTCCAGCTACATCAGCAATCTCTACAAAATACAACAGATTTCAACATGCCATCTATATCAACAATCTCTACAGAATATGACAGATCTCAAAATGCCAGCTACATCAGTAATTTCTACAAAAAATGACAAATCTCAAAATGTCAGCAACATCAACAATCTCTACAAAGTATGACAGATCTCAAAACCTGCTACATCAAGAATCTCTACAAAATATGACAGATCTCAAAATGCCACCTACATCCACAATCTTGAATAAATACAACAGCTCTCAAAATGCCAGCTAAATCAATAATCTTTACAAAATATGACAGATCTCAAAATGCCAGCTACTTGAACAATCTCAACAAAATATGACAGATCACAAGTTTTCAGCTACATCAGTCATCTCTTCACAATATGACACCTCCCAAAATTCTAGCTATATCAATAATCTCTACAGAATGTGACAGATCTCAAAATGCCAGCTACTTCAATGATTTCTACAATATAAGACAGATCTTAAAATGCCAGCTACATCATTAATCTCTACAAAATATAACTGATCTTCAAACCAGCTAAAAAATCAATCTCTACAAAATATGACTGATCTCAAAACCAGCTGCATCAAGAATCTCTAGAAAACATGACAGATCTCAAAATACCAGCTACATCAACAATCTTCACAAAATACGAAAGATCTCAAAATGCCAGGTACATCAACAAAATCTAGAAAATATGACCGATCTCAAAATACCAGCTATGTCAGCAAACTCTACAACATACGACTCATCTCAAAATGCCAACTACATCAATAATCTCTACAGAATACGACAGACATCAAAATGCCAGCTACATCAGTAATCTCTACAAAGTATGACAGATCTCAAAACCAGCCACATAATCAATCTCTACAAAATATGAGAGATCTCAAAATGCCAGCTACATCAACAATCTCTAAAAAGTATGCCAGATCTCAGAATGCCAGCAACATCAACAATCTCTACAAAATATGGCAGATCTCAAAATGCGAGCTACATCAGCAATATCATCAAAATATGGCAATGCCAGCTATATCAGTAATCTCTACAAAATATGACAGATGTCAAAATGCCAGCTACATCAACAATCTCTACAGAAAATGACAGATCTAAAATGCCAGCTACATCAGCAATCTGTACAAAATACAACAGCTCTAAAAATACCAGCTTCATTAATTATCTCTACAAAATATGACAGATCTTAAAATGCTAGACACATCAATAATCTCCTCAAAAGATGACAGATCTCCAAATGCCCGCTACATCAACAATGTCTACTATCTATGACACATATTATAATGCCAGCTACAACAGTAATCTCTGCAAAATGCAACAGATCTCAGAATGTAAGCTGCATCACAATCTCTACAAAATACGACAGATCTTAAAATGCCAGCTACATCAGTAATTTCTACAAAATGCGACAGCTCTCAACATTCCAGCTACATCGGCAATCTCTACAAAATACAACAGATTTCAACATGCCATCTATATCAACAATCTCTATAGAATATGACAGATCTCAAAATGCAAGCTACATCAGTAATTTCTACAAAAAATGACAGATCTCAAAATGTCAGCAACATCAACAATCTCTGCAAAGTATGACAGATCTCAAAACTAGCCAGGTCAAAAATCTCTAAAAAATATGACAGATCTCAAATGAGCTACATCAGTAATCTCTACAAAATATGACATATCTCAAAATACCAGCTACATCCACAATCTTGACTAAATACAACAGCCCTCAAAATGCAAGCTAAATCAATAATCTTTGCAAAATATGACAGCTCTCAAAATGCCAGCTACTTGAACAATCTCAACAAAATATGACCGATCTCAAGTTTTAAGCTACATCTGCAATCTCTACACAATACAACACCTCCCCAAATGCTAGCTATATTAATAATCTCTACAGAATTTGACAGATCTCAAAATGCCAGCTACTTGAACAATCTCAACAAATTTTGACAGATCTCAAGTTTCCAGCTACATCAGCAATCTCTGCACAATATGACACCTCTCAAAATGCCAGCTATATCAATAATTTCTAGAGAATATGATAGATGACAAAATGCCAGCTACATCAGTACTTTCTACAGTATACGACAGAAGTTAAAATACCATCTGCATCAGCAATCTCTACAAAATATGATAGATCTCAAAATACCAGCTACATCAACAATCTCTACAAAATATGACAGATCTCAAAATGCCAGATACATCATCAATCTCTAGAAAATTTGACAGATCTCAGAATGGCAGCTACATCAACAATCTCTACAAAATATGACAGATCTCAAAATGCCAGCTACATCAACAATCTCATCAAAATATGGCAATGCCAGCTACATCAACAATCTCTACAAAATATGACAGATCTCAAAATACCAGCTACATCAACAATCTTGACAAAATACGAAAGATCTCAAAATGCCAGGTACATCAACAAAATCTAGAAAATATGACCGATCTCAAAATACCAGCTATGTCAGCAAACTCTACAACATACGACTCATCTCTAAATGCCAACTACATCAATAATCTCTACAGAATACGACAGACCTCAAAATGCCAGCTACATCAGTAATCTCTACAAAGTATGACAGATCTCAAAACCAGCCACATAATCAATCTCTACAAAATATGAGAGATCTCAAAATGCCAGCTACATCAACAATCTCTAAAAAGTATGCCAGATCTCAGAATGCCAGCAACATCAACAATCTCTACAAAATATGGCAGATCTCAAAATGCGAGCTACATCAGCAATATCATCAAAATATGGCAATGCCAGCTATATCAGTAATCTCTACAAATTATGACAGATGTCAAAATGCCAGCTACATCAACAATCTCTACAGAAAATGACAGATGTAAAATGCCAGCTACATCAACAATCTGTACAAAATACAACAGCTCTAAAAATACCAGCTTCATTAATTATCTCTACAAAATATGACAGATCTTAAAATGCTAGACACATCAATAATCTCCTCAAAAGATGACAGATCTCCAAATGCCCGCTACATCAACGATGTCTACTATCTATGACACATATTATAATGCCAGCTACAACAGTAATCTCTGCAAAATGCAACAGATCTCAGAATGTAAGCTGCATCACAATCTCTACAAAATACGACAGATCTTAAAATGCCAGCTACATCAGTAATTTCTACAAAATGCGACAGCTCTCAACATTCCAGCTACATCAGCAATCTCCACAAAATACAACATATTTCAACATGCCATCTATATCAACAATCTCTACAGAATATGACAGATCTCAAAATGCCAGCTACATCAGTAATTTCTACAAAAAATGACAGATCTCAAAATGTCAGCAACATCAACAATCTCTACAAAGTACAACAGATCTCAAAACCTGCTACATCAAGAATCTCTACAAAATATGACAGATCTCAAAATGCCACCTACATCCACAATCTTTACTAAATACAACAGCTCTCAAAATGCCAGGTAAATCAATAATCTTTACAAAATATGACAGATCTCAAAATGCCAGCTACTTGAACAATCTCAACAAAATATGACTGATCACAAGTTTTCAGCTACATCAGCAATCTCTACACAACACGACACCTCCCAAAAATCTAACTACATCAATAATCTCTACAGAATATGACAGATCTGAAAATGCCAGCTACTTCAGTAATTTCTATGGTATACGACAGATCTTAAAATGCCAGCTACATCATTAATCTCTATAAAATATAACAGATCTTCAAACAAGTTACAAAATCAATCTCTACAAAACACAACAGATCTCAAAACCAGCTGCATCAAGAATCTCTACAAAATATGACAGATCTCAAAATACCAGCTACATCAACAATCTTGACAAAATAAGACAGATCTCAAAATGCCAGGTACATCAACTATCTCCAGGAAATATGACCGATCTCAAAATACCAGCTATGTCAGCAAACTCTACAACATATGACTCATCTCAAAATGCCAACTACATCATTAATCTCTACAGAATATGACAGACCTCAAAATGCCAGCTACATCAGCAATCTCTACAGAGTATGACAGATCTCAAAACTAGCCACATAATCCATCTCTACAGAATATGAGAGATCTCAAAATTCCTCTACATTAGCAATCTCTAAAAAGTATGCCAGATCTCAGAATGCCAGCTACATCAACAATCTCTACAAAATATGACAGATCTCAAAATGCCAGCTACATCAGCAATCTCATCAAAATATGGCAATGTCAGCTATATCAGTAATCTCTATAAAATATGACAGATCTCAAAATGACAGCAACATCAGTAATCTCTACAAAATATGACAGATCTCAAAACCAGCAACATCAACAATCTCTACAAAATATGACAGATCTCAAAACCAGCTACATCAGTAAACTCTACAAAGTATGACAGATCTCACAATGCCAGCTACATTCACAATCTCGACTAAATACAATAGCTCTCAAAATGAGTGCTAAATCAATAATCTTTACAAAATATGACAGATCTCAAAATGCCAGCTACTTGAACAATCTCAACAAAATATGACAGATCTCAAGTTTCCAGCTACGTCAGCAAGCTCTGCACAATACAACACCTCTCAAAAATGCCAGCTATATCAATAATTTCTACAGAATATGACAGATGTCAGAATGCCAGCTACATCAGTAATTTCTACAGTATACGACATAACTTAAAATACCAGCTACGTCAGTAATCTCTACAAAATATAACAGATCTCCAAACCAGCCACAAAATCAATCTCTACAAAATACGACAGATTTCAAAACCAGCTGCATCAACATTCTCTACAAAATATGACAGATCTCAAAATGCCAGCTACATCAGTGATTTCTACAATAAATGACAGATCTCAAAATGTCAGCAACATCAACAATCTCTACAAAGTATGACATATCTCAAAACCTGCTACATCAAGAATCTCTACAAAATATGACAGCTCTCAAAATGCCACCTACATCAACAATCTTGACTAAATACAACAGCTCTCAAAATGCCAGCTAAATCAATAATCTACAAAATATGACAGATCTCAAAATGCCAGCTACTTGAATAATCTCAACAAAATATGACAGATCACAGGTTTTCAGCTACATCAACAATCTCTACACAATACGACACCTCCCAAAATGCTAGCTACATCAATAATCTCTACAGAATGTGACAGATCTGAAAATGCCAGCTACTTCAGTAATTGCTACAGTATACAACAGATCTTAAAATGCCAGCTACATCAGTAATCTCTACAAAATATAACAGATCTCTAAACCAGCCACAAAATCAATCTCAACAAAATATGACAGATCTCAAAATACCAGCTACATCAACAATCTCTACAAAATACGACAGATCTCAAAATGCCAGCTTCATCAACAATCTCTACAGAATACGACAGAACTCAAAATGCCTGCTACATCTGTAATCTCTACAAAATATGACAGATCTCAAAATGCCAGCTACATCAGCAATCTCATGAAAATATGGCAATGCCAGCTATATCAATAATCTCTAGAAAATATGACAGATCTCAAAATGCCAGCAACATCTGTAATCTCTACAAAATACGACAGATCTCAAAACCAGCAACATCAACAATCTCTACAAAATATGACAGATCTCAAAACCAGCTTCATCAGTAAACTGTACAAAGTATGACAGATCTCACAATGCCAGCTACATCCACAATCTCGACTAAATAAAACAGCTCTCAAAATGAGTGCTAAATCAATAATCTTTACAAAATATGACAGATCTCAAAATGCCAGCTACTTGATCAATCTCAACAAAATATGACAGTTCTCAAGTTTCCAGGTACATCAGCAATCTCTGCACAATACGACATCTCTCAAAATGCCAGTTATATCAATAATTTCTACAGAATATGACAGATGTCAGAATGCCAGCTACATCAGTAATTTCTACAGAGTATGACAGATCTCAAAACTAGCCACATAATCAATCTCTACAGAATATGAGAGATCTCAAAATTCCTCTACATTAGCAATCTCTAAAAAGTATGCCAGATCTCAGAATGCCAGCTACATCAACAATCTCTACAAAATATGACAGATCTCAAAATGCCAGCTACATCAGCAATGTCATCAAAATATGGCAATGTCAGCTATATCAGTAATCTCTACAAAATATGACAGATCTCAAAATGCCAGCAACATCAGTAATCTCTACAAAATATGACAGATCTCAAAACCAGCTACATCAGTTAACTCTACAAAGTATGACAGATCTCACAATGCCAGCTACATTCACAATCTCGACTAAATACAATAGCTCTCAAAATGAGTGCTAAATCAATAATCTTTACAAAATATGACAGATCTCAAAATGCCAGCTACTTGAACAATCTCAACAAAATATGACAGATCTCCAGTTTCCAGCTACGTCAGCAAGCTCTGCACAATACAACACCTCTCAAAATGCCAGCTATATCAATAATTTCTAGAGAATATGACAGATTTCAGAATGCCAGCTACATCAGTAATTTCTACAGTATACGACATAACTTAAAATACCAGCTACATCAGTAATCTCTACAAAATAAAACAGATCTCCAAACCAGCCACAAAATCAATCTCTACAAAATACGACAGATCTCAAAACCAGCTGCATCAACATTCTCGACAAAATATGACAGATCTCAATATACCAGCTACATCAACAATCTCTACAAAGTACGACAGACCTCAAAATGCCAGCTACATCAGCAATATCATCAAAATATGGCAATGCCAGCTATATCAGTAATCTCTACAAAATATGACAGATGTCAAAATGCTAGCTACATCAACAATGTCTACTATCTATGACACATATTACAATGCCAGCTACAACAGTAATCTCTGCAAAATGTGACAGATCTCAGAATGCAAGCTGTATCACAATCTCTACAAAATACAACAGATCTTAAAATGCCATCTACATCAGTAATTTCTACAAAATGCGACAGCTCTCAACATTCCAGCTACATCAGCAATCTCTACAAAATACAATAGATTTCAACATGCCATCTATATCAACAATCTCTACAGTATATGACAGATCTCAAAATGCCAGCTACATCAGTGATTTCTACAATAAATGACAGATCTCAAAATGTCAGCAACATCAACAATCTCTACAAAGTATGACATATCTCAAAACCTGCTACATCAAGAATCTCTACAAATTATGACAGATCTCAAAATGCCACCTACATCAACAATCTTGACTAAATACAACAGCTCTCAAAATGCCAGCTAAATCAATAATCTACAAAATATGACAGATCTCAAAATGCCAGCTACTTGAACAATCTCAACAAAATATGACAGATCACAGGTTTTCAGCTACATCAACAATCTCTACACCATACGACACCTCCCAAAATGCTAGCTACATCAATAATCTCTACAGAATGTGACAGATCTGAAAATGCCAGCTACTTCACTAATTGCTACAGTATACGACAGATCTTAAAATGCCAGCTACATCAGTAATCTCTACAAAATATAACAGATCTCTAAACCAGCCACAAAATCAATCTCAACAAAATATGACAGATCTCAAAATACCAGCTACATCAACAATCTCTACAAATTTCGACAGATCTCAAAATGCCAGCTTCATCAACAATCTCTACAGAATACGACAGAACTCAAAATGCCTGCTACATCTGTAATCTCTACAAAATATGACAGATCTCAAAACCAGCCATATAATCAATCTCCTCAAAATATGACAGATCTCAAAATACCAGCTACATCAGCAATCTCTAAAAAGTATGCCAGATCTCAAAATTCCAGATACATCAGCAATCTCTGCAAAATATGACAGGTCTCAAAATGCGAACTACATCAGCAGTCTCTACAAAATACAACTGTCTCAAAATGGAGTTTGCCCTTTAAGGGGCAGACCAGGTTGTCCTGTTGCACCCCTTCCCTTCCTTTACGGAATGGTTGTGCTCAGAGTGGGAGGGAAAAGGAAGGGGAGGAGCCAGGGATGGGAACAATAGGCAGGCAGCAGTAGGGGGAGGGAGGTAGGGAGGTACATAAGGTCCAGCGCAAGGGGGGCTCAGCCTCTTTTGCTGGAGTTTTTGATTACTTTAAAACTGCAGCACATCAGATTGGCATTGATTGGAAACAAAGGCTGGGGAAATATTCAGGTAAGAAACAAACAACGGTGGCAAGGTTAAAGGACATGATGTATATGGTGGAAAATTAATGATAATAACTTGGAATGTTATTCAGTAAAATTGTATCAGAGAAAGTTGGAGCAGAATCAGTAAAAGCAAAGGATAGAGTCCTTGCTAGTGAGGGCAGACAGCAAGGTATAGTGGTTTTGTGTACAATGCAATGTTTTTGAAGCAGTATGGCATGTTGTAGCCAGTGAGGGCGATAGACAGGCCAAAGAATAGCGGTCTGGAGAAAAGGAGAGCACCACGTGGTGGTAGCGTTGTCGATTGCTAAAAAGTGTGTGGCCTAGGAGGGGAAGGGAAGTGGTAACCCAGCTTCTGTGGTAGCCTTAAGGAGAGAGAAGGTAGAGTGCACCGGGAGAGAGGCGCACAAGTGTGTGTAGGCTGAAGCCGTGTGGCATGACATCACATGCCACGTGGTGCGAAAGGGGATGGCGGATCACTACCTGGACAGAGGAAATTTGTAAGGATGTTGCTGCTAGAGGTCCTGGCCTGGTGGCAGTCACCTATGATGGCTGACCAGGGGTTGTGACCAAGCTGGTTTTTGGAAGGGCGAGGCATGGCTCCTTCTGCTGGTAACGTGCCAAGTTCCGTGAATGACTGCCTCCTGTGGCCACTTTAGCGGTGTGTTGGGGGGGCCTTGTGGTGATGGTCGGGACACGCGGCACACGCCGCGTGGGGAAGGACAGAACAGCGCCTATGGCTAGAGGCGCTCTGAGATCCGGGAGAGACTGCCACCTGGGTCCGGTTGGTGGTTCATTGGGGGGGCATTGGTGGTGACAGGCCACATGCTCCTGCGTCATTTCATCCCTTCCTGACTGCTCGCCACTGGACGTCTCAAGGGAAAGTCAACCATCAGGGTAACTCGGCAGATAATTTATTGTCAGACATAAAAATGAGGGGACCAAGCAGAAATGAAACCAGAGCACAGTCATCCCAGAACCTCTGCTATGGTACATAATGGTGTTGGCCCTCGGCACATGCTGTGGGGGGAAGGAGAGAATGGTGGTTGTCGCTGGATGCCGCCCCTGTCTACAGTAGGTGAGTCAGCGGGGGGGCCTTGTGTCAATGGGGGGGCACGAGAGTGGGGAGAGCATAACCACACGGCATGGTGTCACATGCCGCATGGTGGAGCGAGCAGGCGACTCCCAGTCCTGAAGGCCTTAGAAGAGGGCCTCACAGGCAGAGGGGTGGGTCCATAGAAAGGGGGTTTTTGGACCCTGGTAAGGACAATAAAAGGGAGGTACACAGTTTGGCGGGCCATAGCCACATGGCATGATGTCACACACCACGCTGCACGTTATGTAAGCTGATGCCCCAGGGCCTGGGGTTATGGCTTTTTCTCACCTCACAGATACTGTGGGGTCCTGCAGGGGTGAGTGGGGTGGGACAGGCTGTATGGGGTGAAGGGTACATCCAGCTGAGGCCAGTCAATGCAATTTTGGGTATGTCGGCAGGCTGGCAAGGGGCTATTGGGGGATAATATAAGGGACGCGGGGTGAGAGACACATGGCGTAAGGTCGCACACTGGGGGGCATAAGCATGACTTGAGTGCGACTCTGGGGCGGCGGGGGTTCACAGCACAGGGGGTTTCTTGTCATCATTATGTAATTACAGATGGTGAAATAATGGTGTTGTGTTCATATAGTTGTTTTCACAGGTGAACATGGTGCCCAGAAAAAGCAGGCCATCAAAGGAGGATGCTTACAAGGCAATAATCAACCTGTCTGAGAAAGCTAACAGAATGTGGGAATTGGTGGAGGGAGAGGAGCTGGGGAGGTCCGGTGAGATAAGAAAAATGAGGGCTGGACAAGTCGGGAAAGGGAAAAGGCCAGCAAAGGGGGTACATGGGCCCACAAAAGTGGCACCAGGGGCACGGGGGCATGACAAGCTGAGTGACCCAGTACCCATGACCCCTGCTGACCAGGTGACATTTGTACCCACCCTAGCAGAAAGGAGAGCCTCCCCAGCGGATCAGGTGCACGCATCCAAAAACAAGTCCAGCCTGTCAGCCCCGGTATCTCACCCTCCATCTCCACCTCAATTGGACGAAGAAGCAAGGGGACCTCGCAAGGACTCCAGGCAGCTCGGCCAGAACAAGGTAGCAGGTAACGCACTGAGTGCAGTGGGTGATAGCATAAAAGAATATGTAGGACAGATTGTGACAGCACTGGGGACAGGAGGGCTGGGGCAGATGGAAGTGGTTTTGGCAGAGATTAAGGCAGTCAAAGGGGTGCCAGGGGACAAGGAGAAATGAGCCAGGGGGAAGGGATCAAGAGAGGTGGGCACACCTGGGATGAGGATTGGTGAGCATGTACCTCTAGCAATGAAGGAAAGGATATGGAGGGGGGAATATGTGGATGTATTTGCACTGGCAAGCCGGGAGACGGTGGCAAGGTATGAGGAAGCTGAGAATATAGCAAAAAGTGAGATGGCTGCTGCCATAGTCCTCTTAGGAAGAAAAGAGGATGACAAGCTGACAAAAGGGAAGACTTGGGATGGGTGTTTTTTAGGTTTTTTGATTTTTCCGGCCATCGTGCTGGAGAAGAAACCGGAGTTGGGCATACCACTCATTACCTACTTCTTAATAATAAGGAAGGCAAAAACAAAGGGTGGGGTAGGTTGGATATATTATGACAAATATTTCCATCAAAGGATGGCATCATTTGGGGATGTAAGGTGGGACACCAAGTAGATAGACCTATGGATGGATTACGTGACAGATCAGTCCACAGCAGAGGGCGGGTGGAGCAGAAGGGCTTTGACACAGCAGAGGAGCTGCTGGGCTTTTAACAGAGCCATCTGCTCATGGCCTCAGTGTTGTTTTTGACATACCTGCTCAAGATGTGGAGGGGGGCACCCTGCTAGCAAATGCAGAATGGCAGGGGGGCTTGGAGCACAGG
Source organism: Neoceratodus forsteri (assembly GCA_016271365.2). Lineage (NCBI taxonomy): Eukaryota > Metazoa > Chordata > Ceratodontiformes > Ceratodontidae > Neoceratodus > Neoceratodus forsteri. The sequence continues at coordinate 877,375,628 of CM028131.1, read as the reverse complement.
GACAAGGAGCAGGTCAGCAGTTTTTTGGAGGACCCATGTTTTAAGGTGCAAACATGGAATAGGGAAGGAGGGGCCAAGGAAATGGTGGTAGAGGGGAGCAAGGTCAATGAAAATAGGGAGATGAGCAGACAAGGAACAATTTAGCATGGCTAGAAGTCCCATCAACCTAGCGGCATGGACAGTCTGCCTGAAAATATCTAGATGCGGACATGCAAAAAGGATTTTAATGGTTTTAGCACAGGTTTCTCCCTTGCAGTTTAGGGGGCCCAGACAAGCAAGGGAAACAAGCAACCTGGGATCTGTAAAAGGGAAGGAGGAGACTTTGAGGAGGAAGATTGAGAAAGAAAAGGCAGCGGGCAGGATCGAGAGTCCATTCAAGACCCCCCCACTGGAGAACCTGTGGATATCTCCTTTGGGTCTGGTACCCAAGAAACAGGAAGGTGAATTCAGAATGATTCACCACCTGTCTTATCCTGAATGGGAGTCAGTGAATGACTTTATCAGTGAGGAACATAGCAGGGTGACATCGCAACCTTAGCGGATGTGGTGCGGGATAATCCGAGCAGCAAGGGATGCTTGGATGGCAAAACAGACATTGAATCCGCTTTCAGGCTGCTGCCAGTCAGAAGGAAGATTGGGACTTATTGTGTTTTAAAATGAAGGGCAGTATTGTTTTGACAAAGCTGTGCTAATGGGATGCTCCGACTGCATGTGCAATGTTTGAGGCATCAGTACATGTCTGCAGTGGATTTTCCAGGAAAAATGAGTTATGGGTCGTCATCCATTACTTCGTATGATTTTCTCCTCATTGGGGAAGGGAGAGGGGAGACGCAAAGGATGCTAGAAAATTTCAGGAATTATGCCGGGAGTTGGGAGTCCCATTGGCATCAGATAAAACAGAGGGGCCCGCAGGGTCATGGAGTTCCTGGGATAGAGATAGATGCCGAAAGGAAGTTTTTAGGTTACCCAACGGAAAGTAAGGGCTGAGGGAGCTAGTTTAGGGTACATGCCAGCAGGAGATGGGTACAGCTAGACAGGTCCAGCAGGTGTCTAGGACACCTGAACTTGCATGCAGGGCCACAGGACTGGGTAGGGCATTCACAGTGAGACTGGCCAGAGCGACAGCAGGAATCACCAGGCTGCATCACTGGGTGGATCTGAATCAAGGTGAGAGAGATTTTGGTATATGGGAGGAGATTTTAAAGAACTACAATGGGTGTTTGTTTTGGCAGGAGGAGTGGCTATAACATGATCTTGATCTCTACACTGATGCAGCGGGCGGTCAGGCATGGAGGGTTATTTAAGGGCAGATGGTTCACTGAACCATGGCTGGTCAGTTGGGTAAAGGACAGAAAAGTGAGGATATAACCTTGTGGAGATCATGCCTATATGGGCATGTACCTTGGTGGGGGGAAGAATCATGGGATCAGAAAGTGACATTTTGGTGTGACAATAGGGTGCGGTGGTACATGCACTAAATAACAGGGGAGCCAAGTCTGAGACTGTCACACAAGTAGTACGACAGTTAGTTTTAAGGGCCCTGCAGCTGAACATGTCTTTCAGAGCAAAACACATAGAAGGGGTGCGTAATATCCTGGCTGACAGCCTTTCCCGTCTGCAGCTGGACCATTTCCAGAAGCTGGCACCAGCAGTGGAAGAGCGCAAAACACCCATTCCAGCGAACATCTGGGACATTGGCAGGAAGGAGCAGAAATGTTGTTCCACAGCTCATGGGCCCCCCGGACTCTGAGGGCCTACGATGGGGCCTGGAGGGTTTTTCAGACGTTCAGAGCAGAACACCAGATGGAGGTAAGTGGGCCACTCTCGGAGGAGCAGTTAGGTATGTTCAGAGTGGAACAATGGAATAAAGGGATGGCTCACACCATGATGGGGGTGTATCTGTCAGGGATCAGTGTCATATGCAGCCTAAAAGGCTGGAATGACCCTACTAAATCGATGCTTATCAGGAGAATGATGCAGAGATGGGGTAGGCTGAAGCAAGGACCGGGGGATAATAGAAGGCCAATAGGAGAGCAGTGGCTCATAAAGTTAAAGGAGGTGTTGCTGGCGGTATGCAGATCAGGGGAGGAGGCACAGCTTTTTCACACAATTTATGTAGTCATGTTGGCAGGGGCAATGAGAGTAACTGAAATGGTAGGGCATGGAAGGGAAGACATGGAAGGTGGGGTGGACTGGGACGATGTGATTTGGGGACAAGTGAGATAAAAATCAGGCTAAAAAAGTCAAAGATGGATCAAAAAGGGCAGGGGTGCATTATAACTTTAAGAAGGTGGTCAGAGACAGCTTTATGCAGTACAGGCCCTGTGGGTTTCATCAGCAGGGCAGAGAGTCAGGTCAGGGAGTTATTTGTACATGGGGATGGAAAACTGAGTCACCAGCTATCAAATTACAGTGGTGCTAAAGGGCATGGTTTTTGGAGAAAACCCAGAGAACTATTCTTCCCATTCTCTTGGATAGGGCAGCTCCCAGTGGGCAGCAACAGGAGAGCCGTGAAGGACATTTGGAAAAAGGGCACTGGTGATCAGGCAGTTATAAAAGATACATTAGAGATCTAAGTTAAAAAAAAAGAAAGAAGGGGGAAGGAGGAGGCGGATAATGGGAGGAGGGCACTGAGATGGTACATGATTTAATGAATGTTCTTTGCACCCATAGGTAGACGAAAAGAACAGAAGTCTGGATCTGCAGCCATTCTTATATTTACTGGGCTGGTAAGAGCAGAGACAAAAGCTGGGAAAACAATTATACCAGGATGCAAGGCAGTGTTGGTGGTATGGCATGTTACGAGGATGAGATGGGCCCAGCTTCTGCCCACTTTGAAGGAGCTCAGGAGATGACGGCCCAGTCCAGACTACATTATTTTACACCTGGGGCAACGGCCTGGCAGACAGACCTTGGGTGCACATATACTTGCAGATAAAGAAGGATCTAATGGTAATAAAGCAGTGGTGGCATTTCAAGTAGGCCTGGTCTGTCAGATATGATACACGTAGGTATGGAGGTGGGAACACAGCCACAGGGGCAGTTGAGAGAGAGCTAGAGGAAATGAATGAGCGGGTGGGGACATTGATAAGGCAGATGGGGACAGGTGATACTGTGGGGGTAGAAGAATGGGTGGATGAGTTCCACAGGGCAGACGGGGTACACCTGTCAGACATAGCAACCGACATGTTCAATGTGGAAATGATGAGTTTCATAGAAGAATGGAGGAAACAGACAGAAGCGGTTAGATAAAAAAAGGGAAGAAACGGAAGAAAAGGAGAGAAGGAGAGGATGATTTTTTTGTGCACATAGGAATAAGGAGAAGGGAGCCCATAAGTTGGAGGGAAGCCAGTCATCCAGCAGAAGCTGGAGACTGACTAGTGGGGAAAAAAGGGGGGATGGAGGGGGAAGAAAAAGAATAACACAAGAGGAGGAAGAAGAGGAAGGAGAAAGTTGTCGTTTGCCATTGCTACAACAAAGGAGAAGAAGGCACCCAGGTTTTCACCTAGGGGTGGAAGATCAGAGAGAGATATATATGGATGGGAATAAATGGACACTATGGCAATATGATAATAAAGATATGGAAAATGGAATATGGATTTGTGAATATGAATAAATTAATTGCCAATCTGAGCACAACAACGAACAATGGTCTCTGTGTTTTTGTGAGGGAAAAGGGGGGAATCCAGGACAATGGAGTTTGCCCTTTAAGGCGCAGACCAGGTTGTCCTGGTACACCCTTCCTTCCTTTAGGAATGGTTGTTCAGAGGGGAGGGAAAAGGAAGGGGAGGCAAGGATGGAACAATAGACAGGCAGCAGGAAGGGTAGGGCGGTAGGGAGGTACATAAGGACCAGTACAAGGGGGGCTCAGCCACTTTTGCTTGAGTTTTTGATTCCTCCCACCCACCCTAACTAGATGGATTGTGAGGAGGGGACGGTCGAATTGGGGGGGCTGTACTGAGGGTCTGTCACGGTGGAAGACAGATGCGTCCAGTAGGACGTCAGACTGCTAAAGGTGGATGGCAGGTAATAAACAGGATTTGGACTACCAAAATGGAGGGCAGATGATAGTAGGGTATGGCCTGCCAAAGGTGGATGGCAGAATAGGATTGATCAGGACCGCTGAAGATGGAGGGCTGGATAAGAGAGATATGGACTGAAGAGGTGGATGGTAGGAAGGTAAAAGGAGGGGGAAAAGGGGGTTGGGAGGGGAAAGCAAAGGGAAAACACAAGAGGAGGAAGAAGAGGATGGAGAAAGCTGTTTAATTTCACGTTACTGAAACAGAAAGGAGAAGAAGGCACCCAAGTTTGCTTTGGGTGGATGATCAGAGAGAGAGATACATGGATGGGAACAAATGGACAGTATGGCAGTACGATAATAAAGATATGGAAAATGGAATATGGATTTGTGAATATGAATAAATTAATTGCCAATTGAGCACAACAACTGACAATGGTCTCTGCGTTTTGTGGAGAATAAGGGGGCAATCTGGGACAATGAGAGCTACATCAACAGTCTCTACAAAATGTGGCAGATCCCAAATGCCAGCTACATCAGTAATCACTACAAAATATGACAGCTATCAAAAAGCCAGCTACATCAACAATCTCTACAAAATACAACAGATCTTAAAATACCAGCTACATATGTAATTTCTACAAAATGCTACAGCTCTCAACATTCCAGCTACATCAGCAATCTCGACAAAATAAAACAGATTTCAAAATGCCAGCTATATCAACAGTCTCTAGAAAATATGACAGATCTCAAAATGCCAGCTACATCAACAATCTCTACAAAGTAAAACAGATCTCAGAACCAGCTACATCAACAATCTCTACAAAACATGACAGATCTCAAAACCAGCTACATCAGTAATCTCTACAAAATATGACAGATCTCACAATGCCAGCTACATCCACAATCTCGATTTCAACACAACAGCTCTCAAATGAGAGCTAACCAATAATTCATGAAATATGACAGATCGCAAAATGCCAGCTACTTGAACAATCTCAACAAAATATGACAGATCTCAAGTTTCCAGCTACATCAGCAATCTCTGCACAATACGACAACTCTCAAAATGCCAGCTACATCAATAATTTCCACAAACTATGACAGATCTCAAAATGCCAGCTACGTCATTAATTTCTACAGTATATGACAGATCATAAAATGCCAGCAATATCAGTAATCGCTACAAAATATAACAGATCTCCAAACCAGCCACAAAATCAATCTCTACAAAATATGACAGATCTCAAAACCAGCTGCATCAACATTCTCTACAAAATATGACAGATCTCAACATACCAGCTACATCAACAATCTCTGCAAAATACGACAGATCTTAAAATACCAGCTACATCAGTAATTTCTACAAAATGCGACAGCTCTCATCATTTCAGCTACATCAGAAATCTCTACAAAATTAAACAGATTTCAAAATGCCAGGTATATCAATCTCTACAAAATATGACAGATCTTAAAATGCCAGCTACATCAACAATCTCTACAAAGTATGATAGATCTCATAACCAGCTACATCAACAATCTCTACAAAATATGACAGATTCGTAAAACCAGCTGGCTAGTAACTTCCACACAATATGGACAGATCTCACGAATGCCAGCTACATCCACAATCTCGACTAAATACAACAGCTCTCAAAATGAGAGCTAAATCAATAATCTTTAAAAAATATGACAGATCACAAAATGCCAGCTACTTGAACAATCTCAAACAAATATGACAGATCTCAAGTTTCCAGCTACATCAGCAATCTCTGCACACTACGACAACTCTCAAAATGCCAGGTACATCAGTAATCGCTACAAAAAATAACAGATCTCCAAACCAGCAACAAAATCAATCTCTACAAAATAAGACAGATCTCAAAACCAGCTGCATCAACATTCTGTACAAAATATGACAGATCTCAACATACCAGCTACATCAACAATCTCAACAAAATACGACAGACCTCAAAATGCCAGCTACATCAGCAATCTCTAGAAAGTATAGATCTCAAAATACCAGCGCTTACAGCAAACTCTACAAATATACCGACTCATCCTATAAAATGCCAACTACATCAATAATCTTAGAATAACACGATAGAACTCAAAAATGCCATAACTCTAGTAATCTCAACAAAATATTACAGATCTCAAAATGCCAGCAAAATCAGCAATCTCCAAAAAGTATGACAGATCTCAAAATGCCAGCTACATCAACAATCTCTGCAAAATATGACAGATCTCAGAATGCCAGCTACATCAGCAATCTCATCAAAATATGGCAATGCCAGCTATATCAGTAATCTCTACAAAATATGACAGATCTCAAAACTTCAGCTACATCCAGAATCTCGACTAAATACAACAGCTCTCAAAATGAGCTCTAAATGAATAATCTTTACTAACATGACAGATCTCAAAATGCCAGCTACTTGAACAATCTCAAAAAAATATGACAGATCTCAAGTTTCCAGCCATCATCATAATCTCTACACAATATGACACCTCTCAAAATGACAGCTACATCAATAATTTCTACAGAATATGACACATCTCAAAATGCCACCTACAGCAGTCATTTATACGGTATACGACAGATCTTAAAATGCCAGCTACATCAGTAATCTCTACAAAATATAACAGATCTCCAAACAGCCACAAAATCAATATCTACAAAATACGACAGATCTCAAAACCAGTTGCATCAACAATCTCTACAAAATATGACAGATCTCAACATGCCAGCTACATCAACAATCTCTACAAAATATGACAGAACTCAATATGCCAGGTACATCAACAATCTCTAGAAAATATGACAGATCTCAAAATACCAGCTACATCAGCAAACTCTACAACATACGACTCATCTCAAAATGCCAACTACAACAATAATCTCTACGAAATACGACAGATCTCAAAATGCCATCAACTTCAGTAATCTCTACAAAATATGACAGATCTCAAACCAGCCACATAATCAAACTCTACAAAATATGACAGATCTCAAAATGCCAGCTACATCATCAATCCTGCAAAATATGACAGATCTCAAAATGACAGCTACATCAGCAATCTCTAAAAAGTATGACAGATGTAAAAATGACAGCTACATCAGCAATCTGTACAAAATACAACAGCTTTTAAAATACCAGCTACATTAATAATCTCTACAAAATATGACAGAACTCAAAATGCCAGCTACATCAACAATGTCTACTAACTATGACACATATTATAATGCCAGCTACATCAGTAATCTCTGCAAAATGTGACAGATCTCAAAATGCAAGCTGTATCACAATCTCTACAAAATACGACATATCTTAAAATGCCAGCTACATCAGTAATTGCTACAAAATGCGACAGCTCTCAACATTCCAGCTACATCAGCAATCTCTACAAAACACAACAGATTTCAACATGCCAGCTATATCAACAATCTCTACAAAAAATGACAGATCTTAAAATGTCAGCAGCATCAACAATCTCTACAAATTACGACATATCTCAAAATCAGCTACATCAACAATCTCTACAAAATATGACAGATCTCAAAAACAGCTACATCAGTAATCTCTACAAAATATGACAGATCTCAAAATGCCAGCTTCATCCACAATCTTGACTAAATACAACAGCTCTCAAAATGCCAGCTAACTCAATAATCTTTACAAAATATGTCATATCTCAAGTTTTCAGCTACATCAGCAATCTCTACACAATACGACACCTCCCAAAATGCTAGCTACATCAATAATCTCTACAGAATATGACAAATCTCAAAATGCCAGCTGCTTCATAAATTTCTACAGTATACAACAGATCTTAAAATGCCAGCTACATCAGTAATCTCCACAAAATATAACAGATCTCCAAATGAGCCACAAAATCAATCTCTACAAAATACGTCAGCTCTCAAAACCAGCTGCATCAACAATCTCTACAAAATATGACAGATCTCAAAATGCCAGCTACATCAACAATCTCTAGAAAAAGTGACAGATCTCAAAATACCAGTTACGTCTGCAAACTCTACGACATACGACTCATCTCAAAATGCCAACTACATCTATAATCTATACAGAATATGACAAAACTCAAAATGCCAGCTACATCAGTAATCTCTGCAAAATATGACAGATCTCAAAAACAGAAACGTAATCAATCTCTACAAAATATGACAGATCTCAAAATGCCAGCTACATCAGCAATCTGTAAAAAGTATGACAGATCTCAAAATGACAGCTACATCAACAATCTCTACAAAATATGACAGATCTCTAAATGCCAGCTACATCAGCAATCTCATTAAAATATGGAAATGCCAGCTATTTCAGTAATCTACAAAACATGACAGATCTCAAAACCAGCTACATCAACTATCTCTACAACATTCCACAGATTTCAAAACCAGCTTCATCAACAATCTCTGCAAAATATGACAAATCTCAAAATGCCAGATACATCAGCAATCTTAGTAAAAATATACCAGATCTCAAAATGACAACTACTTCAACAATCTCTTCAAAATACAACAGTCTTAATATTAGACCTACATCAGCAATCTCTTCAAAATATGACAGATCTCAAAATGCCAGCTACATCAGCAATCTCTAAAAAATATGAGAGCTCTCAAAATGCCAGCTACAACAATAATATCTACAAAATAACAGAGATCTCAAAATGTCAGCTACATCAGTAATCTCTACAAAATATGACATATCACAAAATACCAGCTACATCAACAAACTCTGCATAATATGACAGATTTTAAAATGCTAGCTACATCAGTAATTTCAACAAAATGCGACAGCTCTCAATGTTCTTGCTACATCAGCAATCTCTACAAATACAACAAATTTCAAAATGCCAACTATATCAACAATCTCTACAGAATATGACAGATCTCAAAATGCCAGCTACATCAGTAATCTCTACAAGAAACGACAGATCTCAAAATGTCAGCAACATCAACAATTTCTACAAACTATGATAAATCTCAAAACCAGCTACATCAGTAATGCCTACAAAATATGACAGAACTCAAAATGCCAACTACTAGAACAATCTCCACAAAATATGACAGATCTCATATTTTCAGCTACATCAGCAATCTCTACAAAATACGACACCTCCCAAAATGCTAGCTACATCAATAATCTCTACAGAATATGACAGATCTCAAAATGCCAGCAACTTCAGTAATTTCTACAGTATACGTCAGATCTTAAAATGCCAGCTGCATCAGTAATATCTACAAAATATAACAGATCTTCTAACCAGCCATAAAATCAATCTCAACAAAATACATCAGATCTCAAAACCAGCTGCATCAACAATCTCTACAAAATATGACATATCTCATCATACCAGCTACATCAACAATATCTACAAAATACGACAGATCTCTAAATGCCAGCTACATCAACAATCTCTAGAAAATATGACAGATCTCAAAATACTAGCTACGTCAGCAAACTCTACAACTCTACAACATACGACTCATTTCAAAATGCCAACTACATCAATAATCTCTAAAGAATACGACAGATCTCAAAATGCCAGCAACTTGTAATCTCTACAAAATATGACAGATCTGGTAGTCTCTACAAAATACAACAGATCCCAGAATGCTGCTACATCAACAATGTCTACTAACTATGACAGATGTTATAGTGCCAGCTACATCAGTAATCTCTGCAAATGTGACAGATCTCAAAATGCCAGCTATATCAACAATTTCTACAAAATATGACAGATCTCAAAATTCCAGTTTGATCAGCAATCTCCACAAATACACAGATCTCAAAACCAGCTACATCAACAATCATTAAAATATGACAGATCTCAAAACCAGCCACATCAGCAATCTCTACAAAATATGGTAGATCTCAAACCAGCTACATCAACAACTCTACAAAACGCTAGATCTCAAAATGCAAGCTACATCCACAATCCTAAAAAATATAACATATCTCAAAATGCAGCTACATTACTAATCTCTACAAAACAAGACAGATCTCAAATGTGAGCTTCCTCAGCTATCTCTACAAAAGATGACATCTCAAAATGCCAGCTACATCAACAATGTCTAACTATGACAGATATTATAATGCCAGCTACATCAGTAATCTCTACAAAAATGCAACAGATCTCAAAATGCCAGCTATATCAATGATCTCTACAAAATATGACAGAAGTCAAAATGCCAGGTAGATCAGTAAACTCTACAAAATACTACAGATCTCAAAATGCTAGCTACATCAGTAATCTCTACAAAACACTACAGGTCTAAAACTACCCACATGAGGAATCTCTACAAAATACGAAGATCTCAAAACCAGATATATCTACAATCTACACAAAATATGACAGATCTCAAAATGGAAGTTACATCAACAAAGTTCACTGACTTTGACAGATATTATAGAGCCAGCAACATCAGTAATCTCTGCAAATGCGACAGATCTCAAAATGCCAGCTATATCAACAGTTTCTACAAAATTTGACAGATCTGAAAATTCCAGTTAGATCACTAATCTCTACAAATAGACAGATCTCAAAATGCCAGCTAATACAGTAATCTCTACAAAATACAACAGATCTCTAAAACCGGCAGATCAGCAAACTCTGCAAAAGTCGCAGATCTCAAAACAAGCTACATCATCAATCTTTACAAAACATGACAGATCTCAAAATGCCAGCTATATCAATAATCTCTGCAAAATGAGACAGATCTCAAAATGCCAGCTACATCAACAATCTCTAAAAAAAACAACAGATCTCAAAATGCCAGCAATATTAATAATCTCTACAAATTATGACATACCACAAAATGACAGATACATCAGTAATCTCTGCAAAATATGACAGATCTCAAAACCAGCTATATCAACGATCTCTACAAAATATGACAATCACAAAATGCCAGCTAACAAGCAATCTCTGCAAAATATGACAGATCGCAAAATGACAGCTACATTAATAATCTCAATAAAGTACAAGAGATATCAAATGCCAGTTACATCAACAATTCTACAAATATGACATATCTCAAAACCAGCTACATCAATAATCTGAACAAAATACAACAGATCTTAAAATGACAGCTACATCAGTAATCTCTACAAAATATGACAGATCTCAAAATCAGCAACATCATCAATGACTACAAAATAGGACAGATCTCAAAACCAGATACATCATCAATCTCTACAAAACATGACAGATCTTAAATGCCAGCTATATCAATAATCTCTGCAAATGAGACAAATCACATAATGTCAGCTGCATCAGCAATCTCTAAAAAACAAAGATCTCAAATTGCCAGCAATATTAATAATCTCGACAAAATATGACACACCTCAAAATGACAGTTACATCAGTAATCTCTACAAAATATGACAGATCTCAAATGCCAGCTACATCAGTAATCTCTGTAAATATGACAGATCTGAAAACCAGCTATATCAGCAATCTCTACAAAGTACAACAGATCTCAAAATGCCAGCTACAACAATAATCTCTACAAAATATGATATATCTCAAATGCCAGCTACATCAACAATCTCTACACAACCTGACAGATCTTAAATGCCAGCAACATCAGTAATCTCTACAAAATGCACAGATCTCAAAATTCCAGCTACATCAGCAATCTCTGCAAATTACAACAGATTTCAAAATGCCTGCTATATCAACAATCTCAACAAAACATGACAGATCTCAAAATGCTAGCTACATCAGCAATGTCTACAAAATATGACAGACTGCAAAATGCCAGCGACATCAGCAATCTCCACAAATATGACAGATCACAAAACCAGTTACATCAACAATCTCTACAAAATATGACAGATCTAAAACCAGCTACATCAGTAATCTCTTCAAAATATGACACATCTCAAAATGCTAGCTACATCCCTAATCTCGATTAAACACGACAGCTCTCAAAATGCCAGCTAAATCAATAATCTCTGCAAAATATGACGACTTCAAAATGCCAGTTACATGAATAATCTCAATAAAATATGACTGATCTCAAATTGCCAAATACATCATCTATCTCTATACAATATAACTCCTCTCAAAATGCCAGCTACAACAATAATCTTTATAAAATACAACAGATCTTAAAATACCAGCTAGATCAGTAATCTGAACAAAATACAACAAATCTTAAATGATAGTTACATCAGTAATCTGTACAAAATACTACAGATCTCAAAATGCCAGGTATGTGAACAATCTCTACAAAATATGACAGATCTCAACCTGCCAGCAACATCAGCAAAATCTCTTCACATACGACACTCTGAAAATTCAAGCTACATCAATAATCTCACCATAATTAGACATATCACAAAATGCCAGCTACATCAGTAATCTCTACAAAATACAAGAGATAGTTAAATGCCAGCTACATCAGTAAACTCTACAAAATATGACAGATCTCAAAACCAGCCACATCATCAATGTTTTCAAAATAGGACAGATCTCAAACCAGCTACATCTACAATCTATAAAATATATGACAGATCTCAAAATGCCAGCTGCATCAGCAATCTTACAAAATACAGCAGATCATAACATGCTATCTACATCAACAATCTCTGCAAAATATGACAGATCTCAAAATGCCAAGTACATCAGCAATTTCTACAAAACACAACAGTTCTCAAAATGCAGCTACAATAATAATCTCTACAAAATATGACAGATCTCAAAATGCCAGCTACAACAGTAATCTCTACAAAATACAACAGATCTCAAAAACAGGTAGATCAGCAAACTCTGCAAAATTCGCAGATCTCAAAACCAGCTACATCAACAATCTCTACAAAACATGACAGATCTCAAAATGCCAGCAATATCAATAATCTCTGCAAAATGAGAAAGATCTCAAAATGCCAGCTACATCAGCAATCTCTTAAAAACAACAGGTCTCAAAATGCCAGCAATATTGATAATGTAGACCAAAATGTCATTACCTCAAAATGACACTCATCAGATAATCTCTACAAATATGACAGATCTCAAAATGCCAGCTACATCAGTAATCTCAGCAAAATATGACAGATCTCAAAACCAGCTATATCAACAATCTCTACAAAATATGACAAATCACAAATTACCAGCTACATAAGCAATCTCTGCAAAATATGACAGATCGTAAAATGACAGCTACATCAACAATCACTACAAAGTACAACAGATCTCAAAATGCCATTACATCAATAATATCTACAAAATATGGCATATCTCAAATTGCCAGCTACATCAATAATCTTTCAAAATACGACAGATCTTAAAAAGCCAGCTACATCTGCAATCTGAACAAACACAACAGATTTTAAATGACAGCAACATCAGAAATCTCTACAAAATAAGATAGATCTCAAAACCAGCAACATCATCAATGACTACAAAATAGGACAGATCTCAAAACCAGATACATCATCATCTCTACAAAACATGACAGCTCTCAAAATGCCAGCTATATCAATAATCTCTGCAAATGAGACAAATCTCAAAATGCCAGCACATCAGCAATCTCTAAAAAACAACAGATCTCAAAATGCTAGCAATATTAATAATCTCGACAAAATATGACACACCTCAAAATGACAGTTACATCAGTAATCTATACAAAATATGACAGATCTCAAATGCCAGCTACATCAGTAATCTCTGTAAAATATGACAGATCTGAAAACCACCTACATCAGCAATCTCTCAAAGTACAACAGATCTCAAAATGCCAGCTACAACAATAATCTCTACAAAATATGACATATCTCAAAATGCCAGCTACATCAACAATCACTACACAATATGACTAGATCTTAAAATGCCAACAACATCAGTAACTCTACAAAATACAGATCTCAAAATTCAACTTCATCAGCAATCTCAAATTACAACAGATTTCAAAATGCCTGCTACATCAACAATCTCAACAAAACATGACAGATCTCAAAATGCTAGCTACATCAGCAACGTCTACAAAATATGACAGATCGCGAAATGCCAGCGACATCAGCAATCTCCACAAAATATGACTGATCACAAAACCAGTTACAACAACAATCTCTACAAAATATGACAGATCTAAAAACCAGCTACATCAGTAATCTCTTCAAAATATGACACATCTCAAAATGCCAGCTATATCCCTAATCTGGATTAAACACGACAGCTCTCAAAATGCCAGCTAAATCAATAATCTGCAAAATATGACAGACTTCAAAATGCCAGTTACATGAATAATCTCAATAAAATATGACTGATCTCAAATTGCCAAATACATCATCAATCTCTATACAGTATAACACCTATCAAAATGCCAGCTACAACAATAATCTTTATAAAATACAACAGATCTTCAAATACTAGCTAGATCAGTAATCTGAACAAAATACAACAAATCTTAAAATGACAGCTACATCAGTAATCTCTACAAAATATGACAGATCTCAAACCAGCAACATCATCAATGGCTGCAAAATAGACAGATCTCAAACCAGCTACATCAACAATCTGTAAAAATACGACAGATCTCAAATACCAGCTGTATCAACAATCTGTACAAAATATACTGAATCTTAACATACCAGCTACATCAACAATCTGTACAAAATAAGACAGATCTCAAAATACCTGCTACATCAAGCAATCTCTACAAAATACTACAGATCTCAAAATGCCAGGTATGTGAACAATCTCTAAGTATTACAGATCTCAAACTTGCCGCTTACATCAACAATATCTTCAGTCGACACCTCTGAAAATTCAAGCTACATCAATAATCTCACCATAATTAGACATATCACAAAATGCCAGCTACATCAGTAATCTCTACAAAATACAACAGATAGTTAAATGCCAGCTACATCAATAATCTCTACAAAATATGACAGATCTCAAAACCAGCAACATCATCAATGGCTGCAAAATAGGACAGATCTCAAACCAGCTACATCTACAATCAATAAAAAATATGACAGATCTCAAAATGCCAGCTGCATCAGCAATCTTTATAAAATACAGCAGATCTTAACATGCTATCTACATCAACAATCTCTACAAAATTTGACAGATCTCAAAATGCCAGCGAGATCAGTAATCTCTGTAAAATATGACAGATCTGAAAACCAGCTACATCAGCAATATCTACAAAGTACAACAGATCTCAAAATGCCAGCTACAACAATAATCTCTACAAAATATGACATATCTCAAAATGCCAGCTACATCAACAATCTCTACACAATATGACAGATCTTAAAATGCCAGCAACATCAGTAATCTCTACAAAATGCAACAGATCTCAAAATTCCAGCTACATCAGCAATCTCTACAAATTACAACAGATTTCAAAATGCCTGCTACATCAACAATTTCAACAAACATGACAGATCTCAAAATGCTAGCTACATCAGCAATGTCTACAAATATGACAGATTGCGAAATGCGCGACATCAGCAATCTCCACAAAATATGACTGATCACAAAACCAGTTACATCAACAATCTCTACAAAATATGACAGATCTAAAACCAGCTACATCAGTAATCTCTTCAAAATATGACACATCTCAAAATGCCAGCTACATCCCTAATCTGGATTAAACACGACAGCTCTCAAATGCCAGCTAAATCAATAATCTGCAAAATATGACAGACTTCAAAATGCCAGTTACATGAATAATCTCAATAAAATATGACTGATCTCAAATTGCCAAATACATCATCAATCTCTATACAATATAACTCTCTCAAAATGCAAGCTACAACAATAATCTTTATAAAATACAACAGATCTTAAAATACCAGCTAGATCAGTAATCTGAACAAATACAACAAATCTTAAATGACAGCTACATCAGTAATCTCTCAAAATATGACAGATCTCAAAACCAGCAACATCATCAATGGCTGCAAAATAGGACAGATCTCAAACCAGCTACATCAACAATCTGTAAAAAATACGACAGATCTCAAAATGCCAGCTGTATCAGCAATCTGTACAAAATATAGCAGATCTTAACATGCCAGCTACATCAACAATCTGTACAAAATAAGACAGATCTCAAAATGCCTGCTACATCAGCAATCTCTACAAAATACTACAGATCTCAAAATGCCAGGTATGTGAACAATCTCTACTAAGTATTACAGATCTCAACTTGCCAGCTACATTAGCAATATCTTCACAATACGACACCTCTGAAAATTCAAGCAACATCAATAATCTCACCATAATTAGACATATCACAAAATGCCAGCTACATCAGTAATCTCTACAAAATACAACAGATAGTTAAATGCCAGCTACATCAATAATCTCTACAAAATATGACAGATCTCAAAACCAGCCACATCATCAATGTCTTCAAAATAGGACAGATCTCAAACCAGCTACATCTACAATCAAAATATGACAGATCTCAAAATGCCAGCTGCATCAGCAATCTTTATAAAATACAGCAGATCTTAACATGCTATCTACATCAACAATCTCTACAAAATATGACAGATCTCAAAATGCCAGGTACATCAGCAATTTCTACAAAATACAACAGTTCTCAAAATGCAGCTACAATAATAATTTCTACAAAATATGACAGATCTCAAATTGCGAGCTTCATCAGCCATCTCTACAAATGACGACATCACAAAATGCCTGCTATATCAACAATATCAACAAAACAAAACAATCTCAAAATTCCAGCTACATCAGCAATGCTACAAAATATGCAAGATCACAAAATGCCAGTGACATCAGCAATCTCTACAAAGTACAACAGATCACAAAACCAGTTAAGTAAACAATCTCTACAAAATATGACAGATCTAAAAACCAGCTACATCAGTAATCTCTTCAAAATATGACAGATCTCAGAATGCCAGCTACATCCCCAATCACGATTAAATACGACAGATCTCAAAATTCCACCTAAATCAATAATCTCTGTAAAATATGACAGACTTCAAAATGTGAGCAACATGAATAATCTCAATAAAATATGACTGATCTCATGTTGCCAGATACATCAGCAATCCCTACACAATATGACTCCTCTCAGAATGCCAGCTATCAATAATCTCTCCCAAATATCGACAGATCTTAAAATGCCTACATCAGTAATCTGAACAAAATACAAGAGATCTCAAAATGACAGCTACATCAGTAATCTCTACAAAATATGACAGATCTCAAAGCCAGCAACATCATCAATGACTACAAAATAGGACAGATCTCAAAACCAGTTACATCAACAATCTCTACAAAACATGACAGATCTTAAATGCCAGCTATATCAATAATCTCTGCAAATGAGACAGATCTCAAAATGAGAGCTGCATCAGCAATCTCTAAAAAAACAGATCTCAAAATGATAGCAATATTAATAATCTCGACAAAATATGACACCTCAAAATGACAGTTACATCAGTAATCTCTACAAAATATGACAGATCTCAAAATGCCAGCTACATCAGTAATCTCAACAAAATATGACAGATCTCAAAACCAGCTATATCAACAATCTCTACAAAATATGACAAATCAAAAAATGCCAGCTACATAAGCATTCTCTGCAAAATATGACAGATCGCAAAATGACAGCTACATCAACAATCTCTACAAAGTACAACAGATCTCAAAATGCCAGCTACATCAATAATCTCTACAAAATAAGACATATCTCAAATTGCCAGCTACATCAGCAATCTCTACAAAGTACAACAGATCTCAAAATGCCAGCTACAACAATAATCTCTACAAAATATGACATATCTCAAAATGCCAGCTACATCAACAATCTCTACAATATGACAGATCTTAAAATCCAGCAACATCAGTAATCTCTACAAAATGCAACAGATCTCAAAATTCCAGCTACATCACATAATCTACAAATTACAACAGATTTCAAAATGCCTGCTACATCAACAATTTCAACAAACATGACAGATCTCAAATGCTAGCTCCATCAGCAATGTCTCAAAATATGACAGATCGCGAAATGCCAGCGACATCAGCAATCTCCACAAAATATGACTGATCACAAAACCAGTTACATCAACAATCTCTACAAAATATGACAGATCTAAAAACCAGCTACATCAGTAATCTCTTCAAAATATGACACATCTCAAAATGCCAGCTACATCCCTAATCTGGATTAAACACGACAGCTCTCAAAATGCCAGCTAAATCAATAATCTGCAAAATATGACAGACTTCAAAATGCCAGTTACATGAATAATCTCAATAAAATATGACTGATCTCAAATTGCCAAATACATCATCAATCTCTATACAATATAACTCCTCTCAAAATGCAAGCTACAACAATAATCTTTATAAAATACAACAGATCTTAAAATACCAGCTAGATCAGTAATCTGAACAAAATACAACAAATCTTAAATGACAGCTACATCAGTAATCTCTACAAAATATGACAGATCTCAAACCAGCAACATCATCAATGGCTGCAAAATAGGACAGATCTCAAACCAGCTACATCAACAATCTGTAAAAAATACGACAGATCTCAAAATGCCAGCTGTATCAGCAATCTGTACAAAATATAGCAGATCTTAACATGCCAGCTACATCAACAATCTGTACAAAATAAGACAGATCTCAAAATGCCTGCTACATCAGCAATCTCTACAAAATACTACAGATCTCAACTTGCCAGCTACATCAGCAATATCTTCACAATACGACACCTCTGAAAATTCAAGCAACATCAATAATCTCACCATAATTAGACATATCACAAAATGCCAGCTACATCAGTAATCTCTACAAAATACAACAGATAGTTAAATGCCAGCTACATCAATAATCTCTCAAAATATGACAGATCTCAAAACCAGCCACATCATCAATGTCTTCAAAATAGGACAGATCTCAAACCAGCTACATCTACAATCAATAAAAAATATGACAGATCTCAAAATGCCAGCTGCATCAGCAATCTTTATAAAATACAGCAGATCTTAACATGCTATCTACATCAACAATCTCTACAAAATATGACAGATCTCAAAATGCCAGCTACATCAATAATCTCTACAAAATAAGACATATCTCAAATTGCCAGCTACATCAATAATCTCTCCAAAATACGGCAGATCTTAAAAAGCCAGCTACATCTGTAATCTGAACAAAATACAACAGATCTTAAAATGACTGCTACATCAGAAATCTCTACAAAATATGACAGATCTCAAAACCAGCAACATCATCAATGACCACAAAATAGGACAGATCTCAAAACCAGATACATCATCAATCTCTACAAAACATGACAGTTCTCAAAATGCCAGCTATATCAATAATCTCTGCAAATGAGACAGATCTCAAGTGCCAGCTACATCAGCAATCTCTAAAACCAACAGATCTCAAAATGCCAGCAATATTAATAATCTTGACAAAATATGAAACACCTCAAAATGACAGTTACATTAGTAATCTCAACAAAATATGACAGATCTCAAAATGCCAGCTACATCAGTAATCTCTGCAAAAGATGACAGATCTCAAAACCAGCTATATCAACAATCTCTACAAAATATGACAAATCACAAAATGCCAGTTACATAAGCAATCTTGGCAAAATATGACAGATCACAAAATGCCAGCTACATCAGCAATCTCTACAAAGTACAACAGATCTCAAAATGCCAGCTACATCAATAATCTCTTCAAAATATTACATATCTCAAAATGCCAGCTACATCAACAATCTCTACATAATATAACAGATCTTAAAATCTAGTTACATCCCTAATCTCGATTAAATACGACAGCTTTCAAAATGTCAGCTAAATCAATAATCTCTGCAGAATATGACAGACTTCAAAATGCCAGCTGCATGAATAATCTCAATAAAATATCACTGATCTCAAGTAGCCAGATACATCATCAATCTCTATACAATATGACTCCTATCAAAATGAAAGCTACATCAATAATCTTTATAAAATACGACAGATCTTAAAATGCCAGCTACATCAGTAATCTGAACAAAATACAACAAATCTTAAAATGACTGCTACATCAGTAATCTCTACAAAATATGACAGATCTCAAAACCAGCAACATCATCAATGGCTGCAAAATAGGACAGATCTCAAACCAGCTACATCAACAATCTGTAAAAAATACGATAGATCTCAAATGCCAGCTGTATCAGCAATCTGTACAAAATATAGCAGATCTTAACATACCAGCTACATCAACAATCTCTACAAAATACGACCGATCTCTAAATGCCTGCTTCATCAGCAATCTCTACAAAATACTACAGATCTCAAAATGCCAGGTATGTGAACAATCTCTACAAAATATGACAGATCTCAAGATGCTAGCTACATCAGCAATCTCTTCACAATGACACCTCTGAAAATTCAAGCTGCATTAATAATCTCTACAAAATATGACATATCTCAAAATGCCAGCTACATCAACAATCTCTACACAATATGACAGATCTTAAAATGCCAGCTACTTCTGTAATCTCTTCAAAATGAAACAGATCTCAAATTTCCAGCTTCATCAGCAATCTCTACAAATTACAACAGATTTCAAAATGCCTGCTATATCAACAATCTCAGCAAAACATGACAGATCTCTAAATGCCAGCTACTTCAGTAATGTCTGCAAAATATGACAGATCGCAAAATGCCAGTGACATCAGCAATCTCTACAAAATACGACAGATCACAAAACCAGTTACATCAACAATCTCTACAAACTATGACAGATCTAAAAACCAGCTACATCAGTAATCTCTTCAAAATATGACACATCTCAAAATACCAGCTACATCCCTAATCTCAATTAATACGAAGCTGTCAAATGCCAGCTTAATCAATAAACTCTGCAAAATATGACAGACTTCAAAATGCCAGCTACATGAATAATCTCAATAAAATATGACTGATCTCAAGTTGCCAGATACATCAGCAGTCTCTGCACAATATGACAACTCTCAAAATGCCAGCTACATCAATAATCTCTCCAAAATACGACAGATCTTAAATGCCAGCTACATCAGTAATCTGAACAAAATACTACAGATTTTAAATAACAGCTACATCAGTAATCTCTACAAAATATGACAGATCTCAAAACCAGCAACATCATCAATGACTACAAAATAGGACAGATCTCAAACCAGCTACATCAACAATCTGTAAAAATACGACAGATCTCAAAATGACAGCTGTATCAGTAATCTCTACAAAATACAGCAGATCTTAACATGCCAGCTACATCAACAATCTGTACAAAATACGACAGATCTCAAAATGCCTGCATAAGAAATCTCTACAAATACAACAGATCTCAAAATGCCAGCCACATCAACAATCTCTACAAAATATTACAGATCTGAAAATACTAGCACATCAACAATCTCAATAAAATACAAATTGTCAGCTATCAGCAATCTCTATAAAATATGACAGATCTTAAAATGCCAGCTACATCAGCATTATGTACAAAATACAACAGCTCTCAAAATACCAGCTACTAATAATCTCTATAAAATATGCAGATCACAAAATCTGAGCTTCATCAGCCATCTCTACAAAAGACGACATCTCAAAATGTCAGCTACATCTACAATGTCTACTAACTGTGACAGATAATATGATGCTAGCTACATCAGTAATCGATACAAATGCAACAGATCTCAAAATGCCAGTTACTTCAATGATCTCGGCAAAATATGACTGATCTCAAAATGCCAGTTAGATCAGTAGTCTCTACAAAATACAACAGATCCCAAAATGCCAGCTACATCAACAATGTCTACTAACTATGACAGATGTTATAGTGCCAGCTACATCAGTAATCTCTGCAAAATGTGACAGATCTCAAAATGCCAGCTATATCAACAATTTCTACAAAATATGACAGATCTCAAAATTCCAGTTTGATCAGCAATCTCCACAAAATACACAGATCTCAAAACCAGCTACATCAACAATCATTAAAAAATATGACAGATCTCAAACCAGCCACATCAGCAATCTCTACAAAATATGATAGATCTCAAAACCAGCTACATCAACAATCTCTACAAAATACGACAGATCTCAAAATGCAAGCTACATCCACAATCTCTAAAAAATATAACATATCTCAAAATGCAGCTACATTACTAATCTCTACAAAACAAGACAGATCTCAAAATGTGAGCTTCCTCAGCCATCTCTACAAAAGATGACATCTCAAAATGCCAGCTACATCAACAATGTCTACTAACTATGACAGATATTATAATGCCAGCTACATCAGTAATCTCTACAAAATGCAACAGATCTCAAAATGCCAGCTATATCAATGATCTCTACAAAATATGACAGAAGTCAAAATGCCAGGTAGATCAGTAAACTCTACAAAATACTACAGATCTCAAAATGCTAGCTACATCAGTAATCTCTACAAAACACGACAGGTCTAAAAACTACCTACATGAGGAATCTCTACAAAATACGATAGATCTCAAAACCAGATATATCTACAATCTACACAAAATATGACAGATCTCAAAATGGAAGTTACATCAACAAAGTCTACTGACTTTGACAGATATTATAGAGCCAGCAACATCAGTAATCTCTGCAAATGCGACAGATCTCAAAATGCCAGCTATATCAACAGTTTCTACAAAATTTGACAGATCTGAAAATTCCAGTTAGATCACTAATCTCTACAAAATACGACAGATCTCAAAATGCCAGCTAATACAGTAATCTCTACAAAATACAACAGATCTCTAAAACCGGCAGATCAGCAAACTCTGCAAAAGTCGCAGATCTCAAAACCAGCTACATCATCAATCTTTACAAAACATGACAGATCTCAAAATGCCAGCTATATCAATAATCTCTGCAAAATGAGACAGATCTCAAAATGCCAGCTACATCAACAATCTCTAAAAAAAACAACAGATCTCAAAATGCCAGCAATATTAATAATCTCAACAAATTATGACATACCACAAAATGACAGATACATCAGTAATCTCTGCAAAATATGACAGATCTCAAAACCAGCTATATCAACGATCTCTACAAAATATGACAAATCACAAAATGCCAGCTACACAAGCAATCTCTGCAAAATATGACAGATCGCAAAATGACAGCTACATTAACAATCTCAATAAAGTACAAGAGATATCAAAATGCCAGCTACATCAACAATCTCTACAAAATATGACATATCTCAAAAAGCCAGCTACATCAATAATCTGAACAAAATACAACAGATCTTAAAATGACAGCTACATCAGTAATCTCTACAAAATATGACAGATCTCAAAATCAGCAACATCATCAATGACTACAAAATAGGACAGATCTCAAACCAGATACATCATCAATCTCTACAAAACATGACAGATCTTAAATGTCAGCTATATCAATAATCTCTGCAAATGAGACAAATCACATAATGTCAGCTGCATCAGCAATCTCTAAAAACAACAGATCTCAAAATGCCAGCAATATTAATAATCTTGACAAAATATGACACACCTCAAAATGACAGTTACATCAGTAATCTCTACAAAATATGACAGATCTCAAATGCCAGCTACATCAGTAATCTCTGTAAAATATGACAGATCTGAAAACCAGCTACATTTGCAATCTCTACAAAGTACAACAGATCTCAAAATGCCAGCTACAACAATAATCTCTACAAAATATGACATATCTCAAAATGCCAGCTACATCAACAATCTCTACACAACCTGACAGATCTTAAAATGCCAGCAACATCAGTAATCTCTACAAAATGCGACAGATCTCAAAATTCCAGCTACATCAGCAATCTCTGCAAATTACAACAGATTTCAAAATGCCTGCTATATCAACAATCTCAACAAAACATGACAGATCTCAAAATGCTAGCTACATCAGCAATGTCTACAAAATATGACAGACTGCAAAATGCCAGCGACATCAGCAATCTCCACAAAATATGACAGATCACAAAACCAGTTACATCAACAATCTCTACAAAATATGACAGATCTAAAAACCAGCTACATCAGTAATCTCTTCAAAATATGACACATCTCAAAATGCTAGCTACATCCCTAATCTCGATTAAACACGACAGCTCTCAAAATGCCAGCTAAATCAATAATCTCTGCAAAATATGACAGACTTCAAAATGCCAGTTACATGAATAATCTCAATAAAATATGACTGATCTCAAATTGCCAAATACATCATCTATCTCTATACAATATAACTCCTCTCAAAATGCCAGCTACAACAATAATCTTTATAAAATACAACAGATCTTAAAATACCAGCTAGATCAGTAATCTGAACAAAATACAACAAATCTTAAATGACAGCTACATCAGTAATCTGTACAAAATACTACAGATCTCAAAATGCCAGGTATGTGAACAATCTCTACAAAATATGACAGATCTCAACCTGCCAGCAACATCAGCAAATCTCTTCACAATACGACACCTCTGAAAATTCAAGCTACATCAATAATCTCACCATAATTAGACATATCACAAAATGCCAGCTACATCAGTAATCTCTACAAAATACAAGAGATAGTTAAATACCAGCTACATCAGTAAACTCTACAAAATATGACAGATCTCAAAACCAGCCACATCATCAATGTTTTCAAAATAGGACAGATCTCAAACCAGCTACATCTACAATCTATAAAATATATGACAGATCTCAAAATGCCAGCTGCATCAGCAATCTTTACAAAATACAGCAGATCATAACATGCTATCTACATCAACAATCTCTGCAAAATATGACAGATCTCAAATGCCAGTACATCAGCAATTTCTACAAACACAACAGTTCTCAAAATGCAGCTACAATAATAATCTCTACAAAATATGACAGATCTCAAAATGCCAGCTACAACAGTAATCTCTACAAAATACAACAGATCTCAAAACAGGTAGATCAGCAAACTCTGCAAAATTCGTGAGATCTCAAAACCAGCTACATCAACAATCTCTAAAAACATGACAGATCTCAAAATGCCAGCTACATCAGTAATCTCTGCAAAAGATGACAGATCTCAAAACCAGCTATATCAACAATCTCTACAAAATATAACAAATCACAAAATGCCAGTTACATAAGCAATCTTGGCAAAATATGACAGATCACAAAATGCCAGCTACATCAGCAATCTCTACAAAGTATGAACAGATCTCAAAATGCCAGCTACATCAGTAATCTCATACAAAATATTACATATCTCAAATGCCAGCCTACATCAACAATCTCTACATAATATAACAGATCTTAAAATGCCAGCTACATCCCTAATCTCGATTAAATAAGACAGCTTTCAAAATGTCAGCTAATCAATAATCTCTGCAGAATATGACAGACTTCAAAATGCCAGCTGCATGAATAATCTCAATAAAATATCACTGATCTCAAGTAGTCAGATACATCATCAATCTCTATACAATATGACTCCTATCAAAATGAAAGCTACATTAATATCTTTATAAATACGACAGATCTTAAAATGCCAGCTACATCAGTAATCTGAACAAATACAACAAATCTTAAAATGACTGCTACATCAGTAATCTCTACAAAATATGACAGATCTCAAAACCAGCCACATCATCAATGGCTGCAAAATAGGACAGATCTCAAACCAGCTACATCAACAATCAATAAAAAATATGACAGATCTCAAAATGCCAGCTGCATCAGCAATCTTTATAAAATACAGCAGATCTTAACATGCTATCTACATCAACAATCTCTACAAAATATGACAGATCTCAAAATGCCAGCTACATCAGTAATCTCTGTAAAATATGACAGATCTGAAAACCAGCTACATCAGCAATCTCTACAAAGTACAACAGATCTCAAAATGCCAGCTACAACAATAATCTCTACAAAATATGACATATCTCAAAATGCCAGCTACATCAACAATCTCTACACAATATGACAGATCTTAAAATGCCAGCAACATCAGTAATCTCTACAAATGCAACAGATCTCAAAATTCCAGCTACCATCAGTAATCTCTACTAATTACAACAGATTTCAAAATGCCTGCTACATCAACAATTTCAACAAAACATGACAGATCTCAAAATGCTAGCTACATCAGCAATGTTCATAAATATGACAGATCGCAAATGCCAGCGACATCAGCAATCTCCACAAAATATGACTGATCACAAAACCAGTTACATCAACAATCTCTACAAAATATGACAGATCTAAAAAACCAGCTACATCAGTAATCTCTTCAAAATATGACACATCTCAAAAATGCCAGCTACATCCCTAATCTGGATTAAACACGACAGCTCTCAAAATGCCAGCTAAATCAATAATCTGCAAAATATGACAGACTTCAAATGCCAGTTACATGAATAATCTCAATAATATATGACTGATCTCAAATTGCCAAATACATCATCAATCTCTATACAATATAACTCCTCTCAAAATACCAGCTACAACAATAATCTTTATAAAATACAACAGATCTTAAAATACCAGCTAGACAGTAATCTGAAACAAAATACAACAAATCTTAAAATGACAGCTACATCCGTGCATCTGTACCAAAATACTCATGATCCAAAATGCCAGGTGTGAACAATCTCTACAAAATATGACAGATCTCAACCTGCCAGCAACATCAGCAAAATCTCTTCACAATACGACACCTCTGAAAATCTTGCTCAATAATCTACAATTCATCATAAATGCCACTACATCAGTAATTCTACAAAATACAAGAGATAGTTAAATGCCAGCTCACATCAGTAAACTCTACAAAATATGACAGATCTCAAAACCAGCCACATCATCAATGTTTTCAAAATAGACAGATCTCAAACCAGCTACATCTACAATCTAAAATATATGACAGATCCAAAATGCCAGCTGCATCAGCAATCTTTACAAAATACAGCAGATCATACATGCCATTCACATCACACCCTGCAAAATATGACAGATCTCAAAAAGCCAAGTACATCAGCAATTTCACAAAACACAACAGTTCTCAAAATGCAGCTACAATAATCTTGCCAAAAATATGACAGATCTCAAAATGCCAGCTACAACAGTAATCTCTCAAAATAAACAGATCTCAAAACAGGTAGATCAGCAAACTCTGCAAAATGTAGATCTCAAAACCAGCTGCACCAACAATCTCTACAAAATATGACAGATCTCAAAATGCTAGCTACATCAGTAATCTCTGCAAAAGATGACAGATCTCAAAACCAGCTTATATCAACAATTCTACAAAATATAACAAATCACAAAATGCTGTTACATAAGAATCTTGAAATATGACAGATCACAAAATGCCAGCTACATCAGCAATCTCTACAAAGTACAATAGATCTCAAAATGCCAGCACATCAATAATCTCTCAAAATATTACATATCTCAAATGCCAGCTACATCAACAATCTCACATAATATAACAGATCTTAAAATGCCAGCTACTCCCTAATCTGACTAAATAAGATAGCTAAAAATGTCACAATCAATAATTTCTCTGAATATGACAGACTTCAAATGCCAGCTGCATGAATAATCTCAATAAAATATCACTGATCTCAAGTAGCCAGATACATCATCAATCTCTATACAATATGACTCCTATCAAAATGAAAGCTACATCAATAATCTTTATAAAATACGACAGATCTTAAAATGCCAGCTACATCAGTAATCTGAACAAATACAACAATCTTAAATGACTGCTACATCAGTAATCTCTACAAAATAATATGATAGATCTCAAAACCAGCCACATCATCAATGGCTGCAAAATAGGACAGATCTCAAACCAGCTACATCAACAATCAATAAAAAATATGACAGATCTCAAAATGCCAGCTGCATCAGCAATCTTTATAAAATACAGCAGATCTTAACATGCTATCTACATCAACAATCTCTACAAAATATGACAGATCTCAAAATGCCAGCTACATCAGTAATCTCTGTAAAATATGACAGATCTGAAAACCAGCTACATCAGCAATCTCTACAAAGTACAACAGATTCCAAATGCCAGCTACAACAATAATCTCTACAAAATATGACATATCTCAAATGCCAGCTACATCAACAACTCACACAATATGACAGATCTTTAAAATGCCAGCAACATCAGTAATCTCTACAAAATGCAACAGATCTCAAAATTCCAGCTACATCAGCAATCTCTACAAATTACAACAGATTTCAAAAGCCTGCTACATCAACAATTTCAACAAAACATGACAGGATCTCAAAATGCTAGCTACATCAGCAATGTTCAAAATATGACAGATCGCAAATGCCAGCACATCAGCAATCTCCACGAAATATGACTTGATCACAAAACCAGTTACATCAACAATCTCTACAAAATATGACAGATCTAAACCAGCTACATCAGTAATCTCTTCAAAATATGACACATCTCAAAATGCCAGCTACATCCCTAATCTGGATTAAACACGACAGCTCTCAAAATGCCAGCTAAATCAATAATCTGCAAAATATGACAGACTTCAAATGCCAGTTACATGAATAATCCTCAATAATATATGACTGATCTCAAATTGCCAAATACATCATCAATCTCTATACAATATAACTCCTCTCAAAATGCAAGCTACAACAATAATCTTTTATAAAATACAACAGATCTTAAAATACCAGCTAGATCAGTAATCTGAACAAAATACAACAAATCTTAAAATGACAGCTACATCAGTAATCTCTACAAATATGACAGATCTCCAAACCAGCAACATCATCAATGGTTGCAAAATAGGACAGATCTCAAACCAGCTACATCAACAATCTGTAAAAAATACAGATCTCAAAATGCCAGCTGTATCAGCAATCTGGTACAAAATATACAGATCTCTAAATGCCAGCTACATCAACAATCTGTACAAAATATAGACAGATCTCAAAATGCCTGCTACATCAACAATCTGTACAAAATACTACAGATCTCAAAATGCCTGCTATCAGAACAATCTCTACAAATACTACAGATCTCAACTGCCAGCTACATCAGCAATATTTTCACAATACGACACCTCTGAAAATTCGAGCAACATCAATAATCTCACCATAATTAGACATATCACAAAATGCCAGCTACATCAGTAATCTCTACAAAATACAACAGATAGTTAAATGCCAGCTACATCAATAATCTCTACAAAATATGACAGATCTCAAACCAGCCACATCATCAATGTCTTCAAAATAGGACAGATCTCAAACCAGCTACATCTACAATCAATAAAAATATGACAGATCTCAAATGCCAGCTGCATCAGCAATCTTATAAAATACAGCAGATCTTAACATGCTATCTACATCAACAATCTCTACAAAATATGACAGATCTCAAATGCCAGCTACATCAATAATCTCTACAAAATAAGACATATCTCAAATTGCCAGCTACATCAATAATCTCTCCAAAATACGACAGATCTTAAAAAGCCAGCTACATCTGTAATCTGAACAAAATACAACAGATCTTAAAATGACTGCTACATCAGAAATCTCTACAAAATATGACAGATCTCAAAACCAGCAACATCATCAATGACCACAAAATAGGACAGATCTCAAAACCAGATACATCATCAATCTCTACAAAACATGACAGTTCTCAAAATGCCAGCTATATCAATAATCTCTGCAAAATGAGACAGATCTCAAAGTGCCAGCTACATCAGCAATCTCTAAAAAAACCAACAGATCTCAAAATGCCAGCAATATTAATAATCTTGACAAAATATGAAACACCTCAAAATGACAGTTACATTAGTAATCTCAACAAAATATGACAGATCTCAAATGCCAGCTACATCAGTAATCTCTGCAAAAGATGACAGATCTCAAAACCAGCTATATCAACAATCTCTACAAAATATGACAAATCACAAAATGCCAGTTACATAAGCAATCTTGGCAAAATATGACAGATCACAAAATGCCAGCTACATCAGCAATCTCTACAAAGTACAACAGATCTCAAAATGCCAGCTACATCAATAATCTCTTCAAAATATTACATATCTCAAAATGCCAGCTACATCAACAATCTCTACATAATATAACAGATCTTAAAATGCCAGCTACATCCCTAATCTCGATTAAATACGACAGCTTTCAAAATGTCAGCTAAATCAATAATCTCTGCAGAATATGACAGACTTCAAAATGCCAGCTGCATGAATAATCTCAATAAAATATCACTGATCTCAAGTAGCCAGATACATCATCAATCTCTATACAATATGACTCTATCAAAATGAAAGCTACATCAATAATCTTTATAAAATAATACAGATCTTAAAATGCCAGCTACATCAGTAATCTGAACAAAATACAACAAATCTTAAAATGACTGCTACATCAGTAATCTCTACAAATATGACAGATCTCAAACCAGCAACATCATCAATGGCTGCAAAATAGGACAGATCTCAAACCAGCTACATCAACAATCTGTAAAAATACGACAGATCTCAAAATGCCAGCTGTATCAGCAATCTGTACAAAATATAGCAGATCTTAACATACCAGCTACATCAACAATCTCTACAAAATACGACCGATCTCTAAATGCCTGCTTCATCAGCAATCTCTACAAATACTACAGATCTCAAAATGCCAGGTATGTGAACAATCTCTACAAAATATGACAGATCTCAAGATGCCAGCTACATCAGCAATCTCTTCACAATACGACTCTGAAAATTCAAGCTGCATTAATAATTCTACAAAATATGACATATCTCAAAATGCCAGCTACATCAACAATCTCTACACAATATGACAGATCTTAAAATGCCAGCTACTTCTGTAATCTCTTCAAATGAAACAGATCTCAAATTTCCAGCTTCATCAGCAATCTCTACAAATTACAACAGATTTCAAAATGCCTGCTATATCAACAATCTCAGCAAAACATGACAGATCTCTAAATGCCAGCTACTTCAGTAATGTCTCGTAAATATGACAGATCGCAAAATGCCAGTGACATCAGCAATCTCTACAAAATACGACAGATCACAAAACCAGTTACATCAACAATCTCTACAAACTATGACAGATCTAAAAACCAGCTACATCAGTAATCTCTTCAAAATATGACACATCTCAAAATACCAGCTACATCCCTAATCTCAATTAAATACGAAAGCTGTCAAAATGCCAGCTTAATCAATAAACTCTGCAAAATATGACAGACTTCAAAATGCCAGCTACATGAATAATCTCAATAAAATATGACTGATCTCAAGTTGCCAGATACATCAGCAGTCTCTGCACAATATGACAACTCTCAAAATGCCAGCTACATCAATAATCTCTCCAAAATACGACAGATCTTAAAATGCCAGCTACATCAGTAATCTGAACAAAATACTACAGATTTTAAAATAACAGCTACATCAGTAATCTCTACAAAATATGACAGATCTCAAAACCAGCAACATCATCAATGACTACAAAATAGG
The DNA here is from genome assembly GCA_016271365.2 of Neoceratodus forsteri. NCBI lineage: Eukaryota > Metazoa > Chordata > Ceratodontiformes > Ceratodontidae > Neoceratodus > Neoceratodus forsteri. The sequence continues at coordinate 877,344,018 of CM028131.1, read as the reverse complement.
ACAGATCTCAAACCAGCTACATCAACAATCTGTAAAAAATACGACAGATCTCAAAATGACAGCTGTATCAGTAATCTCTACAAAATACAGCAGATCTTAACATGCCAGCTACATCAACAATCTGTACAAAATACGACAGATCTCAAAATGCCAGTACATCAGAAATCTCTACAAAATACAACAGATCTCAAAATGCCAGCCACATCAACAATCTCACAAAATATTACAGATCTGAAAATGCCAGCAACATCAGCAATCTCAGCAAAATACAGAATTGTCAGCTATATCAGCAATCTCTATAAAATATGACAGATCTTAAATGCCAGCTACATCAGCATTATGTACAAAATACAACAGCTCTCAAAATACCAGCTACACTAATAATCTCTATAAAATATGGCAGATCTCAAAATGCGAGCTTCATCAGCCATCTCTACAAAAGACGACATCTCAAAATGTCAGCTACATCTACAATGTCTACTAACTGTGACAGATAATATGATGCTAGCTACATCAGTAATCGATACAAAATGCAACAGATCTCAAAATGCCAGTTACTTCAATGATCTCGGCAAAATATGACTGATCTCAAAATGCCAGTTAGATCAGTAGTCTCTACAAAATACAACAGATCCCAAAATGCCAGCTACATCAACAATGTCTACTAACTATGACAGATGTTATAGTGCCAGCTACATCAGTAATCTCTGCAAAATGTGACAGATCTCAAATGCCAGCTATATCAACAATTTCTACAAAATATGACAGATCTCAAAATTCCAGTTTGATCAGCAATCTCCACAAAATACACAGATCTCAAAACCAGCTACATCAACAATCATTAAAAATATGACAGATCTCAAACCAGCCACATCAGCAATCTCTACAAAATATGATAGATCTCAAAACCAGCTACATCAACAATCTCTACAAAATACGACAGATCTCAAAATGCAAGCTACATCCACAATCTCTAAAAATATAACATATCTCAAAATGCAGCTACATTACTAATCTCTACAAAACAAGACAGATCTCAAATGTGAGCTTCCTCAGCCATCTCTACAAAAGATGACATCTCAAAATGCCAGCTACATCAACAATGTCTACTAACTATGACAGATATTATAATGCCAGCTACATCAGTAATTCTACAAAATGCAACAGATCTCAAAATGCCAGCTATATCAATGATCTCTACAAAATATGACAGAAGTCAAAATGCCAGGTAGATCAGTAAACTCTACAAAATACTACAGATCTCAAAATGCTAGCTACATCAGTAATCTCTACAAAACACGACAGGTCTAAAACTACCTACATGAGGAATTCTCAAAATACGATAGATCTCAAAACCAGATATATCTACAATCTACACAAAATATGACAGATCTCAAAATGGAAGTTACATCAACAAAGTTCTACTGACTTTGACAGATATTATAGAGCCAGCAACATCAGTAATCTCTGCAAATGCGACAGATCTCAAAATGCCAGCTATATCAACAGTTTCTACAAAATTTGACAGATCTGAAAATTCCAGTTAGATCACTAATCTCTACAAAATACGACAGATCTCAAAATGCCAGCTAATACAGTAATCTCTACAAAATACAACAGATCTCTAAAACCGGCAGATCAGCAAACTCTGCAAAAGTCGCAGATCTCAAAACCAGCTACATCATCAATCTTTACAAAACATGACAGATCTCAAAATGCCAGCTATATCAATAATCTCTGCAAAATGAGACAGATCTCAAAATGCCAGCTACATCAACAATCTCTAAAAAACAACAGATCTCAAATGCCAGCAATATTAATAATCTCTACAAATTATGACATACCACAAAATGACAGATACATCAGTAATCTCTGCAAAATATGACAGATCTCAAAACCAGCTATATCAACGATCTCTACAAAATATGACAAATCACAAAATGCCAGCTACACAAGCAATCTCTGCAAAATATGACAGATCGCAAAATGACAGCTACATTAATAATCTCAATAAAGTACAAGAGATATCAAAATGCCAGCTACATCAACAATCTCTACAAAATATGACATATCTCAAAAAGCCAGCTACATCAATAATCTGAACAAAATACAACAGATCTTAAAATGACAGCTACATCAGTAATCTCTACAAAATATGACAGATCTCAAAATCAGCAACATCATCAATGACTACAAAATAGGACAGATCTCAAAACCAGATACATCATCAATCTCTACAAAACATGACAGATCTTAAAATGCCAGCTATATCAATAATCTCTGCAAAATGAGACAAATCACATAATGTCAGCTGCATCAGCAATCTCTAAAAAACAACTAGATCTCAAAATGCCAGCAATATTAATAATCTCGACAAAATATGACACACCTCAAAATGACAGTTACATCAGTAATCTCTACAAAATATGACAGATCTCAAAATGCCAGCTACATCAGTAATCTCTGTAAAATATGACAGATCTGAAAACCAGCTACATTTGCAATCTCTACAAAGTACAACAGATCTCAAAATGCCAGCTACAACAATAATCTCTACAAAATATGACATATCTCAAAATGCCAGCTACATCAACAATCTCTACACAACCTGACAGATCTTAAAATGCCAGCAACATCAGTAATCTCTACAAAATGCGACAGATCTCAAAATTCCAGCTACATCAGCAATCTCTGCAAATTACAACAGATTTCAAAATGCCTGCTATATCAACAATCTCAACAAAACATGACAGATCTCAAAATGCTAGCTACATCAGCAATGTCTCAAAATATGACAGACTGCAAAATGCCAGCGACATCAGCAATCTCCACAAAATATGACAGATCACAAAACCAGTTACATCAACAATCTCTACAAAATATGACAGATCTAAAACCAGCTACATCAGTAATCTCTTCAAATATGACACATCTCAAAATGCTAGCTACATCCCTAATCTCGATTAAACACGACAGCTCTCAAAATGCCAGCTAAATCAATAATCTCTGCAAAATATGACAGACTTCAAATGCCAGTTACATGAATAATCTCAATAAAATATGACTGATCTCAAATGCCAAATACATCATCTATCTCTATACAATATAACTCCTCTCAAAATGCCAGCTACAACAATAATCTTTATAAAATACAACAGATCTTAAAATACCAGCTAGATCAGTAATCTGAACAAAATACAACAAATCTTAAAATGACAGCTACATCAGTAATCTGTACAAAATACTACAGATCTCAAAATGCCAGGTATGTGAACAATCTCTACAAAATATGACAGATCTCAACCTGCCAGCAACATCAGCAAAATCTCTACAATACGACACCTCTGAAAATTCAAGCTACATCAATAATCTCACCATAATTAGACATATCACAAAATGCCAGCTACATCAGTAATCTCTACAAAATACAAGAGATAGTTAAATGCCAGCTACATCAGTAAACTCTACAAAATATGACAGATCTCAAAACCAGCCACATCATCAATGTTTTCAAAATAGGACAGATCTCAAACCAGCTACATCTACAATCTATAAAATATATGACAGATCTCAAAATGCCAGCTGCATCAGCAATCTTTACAAAATACAGCAGATCATAACATGCTATCTACATCAACAATCTCTGCAAAATATGACAGATCTCAAAATGCCAAGTACATCAGCAATTTCTACAAAACACAACAGTTCTCAAAATGCAGCTACAATAATAATCTCTACAAAATATGACAGATCTCAAAATGCCAGCTACAACAGTAATCTCTACAAAATACAACAGATCTCAAAAACAGGTAGATCAGCAACCTTGCAAAATTCGCAGATCTCAAAACCAGCTACATCAACAATCTCTACAAAACATGACAGATCTCAAAATGCCAGCAATATCAATAATCTCTGCAAAATGAGAAAGATCTCAAAATGCCAGCTACATCAGCAATCTCTTAAAAAAACAACAGGTCTCAAAATGCCAGCAATATTGATAATGTCGACAAAATATGACACACCTCAAAATGACACTTACATCAGTAATCTCTACAAAATATGACAGATCTCAAAATGCCAGCTACATCAGTAATCTCAGCAAAATATGACAGATCTCAAAACCAGCTATATCAACAATCTCTACAAAATATGACAAATCACAAATTGCCAGCTACATAAGCAATCTCTGCAAAATATGACAGATCGCAAAATGACAGCTACATCAACAATCACTACAAAGTACAACAGATCTCAAAATGCCAGCTACATCAATAATCTCTACAAAATATGGCATATCTCAAATTGCCAGCTACATCAATAATCTTTCCAAAATACGACAGATCTTAAAAAGCCAGCTACATCTGCAATCTGAACAAAACATGACAGATTTTAAATGACAGCAACATCAGAAATCTCTACAAAATAAGACAGATCTCAAAACCAGCAACATCATCAATGACTACAAAATAGGACAGATCTCAAACCAGATACATCATCAATCTCTACAAAACATGACAGCTCTCAAAATGCCAGCTATATCAATAATCTCTGCAAAATGAGACAAATCTCAAATGCCAGCTACATCAGCAATCTCTAAAAACAACAGATCTCAAAATGCTAGCAATATTAATAATCTCGACAAAATATGACACACCTCAAAATGACAGTTACATCAGTAATCTATACAAAATATGACAGATCTCAAAATGCCAGCTACATCAGTAATCTCTGTAAAATATGACAGATCTGAAAACCAGCTACATCAGCAATCTCTACAAAGTACAACAGATCTCAAAATGCCAGCTACAACAATAATCTCTACAAAATATGACATATCTCAAAATGCCAGCTACATCAACAATCACTACACAATATGACAGATCTTAAAATGCCAGCAACATCAGTAATCTCTACAAAATGCGACAGATCTCAAAATTCCAGCTACATCAGCAATCTCTACAAATTACAACAGATTTCAAAATGCCTGCTACATCAACAATCTCAACAAAACATGACAGATCTCAAAATGCTAGCTACATCAGCAATGTCTACAAAATATGACAGATCGCGAAATGCCAGCGACATCAGCAATCTCCACAAAATATGACTGATCACAAAACCAGTTACATCAACAATCTCTACAAAATATGACAGATCTAAAAACCAGCTACATCAGTAATCTCTTCAAAATATGACACATCTCAAAATGCCAGCTACATCCCTAATCTGGATTAAACACGACAGCTCTCAAAATGCCAGCTAAATCAATAATCTGCAAAATATGACAGACTTCAAAATGCCAGTTACATGAATAATCTCAATAAAATATGACTGATCTCAAATTGCCAAATACATCATCAATCTCTATACAATATAACACCTATCAAAATGCCAGCTACAACAATAATCTTTATAAAATACAACAGATCTTAAAATACTAGCTAGATCAGTAATCTGAACAAAATACAACAAATCTTAAAATGACAGCTACATCAGTAATCTCTACAAAATATGACAGATCTCAAAACCAGCAACATCATCAATGGCTGCAAAATAGGACAGATCTCAAACCAGCTACATCAACAATCTGTAAAAAATACGACAGATCTCAAAATGCCAGCTGTATCAGCAATCTGTACAAAATATAGCAGATCTTAACATGCCAGCTACATCAACAATCTGTACAAAATAAGACAGATCTCAAAATGCCTGCTACATCAGCAATCTCTACAAAATACTACAGATCTCAAAATGCCAGGTATGTGAACAATCTCTACAAAGTATTACAGATCTCAACTTGCCAGCTACATCAACAATATCTTCACAATACGACACCTCTGAAAATTCAAGCTACATCAATAATCTCACCATAATTAGACATATCACAAAATGCCAGCTACATCAGTAATCTCTACAAAATACAACAGATAGTTAAATGCCAGCTACATCAATAATCTCTACAAATATGACAGATCTCAAACCAGCCACATCATCAATGTCTTCAAAATAGGACAGATCTCAAACCAGCTACATCTACAATCAATAAAAAATATGACAGATCTCAAAATGCCAGCTGCATCAGCAATCTTTATAAAATACAGCAGATCTTAACATGCTATCTACATCAACAATCTCTACAAAATATGACAGATCTCAAAATGCCAGCTACATCAGTAATCTCTGTAAAATATGACAGATCTGAAAACCAGCTACATCAGCAATCTCTACAAAGTACAACAGATCTCAAAATGCCAGCTACAACAATAATCTCTACAAATATGACATATCTCAAAATGCCAGCTACATCAACAATCTCTACACAATATGACAGATCTTAAAATGCCAGCAACATCAGTAATCTCTACAAATGCAACAGATCTCAAAATTCCAGCTACATCAGCAACTCTACAAATTACAACAGATTTCAAAATGCCTGCTACATCAACAATTTCAACAAAACATGACAGATCTCAAAATGCTAGCTACATCAGCAATGTCTACAAATATGACAGATCTAAATGCCAGCGACATCAGCAATCTCCACAAAATATGACTGATCACAAAACCAGTTACATCAACAATCTCTACAAAATATGACAGATCTAAAACCAGCTACATCAGTAATCTCTTCAAAATATGACACATCTCAAAATGCCAGCTACATCCCTAATCTGATTAAACACGACAGCTCAAAATGCCAGCTAAATCAATAATCTGCAAAATATGACAGACTTCAAAATGCCAGTTACATGAATAATCTCAATAAAATATGACTGATCTCAAATTGCCAAATACATCATCAATCTCTATACAATATAACTCCTCTCAAAATGCAAGCTACAACAATAATCTTTATAAAATACAACAGATCTTAAAATACCAGCTAGATCAGTAATCTGAACAAAATACAACAAATCTTAAAATGACAGCTACATCAGTAATCTCTACAAAATATGACAGATCTCAAAACCAGCAACATCATCAATGGCTGCAAAATAGGACAGATTTCAAACCAGCTACATCAACAATCTGTAAAAAATATGACAGATCTCAAAATGCCAGCTGTATCAGCAATCTGTACAAAATATAGCAGATCTTAACATGCCAGCTACATCAACAATCTGTACAAAATAAGACAGATCTCAAAATGCCTGCTACATCAGCAATCTCTACAAAATACTACAGATCTCAAAATGCCAGGTATGTGAACAATCTCTACTAAAGTATTACAGATCTCAACTTGCCAGCTACATCAGCAATATCTTCACAATACGACACCTCTGAAAATTCAAGCAACATCAATAATCTCACCATAATTAGACATATCACAAAATGCCAGCTACATCAGTAATCTCTACAAAATACAACAGATAGTTAAATGCCAGCTACATCAATAATCTCTACAAAATATGACAGATCTCAAAACCAGCCACATCATCAATGTCTTCAAAATAGGACAGATCTCAAACCAGCTACATCTACAATCAATAAAAAATATGACAGATCTCAAAATGCCAGCTGCATCAGCAATCTTTATAAAATACAGCAGATCTTAACATGCTATCTACATCAACAATCTCTACAAAATATGACAGATCTCAAAATGCCAGGTACATCAGCAATTTCTACAAAATACAACAGTTCTCAAAATGCAGCTACAATAATAATTTCTACAAAATATGACAGATCTCAAATTGCGAGCTTCATCAGCCATCTCTACAAATGACGACATCACAAAATGCCTGCTATATCAACAATATCAACAAAACAAAACAATCTCAAAATTCCAGCTACATCAGCAATGCTACAAAATATGCAAGATCACAAATGCCAGTGACATCAGCAATCTCACAAAGTACAACAGATCACAAAACCAGTTAAGTAAACAATCTCTACAAAATATGACAGATCTAAAAACCAGCTACATCAGTAATCTCTTCAAAATATGACAGATCTCAGAATGCCAGCTACATCCCCAATCACGATTAAATACGACAGATCTCAAAATTCCACCTAAATCAATAATCTCTGTAAAATATGACAGACTTCAAAATGTGAGCAACATGAATAATCTCAATAAAATATGACTGATCTCATGTTGCCAGATACATCAGCAATCCCTACACAAATATGACTCCTCTCAGAATGCCAGCTACATCAATAATCTCTCCAAAATACGACAGATCTTAAAATGCCAGCTACATCAGTAATCTGAACAAAATACAAGAGATCTCAAAATGACAGCTACATCAGTAATCTCTACAAAATATGACAGATCTCAAAGCCAGCAACATCATCAATGACTACAAAATAGGACAGATCTCAAAACCAGTTACATAAACAATCTCTACAAAACATGACAGATCTTAAAATGCCAGCTATATCAATAATCTCTGCAAAATGAGACAGATCTCAAAATGAGAGCTGCATCAGCAATCTCTAAAAAAAAACAGATCTCAAAATGATAGCAATATTAATAATCTCGACAAAATATGACTCACCTCAAAATGACAGTTACATCAGTAATCTCTACAAAATATGACAGATCTCAAAATGCCAGCTACATCAGTAATCTCTGCAAAATATGACAGATCTCAAAACCAGCTATATCAACAATCTCTACAAAATATGACAAATCAAAAAATGCCAGCTACATAAGCATTCTCTGCAAAATATGACAGATCGCAAAATGACAGCTACATCAACAATCTCTACAAAGTACAACAGATCTCAAAATGCCAGCTACATCAATAATCTCTACAAAATAAGACATATCTCAAATTGCCAGCTACATCAATAATCTCTCCAAAATACGACAGATCTTAAAAAGCCAGCTACATCTGTAATCTGAACAAAATACAACAGATCTTAAAATGACTGCTACATCAGAAATCTCTACAAAATATGACAGATCTCAAAACCAGCAACATCATCAATGACCACAAAATAGGACAGATCTCAAAACCAGATACATCATCAATCTCTACAAACATGACAGTTCTCAAAATGCCAGCTATATCAATAATCTCTGCAAATGAGACAGATCTCAAAGTGCCAGCTACATCAGCAATCTCTAAAACCAACAGATCTCAAAATGCCAGCAATATTAATAATCTTGACAAAATATGAAACACCTCAAATGACAGTTACATTAGTAATCTCAACAAAATATGACAGATCTCAAAATGCCAGCTACATCAGTAATCTCTGCAAAAGATGACAGATCTCAAAACCAGCTATATCAACAATCTCTACAAAATATGACAAATCACAAAATGCCAGTTACATAAGCAATCTTGGCAAAATATGACAGATCACAAAATGCCAGCTACATCAGCAATCTCTACAAAGTACAACATGATCTCAAAATGCCAGCTACATCAATAATCTCTACAAAATATTATATATCTCAAATGCCAGCTACATCAACAATCTCTACATAATATAACAGATCTTAAAATGCCAGCTACATCCCTAATCTCGATTAAATACGACAGCTTCAAAATGTCACAAATTAATAATATCTGCAGAATATGACAGACTTCAAAATGCCAGCTGCATGAATAATCTCAATAAAATATCACTGATCTCAAGTAGCCAGATACATCATCAATCTCTATACAATATGACTCTATCAAAATAGCCGCTACATCAATAATCTTTATAAAATACGACAGTCTTAAATGCCAGCTACATCAGTAATCTGAACAAAATACAACAAATCTTAAAATGACTGCTACATCAGTAATCTCTACAAAATATGACAGATCTCAAAACCAGCAACATCATCAATGGCTGCAAAATAGGACAGATCTCAAACCAGCTACATCAACAATCTGTAAAAAATACGACAGATCTCAAAATGCCAGCTGTATCAGCAATCTGTACAAAATATAGCAGATCTTAACATGCCAGCTACATCAACAATCTGTACAAAATACGACCGATCTCAAAATGCCTGCTACATCAGCAATCTCTACAAAATACTACAGATCTCAGAATGCCAGGTATGTGAACAATCTCTACAAAATATGACAGATCTCAAGTTGCCAGCTACATCAGCAATCTCTTCACAATACGACCTCTGAAAATTCAAGCTGCATTATAATCTCTACAAAATATGACATATCTCAAAATGCCAGCTACATCAACAATCTCTACACAATATGACAGATCTTAAAATGCCAGCTACTTCAGTAATCTCTTCAAAATGAACAGATCTCAAATTTCCAGCTTCATCAGCAATCTCTACTAATTACAACAGATTTCAAAATGCCTGCTATATCAACAATCTCAGCAAAACATGACAGATCTCTAAATGCAAGCTACCTCAGTAATGTCTGCAAAATATGACAGATCGCAAAATGCCAGTGACATCAGCAATCTCAAAAAAATACTACAGATCACAAAACCAGTTACATCAACAATCTCTACAAACATGACAGATCTCAAAATGCCAGCTATATCAATAATCTCTGCAAATGAGAGATCTCAAATGAGAGCTGCATCAGCAACTTCTAAAATAACAGATCTCAAAATGATAGCAATATTAATAATCTCAACAAAATATGACTCACCTCAAAATGACAGTTACATCAGTAATCCCTACAAAATATGACAGATCTCAAAATGCCAGCTACATCAGTAATCTCTACAAAATATGACAGATCTCAAAACCAGCTATATCAACAATCTCTGCAAAATATGACAAATCAAAAAATGCCAGCTACATAAGCATTCTCTGCAAAATATGACAGATCGCAAAATGACATCTACATCAACAATCTCTACAAAGTACAACAGATCTCAAAATGCCAGCTACATCAATAATCTCTACAAAATAAGACATATCTCAAATTGCCAGCTACATCAATAATCTCTCCAAAATACGACAGATCTTAAAAAGCCAGCTACATCTGTAATCTGAACAAAATACAACAGATCTTAAAATGACTGCTACATCAGAAATCTCTACAAAATATGACAGATCTCAAAACCAGCAACATCATCAATGACCACAAAATAGGACAGATCTCAAAACCAGATACATCATCAATCTCTACAAAACATGACAGTTCTCAAAATGCCAGCTATATCAATAATCTGCAAAATGAGACAGATCTCAAAGTGCCAGCTACAACAGCAATCTCTAAAAACCAACAGATCTCAAAATGCCAGCAATATTAATAATCTTGACAAAATATGAAACACCTCAAATGATAGTTACATTAATAATCTCTACAAAATATGACAGATCTCAAAATGCCAGCTACATCAGAATAATCTCTGCAAAAGATGACAGATCTCAAAACCAGCTATATCAACAATCTCTACAATATATGACAAATCACAAAATGCCAGTTACATAAGCAATCTTGGCAAAATATGACAGATCACAAAATGCCAGCTACATCAGCAATCTCTACAAAGTACAACAGATCTCAAAATGCCAGCTACATCAATAATCTCTACAAAATATTACATATCTCAAAATGCCAGCTACATCAACAATCTCTACATAATATAACAGATCTTAAAATGCCAGCTACATCCCTAATCTCGATTAAATACGACAGCTTTCAAAATGTCAGCTAAATCAATAATCTCTGCAAAATATGACAGACTTCAAAATGCCAGCTACATGAATAATCTCAATAAAATATGACTGATCTCAAGTTGCCAGATACATCAGCAGTCTCTGCACAATATGACTCCTCTCAAAATGCCAGCAACATCAATAATCTCTCCAAAATACGACAGATCTTAAAATGCCAGCTACATCAGTAATCTGAACAAAATACTACAGATTTTAAAATGACAGCTACATCAGTAATCTCTACAAAATATGACAGATCTCAAAATCAGCCACATCACCAATGTCTTCAAAATAGCTCAGATCGCAAACCAGCTACATCAACAATCTGTAAAAAATATGACAGATCTCAAAATGCCAGCGGCATCAGCAATCTTTACAAAATACAGCAGATCTTAACATGCCATCTACATTAAAAATCTCTAGAAAATATGACAGATCTCAAAATGTAGGTACATCAGCAATATGTACAAAATAAAACAGATTTCAAAATGCAGCTACATTAATAATCTCTACAAAATATGACAGATCTCAAAATGCGAGCTTCATCAGCCATCTCTATAAAAGACGACATCTCAAAATGCCAGCTACATCAACAATGTCTTCTAACTATGATAGATATTGCAATGCAAGCTACATCAGTAATCTCTACAAAATGTAACAGATCTCAATATGCCAGCTATATCAATGATCTGTACAAAACATGACTGATGTCAAAATGCCAGTTAGATCAGTAAGCTCTACAAAATACGACAGATCTCAAAATGCCAGCAACATCATTAATCTCTACAGAATGCGGCAGGTCTAAAAACTAGCAACACGAGAAATCTCTACAAAATACGACAGATCTCAAAACCAGCTACATCAGCAATCTCTACAAATATGACAGATCTCAAAACCAGCTACATCAAAAATCTCTACAATATATGACAGATCTCAAAACCAGCTACATCAGTAATCTCTACAAAATACAAGAAATTTCAAATGCCAGCTATATCAACAATCTCTATAAAATATGACAGATCTCAAAATGCCAGCTAGATCAGTAATCTCTACAAAATAAGACAGATCTCAAAATGCCAGCAACATCCACAATCTCCACTAAATAAGACTGCTCTCAAAATGACAGCTAAATCAATAATTTCTACAAAATTTGACAGAACTCAAAATGCCTGCCACTTGAAGAATCTCAAAAAAATATGACAGATCTCAAGTTGTCAGCTACATGAGCAATCAATTCACAATACGACACCTCTCAAAATGCCAGCTACATCAGTAATCTATCCAAAATTCGACAGATCTCAAAATGCCAGCTACATCAGTAATCTGCACAAATACAACAGATCTTAAAAGGACAGCTACATCGGTAATCTGTACAAAATATGACAGATCTCAAAACAAGCAACATCATCAATGAATACAAAATAGGACAGATCTCAAACCAGCTACATCAGCAATTTGTAAATAATATGAAAGATCTCAAAATGACAGCTGCATCAGCAACCTCTAAAAATACAACAGATCTTAGCATGCCAGCTATATCAACAATCTCTACAAAATATGACAGATCTCAAAATGTGAGCTTCATCAGCCATAGCTACAAAAGACGAGATCTCAAATGCCAGCTACATCAACAATGTCTACTAACGATGATAGATATTATAGTACCAGCTACAATAGTAATCTCTGCAGAATGTGACAGATCTCTGAATGCTAGCTATATCAGTAATTGCTACAAAATACAACAGATCTCAAAACTAGCTAGATCAGCAAACTCTACAAAATTTGCAGATCTCAAAACCAGCTACATCAATAATCTCTACAAAATATGACAGATCTCAAAATTAGCTACATCAGCAATCTCTACAAAATATGACCAACCTTAAAAGCAGCTACATCAACAATCTGTACAAAATATTACAGATCTGAAAACCAGCTACATCAGCAATCTGTACATAGTATGATAGATCTCAAAACCAGCTACATAAATAATCTCTACAAAATATGACAGTTCTCAAAGCCAGCTACATCAGTAATCTCTACAAGGTATCACAGATCTCAAAATGCAAGCTACATCCACAATCTCGACTAAATACGACAGCTCTCAAATTATCATCTAAATCAATAATCTCTACAAAATATGACAGATATCAAGAAGTCAGGTACGTGAACAATCTCAACAAAATATGACATATCTCAAGTTGCCAGCTACATCAGCAATCTCTTTACAATATGCCACCTCTCAAAGTGCCAGTTACATCAATAATCTTCCCAAAATTTGACAGATCTAAAATTGCAAGCTACATCAGTAATCTCTAAAAAATACAACACATCTTAAAATGCCAGCTACATCAGTAATCTCTACAAAATACAAGAGATAGTTAAATGCCAGCTACATCAGTAATCTCTACAAAATATGACAGATCTCAAAACCAGCCACATCATCAATGTCTTCAAAATAGGACAGATCTCAAACCAGCTACATCTACAATCTATAAAAAATATGACAGATCTCAAAATGCCAGCTGCATCAGTAATATTTACAAAATACAGCAGATCTTAACATGCTATCTACATCAACAATCTCTGCAAAATATGACAGATCTCAAAATGCCAGGTACATCAGCAATTTCTACAAAATACAACAGTTCTCAAAATGCAGCTACAATAATAATCTCTACAAAATATGACAGATCTCAAAATGCCAGCTACATCAGCAATCTCTTAAAAAAACAACAGATCTCAAAATGCCAGCAATATTGATAATCTCGACAAAATAACCACACCTCAAAATGACAGTTACATCAGTAATCTCTACAAAATATGACAGATCACAAAATGCCAGCTACATCAGTAATCTCTGCAAATTATGACAGATCTCAAAACCAGCTATATCAACAATCTCTACAAAATATGACAAATCAAAAAATGCCAGCTACATAAGCAATCTCTGCAAAATATGACAGATCGCAAAATGACAGCTACATCACAATCTCTACAAAGTACAACAGATCTTAAAATGCCAGCTACATCAATAATCTCTACAAAATAAGACATATCTCAAATTGCCAGCTACATCAATAATCTCTCCAAAATACGACAGATCTAAGCCAGCTACATCTGCAATCTGAACAAAATACAACAGATCTTTAAATGACTCACATCAGAAATCTCTACAAATATGACAGATCTCAAAACCAGCAACATTATCAATGACCACAAAATAGGACAGATCTCAAAACCAGATACATCATCAATCTCTACAAAACATGACAGTTCTCAAAATGCCAGCTATATCAATAATCTCTGCAAAATGAGACAGATCTCAAAGTGCCAGCTACATCAGCAATCTCAAAAACCAACAGATCTCAAAATGCCAGCAATATTAATAATCTTGACAAAATATGGAACACCTCAAAATGACAGTTACATTAGTAATCTCTACAAAATATGACAGATCTCAAAATGCCAGCTACATCAGTAATCTCTGCAAAATATGACAGATCTCAAAACCAGCTATATCAACAATCTCTACAAAATACAACAAATCACAAAATGCCAGTTACATAAGCAATCTTGGCAAAATATGACAGATCACAATATGCCAGCTACATCAGCAATCTCTACAAAGTACAACAGATCTCAAAATGCCAGCTACATCAATAATCTCTACAAAATATTACATATCACAAAATGCCAGATACATCGTCAATCTCTATACAATATGACTCCTATCAAAATGCCAGCTACATCAATAATCTTTATAAAATACGACAGATCTTAAAATGCCAGCTACATCAGTAATCTGAACAAAATACAACAAATCTTAAAATGACTGCTACATCAGTAATCTCTACAAAATATGACAGATCTCAAAACCAGCAACATCATCAATGGCTGCAAAATAGGACAGATCTCAAACCAGCTACATCAACAATCTGTAAAAAATACGACAGATCTCAAAATACCAGCTGTATCAGCAATCTGTACAAAATAGAGCAGATCTTAACATGCCAGCTACATCAACAATCTGTACAAAATACGACCGATCTCAAAATGCCTGCTACATCAGAAATCTCTACAAAATACTACAGATGTCAAAATGCCAGGTATGTGAACAATCTCTACAAAATATGACAGATCTCAAGTTGCCAGCTACATCAGCAATCTCTTCACAATACGACACCTCTGAAAATTCAAGCTACATCATTAATCTCTACAAAATATGACATATCTCAAAATGCCAGCTACATCAACAATCTCTACACAATATGACAGATCTTAAAATGCCAGCTACTTCAGTAATCTCTTCAAAATGCAACAGATCTCAAAATTCCAGCTACATCAGCAATCTCTACAAATTACAACAGATTTCAAAATGCCTTCTATATCAACAATCTCAGCAAAACATGACAGATCTCTAAATGCCAGCTACATCAGTAATGTCTGCAAAATATGACAGATCGCAAACTGCCAGTGACATCAGCAATCTATATAAAATACGACAGATCACAAAACCAGTTACATCAACAATCTCTACAAAATATGACAGATCTAAAAACCAGCTACATCAGTAATCTCTTCAAAATATGACACATCTCAAAATACCAGCTACATCCCTAATCTCGATTAAATATGAAAGCTGTCAAAATGCCAGCTTAATCAATAAACTCTGCAAAATATGACAGACTTCAAAATGCCAGCTACATGAGTAATCTCAATAAAATATGACTGATCTCAAGTTGCCAGATACATCAGCAGTCTCTGCACAATATGACAACTCTCAAAATGCCAGCTACATCAATAATCTCTCCAAAATATGACAGATCTTAAAATGCCAGCTACATCAGTAATCTGAACAAAATACTACAGATTTTAAAATGACAGCTACATCAGTAATCTCTACAAAATGTGACAGATCTCAAAACCAGCAACATCATCAATGACTACAAAATAGGACAGATCTCAAACCAGCTACATCAACAATCTGTAAAAAATATGACAGATCTCAAAATGACAGCTGTATCAGTAATCTCTACAAAATACAGCAGATCTTAACATGCCAGCTACATCAACAATCTGTACAAAATATGACAGATCTCAAAATGCCTGCTACATCAGAAATCTCTACAAAATACAACAGATCTCAAAATGCCAGCCACATCAACAATCTCTACAAAATATTACAGATCTGAAAATGCCAGCAACATCAGCAATCTCAGCAAATTACGGAATTGTCAGCTATATCAGCAATCTCTATAAAATATGACAGATCTTAAAATGCGAACTTCATCAGCCATCTCTACAAAAGACAATCTCAAAATGTCAGCTACATCAACAATGTCTACTAACTGTGACAGTTAATATGATGCTAGCTACATCAGTAATCGATACAAAATGCAACAGATCTCAAAATGCCAGTTACTTCAATGATCTCTGCAAAATATGACTGATCTCAAAATGCCAGTTAGATCAGTAGTCTCTACAAAGTACAACAGATCCCAAAATGCCAGCTACATCATCAATGTCTACTAACTATGACAGATATTATAGTGCCAGCTTCATCAGTTATCTCTGCAAAATGTGACAGATCTCAAAATTCCAGTTAGATCAGTAATCTCCACAAAATACACAGATCTCAAAACCAGCTATATCAACAATCATTACAAAATATGACAGATCTCAAAACCAGCCACATCAGCAATCTCTACAAAATATGAGAGATCTCAAAACCAGCTACATCAACAATCTCTACAAAATACGTCAAATCGCAAAATGCCAGTTACATAAGCAATCTTGGCAAAATATGACAGATCACAAAATGCCAGCTACATCAGCAATCTCTACAAGTACAACAGATCTCAAAATGCCAGCTACATCAATAATCTCTACAAAATATTACATATCACAAAATGCCAGATACATCATCAATCTCTATACAATATGACTCCTATCAAAATGCCAGCTACATCAATAATCTTTATAAAATACGACAGATCTTAAAATGCCAGCTACATCAGTAATCTGAACAAAATACAACAAATCTTAAAATGACTGCTACATCAGTAATCTCTACAAAATATGACAGATCTCAAAACCAGCAACATCATCAATGGCTGCAAAATAGGACAGATCTCAAACCAGCTACATGAACAATCTGTAAAAAATACGACAGATCTCAAAATGCCAGCTGTATCAGCAATCTGTACAAAATATAGCAGATCTTAACATGCCAGCTACATCAACAATCTGTACAAAATAACTAATCTCTAAATGCCTGCTACATCAGAAATCTCTACAAAATACTATAGATGTCAAATGCCAGGTATGTAACAATCTCTACAAAATATGACAGATCTCAAGTTGCCAGCTACATCAGCAATCTCTTCACAATACGACACCTCTGAAAATTCAAGCTACATCATTAATCTCTACAAATATGACATATCTCAAAATGCCAGCTACATCAACAATCTCTACACAATATGACAGATCTTAAAATGCCAGCTACTTCAGTAATCTCTTCAAAATGCAACAGATCTCAAATTTCAGCTACATCAGCAATCTCTACAAATTACAACAGATTTCAAAATGCCTGCTATATCAACAATCTCAGCAAAACATGACAGATCTCTAAATGCCAGCTACATCAGTAATGTCTGCAAAATATGACAGATCGAAATGCCAGTGACATCAGCAATCTCTACAAAATACACAGATCACAAAACCAGTTACATCAACAATCTCTACAAATATGACAGATCTAAAACCAGCTACATCAGTAATCTCTTCAAAATATGACACATCTCAAAATACCAGCTACATCCCTAATCTCGATTAAATACAGCTGTCAAAATGCCAGCTTAATCAATAAACTCTGCAAATATGACAGACTTCAAAATGCCAGCTACATGAATAATCTCAATAAAATATGACTGATCTCAAGTTGCCAGATACATCAGCAGTCTCTGCACAAAATGACAACTCTCAAAATGCCAGCTACATCAATAATCTCTCCAAAATATGACAGATCTCAAAATGACAGCTACATCAGTAATCTGAACAAAATACTTCAGATTTTAAAATGACAGCTACATCAGTAATCTCTACAAAATATGACAGATCTCAAAATCAGCCACATCACCAATGTCTTCAAAATAGCTCAGATCGCAAACCAGCTACATCAACAATCTGTAAAAAATATGACAGATCTCAAAATGCCAGCCGCATCAGCAATCTTTACAAAATACAGCAGATCTTAACATGCCATCTACATTAAAAATCTCTAGAAAATATGACAGATCTCAAAATGTAGGTACATCAGCAATATGTACAAAATAAAACAGATTTCAAAATGCAGCTTCATTAATAATCTCTACAAAATATGACAGATCTCAAAATGCGAGCTTCATCAGCCATCTCTATAAAAGACGACATCTCAAAATGCCAGCTACATCAACAATGTCTTCTAACTATGATAGATATTGCAATGCAAGCTACATCAGTAATCTCTACAAAATGTAACAGATCTCAATATGCCAGCTATATCAATGATCTGTACAAAACATGACTGATGTCAAAATGCCAGTTAGATCAGTAAGCTCTACAAAATACGACAGATCTCAAAATGCCAGCAACATCATTAATCTCTACAGAATGTGGCAGGTCTAAAAACTAGCAACACGAGAAATCTCTACAAAATACGACAGATCTCAAAACCAGCTACATCAGCAATCTCTACAAATATGACAGATCTCAAAACCAGCTACATCAAAAATCTCTACAATATATGACAGATCTCAAAACCAGCTACATCAGTAATCTCTACAAAATACAAGAAATTTCAAATGCCAGCTATATCAACAATCTCTATAAAATATGACAGATCTCAAAATGCCAGCTAGATCAGTAATCTCTACAAAATAAGACAGATCTCAAAATTCCAGCAACATCCACAATCTCGACTAAATAAGACTGCTCTCAAAATGACAGCTAAATCAATAATTTCTACAAAATTTGACAGAACTCAAAATGCCTGCCACTTGAAGAATCTCAAAAAAATATGACAGATCTCAAGTTGTCAGCTACATGAGCAATCAATTCACACTACGACACCTCTCAAAATGCCAGCTACATCAGTAATCTATCCAAAATTCGACAGATCTCAAAATGCCAGCTACATCAGTAATCTGCACAAAATACATCAGATCTTAAAAGGACAGCTACATCGGTAATCTGTACAAAATATGACAGATCTCAAAACAAGCAACATCATCAATGAATACAAAATAGGACAGATCTCAAACCAGCTACATCAGTCAATTTGTAAATATATGAAAGATCTCAAATGACAGCTGCATCAGCAACCCTAAAATACAACAGATCTTAGCATGCCAGCTATATCAACAATCTTACAAAATATGACAGATCTCAAAATGTGAGCTTCATCAGCCATAGCTACAAAAGACGAGATCTCAAATGCCAGCTACATCAACAATGTCTACTAACGATGATAGATATTATAGTACCAGCTACAATAGTAATCTCTGCAGAATGTGACAGATCTCTGAATGCTAGCTATATCAGTAATTGCTACAAAATACAACAGATCTCAAAACTAGCTAGATCAGCAAACTCTACAAAATTTGCAGATCTCAAAACCAGCTACATCAATAATCTCTACAAAATATGACAGATCTCAAAATTAGCTACATCAGCAATCTCTACAAAATATGACCAACCTTAAAAGCAGCTACATCAACAATCTGTACAAATATTACAGATCTGAAAACCAGCTACATCAGCAATCTGTGATAGTATGATAGATCTCAAAACCAGCTACATAAATAATCTCACAAAATATGACAGTTCTCAAAGCCAGCTACATCAGTAATCTCTACAAGTGTATCACAGATCTCAAATGCAAGCTACATCCACAATCTTGACTAAATACGACAGCTCTCAAATTATCATCTAAATCAATAATCTACAAAATATGACAGATATCAAGAAGTCAGGTACGTGGAACAATCTTAACAAAATATGACATATCTCAGTTGCCAGCTACATCAGCAACTTTTACAATATGCCACCTCTCAAATGCCAGCTACATCAATAATCTTCCCAAAATTTGACAGATCTAAAATTGCAAGCTACATCAGTAATCTCTAAAAATACAACACATCTTAAAATGCCAGCTACATCAGTAATCTCTACAAAATACAAGAGATAGTTAAATGCCAGCTACATCAGTAATCTCTACAAAATATGACAGATCTCAAAACCAGCCACATCATCAATGTCTTCAAATAGGACAGATCTCAAACCAGCTACATCTAATCTATAAAAATATGACAGATCTCAAATGCCAGCTGCATCAGTAATTTTACAAAATACAGCAGATCTTAACATGCTATCTACATCAACAATCTCTGGAAAATATGACAGATCTCAAAATGCCAGGTACATCAGCAATCTCTTAAAAAAACAACAGATCTCAAAATGCCAGCAATATTGATAATCTCGACAAAATATGACACACCTCAAAATGACAGTTACATCAGTAATCTCTACAAAATATGACAGATCTCAAAATGCCAGCTACATCAGTAATCTCTGCAAATTATGACAGATCTCAAAACCAGCTATATCAACAATCTCTACAAAATATGACAAATCAAAATGCAGCTACATAAGCAATCTCTGCAAATATGACAGATCGCAAAATGACAGCTACATCACAAATCTCTACAAAGTATAACAGATCTTAAAATGCCAGCTACATCAATAATCTCAAAATAAGACATATCTCAAATTGCCAGCTACATCAATAATCTCTCAAAATACTGACAGATCTTAAAAGCCAGCTATATCTGCAATCTGAATAAAATGCAATAGATCTAAAAATGACTACATCAGAAATCTCTACAAATATGACAGATCTCAAAACCAGCAACATTATCAATTGACCACAAAATAGGACAGATCAAAACCAGATACATCATCAATCTCTACAAACATGACAGTTCTCAAATGCCAGCTATATCAATAATCTCTGCAAAATGAGACAGATCTCAAAGTGCCAGCTATATCAGCAATATCTCAAAATATGACAGATCTCAAAATGCCAGTTATATTAATAATCTTGACAAAATATGACAGATCTCAAAATGCCAGTTACATTAGTAATCTCTACAAAATATGACAGATCTCAAATGCAAGCTACATCAGTAATTCTACAAAATATGACAGATCTCAAAACCAGCTATATCAACAATCTCTACAAAATACACAAATCACAAAATGCCAGTTACATAAGCAATCTTGGCAAAATATGACAGATCACAAATGCCAGCTACATCAGCAATCTCTACAAATAGTACAAGATCTCAAAATGCCAGCTGCATCAATAATCTCAACAAAATATTACATATCACAAAATGCCAGATACATCATCAATCTCTATACAATATGACTCTATCAAAATGCCAGCTACATCAATAATCTTTATAAAATACGACAGATCTTAAAATGCCAGCTACATCAGTAATCTGAACAAAATACAACAAATCTTAAAATGACTGCTACATCAGTAATCTCTACAAAATATGACAGATCTCAAACCAGCAACATCATCAATGCTGCAAAATAGGACAGATCTCAAACCAGCTACATCAACAATCTGTAAAAATACGACAGATCTCAAAATGCCAGCTGATCAGCAATCTGTACAAAATATAGCAGATCTTAACATACCAGCTACATCAACAATCTCTACAAAATACGACCGATCTCTAAATGCCTGCTACATCAGCAATCTCTACAAAATACACAGATCTCAAAATGCCAGGTATGTGAACAATCTCTACAAAATATGACAGATCTCAAGATGCCAGCTACATCAGCAATCTCTTCACAATACGACACCTCTGAAAATTCAAGCTGCATTATTAATCTCTACAAAATATGACATATCTCAAATGCCAGCTACATCAACAATCTCTACACATATGACAGATCTTAAAATGCCAGCTACTTCAGTAATCTCTTCAAATGAAACAGATCTCAAATTTCAGCTTCATCAGCAATCTCTACAAATTACAACAGATTTCAAAATGCCTTCTATATCAACAATCTCAGCAAAACATGACAGATCTCTAAATGCCAGCTACATCAGTAATGTCTGTAAAATATGACAGATCGCAAATGCCAGTGACATCAGCAATCTCTACAAAATAATGACAGATCACAAAACCAGTTACATCAACAATCTCTACAAACTATGACAGATCTAAAACCAGCTACATCAGTAATCTCTTCAAAATATGACACATCTCAAAATACCACTACATCCCTAATCATCGATTAAAAAGCTGTCAAAATGCCAGCTTAATCAATAAACTCTGCAAAATATGACAGACTTCAAAATGCCAGCTACATGAATAATCTCAATAAATATGACTGATCTCAAGTTTCCAGATACATCAGCAGTCTCTGCACAATATGACAAGCTCTCCATTAATCTCCAAAATATGACAGATCTTAAAATGCCAGCTACATCAGTAATCTGAACAAAATACTACAGATTTTAAAATGACAGCTACATCAGTAATCTCTACAAAATGTGACAGATCTCAAAACCAGCAACATCATCAATGACTACAAAATAGGACAGATCTCAAACCAGCTACATCAACAATCTGTAAAAAATATGACAGATCTCAAAATGCCAGCTGTATCAGTAATCTCTACAAAATACAGCAGATCTTAACATGCCAGCTACATCAACAATCTGTACAAAATACGACAGATCTCAAAATGCCTGCTACATCAGAAATCTCTACAAAATACAACAGATCTCAAAATGCCAGCCACATCAACAATCTCTACAAAATATTACAGATCTGAAAATGCCAGCAACATCAGCAATCTCAGCAAATTACGGAATTGTCAGCTATATCAGCAATCTCTATAAAATATGACAGATCTTAAAATGCGAACTTCATCAGCCATCTCTGCAAAAGACATCTCAAAATGTCAGCTACATCAACAATGTCTACTAACTGTGACAGTTAATATGATGCTAGCTACATCAGTAATCGATACAAAATGCAACAGATCTCAAAATGCCAGTTACTTCAATGATCTCTGCAAAATATGACTGATCTCAAAATGCCAGTTAGATCAGTAGTCTCTACAAAATACAACAGATCCCAAAATGCCAGCTACATCATCAATGTCTACTAACTATGACAGATATTATAGTGCCAGCTTCATCAGTAATCTCTGCAAAATGTGACAGATCTCAAAATTCCAGTTAGATCAGTAATCTCAAAATACACAGATCTCAAAACCAGCTATATCAACAATCATTACAAAATATGACAGATCTCAAAACCAGCCACATCAGCAATCTACAAAAATATGAGAGATCTCAAAACCAGCTACATCACAATCTCTACAAAATACGTCAAATCGCAAAATGCCAGTTACATAAGCAATCTTGGCAAAATATGACAGATCACAAAATGCCAGCTACATCAGCAATCTCTACAAAGTACAACAGATCTCAAAATGCCAGCTACATCAATAATCTCTACAAAATATTACATATCACAAAATGCCAGATACATCATCAGTCTCTATACAATATGACTCCTATCAAAATGCCAGCTACATCAATAATCTTTATAAAATACGACAGACCTTAAAATGCCAGCTACATCAGTAATCTGAACAAAATACAACAAATCTTAAAATGACTGCTACATCAGTAATCTCTACAAAATATGACAGGTCTCAAACCAGCAACATCATCAATGGCTGCAAAATAGGACAGATCTCAAACCAGCTACATCAACAATCTGTAAAATACGATAGATCTCAAAATGCCAGCTGTATCAGCAATCTGTACAAAATATAGCAGATCTTAACATGCCAGCTACATCAACAATCTGTACAAAATGACCGATCTCAAAATGCCTGCTACATCAGAAATCTCTACAAAAATATAGATGTCAAATGCCAGGTATGATCATCTACAAAATATGACAGATCTCAAGTTGCCAGCTACATCAGCAATCTCTATCAATACGACACCTCTGAAAATTCAAGCTACATTATTAATCTCTACAAATATGACATATCTCAAAATGTCAGCTACATCAACAATCTCTACACAATATGACAGATCTTAAAATGCCAGCTACTTCAGTAATCTCTTCAAAATGCAACAGATCTCAAAATTCCAGCTACATCAGCAATCTCTACAAATTACAACAGATTTCAAAATGCCAGCTATATCAACAATCTCAGCAAAATATGACAGATCTCTAAATGCCAGCTACATCAGTAATTCTACAAATATGCAGATCTCAAAATGCCAGCTACATCAACAATCTCTACAAATATGACAGATCTCAAAACCAGCTACATCAGCAATCTCTACAAAATATGACAGATCTCAAAATGCAAGCTACATCCCTAATCTCGATTCAATCGATAGCTTTCAAAATGCCAGCTAAATCAATAATCTCTACAAATATGACAGACTCAAAATGCCAGCTACATGAATAATCTCAATAAAATATGACTGATCTCAAGTTGCCAGATACATCAGCAATCTCTCACAATACGACCTCTCAAAATTCCAGCTACATCAATAATCTCTCAAATTACGACAGATCTCAAAATGCCAGCTACATCAGTAATCTGACAAAATACTACAGATTTTAAAATGACAGCTACATCAGTAATCTCTACAAAATATGACAGATCTCAAAATCAGCCACATCATCAATGTCTTCAAAATAGACAGATCGCAAACCAGCTACATCAACAATCTGTAAAAATATGACAGATCTCAAAATGCCAGCTGATCAGCAATCTTTACAAATACAGCAGATCTTAACATGCCATCTACATCAACAATCTCTAGAAAATATGACAGATCTCAAAATGCAGGTACATCAGCAATATGTACAAAATAAAACAGATTTCAAAATGCAGCTACATTAATAATCTCTACAAAATATGACAGATCTCAAAATGCGAGCTTCATCAGCCATCTCTATAAAAGACGACATCTCAAAATGCCAGCTACATCAACAATGTCTTCTAACTATGATAGATATTGCAATGCAAGCTACATCAGTAATCTCTACAAAATGTAACAGATCTCAATATGCCAGCTATATCAATGATCTCTACAAAACATGACTGATGTCAAAATGCCAGTTAGATCAGTAAGCTCTACAAAATACGACAGATCTCAAAATGCCAGCAACATCATTAATCTCTACAGAATAGGGCAGGTCTAAAACTAGCAACATGAGAAACTCTACAAAATACGACAGATCTCAAAACCAGTTACATCAGCAATCTCTACAAATATGACAGATCTCAAAACCAGCTACATCAAAAATCTCTACAATATATGACAGATCTCAAAACCAGCTACATCAGTAATCTCTACAAAATACAAGAAATTTCAAATGCCAGCTATATCAACAATCTCTATAAAATATGACAGATCTCAAAATGCCAGCTAGATCAGTAATCTCTACAAAATAAGACAGATCTCAAAATGCCAGCAACATCCACAATCTCGACTAAATAAGACTGCTCTCAAAATGACAGCTAAATCAATAATTTCTACAAAATTTGACAGAACTCAAAATGCCTGCCACTTGAAGAATCTCAAAAAAATATGACAGATCTCAAGTTGTCAGCTACATGAGCAATCAATTCACAATACGACACCTCTCAAAATGCCAGCTACATCAGTAATCTATCCAAAATTCGACAGATCTCAAAATGCCAGCTACATCAGTAATCTGCACAAAATACATCAGATCTTAAAAGGACAGCTACATCGGTAATCTGTACAAAATATGACAGATCTCAAAACAAGCAACATCATCAATGAATACAAAATTGGACAGATCTCAAACCAGCAACGTCAGCAATTTGTAAAAAATATGAAAGATCTCAAAATGACAGCTGCATCAGCAACCTCTAAAAATACAACAGATCTTAGCATGCCAGCTATATCAACAATCTCTACAAAATATGACAGATCTCAAAATGTGAGCTTCATCAGCCATAGCTACAAAAGACGAGATCTCAAATGCCAGCTACATCAACAATGTCTACTAACGATGATAGATATTATAGTACCAGCTACAATAGTAATCTCTGCAAAATGTGACAGATCTCTGAATGCTAGCTATATCAATAATTGCTGCAAAATACAACAGATCTCAAAACCAGCTAGATCAGCAATCTCTACAAAATATGACCAACCTTAAAAGCAGCTACATCAACAATCTGTACAAAATATTACAGATCTGAAAACCAGCTACATCAGCAATCTGTACATAGTATGATAGATCTCAAAACCAGCTACATAAATAATCTCTACAAAATATGACAGTTCTCAAAGCCAGCTACAACAGTAATCTCTACAAGGTATCACAGATCTCAAAATGCAAGCTACATCCACAATCTCGACTAAATACGACAGCTCTCAAATTATCATCTAAATCAATAATCTCTACAAAATATGACAGATATCAAGAAGTCAGGTACGTGAACAATCTCAACAAAATATGACATATCTCAAGTTGCCAGCTACATCAGCAATCTCTTTACAATACGCCACCTCTCAAAGTGCCAGTTACATCAATAATCTTTCCAAAAATTTGACAGATCTAAAATTGCAAGCTACATCAGTAATCTCTAAAAAATACAACACACCTTAAAATGCCAGCTACATCAGTAATTTCTACATAATACAACAGATAGTTTAATGCCAGCTACATCAGTAATCTCTACAAAATATGACAGATCTCAAAACCAGCCACATCATCAATGTCTTTAAAATAGGACAGGTCTCAAGCCAGCTACATCTACAATCTATAAAAAATATGACAGATCTCAAAATGCCAGCTGCATCAGCAATCTTTACAAAATACAGCAGATCTTAACATGCTATCTACATCAACAATCTCTGCAAAATATGACAGATCTCAAAATGCCAGGTACATCAGCAATTTCTACAAAATACAACAGTTCTCAAAATGCAGCTACAATAATAATCTCTACAAAATATGACAGATCTCAAAATGCCAGCTACATCAGCAATCTCTTAAAAAAACAACAGATCTCAAAATGTCAGCAATATTGATAATCTCGACAAAATATGACACACCTCAAAATGACAGTTACATCAGTAATCTCTACAAAATATGACAGATCTCAAAATGCCAGCTACATCAGTAATCTCTGCAAATTATGACAGATCTCAAAACCAGCTATATCAACAATCTCTACAAAATATGACAAATCAAAAAATGCCAGCTACATAAGCAATCTCTGCAAAATAGAACAGATCGCAAAATGACAGCTACATCACAATCTCTACAAAGTATAACAGATCTCAAAATGCAAGCTACATCAATAATCTCTACAAAATAAGACATATCCCAAATTGCCAGCTACATCAGTAATCTCTCCAAATACGACAGATCTTAAAAAGCCAGCTACATCTGCAATCTGAACAAAATACAACAGATCTTAAAATGACTGCTACATCAGAAATCTCTACAAAATATGACAGATCTCAAAACCAGCAACATTATTAATGACCACAAAATAGGACAGATCTCAAAACCAGATACATCATCAATCTCTACAAAACATGACAGTTCTCAAAATGCCAGCTATATCAATAATCTCTGCAAAATGAGACAGATCTCATAGTGCCAGCTACATCAGCAATCTCTAAAAAAACCAACAGATCTCAAAATGCCACCAATATTAATAATCTTGACAAAATATGGAACACCTCAAAATGACAGTTACATTAGTAATCTCTACAAAATATGACAGATCTCAAAATGCCAGCTACATCAGTAATCTCTGCAAAATATGACAGATCTCAAAACCAGCTATATCAACAATCTCCTCAAAATACGACAAATCACAAAATGCCAGTTACATAAGCAATCTTGGCAAAATATGACAGATCACAATATGCCAGCTACATCAGCAATCTCTACAAAGTACAACAGATCTCAAAATGCCAGCTACATCAATAATCTCTACAAAACATTACATATCACAAAATGCCAGATACATCATCAATCTCTATACAATATGATTCCTATCAAAATGCCAGCTACATCAATAATCTTTGTAAAATACGACAGATCTTAAAATGCCAGCTACATCAGTAATCTGAACAAAATACAACAAATCTTAAAATGATTGCTACATCAGTAATCTCTACAAAATATGACAGATCTCAAAACTAGCAACATCATCAATGGCTGCAAAATAGGACAGATCTCAAACCAGCTACATCATCAATCTGTAAAGAATATGACAGATCTCAAAATGCCAGCTGAATCAGCAATCTGTACAAAATATAGCAGATCTTAACATGCCAGCTACATCAACAATCTGTACAAAATACGACCGATCTCAAAATGCCTGCTACATCAGAAATCTCTACAAAATACTATAGATGTCAAAATGCCAGGTATGTGAACATCTACAAAATATGACAGATCTCAAGTTGCCAGCTACATCAGTAACCTTCTTCAATACGACACCTCTGAAAATTCAAGCTACATCATTAATCTCTACAAAATATGACATATCTCAAAATGCCAGCTACATCAACAATCTCTACACAATATGACAGATCTTAAAATGCCAGCTACTTCAGTAATCTCTACAAATTACAACAGATTTCAAAATGCCTTCTATATCAACAATCTCAGCAAAACATGACAGATCTCTAAATGCTAGCTACATCAGTAATGTCTGCAAAATATGACAGATCGCAAAATGCCAGTGACATCAGCAATCTCTACAAAATACGACAGATCACAAAACCAGTTACATCAACAATCTCTACAAAATATGACAGATCTAAAACCAGCTACATCAGTAATCTCTTCAAAATATGACACATCTCAAAATACCAGCTACATCCCTAATCTCGATTCAATCTGAAGCTGTCAAAATGCCACCAATCAATAAACTCTGCAAAATATGACAGACTTCAAAATGCCAGCTACATGAGTAATCTCAATAAAATATGACTGATCTCAAGTTGCCAGATACATCAGCAGTCTCTGCACAATATGACAACTCTCAAAATGCCAGCTACATCAATAATCTCTCCAAAATATGACAGATCTTAAAATGCCAGCTACATCAGTAATCTGAACAAAATACTACAGATTTTAAAATGACAGCTACATCAGTAATCTCTACAAAATGTGACAGATCTCAAAACCAGCAACATCATCAATGACTACAAAAGGGGACAGATCTCAAACCAGCTACATCAACAATCTGTAAAAAATATGACAGATCTCAAAATGCCAGCTGTATCAGTAATCTCTACAAAATACAGCAGATCTTAACATGCCAGCTACATCAACAATCTGCACAAAATACGACAGATCTCAAAATGCCTGCTACATCAGAAATCTCTACAAAATACAACAGATCTCAAAATGCCAGCCACATCAACAATCTCTACAAAATATTACAGATCTGAAAATGCCAGCAACATCAGCAATCTCAGCAAATTACGGAATTGTCAGCTATATCAGCAATCTCTATAAAATATGACAGATCTTAAAATGCGAACTTCATCAGCCATCTCTACAAAAGACGACATCTCAAAATGTCAGCTACATCAACAATGTCTACTAACTGTGACAGTTAATATGATGCTAGCTACATCAGTAATCGATACAAAATGCAACAGATCTCAAAATGCCAGTTACTTCAATGATCTCTACGAAAATATGACTGATCTCTAAAATGCCAGTTAGATCAGTAGTCTCTACAAAATACAACAGATCCCAAAATGCCAGCTACATCAACAATGTCTACTAACTATGACAGATATTATAGTGCCAGCTTCATCAGTAATCTCTGCAAAATGTGACTGATCTCAAAATGCCAGCTATATCAACAATTTCTACAAAATATGACAGATCTCAAAATTCCAGTTAGATCAGTAATCTCCACAAAATACACAGATCTCAAAACCAGCTATATCAACAATCATTACAAAATATGACAGATCTCAAAACCAGCCACATCAGCAATCTCTACAAAATATGATAGATCTCAAAACCAGCTACATCAACAATCTCTACAAAATACGACAAATCACAAAATGCCAGTTACATAAGCAATCTTGGCAAAATATGACAGATCACAAAATGCCAGCTACATCAGGAATCTCTACAAAGTACAACAGATCTCAAAATGCCAGCTACATCAATAATCTCTACAAAATATTACATATCACAAAATGCCAGATACATCATCAATCTCTATACAATATGACTCCTATCAAAATGCCAGCTACATCAATAATCTTTATAAAATACGACATATCTTAAAATGCCAGCTACATCAGTAATCTGAACAAAATACAACAAATCTTAAAATGACTGCTACATCAGTAATCTCTACAAAATATGACAGATCTCAAAACCAGCAACATCATCAATGGTTGCATAATAGGACAGATCTCAAACCTGCTACATCAACAATCTGTAAAAAATTTGACAGATCTCAAAATGCCAGCTGTATCAGCAATCTGTACAAAATATAGCAGATCTTAACATGCCAGCTACATCAACAATCTGTACTAAATACGACCAATCTCAAAATGCCTGCTACATCAGAAATCTCTACAAAATACTATAGATGTCAAAATGCCAGGTATGTGAACAATCTCTTCAAAATATGACAGATCTCAAGTTGCCAGCTACAGCAGCAATCTCTTCACAATACGAACCTCTGAAAATTCAAGCTACATCATTAATCTCTACAAATATGACATATCTCAAATGACTAGCTACATCAACAATCTCTACACAATATGACAGATCTTAAAATGCTAGCTACTCAGTAATCTCTTCAAATGCAACAGATTTCAAAATTCCAGCTACAAAGCAATCTCTACAAATTACAACAGATTTCAAAATACCTTCTATATCAACAATCTCAGCAAAACATGACAGATCTCTAAATGCCAGCTACATCAGTAATGTCTGCAAAATATGACAGATCGCAAAATGCCAGTGACATCAGCAATCTCTACAAAATACGACAGATCACAAAACCAGTTACATCAACAATCACTACAAAATATGACAGATCTAAAAACCAGCTACATCAGTAATCTCTTTAAAATATGACACATCTCAAAATACCAGCTACATCCCTAATCTCGATTAAATATGAAAGCTGTCAAAATGCCAGTTTATCAATAAACTCTGCAAAATATGACAGACTTCAAAATGCCAGCTACATGAGTAATCTCAATAAAATATGACTGATCTCAAATTGTCAGATACATCAGCAGTCTCTGCACAATATGACAACACTCAAAATGCCAGCTACATCAATAATCTCTCCAAAATATGACAGATCTTAAAATGCCAGCTACATCAGTAATCTGAACAAAATACTACAGATTTTAAAATGACAGCTACATCAGTAATCTCTACAAAATGTGACAGATCTCAAAACCAGCTACATCATCAATGACTACAAAACAGGAGAGATCTCAAACCAGCTACATCAACAATCTGTAAAAAATATGACAGATCTCAAAATGCCAGCTGTATCAGTAATCTCTACAAAATACAGCAGATCTTAACATGCCAGCTACATCAACAATCTGTACAAAATACGACAGATCTCAAAATGCCAGCCACATCAACAATCTCTACAAAATATTACAGATCTGAAAATGCCAGCAACATCAGCAATCTCAGCAAATTACGGAATTGTAAGCTATATCAGCAATCTGTATAAAATATGACAGATCTTAAAATGCGAACTTCATCAGCCATCTCTACAAAAGACGACATCTCAAAATTTCAGCTACATCAACAATGTCTACTAACTGTGACAGTTAATATGATGCTAGCTACATCAGTAATTGATACAAAATGCAACAGATCTCAAAATGCCAGTTACTTCAATGATCTCTGCAAAATATGACTGATCTCAAAATGCCAGTTAGATCAGTAGTCTCTACAAAATACAACAGATCCCAAAATGCCAGCTACATCAACAATGTCTACTAACTATGACTGATATTATAGTGCCAGCTACATCAGTAATCTCTGCAAAATGTGACAGATCTCAAAATGCCAGCTATATCAACAATTTCTACAAAATATGACAGATCTCAAAATTCCAGTTAGATCAGTAATCTCCACAAAATACACAGATCTCAAAACCAGCTATATCAACAATCATTACAAAATATGACAGATCTCAAAACCAGCCACATCAGCAATCTCTACAAAATATGAGAGATCTCAAAACCAGCTACATCAACAATCTCTACAAAATACGACAGATCTCAAAATGCAAGCTACATCCACAATCTCGACTAAATACGACTGCTCTCAATATCCCAGCTACATCAATAATCTCTACAAAATATGACAGATCTCAAAATGCCAGGTATGTGAACAATCTCAACAAAATATGACAGATCTCAAGTTGCCAGCTACATTAGCAATCTCTTCACAATACAACACCTCTCAAAACTCCAGCAACATCAATAATATCTCCATAATTCGACAGATGTCAAAATGCCAGCTACATCAGTAATTTCTACAAAATACAAAAGATCTTAAAATGCCAGCTACATCACTAATCTCTACAAAATAGGACAGATCTGAAAACTAGCCACATTATCAATGTCTTCAAAATAGCACAGATCGCAAACCAGCTACATCAACAATCTGTGAAAAATATGACAGATCTCAAAATGCCAGCCGCATCAGCAACCTTTTCAAAATACAGCAGATCTTAACATGCCATCTACATCAACAATCTCTACAAAATATGACAGATCTCAAAATGCGGGTACATCAGCAATATGTACAAAATAAAACAGATCTCAAAATGCAGCTACATTAAAAATCTCTATAAAATATGACAGATCTCAAAATGCGAGCTTCATCAGACATCTCTACAAAAGATGACATCTCAAAATGCCAGCTACATCAACAATGTCTACTAACTATTATAGATATTGTAATGCAAGCTACATCAGTAATCTCTACAAAATGTAACAGATCTCAAAATGCCAGCTATATCAATGATCTCTACAAAATGTGACTGATGTCAAAATGCCAGTTAGATCAGTAAACTCTTCAAAATACGACAGATCTCAAAATGCCAGCAACATCATTAATCTCTACAGAATACGGCAGGTCTAAAAACCATCAACATGAGAAATCACTACAAAATACGACAGATCTCAAAACCAACTACATCAGCAATCTCTACAAATATGACAGATCTCAAATCCAGCTAGATTAACAATCTCAACAATAAATGACAGATCTCAAAACCAGCTACATCAGTAATCTCTACAAAATACAAGAAATGTCAAATGCCGGCTATATCAACAATCTCTATAAAATATGAAAGATCTCAAAATGCCAGCTAGCTCAGTAATCTCTACAAAATAAGACAGATCTCAAAATGCCAGCAACATCCACAATCTCGACTAAATAAGACTGCTCTCAAAATGACAGCTAAATCAATAATTTCTACAAAATATGACAGAACTCAAAATGCCTGCCACTTGAATAATCTCAACAAAATATGACAGATCTCAAGTTGCCAGCTACATCAGCAATCAATTCACCAATACGACACCACTCAAAATGCCAGCTACATCAGTAATCTATCCAAAATTTGACAGATCTCAAAACGTCAGCTACATCACTAATCTGCACAAAATACATCAGATCTCAAAATGCCATCTACATCACCAATCTCTACACAATATGACAAATTTTAAAATGTCAGCTACTTCAGTAATCTCTTCAAAATGCAACAGATCTCAAAATTCCAGCTACATCAGCAATCTCTACAAATTACAACTAATTTCAAAATGCCTGCTATATCAACAATCTCAACAAAACATGACAGATCTCTAAATGCCAGCTACATCAGTAATGTCTGCAAAATATGACAGATCACAAAATGCCAGTGACATCAGCAATCTCTACAAAATATGACAGAACACAAAACCAGTTACATCATCAATCTCTACAAAATATGACAGATCTAAAAACTAGCTACATCAGTAATCTCTTCAAAATATGACACATCTCAAAATACCAGCTACATCCCTAATCTCGATTAAATACGAAAGCTGTCAACATGCCAGCTTAATCAATAAACTCTGCAAAATATGACAGTCTTCAAAATGCCAGCTACATGAATAAACTCAATAAAATATGACTGATCTCAAGTTGCCAGATACATCAGCATTCTCTGCACAATATGACAACTCTCAAAATACCAGCTACATCAGTAATCTGCACAAAATACATCAGGATCTAAAAATGACAGCTACATCGGTAATCTGTACAAAATATGACAGATCTCAAAACCAGCAACATCATCAATGAATACAAAATAGGACAGATCTCAAACCATCTACATCAGCAATTGGTAAAAAGTATGACAGATCTCAAAATGGCAGCTGCATCAGCAATCTCTACAAAATACAACAGTTCTTAACATGCCAGCTATATCAACAATCTCTACAAAATATGGCAGATCTCAAAATGCCTGTTACGTCATCAATCTTTACAAAATACAACAGATCTCTAAATGCCAGCTACATCAACAATCTCTACAAAATATTACAGATCTCAAAATGCCAAGCTACATCAGTATCCTCAACAAAATATGGCAATGCCAGCTATTTGAGCAATCTCTGTAAAATATGGCAGATCTCAAAATGCCAGCTAGTTCAGCAATAGGTACAAAATACAACAGTTCTCAAAATACCAGCTGCATTAATAATCTCTACAAATTATGACAGATCTCAAAATGTGAGCTTCATCAGCCATCTCTACAAAAGATGAGATCTCAAAATGCCAGCTACATCAACAATGTCTACTAACGATGATAGATATTATAGTACCAGCTACAATAGTAATCTCTGCAAAATGACAGATCTCAGAATGATAGCTATATCAGTAATCTCTACAAAATACAACAGATCTCAAAACCAGCTAGATCAGCAAACTCTACAAAATTTGCAGATCTCAAAACCAGCTACATCAATAATCTCTGCAAAATATGACAGATCTCAAAATTAGTTACATCAGCAATCTCTACAAAATATGACCAATCTGAAAACCAGCTACATCAACAATCTGTACAAAATATTACAGATCTGAAAACCAGCTACATCAGCAATCTCTACAAACTATGATAGATCTCAAAACCAGCTACATTAATAATCTCTACAAAATATGACAGTTCTCAAAACAAGCTACATCAGTAATCTCTACAAAGTATGACAGATCTCAAAATGCAAGCTACATCCACAATCTCAACTAAATCGACAGATCTCAAATTGCCAGCCAAATCAATAATCTCGACAAAATATGACAGATCTCAAGACAGCCATCGTGAACAATCTCAACAAAATATGACATATCTCAAGTTTCCAGCTACATCAGCAATCTCTTCACCATACACCACCTCTCAAAATGCCAGCTACATCAATAATCTTCCCAAAATTTGACAGATCTCAAAATTGCGAGCTTCATCAGCCTTCTCTACAAAAGACGACATCTCAAAATGCATGCTATATCAACAATCTCAACAAAACATAACAGGTCTCAAAATGCCAGCTACTTCAGTAATGTCTACAAAATATGACAGATCGCAAAATGCCAGCGACATCAGCAATCTCTACAAAATATGACAGATCACAAAACCTGTTAAGTCAACAATCTCTACAAAATATGACAGATCTAAAAACCGGCTACATCAGTAATCTCTTCAAAATATGACAGATCTCAAAATACCAGCTACATCCCCAATCATGATTAAATATGACAGCTCTCAAAATTCCAGCTAAATCAATAATCTCTGCAAAATATGAGACTTCAAAATGCCAGCTACATGAATAATCTCAATAAAATATGACTGATCTCAAGTTGCCAGATACATCAGCTATCCCTACACAATATGACTCCTCTCAAAATGCCATCTACATCAGCAATCTCGAAAAAAAAACAGATCTCAAAATGCCAGAAATATTAATAATCTCGACAAAATATGACACACCTCAAAATGACAGTTACATCTGTAATCTCTACAAAATATGACAGATTTCAAAATGCCAGCTACATCAGTAATCTCTACAAAATATGACAGATCTCAAAACCAGCTATATCAACAATCTCTACAAAATATGACAAATCAAAAAATGCCAGCTACATAAGCAATCTCTGCAAAATATGACAGATCGCAAAATGCCAGCTACATCAGCAATCTCTACAATGTACAACGGATCTCAAAATACCAGCTATATCAATAATCTCTACAAAATATGACATATCACAAAATGAAAGCTACATCAACAATCTCTACACAATATGACAGATCTTAAAATGCCAGCTACATTAGTAATCTCTTTAAATACAACAGATCTCAGAATTCCAGCTACATCAGCAATCTCTACACATTACAACAGATTTCAAAATGCCTGCTATATCAACAAACTCAACAAAACATGACAGATCTCAAAATGCCAGCTACATCAGTAATGTCTGCAAAATATGGCAGATCGCAAAATGCCAGAGATATCAGCAATATCTACAAAATATGACAGATCACAAAACCAGTTACATCAACAATCTCTACAAAATATAACAGATCTAAAAACCAGCTACGTCAGTAATCTCTTCAAAATGTGACAGATCTCAAAATGCCAGCTACATACCTAATCTCGATTAAATACAAAAGCTCTCAAAATGGCAGCTTAATCAATAATCTCTGCAAAATATGACAGACTTCAAAAAGCCAGCTACATGAATAAACTCAATAAAATATGACTGATCTCAAGTTTCCAGATACATCAGCAATCTCTGCACAATATGACAACTCTCAAAATGCCAGCTACATCAATAATCTCTCCAAAATACGATAGATCTTAAAATGCCAGCTACATCAGTAATCTGAACAAAATACTACAGATCTTAAAATGACTGCTACATCAGTAATCTCTACAAAATAGGACAGATCTCAAAACTAGCACCATCATCAATGACTACAAAATAGGACAGATCTCAAACCAGCTACATCAAAATTCTGTAATAAATATGACGATCTCAAAATACCAGCTGTATCAGCAATCTCTACAAAACACAGCAGATCTTAACATGCCAGCAACATCAACAATCTGTACAAAATATGACAGATCTCAAAATGCCTGCTACATCAGCAATCGCTACAAAATACAACAGATCTCAAAATGCCAGTCACTTCAACAATCTCTACTAAGTATTACAGATCTGAAAATGCCAGCTACATCAGCAATCTCAGCAAAATACGGAATTGTTAGCTATATCAGCAATCTCTATAAAATATGACAGATCTCAAAATACCAGCATCATCAGCATTATGTACAAAATACAACAGCTCTCAAAATACCAGCTACACTAATAATCTCTACAAAATCTGACAGATCTCTAAATGCAGCTACTTCAAGAATCTCTAAAAAATATGGCAGATCTCAAAATGCGAGATTCATCAGCCATCTCTACAAAAGACGACATCTCAAAATATCAGCTACATCAACACTGTCTACTAACGATGATAGATATTATAGAACCAGCTACAATAGTAATCTCTGCAAAATGTGACAGATCTCTGAATGCTAGCTATATCAATAATTGCTACAAAATACAACAGATCTCAAAACCAGCTAGATCAGCAAACTCTACAAAATTTGCAGATCTCAAAACCAACTACATCAATAATCTCTACAAAATATGACAGATCTCAAAATTAGCTACAGCAGCAATCTCTACAAAATATGACCAATCTTAAAAGCATCTACATCAACAATCTGTACAAAATATTACAGATCTGAAAACCAGCTACATCAGCAATCTGTACTTAGTATGATAGATCTCAAAACCAGCTACATCAATAATCTCTACAAAATATGACAGTTCTCAAAACCAGCTACATCACTAATCTCTACAAGGTATGACAGATCTCAAAATGAAAGCTACATCCACAATCTCGACTAAATACGACAGCTCTCAAATTGCCATCTAAATCAATAATCTCTACAAAATATGACAGATCTCAAGAAGCCAGGTACGTGAACAATCTCAACAAAATATGACATATCTCAAGTTGCCAGCTACATCAGCAATCTCTTCACAATATGCGACAACTCAAAATGCCAGCTACATCAATAATCTTCCCAAAATTTGACAGATCTCAAATTGCAAGCTACATCAGTAATCTCTAAAAAATACAACACATCTTAAAATGCCAGCTACATCAGTAATCTCTTCAAAAAATGACAGATCTCAAAACCTGCCACATCATCAATGTCTTAGAAATAGGACAGATCTCAAACCAGTTACATGAGCAATCTGAAAAAAATATGACAGATCTTAAAATGCCAGCTACATCAGTAATCTCTTCAAAATACAACAGATTTAAAAATGCAAGCTATATCAACAATCTCTACAAAATATAACATATCTCAAAATGCAGCTACATTACTAATCTCTACAAAACATGACAGATCTCAAAATGTGAGCTTCCTCAGCCATCTCTACAAAAGATGACATCTCAAAATGCCAGCTGAATCAACAATGTCTACTAACTATGACAGATATTATAATGCCAGCTACATCAGCAATCTCAACAAAATGCAACAGATCTCAAAATGCCAGCTATATCAACGATCTCTACAAAATATGACAGATGTCAAAATGCCAGGTAGATCAGTAAACTCTACAAAATACTACAGATCTCAAAATGCTAGCTACATCAGTTATCTCTACAAAACATGACAGGTCTAAAAACTAGCTACATGAGGAATCTCTACAAAATACGACAGATCTCAAAACCAGATATATCTACAATCTACACAAAATATGACAGATCTCAAAATGCCATCTTCATCAACAAAGTCTACTGACTTTGACAGATATTATAGAGCCAGCAACATCAGTAATCTCTGCAAAATGCGACAGATCTCAAAATGCCAGCTATATCAACAGTTTCTACAAAATTTGACAGATCTGAAAATTCCAGTTAGATCACTAATCTCTACAAAATATGACAGATCTCTAAATGCCAGCTACAACAGTAATCTCTACAAAATACAACAGATCACAAAAACCGGCAGATCAGCAAACTCTGCAAAATTCGCAGATCTCAAAACCAGCTACATCATAAATCTTTACAAAACATGACAGATCTCAAAATGCCAGCTATATCAATAATCTCTGCAAAATGAGACAGATCTCAAAATGCCAGCTACATCAGCAGTCTCTAAAAAAAACAACAGATCTCAAAATGCCAGCAAAATTAATAATCGCGACAAATTATGACATACCACAAAATGACAGATACATCAGTAATCTCTGCAAAATATGACAGATCTCAAAACCAGCTATATCAACGATCTCTACAAAATATGACAAATCACAAAATGCCAGCTACACAAGCAATCTCTGCAAAATATGACAGATCGCAAAATGACAGCTACATTAACAATCTATATAAAGTACAAAAGATCACAAAATGCCAGCTACATCAATAATCTCTAGAAAATATGACAAATCTGAAAATGCCAGCTACATCAATAATCTCTCCAAAATACGTCAGATCTTAAAATGCCAGCTACATCAATAATCTGAACAAAATACAATAGATCTTAAAATGACACCTACATCAGTAATCTCTACAAATATGACAAGATCTCAAAACCAGCTACATCAACAATCTCAACAATAAATGACAGATCTCAAAACCAGCTACATCAGTAATCTCTACAAAATACAAGAAATTTCAAATGCCGGCTATATCAACAATCTCTATAAAATATGAAAGATCTCAAAATGCCAGCTAGCTCAGTAATCTCTACAAAATAAGACAGATCTCAAAATGCCAGCAACATCCACAATCTCGACTAAATAAGACTGCTCTCAAAATGACAGCTAAATCAATAATTTCTACAAAATATGACAGAACTC
This sequence comes from Neoceratodus forsteri, assembly GCA_016271365.2. Taxonomy (NCBI): domain Eukaryota; kingdom Metazoa; phylum Chordata; order Ceratodontiformes; family Ceratodontidae; genus Neoceratodus; species Neoceratodus forsteri. The sequence continues at coordinate 877,303,317 of CM028131.1, read as the reverse complement.
AAAATGCCTGCCACTTGAACAATCTCAACAAAATATGACAGATCTCAAGTTGCCAGCTACATCAGCAATCAATTCACAATACGACACCACTCAAAATGCCAGCTACATCAGTAATCTATCCAAAATTTGACAGATCTCAAAACGTCAGCTACATCAGTAATCTGCACAAAATACATCAGATCTCAAAATGCCATCTACATCAACAATCTCTACACAATATGACAGATTTTAAAATGTCAGCTACTTCAGTAATCTCTTCAAAATGCAACAGATCTCAAAATTCCAGCTACATCAGCAATCTCTACAAATTACAACAGATTTCAAAATGCCTGCTATATCAACAATCTCAGCAAAACATGACAGATCTCTAAATGCCAGCTACATAAGTAATGTCTGCAAAATATGACAGATCGCAAAATGCCAGTGACATCAACAATCACTACAAAATATGACAGATCTAAAAACCAGCTACATCAGTAATCTCTTCAAAATATGACACATCTCAAAATACCAGCTACATCCCTAATCTTGATTAAATACGAAAGCTGTCAACATGCCAGCTTAATCAATAAACTCTGCAAAATATGACAGACTTCAAAATGCCAGCTACATGAATAATCTCAATAAAATATGACTGATCTCAAGTTGACAGATACATCAGCAATCTCTGCACAATATGACAAATCTCAAAATGCCAGCTACATCAGTAATCTGCACAAAATACATCAGGATCTAAAAATGACAGCTACATCGGTAATCTGTACAAAATATGACAGATCTCAAAACTAGCAACATCATCAATGAATACAAAATAGGACAGATCTCAATCTATCTACATTAGCAATTTGTAAAAAATATGACAGATCTCAAAATGACAGCTGCATCAGCTATCTCTACAAAATACAACAGTACTTAACATGCCAGCTATATCAACAATCTCTTCAAAATATGGCAGATCTCAAAATGCCTGTTACATCATCAATCTTTACAAAATACAACAGATCTCTAAATGCCAGCTACATCAACAATCTCTACAAAATATTACAGATCTCAAAATGCCAGCTACATCAGTATCCTCAACAAAATATGGCAATGCCAGCTATTTGAGCAATCTCTATAAAACATGGCAGATCTCAAAATACCAGCAAGTTCAGCAATAGGTACAAAAAACAACAGTTCTCAAAATACCAGCTGCATTAATAATCTCTACAAATTATGACAGATCTCAAAATGTGAGCTTCATCAGCCATCTCTACAAAAGATGAGATCTCAAAATGCCAGCTACATCAACAATGTCTACTATCGATGATAGATATTATAGTACCAGCTACAATAGTAATCTCTGCAAAATGTGACAGATCTCAGAATGATAGCTATATCAGTAATCTCTACAAAATACAACAGATCTCAAACCAGCTAGATCAGCAAACTCTACAAAATTTGCAGATCTCAAAACCAGCTACATCAATAATCTCTGCAAAATATGACAGATCTCAAAATTAGTTACATCAGCAATCTCTACAAAATATGACCAATCTGAAAACCAGCTACATCAACAATCTGTACAAAATATTACAGATCTGAAAACCAGCTACATCAGCAATCTCTACAAACTATGATAGATCTCAAAACCAGCTACATCAATAATCTCTACAAAATATGACAGTTCTCAAAACCAGCTACATCAGTAATCTCTACAAAGTATGACAGATCTCAAAATGCAAGCTACATCCACAATCTCGACTAAATACGACAGATCTCAAATTGCCAGCCAAATCAATAATCTCGACAAAATATGACAGATCTCAAGAAGCCAGGTACGTGAACAATCTCAACAAAATATGACATATCTCAAGTTGCCAGCTACATCAGCAATCTCTTCACAATACACCACCTCTCAAAATGCCAGCTACATCAATAATCTTCCCAAAATTTGACAGATCTCAAATTGCGAGCTTCATCAGCCATCTCTACAAAAGACGACATCTCAAAATGCCTGCTATATCAACAATCTCAACAAAACATAACAGATCTCAAAATGCCATCTACTTCAGTAAAGTCTACAAAATATGACAGATCGCAAAATGCCAGCGACATCAGCAATCTCTACAAAATATGACAGATCACAAAACCTGTTAAGTCAACAATCTCTACAAAATATGACAGATCTAAAAACCGGCTACATCAGCAATCTCTTCAAAATATGACAGATCTCAAAATGCCACCTACATCCCCAATCATGATTAAATACGACAGCTCTCAAAATTCCAGCTAAATCAATAATCTCTGCAAAATATGAGACTTCAAAATGCCAGCTACATGAATAATCTCAATAAAATATGACTGATCTCAAGTTGCCAGATACATCAGCTATCCCTACACAATATGACTCCTCTCAAAATGCCAGCTACATCAGCAATCTCAAAAAAAAAATCTCAACATGCCAGAAATATTAATAATCTCGACAAAATATGACACACCTCAAAATGACAGTTACATCAGTAATCTCTACAAAATATGACAGATCTCAAAATGCCAGCTACATCAGTAATCTCTACAAAATATGACAGATCTCAAAATCAGCTATATCAACAATCTCTACAAAATATGACAAATCAAAAAATGCCAGCTACATAAGCAATCTCTGCAAAATATGACAGATCGCAAAATGCCAGCTACATCAGTGCTGGGACCGGTCCTATTCAACATCTTCATCAGTGACATTGCACAGGATATAGAAGGCAGAATTTCACTGTTCGCTGATGACACAAAGCTCTGTAACAGAGTAGACACACCAGAGGGTGTAGACAGAATGAGAAGGGACCCCAGAAACTTGAATAATGGTCAAGGGTTTGCAGTTGAAATTCAATGCAAAGAAGTGCAAGATAATGCATATGGGGCACAAAAACCCTGGCACAATATATCAGTTTGGGGGTGAGGATATAGCATGCACCAAGCAGGAAAGGATCTTGGGGTTGTCATCTCTGATGACCTCAAGGTAGAGAAACAGTGACAAGGCATCAGGTAAAGCAAATAGGATGCTGGGATGTATAGGCAGGGGCATCACCAGCAGGAAAAGGGAGGTCATAATTCCGCTTATACAAGACACTAGTGAGGCCCCACCTGGAGTACAGTGTGACAGTTCTGGAGACCATACCTACGTAAGGACATAGACAGGGTAGAGAAGGTTCAGAGGAGGGCAACAAAGATGGTGCATGGGTTGCATCACAAGTCCTATGAAGACAGGTTGAAGGAACTGAACATGTACTCCCTGGAGGAGAGGAGGGAGAGGGATGATAGAGACATACAAGTATCTTACAGGGAGAAACAGGGTGTAGGGAAAACACTATTTTTAAGCGAAAAAGATGTTTCAGGACTAGAGGGCATGGGATGAAGTTGGAGGGAGGACGATTCAGAGGAAACATGAGAAAGAATTTCTTCACAGAACGGGTGGTGGACAAGTGGAACACCCTGCCAGAGGAAGTGGTGGGGGCTGAAACAATCACGGGATTTAAGAATGCATGGGATAGACATAAAGGAATTCTAGAGGTCAGGGGTAAGGGGAAAAAGACTTCTAGGAAAACAAACTGAACTTACAAACTCAAATGGGCAGACTAGGTGGGCCATAGGCCCTTATCTGCTGACACTGTCTATGTATCTATGTATCTATGTATCAGCAATCTCTACAAAGTACAATGGATCTCAAAATACAAGCTATATCAATAATCTCTACAAAATATGACATATCACAAAATGAAAGCTACATCAACAATCTCTACACAATATGACAGATCTTAAAATGCCAGCTACATCAGTAATCTCTTTAAATACAACAGATCTCAGAAATAAAGCTACATCAGCAATCTCTACACATTACAACAGATTTCAAAATGTCTGCTAAATCAACAATCTCAACAAAACATGACAGATCTCAAAATGCCAGCTACATCAGTAATGTCTGCAAAATATGGCAGATCACAAAATGCCAGAGATATCAGCAATCTCTACAAAATATGACAGATCACAAAACCAGTTACATCAACAATCTCTTCAAAATATGACAGATCTCAAAATGCCAGCTACATCCCTAATCTCGATTAAATACAAAAGCTCTCAAAATGGCAGCTTAATCAATAATCACTGCAAAATATGACAGACTTCAGAATGCCAGCTACATGAATAAACTCAATAAAATATGACTGATCTCAAGTTTCCAGATACATCAGCAATCTCTGCACAATATGACAACTCTCAAAATGCCAGCTACATCAATAATCTCTCCAAAATACGATAGATCTTAAAATGCCAGCTACATCAGTAATCTGAAAAAAATACTACAGATCTTAAAATGACAGCTACATCAGTAATCTCTACAAAACAGGACAGATCTCAAAACTAGCACCATCATCAATGACTACAAAATAGGACAGATCTCAAACCAGCTACATCAAAATTCTGTAATAAATATGACAGATCTCAAAATACCAGCTGTATCAGTAATCTCTACAAAACACAGCAGATCTTAACATGCCAGCAACATCAACAATCTGTACAAAATATGACAGATCTCAAAATGCCTGCTACATCAGCAATCTCTACAAAACACAACAGATCTCAAAATGCCAGCCACATCAACAATCTCTACTAAATATTATAGATCTGAAAATGCCAGCTACATCAGCAATCTCAGCAAAATACGGAATTGTTAGCTATATCAGCAATCTCTATAAAATATGACAGATCTCAAAATACCAGCAACATCAGCATTATGTACAAAATATAACAGCTCTCAAAATACCAGCTACACTAATAATCTCTACAAAATCTGACAGATCTCTAAATGCAGCTACTTCAAGAATCTCTAAAAAATATAGCAGATCTCAAAATGCGAGCTTCATCAGCCATCTCTACAAAAGACGACATCTCAAAATGTCAGCTACATCAACAATGTCTACTAACGATGATAGATATTATAGTACCAGCTACAATAGTAATCTCTGCAAAATGTGACAGATCTCTGAATGCTAGCTATATCAATAATTGCTACAAAATACAACAGATCTCAAAACCAGCTAGATCAGCAAACTCTACAAAATTTGCAGATCTCAAAACCAACTACATCAATAATCTCTACAAAATATGACAGATCTCAAAATTAGCTACAGCAGCAATCTCTACAAAATATGACCAATCTTAAAAGCATCTACATCAACAATCTGTACAAAATATTAGAGATCTGAAAACCAGCTACATCAGCAATCTGTACATAGTATGATAGATCTCAAAACCAGCTACATCAATAATCTCTACAAAATATGACAGTTCTCAAAACCAGCTACATCACTAATCTCTACAAGGTATGACAGATCTCAAAATGCAAGCTACATCCACAATCTCGACTAAATACGACAGCTCTCAAATTGCCATCTAAATCAATAATCTCTACAAAATATGACAGATCTCAAGAAGCCAGGTACGTGAACAATCTCAACAAAATATGACATATCTCAAGTTGCCAGCTACATCAGCAATCTTTTCACAATACACCACAACTCAAAATGCCAACTACATCAATAATTTTCCCAAAATTTGACAGATCTCAAATTGCAAGCTACATCAGTAATCTCTAAAAAATACAACACATCTTAAAATGCCAGCTACATCAGTAATCTCTACAAAATATGACAGATCTCAAAACCAGCACCATCATCAATGACTACAAAATAGGACAGATCTCAAAACCAGATACATCAACAATCTCTACAAAACATGACAGATCTCAAAATGCCAGCTATATCAATAATCTCTGCAAAATGAGACAGATCTCAAAATGCCAGCTACATCAGTAAATCTCTAAAAAAACCAACAGATCTCAAAATGCCAGTAATATTAACAATCTCGACAAAATATGACACACCTCAAAATGTCATTTACATCAGTAATCTCTACAAAATATGACAGATCTCAAAATGCCAGCTACATCAGTAATCTCTGCAAAATATGACAGATCACAAAACCAGCTAAATCAACAATCTCTACAAAATATGACGAATCACAAAATGAGAGTTACATAAGCAATCTCTGCAAAATATGACAGACCACAAAATGATAGCTACATAAGCAATCTCTACAAAGTACAACAGATCTCAAAATGCCAGCAATATTAACAATCTCGACAAAATATGACACACCTCAAAATGTCATTTACATCAGTAATCTCTACAAAATATGACAGATCTCAAAATGCCAGCTACATCAGTAATCTCTGCAAAATATGACAGATCACAAAACCAGCTAAATCAACAATCTCTACAAAATATGACGAATCACAAAATGAGAGTTACATAAGCAATCTCTGCAAAATATGACAGACCACAAAATGCCACCTACATCAGCAATCTCTACAAAGTACAACAGATCTCAAAATGCCAGCTACATCAATAATCTCTACAAAATATGACATGTCCCAAAATGCCAGCTACATCAACAATCTCTACAAAATATGACAGATCTAAAAACCAGCTACATCAATAATCTCTACAAAATATGGCAGATCTCAAAATGCGAGATTCATCAGCCATCTCTAAAAAAAACGACATCTCAAAATGCCAGCTACATCAACAATGTCTACTAACTATGACAGATAATATGATGCTAGCTACATCAGTAATCTATACAAAATGCAACAGATCTCAAAATGCCAGTTATTTCAATGATCTCTCCAAAATATGACTGATCTCAAAATTCCAGTTAGATCAGTAGTCTCTACAAAATACAACAGATCCAAAAATGCCAGCTACATCAACAATGTCTACTAACTATGACAGATATTATAGTGCCAGCTACATCAGAAATCTCTGCAAAATGTGACAGATCTCAAAATGCCAGCGATTTCATCAATTTCTGTAAAATATGACAGATCTCAAAATTCCAGCAAGATCAGTAATCTCTACAAAATACTCAGATCTCAAAACCAGCTACATCAGCAATCTCTACAAAATATGAGATATCTCAAAACAAGCTACATCAACAATCTCTACAACATATGACAGATCTCAAAATGCAAGCTACATCCACAATCTCGACTAAATACGATGGCTCCCAATATGCCAGCTAAATAAGTAATCTCTACAAAATACGACAGATCTCAAAATGCCAGCTTCAACAGTAATCTCTACAAAATACAACTGATCTAAAAAATAGGCAGATCATCAAACTCTGCAAAATTCGCAGATCTCAAAACCAGCGACTTCATCAATCTTTACAAAACATGACAGATCTCAAAATGCCAGCTATATCAATAATCTCTGCAAAATGAGACAGATCTCAAAATGCCAGCTACATCAGCAATCTCTAAAAAAAACAACAGATCTCAAAATGCCAGCAATATTAATAATCTCGAAAAAGTATGACATACTGCAAAATGACAGTTACATCAGTAATCTCTACAAAATATGACAGAGCTCAAAATGCCAGTGACATCAGTAATCTCTGAAAAATATGACAGATCTCAAAACCAGCTATATCAACGATCTCTACAAAATATGACGAATCACAAAATGCCAGTTACATAAGCAATCTCTGCAAAATATGACAGATCGCAAAATGACAGCTACATAAACAATCTCTAAAAAGTACAAGAGATCTCAAAATGCCAGCTACATCAATAATCTCTACAAAATATGACATATCTCAAAATGCCATCTACATCAATAATATCTCCAAAATACGACAGATCTTAAAATGCCAGCTACATCAATAATCTGAACAAAATACAACAGTTCTTAAAAAGACAGCTACATCAGTAATCTCTACAAAATATGACAGATCTCAAAACCAGCGCCATCATCAATGACTACAAAATAGGACAGATATCAAAACCAGATACATCAACAATCTCCACAAAACATGACAGATCTCAAAATGCCAGCTATATCAATAATCTCTGCATAATGAGACAGATCTCAAAATGCCAGCTACATCAGTAAATCTCTAAAAGAAACAACAGATCTCAAATTATCAGCAATATTAACAATCTCGACAAAATATGACACACCTCAAAATGACAGTTACATCAGTAATCTCTACAAAATATGACAGATCTCAAAATGCCAGCTACATCAGTAATCTCTGCAAAATATGACAGATCTCAAAACCAGCTATATCAACGATCTCTACAAAATATGACAAATCACAAAATGCCAGTTACATAAGCAATCTCTGCAAAATATGACAGACTACAAAATGCCAGCTACATCAGCAATCTCTACAAAGTACAACAGATTTCAAAATGCCAGCAATATTAATAATCTCGACAAAATATGACACACCTCAAAATGACAGTTACATCAGTAATCTCTACAAAATATGACACACCTCAAAATGCCGGCTACATCAGTAATCTTTGCAAAATATGACAGATCTCAAAACCAGCTATATCAACGATCTCTGCAAAATATGACAAATCACAAAATGCCAGCTACACAAGCAATCTTCTCAAAATAAGACAGATTGCAAAATGACAGCTACATTAACAATCTCTACAAAGTACAACAGATCTCAAAATGCCAGCTACATCAATAATCTCTACAAAATATGACATGTCTCAAAATGCCAGCTACATCAATAATCTCTCCAAAATACGACAGATCTTAAAATGCCAGCTACATCAGTAATCTGAACAAAACACAACACATCTTAAAATTACAGCTACATCAGTAATCTCTACAATATATGACAGATCTCAAAACCAGCACCATCATCAATGACTACAAAATGGACAGATCTCAGAACCAGATACATCAACAATCTCTACAAAACAAGCCAGATCTCAAAATGCCAGCTATATCAATAATCTCTGCAAAATGAGACAGATCTCAAAACGCCAGCTACATCAGGAAATCTCTACAAAAAAACAACAGAACTCAAAATGCCAGCAATATTAACAATCTAGACAAAATATGACACACCTCAAAATGACAGTTACATCATTAATCTCTAGAAAATATGACAAATCTCAAAATGCCAGCTACTTCAGTAATCTCTGCAAAATATGACAGATGTCAAAACCAGCTATATCAACAATTTCTGCAAAATATGACAAATCAAAAAATGCCAGTTATATAAGCAATCTCTGCAAAATATGACAGATCACAAAATGCTAGCAACATCAGCAATCTCTACAAAGTACAACAGATCTCAAAATGCCAGCTACATCAATAATCTCTACAAAATATGACATATCTCAAAATGCCAGCTACATCAACAATCTCTACACAATATGACAGATCTTAAAATGAAAGCTACATCAGTAATCTTTACAAAATGAGACAGATCTCAAAATTTCAGCAACATCAGCAATCTCTACAAATTACAACATATTTCAAAATGCCTGCTATATCAACAAACTCAACAAAACATGACAGATCTCAAAATGCCAGCTACATGAGTAATGTCTACAAAATATGACAGATCGCAAAATACCAGCGACATCAGCAATCTTAACAAAATACAACAGATCACAAACCAGTTACATCAACAATCTCTGCAAAATATGACAGATCTAAAAACCAGCTACATCAGTAATCTCTTCAAAATATGACACATCTCAAAATGCCATCTACATAGCTAATCTTGATTAAATACGACAGCTCTCAAAATGCCAGCTAAATCAATTATCTCTGCAAAATATTACAGACTTCAAAATGACAGCTACATGAATAATCTCAATAAAATATGACTGATCTCAAGTTGCCAGATATATCATCAATCTCTACACAATATGACTCCTCTCAAAATGCCAGCTACATCAATCATCTCTACAAAATATGGCAGATCTCAAAATGCGAGTTTCATCAGACATCTCTAAAAAAAATGACATCTCAAAATGCCAGCTACATCAACAATGTCTACTAACTAGGACAGATAATATGATGCTAGCTACATCAGTAATCTATACAAAATGCAACAGATCTCAAAATGCCAGTTATTTCAATGATCTCTCCAAAATATGACTGATCTCAAAATGCCAGGTATGTGAACAATCTCAACAAAATATGACAGATCTCAAGTTGCCAGCTACATCAGCAATCTCTTCACAATATGACACCTCTCAAAACTCCAGCTACATCAATAATCTCTCCATAATTTGACAGATCTCAAAATGCCAGCTACATCAGTAATCTCTTCAAAAAATGACAGATCTCAAAACCTGCCACATCATCAATGTCTTAAAAATAGGACAGATCTCAAACCAGTTACATGAGCAATCTGAAAAAAATATGACAGATCTTAAAATGCCAGCTACATCAGTAATCTCTTCAAAATACAACAGATTTCAAAATGCCAGCTACATCAACAATCTCTACAAAATCTAACACATCTCAAAATGCAGCTACATTACTAATCTCTACAAAACATGACAGATCTCAAAATGTGAGCTTCCAGCCATCTCTACAAAAGATGACATCTCAAATTGCCAGCTACATCAACAATGTTTACTAACTATGACAGATATTATAATGCCAGCTACATCAGTAATCTCAACAAAATGCAACAAATCTCAAAATGCCAGCTATATCAACGATCTCTACAAAATATGACAGATGTCTAAATGCCAGGTAGATCAGTAAACTCTACAAAATACTACAGATCTCAAAATGCTAGCTACATCAGTAATCTCTACAAAACACGACAGGTCTAAAAACTAGCTACATGAGGAATCTCTACAAAATACGACAGATCTCAAAACCAGATATATCTACAATCTACACAAAATATGACAGACCTCAAAATGCCAGCTTCATCAACAAAGTCTACTGACTTTGACAGATATTATAGTGCCAGCAGCATCAGTAATCTCTGCAAAAAGCGACAGATCTCAAAATGCCAGCTATATCAACAGTTTCTACAAAATTTGACAGACCTGAAAATTCCAGTTAGATCACTAATCTCTACAAAATACGACAGATCTCTGAATGCCAGCTACAACAGTAATCTCTACAAAATACAACAGATCTCTAAAACCGGCAGAACAGCAAACTCTACAAAATTTGCAGATCTCAAAACCAGCTACATCATCAATCTTTACAAAACATGACAGATCTCAAAATGCCAGCTATATCAATAATCTCTGCAAAATGAGACAGATCTCAAAATGCCAGCTACATCATCAATCTCTAAAAAAACAACAGATCTCAAAATGCCAGCAATATTAATAATCTCGACAAATTATGACAATACCACAAAATGACAGATACATCAGTAATCTCTGTAAAATATGACAGATCTCAAAACCAGCTATATCATACGATCTCTACAAAATATGACAAATCACGAAATACGCCTCAACACAAGCAATCTCTGCAAAATATGACAGATCGCAAAATGACAGCTACATTAACAATCTATATAAAGTACAAGAGATCTCAAAATGCCAGCTACATCAATAATCTCTTCAAAATATGACATATCTCAAAATGCCAGCTACATCAATAATCTCTCCAAAATACGTCAGATCTTAAAATGCCAGCTACATCAATAATCTGAACAAAATACAACAGATCTTAAAATGACAGCTACATCAGTAATCTCTACAAAATATGACAGATCTCAAAACCAGCACCATCATCAATGACTACAAAATAGGACAGATCTCAAAACCAGATACATCAACAATCTCTACAAAACATGACAGATCTCAAAATGCCAGCTATATCAATAATCTCTGCAAAATGAGACAGATCTCAAAATGCCAGCTACATCAGTAAATCTCTAAAAACCAACAGATCTCAAAATGCCAGCAATATTAATAACTCACAAATATGACACACCTCAAAATGTCATTTAAATCAGTAATCTCTACAAAATATGACAGATCTCAAATGCCAGCTACATCAGTAATCTCTGCAAATATGACAGATCACAAAACCAGCTAAATCAACAATCTCTACAAAATATGACGAATCACAAATGAGAGTTACATAAGCAATCTCTGCAAAATATGACATACCACAAAATGCCAGCTACATCAGCAATCTCTACAAAGTACAACAGATCACAAAATGCCAGCAATATTAACAATCTAGACAAAATATGACACACCTCAAAATGTCATTTACATCAGTAATCTCTACAAAATATGACAGATCTCAAAATGCCAGCTACATCAGTAATCTCTGCAAAATATGACAGATCACAAAACCAGCTAAATCAACAATCTCTACAAAATATGACAAATCACAAAATGCCAGCTACATAAGCAATCTTCGCAAAATAAGACAGATCGCAAAATGACAGCTACATCAACAATCTCTACAAAGTACTACAGATCTCAAAATGCCAGCTACATCAATAATCTCTACAAAATATGACATGTCCCAAAATGCCAGCTACATCAACAATCTCTACAAAATATGACAGATCTAAAAACCAGCTACATCAATAATCTCTACAAAATATGGCAGATCTCAAAATGCGAGATTCATCAGCCATCTCTAAAAAAAACGACATCTCAAAATGCCAGCTACATCAACAATGTCTACTAACTATGACAGATAATATGATGCTAGCTACATCAGTAATCTACAAATGCAACAGATCCCAAAATGCCAGTTATTTCCAATGATCTCTCCAAAATATGACTGATCTCAAAATGCCAGTTAGATCAGTAGTCTCTACAAAACACAACAGATCCAAAAATGCCAGCTACATCAACAATGTCTACTAACTATGACAGATATTATAGTGCCAGCTACATCAGTAATCTCTGCAAAATGTGACAGATCTCAAAATGCCAGCGATTTCATCAATTTCTGTAAAATATGACAGATCTCAAAATTCCAGCAAGATCAGTAATCTCTACAAAATACTCAGATCTCAAAACCAGCTACATCAGCAATCTCTACAAAATATGAAATATCTCAAACAAGCTACATCAACAATCTCTACAACATATGACAGATCTCAAATGCAAGCTACATCCACAATCTCGACTAAATCATGATACCACAAACATGCCAGCTAAATAAGTAATCTCTACAAAATACGACAGATCTCAAAATGCCAGCTTCAACAGTAATCTCTACAAAATACAACTGATCTAAAAAATAGGCAGATCATCAAACTCTGCAAAATTCGCAGATCTCAAAACCAGCGACATCATCAATCTTTACAAAACATGACAGATCTCAAAATGCCAGCTATATCAATAATCTCTGCAAAATGAGACAGATCTCAAAATGCCAGCTACATCAGTAAATCTCTAAAAAAACCAACAGATCTCAAAATATCAGCAATATTAACAATCTCGACAAAATATGACACACCTCAAAATGACAGTTACATCAGTAATCTCTACAAAATATGACAGATCTCAAAATGCCAGCTACATCAGTAATCTCTGCAAAATATGACAGATCTCAAAACCAGCTATATCAACGATCTCTACAAAATATGACAAATCACAAAATGCCAGTTACATAAGCAATCTCTGCAAAATATGACAGACCACAAAATGCCAGCTACATCAGCAATCTCTACAAAGTACAACAGATCTCAAAATGCCAGCAATATTAATAATCTCGACAAAATATGACACACCTCAAAATGACAGTTACATCAGTAATCTCTACAAAATATGACACAACTCAAAATGCTGGCTACATCAGTAATCTTTACAAAATATGACAGATCTCAAAACCAGCTATATCAACGATCTCTACAAAATATGACAAATCACAAAATGCCAGCTACAAGCAATCTTCGCAAAATAAGACAGATTGCAAATGACAGCTTCATTAACAATCTCTACAAAGTACAACAGATCTCAAAATGCCAGCTACATCAATAATCTCTACAAAATATGACTTGTCTCAAAATGCCAGCTACATCAATAATCTCTCCAAAATACGACAGATCTTAAAATGCCAGCTACATCAGTAATCTGAACAAAACACAACACATCTTAAAATTACAGCTACGTCAGTAATCTCTACAATATATGACAGATCTCAAAACCAGCACCATCATCAATGACTACAAAATAGAACAGATCTCAGAACCAGATACATCAACAATCTCTATAAAACATGCCAGATCTCAAAATGCCAGCTATATCAATAATCTCTGCAAAATGAGACAGATCTCAAAATGCCAGCTACATCAGGAAATCTCTCCAAAAAAACAACAGAACTCAAAATGCCAGCAATATTAGCAATCTCGACAAAATATGACACACCTCAAAATGACAGTTACATCAGTAATCTCTAGAAAATATGACAAATTTCAAAATGCCAGCTACTTCAGTAATCTCTGCAAAATATGACAGATGTCAAAACCAGCTATATCAACAATTTCTACAAAATATGACAAATCAAAAAATGCCATTTATATAAGCAATATCTGCAAAATATGACAGATCACAAAATGCTAGCAACATCTGCAATCTCTACAAAGTACAACAGATCTCAAAATGCCAGCTACATCAACAATCTCTACACAATATGACAGATCTTAAAATGAAAGCTACATCAGTAATCTTTACAAAATGAGACAGATCTCAAAATTCCAGCAACATCAGCAATTTCTACAAATTACAACATATTTCAAAATGCCTGCTATATCAACAAACTCAACAAAACATGACAGATCTCAAAATGCCAGCCACATGAGTAATGTCTACAAAATATGACAGATCGCAAAATACCAGCGACATCAGCAATCTTAACAAAATACAACAGATCACAAACCAGTTACATCAACAATCTCTGCAAAATACGACAGCTCTCAAAATGCCAGCTAAATCAATAATCTCTGCAAAATATTACAGACTTCAAAATGACAGCTACATGAATAATCTCAATAAAATATGACTGATCTCAAGTTGCCAGATACATCATCAATCTCTACACAATATGACTCCTCTCAAAATGCCAGCTACATCAATCATCTCTACAAAATATGGCAGATCTCAAAATGCGAGTTTCATCAGACATCTCTAAAAAAAATGACATCTCAAAATGCCAGCTACATCAACAATGTCTACTAACTAGGACAGATAATATGATGCTAGCTACATCAGTAAGCTATACAAAATGCAACAGATCTCAAAATGCCAGTTATTTCAATGATCTCTCCAAAATATGACTGATCTCAAAATGCCAGTTGGATCAGTAGTCTCTACAAAATACAACAGATCCAAAAATGCCAGCTACATCAACAATGTGTACTAACTATGACAGATATTATAGTGCCAGCTACATCAGTAATCTCAGCAAAATGTGACAGATCTCAAAATGCCAGCTATTTCAACAATTTCTGCAAAATATGACAGATCTTAAAATTCCAGCAAGATCAGTAAACTCTACAAAATACACAGATCTCAAAACCAGCTACATCAATAATCTCTACAAAATATGACAGATCTCAAAACAAGCTACATCAACAATCTCTACAACATATGACAGATCTCAAAATGCAAGCTACATCCACAATCTCGACTAAATATGACGGCTCCCAATATGCCAGCTAAATAAGTAATCTCTACAAAATATAACAGATCTCAAAATGCCAGGTATGTGAACAATCTCAACAAAATATGACAGATCTCAAGTTGCCAGCTACATCAGCAATCTCTTCACAATATGACACCTCTCAAAACTCCAGCTACATCAATAATCTCTCCATAATTCGACAGATCTCAAAATGCCAGCTACATCAGTAATCTCTACAAAATATGACAGTCCTCAAAACCAGCCACATCATCAATGTCTTCAAAATAGGACAGATCTCAAATCAGCTACATCAACAATCACTACAAAATATGACAGATCTCAAAATGCCAGCTACATCAGTAATCTCTACAGAATAAGACAGATCTCAAAATGCCAGCTACATCAACAATCTCTACAAAACATGACAGATCTCAAAATGCCAGTTATAGCAATAATCTCTGCAAAATGAGACAGATCTCACAATGCCAGCTAAATCAGCAATCTCTAAAAAAAACAACAGATCTCAAAATGCCAGCAATATAAATAATCTCGAGAAAAAATGACACACCTCTAAATGACAGCTACATCAGTAATCTCGTCAAAATATGACAGATCTCAAAATGCCAGCTACATCAGTAATCTCTGCAAAATATGACAGATCTGAAAACTAGCTATATCAACAATCTCTACAAAATATGACAAATCGCAAAATGCCAGCTACATAAGCAATCTCTGCAAAATAAGACTGATCTCAAAATGACAGCTACATCAGCAATCTCTACAAAATACAACAGATCTCAAAATGCCAGCTACAACAATAACCTCTACAAAATATGACAAATCTCAAAATGCCAGTTACATCAGCAATCTCAACAAATTACGGCAGTACCAGCTATTTCGGTAATCACTACAAAATATGACAGGTCTCAAAATGCCAGCTACATCAGCAATATGTTCAAAATACAACAGCTCTGAAAATACCAGATACGTTAATAATCTCTACAAAATATGACAGAACTCAAAATGAAGCTACATTAATAATCTCTACAAAACATGGCAGATCTCAAAATGCGATCATACTCAGCCATCTCTACAAAAGATGACATCTGAAAATGCCAGCTACATCAACAATGTCTACTAACTATGACAGATATTATAATGCCAGCTACATCAATAATCTCTACAAAATGCAACAGATCTCAAAATGCCAGCTACATCAATGATCTCTACAGAATACGGCAGGTCTAAAAACTAGCAACATGAGAAATCTCTAGAAAATACGACAGATCTCAAAACCAGCTACATCAGCAATCTCTACAAATATGACAGATCTCAAAACCAGCTACATCAACAATCTCTACAATATATGACAGATCTCAAAACCAGCTACATCAGTAATCTCTACAAAATACAAGAAATTTCAAATGCCAGCTATATCAACAATCTCTATTAAATATGACAGATCTCAAAATGCCAGCTACATCAGTAATCTCTACGAAATAAGACAGATCTCAAAATGCCAGCCACATACACAATCTTGACTTAATAAGACTGCTCTCAAAATGACAGCTAAATCAATAATTTCTACAAAATATGACAGAACTCAAAATGCCTGCCACTTGAACAATCTCAACAAAATATGACAGATCTCAAGTTGCCAGCTACATCAGCAATCAATTCACAATACGACTCCACTCAAAATGCCAGCTACATCAATAATCTAGCCAAAATTTGGCAGATCTCAAAATGCCAGCTACATCAGTAATCTGCACAAAATACACCAGATCTTAAATGACAGCTACATTGGTATTCTGCACAAAATATGACAGATCTCAAAACCAGCAACATCATTAATTAATACAAAATAGGACAGATCTCAAATGAGCTACATCAGCAATTAGTAAAAAATATGACAGATCTCAAAATGACTGCTGCATCAGTAATCTCTACAAAATACAACAGTTCTTAACATGCCAGCTATATCAACAATCTCTACAAAATATGGCAGATCTCAAAATGCCTGCTACATCAGCAATCTTTACAAAATACAACAGATCTCTAAATGCCAGCTAAATCAACAATCTCTACAAAATATTGCAGATCTAAAAATGCCTGCTACATCAGTAACCTCAACAAAATATGGCAATGCCAGCTATTTCAGCAATCTCTATAAAATATGGCAGATCTCAAAATGCCAGCTAGATCAGCAATATGTACAAAATACAACAGTACTCAAAATAACAGCTTCATTAATAAACTCTACAAATTATGACAGATCTCAAAATGCAGCTACATCAATAATCCTTACAAAATATGACAGATCTCAAAATGTGAACTTCATCAGCCACCTCTACAAAAGACGAGATCTCAAAATGCAAGCTACATCAACAATGTCTACTAACGATGACAGATATTATAGTACCAGGTACAATAGTAATCTCTGCTAAATGTGACAGATCTCAGAATGCCAGCTACATCAACAATCTCTACACAATATGACAGATCTTAAAATGCCAGCTACATCAGTAATCTCCACAAAATGAGACAGATCTTAAAATTCCCGCTACAACAGGAATCTCTACAAATTACAACACATTTCAAAATGCCTGATATATCAACAATCTCAACAAAACATGACAGATCTCAAAATGCCAGTTACATAAGTAATGTCTATAAAATATGACAAATCACAAAATGCCAGCTACACAAACAATCTCAGCAAAAAAGGACAGAGCGCAAAATGACAGCTACATTAACAATCTCTACAAAGTACAACAGATCTCAAAATGCAAGCTACATCAATAATCTCTACAAAATATGACATATCTCAAAATGCCAGCTACATCAATAATCTCTCCAAAATGCGACAGATCTTAAAATGCCAGCTACATCAGTAATCTGAACAAAATACAACAGATCTAAAATGACAGCCATATCAGTAATCTCTACAAAATATCACAGATCGCAAAACCAGCACCATCATCAATGACTACAAAATAGGACAGATCTCAAACCAGATACATCAACAATCTCTACAAAACATGACAGATCTCAAATCCAGCTATATCAATAATCTCTGCAAAATGAGACAGAACTCAAAATGCCAGCTACATCAACAATCACTTCAAAATATTAGAGATGTGAAAATGCCAGCTACATAAGCAATCTCAACAAAATATGGAATTGTCCGCTATATCAGCAATCTCTATAAATTATGACAGATCTCAAAATGCCAGCTACATCAGCATTATGTACAAAATACAACAGCTCTCAATATACCTGCTACATTAATAATATCTACAAAATATGAAAGATCTCAAAATGCAGGTACATCAAGAATCTCTACAAAATATGGCAGATCTCAAAATGCGAGCTTCATCAGCCATCTCTACAAAAGACGACATCTCAAAATGCCTGCTACATCAACAATGTCTACTAAATATGACAGATAATATGATGCTAACTACATCAGTAATCTATACAAAATGCAACAGATCTCAAAATGTCAGTTATTTCAATGATCTCTGCAAAATATGACTGATCTCAAAATGCCAGTTAGATCTGTAGTCTCTACAAAATACAACAGATCCCAAAATGCCAGCTACATCAACAATGTCTACCAACTTTGACAGATATTATAGTGCCAGCTACATCAGTAATCTCTGCAAAATGTGAAAGATCTCAAGTTGCCAGCTACATCAGCAATCTCTTCAAAATACGACACCTCACAAAATTCCAGCAACATCAATAATCTCTCCATAATTCGACAGATGTCAAAATGCCAGCTACATCAGTAATCTCTACAAAATACAACAGATCTTAAAATGCCAGTTACATCAGTAATATCTACTAAATATGACAGATCTCAAAACCAGCCACATCATCAATGTCTTCAAAATAGGAGAGATCTCAAACTAGCAACATCAACATTCTGTAAAAAATTTGACAGATCTCAAAATGCCAGCTGCATCAGCAATCTTTACAAAATACAGCAGATCTTAACATGCCATCTACATCAACAATCTCTACAAAATATGACAGATCTCAAAATGCCAGGTACATCAGCAATATGTACAAAATACAACAGATCTCAAAAAGCAGCTACATTAATAATCTCTACAAAATATGACAGATTTCAAAATGCGAGCTTCATCAGCCATCTCTACAAAAGACTGACATCTCAAAATGCCAGCTACATCAACAATGTCTACTAATTATGATAGATATTGTAATGCAAGCTACATCAGTAATCGCATACAAATGTAACAGATCTCAAAATGCCAGCTATATCAATGATCTCTACAAAATATGACTGATGTCAAAATGCCAGTTAGGTCTGTAAACTCTGCAAACTATGACAGATCTCAAAATGCCAGCTACCTCAGTAATCTCTTCAAAATTTGGCAGGTCTAAAAACTAGCTACATGAGAAATTTCTACAAAATATGACAGATCTCAAAACCAACTACATCAACATTCTAAACAAAATATGACAAATCTCAAAATGCAAGCAACATCATCAATTTCTTCTGACTATGACAGATATTATAGTGCCAGCTATATCACCATCTCTACGAAATATGACAAATCACAAAATGCCAGCAACATAAGCAATCTATGCAAAATATGACAGATCGTAAAATGCCAGCTACTTCAACAATCTCTACAAGAAAAACAGATCTCAAAATGCCAGCTGCATCAATAATCTCTCAAAATATGACAGATCTTAAAATGCCAGCTACATCAGTAATCTGAACAAAATACAACAGATCTTAAAATGACAGCTACATCAGTAATCTCTACATAATATGACAGATCTCAAAACCTGCATCATCATAAATGACTGCAAAATAGGAAAGATCTCAATACCAGATACATCAACAATCTCTGCAAAACATGACAGATCTCAAAATGCCAGCTATATCAATGATCTGTACAAAATATGACTGATATCAAAATGCCAGTTAGGTCAGTAAACTCTGCAAACTATGACAGATCTCAAAATGCCAGCTACCTCAGTAATCTCTTCAAAATTCGGCAGGTCTAAATACTAGCTACATGAGAAATTTCTACAAAATATGACAGATCTCAAAACCAACTACATCAACATTCTAAACAAAATATGACAAATTTCAAAATGCAAGCAACATCATCAATTTCTCCTGACTATGACAGATATTATAAGTACCAACTACATTAGTAATCTCTGCAAAGCATGACAGATCTCAAAATGACAGCAATAACAATAATCTCTGCAAAATGAGACAGATCTAAAATGCCAGCTACATCAGCAGTCTCTAGAAAAAACAACAGACCTCAAAATGCCAGCAATATTAATAATCTCGATAAAATGTGACACACCTCAAAATGACGGTTACATCAGTAATCTCTACAAAATATGACAGATCTCAAAATGCCAGCTACATCAGTAATCTCTGAAAATATGACAGATCTCAAAACCAGCTATATCACCAAACTCTACAAAATATGACAAATCATAAAATGCCAGCAACATAAACAATCTCTGCAAAATATGACAGATCATAAAATGCCAGCTACTTCAACAATCTCTACAAAGAAAACAGATCTCAAAATGCCAGCTGCATCAATAATCTCTCAAAATATGACAGATCTTAAAATGCCAGCTACATCAGTAATCTGAACAAATACAACAGATCTTAAAATGACAGCTACATCAGTAATCTCTACAAAATATAACAGATCTCAAAACCTGCATCATCATTAATGACTGCAAAATAGGACAGATCTGAATACCAGATACATCAGCAATCTCTACAAAACATGACAGATCTCAAAATGCCAGCTATATCAATAATCTCTGTAAAATGAGACAGATCTCAAAATGCCTGCTACATCAGCAACCTCTAAAAAAAGCTACAGATCTCAAAATGCCAGCAATATTAATAATCTCGACAAAATATGACACACCTCAAAATGACAGTTACATCAGTAATCTCTACAAAGTATGACAGATCTCAAAATGTCAGCTACATCAGTAATCTCTGCAAAATATTAAAGATCTAAAAACCAGCAATATCAAAAATCTCTACAAAATATGACAAATCACAAATGCCACCTACACAAGCAATCTCTGCAAAATATGACAGATCACAAAATGCCAGCTACATCAGCAATCTCTACAAAGTACAACAGATCTCAAAATGCCAGCTACATCAATAATATCTACAAAATATGACATATCTCAAAATGCCAGCTACATCAACCTTCTCTACACAATATGACAGATCTCAAAATGCCAGCTATATCAGTAATCTCTACAAAATATGACAGATCTCAAAATGCCAGCTACATCAGTAATCTCTACAGAATACGACAGATCTCAAAATGCCAGCTATAGCAATAATCTCTGCAAAATGAGACAGATCTCAAAATGCCAGCTAAATCAGCAATCTATAAAAAAAAACACAGATCTCAAAATGCCAGCAATATAAATAATCTCCAGGAAATATGACACACCTCAAAATGACAGCTACTTCAGAATTCTCTGCAAAATATGACAGATCTCAAAACTAGCTATATCAACAATCTCTACAAAATATGATAAATTGCAAAATGCCAGCTACATCAATAACCTCTACAAAATATGACAGATCTCAAAATGCCAGCTACATCAGCAATCTCAACAAATTACGGCAGTACCAGCTATATCAGTAATCTCTACAAAATATGATAGGTCTCAAAATTCCACCTACATCAGCAATATGTTCAAAATACAACAGCTCTGAAAATATCAGATACATTAATAAACTCTACAAATTATGACAGATCTCAAAATGCAGCTGCATTATTAATCTCCACAAAACATGACAGATCTCAAAATGCGAGCTTCCTCAGCCATCTCTACAAAAGATGACATCTCAAAATGCCAGCTGCATCAACAATGTCTACTAAGTATGATCAGATATTATAATGCCAGCTACATCAGTAATCTCTACAAAATGCAACAGATCTCAAAATGCCAGCTATATCAATGATCTCTACAAAATATGACAGATGTCAAAATGCCAGTTAGATTAGTAAACTCTACAAAATACTACATATCTCAAAATGCCAGCTACATCAATAATCTCTACAAAACACGACAGGTCTAAAAACTAGCTACATGAGGAATCTCTACAAAATACGACAGATCTTAAAACCAGCTACATCAACAATCTATACAAAATATGATAGATCTCAAAATGCCAGCTACATCAACAAAGTCTACTGACTTTGACAGATATTATAGCACCAGCTACATCAGTAATCTCTGCAAAATGCGACATATCTCAAAATGCCAGTTAGATCAGTAATCCCTACAAAAAATGACAGATCTCAAAATGCCAGCTACAACAGTAATCTATACAAAATACAGCAGATCTCAAAAACAGGTAGATCAGCAAACTCTGCAAAATTTGCAGATCTCAAAACAAGCTACATCAACAATCTCTACAACACATGACAGATCTCAAAATACCAGCTACATCAACAAAGTCTACTGACTTTGACAGATTTTATAGTGCCAGTTACATCAGTAATCTTGGCAAAATGTGACAGATCTCAAAATGCCAGCTATATCAACAGTTTCTACAAAATTTGACAGATCTCAAAATTCCAGTTAGATCAGTAATCTCTTCAAAATATGACAGATCTCAAAATGCCAGCTGTATCAGCAATCTATACAAAATACAGCGGTTCTTGACATGCCAGCTACATCAACAATCTGTACAAAATACGACAGATCTAAAAATGCCTGCTACATCAGCAATCTCTACAAAATACAACAGATCTCAAAATGCCAGCCACATCAACAATCTCTACAAAATATTACAGATGTGAAAATGCCAGCTACATCAGCAATATCAGCAAAATACAGAATTGTCAGCTATATCAGCAATCTCTATAAAATATGACAGATCTCAAAATGCCAGCTACATCTGCATTATGTACAAAATACAACAGCTCTCAATATACCAGCTACATTAATAAACTCTACAAAATATGACAGATCTCAAAATGCAGCTACATCAAGAATCTCTACAAAATATGGCAGATCTCAAAATCGAGCTCATCAGCAACTCTAAAAAGATGACATTTCAAAATGCCAGCTACATCAACAATGTCTACTAACTATGACAGATGATATGATGCTAGCTACATCAGTAATCTATACAAAATGCAGCAGATCTCAAAATGCCAGTTATTTCAATGATCTCT
Organism: Neoceratodus forsteri; assembly: GCA_016271365.2. NCBI lineage: Eukaryota > Metazoa > Chordata > Ceratodontiformes > Ceratodontidae > Neoceratodus > Neoceratodus forsteri. The sequence goes on along the minus strand of CM028131.1, from coordinate 877,279,589 downwards.
GCAAATTATGACTGATCTCAAAATGTCAGTTACATCAGTAGTCTCAACAAAATACAACAGATCCCAAAATGCCAGCAACATCAACAATGTCTACTAACTATGACAGATACTATAGTGCCAGCTACATCAGTAATCTCTACAAAATGTGACAGATCTCAAAATGCCAGCTATAACAACAATTTCTACAAAATATGACAGATCTCAAAATTATAGTTAGATTAGTAATCTCCACAAAATACACAGTTCTCAAAACCAGCTACGTCAACAATCTCTACAAAATATGACAGATCTCAAAACCAGCTACATCAGCAATCTCTACAAGATATGAGAGATCTCAAAACTAGCTACATCAACAATCTCTATAAATATGACAGATCTTAAAATACAAGCTACATCCACAATCTCGACTAAATATGATGGCTCTCAATATGCCAGCTAAATCAATAATCTCTACAAAACAAGACAGATCTCAAACTGCCAGGTATGTGAACAATCTCAACAAAATATGACAGATCTCAAGTTGCCAGCTACATCAGCAATCTCTTCACAATATGACACCTCTCAAAATTCCAGCGACATCAATAATCTCTCAAAATTCGACAGATCTCAAAATGCCAGCTACATCAGTAATCTCTACAAAATACAACAGATCTCAAAATGCCAGCTACATCAGTAATCTCTACAAAATATGAGAGTCCTCAAACCAGCCACATTATCAATGTCTTCAAAATAGACAGATCTCAAACCAGCTACATCAACAATCTGTAAAAATATGACAGATCTCAAAATACCAGCTATATCAACAGTTTCTACAAAATTTGACAGATCTCAAAATTCCAGTTAGATCAGTAATCTCTACAAAATATGACAGATCTCAAAATGCCAGCAACAACAATAATCTCTACAAAATACAACAGATCTCAAAAACAGGCAGAACAGCAAACTTTGCAAAATTCGCAGTTCTCAATACCAGCTACATCATCAATTTTTACAAAACATGACAGTTCTCAAAATGCCAGCTATATCAATAATCTCTGCAAAATGAGACAGATCTAAAAATGCCAGCTACATCAGCAATCTCTAAAAAATAAGATCTAAAAATGCCAGCAATATTAATAATTTCGACAAAATATGACATACCTCAAAATGACAGTTACATCAGTAATCTCTATAAAATATGACAGATCTCAAAATGCCAGCTACATCAGTAATCTCTGTAAGATAAGACCGATCTCAAAACCAGCTGTATCAACGATCTCTATAAAATATGACAAATCACAAAATGCCAGCTACACAAACAATCTCAGCAAAAAGGACAGATCGCAAAATGACAGCTACATTAACAATCTCTACAAAGTACATCAGATCTCAAAATGCCAGCTACATCAATAATCTCTACAAAATATGACATATCTCAAAATGCCAGCTACATCAATAATCTCTCCAAAATGCGACAGATCTTAAAATGCCAGCTACATCAGTAATCTGAACAAAATACAACAGATCTTAAAATGACAGCCATATCAGTAATCTCTACAAAATATCACAGATCGCAAAACCAGCACCATCATCAATGACTACAAAATAGGACAGATCTCAAAACCAGATACATCAACAATCTCTACAAAACATGACAGATCTCAAAATGCCAGCTATATCAATAATCTCTGCAAAATGAGACAGAACTCAAAATGCCAGCTACATCAACAATCACTTCAAAATATTAGAGATGTGAAAATGCCAGCTACATAAGCAATCTCAACAAAATATGGATTGTCGCTATATCAGCAATCTCTATAAATTATGACAGATCTCAAAATGCCAGCTACATCAGCATTATGTACAAAATACAACAGCTCTCAATATACCTGCTACATTAATAATATCTACAAAATATGAAAGATCTCAAAATGCAGGTACATCAAGAATCTCTACAAAATATGGCAGATCTCAAAATCGAGCTTCATCAGCCATCTCTACAAAACGACATCTCAAAATGCCCTACATCAACAATGTCTACTAAATATGACAGATAATATGATGCTAACTACATCAGTAATCTATACAAATGCAACAGATCTCAAAATGTCAGTTATTTCAATGATCTCTGCAAAATATGACTGATCTCAAAATGCCAGTTAGATCTGTAGTCTCTACAAAATACAACAGATCCCAAAATGCCAGCTACATCAACAATGTCTACCAACTATGACAGATATTATAATTCAGCTACATCAGTAATCTCTGCAAAATGTGAAAGATCTCAAGTTGCCAGCTACATCAGCAATCTCCTCAAAATCGACACCTCACAAAATTCCAGCAACATCAATAATCTCTCATAATTCGACAGATGTCAAAATGCCAGCTACATCAGTAATCTCTACAAAATACAACAGATCTTAAAATGCCAGTTACATCAGTAATATCTACTAAATATGACAGATCTCAAAACCAGCCACATCATCAATGTCTTCAAAATAGGAGAGATCTCAAACTAGCAACATCAACATTCTGTAAAAAAATATGACAGATCTCAAAATGCCAGCTGCATCAGCAATCTTTACAAAATACAGCAGATCTTAACATGCCATCTACATCAACAATCTCTACAAAATATGACAGATCTCAAAATGCCAGGTACATCAGCAATATGTACAAAATACAACAGATCTCAAAATGCAGCTACATTAATAATCTCTACAAAATATGACAGATTTCAAAATGCGAGCTTCATCAGCCATCTCTACAAAAGACGACATCTCAAAATGCCAGCTACATCAACAATGTCTACTAATTATGATAGATATTGTAATGCAAGCTACATCAGTAATCGCTACAAAATGTAACAGATCTCAAAATGCCAGCTATATCAATGATCTCTACAAAATATGACTGATGTCAAAATGCCAGTTAGGTCTGTAAACTCTGCAAACTATGACAGATCTCAAAATGCCAGTTACCTCAGTAATCTCTTCAAAATTCGGCAGGTCTAAAAACTAGCTACATGAGAAATTTCTACAAAATATGACAGATCTCAAAACCAACTACATCAACATTCTAAACAAAATATGACAAATCTCAAAATGCAAGCAACATCATCAATTTCTTCTGACTATGACAGGTATTATAGTGCCAGCTATATCACCATCTCTACGAAATATGACAAATCACAAAATGCCAGCAACATAAGCAATCTATGCAAAATATGACAGATCGCAAAATGCCAGCTACTTCAACAATCTCTACAAAGAAAAACAGATCTCAAAATGCCAGCTGCATCAATAATCTCTCCAAAATATGACAGATCTTAAAATGCCAGCTACATCAGTAATCTGAACAAAATACAACAGATCTTAAAATGACAGCTACATCAGTAATCTCTACATAATATGACAGATCTCAAAACCTGCATCATCATAAATGACTGCAAAATAGGAAAGATCTCAATACCAGATACATCAACAATCTCTGCAAAACATGACAGATCTCAAAATGCCAGCTATATCAATGATCTGTACAAAATATGACTGATATCAAAATGCCAGTTAGGTCAGTAAACTCTGCAAACTATGACAGATCTCAAAATGCCAGCTACCTCAGTAATCTCTTCAAAATTCGGCAGGTCTAAATACTAGCTACAAGAGAAATTTCTACAAAATATGACAGATCTCAAAACCAACTACATCAACATTCTAAACAAAATATGACAAATTTCAAAATGCAAGCAACATCATCAATTTCTCCTGACTATGACAGATATTATAGTGCCAGCTACATTAGTAATCTCTGCAAAGCATGACAGATCTCAAAATGACAGCAATAACAATAATCTCTGCAAAATGAGACAGATCTAAAATGCCAGCTACATCAGCAGTCTCTAGAAAAAACAACAGACCTCAAAATGCCAGCAATATTAATAATCTCGATAAAATGTGACACACCTCAAAATGACGGTTACATCAGTAATCTCTACAAAATATGACAGATCTCAAAATGCCAGCTACATCAGTAATCTCTGAAAATATGACAGATCTCAAAACCAGCTATATCACCAAACTCTACAAAATATGACAAATCATAAAATGCCAGCAACATAAACAATCTCTGCAAAATATGACAGATCATAAAATACCAGCTACTTCAACAATCTCTACAAAGAAAAACAGATCTCAAAATGCCAGCTGCATCAATAATCTCTCCAAAATATGACAGATCTTAAAATGCCAGCTACATCAGTAATCTGAACAAAATACAACAGATCTTAAAATGACAGCTACATCAGTAATCTCTACAAAATATGACAGATCTCAAAACCTGCATCATCATTAATGACTGCAAAATAGGACAGATCTGAATACCAGATACATCAGCAATCTCTACAAAACATGACAGATCTCAAAATGCCAGCTATATCAATAATCTCTGTAAAATGAGACAGATCTCAAAATGCCTGCTACATCAGCAACCTCTAAAAAAAGCTACAGATCTCAAAATGCCAGCAATATTAATAATCTCGACAAAATATGACACCTCAAAATGACAGTTACATCAGTAATCTCTACAAAATATGACAGATCTCAAAATGTCAGCTACATCAGTAATCTCTGCAAAATATTAAAGATCTAAAACCAGCAATATCAAAATCTCTACAAAATATGACAAATCACAAATGCCACCTACACAACAATCTCTGCAAAATATGACAGATCACAAAATACCAGCTACATCAACAATCTCTACAAAGTACAACAGATCTCAAAATGCCAGCTACATCAATAATATCTACAAAATATGACATATCTCAAAATGCCAGCTACATCAACCTTCTCTACACAATATGACAGATCTCAAAATGCCAGCTATATCAGTAATCTCTACAAAATATGACAGATCTCAAAATGCCAGCTACATCAGTAATCTCTACAGAATACGACAGATCTCAAAATGCCAGCTACATCAACAATCTCTACAAAACATGACAGATCTCAAAATGCCAGCTATAGCAATAATCTCTGCAAAATGAGACAGATCTCAAAATGCCAGCTAAATCAGCAATCTATAAAAAAACACAGATCTCAAAATGCCAGCAATATAAATAATCTCCAGGAAATATGACACACCTCAAAATGACAGCTACATCAGAATTCTCTGCAAAATATGACAGATCTCAAAACTAGCTATATCAACAATCTCTACAAAATATGATAAATTGCAAAATGCCAGCTACATCAATAACCTCTACAAAATATGACAGATCTCAAAATGCCAGCTACATCAGCAATCTCAACAAATTACGCAGTACCAGCTATATCAGTAATCTCTACAAAATATGATAGGTCTCAAATTCCACCTACATCAACAATATGTTCAAAATACAACAGCTCTGAAAATATCAGATACATTAATAAACTCTACAAATTATGACAGATCTCAAAATGCAGCTGCATTATTAATCTCCACAAAACATGACAGATCTCAAAATGCGAGCTTCTCAGCCATCTCTACAAAGATGACATCTCAAAATGCCAGCTGCATCAACAATGTCTACTAAGTATGATCAGATATTATAATGCCAGCTACATCAGTAATCTCTACAAAATGCAACAGATCTCAAAATGCCAGCTATATCAATGATCTCTACAAAATATGACAGATGTCAAAATGCCAGTTAGATTAGTAAACTCTACAAATACTACATATCTCAAAATGCCTACATCAATAATCTCTACAAAACACGACAGGTCTAAAAACTAACTACATGAAGAATCTCTACAAAATACGACAGATCTTAAAACCAGCTACATCAACAATCTATACAAAATATGACAGATCTCAAAATGCCAGCTACATCAACAAAGTCTACTGACTTTGACAGATATTATACGCCAGCTACATCAGTAATCTCTGCAAAATGCGACATATCTCAAAATGCCAGTTAGATCAGTAATCCCTACAAAAAATGACAGATCTCAAAATGCCAGCTACAACAGTAATCTATACAAAATACAGCAGATCTCAAAAACAGGTAGATCAGCAAACTCTGCAAAATTTGCAGATCTCAAAACAAGCTACATCAACAATCTCTACAAAACATGACAGATCTCAAAATACCAGCTACATCAACAAAGTCTACTGACTTTGACAGATTTTATAGTGCCAGTTACATCAGTAATCTTGGCAAAATGTGACAGATCTCAAAATGCCAGCTATATCAACAGTTTCTACAAAATTTGACAGATCTCAAAATTCCAGTTAGATCAGTAATCTCTTCAAAATACGACAGATCTCAAAATGCCAGCTGTATCAGCAATCTATACAAAATACAGCGGTTCTTGACATGCCAGCTACATCAACAATCTGTACAAAATACGACAGATCTAAAAATGCCTGCTACATCAGCAATCTCTAAAAATACAACAGATCTCAAAATGCCAGCCACATCAACAATCTCTACAAAATATTACAGATGTGAAAATGCCAGCTACATCAGCAATATCAGCAAAATACAGAATTGTCAGCTATATCAGCAATCTCTATAAAATATGACAGATCTCAAAATGCCAGCTACATCTGCATTATGTACAAAATACAACAGCTCTCAATATACCAGCTACATTAATAAACTCTACAAAATATGACAGATCTCAAAATGCAGCTACATCAAGAATCTCTACAAAATATGGCAGATCTCAAAATGCGAGCTTCATCAGCAATCTCTAAAAAAGATGACATTTCAAAATGCCAGCTACATCAACAATGTCTACTAACTATGACAGATGATATGATGCTAGCTACATCAGTAATCTATACAAAATGCAGCAGATCTCAAAATGCCAGTTATTTCAATGATCTCTGCAAATTATGACTGATCTCAAAATGTCAGTTACATCAGTAGTCTCAACAAAATACAACAGATCCCAAAATGCCAGCAACATCAACAATGTCTACTAACTATGACAGATACTATAGTGCCAGCTACATCAGTAATCTCTACAAAATGTGACAGATCTCAAAATGCCAGCTATAACAACAATTTCTACAAAATATGACAGATCTCAAAATTATAGTTAGATTAGTAATCTCCACAAAATACAGTTCTCAAAACCAGCTCATCAACAATCTCTACAAAATATGACAGATCTCAAAACCAGCTACATCAGAATCTCTACAAGATATGAGAGATCTCAAAACTAGCTACATCAACAATCTCTATAAATATGACAGATCTCAAAATACAAGCTACAGCCACAATCTCGACTAAATATGATGGCTCTCAATATGCCAGCTAAATCAATAATCTCTACAAAACAAGACAGATCTCAAACTGCCAGGTATGTGAACAATCTCAACAAAATATGACAGATCTCAAGTTGCCAGCTACATCAGCAATCTCTTCACAATATGACACCTCTCAAAATTCCAGCGACATCAATAATCTCTCCAAAATTCGACAGATCTCAAAATGCCAGCTACATCAGTAATCTCTACAAAATATGAGAGTCCTCAAAACCAGCCACATCATCAATGTCTTCAAAATAGGACAGATCTCAAACCAGCTACATCAACAATCTGTAAAAAATATGACAGATCTCAAAATGCCAGCTGCATCACCAAAGTCTACTGACTTTCACAGATATTATAGTGCCAGCTACATCAGTAATCTCTGCAAATTGCGACAGATCTCAAAATGCCAACTATATCGACAGTTTCTACAAAATTTGACAGATCTCAAAATTCCAGTAAGATCAGTAATCTCTACAAGATACGATAGATCTCAAAATGCCAGCTACAACAGTAATCTACACAAAATACAACACATCTCAAAAACAGGTAGATCAGCAATCTCTGTAAAATTAACAGTTCTCAAAACCAGCTACATCAACAATCTCTACAAAACATGACAGATTTCAAAATGCCAGCTATATCAATAATCTCGACAAAATATGACACACCTCAAAATGAAAGTTACTTCAGTAATCTCTGCAAAATATAACAGATCTCAAAATGCCAGCTACATCAGTAATCTCTGCAAAATATGACAGATCTCAAAACCAGTTATATCAACAATCTCTACAATATATGACAAATCACAAAATGCCTGCTACATAAGCAATCTCTGCAAAATATGACAGATCGCAAAATGCCAGCTACATCAGTAATCTCTGCAAAATGCTGAAGATCTCAAAATGCAAGCTATATCGACAGTTTCTACAAAATTTGACAGATCTCAAAATTCCAGTAAGATCAGTAATCTCTACAAAATACGATAGATTTCAAAATGCCAGCTACATCAGTAATCTATACAAAATACAACACATCTCAAAAACAGGTAGATCAGCAATCTCTGTAAAATTAACAGATCTCAAAACCAGCTACATCAACAATCTCTACAAAACATGACAGATTTCAAAATGCCAGCTATATCAATAATCTCGACAAAATATGACACACCTCAAAATGAAAGTTACATCAGTAATCTCTGCAAAATATGACAGATCTCAAAACCAGCTATATCAACAATCTCTACAAAATATGACAAATCACAAAATGCCAGCTACATAAGCAATCTCTGCAAAATATGACAGATCGCAAAATGCCAGCTACATCAGCAATCTTTACAAAGTACAACAGATCTCAAAATGCCAGCTACATCAATAATCTCTAGAAAATATGACATATCTCAAAATGCCAGCAACATCAACAATCTCTAGACAATATGACAGATCTCAAAATTCAGCTACATCAAGATCCCTACAAATTACAACAGTTTTCAAAATGCATACTATATCAACAATCTCAACAAAACATGACAGATCTCAAAATGCCAACGACATCAGTAATGTCTACAAAATATGACAGATCTAAAATGCCAGTGACATCAGCAATCTTTACAAAAACGACAGATCACAAAACCAGTTACATCAACAATATCTACAAAATATGACAGATCTGAAAACCAGCTACATCAGTAATCTCTTCAAAATATGACACGTCAAAATGCCAGCTACAACACTAATCTCAATTAAATACGACAGCTCTCAAAATGCCAGCAAAATCAATAATCTCTGCAAAATGAGACAGATCTCAAAATGCCAGCTAAATCAGCAATCTATAAAAAAAAACACAGATCTCAAAATGCCAGCAATATAAATAATCTCCAGGAAATATGACACACCTCAAAATGACAGCTACATCAGAATTCTCTGCAAAATATGACAGATCTCAAAACTAGCTATATCAACAATCTCTACAAAATATGATAAATTGCAAAATGCCAGCTACATCAATAACCTCTACAAAATATGACAGATCTCAAAATGCCAGCTACATCAGCTAATCTCAACAAATTAGGCAGTACCAGCTTATATCAGTAATCTCTACAAAATATGATAGGTCTCAAATTCCACCTACATCAGCAATATGTTCAAAATACAACAGCTCTGAAAATATCAGATACATTAATAAACTCTACAAATTATGACAGATCTCAAAATGCACTGCATTATTAATCTCCACAAACATGACAGATCTCAAAATGCGGCTTCCTCAACCATCTCTACAAAAGATGACATCTCAAAATGCCAGCTGCATCAACAATGTCTACTAAGTATGATCAGATATTATAATGCCAGCTACATCAGTAATCTCTACAAAATGCAACAGATCTCAAAATACCAGCTATATCAATGATCTCTACAAAATATGACAGATGCCAAAATGCCAGTTAGATTAGTAAACTCTACAAATACTACATATCTCAAAATGCCAGCTACATCAATAATCTCTACAAAACACGACAGGTCTAAAAACTAGCTACATGAGATCTCTACAAAATCGACAGATCTTAAAACCAGCTACATCAACAATCTATACAAAATATGACAGATCTCAAAATGTAGCTACATCAACAAAGTCTACTGACTTTGACAGATATTATAGCACCAACTACATCAGTAATCTCTGCAAAATGCACATATCTCAAAATACCAGTTAGATCAGTAATCCCAAAAAATGACAGATCTCAAAATGCCAGCTACAACAGTAATCTATACAAAATACAGCAGATCTCAAAACAGGTAGATCAACAAACTCTCAAAATTTGCAGATCTCAAAACAAGCTACATCAACAATCTCTACAAAACATGACAGATCTCAAAATACCAGCTACATCAACAAAGTCTACTGACTTTGACAGATTTTAATGCCAGTTACATCAGTAATCTTGGCAAAATGTGACAGATCTCAAAATACAGCTATATCAACAGTTTCTACAAAATTTGACAGATCTCAAATTCCAGTTAGATCAGTAATCTCTTCAAAATCGACAGATCTCAAAATGCCAGCTGTATCAGCAATCTATACAAAATACAGCGGTTCTTGACATACCAGCTACATCAACAATCTGTACAAAATCGACGAGATCTAAAATGTCTGCTACATCAGCAATCTCTACAAAATACAACAGATCTCAAAATACCAGCCACATCAACAATCTCTACAAAATATTACAGATGTGAAAATACCAGCTACATCAACAATATCAACAAAATACAGAATTGTCAGCTATATCAGAATCTCTATAAAATATGACAGATCTCAAAATGCCAGCTACATCTGCATTATGTACAAAATACAACAACTCTCAATATACCAGCTACATTAATAAACTCTACAAAAGATGACAGATCTCAAAATGCAGCTACATCAAGAATCTCTACAAAATATGGCAGATCTCAAAATCGAGACTTCATCAGCAATCTCTAAAAGATGACATTTCAAAATCCAGCTACATCAACAATGTCTACTAACTATGACAGATGATATGATGCTAGCTACATCAGTAATCTATACAAAATGCAGCAGATCTCAAAATGCCAGTTATTTCAATGATCTCTGCAAATTATGACTGATCTCAAAATGTCAGTTACATCAGTAGTCTCAACAAAATACAACAGATCCCAAAATGCCAGCAACATCAACAATGTCTACTAACTATGACAGATACTATAGTGCCAGCTACATCAGTAATCTCTACAAAATGTGACAGATCTCAAAATTATAGTTAGATTAGTAATCTCCACAAAATACACAGTTCTCAAAACCAGCTACGTCAACAATCTCTACAAAATATGACAGATCTCAAAACCAGCTACATCAGCAATCTCTACAAGATATGAGAGATCTCAAAACTAGCTACATCAACAATCTCTATAAATATGACAGATCTTAAAATACAAGCTACATCCACAATCTCGACTAAATATGATGGCTCTCAATATGCCAGCTAAATCAATAATCTCTACAAAACAAGACAGATCTCAAACTGCCAGGTATGTGAACAATCTCAACAAAATATGACAGATCTCAAGTTGCCAGCTACATCAGCAATCTCTTCACAATATGACACCTCTCAAAATTCCAGCGACATCAATAATCTCTCCAAAATTCGACAGATCTCAAAATGCCAGCTACATCAGTAATCTCTACAAAATACAACAGATCTCAAAATGCCAGCTACATCAGTAATCTCTACAAAATATGAGAGTCCTCAAAACCAGCCACATTATCAATGTCTTCAAAATAGGACAGATCTCAAACCAGCTACATCAACAATCTGTAAAAAATATGACAGATCTCAAAATGCCAGCTATATCAACAGTTTCTACAAAATTTGACAGATCTCAAAATTCCAGTTAGATCAGTAATCTCTACAAAATATGACAGATCTCAAAATGCCAGCAACAACAATAATCTCTACAAAATACAACAGATCTCAAAAACAGGCAGAACAGCAAACTTTGCAAAATTCGCAGTTCTCAATACCAGCTACATCATCAATTTTTACAAAACATGACAGATCTCAAAATGCCAGCTATATCAATAATCTCTGCAAAATGAGACAGATCTAAAAATGCCAGCTACATCAGCAATCTCTAAAAAATAAGATCTAAAAATGCCAGCAATATTAATAATTTCGACAAAATATGACATACCTCAAAATGACAGTTACATCAGTAATCTCTATAAAATATGACAGATCTCAAAATGCCAGCTACATCAGTAATCTCTGTAAGATAAGACCGATCTCAAAACCAGCTGTATCAACGATCTCTATAAAATATGACAAATCACAAAATGCCAGCTACACAAACAATCTCAGCAAAAAGGACAGATCGCAAAATGACAGCTACATTAACAATCTCTACAAAGTACATCAGATCTCAAAATGCCAGCTACATCAATAATCTCTACAAATATGACATATCTCAAAATGCCAGCTACATCAATAATCTCTCCAAAATGCGACAGATCTTAAAATCCAGCTACATCAGTAATCTGAACAAAATACAACAGATCTTAAAATGACAGCCATATCAGTAATCTCTACAAAATATCACAGATCGCAAAACCAGCACCATCATCAATGACTACAAAATAGGACAGATCTCAAAACCAGATACATCAACAATCTCTACAAAACATGACAGATCTCAAAATGCCAGCTATATCAATAATCTCTGCAAAATGAGACAGAACTCAAAATGCCAGCTACATCAACAATCACTTCAAAATATTAGAGATGTGAAAATGCCAGCTACATAAGCAATCTCAACAAAATATGGAATTGTCCGCTATATCAGCAATCTCTATAAATTATGACAGATCTCAAAATGCCAGCTACATCAGCATTATGTACAAAATACAACAGCTCTCAATATACCTGCTACATTAATAATATCTACAAAATATGAAAGATCTCAAAATGCAGGTACATCAAGAATCTCTACAAAATATGGCAGATCTCAAAATGCGAGCTTCATCAGCCATCTCTACAAAAGACGACATCTCAAAATGCCTGCTACATCAACAATGTCTACTAAATATGACAGATAATATGATGCTAACTACATCAGTAATCTATACAAAATGCAACAGATCTCAAAATGTCAGTTATTTCAATGATCTCTGCAAAATATGACTGATCTCAAAATGCCAGTTAGATCTGTAGTCTCTACAAAATACAACAGATCCCAAAATGCCAGCTACATCAACAATGTCTACATGACAGATATTATAGTGCCAGCTACATCAGTAATCTCTGCAAAATGTGAAAGATCTCAAGTTGCCAGCTACATCAGCAATCTCTTCAAAATCGACTCCTCAAAATTCCAGCAACATCAATAATCTCTCCATAATTCGACAGATGTCAAAATGCCAGCTACATCAGTAATCTCTACAAAATACAACAGATCTTAAAATGCCAGTTACATCAGTAATATCTACTAAATATGACAGATCTCAAAACCAGCCACATCATCAATGTCTTCAAAATAGGAGATCTCAAACTAGCAACATCAACATTCTGTAAAAAATTTGACAGATCTCAAAATGCCAGCTGCATCAGCAATCTTTACAAAATACAGCAGATCTTAACATGCCATCTACATCAACAATCTCTACAAAATATGACAGATCTCAAAATGCCAGGTACATCAGCAATATGTACAAAATACAACAGATCTCAAAAAGCAGCTACATTAATAATCTCTACAAAATATGACAGATTTCAAAATGCGAGCTTCATCAGCCATCTCTACAAAAGACGACATCTCAAAATGCCAGCTACATCAACAATGTCTACTAATTATGATAGATATTGTAATGCAAGCTACATCAGTAATCGCTACAAAATGTAACAGATCTCAAAATGCCAGCTATATCAATGATCTCTACAAAATATGACTGATGTCAAAATGCCAGTTAGGTCTGTAAACTCTGCAAACTATGACAGATCTCAAAATGCCAGCTACCTCAGTAATCTCTTCAAAATTCGGCAGGTCTAAAACTAGCTACATGAGAAATTTCTACAAAATATGACAGATCTCAAAACCAACTACATCAACATTCTAAACAAAATATGACAAATCTCAAAATGCAACAACATCATCAATTTCTTCTGACTATGACAGGTATTATAGTGCCAGCTATATCACCATCTCTACGAAATATGACAAATCACAAAATACCAGCAACATAAGCAATCTATGCAAAATATGACAGATCATAAAATGCCAGCTACTTCAACAATCTCTACAAGAAAAACAGATCTCAAAATGCCAGCTGCATCAATAATCTCTCAAAATATGACAGATCTTAAAATGCCAGCTACATCAGTAATCTGAACAAAATACAACAGATCTTAAAATGACAGCTACATCAGTAATCTCTACATAATATGACAGATCTCAAAACCTGCATCATCATAAATGACTGCAAAATAGGAAAGATCTCAATACCAGATACATCAACAATCTCTGCAAAACATGACAGATCTCAAAATGCCAGCTATATCAATGATCTGTACAAAATATGACTGATATCAAAATGCCAGTTAGGTCAGTAAACTCTGCAAACTATGACAGATCTCAAAATGCCAGCTACCTCAGTAATCTCTTCAAAATTCGGCAGGTCTAAAACTAGCTACATGAGAAATTTCTACAAAATATGACAGATCTCAAAACCAACTACATCAACATTCTAAACAAAATATGACAAATTTCAAAATGCAAGCAACATCATCAATTTCTCCTGACTATGACAGATATTATAGTGCCAGCTACATTAGTAATCTCTGCAAAGCATGACAGATCTCAAAATGACAGCAATAACAATAATCTCTGCAAAATGAGACAGATCTAAAATGCCAGCTCATCAGCAGTCTCTAAAAAAACAACAGACCTCAAAATGCCAGCAATATTAATAATCTCGATAAAATGTGACACACCTCAAAATGACGGTTACATCAGTAATCTCTACAAAATATGACAGATCTCAAAATGCCAGCTACATCAGTAATCTCTGAAAATATGACAGATCTCAAAACCAGCTATATCACCAAACTCTACAAAATATGACAAATCATAAAATGCCAGCAACATAAGCAATCTCTGCAAAATATGACAGATCGCAAAATGCCAGCTACTTCAACAATCTCTACAAAGAAAAACAGATCTCAAAATGCCAGCTGCATCAATAATCTCTCCAAAATATGACAGATCTTAAAATGCCAGCTACATCAGTAATCTGAACAAATACAACAGATCTTAAAATGACAGCTACATCAGTAATCTCTACAAAATATAACAGATCTCAAAACCTGCATCATCATTAATGACTGCAAAATAGGACAGATCTGAATACCAGATACATCAGCAATCTCTACAAAACATGACAGATCTCAAAATGCCAGCTATATCAATAATCTCTGTAAAATGAGACAGATCTCAAAATGCCTGCTACATCAGCAACCTCTAAAAAAAGCTATAGATGTCAAAATGCCAGCAATATTAATAATCTCGACAAAATATGACACACCTCAAAATGACAGTTACATCAGTAATCTCTACAAAATATGACAGATCTCAAAATGTCAGCTACATCAGTAATCTCTGCAAAATATTAAAGATCTAAAAACCAGCAATATCAAAAATCTCTACAAAATATGACAAATCACAAAATGCCACCTACACAAGCAATCTCTGCAAAATATGACAGATCACAAAATGCCAGCTACATCAGCAATCTCTACAAAGTACAACAGATCTCAAAATGCCAGCTACATCAATAATATCTACAAAATATGACATATCTCAAAATGCCAGCTACATCAACCTTCTCTACACAATATGACAGATCTCAAAATGCCAGCTATATCAGTAATCTCTACAAAATATGACAGATCTCAAAATGCCAGCTACATCAGTAATCTCTACAGAATGACAGATCTCAAAATGCCAGCTACATCAATAATCTCTACAAACATGACAGATCTCAAAATGCCAGCTATAGCAATAATCTCTGCAAATGAGACAGATCTCAAAATGCCAGCTAAATCAGCAATCTATAAAAAAAACACAGATCTCAAAATGCCAGCAATATAAATAATCTCCAGGAAATATGACACACCTCAAAATGACAGCTACATCAGAATTCTCTGCAAAATATGACAGATCTCAAAACTAGCTATATCAACAATCTCTACAAAATATGATAAATTGCAAAATGCCAGCTACATCAATAACCTCTACAAAATATGACAGATCTCAAAATGCCAGCTACATCAGCAATCTCAACAAATTACGGCAGTACCAGCTATATCAGTAATCTCTACAAAATATGATAGGTCTCAAAATTCCACCTACATCAGCAATATGTTCAAAATACAACAGCTCTGAAAATATCAGATACATTAATAAACTCTACAAATTATGACAGATCTCAAAATGCAGCTGCATTATTAATCTCCACAAAACATGACAGATCTCAAAATGCGAGCTTCCTCAGCCATCTCTACAAAAGATGACATCTCAAAATGCCAGCTGCATCAACAATGTCTACTAAGTATGATCAGATATTATAATGCCAGCTACATCAGTAATCTCTACAAAATGCAACAGATCTCAAAATGCCAGCTATATCAATGATCTCTACAAAATATGACAGATGTCAAAATGCCAGTTAGATTAGTAAACTCTACAAAATACTACATATCTCAAAATGCCAGCTACATCAATAATCTCTACAAAACACGACAGGTCTAAAAACTAGCTACATGAGGAATCTCTACAAAATACGACAGATCTTAAAACCAGCTACATCAACAATCTATACAAATATGACAGATCTCAAAATGCCAGCTACATCAACAAAGTCTACTGACTTTGACAGATATTATAGCGCCAGCTACATCAGTAATCTCTGCAAATCGACATATCTCAAAATGCCAGTTAGATCAGTAATCCTACAAAAAATGACAGATCTCAAAATGCCAGCTACAACAGTAATCTATACAAAATACAGCAGATCTCAAAAACAGGTAGATCAGCAAACTCTGCAAAATTTGCAGATCTCAAAACAAGCTACATCAACAATCTCTACAAAACATGACAGATCTCAAAATACCAGCTACATCAACAAAGTCTACTGACTTTGACAGATTTTATAGTGCCAGTTACATCAGTAATCTTGGCAAAATGTGACAGATCTCAAAATGCCAGCTATATCAACAGTTTCTACAAAATTTGACAGATCTCAAAATTCCAGTTAGATCAGTAATCTCTTCAAAAATACGACAGATCTCAACAATGTCTACTAACTATGACAGATGATATGATGCTAGCTACATCAGTAATCTATACAAAATGCAGCAGATCTCAAAAATGCCAGTTATTTCAATGATCTCTGCAAATTATGACTGATCTCACATTGTCAGTTATATCAGTAGTCTCAACAAAATACAACAGATCCCAAAATGCCAGCAACATCAACAATGTCTACTAACTATGACAGATACTATAGTGCCAGCTACATCAGTAATCTCTACAAAATGTGACAGATCTCAAAATGCCAGCTATAACAACAATTTCTACAAAATATGACAGATCTCAAAATTATAGTTAGATTAGTAATCTCCACAAAATACACAGTTCTCAAAACCAGCTACGTCAACAATCTCTACAAAATATGACAGATCTCAAAACCAGCTACATCAGCAATCTCTACAAGATATGAGAGATCTCAAAACCAGCTACATCAACAATCTCTATAAATATGACAGATCTCAAAATGCAAGCTACAGCCACAATCTCGACTAAATATGATGGCTCTCAATATGCCAGCTAAATCAATAATCTCTACAAAACAAGACAGATCTCAAACTGCCAGGTATGTGAACAATCTCAACAAAATATGACAGATCTCAAGTTGCCAGCTACATCAGCAATCTCTTCACAATATGACACCTCTCAAAATTCCAGCGACATCAATAATCTCTCCAAAATTCGACAGATCTCAAAATGCCAGCTACATCAGTAATCTCTACAAAATACAACAGATCTCAAAATGCCAGCTACATCAGTAATCTCTACAAAATATGAGAGTCCTCAAAACCAGCCACATCATCAATGTCTTCAAAATAGACAGATCTCAAACCAGCTACATCAACAATCTGTAAAAATATGACAGATCTCAAATGCCAGCTGCATCAACAAAGTTCATTGACTTTCACAGATATTATAGTGCCAGCTACATCAGTAATCTCTGCAAATGCAAGATCTCAAAATGCCAACTATATCGATAGTTTCTACAAAATTTGACATATCTCAAAATTCCAGTAAGATCAGTAATCTACAAGATACTGATAGATCTCAAAATGCCAGCTACAACAGTAATCTACACAAAATACAACACATCTCAAAACAGGTAGATCAGCAATCTCTGTAAAATTAATAGTTCTCAAAACCAGCTACATCAACAATCTCTTAAAACATGACAGATTTCAAAATGCCAGCTATATCAATAATCTCGACAAATATGACACACCTCAAAATGAAAGTTACATCAGTAATCTGCAAAATATAACAGATCTCAAAATGCCAGCTACATCAGTAATCTCTGCAAAATATGACAGATCTCAAAACCAGCTATATCAACAATCTCTACAATATATGACAAATCACAAAATGCCTGCTACATAAGCAATCTCTGCAAAATATGACAGATCGCAAAATGCCAGCTACATCAGTAATCTCTGCAAAATGCGAAAGATCTCAAAATGCCAGCTATATCGACAGTTTCTACAAAATTTGACAGATCTCAAAATTCCAGTAAGATCAGTAATCTCTACAAAATACGATAGATTTCAAAATGCCAGCTACATCAGTAATCTATACAAAATACAACACATCTCAAAAACAGGTAGATCAGCAATCTCTGTAAAATTAACAGATCTCAAAACCAGCTACATCAACAATCTCTACAAAACATGACAGATTTCAAAATGCCAGCTATATCAATAATCTCGACAAAATATGACACACCTCAAAATGAAAGTTACATCAGTAATCTCTGCAAAATATGACAGATCTCAAAACCAGCTATATCAACAATCTCTACAAAATATGACAAATCACAAAATGCCAGCTACATAAGCAATCTCTGCAAAATATGACAGATCGCAAAATGCCAGCTACATCAGCAATCTCTAGAAAATATGACATATCTCAAAATGCCAGCAACATCAACAATCTCTAGACAATATGACAGATCTCAAAATTCCAGCTACATCAGCAATCCCTACAAATTACAACAGTTTTCAAAATGCCTGCTATATCAACAATATCAACAAAACATGACAGATCTCAAAATGCCAGCGACATCAGTAATGTCTACAAAATATGACATATCGCAAAATGCCAGTGACATCAGCAATCTTTACAAAATACGACAGATCACAAAACCAGTTACATCAACAATATCTACAAAATATGACAGATCTGAAAACCAGCTACATCAGTAATCTCTTCAAAATATGACACGTCAAAATGCCAGCTACAACACTAATCTCAAATAAATACGACAGCTCTCAAAATGCCAGCAAAATCAATAATCTCTGCAAAATATGACAGACTTCAAAATGCCAGCAACATGAATAATCTCAATAAAATACCACTGATCTCAAGTTGCCAGATACATCATCAATCTCTACTCAATATGACTCCTCTCAAAATGCCAACTACATCAATAATCTCTCCAAAATACAACAGATCTTAAAATGCCAGCTACATCAGTAATCTGAACAAACTACAACAGATCTTAAAATGACAGCTACACCAGTAATCTCTACAAAATATGACAGATCTCAAAAACAGCAACATCATCAATGACTACAAAATAGGACAGATTTCAAACCAGCTACATCAACAATCTGTAAAGAATATGACAGATCACAAAATGCCAGCTGTATCAGCAATCTCTACAAAATATAGCAGATCTTAACATGCCAGCTACATCAACAATCTGTACAAAATACGACAGATCTAAATATGCCTGCTACATCAGCAATCTCTACAAATTACAACAGATCTCAAAATGCCAGCCACATCAACAATCTCTACAAAATATTACTGATCTGAAAATGCCAGCTACATCAGCAATCTCAGCAAAATACAGAATCGTCAGCTATATCAGCCATCTCTATAAAATATGACATATCTCAAAATGCCAGCTACATCAGCATTATGTACAAAATACAACAGCTCTCAATATACCAGCTACATTAATAAACTCTACAAAATATGACAGATCTCAAAATGCAGCTACATCAAGAATCTCTACAAAATATGGCAGATCTCAAAATGCGAGCTTCATTAGCCGTCTCTAAAAAAGACGACATTTCAAAATGCCAGCTACATCAACAATGTCTACTAACTATGACAGATAATATGATGCTAGCTACAACAGTAATCTATACAAAATGCAGCAGATCTCATAATGCCAGTTATTTCAATGATCTCTGCAAAATATGACTGATCTCAAAATGTCAGTTAGATCAGTAGTGTCTACAAAATACAACAGATCCCAAAATGCCAGCAACATCAACAATGTCTACTAACTATGACAGATACTATAGTGCCAGCTACATCAGTAATCTCTGCAAAATGTGACAGATCTAAAAATGCCAGCTATATCAACAATTTCTACAAAATATGACAGATCTCAAAATTACAGTTAGATCAGTAATCTCTACAAAATACACAGTTCTCAAAACCAGCTACGTCAACAATCTCTACAAAATATGAAGATCTCAAAATGCATGCTACATCCACAATCTCGACTAAATATGATGGCTCTCAATATGCCAGCTAAATCAATAATCTCTACAAAATATGACAGATCTCAAAATGCCAGGTATGTGAACAATCTCAACAAAATATGACAGATCTCAAGTTGCCAGCTACATCAGCAATCTCTTCACAATATGACACCTCTCAAAATTCCAGCTACATCAATAATCTCCCCATAATTCGACAGATCTCAAAATGCCAGCTACATCAGTAATCTCTACAAAATATGACAGTCCTCAAAACCAGCCACATCATCAATGTCTTCAAAGTAGGACAGATCTCAAACCAGCTACATCAACAATCTGTTAAAAATACGACAGATCTCAAAATGCCAGCTGCATCAACAAAGTCTACTGACTTTCACAGATATTATAGTGCCAGCTACATCAGTAATCTCTGCAAAATGTGACAGATCTCAAAATGCCAGCTATATCTACAGTTTCTACAAAATTTGACAGATCACTAAATTCCAGTAAGATCAGTAATCTGTACAAAATACGACAGATCTCAAAATCCCTGCTACAACAGTAATCTATTCAAAATACAACACATCTCAAAAACAGTTTAATCAGCAAATTCTGCAAAATTCGCATATCTCAAAACCAGCTAAATCAACAATCTCTACAAAACATGACAGATTTCAAAATGCCAGCTGTATCAATAATCTCTGCAAAATGAGACAGGTATCATAATGCCAGCTACATCAGCATTCTCTAAAAAATAAAAAGATCTCAAAATGCCAGCAATATTAATAATCTCGACAAAATATGACACACCTCAAAATGAAAGTTACATCAGTAATCTCTACAAAATATGACAGATCTCAAAATGCCAGCTACATCAGCATTATGTACAAAATACAACAGCTCTCAATATACCAGCTACATTAATAATCTCTACAAAATATGACAGATCTCAAAATGCAGCTACATCAAGAATCTATACAAAATATGGCAGATCTCAAAATGCGAGCTTCATCAGCCATCTCTAAAAAAAACGACTTCTCAAAATGCCAGATACATCAACAATGTCTACTAACTATGACAGATAATATGATGCTAGCTACATAAGTAATCTATACAAAATGCAACAGATCTCAAAATGCCAGTTATTTCAATGATCTCTCCAAAATATGACTGATCTCAAAATGCCAGTTAGATCAGTAGTCTCTGCAAAACACAGCAGATCCAAAAATGCCAGCTACATCAACAATGTAAACTAACTATGACAGATATTATAGTGCCAGCTACATCAGTAATCTCTGCAAAATGTGACAGATCACAAAATGCCAGCTATTTCAACAATTTTTACCAAATATGACAGATCTCAAAATTCCAGTAAGATCAGTAATCTCTACAAAATACACAGATCTCAAAACCAGCTACATCAACAATCTCTACAAAATATGACAGATCTCAAAACCAGCTACATCAGCAAAATCTACAAAATAAGAGAGATCTCAAAACAAGCTACATCAACAATCTCTACAAAATATGACAGATCTCAAAATACAAGCCACATCCACAATCGACTAAATACGACGGCTCCCAATATGCCAGGTAAATCAATAATCTTTACAAAGTATGACAGATCTCAAAATGCCAGGTATGTGAACAATCTCAACAAAATATGACAGATCTCAAGTTGCCAGCTACATCAGCAATCTCTTCACAATACGACACCTCTCAAAACTCCAGCTACATCAATAATCTCTCCACTATTCGACAGATCTCAAAATGCCAGCTACATCAGTAATCTCTACAAAATAAAACAGATCTTAAAATGCCAGCTACATCAGTAATCTCTACAAAATATGACAGTCCTCAAAACCAGCCACATCATCAATGTCTTCAAAATAGGACAGATCTCAAATCAGCTACATCAACAATCTCTGCAAAATATGACAGATCACATAATGCCAGCTACATCAGTAATCTCAACAGAATACGACAGATTTCAAAATGCCAGCTACATCAACAATCTCTACAAAACATGACAGCCCTCTAAATGACAGCTACATCAGTAATCTCTACAAAATTTGACATATCTCAAAATGCCAGCTACATCAGTAATCTCTGCAAAATATGACAGATCTCAAAACTAGCTATATCAACAATCTCTACAAAATATGACAAATCACAAAATGCCAGCTACATAAGCAATCTCTGCAAAATAAGGCAGATCTCAAAATGCCAGCTACATCAGCAATCTCTACAAAATACAACAGATCTCAAAATGCCAGCTACATCAATAACCTCTACAAAATATGACAAATCTCAAAATGCCAGTTACATCAGCAATCTCAACAAATTACAGCAGTACCAGCTATATCGGTAATCACTACAAAATATGACAGTTCTCAAAATGCCAACTACATCAGCAAAATGTTCAAAATACAACAGCTCTGAAAATAGCAGATACATTAATAATCTCTACAAAATATGACATATCTCAAAATGCAGCTACATTAATAATCTCTACAAAACATGACAGATCTCAAAATGCGAGCTTCCTCAGCCATCTCTGCAAAAGATGACATCTCAAAATGCCAGCTACATCAACAATGACTGCTAACTATGACAGATATTATAATGCCAGCTACATCAGTAATCTTTACAAAATGCAATAGATCTCAAAATGCCAGCTACATCAATGATCTCTACAAAATTTGATAGATGTCAGAATTCCAGTTAGATCAGTAAACACTACAAAATACTACAGACCTCCAAATGCCAGCTACATCAGTAATCTCTACAAAACATGACAGGTCTAAAAACTAGCTACATGAGGAATCTCTACAAAAAACGACAGATCTCAAAACCAGCTACATCAACAATCTGTACAAAATATAACAGATCTCAAAATCTAAGCTACATCAACAAAGTCTACTGACTTTGACACATATTATAGTGCAAGCTACATCAGTAATCTCTACAAAAGGAGACAGACCTCAAAATGCTAGCTATATCAACAGATTCTACAAAATTTGACAGATCTCAAAATTCCAGTTAGATCAGTAATCTCTACAAAATACGACAAATCTCAAAATGCCAGCTACAACAGTAATCTAAACAAAATACAGCAGATCTCAAAAACAGGTAGATCAGCAAAATCTGCAAAATTTTCAGATCTCAAAACCAGCTACATCAACAATCTCTACAAAACATGACAGATATCAAAATGCCAGCTACAACAAAAAAGTCTAATGACTTTGACAGCTATTATAGTGCCAGCTACATCAGTAATCTCTGTAAAATGCAACAGATCTCAAAATGCCAGGTTTTAAACAGTTTCTACAAAATTTGACAGATCTCAAAATTCCAGTTAGATCAGTAATCTCTACAAAATACGACAGATCTCAAAATGCCAGCTACAACAGTAATCTATACAAATTACAACAGATCTCAAAAACAGGTAGATCAGCAACCTCTGCAAAATTTGCAGATCTCAAAACCAGCTACATCAACAATCTCTACAAAACATGACAGATCTCAAAATGCCAGCTATATCAATAATCTTTGCAAAATGAGACAGATCTCAAAAGGCCAGCAACATCAGCAATCTCTAAAAAAAAACAGATCTCAAAATGCCAGCAATATTAATAATCTCGACAAAATAGGACACACCTCAAAATGACAGTTACATCAGTAATCTCTGCAAAATATGACATATCTCAAAACCAGCTATATCAACAATCTCTACAAAATATGACAAATCACAAAATGAGAGCTACATAAGCAATCCCTGCAAAATATGACAGATCGCAAAATGCCAGCTATATCAGCAATCTCTACAAAGTAAAACAGATCTCAAAATGCCAGCTACATCAATAATCTCTACAAAATATGACATATCTCAAAATGCCAGCTACATCAATAATCTCTCCAAAATATGACAGATCTTAAAATGATAGCTACATCAGTACTCTGAACAAAATACATCAGATCTTAAAATGACAGTAACATCAGTAATCTCTACAAAATATGACAGATGTCAAAACCAGCAACATCATCAATGACTACAAAATAGGACAGATCTCAAAACCAGCTACATCAACAATCTCTACAAAACATGACAGATCTCAAAATGCCAACTATATCAATAATCTCTGCAAAATGAGACTGATCTCAAAATGCCAGCTACATCAGCAATCTCTAGAAAAAACAACAGATCTCAAAATGCCAGCAATATTAGTAATCTCGACAAAATATGACACATCTCAAAATGACAGTTACATCAGTAATCTCTACGAATTATGACAAATCTCGAAATGCCAGCTACATCAGTAATCTCTGCAAAATATGACAGATCTTATAACCAGCTATATCAGCAATCTCTAGAAAATATGACAAATCACAAAATGCCAGCTACATAAGCAATCTCTGCAAAACATGACAGATCGCAAAATGCCAGCTACATCAACAATCTCTACAAAGTACAACAGATCTCAAAATGCCAGCTACATCAACAATCTCTACAATATGACAGATCTTAAAATGCAAGCTACATCAGTAATCTCCACAAAATGAGACAGATCTCAAAATTTCAGCTACATCAGTATTCTCTACAAATTACAACAGATTTCAAAATGCCTGCTATATCAGCAATCTCAACAAAACATGACAGATCTCAAAATGCCAGCTACATCAGTAATGTCTACAAAATATGACAGATCGCAAAATGCCAGCAACATCAGCAATCTTTACAAAATACGGCAGATCACAAAACCAGTTACATCAACAATCTCTACAAAATATGACAGATGTAAAAAACAGCTACATCAGTAATCTCTTCAAAATATGATAGATCTCAAAATGCCAGCCACATCCCTAATCTTGATTAAATACTACAGCTCTCAAAATGCCAGCAAAATCAATAATCTCTGCAAAATATGACAGACTTCAAAATGCCAGCTACATGAATAATCTCAATAAAATATGACTGATCCCAAGTTGCCAGATACATAAACAATCTCTACTCAATATGACTCCTCTCAAAATGCCAGCTACATCAATAATCTCTCCAAAATACGACAGATCTTAAAATGCCAGCTGCATCAGTAATCAGATCAAAATGCAACAGATCTTAAAATGACAGCTACATCAGTAATCTCTACAAAATATGACAGATCTCAAAACCAGCAACATCATCAATGACTTCAAAATAGGACCGATCTCAAACCGGCTACATCAACAATCTGTAAAAAATATGACAGATCTCAAAATGCCAGCAGTATCAGCAATCTCTACAAAATACAGCAGATCTTAACATGCCAGCTACATCAACAATCCGTACAAAATGCGACGGCTCTCAATATGCCAGCTAAATCATTAATCTCTTCAAAATATGACAGATCTCAAAATGCCAGATATGTGAACAATCTCAACAAAATATGACAGATCTCAAGTTGTCAGCTACATCAGCAATCTCATCACAATACGACACCTCTCAAAATTCCAGCTACAACAATAATCTCTCCATAATTCAACAGATGTCAAAATTCCAGCTACATCAGTAATCTAAACAAACTGCAACAGATCTCAAAATGCCAGTTATTTCAATGATCTTTGCAAAATATGACTGATCTCAAAATGCCAGTTAGATCAGTAGTCTCTACAAAATGCAACAGATCCCAAAATACCAGCTACATCAACAATCTCTTCGAAATATTAGAGATGTGAAAATGCCAGCTACATCAGCAATCTCAACAAAATACGGAATTGTCAGCTATATCAGCAATCTCTATAAATTATGACAGATCTCAAAATGTCAGCTACATCAGCATTATGTACAAAATACAACAACTCTCAATATACCTGCTACATTAATAATCTCTACAAAATATGACAGATCTCAAAATGCAGGTACATCAAGAACCTCTACAAAATATGGCAGATCTCAAAATGCGAGCTTCATCAGCCATCTCTACAAAAGACGACATCTCAAAATGCCTGCTACATCAACAATGTCTACTAACCATGACAGATAATATGATGCTAACTACATCAGTAATCTATACAAAATGCAACAAATCTCAAAATGCCAGTTATTTCAATGATCTCTGCAAAATATGACTGATCTCAAAATGCCACTTAGATCAGTAGTCACTACAAAATACAACAGATCCCAAAATGCCAGCTACATCAACAATGTCTACTAACTATGACAGATATTAAAGTGCCAGCTACATCAGTAATCTCTGCAGAATGTGAAAGATCTCAAATAGCCAGCTACATCAGCAATCTCTTCCCAATACAACACCTCTCAAAATTCCAGCTACATCAATAATCTCTCCATTATTCGACAGATGTCAAAATGCCAGCTACATTAGTAATCTCTACAAAATACAACAGATCTTAAAATGCCAGCTACATCAGTAATCTCTACAAAATATGACAGAACTCAAAACCAGCCACATCATCAATGTCTTCAAAATAGGACAGATCTCAGTCCAGCTACATCAACATTCAGTAAAAAATATGACAGATCTCAAAATGCCAGCTGCATCAGCAATCTTTACAAAATACAGCAGATCTTAACATGCCATCTACATCAACAATCTCTACAAAATATGACAGATCTCAAAATGTCAGGTACATCAGCAATATGTACAAAATTCAACAGATCTCAAAATGCAGCTACATTAATAATCTCTACAAAATATGACAGATTTCAAAATGCGAGCTTCATCAGCCATCTCTACAAAAGACGACATCTCAAAATGCCAGCTACATCAACAATGTCTACTAACTATGATAGATATTGTAATGCAAGCTACATCAGTAATCGCAACAAAATGTAACAGATCTCAAAATGCCAGCTATATCAATGATCTCTACAAAATATGACTGATGTCAAAATGCCAGTTGGGTCAGTAAACTCTGCAAACTACGACAGATCTCAAAATGCCAGCTACCTCAGGAATCTCTTCAAAATACGGCAGGTCTAAAAACTAGCTACATGAGAAATCTCTACAAAATACGACAGATCTCAAAACCAGCTACATCAACATTCTAAACAAAATATGACAAATCTCAAAATGCAAGCAACATCATCAGTTTCTCCTGACTATGAGAGATATTATAGTGCCAGCTACATCAATAATCTCTGGAAAACATGACAGATCTCAAAATGCCAGCAATAACAATAATCTCTGCAAAATGAAACAGATCTAAAATGCCAGCTACATCAGCAATCTCTAAAAAAAACAACAGACCTCAAAATGCCAGCAATATTAATAATCTCAATAAAATGTGACACACCTCAAAATGATGGTTACATCAGCAATCTCTACAAAATATGACAGATCACAATATGCCAGCTACATCAGTAATCTCTGCAAAATATGACAGATCTTAAAATGCCAGCTGCATCAGTAATCAGAACAAAATACAACAGATCTTAAAATGACTGCTACATCAGTAATCGCTACAAAATATGACAGATCTCAAAACCAGCAACATTATCGATGACTACAAAATAGGGCAATCTCAAACCGGCTACATCAACAATCTGTAAAAAATATGACAGATCTCAAAATGCCAGCTGTATCAGTAATCTCTACAAAATACAGCAGATCTTAACATGCCAGCTACTTTCAACAATCTGTACAAAATACGACGGCTCTCAATATGCGCGCTAAATCACTAATCTCTACAAAATATGACAGATCTCAAATTGCCAGGTATGTGAACATTCTCAACAAAATATGACAGATCTCAAGTTGCCAGCTACATCAGCAATCTCTTCACAATACGACACCTCTCAAAATTCCAGCTACATCAATAATCTCTCCATAATTCGACAGATGTCAAAATTCCAGCTACATCAGTAATCTAAACAAACTGCAACAGATCTCAAAATGCCAGTTATTTCAATGATCTCTGCAAAATATGACTGATCTCAAAATGCCAGTTAGATCAGTAGTCTCTACAAAATACAACAGATCCCAAAATACCAGCTACATCACCAATCTCTTCAAAATATTAGAGATGTGAAAATGCCAGCTACATCAGCAATCTCAACAAAATACGGAATTGTCAGCTATATCAGCAATCTCTATAAATTATGACAGATCTCAAAATGCCAGCTACATCAACATCATGTACAAAATACAACAGCTCTCAATATACCTGCTACAATAATAATCTCTACAAAATATGACAGATCTCAAAATGCAGGTACATCAAGAATCTCTACAAAATATGGCAGATCTCAAAATGCGAGCTTCATCAGCCATCTCTACAAAAGACGACATCTCAAAATGCATGCTACCTCAGCAATGTCTACTAACTATGACAGATAATATGATGCTAACTACATAAGTAAACTACACAAAAAGCAACAGATCTCAAAATGCCAGTTATTTCAATGATCTCTGCAAAATATGACTGATCTCAAAATGCCACTTAGATCAGTAGTCTCTACAAAATACAACAGATCCCAAAATGCCAGCTACATCAACAATGTCTACTAACTATGACAGATATTATAGTGCCAGCTACATCAGTAATCTCTGCAAAATGTGAAAGACTCAAGTTGCCAGCAACATCAGCAATCTCTTCACAATATGACACCTCTCAAAATTCCAGCTACATCAATAATCTCTCCATAATTCGACAGATGTCAAAATGCCTGCTACATCAGTAATCTCTACAAAATACAACAGATCTTAAAATGCCAGCTACATCAGTAATTTCTACAAAATATTACAGATCTCAAAACCAGCCACATCATCAATGTCTTCAAAATAGGACAGATCTCAATTCAGCTACATCAACATTCTGTAAAAAATATGACAGATCTCAAAATGCCAGCTGCATCAGCAATCTTTACAAAATACAGTAGATCTTAACATGCAATCTACATCAACATTCTCTACAAAATATGACAGATCTCAAAATGCCAGGTACATCAGCAACATGTACAAAATACAACAGATCTCAAAATGCAGCTACATTAATAATCTCTACAAAATATGACAGATTTCAAAATGCGAGCTTCATCAGCCATCTCTACAAAAGATGACATCTCAAAATGCAAGCTACATCAACAATGTCTACTAATTATGATAGATATTGTAATGCAAGCTACATCAGTAATCGCTACAAAATGTAACAGATCTCAAAATGCCAGCTATATCAATGATCTCTACAAAATATGACTGATGTCAAAATGCCAGTTAGGTCAGTAAACTCTGCAAACTATGACAGATCTCAAAATGCCAGCTACCTCAGTAATCTCTTCAAAATACGGCAGGTCTAAAATCTAGCTACATGAGAAATCTCTACAAAATATGACAGATCTCAAAACCAGCTACATCAGCATTCTAAACAAAATATGACAAATCTCAAAATGCAAGCAACATCATCAATTTCTCCTGAATATGACAGATATTATAGTGCCAGCTACATCACTAATCTCTGGAAAACATGACAGATCACAAAATGCCAGTAATAACAATAATCTCTGTAAAATGAGACAGATCTAAAATGCCAGCTACATCAGCAATCTCTAAAAAAAAACAACAGACCCCAAAATGCCAGCAATATTAATAATCTTGATAAAATGTGACACACCTCAAAATGACAGTTACATCAGTAATCTCTACAAAATATGACAGATCTCAAAATACCAGCTACATCAGTATTCTCTGCAAAATATGACAGATCTCAAAACCAACTATATCACCAATCTCTACAAAATATGACAAATCACAAAATGCCAGCAACATAAGCAATCTCTGCAAAATATGACAGATCGCAAAATGCCAGCTACTTCAACAATCTCTACAAAGAAAAACAGATCTCAAAATGCCAGCTGCATCAATAATCTCTCCAAAATATGACAGATCTTAAAATGCCAGCTACATCAGTAATCTGAACAAAATACAACAGATCTTAAAATGACAGCTACATCAGTAATCTCTAAAAATATGACAGATCTCAAAACCTGCATCATCATCAATGACTGCAAAATAGGACAGATTTCAAAACCAGATACATCAACAATCTCTACAAAACATGACAGAGCTCAAAATGCCAGCTATATCAATAATCCCTGCAAAATGAGACAGATCTCAAAATGCCAGCTACATCAGCAATCTCTATAAAAAGCTACAGATCTCAAAATGCCAGCAATATTAATAATCTCGACAAAATATGACACACCTCAAAATGACAGTTACATCAGTAAACTCTACAAAATATGACAGATCTCAAAATGCCAGCTACATCAGTAATCTCTGCAAAATATTAAAGATCTCAAAACCAGCAATATCAAAAATCTTTACAAAATATGACAAATCACAAAATGCCACCTACATAAGCAATCTCTGCAAAATATGACAGATCACAAAATGCCAGCTACATCAGCAATCTCTACAAAGAACAACAGATCTCAAAATGCCAGCTAAATCAGTAATCTCTATGGAATACAATAGATCTCAAAATGCCAGCTACATCAAAAATCTCTACAAAACAGGACAGATCTCAAAATGCCAGCTATAGGATTAATCTCTGCAAAATGAGAAAGATCTCAAAATGCCAGCTAAATCAGCAATCTATAAATAAAACTCAGATCTCAAAATGCCAGCAATATGAATAATCTCCTGGAAATATGACACACCTCAAAATGACAGCTACATCAGCAATTTCTACAAAATATTACAGATCTCAAAATGCCAGCTACATCCGTAATCTCTGCAAAATGTGACAGATCTCAAAACTAGCTATATCAACAATCTCTACAAAATATGACAAATTGCAAAATGCCAGCTACATAAGCAATCTCTGCAAAATAAGACAGAGCTCAAAATGCCAACTACATCAGCAATCTCTACAAAATACAACAGCTCTCAAAATGCCAGCTACATCAATAACCTCTACAAAATATGACAGATCTCAAAATGCCAGCTACATCAGCAATCTCAACAAATTACGGGAGTACCAGCTATATCAGTAATCTCTACAAAATATGATAAGTCTCAAAATGCCAGCTACATCAGCAATATGTTCAAAATACAACAGCTCTGAAAATATCAGATACATTAATAAACTCTACAAATTATGACAGATCTCAAAATGCAGCTACATTATTAATCTCTACAAAACATGACAGATCTCAAAATGCGAGCTTCCTCAGCCATCTCTACAAAAGATGACATTTCAAAATGCCAGCTGCATCAACAATGCCTACTAACTATGATCAGATATTATAATGCGAGCTACATAAGTAATCTCTACAAAATGCAACAGATCTCAAAATGTCAGCTATATCAATGATCTCTACAAAATATGACAGATGTCAAAATGCCAGTTAGATTAGTAAACTCTACAAAATACTACATATCTCAAAATGCCAGCTACATCAGTAATCTCTACAAAACACGACAGGTCTAAAAACTAGCTACATGAGGAATCTCTACAAAATACGACAGATCTTAAAACCAGCTAAATCAACAATCTATGCAAAATATGACAGATCTCAAAATGCCAGCTACATTAATATTCTCTCCAAAATACGACAGATCTTAAAATGACAGCTACATCAGTAATCTAAACAAAATACATCAGATCGTATAATGACAGCAACATCAGTAATCTCTATAAAGTATGACAGATGTCAAAACCAGCAACATCATCAATGACTACAAAATAGGACAGATCTCAAAATGCCTGTTATATCAATAATCTCTGCAAAATGAGACTGATCTCAAAATGCCAGCTACATCAGCAATCTCTAAAAAAAACAACAGATCTCAAAATGCCAGCAATATTAGTAATCTCGACAAAATATGACACATCTCAAAATGACAGTTACATAAGTAATCTCTACAAATTATGACAGATCTCAAAATGCAAGCTACATCAGTAATCTCTGCAAAATATGACAGATCTTATAACCAGCTATATCAACAATCTCTAGAAAATATGACAAATAACAAAATGCCAGCTACATAAGCAATCTCTGCAAAATATGACAGATCACAAAATGCCAGCTACATCAGCAATCTCAACAAAGTACAACAGATCTCAAAATGACAGCTACATCAACAATCTCTACACAATATGACAGATCTTAAAATGCAAGCTACATCAGTAATCTCCACAAAATGCGACAGATCTCAAAATTTCAGCTACATCAGCATTCTCTACAAATTACAACAGATTTCAAAATGCCTGCAATATCAGCAATCTCAACAAAACATGACCGATCTCAAAATGCCAGCTACATCAGTAATGTCTACAAAATATGACAGATCGCAAAATGCCAGCAACATCAGCAATCTTTACAAAATACGGCAGATCACAAAACCAGTTACATCAACAATCTCTACAAAATATGACAGATCTAAAAAACAACTACATCTGTAATCTCTTCAAAATATGATAGATCTCAAAATGCCAGCCACATCCCTAATCTCGATTAAATACTACAGCTCTCAAAATGCCAGCAAAATCAATAATCTCTGCAAAATATGACAGACTTCAAATTGCCAGCTACATGAATAATCTCAATAAAATATGACTGATCCCAAGTTGCCAGATACATCAACAATCTCTACTCAATATGACTCCTCTCAAAATGCCAGCTACATCAATAATCTCTCCAAAATATGACAGATCTTAAAATGACAGCTGCCTCAGTAATCAGAACAAAATACAACAGATCTTAAAATGACAGCTACATCAGTAATCTCTACAAAATACGACAGATCTCAAAACCAGCAACATCATCAATGACAACAAAATAGGACAGCTCTCAAAACGGCTACATCAACAATCTGTAAAAAATACGACAGATCTCAAAATGCCAGCTCTATCAGCAATCTCTACAAAATAAAGAAGATCTTAACATGCCAGCTACATCAACAATCTGTACAAAATACGACGGCTCTCAATATGCCAGCTAAATCACTAATCTCTACAAAATATGACAGATCTCAAAATGCTAGGTATGTGAACAATCTCAACAAAATATGACAGATCTCAAGTTGCCAGCCACATCAGCAATCTCTTCACAATACGACACCTCTCAAAATTCCAGCTACATAAATAATCTCTTCATAATTTGACAGACGTCAAAATTCCAACTACATCAGTAATCTAAACAAACTGCAACAGATCTCAAAATGGCAGTTATTTCAATGATCTCTGCAAAATATGACTGATCTCAAAATGCCAGTTAGGTCAGTAGTCTCTACAAAATACAACAGATCCCAAAATACCAGCTACATCAACAATCTCTTCAAAATATTAGAGATGTGAAAATGCCAGCCACATCAGCAATCTCAACAAAATACGGAATTGTCAGCTATATCAGCAATCTCTATAAATTATGACAGATCTCAAAATGCCAGCTACATCAGCATTATGTACAAAATACAACAGCTCTCAATATACCTGCTACATTAATAATCTCCACAAACTATGACAGATCTCAAAATGCAGGTACATCAAGAATCTCTACAAAATATGGCAGATCTCAAAATGCGAGCTTCATCAGCCATCTCTACAAAAGACGACATCTCAAAATGCCTACTACATCAACAATGTCTACTAACTATGACAGAAAATATGATGCTAACTACATGAGTAATCTATGAAAAATGCAACAGATCTCAAAATGCCAGTTATTTCAATGATCTCTGCAAAATATGACTGATCTCAAAATGCCAGTTAGATCAGAGGTCTCTACAAAATACAACAGATCCCAAAATGCCAGCTACATCAACAATGTCTACTAACTATGACAGATATTATAGTGCCAGCTACATCAGTAATCTCTGCAAAATGTGAAACATCTCAAGTTGCCAGCTACATCAGCAATCTCTTCACAATACGACATCTCTCAAAATTCCAGCTACATCAATAATCTCTCCATATTTCAACAGATGTCAAAATGCCAGCTATATCAGTAATCTCTACAAAATACAACAGATCATAAAATGCCAGCTACATCAGTAATCTCTACAAAATATGACAGATCTTAAAACCTGCCACATCATCAATGTCTTCAAAATAGGACAGATCTCAATCCAGCTACATCAACATTCTGTAAAAAATATGACAGATCTCAAAATGCCAGCTGCATCAGCAATCTTTACAAAAAAAAAGCAGATCTTAACATGCAATCTACATCAACAATCTCTACAAAATATGACAGATCTCAAAATGCCAGGTACATCAGCAATATGTACAAAATACAACAGATCTCAAAATGCAGCTACATTAATAATCTCTACAAAATATGACAGATTTCAAAATGTGAGCTTCATCAGCCATCTCTACAAAAGACGACATCTCAAAATGCCATC
This sequence comes from Neoceratodus forsteri, assembly GCA_016271365.2. Classification (NCBI taxonomy): domain Eukaryota; kingdom Metazoa; phylum Chordata; order Ceratodontiformes; family Ceratodontidae; genus Neoceratodus; species Neoceratodus forsteri. Next base: position 877,244,588 of record CM028131.1, on the reverse strand, counting down.
TACATCAACAATGTCTACTAACTATGATAGATATTGTAATGCAAGATACATCAGTAATCGCTACAAAATGTAACAGATCTCAAAATGCCAGCTATATCAATGATCTCTACAAAATATGACTGATGTCAAAATGCCAGTTGGGTCAGTAAACTCTGCAAACTACGACAGATCTCAAAATGCCAGCTACCTCAGGAATCTCTTCAAAATACGGCAGGTCAAAAAACTAGCTACATGAGAAATCTCTACAAAATACGACAGATCTCAAAACCAGCTACATCAACATTCTAAACAAAATATGACAAATCTCAAAATGCAAGCAACATCATCAATTTCTCCTGACTATGACAGATATTATAGTGCCAGCTACATCAGTAATCTCTGCAAAACATGACAGATCTCAAAATGCCAGCTATATCAATAATCTCTGCAAAATGAGACAGATCTCAAAATGCCAGCTACATCAGCAATCTCTAAAAAAAGCTACAGATCTCAAAATGCCAGCAATATTAATAATCTCGACAAAATATGACACACCTAAAAATGACAGTTACATCAGTAATCTCTAAAAAATATGACAGATCTCAAAATGCCAGCTACTTCAGTAATCTCTGCAAAATATTAAAGATCTCAAAACCAGCAATATCAAAAATCTCTACAAAACATGACAAATCACAAAATGCCACCTACATAAGCATTCTCTGCAAAATATGACAGATAACAAAATGCCAGCTACATCAGCAATCTCTACAAAGTACAACAGATCTCAAAATGCCAGCTACATCAATAATCTCTACAAAATACGACATACCTCAAAATGCCAGCTACATCAACAATCTCTACACAATATGACAAATCTCAAAATGCCAGCTATATCAGTAATCTTTACAAAATATGACAGATCTCAAAATGCCAGCTACATCAGTAATCTCTGCAGAATACGACAGATCTCAAAATGCCAGCTACATCAACAATCTATACCAAACATGACAGATCTCAAAATGCCAGCTGTAGCAATAATCTCTGCAAAATGAGACAGATCTCAAAATGCCAGCTAAATCAGCAATCTATAAAAAAACACAGATCTCAAAATGCCAGCAATATAAATAATCTCCAGGAAATATGACACATCTCAAAATGACAGCTACATCGATAATCTCTACAAAATATGACAGATCTCAAAATGCCAGCTACATCAGTAATCTCTGCAAAATGTGACAGATCTCAATACTAGCTATATCAACAATCTCTACAAAATACGAAAAATTGCAAAATTCCAGCTACATAAGCAATCTCTGCAAAATAAGACAGATCTCAAAATGCCAGCCACATCAGCAATCTCTACAAAATACAACAGCTCTCAAAATGCCAGCTACATCAATAACCTCTACAAAATATGACAGATCTCATAATGCCAGCTACATCAGCAATCTCAACAAATTACGGCAGTACCAGCTATATCAGTAATCTCTACAAAATATGATAGGTCTCAAAATGCCAGCTACATCAGCAAAATGTTAAAAATACAACAGCTTTGAAAATATCAGATACATTAATAAACTCTACAAATTATGACAGATCTCAAAATGCAGCTACATTATTAATCTCCACAAAACATGACAGATCTCAAAATGCGAGCTTCCTCAGCCATCACTACCAAAGATGACATCTCAAAATGCCAGCTGCATCAACAATGTCTGCTAACTATGATCAGATATTATAATGCCAGCTACATAAGTAATCTCTACAAAATGCAACAGATCTAAAATTGCCAGCTATATCAATGATCTCTACAAAATATGACAGATGTCAAAATGCCAGTTAGATTAGCAAACTCTACAAAATACTACATATCTCAAAATGCCAGCTACATCAGTAATCTCTTCAAAACACGACAGGTCTAAAAACTAGCTACATGAGGAATCTCTACAAAATACGACAGATCTTAAAACCAGATACATCAACAATCTATACAAAATATGACAGATCTCAAAATGCCAGCTACATCAACAAAGTCTACTGACTTTGACAGATATAATAGCGCCAACTACATCAGTAATCTCTGCAAAATGCCACAGATCTCAAAATGCCAGCTATATCAACAGTTTCTACAAAATTTGACAGATCTCAAAATTTCAGTTAGATCAGTAATCTCTACAAAATATGACAGCTCTCAAGTTGCCAGCTACATGAGCAATCTCTTCACAATATGATACCTCTCAAAATTCCAGCTACATCAATAATCTCTCCATTATTCGACAGATCTCAAAATGCCAGCTACATCAGTAATCTCTACAAAATACAAAAGATCTTAAAATGCCAGCTACATCAGTAATCGCTACAAAATATGACAGTCCTCAAAACCAGCCACATCATCAATGTCTTCAAAATAGGACAGATCTCAAACCAGCTACATCAACAATCTGTAAAAAATATGACAGATCTCAAAATGCCAGCTGAATCAACAATGTCTACTGACTTTCATAGATATTATAGTGCCAGCTACATCAGTAATCTCTGCAAAATGCAACAGATCTCAAAATGCCAGCTATATCGACAGTTTCTACAAAATTTGACAGATCTCAAAATTTCAGTGAAATCTGAAATCTCCACAAAATAGGACAGATCTCAAAATGCCAGCTACAACAGTAATCTATACAAAATACAATACATCTCAAAAACAGGTAGATCAGCAAACTCTGCAAAATTAGCAGATCTCAAAACCAGCTACATCAACAATCTCTACAAAACATGACAGATTTCAAAATGCCAGTTATATCAATAATCTCTGCAAAATGAGACAGATCTCAAAATGCCAGCTACATCAGCATTCTCTAAAAAAAACAAAAGATCTCGAAATGCCACAAATATTAATAATCTCGACAAAATATGACACACCTCAAAAAGAAAGTTACATCAGTAATCTCTGCAAAATATGACAGATCTCAAAATGCCAGCTACATCAGTAATCTCTGCAAAATATGAGAGATCTCAAAACCAGCTATATCAACAATCTCTACAAAATATGACAAATCACAAAATGCCAGCTACATAAGCAATCTCTGCAAAATATGACAGATCTCAAAATGCCAGCTACATCAGCAATCTCTACAAAGTACAACAGATCTCAAAATGAGAGAAACATCAACAATCTCTACAAAATATTAGAGATCTGAAAATGCCAGCTACTTCAGCAATCTCAGCAAAATACAGAATTGTCAGCTATATCAGCAATCTCTATAAAATATGACAGATCTCAAAATGCCAGCTACATTAGTATTGTGTACAAAATACAACAGCTCTCAATATACCAGCTACATTAATAAACTCTGCAAAATATGACAGATCTCAAAATGCAGCTACATCAAGAATCTCTACAAAATATGGCAGATTTCAAAATGCGAGCTTCATCAGCCATCTCTAAAAAAGATGACATTTCAAAATGCCAGCTACATCAACAATGTCTACTAACTATGACAGATAATATGATTCTAGCTACATCAGTAATCTATACAAAATGCAGCAGATCTCAAAATGCCAGTTATTTCAATGATCTCTGAAAAATATGACTGATCTCAAAATGTCAGTTATATCAGTAGTCTCTACAAAATACAACAGATCCCAAAATGCCAGCAAAATCAACAATGTCTACTAACTATGACAGATACCATAGGGCCAGCTACATCAGTAATCTCTGCAAAATGTGACAGATCTCAAAATGCCAGCTATATCAACAATTTCTACAAAATATGACAGATCTTAAAATTATAGTTAGATCAGTAATCTCTACAAAATACATAGATCACAAAACCAGCTACATCAACAATCTCTACAAAATATGACAGATCTCAAAACCAGCTACATCAGCAATCTCTACAAGATATGAGAGATCTCAAAACCAGCTACATCAGCAATCGCTACAAAATATGACAGATCTCAAAATGCAAGCTACATCCACAATCTTGACTAAATATGATGGCTCTCAATATGCCAGCTAAATCAAAAATCTCTACAAAATATGACAGATCTCAAAATGCCAGGTATGTGAACAATCTCAACAAAATATGACAGATCTCAAGTTGCCAGCTACATGAGCAATCTCTTCACAATATGATACCTCTCAAAATTCCAGCTACATCAATAATCTCTCAATAATTCGACAGATCTCAAAATGCCAGCTACATCAGTAATCTCTACAAAATATATCAGATCTTAAAATGCCAGCTACATCAGTAATCACTACAAAATATGACAGTCCTCAAAACCAGCCACATCATCAATGTCTTCAAAATAGGACAGATCTCAAAACCAGCTATATCAACAATCTCTACAAAATATGACAAATCACAAAATGCCAGCTACATAAGCAATCTCTGCAAAATATGACAGATCGCAAAATGCCAGCTACATCAGCAATCTCTACAAAGTACAACAGATCTCAAAATGCCAGCTACATCAATATTCTCTACAAAATATGACATATCTCAAAATGCCAGCTACATCAACCATCTCTAGACAATATTTCAGATCGCAAAATTCCAGCTACATCAGCAATCTCTACAAATTACAACAGATTTCAAAATGCCTGCTATATCAACAATCTCAACAAAACATGACAGATCTCAAAATGCCAGCGACATCAGTCATGTCTACAAAATATGACAGATTGCAAAATGCCAGCGACATCAGCAATCTTTACAAAACACGACAGATCACAAAACCAGTTACATCAACAATATCTACAAAATATGACAGATCTGAAAACCAGCTACATCAGTAATCTCTTCAAAATATGACACATCTCAAAATGCCAGCTACAACCCTAATCTCGATTACATACTACAGCTCTCAAAATGCCAGCAAAATCAATAATCTCTGCAAAATATGACAGACTTCAAAATGCCAGCAACTTGAATAATCTCAATATAACACGACTGATCTCAAGCTGCCAGATACATCATCAATCTCTACACAATATGACTCCTCTCAAAATGCCAGCTACATCAATAATCTCTCCAAAATACAACAGATCTTAAAATGCCAGCTACATCAGTAATCTGAACAAAATACAACAGATCTTTAAATGCCAGCTACACCAGTAATCTCTACAAAACATGACAGATCTCAAAACCAGCAACATCATCAATGACTACAAAATAGGACAGATTTCAAACCAGCTACATCAACAATTTCTAAAAAATGCGACAGATCTCAAAATGCCAGGTGTATCAGCAATCTCTACAAACCACAGCAGATCTTAACATGCCAGCTACATCAACAATCTGTACAAAATACGACAGATCTAAAAATGCCTGCTACATCAGCAATCTCTACAAATTACAACAGATCTCAAAATGAGAGAAACATCAACAATCTCTACAAAATATTAGAGATCTGAAAATGCCAGCTACATCAGCAATCTTAGCAAAATTCAGAATTGTCAGCTATATCAGCAATCTCTATAAAATATGACAGATCTCAAAATGCCAGCTACATCAGTATTATGTACAAAATACAACAGCTCTCAATATACCAGCTACATTAATAAACTCTACAAAATATGACAGATCTCAAAATGCAGCTACATCAAGAATCTCTACAAAATATGGCAGATCTCAAAATGTGAGCTTCATCAGCCATCTCTAAAAAAGACGACATTTCAAAATGCCTGCTACATCAACAATGTCTACTAACTATGACAGATAATATGATGCTAGCTACATCAGTAATCTATACAAAATGCAGCAGATCTCAAAATGCCAGTTATTTCAATGATCTCTGCAAAATATGACTGATCTCAAAATGTCAGGTAGATCAGTAGTCTCTACAAAATACAACAGATCCCAAAATGCCAACAACATCAACAATGTCTACTAACTATGACAGATACCATAGTGCCAGCTACATCAGTAATCTCTGCAAAATGTGACAGATCTCAAAATGCCAGCTATATCAACAATTTCTACAAAATATGACAGATCTTAAAATTATTGTTAGATGAGTAATCTCTACAAAATACATAGATCACAAAACCAGCTACGTCAACAATCTCTACAAAATATGACAGATCTCAAAACCAGCTACATCAGCAATCTCTACAAGATATGAGAGATCTCAAAACCAGCTACATCAACAATCTCTACAAAATATGACAAATCTCAAAATGACAGGTATGTGAACAATCTCAACAAAAATATGACAGATCTCAAGTTTCCAGCTACATGAGCAGTCTTTTCACAATATGATACATCTCAAAATTCCAGCTACGTCAATAATCTCTCCATAATTCGACAGATCTCAAAATGCCAGCTACATCAGTAATCTCTACAAAATACAGCAGATCTTAAAATGCCAGCTACATCAGTAATCGCTACAAAATATGACAGTCCTTAAAACCAGCCATATCATCAGTGTCTTCAAAATAGGACAGATCTCAAACCAGCTACATCAACAATCTGTAAAAAATATGACAGATCTCAAAATGCCAGCTACATCAGTAATCTCTACAGAACACGACAGATTTCAAAATGCCAGCTACATCAACAATCTCTACAAAACATGACAGATCTCAAAATGCCAGCTGCATCAACAAAATCTACTGACTTTCACAGATATTATAGTGCCAGCTACATCAGTAATCTCTGCAAAATGCGACAGATCTCAAAATGCCAGCTATATCAACAGTTTCTACAAAATTTGACAGATCTCAAAATTTCAGTGAGATCAGTAATCTCCACAAAATACGACAGATCTCAAAATGCCAGCTACAACAGTAATCTGTACAAAATACAATACATCTCAAAAACAGGTAGATCAGCAAACTCTGCAAAATTAGCAGATCTCAAAACCAGCTACATCAACAATCTCTACAAAACATGACAGATTTCAAAATGCCAGCTATATCAATAATCTCTGCAAAATGAGACAGATCTCATAATGCCAGCTACATCAGCATTCTCTAAAAAAAACAAAAGATCTCAAAATGCCAGCAACATTAATAATCTCGACAAAATATGACACACTTCAAAATGAAAGTTACATAAGTAATCTCTGCAAAATATGACAGATCTCAAAATGCCAGCTACATCAGTAATCTCTGCAAAATATGACAGATCTCAAAACCAGCTATATCAACAATAGCTACAAAATATGACAAATCACAAAATGCCAGCTACATAAGCAATCTCTGCAAAACATGACAGATCGCAAAATGCCAGCTACATCAGCAATCTCTACAAAGTACAACAGATCTCAAAATGCCAGCTACATCAATAATCTCTACAAAATATGACATATCTCAAAATGCCAGCTACATTAACCATCTCTAGACAATATTACAGATCGCAAAATTCCAGCTACATCAGCAATCTCTGCAAATTACAACAGATTTCAAAATGCCTGCTACATCAACAATCTCAACAAAACATGACAGATCTCAAAATGCCAGCGACATCAGTTATGTCTACAAAATATGACAGATTGCAAAATGCCAGCAACATCAGCAATCTTTACAAAACACGACAGATCACAAAACCAGTTACATCAACAATATCTTCAAAATATGACAGATCTGAAAACCAGCTACATCAGTAATCTCTTCAAAATATGACACATCTCAAAATGCCAGCTACAACCCTAATCTCGATTAAATACTACAGCTCTCAAAATGCCAGGAAAATCAATAATCTCTGCAAAATATGACAGACTTCAAAATGCCAGCAACATGAATAATCTCAATAAAATACGACTGATCTCAAGTTGCCAGATACATCATCAATCTCTACACAATATGACTCCTCTCAAAATGCCAGCTACATCAATAATCTCTCCTAAATACAACAGATATTAAAATGCCAGCTACATCAGTAATCTGAACAAAATACAACAGATCTTTAAATGACAGCTACACCAGTAATCTCTACAAAACATGACAGATCTCAAAACCAGCCACATCATCAATGTCTTCAAAATAGGACAGATCTCAAACCAGCTACATCAACAATCTGTAAAAAATATGACAGATCTCAAAATGCCAGCTGAATCAACAAAGTCTACTGACTTTCACAGATATTATAGTGCCAGCTACATCAGTAATCTCTGCAAAATGCGACAGATCTCAAAATGCCAGCTATATCGACAGTGTCTTCAAAATTTGACAGATCTCAAAATTTCAGTGAAATCAGTAATCTCCACAAAATTCGACAGATCTCAAAATGCCAGCTACAACAGTAATCTATACAAAATACAATACATCTCAAAAACAGGTAGATCAGCAAACTCTGCAAAATTAGCAGATCTCAAAACCAGCTACATCAACAATCTCTACAAAACATGACAGATTTCAAAATGCCAGCTATATCAATAATCTCTGCAAAATGAGACAGATCTCAAAATGCCAGCTACATCAGTATTCTTTAAAAAAACAAAAGATCTCAAAATGCTACAAATATTAATAATCTCGACAAAATATGACACACCTCAAAATGAAAGTTACATCAGTAATCTCTGCAAAATATGACAGATCTCAAAATGCCAGCTACATCAGTAATCTCTGCAAAATATGACAGATCTCAAAACCAGCTATATCAACAATCTCTACAAAATATGACAAATCACAAAATGCCAGCTACATAAGCAATCTCTACAAAATATAACAGATCGCAAAATGAGAGAAACATCAGCAATCTCTACAATACATACAGATCTCAAAATGACAGCTACTTCAGCAATCTCAGCAAAATACAGAATTGTCAGCTATATCAGCAATCTCTATGAAATATGACAGATCTCAAAATGCCAGCTACATTAGTATTATGTACAAAATACAACAGCTCTCAATATACCAGCTACATTAATAAACTCTACAAAATATGACAGATCTCAAAATGCAGCTACATCAAGAATTTCTACAAAATATGGCAGATCTCAAAATGCGAGCTTCATCAGCCATCTCTAGAAAAGACGACATTTCAAAATGCCAGCTACATCAACAATGTCTACTAACTATGACAGATAATATGATGCTAGCTACATCAGTAATCTATACAAAATGCAGCAGATCTCAAAATGCCAGTTATTTCAATGATCTCTGCAAAATATGACTGATCTCAAAATGTCAGTTATATCAGTAGTCTCTACAAAATACAACAGATCCCAAAATGCCAGCAAAATCAACAATGTCTACTAACTATGACAGATACCATAGGGCCAGCTACATCAGTAATCTCTGCAAAATGTGACAGATCTCAAAATGCCAGCTATATCAACAATTTCTACAAAATATGACAGATCTTAAAATTATAGTTAGATCAGTAATCTCTACAAAATACATAGATCACAAAACCAGCTACGTCAACAATCTCTACAAAATATGTCAGATCTCAAAACCAGCTACATCAGCAATCTCTACAAGATATGAGAGATCTCAAAACCAGCTACATCAGCAATCTCTACAAAATATGACAGATCTCAAAATGCAAGCTACATCCACAATCTTGACTAAATATGATGGCTCTCAATATGCCAGCTAAATCAATAATCTCTACAAAATATGACAGATCTCAAAATGCCAGGTATGTGAACAATCTCAACAAAATATGACAGATCTCAAGTTGTCAGCTACATGAGCAATCTCTTCACAATATGATACCTCTCAAAATTCCAGCTATGTCAATAATCTCTCCATAATTCGACAGATCTCAAAATGCCAGCTACATCAGTAATCTCTACAAAATACAACAGATCTTAAAATGCCAGCTACATCAGTAATCGCTACAAAATATGACAGTCCTCAAAACCAGCCACATCATCAATGTCTTCAAAATAGGACAGATCTCAAACCAGCGACATCAACAATCAGTAAAAAATATGACAGATCTCAAAATGCCAGCTGCATCAACAAAGTCTACTGACTTTCACAGATATTATAGTGCCAGCTACATCAGTAATCTCTGCAAAATGCGACAGATCTCAAAATGCCAGCTATATCGACAGTTTCTACAAAATTTGACAGATCTCAAAATTTCAGTGAGATCAGTAATCTCCACAAAATATGACAGATCTCAAAATGCCAGCTACAACAGTAATCTATACAAAATACAAAACATCTCAAAAACAGGTAGATCAGCAAACTCTGCAAAATTAGCAGATCTCAAAACCAGCTACATCAACAATCTCTACAAAACATGACAGATTTCAAAATGCCAGCTATATCAATAATCTCTGCAAAATGAGACAGATCTCAAAAAGCCAGCTACATCAGCATTCTCTAAAAAAAACAAAAGATCTCAAAATGCCAGCAATATTAATAATTTCGACAAAATATGACAAACCTCAAAATGAAAGTTACATCAGTAATCTCTGCAAAATATGACAGATCTCAAAATGCCAGCTACATCAGTAATCTCTGCAAAATACAGAATTGTCAGCTATATCAGCAATCTCTTTAAAATATGACAGATCTCAAAATGCCAGCTACATCAGTAATCTGAACAAAATACAACAGATCTTTAAATGGCAGCTACACCAGTAATCTCTACAAAACATGACAGATCTCAAAACCAGCAACATCACCAATGACTACAAAATAGGACAGATCTCAAACCAGCTTCATCAACAATCTGTAAAAATTACGACAGATCTCAAAATGCCAGGTGTATCAGCAATCTCTACAAAACACAGCAGATCTTAACATGCCAGCTACATCAACAATCTGTACAAAATACGACAGATCCAAAAATGCCTGCTACATCAGAAATCTCTACAAATTACAACAGATTTCAAAATGAGAGAAACATCAACAATCTCTACAAAATATTAGAGATCTGAAAATGCCAGCTACTTCAGCAAGCTCAGCAAAATACAGAATTGTCAGCTATATCAGCAATCTCTATAAAATATGACAGATCTCAAAATGCCAGCTACATCAGTATTATGTACAAAATACAACAGCTCTCAATATACCAGCTACATTAATAAACTCTACAAAATATGACAGATCTCAAAATGCAGCTACATCAAGAATCTCTACAAAATAGGGCAGATCTCAAAATGCAAGCCTCATCAGCCATCTCTAAAAAAGACGACATTTCAAAATGCCAGCTACATCAACAATGTCTACTAACTATGACAGATAATATGATGCTAGCTACATCAGTAATCTATACAAAATGCAGCAGATCTCAAAATGCCAGTTATTTCAATGATCTCTGCAAAATATGACTGATCTCAAAATGTCAGTTAGATCAATAGACTCTACAAAATACAACAGATCCCAAAATGCCAGCAACATCAACAATGTCTACTAACTATGACAGATACCATAGTGCCAGCTACATCAGTAATTTCTGCAAAATGTGAAAGATCTCAAAATGCCAGTTATATCAACAATTTCTACAAAATATGACAGATCTTAAAATTATAGTTAGATCAGTAATCTCTACAAAATACATAGATCACAAAACCAGCTACGTCAACAATCTCTACAAAATATGGCAGATCTCAAAACCAGCTACATCAGCAATCTCTACAAGATAAGAGAGATCTCAAAACCAACTACATCAACAATCTCTACAAAATATGACAGATTTCAAAAGGCAAGCTACATCCACAATCTTGACTAAATATGATGGCTCTCAATATGTCAGCTAAATCAATAATCTCTACAAAATATGACAGATCTCAAAATGCCTGGTATGTGAACAATCTCAGCAAAATATGACAGATCTCAAGTTGCCAGCTACATGAGCAATCTCTTCACAATATGATACCTCTCAAAATTCCAGCTACATCAATAATCTCTGCATAATTCGACAGATCTCAAAATGCCAGCTGCATCAGTAATCTCTACAAAATAGAACAGATCTTAAAATGCCAGCTACATCAGTAATCACTACAAAATATGACAGTCCTCAAAACCAGCCACATCATCAATGACTTCAAAATAGGACAGATCTCAAACCAGCTACATCAACAATCTGTAAAAAATATGACAGATCTCAAATTGCCAGCTGCATCAACAAAGTCTACTGACTTTCACAGATATTATAGTGCCAGCTACATCAGTAATCTCTGCAAAATGCGACAGATCTCAAAATGCCAGCTATATCGCCAGTTTCTACAATATTTGACAGATCTCAATATTTCAGTGAAATCAGTAATCTCCAGAAAATATGACAGATCTCAAAATGCCAGCTACAACAGTAATCTATACAAAATACAATACATCTCAAAAACAGGTAGATCAGTAAACTCTTCAAAATTAGCAGATCTCAAACCCAGCTACATCAACAATCTCTACAAAACATGACAGATTTCAAAATGCCGGCTATATCAATAATCTCTGCAAAATGAGACAGATCTCAATATGCCAGCTACATCAGCATTCTCTAAAAAAACAAAAGATCTCAAAATGCCAGCAATATTAATAATCTCGACAAAATATGACACACCTCAAAATGAAAGTTACATCAGTAATCTCTGCAAAATATGACAGATCTCAAAATACCAGCTACATCGGTAATCTCTGCAAAATATGACAGATCTCAAAACCAGCTTTATCAACAAACTCTACAAAATATGACAAATCACAAAATGCCAGCCACATAAGCAATATCTGCAAAATATGACAGATCGCAAAATGCCAGCTACATCAGCAATCTCTACAAAGTACAACAGATCTCAAAATGCCAGCTACATCAATAATCTCTACAAAATATGACATATCTCAAAATGCCAGCTACATCAACCATCTCTAAACAATATTACAAATCGCAAAATTCCAGCTACATCAGCAATCTCTGCAAATTACAACAGATTTCAAAATGCCTGCTATATCAACAATATCAGCAAAACATGACAGATCACAAAACCAGTTACATCAACAATATCTACAAAATATGACAGATCTGAAAACCAGCTACATCAGTAATCTCTTCAAAATATGACACATCTCAAAATGCCAGCTACAACCCTAATCTCGATTAAATACTACAGCACTCAAAATGCCAGCAAAATCAATAATCTCTGCAAAATATGACAGACTTCAAAATGCTAGCAACATGAATAATATCAATAAAATACGACTGATCTCAAGTTGCCAGATACATCATCAATCTCTACACAATATGACTCCTCTCAAAATGCCAGCTACAACAATAATCTCTCCAAAATACAACAGATTTTAAAATGCCAGCTACATCAGTAATCTGAACAAAATACAACAGATCTTTAAATGAGAGCTACACCAGTACTCTCTACAAAACATGACAGATCTCAAAACCAGCAACATCATCAATGACTACAAAATAGGACAGATCTCAAACCAGCTACATCAACAATCTGTAAAAAATGCGACAGATCTCAAAATGCCAGGTGTATCAGCAATCTCTACAAAACACAGCAGATCTTAACATGCCTGCTACATCAACAATCTGTACAAAATACGACAGATCTAAAAATGCTTGCCACATCAGCAATCTCTACAAATTACAACAAATCTCAAAATGAGAGAAACATCAACAATCTCTACAAAATATTAGAGATCTGAAAATGCCAGCTACTTCAGCAATCTCAGCAAAATACAGAATTGTCAGCAATATCAGCAATCTCTATAAAATATGACAGATCTCAAAATGCCAGCTACATCAGTATTATGTACAAAATACAACAGCTCTCAATATACCAGCTACATTAATAAACTCTACAAAATATGACAGATCTCAAAATGCAGCTACATCAAGAATCTCTACAAAATATGGCAGATCTCAAAATGTGAGCTTCATCAGCCATCGCTAAAAAAGACGACATTTCAAAATGCCAGCTACATCAACAATGTCTACTAACTATGACAGATAATATGGTGCTAGCTACATCAGTAATCTATACAAAAGGCATCAGATCTCAAAATGCCAGTTATTTCAATGATCTCTTCAAAATATGACTGATCTCAAAATGTCAGTTAGATAAATGGTCTCTACAAAATACAACAGATCCCAAAATGCAGGCAACATCAACAATGTCTACTAAATATGACAGATACCATAGTGCCAGCTACATCAGTAATCTCTGCAAAATGTGACAGATCTCAAAATGCCAGCTATATCAACAATTTCTACAAAATATGACAGATCTTAAAATTATAGTTAGATCAGTAATCTCTACAAAATACATAGATCACAAAACCTGCTTCGTCAACAATCTCTACAAAATATGACAGATCTCAAAACCAGCTACATCAGCAATCTTTACAAGATATGAGAGATCTCAAATCCAGCTACATCAACAATCTCTACAAAATATGACAGATCTCAAAATGCAAGCTACATCCACAATCTTAACTAAATATGATGGCTCTCAATATGCCAGCTAAATCAATAATCTCTACAAAATATGACAGATCTCAAAATGCCAGGTATGTGAACAATCTCAACAAAATATGACAGAGCTCAGTTGCCAGCTACATGAGCAATCTCTTCACAATATGATACCTCTCAAAATTCCAGCTAATCAATAATCTCTCCATAATTCGACAGATCTCAAAATGCCAGCTACATCAGTAATCTCTACAAAATACAACAGATCTTAAAATGCCAGCTACATCAGTAATCGCTACAAAATATGACAGTCCTCAAAACCAGCCACATCATCAATGTCTTCAAAATAGGACAGATCTCAAACCAGCAACATCAACAATCTGTAAAAAATATGACAGATCTCAAAATGCCAGCTGCATCAACAAAGTCTACTGACTTTCACAGATATTATAGTGCCAGCTACATCAGTAATCTCTGCAAAATGTGACAGATCTCAAAATGCCAGCTATATCGACAGTTTCTTCAAAATTTGACAGATCTCAAAATTTCATTGAGATCAGTAATCTCCACAAAATACGACAGATCTCAAAATGCCAGCTACAACAGTAATCTATACAAAATACAATACATCTCAAAAACAGGTAGATCAGCAAACTCTGCAAAATTAGCAGATCTCAAAACCAGCTACATCAACAATCTCTACAAAACATGACAGATTTCAAAATGCCCGCTATATCAATAATCTCTGCAAAATGAGACAGATCTCAAAATGCCAGCTACATCAGCATTCTCTAAAAAAAACAAAAGATCTCAAAATGCCAGCAATATTAATAATCTCGACAAAATATGACACACCTCAAAATGAAAGTTACATCAGTAATCTCTGCAAAATATGACAGATCTCAAAATGCCAGCTACATCAGTAATCTCTGCAAAATATGACAGATCTCAAAACCAGCTCTATCAACAATCTCTACAAAATATGACAAATCACAAAATGCCAGCTACATAAGCAATCTCAAGCAAAATATGACAGATCACAAAATGCCAGCTACATCAGCAATCTCTACAAAGTACAACAGATCTAAAATACCAGCTACATCAATAATCTCTACAAAATATGACATATCTCAAAATGCCAGCTACATCAACCATCTCTAGACAATATTTCAGATCGCAAAATTCCAGCTACATCAGCAATATCTGCAAATTACAAAAGATTTCAAAATGCCTGCTATATCAACAATCTCAACAAAACATGACAGATCTCAAAATGCCAGCGACATCAGTCATGTCTACAATATATGACAGATTGCAAAATGCCAGCAACATCAGCAATCTTTACATAACATGACAGATCACAAAACCAGTTACATCAACAATATCTACAAAATATGACAGATCTGAAAACCAGCTACATCAGTAATCTCTTCAAAATATGACACATCTCAAAATGCCAGCTACAACCCTAATCTCGATTAAATACTACAGCTCTCAAAATGCCAGCAAAATCAATAATCTCTGCAAAATATAACAGACTTCAAAATGCCAGCAACATGAATATTCTCAATAAAATACGACTGATCTCAAGTTGCCAGATACATCATCAATCTCTACACAATATGACTCCTCTCAAAATGCCAGCTACATCGATAATCTCTCCAAAATACAACAGATCTTAAAATGCCAGCTACATCAGTAATCTGAACAAAATACAACAGATCTTTAAATGACAGCTACACCAGTAATCTCTACAAAACATGACAGATCTCAAAACCTGCAACATCATCAATGACTACAAAATAGGACAGATTTCAAACCAGCTACATCAACAATCTGTAAAAATTACGACAGATTTCAAAATGCCAGGTGTATCAGCAATCTCTACAAAACACAGCAGATCTTAACATGCCAGCTACATCAACAATCTGTACAAAATACGACAGATCTAAAAATGCCTGCTACATCAGCAATCTCTACAAAATATTAGAGATCTGAAAATGCCAGCTACTTCAGCAATCTCAGCAAAATACAGAATTGTCAGCTATATCAGCAATCGCTATAAAATATGACAGATCTCAAAATGCCAGCTACATCAGTATTATGTACAAAATACAACAGCTCTCAATATACCAGCTACATTAATAAACTCTACAAAATATGACAGATCTCAAAATGCAGCTACATCAAGAATCTCTACAAAATATGGCAGATCTCAAAATGCGAGCTTCATCAGCCATATCTAAAAAAGATGACATTTCAAAATGTCAGCTACATCAACAATGTCTACTAACTATGACAGAAAATATGATGCTAGCTACATCAGTAATCTATACAAAATGCAGTAGATCTCTAAATGCCAGTTATTTCAATGATCTCTGCAAAATATGACTGATCTCAAAATGTCAGTTAGATCAGTAGTCTCTACAAAATACAACAGATCCCAAAATGCCAGCAACATCAACAATGTCTACTAACTATGACAGATACCATAGTGCCAGCTACATCAGTAATCTCTGCAAAATGTGACAGATCTCAAAATGCCAGCTATATCAACAATTTCTACAAAATATGACAGATCTTAAAATAATTGTTAGATGAGTAATCTCTACAAAATACATAGATCACAAAACCAGCTACGTCAACAATCTCTACAAAATATGACAGATCTCAAAACCAGCTACATCAGCAATCTCTACAAGATATAGAGATCTCAAAACCAGCTACATCAACAATCTCTACAAAATATGACAGATCTCAAAATGCCAGCTACATCAGTAATCTCTACAGAATACGACAGATTTCAAAATGCCAGCTACATCAACAATCTCTACAAAACATGACAGATCTCAAAATGCCAGCGACATCAGTAATGTCTACAAAATATGACAGATCGCAAAATGCCAGCGACATCAGCAATCTTTACAAAACATGACAGATCACAAAATCAGTTACATCAACAATATCTACAAAATATGACAGATCTGAAAACCAGCTACATCAGTAATCTCTTCAAAATATGACACATCTCAAAATGCCAGCTACAACCCTAATCTCGATTAAATACTACAGCTCTCAAAATGCCAGCAAAATCAATAATCTCTGCAAAATATGACAGACTTCAAAATGCCAGCAACATGAATAATCTCAATAAAATATGACTGATCTCAAGTTGCCAGATACATCATCAATCTCTACACAATATGACTCCTCTCAAAATGCCAGCTACATCGATAATCTCTCCAAAATACAACAGATCTTAAAATGCCAGCTACATCAGTAATCTGAACAAAATACAACAGATCTTTAAATGACAGCTACACCAGTAATCCCTACAAAACATGACAGATCTCAAAACCAGCAACATCATCAATGACTACAAAATAGGACAGATTTCAAACCAGCTACATCAACAATCTGTAAAAAATACGACAGATTTCAAAATGCCAGGTGTATCAGCAATCTCTACAAAACACAGGAGATCTTAACATGCCAGCTACATCAACAATCTGTACAAAATACGACAGATCTAAAAATGCCTGCTACATCAGCAATCTCTACAAATTACAACAGATCTCAAAATGAGAGAAACATCAACAATCTCTACAAAATATTCGAGATCTGAAAATGCCAGCTACTTCAGCAATCTCAGCAAAATACAGAATTGTCAGCTATATCAGCAATCGCTATAAAATATGACAGATCTCAAAATGCCAGCTACATCAGTATTATGTACAAAATACAACAGCTCTCAATATACCAGCTACATTAATAAACTCTACAAAATATGACAGATCTCAAAATGCAGCTACATCAAGAATCTCTACAAAATATGGCAGATCTCAAAATGCGAGCTTCATCAGCCATCTCTAAAAAAGATGACATTTCAAAATGTCAGCTACATCAACAATGTCTACTAACTATGACAGATAATATGATGCTAGCTACATCAGTAATCTATACAAAATGCAGCAGATCTCAAAATGCCAGTTATTTCAGTGATCTCTGCAAAATATGACTGATCTCAAAATGTCAGTTAGATCAATATTCTCTACAAAATACAACAGATCCCAAAATGCCAGCAACATCAACATTGTCTACTAACTATGACAGATACCATAGTGCCAGCTACATCAGTAATCTCTGCAAAATGCGACAGATCTCAAAATGCCAGCTATATCAACAATTTCTACAAAATATGACAGATCTTAAAATTATAGATAGATCAGTAATCTCTTCAAAATACATAGATCACAAAACCTGCTACGTCGACAATCTCTACAAAATATGGCAGATCTCAAAACCAGCTACATCAGCAATCTCTACAAGATATGAGAGATCTCAAAACCAACTACATCAACAATCTCTACATAATATGACAGATCTCAAAATGCAAGCTACATCCACAATCTTGACTAAATATGATGGCTCTCAATATGCCTGCTAAATCAATAATCTCTACAAAATATGACAGATCTCAAAATGCCAGGTATGTGAACAATCTCAACAAAATATGACAGATCTCAAGTTGCCAGATACATGAGCAATCTCTTCACAATATGATACCTCTCAAAATTCCAGCTACATCAATAATCTCTGCATAATTCGACAGATCTCAAAATGCCAGCTGCATCAGTAATCTCTACAAAATACAACAGATCTTAAAATGCCAGCTACATCAGTAATCGCTACAAAATATGACAGTCCTCAAAACCAGCCACATCATCAATGTCATCAAAATAGGACAGATCTCAAACCAGCTACATCAACAATCTGTAAAAAATATGACAGATCTCAAAATGCCAGCTGCATCAACAAAGTCTGCTGACTTTCACAGATATTATAGTGCCAGCTACATCAGTAATCTCTGCAAAATACGACAGATCTCAAAATGCTAGCTATATCGACTGTTTCTACAAAATTTGACAGATCTCAAAATTTCATTGAGATCAGTAATCTCCACAAAATACGACAGATCTCAAAATGCCAGCTACAACAGTAATCTATACAAAATACAATACATCTCAAAAACATGTAGATCAGCAAACTCTGCAAAATTAGCAGATCTCAAAACCAGCTACATCAACAATCTCTACAAAACATGACAGATTTCAAAATGCCCGCTATATCAATAATCTCTGCAAAATGAGACAGATCTCAAAATGCCAGCTACATCAGCATTCTCTAAAAAAAACAAAAGATCTCAAAATGCCAGCAATATTAATAATCTTGACAAAATATGACACACCTCAAAATGAAAGTTACATCAGTAATCTCTGCAAAATATGACAGATCTCAAAATGCCAGCTACATCAGTAATCTCTGCAAAATATGACAGATCTCAAAACCAGCTATATCAACAATCTCTACAAAATATGACAAATCACAAAATGCCAGCTACATAAGCAATCTCAGCAAAATATGACAGATCACAAAATGCCAGCTACATCAGCAATCTCTACAAAGTACAACAGATCTCAAAATGCCAGCTACATCAATAATCTCTACAAAATATGACATATCTCAAAATGCCAGCTACATCAACCATCTCTAGACAATATTTCAGATCGCAAAATTCCAGCTACATCAGCAATATCTGCAAATTACAAAAGATTTCAAAATGCCTGCTATATCAACAATCTCAACAAAACATGACAGATCTCAAAATGCCAGCGACATCAGTCATGTCTACAATATATGACAGATTGCAAAATGCCAGCAACATCAGCAATCTTTACATAACATGACAGATCACAAAACCAGTTACATCAACAATATCTACAAAATATGACAGATCTGAAAACCAGCTACATCAGTAATCTCTTCAAAATATGACACATCCCAAAATGCCAGCTACAACCCTAATCTCGATTAAATACTACAGCTCTCAAAATGCCAGCAAAATCAATAATCTCTGCAAAATATGACAGACTTCAAAATGCCAGCAACATGAATAATCTCAATAAAATACGACTGATCTCAAGTTGCCAGATACATCATCAATCTCTACACAATATGACTCCTCTCAAAATGCCAGCTACATCGATAATCTCTCCAAAATACAACAGATCTTAAAATGCCAGCTACATCAGTAATCTGAACAAAATACAACAGATCTTTAAATGACAGCTACACCAGTAATCTCTACAAAACATGACAGATCTCAAAACCTGCAACATCATCAATGACTACAAAATAGGACAGATTTCAAACCAGCTACATCAACAATCTGTAAAAAATACGACAGATTTCAAAATGCCAGGTGTATCAGCAATCTCTACAAAACACAGCAGATCTTAACATGCCAGCTACATCAACAATCTGTACAAAATACGACAGATCTAAAAATGCCTGCTACATCAGCAATCTCTACAAATTACAACAGATCTCAAAATGAGAGAAACATCAACAATCTCTACAAAATATTAGAGATCTGAAAATGCCAGCTACTTCAGCAATCTCAGCAAAATACAGAATTGTCAGCTATATCAGCAATCGCTATAAAACATGACAGATCTCAAAATGCCAGCTACATCAGTATTATGTACAAAATACAACAGCTCTCAATATACCAGCTACATTAATAAACTCTACAAAATATGACAGATCTCAAAATGCAGCTACATCAAGAATCTCTACAAAATATGGCAGATCTCAAAATGCGAGCTTCATCAGCCATCTCTAAAAAAGATGACATTTCAAAATGTCAGCTACATCAACAATGTCTACTAACTATGACAGAAAATATGATGCTAGCTACATCAGTAAACTATACAAAATGCAGTAGATCTCTAAATGCCAGTTATTTCAATGATCTCTGCAAAATATGACAGATCTCAAAATGTCAGTTAGATCAGTAGTCTCTACAAAATACAACAGATCCCAAAATGCCAGCAACATCAACAATGTCTACTAACTATGACAGATACCATAGTGCCAGCTACATCAGTAATCTCTGCAAAATGTGACAGATCTCAAAATGCCAGCTATATCAACAATTTCTACAAAATATGACAGATCTTAAAATAATTGTTAGATGAGTAATCTCTACAAAATACATAGATCACAAAACCAGCTACGTCAACAATCTCTACAAAATATGACAGATCTCAAAACCAGCTACATCAGCAATCTCTACAAGATATGAGAGATCTCAAAACCAGCTACATCAACAATCTCTACAAAATATGACAGATCTCAAAATGCCAGCTACATCAGTAATCTCTACAGAATACGACAGATTTCAAAATGCCAGCTACATCAACAATCTCTACAAAATATGACAGATCCCAAAATGCCAGCGACATCAGTAATGTCTACAAAATATGACAGATCGCAAAATGCCAGCGACATCAGCAATCTTTACAAAACATGACAGATCACAAAATCAGTTACATCAACAATATCTACAAAATATGACAGATCTGAAAACCAGCTACATCAGTAATCTCTTCAAAATATGACACATCTCAAAATGCCAGCTACAACCCTAATCTCGATTAAATACTACAGCTCTCAAAATGCCAGCAAAATCAATAATCTCTGCAAAATATGACAGACTTCAAAATGCCAGCAACATGAATAATCTCAATAAAATACGACTGATCTCAAGTTGCCAGATACATCATCAATCTCTACACAATATGACTCCTCTCAAAATGCCAGCTACATCGATAATCTCTCCAAAATACAACAGATCTTAAAATGCCAGCTACATCAGTAATCTGAACAAAATACAACAGTTCTTTAAATGACAGCTACACCAGTAATCCCTACAAAACATGACAGATCTCAAAACCAGCAACATCATCAATGACTACAAAATAGGACAGATTTCAAACCAGCTACATCAACAATCTGTAAAAAATACGACAGATTTCAAAATGCCAGGTGTATCAGCAATCTCTACAAAACACAGGAGATCTTAACATGCCAGCTACATCAACAATCTGTACAAAATACGACAGATCTAAAAATGCCTGCTACATCAGCAATCTCTACAAATTACAACAGATCTCAAAATGAGAGAAACATCAACAATCTCTACAAAATATTAGAGATCTGAAAATGCCAGCTACTTCAGCAATCTCAGCAAAATACAGAATTGTCAGCTATATCAGCAATCGCTATAAAATATGACAGATCTCAAAATGCCAGCTACATCAGTATTATGTACAAAATACAACAGCTCTCAATATACCAGCTACATTAATAAACTCTACAAAATATGACAGATCTCAAAATGCAGCTACATCAAGAATCTCTACAAAATATGGCAGATCTCAAATGCTAGCTTCACAGCCATCTCTAAAAAGATGACATTTCAAAATGTCAGCTACATCAACAATGTCTACTAACTATGACAGATAATATGATGCTAGCTACATCAGTAATCTATACAAAATGCAGCAGATCTCAAAATGCCAGTTATTTCAGTGATCTCAGCAAATATGACTGATCTCAAAATGTCAGTTAGATCAATATTCTCTACAAAATACAACAGATCCCAAAATGCCAGCAACATCAACATTGTCTACTAACTATGACAGATACCATAGTGCCAGCTACATCAGTAATCTCTGCAAAATGCAACAGATCTCAAAATGCCAGCTATATCATCAATTTCTACAAAATATGACAGATCTTAAAATTATAGATAGATCAGTAATCTCTACAAAATACATAGATCACAAAACCTGCTACGTCGACAATCTCTACAAAATATGGCAGATCTCAAAACCAGCTACATCAGCAATCTCTACAAGATATGAGAGATCTCAAAAACCAACTACATCAACAATCTCTACAAAATATGACAGATCTCAAAATGCAAGCTACATCCACAATCTTGACTAAATATGATGGCTCTCAATATGCCAGCTAAATCAATAATCTCTACAAAATATGACAGATCTCAAAATGCCAGGTATGTGAACAATCTCAACAAAATATGACAGATCTCAAGTTGCCAGATACATGAGCAATCTCTTCACAATATGATACCTCTCAAAATTCCAGCTACATCAATAATCTCTGCATAATTCGACAGATCTCAAAATGCCAGCTGCATCAGTAATCTCTACAAAATACAACAGATCTTAAAATGCCAGCTACATCAGTAATCGCTACAAAATATGACAGTCCTCAAAACCAGCCACATCATCAATGTCATCAAATAGGACAGATCTCAAACCAGCTACATCAACAATCTGTAAAAATATGACTGATCTCAAAATGTCAGCTGCATCAACAAAGTCTTGCTGACTTTCACAGATATTATAGTGCCAGCTACATCAGTAATCTCTGCAAAATACGACAGATCTCAAAATGCTAGCTATATCGACTGTTTCTACAAAATTTGACAGATCTCAAAATTCCAGTAAGATCAGTAATCTCTACAAAATACGACAGATCTCAAAATGCCAGCTACAACAGTAATCTATACAAAGTACAACACATCTCAAAAACAGGTAGATCAGCCAACTCTGTAAAATTCGCAGGTCTCAAAACCAGCTACATCAACAATCTCTACAAAACATGACAGATTTCAATATGCCAGCTATATCAATAATCTCTGCAAAATGAGACAGATCTCAAAATGCCAGCTACATCAGCATTCTCTAAAAAAAAACAGATCTCAAAATGCCAGCAATATTAATAATCTCGACAAAATATGACACACCTCAAAATGAAAGTTACATCAGTAATCTCTGCAAAATATAACAGATCTCAAAACCATCTATATCAACAATCTCTACAAAATTTGACAAATCACAAAATGCCAGCTACATAAGCAATCTCTTCAAAATATGACAGATCGCAAAATGCCAGCTACATCAGCAATCTCTACAAAGTACAACAGATCTCAAAATGCCAGCTACATCAATAATCTCTACAAAATATGACATATCTCAAAATGCCAGCTACATTAACAATCTCTACACAATATGACAGATCTCAAAATTCCAGCTACATCAGCAATCTCTACAAATTACAACAGATTTCATAATGCCTGCTATATCAACAATCTCAACAAAACATGACAGATCTCAAAATGCCTGCTACATCAGCAATGTCTTCAAAATATGACAGATCGCAAAATGCCAGCGACATCAGCAATCTTTACAAAATACAACAGATCACAAAACCAGTTACATCAACAATCTCTCCAAAATATGACATGTCTAAAAACCAGCTACATCAGTAATCTCTTCAAAATATGACACATCTCAAAATGCCAGCTACATCCCTAATCTTGATTAAATACGACAGCTCTCAAAATGCTAGCTAAATCAATAATCTCTGCAAAATATGACAGACTTCAAAATTCCTGCTACATGAATAATCTCAATAAAATATGACTGATCTCAAGTTGCCAGATACATAATCAATCTCTACACAATATGTTTCCTCTCAAAATGCCATCTACATTGATAATCTCTGCAAAATACAACATATCTTAAAATGGCAGCTACATCAGTAATCTCGACAAAATATGACAGATCTCAAAACCAGTAACATCATCAATGACTACAAAATAGGACAGATCTCAAACCAGCAACATCAACAATCTGTAAAAAATACGACAGATCTCAAAATGCCATCTGTATCAGCAATCTATACAAAATACAACAGATCTTAACATGCCAGCTACATCAACAATCTGTACAAAATACGACAGGTCTAAAAATGCCTCCTACATCAGCAATCTCTACAAAATACAGCAGATTTCAAAAGCCCGGCCACATCAACAATCTCTACAAAATATTACAGATCTGAAAATGCCAGCTACATCAGCAATCTCAGCAAAATACAGAATAGTCAGCTATATCAGCAATCTCTATAAAATATGACAGATCTCAAAATGCCAGCTACATCAGCATTATGTACAAAATACAACAGCTCTCAATATACCAGCTACATTAATAATCTCAACAAAATTTGACAGATCTCTAAATTCCAGTTAGATCAATAATCTCTTCAAAATATGACAGATCTCAAAATATGAGCTTCATCAGCCATCTCTAAAAAACACAAAATCTCAAAATGCCAGCTACATCATCAATGTCTACTAACAATGACAGATAATATGATGCTAGCTACATCAGTCATCTATACAAAATGCAACAGATCTCAAAATGCCAGTTATTTCAATGATCTCTGCAAAATATGACTGATCTCAAAATGCAAGATAGATCAGTAGTCTCTACAAAATACAACTGATCCCAAAATGCCAGCTACATCAACAATGTCTACTAACTATGACAGATATTATAGTGCCAGCTACATCAGTAACCTCTGCAAATTGTGACAGATCTCAAAATGCCTGCTATATCGACAATTTCTACAAAATATGAAAGATCTCAAAATTCCAGTTAGATCAGTAATCTATACAAAACGCAGAGATCTCAAAACCAGCTACGAAAACAATCTCTACAAAATATGACAGATCTCAAAACCAGCTACATCAGCAATCTCTACAAAATACGACTGATCTCAAAATGCCAGCTACAAAAGTAATCAATACAAAATACAACAGATCTCAAAAACAGGTAGATCAGCAAACTCTGCAAAATTCACAGATCTCAAAACCAGCTACATAAACAAACTCTATAAAACATGAAAGATCTCAAAATGCCAGCTATATCAATAATCTCTGGAAAATGAGACAGATCTCAAAATGCCAGCAACATCAGCAATCTCTAAAAAAAACAGATCTCAAAATGCCAGCAATATTAATAATTTTGACAAACTATGACACACCTCAAAATGAAAGTTATATCAGTAATATCTACAAAATATGACAGATCTCAAAATGCCAGCTACATCAGAAATTTCTGCAAAATATGACAGATCTCAAAACCAGCTATATCAACATTCTCTACAAAATATGACAAATCACAAAATGCCAGATACATAAGCAATCTCTGCAAAATATGACAGTTTGCAAAATGCCAGCTACATCAACAATCTCTACAAAGTACAAAAGATCTCAAAATGCCAGCAAAATCAATAATCTCTACAAAATATGACAGATCTCAAAATGCCAGGTATGTGAACAATCTCAACAAAATATGACAGATCTCAAGTTGCCAGCTACATCAGCAATCTCTTCACAATACGACACTTCTCAAAATTCCAGCTACATTAATAATCTCTCCGTAATTCAACAGATCTCAAAATGCCAGCTACAACAGTAATCTCTAGAAAATACAACAGATCTTAAAATGCCAGCTACATCAGTAATCTCTACAAAATATGACAGTCCTCAATACCAGCCACATCAACAATGTCTTCTAATAGGACAGATCTCAAACCAGCTACATCAACAATCTGTAAAAAATATGACAGATCTCAAAATGCCAGCTGCATCAGCAATCTTTACAAAATACAGCAGATCTTAACATTCCATCTACATCAACAATCTCTACAAAATATGAGAGATCTCAAAATGCCAGTTACTTCAGTAATCTCTAGAGAATACGACAGGTCTCAAAATGCCAGCTACATCAACAATCTCTACAAAACATGACAGATCTCAAAATGCAAGCTATAGCAATAATCTCTGCAAAATGAGACAGATCTCAAAATGCCAGCTAAATCAGCAATCTCTAAAAAAAACAACAGATCTCAAAATGCCAGCAATATAAAAAATCTCAAGAAAATATGACACACCTCAAAATGACAGCTACATCAGTAATCTCTACAAAATATGACAGATCTCAAAATGCCAGCTACATCAGTAATCTCTGCAAAATATGACAGATCTCAAAACTAGCTATATCAACAATCTCTACAAAATATGTCAAATTACAAAATGCCAGCTACATAAGCAATCTCTGCAAAATAAGACAGATCTCAAAATGCCAGCTACATCAGCAATCTCTACAAAATACAACAGCTTTCAAAATGCCAGCTACATCAATAACCTCTACAAAATGTGACAGATCTCAAAATGCCAGCTACATCAGCAAACTCAACAAATTATGGCAATACCAGCTATATCAGTAATCTCTTCAAAATATGACAGTTCTCAAAATGCCAACTAAATCAGTAATCTCTGCAAAATATGACAGACTTCAAAATGCCAGCTACATGAATAACCTCAATAAAATATTACTGATCTCAGGTTGCCAGATACATCAGCTATCTCCATACAATATGTCTCCTCTCAAAATGCCAGCTACATCAATAATCTCTCCAAAATACAACAGATCTTAAAATGCCAGCTACATCAGTAATCTGAAAAAATACAACAGATCTTAAAATGACAGCTACATCAGTAATCACTACAAAATATGACAGATCTCAAAACCAGCAACATCATCAATGACAACAAAATAGGACAGATCTCAAACCAGCTACATCAACAATGTATAAAAAATATGACAGATCTCAAAATGCCTGCTACATCAGCAATCTCTACAAAATACAACAGATCTCAAAAGGCCAGCCACATCAACAATCTCTACAAAATGATACAGATCTGAAAATGCCAGCTACATCAGCAATCTCAGCAAAATACGGAATTGTCAGCTATATCAGCAATCTCTATAAAATATTACAGATATCAAACTGCCAACTTCATCAGCATTATGTACAAAATACAACAGCTCTCAAAATACCAGCTACACTAATAATCTCTACAAAATATGACAGATCTCAAAATGCAGCTACATCAAGAATGTCTACAAAATATGGCAGATCTCAAAATGCGAGCTCCATCAGCCATCTCTACAAAAGATGACATCTCAAAATGTCAGCTACATCAACAATGTCTACTAACTATGACAGATAATATGATGCTAGCTATATCAGTAATCTATAAAAAATGTAACAGACCTCAAAATGCCAGTTACTTCAATGATCCCTGCAAAATATGACTGATCCCAAAATGCCAGTTAGATCAGATGTCTCTACAAAATACAACAGATCCCAAAATGCCAGCTACATCAACAATGTCTTCTAACTATGACAGATATTATAGTGCCAGCTACATCAGTAATCTCTGCAAAATGTGACAGATCTCAAAATGCCAGCTATATCAACAATTTCTACAAAATATGACAGATCTCAAAATTCCATTTAGATCAGTAATCTCTAAAAAATACACAGATCTCAAAACCAGCTACATCAACAATCTCTACAAAATATGACAGATCTCAAAACCAGCTGCATCAGCAATCTCTACAAAATATGAGATCTCAAAACCAGCTGCATCAACAATCTCTACAAAATATGACAGATCTCAAAATGCAAGCTACATCCACAATCTCGACTAAATACAATGGCTCACAATATGCCAGCTAAATCAATAATCTCTACAAATTATGACAGATCTCAAAATGCAAGGTATGTGAACAATCTCAACAAAATATGACAGATTTCAAGTTGCCAGCTACATCAACAATCTCTTCACAATACGACACCTCTCAAAATTCCCGCTACATCAATAATCTCAATAATTCGACAGATGTTAAACTGCCAGCCTACATCAGTAATCTCTACAAAATACAAAACATCTTAAAATGCCAGCTACATCAGTAATCTCTACAAAATATGACAGATCTCAAAACCAGCCACATCATCAATGTCTTCAAAATAGGACATATCGCAAACCAGCTACATCAACAATCTGCAAAAATATGACAGATCTCAAAATGCCAGCCGCATTAGCAACCTTTACAAAATACAGCAAATCTTAACATGCCATCTACATCAACAATCTCTACAAAATATGACAGATCTCAATATGCAGGTACATCAGCAATATGTACAAAATACAACAGATCTCAAAATGCAGCTACATTAATAATCTCTACAAAATATGGCAGATCTCAAAATACGAGCTTCATCTGCCATATCTACAAAAGACGACATCTCAAAATGCCAGCTACATCCACAATGTCTACTAACTATGATAGATATTGTAATGCAAGCTACACCAGTAATCTCTACAAAATGTAACAGATCTCAAAATGCCAGCTATATCAGTGATCTCTACAAAATATGACTGATGTCAAAATGCCAGTTAGATCCATAAACTCTACAAAATACAACTGATCTCAAAACCAGCTACATCAGCAATCTCTACAAATATGACCGATCTCATAACCAGCTACATCAACAATCTCTACAAAATATGACAGATCTCAAAACCAGCTACATCTGTAATCTCTACAAAATACAAGAAATTTCAAATGCCAGCTATATCAACAATCTCTATAAAATATGACAGATCTCAAAATGCCAGATACATCTGTAATCTCTACAAAATAAGTAAGATCTCAAAATGCCAGCAACATCCGCAATCTCGACTAAATAAGACTGCTCTCAAAATGACAGCTAAATCAATAATTTCTACAAAATATGACAGAACTCAAAATGCCTGACACTTGAACAATCTCAACAAAATATGACAGATCTCAAGTTGCCAGCTGTATCAGCAATTTCTTCACAATATGACACCACTCAAAATGCCAGCTACATCAATAATCTATCCAAAATTCGACAGATGTCAAAATGCCAGCTACATCAGTAATCTGCGCAAAATACATCAGATCTTAAAATGACAGCTACAGCGGTAATCTGTATAAAATATGACAGATCTCAAAACCAGTAACATCATCAATGACTACAAAATAGGACAGATCTCAAACGAGCTACATCAGCAATCTGTAAAAAATATGACAGATCTCAAAATGATAGCTGCATCAGCAATCTCTACAAAATACAACAGATCTTAACATGCCAGCTACATCAACAATCTCTACAAAATATGGCAGATCTCAAAATGCCTGCTACGTCAGCAGTCTTTACAAAATACAACAGACCTCTAAATGCCAGCTACATCAACAATCTCTACAAAATATTACAGATCTCAAAATGCCAGCTACATCAGTAACCTCAACAAAAAATGGCACTGCCAGCTATATCAGCTATCTCTATAAAATATGGCAGATCTCAAAATGCCAGCTAGATCAGCAATATGTACAAAATACAACAGTTCTCAAAATGAGAGCTACATCAGTAATCTCTACAAAATGCAAAAGATCTTAAAATGAGAGCTACATCGGTAATCTCTACAAAATATGACAGTCCTCAAAACCAGCCACATCATTAATGTCTTCAAAATAGGACAGATCTCAAACCAGCTACATCAACAATCTGCAAAAAATATGACAGATCTCAAAATGCCAGCTGCATCAGCAATCTTTACAAAATACAACAGATCTTAACATGCCATCTACATCAACAATCTCTACAAAATATTACAGATCTCAAAATGCCAGCTACATCAATAATCTCTATAGAATACGACAGGTCTCAAAATGCCAGCTACATCAACAATCTCTATAAAATATGAGAGAACTCAAAATGTAGCTACATCAAGAATCTCTACAAAATATGGCAGATCTCAAAATGCGAGCTTCATCAGCCATCTCTACAAAAGACGGCATCTCAAAATGTCAGATACATCAACAATGTCTACTAACTATGACAGATAATATGATGCTAGCTACATCAGTAATCTATACAAAATGCAGCAGACCTCAAAATGCCAGTTACTTCAATGATCCCTGAAAAATATGACTGATTTCAAAATGCCAGTTAGATCAGAAGTCTCTACAAAATACAACAGATCCCAAAATGCCGGCTACATCAACAATGTCTTCTAACTATGTCAGATATTATAGTGCCAGCTACATCAGTAATCTCTGCAAAATGTGACAGATCTCAAAATGCCAGCTATATCAACAATTTCTACAAAATATGACAGATCTCAAAACCAGCTACATCAGCAATCTCTACAAAATTTGAGAGATCTCAAAACTAGCTACTTCAACAATCTCTACAAAATATGACAGATCTCAAAATGCAAGCTACATCCACAATCTCGACTAAATACGATGGCTCACAATTTGCCAGCTAAATCAATAATCTCTACAAATTATGACAGATCTCAAAATGCAAGGTATGTGAACAATCTCAACAAAATATGACAGATCTCAAGTTGCCAGCTACATCAGCAATCTCTTCACAATACGACACCTCTCAAAATTCCTGCTACATCAATAATCTTTCAATAATTCGACAGATCTTAAACTGCCAGCTCTATAAGTAATCTGTACAAAATACAAAGATCTTAAAATGCCAGCTACATCAGTAATCTGTATAAATTATGACAGATCTCAAAACCAGTCACATCATCAATGTTCAAAATAGGACAGATCGCAAACCAGCTACATCAACAATCTGCAAAAAATATGACAGATCTCAAAATGCCAGCTGCATCAGCAATCTTTACAAAGTACAGCAGATCTTAACATGCCATCTACATCAACAATCTCTACAAAATATGACAGATCTCAATATGCAGGTACATCAGCAATATGTACAAAATACAACAGATCTCAAAATGCAGCTACATTAATAATCTCTACAAAATATGGTAGATCTCAAAATGCGAGCTTCATCTGCCATATCTACAAAAGACGACATCTCAAAATGCCAGCTCCATCAACAATGTCTACTAACTATGATAGATATTGTAATGCAAGTTACATCAGAAATCTCTACAAAATGTAACAGATCTCAAAATGCCAGCGATATCAATGATCTCTACAAAATATGACTGATGTCAAAATTCCAGTTAGATCCGTAAACTCTACAAAATACGACACAGATCTCAAAATGCCAGTTACATCAGTAATCTCTATAGAATACGGCAGGTCTTAAAACTAGCTACATGAGAAATCTCTACAAAATACGACAGATCTCAAAACCAGCTACATCAGCAATCTCTACAAATATGACAGATCTCAAAACCAGCTACATCAACAATCCTCTACAAAATATGACAGATCTGAAAACCAGCTACATCAGTAATCTCTACAAAATACAAGAAATTTCAAATGACAGCTATATCAACAATCTCTATAAAATATGATAGATCTCAAAATGCCAGATACATCAGTAATTTCTACAAAATAAGAAAGATCTCAAAATGCCAGCAACATCCGCAATCTCGACTAAATAAGACTGCTCTCAAAATGACAGCTAAATCAATAATTTCTACAAAATATGACAGAACTCAAAATGCCTGCCACTTGAACAATCTCAACAAAATATGACAGGTCTCAAGTAGCCAGCTGCATCAGCAATTTCTTCACAATACGACACCACTCAAAATGCCAGATACATCAGTAATCTATTCAAAATTCGACAGATCTCAAAATGCCAGCTACATCGGTAATCTGCACAAAATACATCAGATCTTAAAATGACAGATACATCGGTAATCTGTACAAAATATGACAGATCTCAATACCAGCAACATCATCAATGACTACAAAAGAGGACAGGTCTCAAACCAGCTACATCAGCAATCTGTAAAAATCATCACAGATCTCTAAATGACAGCTGCATCAGCATTCTCTACAAAATACAACAGATCTTAACATGCCAGCTATATCAACAATCTCAACAAAATATGGCAGATCTGAAAATGCCTGCTACGTCAGCAAACTTTACAAAATACAACAGACCTCTAAATGCCAGCTACATCAACAATCTCTACAAAATATTACAGATCTTAAAATGCCAGCTACATCAGTAACCTCAACAAAAAATGGCACTGCCAGCTGTATCAGAAATCTCTATAAAATATGGCAGATCTCAAAATGCCAGCTAGATCAGCAATATGTACAAAATACAACAGTTCTCAAAATGCCAGCTACATCAGTAATCTCTACAAATGCAAACAGATCTTAAAATGCCTGCTACATCAGTAATCTCTACAAAATATGACAGTCCTCAAACCAGCCACATCATCAAAGTCTTCAAAATAGGACAGATCTCAAACCAGCTAGATCAACAATCTGCAAAAAATATGACAGATCTCAAAATGCCAGCTGCATCAGCAATCTTTACAAAATACAACAGATCTTAACATGCCATCTACATCAACAATCTCTACAAAATATTACAGATCTCAAAATGCCAGCTATATCAACAATCTCTGCAAAACATGACAGATCTCAAAATTCCAGCTATAGCAATAATCTCTGCAAAATGAGACAGTTCTCAAAATGCCAGCTAAATCAGCAATCTCTGAAAAAAAACAACAGATCTCAAAATGATAGCAATATAAATAATCTCCAGAAAATATGACACACCTCAAAATGACAGCTACATCAGTAATCTCCACAAAATATGACAGATCTCAAAATGCCAGCTACATCAGTAATCTCTGCAAAATGCGACAGATCTCAAAATTCCAGCTACATCAGCAATCTCTACAAATTACAACAGATTTCAATATGCCTGCTGTATCAACAAGCTCAACAAAACATGACAGATCAGAAAATGCCAGCGACATCAGCAATCTCTACAAAATATGACAGATCACAAAACCAGATACATCAACAATCTCTACAAAATATGACAGATCTAAAAACCAGCTACATCAGTAATCTCTTCAAAATATGACACATCTCAAAATGCCAGCTACATCCCTAATCTCGATTAAATATGACAGCTCTCAAAATGCCAGCTACATCAATAATCTCTGCAAAATATGACAGACTTCAAAATGCCAGCTACATGAATAATCTCAATAAAATATGACTGATCTGAAGTTGCCAGATACATCATCAATCTCTACACAATATGACTCCTCTTAAAATGCCAGCTACATCAATAATTTCTCCGAAATAAGACAGATCTTAAAATGCCAGCTTCATCAGTAATCTGAACAAAATACAACAGATCTTAAAATGACAGCTACATCAGAAATCTCTACAAAATATGACAGATCTCAAAACCAGCAACAACATCAATGACTACAAAATAGGACAGATCTCAAACCAGGAACATCAACAATCTGTAAAAAATACGACAGATCTCAAAATGCCAGCTGTATCAGCAATCTCAACAAAATACAGCAGATCTTAACATGCCAGTTACATCAACAATCTGTACACAATACGACAGATCTCAAAATGCCTGCTACATCAGCAATCTCTACAAAATACAACAGATCTCAAAATGCCAGCCACATGAACAAAATCTACAAAACATTTCAGATCTGAAAAAGCCAGCTACATCAGCAATCTCAGCAAAAAATGGAATTGTCAGCTATATCAGCAATCTCTACAAAATATGACAGATCTCAAAATGCCAACTACATCAGCATTATGTAGAAAATACAACAGCTCTCGTTATACCAGCTACATTAATAATCTCTACAAAATATGGCAGATCTCAAAATGCGAGCTCCGTCAGCCATCTCTAAAAAGACAACATCTCAAAATGCCTGCTACATCAACAATGTCTACTAACTATGACAGATAGATGATAGCTACATCAGTAATCTATAACAAATGAAACAGATCTCAAAATGCCAGTTATTTCAACGATCTCTCCAAAATATGAGTGATCTCAAAATGCCAGTTAGATCAGTAGTCTCTATAAAATACAACAGATCCCAAAATGCCAGCTACATCAACAATGTCTACTAACTATGACATATTTTATAGTGCCAGCTACATCAGTAATATCTGCAAAATGTGACATCTCAAAATGCCAGCTATATCAACAATTTCTACAAAATATGATAGATCTCAAAATTCTAGTAAGATCAGTAATCTCTACAAAATACACAGTCCTCAAAACCAGCTACATCAACAATCTCTACAAAATATGACAGATCTCAAAACCAGCTACATCAGCAATCTCTACAAAATATGAGAGATCTCAAAACCAGCTACATCAACAATCTCTACAAAATATGACCGATCTCAAAATGCAAGCTACATCCACAATCTCGACTAAATACGACTGCTCTCAATATGCCAGCTAAATCAATAATCTCTACAAAATATGACAGATCTCAAAATGCCAGGTATGTGAACAATCTCAACAAAATATGACAGATCTCAAGTTGCCAGCTACATCAACAATCTCTTCACAATACGACACCTCTCAAAATTCCAGCTACATCAATAATCTCTCCATAATTCGACAGATCTCAAAATGCCAGCTGCATCAGTAATCTCTACAAAATACAACAGATCTTAAAATGCCAGCTACATCAGTAATCTCTACAAAATATGACAGTCCTCAAAACCAACCACATCACCAATGTCTTCAAAATAGGACAGATCTCAAACCAGCTACATCAACAATCTGTAAAAAATATGATAGATCCCAAAATGCCAGCTGCAACAGCAATCTTTACAAAATACAGCAGATCTTAACATGCCATCTACATCAACAATCTCAGAAAAATATGACCGATCTAAAAATGCCAGCTACATCAGTAATCTCTGCAGAATACGACAGATCTCAAAATGCAAGCTACATCAACAATCTCTACAAAACATGACAGATCTCAAAATACCAGCTATAGCAATAATATCTGCAAAATGAGACAGATCTCAAAATGCCAGCTAAATCAGCTATCTCTAAAAAAAACAACAGATTTCAAAATGTCAGCAATATAAATAATCTCGAGAAAATATGACACACTTCAAAATGACAGCTACATCAGTAAACTCTACAAAATATGACAGATCTCAAAATGCCAGCTACATCAGCAATCTCTGCAAAATATGAAAGATCTCAAAACTAGCTATATCAACAATCTCTACAAAATATGACAAATCACAAAATGCCAGCTACATAAGCAATCTCTGCAAAATAAGACAGATCTCAACATGCCAGCTACATCAGCAATCTCTACAAAATACAACAGCTTTCAAAATCCCAGCTACATCAATAACCTCTACAAAATATGACAGATCTCAAAATGCCAGCTACATCAGCAATCGCAACAAATTACGGCAAAACCAGCTATATCAGAAATCTCTACAAAATATGACAGATCTCAAAACTAGCAACATCATCAATGACTACAAAATAAGACAGATCTCAAACCAGCTACATCAACAATCTGTAAAAAATACGACAGATCTCAAAATGCCTGCTACATCAGCAATCTCTACAAAATACAACAGATCTCAAAAGGCCAGCCACATCAACAATCTCTACAAAATATTACAGATCTGAAAATGCCAGCTACATCAGCAATCTCAGCAAAATACAGAATTGTCCGCTATATCAGCAATCTCTACAAAATATGACAGATCTCAAAAGGCCAACTACATCAGCATTATGTACAAAATACAACAGCTCTCAAAATACCAGCTACACTAATAATCTCTATAAAATATGAGAGAACTCAAAATGTAGCTACATCAAGAATCTCTACAAAATATGGCAGATCTCAAAATGCGAGCTTCATCAGCCATCTCTACAAAAGACGACATCTCAAAATGTCAGCTACATCAACAATGTCTACTAACTATGACAGATAATATGATGCTAGCTACATCAGTAATCTATACAAAATGCAGCAGACCTCAAAATGCCAGTTACTTCAATGATCCCTGAAAAATATGACTGATTTCAAAATGCCAGTTAGATCAGAAGTCTCTACAAAATACAACAGATCCCAAAATGCCAGCTACATCAACAATGTCTTCTAACTATGTCAGATATTATAGTTCCAGCTACATCAGTAATCTCTGCAAAATGTGACAGATCTCAAAATGCCAGCTATATCAACAATTTCTACAAAATATGACAGATCTCAAAATTCCATTTAGATCAGTAATCTCTACAAAATACACATATCTCAAAACCAGCAACATCAACAATCTCTACAAAATATGACAGATCTCAAAACCAGCTACATCAGCAATCTCTACAAAATATGAGAGATCTCAAAACTAGCTTCTTCAACAATCTCTCCAAAATATGACAAATCTCAAAATGCAAGCTACATCCACAATCTCGACTAACTACGATGGCTCATAATTTGCCAGCTAAATCAATAATCTCTACAAATTATGACAGATCTCAAAATGCAAGGTATGTGAACAATCTCAACAAAATATGACAGATCTCAAGTTGCCAGCTACATCAGCAATCTCTTCACAATACGACACCTCTCAAAATTCCCGCTACATCAATAATCTTTCAATAATTCGACAGATCTTAAACTGCCAGCTTCATAAGTAATCTGTACAAAATACAAAAGATCTTAAAATGCCAGCTACATCAGTAATCTGTACCAAAATATGACAGATCTCAAAACCAGTCACATCATCAATGTCTTCAAAATAGGACAGATCGCAAACCAGCTACATCAACAATCTGCAAAAAATATGACAGATCTCAAAATGCCAGCTGCATCAGCAATCTTTACAAAGTACAGCAGATCTTAACATGCCATCTACATCAACAATCTCTACAAAATATGACAGATCTCAATATGCAGGTACATCAGCAATATGTACAAAATACAACAGATCTCAAAATGCAGCTACATTAATAATCTCTACAAAATATGGCAGATCTCAAAATGCGAGCTTCATCTGCCATATCTACAAAAGACGACATCTCAAAATGCCTGCTCCATCAACAATGTCTACTAACTATGATAGATATTGTAATGCAAGTTACATCAGTAATCTCTACAAAATGTAACAGATCTCAAAATGCCAGCGATATCAATGATCTCTTCAAAATATGACTGATGTCAAAATTCCAGTTAGATCCGTAAACTCTACAAAATACGACAGATCTCAAAATGCCAGTTACATCAGTAATCTCTATAGAATACGGCAGGTCTTAAAACTAGCTACATGAGAAATCTCTACAAAATCGACAGATCTCAAACCAGCTACATCAGCAACTCTACAAATATGACAGATCTCAAACCAGCTACATCAACAATCTCTACAAAATATGACAGATCTCAAAACCAGCTACATCAGTAATCTCTACAAAATACAAGAAATTTCAAATGACAGCTATATCAACAATCTCTATAAAATATGATAGATCTCAAAATGCCAGATACATCAGTAATTTCTACAAAATAAGAAAGATCTCAAAATGCCAGCAACATCCGCAATCTCGACTAAATAAGACTGCTCTCAAAATGACAGCTAAATCAATAATTTCTACAAAATATGACAGAACTCAAAATGCCTGCCACTTGAACAATCTCAACAAAATATGACAGGTCTCAAGTAGCCAGCTGCATCAGCAATTTCTTCACAATACGACACCACTCAAAATGCCAGATACATCAGTAATCTATTCAAAATTCGACAGATCTCAAAATGCCAGCTACATCGGTAATCTGCGCAAAATACATCAGATCTTAAAATGACAGATACATCGGTAATCTGTACAAAATATGACAGATCTCAATACCAGCAACATCATCAATGACTACAAAAGAGGACAGATCTCAAACCAGCTACATCAGCAATCTGTAAAAAATATCACAGATCTCTAAATGACAGCTGCATCAGCATTCTCTACAAAATACAACAGATCTTAACATGCCAGCTATATCAACAATCTCAACAAAATATGGCTGATCTGAAAATGCCTGCTACGTCAGCAAACTTTACAAAATACAACAGACCTCTAAATGCCAGCTACATCAACAATCTCTACAAAATATAACAGATCTTAAAATGCCAGCTACATCAGTAACCTCAACAAAAAATGGCACTGCCAGCTGTATCAGCAATCTCTATAAAATATGGCAGATCTCAAAATGCCAGCTAGATCAGCAATATGTACAAAACACAACAGTTCTCAAAATGCCAGCTACATCAGTAATCTCTACAAAATGCAACAGATCTTAAAATGCCTGCTACATCAGTAATCTCTACAAAATATGACAGTCCTCAAACCAGCCACATCATCAAAGTCTTCAAAATAGGACAGATCTCAAACCAGCTAGATCAACAATCTGCAAAAAATATGACAGATCTCAAAATGCCAGCTGCATCAGCAATCTTTACAAAATACAACAGATCTTAACATGCCATCTACATCAACAATCTCTACAAAATATTACAGATCTCAAAATGCCAGCTACATCAATAATCTCTACAGAATACGACAGGTATCAAAATGCCAGCTACATCAACAATCTCTGCAAAACATGACAGATCTCAAAATTCCAGCTATAGCAATAATCTCTGCAAAATGAGACAGTTCTCAAAATGCCAGCTAAATCAGCAATCTCTGAAAAAAAACAACAGATCTCAAAATGATAGCAATATAAATAATCTCTAGAAAATATGACACGCCTCAAAATGACAGCTACATCAGTAATCTCTACAAAATATGACAGATCTCAAAATGCCAGCTACATCAGTAATCTCTGCATAATGCGACAGATCTCAAAATTCCAGCTACATCAGCAATCTCTACAAATTACAACAGATTTCAAAATGCCTGCTATATCAACAAGCTCAACAAAACTTGACAGATCACAAAATGCCAGCGACATCAGCAATCTCTACAAAATATGACAGATCACAAAACCAGATACATCAACAATCTCTACAAAATATGACAGATCTAAAAACTAGCTACATCAGTAATCTCTTCAAAATATGACACATCTCAAAATGCCAGCTACATCCCTAATCTCGATTAAATATGACAGCTCTCAAAATGCCAGCTACATCAATAATCTCTGCAAAATGTGACAGACTTCAAAATGCCAGCTACATGAATAATCTCAATAAAATATGACTGATCTGAAGTTGCCAGATACATCATCAATCTCTACACAATATGACTCCTCGTAAAATGCCAGCTACATCAATAATTTCTCCGAAATAAGACAGATCTTAAAATGCCAGCTTCATCAGTAATCTGAACAAAATACAACAGATCTTAAAATGACAGCTACATCAGAAATCTCTACAAAATATGACAGATCTCAAAACCAGCAACAACATCAATGACTACAAAATAGGACAGATCTCAAACCAGCAACATCAACAATCTGTAAAAAATACGACAGATCTCAAAATGCCAGCTGTATCAGCAATCTCAACAAAATACAGCAGATCTTAACATGCCAGTTACATCAACAATCTGTACTCAATACGACAGATCTCAAAATGCCTGCTACATCAGCAATCTCTACAAAATACAATAGATTTCAAAATGCCAGCCACATGAACAAAATCTACAAAACATTTCAGATCTGAAAAAGCCAGCTACATCAGCAATCTCAGCAAAAAACGGAATTGTCAGATATATCAGCAATCTCTACAAAATATGACAGATCTCAAAATGCCAACTACATCAGCATTATGTAGAAAATACAACAGCTCTCGTTATACCAGCTACATTAATAATCTCTACAAAATATGACAGATCTCAAAATGCAGCTACATCAAGAATCTCTACAAAATATGGCAGATCTCAAAATGCGAGCTCCATCAGCCATCTCTAAAAAGGACAACATCTCAAAATGCCCGCTACATCAACAATGTCTACTAACTATGACAGATAATATGATGCTAGCTACATCAGTAATCTATACAAAATGAAACAGATCTCAAAATGCCAGTTATTTCAATGATCTCTCCAAAATATGAGTGATCTCAAATTGCCAGTTAGATCAGTAGTCTCTATAAAATACAACAGATCCCAAAATGCCAGCTACATCAACAATGTCTACTAACTATGACAAATTTTATAGTGCCAGCTACATCAGTAATATCTGCAAAATGTGACATCTCAAAATGCCAGCTATATCAACAATTTCTACAAAATATGATAGATCTCAAAATTCTAGTAAGATCAGTAATCTCTACAAAATACACAGTCCTCAAAACCAGCTACATCAACAATCTCTACAAATATGACAGATCTCAAAACCAGCTACATCAGCAATCTCTACAAAATATGAGAGATCTCAAAACCAGCTACATCAACAATCTCTACAAAATATGACAGATCTCAAAATGCAAGCTACATCCACAATCTCGACTAAATACGACTACTCTCAATATGCCAGCTAAATCAATAATCTCTACAAAATATGACAGATCTCAAAATGCCAGGTATGTGAACAATCTCAACAAAATATGACAGATCTAAAAATGACAGCTACATCAGCAATCTCAACAAAGTACGGGAATACCAGCTATATCAGAAATCTTTACAAACTATGACAGGTCTCAAGATGCCAGCTAGATCAGCAATATGTTCAAAATACAACAGCTCTGAAAATACCAGATTCATTAATAATCTCTGCAAAATATGACAGATCTCAAAAAGCAGCTACATTAATAACCTCTACAAAACATGACAGATCTCAAAATGCGAGCTTCCTCAGCAATCTCTACAAAACATGACATCTCAAAATGCCAGCTACATCAACAATGTCTACTAACTATGACAGATATTTTAATGCCAGCTACATCAGTAATCTCTACAAAATGCAACAGATCTCAAAATGCCAGGTACATCAATGATCTCTACAAAATATGACAGATGTCAAAATGCCAGTTCAAACAGTAAACTCTGTAAAAGTACAGATCTCAAAATTCCAGCTACATCAGTAATCTCTACAAAAAATGACAGGCTTAAAAACTAGCTACATGAGGAATCTCTACAAAATACAACAGATCTCAAAACCAGCTATATCAACAATCACTACAAAATATGACAAATAACAAAATGTCAGCTATATAAGTAATCTCTGCAAAATATGACAGATCACAAAATGCCAGCTACATCAAGAATCTCAACAAAGTAGAACAGATCTCAAAATGCCAGCTACATCAGTAATCTGAACAAAATACAACAGATCTTAAAATGACAGCTTCATCAGTAATCTCTACAAAATATGACAGATCTCAAAACCTGCAACATCATCAATGACTACTAAATAGGAAAGATCTCAAAACCAGATACATCAACAATCTCTACAAAACATGACTGATCTCAAAATGCCAGCTATATCAATAATCTCTGCAAAATGAGACAGATCTCAAAATGCCAGCTACATCACCAATCTCTAAAAAAAAAACAGATCTCAAAATGCCTGCAATATTAATAATCTCGATAAAATATGACACACCTCAAAATGACAGTTACATCAGTAATCTCTTCAAAATATGACAGACCTAAATATGCAGGTACATCAGCAATATGTACAAAATACAACAGATCTCAAAATGCAGCTGCATTAATAATCTCTACAAAATATGGCAGATCTCAAAATGCGAGCTTCATCTGCCATATCTACAAAAGACGACATCTCAAAATGCCAACTACATCAACAATGTCTACTAACTATGATAGATATTGTAATGCAAGCTGCATCAGTAATCTCTACAAAATGTAACAGATCTCAAAATGCCAGCTATATCAATGATCTCTACAAAATATGACTGATGTCAAAATGCCAGTTAGATCTGTAAACTCTACAAAATACGACAGATCTCAAAATGCAAGCTACATCAG
Source organism: Neoceratodus forsteri (assembly GCA_016271365.2). Lineage (NCBI taxonomy): Eukaryota > Metazoa > Chordata > Ceratodontiformes > Ceratodontidae > Neoceratodus > Neoceratodus forsteri. The sequence goes on along the minus strand of CM028131.1, from coordinate 877,201,914 downwards.
TAATCTCTATAGAATATGGCAGGTCTAAAAACCAGCTACATGAGAAATCTCTACAAAATACGACAGATCTCAAAACCAGCTATATCAGCAATCTCTACAAATATGACAGATCTCAAAACCAGCTACATCAACAATCTCTAAAAAATATGACAGATCTCAAAACCAGCTACATCTGTAATCTCTACAAGATACAAGAAATTTCAAATGCCAGCTATATCAACAATCTCTATAAAATATGACAGAGCTCAAAATGCCAGATACATCAGTAATCTCTACAAAATAAGAAAGATCTCAAAATGCCAGCAACATCCACAATCTCGACTAAATAAGACTGCTCTCAAAATGACAGCTAAATCAATAATTTCTACAAAATATGACAGAACTCAAAATGCCTGCCACTTGAACAATCTCAACAAAATATGACAGATCTCAAGTTGCCCGCTGCATCAGCAATTTCTTCACAATATGACACCAATCAAAATGCCAGCTACATCAGTAATCTATCCAAAATTCTACAGATCTCAAAATGCCAGCTACCTCAGTAATCTGCACAAAATACATCAGATTTTAAAATGACAGCTACATCGGTAATCTGTACAAAATATGACAGATCTCAAAACCAGCAACATCATCAATGACTACAAAATAGGACAGACCTCAAACCAGCTACATCAGCAATCTGTAAAAAATATGACAGATCTCTAAATGACAGCTGCATCAGCAATCTCTACAAAATACAACAGATCTTAACATGCCAGCAATATCAACAATCTCTACAAAATATGGCAGATCCCAAAATGCCTGCTACATCAGCAATCTTTACAAAATACAACAGACCTCTAAATGCCAGCGACATCAACAATCTCTACAAAATATTACATATCTCAAAATGCCAGCCACATCAGTAACCTCAACAAAAAATGGCACTGCCAGCTATATCAGCAATCTCTATAAAAAATGGCAAATCTCAAAATGCCAGCTAGATCAGCAATATTTACAAAATACAACAGTTCTCAAAATGCCTGCCACATCAGTAATCTCTACAAAAAGCAACAGATTTTAAAATGCCAGCTACATCAGTAATCTCTACAAAATATGACAGTCCTCAAAACCAGCCACATCATCAATGTCTTCAAAATAGGACAGATCTCAAACCAGCTACATCAACAATCTGCAAAAAATATGACAGATCTCAAAATGCCAGCTGCATCAGCAATCTTTACAAAATACAACAGATCTTAACATGCCATCTACATCAACAATCTCTACAAAATATGACAGATCTCAAAATGCCAGCTACATCAGTAATCTCTACAGTATACGACAGGTATCAAAATGCCAGCTACATCAACAATCTCTACAAAGCATGACAGATCTCAAAATGCCAGCTATGGCAATAATCTCTGCAAAATGAGACAGTTCTCAAAATGCCAGCTAAATCAGCAATCTCTGAAAAAAAAACAAATCTCAAAATGATAGCAATATAAATAATCTCCAGAAAATATGACACACCTCAAAATGACAGCTACATCAGTAATCTCAACAAAATATGACGGATCTCAAAATGCCAGCTACATCAGTAATCTCTGCAAAATATGACAGATCTCAAAACTAGCTATATCAACAATCTCTACAAAATATGACAAATTGCAAAATGCCAGCTACATAAGCAATCTCTGCAAAAAAAGACAGATCTCAAAATGCCACCTACATCAGCAATCTCAACAAATTACAGCAATACCAGCTATATCAATAATCTCTACAAAATATGACAGGTCTCAAAATACCAGCAACATCAGCAATATGTTCAAAATACAACAGCTCTGAAAATACCAGATACATTAATAATCTCTACAAAATATGACAGATCTCAAAATGCAGCTACATTAATAATCTCTACAAAACATGACTGATCTCAAAAATGTGAGCTTCCTCAGCCATCTTTACAAAAGATGACATCTCAAAATGCCAGCTGCATCAACCATGTCTACTAACTATGACAGATATTATAATGCCAGCTACATCAGTAATCTCTTCAAAATGCAACAGATCTCAAAATGCCAGCTATATCAATGACCTCTACAAAATATGACAGATGTCAGAATGCCAGTTAGATCAGTAAACTCTACAAAATACTACAGATTTCAAAATGCCAGCTACATTAGTAATCTCTACAAAACATGACAGGTCAAAAAACTAGCTACATGAGGAATCTCTACAAAATATGACAGATCTTATAACCAGCTACATCAATAATCTATACAAAATATGACAGATCTCAAAATGCCAGCTACATCAACAAAGTTTACTGATCTTGACAGATATTATAGTGAAAGCTACATCAGTAATCTCAGCAAAATGCGGCAGAACTCAAAATGCCAGCTAAATCAACTGTTTCTTCAAAATTTGACAGATCTCAAAATTTCAGTTAGATCAAAAATCTCTACAAAATACGACAGATCTCAAAATGCCAGCTACAACAGTAATCTATACAAAATACAACAGATCTCAAAAACAGGTAGATCAGCAAACTCTGCAAAATTTGCAGATCTCAAAACAAGCTACATCAACAATCTCTACAAAACATAACAGATCTCAAAATGCCAGATACAACATCAAAGTCTACTGACTTTGACAGATATTATAGTGCCAGCTACATCAGCAATCTCTGCAAAATGCGACAGATCCCAAAATGCTAGCTATATCAACAGTTTCTACAAAATTTGACAGATCTCAAAATTCCAGTTAGATCAGTAATCTCTACAAAATATGACAGATCTCAAAATGCCAGCTACAACAGTAATCTATACAAAATACAACAGATCTCAAAAACAGATAGATCAGCAAGCTCTGCAAAATTCGCAGAACTCAAAACCAGCTACATAAACAATCTCTACAAATCATGACTGATCTCAAAATGCCAGCTATATCAATAATCTCTGCAAAATGAGACATATCTCAAAATGCCAGCAACATCAGCAATCTCTAAAAAAAAAGATAACAAAATGCCAGCAATATTAATAATCTCGACAAAATATGACACACCTCAAAATGACAGTTGCATCAGTAATCTCTACAAAATATGACAGATCTCAAAACCAGCTATATCAACAATCTCTACAAAATATGACAAATCACAATGTGCCAGCTACACAAGCAATCTCTGAAAAATATGGCAGATCGCAAAATGACAGCTACATCAACAATCTCTACAAAGTACAACAGATCTCAAAATGCCAGCTACATGAACAAAATCTACAAAATATTTCAGATCTGAAAATGCCAGCTACATCAGCAATCTCAGCAAAAAACGGAATTGTCAGCTATATCAGCAATCTCTATAAAATATGACAGATCTCAAAATGCCAGCTACATCAGCATTATGTAGAAAATACAACAGATCTCATTATACCAGCTACATTAATAATCTCTACAAAATATGACAGATCTCAAAATGCGAGCTCCATCAGCCATCTCTAAAAAAGACATCTCAAAATGCCTGCTACATCAACAATGTCTACTAACTATGACAGATAATATGATGCTAGCTACAGCAGTAATCTATACAAAATGAAACAGATCTCAAAATGCCAGTTATTTCAATGATCTCTCCAAAATATGACTGATCTCAAAATGAAAGTTAGATCAGTAGTCTCTATAAAATACAACAGATTCAAAAATGCCAGCTACATCAACAATGTCTACTAAATATGACAGATATTATAGTGCCAGCTACATCAGTAATCTCTGCAAAATGTGACAGATCTCAAAATGCCAGCTATATCAACAATTTCTACAAAATATGATAGATCTCAAAATTCCAGTTAGATCAGTAATCTCTACAAAATACACAGACCTCAAAACCAGCTACATCAACAATCTCTACAAAATATGACAGATCTCAAAACCAGCTACATCAGCAATCTCTACAAAATATGAGAGATCTCAAAACCAGCTGCTTCAACAATCTCTACAAAATATGACAGAACTCAAAATGCAAGCTACATCCACAATCTCGACTAAATACGACTGCTCTCAATATGCCAGCTAAATCAATAATCTCTACAAAATATGACAGATCTCAAAATGCCAGGTATGTGAACAATCTCAACAAAATATGACAGATCTCAAGTTGCCAGCTACATCAGCAATCTCTGCACAATACGACACCTCTCAAAATTCCAGCTACATCAATAATCTCTCCATAATTCGACAGATCTCAAAATGCCAGCTACATCAGTAATCTCTACAAAATACAACAGATCTTAAAATGCTAGCTACATCAGTAATCTCTACAAAATATGACAGTCCTCAAAACCAACCACATCACCAATGTCTTCAAAATAGGACAGATCTCAAACCAGCTACATCAACAATCTGTAAAAAATATGACAGATATCAACATGCCAGCTGCATCAGCAATCTTTACAAAATACAACATATCTTAGCATGCCATCTACATCAACAATCTCAACAAAATATGACAGATCTAAAAATGCCAGCTACATCAGTAATCTCTACAGAATACGACAGATCTCAAAATGCAAGCTACATCAACAATCTCTACAAAACATGACAGATCTCAAAATGCCAGCTATAGCAATAATATCTGCAAAATGAGACAGATCTCAAAATGCCAGCTAAATCAGCTATCTCTAAAAAAAACAACAGATTTCAGAATGTCAGCAAAATAAATAATCTCGAGAAAATATGACACACCTCAAAATGACAGCTACATCAGTAAACTCTACCAAATATGACAGATTTCAAAATGCCAGCTACATCAGTAATCTCTGCAAAATAAGACAGATCTCAAAACTAGCTATATCCACAACCTCTACAAAATATGACAAATCGCAAAATGCCAGCTACATAAGCAATCTCTACAAAATAAGACAGATCTCAAAATGCCAGCTACATCAGCAATCTCTACAAAATACAACAGATCTCAAAATGCCAGCTACTTCAATAACCTCTACAAAATATGACAGATCTAAAAATGACACCTACATCAGCAATCTCAACAAAGTACGGGAATACCAGCTATATCAGAAATCTTTACAAAATATGACATTTCTCAAAATGCCAGCAACATCAGCAATATGTTCAAAATACAGCAGCTCTGAAAATACCAGATTCATTAATAATCTCTACAAAATATGACAGATCTCAAAAAGCAGCTACATTAATAATCTTTACAAAATATGACAGATGTCAAAATGCGAGCTTCCTCAGCAATCTCTACAAAACATGACATCTCAAAATGCCAGCTACATCAACAATGTCTACTAACTATGACAGATATTTTAATGCCAGCTACATCAGTAATCTCTACAAAATGCAACAGATCTCAAAATCCCAGGTACATCAATGATCTCTACAAAATATGACAGATCTCAAAATGCCAGTTAGAACAGTAAACTCTACAAAAGTGCAGATCTCAAAATGCCAGCTACATCAGTAATCTCTACAAAACATGACAGGCTTAAAAACTAGCTACATGAGGAATCTCTACAAAATACGACAGATCTCAAAACCAGCTATATCAACAATCACTGCAAAATATGACAAATAATAAAATGTCAGCTACATAAGGAATCTCTACAAAATATGACAGATCACAAATGCCAGCTACATCAACAATCTCTACAAAGTACAACAGATCTCAAATGCCAGCTACATCAATAATCTCTCCAAAATACGACAGATCTTAAATGCTAGCTAACATCAGCAATCTCAACAAAGCACGGCAATACTAGCTATATCAGAAATCTTTAAAAATATGACAGGTCTCAAAATGCCAGCTACATCAGCAATATGTTCAAAATACAGCAGCTCTGAAAATACCAGATTCATTAATAATCTCTACAAAATATGACAGATCTCAAAAAGCAGCTACATTAATAATCTCTACAAAACATGACAGATCTCAAAATGCGAGCTTCCTCAGCAATCTCTACAAAACATGACATCTCAAAATGCCAGCTACATCAACAATGTCTACTAACTATGACAGATATTTTAATGCCAGCTACATCAGTAATCTCTACAAAATGCAACAGATCTCAAAATGCCAGGTACATAAATGATCTCTACAAAATATGACAGATCTCAAAATGCCAGTTAGAACAGTAAACTCTACAAAAGTGCAGATCTCAAAATGCCAGCTACATCAGTAATCTCTACAAAACACGACAGGCTTAAAAACTAGCTACATGAGGAATCTCTACAAAATACGACAGATCTCAAAACCAGCTATATCAACAATCACTGCAAAATATGACAAATAATAAAATGTCAGCTACATTAGGAATCTCTACAAAATATGACAGATCACAAAATGCCAGCTACATCAACAATCTCTACAAAGTACAACAGATCTCAAAATGCCAGCTACATCAATAATCTCTCCAAAATACGACGGATCTTAAAATGCCAGCTACATCAGCAATCTCAACAAAGTACGGCAATACCAGCTATATCAGAAATCTTTAAAAAATATGACAGGTCTCAAAATGCCAGCTACATCAGCAATATGTTCAAAATACAGCAGCTCTGAAAATACCAGATTCATTAATAATCTCTACAAAATATGACAGATCTCAAAACCTGCAACATCATCAATGACTACAAAATAGGGAAGATCTCAAAACCAGTTACATCAACAATCTCTACAAAACATGACTGATCTCAAAATGCCAGCTATATCAATAATCTCTGCAAAATGAGACAGATCCCAAAATGCCAGCAATATTAATAATCTCTACAAAATATGACACACCTCAAAATGACAGTTACATCAGTAATCTCTTCAAAATATGACAGATCTCAAAATGCCAGCTACATCAGTAATCTCTGCAAAATATGACAGATCTCAAAACCAGCTATATCAACAATCTCTACAAAATATGACAAATCACAAAATGCCAGTTACATAAGCAATCTCTGCAAAATATGACAGATCACAAAATGCCAGCAACATCAGCAATCTCTACAAAGTACAACAGATCTCAAAATGCCAGCTACATCAGCAACCTCTAAAAAAACCCACAGATCTCAAAATGCCAGCAACATTAATAATCTCGACAAAATATGACACACCTCAAAATGACAGTTACATCAGTAATCTCTTCAAAATATGACAGATCTCAAAATGCCAGCTACATCAGTAATCTCTGCAAAATATGACAGATCTCAAAACCAGCTATATCAACAATCTCTACAAAATTTGACATATCTCAAAATGACAGCTACATCAACAATCTCTACACAATATGACAGATCTCAAAATTCCAGCTACATCAGCAATATCTACAAATTACAACAGATTTCAAAATGCCTGCTATATCTAGAATCTCAACAAAACATGACAGATCTCAAAATGCCAGCTACTTCAGTAATGTCTACAAAATACGACAGATCACAAAACCAGTTACATCAACAATCTCTACAAAATATGACAGATCTAAAAACTAGCTACATCAGTAATCTCTTAAAAATATGACACATCTCAAAATGCCAGCTACATCCCTAATCTCGAATAAATATGACAGCTCTCAAAATGCCAGCTAAATCAATAATCTCTACATAATATGACAGACATCAAACAGCCAGCTACATGAATAATCTCAATTAAATACGACTGATCTCAAGTTGCCCGATACATCATCAATCTCTACACAATATGACTCCTCTCAAAATGCCAGCTACATCAATAATCTCTCCAAAACACAACAGATCATAAAATGCCAGCTACATCAGTAATATGGACAAAACATTACTGATCTTAAAATGACAGCTACATCAGTAATCTCTACAAAATATGACAGATCTCAAAACCAGCAACATCAACAATGACCACAAAATAGGACAGATCTCAAACCAGCTACATCAACAATCTGTAAAAAATATGACAGATCTCAAAATCCCAGCTGTATCAGCAATCTCTACAAAATATAGCAGATCTTAACATGCCAGCTACATCAACAATCTGTACAAAATACGACAGATCTCAAAATGTCTGCTACTTCAGCAATCTCTACAAAATACAACAGATCTCAAAATGCCAGCCACATAACCATCTCTACAAATTATTACAGATCTGAAAATGCCAGCTACATCAGCAATCTCAGCAAAATACAGAATTGTCAACTATATCAGCAATCTCTATAAAATATGACAGATCTCAAAATGCCAGCTACATCAGCATTATGTACAAAATACAACAGCTCTCAATATACCAGCTACATTAATAATCTCTACAAAATATGACAGATCTCAAAATGCAGCTACATCAGTAATCTCTGCAAAATATGGCAGATCTCAAAATGCGAGCTTCATCAGCCATCTCTAAAAAGACATCATCTCAAAATGACAGCTACATCAACAATGTCTACTAACTATGACAGATAAATGATGCTAGCTACGTCAGTAATCTATACAAAATGCAACAGATCTCAAAATGCCAGTTATTTTAATGATCTCTGCAAAATATGACTGATCTCAAAATGCCAGTTAGATCATTAGTCTCTACAAAATACAACAGATCCCAAAATGCCAACTACATCAACAATGTCTACTAACTATGACAGATATTATAGTGCCAGCTACATCAGTAATCTCTGCAAATTGTAACAGATCTCAAAGTGCCAGCTATATCAACAATTTCTACAAAATATGACAGATCTCAAAATTCCAGTTAGATCGGAAATCTCTTCAAAATACACAGATCTCAAAATCAGCTACATCAACAATTTCTACAAAATATGACAGATCTCAAACCCAGCTACATCAGCACTCTTTACAAAATATGAGAGATCTCAAAACCAGCTACATCAACAATCTCTACAAAATATGACAGATCTCATAATGCAAGCTACATCAACAATCTCGACTAAATACGACGGCTCTCAATATGCCAGCTAAATCAATAATCTCTACAAAATATGACATGTCTCAAAATGCCGGGTATGTGAACAATCTCAACAAAATATGACAGATCTCAAGCTGCCAGTTACATCAGCAATCTCTTCACAATACGACACCTCTCAAAATTCGAGCTACATCAATAATCTCTCCATAATTTGACAGATCTCAAAATGCCAGCTACATCAGTAATCTCTACAAAATACAACAGATCTTAAAAAGCCAGCTACATCAGTAATCTCTACAAAATATGACAGTCTTCAAAACCAGCCACATCATCAATGTCTTCAAAATAGGACAGATCTCAGACCAGCTACATCAACAATCCGTAAAAAATATGACAGATCTCAAAATGCCAGCAGCATCAGCAATCTTTACTAAATACAGCAGATCTTAACATGCCATCTACATCAACAATCTCTACAAAATATGTCAAATCTCAAAATGCCAGCTACATCAGTAATCTCTACAGAATACAACAGATCTCAAAGTGCTGGCTGCATCAACAATCTCTGCAGAACATGACAGATCTCAAAATGCCAGCTATAGCAATAATCTCTGCAAAATGAGAAAGATCTCAAAATGCCAGCTAAATCAGCAATCTCCAAAAAAAACAACAGATCTTAAAATGCCAGCAATATAAATAATCTCGAGAAAATACGACACACCACAAAATGACAGCAACATCAGTAATCTCTATAAAATATTAATGATCTCAAAATGCCAGCAACATCAGTGATCTCTGCAAAATATGACAGATCTCAAAACTAGCTATATCAACAATCTCTACAAAATACGACAAATCGCAAAATGCCAGCTACTTAAGCAATCTCTACAAAATAAGACAGCTCTCAAAATGCCAGCTACATCAGCAATCTCTACAAACTACAACAGATCTCAAAATGCCAGCTACATCAATAACCTCTACAAAATATGACAGATCTCAAAATGCCAGTTACATCAGCAATCTCAACAAATTATGACAATACCAGCAATATCAGTAATCTCTACAAAATATGATAGGTCTCAAAATGCCAGCTACATCAGCAATATGTTCAAAATACAACAGCTCTGAAAATACCAGATATATTAATAATCTCTACGAAATATGACAGATCTCAAAATGCAGCTTCATTAATAATCTCCACAAAACATGACAGATCTCAAAATGCGAGCTTCCTCAGCCATCTCTACAAAAGATGACATCTCAAAATGCCAGCTACATCAACAATGTCTTCTAACTATGATAGATATTATAATGCCAGCAACATCAGTAATCTCTACAAAATGCAACAGATCTCAAAATGCCAGCTATATTAATGATCTCTACAAAATATGACAGATGTCAAAATGCCAGTTAGATCAGTAAACTCTACAAAATACTACAGATCTCAAAATGCCAGCTACATCAGTAATCTCTACAAAACACGACAGGTCTAAAAACTAGCTACATGAGGAATCTCTACAAAATACGACAGATCTCAAAACCAGCTACATCAACAATCTATACAAAATATGACAGATCTCAAAATGCCAGCTACTTCAACAAAGTCTATTGACTTTGACAGATATTATAGTGCCAGCTACATCAGTAATCTCTGCAAAATGCGTTAGATCTCAAAATGCCAGCTATATCAACAGTTTCTACAAAATTTGACAGATCTCAAAATTCCAATTAGATCAGTAATCTCAACAAAATACAACATATCTCAAAATGCCAGCTACAACAGTAATCTATAAAAATACAACAGATCTCAAAAACAGTTAGACCAGCAAACTCTGAAAAATTCGCAGATCTTGAAACCAACTACATCAACAATCTCTACAAAACATGACAGATCTCAAAATGCCAGCTATTTCAATAATCTCCGAAATGAGACAGATCTCAAAATTCCAGCTACATAAGCAATCTCTAAAAACAGATCTCAAAATGCCAGCTATATATTAATCTCAACAAAATATGAAAACCTCAAATGACAGTTCCAACATAATCTCTACAAATATGACAGATCTCTAATGCCAGCTACATCAGTAATCTCTGCAAAATATGACAGATCTCAAAACCATCTATATCAACAATCTCAACAAAATATGACAAATCACAAAATGCCAGCTACATCAGCAATCTCTACAAAGTACAACAGATCTCAAAATGCCAGTTAAATCAGTAATCTCTACAAAATATGACATATCTCAAAATGCCAGTTACATCAATAATCTGTCCAAAATACGACAGATCTTGAAATGCCAGCTACATCAGTAATCTGAACAAAATTCAACAGATCTTAAAATTACAGCTACATCAGTAATCTCTACGTAATATGACAGATGTCAAAACGTGCAACATCATCAATGACTACAAAATAGGACAGATCTCAAAACCAGCTACATCAACAATCTCTACAAAACATGACAGATCTCAAAATGCCAGCTATATCAATAATCTCTGCAAAATGAGACAGATCTCAAAATGCCAGCTACATCAGCAATCTCTAAAAAAAAACAAACAGATCTCAAAATGCCAGCAATATTAATAATCTCGACAAAATATGACACACCTCAAAATGCCAGCTACATAAGCAATCTCTGCAAAATATGACAGATCGCAAAATGCCTGCTACATCAGCAATCTCTACAAAGTACAACAGATCTCAAAATGCCAGCTACATCAATAATCTCTACAAAATATGACATATGTCAAAATGCCAGCTACACCTGCAATCTCTTCACAATACGACAGATCTTAAAATGCCAGCTACATCAGTAATCTCTACAAAATGCGACAGATCTCAAAATTCCAGCTACATCAGCCATCTCTATAAATTACAACAGATTTCAAAATGCCTGCTATATCAACAATCTCAACAAAACATGACAGATCTCAAAATGCCAGCTACATCAGTATTGTCTGCAAAATATGACAAATCGCAAAATGCCAGCAACATCAGCAATCTCTACAAAATACGACAGATCACAAAAGCTGTTACATCAACAATCTCTACAAAATATGACAGATCTGAAAACCAGCTACATCAGCAATCTCTTCAAAATATGACAGATCTCAAAATGCCAGCTATATCCCCAATCTTGATTAAATACGACAGCTCTCAAAATGCCAGAAAAATCAATAATCTCTGCAAAATATGACAGACTTCAAAGTGCCAGCTACATGAATAACCTCAATAAAATATGACTGATCTCAGGTTACCAGATACAACAGCAATCTCTACACAATATGGCTCCTCTCAAAATGCCAGCTACATCAATAATCTCTCCAAAATACGACAGATTTTAAAATGCCAGCTACATCAGTAATCTGAACAAAATACAACAGATCTTAAAATGACAGCTACATCAGTAATCTCTACAAAATATGACAGATCTCAAAACCAGCAACAACATCAATGACTACAAAATAGGACAGATCTCAAACCAGCTACATCAACAATCTGTAAAAATTGGACAGATCTCAAATGCCAGCTGTATCAGCAATCGCTACAAAATACAGCAGATCTTACCATGCCAGCTACATCAACAATCTCTACAAAATATGACAGATCTCAAAATGCCTGCTACATCAGTAATCTCTACAAAATACAACAGATCTCAAAATGCCAGCCACTTCAACAATCTCTACAAAATATTACAGATCTGAAAAAGGCACCTACCTCAGCAATCTCAGCAAAATACGGATTTGCCAGCTATATCAGCAATCTCTATAAAATATGACAGATCTCAAAATGCCAGCTATATCAGCATTATGTACAAAATACAACAACTCTCAATATACCAGCTACATTAATAATCTCTACAAAATATGACAGATCTCAAAATGCTGCTACATCAAGAATCTCTACAAAATATGGCAGATCTCAAATGCTAGCTTCATCAGCCATCTCTAAAAGACAACATTTCAAAATGCCAGCTACATCGACAATGTCTACTCACTATGACAGATATTACAGTGCCAGCTACATCAGTAATCTCTGCAAAATGTGACAGATCTCAAAATGCCAGCTATTGCAAAAATTTCTACAAAATATGACAGATCTCAAAATTCCAGTTACATCAGTAATCTCTACAAAATACACAGATCTCAAAACCAGCTACATCAACTATGTCTTAAAAATATGACAGATCTCAAAATGCAAGCTACTTCCACATTCTCGACTAAATATGATAGCTCTCAACATGCCAGCTAAATCAATAATCTCTACAAAATATGACAGATCTCAAAATGCTAGGTATGTGAACAATCTCAACAAAATATGACAGATCTCAAGTTGCCAGCTGCATCAGCAATCTCTTCACAATACGACACCTCTCAAAATTCCAGCTACATCAATAATCTCTCCATAATTCGACAGATCTCAAAATGCCAGCTACATCAGTAATCTCTACAAAATACAACAGATCTTAAAATGCCAGCTACATCAGTAATCTCTACAAAATATGACAGATCTCAAACCAGTCACATCATCAATGTCTCTCAAATAGGACAGATCTCAAACCAGCTACATCAACAATTTGTAAAAATATGACAGATTTCAAAATGCCAGCTGCATCAGCAATCTTTACAAAATACAGCAGGTCTTAACATGCCATCTACATCATCAATCTCTTCAAAATATGACAGATCTCAAATGCCAGGTACATCAGCAATATGTACAAAATACAACAGATCTCAAATGCAACTACACTAATAATCTTTACAAAATATGACAGATCTCAAATGCGAGCTCATCAGCCATCTCTACAAAGACAACATCTCAAAAAGCCAGCTACATCAACAATGTCCACTAACTATGAAAGATATTGTAATGCAAGCTACATCAGTAATCGCTACAAAATGTAACAGATCTCAAAATGCCAGCTATATTCATGATCTCTACAAAATATGTCTGATGTCAAAATGCCAGTTAGATCAGTAAACTCTACAAACTACGACAGATCTCAAAATGCCAGCAACCTCAGTAATCCCTGCAAAATACTGCAGGTCTAAAAACTAGCTACATGAGAAATCTCAACAAAATGCGACAGATCTCAAAACCAGCTACATCAACATTCTATACAAAATATGACAGATCTGAAAATGCCAACTACATCATCAATTTCTACTGACTAAGACAGATAGTATAGTGCCAGCTACATCAGTAATCTCTGCAAAACGCGACAGATTTCAAAATGCCAGCTATATCAACAATTTCTACATAATATGGCAGATCTCAAAATTCCAGTTAGATCAGTAATCTCTACAAAATAAGACAGATCTTAAAATGACAGCTCCATCAGTAATCTCTACAAAATAAAACAGACCTCAAAACTAGCTAGAGTAGCAAACTCTACAAAATTCGCAGATCTCAAAACCTGCTACATCAATAATCTCTACAAAATATGACAGATCTCAAAACCTGCACATCAGCAATCTCTACAAATATGACAGATCTCAAAACCAGCTACATCAACAATCTCTACAAAATATGACAGATCACAAAACCAGCTACATCAGTAATCTCTTTCAAATATGACAGATCTGAGAATTCAAGCTACATCCACAATCTCGACTGAATACCTACAGCTCTCAAAATACCAGCTAAATCAATAATCTCTACAAAATATGACAGGTCTCAAAATGCCAGGTACATGAACAATCTCAACAAAATATGACAGATCTCAAGTTGCCAGCTACATCAGCAATCTCTTCACAATTCAACACCTCTCTAAATGCCAGCTACATCAATAATCTCTCCAAAATTCGACAGATCTCAAAATGCCAGCTACATCAGCAATCTTTACAAAATACAGCAGATCTTAACATGCCAACTACATCAACAATCTCTACAAAATATGACAGATCTCAAAACCAACTACATCAACAATCTCTACAAAATACTACAGATCTCAAAGTACCGGCTATATCAACAATCTCTTCAAAATATGACAGATCTCAAAATGCATGCTACATAAACAATCTGTACAAAATACAACAGATTTCAAAATGCCAACTACATCAAAAAATCTCTTCAAAATATGACAGATCTTAAAATACCAGCTACATTGATCATCTCTACAAAATGTGACAGATGTCAAAATGCCAATTAGATCAGTAAACTCTACAAAATACTACAGATCTCAAAATGCCAGCTACATCAGTAATCGCTACAAAACACGACAGGTCTAAAAACTAGCTACATGAGGAATCTCTACAAAATATGACAGATCTCAAAACCAGCTACATCAACAATCTATACAAAATATGACATTTCTCAAAATGCCAGCTACTTCAACAAAGTCTACTGACTTTGACAGATATTATAGTGCCAGCTACATCAGTAATCTCTGCAAAATGCGTTAGATCTCAAAATGCCAGCTATATCAACAGTTTCTACAAAATTTGACAGATCTCAAAATTCCAGTTAGATCAGTAATCTCTACAAAATACAACAGATCTCAAAATGCCAGCTACAACAGTAATCTATAAAAATACAACAGATCTCAAAAACAGTTAGACCAGCAAACTCTGAAAAATTCGCAGATCTCGAAACCAGCTACATCAACAATCTCTACAAAACATGACAGATCTCAAAATGCCAGCTATTTCAATAATCTCTGCAAAATGAGACAGATCTCAAAATGCCAGCTACATAAGCAATCTCTAAAAAAAACAACAGATCTCAAAATGCCAGCAATATTAATAATCTCAACAAAATATGAAAAACCTCAAAATGACAGTTCCAACATAATCTCTACAAAATATGACAGATCTCTAAGTGCCAGCTACATCAGTAATCTCTGCAAAATATGACAGATCTCAAAACCATCTATATCAACAATCTCAACAAAATATGACAAATCATAAAATGCCAGCTACATAAGCAATCTCAAAATATGACAGATCACAAAATGCCAGCTACATCAGCAATCTCTACAAAGTACAACAGATCTCAAAATGCCAGCTAAATCAGTAATCTCTACAAAATATGACATATCTCAAAATGCCAGATAGATCAATAATCTGTCCAAAATACTACAGATCTTAAAATGCCAGCTACATCAGTAATCTGAATAAAATACAACAGATCTTAAAATGACAGCTACATCAGTAATCTCTACATAATATGACAGATGTCAAAACGTGCAACATCATCAATGACTACAAAATAGGACAGATCTCAAAACCAGCTACATCAACAATCTCTACAAAACATGACAGATCTCAAAATGCCAGCTAATCAATAATCTCTGCAAAATGTGACAGATCTCAAAATGCCAGCTACATCAGCAATCTCTAAAAAAAACAACAGATCTCAAAATGCCAGCAATATTAATAATCTCGACAAAATATGACACACCTCAAAATGCCAGCTACATAAGCAATCTCTGCAAAATATGACAGATTGCAAAATCCCAGCTACATCAGCAATCTCTACAAAGTACAGCAGATCTCAAAATGCCAGTTACATCAATAATCTCTACAAAATATGACATATGTCAAAATGTCAGCTACACCAGCAATCTCTACACAATACGACAGATCTCAAAATTCCAGCTTCATCAGCAATCTCTATAAATTACAACAGATTTCAAAATGCCTGCTATATCAACAATCTCAACAAAACATGACAGATCTCAAAATGCCAGCTACATCAGTATTGTCTACAAAATATGACAAATCGCAAAATGCCAGCAACATCAGCAATCTCTACAAAACACGACAGATCACAAAAGCTGTTACATCAACAATCTCTACAAAAATATGACAGATCTGAATACCAGCTACATCAGCAATCTCTTCAAAATATGACAGATCTCAAAATGCCAGCTATATCCCTAATCTCGATTAACTACTACAGCTCTCAAAATGCCAGATAAATCAATAATCTCTGCAAAATATGACAGACTTCAAAGTGCCAGCTACATGAATAACCTCAATAAAATATGACTGATCTCAGGTTGCCAGATACATCAGCAATCTCTACACAATATGACTCCTCTCAAAATGCCAGCTACATCAATAATCTCTCCAAAATACGACAGATCTTTAAATGCCAGCTACGTCAGAAATCTGAACAAAATACAACAGATCTTAAAATGACAGCTACATCAGTAATCTCTACAAAATATGACAGATCTCAAAACCAGCAACAACATCAATGACTACAAAATAGGACAGATCTCAAACCAGCTACATCAACAATCTGTAAAAAATTCGACAGATCTCAAAATGCCAGCTGTATCAGCAATCGCTACAAAATACAGCAGATCTTACCATGCCAGCTACATCAACAATCTCTACAAAATACAACAGATCTCAAAATGCCAGCCACTTCAACAATCTCTACAAAGTATTACAGATCTGAAAATGGCACCTAGCTCAGCAGTCTCAGCAAAATACGGAATTGTCAGCTATATCAGCAATCTCTATAAAATATGACAGATCTCAAAATGCCAGCTACATCAGCATTATGTACAAAATACAACAGCTCTCAATATTCCAGCTACATTAATAATCTCTACAAAATATGACAGATCTCAAAATGCTGCTACATCAAGAATCTCTACAAAATATGGCAGATCTCAAAATGCGAGCTTCATCAGCCATCTCTAAAAAAGACAACATCTCAAAATACCAGCTACATCAACAATGTCTACTAACTATGACAGATATTATTGTGCCAGCTACATCAGTAATCTCTGCAAATGTGACAGATCTCAAAATGCCAGCTATAGCAAAAATATCTACAAAATATGACAGATCTCAAAATTCCAGTTACATCAGTAATCTCTACAAAATACATAGATCTCAAAACCAGCTACATCAACAATGTCTTAAAAATATGACAGATCTCAAAATGCAAGCTACTTCCACATTCTCGACTAAATACGATAGCTCTCAACATGCCAGCTAAATCAATAATCTCTACAAAATATGACAGATCTCCAAATACCAGGTATGTGAACAATCTCAACAAAATATGACAGATCTCAAGTTGCCGGCTGCATCAGCAATCTCTTCACAATACGACACCTCCCAAAATTCCAGCTACATCAATAATCTCTCCATAATTCGACAGATCTCAAAATGCCAGCTACATCAGTAATCTCTACAAAATACAACAGATCTTAAAATGCCAGCTACATCAGTAATCTCTACAAAATATGACAGATCTCAAAACCAGTCACATCATCAATGTCTTCAAAATAGGACAGATCTCAAACCAGCTACATCAACAATTTGTAAAAAATATGACAGATCTCAAAATGCCAGCTGCATCAGCAATCTTTACAAAATACAGCAGGTCTTAACATGCCATCTACATCATTAATCTCTACAAAATATGACAGATCTCAAAATGCCAGGTACTTCAGCAATATGTACAAAATACAACAGATCTCAAAATGCAACTACACTAATAATCTCTACAAAATATGACAGATCTCAAAATGCGAGCTTCATCAGCCATCTCTACAAAAGACGACATCTCAAAATGCCAGCTACATCAACAATGTCTACTAACTGTGAATAGATATTGTAATGCAAGCTACATCAGTAATCGCTACAAAATGTAACAGATCTCAAAATGCCAGCTATATTCATGATCTCTACAAAATATGTCTGATGTCAAAATGCCAGTTAGATCAGTAAACTCACTAAACTACTGACAGATCTCAAATGCCAGCAACCTCAGTAATCCCTGCAAAATACTGCAGGTCTAAAACTAGCTACATGAGAAATCTCAACAAAATACGACAGATCTCAAAACCAGCTACATCAACATTCTATACAAAATATGACAGATCTCAAAATGCCAACTACATCATCAATTTCTTCTGACAATGACAGATACTATAGTGCCAGTTACATCAGTAATCTCTGCAAAACGCGACAGATTTCAACATGCCAGCTATATCAACAATTGCTACATAATATGGCAGATCTCAAAATTCCAGTTAGATCAGTAATCTCTACAAAATAAGACAGATCTTAAAATGCCAGCTCCATCAGTAATCTCTACAAAATACAACAGACCTCAAAACTAGCTAGAGTAGCAAACTCTACAAAATTCGCAGATCTCAAAACCTGCTACATCAATAATCTCTACAAAATATGACAGATCTCAAACCGCATCAGTCAATCTCTACAAATATGACAGATTTCAAAACCAGCTACATCAACAATCTCTACAAAATATGACAGATCTCAAAACCAGCTATATCAGTAATCTCTACAAAATATGACAGATCTCAGAATTCAAGCTACATCCACAATCTCGACTAAATACGACAGCTCTCAAAATGCCAGCTAAATCAATAATCTCTACAAAATATGACAGATCTCAAAATGCCAGGTACATGAACAATCTCAACAAAATATGACAGATCTGAATTTGCCAGCTACATCAGCAATCTCTTCACAATATGACACCTCTCAAAATGCCAGCTATATCAATAATCTCTCCAAAATTCGACAGATCTCAAAATGCCAGGTACATCAGCAATCTTTGCAAAATACAGCAGATCTTAACATGCCAACTACATCAACAATCTCTACAAAATATACAGATCTCAAAACCAACTACATCAACAATCTCTACAAAATACTACAGATCTCAAAATACCAGCTATATCAACAATCTCTTCAAATATGACAGATCTCAAAATGCATGCTACATGAACAAGCTGTACAAAAATACAACAGATTTCACAATGCCAACTACATCAAAAATCTCTTCAAAATATGACAGGTCTTAAATACTGCTACATCAGAATCTCTACAAAATATGGCAGATCTCAAAATGCTAGCTTCATCAGCCATCTCTAAAAAGACAACATCTCAAAATCCAGCTACATCAACAATGTCTACTAACTATGACAGATATTATAGTGCCAGCTACATCAGTAATCTCTGCAAAATGTGACAGATCTCAAAATGCCAGCTATAGCAAAATTTCTACAAAATATGACAGATCTCAAAATTCCAGTTACATCAGTAATCTCTACAAAATACACAGATCTCAAAACCAGCTACATCAACAATGTCTTAAAAATATGACAGATCTCAAATGCAAGCTACTTCCATATCTCGACTAAATATGATAGCTCTCAACATGCCAGCTAAATCAATAATCTCTACAAAATATGACAGATCTCAAAATGCTAGGTATGTGAACAATCTCAACAAAATATGACAGATCTCAAGTTGCCAGCTGCATCAGCAATCTCTTCACAATACGACACCTCTCAAAATTCCAGCTACATCAATAATCTCTCCATAATTCGACAGATCTCAAAATGCCAGCTACATCAGTAATCTCTACAAAATACAACAGATCTTAAAATGCCAGCTACATCAGTAATCTCTACAAAATATGACAGATCTCAAAACCAGTCACATCATCAATGTCTTCAAAATAGGACAGATCTCAAACCAGCTACATCAACAATTTGTAAAAAATATGACAGATCTCAAAATGCCAGCTGCATCAGCAATCTTTACAAAATACAGCAGGTCTTAACATGCCATCTACATCATCAATCTCTACAAAATATGACAGATCTCAAAATGCCAGGTACATCAGCAATATGTACAAAATACAACAGATCTCAAAATGCAACTACACTAATAATCTTTACAAAATATGACAGATCTCAAAATGCGAGCTTCATCAGCCATCTCTACAAAGACAACATCTCAAAAAGCCAGCTACATCAACAATGTCTACTAACTATGAAAGATATTGTAATGCAAGCTACATCAGTAATCGCTACAAAATGTAACAGATCTCAAAATGCCAGCTATATTCATGATCTCTACAAAATATGTCTGATGTCAAAATGCCAGTTAGATCAGTAAACTCTACAAACTACGACAGATCTCAAAATGACAGCAACCTCAGTAATCCCTGCAAAATACTGCAGGTCTAAAAACTAGCTACATGAGAAATCCCAACAAAATGCGACAGATCTCAAAACCAGCTACATCACCATTCTATACAAAATATGACAGATCTGAAAATGCCAACTACATCATCAATTTCTACTGACTAAGACAGATACTATAGTGCCAGCTACATCAGTAATCTCTGCAAAACGCGACAGATTTCAAAATGCCAGCTATATCAACAATTTCTACATAATATGGCAGATCTCAAAATTCCAGTTAGATCAGTAATCTCTACAAAATAAGACAGATCTTAAATGCCAGCTCCATCAGTAATCTCACAAAATAAAACAGACCTCAAAACTAGCTAGAGTAGCAACTCTACAAAATTATGAGATCTCAAAACCTGCTACATCAATAATCTCTACAAAATATGACAGATCTCAAAACGTGCTACATCAGCAATCTCTACAAATATGACAGATCTCAAAACCAGCTACATCAACAATCTCTACAAAATATGACAGATCACAAAACCTGCTACATCAGTAATATCTTCAAAATATGACAGATCTGAGAATTCAAGCTACATCCACAATCTCGACTGAATACGACAGCTCTCAAAATACCAGCTAAATCAATAATCTCTACAAAATATGACAGGTCTCAAAATGCCAGGTACATGAACATTCTCAACAAAATATGACAGATCTCAAGCTGCCAGCTACATCAGCAATCTCTTCACAATTCAACACCTCTCTAAATGCCAGCTACATCAATAATCTCTCCAAAATTCGACAGATCTCAAAATGCCAGCTACATCAGCAATCTTTACAAAATACAGCAGATCTTAACATGCCAACTACATCAACAATCTCTACAAAATATGCAGATCTCAAAACCAACTACATCAACAATCTCTACAAAATACTACAGATCTCAAAATACCGGCTATATCAACAATCTCTTCAAAATATGACAGATCTCAAAATGCATGCTACATAAACAATCTGTACAAAATACAACAGATTTCACAATGCCAACTACATCAAAAAATCTCTTCAAAATATGACAGGTCTTAAAATACCAGCTACATTGATCATCTCTACAAAATGTGACAGATGTCAAAATGCCAATTAGATCAGTAAACTCTACAAAATACTACAGATCTCAAAATGCCAGCTACATCAGTAATCGCTACAAAACACGACAGGTCTAAAAACTAGCTACATGAGGAATCTCTACAAAATACGACAGATCTCAAAACCAGCTACATCAACAATCTATACAAAATATGACATTTCTCAAAATGCCAGCTACTTCAACAAAGTCTACTGACTTTGACAGATATTATAGTGCCAGCTACATCAGTAATCTCTGCAAAATGCGTTAGATCTCAAAATGCCAGCTATATCAACAGTTTCTACAAAATTTGACAGATCTCAAAATTCCAGTTAGATCAGTAATCTCTACAAATACAACAGATCTCAAAATGCCAGCTACAACAGTAATCTATAAAATACAACAGATCTCAAAACAGTTAGACCAGTAAACTCTGAAAATTTGCAGATCTCAAACCAGCTACATCAACAATCTCTACAAACATGACAGATCTCAAAATGCCAGCTATTTCAATAATCTCTGCAAATGAGACAGATCTCAAAATGCCAGCTACATAAGTCTAAAAAAAAACAACAGATCTCAAAATGCCAGCAATATTAATAATCTCAACAAAATATGAAAAACCTCAAAATGACAGTTCCAACATAATCTCTACAAAATATGACAGATCTCTAAGTGCCAGCTACATCAGTAATCTCTGCAAAATATGACAGATCTCAAAACCATCTATATCAACAATCTCAACAAAATATGACAAATCACAAAATGCCAGCTACATAAGCAATCTCTGCAAAATATGACAGATCACAAAATGCCAGCTACATCAGCAATCTCTACAAAGTACAACAGATCTCAAAATGCCAGCTAAATCAGTAATCTCTACAAAATATGACATATCTCAAAATTCCAGCTACATCAGCAAGCTCTACACAATACGACAGATCTCAAAATTCCAGCTACATCAGCAATCTCTATAAATTACAACAGATTTCAAAATGCCTGCTATATTAACAATCTCAACAAAACATGACAGATCTCAAAATGCCAGCTACATCAGTATTGTCTACAAAATATGACAAATCGCAAAATGCCAGCAACATCAGCAATCTCTACAAAATACGACAGATCACAAAAGCTGTTACATCAACAATCTCTACAAAATATGACAGATCTGAATACTAGCTACATCAGCAATCTCTTCAAAATATGACAGATCTCAAAATGCCAGCTATATCCCTAATCTCGATTAACTACGACAGCTCTCAAAATGCCAGATAAATCAATAATCTCTGCAAATATGACAGACTTCAAAGTGCCAGCTACATGAATAACCTCAATAAAATATGACTGATCTCAGGTTGCCAGATACATCAGCAATCTCTAACAATATGACTCCTCTCAAAATGCCAGCTACATCAATAATCTCTCCAAAATACGACAGATCTTTAAATGCCAGCTACGCCAGTAATCTGAACAAAATACAACAGATCTTAAATGACAGCTACATCAGTAATCTCTACAAAATATGACAGATCTCAAACCAGCAACAACATCAATGACTACAAAATAGGACAGATCTCAAACCAGCTACATCAACAATCTGTAAAAATTGACAGATCTCAAAATGCCAGCTGTATCAGCAATCGCTACAAAATACAGCAGATCTTACCATGCCAGCTACATCAACAATCTCTACAAAATACAACAGATCTCAAAATGCCAGCCACTTCAACAATCTCTACAAAATATTACAGATCTGAAAATGGCACCTACCTCAGCAATCTCAGCAAAATACGGAATTGTCAGCTATATCAGCAATCTCTATAAAATATGACAGATCTCAAAATGCCAGCTACATCAGCATTATGTACAAAATACAACAGCTCTCAATATTCCAGCTACATTAATAATCTCTACAAAATATGACAGATCTCAAAATGCTGCTACATCAAGAATCTCTACAAAATATGGCAGATCTCAAAATGCGAGCTTCATCAGCCATCTCTAAAAAAGACAACATCTCAAAATGCCAGCTACATCAACAATGTCTACTAACTATGACAGATATTATAGTGCCAGCTACATCAGTAATCTCTGCAAAATGTGACAGATCTCAAAATGCCAGCTATAGCAAAAATTTCTACAAAATATGACAGATCTCAAAATTCCAGTTACATCAGTAATCTCTACAAATACACAGATCTCAAAACCAGCTACATCAACAATGTCTTAAAAATATGACAGATCTCAAAATGCAAGCTACTTCCACATTCTCGACTAAATACGATAGCTCTCAACATGCCAGCTAAATCAATAATCTCTACAAAATATGACAGATCTCCAAATACCTGGTATGTGAACAATCTCAACAAAATATGACAGATCTCGTTGCCGGCTGCATCAGCAATCTCTTCACAATACGACACCTCTCAAAATTCCAGCTACATCAATAATCTCTCCATAATTCGACAGATCTCAAAATGCCAGCTACATCAGTAATCTCTACAAAATACAACAGATCTTAAAATGCCAGCTACATCAGTAATCTCTACAAAATATGACAGATCTCAAAACCAGTCACATCATCAATGTCTTCAAAATAGGACAGATCTCAAACCAGCTACATCAACAATTTGTAAAAAATATGACAGATCTCAAAATGCCAGGTACTTCAACAATATGTACAAAATACAACAGATCTCAAAATGCAACTACACTAATAATCTCTACAAAATATGACAGATCTCAAAATGCGAGCTTCATCAGCCATCTCTACAAAAGACGACATCTCAAAATGCCAGCTACATCAACAATGTCTACTAACTGTGATATATATTGTAATGCAAGCTACATTAGTAATCGCTACAAAATGTAACAGATCTCAAAATGCCAGCTATATTCATGATCTCTACAAAATATGTCTGACGTCAAAATGCCAGTTAGATCAGTAAACTCTACAAACTACGGCAGATCTCAAATACCAGCTACCTCAGTAATCTCTGCAAAATACTGCAGGTCTAAAAACTAGCTACATGAGAAATCTCAACAAAATACGACAGATCTCAAAACCAGCTACATCAACATTCTATACAAAATATGACAGATCTCAAAATGCCAACTACATCATCAATTTCTTCTGACAATGACAGATACTATAGTGCCAGTTACATCAGTAATCTCTGCAAAACGCGACAGATTTCAACATGCCAGCTATATCAACAATTGCTACATAATATGGCAGATCTCAAAATTCCAGTTAGATCAGTAATCTCTACAAAATACACAGATCTCAAAACCAGCTACATCAACAATGTCTTAAAAATATGAGAGATCTCAAAATGCAAGCTACTTCCACATTCTCGACTAAATATGATAGCTCTCAACATGCCAGCTAAATCAATAATCTCTACAAAATATGACAGATCTCAAAATGCTAGGTATGTGAACAATCTCAACAAAATATGACAGATCTCAAGTTGCCAGCTGCATCAGCAATCTCTTCACAATACGACACCTCTCAAAATTCCAGCTACATCAGTAATCTCTACAAAATAAGACAGATCTTAAAATGCCAGCTCCATCAGTAATCTCTACAAAATAAAACAGACCTCAAAACTAGCTAGAGTAGCAAACTCTACAAAATTCGCAGATCTCAAAACCTGCTACATCAATAATCTCTGCAAAATATGACAGATCTCAAAACCTGCTACATCAGCAATCTCTACAAATATGACAGATCTCAAAACCAGCTACATCAACAATCTCTACAAAATATGACAGATCACAAAACCAGCTACATCAGTAATCTCTACAAAATATGACAGATCTGAGAATTCAAGCTACATCCACAATCTCGACTGAATACGACAGCTCTCAAAATACCAGCTAAATCAATAATCTCTACAAAATATGACAGGTCTCAAAATGCCAGGTATATGAACAATCTCAACAAAATATGACAGATCTCAAGTTTCCAGCTACATCAGCAATCTCTTCACAATTCAACACCTCTCTAAATGCCAGCTACATCAATAATCTCTCAAAAATTCGACAGATCTCAAAATGTCAGCTACATCAGCAATCTTTACAAAATACAGCAGATCTTAACATGCCAACTACATCAACAATCTCTACAAAATATGCAGATCTCAAAACCAACTACATCAACAATCTCTACAAAATACTACAGATCTCAAAATACCGGCTATATCAACAATCTCTTCAAAATATGACAGATCTCAAAATGCATGCTACATAAACAATCTGAACAAAATACAACAGATTTCACAATGCCAACTACATCAAAAAATCTCTTCAAAATATGACAGGTCTTAAAATACCAGCTACATTGATCATCTCTACAAAATGTGACAGATGTCAAAATGCCAGTTAGATCAGTAAACTCTACAAAATACTACAGATCTCAAAATGCCAGCTACATCAGTAATCGCTACAAAACACGACAGGTCTAAAAACTAGCTACATGAGGAATCTCTACAAAATACGACAGATCTCAAAACCAGCTACATCAACAATCTATACAAATATGACATTTCAAAATGCTAGCTACTTCAACAAAGTCTACTGACTTTGACAGATATTATAGTGCCAGCTACATCAGTAATCTCTGCAAAATGCGTTAGATCTCAAAATGCCAGCTATATCAACAGTTTCTACAAAATTTGACAGATCTCAAAATTCCAGTTAGATCAGTAATCTCTACAAAATACAACAGATCTCAAAATGCCAGCTACAACAGTAATCTATAAAAATACAACAGATCTCAAAAACAGTTAGACCAGCAAACTCTGACAAATTTGCAGATCTCGAAACCAGCTACATCAACAATCTCTACAAAACATGACAGATCTCAAAATGCCAGCTATTTCAATAATCTCTGCAAAATGAGACAGATCTCAAAATGCCAGCTACATAAGCAATCTCTAAAAACAACAGATCTCAAAATGCCAGCAATATTAATAATCTCAACAAAATATGAAAACCTCAAAATGACAGTTCCAACATAATCTCACAAAATATGACAGATCTCTATGCCAGCTACATCAGTAATCTCTGCAAAATATGACAGATCTCAAAACCATTTATATCAACAATCTCAACAAAATATGACAAATCACAAAATGCCAGCTACATAAGCAATCTCTGCAAAATATGACAGATCACAAAATGCCAGCTACATCAGCAATCTCTACAAAGTACAACAGATCTCAAAATGCCAGCTAAATCAGTAATCTCTACAAAATATGACATATCTCAAAATGCCAGATAGATCAATAATCTGTCCAAAATACTACAGATCTTAAAATGCCAGCTACATCAGTAATCTGAACAAAATACAACAGATCTTAAAATGACAGCTACATCAGTAATCTCTACATAATATGACAGATGTCAAAACGTGCAACATCATCAATGACTACAAAATAGGACAGATCTCAAAACCAGCTACATCAACAATCTCTACAAAACATGACAGATCTCAAAATGCCAGCTATATCAATAATCTCTGCAAAATGTGACAGATCTCAAAATGCCAGCTACATCAGCAATCTCTAAAAAAAACAACAGATCTCAAAATGCCAGCAATATTAATAATCTCGACAAAATATGACACACCTCAAAATGCCAGCTACATAAGCAATGTCTGCAAAATATGACAGATTGCAAAATCCCAGCTACATCAGCAATCTCTACAAAGTACAACAGATCTCAAAATGCCAGCTAAATCAGTAATCTCTACAAAATATGACATATCTCAAAATGCCAGATAGATCAATAATCTGTCCAAAATACTACAGATCTTAAAATGCCAGCTACATCAGTAATCTGAACAAAATACAACAGATCTTAAAATGACAGCTACATCAGTAATCTCTACATAATATGACAGATGTCAAAACGTGCAACATCATCAATGACTACAAAATAGGACAGATCTCAAAACCAGCTACATCAACAATCTCTACAAAACATGACAGATCTCAAAATGCCAGCTATATCAATAATCTCTGCAAAATGTGACAGATCTCAAAATGCCAGCTACTTCAGCAATCTCTAAAAAAAACAACAGATCACAAAATGCCAGCAATATTAATAATCTCGACAAAATATGACACACCTCAAAATGCCAGCTACATAAGCAATGTCTGCAAAATATGACAGATTGCAAAATCCCAGCTACATCAGCAATCTCTACAAAGTACAACAGATCTCAAAATGCCAGTTACATCAATAATCTCTACAAAATATGACATATGTCAAAATGCCAGCTACACCAGCAATCTCTACAATTTACAGATCTTAAATGCCAGCTACATCAGTAATCTCTACAAAATGCGCACAGATCTCAAAATTCCAGCTACATCAGCAAGCTCTACAAAGTACAAAAGATCTCAAAATGCCAGCTACATCAATAATCTCTACAAAATATGATATATGTCAAAATGTCAGCTACACCAGCAATCTCTACACACGATAGATCTCAAAATTCCAGCTTCATCAGCAATCTCTATAAATTACAACAGATTTCAAATGCTCATATCAACAATCTCAACAAACATGACAGATCTCAAAATGCCAGCTACATCAGTATTGTCTACAAAATATGACAAATCGCAAAATGCCAGCAACATCAGCAATCTCTACAAAATACGACAGAACACAAAAGCTGTTACATCAACAATCTCTACGAAATATGACAAATCTGAATACCAGCTACATCAGCAATCTCTTCAAAATATGACAGATCTCAAAATGCCAGCTATATCCCTAATCTCGATTAACTACGACAGCTCTCAAAATGCCAGAGAAGTCAATAATCTCTGCAAAATATGACAGACTCAAAGTGCTAGCTACATGAATAACCTCAATAAAATATGACTGATCTCAGGTTGCCAGATACATCAGCAATCTCTACATAATATGACTCCTCTCAAAATGCCAGCTACATCAATAATCTCTCCAAAATACGACAGATCTTTAAATGCCAGCTACGTCAGTAATCTGAACAAAATACAACAGATCTTAAAATGACAGCTACATCAGTAATCTCTACAAAATATGACAGATCTCAAAACCAGCAACAACATCAATGACTACAAAATAGGACAGATCTCAAACCAGCTACATCAACAATCTGTAAAAAATTCGACAGATCTCAAAATGCCAGCTGTATCAGCAATCGCTACAAAATACAGCAGATCTTACCATGCCAGCTACATCAACAATCTCTACAAAATACAACAGATCTCAAAATGCCAGCCACTTCAACAATCTCTACAAAATATTACAGATCTGAAAATGGCACCTACCTCAGCAATCTCAGCAAAATACGGAATTGTCAGCTATATCAGCAATCTCTATAAAATATGACAGATCTCAAAATGCCAGCTACATCAGCATTATGTACAAAATACAACAGCTCTCAATATTCCAGCTACATTAATAATCTCTACAAAATATGACAGATCTCAAAATGCTACATCAAGAATCTCTACAAAATATGGCAGATCTCAAAATGCTAGCTTCATCAGCCATCTCTAAAAAGACAACATCTCAAAATTCCAGCTCATCAACAATGTCTACTAACTATGACAGATATTATAGTGCCAGCTACATCAGTAATCTCTGCAAAATGTGACAGATCTCAAAATGCCAGCTATAGCAAAAATTTCTACAAAATATGACAGATCTCAAAATTCCAGTTACATCAGTAATCTCTACAAAATACACAGATCTCAAAACCAGCTACATCAACAATGTCTTAAAAATATGACAGATCTCAAAATGCAAGCTACTTCCATTCTCAACTAAATACGATAGCTCTCAACATGCCAGCTAAATCAATAATTCTACAAAATATGACAGATCTCCAAATACCAGGTATGTGAACAATCTCAACAAAATATGACAGATCTCAAGTTGCCGCTGCATCAGCCATCTCTTCACATACGACCTCTCAAAATTCCAGCTACATCAATAATCTCTCCATAATCTCGACAGATCTCAAAATGCCAGCTACATCAGTAATCTCTACAAAATACAACAGATCTTAAAATGCCAGCTACATCGTAATCTCTACAAAATATGACAGATCTCAAAACCAGTCACATCATCAATGTCTTCAAAATAGGACAGATCTCAAACCAGCTACATCAACAATTTGTAAAAAATATGACATATCTCAAAATTCCAGCTGCATCAGCAATCTTTACAAAATACAGCAGGTCTTAACATGCCATCTACATCATCAATCTCTTCAAAATATGACAGATCTCAAAATGCCAGGTACATCAGCAATATGTACAAAATACAACAGATCTCAAAATGCAACTACACTAATAATCTTTACAAAACATGACAGATCTCAAAATGCGAGCTTCATCAGCCATCTCTACAAAGACAACATCTCAAAAAGCCAGCTACATCAACAATGTCTACTAACTATGAAAGATATTGTAATGCAAGCTACATCAGTAATCGCTACAAAATGTAACAGATCTCAAAATGCCAGCTATATTCATGATCTCTACAAAATATGTCTGATGTCAAAATGCCAGTTAGATCAGTAAACTCTACAAACTATGACAGATCTCAAAATGCCAGCAACCTCAGTAATCCCTGCAAAATACTGCAGGTCTAAAAACTAGCTACATGAGAAATCTCAACAAAATGCGACAGATCTCAAAACCAGCTACATCAACATTCTATACAAAATATGACAGATCTGAAAATGCCAACTACATCATCAATTTCTACTGACTAAGACAGATACTATAGTGCCAGCTACATCAGTAATCTCTGCAAAACGCACAGATTTCAAAATGCCAGCTATATCAACAATTTCTACATAATATGGCAGATCTCAAAATTCCAGTTAGATCAGTAATCTCTACAAAATAAGACAGATCTTAAAATGCCAGCTCCATCAGTAATCTCTACAAAATAAAACAGACCTCAAAACTAGCTAGAGTAGCAAACTCTACAAAATTCGCAGATCTCAAAACCTGCTACATCAATAATCTCTACAAAATATGACAGATCTCAAAACCTGCTAAATCAGCAATCTCTACAAATATGACAGATCTCAAAACCAGCTACATCAACAATCTCTACAAAATATGACAGATCACAAAACCAGCTACATCAGTAATCTCTACAAAATATGACAGATCTGAGAATTCAAGCTACATCCACAATCTCGACTAATACGACAGCTCTCAAAATACCAGCTAAATCAATAATCTCTACAAAATATGACAGGTCTCAAAATGCCAGGTACATGAACAATCTCAACAAAATATGACAGATCTCAAAATGCCAGCTACATCAGCAATCTTTACAAAATACAGCAGATCTTAACATGCCAACTACATCAACAATCTCTACAAAATATGCAGATCTCAAAACCAACTACATCAACAATCTCTACAAAATACTACAGATCTCAAAATACCGGCTATATCAACAATCTCTTCAAAATATGACAGATCTCAAAATGCATGCTACATAAACAATCTGTACAAAATACAACAGATTACACAATGCCAACTACATCAAAAAATCTCTTCAAAATATGACAGGTCTTAAAATACCAGCTACATTGATCATCTCTACAAAATGTGACAGATGTCAAAATGCCAGTTAGATCAGTAAACTCTACAAAATACTACAGATCTCAAAATGCCAGCTACATCAGTAATCGCTACAAAACACGACAGGTCTAAAAACTAGCTACATGAGGAATCTCTACAAAATACGACAGATCTCAATACCAGCTACATCAACAATCTATACAAAATATTACATTTCTCAAAATGCCAGCTACTTCAACAAAGTCTACTGACTTTGACAGATATTATAGTGCCAGCTACATCAGTAATCTCTGCAAAATGCGTTAGATCTCAAAATGCCAGCTATATCAACAGTTTCTACAAAATTTGACAGATCTCAAAATTCCAGTTAGATCAGTAATCTCTACAAAATACAACAGATCTCAAAATGCCAGCTACAACAGTAATCTATAAAATACAACAGATCTCAAAACAGTTAGACCAGCAAATCTGAAAAATTAGATCTCAAAACCAGCTACATCAACAATCTCTACAAAACATGACAGATCTCAAAATGCCAGCTATTTCAATAATCTCTGCAAAATGAGACAGATCTCAAAATGCCAGCTACATAAGCAATCTCTAAAAAAAACAACAGATCTCAAAATGCCAGCAATATTAATAATCTCAACAAAATATGAAAAACCTCAAAATGACAGTTCCAACATAATCTCTACAAAATATGACAGATCTCTAAGTGCCAGCTACATCAGTAATCTCTGCAAAATATGACAGATCTCAAAACCATTTATATCAACAATCTCAACAAAATATGACAAATCACAAAATGCCAGCTACATAAGCAATCTTTGCAAAATATGACAGATCACAAAATGCCAGCTACATCAGCAATCTCTACAAAGTACAACAGATCTCAAAATGCCAGCTAAATCAGTAATCTCTACAAAATATGACATATCTCAAAATGCCAGATAGATCAATAATCTGTCCAAAATACTACAGATCTTTAAATGCCAGCTACATCAGTAATCTGAACAAAATACAACAGATCTTAAAATGACAGCTACATCAGTAATCTCTACATAATATGACAGATGTCAAAACGTGCAACATCATCAATGACTACAAAATAGGACAGATCTCAAAACCAGCTACATCAACAATCTCTACAAAACATGACAGATCTCAAAATGCCAGCTATATCAATAATCACTGCAAAATGTGACAGATCTCAAAATGCCAGCTACATCAGCAATCTCTAAAAAAAACAACAGATCTCAAAATGCCAGCAATATTAATAATCTTGACAAAATATGACACACCTCAAAATGCCAGCTACATAAGCAATGTCTGCAAAATATGACAGATTGCAAAATCCCAGCTACATCAGCAATCTCTACAAAGTACAACAGATCTCAAAATGCCAGTTACATCAATAATCTCTACAAAATATGACATATGTCAAAATGCCAGCTACACCAGCAATCTCTACACAATACGACAGATCTTAAAATGCCAGCTACATCAGTAATCTCTACAAAATGCGACAGATCTCAAAATTCCAGCTACATCAGCAAGCTCTACAAAGTACAACAGATCTCAAAATGCCAGCTACATCAATAATCTCTACAAAATATGACATATGTCAAAATGTCAGCTACACCAGCAATCTCTACACAATACGACAGATCTCAAAATTCCAGCTACATCAGCAATCTCTATAAATTACAACAGATTTCAAAATGCCTGCTATATCAACAATCTCAACAAAAACATGACAGATCTCAAAATGCCAGCTACATCAGTATTGTCTACAAAATATGACAAATCACAAAATGCCAGCAACATCAGCAATCTCTACAAAATACGACAGATCACAAAAACTGTTACATCAACAATCTCTACAAAATATGACAGATCTGAATACCAGCTACATCAGCAATCTCTTCAAAATATGACAGATCTCAAAATGCCAGCTATATCCCTAATCTCAATTAACTACGACAGCTCTCAAAATGCCAGATAAATCAATAATCTCTGCAAAAATATGACAGACTTCAAAGTGCCAGCTACATGAATAACCTCAATAAAATATGACTGATCTCAGGTTGCCAGATACATCAGCAATCTCTACACAATATGACTCCTCTCAAAATGCCAGCTACATCAATAATCTCTCCAAAATACGACAGATCTTTAAATGCCAGCTACGTCAGTAATCTGAACAAAATACAACAGATCTTAAAATGACAGCTACATCAGTAATCTCTACAAAATATGACAGATCTCAAAACCAGCAACAACATCAATGACTACAAAATAGGACAGATCTCAAACCAGCTACATCAACAATCTGTAAAAAATTCGACAGATCTCAAAATGCCAGCTGTATCAGCAATCGCTACAAAATACAGCAGATCTTACCATGCCAGCTACATCAAAATCTCTACAAAATACAACAGATCTCAAAATGCCAGCCACTTCAACAATCTCTACAAAATATTACAGATCTGAAAATGGCACCTACCTCAGCAATCTCAGCAAAATACGGAATTGTCAGCTATATCAGCAATCTCTATAAAATATGACAGATCTCAAAATGCCAGCTACATCAGCATTATGTACAAAATACAACAGCTCTCAATATTCCAGCTACATTAATAATCTCTACAAAATATGACAGATCTCAAAATGCTGCTACATCAAGAATCTCTACAAAATATGGCAGATCTCAAAATGCGAGCTTCATCAGCCATCTCTAAAAAAGACAACATCTCAAAATTCCAGCTACATCAACAATGTCTACTAACTATGACAGATATTATAGTGCCAGCTACATCAGTAATCTCTGCAAAATGTGACAGATCTCAAAATGCCAGCTATAGCAAAAATTTCTACAAAATATGACAGATCTCAAAATTCCAGTTACATCAGTAATCTCTACAAAATACACAGATCTCAAAACCAGCTACATCAACAATGTCTTAAAAATATGACAGATCTCAAAATGTAAGCTACTTCCACATTCTCGACTAAATACGATAGCTCTCAACATGCCAGCTAAATCAATAATCTCTACAAAATATGACAGATCTCCAAATACCAGGTATGTGAACAATCTCAACAAAATATGACAGATCTCAAGTTGCCGGCTGCATCAGCAATCTCTTCACAATACGACACCTCTCAAAATTCCAGCTACATCAATAATCTCTCCATAATTCACAGATCTCAAAATGCCAGCTACATCAGTAATCTCACAAAATACAACAGATCTTAAATGCCAGCTACATCAGTAATCTCTACAAAATATGACAGATCTCAAAACCAATCACATCATCAATGTCTTCAAAATAGGACAGATCTCAAACCAGCTACATCAACAATTTGTAAAAAATATGACAGATCTCAAAATGCCAGCTGCATCAGCAATCTTTACAAAATACAGCAGGTCTTAACATGCCATCTACATCATTAATCTCTACAAAATATGACAGATCTCAAAATGCCAGGTACTTCAGCAATATGTACAAAATACAACAGATCTCAAAATGCAACTACACTAATAATCTCTACAAAATATGACAGATCTCAAAATGCGAGCTTCATCAGCCATCTCTACAAAAGACGACATCTCAAAATGCCAGCTACATCAACAATGTCTACTAACTGTGATAGATATTGTAATGCAAGCTACATCAGTAATCGCTACAAAATGTAACAGATCTCAAAATGCCAGCTATAATCATGATCTCTACAAAATATGTCTGACGTCAAAATGCCAGTTAGATCAGTAAACTCTACAAACTACGGCAGATCTCAAAATACCAGCTACCTCAGTAATCTCTGCAAAATACTGCAGGTCTAAAAACTAGCTACATGAGAAATCTCAACAAAATACGACAGATCTCAAAACCAGCTACATCAACATTCTATACAAAATATGACAGATCTCAAAATGCCAACTACATCATCAATTTCTTCTGACAATGACAGATACTATAGTGCCAGTTACATCAGTAATCTCTGCAAAACGCGACAGATTTCAACATGCCAGCTATATCAACAATTGCTACATAATATGGCAGATCTCAAAATTCCAGTTAGATCAGTAATCTCTACAAAATAAGACAGATCTTAAAATGCCAGCTCCATCAGTAATCTCTACAAAATACAACAGACCTCAAAACTAGCTAGAGTAGCAAACTCTACAAAATTCGCAGATCTCAAAACCTGCTACATCAATAATCTCTACAAAATATGACAGATCTCAAAACCTGCTACATCAGCAATCTCTACAAAAATGACAGATTTCAAAACCAGCTACATCAACAATCTCTACAAAATATGACAGATCTCAAAACCAGCTATATCAGTAATCTCTACAAAATATGACAGATCTCAGAATTCAAGCTACATCCACAATCTCGACTAAATACGACAGCTCTCAAAATGCCAGCTAAATCAATAATCTCTACAAAATATGACAGATCTCAAAATGCCAGGTACATGAACAATCTCAACAAAATATGACAGATCTGAAGTTGCCAGCTACATCAGCAATCTCTTCACAATATGACACCTCTCAAAATGCCAGCTACATCAATAATCTCTCCAAAATTCGGCAGATCTCAAAATGCCAGGTACATCAGCAATCTTTACAAAATACAGCAGATCTTAACATGCCAACTACATCAACAATCTCTACAAAATATACAGATCTCAAAACCAACTACATCAACAATCTCTACAAAATACTACAGATCTCAAAATACCAGCTATATCAACAATCTCTTCAAAATATGACAGATCTCAAAATGCATGCTACATGAACAAGCTGCACAAAATACGACAGATTTCACAATGCCAACTACATCAAAAAATCTCTTCAAAATATGACAGGTCTTAAAATACCAGCTACATTGATCATCTCTACAAAATGTGACAGATGTCAAAATGCCAGTTAGATCAGTAAACTCTACAAACTACGGCAGATCTCAAAATACCAGCTACCTCAGTAATCTCTGCAAAATACTGCAGGTCTAAAAACTAGCTACATGAGAAATCTCAACAAAATACGACAGATCTCAAAACCAGCTACATCAACATTCTATACAAAATATGACAGATCTCAAAATGCCAACTACATCATCAATTTCTACTGACTAAGACAGATACTATAGTGCCAGCTACATCAGTAATCTCTGCAAAACGCGACAGATTTCAAAATGCCAGCTATATCAACAATTTCTACATAATATGGCAGATCTCAAAATTCCAGTTAGATCAGTAATCTCTACAAAATAAGACAGATCTTAAAATGCCAGCTCCATCAGTAATCTCTACAAAATAAAACAGACCTCAAAACTAGCTAGAGTAGCAAACTCTACAAAATTCGCAGATCTCAAAACCTGCTACATCAATAATCTCTACAAAATATGACAGATCTCAAAACCTGCTACATCAGCAATCTCTACAAAATGACAGATTTCAAAACCAGCTACATCAACAATCTCTACAAAATATGACAGATCTCAAACCAGCTATATCAGTAATCTCTACAAAATATGACAGATCTCAGAATTCAAGCTACATCCACAATCTCGACTAAATACGACAGCTCTCAAAATGCCAGCTAAATCAATAATCTCTACAAAATATGACAGATCTCAAAATGCCAGGTACATGAACAATCTCAACAAAATATGACAGATCTGAAGTTGCCAGCTACTTCAGCAATCTCTTCACAATATGACACCTCTCAAAATGCCAGCTACATCAATAATCTCTCCAAAATTCGACAGATCTCAAAATGCCAGGTACATCAGCAATCTTACAAAATACAGCAGATCTTAACATGCCAACTACATCAACAATCTCTACAAAATATACAGATCTCAAAACCAACTACATCAACAATCTCTACAAATACTACAGATCTCAAAATACCAGCTATATCAACAATCTCTTCAAAATATGACAGATCTCAAAATGCATGCTACATGAACAAGCTGTACAAAATACAACAGATTTCACAATGCCAACTACATCAAAAAATCTCTTCAAAATATGACAGGTCTTAAAATACCAGCTACATTGATCATCTCTACAAAATGTGACAGATGTCAAAATGCCAGTTAGATCAGTAAACTCTACAAAATACTACAGATCTCAAAATGCCAGCTACATCAGTAATCTCTACAAAACAGGACAGGTCTAAAAACTAGCTACATGAGGAATCTCTACAAAATACGACAGATCTCAAAACCAGCTACATCAACAATCTATACAAAATGACAGATCTCAAAATGCCAGCTACTTCAACAAAGTCTACTGACTTTGACAGATATTATAGTGCCAGCTACATCAGTAATCTCTGCAAAATGCGTTAGATCTCAAAATGCCAGCTATATCAACAGTTTCTACAAAATTTGACAGATCTCAAAATTCCAGTTAGATCAGTAATCTCTACAAAATACAACAGATCTCAAAATGCCAGCTACAACAGTAATCTATAAAAATACAACAGATCTCAAAAACAGTTAGACCAGCAAACTCTGTAAAATTCGCAGATCTCGAAACCAGCTACATCAACAATCTCTACAAAACATGACAGATCTCAAAATGCCAGCTATTTCAATAATCTCTGCAAAATGAGACAGATCTCAAAATGCCAGCTACATAAGCAATCTCCAAAAAAAACAACAGATCTCAAAATGCCAGCAATATTAATAAACTCAACAAAATATGAAAAACCTCAAAATGACAGTTAAAACAGTAATCTCTACAAAATATGACTGATCTCTAAGTGCCAGCTACATCAGTAATCTCTGCAAAATATGAAAGATCTCAAAACCATCTATATCAACAATCTTAACAAAATATGACAAATCACAAAATGCCAGCTACATAAGCAATCTCTGCAAAATATGACAGATCACAAAATGCCAGCTACATCAGCAATCTCTACAAAGTACAAACAGATCTCAAAATGCCAGCTAAGTCAGTAATCTCTACAAAATAGGACATATCTCAAAATGCCAGTTACATCAATAATCTGTCCAAAAATGACAGATCACAAATCCAGCTACATTAGCAATCTCTAAATACGACAGATCTCAAAATGCCAGCTACATCAATAATCTCTGCAAAATATGACATATGTCAAAATGCCAGCTACACCAGCAATCTCTACAGAATACGATTAGATCTTAAAATGCCAGCTACATCAGTAATCTCTACAAATGTGACAGATCTCAAAATTCCAGCTACATCAGCAATCTCTATAAATTACAACAGATTTCAAAATGCCTGCTATATCAACAATCTCAACAAAACATGACAGATCTCAAAATGCCAGCTACATCAGTATTGTCTACAAAATATGACAAATCGTAAAATGCCAACAACATCAACAATCTCTACAAAATACGACAGATCACAAAAGCTGTTACATCAACAATCTCTACAAAATATGACAGATCTGAAAACCAGCTACATCAGAAATCTCTTCAAAATATGACAGATCTCAAAATGCCAGCTATATCCTAATCTCATTAAATACGACAGCTCTCAAAATGCCAGAAAAATCAATAATCTCCGCAAAATATGACAGACTTCAAAGTGCCAGCTACATGAATAACCTCAATAAAATATGACTGATCTCAGGTTGCCAGATACATCAGCAATCTCTACACAATATGACTCCTCTCAAAATGCCAGCTACATCAATAATCTCTCCAAAATACGACAAATCTTAAAATGCCAGCTACATCAGTAATCTGAACAAAATACAACAGATCTTAAAATGACAGCTACATCAGTAATCTCTACAAAATATGACAGATCTCAAAACCAGCAACAACATCAATGACTACAAAATAGGACAGATCTCAAACCAGCTACATCAACAATCTGTAAAAAATTCAACAGATCTCAAAATGCCAGCTGTATCAGCAATCGCTACAAAATACAGCAGATCTTATCATGCCAGCTACATCAGCAATCTCTACAAAATATGACAGATCTCAAAATGCCTGCTACATCAGCAGTCTCTACAAAATACAACAGATCTCAAAATGCCAGCCACTTCAACAATCTCTACAAAATATTACAGATCTGAAAATGCCACCTACCCAGCAATCTCAGCAAAATACGGAATTGTCAGCTATATCAGCAATCTCTATAAAATATGACAGATCTCAAAATGCCAGCTACATCAGAATTATGTACAAAATACAACAGCTCTCAATATACCAGCTACATTAATAATCTCTACAAAATATGACAGATCTCAAAATGCTGCTACATCAAGAATCTCTACAAAATATGGCAGATCTCAAAATGCAAGCTTCATCAGCCATCTCTAAAAAAGAAAACATCTCAAAATGCCAGCTACATCAACAATGTCTACTAACTATGATAGAAATTATAGTGCCAGCTACATCAGTAATCTCTGCAAAATGTGACTGATCTCAAAATGCCAGGTATAGCAAAAATTTCTACAAAATATGACAGATCTCAAAATTCCAGTTACATCAGTAATCTCTACAAAATACACAGATCTCAAAACCAGCTTCCTCAACAATGTCTTAAAAATATGACAGATCTCAAAATGCAAGCTACTTCCACATTCTCAATTAAATACGATAGCTCTCAACATGCCAGCTAAATCAATAATCTCTACAAAATATAATAGATCTCAAAATGCCAGGTATTTGAGCAATCTCAACAAAATATGACAGATCACAAGTTGCCAGCTGCATCAGCAATCTCTTCACAATACGACACCACTCAAAATTCCAGCTACATCAATAATCTCTCCATAATTTGACAGATCTCAAAATGCCAGCTACATCAGTAATCTCTACAAAATACAACAGATCTTAAAATGCCAGCTACCTCAGTAATCTCTACAAAATATGACAGATCTCAAAACCAGTCACATCATCAATGTCTTCAAAATAGGACAGATCTCAAACCAGCTACATCAACAATTTGTAAAAATATGACAGATCTCAAATGCCAACTGCATCATCAATTTTTATAAAATGACAGAAGTCTTAACATGCCATCTACATCATCAATCTCTGCAAAATATGACAGATCTCAAAATGCCAGGTATATCAACAATTGCTACATAATATGGCAGATCTCAAAATTCCAGTTAGATCAGTAATCTCTACAAAATAAGACAGATCTTAAAATGAAAGCTCCATCAGTAATCTCTACAAAATACAACAGACCTCAAAACTAGCTAAAGTAGCAAACTCTACAAAATTCGCAGATCTCAAAACCTGCTACATCAATAATCTCTACAAAATATGACAGATCTCAAAACCTGCTACATCAGCAATCTCTACAAATATGACAGATTTCAAAACCAGCTACATCAACAATCTCTACAAAATATGACAGATCTCAAAACCAGCTATATCAGTAATCTCTACAAAATATGACAGATCTCAGAATTCAAGCTACATCCACAATCTCGACTAAATACGACAGCTCTCAAAATGCCAGCTAAATAAATAATCTCTACAAAATATGACAGATCTCAAAATGCCAGGTACATGAACAATCTCAACAAAATATGACAGATCTGAAGTTGCCAGCTACTTCAGCAATCTCTTCACAATATGACACCTCTCAAAATGCCAGCTACATCAATAATCTCTCCAAAATTCGACAGATCTCAAAATGCCAGGTGCATCAGCAATCTTTACAAAATACAGCAGATCTTAACATGCCAACTACATCAACAATCTCTACAAAATATACAGATCTCAAAACCAACTACATCAACAATCTCTACAAAATACTACAGATCTCAAAATACCAGCTATATCAACAATCTCTTCAAAATATGACAGATCTCAAAATGCATGCTACATGAACAAGCTGTACAAAATACAACAGATTTCACAATGCCAACTACATCAAAAAATCTCTTCAAAATATGACAGGTCTTAAAATACCAGCTACATTGATCATCTCTACAAACTGTGACAGATGTAAATGCCAGTTAGATCAGTAAACTCTACAAAATACTACAGATCTCAAAATGCCAGCTACATCAGTAATCTCTACAAAACAGGACAGGTCTAAAACTAGCTACATGAGGAATCTACAAAATACGACAGATCTCAAAACCAGCTACATCAACAATCTATACAAAATGACAGATCTCAAAATGCCAGCTACTTCAACAAAGTTCTACTGACTTTGACAGATATTATAGTGCCAGCTACATCAGTAATCTCTGCAAATGCTAGATCTCAAAATGCCAGCTATATCAACAGTTTCTATAAAATTTGACAGATCTCAAAATTCCAGTTAGATCAGTAATCTCTACAAAATACAACAGATCTCAAATGCCAGCTACAACAGTAATCTATAAAAATACAACAGATCTCAAAAACAGTTAGACCAGCAACTCTGTAAAATTCGAGATCTCAAACCAGCTACATCAACAATCTCTACAAAACATGACAGATCTCAAAATGCCAGCTATTTCAATAATCTCTGCAAAATGAGACAGATCTCAAAATGCCAGCTACATAAGCAATCTCTAAAAAAAACAACAGATCTCAAAATGCCAGCAATATTAATAAACTCAACAAAATATAAAAAAAACCTCAAAATGACAGTTAAAACAGTAATCTCTACAAAATATGACTGATCTCTAAGTGCCAGCTACATCAGTAATCTCTGCAAAATATGACAGATCTGAAAACCATCTATATCAACAATCTCAACAAAATATGACAAATCACAAAATGCCAGCTACATAAGCAATCTCTGCAAAATATGACAGATCACAAAATGCCAGCTACATCAGCAATCTCTACAAAGTACAACAGATCTCAAAATGCCAGCTAAGTCAGTAATCTCTAAAAATAGGACATATCTCAAAATGCCAGTTACATCAATAATCTGTCCAAAATATGACAGATCACAAATTGCCAGCTACATCAGCAATCTCTACAAAGTACGACAGATCTCAAAATGCCAGCTACATCAATAATCTCTGCAAAATATGACATATGTCAAAATGCCAGCTACACCAGCAATCTCTACAGAATACGACAGATCTTAAAATGCCAGCTACATCAGTAATCTCTACAAAATGTGACAGATCTCAAAATTCCAGCTACATCAGCAATCTCTATAAATTACAACAGATTTCAAAATGCCTGCTATATCAACAATCTCAACAAAACATGACAGATCTCAAAATGCCAGCTACATCAGTATTGTCTACAAAATATGACAAATCGCAAAATGCCAGCAACATCAGCAATCTCTACAAAATACGACAGATCACAAAAGCTGTTACATCAACAATCTCTACAAAATATGACAGATCTGAAAACCAGCTACATCAGCAATCTCTTCAAAATATGACAGATCTCAAAATGCCAGCTATATACCTAATCTCGATTAAATACGACAGCTCTCAAAATGCCAGAAAAATCAATAATCTCTGCAAAATATGACAGACTTCAAAGTGCCAGCTACATGAATAACCTCAATAAAATATGACTGATCTCAGGTTGCCAGATACATCAGCAATCTCTACACAATATGACCTCTCAAAATGCCAGCTACATCAATAATCTCTCCAAAATAGACAAATCTTAAATGCCAGCTACATCAGTAATCTGAACAAAATACAACAGATCTTAAAATGACAGCTACATCAGTAATCTCTACAAAATATGACAGATCTCAAAACCAGCAACAACATCAATGACTACAAAATAGGACAGATCTCAAACCAGCTAC
The DNA here is from genome assembly GCA_016271365.2 of Neoceratodus forsteri. NCBI lineage: Eukaryota > Metazoa > Chordata > Ceratodontiformes > Ceratodontidae > Neoceratodus > Neoceratodus forsteri. The sequence goes on along the minus strand of CM028131.1, from coordinate 877,158,606 downwards.
ATCAACAATCTGTAAAAATTCAACAGATCTCAAAATGCCAGCTGTATCAGCAATCGCACAAAATACAGCAGATCTTATCATGCCAGCTACATCAGCAATCTACAAAATATGACAGATCTCAAAATGCCTGCTACATCAGCAGTCTCTACAAAATACAACAGATCTCAAATGCCAGCCACTTCAACAATCTCTACAAAATATTACAGATCTGAAATGCCACCTACCTCAGCAATCTCAGCAAAATACGGAATTGTCAGCTATATCAGCAATCTCTATAAAATATGACAGATCTCAAAATGACAGCTACATCAGAATTATGTACAAAATACAACAGCTCTCAATATACCAGCTACATTAATAATCTCTACAAAATATGACAGATCTCAAAATGCTGCTACATCAAGAATCTCTACAAAATATGGCAGATCTCAAAATGCAAGCTTCATCAGCCATCTCTAAAAAAGAAAACATCTCAAAATGCCAGCTACATCAACAATGTCTACTAACTATGACAGAAATTATAGTGCCAGCTACATCAGTAATCTCTGCAAAATGTGACTGAACTCAAAATGCCAGGTATAGCAAAAATTTCTACAAAATATGACAGATCTCAAAATTCCAGTTACATCAGTAATCTCTACAAAATACACAGATCTCAAAACCAGCTTCCTCAACAATGTCTTAAAAATATGACAGATCTCAAAATGCAAGCTACTTCCACATTCTCGATTAAATACGATAGCTCTCAACATGCCAGCTAAATCAATAATCTCTACAAAATATAATAGATCTGAAAATGCCAGGTATTTGAGCAATCTCAACAAAATAAGACAGATCTCTGTTGCCAGCTGCATCAGCAATTCTCTTCACAATACGACACCTCCTCAAAATTCCAGCTACATCAATAATTCTCCATAATTTGACAGATCTCAAAATGCCAGCTACATCAGTAATCTCTACAAAATACAACAGATCTTAAAATGCCAGCTACATCAGTAATCTCTACAAAATATGACAGATCTCAAAACCAGTCACATCATCAATGTCTTCAAAATAGGACAGATCTCAAACCAGCTACATCAACAATTTGTAAAAAATATGACAGATCTCAAAATGCCAGCTGCATCAGCTATCTTTACAAAATACAGCAGGTCTTAACATGCCATCTACATCATCAATCTCTACAAAATATGACAGATCTCAAAATGCCAGGTACATCAGCAATATGTACAAATTACAACAGATCTCAAAATGCAACTACACAAATAATCTCTACAAAATATGACAGATCTCAAAATGCGAGGTTCATCAGCCATCTCTACAAAAGACGACATCTCAAAATGCCAGCTACATCAACAATGTCTACTAACTATGATAGATATTGTAATGCAAGCTACATCAGTAATCGCTTCAAAATGTAACAGATCTCAAAATGCCAGCTATATTCATGATCTCTACAAAATATGTCTGACGTCAAAATGCCAGTTAGATCAGTAAACTCTACAAACTACGATAGATCTCAAAATGCCAGCTACATCAGCATTATGTACAAAATACAACAGCTCTCAATAAACCAGCAACATTAATAATCTCTACAAAATATGACAGATCTCAAAATGCTGCTACATCAAGAATCTCTACAAAATATGGCAGATCTCAAAATGCGAGCTTCATCAGCCATCTCTAAAAAAGAAAACATCTCAAAATGCCAGCTACATCAACAATGTCTACTAACTATGATAGATATTGTAATGCAAGCTACATCAGTAATCTCTGCAAAATGTGACAGATCTCAAAATGCCAGCTATAGCAAAAAATTTCTACAAAATATGACAGATCTCAAAATGCGAGCTTCATCAGCCATCTCTACAAAAGACGACATATCAAAATGCCAGCTACATCAACAATGTCTACTAACTAAGATAGATATTGTAATGCAAGCTACATCAGTAATCGCTACAAAATGTAACAGATCTCAAAATGCCAGCTATATTCATGATCTCTACAAAATATGTCTGACGTCAAAATGCCAGTTAGATCAGTAAACTCTACAAACTATGACAGATCTCAAAATGCCAGCTACCTCAGTAATCTCGGCAAAATACTGCAGGTCTAAAAACTAGCTACATGAGAAATCTCAACAAAATACGACAGATCTCAAAACCAGCTACATCAACATTCTATACAAAATATGACAGATCTCAAAATGAGAACTACATCATCAATTTCTTCTGACTATGACAGATACTATAGTGCCAGCTACATCAGTAATCTCTGCAAAACGTGACAGATTTCAACATGCCTGCTATATCAACAATTTCTACATAATATGGCAGATCTCAAAATTCCAGTTAGATCAGTAATCTCCACAAAATAAGACAGATCTTAAAATGCCAGCTCCATCAGTAATATCTACAAAATACAACAGACCTCAAAACTAGCTAGAGTAGGCAAACTCTACAAAATTCGTAGATCTCAAAACCTGCTACATCAGCAATCTCTACAAATATGACAGATCTCAAAACCAGCTACATCAACAATCTCTACAAAATATGACAGATCTCAAAACCAGCTACATCAGTAATCTCTACAAAATATGACAGATCTCAGAATTCAAGCTACATCCACAATCTCGACTAAATACGGCAGCTCTCAAAATGCCAGCTAAATCAATAATCTCTACAAAATATGACAGATCTCAAAATGCCAGGTACATGAACAATCTCAACAAAATATGACAGATCTGAAGTTGCCAGCTACATCAGCAATCTCTTCACAATACGACACCTCTCAAAATGCCAGCTACATCAATAATCTCTCCAAAATTCGACAGATCTCAAAATGCCAGGTACATCAGCAATCTTTACAAAATACAGCAGATCTTAACATGCCAACTACATCAACAATCTCTACAAAATATGCAGATCTCAAAACCAACTACATCAACAATCTCTACAAAATACTACAGATCTCAAAATACCAGCTATATCAACAATCTCTTCAAAATATGACAGATCTCAAAATGCATGCTACATGAACAAGCTGTACAAAATACAACAGATTTCACAATGCCAACTACATCAAAAAATCTCTTCAAAATATGACAGGTCTTAAAATAACAGCTACATTGATCATCTCTACAAAATGTGACAGATGTCAAAATGCCAGTTAGATTAGTAAACTCTACAAAATACTACAGATCTCAAAATGCCAGCTACATCGGTAATCTCTACAAAACAGGACAGGTCTAAAAACTAGCTACATGAGAAATCTCTACAAAATACCCGCTACATCAACAATCTATACAAAATATGACAGATCTCAAAATGCCAGCTACTTCAACAAAGTCTACTGACTTTGACAGATATTATAGTGCCAGCTACATCAGTAATCTCTGCAAAATGCGTTAGATCTCAAAATGCCAGCTATATCAACAGTTTCTACAAAATTTGACAGATCTCAATATTCCAGTTAGATCAGTAATCTCTACAAAATACAACAGATCTCAAAATGTCAGCTACAACAGTAATCTATAAAAATACAACAGATCTCAAAAACAGTTAGACCAGCAAACTCTGAAAAATTCGCAGATCTCGAAACCAGCTACATCAACAATCTCTAAAAAACATGACAGATCTCAAAACCATCTATACCAACAATCTCAACAAAATATGACAAATCACAAAATGCCAGCTACATCAGCAATCTCTACAAAGTACAACAGATCTCAAAATGCCAGCTAAATCAGTAATCTCTATAAAATATGACATATCTCAAAATGCCAGTTACATCAATAATCTGTCCAAAATACGACAGATCTTAAAATGCCAGCTACATCAGTAATCTGAACAAAATACAACAGATCTTAAAATGACAGCTACATCAGTAATCTCTACATAATATGACAGATGTCAAAATGTGCAACATCATCAATGACTACAAAATAGGACAGATCTCAAAACCAGCTACATCAACAATCTCTACAAAACATGACAGATCTCAAAATGCCAGCTATATCAATAATCTCTGCAAAATGAGACAGATCTCAAAATGCCAGCTACATCAGCAATCTCTAAAAAAAACAACAGATCTCAAAATGCCAGCAATACTAATAATATCGACAAAATATGACACAACTCAAAATGCCAGCCACATAAGCAATCTCTGCAAAATATGACAGATCACAAAATGCCAGCTACATCAGCAATCTCTACAAAGTACAACAGATCTCAAAATGCCAGCTACATCAATAATCTCTACAAAATATGACATATGTCAAAATGCCAGCTACACCAGCAATCTCTACACAATACAACAGATCTTAAAATGCCAGCTACATCAGTAATCTCTACAAAATGCGACAGATCTCAAAATTCCAGCTACATCAGCAATCTCCTATAAATTACAACAGATTTCAAAATGCCTGCTATATCAACAATCTCAACAAAACATGACAGATTTCAAAATGCCAGCTACACATCAGTATTGTCTACAAAATATGACAAATCGCAAAATGCCAGCAACATCAGCAATCTCTACAAAATACGACAGATCACAAAAGCTGTTACATCAACAATCTCTACAAAATATGACAGATCTGAAAACCAGCTACATCAGCAATCTCTTCAAAATATGACAGATCTCAAAATACCAGCTATATCCCTAATCTCGATTAAATACGACAGCTCTCAAAATGCCAGATAAATCAATAATCTCTGCAAAATTTGACAGACTTCAAAGTGCCAGCTACATGAATAACCTCAATAAAATATGACTGATCTCAGGTTGCCAGATACATCAGCAATCTCTATACAGTATGACTCCTCTCAAATGCCAGCTACATCAATAATCTCTCCAAAACGACAGATCTTAAAATGCCAGCTACATCAGTAATCTGAACAAAATACAACAGATCTTAAAATGATAGCTACATCAGTAATCTCTACAAAATATGACAGATCTCAAAACCAGCAACAACATCAATGACTACAAAATAGGACAGATCTCAAACCAGCTACATCAACAATCTGTAATAAATTCGACAGATCTCAAATGCCAGCTGTAACAGCAATCATAAAACACAGCAGATCTTACCATGCCAGCTACATCAACAATCTCTACAAAATATGACAGATCTCAAAATGCCTGCTACATCAGCAATCTCTACAAAATAATAAACAGATCTCCAAATGCCAGCCACTTCAACAATCTCACAAATATTACAGATCTGAAAATGCCACCTACCTCAGCAATCTCAGCAAAATACGGAATTGTCAGCTATATCAGCAATCTCTATAAAATATGACAGATCTCAAAATGCCAGCTACATCAGCATTATGTACAAAATACAACAGCTCTCAATATACCAGCTACATTAATAACCTCTACAAAATATGACAGATCTCAAAACCAGCTACATCGGTAATCTCTACAAAATATGACAGATCTCAAAATGCTAGCTACATCAGTAATCTCTACAAAATGCAACAGGTCTCATAATTCCAGTTACATCAGCATACTCTACAAAATACAACAGATCTCAAAATGCCAGCTATATGAACAATCTCTACAAGGTATGACGGATCACAAAATGCCAGCTACATTAACAATCTCTACAAAATACGACAGCTCTCAAGATGCCAGCTACATCAAAAATCTCTTCAAAATTCAACAGATCTCAAAATGCCAGCAACATCAGCAATCTTTACAAAATACAGCAGATCTTAACATGCCAGCTACATCAACAATCTCTACAAAATATGACAGATCTCAAAATGCCATCTATGTCACCAATCTCGACAAAATACAACAGATCTGAAAATGCCAGCTACATCAACTATCTCAACAAAATACGGCAATGCCAGCTATATCAGTAATCTCTACAAAATATGACAGATCTCAAAATGCCAGCTACATCAGCAATATGTACAAAATACAACAGCTCTGAAAATGTTAGCTACATTAATAATCTCTACAAATATGACAGATCTCAAATTGCAGCTACATTAATAATCTCTACTAAATATGACAGATCTCAAAATGCGACCTTCATCAGCCACTTTCACAACAGACATCTCAATATGTCAGCTACGTCAACAATGTCTACTATGACAGATATTATAATGCCAGCTACATCAGTAATCCTACAAATGCAACAGATCTAAAATGCCAGCTTTATCATTGATCTCATAAAATATGACTGATGTCAAAATGCCAGTTAGATCAGTAAACTCTACAAAATACAACAGATCTCAAAATGCCAGCTACATCAGTAATCTCTACAAAATATGCCAGGTCTAAAAACTAGCTAGATGAGAAACTCTACAAAATCACACAGATCTCAAAAACAGCTACATCAACATTCTATACAAAGTATGACAGATCTAAAATGCCATCCATCAACAAAGTCTACTAACTATGACAGATATTATAGTGCCAGCTACATCAGTAATCTCTGTAAATGTGACAGATTTCAAAATGACCGCTATATCAACAATTTCTACCAAATATGACAGATCTCAGACTTCCAGTTAGATCAGTAATCTCTACAAAATATAACAGATCTCAAAAACAGCTGCATCAACAATCTCTACAAAACATGACAAATTGCAAAATGCCAGCTACATAAGCAATTTCTGCAAAATATGACAGATCGCAAAATGACAGCTACATCAGCAATCTCTACAAAATACAACAGATCTCAAAATGGCAGCTACATCAATAACCTCTACAAAGTACAACAGATCTCAAAATGCCAGCTAAATCAGTAATCTCTATAAAATATGACATATCTCAAAATGCCAGTTACATCAATAATCTGTCCAAAATACGACAGATCTTAAAATGCCAGCTACATCAGTAATCTGAACAAAATACAACAGATCTTAAAATGACAGCTACATCAGTAATCTCTACATAATATGACAGATGTCAAAATGTGCAACATCATCAATGACTACAAAATAGGACAGATCTCAAAACCAGCTACATCAACAATCTCTACAAAACATGACAGATCTCAAAATGCCAGCTATATCAATAATCTCTGTAAAATGAGACAGATCTCAAAATGCCAGCTACATCAGCAATCTCTAAAAAAAACAACAGATCTCAAAATGCCAGCAATACTAATAATATCGACAAAATATGACACAACTCAAAATGCCAGCCACATAAGCAATCTCTGCAAAATATGACAGATCACAAAATGCCAGCTACATCAGCAATCTCTACAAGTACAACAGATCTCAAAATGCCAGCTACATCAATAATTCTACAAAATATGACATATGTCAAAATGCCAGCTACACCAGCAATCTCTACACAATACAACAGATCTTAAAATGCCAGCTACATCAGTAATCTCTACAAAATGCGACAGATCTCAAAATTCCAGCTACATCAGCAATCTCTATAAATTACAACAGATTTCAAAATGCCTGCTATATCAACAATCTCAACAAAACATGACAGATTTCAAAATGCCAGCTACATCAGTATTGTCTACAAAATATGACAAATCGCAAAATGCCAGCAACATCAGCAATCTCTACAAAATACGACAGATCACAAAAGCTGTTACATCAACAATCTCTACAAAATATGACAGATCTGAAAACCAGCTACATCAGCAATCTCTTCAAAATATGACAGATCTCAAAATACCAGCTATATCCCTAATCTCGATTAAATACGACAGCTCTCAAAATGCCAGATAAATCAATAATCTCTGCAAAATATGACAGACTTCAAAGTGCCAGCTACATGAATAACCTCAATAAAATATGACTGATCTCAGGTTGCCAGATACATCAGCAATCTCTATACAGTATGACTCCTCTCAAAATGCCAGCTACATCAATAATCTCTCCAAAATACGACAGATCTTAACATGCCAGCTACATCAGTAATCTGAACAAAATACAACAGATCTTAAAATGATAGCTACATCAGTAATCTCTACAAAATATGACAGATCTCAAAACCAGCAACAACATCAATGACTACAAAATAGGACAGATCTCAAACCAGCTACATCAACAATCTGTAATAAATTCGACAGATCTCAAAATGCCAGCTGTATCAGCAATCGCTACAAAACACAGCAGATCTTACCATGCCAGCTACATCAACAATCTCTACAAAATATGACAGATCTCAAAATGCCTGCTACATCAGCAATCTCTATAAAATACAACAGATCTCCAAATGCCAGCCACTTCAACAATCTCTACAAAATATTACAGATCTGAAAATGCCACCTACCTCAGCAATCTCAGCAAAATACGGAATTGTCAGCTATATCAGCAATCTCTATAAAATATGACAGATCTCAAAATGCCAGCTACATCAGCATTATGTACAAAATACAACAGCTCTCAATATACCAGCTACATTAATAACCTCTACAAAATATGACAGATCTCAAAACCAGCTACATCGGTAATCTCTACAAAATATGACAGATCTCAAAATGCTAGCTACATCAGTAATCTCTACAAAATGCAACAGGTCTCATAATTCCAGTTACATCAGCATACTCTACAAAATACAACAGATCTCAAAATGCCAGCTATATGAACAATCTCTACAAGGTATGACGGATCACAAAATGCCAGCTACATTAACAATCTCTACAAAATACGACAGCTCTCAAAATGCCAGCTACACCAAAAATCTCTTCAAAATTCAACAGATCTCAAAATGCCAGCAACATCAGCAATCTTTACAAAATACAGCAGATCTTAACATGCCAGCTACATCAACAATCTCTACAAAATATGACAGATCTCAAAATGCCATCTATGTCACCAATCTCGACAAAATACAACAGATCTGAAAATGCCAGCTACATCAACTATCTCAACAAAATACGGCAATGCCAGCTATATCAGTAATCTCTACAAAATATGACAGATCTCAAAATGCCAGCTACATCAGCAATATGTACAAAATACAACAGCTCTGAAAATGTTAGCTACATTAATAATCTCTACAAATATAACAGATCTCAAATTGCAGCAACATTAATAATCTCTACTAAATATGACAGATCTCAAAATGCGACCTTCATCAGCCACCTTCTACAACAGACATCTCAATATGTCAGCTACGTCAACAATGTCTACTATGACAGATATTATAATGCCAGCTACATCAGTAATCTCTACAAAATGCAACAGATCTAAAAATGCCAGCTTTATCATTGATCTCTACAAAATATGACTGATGTCAAAATGCCAGTTAGATCAGTAAACTCTACAAAATACAACAGATCTCAAAATGCCAGCTACATCAGTAATCTCTACAAAATACGACAGGTCTAAAAACTAGCTAGATGAGAAATCTCTACAAAATACGACAGATCTCAAAAACAGCTACATCAACATTCTATACAAAGTATGACAGATCTAAAAATGCCATCCACATCAACAAAGTCTACTAACTATGACAGATATTATAGTGCCAGCTACATCAGTAATCTCTGTAAAATGTGACAGATTTCAAAATGACCGCTATATCAACAATTTCTACCAAATATGACAGATCTCAGACTTCCAGTTAGATCAGTAATCTCTACAAAATATAACAGATCTCAAAAACAGCTGCATCAACAATCTCTACAAAACATGACAAATTGCAAAATGCCAGCTACATAAGCAATTTCTGCAAAATATGACAGATCGCAAAATGACAGCTACATCAGCAATCTCTACAAAATACAACAGATCTCAAAATGGCAGCTACATCAATAACCTCTACAAAATTTGACATATCTCAAAATGCCAGCTGCATCAAAATTCTCTACACAATACGACAGGTCTTAAAATGCCAGCTACATCAGTAATCTCTACAAAATGTGACAGATCTCAAAATTCCTGCTACATCAGCAATCTCTACAAAATACAACAGATTTCAAAATGCCAGCTATATCAACAATCTCGACAAAACATGACGGATCTCAAAATGCCAGCTGCATCAGTAATCTCTACAAAATATGACAGATCACAAAACCAGCTACATCAACAATCTCTATAAAATATGACAGATCTCAAAACCAGCTACATCAGTAATCTCTACAAAATATGACAGATCTCAAAATGCCAGCTACATCCCCAATCTCAACTGAATACAACAGCTCTCAAAATGCCAGCTCAATCAATAATCTCTGCAAAATATGACAGACTTCAAAATGCCAGCTACAAGAACAATCTCAATAAAATATGGCTGATTTCAAGTTGCCAGATGCATCAGCAATCTCTACACTATATGACACCTCTCAAAATGCCAACTTCATCAATAATCACTCCAAAATACGACAGATCTTAAAATGCCAGCTTCATCAACAAAGTCTACTAACTATGACAGATATTATAGTGCCAGCTACATCAGTAATCTCTGTAAAATGTGACAGATTTCAAAATGACCGCTATATCAACAATTTCTACCAAATATGACAGATCTCAGAATTCCAGTTAGATCAGTAATCTCTACAAAATATAACAGATCTCAAAAACAGCTGCATCAACAATCTCTACAAAATATGACAGATCTCAAAATGCCAGCTATATCAATAATCTCTGCAAAATGAGACAGATCTCAAAATGCCTGCTACATCAGCAATCTCTGAAAGTAACAACAGATCTCAAAATGCCAGCACTATAAATAATCTCAGGAAAATATGACACACCATAAAATGACAGCTACATCAGTAATCTCAACAAAATATGACAGAACTCAAAATGCCAGCTACATCAGTAATCTCTGCAAAATATGACAGATCTCAAAACTAGCTATATCAACAATCTCTACAAAAAGTGACAAATCACAAAATGCCAGCTACATAAGCAATCTCTGCAAAATATGACATATCTCAAAATGCCAGCTGCATCAACAATCTCTGCACAATACGACAGGTCTTAAAATGCCAGTTACATTAGTAATCTCTACAAAATGCAACAGATCTCAAAATTCCTGCTACATCAGCAATCTCTACAAAATACAACAGATTTCAAAATGCCAGCTATTTCAACAATCTCAACAAAACATGACGGATCTCAAAATGCCACCTACATCAGTAATCTCTGCAAAACATGACAGATCACAAAACCAGCTACATCAACAATCTCTACAAAATATGACAGCTCTCAAAACCAGCTACATCAGTAATCTCTACAAAATATGACAGATCTCAAAATGCCAGCTACATCCCCAATCTCGACTGAATACGACAGCTCTCAAAATGCCAGCTAAATCAATAATCTCTGCTAAATATGACAGACTTCAAATGCCAGCTACATGAACAATCTCAATAAATATGGCTGATCTCAAGTTGCCAGATGCATCAGCAATCTACACAATATGACACCTCTCAAAATGCCAACTTCATCAATAATCTCTCCAAAATACGACAGATCTTAAAATGCCAGCTACATCAGTAATCTCTTCAAAATACAACAGATCTCAAAACCAGCTACATCAGCAATCTCCTCAAAATATGCAGATCTCAAAACCAGCTACATCAACCATCTCTACAAAATATTACAAATCTCAAAATGCCATCTATATCAACAATCTCTTCAAAATATGACAGATCTCAAAATGCAAGCTACATGAACAATCTTTACAAAATACAACAGATTTCACAATGCCAACTACATCAAAAAATTTCTTCAAAATATGACAGATCTTAAAATGCCAGCTACATTGATCATCTCTACAAAATGTGACAGATGTCAAAATGCCAGTTACAACAGCAATCTCTTCAAAATACAACAGGTCTCAAAATGCGAGCTACATCAACAATCTCTGCAAAATATGACAGATCTTAAAATGCAAGCTACATCAGTAATCTCCACAAAATGCAACAGATCTCAAAATTTCAGCTACATCAGCATTCTCTACAAATTACAACAGATTTCAAAATGCCTGCTATATCAGCAATCTCAACAAAACATGACAGATCTCAAAATGCCAGCTACATCAGTAATGTCTACAAAATATGACAGATCACAAAATGCCAGCAACATCAGCAATCTTTACAAAATACGGCAGATCACAAAACCAGTTACATCAACAATCTCTACAAAATATGACAGATCTAAAAACCAGCTACATCAGTAATCTCTTCAAAATATGACTGATCTCAAAATGCCAGCTACATCCCTAATCTCGATTAAATACGACAGCTCTCAAAATGCAAGCTAAATCAATAATCTCTGCAAAATATGACAGACTTCAAAATGCCAGCGACATGAATAACCTCAATAAAATATGACTGATCACAAGTTGCCAGATACATCAGCAATCTCTACACAATATGACTCCTCTCAAAATGCCAGCTACATCAATAATCTCTCCAAAATATGACAGATCTTAAAATGCCAGCTACATCAGTAATCTGAACAAAATACAACAGATCTTAAAATGACAGCTACATCAGTAATCTCTTCAAAACATGACAGATCTCAAAACAAGCAACATCATCAATGACTACAAAATAGGACAGATCTCAAACCAGCTACATCAACGATCTGTAAAAAATACGACAGATATCAAAATGCCAGCTGTATCAGCAATCTCTACAAAATACAGCAGATCTTAACATGCCAGCTACATCAACAATCTGTAAAAAATACGACAGATCTCAAAATGCCTGCTACATCAGCAATCTCTACAAAATACAACAGATCTCAAAATGCCAGCCACATCAACAATCTCTACAAAATATTACAGATCTGAAAATGCCAGCTACATCAGCAATCTCAACAAAATACGGAATTGTCAGCTATATCAGCAATCTCTATAAAATATGACAGATCTCAAAATGCCAGCTTCATCAGCATTATGTACAAAATACAACAGCTCTCAAAATACCAGCTACATTAATAATCTCTACAAAATATGACAGATCTCAAAATGCAGCTACATCAAGAATCTCTACAAAATATGGCAGATCTCAAAATGCGAGCTTCATCAGCCATCTCTACAAAAGACATCATCTCAAAATGCCAGCTACATCTACAATGTCTACTAACTATGACAGATAATATGATGCTAGCTACATCAGTAATCTATACAAAATGCAACAGATCTCAAAATGTCAGTTATTTCAATGATCTCTGCAAAATATGACTGATCTCAAAATGCCAGTTAGATCAGTAGTCTCTACAAAATACAACAGATCCCAGAATGCCAGCTACATCAACAATGTGTACTAACCATGACAGATATTATAGTGCCAGTTACATCAGTAATCTCTGCAAAATGTGACAGATCTCAAAATGCCAGTTATATCAACAATTTTTACAAAATATGACAGATCTCAAAATTCCAGTTAGATCAGTAATCTCTACAAAATACACAGATCTCAAAACCAGCTACATCAACAATCTCTACAATATATGACAAATCTCAAAATGCCAGGTATGTGAACAATCTCAACAAAATATGACAGATCTCAAGTTGCCAGCTACATCAGCAATCTCTTCGCAATACGACACCTCTCAAAATTCAAGCTACATCAATAATCTCTCCACAATTCAACAGATCTCAAAATGCCAGCTTCATCAGTAATCTCTACAAAATACAACAGATCTTAAAATGCCAGCTACATCAGTAATCTCTACAAAATAAGACAGATCTCAAAACCAGCCACATCATCAATGTCTTCAAAATAGGACAGATCTCAAACCAACTACATCAACATTCTGTAAAAAATATGACAGATCACAAAATGCCAGCTGCATCAGCAATCTTTACATATTACAGCAGATCTTAACATGCCTTCTACATCAACAATCTCTACAAAATATGACAGATTTCAAAATGCCAGGTACATCAGCAATATGTACAAAATACAACAGATCTCAAAATGCAGCTACATTAATAATCTCTACAAAATATGACAGATCTCAAAATGCGAGCTTCATCAGCCATCTCTACAAAAGACGACATCTCAAAATGCTAGCTACATCAACAATGTCTACTAACTATGATAGATATTGTAATGCAAGCTACATCAGTAATCACTACAAAATGTAAAAGATCTCAAAATGCCAGCTATATCAATGATCTCTACAAAATATGACTGATGTCAAAATGCCAGTTAGATCAGTAAACTCTACAAACTACGACAGATCTCAAAATGCCAGCTACCTCAGTAATCTCTACAAAATACGGCAGGTCTAAAAACTAGCTACATGAGAAATCTCTACAAAATACGACAGATCTCAAAACCAGCTACATCAACATTCTATACAAAACATGACAGATCTCAAAATGCCAGTTAGATCAGTAATCTCTACAAAATACGACAGATCTCAAAATGCCAGCTCCATCAGTAATCTCTACAAAATACAACAGATCTCAAAACCAGATAGATTAGCAAACTCTACAAAATTCGCAGATCTCAAAACCTGCTACATCAATAATCTCTACAAAATATGACAGATCTCAAAACCAGCTACATCAGCAATCTCTACAAATATGACAGATCTCAAAACCAGCTACATCAACAATCTCAACAAAATATGACAGATCTCAAAACCAGCTACATCAGCAATCTCTACAAATATGACAGATCTCAAAACCAGCTACATCCACAATCTCAACAAAATATGACAGATCTCAAAACCAGCTACATCAGTAATCTCTACAAAATATGACAGATCTCAAAATTCAAGCTACATCCACAATCTCGACTAAATACATCTCTCAAAATTCCAGCTAAATCAATAATCTCTACAAAATATGACAGATCTCAAAATGCAAGGTTCACGAACAATCTCAGCAAAATATGACAAATCTTAAATTGCCAGCTACATCAGCAATCTCTTCACAATGTGACACCTCTCAAAATGCCAGCTACATCAATAATCTCTCCAAAATTTGACAGATCTCAAAATGCCAGCTACATCAGCAATCTTTACAAAATACAACAGATCTTAACATGCCAGCTACATCAACAATCTCATCAAAATATGCAGATCTCAAAACCAACTACAACAAACTCTACAAAATATTACAGATCTCAAAATCCCAGCTATATCAACAATCTCTTCAAAATATGACAGAACTCAAAATGTAAGCTACATGAACAATCTGTACAAAATACAACATATTTCACAATGCCAACTACATCAAAAAATCTCTTCAAAATATGACAGGTCTTAAAATGCCAGCTACATTGATCATCTCTACAAAATGTGACAGATGTCAAAATGCCAGCTACATCAGCAATCTCTTCAGAATACACCAGGTCTCAAAATGCCAGCTACATCAACAATCTTTACAAAATACAGCAGATCTTAACATGCCAGCTATATCAACAATCTCTACAAAATATGACAGATCTCAAAATGCCATCTATGTCAGCAATCTCTACAAAATACAACAGATCTCAAAATGCCAGCTACATCAACAATCTCAACAAAATACAGCAATGGCAGCTATGTCAGTAATCTCTACAAAATATGACAGATCTCAAAATGCCAGCTACATCAGCAATATGTACAAAATACAACAGCTCTCAAAATGCTAGCTACATTAATAATCTCTACAAAATATGACAGATCTCAAAATGCAGCTACATTAATAATCTCTACAAAATATGACAGATCTCAAAATGCGAGCTTCATCAGCCATCTTCTACAAAAGACGACATCTCAAAATGCCAGCTACATCAACAATGTCTACTAACTAGGACAGATATTATAATGCCAGCTACATCAGTAATCTCTACAAAATGCAACAGATCTCAAAATGCCAGCTATATCATTGATCTCTACAAAACATGACTGATGTCAAAATGCCAGTTAGATCAGTAAACTCTACAAAATACGACAGATCTCAAAATGCCAGTTACATCAGTAATCTCTACAAAATACGACAGGTCTAAAAACTAGCTACATGAGAAATCTCTACAAAATACGACATATCTCAAAAACAGCTACATCAACATTCTATACAAAATATGACAGATCTCAAAATGCCAGCTACATCAACAAAGTCTACTATGACAGATATTATAGTGCCAGCTACATCAGTAATCTCTGTAAAATGTGACAGATTTCAAAATGACAGCTATATCAACAATTTCTACAAAATATGACAGATCTCAGAATTCCAGTTAGATCAGTAATCTCTACAAAATACAACAGATCTCAAAAACAACTACATCAACAATCTCTACAAAACATGACAGATCTCAAAATGCCAGCTATATTAATAATCTCTGCAAAATGAGACAGATCTCAAAATGCCAGCTACATCAGCAATCTCTAAAAATAACAACATATCTCAAAATGCCAGCAATATAAATAATCTCGAGAAGATATGACACACCTTAAAATGACAGCTGCATCAGTAATCTCTACAAAATATGACAGATCTCAGAATTCCAGTTAGATCAGTAATCTCTGCAAAATATGACAGATCTCAAAACTAGCTATATCAACAATCTCTACAAAATATGACAAATCGCAAAATGCCAGCTACATAAGCAATCTCTGCAAAATATGACAGATCTCAAAATGCCAGCTACATCAGCAATCTCTACAAAATACAACAGATCTCAAAATGTCAGCTACATCAATAACCTCTACAAAATATGACATATCCCAAAATGCCAGCTGCATCAACAATCTCTGCACAATACGACAGATCTTAAAATGCCAGCTACATCAGTAATCTCTACAAATTGCGACAGATCTCAAAATTCCTGCTACATCAGCAATCTCTACAAAATACAACAGATTTCAAAATGCCAGCTATATCAACAATCTCAGCAAAACATGACGGATCTCAAAATGCCAGCTACATCAGTAATCTCTACAAAATATGACAGAACACAAAATGCCAGCGACATCAGCAATCTCTACAAAATACGACAGATCACAAAACCAGCTACATCAACAATCTCTACAAAATATGACAGATCTCAAAACCAGCTACATCAGTAATCTCTACAACATATGACAGATCTCAAAATGCCAGCTACATCCCCAATCTCGACTGAATACGACAGCTCTCAAAATGGCAGCTAAATCAATAATCTCTGCAAAATATGACAGACTTCAAAATGCCAGCTACATGAACAATCTCAATAAAATATGGCTGATCTCAAGTTGCCAGATGCATCAGCAATCTCTACACAATATGACACCTCTCAAAATGCCAACTTCATCAATAATCTCTCCAAAATACGACAGATCTTAAAATGCCAGCTACATCAGTAATCTCTTTAAAATACAACAGATCTCAAAACCAGCTACATCAGCAATCTCCTCAAAATATGCAGATCTCAAAACCAGCTACATCAACCATCTCTACAAAATATGACAGATCTCAAAATGCAAGCTACATGAACAATCTTTACAAAATACAACAGATTTCACAATGCCAACTACATCAAAAAATCTCTTCAAAATATGACAGATCTTAAAATGCCAGCTACATTGATCATCTCTACAAAGTGTGACAGATGTCAAAATGCCAGTTACATCAGCAATCTCTTCAAAATATAACAGGTCTCAAAATGCCAGCTACATCAACAATCTCTACAAAATATGACAGATCTCAAAATGCTAGCTACATCAGTAATCTCTACAAAATGCTGCAGGTCTCATAATTTCAGTTACATCAGCAATCTCTACAAAATACAACAGATCTCAAAATGCCAGCTATATGAACAATCTCTAGAAGATATGAAGGATCACAAAATGCCAGCTTCATTAACAATCTCTACAAAATATAACAGCTCTCAAAATGCCTGCTACATCGATAATCTCTATAAAATATGACAGATCTCAAAATGCGAGCTACATCAGCAATCTCTACAAAATATGACTGATCTCAAAATGCCAACTACATCAGCAATCTTTACAAAATACGACAGCTCTCAAAATGCCTGCTACATCAATGATCTCTACAAAATATGACGGATCTCAAAATGCCAGCTACATCAGCAATCTCTACAAAATATGGCAGATCTCAAAATGCTAGCTACATCAATAATCTCTACAAAATGTGACAGATCTCAAAATGCCAGCTACATCAGCAATCTCTTCAAAATACAACAGATCTCAAAATGCCAGCTACATCAACAAGCTCTTCAAAATATGACAGATCTCAAAATGCCAGATACATCAGTAATTTCTACAAAATACGACAGATCTCAAAACCAGCTACATCAACAATCTCTACAAAATACGACAGATCTCAAAACCAGCTAAATCATCAATCACTACAAAATATGACATACCTCAAAATGCCAGGTACATCAGCAATCTCTACAAAATGCGACAGATCTCAAAATGCCAGCTACATCAACAATCTCTACAAAATACTATTGTGAAGATGAAGTTTTGGATCCTGGGAAGGGAACGGGTGGGGCTGTTCAGTATTTTCACACACTTTGCTGACCAGCCAAGGAATGGAACTTCACTCACATGGTAAAGGTGATTGTGGAAGCACATCTCTAGGGCACTCCCAAACCATTAGCTCATGGGTTATGTCTGCCTGATATGTTGCTGATGCACATGTGACTTTAGAACAAAATCCAATACCCACTAGACCAGCAGCCATTCCAAGTATCTCATTTATGATGTCTTCCAAAGCTACATAAGTACCCCCTGAGGGGATTTCTTGTTTGGAAGCACAGCATCTGTAGCAGTGATACTCAGTGCTGACTGGCTCAGGAGCCACATGAGCAGTCACGTTAGCCAAGGAGCCACAACATACACTTCATAGAAAATTTTGGCAAACACACTCCAGTGTAAAAGAAAATATTTCAAATACTAAACATTTCTTTCATTGCATTTATTCAGTTTACTAAACATTAGTTAACATTTGCACAGTCTGACACTGTACAGCTTGCAAGAAAATTTGCAATAAACTGAAATAATGCTTGCTGGTGTACAGTGCAATAGTATTATAGTGCATCCTGGTTGGTTAATACTGTAGAGTGCTGGAACTATTTGCATCACTTACTAGGAAGAGCCACAGATGATAAACTGAAGAGCCACATGAGGGTCTAGAGCCACGGTCTGAGGATTGCAGATCTATAGACTCTATTGATCCTGACAACTATCCCAGTTAGTATATTTGGTTACCCCAGAGTGCAGTTAAACATAGAAACATAGAAACTGTTGGCAGATAAGGACCACTAGGCCCATCCAGTCTGCCCATAGGCCCTACACATGCATGCATCCACTCACCCTAAGTGGTCAATGGCTTTTCATCACTTCCTTCCCACCCAAGGTTTCACTGTGCTTGTCCCAGGCATGACTAAACCCCTCCACTGTGCTTGCCCCTACCACGTCTTGTGGCAGACTATTCCAAGTGTTCACCACCCACTCTGTGTATAAAAACTTCCTCACGTTACCTCTTAATCTCCCCCCCTCCAATTTCATATCGTGCCCCCTGTTCTGATATCTCTTCTACATTGGAAAAGATCTCCCAACTGCACCTTGTTTATGCCCTTGAGGTACTAAAAATGTCTATCATGTCGCCCCTTTCTCTCCTCTCCTCTCCTCTCCTCCAGTGAGTACATGTTGAAGTCTCTTAGTCTCTCCTCATAAGTTTTGTGATGCAACCCATGCACCATATTTGTTGCTTTACTCTGGACAGCCTCCACCATGTTTATGTCCTTACGCACATGTGGTCTCCAGTACTGCACACAGTACTCCAGGTGAGGCCTTACTAATGTTTTATACAATGGCATCACCACTTCCTGCCTCCTACTAACAATACCTCTGCCTATGCACTCTGGCATGCCACTGGCCCTCCCTGCAGCCTTTGCACACTGCTTTGATACCATCAGGTCATCAGCTATGATAACCCCTAGGTCCCTTTCCTCTTTGGTGATGGTCAGCACCTCTCCCCCATCCTGTAGGTCTTCCCAGGATACCCCCTATCCATGTGCATTATCTTACACTTTTTTGCATTGAACCTCAGTTGCTACACCTCTGACTAACTTTCAAGCTTCTCCAGGTCTCTCTTCATTATCCTCACCCCTTCTGGAGTATCCACCCTGTTGCAGAACTTGATGTCATCTGCAAATAGGCATACCTTTCCTTCCAGCCCCTCTGCAATGTCACTAATTGACCAGGACTGGTCCCAGTACTGATCCTTGTGGCACTCCACTGGTCACCCCTCTCTCCCTAGATTGGATTTCATTTACCACCACCCTCTGCCTTCTGTCTGTCAGCCAGATTCCAACCCACTCTATCACCTTATGCCCCATGCCCAGACCACTCATCTTGTTAACCAGCATTCTGTGTGGGACAGTATCAAAGGTTTTGCTGAAATCCAGGTAGTAGATGTCTACAGCCCCTCCCTGATTCACTTCCCTAGTCACACAATCAAGAAACTGTATCAGATCCATTTGACAAGACCTTCTTGATGTGAATCCGTGCTGCCTCAGATCCTGGGCATCAATGCATTCCAGGTGTGCCACTATCCTTTCTTTCAGCAGTATCTCCATGATCTTCCCCACCACTGAGGTGAGGCTGTCTGGCCTGTAGTTCCCTGCTTCCACCATACTGCCACTTTTGTGCAGTGGGACTACATACGCCCTCCTCCAGTCCTCTGGAGCCATGCCTGTGTTGAGTGACTCTGTGATCAGGGTGGCCAGAGGTGCTGCTAGTTCCCTCTGCAGCTCCCTTAATATCCTCAGTGTATGCCATCTGGCTCCTTGGCTTTATCCACCTTCAGCTCCGTGAGTTCCTACAGAACTCTCTCTCTCCACTGTGAATGGACTGATGTCCATTTCTCCCTTCCCCTAACTGCCTCTGCTCCCCAACTGTGGTCCTTGGCCCTCTCCCTCCTCAGTGAATACTGAACAGAAATATTTGTTCAGTGTTTCTACCTTGTCTAGATCCCCCCTTACACTCTCCCTCCTCTTTGAGCATCACAATCCTCCATCCCCGTTTTTTCTTCTGTCGCTAATGTACTTATAGAATGTCTTGTTCACTTTTTTCACAGATCACACTAAACCCTCCTCTGTCTGTGCCTTGGCTTTCCTAACAGCCTTCCCTGCCTCTCTGAGACATTTAAGGTACACCTCCCTGTCCTCCTCCCTTTGGGTCCCCTTATACTTCCTGAAACTTGCTCTTTTAGCTCTTACTTTGTCTCCCACCTCTTTAGAAAACCATAGTGGTTTCTTTCTTCTTTTCCCTTTGGCCAATGTCCTAATACATTGGTTAGTTACCTCCAGAATGGCTCATTTTAGTCTCCCCCACTGTTCCTCCACCCTCTCCATTACTTCTACCTTCTCCAGGGCTGCTTTTAAACATCTATTCATTTCATTGAAATCCACTCTCCTGAAATCTAATACTTTTGCCCTTGTGTGGCTTAATGGAGTCCTCGTCTCCATGTCAAACCACATCATGTGGTGGTCACTGGATCCCAGCTGCCCTTCCACCTGGATTCTTTTGACTCTTTTCCCATTGGCCCATACCAGGCCTAGAATCGATTTGTCCCTGGTTGGCTCATGCACCAGCTGTCTGAGTCCAGCTCCCTACAGGGACTCCAGGATGGCTGTGCTTCTGGCTGAAGCAGCTGCCTGGGTGGTCCAATCCACGTCCAGCATATTGAAATCTCCCATCAACAGGATTTCACCTTTAGCTGCCATGTCGTGAATTTCCTCCACTAGTACCATGTCCATGTTCTCCCTCTGTGTTGGAGGTCTGTAGATGACCCCTATACATATTGCTGAGCCATTTCCTCATTCAAGGGTGATCCACATTGCCTCAGCCTCTCCCTGCCTTCCCTTTACTTCTGTAGCCTTTATGTCTTCTCTGACTTACAGGGCCACCCCCCCCTTTTTACCTTCCTTGTCCCTTCTGAACAGTGTATAACCTAGTACATTGACATCCCAGCTGTGAGTAGCAGAATACCATGTCTCTGTTATTACTGTTATGTCAAGGTCTGCATCCATCATCAAGGCTTCCAGGTCTGGAACCTTATTTCCCAGATTATGGGCATTTGTGAACATGACCTTCCATGTTCTACTCCATGCCTTCCCTCTGTTCCTGTTTTCTCTACTTTGCATCTTCCCCCCACCATGGTATTCATGCTCATGTGCTCAAGCCTCCCATCTCCCCTTATAAAAGTTTCCCCCACCTGCCCCTCACTGCTTGCTTCCATTGTTCCTGTTGTCAATTTGTACTTTTGCATGTTCTTGTGAG
This sequence comes from Neoceratodus forsteri, assembly GCA_016271365.2. Taxonomy (NCBI): domain Eukaryota; kingdom Metazoa; phylum Chordata; order Ceratodontiformes; family Ceratodontidae; genus Neoceratodus; species Neoceratodus forsteri. The sequence continues at coordinate 877,136,416 of CM028131.1, read as the reverse complement.
GGGGTTCCTAAGCCACCTGTCTCTTCTGGATCTCCCCCCTTGGCCAGTTTAAATGGTCTCTGCTGAAGCATTCCAACTTCTCACTAAAGACTGATGTACCCTTTCCAGAGAGATGCAGGCCATCCTCCTGATACAAGCTCTCATCTGCCCAGGTTGGGCACCAGTCCCCTGTGAAGCCAAATCCTTTCCTTCCCCATTAATCCTTCAACCAGGAGTTGGAGGTTTGGAAGTGGAGTGCCCTGGCCTCCCTCATGCCTTGGACAGGTAGCACCTCTGAGAATGATACAGAATGTGCTACCCATTTCAGGTCCTCTCCCAGCTTACTGAAATCCTCCTGGACTCTGGCTAACTCTACCCTTCTCCTTGCCAAGTCATTGGTCCCCAGGTGGACAATAATATCCAGCTCCTCCCTCCTGGCTATTGCCATAGTGATCTTATGGATTCGCTTCTCATTCTGCCATGCAGTGCTTCCTGGGAGGCACTTGACTTCCCTCTCCCCTCTGCTAGTTGTCCCTAATTTCACACCTTATACAATAGAGTCCCCCACTAGAAGAAGCTTCCCCCTCTGCAGGGTCCCTTGCCCCCTTCCCTGGGACTCTGGATTGGAGGTCCCAACCATCCTCCCTAGTCCCAGGTATGGGTGCCTGTGTGGGGCAGTCCAATTCCTCCAAAACAGCGTAGTAGTTATTAAACTGGACAGGTTGGAGGATGTGTCTCTGACCCCTCCCCACTCTCCCTGAGTCCATTGTGATCCAGTCATCCTTCTTCCTGGACAAACTTTGAGGTTGATGCTGTGGACCCAGTGGTCTCTGGGTGGGGGGTGGATGCTGCCCATAACCTGACCACCTCTGCATGGAGACAGGCAACCTCCCCCTCAGCCCAGAGAGGTGCCTGCAGATAGGGCAGCATCGCAGCCTCCAGAACATCTCCCTGAAGAGTGCTGCTCCACAGTCACTGCACTGCATCACTCCTGTCATGTCTGATGTGACCTGTCTTGCAATACAACCTAGGTATGCCCTCTAGATGAACCCCTAGGCTCCTCCCTTTCCTCAATGTGGAACTTCCTGTGTGGTGTAGGAAGGTGTAACACTATGGGCGCACACCCTATAAAAGGAGAACTAGCCCAGGGGTGGGGGGGATGAGGGGTTGGTGGGATTACCTTCTGGCTAAGTCCAGAAACAATCAGTGGAGGACCCCTTTACCCTATGTTCATAGAGGACAAGCCCCAATGAAAAAGGAAAAAAGAAAGAAAAAACAACAACAAAACAAACAAACAAAAAAACAGATCCCCCAAACTCTGTTGAAATATGAGACCTTCCCTAAAGGTAACAGATACAAACAAGTACAAACAGTTTAAAGCTTGCCAGCAACTAAATCCTTCATCCCTGCCCCTCCACAAACTTAGCAGCAACAGAAAGGTACATCTACCTGAGCCAAACTAAGTCTGCTTCTGCACTACTGCTGTGTGAGAGAACCCACTGATAATTAAATCACAATTAGCTGTAAACTGATCCTAGCTGAGGGGAGAGAACATAACCTTCCAGAAAGCTGCTACCGGTGCCTGTTGAAAAAATAAATGAATCTCTAGCTCACACTATAGATCACACACACACACAAAATACACTGTATTAAACAAACTCAGCACTACTGCCCTAAAGGTAACAGACTCAAACAAGTACAAACAGTTCCAAGCTTACCAACAACTAAATCCTTCACTCCTGCCCCTCCAGAAACTTAGCAACAACAGACAGGTACATCTACATGACCCAAACTAAGTCTGCTTCTGCACTACTGCTGTGTGAGAGAACCCACTGGTATGTAAACCACAATTAGCTGTAAATTGACCCTAGCTGAGGGGAGATAACAGAACCTTCCAGAAAGCATCTACCAATGCCTGTTGAAAAAATAAATGAATCTCCAGCTCACACTATAGATCACACACACACACACAAAAAAATATACACTATATTAAACAGCTTCAAGCTTACCAGCAACTAAATCCTTCACTCCTGCCCCTCCACAAACTTATCAGCAACAGAATGGTACATCTACCTGAGCCAAACTAAGTCTGCTTCTGCCCTACTTTTGGCAGTTGTTCATTTGTATGTGCTAGACTAGTGGCAAGAAGTGTTGACTGGCCAAAGTCAGCCCACAGTGATACAAAAGTGTCTAATCTGAATTTTTGGGTGAATATGTGGATAGTTGACAAAGTGGTGGCTGCATAGAGCTCTTCTGTCAAGGCTTGATTCCTTTTTGCCCAAGAGGTGGCTATAGCTCTACTGGAGTGAGTACTGAAGTCTTGTGTTGGGGCAGTGCTAGTTGTCTTTTAGACTCTGTAATGGTTCTTTTTATCTACAAAGTGATAATTGACTTGAAGGTTGACAGTTCATCTTGTGTCTCTTTGTGACAACAAAAATTTTGTCTGAGATTCTTAAGCTCTCTGTTCTGCTGAGGTATATCTAGAAAGAGCAACTCTCAGTCTTTGGTGGTAAGGATTCTGCATCAACTGTAGTGAGCTCTATGACTTGACTGTCTAAATCAATGAGGACACCTCGAAAATGAATGATAGAAATGTTGAGAGTGGCTCTGTCATGGAACAACAGGAAGGGTTGTTTATGCCACAGGGCACTGAGTTCACTGATTCTTCTAACTGAGCATATTACCACCTTACTGACCTGAGTGACATCCACCAGAGTTCCACTATATCCATGAGTTCAATAGGGGCCTTGGTTAGGATGTTTAGGACTAGATTCTGGTCCCATGCAGCTGTAACCTGCCTTATTCTGGGTTGATTAGAGTTGCTGCCTTCAGGAGTCTTATCACATTTGAGTGAGATCCTGAAAGAGTATTGTTTGTCTGTCATGTGGCTGCCCATATGGCTGACAACTGTACTGTTATTGAAGCTGGGGTCTAGTCTTTACCTAGACCGAGCTGCAGAAAAAGTAGGATCTGTGGAATACTGACACCTTCTGATTAGACTTTGTGTTCTGAGCACCATGATGGAACTATCCTCCAGTGACTCTTGTACATGCCTGTTGTCGAGGCTTTCCTTGACTCAAGGAGAGTATTGATGACTGTTGAGTGGTATCCCTCTTTCAACAGTCTCTCTCTCTCTTTTTCAAGAGCAAAGCCATTAGTTTGAGGTTCTATGGACTGGGGTGACACACTGGGCCCTGTGTTAAAGATAATCCGTATAATTTCCTATACAATTATTGTAAAGGTTACTATGAGGATACAACATGTAATTGTCTGGGTTATATTTAGACAATGTCTTCAGTAAGACAGAAAAATACTTTTAAAATTTTGATGTGGAGGAATCCATTGTGTGGACAAAAAGAGTACTGTGATGATCTCACTGCCTCACCAGCTTTAATAGCGTGCAAAGAGGCAGGTTAAAACAAACTTCTCCTATAGACAGGGATCCTGTTACATCATGAAGAAAAGCACTGTTTTTTATTACACTGTGCCAAACATAAAATCCATGGTGTCCTTCAGAATATAACAGGATCCCTATCAGTAGAGCAGAACTGTTCTCATCTGCTACACTTCACACTGTTAACACTGGTGAGGCAGTGATATCATCACAAAACCCTTTCTGCCAACAAAATGAAGTCCTCCACATCCCTATTTAAAAAGAATTTATCTATTGTTTATTGAAGTGCTTTTTTAAATGTATCCTTATCAATCAGTTTCAGTACAACTATAGTAACAAAGAAACATAGACTTTGACGGCAGATAAGGACCACTTGACCCACCTAGTCTGCCCATTTCCCTACCTACAAGAAAAGCTGTAGATCCTAGTTAACCAACTGCCTATTTCTTCCTACCCCCAACAAAAATTACCTTATGTCTGTCACATGTATTTTTGAATTCTCCCACAGTGTTAGACCCCACAACTTCCTCAGGAAGGCTTTTCCATGCATCCACCACCCTCTCTGTGAAAACATAGTTCCTCACATTGCCCCTGAACCATCCCTCCATCTTCAAATTGCGTCCTCTTGTTCTTGTGCATCTTTTTTTCTGAAAGATGCTACCCTCTTAGACATTGTTGATTCCACTGAGGTACCTAAAAGTTCTATCATGTCCCCCATCTCCCTCCTTTCCTCAAGGATATACATATTAAGCTCCTTTAGTCTCTTCTCGTATGGCTTCTCTTGCAGACCCTGCACCATTTTAGTTGCCTACTCTGGATAGCCTCTATCCTGTCTATGTCCTTGCAGAGATGGGGTCTCCAGAACTGGACACAGTACTCCAGATGGGGTCTCACTGTCTGTACAGAGGGATAACAACTTCTTGTTTTCTGCTGCTGATGCCTCTCCCTATACATCCCAGTATCTCCTAGCCCTCCCTACTGCCTTCTCACATTGCTTGCTAACTTTAAGGTCATCTGATATGATTACCCCCAGGTCCCTTTCCATTTCTGCTGTTGTTACTACCTCCCCATTGTGTAATCTTTCCCTGGGTTTTTGTTTCCCAGGTGCATTATTTTGCACTTCTTTGCATTGAATCCAAGCTGCCATACTTCTGACCATTCCTCCAACCTTGCCAAGTCCCTTCTCATCCTTTCCACGCCTCCTTGTGTATCAACCCTTCTGCAGATCTTTGTGTCATCAGCAAAGAGGCATACTTTTCTTTCCAGTCCCTCTGCAATGTCACTTATACAGACATTAAAAAGGACTGGACCCAGTACTGAACCCTTCAGTAACCCACTAGTAACCCCTCTTTCTTCAGAGTGGACTCCATTTACAATTATCTTCTGTGTCCTTTTGTCCAGCCAATGTTTTACCCAGGCTACCACCCTGGGACCCACTCCCAGGCTAGTTAATTTGACTATTAATCTTTTGTGTGGGACTGTGTCAAATGCCTTGCTAAAATCTAGGTAGGCCATGTCCACAGCCCCTCCCTGGTCTACTACTTTGGTCACCCAGTCAAAGAAAGCAATTGCATTTGTCTGACATTACCTTCCTGCTGTGAATCCATGCTGCCTTGTGTTCTGTGCCTCACTGGCCTCTAGGTACTCAACAATTCTTTCTTTCAGAAGTAATTCCATCACTTTCCCTACCACAGAGGTCAAACTGACAGGTCTGTAGTTTCCTGCCTCTGTCTTGGTCACACTGTTGTGAAGGGGAATCACATCTGCCTTCCTCTAGTCCTCAGGTACCACACCATCCTCCCATGATTTGTTGAAAAGGGTAGTCAGTGGTTTCACTAGTTCTCCCATTAATTCTTTTAGAATTCTGGGGTGAATTCTGTCAGGCCCCAATGCTTTGTTCACCTTCAGTTTTAGGAGTTCTTTCAGAAGCCTTTCTTCTGTGAAAGGACTGCTGTAACTGCTGAAATAACCATATAGGGAATTGTACAGATTCCTTTTAAGATATTGTGTCTGTATGGTAGAATCCAGTAGTTCTGAGCCATGGATATTACTGTTGCGAACCACAGATGTGTCGCCCAGTACAGAGTTATGTGGATGACTGTGTCGCATGCCTAGCATATCTTTCTGAGTATCTGTGGAATCAGTGGAAATGCATATGCCCTGTTAAATGTCCAGACCAGGGATAGTGCATCTATCCTGCTGGAGAATTAGTCCTTCAAGATCCAGAAGAAAAGTTTAATTTGGGCGTTCTTGGCCATAGCCATTAGGTCTTTCTCTATAGGGACCTATCTTTTATTTAGCCTGCTGAAGGCCATTCTGTTCAGTTGCCACTCCCTTGGGTGGATCTGCTGACAACTCAACCAGTCTGCTGTGGTATTGAGTTTGCTCCCCAGATGAATGGCTGTGATGTGCTGCAGATTCCTCTGTGCTCAACCAAGTATTGTGCTGCCTCCTGCTGCATGTTCTTGCTTTTTTTGCCTCCTTGTTTCATTACATAAGACACTGTGGACATGTTTTCTGATCTTATCAATACTGCCTCTGTCCTGATTGTTGATAGGAAATGAAGTAGGGCATTGCACACTGCCCTAATTTTGAGGATATTGATTTGTGGTCCTGCTTCTGACTTGAACCATTGGCCTTGACCTGTTCTGTGTTCTATTGATGCCCCAAGCCTGTGAGGCTGGTTACTATGTATTTTACTACATAGTATTCTAGCTCCAGTATGATGCCCTTTGAAAAATTGTCTCTTACTATCCAACAACCTAGAGAGACCTGAACTATTAGTCATATCTGAATGCTCACATTGAGGTCATTTTCCATCTCAGTCACTCTGGATTACTACAGCTTGAATTGGCCTCATTCTCTACAATAGCCAGGGTACTAAATCAATGCATGATGCTATTGTGCCCAGCATTTGTAGTACCTGTGCCAGTGTAGTCATCACTGATCTTACCAAGGTGCTGGTTCAAGTGATGACATTGGTGAGTTTCTTTATCAATGGCTTGACTAGACCATTTGCAGTGTCTGTCTTTGCCCACAGCTGTTTGAAATGTTGTCTCCATATTAGTGAGTTCTTTTTGACATTGATCACCCAACCATGACTTGTTAGTATGTCTAGGACCTGTTTGGTGTCCTTCTCTGCTTGTTGTTTGGACTTTATTCCTATTAGTCAATCATTCAGATATGGAGCAACATGTATGCTTTGTTCTCATAGGTGTGGTACCAGTACTACCTATACTTTTATGAAGACCCATGGTGCAGAGGCTAGGCTGAAGTGTAGGGCTTTGTATTGGAAGTGGTTTTCTAGGATCAAGAATCTCAGGAACTGGTGGTGTAATGGCTGGATCAGTATGTAAAGGTAAGCATCCTGTATGTCTAAAGATCTGAGATTGTCCCCTTGATGTATTGCTGTTATTGTTATTCTGATCATTTCCATTTTGAATTTCTTTGGACATATGGATTTGTTTAAGAATTTTAAATCTAGCACTGGGTGTATGCCTCCCATCTTTTTGGAGATCATAAAGAATATCTAGGTGACCCCTTTTGCCCTTTGGTCTGGCAGGACTTTTATGATGTTCCTGTTTGTAATAGTTGTATGAGAGCATCATGGACTTGTGTTGCTGCTTTTTCTTGATATCAATAAGAGTATGAACCTGTTCATGCCTGTTTTTCTAAAAACTCTACTGCATAACCTTGGGACACTGCCTTGAGTACTGACTTGTTGGTTGTGGTTGTTTTCTACAGTCTGACTGCTAAGCTGTTAGAGTTGACTCCCATTTGGGAAATTGATAGGGGGGGCATTTTGCAAGGATTGCAGTCATTATGATGACTGTTACCTCTGAAACTGTTGGAGTTTAATCGGCCATGACTGACACCATTCCTGTTTCTGAATCTATTGTTTCTCTGTTTGGAGAATGGGTTAAAACTGTTGCCTCGGTTGTAGTTGCTGCACTGTGATCTACAGCCATGAAAATTCTTGTTGTGACAGCAATTTCTGTTTTTTGATGAGGGCAAGTAAGCTGAGGGTTGTTTCTTCTTTTTGCCTAAGTTCTTTTCTTTCTCCTTTACCTTTAGGAATTGCTCGAGTCCTTCATCAAATGTTTCCGCCTTTAAAAGGCAACTTTGGTAAAAGTAGCTTCGAATCATTATCTGCTTTCCAATGTTTGAGCCACAGGGATCTCCTCACTTTGTTAGCAACTACTGCCATTCTGGTATTGATTTTAAGGGAGTCCACTGCCATGACCTCCAAGTATTTTCCTCTTTGGTGAGCTGGCTGTTTAATCTTGGCTTTTGATGATTTTAGCTCTAGAGATTTGCTGAAGACCTCTAGCCATCCATGTGGCCTGATCTGCTAGCTTAAATTCCTTCTTTAGCATCTCATCCATATTTCTGTCTGTAGGGTCTTTCAGTGCAGCTAAGCTCTCTGCTAGCAGAACAGTCTTCCTGCTCAGGGAAACCACTTGTGGGCTGATGTGGGGGCCATGCACCATATTTTTTATTTATCTTCTTGAATGGAATACATTCTGTCCCATGACCTTTTCTCAGGGATTGTCACTAGTTCTTCTACCTCCCATTCCTTGGTTATCACCTCTTCTATTGATTCATGCACTGGAAATATGTCATTTATCATAGGCTTTATTTGCAGTATGGGAATTCATTTTATTTTGTAGGAGTGGTGGTGGTGGCTTAAAGCCCCCCATGGTCTTAATGGACCTGAATAGGGGTGGCATGGTATCATACAAGCACATCTTAACCACTAAGGACTGCAGATCCTTTTCTACAATAGCCATGTGATCTTACTTATGTCTTTCATCATTCAATCAGGGTTATCATCTAGATTATTGTCATTGGGATTCAGATCTGAAATTGCAGGCAGAACAGGGGAAGGCTGATTGTTGTTGCCTGGAATGCTTGGAGGAGCAGCAGGACTTGGTATCACCTTTGCTATTTCCTCCATGCATGCTAGCTTCTGAAGCATGAAGGCTTGTTGGATCTGCAAGCCTTGCACAGTGAGAAAAGCCTTGTTAGAGGGATCCTGAATCATATGTTCCTCCTCTTCATCACCGGTTCCTTGTGAAGAGGGGTCTGAGTTGTCCAGGTCACACACTGGGCATAGGTGGCCTGACTGGTTTGGTAGGTGGAGAACACTGCATGTTTTGCACTTTTTTTCCTTGTCCATGTTATTACCTGAATCAGTAGAAGGATGACATAATAGAGTACAGGGCTTGTTAGATTAATAGCAGAGAAGCAATCTTCATATAAAGATTGCTAAATTTCTTATGATGTGGTGCTATACAGTTTCCATAGATGGCATTGGTGGTGGTGGAGGGGAGTGAACTGCCAATTATGGCACTGAAAGACCATCCATCTTACAAGTACTGTAGCAAGAGTGGAAATCAATAAAGAATTCTCAAGGAAACCACAGGGTGGCAGTGTGGCCCACCAGGTGTCAGAAATAGTAAAAAGAAATCACCAGGAGGGCTCTGACTCCAAAACAACTCAATAGAATGCAACCAGGTTTGGAGGAAGTAGACCTACTCATTGGAAAATGTTTTAATAAATTGCCAGCCCAGTAGCACAGAAGGCTGAGGTGCTGGCATCTTACCTCACACTATGCTGGCTACTTGGGTTCAGGAACAACCTCAGGTCACTGGGGTGCCAGCTCAGGGGGAAGCGCTGGAGCAGGATTGAGCCATGGCTCTTCCCTCCAAAAAGGGGTGGATGCCTGCCTGTCTGTAGTCCCCCTCCCACTGGGTAGAGGTCCAGTGGACCCATAGGCAGTAATGGGTGGTGGCAAAAGTCAGAGGAGGGGCACAACAGACAACCAGATCCTGGCATGTACGTGTGCATCCATGCGCGTACATGCATGTGTACGACATGGCCCTGGGGGGAGAAGGCGTGTCAGAAAAATACGCAAACAATGTAAATGGGGAAAAAAAGTTTTAATAAACTGAAGTCTGTTTGCTGGTTTATAGCAAAATTAATTTATTCTCTTAATGATATCAATGTTTCGCAGTTATACACACTACTTCATCAGGATCTGTTATTAATGAATAGATATTCAATAGTTATATATCACTTATTAGACAATGCAATTAAATTAGTTTATCAAGACATAAATTACTGTTGTAGGGTACATAAGAAAAATATTAAATTAAAGTTACTCAGATTACATTTTATAATGTCAACTAAGTAAAAAACTTTTCTTTAGGTAAATATTTTAAATCTCTTAATTCTGAATATTGCATTCTTAATGAGTTGAGGTCTATGCAGGAAAGCAAAAATTATTAAAAAAAATATATTCATATACTTTCATATGTTAAATAGAAAGGGTGGAGTATGCAGAGAAGGACATATCCAGAGAATCTAGCGGGATCAGCACATCTTGCTGGACTGCATGCAACCGTTGAGTCCCCAGGGATCTTTTCCACCAACCTATAATGCCAAGATGGCTATGGTTGCATGTGTGTCTAGTGCACATGCATGTCATCTCTGGAGTCAAGTAGAAGCAGCAAACATCAAACAGCACAGGTACAATTTATAACAACAAAGTGCCTCCATTTGCATTCTGCTGTTGCAGGCCACATTCATTCCATGCCAATATCTTACAGGAAGTGCCATGCATCTAACCCTGTAGCCACTACAATAGGGGCTCCATGGCAATGCCCACCATGACTAGAAGTGCAGCTAGAGATGGAGTATTCTGCTGAGAGGAGAGTTCTTATCAGCTGGTCATGGCATTCTCCTACTGCAGCAGCTGCAGCAGGGGCTGCAGGAGCACTCATGTAAGCGTTAACCCCACTCATTGAGGGGATTAAGTGGATGAAAGGTCACAGTAGTACTAAGGTGTGATTCTGCAACTCCATAAAGCAGTGTGCAGAGTAAAAGTGCTTATGCATTAAGAACAGACTAACTGATATTATAGTTCAACATACTGAAATCATCTTGATGCCATACACATCAGTCCCAGAGCCTCAGAGTGGGAAATTAGGTCCAGAAGAGACGAAGTACCATACGCAGACCAAAAAAAAAGGTTAAAATAATACAGAAAAGGCCTCTCTACTTATGTAGCATGCATGAACATGTAAGAATCACAAGATAAACAGAGAAGTGTTTTGTTACCTAAATAAAATGAAGTATTTTAAAATTGTATCTTATAGCAGGAGCTAGACAAATGTGTTGAAGCCTGATTGGTGCACATGAAAAAAACTGAGATACCCGGAATGGCTTCAGGGCTTCAAGGTATCAGATTTTGTTTTGAAGTCACTCACATGTGCATCAGCAGTCTATCAGGTGGATATAACCCATGAGGTAATGGTTTGGGAGTGCCATACAGACTAAGTACTCAGTTCCCAAAACAATCTTAGATCGGCACAAGCTGAGGCAAATAGCAGCTTGTGCCAATACCATGTATGCCAGTGACCCTGCACCTGATTCTTTATTGGGCAGGTTCCCAGCAGCAAAGACCCGCTGCTTGCAGCAACTGAGGTCATGCACCAAAACAGACAGTGCACCAGGAGGGTTTGCCATAAGTCTCAGGGCAGCCGTGTTCCACTCTAGATCCTGGTTATCTAGTTGTCCCCCCTGCCCAATCCTCAATGTCTCCCACTATGATATAAAAATATATTACTGGTATTCCCTTCTCTGGTGGTTGAGTGGCCCTCTCTTCCCAATCCCTGATGTCTCCGTTATTTGTAATAAATTAGTGTTCCCTTCCCTTGTGGTCAAGTGACCCCCATCTTCCCACTCCAGAAGATAGTACCAACCACCCCACTCCACCCATCCCGAAACAAAGCCGGCAATTGACACAGCCCTCCTGTCACTGACTGAACTGTCACTGAGCACCTACTGAAAAGTGTACGCATGAGTGCGTACACTTTACAGTAAGCGCTCAGTGACGGTTCAGTCAGCAGCCATCCATGGAGATCAGAGGATGGCAGTGCTAGTCACCGGCTCTGTTTCAGGATGAGGGGAGCTGGGTGGTGGGTACTATCTGCTGGGGGTGGAGGGGTGGGGGGTCACTCAATCACCAGGTAAGGGAACAATAATTTATTTCAAATAAGAGAGACATCGGGGATTGGGGAAGGAGGGCCAGGGGTCAATCAATATGTTATTAAAAAATAACAGAGCCATGGGGGATTGGGAGGGAGAGCCAGGGGACAATTATTATTTTATCACAAATACTTGAGCCATGGGGATTAGGGGAGGGAGGGCTAGGGGACAATCATTATTTTATTACAAATAACATTGCTGTGGGGGATCGGGGAGGGAGGGTCAGGGGACAATCAATATTTTATTACAAATAATGGAGCCATGGGGGATCGGGGAGGGAGGGAGGACCACTCAACCACCAGAGAAGGGACAATCAATATTTTATTATAAATAATGGAGACATCAGGGATTGGGGATGGAGGGCCACTTGACCACAAGGGAAGGGAATGATATATATATATATATTTTTTATAGCAGGAGACATCAGAGATCGGGGGGGGGGTGCCATGGCACATTGCCACAAACAGGCAACTCTCCCAGAGGAGAATTTCTAAGTACCCTTAAAATTTCTTCCTCTAGGAGAGTTCTGAGAATCCCACATTTATTTTTGAGTCTATCATATTCTGTATTTCCCTATGTGGCAGTCTCATTTGGTATTATGCAGAGGTGTGGTCCAGCATATCAAACAACTGTAGTGTATCCTGACATTGCCATAATTTGTCTTCCCAGGCCTGAGGCTGCTTGGAGGCATATTCAATAATATGACCATGAAGCACTGATTTAAAGTGTCCCAAAAATACAGGGGTCCACCTCCTGCATGGAGCTATCTTGTATGATCTCTGGGACCAGCTTCTCTTAAGTATGACATATAAGAGGCATCCCTAAAAAATGCCAGGTTGAACCTCCAGTGTTTTGAGTGAATGGGTTTGTTCAACTGCAAGTTCGACATTACTGTGGTTTGGTCAGAGAGCTGGAAGGTTCCATGTCAAATCTCATGGGCTGAATCAATATATTCAGCCATTGTAAATATGTAATCAAGCCTTGCACAGTTAGGAAACCTGGATGAATGATGAGAATAATCTTGAGCTATGGGGTGTAAAGGTCTCCAAGTATCCAGGACCCCTAAATGACTAAGTGTCTTTTTACTATATCAATGAATGGCAAAATGTTGAAAAGGGCATCCCTGGTAGGATTCATTTTCATATTTAAGTAACCTCCCATTAAAAATTGTCCATGAACAAAGAGAGTAATTATTTAAAAACAAAATTTCTATTGGCAGTTTTTCAGTGCCTGGGGAAAACAAACATTTGCCAGCATAAGGGTTTGGTTGTATAATGTTCCCACCATTATAGCATATTAACCTTCAGTGTTCTCCTAGAGGAAGGTGACTCAAAATGGAAATCCCCTGTTGCCAATATTAACACACCCCTCAATTTTCCTCAGGAATGGGTGAGGGATCCCAGGAATTAAAAAACATAATTTTCAAACTTTTTGCTTTCAGTCTGTAATCAATGGGTCTCTTGAAAAAATATCAAATCTGATTTCTCCCTCTTAAACACTTGTATCAATCTAGCCCATTTTACAGGGTTGTGGACCACATTCACATTAAAGGATAGAAAGTGGGTCACCAGAAGCCATATTTATATGGTGTGAAAGAAGCCAGCACCAGCAAAGCTCTCCATGGCCTGCATCCTGAACCATCTCCTAGGGCTCCTCCCCCCACAAGCTGGCAACAAACAACAGAAATCTATTCAGTAACCCTGCCATAACATAAAAAAAGAAGACAAAAACAACAGTGGGAAACCATACAGCTTTAAGACAGGTGCCAACGGAGCAGCCTTTCTAATCCTAAAGCAAAGAGAGTATCCAACAGGGCTGTGAGTCCAAAGTACCATGTGTGTTCTTCTTAGGTGGGGAACTGAAACTCCATGGGCCCTCAGAGCAAGGTATAGTGCTCTGCATGGGAGAAAGCCACGGTGCATTCTCCAGTCTACCTACAGTAGTTTCTGCATACTACACAAGTTTGACATCATTTAAAGACAATCCTAATCAGAAACAGCAAGCTCCATCGAACGGAGTTCCATAACCCAAACTTAGAAGAAAATATCCCCCATACATCTGGGAAGTATGAAGATAGTACATAATCTGTCATGTAAAGTGGTATGAACATGTTAACAGTCATAAACTTGGTCAACTAATTGAATCCTCCATGTCTAAGGTCCTTCTAATCACAGAACACAAGTCATAGAAGCCTGCTTTTAAAATTTGTGGTGGGGCCCTGGGGTCAGGGGTCAAAGCCCTGGCCCAGGGTCAAAGGTCATCCCCTCCACCCACCCTCACAACTGGGAGTCTACGGGAGCAGAGCACTCTGTATAGTAAAAAAAGAAGCTGGCACATTAACAAAAAAAACTAACCTTATAATTTGTCTCTGTCAGCTGTCCTGCAGGATTCTGAATGGAGCCCACAAGAATCATGGTAAAACAGAGGTACAGGGTTTGCATGGGGTTAGGGGCAGCAGTAAAGTACAGTTCATGAGAACTCACAAAAAATGTAGATGACACAATAAATGAAATACAGCCGTAAAATACAGTTTATAGTAGAAAAATTGTGAAAGACAACAGAGCCCTCTACCGGAAAGTACACCAGTAGAGGGACTACTTTACCACAGTAACAAATTGTCTTTAATTTACTCATGCTATACCATCTCTTATTTTTGTTGTCTTTCTATTTTCGAAAATGCCACATGTGGACCATTTTCTAAGTACAATAATACCCAACAGTGTGGGCCATTTTGGGAAATACTGGACCTTCCAGGTGCTATAAGGCCCTCCGCATGTGGAGTCAGGCCTCATTATGCCCCTGGGCAGTCTGGCATATCCCAATACCACCCACCCTGTTGGGTATTACTGCTTACATAACGATGCTCTGATAAGATAATCTGCATAATCGCTGATTGGTCCCGTAACTTGCATTATGCAAAAACGCTCATTTCATCATTCCTCCTAACACCATACAATTAAAATGTGCAGCACTGTTGACCTTTAAAATACATATAGGCAGTGTCCAGAAATTCAGGCGGAAACACGGGGTAGTTTCATTTGACATTTCATCACTACAAAGTGGAAACTAGCAAGATCCTCATCATAACTGATGGCCATTAGCATAGTCAAACTGGTTCTGACTGACATACAGGGGGTGAAGTGGCTTACTGGGGCACAGTGGGTACTGGAGGCCCACCCTGGAAATCAATGGAGTCCACAAAGAGGACACAGCACAGTCACATCAGCATTCCATTGGCATACTGGCAATATTATAAATACTATTACTTCCAGAAAACCCCTTTAAAGTAGACAACAGATGATTTAGGCATGTGTTCATAGTTTCAAGGTGGCAGCAGCTACCCAACTGGGGGGAACTCACAATGTTGGAATTGCATTATAGTGAGCTTTTTAGGAATCATCACCTATAGCTGTGATATGAGCTCATGACATCAGTGCCACTGACTTATAATAGAACAGTGTCGGCATGGGAAGCCAAGGTTAAAAGTAAGACCCTGGCCCCCTCTACTCTCAAAGCTCATAAAATATAATTCCAGTATTGGGAGAACAGATTCTGCCTGCTAACATGCTCACATGTCCCTCCTAGTTGAACATCAGAAATGTGGTCCCATATCTGAACTCATCACCCATTCATAGAAACATTGAAATTGACGGCTAAAGGAGACCAAAGGTCCATCTGTTTAGTGTCTGCCCTTTAATCCTGATGGCTCTGCTGCAGGACTTCAAAGATGCAAAAAAAAAATCAATCAGGGAGACTCCCAGTGAGGAGACTTTGAAAGTATAGTCACTGGACTGGACCTCAGAATACTGCCTGGGCCACACATCTCAGGGGCATATCATAAAAACATTAAACATACAGACAGAAAATGTCCACAGATAAAGATCTCATGACCACTCTAGTTTGACTTTTTTTCCCTACCTACAGCTACACTGCAGACCCTTAGTTAGTCTTCAGACTCCCCCCACACACACATCTTGCAATACATTTATACGATCTCCCTGAATGCCCATTCAGTTGACAATGGCATTACTTTTTATGAAACACTTCAAGGAGTACATCCCAGCTTTGCTGTTTGCTGGCCTACAAATCACTTGCTGACGCCATTACCGCACCTGTGAACACTACCGCCACATCCAGATGTCCGTATCAGTGGGTCATCTGCCCTCTCTGTAGATATTTGAGAAGAATGACTGCTTACTTTACTTAACTAAGGTTTACCACATGTTCATCTCATCTGGGCATAACTAAGTTCCCAGCCTGTGCCTGTCCACATGGCAGCAGAGCTGAGATTCAAACACATGGCCTCAGCAAGATGCAGGTCAATAGTTCTCCTAATGTGCTACTAATACCAGCTGTAACCACATTTTTTGAGGACTCATGAGAAAGGTAATAGCAGGAAGTTGAGTGTATTGACCCCCTCCCCCATATCGGGTACCTGGCAACCTTCTAACCTCCACAAATCTTTGTTTTTATCTTTTTTTTAGAAATAATTATGTGCCCTGTGAGTAAATGTAAGATGCATACACGGGGCTATGGTATCATAGTCATACATACTGTGTAATAGAGCAGTGTTTTATACAGAAACCAATTTTTTATGCTGTTGTACCACAGTCAAAGGTCACGGAAAGTGAGTGTCCCCTTCTGTGGTAGAACAGCATTCCAGAACCTATAGAAACTGCATAAGACAGTTTCACTATGAAAGAGAAAAAAAAAAACACAATGCACACATTTCACATAATATTCCAGAACCTCACAAGACCGTTTCTCTATGAAAAGGAAAAAAAGCACAATGCATACATTTCACATAGTATTATACACCATAAAAAATACAGGATGAGCAACTTTATGCATAACCAGTATGTTCTGTCACCTTGGGGTTCTGATTCCCACAGACCTCAGAACCCCTGTATGGAAGAATACACTGGTTATGCATAGTTGTCCATTCAGTATACTCTTTAATGTGGAATGGAATATGGATGAATTTGTTACCCTGCACCCTACCGCTTGATTTTCAAATACTACAGGGTGGGTGGGCCCCTGTGTCAACTTTCCAGGCAGCCCCTCCAATACCTCGGTCCAACCCTGGCTAGCTGCCACTGCTCACCACAGGCCCTGGGGTGGAATTGGGCAGGCAGCCAGGCAGTGGCCCACTGGAACTCACTTCCCAACTTTCACACCACCACGCCTCTTAAAACTTTTATGACAGACTCAGTTTGGCAATACAGTAGATTACTGGGTATGCATAGGACCCACACTATGAGTGTAGAGCTCATTTTATACCAGTTCTTCCAGTCACCTGTTCCTTTACCATTTATTAGTTTATTTGAGTTGGGGACTTTCCCCCCATGCCCCCTTTAAAAAAAACAGAAGGGGGTGTGGGGTTGAGCCCCACAACTCAAATAAACTGACAAAACCAAAATGAGTGTTCCATACTGTCCTGGTGCCTGGCAGTTTAGTCCTACAAATGTGGCCTGCTGCAAGAACCTTTGTCGAAGTAAGACCAGCAGGCACAAGCCTTTGGCCAAATTGCCCATTCCGTTACTTTCCATTACTTTATTTGAGCTGGGGGGCTTCACCACACACACACACACACACACACACACACACACACACACACTCCCCTGTAAAAAAAAAAAAAAAAAAAGTGGGGGCAAAGCCCCCCTCAAATAAACTGACAACCAAACCCCAAGCATGAAAATAAGGCATGTGACCAAAACAGAGCTGTATTCAGGAAACGTTTACGGCAAGCTCCCTGTACCCAAAAATCTACACTATCGCCCTCAGATCCACCACCTCTCTGCAGTTCAAGTTCTCCCCCCATTAAACACTACCTTCTTGGCTTTCTTGGCAGTGTCAGTCACATCACCCATACTTAACTTTCAGAACAGTTTGGCCCCTTTCAGAAACTGTTCTCTTTGATCAGTGCAGTAATACAATCAGTAATGCCCATTATAGTCCAGAATATTACATTTCCAGAATATTTTCTTTAAATTTCAAAGTTTTTTAATTATTTTTTCTAACTTCTTTAGAAAATTCTGTAATGTACACACATAGACTTCCTAGTTTATTATGCCTGTGTTTTGAACTGGAAGAGTGATTTTAAATAATAAATCAAGCAAGATCAGACAGTCAAGCAAGGGGCCTTCTGGCATGGAATGTACACAACATACAGTAACAGTTAAACTGTAGCATATTCCTTACAAAATCGATAACGCTGGATGTAGGGGAAAATGGAAACCAGTAAATCCTCCACATCTGGTTTTACAAATTATAAACAGCAGTACACATTTCAAAACAAAATGATCTCTGAACAAAAAACAGTAAGTTATGTGACTGTGAAACTTCTTTACTGTAAACAGTAATAATAGTCACTTCAGTTCATATTCTGTCCCATGGGTGAGACTTTAGTTTTTTTAATAGCCCAGAGACACCAACCATTTATGGCTGCAGTAACTAAGCATTACTGGCCCTCTCATTCCATTTTCTCATAATCAGTGCTGTATTCTCCCTGATTTTGACTTCCCCAAACCCCATCCTACTCTTGACCCTTTTGCTGGCATTGCTGATGATGCATCCCTGATCCCTTCCATCCCCACCACACCTTACATGGCTAATGCTGGGACTTGCTGGCTGGCACTCTTGGGGGGGTAACTGTGTATGTTACCACCACCTGGTGCTACTCTCTGCAGGTGCCCCCCCGTACTTCCCCTGCCATAGTCATTGTCTACCCTCACCATACCTCTAGAACCTCACTGGCCCTCTACTTATACAAGGTTTGCCACACTGCAGGGATGCATCACAGGTGACCAGCCCTGTTCAAAGATCTCCATCCTGCACATCACCCCCTGCTGTCAGCCCCCAACTATTGTAAGCAGCCCATGGAGAACACCACCATATCCACTCTACTACAAGGAATATAGCTAGCTGCAAAATATGGCCCTGGGGCTGGTCCACAGTCCCACTCCTTCCCCTTCCTACCAGCACCCCAGATAGTCCAACCCCCCATACTTGTAATCCATGTCTGCTCTATTCAAAAATTAATAGAGGTAATCAAAATATAATTCAATAAGAGATGAAGGAATCCGCTGCTAGTATACACACTTTATGTGGCTCAGCATTCAAATTTCTGGAGCAGGGCTTTAATATCTGTTAAGGCTTCCTGACAGTGACATGCCTTCTCTTCTACTGTCCTGGAGCCAAAGTCATCTCCCTCTAGTCCCAGCTATAGTGTGCCAGGCATTTATTTGCCTCTATGAGAAGCTTGAAGGTGAGAGTACAATCTAGGTGGAAGTTGCCCCTGTATGCCCCTAGTTTCAAAGTCTTTTTTATTTTATTTTATTTATTTATTTAGCTTTTTTTGACCGGGTAAGTGCACTAGACAAATCCTGCCTATTTTCAGGCATGACCTGGGGGAGGGGGATACAGATGAATGCCAACTGACCTTGAACCAGATTAAGCTGTTGGTGGTATTTTTAGTGAATGAGGGAAATTTGGCCAGGACACCGGGGAAATTCCCCTACTCTTTTCGATAAGTGCCATGGGATCTTTAACATCCACCTGAACTACCACCAATCCAGACAGATGGGACCTGGGTTTAACGTCTCATCCGAAAGACGGCACATCAGAAGTGCAGCACCCCTCTCATGCTGCACTGCAGTGTCAGTACTGGGATATTAACCCAAGTGCCAGATGTGGGAACTGAACCCACATCCCTCTGATCTCCTGGCCTCAGAGGTGAGTGTGCTACCTACTGAGCCACTGACTTCTTTTTTTTAACTTTTTTTTTTTAACTTCTTCTGCTGTATGGTATAAAATGTCCCCCTCTGGTTACAGTCCTTTAAGCTTTGCAGGAAAGGAAAAAGGTTTTCAAATCTCAGGCCAGCTTACTCCATGGCTCTAGATAAGGTGCATATGCTCTTTGTTTTTGTTGCACAGCAAGGGCATATAATTGTCAAGAAATATTTGGTGATCTTTCAGCTTAACTATTTTTATTTTATTTATTTATTTATTTCAGTTTGGGATTAATACCTTTGAGTCAAGGACTCATTTCAAAGGTTCCATGTCAGTGTTGAACAAACTTTACAAAAATACAAGGTTTACAGAGGAAAAAAAAAGAGAAAAACATTGAAGCATATACACAGGCAGTAATAGTAAAATTTGCACTTATACACATCAAATTAGCAAATATTAACAGATAGACTTATTCGATAGAGGGGGTTGGTGGGATCAGCTGAAGGTGGCATTGTCTGAGGTGGGAGAGAGGTGGAGCTTTCAATCAAGTGAGGCCATCATCAGGTAACTGGGGGTAGTGGAGCAGGTTAAGAAAAAAGTGGTATATAGCAGAAAGAAGTAGAGGGGGTAGGTAAATGGAAAACTGGGGGCGAGGTACTATCACATTAGCACAGGCAGGTGGCATTGTCTGAGGTGGGAGAGAGGTGGAGCTGTCAACCAAGTGAGGCCATCTTCAGGTAATTGGGGGTAGGGGAGTGGGTTAAGAATAAAATGGGTATATAGCTGAAAGATGTGGAGGGGGGGTAGGTAAATTGGAAACTGGGGGAATTGTCATCCTGTGGTTAATACAAAATCCTTAGCAGTGACATGAAAAAAACTTTATTATATTTTCTGCCACAGGAGATGTTGGGAGATAGCACTGTGGTTGGATTTAAACATGCATGAGATAGACATAGGGGAACCATACAGGTAAAGCAGAGGGAGGGGTCAAAAACCATAATCAAGTGAAGGGCTTATGGTCAGACTAGATGGGCCCGGTGGTCCTTATCTACTGACAATATCTGTGTTTTTATAATGGATCAGGGCCTCTCCACCTCTGCCAATTTCGGCGCCAAAGTTAGAGATACTCTCTCAAATTCCAACTCCAGATCCTCAGGCAGAGACAAGCTGGTATGCAGTAAATTTGTCACAGTTTCAGTTATTGTGGGGCCTGATGCTTCCTTCTGCACTCCATAAATACGAAGGTTCTTGCGACGGAGCCTTCCTCCCAAGTCCTGCATTTTAAAATCTATCTGCACCTGGCAGTGACAAGGATTTAAACAAAGGTCCAGCATGGGATGTGATTGCAGTTTGTAGGTCCTGGGGCCCATTTTTAAAGTATTCATCTCCTGCTGGATGCTTGCCAGTGAATCACGAACCTCAGATCAGGACAGCAATAACTCCATTAAGATCTCGTCATTTGTTACATCTAACAGGGAGCCCTGAGGCATGATGTGGATCAGGAGGCCACACTACCTCCCGATGGTGCTGTACATGACTGATTGCATTGATTTGGGAGGTTAGGTTTGTACCAGATTGTTCTTTTTCAATTCCCCCATCATGCTCCTGCACCACTGTTGCACTTTCGTAAACTATCGATTGCTGAGTTAATGTCATGGTAAAAACTTGGTTGGTGTAGCAGAGCTTCTCCTTTGCATCATTTTGTAACCCTTCTGAGCTATGTTCAGCAAGCTCACAGACCTTCCCCAAGTGCTCACAAACTCCTTTTGGAGTATACAGAAAGTAGGCAGGACTAAACAGTATAAAGCCGACAGGGCCATTCATCACACTGCACCAAACCATCAGCTTACAGGCTGTTGTGATGTTCCAAAGTTTCCACTTACTTAGGCAGGTAGTTACTCAGGAGGGATTATTCACAGCTGTAGAAACACAGTAACATAGAATTTGTTGGTAGATAAAAACTGCTTGGCCCACTCAGTCTACCCATTGTATCCCTGCCTATACTGTCACCACAGGCCCTACCTGGTCACCACCTACTCCCCTCCAACTGCTTTCCTACCAAAATTACTTTGTGCTGTCTCATGCATGTGTAACCCCCCAGTTACCCTGGGTTACTAGAATCCCAGTAAGACCTAGTGGTAGGCAGGGAAGGCAGCTTGTGAAACTCCAGTTAAATGGATTTCACACTGTCTCACTCTGTTCTCAGTCTCAGCTGAGACTGAGGGATGACATCACCATAGAACTATCGCAGGTGCATGAACCAGATTGGAATCTGCAGAAGGGAATTAGATTAGAATGTTGGGAGTTTTGAACAGTCAGTGTTCAGTCAGTAGTTGGAGATTGTTGTGAGAGGAGCACAGCAGTTCTGTGCATAGTCTCTTGGAGTCTCAGCTCTGAAATAGAGCTACATTTAGGGAAAGGTGTGTGTCTCCGCCTAAAGAGGGACACAGTAAGCTGTTCTTTAAAGTGGTGGAGACCACTGATATGGGTCTCTGTGCCCCCTCCCTGAGGGGATGGGGGGGAAGGTTTGCCTGCTATTCCAGGGGCAACCCCCTGGCTGCTGCTAGAGAAGAAGCTGCCTTATTTTTCCCATGTGTGTGGGGTACAAGAAAATTTCGAGATTCGCCTTCGGGGCACCTGCAACTGAGGGGTGAGTTCTGCTCTTTCTAAAGGGCCCATGTTTCATCCTGAACTGTGTTAAAGTGGGGATTGGACTACTGAAATAGTGGGAGGCCTAGAGTAATAGGCTTAGCCAAAAGTAAAAGTATGTTTAAGTCCAGCACAAAGGGAAAGTCAAGACATGCAGAGGAGATGTGATATATGTCTACCCAGTAATCTACATTGCCAAGCTTTCAAAAGAGTTGTTTATTATCCAGAGAAATGGCTGGGTATGGCTTGTGGGAGCTGGAGGTGGGAGACCCCCCCATCTTTAGTAAACAGGTCCACCTCTACGGATTTGCTCTGTGGAGTTCTACTTTGCCTCATGCACTTGGCCAGTGATGAGGGAAGTACCCAGATGTGGGATTGGAAGAAAATTTCCATTAAGGAGTCGAAGGCTCTAAGGTGGTTTGGGGAGCCACCAACAGGAAAACTGGTTCATTCCCATATGGACTGCGATCAAGTGGCCGGTGGGGGAGCCTGGCCACGAGAAAAACCCAAGTAGTGGACAAGTCGGGCTGTGTACCCAAAGCTGCGTGCAAGTCCGGGCTGTGTGCCTAGTGGGTTCAGAGCCTGAAGGCTGGAATAGTGAAGAAGTGTTCTGTGTCTCTAATCTGCATTACCAGGAATGTAGCCCCATGGGGGGTCCATTTATGCTTTGTTTGTTCAGTTTGGATGTGAATAAAAGTCACACTTTAGAATCCCATTCCTGGTATTGGACATTACAGTTATTGCTTCCTGTGCTTGGATTTACTTGGGTGCCCCTGTGCAAAGTAGCCAAACCTAGGCACCCTGTGCCGAGTAACCTAGTCCTCCCCGAACCCAGTCTCCACTAGTTACTGCTGTCAGCTTCAACAGCATGCCACCTGTCACTTTGCAAAAAGGCAGGAGTCCAGGGGTTACAAAATGGAGGCACCGCTTTGGATTTTAATTTAGGGAGGAAAGGTGCTCGGGCAAGGGGCTAGTGTTTTGGCTATCTGGCAGTGGGTAGCCCAAAAATCTGAAACAAGGTTAACTAGTGTGTCGCTGTGTGCTGTGGTTCTTATGCTGCTGTTAAAATGCCAACTGTTTACCAAGGAGCAGTAAAGCTAAAAGAGTATGCCCTTGTCCTGCATCAAATGTTTACAGCATTTTTGCCAGCTTTTTAAAGAACTGTGTGTTATAAAGAAAAGTGTGGAAGACTAGGGGTAGCAACAGGAAAATTGTGCCCTGGATGTTGGAAATGCTTTTTAAAAGAACTGTGGTGTGATAAAGAAAAGTGTGGAAGACTAGGGGTAGCAACAGGAAAATTGTGCCCTGGACGTTGGAAATGCTTTTGAGTGAACTGAGAAACTTGCTGTGTGAATGGCCATGCTAAATGGCTGAAACGGGCTCCCGCAGTGGAGTCAGTTGAAAAAAAAAAGAAAGTGGTTTCTGCAGTTTAAATTTGCCTGCTCGATGATTGCCGTGAAGAGAAGAGCACTTGCAAGGAAGAAGAGGCTCATTTGCATGGCATCGTGTGATTGGTGAGGCTGCAATCAGTCCTGCCCCTCAGGCAGCTCTACAGTGACTGCCCAACATTTGAGAGGAAGTGTGAGTGGAGTGCGTGTACTGGCTTGGTGGAGGAGCATCGCGGTGATTAAAAAGCACTGTAAAACTGTTAAAAATAGCCTTTGCTGTTTAAAATTGGGCTCAACCCACATCTCGATCAACTGAATTGCTAGTGTGGTAATCGGGGAGACGATCGGCAGGACTGCCCACCTGTTTTCTTTCTCAGGCCTCCAAGACTGGCAGCAGGCTGTTTTTCCATCGCAGCTAACAGCTACTGATAACTGTGAGTACCAACAGTAAAAGTTGCTCAAACAGTGATTTTCTGCTGAAAGCCAGCTGAATATGTGTGCAGCAGTGTAGTCGCTTTGCAAGTAACGACTGTGTCAAGTTTTACCAGCAAGTACAGGTTTGTTAAGCCATGGACTGTGACCATAGTTATGGATTCAGCATCAGTTTAAAGTTTTAAAGCCAGAGAGAGACTGTGAGTTGTAGCCAAATGTGCAGCACTAGTTTACAGGCAATCCTGTGCTTGAAATCCTGAGGCTTTAAGGGACTGTGAGCTAAAGAAATGTTTTCATCAAGTGAAAAGTCCGTGGCAAATCATGTAAATGTGTTAGAAAAAAAACAGTGCAAGTTTGTGCAGTTTGAGCAAAAGTTATCAGTAGTGTGTGTAAATCGGATGCGCAGTGGCTTGATCCAATTTCTGAATGTTGATGTGCAGGAGTGCTGCCACCACCATTACAGGGTGGGGTAGTAAAGTAAACACAGCAGCAAAGGAGCCATTTTAAAAGTAAAGAAAGTGTTCAGTGAAGTGGGACTTTCAGTAACAGTGAGCATTTGTTTGTTTTCCCTCCAGTTATGGCCTCAGGACCAGCTCACTACCTGGATCATGCCCGGGCTGCAGTAACAGCAGCAGTAAATAGATTAAGGGACATTGAAAAGTGTTATTATGGAGGAAAACTGCCTTCTCATGTGGTGATTCCTGGATATCCAGTGCAAGAGTGTCAAATTTGCTTAAATGTTGGAAGGGACGTCTTCATGATACCTCACTGTTCTGGGTCCCTAGAGAAGTATGGCTTGTATAAAGTGTCCCAGATTCATTTGGCTCCCACACGGACAAAGGTTCAGGAATCTGTAATTGGCAGCACACAGCACCAGGTGGAGCCTGTTGAAGAAGACCCCTCGGGTGAGTGTGGCACAAAGCTAGAGGGTGCAGGTTTAGAGACAGAACCAGATGTTGATGTTTCAGATGCTGGATCTCAGAAGGAAAATTCAGATAAAGCATCAGTAGACTCCTGGAGGGGGGGGCCTAGCCCAAGTCTCATAGGAGAAGATGAGATGAGGGAGGCCTTTGAATGGGATGTGTTGACCTCTGTGCCTAGTGATGAGTGGATAGTCTCAGGAGTGAGGACGACTGTGCACTCCTGGGCACAGATTCTCAGTGAGGAAGAAGATGAGAGGGAACCTATGTGGCCTTGTGAAAAAGGAGTGGGTACACAGCCTCAAGCCCTTGCCTCGGAAGAATGCATGGAAGAGAGTGGTGATGCCACTGCCCTGGCTGTGCAAGAAGAAGAAGTCAGGGATCAGTTTTTCATCTTGTTGAGGATGCGTAGCTGGCAGAACCAGGACTGGCCGCCCCCAAGCCAGGTCAGCGGTCTCAGGTTGACCAAAGCTAGCAAAGAGGAGATACTGGTTCGTAGGATGGCAAATTAAATCTATGGAATGTCCTTTCCAACCTTTCCTCAGAAAGTCTGGGAGGAGATTGAGAACAGCAGGAAATCCTGGATCTGGGCTGAAGCAATGAAATGTGTGCATCCTGGTGCAAACAAGCATGTCAAGGACAGACTGTTTCATGAGAAATATACCCAGTGGAAGAGAGGCAGGACACTGTTTATGGACACTGTGTGAACAGTGGATGGAGAGGGACGTGAAACCTTCTCCAGTGTGAATTAAGTGTGCCCAGACAGGGTAATAATTCAAGCTCCTGACCCCCAGTACTATTGGCCTTAATGCAGGGACCTCCCGGCAAATGTGCCCCTGCCTGCCAGATGGAAAGCAGAGCAGTGGTAGTCAATACTGCCACACCAGCCTTTGCAGTGCCTTTCTAGATCCGCCAGTATGGACATCCAGGACTCAGGTGCCCCACATTCATCAGTTCTACAGTGTACTGGCCTTTCCAGAATCCATCGACTGGCCCACCAGATGACTTCAGATCCAGAGAGGTCACCAGCCCAGCTGTATCCTGATCCTTCGCCTGGTAATCGGATGATGTCACACCAGCTGTTTTCCTTTTTTGTTCCTGTTCTAAGGTTCCATCTCCAGAGATGATATCACCCCAGCAGTTCCCAGATGTGCCCTCCTGTAGTTCCTGGAAGATGTCTGCCCAGCTGTATCAGAAGAAATGCTGCCAGGGAGAGTCTTCAGCTGAGGAGCAGGCCGGTGTATCTGAATCTTTCGACAAGGGGCTGGTAAGTCAGAACTTTTCTATCCTTATGACATTGCAGTACACACCCTACACTAGCAGACTCCAGAATGTGTGAACTGTCCTCAAAGACTCTCCCCTTCGGGACTCTGGCCTGCTAGAACTGTACTTCACTGGGCTTCGGCCCAGGAGAGACTTTTTAATGGACTAGCCTTTGGGCACTATAGTCACTAGATGGGACTTTTAGGGCACTCCATCCCCCAAATGTGTATTGTAAATAATGTCATTGTTTTTCTACTGTTTTCTAATGTATATACTGTTTTCCTACCTTTTCTAAAAAAAAAATATTTTTGGGATTCTCCAGTGTTTTGATGGTAGGGGTTTAGGTAGACTGTGTATGCAGATTAGGAGAGTGTGTTGTCTTTCTTTTTCTTGCAGGTATTCCTGAAGAAGATAGAAGAGAAGACAAGAAGAGGAGGTCGGTCTCATTGGAGTTTCTCATTAGTACTTTAGTGTGTAGTAATTTAAAGTACTGTGGTTGTTATTGTTGTTGTTACTATATTAACCCTTTCCTTCCACAGGTGTGGTTGTGGAGGTAGGGAGGCAGTAATGTAATGTAATAGATGGTATTAGTTTCTTGGTGTGTGGTTGCAGGGTGCTCAAGTTTGGGAGGTCCCCAGGTTGTTTTTGTTTTTGGGTGTTGAGTTAGAGGCAGACAGATTTTCCCTAGAGGACTAGGGGGGATAGACAGGCTGTGGTCCTGAATGGCCCTAGGGACTGCAGTGCTGATCTATTAGGGCTATGCTCTGGACAGTTCTACCAGAGCCACTAGGTGTCCATAGTAAGTGGGTAGAGTAGAGGCTGAAATGTCAGCTAAAGGCATCTAGGCTGTTAGTGTTGCCTGCCTGTGCTCGCACATGGTAGGAGGGGGCCTGATCACCCCCCTCTGCAGGTAGCACATAGAGTGGGATGGCCTAAGCCGGGTGAACAATGACTGCGGACAGTAATTTTCCTGGTCAAGGATGAGTGTAACCCCCCTGTTACCCGGGGTTACTAGAATCTCAGTAAGACCTAGTGGTAGGCAGGGAAGGTAGCTTGTGAAACTCCAGTTAAAATGGATTTCACACTGTCTCGATTCTGTTCTCAGTCTCAGCTGAGACTGAGGGATGACATCACCATAGAACTATCGCAGCTGCATGAGCCACATTGGAATCTGCAGAAGGGAGTTAGATTAGAATGTTGGGAGTTTTGAACAGTCAGTGTTCAGTCAGTAGTTGGAGATTGTTGTGAGAGGAGCACAGCGGTTCTGTGCATAGGCTCTTGGAGCCTCAGCTCTGAAATAGAGCTACATTTAGGGAAAGGTGTATGTCTCCACCTAAAGAGGAACACAGTAAGCTGTTCTTTAAAGTGGTGGAGACCGCTGATATGGGTCTCTGTGCCCCCTCCCTGAGGGGATGGGGGGGAAGGTTTGCCTGCTATTCCAGGGGCAACTCCCTGGCTACTGCTAGAGAAGAAGCTGCCTTATTTTTCCCGTGTGTGTGGGGTACAAGAAGATTTCGAGATTCACCTGTGGGGCACCTGCAACTGAGGGGTGAGTTCTGCTCTTTCTAAAGGGCCCATGTTTCATCCTGAACTGTGTTAAAGTGGGGATTGGACTACTGAAATAATGGGAGGCCTAGAGTAATAGGCTTAGCCAAAAGTAAAAGTATGTTTAAGTCCAGCACAAAGGGAAAGTCAAGACATGTAGAGGAGATGTGATATACATCTGCCCAGTAATCTACATTGCCAAGCTTTCAAAAGAGTTGTTTAGTATCCAGAGAAATGGCTGGGTATGGCTTGTGGGAGCTGGAGGTGGGAGACCCCCCCATCTTTAGTAACCAGGTTCACCTCTATGGATTTGCTCTGTGGAGTTCTACTTTGCCTCATGCACTTGGCCAGTGATGAGGGAAGTACCCAGACGTGGGATTGGAAGAAAATTTCCATTAAGGAGCCAAAGGCTCTAAGGTGGTTTGTGTAGCCACCAACAGGAAAACTGGTTCATTCCCATATGGACTGCGATCAAGTGGCTGGTGGGGGAGCCTGGCCATGAGAAAAACCCAAGTACTGGACAAGTCGGGCTGTGTACCCAAAGCTGCATGCAAGTCCAGGCTGTGTGCCTAGTGGGTTCAGAGCCTGAGGGCTGGAATAGTGAAGAAGTGTTCTGTGTCTCTAATCTGCATTACCAGGAATGTAGCCCCGTGGGGGTCCGTCTATGCTTTGTTTGTTCAGTTTGGATGTGAATAAAAGCCACACTTTAGAATCCCATTCCTGGTATTGGACATTACAGTTATTGCTTCCTGTGTTCGGATTTACTTGGGTGCCCCTGTGCAGAGTAGCCAAACCTAGGCCCCCTGTGCCAAGTAACCTAGTCCTCCCCGAACCCAGTCCCCACCAGGAACTGCTGTCAGCTTCAACAGCATGCCACCTGTCGTTGTGCAAAAAGGCAGGGGTCCGGGATTACACATGCTTAAAGTCCATGATTGTTTTCACCCCCAGCACCTCTACTGGAAGACTGTTTCAGGCCTCCACCACTCTTTCAGTGAAGAAGTGCTTACATCCTTCCTAAATTTCACCCCTTCCAGCTTCATTGCATTCCCCTTTGTTTTAGTGCATCATCTCTTCTGAAAAATACTCCCCTTCTGTACCTTATTCACCCCTGTGAGGTATTTATGGTTTCTATTAAGTTGCCCTGTCTCCCTCCTCATTTCCAGGCTGTACATATTGAGGTCCTTCAAATTGTACTCATGGGGCTTTGGATGCAGACCCTGCACCATTTTAGTTGCTCTCTACTGGACAGCCTCCACTCTGTCAATGTCTTTCTGGAGATGTAGTCTCCAGAATTGGACACAGTACTCTTGGTGATCTATACAGAGGCACCAGCACCTCCCTCTTTCTGCTGGTGATACCTCCACATGCACCTCAGTATCCCAGTTGCCCTTCTGACTGCCTTGTCACACAGCTTGGCCACCTTTAGGTAATCAGATATGAATACCTACATGTCTCCTTACTACTTGGTAGTCATCAGTACCATTCCACTCATTTTGTACTCTGGTCCTGGGTTTCTGTGCCCTGAGTGCATTAAGTTGCCCTATTTCACATTCAAACCCAGCTGCTGTACCCTTGATCACTCCTCTAGTTTTCTCAGGTCTCTGCTAATCCGTTCTGCCCCACTGGAGTGAAACATAGAAACATAGACTTTGACAGCAGATTAGGACCGCTTGGCCCACTAGTTTGCTTATTTCCCTACCTATTGGATAAGTTGCAGATTCTAGTTAACCAACAACCTACTTTCTCCTACCCTCCACTATAATTGCCTTATGGCTGTCCCATGCATTCTTGAATTCCCCCACTGTTTTTGACCCTATAACCTCCTCAGGAAGGCGGCTCCATGTGTTCACTACTCTCTCTGTGAAAACATATATTCTCCCATTTCCCGTGAGCCGTCCCCCTCTATCTTTAAATTGTGCCCCTTTGTTCTTGCTCATCTCTTTTTCTAAAAGATGCTCCTCTCTTGGACTTTGTTGATTCCTTTGAGGTACTTGAAAGTTTCTATCATGTCACTCCTCTCTCCTTTCCTCAAGGGTATACATATTAAGCTCTTTCAATCTCTCTTCATATGGCTTCTGTTGCAGACCCTGCACCATTTTAGTTGCCCTCTTCTGGACCGCCTCCATCCTGTCTATGTCCTAGCAGAGATGGGGTCTCCAGAACAGCACACAGTACTCCAGATGGGGTCTCACCAACTGCCTGAACAGAGGGATAACAACTTCCTGTTTTCTATTGGCGATGCCTCTCCCTAAGCATCCCAGTATCCCCCCAGCTATCCTGCCTTCTCACATTGCTTGCCTACCTTAAGGTCATCTGATATGACTACTCCCAGGTCCCTTTCCATTGTTGTTGTTGTTAGTACCACCACCCCCATTGTGTACTGTTCACCTAGGTTTTTGCTTCCCATGTGCATTACTTTGCATTTCTTTGCATTGAATGTAAGCTGCCATACTTTTGACCATTCCTCCAACCTTACCAAGTCCCATCTCATCCTTTCCACACACCCTTGTGTATCAACCATGCTGCAGATCTTTGTGTCATCTGCAAAGTGTCCACCCTATTGCACAATTTGGTGTCATACAAAAAGAGGCAGACCTTCCCTTCCAGCTCTTCAGCAATGTCACTTATAAAGACATTAAAGAGGACTTGTCTCAGCAGTGTTACCTGAGATACCCTGCTGATCACCCTCCCTTCCTCGGCATGAACTCCCTTTACCACCACCCTCTGTCGCCTATCCCCTAACAAGTATCTTATCCAGTTTACCACCTTTGGACTCACTCCTAAGCTACCCAGCTTGCTTACTAGTCTCCTGTGTGGTATTGTGTTGAAAGCCTTACTGAAATCTAGGTAGACCACATCCACCACTCCACACGTATCTAATTCCTATGTCATCCAGTCAAAGAAATCTATCAGATTCATTTGACATAACCTCCCCCCCCGAACCCATGCTGCCTTTGGTGTTGTAACTCACTGAATTCAAGTTACTCTGCAATCCTTTCCATCAGCAGCGATTCCACTAACATCCCTACACTCAATGTCAGACTGGCTGGCCTATAATTGCCAGCCTCCTCTTTGAAACCAGTTTTGCGTAGTGGGACTACTGTACATCCACCCTCCTCCATTCCTTTGGTACCACTCCTGTTTCCAATGGGTTGTTAAACACAACTGCCAGAGGTGCAGCCAGAACCTCCCTAAGCTCCCTTAGTACCCTTGGATGTACCCCGTCTGGCCCCATTGCTTTGTCCACTTCCAGATTAGCGAGTCCCTTCAGAACTCTCTCCTCTGAAAATAGACTAGTGTCTGCCTCTCTTCCTCCAAAGCTTCTGTCACTTTTGTGTGGCCCCTCCCCCTATCCTTCTTCTATGAACACTGAACAAAAAGTATTTAGTCAGTATGTCTGCCTTTTCCTGGTCCCCTCTCTTCAGAATACCCCTTCCCTTTTTAACCTTATAATCCCACTCATAGTCTTTTGCTTTTCACTTACATACCAAAAAAATGTTTTGTCCCCTTTCATTATCTCCTGGGTCATGCTCTTCAGTTTGCTCCTTTGTGCACCTTACTGCTTTTCCTGCTTTCCTTTGTTTCTCATAATATACCTCCCTATCCTCCTCCCTCTGTGTCTCCTCATACTTTCTGAATGATACCCTTTTAGCCTTTACCTTTTCAGCCACTCTTTGAAGAACCATAGAGGTCTCTTTTTCCTTTTACCTTTGTTTACTTGTTTAATGCAGAGGTTTGATGCCTTTACTATGCTTCCTTTTAGTTTCACCCACTGTTCCTCCACCCCACCCAGGCCATACCCCCATCAGATAATTCCCGAGACATTCACGTATCATTATAAACTCTGCCCTCCTGAAGTTCAGGACCCTCACTCTTCCATGGTTTGATTCTGCAGCTGTTCTTATATTGAATCACATTGTATGGTGATCATTGGTCCCCAGGTGGCTTCCCACATTGATGGCTGCAACACTGTCCCTGTTAGGTCCAGTACTGCACCATCATGAGTAGGTTCACTGACTAGTTGCCTGAAGAACACCCCCTGCAGAGAGTCCCTGATGTCCCTGCTTCTAGCTGAAGCCACTGCTGGGATGCTCCAGTCTACATCCAGCAGGTTGAAGTCCCCCACCAACAGCACCTCCTCCTTTTCTGCAATCTTGCCAATGGCTTCCAACAGTACCTTATGTAACCCCTTCCCCCTGCTGCAGGTCTATAGATCAATCCAGTGTGAATAGTGGCTCCACTCCCATTTCCACCCTTCCACTGTGAAGACTGAACAGAAGTATCTGCTCAGGATACATAGATACATAGATACATAGACAGTGTCGGCAGATAAGGGCCTATGGCCCACCCAGTCTGCCCATTTGAGCTTGTAAGTTCAGTTTGTTTTCCTAGAAATCTGTTGCCCCTTACCCCTGACCTCCAGAATTCCTTCATGTCCATCCATGCATTCTTAATCCCGTGATTGTTTCAGACCACCACTTCCTCTGGCAGGGTGTTCCCTTGTCCACCACCCGTTCTGTGAAGAAATTCTTTCTCATGTTTCCTCTGAATCGTCCTCCCTCCAACTTCATCCCATGCCCTCTAGTCCTGGAACATCTTTTCGCTTAAAATAGTGTTTTCCTGCACCTGTTCCTCCTCAAGATACTTGTATGTCTCTATCATATCCCCTCTTCCCTCCTCTCCTCCAGGAGTACATGTTCAGTTCCTTCAACCTGTCTTCATAGGACTTGTGATGCAATCATGCACCATCTTTGTTGCCCTCCTCTGAACCTTCTCTGCCCTGTCTATGTCTTTACGTAGGTATGGTCTCCAGAACTGTACACTGTGCTCCACGTGGGGCCTCACTAGTGTCTTGTATAGTGGAATTATGACCTCCTTTTCCTGCTGGTGATGCCCTGCCTCAGCAACCCAGCATCCCATTTGCTTCACTGCTGCCTTGTCACACTGTTTCCCTACCTTGAGGTCATCAGAGATGACAACCCCAAGATCCCTTTCCTGCTTGGTGCATGCTATATCCTCACCCCCCAACTGATATACTGTGCCAGGGTTTTTGTGCCCCATATGCATTATCTTGCACTTCTTTGCATTGAATTTCAACTGCCAAACCCCTGACCATTCTTCAAGTTTCTGCAGGTCGCTTCTCATTCTGTCTACACCCTCTGGTGTGTCTACTCTGTTACAGAGCTTTGTGTCATCAGTGAACAGTGAAATTCCGCCTCTAGGCCCTGCAGCAATGCCACTGATGAAGATGTTGAATAGGACCGGTCCCAGCACTGATCCTTTTGGTACCCCACTGGTCACTCTTTTCACCTGTGGAGTGACAGCCATTTACCACCACCCTCTGTGTCCTGCCACCCAGCCAGTTACCTACCCACCACACTACTGTCCTGCCCACACCCATATTCCCCAGTTTGTGTAATAGTCTTCTGTGTGGCACAGTGTCAAAGGCCTTGCTGAAGTCCAGATAGGCCATGTCTACTGCCCTCCCCTGATCCACCTCCCTAGTCACCCAGTCAAAAAATTCAACAAGGTTGGTCTGACATGACCTCCCCCTGGTGAAACCATGCTGCCTTGGGTCCAGGATAGCTGCATTTTCCTGATTTTCCTCTGCACAGTCTCCCCCTACCAGTCAGATCCTCACAATCCCTTCTTATCTCTTCCTTGTTTCATTTATGTACCTAAAAAAGGTATTGTACCCTTGTGACTATCCTTGCCTCAGTTTGCACCTTTGCGCCTCTCACCACCTTCCATGCTTCCCTCTGCTTTTCATTGTACATCTCCCCATTCTCTTCCCTTTGCATCTCTTTATACCTCCTGAATGCTACCCTTTTAGCTATTATCTTTGCAGCTAGTTTCCTCAAGAACCATAGTGGTCTCTTCTTCTTCCTGTGCTTGCTCACTTTTTTCATGCAGAGATTTGTTGCCTTT
Organism: Neoceratodus forsteri; assembly: GCA_016271365.2. NCBI lineage: Eukaryota > Metazoa > Chordata > Ceratodontiformes > Ceratodontidae > Neoceratodus > Neoceratodus forsteri. The sequence goes on along the minus strand of CM028131.1, from coordinate 877,103,135 downwards.
ACTATGCCTTACCTTATTTTGGCCCACTGTTCCTCCACCTCACCCAGGCATTCCCCCCTGCAAGGTCTTCTCTGAGGCATTCATCCATTTTTTTATAACTGCCCTCCTGAAGACCAGGACCCTTATCATTTTGTGGCTTACCTCTGCCCCCATCCTTATCTGAAACCAAACAGCACGCTACTGAAGGACTCCAGTCAGCGGTGTAGGCTGTTGAAAACAACTGAACTCACGGCAGACATAGGAGCAGCACATGTAGGAGCAATAAATGGATGCTACATTAAAGAAGACTGGAAAAAAAAGTGTCTGGTTTAATACCCAAGTAAGAAAATGAAAGCATAGAACAAAGGAGTTACCTCAACACTTCACCTCTATATCTTAAGGCTTTGTCATTTGTTCATTGCTCTCATTTTCTAGCTTTGGTATTACACCAAACAATTTCTTTGCAGTCTACTTTATCATAGTATCCTTTTGTTGCTCCTACATGCATTGCCCTTGTGTCTCCCTTATTTGAAACCGCACTGCATGGTGATCACAGGTCCCCCCAGGTGGCATCCAACCTTGACATTTGCAATACTGTCACCGTTTATGAGCACCATAATGAGTGGGCCCCCTGACTAATTGTCTGAGAAACACCCCCTGCAGGGAGTCTAGGATGTCCCTGTTTCTAACCGAGTCTGTGACTGAGAGCCTCCAATCTATATCCAGCAGATTAAATTCCCCCACCAGCAGCACCTCTCCCTTTTCTGTTATGATGCTGATGGCTCCCCCCCATGCCATATATAGTTCTTCCCCCTCCATTGTAGGTCTGTATCACCCCAGAGTGAATAGTGGCTCTGGCTCCTATCTCCAGGGTGACCTATAGTACCTCCAGCCCCTCCTTTCCTCCCCTGGTTCCCTTGCATCTCTGTTGCCTTGATAACTTCCCTTACATACAGCACAACCCCTCCACCCTTCCTTCCCTCCCTATCCTTTCTGAACTGAATGTAGCCTGGTATGATCATGTCCCAATCATAGTTCCCTGTGCACCACAACTCAATAAATGGCCACAGTATCCATGTCTGCCTCTGCCATGATGGCCTTTAGCTCTTTTAATTATGAGTTGAAGCTCCTGGTATGGAGTACCCTATCCCCCCCTCCCCTCGGTCATAGGCAGGCAGCATCTTGATAAATGCTACTGTATGCATTACTTACTTTAAGCATTTCCATAGTTCCCTGAATTCCCACTGCAGAATCCCACCTCTTTCTTTTGCTAAGTCATTAGTCCCCAAGTGGAGAATGGCATCCAGCTTCATCTCATGTCCTGACACCTTAGTGATCATTAGGATCCTCTGCCTATCCCTTCAAGCCATGGTGACACATAGGCACTGTACCTCCCTCTCACCCTTCCTTTTACCATGTCTAAAAACCTAACAATTGAGTCTTCCACCAGAATCTGCTTCTTCCTCTGCTGGGGTCCTTGCTTCACACCTTTGAGAATTCCTTTCAGATGACTCCCACATCCTCCCTTGCCACTACTTTGGGTGCCTCCTCACTAGTCATGTCCTGCCAGAATGGTGAATGAATTTTGTAGTGGCACAGGCCAAGATTCCAAGAGCCCACCTCAGCCCAGATGGCACTTCTTTTCCTAGGCAACTTCTGAGTGGGCAAGAGGTCATCTGAAAACTTGCTAGCTTGGCCAGAAGACCAGTGACCTCATTCCTTAACCTAGACAGGTACTTGCAGATGGGGCAAGACCTCAGTTTTCAGAATGTCCCTCAGAATACTGTATCTCCATCTCCATTGCACTGCACCACTACCCTAAGTGACATTATGCATTGCTATATATTGTTTCTAAATGTACCTTGCCCTTGTTGTCCCTTTATTTACTTCATCATCCTACCCTCAATATGATGTTACCTGCTTTCACCTTTACTTGCTTTCTATCTCTGAGATTCAATGTATCCTACCCCTGCTGCCCCTTCTTGTGTTTGTTCCTTTCCCACCTATACCCTCTATCAATATTTAATTTATCACCCTACCCTAGAGAGAGTGTTACTTCCCTTCCCTTAACTCACTTATTATCTCCAGTTATATGTCACCCTATACCCCTCTGACTCCTTAATTTTTCCTCTTGATTAACATTCATCATTTTTCCCTTCCTAAACCATTACTGCACCTTATCATAGGTAAGGTGTCTCCTCTATTCTTCCCTGTAGCAGCTATCTGTTTGTTTGTTTCCAATCAGATACTCCATACCCCACCTCCAGTAGCTTCCTAAACAGATAACATCAAGCTAAAAAGGAACACCACCTTACCTCATCAGTATGGCAGAGTCCTCTGCATGCCTGCTGTCACCTGTGGATGACTGTGGATGCCTAAAATGCCAGTAGTGTTCTGTTCCACTTCTGCTCTGCTCTGCTCTACTCATACTCTTGGACACAGTCATGATGGGGCACACTGGATTGATGGCCTTTTTATTTAGATCTGGTCTTCCCCTGTTGGATTACTCTCTGGTTTCCTGCCTTCCTGCCCAATCACTTGTTGACTCTGCATCTGATGCTCTGCCACTAAGGAGAAAATATGTAAAAAAGTACTCAGGTCATTTAAAATCCCAGCCAAGATTAAACCCCTCTGCTGCTCGACACTAGCTGCTGGAGCCAAAATGTACCCAGAGGTTTTCTCCAAACAAGCCTTTATTTAGATCTGGTCTTTCTGGCCAGCCACTATTGGATTACTCTCCGTTTGTCCTGCCTTCCCGCCCAGTCACTTGCCGATTCCCACATCTGGCATTCCACCCCTCAGAAGGAGAAAATCTCTAAAAATGAAAGCAAAAAGCAGTCAGGTTATTTACAGTCCCAACCCAATTTAAACCCCTCTGCTTTTTGGTGCTAGCTGCTTGAGTTGAAATGTGCCCAGGAGTTTTCACTGAATTACATTTTATTTAGCTCTGGTATTCCTGGTCAGCTGCTATTGGATTACTCTCTAATTTGTCCCACCTTCCTGACCAATTGGTTTCTGACTCCCATGTTTGCCATTCTGCCCCTGAAAATAAGAAAAATGAGTAAAAAAGCAAAAAGCACTCAGGTTATTTAAAACCCCATCCAAGTTTAAACCTCTCTGCTGTTTGAAGCTAACTTCTGGAGTTGAAATATGCCCAGACTTTTCCCTGAGTGAAGTTTTATTTAGACCTGGTCTTTCTGGTCAGCCCCTATAGAATTACTTTCTGGTTAGTCCTACCTTCCCTCCCAACCAGTTTTTGACTCTTGTGTCTGATGTTCCAGCCCTTAGAAGGAGAAAATCTGTAAAAAGCAAATAGCGCTCAGGTTATTTAAAATCCCAGATCAGGTTTAAACCCCTCTGCTGTTTGATGCTGGCTGCTGGCCATATGAGTCTGTGAGCGATTGGGTCACTAAAATTGGTGAATGAGAGTGGGGGTACTGAAAACTAGAGAAGTGTGTTATGATTAAAGGAGAAGAAGACAGAAGGACCACTCGACACCAGAGTCTGCTTAGAACAAGGCAAGGTATGGGTGGGTAACCACAAATGCCAGGACTGCTTAGAAAACTGAGGGTGTGAGTGGGGGGGATCACTTTATGCCAATGTGGTATTGAACAAGAGATTGTGCTGAGGGACCACAGGGCACCAGTGACTGCCTGGAACAAAGAGGGCTGCGATGTGATACCACTGAATGGGCATGTTCCCTGTGATATGAAAGAAAAGTGATATATGAGTATCATGGTGTTCGCTGGGCACATGCCACAATTTGTGTTGCATTTGCACCACACAGCCAAACGTAAGTGGGTGTGATTTATTGCATTTACCAACATTTGTACCTCTGAGTTGCATTACTCCTGCACTTGCAGGAGGAAATCGCCCCCATGCAGTTTGCCAGCTTCTGAACATAGCAGTTTTAGGTGGCAGCACAATTTTGTGTACTCAAAGCAGTTGTTGTGTCTTGCCCCAGACTGCAGCTCAGCACAGATCCCATACATTTCTAATATTTACTAAGTAAAAGAGTTCATACTTTGCTGCAGAATAGAGCCCTTAGATTGTAAGCATGAAAATGAGATATATACTTCTTTTATTTACATGAGTATTTTAAATTATTCATTGCTATTAATACAGGTGAGGAATATGAGAATTTTTTACAATTAAATTAATCAATTTCAAGTCAAACAGGCAAAATCTGTGGCCTTGAAACTCATAACAATGTTCAATATTTACAAAACCTACAAAATCTTGCTGTTTGAAATCAAAATCTCTTCTGAGTATATTTAGTTTGGAATAGCTACCGCTGGCAATGCTGCAGAGTTTCAAATCAGCTACCATAAGTTTCTGTGCTACATTTCTAATCTTTCTCTACTGTGATAGTAAATTGTGTGATGGCTTTTCTCCAATACAGTTCTTTCTGGAAAAATAAACTTTGCATCTGGCCTGTGACGTGCCAAGAGTAAAGTAAGTTAAAACAAGGCACAAAGAAAACAGAAAGGAACACAAACATGTAGTTTAACAAGAAGTTAGATAATTATTTACCAGAAAAAAAACTGCTAAGAAAACAGATAAAAAGCCTTATAGAAACAAACAATGAATTCTGGTCACTTTTTTCAGACAAAGTTCTGTTCATTGAAATCTACCATATGTTGTAAGGCACAAATAAAAGTACAACTCAGCTTGTCCATTATTTGTGTGTCTACTCTACAGTATATTTTCTTATGATTTGACCTGGCTACCTTATGTTTCATTTCAACTGGCTGCCTAGTATGTTCAAGTTCACCATATTCGAAGCAGCAGCATATGAAGCTGGTCTGTTCAGAAAAATATCTAATATTCATTGACATAGCACACACTCTGCTGTCCACGGGAATCTCTCTATAAGAGCTAAAGGCATTAATTACCAGTCAAAAAATATTTACATTCCGAGAACTTCACATACAAACTTCATGCAGTGATCTGACAGCTGGAGATATTGCTACAGTGCAACCCAGTACACTACATTTTTATTTTATAGTGATTTTCATAAAACACACCCCTAAACACTTTACATTGGAGATGACAGAAATGGAAGGAAAGGAAGACATATAGTTTTATATAATATATGGTCACCTGGTTTTATCAGTGTCTTCAAAATCTTGTACTTCACAGCAGTTATGAAGTATGAGTTTTTGAGAATGTGAAGAATAACTTTTTTATTTATTCTTTATTTAGTGACGTTTTGTTTTGAGCCGGTGGGCCTACTGATGCTAAAAGTCCTTTTTCAGAGGTCACCCGTGTTTAATTACATAGCAGTACAGCAGAAAGGCATTGTTCATTCAGTAACAGTAGTAAGTTAATGTAGGTTGCATACACTGAAGATTCAGTTAACACAGTGGCAATAAAGGATTACAGAAGTTTACATGCATTCAGAATTTATTAGGCCTACAGAGGTAGCGAACTTTGTTGTAAACACATCATAGACCTGACAGATCGAACATTATGCAAACCAACCAGGTTAGTTTCAAATAGTGGATTTGCAAACCAACACGGACACTTTAGAAGACTACTTCTCAATTAAGGGGATAACATGACAGCAATAGCAGCTGCACTGGTCGCAGTCAAATAGGAGGGCCTCAAGCTCTATCTTGAAACCCCTGAGTGAGGAGCAATCTTATAGGATTGCTAGAAATTTGATCCACAGTGATGGGATAGAGTTGGCAAAGGACCTTTCCAGGTGTTGGACCACACTGTGGGTACTTCTATGAATGTGCAGCTAGTGACCAGAGTGTCCTTCTCTGGAGTTTTGCAACAAGAACTTACTGCAGACTCAGTGGAGTAGCACCTTTTACCAATTAACGGCCAGAAAGAGAAAGAAGTAGTCCAGTCTACCTTCTAGTAAGGGCAAATTCAATGATTGCAGAACACTGCAGTGGTGCTCTCTACATGAGGCCACAGATGCAAAGTGACCAGCTGTATGCTATAGCAGAAATCTTGTGCCATATTTCCCTCTCCTCATCTGACAGTCACAGCACTGATTACATGAGTGTGCACAGCAGCAAATTTGAAACTGTAATGAAAATATAAACTTCTGAGCATTTTCTTGTTTGCATGCAGTTTCTCCACTCCAATGTCCACGTTACCTTTCATTTTAACCTTTGTAGTAATGAGGACAGACAGACTTGTGTTCATTGCAGAACAGGCTAACCACAATACAGCACTATAAAATGAGGTAACCATTATATTATATAAAATAACAAATCCCTAAGTGTTAAAGAACATAATGATATCAACACCTTGTAGGGTTTCTGACATCAGGAGGTCTCAAACTTTGCTCCTGAGTTAACATGATGTCACAGACTGCACCCTGTATTAAAGAATCAGCCTTTTCCTTAACCCTTGCAGGCCCATTATTGTATAAATAGTGCATTTCATATGAAGTTTACCCCAAATTGCTTTATAATCCAGAAGACTGAAGAGAGGGATTGTTGCTATTCAAGTGCACAAGGAGCTTTACAGAGCTTCGAAATAAGTGTGTGTGTGTGTGTGTGTGTGCGCGTGTGTACGTGTGTGCGTGTGAGAGAGACAAATAGATTACAGAAAGGTTGGGAGTAGGTAGACTGTGATCTGATCAGGGTCACTTACTGACAGTGGTGATTGTGGTATTCAAACACTAACCAGGTTAGCAGCCCTGTGCTCATACCAACTATCCAAATTGTCTCTCATATATTTTAAAATCTACTATAGCTTACTAGTGCTGTGCAGAATTTTCAAATTCCAGCAGAATGAAATTCTGCAGAACATGCACAATTCTGCTGAAATTCCACTAAATTCCACCGGAAATGGAATGGTGGAATTCTGCAGCATAAAATAGTTGCAGAATGATTTTCCATGGAAAAATCACTGTTCCACAGAATATTATTCTGTGGATCTCAATATATTCCACGGAAACTGTTGTGAAATAAATTTCCGTGGAAAAAATGCAGCTCGGATCACAGTAGGTGAAATTCCACAGGTGAACAATCGAAATTCTGGTGGAAATTCTGCTCACAGAATGGTCATTCCACATGAATTCAACCAGCGGAATTCCGCATTCTGCACTGCACTATAGGTTACTTTATTGCCTCAACAATACTTTAAGTACTTTGATCTTATACAGCACACACACACACACACACACACACACGCACACACACACACACACACACACACACACACACACACTCCCTCTCAAATGTGCGTATTGTTGTTCTCTATTTTATATTTGTACACTTTGCTAGGACATGGAAGTTCAACATCATGTTTATTGTTTAGTACAGCATGTCTTTGTAAAGAGCTGTGGTCTCAGCTCTTTGTAAAGAGATGGGACCACATTTTCATACTGTACCTCACAGCATTAATGAATTTCACTGATGTTTCCATGTTGTGTTCATCTCCAATCCACCCAAGCTTTATTCAGGTGACCTGGGGCTATTTGTGGAGCTGTCATATATCAAGATTTGGACACATGCTGCTGAATTTGGTGTAAGTACTTGATCATGCAAAGTCTGGTCTAACACTCACAGAATACATGCAGTGCTGTGTCTCAATTAGGGATGGGTGAAGTGGGCAAAATTTACTTCGTAGAGTAATCTGTGAAATTCCACCCATTTTGCGGAGCGAAATGTGAGATTTCGGCTGGTGAAGTGGCAAAATTTCACCTGGCATAATGGTGACATTTTGCTTTCTGCTATGAAATGTCACCTTCCACAGCAAAATTCCACCTTCTGTGGTGAAATTCCACCTTCTGTGGTTGAAATTTTGCCCGCAGAAGGCAAACTTTCATCATGGAAGGCGAAATGTCGCCTGGGCAAAATTCCAACTTAGGCGGAAAAATTTTTCAAATTGCTCTGCCAGGTGAATTTGGCCACTTCGCCAGTGGAATTTAAATTTGCTGCATTCCTAGTCTCGATCAGGGGAGGTAAGGAAGGCATGCACAACACCAGTACCCCAGTCTGGCACTCTAGTAAATCAACAGCAATACAGGAAGACAGGAATGGCACCTCTGTTCAGAGAAGTCATATGCATATGTACACGTGATAGTCCTGACTACATCTAACATGTTGTGAAACTCAGGCACAGACATGATTTTCAAATGCATCTACATTTGGATGCAGTCGAAAATTCAGCTGGTTTGCTGGGTGCTTGCAGGTGTTGGAAAATGTGTGCAATTTCAGTGGATGCATACAGTTGAAGGAGAGTCTCATTTTATAGACTTCAGCTTTATATAAGTATGTTTAGGTGCAATAGATGCACAGGAGGCTAATGCTTATAATTGTTATAAGGTGCATATCTTGTTCTAAGCCCTAAAATTATTTTTATTCACACAGGTAAGTATTACATTTGCAGGCAGTCTGACCTAGTGGTTAGAACATTGAACAGTGAAATAGTGCTACCAGTTTCAGATCTCATTACTGAAATTAACTTTAGTGACCCTCAACAAGTCATTTGACCTCCTGGTATGGTAGTCCTCCAAGCCACAAAACTGAGTAGAAGCAACAACCCTGTGATAACAATATGATCCATCTTAATGGACAATAATAGGTAAATAAATTGTAAAGCAGTAAATATCATTTAGCTTACAGGGGAACACATATCATTCTTTTGGATGTGGTGACTACTAACAAACACATCAGCATTCAATTATAAATATCCTATAAAATGTGCAAGACAAATCCAGTATTGTGATTGGTAGAATCCAGTCTCATGACCATGCAGTTATTATAGTATAACAATACAGGTTAGTAAAAATTTCATTTTTATTTCCATTGTTGGTCTTTTTCACCATTTTATAAGCATGATAATATACTAGGGAGTGCTACTGTTATACAGTACTGTATGAAATGCATTTCCCACATCATAATTCACAACCCACTCATGTTGTACAGTTATTACAACATATCCATATGCCCTGTTATGTGTTATCACGTACTTAGCTCCTTCCCTGGATACTGGTAATCAACACTTTGCTAACTGACAGTTAATCATGAACATACGATCTAGAGATAAGCTCCGATTAGTGGTCAGTCTGGTTAATCCCCTGCCCTCACAGCAGTTGTGATCATGCTATGTTAACAGATTGAGCTTAAAATGCCACTTGCTTAAACTCACCTTCAGATCACCTGTCACATATCCATGCTGTTGCTAATCCCTGCTTCCACCGAAAGAGCACTATGTGTAGGTGCTATGGCTGCCTCCTCATGCATTTGTCATGGAGACAGGGAATTGAAACTTGGGAACTTTTAGGTGAGTTAAAAAACCTAACTGAGCCGGTAATATTCCCTATAACCTGGAACCATTACAATTCTTTAAAGAGCAGCTGGCGCATTTGGGAAAACTTTAAAAAACATAATATTCAGACATAAATCAACTGTTATTTCATATATCTTCTATTTATACTATAGGAGTGAGATGTATCAGTAGTCGATAACAGCATGTATTCACTGCACTGTGATATAAAGCCTGCTGCAGGTAAGCACAGTGATATTTGCCATTTATACATATCCTGCTTACCTCACTGGCAAATATTATCACTGGGCTGATGTCATCACAGAAGGTATGCATATTATGTATATACTGGAATTACTTTCAGCAACTCATCAATAGATACAAACCTCACCTTTAATAGTTGCAGATGCTTCATTTCTCAACTTACAACAGTATACTTTAATTATTTTATCTGTTGTTCTCCCCTTCAGGTCCTCAGTATTGCAGCAATAATCGAAAGAGACCTCGCATTATCAGGTCCAACAGTGATTCAGACCAGAAAAAAAAGCTTACTGCAGTATAATAAATGAAGACAGACAATGTATACCATTCATCTCCAAAATAAAAACTGTCATCCTGTACATACGGTAATATGCACTGTTGTTCAGTCACACACCAAATGTTAAATCCACCAGTGCTGTAGCCAAAAACGAGCCAAAGTGAAATTAACAAACTGTTGTTGCTCTGGTGAAGTTAACCAAAAAAGTGTAATGAAATTAATTGCACAAAGTAACAAGCATTAAAGACATTCCCCACATAACAAAATAAAAAAAATCATTCCTCATGTCCAGAAAATAAAAATTAACTGAAAAGTACAAGGGAACCTAACTTTCTGGAACAAAGAAAATCCCACCCCAACCAAGAGAATAACCAATCAGAAGTTACGCCTTACACACGAAACACAGAATCAACCAATCAAAGGACACAAACAAGACCCATTCACGAAAATAGTCAATAAAAAAACAATTCACACAGCCATTCACAGCAACAAACTCAATCACAGAAACCTAAGAACAACTGCGGAGCATCACTACCACATGAAATAACACACAGCACACCAGAAATAACAGGAGAAAAGACAACAAATGGGAGAAAATACAATACATACCACACACAAACAGAAACCACTATTGTATAAACTGCACACATGATGTGCAGTTGTGGAATATGGCAAATATCTTCATTCGTGAACAGTGACCTCTAGATACTATCACTTGTGGTTCTACTATGGTCTACCACTCATGAGTATCCAGAGGTCACTGTTCACTCTTGAAGATATTTGCTATATTCCACTCCTGTCCATCATGTATCCCCTATATATTTCTATACATTTATCCTCTCCATTATTTATTATTGAAGAAATTCCCACAAAAACAAGGCTCTGTATCCTTAGAGTTCATCTGCCTCTAGAGCTTATTCCCTACTTGAAATTATAATGATCTGTTGTGACATCACAGTCCGTTGTCATGGAAATAAATGTGATGTCACAAGCAGAGTATTATGACATCAGGCTGGGAAGCAGCAATAGGAGCTGATGAACCCCCAAGGAGCAAAAATCCTGTTTTCATGCATATGACCTCAGTAATAAATAATGGGGATAAGAAGTACAAAGTTAATAAAAAAATTAAAGCTGCTTTGTGTCTAAATATTGCGATTTTCAAAGTTCTTCTTGAGGTGTCACTGGGTCTTTAAAAGAAGTTTCACTGGGAGTTGTTTACCTATGGTAGACTGGATAATGGCTCACCCTGTAGAATACATAGTTTTTTTTTTTAACCAAGGTGTTTATCCACCTCTTCAATGACTCCCTTCCATCCTAGCAGCCCAGCCCACCTTCCCCAGGATTTATCATTCATAAACTGCCATGGATCCCCCCCTTTCCCCATGGAGGGACTAGCTAACTGAGATTTGCCCCTCCTCCCATGTCCTCATAAAGACACTGGCCTTGCCTGGTAAGTGGTGTGGGCCCTGCAACAGCCCATGTGTCATCCAGCTGGCAGGACATTTCTGCTCTCTGTTTTCTTCCCTTTCCCTTGCAAGCTACTTGGTGCAATAGCACCCATGCTGTTGTGACTCTCTGTTGTGCTACTATCTGGTCTACACCAGGTGGAAGTCACAAACATGATGCCCCCCCCCACCCTAGAGTAGAAGAGGAGACTACGGGACATTTAACCCTCCCTTCCAGGGCAGAACCCCAGCAACACAGGTCAACTCCTGAACCCCAGTCACAAGTGTGGTGGGTGGTATCACTGCTGCTGAGGCACTGGGGTGGCCTATCTCATAATTTTTTGCTAATGATTATAAAATAGAAATAATGCAGCCTGATCAGTTGCAAAGGTTCTAAAAGATTACACTGATACAATATGCCAATCAACCTTTGCCTGTCATCTGCTTTCACTCTGGAACATACTCCCATCCTCTCTCCATTTCATTACATTCTTTGTTTTCCTCAGGTTCCAGCTGAAACTCCTTCCTTCTCCCCTCCAGGTCCTGTTTTCTCTGTACCTGATTACGCCCCCTTATGTTTGCTTCCTGCCCCAGTGTAGGTGAGGTTGAATTGCTTGACTTTTGCTGCTTACTCTTATTGTACATACTGCTGTTTTAATCATGTACTCTGTTCCACATTACTGTAACCGTGACCTGTGTTCAAGCTATATATTTGCTTCCTCTGTTCACTTCCCCTAGATCAGACCTGGAAATGAGCATTGGCTCGGTGTGCATTTCCTGGTCAGCAATTTTCATATAAATAAATAACTAATAAATATTTATTTTTTTATTATTTATTAATTGTGTTAACTGAGTAGGCTCTTCTGAGCCCTGAAGGTCCCTTTTAGAGGAGTGACCTGGAATTAGTTACAAAGAGTGAAGCATTTATATAGTACATTAAATTTTTGAACAGGCAATACAAGAACAGAATTACAGTGTTCGGTGCATGGCAAGGTTATATACAGCAAGGTTATTCAGCCAACTAAAAACATATAATTGCAATCACAATATGACTGGATTGGGTTTGTAGGGTACAGTCAAGACATGTTTAAGTGAACCAAGGGTAAAGGACAAGCAGGAGAGATGATGGAGGAAGAGAAGGGACTGTTCTTGGAAAAATAGTTATTCACCAGGACAGGAGATGTGACTATGGTCCAGTAAGTACATGCGTAGACCCTTACGGAAATTCCCTAGGGAGGTAGCTTCCTGTAGGTGGCCAGGGAGCTTATTCCATAGTATTGGAGCAGCACGAGCAAAGGATTTGCTGCCTGCTGTGGTTCTGACCCTGGATTCTTCTAGGAGTCTTTGTCCAGTGGTACAAAGCAGCCTGCTCATACATTTTGTGGCTAGTAGCCCAGCTAGACCAGCTGGGGGGTGGTCATTGAAGAGCTTACATGTGTTACATAGTAGGGGATATTGAAGTGTGTGGCCAAAGAAGGGCCAGCTGAGTGAGGTGAGTACATCACAATAGTGACTCTTTGGTTGGGATTTTGTGGCAAAGTGCGCATGATGTAGGGTTTGTAAGCTACTGTAATTCTGCTTTGCCATTCCATGCAGAATTGGAGCAACATAGGTTAAGATAGGGAGGAGGAAACTCTTGGAAATCATCAACCTGTTCTCAGGTGTCATTTGGGCACTTAGGTGGTAGAGCAGGCCGAGCTTTTGGTGGATATTTTTGGTAACAAGATCCACGTGGGATTTTAGGGTGAGTCCTTTGTCCAGCACCAGGCTGAGATATGTGAAGGATTTCACCACCTCTATTATAGAGCCTAATGCTGTGACAAGTGGAAGTAAGAGGCTGCAATCAGGGCCTAGGGATCGTGGTCCAAACATGAGAGCTTTTGTTTTTTTTTAAGTTTAGAACCAGGCAATTCTCTAGTAGCCAGGTTTCAATCAAAGCAAAGTCTGGCTGGAGATGCAGTCCTAATTCATCAGTGTTATTCATAGGCCTGTATCGGACTGTGTCATCAGCATACTGGACCATGGAGCAACAAAAACAAGAGAGGACCTAATATCGAGCCTTGTGGTACCCCCTCATTTATTGGGAGAAATCCGGAGGCAGTACCCCTCCACTTGACCTGCTGGGAGCGGTCAGACAGGTAGCTGCTGAACCAGTTCTGTGAGTGTTGATCAAGACCAAGTTTACTCAGTTTTGATATCAGTAGGCTATAATCTACCAGATCAAAGGCCTTGGTCAGGTCTATGAAGACAGGCCCTGTTGGGGAGCCTTTGTCCACCACTGAGAGGACATCAGTAGTGAATCTGATTAGTGCAGTGTCTGTCCTGTGCTTTTGTCTGAAGCCATGCTGGCTGGTTTGCTTCCAGGTAGTCTCAAAGTTGGCAATAGACTAGCCTGTCTTGGATTTTAGCCAGGGTGCAGAGAAGAGAGATAGGCCTGTAGTTACCTATTGGCTCCCTGGTGCCTCCCTTGTTTACTGGCACCACATGCGCATGCTTCCAGATTTTGAGAACTGCTCCATCCAGCAAGGACCTATCTATGAGTCAAGTAATAGGTAGGGCAATGGCAGGGGATGCAGCCTTGAGCAGCCTAGGGTCCAGGCCACCTGGTCCCACAGTTCCATTAGGGTTTATGGACAGTAGGAGGGGGAGGACTTCTTTGATGCATACTGTCCTTAGGTGGAAGTGTGGGAGTAGAAGATTCAGTACTTCAGTAGTTACTTGATCCTGCTTTTGGGGGGGGTAAGTTTGTTTGATAGGTGCCTGGGTCTGTGAAAAACCTGTTGAAGGTGGCAGCTGCCTCACTTCCTTCTGTTAGTGTTTGACCATTGCTGATTATTGGGCCCTGGGGAGTTTTCTTATTGCCTTTTATCAGGTCATTTATACAGGTCCAAAAGAACCTTGAGTCAGACAGGCTGGTCTGCAGAAGGTTTTTGATGTACTCCCTCTTTGCAGTTTTTGTGGCTTTCTTACACTGATTCCTCAGTGACCTATAGGCAACTGGTCATCCGGGAGGGTCGAGCACCTTTACTTTTTCCAGGCCTTATCTCGGCTTATCATTAGAGATTTTAACTCCCTCGTGATCCACCTGTAGCAGTGACCTTTAGTATGAATTCTCCTTAATGGAGCATGGAGGTTTGCTGCAGAGGAGAATGTGAGTTGAAAAAATTCTGCAGCTTCATCTATGCTGGGGAGAAGCTTAATTGGAGTCCAGTCTACTCTGCTCAGGTAACTCTGGAAGGCTTTAACTGAGAATTTTGAGAAATCTCTGGCTGCAATGAGTCTGGGGTGGACCTTGGCAGGCCTGTTTTTCCAAATGCAGAAAGTTGGTGAATAAGCTGGCCCAGTGGCACTGAGGATTGAGGTGCTGGACACTACACCTCATGCTACATTGGCGACCCAGGTTTTGGAATGAGGCCGGTCCTCCGGGGGTCGGCAGGGGAGAGAGAGGATCAAGCATCCAGAGGACTGCTTTCCTCTCTTGGGGAGGGATCCAGGGTTAGCCCGGCATAACAGTGGCCCCCAGTGGAGACCGGTGGCACTGCAATGCACAGGTGCTCGCAAAGTAGGGGAAGACATTGGGCAGCTGCCATCTGAACATGGGTGAGAGCATCCACTTTGCAGACTGGGTGGCATTCTATGTCCCATGTCTGGGGCATAACTGAAGGAAACCCCCCCACTGGTCTGGATAGGCAATGGCTCCACAGTGCCTGACTGCCACACACCTGTAACTGGGCCTCCGCCCCTTGAACTCCTCATGGACCTAGAGTTGGGGGGTCCCATGAGGAGAACTAATGTCCTTGACGAGGTAGGGGTTCTCAGTGGGTGGTACAGCAGCAGATGAGTTGGGGCCTGAGACAGTTCCAGGTCCAGTGGGTGCCATAAAAAGAGTCAGGGAAAAAAAAAGTTGGTGAATGGTCACTCAAGGCATCAGACATCATGCTAGCTACTTGGATGTTTGCAGGATTGGAGGCAAGAATCCAGTCTAGGATGGAATGGTTCCCTGTTCTGGAATTGCGTCTAGTAATTTCAGTGATGACCTGTGCCAGGTTGGCATCAAGGAGCGAGGCCCTGAGTGCTTGCTCTGTGCTTGCTTCCCAGTTTGAGTTGAAGTTCCCCAGGAGCAGTAACTTCATGGGAACATTACCCACCTGTGCTTTTGTTAGGTCCTCCAGAGCATGTTGGTGGAATTTTGGGAGGGTTTTATATGCAGCTTATAGTTAGGTGTTTTACATGGCCTAGGATAATCCTAATGAATATTGATTCACAACCAGGGGGAAACAAGTTAGGGGTGAGGGGAAAGTGAAGCTTCTAATGAGGTTCTTATATAGATGAAAACCCCTCCAGCTTTTTTCCCTCTCGGTCCTTTCTAAAGGTGTCATAGCCAGCTAACTCCACCTCATGAGCATCACATCAGGATTATATATGGTAACCCAGGACTGGACCTCATACATCTTGGGGTGCAGACTTCAGACATTCATATGGGGCAACTCTTAGGCCCTTAGTATTGATCCAGCTTGGGTCAAGGGTGGACCCTATGGTATAGCTGGATACTAGGGATCCGGGATTTGTTTCAATGTCTCCAGAGCAGAGCATCAGCATTATGGTGAGCCAGCTGAGGACTCTTGGTCCAATGAAGTGTGCAAGACTCACTCTCCTGCCCCTTATACCAGTGATCATGTGGTAGCAGGCTCCCTTGTGAGTTAACCCATGCATCATTAGCAGGGTGTCTACAGATGATGTTGCTGGGCAATCCATGAGGTGTGGGAGGAGACAATCCTGCACACCCCAGAGCGGGTTAGGGGGTACAGCAGGCACTAATTAGTGCATCTACCCAGATGATTGCACAGATGTATATGATAACAAGGGCAGGACCCCATGAATGGTAGAGTGGTAGGGGGCTTGTCCTCATTAGGATGAAGCATGTCCATTCAGTAGTTCACCTTGCCACAGATGAATCAACTGGGGGCACAGATCTATTGGTGAGATGGGTCAGATCTATCCCTACCCCAGTTAGCAAGACCATACCAGTTCCAGAGGTTTGCTTTACTATTATTTTGGTCACCTATAGGTTACTTAGTATATCTTAGTCTTAAATGCCTGTTCCAGCTTGAAGGGCTTGTGCACTCCTAACCTTGCCAGGATATTATGCAATGTAGGGCCAGATGTATAGCCTATGTACATATTACATATATTTAGCTGGGATCAAGATCCTAGGCAAAATAGCTATCTGATTAGCAAAGAAAATGAAACACTTTAGCTAGGGTGAGTGTTTTTAAGCAGAGATGTAGTTATACTGTTGTAGCGGCGCCTGGTGGCTGTAACAGATAAGCTGCTAATGGGGAAACAGCCTGATAGGTTTTACAATGGCATGTGATATGAGCAATATAAAGCAGAGTTTGCCAAGGGTGGTAGTGGGGGCTGTGGGGCAGTCGACGTGAAGCATTGGTGGGGCAACTCTCAGTGACTTGCACCTTGAAATGGTCCATTTGTGTACCTGATCTTGACTGGAGGGGTGAGTTGAACCACAGCTGTGGCTTTCTGCTCTGGGGAGGGCTCTTCTGCCTTGGCCTTCTCGACCACCCTTGGCGGGGGAGCCGGCGTGTTCTGTGGAACAAAACAGAGGAGAAATGGGATTAATGCAGGTAGAAAGGAGAAGGCTGTGCTACAAAGGGGAGGGGTGGCAAGATGGGACAGGGCGAGGTAATCTACAGTTCTATCTTGGGCAGTAAAATGTTTAAGCAGGATTTAGAAGCTAAACAAACTATTAGGCATTACTTTCAGGTAACCTTAAGTTTTCTCTTGAGCAATAAAACTTTGAAACAGGAATTAGTAGCAACACAAACTAATTAGGCATTAAATTTACATGCAGCTGCCCTGCTGAGTGAGATATCGAGTATTACAGTAAAGCAGTAACAGAGTCTAACTTGCAGGTAATTATCTTGCAATGCTTGAATTAAGTTAATATTGAAATAACCTGCTATGAGCAAATAATGAGGTTAAATAAAACAATAATTCAATCAGGTGGATGAATATTAAGATGCAGTGCTGCAGTATTTTAAAAGACAGGGTTCTGCAGTGCCCTACTGTGAGCAAAAATAACAAAAATGTGATCAATTAATGATACTGTAAATAGGAACACTCACATATGGCTTTTTTCCATAATCACTGTATCTGTAAAAAAAAGTTACAAATAATGCAAACGTACCCCACTTTAAACAAAGGATTATGATAAGTTGTGGATTTGTATATCATACGTTAATCACCCCCAAGAGGCATATAGCACTCTGCTTCATCTCTTAAATCATTATAACCCTAGAGGGTGATTAATTCATGAAAAGGCTTGGGAAAAGTCAATGGCTATGATTGGCTGATAAAATTTCAAATCCATGTGGTTCTGGAAATATGACCAGTGAGTTTTAATGCTGTTAAGTGTTTTGCTTACTTCAAGGACCTCTTTTCTCTGACAAAAGAAAAAAAAATAATGAATTAAGAAAATCAATAAACAGACTTCCAAAAGACCCTGAAATCATCACATATTTTTCACTAGTCAGGGTTATTTCTATATAAAGTGATTGTCTAATGTTAACAGTTCCTTAATTCTGAAGTTGTAAGCTCAGTTGGCATAGTCCATTGCCAACACAAGCTTTTCTCTAATTTTCATCCAAGTAAAACATTGTTATGCTTATTTTGTATTCAGCTTGTTGCTTTTCTATCTGGTGTTCACCTCTTGCTAGCACTCCTGCTTGATGTCTCTGTACTTCTTGTGGCAATCCTCCAGGTCAGTTCTCATCATTACACATACTGGGTTGCCCTTCAAGGCAGGGCCTCCTTCTTTTTTTCCTGCCAGCATGAGGCATACTCCAGGATGGTGGGGAGATATTTATTAAACTTTTTTTCACCACAAATTACTTCAGTGAGAATTGCTCTCCTTTCTATCATAGACTTGAGGGAATGTGGCAAACAAAGTAACAAAGAAGACATATTCATTCACAAATATATTTAGATACTTTAAATATGACAACACATCTCTTTCAGCAGTTTATAAACTGACATAAATCGGTTCAAGTTCTTTGAGTAGGATTTTTGAAGCAGACTTTCAGGGCTAGAGAGGGACTGGAACTGTTCTGAGTGCAGACCTTGAGGGCTAGAGAGGGACTGGAACTGTTCTGAGAAGCAGTTCTCCTTCACTCATCAGCTGCTAGGAAAGGAGTCTGGGAACAGTGTTCTGCTTATGGCACACCTCCACTCCAACTCCTGGACACCCGTGATGCTCAGCCTCAGTTTACTATGGCTGAGGAAGGCACTGTGATTTAAACTCCCCTGTGCTACAACTTCAGGAGCTCCAAGATGCTTTAGACTGAAGATAGGAGTCTGGGCTATGAGAGGAACTCGCCTACATCATTTTGAATTTCATCCTGAAACACAGGGAGTCCAGTTAAATTAACACAAAAGGTTCTGGAGGCTCTGGGGATAGCTGAATAAAATATTGCTGCTCATCAGGGTCAGTGCAGCTCCCACTATAAGGTAAGGTATTGTATGAGGTGGGAGAGGCTACCGTAAATCTAAATTAATTGCAGGCAGTCACTTTCCTAGTGCAAAGAGGAAAACAGCAGGTTAAGGCAGCTCACCATGCAACTGATAGTTTATTTCTTTTGCTGTTGTATATAATCTTCTTTTTTTGCAGCAGGGGAAGCTCCCAACCCTCCCGATCCCACCCACCCCATGCTCATCACTTTTATAGGCCAGTACCCTAACCCTGTTTCCTGCATAGGGAAAGGAAGGGATGGACCTATAGTAAGATGACAGCACTCATGGAATAAGAGAAAAAAAATCCTTTCTTTGACTAAATTCTACTATTTGTCTTTCATCCATAAAGTCTCAGGACAGGAGACAAATGTCTCTTTCATACAACATAATCACAGTCATGGCACACCTACACAAAGATTGGTTGAAATGTTAGGAGCTGTGTTGGAAATTTCTCCTGGCCTACACACCATTGTGGTGACAATAAATCAATATACTGGTTAAGTACTGGACTTGTTTCTTGCCTTTTTATTCACTTTGTGTAGGTGTGCCATGACTGTGATTATGTTAGATAGCCATTTGTCATAGAGCACCCAGCCTCTGATGCGGGATTCTTACTACTTTGTCTCTTTCATACACTCAGTTCAGGACAGGAGATAAAAGGCTTCCCTTTCATTCACTCAAGTCTCAGGACTGGAGACAAACTCCTTAGTTGGTTTATTTTACACTCTTTTTCATCCACTGGCAACACACATGGATATTATTGGCTGCCAGCACTGTGGGACACTCTTCAATGGACACGTCACCCATAGGCAGTGCTGCTGTCCCATATGCTGGTAAATATGTCACCTTAAAGCTCAGCTACAAGAAGCTTGGGTAAGATCAACCTCCTACGTAACCACCTACAGGGAAATGTTTCTTATGGGAGTGCATATGCACATCACTAGCAACAAACTAGCATGCCTCTCCCCCAGAGAATGACTAAGCCTGGTGGGTGGGAACTGGTTAAGGGAAAAGGAGGTAGTACTCAGGCAAATCTTCCAAACAAACAAAACACTATAAGAATGGCAAACAGGTACATGTATTGTGCATCTGTACCATCCGAAATGAGAGAGGAAGTCTCAGGACAGCACAAAGCCAAACGCAGCAGGATAACAAAATGTCAATATTCACAAAAAGTCAACAAAAACAGTAAAGAACTCATAATAATAGTGGACTCCATGATTCATGGTGTGGCTCACCACCTAAGCCATAATGGACAGTTGAATGTGAGGGTCAGATGTCTCCCGGGGGCATCCACTTGGAAGGACACAGACTAAATAGCATAATACAAAGAGAAGCAATTGGCTCAAACATCCTGGTCCACCTTGGGACCAATGACCTTGCTAGCTGGCCAGTAGAAGACGTTAAAGAGCACATTGCCCAGCTCAGGGATAAATTGATTTCCCTTTTGCCCAGCACAGCTTTCTCAGAGATTCTACCTGTTTGAGGAAAAAGGGAAAAAAGAGGCAGAAAATCATAGAGAAGGAGATAGGGAGAGCTCAAAACATGGTTCAAGGTCTGGTGTCACTCTGAAGGGCAACACTTTGTCAGAAACTGGGATAACTTCTGGGAAAGAGAGTTCTTCAAGTTTGATACAAAGCAACATGGAGTCACTGCAGGGAGGTCCTGCCAGACAAATCTAGTAGATTTCTTTGATTGGGTCACCAGAACAGTAGATCAGGGTGGGGCAGTGGACATGATCTACCTGGAATTCAGTAAGGCCTTTGACTCAGTTCCACACAAGAGACTAGTCAATAAACTGGAAAGCATGGTCGTTGTGCTTAAGGTAACAGGCTAAGTCTGAAACTGGTTAAATGGGAGAACACAGAGGGTACTAGCGAATGGCACTTTGTCAGAGGAAGGTAGGGTGACTAGCAGGGTCAAGCAGGGCTCAGTTCTAGGGCTGATCCTCTTTAACATTTTCATCTGCGACATTGCTGATGGACTGAAGGGAAAGGTTTGCCTGTTTGCAGATGACACCAAAACTGGCAACAGGGTAGACATACCAGAGGGACAACATAGCATAGAATCTGATCTCCAAAAGCTGGAGGAGTGGTCAAGGATCTGGCAATTGAAATGCAATTCCAAAAAATGTAAGGTTATGCACCTGGGAAAACATAACCCAGGGAAACTGTACTTAATGGTGGCCACAAGGCAAGACCGGGTCTGGGGCTGATCATATCAGATGACCTCAAGGCCAGCAAACAATGGGAAATGGCAGCACTAAAAGCTAGTGACATCTTTGGATGCATAAGAATGGGTATCACAAGCAGGAGGAAGGAAGTGATCATGCCTCTGTATCAGTCCCTGTTAAGGCCCCACCTGGATTACTGCATCCAGTTCTGGAGGCCTCACCTCAGGAGAGACATGGATAATCTGGAAATGGTACAGAGAAGAACAGCAAAAAGGATGCAAGGTTTACATCAGAAACTGTCTGACGCAAGACTCGATGAACTCAATCTATACTCCCTAGAGCAGCACAGGAATTGGGGGGACATGATAGAGACATTTAAATACCTTAAAGGCAGCTACAAGGTACAGGGGCAGAACCTCTTTCTGGTAAAAGATTTAACAGGACAAGAGGACATGACCTTCTCCTTAAGGGATGTAGGTTCAGGAGCAGTGTGAGGAAGTTCTTCACCGAGCATGTTGTCGAACTGTGGAATAGCCTGCCAGAGGAGTGGTGGGAGCAAAGACTGCAGGGGAATTCAAGCAAGCATGGGACATTCATGCAGGCAGCTAAGTAAATGGGGGGGGGTAGGAAACCTCGGGTACACTTGATGGATCATGTGGTCCCCATCTGCCGACAGCTTCTATGATCTGTCCATACATATTTCAGAGTAGACTTCAGTCAGCACTGTTAGGCAAGGTTTTCATTTCATTTAATTTTTGTTAACTGGATATTATAACTGGTATGGTCTGATATCGACTACAAATCAGACCCTATATTCTCTATATCAATCTAATATGACATCCCACCATCCTAGCTGATCAGTCATCTGCACTGGAAGCTGTTATGTTATCACACTAACTGAAAACAGCTTATGTAAGCTTACTGATGCTCTGTCAGTCTCGTTTGCTCACTCCCAGTTCCAGTTGATAGCACACCCTAAAAAATATTGTAACATTTAAGTATGGGTGACTCTGTGTCTGTATGATTATTGCTTATTTTTTACACAGACATGCAGTCACCCAAACATTATTCTTCATACAGTATGTCTCACTAGAACAAAATCTGGTCAGATCCACCACGGCTGCATCATGAAGTTTGTGAGGTTGTGTGGAATTGTTAAGGAGGCATGGAGAAATGAACACAATGATTTTGTAAGTAGTAAGATTAGTTTTATTTTCTATTCTAAGAAAGGCATACACATTATTAGGAAAATGTATGGAGGTGTACATTTCAATGGAAGGAATGGTAAGCAATATAGGTTTGACAGGTACAGTAGGTGGCAGTACATGAAATAGTAATGGCTGGCATATGTTCAGTCTTGGGATTATTTACACAGTTTTATAGAGAAACAGGTTTTTTGTCCATGAGGTGATGTAAGTTATATTTAGGTAATGTGTTGATGTCAGACAGTCAGGTGAAATGATGGACTCTGTTAGGAGAGAAAATGTGATAGTAACTTTCAGAAGGGGTCACTGTTGATAAGGTCAGGGTAGTTATGCTTGTGATAATGGGAATATCAGGACAGTATGAGGTCTATGCAGGAGTGGAGTACAAATATGCACTGTATCGTAAGTATGTGCTCAGAGTGCAGGCAAATGTGATATGCAGGTTTGTTTTACAAACAGGTAAAAATAGCCATAGATGCAATAGATAGAAAGATAGATAATTACATAGATAGACATAGAGATATGAAACCCCCTCGTTCCCAGGGGTTACTAGAATCCCACTTAGAATCAGTGGTAGGCAGGGAAGGCAGCTAGTGAAATGCCAGTTAAATGGGTTTCACTCTGTCTCTCTCTGTTTTTCAGTCTCTGCTGAGCACTGGAGGGATGATGTCATATAGAACTGTCGCAGCAGCATGAGCCACACTGGCCAGCTGCAAGGGAGCTAGCTTTAGAATGCTCGTGAGTCTGTAGTTGGAGTTCAGTGGAGGAGGCTGCAGTGTTAGGCAGCTCCTCATTCAGCTCCATCAGAGAGCTACCAGTTTGTGTTTTTTAAGTTCTCAACCTAGTGGTGTGACAGGGCTCATATTAGGCCCTGCCCCATGTGTGTTATATAGAAGGAAACCAGAAGCAAGGATCCTATTGCTATCTCCATCTCTATCTTTTCTAAATTTCTTTTAGACTGCGCAGTCATTATCTCTACTGTACTAACTCCTAATTTTCTAATGTCTTACTTACTGGGTTCCCTGCTACATAACACAGAGATAGTGAAATGATGGCTGAGACAGGCAGCTATGACAGAGTGTGACATCAAACTGATGTAATCGGTCACAGTGGTCTAGCCACCTAAGAGATGCATCACAGTGGTTGGCCTAGCAACAAGACGGGTCACATGCCTGGCAACCAGCAGCTGTGGCTGTAATAATGCTGGTGGTGATGTCATACTAACTGAGGCATCACGCTGTCTGTATAATCTGATGTTCTGAACTGAATTCATCAGTTTGTGCCTGAGTCTGTCACAGTGTGTGCCTGAGTTTGTGTCTGTGTGGAGACTCACCTGCAGCCAGGGAGGAGAAAGAGAGAGATTTTCAGCAGAGGACAGGCTGCTTATTTCCTGCTAGAGAGATTGATCTGGAGACACTATTATTTATTTATTTATTTATTGAATCTAGGACTTATTACCTTTGAGCCATAGCTCTTTTACAAAGGTTCCACGTCATTAGTGTACAAACAAGGCAAAATTACATAAGAAAACAAATTATGAAGCAGCATTAAGCAGTATAATGCAGTACAGTAATGTCAGCTTCGAACAGAAATACTTGTGTAACACATACTGTCTGATTGGAGGAATACACTAGAGAAAGAACAATGGAGGGGGGAAGACGAGAAAGGAGAGGCAGACATAGGGAGACTAGTACCACTCAAATGCCTTTGTCAAAAAATGAATCAGAGGTGGGAGGCTAAGCAAGAAACAGACAAGGGGGAACATTAATTGAAGCAGTCACAGGAGCTGGATGCTGTGAGGTGAAGCTGTAGCCTAGATTTGAAGACTGCTAGAGAGGTGGAGGAGGTGATGTGAGTGCTGAGGGCATTATACCAGCTGGGAGCACGGTAGGCAAAGGATCTTTGGCCCTGGGTGGTGCGACATCAGGGGATCTGGAGAAGCTGATGTTCTGAACTTCTGGTGAAGTGGGGGTTGGTATTTGGGCATAGCAGGTCTTGGATGCAAGGTGGAGTGAGGTCCATGGTAGATTTTTTTGCCCTCAAGCAGGAAAGGTACTTTATGCGATTGGAGAGCTGTAACCATCATGTTTCAGTGTAGAGCTCACATGTATGAGTGCATCTTTGGGCACCAGTGAGCAGTCGACAGGCCTTGTTTAGGGAGGTTGTAATGCGCCTGAGTGCGGTAGTTGAGGCAGAGCCATAGATAATTAAGCCATAGTCTATGATAGAGATGACAGAGCTTTGGATAGCAATCCTCAGCGCAGATTGGGTAAGGAACAGTCTGTTTCGGTATAGGATACCAATGCGTTGATTCACAGTTTTCGCAATACTATCAATGTGGGTCACAAAGGTTAGGCAGGGATCGAAGGTGATTCCAAGGTATTTAAATGATGTCACTTGTTCGAGAGTATTTCCTGCGTACGTATTGATAGCAAGCAGAATTTGCCTTTTCTTGTTTTGCAAGCTTGAGAAGAGCATGGATTTTGTTTTTTTTGTGGTATAGGACCAGTTTGTGCTCTAAGAACCATTTCTCAACCTTGGAGAAAGCAAGCTGCAGGCTATGGAGTAAGGGTTTCGGATCCTTATGTGAGGAGAGAATCACGGCATCATCAGCATAGAGGATTATTTGTTCTGGGAAAGATTGAGGGAGGGAATTTAGGAATAGGCTGAAGAGAAGAGGGCCCAAGATGGATCCCTGAGGAATGCCTGAGAGAACCGGTTTTGAGTCTGAGAGGACTCCTGAGATTTTTACTGTTTGAGAGCGTTGGGCTAGGTAATTTTTTTCCCAGGCACTAGGACCCTGAGAGAGCCCAATAGCCTGTAGCTGTTTGACAAGTAAGCCATGGTGAACAGTGTCAAACGCCTTTGTTAGGTCAATGAAAACAGCTCCAGTTTGGTATCCTTTGTCCATAGCATTGTGGATTGCTCCAGAAAATTCCAGGAGGGCAGTCGATGTACTGTGCCCTTGCCTGAAGCCGTGTTGCTGTGCGTAGAGGATGTTATACTTTTGCAGGTAGTCTGTAAGTTGGTCCTCCACAATGCGCTCAAGGGCCTTGGAGAGGGGTGGGAGTATTGATATAGGTTGATAGTTACCAGGTAGGGACTTGTCACCACTTTTGAACACTGGTGTGACTATTGCAGATTTCCATTTGCTGGGGAATTAACTGAGGCAGAGGGAGAGATTGAAAATTCTGGTGAGTGGGAGCAATACCTCTTCCAGGGTAAAGGACAGTAGTTTAAGATCTATAGTATCACTGCCTGCTCTGGACTTAGAGATAGCCTTTTTTATGTATTTGTGGACTTCATGTGCATTGACTTTTTTGAAATGGAAGGGTGGTTGATTAGGAGAAACAGTAGGCGAAGTTGGTTTTGGGGAGTCTATATCGGAGAAGAAGTCCGGGGGGAGGACCCCACTAAGGTCGGTGAAAGTTGCATTTAGGATCTTTGCCATGACCATTGGATTTAGAGTAGTGGCTCCGTCAACAGTCATTAGAATAGGAGAGGATTTGGACTGCTTACCAGTGATATTTCTGATATTGTCCCACAAGGATCTCCCATCACCCCAGGTGTTGGTGAGGGCATCCTTGAAATAGGAACTCTTCATCATTCAGATTTGTTTAGTGCAGTAGTTGCAAGACTGTTTATACCTTTGGATGTCCGGCAGAGAGCCTGTGGCTCTAGCTATAGCCCACAGGTGGTCTCTTGCTTTGAGCTGGGCCAACAGCTTAGCAGTGAGCCAGGGGTTGGAGAGAGCTTTGATTTTGGGCTTTTTTACTGGTGCATAGGAGTCGCAGACGGTATTGAAAGTAGTGATGAAGTAATCAAGGACTGCGTCAACATCTTGTGAATTGTATATTGGGGACCAGTCATGCCACCTGAGGCAGGCCTTGAGATGAGTCAGATTACCATAAGGTAGTACTCTGCTTGAGATGGTTTTTGGAGGTGGCTTGCGGAACTTATTTGTCCAGGTGCAGATAACAGGGGAATGGTCACTGAGAGAGTCCGGGAGGACAAGGGTGTTATTTATGCAGGCTAGGTGGTTGGCAAGGATCCCATCTATGAGGGTGCTAGTGCCCGATTTGTAATTCTTCCTAGTAGGGGAGCTAACCATCTGCGTTAGGTTAGCTGACAGGATAGCATCCTTGTGGGACCCTACATCAGGTGCGAGCCAGTTGATATTAAAATCACCAAGGAGAAGGAGCTCAGTGTCAGGAGGTTGTGATCTTACAAATTCAAGGACAGTCTGGAGGCCAGTCCCTGGGTCTTTTGTTGGGATGTAGATAGCAACAACAGTGAGGACTTTATTTTGGGCACCAAAGAGTAGTTTGACAGGAAGGAATTGTACTGAGGTGTTTGCGGAGGTAGTACAGAAGGGTGACTGGTGATGTTGTCTTTTATGTAAATTGCACAACCGGCCCCTTTTAGTAATCCTATCGAGTCTGAAAATACTTTATCCTTGCAGCACAATGGCATGGTCCGGAGTATTGGGTGTCAGCCAGGTTTCAACAATGGCTAGGATATCTGGGTTATGTTGGCTGGCAAAGATTTGAAGGGAGGCCAGCTTTGGAAGGAGGCTGCAAATATTAAGGGTGGCAATGGTGAGACCCCCCTCCATTTTGGCAAGATTTGTTGAATTGGAGTAAACAGGTCCAGGATTTGGATGGACACTTCCTGACATCAGGAGGAGGAGGAACAAGAGTTTTAGAGCCATCTGACGCTGCTCATAGTAGGTGAAATAACATCTCGGAAGCTTGCCTGCCTGAATGCAGCGTATATGTCTAGGGTCCCAGTGCAGGGTAATGGCTAGTAGCAAAGGTCGGTTTGCCCACGTTCCATCAGCATGATTTGTCATAAGCAGCCAGTCCTTTGCAGGGGGGTGCCACAAGTATGGGTAGGGAGGATTTGCCATGGTGCTAAATTGATGGTAATGGGTGGGTATAAGTATAGTGGAGGGTGGAGAGGGGTAACAGGCACTAGGAAGATAGCAGAAGGGAGGAAAAAAGGAGAGGGTTAGAAGAGACAGGAGGAGGTGGTTTGGGAGAGGCATGTCTGAAGAACAGAGATGTGTTTTAGCAGGTGGTGAGGTGCAGAGAAGGAAAATAGGAAAATGGGAGAGTGTTGGGGGCTGTGGAGCAGGCTTAGTGCACAAAGAAACAAGCAGGAAATGCAGATGGAGGGGGAGTGGTATAGCTAGGGGACAGGATGAGAACAGGATCAGGGGTGGGTCCTGAGAGCAGAGGGAAGAACGAGAGACTATTTAATTAAGGTCGGAGGGGGGAAGGGGGGTGGGCGTAAAATTTTGGCACTGAGCAGTGCAACTGAATGGGCGCCGAGCCTAGCAAAGCACAGTCACAGAAACACCAATCAATAGGCAGTGGCCAGAACCGGAGGCCAATCGGTGAGTGGCTCAGAGTGCGGTCAGCCAATAGCAGCCGATCACAGCTTCCCCAGCCCAGGGATGTCCTTACTCAGCTTTTGGGAGCCCAGTGGCAGCAAGTGGAGGCGTCAGGGGTGGCGTGGTTCACGGACACCAAACCACGCCTATGAGGCACACGGCTGGCCCATTCGGGGCGCAACCTGGAGAGGGGAGAGAGAAACAGACTGAAGTGAGTGGGCAATTAAGCAATGGTGAAACAAAAAGTTTGTGACGTAGTATCACTAAATGTCGGGCAGGGGAAAACACCAGAGAATGGCAGTGAGAGGGGGAGACAGAAGAAATTAACTATTACAAGTGTAAATTAGATGTTGGAGATAGCAGCCAGAAACAATTGGATTCAACAACTTGATCTGGCGCCAGCTGGAAGGGGCGATAGGGGGCTGGGTAATTGTACTGGGAGCGAGAGAGAGGGAGAAAGAGCAGAAAAAAAAAATTTAAACAACAAAAGAAGTACTAAGAGGCAGCGGATAGGCAGAGCAAGCAGGTTGGGCAATGAGAGGGACAGAGAGACAGAGTCAGCAAAGTATGGCACAGTGTAGAGTAAACTCTATTTTGGTGAGAAAAAACAGAAGAAATCACTGCACAAGATCAGTAATAGGGAAAGACAGAGCATTCAGGAGGAGAGTTACAACAGGTTTTACAGGGCTAGTGCAATATATCGGATTCGGCACCTTAACTCTAAATAAGCATAACATTCCTTTAAAACACTGCAACTACAGGATACAATGAAGCATACTTTTAGAAAAAGAAAAAGATTTCAGGCAGCAAGTCCAGGAGTAAAATTTCGGCACTGAGCAGTGCAACTGAATGGGCGCCAAGCCCAGCAAAGCACAGTCACAGAAACACATATCAGTAGGCAGTGGCCGGAACTGGAGGCCAATCGGTGAGTGGCTCAGAGTGCGGTTGGCCAATAGCAGCTGATCACAGCTTCCCCATCCCAGGGATGTCCTTACCCGGCTTTCAGGAGCCCAACAGCGGCAAGTGAAGATGTCAGGGGTGGCATGGTTCATGGACACTGAACCGTGCCTATGAGGCACACGGCTGGCCCATTCAGGGCTCAGTCTGGCTTTTGGGAGCCCAACAGCAGCAAGTGGAGGCGTCAGGGGTGGCGTGGTTCATGGACACCGAACCGTGCCTACGAGGCACACTAGATGAGAGATGCTGATATTTTCCAATTAGTTTATTGGTTTTAGTTTTGTGTACAATAAATCACCACTTGTGGTTTTTCTACAACTTCTCCTGGACTGCTCATGCTTCCTGACCTATAAGCCTCCAAAATATTTTGTGCTAGAGGTATCTGGTTTAGATACAACTGGTGTCATTCTGAGTCAGAAGCTGCACCACATCCAGAAACCCCACCACAAGTGGTTGACAACTGTACCAGTTCTGGAAGTGGTGGAGACCTTGTCCTGTGGTGTCCCCAGTGCCCCATCCCTGGATGGATGTGGTGAACTTCAGGATGTAGGGGCAATCCCCTGGTCCTTTTTGGACTCTTGAAACTGCCTTGTGACAACTGTTCTGTGAGTACCTTGTTTGTTTTCTGAGTAAAATCCAGGAGTACCTGCAATGCCTGTGAGGTGATTTTCTCTGACAAAGGGACCCTGTCACCTGGACTTTGGTTTAAAAGCTTTCTCTCTATGTTGGAGTCCTGTATGTGACTGTCCAAGTACAGAACTTTTAATTCTGACACCACAGGGTGTGTGTAGTATGTTAAGTGTGATAAAATGTTTTTTTTTCCAATTGTTTAACCAGGTGAGACACACTAAGCTGAAAGCTTCTTTACAGGTGCAAACTGGGAGCACAGGGAAGTTAAGTGACTTGTACGGTATGACTGGGGACAATCATTTTCCTGCCTGAGGGTGGGTATAACCCCCTTTTTTCCAGGAGTTACTAGAATTCTATTTGGAATCAGTGATAGGCAGGGAAGGCAGCTAGTGAAATGGCAGTTAAATGGGTTTCACTCTGTCTCTCTCTGTTCTCAGTCTCTGCTGAGCTCTGGAGGGATGATGTCATATAAAACTGTCGCAGCAGCATGAGCCACACTGGCCAGCTGCTAGGGAGCTAGCTTTAGAATGTTATTGAGTCTGTAGTGGGAGTTCAGTGGAGGAGGCTGCAGTGTTAGGCAGGTCCTTATTCAACTCTGTCAGAGAGCTACCAGTTTGTGTTTTTTAAGTTCTTACTCTAGTGGTTGACAACTGAACCAGTTCTGGAAGTGGTGGAGACCTTGTCCTATGGTTTTCCCAGTGCCCCATACTGGGATGGATGTGGTGAACTTCAGGATGCAGGGGCAATCCCCTGGTCCTTTTT
Organism: Neoceratodus forsteri; assembly: GCA_016271365.2. Taxonomy (NCBI): domain Eukaryota; kingdom Metazoa; phylum Chordata; order Ceratodontiformes; family Ceratodontidae; genus Neoceratodus; species Neoceratodus forsteri. The sequence continues at coordinate 877,073,287 of CM028131.1, read as the reverse complement.
GGACTCTTGAAGCTGCCTTGTGACAACTGCTCTGTGAATACCTTGTTTGTTTTCTGAGTAAAACCCAGGAGTACCTGCAATGCCTGTGAGGTGGTTTTCTCTCACAGAGGGACCCTGTCACATAGACTCTGGTTTAAAAGCTTTCTGCCTACATTGGTGTCCTGTATGTGACTGTCCAAGTACAGAACTTTTAATTCTGACACCCCAGGGTATGTGTAGTATGTTAAGTGTGATAAACATTTAAGACAATAGCTGCAGTTTTCTACAGTTGTGTGGTGTTATTAACCAGAAGAATGGCCGAATATAAGCCTGGAAACAAAAGGTGGAAGACCCCCCCATCTGGAGTAACCAGTTTACCTCTACGGGTTCTGAAGGGCACCGTTTCCTTTTTCTTCAATGCAATTGGCCAATGCCTGAGAAGAGTGTTTACCCCTGTATGTGGGTTGTTTTCTTTCAGTTTACCCCAGTAAAGTGGGTTCTGAAAGTTCTAAGCCTGTATGTGCTCCTTGGTGGTCATGTGTACCACCTCTACTCCTGTGAAATATGGGAACAGTAGCAGTATCTGGCTGAATGTGCCAATTTCCAGTTGGAACCAGTGTGTTCACCAGTGTGTGTTATCTTCATCCTATGCTCAAGGAGCCTGTTGTGTGGCTGGCTCTTTGTGTTTGTCTCTGTCAGTAGTTTAGTTTTTGTGGATGTTCATGTGTTTCTGCTTGGAGGAACTGGACCATTCTTGGATATAACATCTATGAACATTTCCTGGACTAAGAAACTGCAAAACATCACTGCCAGGTATTGGCATTCTCATCATAAAACAACTTTTTTGGAAGCCATCAAAAGCAAAAATAAGGTCAGTGAATCTGTTATACAAGCTCTTGAGTTGTGGAGTGCTGCATTGAATCCACATTTCCATCTGACTTGTTCTTAAAGGATGTTTGCTTGTTATTGAGGGTCTATTCACAACCATTTTGGAAAACAAAGGGACAATACTAACAAAGGATTTTTACATCCTGCATATGCCGCAGGTCAATGTTCATCAACTTCTGGAATTTAACACATTCTGGGTCTTTGATCTACAGTAACAACAGTTTTCTGGTCCCCAGTAATTCACTGTTTCCTGTGGACTTCATTATTTTTTATCATCTGACTCCTGCTACCTTGGACAAGTTTACTATACTACATATCCCTGAACATAACTATCTGCATTGTTTAATATTACTACATCAAGAATGCAACCTAACCTGTTCCTGCTGCAGCTGCTCCGTCTGACCCTACTGGCATCCCACACTACCAATATATTTAAATGCTCACTGCAACCAACCTCTGATTGCCTGGTTGATAGCTCCTTGCACAGAAGTGGAATGGTTACCAGTAGTCTCAGCTGCAACAACACTCATCTCTTCTCCCAAATACTGGGATACATGAACATGCTACTGTGCCCATGGTCTACTCTACCATCAAACTATTTCTCCCTGTTCATACTATCGGCAGTCAGGTCACTACAGACAACAACTAAGAATAAGTATAAGGGAAAAAGTGCACGTAGCGGTCACTGCCGATATCTTAAGGAACTCCTAAAAAAACTAATACTGCTACTCCTGCTAATATCAGGCAACGTTCACCCCAACTCTGGACCACCCCTAGCTACCCCCAGGGAGCAACGTAGAACAGGAACCCTCTCGCTAGCTAGCATCAACATCTGCAGCCTTACCAAAAAATTAGATGCCCTCACTGCCTGGACAGTACAGCATAGTCCAGATGTACTATCTGTAGATGAAACTTGGTTGTCTCCAATTATCCCTGACACTGCTGTGGCAATACCTGGGTATACAATCTTTCAGCAGGATTGACTATCCAAAAAAGGGGGCAGCTGAGCCCTTTATCTGAAAGGTTCTATGACAGGGCATGCCCTGACCCAACCCATTAATGGAGATGAGCTTCGGGTCCTTGCTATTAAAGTCATTCTTGGGACCCATAACAAAGCTCTGACAATAGCCTCTGTATATATTCCACCCAAACTTACAACAACAAGCCTGAACCCATTCCTTACCTGCATCAGTAGTCTAAAGCTTAACTCAGAAGTCATATGGCTAGGGGATTTTAATGTCAACTGGCTTGCCCCCAGTGCAAACAACTACAAGGATGCCTTGGCAGCTGTACATTTTACGCAGCTAGTTATCTCACCCACTAGAATCAATTATAGAACAGGGACCAGTACCTTACTGGGCTGGGTTCTCTCAAATCGCCCTGACCATATTAGCCACATTGCAGTTCTCCCTGATGCCGTTAGTGACCATTCCCCAGCCCAGTGCATATGGTCAAATAAATTCAATAAACCCTCCGTGAAAACTATCAACAGTTGGATGCTAATCAAGGGGCACCTTGCACCACTTAAGGCACTCCTGCAACAACAAGACTGGTCCCCGATTGACACCGCTCTGGATGTTGATGCTGCGCTTCAATATTTCATCTCAAAGTTCAATGCAGCATGTGATATCCATGCCCCCTTCAAGAAACGCAAAATTAAAGGCCTTGACAACCCTTGGATCACAGACAAACTCATAGACCAACTGAAAGCTCAGGACCTGCTATGAGCTTGTGCTACAGCCTCTGGCAACCAAGCAGACTTTCAATCTGGCATCCTCTGACCTCAGCCATGTGCTTCCCTCTAACTTCTTTGACACCAACCAAATGACGACCTCCCAATATCAACAGACTCAGGATACAAATCATCCACATTTCTATTTCAAGGCAGTTACTGAAAGGGATGCCAAAAAATACCTCCTCAAGGAAAATCCAGATCAAGTGGGGACACACTTGACTTGAAGCTCATCACCCTCACCTTTGATGATGTCCTGCACCCTCTTACCAAGATTATTAACCAGTTCCTAATGCTGTCCCAGTTCCCGCTCAAGTGGAAGTCCGCCCTGGTGTCCCCAATACAGAAGTCTGAGGACAGGGCATTACACTGTAACTACAGGCCCATCTCCATCCTACCCCCTTTATCCAAAGCTCTTGAAAAAATTGTTGCAGACCAATTGGTGGAGTACTTGGAGAAATACATCTTGCAATGCTTTTGCAAAGGACATAGCACCACCTCTGCCCTCCTTGAATTTACAGACCACATTCATCTAGCACTAGACCAAGGACAACTTGCTGGTGCCACCTTTAAAGACCTCTCAAAGGCCTTTGATACAGTCAACCATCCATTACTACTGGAACAACTTGACAACTTAGGGCTTTCTCATGACACTTTACAATGGTTCAACAGTTATCTCTCCAACCAGTCACAACAAGTTAAGATTGGTGACTCCCTCTCCTCCAAAACTACCTGTCCGGGCTGGTGTTCCCCAAGGGTCAATATTGGGACCTCTTCTTTTCAGCATCTTCCTGAACAATCTCCCTTCTGTCTGTGATGAAAATATTATTCTGTATGCTGATGACGTAGTGATTTTCTCTACGAATTCTGACCCCTCCCTCTTGGAGAAACAACTGCAGAAAAGTTTCAAGCAAGTTGAGGCCTGGTTCATCTCACAGAAACTAGTGCTAAATTACAAGAAAACAAAAACTATGCTTTTCCATGGCACACATAACAAACATAAACACCAACAGTTGGCAATCAAAAACAGCTCGGGTGTGACCCTGGACCAGACTCAGACTTTCAAATACCTTGGTATAACCCTGGACCCTACTCTGTCCTTCTCCAGCCATATCGATTCAGTTGCTAAATCTGTAAATATCCGTATAGGCCTTATCTATAAACATAGACACTGCCTGACACCTGACGCCCTTAAGCCAGCAATACACAGCTCTATTGTCTCCATCATTGATTATGGGCTTGTTATCTATGGAGCAGACACAGCTACAGCACTACGGAAAATTCTTACAGGACCTGCAGACTGCTTACTGGTGCTGCCCATCACACGCATACCTGCGACCTCTATGAACAGTCAAACTGGCTAAAACTTCAGGGAAGGATTACTTTCCAAACCTGCCTACTAGCAAAAAAGTCATTGATGGGACTCATGCCCCCTGGGGTTCAGTCTCTCTTAAGTCCAGCCAACCACCGCCATTACACAAGAAGCTCTGACAACAATTCTCTGGCTGTTCCCCGCTGTCACACCGCCCAAGGCCAGTGGTCTTTTGCAGGTAGAGCCCCTATGTTGTTTAACTCCCTGGGCAGTGAACTCACCAACTTAGGCACCCACTGCTCATTCAAACACAAGCTACGTCAAACGCTGGTGTTCAGAGCCACCTGTGACTGTTTCATCTAACCTCCCAGGTAGTCACTTCTGTTCTTCACACCTCTCTACTATCACCACCTCTGCCTGCCACCCCCCTCCCCCCTCCCCATATCTACCTCTGCCTCTCTCCCTAGCCCAGGTCCACCACCTTCCTATCTTACCCTCCTTCAACTCCCTTCCTCCCTCCCTTTTCTAATCTGCTCACACCACCCAATGCTGCAATTGTTCCATGATCCTTGCATCCCACTCACCTCCCTTTCTACCTCCATCCCAGTTACCCCTCTACACCTACTCTCTGTTCCACTTTCCTACGCTACATGGCACAATTAGCACCAACTCAGTTTTTTTCCACTCTACAGTTCCCTTTGACAAAGCCCTTCTGGCAGTTTTAATTCATGTAAATATTATTTGTTGTGACTCATCATTCTTAAATATATGCCTGATTATGTTGTTCTAACTGTTATTTATATCACCTGTAGCTTTAGACCATGTATACCATGTACTGAATTTGGTATTCAAACTGCTTGTCTGCTAATCTCATACAAACTGTACTTCTATTCTTTGTATACTGATGTGGAACCTTTGTAAAAGAGCCATTGGCTCAAGGCTATTTATCCAAAATTCTAATAAATAATAAAAAAAAATATATATATGCTAAATGGGAATTCAGGAGTGCCTGTACCTCAGAAATCTGCACTACCAGTATGTGCAGCCCTATGGAGGTCCATCTTCATTTTGTGATTATTCCTACTCTGTTACCTGAATAAAAGCCACATTCTAGAATCCCAACCTGGCTTGGACAGTAATGTTATTGCTTCCTTCTGTCTGGAGTTACTTGGGTGCCCCTGCCCAGAAGTGCAAACCTAGCATAACCCTAAGCAAATGTTTTCTCCCAGGGACCCGGGTTGTTGGCCATGGCAATTGGTCCCTACCAGGTGTGTGCCAGGTAGTTGCCACATTTGGTTGTCTGTGTTGTATAACAGACTAGTCCACCTTGTATATGGTAGCACTTGTTGCTGCATAGAGTGCATGTGTAGATAGATTTTACAATATAAACCCCCAACCCCTCTCTTTACCCCCCTAGACGTTGTGGTGAGAGGGGAAGCCCTGCTAGTTAAACAAGGTGGGGCCAGTGGGGGGGTTACAGATAGATAGACAGGCAGACAAACAGAGGGAGAATTCTTAGACATGACAGTATTTGGAGTGGCAACTGCCCATAGAGTCACAGTCATGTTTGCTAATTTGGGGTGAAAACCTTTTCAAACAGCACTATTTTGCTGTCAGTAGTCACCTATGGGTTTAAGCATGTATTTGAACCTTTTAAAACAGTTATAGTGCAAGAAAAGCAATGAAAGCAATTGTGTTATAGTTTAGCACTGAAACATACATGTTGCCACCTTGCTCCAATGAGCACCCTCCCCCAAGCAGAGTGCCATTCTTAATTATAAAGTGGAAAGCTAAAAAATGTGTCTCAAAGTAAGTGCAGAATAATTTTTTTAATCTGTTTCAAGATATTAGGCCTTTCCTCTTTTTTTTTTTATTTGATGATAAAAAGAAGTAGCACCTTTCTTCTGACTTGACTGATGTAAATGATGACAGTCAGTGTTTTGGGATTTGCTAGGTGTCTCCAGGAGCAAGGTGTGCTCCTTTACTGGCTAGAGAGTAGGCTGTTAAAAAAAAAAAAGAAAAAATACACAGATCAAACATTCTACCAATGAGACACATTATAGTGCAGCCTGTTCGAAGAGGAGGAAGACACTCGGTTCCTGTGGGACCTGGGAGGGTGGAGTGGGTCACCAGATGATATTTTTTATTTACTGACTGATTAAAAAAAATATGGGCATCTTTCTCCCAAGTGGACTGATGCAAATGATACTGTCAGGAGATGAAGAGCTGTCCGCAGGAGCACGGTGTACTCTGTGTTCCTTAGCCGGCCCAGAGCACAGGCTGTTATAAAAATACAAACAAAGAAATGTTGGGATAAGAAGAATGAAACTTGATTCCAGTGGAACTTTAAGGGGATGGAGGGGCTCTCCAGATGGTAATTTTATTTATAAAAGGAAAAAAAGTAATTTTATTTATAAAAGGAAAAAAGGTAGACTATTTCTCACAACCAGACTAATGTAAAGTATGCTGGTTGTGAGATGCAGAAGTGTCCCCAGGAGCCAGGTATGCTCTTTTGGTGGCCAGTGAGCAGGCTATACACGCATCGTCTTGCATTCCTGAGTTGTTAAATCATAGGTAGCGCTCGGTAACAACTATATCTCTGTAGCAACCTATGCTTGTTCAGCCTGCGCACACCACAATAAGCCATGGTGTCAATGTGTTTGTGATTATTTCTGCTTGGCCAGTTTGGGGGGGGGTACTACTATAAAGTCACTGGCTTAGCAAAATGGATTTTTTTAATTAATTTTTCTGTTTGTTTGTTTCTCACTTTTGTTAAATTAGCCTGACAAGTTTATTTGTTTGTCTTACATGCTGCAGTTAGAAATTATGGCCTCTATTTTTGTCATTGTAGTATCTATATGTTACTAGTTGTAGTTGATTGATGACATCCATAAACCAAGAGGAGCTTTTTTTTATCATCAGACAGGTTGAACGTAATAGTCTGTTTTTACTGGCACTCTGAAATCATCATTGTGAGATAACATCACATCTTTAAAATGTTGTTAGAGAATATAAATATCTGTGGTGTATGCCTTCCTTTCTATGGTACAAAAGGAGACAATTTTCAGAAGGCTCACAAGCTTCCAATGGGTCTGCCAAGCGTGTATCACATCAGGACAATCGCCTCTCTGCTTACCCCAAGACAATTGCAGTCCCCTAATACAATAGTATTAGTGAGAAGGCATAATATTGTATTAGGGGACTGCAAACGTCTTTGGGTGACCTGAGAGGTGTTTGTCCCGATCTGTCACCTGCTTGGCAGACCCACTGGAAGCTTATGAGCTGTTTGAATACTGTCTCCTTTTTTGCCTGAGAAAGGAAGGCATACACCATTATTATCATTATTATTACTTTGTATCATGTATGTATGCACTCTATCTTGCTGCTTTGTATATGTTCCTGATATGTGTCCCAGGACCTCCTTGTGAATTAGCTTGCTTAATGGAGTTATTCCTGCAATAAACTTGAATTAGAACACCGAAGAGATTTATATGCTCTAACAACATTTTAAAGCTGTACCAGTTTTGTCAAAGCACCTGATTCTCATCTTCAGCATGCCATACACCCATTCAGTACTGCCCTTTGCATATCTGGGTGCATCATCATGAGTAGAACAAGTAATATAAACTTAACTCCTTACACTGTGTATTTATACATGTTTTTGGTTTTTATTTCTTGTTGTGCCACTTCAAAACAACATCAGAAACCAAACCATGATTTTGTGGACTTCTTTGACTTCCTAAAGGTTTGGAGGTCACCTGTTCATGTAAAACATTACGTTATTGAATCATCTCTGGAGCCTGAGGAAGCGGCGCTGCCACCAAGTGGTTGCCCATTTGAAGTGAGAAGTGAATGAATAATATTTGAAATGTGATCATTAGTGGAGTTACTTTGTGTGATCTTATTCATGGTTTCTCTCGCTCCCTGCTTCCACTCCCCAACCCCACAACACATTTCACATTCTAAAACTATCATTACCATTTTCACATTGAAATTCTGTGTTCCAATTAAAATGTTATACTGAAACTTAAAATAAAATTGATTCAAACATGTACCTTCAAAAGACATGCTTTCTCTTTTCTGTATTAGACACTGAATTTCATTTTTCTCCAGGTATTTCTCATGATTAAAGTGAACACTGTAATGTAAAATCCAGATTGGGATTTTATGAACATTAGGAGTCCTGTGTAAAGAGTATTTAACGGTATTTTACTGCAGTCTTAAAGAATAAGAAAAAATAAGAGGAAAGCAAATCAGAAGTGAGATGCAATGAAAGAGAAAGAGTAGCATGCTCAGATGCAATGTGAGTACAAATCCATGACTAGAAATGCAACCTATGGTAGATGAATGGAGGGAAATATTAGGAAATGGGGATTGAAAGGAGTTCATTTTACAATGTACACTTTAGTCATGAGAAATACCTGGATGGAAATGAAATTCAATGTCTAATACAGAAACATACTGTAGAAACATAGAAACATAGATTTTAACTGCAGAAAAGGACCACTTTGCCCATCCAGTCTGCCCATTTCATTTTACAAATGCATTGAATGTAAACAATTTAATAACGTACTTACTTATTTTTATATTTATTATTTTTTATTCAGGATACTACATTTCAATACCAAGCACATTAACATTTGTCAAGTGTGCAATATCAATTCCATCCATATCTGTATAGCTATATTTTTCAGATCATATGATTGGTAGCACAAGCTGTCTGGAGTGTGCAAAATTGGGTGTTACTTCATGGGGCAACAAGTAACCATCATCTTCATCACTCACACAGGACATTCATTTAAAATACATTTATACCTGTTATGAAACTGGGGGTAGATTCCATGAGTTGGCAGGTGGTAATATGAACACAAACTACAGCTACAAAATATTTAATTCTTGTAGTACATTGTAAAAGTAACATTAAAAGAATAAAATATTGCCCATAGCTTACAATAACAATTTCAAACAAATACACTTAATTGAGCTTGCCTCACTGAGACAACTCAGTGCATCTGCCATTGACACTGAAAGCAGAGGGCCTGCAGAATTGAAAATAGGGGGAGGCAGTATGGCAAAATGGGAACAGCACAGTCTTGAGAACTGGGAGAGCCAGTTTCAAATTCCAAAACAGCTACTTGCTCAGACTGTGACTCTGAAGAAGTACATTGACCTCCCAGAGCTTCAAACTTCTCAGCTGCATGACTTCACTGAAAATGAGATGCTGCAGCTCAGTTGAGTTCTCCTGGGTAAATAAATTTAGCAAAAAAATAGGAGCTTGGGAATTGGAAATAGAGGGAGGCAGTATGTCAAAGTGGGAACAACACAGTCCTCAGGACCAGGAGACCCAGGTTCAAATTCCATAACAGCCAGTTGCTCACACTGTGACCCTTAGCAAGTACCTCAACCTCCCTGTGCTTTAAACCTCCCAGCTTCATGACTTCAGTCTATAACTTGGAGAGCACTAAAGAGAGTGTAACACCAGAGACACAGAATGAATGGCATATTATTGGAGATGGTGATAATCTTTTGAAACAAGCTAAACCAATTATATAACATTATATAAAACTAAGCACACCATTTAACTGAGTCATTTTCAGAAACATGGCACCAGTGAAAACTCTACTCTACTCTTTACTTGCTAGCCAACATTCTCAACTTCGAAGATACAGAAAGCAGATGGCCTGCAGAATTGAAAATAGGTGGAGACATTATGGCAAAATGGGAACAGCACAATCTTTAGGACTGAGAGAGACAATTTAAAATTCCAGAACAGCCACTTGCTCAGACTGTGACCTTGAGCAAGTAAATCGACCTCCCAGTGCTTCAAACTTCTCAGCTGCATGACTTCACTGAAAATGAGATGCTGCAGCTCAGTTGAGTTCTCCTAGGTAAATAAATTTAGCAAAAAAAAAAAAAAAAGCAGCTTGGGTATTGGAAATAGAGGGAGGTAACAGCATAGTCCTGAGGACCGAGAGACCAGGTTCAAATTCCATAACAGCCACCTGCTCACACTGTGACCCTAAGCAAGTACCTCAACCTCCCCATGCTTCAAACCTCCCAGCTGCATGACTTTGGTGTAAATCAGATGTTGCATCTCATAGTATAAATTAAAAACAGTACTCTTAGTTGAGTTAGCCATATAAGGTGGCCTGTAATTTTTGTTTTCCTACCCTGTGTTTAACTGCAACAAAAGCCAGGCTTAATAGTATCACTGCATTGGGTCTTTAACTTTGAGGGTACTAAAGAGGGTGTAATACCAGAGACACAGAGTGAGTGGCATGTTATTGGAGATGGTGATAAACTTTTGAAACAAGCTAAACCTATTATATAATGATATATAGATCTAAGCATACCATTTAACTGAGTCATTTTCAGAAACATAGCACCAGTGAAAGCAACTAGCATCAAGAGTTCATGAACGGACAACTGGTTAAAATAAAGATTAAAAGGTAAAATGTAAGTTTACAGTACTTTCACATTTCTATTCCTATCAGATTTTTGACACTTAGTCATATGTTTGCAAATGCTTGTTCACACTGTTTAAAATGCAGAACAGATCAGTTCTTTCTCTTTTTATAATTTCAATACAGCATGTTTCTGTATTGTAAAGACTATTTTACGATAAGAAGTTCAGATAATACAGAATTTCATAAACAACAAAGTAAGGTAATTATTTTGTACAGTGTTATTGAATAGGGAACATTAAACTGGTTACAGTGAACACCAGACTTCTTTTTATATCTGGGAATGATGCAGGCAGGTGCAGTACAGGAAGGCTCCTCCATGCTGTTATGTCAGCTGATGTTTAAAAGCAAAAACAGTATTTATTTAAAAAAAAAACTTTTATTAGGGAAACTGAAATAGGGCAAAGGCATAGTCGTACAGTATGCAAGTAAAGGTTGCTGGAGTCAAATTCAGTCTGCTGGATGTACAAAGCTCATTCACAGCTCCTTACTATAACCTCCAGGCAATAATGCCATGCTACCAGCCCCAGTGTTGCAGTTTGAAATGTTGCAGTGTCAGTGGAGGGAGCACAGTGTATCACAAAATATATTGTAATTTGAATGCAGACCATATTGTTTTATTTTTTATAAATGTCAGAGGATCGAAACTCAACAATTACCTGTGTGTTTCAGGATTCACAAGGTCTACTTTCTGCTGTTGCAATAAGGTATCTTCTTCGACAAAATCCTTGATGTTCTCTCTGAGGCTGTTCTTGCAACCTAGGAAAGGGAGAAATGAGGAGGTATCTCCTTCCTATCCCTGGCTGCAAGTTCCCTCCCCTCTGGAAACACCTGCCTGCCCCAGTGGGTGGCACCTGTTTGCCATCCTCCCCCAAACCTGTTCATCCAGGTGTCCTGGTCATGCCCCTAGAAAAAGTCCTGTCTTTTTATGTTTGCTTGCATGCATAGTGCCATCATTCGAGTTTTTGGAGGTGTGGCAGCCCTCTTCCAATTCAATCAGTGTGTTTGCAGGTGCAGCCGCAGTTCTCCAATGCCTGTTCAGCTGTCTATGACAGCAGACAAAATGCAGTGGCGTACAGTTGAAAGGGGGAGCTACACTTCAGTGAGCAGTGATAAGATAGCGCCTGCTCATGTGCACGCCCCCTACACACACACACACACACACACATGCACGCATGCTGCATGCTTGGCCCCCCCATGCACACACTGTATAGCCGACGGGGGGTGCCCAATCCCCTGTTGGCTGTGCTGTGCCCCCCACCAAAAACACAGTTCCATATGCCATGCTGGGTGCCCACCCCAGCATGGCTACACATCGTATAGCTGACAGGGTGCCCAATACCCCGTTGACTCCACTGTCTACCCCCCCAGAGTACAGGGTGCCATGCTGGGAGCCCACCCCAGCATGGCAACAGATGATATGGCTGATGGGGGTGCCCAATCCCCCATCGGCTCCATGCACCCCCAACCAGTCAGCCTTCTGCCATGCTGGGAGCCCACCTCAGCGTGGCAAACGTCACGCGTCGTCATCATTAAAAAACAAACTCAAAAGCGGTCCCTGCTGTGTCTGCCCCCACCCTGCCCACCACTGCACCTGCCTCCCACACCCCTCACCCCATACTTACCTCCGGACTCCGGTCGCGGCGATCTTGGTGGACTGGGAACACGTCTGCACTGAGAAATGCCAGTAAGCTGTATAATGGGATAGATAGGGTTTTCAACTTTGTTGCATATCTCAGGCATTTTTGGAATTTTGCACAAATTTTCAACATGGGGTTTTGGGACCTTCTCATGAATCTTTCACTGTCATGGCATTAATCGGGCGGAAGGATGATTTAGCAGTCACTGGCGAAATCACCTTCGGGACGAGTAATAAAGCGACACTGCCATTGTTCATAAGGTGGGCTCTCAAAAGCCTATGTTGAAAATTTGGTGGAAAAATTCCTAAAAATGACTGTTTTACGAGCGTGCATTGCGCAGTTCCTACGCACGCTCGTAAGTTCACGAATTTTCAATATTTTCACTCCAGATTTTCAACATTGCCATTTTACCACACCTCCTTATGAGCAGTATAGCTGTTATTTTTCACATCGTGCCCAAAAGCGTGTTTCCGCCCATGTGGCACAAATGTGGCAGTCGATTGTCGAGAAATCAATGTATGGGACACATTAAGAAAATCACAGTGACACTTTTAATGAGCAGAGGTCTTAAAATGGCTATGTTAAAAATTTGGTTAAAAATTCCTTAAAATGACTGTTTCTGATGTCTTTTGATTGCGCAGTTCCTCGCATTCGTAAGTTTAAATTTTCAACATTTTCACTCCAGATTTTCAACATTGCCATTTTATTACACTTCCTTAAGAGCAGTACAGCTGTCATTTTTCACATCTTGCCCAAAACGTGTTTCCACCCATGTAGTGCACAATGGCGCAGTGGGTGTGCGAAATCAATGTATGGGACACATTAAGAAAATCACAGTGACACCGTTCATGAGCAGAGGTCTTAAAATGGTTATGTTGAAAATTTGGTGAAAAAAGTCCTAAAAATTACTGTTTTACTAGCGTCGTTGTGTGCAGTTCCTCATACGCTTTCGTGAGTTCTGAATTTTCTATATTTTCACTCCAGATTTTCCACATTGTCATTTAATACACTTCCTTATGAACAATTACAGCTGCCATTTTCATGTTGCCCAAAATGTGTTTCCGCACATGTAGCGCACAATGGTGCAGTCGGCGTCTTGAAAGCAATGTTTGGGACAGATTAAGAAAATCACAGTGACATTGTTCATGAGTAGAGGTCTTAAAATGGCTATGTTGAAAATTTGGTGACAAAAGTCCATAAAATGACTGTGTTACGAGCGAGCATTGCACAGTTTCCATGCACCCTCGTAAGTTCATGACTTTGTAATATTTTCAGTCCAGATTTTACCAATGGCATTTTTCCACACTTCCTTATGAACAGTACAGCTGTCATTTTTCACAACATGGCCGAAATGTGTTTTCACACTTTCAGCGCAGAGATGCGTGGTAGTTGTGGGAAATCATTGTTCGGGACAGATAAAGAAAATCACAGTGACACTGTTCATGATCGGAGGCACCAAAATGCCTGAGTTGACAATCTGCTGTAAAAAATCCCCAAACTAATTACATTCGGGTGCATTGCACAGTTTCTATACAAGCTTGTGACTTCACCATTTTTTTAAATATTTTACTGCAGATTTGCAACATTGCCATTTTCCACCTCCCATGAACAGTACAGCTATCATTTTCACATCCTGTTAGAATGTGTTTTTGCACCGTGGTGCTAAATGCCTTATGTGCATAAAGCAGCTTTCGCTAACAAACTGATATTGCCACTGTTCATGAGGTGGGAGTCTCAAAAAAAACATGTTGAAAATTTGGAGTGAAAATACCAACGAATGCCTGAGGTGTTAGGGTTTCCAACCATAACACCCCACCCTGTAGAGAATGACAGGCATCAGGGGTGTGACTTGGGATTCTTGCCTGTAATGCTCATACCATTCCATACCCTGCAGCCAGTGAGAGGCATCGAGGTATACCTTGGACTCTTCAGCCCCAAAGTTCACCCCATTCTCCTATACCACACCCATCTCACCGTATTTTCTGAGGGAATGGGATGCGCATAAGGGCCAAAGACCCCAAGGCACACCGTGACACTTGTCGGTGTCTGCAGGGTAGGGTGTGGTGAAATGGCGTGGCCGTTATGCCTGACAACCTAAAGGCACACCCCAATCCCTGTCACTCTCTGCAGGGTGGTGGTGGGTTTGGCTTCAGTTCAATACTTCACTGCCATTCCTATTATGCAGCTCTGTAACTTCTACACTACCAATGCCAATGCCAGCAAGCAAATATTCGGCATTGACAAATGCTTGCTTGATGTCTTGCAGGAAAGGAAATGAACTTCTCAAGCCAGAGGGAAAGTAATGCTCTCCAGATCCCATACACACACAGGCAGCATAGTAATGAGGCCTCAGTGGAGGACACTATTTTTAACACTCTATAATGTTGTTTGGAAGGTAATTTATGCAGGGAGTCCTTTTCTAAAGCAAAACATCTGTGCTGTAGAAACAATTCCATTTACAGGAGAGACATGAACCAGAGACACAGATGAAGACATACAAAACTTATGAAATATAAAGAATTTATACAATAAAGCATTAAATAAAAGCATTAATTTACAAAACAATTACACTTTGGTTTGTTAATTCAAAATTCTTTTTCAACTGCAAATTAAAGTAGACAAGGAGTTGACAGTAGTCAGAGGAGCTAGAAGGGAGGACATTTACAGCAAAGTATGTGAAACAATGTTCACCAGAACATGGTTTATGTCATTTGTCTTTTGAGGGCATATACCTTCTTCACCTGAACAAACTGACACAACAACGGGCTTTGGAGAAATGGCCACAGCCATGTATTTACTGATAAAACCAATTGTCCATATATACAATTGCTAGCGTGCTGCATACAGCTAGGCAACGTAGGAAGGAATCTAGCTCCCCATAGAGCACTAGATCATTGATGGTCAACCCTCCCTCCCAGGACTGGCCCGCCTTGCCATCAACCCAGACCCCGCGAGGGACAACAGGCATAAGGGATGGCTCTGTGACCAGCTGTGGCTAGCTCCTCCCCCATCAGAGGATCCGCCATGCCACGGGACCCTGCCCGAAGAGGGTGCCCTCCGGATGCCATCTGTCAAGCCCGCCCTCCTGTCAGCCTCAGGGATATCTAGCTTGTCAAGACATGTGATCCCCTGTTACCCCCTCCACAGCATTCCGAAACTACCAAGCCACAACACTTACAATGTTCATTACTGTGACACCTACCTATCTGCTCCCTAGCCTACTCTAACTAGAATAACTCCCCCCTTGCTGAAGAAGGGAAAAAACAAGAAAACCCAGTGGGAAAAAATGGGAAATTCCTTCTCGACCCCTAAGGCGATCCCCCTTAGTGGGACAGCAAGTTCCTTGTACCCCCACACATTCCCCCCCTGCTTTTACGATGGTAAGGTTTGGGTGGGATGCGACCTGGAACAAAGAGGAATGAGGAAGAATTCCTCCTGTGCAGCCCCTTTTAAGAAGCCTGGCTCCTCCCTGTCCCTGGCCACAAGCTCCTTCCCCCCTGGGAACCTATTCCCCTCCCCTTCAGCCCCTTCTGGGTGGTCCTACTTGGGCCCCTACTGTTCAGGTGTCTCAGACCCTGCCCCCAGACAAAGCCCCACCTGCTGCGATACCTTGCAGGCTCCTCCATTGTCTTTTGAGGGCATATGCCTTCTTCACCTGAACAAACTGACACAACAACAGGTTTTGGAGAAATGGCCACAGCCATGTATTTATTGATAAAACCAATTGTCCATATATAAAATTGCTAACGTGCTGTGTGCAGCTAGGTAGCCTTGGAAGGAATCTAGCTCCCCATGGAGCACTAGATCATTGATGGTCGACCCTCCCTCCCAGGAGAGGGCCACCTTACCATCAACCCGGACCCCGCGAGGGACAACAGCCTCCAGGGCATAAGGGATGGCTCTGTGACCATCTGCGGCTAGCTCCTCCCCCATTAAAGGATCCGCCATGCCGCAGGACCCTGCCCGAAGAGGGTGCCCTCCGGACACCATCCGTCAGGCCCGCCCTCCTATCAGCCTCAGAGAGATCTGTCTGGTCAAGACACATGATCCCTGTTACCCCCTCCACAGCGTTCCAAGACTACCAAGCCACCACAAGGTGAATTTCACCACTCACCCCCCACAAGCACCTCACGCCAATACTCTCACCACTGCCCATTGTATGTCATTCAAAAACAAGTCTAATCCTTTCTCTGATAGATGTACACCATCTCTGCTATACAGGTCAGGCTCTTTCACAGACACTCCCAGGTGTGCTGCCATGGACCCCCCCATGGAATCCATAATCGGTCTCATGGCCGTGTTCTGCAGCCGGAGCACCTTTTCTATTGCCCTAATGTACTGGGCATGCCGCCACTGCTGCCACTGCACCATGTCTGACCAAATTGTATGCATCTGGGGCCACCATTGCTTCACTCTTGCCAGGTCCTGCCTGACCATCTCCTTAAGCTCCCTTGCATACATAACCCCCAAATCATTTCCCCCCAAGTGAAGGACTAAAACATCTGGCTACCCCTCCTTTTGGGCTTTTGCTTGCAGTGTTGCGATCAACTCATTCCATCACATCCTGCACTGCCCCAACCAAAGCACCTCTGTCCTCTCAGGTGCCAGGAACTGGTCCTTTCCTCTGGGATACTGCCTCACCCTGTGAGCCACCCAATGGATGCATGAGTGGCCACAAATCCAGATCTGCTCTGCTCGGGCCGCAACACCTGTCCAAACAAAGCAAAAGAGAGTTATAACATGTGTGGCCTTATGTACCTTTCGAAAGCCTCCGACTTCCATCTACCCAACGCCTGTATTACCCCATCTGCTAAGCCTTCTGCCCTGGCATGTGATGCTGCTCCAATCCTAAAGGAGTGTGTGTGGTATTGTTCTGCTGGGATGCCCAGCTGTCTCAAGATCTTTTGCAACACGTGCCTAAACTGGTACATTGTTAGGGGGCCCCCCTCTACATGATGGAAGAAGGCCCCCCATTGCCGGGAGCTGAGTTATATAATCCTGTTCCCATGCCCCCACATCCCACTGGAGCCCATGGGGCACCCCTAGCTGGCACCACCGCCCATGGGCAAGCTGATTGGTCTTGCTTTTATGGATGCGGACAAAGACTCCAGACATTGTGACCTCCACATCTGCATCTGCCAGCGCTACTGGTCTCCCAGTAGCCTTGCTAGGCTGCACGAGCTCTGACACCCAGAATGCCCCTCAAAACACTACCATGTACACTGTACAGAACAGCCTTGTCTCATCAGGGGATAAGCATACCTGAGGCTATTCATCCCAGATCTGCTTGAACATGGCAGGGCTGATAGGTCGTCTGTTGTCCGTACCCTTCGGGGTTGCATGTGCCCAACCTCCCAGCATCTTCATAAGGGCAAACGCCCTTGTAGAGTCAGGCCCTTGACTTTCTGGAACCAGGCAATGCCAGCAATGTGCTGTTCGACTGTTGCCCGGGTGACCCCTGACCGTTTTTTGATCAGCACATATTCACACAGCTGTGCAACTGGGATCGGCCATGTCGTTGCCCACCCTTAAGTGTGTTGGACCTCCAAAAAACAGTTGACTCCCCTCTGGTACACTTTACATGTCCTAGGTGCAAGAGCCTTCTCAATCAATTCCCAGGCCTCTGGGTTATCAACTCCCATAGGAATGGCGGGACTTCCCTGGGCTGTTGGTCTGCTGCTGGTGCCAATTCTCGGAACCTCTGCCACTGTAAACAAGAAAGAGCATCAGCAATGCCATTTTCAATACCTGGTACATGCACTGCCCTAAAGGTAATATTCAACATCAGACACTTGAGGACAAACACCCGCATGAGGTTGCCCATCGGGCCCTTGTCCCCCAACTGTTTGTAGATGGCATACACCACTCCAGTGTTGTCAGACCTGAATGTGATGTGATTGTCCCACAGCATATCCCCCCAGATCACCAATGCCATGACAATGGGGAAGAATTCCATCACCATTATCTGCCTTGTGATGCCTTGTCTGATCCACTCTGGAGGCCACTGCCATGCACACCACTTTCCTTGCAGGTAAGCCCCAAAGCCCAAGCCCCCTGAGGCATCTGTGAAGAGTTCTAATTCATCACTGGACACCAGCAACAGCCACATCAACATCCCATTGAAGCCCTGCAGAAATACCTGCCAAATGCCTAGGTCTGCCCGCATTGCCGCTGTGACCTAGATTCTATGGTGCGGTTTTGTACAGCCTGCCCCTACGCCTGCCAGGTGCCTCCTGAATGTCCTGCCCATGGGCATTACCCAGCAGATGAAACTGAGATTGCCCACTAGTTGCTGGAGCTCCCGTAATGTGACTTTCTGTGCCCTCATCACCGCGTCCAGCCGGGTGTGCAAGACCACCAGCTTGTCTTGGGGGAGCCAGAACACTTGCTCCCTCATGTCAATCTCGATCCCCAGGAAGGAAAGCCTTGTGCATGGCCCTTCTGTCTTGTCCTGGGCTAATGGTACACCCAGCTCGGTGCACACCTCGTGGAATGCTGCCATGATATGCACGCATTGCTCTGAGCCGGCCATCCCCACAAACAGAAAGTCATCCAAATAATGAACCATGTGGTCGACTTTGGCTTTCTGTGCCATGGCCCAGTGCAGGAGTGTGCTGAATTGCTCAAAAAATGCACATGCCACCGCACATCCCATGGGCATGCAGTTGCCCATATAGTAGTACCCATCAAATTTCATGCACAGTAGCTCCCTATCTGCTGGGAACACCAGCAACAGCCAGAATGCTGATTCTATATCAGTTTTCCCCAGCAATGCCCCCTGGCCCACCCGATGCACCACCTCCACTGCCCTGTCGAATGACATGTAATACACTGTGGTGTCAACTGGGTCAATGTAGGCGTTGACTGATTCCCCTTCTGGAAATGACAGGTGGTTTATCATTCTGAACTCACCTGGCACCTTCTTGGGAACTAGGCCAATGGGTGACACCCTGAACCATGGGCAAGGGGGAGAGGAGAAGGGGCCACTGATCTGACCTGCAGCCAGCTCTTTCCGTAGTTTTCCCCGCATGGCCTCTGGTTGCTCCTTGGCAGAACGTAGGTTGTCAGCCTCGTATGCCCTCCTTTGGCCTTGATAAGGTATACAGAACCCTTCCCTGAAACCATCTGCCAAAGAGCAAGCGGCCACCCCGTCTGGGTAGTTAACCAACCACCCTTAAATAATTTCGGCCTTGACTGGTGTTGGCAGCCTTTTTCCCTCCCTTCTGAAAGGGACGAAAATTGTCTGCCTTCTCTGCCCCTGTCGCCTTCCCGCACTGTTGCAATGAGTGTGGTTTCCCGCACGCCATACACTCGTGCTTGTATCGACAATGCTCAGTCTTGCATGACCCCTGGTTGTAGCTGAAACAATGCCCTTTCCTGCACCCCTTTTTCCCCATTACCCCATTGATAACCATTTTTTGGCTTATGGGCGCCTCACCGGGAAACCACTGTCTGTGTGTTGAACTCCTCCCCCCAAATCAATCGTGCCATGTCCATCTGTTTTCTCCTCCAATACTCCTCATCATATTCTAACCACCCCCTGCCTGGCTTACTAGCATGCGTGGTCATTATTCTATTAAAGTATACCCACAATCTGTCAGCTTTTCCTGGGATGCCCTTGGTAAGGATCCCTGCCTAAATTATGAATCCTGCTGCCCAGTTCTCCTATGTCCGCTGCACAGTTGCTTTCCTTTTCTGTTCAACTCCGTCGTCTCCCTTCTTGTCTTTTTTTTCTTTTTCCAGCTCTTTTGGCTGGTTCAGAAGGGCAAAGATGTCAACGTATTCTCCGTTGATTATCTGTTGCCTCACCTTGTCCAGCAAGTGCGACCCAATGGGCTCTGCCAGGGATAGAAAGCTCACTGTCCCTTGCTCTGGCCCTGGTGGTGGCGCAGATGCCACTCCTGCTCCGGTGTCCCCAATCCCTGCTACGGCCGGGACCGCCTGGACCACTCCTGGCCGTGCCCTATTCGGGTCCGCCAGTAATTCCAGCAACCAGTCAAGCTTCTGTTCCACACCTGATTGACTCAGGTTTCCCGCTGGATGCCACATGTTATGCTCCCCCCACCCTTGGGGGTATCGCCATGGCCACTCCCCTGAGCCCTCCCACTGGTTGGCTGACCCACCCCCGAGGACTGGCTGCTGTGGGACCCATGGCCCAGCACTCCCAGCTGAGGAGTTTGCTTGTGGCAGGATGGGTTGACCGTGTCCCATTTGCTCATGAGTCCGCAAGCTCGCCTGCGATGGTGCTGGCTGGCCCACTGGAAGGCCCCCCGGCAGAGCCAGGCTTATGGGTGCCGATGCCTCCATTTTCTTTCTGTGGCCTACCAGCACTTTTTCCATGGCCTCCCACTCTCTGCCCCATTTCGGCTGGTGCCCCCTGTTCTGGTTGGGGGCACCGACACTCCTAAGTAGAGCCCTCAACTCCTCAGCTGACAGCTGATCCAAATCTGGCATACCCACTATTTGGTCCTCAGCTGCTGCTCCTTGATCAGCCCTCTTCCTTCATGCTTTTTTCTGAGGAGGAGGAGGAGAAGGGTGCTCCAGTGTCTCATCTGGACTGGGCTTCAGCTTTTCTGGCTCTTGCCTGGATGTGCCCGGCACCTCTGCAAAGACACAGGTTCAGCAGGCAGGGTCAGCGGTGCCAGGTTCTCCTGGAGCTTGCATAAAAAAAGATACTTACACCACTTTGTTTGACACATGCTTCTTTTTTGTTATGCAAACTGCTGCAAATTGTGGATACTCTCAGAAAAACTCAGGACCCTTTAAAAATAGGGCTCCAGAGTTTGGGTACTATCGGGCACATGCAGATGCTCAAAAATCACCTTAATTTCTTTCATTAGTTCACTCCAAGTCAAATGCTGACATAATCAATAGTTACTTCCCTTATTTTTCTTTGAGTCAACTTATTATTTTTAAGAGGAACAATTCTAACTAAAGGCCACAAAATGACGGTCTGGATTTACAGTTTGTGTGCTGAATAATGTTTTTTTACTCACTGCTGTAGTTTTAGAGGCTCTTGTATTTGGTTGAGCCTGCCATCATGTAGCTCTGGCATTTGTAAGTCAGAGCAGATCTGGTGGCTTCCCAGACAACCCCTCATACACACGCACAGCTGCTGTAAGAATCGGGCTGCAATGTCTGAAACTCTTTTGCCTGCAGTGTGACTTAGAGCTATTAAAAGTTCCAATCAGCTGTTTGCTGATCCTGCTGCCCTTCTGAGACTAAGTATATATCCCTTTACTTCTCATTATACACTAGTACATATTTTATTGGATTTTAGACCCTGAAATAGTTCTAGCATGATTAAAGAGTTAGTGGAAACAAAACTGACAGACAGGAAAATGAGACAAATTTTAAAGAGTAGGCAGTTGTAACTTTTTATTTCTGATGTATTTTTCTTTTTTCTTTTGCGCATTAAAAGGCTTCTATGTGATAATATTGTGCTGGATGTGTAGAATAGCTTCATCCTAGTAGCTGACATATCTATCTCTATCCCCCCACTACATCTTCAGCATTGTGACCTCACTGACAGTGACATCACTGGTTAGTGACTGACCTGGCAGCTACTGAGTGGCTATCCCTATGCAGCAGTGATGTCACAGTCATGTAAGGACACTATGATGATGATGCAGTGGGGCGAGATAGGTATGTCAGCTGCCAGGCAGAGTGCTGTCCCATGCATCACACCTACTAACATCAGGCACATAATCTTCTAATTAATTCATTGCCTCCTAGAATACGCCTGTAGGCGGCAGCAAATGTACTGCAGTGTGTCCCAGAACGACTACAGAAGTCACCTATAGACTTCGTGTGTGCCCTAGTAATGTCTGGAGACGTCACTCGTATGTTTTAATATTACTTGCCAGTCAGAATTGATTAGAATTGACTGCATAGCACCATTAGACAGAAAATGTTTTGCTGAACAACTTTGCCACTGACACTTCTTGTATATCATGTTCACTTTAGGAGTTATTCACATTTGTTTATGACATGGTGTGTATGGCAGAAATCTTGTCCATCAAGAACCATCTAAGTACTTTGAAGAAAACATATATTATAGGTATCTCAGCCAGTATAAAGCAAACACCTAACTGAGCACAGTTGATTGCATAGCACCGCTGGAAAGGCAATTTTGTGTAGAACAACTTTGCCACTGATACTTTGTGTGTATCATGTATACTTTAGGAGTTATATGCATTTGTTTATCGTATGGTGTGTATGGTTCAGATTTGTCCCTCAAACCTCACAAATGCACCTTAACTAAAATGGGGAAAATTATGTTAAATACTACAGAAATAGCAGTTTTTTACTAACAAATTATTAAAAGTACATCTAATGTTTGGATGCTTAATTTGGTGTTGATATGTTACATATTTCCCAACAAAAAAGGCTAATGGTGCATTTTTTATTGAAAAATGTTTTTTTTTGCTGTTTCAACCAGCATAGAAAAAAAACTAAATTACCTATTATTACTTGCATACCACCGTTGGAAATGTAATTTTATGCTGAACAAGTTTGCCACTTATACTTTGTGTTTAGCACTTACAGTTTTTGTGCTATTAGCATTAGTTTGTGGCATGCCAATTATGGCCTGATTTTGCTTAGAAAGACCCAGGATTCACTGTTAACAGTATATAGGAGATAACTGCTGCAACTTCAGAGAGCTCCTTTGGAGACAATGAGTTAACCAAAGGGAAAAGAAAAAGTACTTTGGATATAAAAGGTAATGGTTGCCCATTTACAAAAACTAATATTACTTTTGGGCAGTACACTAACTCTTTAATATTACTGGGTAGATTGTTTCACCTTTCCACCACCCTCTCTACAAATAAATATTTCCCTAAGTCCTTCCCGAAGGTCCCCCCTGCTAGTTTGAGTTTGTGGCCCATTGGTAGTTGTGTTACTTATTAAATTAATCTGTGTAGTGAGAAATGGCTGTCAGGGATGGGTGAACACCCTAAACATTTGTATTTCAGTATCTTGCAATCTGAGACTGTGTGTGGAGGGGCCCTGACTGATGAATGCACTGCAGCTTGGGTTCTCCTAACTCAGGATCTCTTCATTCAGGATGTTTATTCTTCACTGGCACCTGTCCTTGGGGGGAGGGCTGGCATCTGTCCTGTCCTCTATCAGCACACTCTGAATCTTCTTCTTATCACTCAGACTGCACTGCTTAGAGGAAACTGCATTTGCTTGTGCACATGAGGTCGGAGTCATGATTGTGGTGCATCAAGCATATCTTAATCAGAATTTCTCTCATAAATTCCTCATAATGGTACTTGTGAAAAGCGACGGTACCCATGTCAATATACATGCTTCAGTTAGTTTACTTCTTGAAGCATACAACCCCTACCTCACTCTTGACTCAATAACTTCCTTTAGGGTACCTGGGCATGGTCATTCAACTTTGTGGTACTACAGAAAGACATAGAATTTGTCAGCAGAAAAGGACTGCTTGCCCAACCAGTCTGCTCAGATGGTCCCTGCCTAGTCTGTTTCTGTAGACCTTAACTGGTCTTCAGCAACCCTTCCTTCTTCCTACCTGTTTACTAATATTCCCCAATGGCTATCTCCTGCATGCACTGGGATACAGCACAGCACCTGTTATAATTCAACTGGGCTATCTAGCCATGAAATGTAGTCCCATTACACATCGTTCAGCCCCACTTGGGATTTAAGTTTTCCACATCTGGAAAATGTGGATGGAAGTGCCTCTACAAGGGCATGCTGGAACCCCTAGGATTGACACTCCATTCCCTTCCCCCCCAACCAGTTCCTCCAGAGGCAAAGGTATGGACATGCTGAAGATGAAGACTCTAAGGTCCTAACATTCTATGCCATTCTACCACTGATCTTAGAAATATACAAGCATAAAAAAAGAGATGGACGGAAAAAGACCTAAACAGTCTATCTGCACAGAAACATAGAAACATAGATCTTGTTGTCAGAAAAGGATCTTTAGGCCCATCCAATCTGCCCATTGTCCCTGACTAATCTATCACCACTGACCCTAGTTGGTCATAGGTGTCACTCCCTCACCCATTCCTCTATCTTATATGCCCCTGTACATATCCCATGCATGCTAGAAACTCCCCATAGACTTTGATCCAACTACAATCTCTGGCAGGCTGGTCCAGTCATCTACCACACTTTCTGGGAAGAAGTATTTCTGCACATCTCTCCTAAACTTCACTGTTTAGCTTAATTCGATGTGCCCTTGTTCTAGTGACCTCCTGTCTCTGAAATAGACCCTCTACTTGCACCTTGTTCACTCCTGTGAGGTACTTGTAAGTTTCAGTCATGTCGCCTCTCACGCTCCTCTCTTCCTGGGAGTCCATGTTGAGTTCATGCAACCTTTTCTTGTATGGCTTCTCATGCAACACCCTCACTATTTTGGTTGCTCTCCTATGTACCACCTCTGCCCTTTCAATGACCTAGCAGAGGTGCAGCCTCCAGAACTAGACATAGTAATCCAGGCAGGGCCTCAGCAGTGAGTGATCCAATGGCAGCACTACTTCCCTCCTCCAGCTAGAAATCCCTCTCACAGTGCATCCCAGCATCCTGCTAGCTGTTCCCAAGGCTTTGTCACACTGCCAGCTACCTTGAAGTCATTAGATATGATAACCCCTAGGTCTCTGTCTTTCATGGGGACTGTAAGCTCCACTCCCCCAATCTTATACACATCCCCTGGGTTCAAATGCTGTAAGTACATAACTTTGCACTTTTTGGTATTGGAATGTAGCTGCCACCCCCTAGACTATTCCTCTAGTTATCTCAGATCCCTTTGCATTCTCTCCACTCTTTCCTGAGTGTCAACCCTGTTGCAGAGTTTTGTATCATCTGCAAAGAGAAACACCTTCCCTTCAAGCTCCTCCACAGTGTCACTTATGAAGACAATATAGAGGACTGGTACAAGCACCGAACCCTGTGGCACCTCACTATTCAGTCTCCTATCAACTTAGTGGCTACCATTTACCACCACCATTTATCTGCCATCCCTTAACCGGCTTGATACCCAGCTTGTCTCATTCTCCCTCACTCCCAGGATTCTTAGTTTCTTAACTAGCCTCCTGTGTGGAACAGAGTTGAAAGCCTTACTGAAGTCCAGATTGGCCAAGTCCGCTGCTCTCCTTTGATCCACCTCCATGGTAAGCCAGATAAAGAAATCTATGAGATTAGCTTGACATCACCTCCACCTGTGAAACCATGCTGCCAGTGGTCCTACAGCCCTTTTGCCTCCAGGTGTTTCATGAGCCTCTCCTTAAGTAGTGTCTCCATTTACTTCCCCACCTCTGATGTGAAACTGACTAGCACATTATTGCTAGCATCCACCCTACTGCTGCATTTGTGTCAAGGGACCACATTGGCCCTCCTCCAATCCACTGGAACTTTCTCCATCTCAACTGAGGTGCTAAAAAGGGCTACCAGAGGGGCAGCCAGCTCCGTGCTCAGTTCCTTTAGGATCCTTGCATGAATCCCATCAGGCTTAATTGCCTTATTCTACTTTAAGGCTTCCAGTCCCTTCTGGACCCTCTCCACTGAGAATGGACTTGTGTCTACTCTCTACCTGGTCATTCCCAACCATGCTCTACCATGAATGCTGGCCATGGTGAGACGGCACCTCATGAAGCTCATCCTGCTATTCCTCATATGTTCCAGTAATGTTGATGTAAACCCCACCCCCCAGACTCATCAACTCCCCCCTAGATTTCGCCTCTGCCCCTGGCCTTAAACTAATGCTAATAAATGCACTAAGCTTGATCAATAAAAATGACCAACTACAAGTATGGGCAACTCACACCAAGCCAGACCTCATCGTTATAACCGAATCCTGGCTTAAGCACACCATCTCAGAACAAGCAATAGCTATACCTGCCTACAACCTACACTGTGCAGATAGGCCCTCGAGGGGTGGAGTGGTCATCTATCATGAAGTCAAATTTAAAGTATCCGATATCTGGACCACCTCCGCACCAAAAGAGTTTGAATATGTGTCACTAAAACTCCATCTCCCATCCTCCAAAGTCCTCCATATCATCGGTTGCTACAGACCCCCCACCAGGGGTACCAAAGTCATCAATACCCTTAAATCTCTGGTAACCCCTAGCAATAGCGAGACCGTCATTCATGGTGATTTCAACCTTAAGTAGCTAACTCCTAAATCAAATGCACTAAAGGGGTTTTTCGATGAACTCGGCTTTTCCCAGATTATCACAGAACCTACCTGAGAAAACTTCAGAAACTGTAGCAACAGCTATCTCCTTGATGTCATCCTTTCTAATTACCCCCATAACATCCTGAACACTGCAGTGTTTTGCAATGACCTGAGTGACCACAGTATTGTTGTTTGTACCCAGGCCCAGGAAAGAGGCCATTCCTCCACCAGATACGCAACAAAACACAGTGTCTGTAAATTCAACACTTCCCACTACCTTAACGACCTCAGGGTAATTAACTGGGAAACCCTCTACCTCGCCAAAACTGTGGATGAGGCCACCATGATCCTCAATACCCATATCCTTCTCCTATCTGACAAGCATGCCCCCCCCTCTTATCAAAATCAGAGCCTGTAAACTCTCCCACCTCTGGTTCACTCCAGCTCTAAAAGCTGCACTTACCACATGGGATAAACTATGAGCCCAAGTTAGGTGTACTAAGTCCCAAACTGATTGGAAGGCCTTCAGAACTGCTAGAAACTCCTGTGTCAAACTTACCTTCTCGGTAAAATCTAATTGCAGGGAGTAGCCTGGGATTATGTGGGGGAAGAGCTCCTCCCCCACAGCCTATTTAAATGAAGCAGCTGTCTTCCGCTCTGCTTAGAGCGAGTCGCATTCACTAGTGGCGCGGCTGGTGTTCGGCTGCTCTCCTTTTCTCATTCTCTAACTCCCCGTGCCTTCCCTGCCTTTGCATACTGCCATTTGTCTCCCCCCCCTTTCCTTGTCCACTGTTTTTCTTCTCATTTGGTTCTCCTTCCTTATTCCCTCCTGCTGCATTGCCTGTTCCTACCTTCTATTTCCTCCTTCGCTGCACTGTCTCTTTCATGCTCTTCTGCTCCGCTTCTTGTTGAGTAGCCACCACCATGCTGCCGTCTAGTCCTGCGTTCTGGCCATTTCAGGATCCACGCCTCCTCCACTTGCACTGAGGCATTTTCGCTTCTGCGATCCACAGTTTACAGGTCCGAGCTTGGGGCGCACTTCGTTGCAGATGCAGAGTTACCTTCACGTTGCCACTGCTTCTGGACCTCTCCGCTCAGTCAGCTAACTGCCTATGCACCTCTACCTTTGCTCGAACTACGCGCCATTGTGCAGTCCCTGGGGAAATCTGACAGCTTTCAACAGATGCAACGTCCTATCCAGAGCGTCCTTCAGGTACATTGGTTGTACGCTATAGCCTTTTCAGGTAGCGTTTCACATCTGGGGACCCCCTTACATGTTAGCCATCGTGCTTCAATGCCTGGGCTCAGTTCTGCATTTATTTACAATTAAGGGCGTATGTTTCTGCGCTGCTACCTGCCTGTCCTAGATCTAGCACTGCTTGTCATTTACCTTGTCTAGAACGTACCTTTCTACACACTTTTGTGCAGTTACCTATGCTCTACCATAACATTTGTTTCTGCTCCTGTGTTATTGGCACATGCTGGTTGTGGGATTTATGGATGTAAGCCTTGGTCCGGTGCCCTCTCTGGCCAGTGACTTCTATAACGGGCTCATATAAAAGGACATCTGCACTGTTGTTTGCTCGTAGTCCGCTGTGCCATCCAGCACTATTTCATCTAGCTCTGAAATGGGCTCCTGCCTACCTGTCTGCTGTGCTTCCACTCATGAATCCCTTTCTGCACCGCTCACAGTGCTGAGCTTCCTCTGCTGTTGGATTTTTGCTACCGCCTTTTTACTAGTTACCCTATGCCTCCTACTACAGCTGCATATTTTTTTTCTTGTCATGCCCAGCACTCCGGACTTCTCCATTCTCTCTCAGACCATTTACTACCAATTTGCTTCCTGCAGACTTACAACGTTTGGCTGCCCTTCAGCTGCTGGCTTGTGACTTTCTTTTGGGGGGGATGCTAATTCAGGTTCTAATCAGGATGGGTTGTGTACGCTTGTCAGTTCCTGTCGCGGCTATCACAGAGCGCCCACTTTGTTGGAAGCCGAATGCCGGCACGAAGACATGTTTCCTTGTAGCACTCATGTTCTGAAACCTCAGTCACTCGGGTTGAATTATGTGGCTAATCAGCAGCTAACAGACTACCGACAGCAATTATTCTCTGCCGTACTTACTCCTCTGCTGCTCCTGGATGTGTTGTATATAGCCCTTCAGTCAGTATTCCCTGCTACAATTTCTTATTGTCCCCGATTGAACCGATATCTCCTACATCAATTCACTTCAGTTTCACTATGCTTCCTGCCTCTGTCAGCCTTGTGCTCTATGAGCCTCTGAGGTCCTTCATTACTATATACAGCTACTCCAACCTTGCCTGCTTCTACGACCTGCCTGCGCCCATCGGGCTGGGGAATTTGCTTACTAATCACCTGCTTCTTTGACCTGCCTTGCCCATCGAGCTGGGAGCATTGCCTACTACTTGCCTGCTTCTATGACCTGCCTTCGTGCATTGGGATGGGAGCATTGCCTACTAATCACCTGTTTCTACAACTTGCCTTCTCACCTTGACCTGGGAGATTTACCTCATAATCATCTGCTTCTCTGACCTGCCTTCGCCCTTCGGGCTGGGAGGATTACCTACTAGTCGCTTGCTTCTATGGCCTGCCTTTGCCCTTCGGGCTGGGAGGTTCACCTACTTATGTTCTACCTTTGCCTTGCCCAGCTCAGGGCCTGAAGTCTCCCATTCTACTTTATTCTTACCTGCTCCTGCTGCCTCAGCCGTGGAATTAATGCTGCTTCACCTTTTCAGGACACTTAGCATCTCGACTCTTGCTCTCCCTACCTGCCTGGTAACTCCTACTTATATGACTAGTGACTGGTCCTCATGCTCAAATGCTATCGGACTTCCTCAGTGCTCATTCCGCAGCTTCCAGGGCTGCTCTCTTGGATGTTTTGCCCTGTTGCCTCAGCAGTGGAATTGCTGCTACTTCCTTCCAGGACTCAGTTGGCATCTCCTGCTGACTTCATTATCATGCTTGTACTCTACCGAATTCAGGCCTGTGACATCACTACTTCATTGGATTCCGCTTCTTCAGTTCCCTCCATCGGACTTTCAGGTCTCATCTGCTTTCATGCCTCGACCTCTGCATGCCTTCAGCTCTCAATGTTATTCCTCTCGTACAATTGCCATATCTCCACCTCAGTCTCTTCCATGTGATTACATACCTCTCCAGCTGATGGATTCCTGCGCATCGTCGAGGGACTACCTCGCTTGATTTCTGCCAGCAGACATTCCCAGGTCTAGCTGCGCTTCCCATACTGGAATCAACCGCCTATCTCCTATCTCACCTACTATCGGTTCAGCTATGCTTCCTCAGGGGCTGATTGCCACATCCTGTTCCTTCTCATTTACCTACGTTGCTACAATCCTGCTCCTGCTACCTCTTGCTCCGGATTCACAGGCCAACCAACTTATTTCATTTTTGGGCTCATCATATTCTACTACTTGGATGCTTCATAGCCTCGCATCAGTGTCTCCAATTATCCTATACAGCCTGCCATTACTCCAGCTCAACTCTACAGCCGTTGCTTTCATATCAATTCCTAAAGACTATATTTTTCTTATCAAAACTGGATTCATCACTCGATAGCCTGGCCTCAAGCCTTCTCTCATTCCTCGTATCATACAAGCCCTCTATTGTTAGAAACCGGGAAGTCGTACTACTTATATTTGTCCTGCCTCATTGACGTCAAAGCTTGGATGCAGCTATCTTCTGGTCTCCTGTACTGAGTTCGTCAATCATCAACTTCATGCACCATCATTCAATTCCATATATCATGCCCTCTATCAACTGGAGTATGGAAGACGGTTCTTCAATATATCTATTCTCCATCATTCCGAATTATCATGGATTCTCAGACTCGGACTTCATTAGAAGGAAATTACTTCACTGGACATTTACAATTCAGTTTTTCTTAAGCTCCGTTCATCTGGATTGAATTCTACAAATTGAGAATTCAGATTTAGCTGATTAATTAATTTAATTAGGATCTCTCTCCTTTAGTATGCCCAGAAGGATGGGCAGGTCAGTAGCCATGGGTCCTCAGAGGTTCAACCCAAGGGAATTTTTCCTCTCCTGAGTGCTACTGGCCACACTTTCCAGAGTTGGAGGAGGTGATCATCTATTCTTATCATTAAATTGTTATGCACAACTTCTTCAGCATTCAGTTATAGAACAATCGTTGTTACTTATTCCTTTTTGGGGCTTTATAATTCCAATCCAAGCTTCCTTCCTACAGGTGGGATACAGAGAAAGGCCAAAACCATCAAATATTATCAAATGACTCATTTCAAGCATCCAAGTACCTAAGCACAATACTTTCTATACTATTACCTAGTAAACATTGTATTCTCTATACTGGCCTCTGTATCGAAATATCATATTCATCATGCAACCATGTTACATAAGCACTGAGCTGTGAACCACACATAATTGCAGGGAGTAGCCTGGGATTATGTGGGAGAAGAGCTCCTCCCCCACAGCCTATTTAAATGAAGCAGCTGTCTCCCACTCTGCTTAGAGCGAATCGCATTCACCCACCATCCTCTCCGACACCTCCTCCTTCTGCGGCACTCTTATCCCACCGGGGGGCTTTATAATTCCAATCCAAGCTTCCTTCCTACAGGTGGGATACAGAGAAAGGTCTAAACCATCAAATATTATCAAATGACTCATTTCAAGCATCCAAGTACCTAAGCACAATACATTCTATACTATTACCTAGTAAACATTGTCTTCTCTATACTGGCCTCTGTATCCAACAATCATATTCATCATCCAACTATGTTACATAAACATTGAGCTGTGAACCACACATAATTCATATGTTGATGCTCCTGAACAGGCCAAAGAGAGTTCAGCCAAGACCTAGTGCACTATTAAATCCATAGAAGGGCGCAAAGCACCAAGATCATTGTTAATGGTGACGTCCTCAAAGACTGCAACTTTTATCATAGAAAATATTAACTCACACTTTGCCACCACCGAGCTAGCATTTGACTCCTCCTCCTGCGTGGGGCTATCCTGTCCCCACCACCCTCCACTGCCCTACCAGCACCCCCAGCACCACACCACCTCCAGCTACTTCCTGTAACATACAAGGACATCAAAGACCACTTTCGTAGGCTTGACACCCAAAAGAGTGGTGGCTCCAATGAGTTTGAATTATTTTTTCTTAAACTTGGATATTACTATCTCACCACCCCCATTCTCCACATTTTTAATTTATCTATCTCAACTGCCACTGTCCCCTCCTGTTAGAAGTCGGTCTATGTACTGCTCCTCATTAAATCTGGTGACCCCTCCAACCTAAACAACTATAGACCTATCTCCATCCCCCCTCTGCTCTCCAAAATTCTAGAAAAACTTGTATATACTCAGCTGAAAGACACATTGAAGCCCACTCTCCTCAATCCTGCTCAATTGGGCTTCAGACGTAACCACAGTACTATCTCTGCCATAGGTAAAGTCACCAATGACTGGTTCACTGCCTGGGACTGTAAGCAAGTAACAGGTGCTGTGTTCCTTGACCTGAGCAAAGTGTTCAATACTGTGGACCATAACCTATCCCTGCTCAGCCTCTCCAACCTAGATGCCTCCACCTACACAGTTCGCTGGTTCTCCAGCTACTTCACAGGGCGCGTTCAGCAAGTAAAAGCAGATGGTCTACTCTCAGACCCCTGTCCCATCACTAGAAGTATTCCCCAAGGGTTCATACTCGGCCCCTTTTTTAAACACAGAGCCCTCTTCCCAACTGAGGTTAGATTCAGACTCATCCAGGCAACATTCCTCCCACTCTTAGACTACGGTGATATAATATACAGCTGCACTTCGGCAACTAACCCTCACAGGCTCGACGTCCTCTTCCACCATGCCCTTTGTTTTATTACCAATGCAGCCCTCTGGACCCACCACTGTGATCTCTATTTTATTGCTGGGTTGATGTCCCTACCTACCAGTAGACTGCTCCACCTTGGTATATGGACACTCAAAGCACTACATAATAAACTTCCAGACTATATCTCCTCTCTAGTCCACATTTCACATTGCACTTATTCCTTAAGGAAGTCTTCCATCCTCCTGGATATCCCCAGAATAAGAACCTCCCTCAGCAAGGGAGCTATATTGCATTCCCTCCCTGTGGCTTGGAACAGCATTCAAACAATACTCAAGCTCACCAGCCTGGTCACTGTTAGTCTCTTCAAGTTGCTCACCTCAAGGCACTTTACCGCTGAATGCAAATGCCTGAGGGTTTAGTCCACACAAATCCTTCACCCTCCTTCTCCCTATCCATTCCTTCTGGCCCTATTTTCATTTGTTGTCCTATTCACTGTCCCTACTCTCTCCAATAGCCCTCCTCTCCTGAATATCTATCTCATGTTTTTATGCATTCCTGCCCATCCCCCTGCTGCATTCCTTGCCTTCTATGCCTTCTACTGTTGAATGTCCCATTGTTGTATTATGTAAATTGCCTCATTATTGTTTTATCCTAATGCCAGGACCTATTTTTCTTCTCTGATTGTATTTTTGAGGAACAAATTCTATCATTGTATGCAAAGTATGTATCTTTCATTCGTAAGCCTGCTTTTTTGCACACCTATTTTTGTTTTGTACCCTATTTCATGTAACCCTGCTTATGCTCGCCATTATGTACTAGGATCTCCTTGTGAATGAACATGCTCAGTGGAGTTTTCCTATAATAAACTTGAATTGAATTGAGTTGAATGAACACCAAGCAGAAGTAATTGCTTAGTATTTCCACTTTTTCTTGATCTGCCTCTGTGCAATCTCCCCTGCCCTTTTGATTCTCATTATCCCTCTCCTTGTCTTCCTCCTTCCCCACATACATGAGGAAGGCATTGTCTCCTTTTTTAATCTCCTTAGTTATCCTCTCCTCTGTTACTGCTTTAGCTGCCTTCACTCTCCTTCCTACCTCCTTTTGTTTTGCCAGATATACCTTCCTGTCTTCATCCTTCTGGGTCTCCTTGTACATTTTAAATTCTGTTTTCTTTTCCTTCATTGCCTTTGCCTCCTCCTTAGAGAACAGTAGTGGCCTCTTCCTCCTCTTTCCCTTGCTCACTTCCTTCAAACAGCGTGCTGTCACCTGGGCTACTCCATCCTTAATTTTTCTCCATTGAGCCTCCACGCCACCTTTGCTCCTACCTTCAATTCATTCTCAAAGACAGTTTCCCATTTCTTTAAAATTTGCCCTCCTGATGTCCAGGACCTTCATCTTCGTGTGTTTTTCTTTTCCTGTCCTTACCATATGCCGAACCACACAATGTTGTGATCACTTGTACCCAGGGCAGTACCTACTGCGACATCAGCGATGCTGTCTGTTGTACTAGGTCCAACATTGCCCTGTCCCTAGTGGGTTCCAAAACTAGCTGCCTGAGAAATGCATGGAATCGAGGCTGGTCCTGCCTTTTGATGTAGCTATGGCCAGAGTGACCTAATCTACATCTGGCTGAATAAAGTCTCCAATAATGAAAACTTCTTCCTTGGTGGCTGGTTTGCTAATGACTTACCCCAGGGCTCTGTTTATATCCTTCTTATGTTGAAGGCCTGTAAACCACCCCTGTGTGAATAACAGCCCTGACCCTGCCTCTAGGCAGACTGACAGTACCTTTAGCCTTTCATTGTCTTCCTGTTGCCTCTGTATTTCAATAGCCCTTATACAGTATTTCACATAAAAAAGAACCCCTGCACATTTCCTCCATGATCTGTCCTTCTGGAACATGGTAGAGCCTAGGATGGCCACTTCCCAGCTGTGGTTGTCCATGCACTATGATTCTGTTTTGGAAACCAGATCCAGGTCTGCTTCCTCAATAATTGCCTCCAGGTCAGGAATTTTGATCACAGATCCCTTGCATTGGCTCACATGGTTCTCCATTCTCTTTGTCACTCTCTCCATCTAGTCTGTCCCATGATTCCCTACTCAGAGTCTTAATAACATAATTTCCTTCATCTTTCCCTGTCCTTTCTACATTATCCCATCTTATAACTCCCTTAAATGTATTCCAACTTCTTTTGAACCCTGATATTATCACTACCTCTGTCCAACACCCTTTCAATGAAATAGTAATTTCCTACAATGTCTTATTTGAAACAAATTCAGTCCAGCTTAAAGACATGACACCAATGGACCTACTATTTCACATGTTGCATAAATGTTTTGTGCCCACTCTGCTGAACCCTTTCATGAAATTGAAAGTCTTTCTCATCATCTCTCATTTATCCTTCAGTGAGTATGTGTTAAAACTGTTCTGTTTCTCCTAGCGCATTTTGCCTTGTACATAAATTATCTTTGTTGCCCTTATCTGCACTGTGTCTAATCTCCCCTTATCCTTCCTTAGATATGGACCCCAGAAATTCACACAATACTCCTGCTGTGACCTGACCATTTAATACCAAGGATAATTTGTGTGACTGTATTGAAAAGTCTATCATATTGGTCTTACATGACCGTCCCCTGTGTAATCCATATTGGTTCCTATCGATTAATTGCTTTTCCTTCATGAATGCATCTACTTCTTGATAAATATCTCCAAATGTTTCCCACTAATGATGTCAGACTCACCATCTGTGAGTTAAAATGATTTTCCATTTCACTCTGCTGTGTACTAGAACCACATTAGTCACCCACCAATCTACAGGTAGTACTCCTGTTACTATTGAATCTACACAGAAGACTGATGGCAGTTCTACCAGCACCTGCCTTCTTTCCTTTAGCAGTCTAGCATGAATCCCATCAGAACCTGGTGAGCTAGTTAAATGAAAATTAATTGCTGCACTCTGATAAAAAAACAAACCAAGACCATAGTTAAGACACAAAAATAAGTTTTATTTAATTTATGGCAAGAAGACTATCATGCTGTGTGCTTCGACCATTACAGGTCTTCATCAGGAGATGCCCCGATGAAGACCTGTAATGGTCAAAGCACCCAACATGGTAGTCCTCCTGCCACAAGCTAAATAAAACTTCTTTTTGCTATTTACAGTATGTACAGTCTGAGTTTGAATTTTTTCAGAATGCAGCAATTTGTTCTCATTACTGTATCTGGGACTAGCCGCCTCATGCTGCACCACCATAGTAGTTCTAGGACTCACTGCTGTTGTGGGTTTTGTCCTGGTGATTTATAGACTTTTAAGTTTCCAAGTTCCTCTAGTACTCATTCCCTTGTAATTGCTCACATTTCTACCATGTCATGTCTCATGTATTACCCCAGGAATTTCCTCCTGCTGTCTGGGAGTGGTCCTACTTTCTCGACTGTGAACACTGGACAAAACTATTCATTGTGCCACTAGATTGTCCAGAGGACAACATGGAGGAAGAAAACCTGCTAATGGCAGGATGACACCCTAGCCCATAGCAGGTTTCACATCACATACTGGGTGTAACTCCTCATCTGGATGGGACACTGGGGGGAGGATGGTCTTCTCCCCCTGGCCTCACAATAGGTCCCACAATAGGCACAATCTCTGGGGGATCATATAGAGCTGGTAAGTCCTAAGAAAGATGGGTGACAGGGCTGGATGGGCTAGAGTCAGAAAGGGGGCCGAAGGGCATTGGAGAATGAACTACAGATGGAAAGAAATAGCTCCTGGCAGTCAACCCTATTTATTCCCTTGAGAAATGTGAATGTTTCAGTCATGTCTCCTCACTCTCTTCTAGTCTCCAGTGAGTACATGGTAAGGCTGCTTAGTCTCTTCTCATAAGTTTTCCCCTGATGCCTCTGGATCATCTTGGTTGTCTGCCCCTGTTCTGGTGGGAGCTCTGGAATTTTGCACAGTACTTCAGGGTGGCCTCACTAGGGGTCTGTGCAGGGGTATGTGACTTCCCATACACCTTATTACACTGGGCTATGACCTGTAAGGTATCTGCAGTTAGCACCATGAAGACCCTTTCCTCTATTGTCTGTGCTAATCTGACTCCCCCTATCTGGCAATTGGTGTTGGGATTGTTCTTGCAGATATAAATGGCATTACAGTTCTAGCATTAAATCTGAGCTGGCAGGTAACAGACCAGTGTTCTAACCTACCTAGATCCCTTTCCAGATAGCTGATACTCTCCTCATTATCTAGCCTCCCACATGACTTAATTCTATCTGCAAACGGGCTATTCCTACCCTGTATTCTTACCCCTATTTCCTAGAGGAACAGTTAAATAGTACAGGCCTCAAGACTGAGGAACCCCTCTAGTCACTTCCTTGTCTCCAGAGTGTTTGACATACAATACATTCTAGGTCCCCTAAACAGTTCCCAATCCACCTGAGCAGCAGACTGTCACCCTGAAAAAGTCAGTGTTTCTGTCATGGGTGATTGACCCCTGAAAGAACTAACTGACTCAACTCTTCCACACTGTAGACAGGTTGCTAAATCTGTCCTGTCTGCAGTCAAGAAGTGTTTTTTTCTGCAGATAAATGCAAGTTGTTCAGTCAGTTCTTTCTGGATAAGGTATCCTCCATTCAGGGCAGATCTCATCAGGTGGTTTGTTATAGGCCAGCAATATTCAATCATTGGTGGGTGGGGCACTCCATTTCAGTAGAGTGAGTCTGAGATGGTTTTGGTGGAAGATGTCTTTCAGGTGTTGTTGGTACTGCACCCTACCTACTGTATAATGGATCCAAAAACTACCAGACATCTTTTGAAGTGCCAGAAGAACTGTGTTCCATATTCATTGAGATTACCAGATGTTCTTGAGGGAGGGTATTTCTCCCATCGCATTGAAAATGGCTATGTTGAAGCCTCTCCCAAAGAAACCATCTTTGTACCATGATGTTCTCAAGCATTCCAGGCCTGTTTCCAAACATCCCTTTCTGGGAAGGTTATTGAGAAGATGGTAGCATGGCAGTTGTAGCACCAACTGGAACTGGATGACATGTACAAGCTGTTCCAGTCTGGTTTCAGGCCTTGTTATTGCACTGAGACTGCATTCCTGAAGGTGCTCCATAATCTTCTCCTGGCAAGGGATAGTGGTCAGTGTTCTATTCTGGTTCTGCTTGACTATGTTTTGGCATCTGATTTGGTAGACCATGGGTTGCTGCTAGATCAGTTGAGGCACTTTGTAGTACTCTCAAGGATGGTGTTGAGGTGGTTTGAATCCTATTTGTCCAGCAGGGTTCAGAAGTTGGTGTTAGGGTCTTACATCTCAAATAGTGATGCACTCAGCTGTGGAGTGCATCAAGGTATGATCCTGGCCCCATGCTGTTCACCATGTACATGTGGCCACTGGGGGAGATTATAGATGGCACATACTGTTTTTTTTTTGCTTATAGCTATGTTGATGATAGCCAGTGTACCTGTCTTGTGCTTCTTAATGGGGGTGCTGCAGTCACAGGGCTGAGCAAGTATCTTAAAGATAACCAAGACTAAGTGGCTACCAGCTGGCTTAGTCTTAATTTCACAAAGACAAAGGTGCTGCTGGTGAAACCAGGCAGATGTGGGTCAGTAAAGAATGGTGCTGGTGTCATTTTACCATCTTAAATGACATCCTGCTAGGAGCTGTGGATAGGGTGAGGAGTCTAGGGATCATTGTGAACTCCAAGCTGACACTAGCATATTTAGTGTAAGTGGTTGTCCACAGTGGCTTTTTCCATCTGCAAAACACTGCCTGAATAAAACCATTTGTAGTGCCTGCTGACTTTGTAACACTTTGGAACATAGAAAACATAGACTTTGACGGCAGATAAGGACCACTTGGCCCATCTAGTCTGCCCATTTCCCTACCTACAAGATAGGCCACAGATCCTAGTTAACCAACAGCCTATTTCTTCCTACCTCCACAAGAATTGCCTTATGTCTGTCCCAAGCATTCTTGTATTCTCCCACAGTTTCTGCTGTATGACTTCATCACATCTCAACTGGATTATTGCAATGCTCTTAAGCTGTGGCTCTCTGTGAGGCTGGTATGTTGCCTACAGCTGGTGAAGAATGCAGGAGTCTGGCTGAATGCTGGGATCTCCTGGTCTGAGCATATCATGCCACTACTCCTTGAGCTGCAGTGGCTGTCAGTCCAGTGGCATATCAGCTTCAAGGTTTGTTTGTTGACTTATAAGGGCCTGCATGGATTGGGCCTTGGCTACTGAAAAAAACTTCTAGTCACATATACTCCAAACGGCTCTCTCTTGTCCTTGAGATGGATTTCCTCTCTATTCAGAGATCTTGCTTAAAATCTTTGGGAGATTGTACATTCAGGATTGCTGTGCTAAGGCTTTAGAATGCACTGCCCTTGGAGGTTAGAGGATCCCCCTCAGCTGACATGTTCAAAAAGTGGCTAAACACCTATATTTTTAACATCTGTTATGGGTCTGGTGATATCTGTTGAATAAATATATATATATATATATATATACACATATATACCTAACAGGAGCAAGAATTTAGCACTCAAAAAAAGAACAGCAAAAAACATGGTATGCTAACATCATGGTGTGCACAGTGCTCGAAGTAAGTCATCCCCAGTTGATCGCATATAGCATGCCAGCAGCTCACTGATTACATCATTGGGTAGGGACCATCTGTTGTTTCACCTAGTCTCTCCTAGGCTTCATAAGAAACTGATGAAGCCTAGGAGCACCTAGATGAAATGTCAGGCAATCCCTACCCTATGACATTATCAGACGACGATGTCAACAGTGAAATAAAAACAAAAAAACTGTAAGATATTTTAAAAATGTACCATTTTCTTTGCCATTCTTTTTGTGGATGCTAAATTAGTTGCTGTTGCTTGTACCCTGTTTTGATTTATAGCACACAAGTATTCTTTCCCAGTTTGACCCATTGTTTCTGTTTTTTTACATTTTTGTGCTTGAAGTTTTATGTTGTTCTTTTTTCATATGTTTTTGTAAGGTGCCCAGATCCTCTGGGATTTGGTGCCATTAAAATAAAATTGCCTTGCCTTGGCCAGGCCCACCCCAACCCTATATCCCCTAACTTTTCCCCAACCTTTTATGTTGTACTAAATCAAAGGCCTTCATAAAATCCACATATAGGATATCAACAGCCTGATTCTTGTCCACTGCCTGAGTCCACACATTAAAGAAATCAATGAGATTAGTATGGCATGACCTCACCTTTGCAAAGCCATGTTGCTTCTTGTCTTGCCAGTCATTCTCATCTAGGAATTCCACTATCTGCTCCTTTAAGAAGGTCTCTAGCCATCTGTTTATTTGTTTGTATTTGATACCAGGTAAGATACACTTGGTATGCATATGCCTATTTTCAGGCATGACCAGGGAGAATTACAGACTAACAGTAAACAAAAAAAAATAGAGCAATGTCCTCAGAAGGTTAAAATAAAAAGACATCATGAATAGGTAGTGATACAACAAAAACAGAGGAGTCAGCTGAAATCAGTGCTTGAAAAAAAATGGTTCAGGGCATGGAGAGAAAACAGTGATATAAAATATGCAGGTACAGGTACAAAAACCACATTGTGTAGCAACAGCCAGTATAAAAAATACATGCACATCAGAGAAACTGATCAGAAAAGTGCAATAATGCTAGGGCAGCCAGTCTTGAGCTTACTTGCATAAACAAGGGCCAGAAAGACAGAAAGAGTCCTTTAGAGTCTCACAGAAAATTGTGAGGCTGGGAGAGAGGCATAGTGATGGGGTAAGGGAGTTCCAAAAGGTAGAGACACATAGACTGCAAAAGCCAGTTTCCCCAGGCCAGTACAGCACTGACATTCAATGAGATACTGGGAGCCACAGATCTTAACGAGTATGCAAGGGATAGGTGCTGCAGATAACTTGCTAGAGAAGATGGGGAGCCTGTTTAAAGGAGTTTGTCCACAAATCAGCCCAGATCAAGAAATCTTTGGCCAGTAGGGGAAGACCAGCCCAGCCCACCATAGACAAAGCAATGATTCATGTGCTTTGGAGAGGCCAGGGCAAAGTAACACTTATTGTATGTTGTATCTTATCTAGAGCAGATCTCTCACTGAAATAATTATATGAAATGTTTTC
This sequence comes from Neoceratodus forsteri, assembly GCA_016271365.2. Taxonomy (NCBI): domain Eukaryota; kingdom Metazoa; phylum Chordata; order Ceratodontiformes; family Ceratodontidae; genus Neoceratodus; species Neoceratodus forsteri. The sequence continues at coordinate 877,033,143 of CM028131.1, read as the reverse complement.
ATGCTGCACACACAAAATTACCCAAGTGATATGCATGCTGCAAGTATGATTTAAATGTTAAATTGGAACCGATTGCATGCATATGGCATGCATGCAGCAAGCAAGTGTAGAAACCATGATTTTTATGTTGAATTGGGAAAGATTGCAAGCATGTGGCATGCGTGCAAAAATCAAGTGGTCACTGATAACTGCACACGAAAAAGTTAAGTGACTTGCTCAGTATCACACCATACACAAGTGGGGGTTGATGAGATTCAAACCCAGGTCTTCATGCCTCCAAGTCTTCTGGCTTGCAGTTCAGTGTCTTTAATCACTAAGCCATGCTGTCTGCACAGATATGGCTCACTTGTACTTCAATACGTACTGCATCTGACTACATCTGCACATATGCGGCATGCTTGCAGCCAGTGTTATGCTTTCCAGTTTTCTTCTCATACTCATCTCAGTTTCAAAGTTGAACTGTTGCACACATACCAGTGGAAACACATGTAGTTTTTCTGACCCCAATAAACATATGTACCCACAAAACCACATAATTACTTCTGTCTGGCTCTACTCCTACTATTTTCTCTTCATAGTTTTGAATGCTTCCATGCAAACAGACTTTAAGGTCTAAACACAAAAGTAGCAATAACGGGACACACACCCACATGGCCAGTCTCCCCTCCATGTACACACACTGTAGCGGGTAAGGCCATGCTGCCACAGATAACCCACCAAGTATAGATATAAGTAAAAAGTCTCTTACTTGAAAACTTGGGAGCCAGAGGCAGGAGTCTTTATGAGATCATGTCCATGGGTCAGAGTGCTCAGTCGTACCTCCTTGAAATGAATGGAGTTATTTTTATTACTATTTTATATGTTGCGATGGTGAGTTGGAGAATAGTGAATGCCTCTGTTCTACTAACAAGGCCTTTGTTAGTTGAGTGGTGGCCTTTATTAATCTCCAACACTGCATCAATAATGTATAAAATAGTAATAAAAAAAATACCCCCATTCATTTCAGTGGTGCACACCTTTGCATTTTCCATTGCCCTTTGTTAAAATGTGCCTGAGCATGAGGAAGTGGAGGTCAGCTTCACACGGGGGGGGGGCATAAGCCTGACTGTAGTGGGGCTCCAATAGTCTGTGCATACCATACCAATCAAATGTCCATGAATGCAAGGGACAGCTCTAGAATGTCTGTAACATCTCTAAAAGGTACAACTTATTTGTTTTGACTGAAAAGTGATATAAAAATCAGGAAAAATTCTAATGTATAAGATTCATCTGTATATACCCCAGAGCAGTGCATCAGATTTGGGCTTAAACCCACCCAGTTACAAGCCAATTTTTTTTCTGGCTGAAGTTCTGCCCCCACCAAAAAAAACAACTTTGTCCCGATGTTTCTGCCCAACTCCATTCCATTCAATACCCATCCCTTATGGGTCATGAAGCCACCCAAAGGTGAAGAAACATGAACAACACATTAATATTTCAGTCCTTCCTCCTTCCCCAATTCCCCTGGAAAAAAATCAAGTTTTACCTACCCAGCCATATGGCCAGAACCTGCAGACTGACACAGTGTGCCACAAGCCCAGTGTTCAGTCTGCTCCCCCTCTCTCCTTCTGCCAGAAGCTGGATGCTAGAACTGACCATCACAGGTCCCTGATGTGGTCCACAATCAAGTCACCTCACCAACCAAACTATGCAACCTGAGTTGCTTGCTTCTTGCTCGGTTGCTTCTGTGGCTGCTGCCTCACTGCACTGATCAAGGCCCATGAAGGCCCTCCTCACCACTGTCACCACTGCTGCTAAGCCTAGCTTGCTGCCATAGGGGTCTGTGCTGTTTGTTTTGCAAGGTGAGCCTAATAGAGTAAGTAGGTAGCCTAGTCTTGAGTTAGCTTCTATCTTACCCTCTGCCCCTTCAGTCACCAGGGGAAATGGAGACTCACTAAGAGTAGACTAACAAAAATATGCTGCCACAACACTGCTATTGACAGCAGTGCTCATCAGCTCCTTCAAGCTGTAGTGTGCAGTCTGTCTACTCTGGAGTGGGAAAGACAGTGTCGCACTTGCAAGGCTCATGCACTCTGTCTTGGCTGGAGCTTATCCACATCATGTTACTGTGCCACTGCTAATAGGTGGAGAGAGAGGACAACACAATACAGACACAGTTGAGTCACAATACAGACACAATCAAGTCTGGAGAGTACCTGCAGTGTGAGCACAAACAGGCCAAGTGGGCATTTATTGTGCAAAAGATTAAATCCAAATTTAATGCCATTATTGACACACCATAAGAACAACCTAGGCACAAATATGAGGAAGGGGGCAACTTCCCCTTCTGCACTACCTAAATGGCACCCCTGCTTAGTGGTAGAAATTCATTATCAGGTGCTAATGCAATGGTTTCACTGTGTTCTAAGGTACTGTATCTCCATGTTTCATGATGTGTCCTGAGCATCATGTAGGTTAGTGTCCCTCATTGTCCCTCATTTCATAACAAAATGTGAGGTAAGGTGCATGCTTCCAAGATCCTACTTAGCACAAAGAGTGCTGAGCATGGCCATAGTATATATACTCAATACAGAATGACAAACGGAAAGTAAGTGAGATGAAATAGTCATGGAGAAAAACATTTGTAGCACTGAATATGTATAAGGGATTTGCATGGTCCAAAAAAAAAAAAGGTAGGCTTCACAACACTGAGGCCCCTCTTCGTACATCTGGAATGGGAGATGTTGACTGGCTGTATCCTAGGTACTTAATGCAGTAAGCAAACAATACTTTACAAATTAATGGCGATTTAATGACAAAAACCAAAAGCCATTAAACAACTTGTAAAAGGATCAGAATTAATGAGTTTACCTAATTTTTGTGGGAATTCAAATAAAAATGTATTTTATTGACTCGAATTGCTAACAGTAGTATAAGAAATAGAAACCGATGCGTTTTTTAGATGAAATTTGCACCAGCTTAGCATGCAGCATGTGAACCTGATGTGATGTTTAAATGATGTTCACATCAGCTTAACTGCTGCACTCATGTCAAGCATGCAGCATATGAACCAGGTGTAATTTTTAGAAGATGATCACACTAGCTTACCTGTTGAGCTCGTCAGGCTTGCAGCATGCAAACCTGATTTGCTTTTTAGACCTAGTTCACTTAGGATCACTTTGTGTATTCAAACTGCATGCAAACATTGCACAATTAAGCATATGGCATGCATTCTGCATGTACGCAGCACACCTATATTTCTGCAAGGGATGGATTTGTTTGCACCCAGGTATGCCAAAAGTCTTTACATGAGACCTGGCAGGAGTACAACTTGTGTTATGGAATGTTGGGCAGCTGGGGACAGGCAGTGTTTGACCCTAAATGCCATACCTAATTTAACATTGACAGATTTGCAGACTGAGGAAACATGGAGGGAGCAATCAAGTGAGGGAGCAAGCCATACTCCTAGGTATTTAGAACTACTGACAGTTCTGACAGAATCCCTCTAGAGCTTGATACTAAGGTGACTTGAATCCACAAAACAGACAAGAGGGTTACCTTGTCGGTTCACTGTACACAAATCATACGCTCAGAGGTTGGCACTTTGGGAGTAGAGGGCTGACCAGCTGAGTGAATTTGTGACAGATTGGTTGGCAGCGGTGGCATAAAAAGGTTGGTGGTATAAGCCTCATTGTACAGTGTGTCAGCCTGAGACCATTCAGCTCACTTGGAAAAAAGAAAGGCAGTGTTTTATTTCAAAAAGAAGCAGAACTATATCCCTTGACTTACAGTTAAGTTCCCACCCATTTTATTTTTTTTTCTGAAGTGCCAGTCAGTATAGTATTAGTAGTGAGAGAAGAAGAAAATGGCTTCTGACTACAGCAAGCACACTGTAGATTTCTTAAAGCAGTTGTGTAGGGACAGGGGAATCCCCTTTGGTGTGAAAGCCAGTAAGCAGAACCTGATAGAGGCTCTGATGTGCAGATACCCAGGGCAGTGAGTCACCAACCATGACTGAAAGGGACCAGACCTCGAGTGTGGCAGAACTAGTGGCCAGTGAAGGGTCCTGAGCTGATGAGGTGGACAGCAGGGCCACTATCAGTGAAGGGCCACAGCAGCAAAGAAAGGTCACCAGTATCCTGAATCCAGAGGTAATCAAACTACAAATTGATTTGCACAGGATGGAACTGGAGGCAGAGCGACTACAGTGGGAGGCAGACCGTGAGGAACATGAGTGCCAGCGAGAGGCAGAGGAGAAGAGAGAGTGAGAATGCAGAGAGGCAGAGGAGAGGAGAGAGGAGTGCCAATGGCAACACGAACTGGAGAAGCTACAACTCCAATCAGTGGCACCAGGGCAGGTAAGTGGCTTGGGTTTAACTGGGACTGCAGGACTGGGTTACAAATTGAACTCCAAATTAATAGCAGAATTCAAAGAGGGGGAGGACATAGACGCCTTTTTAAATTCTTTTGAAAAAGCTTGTATTCAGGCTAAAATTCCTAAAGAGTTCTGGAGCTTCCAGCTATCCCCGCTACTTACCGGAAAAGCTCGGGATGCATTGGGTCACATGGACAATAAAGACAGTAATGATTACATCAAGTTAAAAGCAGCACTACTAAAAAAGTTTGAATTAACTGCTGAATCATACAGAGCTAAATTCCGTAGGCTCAGGAGAAGTCCTGATATGAGCTATGAGGAGCTAGCCATGAAACAACATCAGTTTTTAAAACGTCGGTGGGAAGGAATTGAGGCAAACACTGTTGATAAAATTGAAAATGTGATTTTATTAGAACAGTTTTATTGGGTATGCCCAACAGAGTTAAAAACCTGGCTAGAGGACTGAGATCCAAAAACAGTGCAAGAGGCTGCTGAACTCTCGGACCACTATGCCAAGAGCAGACCTGCTCTGAGAGCGAATGGGGTGAGTGTGGCAGCACAGAATGGAAAAAGCGTGCCTTCAGGGCAGCTAAAACCCTCACTGCCTCCACCGAAACCAGTTAGCCCCAGGTTTAAAAGAAAAGATTTATCTGAAGTAAGAAATGTTTGGTGGTTATGTAAAGAAACTGGGCACATTGCCAGACAGTGTCCAAGATGGGCAAGCAATAATACGCAAAGTAGTACCAGAAAGGAAGTGGGTTGTTTGCGTGTCCCTGGAAGCATGCCATTGAACATGAGGGAACACATACACCCAGTCATGGTAAATGGCGTATAGATGAAGGGGTTAAGGGACACAGGGGCATCTCTGACACTGGAAAAGAGGAATCTGGTACAGCCTGATCAGCTTATACCCAACAAATACATAACTGTACAAGGGCTTACTGGTGAAGAGAAAACATTGCCACTGGCCAGTGTTCTTCTGGACTGGGATGAAACAGGGGGAACTGTGCAATAAGTCACTGTAGCTAACACATTAGCAGTGGATGTGATCCTGGGTAACAATCTCCAGCAGGGGGTGGTATGTGCAGTTACCCATAGCCAAGCAGCCAGGGAAAACTGTAGTTCCCTGAGCCCCCCAGAAGCCATTGGGGAAGATACTGAGATGGTGGTTCCCCAGCCTGTGTCTCCAGAGGGGGAGACTGATAAAAAGGAGGTAGAAATTTCCCCAGTAGCAAGTAACCACGTAGCTACAGAGGGTTACTCCAAAGAGGGAGGGGTGACCCCTTGTCAGAGGGAAGGGATTGACAGTGATCCTGAGGGCCCTGATGCTAGTGCTAGGGACCCTAGTATAGTGACTGAAGTGGACCTGTCCAATGCCTTGGGAAGGTGTGAGGGGTTCACAGCTGCTCAGAGAAGTGACCCTAGTTTAGAGAAGCTGAGGGCTTGGGCAGACTTGGACGGTGCACAGGGAGGTGATGGCAGACATAAGGTTTACTGGGAAAATGGACTTATGTATACACAGGCAGTACAGACAGAGGGACGGATGCAAGGCAGACAGCTTGTTGTTTCCCAGGCATATTGTGAGCAGTTGCTCAAGGTTGCCCATGATACTCCCTTGTCTGGTCATCTAGGAATCACACACACAATGCAGCAGTTGGCCCAGAATTTCTACTGGCATGACTTCACCCAGCAGGTGAAGGAGTATTGCAGGTCTTGTCACCAGTGCCAAGAAATAGGGAAGGCAGACAAGAAAACCCAAGCTGCCCTGATCCTCTTGCCCATAGTGGAGGAGCCATTCCAGAGGATGGGAATGGATATTGTGGGGCCTTTAAATACCCACAGCTCCTCAGGGAAGAGATTCATCCTGATTGTGGTGGATTATGTCACCCGGTACCCAGATGCAGTCGCCCTATCCTCTCTGAGGACAGACAAAAGCGGCAGATGCCTTGCTTGGGATTTTCTCCCATGTTGGGTTGCTGCAGGAGGTAATCACTGATCGAGAGGGTTCCTTCATGTCGGACCTAATGAAATGCTTATGGAAGAAGTGTGGGGTGGTGCAGAGATGCATGACACCATATCACCCCCAAGCCAATGGGTTTGTGGAATGCTTCAATGGTACCCTAAAGTCAATGCTTTGAGCATTTGCTGAACAGCATGGGAGGGACTGGGAGAAATACCTTCCCCACCTGTTGTTCGCATACAGGGAGGTGCACAAAGAGTTGATAGGATTTTCCCCCTTTGAACTCATGTATGGACGTTGGGTACATGGACCCCTAGACTTGATCTGGGAGGACTGGTAAGGCAAGCACACCACCCAGGGAACTCCCATTGTGGATTATGTCTTAAGGTTTAGGGAAAGGCTGAAGGAGTTTATGGGGACAGCCTAGAGCAACCTGGTAGCTGCCCAGCAGAAACAAAACGTATGGTACGACCGCAGAGCCAGAGCTCGCTCGTACATGGTGGTCAGAAAGTCATGGTCCTTATTCTGGTCCAGAAAGACAAGCTGCAAGCTGAGTGGGCAGGACCGTACAAAGTGGTTAGGAAGGTAAATGATGTAAACTACATTGTGGACTTACCTGACTCTTGACAGACAGAAAGGATGCGCCATGTCAACTTGATGAAGCCTTATGCAAATAGGGTTGACATGGTGTTCGCAGTGTGTAGTCATGGGGAGGGGACGGATGAAGGAGACCCCCTTCTGGACTTGCTGGAAGAGAGTAAGTGGGAGTCCTCTGTGAAGGCAGTAAAATTGTCTCCCCAGCTGACCCCGGGCCAGATCCAGAAAGTGAGGGAGGTTTTAGCAGACTTTGCCCCCTTGTTTAGTGCCAAGCCTGGACTAACCCCCTTAGCAACACATGATGTGGAGACAGAGACACAGATGCCCATATGGCAGACAGCATATCGGGTGTCAGAGGCTGTCCAAAAGGACATTAGGAGGGAAGTGGAGGAGATGCTGGATTTAGGGGTAATCCAGAGATCCCACAGTCCCTGGGCCTCACCCATAGTCCTTGTATCCAAGCCAGATGGCTCAACTCTTTTCTGTGTAGACTCTCGTGGACTGAATGCAGTCACAAAGTCAGATGCCCACCCGATGCCCCGGATGGATGAACTCCTGGACAAGTTGGGGGGGCGACCAACCTTATGACCATTGACCTGACAAAAGGGTATTGGCAGGTAGAGTTGATGGACAGAGCTAGGGAGAAGTCAGCCTTCATCACTCGGATAGGCTTATTTGAGTTCAAAGTAATGCCTTTCGGAATGAAGAACACCCTAGCCACTTTCCAAAGGTTGGTAAACCAGGAGTTAAATGGTGCTGAGGAGTACACCATGACATACCTGGATGACACTGCCATCTTCAGTACCAGCTGAGAGGAACACCTGTCACATCTTAGGGAAGTGCTGGGCAGAAAACAGAGGGCCAGGCTCACTGTCAAAGCTGAGAAGTGCCAGGTGGCCTTGGGAGAAGTGGCATACTTCGGGCATTTGCTAGGCCGGGGACAGCTCCGTCCTAACCAGATAAAAATAGAGGTAATACAGGCATGGCCCAGACTAGAAACTCAGAAGCAGGTCAGGAGTTTTCTCAGGACAGCAGGGTACTACAGAAAGTTTGTACCCAATTACAGTGCCCTGGCTGCTCCCCTATCTGACCTGAAAAAGAAACAGATGCCCAAGAAAATTACCTGAGGTCCAGCCTGTGAGGATGCCTTTACTAAACTGAAGGAGGCACTGTGCAGTGCTCCTGTCTTGACAAATCCAGACTATAGCAAAACTTTTATAGTTCAGATGGACGCCTCAGACGTGGTTATTGTGGCAGTACTAAGCCAGACATCCAGCAAAGGGAGGGACCACCCCATAGCCCACCTGAGCCGAAAGCTGCTCCCCAGGGAACAGGCATACTTCATGGTGGAAAAGGAGTGTCTTGCCCTAGTGTGGGCCCTAAAGAATTTGGAGCCATACTTGTATGGGCAGCCTTTTGTGGTGCAGACTGACCACAACCCTCTGGTTTGGATAACGCAGATGGGGAAAAACAATGGCAGACTGCTCAGATGGAGTCTTGCTTTATAAGGGTATGATTTGAAAATCATACATAGGGCCAGAGCCAAGAACCAGAACTCAGATGGACTGTCTAGGGTCTATGAGGAGTGAACTGATTTGGGAAGCTCATCCCATGTATGGGATAGAGCCCCCAAATTCAGTCTAGGTGGGGAGCAGTGTGATGTAGACAGCCAGCTTTGAGTGCTCTGAGTGCTGTATTAATTTTTTTTATTACATATAAAATATGTGATGGGAAGGTCACTTTGAGGAAACACAGTTTTGCTGAACTGACACATCAAAACCCCCCAGGGATAAGTTCAAAGGACAGAAGGTATTTTAAACTGCAGAGATCTGGGTGCAATTACCTTGTCAATTTGCTTTCATCCCAGGAAATAAGATTAGCCATTTATAATGCCTTCAGAGAGATCCTTTGACTTGCATAGTTGCCAGGAAGGACTTGTGGGGAGGGGTGTCAGAGAGAGGCCAGAATGGACATTGAAGAGGTTTGATGTCTGAGCCAGGGAGGACCGAGATGAATTTGGAAGGTCCAATATACATTACCCAGGGAACCCTTGAATTACATCAGAGAGACCTGAGGTGTAGATTCCAAGGCCCAGATGGGATTAAAGAGGCAAATACACTTTTGCTTTGAATACAGTGACTTAGATCAAAGAAACTTTTGAGATGTATGTGTAGTAGAGCCCAAACCAGTTCTGACCAGTTACCCTGAGGAGAGGAAATTGAGTATGTCACTTACCATTTTTTTTTAATCTTGTTGGGACATTCTATGTGGTAACATATAACTTTTAATACACCAAGGTGGAGTTTAATGATCTGAGAGAGGAGGCTGGCTCAGAACTCTTTTATCCAACTGAGCAAGCCTTAGAGACACACAAGACAATTTCTGACTGAGAGAAGAGAGACCCTCAAAGCACTGAAAGAAAGTAAGCATTAGACAAGATTAGTCTGAAGTTATAAATTTTAGGAACTGTACTTTTTTACCTGTTTGTTTTAAGGCTGTATGTGTTGGGATATATATTTGTTCTGTAATTATTGTTCTGTTTTGAGATTTTTAAAGTAAAGATATTTTTTTACAAACGAAACTACATGGAGTGCCTTGACATTTATTTTTATTTTAAGTGGAGCTTTTAAGAGTTATAAGTACACTGTGTATGGGCTTATTGTATACCAAACTGGGAATTGGGAAAGAGTTCTCTAAAGTCTTGCATAAAGTTCTAAGGGTTCATTTGAAAGATTTGGTTGGGTGCCTGTAGGCAAAGATACCCGGTCCCCTGAAGACAGAATTATCTGAGCCTGATAATTGGGTACGCTAACAAGAGGTTATCAGTTTGAATTCCTTCAGAGCTTGAGACTAAGGTGACTTGAACCCACAAAACAGACAAGAGGGTTACCTTGTCTGTTCACTGTACACAAATCATATGCTCAGAGGTTGGCACTTTTGGAGTAGATGGCTGACCAGCTGAGTGAATTTGCAACAGTCAGTACAGCTCCTTCGGTAATGCAGCACCAAAAATTACTACTCTGATCAGTAATAATCTCTTTAGGCACACCCACTGTACTGAAAATGTTGGTAAGCTCTGCTGCCACATTTGGGGCTGTGACAGTATGCATTGAAATTGCCTTTGGGTACTGAGTAGCATGGTCACATACTACCAAAATTAATCAATTACCCTTTTTACTTTTGTCCAAAGAGCCAACCATATCCATTGCAATTCTCTCAAAAGGCATGTCTATCAAGGGTAGGGGCACCTTGTCTTTTTTAGTTACTGGAGCTACTTCTTGACATTCAGCATAGGAACTGCATTAGGCAGCAACATCCTTATGATTCCCAGGCCAGAAAAATATATTCAACAGTCTGGTAAGGGTGCAGTCCTTCCCAAAGTGACCAGCCATAGGACTATCATGTACCATCTGTAACAACTCAGTTTTATACTTCTTTGATATGACCAGTTATTCTTTCTTTCTGCATCAACTAGGAGCAGATTTATCCTGGACTCCCTTCAGGGTGCCTTCCTCAAGCAACTGGTCATGGAACCAACTTGGCAGAAGGCAATACTGGACCTTGTGCTCACAAACAGGGACAGTGTGATGGGGGTAACAGTGGGGGAGTACCTGGGGAACAGTGACCACCAGGCATTGTGGTTTGAAATCACAGAAAGAGCAGAACCAAACCACACAAAAATACGTATCCTGGATTTTAGGGGGGCAGACTTTTGGAAAATGGGGAGATACTTCAAAGAGGCATTAAGGGGAATGGGGCAGGAATCAGGGATTGAGGAACAGTGGGCAGTATTTAAAAATGGGATTACAAGAGCAACAGAATTATGCATTAAGCAGGTTAGCAAGATGAAAAGGAAGAGAAACCATTATGGTTTTCTAAGAGGTAACAAAAGTGAAAGCCAAAAAGATTGCATTCAGCAATACAAAAGACACAGGCAGAAGGGTATAGGGAGAAGTACCAGGAGAAGCAAAGGGAAGCAGGGAGGTCAGTAAGGAAGCCAAAGCTCAGACAGGAGACACATTGCAAAATCAGTGGGTAGAGGGGACAAAACCTTTACAGGTTCATAAGTGAAAAAAGAAAGGCAAAGGGAGGGATAGTGAGACTGAAGGGGGAGGATGGGGGCCACGTGGAGGATGACAACAGTAAAGCTGACATATTGAACAGGTATTTCTGCTCAGTCTTTACTGAAGAAGATGAGGGTAATGAGTCTGGAAGGAGTACAACAGGTGAGAATAGTGCAGAAATGGACACAAGTCCCTTTACATGAGAAAGGGTCCTGAAGGAACTGGAAGTAATAAGAGTTGATAAAGCAATGGGGCCAGATGGGGTGCACCCTAGGGTCCTTAAAGAACTAAGAGAGGTGGTGGCTGAACCTCTGGCTATCCTGTTTAGCCGATCACTGGAAACAGGGGAGGTGCCCAAAGACTGGAAGATAGCAGATATAGTCCTCTTATACAAAAGTGGGAACAAAGAGGAAGTGGGGAATTATAGACCAGTCAGCCTCACCTTGGTAGTGGGAAAGATCATGGAAACACTACTGAAGGAGAGATTGGTGGAACATCTGGTTGTCAATGGACTGCAGGACCCAAGGCAGCATGGTTTCACCAGGGGGAGGTCATGTCAGACCAACCTCGTTGAATTTTTTGACTGGGTGACTAGGCAGGTGGATCAGAGGAGGGCAGTGGACATGGCCTATCTGGACTTCAGCAAGGCCTTTGACACAGTGCCACATAGAAGACTATTACACAAACTGGGGAATATGGATGTGGGCAGGACAGTAGTGTGGTGGGTAGGTAACTGGCTGGGTGGCAGGACACAGAGGGTGGTGGTAAATGGCTGTCACTCCACAGAGGGAAGAGTGACCAGTGGGGTACCACAGGGATCAGTGCTGGGACCAGTCCTATTCAACATCTTCATCAGTGACATTACGCAGGACCTAGAAGGCAGAATTTCACTGTTCGCTGATGATACAAAGCTCTGTAACAGAGTAGACACACCAGAGGGTGTAGACAGAATGAGAAGGGACCTGCAGAAACTTGAAGAATGGTCAGGGGTTTGGCAATTGAAATTCAATGCAAAGAAGTGCAAGATAATGTATATGGGGCACAAAAATCCTCGCACAATATATCATTTGGGGAGATGGAGGATATAGCATGCACCAAGCAGGAAAGGGATCTTGGGGTTATCATCTCTGATGACCTCAAGGTAGGGAAACAGTGTGACAAGGCAGCAGGTAAAGTAAAAAAGATGCAGGGATGCATAGGCAGGGGCATCACCAGCACGAAAAGGGAGGTCATAATTCCACTATACAAGACACTAGTGAGGCCCCACCTGAAGTACAGTGTACAGTTCTGGAGACCTTACCTACGTAAGGACATAGACAGGGTAGAGAAGGTTCAGAGGAGGGCAACAAAGATGGTACATGGATTGCATCACAAGTCCTATGAGGACAGGTTGAAGGAACTGAATATGTACTCCCTGGAGGAGAGGAGGGAGAGAGGGGATATGATAGAGACAAACAAGTATCTTACAGGGAGGAACAGGGTGCAGGAATATACTATTTGTAAGTGAAAAAGATGTTCCAGGACTAGAAGGCATGGGATAAAGTTGGAGGGAGGACGATTCAAAGGAAGCGTGAGGAAGAATTTCTTCACAGAATCGGTGGTGGACAAGTGGAACACCCTGCCAGAGGAAGTGGTGGGGGCTGAAACAATCATGGGATTTAAGAATGCATGGGATAGACATAAAGGAATTCTGGAGGTCAGGGGTAAGGGGCAACAGACTTCTAGGAAAACGTAAACTGAACTTACAAGCTCAAATGGGCAAACTGGGTGGGCCATAGGCTCTTATCTGCCGACGCTGTCTATGTATCTCAGGATTAACCCAAACTCTGTGCAGTAGCCCATTAAATTTTTTAAAATCTTGATTCACTCTGTTTTTGTTTCACCCCCAGCTGCTTAAAATAACCTTGGAGAGAACCAATAATTTGTTCAGAGACAAAATCACAATCAGTTGTCCATTTAGTTTCAGCATTTTCATAAATCAATCCCTTATGTCCAGCAATCTTTCATTGCTACTGTTTTTTCAGGCATTTTTTTTTCTTTCCTGGACTTTCAGATCTGGAGTTGGCTCAAGCAAGTCTAAATCAAAGTCACCAAAAGGAAGAGTCCCCAACATCTGAGATTTTCTTTGCCTATGCTCTTCCTATCAAAGCTGCTAACCCAGTTGGATTTACTCCCTTTATGATTAACTTTGCAAATCCTGGAACAGGTAACTTAGGTATTACCTACACTTTCATTTGATGCAATACCCAATTAATGTTCAGAGTCATTTGGGTGGTGTAATAGTATCAAGTGTCCTTGTGGATTTATATGACATTAAGTATCTGGTCCTTTTGAAGAGTCTTTTCTCAGAACTCCAGCATGAACCAGGGTCAGTCAGCTTCCCAAATCTATAAGTCCCTCAAGACTTATCTCCCATCTTGACATCTGTTAAATACTTGTCCCAACTTGCAAAGGCCAAATTTGCTCCAGTATCACTCACCTTATTTTTATGGCAGTTTCTTGCAATATGGCAGAGCTTATTATTACAGTTACAGCAAATAAAGTATTTGGGTGCAGATTTGTTACCCCCATTATAGTTTTTATCTGCTATGGAGCTAAATCAGGAAAAAGAGGGTCTTACCATTCCTTGGCTCTTTTTTCACTGCTGCAGTGTCTATCTGGTCATCCGATAGTCCTCAAACAAAGAAACAGCCTCTTCCCCACTTTCTGGTTGGTGTTCTTTTACCCAGAGCTGCACTTCTATAGAAAGGATGTGAGTGAATTGCTGTATTGCAAATATGTTTATGATCTGTTGGACTGTCGCCCTCTGGTTGGAGCCATTTAATGAGAAGTTCCATGAGTCAGGTGAAGGCTTCTTGAGGATTGTCGTCTGAGTTGTACTTCAGGGATTGGAATCTCTGCCTGTAGGTCTCTCCTGAGATGTCATGTCTTTTAAGAATTTTTCTTTTCACAAGGTCATAGTTTTTTGGCTGTACATTGCCCATATTTCTGTAGCCAAGTTGGGCTTTACCTGTTGGACACTGCACCAGCCTGATTATCCATTGCTATTTTGGACATTTGCAGGCTCTGGCTATCCTTTCAAAACTTGTCTGGTATCCTTAAATATCATCTGTGGTAAACAACTTTCAAAGTGTTTAATGTCTTTTAAGCTGTTTGTGTTTTGTTGATCTGCTGGACCTGTACCAGATCCTCAAGCTTTAATAGCTTGCAAGGCATCCTGCCATCACAGAATCATAGAATCATAGAAGCTTGATAGCAGAAAAGGATCATACCGGCCCATCTAGTTTGCCCTTTTTTCCCCCTACACCTCCCCCTCCCTGCCTGCCCCCACCCTCCCACCAATACTCAGCCCCATATGCTTCTCCCATGCCCTGTTGAATTCTTCCACTGATTTAGCCCCCATTATTCCATCTGGCAGTCTGTTCCAGGGCTACACCACCCTCTCTATAAAGAGACTCCCCCTCACACTGCCCCTGTATCTTTTTCCTTGCAGTCTGAGGCTGTGCCCTCTAGTTCTGACCTTCTCCTTCCTCTTAAGTAAACCATCTTCTCCCACTTTATTGAGCCCCTTTACATATTTAAAAGTTTCAATCATGTCTCCCCTTTCCCTCCTTGTCTCCAGCATGTACAGATCCAGCTCCTTACACCTCTGCTAGTATGACTTTCCCTGCATACCCTGCACTATCTTGGTTTCCCTCCTCTGAACCCTCTCCAATGCATCTATATCCTTGAGGAGATGTGGCCTCTAGAACTGAACCCCATACTCCAGATGTGACCTCACCATGGCTTTGTAAAGGGGCATTATTATCTCCCTCCTTCTGCTAGTAATGCCCCTGCCTATGCATGCCAACATTCCATTGGCATTTCCTGCCACCCTGCTATATTGGATTCCTATCTTACAGTTCGAGGACACTGTGATCCCCAGATCCTTCTCCTGTTCTGTTACTTTGATTTCCTCCCCACCTAGGGTGCACCCTGCTCTTCTGTTCCTATTCCCCAAGTGCATCACAGCTCACTTTTTGGAATTAAATTTCAGCTGCCACATCCCAGACCATTTTTCAAGTGTCTTTACGTTCTCCCTCATGTCCTCCACCCCCTCTGGGGTGTCCACCCTATTGCATAGTTTCATATCATCAGCAAATAGGCACATCCCCCTCAAAACTTCTGCAATATCACTGATGTAGATGTTGAAGAGAAGCAGACCCAAAACTGACCCCGTGGCACTCCATTCTTCACCCTCCCCATCCCAGAGTGCACCCCATTTAGCACCACCCTTTGAATTCTTCCTGCCAGCCAGGCCTCAACCCAGCTTGTTATTTTCCCACCCAATCCCAGGCTTTCTATCTTGCTCACCAGCCACCTATGGGGGATGGTGTTGAAACCTATCACTGCTCATCGCTCTGCATCTCTTCTCTGTTTCTCTAGATCCTGCATCTCTTTTTCCCTCTATGTTTCTCAGTCTGTCTTTGTTGTATAGCCGACCATTCGAAGAAGGCAGACATGCTTTTAGGTTCTGTCCCTGCCTGTTCTTCTTCTATCACTGTTGCCGGCTGTATAGTCTCAATTAGTTTCTGCTTCTAGCCTGGCTACAATTCTTCTGGTAATCACTCCTGGACTTGCTGTTGCAGGATCCATACCTTTCTTCTATGCTTCCCTGCTACCAAGTCTACTACCCATGCACAAAATTGCTGGCTTAGACTATAGACAATGTAAATCCCAGTTCTAAAACCAACTGTTGTAGATACATAGGTCCAGAAGCATCAGTAATCCAGGAGAAGTTATAAAATTCACAAGTAGCATTTTATTATTACCTGAACAATATAAAATTCACAAGTAGCATTTTATTATTATCAATAACAATAAAAAATAAAATTGTGCAGGATAGCTCTTGAGTCTTGATACAAGCGGGTCAAACAAACAGAAGTCCTTGGTCTGAGACTCTCTTTAAAATCTCCTTCTCTCTCCATCTCTAAACAAAACACTGCTCTCTTTTTATAAGATATTTCCTCTCGTAATTAAATTCTGCATCCTGTTCTTGTAAAAGACACCACCTGTGTTTCACAAAATGTATTAAGATTTTGTCAATTTCTTTCCTGTGAGCAGCCTGAAGAATATCTTAGTCTTCTTAACAGGTGCAACCAATTAAGATATCCTGGGCTCAATTCAGAAAGCTTGGTGCAAGCTGTGGAAAACAGCAGCTTGCGCTGATTGTCAATGCACCAGGGACCCTGCACCCTATTCACTATCGGGCAGGGTCTTGGTACCAAAGTCCCACAGCTTGTGGCAATGTGGCAGTGTGGCACAAAGATGGTGCACCTCACTGGTTTACTGCAAGGGTGGTCAGCTGGGCACTATGGGAGTGGCTGTTGCTGGCATCACACCACAAAGGATTCCCAATGCATATATTTTATGTAAATGTGGGCTACAGGGTTAGTGTACAGGACAAATTCAATGCCAGAGACCACAAACAGGTGGTGACAAATGTTCCCTCCTGCCCAAGGAAGGCTCTGGAGGGTGGCACATGGAGTGTTAGACCACCACATGGCTGGTCTAACTATCCTGGACCATGTGCCCTCAGGGTGGACTTCCTGAATCCCCCATTGTGGATATGGCAGCTTGCATCTGTGGCAAGCCCCCTAGCACAATGGTGCAACCATATGCTTGGCATAGACCTGGCACAGGCTGGTCTGGCACACAGGATTCCCAGTTTGGTACGGGGGCCTTCCTGAATTGGGAACTCCACAACTTGTGGCACAAGGTGCCACATGCATCAATTCCGGTTGACGCAGGCACCTTGCACCAACTTCATAGCATTCTGAATTGAGAACCCTGTCATAGGGTTGATTTCCTGCTGATAATTCTGCAAACAAGCTTGTGGATCTTGAAATGCACCTCAAGTTTAACCCCCTGTGTTCCAGATAAACTCAAACAGCTTTTTGCAGACATGTCAATATAACAATTATATACATTTGCAAACCAAGAGATCCCAGTTCTACATAAGGATTCATATATTTTTTACCCACAGAAAAGAAAGGGAAGAAAGAAAGAAAAAGGAACAGTAAATGAAGGAAGGGAGATAGCATGGGCAAATTTTGGGACTATCAGAGTGACCAATTCTTAGGTGCCTCAAGAAAAGTTGATTGCACAATCAGACAGGCAAGACACAGAAAAGTCACAGAAAAGGAGATTACAGAATAGGTCCTTGCTTTTAACTCTCTCTGCATTACAAATGGGACAGGGTCTTATTCAACACTGTCACACAGGGGAGCTATCTTCAATGCAATACCTGGCCACCATCACAGTTCTACTCAAGCCAGGCAAGGACACCTCTTAATGTGCCTCTAATTGTTCCATATCTCTGCTCAAGGTGAACTATATGGTGGTGGCCAGAATACTGGCAGGCAGACTTGAGGGGATCCTGCCTTCTATCATTTATGAGGACCAGAGTGGATTTTTTTAAGGGCAGACATGCAGGAAACAACATCAGAAGGTCCCTGAATATGTTGTGGACATGATCGGGGGGGACTTCTTGGCCTGGTCTGCTAGCCCTAGATGCGGAGAAGACCTTTGACCAAGTTGAGTGGCCCTACATGTTTGCCACCCTTCAGAAATTTGGGTTAGGTGCACTTCTCATCTTCTGGACTGCAGTTCTCTATAAAATCCCTAAGCCTCAAATCCTGACAAAAGGAGGTTTTTCTGAATCCTTCCAGCTCAGCTGGTGAACCAGATGGGATGCCTCCATCTCTCCTCCTCCATAAAATGACCATAGAGCCCCTGGCATTTGCTATTTTAAGCAACAAAGGAAAAAAAAGGCATTGGGCTGGGAGCCCACTATATCATCTCTCTTTTTGTGGATGACGTGCTCCTACACCTATCAAACCCAGCCAAAACTCTACAAGATTTGACTGCGATCTTCCAGGCACATGGTAATATGTCAGGCCACAGAATCAAACTGAGGCAAATGTGAATGACTTCCTTTGAGGGAGGGCATGGGTCCACCACTACATGTGGCTGGCTTCCAAATCAATGCAGCTGACACACTGAAATATCTTGGGGTTATCCTGCTAAAGAAACTCTCTCAGCTCTGGACTTTAAACTATGAGCCTGTACTACAAACTATGAGCCTGTACTACAAGCCACCAAAACTGACTGTGTGAGGTGGAGGAACCTGCCTCTTATCCTTATTAGAAGGGTGAACACTTTTAAAGTGAGTATCCTACCCAAGTTTCTGTTCCAGGTGCTCCCATGCTGGGTCCCCCCAAAATGTTTGCATCTGCCAAGGGCTGCATTATATCCTTCTTGTAGAATGGGGCTTGGACAAGAATAAATCAGACATTTCTACAGCGGCCCTTGATGGAAGGGGGCCTAGGGCTCCCAAACTTGAGACATTATTACAGTACCTGTCCACCCAGCTGGCCTTTCTTAAGGATACTGCTTCTGAGGGTCAATGTGGCTGGCATGGATCCCCATGGAGCTGGGGATACTGGGGTGCCCCTTTATTCAGCAACCACTGACACAAGCTTTAACCTCACGTATTATTAAAAGGTCGTGATTCCTATCAGTAGAGCTATGACCAGAGCCTGATTTAGTGGCCATATTGTGATTGCTCACAGTACAGGCTTATTTCCATATGCAAATATCAGGAAAGCAGCCTTGGGGGGTGGGGGGGTAACAACTCTACCTAGGCCAACAGTCCTCTCATTTGCCAGGTGGGAATGCAAAGGGTTTAAAGATGGTCTCCCAGCTGAATGAAGAAGCCACCTTAAAATCATTTCAGGACTTAGTGAAAGAGTTTGGTTTAACACCACACAACTTCTTTGCCTACTTACAAATATATACCAAACTGGGCAACTTAATGGGCTCTTATCAACATCCCCTCCTCCCGGAAGCGCACCTTTAGAAGAAATCGTTATGTATTTAAATGATAAAAGGAAACCATTTCAGCAAGTGTATTGCATGCTAGTGAAACATGGGTCATCAGAAGCCACTGGGTTGAGGACCTGAGGATGGAATCCCTCTCAGATCTGGACTGGAGGGCAGCTATTAGGTCAGTATATATCTCTTCGAAAAGTAACTGGCTGAAGCAGATACAATATAATTTTCTCCATAGAGTATACTTCACCCCAGAAGTGATGCATAGAATTGACCCTGCTTGATCAGATACATGCCCCACATGCAAAGTAAGGAGGGGCTTCTTCTACCACTTAGCCAAGGCATGCCCCAAGATATCAAAGAACTAGGAGGTGTAGTTGGCTTGCTTGCAAACATGCTGGGGAGGCTCCATGCAGCCCAATCATATGTAATTCTGCTCAGCTGTACCCCACAAGGCAATGCACAACCACAGTACTCACACCTGCTGTGGCTTCTGGGCTTAGCAAAAAGAAAGTATTAGTACAAGGCTGACTGTCAGAAAAGGCACTACCAGTGGCTAAATGGTATAATCAACTATTAGAATGCATGAGGCTAGAAACATTGCAATATGTGACTCAAGAGACACACCAGATATATGAACGGATGTGGACACCTCAGGGTTTGCCCTGGGATCTGGTATGTTCCCCTTGTAATCCCTCCCATCATATAAAAAACTTAATGGAGCATACTTAAGCTGAACTGTGATATAGGTCAGTTTTTTTGGTGAGGGGGAACCAACCCCAGGAGCCTCCTGGGAACCATGAAGATTGCAACACTAGTTTTAAATTTGGAAAAAAGACAATGCCGTGATACCCAATTAGGCAGCACTTGTTAAGGCAATTCAGCGACAAACTGCTATGACTATAATGATGCACCAAATTAGCCGCTCCACTACAGCACTGTGCCAGATCATGGGAGACAACAAGACATCTGGCACCAGTAACAGTGTAAAATTTATATTAGAAAATACAAACAATTTACAGTGCAGTGCAGTTCCTGTGCAAATAATGAAAAACCACTTTAACAGCAAGGGAAACAGACCTGACCTGGTTTCACCAGCATAGAGCTATGTGCCACCATACCTATACCAGGTAGCCTGTGCGCCCTGGCTGGCCTATTAGTCCCTATATGAGTTAGGTACTGGATCGATGAAAATGAATCTGTACTGAACCTTTGAATCTCAATAAATAAGCTTTTAAAAGAACTTTGTTTAATATTTCCAAGAACCATATTGGTAGATTTGTTAACTTTATTGCATTCTTTAGAACTTTTTAGGTCCTTAGTAATCATCAGATCCAGCTCTCTTATTTTGTCCATTACCTAGAGCTCTACGCCTCCCAAGTTTTAAATGAGTTGATTTTTATTATATTCAAAGTAGATGACTTTACACTTGCTAGCATTTAAGGTCATTCCCAATTTAATTGTCAAATGATACATTTTATTTATGTTTGATTGTTCTTTTAAAGCACCTTGCTCAGTTGCCATTATTCTCCCAACTTTAGTGCCACCTGAAAATTTTGACAATCAGCTTCCCAGCTCCAAACACTTGATGTATAAGTCAAAAAGGGTTGGTCCCACCAAAGACCTCTGGGTATGCAGCTTCCCATTGAACACTACTCCAAGAACTTCTTTTTCACACAGACCTTTTGTCTCCTCTCCTGGAAACAATTTCTTATCCTACTGGTTAATTTACAATGTAAGCAAATTATTTAATATATGTGTGGCACCTTATTGAAGACCTTGCTAAAACTGAAATACAGCACATCCACTAGAATTCCTTATCTACCTCTATTGTTGCCATATCCATGAACATCAGCAAGTTGGTTTAGCATGACCTTTCTCCCCTTAAAAAGTGCTGATTTTCTTCCTAGAGTTCCTCCATCACAAGTATATGTAGCCTTTACCTAAATATTCTTTCCATTACCTTGAAGACCACCAGTGTCAGCCTTACCAGCCTGTAGTTTGCAGGTTCCTCTTTATATCCACCCTAGTGTAATACCACTATGTTTGTTGGCAGTCCTCCAATCCACTGTGACAACTCCAGTGACCAAGGATACTTGTAAAATGCCAATCAAGGGTTCTTCTAACTTGTCTGCTTCTACCCCAAGTATCCTTTGGTGCAGTCCATCTGGTCCAGGTGACATGCTCACTACCAATTTCTTCAGTTACTTTATTACCTACCTCACTATAATATATCTATCTATGATACTCAGATTCCAGTGAGTTTCAGGATTATCTTCCAATTTTTTCTCTCCCATGACAGAATTTCATGGTTCCAGAATTAATTGTAGAACTACAGCATGAATTTAACAATATAATTTAACAATATGGCTTTTACTTATGGATCTTTTGTAATTTCTTCCCACTGAAGGGCCCTTTCCCCTTCCTCTGACTGGTTTGGGAACCAGTAGACCTTCCCTAGCCTTACGTGTCTGCCCCTCTCCACTATTGGATATGCCCAAAGGGATGCCACCCTGATTTCTCCCCTATGGAATCTTACTCCAAGTCTATGATGCCCTCTATGATGTACAAAGTCACTCACACTCCCTACCTCCCTGTCCATTCCAAACATGGTGACTCACTCTCCCTACCTCCCTGTCCATTCCAAACATGACACAGCCAGGTACTGAAAGGTCCCAACTGTGGATTTCCATGACTGTTACAATATCCAGTGGTGTTTCCTCAGCCAGCACCTGGATGTCCCCCATTGTGTTCTCCAGGCTCCTTGCATTTAGGCTGCCTACTATTCAGGAGTCTGCTGCCCTTTCTGTACCCTGCTTTCCCTTCCTTCCACTTGTTTATCCTTCTGTCCCTCCCTTGTGATTTGCATTTACATTATTCTTGTTAAGTCTCTGCATTAACTTGTTAGTTGGGAGACTGCCTGCTGGGTCTCCAATGACTGGGAATACACACTGGATAACCATAGCTACATCGTCCCTCTTGCAGGTTATGTGGCAAGAGAGATAAGCATTAATCTTTTGGGCCACTGCATTTACCTCCTCTGTGGAACGGTGGTTACCATTCTACTTGTATAGTCTCCTATCTATCCAGAACTATCCTCAGTCCCCCACAGAGTTAAAACCCTGTTCCATGCACCACTCCTTTAGCCATGAATTACAGTGAGTGATCTAGTGAAACCTAGCCTCCTCCTTATACCACACAGACAAAACCTCAGATAAAATTACTTTGGCTGCTGACAGCTTCAGTCCCCCTGCCTATTTCTTAAAGCTGTCTTTGACCTTCCCATTGTGCTATCATTAGATCATTTGTTCCTAGATGGATATCACAGTTGGCCCCTCCCTGCTCCTCACATTCCTTACTATCCAATTTGGGTGAGTCTGGGCAAGATGGTAGAAGCATTTTAAGCTACAACTTAAAGGCACTAGCTGCACACTCAAGCAGACGCTGATAGACTAGGAGGTCTGTTTCTGCTGGCACATTCATATGTATGTATGTAAAAAAGAGATAAGTTGGTGTCTGGGTCAGCAGACCCTTTTAGGCTTTGTGTGACTGTGCAGTCTGTGGCAGTTTTGAGGATAATCTTTGTTTTTGGAAAAACAAAGTAAACAGGAGTAAGAGTGGATTTTGCATTGAAGTTAGAGGTTAAAAGTGTGAATACATTAGGTGTTCATTTAAAAAAAACTCTATTAAAGGAATAAAGGAGCCCACAAAATGCCAGACTAGCCGGTTTGGTTTGGGCATTTGAGTACAGGACAGAGGTGGATGTCCCTAAAGATGAGTGCCGAGCCTGTTTGGCAGGAGGTACTTTCAGCTAGGCTATTGTGGTGGGAGAATGTATATCTCAGCCAGTCAGATTACAGCATTCTTACTATCCATTTCATAAGTAAGCAACAAGACTTAAAGGGACACTGTCAACCTTTTTTGCATCATATTATTTCCAGGTAAATCCCCACATTTTATGATTGCCTACTTTCTCTAAAATTCATTGATGTTGCTGGTTGTTTAATCTGCCTCTTTGCTTATTAGAACTGAAATGCGTGAGAATTTATAGTTATATACAGCCTTGTTTTTCTCCAAATTGTTTACCTAAGCTTACAGCATACTTCCTGAACGTTAGAAACACCCTCAAACAGTGCAGCCACTCATGATACAATAGTCTCTACTCCCACTGCATAATGAGTAGCTAGATAGTGTTGGGGGTGTTCCAGAGGCCAGAAAAGTTTCAGGTGTAGTTGGCCAAGAAATGTAAACAAACATGTTTTGGTGTGGTAACACCAGTATGGTTGACACTCAGTTTTTTACTTTTTAAAAGGAAAAAGGAGTCTGAATCAAACAACCAGCTATATCAGCAGTCTCTATAGAATGAGAACAATCAAAAAATGTGTTTTTTAAACTAGGGACACTTTTTTTTTTTTAACCTTCTTCTTTATCCCCCTTTCCTACCCTGGTGTCCACTCCTTCAGACTGCTCATCCCCCTTATGCCACTCACCCAGGATCTGCCCCTAGAGTGCCTCTCCCCTCCCTCCTTCTGCACATTGGGGTCTGTTCTGGGTTCGGGTCTTGGGTGGAGCCATTTTCATCTAGGACCACCGAGGGGTTTATCCGTTTTCTCCCTTCTACCCACTGAGGACGTCGGCACACAGGACTGACGTCCAGACAGATGGTGTGCTGATGCACGCCATTGTCAAGTGCCCAGATGTCCTCCCCTCCCTGGCTCTTGGCCTGTGCCCCGGTGCCCGTGCTTCCACCGGCCCCGGAGCATCGGGTGCATATAGCACCCCAGGAACCCACCCTGAGAGGACAGCATCCATTGGGATGCTCGATCCTCCTCCTCCCTCGACTCTCAGCAACCCGAGTCCGCTCCCAAACCCGGGTCGCCTGGTGGCGAGTGTGGCGTCCAGCGCCTCACCCTCAGCGCCACCAGGCCGGCAACTAGGGACACTTTGAGGCCAAATGGGGTTGACAGTGTCCCTTTAAAGAGCAGTTTCCTACTATTAGTTGTGCTGCCCTCCCTCAGCCCATTTGATAACTTACCGCCACAGACAGCTACCAAAGAAGTGTGGCATCCAAAGTCATTCTTTTGTAAAAGTTATTTTGCTCATAAAATTAAAATCCATCCCGCCGACAAAAAAAAGGGCTGACTTCCTGGTCCGCAAACCATGCCCCCAAGTCGGCCCAAGCAACTCTGTTTTGTGATGTCACAAAATGAAGGCCGTGTGATCACACACCATTCACTTATAATGGGACTGATATTGTCACATAGTTTTAGACTATGTACTGTCGGGATTTTCTTATATCAAAGTGATCGATCGACTAATAGGTTCTAATTAGGTTGATCATAGCAGGATTTAAGAAAACTGACAGTAATAGAATATAAACTATGTGACTAACATTGGCCCCATCATAGAATTAATGAGCGTGCGCGATGCAGCCTCATTTTGTGACATCAACAAAACAGGGCTGGATGGGCCGACGGAGGGCATGGTTTGCAGACCGAGAAGTCAGTCCTTTTCTCACTGGTGTGATGGATTTTAATTTTACAAGCAAAATAACTTTTAAAACAATGACTTTTATGCTACTTCGTTATAGCTGTCTGTGGGGTAAGACGAATGGTTAGCTAGAAGCATTAGGAAGCTGCTCTTTAATAGGGGTGTGTGTTTGTGCTGGGACACTTGCACACATTTGCTGAGTTGAAGCACAAGGCTGTAGGCCAAGTATTTCCACATTCTGCGGGCTGTCACTATCTCACACAAGACACACCCTAGAGTGCCTTGTTATTATTATGAAATGGGTCCACTGCTATTAGTAAAGAAATAATTTAAAAATATATTATTTAAACTAATAAAAAGGTGGAAAAACTGAGAGAAATAAAACTCCAAAAAAATGTAGTTGCATACATAGTATTGGTGCTTGGTCAGCAGGTGGTGATAACACTGCATATAAATAGCATGTCCTTCTCCAGGCAAATAAGGACAGCACTGACTTTAGTGAAGGCAGACACTGTGCACGCTGCTATATTAGTGGTAGTTTGGTGAACCCTGTCTACAGAAGAGTTGCATTGATCAGCAGTTTGGAGAGGAAAGGTCCATTCTGTGAGTACTATTGGAGCTTTTTAAGAACAGTCATGATTAAATGGCAAGTTGCTGTGTGATGCCACAGCAGCAATTTTGACAAGCCCAGCCAGGGTATTAAAACTGGAGTTACATTGTTTAGCAGTTTTGAGGACAGCAGTCGGTTTCTGAACCATGTAAGGGCTTTCTAAGAACAGCTGCAATCAACAGCACATTATTATGCCCTGCTGGAGGTTAACTGGTGGTAGTATAGTAGCTGCTACTTATATCTGTTTTATAGAGCCAGATTAGTGCATTTTAACAGATTTTTATGTGCTGCTTCTGTATTGGGAGCTGCACCAGCGCTTTTATACTGGTAGCAGTGGTTGGCAGGAGACTTGTTTTGGTGAGAGGAGATAAACTTAAAAATTTGAGACGGTAAAAACAAAGGCTGATGGGCAATGTGAGGGCTCTGTCAGAGGCATGGCTATCTGTATTGTAGTGTGTAAGTGGAAGGAACTTTTAAAATGTCGCTGCATTTTTGTTTCTTAAAATTTAAACAGAAACAGTGGTGATGCCAGGGCAGCCACATTTGATGTAGAGATTGCTTTGCCAATTTAAAAGTGTAGTGATTCTGTGGGTGATGTGTTGAAAAGGACACAAATCTTTTTCTGGTGTGGTTGGGCTGGGATATTGCACCTGGGTTCCATGGTCCTCTGCCAACCACACTGATAGATTTTTTTCTACCCATTTAATAAGTTGAAAGATGTTCTCTCAATAAGATCAATGATAATCGCCTTCATACGTAACTAACTGGGTTTGTAGAGACTTAAAGACCTTATTCTGGTCCTTTTGGGGCCAGTGATTTTCAACATTGAAAGTTTGAGGCAGCTAATCCATCTCACTCTTAGGTTTAGTGTTCCAGAAGCTTTTTACTCATGATGGATTCAGGCTGATTCTAAGTCAAGGTTCATCTGAAGTAGTGAGGGTTAATGGCTGCTAAGGAATAATGCCCACCAGAATTGCTGTTGAAAGACTTACCTATGTCAAGATTTATGGATGCAACAAAACATTAGTCTTTTGAACTGGCATCTTATGAAAGATTCTGTAAGTTATACTTGGCAGCCCTGCCTCTTATTATCCAATTCAGATACCCTTATTTAAGATAGCATTGATACAACAAAGCTAACAGCATTACTCATTCAAAGAAAACAGAAACCAAGTAAGCAGGGATGTAATAAAATAGAGGTGAATTTCATGTATGACACTGCAAACAAAGAAACTACACAAAATTACAGTTATTTTATAGTGCTGTGAAAATTTTTTCTGTCACGTAGGCCATAACACACTTCAGTAAAATCCCTGCCTCCTTAAGGTTTCAGTTAGTTCTACAACTTTTCATGTTAGATAAAATATTTCACATGGTAAATCACGAGGAATCAAAGTGATTATTGCTTTTAAAGTACAGGTTTCTACTAAAAGGAAGGGTTTAAAACATTTTGGCTTACAATACTTGCTTTTACATTCAGTGGTTTCCTGGGTTTCTAATTCATCTCATAATTGATTTTACAAATACTTTCATATAAACTGTTACTTATTTCACAGTAAGTTTCAAAAATATGTACTGTAGGATTCCATTCCCAGTAATTAAGTGTGGTGGAGCCCTGTAGCACCACCACACTTTTGTGCTATACACAAAGACCTTCATTAGAACTTGTGGCTCACTGGACAAGAGTTAGTGGGTGCTAACATCTGACGAGCCACACTGCACATGAGGTGCACATATGAACATCTGGCAAAACTCATTTTCATTTCAACTGGAGAATGGGGGAACTCATCCCCCAGCACCTGGTCCAGAGTTTTGTTTACAGCCACAATGGATGTTGACTCACTGAGGAGGTTGTTTGAACTTTTATTTGCACCTCTATACATTGTGATCGAGAAATGGGCTCTGTGTCTTTGTCCATCAGAATTCATCCGCTTCTGCTGCTTATTTTCCAATTGATGACATACTCCTAAGCATGTGGTGTCACAGTAATTTTCACAGCAGCAATCTGTATGATGTTACAATTAGCAGTTATTGATCGATTGGTTGATTTATGTATGTATGGTTTAAGGGAAGAAAAATGGAGGGTTATGGATTTATGATGCTTTGACTGTGACTGTATAGTAAGCATGTATTGGTTTACTATAAATCTATTTTCAAGCTGCTTATATGACTTGTTTCTTGATTAAAACTTTGAAGAGCTGAGTCGAGTTGGGTTGGACCATTTCTGATTGTAATTTTGGAACTGCTGACCCTATTTGGATTCATAAATTCATTCTGGTTTGTGAGTAGTATATGCACTATGGCAAGATTTTCGTTGAACTGAAGCTCTGACTGGGACTAATGTGTAAACTGTTAATTTGCTGAACTGATTTATTTATAAGTTGTCCGATTGATATGAATTAGAGCACTCTAAAGCAATTGTGGGGTTTATTGCGGGGTGAGCTGCTGGGGTGCTTGTTGTTTGTTTTGTTGTCCTTGCTGGGCTTGGGACAGGTGGTATTTTTCCCAGTCTACCAGAGGGTGGGCACAGAGAAACGATGCCTTCTAGGCCTGCTAGTGGGGTCCACTGGTGAGTGGTTCCTTTCTGGAGGCCATAGTCCTGTTCCTGGTGGGGGTAAAGTCTTCCCCATAAGCTTTGGCAGCTATTTTTCCCCACGAACCCCTCATTGGATTTAGTTATTTATGCCTGAATAAGTTACAAGCTTATCAAATTACCTGTCTATTAAATTCTGTAGATTTTGGTGACAGCAAAATCTAAATTTAATTATTGGATTGGGGAAGTGAGAGGCCTTAATCCTTTTATAAGATATTTAACATCGGAAATATGAGTGTTGTTGCCATTTCAGGATTTTGTGGGATATGGTTCTGGGATAATATGGTTATTTATTCGAATGTTGTTTGACCTGTGTTTCATAATAATTTATTAATTTGTTTATGAGGTTATTGAGTTGCCTGTTTAGATATTTTTGGATAAATAATTGTTTATTGAAATGTGTTGGGAATGCATTAAGACGGTCAGGAGCTATTCTCCCACTCTGCTTCGTGACCTCCGTCCTTTTCAGTGTTCCCCTCTGGCACCTGAAGTCTACAACATATGCCAATCATTGGGGATAGGGAGAAGGCATTTGAGGGGTAAATGGTCTGGGCAACGTGGGAGAATGGAAAGGGGTTGATCGATTGAGGTAGTGGGGACTAGGAGACACCCTGGGGTAAAATGGGTTCAGGAGAGGGGTTTTCCCTGCCTGATTCCCATACTAAAAGTCTCCGCAAATTGTGGGCCAGTACTGCGCTCCTCTTCAAAAACCCATCCAACCCGGATGGTGTTATGCAATGCCAGGTCAATTAAAAACAAGACCGCTATTATAGCAGATCTTGTTGCAACATCTGATCTGGCATGCATCACCGAGACCTGGTTGGATGAGGATGCAGGCCCTATTTTGGCTTCTGCTGCTCCATCTGGGTTCTTGGTGATACACTGCCCGAGGTTGGATTGTAGGGGCAGGGGTGTAGCCATCTTTTTTAGAATAGAGCTGGGTCTTATGGATGTACCAGTGGGTGTCACTGGATCCTTTGAGTGTATCCTGGGAGCAGGTGCAGGGTTCAGGATTCTCCTCATCTACCGGCCACCCGGTGATGGTGGAGAATTCCTGAAGGAGTTTGTGGACTTCATCGTCGACGTAGCGCTGGAGTCGCCCAGATGGTTAATACTGGGTCGACGGTGAACTCTCGCCTTTTGGGAAAAATCTCTTTCAACTTATGACAATGTTGGGTCTTACACAGGTGGTTACCTCTGCCACCCATGTAGGGGGTCACTCATTGGATCTAGTGTTCCTATTGGAGTTGTAAGCTGCACATTTGGGGATGGAACCAAATGTGTGGACAGACCATCATATCATAAGATTTAGCTTCGGGGCACCCCTTAATAGGCCTGCCCCTATGGAGACGGTACAATATCGCCCTTTAAGGGGAATTACCCCCGAAGGCCTCTTGGCAGTCTTGGACCTATTGGGTATTTTGAATGAGTGCATGGATCCAGGGGATCTCGTACTTGCCTATAATAAGGCTGTGGGTGATACTCTGGATCAAATTGCACCTGTTCATGTTTGTCCACGCATTCAGTGCCCAAGATCTTCATGGTTTGATGGTTTTTTGAAGGAGCTGAGGAGAGTAGGGTGAAGGTTAGAGAGAGCTTAGCGAAAGTCCGGCCTTGATGCTGACAGACTTAGATTGATAGACCATTTTAAAGTCTATCAATTAGCAATCACCCATAAGAAGGCAGAATTCCTGTCCATGGAGATTGCTTCTGTGTGGAATCGACCAGCTCAACTCTTTCAGACTGTTGACAGATTGTGCAATCCACTCTGTCTGCAGTCTGGAAGAGATTTTTCACAGATGAAGTGTGATGAGCTTGCTCGTTTCTTCACAGATAAGATTGCCGGCATCAATTAGGGCATCTGTCCTGCTCTCTCTTTAGAGAGTTGCAGTGGTCGGCGAGAGGAAGCAAGCCTTTGTGTCACCTGGTCTGACTTTAGTAGGCCGGCATTCATGGATGTTGTGAGGATTATCCAGACTGTTCGACCAACCCGCTGTAGTTTGGATCCGGGCCCTACGCCACTATTAATAAGTTGTGTAGATGTTATCTGCCTGATCCTTGCTGAAATTGTCTGGAAATCTTTGAAGCAAGGGGTTTTCCCTGCCCCTTTAAAGGAGGCAGTCGTTCGACTGCTCCTTAAAAAACCTTCATTGAATCCTGACGTCCCAGCTAACTACAGAACTATCTCTAACCTGCCCTTTGTGGGTAAGGTTATTGAAAAGGTGGTTGTGATTCAGTTGGATGACCATCTTATAAATCAACATCTATGAAGCTCTCCAGTCAGGATTTAGGAAAAGTCATAGCACTGAGACTACTCTTGTCTGGGTTTTACATGATCTTCTAATTGCGAGAGATTGAAAGGCTCGTACTATTCTAGTCCTTCTTGATCTCTCTGCAGCATTTGATACTATGGACCACGGTGTGCTGTTGGAGCACCTGCTTTTTTTCTGGACTGTCTGGCACAGTTCTATATTGGTTTCAATCATTCCTCATGGAGCAGACTCAGAGAATCACTATGGGGATTTATTCCTCTGATACCATCTCTCTGTCCTGTGTGGTGCTGCAGGGCTCCATTTTGGTGCCCATGTTATTCGCAGTGTATATGTTGCCATTAGGAGATATCATTAGGTGTTACAGTCTGGGTTTTCACTGCTATGCAGATGATACCCAGCTGTATCTGTCCTTTACTCCTGGTCAGGATGATGCAATCCCTTTGCTTAACAGCTGTCTAGCTGAAATTAATGACTGGATGAGCGCCAGCTGGCTAAGGTTAAACCCGGATAAGACCAAGGTGTTGGTTGTGGACCTAGGTTGTCTTGAGGTGGGCCATAGGGCTGAAGTACCTTCAGCCCTTTGGCTTGGTGGTCCCCAGCTCTTGACCTCAGGCCAGGTGCGTAACCTGGGTGTTATTGTTGGCTGTGGCTTGACCTTGAAATCTCAGGTGTCAGCCATTGTTAAGTCCTCTTTTTACCATCTGAGGAATATCACCCCTGTGAAACACCTGGTTCCTCCAGCTGACCTTCCTACTCTGGTCCACGCCTTTGTGACCACTCGCCTTGACTACTGCAACTCTACCTGGGGCTACCGGGGGTTGATATTCGTCACCTGCAGCTAGTGCAGAACGCAGCAGCTAGGCCTTTCATTGGAACATCTAGGCATAGTCATATTACGCCTGTTCTGCGTGGGCTGCACTGGCTGCCGGTACAATGGTGAATCACCTTCAAGGTCGGGTTATTGACCTATAAAGCCCTACACGAACAGGGACTGCAGTATCTGAAAGATCTCCTTACTCCCTACTGCCCCTCTCGATCACTCCGATCCACCGAGGATGGATTGCTAGAGATTCCCAGGGTTCATTTGAAAACATCTAGAGCTCATTCATTTTGATATGCAGCACCTGCCCTGCGGAATTCTCTACCTCGTCGGATACGTAGCTGCCTGACCGCCGAGAGTTTTAAAACTGAGTTGAACACTTTTTTATTTTACAAAGCTTATAGTGTATAATTTTATATTGTTAATATTACATTTGTTTTAATTATTGTTATTTGTAAAACGCTTTGATCTCTGGAAAAGCATTTTTAAATACATTTTTACTTACCTACTATGCATATATACATGTATGTCTGTGTTTACTTATTCAGTTATTTATTTCAAACGTTTTTCCAGGAAAGACATACTGTACTGAGCTGGTAACAGCTTGTTTCCAGATGCATTCTGGGGGAAAGGGAAGGGGAGTACATCACAATTCAAACAAGAAAGTGCAATAAAATAACATAAATACCAAGTTACAGTTGCTATGTAAAATAAGCAAATATAAATACAGAATAAACATACAGTGGTCATGACCATAACTCAGATAGAAACATGGAAAAATAGAAACATAGACTTTGAAGGCAGATAAGGACCACTTGGCCCATCCAGTCTGCCCATTTCTCTACCAAATGGATAAGCTGCAGATCCTAGTTAACTAACAGCCTACTTCCTCGTACCCCTCACTAGAATTACTTTATGTCTGTCCCATGCATTCTTGAATTATCCCAGTGTTTCTGATCCCACAAGCTCCTCAGGAAGGCTGTTGCATGCATTCACCACCCTCTCTGTGAAAAAATACTTCCTCACATTGCCCCTGAGCCTTCCCCCCTCAATCTTCAAATTGTGCCCCCTTGTTCTTGCACAAGATTGACTGGTTTAGTGCCAGAAACAAGGTGCAAATATCCACGGATAAGCTGCAGACAACTGGAGCAGATGAACTGTTAGGGAACATGACCCAGCTACTATGCAATTGTCCATAATGGTAAAAAATGGATTGGCTTGATATATTCACTTGTTTTACATTGTGCAGTAGAGTTCTGCTAATGCCAACTCATATTTTTTGCTGGTGGTCTTAAACCATTCTTTCATGATGATCAGTGATAGTGATCATGGAATAGCATCAGGTGTTGAAAAGTTGATGAATTCTGAGGGACAAAGACACAGAGTCCATTTCTCAGTTACAATGTGTGGAGATGCATATAGAAATGTAAACAGCAAAAATGAGTTTTGCAAAGTATTCATGAATACAAATTGGATTTGCAGACACTAATACCTGAATTGCGACACCCATGACGGTCTGTGTATGGAGAGCGCCAGTTGCATGGTGGTCTGTCATACACAGAACACCATGGCACTGGTGCTACCTCTAATGTGGTTACATATGTTCCCACCACTCACCTTTAGGCCCACTTCCAGGCTGAAGTGTCCTCAGAATCTGTGGCTGTGTCCTCATTGTTCAGTGCCATCCTCGCCCAAAACCCAGCACAAATACAGCCCCTGGAATCTAATGCAGATCTCCTCCCCAACCTCATTCCTCTGCTGTCATCTGTCTGACTTGGCTCCCAGACAATTTCTGTCCCCCATTGGCTCTTTACTTGCTGGTCACTCTTTAGTGACACCTCTACCACCTCCATGGGACACTTCTGCAGGCAGGGGATGTTTCTAAAATTGTCACTGGGATTGGGTGAGTCACCATGCTTTGAGACTGGCCTTGCAGGCCAGTTTTATGGTTAGATCTAACCCCATTTGCAGAATGGTTGCCATACTGTTAGTGGCAGTTTAGAGGTCTTCGACCACCTATGAGTATGACTATAGTGTCACAGACAAGGTATTGGCGCAACATTGTGATTCAGGCAATGGTGCACCAGTCCATTGCAATTGAGAATCAGGCTCCTTGTATTCAACCAAATGTCTTTCATGATAAAGAGTGGAAAGGCTTGAAATTCAGTTATAAAATGCTTTGAAAAGGTGCTTAAAGCTGATTGGTGGAGAAACACATTCAACTGTGATATTTTATTTATTTATTTTTGAAAGTCGGATTTACAACCTTTGAGTTAGGGACTCATTTACAAAATCACCTCATCGCAGGGAGGGTAGACATGGTTACAGTGTGAGATACAACAGTGGTATCATACAGGTGCAATACAGATAACAAAAGAACACAATATAACAGTGGTTTACAGAATAAAGTTACATCCAGTAAATAGCAATCGCATAAAGTATAACAATAGTACAGTAGAAGTCACAGCCCTGGTCATACTGAGGAAATACCTATGTGGAAGGGTGCAGGGGAACAGGGGTGAGAAAAGGAAAAAAAAAGGAGGGGAGCAGTCCAACGGACATTGTCAAGGCTATGGGCCAAAAATGGGGAGGGACTCCAACATTAGGTTGATTAAGGGCAATTACAGTTTTGGGCACCAAAGAGGTGGTTACGGAGAGCGACTTTAAAGGGACCAATTTTGGTAGACTTAGTGACAGAGGGCAGGAGGGAATTGAACCTTGTGGGGGACGCGGTAGTGGAAGGACCTTTGGGCTATGGAGGTCTTGGTATGGGGCACCAGAAAGGTGGCCTTAACTGAACTATGGGTGGCAACAGATGGGGATGCAAGCCGCAGGGACATGGTGACCCCTGGGGGGGAGAGTCCTAGCAGGTATTTTTTGGCAAGTAAGCAGGTTTGCTAGTGCAGACGCTCCTCCAAGGTGAGCAGGTTGGCAGTGGAACAGAGCAGGCAAGTATGCGTGTGGAGGGATGTGCCAGTCAGGAGCCTGCAGGCCTTATTTATTGAGGTCTGGATTCTGGTGAGGGCGGTATTGTCGGCTAGAGCATAGATAGGTAGGCTGTAGTCCACTAGGGGATGAAGGAGTTGATGGTCAGTCGGAGGGCGGTTTGGGGGAGGCAATCTCTGTGGCGATAGAGAAGGCCAATCTGAGAGTTTATGGCTGAGGACAGGGTATTGACGTGGGTGTGGAATGTAAGAGCCGAATCGAAGGTGATGCCCAGGTACTTGTAGGACAACACCTGTTCAAGAGGGTGAGCATTACTGGGGAGACTGCAGAGGGGGGCATTTTTGGCCTTATTCTGGGGATGCGAAAAAAGCATAGATTTGTTTTTTTGGAGGTTAATGACCAGCCAGTGGTCAAGGAACCACTTTTCGGCTTGGTTGAATGTGTGCTGCAGTGATTCCTGTAGAGATGCGGGGTCAGGGTGGGAGGCAAGGAGAACTGCATCATCGGCATAGAGTACCATATTGCCTGAGCAGGAACTTGTGAGGGTGTTGAGAAATAGGCTGAACAGAACAGGGCCCAGGATGGAACCCCGGGGGACCCCCAAGTGAATGGGCAGGGTATTGGACAGGGTGCCGTTTACCTTCACGCGCTGTGATCTGGTAGAGAGGTAACTGGTGAACCAAGCCAGTGGGCTGAGGAGAAGCCAAGTTGGTGGAGGGAGTCAAGTAAGAGGGGGTGACAGACAGTGTCAAAGGCCTTGGAGAGGTCAATGAACACTGCACCTGCAACATGACCAGAGTCAGGAACAGAGTGGAGGTGCTGGGAGAACTCCATGAGGGCTGTAGTGGTGCTGTGTCCAGGGCAGAATACATGCTGTTCAGGACACAGCAGGTTGTATTTGACCAGATACTCGGAGAGCTGAATGGCCACTATTTTTTCTAGTGCTTTGGAGAGAGGGGGGAGGATGGAGATGGGCCTGAAATTGTTAGGGGAGGTTCTATCTCCACTCTTATGGATAGGGATGATTTCTGCAATTTTCCAGGCACTGGGAAATTGACCAAGACATAGTGACCAGTTTAAAAGGTTGGTGAGAGGGGCTAGTACAGTATCTAGGACTAATCGGAGAATACTGGAGTTCAGGGGATCACAGCTGGGGCTGTTGCTAGCTAAGGCTTTTTGCAGATGAGGCCTGGCTTCAAGGGGTGATATGGCATGCAGGTAGAAAGGTGGGGGGGGGTCCGAGGTGGGGGGGTGGAGGCAGGGATAGGGTTGAAAAAGTAGTTGGGGAGGACAGAACATAGATCTGAGAAAGCCATATTGAGGCACTCAGCTATGAGGGGAGGATCAATAGTGACAGTACCATCTACAGAGAGTAGTGATGGTGGGGGGAGTGGGTCTTTCCATTGAGCTCTTTCTTATTGTCCCAGAAGGCACAGGATGAGCCCCAAGTGGCTTCAAGGGTGGCTTGATAATATTCAGCCTTAATCTGCTTTATAGCCCAGGTGCACTTGTTACGTTCTGCATTATAAGCTTGTCTGTCAGCCAGTTTGCCTGTCTCGACAGCAATATGCCAGAGATTATCTCTTTGTTTCAGTGTTTGGATGAGGGATGGGGAGATCCATGGGTCGTTATGTTTCTTGGTACGGATTCTGGTCAGGGGGGCGAAAAGGTTGCAGGCCTTGCTGAAGGCACTGGAGAAACAGGCTAGGACAGAGTCAATATCCATTGTGAGTAGGATTGGGGACCAGTCAAGCTGGGCTAGGTGCGTTTTTAGCTTTGTGAGACCCCCTGGGGAGAAACGCCGGTGCGAGGTGACCTGGGACACTGGTTTTGGTGTGGGGGATGACCAGTGACAGAGGACAGGACAGTGGTCACTGAGAGAGTCTGGTAGTACATTAATATCCCTGATTTTATGGGGGCAGTTCGACAGAATTACATCTAGGAGGGTGCTGGAGCCGCCTGACTGGTTGAATCTAGTGAGTGAGGTAAAAAGTTGGGTCATATCTAGGGCAGTAATACTATCCCAACTCTGTCTAACAGGTGAAACTAGCACCCTTAAAACAGCCTAATTAAGACTGTAAATACATCAATTGATCCATTTTATAATTATGCTATGGCACTTTGTTTTGTCGCTGGGATGACATCTCTTCTCATGTCCTTGTTCCTCACAACCCACCCGAGACATGAAGTTATCCCTGCATGACACACACCTCAGTGGCCTTATTGCTTAGTTACTACAGTTGACGAGTTGTCATGTGGCTGTTTTCTGGTGAATCCTACTATGATTTTCTTTTTTTTTATGTTTCTTTTTATCCCCTATCCTAGTCTACAACACTATCACCCGACCCCTCCACCAGTGCTGCAAAGGGACCCCCCCCATGGAGTCGTGGTTTAGCCCCCAGGTGGGGACAGAGTGGGAGCGGGTAGCTGGACCCCTTAGCCACTCCCAACCCCAGTTCCATACCTCCGGAATATCATCGGGGTCCACTCTTTGAGCTGCTTGTGCCAGTGGCGAGGATCTTACCTGGTCCTCTTGTCTGTGTTGTGCCAGACCAAGGGTGTGTTTTTTAATGTTCACCCCACTGGAGATGTGCCGTGTGCTGACACCATGGCTTACACCAGCATCCATCACACTCCACCCCTTTCCTGCTGTTCAGGCATGCCAAACCTACAGCTGCCACTAGAGGTCGTTCATACACCAAGTGATAGGTCCCCCCACCCCTCTTGGAGGAGGCGAGCAGTCCTACAGATGCTCAAGCCTCCTCCTCCCAGCTGGCCCTCCGAAAGCCCAAGCCCATTCCCAAACTCAGGTCACCTGCGTTGCAAGCAGTAGTGCTACCGCTGCATCGCTGTGCTGGCAACTATGATTTTCTTTTTGTTAGTAGCTAGAGCTATTCTGTAGGGCTACTTAGTCACACTGTTTCATTCCCTAGTCCAAAAACCATATGTTTTAAATGCATTCTTTTCCTATTTGATGCACAATCATAATGAACACTGGGAAGTAATGCAATAAAGAAAACAAGCAACATACTTTCATTTTGTTGTTCTCAGAATTTATTTAGGATCTATACAAATACTTTGCTTACATAAAAAAGTCCTGTTTACTCTTAAAAGGTTACTCCCAAGTGTTTTCTTTAGTGCGTACAAATAATTAGTAACAGAATTTAAAAACAACTAATTTTTGAGGGTAATGTTGCCTTTTTGGTTTAAGTATAATATAAAAACTGACCCATACAAGTGCAAATCATAGAAATCCATCTAGATTTAAAAGTATAGTAAGATTAAGTTATTGAAATGGGAGAAACAGCAACATGTTGAAAACATGCCTTTTTTTCTGAAGATTTATTTGGTCTTTAGTCTTTAAAGTGACAGTGCATGTTATGAGACTTATTTTGTACCTATGTACATCATTATGTTATCTTACGATGCTTTACAATGGGTAAGGGAGGGGTGACTGGAAAGCTGACCATATAACACTACACAATTTGAGGCATAAGGTGAATGTTTATGAGTATTGAACTTACATAGCTACTAATTAAATTATGGGAACTAATGCCAAAATTCAGAAAAAGTGCAAAACATTATTTTTTAATGTATTTTTTAAACCATCATGAAATTTTCCATGTCAGTATTAAAAAGGTTTGTTGATACACTTTTTGTCTTTATCAAAAAACGTAAATCGATAGCATTTATTTGATTAAAAAACTCTGTCATGATGTAAATACACTATATACCAATCTAGCCAGTTAAAACTGCCTGTTTCTTTATCAATAATGTAATTACTACCATTATATGATAATTATATAATAATGAGACCATTTCTTAGTGTCTAGACTCCAAGTTTTCATTAACAACAACAACAACAAAAAAACACTTACATTTCTAGCCTGAACAGTTCCTAAGTTAGACCGTTCTAAAGATAAGTGGTTGTAAATGTGATAACTTTGGAACTGCTAGTGCTAGAGAGATTATTTTAATTTTTAAAATGAAAGATTAGAGTTAGCTAAGTAGATATATTGATAAGATAGTACTACAGTCACCCTATATCAATATAGAAAAACATAAAATGTTGCATATCAATACAGAAAAAAAAAATAAAACATCTCACTAAATTTTTTGAACTTCTGTCATTTTTAACAACATATATTGGGGGCATGACTGAGCAGGTAGGAGAGCAGATGCAAATTACCTGAGCTCCACTTCTCCCTCCAAAAACTATTTGATTAGATTGCTGTTTCTGAGCTTTGTTTTAAAAGTTCCAGTCCATTTACAGAAGTGCCATGGAGGAATATTTGTTTAACTGTGGAGCCAAGCCACCAAAAAGCCAGCAAAAAGACATTGAATGGTCAGCAAAAGGTAAGCCCTGAAATGGTCATGCTTTCAGCTACAGTACAGAGATGACCATCTTAAGCCACACAGTTATCAACCAGGTTTTGGAAACCCTTACCCCAAAGTTAGACACCCTGACAGTGACAGGGAAGCTGGCCAAACTCACTACACAAGCTGCTGGCCAAGCTAATCATCTTGGGAAGGTGGAACAGTGAGTCTCACAGCTTGAAGATTCACATGGGATCCTGCCTTTGACTGTGGCAAGCCTTGGAAGGGAGCTCCTTGTGCTGACCAAACAGCTAGCATATCAGGAAAACTACAATAGAAGGCCAAATCCATGGATTTGCATCCTGCTGGAGGGAATTGAAAGGGGGAGTGTTTTGAAATTATGCAACAAGATCATCTTTAGTATCCTTTACATGCAATTGAAAGACAAGGGTCTTAAGATGGAGAGAGCCCACCAATCTCTTGCACCTTGCCTGCCGTCAGACTAGCACCCACATCAGGTGATCATCCTGCTCCATAATTTTGTCAACTGACAGGCGATCTTGGTGGTGTATCAGTCTAAGGAGTTGGTGCATGAGAGGACCTGCCACTACATTTATCAGGATTTCTCCCCTAGACCTCAAAAGAAGAGGAAAGTCTTTGCCCTGATCCTTGATGCCCTGCATGAGAGACAACTGGACTTTGTTTTTGCTTACCCAGTGGTGGTCTGGGTGAAGATGGAGGGGGTGATCTACTCATTCCAGGAACCAGAGAAGGCCCAAAGATTCCTTGCTGACTGGGACGAGAAGCATGGAGGCTGCAGATGGTAGTGGACTGACATGCTTAAGATTGTGGGTGTGGCTCTGCCCTCACCTCCAGACTGTGGACTCTAGGAGTCCTGGATGATTTCCTATTCTTTACTGATACTGCTGGCTGAACTGGGACACTGTGATGGAAAGGCATGGAATGCTTGGACTCTTCTCTTTATTTTCTAGATATATTGCTGTTAACAAAGAGGTTGATTCACTATGTTAGCTGCTGAGATGGGGGTAGAGACACTAGTCAAGCTGAGCACTAAGGCATGTCTGCTTAGACAGAAGATGGCAGTGGCAACGTAGGGGCTCAGCTCAGTGGTGGTGGAGTGGCCATGCAGAACTCCCCCCATCACTGGTGACAATATCTCTCTAAACATCTAAGGTAATTGCTGTGCTTGGCTTGTTTAAATATGGTGATTTGTTTATGCAGGGGGACTTCCTTCCTTTCTTATGGCATTGACTGTAATGTGCTTTTTGGCCATTATGGTGAGCCAGGGCTGGGGTTCTTGGGAACCAGACTCTGACTTTGGGGAGACCTGTCTGTTGAATGCAGAAGGCAATTGTATGTAACGGGGCTAGGGGGTTAGCTGATTACATCTGATAGAGCACCCCACTCAGTCAGGGAGGAAGTTTTATGGAGCAGAGCCTAGAAGGGGAAATGATCCTACGGACTCTCTTCTGTGGGTTTACCTTGTGTGTTTCCTGCTGTAGAGCCTGCCTTTGAGGAGCCTGTGTGCACTATGTCTCAGACGCGACTCTGGTGCCCGTGGCATAAGTGGAGGATTATGTGAGGCTCAGACAGACACAACCTGTAATGTGTGTCCCACCCTTCCTGAGCTGGGAGATTGCTGGAATGTGGCCTGCATGAAGTAGTTGTTGTACGTCCTGCAGAGACTTTCAGATCAGGGCTGTCCATTGTGGGGGGAGGTCCCCTAGTATTGATGGCTGGCAGTACAGCTGGATGGGTTCAGGCTATATCTGACACCTTGTGGTTGAGGGCTGGGATATTGGGGTGGGGAACATCTTGGGAGTTGCACTACACCATGGTTCGGAGCTGAGTGAGGGTCATGACTGTGGGGGCATACTGACAAGAGGATGAGGAGGAGATTCTTGGGGCTACAGAGCCCCTGAACAGTGCACAAAGATGCCATGTTTTTTTTATGATTATTTTTCCCTTCTGTCACCAATGGCTGGGGCCCCATCAGTTGTCCTGCTTGTTCCCCTCCTGCTGAGATCCTTTGGATCCGAGCTCTCTGTCTCCCCTCACCCATTACACACCTCCAGAGAATCCCCTGGTCCACGCCCCCCCAGAGCAGG
Organism: Neoceratodus forsteri; assembly: GCA_016271365.2. Lineage (NCBI taxonomy): Eukaryota > Metazoa > Chordata > Ceratodontiformes > Ceratodontidae > Neoceratodus > Neoceratodus forsteri. Next base: position 876,993,118 of record CM028131.1, on the reverse strand, counting down.
GCCATCTTCTGCTCCTTGATGCTCCCTCTTCTAATGCTCCTCAGGTAGAGGTGATAGGTGAGACAAGATCCAGTAGGCAAGATCCGGTGTTGGAGGTGGGGGCAGGTGACGTCTTCTTCCCATCCAATGGGTGGTTTCCTTGTTCATGAGTTCCCCCCCAGAGGCACAGATGTGCAATGATGTCCAGCATGGGCTTGGCATGCTCCTGCACCCCTCCCGCAAATGTCCACAGATGCTCTCTCTGTCACTGGCGTGATCCCCCAGCTATTGCACCCCCAGCCTCTGCTGGGAGTCACTAGCACTGGGAAATCATCAACCAATCCTCCCCAGGAGAGGAGAGCTGTCATCAGATGCTCAATCCTCACCTCCCCTGCTGACCCCTGATGGCCCAGGCTCATTCCCAAACCCAGATCGGCAGCATGGTGTGAGGTGTGGCATCCAGTGCCTCACCCCTCAGTGCCACCGGGCCAGCTCAAAGATGCCATGTTAAAGCTGCCTAGGCTGGGGCAAGCTTACATTATAGTACTTTGTAATTACACTTAGATACTGGAGGGCCACCTTTGGTGTCTGTTACCTGTAACCATAAGTAACTTGTATTAGCAACTTGTCATTGTTGGAAATCTCCACTTGTATAGCCACATGTGATTATAAAATACCTAGGTATGTTCCTTTACAAAGTAAGACCTTTTATAATGCCATGATTGTTCCTAAAACTGTATGTCTATATCCAACAGATTTTATGTAATTAATTCCGGGTCGCCCCTGAAAAAGGGACCTCTGGGACCCAGTGGGCCTACCCCATTAACAAAATGAAATAAATAAATGAATTAACTAATTTCCTAGTAAAGTACGCAATATGTTCGGATACATATTGTGTACTTTACTTTGAAAATTAAAACCATTTATTTACCGAACACACTGTTTTAAGTGTAATCACTTTCTTTTGGGGATTCTGGTGTTTGTGAGAGGGCAGGCTGCCATTCTGTGATTTGCACCGGCCCTGCATTATTTGTTGTGGACAGTCCTTTGGACTACTCTCTGCCAAGCAGATGAAACCTCTGAATTGCCCTCTGACAGCTGGGGAGGTTCAACAGTCAGCTTTTTGTCTTGCAAAGTGAAAGGCAGTGGGCCCTGATGCGCTCCTTATAGAATACTATAAAGTGCTTGATGAAACTGTTTGGACCCCTATGTTTCATATGATTCAGGAGGCCTGGGGGGAGGGGGGGTTGACACCTACCGGCGGCCTTGCCACCATCACTCTCATCCATAAGGAGGGAAAGGACCATAAACAATTTTCAGCCTACAGGCCTTTTTCCTTCCTCAGCAGTGACAGTAAGGTTTTAGCTAAAGCATTGATGAGGAGACTGGAGGAGGTATTGCTGCTGCTGGTGGGGAGTGACCAGACCAGATTTGTGAAAAATAGGCATTCGTACCATAATGTCAGGTGGTTGTTTGGTGACTCAGCATCCGGGGAAGGGGGTAGCTTGTGTGTTCTCCCTGGTCACCGAAAAAGTGTTTGATAGGGTTGAGTGGGATTATTTGTTTAAAACTTTAGTACGCTTTGGACCAGGGGAGCAATGTGTAGGCTATGTCTAACTACTATATAGTTACCTTAGAGCTAAGATATTAGTTAATGGGAGATTGCTGAGGCCTTTCAGCTGAAAAGAGGAACTTGAAGGTGATGCCCCTGTCCCCCCTTCTTTTTGTCTTGGCCATTGAGCCATCGGTAGAAGTGATCAGAGAAGTGACAGAGATCAAGGGGTTACAGGGTGCATTGGATTGGCAACAAAAGACTTCTTTATATGTGGACAATGTTCTGTTATATTTTACCCAACTGGAGGAGTCCCTCCACCACTGACTGCCTAGTGGAAGAGTTCTCCACTTTTTCAGGGTACAACATTTCTTATGACAAATCTGAGCTACTGTGCTTTGGAAGTGTAGACACTCCTGACTTGTGTAGGTTTCAATATAGGGTGGTGCAGCTGCATATTAAATATCTAGGCATCCATTTGGCGAAACTCTGGATTCATTATACTGGCTTAATTATACACCCCTCCTTAATAAAATTTTGGGAGACTAACAGTGAGGGCAGGGACTCCCCTTCTCTTGGATGGGTACAATAAATCTTATTAAAATGAACATTATCTGAGACTGTTATATATGCTACAGATGCTTCCCTTGGGGTTTCACAAAAAAGACCTCCACATTTTAGAAAAAGTGTGTTCTAACTTTATTTGGCAACAAAAGTGACCTAAGATTAGCTTACAAAAGTTAATTCTACCCATGCAGGTGGCCTGCAGTACCAAGATTTTGGCTGCTATTTTCTTTCGGAGCAAGCTAGGCTCCTCACAGACTGGATTTGAGGACCACATGGCGCTCATTGGGTGTCCCTGGATCAGGAAGGGAGGGAACATGGGCTCACTGCTTATCTTGGTCCTGGAGGACTATGTGCATATAGGGCTCAGACTCCAGGAGTCTGCTTGTGGAACAAATTATTGAAGCTTGGGGAAAGATATGTCTTATCCTAGGAGATGAGAAGCAGGGGACCCTTCTGGCTTCTGTTTACTCTAATCTTGGATTCTTCCCCAACGTAGAGGACCCTGGCTTCCAACAGTGGGGGTTTAGAGAGTGCTGTGCATGGGAGACCTATTTAATTCCCAGGGGCTTAAGACTTTTCAGGAGGTGGTGGAAGACTTGGTGATCCTGCAATCCCATCTCTACTGATACTGCCATGTAAGGAATTGGATTCAAAGATATGCATGTTTTCAGCCTCATGATTCTCCACTCCATTACTTGGAAAGCAGCATTTCACAGGTGCCGACTGACCATAAGGGGGCCCTGTCTGGTCACTATGGCTGTCTCCAAAAGGGGGTGCTGGATCACTCCTTGAAAGCCAAAGATTGTTGGAAATGGGATTTTGGTTGTGGGATACCTGAGAAAACCTGGGGAAACATATGTGAGTCCCCTATGGGACTTATGATCTGTAATCATTGCACAGAAGCTCAAAATAAATTCATACATACATTGCATTTACTACTGGCAGTGGTAAGTTATTTCAGCCTGGGTATCTTGCTCATATGTGGGAGGTGTGGCATTGTGAGAGGCACCTACCTACACTACTTTTGGCAATGTCGTGAGCTGCATCCATTTTGGATGGAGACCGCACAGTATATTTCACAAAGCATGCAGATTCAGGTGGCAGTGGGGCTTTGGGTCATGCTCTTTGGGGTGGATTCTAGAGGAAGGGTGGAATGGGAATTTTTTTCCCAAGGTAATTCGAATCATATTAGTAATGGCTAGGTGGTGTAGTCAAAATACATGGGTCTCTCATAGTTATCCCATGCTTCAGATGTGGAAGGATTTGCTCCTTTGCATGCTGCAGATGGAATATCTCACATTTGATCTTGAGGGCTGGCCGAACAAATTTGAATGGCAGTAGGGCCAGTACATGAACTCGCTCTCTCCATTAGAACAAGCAATAGGCTGAGTTGAAGCTGGCCTCTTGACCTTGGCCAGTAAGTTTATAAGCGGGCTTTTGGAGATCTCTGATCCCTTTTACTTCGGAATCTCCACTTCACCTATTGAGGACATGGCCAGTCTCACTTGGGAGCATTTTAGAAGGCAGAGATGAATGGTGGTATAATCCAGCGGTCTACATTTCTGTTAAATGAATTATGCTGTCTAGATAGCTAGTGCTTATTAGCATGTCTTCTTATGTATGTATGTATGTGCGTGTATCTGTTATTGTATCAGCGTTAGACAGTGCATCTGTATTTGCATGTATTGATCTGTGGTAAGTTCTTTTGGAATAATATGGACCGCTTGATGTGTCATCCACTATTAAGCTGGTATAGCTAATACTAGCTTGTATTGTTGATGTCTTTTATACATTTGTATTAAAATATTTCAATAAAAACAGTCTTAAAAAAAAATTATGTCAATGTGTATAGACATATAATGTATGGTAGAATGTTGTTAACTCAAAAAAATCATCATTTCCCAGTGTTGTTAACCCATTGATGTGATGTTTCATCCTTATTAACCCATCGATGGTACGTCACATCGATGGGTTAACAACTGGGAGCAGTCTGTGTATGTACGCACACTTTTTCTCTCAGGAACTGATGGATGCACGCAGCAGTGATGGAATGACCGAATGGTAGCAGCGGTGACTTATTTGAAAAGTAAGGAGCCGTCTTCAATCTTTCTTGGGACCATACATTATAAAAAATAATGTATGGTCCCTCTATCGGTAACCAGTTACTATTAACTGTCTCGAGGTCGTCATGGTGACGTAAACCTCTCGAGCTTCCCTCTCGAGGTTTACATGGTCGCCCTGATGACCTCTTGATGGTTAATAGACCAGTTACCAATAAAGGACCATACATTATCCTCTATGTAGTGACAAAGAAGAACTGTATTGTTACAATCAATATAGATTGAACAAACTCCTAGCTTTCATTAACAAAAAAAAAATGACGTTTCTATGATAAACAGTTCAAGTATTTCAACCGTTATGAAATGTCATAAAAGATTCTTTTTGGAAATGGTCGGAAGATACTAGTGATTCTTCTGGCTAAGAGAACACATTCTTTTCTAGTTTTCTTTTACATTTCCCTGTCTCTGCTGTCTTGAAAATGCTCCCTTTCTCCATTTTAAGTCTGCTTTAATTTTTCTTTAAGGTTTTAAATAATTAAAGGAGCTGTTCCCAGGATTACATTATTATTTTCAGAGGTTTTTCTGCACAGAGGATAGTGTCACTTGCATGCTAGTTCACTTTACACACATAAAACTGATATTTTAATAATAGGTGTTCTAAAACAGAGAATATGGGAGCCCTCCCCAAGAAATTGTTTAAATAATAAGTGTTCAAATTTGCAAGTTGTGCCACTTTGAAGGGGTAAACTAAACTCCAGTTTTATAGGCTACCATTATTTAAAAATCAATGCCAGCCACAGTTTATTTCGTTGTTTGATCTACCCTATATTAATGTGAACTGGTTACTTATTTACTACCTTAGTAGTCAAGTGACCATTAATGTTCTTAAATGTTTCATTTTCCACTCTGTTAGCAGCCTACTACAGCATGTGTAATCTGACTCATATATGTGTGTGTGTGTGTAGCCAGGGTGAGAGAGAGAGAGAGCAACACACACACACTAGCAAAGTGAGCAGTTTCAGGTTTCAGTTTCAATCCCTGGAATGTTACATGAAAGACAGGCAAAGTTCTGTTATGTTTCACCACACCCCTGATTCCAAGGGAAAAATATAATTCTATGGCTGGCCTCAGGTACCTAAAGACTGCAGCTGGACCTGTATAACCAGACTGTGTGTGTGTGTGTGTGTGTGTGTGTGTGTGTGTGTGTGTGTGTGTGTAAAATGCTGGGGGGGGGAGAGGAGCAGGCAGGCTGAGAGCACATGTTAAGATCAGCTGTGCTTGCTGAAAGAGCTGATTTACGAATGTGCCTATCGGCACATTGCTTTGAAGTCGACGTACATTTATGCCTGAACAGTGTCATAGTGAGACTTGCTGATTATTGGTTAAGCCCCTTGTAGAATCTCCTGCATTGGAGCACCATGACACACCTCTCAAAACCTTGTACATAGCAAAATGTTCAACTTGCGCAAGTGCACATGGCGAACATAAAAAGACATTCTATGATAGTTTGCATTCTGTAGAGATTGCTGATGTAACTGGTTGTTTGATTCCAATTCCTTTTTTGAAGTGTAAAACAGATTACCTGGCATACTGGTGTTACCACACAAATACATGTTTGTTTATAGTCTTTGATCAAGTCCCACTGCATCATTTCTGGACTTGGTGAACATGCCCAATAGTACAACCACTCATGATGTAGAGGGAGGAGAGGGAGCAATTGCATATATGTATTTATTTATGTAAACACTGGTAACCTGGAAAGGCACACTGAGCTTTCAAGGTACAACCTGAGGAAGGGGTGTAGGGTAGAGGTAGGTGAAGTGCTCTCACCTCACTATGCGGAGCACTTCACATATTAACCCTCAGTTCATGTAGTGCTCCACAATGTGAAGCGTATTACTCTACCTTTATTTTTATCGCGAAGTACATTGAAACCAATGGATGTCATGCTACTTTGTCTTGTTTTACTGCCTTCCCTTAATTTTAACATGAAATGCCATTGATTTTAATGAACTTTGCTTTACTACACCTTTATATTGCTATTTGAGGTGAATTTTGCATTGATTCATCGGATGGCAGGTCACATGGGCTCTATATTGTCTTGTACAGCCTCAGTTCTGTGTAGTGCGTGTAGTGGCAAGCTGGAGACAGTTTGTTTTCAGAGCTCTGAGAATCAAGCTATTGAAAAAGCTTTAAAAATAACGTCTGATGCAATTATTTTGGTCCAAATTTAGTGCATCAATTGTAGGAAACCCTCCTGTGCTTTGATCATCGAGTGTTGATTGTTTTTCTGTGCATTTTGAATATTAATTTAGAACATTCAGTTTGTGTACTGATAGACACTATTGAAGTGTGGTTCGGAGGGTGGCATATCTGTGGTGCAGTGAGATTCACATGAGAAAGGCAGTCTGTTTTGTACTAGTAGTGTATGTTAATATTTGTGTGTTTATGTACATGCAGTAATACTTGAAGTAACTTTTGATAATTATTTTCTGTTTGTTGTGGTGCAGTGCATATTTTCATTCTGTTTAAAATATTTGGTTATATAGTGTACTGAACTGTTAAAGTTTCTGCGCATTACCTGTAGTGTGTGAGTGTGTGTGCTTGCCATCAATGCAGATACATTTTCTTGTGCCACACAGTAATCGCAGCACTCTGAACCTGTTATCAGTCTGTGGTATTTTTTACTGCTTCATTCTATCTAGGTAGTGGACTGGTACTGCAGTGCCCCCCCAACCCACAAAAGGTATTATTTTTCCAGTTTGGGATTTGTGTGACCACTGGTTAAAGCATTGTTGTCATGCCTGTGCAGCTGCTTTTCTTGAGTGTGCAATCTGTCTCCATCTGTCTGTGCATTTGCATCTGTCTAGGGCTCAGTCTCCATCTGTATGCCACAGCTGTTGTTTTTTGTGGCTTCCCAGCCACCCCAAAGTTCAGAAATCTAAATTTGTTGTGAATTTTCTGTGTAATCCAAAATAATGCCTGCAAAGAGATGTGGATGCAAAGATGTTTCGGGCCATGGCATTGCTGCGACTGGCAAGAGTGGCCATGGGTGTGGTAGTATGCAGCATAAGTGCACAGTTGATGGCAGTAACGGGATTTCTCCAACTATGTTTTTCACAGTGCAATCAGTTGCTTCAATGATGGTTGGAGATGCTGTTGTCCCGACTGGTGGTGGTAGTGAAGTTGCTGATGGCATGAGTATTGCCCCAAGTTCAACCTGTGACAATGTAACAATGTAAAGTGGGCAAAATTTGAAGATAGAGGGGGGGACAGATCAGGGGCAACATCAGGAAGTATTTTTCATGGAGAGGGGTGGTGGATGCACAGACAAACAAAAACAAATGCTCCACGTTATGGTGTGAGAGCAGCAGTTGGAGCATGGCCATAATTTGGAGTTGGTGACCCTTGATGCGCTCCAACCGCTGCTCCAGGTTTGCAACCCTGTTGTTCAGGTGGTCCAACTCCCTCCACATCAGGCCCAAATCAGCCTGTGTGGCAGGCATTCTTGCAGGGTTGTCAGAGTCCCCTGCAGGTTCTGGAGCAGTCACTTGCTCCATGGCCCGACCACACTTGACCCCACGTGCAAGTGGAGGCCTTGCTGCCACCTGTTGCCCAGCTGGGACAACAGGCGCATTCCACCCCTGTTTGGCAACTCTGGCCTTCCACTGTGCATGGTGGTGGTTTGCAAGGTAGGTGCACTGCCCACCTGTCCCCAGATGTCTCCTGTCTCACAAAACCTCTTTCTCCCACACTAGGTAAGGCGAAAATGAAAGTCTTTCACTGTCTTGCCTGATTAACTTCCTGCCTGAGCCATGTGACTGGCAGACTGTAACACATGTGATCTGTGGACTGTTTCAATTATGACTCACTTTGCATTCAAAAGAAACCAATGCAAACTGAACATGAAGTCACCTTAACACGAAGTCATAATTGGGCAAAGTTATCATAAGGCGAAGTAGTGTAATTCTATGGGGAGTTTGCATTGCGTCTAGTGAAGTAGAATGGACGACTTTGCCCCAACTTCGCTGGCGGAGTTAAACTTTGCTGCATCTCTAGTGTAGGGAGAACAATTACAAATACAATTCAGTGTCAGCATAACAATTACAGGATAACTGGTATAGATAGAGGCAGTGGTAAAATGTGCTGGCATAAAATAAGTACAGCATTGTAAATAGCAGAGGGCAGAAAACCATCACGCTTTAGACAAAGAGCACAGTGCGTGTTGGGTTGATAGTAGAAAGGAAGGGGACAGAACAGGTGAGGATCTAGGGAGAGGATAGAGAGTTAAGGAGGGGGTAGACAGGAACAAGAGGGTGCAGAAAGTTGCCTTAGGGCCAGTCCGGTGGCATTGAGGGTTGAGGCACTGGACACCACACCTGGCACCATGCCGGTGACCCAGGTTCAGGAATGAGCCCAGGCCACTGGGGGTCAGCATGGGAGAGAGAGGATTGAGCATCTAGAGGAAAACAGGGGGGGATAAGAGCCTGGCCTGTTTCTGGCATGTGATGAAGTCCATGTTTACTAATATGTTACTGTTGACCTTGAGCTGGTTTTCATGGAACCAGCGTAGGACATTATGGAAAGCCTGTTGGAGCAGTCAAGTCACAGTAGAGACTGTAGGCCAGGACGTGTAGAGTACTGTGTTGTCTGCATACATATGGATGTTCATGAAGACACACGGAGAGGGGGGGGCATTGAGAAACATAGAGACGAGGACAGCACCTAGGATGGAGCCCTATGGGACTCTGGCTAGGATGGGAAGGAGAGAGGAAAGAACACCTTCCACCTGTATTGACTATTGACAGCCCAAGTGGTACTATTGGAACCAATCAACAACATCGACTTAGAGGCCAGCAGGGCACAGTTTGTTAAGAAGGAGGGGGTGGGACACCGAGTCAAAGGCTTTGGCCAGACCAATGACTATAACAAAGGTGATGTAGCCCTGGTCCATCCCAGTGAGGATAGAGTCTGTAACCTGAAGCAGGGAAGATACTATAAATTGGTACTTCCTAAAGCATCACTGGAAGGGGGAGAGGAAATCAAAGGAGTAAAGGAAGTTAGAGACTTTTGAGTAGATGAGGGACTTCTGGAGTTTAGTAAAAGAGGGGAGGAAAGATAGGGCCGTTAGTTACCTGGGGAGGGGGGGTCACCCTCTTTGTGTTGAGGGAGTACCTTGGCAAATTTCCAGGCCTGGAGAATGGTATAGAGGGAGAAGGAGAGGTTAAGAATGTGATCTAGAGGTGGGCAGAAATAATTGGGGCTGAGATTCATAGGAGTTTGGGGTTCAACCCGTCACAGCTGGACTTAGAGGGGTTGAAAGAGGGAGGGCAAAGAGAACTTTATGGGGCATGATGGAGGGAAATGGTAGCCTATGGATGATGATGGAGGAATGGAGGTAGAGGGAGAGGCTAGAGGAGGAGGAGGTAGGGCACAGGTAGTGAAGACTGAGATGAGCAGTGACAGAGAAAGGGCAGAGACTGATGAGCCATTCACTATGAGGACTGAGGTAGAGGATTAAGTAGGTTGGTCAAAAATTAAGTGGATAATTTTCCAGAATTTTACATTATCAGTGGTTGCACTGTTTGGGGTGTTCCTAATGTTCAGAAAGTGTGCAGTAAACATAAATTAAGGACAGGAAACAAAATAAGGTTGGGTATAATTAACAAAATGAGTTTTCAACTGGAAATAATGTGAAGCAAAAAGAGTTGACAGTGTCCCTTTAACAGCTCTGTCATCTAACCACTAGAACAAACTGACTCCCTGCCAATGGGATTAAGTTTAAGACCATTTCCAATGGAATTCTACAGGCTGAGTAGTACTGGATGTCTGTCCACCCCCTCTCCTAAACCTTTGCCTTTCACATGTCTTTATTTCTATAAGAGATACATTATTTCTTCTGTGCCTTATTGAAAACAGATACCTTTTCAAAAATGTCTGTGTATAGCTTGTAGTTTTTAGCTTGTAGTCTAAACTAGAGAGTTGACTATTATGCTAAACGTATACTGAAACTTACTGAATTTAACCAGTGAGAACTTCTAACTGAATTTTAACAATACTCCTGTCTATAAATACAACGATGTAGAAGACAGCTGATATTAGCATTCAGATAAAATTATATATGTACAAGGTAATTTAACATGTTTTTTTTCTGACCTAAAGATAGTACAGTATTAAAAATAGCAGTAGTAGTAAAAAAAAAAACTTTATTTTTTCACAGGATAAAACTATTAGGACCACAGTGGCCTTATTTTCAAAGTTGTCCTGCTTACTAATGTTGCATAGAAATACATACATTTAAATAACAAATGTTTGCAGTGCAACTTATGTGCACAAAACATACAACTGAAGTCAAAAATCAACATTTCCAACTCAATGGTATTCACAGTTACTGTACATGTTTCAATCATCTCATTTCCAGTGCTTGTTAAAACTTAGCCAGTGTAGTAGCATTTCTTGTTGGCGGAAGTTAACAAATTCCATACTTTAGATGTATTACGTATTGACTCATCATTTGACCTTATTTGGTATTAACCCTTTGTAACTTTCAACCCTGAAAATGTGGATTCCTCATAGAATAGTTATGATTTGTTATCTCAGCTGCACATTTTTAATTTATCTGTAACAAGCAGTTAGTCATTTTGTACACCATAATAACCCATTGTTTATTTCTCCTTAATGTCAAAGAATTCCATGTTAGTTGGCTATACATACGACGCTGATGCCTGTCAAATGGACATAGAAGCATAAATCTTGCTAGCCTATTATATGCAGCATTTAACACTTCAAGCAACTGTTTACTAGCAAATCTAGAAATCAAATTTCTGTATCCCTAACCCGTTAGTATAAGTTGTGTTGCAATAGTATTTTCCCATATTTATTTTTATTGCTCATTTTGCATGGCTGCCCCTAGCTTCTCTGCCCACTCAGCCACATTGTCCACCTTCCCTAGGATTTACATAGTCAACAACTGTGAAATAAATAAAATACAGTATATTATATTTCTTTTGTATATATTATTTTAAATGCAGCTTTAAAGTTTGGCCACTGTGATTGCCACCTAGACTGCAACTTAGCTTCGATGAGTTATAGTATGTTAGTGTCAGTGCTAATTCTGTGAACTGTTCTTTACATAATGTAATAGAACTACTGATATATTAAGTTTTTATTTATTTAAATGTTTGGATACAGCCTTTGAGCTCAGAGCTCATTTATGAAGGTTCCACTTCAAGGAGAACAATGCAATGGCAGAGCGGTATAATGGGTATACAGCAGCAAGTATGCATTTACAGAGCACATAACATCAGTAGTCAAATCAAGTACAAGTAACATTATAAAATTAGATAAAAATATGACACATAGAAGAACTACAAAAAATAAGGGAGGATATGGAGATCCATAGGCCAGCACCCAGAGATGTGTGATTGTCACAATTGTATCAGTAAAGTGAGGATGGGAGGCCAGAAAGTGAGAAATAGGTACAGGTGGTTAGGGAAGGGGGGAGGAGATTCCATGGGGAGGGTACAGGGTTAAAGGTGTACAGTTAAGGTTGGGAAGGCAGTGGGAAAGAGGAAGTAGAAAGAGGAGGCTGGTGGCAGGGAAATGAGGGGGATGTAAAAGGGTCAATTAGAGGTTCCTGGGATAAGGATGGGGTGAAGTCAGCTTCTCTAAAGCAGAGGTGAAAAAACAGTATCGAGGGTGAAGAGTTCGAGATTGTTTAGCAGCCACAGCTGCTGGAGGTAGCTAGGTAGTGCTTCAATTCTTTTTTAAATGAGGCAATGTTGTTGGAGTTGGCTATTTCTGCATGGAGTTTGTTAATCCATTGTGGGACTCTGTATGCAAAAGAGCGCTGAGCAAGAAAGGTTCTCCTGAATGGTGCAGATAGTGAGCATCATGGAGCACCACTGGTGCAGTGCTGGGTTTGCAAGAAGTGCAGTAGGTTGTGGATGGCAGGCGGTGGCAAGACAAAGAAGCGCTTTCTTTCCCATGAGGCATACTTGGTACTTTACTTTCCTTGGTAGGTTTAGCCATTGTGTTTTGGCATACAGCTTGCACGTGTGGGTGAGCCTGTTGGCACCCAGGATGTGTTGGCAGGCTTTGTTGAGCGCTGTTTTGACAAACTTTTGGGCCATGTCGGTGGCAGCACTATATGCAATCAGCCCATAGTCCATAACTGACAGGACTGAGCTGGTGAAGCCGAGGAGCAGGGCAGCGGGGGTTATGTGGCTCCTGTCCTTATACAGGACTCTAAGTTTGATGTTGATAGCCCTGACTAAACTGTCTATATGTGAGGAGAAGGAGACGGTATTATTGATATGTACTCTGAGGTACTTGAATGTCCTTACTTGTTCAAGGGCTTCATTTTTTTATTGACTATGTTGAGACTGAGGTTTTTCTTTTTGTAGTGTGGGCCGGTGAACAGCATTATTTCAGATTTTTTTGCAGTTGAGCAGTAATTTGTGCCTGGTGAACCAGTCCTCTAACTGGTAGAAACTATTTTGCAGGTCCTGGGAGAGAGGGCCTAGTTGTGGGCTACCATTAATGATTATGGCATCGTCCGGGTAAAGGATAATTTTGGATGTGCAAGCTTCAGGGAGGGTATTGAGAAATAGACTGAAAAGAAATAAAAAAAAAGAAATAGCCTGTAAAGTTAGACTATAGCTACAGTTTATACTTCATGTTAATGGGACACTGTCAACCCTTTCTGCATCATATTATTTCTAGATGAAAACCCACTTTTTATGATTGCTTACCTTCTCTAAAATTCATTGATGTTGCTGTTTGTTTTATATGCTTCCTAGTATATGATTCTTAGTAGAAATGAAATGCATGCTACTGGTGTAATATACCCAACCTTCTTTATTTTCAAATCCTTGGTCAACCCTTATTAATGGCCACCAGGCTGGGCGAGCTGCAAGCTACTTCAGTAGCTAGTCTGTGATTTTTGCCTTATTTCTGCCTTATTTTACTCGCCCTGCTGTTCTCTTGTTTTTTTCTCTTATTCTCCACTTGTCCTCTGCTTGTTTTGGTTTTGTATGTTCTGTCAGATTAGTAAGGGCTGAAAGGGAATTATTCAGAGTGTATCTTAGAGTGATACCGGGACATTCTTAACAACTTCATAGTGTGCACTGGGGCCATTTTGATTCAGTCCCAATATTGCCCTGACTGAATAAGTTTTATGCTGGGCCTTCTCTTCTTTTTCATCTTTCAAGCACCTTATTGTACTTTATCTGGCTCTATCTGGAGGTGATTTGTTGCTATTTTTGCCTCTTGTCCTGTCCTGGTTTTGGTCTGGGCTGACCAGGAGTTGGAGTTGAAAAGTTACGAGGAGAAATTTCGAGGAGAGGAGGTGGACTGCATGGGGAAATTGATCTGCTGTGACCGGCACAGCATAAGGGAAGACTGTCTGGATCTTGGTTTTGGCCGTGGACTGAGTTGTTGGTCGAAGGTCCTGTGATGGTGTTTCTGGTGGGAGCAGGAGGTTGGATCAATCTTGCACAGTTTAGCGGGTGGTCCTGACCCTGTGGGGTGACTGGTAGCTGAGGCTAGTGGCTGCATGGGGGACTGGGCTTCGGTTTTGTGTTGGCTTGGCGTAGTTTTGTTTTGATTGGGGTTAACATTATGTGATGGAGGGCTGCCCCCATGGTCATGCGCTATTCATCCTCTACCCTTTCATTTCCCCCCCTTTGCAGTTTTCAACCTCGCAGAGCTGTAGAGCGCTGGGTATTACCCGCTGGAGGGGAGAGGGGCTGGGGGGTGTGAATGGTGGAGAATGAATGAGCAGGGCCATTACATCAAGGTCGTTAGGCCCAGAAGATGCCCTGGGGCAAAATGGAATATGGAATGTGGTCCCCAATGCCTAGTTTCCATCCTGAAGGGCACCACCAATATTGGTGGGCAGGTAGCTCGGGTGGCCCCGGAAGCCCGTCCAACTCGAGCGGTGTTATGTAATGCCAGATCTATTAAAAACAAGACTGCAATTATTGCAGATCTTGTTGGGACAGCGGATCTGGCTTGCATCACCGAGACCTGGCTGGATGAGAATGCCGGCCCCACGTTGGAGGCTGCACTTCCAGCCAGGTACTCAGTGATACACCGCCCGAGATTGGACTATGGGGGGTGGGGTTTGTGGTCTGTTTCAAGACCGAACTGGGCCTCACGAGTGTACCAATTGAGGAGGCTGGGTCATTTGAGTGTACTGTAGTAGCAGATGTAAGTTGTAGGATCGCTCTTATCTACCATCCACCTGGGGATGAGAAACATTTCCTTCAGGAAGTAGCGGCCTTTGTGATTGACATGGTGTTTGAGTCACCCAGGCTGATGTTCCTGGTGACTTCAATGCCTGGGTCAATGACGAACTCTTGCAATTTGGACAACACTTCCTCCAGTTGATGGCATCACTGGGCCTCACACAGATTGTTACCTCTGCTACTCACAAACACAGTCACTCTCTTGACCTAGTCTTACTTCTGGGGATCGAAGCCTTCGACTTTGGGGTGGAACCTGTTTGATGGTCTGATCACTACACCATGGGGTTCAGTTTCCGCACCCTCCTTTTTTAGGCCTACCCCTGTGGATATGGTCAGATATCACCCTTTAATGGATGTAAGCCCTGAAGGCCTAGAGGTAGAGCTTGACCTATCGGTGCTTCCTGGGGCACATGTTAGTCCAGAAGCCTTGTTATTGGCCCACAATAAGGCCATTTCTACAGCTCTGGATTTTATCATTCCTGTCTGTGTTCATCCTCTTTCCCTTCACCCTCAGTCCCCTTGGTTTGATGGGACTTTGAGGGAGATGCGGTGACTAGAACGAAGGTTAGAGCGTTGCTGGCAGAAATATGCCCTGGAGGCCGACCATCTTAGATCGATGGAACATTATTAAGTCTATCAATCTACACTCTCCTGTAAGTAGGCAGAGTTCCTATTTGGAGAGATTGTGGCTGCCCAGAACCGACTTGCTCAGTTCTTTTGAACTGTGGACAGATTGTGCAACCTGGCCTGTCTGCATATTCAGAGAGCCTTTTTACAAGTGGAGTGTGATAAGCTTGCTCGGTTCTTCATGGATAAGGTGGCTGACATTAGGGCGGGGCTCCAACCAGCATACTTTATGGGAGATGCTACTGATCGGTGCTCGGTCACTTTCCCTCACTTTTCCTGGAGTACCTTTGACCGGCCGGAGTTCGTCGATGTCATGCGGATTGTCCAGGGTATGCGCCCTACATGCTGTTGTTTAGACCCAGGCCTAACCACCCTGATTATGGGTTGTTGTGATATCATTGGCCCAGTCTTAGCATGGATAGTCTGGTGTTCCCTTGAGTCAGGTGAGTTTCCTAACTCCCTGAAGGAGGCGGTGGTGATACCCCTCTGAAGAAAGCTTCTCTGGACCCAGGCAGCCCTGCCAACTATAGACCTATCTCTAACCTCTGCTTTGTGAGGAAGGTGACTGAGAAAGTAGTGGCTCTAAAACTGGAGAACCATTTGACCATCCATGACATCTACGAACCTCTCCAATCCAGTTTCCGAAAAAGGCATTGCACCGAGACTGTGCTGGTTCGGGTGCTTAATGATCTCCTGATGGTGAGAGATTGGAAAAAACATTCCATCTTGGTCCTTCTTGATCTCTCATCAGTGTTTGACACTGTGGACCATGGGGTTCTTTTTGAACATCTAAGGTTCATCTGTGGCCTGTCCAGTACAGTCCTCAGGTGGTTTAAATCTTTCCTCACTGGCAGAACTCAGAGGGTGATGTCGGGGATTTATTCCTCTGACCCAGTCTCTTTGTCATGTGGAGTCCCTCAGGGTTCAGAATTGGCCCCCATGTTGTTTGCAGTGTACATGCTGCCCCTCGGAGACATTGTAAGATGGTATGGGCTGAGGTTTCACTGCTATGCTGATGATACGCAGCTCTACCTGTCTTTTGCACCCGACCAGGATAGAGCTCTCTCAGTATTTCATAACTGCCTCACTGAAATCCAGGGTTGGATGAATTCCAGCTGGCTGAAGTTGAACTCGGAAAAGACTGAGGTGATGGTTGTGGACCCGGGTCACCGGATAAAGGGATCGGGAGCAGGTTTGCCTATGGGACTTTTCCTGGGAGGCTCCCAGCTTCTTACCTCTGAATGAGTGCGAGACCTGGGGGTGATTCTTGATGATGGGCTGACACTGTGATCTCAGGTGTTGGCAGTTGTTAAGTCCTCCTTTTATCTTTTGAGGAACATCTCCAGGGTCAAGCAACTAGTTCAGTCTGGTGATCTTCCTACATTGGTCCATGTCTTTGTGACCTCGCCCCTTGATTCTTGCAACTCCCTTTATCTAGGGCTACCTGGGGTTAATATCTGCTGCTATCAGCTGGTGCAGAATGCTGCAGCCCGGTTGTTGATGGGAACTCCCTGGACTTGCCTCATCTCCTCGTTGCTGCGTGAACTGCACTGGCTGCGTTCAGTGGTGGATCACCTTTAAAGTCGGACTTCTGACTTATAAATCCCTACATGGACTGGGCCCAGACTACCTGAAAGAGCTTCTGGTTCCTTACTGCCCCGGGTAATCACTCCGCTCGGCTGATGAAGAGTTGCTAGAGATTCCAAGAGTATCTTTAAAATCATTGAGGGCCCATGCATTCATGTACGCTGCTCCAGCCCTTTGGAATTCTCTACCCCGTCAGCTTCAGGAGTGAGCGACCGTGGAGGGATTTAAACAAGCCTTAAATACCTATCTATGGCACCAAGCCTACTTTGTCTGATTTTATTGAAGTTATGAATTTTATGGCAGTCTGTATTAATTGTGTTTTATTGTACAGTCAACGCCACTTATACCGTCCTTGGTTTAGACAAGCTGTCGGTTTAACTGGGCAAATCTCATTTACCATTTGCCATTGCCATAGGCTCTAATCTTAAAACTGATAGTTATAGCGTTCCATGCTTGCCTTCTATTTGGGGCAGATTAGCCACTAATTAGTGTGAGTTCACACTTTGGCATGAAGTTTGCCATTTGCCGAGCTTGCCAAAGTGTGCTCTAACAAACACAGTATTTAGCGGCTAATTAGTGGCTAATCAGCCCGAATAGAAAGGGCATAGAATGGTACTGTATAGCCACAGTGTATGTACAGTCTTTTTTCCTCGTTCATCGGCTTGCTCAGTGAATCGCATCTTACAGGTAGTGTAGTAAATTCCATGTCACTTTTAAGTCCCCACTCGCAGTGCAGAATCTTTAAATCTCTGTTGCTCACTCAGCCTGGCCTGACATCCTGCAGTTTGTGTACACAACAGGGATTGAACTGCATCTTGCAGTGAGTCTCTACTTTTGAACCTTTTGTTCCGAAAACTGCATTTAGGAGTGTTTGCCTTCTTTGTCAGGCACATTGTATAGCACTATGTGACAACACTAAGCAGATTTTTTTAAATTTTACTATTAAATAGCAATGAAGGGATTGTGACATCTTCCTCCACAGAGACTGAGACTGATTGCGGCAGATAACCTCCTAATTGACCCTCAGAACAGCAGGTAGTGCAGCGTTTTAGTAAAAAACAGTGGTTTTGGCTATAGCACTCACTCGCTATAATGGGCAAAATCTTCATACACAGACATGCCCGTTATAAGCAGCTTTGACTGTACTCTATTTTTATCTCTTATTGTTAAGGCGCCTTGATTTTTTGAAAGGTGCAATACAAATAAAGTTATTATTATTAACTCTTAATTATACTTTCTGAGAATTACAAACGCCCCTAAACCATGCATCCACTCATGATGCAACAGTTTCCACCTCTCACTGCATCATGACTGGCTAGACTGTGTGGGGGTGGTTCCCATCTCCAGGAAAAATGCAGTGGAAGTAGATCAAGGAATGTAAACAAACATGTTTTGGTGTGGTAACACCAATATGGTGGGTAGTCTGTTTTTCACTTTTAAAAAGAAAAATAGAATCAGAATCAAACAACCAGCTACAGCAGCAATCTGTACAGAATGTGAGCAATCATAAAATGTGTTTTTTAAACTAGGGACAGTTGAGGCCTAAGGAGGTTGACAGTGTCCCTTTAAATGCCCTGTATAGTATTTTTGGAACTGTACTCCCATCTACCCCACAGGATGCATCTGGAAATGAGATGCTATCAGCTGAGTATGTTTTTCCTGATAAAACAAACAAACAAACAAACAAACAAACAAACATTACTCTGGTTGTTTCCCTCATGGATTACACCTCATGGCAGAACCATCGAGGATGGCTAGGTCCCTCCACACAACAATTAAGATAGCTTTTGAACAAACAGCTAGTTGGTGGTGTGGATCCTATGATGGACTAGAGTGCCATCCTGCTTGGGCCAGGGTTTCCTCCACATTTTTTCGCTAGGGCCACCTGTTGTGCAGTGATGCATCATGCTTGCATGCAGATGCACACACATGCATGTCAGTGTCTCATGATGGGCCCTTCCTGAGTGGATGCTCCCACTGTGCTGCCACCCAGCTTCTGCCAGGTAACATGCAAATAGTGGTGTTGCTTAGCAGCTCTTCTTGAGAGAGGAAAGCAGTCCTTGAGACACTCTGTCATCCCACCCCTGGCCAGCCCCATATGGCCTGAGTCTGGTCCTGAACCTGTGTCACCAGCATAGAAGGTGGTAGCTCTACTGCCACACTAGTGGGACAGCTCCCTGCTTTTTGCATGTGTAGGAATTGCAAAGACAGAATGTCTTAATACTCTCATTCTGAAATTAACTTTTTTTGACAGAGCAACAAAATGAGACTCAAAACTTAAGGAACTACCTAACAATACATCTAGATATTTATATTCCCTAGTATTTGTTATTTTCTGCTCATTTAAAGACATGGGGCCCAATATTCAAAAATGGGTAAAGCAGAGGGCAAAAATGTGCGCTGTGCTTTGTGATAGCCCCGGTACCCAAAGATGCTATATTCAGCCACTTAGTGCTGTGCCTAAATGGATCCCAAAATAGGACACCACAATGGCTTGTGCCCACGCTAAATTTCTGATATTCAAATGACCCTATGCAAATGAGTCCATTGGGCATTCAAGGCACTATGTGGCCATTTGCACAGCCATTATGGGCTCATTTGCATGGGGAGCGAGGCTGGTTTGCATGGTGCACCCCCCCAATTGCCCGGTCCCTGAAGAGATATTCCTGGTGCTAGTTGTCCTTCCCCTCAACTGCACCCATGCCCAATATTAGATTTCAATTTCCCTGGTGTCCAGTGGACCCTGCCCTCACTCAGTGCCACACCTGATAGTAAATATCAATGTCCCAAGTGTGCAGTGGTCCCTCCTCCCACCTGATGCTGCACCCAATAGTAAATATCAGCATCTCTGGTGTCCAGTGGTCTCTCCCCAACCTGATGCCATGCCCGATATGAAATATCAATTTCCCAAGTGTCTAGTGGTCCCTCCCCCATCTGCACTCTGCCCAGTATGAAATGTCAATGTCCCTGGTGTTTAGTGCTCCCTCCCCCCACCCGATGCCATGCCCGATATGAAATATAAATTTCCCTGGAGTCCAGTGGTCCCTCCCACCCGATGCCATGACCAATATGAAATATAAATTTCCTGATGTCCAGTGATCTCTCCCCCACCCAATCCCTATCTGTACTGAGTAAAGCCCCCACCAGCTTGTCAATTCTACCCCCAATTGCAATCATTGGCCCACCAATGCCATGCAGCATGCCATTTGCAAGTAAGTCACCTACACCACAACAAAGCCCAGGCCTCATTCCCAAACAGTGATCCAGGCCCCTCCAGCCTGTCCCTCGGTAGTGGTTGATGGCCCCCCACCCCACCTGCGGCACAGCCCATGCCCTGGTCTCCTGTGCCTGCCCTGCTCCGGTGCTGTGGTCAGTGGATGGAGAGTGACACAGTCCTCCACACACCACCTCGGCCACCCACTGTCTGACAAGAGCAGGGAGCATGTAGATTATTTATAGGGTGACTTGACTAAAAATAAGCTGTACGCTCCCTGCTCCTGTCAGATGGCAGATTGCCTTTGTCGTGTGTGAAGGATTATGTCACTCGCCGTCCACTGACTGCAGTACCGATAGGCAGGTACAGGAAACCAGGGGCGGGATTTTAGTGATGCAGTTGGGAGGGGGGCCATTGACCACTGCTGAGTGATGGATTGGGGGGCAGCCTGGATCACTTTTTGGGAATGGGGCTTGGGCTCTGTTGCGGGTGGGGTCTTACTTGCAAATGGCATGCCACATAGCAGTGGCAAGCCAGAGATTGCTATCAGGGGGTAGAATTGGCAGGTGAGGGGGCTTTACTCAGTACAGGGACAGCGACCAGGTGGGGGGAGTGACCCCTGGACACCAGGGAAATTAAAATTTTCTATCAAGCATTTCACTGAATGGGGAGAGAGAAGGGTCCACTCAACACCAGCAACATTGATATTTACTATTGGGTGCAGCTTCGGGTGGGGGGAGGGGCCGCTAAACACCAGGGAAATTTATATTTCTTATCAGGCACAGCATCGGGTGGGGGAAGGGACCACTGAACACCAGGAAAATTCATATTTCATATTGGGCACAGCATCGGGTGGTGGGAGGGACAACTTGATATCAGAAAAATTGATGTTTCATATTGGGCACAGCTCCAGTTGGGAAAAGGGACCACTAGACACCAGGGACTACTATTTTGGGGGTTGTGGAGGTGCTGCATTACCTCTACCAACCACTAGGGTTGCGTGGGAGTAAGTCATAGTCTAAGTCGGCGGTATTTGTGCCGCACAAGGAGATCGCGCAAACAGAGCAAATACACCTAATATTAGACTGCACCAATTTTCAGGTCCCAAACCTTCATTTGCATTGTGCTCCCCTACATAGTTTACAAAGGGACAAACCATGTTTGCCCTGCCTAACTGGTCTTTTGAATATAGGAAATCCATGCAAAACCCAGTTTGCGTGGGCAAACTAGGATTTGCGCCAGAGCAAACTTTTGAACATTGGGCCCATGATGTTTAGATCATGGTGGTGGTGAAAGGTCATTGCCCATGTGTTTTTCTTACTCAGTGCTAATTTAGATTTAGAAAACCATTGTTCTAGGGAATTAAAATTAATTTGAAGCATATACTCCATCTGAAGAAGAGTGTTTGCCAAAACCAACAAAAATGTATCACCAGCATAGAAACATACAGCTGACATTTTTATAAAATGAAGTGGGTCATTAACATACAACAAAAATAGTAATGGGCCCAACATTGATCTTTGAGGAACTCCTTTATACAATTTACCACACTCTGATATATGGCCATCTGCCACCATGAACTGTTCTGTTTTCAAGGTATGATCTAAACCAGATGTCTTTGTCACTGGCAACTCCTATTTCTCCATTCTTGGTAACAAAGTACTGTATTATGGGCCACCAAGTCAAAGGCCGTAGAAGAGTGTTTCTCAAATGGTGAGGCCACCCTCCCCAGGAAGGCCCCAACCTGTTCCAGGGGAAGCCCAGTCAAGCCTGAAAGTATACTTGGTGGGATTTTCAAAGACATGGATGCAGCCCTTGTGTCTGTATTTCAGATCCATGTGGTGTCCATGCAAATGAGTCAACATTTCTGTGCCTTATTCACAGACATTTGTATACCTTTGCAGCAATTCCCATAGTTCACGGCAACTTCAGCCATGACTGCAGGAATCATGTCCATTTTTCTGATGCAACTGCAGAATTCATCCTGGGAATTAGACCAACTGTCCGTGGTCTAACTCCTGGGATGGATTATGGCTGCTGCATCTGAAAAACAGACACAGTTCTTTGAAAATGTCTCCACTGTACTAAAATGTTAAAGTTTTGATGTTTTGCATGAAAGAAGGCGGCAAACTGAAAGTGGATAATGGCAAGTGAATTTATTCATTTATTTATTGATTGATTGATTGGTTGATTAATTGAATGATGATTTAATGTATGTATGTATATGTACGTATGAGTATATAAATTTGGGATTGGGAAAGGCACACTGAGGAAACAAGTGTAGTTGGGGAGTGTGTTCAGCTCAGTCTATTCATTCACGTTCAGTAAACCTTTGCTTTTACATGTCATTTAGTTCTGCCAGCTAGAGCTAGCACACAATATGGTGGGAGGTGATGGTGATGATCGTGGGGGGGGGGGAGTGTGTAGCAACTCAATGTGGCACCTGTAAATCTGATCTTTTAGAAGCTGTCTGCATTCGTGAGTAGTTTCCTTTATCATGCATGAACCATGTTTCCCATAATAACTGTAATGTTTCCACATTGTGATGCCAGACCAATGCATGCACACACAATGACAACAAAATGTTACTTAGGTTCATTTACTTCTCTTTCCACCCACCACTGCTGGATTGGATAAACTGGGATGGTGCGCACAGCAGACTTAGCAACTAGATAGTTGTGAGGACCTGTGTGGGACAGAAGGCACTGTACTGGACTAACACTGGAGACCACAGGAACTGTGAGACTTGACCAACTTCAAAGTATGTCTCAGATGCAATTTTTAAATGAAATGAAGGTACAGTAAATTTACTGGGCTGTTCTGCCCGTGAGACAGACACAGCGTGCAAATAAATAAATAACGACTGTAACCCTCTGCAATAGTCTCAAATGACAATAACTTATACTATAAGAATGTACTTATACTCTGTTGCTTTCTATCCTGCAGGTCTGCTTTTGCTAACCCTGGAGATGGTGATACCTCTACCCATCAGTCCTCCAATATAACCAATACCACCAGCACAAGACCCCCCTTGGACCTCAGTCACTGCACATTCACTTTACAGATGCCTTAAGAATGTACAGCAACTACTAGGCCTCTACCAACCTCAGTTAGCCCACTTACTCATTTTATTCAGATACCTTTCCATGGTAACAAAACAGTTTACATTCACTTCAACTTTATATGGAGTATAAGTGATATAGTTTGACATTCACTTAGAGTTTACCTTCACTTACACTCTATACCACATACACACTATATCATTTATACACTACAGAAATTCACTGTAAATTCACTGTACCATTTAAATCACATTAGGTAACAATTTACTTATTTTTTTTATTTACTGTGACTGTCAGAGTACATATAAGCACATGTGATTATCTACAAAGGTTCCACATCTTTTGTACAGTCACAAAGTAAGACAATACAAGTACTTAAGTAATTCCAGAGGAATGTAGCAAATCGGGCATATAATAAACAAGACAGTAGCAAATTACTTGCAGAAATCTGCAAATAAAGACAGATCATTGTACAACAAGGTCAGAGGATAAGTACAAGGAAAAAACTGAGTTTAAAAGTTAAAGGTTACAGCTGCACTGGACTGCAAGGGCATACCTTAGAGATCTCTTAAGCTGATTAATCTTTGATTGATTCAGCAGAGTATCAGGCAGTTTGTTTATGTAATTTGTGGCTCTGACAGCAAAAGACTGCTTGCCCAGCTAAATATGCCTGAAGGGAGGTTCTAGGACAGTTATTGCCATGCTTCTGTTGTTGAAGCAGTTAGAAATGGTTTTGAAGCAGACTGTTAAAGTAGGGGAGTGAGACCCAGGAGCACCTTTCTGTCTGGCAGACAGGTCTGTAGCTTTATTCTTCTGGGTCATGGAAGCCATTTAGTTAGGGTGCAGGGGGTGCAAGTATGGGTGCGATTATCTGCACCAAGTACAAAGTGACATGCCTTACTACACATCAGCTGCACTCTGTTTAGTACTGTGTCACAGGCCGCAGTATATACAGGGAAGCAATAATCAAAAGGTGACAGGACAGAGTTGGTCCCTATAAAGCATCTAGTTTCCATAATTAGGTTGTTCTGGTTTCAATACACAGCAGGCAGTCTTCTGTTGACTACAACTGCTAGATTGTCAACATGTGGAGTAAATGGTAGGGTGTCATGCAGGGTTACTCTGAGGTAATTAAAATTTTCCACCTGTCTAAGATTTTTCCCCATGCCATTCCAGATAACAAAGGGTGGAGCCTTCATTTTCTGTAAGAGGTAGAGAATAACAAGACCTTGTTTTCTTTTCTTTTTTGGTTTAGGACCAGTTTGTTACTGGAGAACCAGCTTTCAAAGGCTTTGAAGTTACTTTGAAGAGTGGTAGTGATACAGTCATGATCAGGATTTTTAGCATAAATGACAGGATCATCAGTGTACAGGAGAACGCTGACTGTCTGACAGGCATCAGGCAATCTGTTTATGAAGAAGCCAAGCAGGAGTGGGCCCAGGATGCAGGCCTGGGGGACACCAAAAGATACTCCCCTAACCTCAGGCAAGGAACCTTCAATCTTCACATGCTGAGTGTGGTTCATGAGGTAACTGTGGAACCAGCCCACTGCATTCTGGGACAAACCCAGGTCAAGGTCAAACCCTACTTTAACAGTCTGCTTCAAAACCACCAAGATCTTTAATCTCTCTCGCTCCTCTAGCCAATTCCCAGACAAATGGAAAATGGCCACTGTTACTCCAGTTCACAAAAGTGGTGATAAGGCTGACCATGCAAACTTCCGCCCTATCTCCATTCTGCCTCCCCTATCGAAGGTACTGGAACGTATAGTAGCAGACCAACTTACCAAGCATCTGGACAATTATAATATTCTCTGTAAACAGCAACGGCTTTAGAAAAGGTCATAGTACATCCTCTGCCTTACTCGAATTCACCAGCTCCATTCACAGCTCCCTTGACAATGGACAACTATCTGGTGCTATTTTCATCGACCTGACCAAAGCCTTCGATACTGTCCACCACTCCCTCCTGCTGAGCCAACTAAAAAATGCTGGTCTCTCCAATGATTCAATCTTTTGGTTCAAAAGCTATCTTGAAAACCGCACCCAGTGTGTAAAAATTGGAGATGTGCACCCTGATTCCAGACCTGTCCTCTCTGGAGTCCCCCAGGGTTCAATACTGGGCCCCCTAATCTTCAGCCTGTTCCTTAACACCCTACTGAACTCCTGCTCTGAACATATCACCCTGTATGCCGATGATGCAGTAATTCTTGGCACACACCAGGACCCAAAGAAATTGCAAGAAAATCTCCAACTCGGCTTCTCCTCAGTTGAGAATTGGTTCACAAAGCACAAACTGACCCTTAATCAAAAAAAAACAAAGGCCATGATCTTCAGCAGCTCCCATAGTAAACATAAGCACTTCCAACTCTCTGCTATCACCAGACAAGGTGCCACACTGGAACAGGTCAAAAACTTTAAATACCTCGGGATCACCCTTGACCCTCACCTCTCCTACACTGCCCACATCGACCATGTCGCCAAAGCTGCTAACTCCCGGCTAGGCCTGCTATTCTGTCATAGGAAACACCTGACACCTGAAGCCCTCACTGTCGCTGTCCAGAGCTCCATCATATCCATCATTGATTATGGCATTATCATTTACGGCTCTGCTACAACCACCGCACTCAAACGTGTATCCACCGCCCTCAACAAGTCCTGTCGACTTGTCACTAGCTCCCAATGCCTAACTCACACCTGTGACCTCTGTTCTCAAACTGGATGGTTGAATCTTGCCAATCGAATAAAATACCAAACTTGTATTACTACTAAGAAAATCTTGCTGGGCCTTGCCCCCCCCCCGGAGTCTGTGCTCTCATACAACTGAGAATCCACACCCAACATACCAGGGGATTGAAACCTCAGCTTCTGCAAGTCCCGCATTGCCGCACAACACAAGGCCAAAGATCCTTTCCTTACCGAGCTACTAGATGGTACAATGGTCTTCCCAGCGACATCTCATCTTCACTATCACTCAGCACTTTTAAGACTCGTCCCCGCCTAACACTGACTGCCTCCAACCTCTGTGACTGTTGTGGCTAAACATATCTTTTGGTTCCATAGCTGAAGATGCCCTTTTGGACCCACATCTACTCCTGCACTTTGCCAGCACCCCCCTTCCTATCTTCACCTCCCCTGCTGGTCCATGACAAATGCCGCCCGGCTGCACTACCTCTATTCTTATCTGCCTTCCACCTCTCCTCTCTCTGTCCCCCCCAATCTACCTCCCCTTCTCTCCCATCCACTTAGTCTCCCTGATTTCACCCTCCTCCTTTCCCTTTCCCAAAGTTTCACCTTATTGTTCTTTTTTCATCTACAAGACTATGTGTTTTTTTATTTTTTTTATTTTATAAACTGTTATCTTTGCTTATGATTGTCTCAATTGTACCAATGACGTGGAACCTTTGTAAAAGAGCCTTGGCTCAAAGGTATTTGTAATCCTAGAACAAATAAATAAAAATAAAAAAATAAAAAGGAGTTTGTTCAACAGGATCTTATGGTTGACCAGGTCAAAAGTTTTTGTGAGGTTGGTGTATATAGCTCCAACCAGGTCACCACTGTCAAGCATCTCATGCACATAGCTGGTGCATGCTAGCTGCACAGTATTTGTGCTGTGAAGCTTCTGAAAACCATGCTGCTGGACACACTGGATGCTGTATTTTCTGAGATGTGTGATTAGTTAGTCAGAGATGATTCTCTCTCTCTAGAGCCTTGGATAGGGGAGAGAGAGTGAGAGAATAGAAGTTGGCCTGTAATTGGCTAGACTAGACCGGTTGCTGCTTTTTAATACTGATATAACGAGAGTGGAATTCCACTTCTCACAGATATAACAATACATGCCCCAATAGTCTCTGAGCAGAGTCTCTTTAATTGCTGGATGGTAGTGCTTTTGTAGCAAAAGGAACCCCAAATCCCAGTACAGCAGATGAGTGTCTCTCTTAAACTAGTCCCACAATGAATTTAACTTACTGTATGACTTTACATCAGTGAACTCTAGAATATTGATAACAACAGATGGACCCTCAGATATCGGCAGTTGGATCTGTCACGGCTGGATGCCCTCTTACCAGGAACTGATCCCCTTCAAGTCTGTCTCCCTGCTCAATCTGTCCTAATCTGAGCTGTGCAGCTCCTCATATAATGATTCAACATTTTCTTATATCCCCATTCTAGTCCCTTAGTGGACAGCTAGACTGTTCCTCTCCTCAGCACCAATCAGCTGTGATCCCACCTTGGAATTCTGCAGCAGCATGAGCCACAATTAAATCCTCAGATTTTAATTTTCAACTGTCATGAACATTCTGAGCCTGTTCTGTTCTGTTAACATGGATTCTTTTCTATTACACATCACATAAATCACAATGAAAATGAATAAAAATTAAAAGTAATCATATTTACACTTCCCCAGCTGGAACGCTGACATGCTGGGCTCTCGACACTGTGTTCTGTAGTAAAATTGTGACAAGGGAACCATAAGTCACTTTTAAAGGAAATTTCTCCAGTGTGAAAACTTATAGCTTGCTGTCTACCTTCAGTCACTTTCACTAAGGAGAAATGCTACTAAAATTATTACTTTCTCCATTAAATCAATTACTTTTCTTTTGTCTGAGGCTGTAATTTATGTTAATGTCTGAGGTCTGAACTCCTCCAGAGGGCTGTCTCAAGGGCACTAGTTAGTTACTCCTGTCCAAGAGCACACACCCTCTCCTGGCTCTTCTGTTAACCTCCTCTGCCAGCCAGCATGACTTCTGGTCCACAGACAGTTTTCTGTGACCACTCCACTTTAATAGGTTAACTAGCCCCCTTTCCTAGTCACTGAGGCATGTGTAACTATTTTGACCTACTAGCCCACACCTTAAACTATAACTATACCAAGATTGGTGTCATATTGTTGCTTAGAAGCTGTGTTATGGCTTTTATTAAAAAAGTGGCACATTTTCTGCAGTTTAAAATCCAGCTGTCTCAATTTATCAAACACTCTGGCTTCAACTAACTCTGTTTTTGTAATTAGGCATTTCTGTGGTAAAATAATCATATGGTTGTGTTTACAGGACTGTGAGCTAACCTGCTGTGGCATTTGTTTATTTATTTAATTATAGTTTCATGTATTTTCCTTGCGTGTTTGCTGTGCAGTGCTGTTTCCCTTTGAGCAGCATTCTGCTGCCTAAGATGATATCTAATTCAATATGCAGACCTCATTCTCTCTCAAACAGTGTCACTCTGTCCTGTAACCTTCAGGGTTATTATTTTAATATTAGTATCCAGTCCCTATAATTTACAGTCTGGTGCTTGCCACTTACCAATTAAACATATCTGGTGTGTGTATTGAACTAGCAGTTTTCTAACCACTGAAAGCTCTCACTCTCCTTCCTACCTAACAAACTGCAGCCTACTCTAGTGATTGCAGTAGCAGTGCACAGACTCACAGAGTTGATGTCCATCTCAGGACCCAATCTCCCTGCAAAGCATGGTAGTGCTTTTTCTCCAGAGCTGGCTTGACTGAATTGTTCCTTTTTTCTGGTGCTTACTTGCCAGGCAGCTGAAACTCTGCAAAACATTAAGGGTAACTAATCGTTAAAATTAAATAACCACTTTTGGCTACTATTTTTAATATTTTCATGTGTGCTAGTACATAACTAATGGCATGGGGCCATAACACATTCCAGGCTGGTTGCTACAATTTCACTATACCACCAGGATGCATGCTAGCCAGGGCAACCAAATTACTAGCCCTTGGCTACCAAACTATGCATACTACTTTTTACTAAATGCTGGTGCCAGGCACCATATCATTTTTTATTCTGACTACATAAATTGTGTGGGTTGTATGCAATCTCCCACCATTCTTAGCTTACTACTTAGAGTGCTAATAATATGCTCATGCTGCTATTTATTATTTCACAATTTTTGGCCTCCTACATGGCAAGATTCCATGCTGCTCTGCTGGGCTTCCCACCAGGTGGCCCACAACAACTACAGCATAAGGCACATTTAATTTCTTGTTGAACAGGTGTTCCATGACTGCTAAACCATGATGCCCCATTTCTATAGTTACATTCTTTGTACTAGAAAGGAAATTCTATACTGTGATATTGTATGTGAACATTAAAAGTTAAATATTTTTATTTTATATCACCCTCACACCATTTATTCTCTCACTTAGACATATATGTTTTTGTGAGCTTTATTATGCCACAAGAAAACTGCTTTTTCACTCACAAAACAGTGCTTTGGTAAAGTCAATTCATATACAAACTTAAAAAAGATAGGTGCTATTTACTCCAAGAAAAGCACAGCACATATGTACAGCATCTAGTGCAAAAATGTTTATTACAGTAGAAACATAGAAACATAGACTTTGACGGCAGATAAGGACCGCTAGGCCCATCTAGTCTGCCCATTTCCCTACCTACAAGATAGGCCACAGATCCTAGTTAACCAACAGCCTATATCTTCCTGCCCCCCACAAGAATTGCTTTATGTCTGTCCCATGCATTCTTGAATTCTCCCACAGTTTTAGACCCCACAACTTCCTCAGGAAGGCTGTTCCATGCATCCACTACCCTCTCTGTGAAATAATACTTCCTCACATTGCCCCTGAACTGCCCTCCTTCTATCTTTAAATTGTGTCCCTTGTTCTTGCATGCCTCTTTTTCTGAAAGATGCTACCCTCTTGGACTTTGTTGATTCCCTTGAGGTACTTGAAAGTTTCTATCATGTCCCCCCTCTCCCTTCTTTCCTCAAGGGTATACATATTAAGCTCCTTTAGTCTCTCCTCATATGGCTTCTCTTGCAGACCCTGCACCATTTTAGTTGCCCTCCTCTGGACTGCCTCTATCCTGTCTATGTCCTTGCAGAGATGGGGTCTCCAGAACTGGACACAGTATTCCAGATGGGGTCTCACCAACTGTCTGTACAGAGGGATAACAACTTCCTGTTTTCTGCTGCTGATGCCTGTCCCTATACATCCCAGTATACCCCCGGCCCTCCCTACTGCCTTCTCACATTGTTTGCTAACCTTAAGGTCATCTGATATGATTACCCCCAGGACCCTTTCCTGTTTTGTTGTTGTTACTACCTCCCCACCCATTGTGTATTCTTCCCCTGGGTCCTTGTTTCCCAGGTGCATTATTTTGCACTTTTTGCATTGAATCCTAGCTGCCATACGTCTGACCATTCCTCCAACCTTGCCAAGTCCCTTTTCATCCTTTCCATGCCTCCTTGTGTATCAACCCTGTTGCAGATCTTTGTGTCATCTGCAAAAAGGCATACTTTTCCTTCCAGTCCCTTTGCAATGTCACTGATGAAGACATTAAAAAGGACTGGACCAAACTGAACCCTCGGTACCCCACTGGTAACCGCCTTTCTTCAGAGTGGACTCCATTTACAATTACCTTCTGTGTCCTGTTGTCCAGCCAATGTTTTACCCAGGCTACCACCCTAGGACCCACTCCCAGGCTGGTTAATTTGACTAATAATCTTTGTGTGGGACTGTGTCAAATGCCTTGCTAAAGTCTAGGTAGGCATGTCCACAGCCCCTCCTGGTCTACTACTTTGGTCACCCAGTCAAAGAAATCTATTAGATTCGCCTGACATGACCTTCCGCGTGAACCCATGCTGCCTTGGATCCTGTGCTCCACTGACCTCTAGGTGCTCAACTATTCTTCCTTCAGAGTGACTCCATCACTTTCCTACCACAGAGGTCAGACTGACAGGTCTGTAGTTTCCTGCCTCTGTCTTGGTCCCACTTTTGTGAAGGGGAATCACATCCGCCTTCCTCCAGTCCTCGGGTACCACACCATTCTCCCATGATTTATTAAAAAGAGTAGCCAGTGGTTTCAACTAGTTCCTTCCTTAATTCTTTTAGAATTCTGGGGTGAATTCCATCAGGACCCATTGCTTTGTCCACCTTCAGTTTTAGGAGTTCTTGCAGAACCCTTTCTTCTGTGAAAGGACTGGGATCGACCCCCCTATCAAGAGTGCTTCTGTTAATTGGATTAGGCACTCCCCTCCTCTTTGTGAATACTGAGCAGAAATATTCATTCAGTATTCTGCTTTTCACTGTCCCCTCTGCCCACCCACCGTTCATTCTATTCAGCCTCACTATCCCTCCTTTGTCTTTCTACTTCGCTGATGTACCTATAAAGGTTTTATCCCCTTCTTAACTGAGTTGGCTATCTTTTCCTCAGTTTGGGCCTTTGCAATTCTGACTTCCTCCCTGCTTCTTTCTGCCTTAACTGGTACAGCTCTCTGTCCTGCTCCTTCTGTGTTTCCTTATACTTCCGGAATGCTATCTTTTTCTTCCTGACTTTCACAGCCACCTCTCTTGAGAACCATAGTGGCTTTTTCTTTCATTTTGATTTGTTTATTTTGCTTCACACAAAGGCTTGTTGCCTCTGTGATGGCAGTTTTGATAATTCCCCATTGTTGCTCCACACCTCCTTCTAGCCTGTTTGCTAGTGCTTTTCTGAGGCACTCTCCCATCTTGCCAAAGTCAGCCCTCCTGAAGTCCAGTACCCTCACTTTTGTATGGCTTGACTCTGTGGCTGAGTTTAACGTGAACCACACTGTTTGATGGTCACTTGTCCCAGATGGCAACCCACTTCTAGATCTGAGATCCTCTCACTGCCCCGCTTGAGAGTACGAGGTCTAAGATTGCTCCCCCGAGTGGGTTCCAACTAGCTGTCTAATGCCTGCCACCTGTAGGGCATCAAGAATTGCCCTGCTCTTGATGTGGCTGCAGCAACTGTGCTCCAGTTAACATCTGGCATATTCAGGTCTCCCATCAACAGTATCTCCCCTTTCTCTGCCATTCTAAGAATGCCTTCCATCATATCCTTGTCCATTCCTTCCCCCTGACATGGGGGTCTGTACACAACCCCTGTGCGGATTGTGGTGCCATTTCCAGTCTCCAAGGTGACCCACAGTGCCTCCTCTCCTCCCTG
This sequence comes from Neoceratodus forsteri, assembly GCA_016271365.2. Classification (NCBI taxonomy): domain Eukaryota; kingdom Metazoa; phylum Chordata; order Ceratodontiformes; family Ceratodontidae; genus Neoceratodus; species Neoceratodus forsteri. Next base: position 876,961,276 of record CM028131.1, on the reverse strand, counting down.
TTTACTCTTTTGTTCAGTTGCTTTTATCCCTTCCTTTACATAGAGAGCTACTCCTCCTCCTCTTCTCCCCTGCCTGTCTCTCCTGTAAGTTATGTACCCTGGTATGTTAACATCCCAGTCATGGTTCTCTGTGTACCATGTTTCTGTGACTGCTACAATATCCAGGCATCCCTCTTCCATTAAGGCCACCAGCTCAGGGAGCTTGTTGCCCAGACTATGGGCATTGGTACTCATTACCCTCCATTTCCTGATGACCTTACCCCCTTTTGCTCCATCCCTGTCCTTCTTGCCTTTGTCACTTTCTCCATTTACCCCTGCCCTTCTCCCCATCGACACCTCCATGTTGGTGTTTGCCACACTTACTACCGTGATTGTTTGGGGGTGCTAGGATTTTCCTGCTCCTTTCCAGTGCCTCCCCCCTTGGCTAGTTTAAAAGCTTGCCAATGAAGCATTTAAACCTATCACCTAGGATCCTGGTTCCCATCCCGGACAGATGCCCATCATGCCAGTATAGCTTGCATCACTCCAGGTGGACCCCAGTCCCAAATGAAGCCAAATCCTGAGCTCCACACCAGTTTTCAACCACTGATTGAATCCCATGATACGGAACACCCTAGCCTCTCCTACGCTATGATGGGTAGCACCTCGAGAAGGTTACCATGCGTGCTACTTGACTAAGGCCCCTCCCCAATTCCACAAACTCTTCCTGAACTTCTCTAATCCCTTTCTTAGCCAGATCATTTGTCCCTAGGTGGACAATGACATCCAACTCCTTCCCCTGTGCAGCTGCTCCGGCAATGCTGAGGATTCACTACCTGTCCCTCCAAGCCATGGTGCCAGGCAGGCACCTTACCTCCCTCTCCCCTTCCTTGCCCAGTTCTACCTTCCTAACAATGGAGTCCCCCACCAGGAGTTGTTTTCTTCCCCTGCAGGGTCCCCTGCCACCCTCCTGTGGGTCTCCTTTGTGGAGGTTCCCAGCATCCTCCTTGGTCTCCACTGTAGGTGCCTCCATAGAGGAACCACACTTTGCCAGAATGGCATAGGAATTGTGGAGAGGTACAACTGGAGGCATGTGCCTCTGTTCCACCACCCTCACCCTCCCTGAGCCCACTGTGGTCCAACCGCTCCTCTTTCTTGGCAACCTCTAAGGCAACAGCAGTGGCACTGGTGGTCCCTGGATGGAAGAGGAGGTCCCACAAATCCTGGCCAACTCAGCCTGGAAATGAGCAACCTCCTCCCTCAGCCCAGAGAGGTGCCTGCAGATGGGACAACACCGCATCCTCCAGAACATCTCCCGGAAGACTGCTGCTCCACAGCCACTGCACTGCACCACTCCAATCATGTCTTATTTCTGGCCCCTTAACTGTTTGCAATCCTTACTCTTTCCTCTGTTTTTTTTTCTCTCTCTCTCCTTACTTTCTGCCTGTGTAATACTTAAAAAGTTAAAATTAAAGTGAAGAGGCAGCAGCACTCACCCACTTTGAATATTTCTGTAATAAACATGTTGTTTTTTGCCCTAGATGTGTGCTGTATGTCAATCAATCAATCAATCAAAGTCTTTATTTAACCAGGCAATCACCATTGAGCAAGCTCATTTTTGAGGTGGACCTGGGTTTGTTAACAAGGAACAAGGGACAATATACATGGGATACAACACACAAGAGAATAGTAATAATACAAATAAAGTGAGATACAATAATACAGTATATACAAAGTATCAGCAGGTAGCATTGACAGTAGTATATGTTTGGAACAGAAGCTACAGCTAGTTTTGGGTAGGACACAACTTTTCATAAAAGTAAAGAAATATACATATCAGGTGTACTGAACACAAATAAAACCTAATATAAAAAGATATATAGTGATACAGTATGGAGAATTTAGAGCTGGAACCAGGGTCAAAGGAATGTGGAAGGGACAGATATGGGGTAGAAAAAGGGGAAAGGGAAGAGTTGATTATAGATGTGATCAGTCTTTTAACAGTAGTAATTAGAGTCTGCTTGGACTTATAGGAGTCACTATTTTGGGTAGACAGGCAAAGGACTCCTTAGTACGATGTAGATATAGAGATTTAAAAACTGCTGAGCTGATGGGGTGAGTTAATTTCAAAGTTTTCTGCAACTTGTTCCACAGTTGAGGGAGCACAAAGCTGACGGCTGCTCTGCCAATGTGAGATTTTGCTTTGTAAACATAAAGGAAGATATATGAGGTGCTTCTCAGGACATACTTCCCCAGAGTGCACAAACATAAACAGACAGAGATATACTGGGGCAGTTTATTTCAGATAGCTTTGTATGTCCAAACCACAGCATTTATTTGCCATCTGTAAGCAAGGGATGACCATCCCACTGCCGTGTACAATGCACAGTGGTGGGTTGAGTATGGAAGACCTGTGATAAATCTTATGGCTCTGTGATAAAGCATATCGAATTTGGCTAGAGTACTTGCAGGTCCCTGACTATATACTCCCTCCCCGCTGGCATCGCTGATGCTCCCTCACTTGCTTGCTTCAAATACAGTCTGAAAACTCACTTGCTCAACTCACACTCCTGCCACTGCCCCTGACCTCCCCCCACCTCCTCCCCAGTGACAAAGCTCCCTGAGCTGCACTCCCCCGCAGGGCCTCTTTTCAACTCTGCTACCCCACCTCCTGATCACTGATCCTAAAATTGCAGGTAGCAGTATTATGTCCCGCTTTACTTGAAACTTGACTGTGCCTTATTGTCGAACTGTTTTTGATAATTGTCTCTTGTATGTATGTATTTGTCCTCCTTGTGACGAGGTACCTTTGTAAATGAGCCTCTGGCTCAAAGGTTGTTAAACTGATGTTAAAATAAATAAATAAATAAATATATAGAAAGTCTGAGTAATCCAATAGGGAAAGAAAGGTAGTTTGAACCAGTCTCAGTTTACCGTCTCTTGTAAGGAGATTATTAATCCTAAAGAACAGACCAAGTCTTTGTCTAAGTTTATTTGCCAGTTCTTCTAAGTGATCTTTGAAAGTAAGTCTATGGTCTAACCAGACCCCTAGGTACTTGAACTTTGGTAAGTAGTCCAACCGCTCACTCAGAATGGTAATGATCTGTGGGAGTGTCCCAGCAATTGCAGGATTAATTGCATTTTGAAGGGGCGAGAGGAACATTGCTTTGTTTTGTTTTTTTTTGCATTTAATAGCAGTTTCTAGTTTATAAGCTGATGTTGCAGCAGATTAAATTCATTTTGAAGGGCTTTACAAGCCACTTCAGTTGTGGGGCTACTAGCATAGAGAACTGTATCATCCTCAAATAAGTGTATTTGTGCTTCTTTGATGGGGGCATCTACATTGTTAATATAAATGGTGAACAGCAAGGGACCAAGAATGGAACCTTGTGGTACACCCCTCAATAGGGGTTTTGGTGGAGAAACTTCTCCTTCTGCCTTTACTTGTTGAAGTCATCCTGAGAGGTAGTTGGAGAACCATTTAAGGGATAGGGAATCCAAGCCAATGTTCCGGAGGGACGATAGAAGCAGTCTGTGATCAACAGTATCGAACACCTTGCTTAGGTCCAAGAAAACTGCGCAGCCAAAGTTTTTTTAGTCTAATTCAAGCTGCCAGTCATTTGTCACCTTGGCTAGAGCAGAGATTGTACTGTGCTGTGCTCTAAAACTGGATTGTAACAGGTTGAGCAATTTTTCTGATTCCAGGTACTTCTGAATCTGGGAGTTCACTATTTTCTCCAGCATCTTTGACAGGATTGGAAGTAAGGAGATTGTCCTGTAGTTATTGAGGTCACTAGGATCTCCTGACTTAAACAAAGGGACCACAAGTGCATTTTTCCAAATGGGTGGTAGGTCACCCTGGGACAAAGATAAGTTGAAGAGATGAGTAATTGGGACTGCAAGGACACGTAGCTGACCTTTAAGAAGTATGGGTCAATGAGTTCAGCCCCAGCACTTTTCCTAGTGTCCAGCTGAAGGAGAAGATCTTTGACTTCTTTCAGGGAGGTAGGCTGCAAAGAGAAGGATGGACTGGGGATGGGTTGTTCTTGTATATCCAATCTAAGTTGTTGGCGTAGGATATTCGAGGGAGAGGAGTCAAAGAGGTTAGCCCTGCAGTGGCAAAATGATTATTGAGAGCACTGAGGATAGACGGTCTGATGGAGATGACAGTATTGTCGATCAATAATTTAGTAGGTAGGGAATTTACAGTGGTGTGGCCTTCAATGTCTTTGATAGTCCTCCAGAATTTGGAGGCATTTCTTGAGGAGCTCTCTCCAGCTGAGAGAGGTAGAAATTAGCTTTCGCTTCTCTGACCATTTTGGTGCAGAGGTTCCTTGTCCTCCGGAAAGAATTCCAGTCATTTATTAAATTAGTTTTCCTAGCAGTTCTCCAGAGTACATCCCTACTCTGCAAAGCATCTTTCAGGTCTTCTGTAAACCACTGACAGGATTTGTTTCTGGCACAAACTTTTACTATGGGAGCAAACTTGTTGAGAGCCCCTAGCACAATTTCTGAGAAAATATCATAAGCCGTAGTCAAGGACTTGGCTAGATAGAAGTCCTGCCATTGCATGGAGTCTCTTAGGTCTGATATATACCCATGGAGATCAAAGTTACGTATGCACCTTTTAAAGGAGAATTTTGGTGCAGTTGTGGATTTAAGAGTGGATCTTACACACGCAATGAAGCAATGGTCACTAATATCAGAGTAAAAGATGCTGGCATGGGAGGATAAATGGGGTTTGTTAACTAAAATGATATCCAAGAGAGTACTGTTATTAGGGTTGAGCTTGTTAGGATGAGTAGATTAATTTATTAGCTGTAACAACCCAAGGGAATCACAGAACATTTTAAGTGGGGTTGATGCACTGGAGAGCCAGTCAAAGTTGAAGTTCCCTAGTATGATACACTCTGAAGATGCTGAACCCAGGACGTTTCTGAGATGTTTTAACAACTGCAGTCCAACTGATGGGGGTCTGTAGCATCCTCTTATACATAATGAGACACCGGTGGCAATCTCAATCTTTAATGACAAGCTTTTGAATTCTTTTGGGACAGAGGTTGAGTCAATTATGGAGGCAGGGAATTTTTCCTAGATGTAAATAGCTACCCCACCACCGCTGGTTTGCCTGTCAGCGCTGAAAAAAGAGTAGGAGGGGATGTTAACTGCATTGTTACTGGTCACCAGTTGAAGCCAGGACTCTGTAATCACCAGAATATCTGGAGCAGTATGACATACCCAGGCCTGAATAGAAGTGATTTTTTTTAATAGGCTACATACATTAACATGCAATAATGTAAGCCCCTTGAGGCTTTGTAGCTCTGCTGGGGACTCCATGGGTGCCAGAGGGCCTGGATTAAGCTCAGCATTTCCTGAGCATAGTAAAAGCAGGAACAGGAGTTTCCTGCAGAGTCCTAGGAGAAATGTGGGTGGCTGAGTCTTCTTTCGGTTACGTGATTTGTCTGCGGCGGTATAGGGAGTTCTGAGGCTAGTTCCCAGTTTTCCTGATGCTGCATAAAATAATACCCTGACCGAGAGAGTCAATGAGAGTAGGGGGAGTATGCAGAAGGTGGTGTAGCCCTGTGGGCAGGCTCTAGGAGAGTTCCTGTATGCCAGGGCAGGTGAAGAACCAGCAGTGGGCATGGGGAAGTTAGAGCACATACAAGTTCTTCTACTTGATAGAAAAAGTCCCGGTCGGATAATGAAAAAAAAGAGGCATTCTCCACTCTAGGAGTTATTTTTTGATTCACGTTTGGGTCCAATACATGTAAGATGAGCAGAGACAAGCACAGAAGCAGGTAATATGCCATCATTATGAGACTATCACCCAATGGGCAGTACAAGTGCAGGCAAGAGAAGGGATTCTCAATGGAGGAGAACTTCGTAATCCCTGCAGAATACTACTTTAGGCAGTGGAGCCTGAAGCAGTAATCCTTAAGTACAGCTCCTAGTCAGTCTAATAAGAAAAGAGTTCACCTGACTATAGAGTAGTACTGGGGCAGAGAGGCTTTGAAGCAAATTTCTTAGCGACTACTCTGGAGCAGACTAAGTACTAGAGAGATCACCTGACCTAAATCAACTGCCTTAGCAAGACAGGATGTGCTAGTGAGCAATAAGCAAACCTAAAGTACCAAAATGGTATGCCTCAGCAAGACAGAATGAGATAAAGCTGCTAGAAGGCTTAATTGTAAAAAGGGGATGGGAGGAATTGCAGTTGTTGACAGTAAGTAACCAATAAATTGAAACATCAGATAGGAGTGGGCAGAGACTGTGTGCATTTAAAGAAGGCCTGGGAGGGGCAGGGGGTGGGACAAAAAATCAAGGGGAAGTTTGCAGAGCTAGCACTGAATCAGTGCACATACAGTTGGAGAGAAACTGCAGCAGGGGGGGAATGGTAAGTTACTTTACACAGGCCGAGCAGGACAGGCTAAATTAAAATATATAAATTAGGAGCTGAGTACAGGGATGCAGGCTTACATTAAGCCACACATCTCAGGTGCTCCTGTCTCAGGTGAGTGAGACCAGCCAATCAGGGAGCTCTACACAGGTGTGGAGCCAATAGCACTACCCTGAGAAGGATCCGAAACTGAAAACAGCAAATTGCAAGTGGTGATCCGGTTCAGCATTCACACAGCCCAGAGAAATCGTGGCAATTTTTCAAGCATCGTACCTTATCTATCTCTTTGGGGAGTGGGTGGATCAGGCTTCTTGCACCATAGAGGTGCCATGGCTGGATCCTGACCACTACCTGTGGGGGCAAGTGGCACCTGTAAGGAAGGAGACAGCAGATTAAATAGGAGATAATGGGGGTGTGTGTCTAAACAGAGACACACAAAGAGACCTGAGCACCAACTTGAAAGACAAAGTCAGGGGACAGTCTCAGACAGAGGCAAAGTGCTGGCTAACTCGGGAATCCAAAACAAGCACAAAAGAACAGACTGATGGTGGAGGGCAGGAGGGACAGAACAGAGACAGAGGAAGACAGGGGGACAAAGGAAGATGATTAAGAATGAAAGTCAAGGGCAGGAGCCTTAGGCCCAAGACAGAGGCTACACAGATTTTACAATTCACTGAAGTTTCTACTAAGTCCATAGCAGTAAGCATGTAAACCTAGTACATTCTTAAATAGGATTAAAAAACATATATGAACAAAGCCAGTAAAACTTTTTTACAAACTCAGTTCAAGGCAGTGTACAGAGTGAAAGCTTAACTGGGGAAAAATCAAGGGGAAGTTTGCAGCGCTAGCACTGAATCAGTGCACATACTGTACAGTTGGAGAGAAACTGCAGCAGGGGGAAATGGTAAGTTACTTTACACAGGTCGAGCAGAACAGGCTAAATTAAAATATATAAATTAAGAGCCGAGTACAGGGATGCAGGGTTACATTAAGCCACAAATCTTGGGTGCTTCTGTCACAGGTGAGTGAGACCAGCCAATCAGGGAGCTCTGCACAGGTGTGGAGCCAATAGCGCTACCCTGAGAAGGATCCGAAACTGAAAACAGCAAATTGCAAGTGATGATCCGGTTCAGCATTCACACAGCCCAGAGAAATCGTGGCAATTTTTCAAGCATCGTACCTTATCTACCTCTTTGGGGAGTGGGTGGATCAGGCTTCTTGCACCATAGAGGTGCCATGGCTGGATCCTGACCACTGCCTTTGGGGGCAAGTGGCACCTGTAAGGAAGGAGACAGCAGATTAAATAGGAGCAGATGGGGGTGTGTGTCTAAACAGAGACACACAAAGAGACCTGAGCACCAACTTGAAAGACAAAGTCAGGGGACAGTCTCAGACAGAGGCAAAGTGCTGGCTAACTCAGGAATCCAAAACAAGCACGAAAGAACAGACTGATGGTGGAGGGCAGGAGGGACAGAACAGAGACAGAGGAAGACAGGGGGACAAAGGAAGATGATTAAGAATGAAAGTCAAGGGCAGGAGCCTTAGGCCCAAGACAGAGGCTACACAGATTTTACAATTCACTGAAGTTTCTACTAAGTCCATAGCAGTAAGCATGTAAACCTAGTACATTCTTAAATAGGATTAAAAAATATATAAAAAGCCAGTAAAACTTTTTACAAACTCCAGTTCAGGCAGTGTACAGAGTAGAAAGCTTAACTGGGGAAAAATCAAGGGAAGTTTGCAGCAGCACTGAATCAGTGCACATACTGTACAGTTGGAGAGAAACTGCAGCAGGGGAAATGGTGTTACTTTACACAGGCCAAGCAGAACAGGCTAAATTAAAATATATAAATTAAGAGCCGAGTACAGGGATGCAGGGTTACATAGTGTCACACATCTTGGGTGCTTCTGTCACAGGTGAGTTAGTAGACCAGCTAATCAGGGAGTTTCTACACAGTGTGGAGCCAATAGCACACTCTGAGAAGGCTCTGAAATTGAAAACAGCAAATTGCAATGATGCTCGGTTTCACGCCTCACAGCCCAGAGAAATCGTGGGTATCTTTCAAGCATCGTACCTATCTATCTCTTGGGGAGTGGTGATCAGGCTTCTTGCACTGTAGAGGTGCTATGGCTGGATTGTGACCGCCTCTTGGGGCAAGTGCATGCGCTATTGTGTTCTTGGAGTACATTATAAATTATTTTTTGTATTCTTGTATTTGCTTAATCTTTTTTTTTCTGAAGTAATGGGCTTTACAATACAGCTGTACATAAATAGGTATGGCATCCTGAGCAGTATAGCATAATGGTTAAGAGCACTGAGCTGCCAACCTGAAGAACAGGGTTTGAATCCCACAGCCCCCACTTGTGTACTGTATGATTGTGAAAGGGGAATGTGACCATGTTGACATAATCTTAATTATTGTTGTTTCTACTTATTTTCATACAAGTCTTTCTGTTTTGAATGGTACAGGGCAAAACAAAATGGAGTCTAAGTCACATGTCCTAGCAGCCACTTTGGGAACATCTGAAGGGAAAAACAAGTGCCAGATGTCTGGGTGCTGTTTTTCTCACAGAGGCACCCAGAGCAGTTAGGGAAAACAGGGTAATTTGTTACTAGGTGAGATGAAGATAGTTTAGCTTGGCAACTGTGATCACACACATATACTACACACACTCATGTGGGTGGGGAATACTGAAGATGGCCATTACTCTAGGTGGAGGTTTCTTCCTACTGCCCTTAGCACATAAATAGAAAAGTTAAACCACAACTTACTCTCTCTGACATCCTGTAACCTTTAAAGAGGACTTAGGATCAATCTTTGTGAGTGATCCTAAAAGACAGAGGGCCCTGCTCGAAAGGTGACTTATCTGTGTGAGGGAATGGTAGTTTAGATGCATGTTCTTTGAAGTTAGCTGGCAGATAAATATAGATCCTAGTCTGAGATGAGATTGTGAGCTTATTCTTTAAGTCAACTATCTGTTCAACTGTTTTCATTTTTCTTTCCTGTAAATGTGTGTATCTTTTTGGTTTGCTGTGCATATCCTGTTTGTTTGTAATACCTGTATTATTTAGTAGTAAATAATCTATTTTTATAGAACCAGTGACTGTGTAATCATTATTGCAAGGATAATTTTTATATTTCTGCTGGCATGCTTGAAATTCTCTGTTTAAAGTGCGCCATCTGAACTGCACTCCAGCAACTATTATTGTGTTTGACTTTCCAGGTGGCTGAGCAGGACCGAGGTATTTTTATGATAGGCTCAGGTGGTGGCAGTGGAGAAGTGACATAGACCAACTTACCACAGAATCTGGTATGGCCTATAGGGTATGTTTGTCACAGTAACCATTGGCAAGTCTCTTAACTTCCCCATGCTCCCAGGAAACACCTGAAATGAAGCTTTGGCTTAGTGTGGCGGTCCAGACCACAAATTTGTAACATAAAAGAAAATAAAAATAATCTGAACAGAGCCCATATAGCACAGTCAGTAGAGCACCAGACTTTTAATCAGGCCAGGGTTCAAGTCTCTGGCTGGGTGGAAGTTGCCTTTGGAACTGATTAAATGTCTTCCCTTAACCAAATTTATAGGACAAGGTGGGAAGGAAGGGGGTGCTTTATGCTAGGTAAGCATAAACTCAATGGAGATACAGGGAAATCAGGATGGTGCACAGGTACTGTAGGTCACCTTGGAGTTGGGGAACAAAACCACTATTTGCACCAGTGTGATCTACAGACCTCTGGCACAGGGGAAGGAATTAGATAAGGTACTGTTGGAAGCCATTGACAAAATGGCAGAAAGAGGTAGGTGCTGCTGGTTGGTGACATCAGTCTGCCAGATGTAAACTGGAGCCTCCCCGCTGCAGCTTTATCTAGAAGCAGGGACATCCTGGACTCCCTGCAGGGAGCATTCTTCAGGCAACTAGTCAGTGAGCCCACATATGATGGGACAATACTGGAACTGATACTCACTAACAGGGACTGAGTTGAAGACATCAAGGTGAGAGAACATCTGGGGACCAATGATTGCTACAAACGCACTCTGCAGGTCAGACTCTTTGCTGACACAGTGCCAACCTTAGAGTGCAATAGTGTGAACAGGTAACAGATAGGGTAACTCTCCTGTCTGCTTTGGGTCCAAATCACCTTTAGCCTTCAGTTCTGGAGGGATTCAATCTGTGAACCGTATACTAGCATACTCAAATGTACAGGCTCAGATAAAATTCTCTTTGGGGGAATGCAAAATATATTTTCCCTAAGTCAGAGTCACATGATACCTGCAGACTGAGAAGCCAACCTTAAGAGAGGAGCTCTCTTCTCCCTCTCCTATAACCTGCCTAAATACTACTTCAAAAGGGGAATTCCACAACTTAATCGACTTTGACTGGAGCCTGATATACCAACAACCAATAATATCTACATTTTGCGTCATTATTGGTGGTATCACTGCCGCAATGGACTTGGAAAGAAACAGGCCCCACCACACCACACGCCACCGGCCTCGCCGCTGAAAGCACCGAAAAAAGTAAAAGTTCAAGGGAGCCAGTCTGTTTCAGCAACATCACAAATTTCTACAGCTACTCCTTTAACAGAGGACAGATTCTTGCAAGAGTTGCTCCCCTTTTGGGAGACTCTAGAAGACATCTTGACAGAGCTGAAATCTTTGTGATCCGACATGAGTGACATGGGGAGGAAAATAGGAGACATGGATGCTAGGGCCTCATTACTAGAGGCTTGGAAAGATCGAACAGACCCTGAGATAGTTAAGCTCAGACAACAAATGGCAAAACTTCAATTAAAAACAGAAGATTTAGAGGGTAGGAGTAGAAGAAACAATGTCCTTATCTTTGGACTACCCAAATCAGAGGAAGGTACTAACATTATCGCTTTTATTCAAAAATTACTAGCCAAAACAGTAGACCCATCTCCATTTAACCCAGGCTACCAAATTGAGTGAGCACACAGATCGCTGAGGCCACAACCCCCAGTAGGAGCACCTCCGAGGCCCATGATCCTTACATTTCTCAGTTATCTGGAGAAACAACATGTGTTGTCCGAAGCTTGGGAGCTTCAGTCTATACTTTGGGAAGATAAACCTCTATGGATTACTCAAGATCTACCCCTGGAAACACACCAAGAAAGAACTGCCTTTCATCTTATAGTCTCAAAGATAATTGCTGTTGGATTGAAATTTAAAATGCCATACCCAGCTCGTCTCCAGATATGTATAAATGACAGCTGGCACTCATATGACACTCCTGAAGTGGCAAAACAAGACCTACAGTAAAACTGAGACTTCCTGATCTGTTCAGTTCTACCTGAACTCCTTTTAATATGGTGTCTGTATAACTGCTTAAAGTCTTTATCTAATGATGTGTTAATCTGTATTGCCAAGGGATCATTCACCTCCTGAAAATTAGGGAAAGGTGTTATAATGGCCCTCAAAGGATAGTGTTGTCCTCCTGATTTGTCTAGATCTAAGTTAGCCATGAGTGCCTCTCCTATAGGAGACTGTAAACTGGCATTAAACCCCCGACCATTTCTTAGTAATCCACCCACAGGGAACTTAATCTTTAGTTGTAGTTTCCAGAGGGCAGGAATAGTAAAATGCCAGTGTCAGCCTTAATTGCTCAGCCCAGCGTGCTTCGATGTAAGGAGCAAGATAATTCATTTTTGCTGGCTAATTTAGTTTATTTCCCCACCGCTATTATGTGCTTATAGCCTCCTTAAATTAAACCAAACACCCACGGCTTCAAGCTAAACGGCGGTAGAGCCCAGATTTAATTGAGTGGCACCACTTCACAGGAGAAGGTGTTTTTCCTTAGTTTGCCTCTGCCAGGTTAATTTTATCTACAGTACATGATGGACCCAGGGTGCAGATCGTAAGAACTTCTAACCCCTTCGACACCCACCTGCGCAAAATAGTGAAGGGCAGGTAAGCTACCACTCAACCTATCTCTAGGTCCACAGAATGTTACATCTTTTATAATATTGCAGGGAAGGAGTGGGGGTGGGGATGAGTGAGAGGAACGCTTTGGTCTTGCTCCTGTTCACTGAGTGCATTAAACAATTTGATTCTATTATGTTAATGGAACCAAGTACAATAGGGTTACTCCTCCTCTAGTGTTGGTTTTCTACACCTACACCTATGATAGATATGATTCTCTAGAGGAGGATGATACTGTAAACAGTTTAAATAGTTGGGGGGAAGGGATGGAATTAGGGACTGCATTACTGTTTCTGAACAGAATAACATTAGCTAGAAAAGGGGATAGAATAGTATTCATTCACATTTCAACCACTGACCCCTACTCACAATGTAACAAGTTAATAAATGACTGGAGTTTATAGTTTGGAAAGTTACCTGTTGTTTTTTATATCTACAAAGCTATATAGGGGTCTATTAGACTGGTTTATAAGGGGGGGTGGGGGAGGGATGGAGTGTGTCTTATGGCTCACAAAGACTGAAGATAACTGTTTTGCATTGTGTTCATTTTGTTTATTAAAAATGGGGAGAACAACCTTTAAAATTATGACGTGGAATGTTAGGGGTATTAGAGACCCCACCAAAAATTATCAAGTCCTAAAGCACTGTGCCTTGATACATGCTAATATAACTTTCTTGCAAGAAACTCATCTCATTATTAAGGAGACCACATGACTATGCAGGCAAGGAGTAACTCAAATTTTAGCCTCTGGCAATTCTTCCTCAAGTAGAGGTGTAGTCATCCTGATCATGAATAATGTCCCATTTCAAGCTGCCTTAACTATTTCTGACCCAGAAGGCAGATATATCCTGGTTAAGGGAATAATTCATCATACAGAGTTAGTCCTAGGGTGTCTTTATGGACCGGTCAGAGGAGATGCACAGTTCTTTATGGAACTTGCAAACAGACTAGCCTCATTACTTCCCACCCCCTTCATATTGGGTGATGATTGGAATGTCCCAACCACACAAGATCTAGATTGTTTGTATCTACCCTTGAAACCCCCCTCTCAATCTCAAAGAGCCCAAAGTGATTTCAGTGACATGCTGGGGCTATGCGATCCGTGGCGTATCCTTAATCCCTCTCATCGACTGTACATCTTTTATTCGCCCATCCATCATTCTTGGTCCAGGCTTGATTATATATTGATCAGCCGTCCCTTCCCTTACTATCCAGCTTATGCCAAACCAGAAGAGAACCAATCATCCTATCAGACCACTCTGTAGCCTGGACAGTCTTATCCCCTGATTCTAATATACAAAAAGATTCTGCGTGGAAGCTAAATACCCAGCTCCTAAAAGACAAATCTTACTCCAAGAAGATCTCTTCCATTATTGAATCCTTTATTGCACATAATAGAGGTTCAGTCACAAGAGCAGATATCGAATGATGTGCACTTAAATGCTACCTTCGGGAAGAACTTATTATGATGTCCTCTTACAGGAAAAAATTGAGAGAGCAAGAGGCATTAACACTTTTATCTCAAATCAAAGCCACTGAGTTAGCCCTTTCTGCTTCCACCTCACCTACTTCATTAATTACCCTACTCGCTCTGAGAAATAAATACACAGACATTCTTAGAGACAAAGCCAAATACTCCCTTTTAAAAACACATTCTAAATACATAGACCAAGGGGAAAAAGCTGAAAGACTTCTAGCTCTCTGTCTAAGGAAACTTGAAAGTTCCAGGCTGATTTCCTCAATCATTGCTCCAGACGGCTCTACAAAGACTACATCCCGTGACATAGCCTTAGTCTTTGAAAATGATTATCATGAGCTACATGGTAAAAATCCTTCACCCCCGGAGGCTCACGCCATTGAAGAATATTTGGTTTCTGCTCACCTTCCATGTCTTCTGGAACATCATTGCACTACCCTCTCTTCCCCAATCTCTCTTACTGAAGTGAATGAAGCTATTAATAACTTAGCTCTGGACAAAGCACCAGGCCCAGATGGCTATCCCTCTAACTTTATAAGATTTTCTCCAAAGACTTCTCACCTTTATTACTACAGCTACATGAATATATAATTCAGGCAGACACTCTGGACACATCCCTCTTTGAAGCTACTATAATTCTTATTCTCAAACCAGATAAATCAGCTACTCTACCATCTGGTTATCGTCCCATCTCCCTTTTAAACTGCAACATAAAAATTCTTACAAAAATTCTCTCCACGTGCATCGGGAATGTTGGGACACTCCTGTTAAGCCCAGAACAAGTAGGTTTCATACCCGAAAGATCCTCAGCTGATCATATTAGGAAACTAGATCATATCTTTCAAGTAGCCCAATCTTCTCCCTCCCCTATGGCACTTGTTTCCCTAGACTCCGAAAAGGCCTTTGACAGAGTGGATTGGGATTTTCTCCGGTCCACTCTCCAAACTATGGGCTTCCTTCTAGTTTTTACATTGTCTAAAACATATACTCTTCCCCCACTGCTAAGATATATTGTAATGGGGTATTTTCTTTTCATTTCCCTCTCTTTACCGGTATTAGGCAAGGCTGCCCCCTTTCACCTTTGCTATTTAATCTTTATCTAGAACCTCTTATCAGACATATTAATTTATCCTCTCAAATTCAAGGGATCCAGATATCAAACTCTAGGTTCACACTATCACTGTATGTGGATGATATTCTCCTACATTTGCAACACCTAATATATCGTTAAAGAACGCTATTGATGTTATCTCTCAATTTAGCCACCTCTCTAATTACAAACTAAACCTGACTAAAACTGAGATTTCCCCCTCAATCTTCACACTCATAAGGCAGACTTCTCATCCTTTGGCATGAAATGATCTTCTCATTCACCAGATACCTGGGGATTATGTTAACAAATGATTCTGCTCTCACCAAGAAGCTCAATTTGGATAACCTAGTGTCTATTATACAACAATATCTTAAGAGATGGGAGTCTCTCCCAGTTTCTATATGGGGTGGAATAAACATTATTAAAATGAATATTCTACCTAGAATTTTCTATCCTTTGAGCATGATAAATATCTGGTTTCCGTTGACTTTCTTTCACCATATTCACTCTCTCATAGCCAATTTTATCTGGATGAATAAACATCCCAGATGCGCCTACTTCAAACTGAGTCTCCCCAAAGATTTTGGTGGCCTCCATCTACCAAACTTCCTTTTATATTACTGGTCCAGTCATTTTATTAAAATGGGACAACGGTTGCTGAGTACTAATAAAGAATATCTTCCCGCATGGAAGCAACTGGAACAACAACTTCTTCATATGTATAACTTATCTACTTCTATTATTTTCTATTTGCCCTGGAGAAACCTACCAACTCCCCTCAAAAATACACCCATTGGTACCTCCATTAGAGTTTTCTCTCAATTTTGCTCCTTTTTCAAGATTCACCCTCAGAAAGACCCCTCCCAAACTCTTATTTCTAACCCAAATATTAAGATAGATGCTTCCTGCCTAACACCAGGTTGTCTGCCACAACTAAGAGAACTTACGGGTGCTCATCTGTACTCCTCCAATTCTCTTCTTGACTCTCATGATATCATTCAAAAATTTCAAATACCTTAAGTAAATATTTTCAAGATTTTCCAGCTAAGACACTTAATAGGACAACTATTCAGGCCTGCTCCCAAACCTCCCAATCTATCTCCTATCCTAACTCGATTAAAAGACATAGTGGACAGACTGCATGGAATTTCCTTATTATACTCTTACTTCTTAGATATAAAATATCCCAAATCACTCCAAGGTTCTAAAATCTGAAATAATCTGGCACCTGACATGATGCTAAAATGGACTCATATTTGGAAATACCTACATATCTATATCCCTCAAGACAGACTTAGACTTACACAATATCATATTCTAAACAATATGTATTATACTCCTGTTAAACTTGCCAAAATTGGTCATCTCTCTTCCTCCATATGTTCGAGATGTGGCAACTCAGAAGGGAACATATTGCACATTCTATGGCATTGTGAAAAAGTAGCCCCTTTGTGGCAGACCATTCAATTTAAACTGAACCCCCTGCTAGGCCTAGATGGTCTCTTTAACATTGATGTTTGTATTCTAGGTGTTTACGA
Organism: Neoceratodus forsteri; assembly: GCA_016271365.2. NCBI lineage: Eukaryota > Metazoa > Chordata > Ceratodontiformes > Ceratodontidae > Neoceratodus > Neoceratodus forsteri. The sequence goes on along the minus strand of CM028131.1, from coordinate 876,944,848 downwards.
GGCAATTAGAGTTAAAGAAAGAAGATACCACATGGCCTTAATTTCAATTGTGGTCAAGAAATAAGTGTTATGCCACTGAATGGACCAGCTCACAATGTCATACAATGAACGGCTAAAGGAACTCGCTACTTGTTTCCGAACTGAATGCCTCATAGCAAGCTCTATCAACAAACTACGAGCTTTTGACAAAAATGAGGTAAACTCTATGCCTTATATTTACATTAAGAAGATACTTCATTTCTAACTCTTTTGTACTATCTTGTGAATTAACAAGTTTAATCAATCCTGTCCTTTAAACTTAAATTTAGTAAAGACACACTCTGGGGGAGGGACATGGAGGGGTTGGGGGAGGGGATCAGTTAGGTGATATGACTCGTACTGTTTTTCCTGCCTACATCTCCATGTGTATGGTTTATAATGAAAATCACTAAAAGTCAAATTTCAAAAAAAAAATCTTTCCCCTAAGGGCACCTAACCAGGTATCCAAAATGAACCCTTTTTAACTCTATAAGAGACCGAGGTATTTCTTACCTTATTAAGCAAGCTCAGTAACACAATCAAGCTTTTCAACAGCTGTCAGACTTAAACACAAGTACCTCACATGCAAAAAGAAACTGAGAAGACACCCAGGCAGTATTTCAAAGAAAAGGTTGTTTACTACAATATAATCAAAACAGGTAAAATTAAACACAGAACAATATATCATTCATCTTACAATCATGTAAAACAAGAAGGAAGTTACAGAACAAAACACTCCTACCACAAAGACTTAATTTCTTCTATCTAAGTATTAACTTGTAAGTGCTGTTTAAGTTAGAGAATGTGTGTCTCAGAGCCCAAAAATCATGTGTCACATTTCACAGAGAAAATGTTTCATTTTTATCTTTATCTGCCCCACCCCCTTTTGATGAGGTCAGCTAGGTCCTCTCTTAGATTTTAATTTCTAACATAGTTATCCCTGCGGATGTGAGTGATGTGAGTCATTACTTTGAGAAATCTGTAACTAGCCATTTTCCAAATATGACAGTCTTTAATCAAACATTTCTCTTTGATGCTCCTTCTCCTTATTTCCTGCTGCTAGTGTGATCTGAGGGTTTTTGACTCTTCACACACTTCTGGCTATGTGCTAAAATGAGAGGAACCAGCCCAATTACCTTTCTTCCTGTAACTTCATAAAACTCACAGTTAGTTTTAACTTCATAAGCCTGGGCATGTCATAAAAGATAATAAAATGCCCTTCTGTAAGGGAGTTTTAATTAAATGGTTCCCCTGGTCAGTTTAATGACATCCTGTGGTTTCAGCTACTGACCTTTAAAGCTAAAGGCCAAATGTCTCACATACTGAGATTTCATAGACAGACCATTTGTTTATAATATAACTATCATACAATAACCATAAGCAGAGGGAAGAACATCACAATGATCACCATACAGTGTGGTTCAATGTAAAGGATAGCAGCAAAATTGAACCACACATGGGTGAGGGTCCTGCACTTCAGAAAGGCAGATTTTATAAAGATGGGTGAATGCCTCTGGGCTGGGGGAAGGACCTACAGGGAGTGGATGAACTATGGGCCATGCTAAATTGGGGCATAGTGAAAGCAACAAAACCTCTTTGTCAAGTTAGTGAGCAAAATCAAGAGGAAAAAGCGACTGCTATGGTTCACAAAAAAGGTGATGAAAAAGTAAAGGCCAAAAGGGTTGCATTCAGATTCAGGGAGACGTAGATAGAGGAGGATAAGGAGGTGTATCTGGGAAAGCAGTGAGTAGCACACAGGCACAGGCTGAAGAGAGAATAGCCCAGGCTGTATCAAAAGGGGACAAAGCATTTTTTGGGTATATAAGCAAGAAGAGGAAGACCAAAGGAAGGAATGTAAGGTTAAAAAGGGCAGGTGGAAGGGAACTGTACAGATGGGTACCAGAAAAAAGCAGACATCTTAAAAAAATACTTCTGCTCAGTGTTCACAGAGGAAGGGAGAGGGAAGGGGAGATATGGCAAAAAGTAACAAGAGCATTCTGAGGGGAAGATGGACACTAGCCATGTTCCAGAGGAGACAGTCCTGAAGGCAATTGTTAATCTGAAAGTGGACAAAGCAATGAGACCAGATGGGGTGCATCCAAGGGTGTTGAGGGTGTGATGGAGGTTCTGGCTGCACCTGTGACAATCCTATCAACAGATCGCTGGAAACAGGAGTGGTTCCAGAGAACTGGAGGAGGATACATGTAGTTCCACTTCACAAAAGTGATAGCAGGGAGGAGGCTGGAAAATACAGGCCAGTCAGGCTGATATCAGTGGTGACAACGTTAATGGAAACACTGCTGAAAGAAAGGATTGTAGAATATCTTGAATCCAAAAGGCTACAAGACCTGAGACAGCATTAATTTCACAGAAGGGAGGTCATGTCAGACAAATCTGATAGATTTCTACGAGTGGGTGACCTGGAATTAGATCAGTGAGGGGCAGTGGATGTGGCCTATCTGGATTTCAGTAAGGCTTTCACCACCATTTCACATAGAAGATTACTGAGCAAGCTGGGTAGCTTGGAGTGGTTTAAAAGGTTGTAAACTGGGTAAAGAATTGGTTAGGGGATAGGCAGCAAAGGGTGATGGTAAATGGAGTTTGCTCTGAGAAAGGGAAAGTGACCAGTTGGGTACCGAAGGGATCAGTTCTGGGTCTGGTCCTCTTCAATATCTTTATAAGTAACGTTGCAGAGGATCTGGAATGGAAGGTTTGCCTCTTTGTGGATGACACCAAGATCTGCAACAGAGTGGCCATTTGGGTGTGTGTGTGTGTGTGTGTGGAAAGGATGAGCAGAGACCTTGGAAAACATGAAGCATGGTGAATGGTATGCCAGCTGGGTTTTAATGAAAAAAAAAGTGTAAAATAATGCACTTTTGGCACAGAAATCCAGTGATGGAGTACAAAATGGGTGCAGTGGTGTTGATAGCAACCAAGCAGAAAAGAGACTTAGGGGCAATCATACTGGATGACCTAAAGGTGGTCAGGCAGTGTGACAAGGCAGTCGGGAGGGTTAAGTCACAAATTCTTTATGGGTCTGAAATATGGGGACAATACAATATCGATAGACTTGAAGCTGGCATGAATAAATTTTATAAAAAAAATTATTAGGATTGCCAAATAGTGCAGCATCTGTACTAGCTAGACTTGAAATTGGACAGCTCCCAATAAGGAAAGAAATCGAACAAAGATTATGTACATACTGGTTAAAAGTATACAACATGCCAAGTAAAAGATTACCCAGGGCATGCATGGAGGAGGTACTATACTATAACCAATTAGGATATAAGTGCCCTGATTTATATGCATTACAGGAACTCCTCAAACCATAGCGGTTCCTTCAGAGCATAGCTGATAACTTGGTAAAACCAGCTATAGAAATTACGCAAGAAGTTAAAACCAAAATTAGGGATATTCATGCCCAGAGAGAAATGGCATTAAGCAAGAATTATAAAGTAAGTGTCTGGCTATCAACTAATCATGTGAGAGTGTATGGGATAAAGAAATACTTATCTATAATACAAAATCCTATTTTAAGAAAGATATTTACCAAACTTAGATTTGGATATATAGATAGCCAGACTTTAAGAAGATTATATGGAAAATCAAACTCGGATTTGTGTGCTTGTCACAAAAATAAAGATGATTTAGTTCACCTACTTTTATTTTGCCCATTATATAATAAGGAAAGGTCACAAATTCTTGGGGATGTCCATGCCACCCTGGAAATGGATCCACTCTACCAAATTAATTATTTATTGAACTCAGAAGAAAAGGTCATTTTGGAGAAAGTAGCAAGGTTTGCTAGACTGTTGGAAAATAGAAAAAGACATATTCTAAAGAATGAAAAACTTAACCTAAGTGAAATAAGATGATGTGTGTTCTTGTATGCTATTTATTTGTACTTTTATTGATAATCTTTGAATAATGTGCTTTTTTCTTTCTTATTTATTGATGTCTTTTAATTGTGATGACAACTGTGTTTGTCAACAATAAACTTAACTTGAACTTGAACTGGCCCTAACATTGGTGTTTCCTTTACAGAACCACCTATTGCCTCCTTCCACCGGCCACCTAACCTGCGAAATCTCTTGGATAAAAACAGCCTACCTACTTCTAACAGTTCCTCCCTAGCTGGTACCAAACCTTGCAACAGGACTCACTGCTACACCTGCAAATTTATTTCTAGTGTGACTGAAATTCGGGGGCCTACAGGTGTTTTTCACATCACCAAGAAGTTCTCATGCATCTCCACTAATGTGGGATATTGTATTCTTTGCAGGAAGTGTACAGCTACGTACATCAGAGAGAATGGTAGGCGCCTTGCTGACTGATTCAGAGAACATTACAGAGCTGTCAGGAATGGTGACACTGCTAAACCCATTCTATCCCACTTTATCTCCAGGGACCACAGTGGCAATGACCTTTCTGTTTGTGTCCTTCAGCAGGGCTTCTGGGATTCTGATCATAGAAAAAACATGGAAGCCAAGCTGATCATCCTCCTTGGCTCCCAGAAGCCCTCTGGTTTAAATGATAGACTTATTTTCTACTAACATCTTTCAACCACTGCTTATTTTCCCTAAAGTCTGTTTGTTTCTGTACACATTTAATTTCTTTTCCATTTTCATCATAAGTCTCTGTCTCCTTCCCACACATTTGTCACCTTTCAGCCTTCTTACTAGTCCCTGTTAATTAGACTCCACCTGGGGACTTCTCTAGTTCTTTCACTCCTATTATGTTTTATCTTTCCCATAATCACCTTTTTGTTTCGCAGATTCTCTCTTAATCTTGCCATTTATCACTTATTCTCCCTGAGCCTCCCCCTTTTTCTATATGTGTGTGTGTGTGTATATATATATATATATATATCCTTCATTTTACCTCCCCTCTACACTAATTTTTTTTTCTCTTTTAGATATTTCCTGAAGAAGATATAAGGTAGAAACATAGATTTTCAACTCTATTTTCTATTTTCAGCACGTATTTAATATAACCAATTTATTTTGCTTTTAGACCACTTGCTGACACAGCTCCTTGTTTTTGTTTTTAAAAAATAAATCTTTGACTTGTGCCATTGAGAGGGGAGAGAGAGAGACTGCAGGGGCACCCACGAGAAATGTAACAGTCCTAGAAATCCCCAATATTTTTTTTTTCCTGGCTTCAGTGTGGCTGTGTGTACAGGGCAAGGGCAGCAGGCTGGCAAAATAAATATTTGACTTGTGCCATCCAGAGGGAGGGGGAGAGAGATAGAGAGAGACTTCAGGAAGTCCCACGAGTAATGTAACAGTCCCAGAAATCCCAAATAAAGCCTTTTCCTGGCTTCAGCGTGGCTGTATGTACATGTCAAGGGCAGCAGGCTAGCAAAATAAATCTTTGATTTGTGCCATCCAATCATGATCACTTAACGTTTATTCATGATTTCATGTATTAAGAAAAATACTGTTTGGACAAACAACATACAAGTTGATGCACCTGTGCTGCTGGCTGTGGGTGGCCCAGGGGATAAAATCTGACTTTGTGACTCATAGCAGGCTATTTACACTACAACACAAGTAAAGTACAACTACACATAAGTGTCATCATCATCATCATCACTCATTCCCCATTATTCCTTATTATTATCATTAGTTTTATAGTATATCATGTTACTTAACATATGAATTAACCAACCCCAGTGTGGGACTGCACTGCATGCAGCTATGCACTAGATGAGTCTGCAGCTCCCATTCAAATTCTGAGGCACACTTAACAGTTACTGTATTATTTATTTATTTATTTAGTTGACCGGGTAAGTGCACTAGACAAATCCTGCCTATTTTCAGGCACGACCCGGGGGAGAGGGATACAGATGAATGCCAACTGACCTTGAACCAGATTAAGCTGTTGGTGGTATTTTTAGTGAATGAGGGAAATTTGGCCAGTACACCGGGGAAATTCCCCTACTCTTTTTGATAAGTGCCATGGGATCTTTAACATCCATCTGAACTACCACCAATCCAGGCAGCTGGGACCTCAGTTTAATGTCACATCCGAAAGACGGCACCTCAGAAGTGCAGCACCCCTCTCATGCTGCATTACAGTGTCAGTACTGGGATATTAACCCAAGTGCCAGATATGGGAACTGAACCCACAGCCCTCTGATCTCTTAGCCTCAGAGGCGAGTGTGCTACCTACTGAGCCACTGACATTGGTCACTTAACAGTAACTGTACTGTAGGAGTCAGTGAGGTAATCTTGGAAGGAAGTGGTGGTGGACTGCTGTGCTATCAGTATGTTGTGTACCGTCATGAGTCATGACAGTAAATTTTCCCTGGCCTGCGGGTGTGGGTGGGAGTCATCAGAATGACATAACATTAGTTAGAGGGATCTTAATCTTTTTACAGATTAGAATACTAATGATACAGGTATTTGCATCTGTCTGTCTCTCTCTCTCTCTCTCTCTCTCTCTCTCTCTCTCCCATCTCTGTCTGTCTCTCCCAGCACACTCATGTCATGTACCCAAGCAGGATATGTCAACCTTACAGGCCAGCCATGAAGGGGCTAGTAGTGAGTGATTGCCTTTTCTTTTAGCAGTCTTACATTACTTTTTTATACAAATAATCCATTAAATGATTTCTTTTGAGCCTCTGAGTCAAATGTGACCGGCTTTGGTCACTTCTATGCATTTTTTTGTATTTTTTCAAATATTTTTCAATAAATCAGAACTAATCAGAACAAATCAAAACTTCACTGTGTTCCAATTCTTATTTAATATGGGTCAAAGCTTCACAGAGTTCTCTGAGCCCTAGTCTGCATCAAAAGCCCTATACGGAGAGAGACTAAAGGACTTTAGCATGTACACCCTGGAAGAGAGGAAAGAGAGGAGGGTGAGAGGGATATGACAGAGACCTTTAAATATCTCAAGAGGTAAGTAAGGTACAGTAGGAAAATATTTTTAAGAAAAAACGTGTTCAAGAAACAAGGGGACATGATATGAAGTTGGAGGGGGTAGTTTCAGAAGACATGTGAGGAAGTACTTTACAGAAGGAGTGGTGGATTCCTGAAACAGTCCTCCAGTGGAGGTGGTGGGGTTCAGGACTGCATGGGATAGTCCAAAGGGAATAATTATGAAAAGTAAAGGGGAAGGAAAAAGAGCTATAGATCAAGTAGGATTTGCAGTGAAGTGTAGGTAAGAATAAATGTGCAGACTAAATGTGCCACACGTCACTTATCTGCCATCAGATTCTATGTTTTATGTTTCTATTTTAATAGTGAGATCTACACTGTTTTTAGTAGCACTGTAACTGTGGGCTAGTGTTGAGTATATCGTACTGTAGTTGAAACCAAGGCACAGACAGACTGAGAATAGTTTGACCAAAGCCAGACAACCATTTTGGTCCGACCTGGTGGTCTTGTTTTCAAGTCAGATTTTCTGTTTACAGAATATTTATTTATTTTTTTTGCTTTTGGTAACCGGGTGAGTGCACTAGGCAAAAACAATGCCTATTTTCAGGCACGACCCGGGAGAGGATAGTTTACAGACAAAACAATACACGTGTCACAGCACATGGATAATCTTACAATCAAAGTGAAAGAAACAACAGTGTTAAGAGATTTGATACAGATACTTTGACAAAAGAATAATATACATGTGACACAGCACATGAGAGCAGTACAGTAATGATAAAAGCAAAAATGCAAGTAATGGTCCTGAGTGAAAACAAGTAAAAAAGTTTGGAGTGTGGAAAAACAGGAGATACATTGAGAGGAGATAGGTAGAGCAGTACAGATTCAATGAGTGCCAAGCAATCAGGTTAAGTGGCTAGTGGAGAGAGAGAGAGAAAAAAATGATGGGAAAGGAGGAGAGGGAGGGGAAAGAGAGTGGAGAAGGGAGGGAGTTTGGGAGGAAGGGGAAGAGGTAAGCAAGTAAGTGAAATAAACTGAAGATAAGGATATAAGAATATAAATTGGTAAGCCATTACCAATGGCTGGAATGCAGGAGATTTTCTTCTAAGGCATATGTCAGAAACAAATCAATGCAAATGAAAATCTTGGGGATAACTTAAGAAACACTGGCAAATATGCTTGCAACAAAATGCAAGGCTGAAAACTACAGTTGCTATGGTCATAAGGTGAATGTGGATTTAACATATTGCTGATGGAACTGCCAATAAAAATAAAATGGTGGGACAGCACACATAAGGAAATAGGAAAACTATTCCCAGGCTATAAATGGTTTACATCAAATATTTTGTTGCTAAATGATTTTACTGACCTAAACTTGAACCCATTACAAAAAAAAAAGTTATTTCACTAGTCACAATGGCAAGGAAAAGGCTCCTCTTGACTGAATGGAATAATGAAAACCTTGCTGATTTTAATAGGGAAGAAAAGGGTAAATATGTTTTAGGATACTTTACAAATAGAATGGCTGATTTATTATATAGACTCAGTAAAAGATTATAAAGATGCTGTATGGCAGAAACTAATCTCGCTACTGTCACCCTTATTAACAATTGAGTAGGGAGGTAAATCTCTATCCATAAGTCCCATCTTCCACCATAAAACCTCAGCAGGGTGTTTTTTTCATGCTTTTAAGGATTAGTCATTAGTAATTATAGATGCTGATGTAAGGTAGCATAAATACAGCTATGGGATTGGATCAATTTCATCATATGATTAGCAAACGTTATATTTTGTTTAATGAAGTGATATTTTTATGGTATGCCAGTAAGAAATAAATTCTACAGTATGATACAAACTCTAATAAAAAATACAATTAAAAAACAATTAAACACAATGGGCCCTATGCACAAATTGGTGAGATATACGCTCCAGAGGCGCTTATCCTTCCTGCTCACCTCTGCACCTGCAGACAGGTGTGCACTGGCCAGTATTCACTACTGGGTTCAGTACTGGGACCGGTCCTTTTTAATGTCTTTATAAGTGACATTGCAGAGGAACTGGAAGGAAAAGTATGTCTCTTTGCAGATGACACAAAGATCTGCAACAGGGTTGATACACAAGATGGAGTGGAAAGGATGAGAAGGGACTTGGCAAGGTTGGAGGAATGGTCAAATGTATGGCAGCTCAGATTCAATGCAAAGAAGTGCAAGGTAATGCACATGGGAAACAAAACCCAGGGAAGCGTACAATGGGGGTGAGATACTGACAACAGTAAAAATAGAAAGGACCTGGGGGTAATTATATCAGATGACCTAAAGGGGCAAGCAATGAGAAGGCAGTAAGGAAGGCTGGGGGATACTGGGATGCATAGGAAGAGGCATCAATAGTAGAAAACAGGAAGTTGTTATCCCTCTGTACAGACAGTTGGTGAGACCCCATCTGGAGTACTGTGTGCAGTTCTGGAGACCCCATCTCCACAAAGACATAGACAGAGTGGAGGCTGTCCAGAGGAGGGCAACCAAAATAGTGCAGGGTCTGCACCAGAAGACATACAAAGAAAGACTAAAGGAGCTTAATATGTATACCCTTGAGGAAAGAAGGGAGAGAGGGGACATGATAGAAACTTTCAAGTACCTCAAGGGAATTAACAAAGTCAAAGAGGTAGCATCTTCCAGAAAAGAGATGTGCAAGAACAAGGGCACAATTTGAAGATAGGCAGGGGGCGGCTCAGGGGTAATGTGAGGAAGTATTTTTTCACTGAGAGGGTTGTGGATGCATGGAACAGCCTCCCTGAGGAGGTCGTGGAGTCAAGAACAGTGGGGGACTTCAAGAATGCATGGGACAGGCATAAGGCAATCCTAGGGGTGGGTAAGAGGAAGTAAGCTGTTGGTTAACTAGGATCTGCAGCTTATCTGTTAGGTAGGAAAATGGGCAGACTAGGTGGGCCAAGCGGTCCTTATCTGCCGTCAAATTCTATATTTCTATGTTTCTATCTTCCACCTGTCCCCTGCCCCATGCCCCCAGAGTGCAGGTCTGCACAGGGCAGCTGAGAGGGGGTGTAGCAGACCCAGTCAGGCATCCAATCGGATACCCACCCTGGGTTCCATGTGCATCACCCGTGGAGCACTCACACAGCTGGGTGTGGGTCTGGTTGTGAGAATTGCACCAGCAGACACTGGGTCCCATGCAGCAATGCCCCTTCAGTTGCTGGATCCCTGACTGAGGCCCTGGAGCATGGGGGACACCCCACCATCCCCCTCCCCATCACATGGTGCCCGCCATCACCCATGCAGCAAGGCACCACTCAACACCTGGTGCTGCCTGAACTGGCCACACATGGCAGACCCCCAGACCGGTACACCCAACCAACCATTGGAGTCCAGTGGTACACCCCCCATGGCACTGACCCCCCCACAGTACCTACAGTGCCAGTGCCATGGTCCGAGATGACCAGTGACACAGACCTCTGCACACCTCCATGGCCACCGGCCATCTAACATAAGTGAGTGCTCATTGGATGCATGCCCCTGTGTTCATCAGATGGCCAGTGACTGTGGAGGTGTGTGAAGTGCTGTACCACTGGCCATCTCTGACTGGGGCACTGAAACTGCAGGTATGGTGGGGGGGTCAGTGCTGTGGGAGGGCACCACTGGACATGGAAGGTGAGTTGTGGTACTGGGTTCGAGGGTCTGCCATGTGTGGCTGGTCCAGGCACCAGCGAGTGTTGGGGGGGTGTCAGCTGGTGTACCACATTGGGGACTGGGCATACGGGGGGGCATGTACAGTATGGGAATAGGGTGGTCATGTGTGGGAAGGGGGCGCATGGCACTAAAGGGTTGGGTCGGCCCACAATGGGGGTCATGGAGTGGCACTTCTGTTATCAACCTAGCCTTTCATTGACTGGGTGGTCACCCTGTTAGCTGCCCCAACCCCCACCAGAAGCTTAGTGGGCTGGGGCATCAAGGGGATCATTGTCAGTGTTCTGCCACGTCCGGCGGGCCATGTCTGAGGGGGGCGCACAGTGGGTTATGGCTGGGTCCCGGCTGCCATAACCTGCTCCGCACTATGCCCCCACCTGTGGCCAGCACTGTGTGCCTTTGTGACTGGCACATAGTGTCAGCCAGGCTCAGCATCCTCCTGCCTTCCCCCAGTGCATTGCAGTCCACGATTCTGGGGGATCAGGCACATAACTGTGTTGCACCCAGTTCGTGACTGCTGCTCTGCGGCATTCACGCATATTGATACCAATGCGTCCAGTTTCCATGGTGTGTTGGCATCGTGCATAGGGCCCAATATCAGTAACACACAAGGAGCCACTACTTTTATTTCAAATAAACTGGTGCTGGGCTCAGGTATGTTTATGTCAGTTTTGCATTTAGATGAGCGATGTGCAAAGTTGATTAAATTCACTCCACAAATTAATCCACAAAGTTAGTGTAATTTGCAAAGCGTGGAATTTATCTGTGAAGTATGGAATTTCCCTCACAAATGGCAGAATTTGACTGCTAACGGCAGAATTCACCTGCAAATTCTACAATTTGCGGGTAAATTTTGCACTTCGCATTGAAAACGTTATGGTTCCAGGCATAGTCAAAGTTGCTGAGGGAAGTGAAAACTTCATGAAGCTCTGCAAATGTGAATGTCAGTCACTTTGCAGCAACTTTGCCAGCAAAGTAAAACTTAGTAAAACTTTGCTGCATTTCTAGTGCAGGTCTTGAAGCACTCAGATAATGTCTAACCTGTATCTTTCAAAGTCTACAAATCTATCTGTCTGTCTGTGTCTGTCTGTCTGTCTGTCTGTCTGTCTGTCTATCTATCTGTCTACCTATGTCACAGGCCCAAAAACTTATTCGCAGTTGTCTTAACTTGGCTGAACGCTGTTATTCAATCACTCCCAAACAATCTAGTTCCATCGCTCCTTGGGAGTTCCAGTCAATCCATCTCTTCTGTTCCTCCCTGCAACTCCTCCTGGATAGAATGCCTACATCTGGCAAGGATGTCAGTCAGCACCGGCCCATTATGATTCATTTTGACAGTGGGTTCCACACAGGCTTTTGCTTCCCAACTGTTCCTCCTCTATTGAATTCACAGACAACTTAGGCAATGTTCTTTCAGTCCGAGTCCATCAGGTCTGCTAGATGCCAACAGGGAAAAGGTTAGGCATAATAATTTGAACTGCCAGCAAAATGGCTTTCTTTTGACTGTAGTATAGGCAGTAAGACTCTCCTTCTCTGATACTGGACAACAATAAGGTGCACTTTACAAGCCGACCTGTGTCATGCCATACCAGTAGTCACCAGCTCTGCAGTGTCTCTCTTGGTGGCAACTCCTGAAAGTGATGAAGAGAGAATCGTTTTATAGATTATTCCTGATTGATTGGTAGTTTACAGTCAAACCATGCAGCATTCCATTTTCTGGGTTGCAATGGAGTAGTGTGTAATCCTGAGCTCTTTATCAACATGCCAGTGCCTTAGACCTCCTGGCAGGGCAGACATCTTGGGTCATAGTGTGTTCCCAGTCATGGAGATCACCATATTTGGTTATGTCTTATGATCCCACCCCAGCAGTTCCCTTGTACCCTGAAGGTGTACATATGTTGTCTAAATGTCCCAGAGTTCAGAAAGTAGAACCCACTAGGTGCTACACAGTCTAAGTACATGCAGATGTTTTGAGATAGAGAGAGCTAGAAAGACAGTCAATATGTAACACTTTTCACTGCAATAATCATATTTATCTCCACATGCAAAGGATAATAGCTATAATTCAGCATGTTAAATGGTATGACTTTTAAATAAGCCCTTTCTTGAACATTTAAGAAATAAGGCATAACAGGGTATGTGATATTGTATAATAACACTACTCAGGTGGCTGAAGCACAAAGCCACAGGGTGAGTGTATTCAATGCCAGAGAAGTGACGTTATTACACATTATACAAGACACTCACTGCCTTCCTGAAACAAGCAGAGCAATGTAGAATCTCACCTATTTGAAATCATTCAGTCCATCCATATACCTCACAAAAAAAATACTACATATTCTTCCAGCTTTTGATACCACTCATACTATCATGCGCTCCTAACAGAAACCTCTCCCGGTTATCATAACTGCTAGCCCACTTACCGTTACTTACAAAACTCCAGCTCTCAGGTGAAGAAATCCTGCAAACTTAACAGTCCTTCTCAACAGAAGAAAATATTCCCATACCCTGCATCTTAAATAGTTATGGTCCTGATTTGTTTTAATAAACATCACAGAAGTCAACTCAATCACTATTTAACTGAATCCAGAAGCCAGAAGAAGCCAGAAGGGGGAGGAAGGAAACATATTCAATTCAGTGCTTTAAAGTAACTGGTAATTGCTATTTTTCTTTTAAACTTAGATTGTGGGCTTTTAGTGACACTCTACTTTCTTTGTTGTCTTTACTTAGAATTGTTTTTGGGCTGTTGAAAATTTAAAACGTAGTGGTGGTGTAATTCTGTGCTGTCTTTAATTGCTGCAAAATTTTCACCCCCCCTTCCCCCAACTCTTAATTATATGCCCTGTTAAATCTGATTGACAGGAGCTAAACACAGGGTATAGTAAGGGGTGTGAAGTAGGAGGGGCATAAGGGGGAAGAAGCCCACCCTCAGCACGACAAGTGTTTTGACTCATTTATTTATTTATTGTTTTTTTTTGTTTTGTTTTTAAAGAAAATTATCTGAGGATCAGTAGCAGGATTTTTAGGACAGTAAATTAATAAAAAGGGAACTAGGAGAGCTTCAGTAGCAGACAAGTAGTGGAATAGCAGTATAATTGCAGTATAATGTGGGGAGTGGTGCAATGCAGTGGCTGTGGGGCAGCCATATTCAGGCAGACCTTCTGAACACTGAGGTTCTGCCCTATCTGCATGCATCTCTCTGGACTGCGGGATGAGGTAGCCAGACTCAGAGCGGAGGTAAACTGGGTCAGGAGTACCATCACCGCTATCCAGAGACCACCCAGTCCAATGCAACTGCCTCAAAGGATGCCGAGAACGAGGAGCACTTGGATGACAGTGGGCTCAGGGAGGGTTAGAGTGGTCAGGCAGAGGCACATCCCAGATCCTATTCCACTCAAGAACTCATATGCCACACTGGCAAACAAGGACAACCAAATAGAGGTACCCAGAGAAGTGGAAGGAAAGGATGTGGAGGTTAGCCAAGGAGGTGACCTTAGTGGGGAAAGCAGTGGACCCCAGAGGAGGAGGAAGTGAATCCTGGTGGAGGACTCCATCATAAGAGGGATCCAGCTAGGAACACAGGAGGGGGAGGACAGGGAGGTGAGGTGCCTACCAGGTGCCACGGCATGGAGGGATGGAAGGAAGATCCTGGGGATCACTGGGAAGGCAAGATGGGAGGGTGAGCTGGATGTCATTATCCACCTAGGTACTAACAACCGGCAAATGGGGAGGCAAAGGAAGTTCAGGAAGAGTTTATGAAACTGGGAAGGGGTCTCAAGCAAGTTTCTCAGAGGTACTACCTGCGAGAAGCAAGGGAGAGCATAGGAGTGCATGCACCAGGAACTTTAACTCATGGTTGAAGAACTGGTGCTGTGAGGAAGGGTTTGGATTCATTGGTGACTGGGGACCCACCTGGAGGGATGGAGGTTTGTTCAAGCCTGATGGCCTGCATCCATCCTGGAGGGGAATCCAAGCACTCAATGATAAGTTTAAATGCTACATTGGCAAGCATTTAAACTAGCAAAGGGGGGTGGCAGGCCAGCAAGGAGGGTACCTACTTGCTCACCCTTCACAGCTAGCAGTGGAACCAGTGAACCAGAGGAGTGGCTATCTCTTCAAAGCAGTGTGCAAAAGATGGAGATTAGTGCCCAAGAGGTGGATAGGCAGAAAAGGGGCAAAATTCAGCAGAAGGGCAGACAGCAAGGAGAACCAGGGATAAAGGACAACCAAGGAAGGGGCTGGAGTAGAACAGCGAAACAGTCTAGGGAGGTCAAATCATGGAAAGCCATGTGTGCAAATGCCAGGAGCCTTAGCAACAAGATGGAGATCTGGAGGCTGTCATGGTGCAGTCAGACCAGGACATTGTGGCCATCACTGAAACCTGGTGTAATGATAACCATGACTGGGAGATGGCCATACCTGGCTACAACATATTCAGAAGAGACAGAGCAGGCAGGAAGGGAGGAGGAGTGGCACTGTATGTGAAAAATGACATAAGGGCCACAGAGATCCAGGAGGAACAAAATGGGGGAGAGATACTGTGGGTTAAGCTGGAAAGGAAAATGGGGACAGCCATCTGCACAGGTGTGGTCTATAGACCACCAGCCCAGGAGGAAGAAACAGATAGGAGCTGATGCTAGCCATCCAAGGATGGCAGACAAGGAGAGGTAGTACTGGTTGGAGACTTCAATATTCCAGACGTGGACTGGAGCATACCAGCAGCAGCATCAACTTGGAGCAGATTTACCCTGGATTCCCTTGAGGGTGCCTTCCTCAAGCAACTGGTCATGGAACCAACTCAGCAGAAGGCAATACTGGACCTTGTGCTCACAAACAGGGACAGTGTGATGGGGGAAACAGTGGGGAAGCACCTGGGGAACAGTGACCACCAGTCATTGTGGTTTGAAATCACAGAAAGAGCAGAACCAAACCACACAAAAACACGTATCCTGAATTTTAGGGGGTCAGACTTTGGGAAAATGGGGAGATACTTGAAAGAGGCATTAAGGGGAATTGGACAGGAATCAGGGGTTAAGGAACAGTGGGCAGTATTTAAAATGGGGATTACAAGAACAACAGAATTATGCATTAAGCAGGTTAGCAAGAGGAAAAGGAAGAGGAGACCATTATGGTTTTCCAAAGAGGTAGCAAAGAAAGTGAAAGCCAAAAAGATTGCATTCAGGAAATACAAAAAGACACAGGCAGAAGGGGATAGGGAGAAGTACCAGGAGAAGCAAAGGGAGGCAGGGAGGTCAGTAAGGGAAGCCAAAGCTCAGACAGAAGAACACATTGCAAAATCAGTGGGTAGAGGGGACAAAACCTTTTACAGGTACATAAGGAAAAAAGAAAGACAAAAGGAGGATAGTGAGACTGAAGGAGGAGGATGGGGCTGCATGGAGGATGACAACAGTAAAGCTGACATATTGAACAGGTATTTCTGCTCGGTGCTTACTGAGGAAGAGGAGGGTAATGAATCTAAGAGAGGACAAGGGTGAGAATGGTGCAGAAATGGACACAAGTCTCTTTACACGAAAAGGGTCCTGAAGGAACTGAAAGTAATAAGAGTTGATAAAGCAGTGGGGCCAGATGGTGTACCCCAGAGTTCTTAAAGAACTAAGAGAGGTGGTGGCTGAACCTCTGGCTATCCTGTTTAGCCGATCACTGGAAACAGGGAGGTGCCCAAAGACTGGAGGACAGCAGATGTAGTTCCCTTATACAAAAGCGGAACAAAGAGGAAGCAGGAACTACAGACCAAGTCAGCCTCACCTCAGTAGTGGGGAGATCATGGAAGCACTACTGAAGGAGAGATGGTGGAACATCTGGTTGTCAATGGACTACAGGACCCAAGGCAGCATGGTTTCACCAGGGGGAGGTCATGTCAGACCAACCTCGTTGAATTTTTTGACTGGGTGACTAGGGAGGTGGATCAGGCAAGGGCAGTGGACATGGCCTATCTGGACTTCAGCAAGGCCTTTGACACTGTGCCATATAGAAGACTATTACACAAACTGGGGAATATGGGTATGGGCAGGACAGTAGTGTGGTGGGTAGGTAACTGGCTGGGTGGCAGGACACAGAGGGTGGTGGTAAATGGCTGTCACTCCACAGAGGGAAGAGTGACCAGTGGTACCACAGGGATCAGTGCTGGGACCGGTCCTATTCAACATCTTCATCAGTGACATTGTGCAGGACCTAGAAGGCAGAATTTCACTGTTCGCTGATGACACAAAGCTCTGTAACAGAGTAGACACACCAGAGGTGTAGACAGAATGAGAAGGGACCTGCAGAAACTTGAAGAATGGTCATGGGTTTGGCAGTTGAAATTCAATGCAAAAAGTGCAAGATAATGCATATGGGGCACAAAACCCTGGCACAATATATCAGTTGGGGGTGAGGATATAGCATGCACCAAACAGGAAAGGGATCTTGGGGTTATCATCTCTGATGACCTCAAGGTAGGGAAACAGTGTGACAAGGCAGCAGGTAAAGCAAATAGGATGCAGGGATGTATAGGCATGGCATCACCAGCAGGAAAAGGGAGGTCATAATTCCGCTATACAAGACACTAGTGAGGCCCCACCTGGAGTACAGTGTACAGTTCTGGAGACCATACCTACGTAAGGACATAGACAGGGTAGAGAAGGTTCGGAGGAGGGCAACAAAGATGGTGCATGGATTGCATCACAAGTCCTATGAAGACAGGTTGAAGGAACTGAACATGTACTCCCTGGAGGAGAGGAGGGAGAGAGGGGATATGATAGAGACATACAAGTATCACATAGGGAGGAACAGGGTGCAGGAATACACTATTTTTAAGTGAAAAAGATGTACCAGGACTATAGGGCATGGGATGAAGTTGGAGGGAGGACGATTCAGAGGAAACATAAGGAAGAATTTCTTCACGGAACGGGTGGTGGACAAGTGGAACACCCTGCCAGAGGAAGTGGTGGGGGCTGAAACAATCACGGGATTTAAGAATGCATGGGATAGACATAAAGGAATTCTGGAGGTCAGGGATAAGGGGCAACAGTCTTCTAGAAAAACATAAACTGAACTTACAAGCTCAAATGGGCAGACTGGGTGGGCCATAGGCCCTTATCTGCCGACACCGTCTATGTATCCATGTATCTATGAATCCAAAAGATGCTGTGACCCCGGAACTACACCCTGCACTGCTGCATTCTGTCAATGCTGCTCAGAAGCCACTGTCTCATTTACAGTGAATGATAGATGAAATGACAAGTGTTACTAGACTTTTACTTTAAAAATATCTTTTTTTAAATATACGTGTGAGTGAGGGGTGTGCTTG
The DNA here is from genome assembly GCA_016271365.2 of Neoceratodus forsteri. Classification (NCBI taxonomy): domain Eukaryota; kingdom Metazoa; phylum Chordata; order Ceratodontiformes; family Ceratodontidae; genus Neoceratodus; species Neoceratodus forsteri. The sequence continues at coordinate 876,926,939 of CM028131.1, read as the reverse complement.
GGGGGGCACCACTTCAGCAATAATCTCCTCAGCAACACAGAATTATTTTTTGTCTGGCACAGTAACAAATGTAATAAAATACATTAAAATGTCCACCCAAACCCTTTTTATTTATTTGTATCTGAAAAAATAGGGGGGCATTGTATAATCACAATAAATTACTCCAGGGTGTGGTTTATGCTAGGATTTACCATAGCTGGCCTGGATATGACCACTCAGCCCCAGACCATGCCAGCTGTGATAAATCCCAACATAACCCACACCCTCTCGTGGTTTATTGTTTAAATAACACAAATCTCTGAAGTGTGCCTTATTGCTATTATACAAATGCTTGTTTATTAAGAAAAAAAAAGATTACAAAAAAACAACTTTCAAAACATGTTTCTAACTAGATTTTGTTATGTGTCATGGGTCTGCACAGCTCTGTGTTATGTGTCACCACGCAGACACACACACTCACTATCCCTCTCTCTTTTGTGTTTCTCCTGGTACACTGTGAGGTAATTTGGGTGTGTAATGGGAGAAAATATAATTTTTTGTTTTCATACTGTGTCTGTCACTTTTCGGAGTGGGCCAGTGTTCGGACTGAGTGTGGTGCTTTTGATGTGCACACGCGCTCAAGCAATTGCTATATGGAGTGGGGTAGTGGAAATGGATGCTAGGACTTGTAAAGGTGAGTTTTATGCCAGGAAACTACTTGTGGAAAATAACAAAACAAAAAAAACACAAAGGTTCTTGTGTTTTACATGGTAGTACTACGTGAAGCTTTTCAGCAAAAGCAATGGCCAAGCGGGCATGTGCTGACAGTCATTTTTAGCTGCACGCAACAGCAGTGTGGAGAAAACATTTTCTTTCTTTTTTGTTTATTTAATATGGCTGAGTAGTTAAATGAAGGAGCAGGAGACATGCATCTTTGAGGGTTTAGTGGTTGTTGTGGCTTGTGGTGGCTGGGACTTCTGTATGAGCTGAGCATGGAGGGGTTCTGTGCACTGATGTGGGTTTCATAATGATTTCTGAGCTGCCATGGGACAGAGGGATTTAACGTATATTATGAGGTCACGTGTGTGCCTAGACTTGATCCAGTGGTGTTACTGCCTGATAACATCACTAGTCTAGGGGCAAACTGACCAATCAGATTTCAAGAAATGTTCTTGCCATTGTATAATTAACGGATTACATATGAGTTTAGATGCTGAACTATAAATCCAGCACAATGTCTATGTGATGTTATCAAACATTATGAAAGCCGCTCTCCCACTGGTTAAGTAGTCTACTAAGACATACTTGCATGCAGAAGTAATAATACCTGTATATTATCAAGATAGCTTGTTTCATAGATGACATACATGTAACACATACAGCTTTAACATGTTATTTCTTCTGTATGTATGGCATCAGACAGGAAACTGCTTTTCTGATTTAACAAGTTTATCACCACTAGAGATTTATGATAGCTAGACAGACAGACAGACAGATAGATAGGTAGATAGATAGAGAGATAGATAGATGGTTTACTTAGGGCCAGATTTTCAAAACACTTAGATTGATGCAAGGGGCATGCGTCAAAAGAGTTTGACGGAAGTGACTGATGTCATAACTTACATCAAATATGATTTTCTATCACAGCCAACATCAAATCCAGATGCAGCTGTGCAAAATCCCCCTTGTACCAGGGTTGCATCAAACCTGGAACATCAGGTCCGAAGGGAGCATGTCCCATGGCAGGGCTGCAACATGCCATTTTGTTTTTACAAGCCCCACCATGGATATAGTAAGGAGCACCACTTAGACCAGCCAGGAGGTGGTCTAAGTGGCATTCGCCAGTGGGAGGGGCTCTGACAGTGGGCTACTGGGGGCATAAGGGGAACAGGTGTTGGCATAGAGGAGTTGAGGAAACAACTGGGACTGACAATTAATGACAATTAGTGATGTGGCACCCGGTGGGGTGCATTTATATCTGTATGAATATTGGAACTGTCCAGCAAATCATCATAGCTTAATGCAATATACAGTAACAATTACCTATACTGTACATACAGAAACAGCAGTAAGCAAACACACAGAAGGGGGAACAATTAATAACTCTGCATAACATGGCATCACATGGACCCGTAGCACAACAGATATCACAACTATACAGTTATACAGACTGTAATACTACAGTCTATATAACTGTACAGTTGTGAGATCTGCTGTGCTACGAGTCAATATTCCCCCTTCCCCCCTCCAGACAAGTGGTTTCACTTCCCCCAATCATCCCGGCCCCTCTAATGTTGCACCAGGTGGGGGGGATTTCTGTGTCAATTTCTGCAGGTGTGCCAAATGTTTGGAGCAGCTGATGGCTTGCAGAAAACCTGGGGGGTTTGGCACTGGGACCTTACTTCTTCTGAAATAGGGCTCAGGGTACCAGGCACACCCGGGGTTTGCCACAGCCCTTGGAGCAATACACCTTGTGTCACCCTGAGGACTCTTTAAAAACTAGGCACATAGATTCTAAGAGCTCAGTTCTCAAAGGTTGACAAAGAGCCTTCAAAAGCCCTGCGTCAAACCGTGCACTTCCCCCAACACAGTGCCACACCATGCACCAGATTCTCATAGGTCATGTGCATTTGCAACACTGTACCTCTTTAAGGCGACTTACACTAAATATTTGGTACAAACCCCTTTAAAATGTCCCCAATGTTATACCAGCAAAAGCTGGTCTAACTCAGGGCATGTGGTGCATGGGATTGAGAATCCCAATTGCTGGCAAGAGACTGCCGCAAGCCCCATGCGACATGAGTTTGGTGCACCCAGGGCTTGTGGCAGTCTATCTCCATTGAGAAGTGAGCCCTAAATATCTAGTTGCTTTCTCTTGGATAACCTCTGTCCTCTGAAGTCCAGTACTTCACCTGACGGTGCTTCATTTTAATGGCAAGTTCATGAGCTGTTTCACTGCACTTTTGACTGTTTCTCTGCTCCCCCAGTTGCAGCCAGCCATATACCTCATATGCTCACCACTGAACATAATTAATCCTCTGTTCCTGTCCACATGCCCATCTTTTCCCACTCTGGTCATCAGCAGACTGTATGGAATTGTATTCTACTATCACTACATGATTGTTTCCTTTTTATTTCTTTGCATCACATAGAAATGTCCCTCTTGTAATTTTTTCACTTTGTTACTTATCTATCTTCATGATCTATATTGTACTTATTTATCTTAATAATGAATATCTTTGGTGTTCATAGTTACTGTGCACTCGGTTATCCCATGAACCCTGTCCCTCACTTAAGATGCACCTGGGAAAGAGCTGCTCACAACTCAGCGTGTCCTCCTGGCCAAAGATTTTAAATATATTCTAAGAGCTCCTAATGTATGGACAAATACTCAGCACTGACTGGTTGAATTTATTTATTTATTTATTTGCTTTTGGTAACCAGGTGAGATGCACTAGGCATAAAATGCCTATTTTCAGGCACAATCCGGGAGGATACAAGTGGAAACACATAAGTAGAAATGTGATGCAGCACATGAGATATGAGATACTGTATGTAGCATAGTGAGGAGGAGGAATCACATACAATCAATTGTTTGTATGGAGCATTGATAATGTATAACTGTGGATATAGGCAGATCATTTTGTTTTATAAATAACACATATCTTTCCTTTTCACTCCTCTGAGATGTTTATTAACTAATATATTTTGTTTTTATCTTCCCGAGATGTTTAACTGTAAGTGCATAATCCAGATACAGTAGTTACTGTCAACTCCAATATCTGAAAATCAGATACACCCAGAGTAGAGAGTGAGCAGATTATTCTGATTATTTTCTTCTGTAAACAGCCTTACTAACCCCCCTAGCTGGCAAGAAACAATCAGTCTCTACTTCTGTACACACAAAGTAAAGAAAATGGAAAACAAAACAGCTGAATCCACTGAAAAGGATATGGAATGTGCCTTTCTGATGTGGCACCTCTGCTTGCAGGCTTGATGGCAGTTTGCCAAAAATATCACACCACTTTCAATGCTGATTACCAGATAAGGAAAGCAGCTGGATCAAAGGTTTGTCAGGGATTATCTCTTTGTAATAAGATAAAAGAGATGATCATGATATGAACATGGCAATCAAAATCAATTTTCTTTTGTGACACCACACAAGCCAGTTATTGTTTCTTCATCATATAATGATTTTTTTTTCTTATTTTGAAGGAGTATTATTGTTACATGTTCTATCCCATCAGAACCCTTCTTATACATGTTGCTTACCACTTCAATCAAGACACCTTTTTAACAATATCATAGCATTTTGGGTCATTCAAGAGACCTGGAGAAAGAATATATTGGTTCCCATTTTTCAACAAGCATTTGTCAATGCCAAATGTTGACCACTGGTATTGTTGTTGTACCGGGTCTTACTTATATACATGTTATCTCATTTTCAGTGGTGTCTTACTTTTACACATTGTTAGATTGTAATTACCTAGGATAGGGCTGCTGAGAGGCAATATCTACTTTTAAGTGGGCTCCCACATTTTGACCTAAAATGTTCAACAGTCTTTTTGTGACCTGATGTTATGAGCAAGACAGGTGCCATACATTTTTAAAATCCCATCTGAAAGGTGATTTTGCTCTGTGACTGTGGAAACAAGTTTTGGAGGTGATATGAAAAATGACACATGCCGTGTTTGGGAGGTGGGGTAACACAAGGGGTATGTTGAATATTAGGGGCCAAAATCTGCAAAAAATAAAGTTATGAGTAAAGGTTGGAACAATTTGTTTCTTCATGACTTAGATGGTTTTTCAAATTTTTACCCCAAATTTTCAACTCAATCCTTTTTTGACCTCTCCTTCTGAGCATGACAGTTATCATTTATAAAACAATGGCTGAAATGTCAAAACACATTTTGCATAGGTTTGAGAAATCACAGCTGTCACATTCATGAAGTGGAGTGAAAAAATGGCTACTGTATGTTAAAATGTTGGGGTCAAAATACTGGAGATTACCACAGTTACAAGCATGCATTGAAAAAATTGCAACATAGACTCATAACTGTTGTTTTTTCATACTTTTACTCCAAATTTTCAACATAGCCTTTTTATGATTCCACGTAGCCTGCTTGGGGGGGGGGATTGTTAAACCAGGAAAGTCATACTAAGCCAGATCTTGTTTCCAGGTGTGACCTGGGAGCACAAGGAAGTTAAGTGACTTGCTATGGGTCACACAATATGCAAGTGGGGGCTGATGGGATTCAAACCCAGGTCTCCAGGTTTGCAGCTCAGTGCCCTTAACCACTACACTGTACTGCCCCCTGCCTTCTTATGAGCACACCTCATGATCAAGGCAAAGGAAAGGTTCAAATCCTGTCCAAAAGGTGATTACCCACTGCAAGTGTGAAAATGCATTTTGGCCAGGATTTGAAAAATAACAGCTGTCCCAGTCATATGGTGCTGTGAAGAAATGTCAATGTTGAAAATTTGGGGTCAAAATATTAAAAATTAGCAAAGTTATGAGCCTGCATTAGTAAATTTCAATGTAGGCTTATGACGTTGTTGTTTTTTAATATTTTTACCCCACATTTCAAACATACCTTCTTCTGACCTCACCTCTTGAACAAGAGTGGAAAAGATTTCCAGCTCCTGCCCAAAAGATGATTTCACACAGTGAGCAAGAAATCAACTTTAAGGACAGATTTGCCTTATTTCATTGCCATTGTTCATGAGGTGGGACCCCAAAAAAGGCATGCTGAAAATTTCAGCAAAATATTTGAAAATGACCATGTTGTGATGACAAAGTTCAAAACCCCATTGAAATACATTGAACTGCATTGCTGTTTTCCTCAGTTCATGATCCAGCATTGAAGAGTGAAGATGTGTCTGTGGTCCACAGAAGAGTACAGTGTTGTACCCCTGGTAGGTAAGTAAGGGCTTGAGGGGTATTATGTGATGGGTGCTGAGTGCTGAGTGGGAGAGATGGGTGGGAGGACAGTAACAATGGTGTCAGCAACAGATATCAATGGATGTTTTTCTCTTTTATAGGGTGTATGTAAAAAAAATAATATGTGGAATGGTTTTCTTTATTTCAGGTGGCAACCCTGGATGGGCACCCCCAGTGTTGATGTTATGCTTGGCAACAGTGGGGGTGGGCTTTCCGGTGTTGCAGAAGTAAAAGGGGCAGGGTGAAGGGTAGCAGCCAGCATGGGGGATTGGGCATCCCTGGAATATTAACATCAATCAATCAACCAATCAATTAGAGTCTTTATTTATCCAGGCAAATGCCATTGAGCAAGCTCATTTTCAAGGTGGACCTGCATTACACAAGTCAAGTAACAATGCATTTACATACAGACAAATAGACAGTAGATGCAAGAGTACAACAGTACAGGTAGGCCTGGAATAGACAGAATAAGTAAAAATACATTTGGGTTCAGGTAAAAGACAGTCAGTAAGGGTATACATAACAATAGGGTAGCAAGTCAGTAAAAATTTATACCAGATACAACAACATACACGGTTTAGTATTCCTGTATGGTAAAGGCATTATAGTCCAGTGAAGAGATTAGTTGAAGTGGATGCTACAAGCGAAGAGACATACATAGTCAGTTTAAAAAGACCCAGGTGTATCAAGGGAGAGACATGCGTAGGGAGAAGTGGGCAGCCAGTGGAGGGGGGGTCTGGAACTGGGATAATACTAGGATCAAAGGAATGAGATGCTGTGGGTATACAAGGAATAGGTGGGTTAGGGAGGGTGAGATTCAGGGTGGTAGATAAGTAGGTGGCTCAGGGACAAGTTATGCACTGATACAAGAAGGAAGGAGGATGGGAAAAGCAGGGAGGATGTGAAAGGGGGTTGTAAGTATGCTATGATCATTGGAAGCAGTTGCAGGCTTCTGTAATGTATTTTGAGTATAAGGTCTTAAACACAGTAATACTAACAGGAGTCCTCAGTTTCAGTAATTTCTGTATCACGTTCCAGAGTGACGGTAGAACAAATCCTATGGCAGCTCTTGCAAAATGCGTTAGGGCTTTGGGCACTTTCAGAGAAATCAGTGAACAGCCTCTTAGGGCATAGGTTCCAGGCATATTGAGAGTCAGGCAATCAACAATGTACTGTGGAAGTTTGCCAGTGATAGCTCTGTAAGTCCAGAGAGCTGCATTTTTATTTCATCTGTAGTGTAGGGAAGTCCAACCTACTGCCGCATATAAAGAGCAGTGATGGGTGAAGAAGGGGAGACCAGTGATGGAACGCAGGGCTCTGTGGTAAAGTATGTCCAATTTACCAAGGTATGAAGTAGCACATTGGCTGTATATAAAGTTGGCGTAATCAATTAGGGAAAGGAACGTAGACTGAACTAGCTGTCTCTTGGCCTCTGTAGTTAATAGGCAGTTTAATCTGAAGAAGAGACCTAGTCTCTGCCTCAGTTTTTTTAACAAATCCTCCAGGTTGTCTGCAAAGGAGAGTTTGAAGTCTAGCCAGACCCCCAGGTATTTGAATTTCAGCACAAATTCCAGGGTTTCTCCTAGGAGTGTGGTGATGGGGAGTAGAGCAGGGTAGACTGCATGGTTAATAGGTGAAAATAGCATCGCCTTTGTCTTTTTGTCGTTAAGTAGCAATTTTTTACTAAGGAGCTGGTATTGAAATATGTTGAAGTCAGCTTGCAGGTCACTACAGGCAGTTTATGGAGCTGTATGGCTTAGGTAGATCACTGTATCATCTGCGAACAGATGAATTTTCACCTCATTGATGCCTGCGTCTATACTGTTGATGTAAAAGGCAAATAGGAGTGGCCCCAGGATGGATCCCTGCGGGATGCCTCTTTTTATGGGTTGGGCTGGGGGGGTACAGTTACAGTGGTGGCAGCACCAAACATAGATGCACAGTTTTATTTTTTGTGGGGTATATGTAAAACAAACAAATATAAAAAAAAAACTACAAGTGATGGCTTTCTTTAGTTCAGATGGCATCACTGGAGGATTGGGCACCCCCAGTGTCAGTACTATATTTGACAGCCCCAGGGATGTGCTCCCCAGTGTTGCAGAAGTAAAATGGGCAGGGTGGGATTTAGCAGTTGGCATGGGGGAATTGGGCACCCCATTCCAGAATATTAACATGGGTTTGTCTTGGGGGAGACAGTTACGGTGCCGGTAGCAACAGACACTGATGGATGGTTTCCTTTTTTAGATGGTGGAATGTAAAAAAAACATATGAGGGGCAGTTTTCCTTATTCCATGTGGCAACATTGAGGGATTGGGCACCCACTGTGTCAGGGTTAGGTTTGGAAGTACCAGTTGTGGGCTTTCCAGTGTTGCAGAAGTAAAATGGGCAGGGTGGTGGGGGTAGCAGATGGCACAGGGGATTGTGCATCCCTGTGCAAGAATATTAACATAGGTTGGCCTTTTGGGGGGAAAAGTTATGTTGGCAGCAGCAACAGACATCAATGGGCAGTTTAATTTTTTTGCAGGGTGTATTAAGAAAAAAAACTATGAGGGATGGCCTTATTTATTTCAGGTGGTTACACTGGGGGATTGGGCACCTCTAGTGTCAGTACTATATTTGACAGCCCCGCGGGATGTGCTCCCCAGTGTTGCAGAAGTAAAACAGGCAGGTAGGGGTGTAGCAGCTGGCATGGGGGATTGGGCACCCCATACCAGAATATTAACATGGGTTGGTCTTTGGGGGAAAAATATGGTTGTGGAAACAAGAGACATCAATGGATGTTTTTCATTTTTACTGGGTATATGTAAAGAAAAAACTGCAAGGGACAGTTTTCAGCAGGCTGATTGTGACAGATCAGTTGCAATTCCTGGGTGGCATTATGAAGGAAAGAGCTGCCTTATGATTTGATTTGCTCTCTCTTTTGAACTGCATGAAGTTTCTGCCAGCAAGCCAGAACACTGTCATGAGCAGCCTGGCTGATGATTGGTGTGGCACTGACAAGCACCTTGCAGACCACTCTGCATTGGATTGGTAGTGTCATACCTTTCAAAACCGACTCTCTTAGCAAAATGTTCACTGCAAGTGTGTTCATTGTGAACATAAATAGGGGGAATCAAGTGAACCCTTTCACTTGTCAGTCAGAGTGCTAAATGCCAAATCAGGCATTTTTACAAGGGTTCAATAGAGCAGACTTACTGCCTGTGTACTGACAACCTTGTTTGATGTCCGATGTTATTAAAATCCCCAAGCCCCTGTTTTCATTAATATTTCATATTTTAACATCATTTAAATAGTATCTTTCCCTAATGTTGTTCTTATCTAGATGCAACACTGTGCACTTACCCTCATTAACCATCATGTCTCCCCTTTTTTGTCCAGTCTGTTATTTTAAGTCCATCTAGATACTTCTAGTACCTTCCTCAGTGCTTCCTACACCTCCAGATTGGTGTCATTTGCAATTTACACATCCAGAGCCTTTGTTACCCAGAGATTTCTGCCTATGACATTTTTTTCTTTCTACCACACCTGGATGTTAACATAAAGTACTATGATACAAATCACCATAAAGTCCATAAGCAGAAAAATTGACTTGAAAACAGGACTGCCAAGATCTTAGAACCTAACTCCTGCTGTATTAAAAAGCAACTGACACCACTTCTGCTACATTGCAGAATTAGAATAAGCATATCCCAAGGAAATCTCATACCAAAAACTAGATGTCTACATTACTTCATTTTAAAGGTGTGAGCTATTTTGAAACCCTGATTTCACTACCTGTTCAAAAAAGACTTTGTGATTGAAGAGCTGCTGCTGATGTCATCTCAGGAACTCACAGTCCAGTACTTCCTGTCAGCAAGCTTTTATGACACGTGTCTCCAAAATTCTAAAGATTATGTGCAATGGTTTTCACAAGTAAAACAGGCAGTACCATTCAATAAACATTGCTTTAAAAACTGTGTGTCAGGTTTTATAACAAAGCTGACAATATTTTTAGGGGTGCATTTTTGTTGATGTCCTTTTTCCCAGGGTTGCTGGATGCTGGGTCATATCACACTGTTGTGAGATTTACAGACTGAATAAGTTTCTGATGTGGTAAAAGAATAATATCATTCACGCCAATCATTCCATTGAGTCGATTTCTAAGGATGGCACTTTGAAACAATTATTCCATCTCCTTGTCAATGGGGTGGGAGAGGTAATGCTATTTTGAAACCTTACTAGGAGTTTATAATTTAGCCAGCCCAATGTTTTCTCCCTATCAGGCTGTTTTGACCTACATTCATAGAAACATAGAAACATAGAAGTTGACGGCAGATAAGGACCGCAAGGCCCATCCAGTCTGCCCATTTCTTTTTCTACCTTATAAATGTGCCATTGACCTTTGCTCTGTCAGTGGTCTATCTATTCATACTCATTTGTATTGCTCCCTTATGCCTATCCCATGCCTGTTTGAAGCCCTGCACTGTATTCATAGCCACCACTTCTTGAGGTAGGCCATTCCATGCATCTACCATCCTTTCTGTGAAAAACAATTTCCTCACATTCCCCCTTAATCGGCCCCCCTCTAATCTCTTGCTGTGTCCTTTTATCCTGATATTTTTCTTATATTTAAACATGTTAGACTCTTTCACCTTGTTAATGCCCTTAAGGTGTTTGAATGCCTCGATCATAACACCTCTCTCCCTCCTTTGCTCAAGGGTATACATATTGAGCTCTGTTAATCTGTCCTCATATGTCTTCTGATGCAGTCCCTGCCATTTAGGTTGCTCTTCTCTGGACTGCCTCAATTTGGTTAATGTCCTTGTGAAGGTGTGGCCTCCAATACTGCATGCAGTACTCCAGATGGGGAGCCTAACCAGTGTCTTGTAAAGAGGATTATTACCTCCTCTTACTGCCTTGATACCCTACTAATGCACACTAACACCCCTAGCCTTACCTACTGCTTTAGTGGTCTGCTTGGATGATTTCAGGTCATCAGTGATGATGATGCTCAAGTCTCTTTCTTCCTTTGTGACTGCTAGCAACTCCCTCCCAGCCTATAGGTGGCTTCAGGGTTTCTCTTCCCTATGTGCATGATCTTGCACTTCTTTGCATTAAATCCCAGTTGCCACTCTTCTGACCATTTTGCTAGTTTATCAGATCTCTCTCATTCTGCCCACCCATCTGAATCATCTACTCTGTTTCAGATCTTGGTGTCATCTGCAAACAGACAAGCCTTACCCTCTAGTCCATCTGCAAGGTCACTAATGAAGATGTTGAGAGGACTGGCCCCAGGACAGATCCCTGAGGTACCCCACTTGTGACTTGCATCTCTTCTGACTGCATACCATTTACCACCACTCTCTGTTTTCTGCCCGTCAACCAGTTTGCCACCCAGTTGACCAACTTCTGACCCACCCCAAGTCTACCCAGCTTATTTATCAATCTTCTATGTGGAACAGTCTCAAAAGCTTTGCTGAAGTCAAGGTAGGTGACATCAACTGCTCCCGCTTTTTTCCACCACTCTGGTTACCCAGTCAAAGAAATCTATGAGATTAGTTTGACAGGCCCTTCCTTTTGTAAACCCATGCTGTCTTGGATCCTGTGCCCCTATGGATTCCAGGTGTTGCACTATCCTTTCCTTAAGGAGTGCCTTCCTAATCTTGCCCACTACTGAGGTAAGACTGACTGGTCTGTAGTTCCTGCCTCCTCCTGCTACCACTCTTGTGAGCGGGATCACATAAACCCTTCTCCAGTCTTCTGGGACCTCTCCTGTGCTCAGAGACTCACTAAACAGTTCTGCTAATGGCTCTGCTAGTTCCACCTTTAGCTCCTTAAGTACCCTGGGATGTATGCCATCAGGTCCCATTGCCTTGTCCACCCTGAGCTTAGCAAGCTCTTGTAGGACCCTTTCTTTTGTGAAGGGAGTAGTGCTCACCTCCTTCCCCCCTGTGTGCATGGTGCTGAGCTGTGGGCCCTGCCCTACCTTCTCTTCAGTAAATACTGAGCAAAAGTATCTATTTAGGATAGATGCTTTTACATGGTCCTCCTCCTTACATGCTCCCTTTTCTCCATTAAGCTTAGCAATACCCCCCCAGACTTTCTCCTTTCACTAATGAATCTATAGAAAGTCTTGTCACCTTCTTTTACTGTTTGTGCTAGTATTTCCTCAGTTTGGGACTTTGCCTGCCTTACTCCTTCCCTGCTTCCCTTAGGGCAGTTTGGTATGCCTCCCTATCTTCATCCGCTGTGTTCTCTTATATTTCCTGAAGGCCAGCCTTTGGCTCTGACCTTTTCTGCTACTGTATTTGAGAACCAAAGTGGTTTCCTTCTTCTTTGCACTTCCTTTTCTGTCTAACACAATGGATGTTGCTTCCAGTATTGCATCCTTAATGCTTGCCCACTTTGCCTGTACCCCCTCACCTGTGTTTCTTTTGCGGGCTAGCTTAACTCTGTTGGCCATCTTATCAAAGTCAGCTCCTCTGAAGTCCCATATTTTTGCCTTGGAATGGGATGATTTAGATGTAGTAGCCAAATTGAACCATACCATGTGATGGTCACTGGCCCCAGGTGACCTTCTACCTGGAGATCTGTGATCCTTTCCCTGTTAGTCAGTACTAGATCTAGGATAGCCCTGTCTCTTGTGGGTTGTTGTACCAGTTGTTTGAGGCCCTCCCCTGCAGGGAATCCACTATGTGTCTAGTTCTGGCAGATGTTCCTGCTGGTATTGACCAATCTGTATCCGGCATGTTGAAGTCTCCCATTATCAGAACCTCCCCTTTAGCTGTCATGTTTTGTATATCTTCTAACAGTAATGTGTATGTCCTCCCCTGGTCTGGGGGTCTGAGACAACCCCAGTTCTTATAGCTGTCCATTTCCTGTTTCAGGGTGACCCACAGTTCTTCTGGCTCCTTATGTGTATTCTGAATTTCTGTAGCTTTGATATTTTCATTGACATACAGGGCCACTCCCCCCCCCTTTTGCACCTCGGTCTCTTCTGAACACTACATAGCCAGGTACAAGTCTCCCAAGTGTGGTTGCAGTAAACCACGTCTCACTAGTGCTACTATGTCCAGTTTAGCCTCTGACATTATTGCCTGCAGGTCTGGATCTTATTTCCCAGGCTGTGAGCATTGTGTACATGATTTCCATTGGCCAGATTTGGTTGTGTTAGCTGTTGGGTGAGGTTTGGCATTACCCTGTATGTTGTATGGGAGACAAACCTTTTTCTTACCTGGTGATGCAAATGAACTGCAAACATGCTGAATCCCTGTTTGACCACTAGCTGAGGGGAGGGTGTTCTTCCCATTCGACGTATGGGGTGCTGCCCTCTCCCATTGCTAGTTTAAATATTCTGCAAAGATGTCAAACTTCTGCCCCAATGCACTGACTCCTCCTTAGTCAGATGCAGTCCATCAAATTTAAAGAACTTTTGCTCCCAGAACTGTTGCCAGTTCCTACAAATTAGTGTTCTTTTCCTGCACCAGCCTTGAGCCACGTGTTTAGCTCCCTATCTCCCTTCTCTGACCTTCCGTCCATCTGCCCCCCTTTCCCAGACTGGCAGGATCTCAGAGAAGGAGATGCCGGACGAAATGGATGATAGTTTGTCACCCAGCCTGGTCAGGTGTTCCTTGGTCTCCACAACTGACCGGCTGGCGAGATCATTAGTCCCTATGTGTACTAGGACATCAATGTTTTCTCCTGCTTTGTGAACAAATTTAGCAATGCGGTCAGTGTCTCTCCATGCTGATGTACCTGGGAGACTTCTAACCATTACCCCTGGCTGGAGATGGTTATCAACTCCCCGAATCATGGAGCCTCCTATGATCAGAAGTTTTTGGATTCCCTTTTTGCTTTTTTTGTTTTGGATCCTGATTTTGGTGAGTTTTGTTGTGCTAGCTCCTGTGCCGCAGTGTCCTGCTCTGCAGTGTCTTCTGCCTCTTTGTTTGATTTCAGAGATAGAGGAAGATACCTGTTTGTAGTGTTTATATGGTTTTGGAGGCAATATGTTGGAGAAGAAGAGGTGATGGGGCACCAGTTTGCCTCTAACCACCTGCCAACCTCCTGGTCCAACTACCCTCTGCGGTCGAGGTTTTTCTGTTGGATGCTGGGGAAATGGCGGGTGGTTCTTATAATATTTCCTCTTGAATATGAAATTTGAGGCATGCAATCTCTGCCCATGCTGCCCGGAGCTGAGCCCTAAGATCTCCAATGGCCCAGCATGTAGGACAGTGTCCTAAATCCTGTAAGACTGTTCTTCTGAAAATTGTTCCGCAGTACCTGCAGTTAATGATATCCATTCCAGTCTTAGAAGGAAAGAGCTCAGGTGAAGCTAGGTGCCTTGGCCAGCAAACCAAGTCTTCTCAGTTCTACTCTAAATTAAACTGATCATTTTACCAGAGCTAACATGTTCACCCCAGTAGAATTAACACATATAAGGTCCCTAGTAAAACTTTTTGTTAAGCAGACACTGACAAACAGCAGTGAAGTTACCAGCATTTCAATACTAGCAGCAATACAATATCCTAACAGGCACAGTACAGTAGCACTCCAAATGTCATCAGCAGCCTGGAGGCATGCTGACTCAGCATTCAGCAACCCTGTAGCCACCGAATGTAGGCCAAAACAGCCTGACAGAGACAGCACATTGTGCTGGCTAAATTAGAAACCCCTAGTAAGGTTTCAAAACAGAATTTCCTCTCCCACCCCATTGACAAGGAGATGGAATAATTGTTGTAAAGTGCCATCCTTAGAAATCGCCTCAATTGATTGATAAGTGTGAATGATCTCATCCTTTCACCACATCAGAAACGTATTCATTCTGCAAATCTCACAACAATGCGCTATGACCCAGCATTCAGCAACCCTGGAAAAATGTTCCACGACAGAAAGACACCCCACAAAAATTGTCAGCTTTGCTACAAAACCTGAAACACACATACTGTAGTTTTTAAAGCAATGTTTATTGAATGAAGCTGTCTGTTTTACTTGTGAAAACCATTGCACATGTTCTTTACAACTTTGGAGAAACATGTCATATAAGCTTGCTGATAGGGAGTACTAGACTGTGAGTTTCTGAGATGACATCATCATCTGCTCTTCACTGACACATGCATTTTTGAACAGGTAGTGAAATCAGGATTACAAATAGCTCATAACTTTGCAATGAAGTAACATAGACATCTAGTTTTTGGTATGAGATTTACTGGAGGTAAGCTTTTTCTAATTCTGCAATGTAGCACTTTTGGCCAAAGTGGTATCAGTTGCTTTTTAAGCTATATGGTTTTCTTACAACACGGTGGTTATAATAAACGTAAGCATAATATCTGGTCAGATTTAATTTCTTCATTCATGCTATATCTTCATCATTCTTTTTACTTATTATCTCTAAATCTTTTTTTCTTCCCGGTATGCAATGTTTCCTAGTCATCACATAGAAGTATGCCCTTAAAAAGTTGTACTCAATAATATTAAGTGTAGTATATTCTTCTTTAATAGTTTGAAGAGATTCAATTATTATTCAGCCATGTCTGCCCAATTTAGAAATTTCTTCTCTATCAGTTTTCTTATCACAGAATATGACATATTTTATTTTGTTGAACTATTACTGTAACTCTCACATTAAATATTTAACCATGCAAGTTATCCTTCCCAAAAAGATTAGTCCATCTCAGTATGGTAGCTCACTTTTGTTTTATATAATAGATGTTGGAATGCACAGCATATTCTGGTTGTGGTAATATACCTGAAACCTTTAAATCTAAGTCTTCATCTAATAGTCCTGAATCAATTTTCCTTTGAAGTTAACCAACCATCAAGGAAGGCCCACCCAAGCCATCTTTATGATATGGGTTTGAATATAATTCCATTGGTCTAGGTATCCTAAGGCACTTAGTTTTTCTTTTTTTTTTGTAAGAATAAGTATCCCAAGAAATTCTTGGCTATCCTTTCCTCCGTAAAACATATCTTAGACTCAGTTAAGTCCCTCACACCAACTTGGGTCAGGAGACAATCACAGAGTTCATCAAATAGTTTAAACTTGGCAGACTCATCATTTTTATTATTTCATTTCTGCCCCATAATGAAATTATTAACTTTTCCTACTTGTCCAAATCCTTCAGTATTTTATAAATACATGAAATAATGTTTATAGGAATGGGATATTATCCTTCTTAACACTCAGAATTATACCCAGGTATATCATTTCCTTACTCACTGGGGTACCAAGAAGTGAGCCTTTACACCAAGAGGCAGTCCTTTTATTTAATGGCATCACCTCTGACCCTTTTCTTATTTAATTGGTTTTATTTATTAAAAGACTTGGTTAGCACATGAGCAGATGTCTACCCATTTTTATGGATGACCAGGGAGGAAAATGTTAGAGATAAAAAGCATAAACAACCTTATACAAAAATATTAAAACATTAACAGACCCTATAATTAAGCAAAGCAAGGTCAAATCCAGAGACTATCAAACAGCATTTTATCTCATCCAATAATAATAACAGAGTCAAACAGATCATTGTCATAGCAATTTAATTTTATCACTTTCTCACTTAACTTAATCCCTTTAATTTGGAAACTATCCCTAATACATAGATATTATCAGCAGATAAGGGCCTTGTGGCTCATACAGTCAGCCCTATCCCTCTTTCTAATGCTTAACGTACCCTAGATGCTACAAGTTCTCCCCCTTTCACCCTAGCTTGATAACTCCCATGTTCAATATGTTGTTAAAAAGCTCCATCGCTAAAATAAATAAGAGAGGTGATAATGGACAACCTTGTCTTAGTTCAGTATGTAATTCTAATGGTGTAGTACTACTCCAATTTATTGTAAAAGGGATTTTGATGCCAAATGGAGTTGTCAAATGCCTTTTTGGCATCCAAGGTCAATGCCATGATATGTTCATTTTCCATTTGTACATGCTCTAAAATTAAATGTATTTTATTTAGCATCAGTTGAATTTTCATACCCTTTACAAATCCTGTCTGGTCTGGGTGGACTGAAGAGGAGATAAAATGTACAAACTTATTCATTACTAATTTAGCAATAATTTAATAATAAGTGTTAAGAAGTGCAACTGGACAAAATTTCCTGCAATAAGAGGGTCTTTATTTTGTTTTAGTAACAGTGCATTATCCACTTCTGCCATTGCCCTAGTTAGACCTTTCCCCTCTGCAGTCTGCTGGACCAGAAGTGACAACTAGGGCATGATCTCATCCTGAAAAGCATTATAAATGTTGGTTGTAAGACCATCTCTCCTTCAGGATTTACCTTTTGGCAAATCATTTTATTGCTTGCATAATGTCCTCCTTTGGAAAGTCTGCACTCAATCCACTGAACGTAGGTAAATGTACTTGCTCTAGATAACTTAAAGAGCCAATAGCACCAAAAAAAAGCAGGTAAAAAACTTCAATAATTTTTAAAAGTAGTCCGTTATTACATTTCATTTCTATACTAGGTTCCTTTCTCTGTGCAATCTTTAGATGGCATTCTACCTTAAAGTGTTAGGTATGATGTGAAAAACAGAACTCAGTGTGGAAGCAGACATATCTAGTTCTAGTCCTCACATTACATCATCAGCATCTGACCTCACTCATTGTTACATCACAGCCCTGCCACCTGATTAGTGATGTGTCACAAGATACTAATCAAGCAGCAGCAGTTCCTGGTTACTAGTGATACCACAGTCAATTATGTTAAATTGCTAATGATGTATAGGTAGGAATAGAACTGACTATGTCACCCTCCACATAGAATGCTGTTCTATACACCACACCTACAGTAGTAGTGCCAGGTTAAAGAAAAAATCTAATTAGCAAAACAGAAAAGAAAAAAAAAAGTAATTCAGATGTAAGAAGTGATAGCTCACTGCTTCTGAAATATAGAAAAATAGAAACATAGACAATGACTATACCAACCAAACCCCTTTCTGTTAAATTCTAAATGTAACGCTAAGCTTGTTGTAATTGAAATGATACCTCTGTAATCTGGCTGCTTAATTTAACTATATCTAATCTTGCCGTGCTCTATAATCTGTATCCCAAATTGTTCTACATTTCATGTGTTTCCTCCAATGTAACTAATCCTGGGTCGCCCATGCAAAAGGGACCTTCGGGGCTCAGAGGGCCTACCCAGTTAACAAAATTAATAAATAAATAAAAAATAAATTAGAAACATAGAAGTTGACAGCAGATAAGGACCACAAGGCCCATTCAGTCTGCCCATTTATTTTTCTACCTTATGAATGTGCTATCAGCATTTGCTTTGTCAATTGCCTATCTATTCTTACTTACCTGTATTGCTCCCTTCTTGAGGAAGGCCATTCTATGCATCCACCACCCTTTCTGTGAAAAATAACTTCTCACATTACCTCGTAATTGGCCTCCCTCTAATCTCATGCTGTGTCCTCTTGTCCTGCTATTTTTCTTATATTGAAACATGTTAGATTCTTTCACCTTGTTAATGCTCTTAAGGTGTTTAAATGTTTCAATCATATCACCTCTCTCCCTCCATCCTTTGCTCCAGGGTATATATATTGAGTTCTGTTAATATGTCCTCATATGTTTTCTGATGCAGTCCCTGCACCATTTTGGTTGCCCTTCTCCGGACTGCCTCAGTTTGGTTAATGCCCTTGTGAAGGTGTGGCCTTCAGTACTGCATGCAGTACTCCAGATGGGGCCTAACCAGTGTCTTGTAAATAGGGATTATTACCTCCCTTTTACGACTTGTGATATCCCTACTAATACACCCCAACATCCCCCTAGCCTTACCTACTGCTTTAGTGGTCTGCTTGGATTATTTCAGGTCATCAGTGATGATGACGCCCCAGTCTCCTTCTTCCCTTATGACTGCCAGTAACTTCTCTCCCAACCTATAGGTGGCTTCAGGGTTTCTCTTCTCAGTTGCCATGCTTCTGACCATTTTGCCAGTTTATCCAGATCTCTTCTCATTCTGCCCACCCCATCTGGATCATCCACTCTGTTGCAGATCTTGGTGTCATCTGCAAACAGACAAACCTTACCCTGCAGTCCATCTGCAATGTCACTGATGAAGATATTAAAGAGGACTAGCCCCAGGACTGATCCCTGAGGTACCCACTTGTGACTTGCATCTCTTCTGACTGTATACCGTTTACCACCATTCTCTGTTTTCTACCCATCAACCAGTTTGTCACCCAGTAGACCAACTTCTGACCCACCCTGAGCCTACTCAGCTTATTAGTCAATCTTCTGTGTGGAACAGTATCAAAAGCTTTGCTGAAGTCAAGGTAGGCGACATCAGCTGCTCCTGCTTGATCCACAACTCTGGTTATCCAGTCAAAGAAATCTATGAGATTAGCTTAACAGGACCTTCCTGCTGTAAACCCATGCTGTCTTGGATCCTGTGCTCCTATGGATTCCAGGTGTTGCACTATCCTTTCCTTAACGAGTGCCTCCATAATCTTGCCCACTGCTGAGGAAAGACTGACTGGTCTGTAGTTCCCTGCCTCTTCCCTGCTACCACTCTTGTGGAGCGGGATCACATGAGCCCTTCTCCAGTCTTCTGGAACCTCTTTTGTGCTCAGAGACTCACTAAACAGTTCTGATAATGGCTCTGTTAGTTCCACCCTTAGCTCTCTTAGTACCCTGGGATGTATGCCATCAGGTCCCATCTCCTTGTTAATCCTGAGCTTATTGAGCTCTTGTAGGACCCTTTGTTTTGTGAAGGGACTAGTGCACACCTCCCTCCTCCCTGTGTCCATGGTGCTGAGCTGTGGGCCCTGCCCTACCTTCTCCTCAGTAAATACTAAGCAGAAGAATCAAAATTACTTTTAATTCCAGGATGTACACTAGCTCTTTAACATAGCATTAGTTGATGGGGTAAGTCCTGCTAATAGATTTCAGCAAATGCTTCCAAAAACTGATCTTCAGTCAAACTTATTTTCTTCCCGTTTCCTTGGCCTACCTGTCTGCAAGTCTTGCCAGTCAGGAAATAACATGCTCTACATGCAGAACTGTACAGTAAACAAACATCAATCATATGAGGCAGTCTCTTCTTTGAATCTTCTGCCAGAATTCTTATTGATCCCTGAAGGATACTCTTGCAAAATTTGTAATGTTATTTTCCGAAATAAATTATCCTGGCCCTGGAAACAGGAAGGTGGACCAGATAGAAACTATCCTCTCTCGTCATTTCAAAATTATTAGAAATGGAGTGAATGAGAGAGCAGTATGGCTGCAGTGAGGGCAGAAGCACTGTGAGTGAGCTCCCTCATAAAATTTACAAATTTGTGTGCAAACATCTCTTCCTAGGGACTTTTACCTCTGTGAAACTGATGTCTGAAAAGTGAAAGGTGAGGAGCTACAGGCATTTGGCTGGGCTGCTTAATCAGCATGCTCCCCGACTGGTGATTCGAAGGGGTTGTCTTCATGAGCACTGATAGGTTTGTTGGCATTCTTTGAACCGACAGGTGAGCGAACTGTACACTCCTATTTAGAAACACAGAAACATAGAAGTTGATAGCAGATAAGGACCACAAGGCCCATCCAGTCTGCCCATTTCTTTTTCTACCTTATAAATGTGCCATCGGCCATTGCTCTGCCAATGCCCTATCTATTCATACTCATTGTATTGCTCCCTTATGCCTGTCTCATGCCTGTCTGAAGCCCTGCACTGTATTCATATCCACCACTTGCTGAGGTAGGCTGTTTCATGCATCCACCACCCTTGCTGTGAAAAAAGAACTTCCTCACATTACCTCTTAATCGGCCTCCCTCTAATATAATGCTGTGTCCTCTTATCCTGCTATTTTTCTTATATTGAAACATGTTAGACTCTTTCACCTTGTTAATGCCCTTAAGGTGTTTGAATGTTTCGATCATATCACCTCTCTCCCTCCTTTGCTCCAGGGTATACATATTGAGCTCCCTCAATCTGTCCTCATATGTTTTCTGATGCAGTCCCTGCGCCATTTTGGTTGCCCTTCTCTGGATTTCCTCAATTTGGTTAATGTCCTTGTGAAGGTGTGGCCTCCAGCACTGCACACAGTACTCCAGATGGGGCCTAACCAGTGTCTTGTAAAGAGGGATTATTACCTCCCTCTTACAACTTGTGATATCCCTACTAATACACCCTAACATCCCCCTAGCCTTACCTACTGCTTTAGTGGTCTGCTTGGATGATTTCAGGTCATCTGTGATGATGATCCACAAGGCTCTTTCTTCCCTTGTGACTGCCAACAACTCCTCTCCCAGCCCTCCCAGCCTATAGGAGGCTTCAGGATTTCTCTTCCCTATGTGCATTATCTTGCACTTCTTTGCATTAAACCCCAGTTGCCACTTTTCTGATCATTTTGCCAGTTTATCCAGATCTCTTCTCATTCTGCCCACCCCATCTGGATCATATACTCTGTTGCAGATCTTGATGTCATCTGCAAACAGACACAACTTACCCTCCAGTCCAACTGCAATGTCACTGATGAAGATATTGAAGAGGACTGGCCCCAGGACTGATCCCTGAGGTACCCACTTGTGACTTGCATCTCTTCTGACTGTATGCCGTTTACCACCATTCTCTGTTTTCTGCCTGCCAACCAGTTTGTCATCCAGTTGACCAACTTCTGAACCCCCCCCCCAAGCATACCCAGCATATTAATCAATCTTCTATGTGGAACAGTATTGAAAGCTTTGCTGAAGTCAAGGTAGGTGACAACAATTGCTCCCCCTTGGTCCACCACTCTGGTTACCCAGTCAAAGAAATCTATGATATTAGTTTGACAGGACCTTCCTTTTGTAAACCCGTGCTGTCTTGGATCCTGTGCTCCTATGGATTACAGATGTTGCACTATCCTTTCCCTAAGGAGTGCCTTCCTAATCTTGCCCACTACTGAGGTAAGACTGACCGGTCTGTAGTTCCCTGCCTCCTCCCTGCTGCCACTCTTGTGGAGCAGGATCACATGAGCCTTTCTCCATTCTTCTGGGACCTTTCCTGTGCTCAGAGACTCACTAAACAGTTCTGATAATGGCTCTACTAGTTCCACCCTTAGCTCCTTTAGTACCCTGGGATGTATCCCATCAGGTCCCATTGCCTTGTCCACCCTGAGCTTATCGAGCTTTTATAGGACCCTTTCTTTTGTGAAGGGACTAATGCTCACCTCCCTCCCCCCTGTGTCGATGGTGCTGAGCTGTGGGCTCTGCACTACCTTCTCTTCAGTAAATACTGAGCAAAAGTATCTATTTAGGATAGATGCTTTTACATGGTCTTCCTCCTCACATGCCTGCTTATCTCCTTTGATCTTAGCAATACCCCCTCTGGACTTTCTCCTTTCACTAATGTATCTATAGAAAGTCTTGTTACCTTCTTTTACTGTTTTATTTGATTCAGCAGATGAGATCTAAAAGCTTGAGTTTAAATTTTAGTTATTTATTTGAATTTTGGTAACTGGGTAGGCCCTCTGAGAATAATAGTCCCTTTTCAGGGGCAACATGAGATTAATTATGTAAGCAATAACACACAATGGGGTGTGGTTTATTCTGGATAAATGTATGTCTAGGGACGTAGTGAGGCACAAGCCCACAGGCCTAGTGCCTTAATGCCTCTAGAAGTGCATTTATCCAGAATAAACCACCATCCAGAGTGTGTTATTCCACTTATAAAATGGGTATCTGTTGAGAAAAATGAAGACACAGCACAAATAATATAAATGTGCAAGGAAAATCAGAAATTTACTGAAGGTATTGCTCCACAAGAAAAAAGTTCTAACTTTAATAACTTTTTAAATGTTTCAACCAATCATTGAACACTACCACTGCCCAACCTGTTGGATTTTTTTCTGTTTTTTTCTTGCTTCTCACTTTCAAATGCTGATAGTTGTGAGGGAGTGAGGGTGAGGTGCATTGTGCTCACCAAAGTAGGCTCTGTATAGTGTTTCATGTTTTCTGTTTCAGTTTGGAGTGCTTCGTTGTGATAGTCTTCTTCCTTGGCTAAGTGTTGGATTTTGTGGTAAGAGAATATATCATAATGAACTGAAATGTTGTCTGACATTTTTTTATATCATTCCCATGGTTTGGTTTGCTCATTGGTGTGAAGTAAATGGCAGTGTTTTAAAACTCATGCCAGTTTGCCACAGAAATGTCTTGTGCTGTACAGTGGCCAATCGTTGCTAAACATGGTGAGGTTGTACTTTCAAAATTGTGTAGGTTTGGAGTAAAGGTAAAGTATTGGGGTGTCTTGTATACAGTGCAAGTGAGAGAAATACAGACAGTAAAAGACAGTCTGTTTAAAGGGGTCTGCCAGTGGCAATGGAGTGTGACAGCCAACCGGCGAGCCAGGTGAGGAGGGCGGTATTGAGGAGGTGATTTTGTGAAGGTCTCAGGGTAGAAAAAATATTTCTGGGACTTGTGTGCAGCAGGAGTGATGGAGGTGGAGTGAGAGAAATCGAGCAGCTGTTTGCAGAGCTTTGGTGTTTGTGCTGGTCAGATAAGTGTACAGTTTGTATCTAGAGGTATGGCAAAAGTCTAGGTGGGCTGGCAGAGGGATATCTTTGGGTTAGTGGGTCAGTAGTGCTGGGTCTTGTTTTTTGCCATGGTATAATCAAAATAAAGGGCATAGCTGACAAGGGCTCTCAGCCAATCAGATTTGTCTACTGTCTTTACCCATTTTATAAATTTACTTAAAGAAGTCAGTATAAAAACTGATACAAAAAGGTAAACTATTGTACAGAGGGGGAATAATACAAAGCTGGATTACATACAGTAAGGCAATACATAAATTAAGACACCGAAAAGTAGAAGTACTTAAGGAAAGATAATTACAGTTTTCTGAGTTACAGACAGCAGTATACCACACTGGCTAGAGCAACACTATGGTTAATAACATTACATAGGATCCCATGAAGGGGAAGTGACACCAATTATACACCTCAAGTTAAGAATGTTGGCAGTGGTAGCGGGACAGGTATTCTGGTAGATGCATGGTCCAAGGAAGTGAACAGGGCAACAGTCAAGCCAGTACTTGCAGAGACACAGAGTCTGTAAATAGATGAGCCTTGAAGTTAGACCTAAATATAGCCATGGAGGAGCTGTTTTGAACTTCGGGTGGAAGTTTGTTCCAGTTGGACAGGGTAGAGACCACGAATGTCCTTGCTCAGGAGTATGACCTAGAAATAAGCACTATGAGCAGGGGATAGTTCAAGGAATGGACGAGCCATATTTGGGGTACCAGATTTAAAAGCTCCTTGAGACTGGGGGTATTCGTTGTTAGTTTGTAGGCAGAGCAGATTAGTGGGTAGGGCAGTCTACCCTTTATGGAGGGCCACTTCAGAGATGAGAAGACTGTGTATTGATGGTCCATGGGGCAGGCACCAGCCACAAACCAAGTGACACTATTTTATAGGATGCTCAACTTGGTGAGGTCGGGAGTCTCAGGAGTACAATAGGAGAGGGTCATATGTTAGGGCAGACAGGAGAGTACTACTAGCAATGGCCAGTCAAGTCTCCTTGGCAAGAAAGGCATTGAATCTATATGGCTGAATAACCCTTTGGTGGATAGACCTAGTGACTGCATCAACATGTGGTTTGAGAGTGAGGTCCTGGGCTACATGAATCCCTATTTATTTCCATGTTATCCACTTCCATCTTTGACCCAGAGAGGGTGGATAACTTGAGTAAGTCCTCTGTGTCATTTCCTAGGCAACTAGGACCAAATAACAGATTATTTAAATATATATATATATATATATATATATATATATATATATATATAACACACATATATATATATATATATATATATATATAGAGAGAGAGATAAAGAGAGAGAAAATGTTTACATTTAGCCATGATTTACTAACCAGGATTCAAGGAGCTTGACTGATTTGAAAGAGGTTGCATAAGCTTCTGTAAAGGATGGCATCATCCACATAAAATTGCAGATTGGACTCACTACAGTTATCAGGCAGGTCAATGATGTATAGCGAGAAGAGCAACAGAGCGAGAATGGAACCTTGAGGCACACCAACCGTTACGTCTCTCAGACCAGATGAACATCCTTCCATCTAATAAGTTATTTCCTGTTTGACAAATAGTGTTTGAACCAGCAGCAGCAGGCCACACTGTCCATCCAGCCCTTCTTTGCTTGGTGAACAGCAGATTGTGATTTACCAGGTCAAACGCCCCGGTAAGGCCCATGAAGAGAGCACCTATGGAGAGACCTTTGTCCATTGTTCTGAAGCCATGTTAGGCATCAGATAGGGTGTGATGGCATTCTAGGTACTCTTGGAGCTGGTTATAGACCAGCCTGTCTTGTACGTTGGCAAAGAAGCAGAAAAGCATAATGTACCGATAGTTTTCAATCAGGTCTTTGAGTCTCCTTTTGTGTATTGGGAAAAAGTGGTAATTTTCCATTTGTCAGGACAGTGCCCAGGAGTAGGGTTGGGGGAAAGTTGTGAATTCGCTTTCCACGGAACTTCGCAAAATTTCCACGGAAATGTGGAACTTTCGCTATTGGTGAAAGTAGGATTTTCTGCGGATTTTCACGAGTTCTGAGGATTATTTTTGTGAACTGTGGAAATGCATATTAATCATGAATTTATTCTTTCCATGTTTAATGAACTGGTCAGTGAATGAGCACCTGCTTGTACTATAACCATGCGTTATTCACTGACACTTCAGCAGGCCACTAGTAGTGGAGGAGAGAGGAGTGCTGCGCTGGTGGCCTGCTCTGGGGCAGGGTGGGGAAGGGAGTTGGGGGGTCGCAGATGAACTGTCAGGGTGATGTTTGTAGGGGTCTAATAGACACCAGGGAATTGAGATTATTTTTTTACAAGGGATCTGGAATGGGGAGGTCCACTAGACACCAGGGAATACTGGGACTAGAGGGGGATGAGTTGGTGGACTGCTGGCTGTTTATTTGTGGACTAAGGAATCAAGGATAGGGAGGGGGTCTGCTAGACATCAGGGAAATAAAATGTTTTGGGAGCCATGAGAGGTGAGTGGGGGGGGGACTAGAAACCCTGAGGGTCCAAGGAGGGGATTGGAGGTCTTTACTGGGACCCCTGATCAGTGGGGGGAGTGGATTAATGAGTTAAACTGCAGTTAAAAAAAAGCCTCAGAAATTACCACTGGCAGTGATCCTTTCTGCCAATTTTTTTTCCGCAGTTTAATAAATTATCCTGCAGTTTTTTATATTTTTCCTGCAGTTTTAAGGTAGAATTTCCATGAAAGTTACTTTCACCAAAATTCCGCCAGCAGAAATTAATTTTTGCACATCCCTACACAGGAGAAGGGATTTGTTGAATAGATTTCTTAGAGTAGTAGCAATATCTGGAGCAGGAATTTTAAGGAATTTAAGTTGTAATAGTCAGGGATTTCATCAGCCCTAATCTTCCAAAGTTGCTTGAGAAACTCCTTCCCAGTGATGAGATGAAAGTGAAATTGGGTGTGGGAGGGGCAGATCAGGCCAGAGGTGCCAGGTTAATCAATGCTTGGGAGTGCCATAAACCTATCCAGGTGTAAAGAAGCTATTACTCTTGTTTGCTTTTGAGTAGGAGGTCAGAGATCATCAAGCCTTCGGTGGTAATGGTATGAACAAAGGCTGTGGAAAGTCATTTTGGAGACAGTTAATCTGGGCCCAAATGATTTTACAGTCTGATAGGTTTTTAAGCTGGGGACCCTTTAGGTAGGTTCTTTGTCCCCAGAACCCATCCAATAAAGACAGAGACACGAATGTTTGTGGTTGCTGCATTCGGCAAAAGTTTACTGAGACTCCAGTTTTCCTTCTTTACAATAAATGATCACTCTCATTGTCCTTTACACACAGTTCAATCATATTGCTTATAATTATACACATATATATATATATATATAATACACACACTGTGTCAATCACTTTTCCTTTTGTTCCCCCCCAGATGTATGTCGTGGGGGGGCCCCCTTTCTTCCTCTTTGTTGTCAAGTGTACAAGCGTAAACCCGTACACCTGCCTCTGTCCTATCTCCCTGTGACCTTTGTCCTGTTTTCTTTAAAGAACTCCTCTGTTCTTTCCTGTCCTAATCTTCCTTTTTTCTGTCCCATATTCTCTGCAGTCCACCTCCTGCAGTCTGGTTGTAGCCCCTTACCACTGTGCTCCACCTGCCACAGTGTTGCACTGTGCTCCACCTACCAGAGCGCTCCTTCTGCTACTTCTTATGGGGACGGTGGGTGGAAAATTCCTCTGGAGAAAACTGTGACCTCCTGCTCCAGTGCAGCCCTTTTTAAGCCCTCTTTAGCCCAGCCCCCTGCCTGGCCCTACCAATCCTGGGCTGCTCATCTACGTTCCCACCTCTGTCCTTCCCCCGCCTACCTTGTGACATCACTGTGGATAATCCCCCCCCAGCCTCCACTAATTCCTGTCTGGGTCATAGGGACAACGTGGAATGCCCTTTAAGATGGGCAACCCTCTTTGTCCCCAGAACCTGGCCAATAAAGACACAGACACGAATGTTTGTGGTTGCTGCGTTCAGCAAAAGTTTACTGAGACTCCAGTTTTCTTTCTTTACAATAAATGATCACTCTCATTGTCCTTTACACACAGTTCAATCATATTTCTTATAATTATACTTATGTATACACTGTGTCAATCACTTTTCCTTTTGTCCCCCCCCAGACGTATGTCATGGGAGGGCCCCCTTTCTTCCTCTTTGTTGTCAAGTGTACAAGTGTAAACCCGTACACCTGCCTCTGTCCTATCTCCCTGTGACCTTTGTCATGTTTTCTTTAAAGAACTCCTCTGTTCTTTCCTGTCCTAATCCTCCTTTTTCCACTAGTCCACCTTCAGCTTGCGTTGGACGGTGGACTTCCCCCCTTATCTCCTTTCACCCCCTTTTTTTTTTTTAACTCCGTGCTGCATTAGCCAGTGCTCTTTGCCTTATCCACCCCTCAATGGTGTTAGCCATTTCTTGGTTAAACAGTGCCAGTCCCAGGTCCGAGAGGTGCACACCATCTCCCCGGAAATATCCGTCTACCCTTTCTTGAATTGTGTGGTGAATTACCACTTCCCCCAAGGCCTCAAATAACCTGCCCACACATGCGTTCATCCTTTTCCTAGCCCTGTCCATACCTTTGTGGCTCTCCTCATAGCTCCACATCCTCCTAGGGGTTACATCTGACCAGGCCAAAGTCACTTCAGGCCACCATTGCTTAATTGATTCCACATCCTTTTTTATGTGGTAAAATAAGTCCAGCCATGGCCATGTCCCCAAGTCATTGCCACCCAGATGTATGATGATGAGGTCTGGTCTCCCGTGGACCTTCCTGACCTCCCTCAGTTCCGGCAGCAACTGTGCCCACTTCCTTCCCCTTTGGCCTTTCCACCTCAACCGGATGGCATCAATATTCAGGTACAACTGCTTTCCCCCTTGTCTCCTGGTTGCCCACTTCTCCGCCCAGTGGATAAAAGAATGACCACAAATCCATGCCTCTAGTCTCTTGGTTTTGCCTGTATGTGAAAAACATACTATTGTTAGTGAAATGCTTGTCTTTTATGTGGTAAAATAAGTCCAGCCATGGCCGTGTCCCCAACTCAATGCCACCCAGATGTATGATGATGAGGTCTGGTCTCCAGTGGACCTTCCCGACCTCCCTCAGTTCCGGCAGCAACTGTGCCCACTTCCTTCCCCTTTGGCCTTTCCACCTCAACCGGATGGCATCAATATTCAGGTACAACTGCTTTCCCCCTTGTCTCCTGGTTGCCCACTTCTCTGCCCAGTGGATAAAAGAATGACCACAAATCCATGCCTCTAGCCTCTTGGTTTTGCCTGTATGCGAAAAACATACTATTGTTAGCGAAATGCTTGTCTTCCCTCCCCGCCACCCTCCCCTGTCGTACCTGCTATGGGAGACAAAAGAAACAACATTATTGTGGAACCTTGCATATGTACTTCTTATACCGCTCAGACTTCCCACCTTCCCTTTCTCCGTGATTGCCCCTGCTGTGCCCCCGTGCAGACAACTCAGATGCTGCCCCAATCCTACCTGAATAGATGAAGAGTAACCTTCCAAGGGTTGACCCAAAAATCTAAGGCCCTTGCGCAGCACTACCATCACCTGATATCCGGTGACTGGTTTCTCATTACCGTATATGAATAGATTGGACCACTCACCCGTCGGCCGCTCTGCAGCATACGCGTGCAAGGCTCCCACCGGGCAAATGGTTGTGTTGCTATGCTTCCTTAAGCATACTCTGTCACTCTGACCCTTTTGGTCTGTTTTTGACCGTCTTACCTTTATTACCACTGCCATCGTGCTCCACTCTATATCCTCCCATTGCAGTTCCCCTCCGTCGTCCTTCCCATTGTGCCCCACTACCTCGCTTAACCTAAAAGCCCCACCATATATTGCCAGTTACAGGGCTTGAAACACCAATGCCTCGCTACTTGAGCTCGCTATGTGGTGCAGTGCCCCCACTAGCCTTGCCAGCGGGCTTTCCCCTATTGGTTTCCTATTGTCTTGATTCTTGTCTGTCCCCCGGGCCCAACCCTGCATCATTCTGAGAGTCAGGTTGCTTTTCATGGGGTCCTCCCACCCTTTTAGGTTGCATACTTGTCCTATGGCTGCCAAATGCACCCCCATAATAGCATGCATCCCACCCTGTTGCCACCATTTCACTATAAATCTAGTCACCTGTTCCTGTGCTACTGCCCCACTTACCTGTCTGCCGTGTTGTTCCCAAAGTTTCTGAAATGCCCTCCCTGACGTCTCATAAGCTCTATGGGTCCTTGGGGCCCAGGAGTTCTGGAACAATATTTCTGCTCCCCTGATCCAATTGTCCATACAGACGCTGGAATGGTAGTCCCCTCGGCCTCTGCTCTGGGTGTGACAGTCCGGAATTTGTCCATCTGCAAGCGGGAGAGCCAGTCAGCTATCACATTTTCCACTCCGTCAATGTGCTTAGCCCTGAATGACATATTCAGAGTCAATCCTAAACACACTATCCTCCTTAAAACCCCTGTTACCCTCTCTGACCTGGTACGTTTTTTGTTCAGCACCTCCACCACTGCCTGATTATCACTCCAAAAGGTGACCTGCCTGTTCCTAAGCTCGCCACCCCATACCACCATTACCACCCATATGGGAAATATTTCTAAGAATGTTATGTTCTTCATTACTTTCCCTTCAACCCATTCTTCAGGCCATAGTTCCACAAACCACTTACCCTGAAAGTACTCTCCCATTCCCGCCTCCCTGCTGTGTCCATGTAAAGCTAAAGGTCCATGTTGTAAAGCCACTCCTCCTGCCAGAATGTCTGCCCATTGTACGCCTGCAGGAAGTGCTCCCACACCATCATGTCTTCTTTAGTACCTTTATTTAGGTCTATCCAGTGATGGGGCTGCTTTGCCCCTCTCACTGTCCATGCGAGCCACTGTGTAAATGTGCGTCCCAGTGCAATGGCCCTACATGCGAAGTTCAGATGCCCCATTAGCCGCTGAGCCTGTCGGAGCTGTACCTTCCTGCCCCTGCCAACTTGTTTTAACAACACCTGTAGCTTTTTGACCTTCAGCTCTGGTAGCCGGTACAGCTCCTGCACTGTATCCAGCTCCAGACCCAAAAACTCTATCTTCTGGAGTGGCCCCTCTGTTTTGTCTTCTGCTAACGGCACCCCCACTTCCTGACATAAGGCCTTGAAGTCACGCAGCATCTTCTCCGTCCCCTCTCTGCCCTCCCCTATGAACAAAAAGTCATTGAGGTAATGCACCACTGTCTGGTACCCAAATTTTCTCTGAAACAACCACTGCAACCAGGTACTAAACATCTCAAATGTGGCACATGCTATCGAGCATCCCATAGGCATGGCCTTGTCAAAGTAGTATCCCCCTTCTATATGGAAACCTAGCAGGTCCCAATCTGCCGGCCGTACCGGTAATAGCCGGAATGCAGATTCTATGTCCGTCTTTGCCAGCCATGCCTCCTGCTTGGCCCTAATAAGTAGCACTGCCTCTTCCAATGTGGCATAAGTAACCCTGCTGTCTTCCTCCCTTATGGCATTGTTAACCGAGTCCCCTTCCAGGTTTGAAAAGTGGTGTATCACTCTGTAATCACCTGGTTGTGTTTTGGGGACCAAACCCAATGGAGATATGTCTAGGCTTGGCAGCGGAGGTGATTCGAAAGGGCCTTCCACCCGTTCCACTGCCACTTCCTTTTGAATTAATCGTGCTAGCATAGCACTTTTCTCTTGAGTAGACTTAAGGTTCTTTGTCTTTGTCCCCTTCCGACAACCCCGATACTTTAAACTAAAACCTAAACGAAAACCTGTTCCCAGCTCCTTGGCTGCCACCTGGTCGGGGTAGCCCACCAAACCTTCCTGAATTGCAGCCACCCTGATTGGTGTCTGCGCCAACCTAAAGTTGTCCCTCACCACCTCAGTTGTCCTGGTACCGGGTCTGGTATGAGTGATCTCTCCCTCCCCCACTTGCCCTGCCTCTGCTTCCCCTCCCCCACTGCTGTCCCCGAAATGCCCCCTGGTTTGCACGAAAGGGCTGCTGGTGCACCTGCTCCTGTCCCCTACTGTTCTTTTCCCAACTGTATCTGCACTTTGTGGCTGGATGGTGCCCCCCCCCCACATTTTGCACAATCATGCCAGAATCGGCAATTAGGCCAAGAACAAAATACCCAATTGTATCTCCAACAGGCCTTTAACACTCATCCACTGCTCCTTTCTCCTTCAGCCTCCTTGTCTGTTGGACCCATATAAATCTCTAGCCACAGGTCTATCTGCCGTGCATCCCATTTTACATCCCCAAAATGTGCCATCCTCTTTCTGAATTTCTCGTCATATCTCAGCCAGCTATGCCACCCTTTTTTGTACATGTTCTTAATGATTAGGGAGTAGGTCAAGAGTGGGGTTGCCAACTCTGGCTTCTTCTCGATGGTGATGGCCATGAAATAAGTAAAGCCTGTGGACCAGTTGTCCCAGGTCTTCCCTTTGCCTGCTTTTTCCTCTTCTCCCTTTCCTAACAGCACCACTGCTGCCGCCATATCCTTCTTCTCGAAGCTGTCCCTTTCTTCAAGCTTGTCCATGTTGTCCACGTTCATTAAGGCAAATACGTCAACATATTCCCCTTTCCATATTTTCTCCTTTATGGCCATCGGCACGTGATCAGCTAGTCTGACCCCTGGTGCTCCCACTTCCCTACTGGGTGTGGGCCCACTCCCCCAACCCCCCACTTGTCCCTGCCCCTTTTATTTCACCTAATGCTTTCTCCAGTTGCCTGAGTCCATTCTCCCCCATGCTTTTCAGCATCTGCTCCACATATTCCTTTACGCTCCTTTCGAGTGTTACCACTGGATTACCTGCGGGGCTTGGTTGCGGGCCACTGGGTCCTGGTGCAGGATCTCCCAGTGCTGGTGTAGGTCCTGGCCCTAGCAGTGGGGCCAGCAGGGTGAAGGGCACTGGTGTTGGTGCGGGGCAGAAAGCAGGAGAAGGTTCTGTGTTATTAGGGGGCAGATCTTGGGGCGTCTCCGGAGCTGGCACCCTCTCTTCGGGCCCAGGCTCCGGCACCTGTGCTCACTTTGGCACCCTCTTCTCCTTCCCCTGTCCCTTCGCCTGCCTCCCCTTCCTCTTAGTACCGTGCTCAACGCTGTCTGGTTCCACCACCTCTAATAGCCAGTTGGCCTTTTCCACCAAGTCCATGACTGCTCGATAACACTCTTTATTTGTTTTCCTTTTCTTTGGTGCCATCTTCTCCTACACCTCCTAGACAGAAAAGACACATCATCAACATAAATTCCTTCATTTGTTTTTTTTTGCTCCCTCCTGCCCCCCCATAGCTGTCCCCCTATGCTTCAGCTTCCTTCCTGGCACTTTCCTGTGCCTCCAGCGCCCCTGCTTTGACCCCACCCACCTGCTGCAGGGCTAGTGTCTGCCCCCACCATGGGTTGCCCCCCCAGCTCCTATGAAACTGCTTCCTTACTTGGAACCCCCCTTGCTCACCCCACCCTGACGTGAGGCATTCTGGACCTGCCACCCATGATTAGTGGGTCAGTCGCTAACCAGTAGCCCTAATGGCACCCAGCCACTCCTGTGTACCCAGCATAATACTGGCCCTCATTACTATTTTTTTTTTTTTATTACAGGCTCAGTATATCCGAATCTGTGCCCTCCTGTTGTCCCTTATACCAACAGCAGCATACCCCCTCTCTGTACGGGAGTGTTGTATAGTGGAATTAACAAACCCCCTTTTTATTTTTATTTTTATTTATTTATATATATAGGCTCCTTATCTATCAACGCATACTGAGCTCCTTGTGCTCAGCCCCCCGTGTCTTCTACCATGTGGTGATGACGTCAGATGCCATCCCACGTGGTAGGCCTAGGCTTTGCTGCTCCTGCTTGCTCTCTCCCTTCCACGATCCCCTAATGACTCTCCCGACCTCTGTTGCTTTCCCCTGTTAGACATAGCCACTCCTCCTCCCCATATCCTGCCTCAGGACTCCCTCTTTCGGGCTGGTGTGAAAAATGGAAAACGCACAATTTGGCCCCCCCGGGCCTTTTTACCGCATGGTGATGACGTCTGATGCCATCCCATGTGGTAGACCCAGTCCTCTTGCTCGTCCCCCTCCCTCTCCCCTCTCGAAAACAACTGATTTTTTTTTTTGCTAATTTCACAGTGCCTTCCCTGCTTCGCCATGCCTAGCAACCAGTTGCTGTCTCCTGTCCCCTAACTGTTCTTGCTTTCTTCCTCACTTCCCTACCACTGAGAGCCTATGCTCCCGCATGCCAATCCTTATCCCCTCGCAGTGCCAGCCTTTTGTCATCACTCCCCCATTCCTTTTGCCCTTCTCCCCTCGTCGCCTCGGCTGTTAAACCCCTACCCGTGTGCTTCCCCTACTCTCCTTGCCAGAAACCTCTCAGGCTCTTGCAGCCCAACCTCCTCACCAAAAATCTGTCGCTTATTGGTGCTCCCAACGCCCAGCACCCGGGTTCTCTAGTGACCAACTGCTTGTCTCTCTCCGGCCTACTCAGTGTACAACACCCCACGAACAGCTCCCACTGTGTTCCTTACCCATACGCGTCGGCTGCAAATGCTCATCCAATACCTGTATGTATTTTTTCCCAAACAGCCACAAAGCCATGCCTGGACACAATATCTTCTGCTACCTTACCTCTGAGTGGTACTGCTCCCAACCTTCACCGTTCTTCTTTCCCATGGGTCAGTTTTTTGTGATACTTACTGCTGCTGAAATTTAGTTAACTCTCTCCAACCTCTCACTACATGAACCAGATATATATTTTTTTAACTCCAAAATATCTCTATGCTAACAAGCCCACGGCTGAAAATCCGCACTAGTCCGCCGAACTGCTGTGCTTCCAAGGAAATTCCTCTGAAGCAAATTGTGACCGCCTGCTCCAGTGCAGCCCTTTTTAAGCCCTCTTTAGCCCAGCCCCCTGCCTGACCCTACCAATCCTGGGCTGCTCATCTACGTTCCCACCTCTCTCCTTCCCCGCCTACCTTGTGACATCACTGTGGATAATCCCCCCCCAGCCTCCTCTAATTTCAGTCTGGGTCATAGGCACAATGTGGTCTGCCCTTTAAGATGGGCAACCCTCTTTGTGCATGACTTAGGCTTGATTTACACTGGATCCTGAGATGCTTTTAACTGTACTATTCAGTTACCTGGCAAGAGAGCTTATACTGGGCCCATGCTTTTTCTAGATTAATACATATTAATATATATTTTCCATCTAAATATACCTCTATTTATTAAATAGGAAATAATATATGACAGGGTAGGCATTGTTGGGCTATACCTACCTTTTCAGTGACATAGGGAGGCTAGACTGTGCAGGCAGTTGATCCTACAGCCCCTGAAAGGGTGGGTGTAGCCCAAAACTGCCCACTCTGGAATGCATTATTGCACTGTAAAGATGATATGTTATTAAATAAACAAGGCAGACACATTTTTAAAGCAGCAATTAATAAAATGCTAATTTATTTATAATTTTAAGTAATTTAACTGGTACTGAGCAAATATTCCTTTTTTGGGAAGGGTGAGTAAATGAAAAAAATAAATATTTAAATCATATTTTACTGTGTAGAGGGTGGTAAAAAAAAGAAATTTGAAGCCCACTATTTATTGCTGTTAATGAAGTAGACAGCAGCTCTATGGGTACAGTTCATCAGTTCAAAGGGGATTTGAAGTAGAAGTTAATGGTATGATGTTGCCTGCAGGTGACAGGAAAGAACTGTTGCTAGCCTTTTGTTCAGGACCAGGTTTAGAAGTTAGTTAATTATCTTTTTTTTGTTGTCTTTTTCTTCCCACTCAGTACCTCACTTCAGTTCCTCCTGTCTGCAGTAGATGCAGACCAGTAGTTTGCTAGGCTGGATTCACATCAGTGGCAGGTGATCATTATAATTTCTCAAACCAGGAGACTGGCATTAGGAAGGACCTGCCTGGAGATGGCTCTTACGCTGCAGTTAATATATCGTTGGCTTAGCTATGTTTCTTTGCTTAATTCTACCAGTATTCCATTTCCTGCTCACAGGGAGATAATCACAAAGATGATCCTTGCTATTTTCGACTATGGCAACATTGCTTACACTGTCGATTCTAAGTCTACTCTTGCCAGACTGGACCCCCGTGTACTCTTTCTGCCACATTGTCTTTGGACTGCTCAACTTGTACTCCCCACTGCTCTTGATGCCAGGCTCCTCTCACACTGTGCCACCTTCATCTCCAAATTCTGGTTTGACTCTCTACCCCTACCTTTCTGTCCTCCTTTCTCCTCCCTGCTCTTCCTACCCCACCTGAAACACTGCTTCTCACCCCCCCAGAAAACATTCAGGGGCCAAACTGACTTCTCCTATCAATTTCCCAAACTGTAGTCCTCCCTTTCCCATCTATATGCTCAGCCTCATCCTTCTCTTCCCTTAAATGCCTCTTTTGTGACTTTGCCTCCTGCAACTGTTCCTGATTCCTTACCCTTGTATTCACTCTTCCCATGTTGGTGATGTTCCACTTGTTCCCTCCCCTGGCTGTTAGTAACTATTACCCCTAGGATAACAGTTTATCATATCTGCCAATATTCTACTCCTGAGCTTACTTCCTCCACTGGCTTTGTTAGCTCACACTCCAGCAGTCTGTGAGGTTGTAACCTGCTGCTCTGTGGTATTGTTGCTTGTACTGTATAGCACTTGTGCCCTTATTTGCAGTATTATTAATCTTTATTTTATGTTGCCCAGAATATTCTTTTTGTGTTGCCCTGAATATTCTGCTGGTAAATTGTGACTGCACACTGTTTTTATTTTCACTGCTGTTTATTTGTATGTATTTTTATTGTATTTTTTTTATTTCTACTACATCTTACCTTATGTGCTATTACTTGCACATCATGTCCTGTAAACTTCCATTCTTTCATTCCCCCAGAACACATCAGGAAATTAACTGTTACTAGGTCAATGTGTCTTTTGTGGTGAAAGTCTTGAAATACATAAAAACATATGCACATCAATAAATAAATAAATAAATACATGAATATATACATAAATAAATTTCAGCATAAGTAACCCCAGGAAATTTTTCCTTATTGGCTATTTACTTTAGCAGGTTTGTTTTGTACTG
Organism: Neoceratodus forsteri; assembly: GCA_016271365.2. Taxonomy (NCBI): domain Eukaryota; kingdom Metazoa; phylum Chordata; order Ceratodontiformes; family Ceratodontidae; genus Neoceratodus; species Neoceratodus forsteri. Next base: position 876,890,462 of record CM028131.1, on the reverse strand, counting down.
AGTTTATGCAGGCCGTGGTGGATGAAGACAGAAGGCAGTAGCTTCAGGTGGTATTTTTAAAAGGTACTTGGCAAAGGATTTTACAGTGCACAGCAGATCTACGGTTGTGAAAAAATGAAGCCCCTGTGTGACTCCTTGCTTATTTCTAGGTAATTTTTATGGTTCTTCCTCTTCTCTTTTAATTTAATTTCTGGGTGGGTGGCTCAGAAATTTTTTGTTTTCCTGTATATAGTTTCAGGATTAAAAATGCCATGCTCACAAGAAAGAGCAGACCATTACATACCATGAGCAGACCATCACATACAATACCTACCATATTCAGGGATGTCTGGGATTTTAAACCACTATAATGTTAAAAAAAGAAGAAATTAAACAAAAAGACATATATTAGAATATAAAAGTCAGAGAATTATTATAATATTACTTATTTATTTAGATAGTCCCAAAACAGGACCATACAGAATAAAATAATTCTAGATTACCTTGCATAGTATGTAATAATCTTTTAAGCCTACTATTATCTGCAACACAGTTTAACCATTTTATAAGGCTAGGCAGATTTATATCCTTCCAATACATCAGCATGAATGTCCTAGCATTTGAAAGAAAAATATAAATCAATAAAGAAAAACAATCTAGGTGTAAAGAGCTTCTTTTATAACTACACCCTAATAGCACAGGTCCTGGATCAAAAGGTATATTAATATCTAAAATAGTCAAAATACATTGCTTTGTCTATCTATCTTGTCCAAAACAGTAGTTAACTTGGGACAGCCAACAATCATATGCACTAGTGTGCCCCTATGATAAAGACATCTTGGGCATTTAGAGACAGATTTGGTTCCATTTATGTAACTTAGATGGTGTTAAGTTTCATGCACTTTCTTAACCCTGAGGCTGCTAAGAGAATTAAAACGAATAGGAATTCTAGACTGATATATCAGTCTGCAGCACAGCAAGGGTAAAACTGGATTTGTAGTTTCACATTTTAGACATTCACATGGGGGATTCCAATATATTCCTCCAAGTATCCATGTCTGGTGATGTATCTAAAGGCCTCAAAAACATATGGCCAAATAGAACTTCCATTTTTTTGGATGGAGGTAGAAGGCAGTGGTTTCAGGCAGGATTTTCAAAAGGTACTTGATGAAATATTTTACAGGCACAATGTATTTGCTGGTTGTTAAAATATAAAGCCTCTGTCTAATTCCTTGTTTATTTTTAGAGGAGTTGTATGGTTCTTTGTCCCCACCTTATGTTGCAGTGTCACATATTGATTTCCCTTGTGTTTTTATGAGGGACAATTGACTTTCTGACTTTACCTGGCCACATGTAGTTGAGTGTCAAACCATACATTTTGCATGAGGCCAGATGTGGTGTCCAGGAAGAGAACAGGTGAGTTAGGGAGCTTTTCTAAGTCATATTCTTTGACGGCAAGGTGGGAGTCAGTGGTATCTTAAGTTTGTTTATTTTGTTGGAGAGTTTGAAGAAAGTGGGATCTGAAATAATGTTTAAATTATGAGCATTATGTGAACTATTTAGGTGGCAGTTGAGGCTGAATGCAAAGTGCAGTACACTGGGACTGAATACTGTTCTCTGATGCTATTTGTACTTCAGCATAGAACTGACAATGTAGTGAGTTAGTTTTTTTTAAATGACTCAGTTTTCCAGTTAATTCTGCCTTTTTTGTCCAGTCTGTAAACACTGACACTGTCCATATTGTATTTTCTTGGTATTCTGCTCTTCCCTATTTCTTTCAGTTTGGTCTAGCTATGCTTCGGTTACTTAAATGTGTCTTTCACTTATGCTTTTTTCTCTTTGGGATTTTTTTGTAAGTGGCACGACTGGCACTGTTGTGACTTTTTCAGTGAATGTTTGATCCATCTGGAGATCATCTAGGATGATGACTTTAATAGGAAGGTAGTCTGACTTTTTTTCTTTTCAGTGGACTCAACAAAAATTGCTATCTGCGAAAATTTGAAACTTCTGGGGAACATAGTTATACCAGGCTGAGATGGGGCAAGGTGGCTTTTTTGGTGGTTTCTGTTGACACGTAAATGTATGTCTGGGTAAGGAATTTAGCTGTTCTGAGGACAAGATGTTTTGTACCCATTTTCTAAAGAGGCAATTTTAACCCCTCATTTGAATTAAATTATCCAAGTAGAAAAAAAAACACATTTTATGATTGCTTGCCTTTTGTTGAATTTGTCAACGTAGTTGGTTGCTTTGTACAATATTTGATTTATTTTCCTTAATAAAAGCTAATAATGTGTTTTGCAATGAATAAACATTGAAGTGAAAAATGTGTTTTGCAATGAATAAACTGTAAAGTGTCTGACAGAATTATCTTTTAAACTAAAAACAATATAAGACCTAAGACATTAACAGTGTACCTTTGTGTTTCTCAGTCATATGGGTAAATTTGACATCTTGCATGGGGCATAAATAATAATTGTCAAGCAACCGTTTTTTGTAAAACTTTCCTTGGCTTCTTCATTGCTTCAGGAAAAATATTTAGAAGGCTCTTAGATATTACTTAGAAGTACTAATAATGACATCTCAACTTCTCAGCATGATATATCAGCACAAGTGGTCTGTTTGGGAATAATACGGACACAACAAAGAAAGGAAACATTATACTAATGGAATAAATCCAAAAGTGAAGTTGCCATACACTTGATATAGCAGACTCCTTCACTGTCTTTAGTTGTAATGCGGCATGACAGATTTAGAGGATTCATACACTAAGGATCACTTTTCATTTCTGTTATGCTTGTTGTAGCATGGGGCTATAAAGAGCATATGCTGGTGAAATACTATATGGTCTGGAAACAATATACTTATTGTCCAACTGGTGGTATAGCAAATTATTTTCAAAAGAAATTCATTGTAAATTATGCCCACCATTCCTAAAAATTATAACATCTATGACTGCTTACAGTTGCTATACAGTATATTCCTTTCTATTTCATGATGATTATATTGAATTAAGCCTATTTTATAAAGTGATAGGAGTTTATGATTTATATATTTATTTTATTTAAAATGTGGTTACTGGGAAAGGTACACTGAGCCAAGGCTCATTTCCAGGTGCGTCCCAGGGGTAGGGGTAACAAATGATGACACCGAGTGCATAACATGACAAAAATACAAATAATTGAAGCATAATGAGCTTGGTTGGTTACATACAACATTGCAGGATGCATCACAGTGTAAGGCAGTGATATTATGCTTGATCACAATCCAAGATTGCACATTAAAATGTATTTCAATTTGTGTGTTCTATCAGTCCACACATGACTAGTGCATTATATGTAACCTTAAGCACTGCATTTTACTTGACTTGGATTTCTAGTATTATACCCCAGCTACTTTCATACTGTATATCAGTGGTCCGTTCTTCTGATTATCTGAAATAATTTTCCTAGCAGTGTAGACTGTAGGTAATGAATTGCTGTATGTTTTCAGTTTCATTACTTGTTTTACACTTTATGATTAGTTCATGCAGCTGGTGCTGGTATTTTTTTTTTTGCATGATGCAAGTTTTATTTTATCTCACCTTCGCTGATTTTCCCCCATCAATACTGTTGAATAAAACAAAGTAAGAGATAACAAAAACAATAAAGGGAAGGTATGAAGGAGGAAGCAATTTATGTTGCTTAAAATACAGGACAACATATTTGCACAGATTAATAAAGATCTAGGGCACATTATAATCATATATATTTTAGAGTAGTGTCTGTAAAGTATTTTGCACAAACATTCTAATATTAATTGCCAAAAAAATGATTAAGCACCAGTTAGGGTTGATGCACAACACCAGAAAAATGTGATAATAAGGATGTCACTTTGCAGTCATTCAAACCACATGGGATACCACACCGCCCATCTTTTCTTGTGGCACTAGATCATCTTTCTCTTTCATAAAGACAGAGCAAAAGTATTTGTTTAATATGTCTGCTGTATCCTTAATTCCTTCCAACCATGCTGACCCACACTTTAATTTAACTATGTCCTCTTTCATGGCCCTTTTTTCCCAAATATATCTGAAGAAGGCCTTGTCCCCTTCCCTGACTCCCTGCACAGTCTGTAGTTCCTTCTCTACATTTGCTTGCCTGCCCCTTCCCCAGCCTACTTCACCTGTTCCATGTAGGTTTCCTAGCTATGTTTTTTTGGTACTTCTTATACCTCCTAAGCAAGGCACTTTTTCCCTTAACAGCCCTGTCCACTTCCCTATTAAATCAAAGTGGCCTTCTGGATTTAGCTTCCCCCTCTGCATAAGGCAGATTTCTGTGGTTGCCATGATCTCATCCTTGATCATGGTCCACTTTCGGTCCATGGTCCAGATCCTTCCTAAGGCTAGTTAGTCTCTCCTTTAGTGCAAGCTATGTACTGTTCAGAAGAGACTGAGGTGCAAAGGGGGAGTGGCCCTTTATTTCAATGAAAATATCAACGCTACAGAAATTCAGAATATACATAAGGAGCCAGAAGAACTGTGGGTCACCCTGGAAACAGGAAATGGGACAGCCATATGAACTGGGGTTGTCTACAGAGCTCCAGACCAGGGGGAGGACATAGACACATTACTTTTAGAAGATATACAAAACATGACAGCTAAGGGAGAGGTTCTGATAATAGCAGACTTCAACATGCCAGATACAGATTGGTCAATACCAGCAGGAACATCTGCCAGAACTAGACACATAGTGGATTCCCTGCAGGGGAAGGGCCTCAAACAACTGGTACAATAATCCACAAGAGACAAGGCTATCCTAGATCTAGTACTGACTAACAGGGAAAGGATCACAGACCTCCAGGTAAAAGGTCACCTGGGGGCCAGTGACCATCACATGGTATGGTTCAATTTGGCCACTAGAACTAAATCATCTCATTCCAAGGCAAAAATTTGGGACTTCAGAGGAGCCAACTTTGATAAGATGGCCAACAGAGTTAAGCTAGCTCTGGCAAGAAGAAACACAGGTGAGGGGGTACAGGCAAAGTGGGCAAGTGTTAAGGATGCAATACTTGAAGCAACATCTCATTGTGTTAAAGAGAAAAGGAAGTGCAAAAGAAGAAAGAAACCACTTTGGTTCTCAAAAATAGCAGCAAAAAAGGTCAGAGACAAAAGGCTGGCATTCAGGAAATATAAGGGAATGCAGTGGAATGAAGATAGGCAGGCATACCAAACTTCCCTAAGGGAAGCAGGGAAGGCTGTAAAGCGGGCTAAGGCCTAAACCCCAAACACTAGCATGAACTGTAAAAAAGGTGACAAGACTTTCTATAGATACATTAGTGAAAGGAGATAGTCCAGAGGGGTTGTTGCTAAGATCAAAGGGGATAAGGGGGTATGTGAGGAGGAGGACCATGTAAAAGCATCTATCCTAAATAGTTACTTCTGCTCAGTATTTACTGAGGAGAAGGTAGGGCAGGGCCCACAGCTCAGCACCATGGACAGAGGGGGGAGGGAGGTGTGCACTAGTCCCTTCACAAAAGAAAGGGTTCTACAAGAGCTCAATAAGATCAGGGTGGACAAGGCAATGGGACCTGATGGCATACATCCCAGGGTACTAAGGTAGCTAAGGGAGGAACTAGCAGAGCCATTATCAGAACTGTTTAGTGAGTGTCTGAGCACAAGAGAGGTCCTGGAAGACTGGAGAAGGGCTCATGTGATCCCGCTCCACAAGAATGGTAGCAGGGAGAAGGCAATGTTATACAAGGTCCCTGCACCCTTATTGGTACCCCCAGAGGTACACCATAGACAGCTAGTGCTTAGACATATGTTATACTAACACATAGGGCCAAGGGCATCTACCATACAAGAGTAGATGTCAGGATATGTATGCATATTATTGTTATACACTTTGCTTTCTAATACATATTTTCTATGTATTTCTTACTCATAAGATGTTAGGACATCTGTGTCCTCGTAATGATTATGATATGTAAGTCAGCATTGCCACCTTTTGGTGATTTGTACTATTACATTGATTTGTGTAAGAACTGTACTCTTTTGTTTCACAAAGTGATGACTACTACAAAATTGTATAATGTTATCTTGGACCGTGAAGCCACCTCTAATTTAACCAATAGGGCTCATCTCTGTAACTAGAAATATTTCTGTCTTACAGTAACCATAGTAATTATCATAGGTATATAATGTGAGACACTGAGTCTTATACCTCGGAGACCCCAAGAGACATGAAGAAACCTCGAGGTATAGGTAATGCTTAGCATTGGCTCCCAGTTCTTATTGGTAAGAACTGCTTAGGGCAACTGTGATTTATCCCTTTGGTAGTAGTAAACAAGTTTATTACTCTTATGCAACATGTCTGTGAATTCTTGCATTCCCCAATATTGCCAAGAGCCTGAGAATGAGGTTTAGACCTCCTGACAATTGGCAACCACGTACAGGCAATATTTGGTGTTTGTGAGCTTTCACTTGTTGCTTGAAATTTTTTCCCTTCCCGACGGGGACTGTAGGTGTGCATTCCCACACCACCTCTCCCATTTTCTGACCACTTTGTAGTAACTTGCAAAGTCTGGCTGCTTTTCTTAGGTGTGGTCAATGCCGACTCGTCCCACTCCACAGCGGCTTTGAATTGCGAGCCCACAAAGATACAGAAGCCTGACAGTGTGTAAAGTGCTCCTGCTATGGATCGATACACAGCACGGTGCCTTTTTCACAGTTTAATGTTTCGTTCTTCTCCCACACAATGGCCACTGTATCAAATATCTGTGCAGAACTGAGACTCGATGTCTCAAACTTCCTTGCCTGCCATTGAGGATGGGCTGACTTTGTGAGGGACACAAGTCAATCTGAAAACCCTATACTGGGGATTTCAACCCAGTACTGTGAGACAAGACAAACAGCCAATAAGCATTATGCCAAAGGGCTGTTGGTCGCTGTTCTCTATGCTGCTCTGGAAGCCTCTGAAGTGAGGTTTTGTACCCTTGACCTGCAGATTTCATCTCTTAAGCAAGAGACGGGTTTGCAGGAAATGGAATGTGTTAGACTGCAGCAGAATTTGGAGTCTGAACTTCAAACACTGCGCAATGAAAATGATTCATTTATGCATCATTCTACACAGGCTGGAGAGCAGGAAATTTGTATGTTGAAGCAGAAATGTGAAAGTTTGAGACAGGATAAGGGATAGGCTTTAAACATGAATGATTTGTTAAGTAGAGCAAATGAACAGTTGAGTGAGGAGATGGGAGAGTTACATGACGAGATAAACCAGGTATGTAATGACTTAGAAGTGGCTACAAGGGACAATCGTGAATTGAGCCCCGTGTATAGACTGTTACAGAAACAAATGCAAGATGAAGTTGATGTGAATGTTGCAAATGTGAGTCATGCAGAATGTGAATCCAAGATGGCGAAACTGCGTCATCAGCGAGAGGCTCTGGCTGGGCATGTTAAGGCGATGGGAGGCGTAGCCCCTACCTTAACTACGTTGACTGAAGGGGAGGTATCAGATGATGACATCTCTCAGTACAACACCCAGTCACACCCCTACTATGGCCCGGAAACCCCACCCAGCCAACCACAACATGGTGGGTCCCCACACCATGTCATACGTCATCGACGTCGTGATGCACATCATGGGCGACACCAACATGGCAGCCCCCATGATAGGGGAGAAGCAGGCCCAAGCCTGATCCTGACAGCATCACTGGTAGCCATTATTAATGTGGAAGACAGGTAGGAGATAGAAAGAATGATTGCTAATGTGATAAATAGTGTGCCCATCTCAGAAAGGAATAAGATAGTTTTAAGAGACCAAATCAGGCAGCTTATTCACAGAAACCGGCACTCAGGAGGGCAATGTCCGCTCCGTTGCAGAGGCCACAGCTCAGGCAGCCTTGGATGGTGCCCGAGGAAACACACCTCCACCTGATCATCCCACTAATCCCCTACAAATTGCCTACTCTGTTCAGCAAATAGCTGACACTATTGGTAAGTTGAGCCCGTCCGAAAACCTCAGCTGCCACTTGGAAAAGGTGTGTTCCAAATGTGAGATGCTTAGCCTCACTGCAGATTATCAGGTCCAAATTCTATGCCAGACCATGGAGCCTGGACTATGGGCCAAACTCCCCGATGCCATCCACCAGGCCAGCAACTCCACCTTTGACGAGGTTGCAGCTGAACTCATTTCTGCACACAGCCCAGGTGTAGTAGGAGTGATGCTTGCATATACTGTAAAACAGAATGCCAAGGAAAGTCCAGCGACTTACCACCAGAGACTCTGGATGTCCTTCCGAGCAGGAAAACAACTGGCACAAGAAGCTGAGGATGTAGATCTTTTTGAATACAAGACCTTGTTCCTTAGGGACATGATTCCTGCAGTAAGAGAAAAGGTAGAGCCAACCACCTATCCCACCATGGAAATGTTTGCCGATATCCTTCAGAAAACCAAGACAGTTTACCAACTCTATATCCCTGATCTGGGCTCTGGTTATAAGAAAGTAGCCACCGTGAAGCCTACTCAAGAGGCCGCAACACACTACATGGTGGAAGGGTAGGCCCAACACAAAAGCCCCTCCCCGCAGACAATCAACAGCCCCAGGAGGCCCAACAACAACAGCAGCATCAACCATGGGGTGGGAACCAGAACTATCATAAGAATAAAAAGCATCACAAGAACAAGGGCAAACAACAACAAAGACCAGGCCCTTCATATAGAGAGATAACTGAAGAGAATCGGAAGTTTAGAGAACTCCTGGGGCAAGTGCGCTCTGTAGTGGATGCTGTTCCTGTTCAGTCCCTTGCAGCCATACAATTGGGAACCCAGGCCCCAACAGGCCATGGTGATACCAGAAGTACAGGCCTTCAGGCCCGTACAGGCTTGAACCCAGAAGCACCTCCCTATATAGCATTGGTGCAGCATGGTGAAGTGGTTCAAAGAAGCCACGCCCAACCTCTCCATGCTTCTTCCAGTACAGATTGACAATTACAGGTATCAGTCCAGATTGTAAACAAGCTGGTCTTGGATACAAACGGAAGGCCCTGAACTGAGGCCGAGGTCGGGGGCCTCCTACTTACAGTATTATTGGATACAGGTTCGGCTGTGTCTGTATTACATGATGAACACCCAGATACATCTCCTTGGTCCACCAGACAGAAGACCAACATGTCAGGAGTAGATGGTACTAGGCTACCTGCATACCGCTGTCCTACCACTATGTGTAGAGTTGGGACACCTGAAGGCCTCTCACACTTTCCAGCTAATGGTATTGCATGACCACCGTAGTATCATTGGAATTGATTTCCTTGCACTACAGGGCTGTATGGTAGACCTAGCTAACATGCTATCAATTCAGAGTCAGGGTCAATACCGTACCATTTTTGATCCCTGATTCACATGTGGTGGTGACAATATCTGCCAACAATAAAGAGTATGACATCATAGATTTGTTCAAGAACCATGAGCTTTTTCCAAAGCTCCTTCCCATTCTACAGAGGCATTTGGAGGTGTTTGCTATCAACAAACATAATTGTGGCAGAATGTACACCGTCATCGAGGTGTCAGGCCCAGCACATGAGTGGCAAAGGCAATATCCTTTTCCATCTGAGACCTTGCCTTCTCTTAGGGAAACAATAAAATCACTCCTCAACCAAGGGCTAATCAGAACATGTGTCTCTACTGCCAACTACCCAGTGTGGCCTCTGAAAAAACCTACAGGTGCCTGGAGACTTACTAGTGACTACAGGAAGCTGAACCAGCTCACCCAAAGTTGTGCTCTGACTGTGGCCTCCACACCAGATGTGCTATGACTCTTGACCCCTGACCTAAAATGGTTCAGTGCCCTGGATGTCTCTAATGGTTTCTATTCACTGTCATTGGCCCCTAAGAGTTAATATAAGTTCGCCTTCACCTTTGAATGTAGGCAGTACATGTGGACATGCTTACCACAGGGATTCCATAACAGCCCGTCCCTGTTCCATCTGCACATTATGGACGCCCTTGAGGGTTTCTCTACTCCCCAGTGTCTCTTGAAGTATGTGGACAACCTGCTGTTGGCAACAGCCACACAGGAACAACACTTGGATCTCTTAGATGAACTACTGACCCTCATCCAGAAAGCAGGCCTTAAATGCAACCCAGCAAAAGCATAACTACCGGTATGTCAGAAAGAGGTACTCTTTCTGGGCCTGAGAATAACTGACCAAGGCTGAAGTCCTACCTGGAAGAAGATACAAGGATTACAAGACTTGCCATTACGTACCAGTGTGGCAACTCTCAGAAGGTTTCTAGGTATGGTGAACTATTCAACAGATTTTATCTGTGATTTTACTCAGAAGGCTGCTCCTCTGTATGAGTTACTAAAAAAGAACATTCCTTGGACCTGGGGCCCCATACACACCCAGGCTGTGACATCACTGAAACAGGCCTTGGCCTCGGCTCCAGTTCTAGTCAACCCCAATCCAGCACTACCACTGCATCTGGAGTGTGCCACCTCTGACATTGCCATGTCGGCAGTGCTGGCCCAGAAGGTTCATGGTACACTGAGACCTATTGCATATGCATCATAGCTCTTGACCCCAATGGAACAGAAGTACAGCCTTTGTGAAAGGAACCTTCAGGCTACCTACTGGGCTGTCAAGCACTTTCTGTATATCACCGGGTACTCCCCACTGATCATTAACACAAACCATACCCCAACTACCTTTCTGATATCAGACAGAGTGAAGGATGGGTCAGTCTCTAACACCAGACTGACACACTGGTTACTCCTTCTCCAGGATAGAGACATACAGGTCCAACCAACTAAAATGCCATCCATGCTGGCACATGGACTCCTTTTTCAAGGAAAACCCCATGACTGTACACTGCAACCACATGCTCTACCACATACAGGTCCTTTCCTCCCTGCCACATCACAATTACTTGAAAACACCTCTTTGTGTCGTAGTTTCACAGATGGTTCAGCTTTCTACTATCAGGGAGAACAGATTGCAGGGATGGGTATCTTGGTGATTTACCCTTATGGTAACACTGTTAAAATTTCTAAGCATTGCAGTGTGGCATCTTCACAATATGCCGAAATGGCAGCAGTGGCCTGTGCCTTCGAGTTCATCCAGCATGGAACTGAGGATACCATCATTTTCACAGACTCTAATTGAGTTTGTTGTTCTCTTACAGAATTTCTTCCTTTCTTGCAGAAGAACTCCTTCATCTCTTCTCAATGCAGCCCAGTGAAGCACAAAGAACTGGTAAGATACATACACTCACTGGCACAAAGGTTTGCATAAAAACTCTATATACTCAAAGTTAAAGCTCATTCCATACATGACCCCTACTATGCCTTCAATGACACAGCAGATACCCTTGCCAGTGAATGTCCCCGGGGGGGGGTCCTGGATGATGGACCATCCAGAGGCCAATGCGGCCATACATATTGCAGCAGTCAGGAAGAAACCTGAACCTTTTTCAATCAATCAATCAATCAATCAATCAATCAATCAATCAAATCTTTATTTATTCAGGTGATCATCATTGAGCAAGGCTCATTTACAAGATGGACCTGATAAGGTCAAGTTTCGAGTTGATACACAGCAATTACATCACATACTTATAAGACAGTTATACATACAGAAAAAATGATGTTTATAACACAATAATATACAGTGAATTCACATGTTGAAACTCAGTTAAGAGAAGGTTAAACTAATATCTACAATATGTACAGTACCTATATATCCCAATGAGGGTCATGACAGTCACACACATAATGAGTACAAGGATGGTGAAGGGAATATTGGGTGCCGTATACTGGGGTGTCTGACTGGAAGGAATATGCCATATGTGATTGGAATATAGTTTTGTGGGATGACTATTCTATCTCTAGTGGTAGCAACTGCAGTTCACTGTGAAGAAGGTTGTACAGTGCTGCTTAAAGGATGTAAATGGAATGATAATGGACAGTTTTAGGGATTTTTGTAGGGTGTTCCATGCTATAGCTAGAGAATAGCTGATTGCTGCCCTCCCTATTTTGGTGTTGACTTTGGGCAGTTTGAGCAGGATGATATTGTTGCTTCTTAGGGCATAGGAGCTAGGAGTGTTCTGGTTGAAGCAGTCCAGGATATAGTTTGGGAGTTTTTTTGATAAAGCTCTGTAGATCCATAGAGCTGCATTTCTGTTCCTCCTGACATGAAGGGAAACCCATCCAATTGCATCATAGAGAGAACAATGGTGGGTATTATATGGCAGGTCTGTAATGAACCTTATTGCTCTATGATATAAGGTATCCAACTTTGAAGGTAGGAATGGGGCAGTGACTATGGAGGAAGTCTGCATAGTCAATGACTGATAGAAAGATGGCCTGGACTAATCTCATCTTTGAGTCTCTGTTAAGGAAGGGTTTTAATCTATAGGAGGCCAAGCCTTAGGCAAGCTTTTTAACAGTTGTTCTAGATGCTGAGTGAAGTCAAGTCTGTTGTCAATCCACACACCTAGGTATTTGAAATGTTCAACATACTCCCAGATTTTCTCCAAGTATAGTGCATAGCTGGGGGAGATTGATTGAAGAGGATGTGTTGGTGGAGTTTTGAGTTGTGAACATCATTGCTTTGGTTTTCTTTGCATTTAGCAGAAGCTTTTTCTCGAGTAGCTGATGTTGTAACAGGGAGAATTCTGTTTGTAGGATTTCATGAGCAACTGTAGGTGAAGGGTTGCTGACATACAGAACAGTGTCATCAGCAAAGAGGTGTACTGAGGACTTGGTAAGGGTTGAATCAATTTTATTCATATAAATGGCAAAAAGGATAGGACCCAGAATAGAGCCTTGGGGGACTCCTCTTGACAGTGGTCTTAATGGGGATAGGTCACCTTCAGCTTTTTACCTGCTGTGATCTACCGGAGAGGTAGCATCTGAACCACTTAAGGGAGAATGTATCTAGGCCAATGGAGTGTAGGGATGAGAGTAGCAATTCATGGTCCAAGGTGTCGAATGCTTTGCTCAGGTCCAGGAATACTGCACAGACTTTGTTCTTTATATCCAATTTGGTTTGCCAATCATTTGTGACCTTGGCTAATGCAGTGATAGTGCTATGTTTGGCCCTGAATCCAGATTGAGCTGGATTTAATAGGTTAGTATTGTCCAGATATTCCCTTAACTGAATACTCACTAATTTCTCCAGCATCTTGGATAACACAGGTAGAATGGAAATGGGCCTGTAGTTATTAAGATCCATAGGGTCCCCTGATTTTAGAAGGGGGACTACTTGGGCTGTCTTCCACAGTGTGGGAATAGAGTCAGAGTTTAGAGAAAGGTTAAAGAGGTGTGTTAGGGGGACTGCAAGCACATGGCATGCAATCTTTAGAAAGAAGGGGTCCAGAAGGTCTGCTCCTGCACTTTTTTTGGTATCCAGATGCCATAATAGATCCTCAACTTGTTTCAACAGTATAGGTTTAAAGCTAAAGGAAGAGTAAACTCTTTGATCACCAATGTAGTGGGAGCTTAATTGGTCCCTTAATAGGTTAGCTGGGGAGGTGTCAAAGGCAAGGCCAGCTGTTGTGAAGTGGTTGTTGAATGCATCCAGGATTTCCATTTTGCCAGTAATGGGGCCATAGTTATTGTGTAATTGAGTTGGAAGGGGGTTGTTAGCATTCTGGCCCATCATACCCTTGATGGTGCCCCAAAATCTAGCAGGATTATGGTAGGAGGAGTCGAGCTCGGCCAGGTAGTAGGCAGCCTTTGCATCCCTGACTTTCCTGGTGCATTTATTCCTGGCTTTCCTAAAAATCATTCAGTCACTTGTATTCTTAGTTTTTCTTGCTACTTTCCAGAGTTTGTCTCTCTCCAGTAGTGCAGCTTTGAGGTCAGCTGAAAACCAGTGACAGGATTTGTTTTTTATTCGGATACTAGAGATTGGGGCCTGGGTATTAAGGGCATTTATTATAATGCTATTTAGCACCTGCTGAGCTTTTTCTACAGAATGTGCAAGGTATAACTTTTGCCAGTGTGGAGAGTAGGCTAGATCATGCAGATATCCTTCAATATTGATGTTTTTCTTGGATCTCCTCATGAGGAATTTTGCAGGATTTGTTTTAATGCTGTTGGATCTACCCTGTGATGGGGCAGTGGTCACTTATGTTGCATAGGAGCACTCCAGCATGTGTGAATAGATGTGGTTTACTCACTAGCATGATATCAAGTAGTGTACTGTTACTACTATTCTTTGTATTTAATCTTGTTGGTTCATTAATTAACTGTGTGAGCCCATAGGTGTCACAGAATGATACCAGAGGTGTAGCTGCCTGGGTGAGCCAGTTGAAATTCAGGTCCCCTTAGACCTTTCAGCAGCCCAACATATTGATACTGAACTCAAAGAAGTGTTCAGATTCCTTGACAAGGGTACAGAAGAAAAGCTTCCCACTCACAATCCCTACTGGAGGCATGAAGGTAATTTACGTTCTCCCCAGATGACAAGCTCATCTGGTACCAACTAGATAATTCCACCACCAAGTTATGGGTAGTCCCCAGATACCTTAGGTCTGAATTCTTGTACCAAGTGCATTATACCCCCACTGGTGGACACCAGGGAGTTGAAAACACCCTCCAGAGACTCAAGACCACTGCGTGGTGGCCTGGTGTCACCAAAGATGTTAAACAGTACATAGACAACTGTCTTGTTTGTGTGCAAAACAATCTGATCTCCACAAAATGAAATGCCAAACTCCTACCAGAAAGACATTCTCGCCCTTGGCATGCCATACAGATTGATGTTATTGGTTCCCTGACCAATACTAGCAGAAATAATAAATATGCTCTTGTGGTAACTGATCTGTTCTCTAAAGGGTTGAAGCTTTCCCTACTAAGACATGTACTGCTAAAACCTCTGCCAAAATCCTGGTGGAACAAATTTTCTCCAGGTGGGACGTACCTCTTAAGGTGGACTTCGACAAAGGAACCAGTTTTACAGGTGAGTTGATGAAAGAATCCCTTGAGCTCCTTGGAGTTCAGCAAAAGTTTCACATACCTTACCACCCTCAATCTTCAGGTCAAGTAGAAAGAGCAAACAGAGGGATTAAGCAAATGCTTTAGAGATTCATTGAGGACAATCCCAAGACCTAGGATTCCCTGTTGCCATTACTCCTTATGGCAATCAGGGGCACACCCTCAGCCACCACCCAGTTGACACCCTTTGAGGTGATGACTGGAAGATAGATAAGATTACCTGAACACCTGCTATTTGACCTGCATATCTCCATTGCCGAACGTGTGTCTGTAGACCAATATGTGGATAAACTCAGAAAAGACCTCATACACACACACTTGTATGCTGCCAATTGCATGGGCAAGGCCCAGCAACAGTCCAAAATACAGTTTGACAAACATGCACAAGAAGTGGATTGGCAGGTTGGAGATCAGGTCATGGTTCTCTGATTTGCACATCCCACATACTCCTTCTCCAGTGAGTGGGAAGGCCCTTACCCCATTGTCAACAAGCTGAGTCTGGCAGTCTATCAGGTTAGACTCCTGCACAACAATAAACTGACTGACAAATGGTTACATGCAAACCAACTAAAACTGTATAAAGGAATATAATTACTTTTCGTCACCCCATTGGGTGGAATAGTACTAATCTACTAATGTTTGATTTTTCTTTTCAGATATACTGACAAGATGGCTATCTTGTTCCATTTTTCTCCTCATCTCAGGAGTTATCCCCTGCATCCAAGGCATGGTACCGGACCTCCTATCTCACCTTGATCCTCCAACATCTGCTCCCGAGAGAGTATCCATCAAAATACCCAATAGTTTGGTTATTGTCCAGGAAGGTTCTGATGCCTACCTCACTGCTGCAGTTGTTGCTCCTGATAAATCTACCCTACAAATTGAGTGGCAAACTGCATTGTAAGGACAAATTCTCCCTGTGGCCAAACTTTCCAGGTTTGGCCTAACACTAAATTATCCCTTAATGGTTCTCTGTCCTTGCTACAAACTGCTCTTAGACACTCTGGTTTATACAATATTACTGATTTAATTGCTCCCTCATATTGTAATTCTTTGTCTATGGACTCTATTAGAAAATTTTGTGTGTATACAACATGGTCTCTGCTGTCATGTTTCTATCTGTGTTACTACCTACTGACAAACAGCTTTTGGAATGTCCAAAGCACACCCTTGCTCTCCGTGGTGGTTTAACAGCCACTTCTCTACCTGGTACACTGATTAACAATTTACAATTTATGCATATACCTGTTTTTTTTATCTGACTTACTGGAATATGAAAGAATGTGGTATGTGTCATACTACTAACACTTCAGCATTTTACAGTACTTTATTACTTGATAGTTTAACAGCATTTTACATTCATACTCAAGACCCTATTGTCGGGGTGTATACTACCGAGCATAGAGGCAACTTCCGGAGAAAACCCAATCCTGATGATCAAAGTCACAAATGTAATACATGTAAAGTTGACAGTTCTGATGTCACTGGTGCAACAGGCACTGTCATGGGTCTCTTTGGTACAGCTGTGTCTATCTGGAATAAAGCAGACATTGCTACTATCAAATCTCATTCAGCCAAATTTCAAACTGGTTTGGTAAATAATGTACTACCTCCATTATTGCATGGTGTGGATGGCCTTAGCCAGGAAGAAAGATACACTTTTTATAATATGCATGATATTGCTAAGGCATTTACAGATTCTAAAGATAAGATTAACACACTCATTGCACAGAACAACAAAGAAGCAAATAAACAATACATTGCCAGTGAAATGTTATTCTCAGCCTATGGCTCATACATTATCACTACCATAAATAATCTCTTCCGTGATCTAGAATCTGGAAGAATCCCTGACATCATACATGACATATGTATTTCTAAATGGTATTGTCCACATTGTAAAATCCCTGGCTGTATTGTTATGTGTATACAACAATCTTTAACTATTCCTCTTTCTACAGCTAGGAATGTGGGTTTTGTCACCAGACACCCTAATACTGGTCCCTGTTTTACTTCTAAGAAATGTTCTATCAAAGATACAATGTTTGTTTCTTTTACTGTCTCTTTACCATGTTTTGATCCCACTACAGCATTGTTTGGCAAGCTTGCTTCTGTACACTCAACTGGGCACCTTGATGACAACATCTACAGAGAACACCTAGACTTGCCTCCCCTATTGGTCTTCCATCCTTTCCTGGATCACTCCGCACACAGACTGCTGTGCGAAGAAACACTATATCTACTTGTGTCAATGTGATGTATTTGATGTTATTAAACCTGTATGTGGTTATTCTCCTGACAGTATCAATTGTTCCCTTTCCATGGACAATGACATCAGCACTAATGGCACAAACTTTTCAGACTCAGCATTGGCTCCAGACAAACTCTACCAGTCTTATCGAGAGGAGGTTCATCGCCTGTCAACATGGATTTCCAAGACAACCTACACCTGCCCGGTACAGTTACAAATGTGGCGATTACCTACTGTTAAAATGCAATATAATTCTGATGGAGAGTATTGTGTAGTTACTACAGGAGTTAAACTTATGGCTCGCAGACATGTTATTGATTCCCCCAACTTCTGCTTGTCCTGCATCAGAAAACTGTCATTGGGCATACCGTTATTACCCCCATCCCCCTTATGGATGCGGACATCATTGATGGTAACCCCCGATTATCTGCTCACCCTTTCTGAGTAGCTACCATATTTTAATGTACACATAATTCCCCTGTCACATTAAAATCACTTTTAGAGAGGAAAGACACCCACCTCATCCACATCAGCAATAATATAACCAAAGCTAATGATGCTATCCTTTCATTGATTAATGACGGTGATATGAACGATGCATTGACTAACACATGGTTAGAGATTACCTTTAAAGGTTTTGTTATTATACAAGCATTTCTGATATTTTTCTTGGTTATAATGCTATGCTGCCTATGGTGCACACTGCACCAACATCGTGAGCAGTTGGAGTTCCTTTACAAAGCTTATATGTTGGGTTTGTAAACGGCCCCTGCTCCCTGACCTTTCCCTATTTTTGCCTGTGCTGCCCTTGGAGGCAACAAGGGGTGAATATTACACAAGATCCCTGCACCCTTATTGGTACCCCAGAGGTACACCGTACACAGCCAGTGCTTAGGCATATTTTATACTAACACATAGGGCTAAGGGCATCTACAGTACAAGAGTAGATATCAGGATATGTATGCATATTATTGTTATACACTTTGTTTTCTAATACATATTTTCTATGTATTTCTTATTCATAAGATGTTAGGACATCTGTGTCCTTGTAATAATTATGATATGTAAGTCAGCATTGCCAACTTTTGGTGATTTGTACTATTACACTGATTTGTATAAGAACTGTACTCTTTCGCTTCACAAAGTGATGACTACTACAAAATTGTATAATGTTATCTTAGACTGTGGAGCCACTTCTAATTTAACCAATAGGGCTCATCTCTGTAACTAGAAATGCTTCTATCTTACAGTAACCATGGTAATTATCATAGGTATATAATGTTAGACACTGAGTTTTATACTTTGGAGACCCCAAGAGACACGAAGAAACCTCGAGGTATAAGGAACGCTTGGCATTGGCTCCTGGTTTGTATTGGTAAGAACTGCTTAGGGCAACTGTGATTTATCCCTTTGGTAGTAATAAACAAGTTTATTACTCTTATGCAATGTGTCTGTGAATTCTTGCATTCCCAATATTGCCAAGAACCTGAGAGTGAGGTTTAGACCTCCTGACAGCAGGGAACTACAGACCAGTCAGTTTTACCTCAGTAGTGGGCAAGATTATGGAGGCACTCCTTAAGGAAAGGATAGTGCAACACCTGGAATCCATAAGTGCACAGGATCCAAGACAGCATAGGTTTGCAACAGGAAGGTCCTGTCAAAATAATCTCATAGATTTCTTTGACTGGGTAACCAGAGTGGTGGACCAAGGGGGAGCAGTTGATGTCGCCTACCTTGACTTCAGCAAGGCTTTCGATACTGTTCCACATAGAAGATTGATCGAGACATGGATGACCCTAAAATACCGGATTCTGCAGTAGCTATACCTGGATACACTATATTCAGGCTGCACAGGCTGACCAAACATGGGGGTGGATGCGCTATATTTCTAAAAAATTCCCTAAAGGGGTATGATTTGCCACCAACTGATCTCAGTGGCAATATCCAGGCACTGGCGATAAAAGTGCTGTTGGTGGTTCACCATAAAACAATATCAGTACTCTCAGTCTACATACCTCCGAAATACCCGGCCACTGGTCTCCTCAGCCTTCTTGACCATCTCCGCTCACAAAACCACCTCACAGAGGCAATTATCATGGGAGATTTTAACATAAACTAGCTGTCACCTGCGACCAACTGACTAAAGGATGCAATAACAGCCCTTCACCTAACTCAACTTGTTAATACACCCACTAGGATAAACTATAAAACGGAGACTAGCACCACCCTCAACTGGATAATTTCTAACCAACCTAACCGCCTTTCCAATATAACTGTGCACCCTGACTCCATCAGTGACCATTCCCCAATCACATGCAGTTCGACTGATAAATTCCTTATCCCCCTCCCCAAACTATCTACAGCAGGTTTCTCAGAAGGGGCCACCTGGACCTCCTAAAACAACAGCTTCGTGCCCAAAATTGGAACATCCTGGACTCGACCAATGATGCTAATGTAGCCATCTGTCACTTTATAGGGGTTTTTAACACTGCTTGTGATACGCATGCCCCTCTCAAAAAGATTAAGGTCTCCAACACGGTTAACCCCTGGATCACTCCTGAGCTCCTTTCCCACATGAAGTTTCAGGACCATCTCTGGCACTGTACAAAAGACACTGGCAAGCAACAGGATCTACAAGCCTATAAAACTGCAAGAAACAACTGCACGAGGGAGACTTACCAGGCTAAAGACAAGTACCATAGGAGATGCTTACCAACTCCTGGGGTGATAGCAGAAGGTTCTGAACTAATATAAATGATGTCACTGGCAAAAAACCTAAAGTATCGCCTACAATGCTAAACATAAATGCAGGGTTTTAAATAATTGATTGGCAGTTTTTTTCTTGGGGCAATGCTAACTGTACAGAAAGTATTTATATAGGTTTTATAGAAGTGTTATACTTGTTAAACACAGTGAGGCAAGTGCTATGCATTTTCACAATGTTTTAGCACTTTTATGAGCAAAACGCTAATCAATTTTTAGAGTTAAATAAAACCCTGTAAATGGGACCCCTACCACTGACCCTCTGGAAATTGTTAATGCCTGTAACAATACTTTTACCAATGTGAGCTGTGTTCTCCCACCTGACTTTTTCAATGATGATGCTGCCCGCTCCACAAGCCACAGTAATGAAAATAGTCCTGATCACCCCCCTTTTTATTTTAAAAGGGTATCATGCAACCTGGTTAGAAAACTACTAGCTAAGGTCCTAAGAAATGCAAGACACAGCAGTGACGGGCTAGACCTTAAGCTAATCACCATAACCCTAGATGAAGTTCTCCTACCTATAACTAAGATTCTAAGCCTTTCTCTTACACTGGGACAATTTCCTGATGTCTGGAAATTGGCCATCATAACTCCAGTGAATAAAACTGGTGATTGTTCCTTATAGGGTAACTATAGGCCTATATCTATTCTCCCTCCACTCGCCAAGGTGCTGGAGCGAATTGTTACCAACCAGCTTGGTGCTTATCTGGACACATACTCCATCCAGTGCCCACAACAACATGGCTTTAGAAAGGGGCACAGTACTGCCACAGCATTATTAGAATTTACAAGCTTCATACAACATTCAATCGATCAAGGCAAGATTATAGGTGCAGCCTTTGTTGACCTAACAAAAGCCTTTGACACAGTGAATCACACACTGTTGCTTGGCCAACTCTCTAAAACATGTTGCCCCAAACACTCTGAAATGGTTTGGAAGCTACCTCAGTGATAGACTGCAGAGGGTGAGGATATCAAATGTAGTTTTGGAGCAGCGGGCTGTCCGATAAGGGGTACCTCAAGGCTCAATCCTGGGTCCCTTATTGTTCAGCATTTTCCTGAACAACCATCCAGCTGTCTGAAACCAGCGTACTCTCCTCTACTCAGATGATGCGGTCATCTTTACTAGCCACCTGGATCCCAACGCTCTTGAAAACATTCTTCAACAAGGCTTCACAGAAGCAGAGAGATGGTTTAACAATCACTAACTAATGCTAAACTGCAAAAAAACTAAAGTCCAGCTGTTTTCGTCTTCTCAGAATAAGTTTAAGGCCCATCAAGTCACTATCACCAACAACCACGGAGACGCTCTTGAACAAACTCAGCTTTTCAAATACTTAGGTCTAACTCTGGATAGTCACCTTACCTTTGTGCCTACCATTGAACATGTTGCCAGAGATGTTAATACCAGAATTGAGCTCCTCTTCAGACACAGATGAAATCTTACCCAAGAAGCCCTGAAGGTTGCAGTTCACAGCTCAGTCCTCTCGATCATTGATTATGGTCTAATCATATACTGTGCTGCAACCTCCACATCTCTTAAATGACTCACGGTGGCCCTGAACAAAGCCTGTAGGTTAGTTACGGGTGCTGCGCACCTCACTCATACCTGTGAGTTACATGCTCAATCTGGCTGGCTCCAACTAAATAATAGGATCAAATATCAAACCTGCCTCCTGTCCAAAAAAGCTCTACTTGGATTACTACTCCCAAGAATTGGTTGCCTGCTAAACAAATCCCCTAAGATCCAACACACACATACCTCAGTTTCTGACCTCCTTCTAGTACCTCACTGTCGGACTGCTCAATATCAGTGATCCTTTCAATATAGAGCCCTCCTGTGGTTTAATAATCTAAGCAACCAACTGAGCAGTCTTTCTAGTCTGTCCCAATTTAAACTTATGCTTCATCAGCATCTCCTAACCAAAAGCACTTGTGATTGTTACGCCTAGTTTCCCACTTCTGCAGACACCCTTATACCACTTTTTTCACTCTCTGAGGCTCTTACTTGGCTTCCTGTTTTGTTTCACCTCTCCTGACAGAACAATTTCCCTTTCCCCTGCCACCTCCTCCCTTACCTCACCCCCTCCTTGCTTTTATCCCACTGACCCCCCCTCTTTCTGGACCTGTCCTGGCCCTCTGGTCCCCACTTTCCCTTATCTTCTTTCCTTTCATCCGCCTTCCTTTTCCCCTCTTCTACCCCTCTCCCACCTTAGCCTCCTCTCCCTCTCACCTTATGACAAGGCCTCTGGCTGCCATATTTTCTTTTCATTCTCTATCTGGACTCTGCTCTCTCATCTCCCCTACCCCTTCCTTACTCTTCCCTTTCCTCACCACCTCTGATTAGTAATGCTGCTTCAAATGTACCTTATGGTTTTCTATGCTTGCTTGTAATCTTGAGTGTGCAGCACTGTTCTCACTTAGTTACCAGTTGACTTGCTGTGCTCCGATGATTCCATGAATGTTGTCTGTACCTCCGTTGATACCATGAATGTTGTCTATAACTCCCAACCTTTTTGTAACCCTTTCTTTTGATGAGAAACCTTTGTAAATGAACTGCCCCTAGCTCAAAGGTATTTGTAATCTGAGATTTAAATAAATAAATAAATAATAAGCTGGGTAGGCTCGGGGTGGGTCAGACATTGGTCAACTGGGTGGCAAACTGGTTGATGGGCAGAAAACAGAGAGTGGTGGTAAATGGAATATAGTGAAAAGAGATACAAATCACAAGTGGGGTACCTCAGGGATCAGTCCTGGGGCCATTTCTCTTCAATATCTTCATCAATGACATTGCAGATGGACTGGAGGGTAAGATCTGTCTGTTTGCAGATGACACCAAGATCTGCAACACAGTAGATGATCCAGATGGGGTGGGCAGATTGAGAAGAGATCTGGATAAACTGGCAAAATGGTCGGAAGAGTGGCAACTGGGGTTTAACACAAAGAAGTGCAAGATCATGCACATAGGGAAGAGAAACCATGAAGTAACCTATAGGTTGGGAGGGGAGTTGCTGGCAGTCACAAAAGAAGAAAGAGACTTGGGCATCATCATCACAGATGACCTGAAATCATCCAAGCAGACCACTAAAGCAGTAGGTAAGGCTAGGGGGATGTTGGGGTGTATTAGTAGGGGTATCACAAGTCATAACAGTGAGGTAATAATCCCTCTTTACAAGACACTGGTTAGGCCCCACCTGGAGTACTGCATACAGTACTGGAGACCACTTAATGGAGCTCATTATGTATACCCTAGAGCAAAGGAGGGAGAAAGGTCATATGACTGAAACATTCAAACACCTTAAGGGCATTAACAAGTTGAAACAGTCTAACATGTTTCAATATAAGAAAAATAGCAGGACAAGAGGACACAGCATGAGATTAGAGGAGGCTGAATAGGGGGTAATGTGAGGAAGTTCTTTTTCACAGAAAGGGTGGTGGATGCATGGATCTGCCTACCTCAGTAAGTGGTGGATATGAATACAGTTCAGGGCTTCAAACAGACAAGGGACAGGCATAAGGAAGCAATACAGATAAGTATGAATAGATAGGCCACTGACAGTGCAAATGCCGATGGCACATTCATAAGGTAGAAAAATAAATGGGCAGACAGGATGGGCCTTGCGGTCCTTATCTGCCATCAACATCTATGTTTCTATGCTTCTATGTAAGCTTGTACCATAGATAAGTATTACTTACTGAACTGTACTGTATTGTGCCTGCACTTTTTGCCCATACCACGTAATGTACTTTATTATGTATCACTGTTTCTACTGTAACCCTTCACACATGGAAATGAGCCTCGCCTCAGTGTGCCTTTCCCAGTTACTAATTTTCAAATCAATAAATCAATCAATCAATCAATCAATCAATCAATCAATCAGTTAATCAATCCCACTCATCCTGCTGAAGTTAGCCTTCCTAAAATCCAGGACTCGCATTTTTGTGTTTAGGAATTCCTTCCCATACTGTCTGGTCACTGTCTCATTTTGGTTCCCTTATTGTAATATCTCTGACATGATCCCCATTTGTTAACACCAGGTCCTAGATGCCTCCTTCCCTAGTGGGTTCTTTAACTCCTTGGACCAGGAACCCATCCTGTACTACATGCAGGAACAAGTGGGGTTGCCATTTCAGGGCAACCTAAATTGTCAGGGTTTTTCTTAGGGAAATAGCAGGGGGTGCTGGTTGGAAGGGGAGGGTGATAGGTTAGGCTGTGGGAGAGGGAATGTAAGGGCTGGTGAGTGACAGGGGGGAGGAGCTAGGTGACGATGTCACAAGATGAGTTGGATGATGCTGGGAGTGGGAGGGATAAGGCAATTGTTTGGAGGCAGAGCACATAATGGATCCTTAGGGGTCCTTAGGGACTATATAAGTGGTGACAAGATAAGGCATCCCCCTTACTTTGCTAAGATTGAATTTGGGTAGATCTTAGCACATTGATTAGCAACACTTCTGCAGGTTTTTTCACAATCAAGGTAAGGTTAGGTAGGCATGATGTTCTGAGTGGTGGGGCCTGTGCAAGCTGAACAACGAAGGTGGGTTACAGTTTAAGATCCTGAACTGGTGGTGAATACTGCAGACAACATGTTGTTTGTTTTCAGGGTCTTGAAGCAGGTTATGATATTTTGTGGCTGTTTGGGTATATAAAGAAAATGTTAGCAAACTGGCATTTTTCTGCTGGCTGGGCAGTAGTTTCTTACAAGTGAGCCACGTGAGGCAGAAGGAGACTGCTTGGAAGGCCAGGAGTGGGCCAGACCATGAGCAATGAGCTGGTCCCTTGGGGGGCGGGCAGCAGACCTGTGTAGTTGACATCCCAGATGCAGTGCGGGAAGGCTAATTTAAAAAAAAAGAAGAAGAGCAAAGTTTTTGAGTTAGGGCAAGGTAAAAAGGTACCTGATGTGCACAGGAGGACAGCAGGCCAAGTCGGGCAAAAGGGTGCTCCAAGGAGATGGGCGCAGTGGGTGCCTAAGGGTGGAACAAGCTGATTTGAAGGCCACTGGGTCTGGTTTTCCTTGCTAGATGCTGATTCTAGTCAGAAGAAGGGTAAGCATCCTTATTGGGGGTCTAGTGGGATGGTGAGCCATGTGGGCAGGCCAGCAGCTTGCGTGCTGGGTAACAACAAGGTGCACGGCCTGGAAGGCATCCTTGGGCAAAAGGTATCTGGGGTAGTTACTGGGGAAGGATGGTAGAGGCTGCATTCTGGTGATTGGTCTGGTATTTCAGCCACAGGCAGAATGGACGATGGGGATACAGGAAGTGGCCTGTTCTGGAGCCATGGCCCAATATGGTTTAAGCAGCAAGAGTGTCAGCAAGAGTTTTTTTTTTGTTTGGTCACAATGGGCACCTAAAAAAAAAGAAACTCTGTTTGTACCCATATATTCCCAGCTGCATGTGAGCCGGGCAGCAGTTACAGGATGCGGAGATATTCTGGGAGATAGACAGATTAAAGGGAGGAAAAAAAAGAGGCTGTGTATGCAGCATGGGGGTGGTGGTTTTACCTCACAATCACAGTCGCATGTCTCAGCAGCCGGGCAGGCTGGGATGGATGATTTTGGGGACAGATGGAGTAAAAGGTGGAAAAGAGGCTGCGTATGCAGAAGAGGGGCTGCATTTGGGGATAGCAGAGGGTGGTCAGGGGTCACTGGAAAGGGTATTAGAGGCACACCACAAAGCTGATGCATGGTGCACAAAATGGTGGATGGCTGAGCGGCACTTAATGGTGGCAGAGGCCACGTGATAATCGGGATTATAAGGAAGACAGCCAAGGCCAGGGCACAAGGCAAGGGGGCTGCAGCTCACGACATGGTTTGACAAGTGTAGACTCTGCAATGGTGGCTATTGAATGTGGGGTTTATTTTTCAAAAAAAAGAAAAGAAAAGCAAAATGCACCAATAAGACTAAATACAATGGATAGCGAGGGGGAGGTATTTCTGTGGTTTCAAGGCTACTAAAGGTTTGGGGGATGAGGAGTCAGCAGAGGGGCGATGGAACAGCTGGGGCCCCTGAGCATATTAATGGCATTATATGCCAAGATGTCACAAAAAAAACAAAAAAAATACCTTCTTAATAAAAACGAAACTGGCAGCTAAGGCAGTGGTGACAGGACACCGCCGGGAGCCCAGTGGGGGCAAGATGCTAAAGAGTTCTAAGCAGTGGATTAGCCACATACAAGCACAAAGCAGTGTGCTGGGTGGGGGCTAAACATTTAAGATGATGAATTATAACACCAATGTGATGTTTGAGGGAATAATATTGCATGTATTATTCTTGGAGTCAGCAGGAATGGCACCCGGGAAAAACACCGGCAGCAAGCACAAGTACCCAACTGATGGAGAAGGCAGCTGAACTAATGGGGAAGGTGAATGATCTCCTGGAGTGGTGAAACAGAGGGAAGAGGAGGAGAAAGCATTCAGGCAGAGGAAGACACCATCTGGGGAGCAGGGAAGGGCTCTATCGGGAAGTGGCCACCACAGCCTGAGTCAGTACCCAGGCCCATACCCGAGCTGGAGGCACCAGATAATAGGAATGGTAAGGAGATGGGGGTTGACCAGTCCAAGGCTGGCATCCTAAGGGACTACCTGGCAGGGATCATGAGTGATATAGGTGATAAAGGCCTAGAGGAATAGGAGAGAGTGCTCAAGGTATTAAAAGGGGCAAAAGGGGATAAGACAGGGATGGGGGTAGGATCTGGGGGGGTATGAAAGGAAACAATGGGATACCAGGTATGACCTTGTAGGATGATGTACCCCAGCCCATTAGGGAAAAATATGGAAAAGGGAGTATGCTGACATAAAATACATACAGAGGAACCAGTGGGAAAATCTGAAATGGCAGTGGCATTAGCACTGGTGAGTAAGACCTCAAGGACACTACTTATAAAGGAAAGAATCTAGACACTTTTCAGGCTGGATTTACAGTGTTCAGTGCTATTTTATTGGAGAAACAACCAAATTTGACTATTCCACTGTTGGCCTATTCAGTCATCATCAAGGATGCATACTAGGTAAAGTTGGAGTATGGATGGCTGAGGTATGATGAGGCCTTTCGGCAATGGATGGCTTCACATGGAGACCTAAGAAGGGACTGTATGCACACAGATGTGTGGGTTTGTACAGTATCTGGGCAGCAGGTGGCAGTGGGGAAGGAAATAGAAATAGGGGGAGCAATCAGATTGCCAAGACCTTTTGGTGGTACAATGAGGCATCTTGCATTTGGGCAAACTGTAAATTTAGATATCTATGTTCCAAGTATGCAGGTCAACATCCTGTCTCACTGCAGAGCACTGGAAGACAGATTGGGCTTTGAAGACTACAGCAGGCTACCTATTCGAGGGGGACATGGAGGGTCAAAAGGGGGTGGAACATTTCAAGGCAGCAGGGCGAGAGGTTTTAATGGGAGTGGGCATACGGGGCAGGATGCAGCAGTAGCTAACTAAAAGGGGACAAGAGAAGATGGAAAGAGGTATTTTCAACTGGCCAGCACATCCTTTAGATTAGAAATAGTTCAAGAATGGAGCAGGGGATACCCAAATAAGGGAGTAGGGAGAATGTTGAGGGATGGCTTTGCACGAGACTTTGTGTTGGGATATCAGTGGATGCAGAGGAAAATGTCTGCAACAAATTTGGACTCAGCAAGAGACAAGGAGGATATAGTGGGCAAGAAAATTAGGAAGGAGATAACAGCAGACAGGGTGGAAGGGCCATTTAGAGACTCCCCTTTGGAAAATTTCCAAGTCTCACCACTGGGGGAGGTGCCAAAAAAGCAAGCAGGGGAATTCTGGCTAATACACCACTTGTCATAACCAGAAGGTCATCAGTGAATGACAGCATACTGGAAGAGCAGAGTACAGTGTCCTATGTGATACTGGATCAAGCTGCGGAGCTGATTTGTGCAGCTGAGGAGGCATGGCTAGTGAAAACTGACATAGAGGTGGCTTTCCACTTACTACCAGTGAAGCTAGAAGAGTGGGATGTGCTGGAGTTCAAATTTCATGGGGGGTACTATTTCAACAAGGCCTCGATAATGGGCTGTTCGGTGACATGTGCCTCCTTTGTTGCATTTAGCACATGAATGCAGAGGGTATTTGGGGAACAATATGGATACAAGTCCATAGTTCACTACCTGGAAAATGTCCTATTGGTAGGGCAAGGAAAACAGGGGACAGCAGCAATGTTGAAGGACTTCCAGGATATGTGTGGGTAATGGGGGTACCTTTAGCAGAATGTAAGATGGAGGGGCATGCTCAAAGTTTGGAATTTTTGGGCATTAAAGTGGACACCGAGCAGGGGGTATTCTGTTTACCATAGCACAAGGTGGACAAATTGAGGTGGCTATTAGGAAAGCTAAAAGGCAAAACGAGAGTACTGTTAGAAACAGTGCAACAGCAACTGAGGCATCTAAACTTTGCAGGTAAGGCCATAGCATCGGGAAGGGCATTTACCATGAGTTTGGTGCAGGCCACGGGAAAGGCAAAACTCTTGCATCATTGGGTTAATATTTCAAAGGAGCTATGCCAAGATTTGGAAGTGTGGAAGCAATTTTAAGGGAGTTGAAATGGGGTCACATTTTGAAAGAATGACTGGCTGTTCAATACAGATTTACAGTTGTACACTGATGCTACCGGGGCTCAGGGCACGGGGACCTATTTCCAAGGGGAATTGATGTCTGAGGCATAGCCTGAGGAGTGGAAAGGGAAAGGTTTGTTGAAGGATATTACATTCTTAGAAATATTTCTGATACAGGTATTTGTTTTGATATAGGGAAAGGAATTGAGAAACCTGAGGGTTATCATTTGGTGTGACACCAAGGCTGTGGTAGAAGTGATCAACAGGCAGAGAGGGTCCACAGAAATGGTGACAAGGGTTTTACGTCAGCTGGTGTTAGTAGGGCTACCAACCAATCTGTCATTTAAAGTGATGCATATTGAGGAAATCCATAATGAGGTGGCTGAAAGCCTTTCCTGTCTTCAGTTGGACAGGTTCAGGTCACTGGTAGCACAAGCCACCATCCAGAAAACACAGTTGCCACCTCAGTTATGGGAATTTGGATGGAAAAAGCCCAACTGCTGTATCGAAGCTCTTGGTCAGCAAACACGCTCAAAGCATATGAGGGGGCGTGAAATGCCTTCCAGGAGTTTCAGCAGCAGGAGGGACTTGAGGAAAGTGAGGCCATTACTGAAGAACAAATAGTAAAGTTTATGGTCAGGAGATGGGAATCCAGTTTGGCTCACGAGACTAATGGAGTAGAGTTCACTGGAATTGGGTGGACATGCAGCATTAGAGGTTGTGTGGAGCCCAACAAATTTAAAGTGGTAAGACGCATGCTTCTAGGGTGACAGAGGACTCTGGGAAGGCCAGGGGATGGTAGGAAGCCAGCGGCAGGGCAATTACTGGTAAAATGACTGTGAGTACTAGGACATATATGCACATCAATTTTCTCATTTCAAATAATTTTCTCAGAAGAAGCCAGAAGGGGAAGGAAGGAAACATATTCAATTCAGTGCTTTAGAGTAACTGGTAATTGCTATTTTTCTTTTAAACTTAGATTGTGGGCTTTTAGTAACACTATACTTTCTTTGTTGTCTTTACTTATAATTGTTTTTGGGCTGTTGAAAATTTAAAACATAGTGGTGGTGTAATTCTGTGCTGTCTTTAATTGCTGCAAGTTTTATCTTGGCTTGTCTGACTGCCCTGTAGTTGGGTGAAGGGTGTTAATTGTCTGGCCTCTGACCTCAGCTACGTGATAACTGGAGGTGGGGCTTAGTCAGAGTTGAAGTAGCAAGTAGAGTTTATTTTCTCAGAAGAAGCCAGAAGCAGTGTGCAAAAGATGGAGATTAGTGCCCAAGAGGTGGATAAGCAGAAAAGGGGCAAAATTCAGCAGAAGGGCAGACAGCAAGGAGAACCAGGGATAAAGGACAACCAAGGAAGGGGCTGGGGTAGAACAGTGAAACAGTCTGGGGAGGTCAAATCATGGAAAGCCATTGTGCAAATGCCAGGAGCCTTAGCAACAAAATGGAAGATCTGGAGGCTGTCATGGTGCAGTCAGACCTGGACATTGTGGCCATCACTGAAACCTGGTGTAATGATAACCACGACTGGGAGCTGGCCACCTGGCTACAACATATTCAGAAGAGACAGAGCAGGCAGGAAGGAGGAGGAGGGCACTGTATGAAAAATGGCAAAAGGGCCACAGAGATCCAGGAGGAACAAAATGGAGGAGAGATACTGTGGGTTAAGCTGGAAAGGAAATTGGGTACAGCAATCTGCACAGGTGTGGTCTATAGACCACCAGCCCAGGAGGAAGAAACAGATAGGGAGCTGATGCTAGCCATCCAAAGGATGGCAGACAAGGGGGAGGTAATGCTGGTTGGAGACTTCAATATATGCAGACGTGGACTGGAGCATCCCAGCAGCAGCATCAACTAGGAGCAGATTTATCCTGGACTCCCTTCAGGGTGCCTTCCTCAAGCAACTGGTCATGGAACCAACTAGGCAGAAGGCAATACTGGACCTTGTGCTCACAAACAGGGACAGTGTGATGTGGGTAACAGTGGGGGAGCACCTGGGAAACAGTGACCATCAGTCATTGTGGTTTGAAATCACAGAAAGAGCAGAACCAAACCACACAAAAACACGTATCCTGGATTTTAGGGGGGCAGACTTTGGGAAAATGGGTAGATACTTGAAAGAGGCATTAAGGGGAATGGGACAGGAATCAGGGTTGAGGAACAGTGGCAGTATTTAAAACGGGATTACAAGAACAACAGAATTATGCATTAAGCAGGTTAGCAAGAGGAAAAGGAAGAGGAGACCATTATGGTTTTCCAAAGAGGTAGCAAAGAAAGTGAAAGCCAAAAAGATTGCATTCAGGCAATACAAAGACACAGGCAGAAGGGAGTAGGGAGAAGTACCAGAGAAGCAAAGGAGGCAGGGAGGTCAGTAAGGGAAGCCAAAGCTCAGACAGAAGAGCACATTGCAAAATCAGTGGGTAGAGGGACAAACCTTTACAGGTACATAAGGAAAAAAGAAAGACAAAGGGAGGGATAGGAGACTGAAGGGGAGGATGGGGCCGCTTGGAGGATGACAACAGTAAAGCTGACATATTGAACAGGTATTTCTGCTCAGTCTTTACTGAGGAAGAGGAGGGTAATGGTCTGAAGGAGTACAAGGGAGAAATGGTGCAGAATGGACACAAGTCCCTTTACACGAAAGGGTCCTGAAGAAACTGGAAGTACTAGAGTTGATAAAGCAATAGGGCCAGATGGGGTGCAACCCCAGGTCCTTAAAGAACTAAGAGAGGTGGTAGTTGAACTCTGGCTATCCTGTTTAGCCGATCACTGAAACAGGGAGGTACCCAAAGACTGGAGGACAGCAGATGTAGTCCCCTATACAAAAGTGGGAACAAAGAGGAAGCAGGAACTGCAGACCAGTCAGCCTCACCTCGGTAGTGGGGAAGATTATGGAAGCACTACTGAAGGAGAGATTGGTGGAACATCAGGTTGTCAATGGACCACAGGACCCAAGGCAGCATGGTTTCACCAGGGGGAGGTCATGTCAGACCAATCTTGTTGAATTTTTTGACTGGGTGACTAGGGAGGTGGATCAGGGGAGGGCAGTGGACATGGCCTATCTGGACTTCAGCAAGGCCTTTGACACTGTGCCACATAGAAGACTATTACACAAACTGGGGAATATGGGTGTGTGCAGGACAGTAGTATGGTGGGTAGGTAACTGGCTGGGTGGCAGGACACACAGAGTGGTGGTAAATGGCTGTCACTCCACAGAGGGAAGAGTGACCAGTGGGGTACCACAGGGATCAGTGCTGGGACCGGTCCTATTCAACATCTTCATCAGTGACATTGCGCAGGACCTAGAAGGCAGAATTTCACTGTTCTCTGATGACACAAAGCTCTGCAACAGAGTAGACACACCAGAAGGTGTTGACAGAATGAGAAGCAACCTGCAGAAACTTGAAGAATGGTCAGGGGTTTGGCAGTTGAAATTCAATGCAAAGAAGTGCAAGATAATGCATATGGGGCACAAAAACCCTGGCACAATATATCAGCTGGGGGATGAGGATATAGCATGCACCAAGCAGGAAAGGGATCTTGGGGTTATCATCTCTGATGACCTCAAGGTAGGGAAACAGTGTGACAAGGCAGCAGGTAAAGCAAATAGGATGCTGGGATGTATAGGCAGGGGCATCACCAGCAGGAAAAGGGAGGTCATAATTCCACTATACAAGACACTAGTGAGGCCCCACCTGGAGTACAGTGTACAGTTCTGGAGACCATATCTACGTAAGGACATAGACAGGGTAGAGAAGGTTCAGAGGAGGGCAACAAAGATGGTGCATGGATTGCATCACAAGTCCTATGAAGACAGGTTGAAGGAACTGAACATGTACTCCCTGGAGGAGAGGAGGGAGAGACGGGATATGATAGAGACATACAAGTATCTTACAGGGAGGAACAGGGTGCAGGAAAACACTATTTTTAAGCGAAAAAAGATGTTCCAGGACTAGAGGGCATGGGATGAAGTTGGAGGGAGGACGATTCAGAGGAAACATGAGAAAGAATTTCTTCACAGAACGGGTGGTGGACAAGTGGAACACCCTGCCAGAGGAAGTGGTGGGGCTGGAACAATCATGGGATTTAAGAATGCATGGGATAGACATAAAGGAATTCTGGAGGTCAGGGGTAAGGGTCAACAGACTTCTAGGAAAACAAACTGAACTTACAAGCTCAAATGGGCAGACTGGGTGGGCCATAGGCCCTTATCTGCTGACACTGTCTATGTATCTATGTAAGGCTATTCGGCCAAAAGGAGTGAAGGAATTATTTATGCATGGGGATGGAGCACCAGTTATGTGTTACCAGGTGATGGGGGGATTGAACAAGGGGATAGAATTGTGGGGGAGGATCCCAGACAATTCTCATCACACTCCATCAGAATAGGTGTAGCTTCAGAAATGGCTTTTCAGGGAGGGTCAGAGGAGGAGGTAAAGCAGGTGGGCAGATGGAAGTCTAACTTTTCACAAAAGATATCCCAGAAAGATGTATTAACAGATATTGATTTGTATCCACAGGTACGAGATGCAAAAGGTAAGTCTGGATCGTGGGCCACTTATTTGTGTATTGAGCGAAAGGCACTCAGCAACTATGCTGGGAGGGAGACAACTTTGAAGGGCAGCCAACTAGACACTAGTACAATGAAAAAGGGCATGAAATAGGCACAACTCTTGCTGGCATTGGAGGTGCAGACACTAAGATGGCCCAAGGCGAACTTGTTGCTAATGCATTTGGGAGGAAATGATTTAGTGGACAGGCCATGGGGGGAATTATTTTCAAGACATAGAAAATGATCTAGGAAGCATTAGAGGCTGATGGCCACAGGGTTAGATAGGCTGGTCAGAGATCATCTCTCAGAGGGTATGGAGACATGCAAGGGACATAAAGGGCTAAGTCCCCAAAACTGCCGTAGCTATGGAAACAAAGGGGAATTTGCACTGAGTGCTATTCACAAAACCCTCTGCAGCTGTGGAAAACAACACTAAGGACTGTGGAAAAAAGTGCAGCTGCAGAAGTCCCTGAGGAAAAAAAGGTGTAAGATAAGTAAGGCACAGCCCCTGAAAGGCTATTCACAACCAGTTTTTTTCTGCAGTTGCGGAAAAAATGTTACACACAGTGGAATGAGGTGTAACTCTCCCTCAGCAAACTGCAGTAGTGCCCCAACAATTGGAATCAATTAAGGTGGAGGTGAGGCACAGGTAATAGCATCCCAGATAGTATAACAGTGGCTGCTGTAACAGCAACAAAAGCACACATTGCCATGATATGGCAACAGGCAACAACCACCAGACACAGTGCAGTCCATGACGGAGCCCTACAGGCAGTAGAGCCTGGTCAGCCTGCAGTGAGTGCTACTCCTGCAGGCAACAGGAACACCCAAGGGAGGGAGGACCAGCAGTGAGAGGTAGCCACTGTGGTGCCATGGTATTGCTGGTACCTGTGGTGCTGCAGTGGTCCCAGTTGAGGGACTGGTTGCTGGTCTCTTTGTGGGTGCTTTCAGCTTCATTCTATGGAAGTCCTGTTAAAGTCTGCTGTTCCAGCTAATTAAGTTCACTGTTGCTGTGCCTCTTAAGCTATTTCTGCAGATCTGCAGTTGTGGATTTTCTGCACATGCACAATTTCTGCAGCTGCTGAATTTCCGCAGCTGTGGGAATTTTACAAAATTCTGCACCTGCTCAAAATTTCTTTATGAATATCACGCACCTGAGTTTCCTCAGTGCTGCAGCCCTTTTTTGCCGCAGCTGCCGGATTTTTGCCTTTCTTTGTGAATCCTGCCCAAAATCCATGGAAAAAGCTAGAAAGCATCTGAATAGGAGAGTGGCTTCGCTGATAGCTGGAGCAAGGGGTATACATATATCTCACATAGGGATATTTCCTTTGATTGCCCGGGATATTACAGGGCAGATGGGGTACATCTATCAGAGGTAGGTATGTCATTCTTTCTACTACCAATTATCGGAGCTTTAGAAGGATGTGAGAGAAGTGGAGCAGGGACAGGGAGAAAGCCCAACATCCATTGCTAGGCTGGAGATGGGCTGATGGAAGAAAGGAAAAAATGGGAGGGGGTGAGGGTGAGTGGAACAATGGGGGGGTTGGAGTGGGCACTGGGGAGAGGGGCAGGAGGATGTAATCAGGCATGGACTGGGTCATTGGCATCTGACCATGGCTGCAACATGGGGGGGTCAGGGCAAAAAGTGAGCTGGGGGTCGGGTTATTGGCATCCAACCCCCAGGGAAAAAAGAAAAGAAAGTAAGAACCAGAAGAGGATGCTGGGTCAAGCATCAGGACCCCGAGAAGCATGGTGAAGGAAGAAAGATGAAGAAGGAAATGTACATGAATATTGTAAAATTGGAAATATGAATACTTGAAGTGCTTTGTTATTGATGTATATGATGTTTGATATAAAGGATGTATAAATACATTAATTGACAACTGAGCACACAAAATGATTGTCTGGTGTATTCATTTCCATGAGAAAATCCCTCTGACAGGTGAGGTTGCCATGTCAGGGCAACTTGAATTTTCAGGGGTTTTCTGAGGAAATGGTGGAGGGGGGTGTTGGAAGGGGAGGGATGGTGCTGCAGGTTAGAAAAAGGAGGGGAATGTTAGGTTGGTGAGTGACGGTAGGTGGAGGAGCTAGGTGGTGATGTCACAAGATGAGTCGGATGATGCGGGAGGAGGATAAGGTGATTGGTTGGGGAAGAGTAAATAATGGGTCCTTAGGAGTACTTATGGGCTATAAAGTGGTAACAAGACAGGGTATCCCCCTTCTTTTACTCAGACTGAATTTGACCCCACCCACCCATAAATTATGCGTAAAAAAAAAAATCAGGATAAGAATAATGATAGACAGCAGGGATGGGGTGCTGGTTGAGGGCGGCAGTCGAGATGGAAGGGAAAGATGGGTTGCCAAAAGAGGACAACAGTGATATGGTTGGGGAATTAGGGGCTGCCAAAAGAGGGCAGTGGAGGGAAAAGGAGAGCTGGAAAATGTGATGGGTTGCTGATAAGAGGGCAACAAGTGTGTGGAAAGGCATACAGGCCAGATAAGTGCAAACAGGGGGGAAGGAAGAGAGGAAAAAATGGTGGGGGTAAGGGTGAGGGGCACAACAGAGGGTAGGAGTGGGCACTGGGGGAGGTAATCAGGCAAAGGCTGGGGTCATTGGCATCCAGCTGTGGCTGCAACATGAGGGGAGGGCTGAGCATGACATGAGCTGGGTGTTGGGTTACAAGAAAGGAAAGTAAGAACTGGAAGAGGGTGTCAGGTCAAATATCTGGACTCTGAGAAGAATGGTAAAGGAAGAAAGGTTAAGAAGGAAATGAACTTGAATATTGTAAAATTGTAAATATGAATACTTGAAGTACTTTATTATTGATGTATATGATATTTGACAAAAAGGATGTATAAATAAATTTATTGCCAATCGAGCACCCAAAATGATGGACTGGTCTATTCATTTCCATGGGATAATCCCTCTGACAATTGGTTCTTATTTAAGTGCTACCTCTTTAAAGAATTTATTTGGTATACACTGCTGACAGAAACATTTCGACATTGACCGTCATACAGCAACTACAGCGCCAGGTCGCTGTAGTGTCAGCACTGGACCCCGGCACTGTATTCTGGGGGTCTTGCACCCCGCTCCCCTAAGCAGCACCTATTTGGAGTTGATTATATTTAGTG
This sequence comes from Neoceratodus forsteri, assembly GCA_016271365.2. Taxonomy (NCBI): domain Eukaryota; kingdom Metazoa; phylum Chordata; order Ceratodontiformes; family Ceratodontidae; genus Neoceratodus; species Neoceratodus forsteri. The sequence continues at coordinate 876,854,231 of CM028131.1, read as the reverse complement.
GGGAAGGTGCGGGGGCAAAGACCCCCAAAGAAAATATGTTTTTCACTGAAAAACCATATGCCGACAGCAAATGCTGTTGACATGAAGGTTTCACTGTACGGTTCTTCGACAAAAATTTTCTTGACGACTGGTCATGGATCCAATTTATAGTATATTGTCACCAACCACTGTTAGCCAGATGAGGTCAACCAGTCATTTTTCAGTGAACATTTGAACTTTTGGACTCATATGGCCCTATTCATGGTTCTGCTGGATCATGCATTAAAGGGAAACATTCAAGAACCATGCCCATCATAGTTTAAAGCACAGGAAACACTGGGCAGGATTCACAAAGCATTGGAAAGACCCGCAGCTGTGGGTAAATGGCTGCCCAAGTGGGTTGCCTTAGTTGGTGGTAGGAGGACCTGCAAAAAGGGTAGTGTGGTGATTGTGGGGGACTTCAACATGCCAGGAGTGGACTGGAGCACCCCAACAACCAGGAACAGAAGGGAGCAGGTACTGCTGGATGCCTTCCAGGACAGCTTCCTGCTGCAAATGGTCAGTGAACCAACCAGGTTAGGGAATACCCTTGACCTTGTGCTGGCAAATGGGGACTTTGTGAGAGAACTTATAGTGGAGGAACTGCTGTCAGGGAGTGACCACCACTCAGTATGGCTCACATTGGATATGGGCAAGGAAGGAGTGGAATCTGGCACAATAGTGCTGGACTTCAGGAGGGCTGACTTTGGGAGGATGGGGAAGTGGTAAAAGGGTACCTGGCCAGAATTCAATCTAGTATGGACACTACCCAGAGGTGGGAGCTCATAAAGCTGGGGATAGTGGAGGCAAACAAAACCTGCTGCAAAGCCCAGAGCAAGAAGGCTAGGGCTAAGAAACCGATCTGGTTGAGCAAGGAGGTCATAGAAAAGGTAAGGAGGAAAAGAGCTGCCTTTAGGAAGTACAGGAAAACAGGGAGGGGGAGGACAGGGAGGAGTACTTGACAGAATCGAAGGAGGTGACGAGGGCAGTAAGGGGAGCCAAAGCATCTACGGAACTCAGGCTGGCACAAGGCATTAAGAAGGGGGAGAAGGACTTCTTTAGGTACATCCGGGAGAAAAGGAGCTGTAGGACCACATAGTAAGGATTAGGAAGGAGGGGTTGGGTGGAAGCAGGGTGTGATAAGGCGGAAGCACTAAATGAGTCTGCTCAGTATTTACTAAAGAGAAGGGGGTGACACCAAGGTGGGAGAAATGGCAGAAGCAGGGGTGGGAAGTGGTGACAGATGGGGAAATCATAGAGAGCAGAGTTCGAGAGGGTTTGAAGGCACTGAGGGTGGACAAGGCGCCAGGCCCAGATGGCATCCACCCCAGGGTACTGAAGGAGCTGGCAGAGGTCCTTGCAGGACCTTTGGCAGACCTATTTAATGCCTCACTACATTTGGGGTGTGTACCTCAGGACTGGAGGATGGCTCGTGTGGTGCCCCTCCACAAGAGTGGCCCCAAGGATGAACCGGGAAACTACAGACCAGTGAGCCTCACATCCATCGTGGGTAAGCTAATGGAGACCATCCTGAAGGAGAGACTGATGGCCCTCCTAGAGGCCAAAGGACTACAGGACAGCAGACAGCATGGCTTCATATGTGGCAGATCCTGCCAAACCAACCTGGTCGAGTTCTATGACTGGGTAACTAGGCAACTGGACAGTGGCCATGCAGTGGATGTCCTGTATCTGGACTTTAGTAAGGCATTCGACTCAGTGCCACATGGAAGGCTTGGAGGGAAGTTAGTAGGCACAGGGCCGGGTGCAAAGCTGGTGAGATGGGTAGGAAACTGGCTGCAGGGAAGGCAACAGAGGGTGGTGGTGGGTGGGGAGCTCTCACACCCAAGGGCAGTGACGAGTGGTGTTCCACAGGGCTCAGTGTTGGGACCAGTGTTGTTTGAGATATTCATTGTAGACATATCATGGGACATCAAGAGCAAGATCAGTCTGTTTGCTGATGATACCAAGGTAGGCACAGTGGTGGATGACCTAGGGGGATGGCAGGGGTTGCAGGATGATCTGGCAAAGCTTGAAACCTGGTCAGACACCTGGCAACTGGACTTTAATGCCAAAAAGTGCAAGGTGCTGCATTTTGGGATGAAGAACCCAAGGAGGAGTTACCAGCTAGGGGAGTGCAGCTAGCCCAGACAGAGGAGGAGAAGGATCTGGGTGTGCTCATTACAGGGTCAATGAACAACTCGGCACAATGTGGGAAAGCAGCTGCAAGGCCAACAAAATGCTGGGTTGTATTGCAGGGTATATCCTCGAGGAGGAGGTGATTCTGCCACTGTATGGGTCATTAGTTAGACCACACCTGGAGTACTGCATGCAGTACTGGCATCCGTATCTAAAGAGGGACATTAAGTTACTGGAGGGGGTGCAGCACAGAGCGACAAAGATGATCAAGGGGCTGGGGGACTTATCATATGAGAGGAGGTTGAAGGAGTTGAACATGTACTCACTGGAGGAGAGGAGAGACAGGGGTGACATGATTGAAATCTTTAAATACATGAAAGGAATAAACAAGACAAGTACAGAGGGGCTTTTCAAAGTAATGGAGGGGAGGGACACCAGGGGCCATGATATGAGACTGGAGCGAGGAAGGTTCAGGAGGGAGATGAGGAGACACTTTTTTACAGAGAGGGTGGTAGCTGGGTGGAATGCGTTACCTCCTGAAGTGGTATGCAGTAGAACAGTGGACTGCTTCAAACGAGGATGGGACAGGACAAGGGGGAAGGTTAATGAAGGGGAAGGGTGGAAGGGAGGGGCAGCTGCAGAATAAGGGGTGCTAGCTGCACATTTGAGCTGACTTGATAGACCTCTAGGCCTTTATCTGCTGGCAAATTTCGTATGTTCGTATGTTTTCATTAGTATTGGCAATGGTCCCAATCCTGCAGTCATCTGCAAACTTAGTTATCTAAACTTAGTTATCCAAATATCCTTGTTGTCCGTTTTCAATGAAGTAAAAATATTGAAGATACATGGGTCCAATATGGAGCCCTGAGGTACCCCACTAGTCACACTCTCCCAATTTGACATTTCTCCTTGTATTATTACCCATTGCCTCCTCTCAGTCAACCATGCTTGGATCCAATTTCTGATATTCTTGTTTAATTTGAATTTTCTTTAGTGTATTGATGAGTTCTAGATTAGGGAGCTTATCGAAGGCTATTGAAAAGTCCAAAAATATCACATGCACAGAGTCTCCATTGTCCAAGGCCTTACCTACTTTTTTGTAGAAGACTAACAGATTTGTCTGACATGATCTAGCCTTTCTAAACCCATGCTGCACTGGATCCTGTAAGTCGTTCTGTTCCAAGTGCTCCATTATATGTTCTTTTAAATATCTTCCAATATTTTACCCAGAACAGATGTAAGACTCACTGTTCCATAATTTTGCGGTTCTGTTCTTGCCACTTTTTTGAAAATAGGGACCACTAAGGCTTCCTTCCATCCCTGTGGCACCTCACCTCTATCCACGGAAGTCTGAAAGATAAATGCCAAGGGTACAGTCAGTTGTACAGCCAATTCCCTTATTGCCCTTGGATGAAGTTCATCCGGTCCTTGTAATTTATTTATATTTAACCTATTTGATACATAATTTATTTTGATAATGATACGTCCTGGTGTAGAATTTATGTTGTTACCCTTAATTGTTGAAGTATCCCTACTAAAAACAGAACAGAAATATTTGTTTTGAATCTCTGCTGCTTCCTTATTATTTAGGACATTTCCTTCCTTGTTTTTAAAAGGCCCTATGTTGCTTGTATTTTTCTTTTTGTTATTTATGTATGTGTAAAAGGTCTTATAGTTATCCTTTACTTGTACCACCAATTTAATTGCATGGGTTTCTCGCATCCTGAAAGGGTCTCCAGTGGCACGACTCTTCCTCCTCCCCCACCTCACCCCTCCCTCCCCTTTCTGCCTTTTCTTTCATGTAAGCACTTGTTTACATATTATCCCTGCACTTATTATTGTCCACTCTTTCTACATGTTATACGTAACACTGTTGTAACACTGTTTGTAACACCTGCCTTACAACTCTATGTTAATATTAATCTTGTAACTTGAACGTATAATGTCTCATTCCAGTTGTATCCCTTCCCCCCAGGTCGCACCGGAAGATAAGCAACTTGTTACTTAGTGTGCCTTCCTGGTGAAGCATATAAATAAATAAATAAAAAACACTGGAAATGGGCTCCCTTGGTGTAACTGATAGTCAGTGGTTGGGACTTTACCAACACAAGGAATGGGCTTTCAGTGTTTTACATAGTGGTCCATCTGAGTCAGGAGGCATTGGCAACACCAGAGGTGGAATTTCAGTGTTGCAAGTTATAGCCAGGGGATTGGGAGCTATAAACTGGGCTACTGGGCTTGGACTCCAGCTGTCATAGTCAATAGTTAATGTAACAGTTGGTGAGACTTAAGTTACACCAAGACTGGGCTTTTCTTGTAACAATAAATAGCTGAGGGGTAAGGACAACTTATTAGCACTGTTGCTGCTTTTCACAGTCAGGAATGGGAGGACGATAGGAGATTTGTGTGGCACTTCAGATGGTTTCCTGGTGCTATACAGTACATAAGAACAGAGAGAGTGTGTTTACTGCCAGCTGCACCCACTCTTGTATGTGACTATGGACACATGACGTCATTTACAAAAACAAGAAAAAATGTACTATACATGTGTGTCAGTGATATTTAAATGTTTATAAATCTTTTACCATCATCTGATGCTTTCTCAGGAATAGCCTGTGGAAACATTGGAAGTTTTTTTTTCTATGCAAATTCCACTGTACCTAGCCCACTAACTTCTGTATGTTGCTACTAGACAAGGCATATGTATGTTAAAGTGCTGTTTATTTATATAATTAATTTTGGTAACTGGGTAAGCCAACTGAGACCATCACAGTCCTTTTTCAGGGATGACCCAGGATTAATTACAGTTAACAAACAGTAAATCACTCTGACAGGGGAATTTTCACAGTTAATACATACAGTTGTAGACAGTAGTTAGTCAAGACATATGTTGGTTACAGAAAAGGAGAGCAACAGGATAAATTATTTGGACTGTCATGCATTACAGAGTTTGAGATCACTTATAAGTAGACATAATTCAGCGATAACAAGTGCATTGGTTCAGCTCTAACAAGTAAACTTTGAATCCTCTCTTTCTTGCTATTTTATTAAACTGCTTCCAGTATTGTGAGAAAGGTACTCACTCCTGTAGAATGCTAACATTACATGTATTATAGGTGCTCACTATGCACAAAATGCCTGACACATTTCATAACATAAATGTTACTGTTTCAAATGGTAGACCCTGCTCTCACAATGCCTTTATACTATTGCCTTAAAGGGCCAATGCCTCCTGTTAAAATTAAAGGCTATAAAGACCAGATGCAAAATATACTGGATGACCAAATCAGCTATAACCAAATAAATATTGCCACCATACAAAAATTACAAAACGCAATGTAATGTAAAACCAAAAAACAAAAGCTATGGTTAAAACAGGAATGATTGTCCCACCAGGAACACAATAAATGCGTTCTCTGTACACATAGAAACATAGAATTTGAAGGCAGATAAGGACCGCTTGGCCCACCTAGTCTGCCCATTTCCCTACCTAACTATTAAGCTGCAGGTCCTAGTTAACCAACAGCCTACTTCCTCCTACCCCCCCCACTAGAATTTCCTGATGCCTGTCCCATGCATTCTTGAATTCCCCCAATGTTTTTGACTCTATGACCTCCTCAGGAAGGCTGTTCCATGCATTTACAAACCACTCTTTGAAGAAATACTTCCTCACATTACCTCTGAGCCATCCTCCCTCTATCATCAAATTGTGCCTCCTTGTTCTTGCACATCTCTTTTTCTGAAAGATGCTACCCTCTTGGACTTTGTTGATTCCCTTGAGCTATTTGAAAGTCTCTATCATGTCCCCCCTCTCCCTTCTTCCCTTGAGGCTATACATATTAAGCTTCTTTAGTCTTTCTTCATATGTCTTCTGGGGCAAACCCTGCACCATTTTGGTTGCCCTCCTCTGGACAGCTTCCACCCTGTCTATGTCATTGCAGAGATAGGGTCTCCAGAACTGTACACAGTACTCCAGATGTGGTCTTACCAGCTGTCTGTACAAAGGGCCAGCAACTTCCTGTTTTCTACTGGTGATGCCTCTCCCTATGCATCCCAGTATCCCCAACCCTCCTTACTGCCTTCTCACATTGCTGGCCCACATTTAGGTCATCTGATATGACTACCCCCAGGTCCCTTTCCATTTTTGTTGTTGTCAGTATCTCACCCCTCATTGCGTACTCTTGCCATGGGTTTTTGTTTCCCAGGTACATTACTTTGCACTTCTTTGCGATGAATCTAAGCTGCCATACATCTGACCATTCGTCCAACCTTGCCGAGTCCCTTTTTATCCTTTCCACCCCACCTTGCATATCAACCCTGTTGCAGATCTTTGTGTCATCTGCAAAGAGACGTACTTTCCTTTCCAGTCCCTCTGCAATGTCACTTATAAAGACATTGAAAAGGACTGGCCCCAGTACTGAACCCTGCGGTACCCAACTAGTAACCCTCCTTTCTTCATTGTGGACTACATTTACTACTATCCACTGTGTCCTGTTATCCAGCCAGTGTTTTACCCAGGCAACCACCCTGGGACCCACTCCCAGGCTGGCTAATTTGTTTATTAATCTTTTGTGCGGGACTGTGTCAAATGCCTTGCTAAAGTCTCGGTAGGCCATGTCTATAGCCCCTCCCTGGTCTACTACTTTGGTCACCCAGTCAAAGAAATCAATTAGATTTGTTTGACATGACCTTTCTGCTGTGAATCCATGCTGCCTAGGGTCCTGTGCCCCACTGGCCTCTAGGAACTCAACAGTTCTTCCCTTCAAAAGTGATTCCATCATTTTGCCTACCACTGAGGTCAAACTGACAGGTCTCTAGTTTCCTCCTCTGTCTTGCTCCCACTTTTGTGAAGGGAAATCACATCTGCCCTTCTCCAGTCCTCAGGTACCACACCATCCTCCCACGATTTATTAAAAAGGGTAGTCAGTGGTGTTACTAGTTCTTCCATTAGTTCTTTTGGAATTCTGGGGTGAATTTCATCAGGCCCCATTGCTTTATCCACCTTCAGTTTTAAGAGTTCTTTCAGTACCCTTTCTTCTGTGAAAGGACTAATATCAACCCCCCTATCCAGAGTGCTTCTATTGACTGGATTAAGTATCTCCCCCTGCTTTTCCATTGTGAATACTGAGCAGAAATATTCATTCAGAATCCCTGCTTTTTCACTGTCGCTCTCTGCCCAACCACCTTCCTCTTTATTCAGCCTCAGTATCCCTGCCTTTATCTTTCTTTGCTCTGTAATGTACCTATAAAAGGTTTTATCTCCCTTCTTAACCAAGTTGGCCATCTTTTCCTCGGTTTGGGCCTTTGCTATTCTGACTGCCTTCCCCACTTCCTTCTGCTTTAACTGGTACAGTTTTCTGTCCTGCTCCTTCTGTGTTTCCTTATACTTCCTGAATGCTATCTTTTTCTCCTTTATCTTCCCCGCCACTTCTTTTGAGAACCATAGTGGTTTTTCTTTCTTTTTGATTTGTTTATTTGCTTCACACAAAGGCTTGTTGCCTCTGTGATGGCAGTTTTGATGTTTTCCCATTATTGCTCCACCCCACCTTCTTGCCTGTTTGCTAGTGCTTTTCTGAGGCACTCTCCCATTTTGACAAAATCAGCCCTCCTGAAGTCCAGTACCTTCACTTTTGTGTGGCTTGACTCTACAGCTAAGTTTATTGTGTACCACACAGTTTGTTGGTCACTTGTTCCCAGATGTGTACCCACTTCAAGATCAGAGATCTTCTCTCCATCCCCATTTGAGAGTACCAGGTCTAAGATTGCTCCCTCCTGAGTGGGTTCCAAAACTAGCTGTCTTGAGGCATGCCCCCTGTAGTGCATTGAGAATGGCCCTGCTCTTGGATGTGACTTCAGCAAAGGTGCTCCAGTTAACATCTGGCATATTCAGGTCCCCCATCAGCAATATCTCCACTTTCTCTGCCATCCCAATGATGCCTTCTATCATTTCCTTGTCCATTTCCTCCCCTTGAGATGGGGGTCTGTATACAACCCCTGTGCAGATTGTGGAGCCATTTCCAGTCTCCATGGTGACCCACAGTGTCTCTTCTCCTCCCTGTTTACCTTTTAGTTCTGCTGCTTTGATCTCTTCCCTTACATAGAGAGCTACTACTCCTCCTCCTCCTCCTCTTCCCTCCTTGTCCCTCCTGTAGATTGTGTACCTTGGTATGTTGACATCCCAGTCATGGTTTTCTGTATACCATGTTTCTGAGACTGCCACAATATCCAGGCATCCCTCTTCTGTCAAGGCCACCATTTCGGGGAGCTTTGTACCTAGCCTACGGGCATTGGTACTCATTACCCTCCATTTTTGTTTTATGGCTTTATTTCTTTTTGTCCCATACCTGTCCTTACTGCCTTTGTTTTTTTCACCCATTCTCAGCCAGGTCATTCATTCCTAGGTGGATAATGACATCCGGCTCACTCCCAATTGCAGCTGCTCCCATAATCCTGAGGATTAATTTCCTGTCCCTCCAAGCCATGGCACCAGGCAAGCACCTTACCTCCCTTTCCCCTCCCTCCCCCAGTTCTTTTTTTTTTTTAAATAAATATATTTTATTTTATTTTTCCCTTTTTTCCTCCTTTCTGTTTGCAGGAGGAGTTGACAGATCTTGTGTAGTAGACAGTGAACAGAGAAAAGTACATGCTAGCAGTACATATAAACACATTGTGTGATGAAATCTTATTACATTATTTGCTCTGGAACACATTACTGGATAATAACCAATATTCAGCAAAGATCTAGTCTTAGTCTGATTCACATAACCTGTTCACCTCGGTCGACCAAAGCATTTCCATGTTCCTCCTCCAAACCACCCCCACCCCCCAACATACCCCCAACCCCTATCAGGTATGTGGTAGCAATTGCCTATGTTTGCTTTTAGCCTAGGTATGGTAATCAGAGAGGATCCAAACTAGTGTATCCATAGCACTAGTACCGTATCTCCCCTCTACCACATTAGAATGTTGCTCGATATACTGTGGGTCATTAAATGGTCAGTAAAGTGTGTAGAGGCACCCATGCTTTCTGATAGTATTGCGGCCTCTTTGTCATGTGAGCAATCGTGTTTTCTGCCTATAAGGCACAAAGTATCTCTTTTAGCCATTCTGCATATGTTGGGATATTTTGGTCTAACCAGTGGCACATGACCACTTTTTTAGCACGTATGGATATTAATGTCATATATTTCCATTGAGTGCCTCTTAATACTTCTCCATAATCTCCTATTATACAAATTTCCAGGCTAAAGGCTGCGGATAGCCCTAATAGTGGGTCCAAATTGGACCTAATACTGTCCCAAAAGGGTGCAACTTTATTACATTCCCATAGTATATGCAACAATGTGCCAGGCTTCTGCTTTCAGTGAGAGCATAAGTTTGAGGGAAGTTTCCCCATTTGGTGAAGCCTGGCTGGAGTGTAATATAAGTTGTTTATTACATAGACCCTCCCCCAGTTCTACCCCCTAACAATTGAGTCCCCCACCAGGAGTTGTTTTCTTCCCTGTTGGGTCCTGTACCACCCTCCTGTGGGTCTCCATTGTGGAGGTTCCCAGCATCCTCCTTGGTTTCCACTGTGGGTGCCTCCATAGAGAAACCATGCCCCACCAGAGTGGTGAATGAATTGTGGAGAGGCACAACTGGATGGATGCACCTCTGTTCCATCACCCTCACCCTCCCTGAGCCCTCCGTGGTCTAACCACTCCTCTTTCTTGGCAACCTCTGAGGTAGTGGTGGTGGCCTGGGTGGTCCCTGGGTGGGGGAGCAGGTTTCTCTAATCATTGCCAGGTCAGCATTGTGATGAGCAACCTCCTCCCTCAGACCAGAGAGGTGCCTACAAATAGGGCAGCAACACAGTTTCCAGAATGTCTCCCAGAAGACTGCTGCTCCACAACCAGTGCATTGCACCACTCCCCACATGTCTGTATCCCTTCCTGTTACAGATATTTTTCTTTAGTTGTTTCTTTTTGTTCTTGTTTTAGTGTGTGCAAGCTTGTGAGTGTCTAAAGGAGTATCAGTGCAATGGACCTTACTGGAATCTAGAAGGTACTTAGGGTGGGGGAGGGATATGACAATATGACACCGTACATAGAAAAAGAGAGGGATTCTGGAGCTGGGAACCAGAGGCCACCATCTGGCCAGGCTTAAATGGCAGATTCAAGATAGGCCCATTTTAAGGAGAGATTAAGGCTTTTGCTATGTATTTACTGAAATAATATTGATTGTGTCTTGTGTTTTCCTTTCTGTTTTCAGTCATCTGAATATGAACTGGATTGGACACTCATTCCTGTTGTTACCCTGTTTTAACCAAATGTTTATTTTTTTGTGTTATATTGATTGTACTTTGTAATTTGTGTATGGTGGCACAATTTTTTTGGTTGTAGTTGGTTTGGTGGCCCAGTATGTTTTGTCCTGGTTTTTATAGTCTTTAATTTTAAAAGGAGGTTTTGCCCCTTTAAGGTGTTAGTATAAAGGCATTGTGGGAGTAGTGTCCACCACCCTTGAAAAAGTAACATGTAGGTTATGAAACACATTGGGAGCTTTGTGCATTGTGAGCACCTGTATAACCTGTAATACCAGCATTCTAAAGGAGTGAATACTTTTTGCACAATACTGGAAGCACTTTAATAAAATAGTAACAGCACTTTAACATACAAGTGACTTGTCTGCTCTGTAGCAATATACAGAAGTCGTTGGGCTGGGTGCAGTGAACTGTGCATCAAAGTATCTACTGTCAATGACTGCACCAGCCATCCCCTGGGTGCGACTTTTTATCTGCAGCTGTCTAAGGTCTTGGGGTTACCTGAAGGTGAAACATGGATTTTATGTAATACAATTCAACCACTTTAACAACACATTTTAAATAAAATTATACAATTGCTACTTGTTTTGCTTCCATATGAATCAACATGTCAAAAATATTTTTTTAATATGTTTTTAAAACTATTTCAAAAAATGCATTTCCAGTACATCAATACACTAACATTATATTAATATGGTGTAAACATGACCAGACTTCAAGCTTTCAGTTAAAACATTAAGTTTCCAGCCTTAATGGTTTCAGACATTTTTAAAGGTAATTTGTCTAGAAAGCTCTAACTTTGGAACCATTAGGCTATGAATTTTTAAATAAAAGCTGGGAGTCAGGTGCATGTGGTTACAAATCACTGATGCAGTTTCAGTGTATCAATATTCTAGAAATTCATTTTTACTATACCAATATACTAATGCATTTCTACTATATTGACAGTAAGAAGTGATGTCAATATATCAAAATTGCGTCAGTATACTATGATGATTGAATATGCTTACATTTTATCAGCAGAAAGAAGTTCAACTAAAGACAGTTTTTGATTAAGTGTTCAGATTTTTTTTATACTAATTACTGATATAAAAAGCTTTTACTATTACTGTGGACATACAAATAGTAGGAATTTAATAATTTACAAAGAAAGGGGTGTGTTTATGTGTTACACATTGATAGCTATGAATGGTATTCCATTAAGAAGAACCACAACAAATTTTCTAGTTTTAAATGATTTTGCTTATGTGGATTCCTAAACTAAAAGTTCACCAGTATTGAGGCCTAATTTATTTATTTGGTTTTTGTTTACTGGGTAAGTACACTAGACAACAATGTTGCCTATATTCAGGCACGACCCCGGGAGAGTACAGACAGGGGAGACCAGAGTCAACATTAAAGAGTATTTCATGATGCAGCATGAGGTGAGAACAAACATTTGAACAGTATACAGCCAGGTACAGTCATTATCAGTAATGACAAAGAGAAACAGATAACATTACATTAATTATTTTCATCTGATGATACATCAATGACTAAATTGAAACGACAAACAGCAAACAAAACTTAAATGAAGTAGCATTATAAAAATATGATTTCTGCTGGATGTGGGAAACTTTCAGATTTTGGAGACCAGTAGGTAATCAGTAAGTGCCATAGGGAGGAGAAAATGCTAGGAGAGAAGCTCAAGTTACAGCACAAGAGCAGCAGTCGGATTCTAATAGGTGTGCCCGAAGACTCAGTTTAAAGGCCTTGTGGGATTTGGAGAGTTTGATGTGGTAGGGAATGGAGTTCCAGAAGCGGGGGGCAGATATGGCAAAGGATCGTTCTCCTTTTTGTGTGAGATATCTGGGAATTTCAAGTTGGGTTTGAGCAGATGCCCAGAGGAGGTATGCTTGGGAGGCTGAGTTAATAGTTCGGCAAGGTATTTAGGGGACCCCGTTCTGATCATAATATCAATTGTACAGCCTGCAGAATAGTGTCTGAGCGAGTCTGGGGAGAGCCAATTTAGTTTTGAGTAGAGCAGGCAATGATGGGTAAGTCTGTGAGCCGAGAGAGCAAATCTGCATATACTGTTATAGCAGGTGCTCCATTTCTGGAGTGCTCCTTTGCTAGCTTTAAGGTAAACCTGAGAGCAATATGTAAGAGCAGGGAGGAGAAATCCTTGTGCAATAGCAAGCTGGGCAGCATCATTGAGGGAGGACCTAATTTTAAAGGCAAGACCAAGTTTTGAGTAAACTGTCTTACATGTAGCTGCAATGTGGAGGTTAAAGTCAAGAGAAGGGTCTAGAGTGACTCCTAGATACCTGAAGGAGGTAACAAATTCAAGAGGGGAGTCATCTAGAGAATGTATCAATAAGTCTGGAGTAAGAGATCTGATTCTTGACGGGGGGGCCAAAAAGCACAGTTACAGTTTTCTTAGCATTCATTAGGAGCCTGTTCTGTAGTAACCACTCCTGCAAGCAGTTGAAGTCTGCTTGAAGATGTGCTCTTACTGATAAGGGATCTTACCACTGGAGAGAAGCACCATGTCATCGGCATAAAGGATTAACAAGGAGGAGCAGGGAAGGGAAGGCAAGTTGTTAATGAAAAGGGAGAAAAGTAGTGGGCCAAGAATAGATCCTTGGGGGACTCCAACAGAGGTGGGGAAAGATTTGAGACAGCGGATTCAATTTGGACAAATTGCAACCTCCTTGAGAGGTAGCTATCGAACCAGGAGATGGACGACAGGTCAAAGCCAAGGAGGGACAGTTTGGAAAGTAGCAGAGAGTGATTCACAATGTCAAATGCCTTTGTGAGATCGATAAATATAGCCCCAGTGAGCAGGCTCTTATCCTTCGCTGTAAGGACTGCATTTGTCAGCTGAAGTAGAGCAGTTGTGGTGCTGTGTCCTGTTCGGAATCCGTGCTGGGTAGGGGATATAAGGTTGTTAAGGTGCAGGTAATTTGTGACCCGAGTAGTGATGGCCTTCTCAGAAGTTTATTTAGGGTAGAGAGAATGGCAATTGGTCTATAGTTTGACATATTTTGGTATCCCTTTTTGTGAACAGGGACAACGAGCAGTTTTCCACAATGTTGGTACCGTTTGGGTTATTATGGAAAGACTAAAGATTCTCTTAATAGGAACAGCAAGGGCAGGGGCTGCCTGCTTCAAGAAGCTTGGCAGTAGCCCATCCGGGCCAGCAGATCCATAGGTGGATACTGATTTGAGGAGATGCAGCACTTCGGTGGAGGAGACTAATGTGAGACGAAAAGTGGTTTCATGCGAAAGTTGCACCTCAGGAGGAGGTGAAAGAGGTTGGTTGAATTTCTCAGTGTATTTGGAGAGATCCGAGAATTGTGCATTAAGAGCATTAGCAATAGTAGGTAACTTGTTACAGTTTGCGTCATTCAGTGTCATGTCGGTAATGACTGTCTTGGGCCTTTGCCCAATGAAATTTTTGATGTGGTTCCAAAAACCCCTGGTATCACCCACTGAAGATTGGAGAAGCTTAAGGCAGTAGCTCCTTTTAGCCTTCTGAATATCTTTTTTGCAGGCATTTCTCAGTTGTTTATAGTTAACCCAGTCTTCTGATTGTTGGGACTTCTTTGCCAAGGTCCAGGCCTTGTCTCTTTTTATCATGGCTCGAAGGAGGTCTTTTTTAAGCCATTTATTAGGGGAGCCCCAAGACGCCTTTTTTTCAGAGGGATGTGCAGATCCTGAAGGGCCAGAAGCTGAGACATCAGGTATTCAAGTGCTGTGTTTACATCATCAGTGTGATAGATGGGAGACCAGTCTATATTATTAATATCCTCGAGAAGTGCAGTTCGGTTTAGTTTGGCAAAATCCCGAAATTGAATGATTCTTGGGGGGTTTAAGGCAGTGGCCATTCCAGATACAGAACGTAGGCAGGTGATCACTAATAGAATCTGAAAAGGTCCCTGCAGCAATTATTTTATTTGCTCTATTTGTAGCCATCCAGTCCAGGAGAGATTGGTGCTCTGAGTTGGAAGAGATGCGTGTAGGGCTAGAGATAAGTTGAGCGAGGTTAAGTCGGGCGAGAGCTTCAGTATATGTACCGGCGTGACTCCCTGATAGGTCTAGGTTGAAGTCTCCCATTAGTATGACTTCAGATCTACCATTTAGAGTGGTCAGATAATCCAAGAGCCAATTTAAGCCAGGGAGAGCCCCCTTTGGAGGATTGTAGGCACAGATCAGATTTAGCCTTTTATCACCACCTAGTTGTAGAACTGTATGCAGAGCTTCACACTGATTTGTTTTCCAAGACTGGAGTACAGAGACATTGAGATGCTCTTTATAATAAAGGGCAACTCCTCCAGCCTTTTGTTTGGTGGGGCGATCGAATCTGGACAAGCTGTAGCCAGGTATTTTGTACATGGAATCAGGCATCTCTAGCCTGAGCCATGTTTCAGTTAGTCCAAGTATGTCCAGACAGTACAGGGCTATCCAGGCTTCAAGTTCAGGAAAGTTTGCTGGTAAACTTCTGATATTCATGTGGGCAATTTTCATGCCCTTAGTGGAAAACCAAGAGGAGTCATCCGTGGACATGGCATTCCAATGGGGGCAAGGGTTAGATTCTATGTCTCCTGACAAGCATAAGCGCAGAAGCATCACCCAAACTTCTTTGTAGAATCTGTAGTTGCGCTTGAGGTATTTGGGCATGCTAGGGGGGTGATAGAGAAGGAAATGCCCCAATTTGGAAGGATGAGTTATATGGAGGTACAGGTTAGGAGAAGGGAGCAAGGTTCTAGTTGGTATAAGGTTGGAGAATACAAAGGAGAATTCTTCATGGCAGTGGGACCCAGAGTATCCAGCTGGTATGTTACATGAGAGATAGGAGAGGATGATTATGGTGGGTAGTAATCCTGATACCACCAGAAGTGACCTTGGGCATGCAAGGGAGAACATTATGTATCCCTTGTATGAAACCTCTGTAAATCAGAAGTAGATTGTCCCTTATAAGAAAAGAATATAAGTGACAGAAATGGTGACTTAAGGGCAGGGAGACACCTATAGTGAAGGCAGTTTGAGTGAGACCCTTAGTGACCAGAGGTTGGCAGTCAATTATACAAGTTATTCACAAGAGGCAGGTATTCCAACAGAGTGCAGTTTATGAGGAGTGGACAGGAGCAGGGGGAATTTGAAAAGGTGAGGGGAAAAGATAAACCGGGGATACCCTCAGTCTGAGTTACTTTTCCATACAAAATAACTGTAGAACAGAGGCAAACATAGAGAATAGGCAAGAGTGAGTGGAGGGAAAAAAAAAAAAGGACTGCCTCAATGGTTTGAATTAGGACTGATGCAGCAAGGGGGAGGGGTAGGACTGCCCTCCAAGTGAGATTATAGGTTGGAACAAAAGTGGGAGGGAATACCAGTGTATTTAATTAATGGTAGAGGAGGGGTTGGGGGTGTGGGTGAAAATTTCAAGCCTGGAAGCAGATGCTGTGTTAGAGGATATGCTAAAATTAATTAAAACAGCAGCTGCAGTGTACCAGAATCAGCAAAAGTTAATTAAATCAAGGTAGGCAGGCTAGAGTGTATCGTAGGCACAGTCTTAGGCACAGTCTTGTGAGTCAAAATACATTAATTTCCTTGGGATTAAAGTGGCTGCAGCAGTGAGTACTACAGTGCCAGGGAGCTGAGCAGAAAAAAGGCACCAAGGTTTAAAACCGAGCGCAGTTTTGAGATCGCATACCTTCTGCTGCCAGCCCTGTAGCTTCGGGAAACTGAGGGGAGCTGGGAAGGGCTTTTCAACAACCGTAGCCCTCTTGACCCTGGGGAAAAGAGAAAACATACAAAGGCTTAATTACATTGAAAATCAGGGCTGGGTCAGACAGTGAATATGCACAAAGGAGTTAATCAAGGGGACGGGGAGGGGGATTAGAGCTTAGCAGCAAGTGTGAAGCAAACAGAACAAATCAGTAGGAATGAAACAGAAATTGTAAAAGGCACACTTTCAGCTCAGTATTATACTTGGGTAACTGGAAAAACAGTGAAAATTTCAATTTAAATTTCAATTCAAATTAATTAAACAGCAGCTGCAGTGTACCACCAGCCACCGTCCCCCAGTAGTACACTAGCTAATAGTGCAAACAACAATGTAATAACTAGAACTCAACTCATAATATGCACACACCAGCCACTGTCCCCCAGTAGTACACTAACTTATAGTGCAAACAAACTTGTAATAACTAGAACTCTACTAATAATATGTTTCAAGCCTGCAAGCAGCTGCTGTGTTAGAGGATATGCTAAAATTAATTAAAACAGCAGCTGCAGTATACCAGAATCAGCAAAAGTTAATTAAATCAAGGTAGGCAGGCTAGAGTGTATTGTAGGCACAGTCTTAGGCAAAGTCTTGTGAGTCAAGATACATTAATTTCCTTGGGATTAAAGTGGCTGCAGCAGTGAGTACTACAGCACCAGGGAGCTGAGCAGAAAAAAGGTGCCAAGGTTTAAAACCGAGCGCAGTTTTGAGATCGCATACCTTCCTGCTGCCAGCCCTGTAGCTTCGGGGAACCGAGGGGAGCTGGGGAGGGCTTTTCAACAACTGTAGCCCTCTCGACCCTGGGAAAAGAGAAAACATACAAGGGCTTAAATACATTGAAAATCAGGGCTGGGTCAGACAGTGAATATGCACAAAGGAGTTAATCAGGGGGACGGGGAGGGGGATTAGAGCTTAGCAGCAAGTGAGAAGCAAACAGAACAAATCAGTAGGAATGAAACAGAAATTGTAAAAGGCACACTTTCAGCTCAGTATTATACTTGGGTAACTGGAAAAACAGTGAAAATTTCAATTTAAATTTCAATTCAAATTAATTAAACAGCAGCTGCAGTGTACCACCAGCCACCGTCCCCAGTAGTACACTAGCTAATAGTGCAAACAACAATGTAATAACTAGAACTCTACTCATAATATTGTTCTGCCAACTCAAACCAAGCAGCTATTTGCCATTCACACTGACATACACACAATAACAGTACAATAAGTATAGCAAGCCAAAGCTTTATTATAGCAAAATATAATACAAAAGGTTATACATCACCGATTCCAAAAGCTACATCCAAGCCTGTTCCAATGGCTGGGAAGCCCCCTTGTCAGCCTGGCTAGGAGTCTCACGAACCAGGAATTGGCCCCACAGCGTGCATCCACCCTGCAGGTGGGAGCTTAACCAGGCATTGAGAAGCTACATTTATATCTTATTCATGCTTAAAATAATCAGGCAGCCTATAGTGTTGTCTCGCCACGTCCTAGAAGCTGGCCGGGCTCCCAGGATGCTTAATTCACACCATAAGGACTGCTCAGAATTCCCTACACCTGCTAGGTCACTGTGCTCCAAACACTGGCCGGTGCCTAGAACACTATGAGCTAAGCAGAAGTTTAAACAAAACTACAAAACAGGTTGCCTGATAATATGCAACCTTCAAGTTAGCAAAATACACTGTCTGAAGCAAAACATAATAATGAGGCTATCTAAAGAGCAAAACACCAATTAAATGAAGCAGCAGGTAAAATGGAGTCACACAATACAAAATGGAGTATAAAATGACATACATTACATGAAATAGCATACAAAATGGAGTACAATAATCAACATATTATACTATCACTACATTCGGTCCTTTGATTATTGTGGAATACGATTTGTATGATATTGGTACCATAGCAAAATTACTACTAATATAACATGATAAGTAACAAGTCCAAATAAGCAAGATAATTGTCACTACAGCAATGATTATGATAGGATGTATCAGAATATTTAACACTTTTGTAGCTGATGGAGACCATCCTGTAAAAATATCCCACCAATAATGAGTAGTCTCTTGTTGAATCTTGGAACTTAAATCAATCATTTTATTTTAACTATCGTAGTTTGCACCTGACTTTGCACTAATGATTTATTTCTTATTGCCAAATGAGCCTGCATTACATCTGTTTCCTGAATTATCTGTTTAATTTTATTTAATGAGATACTCAATCTTGATTGATCTAAAATATTAGGCTGCCAATACAAAATAAGCTTCTGCTCATTATCAGGGACAAAGGTGTAAGTAGTATTTTCCCACCACAAATGAGTCACATTTCTTAAACAACCTGAAAAGGGACGAGTTAAGTTATACATCCTAACAGTATTCTCCTGATTAGTTACTATACAAACATACTGGGGTCCTATTTCTGTAAACATGGTAAAGGTTATGGGTAAAATTGTCCATTGACACAAATTTATCGAATGCTCCAGTAAACAAGGTTCATAAAGTCTGGAATGCTGTCCACATAGTATTCCATCAGCTGTTTTTGAACACAGACTTAAGTCATGGGTGGTGTTCTGACTATCTATATAATCTCCGTTAAAATGTGGTAACCAAAACTCAGGATCAAATAATGGGGACCAAAAATTACAGGTAATATTACATATTTATCTGTGCATTTTACTGTGGTGGATGACATTACAATCCAATGATTACTAGGACTCCATGATTTGAACACGGTCCTCCACACATATTCATTATTACTCATTAAATCACTCTGGGCCTTATTTCTTTGCATTATAGAATACATATGTCTCATTGTGCATTCTGTCCAATCAATAAATCGCGAAATATTTTCTGCTACTCCCATTCCCCATACCTGTGAAGCATTAAATAACTGCAAGAACTCAAAATCATAATTCAAAATTAATCTTTGGGGTGAGAAAACAGTTGGCATCCATTGAGCTTGTAAGTTAATTAAGCTAAATACATCAATTCCTACTGCCTGAAGCCTGTTAGTCAGTGTTTCTATATCAACACTATTTAAAATTCCCATGCCTGCCCCTGCTCCACCTAATAGCATATCATACCAAGCTCTTTTATATTTGCATTTTCTACTAAACATAAACGTTATGTTAAAATGGATTACATTTTTCTGATACCTATGCCTACTGATGTACATGTGGATGGAACCTTAACTATACTATCATTGCTAATTACAGGATGATTTTTCAACACTGTAATGTGATTCGCCCAAGTAGTTCTATTAGTTATTGCAGTAGCATTCATGCAGAATAACGTGTCTATGTCAATCAAAGTAATACTTGCATTGAAAATGTCTGTTTGATTCATGCAGCAATCAAGTCTATGTTGTACAGTCACCATGCAACTATTCGGTAAGTTGCAGCATCTAATAGCAGTCTGGTTCTGTAATTTAATCCAATTTGTGTCCTGCATAGGTTGGACATATAATCGTCCTGCCATTGTCTCAACTGGTTTCCAAATGTTCACATCTGGTGAAAAAGTAATGTTCACTATAGGACATCCTTGGTTTTCAGGGCAAGTAAAGTTGTCTTGCACCCATAAGCTGGTGGAAGATTTCCAACCCCATTGTACAAGTGGGTCGTCAAGCTTCAATATTCTTCCACCTGGGGTAATAGGCTTTACCGAATGGACCGTGAGAGAGAGTGTTATTCCTTTTAGAATCCATTGAAGAACCTAGAAAATACACAGACTGATTATTCTCGAAGATAACATGTGTTCGCTGGTACATATTCCCATCTCTCTTTCCCTGACCTGATAATTAACACTGTGTTGTCTCGTCCGTGGCTATCACCTCAGCTGGTTCAGGAGGGCCATTTGGGTTTGTAACCCATATTTTGGCACCATTGTTAAAACCTCCTGTAGATCTAAAACCTTTATCCTCCCTTGCTGTTAAGAGTGTGGGGCTTGTCCCTTATAGGGGTCACTTTGTTAACTGGAATAATTAACAATTGAGCCACTCTGTCATACTGTTGAATTAACAGATTTTGTTCTCACTATTCAACAAAATTACTTTCACTTCTCCTTGGTAATCACAATCAATCACCCTCCCAAAATTTGTATTCCTTGAGGGCTAGTTCTGATTTAGGTGCTATCCAACCAAATGTCTCGGTGGAATTTGTATTCCAATACCAGTTTCTATCACTTGAATGTTTCTGCTGTTTATTATGTATTTTGAAGGGCATGTAAATCAAGTCCAGCAGCTTCTGGGGTTGCCTGCAAGGAGACAGAGCTCCTGTAATTTCCCAATATAACACTGTTTCTGTAGTTGAGTAAGCCTGCACTTGCAAATTAGGAGTTATCATTCGCATTAAGGGGTCTCAGATTCTCCAATTGGTCTATTATTTAAAATCTGTAATGCTTCATGCAAATTCTCTTTCCATTTTCGTAGGCTCTTCCCCCAATTTCCTAAACTATTCTTTCAGCAATCCATTCTATTCTCTCAATTAACCCTGCTGCTT
The DNA here is from genome assembly GCA_016271365.2 of Neoceratodus forsteri. Lineage (NCBI taxonomy): Eukaryota > Metazoa > Chordata > Ceratodontiformes > Ceratodontidae > Neoceratodus > Neoceratodus forsteri. The sequence goes on along the minus strand of CM028131.1, from coordinate 876,833,522 downwards.
ATGGTAATAAGGAATGTGAAATACCCACTGTATGTTATGGGCTTGAGCATAAGCTTGTACCATTTTCCCCCTAAAATGGGAACCATTGTCACTTTGTATCTGCAAGGGTATTCCATAGTACAACATAATTAAGTTAATTGCCTTAATGGTGTTTTTCTGTGTAGCTTGTTTACAAGGGTATGCCAATAAATACCCTGAATATGTATCTACAACTGTGCAAGCATATCAACATCCTCCACTAAGGGGTAGAGGTCCAATGTAATCAATCTGCCAAATTTGTCCCAGTAATTTTCCCCTCCCCAATTGTCCTTTCACAATATGAGGGATTGGTCTTTGTTGCCCATGTTGGCATATAGGACACTGAGCAATAACAGTTTTAACCAAATCCAATGTTAGGGGTACACCCCTACTATATGCCCACCTGTAAGTGGCTTTCTCTCCCAAATGTCCACATTTTTGATGTGCCCATTTTGCCAGCCCTGATAACTGCTGACTTTGAGTTTCTTCAATATCCACTGGAAGAATCTTAGCTTTTTCATCTGCAATAGAATTATACCATCGTTCTAGTGAATCTGAAACACAATGAACATCAACATGAAATACAGTGGTCTGAGTATTTTGCACCATAGTCCATATTTCCTGCCACAGTTCTTTTCCCCATATTTCTTTTGAATAAATTTTGCACTCATCCTTAGCCCAAGTGGGCAGCCAGGTTGTTAAACCATTGGCTACAGACCATGAATCAGTATAAATATGACATGTACCTTTGCAACCTTTGTGGGTATTACACTGGAAGGGAGGAAGGGTAGCTACCCTCCCTCCAAGCTCCTACTGGTGGAAGACACAGCTCGAGGTGCAGAGACAGCTCAATACTGTAGCAATAAAAGGTTAGCTGTGAAACACAGACAAACAACAAAAACAAACACACATCAGTTTAAAAATAAAACAAGATTATTTCCATAGGATAAAGAAGCGCAGCCCCTGGGTTCCTTATTCTAAGCATGACAAAATGTCCAGATTGATGGTAATACCGACGTACGATCTCTGTAGATGGTAAACTCTCAAAACAGCTGTAATAGTCCTTTTTCAAAATTGTAAAAGTTTGTTCCTCTTCACTTAGAATACTAGTTTTGCAATAAAAAGTCAAATTACATGGTTCACTCTGGTGTGCTTTCATGAAAACATGCATTTTGTGTGAAAAGTTGTGCTTCAGGCATGGAATACACATCAAGTTTGAACTGGTAGTAACATAAAATGTTGAAACACAAGAAGGTCAAATAACGTGCAAAGGTCACAGTGTGCATGCAAGGGTCATTCAAACCCAGCCATTCCTGTAGTGTCCTTGAACACCACCAATATTAAAATATCTTTAAATAACAATAGAGCACACGATGAAACTGCTGGCCAAGACAGTACACACACATACACATACACAAAAAGAAATACTTAACACAAAATAAGACTGACATTGTTTCACACCAATTTGGTGAGGTAATGCCCATAGTTCCATTAGAAAACTGTACGTGGTTTAGATATATGTGCTGCCTGCCTGTCTTGTAACACTGACAATTTTAAACCAACACATTTATACATATTGCCATGCCAAATCTTTTCCAGAACAAAACACTGTTTAAACACATCAACTGTAAGTGAACACATCTCAGATAACATGATTACACCTTTTGGCACATATACTAAAATATGGCACTTTGCCATTTTGCAAAAGTTTCTGGTTTTAACTAGAAGTATGATAAAGCCATTTATAGCTGTTAACACATTACATTTTCACCTAGCAGTGGCTTGGCACGTTGCTTGCAACTACAACTCTTTCTGCACATTGCAATCTATATGACGCCATAATTCTTCACCATCAACACTACCTGCTCCAAGCAACAACTACAAACAAAAGTTTTTCACTGACCCTATCTAGGCAGCACAAATGTTCCATTACAAATAAAGCCAATTAAAACAGTCAGCTATGAGGCAAAGAAGCTTTTCTTTCTTTTTTTTTTCTGTAACATGTTGTGCACTGAAGGCAGTCAATACTATCTCGCAACCTTGACAATAGAACATAATTACAGAACACAGATATAAGCTAGAAAATATGCATGAGAAAGACGGAGCATTACCTTGTTTAGTATACTTACTACAGAAATAAAACAGACAGACATAAAACAACTCTGAATAAAAAAAAATTCAGACTTACCCGGTGCAAGGTATTTTTCTTCTTCTTTTCCGATATACTAGTCTAAGTAAGAAAACTGACTGCAGGACCTTCGCAATAATTTCCAAACGCTGCAGCAATTAACTCTTTCAAAGGTTTTAACCCTTTCAAAGGTTTTCTTTTGGCCATTTTAGTAACCTGCCAAACCAAGTCTTTTTCCAGAGCTCTGGTTTGCAGTTTAAAACAAAACAAACAAAAATCTCTAACAGTACTAGGTTGAGATCCATCTGGTAGAGGTCCCCAGTACTTGGGTTTAGGATCAAATGTTTCAGCCTCTATAGGAGGCAAGGGAACTTGAAATTGATACAGAAAAACTTGAAACTACACAGATAGGCAACATGGGGGGTGGGGAGGATTTTCAAACCATCCCGTCTGTAGTCACCTACTGTGCGTACATTCACAGTAGTTTATTTTTATTTTTCTAGATGTTGCTTATTTAACTTTACTTAACCAGCCTCTGCTTTTCTCCTAAAAGCAGCCTGAACTGTGAAAGCCATCACTGGCTCTAACAGTATATACTTGCAGCAAGCACAAATTACAAGTACAAAGGGCAGTTGCCCTTTGCTTGTTTGTGCCTTAATACACCTTTGAAAAAAAGAACTCATCCTTTTTACTAAAAATAGACATGTTATTTTCGAATCCTGCCGACTACACCAAAAATGTTCTGCCAACTCAAACCAAGCAGCTATTTGCCATTCACACACATACACACACAATAACAGTATTAATAAGTATAGCAAGCCAAAGCTTTATTATTGCAAAATATAATACAAAAGGTTATACATCACCGATTCCAAAAGCTACATCCAAGCCTGTTCCAATGGCTGGAAGCCCCTTGTCAGCCTGGCTAGGAGTCTCACAACCGGGAATTGGCCCCACAGCGATGCATCCACCTGCAGAGTGAGGCTTCTAACCAGGCATTGAGAAAGCTACATTGATATCTTATTCTATGCTAAAAATAACCGTGCAGCCTTCATAGTGTTGTCTCGCCACATTCTAGAAGCTGGCCGGGTCTCTAGGATGCTGCGACCCACACCATAAGGACTGCTCAGAATTCGCTACACCTGCTAGGGTCACTGTGCTCCAACACTGGCCGGGTGCCTAGAACACTATGAGCTAAGCAAGTTTAAACAAAACCACAAAAACAGGTTGCCTGATAATATGCAACCTTCAAGTTAGCAAAATACACTGTCTGAAGCAAAACATAATAATGAGGCTATCTAAAGAGCAAAACACCAATTAAATGAAGCAGCAGGTAAAATGGAGTCACAAAATACAAAATGGAGTATAAAATGACATACATTACATGAAATAGCATACAAAATGGAGTGACAATAATCAACATATTATACTATCACTACAAATATGCACACACCAGCCACTGTCCCCCAGTAGTACACTAACTTATAGAGCAAACAAACATGTAATAACTAGAACTCTACTAATAATATGTTTCAAGCCTGCAAGCAGCTGCTGTGTCAGAGGATATGCTAAAATTAATTAAAACAGCAGCTGCAGTGTACCAGAATCAGCAAAAGTTAATTAAATCAAGGTAGGCAGGCTAGAGTGTATCATAGGCACAGTCTTAGGCAAAGTCTTGTGAGTCAAGATACATTAATTTCTTTGGGAGTAAAGTGGCTGCAGCAGTGAGTACTACAGTGCCAGGGAACTGAGCAGAAAAAATGCGACAAGGTTTAAAACCGAGCACAGTTTTGAGATCGCATACCTTTCTGCTGCCAGCCTTTTAGGTTCAGGGAACCGAGGGGAGCTGGGGAGGCCTTTTCAACAACTGTAGCCCTCTCGACCCTGGGGAAAAGAGAAAAATACAATGGCTTAAATACATTGAAAATCAGGGCTGGATCAGACCGTGAATATGCACAAAGGAGTTAATCAGGGGGACAGATGAGGGGAGATTAGAGCTTAGCAGCAAGTGAGAAGCAAACTGAACAAATCAGTAGGAATGAAAAAGAAATTGAAAAAGGCACACTTTCAGCTCTGTATTATACTTGGATAACTGGAAAAACAGTGAAAATTTCAATTTAAATTTCAATTCAAATTAATTAAACAGCAGCTGCAGTGTACCACCAGCCACTGTCCCCCAGTAGTACACTAGCTAATAGTGCAAACAACAATGTAATACTAGAACTCTACTCATAATATGCACACACCAGCATCTGTCCCAGTAGTACACATTAACTTATAGTGCAAACAAACATGTAATAACTAGAACCTACTAATAATATGTTTCAAGCCTGCAAGAAAGCTATGTAGAGGATATCTAAATTAATTAAACAGCAGCTGCAGTGAACCAGATTCAGCAAAAGTTGATTAAACTGTTAGGCAGGCTAGACTGTATCGTGAGGCACAGTCTTTAGGCACAGTCTTGTGAGGCAAAATACATTAATTTTCTAGGGATTAAAGCCATAGCCCTCTCGACCCTGGGGAAAAAAGATATACAAAGGCTTAAATACATTGAAAATCAGGGCTGGGTCAGACAGTGAATATGCACAAAGGAGTTAATCAGGGGGGGCGGGGGGGATTAGAGCTTAGCAGCAAGTTAGAAACAAACAGAAAAAAATCAGTAGGAATGAAAAAGAAATTGTAAAGGCACATTCAGCTCAGTATTATACTTGGGTAACTGGAAAACAGTGAAAATTTCAATTTAAATTTCAATTCAAATTAATTAAACAGCAGCTGCAGTGTACCACCTTGGATCGTCCCCCAGTAGTACACAGCTAATAATTGCAAACAACAAAGTAATAACTAGAACTCTACTCATAAGTGTACACACCAGCCACTGTCCCCCAGTAGTACACTAGCTAATAGTGCAAACAACAAATTAATAACTAGAACTCTACTAATAATATGCACACACCAGCCACCTTCCCCCAACAGTACAGTAGCTAATAGTGCAAACAAACATGTAATAACTAGAACACTACTAATAATATGTCTCTAGCCTGCAAGCAGCAGCAGCTGTCTTAGAGGAAATGCTAAAATTAATTAAAACAGCAGCTGCAGTGTACCAGAATCAGCAAAAGTTAATTAAATCAAGGAAGACAGGCCAGAGTGTATTGTAGGCACAGTCTTAGGCACAGTCTTGTGAGTCAAAATACATTAATTTCCTTGGGATTAAAGTGGCTGCAGCAGTGAGTACTGCAGCGTGCAGGAGCGAGGGAGAAAAAGGCGCCAGGGTTTAAAACCAGAGTGAGTCTTGAGACGAGGATACCTTCCTGCTGCCAGCCTTGTAGCTTGGGAACGTGGGGGAGCTGAGGGCTTTTCAACAACCTCAGAACCTCTTGGACCCTGGGGAAGAGGAAACATAGGGGCTTAAATACATTGAAAATCAGTCTGAGTCAAACAGTGAATATGCACAAAGGAGTTAAGCCGGGGGACGTGGGAGGGGGATTAGAGCTTAGCAGTAAGGGAGAAGCAAACAGAACAAATCAGTAGGAATGAAATAAAAATTGTAAAAGGCACACTTTCATCTCAGTATTATACCTGGGTAAATGGAAAAACAGCGAAAATTTCAATTCAAATAAATTAAACAGCAGCTGCAGTGTACCACCAGCCACCGTCCCCCAGTAGTACACTAGCTAGAAGAGCAATCAACAATGGAATAACTAGAAATCTACTCATAATATGCATACACCATCCACTGTCCCCCAGTAGTACACTAACTTATAGTGCAAACAAACATGTAATAACTAGAACTCTACTAATAATATGCAGACATCAGCCACCGTCCCCCAACAGTACACTAGCTAATAGTGCAAACAAACATGTAATATCTAGAACACTACAAATAATATGTCTCAAGCCTGCAAGCAGCAGCTGTGTTAGAGGAAATGCTAAAATTAATTAAAACAGCTGCTGCAGTGTATCAGAATCAGCAAAAGTTAATTAAATCAAGGAAGACAGGCCAGAGTGTATTGTAGGCACAGTCTTAGGCACAGTCTTGTGAGTCAAAATACATTAAATTCCTTGGGATTAAAGTGGCTGCAGCAGTGAGTACTACAGCGCCAGGGAGCTGAGGAAAAAAAAGGCGCCAAGGTTTAAAACCGAGCGCAGTCTTGAGATCGCATACGATCCTGCTGCCAACCTTGTAGCTTTGGGGAACCGCGGGGAGCTGGGAGGGCTTTCAACAACCCGTGAACCTCTTAACCCTGGGGAAAAGAGGAAACATACAAGGGCTTAAATACATTGAAAATCAGGGCTGAGTCAGACAGTGAATATGCATCAAAGGAGTTAAGCAGGGGGACGGGGGGGGGATTAGAGCTTAGCAGCAAGTGAGAAGCAAATAGAACAAATCAGTAGGAATGAAATAAAAATTGTAAAAGGCACACTTTCAGCTCAGTATAATACCTGGGTAATTGGAAAAACAGCGAAAATTTAAATTCAAATAAATTAAACAGCAGCTGCAGTGTACCACCAGCCACCGTCCCCCAGTAGTACACTAGCTAGTAGAGCAATCAACAATGGAATAACTAGAAATCTACTCATAATATGCACACACCAGCCACTGTAACCCAGTAGTACACTAACTTATAGTGCAAACAAACATGTAATAACTAGAACACTACAAATAATATGTCTCAGGCATGCAAGCAGCAGTCTGTTAGAGAAATGCTAAAATTAATTAAAACAGCTGCGGTGTGTGCCAGAATCAGTAAAAAGTTAATTAAATTAAAGTTAGGCAGGCTAGAGTGCATCGTAGGCACAGTCTTAGGCAAAGTCTTGTGAGTCAAAATACATTAATTTCCTTGGGATTAAAGTGGCTGCAGCAGTGAGTACTACAGCGCCAGGGAGCTGAGCAGAAAAAAGGCGCCATGGTTTAAAACCGAGCGCAGTCTTCAGATCGCATACCTTCCTACTGCCAGTCATGTAGCTTTGGGGAACCGAGTGTAGCTGGGGAGGGCTTTTCAATAACCATAGCCCTCTTGACCCTGGGGAAAAAAGAAAACATACAAGGGCTTAAATACATTGAAAATCATGCCTGGTTCAGACAGTGAAAATGCTCAAAGGAGTAAATCAGGGGGACGGGGGAGGGGGATTAGAGCTTTGCAGCAAGTGAGAAGCAAACTGAACAAATCAGTAGGAATGAAAAAGAAATTGTAAAAGGCACACTTTCAGCTCAGTATTATACTTGGGTAACTGGAAAAACAGCGAAAATTTCAATTGAAATTTCAATTAAATTAATTAAACAACGGCTGCAGTGTACCTGCCACCGTCCCCAGTAGTACACTAGCTAATAGAGCATACAACAAATGTAATAACTAGAACTCTACTCATAATATGCACACACCAGCCACTGTCCCCCAGTAGTACACTAACTTATAGTGCAAACATGTAATAACTAGAACTCTACTAATAATATGTTTCAAGCCTGCAAGCAGCGGCTGTGTTAGAGGATATGCTAAAATTAATTAAAACATTAGCTGCAGTGTACCAGAATCAGCAAAAGTTAATTAAATCAAGGAAGACAGGCCAGAGTGTATTGTAGGCACAGTCTTAGGCACAGTCTTGTGAGTCAAAATACATTAATTTCCTTGGGATTAAAGTGGCTGCAGCAGTGAGTACTGCAGCGCCAGGGAGCTGAGGAGAAAAAAGGCGCCAAGGTTTAAAACCGAGCGCAGTCTTGAGATCGCATACCTTCCTGCTGCCAGCCTTGTAGCTTCGGGGAACCAAGGGGAGCTGGGGAGGTCTTTTCAACATCCGTAGACCTCTCGACCCTGGGGAAAAGAGAAAACAGACAAGGGCTTAAATGCATTGAAAATGAGGGCTGGGTCAGACAGTGAATATGCACAAAGAAGTTAATCAGGGGGACGGGGAGGGGGGATTAGAGCTTAGCAGCAAGTGAGAAGCAAACAGAACAAATCAGTAGGAATGAAATAGAAATTGTAAAAGGCACACATCAGCTCAGTATTATGCTTGGCTAACTGGAAAAACAGCGAAATTTCAATTTAAATTTCAATTCAAATTAATTAAACAACAGCTGCTTGTACCACCCATCGTGCTCCTCAGTCGTTACACTAGCTAATAATTGAAACAACAATGTAATCAATAGAACTCTTCTCATAATATTCACACACCAGCCTCTGTCCCCCAGTAGTACACTAACTTATAGTGCAAACAAACATGTAATAACTAGAACTCTACTAATAATAAGTTTCAAGCCTGCAAGCAGCTGCTGTGTTAGAGGATATGCTAAAATTAATTATAACAGTAGCTACAGTGTACCAGAATCAGCAAAAGTTAATTAAATCAAGGAAGACAGGCCAGAGTGTATTGTAGGCACAGTCTTAGGCACAGTCTTGTGTGTCAAAATACATTAATTTCCTTGGGATTAAAGTGGCTGCAGCATTGAGTACTACAGCGCCAGGGAGCGAGCTGAGAAAAGGCGCCAAGGATTAAAACCGAGCGCAGTCTTGAGATCGCATACCTTCCTGCTGCCAGCCTTGTAGCTTCAGGGAACCGAGGGGAGCTGGTGAGGGCTTTTCAACAACCGTAGTCCTCTGACCCTGGGGAAAAGAGAAAACTTATACACAAGGCAAAGCCATTGAAAATCGCAGGGCTGGGTCAGACAGTGAATATGCACAAAGGAGTTAATCAGGGGACGAGGAGGGGGGATTAGAGCTTAGCTGCAAGTTAGAAGCAAACAGAACAAATCAGTAGGAATGAAATAGAAATTGTAAAAGGCACACATTCAGCTCAGTGTTATACTTGGGTAATTGGAAAAACAGTGAAAATTTCAATTCAAAATAATTAAACAGCAGCTGCAGTGTACCACCAGCCACCGACCCCCAGTAGTACAGTAGCTAGTAGAGCAATCAACAATGTAATAACTAGAACTCTACTCGTAATATTCACACACCAACCACTGATCCCCAGTAGTACACTAACTTATAGTGCAAACAAACATGTAATAACTAGAACTCTTCTAATAATATAGACTCACCAGCCACCGTCCCCCAACAGTACACTAGCTTATAGTGCAAACAAACATGTAATAACAAGAACACTACAACTAATATGTCTCAAGCCTGCATGCAGCAGCTGTGTTAGAGGAAATGCTAAAATTAATTAAAACAGCAGCTGCAGTGTACCAGAATCAGCAAAAGTTAATTAAATTAAGGTAGGCAGGCTGGGAGAGTGTATCGTGAGGCAGAGTCTTAGGCAAAGTCTTGTGAGTGTCAAAATATTAATTTCTTGGGATTAAAGTGGCTGCAGCAGTGAGTACTACAGAGCCAGGGAGCTGAGCAGAAAAAAAGGTGCCATGGTTTAATACCGAGCGCAGTCTTAAGATCGCATACATTCCTGCTGCCAGTCATGTAGCTTCGGGGAACCGAGTGGAGCTGGGGAAGGCTTTTCAACAACCATAGCCCTCTCGACCCTGGGGAAAAAGAAACATGCAGGATTAAATACATTGAAAATCAGGGCTGAGTCAGACAGTGAAAATGCACAAAGGGGTAAAACAGGGGGACGGGGGAGGGGGATTAAAGCTTAGCAGCAAGTGAGAAGCAAACAGAACAAATCAGAAGGAATGAAATAGAAATTGTAAAAGGCACACTTTCAGCTCAGTATTAAACTTGGGTAACTGGAAAAACAGCGAAAATTTCAATTGAAATTTCAATTCAAATTAATTAAATAACAGCTGCAGTGTACCACCAGCCACCGTCCCCCAGTAGTACACTAGCTAATAGAGCAAACAACAATGCAATAACTAGAACTCTACTCATAATATGCACACACCAGCCACTGTCCCACAGTAGTACACTAACTTATAGGGCAAAGAAACATGTAATAACTAGAACTCAACTAATAATATGGACACACCAGCCACCGTCCCCCAACAGTACACTAGCTTATAGTGCAAACAAACATGTAATAACTAGAACACTACTAATAATATGTCTCAAGACTGCAAGCAGCAGCTGTGTTAGAGGAAATGCTAAAATTAATTAAAACAGCAGCTGCAGTGTACCACAATCAGCAAAAGTTAATTAAAACAAGGTAGGCAGGCTAGAGTGTATCGTAGGCTCAGTCTTGTGAGTCAAAATACATTAATTTACTTCTGTCTAAAGTGGCTGTAGCAGTGAGTACTACAGAGCCAGGGAGATGAGTAGAAAAAAGGCGCCAAAGTTTAAAACAAAGCGCAGTCTTGAGATCGCATACGTTCCTGCTGTCTGCATTGTAGCTTCCGGGAACCGAGGGGAGCTGGGGAGGGCTTTTCAACAACCGTAGCCCTCTCAACCCTGGGGAAAAGAGAAAACATACAAGGGCTTAAATACATTGAAAATCAGGGCTGGGTCAGACAGTGAATATGCACAAAGGAGTTAATCAGGGGGACGGGGGAGGGGGGATTAGAGCTTTGCAGCAAGTGAGAAGCAAACAAAACAAATCAGTAGGAATGAAATAGAAATTGTAAAAGGCACACTTTCAGCTCAGTATTATACTTGGGTTACTGGAAAAACAGCGAAAATTTCAATTTAAATTTCAATTCAAATTAATTAAACAGCAGCTGCAGTGTACCACCTGCCATCGTCCCCCAGTAGTACACTAGCTAATAGTGCAAACAACAATGTAATAACTAGAACTCTACTAATAATATGCACACACCAGCCACTGTCCCCCAGTAGTACACTAACTAATAGGGCAAACAAATACGTAATAACTAGAACTCTACCAATAAGACGTTTCAAGCCTGCAAGCAGCTGCTGTGTTAGAGGATATGCTAAAATTCATTAAAACAGCAGCTGCAGTGAACCAGAATCAGCAAAAGTTAATTAAATCAAGGTAGGCAGGCTAGAGAGTATCGTAGGCACAGTCTTAGGCATAGTCTTGTGAGTCAAAATACATTAATTTCCTTGGGATTAAAGTGGCTGCAGCAGTGAGTACTACAGCGCCAGTGAGCTGAGCAGAACAAAGGCGCCAAGGTTTAAAACCGAGCACAGTCTTGAGATCACATACCTTCCTGCTGCCAGCCTTGTAGCTTCGGGGAACTGAGGGTAGCTGGGGAGGGCATTTCAACAAATCAGAGCCCTCTCGACCCTGGGGAAAAGAGAAACATGCAAGGGCTTAAATATTATTGGAAATCAGGGCTGGGTCAGACAGTGAATATGCAAAGGGGTTAATCAGGGGGACGGGGGGGGGGATTAGAGCTTAGCAGCGAGTGAGAAGCGAACAGAACAAAAAAGAAGGAATGAAATAGAAATTGTAAAAGGCACACTTTCAGCTCAGTATTATACTTGGGTAACTGGTAAAACAGCGAAACTTTCAATTGAAATTTCAATTCAAATTAATTAAACAACAGCTGCAGTGTACCACCATCCACCGTCCCAAAGTAGTACACTAGCTAATAGAGCAAACAACAGTGTAATAACTAGAACTCTACTCATAATATGCACACACCAGCCACTATCCCCCAGTAGTACACTAACTTACAGTGCAAACAAACATGTAATAACTAGAACTGTACCAATAATATGTTTCAAGCCTGCAAGCAGCTGCTGTGTTAGAGGATATGCTAAAATTAATTAAAACAGTAGCTGCAGTGTAGAATGACAGATTAGATTAAATCAAGGAAGACAGGCCAGAGTGTATTGTAGGCACAGTCTTGGGCACAGTCTTGTGAGGTCAAAATACATTCTTTCCTTGGGATTAAAAGTGGCTTGCAGCAGTGAGTACTACAGTGCCAGGGAGCTGAGCAGCAGAAAGGTGCCAAGGTTTAAAACTGGAGCGCAGTCTTGAGATTGCATACCTTCCTGCTGCCAGCCTTGAAGCCTGGGGAACCGAGGGGAGCTGGTGAGGGCATTTCAACAAGCATGAACCTCCTGAGCCTTGGGAGAAAAGACAAAACATACAAGTTCTTAATACATTTGAAAATCAGTGCTGGGTCAGACAGTGTTATGCAGAAAGGAGTCAATCATGGGGATGGAGGGGGGATTAGAGTTTAGCAGCAAGTGAGAAGCAAACAGAACAAATCAGTTGGAATGAAATAGAAATTGTAAAAGGCACACATTCAGCTCAGTATTATCCTTGGCTAACTGGAAAAACAGCGTAAATTTCAATTTAAATTTCAATTCAAATTATTTAAACAGCAGCTGCAGTGTACCACCTGCCATCGTCCCCCAGTAGTACACTAGCTAATACTGCAAACAACAATGTAATAACTAGAACTCTACTCATAATATGCACACACCAGAATCTGTCCCCCAGTAGTACACTAACTTATAGTGCAAACAAACATGTAATAACTAGAACTCTACTAATAATAAGTTTCAAGCCTGCAAGCAGCTGCTGTGTTAGAGGATATGCTAAAATTAATCAAAACAGTAGCTGCAGTGTACCAGAATCAGCAAAAGTTAATTAAATCAAGGAAGACAGGCCAGAGTGTATTGTAGGCACAGTCTTAGGCACAGTCTTGTGAGTCAAAATACATTAATTTCTTGGGATTAAAGTGGCTGCAGCAGTGAGTACTACAGCGCCAGGAGCTGAGCAGAAAAAGCTGCCAAAGTTTAAAAGTGAGCCAGTTTTGAGATCGGGATACCTTCCTGCTGCCAGCCTTGTAGCTTCTGGGGAACCGAGGGAGCTGGTGAGGGCTTTTCAACAACCCTGAGACTTCTTTGAATTCTGGGGAAAGAGAAACATACAAGGGCTTAAATACATTGAAAATCAGGGCTGAGTCAGACAGTGAATATGCACAAAGGAGTTAAGCAGGGGGACGGGGGAAGGGGATTAGAGATTAGCAGCAAGTGAGAAGCAAACAGAACAAATCAGTAGGAATGAAAAAAAAATTGTAAAAGGCACACTTTCAGCTCAGTATTATACTTGGGTAACTGGAAAAACAGCGAAAATTTCAATTGAAATTTCAATTCAAATTAATTAAACAACAGCTGCAGTGTACTCACCAGCCACCGTCCCAGTAGTACACTAGCTAATAAAGCAAACAACAGTGGAATAACTAGAACTCTACTCATAATATGCACACACCAGCCACTGTCCCCCAGTAGTACACTAACTTATAGTGCAAAGAAACATGTAATAACTAGAACTCTACTAATAACATGCACACACCAGCCACCGTCCCCCAACAGTACACTAGCTTATAGTGCAAACAAACAGGTAATAACTAGAACACTACTAATAATATGTCTCAAGCCTGCAAGCAGCAGCTGTGTTAGAGGAAATGCTAAAATTAATTAAAACAGCAGCTGCAGTGTACCACTATCAGCAAAAGTTAATTAAAACAAGGTAGGCAGGCTAGAGTGTATCGTAGGCACAGTCTTGTGAGTTAAAATACATTAATTTCCTTGGGATTAAAGTGGCTGCAGCAGTGAGTACTACAGCGCCAGGGAGCTGAGCAGAAAAAAGCTGCCAAAGTTTAAAAGTGAGCACAGTCTTGAGATCGCATACCTTCCTGCTGCCAGCCTTGTAGCTTCGGGGGAACCGAGGGGAGCTGGTGAGGGCTTTTCAACAACCGTAGACTTCTCGACCCTGGGGAAAAGAGGAAACATACAAGGGCTTAAATACATTGAAAATCAGGGCTGAGTCAGACAGTGAATATGCACAAAGGAGTTAAGCAGGGGGACGGGGAGGGGATTAGATTAGCAGCAAGTGAGAAGCAAACAGAACAAATCAGTAGGAATGAAAAAAAAATTGTAAAAGGCACACTTTCAGCTCAGTATTATACTTGGGTAACTGGAAAAACAGCGAAAATTTCAATTGAAATTTCAATTCAAATTAATTAAACAACAGCTGCAGTGTACCACCAGCCACCGTCCCCCAGTAGTACACTAGCTAATAAAGCAAACAACAGTGGAATAACTAGAACTCTACTCATAATATGCACACACCAGCCACTGTCCCCCAGTAGTACACTAACTTATAGTGCAAAGAAACATGTAATAACTAGAACTCTACTAATAACATGCACACACCAGCCACCGTCCCCCAACAGTACACTAGCTTATAGTGCAAACAAACAGGTAATAACTAGAACACTACTAATAATATGTCTCAAGCCTGCAAGCAGCAGCTGTGTTAGAGGAAATGCTAAAATTAATTAAAACAGCAGCTGCAGTGTACCACTATCAGCAAAAGTTAATTAAAACAAGGTAGGCAGGCTAGAGTGTATCGTAGGCACAGTCTTGTGAGTTAAAATACATTAATTTCCTTGGGATTAAAGTGGCTGCAGCAGTGAGTACTACAGCGACAGGGAGCTGAGCAGAAAAAAGGCGCCAAAGTTTAAAACCGAGCGCAGTCTTGAGATCGCATACCTTCCTGTTGCCAGCCTCGTAGCTTCGGGGAACCGAGGGGAGCTGGGGAGGGCTTTTCAACAACCGTAGCCCTCTCGACCCTGGGGAAAAGAGAAAACATACAAGGGCTTAAATACATTGAAAATCAGGGCTGGGTCAGACAGTGAATATGCACAAAGGAGTTAATCAGGGGGACGGGGAGGGGGGATTAGAGCTTAGCAGCAAGTGTGAAGTAAACAGAACAAATCAGTAGGAATGAAATAGAAATTGTAAAAGAAACACGTTCAGCTCAGTATTATACTTGGGTAACTGGAAAAACAGCGAAAATTTCAATTTAAATTTCAAGTCAAATTAATTAAACAGCAGCTGCAGTGTACCACCTGCCATCGTCCCCCAGTAGTACACTAGCTAATAGTGCAAACAACAATGTAATAACTAGAACTCTACTCATAATATGCACACACCAGCCACTGTCCCCCCAGTAGTACACTAACTTATAGTGCAAACAAACATGTAATAACTAGAACTGTACCAATAATATGTTTCAAGCCTGCAAGCAGCTGGTGTGTTAGAGGATATGCTAAAATTAATTAAAACAGCAGCTGCAGTGTACCAGAATCAGCAAAAGTTAATTAAATCAAGGAAGACAGGCCAGAGTGTATTGTAGGCACAGTCTCAGGCACAGTCTTGTGAGTCAAAATACTTTAATTTCCTTCGGATTAAAGGGGCTGCAACAGTGAGTACTACAGCGCCAGGGAGCTGAGCAGAAAAAAGGCGCCAAGGTTTAAAACTGAGCGCAGTCTTGAGATTGCATACCTTCCTGCTGCCAGCCTTGTAGCTTCGGGGAACCGAGGGGAGCTGGTGAGGGCATTTCAACAAACGCCAGACCTCTCGACCCTGGGGAAAAGACAAAACATACAAGGGCTTAAATACATTGAAAATCAGTGCTGGGTCAGACAGTGTTATGCAGAAAGGAGTCAATCATGGGGTTGGAGGGGGGATTAGAGCTTAGCAGCAAGTGAGAAGCAAACAGAACAAATCAGTTGGACTGAAATAGAAATTGTAAATGGCACACTTTCAGCTCGGTATTACACTTGGGTAATTGAAAAAACAGCGAAAATTTCAATTTAAATTTCAATTCAAATTAAACAGCAGCAGCAGAGTACCACCAGCCACCGTCCCCCAGTAGTACACTTGCTAATAGTGCAAACAACAATGTAATAACTAGAACTCTACTCAAAATATGCACACACCAGCCTCTGTCCCCCAGTAGTACACTAGCTAATAGTGAAAACATACATGCAATAACAAGAACTCTACTAATAATATGCACACACCAGCCATGGTCCCGCAACAGTAAACTAGCTTATAGTGCAAACAAACATGTAATAACTAGAACTCTACTAATAATATGTTTCAAGCCTGCAAGCAGCTGCTATGCTAGAGGATATGCAAAAATTAATTAAAACAGCAGCTGCAGTGTACCAGAATCAGCAAAAGTTAATTAAATTAAGGTAGGCAGGCTAGAGTGTATCGTAGGCACAGTGTTAAGCACAGTCTTGTGAGTCAAAATACATTAATTTCCTTGGGATTAAAGTGGCAGCAGCAGTGAGTACTAGAGCGCCAGGGAGCTGAGCAGAGAAAAGGCGCCAAGGTTTAAAACCGAGCGCAGTCTTGAGATCGCATACCTTCCTGCTGCCAGCCTTGTAGCTTCTGGGAACTGAGGGGAGGTGGGGAGGCATATCAACAACCGTAGCCCTCCTGACCCTGGGGAAAAGAGAAAACATGCAAGGGCTTAAATACATTGAAAATCAGGGCTGGGTCAGACAGTGACAATGCACAAAGGAGTTAATCAGGGGGACGGGGGAAGGGGATTAGAGCTTAGCAGCAAGTGAGAAGCAAACAGAACAAATCAGAAGGAATGAAATAGAAATTATAAAAGGCACACTTTCAGCTCAGTATTATACTTGGGTAACTGGAAAAACAGCGAAAATTTTAATTTAAATTTCAAGTCAAATTAATTAAACAACAGCTGCAGTGTACCACCAGCCACCGTCCCCCAGTAGTACACTAGCTAGTAGAGCAATGAACAATGTAATAACCAGAACTCTACTCATAATATGCACACACCAGCCACTGTCCCCCAGTAGTACACTAACTTATAGTGCAAACAAACATGTAATAACTAGAACTCTACTAATAATATGCACACACCAGCCACCGTCCCCCAACAGTACACTAGCTTATAGTGCAAACAAACATGTAATAACTAGAACTCTACTAATAATATGTTTCAAGCCTGCAAGCAGCTGCTCTGTTAGAGGATATGCTAAAATTAATTAAAACAGCAGCTGCAGTGTACCAGAATCAGCAAAAGTTAATTACATCAAGGTAGACAGGTTAGAGTGTATCGTAGGCACAGTATTAGGGACAGTCTTGTGAGTCAAAATACATTAATTTCCTTCAGATTAAAGTGGCTGCAGTAGTGAGTACTTCAGCGCCAGGGAGCTGAGCAGAAAAAAGGGGCCAAGCTTTAAAACCGAGCGCAGTCTTGAGATCGCATACCTTCCTGCTGCCAGCCTTGTAGCTTCGGGGAACCGAGGGGAGCTGGTGAGGGCTTTTCAACAACCATTGACCTCTCAACCCTGGGGAAAAGAGAAATCATACAAGGGCTTAAATTCATTGAAAATCAGGGCTGGGTCAGACAGTAAATTTGCACAAAGGAGTCAATAAGAGGGACGGAGGGGGGATTAGAGCTTAGCAGCAAGTGAGAAGCAAACAGAACAAATCAGTAGGAATGAAATAGAAATTGTAAAAGGCACACTTTCAGCTCAGTATTATACTTGGGTAACTGGAAAAACAGCGAAAATTTCAACTTAAATTTCAATTCAAATTAATTAAACAGCAGCTGCAGTGTACCACCTGCCATCGTCCCCCCGTAGTACACTAGCTAATAGTGCAAACAACAATGTAATAACTAGAACTCTACTCATAATATGCACACACCAGCCACTGTCCCCCAGTAGTACACTAACTTACAGTGCAAACAAACATGTAATAACTAGAACTCTACTAATAATATGTTTCAAGCCTGCAAGCAGCTGCTGTGTTAGAGGATATGCTAAAATTAATTAAAACAGCAGCTGCAGTGTACCAGAATCAGCAAAAGTTAATTAAATCAAGGAAGACAGGCCAGAGTGTATTGTAGGCACTGTCTTAGGCACAGTCTTGTGAGTCAAAATACATTAATTTCCTTGGGATTAAAGTGGCTGCAGCAGTGAGTACTACAGCGCCAGGGAGCTGAGCAGAATAAAGGTGCCAAGGTTTAAAACCGAGCGCAGTCTTGAGATTGCATACCTTCCTGCTGCTAGCATTGTAGCTTCAGGGATCCGAGGAAAGCTGGTGAGGGCATTTCAACAAACGTAGACCTGTCGACCCTGGGGAAAAGAGAAAACATACAAGGGCTTAAATACATTGAAAATCAGTGCTGGGTCAGACAGTGAATATGCACAAAGGAGTCAATCATGCGCACGGAGGGGGGATTAGAGCTTAGCAGTAAGTGAGAAGTAAACAGAACAAATCAGCAGTAATGAAATAGAAATTGTAAAAGGCACACTTTCAGCTCAGTATTATACTTGGGTAACTGGAAAAACAGCGAAAATTTCAATTCAAATTAATTAAACAGCAGCTGCAGTGTACCACAAGCCACCGTCCCCCAGTAGTACACTAGCTAGTACAGCAATCAACAATGTAATAACTAGAACTCTACTCATAATATGCACACACCAGCCACTGTCCCCCAGTAGCACACTAACTTATAGTGCAAACAAACATGTAATAACTAGAACTCTACTAATAATATGCACACACCAGCCACCGTCCCCCAACAGTACTCTAGCTTATAGTGCAAACAAACATGTAATAACTAGAACACTTCAAATAATATGCCTCAAGCCTGCAAGCTGCAGCTGTGTTAGAGGAAATGCTAAAATTAATTAAAACAGCAGCTGCAGTGTACCAGAATCAGCAAGAGTTAATTAAATTAAGGTAGGCAGGCTAGAGTGTATCATAGGCACAGTCTTAGGCAAAGTCTTGTGAGTCAAAATACTTTAATTTCCTTGGGATTAAAGTGGCTGCAGCAGTGAGTATTACAGCGCCAAGGAGCTGAGCAGAAAAAAGGTTCCATGGTTTAAAACCGAGCGCAGTCTTGAGATCGCATACCTTCCTGCTGCCAGTCAAGTAGCTTCGGGGAACCGAGTGGAGCTGGGGAGGGCTTTTCAACAACCATAGCCCTCTCGACCCTGGGGAAAAAAGAAAACATACAATGGTTTAAATACATTGAAAATCAGGGCTGGGTCAGACAGTGAATATGCTCAAAGGAGTAAATCGGGGGACGGGGGAAGGGGATTAGAGCTTAGCAGCAAGTGAGAAGCAAACAGAACAAATCAGAAGGAATGAAATAGAAATTGTAAAAGGCACACTTTCAGCTCAGTATTATACTTGGGTAGGTGGAAAAACAGCGAAAATTTCAATTGAAATTTCAATTCAAATTAATTGAACAACAGCTGCAGTGTACCACCAGCCACCGTCCCCCAGCAGTACACTAGCTAATAGAGCAAACAACAGTGTAATATCTAGAACTCTACTCATAATATGCACACACCAGCCACTGTCCCGAAGTAGAACACTAACTTATAGTGCAAACAAACATGTAATAACTAGAACTCTACTAATAATATGCACACACCAGCCACCGTCCCCCCAACAGTACACTAGCTTATAGTGCAAACAAACATGTAATAACTAGAACACTAATAATAATATGTCTCAAGCCTGCAAGCAGCAGCTGTGTTAGAGGAAATGCTAAAATTAATTAAAACAGCAGCTGCAGTGTACCACAATCAGCAAAAGTTAATTAAATCAAGGTAGGCAGGCTAGAGTGTATCGTAGGCACAGTCTTGTGAGTCAAAATACATTAATTTCCTTGGGATTAAAGTGGCTGCAGCAGTGAGTACTACAGCGCCAGGGAGCTGAGCAGAAAACAAAGGCGCCAAAGTTTAAAACCGAGCGCAGTCTTGAGATCGCATACCTTCCTGCTGCCAGCCTTGTAGCTTCGGGGAACCGAGGGGAGCTGGGGAGGGCTTTTCAACAACTGTAGCCCTCTCAACCATGGGGAAAAGAGAAAACATACAAGGGCTTAAATACATTGAAAATCAGGGCTGGGTCAGACAGTGAATATGCACAAAGGAGTTAATCAGGGGGATGTGGAGGGGGGATTAGAGCTTAGCAGCAAGTGAGAAGCAAACAGAACAAATCAGTAGGAATGAAATAGAAATTGTAAAAGGCACACATTCAGCTCAGTATTATACTTGGGTAACTGGAAAAACAGTGAAAATTTCAATTTAAATTTCAATTCAAATTAATTAAACAGCAGCTGCAGTGTACCACCTGCCATCGTCCCCCAGTACTACACTAGCTAATACTGCAAACAACAATGTAATAACTAGAACTCTACTCATAATATGCACACACCAGCCACTGTCCCCCAGTAGTACACTAACTTATAATGCAAACAAACATGTAATAACCAGAACTATACTAAAAATATGTTTCAAGCCTGCAAGCAGCTGCTGTGTTAGAGGATATGCTAAAATTAATTAAAACAGCAGCTGCAGTGTACCAGAATCAGCAAAAGTTAATTAAATCAAGGAAGACAGGCCAGAGTGTATTGTAGGCACTGTCTTAGGCACAGTCTTGTGTGTCAAAATACATTAATTTCCTTGGGATTAAAGAGGCTGCAACAGTGAGTACTACAGCGCCAGGGAGCTGAGCAGAAAAAAGGCGCCAAGGTTTAAAACCGAGTGCAGTCTTGAGATTGCATACCTTCCTGCTGCCAGCTTTGTAGCTTCAGGGAACCGAGGGGAGATGGGGAGGGCTTTTCAACAACCGTAGCCCACTCGACCCTGGGGAAAAGAGAAAACATACAAGGGCTTAAATACATTGAAAATCAGTGCTGGGTCAGACAGTGAATATGCACAAAGGAGTCAATAATGGGGACGGAGGGGGGATTAGAGCTTAGCAGCAAGTGTGAATCAAACAGAACAAATCAGAAGGAATGAAATAGAAATTGTAAAAGGCACACTTTCAGCTCAGTATTATACTTGGGGGTAATTGGAAAAACAGCGAAAATTTCAATTTAAATTTCAATTCAAATTCATTAAACAGCAGCAGCAGTGTACCACCAGCCACCATCCCCCAGTAGTACACTAGCTAATAGTGCAAACAACAATGTAATAACTGGAACTCTACTCATAATATGCACACACCAGCCACTGTCCCCCAGTAGTACACTAGCTAATAGTGAAAACAAACATGCAATAACTAGAACTCTACTAATAATATGCACACACCAGCCATCGTCCCCAACAGTAAACTAGCTTATAGTGCAAACAAACATGTAATAACTAGAACTCTACTAATAATATGTTTCAAGCCTGCAAGCAGCTGCTGTGCTAGAGGATATGCTAAAATTAATTAAAACAGCAGCTGCAGTGTACCAGAATCAGCAAAAGTTAATTAAATTAAGGTAGGCAGGCTAGAGTGTATCGTTAGGCACAGTCTTAGGCACGGTCTTGTGAGTCAAAATACATTAATTTCCTTGGGATTAAAGTGGCTGCAGCAGTGAGTACCACAGCGCCAGGGAGTTGAGCAGAAAAAAGGCGCCAAGGTTTACAACCGAGCGCAGTCTTGAGATCGCATAACTTCCTGCTGCCAGCCTTGTAGCTTCGGGGAACCGAGGGGAGGTGGGGAGGGCATTTCTACAACCGTAGCCCTCCTGACCCTGGGGAAAAGAGAAAACATACAAGGGCTTAAATACATTGAAAATCAGGGCTGGATCAGACAGTGAAAATGCACAAAGCAGTTAATCAGGGGGACGGGGGAAGGGGTATTAGAGCTTAGCAGCAAGTGAGAAGCAAACAGAACAAATCAGTATGAATGAAATAGAAATTGTAAAAGGCACACTTTCAGCTCAGTATTATACTTGGGTAACTGGAAAAACAGCGAAAATTTTAATTTAAATTTCAAGTCAAATTAATTAAACAGCAGCTGCAGTGTACCACCAGCCACCGTCCCCCAGTAGTACACTAGCTAGTAGAGTAATCAACAATGTAATAACTAGAACTCTACTCATAATATGCACACACCAGCCACTGTTCCCCGGTAGTACACTAACTTATAGTGCAAACAATCATGTAATAACTAGTACTCTACTAATAATATGCACACACCAGCCACCGTCCCCCAACAGTAAACTAGCTTATAGTGCAAACAAACATGTAATAACTCGAACTCTACTAATAATATGTTTCAAGCCTGCAAACAGCTGCTGTGTTAGAGGGAAATGCTAAAATTAATTAAAACAGCAGGTGTAGTGTACCAGAATCAGCAAAAGTTCATTAAATCAAGGTTGGCAGGCTAGAGTGTATCGTAGGCACAGTCTTAGGCACAGTCTTGTGAGTCAAAATACATTAATTTCCTTGGGATTAAAGTGGCGGCAGCAGTGAGTACTACAGTGCCAGGGAGCTGAGCAGATAAAAAGCGCCAAGGTTTAAAACCGAGCGCAGTCTTGAGATCGCAAAACTTCCTACTGCCAGCTTTGTAGCTTAGGGGTACCGAGGGGAGCTGGGGAGGGCTTTTCAGCAACCGTATCCCTCTCAACCCTGGGGAAAAGAGAAAACATACAAGGGCTTAAATACATTGAAAATCAGGGCTTTGTCAGACAGTGAATATGCACAAAGGAGTTAATCAGGGGGACGGGGGAGGGGGTATTAGAGCTTAGCAGCAAGTGAGAAGCAAACAGAACAAATCAGTAGGAATGAAATAGAAATTGTAAAAAGGCTCACTTTCAGCTCAGTATTATGCTTGGGTATCAGGAAAAACAGTGAAAATTTCAATTGAAATTTCTATTCAAGTTAATTAAACAGCAGCTGCAGTGTACCACCAGCTACCGTCCCCCAGTAGTACACTAGCTAATAGTGCAAACAACAGTGTAATAACTAGAACTCTACTCATAATATGTACACACCAGCCACTGTCCCCCAGTAGTACACTAACTTATTGTGCAAACAAACATGTAATAACTAGAACTCTACTAATAACATGTTTCAAGCCTGCAAGCAGCTGCTGTGCTAGAGGATATGCTAAAATTAATTAAAACTGCAGCTGCAGTGTACCAGAATCAGCAAAAGTTAATTAAATTAGGGTAGGCTGGCTAGAGTGTATCGTAGGCACAGTTTTAGGCACAGTCTAGTGAGTCAAAATACATTAATTTCCTTGGGATTAAAGTGGCTAGAGCAGAGAGTTCTACAGCGCCAGGGAGCTAAGCAGTAAAAAGGCGCCATGGTTTAAAACCGAGCGCAGTCTTGAGATCGCATACCTTCCTGCTGCTAGGCTTGTAGCTTCGGGGAACCGAGGGGAGCTGGGGAGGGCATTTCAACAACCGTATCCCTCTCGACCCTGGGGAAAAGAAAAAACATACAAGGGCTTAAATACATTGAAAATCAGGGCTGGGTCAGACAGTGAATATGCACAAAGGAGTTAATCAGGAGGACGGGGGAGGGGGATTAGAGCTTAGTAGCAAGTGAGAAGCAAAGAGAACAAATCAGTAGGAATGAAATGGAAATTGTAAAAGGCACACTTTCAGCTCAGTATTATAGTTGGGTAACTGGAAAAACAGTGAAAATTTCAATTTAAATTTCAATTCAAATTAATTAAACAGCAGCTGCTGTGTACCACCAGCCACCGTCACCCAGTAGTACACTAGCTAATAGTGCAAACAACAATGTTATAACTAGAACTCTACTCATAATATGCACACACCAGCCACTGTCCCCCAGTAGTACACTAACTTATAGTGCAAACATACATGTAATAACTAGAACTCTACTAATAATACGCACACTCCAGCCACCGTGCCCCAACAGTACACTAGCTTATAGTGCAAACAAACATGTAATAACTAGAACACTACTAATAATATGTTTCAAGCCTGCAAGCAGCTGCTGTGTTAGAGGGTATGCTAAAATTAATTAAAACAGCAGCTGCAGTGTATCAGAATCAGCAAAAGTTAATTAAATCAAGGTAGACAGGCTAGAGTGTATCGTAGGCACAGTCTTAGGCACAGTCTTGTGAGTCAATATACATTAATTTCCTTGGGATTAAAGTGGCTGCAGCAGTGAGTACTACAGTGCCAGGGAGCTGAGCAGAAAAAAGGCGCCAAGGTTTAAAACCGAGCGCAGTCTTGAGATTGCATACCTTCCTGCTGACAGCCTTGTAGCTTCGGGGAACCGAGGGGAGCTGGGGAGGGCTTTTCAACAATCGTAGCCCTCTCGACCCTTTCTGCTGCCAGCCTTGTAGCTTGGGGGTACCGAGGGGAGCTGGGGAGGGCTTTTCAACAACCGTAGCCCTCTCGACCCTTCCTTCTGCCATCCTTGTATCTTCGGGGAACCGAGGGGAGTTGGGGTGGGCTTTTCAACAACTGTAGCCCTCTCGACCCTTCCTGCTGCCAGCCTTGTAGCTTCGGGGAACTGAGGGGAGCTGGGGAGGGCTTTTCAACAACCGTAGCCCTCTCGACCCTTCCTGCTGCCAGCCTTGTAGCTTCGGGGAACCGAGGGGAACTGGGGAGGGCATTTCAACAACCGTAGCCCTCTCGACCCTGATGAAAGGTATCTGGAAATTTCAGACTTACAATCATTACTGTTCGTCAGTTATTGTAGAGCAAAAAAAATGTCTTAAATGTGCGGTTGTTTTGTACTTTGTTTCCTCTCAACATAAAAACTACTTTACCAAACCAGCAGAGGTTCTGCTACAAAGACTGTGCAAGTCAATGTTCAGGTTCTTAGCTCAAAAGATGACTAAGTTATATGTGGCCAAAATCATGATTTAACATAGAAGTGTCTGCTCAACTCAAACTATAGTGCTGCAACTGTGCCACAATAATAACCTCTGCAGCTTTCATCACTTCATTCTGAACTTCATAACAGTGTAACAACTGCATACAAACTTAGACAAATACCTGTAAATATACTGTTTATTGGCAATGTCTTGTGTATAGTATGTCTATGTTGGAAAGTGTTAAAAATAAAATATATTTGGTTGACATTCTGCCACATCCACTTCAAAGCCAGAATCTGTCAACTAGATCAGATTTATTAACAGTTCTGGGTGCTTTAGGAGGCAGTATAGTGTAGTGGTCATGGGCACTGTGCAGCAAACCTGGAAACCTGGTTTCAATCCTAGCCGCCCCCACTTTCATACTGTGTGACCCTAAGCAAGTAACTTAACTTCCTTTTTGCTCCCAGGTTGCTCCTGAAAACAAGATCCAGCTTGATGTGTTTTTCTTGGTTAAAAAATGTCCACCACCCCCACTCCTTTGCCAGGTGTGAGCAAGTGTCTTTCTAGTTGGGATCTTCCATAAGCATTTAGATCCCTATATTCAGGAACCTTCCATGATCACTAAGACAACCATATTTAAAAGGCAACCATGGTGCTAACTATGTAAATGCCATGCTAACCAGGACTAGAACTGTCAGATGGGGTGTGGACCATATTCAAAGATCCCCAATGCATAGCACTTAACTCAAAGCTCAAACACAAAAAAAATATATACTATTGTGCCCATGCAAATGAGGGATATCCTTTGCATGCAAGGCCCAATGGTATATTCAGTGGTTTTAAAACTGATAAACAGTCTCTTTTGCAGTGCTATTTAATGTTTTCAAACCCTTACTCTTATCACTGTGCACAGTGATGCGCAACCCCTCCCCCCAGCTAAGAGTCAAGTAGCAGACAAACAGCAGAAGCTGTCAGTCCCTGCCAGTATCCTCTCCGCCACCTCCAATGGCAATCTGATGATTTGCTCAATACAATATTGCTATCCCCATCTCCAGCATCTAGTGGTCAATCCACCCCAATCATTGAGCTAAGAGTAGATTTATAGAGAATACTGGCTGGGCACAGTTGCCCAGTCAATATTTTTATTGTGTATAGTGACCCCTTGCTCTAAAAAAATAAAAATTAAAAAAAAAACTTTAAATGATTTGAAGAGACAGTGTCCTGTTGTCAGGAATTTATGCACTCCTCTAGGAGTCACTATAGAAAAAAACACTGCTGCCATCCTGACAAAGCATTTACTGTTTGGAATTGTGAGATGTGCTCATGACTGTTTTTCTTTAATTCAACTGCTAGCTCATGCGCTCTGAAAAAAAAACCAACACAGCCAAGATGTTGTTGTACCACAGTGTGGTATTACCACATTCCATTAACTTTGAACTGTAGTACAACAACATTTTGACTGTGACCAATTTCTATGCAGAACAAGGGGTCTATATAATATATATACAGTAGAAGCAGCTTAAAAGGGACACCTCTGTGGATGGCCAATTGTCCCCTTTAAGCGACCATCTCCAATAACAGAAGTGCCAAAAAATTTACATGGAGAAAAATGAATGACAAAACCAAACAGTGCTAGAATACAGAGATACACACAGAGATGTTCAGCGACAGACAGACCGAGACATACAGCACATACAGTGATTGCAATTCTTTTCTGTAGTTGTGCTATTTGTCTAAGTTTTAGTTTCTGTTAATTTTATTCAGAAAAACAATTAAAAAGTTAAAAATAGTGCTGTACTGCACACTGTGGCAAACTTATCTGTCCGATGAAGTCTGGTGAAGTCCTCACTTGAAGAAATTAATTATTTTCTTCTGCCATGATTCAGTAGCCATCTGCTGGATTATTACACCCTTCCGGTTGAAGCGATGTTTCCGATCTTCCCTTCTCCCATGCCAATCCTACAGAAGGCCACAGTAGATCTGTGCATCCTTGTTGCTAAGTGTATCCTCTTCTGTGATGTTTTCAGATTCTGCTTATTCATCCTCAACCGATCCTGCATTCAAAGTGTTTAGAGACTCACATATTGTTGTGACAGTGAGAATCCCCTCTGTTGCTTCATCTGCGTTGATGTTGACAAAGCACAGAAATTCCTCAGAGGTCAGATTCTTGGGCAGGGGAACATCTGCAAGGGGATTATCAGTGGTAGGGAGTGCAGCAGCGCCCTCTTCTGCACCCTCCATGTCCACTGTACTGTAGCAACGACACAGCGAATATTTGCTAAACGTTTGAAAGCATTTATACTCTGTAGGTGTTAATTGTTTAATTGTTAATTGTTTAGTAGCTACTGATTTTCACAAACTCACTCAGTCAGTCAGCCCTCGGCTCCCAAAGTGCCAACCTCTGAGCGTATGATTTGTGTATAGTGAACAGAACAAGATAACCCTCTTGTTTGTTTTGTGGGTTAAAGTCACCTTAGTCTCAAGCTCTGGAGAGACTCAAACTGATAACCTTTTGTTAGCATACCCAATTATCAGGCTCAGATAATTCTGTCTTTGGGGGGCCAGATATCTTTGCCTACGGGCACCCAACCAGGTCTTTCAAATGAACCCTTAGAACTCTATGCAATACTTTAGAGAACTCTATCCATTTCCCAGTTTGGTATACAATAAGCTCATACACAGTGTTACTTATAACATTTAAAAGCTCCACTTAAAATAAAAAGAAATGTCAAGGCACTCCAGTCAGTTTCTGTTGTAAAATATATCTTTACTTTAAAATACCAAAACAGAACAATAATTACAGAACAAATATATCCCAACACATACAGCCTTAAAACAAACAGGTAAAAGTGCAGTTCCTCCAATGCATACATTCAGACTGGTCTAATCTAGTATATGCTTACTTTCTTTCAGTGCTTTGATAGTTTCTCTTCTCTCAGTCAGAAATATTGTCTTCTGTGTCTCTGTCAAGGTTCTCTCAGCAATTAAACACAGTTCTGAGCCGGCCTTCTCTGAGGTCACATAACTCCGCCTTGGTATAACAGCATCTATATTTTATCTCACAGGATGCCCAAATAAAATATTTAAAAACACATAATAGGTGATCTCACTGCCTTGTCTCCCTCAGGTTAACCAAACCAAACCGGTTTGTGCTCTGCTACATATACATTTCAAAAGTTTCTTTGATCTAAGTCACTGTATTCAAAGCAAAAGTGTATTTACCTCTTTAATTTCTTCTGGACCTTGGAATCTACACCTCAAAGGTCTCTCTGATGTGATTCAAGGGTTCCCCAGGAATGTTTATTGGACCTTCAAAATTCATCTGGGTCCTTCCTGGCCCAGACATCAACCTCTCTTCAATGTCCATTCTGGCTTCTGTCTGACACCCGTCCCTTTCAGGTTCTTCCTGACAACTATTGCAAGTCAAAGGATTTTCCCTGAGGGAATTATGAATAGCTAATCTTATTTCCTGGGATGAAAGCAAATTGACAAGGTAATTGCACCCCAGATATCTGCAGTTTAGCTATGTTCTGTCCTTTGAACTTATCCCTGGGGGGTCTTGATGTGTCAGTTCCAGTAAGACAGTAGTTTCCTCAAACTGACCTTCCCATCACATATTTTATATGTAATAAAAAAATTGTTACAGCACTCAGAGCTTGCTGTCTACATCACACTGATCACCTGATTACTGATTACTGATGTGATATTTCAAAGCATATCCAGCCACAAATCATCCCCAATAACAGGCTTACAATGTCCCCTTTAAAGGTGTGAGGGTTCCATTATATTGCATAGCCACTTTATCAGTGCCTGGAGGATCATCCCCTTTAAGCAAATGTCCCCATTTATCACTTCCCGATTAAGTGGCTTTGTGTATATATGTATATATATATATATATATATATATATATATATATATATATACATATATATATTACACAAATACAGGTTCCATATGCTCATGCCCTTTTGTGTGGTTGCTAGCTTGTAAAACCACCTGTGAACAGGTAACACAAATAAACGGCATTCCAATGGGAAAAGAACCAAAGAAGCAATGATTAAAGTGCCAAAAAAAAATCAAGGTTTATTGAAGAAGAGCTACATGAAATACTATGGAACTAAAACCTAGTGCTTCAGGTCTCCACATAACCCTTCATCAGGGGGTGTGGAATAAGGCAGACCATTTGCTTATCAACTGCACTGTTAAAGAAACAGTGCCAACATTAGATAGTTTGGCTCCATGCAATAACAGCATATCATTAACAGTGAACATCATAACAGCGAGTCTGGAATAGTGACACCAGCAATAGCACATACCAATAATAGCACAGCACATTACAGCTACTAAAGCTCACAACCGGACAGAGGGCAGCCTCCCAACAACAACACTGGTTTCACCAGCAACACTCTGCAGCACTACCTGGGCCATTGTTTCAACACTTATACGGGCCCTCTCCGGCATGTCATTTATGACCCTACGATCCCCTCACCATCTTCAGACAAGGATAAGAAGCCAAAACACACAGCAACATTTATACCAGTCTAGCCAGCTGTTTTAAATTGTATTTAACGTGGAGGGCTCTGCCCCTCGTGCCCCCCAACCCCCATATTTCTAAGATTCTTACTCCACACCACACATTGATGGTGAAGGTATTGGCTATCACCCATCACTCAAATGAGCAGACACTATATTTACTTTTAGCTATACTGTGCAAGTCACTGTTTAAACATACTCGCAATATAACCATTCGCTATTGTTGATTCGCTCTTATTGAGTAGCTATTTTAACTTCGCTGTTATCACATGCTACTAATAGTTTTCTCCATTGTAGGCAGACTCAATACATCATAAAAAATATATATAAAATGACCCCACCTAACTGAATAATGTGAAAACATAAGGGACATTTTAATACAATCAGCAAAGCAGAATCATGATTATGAGTTCACAACATACAGTATGTAAAACATATAGTAGAAACAGTATTGGAAAATGAAAGGTAGCTCCATAACATAAACACACACAGTACCCCATGATAATATCACCAATAATAGAACAATCACATGGAAAAAGGTTTTATCCTTGATGTCATAACAACATTATAATCCAAATATGATGCTCTAATTAAAAAGATACATCATGAACTTAAGCAGCTATCAAAATTATAATATTACTTAATGGTGAATTGCTGCACAGAAAAAACTTCATCACTACAAAAACAAAACTAACAGAGACATTTTTTTCTAATAATAATTCATAAAGCAATTAATCCCTTACAAAAAGAAAATCCATTTTTTTGACTGTTTTCCACTTACTTCTGTTTTAATGTTGTTTTTCTGATGTTTTGTGGATTACTCTTGTCTTCTTTTCTGAAAAGGATTATTTTCCCTCAACCACTGAAGATTTAGTTAGGATTTAAAAATGCTTCTAAACTTGTTTCAAGAAAGTAAGACTAAACATGGCTCGAAAGTAGATTTTCTTTTTCGGTTCAAAAGCATTTTTTTAGGCCTTGAGCTGATTTACATATTTACCATTATCCCTGCAGTAATTCCTGTGTTTTATTGCAAAATGCCCCACCTTGTGAGACTTGTATGGGCATACCAATGTATCTTCAACCAGTTGTACCAGCAGAGTTTGTGGACCAAGTGCCCAGCCCCAGCGGGAACAATTCAACATAAGGTAAGTGGAACTGTTGGTTTGTGAGCCTTTTATTGATGTGAGACTCTACTTTATGAATATTATCTGCTTTAACCTTCTACCCTGTAATGAGCAGCATAAGGTGGTGGTATTCAGGAACTCTTATAGCTTAAAATTCATGTCATAGCAATAGCTACCGTAAAATCCACATGCAATTTATTTTCTGTCTCTCTGAAATGCATACTACTACTCTAGACAGTTTCTTGCCTGTTGACTCTTAAGACTGCTATTGGACGCTGGATTACTGACTGACTTGAAGCCCCCACACACCCCATCAGGTAGTGGTTACACAAAGTTGTTTGCCAAAACAGTGAGGGCCTCCCTGCCAGTGGGCTCTTGAGTTCTCCAGCTAGCATGGTGGTGTCCAGGAACCCCTGGTAGCAGCTCCTGGATTAGTCATCTGGTGAAAGCCTCCACAGTGGTCAAAAAGACCATAGTTTGCTTAAAGGAATGAGGGGCCCCCCCGGCTAGTGGGGCTCTCAAGTTCTCCAGCCAGTGTGGCAGCAACCTGGAATCCCTTCAAGTGGTTCCTGAATTAGCAGTGGGGGAAAGCTTCCACATTAATTTAATTAATGCAGCCCAGTGTTATGCCTTAGAACAGCAAGAAATAGGCTCCTATTTGGCCCAGATACCTCACACCAATCAAACTTTCACAGGGAACCCCCCCGGTATTGACCTTGGTCCATAATGGTGACCATGGCTTGTCCATTACTTGCCCAGGATTTTCTGATCCTTTGTTCGGCCACTAGTAGCCCCTAGGTTATGGCAAATATAGTTCTCCTTTGTTTGAACTCCTGATGTGACCCAGGCACTATTGACTCTTGTGCATGCGCTGAGAATCACAGATACACGCTAAGTCCCAGTGGCTATCTTGTGCAAGGCACTCATGGCAGACAGTGGGGATGGACCCTGCAGTCTGAAGTTCTCCAGTAACTGGAACCAAGCATCTTCACAGTTTTCTGCTCGCTGCAGATCCAATCTTGTTAATGCCCAGATCATGAAGGATCTCTCATTCGTGACAGCTACCCAAGAGCTCTAAAGCATGGCCCAAATGACTGTAAGTGACCCATCTGTCCTATTTTCAGGAGTCATGTTGTTAAGAGCAGTCCATTATTCAGGTTGCATACCTGCCACACTGGCCCTGATGATTCAAATAAGTTTGCTTTTTTACAAAGCATAATTTAGTTCAGATTTGGAGAAGATGCAAAAAAAAAAACAGATGTAGTATGGTTTATACAAATATGTTGCAAGTATATGTTGCAAGTAGTTTATTATGGATGTGCCTTGCACATCAGGAGTTTTATTCTCAGTGGGATTTCAGACTTTTACACCTATCGTTAGTCTCCCATGCTTACTTGTTTCTATTTTCCAACCCTGCTCTTTGAAGGGGAAATCCCTCTCCTAAGTATGCAGGCATGGACACTGGCAGGATTAATAACATTTTTAAACTCTGGTCCTGCATACTCTTTCAAGATATTCTGTTAAAAAAGAACAGCATTGGAAAATGTAACCAACTCTATTTGGATGGCTAAAAATAGGTGTCCAAGTCTAAAATCCATTTGAAGTTGCCCAATAAGACCTCACACATAACACTGGATCCCCAAGTATATACCTAACCATTCTGTTGAATATGGAGTAAAAAAAAAACAAAATTTATTTAATACAACATCTAAAAACAGGTACGGTGTACAAAAATACCCAAACAGACTACTATATTAACAGTATATTAGCATGTAGATGGCCTTCTGACTGTAAAAATAGAGTTCCTTAGCAGTATTTTAGCAGTCAATCAGTTTAGCATTCAGTTTAGCAGTCATTCTTAGCTGATTCTAATGTTAAATACTGCTAACCATGTTTACTGTTATTAAAAGTCATTAGAAATCAGAAGCAGTATAAAGATTCCACAGAATAACCCATACAAAACTGCAGTCACCAATGCTTCACCCATAGAAGCTGAGCATCAAGAAAACATGCATTGTTTGACATGATTTGAGTGCTCTTAAACTAAACCAGCACACAACAAAAACTCAATTTGTGCAGTTGAGTGCTTGTTGAGTATTTAAATTAGTAACTGAGTACTGGTTCAGGATTTTAGTTTTAGAATATGTTAATTTGAGATGCATTTGAGCACAGATTGAGATCTTAAACTTTCAGAAAGCACTCAACAAAAATTCAACTTGCCAGATTGCAGGATCCTACAGTCCTTGTCCTCCAATAGCTGCAGTTCTATACTGATTCGACTCAGCCTTGGCTGTTAGTACTTGAAGACCCACCCAGCCAGCAATGGAATTTGGTTTACCCACCCTCTTAGCTGCAGGCTTCCAGTCCCATCCCCAAGCCTATGCTGGGACTCTGCACAGTGCCCACTACACGTGAGTGTCGATGTGATCACTTCTGACTCTAACAGTTCAAGAAATTGGTTCATCATTCATCCATGTTCATCAAATGCAGAAGGACACTGCTGTGTTACAGGACCATAATTAAATTTACTGAATTCAATGTACAGCATTACACACACACTCTCACAGCTGATATTTCACAGATGCTCTATGCATTTTCTCAAGGTGTGATTTCAAGATTGCAAAACCCTATATTTATAGTGCTTAATGGTAAGACATTTAAAGGGACAACACAATTTCCCATCAAGATGCTTACATATAGTAGATATACTGTATATATTTTTTTAAATCATACAAAGGGGCTGGACCAGTAGTGCTGAGGGTTGAGGTGCTGTATGCCACACATCGCTCCACTCTGATGACTGAGTTTGGAAGCAGATTCCAGTTGCTGGGCCAGCTGGGGAGGGGAACAGACTGAGCTTGGGACTGCTCTCTCTTTCTATGGAGGGAGGGCTTATATGCCTAACCTCTGACTGGTAATAGCACAGGCAAGGGCGGCACAGAAGAGAGGTGCAGTGGGCTGGTGATGCTTGAGTGCCTCTACATGCATGCCTCACGTTGGCTGCAGAAGTGATGAGAGAAAACTGGAAAATGGAACCTGGCATTTCAGTGAAGCTCTACATGTTTGTCTATGGACCCATACTGCCACCCTAACCATGGTCTTAACTAGATTATGTCTCAGATGGGGGGGTGGGAGTTTGGCCCTTCCTCTCTTGACCCTGCCATGGGGGAATTTGTGGTGGTGCCCCTCCATGAGGTAGGCCCCAGGGAAGACAAGCACCAATCTGTATGGAGTGGGACAGTGCAGAGATGCCCCCCAAATCATCCTTCTGAATAGATTAAAAAAAAAAAACATGCAAAATGTAATGAGCTGCAAAGTGCTTTTTTTTGCCATTGTCCAGTCGCCATCTGTTCGACCCTGCCACCTATCCCCATCTCTCAAGACTTACCCACACTGCTGGAATGCATCTTGACTTACCTCCTGGGTGGTGCTATTAGGGAGGGGCCTCTCATAGAAATATAGAAGCTGTAGACAGCCTGACAACACAGCAAGGTGTCCGTCTGCGGTGCTGTCATCCCTGATTCAGAGTCGGAGGGCTGGCCGGGGAAAGAGGGACTGATCATTCCATGGACTGCTCTCCCTCTCCAAGGGGGAAGGAGGTACTGTGTCCGGTGCATTGAGGATTCCTGGTGGAGGCTGTGGATCCTGCACAGCCAGCACCTCACGTTTTGTGGGGTGGATGTTGGCGACATTGCATGTCCCCACCCCCAGGAGGAAAAAGCAGCAAAAAGCCATCTGCTAATCATGGTCCCTGCACTGCTGCTCCTCATCAGACTGTAGTCCACTGGGTGGGGGTCTCGCTCCTGTGACCACACCCTAGGGAGCAAGTCAGGGCTTTGCAACCCAAGTTCCCATGGAGGGGTCTCCTACCTTGGTGCCCCATCCAGGGTAGGAAGCCTGTTGGCTAGGAAAGCAATTGGTGGGTTAAGGGACCGGAAAAAACAGGCCACAAAAAAAAAAGTAATATAGAAGTTGTCAGCAGAAAAGGACCTCTTGGCCCACCTACAGTGGCCTAAAATGCCTTCCTACTGTGCTATCACAGACCCAGCTCTCTCTTCAAATGGATACTGCTTTGTGATCCTGGGGAGTGGGGACTGCTTTAGTTGGTTGCATGGGTCTAATGGAGGGTGGATATCCTCCTGCACAGCTGATTTTTTTTTGTATATGCTAACCCACATGGAGGCATGGTGTGCAATGTCATAGTGGCGCAAAGAGCACTGAATGTTTGCCGCACCTCCCGAAGATCTCAAACACCAGCTATTAGACTCCCAGTCTTCACCAGTGGTTGGTCAAAAGTCAGATGATTCCCTCCCCCCTGTGGAGGACAGCAGTCTATGGGACATTCAATCCTTCTCTCCCAGGCTAGCCCTCCAACATTCAGGGCACGCTTCCTAATCCAGGACACCAGCGTTACAAGTAAAAGCATTACCGCTGTGTTGGCAGGACAGCAAAGTGGGATTGTAAAGTGCTCAGCTGTGCTCTTCATTAATTTCACCTAGCAATATGTGGCAAAACACAATAATAAAAGAAGGCAAATAAAACAAATGATTTTTTGTAGCATTTTAATGTGTACTCCTCACACACCACATTTTGCCATTTGTATGCATCAACATTTGGTTTTACTCGCCAGTGTTCAAAAGTGAGCAGTATTCACTATGAAAATATCTTATCAGGAGCCCTGAGTGGCACAGCACAATGTTGGCATCACATGTGGCACAGTGCAATGTCTGCACACTGGTTTACACAGCATAGGCTTCTTGTCAACACCAAGAAAACTAAATGTATGCTGTTTGGCTCAAAACCGAAGCTCGCCTAGTTTGCCCCTAACAACACCAAAATTCTCAGTATATCAACCCCTGACAGCTCGACCCTCAAGCAGGTAAGAGAATTCACATACCTGGGGGTCACACTAGACCCATCTCTTACATATGAGCACCATATCAGCTCAACGATTAGGAAGGTGAATCAGCGAATAAGCTTGTATTATCCTCTGCGGCACCTACTGAGCCCTGATGCAAGAGTTGCGATTAGCCATGGTCACCTCCTCCCCATTCTGGAATACTGCTTCTCAGTAATTGCCCTCACATCCCCTTCACTACTAAGTCACTTGAACACAGCCTATAATAATATTTGTAGATTCGTCAGCCCAACACCATTCCAGACCCACCACAGCCATCTCTACCAATCCTTAGGATGGCTCCCCCTGCTGATTGCAGAAACCTCATGCTTGGTTTGTTCATGGCAAGAGCCTTACAGGACAGGGATGGATCACCTCTGTCATGGTTGATGATATCAAAATGTAACAGGCGAGAATGGAGGTCCTCCACAGGTAGATGGCTGGAATGCCCCAGGCGCTCTACCGAGTTGGGAAGTAGAGCATTCTCATCTGCTGCACTCAAGTTCTGGAACTCCCTCCCCAATGAATTGCAGGCACCAGTCTAACCCCACACATTCAAATGGAACATCCGGGAAGCTATGTTAGGAAAACTGTTATGCAAATGCCTTACCAAATTATGGTATACATCACCTTTAACATATGACTAGTCGATAACATATATATGCACTTAATGCTGGATGTCTGTGTCATGTATGGCTAGAGGCCTTGGAGGCTCTGACTATTTGTTCTATGTATGTACACCATACGGTAACTGTTGCCATCACTGTTTTTGTATACTTGATGTTACTCCTGTTCCACTGTGATTTTAATGTAATTATGTTGGTATTATTTGTGCCACCTGAGTGGCCCAGGTCATACCTGAAAATGGTCCCTGGGATCAGTGTACCCACCCGGTAAACAAACAAATAAATAAATAAATGAAGTACTGTGTCAGCATCACCATGGCACAGCATAGTGTTCGTATGCCGCATGGCAGTGTCATGTCGGCATTGCCTACGGCACAGTGATGTGCAAGTAGTGCAAGTGGCACAGTTTACTCACAGCTGTGCACAGTATGGTGTTGTCAGTGTATGTAGCACCACACAGTATCTGCATGTCATCTAGCAAAATGCAGTGTCTGCATAGAACATGGCACCATGACTGACAGCAGTGCATGTAACATAGTGTGTTATCAGCAGTGCCCATGGTACTGTGCGGTGTTAGCAGTGTATATTGCACTGCAAGGTGTCAGTCCTGCAACTGGCACAGTGCTGTGTCAGCACTGTTTGTGACACACTATGGTGTCTGCATTGCACGTGTCCTAAAATGACGCTGTCACTACACATGGCACAGCAGTGTCCGCACTTCATATTGTATAGAACGTCTTTTTTCAGTGGATGTGGCACAAGGAAGTGACAGCAGTTCTCATGGCACAGCAAAGTATCAGTAGCACATGTTGCATAGCAAAGTAACAGTAGTGCACATGGCACAGCATGGTACCAGCAGAGCATGTGGGACAGTGCAGTGACACTGGTGTGGGTGCACATGTGGTACAACCACAGAAAAGTGCAATGTGTAGTGTCTGCCACCAGGGTGGGTTGTCTCAGGAGCCTGCCATCTCTGCCGAGTGGATTCTGGGGGGGAGTCATTCCCCTATGTTGGGAGGAGTGGTTGCAGGTGAGATAAGACTGAGGTACATGTGCCACTCGAGGATGGCTTCTACTCCCTTAAGCTGCCTGTATCTGTCCCCATGAGTAAAGCTACCAACAGTCCCTATTTTCCCAGGACAGTCCCTATTTTAGGCAGTATGTCCCAGTGTCCCCACAAGTTTTGCAAAATGTCACTTTTGCCCTGGTTTTTGCTTACTTGTCCCAGTTTTGTCCCTTTTTTTTTGCTGACTGCTAATCCATGAGTGAGTTATTTCAGCACCACTGTGATGCTACTCAGGCAGCAGTTTGCAACTTCAATCCCTGTGCCTATGTTGCACCACAATCATGTCAGAGGGAGCACAGTAAAGCATGTTCCTTTCTGTTAGATTAGACTGGGTAGTAGTGCAAACAAGTGCATGTGGACATCTGCCTGCCAGCAGCTGAGAGGGGCTCCAGACAGAGAAGAGACTGGCAGCAGTGAACTAAGGTACCCAAACCTGATCAGGTGTAGGGAAGTGTATGAAAACAATCTGGTGTGGTGGTAGGAGTCACTGAAATGAAGTTTCCTCAGCAACTGAGGTGAGTGTAAATGGGTTGGATGGGACTGTCAGGAGGAGCAATACATGCAGCTCGAATGTCTGATCACAATTTAATGTAGGTTTGCTTCTAATGAACTTTCTGTACATCATGATTTGGAACTTGCTGCAGCAGAATGATGTATTGTTTTAATCTGGATGTTTGCTACTGGTGTTACTGTGGGGTGGCATGGACAGAGCAAGCAGCAACATTTAATAGATTATGTGCAGCGCTGTCTGTGGCACTACCTGTGGGAGTGACACGGTGGGGGAGAGGGGTCATGGTCAGGATGGACCGTCCCAGTTTTTGGCCTTGGAAAGTTGGTAGCTTTAGCCATGAGCTACTCTGTACAATTGCTAGACATATAGCATCCCTCAGTCAATGCACAGCCTGTGGGTCTGGACCTCCCAAACAGCCTCTTCACCTACCCAAGCAGCACCCCCTCCCAGTACACAAAGCTGGGAAGCACTTCTCTGCTGTGGATCTTCCATTCCCTGGGCCTCTCCCGATGGGAGAGAGGGGGAGGCAACTGCAGGGGGTGGCTTGTCTATGGAAGAGGGATTCCTGCTGTTGGGTTGGGCAGGATACAGTACATTGCGCCTTCAAGTAGAAGTCATAGACATTGTAGGTGGTAATATGGTCCTCTAACTGCAGCACAACCACCTTCTTGATAACCTTACTACAAAGGGCAAGTTTGAGACAGGTCTGTACTTAGCAGGATGGTTCGCATAAAGGGAGGGTTTTTTCAAGAGTGGATACACAACTGCCTCCTTAAGGGGGATCAGGAAAGATCCCACTCTCCAGTCAACTCCAAACAATCTCTGCAAGGATCGAGCTGATCTCATCTACGCAGCCCACCAAAAGGCACGTAGGGCCCAGATCCAAACTACAGCAGGTTGGCAGCAAAGACCAGATGACCCTCATGATGTAGATGACTTCCAACCTGCAAAAATCTGTCCAAACTGACCAGGCGCTTGTGAAATTCCACTGACCATCACAATGTCCATTGCAAATGGTCTGGCCGATCTCTGACCTGATGGCGGCAACCTTATCTGCAAAACATTTAACAAACTCATCACATTTTTCTTGTGAAAAAGCTCCCACAGACTGAAGACAGATTGGATTGCACAATCTGTTCACAGTCCAGAAGAGCAGAGCTAGTCGATTTCATGCAGTGGCAATCTTCTTGGACAGGAACTCTGCCTTCTCACAGGAGATTGATGATTGATAGCATGTATAATGTTCCATCAACCTAAGCCTGACGTCATCAAGGCCAGATTTCTGCCAGGCCCTCTCCAGCCTTCACCCCACTCTTCTCAACTCCTTCAAGGTCTCATCAAGAAATGGAGACCTTGGACAGAGGGTGAGGGGTCAAACATGAACAGGAGCAATGGAATCCAGAGCCGCTGTCACCATTGCATTTTAGGAAAGTACCAGTTTCCCTGGATCCATGCATTTCCTTGACCTATTCGATAGGTCCAGTACTGCCATTATTAGGCCATCAGGGGTCACACATCACAAAGGGTCATACTGGCCACCTCCATAGGAGCAGGCCCATTAGGGGGAGCTCCAAAACCAGACCATATTGTGCGAAGGTCAGACTATCCAACTGGTTCACCACCAAGTCAGAGATCTCCATCCTCAGGAGGAACACCAGATCCAGTGAGTGACCCTTAATCTGGGTAGTGGAGGTAACAACCTGCATGGGGCCCAATGAGGTCATTAATTGGAGGAAATCACATCCAAATTGAGAGAGTTCATCATCAACCCAGGCACTGAAATCCCCCAGAATCAACCATATGGGGATCCCAAAACCATGTCAACAATGAAGCCTGAGATTTCCTGCAGGAATATTTTCCCACCTCTGTTTGGATGGTAGATAAGTAATATCCTGCACCCTATGCCCACCCGCATGATACACTCAAAGGATGTGGTACACCCCAGTGGTACCTCAACAAGGCTCAATTCTGATCTAAAACAGATGACTACACCTCCACCCCCATGATCCCTCCTCGGATGATGTATCACCGAGTAACCTGGTGGGACAGCCGAGGCCAATATTGAGCCTGCATTCTCATCCAACCAGGTCTCGGTGATGCACAACATGTCTGCTGTCCCAACAAGAGCCGCTATAATAGCAGTCTTGTTGCAAATAGACTTGGCATTACATAACACCATCTGTTTACTTTAGGCATATTCTGCTCAAACAAGTAGCCAGTAGCCTCAGCAGTCCCCACTAGCAACTTCTGTGCACAGTAAGTGCTCCCACAGCTTGAGCACCACCTGTGGCAGATAAGTGATGGCCATGTCATTGTGGGTAACCATACAACATCATCTGTCCCTACACAACGACCTGAACTGTAGCTGGCCATTGGCAGAAACTGTGAGGGTGCAAAAGCATGAGAAAATTCCTCAGTTAGAAGGCACTCAGTCCCCCCCATACTGTGGTTACCCTCCTTGATCTTCTCCTATTCTTCTTTGTAGTCCCAGCTTAATTTATTTGACTCCCCTCTCCATTACATTGAAGTCCTCATGTCTTGTTCATTACTGTAGCCTCCAATTATATTCTCCCTTTCACTGTTGTGCCCTCTGTCTTTAAGTCACCCTTTCACTATAGCCACATTTGTGGGTTTTTTTTTGTGCTGCACCTCCTTTTACCATACCCCCAAGTGACCCACATTTTGCTGGTCCAACCTGATTTTAAGCTAAAAAACCCACAGACCCACCCCCCCCAGCCAGACCCACTGAACCCTGAGCTTCCCGGTCCACACATGTGCAGAATGACAGCAAGGCCACATGCTCCTGGCACTCATTCCCAGCATCTCTTTAGCTCCACTGCACAGCCGCGGAATTGACCTTGCATCCTGCGGACATCATAGCATGGGTGAATCAGAGTGAGTGGGATAACGAGGACAAGCCCAGCCGGGAAAACTGAGAGTGAGTCGGTTTCTTTTTTGACAAGCCAAGAAGAGGAACAAGTTAAAAATATTCGTCCGGTTTCCACAATGTTGTCAAACATAGTGGTAGAATCTTCCAAGGAGCCAGGGGGTTATAGTGAGGTGGAGCTGGAGGACTTGGAGGTTGAGGAGCAGTGAGAATCAGAGCATGGTCCAGGATGTGGCCCTGTGTACAGCCTGTGAAAGGCAATGGAAAAGCTGTTCGGTAAGTCTGCAGTTTTTAATTGAATTCATTGCTGCCTCCAGTGATAAATTTGCTGGGTAAGTGAGCAGAGGTCAGAGATAGACCACTGTGTGAGAGTGACTGCGGATTTGCAACAGATGGGAGGGGTAGGCAATCGGAACAGTGTTCTGCACTTGACATAGATAGTGAGAACTGGCCCAAGTTTGAATGAAAAATGAAAAAAAAAACATTTAATTTAGTAGCACTGTGATAGCAGAATTTATAATACGTGAGTGGTGACAGGTCGGTGGCTACAATAAAAATTACTGCATGCAGACTGAAAGTTAAGTAAGACAGACCACCAGACAGGTAAATCTGTGAGAAAACTAACACAATTAGTGTGGCATCCCCTAGCCTGAAGTGCACCCATCTCATGTCTGTGCACCCATCAGGTGATATCTTGTAGTGTTTATTTTTCTTTTTTTAGGCTTTGTTTAGGAAAATTTTACAGGGTTTAATGCTGCCCACCATTAGACAGAAATTTTAAACCACCCCCAGCTCAGCCACCCCTACCTCGCTCGGCCAGCAGTGATCAGCATTCCAGATGGTAAAACTTGGGACCTATGTTTTACTGTCATCCCCTTTGTCATTTCCAGGAGTTGGGTAAAACTTGGGACCTATGTTTTACTGTCATCCCCTTTGTCATTTGCAGGAGTTGAAAATGATGTTTATAGCCACTAGCAGGCAGGGCTAGTTGACTGGAAAAGTCCACCTGCCTGGCAAGATTTTCAGTAGACCAGAACAATTAATTTCAATAATGTTGTTTTGTCTTGCACATAGCTTTCCTAGCTTTTAGTTGTTCTTATTGTTTACTGCTGGGGACTTATTTAGGTTCCTTTTAACAAACACAGCAAAATGTAGAAAAAATATCAAAGAGCAAAAAAAAGCTATGAGTAAAAAGAAAAAAAAGATGACACAATGACTGGGTGGCTTTATCTAACACTGTAGTTCATAGGAAGGTGTTGCATCAAAAATATACCAGCTTTGAAACAGCAACACAAATATTAGGTCCAGTAGGAATATTCCATAGAGGAGACAGGTTTAGCTGTGCATGTGGGGACCCTTTTCATTGTGGCACAAAACCAGAAGTGATCAAGATGGGAAGTCTGGTTGCACACTACTAGGCTGTTGAAAAGCCATGCTTCAGTGAGTAATTTGAGAGCTACTACAGACAGACTTCAGAGCTCTTACACCAAGCAACAAGAAATGTTCTGCAAATAGAAGAAACAATTGGAGCAGACTGTGCATACAGGAACCAAAAGGTAGGATTTTTTTTTTATCTTTCAAGCAGTAATGGGTGTTTACTCACCTGATAAAGGTGATTGTGTTGGTTGGCATCCATGGCACTCCAGACATTACCTCATGGGTTACAGCCCACTTGATAGGCTAATGATGCACATGACCCAGATCAGATTTCCAGTATATACAGGTCCCAGGAACCCCTGCTCTCCAGTTT
This sequence comes from Neoceratodus forsteri, assembly GCA_016271365.2. Taxonomy (NCBI): domain Eukaryota; kingdom Metazoa; phylum Chordata; order Ceratodontiformes; family Ceratodontidae; genus Neoceratodus; species Neoceratodus forsteri. The sequence goes on along the minus strand of CM028131.1, from coordinate 876,791,752 downwards.
GAATTTTCCATAGCTGAAAGGAAGAGAATATAACACAAGCAAGCAATGCACACAATAAAGACTATTAAAGATGAGATATGCAACACAAGGTATAATAATGGGGCCAGAGGCCTGAATTTATTGCCTATTCTGTACACACTACTCGAACCATGGTTCAACTTGAGTTCTGGTGCAGCGGAATAAGTTTGAAGGAGTAGGGACCTCCTGAATCTCTTCCTTCCTTTTTCTTGTAGTAGCTCCGATCATACCCAGAGGGCCTTGGAGTGCCATGGATGCCAACCAACACAATCACCTTTACCAGGTGAGTAAACACCCATTGTGATTGGTTGCATCTCATGGCACTCAGACATTACCTCATGGGAGATAAGAAGCAGTTTAAGTCTCTGGGTGGGATTCGGATGGATCGGAGGGACCGAGAGATGGGGCCGCTGCAAGGGCGTGAGGCGAGGCCGGCCTGAAAGCCTGGAGTTGCTCTAGCCTGTAGTGCCTCGCAAAGGTGTGTAGGGAGCTCCAAGTAGCAGCCCTACAGATGTCCTCAGGAGATACCAGTACCCGTTCCGCCCAGGAGGTGGAGACCGCCCTTGTGGAGTGTGCTGTGATCCCCTGTGGCGGGGTCAGATGCTTTTCCGTATAGGCGCGGAGCACGACCCGTTTGATCCAGCCTGCGATGGTGGTCTTGGACGCTGCTAGCCCCTGTCATTGACCCTTCGAGACGATGAAGAGTCTCTCCATCTTGCAGATGGGTTGAGACTTGGCCAGGTAGACCGAGAGGGCTGACCCGACGTCCAGAGGGTCCGTGGAACTGTTCCCGTCCTGTGGAGTAGGGTGGGTCAGGGTGGGTAGGTCTATTGGTTGTTCCCTATGGAACTTCGTGGGGATCTTCGGTTGGAATGCCGGGACAGTCTGAAGCCGTACTCCTTCCGGGCTGAAGGTGGTGTAGGGCGGTGCGCAGGATAGAGCACCGAGCTCCCCAATTCTCCTGGCCGAGCAGATGGCCACGAGAAAGCGGGTCTCAGGCCTACCCAAGGAGGTCTGCTTCAAGCAGGGGTTCGTATGGTGGTGCTCTTAGGGAGTCCAGTACCAGAGGTAGGTCCCAGGGTGCAACCCCGGGTCTGGTCCTGGGTCGCATGAGGTCCACGGCCCTTATGAACCGGATTGCGTCTGGGTGGGCTCCTGGTGAGTGCCCCTCGACCAGACCTCTGGCCGCCCCTATGGCTGCCAGCTGCACCCTCAGAGAGGAGGGTGCCAGTCCCTTATCCACCCCCTGCTGCAGGAACAACAGGATAGTGGGGAGATCAGCTTGTTCCGGTACCGAGCCTCGACGTTGGCACCACTGTGAGAAGATGGCCCATTGCCTCTCGTATGTAGAGGTGGTGGAGGCGCGACGCGACCGGAGGAGCCTGCCTATGACCGACTCGTGGTACCCGGAGGCCGATAGTCGGTCCCTCTCAGGAGCCAGGCCGTGAGTTTCAGAGTTCGAGGGACAGGTGCATCACGGACCCTGCGACAGCATATCTGGCTGGGTCGGGAATAGGAAGCTGGCCAAGGCAATCTCTGTGATCGCTGTGAACCACGATCTTCGGGGCCAGTATGGGGCCACCAGGATGACAGTGATTCAGGATTTCCGGATTATTTCCACGACTTGAGGAATGAGGGGCAGCGGGGGAAACACATATGCGCCGTGCCGAGGCCACTCCTGAGACAGGGCGTCTGTGCCCTGGGAGTGCACGTCCCTGAACCTGGACAAGTACCTGTCCACCTGGGCGTTGTCCCTTGATGCCATTAGGTCTATGGACACGGGGTCCCATGCTGTCTGGATTAGACGAAACAGGTCTGGATGCAGACGCCATTCTCCGGGATGAATCTGTTGGCGGCTGAGCCAATCCGCCCTTATGTTCAGTTTCCCGGCTAAGTGGACCGCCCCTAGGTGGGATAGGTGAGTTTGAGCCCAGCTCATTACTCTGGCGGTTTCCCGTGACATGGCCTTGCTTCTGGTACCCCCCTGTTTTGCTATGTATGCCACCGTCACGCGGTTGTCTGATTTGATCAGAACCGACTGCCTTTGTATGATGTGCTGGAAGGCCCTTAGCGCGTGGAACACCGCTCTCATCTCCAGTACGTTTATTGAAAGTAGGGCCTCCGTTGGGGACCAGGTGCCCTGCGCTGACTCGTCCCCCAGGCAGGCTCCCCAACCGGAGAGACTCGCATCTGTCTCGATTGGAATCGGGGGAGGTGGTTCCAGTGGAACTCCTCTGGTCAGATTTCCCGGAGTGACCCACCACCTCAGGAAGATCTCACTTCCGCGGGTAGCTGTACCGGGCGGTGCAAGTTGAACTCATTTGGAGCTCCGTTTGCCAGGATGAAATGTTGGAGCGGACACATGTGCCACCTGGCCCATGGGATGAGGTTGATGCAGGAGGCCATGCAGCCCAGGAGTTTCGCGACCTCTGCCACTGTGGTGAGAGGGTGCGACCTTAACTGCCCGGCTAGTTTTCGGAGACTGCGGATCCGCACTGGGGTCGGCTTTGCCCAGCCGTCTGCTGAGTTGATGATGGCCCCCAGATGCTCGATCTGTTGGGTTGAATGGAGCTGGCTCTTCTCCTCGTTCACCACCCAACCGTGGTCCCTGGTGCCCATCGGCGGAGCTCTGTATGAGTGCGCCCTGATCTCTGGACCCGTGCGCACATGAGCCAGTCGTCTAGGTCAGACTATGTCCAGCCCTTGTTCCCTGAGCCTGGCCACCAAGGTGATGGAGACCTTGGTGAAGACCCTGGGGCTGAGGACAGACCGAATGGAGTGCCGGTACTGGAAGTGCTGACCCAGTACGTGGAGCGTGAAACCTTCTGTGGCTCTTGATGATGGGGATATGAGGTGGGCGATGCTTTAGATCGATTGAGGTTAGGAAGTCGCCTACTCTGATCCCCCGTAGGATGGACCGGACAGTCTCCATCTTGAACCGACGCGGGAGCACGTATTTGTTCAGACATTTTAGGTCCAGGATGGGCCTGAGCTCCCCCGACTTTTTGGGCACTAGGAAGAAGATGGAGTACATGCCTTCCCCTTGCTCCTGAACTGGGACTGGTTGAATGGCCCTGTTCTGGATCAGATCTGCCAAGATACTCTGTACCTGGTGTGGTGAGGCCCTCCTTCTGGAGATGGGAGACGAGACGAACCGTTGGGGTATGGACTGGTGAGTCAGCTCTATGGTGTATCCCCTGGAGACCACGTCCCGGACCCACCTGTCTGACGTGGTGATCTCCCAGCGGTGGGCGAACAGAGCCAACCGCTGGCCGACCGAGGGGTACTGAGGGGTTCTCGGGGAAATGGAGTCACTGTTTTCCCCTGAATCCTCTTCCACGGCCTCCTGACCTTTGACCTCTAGGTCTGAAGGAGGAGGGACTTGTAGCTGTTGAAGGCGGAGTACGTGAGGAAGATGTGGGACCCGACCCGAAGGAATGGTTCTGTGAGTAGGGTTCCCTGCGCTTTGGTTCTTGGCCCCGGGCGAAACCTTCGCTCTAGCAGCTGGTAGATGTGAGGGTCTTGATCTATTCCTTAAGAGGTCCCTACCTCTTCCCTCTGTTTCAGATAAGTCTGTAGGCCTTCCCCAAATACATGCCCCCTTAAGGGGTAAATTTTGAAGCAAAGTCTTAGATTCTGAGTCGGGCCCCAGAGTTTGAGCCATAGCGCTCTGCGGGCCCGATTTATGATGGCGGACGCCCTGGCCTGGAGGCGCAAGGAGTCCACTGCCATGTCCGCGAGGTACTTGGCTGCATCGAGGGTGCAGTCTAATAGTTCTGCCTCCCTCGACTTCGGACTTCCCTGCTCCTGCAGTTCCTCCAACCAGCGGATCTGGGCCCTCGAGGTATAGATGGCCGCTGTCATTGCTTTGGCCATGGTACCTTCGATTTCGAAAGTCTTTTTAAGTATGTCCTCAATCTTCTTGTCGGTAGGGTCCTTGAGTGCTATGGTCCCACACAGCAGCACAGTCTTCTTGCTCAAGGCTGCCACTTGGGGGTCGATGGAGGGGGCATTGCACCAGGCGTCGGACTTGTCGCCCTGAATCGGGTACATTTTGAGTAAGTTCCTTCTGTTCGGCATTCTGCCCGGATCCGTGGATTGCCATTCTGTGTGAATCAGTTCCTCAATGGCCGGGCAGACTGGGAAGGTCTCTGGGGTGATGGTCCTTAACTGGATCATAGGGTCTAGCTTGGATTCCGTCTTCTCCCCTCCTTGTTCCTCCGTGGCGAGGTCCATGGTGGCCTTGATGACCTTCATGAGACCGGGAATAGTCTCGAATGCGCACAGTTTAGAGGTCAGGGACGGAGTTGGCTCGAGGTCCTCTATGTCTGAATCCATGCCGTGTTCCTCCTCCTCCCCCTCATCGAACTCGTCCTCTTTCTCCCTCTCTTCAGTGTTGCCATCCTGGGGAATGCTGGGGAGTGGTTCCTCTGGTGCCGTGGCTCCTCTGGAGGGTCTGTCTGACGGGGAGGCTCCGCTGAACGGTCTAGCTCTGTTATGTGTAAGTGACTCCAGCTCCATGATCTTCAGCATGAAGTTTTGCTGGCTCTCCATCATGGCCACCACAGCTTGCTGGTTTTGAATCAGTAGGGAGCCCAGGTCCACCCATGTCGAGTTGCTGGGGCTGGGTAGCAAAGGAGCCAGCGGTGGGGTTCCCTCTGTTAAGGACAGCTCGTCGTCCATGAGGCAGGCTGCGCATAGGGGCCCTGGAGTTTGAGGGAGGAGGTTCGCGCTGCACGCGGTGCACTTCTTTGCCTTAACCATCTGCAAGATAAGAGAGAGAGAGATCTGAGCGGAGGAAAGGACTCTGGCATTTTTCCCCCCCTTAGACCCAGTTAGAAGGCTTCTGTGGTAAAGGCGCTGTGTGAGGGCCCTTATCCTGAGCCACGTGGGTGGAGACTTCTAGTCGACACCTTTCCCCCTTATCCCCAGGTTGGCGATTCTGCTCGGTAGAGCGGGCCCGCTGTGGGAGGGGGCCACGACCCCCCGAGCTGGGGAATGGGATCGAGGATCTGCCTGGCCATGTGTGAGGTACCCAGGCAGTAGCTCATGTCGTCCAACTGGGGTCGCTATGGGAGGGACCCGAGTGAACTGTTAAGTCTCACCTTTTTTTTTTTTTTTTGCAAACGAAGGAGGCCAATGAGTGGCTTGAGGCCCCTGTGAAAAAAGGCTGCTGTCCATGGATGGACCCCCCATTGCTGGCGTCGCAGGAGACAGTGGAGATCCGCACAGGGGGGAGCTTAGGGCCGGAGAGTGCACTGCAGGGCCCTAAACCACTGGCCAGACCGCCTGCCTGCTCGTGGAGGGAGTGAGGGGGATAGAGGTGGTGCAGGCAGAGGCCTGCGCGGGCGTGGGCCTGCTGAGTCGCATCCCTAAAGCTGCTGCCCAGGTTAGAACCTGGATCCTGCAGTACCAGAAAAACATACACTGCCTCCACCAGACCATAAAACAGCTCCTGTTCCCGTCGAGCTCTGCTAGGGGCCTGGGATAGAGGCGGATGGACGTCCCATGAGCTCCCCCGATGGACGTCCCCTGAGCTCCCCCGAGGGATCGGGAGGCCAGTGTCTGGCCTGGGAGCATCGCGCTGTCCACACCCCCACCCAGGTAGGGCTTTTTTTTGGGGGGGTGAGGAGTTCTAGGCGGAGTGCGCGCTGGGGCGTAGGGTATAGGCCGCGGAGTCGCAGGGAGCAGAGGCGACTCACGGCTGTGGATTAGGCCGAGGCCTGGAATTTTTTTGGGCGGCCCGGGGAGTGGCCGAGAGTTCGTGGAGTCACGGGGAGCAGAGGCGACTCGCGAGGCTGAAAGGGGCCCACGGCCTGAGGGTGAAGGGGCAGCAGTGGGTCAGACGACCATGCAGGTCGCGGGGAGTAGAGGTGACTCGTGGGCCTAATGTGAGGCCTTGCAGCAAGGGAGGTGTAGGCAATCCTCGGTCAGTCGAGGGGCAGAAGGCGACTCACGGGCGACCAACAGGCAGCGGACTGGGCGGCGTTTCAGTAAGGCTCGCGGGGGCGGCTGGTGTTAGAGGAGTCGCGGGGAGAAAAGCACTTGCGGCAGGTAGCGAGAGAAGGCCTCAGAGCGGAGGTCGAGATAAGACCGCTGGAGTCGCGGGAGCAGAGGCGACTCATGGAGAGTTCCTGGCGGCGGGCCTGCTAGGGGACGCGAGTGCAGCAGTGGCTGCAGAGGAAGGCAGCACGCTGGTTTTGGTCTGAAGGGCCCACCAGGAACCAGCAGCTTTACGTGCTGTAGGAGGGCTCAAGATGCCTGGAGGCCTCCAGGAAATGATAGAAGCACATAACTAGCCACATGAAAAAGAAATCCTAAAACGAATGGACTGTATTCATGTAGAATTTCTGGAGCCAGAGGCTCCTCCATAAACAGTAACACAAAATGCTATCCATAGTTCTTGAACAACAGCCCAAGAAGGCTAAATAAAATGCATTTCCTACCTTAAAGGATGAGAGCAGACAGGGGTTCTCTGGATGCTTCTTGCCTATTCAGATGCACAAATTACAACTGAGAGCAGGGGTTCCTGGGACCTGGATATACTGCAAATCTGATCTGGGTCATGTGCATCATTAGCCTATCAGGTGGGCTGTAACCCATGAGGTAATGTCTGGAGTGCCATGAGATGCCAACCAATCACAAACAGTAATTTGATGAAAACTATCTAGGCCAAACTGTACAGAGCAAGCTCTATTAGATCTGAAGGAGGGACCACAAAAAGTTTGAAAATAATATACAAGTAAAAGTCAGTCTAGTTCTTGCTCCAGAATCCCAGCCTTCGCTCTGAAGGGGCTGCTGCATCTCTGCAAATTCAGATCTGAGTGAGGGGGAAGTTAGTTGGGTTTATTGGTTAGTGCAGTAAATTAAACTTTGAGCTATGGAGGACTAGCTCTGAGGGGTCTGTACTGTAGCCTGTGAATTCAAACCTGAGACTAAGTAAAGAAGGAAATACTTAGATATTTCAGGGGCTGCTGTTATTTTAAAAATTCAAACTTGAGGAAGGGAGTTGGGTTAAATTAGTGCAGTCAAAGTGCACAGAAGTGTACCCTTCTTCCCAGCACTTCAGCCAAACACTAGGCTTTCCGGGGAGGGGGGCAGTATTGGAATTAAACTTTAAGCTATGAATCTGTCATCCCATTTAATAACAGTGATGTGTGGGCTACAGGAATTCACTACAGAGCTTGGAGGTTTGAGGGAGGCAGGGGGGTTAAAGAGTGCTGGGGGGTGCATTAGCCTGTAGTTGCTGAGGGGAAAGAGGGCCAAGGGAGCCTGTAGGGGCCAGTGGGGAGGGAGGCCAAGGGAGCCAGTAGCTGCTGGGGGTGGGGAGCTTATCACCAACATGATCCATGTATCAGGGCAAATGATTGGGTCAGGGTCTGCAGGGCATGGTCACACTATGGACATGCTTGGCATTCTGTGCTGAGTAGGACCATGGAAGTATGCACCACACCGTACCTTTTGCACTGAACTGCAAACCTGAAGACCAGGGTTTGAATCCCACAGCCCTTTTTTACATACTATGTGATCTTGTGCAAGTCACTTAATTTTCTTGTATTCTTAGGTCACACCTGAAAACAAACTTAGGCTTAGTGTGCTTTTCCTGGTTAATCAGTTTCCTCATCCCATTTCATTAAAACTGGGTTATTAGCCCATCAGAAGCTCCAATAACCCACCTGGGCTACTGTTCTGAAATACTGGCCACCTGGCTATCCAGCACACTAAGGGGAATTAGCTGAGCCCCTCCCCAAACACCTTCTCTTTTCTTTCCTGTATTATTTTATATCCCTTCTCTGTGTCTTTTTTCATAGTTTGACCCAACTGTACCTTTAATTCTAAATTAACCCTTTTCCTTACTTCTCTGCTGTTCTATATCCCTCTTATTTCTCAGCTCTCTGTTTTTGCTCTTGCTATGGTATTTTCTCCATATCAACCTGATTTTCTTTTATAGGTTTGACAGGACACAAACTGGCCTTCTTCATCAGATAAGTATCATTCTGTCTTTAACTTGTTCATGCCACCCTATTTACTTTGTAAGAACTACAGATCCTTCGTGTCCCCTTTTTTGTATTTTATTTTACAGGTCCTTAGACATCCTACCTGAAAGACCTACCTCCAGCTCCCTATTACTCAGGTAAGAGACTCCACTTCTACCTATAGGTGAGTGGGCTGTATGCTGTAGCCATGCCTATTACAGTGTGTGTCAGAGTTGAGCATGTGGGAGGGAGTGAGAGTGCCAGGGACCTTGGAGGGAGAGGGTTAGTACTGTGGCTGTGGAGGAAACAGGGTCATTTTTGGGGACAGTGAAGGTGGTCATTGTGGAGGGAGGGTGCTGTCTGGGGCAGTGGATAAAGGGGGCTAGTTTAGGATACTTTGGAGGGTGGGGGCTAGTGTCTGGGCAACTGTTTTGTGTTGTGGAGGAAGGAGGCTAATGTTGTGGCATGGTGGGAGGGAGGCTATTATCCAAAGCTATGCAGTGAGAGGCATTTGAATTGGGGCTATGGAGGGAAGAAGCTAGTATGGTGGGGGCCATGGAGGGGTGGCTGGTGGGTGCTTTGGATGGAAGTGGTTTGGTGTAAGATGCTTTGAATGGAGGTGGCCTGGTGTAGGGTTCTGCTGATGGAGGTGGGCTGGTGAAGGGTTCTGTGGACAGATGTCACAAAATGTCCTAGCATGGGGATGTGGTCAGCAGACTGGGAAATGGAAGGGATCATCTGGCCAGTAGTTCAGCCGGAGCTACGATCCCTTCTCTCTCTTACAGGACAGCATTAAAATTTATAAATTTGACAAGGCAGGACTATCACTGCAGCATAGTAATGGGCTATGAAACCCAACAATCTCACATCTTTACTTTAGCAGAAGTGTGTTTGTATGTTCACAATAAGCTCCAAAATGCACCACAGTGCATCTAAAACCCAAGAGCTCTTGTATAACTATTTCCTCTAGCAAAACTACTCAAATTATCCAGTAAAGCATAAGGGCTCCTTCTATTTGTGGCTGTGTGTTATTTATTATGGGCCCTCCTGGCTGTTATGCTTTTTTCCTCCCACCAATCCTTTAGAGTACCAGGGGCTAACTAATCAGCCACCGCGCAGCTCTAGGATATGTAGTGCTTGCCGCTTGCATGCCTTTCTTGGGGAGCCCACTGATTTCCCCCACCTACCTCCCACAGCTACGTTTAAGCCCATTTGGGTCATTGGTCTTCAGCTGCAGTACGGCTTTTCCATTGTGACGCCTATCTTTTTTATTATTTTTATTTTTTTGTAAACTCTATTTTTGCACTCCAGATGCCCAGGGCATCCTTCCAGACTCACACAGAGACTCACACACAGACACACACACCTATTTTGCCAACCCTTGGCAGCCTGGTCATGAATTAGAGGGACCTACCATGAGATTGGGTTGCCCGTGGAAGATTACGATTTGAGTGGGTCCGATGGCGGGATGTTGGTAAGTCTTTGGGGTCTCCTTCATCTCCGCTGGTCACCAGAGGGCTTTTCCTATATGATTGCCCCTCGGAGTTACAAATGTGAAATTACTTCTAATGGCACTACATGCTAATGTCCACTGGAACTCCGCCCCATGCAGCTGCAATGCCACTTGTTCCTTGCACTGCCCCTAACCACTGCCATGAGCTGCCCAAGAGCAGTGTATTCCCTGGATCCCTCCCCAGGAAGGGAGAGCAGTCCTCCGGATGCTTGATCCCTTCCATCCCCTACTAACCTCTGATGGCCTGAGCTCATTCCTGAACTTGGATCGCCGGTGTGGCATCCAGCACCTCAACCCCTTAGTGCCACCAGGCCAGCCTTGTGGCCCCCATCATGTGCTTTTTTTTTTCTTCTCCCAGTCCCTTCCTACCAAGCCCCTCAGGACACTTACACTCAGCTGCCATGCCACTTAGCTAGTGTTTCTTGTCATTTCTTGCTGGCTTCCTTCCGCACCCTCATAGCAAGCCCCTTGGTGGTCTTCACATAGGCACTGTGTGACTGATCGGTAGAGTGAGGTATATTTGCTCTAGCCCTTCCACCTCCCAAAACATTCCCATCTTTTTTCCCACCCACATGTTGTAGGCCACAGTCTGAACTCTGTGTGGGCTGAGACTTGAAAGCACCTGCTGGCACTGTCACTGTAGCGTACTAGCACTAAACTGATAGCTACACAGCCACAGCATTTCTGATTGTCAGTTTTCTGACCAACCTACCTGCCTGCTTCATATAGTCGGAGCCCACAGATCCCTCCCCCACTAGATGCCAGGGAAATGTTAAATATAGTTAAAAATCACTATTTAACATTGGCTACAGGGGAGGTAGCCCACTATACCGTCAGGGCTATACCTTTAAACCACTGGCCTCCTGGGACAACTCAATACCCCCGAACCACCAGTGTCCATTTTTTAAATAATTTAGGGACCACTAGCCTAAAAGCATCCTCACTAGCCCATCAGGGCTACCACTTAAATCTGCTGGTCACCAGCAGGCCACCTAGGGGAGCTGTGGGAGTTTTGCTGAACCCCTAATATCCCTTTATTCTCTTTTTTTTACCTGTCTGTATTTTCATTTTCATTAGTCTCCTTACTTTGACCTAAAGTGCATCTTTTCCTTTAAAACTCCCCTTCCTTTACTCCTATACTGTACTGTACCATTGTTCTATCTTTCCACTCTTTGTGTCTACTCTCGCTACTAGAAGTTCCCCATACTAATCAGTTTTTCCCATTAATCATATTAATATCTTTGTTCAAGTCTACCCCCCCGCCCACATTCTCTCTCTAATCTCTCCTCTAGGATCTCTGACCTTTTGCGTCTCCTTAAACTTCTCTGTTCTTCCCTTTCAGGTCCTACCAGAATACCCAAACCCAGGATACCCCAGCTCTGGACTCCCTGACAGAGTGAGTAAGTCCTAATTACTTAACTGCCCTGTAGGGTGAGTAACAAATAACAAGGTATCCACACTCTTGTAGCAACTTGAGTTTATATATGTAGGCCTGGAAAGGAGAACTATTTTTAGCCTAGTACCTACCTAACATTTGTTGGAGGTCTCCAATGACCAGGTCTGACCTTGCTTACACATGAGATTTGATAAAAGGCTGCAGGCACATACAGGGAATAATAAACCCCCTCCGTGCAGAAGAAGAGACCCTGACTGAGGTTAATGACGTTATGGGCATGAGAGCAAAGCTCATGTGCTGTCATGATGTCAACGTTGTGAGGTAACCAGTGTATTCTGCAAGGAGACTGGTTCATTCTATATAATAATATGAACAGGCTGTATCTGAAACATACAAGTGATCGGCAAACCCCCTCATGAGTGCTGATTTCAAAACAGCACCCAGTACTATTTTTTTACTGGGTGCTATTTTGAAATTGGCACTTGTGAAGGGGCTAGCGTGTCATAATCGACTTGCACTCCAAGCCCTATGTCTGGTCTGCTGGAGTGTGAGTGTGATTAGCGCAGCTGTTCAGAGAAATAATTCATGTTCTAAACAGTGAATTAATTTCTCTGTTTCTAAAAGGTGGAGTACTGGTTTTAGAAATCACTAAAGAAACTGGCTTTCTGTTGATGTTCAGGACAGCCCAATTGCTGCGGCCCACTCCCCAAACCCAGAGCATGACCAGCTGTGCAATACAGCATGAAAGCACCAGTGAGTGAGTGAGAGGGAGTGGCCAGAGAGGTGAGTGTCATTGATAATGCTAGAAAATATTGATTTCTGCATACTGTAGCTTCATGAATGACATACACCATTCTGCCTCCTCCCTTCAGTCATGCACACTATTACGCATTGCCATTCAGCTTGTGAACTGATAGAGCTGGTGTCAGATTGTGCTGTGGGTTAGGGAGGGGAGAGGGACAAAACCTATATTGGATATATTGCTAGATGTGGTCCCTATATCATGGCTTGGGGGGTCAGGAGGGAAACGTAGCATCTAAATAATGATGGTTTGATAATGGGGAAGGTGTTTGGCTAAGGAGGATGGCTTTTAAAAATGCCAGGTGTATGCATTTTTATTTTAATCCCATGTGGAAGAACAGGGAAGGAGTGAGGGTGGTTAAATCACAGGGGTGTGTAGGGTGTGGCCTAGGAACTAACCTTTACCACCTGGGAAAGGACAGGGTCTTAATTTTTTTTTAAATCACTTCCTGAAGTACTATCAGTAGTGGGAATACTTGGAATGCCAGTTGCAGTTTTGTGGTATTTGGAATTATTGTTCTGGATGTGCACACATCTGCTGGTATTTTGCTATGTACTTGTTTTACCTTTAACCTAATTTACAAGCATTAAAAAGTACTGACCAGATTTGAGATACACTGAAACAGCACTGCAACACTGCTATCAGGAGAGCTACTGAGCATCAAACCACACTGTACACTGCAGTGCATCTGAGGTGGTGTTTCAGTCTGCTAATTACCATAATTCATACACACTGAAAAAGTCCTTCAATACTGCTGTAGGATATGAAAAATAACACTGCACATTGCAATGCGCTTGTATGTTTACAGTGTTAACATAATTCATACACACTGTACCAACACTACATGCATCCTACCATAACAATTCATATACAGTGATTAACCACTCAAGGAGAACAGACTGAAATGAAGTGTGCAGGAAGTGTACACTGCTACTGTAGCTCTGAAATAGCACTATGTATTGACTTTCTTGACACTCCACTTCCCTCCAGTCGGAGAAGGTGGAGGGGAGTGCTCCTACCATGGCCTTTTCCACCTCCCGCAGAGCTTCTGTCTCCCCTTCTCCCATTGGCACGGAGCAGAACACAGCCTGAGCTCCGTGTGTGCTTGCAGTAACAAATGCCTTCACATTTTTAGCGTGGTTGCGCCATAGGGATGGCTGCTGCTGCTTGTCCTCCTCCTTTACTCTCCTCCCTGTTGTCCAGCACATAATCAGGACCCAGGAAGCCCTCTCAACCACAGGGAGGGGTTCTAATTTCTTGTAACATCATCGACAATTTGTCTGCAAGGAATTATAGCCCACCTGGGCTACCAGTTCTAGGAAGCAGGCTTCCTAGGCATTCCTAGCCCATAGGACCACCAGTGCTAACTTTATTTTTTTAAGAAGCAGTATAGCAATGTGGTTTAGGACACAGAGCTGCAAACCTGGAGACCTGCAATTTAATCCCTCAACCCCCACTTACATAATGTGTAACTGTGAGCAAGTCACTTAACATCCTTGTGCTCCCAGGTGATAGCTGGAACCAAGCTTCAAAGTAATGTGCCTTTCTTTGTTAAACGATTTCCCCCTTCCCTTTTTCATTAAATCTGGGCCATTAGCCCAAAAGAGGCTCCACTAGCCCACCTGGGCTGCCATTCTAAAATACTGGCCATGCAGAGCACTAAGGGGTTTTAGCTGATCTTTTTCCCCAAACGGCACTATCTCTACACTTTCATATCTTTATTTTATTTCCTTTCTCTTGTATGTCAATTTTCTTTTTCGATCCGACCGTAACCTTTAATTCTAAATGTCACCTTTTCCTTCTTTGCTTTCCTATACCTCTTGTATCTCTCAGTTCTCTGTTTCTGCTCTTGCTACTACTGTATTTTCTCCATATTAACCTAATTTTCTTTATTTTACATGTTTGACAAGATGCTGACTCTTTCCTTCCCCATCAGATAAGTATCTCATTCTCCATATGCCTAACTTCTCCTTTCCACTCTATTTACTCTAAGAACTGTGGATCCTTTGTGACCCCCCATTTCTGTCTTTTATTTTAGAGGTTTCAAGGACACCGTCCCTTAAAGACTGCTACCTCTGGCTCCCAAGAACAGTACTTGGGTAAGAGACATTCGACTTATACCACTTTGTTAATTTGACAGTAATGGTGTGGCCAAGGCCATTACAGTGCGTGTGTGTGTGTGTGTGTGTGTGTGTGTGAGTGTGTGTGTGTATGCGCGCGCATGCTTGTGCATCTGTCTGTGTCTGGTGTGAGAGGGTATGAATGTTACAGGTGGTGGTTTTCAAATCCTGCCCAAAACATGTTTTTGCACTTGTGGTGCAAAATGATATATATTTTTTTTTTAATGACTTCTGTCATGATCATGAGGAAGGAGTCCTAAAAAAAAAGAATATTTAAAATTGTTGGTAAGTATGTAAAAAAAAAAAAAAAGTGTGCAGTGCCAGCCATTGGTTTATTGAGTACTGTGTTGCCCTTATGTGCAGGTGAGCTATGTTTTGGTACAAACATAGTCAATCGAGACAGAAAAAGACCAGTGGTCCATACAGTCTGCTTGTAGTTCACTATCAAACACCGGCACCTGTTGTCCTTTCAGGGTACTAACATAACTATGCACCCACCCATTCCACTTCTCACTACTAGCACCCTGAATGACAACTATACAGTTCAATCTCTCTTAGCCATACTTGTATCCATTTATGGTTTTGGCTTCTACCACTTTGTGCACGTGAACTGTTACTCATGTTACATAGTCCCTCACAATCACCATGTTTACACCTTTCAGGAACTTGAAGGTTTCTCTCGTATCACCCCCTCCATCATCTGGTCTCCAGTGAGTTCATATCAAGCACCTTGAGCTAATCCTCAACAGATCTTGCCTGCTGGTTCTGAATCCTCCTAATCCCTCTTCCTTTCTATTGCCCTTGTGATCCATTGGATACACTTCCCATCCTTCCAAGCCATTGTGCCAGGTAGGCACTTTACCTCCCTCTCTATCCCTTTTCCTTTCCCCAGCTCTATCCCTCAGACAGCAGAGTCCCCCACCACAAGTTTTGTCCTCTTCCTCTCTGATTCTCCCCACCATGGGGCTTCCTATAGGGTGCCCCCATCCTCTCTGTCCACCTCCTTGCATTCCCTTTCTTGGCAGTCCCACTTCACTAGAACAGTGTAGGAATTTCTTAGTGGTGTCAGTTGAGGAATGTGCCTGTGACCGGCAACTTTCAGCCTTCCAGAACCCACCATCTGTGCTCTCCTTGAGCCCTCCATGGTCCCAACAGCTACTCACTTCTGGCATCCTTTGAGACAGAGGTGTCTGGCTAGGTGACCTCTGGGTGGGAGAAATGATCCTCCAACTCCAGGTCAATGCAAGTTTGAGGCTAGCGACATTCTTCTGAGACTGGCCAGCAATGCCTGGAGCCAACAGACCTGTTCCCTTCACCCAGAGTGGTGCACTTAGATGGGGCAGCATCACAATCTTCAGAAGGTCTCTCTGTGAACTGCTGCCCCACAACCACTGCATTGCACCCACTTCCCACATTTCCTTTTCTCCTGCTCTTCTTTTGCTTTCTGTCCACCTGTCCCAAAACCCAGTAAGGCTGTCCTACTAAGACCCAGTAACAGCAAGTCTTTAAGCCCTAAAGCACCTTAATACCCAGTGTTCATTTAACAGCAAGCTTTCACTCAAAATTACCCAGCAACCATTCGGCAAGCCCCTACTCACAAAATTACCCAGCAATCATCTAACAGTAAGTCTTTAAACCACAGAACACTGTAATGCATAGTGACAGTTTACCAGCAATCCTCTAAATCCAGAAACACACTCATGCCCAGCATCAATATAAATATCAAGTCTCTAAGTCCACAATCACTCTACTCTCCAAATGCTTACCAGCAAGCCCCCAAAGTACAACCTCTCCACAGTGCAACCTCTCAATCAATACAGTTGCACCTGGTATCCTAACAGCAGGTGAAGGAGGATTATCTACTCAAGAGGATGCTGTCTTCTGGGGAGAGTGGTGGTCAGAACCCACTGCAACACTGCCACCTGAGTGACTGTAGGGGCAGTGCAGGCAACAGTTGTTTAGGAAGGAGGACAGATTGAAAAGTCTGAGTGTAAGGCACACCCCAATACCTATACACTCCCAGTCTTTTAAATATGTGATTAAGCTCGAGACGGCTCCTGGCCTAGCTGGGTAAATTATTGGATTTTGGTTGGTACAGCATACTTATCTATACCAATTCTTGCTACACCTGCAGCAAAGCAGAGGACACCATGTGAAAGAAAGTCGCTTCTCAGCTTAGCTGCTGTGTTTATCCTGTTGCAGAGAAATGTCACTGGAGCAGCCCATGGCGGCAGCACTGGGATGGGCTGAAACTCTTTGCACTCCCAGAAAGTCCTTTTCCCCTACTTTTAGGAACAGGTAGGATTGGGGCCATTTATTTTAGTTTTCTTTTTGTAAGGAGAAAGACTGCCCCTCAAGGTCACTTTGTGCTTTCCATGTAAACAAGGAGGATTCCTGCATGGAGGCCCTGCCACGTGGCACCATGTTGTGAGGCTAGGAGGACACTGGGTAGCATAGATCAGGGGCACAACTGGTGTACATTTTAAGATTTTCAATTTACAGCTGGTAATTAGCTGATGTTGAGTGACACCTACATTAAGACATGTGGATGTCTAATCGTGTTGGATGTGACACCATGAACTATATTGCAATCAGTGGGCTGGGTGTTCTGGGGGATAGTTGTTTCTAGACACCAAGGTAAGTATGGGGAATGCCACTAGACACAAGGGTTAATATTACCATCAAGATGACAGGTTTTCAAGGGAGAAGGTTTTCTATACATGCAGGAATTATAGTCATGGCAAGGGGACAGTTGTTTTTTGGGGGGTTAGTGGGTGCTGCTAGCCACCAGTGATGGTTATATACAGAACGGGTGCTCAGAGGGTGGGGACTGCAACTAGATGCAAGGGAAGAGTGTACCTGATGGTAGCTGCTGGCCCCACACCAATGATGGACCCCTGCTGCATTCAGCTGCCCAGCACCATCACCCCACACCCAGACCCCCCCCCCCATGATGGGTAAAGAAAGGGGATGAACATCCACCTCTTGACTGTCAGTCACTTTGGCAGTCCATCACTCTGTCAGTGTTGCAGGTATGTGAAAGCTGGTGATTCCATCCTGCCTTGGTGGGAGTAGGTGAGTGGAGCAGCTTGCACCCCTCCCAGAGGAGAGAGGGTCCAGGGACACTGAATCCTGTCCGTATCCCCCACGCTGACATCCATGAGTGGCCCAAGTTCTGAAAACTGAATCACTACTGTGATACTGGTATCTTCCTTACCCTCCCCAATACAAACCCATTCCACCGGACACAGCTGATAGGTATTTTCATTAGTCATATTATCTCACTAACCCATTTTCCACTTTGTCTACAGATCCAGTGGAACCAAAAGACACCACTCCCGGCATTGGAGGACAATGACCACATGTGTCAGGTATTTGTTTTTTATTTAGAGTTCCTCATTTGTCCCAGTTAGTTGCCACATGTATCAAATACATCTTGTTTTATATTTAGAGTTCTCACTTGTCCCGGTTAGTGGCTAAAGAGCTGCAGATCCTTTGTGACTCCTTTGCTATTCTTATTTTACAGGTGCAACTGGATGTTCCCTCAAGCCACCCAAACCCCATCCCACAGTCTGCAGCAGCCAGGTAAGAAATCTTTGTCATACAGCATTACCTCAGTCACCACATTGGTGCATGTATATCCATGTAAAAATATCAAAGTAATGCAGAAAAACTGCACACCAGTCAAGAGTCATGTCAGCACTAAAAACAGTATACACAGTACTTTGAGACTGATTAATTTGTAGAAAAATGCATTTGACATTTATTTATATAAAAAGGCAAATGCCACCTGGTTATATATGTACATATGAAGCTGGACTATATAAAGTCTGCATTGTACCAGGCACATTTTCCTTTGTGGTTACTGCTGGGTGTCTCCTTGCAGAAATGCTGTCAGATATCAAGCTTTGCACCAGTGTTACCATTAAGGTTGCAGATCTGGGGGTGCACTGTACCCTTTCCAAAACTTTTCAGGGGAACACATTAAATTATCAGGGTTCATTTTACCATTTGTACAACATTTTTGTGGGGTACATATACTGCAAACAGAATTGTGGGGGTACAGTATACCCCCTTCACACATAAATGTACTTGAATTTCACAATTTGTATGTGAATCACGTACAGTTGGGGGTAAATGGGAAAACTGCTTTGCACAGTGCCTTTTGTGCCAAGCAGCAATTCTGTGTGGTGTCCGATTCATAACTTGCAATGCAACATTGCTGTACAGAGCTTAACTTTCAGGAATGTAAATGGGTAAGAATGACATGAAAGCCATGGCAAAACACCCACAGGACATGTAGCACACACTGATGTTTTAACAACAACCAGACTTAATCTGAAGATGCAGTTTTGCTAGGAGGCCACCAGCAGTAACTATTAAGGAACTTGCCTTGTACGGTACTGACTTTCTGTATTCCAGCTTCATATACACTGATCTGACTACTTTTTGGTGGTGGTTTGCAATTTTGCACAAATAAATGTCAAATGCATTTTTGCATACATTTCTGTTGTTATTGAGTAGAGAAATCCAAATAGCTGGGGAGACCCTTTACCAACAAGAGTTTGCTTGCTTTTAAATGCAGTAATAACTGGTTGTGATGTTGCACCCAGTTATTACAGTGGTTCATTCGAGAACTGAAGCTCTGTGCCAGCATCTAAGAAGTGGCATTGGCAGTAGGCATTTTCTGATGTGGAGCACTCTGGGGAGAAAAGTCTTCACTGCAAGTCTCACTTTGCACTCCAGTCACACTGAAAACAGTTTAAAAAGAAGTGCGAGGAGAGCAATACAGTACAGCTGATGCTCCTTCCTCTTCCCTCCCTGGATGACCACCAGCAAACCCGGGTGTCCTTCCAAAACACATTTTGTTGACATGGTGGGCAATAGCATTAGCACTGAAACACAGGGCTGGCACTAGCCTTTATTTTTTATTTGTGCAATGCTTTCTGGTTGTGTTCTACTGAATAGAAATTTGACTTGATGTAAACAATAAGACCCAACAGTGTGTGCCACTATCAAATCAAATCAAATCAAATCAAACTTTATTTTTAAGAAGGCACTTCTCTTAAAACCAAAGCACCTGTACAATTCAATAGAACAATAAATAAATGAATCTAAAGCTATTATAAATCAATAAAAGCTATGTTAAAAAGATGGGTCTTCAAGGCTCCTTTAAAACTCAGGACAGTCGGACTATTTCTCACCTGACGAGGTAGAGAATTCCACAGGGTCGGGGCCATAAAACTAAATGATCTAGCCTCAGACGTTTTCAAACGGACCCTGGGAATCTCCAGCAATCCCTCGTCAGTGGATCGGAGGGGGCGGGAGGGACAGTAGGGGCAAAGGAGCTCTTTCAGGTAAGTAGGTCCCTGGTCAGGTAGGGCTTTATAGGTCAGCAAACCAACCTTGAAGGCGATTCGCCAAAGGAAATACGCAGCCAGTGCAGTCCATGAGCACAGGCATTATATGGATGGATCTAGAAGAACCAGTCAATAACCCACGCCGCATTCTGCACACTAGCTGCAGATGATGAAGCCCAACCCCGATAGCCCTAGGTACAGGGAGTTGCAATAGTCAAGGCGAGAGGTAACGAAGGCGTGGATCAATGTTGGAAGATCTTCTGGAGGAACCAGATGCTTCACCCTGGCGATATTCCTCAGATGGAAAAAGGAAGTTTTGACCACCGCTGACACCTGAGCTTTAAGTGTCAAGCGGTCATCAATTATTACGCCAAGATTCCGCACCTGATCTGAGGTCGTCAGATGAACGCCTGCAAGCCTTAAGCCTGAGTGCGATCCAGCCGGCCAACCTGCCTCACAGCGACCTTTATCCATGACCAGCACCTCAGTTTTCTCCAGGTTTAACCTCAACCAACTCCCATTCATCCAATCTTGGATTTCTGCAAGGCAGTTATTAAATACCGACAAGGCAGCATCCTGGCCAGGCACGAAAGACATATACAGCTGGGTATCATCGGCATAGCAATGGAAGCCCAGACCGTATCAGTCTTATAATTACTCCAACGGCAGCATATACACCGCAACAACATAGGCGCTAGAATAGAGCCCCAGGTACCCTCACAAGATAGGGAGACTGATGCCGAGGAAAAATTCCTGACACCACCCTCTGAGTCCTACCTTCAAGGTAAGATCTAAACCACCTAAGGACCATACCAGATAATCCACAGATGGACAGAGCGCTCTAACAGCACACCATGATCAACAGTGTCAAATGCTGCTGAGATCAAGAAGTACCAAAATAGAACAGGTCTTACGATCTTCTCGCTATTAGAGGTCATTTAGTACCCGAACAAGTGCTGTCTCGGTACTATGCCTCTTCCTAAATCCAGATTGGAGAGAATCTGAGATATTGTTGTTGGTCAAATGATCCTCCAATTGCCTTGCAACCACCTTCTCAATAACCTACCCACAAAGGGTAGGTTAGAGACTGGTCTGTAATTTGCTAGACAATCTGGGTCTAAGGTGGATTTCTTTAAAGAGGCTTAACTATAGCCTCTTAAGGGATCTGGAAGACCCCTCTCCAAAGACTTCCAGACTATCAAAGCCAGGACTAGGGGCAATTTTATCCACACATCCCACTAAAAGGCGTGTGGGGCCAGGGTCCAAATCACAGCTGGTTGGTCGCAATGCTCGGATGATCATCACAATATCATCGATTTTGGGGAGGCTGAAGTCAGACCATACCAACTGGGTGTTCGACATCTCCAGCCGACCATCACCGCTCCCATTGGAGAGGGAAGAACGGACGTCTGATCTGATTTTGGCAACCTTATCTGCAAAGAAGAGAGCAAACTCCTCACACTGTTCTGTGGAAAAGGCCCTTCTGGGCTGAAGACAGACTGGATTGCACAGTCTGTCCACAGTCCGAAAGAGCTGAGCTGGTCTATTCTGTGCAGCCACTATCTCCCTGGACAGGAACTCTGCCTTCTTACGAGAGATTGCAGATTGATAAACCATATAATGGTCCATCACTCTAAGTCTGTCATCATCCAGACCTGACTTCCGCCAACACCTCTCCAGTCTTCGTCCAACCCTCCTCAACTCCCTCATGGTCTCATCAAACCATAGAGACCTGGGCCAAATAGTGAGAGGACGAACACAAACAGGTGCAATGGAATCCAAGGCCCCCATAACCGCCCTGTTATAGGCCTGTACTAGGTCACCAGGATCCAAGCAATCTATCGGAAGGTCCGATAGGTCCAGCACCGCCATCAGGTCATCCGGGGACACTCCCCTTAATGGGCGATACCGGACCATCTCCAAAGGGGCTGACCTAATAGGGGCAGCCTCAAAATTTAACCTGATGGAGTGATGGTCAGACCATCCGACCGGCTCCACCACCAAATCAGATATCCCCATCCCCAGAAGGAACACTAGATCCAATGAGTGCCCACCAATATGGGTCGAGGAGGAAACTACCTGTGTGAATCCCAGTGATAACATCAACTGGAGGAAGTCTTGACCAAAGCGTGAGAGTTCATCATCGACCCAAGCATTGAAGTCCCCCAGAACCAACCATCTGGGGGATCCCAACGTCAGGTCGACAATGAAATCTGCGACTTCCTGCAGGAAAACATTCTCGTCACCTGGTGAACGGTATACGAGAAGTATCCTGCACCCCACACCCTCGCCTAAAACACACTCAAAGGATCTGGTGACTCCCACCGGTACCTCCACCAGGCTCAATTCTGATTTAAAACAAATGGCAACACCCCCGCCCCTACGATCCTGCCTCGGGCGGTGTATCACCGAGTACCCGGACGGAACTGCTGCAGCTAAAATCGGCCCAGCATTTCCATCCAGCCAGGTCTCAGTGATGCATGCTAGGTCAGTTGACCCAACAAGATCGGCTATAATGGCCGTCTTGTTTTTAATAGACCTAGCATTGCACAACACCACCCAAGCAGGATGAACCTCCGATGATGACCGCCTTACCTGCTGATGACCAGAACCCTTGGGTATGGGCACAAGACAGGAAGAACCCCTCTCCTGTGCCCATTTCGCCCCAGGGTGTCTCCTTGACCTCACTATCCCTATCCACCCACTCCTCTCAACTCCCCCCACAGGCCCAGCTCCAACTCTCCTCCTCCTCCTTACAATCCCCAGAGCCCTACATCTTCTGTAGGTTCCCGGTGATGGGGGACAGGAGAAAGGATGAAGCTCCCTGAGCCTGGAGGGGGAATAATAGCCGACTGTCCTATTTTCACTCCAACACATAATGAGTTGTACACTAATTACAATAAACCCCACCGGTTTATATAAATAACAGAAGTTCTAAACACCCAAATAATAAAATATAAATACTACAAAACAGAATTATACCCTAACAATATAACTAAATTAACCACACTGTATTCAAAGTATAAATATAAATACAATAATTAATTAAAAACAAAACAAAACCATTTCCTAACAATGTGTCAGAGCTTACACATTAATTTTATCGGAAGCACTTATCCACCCACAGTGCTCTCACCACTGCAAAAGAAGAAGCTTTCCACCTATACGAAACCCCCCATTATAAAATTTTGACTCAAAATAAAATCTCCCGTAATCATAAGTTCAATGCCCCCATTTACCCAAAAGAAAAAACAAAAACAGGAGTTCAAGAATTTTTTTTTTTTTGAATGTCCACACTTCTTGTGCTCTCACCACTAGTATGGCCCAAAGTTTTAGTCAGTCTCCTCTCACAAGACTGAACTAATAAACTCAAGTTTTAGTCTTTCCAAATCATTTCCCAAAGTATCATAAACCCACTAAAGGTTCAAATATACATCACCAAGTCAACACCACGATCCTCGTAGATCCAGTTTTAGTGCCAAAATCCTACAGGCATCCAGCAAGAGAGCT
This sequence comes from Neoceratodus forsteri, assembly GCA_016271365.2. Lineage (NCBI taxonomy): Eukaryota > Metazoa > Chordata > Ceratodontiformes > Ceratodontidae > Neoceratodus > Neoceratodus forsteri. Next base: position 876,769,057 of record CM028131.1, on the reverse strand, counting down.
CCAGTAGTAACTCCAGTTCCAGCTAACAGTCCAGACTCAACCCAGCCCTCGCAATGATGAGGCAGGCTAAATCACCCTCCGGTGGTTCCCCTGTCTCAGCTAGGAAGCAAAGCAACCCTGCTGCCCTCCTGAGGCAGAGAAACCCACTGCCCTGTCTGGGCCAGGGAATCTGGACACTCAGTTCCAGATAATCGACAGTTTCTACTGTCCCATTGCTCCACAAATGCTTCCTTCCACAATAAGTCCGGTCACAATCTGGAACCGATCACCTTCCTCTTTCTGCAGTCTAACGGAATTTTCTCCCGAGTCGAAACTGGGGCTCCGCCACTAAGCATTCCAACCCTCCAGCACACAGTCAGCCATCGGCGTACTGTCGGCAACCAGGACTTCCAGATGGCAACAACGGAAAACCAAACCCTCACACTGTTCCCAGCTAAACAATCAGCATCCGACAGTGACATCCTCGCCGGCTAACCACCTACCCACACAGGCAAGTCCTCTCAAGTTCTTGATCACTTTCTGTTAGTGTGAGTGTTCCGAATAATCAGGCTCGGACGGTACTGAGCAATGCGACTACACGGCGATGCGCTATAAAATCACAGTATAACATAAATGGTAAACGGGCAAGCGGACCGAGAAAAAAAAAAACAGTTTAAACAATTTTAGAGCCACAAGAATAAGGAGCAAACTAAGAGCTCACAGATGGCTGCCCAGCGTGGCCGCCATCTTGCACTATGATGATCGTAATCTCATATCTCGGGTGCATTTAATGGCACTCTGCCTTGTGCCTAACAGTACACCTGAGGCATGTGATTATACCACCATAATGCATACCCTGTCTTGTTATTACTTACAAATTACTATTTAAACATAAACAGGAGTTTTGGTCTTTCTTTAGTACGACTGCAATAGTGTGAGTACTTTATGAATTAGAAGGATTATACAGTGCAAGTCTTCCAAATAAGTTATATTAAAAATAATGGAAATGTGAGTCAGATTATTTTCAGCCATTTTATAAGAGCAATAGTACACAACAAGTGTGCATTTGTTCCAGAATATACACATGCCTAAAGTGTCTTGCACTTGACTGAGCCTCTTACCTACAACCACTGCAGGCATGTGTATGTTCAATAACAGACACACGCCCTGTCTTGTATTATTAAAATAAAAGCGTCACAGTTAAGCATCATTCAGCCAGCTCTGTGGTACTGAGAATATTTCATCACTCTGATATGCTGGCAACCCCGGGTCATGCCACGGGCCCTGATGTCAGAAGCAGGGGCCAGCAGAGAGGGAGTTTAGAGCATCCTTTGGATGCTTTCCTCCTGGGGGAGGGTGCCGCTGCAGAACTTCACAACAGCTTTCGGTGGAGGGGTGCAGCAATGTCCTTGGCAGCACGTGACAACATGCTGCTGGATGTTCCCATCCCAAGAAGCCTCTGGGGCTACACATATTAGTGGGAGGTGGATGGGACAGAAAAATGTAATTAAAAGCTCAGGTATATATTTCTTTTACAGTTCAGTTGTAAAAACTTGAATTTCTGGGTACTTTATCGCTATCTTCACACTGAGCCATGTCATCCTTTTAGACTCATTGAGGTCTGATGGAATGGATACTACCCATGAAAATAACATTTTTAATATCCTTCAAGCACAATCAGAAAGGTACGATATCCAGGGATCTAGTTACAGCGGGACTGAATCATCATCACTCTGTCGGTGAGCACCAACATTTTCTTCTCTTAATCTTACCAACCCAGTTTGCTGAAGTGGAATAAGACACTTTGAGATGTGGGTTAATGCCTGATAAGAGCACTTCATGTGCTAAAAGGAACTTGATGGAAACACATCATGCCTCATGGGGCAAACTGTTATCTGATAACAACACACATTTATTTAAGCAATAAGGCATGACCAGGGGTTAGATTAACAGTGTCTACCCCTACAGAAAGTGTAATATGGCATGAGGCGCGGCCGAGTGCCATATTTCCCCTAGGGGGTGATTAACTGACTGTTAATCTAACTCCTGGGAGTGTCTTATTGCTATTATAAAAAATGGTTCCAAAAGAAATGTGTTAAAAGTATACTTTTTGAATGTTTTCCTCAATTAGAGGGAGATTTTTAATAAAATAGTTCTTCCACCAACAGTTTAAGAATGCTGGTTCAAAATCAGAATGCATCATTCCACACATTCAGCAGTGCTAGAGGATGGAATGCTGAAAGGAAGAATCCATGTGCCATGGTGATCAGGCTGTACATGATAGTATAACATGGATTAATGTAAGGCTGTTGGAATCCTAACAGCCAATCAGATTGCAGAACTTCTGAGAGCCTTTTTATAATATTGCTTAGACTCTGTATTATGTTGATAGGGTAATAAACCATAAGTAACAAGATAGGCTGTGTAAATAAGTATATTTTTAGTCTACATTACGTATTTAATTTATACAAAATAAGCATATGTTATAAAATTGAAATCTGCTTTGGGATTAACATGGCAACACAAATATAGACGGTAATGAATGGGGAACAGTTAGTAACAAAGTTGTGGTCCGTTAGAGAGGTTGTTAGGCCAACCTAGTAAACCTCAAGAGTGAAGCTCGAGAGGTTTACAGTTGGCATAGCAATCTTGACAAAGGGAACATAGCATTGTTGCTAAATGTTCCTAACTCATTAGTCTTTATAGGGTTTTACAGTGCTCACACTGACATCCCAGACAGCAACAGACACAATGCCAAGTGTCAGCATTGTGCTGGCAGGGTGCCATTATGCTGCAATTGGGGGGGGGTTGCACCACCCCCAAAAGTGCCGGTCTGTAGATCTCCAACTCCCAGTTGGAGTTGGATCAGGTAGGGGGTGCAACACTGGGAGCTGCACAACCACTGTTTGCAAAGACCAGCACAGCGACTCGACATTTTCAAAAGAAATCTGTCGATGTGCTAGTCTTCACAGTAGTGGTTATCGACCTTCTGTCAGCATACATCTTTATAGTGTATGGACAGCATTCAAAACAGTACTGCCTTTACCAACCCATTTTGCCTGTTACACACTGCCTTTCTTCTGACAACAGCCTGTGCCCTCTCCCCACACCATTTTCAAGCTCCACTCACATCTAAGAGCTATTTTGATCATGTCCATGCTTCCTCGATTTGTGTACCTGTAGGGTCATCCATAGAATTATGGGGGTTCATCAATAGTTGCTTGTCAGCAATACTCTCCAAAACAAGCAGCCGCAAAATCTGGGAGACTCGCATGTGTAAATGCGTTAATGTTATGGCATCGTTGAGACAGAGTCAAAAGGGTATAAGAACCTCTTGTTGTCACAGCAATACCAAAACAAGTATTGGAATTCATCAAATTCAACCCTTATTAGTTTCTCCCATACAGTAAAACAGCATTGCACCAAACATTCACTTAACAGTAAAAGTCCAGTCCTAAGCAATATTTTTAACCTTACTTATAACAGTCATGTAACAATTCAAGGTATTCTTCAGCAGTACAAGCATACTGCTACAAAGCAGTCCTTAACCATCATCCAGACTGCTGTGAAAACTGCTATCTTAGCCTTCTAATTTGTATCTCATTTAAATTTTTTGTGCTATTAGCAGGCTAACTTAAGGCTTCTGACTGTGAAGGATATTGTGATGGCTCATACTAAAATATTGCTAAGGTTAACTGCTATGTTAAGCTTAAGTGAAGGCTTACATTTTGATCTCCACAGTGCTAGTTTCTTTTGCACTGTGGGGAAAGATTTTTGTACACCATATCTATTTATAATGCTTTGTAGTAAATAAATGTGGCTTTTTTTTTTTTGTTTTGTTTACTCCATTCACGGCAAGGTCTCAGTTATATACTTGGGGATCCAGTGTTACGTGTGAGGGGTCTTTACTTGTTTGAATTATGTACTCTTTAGCCCAGACACACTATTAATATACTGGGGTGCCAATTTATTTCCACTTTCTGACACCGAATATTCTCTCTTTCTTTCCCTCTCATACTTAAATCCTGTATTTTTAGGTTGGGCTTCTATTAAGATTCAGTGTCCCAGTTTACCTTGCGGCTGGACCAAGCAACACCGTGCATGTGCGAGCGATGGTTGGAGGCATCATTAGAGAGCAGGAAGCATGGGATGAGAATGTCATTTCAAATTGCATTGTCAGTTTGGGATTATTTTTCTGCATACAGCAGAACTATTTTAGCAAGAGGGCTGAGCTGCAAGACTCATGGTGGTGTGCAATTGTGATCTGATCCGGAAGCCAATACCGTCCATGCTGCTGAAAAATAATTGCTGGTCTGCGGTTTGATGTAACTCACCGGCCTGCTGCTAAGGTTGGAGGAGGTGGAGTGTGCTTACATGTATTGCTGATAAGGCCTGCGACCTAGACAAACAGTGCATGATCCTGCTTCATAAGCCTGAGGGCTGGAGAGCCTGCCTCCCCAGGACCTCGATAGAGAGATCGCCCCTACCCCCCGGACTGCTTAGGGGTTCCAGCGAGGAATCTTCATGACCACTGTGGGTCGTGAGGGCTGGAGAGCCTGCCTCCCCAGGACCTCGATAGAGGGATCACTCCCCACCCCCCGGACTGCATAGGGGTTCCAGCGAGGAATCTTCATGACCACTGCGGGTCGTGAGGGCTGGAGAGCCTGCCCTCCCCAGGACCTCGATAGAGGGATTGTCCCCCACCCCCCGGACTGCATAGGTATGCATTTCTACACCTCAGGAGCAGTGCCTGGCTGTTTGGAGAGAGCGAGAGCGTTGCTTGATTAGGAGCATTATTTGAACTGAGCATTTATGGCACCAATCCAGGACCTGAGAAAAGGACACTGCTTTTTTGAAATCCCCCTCGCACCTTAAGTGTCGGTGCAACGATACAGATAGTTGTTTTTTTTTAATGCAATTTTCTCTGCCAGGCTTTACTGTTTACTGTATTACCTAGAAGTTACTTTAAGAAGTTAATACAAGCAATACTAGCCATACTGCTTACTGTGTTAGCCAGAGTTCCTAAAAAAGTTAATGTAAGCAATACCAGCATTTATTTGCAAGTGCAGGCTCAGTTGGAAAGTAAATTGCTTAAGAGGGAAAAACGGGACTCAAACCAGAGTATCATGCTTAAGTTAACTTTAATTTGATAGCAGTGCAGCAAGTCAGCCTCAAACAGTCTTTTCTGCCAACAAAAAAAAAATATCTGCAGCCTGTATGAGGCTGAATGCTGTGACCCACACCATTATTGCAAATGAAATACCCTTTTCGGCCATTTCTCACATTGCCAGTGCAGCCGGTCAGCCTTACACAGTGCTTGCTGTGCTGTGTAACCTATGCTAGTGTACTCAGGCTCAAGTAAATGGCTCCCGCTTCAATTCAGTACAGAATTAAGACCTGTGCAGTGAAACTAGACTCCCTTTGATTTGTGCTGTTGCATACACTTACCGAAACCACGCCTCTGGCTTTTTGTTTAAATCTCCCCCTCTCCTCACTTCCAGGGGTTCCAGCGAGGAATCTTCGTGACCACTGCGGGTTGTGAGGGCTGAAGAGCCTGCCCTCCCCAGGACCTCGCTAGAGGGATTGCTCCCCACTCCCCGGACTGCATAGGTACGCATTTGTACACTTCAGGAGCAGCACCCAGCTGTTTGGAGAGAGCGAGAGCGTTGCTTGATTAGGAGCATTGTTTGGCCCCACCGGCACTGTGCGCCAGCTCCCCACCACCACCCTTGGTCGGCTCTCTCTTTTATACTATTAATCACATGAGGTGCCAGAACCAATCAGCCTACTTTTCCACCTGCAGGTTATATTTCCTCAGCACTAGGGGGACCCTGCATTCAAACTCTATCTCGCTTCACAAAATCCCACACACAAACATGCCTCCAATAGTACTCTGGACAATTGCATCACTCCTCTTGATACTATACCCACCCACTGTTGTGGATCCCTACAGCTCTTCTATAAATGTACCCCTGCCTGAATCCCAGCCCCTTCAGGCAGATAGCCCCTTTTTTCACAGCCCGACCACCTTATTGCCACTCCCCACTAATCTACCTTGCACACTGGACCACCCCATTGCCCCCCCTCATCCACTGCCAATGCCCACTCCCCTATCCCTGGCACACTGTAATCGGTGGTCCCTCTCTTCACTAGCAATACCTGCCCTCATCTCCCTTCCCATCCCCTGCACTACCCCCCTGAGATCATGGCATCTCCACAAGTGACTTTACCACAACAACTGCAGGCTTTCCCTACGTCTTATTACCCTACTCCTCATGCTCTCCGGGAATGTTCACCCTAACCCTGGGCTGGGAATCGCTACAATACCACCACCCCACACTGGACATGGTCTCTGCATTGCATTTATGAATATCTGCAGTCTCCCAAAGAAAACCGCAGCACTCCAATGCTGGGTAGCACAGTACACATCCGACATTCTTACAATAGTAGAAACCTGGCTCTCCCAATCTACCCCAGACTCAGCTGTCTCCCTCCCTGGCTTCACTCTTTTCAGAGAAGATCGGGTGGGTAAGCATGGAGGTAGTTGTGCCATCTACCTGCGTGACTCCATTCTAGGACATGCATTACCAACCCCTGAGCTTAGCCACGGGGCACAAGCCATCACCCTGAAAATTACCCCACACCCCAGTTGTGGTCCGCTTTACCTCACAACCACCTACATAACCTCACGAGCGCAAAGCCTAGCTATCCACTCCCTCACAGACTCTCTCTCTACCCTGCCACACAAGGCTGAACAGCTTATTCTAGGAGACCTCAACACCAACTGGCTCAGCCCCACTTCAGGACACATTAAAGATGACTTTGCAGCCCTTGACCTATCACAACTAGTCACTCAGCCCACCAGACTCAACCAAGCTAGGGGGACCAGCTCCCTCCTAGATGTAGTACTCTCTAACCGACCACACAAAATAAAGTTTGTTAACATCCTAGCAGACTCCCTCAGTGACAACTCACCAGTTCTATGTTTTTGGTCCTCCCCACACTCAGTCCTGAGTATAATACCACCCCCTGTCACTGTTTCTGCCCCAGGGGCCTTAACAATCTTAAGCGGCACCTTGCCCAACTCGACTGGTCCCCAATCACCCTCGCAATAGATATAGATACTGCCTTAGCCTACCTCACCAGTGCCTTCAGCAAGGCCTGTGACATCTTTGCCCCATCACCAAATCTCGTCCAAAGAGGCAGAGTGCTGCCTGGATTTCTCCCACATTGATCCAGCAACTAAAACATAGGGACAACCTATGACACATTGCGGTTGAGTCCGGCAGGACAGAGGATAGGCAAGCCTATAAAACAGCCCATAACCAGTGCACCTGGGCCATTTAACAAGCAAAAGCCAGCTATTACCAAACAGCCCTGACCTCATCCTGGGGCTCTGCCCAAGCCTTTTGGGATAACATAAAAGAACTTAATGGGAATACCCACCCCCCCACCTCAGATGGTTATTAATGGCACTGTTAGTATGGACCAAACATGCATTGCAGACTGCCTAAACACAACATTCTCTGACCTAAGTGAGGTTCTTCCTGCCCATTTCTTTAACCCCATCCTCCCATCCAACCACCCTACTACCTCTCTGCCCCATTTCACTTCAGGACAATCTCACCCCACGACACCAAACCTTTCCTCCAAAAAGCCCTCTCCTCCCACAACCCAAGCGGTGACCCCCTTGAGTCCAGGATACTCCGCCTAACACTGGATGTCATGTTAGCCTTCCTCATGGATATCCTCAACCGATCCCTATGCCTTGGCCAATTTCCAAGTGTATGGAAACAGGCTGAAATCACCCCCTTCCATAAGACTGGAGACCGAAAATTACCAAACAACTACAGACCCATCTCCATCCTCCCCCCCCCCAAAGCCCTGGAGAAGATAGTATCCATGCAACCCATGGACTACCTATCTAAATACAACATGTTATGCCCAGAGCAACATGGTTTCCACCCTGGTCACAGCACCTCCACAGCCCTTTTGGAGTTCTCCCACCAAATACACACTGCACTTGATGCTGGGAAAATTGCTGGCACAGTGTTCATCGACCTATCCAAGGCCTTTGATACTGTGTGTCACCCACTAATGCTAGACTCCCTTTGCCAACTGAGATTCCCATCAGGCCCCCTGAATTGGTTCTCCAGCTACCTCCAGAATAGATCCCAACGGGTCAAATTGAATGGGACCCTGTCAACAAACCTACCAGTACACTCCGGGGTCCCCCAAGGCTCCATCCTTGGACCTACCCTATTCAGCCTCTTTCTAAACACCCTCTTTAGCTTCTGCATGGGCAAAATGCTTCTATACGCTGATGACACTGTCCTCATCACCTCACACACCGACCCACTCTCACTCCAAAGCTCCCTGCAACTCACCTTCAGCCAAGCAGAAAAATGGTTCTTCGACCACCGTCTATTCGTGAACCTGAAGAAAATGAAATCTATGCTTTTTGCACACTGCCAAAATAACTCCAGTGATGCTCCCCTTCACATCACCCCCAGCACACTCCACCCCCTTGAACAGGTATCAACCTACAAGTATCTGGGCATCACATTCGACTTGGCATTTACCTTCCACACCCATCTTAACACTCTGTCATCAGCCATGAACACCCGGATTGGTGGTCTCTGTCGCCACAAAGACTGCCTTCCTGAATTCACCCTAAAACTTGCCATGACCTCGTCCATTCTGTCCTTGGTAGACTATGGACTCCCTACCTATGCAGCCACCGACCCTACTGCCCTCACCAAAGTCAAGACCTCTATCAACAAAGCCTGTAGGCTCCTGACTGGTGCCCACAGCAGAACTCATACATGCCTACTCTACTCTGCCTCTAACATACTCACCTTTGAATGGCTGCAATATCACACCTGCTTACTGGCAAAAAAGGCTCTATCTGGGCTTTGCCCCCAGGGGTCACTACACCCTTGCAACAGGTCTCCCACCTGGCACTCACCCATAATGCCACCAAAGCCACCTTCCAGGTACCTAGAACCAGGACCTCACTCTGCCAAAGATCCTTTCACCATAGAGCACCTGCTTGGTATAACTTACTCCCTGCGCACATCACAAACATCCCCAGAATTGGCCCTTCAAAATAGCCCTATGCAAATACCTCACTGATAATCAGAACTGTACTTGTCCCTAATAGTACCTCCCAGAGCACCCCTGAACATCCCAGCTTACTTAGAACTGGTCTCTGTCACAGGGTATGAATAAGTCTTGTATGGTTACTGCATCTTGTTTTTGCTTTATTGTTTTACACCTTGTATCTCACCTGTATTGTTTACCAAAGTCTTACCTCACAATTTTGTTTGTCCACCCTTCCTGCAATGAGGTACCTTTGTAAATGAATCTCTGACTCAAAGGTTGTAAATCTGATTTTATGAAATAAATAAATAAATAAATAAATAAATACATCATCACTGGGCTATGGCTGGATGGACTGACTGGCCTACTGAGGTTGGAGGAGTGTGGCATGTGCGCTGCTGTGAACTGTCCTGGGCCATCTGGCTTGACCTGAAATATGAGAGAGCTAGAGGGAGGGAGAGAGAGAGAGAGGCAGACAGACAGACAGACCTGGGCTGCAGTCAGCCAATGGCAGTGTGATGTGCCGAGGTCAGTTTTGGTACTTTGACTTAACAGGGTAGGTCAGTTGGGTATTGGATTCAGCTGCAGCAACAAGAATGAAGGGAACCAATTGAATTTCTGCAGGGGCGCTCACAAACATAGGAGTCCTGGCTACCTTAATTCAACCCAAGGGGGGGGCTTAGCATCTCATGGTACAGCTCATCAGTTACTCAGGAGACTTTTTAACAAAATGTAAGTGCTGAGTAGGCACCTTTCTCTGCAATGATCTGTTGGTAGCTACTAGCTCCACTCACCTGTGGGTCCTGGAGAGAGTGAGAAATCAGACAGGGTGGCTGGTGCTGGGCTGGAGGTAGGGTTGAGCCAGGAGAGGGACTGCCAGTGGTTTGATTAAAAAGCAAAGTTTATGCTATTATCTCTGCTCTACGTACTCCAGAACCAAGCTAAGACAGGCATACCCAAAAAATAATGAATACCTTTCTGTGATGTCTGCCTGGGAAGTGGAAGCCAAGAGGGGGAAAGTGGGCAAGGGAGCCAGGTAGGAGTGGGGCAGATGACCAGGTGGGAGTGTGGCCTGGGGGGGAACAGTTGGAGTGTTTGGGGGAGTTGGAGTGTCGGGCAGGGGCTGGAGAGGGGCAGGGAGAGTTGGAGTGGGGCAGGGGTGGACAGGGGCCAGGAGGAGGGGCAGGAGTTGGAGGTGAGGCAGGGGTGTGGACAGGGACCAGGAGGATGGAGAGTTGGAGTGTAGGCAGGCCTGTGGGAGGGGAAGTTGGAGGTGGGCAGGGGCCAGGGGAGGGAGGGTTGAGTCGGGGCAGGAGCCAGAAGGAGGAGGGATGGAATCTGGGGAGGAGAGTTGGGTGTGGGCCAGGGCCAGGGGTGGGGAGGCGAGGTTGGAGTGGAGGCAGGGCCCAGGGAAGGGTTGGTGTGGGGCAAGGGGAGGGGAGGAAGAGTTGGAGTGTGGGCAGGGGCCAGTGGGAGGGTTGGAGTGTGGGGCAGGGGCCAGGGGAGGGAGGAGGTTAGAGTCAGGGGCAAAGGGTTGGGGTGAAGAGTTGGAGTGTTGGCAGGGGCCAGGAGAGGAGAGTTGGAGTGTGGGTAGGGGTGGAGGAAGGGAGGAAGAGTTGGATTGTGGGGCAGGGGCCAAGGGGAGAGTTGAGAGTGGTGGCAGCCGGGCCATGGTGGGTTGGAGTGTAGGGCAGGGGCCGGGGGAGTTGGAGTGGGGCAGTGGTGGGGGCATACCTTCTTTACATTTGCTTATTTTCCAGTTCAGACTCCCTCATACACTGTGTAGACTGTGTAATGAGGGAGTCAGGACACTGGGAAAATCTGAAGGTGGGAGAAATGGTGAAGGGTCTATCAACTAAAATTCAAAGCAAAAATGTAGACAGAACTTATGCCCACAGGGGGTTAAGAAACTGAAATACTGGTGGTAGAAGTGTTGGAAACAAACTATAGATGTGCTGGACATGGGAGTCTTTAATAACAACTTAAATAATCAATGCAGTACAGTAGAGCAGTGTACAAGACAAATAGGTTGCTGGGGGTGCAAAGTCAGAGGCATCCCATCAAAAGGAATATGGTAATCCTTCCCCAGGGCAGATCTGTGGTGCGCCCACACTTGGAATCCTGCATGCAGTTCTAGATCCACACTTAAAAAAGGACAGGGTTGAACTTAAAATGGCACAGAGGAAGTTAACAAAAATAGGTGTGAGGCAGCAAGAAAAGTCCTACATGGAGAGGATACATCATAGTGGACCTCAACATATTTACAGTGAAAGCCAGGCAGTGCTGGGTAAGTTACTTTTTCTATTACTTTCTACTACTTTCTATTACTTTTGGAAACTTGTTCCAGAAAGCTCTGTGCAGTCACTAGCAAGGATGGAGAAGTACTGGAAAATGTAATGCACCTTGCAGTTACAATTGCTTATGTCTTTTTGTACAAAAGAAATACATAACTGTAACTGATTACATTTATTTGAAAGTAACTAGTAACTAACTTATTACTTTCAAAAAATGTAATCTTTTATAGTTATTATTTGTGTATTGTTTTTGTATAAAAAGAAATGAGTAACTATAATTGAAAGGTGTATTACTTTTTCTAGTACTTATCCATCCTTGCTAGTGACTTCACAGAGCTTCCTGGAACAAGTTTCCAAACATAATAGAAAGTAATAGAAAAAGTAACTTACCCAACACTGAAACCAGGACGGTAAAGGGAGAACATTGTTGAACTATTCAAAGTTTCTTCACAGGACAAAAAGCATGAGCTGTTCAAGAGCAGGAACTGGGAGGGGGAGTGAAAGCAGCGAGTGAAGGGAGATTTAGAATGGATGACAGGAAAGCATTTAGGAACAGGTTGAAAGAATGGGTGGTCCACCTCAGATTAGTGGAAAGATTCAAGCAAGGGTGACAGGTATATGGGGCTAGTAAGGGTATCTGGGGAGAACGACATGGAGGGAGGGAGGGGGGAGTGAATGACCACTACGATATTTGCATCATACTATAGCTAGAGCGAGACAGACATTTTTATGTTTAGTGTGGATAAAATTTATTCGAGCTGTCGGCCTTCTAGCTCCAAATCACAATTGTGCTATTATTTCTTCAGTCATTTAAGAGACTATGTAAAATATTGGCCAGACTGTAATGGTTCTTGGGGCCCAGTCATCAAAGGTACTCCACATACAAGTAACTTACACATATACTAAGGTTCATACTAAAGTAAGTGCAAGAGCGAGAAGGCAGATGCCCATAATGCTCTTATGCTAATCCAATATATAATAGGAAAGGTCATATCCACTGCCTATCAGGCCATCTAATCTATTTTTAAAAATACTTTTAGTTTCACTAATAGCATATGTGGGGTGTGTTGTCCTGCAGATCATGGTAATGCCTGTCTGCATCCACAACCCCTGCCCCTGTGAGCCACTTTTGGGGAGCCATGCATAGGAGCAGGGGTGACAGCATTGGCTAAAGCTGGTCCAGACCATGAACTACCAGTCCACTAGTACCAGTCCACAAGTGAATCCCTACCTCCATATGGTGTAGGGTATTGTGAGATGCATTGGATGAAAAAACAACTGTGCCAGGGAAATGTGGCCTGGTGCAGGTTAAGGGCTTGTGGCCCACTTCAAAGACAACCAACACAAAGTTCAATCATACTCTAGAGTAACATGCAACATATTTCCAGGATAAATATTCCAACACATATAAGTAGCTACAGCCTGAACAGTTTGTGTGTGCTTGCAGCATTTATGGATTTTTTTTCAAGCTACTTATCTGTGTTGGAATATCTATCCTGGACATGTGTTGCATGCTTCTCTGGAGTGCAGTTAAAGTTTGTGTTGGTTATGGTGGGGTACAGCCATCCTGCAGGACTTCCTACAGGCACAACATTTTAGTTTCATAAATTCTTCAGCCAATGCCAGTGATGCCCTTAGCCCACAGAGGATATTGGGGACTCAAGAAGAGAGGGTGATGATTGGGCTCAGAATCTTGGTGTATGGTCAGGCTGAGTGAAACAGAGTACAAAAACAAAGTACTTATTTCACTAGTAAAGTAATAGCAAAACACTTGGGTTCAGTAGATGTTTTTGAATCTGACAAATTTTCATGTAGTGATCACTATCCATCCAAAGTAACTAATTAATATAGCAATAATTAGTTAAACAAAATGGGGGGAAAAATTGAGGATTTTTTTTTAACTCTCTTTCTCACCTACCTACTGGGGCATCTGTCGGGTTCCCTCTCTCCATCTGCAGCTCCTGACCATACACCTGAACCGCAGCTCCCCTGACTTCTTAATTGGTATCAGGACTTATGTCTCTCCCCAGGCCCTTGGAGAGGTCAGGAGTCCCCAGAAGGTAGAGTTGGAGGGGGGGTGCGGCCAGCATTATGCATGTGAGCCTTCGTCTCTGGAGTTCACTGTCGCCTCACCCAGTTGGCAGGGTATTTTTCCCTTGTTTATGCCCTTGATCCTCCTCCCCCAAAAATCCTAGATGTGCAATGGCATGTGGAGATGCACACCACAGCTCCACCACACTACTCACTGCCCTGGCATGTGCGCAGTGCCTCCAGTCACCACCTGGGGCCGCTGTAATCCCAGACGAGTCTGAATCCCTCCCCTCAAGAGGAGAGCTGTCCTCCAGATGCTTCATCTTCTCTCTCCCCTGCTGACCCCCGGTGGCCCAGGCTTGTTCCCAAACCCGGGTCACTGGTGAGGCACGAGGTGTGGCATCCAGCACCTCAACCCTCAGTGTAACCGAGCCAAATATATCAGTTTTAAGAAAAGAAATGACAATGGATTATTTATGACTTACAATTAGTTGCATATGCAGCAAAAAATATAAATGAGCATGTTTTGCCTACATTTGGGTTTTTTTAGACATATTTTCTTTATACTGGAAATGCATTCAATTTATGGATAATGCATTTACATTGTAAATAGAATTTTTCAAAAAAAAGAAATCCAGATGTAAGCAAAACTTGCTCATTTACATATTTTGCTGTGTGTGAAGCCAAAGGTAAGCCATAAAGACTCCATTAAATTTCTTTTGGCTGAAAACTAAAACATTTCTTTTAGATTTATTAAAAATCCAAAAGTAATCCAGGGATTGAATATTTTCATATTTCTCTTCAAATAAAGCCAAAAAAAAGGAATCCATTCAAAAAAGCATTTTGTGTTCACTTTTTTCCAGCCCAAAATACAGAGAATTAAAAATTAGCATATTTTGTCATGTATACAGCCAATATTAAGCCATTCATAACATAGGAAATTGCCATAAGAATTTTTCTGGATTAAATACAGTTTCAAGGGAATTTAAATCTCAAGAAAAATGTAAAAGTAAGTCTGTGTCAATCCACAATTTTTGGTAAGGGATATATTAGTCCCACTTTAATATTGTGTTCTTATTGATTTATCTTGTCAAGAAGAGACCAATATTCAAATTTTCATTAAATTCATTAGGTGCTAATGAGTTTCTAATAGTAGATCCATCTCAGTCCTTTCTGAAGTAATAGCAATGTATGGTCCTCACTATGTGAGAGGGATAACTGTCTCTCTATTCCCATAAAACAGAAAAAGGAGACATCTTGGTTATGTAATTTTTCAAAATGTACAACAGCTGGGGTAATAGGCATGTGTGATAAGACTGACCTAATATGTACTTGCATCCTAGTCTTTACGGACCATACTGTGCAGCCTACATATAACTTGTTACAAAAACAGGTCAAAACATACACTACAAAATCAGAATCACATGTAATGAATTGGTTAATGTGTATCTTTCTGACTTCTAATGGGTGAACAAAAATGTTTCCAGCAATGCCATCTCTGCAGACGTTAAATCTGCTGCATTTGTGAAATCCAACGGTAAAGGTGGCAGCCAAATTTCTGTGTATGGCAGGACCACTATATATGGAATTCATTGCACTATCACCAACAGTTTGACCCCTACTAAAGATGCACAAAATAGGTTATTCGATACCTTTTATTAGACAAAGCTTTACAGAAAAAACTTTAAGCTTTCCAACCTACAAATTCTTCATCAGAAAGGTAATGGCAGGCTTTAAAAAAAAAACTCATTCATTCTACACATGAATACCATAGTTTTAGAGGAATAATTAGCTGGGAAGTTAAAGTAGACATAAGGAGAAAGAGTCCTCAGAAATATAGCAGTATAAATGTCAAATGCTACAAATAAAGAAGCAAATAAGAATGAAACTGAGTTTTTTTTTTTTTTAAGAAGGCCTGCCATTACCTTTCTGATGAAGAACTTGTAGGATTGAAAGCTTAAAGTTTTTTCTGTAAATCTTTGTTGGTCCAATACAAGGTATCAAATCACCTATTTTGTGCATCTTATTATACAAGGGCCAATATGGCAACAGACATTTTCTGACCCCCTACTAAAGGCAATTCTTGGTTTTTCACCTAGAGCCTGCTATAAGATGTTATCCCCTCTACATACATGCCAGTGTTTTGTAATAATGTAAGAACTGTTTGGTGCAATATTATTGTACTGTGTGACAAAAGCAATTTTATTGTTTGCTTGATCAGCATTCCTAAATTTAGGAATTAGAAGAGGTCTCTTGTACAGGTTTCTTACCCTGCACCTTGCCAAATCCAAAATTTGTGTTGTGTACCCTCTCTCCAAAAGTCACTGATATAATTCATCCACCTGACTGTCAAAAAGGTTTAACTATACTGCCATGACAACAATGTTGTCAACGTGCAGCATAGAGAGATCCCCAATGTTAACAGGCAAAATTTCACCTGTCAAACACGGGTAATTTTTCTATTGGGTCTGTGCCTCCCGCACCCCTCTTCTCTAGGATTGTTAACTCCAGTTGGAGTTAACGTGAAGGTGGGTGAAAGTCGGTGTAAGGGCAAAATTTTGCCGGTAGATCACCCACAGCAACAGTTTCAATTCTCGTTGAAACTGTCACTGTAGGGGGATTTCACCGATGGGGTTTTGCCCTTGTGTCAGTACACCACTGTCAAATACTGAAATATCTGAAACATTTTCACATAGGTGGACAAACTGTCCATATGGCATAGCCTTAAAGGTGTGTGTAGGATGTGCACTAGTTGCCATAAGCAATGTTTTACCACTTGAAGGTTTATGATGTTTAATTGTGTGAATCTTTCCATCCTTATCCACCTGTACCTTGACATCCCCAAAAAATCAACTTCGTTTCATTTAAGGTTGATGTAAAGTTTAAATTTGGAGTACTGTTTAGATCAGCAACAATATTATTTGTTGTAATCCTGTCACCATCTCATACAAAAATAATATCATTACTGTGTCTGCCCCAGAAAACAATCCAGGCAGATACTAGTTCTGGCCCTGGGCAAACACCACAGTGTTCTCCTACCAACTCAAAAAAAGGTTGGCATAAGAGGGAGCCATGGTGGTACCCATGGCAGTACCGCATGTTTGAAGACAGAAATCCTTGTCGAACAAAAAAGTAGTTCATTGTTAAAATTATCTGAACTGCCTGTACTGGAAAATCAGATGGAAACTCTGCAGCAATAGCATTCTGACCTAAATGATATTTCAGTGCATTTATGCCTAAGCCTTCCTGTATGGATGTATATAATGAATAAACTTCTATGGACATCCAAAGATAACCTTCTTTGCAAGTTAGAGTGGCCAGTATTGACAGTAAATCCATTGTGTCCTTGATGTATGAAGGTGCACATGGAACTAGTTTCTGCAGAAAAGAACCCACAAAGATTGAGAGACTGTCTGTAAAAGACCCTTGACCTAAAACAATTGGATAGCAGGGGGGTTCGCTCAATCTTTTTGGGTTTTGGATAACACATCTATAATGGGAACTCTGTGATGATCAGTTAACGTGAAATCCCTTTCAGGCTGATAATCCAATTATGACTACAAGCATCATATAGAAAAGCATTAGTTTTTCTTTTGAGTACTGTGGTTGGGTCACATGATAATTTTCTATAATTATTGGGTACAGATAATTATCTCACAATCTTTTGATAGTATTTAGTTTTTACCATTATAATAAGTCTGCCTTTGTCTGTTGGTTCAAACTCAGTAAGCTGATTTGCCGCCAAGCATTTAAGTGTCTATTGTTTGGTGAACCCACCACCCAAATCATCAAATAATTTGTTCAATACCGTATTGCTGTCCCCATCCCTGTTGTCTAGTGGTCCCTCGCCTCCTTCCTGACTGCTGATCTGATGAGTAGATAGATATTACCAGCCCCATTCCTGGAATATAATGGAACCACCATCCCAATCACTGATCTGATTATTTTTTTTTCAATAAAGTATTTTCATCCCTGGTGCTGGCATATTGTGGTCCTCTCACCCTCCTGGCTGGAGACCACCATTCCTTCCACTCTTATTCCTCCACGCCCACCAGTGGCTCCCAGTACCTTAAACTGGAATTCCCAACTCCAGACATTGACCAGCACACCCCTCTGGTCAATGCCTCAGCCAGCTACCATCTGATTCAAAGGGAGTAAGTGTGCTGCTACTGTAAGTAGATGCCTGCATGCTCCCTGTCAAACAGATGATGGCCACTGTTTGGTGTGTAGAATTTCATATAAGGTGAGTGGGGACCACTAAGGGTTGGAGGGACTGAAGTGGGCAAGATGGGGAAGGGAGTCCAATGATGGATAGTTGGAGAACACAAAACACCTGGGGCAGGGATGGTAATACTATACTGAACAAATCATTGTATCGCTGATCGAGAGTGGTGGATCTATTAGACACTACAGCTGAGTATAGTAATATATATATATATATATTAGTTCAGTGATTGGGAAGGGGACCACTAGATGCCAGGGATGGGGATGGCAATATTGTGTTTAACAGGTTATCAGATCAATGATTGGGGGGTGGGAGTACACTGGATGCCAGGGATGGGGTTGACATAGAATCAGACATCATCGGATTGGTAACCAGGGGTGGGGGTGACAGCAGAGGTCCTCAAAATTCCTCCACACAGTTATGCACAATGGCATTGTGTGACATTCCAATAAACTCATAATGGCATGCAGATATTCCCTTAGTGCCTTGCATGCAATATGTGCATATCAGTATACCATGAATGAATATAACTCAGAGGAGTAATGGCGCCATCAGGTATAGCCCATTCCCTCTGTCCCTCTTCGGGACCATACACTGATAAAGGGTTGTGAGAGTGCCATGAATAGTCACTGTGTACTACACTAGCATAGCCCCACATTCAGATAGCATGCTCCAGTTGGAGCTTGCTCACTGTCTGAATGCTAAGCCAGACTCAGCAGTGTGCTGTCTCACATGCATCTCTAATGGATGGGGGGGTGCAAGTAGCTGGCTCACACTGGGCTTTGGCGCAAGCTGTCATTTGCCACAGCTTGCACTGGTCTCACAGGCCCTTCAAAAAACAAGCCCATTGGTGTCTTTGTTTGCCATGGAATACAAGAATTCAAAACTCTGCAGCATTTATTTTTAGAATGCTCTGAACCTCTCCCCCACACAGAGAATAGTAACATGGAATACAAGAGTTAAAAATTCTGCAGATTTCCACTGGCATGCACACACAGACCTACAAACAGGCCTCTAGTGGAGACAAAATTACAGTTTTGTCAGCTGAAAGGATTAGATTTGCTGGCCAAGGCACCTAGCTTCACCTGAGCTCTTTCCTTCTAGGTTGCTTGAAAGGACAGAGCAAAGAACCTTACCAGAGCAAGGGAAAGGATTAAGACTTCTTTTGGCTAGGAAGATTTACTGTGTTTTGTTTTTATTTTGTGCTCACGGGGATTGTTACTGTTTGTTGCTAACATTTTATTGCTTTTTTTTTCTCTGATTCCAATTGTTTTTGCTGGTATGCCTTCTGCTGCATTATTACAAGGTGTGCCTATAGGTGTGTGCTGACATATTACTGCTGTAATCTTCTGATTCAAATTGTCTTTTGCAAGGTATATCTTCTGTTACTGCTTTATTTTTCTCTGTAGCAAAGTGTTTCTTACAGGGTATATCTTCCTGTGAAATTATTACAGGAGGTACTTTACAGGTTTTACAGTTTTATCTGCCATTAGGTTAAGCTTTCAGGGTGCTGCATTTGTTGCTGACTGATTGTTTCTGCTCTTACCTCCTTGTTTCTTTCGTCCATGGTTCTTATTTTTTGGTAGGGGAAGGGCCCAGCCACCTACCCCATCCACAACCACCCCATACTATACTCCTTTTATATGGGAGCACAGTCGTGACATTTCCTGTGCCAAAGCAGGATGGGCGGATCAGTGGGGTATCCACACGGTGACCTAATTTACAGGGACACTAGTAATTTCAATTGATATAACAAGTTACACAAAAACAAACAAAACACAAAGTCAAACTTTTGCTTTCATTTTCTTCCTTCTAATTACTCTGACCAGGTTATAAACCCAGCAAATTATCTGGAATGGATATCATTAACTGCAGATACTGCAGAACACTTTTCAGAAGGGCAGTTTTATAGGATTTAGGACACTGTCCTACATGCTGGGCCATTGGAGATCTTAGGGCTCAGCTCCAGGCAGCATAGGCAGAGATTGCGTGCCTCAAATTTCATATTCAAGAGGAAATATATTATAAGAACCACCCACCATTTCCCCAATATCTAACAGAAGCACCTCGATCACAGAGGGTAGTTGGTCCAGGAGGTTGGCAGGTGGTTAGGAAGGGCAAATCGGGTGCCCCATCACTCGGTGCTCTCCAACATATTATCTCCACAAACCATATAAAAACTACAAACAAGTATCTGCCTCTATCTCAGAAATCAAACAAAGTGGCAGAGGACACTGCAGAGCAGGACACTGCAGCAGATCAGCTAGCATAATAAAATTTGCCCAAAACAGGAGCCAAAACAAAAAAATGAAAAAGGAAATACCAAAAAATTCTGATAATAGGAGACTCCATAATTTGGGGAGTTGATACCTATCTCCAGCCAGGGGTAATGGTCAGATGTCTCTCAGGTACATCAGCGTGGAGAGACACTGACTGCATTGCTAAAATTGTTCAGGAAGCAGGAGAAAACATTGATGTCCTGGTACACATAGGGACTAATGATTTCGCCAGCTGGTCAGTTGTGGAGACCAATTGACACCTGACTAGGCTGGGTGATAAACTATCATCCATTTCATCCAGCATCTCCTTCTTTGAGATCCTGCCAGTCTGGGAGAGGGTGGCAGATGGACAGAAGGTCAGAAAAGGGAAGCTAAACATGTGGCTCAAGGGCTGGTGCCAGGAAAAAGGACACAAATTTGTAGGGAACTGGCAACAGTTTTGGGAGTGAAAGTTCTTTAAATTTGATGGACTGCATCTGACTAAGGAGGAAGTCAGTGCATTGGGGCAGAAGTTTGATGTCTTTTCAGAATATTTAAACTAGCAAATGAGGAGAGGGGTGCAGCACCCCATACGTCGAATGGGAAGAACACCCCTCCCCCCTCAGCTAGTGGTCAAACAGAAGTTCAGCTTTTTTGCAGTTCATTTGCATCACCAGGTAAGGAAAAAGGTCCAGCTCCCCATACGATGCACAGGGGAAATGCCAGACCTCACCTAACAACTAACACACTGAAATCTGGCCAATGGAAAATCATGTACACAAATGCTCACAGTCTGGGAAACAAGATCCCAGACCTGCAGGCAATAATGACAGAGGCTAAACTGGACATAGTAGCAATTAACAAGCTGTGGTTTACCAGTAACCACACTTGGGAGACTTCAGTACCAGGCTATGTACTGTTCAGAAGAGAAGAGGTGCAAAAAGGGGGGTGGAGTGGCCCTGTATGTCAATGAAAATATCAAAGCTGCAGAGATTCATAGTACACATAAGGAGCCAGAAGAACTGTGGGTCAGCCTGGAAACAGAAAATGGGGACAGCCATAAGAACTGGGGTTGTCTACAGGCTCCCAGACCAGGGGGAGGACATAGACACATTACTGTTAGAAGATATACAAAACATAACGGCTGAAGGGTAGATTCTGATAATGGGAGACTTCAACATGCCAGATATAGATTGGCCAATACCAGCAGGAACATCTGCCAGAACTAGACACATGGTTGATTCCCTGCAGGGGGAGGGCCTCAGACAATTGGTACAACAACCCACAAGAGACAGGGCTATCCTAAAGCTAGTACTGACTAATGGGGAAAGGATCACAGATCTCCAGGTAGAAGGTCACCTGGGAGCCAGTGACCATCACATGGTATGGTTCAATTTGGCCACTACACCTAAATCATCTCATTCCAAGGCAAAAATATGGGACTTCAGAGGAGCTGAATCTGATAAGATGGCCAACAGAGTTAAGCTAGCCCTGGCAAAAAGAAATACAGGTGAGGGGATAAAGGCAAAGTGGGCAAGCATTAAGGATGCAATACTTGAAGCAACATTCATTTGTGTTAGAGAGAAAAGGAGGTGCAAATGAAGAAGAAAACTACTTTGGTTCTCAAAAACAGTAGCAGAAAAGGTCAGAGCCTAAAGGCTGGCCTTCAGGAAATATAAGGGAACACAGCGGGATGAAGATAGGGAGGCATACCAAACTTCCCTAAGGGAAGGAGGGAAGGCAGTAAGGCAGGCAAAAGCCCAATCCGAGGAAACACTAGCACAAACAGTAAAAGAAGGTGACAAGACTTTCTATAGATACATTAGTGAAAGGAGAAAGTCCAGAGGGGGTATTGCTAAGATCAAAGGAGATAAGGGGGTGTGTAAAAGCATCTATCCTAAATAGATACTTCGGCTCAGTATTTACTGAAGAGAAGATAGGGCAGGGCTCACAGCTCAGTACCATGGACACAGGGGGGAAGGAGGTGTGCACTAGTCCCTTCACAAAAGAAAGGGTCCTACAAGAGCTCGATAAGCTCAGGGTGGACAAGGCAATGGGACCTGATGGCATACATCCCAGGGTACTAAAGGAGCTAAGGGTGGAACTAACAGAGCCATTCTCAGAATTGTTTAGTGAGTCTCTGAGCACAGGAGAGGTCCCAGAAGACTGGAGAAGGCCTCATGTGATCCCGCTCCATAAGAGTGGTAGTAGGGAGGAGGCAGGGAACTACAGACCAGTCAGTCTTACCTCAGTAGTGGGCAAGATTATGGAGGCACTCCATAAGGAAAGGATAGTGCAACACCTAGAATCCATAGGAGCACAGGATCCAAGACAGCATGGGTTTACAAAAGGAAGGTCCTGTCAGACTAATCTCATAGATTTCTTTGACTGGGTAACCAGAGTGGTGGACCAAGGGGGAGCAGTTGATGTCGCCTACCTTGACTTCAGCAAAGCTTTCGATACTGTTCCACATAGAAAATTGATTTATTCCACATAGAAGAATGATTAATAAGCTGGGTAGGCTTGGGGTGGGTCAGACATTGGTCAACCGGGTGGCAAACTGGTTGATGGGCAGAAAACAGAGAGTGTTGGTAAATGGTATACAGTCAGAAGAGATGCAAATCACAAGTGGGGTACTTCAGGGATCAGTCCTGGGGCCAGTCCTCTTCAATATCTTCATCAGTGACATTGCAGATGGGCTGGAGGGTAAGGTTTGTCTTGTTTGTAGATGACACCAAGATCTGCAACAGAGTAGATGATCCAGATGGGGTGGGCAGAATGAGAAGAGATCTGGATAAACTGGCAAAATGATCAGAAGAGTGGCAATTGGGGTTTAATGCAAAGAAGTGCAAGATCATGCACATAGGGAAGAGAAATCCTGAAGCCACCTATAGGCTGGGAGGGGAGTTGCTGGCAGTCACAAGGGAAGAAAGAGACTTGGGGATCATCATCACAGATGACCTGAGATCATCCAAGCAGACCACTAAAACAGTAGGTGAGGCTAGAGGAATGTTGGGGTGTATTAGTAAGGGGTATCGCAAGTTGTAAGAGGGAGGTAATAATCCCTCTTTACAAGACCCTGGTAAGGCCCTAACTGGAGTACTGCATGCAGTACTGGAGACCACACCTTCACAGGAACATTAACCAAATTGAGGCAGTCCAGAGAAGGGCAACCAAAATGGTGCAGGGACTGCATTAGAAAACATATGAGGACAGATTAATGGACCTCAATATGTATAACCTGGAGCAAAGGAGAGAGAGAGAGAGGTGATATGATAGAAAAATTCAAACACCTTAAGGGCATTAACAAGGTGAAAGAGTCTAACATGTTTCAATATAAGAAAAATAGCAGGATAAGAGGACACAGCATGAGATTAGAGGGAAGTCGATTAAGGGGTAATGTGAGGAAGTTCTTTTTCACAGAAAGGTTGGTGGATGCATGGAATGGCCTACCTCAGAAAGTGGTGGATATGAATGCAGTGTAGGGCTTCAAACAGGCATGGAATAGGCATAATGGAGCAATACAGATGAGTATGACTAGAAAGGCCATTGACAGAGCAAAGGCCGATGGCACATTTGTAATGTAGAAAAAGAAATAGGCAGACTGAATGGGCTTTGCGGTCCTTATCTGCTGTCAACGTCTATGTTTCTCTTTCTTAGGAGCTCCCAACATGGATGTCAGGAAATAACTCTGAATCAGTTCCAGATTAAATGTATTTGTTGTTATGACCCAAATTTCTCTTCCGTATAGAATACTGTATATCCCAAAATGCTGGCATCAAAAGCCATTGTAAGAGTTTTATATGGATTATTTGTGAATTTGTTTCAGAACCTAAAAATTTCCTGAGATGTATGTTGTGCCATCTTTCTTGCATATACTAAGCTGTTCTTCCAGGTTTGTCTGGAGTCAATAATAACTCTGAGATATTTATATTCTGATACCATTTCCAATTCTAGTCCTTCTAGCACCCAGTTTTTCATTGGTATTTTATTTTTGCTAAAGACTATTATTTTCATCTTATTGCTATGTAAGTTCAGTTCTAATGCTTTTAGTAGGCATATTGTTGCTGTAATACCTTATTTTACCACTGATGGCATTTGTGAAAGAATAATAGCATCATCTGCATACAATAGAACTGGGACCTTGGTCTCTGCTATTTTGGTGGATAATGTTGTTTCTACTTCAGGTAAGGAATGGACTAAAGTTTAGATATATAAATTAAATAATAATGGGGCCAGAATTCAGCCCTATTTCAACCCTCTAGTTGTTCTTACTGGGTCTGAGAGTGCCCCATCCCTAGAAAATGTTTTTCTTGCCTCTGTATTTGAATAGAGCAGGGGTTCTCAAATGGTGAGGCCAGCCTCCCTTGGGAGGCCCCAACCTGTTCCAGGGGAGGCTCAAGCAAGTCTGAAAAAGTACTGTATTTAAATTTTGAGTTTTATATATTTTTCCTGAAGAGATTATGCAAACTGAAAGAGGATAATAGTAGGTGAATTTAATGTATTTATTTACTAATAGGTGACAAGGGAAGGTGAATGAGCCAAGGCTCATTTCAGGTGTACCAGGGAAGGTTAGGGGTGAATACATTTCAAAAGATAACTGCAAAACAATCAAAAAATACACAGTGAACAGTACTGCAAACAAATATGAACAATAAACTAATAATGAGTGGTGGTAATTGATCAATTTGTAGCCTGATGGCAGAACAGCCCAAATAGAAGGGTTGAGCATAGAAGTGCTAAGAGCAATAGCAGGAAGGAGCAAAGTAATCCCGGAGAAGTTGCTTAGGAGCAGGGAAGAAGGGGGAGAGGCAAAGTATGTAGGAAGGTTATTTCATATAGAGAGGAAACCGAGAAAGTAGTCTGACCCATGAAGGTACTGCAGCAAGGGGTAACAATGGTTCAAGAATGAAAAAGCAGAGTACGTAGGCTGGCCTGTGGGGGGGGGTTACAATAAGATGAATAATATCTGTTTATTTTATTTATTTGTTATTCAGATAACACCTTTGAGCACAGGAGCTCTTTTTCAAAGGTTCCACGTCGTATAAGACAAAGAACTGAATTGGGCCAAGTACTCAAAGGGTTTCAATTTATTCATGGTGTACTGCGCAAAGTACAGTATGTTATTTTTCTTTGGGGAGGTCCAAGATTATTTCAGTTTTTGGGGAGGCTCAAAATCTTTTCCATGGATTTGGGGAGGCTCGCTGTGACAAAGTCTGAGAACTATTGGAATAGAGCATTCGAAAAATTGCTAGGAGGTGATTATCAATGTTTAATTGAGCCAGAATGTTCCATAAGATGTCTCTATTTATTGAATTGAATGCTGATTTGATGGCTATATACCAGACATATATGTTTATATTTTTTGCTAATACATAAGTGTCTAATATATAATTTAGGATGAATGTTAGGTCAAGGGTACTATGGATCTTATAAATCCTCCCTGGTAGCTTGATAATACATTATTGCAATAAACTCAATCTTCCAGCTTTGTCAGTACAGTTCTGCAATCTATTTTTTGAGTAACAAGGAGCAGTGTTATTGGCCTATATCACTGTGGGTCATTCCTTTTCCCCCTGTTTGAACAGTGGAATGATAATACCAGAGTTCCAGTTTACGGGTATTATTAATGTATTATTTATTATAATGATTAAGTTAGCTACTATTTTGGACTATAACTCTGGATAAGCTTGGAATAGTTTAACTGGGAGTTGTCTATTCCTGCTGCTTTGTTCTTTTTTGAGCCTGTATGGCCATTTTCACCTCTATAGGAGAGATAGGTTCCCACTGTATTCCATTATTCATAATTGTGTCTATAGCCTTATTGGGGGTCAAAATCTCTTGTCTCGTTTGCTCTGTGTTGTATATTTTAGTATAGTATCCATTTATTTGCAGATATAACAGCAGTAACGTTGTATTGTCTATTATTTTCTATTGTCCCATGAGCCACTAGTACCCAAAATGTCTGCATATTGTTATCCTTTATAACACTCTGCAATTCATTCCATAACTCACCCTTACAACTTTTTTCTTATTAATTTTTAATACTCTTTCTTTAGTTTTTTAAGGAGGAGAAGTAGTTGAAGGCTGTTATGTTTAACTATGTGAATTCCAACTTTATTAATGATTTTCTTTAGCCTGACACACTCATGATCATACCATGGGAGACTTTCCCTGCATTACTTATAAGTGGTTTTCTAGTGCATCCCTCTAGTTTCTGTGCTATGAGTATCAACAGCTCACTAAAACATTTTATTTTCTCTTCAGGTGTGCATATAATAGACTTCATCGGGCATTCAAATAGCAGGTGTGTCATAATGATATCTTGTTCATCCATTATGTCCTTAATCTTTTTGGCTAAATATTAATTCCATTTGATTCTTTTGGGATATATAAAGAACATATTTTCATCTGTATCTCACATATGTGCCTCATTAATTGGAGCTTTGGAAATGTTTAGTTTTACTACACTTTTTAGTGGAAAATGGTCACTATCATATTTTTAGTGCTTTGAAGTGACTAACTTTATTGAATGAAAATATATCTAGTAAGCTTCCGCCTCAGATTGTGGGGAATCTAATACCTCCTTCACAATCTTCTCTTGTACACCTGTTTAACAGTCTTAAGCCCCTATCTGTGCAAAAAGTAATAGTTGTTTCCCTCTACAATTAACCTTTTTGTCTTTAACTTGTCTTGTTTTGATGCCTAATTCATCATCCATGTGTTCAAATTGTAGGTTTTTTCCTCTAGTTCTTCTTCTACTCTTGTGTTAAAGTCCCCATACATTATAATTAGCGGGCTCGAGTACTTTAATTGAAGAGAATCTAATTCAAATCAGTTATCTTTATGGATAGGCAGGCCTACAACGCTGCATGGAATAAGTGTACTTGGGCCATCAGGAAAGCCAAGGCCGACCACTATCAGGCCACCCTTCCCTCCTCCTGGGGGTGTGCCTGAACCTTTTGGGGTAATGTCAAACAACTGAATGGGAGCACATGCTCCTCTCCCCCGTCCCAGATCACCATTGACTGCACTACCGTTACAGACCCTACAAACATTGCAAACTACCTCAACACATCCTTTACGGACCTCAGCTCTATCCTCCCCAGTAATTTCTTTGACCCACCACCCTCCCTACCAGCCCTCCAACACCCTAGCTTCCACCTACGTAGGGTAGCTGCCCAAGAAGCTAGACCCCACCTGATCCATGCATTAAAAAGTAATAGTCCCAGCGACGACTCCCTGGACCCCAGCATTCTCTGGCTGGTACTGGATCAGGTCCTTGCCCCACTCACCAGCCTTCTCAACAAATCCCTCTGCCTGGGGCAATTCTCTACTGCATGGAAAACTGCCATTGTTACTCCCATTCACAAAGGGGGTGACAGGTCATCAGCCGGGAACTACCGGCCTATCTCCATACTCCCGCCCCTCTCCAAAGCCCTTGAAAAACTGGTTGCTACGCAAATCACTGAGTACATGACTGAACACAGTGTCCTCTGCCCTGAACAGCATGGTTTCTGTGCTGGACACAGTACCGGCACTGCACTAGTGGAATTTTCAACATTCCTACACTCCTCCCAAGACTCTGGCACCCTAGCTGGGGCAGTGTTCATCAACCTCTCAAAGGCTTTCAACACTGTCTCCCACCCCCTTCTGCTGGATGCCCTCTGCTGCACTGGCTTCGCTACTGGGCCACCCACCTGATGCACCAGCTACCTATCTGCCCACTCCCAATGTGTCAGAATTAATGGGACACTCTCCAAAACTTGTCCCATCCACTCAGGGGTCCCTCAGGGCTCCATCCCGGGACCCCTTCTCTTCTCATTGTACCTTAACACCCTGCCCAGTGCATGCACTGGGAAAATTCTGCTGTATGCAGATGACACCATCATCTTTGCCACCCACCATAACCCTACCTCCCTCCAGGACTCCCTGAAACTTTCCTAGAAAGATGCAGAAACCTGGTTTAAAGAGCTCAGACTGGTCATAAATCTCAAAAAAAACCAAAACAATGCTCTTTGCCCACCCCCAAAACAAAGCCAGCAACTTCCCACTCCATATCCTCCCCTGCTTGAAACAGCCACTAGAGCAAGTCCACTACTACAAGTACCTTGGGGTCACCTTTGACTCAGCCCTCACCTACCACACCCACATTGATGCACTTGCCTCAGCTATCAATGTGTGGCTTGGTATCTTATACCATTACAAAAATTGTCTCCCCCCTGCTGCCCTCTGGCTTGAGGTGACATCATCTATATTATCCCTGGTTGACTATGGACTACCGGTCTACGGTGCTGCCGACACAACTGCCCTCAATAAAATTCGCCTCATCCTAAATAAGGCATGCAGGCTAATCACTGGGGTCCCTAGGCTCACACACTCGTGCCAGCTCTATGATATGGCAACATTGCTGAACCTAGACGAACAACTGCGATATCAAACATGCCTAATAGCAAAAAAAAGCTCTTCTAGGGCTATCCCTGCCCGGGCTGACAGCCTCCTTCCACCTATCCCAGCCCTTGGTCTGCACACGGACCTCCTGCAAGGCCACTTTTCAGGTACCAAGATCTAGGACCTCCCATGGACAGAGGTCATTCCGCTATAGAGCCCCATCCTGGTACAACTCGCTCCCTCTCCCCATCTCGGATGCCAACACGATTTCCAAATTCAAAACTGCACTCAGAAGTGAGCTACTCAACACTCGTAGCTGCACCTGCCAATAATCTGAGGTGCAACACTCTGTGCCCTGAGAATGCCCTCTGGGCAGCATCCTTACCACACCTCTTTAAATCCTACCCCTTTTCTGTTTGTATTGTCATTATTCCTGTTGCTTGCCCATTCTCCATGCAAGTATGTACCACTTCTGATTAAACTGCTGTTACACTGTTGCCTCCTTGTACTGTCGTACTACTATGCCCCATTGTAACCATACTGGCTTATCTGTATAATTGTCTTTATCACATGTGCTTGCTATTTATGTAACCCATATCCTGGAACCCATAATGCTTGTATATATATTTGTCATGTTCATTATCACGTGAGCCTGCAAACTATGTATCTTATATCCAACCGAGAATGTTTTGTATTTTGTATTTGTCCTCTATGTGATGAGGTACCTTTGGAAATGAGCATCTGGATCAAAGGTTGTAAACTGATGTGCAAATAAATAAATAAATAAATAAAAGTGTGTTGTTTGGTTTGAGATAGATAGATATTTTATTTCTAAAGCACCCATTTCTAGAGACTCTGGGCATGATACAATATAAGACTATACATTTAAAATCATATACAAATATACATATAAAAGAATACAACTGGGAGCATACAATTATCTGTCTATCCATAAAACCAGATAATAAGTTTAAAACATAATCAATAATCAATAAAATGCTTGCTGGAACAAGTATGTGTTAAGGCCATTTTTAAAGGCTTCCACTGAGGAAGCCTCCTTTAGATAAACAGGAGAGGAGTTCCACAGGGTAGGTGCAGCCACTGAGAATGCTCTATCCCCAGAATACCACAACCTAACCATAGGAACTCCCAGGAGGTCTCCTCCAGCAAAATAGAGTGCCCCAGCTGGACACTAGGGGACAAGGAGATCTTGAAGACAGATGGGACTCCTTTTGTGCAGGGTCTTATAGGTCAACAGCCCTATCTTGAAGATAACACTCCACTGAACCAGCAGCCAGTGCAGTCTGCGGAGGACCAGGGTGATATGCTCACACCTTTTCAACCCCATCAGCAATCTCGCTGCTGCGTTTTGCACCAGCTGCAGCCTGCGGAGGTTATCTCCAGATAACCCTAGTTACAGGGCATTATAGTAGTCCAACTTGGAAGTGATAAAAGTATGCACTAGCATAGTCGGGTCCTCAGGTGGGATCAGGGCTCAAATCTGGGCAATATTCCTGAGATGATAAAACCCACTTCTAACTACAGCTGACACCTGAGCATCAAGTGTCAGGCCTTCATCCAGGATCATGTCCAAATCCTTCACCTGTCTAGAGGGGGCTAGGGGCACACACTCCCAACACTAGGTCGAGGGTAACCCCCCCCCCCTGCCCTGATGACCTGGATCCATAACCAGTATCTCAATCTTGTCTGGGTTCAGCTTAAGGCAACTGTGAGTCATCCACAACTGGATTTCCATGATGCAGCTGTTAAATACAGAGTCCGACACCTGGGTATTGGGCACACAGGGCAAGTACAGGTAGGTATCATCTACATAGCAGTGAAAACCCAGCCCGTACCACCTGATAATGTCCCCCAATGGCAGCATGTACAATGTGAACAATGAGGAAAACAAGACCGAACCCTGCAGAACACCACAGTGCAGAGGATTTGGGTTAGATGAGACAATTCCCACTGTCACCCTTTGCACTCTGTCAGGTATGACCTGAACCATGTGATGACATTACCAGACAGGCCACACCAGAACCGCAGGCAGTCAAGTAACACCTCATGGTCCATGGTGTCAAACACCACAGACAGGTCAAGGAGGCCAAAGATGGTATGGTCCCTCCTGTCCCTCACCATCAGGAGATCATTTAACACCCTCACCAGTGCAGTCTCTGTACTATGCCCCCACAGAAACTAGACTGGAAAGGCTTATAGGTGGAGAAAGCAGCAAGATGTTTCTCAAGTTGCATGGCCATCACCTTTTCTATAACCTTCCCTAAAAATTGGAGGTTTGAGACCAGTCTGTAGTTGCTGAGACAGTCAGGATCCAGAGAAGGCTTTTTCAAAAGGGCTCTAATCAATGCCTCTTTCAGGGCCAATGGGAAGATCCCACTCCTCAATGAACTCCTGATGACCTCAGCAACCATAGGTTCAATTGGGTCAAACGCCCAACCAGAAGGTGGGTTGGACCTGGGTCCAAATCACACTGTGTAGGACCATTTGGAGGGGGCCCTAAACATGAACCCCATGGTGCTATGGTCTAACCAAACAACTGGATCTACACTGAGGTTGCTAATATCCAAACCAAAGGAAAAAAAAAACAGGTCCAGTGTGTGACCACCCAGTGTGTTGCTGTTGGGGAGGGCTATTTACACTAAAGATTGCTGCTATTGATAAGTTAAATTTGAGGACCACATATAAAAAGCATACATTATGGTTACTTAATAAGATGAAAACTGCATTTAAATGTGAGGATATATAGAGATATTACCCCCCATAGCTATTCCAAAAACTTTTTTATTGACTGCTGGTGAGCTCCAGATCTCAAAATCAGAAAAAAATTTTTTATAGTTTCTTTCTATATCCCATGTTTCTTGAAAAATTAATACATCATACTCCAGTAGCTAATTTTTCCATTTTTTATCCATTTTTTCTTAGTATTTTCAAGTATGAGTATGCAGTTTCAAGCTTTGTGAGTTGTCATTGCTCATTTATAGTTGAGCACTTTGAAATAGAATCATTGTGATAACCACCCTCTATACCCTTCCTGATTGTATATTGTGTATTGTCACTTTCTTGTAGAATTATTGAATTATTGGTTCTACCTTTTTTCCTTCCTCTGATGTACATTGACTCCTCTTATTCTGATTCTAACTCGTATATCTGCTCTATTGGTTTTGTAAATTTAGTAATCCTTTATTGTGTTGTCTTTGTAGGTATTTAATTGCTTCTCATAGTAAATTGTTTCTCAAATTCTTGTGCCCGAGGTCTGACATTCTTATTGTGCTGTCTAATAATATTCCCATACTTGACAGTTTCACTTTGTTCTTAAGAATTTCATTCTTTTTTTTTGTTCAAACTCAGTACTACCCACATCCAGCCATTATTGGGTTTTGCAATGTACCCATACACTGAGGTTATATCTGTCCATGTACTGTAAATTGGTTGCACATGACTGTTTTCATTATATTGTAAACTATTGGCTTTAAAGTAAACTACTTTCTGTTTTTATTTTTGGAATACCTTTTAGGTATATTGTCGGTAAGGCTGCCAGCTTTTTTACATTTTGTTTCTTCAGATCATCATAATTTTTATCTTTTACTATACTACCATCATCTGTTGATTCTTTCAAAACAGTGATGTTTACACTTTTTCCCTCATTAATACCTCCATCTTTATTTGTAGTGGCTTCTGCATTTGTTTTTTGATTTTTCTTATTCTGTTTCTGAATTTTTCTTAATTTGCTGCAATCATGTTTCTTTTTATCCAGTTCATTCATAAGAACTTCTATTTCTTGATTCTCCTTTTCTGGATTTTTTTTTTAGTTAGTTGATTTATACAGTGGCGTGAAAAAGTATTTGCCCCCTTCCTGATTTTCTCTATTATTGCATATTTGTCATACTGGATGTTTTCAGGTCTTTAGAGAAAATGTAATATTAGATAAAGGGAACCTGAGTGAACAAATAACACTTGTTTTATTTTTTAATTTCACTTATTTAATGAAAAAAAGTTAACCAACACCAACTGGCACTGTGTGAAAAAGTAATTGCCCCCTTACACTTAATAACTGGTTATGCCACATTTAGCTGCAATGACTGCAACCAAACACTTCCTATAATTCAATATCAGTCTTTCACATCGCTGTGGAGGAATTTTAACCCACTCTTCCTCGCAGAACTGCTTTAATTCAGTAATATTTGGTAGGTTTTCGAGCATGAACTGCTCATTTCAGGTCCTGCCACAGCATCTCTATTGGGTTTAAGTCTGGACTTTGACTAGGCCACTCCAAAACTTTAATTTTACTTTTTTAAGCCATTCTGATGTGGACTTGCTTTTGTGTTTTGGATCATTGTCTTGCTGCATGACCCAACTACTCTTCAGCTTCAGCTGACGGAAGGATGACTGGACATTCTCCTTAAGAATTTTCTGGTACAGAGCAGAATTCATGGTTCCTTTAATTATGGCAAGTCATCCAGGTCCTTAGGCAGTAAAGCATCCCCACACCATCACACTACCACCACCATGTTTGACTGTTGGTATGGTGTTCTTACTGTGGAATGCTGTGTTTGCTTTACGCGAGACATTATGGGATCCATGTCATCCAAAAAGTTCCACTTTGGACTCATCTGTCCATAGAAAATTTTCCCAAAAGGCTTGTGGATCATCCAGGTGCTTCTTGGCAAATGAGAGACGAGCATTTATGTTCTTCTTGCTTAGCAGTGGTTTCCGCCTTGCTACTCTCACATGAAGCCCATTTTTGCCCAGTCTCTTTCATTGTGGAGCCATGAACACTGACCTTAGCTGAGGCAAGAGAAGCCTGCAGTTCTTTGGATGTTGTTTTAGGATCCTTTGAGACTTCTTGGATGATTTTACGCTGCGCCCTTGGAGTAATTTTGGCAGGCTGCCCACTCCTGGGAAGATTCACTACTGTTCCAAGTGTTCTCCATTTGGCGATTATGGCTCTCATTGTGGTTCGATGGAGTCCCAGAGCCTTAGAAATAGCTTTGTAACCCTTTCCAGACTGATAGAGGGCAACAAATTGTATTTTGATCTTTTCAGGAACTTCCTTTGATCATAGCATAATGTGTTTGTTGAATCTTTGTGCTGGCAACGTGACTCTGATGGTAAGGGTCAAAATAAGTGAGGTTTATATTGAGCAGGGCTGGCTGTAATCAAGCCTGGCTGTGTTCAATCAGCTGATTCTAATTATCCCTTTAATTGGGGTTGATTTAACTAGGGGGCAATTACTTTTTCACACAGTGCCAGTTGGTGTTGGTTAACTTTTTTCATTAAATAAATGAAATAAGTAAAAAAGAAAAAATGTTATTTGTTCACTCAGGTTCCCTTTATCTAATATTATATTTTGTCTAAAGACATGAAAACATCCAGTGTGACAAGTATGCAATAATAGAGAAAATCAGGAAGGGGGCAAATACTTTTTCACGCCACTGTAGATGGCAAATTTTGTAAGATGCAGCTCCTCTCTGAGCTGCTAGTTTGGCCACATGGTATTTCTTTATTTAATTTTGTTGACTGATTTTTGTCAGCCCTTGTTGCTGTGTCTACTGTTGCTCTGATCTTCATTAGCTTTGACAGCAACCCAACTACTTCTTTCATATATATGAGTTACCTTTTTTGCATTTCTGATGTTAATTCATTTAAGTTTTTGTCTGTCTTAATTAAATCTTGAGCATGTATAGTGTTCATTGGGACCCAGTCTTGCAATGACCTACAGTAAAAGTATCAGTCAGCCTCATTACTCACATTAAAAGCCTTAGACATACTTTAAATAACATTCACATATACAAATATCCAAATGGCAGCCATTTCTCCCATTGATGAAACCTATCAAATAGGCCTTAAAAAATAAAACTCCAGTAAATTTAAATAAATAAATACACAAATCTTTCCAAATTGCCTCATCATCCCCTTATTACATTTTACACATACATGGATTTAACACATGAAGTACTACTCACAGTTTAAATTTCTGGTATTTATTTGCATAACATAAAAATCCACTCCTATCCTTACCTATCTAGCAGTGAGCTCCCAGCTGTTTACTCAGCTGCAGATGGAACAGCTGCATATGAGGGCTTCCAATGTGGGTGTGTCTGCAGGAAAGTGAGAAAATATTTTGGTTGCAGATTGGTGCACAATTTGGAATTTCTTGTATTCCCTGGAAAACAGTCAGTCCATATATTAAATGTGGAGGAAGGTACAGACAAAAGAAACAGGGTTGAGAAGAAAAGCAATAGTATAAAGAAAATGAGGAGGAGGCAGACACAGTTAAATTGGCAGAGGCAGACCAAAAGGGTATAACATTTCTGTGGTTCTTAAAAGCACATTAAACTGAATAACAGATTGGAGACTCTGTTCAGGAGAAATCTACAACTCTTACCATGTACCCTATTACCCTGAAACACAACCAGTCTGTTGAGTTCAACAGTTAGCTTTCCATTAATAATGCTTGGATTTTATTGAAAATTGATTTGAAATACAAATGAAGTAGTTATTGTAATCGTTACACAAATAAAAGCTACACATGTTTTCATGGGGGTGATTAAATTAAAGCATAGACAGCTCTACAGTATTGGCAAAACAGGGTTTGTTAATTTGAAAGCTATATACAATAGGTAAAGATATGCCAGTGGAGGTTAATGTTTGGCAGACTGATGTCTGGGTGGACACACCTTTATTAACTTATGAAGGCCTTCCAGATTGGTGGTGAGTTCCATTAGAGGACAATCAGCTCTATCTGATAAGTAAGGAGGAAGCTGACATGTTTGACCTTAACAGATATAGGCAGAGTAGGAGAAACATACACTATACAACAGAAACTTCATTTAACCATTTATGACACAACTTTTCTATCAGCTACACATATCTATTGAATTGGGGACATGTTTGTTGATTGGCAGATGCATCACATCAATATTTAGTGCATTGTGTAGAAAACTATTTAAATAAAAGTATTTTTATTTTGAGTTTTACAGTTTTTCACAGATGGATTCATTTTATAATGCAAAACAATATCTCAATGCATGGGTGGTTGGTGGACTTACCCACTTCTTGTGTGGTTTAAGGTACTTGGCTATGCCTCCTGCAATTCTACATGAGTCATGGGTAAATCCCTCAATGACCCATGCCCTGCCATGCCTTATTATTAAATAAGATGGTGTCTCCTCCATGAATTCTCAGAAACAACCTATTCCATGGGAAGTGACATGATATCATATTAGTGACACAACAGCATTTTTTTTTCTTGCTAAAAAGATATGGGAAACAAAGAGATCTTTTGCTAGGTAAATATTATGCCTTTCTTA
Source organism: Neoceratodus forsteri (assembly GCA_016271365.2). Lineage (NCBI taxonomy): Eukaryota > Metazoa > Chordata > Ceratodontiformes > Ceratodontidae > Neoceratodus > Neoceratodus forsteri. The sequence continues at coordinate 876,733,446 of CM028131.1, read as the reverse complement.
GACTAATTAAAAGTTAAAGATAACAGCGTTAGAGGAGCACCCTAATTTTTATATGCTAAAATCATGCAAACTGATCTCCTTTGCATAAGGAAAATCTAACTTATCAGTGTATGTTCACAGCTCATTAGTGTAAAACAAATTTTCATAAATAACTGGGGATATAATAACTTGAAACTAATGGCTAAAATGAGACCATGAGAATGTCATGAACAGAGAAATCAAGAAGGGCAATACTGTAAATGTTCAGTTATACAAACCTATTGTTAAGCCTGACCAGCATTCTGAAGTCAAAACAATACTTTATTACTGCAGTAGAACATTTTACTAACACATAGAACAGCATAACTATTTAGTTCACCAATAATCTTTAAAATGAAGCATTTCAAGTTATAATAAAGAGTATAGACTGCATTGTATTCCTCAGTATATTAACATGAGGGGTCAACTATGATATAAGTCTCTACTAGTAAAACAAGAGAATGCCTTTGATCATATCATATGATATTTCAAAGCAGCATCTTCTCTTTGAAATGCTTCAGCTTCAGGTCATACTTCATGATGGGTCAACCCAAATCTTGCTATTCTTTTTAACTAGGACAGTTTGACAAGCTGCACAAATGGAAACCCCATTTAATGTCAGTCATGCTAAATTTAGTCATATTACAAAACACCATTGTGGATAACTTCTAAATTCCTTTGAAAATAAGTGTAAACTGTTTAAACAATGTTGGGCACTTTGATACTTCAAATTTCCTTCAGTTTATTAAGTGCATAGATTTTCTTTTATGAGCCTGTGTTTTGAGTGTCATTCATTATACCCTCATGGATGTCTACTCAAGTACTATTGTTTAACAGTTTATATAAAAGCTCAAATAGCAATTCTCCAGTTACATTGGAGAAACTTTTTTTACTAACCTATTGCATTTTGAACCAAGACTGTCTATAAGTACTGTACAAAAAAATCATAGAAATACAGAAACATAGAATTTGACTGCAGATAAGGACCGCTTGGCCCACCCAGTCTGCCCATTTTGCTACCTAATGGATAAGCTGCAGATCCTAGTTAACCAACAGCCTACTTCCTCCTACCCCCAACCCCTAGAATTGCCTTATGACTGTCCCATGCATGCTTGAATTCCACTACTGTTTTTGACTCCAACCTCCTCAGGAAGGCAGTTCCATGCATCCTCAACCCTCTCTGTGAAAAAATACTTTTTCACATTACCTCTGAGCCGTCCCCCATCTATCTTCAAATTGTGCCCCCTTGTTCTTGCACACCTCTTTTTCTGAAAGATGTTACCCTCTTGGGCTTTGTTGATTCCCTTGAGGTACTTGAAAGTTTCTATCATGCCCCCCTCTTTCCTCAAGGGTATTCATATTAAGCTCCTTAAGTCTCTCTTTATATGTCTTCTGGTGCAGACCCTGCACCATTTTAGTTGCTCTCCTCTAGCCTGCCTCCATCCTGACTATGTCCTTGTGAAGATTGGGTCTCCAGAACTGCATGCAGTACTCAAGATGGGGTCCCACTAGCTGTCTGTATAGAGGGATAACAACTTCTTGTTTTCTACTGGTGATGCCTCTCCCTATGCATCCCAGTATCCCCCCAGCCCTCCTTACTGCCCTCTCACATTGCTTGCCCACCTTCAGGTCATCTGATATGACTACCCCCAGGTCCTTTTCCATTGTTATTGTTGTTAGTATCTCACCCCTCATTGTGTACTCTTCCCCTGGGTTTTTGTTTTCCAGGTGCATTACTTTGCACTTCTTAGCATTGAATCTAAGCTGCCATACATTTGACCATTCCTCCAACCTTGCCAAGTCCCTTCTCATCCTTTCCACCCCACCTTGTGTATCAACCCTGTTGCAGATCTTTGTGTCATCTGCAAAGAGACATACAGTACCTTTCCTTCCAGTCCCTCTGCACTGTCACTTATAAAGACATTCAAGAGGAACGGTCCAAGTACTGAACTCTGTGGTACCCCACTAGTAACCCCCCTTTCTTCAGAGTGGACTCCATTTACTATTACCCTCTGTGTCCTGTTCTCCAGTCAATTCTTTACCCAGGCTACCATCTTGGGACCCACTCCAAGGTTGGCTAACTTGTATATTAATCTTTTATACATAGATACATAGATACATAGACAGTGTCGGCAGATAAGGGCCTATGGCCCACCTAGTCTGCCCATTTGAGCTTGTAAGTTCAGTTTGTTTTCCTAGAAGTCTATTTCCCCTTACCCCTGACCTCTAGAATTCCTTTATGTCTATCCCATGCTCTTAAATCCCATGATTGTTTCAGCCCCCACCACTTCCTCTGGCAGGGTGTTCCACTTGTCCACCACCCGTTCTGTGAAGAAATTCTTTCTCATGTTTCCTCTGAATCGTCCTCCTCCAACTTCATCCCATGCCCTCTAGTCCTGAAACATCTTTTTCGCTTAAAAATAGTGTTTTCCTGCACCCTGTTCCTCCCTGTAAGATACTTGTATGTCTCTATCATATCCCTCTCTCCTCCTCTCCTCCAGGGAGTACATGTTCAGTTCCTTCAACCTGTCTTCATAGGACTTGTGATGCAACCCATGCACCATCTTTGTTGCTCTCCTCTGAACCTTCTCTACCCTGTCTATGTCCTTACGAGGTATGGTCTCCAGGACTGTACACTGTGCTCCAGGTGGGGCCTCACTAGTTTCTTGTATAGCGGAATTATGACCTCCCTTTTCCTGCTGGTGATGCCCCTGCTTATACATCCCAGCATCCTATTTGCTTTACCTGATGCCTTGTCACACTGTTTCCCTACCTTGAGGTCACCAGAGATGACAACCCCAAGATCCCTTTCCTGCTTGGTGCATGCTATATCCTCACCCCCCAACTGATATATTGTGCCAGGGTTTTTGTGTCCCATATGCATTATCTTGCACTTCTTTGCATTGAATTTCAACTGCCAAACCCTTGACCATTCTTCAAGTTTCAGCAGGTCCCTTCTCATTCTGTCTACACCCTCTGGTGTGTCTACTCTGTTACAGAGCTTTGTGTCATCAGCGAACAGTGAAATTCTGCCTTCTAGATCCTGTGCAATGTCACTGATGAAGATGTTGAATAGGACCGGTCCCAGCACTGATCCCTGTGGTACCCACTGGTCACTCTTTCCTCTGTGGAGTGACAGCCATTTACCACCACCCTCTGTGTCCTGCCACCCAGCCAGTTACCTACCCACCACACTACTGTCCTGCCCACCCATATTCCCCAGTTTGTGTAATAGTCTTCTATGTGGCACAGTGTCAAAGGCCTTGCTGAAGTCCAGATAGGCCATGTCCACTGCCCTCCCCTGATCCACCTCCCTAGTCACCCAGTCAAAAATTCAATGAGGTTGGTCTGACATGACCTCCCCTGGAGAAACCATGCTGCCTTGGGTCCTGTAGTCCATTGACAACCAGATGTTCCACCAATCTCTCCTTCAGTAGTGCTTCCATGATCTTCCCCACTACCGAGGTGAGGCTGACTGGTCTGTAGTTCCTGCTTCCTCTTTGTTCCCACTTTTGTATAAGGGACTACATCTGCTGTCCTCCAGTCTTTGGGTACCTCCCCTGTTTCCAGTGATTGGCTGAACAGGATAGCCAGAGGTTCAGCCACCACCTCTCTTAGTTCTTTAAGGACCCTGGGGTGCACCCCATCTGGCCCCACTGCTTTATCAGCTCTTATTACTTCCAGTTCCTTCAGGACCCTTTCTCATGTAAAGGGACTTGTGTCCATTTCTGCACTATTCTCACCTGTTGCACTCCTTCCAGACTCATTACCCTCATCTTCCTCAGTAAAGACTGAGCAGAAATACCTGTTCAATATGTCAGCTTTACTGTTGTCATCCTCCACGCGGCCCCCATCCTCCCCCTTCAGTCTCACTATCCCTCCCTTTGCCTTTCTTTTTTCACTTATGAACCTGTGAAAGGTTTTGTCCCCTCTACCCACTGATTTTGCAATGTGTTCTCCTGTCTGAGCTTTGGCTTCCCTTACTGACCCCCCTGCTTCCCTTTGCTTCTCCTGGTACTTTTCCCTATCCCCTTCTGCCTGTGTCTTTTTGTATTGCCTGAATGCAATCTTTTTGGCTTTCACTTTCTTTGCTACCTCTTTGGAAAACCATAATGGTTTCCTCTTCCTTTTCATCTTGCTAACCTGCTTAATGCATAATTCTGTTGCTCTTGTAATCCCCATTTTAAATACTGCCCACTGTTCCTCAATCCCTGATTCCTGCCCCATTCCCCTTAATGCCTCTTTCAAGTATCTCCCCATTTTCCAAAAGTCTGCCCCCCTAAAATCCAGGATACATATTTTTGTGTGGTTTGGTTCTGCTCTTTCTGTGATTTCAAACCACAATGCCTGGTGGTCACTGTTCCCCAGGTACTCCCCCACTGTTACCCCCATCACACTGTCCCTGTTTGTGAGCACACGGTCCAGTATTGCCTTCTGCCATGGTTCCATGACCAGTTGCTTGAGGAAGGCACCCTGAAGGAGTCCAGGATAAATCTGCTCCTAGTTGATGCTGCTGCTGGGATGCTCCAGTCCACGTCTGGTATATTGAAGTCTCCAACCAGTACTATCTCACCCTTGTCTGCCATCCTTTGGATGGCTAGCATCAGCTCCCTATCTGTTTCTTCCTCCTGGGCTGGTGGTCTATAGACCACAGCTGTGCGGATGGCTGGCCCCATTTTCCTTTCCAGCTCAACCCACAGTATCTCTCCCCCAATTTGTTCCTCCTGGATCTGTGTGGCCCTTATGTCTCTTTTGTGTGGGACTGTGTCAGATGCCTTGCTAAATTCCAGGTAGGCCATGTCCACAGCCCTTCCCTGATTTACTACTTTGGTCACCTAGTCAAAGAAATCTATTAGATTCATCTGAGATGACCTTCACACTGTGAATCCATGCTGTCTTGGGTCCTGTGCCCCTCTGGCCTCTAGGTATGTAACAGTTCTTTCCTTCAGAAGTGATTCCATCATTTTCCCTATCATTGAGTTTAAACAAACGGGTCTGTAGTTCCCTGCTTCTGCCCTGCTCCCACTTTTGTGAAGTGGAATAGCATCTGTCCTCCTCCAGTCCTCAGGTACCACCCCATCCTCCCATGATTTGTTAAAGAGGGTAGTCAGTGTTGTAACTAGTTCTATCCTTATTTCTTTTAGAATTCTGGAATGACTCCCATCAGGCCCCATTGCTTTGTCCACCTTCAGTTTTAGGAGTTATTTCAGAACTCTTTCTTCTGTGAATGGGCTGGTTTCAACCCCCCATATCCAGAGTGTTTCTATTGTTCAGTTTAGGTACCTCCCCCTCTTCATTTGTGAATACTGAGCAAAACTATTTGTTTAGTATGTCTGCCTTTTTGCAGTCATCCTCTGACCACCCCCTCCCCTTTATTAAGCCTCACTATCCCTCTCTTGGTCTTCATTCACTCCCTGATGTACCTATAAAAGGTTTTATCGCCCTTCTTAACTGAGTTGGCTATCTTTTCCTCAGTTTGGTCCTTTGCTGTTCTGACTGCCTTCCCTGCTTCCTTTTGCTTTAACTGATACAGTTCTCTGTTCTGCTCCTTCTGTGATTCCTTCTACTTCCTGAATGCTTTCTTTTTCTCCCTAACCTTCCCTGCCACCTCCTTTGAGAACCATAGTATTTTTTTCACATCATTTTGTTTTGTTTATTTTCTTCACACAAAGGCTTGTTGCCTTTGTGATGGCAGTTTTGATTATTCCCCATTGTTCTTCCACCCCTCCTTCCTGCCCATTTGCTAGTGCATTCCTTAGGCACTCACCCATTTTGACAAAGTCAGCCCCCCTAAAGTCCAGTACCTTTGCCTTTGTATGGCTTAACTCTACTGCTGTGTTTAATGTGAACCACACTGTTCGATGGTCGCTAGTTCCCAGATGGCTACTCACTTCTAAATCTGTGATTGATCCTCTCTCCATCTCCATTTCAGAGTACCAGGTCTAAGATTGCTCCCTCTCGAGTGGGTTCCAATACTAGTTGTCTAAGGCATGCCCCCTGTAGGGCATCTAGAATGACCCCACTCTTGGAAGTGGCTGCTGCAAATGTACTCCAGTTAACATCTGGCATATTCAGACCCCCCATCAACAATATCTCCCCTTTTTCTGCCATTCTAAGGTCACCTTCTATAATTTCCTTGTCCATTTCTTCCCCTGAGATGGGGGATCTGTATACAACCCCGTGCAGATTGTGGTGCCATTGCCTGTCTCCAAATTGACCCACAATGCGTCCTCTCCTCTCCATTTACCCTTTTGTTCTGTTGCTTTGATTTCTTCCCTTATGAAGAGAGCTACTCCTCCTCCTCCTCCTCCTCTTTTACCCTCCCTGTACTTCCTGTAGATAGTGTATCCTGGTATGTTTACATCCCAGTCATGGTCCTGTGTGTACCATGTTTCTGTGACTGGCATGATATTCAGATGTTCCTCTTCCATCACGGCCACTTGTTCAGGAGGCTTGTTACCCAGGCTACAGGCATTGGTACTCATTACTCTCCATTTTTTGATGGCCTTACCTCTTGTTGCACCATCCCTGTCCTCATTGACTTTGCTTTCTCCATTTACCTCAGTCCTGCTCCCTACTGACCTTTCTACTTTAGTTTTTACCTTATTTAGAACCCTTTTTGTAGGGGGAGGCTGGGAATTCCCTGCTGCTTATCAGTGCCTCTCCCCTTGACTAGTTTAAAAGCTTGACAATGAAGCATTTAAACCGATCACCCAGAAGACTTGTTCCCTTCCTGGACAGATGCAGACCATCCCACCAGTATAGGCTGGTATCCCTTCAGGTGGAACCCCACTCCCAAGTGAAGCCAAACCCCTGTGCTCCGAACCAGTTTTTCAACCATTCATTGAATCGCATGGTGTGGATTACCCTCGCCTCACCCATGCCATAGACAGGAAGTACCTCTGAGAAGGATATTGTGTATGCTACTTGCCTAAGGCCCCTCCCCAACTCCACAAACCCCTCCTGCACTGATCTAATCTCATGTTGAGCCAAGTCATTCATCCCTAGATGGACAATGACATCCAGTTCCATCTCCCATGCAGTTGTTCTCATGATTCTGATAAATGATAAACTAAGGAGCAATAAGAAAGGTCATGAATGAAAATAAAAAAGATATTGAAGAGCTAAACATTGACAGCCATATGAGTAATTCCTTGTGAAAACTTGTAATCATTCCCAGTCACTTACTACATCAACAAAAGTTGCATATACTGTATTTCATGGAATAAAAGTCACCCTCAAATAAAAGCTGCAGGTCATAATGAATACTTTTAATAAAAGCTACCCTCAAATAGAGACTATGATTCTATAAAGGGTTGAATTTATATCAGATGAAGTACTGTAGGTGGTACTCTGTATTGTTTTGATCTCTCTAAATATGATTATTATTGTATTTATGTTTTTAATTTTTATCTTTCTTTATGTTTGCTATACTTATTTTGCTATGAAATAGTCCAGTAACAGTATCACTGATCATACTCAGGCTGTAAATTGTTTCCTTTTCACACTTGAACATTTGATTTTGTAATACAAGCCACCCTGTAATACAAGGTGCAGGTCAAAATACAACATTTTAATAGAAACTGCGGCTTCTATTGAATGAAATACCATACTCTGTATTAATATGTAAAGACTGGCTCAATGTGAACATAAAAAATCAGTAATATCATGGCAGGGCTGTGTACCTAAAATAGAACAGCTATGTTTGTGATTGTTTAGATATGGCAGAAGAATAATGCATGGAATATTAGGAGACTAGAAGGGAATGTTAACTTGGCAACACGCAGTAGAATACATTCAGAAGGTGCATGTCTTGCGGTTTGCTACATACAACCTGTTAAATCTTCAGTATGGAGTAAAATAATGAAAAGAGACAGAAAGAGGCTATATGAGAGAAAAAATAGACACAGAGTAATAGATAAATATGACAATAGTTGAGACTGTTGTGGCTAGGATTGTGGAAACAAGCAAGAAGATAGGAACTTGTTATTGCTTATGCCCCTCTACTTTTAGCAGGGGGATGGATCCATGGCAATGGGAAGCAGGGAGACTGAAGTTCCTTCATGGGGTCCATCAAGCTAGGGAATGGACGAAAGCACAGGAAAGAAGCTATGTATAATACTATTTAGAGAATTAAACTGCTTTGCTAAGAATTCTACAGTAACATTGTGAACATATTAATTCCATTTTGTGAAAAGGACGTAAGATGGAGCTATTGAACACTAAATATGCTTCTAAATATGTTAATAGTGATCTTTGTATTAATGAAGGTATACAGGGGGATCTGGTCCAGAGAAGTGTTCATTTTAGTTCTTTGGTCCTCTACATTTATTTATTATATTTTGATAAGGTCTAAGGATTTAAAGGACTGGAGCTGTATGATTTTAGGGGGAGGTTTGGGGCAATGAACCCTACATACAATGAAAATGGGGTTGTGGTCACTAAGGTATACATGGTATCATTACTGACTTGTGCACTTCAAATAGTGCTCTGACAGTGTCATTGTTATCCCTGGATATTCCATCTCCAGACAAGATCGATCAGGTGGCAGAGGGAGAGTGGCCATGTACATCCTGTCCTCACTGCAGTTTACTACCACCCTATCTACTTCCATTCCAGCTACCTATGAAGCCCTTGTCACCCGCATTACCCTTCCTTTCTCAATCCCAATCTTTGTGGCTGGCATCTATTGCTGCCCAAGCATTCAACCCTCAGTCATGACTGAACTCATAGCTAATATCACCTCCCTCTCGCACTCTGGTGAACTTTTTTTAATGGGTGACATGAGTCTAAATTGCTTGTCTCCCAAGTTAAACAATCTATGCAATGACATCACTGCTATAAACCTCACTCAATTTATACTTGAGCCCACATGCCTAATCCCAAAACACAAAACCACACCTTGCTTGACTGGGCACTCACAACCCACTCACACCACGTCATTAAATCTGGTCTCCTCCCTGATGCCCTTAGTGACCACAACCCCATTTTCATTGTATGTAGGGTTCATCACCCCAAACCTCCCCCTAAAATCATACAGCTCCGGTCCTTTAAATCCTTAGACCTTACCCCAATCAGTTCTGCGCTCGCTTCCACTGACTGGACCCCCCCTCTCCACTGCCATTTCTGTTGACTAAGCGCTTGACTATTTTAAGGATAAATTCATTGCCAGCTGGAATGCCTTTTCTCCCTTCAGAAGGACCAGAGTCCGTGGGCTTCACCTCCCCTGGATCACCCCTGAACTACTGGCCTGGTTCAGGGAGCATGACCAGGCCTGAAGAAAACACAAATCTACTAAACATCCAAACAATTATGCCAAGTACAGAATGCTATGCAATGCATGTACTAAAGCTACTAGACTGGCTAAGTCTGATTATTTCATCTCATCATTCCTGACTAACATTAACTCTCCATCTAAATTCTGGAGGGTAGTTCATGCCCTATTCTCTCCCACATCTCCCTCCATTTCTCAAAATAAATAACTCCCTAGTTTCTGACCCTGGCTCCGTTGTCAATAAATTTAATGCCTACTACACCTCATGCACCACGTCTCTTCTAAATTCCCTCTCCCCATTGCCACCTACTAACTTCAGCCCTTCACCTCAGCCAGTGCTTACCCCTCTCCCATTTTCCTTTTCTACTATCTCCTCTGATGAAGCTCTTAATGACTTCCTATTCCTCAACCCCTCTAAAGGCTCCTTACTAGATGAGCTTGATCCTAAACTTCTCTACCTTTCTGCTCCTGCAGTTGCTTATCCTATCTCCCTAATCCTTAACCTGTCCTTTATTTCTGCCAGGTACCCTCATCCTAGAAACACACTGTAGTCCTTCCTCTCCCCAAGGGTTGTGACACATCCAGTCCTGGAAACTATCACCCCATTTCTCTCCTTCCTACCCTTGCCAAACTTTAAGTACATTTAGTTCTCTCTTAACTATCACCCTTCCTCTCTGAGTCCTCCTTCTTCACCCCCTTTCAAATCTGTTTATCGGAAGAACCACTCAATAACCACCTCCCTCCTCAGGCTTACTGACTCCATCCTTTCAGTGATGGATGATGGCTTGAACATCTCGACCATCTTTGTCGACCTAGCCAAAGCTTTTGACACTGTTTCCCATCCCCTGCTTCTTGATTCACTCTCCTCAGCTGGCCTTGCTCTGTTAGCCACCAACTGGTTTAAATCCTACCTCATTGGCAGGACCCAATTGGTGAGAATCCTTGATTCCATCTCCCCTTCGCATCAACACTGGCATCCCTTAGGGCTCAGTGCTTGGTTCCCTACTCTTCTCCATTTTCCTTAATGATCTTCCCACAGCCTGCTCACCCTCTTCTATCCACATGTATGCTGACAATACTGTTTTGTACAGTTCCAGCAAAAACCCTGCTGCTGTGCAAACCAGCTTACAGCATGACTTCAACCAAATTCAGCTCTGGTTTGCTTCTCACCAGCTTTTTCTAAATGCCAACAAGACAGTCTCAATGACCTTTGGCACCAGGCAGAGAAAGTCTAGGCTCCAGACCCTACCCAACTTCCACACCCTTGATGGGACCATCTTGGAGGGCACCTCCTCATTTAGATATCTCGGGATTTGGCTGGACCAGCACCTCAACTTCTCTTTGCATATCGATGCTATCCTGAAGAAATTGTGCCCCAGGCTTGGTGCTCTGTATAGGAATCATAGTTGCATCCCACTGACTGCGAGGCATGAAAATGTCCAGAAGGTGATGCTCCCCATCTTTGACTACTGTGACGTAGTCTATGGTGCTGCTCCCAAATCTTCCCTGACCAAGTTGCACACCCTCTTTAACTCCTTCTGCCACTTTGCTATTGACTCCTTTTCCCACTCCCACCACTGTGAACTCTATCACTCTCACCTTCTTTCCACTATTTCACAGTCGCATCTGTCACTGTGCCAAACTAACCTCAAAATTCTGGTTTGGGGGACTCCCGTCCTATCTCTCATCCTCTTTCTCCACTCCCCCAACTCACTCTCTCAGATCAAATTATGCCCGCACCTTGATGGTCCCTCACCACTCCACTCTCGTCAGTCATACTGGTTTCGCCCAGTTTCCCTAAAATCTGGAATTCCTTCCCCCCCTGAAATATGACACTCCTCCTCCAACTACTCCCTACCTCTGCCCTACATGATTACCTTTCCCTCAGCTGTTTCTGCTTTAACCCACCTTAACACCTATCCCCAGTTTCTGCCTTCCTACCATGACCCCTTTGGCAGGGTTCTCAACATCCTAAAGGGGGAAATCAGGAAATGGCTACCCCTTCTCCTCCTATTCAGTTCTCGCCTCTCCACCTCTCTTGTCCACCTGCCCTTCTGGGTCACCAGTGTGCACAACCTACCCCCATCCTTTTTACTCCAACAGCTCTTGTGGACTACCTCTAGTTTGCTCCTGGTACACTCATGTGCTATAAATGGTTCTATTGCATTATTACTGTTTTGTACATTTATATGTTCTTTTGTATGATTTTGGACATGTATTGTAATTTACCCAATGTTGCACTACTGTTTATTGTACAATACCTTGTGTTCCTACTGTTGCACAATCTTACAATGTTGTATTGTTTGTACTACCCACATATTATTGTAACTGATCATCCAACCCTATGTAACCCCTCCCCCCAGGTCACACTGAGAGATGAGCAACTTGTTGTTCAGTGTGCCCTCCTGGTGAAACATTTCAATAAATAAATAAAATAGTGACTAGGGTGAAATCTTCCTATAACTATATGCCAGAAAATTAAAGAAATGTGTAGGTTAAATGGAGCAAATAGAACCTTTTTGGGAACAGTTAGATTGGGGGGGAGAGAATAAAGGGCTCAACTCTCTGCCACAATGGACTGATGGTAAACCATTGTGAAACAAATAACTATCAGTCCCTTACTTGTGACTCCCTTAAGCAGTGCTCAAGATGGAGTTGGGGAGCCCTTTCACACCTGTGCACATTTAAATGTGCTGGTGCCCAGAAGGGGGTGAAGTTAACATTTAAATGGTACACGGTGCGATTCACATTGCCTTATATCACCATTATAAAATGGCAAGGAAAAAATCTAGAAATCTCATTGGCCAAGAGAGATCAGCTGACCATATATTAAATCTCTATATACGCACAGTCATCCTGGTAGTAAACCATATCACACAATGAGCAAATCAGTCCTCCTACAACAGAACTATCTTCCATCAATCTCCCTACAACCAGAACCGATCTTCCACCACAAACATGGCTGCTACCCTTACAATGTAGAAACCTTTAACTGGGCCCTAAAAATAAAACTACTTTAAATATAAAATAAATTAATGAAATGTTGTTTACCAGATCATCACATTCTCCTTATACACATAAGGAAATTATAAACATTAAGCATTGTTTACAGTTTTCATTATAACTGTTTCTTTGCTAACAGTGAAAAATCCCCCTTCTATCTTTACCTGCTCATCAGGGAAATCTCTTCTGCTTGCCCTGACAGTTAGAAAATTGAGTCTTTGGCTCTAAAATAGGCCTTTGTTGTGTGCGTACAGTATGTTAGTAGAGGAACATTCTGCTTGTAGAACTGAGCAGAATTTTGAATCAGTGTATTCCATGGTAAACATTCCATGATAAACATTCCATTTCTTGAATGTGGGGAAAAACAGAGAAAAAAATAACAATGAAGAAAGTAAGCAATAATAATATATAAACAAAGAGAAAAGGTGGTAAATGACTCACCCTGCTGTTTATCTTTTAGGACAGAGTGAGCAGTTCATGATGCTGTCAGTGAGTGTGGCAGTTTTGAACCATGCTCATGCTTGCAACATCAGGGAACTGAGAAGCCTCTGTTGTGGCTTCATTTTAGTTTTGTCTACAGAGTCAGGAGAATTAAATAAAGTAAGGGGGCAATGTATCATACTTAGAATGAGGAAAACAGCATTTGTGAATTGTTGTGGCTGGAAGGGGAATATGATGCCTAAGTGGGCAGGAAGGCACACAATATATAACACTAATTTAATCTAGCACCAATAGGTGGAAGAACTATGTTATGTTAAAAGCACAGATTCACTTACATTTTTACTTATTTAAAAATGTGTTTCAAAATAAAAAAAAAAATGCTCCTTAAAATAAAGGGCAATTTTATAAGTGCAATAAGACACTCCAGAGTTGTGCATTACGGTGTGATAACCGCACTCCTTGGGACGACTAGCATTCGGCCTTCAGCCTCATGCTTAACTATGCCCCAGGAGTGTGGTTATCACACTGTAATGCACGCCCCAGTATGTCTTATTGCTTACTTAAACCCAGAGCCTCACTTTGTGCCAGCCCCCAACTACTTCCATGAAAAACAGTCAGCAACTGGAGGGGATCAGAATATTGTGTCATGTATACATGGGATGTTGGGGGATGAAGCTCAGAATGGGACGAGATTGTCGATTGACATTCAGGGGCATGTGGGGATAGGAAGAGGAGACACTAGAATATCAGGTATAAGCCATGGACCAAATATGCTGGTGCCCAGCTGACTGCTGGGGAGAACATCTGGGGACCACTGCATACTAACTGGTGGAGGGCCAAAAGCAGCCCACTGCTAGCATAGAAGGATGATGTTAAAACATGTACCACTACATACATGTATGTGCATGGCAGTCCACAGTGTGCATATAATCCTGTGCTATTACTTTGCTCAAACCATGTATGTACACAGAAACATCTGAATGTCTTAATTTACATATTATGATCTGAATTAGTGAGTCCCTAGGAGCAGAACCATTGCATATAGAATAGTAATGTTATGGGTCAGCACAGCTTTTTTGTCCCATTTCCCAGTGCATAAAATTGCAGCTGAGAACTGGGCCCAGCATTCTTCATTTTCCTCCTTAAAGCTAACTGACAAAAGCACATTACCCTTCTCCAGTATTTACTAGCTCCCCCCTATACACACACACACAAAAAATAATCTGCTCACTCTGCTGATAAGCTATTTTTAAAGCTGATAGAAAAAAAATTGTTGACATGGCAATCCTAGGCCTGAGATGAGAGATGGTTCCATTCTACATAGCAGGGGTGTCATGCAACAAGAAATTTTGGAAAGGCACAAAATTCAAACCTGTTTGGGAATGTCCAGGGGAATGCTCTCCCAGGAAAAATTTGAAAAAACAGAAGTCAAATGGTGCATTTACGTGACTTTTAACAGGCCAGGAAGCTGCCACCCAACATGCTAAATGCCATCATAATGATAGAGCAATGATGCATTTTTTCTTTCTTTGTTCAGTCTGTGGACAGTGACCTTCTGTATTTTCAAATAAATTTTGTAAAAATTGAACTGAAATGGTGCATTTGGGTGTCTTTTACCATACAGTGAATCAGCTAGCTAGTTATAGTCCATTCCTAGCCGATTCACTACCTGCTAAAAGGCAGAAATGCACAATTTGAATAGTCGTATAATAGTGATTTACTATAAATGTTATGTATGAAAAATAATGACAAAAGTCATCTGTTCTTGCTGATACTTTTTTATTTTGTAATCTTTTATGTGTATTTTACACACGCACACACACTCTCTCTCTCTCTCTCTCTCTCTCTCTGTCTCTGTCTCTGTCTCTCAGGAACATAATCAGCCCCCCCACACACTCAAAAAAAAAAAAAAATTCAGGGAGAGCTGAGAGCCACCGGACCCACCCAGTTCCATGTCATAATGGCAAAATTACTAAGGCAACTCGCACAAGAGTGAGTACATTTCACCAAATGCAAAATTGGTATGCAACCCACCTCACTGACTGCCAGTATGGCAATGGAACTATGTTACAACAGGAGGGCATTAAAATTAATGTTTAATGCAGGGAGGTTATGCCCCCACACTCCCCAAACTAACACTATCAACCCGAGGGGCAGAAACTGGGGGGGAAGGGGATTACATGGCAGAGGGGCAACAGTATACAAGGGGGATACCACAGTTGGGGAACCATCAGTAGGGGAAACAACAGGACACCCCGGACACCCCAAAATTTCTAACAGCCAAAACTGTGAAAAAAAATTATTGTCTACAGGCAGTCCCAAACCTGGGACCATCACCATATTAGGTGGTGAGCCCATCTGCCACACCAGGCGGGCAGCTCAGCAGCAGCAGGCTTCATACCTGTACTTGGCCGGCATCACTCTACAGCTCCCCATCATTTGTCCTCACTAAAACATCCCTCCACACTGGCTATTCAGTACTGTCGCTATCCCTTCACACTTGCTACTCCATCATGTGCATATATTTGAATCACTCAATTTGCTTTGCCCATATGATGGGATACTGACCCACCCATGTACCTTAGCTTCTGTTCAATACATCCCTCTCCTACACACAAAATCAGAGAAAATTAGGAGCCACTGCCCACCCCCAAAAATAGTGAGAGTTGAGACCCCCCATGTAGCATTTACTCTGTTCAACTCCACCTGCACACAAAAAAAAAATACCCAGTAGCATAAAATGAATTTATCAAGAAAAAAGGGAGGAAAAAAGTTTCGACCAATAGAAGGATAAGCATACCTTATGCTTATCACTTAGACACTTAGATTTAACTTCTGCCTGAGAAACATACTGAATGAATCTATTCCATCACATCTGATTTACTTCTGTAACCAGTAAATTAAACATGAAACACTACCTTTGGGACCAGGTAATAGCCAATGTCATGTGCTCTGAAAAGTTTGGTTATTTTTTCTTGTTTGTTTTACTTGTATATGTTTCCTTAAAAAATCTTGTTATGGCAAGATGGCTTGGCTTGAGAGAGAGGATTATTTCTGCTTCTTTTTTTACAGTGTTGCAGCACAGTTGCTAACTTAACCTTTAGGAAATGCTTACTGGCAAATGACGAATGATGACATAGCTCCGTCAGCTCTTACCACATTAAATGTCATGCACTCCCTAAGTCTGTTTGGCACATTAGTATATCATAACAGCTGATATCTACTGTGGACAGATCTCTTTACATCATGTCTGCAGCCATGGAATGTGGCACAGTAATGGTATAATGATCCCCACTGACTGACCAGGTGTATCTGTGAACATTCGGGATGATGAGACTTAGGGCTGGGTGGACTGTTCCATCTGAGATCCAAACCCCCAGATTGAACCCTTAAACCACATACCTGGATAAATAAGGACTTTGCTGCAGAAGTCTGGTTCTGGGTCCATAGTTACATGCAGAGTGCCGCAGAGTGTACTGTTGCCATGGGGTTGCTGTCAGCATGCTTGCTTCATGTACAGGTAGCCGGAGGCATCCAATCAAGCAACAGTGCAGGGAATAGTCATGTGACAATCACTGATGGTCTTTTACTTTCTTACCTTAGTCTTCTAGTGGGGTGGTGGATGGTGGATGGTGAGGTGAGGTGACTGTCCACTGGTGTCACAGCTGCCTTCAAAAAGAGAAATCAGGGGTGAGGTCACAAGACAAGGGGTGAAGAGTGTCAGGAGGTCAGGAAATGAGAGGACAAAATTGACATGAACTGGACTGGTTCATTACCGGGGCGGATGACATGTCCGTGCAGTCCGTGTGGTGTAGTCTTCCCACTGGTTGCCTGGCCACCCACAGGCTGCAGCTAATAATTATACTTAGAAAAAAACAAAGATCTCTTCTTGTTTCCTTTCACACACAGTACTGTGTGTACATATGGCTTTACGGGAGTCAGGAGAAGTGGTAATAGAGGTAAAACATATTTGTGGTGCCAAGCATATGCTGCCTAATTATGCTGTATTTTATTGGCTGTTTGTTTTATATTGTGTGTTTTATTTTTAGCTTGTTCTGTTTAGTCTTTTATGTAAAGCTCCTTGATGCTCCTGAAAGGCGCTCAACAAATAAAGCTTATTATTATTATTAAAAAATTATTGCCTCATGTCATCGTCCTGAACTTCTGCCATGCTGCTCAGTAGACATGACTCCATTGTTTATTGCTTTCTGGCTTTCCATCAGTGATAAAGTAAATATTCTTGCAACGTGATGGTACTGGCCTGGAATGGAGAGACGGATGGTTGCAAGTACCAGTTATGACTGTGCAGCACCGGCGGTCAATCAATAGGGGATTAATGTACCATAATAGGTGCTTCTCATTCGCCATTTCCATAGGGAAGGCACATAAATTAACACATTTTAATATGACAGTCACAGCTGTCACAGTCCGTTATCAATGCAATGGCATCAGTGACAATGACAATCAATTACAGACCCCCCCCACATGCTGCCACCTATGAGCAGCCAACCAGACTGAAAAAGAATGAAAATGAAAAGTTACTTTTTTAAGAAAATTGTGAAGGCTTGTGCAGTGATATGGGGGGGGGGGTCACATGCTCCCTTGGGCCCTATGGGCATGATACCACTGCTGCATAGATACTGATATAAATAGATAAATAATGCATAAATAGTATAAGAGAGATAAAGACTAAGCCTAGATTTTCAGCTGTCCTGTGACAGGGCCAGGTGACAGTATTTTACAGCTATCCTGCTGCAGGGACAGTAGCCAGTTTTGGTGAGTGCATGCAGCAGGGTAAATGAAGCAACATGTTTGCTTGCTATGTTGAAATCTATTGTCACATTTATGTCAGCTGCCACTTGTTTACTGAAAATAAAAACTGCATGCATCATTATTGTGCTTCCATGATACCACAGATCATGGTAGATACTCAAAATAGTTACACCACCTTTAAGATAGTCTAACATGTATGAGCAAGTGTCAGTAATGCAGCATGATCATGATGCGAGACCCTGGTGCATGGTTGAAAATCTGGCACAAAAAGTCCATCCATTATGACTTTCTATTCCTACCTATAATCTTTTTCAAAACAAACAACTGAAGTGTAAGTCACTTGCTCTGAGTTAAAACAAACAAATAAAAAAAAAACAGGGTGCTGCATCACCATGTGGTCTGAAAACAAAACAAAATAGTAATAATAACTGCACCCTGAAAATAGAGTTAGCATCAACATTTCAACCATAGGTCTTCTTCAGGAACTATCTAAAAGAGAAAAATAACTTTGCTTTTTTCTCTTTTAGATAATACCTGAGGAAGACCTATGGCTGAAACGTCAAGTCTAACTCTGTTTTTCTGTATCGAACCGTCCAGCACTTCAGAAAACACAAACTACCAATAAAAGGTGCCTTTATCTTTATGTAATATCTGGAGGATGTTTTTCCTCAAAGGAGAAGTTGGTTATCATTCACCATTATAACCTGCAGGTTATAATGGAGAACATGCCCAGCTTCTCCCCAGCCCCGCTCACACTGACTGACTCGGTCACTGCTCACCTAAAACTGCCGTCAAATGGCACAGAAACAATTCAGCGGAACTTCACACTCACTGAAACAGAAAGGCAAAGTGAAAGCTATCAAAATAAAAATGAGATCCTCACTAACCTTTGAGAGTAGTGTCAGGCTGCAGACAATTTAGTATCTTACACGCTCACACATACACAGAGGTTCTGCTCTGCCCTGCTTGCACTCAGCCTCAGTCAGCCACGCTAGTCTTTCAAAAACAGCAGTCCATAAGCTACATTTCCTATACTTGGGGAACATACAAATAAACCTAAAAAAAACACATCTCTGAAGTGTCCTTATCCTTACATTACATTTCTCAAGATTTTTCTCAGATCCAGCTCCTCATGGTCACGCTGATATGCAAATGAGCTACAGCACTAACCCTCATTTACATATCATCATGACAATGACCACCGAAACCTTAACAAAATTTTCCATACATGAACTAAAACACTGCACAGCACAGTTTTAAAACTTCTTTCTATCAGTATTTTAAATCCCATGACAACAACTAAGTATTTTCTGCTGTTGTATAAATAAAAGAAAGCAAAAAAGTAGACACAAGATTTTGCTGGAAAACAGGCTTTATTTCAATAAATTTTTCTGGTGAAAAAATGTCCCCAAGTAATTACATAAGACAATGTATGGGGGTGAGTGTATAAATGAGAATTTAATGCCCACCCTTGGTGTGGGATGCTTTAATAACCCCCTTGGGCTTTGCCTCTGGTTTTATGTAGCATCCCACACCTCGGTTGGGCATTAAATTCTCTTAATACACTGACCTCCATACATTATTATATATTTATTATATAAGTGGTAACTTCACAGATATAAAAGCAGAATTCTCCCAAAAGAAAATGCAGTCATACCACAACTGGCACACATTTTGCTATCCAATCAACATCTTGGATAACAATTAAGAAGTCATAAGGACATTAAAAATGAATCATTTGCATCATGATTGCACTGTTTTTGTGATGAATGGAATTTTTGAAACCTTGACCTTCTTAAAACAATATGAACTAAAGCAGATCCCACAACCCCTAAATGAATAAAACAGATACCCTGCAGTTTAATATAGTGCAATAATAATCCACATCCAGCAGCTGGGTTTGTGCCAGCTCAGTTAATTACTTGAATACAGAACTCATGCTGGAGTTGGTATTGCGCATCCTATCAGTAACATAAAAGTGATACAAATTCAGACAAATGTTGCCTCATTGTGCCTCCAAGGGCCTTTAACAGTTCAATTGTGGACATTCAATTCAGGTACTGTACTGAGAAAAATGACTGAAAAATCCTGGCCCAATAAAATTCAGGTACTGTACTTAGAAGAATCGCTGAAAAATCCTAGACCAATAACCTATGTGAATAAAACAATGTGGGGAACTAATAATTAGCAATTCATATTTACAAACAGAGCATTCTAAATCAAAGGTGAAGGATTAGAATTATAGAAGTCTTTTGAGCAGCTGGGACTGCCTATGTTTATGTAATTGTGGGTAGCTATTAGTGCTTAACACTCCCTTCCTTAGTTGAATGGCCATGAGGTTAAGCTGACCCTAAGGTAGTTGAAGTCTTCTAAAACTATTTTTCACTCCCTCAGCCTCCTTATTGTCAGGGTGGTGGCTTCTTTTATAGGGGCTCCTGTTCATCCTGCTTCATGTGTATGGGCATGTACACTACCTCTGTAGCCTTCCAGAAGCAGCAGTCCTTATGTGCCCATTTTAAGGCTCCAAAAGGTAAGAGACAAGGTGGTGCTCCCACAACCCCTTGTCCTCCTCCTGACTCCTTGCATCTTCCCCCTGCTTTGGTGTCAGAGGTTCAGGCTGTGAGCAGGATTTCTCTATTTGTACTCAAGTGACAAGGGCCAATATCAGACATGTATGTCCTGTAGATTATTTAGGAAGGCCATGGTCTGGAATTAGTATTACTGTGCATCCATTTGTACATTCTCCCAGCTCTTACCTTTACTCTCTGGCTCACTTATTGATCCTGAAAACATGATCACTCCATTGGCAAGAAAAGCAATATGACCCATGCCTCTCAGCAAACAAAACCAGTGTTATTACTCCTGGTATTTCCTGGTACTAAAACAGACTGGCAATCAACATCCTGAAGTAGTCCTCAGGGCTCTGAATGAGTTCATTGCATATTAAAGTTTTCTGTATGGTGTCTCTTCTCCCTCTGTTGTCACAAAGGGATTGGCTTTGCACCCAAGACATGCAGGTTGCTTGTGTGTGCATCATGACTAGATGCTGCTCCCAGCAGAATCTGCATTTTCTTCTGGATAGCTAGCACTACCAATTTTGTGTGTTGCCCTTTGGTTTTTCTCTCTGCTGTATATGTTTACCAAGTGCTTCACTATGGTAGTCATGAATTTTCACTGAAAGACCCTGCATGTATATTCAGAGCTGGACAATTGTCTCTTCAAGGATTCTTCCAGGAATTTGGTGAGCCAAACACTGCAAAGGACATGATACACACACATAACCCTCAGTTAGGTTCTGCTCACAAAAACTCTATGCAAATGGTTTCAAGGATTTTAAAGCGCAAAACAACAGAGAATATAGATACATAAACAATACTCCACCTCAAGGAATCCTTGTGTGGCAAGTCTACTTGCACTCTGTTAAGTAAATCATAATCTGAAGACTTAAAAGTTTACTTACCCAACCTTCTTTACTTATTTTCCTACTTTTACACAGAAAAAAGAACACCTTCAAGTAATTTCATTCCAGCCAGCTCAACAGCAAACAATGTTTTTATTCCACAGTTGCCTATTCCACAGTTGCAGATACTGCTGTGTATTTAAACCATAGTATTTCAGACATTAAGAACTCCAATTCTGTCCAGCCTGGTGGCCCTGAGGGTTGAGGTGCTGGATGCTACACCTCACGCCATGCCAGTGACCCAGGTTCGGGTATGAGCCCTGGCCGCCATGGGTTGGCAGGGCGAGAGAGGGATCAAGCATCCAGAGGACTGCTCTCCTCTCCTCTCTCAGGGAGGGTTCCAGGGACAGCCCAGCACCACAGTGGCCCCCAGTGGAGACTGGAGGCACTGTAATGTTCAGGGCTAAATAGTAGGATGCAGAGCCATCTCAGATGTCCTTGGACATCATTGCACATTCAGGCTCTGAGGGGGGAAGGAAGGATGCAACAAAGGGAAAAAAAACCTCCACTCCTAATAGGTGACTGCTCACTACAGGGCAGGCTGCCACACGTCCAGGACCGGGTCCTCTCTCCAGCCGTTCAGCCTCTCGTCAGCTCAGCCAGGTGACCTAAATTGTTGATAGAGTGCCAGGAGTTGTTGGTGGCCCTGCCCTGAGGAGCTCAGAGTCGGGGAGATTGACTGGTGTGGGTCCGTCGAGAGGCAGTAATATATATGAGGAAGCAAGGACCACAGTGGGCGGTAGAGCAGTTCAGTGTACTTAGGCAGCCTGACAGAGTTAGGGGGAGGAGGAGATAAAAAAATTGAAATAAAAGAACACCAAGTCTAGGGCTGTAGATCAAGGTGGATGTTCATGTGCACACATGCACGCACATGTGACCTCACAGCTGATGTTTTGGTAACTTAAACACATCTTCAACAGAGCTAATGATGCTTCTCCATGGTACATCTGGTTATAAGTTGGCTAGTACGGCTGGCCTGGTGGCGTAGAGGCCTAAGGTACTGGTGCCTTACCTCCACTCAGGTTTGGAAACGAGCCTGGGGCATCGGAGGATGGCATGGGGGGGACAGTGGAGCTGGATAGAGCTGCTGACAGGCAAGCTCTACTCTCCAGGGAGGAAGCACAGCTTTCCTCGGCTGATAGCAACCCCCAGTGGAGGCTGGGGGAAGCTTGGGCCAGAGGGCACCTAGGCAGTAGGCCAGGGGTGGGGGAAGAAGGCTGTAACCGGGGCCATTTGGTGCATTGGCTCCACCACGCGCATGAGCGCTGACTCCTGGGGCCTCCGGGAGAAAATAGGAGGAGAAAAATGCCGGTCAGCAGGATGAAGACTGACCCCCCCACAGGCACCGCTCCTGGACCGGGCAAGGAAATAGCTAGTAATTCCAGGGGACAGAACTGGGTGGGGTTGGTCAGATCGGGGCTGACCAGCTGGAAGGATACACAGCAGCCATGATAAAATAAGTTGGCTAGTATGATACACTGTCTTGTTACCATGGCAATGTTTTCACTATAAAAGCAGTATGGGGAGAGGCAACATTAAGTCTGTTGAAGGTGTAGTTTAGACGTCAGCCGTGACAACTCATGAGCATGCATGTGCACACGTGCATGCCCACCTTGTTTTCCAATCCTAGAATTGATGTTCTTAATGCCTGAAATACTATGGTTTAAATACAAAGCAGTGTCTGCAACTGTGAAATAGAAAACTGAGCCATGAAAGCATAGTTTGCTGTTGAGTTGGATGGAGTTAAGTTACTAAACACGTTCTTTTTTCTGTGTAAAAGTATGAAAATAGTAAAGAAGATTTGGTAAGAAAACTTAAGTCTACAGATTCTTCTTTGTTTGCTTAACAGAGTGCAATTAGACCTGCCACACATGGGGCAGGATTTTCAAGTCTGGCACAGGGCTTGCACCAAGCCCTGCACCATGACACGTAGGTTCTGGCAGTGTGCCAACCCCCATCACTGCAACTGCATCTGATTCCACAATCTTGGATGCAGTTGCAACAGTTTTCATAATGTATGGCAGTTTGTGCCAAATCTCTGACACAAGTTATTATAAAAAAGGCCCCCAGGATTGCTGCTAGTTAGACCAGAAAAGTTGATCTAACTTGTGGCGAATGCCACACGGAATGGAAGTTCCCATTAGATCAGTGTAAGCCCCATGTGTTGTATCGTCAGTGCACTCGGGGCTTGCGGCAATCTCTTCCTTTTGAAAATCCTACCCAAGGACTCCCGGAGGTGGCGCATTGTTTTTGTTGCAAAGGATATGCCTGTTGTTTGAGCAGCTGGTTATCCTTATCAATGAACCAAAGTCTGTTTTGGTTCTGTGCTAGTGGCTGCTGTTCATAGAAGCAGTTTTTGACACAACTCATGCCAGGGTGCTCCTCCTGTAGGACCATTCCTATGTTCTGACTGCTTAGGCTACCACTGTTGTCTCAAGAAACACTTTCACTGCCAGGTCCATGCTCAGATTGCTGAGACTTCTGGCAGCCACACTTGTGACCGTTCCCAAGCCTACTTCAATATGCAGAGTCCCCAATTGCTACTTCATGTCCAGTGGATCCAGATCCTTGAATCCTTGGATCATCTGGTTTGAGTTTCAGCATCATTACAGACCTCTTGTTACTGATGCCATCCATTCAGGTAATACTAACTACAGATACACCAGTAATGATGATGGGGAATCATCTTGGGATCTTGAGGACTCATGTGTCTGGATACAGGCCAGCTGCTCTCTCAAAATCAACATTGTGCAGTAAGTACTGTTCTTCTTGTCCTTCAGTCTCTGAAGTCACATGTGCAAGGTTGTCACCTTCTGTTGTGGCCTGACAGTGTGTCATGCACTACCTCAACATCTAAGGAGCTTCCCAGTGCCTTTGTAGAGAATTCATTAGGGTGTGTTTGTGAGTGATTGATTGCCTATGATGTACATGTTATGGTCACCTTTTGCCTGGTTCTCTGAACATCCTAGAAGATGTTTTCAGGAGGTCAGTTTTTCAAATCTAGGCATGGGAACTTCTGGGTGATGTGATTATTCAGTTCTTCAGTCACTGGGGTCAACTCAAGTTGGTCCTTTTTGCATCTCCAGTCAGTGCAGAACTGCTGCTTTTCTGCTTGCTAGTTCTTTAGCATGATGCTTTCTTGGCACAACATGTTGTCTGCTCCAGGAAAGGAGAGCTTTCTCCATACATTCTTGCCAATTCTTCTCATCCAGGTATTGTTGGTGAAGCTAAGGGTAGAGCCCACTTCTATGATTCAAGTGGCTCCCTTCTAGCCCAGACAAACATGGTTCTCACTTCCTTGCTCATTGTGGTCATACCTCATTTTTCCTCATTTTCTACCTCTCTGGCTCTGTCACTCTTTGGTTCTTCCTTTGACTAGGATTTAATGTCTTAGCTTAGCCATCTTTCTGTGTTCAAGTCTGCTTTGCTAAGGTTTATGCCAGTAATGTTCTTCACTATGTGAAGCTGATACATGAATGGATTAACCCATGGCAGAGCATGGGCTTACTGAACATTAATCCACACCCGGGGCAGCTGTGAGGCACAAAGTCGCAGGCCATACTCTGGAGTGAGTTAATCCACTTATAAAATGTGCAACTTTATTTTAGAGGTTTACTTAAATAAATATTTAAAAAAGAAAAAGCACTGTTTACATGCATTTGTAATAAAATAATTCTTCCGCCTAATGGGTCTGTCCTTCTGAGGATGCCATAGTTGTAGTTCTCAGATGTAACATTCTTTATTCAGAAATAAAGCAGAGTTGAAGTACAAATGCAACAACACATATGTCTATATCCACTGGTGCAAATCAGGTGCCAGGAGTACCACTTAAAACAATATAGACAATTTAAAGAAACAGGTCATGAAGTTATAACTCTGCTAAATAAAAAGATGTTGTCCAGAATTTTCTGTAACTACCAACCCTCCCATACCCTTCCCCCCATCCCCACCCTCCTCCCACCACTACCAAAGGGAATATTGGTTCTCGCATAGGCTCTTCTCCCAGGAATTGAGATTCTCATCTATAAGTATATGAGGGTATTATAGGTGATATACACATTCATAAGAGTAAGTGAAGACCAAAAGTGTCTGACCCTATATAGTTAACAAGGTTTGCAGCAGTTCCCAAATCCTCTTATACCTGGAAAGGCACCCAGAAAGGTTTGCAACTAGACATTCTGCCTGTAGAGCAAACAGGATTTCCCTATACCATTCCAGAAATTGGATGGTAACTTGATCTAGCCAGTGCCACAAAATAACTTTTTTGGCACAGGCTGAAATTAGGGCCATATGAGGTCTCTGATTACCTATTAAAAGTCCAGAGAAGTCCCCTAAAATGCAAATTTCAGGCCTAAAGGCATCAGAAAGTCCCAACAAGGGGTCCAGATGAGTACGGATGGAATTCCAAAAGGGAGTGCCCTTCAGATATGTCCAAAGAATATGATATAGGGAACCAGGTTTGTATCTACATCTGGAACATAGATCACTAGGGAGACAACCCATCCCATGCAATCACATTGGGGTATAGTAGAGATTGTTAATGATATAGAATAGCATGAGGTGGTATCAAGTCCATCAGATAAATCAATACATATGTTTCCAGATATGGGACCAGTTCCTGGAAGATGAAACCGGGGGAGAACTTGGTCACAACCATATACCCTAGGTCCCGCCTTCGCATCCAGAAATGTTTGTAGGGAGCGAAAATAATATGACACCAAATGGGAGGTGGGGAGTGGAAGATACTAACAGTTGTATCACAGTACTTACTGGACTTTGCAACTGGCCAGAGCCAAAAAATTGCAGAAGCATGTGGGTGATTTGAAAATATTTAAAGCAGGATGAGGCAGGCCAGTGAAACTATTCTCTTGCTATCTGAAAAGGAAGCAGTTTGCCACCCAGGGTTAATTCTTGAACTGTTTCCACCACAATATTCACCCAGAATTGCCTGGATACAACCTGTCCTGCTATACACAAATTCGGATTTCCCACAAGAGGCTGAAGGGAGTCCTTATTAAGGGAAACTTTCAAGAGGGAGCACAGCTATGAATGGGTTTGTAAAAAGGCCCCTAAGGGAGTATCTCATAAAGGGAGGGGTAACTTCTTTCTGGATATGAAAGGAAGGGCCCTGAAATTTATACCAGACATTGAACATAAAGAATGTTCTATAGCTACCCATTGTGAAGTATAATGCTCTCTTCTGATCGACTGAGCCAGTATGAGAGTCTACTAAAATGAAGAGCTAAGTAGTACCTATAAAAATTGGGAACCTGCAGACCACCATCCAGTTTGTTTCTCATGAGTTTGAAAAATGCCCTGTGGGTTGTCTTGCCTCACCGTAAAAAAGAGGCCAGGTGTCTATGCACCTGGGCAAACCAGGATTGAGGGAGTGACCAATTGTACATCTGTAGGGGATGAAGTAACTGGGGAAGAATATACATCTTAATAACATTTAGTCTGCTCCATAAAGAAAAAGGAAGAAGGGACCAATGTTCCAGATATAGTTTGATATGGGAAGCAATAACATCTAAATTATAACATTTAAGTCTACTGGGGGAGGTGCTGAGAAAGATTCCTAAATATTTAAGTTTATCCTTCCGCCATACTAAGCCTAAGTGGTCTAATTCCGCTTTAAATGTTCTGTTATTTAGGGGCATAATTTCAGTCATAGTAAGATTAAGTTTGTAATTAGATAATTCCCCGAATTGAGAGATTATCTGTAATGCTGAAGGGAGTGAAGTGGCCAGAGAAGAAAGATGAAGGAGGATATCATCCACATAAACAGAAAGTTTGAAGTCCATATTATTAATTAAAATACCAGTAACCTGAGGGGAGGAGTTAATCTTCCTAATGAGGGGCTCTTAAAATAGATTGAATACAAAGGGCGATAAAGGGCATTCCTGCCTGGTGCCCTGGTACAAGGAAAGCCATAGTTGTAGTTCTCAACTAGGTGGATTTGTCCTAATGAGGATCCATAGGTGTAGTTTTTTACATGTTTCTCTGGTGGAGTGATTTGAAAAGGTCACTTCACATTGCTGTCACTCAGGATTTTGTAGTGTGACAAGACAACTGGGGATTTACAAGGGATTAATCCATGGTCAGGTGACCTGTTTTGACAAATTACAATACAGGATTTTTGGCACCCATTTTATAAGTAGATATATTTACCTTCACTGTGTGAACTAATTTAAATATGTCACTGTACCTTATGTAACTTACAAATTGATATTGTATGTGCCTTGTCTTGCTGTGTTCTCTGCAATTAATTCTGGGTCGCCCCTGGAAATGGGATTCCTGCAGTCACAGTGGGCCTAGCCGGTCAACAAAATTCAATAAATATCTAAATAAATACAATTTTCCCTCCTTCTACATAATTTGAGGAGCCCCTTTCTCTGGGTAAGTGTTGTCTGTTGCACTGAGATCTGCAGTCATTACAACTCCACACTTATCTCCTGAAGACATAGAACTGTCCTGCTTTAGGGACTTCGCAGCTGTGTCAGATGTTCTCTCAGCAGCTAGGAAGTCTGCTACTTGGTACACTTATTCCTTGAAATGAAAATGTCTCACTATCTGCTGTGCCTCTTGCTCTCTGGACACCTTTTCCTTTACACTCCAGAATGTTTTGGACTCCCGCCTGTCCCTCTCTGACTCTGTTCTATAGTACACTTTAATGAAGATACATCTCTTGCCCATTTCTGCCTTTTGTGTCTTTTTTAGAATACAGTTCTGTGCCACAGTTGGTGTTCTGCAGGCTTCTTAGATCTCAGATCTAGAAGTGGGTAGCCATCTGGGAACAAGTGACCACTAAACAGTGTGGTTCACGATAAACTCAGCTACAGAGTCAAGCCATACAAAAGTGAGGTTACTGGACTTAAGGAGGGATAACTTTGGCAAGATGGGAGAGTGCCTTAGAAAAGCACTAGCAAACAGGCTAGAAGGAGGGGTGGAGCAACAATGGGGAAACATCAGAACTGCCATCACAGAGGCAACAAGCCTTTGTATGAAGCAAATAAACAAATCAAAATGACAGAAAAAGCCACTATGGTTCTCAAAAGAGGTGGTGGGGAAGGTTAGGAAGAAAAAGATACTGTAGTATTTAGGAAGTATAAGAAAACACAGAAGGAACAGGACAGAGAACTGTACCAGTTAAGGCAGAAGGAAGCAGGGAGGGAAGTCAGAATAGCAAAGGCCCAAACTGAGGAAAAGATAGCCAAGTCAGTTAAGAAGGGGGATGAAACCTTTTATAGGTATATCAGGGAGCATAGAAAGACAAAGGGAGGGATAGTGAG
Source organism: Neoceratodus forsteri (assembly GCA_016271365.2). NCBI lineage: Eukaryota > Metazoa > Chordata > Ceratodontiformes > Ceratodontidae > Neoceratodus > Neoceratodus forsteri. The sequence continues at coordinate 876,705,188 of CM028131.1, read as the reverse complement.
GCTGAACAGAATGGACGGTAGGTGGGCAGAGAGGGACAGTGAAAAAGCAGGGATACTGAATGAATACTTCTGCTCAGTATTCACAAAAGAGTAGGAGGGGGATAGGTGCTTAATCCAATTAGCAGAAGCACTCTGGATAGGGGGGTCGATCCAAGTCCTTTCACAGAAGAAAGGGTTCTGAAAGAACTCCTAAAACTGAAGGTGGACAAAGCAATGCGGCCTGATGGAATTCACCCCAGAATTCTAAAAGAATTAAGTGGAGAACTAGACACCACTGACTCACTCCTTTTAACAAATCATGGAGGATGGTGTGGTATCTGAGGACTGGAGGAAGACGTATGTGATTCCCCTTCACAAAAGTGGGAGCAAGACAGAGGCAGGAAACTACAGACCTGTCAGTTTGACCTCTGTGGTAGAGAAAGTGATGGAATCACTTCTGAAGGAAAGAATTGTTGAGTACCTAGAGGCCAGTGGGGCACAGGACCCAAGGCTGCATGGGTTCACAGTGGGAAGGTCATGTCATATGAATCTAAGTGATCTCTTTGACTGGGTGACCAAAGTAGTAGATCAGGGAGGAGCTGTGGACATGGCCTACCTAGACTTTAGCAAGGCATTTTACACAGTCCCACACAAAAGATTAACTGTCAAATTAACCAGCCTGGGAGTGGGTCCCAGAGTGGTAGCCTGGGTTAAACATTGGCTGGACAACAGGACACAGAAGGTAATTGTAAATGGAGTCCACTTTGAAGAAAGAGGGGTTACTATTGGGGTACCGCAGGGTTCAGTACTGGGTCCAGTCCTTTGTAATGTCATTATAAGTGACACTGCAGAGGGACTAGAAGGAAAAGTATGCCTCTTTGCAGATGACACAAAGATCTGCAACAGGGTTGATACACAAGGAGGCGTGGAAAGGATGAGAAGGGACTTGGCAAGGTTGGAGGAATGGTCAGAAGTATGGCAGCTTGGATTCAATGCAAAGAAGTGCAAAATAATGCACCTGGGAAACAAAAACTCAGGGGAAGATTACACAAGGGGGGGAGGTAGTAACAACAGCAATAATGGAAAGGGACCTGGGGGTAATCATATCAGATGACCTTATGGTTGGCAAGCAATGTGAGAAGGTGGTAGGGAGGGCTGGGGGGATACTGGGATGTATAGGGAGAGGCATCTCCTGCAGAAAACAGGAAGTTGTTATCCCTCTGTACAGACAGTTGATGAGATCCCATCTGGAGTACTGCAGCCAGTTCTGGAGACCCCATCTCCACAAGGACATAGACAGGATGGAGGCAGTTCAGAGGAGGGCAACTAAAATGGTGTAGGGTCTGCAAGAGAAGCCATACGAGGAGAGGCTAAAGGAGCTTAACATGTATACCTTTGAGGAAAGGAGGGAGAGAGGGGACATGATAGAAACATTTAAGTACCTCAGTGGAATCAACAAAGTCCAAGAGGGTAGCATCTTTCAGAAAAAGAGATGTGCAAGAACAAGGGGACACAATTTGAAGATAGAGGGGAGCTGGCTCAGCGGCAATGTGAGGAAGTATTTTTTCACAAAGAGGGTGGTGGGCACATGGAACAGCTTTCCTGAGGAGGCTGTGGGGTCTAAAACTGTAGGAGAATTCAGGAATGCATGGGACAGACATAAGGCAATTTTTGTGGGGGTTAGGAAGAAATAGGCTGTTGGTTAACTAGGATCTGCAGCTTATCCTGTAGGTAAGGAAATGGGCAGACTGGGTGGGCCAAGAGGTCCTTATCTGCTATCAAAGTCTATGTTTCTACACCCGAGGATCTTAAGGGAGCTATGAAGAATGCTAGTAGCACCTCTGGCAGTCATGTTCACCAAGTCACTCAACACAGAAGTGGTTCCAGAGGACTAAAAGAGGGTACATGTAGTCCCTTTACACAAAAGTGGTAGTAGGGTGGAGGCAGGGAACTATAGGCTGGTCAGCCTCACCTCAGTAGTGGGTAATAGCATGGAGGCACTGCTTAAAGAAAGAATAGTGGCACACTTGGAATCCAATAGTGCCCAGGATCCAAGGCAACATGGATTCACAGCAGGAAGGTCATGTCAGATGAATCTGATAGATTTTTTTGACTGTGTGACAAAGGAAGTAAATCAGAGAGGTGGTGGATGTTGCCTTCCTCAGTTTCAGTGAGGCCTTCAACACCGTCCAACATAAAAAGCTGCTAAACAAGTTGGGTAGGCTGGACATGGAGCGTAAGGTGGCAAACTGGGTAAGGATCTGGCTAACAGACAGGAAGCAGAGGGTGGTGGTAAAAGGGATCCAATCTGGGGAGAGGGGGGTGACCAGCAGGGTACCTCAGAAGTCAATCCTTGAGCCAGTCCCGTTTAATGTCTTCATTAGTGACATTGTGATTGGGCTGGAGGGAAAGGTATGTCTGTTTGCAGATGACACCAAGATCTGCAACAAGGTGGATACTCCAGAATGGATGGAGAGAATGAGGTGGGACCTGAGGAATCTTGAAAAATGGTCTGAGGTGTGGCCACTGAGTTTCAGTTCAAAGAAGTGCAAAATAACGCACCTGGGAATGAGAGAATCCTGGGGACAGCTACAGGATGGGTGGGGGGGAGTTGCTGATGATCACCAAGGAAGAAAGGGACCTAAGGATTGTCATTTCAGATGACCTAAAGGTGTCTAAGCAGAGTACAAAGGTGGTAGGGTGGGCCAGAGCCATGCTGGGGTGCATAGGCAGAGGTATCACTAGCATAAATAGGGAGGCTGTGATGCCATTGTACAAAACACTGGTGAGGCCTCACTTAGAGTACTGTGTGCAATTCTGGAGGTTGCACCTTCATAAGGACATTGACAGAGGCAGTCCAGAGAAGGGCAACTAAGATGGTACAGGGCTTGCACCAGAAAACATATGAGGAGAGATAAAAGGATGAGGAGAGAACAGATAGAACACCAGGAGGAAGGAGCTACTGGTATAACTAAAACTTCTCTACTGGGACTAAGAACTAGAAATCTTGTACTGGGACCTTCAACTCAGGGCAAAAAAAAGAGTTAGTGTGTTTGTCAGAGGTAGTTGAAGTAAATTGTTATCTGTTATCTGTGTTATCTGTGTTCTTTTCTAGGTGCTTGTCACAGGTGTCAGAAGGAATTGTTATCTGTGAAATTAACTAAGTGTAGAAAGATTTGCAAAGTAGGGGGAGTGGCTTAGCTAGAAGGAGCCAGGTTAAAACCAGACTTAAGCACTGCCCTAGATAGCTTCTGCCAGAGAACAGACAGAACACCAGGAGGAAGGAGCTACTGGTATAACTAAAACTTCTCTACTGGGACTATATTGCCCTCCTTCCCTCCCTCCCTCCACCCCCCCACCATAAACCAGTTCTACTTTTATAGGCACAGGATTTAACTGACAACAGTAACTTCCTGTTTGGGAGCAGGAAGTGAGTGATCACAGAGCCATAAAGACTCACATTCCTAGAAGGGCAAGAGTATCTCTCTGTCTCCCCCTAGCTGCTGGAGATCTGACTCCGAGCAAGTAAGGAGACTACTGAGAACTATAGAAACTTCTTGTCTTAGAACAGGAAGATCAGGAGCAAAAAGGGCACAGAGGCAGTAAGTAAGTAGGGGAAGAAAAAAATAAAAAAAATAAAATAAACAAACAGAGGAAAGAGTAAGTATTCCAAACAACAGTTAGGGGGCCAGAAAAAAGACATGATGGGAGTGGTGCAGTGCAGTAGCTGTAGAGCAGCAGTCTTCCGGAAGATGTTCTGGAGGATGCAGTGTTGTCCCATCTGCAGGCACCTCTCTGGGCTGAGGGAGGAGGTTGCTCATCTCCAGACTGAGTTGACCAGGATTTGTGGGATCTTCTGTCCCACCCAGGGACCACCAGAATCACTGCCGTTGCCTCAGAGGTTGCCAAGAAAGAGGAGCGGTTGGACCACAGTGAGCTCAGGGAGGGTGAGGGTGGTGGAACAGAGGTACATCCCTCCAGTTGTACCTCTCCACAATTTCTATGCTGTTCTGGAAAAGTGTGGTTCCTCTATGGAGGCATCCACACTGGAGACCAAGGAGGATGCTGGGAACCTCCACAAAGGAGACCCACAGGAGGGTGGCATGGGACCCCACAGGAGAAGGAAACAACTCCTGGTGGGGGACTCCATTGTTAGGAAGGTAGAACTGGTAGAGGAAGGGGAGAGGGAGGTAAGGTGCCTGCCTGGCGCCATGGCTTGGAGGGACAGGGAGTGAATCCTGAGGATCACAGGAGCAGCTGCACAGGGGAGGGAGCTGGATGTCATTGTCCACCTAGGGACAAATGACCTGGCTAAGAAAGGGATCAGAGCAGTGCAAGAAGCATTTGTGCAGATGGGGAGGGCCTTAGACAAATAGCACACATGGTAACCTTCTCGGAGGTGCTGCCTGTCTATGGCACGGATGAGGCTAGGGTGCTCCACACCATGGGATTCAATCAGTGGTTGAAAAACTGGTGCAGAGCTCATGGATTTGGCTTCATTGTGACTGAAGTTCATCTGGACAGATGCAGACCTATACTGGTGTGATGGTCTGCATCTGTCCAGGAGGGGAACCAGGATCCTAGGTGATAGGTTTAAATACTTCATTGGCAAGCATTTAAACTAGCCAAGGGGGGAGGTACTGGAAAGGAGCAGGGAAATCCTAGCCCCCCCCCAAAAAAAATCAGGGTACTAAGTGAGGTAGACACCAACATAGAAATGTCAATAGGGAGAAGCGCTGGGGTAAATGGAGAAAGTGACAAGTGTAATAAGGACAGGGATGGGGCAAAAAGGGGTAAGGCCATCAAGAAATGGTGGTTAATGAATACCAATGCCCGTAGTCTGGGCACCAAGCTCCCTAAACTGGTGGCCTTGATGGAAGAGGGATGCCTGGATATCGTAGCAGTCACGGAAACATGGTACACAGAGAACCATGACTGGGATGTTAACATACCAGGGTACGTAACCTACAAGTGAGACAGGGAGGGCAGAAGGGGGGAGTAACTCTCTATGTAAGGGAAGGGATAAAAACAACTGAACGAAAGAGTAAACAGGGAGGAGAGGAGGCACTGTGGGTCACCTTAGAGACTGGAAATGGCACCACAATCCGCACAGGGGTTGTATACAGACCCCCATGTCAGGGGGAGGGAATGGACAAGGATATGATAGAAGGCATACTTAGGATAGTAGAGAAAGGGGAGATACTGTTGATGGGGGACCTTAATATGCCAGATGTTAACTGGAGCACCTTTGCTGCAGTCACATCCAAAACCAGGGCCATTCTTGATGCCCTTCAGGTAGCATGCCTCAGACAGCTAGTTTTGGAACCTACTCGTGAGGGTGCAATCTTAGACCTCGTACTCTCAAATGGGGACAGTGAGAGGATCTCAGATCTAGAAGTGGGTAGCCATCTGGGAACAAGTGACCACCAAACAGTGTGGTTCATGATAAACTCAGCTACAGACTCAAGCCATACAAAAGTGAGGGTTCTGGACTTCAGGAGGGCTGACTTTGGCAAGATGGGAGAGTGCCTTAGAAAAGCACTAGCAAACATGCTAGAAAGAGGGGTGGAGCAACAATGGGGAAATATCAAAACTGCCATCACAGAGGCAACAAGCCTTTGTATGAAGCAAATAAATCAAAATGAAAGAAAAAGCCACTATGGTTCTCAAAAGAAGTGGTGGTGAAGGTTAGGGAGAAAAATATAGCATTTAGGAAATATAAGGAAACACAGAAGGAGCAGGACAGAGAACTGTACCAGTTAAGGCAGAAGGAAGCAGGGAGGGTAGTCAGAATAGCAAAGGCACAAACTGAGGAAAAGATAGCCAAGTCAGTTAAGAAGGGGGATGAAACCTTTTATAGGTATATCAGGGAGCATAGAAAGACAAAGGGAGGGATAGTGAGGCTGAATAGAATGGATGGTGGGTGGGCAGAGAGTGACAGTGAAAAAGCAAGGATACTGAATGAGTACTTCTGTTCAGTATTCACAAAAAAGGAAGTGGGGGAGGTGCCTAATCCAATTAACAGATGCACTCTGGAGAGGGGGGTCGATCCCAGTCCTTTCACAGAAGAAAGGGTTCTGAAAGAACTCCTAAAACTGAAGGTGGACAAAGCAATGGGGCCAGATTGAATTCACCCCAGAATTCTAAAAGAATTAAGCAGAGAACTAGTGACACCACTGACTACAAATCATGGGAGGATGGTATGGTACCTGAGGACAGGAAGAAGGCTGATGTGATTCCCCTTCACAAAAGTGGGAGCAAGACAGAGGCAGGAAACTATAGACCTGTCAGTTTGACTTCTGTGGTAGGGAAAGTGATGGAATCACTTCTGAAGGAAATAATTGTTGAGTACCTAGAGGCCAGTGGGGCACAGGACCCAAGGCAGCATGGGTTCACAGCGGGAAGATCATGTCAGACAAATCTAATTGATTTCTTTGACTGGGTGACCAAAGTAGTAGACCAGGGAGGGGCTGTGGACATGGCCTACGTAGACTTTAGCAAGGCATTTGACACAGTCCCAAACAAAAGATTAGTAGTCAAATTAACCAGCCTGGTAGTGGATCCCAGGGTGGTAGCCTGGGTAAAACATTGGCTGAACAACAGGACACAGCAGGTAATTGTAAATGGAGTCCACTTTGAAGAAAGAGGGGTTACTAGTGGGGTACCGCAGGGTTCAGTACTAGGTCCAGTCCTTTTTAATGTCTTTATAAGTGACATTGCAGAGGGACTGGAAGGAAAAGTATGTCTCTTTGCAGATGACACCAAGATCTGCAACAGGGTTGATACACAAGAAGGCGTGGAAATGATGAGAAGGGACTTGGCAAGGTTGGAGGAATGGTCAGAAGTATGGCAGCTTGGATTCAATGCAAAGAAGTGCAAAGTAATGCACCTGGGAAACAAAAACCCAGGGGAAGATTACACAAGGGGGCGGTAGTAACAACAGCAAAAATGGAAAGGGACCTGGGGGTAATCATATCAGATGACCTTATGGTTGGCAAGCAATGTGAGAAGGCGGTAGGGAGGGCTGGGGGGATACTGGGATGTATAGGGAGAGGCATCTCCAGCAGAAAACAGGAAGTTGTTATCCCTCTGTACAGACAGTTGATGAGACCCCATCTGGAGTACTGCAGCCAGTTCTGGAGACCCCATCACCACAAGGACATAGACAGGATGGAGGCAGTTCAGAGGAGGGCAACTAAAATGGTGTAGGGTCTGCAAGAGAAGCCATACGAGGAGAGGCTAAAGGAGCTTAATATGTATACCCTTGAGGAAAGGGGGAGAGAGGGACATGATAGAAACGCTAAGTATCCCAGTGGAATCAACAAAGTCCAAGAGGTAGCATCTTTCAGAAAAAGAGATGTGCAAGAACAAGGGGACACATCTGAAGATAGATGGGGACAGCTCAGGGCAATGTTGAGGAAGTATTTTTCACAGAGAGGTGGTGGACGATGGAACAGCCTTCCTGAGGAGGTTGTGGGGTATAAAACTGTGGGAGAATTCAAGAATGCATGGGACAGACATAAGGCAATTTTTGTGGAGGGTAAGAAGAAATAGGCTGTTGGTTAAATAGGATCTGCAGCTTATCCTTTAGGTAGGGAAATGGGCAGACTGGGTGGGCCAAGCGGTCCTTATCTGCCGTCAAAGTCTATGTTTCTATGACCTCAATATGTACTCACTGGAGGAGAGGAGGGATCAGTGGGGACATAAAAGAAACATTCAAGTACCTTAAGGGCATAAACAAGGTGCAGGGGGTGACATCTTCCAATACAAGAGGAGTACAAGAACAAGGGGGCATGATATGAAATTGGAAGGGGGCAGGTTAAGGGGAAATGTGATGAAGTTTCTTCATGGTGAGGGTGGTGGACACTTGAAATAGTCTGCCACAGGAGGTGGTGGGAGTGAGCACAGTGGAAAGATTTATACATGCCTGGTACAGGCATAATGGAGCCTTAGATGTGGGAAGGAGAGGTGGAAAACCATTGACCAGGGAGGGTCAGAGGCCGCAAACTAATGTAGGATTTACAGGCAGACTAGATGGGCCTAGCGGTCCTTATCTGCCAACAATTTTTATGTTTCTATGTTTCTTTCCCACCCAGGTCCACCACCACCGGCTCCTGCAGGAGATATATTGAAGCAGACAGCCTCATAGAGGCACATCAGTAGAGGAACTGCCTCACTTAATCTGTTGGTCAGGGAAGGGAACAGTGGTGGAATCATTCTGCAATTTATCTAATCACAGCTGGACATCTGGATATACCCTCTTGATCTGAAGATATTGGAATGTTTGTAACGGACACTGGGAATAACATGCCATGAATCATTAAGATTCTTGCCGTGCACCTTGTTTTGCACATGCACTGAATCTGGTGGAGAGTCATATACTTGACAAACATGCACAACTAAAATAAACTCTTGCCACTGTACAGGACACCACATGATGTTTCCAGATTTCCCCAAAACATGCTGCATTCCTGTGCCAGTACCAAAAGAAGCACAATCTTCCACAGCATTGCTTAAAAATATAACTCCATCTTCTATATAGTGGAGCGAGTGGTGGAAGAGAAAGCTGTGTTCCAGACTATGGAATTTGAAGATGTGGCATGTAAGTGATATTTGTCACTTATAAATAACTTATAATATCAAATACATACATTCATACATACATAGTAGTTGGTAGATTAGGCCTATTGGTCTCTCATGTCTACCCAACGCAGTTTACTGTTTGGACACAGCAACTGCTCTACTCCGCCCCATGTGGTTTCTCCCCCCACCTCCCATTTTCCTTTGTAAAGTATGCCACTTCCCTACCCTTACCATGCCTCTATGCCTATCCCACCCCACCCCCTCTTGAATCGCTCAACTGATTCCACTGCCACCAACTCAGCAGGCAATGCATTCCAGGGTGCCATGACCCTTTCAGTGAAAAAATGCTTCCTTGCCTCCCCTCTAAAGTCCCCCCCCCCGGCGAGCTTCAAACTGTGCCCTCTAGTGCTCTCTCCTTCCTTGAGAAGGAAAAGCTCCTCAAACCCTCCTTTTATTGAATCTCTTCAGGTACTTGAAGGTCTCTATCATGTTTCCTCTGTCTGTCCAGTCCTCCAGTGAGTACACATTCAGTATTCTGAGTCTGTCCTCGTACCCCATTCCCTGAACCATTTTGGTTGCCCTTCTCTGGATCCTCTCCTGCAGTACTACATCATTTTTTAGTAGGGGTCTCCAGAACTGCACGCAATACTCTAGGTGCGGCCTCACTAGTGCATTGTATAGTGGCAGAATAACCTCACCCCTCCTGGACGTAATACCACTAGCTATGCATCCCAGCATCTTGTTTGCTTTCGCCGCCGCCTTCCTACACTGCTCCGAGTTCCCCTTTTCTTGCACCAATACCCCCAGATCCTTTGCCTCCTGTGTAGCAGACAGCATGACCCCCCCCCAAGTGGTATGTGAACCTTAGATGTCTACCCCCCAGGTGCAAAACACAGCATTTGCGTGAATTGAACCCCAGCTGCCACTTTTGGGCCCAGCTGTCCAGTATACTTGTCTTCCTGGAGTGCCATTCTCCCTTCCTCACTACTGTGTATAAATCTCTTATAATGTCACTTATAAAGACATTAGAGAGGACCAGTCCCAGAACTTATCCCTGAGGTACCCCTCTGATCACTCTCCCTTCCTCAGAGTGAACTCCATTTACCACCACCCTCTGTTGTCTATCTCCTAACCAATTTCTTATCCAATTTATCGCCTTTGGACCCACTCCTAAGCTACCCAGCTTGCCTATGAGTCTTCTATGTAGAACAGCGTTGAAAGCCTTGTTGAAAACTAGATAGGCCATGCGCACCGCTCCACCCTGCTTTAATTCCTTTGTCACCCAGTCAAAGAAATCTATCAGATTCTTTTGAAATGACCTCTCCCCTATGAACCAATACTGCCTTGGGTGTTGTAACCAACTGGATTCGAGATATTCCATAATCTTTTCCTGCAGCTGTGATTCCAGTAACACTTGCCCACTGCCAATGTCAGGCTGACTGGCCAATAATTACTTGCCAGCCTTCTTCCTGCTGCCACTTTTGTGATGTGGGACTGCTTCTGCCCTCCTCCAGTCCTCCAGAACCACTCCTGTTTCTGATAAGCTGTTAAATAGGACTTTCAGAGGTGTAGACAGTACCTCTCGGAGCTCCCTCATGACCCTTGGATGCACACCATCTGGCTGCATTGCTTTCTCTACCTTCAGATTAGCCAGTCCCTTCAGGACTGTCTCCTTTGGAAAAGGACTTGTGCTTACTTCCCTCCCTCCCTGCAAAGTTTATGTTACTTTCTTGTGGCCCTCCCCTTTTCCTTCCTCTGTGAACATTGAACAAAAGTATTTGTTTAGAATGTCCTCCATTTCCTGGTCCCCCTCAGCACAGTTCCACCCTTTTCTTTTTAACCTTACAATCCCACACCTGATCTTCCTCTTTTCACCTACATATCTACAAAATGTCCTTTCCCCTTTTGTTTTTAACTGGGCTCTTCTCTTTTGGGTTCTCCTTACTCTCTATTTCAGCCTGTTGGGGGGGGAAGGGGACACAGTTTTCATCTTCTCAATTCCTTCCACCACCAGCCTCGGCTAGTTTAAATGTTCATCAAAGTAACATTTAAATTGTCCACTGAGGACTGTGGTTCCCCTCTCAGATGGATGCAGGCCATCACCCCTGTATTGGCCCTTATCCTCCCAGGTGGGTCCCCAGTCTCCAGTGTAGCTGAACCCCTCTCTTCACCAGTCCATCAGCCATGAGCTGGAGTTCCTCATGTAGAGGTCCCTCTCCTCCCCGTGCCATAGACATGCAGTATCTCTGTGAAAGCCATTAAAAGCACTACCTAAGACCCCTACCTAGTTCCCAAAACTCCCTTTGCACTATACTAGCCCCATCCCTTGCTAGGTCATTATTCTCAGGTGGACAATGACATCCAGCTCTCCCTCATGTCCTGCTTCCCTAAAGCCCTACAATCCCATCCTGTGGCCCTAGCGGTCCTCAGGTTCTGCTTCCATTCTCTCCAGGCCCCAGCACTGTGTAGGCACCTAACCTGCTACTTCTCCCTTTCCTATTCTCACATCTATCCACCTCACAATTGAGTCTCCCACCAGAAGTTGCTTCCTCCTTCTCTGGGGTCCTCTACCACCCTCCTTGGGGTCTCAACTATGGAGGGCTCCTACATTCTCCATGGTCATTATCATAGGTGCCTTCTCTCAGCAGTTCTGACCTGCTAGAGTGGCATAGGAATTATGTAGTTGTACTGGTTGAGGACTGTGCCTATTTCAAAACACCCCTACCCTTCTGGAGCCCACCATAGTCCAGCTGTTCCTTCTCTCTGGCATCTTTTGAGGTAATGGTGGCAGACTTGGTGGGACCTGGGTTGGGCAAGAGGTCCCTCAAATCCCAGACACCTCAACCTGGAGTCTAGTATCTTCCCTCAACCCAGAGGCATGTATCCAAATGGGCAGCACTGCAGTTTTCAGAAGGTCTCTCTGAAAACTCCTGCCCCAAAGCCACTACTTTGCACCACTCTCAGGATTCTCAACTTCTATCCACCCTGTGTTACCTAGAAATACTATTTTAACCTTATCTTGATAGGGTGTTTATAGTTTTCCCCCTTTTTTGTTTCTATTTCTGTTCCTCAGTGCCTTGTTTAAATACTGGGGTCCGGTACTTGGTGATATCCACGTGGAGAAAACCACACACAGCATGACTGCTCTGTGATTAGCCCATATGCCCTTCAAACATCAGGAGAATTACAGTGATACAAAAGTATTTCTACCCTCTCACCATGAAGGAGGAAGTGTTTAGGAACACTGCCAGTTGGGTGCTCGTCAAGCCGATCTCATACTGGAGTGGCTAGAGCACCCGACCCTGATGTGAATGGGGTTGGGGAACAGGGTTTAATTCCCAACTAGGGAAGCTTTTACTGTTTTTTTTCTTGTCCCTAAGTCCACACCCCCCTTGAGCTGATTATAGTAAGTCCAGGGGTGTGGGGAGCAAGGAGGGAAGCCCCCTGCATAACAAATGGAAAATAGTCAAGGTGCTCTCATGCTGTTTGCTGCTGCATGGTTGTGGTGTGTGTGGTGGTGTCTGTGACATTATGACCTCATGCCCTTGAGTCCATACTTGGTTGTAAGACAGGAGAAGGCGTTAGCCCATCGAGCCTGTCTCCCGCATCAGTGGGGCCACAGTTAATCACCGATGTTGAGGAGCTAGTTATCTTGCTTTACTTTAAAGGTATCCACAGGTTCAGCTGAGAACACCTCCTGAGGCAAGGTGCTCCAAAATCTTATAGCCCTCTACGTGAAATATCCCCTCCTGTTGTTCCTCTTAATATTTTCCATCCGTATTTGTCATGAGATCTCTTTATACTCCCACCTTGATAGGATATTGCTCCTATTCCATATTTTGGCCTACCTTTTACCTTCTGCCCTTCCCAGCAGTGACTGTTATACAGCAGTGAACAAGTGCCTCACCTTAGTCGACTGGCAGAGTCTTCTGCTTCCTTGCTTCCTTCTGCTGACACCTGCAGATGCTTAAGATGCCTGTTACCTGTTCCACTTCTTCAATGTTCCACTCACACACTGGGACACAAACCAGGATAGATGTGTCAGAAGTGCTCTTGGCTCCCACATCTGGTACTCTTGGCTGTGGTCCCTTCTGGTCTCCACAAGGTGATAGTCATGCAGCAGGATCTTTACCCCACTGAGGAGGGAGAGCAGTCCCTGGGATGCTCAATCCTTTCTCACTCTGTTGGCCCCCTATGGCTTGTACTTGTTTCCTAACAAAGGTTCTGGCATCATAAGTGGTAGCAGTACTAACTGGGCTGATGGGCAGCTTGGTGACAATTTTTTATTAAGTTAAAGTTAGACATTAATAAATGTTTAATCTACTAAAGCATAATTACCTAACAGGAATGGATGAAAAAAGTAGGTGATTTGATACCGTTCATTGGACTAATAATAACATTTCAGAACACAAATTTTTTGGCTCCATGGAGCTCTTCTTCAGGTGATGGCAGTTTCTACAAAAAAAAACAATATGTCTGCAAACAATTCTCTGTAACAGTAAATGTTAACAGTTATGAAGTCATGATAATAGGGTCTAACATGACTTCTGATTTTCTTAAATACAGTGGTGCTCACTTAAGTGCTCATGCTCAGGTTAAGAACATTTTGTGCACTTACGCAGGCTGAGCACTTATTTAAATTTTCATTGTTTTCAGTTTGAATTTTATACTGTAAAGACATGATATTATCAGCCCTATTAATTTTTCTGCATGATACCAGTACTTGCCACTGTCAAGAAATTGTTACAAATCCTATGTTTACTACCAGTAAAAGGAAATATCTCCCTGTTAAAAATGCCTTCTACGACTATCCTTCTGTATAGCTGCCTTATATTATTAAGTTATGCTCCACTCAAAATCTCAGCTTGCAATGTGGACAAAGGCCAGAATCCCTCCTTTATCACCTACCAGATATACTCTCCCTTATTAGACCATGGCATCCTACATAAGGGACATTTCCACTATGGTCATTCCCCTCCTCTCACCAGGCCTTAACTAAAGAACATGTGTGAATGCCACTGACGGTATTGGCCATATCAGTTTTTTATGTTTTATCCCTAGCAAATTGCAATCCTGCCCTTAGTACAGCCACCACTAAACCAATGTATGTTAGAAGGAGTAGCAAAAAACTATTTAGCAGGCTAAGCCATTACCTCAAAAAACTACTACTGCTTCTCCTACTCTGCTCGGGAAATGTTGAAATAAACCCAGGCCCAACTATTTCTCTGGACACCCCCGCAGACCTCCCTCAGTATAAAGTGATTAGCTTTCTCCATATCAATGTCTGTAGTTTGCTAAAGAAGATTGGCTCTATACAGACCTGGGCTCTACATGCATCACCTGATTTCTTCATAACTGAATCCTGGCTCACAACCTCGACCCTGGAAAAATCTATCAACATACCCGGATATATCATCTACCATTGTGATAGACCAACTAGAAGAGGAGGGGTTGCAATATATGTTAAGAGCAAATTTGTAGTCACAGTCTTTGATTGTACCTCAAAGGCCAAAGAATGTGAATGCCTGGCTCTAAAATTATCCCTCTCCAGTGAGAAATCACTCCTTATGGCAGCATGCTACCGACCGACGACTGGTGGCATGGCACTCCTGCCACATCTTCAAAACCTACTTGACTCAGCTAACACTGAGTGTATTCTGATGGGGGATTTCAATCAAAATTGGAATGATGACAGCTCTAAGAAACTGAAGGATCTTGGTGATGCTAATGGTCTGTTACAAATGACGAATGCAATTACCAGACCTGACAGAAAAAATCCCTGAGTGCAGCACCCTTCTGGACCTTATGCTAGTAAACAAACCCCTCAACATCTTGCATACTGGAGTATTCTTCAATGATATAAATGACCACAGTGCTACTGCCTGTATCAGACATTCTCCCCATATAAAATCGGCCTCTAAATTCAAACTGAAAAGATGCCTGAAAAAGTTCTGCCTAATCACTTTCCTGAAAGATCTAAGCAACATTCGATGGCAGGATTTCTATCTAGCACCCACCTTTAATGAGGCATCTAACATCTTTCACAGCCTGTTATTGGGGCTAATAGACAGAAACACCCCACTAAGACTGATCAAATCAAAAAATAAAACTCCTAGCTGGTTCTCTCCCATCCTGAAGAAAGCACTTAGGGATAGGGACTACTGGTGGAAAAAGGTGAGGAAATCCCACCTGGAGGCTGCTTGGCTAGCATTCCGTACCACTAGGAATGCTTGTACCAAGCTAATTAGGTCAGAAAATGCTAGGTACTTCCAAAAAGAACTAGAAGACAATAAAAACAACTCTGCCACATTTTGGAGCATCCTCAAAGAGGTTGAAGATCAGTCTACTGTCAAACCCCTCCCAAACAAAATTGTGTCTGCTGGAACCACCTACACAGACAAAGCTGATATACTAGAGAAGTTTAATGATCACTTTGCCACTGCAGGGCTTGCCTTTGACACCTCACCTATTGGTAAACTTACCCCGACAGGAGACTCCACTGTTGACCCTACTGATAACCACAACCATAACCAACTGCATCCCTCCCCCTTCAATTTCCTCACAATTATGTTTAAGCAAGTAGAGGACCTCCTCCTTTCTCTGGATGCTAAAAAGAGTGCCGGTGCAGATAATATTGTACCTTACTTCCTAAAACTTGGCCATACCTATCTGACTGTCCCCATTACCCACTTATTCAACACCTTCTTGATTCAAGGCAAGCTACCTGTGTCATGGAAAACTGCCCACATCCTACCCTTATTCAAGTCTGGGGATCCAAGTGATCTGAACAACTACCGGCCCATTTCTGTACTATCTGTCCTCTCTAAATTACTTGAAAAAATTGTCAATGTCCAACTTAGAGAACATTTGGATTCACAAAAGTTGCTAAACCCAGCTCAGTCTGGCTCCAGAACCAAACACAGCACAGTATTGGCTCTTGCAAAAGTAACTACAGATTGGCAAATGGACTTGGATTCTAAAAAAAACATGTATTTTCCCTCTTCCTTGATCTAAGTAAGGCCTTCGATACTGTGGATCATACCATCATGCTTACTGCACTGAGTAATATCAGACTTGATAGTTCTGCCATTAAATGGTTTACCAGCTACCTAACCAACAGGTTACAACAAGTCAAAGCTATAGGCGATCTGTCCCCACAAAAATTCCTTTTACAAGGAGTTCCCCAAGGCTCCATCCTGGGCCCTATCCTCTTTGCAATATACATCAGTAACCTGGACTCGTAGCTGGGCACAGCCAATGTGCACTTATTCACAGATGATACTGTACTCTACATCACAAATTCATCTTTTGGCTTGGCTCACGAATATTTGCAACAAGACTTCACCACCCTCCAATACAACCTCATCACTCATGAGCTCTTACTCAATGCTAAAAAGACTAAAGCAATGATTTTCTCACCAAAGTCTACTTCCGGATGTACACATATCCTACAGATCTGAACACTTTTAGATAAACCCCTTGAAGTAGTTGATACCTTTAAATATCTAGGATTCTGGCTGGATAATAAGCTTAACTTTCTGTGCCATTTAAATGAAATCTCAAAGAAACTAAGACAGCGGTTAGGTTTATTCTATCGCATTAAACATCTACTTACATTAGAAGCTAGAATGAGACTAGTACAATCCACTTTTCTACCTATACTGGACTACACTGACTTCCTCTACAGTCATTGCCCTTCAATGATGCTTAACAAATTAGACACTCTTTACCACCAGGCCTTAAGATTAATCCTTAATCTACCCCATGGTACACATCACTGTCTTCTATACCAGGTTTTGGGATGGACCTCACTCTCAACTGAGAGAAAAAGGAATGCTATCCTCTGGTTCTTTACAGCATTATGTGATAACCTCCCTTCATACATCTCACACCTCTTCAAATAGGCCAAGGATTCCTATGGCCTGAGACACTTTTCCATAATTTGCTTTCAGATTCCTAGAGTGAAAACAACCTATGGCTCGGCAGCAATCAACTTCTCACTCCGATCACTTTGGAACACTATGCAAAGTTCATTAAAATTACCCTCACTTCCAAGCATTTTCACATTCAACGCTCTAATAATGGATTATCTGAAGGAATCATGCAGCTGTTTCAGATGTCTATGATCCTTAAACCCCTGGTGCTGCTTCCAAATTCCACGCCTAAGTATCTCATCCACCTCACATTCCTAGCCACAGAAACCCAGCACCTACAAGCCTAGCTCTCTTAATCCTGTTTGTCCCTGTCTATCCCCTACCACTAGCTCATTCTGGTCTCCCGCGTGGCTGCCTACTCTTTCACCCCCATTACTACCTTACTCCATTAATACCTCCTTACTTATTATCATTTAGGTATAAGCTCTTAATTAGTGGAGACTATCTGGGATTGTTGTCTCTTCTCACTTCCGTAAGCTTATTATTATGTACCTCTGCATGTTAATGATGCTGACCAGTATGTATAGGCCTATATCGACCGACACCTACACAATGTTTTTTACACCGCTATCCATCATAACTGTATTTTATGAATTGTACTGAATTGTATTAATGCCCAGGACCACTTTGAAAATGAGCTTGCTCAATGGTGTTTATGCCTGGTTAAATAAAGTTGATTGATTGATTGATTGATGACCCTTAGAATTGTAATTAGTGTGTTATTCAAAGAATACTATTTTACTGCTCAGTACTAGAAATCAATTACTCAGGTAAAAATAAGATAAAAAATAAAGAACTAAATATTAAAAAAGAAAGCCTTTTTAGTGGCCTCACCATAATTGCAAATTACATTTGTCACCAGCAAATCAAACCTCAGTACCTATAGTACTATGTCCCATTTACCCAAGTGATGGATGCTTTACTATTTATCTCACTGCAGATTTTGATTCCACTATGAGTCTGACAGTGGGAGCATTTTTGTTAGTCTCTGTGTAAGCTATAAAGTCACTTGGTGACATACAGTATCTGCCTGCAGCAGGGGGATATGTAGTTGCTCCTTGGCACTCTTAACTTCCAGCACTTTGGTAGCCTCAGTTGGCATTGTTGATGATACAAATTCTGCCTTCCTGTAACAATTCTCAAACAATAAGACAGGGCAGATGACTTTTCAGTCTTGTAGGTCTTTAATTAAAGGGAAGTTGACACAAAATATAAAAACAAAACTCTTAAATGTGCACTTAAGTGAGACTCAGAACTTGTTTCAGCATGGTAAGTGTGCTGAAAAATGTGTATTAAATTAAAATGTGCTTTTAGATGTGCACTTAACAGGAAATTTTAACATGGTGGGTATATGGGATAAAATTGGGATATAGCAAAACTGTTCACTTATAGAGCTCCTTACACAGTTGAGACAACTTTGAAAAAATCTAATATTCAGGCATAAATGTAGCTTATATTTCATATTTTATTCTGTAATTCTGTGACAAGGTTGAATATGGCCCTGTCCCAGTTATGCAGAAAGTGTTTAAATGCAAGGATCTGTTCTATCCTCTCCTCTCCTTTTCTGTCTTCTCTGTCTGGTTGCACAACCAAGTTTTCTTGTGAGACCTAGGACTTGATCACCCCCAATGGTCTTGCAATTCTTTGCCTCTCGCTGTCTCTCTACCCTCACTTGCTGTTCTGTATTTTCTTCCCCCTTGCATATCTGCTGATATAAAAATATATGTGAATCATTTTGTGGAAATGTGATTGATACAGGGATCCCTTGGTTTAAAACTGTGTATAGTTATACAGTTGAAATGATTGCAATGCTAAAACTGTATATCGTTATACTGTTGAAATGATTGAAAAGCTATTTGGAACTCAAGAGGTTAACCAAAGATGCAATTTTTAAGCCTTTTGCAGAAGATATAAACAAGAGGTCAGTTCTGGGTCACAATTTTCTTTTTTCTGCACCTGCTGAAACTGACAAGAACATTGGAAATGTACAAGAACACTGTGTGAGAAGCATGCTAGTTTCTTAATGAACTCCTGCACAGACTTATAAAAAGGAGCTCCAATGTTTTGCAAAAAAGAGAGACAGACTGAGATTTGAAATTGAGAAGAAAAAGGACTCTGCTTTCTATGTTTGTACTGCCATTGTAAATTGTTATTCTGAACAATTTTTTTTTGTTGTTGTTATTTATAATAAAATGCTATTTGTGAATTTTGAAACTGCTCCTGGTTTTCCTATGCTTCCTTCCTGTGCCTTGATGATAGATGGTGTCAGCCTAAGTGGGATTTATGCCATGCATATTCTAAGCCAGGAATGTTGTGCATGGGTACTAGACCTGGTACCAGGGATACATAGAAGAAATATATGGATTCTGCAGCAGAAAACCCAGGAGTGGTTACCAGGAGAATGGCAGCCAAACTAGCAGAGACAAAAGTCCAAGCTGAGACTGTACAGCTAGCACTAGTTATAGAAAAAGAACAGGCAGTGACAGAACTTGAAAGCCTGACTGCCTTTTCCAAATGGTGGGCTATACAACAAAAAGAGACAAAGAAACAGAGAAAAGAAGAAATGCAACAACTGGGGTAGCAGAGGAGAGAAGAGATGAAGAGACAGGAGCAGTAGATGAGAGAAGAGATGCAGCAACAGGAGCAGCATTTGCTGGATGTCTTGCAAGCTATCAAAGGCAGAGGATCTGGCACAAATTCAGATGAGCAACAGGACACAGGCAACTTGAAATACATTAAACTTACAAAGTTGTGTCCCTCCAATGATATTAAAGCATACCTGACAACTTTTGAAAGGGTTGCCACAGCCTGCCAGTGGCCAAACCAGCAATGGGCAATTGGACTGGTACCTTATCTGACAGGGGAAAGCCCAACTTGCTTACAACAATACAGACATTGCACAGTCAGAAAACTATGACCTGGTGAAAACAAAAATCTTGAAATGGTATCACATCTCAGAGCAGAGATTTCAGTCTCTGAAGTATAACTTGGTTGACAATCTTCGAGAAGCCTTCACCCGACTCAATGAACTCCTGATGAAATGGCTCCAACCAGAGGGCAAAACAGTCCCACATATCATTGACACATTTGCAATGGAGCAATTCATCAACATCCTGCCTAGAGATGTACAGCTCTGGGTAAAAGTACACCGACCAGAAAGTGGTGAAAAGGCTGTTTCTTTGGCCAAAGACTACCAAATGGCCAGACAGATGCCACTGCAGCAAGGTAACAGCCAAGCACTGGTAAGACATTATTTCTCGGATTTAAACTCCAAGTCTGATAAGAACTTTGGTGGGGGTAACAAATCTGCACCCAAAGAGTTTATTTGCTAACTATAATAAGCCGGGTCATATTGCAAGAAATTGCCATAGTAAGAAGAGTGACACTGGAGCAGATTTGTCCTTAGCAAATTGAGGCAAGTAATTAACAGATGTGAAGGTGGGAGATAAGACTGTGAAGGGACTTATAGATTCAGGAAGCAGACAGACCCTAGTACATACTGAAGTGCTAGGAAAACAACATCCAAAAGGACTAGGTACTGGTGTCATCTGCATCCACGGGGACACTTGATACTATCCCATCAGCCAAATGACTATGACTAATAATAGGGTGTCACACCAAATGAACGTAGGGGTAGTACCTAAGTTACCTCTACCTGTGATTATTGGAAATTACTTTCCAGGATTTACTGAGTTAATCAAAGAAGAGTAAATCCCGATGCTTCAGCAGCTGTAGTGACAAGAGCTCAGACAAAGAAAATCTCAGATGGTGGAGACTCATTTATTTTGCTGATTTTGATTCAGACTTGTTTCCAGAAGTCCAGAAAAGAAAAATGATGCCTGAAGAAACAGTGGCAAAAAAAAAAGAATGATGGACATAAGGGGTTAACACATGAAAATGCTGAAACTTAACTGAGCACTGATTGTGATTTTCTTTCAGAACAAACTAACAATGTTTCTCTCATGGGTTATTTTAAGCAACTGGAGGTGAAACCAAAACAGGGTGAACCTTTGTTTTAAAAATGTAATGGGCTACTGTACAGAGTTTGGGTTAAACCTCAGACACAGGACCAGATAGAACAACTGTTTATATCACAAAAGTATAGATCTGAGTTGTTACAGCACGTGATAGTCCTATGGGTGGTCATTCAGGAAGAGATTGCACCCTTGCCAGATTGCTGTACAGATTTTGCTGGCCTGCAATTCATGAAGATGTTGCTACATATTGCAGTTCTTGTGCTGAGTGTCAGAAAGCAGCACCAGTGACTAAAAAACACAAGGTGCCCCTGGTGCCCCTAGCCTTGATAGATGTGCCTTTTGAGAGAATTGCAATGGATGTGGTTGGCCCCTTAGACAAAAGTAAAAAGGGAAATCAATTCATTTTGGTAGTATGTGACTATGCTACTCGATACTAAGAGGCTGTTCCTATGCGTACTGTCACAGCCCAAAAGTTGTAGCAGAGCTGGCCAAACCTTTCAGCAGGATGGGCATACCAAAAGAGATTATTACTGATCAGGGTAGTAATTTTGGTGCTGCATTACTGAAGGAGCTGTACTAGGTATCACTGCCATAAGAACCTCCCCTTATCACCCTCAGACAGACGGTCTTGTTGAGCATTTTAATCAAACCCTAAATCATTTTAAAAAGGTTTGTAAAAGGGGAAGGGAAAGACTGGGACCATTACTTGCCTTACCTGCTTTTTGCTTACAGAGAAGTACCACAGGCATCTACAGGTTTTTCACCATTTGAATTACTGTATGGTAGACAACCTAGAGGGCCACTAAATGTAAGAAAAGAAACATGGGAAGATAACCCCCATTAAAAACAATCTATTTATTTAGTTTTGATTACCGGGTAAGTGCACCAGACACGAAAGTGACTATTTTCAAGCATGACCCGGGAGGTTACAACATAGCAAGAAAACAGTTCTAAGACAATACAATGTAAGAATACAACATATAAAGATACAGTAGAGATGGATAAACAGTTTAACAATTGAGGTAACAGGAAAAAACTTTTGGATATTGTACATATCAAAAATGCAGTAAGTGCCCATGATTACAATTTGAGTATCAGATAGTTCAAAGATCGAAGTGCAGAAGTGCCAAAGGGTTTCATTTCTAGTATCGACTCTGTTATACAAAAACTAGCTATATAAGAAAAATATTATAGGAGAGAGGGAGTAATGAGGCTGGTAGGTTAGGAGCAGAAGGGCTTTGCCTGGAGAGAGACAGAGAGAGAGAGAGAGTGGGGGGGATTGGCAGGGTTGAAAAGGGATGGGAAGCAGATAGAAGCAGGGGCATAAGTACAGGAGGAGACTACTGAGCAGTAATAGCGCAGGGAGCCATGAAGTAGGGTGGGTTGAAACAGTTGCACTGTGTACACTTATCAAGCAGGGAGTGATGCTACTGTTTAAATGTGGCATGGCTAGGGGCCAGATGTACTTTTAGGGCCAGCGAGTTCCAGTAACGGGGGGCTACATAGGAAAATCCTGTTTTACCTTTAGATGCATTACATCTGGAAATGTGAAGCAAGGAATGATCAGCAGATCAGAGGCCATAGGAGGTGGACTGGGGAGTGAGCACAGTGGCAAGGGAGCTAGGCATACTGGATCTCTGTATACTATCCAGAAAGGCCCCAAGAGAGAGGAGCCGGTGAAACATCAGAGAGGGTCAGTTTAGGTCTGCGTATACTGTAGCAGGCAGTGATGTTTTAACCTGGGGGATGCAGAGGCATAACGACATATATCATTGTATTTTGTGTCCCATCTGTGCAGGGGGGCTTTAGAAGTATTGCTGTAGATTACAGATCTGTATGCAAGAGATGGGAGAAGGATTCCTCTGGCAATGGCCAACCTGGCAGAAGGGGTGAGAACGTGGCTAGTTTTGTAGGCTAACCCTAGTTTAGTATTGACAGCCTTACACGTAGTGGTAATATGGTGCTCATAGTTAAGGGATTCATCAAGTAGGAGCCCCAGGTATTTAAAGAAGTTTACCACTTCCAGTGGGGTACCATTCACACAGGCAACTTCAAAGAGATTACTGCTATTTTTCAGTTTGGCAGGCAAGCTAAAAAGCATAGCCTGAGTTTTGTCAACATTGAGAACAAGCCTATAACAGGTGATCCAGGATTGTACATTTAGGAAAGCTGCGGATAGCTTGTGGTTGAGAGTAAGAACGTTATCAGAGCTAGTATAGAGAACTAGGTCATTGGCATACAGCAATGATGAGCAGGAGCATGTATTTCATGATATATTATTAATGAAGATCAAGAAGAGGAAAGGTCCTAGAACAGATCCCTGTGGTACACCGACATCAATGACTATTTTGTCAGAGGTTGCAGAGTTGAACTTTACAACTTGAGTCCTGTTAAATAGATAACCATTAAACCAGTTTACAGATTCTGCAGAGAAACCAAGGGATAGGAGGTTGGCTAGCAGGATGGGGTGATCAGTGAGATCAAAAGCCTTCATAAGACCTATAAAAACTGCCCCAGTTAGAAGACCCTGATCCATGGCATGAAGCATATCATTGGTTAGATGTAGCATGGCAGTTTGGGTACTATGGCCTTTTCTGAAGCCATGTTGATTTGTGGACTGGAGGTTTTGCTTGGTGAGGTGTTCCATTACTTGTTCTGTGATGAGCTTCTTGAGGATTTTATTTAATGCAGACAATATTGCTATTGACCTATAGTTCACTATATCCTTCTTGTTACCTTTTTTACAAAACTGTGTTGATCTGGTCTTTTACCAAATGTTTGGCACAATGCCTTCACCAAGGGAAATAGTGAAGATTTTAGATAGTGGCCTCTCAATGAAGGGGGCAGCCAGTTTGAGGAGCTTAGGTTCCAGGCAGTTAGACTCAACTGCAGTGGTGGCTGATATGGCATTGAGAAGTTTGAGGACATCCTTTTTGGAGACAACTTTAATGTAGAATTGCAGCCCCACTGGCACACCTTTCGGGGTGGAGGTACCAGAAATTGAGTCCACATCTTATATGTGTGCCCTGAGAGAGAATCTGGCAAAATATGTTGAAATTTCTCATAGTAATCAGGAAGAGGCCCTAAATCAGCAGAAGGTGTAATATGACCATGGGGTAAAAGAAAATGTTTTGGAGCCAGGTGAAATGGTCTTGCTACTATAACCCAATACAGAAAATAAATTATTAATGAAGTGGCAAGGGCCTTATAAAGTGCTTAGATGTACTGGCACAGTTAACTATGAGATTGAGACCCCTGATAGGAAAAATCCTATTAAGATGTACCATGCTAACCTGCTCAAGAAATGGGTTGAAAAAAAACACCAAAAGCTGTTTTGCTAGTTTTACCAGAAACTGATAAAAGAAGATATTGATGTAGCTTATGATAGACTGGAACAAACTGTTACTGCTGATGCTGTAAAGGTGAATGTTTCTTTAACCTCCGAACAAACCGCAGAAATTCATAACTTGCTAAAGACATTTAACAGTGCTTTTACCACAGTACCAGTCCAAGTAAAAGGGGTTGAGCATGTAATAGTGACAAGGAATTCTCACCCTATTAGGCAAAAGACATACAGATTACCAGAGCAGTTAAGAGCTGACATGGTTAAGGAAATACAAAACAATGAAAGAAGTGGGAATCATAGAAGAGCTGAGAGGTGCTTGGTCATCACCAATCGTGATTATAAACAATGAAGAAGGGGGTGTATGAATTTGCCTTGATTTTAGGAAACTTAATCAAGTGTCAGAATTTGACAGTTATCCAATGCCCAGAATAGATGATTTGATGGTGAGTGCCAAGTATATCAGTACCCTCGATCTCACTAAGTGTTTCTGGCAAACCCCCCTAGCTAAAGAATCTAGAGACAAAACTGCATTTGTTACTCCTATAGGATTCTATCAGTTCCCCACCATGCTGTTTGGTTTACATGGTGCACCCACTACATTCCAGGGGTACATGGATGTAATTTTATCTCCTCACACTGGTTATTGTGCCACGTACCTACATGATGTCTTGGTGTACAGTCCAGACTGGAAAAGCCACCTGGAACACCTATGAGCAGTTATCCAATCAATCAAAAAGGCAGGTCTGACAATTAATCCTACCAAGTGTGCATTGGGCATGCAGGAAACCAGATATTTGGGCTAAGTTTTGGGAAATGGAGAAGTCAAGCCAGAGGTTTCCAAGATAGAAGCTGTAGCCAACAGCCCTGTCCCCAAAACCAAGAAACATGTCAGTTCATTTTTAGGGCTGGCTGGTTATTATCGGAGATTTGTTCCCAGCTTTGCCAAGTTAGCTACTCCCCTCACTGAACTCACAAAGAAACAGTTCCCGAATAATGTGAAAAGGTCCCCAGAGTGTGATGAAGCTTTTCAGGCCATTAAGGCTGCATTACGTTCAGACCCTGTTTTAAGAAGCCAAGACTTTGAGAAACAATTTCTGTTACAGAATGATGCATCAGAAGTAGGCCTAGGTGCAGTCTTGAGTCAGCATATAGATGGGAAAGAACATCCTATTCTGTACATAAGTAGGAAGTTGCACAACAGAGAGAAAAGGTACTCCACCATTGAAAAGAAATGTCTTGTAGCAAAGTGGGCCATGGAATCCCTTAAGTTTTACTTACTAGGAACTGGCTTTGTACTTGTAACAGATCACAATCCTCTCTGTTGACTAGAAATTCTAGGATCACACTGTGGTACCTGGCACTATAGAGATTTAAATTTAAATTTAAAGTGATGCACAAATCTTTTTTTTTTTCAAATTTAATGTACTTTATTGGAAGGAAAGTTGCTTTAACACTCCAGTGAACCAGTAAGATCTAAAAACAATGCATAGTGGTATATCAAACCATGACAGAGTAGAGAATTGACATAACCATTTATCCATGTAGTTACCAAAGTAATCAGTCAAACACCAGGTCGCAACTCAGAAATACTTTTACAGTGATACTGATATTCTTACTTATATTAATCTGCCCTCTTTCCCAACCTTCCTTCCCCCCGCCCTTCTTTCCTACTCCCTTCCCCAACCCCCCATTGTATGCAAGGTCCTAAATCTATAAATTCTAACTTTCTACTATTATCATTGAGAGTCACATTTCCAGTCGTAGAAATTATACTATAATCTCTACAAAAATTATCTATTACCTATAACCATTCACATGATAGTCAATAATGTGTGTAAGGGCGCCCATACTCTCTGATAATGATGTGGTCTTTTAACCATTTGAGCAGTTATATTCTCTGCTTGAAGAGCAAACAATATCTCTCTGAACCATTCTGTAAAAGAAGGAACAATCTGATCTAACCAATGCCTTAAAATTACCTTTTTAGCACATATGATATCAATGCCATGTGTTTTCATTGATTTCCCATTAAATAATCAATATACTCTTTCAATATACATATTTCTGGTCTGAAAGCCTCGGTAGTCCTAATAAAGGGTCAATTTTAGTTTTGATTGCCTCCCACAACGGTAGAGTTTTTTCACAATCCCACATGATATGTAATAGAGTCCCAGGGTGTTTATGACATCTTGTATACAGGTCGGAAGAAAGTTTGCCCATTTTATACAATTTAGTTGGTGTATAATACAAATTATGTATAACATATAATTGTAAAATTCAGTATCTGGGCCATTTTATACCTTGGTAGAGCTGGGTCCTGATCTTAGACCATGAGCATGGTGTGGATGATGTTGATGGTAACATCTGATCCCAAATGTAATGTGGAGGGCCCTCCTTATTCTCTATGCCATTCCTTAAGAGCCGGTCAAAATAAGAAATTAAGTGGGAAGAAGGTAAATTAGAAATAGTTGATAGAATGGGTCCAGCCATATTTTGATCCCATAGACCTGATCCAAAATGTTACGTAAGCATGCGTATGAGCTGTAAATATTTAAAACAGAAAGAGGTAGATAGATTAAAATTAAGACGTGCTAACTGGAAGGGCATAAGTCTCTGTTCCATGAGTAAGCCAGCAACTCTAACATGTTTTCCCGATGGCCAGAAATAGGAAGTGATAGGACGTTTACCAATCTTAAAGTTCAGGTTATAAAGAAGAGGTTGTGAAACATCTGTTTTTAATGATATTTGGAACACATTACAGATCTGGGCATGTATTTGAAGTGTAGTCTTAATTGGAGTATTCTGAAGATTCTTAGGAATATATTTAGTAGGCACATAAACTAGAGCTTTAAGGTCACATTCAGAAGACTGACATAGGAATTCTTCTATTTGTAGCCATAAAGGAGAATATTGTGTTGATTCCACCCCCAGTCTATCTGTTAACCAGTGTGTAAAAACCATGCTAGTAATAGAAAAGTAGTAAAGAAGAAGTCGGGAATTTGTAGACCACCTGCCTTTTTGGTACGCTGCATTTTGAATAGAGCCCTCCTGGATGATTTACCACCCCATATAAAATTAGAAATCATTCTATGGGCTTGTATAAACCATTGATTTTTAGGAAAGATATTTATCATTTGTAAGGGATATAATAACCAAGGCAAAACATTATTTTTTATCACACCGATCCTTCCCCAGAGAGAGAGAGGGGGAGCAGAGCCCAACAGGCCAAATCTAATTTTATGTGGGTTAAAATTTTGTCTAGATTATACTGTTTCATTGTGGATGTTGAACAAGAAAGATATATCCCTAGGTACTTCATTTTGTCATTCACCCAACAAAGATCTAAATGGGAAATTTCAGCTGAAAACGTATGGATATTCAAGGGCATTACCTCAGTTTTAGATATATTAAGTTTGTAGTTGGAAAACTCCCCGGATTCCTTTATAATCTCAAATGCGGCAGTGATCGATGAGAAAGGATGTGAGACATGAAGCAAAATATTATCGGCGTACACTGAAAGTGTGTATTGATGTGGCCCTATTAGTATACCCGAAATCAAGGGGGAAAGATTAATACATCTAATAAGTGGTTCAAGATAGAGATTAAATAAAAATAGGGATAACGGACATCCCTGACTGGTACCTTGTTGCAGAGTGATTGACTGTGAGAGAAGACCATTACAGAGTATCTGTGCAGTTGGGTTTGTGTAGAGTACTTTTATCCAGTTAATATATTGTGTGGGAATACACCGAATTTAGGGAGAAGATAGAAAAGATAGTCCCAGGATACTCTGTCAAATGTTGTTTCTGCGTCCAGGGAAACCAGTGCAGATGGAATCTGAGAATCCCTGGATGCAGAAATCAAGTATGCCAATTTACGCATATGATCGGAGGAGAACCTTCCTGCCACAAAGCCCACTTGTTCTCTACTTATAAGTCCATGCCATACCTTAGCCATTCTATTGGCTAGTACTTTTGCTAATATTTTCATATCAACATTGATCAGGGATATCGGGCGATGGTTAACAATCTGTAGTGGATCTCGTCCTGGTTTGGGTATAACTACAATTGTCGTTTCAGTAAGGGCAGGGTCAACAATGCCGTGTTTGTACATATAAGTAAATGTATTCAAAAGAATTGACGTCAACTGCTTTTTAAAGGTTTTATAAAACTCTGGGGTGTATCCATCTGGACCGGGAGCTTTATCTGTCAGAAGAGATTCAATGACAGAGTTTATCTCTGCAACAGATACTGAAGCTTTAAGTAGCTCCACTTGATTCAAATCTAGTTGGGGGAGTGGAACTGATTGCAAAAAATGGTCTACTTTGGTTGAATTAAAACTGGTTATTGATTGAGAATACAGCTCCTTGTAGTAATCTTGAAAGTATTGAACTATTTCTCTGGGAGAAGTGATGGTTTGCCCCTGCCTGTTGCAGATGGAGGGAATTATTCTATCTGCGGCTTGTGCTTTAAGATGAAGAGCCAACAATTTACTCGCCTTGTCTCCCTGGTCAAAATAATGTACTTTAGAACGTAAAAGCAGATATCCAGCTTTTTCTGTTAAAATGGAATTATATTGAGCTCTAAGGACCTCTACATTGTGAATTTCCTCCGGGGTTTAGTTATTTGAGAGTGCCACCTCCAGCCTTCTGATCTCATTGAGAAGATTGAATGTAACTTGGGAGGTAATTTTCTTCTTGATAGTGGACAATCGAATAAACTCTCCCCTTAAGGAACATTTAAAAGCTCCCCAAAGATAGTCTAGTTTCCATGTAGAATGAGTGTTATCAATAAAAAAATTATCAATAAAAGTTACTAATTGGGAAATCAAATGGTCTGATTTCAAAAGCTGGTTATTACATCTACAGACTTTGTCCCTTGTTAAAGGAAGCCCTGGGTCCAACAAAGCAATGTAGGATGGTGATCTGATATGACCTTGGGAAGGTAGTTACATGATCTCACAGTGGAAAGGTGACCAGTGTCCACAAGAAAATAATCAATGCGTGAGGCTGAGTTATGAGGTATAGAATAAAATGAATAGTCTCTTAAAAGAGGAAATAATGCTCTCCAAGGATCCGTCAACCCCACCGACGCCATCATTTCTCTAAGAGCAAGTTTTGCCGGTGAAAGTGGTGATGCTGACCCTCTTGAACAGTCTAAGGTATTACTGTAAACTAGATTCCAGTCACCACCCAACACTGTGGGAAGAGATGCCCAAGGAATCAAATTGTTCATGAGGGATATAAAAAATTGAGGATCATCCCTTGTTGGTCCATAAATGGATCCCAGTACAACCTCAGTATGGCCAAGGAGAACTTTGATTAAAACATATTTGCACTGAGTATCCATAATGGTATCCAACAAATGGAAAGGGACCCAACGTGCTATTAAAATTGCAACCCCTCCCTTCCGGGAATCTGGACTGCATCCTATTACCTGGCCTACCCAGGTCCGTCTAAATCGAAGAACCTGAGAAGAGGGTAGAAGCGTTTCCTGTAGAAAGGCCACATCAATATCTAACTTATGGAGGTGTAACAATAGTTCCATTCTCTTATTTGGAGACTGGGCACCCTTTATATTCCAGGAACACATCCTATATGAAGCCATCAATTTGACAATAGTACTAAAGAGCTATCTCTAGTTGTAGACTCTCTAGATAGAATAACATGTGTACATTTTTCATAGTGAAATACTTCTGTCTCCTTGCATACTGAGATCCCATCCCTCCCTTTTCTTCCCATTTAAATTGTCCCCCTTCCCTTTCTGTCTGCCTTCCCCTCTGAATTCCCAAACCCCCAGCATATCTGAAAAATTTGCTTATAAAATAAAATAACCCTAAAATAGCTGTGGGACCTACCTCCTCTTTACCTTGGTTCATGATCCCCTGGTGAGGCATTGCACTCTCGCTGACCCCCCTCCCACTCCACCTCCCATCCTTATGCGATCCCAACATTATCAACTATAATTCAAAAGACCAACACAGAATTATACCTAAAAAAGAAAACATTTACCTGTTAGAACAAATAACATATTTCCTATAAATCCAGTCCCAATTCTAACAGTCCTTAATGAGCGTTTAGTCAGCTCTATGGAGATTCATTATTGGTTCCCCAAACTAAACCTACAGCAGAACTAAAAAAAAAAGAAGAAGAAAAGTACTTGAAAAAAGGAAATGAGTTTTCAGACTTTAAGATCTTCCTTTCTTCTTCCTTCCCACTCACTGTATGTATAAAAGAAAAATTAAAAAGGAATAATTGAAGCCAGGGCCATCAAATAAAATAGACGACTGCTGCCCTCTTGTGGCTTTAAATAGAAGTAGCCTGATATCGCTATCTTAGCCTGCATGCTTACAAAGAAAACGGGATTGGCAACTTCTGGGAAGAAAGGAAAAAAAAAAAGCGAGACACACAAAGGGTGCCCCCAACTGCATCCACAGAAACAGTTTTTTCTCCATGTAATCTTTTTCAATCTGGCAGTGGGTGACCCCATGCCACCTCCATCCATCGATCAAAGACATTGTCAGTTGACAAGCAGGAAGCCCTGAAACATCAAATCATTATGTCAGGCGTGGATCTTCTGAAACTAGGATGCCATTGTCCCTCTTATAGTTGGGCTGTTAAGTCGCATCAGTACAATAAACTCTTGCCATCCATCATATATATCTTCCTGTTGTCCACTAGACCCTCACTAAAACTATTGTGGCATTTCAGTGGGCATGAAACAAATCGGGAAACAACGACTACAATGCTGATACAGCTTGCTCCACTGAATCAAAACTATGCCAGGCATTTTTGGCATATACAGATAGACTCGCTGGATATTGAACTTTATATTTTATACTAGCTGCTATAAGCTTGGTGACCATAGGATGATATGCAGCTCTCCGTTGTCTAGTTGGGGCAGGTAGATCCTGGGCAAAGCGCAAGGGTTGGCCTTCCCATAGTATTTCTTGAAGATCACGGGTTTTAGCCAGGACATGGACCTTATCCAAAGAATTCAAAAATTTTAGAATTAAAGGTCTAGTTGGTTTACCAGTGGATGGCTTAGGTCTAAGGGTACGGTGTGCTCTCTCAATAACATATGTAGTGTTATTGGGGGAGGGCCCAGCAATCTTATTTGACATGTTTTGTAAAAATAGTATCGGTGCCGATCCCTCAGAATCCTCTGGAAGGCCGAAGATGAGGATGTTATTTCGGCAACTCCGGCCTTCCAGGTCCTCCAATTTAGACTCCATTCGCTGTATTTTTTGCCATAAGGCTGTAACCTCCAGCTCCATTTTTGCTTGCCAGGACTCTATTGACTTGGTGCGGGCCGCCACATCTGAAATAGCCCTAGTCACCTCAGTAAGATCTCCCCACATAGATTTCAACTCAGAGGTAAGATCCTGTAGTGCCATTTTAAAAGGATGGAGTTCCTCCAAGAACTTATTTTCCATTAATGGAGATGGGATGGGCTGGTTAGAGGAAGAGGGAGTGGCTATTTTAGTTGCAGTGCTGGGCTGCCCTTAAATCTTTTGGGCACCTTTTCCAGAGTTTGTGGTGGAGTGTGTGGGGGCTGAGCTTGGTGCATCTCTGCCTCCATGTTGTTGAGATAGGCCGCAGAGTTGGAGAGGGCTATCCTGACTGCCCAGTAGGTTTTCCCGAAGTCAACTTCACCTCACAGTGTCCCAGAGGCTATCTGAAGGTAATATTTTGAGTGGTGTTGCTGATCACGATTAAGTAGAAGTAGAAATTATAAAGAGAATGGAAGATGAGACAGGAGCTGGTCTTCAGAGCTGCTAACCCATCAGTGGCATCACGTGATCCCCCGTGATGCACAAATCTTGGAAAGAGAATATCAATGATGATTTTCCGTCTAGATATGGATCTGGAATTGAGACTTCTGAAGGGTAAAAAAACAAATGCATAAGTTTAAACTTTACTATTTGCTGCACTGTTGTTATGAAAAAAAGGATACTGCATATGCATAGAACTGTAAAGGTTATATGCTTATGTTAGATGAGAACTGCTAGAAAGTTTTAGAAACCTATTTTTGTTAAATAGGTTCCCTCGGGGGTTATGTGACAGGGTTGAATATGGCCCTGTCCCAGTTGTTATGCAGAAAGTGTTTAAACACAAGGGTCTATTCTAGTCTCTCCTTTTCTGTCTTCTCTTTCTGGTTGTGCAACCAAATTTTCTCATGAGACCTAGGACTTGATCACCCCAATGGTCTTGCAATTCTCTACCTCTTCCTATCTCTCTACGCTCACTTGCTGGTCTGTATTTTTCCCCCTTGCATATCTGCTGGTATAAAAATATATGTGAATCATTTTGTGGAAATGTAATTGATAGTGGGATCCCTTTGTTTAAAACTGTATATAGTTACACTGTTGAAATGATTGCAAAACTAAAACTGTATATAGTTATACTGTTGAAATGATTACAAAGCTATTTGGAACTCAAGGGGTTAGCCTGAGATGCATTTGTTAAGCCTTTTGCAGAAGATGTAAACAAGAGGTCAGTTCATGGTCGCAATGTTCTTTATGCTGCACCTGCTGAAACTGACAAGACCATTGGAAACTTACAAGAACTCTGTGTGAGAAGCATGCTAGTTTCTTAACAAGCTCCTGCACAGACTTATAAAAAGGAGCCACAATGTTTTGCAAAAAAGAGAAAGACTGAAATTTGAAACTAAGAAGAAAAGGACTCTGCTTTCTACGTTTGTACTGCCATTGTAAATAGTTATTCTGAACAGTTTTATTTTATTTTTTTAATTTTTTGCTGTTATTAATAATAAAACACTACTTGCAAATTTTGAAACTGCTCCTGGTTTTCCTATGCTTCCTGACCTGTGCCTCGACGACAAATTATCACCATTATTTTCTTATTATTAAGGGTATCTGCATTAATACAGTATCTCTACCCTTTTATCTCTGGTTGCCTGCCTACACCTAACATCATAATTCTGTTTATGACATTGGAATATGTTGCTGTGGAGATAATTGTGACATTATAAAAGGGGATTGTGGTGTCATGTATAGAGAAACAGCCAGAGCAGATATAGTCTGGGGACAGGGATCTTGTTTTCATGAAGCTGTTTTCATTAATAAAGAAAATGGGGAATTAATTACTGAAAATATACTAACATACTATTTGCCAGCAGATTAGGCCTTATGGTCTATCGAGTCTGCTCGAATCTAGATCCTTAGTTGGGTGCCGAGACCCTCCCATCCCTTGTGCTCCAGAAACCCCTATCATCCATCCCCCCCCCGGGACAGGCCATCATCTGATACATCCCCTTTCTGTGTCTGTCCCACCCTCTCTTAAAACCCTCCACTGTGGATCTCTGAACCAGCTCACCAGTCAGTGCATTCCAAGGGTCCACCACTCTCTCAGTGAAAAACCTCCTCCTCTTTTCCCTCCTCACCCTTCCACCTTCCAACTTCAAACCATGCCCTCTGGTGATGCCTTCCTGCTTTAGTCTAAAGATCCCCTCCATGTTTACCCTATTTATTCCCTTGAGGTACTTGAAGACCTCAATCATGTCCCCCTGTCTCTCCTCTCCTCCAATGAAAACAGGCAGAGCTCCTCAAGTCTGTTCTCATAAGTCAAATCCCCTAGCCCTGGTATCATCTTTGTTGCCCTCCTCTGTACCCTCTCCAGGAGCTGTATGTCCCTCTTCAAGTGTGGTCTCCAGTACTGTACACAGTACTCAAGGTGTGGTCTAACCAGTCCATTGTACAGTGGCAGAATCACTTCCTTGCTCCTAGAGGTGATCCCATTACGATGCATCCCAACATCCTGTTTGCCTTGCTAGCTGCTCTCCTGCACTGCTCAGAGTTATTCATACATGTATCCACCATGACCCCTAGGTCTTTTTCCCTATTGAGGCTTCCAGCCTCCCTCCCAGGGTGTACCTGTGTTTAGGGTTTCCTACCAAGTTGCAACACCTTGCACTTGGTGATATTGAAATTTAATTTCCATGTGTGAGCCCAGCTTCCAGGGTGTCCAGGTCCCCTTGCAGGGCCAACCTCCCCTCTTCTTCCTCAACTACTGCTCCCATCTTGGAGTCATCCACGAAGAGACTCATTTCACACCCTATACCATCCCTGATGTCCGATATGTATGCATTAAACAGGATTGGACCCAGGACCGAGCCCTGCGGTAGCCCACTACCAACCTCTCTAGGGTTCGAGAGCTCCCCACAGACCACTACCTCTGAGTGCGTCCAGCTATCCAGTTTTCAATCCATCTGACCATCAAAGGGCCTACTCCTAACCCCATCAGTTTCTCCACCAGACCATTGTGGGGCAGAGTCAAACACCTTGCTGAAGTCCAAGAATAATACATCCACAGGCTTACCCTGTCCAGTTCTGATGTTACCCACTCATAGAACTCCACAAGGTTGGTTTGACATGATCTACCTGGCACAAACCCATGTTGCCGACTATCCAGACCTCCCACCTCCTCCAAGTAAACCCCCAATCGTTCCTTTAGTATACTCTCCATTAATTTTCCCACCACTGAGGTCAAACTGATGGGTCTATAGTTACCTGGTACTTCCTTTGACCCCCCTTTATGGATTGGTACCACATGTGCCTCTCGCCAATCCCTAGGTACCCTCCCTGTCTCAAGTGACCTGCTGAAAAGCTCCGCCAGGGGTGCAGCCAGTATGTCCGCTAATTCCCATAGTACTCGCAGAAGTATGCCATCCGGCCCAGGAGATTTGTCTTTCTTTAGGGCCTTGAGGGCTAACCACACCCTTTTGGTGGGGATGGCATCATCCGTCCCCTCCACCTTACTGGTCTTTTTATCCTTATCCAGATGTGACACCCCTGGGGTACCTTTCCCTCCCTTTTGCTCCATTTCTGTTGCTCCCCTGATCCCACTCCCTGCCGCTTCTATCCCCTTTGTGCCTTGCTTTGTAGATATCCCATCTCCCTTCCTAGTGGACACAGAGGCAAAGTACTCGTTAAATACCTCTGCCTGGTCCCTCACCTCTTCCACCCACCCTCCTTCTGATCTCAATCTGCTGAGATGGCCCTTAGTTTTTCTCCACTCCCCAATGTACCGGAAGAACCCTTTTCCCTCCATGTATCCCCTGTGCCAGCCGCTGCTCTTTACTGGACTTTGCTCCCCTCACCATACGGGTGACTTTTCTAGATGCAAGCTGGTACATTTCCTTATCCCTTTCCCCTCTTGTTGTTTTGTATTTTTTGTAAGCTGCCTTCTTTTCTCTGACTGCTACCTGTACCTCACTGGACCACCAGCATGGTTTATGTGATCTTGCTCCCTTACGTTTCAACTTAGCGCAGATCCTGACTGCCTCATGAAGTCCCCATTTTATGACCTCCCATCTCCTTTCCACACTTGTCGTTGAGGTAATCCCCTTCAAGTGATCCTTGAGAATATTTCCCATGCCCATAAAGTCTGCCCCCCTGAAGTCCACTGCCAGTGTCCTAGATCTCACCCCCACTCCCCCAATGCTTATTTGAAACCAGACAGTATTGTGGTCACTCCCAGTCAGGGGTCCTGTACAACCATGTCCCTTACCAGATCCCCATCTGCCAGAACCACATCCAGGACATGTCCTCCCTTGTGGGCTCCATCACATGCTGTGTTAAGAACACATCCTGGAAGCCATCCAGCAGCCTCTGCTCCTTGGCCACCTTAGAGGACATGGTTCCCCAGTTTGTACCTGGCATATTAAGGTCCCCCATCAACACCACTCCTTCCCCTTTTGGACCACACTGGGCAATGATGTTGTCCAGCAAACCATCCTCTAGAACATCACTTATCCCGGGGGGCCTATATGCTACTCCCAGTATGTGAAGTAATAAAGAAAATGTGATGCAGCTAAATATAAATCTTACTTTTATCAAAGTTATCCATATGCTGTCAGGGGCTCTTTAAGTGGAATGTGCATTTAACTGATGTGCACTTTAGAGAGCTTCATTGTTATTTATTAATGTTAGTATTTAAAATATTTTAAAAAAATCATGAATTCTTTCATGAGGATTAAAAACTGTCAAGCACTACAATATTTTGAAAACTGTGAAGTACATATGCACAAAGCATAACATAGCTGGAAATACATAAAAAACCCACATGTACTGCAGGGTACATACATTTGCTTACACAATAATTAAACAACATGTAATTATTTTACAGAGTCAAAGCTGTATAGAAACAGAAGTTCAAAAGTACTAAACACACATTACTTGACAGTACAAGTTAAGACTTACTGTACATAGTCCTAAAAAATCTAACTCTGACTTCAACATTTTCAGTTAATGTTCATATTTTAATTATTAAAATAAATTCACAAATACATTTGACAGTACTAGAAGCCATTTAACAGATGAAAAACATATGACAATGCATACATATTTTTACCTTAACAAATTCCTTTTTGAATACTAAAAACCGTTGAGCACACAGTTTATAATAAATTAATGTAATAATAAATTAATTGTCTCCTATCAGAATAGCAAGTGAATGAATAACAGTGAATGAAATATAGTGAATGTCATATTGGCAAAATGTCATTATGGTGATCAGTTATTTGAGCAATGTATGTATAATACCTGGGCACAGTACATCCAATGCTCTCATACAGTTTACAAATTATGTCAGACTCACTATGGACAAAGGTTCTCTCACTGGGGCTACTTTTGTTGATCTTACAAAAGCATTTGATTTAGTTGACCACCCACTGCTCCTATCAAAGTTGTCATCCCTAGGCTTCTCTCCCTCTGTAACCGCCTGGTTCCAAAATTATCTTTTGAAGCGTCAACAATAGAAACATAGAAACATAGAAGTTGACGGCAGATAAGGACCGTAAGGCCCATCCAGTTTGCCCATTTCTTTTTCTACCTTATAAATGTGCCATCGGCCTTTGCTCTGTCAGTGGCCTATCTATTCATAGTCATTTGTATTGCTCCCTTATGCCTATCCCATGCCTGTTTGAAGCCCTGCACTGTATTCATAGCCACTACTTGTGCAAGCCATTCCATGCATCCACCACCCTTTCTGTGAAAAAGAATTTCCTCACATCTCTTAATCGGCCTCCTCTAATCTCATGCTGTGTCCTCTTGTCCTGCTATTTTCTTATATTTAAACATGTTAGACTCTTTCACCTTGTTTATGCCTTAAGGTGTTTGAATGCCTCGATCATATCACCTCTCTCCTCTCCTTTGCTCAAGGGTATACATATTGAGCTCCGTTAATCTGTCCTCATATGTCTTCTGATGCAGTCCCTGCACCATTTTGGTTGCCCTTCTCTGGACTGCCTCAATTTGGTTAATGTCCTTGTGAAGGTGTGGCCTCCAATACTGCACGCAGTACTCCAGATGGGGCCTAACCAGTGTCTTGTACAGATTGGAGATGCTAAGTCCCCTCTTGCTCCTACTTGGATTGGAATGCCCCGGGGTTCGATTCTTGGTCCTCACCTGTTTACAGTCTTCATAAACGACATCCCATCACTCACTGGTGCTTGCTCAGGTCTGCTATATGCTGACAAACTTGGTCTTTACTCATCCTCCTCAAACCTCTCAGATATCAACCTGAATCTCAATAGTAGCTTCAATACCTTTCAGAGCTGGCTATTGTAAAACAAGCTTGTCTTAAATAAAAATTAAACGGTGACTATGCTCTTTGGTTCAGGTTCAAAAATTTAGCCCTGCACCCAACCATTAAGAATCAGAGCTCTTAATGTCTCTCCCCTTAACACAGTTACCTCTTTTAAATACTTAAGAGTAACCCTTGATTCCGCCTTGGATTTTGACCTAGCCTCAGTCATTAAATCCGTCAATATTCAACTTGGGCTGGCATATAAGGTGAGACATAGCCTAACATCCACGACGAGGATGGCCATTGCACAGGGGATCCTGAGACCCAAATTGGCGTATGGGTTAATAGCCTTTCCAGCAACTATTGGAGGGCTCCTCCAAAAGTGGGATGTCTGCTACAATAGCATTTGCTGTTTTGCTCTGTCTTTTCCCAAACATGCACACTATACTCCTGTCTGGGATGGTTTACCCCCTCAGCCTTCAGACAGTTTACTTCCTACTGTTTTATAAAGAATATAATCTCCTCCCAGATACTTGACAAATTGGCTCTACTGCTCAAGCCTGTGACCTCTGCCAACCCACTGAGATCAGTTGAAAAATCCCTTCTTGTCCAACCAAGATGTAAAACCAAAATGGGGGAGAATGCTTTCTCTAGCTGGGCCCCTAAACTATGAAACTCCCTTCACTGAGTCTAAGAATCTCCCCTTCTTCACACAGCTTCAAACAGGAGCTTCGTATGGCTCCTCTAAGCTCTGAACCCTGCTCCTGTTCTCTATCCACCCACTGCTGTACTGGTTCCTCCTACTTGCCTACTGGCTTCAGCCTCTACTACTGTCAAACCTGCCTGGAAATCTTGCTATTTCCTTTCTTCTAGCACTTACTCACTAGTTGTATGACTTATGACTGTTAGTTATTTGCACTTATATTTCTGTTTTGTTACTACATATAGATTCCTGCAAATGTACTGTCATTGCTGAAAATTTTGTATAAGTGTACTATGTCTGACTTCTACTTGTTCCCATGATGTTTTCTTGTAGCTACTGTTGTCTACATACCCTTTGTTGTACTTTCCTGGGTCGTACCTGAAAATAGGCAGCTATGTTGTCTAGTGTACTTACCTGGTTAACAAAAACTAAATAAATAAATAAATAATACATGCAGACAAATGTTTTCAGTGAGGCCAAGGACTGCAAGTATGTGACTGTGTGCTGGTTCACCATCCTGGCAGTGTGGCTTAAAGGTTAGAGTGACAAGCTGTGAATGGTGTTGGTACATCCAGCTGACCTGGGTTTGAATCTAAGTCTGTCGTGTTTCTTTTCTTTTTTTTTTTTTTTTGTCCACTGTCGTTACCCCCTTTGCCTTCTCCCTAGTGTCATGATAGTAAATCACCCCAGTTTGTCCTCACCCCAGAGTTAGAATAGTAAATCTGCCACATCCCAACTTTGTCCCCCCTTCCCCAAAGATTTGCATCCGCTGTGGAGTTCCTTTAAGGAATAAGTCCACCCTCCTGAATTTCTCCCCCCCCCAAGTTGAATCCCCTATGGAGTTGTATTAATAAATCTGTGCACCCCCAGAGTTTCACCCTCCTTGAGCTAGATTTGTGTGACATTTTTTTCTACTGATTTTCGCTGTTTTCATTGTTTGCTATTATGCCTGTTCGCTATGTTTGTTGGTGCTGATTTTCATGTGCTGTTATTTTCCTAACTGTTTTGCTTTCACTCTTTTGACATAGAGCCTAAATAAATAAGTCAATTTATTTACCTTTGTGACTTGTATTGTGAGTACTAAAACTCATCTAGCACATGGGAGAAAATAAAACAATGTGTCAATTTCTTGTCACATTAAAGTTATGCGTGAAACATTTTAAAGTACTAAAATATGATAATTACTAAACAGTAAATTTCAATGGTTAAGTAGTCATCACAAAATAGTTTAGGCATACCTCTGATTTTTTAAAAGTATATATATTCATATTTTAATTATTAAAAAAGAAAAAAAAACTTGTGAATGTCTTTGTTAGAATAAAAAAAAAACATCAAGCAGTACACTGTTTTGGGGGAAAGGTTCAAGATGTCATATCTTTTTTAAAATGCATGTGGTAAGGTTATAGCAGAATATGTAACAATCATTTGTCAATGAGAATGTTTGCATGCAGTGTAAGTAGAGCTTTAAAGGGCCCCCTGCTGTTGCTGGGATAACTTTGAAAAGTACAGCATTTTGACACAATTTAGCTTATATTTCACACTTCTGTAATTGTCATCATTATTTCTTTATTACTAAGGATGCTGGTATGGAAGGAGGATATCTACCCAATTTGCTCTGTCTCCTCATCACTTTTATAGTCACAGTTTTGTTTATGACATCCTGTTCTTTTGCTATAGAGATAATTGTGATGTCATAAACAAAACATTATGATGTCCTGTGAAGACAAGCAGCCAACGTAAATAAAGTCCAAGGGACAGTAATCTTGTTTTTATGTCACTCTCTCAGTAATAAAGAAAAAAGGTGAAAGAATGGCAAACATATACTGTAGTTCTGGCTGAATGGTACAGAGGGTAAAAGCACATAACTATAAAGCAATGGTCTGCAGTTTTAGTCTCCTTCAGGGCCCTAAATAATATTGTATAATAAAATATGAGTTACAGTAAACTTTAAGCTGGCCCAGTGGTATGGAGGGTTGAGGTGCTGGATGTCTCATCCCCTACCACACTGGTGACCCAGGTTCAGAAATGGACCAGGGTTGCTGGGGGAATGTTGGGGGGAGAATTTTTTTTCAGTCAGTATTTTGTCCTCCACCTGAGTCTGCCAGGTGGCACCTCCCCAGCTCCATAACTGACCTTCTCATGCACTTACTGGTTATCCTAAATTGGGTGGGTGGCCAGCAATGCCAATCGTGAGAGATCCTGTAGGTGGTGCCAACTAGGAGCAGCCCAGCATCTTTTTCCTCCAGCTTTCTCCACTGAGCTGGAGGAAGAATGTGTCTGCCATGACGTCATGCTCCAGCCCTACCCCATGCTTGTGTGCACTCCCGCTGTGCTGCCACATGGCCTCTGCCAGGTGGTAGTCCCTGCAGTGGGGAAATAAGGGACATGATGCCCCCCCAAGGAAGCAGAACTGCCATTGTTGCTTAATCCTCCCTCACCGTGCTGGCCCACTGAGTGACCCTCATCCGGTCCTGAACCTGGGCCACCAGCATGGTGGCCC
The DNA here is from genome assembly GCA_016271365.2 of Neoceratodus forsteri. NCBI lineage: Eukaryota > Metazoa > Chordata > Ceratodontiformes > Ceratodontidae > Neoceratodus > Neoceratodus forsteri. The sequence goes on along the minus strand of CM028131.1, from coordinate 876,664,617 downwards.
AAAGAGCAACTGTTCCCCCACTGGGCCTTGGAGGTGGTGGAAAAGGGATTATGCATCCATTGATGGCTCATCTCCTTTTGGTGGGGGACAGTATGTACCTCTGCTTGGCTGCCATCTGGTGGAGTCTTGATAGCACAGCAGTGGTCACCAGAACTGAAAGCCAGAGGCAGTCATTGAGACTGTGCACCATCCTTACAGGCTGTATGTGTACAATTTCTTGCCACCGGCTCTAACTCAAGGAGAATAATGGGTGGAAAAGAACTCTCATTTGCAAGATAATGCTATGACCCTGCGACACTGCACCACCACCATCTATGCACCCACTCACACAATGAGGTAAGAAGTAGATGGGATAAGTCCCAGAGGTGGGGTGATGGGGCTGGGAATGCAGCAGAAGGGCAGGAGGATAAAGTCCATATGATAAAAAAAATTAATTGCTAAAATATATGAACTATAAACTGACCTGAGTTCTACTCTCAATTTACAAAGTTATCCAATATCTAACAGGGGCTCTTTAAAGGGACATAAACAATATGCAATTTAAATCAACTATTTCTGGGTTTCTTCACAGTTTATTATTGTCATGAGGTTAACATATAGAAACATTAAAATGTAGAATTTGTCACAGAAAAAGACTGGAAGGTCCATATAGTCTGCCCTATTTCCTTGCCTATTAGTGCTACGAAGACCCTATTCAGTCTCAGGTGTCTCTTCTTCCTCCCTTCCTCCACTTGTTATGCACATGTGCCTATCCCATGCATGTTTGAAGACCCCAATATTTGCCCCACCACCTCCTCTGGCAGGCAGTTTCAGGTGACCACCACCATTTCTGTGCAGAAGTTTTTCCTCATATCCCTCTTAAAGTTGTCCCCCTCAAGCTTGATTGCATGCCTCCATGTTCAGGTGATCCTGCTCCTCTGAAAGATACTACCCCACCCCCGTGCTTTGTTCACCCTTGTGAGGTACTTATAGATCTCAGTCATGTCCCCTCTCACTCTCCTTTCCTCCATAATGAGTTCCTGTAGCCTTTCTTCATATGGTTTTTCATGCAACACCTGCACCATTTTGGTAGCCCTCCAGTCAAGGAATTTTAATGAATAATTAGAGGAGAATCCTTATGTAGTTGCATTACTGAGTGTGCTGCTTTATCCAGTAAATGCTGAAATTTTAAATTGTATTTGTTGTTTAGAGTAAGTAAAATTTAGTGGTGAAGTGTAGGGACATTAGTTATAGATATGGCAAATCAGTAAGCTTATTGTAGGAGTTAGTTTTATTATTTTTAGGTGGTACCTTTCAGTGTTCTGACACTGACTATCAGTGGCATCTGTGGTTGCAAGGCATTCATTTATGACCTTGGGTGAGTAGAAATTCAATGCTGTTGTCTAGCTGGAACTGTTGAAAGAGGAGCTGGTGCTGGGAGAAGAAGTCAGAGGGAATCCAGTGGAACTATTATTGCCCTCAGGAAGTGGAACTGTCCGAGGAGCTGGTGAGATTGGCAGCTGAAGACTGGATCTGTCCTGAATGTGATTCAGGAGGGCTATTGCCTGAAGTTTGCTTTCTCTCCTTCCTGTCTTTTTTAAATTCCAACTTTATTGATTTTACAGAAACTGACAGGCAAATTGTACCCCCAATGGGGGAACCCAGATAATTATAAACATGACATTTACAAAAGAAAACTTAAGAAAAACCTAATACATTTAACAGATCTAAAACAAAACAAAACTACAAACAAACAAACAAACATACATACCTAACCTACCCCCTCCCCCCAACCCTCTACCACCCTATTTCCCTATGATAACCCATCTTCCACCCTCTGGGACCATCCAATTGAATGAAGAGAAGGTGATTTACAGATACGGGAATTGTGGCTGCATTAAATCAGACCTTAATTGCCCATAGATGTCAAATTGACTACAAAGCGTACAAAATGTCCCATCTCTTTTTGAAGGTATCCATTCTATTATTGAGATTGGCCATAATCTTCTCTATATGAAGACTGAATAGCAATTCCTGAAGCCATTCATTATAGGAGGGTTGAATGGAGTCCTTCCAGTGCTTAAGAACATTTTTTTTCATGGACATGGCTATCATCAATATATGATAGTTTCTGGCCATAGAAGGGAATGCGGTAAGGTCCCCCAGAAGACATACCTGAGGTGTGAAGTAGTCCTGTAGGTCTAACAATGGATTCATTGTGGATTTTATTTGATCCCATAGTGGAGTTATTTTAGCACAATCCCAAAATAGGTGTTGTAGAGTGCCCTGATCCTGACCACATCTATTTCAAGTTGGGTATGATGCTCTATTCATTTTGTATAGCTTATTTGGGGTTAAATACATGTTGTTTAATATTTGCATTTGCATTATTCATAGTCAATCTTGTGTGATCTTTTTGTACAAGTCTCCCAGATTTTAGCCCATACTGGTTTTGGGTTCGGATATAACCTATTCCGATATTGAGGTATACCCTCACTGTTAGGAAATAATAGTGGATAAAGCAGGTAATAAAGGGAAGAGACCGGATGTGGGGCTTCAGCTAGGATTCTGGCAGAGCTAATCCAGTGATACAATTCTGTCCTATTAACCACTTTCATAAAATGTCCAACAAGCACATATCTTAACTGAAATATTTTGAATACCCAATTTTGAGAAAGGTTAAATTTCATTAATATTTTCCGGTGTAGTAAGCCAATTTAAATCAGTATTGCAACATTCTTGTACTGTGCAAGAGTGGGGTAATGGGATCCAATTTCTAGGAACCATTTTCCCACCAATTTGTAGGTTTGGATTTTGGAATAAAGGTTGCAAAAGGTCTTGAACAGGGTCATAGCCCAAAGTGGAGCAAAGTTGAATGTGTATATGTATTGAGTGCCCTATGGGGTTTAGTTTAAGGTCTAGTGGAAGTTTTTTGTAGTTAAGAAAAAGAGGAATCATAGAATGCACTCCTAGTTGAGATAAATGTTTTTCAGTAGTAAGCCAAACTGGGGTGTAAATATTGGAAGTTGTGGATTCCCACTGAAGATATTTGCTCAATTGACTGGCCCAGTGATAAAATTGAAATTGTGGCAGTTTGAGACCCCCTGATTATTTCGGTGCTGCTAGTTTGTTATATGCTCCACATGGAGGTTTATTCTTCCAAATGAAATTATTGACCTGTCAATTAATAATTTTGAACTAGGTTTTGGGTAACCAGATATTAAGGAGATTTAATGGATACAAAACCTGTGGAAGAAGATTCATTTTGATAATATTACTTCTACCCCATGTAGTCAGGGGGAGGTTTTGCCATCTTAAAAGATCTTGCTGAATTACTTTGATGAGATCATCTAAATTCAGTTTCCTTAATTGCATAGTACTGGTGGCAAGATGGATGCCAAGATATGTTATAGTTTTTGGAGCCCATTTGAGACCGAATTCAAGTACTTCTTGTTTTTGGACTTTGGAGTTAAGTGGGAAAATAAAGAATTTATCTGTATTTAACTTGTAATTGGAAAAGGATCTGTATTCTTTTATTATTTCTAAGAGTTTGTGAATCAAAGATTAAATGTGGGTAAAGTTGGAGCAATATGTCATCCGCATATACCATCATTTTAGATTCAATAGGACCTATTTGCACTCCCTGTATTTCTGGGGTGTTTTGAATAGTGACTATGAGTGGGTCTAAATATAAGTTAAATAATAAAGGCAATAAATGGCAACCCTGTCTGGTACCGGACTCCAGAGGGAAACTATGGGACAGGACTCCATTGCTGAAAACTCTAGCAGTGGGAGTAGAATATAATGTCTGAACCCATGCTATAAATTTTTCTGGTAAATGGAATCTATGAAGCGTTCAAAATAAGAACTACCAGTCAACTTTATTGAATGCCTTCTCTGCATCTAAAAATACCAGTGCCATGCATTGGGGGGACGTCCCAGAGATTGGAAAAACATGGGATAAATGACGAAGGTGGTCTGAAGATGACATCCTGGTCATAAATCCAACTTGATCAACACTAATTAGTGAAGGGAGCACTTGTGCCACCCGGGTCGCTAATAGTTTGGCTAATATTTTAACATCGGTGTTAAGAAAAGAAATCAGGAGGTAACTGGATGTCTTCGTTAAATCTTTGTCCAGTTTGGGAATGAGTATTATTGTGGCTTCCAACATTGACTGATCAATATCTGCCTCATTAAGCATATTAGTAAAAACCTTTTTGAGTAGTGGGATAATTTGAGTGGCAAATATTTTATAGAAATTAGAGGTGTACCCATCTGGGCCCGGTGTTTTATCCAGAGGGAGGATATTAATAACCTGATTTATATCAGCTTCTGTGAATGACACAGTTAGCCATTCCCTATGGGTAAATGATAGGGAAGGTAAAGGGATATTTGCGAGATAGGTATCTATTTCAGTTTGTGGACTTCGAGGATTCATTCTTGAGTATAGTGATCTATAATATTGTTTGAACTCCTTGTTAATATCTCCCACCTTCATCAGGGGAGGTTTATGTGGGTCATTCTGAGATTTTGTGTTATACATTTACTCGCTTAAATCTGTTTAAGGTGGAAAGCAAGAAGTTTCCCCGCTTTCTCGCCTTGTTCAGTATACGTTGCCTTTGTTTTAAGAAGTGTCCACTACGCCTTTTCCCTAAGAAGCTCTGAGTAGGCAATCTGTAGTTTTGTTAGTGTTTCCCCTCTCAGAGTCTGTAATGTGATTGGATACATTTTTTCCATTGCTCTAATTTGTTGTAGTAAATTTTTTGCTTCCTGGGTTTCTTTCTTTTTTCTTAATTAGGGCCATTTTATAAATTTGCCCCTAAGAAAACATTTCAGAGACCCAATTCCTTAGCCACTGACTGGGTAGATCCCCAGTTAGTCTCTTTAAACATTTCTATGGAAGAGCTGATGCTATCTGTTACATTTTTATCCTTTAATAATTGGTTATTCAGCCTCCAAAGAGAGTTGGATCACCAATTTAAAGACAAGAAGAGAAGGCAGGTCACCACTGAATGATCTGAACCCACACCAGGTTCCACAGTATGATCTATTAATCCCTGTATAAGCGACTTACTGATTCAGAAATAATCAATATGAGAATTGGAACCATGCACTGAGGAATGGAAAGTGTACTCACATGTCAATGGATTGAGAGTTTGCCATGGATCACATAAACCTAAATGATCAATCAGGTCCCTACAGGCTCTTTGGGCTGGTGTAAGGCCCCTAGATCTCGTCCCTAATGATTTATCCAATATAAGATCAAAAGGTAGATTCCAATCACCCCCAATTACCATGGGTATATGGAGATAAGGTGATAAAATTCTAAGAATTGTCATAAAAAAGAAAGGGGAATCAACATTTGGGCCATAGATACTGCCCACAGGTATAGTACATGTGTAAATGTTACCAACCAGGAAGATATATCTTCCCTCCTTGTCTCGTATACATTTATCACAGATGAATGGAATTTGTCTATTAATAAGAATAGCAACCTCCCTACCATCTCGGGAATTGCCCGAAGCAAAAACTTGTCCCACCGGTTGCCTTCTCAAGAGCAGCTCCTCAGCTTGATAAAGATGAGTTTCTTGGAGGAATGTGATCTTGCTACTCAGAACTTTAAGGTGTTTAAAAATTTTGATACATTTATTGGGGTGCCTTGTGCCTCTAATATTCCATGAACCAAATCTAATTAGATGTGTCATAATGCCAGTTTCCCTCTCCTGCACATCTCCATGAATAGGACACCAAATATAATGTTAAATCGGTACTGTTTGTTCCTACAGTGATATTATAAGCTCCAGTCCCTGTACCCTATATCGTCCCATGAACTGCGATTCCCTTCTCGTGGTCTATAGCCTTCCCTTACCCCACTAGTTACTATACCCGTAACAACACCCCCTATTACCCCTTTAGTCCCAAATTGCAAGGAGATACCAAAAATAAAAATGAATTAAAAAGGTTGTAGTCTGTCCTTGCATCCTAAAGCACTTGAAACTTAATGTGGAACTACCCACCCCCCACCATCTTGGTCCATGGTGACCAGCATTCAAGGTGACGCACTCGCTACCCCACTCACCCCGCCCCCGTAAGCTGCTACTACCTGTTCTAATCCTGACTCAAGTGCTACCTCTATTGTCTACATAAGCCTATAAAATAACACCACATGAATCCTCAGTTCTAGTTGCTAAGGTACTTGCTATACTAGAATATAAACTCCCTTTGCCGGGATTTCTGTGAGAGTATGCCCGGTCAGGATGTAGCTTAAATCAGCTATTACTATTAGAACCAAATCAGAAAAGGAGTCTAAATACAAAACTGCTCTCATAATTATCATTAAAGCCCAAGTTCAATCACTGGGAATAAAAAAGAAAAAGAAGAGAAGAAAAAACAGAACCCCACCAGGTCACTAAAACAAAAATACACCATTGAGTGTAATAGTGTGTTAGTTGAGTCGTCAGAAGAGACAAAATTAAAAGTCAAAATCCAGGTTATTGTTCTTGTATCTTACTTGTATGACAGAACACAGTCAAAATAAGTTCATGCATTATCTCAGAAAGCTGTCTTTCACCCAGTTTATATGAGCTCTAAGGCTGCGAGGAACCATACCAGTAGAGGACTACATTTTTAAAATGCACAATGAAGCAATCCTTAGTCTCCCCACACAGTTAAAATCTAAAGTGTCACTCAGTCTTGAGGATCCAATGAATAAGTCATGTTTTTGATCTGATTTTACAAAATAATCCATTTTAGATTGAGAAATAAAGAATAACACCAGTGTACCTTCTGAGGCCAATCAACTGTCTTTGAAAAGCACCGGTCTCATTTGCTGTAACAGGGAGAGAGCGGGGTCTGGTTCCTCAATTGTGAACCAGGAATTATTGAGGAAAACTTGAAATTTTGCAGGGTACATCATGCGAAACTTGATTCCTGCAGCAATACACTTAGAAACTATGGGGTGGAAAAGAGTGCAACGCTGCCGTACTGTGTCGGGAGATCCTGGGTTATTCGAACTCGCTTTCCCTCTTACAGAATCTCCTGTAACTCCTTTGTTTTCTGGAGAATAAACTGTTTCTCTTGATAGTTGAGTAGTCGGCAGTTCAGAGGTCTTGGAGCTGATGTAGCAGGAGGCATAGGCCTGAGGGTACGATGCGCTCTTTCTAGAGTATATGCAGGCCCAAAAGGAGATGTACCCACTATTTTTTGAAGTCATTTCTGCATGAATAGTATTGCTTCTGATCCTTCTTTTTCAGGGATGCCTATGATCACAATGTTACTACGTCGGCTTCTCCCTTCGAGATCTTATTTTCTAATTTCTTGATGGTTTGTCTTATTGTGGACACAATTCCTCCATTTTATCCATCCACTTCTATGTTGAACATATGCGGGCTGTGTTATCGCAGACCCCCCTTGTGTAGCTTCCAAACCCTCTGATAAGGATTTTACCTCAGATACAAGGGATCTAACCTCATCCTGGAAAGGTTGAAATTCTGAGAGAAATCTTTCAAGGGTTAAGGGTGTTGTTTCCGCCAATTGACTGGCCAAGGCCGCTGTTTGGGAGCTAGCTGTAGTAGTGGCACTCACCCTGGGCTTTTTTGGCTGTTTTTCAGGAGTGACTGGTGACGTATGTCTGGGAGCCACCAGTCGCATCTCAGCATCTATTCTGTTTAAGGATCCACACTTTAAACTATTCCCGAGATGTCTACAAAGAGGTAACACTGTCTAGAACTTTTTGATTGTAGCTCTGAATCGGGTTTTAGTTGTATTTAAAAGTTGGGCGAGCGGAGCACTAGCAAGGCGTGTCTTATCCCTGCAGCTGCATCACATGACTCCACCTTTTCTCCTTCCGATCTGTCTCTGGGGTGGTTTGTCCACTCTTGTGTGAGTACATTATGTATCTTTCTAGCAAGATTGTTCTGAAAGCACTGTCTTGTCACACAAAGTAAATGAAACAGCAGTGCTTTCATAGGGGTTCCAGTATATGGTATTATGGTAATGCCAATACTGCACTGCACAATGAAACCACCCTCTCCCCTTAGGAACGCTTTACTGATGATTCAGCACTCCCACCCAAAATGGGATTTAGACATTGTGTCCACAGAACACCCATTCTGGAAGACAGTTATGAATCATCATTAATGTGTTTGTGGGGGGAGGTAGGCACCGACAGGTCTTACCAAAGTTTGGTGAGAAAAGCTTTTATATTGGCCAAGTTAGAGGTCAAGGTAAAAGTGCAATGGAAACAAACCAAGCCTGTGCACATGCACAGCATTGCTTTCACTGACTCTGCTTATTTTCATATTGCATGTCCTATATTGATGCACTTCTTTGTATATTAACACAGGACTTAAGTGAGGCAGATAGGTGGCTGTCCAGGGAGGTGAATTAAGGGTAAGTACTGGCTGTCTTCAAAGGGGGTTAGGTTTGGCAGGAGGCTACCAGAAGGGGGTAGGAATATTGGACCCCAGGGGTTCAGGTGTGGGATGGGGTACTGAATGCCTCTCTGTGCAATGCCTCAGTGCATGCAAGGGCATGGCAGCATTGCACAGAGCTACTAATGCCTATATAATGACATGCAAATGGCCTGTTAGTGCTTTACATGCTGTAAGTGGTCTTACAAAATAGGTAGGGGAATGTAAGTGCTGCAATTGGTGAAAACCAATCACATGACAGTGCATTAACAGAGCATAATGCACGGTCACCCTGGTATGTAGATATCTCACAAATCAATACACCTAATAGAATCTTGAAAACCACATTTGTCAGCCATATTTTTCATGCTCATTAAATAGATATTGATTACCATGTTAGTAAACTCCTGTGTATCGGCAGTGGCGACCCCCTTGACCACACACATACTCCTTTGCAGCATCATTGTGACATGCCCAGAGAAGACAATATTTGAGCAGTTCTCTTTTTTTCTTTTGAAAAATAAGGAGTCTTCCACTGCTGCCCACATTGCTGTCGGCATACTTTTGATACAGCACATGTCATTCCTGCCCACAAAACTTACACTGCATTCCTATACCCCCTTAAAAACAATGTCAGAAAACAGAAAAGAAACTAGTCCATTCCACTGTTAATTGTACTTATTTGTAGATGTACAACCTCATTAAATCAACAGCCCTCTCCAACTGCACTCTCGCTTTCTTCTTCCATTACACACACCAATAATAACACCTTCACTAAACTAAATATTTTAAATTAAAAAAGCTGCAGTCTTTTTTCAAATTCTTGTCACTACTATGCCTTTCCCCAGCTTCAGTGATACAACAATGAGTAAGCGGTGTGAATGTCTGTGAGCAAGTGAGCAGGCAGTGGAGGGGAGTTGTGAATGGATGCTTTAATTTGAAGCTTTGACATTAGTGACAGAACAGAATTAAGAAATGCTACAATCACTGAACAGGAAAATAGGGCGAGAACAGGGCAGCAGTATACAGTTGCTCCAAGAAAAGGTGGACAATTTAGAGAATTGTAGCTGAAGGAATAATTTCCAAATCCTTGGCTTTCCAGAAGTGGTTGAATTGTGAGATGCTGCTGCTCTCCTGCAACACGCCCTACCAATGGTGTTAAAGTTCAACAGGGATCACCACTTTGATATCGAGTGCCCATCGAACCCTCTCTCTGGTGCCTGGGAAGGGGGAAAAGCCCAGACCAATTATTGTGAAGTTCCTCAGCTATACTACCAGACAGGACATCCATACACACTCCAGGGAACTAGGACAGTTGTATTGGCAGGAACACACCATTCATATTTATCAGGACTTCTCAAAGGACCTGTTGAAAAAGCACCTAGCTTACACCACTGTGAGAAAGATCATGCTCCGCATTGGTCTACAATATTCCGTGTGGTACCCGGCTACCATGAGGGTGATGTACAAGGGCACCCCTCTTTCCTTCACATCACCAGAAGCCCTGGAAGACTTTCTACACAAGCACTGACTGCATGAAAAGAGAAACCACAACCAGCCTTGAGACACCCATGGTCCACCTCCAGCTGTAGATCACCTAAGGCAGAGGTTTTCAAGCAGGGTTCTGCGGCTCACAGGGGGTCCATAAGAGACCTGTGAGGGGCTGTGGATCACTCATTGAAATCATTGCTGCACTGAAAATACTGTTGCTTTCTGACCGCGATGCAAGTAAATTTAGAATAGCTGTCATATGCGGTCATTACCGTCTGCCCAGTTGTCAAATAAATAAATTTTGGGAACTGCATGTTGTAGTGCAGACACATAAAGTTTTGTCAAGGGGAGAGCTGCCTTTTAGTCCCTGCCAGTCTCTCTGTACTCTCAGCTCAAAATTTTGGAAAGTGGAAAGTATATGTATGAAGGAGGAGACAGAAATTCACCTCTGCAGTCAAACAGAGTCATTGCTGTCAGCCTACCCTGGTCATCCTAGCTTCACCTACTGCCTGTGCATCTGGATTCTTGCTAGGTAAAATTAAAAATATGTGCCTCTGTACCACTGAATGCAGCTATTATACTTATTTTAATATTATAATATTATAATTCAGTCAGTTAGCTGGGTTACATATTTTTGTGTGAAGTGGATTCAGACAGTTAGCAGGGTTACACACAGACAATGTCTTTAAAGGACAAATATGCTTATTTAAGATATCCCCCCCAGCAGTGACAGTGACACTGATGCAGCTATGCATACAGACAGACTACGCTTTGAGTACTTTGACTGCTTTTTGCTGGTTATCAGTGCATTGCTAGGACCCCACTCCCCCATCCCTAGCTGTGTTACTATAGTTCAGTAACTTGTAAGTGAGCAGTGCCACTGAATGCAGCTAGTATACTTTTTTCCCCAATCTTTCATTTCACCACTATTAAGCACTTTTTTCTGCTCCTTGCAGAAATGAAGGCATTGGAGCTTCTTAAAAATTAGTTTACAGTTGTTAATAAAAACTTTTTAAAAGTAGTTTACTTTTAAAAATTGTTTTGCATTTTTCTTTGGCTAGCATTTTATACCAGTACATATAACGGCAGTACAAAATGCTCAACAATGTATGCAATCTGCAGCCTGTTCGTAGAGGGTTGCCGACATGGCTGACACCAGGCCAGGGGGCCTCGAATCAAGCAGATTTATCCTGGACTTCCTTCAGGGTGCCTTCCTCAAGCAACTGGTCATGGAACCAACTCGGCAGAAGGCAATACTGGACATTGTGCTCACAAACAGGGACAGTGTGATGGGGGTAACAGTGGGGGAGCACCTGGGAAACAGTGACCAACAGTCATTATGGTTTGAAATCACAGAAAGAGCAGAACCAAACCACACAAAACACTTATCCTGGATTTTACGGGGGCAGACTTTGGGAAAATGGGGAGATACTTGAAAGAGGCATTAAGGGGAATGGGACAGGAATCAGGGGTTGAGGAACAGTGGGCAGTATTTAAAATGGGGATTACAAGAACACCAGAATTATGCATTAAGCAGGTTAGCAAGAGGAAAAGGAAGAGGAGACCATTATGGTTTTCCAAAGAGGTAGCAAAGAAAGTGAAAGCCAAAAGATTGCATTCAGGCAATACAAAAGACACAGGCAGAAGGGGATAGGAGAAGTACCAGGAGAAGCAAAGGGAGGCAGGGAGGTCAGTAAGGAAGCCAAAGCTCAGACAGAAGAACACATTGCAAAATCAGCGGGTAGAGGGGACAAAACTTTTACAGGTACATATAAAAAAAGAAAGACAAAGGGAGGGATAGTGAGACTGAAGGGGAGGATGGGGGGTCGTGGAGGATGACAACAGTAAAGCTGACATTTTGAACAGGTATTTCTGCTCAGTCTTTACTGAGGAAGAGGAGGTAATGGGTCTGAAGGGAGTACAAGGGGTGAGAATGGTGCAGAAATGGACACAAGTCCCTTTACACGAGAAAGGGTCCTGAAGGAACTGGAAGTAATAAGAGTTGATAAAGCAATGGGGCCAGATGGGGTGCACCCCAGGGTCCTTAAAGAACTAAGAGAGGTGGTGGCTGAACTTCTGGCTATCCTGTTTAGCCAATCACTGGAAACAGGGGAGGTACCCAAAGACTGGAGGACAGCAGATGTAGTCCCCTTATACAAAAGTGGGAACAAAGAAAGCAGGGAACTACAGACCAGTCCAGCCTCACCTGGTAGTGGGGAAGATCATGGAAGCACTACTGAAGGAGAGATTGGTGGAACATCTGGTTGTCAATGGACTACAGGACCCAAGGCAGCATGGTTTCACCAGGGGGAGGTCATGTCAGACCAACCTCGTTGAATTTTTTGACTGGGTGACTAGGGAGGTGGATCAGGGGAGGGCAGTGGACATGGCCTATCTGGACTTCAGCAAGGCCTTTGACACTGTGCCACATAGAAGACTATTACACAGACTGAGGAATATGGGTGTGGGCAGGACAGTAGTGTGGTGGGTAGGTAACTGGCTGGGTGGCAGGACACAGAGGGTGGTGGTAAATGGCTGTCACTCCACAGAGGAAGAGTGACCAGTGGGGTACCACAGGATCAGTGCTGGGACTGGTCCTATTCAACATCTTCATCAGTGACATTGCACAGGACCTAGAGGCAGAATTTCACTGTTCGCTGATGACACAAAGCTCTGTAACAGAGTAGACACACAGAGGGTGTAGACAGAATGAGAAGGACCTGCAGAAACTTGAAGAATGGTCAGGGTTTGGCAGTTGAAATTCAATGCAAAGAAGTGCAAGATAATGCATATGGGGCACAAAAACCCTGGCACAATATATGAGTTGGGGGTGAGGATATAGCATGCACCAAGCAGGAAAGGGATCTTGGGGTTGTCATCTCTGATGACCTCAAGGTAGGGAAACAGTGTGACAAGGCAGCAGGTAAAGCAAATAGGATGCTGGGATGTATAGGCAGGGGCATCACCAGCAGGAAAAGGGAGGTCATAATTCCGCTATACAAGACACTAGTGAGGCCCCACCTGGAGTACAGTGTACAGTTCTGGAGACCATACCTACGTAAGGACATAGACAGGTAGTAGAAGGTTCAGAGGAGGGCAACAAAGATGGTGCATGGATTGCATCACAAGTCCTATGAAGACAGGTTGAAGGAACTGAACATGTACTCCCTGGAGGAGAGGAGGAGAGAGGGATATGATAGAGACATGCAAGTATTTTACAGGGAGGAACAGGGTGCAGGAAAACACTATTTTTAAGTGAAAAAGATGTTCCAGGACTAGAGGGCATGGGATGAAGTTGGAGGGAGGGGCGATTCAGAGGAAACATGAGAAAGAATTTCTTCACCGAACGGGTGGTGGACAAGTGGAACACCCTGCCAGAGGAAGTGGTGGGGGCTGAAACAATCACGGGATTTAAGAATGCATGGGATAGACATAAAGGAATTCTGGAGGTCAGGGGTTAGGGGCAACAGACTTCTAGGAAAACAAACTGAACTTACAAGCTCAAATGGGCAGACTGGGTGGGCCATAGGCCCTTATCTGCCGACACTGTCTATGTATCTATGTATCTATGTACCCCTGACCTAAGGGAAGCCATGCACTATCCAGCCAGCAAGATGGAACACCACGAGGGAGGAGGAGGACAGCTGGGCCTTCCCAGTCAAAATCGGAAAAAGGAACATGAAGATTCACCATTCCAGAAAAGACCACCTAAGCAGCTGATACAGGTTATGCAGCAATATCAGTGAGGGAGGGATGTACAGTACCCCGGATGCTTTGGACTGTATCCTAGCTGACATCTGCTATGTTGCTTTCAGGCCATCATCCTCGATTTTGCAACTCTCAGACAACCTGAAAGCTGAACATTCCATGGGGAACCCCTCCACTGTTCCGATCACTGCACCCACTCCTACATAGGCAGAGATGATTGCCATCAAGCTTGGGACACTGGACACTTAGAATGCCAAATGCCATGGAGATTCTGTCCTAGCCCATGTGGATGACCTGAAACCAACCGAGAAAAAATACACAACTCCAGAGGACAAACTGCATGCCATGGATGAATGTCAGATATGTGGAGTCTTTTTTTGTCTATTTTGGGAAAGAGGGGAGTGAAGACTGGGTATGGGGAGAGACCACTGATACCCTGACAGTGAAGCGCTGACAAATTCCTTAGAAAAGGTAGGGTAATCGGGGCTACAATGCATTCTCCCTCCTCCTGAAACAGAGACAGCCATGCAAGTTTATTTCTGGTCAGTGTCTCTTCCCATTTTCACCTAACTAAAGATTGCAAAATACTCCATAGCTGGCTGTTTCATATGGACTAGAATATTAACCATTACTGTACGTTTGTCTATGAGTGGGATAGTTTCACCCAGACTGCACTCAAAGTAAACCGCATGGCAAAAAAGATGGTGTTAACTGCTTGTCAGGCTGCCATAATCTGCTCACATCGTCTGCCATGTCGCAGTTTACTTGCAGGGTAAAGCCTGAAACAATAACCTGGGGAATCACAGTTACACTTCCCCCACAGATAATAGGTGGTCTTGGCCATATGCCATATGCATGCATACTGAGGAAAAGCCTAATCATTACAAGCTGGTCATTGGACCTAAAGTACATGGGCTATATGTGCTAAAAATTTGGAGATCCACAGTAATAAGCACTGAGATTATGTTTTTACAGCCCCACTGGAAGCCTAAGGTGGATGGGAGGGTACCCAGGGCATCCTTTCTGTCAGTACCCTTTAATTAATTTATGCTTTCAAGTTGGGGGGGGGCTGCAGGGGGTGACAACCACATAAGCCCTTAGACACCTCTACCTAGGAGGCTTGCTAGCTCAGCATCTGGCCCCTGGTTCCGGCATTTTAAGGAATGATGCAACACTACCTTTCCCTGCAGACTGCCACCAAACTACTATGGCAGAATACCAGCACATTATGGTACTACACACTCGCAAGGTCCTTGAGGAACAGTAGGAAATTTGGGTGGGTTACAGCTGTCAAATGCATGCTGCAGACCTGCATGAACAACCATGCAGCCTAATTAGGGTTGCCACCTGTCCTGATTTTTGCAGGACTGTCCTGATTTGGGCATCTGTGTCCTGCAAAAAAAAACATGAAAAATACTAAATGTCCTGACATTATAGTAGAAAAAATATTTTCTGACTTTCTTCTAAATGTTGCAAAAAACTATAATACCTTACCTAAAAGACCTTAAAATGATAAGAAGCACTAGAAACAACTAAAAAACTACAACATATAGTCTTAATTCTGATTATTTAGAGAAAACAAGTCTGATGCATTGGTCGAGGTTACATGTTGTCCTGTGAAAAATCATGTTTCAGTAAGAAATGTCCCACTTCGGGCTTCCTAAAAGATGGTAACCCTAAGCCTAATACAAATAGAAGTTTGGTCTACATTCTTGGTGAGTAAAAGAGGGGCCTTGCTCAGCTCACTGTGGCTGCTGGCCTATTGCCTTTTATATCCTACATGGTTCAGTGCAAAGCATCTTATAAATAGTTTTGTAACTATGTTTGTTATTGGTTTCACTGTTTTTTATAGAGATTCTAACTCAAATACAAAGGAATTCTCCACACAGAGATATTGATACCTCATAGGTAATCAGACAGATACAGCAGTCTTAATGTATGGGACTGGGTTGTCAAAACTGAAAGAAGAATGTATAATATGATTTAACAGCTCTTTCAGTATGTCAAGTTTCCCTTTCCAGCCTTCAGGTAATATTTAAGTGTATGTCCACTATAGGTCACTGCACGACCATGCATCTGGATCCCACTGTAGACTGCATAGCCTAAGGGTATCATACTCTGTCCAACACAGGTGTCTGACCTGTCTCAAAGTTTGGTTTTCTTGCAAGCTAGCTAGTGCTTTTCAGTTCGTAGTGTACCCCCTTCATGACCATGGATGAACTTAATTGTCACACTTGGAGTGTTCGGGGACTAAATACACCAGAGAAAAGAAAAAAGTACAATCTCATTTAAAGAAACACAAATTTCAACTTGCTTTCCTGCATGAAATCAAATTAACTGCTACAGATCACGAGAAACTGGTCAGAGACTAGGTGGGTCTGGTATTTTATGCATTGGCACCCACAAGGAAAAAAATATAGCAATCCTGGTGCATAAGGCCTTGAAATGGACCCTTGCCTGAGCAGAAAAGAGGCCCCTAGGGAGATGGATATATGCATTTATGAATACCCCTGCTGGGCAGGTACTGTTGAGCAATATGTACGCTCCCAATGAGGATGACCCTGATTATTTTCACACTGCAGTCCAGGTACTAAGTGACTTAGCTGTGCGGGATATGCTCATTATTCTAGGAGGGGACTTTAATCTTACACTGACCCCCATGTTAGACAGGACCTCCACTAGTACAGAGTCACATCACAAGGGGATGCAAGTAGCACAGAAATGATACAGGATCTAGGTCTGGTGGACATCTGGAAACTCTTCCATCCTAGGGACAGGGATTACACATTCTATTCAGTGGTCCACTGCTCCAACAGCAGATTTGACTTTTGGCTCACTTCCCCACCCATCACCCAGACAGTTTTGGAGTCCACAATCCTCCCATTGGTCATCTTTGACCATACACCGGTACAGTTTACACTAATATGGGGGTCCCCCAAACCTTCTCACCCTCCTGGGGGCTGGACCCCCTGTTGCTGAAAGACTCCAAATTTATCTCCTGGGCTCAAAAATAAGCTACCTCTTTTTAACAGAAAACCCTATAGTGGATACCTCAGCTAGCAACACATCGGAGACCTTTAAAGCAACAATTCAAGGTAAAAATATTGGGTATGCAGTCCATAAATGCAGGCAAAGAGAAAAGCATTTAAGCCAGTTACAGCATGATTGAAAAGTGCAGAAAGTGAATTTAAAACAATGCTGCACCCATACTCACACTCCCCCATGGATCACAAAATAATAGGGCTTAGGCTAGAAATAAATACTGTCATATCTAGGAAGGCTGAAATATCTATTCTCCAGTTGAGGCATAAATATTGGGAGGGTGGAGAATGGGGTGGTCAGTTACTGGCATATCACCTTCACAAACAGCAGGCTGAGAGGCATATAGCTGGTCTGAATGACTTTGCTGGGAAGGTGCACACTACACCTGCAGACGTAAACCACATTAAGGCCTCATTCTATGCATCCCTATACACTTCATCCCACCGTCCCGACCTCATTGCCATCCAGGCCTTTTTGGAATCTCTAGACCTCCCTTCTCTCTCCCCCAAACAACCGGTGCAGCTTGACGCCCTATTAAACACTAAAGAGATAATGAAGGCCCTCCTGTCTTTATGCCTGAGCAAAGCTCTCGGGGGAAACGGATTCTCAGTAGGGTTCTGGCAGCTCTGGCCCCAATCATATCCCCAATCCTGGAACAAGTACACAGTGAAATCAAATCAGCAGGCATATTTCCCCCCTATGCTTAGAGAGGCCACCATTACACTGCTCCCACAAAAAGGGAAAGACTCTATGCTGGCGAGCATTTATCGACCAATATCTTTAATAAATGTGGACAGCAAAGTGTACACAAAAGCTTTAGCAGGTAGAGTTAACCTGCTCCTTCCCCAGCTTATTCACCCAGCACATGTGGGGTTTGTACAAGGGTGCTACAGCATTGATCATATCCATTCCCTGGTAAACCTTATCCATAAGGCAAAATGCCTATCTTCTCCAGCGGTAGCAGTAGCAGTTGACTTTGAAAAGGTGTTCAATTTGCTGGAATGGAACTACCTTTATTTGGTACTGACATGTATGGGCTTTGGAAGTCATTTCCATTCCTGGGTGAAAATGCTGCATACATCACCAACTGCCTGCATTCTAATAAACTCCACTCTCTCAGACCCCTTCACTCTAGAGAGAGCCACTAGACAAGGTTGCCCTCTATCACCCCTCCTCTTCATCCTAGCAGTGGAGCCCCTAGCAGTGGCTATATGGAAAGATGAGGGAATCCAAGGAATTAAAGTGAGCACAAAACATTACTCTACTCTTATGTATGCGGATGACCTACTAGTCCCTTTGGCCGATATGACACAATCTCTTGAACCTCTCCTCCAACTCCTACAGCAGTTTGTTTTATACTCTGGCTTAAAAATAAACCAGACTAAGATGGAAGTCCTCCCCTTAAACCCACTGTGCAAACCCAACCACACCACAGTGATGAGGCTGCGCTGGGCAGCCGAAGGCATCACATATTTGGGTATAAAGATCACATCAGCAGCATTCCTGACAAAATGATGGGAACTTAACCTGTAGACACTACTGGCTGGTATCTCCACAGAACTGGATTGATGGAGAAAGCTGCAGCTTACGATTGCAGGCAAAATTGTGACAATTAAAATGGTAATTGCCCCCAAGTTATTTTACTTAATAGATTCATAGATTCATAGAAGTAACTGGCAGATAAGGACTGCTTGGTCCACCTAGTCTGCCTATGAAAACCCACATCTCCCACTGGACCTCCCTTCAGGCTGGTATCTGAAGATTGACAAGGTGGTTGGTGATTTCTTATGGGAGGGAAAGTAGCCTAGCTATAGCTGCAATAAATTATGGGCACACTGAAAGAAAGGTGGGTGGTGTCTTCCCTGGTTTGAGGGGTATAAATGGGCCTTCCAGGTTATTCAAACCCTGCAATGGTTCTCAGCTAGGATGGAAGAGTCTCCACAATGGGTACATATGGAACATAGCCTAAGCATGGTGTACTCCCTCCCATTTCTGTTATATAACCCTCCCCCCAAAGGGCCTGCTGTCTCACCCTACGATATGACCCACTATAAAATATTGGTCTAAAGTGCACTGCAAGTTGCGTATAAATCCAACCCCTCTGTGATCTACACAAATCTGGGGTAATGTAGCAATCCTGTTAGACAGAAAACCTGTAGCATGGCCTAAATGGGCAAACAGAGGGATTGACATATTAGAGAATCTCATGGTACCAGGCTCGATGGTGCTAGATACATTTCAAGGCCTTAAGACCCACAGTAGGCTCCCAGCAGAGGACCTCTGGAGGTATTTATAACTCTTCTGTGCTGTACAAACTCACCTTCAGAAAGTATCCCACACTGAGAAACCCACACTGCTGCCACTATGGCAGTGTAGCTCAAAAAGCATGGTGAGTAAGATTTGCTCAGCCATCCGAGATATTTTACCCAGCCAATCGCTGGTATCCAAAAATAAATGGGAAACAGTCCTTCACCTCGTAGCTGACTCATATTGTCAAGGATGCTGGAAATTTGGACACACTGCCATTAAGGATGTTAGAAGCAGATTAATCCAAAATAGGATCTTATACTCCAGGTACAGGATTCCAGCAGTACTCCATGCGACTGGCGTCCTCAGCATGGACAAATGTTGGAAATGCCACTCACACCGTGGAGCTTTAATTCACATTATATGGTCCTGCCCAAAGCTCCAACTCCTCTAGAAGCAAGCTTGCCAACTAGGATCTCATGTCTTAAGAAAGCCAGTCTCATTTTCCATACCATTATGGATACTGGGCATGAAGTCCAAGGTGCCCCACTTAACAGTCAGATCACAGATGGCTTAAGCTACTCAGAATGCAGGTTCAACAACTTCTCCTATGCAAATGGTGGGTAGTAGGCATCCCAACCAGTCAGGAACTATTATCCTCACTTACTCACTTGTCGATACTGGACCGCCTCTCCCACTTAGCTACTGATATTCTTCATATATATGACTCCTGCTGGTGGCCCTTTCTTAAATATACTCAACCCAAATACAGGGATCAGGTGAGGAAGCAATGACGCTAGTCCCCCTCCTTAATCTCTGCCCTAGGATGTAGACTGGCACTGTAATGTGGAGTGTTCTCTTTTCTTTTAGACCCCATTGAGAATCGCTGTATGAAAATAGTTGTCTTTTGTTCTGGTTCTTTGTTGTTCGTTTTACTTTGTTGCTGGGTAAAGGATGCCTTGTACTTTACCTACCTTAATTCAGTGACTTTCACAGTGTAAGAAGACCATGCGTGAGTTATATAACCTAAACTGTATTTCAGTTCCTTGAGTATGTTACTTCTGTTCAGAATTGCACATCTTTCTGCTCTGTTTGTTGTTTGTGATGTAAAAGGTAATTGAACATTTCTAATAAAACGTTTAACTGCAAAAAAAAAAATGCAGTCTGTATGGTGGTTACACTCGTTGGGATCACCAAGGACATACTCTCACTAATGATGAATAGAGACACACTTTGGGCTGTTTATAAAGCCACACCCTACACCGCAACATGGAAAGAGTACAGCAAGCTGAGAAATAAATGCAAACAGCAAATTAAAGCCAGCAAGGCTAGCTACTACCAGAAACTGCAATCCGACAATCTCAGTAACTGATGTAGATTCTGGTCAATGATTAACTCCATGATGGCTGCTTAACCTTGCCACCCTAGCCTTCACCCTCCAAACCACCACAGGTCTCCTCACTGGCCCCATCGAAGTGGCAAATGCCCTTAATGGAAAATTCACTGACCTGTCAGCCCACCTAAAAAAATTACCCACCACTGCAGCCCCAAATATATCCTACATAATGGCACAAACACCAATGTCAGGTTCCATCACACCTCCATTTCACTTCAAGGCCATATCCCACAAAGACACCCTGAAGCTGCTGCGGACCCTACCAAAACAAGGAAGCCCAGGTACCAATGGGCTCTGCCCCCATTTTCTGACACTCATAGCCCCTCACACTACCAGACATCTAACCATGATATTCAGCCTAACCCTAACCACTTCATCAGTACCATCCATATGAAAATTGGCTAGAGTTGTACCTATTTTTAAAACAAGTGACCCCCCTTCCCATAGATAACTATAGACCCATTTCAATCCTACTGCATCTGAGTAAACACCTGGAAAAAATCGTCCACCACCAACTTTCAGAGCACATAAATATATATAACCTCTTCTGCCACAACCAGTATGGCTTCAGAAAGCACCATAGTATGGTATCGGCCCTAGCCCACCTAAGTGACTATATCACAAAAAACATTGATGTGGGGAATCTCACAGGTGCAGTCTTCATCGACGTTACAAAGGCTTTTAACCTCGTTGATCATCAATTGCTGTACGAAAGATTAGTAAGCTTGAGGTGCTCAGAGGAGACTAAAACTTGGTTCAGAAATTGCTTCCTAAATCACCACCAGATGTCCACTGAGAATAGTACAATCTCCACAGCTAAGGCCATAACTACTGGAGTACCCCAAGGATCCAACCTGGGCCCACTCCTTTTCTTCCTATTTATAAAACCCATACCCAAGAAAAGCCTTACATGCAAGGCCATCCTCTATGCTGACAATTTGGTTTTATATCTTAGTGCAAAATCCCCAACAAACATCTCCTCCCAGCTAACTAACAACTACCAAGTAGCACACAACTGGTTCCTTGGAAACAGGTTATTGGCAAACCCCAAAAATCCAAAACCATGCTATTGGGATCCAAGCCAAAATTAACAATCCTGGCAAACAATGCATCTCTCCTATCTATTCTAGTCCCAGATGGCACGCTGCTTGAGAACATACTTTATTTCAAATACCTGGGTGTCACACTGGAACCCCTCCCTGATGTACTCATTGTAAATTAACTCCATTATGCAATGAGCAAACCAGAAACTGGCAATAGGCTACTGCCTTCATCATCACCTCACTCCAGAAGCCAGGCTAGTCATAGCTCAGAGAAACCTTATGCTCCTACTTGACTACTGTACCCCCATTTAAACTCAAACCTCCTCTAAACTACTTACCAGACTCACAACTACCTACAATAGTATCTGCAGATTCGCACTAATGGCTCCCTATTCCACTCACCACTGCTTCCTTTACCAGTCTTTGGGATGGCTACCCCTCCTGCACACTGTAACTTCTCCCTATGATGCATGGTGGATAAAGCCATCAGAGATGGTGACCTTTCCCCCTCTTACACCTTCCTCTACAGGAGAAAAAGCTCCTACCTCCTTAGAAGCACTAGTATCTCCCTACTGGAAGTCCCCAGAATCACAACAACCCAGGGAGGTAGAGCCCTCTCCATTGTAGCACCCAGACTATGGAATAGCCTCCCCATCTCCCTCCACTCACTCGACTCACATACATCTTTCTGGGCAAGCTATAAAGCCTCCTTAGTTGTAGCACCTAATTGCACTTGCTCCCCTGGGTGACTCTGTTTGTGGGTCTTTTGCCTCTTGTATTTTCCTGATCAATCATTGCCTAATGGAAACTGTTCACCTGGTATATATGTGCATTGCCATTGTAAATGTGACTACTTTATCTTTACCCCATTGTACCTGTCCTAATGCTACTGGAAATGTATTATTTTCAAATTGTAATGTATATCCTTTTGTATGTGTAATTGTAATGTATATCCTTTTGTATGTGTCATCTGCTTGGCCCGGGTTGCACCTGAAAACAGCCCATGGGATCAGTGTGCCTACCCAGTAAACAAATAAATAAATAAAATATTTTAAAAAATAAAAGCCCATTTTATAAGTGCAATAAGACACTTTGGGTCCTTCATTGTGCTGAGATAACTGCACACCTAGAGGATGTAGGCATTCGGCCTGTGGCCATGTGCCTAACTACACCCCTGGACATGCAGTTATCTCAGCACAGTGCACACCCCACTGTGTCTTAATGGTTTTATAGTATGGTGGCATTCAAATATGATAGCCAGGAACAAAGGTGCCAACTCATTTTCTATGCACATGCCCATTTTGCTCCTTGGTGTCTGTTACCAGCAGGGGGCTATGCTACACTGCACCTCTGCACTTTGCCAGGTGCTTCCACAGCCCTATGTTATTACATGCAGCACATGCTAAACAGATGTTCTATGCATGCATGAATATGACTCTGGAACTGCAGCACACTAATTAGTGCTTTTCTTAGTCTTTTTTGCTGCACTATGGGCCTTGTTTTAATATGGGTGCCATTGTATTTTAATGTCAGAGACCCATCACAACCTTTAAGTTTCATGCATTTTAACGTTCTCCACTTCTATCATGCAAACCTTTATTTTTCAGAATCATGTACCAGGAAATTTTAACATTTCTCCCATGCCAAACTGAAATAACATATCTAGCCTGCAGGCCAACATGGGTTCTGTGAACTAAATGTAAGCACAGAGTTATCTGGCAAAACAAGAGTTTTGAATCATGTTAATGAAAACTGACAAGTGAAACAGACAAACACATTCATTCTGTCATTAAGTAGATAATAAGTTAGCAACATTTTTGAAGTTTGATAGCAGTTCTTTTTTTACAGCGTGCACAGCTTTTTGTTTTTGATTAATGCTTTTTACGTTAGATGCTTCTGTGACTGAAAGGCATACCATCAGACATTCTTCCTGGAATTTGCACAGTACACAAGCTGTATTGGACAGATTCTCTCATCAGGCTAGAAAGGTTGGGTATTTGAAAATGCACAGTAAGTATTAACTGATACTGGAGTTACCAAAAAATATACAGTAGCACCCGTAGTAATCTTGAGATCTGGTGTTTTAAAGCAGCATTTCATATTTAAATAAGATTTATGGGAAAAGACTGGCTGATCTCTCTCTCTCTCTCTCTCTCTCTCTCTCTCTTCTAAGTACCTGAAGAATATAAATAGGTTGATAACCAGCAACAGTTTAAGTTTACTGTAGTAAGGGGTTTATAACAAGAGGCTACAACTATAAGCTGATAGGGGGACATTTAAGAGGAATGTGAGGAAATATTTCTTCATGGAGATGGCTGAAGAAAAGTAGAATTGTCAGCCAGTGAAGCTGACCAGTGTCAACACAGCGGCAAGTTCCAACTGGGGTGAGGATAGACATATGAGACTGTTGGGGTTGATGGGGGAGGAAGGAGCTGGTGCAATGAGGGGGTAGTTCAAGTGGAACTGTGGGATGATTAATCTGCAAGAGGCTTAGTCAGTGCTAGACTGGTGAGGGCTTAGGTAGCAACCAAGCAGACTGGGTGGACTAGGAGTCTTATTTTGTGTCTAACAAAAAAAAATATTTCATATGCTTCTAAATGCATTATTTTGTAACCACTGATGTTTATTCCTGCTGTTACTTTTTCCAAATGAATTTATATTGGATGGTGTCACATTTAATTTTCATCATGTTACAGAATTGTTTTTTTGGCCTGGAGTTAGCCATGATGTCCCCATTGTTCCATAAGATCAAGGAACTGCTTCTGTTGCATGCTAGTTTATCTCAGGCATCTGAAAAGTGATGTTAAACAATAGTGTTTAAATGTAGCTGAAAATAATGATGAAAGCCTCAGCATCTATATATCAGATCTACTGTAATTATTCTAAATCTTTTTTGATTTAACAAGTTTTATTAGTTTGAGCACCAGTCAAAGTACATTAGATAGTACATGAACACACCAAAGTAATAGGCACTAAAATACATACCTCAAATTAAAACCCCAATCCCTACCCCCCCTTCCTGACTACACACTATCCAATATCTTTAGTATATCTCACCTATAATATGACTACGCGCTACTATGGCTTAATTATTCTAAATCTGACAGACAGGATAAAGCAGCTTGGCCTCATGGTGCTGGTGGCAGGACTATGCTCTTCCATACAGGAAACCTGGATTTGTGGTGTGAGCCAGACTCTAAGCCCTGGACCGCAGGACTCTTGGGAGCACTGCAGGCAGCACTGTCAGGCCCCAGAAGGAAAATGGTGCTTCCTCATCTGCAACAGGTCCACCTTGGGCAGGTGCTGGGAGCAGTCAGGAATTAAGAAATGATCAGGAAAAATCCTTCTCCCTGATTGGCCAGATTGGCGCTTTAGCCATGTATAAATCTCACAACATATACATGGCTGAAGTTCTAGCTAGCCTCTTGTGACCAGATGACATGTTTTACATACATATACTATAGATCAAGCGTCAGAACATTTGTGTTCACACAGATGCTACTTTATACTCTCACACCAGCTGCCCTGATCACCTGACTGCTGATGTCACAACTGTCAACTGACAAACTGCAAATACTTGCTCCATTGTTGTCCAGCATATTGAGGCATAGGTGGACACAGTACCGGCCAAAATAGCTCCGGAGAAAATCACAACACTTCAATCAATCACCACTCAAAACTGCTGATGCTCTGCCTCCTAGCCCTTCACTTTGTCTCTGTCATGCTCTTTGTCTCCTGGTGCTCAATGAGAAGACCTCTGCTCTCCCTCTTGGTGCTTCATGTTGACTCTGTGACACACACTCTCTCTGTTTCTGCCATTACAATAAAAGAAAATCTGAGAGTTGTGTGTGGAGGCCTAAAGCCAATGGCACACAGTGGCAAAATATTTAAAAAACGCGTCTGTAGATTTGTGTGCATGGGGGGGGTCAAAAAGTGACAGCATATGGGGTGGTGCAGATATAGAACAGTAGGTGTGGCAGGACACATTCAGAACAGTAGCACTCTTTTGTGCATGCATGGGTGCATGAATCAAATCAGAAGTGTAACACTTTCACCTAAATATTTTTTTTACATTAAAATAAAAAAAAAATTTAAAATCTTTTTTTTAGTAAGGTCCGTTTTATAATCATAATAATGAATCCATTTTGAGTGTAGTTGGGGTATTTATCCATTTCTCATATGGTTTATTTATTTTGTTTTTGTTAACCAGATATGGTGCACTAGACAAACATTTGCCTATTTTCAGGCTCTACCCAGGAAAGTACAACCAGTACAACTAGAAAGACATTACAATATATGACAACAACCACTATGGAAAAATATTACAACAAGGTAAAGCACAATGTACAATTATGCGTACATTCAACAACAGCATATGAACAAAATGAGAAGTGCAAGAGATTAATTCACAATAGGCAAAATAGACATTGTTCAAGGACTTGAATCAAGTGCAAACTGCTATCTGCTGGAGGTGTAAACAGCACTGGCTTCTGAAGGTCCTGGTAACATGACATAGTTTGATGCTAGCAGGTATAGAGTTCCATAGTTTAGGGGCTGAGACTGAGAAAGCTATCTCACTTAATTTAGTCCTGCCTCAGTCTTCAGCCTCGTGACACACCTCACGTGGCATAGGTAAATCCCACAACAACACACACAGTATTTAAGCAATAAGGCATGACCAAGGGTTATGTTAATGGTCTGTTAATCACTTTCTAGGGGTGTACTGTGGCACGAGGTGTAGCCGAGTGCCACATGCCCCTAGAGGGTGATTGTCTGACCATTAACATAATCCCTGGGAGTGCCTTATTGCTACTATAATAAAACATGTTTTTAAACAGTGTTAAACCTTGTTCAGCATATGGCTAAGCTCTACATGTATGTTAATAAAAGATTAACATCAGGCTGTTAGAATGTTTGCAGCCAATCAGAAAGCTCCATTTCTCTGACCCTTTTTTGTAATGTACATTATTGTTTAAATATTGGGCTCCACCACAATGTCAGTTCTCTGTCCCTCATTACTGGCATGGCATGGATGGGATTGCATGGGGGGGGGGATGATGACACCCTTTTGTCAGTTGTAGGATGATGGAAGTGTCAAGCATCGTGCTTCTGGTTACTGGTATAAACACTAAATTGAACTGCTGAGCAAGAGGAATAAAAACATCTATAATTACAAAAATGCCAAAGTAGACCTAAACAGGGGAAAAGGGCATTTTACATGACAAGAGAAAAATGATAATTTAGAATTTAATAAGTTGCATGCCCTAAATTTTTTTACTGTAGCATATTATTGTAATTATGTCTTTATTTGTAATGTTTGACCATGAAGTTAGATAAGTTATAACTTGTTTCCTGTGCATTCTGGGTGTGGATTACATGGACCTGTTTTTTTTTTTTTTTTTTTTAGTTGTTTTTAACCAGGTATAGCACACTAAGCTTTTTTACAGGAGCGACCTAGGAGCACAAGGGGGTTAAATGACTTGCTCAGGGTCACACAGTATGCAAGTAGAAGCTGTGGGATTCAAACCCAGGTCTGATCTGCTGGATGTCACCAGATTTGCAGCTCAGAGCCTTAGCCCACTGCGCTATACTGCCTCCTCCTTGTTTTAACAAGTGGCCTGCTGTCCATGACACAAGACAAACTTTTGGCCCAGTTTTCAAAGGTTGATGCATAGCTTGCATCACACCTTGCGTCAGTCCCATTGTTTGGTGCAACTGTGCCAAACTCCTTTGATGCACCCAAGTTTAGTATACTGGGTGCAGCTGTGACAGTTTCCACATTATACGGCAGACTGAGTCAAATATTTGGCACAAGCCCTGTAAAAAGGGTCCCCCAAATGGTACAAGTTATACCAGGGAGAGCTGGTCTGACTTGTGGCATTTGGCACACAGGACTGAGAATCCCAACTGGCTCAGAGAGAATGCTGCAATTCCCCTGCACTGTATGTTTGTCATACCAGGGGCTTGTGGCATTCTCTGGCTTTTGAAAATAAATGCAATGGGACCTTTAACTTCCACCTGGACAATGACCAGAGATGAGCAGAAGGGACCTTGGTTTAGCAGATCACCTACAGGATAGCACCTGAACAGTGCATCATCTCACTTGTATTATACTACAGGGTCAGTTATGGTTATTACCCAAGTACCAGGTACATGTGGTGAAACCCTCAGCTTCTTGGTTTTCTGGCCCCAGAGGCAATCATAAAACTTCCCAAAGCCCTGACACTGACGTGAACTGCTGTTTTGAACTATTAGAATATCTCCCCTTTACACATTTGTTTCTGATTTTCTACAATAGTTTACTTCAGATACTCATTCCACCTTACAGTACTAGCTTTCCTCTTAAAACTGACAAATTGTATTACAGTTTAGTTGGGCTTTTGCCAAAACAAACCATTCCATTGCAGGAATTTTCCAGACATTCCAAATTGCAAGCAAAGACAAATCTAAAGAAAACAGTTTTTTTAAAGAATAGAATAAAATTGAACACACACCCCATTCCCTTCAAAATCATATCTGCCTTAATCCTACGTACACTCTATAGTCTTTACTTCAGCAAATGCACAAAGATAATGGGTATTTGCATTATAATATTGGTATGACACAGCCAAAGAGATTCATTATATCATACCTCCTGATTTAGGTACCTAAAGCACCGGTGTAGGTTACAGAGACACTTTTGCATCTGTTCTATTTTATTCTGTTTTATATGGTTCTTTCTTTTCTGTCCTGTAAAATGTCCCTTTCACCATTCTGAATCTACATTTTCTTTATTTTCAAGATTTTAAAGAGCAGTTGATGCCTTCTGGAGAACTTCAACAAAACATAGTATTTAGACACAGTTTGGCTTGTATTTCACATTAGTTCTGTATTCCTTCTCCTCCTCCCCTTTATTTATTACTGGTGTAATTTGCACGAAAACAGCATCTTTGCTCCTGAAGAATTAATCTATTCCTTTTGCTTTCTCCCTACCTAAGGTCATTATGCGCTGCTTGTGACATCACTGTTAATCCCATAGCAACAGATTGTGATGTCACAACACAGAATTTATGACTTGGAGTAGGGAGTAAGATAAAGAGGCAGATGAACTCTAATGTACACAGTTCATGTATTCATGCAAATTTCCTCAATAATAAGTAATGGAAGGAGAAATCTATAGAACATATATGAATGCAAGCTGAATTGTACCTCAATATCATGTTTTTCAAAGTTTTTTTTTGAGGCATCAGCAGCTCTTTAATTGATGTGGTCTTCCTTTATACTGCATATGGCTACCAGTTTTCATCCGTATTCCCAGCTGTATTTGAACAGTCATTGGTGAGCATTGTGTTTCTTGTGACCAGGAGTGTAGATAGCTTTTTAATGAGGTGTGGGGACAAGGGGGCAATGACTGTAAAAGTCCTAATTTTTAAGGGAGACACCAAAGAAATACAAGATCGAGGCCACTGTATTGAGAGCCTGGTGCAAATGCGGTGCAGCTGCTTCTCCTGCGATATTCAGATGGATAGCACTCGTTGATGGAGCTGTGTTATCTGGCTGAATATTGGTTCATGTCAGTGCAGCAATAAGTGGATCTGCACTGCCCCAATAAGGACCAGAGTGCTGCATGTGGCCCACAGGAATAGCGTTGCCCAAAATGTTATAGTGCCAGGTCCCCTGTGGATCATACTCAAGCATGAAAATGAGCCCATTGAGCATTTCAGGTGCCAAGGGGCCATCTGCTTGTTCATTATAGCTTCATTTGCATGTAGTGCAGTGGCTCCCTACCACCTACATCTGTGTAAAAGATAACACCCTTGTGAACTAGTGTCTCCCATGATTATCTAGTTTCCAAAATGTAATATGTTCCCTGGTGGTCTAGTGGTTCCCAGTGATCATCTGGTTGCCATACATAAAGAAGCCCTGGTGGTCCAGAGGTTCTCCCCCCCGAACACTCAGTTGTTATGCTTTACCTGGTAGTCTAGTGGTTCCCACTGATCACCAGGCTGCCATACATAAAGAAGCCCTGGTGGTCCAGTGGTTCCCCACACCCCCACAATTGACCTTTTTCCAAAATTTAATATTTTGTCTCATAGTCTAGTGGTACTCCCCCACCCCTGATAGTCCAGTTTCCAAGTTGTACTACTTTTCCTGGTAGTGTAGTGATATATTCCCCATCCACCCAATCACCTGGTATCCAAAATGTACTACTTTCCCTGGTAGTCAAGTAGTACCTCCACCCCTGATCGTTTGGTTTCCAAAAGGTACTACTTTCCCTGGTAGTCTAATAGTAACCTCCACCCCTTATTTTCTGGTTTCCAAAACATAATGCTTTCCCTAGTAGTCTAGTAGTAGCCCCCCACCACCCTCCAATCACATGGATTTCAAAATGTACTATTTTGCAAGATAATCTAGTGGTACCATCCTGATCATTTGGTTTCCAGAAAGTAATACTTTCTGTGGTAGTCTAATTGTAACCTCCATCCCCTCATTTCACCTTTTCTAAACTGTACTACTTTCTCTGGTGGTCTAGTGGTACACCCCACTCTGCTGATCACCCAGTTGCCATACATAAGAAACCCTGGTGGTCCAGTGGTTGCCCCTGAGCCCTGATCATCTGGTTTCTAAATGTACTACTTTCCTTGTATTCTAGTAGTACCCCCACCTCCCAATTGCTAGATTTCCAAAACATATAACATTCTCTGATAGTTTAGTTTTACCCCCCCAACCCCATCCCTCACTGTCCATTTTCCAAAACTTACTAAATTCCCCTGGTGGTCTAGTGTTTCCCCTACCCCCAAATTGCCTGATCCTGGGATCCGTTTTTAATTTCGTTGAGGATGCGAAGCTGGCAGAACCAGGACTGGCCACCCCCAAGCCAGGCCAGCTGTCTCAGATTAACCAAAGCAAGTAAAGAGGAGAGACTGGTTCGTAGAAAGGCCAATGAAATCTTTGGTATGACCTTTCCTACCTTTCCTCGGAGAGTCTGGGAGGAGATTGAGAACTGCAGGAAATCCTGGATCTGGGATGAAGCAATGAAACATGTGCATCCTGGGGCTAACCAGCATGTAAAGAATAGACTGTTCCACGAAAAGTATACACAGTGGAAGAGGGCAGGACACTGTTTATGGACAGAGTGAGAATAGTGGACTGAGAGGACGTGAAGTCTCCCACTGTGTGAATTATGTGCGTCCAGATGGAGTAATAATTCAAGCCCTGACCCTCTACTATTGGCCTCAGTGCAAGGACCTCCCAGTAATTAAGCCCTTGCCTACAAAATGGAAAGCCGAGCAGTGGTAGTCAATACTGCCACATCTACACTGTGAAGTAACCTTATTGAACTGCCAATATAAATAAACAACAAATCAGGTGCTCCACATTCTTCAGTTCACAGTGTACTGCCCTAACCAATAACCATCTACTGCTACCACCAGATGACTTCAGATCCAGAGAGGACACCAGCCCAGCTGTTTGCCTGTTCATCGCCTGGTAATTGGATGACGCTGGACCAGCTGTTTCTTTTTGTTCCTGTTCTAAGGTTCCTTCTCCAGTTATGACATCAGCCCAGCTGTTTCAGATGTGCACTCCTGTGGGTTCCCGGAAGATGTCCCCTAGCTGTATCAGAAGAAATGCTGCCAGGAGAGTTTTGAAGGGACCAGGTTTGCTTAGTTCGAATACTTCAAGAGGCTGGCGAGTCACAATCTTTTTATTCTATCTTTATGACATTACAATACACACCTTACACTACAGACTTCAAACAGCGTGTGAACTGTCTGCAAAGACTCTCCCCTTCAGGATTATGGCCTTAAAAGACTATGTTCATGGGGCTCCGGCCCAAGTGAGACTCTTTAATGGACTGACCTTTGGGCCTTGTAGTCACTAGTGGGACATTTAGGGCATTCCATCCCCCCAAAAGGTATATTGTTATCAATGTCATTTCTGTACTTAATGTATATACTGTCTTTTCTACTTTTCTAAAAAAAAAAATATTTTTTCTTTTTGGGATTGTTTAGTGTTCTGTTTTTCCTGTATGGTAAGGGTTGTTGCTGTTTTGTCACTGTTGTTGTTTAGGTAGATCGTAAATGCAGATTAGAGTGTGTTTTTTTTGTTTGTTTTGTTTTTGTCTTTTCCTACAGGTGTTCCTGGAAGACAGAAGAGAAGACAAGAAGAGGAGGAGGGGCTCATCGGAGTTCCTCGTTTCAGTGCTTATGTGTAGAAATTAAAGTACTGTTTGTGTTCCTAATGTTGTAGTTGCAGGCTGCCCAAGGTCGGAGAGGTCCCCGGGTTTTGTTTTTGTTTGGGATGTTATGTTAGAGGCAGATAGGTTTCCCCTAGAGGGTTAGGGGGGATGGACAGGCTGTGGCCCTAACCTGCAGTAGGGGCTGCAGTGCTGATCTATCAGGGCTATGCTCTGGACGGTTCTACCAGAGCCATTAGGTGTCCATAGTAAGTGGATAGAGTAGAGGCTGATATGTCAGCTGTAGGCCTCTAGGCCCATAGTGTTGCCTACCTGTGCTCGCACATGGTAGGCGGGGGCCTGATCACCCCCCTCCGCAGGTAGCACATAGGGTGGGATGGCCTAAGGCCGGGTGCATAATGACTGAGGACAGTCATTTTTCCTGGTCAGGAGAGTGTAACCCTTTGTTACCCGGTTACTAGAATCCCAGTAAGACCTAGTGGTAGGCAGGGAAGGCAGCTTGTGAAACTCCAGTTAAATGGGTTTCACACTGTCTCACTCTGTCCTCAGTCACAGCTGAAACTAGAGGGATGACATCATTATAGAATTGTCACAGCTGCATGAGCCACATTTGGAATCTTCAGCTCAGAGTAAGTTAGAATCTTGAGAATTCAAAGTCAGTCTTCAGTTTGTCCTTAACAAACAAGAAGGACACTAGTAGTGTTGTTTACCCCTCCCTCTGGGGGTGAGGAAAAGGTCTTTTAGGTTCCAGGGCAATCCCTTCTCCCACCTTGGGAAGAAAGCTGCCTGTTTTAATTTAAGTTCAAGTCTGTTCATGTATAACAGCAAAGGTTACAGTTCTTCGCCTGTGGGCACCTGCAACGAATGGGTGAATGTTTGGCCCCATTGGAAGGGGCAAACAACTTCTTTTCTTCAGTTGGATTTCAAGTATTGGGACTGCTATTTGGGAGAACTATGTCAACTAGGACAAACAAATAGAGCAGTCATCTGTTTAAAGTGTTAAAGTTCATTGTAGAGGGGGTGCTTCAGGTCATACACCGTCAATCTACAGTTTAAAGTCTAAAGTTCTGTGTGTCCAGAGAAATGGCTGGGTATGAGCTGGGGGAGCTGGAGGTGGGGAAACCCCCCATCTTTAGTAACCAGGTCCACCTCTACAGATTTCTTCTGTGTTTTTGCTACTTGCCTCATGCTCTTGGCCAGTGATGGGGTGGGTACCCAGACGTGGGTCGCAACTTGAAAATCTCTCTAGGAGTCGCAGACTCTAAGTGGTGTGGGGAGCCACAGTTTGGGAGCCTCCTTGTTTGATGGGATGTCTTTCCAAGTAGAGTTTGGGTTCATTGCCAAGTGGACCGTCAGTAGAGTGGCCGGCAGGGGAGCCGGGCTAGTTGGGCTGTGTATCCAATGCGCATGCAAAGTCCGGGCTGAGTGCCTGGTGGGTCCAAAGCCAGACAACTGTTGTAGTGTTCATTCCTCAAATAGACCGCTGTGTTTAACCTCTAATCTGCATTACAGTTATGTAGCCCTGTGGGGGACCATACAGAGCTTTGTTTATGTTCAGTGAGTTAATAAATGAAGCCACACTGAAAAATCCCAATTCTGGTTTTGGACATTACAGTTATTGCTTCCTATAGTTGGATTTACTTGGGTGCCCCTGTGCAGAGTAGTCAAACCTAGGTCTCTTGTGCCAGGTAACCTCATCCTTCCCCGAACCCGTAGATACCCTATGTATATCCATGCTACAAATGTGGATGCATGGAGGGGTTACATATAAAAATAATAGACTTAAGTGCAAGCCCCCAGCAGGCAGCTGGCAGGATAGCAGCAACATCAGCATCACGAGCAGCAGCACTAGAGAGGCCACACAAATGTATTGTGCACCATTCATGATGGTGTGCATGTTAATGGGGATGAGGAGACGGACAAACCAAAAATGTGGCAGCGGAAGGCACCGTAGGTGGCCTGCACCATGGTGGTATCATGCCAGAGTCACATTTGAACAGCTGACAGACACAGAAACAGTCAACTGATACCGCCTGAACAGGGCAATTCTGAGGCAGCCCTGTGAGCTGTGCCATAATGAAATGCAGGCACCCACCAGAAGGGGTCATGCCATATCTGTGGAGACCAAGGTGACAACAGCATTGTGCCTGCTCACCACGAGCACCTTCCAGAGGCCAGCTGGAGACACCACTGGCATATCCCAGCTGTCCACATCCCAGATCCTCACATGGTTCCTCACCGCACTGCTCCCACATGCTTAGGGGTTCATTCAATTCCCAAGCACACAGGCAGAGCAGACAGAAGCTATGCAGCAATTTCACAGAGTGACATGCATGTCAGGTGTGATAGGGACTATTGACTGCACCCATGTGGCAGTCTTGCACCACCTGGCAATGGGATCATACTGTACATGAATCGCAAGGGGTTCTATGCTATCAACTGCCTGGTGGTGTGCAATGCCACAGGGTGCATCAGCAATGTCTGCACCACACATCCTGGGAGTACACAAGATGCATTCATATGGCACCAGTCAGTCCTGTGCCGCCATTTTGAGACTGGAGAGATCCCCAGCAGCCACCTAGTGGGTGAGTGGGGCATGAATACATGCCCATAAAATGCACACTGTGGTGCCACAGATGTCGGGAGGTAGTGCATGGGTGTAGGGGCAGCGACAGGGATTGTGCAAGGGCACACGCCCATGCAGGATAGTGGGGGTGGGTACGCTGTCAGGACAGTGCACACACAAAAGGAGACAGTGTAACAGCACAATGCAGCACAGAAGCTGTGCTGATGTTGAACAGCAGGCATGAGCAGCAGGGTGGAAGGTGCTACACGCACCCAGGCATGGGCAATTGCAGGGCAATGGAGGATTACCATTGCTGGACTGGACAGGAGCAGTCAGCCCCGGATGTGGGAATGGTCAGGTGCAGGGCAGAAGAGGGCAGCCAGGACACTGCAGGTGGTGGTGCGAGCACAGATGAGGTGTCGCACTGTGGTGATATAGGGTTGCACCGGGAAGTGAGCTGCAGGTACAGAGGTGGACAGGAAGCAGCTGCACCCACTTGCAGTGATGGATGGGGGGGCAGTGGATCACAATGCACATGCATGCAGAGTACTAACAGACTGCTTTGTCCCCACACAGGTGACGCAGCATATCTCCTCTGCCCCTGGCTCCTTACCCCTACCACAGTCTGGGTAATGAGGCAGAGGAGTGGTACAAGGAGGCACACATTGCTATGTGCACTGTCATTGAGCGTGTCTTCGGCATGCTGAAGATGTACTTCAGATGCTTGGATAAGTCTGGTGGTGCCCTACAATACAGCCCAGAGAAGATCTGTGGCATGTTCTTGGCCTGTTGTATGCTGCACAACATGGCCATTGATAATGGAATACCTGTCCAGGCTGAGGAGGGCAACAGTTCTGGGGAGGAGGAGGAGGTGGAGGAGGAGAATGCGGAGCAGGGGCCCCATGTTGGTGGTGAGCAGCCACCTGGGATGCAGGGACCCACACCTGGTTGCCAGATCCCGGCGGCACAAGGACACCATAGTGGAGGAACATTTCATGAACCAAAGGTGAGTATCACAGGTGGGCAACACATGGCAGCCCCTCCACACATCACAGATGGGGTGGGGAATGACACACACATGCGCAGATGACTACCACACAGCGGGTGCAGAGCGCACTCAAGAGGGGTAACTGCCATGCACAGACACACACAGCAGGCCAGATATGGATGGGGGGACATGGTGTCAGTGTTGGGTATTGCATGGATCAATCTACATCCACCAGCATACATGCATAGCAGACACAGGGCCACGCTCATTATGCCCATGCCACATAGCACAACACCTGTGGCCCCAGCCATGCACAGTGTGCCACACAGGTGTCCCACAGAGGTGTTGTCCTGGGACTGTCGTTTGCCATATCATGCCACCCTAGGCACTGTCAGGCTGGTGTGTTGGCCTCAACAGGTGCAGGATACAAGGGCCATGGGAGCAGGCAACCCGGGCATCAGCGGGAGCCACCACAGCCACCATGGACACATGGGTGGCCACACCCTTGCCTGGTGGTTGCTGAGTCAGAGCCACTGGCATCGGGGGGGTGTCCACCACTCATGGTGGGGTACTGAAGTGAGACCATGAATGGGTGCTCACCAGTGTGTCACTCCCGAGACCCAAGTTTGATCTGGGGGTGTCAGGAATGTCTAGGTGTGGTGACGGCATCAGCAGCAGTGGGTTCACCTGATTCTGTGACCTGGGTGTGCATGAGGCACTTCTGGAGGTGCGGCTGGAAGCCCGGCAGACAAGTGGCATACTGTGAGCACTCACCACCTCGAGAGCAAGTGCCATTCGCTCCAGTGCAGTGGTCGTGCCCACCTTCATTAGGCAAACCTCAGCCAACATCTCATTGCACCACGCAGATGGCAACTCATGCTCCATGACCAGCTGCATCCGTATGCCCCTCAGCTCCACTCTGAAGGATGTAGGCCCCTCCACCTCATTGGCAGGGGATGCAACAGGAGTGGTGCCAATGAGCAAGTGGTATTCCAGCCTGCTGCAACACATCCACTGTAGGAAGATGCCACACAGCAGGCTGCTGTGTGGGTGGAGACTGGGCATGGGCAACCTCTGCGTGACCAGGGATGCCCGCATCATAGTCCCCTGCCATCTGTTGCTGCTCCACAGCACCCTGCTGGACAGTGTCAGCAGTCCCTGGCCCCACAGCAGCCCCAGACACATGGCCACCAACATCCACCACTGTGGGCGGTTGTGGTGACCCTGTTGGTGCACATGG
Source organism: Neoceratodus forsteri (assembly GCA_016271365.2). Lineage (NCBI taxonomy): Eukaryota > Metazoa > Chordata > Ceratodontiformes > Ceratodontidae > Neoceratodus > Neoceratodus forsteri. The sequence goes on along the minus strand of CM028131.1, from coordinate 876,628,326 downwards.
GCCCAAAGGACTGGGAAATGCCACATGGTGCCACCTGTACATGCACATGTGCCACAGATGGGCCGGTGTTGGCCATGTCCCCCCATATCTGTGTGGTGTCAACATCACTGTAATCATACTCCCCCTCCATTCCAGATGCCAGCACCAGCAGGTCATCTGCAATGTCAGCAAGACCCAGTAGGTTGAGCAGCCATGTGTTACCATGGCCACCAGCCATGGCACCAGCTGTGGAGGCATTGGATGGCTCTGTGCTGTGTCCGGAGTTGTGGAGGTGTTGGACGTACTTGTCACAAGCTCTGCCACAGCCCCGGCTGTGATGCGGAGTGATGGTCCAGGCTTCTTCCATGCCGGGTCATCAGGGTGTGCCACAGACCCTGCAGCACCCCGTGAGGTGTGACGGAGCTGAAAGAGAGAAGGGAAGCATGGTTAGTGACATGTGTCAATGGTGTGTACAAACAGATATGAATGGAGAGCCATGCACATGTGTCATTGGTGCTCCAGACCTGCCACACAGGTGAGTGCCACCCATAGCGGACGCTGCCATGCACAAGCACCAGTGTAGGTAGCCATGCACTGTGGCCAGTTCAACCGCTCAGGGACATGTGTGGGACAACACACCACTATGAGTGGTGGTCCCCCACTCCCAAGCCCACCACCAGTGGGAAAAACCTCCAAAGCAACCAGTCCTCCCCCACCCCCGCAACCCCCGGTGCTGTAGATGGTCACATAGCAGATCATGGTGGGACATGTCATGGCAACCATGGCAAGTACACACAGACCTCTGCAAATAGATATTCACAGTGCTGCAATGGACTGCCCCCAGTCTGGAAGCCACCACCCAGAACACCCATCACCATGGTCCGGCCCATGCTGGCAACCAGCATCTCCACATTTAGGGTGAGGCGCAATGCTGTCAGTGGTCCACCCCTTGTTGTCCCCAGGGAGGCCTGGATTTTGACCATCTTTTCCTTGGATCTCTGCTTCTTATCATGGAAGTGCTTGTGACACTCCTTGGGGGTCCTGTTGTAAATGCCATGGGCATTCACATGACAGGCAACCTCCTCACAGGCCTTGTCCCTGCACTGGTGGATGCCACCACTGCCAGACAGGATGCTCTGCCTAGGGAAGCAGACCTCCAGCAGTGTCTTGTCTGCATCTGAAGTGAAGTTAGGATGACTCCGTCCTGAGGCATCGTCCTTATCGGACATCGTGGCTCCTGTGGGTGGAAAGATACAGGCATCAGCACAGTTCAGGCAATTGTGGATTTTTGCCAGCAATGTGGCAGGAAGCAGCATAGTCAAAGCGCCCTGGATGCCTTCAAAACCCCACTGTCTGTTATTGTTGACAAGCTGTACAGAGCAGAACGTAAACAGACCTACCTTCAAGGTTGCAATACCTGTTGGTCACCTGTGGATTGAGGAGGCACATTCAGGAGCATTTATGGCCCAGTGCATGCAAATGAGGTTTGGAGAAACAGTAATGAGATGCGAATCAGGTGAGATGCCCCTGAATTTGGCAATGAGCTGAACTGAGAGCATTGTCTGTGACTTGCATAATTGTTTCCAGCTCTTCTCAATCATCATTGTGCAAATGGGGTGTTGGGCGCATCCCCGTTATGTGTATTCCTGTGAATTGCTTTGGTGGCATTTTCTGAATGTGGCACAAGTAGTACGGTGCATTCCTGCACATGTGCAATGCATCATCAGGGTCATGCCATGCATAGTGCATCATGTGCGGTGTTAGCAGTAGCAAGATTGCAGTCAGCAGTGCATGGCAGGTGACATGCGCTATGCGCTATTGGATCTATGCGGCATGTTTCATGTTGTGAGAGTATGGCGCATCTGTGTGACATTGTGGTATTGTGCCACTGCAAATCACGGTGCATGTCTGTTTGCATGTGCCATCCACAGTGCCTTGTGAGTGGCACAGTGTGCCATTCCCAGTATGGTGGTTCCACGTGAGCAGCACAAGCACAACCCAGTTATGACCAGTGACCCTGGTCTTCCGCCCATACTGTGATCACTGCAGATATGCGGTGCCAAGCAATTGGTGGCTATCACGCATTGCCATGCTGCTGTCCTGCCATGCATGGCCCATTACTTGACGGCCTATCATACATGTGGCGCGAATAGACCAGAACAGTCCTGGAGCTTGTAGTGTGCACTTCTGCTACCCCAAAATTTCACAGCAACATGCCATATGCCCAGTCAGCTGGACCAAGAGCAAAGAGCTGGAGGCGAGATTGAGTTAACCAAGCTGGTAGCACTGATCATGCCACTTGAGAGACAACTCTTCGGCAGACAGGACCTGCAAGAGCCATGCTCTACTGTGTGGGCAAGGGTGGCAGAGCATCTTGTGCGCAGGACTGGGGTGGAATGCATGGGGGAGCAGTGCAGGCACTGCTATGGTGATCTGTAGCGGAGGGACCCTGACCGGCTTTGCAGCCTACAGGATCAGGCACAAAGGGGTGTGGTGCCACTCCCCAGTATGTCACTGCAACTTATGTCCACTCTAGCCAGCTGCTATGCATTGTTGGGGGGTGATGCAGTGTGCATGAGTGTGTGCACACACACACATGTACACACACACACACACATACCTGTGGCATGCTCTGCTGGTGATGCTTGTGTAGTGCAGCCATGCACACCGTACATCTACATGTGTACCATGGTGCGCAACAAGAGGGTTGTATTGTCACTGTGGCAGGCACATTGTGGTGTCTACTGTAGCATGTCACACACATCCATCTGCACACTGACATAGTGGGCCACAGTCTGTGGTGGTGTCTGTTCCTACCCGCTGCCCAGGATGCTGTTACATTGGATCAGTGAGGGAGTGGGTCCATCACTGCATGCTGGCAACAGTGATATTGCTGTGGGTCGCTGGGGGGGGGTGTACATACTTACTGTCACCTCATGGTGCTTTTTGCTTGTGTTTCTATTACAGGACCAGCAGGCAGGTGGAGGGCTGCTGTGCTGGTGGAGGCCAGGGACATTAGGGCCAGTGGTAGAAGACGTGGGTCTGACTGTGTGGGTGCAGGTTAGTGTAATGCATGTGCTTCCACTGTGTGCTCATCGGGGGGGGGCATCGGGGGGTTGCCCACAGTGGGAAATTGCCTGCCATATGTACGTGTCCATGTGCAGCATGTTATGCACACACCTGGGGTGTCACCTTGGTGGCGTGTGCTAGGGCCACTGTGCACATAGTTCCTGTGTGTCCATCCACCATGTTGCGTCTGCTCAGGCCATAGGCACACTGTGGTGGTCCATTGGTGGTCAGACGGGACCTACACGGTTTTGCACCCAAATGGCATCTGCAAATTCTGAGTGGTACATGGCTGCATACCCCCTCTGTGAGTCACTCTGCATGCACATGAGGGCCTTGTGCTGTTTCAGTACCATTACACAGTTACTGTGTGGCTGTGTGTGCCAGCCTGCTGCTGGTGTGCGGTATGCATGGCAGGCTGTCAGCCATTGCCATGGGGGCTGCCTCCATCACACTCACATGGTGGTCAGGGGTTGGGGGGCATGGTGTGGACCATGGCACTGAGTTGTTGTCTGGGTCCCCACTGTTGGTCCACAGAGTGCACATCCTGTTGTGGTGGGGAGGCGGAGAGGGCGGATCACATTCAGGCCAGCAGGGATTGAGCTCCCAAGAGCACTGCAGAGGACCATGGCACCACTATTCAGAAGTCAGGGGCAGTTGCTGAGGGCCACAACCTTGCTTGTGCAGACACTCTGGGCAGGGGGTCGACAAGAAGGGTGCAGGGCTGTGCTCCCTCATAGCCAGTAGACCTGGCAATTGAAATTCAGTGCCAAAAAATGCAAGGTCATGCACCTGGGAAAGCATAACCCAGGGAAACTGTTCTCAATGGGAGGGGAGCAGCTGGTGGCTACCAGGCAGAAGTGAGACCTAGGGGTGATCATATCAGATGACCTCAAGGTCAGTAGACAATGTGAAAAGGCAGCACTTAAGGCTAGTGGTATCCTGGGATGCATAGGGAGGGGCATCACAAGCAGAAGGCATGAAGTAATCATGCCCCTGTATAGGTCCCTGGTCAGGCCTCACCTGGAGTACTGCATTCAATTCTGGAGGCCACACCTCAAGAAGGACATAGATAGGCTGGAGACGGTACAGAGGAGAGCAACAAAGATGATGCAGGACTTGCATCAGAAACCATACGAGGCAAGAGTGGATTACCTCAAATTATACTCCCTAGAACAACACAGGAATCATGGGGGCATGATAGAAACATTCAAATACCTTAAAGGCAGCAACAGGGTGCACGTACAGAACCTCTTTTAGGTAAAGAACTACAGCAGGACTAGAGCGCACAACCTTCAACTTAAGGGAGGAAAGTTCAAAAGCAATACGAGGGAATTTTTTTTCACAGAGCTTCTTCTGGAACCATGGAATAGCCTGCCGGAGGGGGTGGTAGGAGCCAAGGCAGTGGGGGAATTCATGAGGGCATGGGACAGACACTGTGGGATACAGAAGCAGGCAGCTAAGTAGGGGGGTTGGAAGCCAAGGGAAGACTTGATGGATCGTACAGTCCCAATCTGCTGACAACTTCTATGTTTCCATGTTAGGCCACTGGGACTTTTGCATATAGCCACTTTGTTCCCTGTCTCCTACCCTCCAGGCCAATACCCTTTCCTTGCATTCTTTCCCCATCATCCCCCAACTGACACTTTCCTGATTTACCCTGTTTGTTGTCACTGTGTTATATTCCACACCACCCTATCCCTGTTACTGCTTATTCATTCTGGTGCTCATGTTGCTGTTCCTGTTATTTTACCTGATTCAGTAAATGTTTTGATATTGTTGCTGGTGTCTGTGGTCATTCATTTTATCTTGTGCTGCTGCCGTAATGTGCTTCCAAGATTCCACAGTACCTTTGTTTCCAATTGCACATGTGCCCCCTGTGGTACTGTGCATCCATGTGCAATGTCCACCTTTTATGCCTGCTACAATGTGTGCCGTCCATGTTGCATTTGGACTGTTGGGTGGTCTTCTCATGACTTGTACAGTGCCCCTGTTCTGTGTGTGGTACACGTTTTGCTGTGGTGGTCACCCTGGTGCTGTGACGCTCTGCTTGTGGTCCACAGTGCCTGTGGGCATGTTCCTCCTGTGCAGGCCACAGCCTTCAGCCTGTGCGCCATTGTGCCTGTCCCCCTGTGTGTGCCTGTGTTGCAGCCCTCATGTCTACTGTTCTGTGTTCCTGTGCATTGAAACATGCATGGCTGCCTCTGCCATGCTGAACGGGGCACCTCTGCTGCTGTGCCACACCTTGAAAGTCATCCCTGTGCATGGAGACTGTGCCTGTTGGTCCCCTGTGTTGGGAATGTTTCTGTGGTGCTTCCAGGTGTCACCATGTGTGCTCTGTCTGTGCACCTTGTCTGCTTTGGTGAGCCACTCTCTGGCCCTTTGGCCCTGTGTGAAGTCCCAGCTGGGCTGTTCACCAGCAACCATTATGCCACTGCAGTCTTCCCCTGTTGCTCCTGTGTCCCTTGCTGACTTGCTCCTGATTAATTGTTTTGTGGTCCCAGGTGCTCCTGCGCATCCTGGATGTGCCGGGGCAGCTCAGATTGTGCCACAGTGCTTCAGTGATATTCACAAAGGGGATATGCAAGGTGCATATTGCTGCACATCCTTCTGTGAATACCACTGTTTGGGCACTGCACATCTCATTTGCCCCAGGGCATCTCAGATGCACCGGATGAAACTGCTTTGTGAATCCTGCCCATAAAGTAAATTAAAACACTTCTTTTTATTACCAAATGAACCACAGTAAATGTTGATGGGAGCTTTGATAATACACATACAATTACCCCTCACCCAATCAATTTAACCTGATGACGTCAATAAACAAAATTGATACTGAGTAATAATAATAGGGAAGAATTGTAAAAGGGAAATTGTTTCAATGTTTATTAATCTGGTGGGGTTGCAGGGGCAAGCAGTTATTAGCATACCCGGTTTTGATTTTAACATTGTTTTACCAACCCTAAACCTAGTTCAAATTGATCAGGGCTAGTGCAGCTTACCCTCTACTTGTCCATCTTGACTAGTACAGGTTTTCTATGGCTGTTAATAAAGTTAAAAATGTCCCTACTTCAGCAGGCTCTAGTCCTCATGCTAATCTCTCTCAGTGTTGCAGATGGCCTGGTGTGATTAACACCTCATTAAGAGCTGCAGTTATCTGGCAGTTCAAGAAGGGGATCTGACAAAAGGCTCAATGTGAGTAATTATCACTCCACTGTTATAACTTTTAGCTAGTATCCAGGGTGTGATCAAGGGTAGAAGCTATTAAGTTAATAGCTTCCAGTTTTCTGAATGTGTCACTATCTGATAATTTGTCCCACATGATTAAGACCAGTGCCCCCCATTTCCCTACATTTTGAGTCTCTGTATTGAACATTTCATTAAAAAAATGCTAAGAGGCATACAGGGTCTGCTCTGCAGGTGGTGGGGTTTATCCCAGCCTTACCATAGCTGCTTTCTCTGCCCTACAAGCCTCTTAACTCTGTACTTTCCCTACATTTTCCTACATTTTGAGTGCCTGTAGTGAACATTTCAGTGACAAAATGCTAAGAGGTATATGGGGCCTGCTCTGCAGGTGGTGGATTGTATCCCAGCCTCGCCATAGCTGCTCCCTCTCCTTATCCAAATCTCTCAACTCTGTACTTTTCCTGGACACCAATGCAGACCACACTCTGGAATGACTATTCATAGACCCATATATGCCATCACTGGAAAGTGTAGGGTCCTCAGGTCTTCTAAATGGGCCATGCCAGTGAACGCCATCCATACAGTCCCACCCTTATCCTACTCAACATCTCCTATTATCCTAAAAACGAAGCTTTGGAGCATGCATGGTACAAAATACCTTAATAAAACACATAATTTCAAAGGTTAAAATAAGTATTCCTGGGGTGCATAGATCATTCTATATAGAAAAAGGGGTAGTATAGTCTCATGCCTGTGTACTGTTTACTCTGGCCTGATGAAATGAGAATATTAAAAAAAATGGTTACTGTTGGGGCATAGCATGTTAAAATCAATATTTTTATAAATTAAAAATGTCATAAAGTTTTCTGTTTCCCAAGCCCCTTAGGTTTGTGTATCCCCCTCCTCAAAGAAATCCTAGATGCACTCCTGGCTCACTTGACAATGTATGAAAACTTCCAGAAGTGCCAGGCTCCAAATGATCACAGGGTGGGGGCTGAGAGTGTCTTTTTTTGCCTGACTCTGCTCATTGCCCTGTAGGTGGTGTGAGTATGGTGAGTTGCATGATGATGCCAGCTATTGTGTGTGCAGTGCTAGGTCTACTTGACTGAATATTTACTGCTGCATTATACTCTGGTTTGGGGGGGGTGCAGAAAGAGGAAGAGAGGAGGCCATGGTACAAAACAATGGGAGGCACATTGTGTGTAATGGCATTGCAGTCTCACAAATGATGTGCGAGCAGGATAAATGTGTAATAATCTGAGTATTTTCCTGGCTTGCATTTCTTCTTGTATAAATGATCAAAATTTACTATTACAATTGTGGGCTACTGCAACCATCTGCAAGCTAGTGCAAATTTGAATCAACTTGCCCTGCTGGCAAGTGCAAAGAAAAGTTACATTTGACTCCTGCATACTCCTACTACAAAGCCAAATTCAACCAAATGTTTAAGTTAAAAATGGTTTCAAATCACAGGTTTCATTAAGAACTCCAGGATTTAAGCTATCTAAGCTGAAAATCCAGTATGTTTCTCTTTGGAGAAGGTGTTTTGGTCTATCTCTCCCTCTGAAGCCTACTCTCATACATTCCACTACCATAAAATAGAACCTAGTCAGATCTCCTCCATGTACTTCCCTAAAGTGTATGCTAACTGGCGTGAACATATTAAGATTCTTGATGTCTCTAACATTTTCCTGTTCACGTTCCTGAATTATTCTTACTGTTTGCCCTATATATACTTTGGTGTACCAGGTGCAGTTGCACCACAAATCATAAACTACAAACTTAGAGCCACAGTTTAACAATTTCCTAACTTCAACCCCTCCTGCTAGCATGTTGTGATTCAAAAAGTGCAGATTGCTGGCAATACTGGTAAACATTACAGCTGCCACATGTAAACAAACCTTTAGGTCTTGATGGCAGCTAGTTAAGGTATGACTGGGGTTTAGGGGATGGTTTGTACATACTGGGCTAGATATTCAAAGGGATTGTACCTGACGCATCTGAGTAGCACCAGCGCAACCCCAGAACTGCACTCTGGGGCAATATTCAGAAAAGGGAATTGCACACATAGATAAAGTATGTGGCACATCTCCAGGGGATGTGCCTATGCATATGTGGCACAGCCCAATATTCAGCCCGGGATGTGCAGTGCATCTGCTGGCAAAACCCTGAGAGGTGCCGCATATCTGGGCTCAAAGTTGAGCCCATAAAATATGGTTCAAGTACAGGCCACACACTGGTGGGTCACTGTATCACAGTGCAAAACACAGCAGCCGCTGGCTGTGGGTGGCAACCCCCCCAACACTGTGCACAAGCACCCAGTAGGCTCTGGTGGTCCAGTGGTAACCCCCACCTCTCACATAGTGGTGATTGTCTTACAGGAACTAATGTCCATGTCCCTGGTAGTCTAGTGGAACCACCTCCCCTCCTGTGGCACCAATCACTGTAGTGTAATATTAATAATGGCCTTGGTAGTCTAGTGGTTTGCCTCTACCCGCCTGAAACCCAGATTGTTGGTGGCCTGCTACTTTACAGTTGCCTGGTGGTCCAGTGGTAACCCCCACCCACACAGGACCACCAGCCCACCCAGCTTCCCCCCGGTCATTGGAGTGCAGCATACCAGCCCGCATACAACCGTAGCTGCCCGCCAAATGACAGCTTACAGTAGTGGCTACAAGTTCATTGGTCCACACTGTGGACCAATGGGCTTGCAGTTCATACTGTAATTAGTCACAACCGTGTCCCCTTGTCTAGTAATATTACACTACGGCAATCAGTGCTATGGGAGGGGAAGGGGGACCTACTAGATTACCAGGGCTGATAGTAATATTATATTATGGTGATCGGTGCTATGGGAGGGGAGATTGTACCACTAGACTACCAGGGATGTGGGAATCTATTCTTACTAGGTGATTGACTCTATGGGTGGGCGGGGGGACCTCTGGACCTCCACTGTCAGCACCACATGGTGTGGAGGGTGCCAGGTGCATTTCACTATCCAGCCCTGCACAACTCATGCAAATGGGGCCATACTAAAAATAATAATAATAGCTTTATTTTTATAGTGTCTTTCTACAACCAAGGCACTGTACAGCTTTAACAGCAAATAAAATCGTATACTGATGCCGCAGTGACTCCCCCACAGCAAAGACCACCACAGCAACAGGAATCGGCTAAAATCCGCCTGTCGCTGTGATGGTCTCTGCACAGCCATGGGAATGCCTCACAGGGTGTTTCGCGCCACCCCCCCGGTCCAACTCTGACTCAGAGTTGGAATCCTAGAGACCAGGGTGTGTGGGGGGCTATCATTCAAAACAATGGACAATACTTCCTAACCACTTCCCCCAAGCTGCCACTGAGGGAATTCAAAGCAATGGGCCAGTACTTCCTAATCACTCTCCCCACGTTACCATATAGGAGCTAAAATCTGTAATGAAACTGATTTGTTTATGCTGTATGTGTTAAGATTTTTTTTGGTTTTTGGAACTAATAGGTCAGTCCTGTTTGTCTGTCTCATCCTTTGGAGTGCTTCCTCCAGAACTTGTCACATGTATCCCCTCTCCAAAAATCATTCATATTGGGACTTGACTTCTTCCTCAAAATCCAAGTCATTTGATCAATTTCTTTTTAAATTTTTTTGTTGTGGTTCCCCCAATCCTCAGACCTGCCCCACCTGTCATCCCCCCATGCCCAGGTTTGCACTCCTGGGTGTGGCTGCTGGGAGGGCTCCCCCTCCCAATGGACACGATTGGTAAGCCCCGGTTTACACTCCAGTTCAGGGCCATGGCAGCAGCATTCCTCGGTGGTTGTCGAAGGCAGTGGAGACAGTGGCAGTAGAGCAGGTCATCATGCCAGGGGGATGGCTTTTTTCTGATGCTTGCTTCCTGGGGGGGGCAGGGACGTGCAATGATGTCCAGCATCCACCGCACCCCCCTAATGTGACTGCACCAGTTTCACTGGTAGCCCCAGCCTCCACCAGGGGTCCATAATGTGACAGACACTCTTCCGCTCCCCGGATAAGGAAAGCAGTCCCCAGGATGCATCCACCCCCCCCCCGGCTGGGCTTCTGACTTCCAGGTCCATTCCCGAATCTGGGTCATCAGCGTCGCAAGGGGAAATCCAACTGCTGCACCAACAGGCCAGGTCATTTGAGCAATTTCTTCTCAGTCTCAGAAACTGACTGTAGGGGATGGATGAGACAAGCTTCCTGGGGTGCACACTGTCATACCTTAGGATCATATTTGCTGCAGTTTCTTTCCTAAAGTTCGATGTTCTAATCTTAGTCCTACTATTTTCATTATCCCGTAAAGTAACATCCAAAAAGTTCTGCTGCTCAGGTTCCACTCATTTAAACTGAGCCATTTCATACACTCCTCTGCCTCTGACTGGTCACCATTCCACACACAGATCACATCATCAATAAAACAGTATCAATGTTTTATAAGGTCTTTGTGTGGGATAACATCTCTGTTGAACACTAATGTTTCTTCATAGTAGCTCAAGAACAAATTTGCATAAGAATGGGCCATAGATGCTGCCATAGCAGTGCCACATTTTGAAGGTAAAATTCCATCAAAACTATTGTATATTAATACAAACAGAAGCGCTTCCAAAATAAACTCTGTCAGGAGTCTATCCACAAGGTTACTCTTCTGCAAGAAGTGTTTACAACTCTGCACACCAATATGATGCTGTATTGAAGTGTATAATGCTTCAACATCAATTCCTATAAACAGGAATCTATCTTCCCAAATAACATTATTTAGTTTGTGCAATAAATCAGTAGTGTCTCCAATGTATGAGGGCAGTGTCAAGATGCAAGGCTTAAGAAAAAAAGTCCACAAATTTGCTTAACATATCAGTTAACTAATCCACACCAGATGCTATTGGTCTACCTGGGGGGTTAGTTAGGTACTTGCTGACTTTGGGAAGAGCATAAAGAGTGGGCGTTAAAAGGTTCTCCCACCAAATATTTTGTAATTTGTTTTCAGTAATATGACCTAGGCCTTTTGCTCGTTGTAGTAAACCACAACTTTCTTTTTTATAGCTATGTAATGTATTTATATTTAATTTCTTATAATAATGGTTATTAGACAATAAAGCCATTATTATTTCCTCATACAGTTCAGATGACATAAGAACCACATTGCCTCCTTTATCTGCAGGCTTCAGCTTCAACTTTATTGGATAACAAATTGAGACAGTAATATCTCATTTTCAATTGCATCCAACATTTAACAGAATTATACAAACAAGATAATAAATACATACATACAAATATAAACAATAATAATCATTAGCCAAGTAGATCAGGAGTATAATATATAAAAGTATCCATAACAGTTACAATGCATATTATATCAGCTAGCTAAGGATGTTCTCATTGCCTCTAGCTCCTGTGACTGCCTCTCCTAGCTGATGACCTACACAGCTTTAATCCTAACTTATATACTGCTTAACTCCAGGCCCCCCAGTCCCCCTACCCCCAGCTTCTGAGGCACCACTTGAAATCTCAGGTCTTCATACCACCTCATTAGTCTCTCCTTGCCCCATTATAGCACTTATCCCCCCCCACACTGTCCTCTTTTTCTCTTCTATCACTCCTTCCCATTTATTTCTCGACAAATGACTCCGGCTGCATCTTCATCCTCCCCCCCTCCTCTCATCCCTGTTTCTCTGCCACCCCTCCCGGCTCCTGACCCTACCCATTCCTTGTGGGCACATGCGTCCTAGCTGTGTTCACCATTTTACTATAGCTGCCTCTGTTAACTATCTAAACTTCTCCTCCTCCTCTACACCTTACTCTTCCTATAATTGACCCCTTTCAATAGCACTGTTGTACATGAATTATTTACTGTTATTTCACTGTTGATTCCTTGTTGTTTGTTATTTCTGACATGGAGCCTTTGTAAAAGAGCTTTGGCTCAAAGGTACTTGTAATCCTAGAATAAATTAAATAAATAAAAAAAAATAATAATTCTACTGACCATAGTTCTTGCACCTCAAATTTTCTGGATATAGTGGCCCATGTTCTAGATACAGTTGAAGACAATGTTTTGTCACTAAAACTAGATCTGCATCTTGATTATCAGATTTTGATTGTTACTAAGCCCTGCTAATGCTAAGCTTTCTGTCCTAGATAAATTTCTGCAAACAGGAGTGATGCTGTATCAATAGTTTTTTTCAACCTTCCTTGACACTGCCTTCTCATACTCCCTTGGTGGGTGGGTGGGCAGAGGGGGACAGTGAAAAAGCAGGAATACTGAATGAATATTTCTGCTCAGTATTCACAAAAGAGGAGGGGAAGTGCCTAATCCAATTAACAGAAGCACTCTTGATGGGGTCAATCCCAGTCCTTTCACAGAAGAAAGGGTTCTGCAAGAACTCCTAAAACTGAAGGTGAACAAAGCAATGGGTCCTGATGGAATTCACCCCAGAATTCTAAAGAATTAAGGAGGAACTAGTGAAACCACTGGCTACTCTTTTAATAAATCATGGGAGGATGTTGTGGTACCGAGGACTGGAGGAAGGCGATGTGATTCCCTCACAAAAGTGGGTCCAAGACAGAGGCAGGAAACTACAGACCTGTCAGTCTGACCTCTGTGGTAGGGAAAGTGATGGAGTCACTTCTGAAGGAAAGAATAGTCGAGTACCTAGAGGCCAGTGGAGCACAGGACCCAAGGCAGCATGGGTTCACAGCGGAAGGTCATGTCAGACGAATCTAATAGATTTCTTTGACTGGGTGACCAAAAGTAGTAGACCAGGGAGGGGCTGTGGACATGGCCTACCTAGACTTTTAGAGGCATTTGACACAGTCCCACACAAAAGATTAATAGTCAAATTAACCAACCTGGGAGTGGGACCCAGGTTGGTAGCCTGGTAAAACATTGGCTGGACAACAGGACACAGAAGGTAATTGTAAATGGAGTCCACTCTGAAGAAAGGGGGTTACTAGTGGGTACCGAGGGTTCAGTATTGGGTCCAGTCCTTTTAATGTCTTCATCAGTGACATTGCAGAGGGACTGGAAGGAAAAGTATGCCTTTTTGCAGATGACAGAAAGATCTGCAACAGGGTTGATACACAAAGAGGTGTGGAAAGGATGAAAAGGGACTTGGCAAGGTTGGAGGAATGGTCAGAAGTATGGCAGCTAGAATTCAATGCAAAGAAGTGCAAAATAATGCAGCTGGGAAACAAGAACCCAGGAGAAGAATATACAAAGGGTGGGGAGGTAGTAACAACAACAAAAAAGGAAAGGGACCTGGGGGTAATCATATCAGATGACCTTAAGGTTAGCAAGCAATGTGAGAAGGCAGTAGGGAGGGCTGGGGGTATACTGGGATGTATAGGGAGAGGCATCATCAGCAGAAAGCAGAAAGTTGTTATCCCTCTGTACAGACAGTTGGTGAGACCCCATCTGGAGTACTGTGTTCAGTTCTGGAGACCCCATCTCCGCAAGGACATAGACAGGATAGAGGCAGTCCAGAGGAGGGCAACTAAAATGGTGCAGGGTCTGCAAGAGAAGCCGTGTGAGGAGAGACTAAAGTAGCTTAATATGTATACCCTTGAGGAAAGAAGGGAGAGGGGGGACATGATAGAAACTTTTAAGTACCTCAGTGGAATCAACAAAGTCCAAGAGGGTAGCATATTTCAGAAAAGAGACTAGCAAGAACAAGGGGACACAATTTAAAGATAGAAGGAGGGCGGTTCAGGGGCAATGGAGGAAGTATTATTTCACAGAGAGGGTAGTGATGCATGGAACAGCCTTCCTGAGGAGGTTGTGGGGTCTAAAAACTGTGGGAGAATTCAAGAATGCGTGTACAGACATAAGGCAATTCTTGTGGGGGGGTAGGAAGAAATAGGCTGTTGGTTAACTAGGATCTGCGGCCTATCCTGTAGGTAGGGAAATGGGCAGACTAGATGGGCTTAGCGGTCCTTATCTGCCGTCAAAGTCTATGTTTCTATGTTTCTATGTTAAACTTGGATTTTTTAATGCTGGACAAAAATGGGATGGACTTTTACACAATGATTTTCTCAATGAATCAAACTCTCTACCTGTAATTTCAGAATAAAGAGTATCAAAATCAGAGTCCAAATGTCCTCATAAATCTTTTGATTCATTGTATAGTTCTCTGTTTCCAGAACTAATTCCACCATGGCATTATAATTTTGTTGATCAAGTTCAGTCCAAGACACCAAAGTATCATCAAATTCAAATACAGAGGGCTGTGAGACATCAGCATCATTAGCTACAGTTTCCAACCCTGAGCACTCCATAATGTCAATTTGCTGATGTTTATTGATAAAACAATCTTTTAAATGCTACTTTCGTAAGAATTTATAAATGTCAGTTCTCAATTTGAAAAGGTCAGGCTTACTTTCAGGTACAACTGACAGTCCCTTATATATTACACTTTCTTGTGCTGGAGTTAGTATTTGTTTTGGATAAGTTGATTATTTTTTCAGGTGCTTGTCCTGTTTCTGTAGATTGTATGAGCTACTTTCTTGACCTCCTGCCCCTCCTAGTTTTTCTTTTGCGTTTATCTTTTTTGTCTTTCTTTATAAAAGGCTAGTCAGAGGTTGAGGCAATATCAAATCGACCACTCCCATGAGGTGTAGCAAATTTCACAGTATTTCTTCTATTTTTAGAATGCCAATGAGAATGACCCCTGCTGAACGATCTCTGACATCTAGACCAGACATATTCTTCACCATTAGCATGATCCATTGCATCCATTGTCAGCTTTTTTCTTTTCTTTCAATGACATATTCATGTCTTTGAACTTTTTCTTTGAGTTCTTCATCCCAGGTGAAAGAATTGGGGTTTTGCTTATGTTTTAAGAGTTCTTTTTTGACTTCAGATATTTCCAAAATCAATTCAGAGTATGTAAGTGTGTCTTCCTTAATTAGCAATTCAGTTAAACCCTTGGCACATTCAATGGCTTTTTGCTCCCAATAAGCTCTATGTTTAAAGTTATCTAAGCCACAGGATGGTGCAATTGTAAGTTGTAATCCTCTGGGAACATGGCCCATCACCAAGTAGGTTTCAAGGGTTATTACGTTGTATGTGATTTTAACTTCAGGAAATAAAAGTCTTTCTAGTTTAGTAAACAGTAACTTTAAACTCTGATTTGCCACTGGAATCCCCCTCTTCACTTTGCACTTTACCATTCAATCTCTGTTTGGCTACAGTTCTACTTAAATTCAAACTGGCTGTATTACTTGAACACACTGAATCACCACTCCTTGTTGCCACATTCATTCTTTATTCAGGTAAGCTGCTTTTGCTTGCCTTCAGTGGAAAAAATTACCTTGATAGCATTGATTTAAAAAAAAAATCAGTCTCAGTGTTTATATACATTGTTGGATTCACAATTTACCTTAATTGCAGTTCTGTCAAAAGAGGTGGTGGGGAGGGATAGGGAGAAAAATATAGCATTCAGGAAGTATAAGGAAACACAGATGGAGAAGGACAGAGAACTGCACCAGTTAATGCAGAAGGAAGTGGCAAAGGCAGTCAGAATACAAAGACCTAAACCAAGGAAAAGATAACCAACTCAGTTAAGAAGGGGGATAAAACATTTTATAGGTACATTAGGGAACAAAGAAAGACCAAGGGAGGGATAGTGAGGCTTAATAAAGGGGATGGGGAGGGCAGAGGCTGACAGTGAAAAAGCAGGGATACTGAAAGAATGTTACTATTTAGTATTCACAAAAGAAGAGGAGGAGGGGGGAGGTACCTAAACCAAAAAATAGAAGCACTCTGGAGAGGGGGGTCAATACCAGTCTATTCATAGAAGAAAGGGTCCTGAAAGAACTCCTAAAACTGAAGGTGGACAAAGCAATGGGGCCTGATGGAGTTCACCCCAGAATTCTAAAAGAACTAAGGGGAGAACTAGTGACACCACTGACTACCCTTTTTAACAAATCATGGGAGGATGGTGTGGTACCTGAGGACTGGAGGAGAGTGGATGTAATTCCCCTTCACAAAAGAAGGAGCAAGGCAGTGGCAGGAAACTGCAGACCTGTCAGTTTGACCTCTGTGGTAGGGAAAATGATGGAATCACTTCTGAAAGAAAGAACTGTTGAGTATCTAGAGGCCAGCGGGGCACAGGACCCAAGACAGCATGGATTCACATTGGGAAGGTCATGACAAATAAATCTAATATATTTCTTTGACTGGGTGACCAAAGTAATTGACCAGGGAGAGGCTGTGGACATGGCTTACCTAGACTTTAGCAAGACATATGACACAGTCCCACACAAAAGATTAATAAACAAGTTAGCCAGCTTGGGAGTGGGTCCCAGGGTGGCAGCCTGGGTAAAAATTTGGTTGGACAACAGGACACAAAGGGTAATAATAAACAGAGTCCACTTCGAATAAAGGGGTGTTACTAGCGGGGTATTGCAGGGTTCAGTACTGGGACTGGTATTATTTAATGTCTTTATAGGTGACATTGTGGAGGGACTGGAAGGAAAAGTATGCCTCTTTGCAGGTGACACATAGATCTGAAATGGAGTTGATACACAAGGGGGTTGGAAAGAATGAGAAGGGACTTGGTAAGGTTGGGGAAATGGTCAAAAGTATGGCGGCTTGGATTCAATGCAAAGAAGTGCAAAGTAATGCACCTTGGAAACAAAAACCCAGGGGAAGAGTACACAGTGTGGGGAGGGGGTACTAACAACAACAACAACAAGATATGCACAGGATGGAGGCAGTCCAGAGGAGGGCAACTAAAATGGTGCAGGGTCTGCACCAGAAGCTATATGAAGAGAGATTGAAGGAGGTTAATATGTATACCCTTTAAGAAAGGAGGGAGAGAGGGGACAAGATAAAAACATTCAAGTACCTCAAGGGAGTCAACAGAGTCCAAGAGGGTAGCATCTTTTAGAAAAAGAGATGTGCAAGAACAAGGGGGCACAATTTGAAGACAGCGGGAGGATGGCTCAGTGGCAATGTGAGGAACTTTTTTTTCACCAAGAGGGTGGTGGACATATGGAACAGCCTTCCTGAGGGGGTCATGGGGTCAAAAACAGTGGGGGAATTCAAGAATACATGGGACAGACATAAGCAATTCTAGAGGAGGATTGGGAGGAAGTAGGCTGTTGGTTAACTAGGATCTGCAGCTTATCCAATAGTTAGGGAAATGGGCAGACTAGGTGGGCAAAAGCGGTCCTTATCTGCCATGAAAGTCAATGTTTTTATGTTTCTATACTTTTTGTCCTTACTGTATGAGAGTGCACTGCTTCCAGTCAGCAACCCATCCAGTACAGCACTGACCATTCATGTGGCAGAAGGAGTACTCACCAACAGTCCTCCACTGTAGGTACAACTTGGTCTCACACATACATGGTGCTTGCAGTCTTGGGGTCTCCCTGAGGTTTAAATACATCTGACTGGGGGGCTGTATGAGTGTGTTTTGTGGTGGGATGGTGGTGATTCTACAGCTCCTGAGTCTGGGCTCCATTCGACTCCCTGTTCAATCTGAAGATGTTGGCATGCCCAAATTAGCCAGCTGCCTACCCATGCACGTCACCCCCCTTTTTTGTTTGGGCAGCTCCTTCACAGGCAGGGAGCCATGGTGGGTGATTATGGTCTCTGTATACTGATGGGATAGGGCAAACAGAAGGGCATGAGTTCTGCCTCAACTTAGTCCTAGCCATTCTATTTCAGGGCGATTCATGTGGCAGGGTCCATCTCACGCATATGTGGGATCGGGGCCTCAGTCTGTGGTGGGCATGGCAGCAGTGATACCATGCCCAAGGCTGGAGTGTATGGTTGACACAATGGACAGTATTATACTACAGTACCATGGCATGCACATCATGTCCCTACACTCACTTGCTGTGCCCACATTAGACAGGTGCCAGCAGAACTGCCTGAATGGTTTATGACTACATGACCCCTACACTGGGGGAGCATGAGACATTGGCAGGGATGTCACATTGCTGGCCAGGCACCCATGGCTGTAGCCCTGTAGTTCAACGGCACTGGGTCCATGTCAGCACCTCTGCATGCACAATACATGCACATTGGAGTGCCACACATTAGAGTCAGTGCCGATCACTGCATATGGTATTGTTAAGGGGCATTCTTGCCTCTGATAGTCCCTACCATGACCTGCACTATGTTCTTCAATGCACCTCTTCACACCACACCATCTGCATGTGGTGCTGTTGGTGAATGCCACGTGATTTGCATGCCTCCACAGGCATGCAACAGCGTCCCTGCCACTACTCTCAAGTCTGCCTTAAATGGCTGTGTTTATGAATACAGCCCTATATGTAGTGTATGATGTTAAAATCTCTGCTGGTATGTTGGTGCAGCAGTGTGGCACTACCACTCGCAATGCTGGTGACCTGTGTTCACGAAGAAGCATGGCTCATCTGGGGCTGGATGGGGGAAGGAGGATCGAGCGTCTGGGAGGATGCTGTGCTCCTCCTTGAAGGGAGGGTCTCCAGCTCCGCTGCTTCACTGCCACCTGGGTGACCACAGGTGGTATTGCAATCAGAAAGGTGTAGGGGAGGGAAGGACAGAGTGTGGTGCCGTGCACTATGTATGGTTATATGTGTGCACATGTGCACCATCACTGCCAACATCCTGAGGGAGGGGAACCAGAAAACAGAAAACGCCCTGGCCAGATATATGGGCATTGACTCTCTGCAGGCTGTGCACCAGTGATGTGGTGCTCCTCCATTCTGAGACCTCATCTGTGTGGCAAGAGGTTCTGCCCACTGCCCCTGCCAGCCATGGAGGGGTGAGACAAGTGGACGATGGAGGAGACGGTAAGTCCATGGGAAGCTGGGCGACAGGGCTAGGGGAGCCGGTGCAAAGGAGAGTATGGCCAGTGAGGGGGAGGAAATAAAAATGGTGTTAAAATCTGACATTAACATTTTGCTTAACTATCAAATTACAGTGACTGCTTGACTTGAAAAAGGACTTATGGCCCCAAACACTGTCAATGTAAGCAGTAACGGTACCCATGGATATGTCAGGTAAAACATTTAATTTGATAAAGTACCTTATAAACTACTGTGGTGACGGAATGTATAGCCAACAGCAAATTAAATGTATTCTAAGGCTTTGCTGAAGTAGTCTTCTCTGGCTTATTATATAATTTCTAGACATTAATGGAATGGCAGCCACAGCGGACTTCCAACATAATGTGTGAAACAGCAGTTAGGTAACCTCTGTGAAGTGAGTGAGGAAGCTCACATGACATGAGAAGTCCAGAATTAGTGGGTATGCATCCTAGTGCCACCACAATGTCTTCACAGGGGAAGTCACCATGAAGAATGCCAATAGTGTTTGTGAGACTTAATGGCCCACTGGATCTTGAATGGGAATCCCCATATATGAAGTTCTGTTTGAAATGAAATGTTGCTGCTGCCTGAAAGTGATGCATCAAGTTTTTACATTTGTTTATGCTCTGATAACAAATATGCAAAACTGCTTGAACCTTCCAAGCTTGTGTGTGTGTGTGTGTGTGTGTGTGTGTGTGACTGTGAGACTGTGTACCCAATGATTCTTGCAAATGCTTTGTGACTGTGTCAGTGTGATTCTCAGGGGATAGCAGCCCTTGTGCCGTGTGTGCAGGATGGAGTCAACTGAGTGTGGCAATGCATGCAAAGAGAAAGAGACGTACCTGACCTGGGGCCATTCACTTAATGGCCTAAATGTAAAAGTCATCCACATTTATCCACAGCCTAGCAACATCTTGTGCATTGAGGTTACATAATTAATATTAAAAACACTAAAGTAATGTAGTAACATAGTACTTTAAGGTCAGAAGTAACAACATGTCCTCTGTCTGCATTATAAGCAGGTATGAATAAATATGCTGTACAAACATGAACTAATTCAAAAGGGGTTTCTAGCAACTTTACTACCTGGGGATAGTAATAATCATAATAATGTAATATAATATGTTGCTGGAACAGTTTGGGAAAACCTGACTTGGAGCTTTCCACACTGTTCTGGACCTGAAAAGAATCAGAGGACTTGTGTTTCCAATAAAAGCACTGCCTCATCTATTATATCAGCACTAAATTTAATATTCGACTTTACCAAAGTGCTGAAACATTGGTACCATTGTCTAGTCACTGCAAATGCCATTTTTCTGCCACAACAACCCTATTTCATAAGTTAAACTGTTGAACTGTTCTCCAGTTTTATGTTACAGATTGCAGGAGTTTTTACATTTCTGATGGAAATTTTGTAACAGGTTTCACCTTTTGAAGGAGTAAAATCAGAAGGTTTATTTAAGAAGCTAACAATTTCAAATTGATAATTTATCACATTCAGAAACAAAAAATTGAAATAAAGTACAACTCTTGCCAGTATAATTATTACTTCTGCAGTACTTTCATAAATCTGATTGTGTAATGTTTGGATTGCATCCAAAATGAATGTAATATGGTTAGGAAGGAAACAAAGGAAAGGAAAATGGTTTTATATAGCACAGAGATAGACTAGGCATGAGATTATGGAGAGGTTCCACACAGCACGGTCACATCATGAGTAAGTGGCAATTGTTGGATTCAAATCAAGGTCTCCAGGTTCACAGCTCAGCATACTAATTCAATTAGTGCAGCTTCTTATAATGGGGATGCCAATTTCATTTAATTGGGATGATACTGTTCAGCTGCTTTCTGCGGTTCCCCCATTAGCTGCTCGTCAACACATTCACACATCATTACTGCATTTTTAAATTGTCTGTTTACACATATGCTGTTTATGCACTCTGCTGGAAGTCTGCAGACTGAGGTTGTTGTTTCTTGCTTTGTCTCCTTATCCACCTTATCTGTCTTATCTGCTTGGATGGTAACTAAGAGGGTCGATCTGCCTCTGGCAGACAAAATTAAAGTGCTTGATACACTGCAGCAGCAACGTGCTTCTATGTCAAAGGTTGCAAAGCAGTTTGCCATCTCCAAAAGCCAGGTCAGATGCATCAGTCTGAAAAAAGAGGAACTGCAGTGTGAATGGCAGATGAACAGTAACCCAAACAGAAAATGAAAAAGAAAAGGTAAAGACACTCAGGTGGAAGAAGCCCTTCACCTGCAGTTTGATAATGCGGTCAACAGAGGAGCTTGCATCTCTGGTCCTGTTCTCAAGAAAAAAGCCAACAAGATAGCCACCCATCTTCAACATGATGACTTTGATGCAACAGATGGGTGACTATCTCATTGGAAGGGCCGACGCAACATTGTGTGTAAGTGAGAGCAAGGGAAGTGCAAGGTAGGCAGATGCA
Source organism: Neoceratodus forsteri (assembly GCA_016271365.2). NCBI lineage: Eukaryota > Metazoa > Chordata > Ceratodontiformes > Ceratodontidae > Neoceratodus > Neoceratodus forsteri. The sequence continues at coordinate 876,606,846 of CM028131.1, read as the reverse complement.
CCGTTTGCAACAGATTGGATTAAGAACATGCTCCCCACACTGTTAGCTGAATATGCCCCCATAAACAGATCAATACCAATAAGACCAGTGTTTTCTACAGGGGCTATCCTGACCTGGGGCATATATGGAATGATATGGAGCTAGTGGGTAGCAAAAAAGCAAAGGACCGTGTGTCCCTTCTGTGCTGCCTCAATATGCTCGGCACAGAAAAACTAACCTTAAAAGGGACAGGAATTGTCTGTTAACCTGTTTTTTTTTTTACTTTTTCCTAACTGTCTAGATAACTAATAAAGTATCAATGAAAAAACAGTGTTTTCTGTGTATTTTTATTTATGTTTCTGCCTTTTCTCTCTGGCTAGTGCTGTTATGAGTACCCACATTCAGAAAAGGCATGACTGACTATGAACAGATGTCTGTTTGTTGAGCGTGATCTTGTGCACTCATTCCATGCAGTTGCTTGATGTACTGTATTTGCATTACAGACTGAAGCTGAATAATGCATTAATTTGCAGCTGATAAAAAATCATCACTTTTGTTTCACTAACTTTTGGTGTTTTAAACATAATTGGCGTTCATAAAAAAAATACTCTGAATGAGAATATCTTCTTGTGCTCAGGTAATCTCCTACTGGTTGTACGCTACTAGTGGCAATGTATGTTTTCCTGTAGTGAATTTATTGCCAGACGTAGATTGTGATTCCCCCCTCTATAATATTAATAAAATGTGTTGTAATGCCCTGTATTTTTTATTTTTTTATTTTAATTTTTGGACATTGAATAGTTTGTATTTATGTGTGAGGGAGAGAGAGAGATAAGAGTGTTGCTGCTATTGAAGTGAAGTACCTGCTTAGCATCACGAAAATGGGGAAACAAAATAACAAAATAGTGGATTGCTATTTTGAATTTTGAATACTTCTAAATAAATCTATAATTTATAATGTTCCCTGATGGATAGATACATCACTGAAAAAAATTCACACATTCCAGTTTCTAATCCAAGTAGTGAAGATGTTTTACTTACTAATAAGTCAGTGACCCTTCCCTTGATGAAATGCAGCAGGCATGTGTCCTTTCTCATTTGAATTTCTACTATCCCAACTACCTTCTGTCTAAGTCCACCAATTATCAAGTTCATTTTTCCAATAAGACCCTTGGGGGCACAGCAGATATGGGGCGGGATATTCAGACTGCACCAGTCTGTGGCACAAGCCTGGGCGCAGCGCAACTGGGATTTGCCAGGTCATTGACAGGGTGATAGCCAATGGTGCTGCACCATGGCTCAGCACTGTTGAACATCGCTCCATGGCCACCTGCATTGCGCATGGCGCAGAGGCACTGCGCCAGCACAAGTGGCCAGGGAGGAGCAGGGGGATGCGCCAGCACAAGTGCCATTGCGCTAGGCGCAGCAACCATGATATTCGGTCATGGACATGCAAATGGGGCCATTTGCATGTCATCATGGCCCCATTTGCATGCAGGTGCACCGATTCCCAGCGACTTGCACCTGGCGCCCTGCCAGGCAGCAACCATCAGGGACCGACGCCCCCTGCCCCTCACTGGCAACCCACCCCAGCCTGATCGCAGGCTGTAATATGTATTAATCTCCCTGGTGGTCCAGTGGACCCGATCCCACAGCCTGATCACAGGCTTTCAATAATTGAAATAACCCTGGTGGTCCAGTGGACCTGATCCAACAGCCCGATCGTGGGCTTACAGTAATCAAAATAACCCTGGTGATCCAGCGGACCCAATCCAACAGCCTGATCATGGGCTTACAGTAGTCGAAATAACCCTGGTGGTCCAGTGGACCGATCCAACAGCCGATCACGGGCTTACAGTAGTTGGAATAACCCTGGTGGTCCAGCGGTGCCCCTCGCAACCCACCCGCTCAGTCCCGCACTGGCCTCGATCCGCGGCGGTGGCAGCACCCGCTCGCAGGCCTGCTGCCTGCCAACTGACAGTGTCACGGAATGGCCATACGCTCATTGGTCCACAGAGTGAGCTAATGGGCGTGACAGACTCATACTGTACTACATAGTTCTAATATGTGAATGAATAGATTCAGTCACATTTTGGGACTGTGTAGTACAGTGCAGTCTGCATGCCCATTGACCCATGCTGTGGACCAATGGTATGTGGCCATACTGTGCGCTGTCAGTCGGCGGGCAGCTGGGCGGCTTGTGGTTGGGTGCTGCCACCCACCGCTGACTGGGGAGCGGTGGCGGACTGAGGGCGGGTTGAGGGGGTTATCGCTGGACCACCAGGATTATTCCAATTACTGTAAGCCCATGATTGGGCCACTGGACCACCAGGGTTATTTTGATTACTGTAAGCCCATGATTGGGCTGTTGGATCGGGTCCACTGGACCACCAGGGTTATTTTGATTACTAAAAGCCCACAATCGGGCTGAGGGATAGGGTCCACTGGACCACCAGGGACATTAACAGAATGAAAGCCCGTGATCGGGCATGGGGGGATGACTGCAATGGACGGTGCCGCCGGAGCTTGGGTGGCCACCCACAGCTGGCAGCTGCCATGTTGTACCCTGCAATACGGCAGCTCACCTGTGGGTGGCCAGCTGTTGCTCCTTTTCTTTTTGGCACAACTGTGTGCGGTGCATGTAGGTGTTGTACCTGCCTATGCTCAGCACATCCCAGGTTGAATATCGGGATGTGCGCGGTATGCATGGGCATGCCCCCCCCTACTTGTGCCGCATACATTGGGATTTGTGCTGGGCACTTTCCCCGTTTGAATATCATGCTGGGGCGCAACCCTTTTGAATATCCTGGCCAGGATGTCTTAAGATTTGGTACAGATACACTGTGCAGGCAGCATTTGTAGGAATCAAACCCATGTGTAATTTGGCTAGCATCACAATCTAGTGATGATTTATGGTACTGGTGGCTAGTGGTCACATATTAAATGGCTGAAAGCTTTATTATTTGCGCTATAATTTTTTTAATAACAACTGTCATCCACTGTTTTCACCCCATGTCCCTACCAGACCTTGCAATGCGTATACACCAACACTCACTCTCCAAGTCCCCCCCAACCACCACAACCTCCCACAAGCATCTCTCAGCTGAGTTTCTAACACTGTTTAGATCCGGCCTCCCATTGACACATCCTCCTCCTTGAACTGGCATCTGAAAAAATAAGGCAACCAGGGTACAATTTGTTTCAGAGACATTTCATCTGGGGTAAACTTATTTTTTTATGCAATGATCATCAAATCCAGCCATAAGACTGTGTTCATGCTGGTTGTTGGTGTTTGGCAATGACACCAAGTTCTGATCAGTGTAGTTATGTGGGTGCATCTATGGGGGGGTAGTGTGGTTGGAACACTGGGTAGAGGCCCAGGGTGTGGGCGCTATCTGCACTGTACTTATTATTATTTTTTTTAAATATTTGGATGTATAAAAGTCATAGTAGACCGCGAGGAACGTTATGTTCAGCTCTGCCTCCTGGGTCTGTGTGGGTGGCTGTTTGTGTTTGTCTGTGTCTGTAGCTTAGTTTTTGTGGATTTGCATGTTTTTCTGCTTGGAGTCACCATGCCATTCTTACTCACAACATCTGTGAAAGTCTCCTGGACTGAATTTCTGCAAAACATTGCCACATGTATCTGCATTTTCATTTCAAAATCAACTTTTTGGAAGCCATCCCAAGCATAAATAAGTCAAGCAACGAGGTCTGACAAACTCAAGTGATTCTGGGTCCTGCTCTGAATCCATGTTTTCATCTGACCTGCTCCTAAAGGAACTGTATGTGGGCTATTCAACAACCTCTTTGAAGAACAAAGGAAACATACAGACAAAAGGATTTCATATCTTGCATACGCGCAGGCACAGTTCATCACCTTCAGGAATTTTAACACATTCTGTGACTCTGGAACTCAGCAGTTCACCATTTCTTCTGACTTTGACTTACCACCAGGTATCTGCATTTTCATTTGAAATCAACTTTTAGATGTGCTTGTCTCTAAGGGCTATCAAACAACCATTTTGAAGAATAAAGGAAACATACAGACAGGGTTTTCACATCTTGCATATGCCTAGGCCACAGTTCGTCACCTCAGTCATTCAACACACTCTGTGATTCTGGACCTCAGCAGTTCACCATTTCCTCTTGATTTGACTTTTTTTTTTTATTTAGTGCTTTCTCCTTGGGTAAGAGACAAGGAGGCTAAATTTGGCACTTCAATGATTGCAGCTTGTGGATTATCAGTCCACTTCATCTAGTCCCTTCTCCTTGGATAAGAGATGCAATTTAATTTTATCATTTTGCTACCAATTGTTAGAATAAGGGGTAGTGGGTATTTAATTCTGTTCTGTAGTAGGATAGACTTAACCAATATTTTAATTCTGTTAATTTTTAATGTTGGCTGTATTTTTTTATACTAGAATATTTTTATACTCTCTCAACCCCTTCTAAGCATGTTTACATACTGCTGAAACACGTTGCTTCTTAAGCACTGACTTAATCCTAAGAAAATGGGCTGTCCACATCCCATCCTACAAATAATTCTTCTCTTGACAATTTTTAGCCATGGTGCCATACAGGGCAACAAGCAACAACCTCATCCACAAATTGCTATTATTCACAACATTCATTATGACCCTTGCTTTATAACAGGTAACTTTATTACCTTATCCAAGGGCTTATGGTCACATTACTGGCTCCTGGTACTACTGCTGGGATGGCTAATCTATTGTGCCTATGTCTTCTACCCCCTCCAGGCATTTTCCATTAGCTTCACAGTCCTGCACTCTAGCCTAAGGAGGTGTTCCATCCACAGACAGTCTAACAAATTGTATTACAAGCAATTGAAAGGATGCATATTCAGAATTATCCTAATGCTGCTGCTAATGTCAGGCAATGTTCACCCCAATCCTGGCCCAGCAAGATCTGCTTCCCCCAGTGGCCTAGCAAAGTCTGGATCTATAACACTGGCAACTGTCTACATCTGAAGCCTGTTAAGTAAACTGGACAGCCTCCAAGTATGGGACACTCAGCAAAACCCTGATATCCTGTCAGTGGTAGAAACATGGCTTTCCCCAAAGAGTCCTGATATGGCAGTCACTATACCTGGATACATCATATTCCAGCAGAACAGACTAACTAAATGTGGTGGTAGCTGTGCCATCTATCTTAAGGAGTCACTTATGGGACATGCTTTACCTATGGCCAGCCTAGGTTGCTCCACCCAGGCAATAGCCATTAAAGTACTACTTGGGGCACATATTAAGGCTCTTATGGTAATATCTGTTTATGTTCCACCTAAAGAACACACAACAGGCTTCCACTGCATTATGGATTATATTTGTAACCTGAACCAGAACTCTGAGACTATAGTTATGGGTGATCTCAATGTCAATGGGCTCTCCCCTGATGCAGACTCCTTCAAGGATATACTATCTCTGTGCTTCACTTTTCACAGCTCATGACCTCCTCAACCAGGACTAACTATAAGATGGGGACGAGTACCCTACTTGACTGGATACTTTCTAGCCTCCCTGATCATATCTCTAAGGTAACAGTGCACCAGGATTCACTAAGCAACCACTCCCCCATTACCTGTAGTTGGACTAAAAAATTCCACAAGTCCGTGCCACAGACTATATACAGCAGGCTGTTAAAGTGTGGACACCTTGAGCCCCTAAAACAGCACCTTTGCAATCTAAACTGGTCCCTACTTGACACCACCGATAATATCATCCATACCTTGGAACATTTCATTAAGCACTTCAGTGCTACATGCGATATCCATGCTCTCCTTGAAAAGATGAAAATCCATGGTACTGTAAACCCCTGGATAACCTCTGAGCTCATTAATAGGATGAAACTCTGAGATCACCTCTGGCACCGAGCAAGAGCTATGGGCAAGCAAGTGGATGTGCAAGAATATAAAAAAGTCAGGAATGAATGCACATGGGCAATCCACCTCGAAAAAGCCAAATACCATAGGGAGGTGCTCACTAACACTTGGGGAGACAGTAAGAACTTCTGGATTAACATAAATGATGTTACCGGTAAAGATCCAAAGGTTGCGCCCTCCATGCTTAACATCGATGAAATCCCTTCGCTGGACCCACTAACCATAACATATACTTTTAACAATGCCTTCACTGACCTGGGCATGTCCTCCCACCAGACTTCTTCGAGGATACCACTCCAACTAGTGCCCACAGTCCTCAAGATAAGCTCCCAGCTCCTCCTACTTTTTACTTTAAAAAGGTCCCACTGTCAATGGGTAGGAAATACATAAGCAAAGTGCTAGGGAAATTAAGACATAGCGAAGATTTGTTGGACCTCAAACTTGTTGCCCTCACCATTGAAGAAATACTGGTACTCCTTATTAAAATTCTCAACCTCTCGTTATGACTGACACAATTTCCCCAAATATGGAAGTTAGCCCAAGTAAACCCTATACATAGAAATGGGGATTGGGCCCTACACACAAATTATAGCGCAATATATATCCTCCTTCCATTACCTAAAGCACTCAAGTGCATAGTTTCTGATCAGCTGGTGGACTACCTTGAAAAATATTCAATACAATGCCCGCAGCAACATGGTTCAGAAAAGGGTATAGCACCACTATGGCTCTGTTGGAATTCACAGGTTTCATTCATCAATCACTGGATAAAGGTAAATTAGTAGGTGTGGATTTCATAGAACTAACAAAGGCCTTTGATACCACTCACCACATACTACATCTTTGGCAACTGATTTCCATTGGTCTGTCCATTGACACAATGCACTGGTTCAAGAGTTATTTTGAAGACAGCTCCCAACAGGTGAAAATAGCCAATGTCATCTCTGGCCTGCAGCTCGTCCGTTCTGGAGTGCCTCAGGGTTCTATATTGGGACCTCGTTTTTTAGCATCTTTCTCAACAACCTCCCTCATTTCTGCCACCAACAGATCCTCCTTTACATGGATGACACTGTCATCTTTACTAGCAACCCAGACCCCAATCTACTGGAACACCACCTACGGCATAACTTTGAGGAAGTGGTGGATTGATTCAATAAACACAAAGTGGTCCTAAACTAAAAAAAAAAAAAAAATCATGATGTTCAGCAACACTCGCAGTAAGCACAAATCCCAAGCCCTAACCATCAGAAACTGCCTGGGAGTCCCACTTGAACAAATCCAACACTTCAAATATTTGGGTGTAACCATGGACAGCTCCCTATCTTATGCCCAGCACATTGATAATGTTGCCAGGGCTGTCAATATCAAGACTGGATTACTCCACAGACACAAGCACTGCCTGACGCCTGAAGCCCTCAGACTTGCAATACATAATTCTGTCATATCTATTGTCGACTACAGCCTGGTAATCTATAGTGCAGCCTCTACTTCATCTCTCTGTAGGATATCCATGGCACTAAATAAGGTATGCAAACTTCTCACTGGTGCAGCATGCCTCACTCACCCATGTGATCTGTATGCTCAAACAGGTTGGCTTCTGCTAAGCAGAAAAATACAATATCAAACTTGTCTGCTAGCTAAAAAAGTACTTCTCGGCCTCTTACCCCCGGTACAGAAAACCTTCTAAACCCACACTGCAGTTCACAGCATACTTGAAGCTCAGCCAACCAATTTCTCCATGTTCCAAGATGCCGGACAACAGAAGGACAATGCTCATTTGCATACAGAGCACCTCTTTGACTTAACACACTTCACAGAGATATTTTGACCTTACCAAAATTAAGTCCATTCAAACATATGCTTCATCAGCATCTCATGTCTAACAGTTCATGTGACTGCTGCACCTAAGATACCACCACCTATGGGCTCAACCTATCTTTGTGCTCTCACTTCCTCACTATAATGGACCTTTCACATCCCTTGCTCAGCCCACTATCCCTCACCTATCCCCATCCCCTCCTTCCTCTGCACCTGCTACCCCTCTCTCCCTCCCAGCACCCCTTGTCCACCCACACTGCCAGTACCCCACTCACACTGCCTCTATCTATACTGGTTTGACAAGGCCTGTTGGCTGCATCCTCCATTTTCTGGGTTCTGTTGATTACCTTCCTCACTCTGCTACACTTTGTTAAACTTCCAATCTATAGTTTTAGTTTTAGATACAAAGTATGTCAATATTGCTTGATTGTTTTTGTTAAAAACTCTGTATTTTTGCCTCCTTTGTATGTTTGTCACCCTTCCTCACTGATGTGGAATCTTTGTAAAACAGCTGCTATGTACTCAGAGGTATTGTAATCCAAGACTGAGTAAAAAAATAAAAATAAAGAAAATGTCATATACTGAGTCTGATGTCCATTAGGAGAGAAGGTGATACCACTGTAAATTTCAAAATTGTGTTTGGTGACACTGAATGAGATGAACAGATTGAGAGACTATGCTAACAAATTTTCCTTATTGTCATATTTATTAGTCATTTTTGTCTGACCCTCTTTCATAAAACCCTTTCTCCCTCCCCATCCCACCAGTATCTAGTGCAAAAAATAAGGAAATTTCTTCTCCCCTACATTTGTGTAACCCCCTCCCACTGTCAAAGTTATCCATAGTACACATTGGACGTAATCTTTAGAACATTGGTGTCTAAATACACTTCATGCCATGCTACTGTGTCCTACAGGAATTTCTACATTCATGTGTTTTTAATAATGGTTCACCTACCCCTACAAAATGATGCTCGAGACCTTCATTTTATGTGGTGAACATCGGTGGCAGGTTTGTGGTGAAATATGAGAATACAAAGTAAATAGCAGAAAGCAATTCTATACAGGCTTGAGTTGTTGTATCTACTAGTAAATTACTGCTTCAGTTGCCAATTTAAATGGAATCAGAAATGTGATGAACATTGGCGTGTTACAGTTTAGGCAGAATGCAACTGGAAGCTATTTGTCCCCTTCAGCAAACAAGCCACATAGAAAAGAAAGAGGATTTATGTCACAAAAAATTACTATGTCAGTCTGCGATTCAGTTCATTGCCTCTGTATACTTCATATCAGTACAGAGTGAGGGGATGGAGAGCATGAAGACAGTGAGGTTTCTGCCCGAGTATTTATGTATTGGAGGAACTCAACAAGCAATGGCTCAAAAAAAAAAATCATGCAGACAGATAATACAAGGGCTCAGTCAAAACGTGCATGTCAGTTTGCTGATTACTCAGATAAACATTACAGGTACTCACACTATTTTGGTCTACATGTAACACACAGAAAAGAGTATACCAGTAGAAATGCAGTATCAACTATTCACAATGAATTACATAAATCTTTTAAGTGATTAAATTACAATTGAGTGGATGTGTGCCATGCGGGGAGCAGTCGAGTCATCTGTATGAGTAATGCATCCACCAGGTACAGAAAGTTGAGATTAATCAATGTCAGATTATGCATAAATTTTTCTTCTTGTGAACTAAGAGTTTAAACAATGAGCATACTTTACCCATAAGCTGGTTGACCTCAGGTTACTGTGGTTCGTAACTCAACAGACAGATTTTGCAGACAATAGCAACAAATTAGCAAGGTAATGAAACTATCTACAGCTCTGTCAGTGAGTTGTGTGTGTGTGGGGGTGTGTGGCATGGGGTATGTGTGTTCATCAACCTACAATAAGGATGATAGCAATTTGTATAAATTTATGGTAAAGAAAATGAGACTGTGCCAACTCTGTTTGATGCATGACTTTTTGCCAGTTAGTTAGTACATAATGACAGCGTCTTTCCAGATGACGCTGACCAACATAAAATGTCCTGGCTCTTACTTTGTGAGTTTTTATTTATTTTGAATGAGTCCAGGCAATGTACCCTAAGACCATTTATATATTCCTTACCAAGTGGATTAGAATAATTTGTGTCAGAACAGCCACAAGTAAAAATTTAATCTGCCACTATATAGCATATAGAGTGAAAACAAAATACCTACAAATTATATGGAAATCACTTCCTGGTTGCTGTCAGTTTTGACAGCTTCATGCACGGGCATGAGTATCAGTGACCTCAAGGAATGCATGAATGGTAACATCACGGTTTAGCTGACACACTCACTCTTCCAATGTAAAAACAGGAAATATAAAACGAACTGATCAGTAAACAGCCATATTTATTTTTTTCCAGTTTGAAGACAACATTAAAAATACACACAAAACCACTAACAGAATTGCCAAAAAGACAAAGGAATACACAAATCTAACATAGACACATCAAGCTACTCCTTTGGATGCACTGTTTAATGGATTTCCTGTCCTCTTAAATTGTCATTGGCAAAAGCAAATACCCTTGTTGCCTTCTCAAGGATTTAACAACACTGCTCGTGAATTACGTTAGCTCTGCTACTGCTTGGATGACAGCTGCTATTTTCATGAACTGGCTGAACAGCTGGAACAGCCAGCTGAAAAGGTGGAGGCACAAGGTGCTTGTTTTCCTTGACAATTACAGTGCCCACCAATTGCACCTTGAAGGAAAATTCACCAATATAAAGATTCAATATTTACCACCCAACACCACAAGTTTGATCCAGCCTCTCAATACAGGCATGATTAAAAACTTAAAGGGCTACTACAGGTCACTTTTTTCTGAATGCATTGTTGGCATCATTGACAGTGGCTCCATGGTTTTGGCATTAGAGATTGCACAAAGGATAAATTTGTTGGATGTCATATTTATGTTATACAATACCTGATGGTATCCAGTGATACAGATGACTCAATTTGAGCACCTGTAAGAAGAGCAAGTGTAAGATGATAGCAAGAGGTGGTAACTGCTAGGGTTAAAGGAGAAAACAGCGACAAGATTCATGTAGTGACTCTGCTAGGGAGCTCTATTGTATTAGGATATGGGAGGGTGTTTGGCCAGGCAGTTCTGAGCTGGCCGAGTGGTGTAGTGGAGGCAGTGACTGCCTCTGGTGCAGCAGGACTTGGGTTTGGAACCATGTGGGGAGAATAGTGTTTTTTTGTAAAGGTTGTGTACTTATGTTTTTTTTTTTTTTGGGATCGCATTCCCTGAGCTCCCAAAATGTGTGAGGCTATGATCCATGTCATGATCCCCTGCCCCAATAGCCCCCCCCTCCCAAATATTCCCCTGTACCTCAGTGTCAGGCCCCCCCTTGGAGTTGATTATTATAACAATGGGGGGTGCGGGGTGCACAGCCTCCCACATACACATATGGTATACATTGTCCCCAGATAGACTATTGTCACCCATTGCTTTTTATGCATCCGGTATAGTGTGCATTGCCATATTTTTAGTTGGTGATGTGCACGCGCTATTGTTTCACTCACTATTTGGGAGTCGCTCATACCACATGGAACCAGCCTAAACCACTGTGAAAGAAAGAACAATTGCCAACTGCTTCAGAATGGTGGGATTTACTTTGGATGCAAGTGATCTTACTGATGGTGCAGCCGCAGTTGTGATTGCAGACAACAGTCCCCTTGTAGATGTTGACAGACCCTCAAATTTCACAGAAGCCAAGTTCGAGCAGTTCCTAGACATTGATGCAGATGAGCATACAGAAGGAGAGCTCATGGTAGAGTCCATCTGTGAATCCATCACCAACATAGCAGAGGCTCACACAGAGGAGGAAGACCTGGACATGGACAACACCACAGCTGCACCGATATCCAATATGGAAGCATGAGAACACATTGCAACTCTTTGTGATTGGTGCTTGCAGCATGGAAAAATCGAGCAGTGTAAACAGCTTTTTGAGCTTGAAGGAGAAATCATTAAGCATGGAAGATGGCAGCCAAGTCCAAACAGAAGATTACAGATTTTCTAAAATGTTTTTAGCATACGGCAGCCCCTGACAGGAGACCCCATACATCAGAAAGCTAAGTGTGCCATTTTTAAACATTCTTTTTTTAACAACACTAATAAAGAATAAAGTGCAGTTCTATGGAGACAACTAGCACTTGATTGTAAAAGAGCTGTAAATCACTGAAAGTGCTGTTCTATGTGTGTGTGTGTGTGTGTGTGTGTGTGTGTGTGTGTGTGTGTGTGTGTGAGAGACTGCTGATGCCATGCTATATTTGGTATTCAGTCTGCTCCTGTTTATCAAAACAATTGCTTAAAGGGGAAGAACAGCTTGCCATGGAGCCATCCCCTTTAAGTGGCTTCTACTGTAATAATATGGTTTTAAGACATTTCCTTGCTCACCAATAGCATACAAATCACTGTGAGTTGAAACCTGATACTCTCAGGTTCATTAGAATTTGTCCAAATGAGGATTCTTTGGTACATAATGTGTCTTTACTGTAAGATGTGTAGATTTTAAATTATTAAGCAAATAAAATGCCTTTTACATGCATGCACAACTTATTTTTTCACACATTTTCCACAAGGAGTTTTTGCAAACGTTGCACACATTATTTTCATGAGTTGAAACCTAATTTCATGTGATAAACACATGGTTTTGTGAGCCTTAGCAGTCACAAAAGTAGGAAAAACAAAAGAAATCTTTGTGCATGTAAAACAAGATAATATTTTGAAAGTTAAGTTTGAACTTGCAGTATGCGATCAGTAGTGTGGGGTGTAAGTAAAGTTGATTTTTCAAGTGTTTTTCAGCCAAAGAAAATACTTCTTGAAAATATTAATGAAATGAGGCTAAAGTGTGTCAAGAAAATAGGCTCTGCCTGCATTCATCACTCAAGAATGTGCTTTTGTGACTCACAAAACAACTTTCTTGACATACAACCTCACTCTTCAGACATAGTTTCAAAATAAAACAAGCATTTGTAAATGCTGAATGTTTGATGCTTGGTAAACAATTTGTTGACCCCACGTTTTGAAGATACTTGTTTTACGGACTTATCCAATGAGCGCCGAGCTGGTGGGCGGGGTCTTGGGTAGCGAGATTTCCTCAGTGCGTTTGCCAGGAGCAGGGGAAGCAGCCTGGCATGAGCTGCAGTGTTATGACCAGAGTGGCTGGTCACTGGTGTATACTGCCAAGCCCACTGCAGTATCAGCAGTGACACACCTCTCAAATGCCATATAGTCGCAAGACATTTCTTGCACAAGTGGACGTAATAGAATGAAATATGACAGCTGGTTCTTATGAGATTATCTATACTTATCTATAACTGTTAATACCTCTGCCCCCCCATGTTGTGCCCAGAAAAGAGTCTTAGCTCAGTGTACCTTTCCTTGTTACAAGTTTTCAAATGAATAATTAAAAGTAGGTCACATGTGTACTATAGGATTCATCTCTGACAAAAGGAAGGATAGACAAAGCATATGGCCAAAGCAGACTAAAAAGCATTTTGAAGATCAGTGACCATGAGAGCTATGAGCTTTGACAAATTGGTAAAGTAAAATGTATTGTTTGTAGCATGGAATAAAATAACACTTTTTTACAATATTTACTCATGGCAGCTTAGCTAAGATTCAACTGCTTTCTAGTGGCGTCCTGCTTCTACTCATTTCTGCAGCTGAATCTATTAGATCACTGAGAGTTTAAGTGACCTGCTCAAGGTAACACAGTAAGTATTTGACTCAAGTAAGGTTAACTTTCCAATCTGCAATCTCATGATTTGTAAGCCAGTGCTTTAAAGCAGTAGACCAGGTTGCCTCTATGTCGAAGATGTGAAGAATGAAAACCTGCAAATCTTTTTTTTTTAATCATGATTAATCCACTTTTACTCAACAAAAAAGGAAACAATATTAACCATTTCTCAGGGGGTCTCTAACGGAGAACATGTTTCAGTCAACCCACCAAAAATAGTGTAAAACAGAGGGATTTACCTGCCGCAGGGTCCAAGGTAGGAGTCCAAAGAGGTGACGTCAACGTACCTGTAAAATAAAGATAGAAAAAGTGGTCACAAAGGATCCACAGCTCTTAGGCAGCAGGTCATAAGGGACAGGATAGAAATAAAGTCATACGTATCTGATAAGGTATGAGCTCTTGTCCTGTCAGACCTATAGAAATAAAAAGAGAAAATAGGTTAGGTAGAAGGGAAAACAATAAAATAGAAGAAGCAGCAGAAAGGTAGTGTGGTTTGGGAAGGGGGACTCTGCTAAAAAACCCTTTGCCCATAGTGGTAGCCAAGTGGCCACTAATTTATGTAGTAGCCCAGGTGGGCTAGTGGTGGCTAGTAGCCCTTTTGTTAAAAATAAAGTGGTCAGTTGGGCTAGAAAGTACCCAGGGGGGCCACAATGTTAATAATAGCCCTGATGGTCTAGTGGGTTTGCTCCCGAGGTGGCTAGGCCAGCATTTTTATAAATATTTAAACCCTTTATGCAGGTCTAATGGGGGCTTCCAGAGCCCTGAGAAGTGCTAGGGCAGCTGCGGTTGATGGCAGTACGGAGGAGAGCAAGTGAAGCTGCAGTGCAGCCAGGCCAATAGTGCAACCATGCTACAGTGAGAGTGCATGCGGGTGCTCCAAACTCACAGCCCACATGGAGCATAGGCTGCAGCCTATTCCATATGAGTGGGAGATGGGAGAGGAAAAGAAGCCAGTGGGAGGTGGAGGAGGCAGGAAGGAAAGTACCTCCTCCCACCTTTTCTTGGGCCACTCCAGCGGCAGATATTTTAAATTATTTATGCCCTACAGGGTTCTTTTTTAAGGAAGGCAGCTGGGGGAAGAGAAGCAGCGAGGAGCTGCCTTTACATGGAGCCACACCTGCATTATTAGTAAGAGCCCAGAGGGGCTGTAAATGCAAATCCTGGGGGGGGTTAAAAAAAGAGAGAGAGAGAGACACAGAGCAGTGGGTACCGCAAATGGAAAACCGCACTATGGCTTGTGAAATGGCTGGTGGGCTAATTTTTTAAATATAAGATAAAGCTTGAGGGGTGCGTGGCAGGGGGGAGTCTGAGGACTGAAGACTGGGGAATGTACAGTGGCAGCAGCAGGAACCACCAATTTGGAAAGCCACACATTGGTGTATATTAAAAGGGAGGGGGTGTCAGAAGACTGAAGTTCGGGGAGTGTGCAGCCATGGTGGCAAGAGCAGCCAATTCAGAAAGCTACACCATGGTTTATGTTGATGTGGTGGGGGGGATGAGTCAAAGGACTGAAGACCAGGGAGTGTGCAGCCATGGTGGAAGGAGAAAGTTGTAACTGAAACTCTGGCCATGTGCATTAGTGTTTGCTGTAAGGCGCATGCCCGGACTTAGGAGCTACAGAAAGAAATGAAGCACTCCCACTGGAGGGGTTCATTTCTTTTAACTGGACAACACGCCATGTCAGCAAAACTGAACTTGTGTCATGACCAGAGTGCCTGATTATTGGTGTACACTGCCAAGCCCATTGCAGTTTTGCTGTAATTGGCTTGGCAGTGACACATCTCTCAAATGCCTTATAGTCCCAAAACGTTTGGTGCGCAAGTGCATCAAACAGAAAATCTAAATGGCTTTGTAGGGCCATTTCTGAGAACATGCAACTGAAGTCTGATAAGATATTCAGCTGCTTTAGAGTGACCTTTAAGTCCACTTGTGAAATATGCTATAGTGCTGGTGCAGTGCACATCACTTTGGAGTTGGTTTGTGACTATGCAAGAAGAAAGCTACCAGTCTGGGGCAGTGGCCATCACTATGCAGGGTTCATCATGGAGTACTGTATGAGAAAGGTGAAAGCTAAAGGTTTCAGTTGTTATACAGTACATGTGCTCAAACACTAAGGACATAAATTACAATATAGACAGTATATAGATATATGTGGAATACATAATCACACATACCCCCATAATGCAAAGCATCATGAGCTGCATATGCAAATCACCACAAAATATTATGCTGGTTCAACATTAAGCAGAAATGCATGATGCCGAAAGGCCTCTCACACAGTCTGCAAAGTGTGCCAACAGAAGACACAGACACATGTTTTGTCCTGCTAGGACTTGTCAGGGTGCCTCGTCTGTATGACACCCCAGTGGAATGAACCAGCTACCCTAAGTTGGTCTATCTGGGCTGGGTTGTGGTGAACCCAATAAAAACCAAAAACAAGCTAAAACACAAAGAACCTTAGTGCACAAGCACTGAGGCAAGGGGTTAGCCCAAAGGGCATTGACCAGGAAGCCAAGTTTCAAAGAAAGACAAAATCACACATATCCCATAATGCAAAGCATCATGGGCTGTATATGCAAAGCACCACAAAATATTATGCTAGTTCAACTTTAAGCAGAAATGCATGGTGCCGGAAGGCCTCTCCCACAGGCTGCAAAGGGTGCCAACAGAAGTCAGAGACACGTGTTTCGTCCTACCAGACAAGGCACACTGATGAGTCCTGATAGGATGAAGATCTGCCACTCCAATCACGGACAACTTCATCACTGCAGCGGCAGATTTCTTCACCCTTCCTTCCAGCAAACAGGCAAATTCCAGCCATGCACATTACAGTCCACAGTAATGCGCATGGCTGGCCTTACCAGCAACTAGTTTGCTCAGTGTGTCTTTCCTGGTAAAATAAATGAATGAGCCCTGCCGTGCATAATTACCAGCTCCTGCCTCCCACCACACACTCCCCCCAAAGCTGACATCAGTGTGCCCAGTCCCCGTGTTGGCATGCCCATCCCAATCCCGAACATATATTTTGCTGACAACGGGGTGCCCAATCCCTGTTTTGGCATGCACCCCCCCCACTATTGTCACACTGGGAGCACACCCCAGTGTGCCAAAGTAATTCTTATGTTTTTCCAACACTGTTGATGTCAACTCCCGGTGTCAGACACACACCCCTACACCCCCTTTTTGTCAGCCGATCTCAGGGTGCCCAATCCCCAGGTCGGCACTGATCCCCCCTCCACTAGTCTGGCACACTGGGAGCCCACCCCAGTGTGCCAAAACCCATTTTGTTTTCACCTATAAAAAATACCTATAAAAAATAGAACAGTACCACTATGTATTTTTTTTAAAACCTGAAAAAAAAATTAAACGGTCACTCGTCGTTGCCGCAGGCCCCCTTCCCCCAACACACACCCTCCCTCTGCACACCCCACTTCCCCGCACCCCCTCTCACCCATACTTACCTCCAGAGGTCAGGAGCAGTGATCTTCTGTAGAATGGGAACACGCCTGCACTCTTCAAATGCTGACCGCGAACTGAAGAAATTCATGGTAAGCCCTATAATGGCAATCAATGGGGGGTTTCAACTTAGGTTGATATCTCAGCCATTCTTTGGAGTTTTGGCCCCAAATTTTCAACATGGGGTTCTTGGGACCCCACCTCATGACCACTGACACTGTCAGGGATAGTGAGACTGAAGGGGGAGGATGGGGGCCGCGTGGAGGATGACAACAGTAAAGCTGACATATTGAACAGGTATTTCTGCTCAGTCTTTACTGAGGAAGAGGAGGATAATGGGTCTGAAGGGAGTACAAGGGGTGAGAATGGTGCAGAAATGGACACACGTCCCTTTACACAAGAAAGGGTCCTGAAGGAACTGGAAATAATAAGAGTTGATAAAGCAATGGGGCCAGATGGGGTGCACCCCAGGGTCCTTAAAGACCTAAGAGAGGTGGTGGCTGAACCTCTTGCTATCCTGTTTAGCCGATCACTGGAAACAGGGGAGGTACCCAAAGACTGGAGGACAGCAGATGTAGTCCCCTTATACAAAAGTGGGAACAAAGAGGAAGCAGGGAACTACAGACCAGTCAGCCTCACCTCGGTAGTGGGGAAGATCATGGAAGCACTACTGAAGGAGAGATTGGTGGAACATGTGCTTGTCAATGGACTATAGGACCCAAGGCAGCATGGTTTCACCAGGGGGAGGTCATGTCAGACCAACCTCGTTGAATTTTTTGACTGGGTGACTAGGGAGGTGGATCAGGGGAGGGCAGTGGACATGGCCTATCTGGACTTCAGCAAGACCTTTGACACTGTGCCACATAGAAGACTATTACACAAACTGGGGAATATGGGTGTGGGCAGGACAGTAGTGTGGTGGGTAGGTAACTGGCTGGACAGCAGGACACAGAGGGTGGTGGTAAATGGCTGTCACTCCACAGAGGGAAGAGTGACCAGTGGGGTACCACAGGGATCAGTGCTGGGACCAGTCCTATTCAACATCTTCTTCAGTGACATTGCACAAGACCTAGAAGGCAGAATTTCACTGTTCGCTGATGACACAAAGCTCTGTAACAGAGTAGACACACCAGAGGGTGTAGACAGAATGAGAAGGGACCTGCAGAAACTTGAAGAACGGTCAGGGGTTTGGCAGTTGAAATTCAATGTAAAGAAGTGCAAGATAATGCATATGGGGCACAAAAACCCTGGCACAATATATCAGTTGGGGGGTGAGGATATAGCATGCACCAAGCAGGAAAGGGATCTTGGGGTTATCATCTCTGATGACCTCAAGGTAGGGAAACAGTATGATATGGCAGCAGGTAAAGCAAATAGGATGCTGGGATGTATAGGCAGGGGCATCACTAGCAGGAAAAGGGAGGTCATAATTCCACTATACAAGACACTAGTGAGGCCCCACCTGGAGTACAGTGTACAGTTCTGGAGACCTTACCTACTTAAGGACATAGACAGGATAGAGAAGGTTCAGAGGAGGGCAACAAAGATGGTACATGGATTGCATCACAAATCCTATGAGGACAGGTTGAAAGAACTGAATATGTACTCCCTGGAGGAGAGGCGGGAGAGAGAGGATATGATAGAGACATACAAGTATCTTACAGGGAGGAACAGGGTGCAGGAATACACTATTTTTAAGTGAAAAAGATGTTCCAGGACTAGAGGGCATGGGATGAAGTTGGAGGAAGGACAATTCAGAGGAAATGTGAGGAAGAATTTCTTCACAGAACGGGTGGTGGACAAGTGGAACACCCTGCCAGAGGAAGTGGTGGGGGCTGAAATAATCACGTTTTTTTAAGAATGCATGGGATAGACATAAAGGAATTCTGGAGGTCAGGGGTAAGGGGCAACAGACTTCCAGGAAAACATAAACTGAACTTACAAGCTCAAATGGACAGACTGGGTGGGTCATAGGCCCTTATCTGCCGACACTGTCTATGTATTTATGTATCTATGTCATTTTGTTTCTCAGTCCTGAATGGTGATTTTGTGGTTGCTGTGCAGAATCATCTTTTGGGACCAATTAACGCATCAACAGTGCCACTGTTCATGAGGTCGGGTCCCAAAAAGCCTAATTTGCAAGTTTGGTGAAAAAGCTCCAAAAAATTACTTCATTACGAGTGAGCATTGCGCAGTTTGTATGCACGCTCGTAAATCTGCCAATTTTTAATGTTTTCACTCCAAATTTCCAACATTGCCATTTCTTTACACCTCCTTATGAGCAATACAGCTGTCATTCTTTGCTTCTTGCCTGAAATGTGTTTTCACAACTGTGGCGCAGAATGGCAGTCACCGTGTGAAATCAACTTTTGGGACAGATTAATGAAATCACAGTGCCACTGTCTGTGACAGGAGGTCTCAAAAAGACCATGTTAAAAACTTGGTGAACAAATTAAAAAAAATGACTGCGTTACGAGCGTGTGTTATGCAATTTCTATGCATGCTCGTAACTTTGCCATTTTTTCATATATTCATTCCAGATTTGCAACATTGCCATTTTTTCACATCTCCTCATGAACAGTACAGATGTCATTTTTCACATCCTGCCAAAAATGTCTTTCTGCTGCTGTTGTGCCCGAATGGCGTATTCGCTGTGCGAAATCATCTTTCAGGATTGAGTAACCAAATGATAGTGCCACTCTTCATGAGGTGGTGTCACAAAAAGCCCATGTTGAAACTTTGGAGTGAAAATACCAACAAACACTGAGGGCATTAGGATTTCCAACTGTAACACCCCACCCTGTAGAAACTGACAGGCGTCAAGAGTGTGGCTTGTGGTCGTCAGGTGTAATGCTCATGCCATTCCACCCCCAACCCCACTCTGCAGCCACTGACAGGCATTGAGGTGTGCCTTGGGGTCTTTGGCCCTAGTGTTCACCCATTCTTCTATACTGCACCCATCTTGGCTCATTTCCTTATGGAATGAGGTGAGCGTAAGGGTGGCGTGAGGTGGAATGGCATGACCATTATGGTCAATGACCCAAAGGCACACCCCAACGCCTGTCAGACTCTGCAGGGTGGGGGTGGGGGTTGGCGTTAGTTCAATACTTCACTGCCATTTCTATTATTCATCTCTCTAACTCATGCAGTACCAATGCCAATACCAGCAAGCAAACATTCAGCATTGACAAATGCTTGTTCTGTTTCTTTGTGCTTTCTGCTCTTTCCGTGTGTGGTGTGAGTGTGTTTGAGTTTTTGAATGGATTGGGAGTCTTAGAAACATCATAGCACACAGGTGCGTTTCCTTTGCAATGGTAATTGAGTAACTTGCAGGACTCAGTGAGAAAGAGAAACTGTTCTGTGAAACGGTTTCATTTAAAAAGTAGGCTGTAGTGAAGCTGATATCAGCACATTAATGGGCTGGTAGTCTCAGAAACACTGTTGCATACAGGTGAGTGTACTTTGCAATGCTAACTGAGTAACTAGCAGGCCTCAGTGAGAAAGAGAAACTGTAAAGCAGTTTCATTTATAATACTGGTTGTAGTGAATGAGTGGTGACATCAGCACAGTATGGATAAGTGGCATTTATCATCGCTGTGCTGATGTCATC
The DNA here is from genome assembly GCA_016271365.2 of Neoceratodus forsteri. NCBI lineage: Eukaryota > Metazoa > Chordata > Ceratodontiformes > Ceratodontidae > Neoceratodus > Neoceratodus forsteri. The sequence continues at coordinate 876,586,301 of CM028131.1, read as the reverse complement.
CTCATTTATCACACTCCAGGAAATATATCTTCATTTATCACACTGTAGAAGCTCCCACCCCTAGTGTGTGTGTGTGTGTGTGTGTGTGTGTATACTGTATATATATATATATATATATATATATATATATATATGGATACATACAAACATATCAATGCATCTACTGTATTAGAGTTGAAGTACAAAGAGTACAAAACAAGGAAATAACAGATTAGGGTAAAATGTCCCTGGAACCTTGCCAAATCAGTGGTGTGGTGTTCCTCAGGGTTTGAGGGATCACACAACATAGTGCTGGCATTACCCTAAAATTCGCACAGTCTTGACAAAGTAAAATACTGGCACCGCAATGTATATATAGCAGATGCCAATACTTGGGTAACACCAACACTGTATTTCATGATTGTTTGAACACCAAGGAATGGCACAGCACAACACTGATTTGCAAAGGCAGTAATGAGCTGATATCAAGTTGAACAGCTGAACACACCGAAATCCAACCCTTTCATCATCTCCTGTGAAGCCAGTCCAAAGTGATTTGGTTTCCCATCGGCATTTCAACACCCCAATATCATGAATTACAATTTTTTTTTTTTTTTACAGGGAGCACATACTGAACATGTGCAAGCTGCTGGTAAGCCACATGACCTACAGGAGTTAAGCAGAGATACTGAAGATTGAGAACCCCAAGCACTGTGGATGTCTCAGTGCCATTTATACTATTGTTCATACTGTGATCTGTTTGACAGAATAAGGCTTAGTTGCTCATTGAGACTGATACTCACTTCTCAATGAAGTTCAGTTGTATTAACTGACATTTAAGATATTTTCTGAAATTACTGTGGTATGTAAGCCTAAAGAAATCCCTGCCTGCCTGCAGTGCAGTTGTAGGATCACCAGAGAAAATATCTTTAGAAATATCAGAAAATATCTGGAAATATATGACCGTGTCCACTGCTGCAATTGTACTCACTAATTATTCTCTTGCTTATTAGACTATCAATGCAAATACTTTTGGATCTGCTTTCAACCAGATTTTGTATTTATTCCAGACCCCTATATCTTTTTGTGCAAAATAATATTTTTTTTGTTGCATCAGAAACAAGAGAGACAGCATTGTTGAGCATGTCCCTTAGTGCCCTTCCTTGAATTTTAGGTTTAGTTTTTCCATTGTTGCCAGGCACAATGTTATATCACACAGCATTACCATTACCTTTTAGCCTCATCCTCTCTAAGCTACATATACCTAATTATATCAGTCTCTCTTTATATGACATATTTTAAATTTCCTAAACCATCTTTATAGCACTTCTCTGGACTCTCTCCAGTATTTTCACATCTTTCCTGATGTATGGGGCCTAGAACATCTTGCACTAGTCCAAGTGTGGTCTGATGTATGATCTGTACAAAGCACTGATTGCCATACCTTTCTCGTTCTACCACTTATATTTTGTTAAGTTTTATCCAGGGTTTTTATGATGCTGTTAGTAGCTTGGCTGCATTAAATGGATTGTTTCAGATAATTTGTCACCAGAATACCTATGATCCTCTTTTGATTACTCTGTTTTAGCAAGTGCCTATTCATAAAACATGGTGCCTCCTTTTTCTTAGATCCCATGTGCATTATTGGGCACTTATGCACATTAAATATCATACAATGTCTAGCAATCAATTCACACAACTTGTGAATGTCTCTTTGGATTGAGATCTGTCCCTCCTCAGTTTCTGCCACTCCTCCCAGTTTAGCATCTTTCGCATACTTCTTAAGCCAGTTCATATCATTGTCTCCGATATCCTTGATAACCATCTGGAATAAAACAGGACCCAATATAGGCAACTTTTGTACTCTGATCATCACTACACCCTCTCTAGATTGTGGAGAAGTATTAGCAGCAGGGTCGTTGCAATGCTTTCCTCTCTGCAGGAACAGGTATGGCACCATTGTCTGCATTGTGAGGGAGAACACTTAGGGTTTTTATCTGCTGCAACCTTTTCAGTCCTACTTGTGCTGCCGATACTGGACTGAGATTGTGTTAGGAACACCAGAGACCCACACCTGGTGCTTGGAGTTCCCATGGTGGGGTAGCCCACCTCAGACCCTGGTCTCTCAGGACAGCCGTGTGAAGGGCTGGTCATTCCTATATAACATTCCAGCCTATTAATGTTTTCCTTGCCAGACTTAAGTGACCTGATTAAGCAGCATGGCTGTTTGTTTGTTTCTGTCTCCAACATGCTTTTGACCTGAGTAATAATTAGTTCCTGACAATAAATTGCATCAATTACATACCTTGCATTTTTGTGAGTGCCATTACTTTTTATTGCCTTGTTTTCTGATTTTGCAAGTATGCTGGTTCTGGAGTGGTTGAGTGTTGGGCTCAATGATCTCTGCTGTATCTTCCTTTGTGTTTGCTTGTGCTCGTCTGGACCGATTGTCTGACTGGAGCGTATTTTTTTTCTTTTTGGGTCTTGGGTGTAGTGATCCTGTGTGTTGTTTTGCTGGTTGTGTTTTTATTACTTTTTAATGATTTGTTTTATTGGGTGCATAAAAGGTTTTTAAAATGTAAATACCATGCCACACAATCACGTGCTTTGGTGCTATAAAGGAAGCATGCGCGGGCATTCAGCAACTGATCTGCTTTGTGCACAGTTGTTATCTTGTGCTGCCTGAGCTGCTGCTCTGATCTATTGCTCTGTGGCTTTGTTTGCCTTTTCAGCCGCATTCAGAAAGGCTAGCATTTTACATGATCTTGGAGTGTTGCTCCACCCAGCCTTGGTAACCTGTTGCTGGTAATTTCTGTTGCTGCAAGAACATTATTTAAGCCTGCTATTGGTAACTCATACCATTTGAAATTCTCCCGGCTAGTGTACCCTCTGGCTGCTGTGTGCTCCAGTTTTATGGACACCTGGGATGCCTTTTGATGGATCTTTCTTTTAAGCCCAAGATTCATCCTCTTGCTTCCAGCTGTGGGGAACTTTTTAGAATGAGCTGCAACAGAAGTATCATAGAGTATTACTTTGCCCATTAAATTGTCCATTTTATTGTGTGCTTTCTTTTCAGCTCTTATTGTTTTCGATTACTTGTCACTTGCTTCATATATTTTCACCTTTATTTTTTTTTTTTAATTTTATCATTTAGACTAGGGGTTTTGGTGGATAGCTTCAATTTGGTACATTTAATTTTTTTTAATTTTTCATTGACTGGGTGGGTGCTATAGACAGCAGAGCTGCCTTTTTTCAGGCATGACCCGGGAGGTTATTTACAATAAGGTAAAAAGCAGCAGTAAAATACATGGATAAGACAGGTGAACAACAGCTGTATATTTACCTAACAAAGCACTGATATACAATGTACACATCACAGTGGCAGAAGACAAAAGGAACTGGAAGAACGGTGGCATCAAATGTAACAACAAATACAATAGTACAACAAAGACTATTAAGTGTCACAAATGCACTCCGCAGATCAGGCCTTCTGCTCCCACAGTGCCAACCTCAAAGCGTAATGGTGTGAACAGGTAACAGACAGGGTAACCCTCCTGTCTGCTTTTGGGTCTGAATCACCTTTAGTCTCAAGCTCTGGGGGGATTCAAACTGTGAATGATATGCTAGTGTACCCAAATGTACAGGCTCCGATAATATTCTCTTTGGGGAGGATGCAATATGTCTTTCACCTAAGAGCAGCTAACCAGGTATCCAAAATTAACTCTTTAAACTCTATAAGAGACCTTAGGTATATTCTTACCTTTTCTCAGTTTAATAACACCATCAAGCCCTTCAAACAGCTGTCAGACTTAACCACATATACATCACATGCAAAAAGGACTTGGAAGACACACCCAGGCAGTATCTTAAGAAAGTGTGGTTTACTAAAAATGGATAAAAACAGTAAGATAAAATACAGAACAAATATCAAAGAGCATCACAATCACATAAAAGGAAAAACAGGAAAACTACAGAACACTCCTACCACAATACATTTAGATTGTTTCTATCTAATGTAGTACCTCTGTAAGTGCCTTTAAAGTTAGATCAGGGAGCTGTGTCTCTCTAGAGTCCCAAAATTACATAACATACATTTCAGACAAAAGTATCAGTTTAAGCCGTGTTGTTTAGTGTAATTTTGATTTGTTTGCTCCTGACATGGGATAAGTCCTTCTTTAATTACTGATTTTAGGAGATTACTAAAGACAGAAGTTAAACTAATAGGGTGGTGGTATGAAGTTGATGATTTATCCCCTTTCTTGAGTATGTAACAACTGCAGTGATTTTACTGCCACTAGGGGCTATACTCTATTGTTGGGATTTATTACAAATATAATGAACTGGACCTGCCATTTTCTTTGCCATTGGATTTCTACAATTGGTGCTAGGCCATCTGGTCCTTCCAATATTGTAACATAAAATGAGGTCACTTTGTATCTTTCCCTTTCTAAAGCAATTTTTGGTTAATTCATATGCCCCTTTCTGATTATATTCCTTGAGTCAAGTTGTTCCCCCTGTAGATTCCTTGTCCCTTGTCCCTTATAGTAACTACAGAACAAACATAATCATTGAACTTGTGTGCCATAGCCTCATTTGTGATATATGTATCATTGTCAACTAGATGCCCTTTGTAGAAAATCAGGTACACTCAGGAGAGATTCCTGGTGCAGAGCAGGAGCCACCAGCCCAACATATACAACAAAGAAAAGGAAGCTTTGCACTCATACCACAAATAATCACTAAGAAGTCCTCAATAAAGTATCCAAATTTATTGCAGCAAGGTGCACAGGTCAGAACAGCATCCTACATCCCCAGCACTTCGGCCCAACACAAGGCCTTCCTAAGGGGGCGAGTCTCTCAGGCTCTCGTAGTAAATCCCTCTGGACATTAGTAGATGCCTGGGATTTCCCTTGTGTTATTTCTATGGCTACATGTATAAAAGCATTATTGATTTCCCATCTATCCATTGATGATGATGTCTTAGTAATCTGTATCTTATCATAAAATGTTTATGACTATGACCCCAGTCAAGATATAAAATAATTTTTGAAAGTGATTACTATGGTAGAGGCACTAGTGAGACTACATTTAGAATGTACCATGTTGTTTTGGTCATCACATACAAATCAAATCTACTGCGAATTAGAGAGGGCACAGCATACATGTACAAAATAATTATGGGGTTAGAGGCTGAGCGGTGATAGGAGATTAAAGTACATCAAGTATATTCACAGTGGAAACCAGAAGAGTAAGTAGCATGACAGAAACATTTCATTTTTAGAAGGGGATTGAAAGAGGGCACTTGGAGGTGTTTTCCAAGTTGCTCATGATAGCAGAACAAGGAGACACAAACCGAGGCTGCAGCTGCAATAACGTATGCCAATGGGAAAATTTATGGAAACATTTTTTTCACTCAAATGGTTGTGAGCTTATTGAGTCAGCTGCCAGAGGAAGCAGTAAAAGCACAGACTGGGGATCATTTCAATATTGGGCTTGACATTTTTTTTTTGGATTAAACTATCGCTGGATACATGATATGAACATCCAATGGAAGGATACACATTTTAGTTGATTTATGAAACAGAATGCTTGAAACTGCCTAATAGAAGTCAGAAAAAATTGACGGACTTTTGGCATGATTTTGTTTCCCAGACCCAGTGTTACTACATTTAAGAAATATGATTCTATGTATATTTAAAGGAGTAAAATCAAGCACAGCTGCCATTAAAGTTTGAATTTTTATGAAAAGTTGTTTTAAATGAGGTATTGGTCTTACCTGTAGCTAGATGCGGTCCAGAGATTAAGATTATTAAGTGTGTTCAATGTTGATGCTACATTGTCGCCGTTTTATGGAACTCTGTGATATAGTAGTTGCAGTATTTGTATTTATATGGCACCTTATCCCACAGGCTTAGGGCACTTTACAGGAAGCACAGATTAACAGCAGCCATCCATGCAAAAGATATGCTTATCAATAATCTTAAACCCAATATTTTATAATGTAATACAACTTCAATACCCCATTATGAAATAGATTCCAAAGATAATAATAAAGGAACAAGACAGGGTAGGCCAGGCTGAACAGATGGTGCCTAAGACCCTGCTTAAAATACTCCACTAAGGGGGGCCTCTCTTAGAATCATAGAATCATAGAAATCTGGGGTCAGAAAAGGACCCTTTTGGCTCATCTAGTCTGCCCCCTCTTCCCTTCCATCCTTGCCCTCCTTACCCAGACATCTCCCACTCCACCCACTGGTCAACCCCTTGTGTCTGTCCCATACCCTCTTGAATCCCTCCACCATTTCAGCTTTCACCACTCCTCCTGCAGACTGCTCCAGGGCTCCACCATCCTCTAAGTGAAAAATGCCCCTTATATTGCCCCTAAACCTTCCTCCTAATCTTAGATTATGACCACTAGTTCTAGCGCCTTATTTTCTTGTGAATAAGTTCCCCTTACCTTATTAATCCCCTTCACATACTTAAACATTTCTATCATGTCCCCCTTCTCCCTTCTTGTCTCCAATAGGTACAGATCCGACTCCCTCAACCTCTCTCTACAGGGCTTCCCCAGCAACCCATGCACCATCTTGGTGGCCCTTCTCTGAACTCTTTCAATCCCATCTACTGTATATCCTTGCATAGGTGAGGTCTCGAGAATTGGACCCCGTATTCCACGTGAGGCCTCACCATGGATTTGTAAAGGGGTATCAGCACCTTCCTCCTTCTGCTTGTTATACCTCTCCCTATGTACACCAGCATTCTATTCTCTTTGCCCACCACCTTGCTGCATTGGGTTTCCACCTTCAGGTTATCTGAAATTATAATCTCCAGATCCCTCTCCTGCTCAGTTGCCTTAAATTCATCCCCCTCAAGTGTGTAAATGGCTTTCGGGTTCTTTCACCCCATGTGCATTACTGTACATTACATTTTTTGGCAATGAATTTCAGTTGCCAGGATTTCGACCACCCTCCAGATATCTTAGATCTTCGCTGATAGCCTCCACCCCCTGGGGTGTCCACCCTATTGCAGGTCTTCGTATCATCAGTAAATAGGCAGACCTTCCCCTGCAGACCCTCTGCTATGTCGCTGATATAGATATCAAACAGAATGGGGCCCAGCACTGACCCCTGGTGCACCCCGCTCATCACCCCTTCCTCCCTGGAATGTACCCCATTTACCACCACCTTTTGGTTTCTGTCCTTCAGGCAGTTTTCCACCCACCTTGTTATTTTCTTTCCCACCCCCAAACTTTCCAGCTTATTTACTAGCCTTCTGTGGGGGACAGTGTTGCAGACCTTTGCAAAGTCTAGATCGGCCATGTCCTCTGCCCCTCCCTGATCGACCACCTTCATCACCCAATTGAAAAACTCAACCAGGTTCATGTGGCATGACCTCCTTTGTGTGAAGCCATGCCTGGATGTCCTGTAGCCACTTTCTACCAGGTAGCTGACAAACCTTTCTTTTAATAGCATCTCCATCACCTTACCCTCCACTGAGGTGATTCTGACCGGATGATAATTATTCATCTCCTCCCTGCTGCCACTCTTGTGGAGTGGCATCACATCTGCCCTCTTCCAGTCATTAGGCACCCACCCTGTATCCAGAGACAAGTTAAACAACCTCAGCAGAGGTGCTGCCAGCTCCCCCCTTAGTTCTTGGAGTACCCTAGGATGCAGGTGATCCGGGCCCATTGCATTGTCCACCCTCAACCTACCTAATTCCTCTCTTAACCTGTCCTCACTGAATGGGCTAGAATCCATCCTTATGTCATCCCTTCCCCTTCCCTTAACACCAGTCCCCTTCCTTCCCCTTCCACTGAGAAGACCAAGCAGAAGTACCTATTTAGTACCTCTGCCTTCTCGAAGTCCCTCTTCACTTGTACTGCTCCTTCACTATCACTATTCCCTGCCTTGCTTTCCTCTTCTCTCCTATTATACTGAAAAAAAGTTTTATCTCCCCTTTTGACCTGCCTAGCAATTCTCTACTCTGTTTCTGATTTTGCCTTCCTAATCTTCTGCCCTGCCACCCTCATCTTCTCCCTGTAAGTCTCCCTGTCCTCTTTCAACCTTGTGTCCTCTTATATGCTCAGAATGCCCTTTTTCTTTCCCCAGTTGACCCCCTCACTTCCCTGGTGATCCAGAGCAGCCTCTTTCTCTCTCTGTTCATCTTCACCTTCATTATGAAGATTTCTGTGGCTTTTAGTAACCCTCCACTTGATTGAATTCCATAATTCCTCCACTTCCCCTATTTTCTCCTTCCCCTCTATCTTGTTTCTGAATATCTCCCTCATTTGGCAACATCCGCCTGCCTGAAGTGCAGGACCTTTGTGGTGGTCCAACTTGCTTCCTTCCCTGTCCTTACCCTGAAGTTCACTGTGTTGTGGTTGCTAGCACCTAGTTTGTCCCACACTCCAACTCCTTGCACACTATCCCCATTGGTGAGGACCACATCCAGTATGCTGCCACCCCTAGTGGGCTCCCTAACCAGCTGTTACAGGAAAGCTCCCTGGAGAGACTTAAGGATCTCTCTGCTCCTCGCTGATTTAGCTGATAGAATATCCCAGTCCACATCTGGGAGGTTAAGGTTGCCCACCAGCAAAATCTCCCCCTTAATGCCATTTGATGAACTGCCTGCAACAACTGCCTATCCACTTCCTCCCCCTGTGTCAGAGGTCTATAAATCACTCCCAACCTTACTAATGCCCCAGACCTTTTTTCTAGTGTGACCCACAAGATCTCTGCCTTCCATAGTTCCTATTGTCCTTCTGTTGCCTTAATATCATCCCTGATGTACAATGCAACTCCCCCTTTCTGCCAGATCTGTCCTTCCTAAAGAGCCTGTACCCCGCAACACCTACTTCCCATGTCTGCTGCTCAGACCACCAGGTTTCAGTTATGGCTACGATGTCCAGACCTTCATCCATCATTATGGCCTCCAGATCCAACATTTTGTTCCCCAAACTTCTGGCAATTATGGATAGTCCATTCCACCATATATGCCCATCCTCTTAGCCATCCCTCCCTACCATACCTGCTCCCTTTTGCGGGGGAGTGCTAGCTAGTCGATTCTCACTTCCCATTAATCTCTACCCCTTCCTAACCTTGTACTCCTCCCTTACCAGTTTAACCCCCCTTAAAACATTATCTATATAACCTTGTAGACCCCCTCAGCACTCTTGCCCCCTTTTCCCTTAGATGCAACCAGTCCTTCCAGTATAAGTTCCCATCCCCCATGTGTCCCCCCCACTCACCTATACAGGTGAACTCTTCCTTCATGTACCATTCCCTGAGTCATTCAGTTAGTTGGTTGATGAGAAAATGTATTCCATAGACTGGATAGTGCAATTGCAAAACACCACGTGCCCAGACAACTTAAGCCTGGATCAAGGGACCTCCAACAGACCCACCTTGGAGGAGAGGAGAGGGTGACCAGGAACATGTGGATGCAGAAACTGTTTAAGGTAGCCCAGGGTCAAATTGTGAATCGCTGTGTGTTTTCACAAACCTATCTTATACAACAGCCCTGTTCTGGAGTGCACCCCATTTACTACTGCCCTATGGCTTCTATCTGCCAACCAGTTTTCTACCCATCTAGTTATTTTGTCTCTCACCCCCATACTTTCTAGCTTATTGACCACACAGAGGCAGATCATCAAGCTAGAAAGCTTTGTAGAAGTGGAGAATAAATAACAATGTGTAGAAAAGTAGTGAGTGAATAGAAGCCAGAGAGTGTAGTAAATGGGGTACCTCCAGGAAAAACGCAGTGATGAATGGGGTACCCCAGGGGTTGGTGCTGGGATCACTCCCTTTCACTATTTGCATATGTGATATAGTGGATGGACTGAAGGGATGTGTGGCCCTCTTTGTGGATATGAAAATCTATAACACAGTTGACACTGAAGGAGGAGTTGAAGACATGAGACAGGACCTGAGGATGCTGGATGGGTGGGCAGAGACCTGGCAACTAAAATTCAATATCAAGAAGTGTGCAGTTATGCACCTTGGCACAGAAACCTGAGGACAGGAGACACACTGGGGGGGGCAGTCAGGATTATGGAACAGGAGAGGGATCTAGGGATAGTAGTCTCCAGTGACCTCAAGGTGGGAAAACAATGTACAAGGGTGGTGGAGAAGGCTTACAGGTTGATGGCAAGTACAGGCAGGAGAATCACTAGGAGGAGGAGAAAAGGTCTGGTGCCCCTGTACCAAGCCATGGTGAGATCGCACCTTGATTATGGAGTCCAGTTTTGGAGGCCTTACTTGCACAAATACATAGATTCGATTGAAAGGGTTCAAAGAAAAGTGACCAAGATGGTGCAAGGGATGAAGGGCATACCATATAAACAGATATGTAGGGAGTTGGGGCTCTACACATTAGAGACCAGAAGGGAGAGAGGGGACATGATAGAGACCTTTAGATATATCAAAAGGATAAACAAAGTGGACCCAGGGTGATTATTCCACAGGAAGGAGGGCACCATTACAAGGGAGCATGGCCTGAGACTGCAGGGGGCACACTTCAGAGGCAACATGAGATGGCGATTCTTCACTGAGAGGGTGGTGGATACCTGGAATGGGCTTTCAGAGGAGGTGGTGGGGCAGAGACTGTGTTGGGTTTCAAGAAGGCATGGGACAGGTATAAGGGGTTACAGGGGAGTGGGATGGGTGCTCAAGGAGAGGGGTGGGAAGATTAGCAGTGGGAAAGGGGCAGACTGGATGGGCCATGGGGTCCTTTTCTGCCATCAAGTTCTATGATTGTATGAACACACATCACCCCCCAGCAGCCAGTGCAATCTCTACAGCATATGTATGAAGCTGAGGGCTCCAGCAATCAGCCTGGCTGTGGCATTCATCACCAGCTGCAAATGATGTGTAATCCTATAGACAGCCTAAGGAACATAGCATTACAGTAATCCAACCTTGATGAAATGAATGAATGTACCATTTAGTTATTTATTTATTTTAAAAATGTTTTATCAGGCAGACATACAGAGATATACAACAATCTCTTTTACAGATGTGACATGTGGAAGATAAAGGGGTACAAGACAACAATATGAATCAATCAATGTATATAGATAGGTATGCAATTTATCATAGTATAAAAAATATATTAACATATATCAGCAATCATCTGGTAAATTTACCAGTCAATAGAACAGATGATAAACAGTATAGCCCACTAACAAAATCTGGTACAATCACAGTAGGACACAGTAACATTTTTTATTAGCTGTTTAGCAGCAGTAAAACTAAAGAGACAACTATTACCTAAGTTTAGGTTGTTCCAAACTTGAAAGTGGCAGCAACTGAAGGCAAATTGCCCAGTACTGTTTCTAACGTGGGGCAAAAAACCTGTTGCCTGCATGAAAACTGAGATGATGCCCAGGAAAAGGAGCAGGGGCAAAGAGGTAGCACAAATAGTTTGAAAGTTTGTTAAACCATGCCTGTGATATATCCTGTTTTTGCCTGGAGACTCCTGTTTTTTGACCAAACTCCCTCTCTCTCCTTCCCAGGAAACAAAATCTCCTGCTTAAGTAAAATTCTGTCGAAAATACCTATTCATGTTTTTTTTTTTTTTTGGTGGATAAAGAAACATAAAAAATAAGTTAGTGATGAACAATGTAACTGATAACTTTGTGTAACTAGTTGTTGATTCTTTTTAGTGCTTATTCTTGACAAAATAAATATATTAAATGTTTAAATTTTTTTTCTTGTTTTTGACACCATTTAAGGACAACCTCGTGATGTTAACGAAATCTCCCTACTAGCAGGACAATCTCCTGACTAATTTGACCCAAATCTCCCTTTTGAGCAAGTTGGAAATATCACAGGTATGGTTAAACCAGTACCTGAACCCAAACAAGTTTATGTGTTTCACACGTTTGTCTGGCAGTGATGGCCAGCTCAAGCAGTCATAGAGTGTGCAGTGATAGGTATGAGCAGGGGTTTGAAGGATGAATCAATAGAGGGCATTGCAATGGGTGCCTAGTTTTGATATGTGGCATTTTGAAGCAGTATCATAGATTACATCACCAAAAATCAATGACTCGCAGGACAGGCCTTTCAACCATGTTTTTGCGCTATCCCAGAGAAAGGCAATCACCAACTCTGAAGAGGGCACCAGCTTCCAATGTGATTTGGAAAACGATGCTCAGAAATGCAAGGAAAAGCCAAAGGACTTGTCCAAGATAACACCAAGGCATTTATTATGGGATGCAGAGGTTAGGGAGGAACCAACAGGGGTATGTATAGCCAGATCAGGGGCAGAAGCAAGGTATTTCTTGTTGCTGAAGAACATGGACACTGTTTCGGATTGACTGAGGGCAAGGCTATTTGTCTTGGGCCAACTGGAGATAGAGTTGAGGTTTACTTGAAGAACAGCAGAGATATTAGCTGAACAATGTCCAGATGCATATAGGATGATATCATCAGCGTATATGTGCATATGGAAGATTTTTGTAGAAAATGGCAGATTATTGATAAAAATGCTGAACAAGAGAGGCCCTAGAACACAGCTTTGTGTGACCACCATAGTGATTTGTTTTTTTGATAGATGTTTTTATTCTCCTTAGGCAGAATGGGTGGCTTCTTAGCCTTGTCCCCATGTTCTGCTGCTGTCTCTTACATCCTCTCAGTTGGGGGGTCCTATTCCCCATGGATTCCCCCCATGGTGAGGTGACAGGGGAGAGGGCTGTCCTCCCCCTCTGGATTACATATCCAAATATGTCCCACACCAGAGTGGCACAACAGGTTACTGAACAATAGGCAGGGCTTTCCAAACCCCATCCTCCATTTTTCCTCCTGTTTTCTCCCTAGATCCATGGATGTTTAATGAGCACAATGTGAATATGCTATCTCCACTGAGATGCTCTAGCACTCTCTATGCAGGATCCATTCCTACTGTGTTACTTGCTTGTGCTGCCACCCAGATATCTCTAATTGGCAGTCAACAACAAGGCACAGCAACTCCCTTCCCCAAGGCAGGAGAGTCCTTTGGTCTCTGTATCCTCCCTCACCTTTCCAGCCCCCGAGCAACCCACATCCATTTCCAAACCTGGTTCGCCAGTGTGGTAGGAGGTAAGGCACCCAGTATCTCTACTCTCCATGCCACTGGGCCAGCCTTACCACTATAGAGATTTGCCTGGGATTGGATAAAGCAGAGCCTGTAAAAACAGACTGAGATACAGTTTAACCCAGGCAATCATCCTAAGGTTAGAAAAGCTACTATGGACATCAGCTGACACCTGGTGTTCTATGGTCAGACTGCGATCCGTGATGATGCCAGATTCTTTATCCTATTGCTTGCTGAGAGGTGATAGTCTCACACTGTAATCCAGCTACTCCCCTCTCTTTCCTGTAAGTTTCTCAGAGCCCATATCCTCTAGTAACACTTCTGTCTTGTCTAGATTCAGTCCTAACCAGCTGGAGGCCATCCACTTGCTGATATCTGATAAACAGCTATTCAGTATGTTGACAGTATCTGCCTCCCCTGAGACAAACAGATACAGTTGAGTGTTATCCGCATAGCAAGGAAAACTCATCCCATGTTTTTGACTGACCTCCCACCATAACAACATATATACCACAAACAACATGGGAGACTAGATCAAACCCTAAGGCACCCGCAGCCAAAGGAAACACGGTGTAAGAAAAAATTTCCTAGTGCTACCTGTTGCACCCTGCAAAAAAGGTAGGACTTAAAACACTTTGAACAGTGCCAGAGAGCCATCTCAGGTGCCTCAGATGACCTGTTGAAACTTCATAGTCTATAGTGTCAAATACTGAAGAGAGACTGAGGAAAGTCATAGTGGAATGCTCTCCTTCATCCCTGTCTAGGAGATCATTTTGCACCCTGACTAGTGCTGTCTCCATACTGTGATGCCTTCTGAAACCCAACTGGAATGATTCATAGATAGATAATTCCTCCAGATGAAACCTGGGTAGCCCTGCCACTACCTCGTCTATAGTCTTCCCCAAAAAGGGAAGATTTGAGACAGATCTGTGATTGGATAAGATGGCAGGGTCCAATGATGACTTCTTTATAGGATGGAAAGTGGATCCTGAGGATCGCTACAGTGGCAGGAAGGGAAGGAGAGCTGGATGACATTGTCCATCTGGGGACTTATGACTTGGCTAAGGACAGGGAGGGGACAGTACAGGAGGAGTTCAGGGTATGTGGGAGGGGTCTTAGACAGATAGCAAGATCAGTGGCCTTTTCTGAGGTGCTGCCTGTCTATGGCAGTGGGAGGATAGGGTGCCCTGTACCATGAGCTTCAAGCAGTGGTTAAGGGAATGGTGTAAAGAGGAGGGGTTTGGCTACATTGCAGACGGGGGTAACACCTGGAGGGATAAAGGCCTGTACAGGGGAGATGGCCTGCATTGGTCTGGGAAGTGGGTGCAGTCCTCAATGAACAATTTAAATATTACATTACCAAACATTTCAACTAGATGGGGGGTGGCAGAAGGAATCAGGGAGACATAACCTGCCCCCCTTTACAAACTGGAGTATTCAGGAAGGAGAACAATAAGGGAGACAAATCTTCAAGGATTCCAAAAAGAAAGAAAGAAAAATAAATTAGTAGTAATGAAGACAGATGAGAATGAGAACAGAGGCAGTAAGGAGAGAGAGAGAGAGAGCAAAAGAGAAAATAGGGAGCCAAAGAGCAGGCTGGTACTAGAAGTTGGAAGGCCATGTGTGCCAACACTCGAAGTCTGGGAAATAAAATTCTGGACTTACAGGCCATTATGGAAGAGGCTGACCTAGTCATTGTTACCATCACAGATCATGGTGCACTGAGAACCATGACTGGGATATAGCTATACCAGGCAATATTCTATCAGGAAAGACAAGGTGGAGATAAAAGGGGGAAGAGTTGCTTTTTATGATAGAGATAACATAAAAGCGACAGAGGTAAAGGAAATACTGGGAGGGGTGGAGATACTGTCGGTCACCCTTGAAATGGATAATGGAACCAATATTCACACTGGTGTGATCTACAAACTTTCAGCATGGGGGGGAGCAGTTGGATGAAGTTCAAAAAAATGGCAAATAAGGGGATGGTGCTGCTCATGTGGGACTTCAGTATGCCGGATGTAGACTGGAACATCCAAACTGCAGCTTCAGCTAGGAGCAGGGACTCCCTACAGGGGGCATTCCTCAGGAAACTAGTTAGGGAGCCCACTCATGTGGGGCAATACTGGACCTTGTACTAACTAACGGGGATAATGTTGCAGACATCATGGTGGTGGCCGCCTGAGGACCAGTGATCACCATACTGTGTGGTTCAGTTTAAGTACTGGGGCAGAATCAAACCACACAAGGATGAGTGTCCTGGACTTCAAGGGGGGCCAATTTTAAAAAGATGGGGAATGCCTCAAGGAAACCTTGGATGGAAGCAGGGGCTTGGGTAGAGTGGAGGAACTTTGGGTGAAGCTAAAAGGGGGCATAGTAAAGGCAACAAACCTCTGTATCAGGCTAGTAATCAAAGGCAAGAGGAAAAAGAGACCATTATGGTTCTCTAAGGAAGTGGCTGGGAAGGTAAGGGGAAAGAAGTTAGCATTCAGGAGGTATAACAAGACACAGAAAGAAGAGGCTAGGGAACTACATAGATACTGTTGGCAGATAAGGGCCCGCCAGGGACATCCAGTCTGCCCGCTTATGCTACTGATATGTTGTAGTGACCCCATCTGGCTGGCTTTAGCTTTTGTCTTCTCTAATATTCCTTTATTCCTGTCCCATGCATGTTTAAAGCTTGCCACCATATGGGCAGCCATCACTTCCTGGGGCAGGCTATTCCATGCATCCACCACCCTCTCTGTCAAAAAGAACGTAGCCCTTATGCAACCACCCACCAGTCTCATATCATGTCCTCTTGTTATGGCACTACTATTAAACTGGAATAGGTTGTCCCCTTCCTCTTTGTTCATGCCCTTGAGGTATTTGAATGTTTTTGTCATGTCACCTGTCTCTCTCCTTTGCTCCGGTGTGTACAAATTGAGGTCTCTGACTCTTTCCTCATAAGGCTTGTGATATAGACCCTTCATCATTTTGGTCCCCCTCCTCTGCACTGTCTCTATTTTGTCAATGTGCTTACGAAAGTGTAGCCTTCAGAACTGGACACAGTACTCAAGGTGAGGCCTCACCAGAGTCCTGTACAGTGGAACAATAACCTCACTCCTTTGGCTTGTGATTCCCCTTCCAGTGCACCCCAACATCCCAGTGGTCTTCCCCACCACCTTGGCCATCTGCCTTGTGGCCTGAAGGTCATCTGTGATTATGACCTCCAAATCCCTCTCTTCCTTAGAAGCTGCCAACAGCTCTCCCCCCAACCTGTAACTTGTTCCAGGGTTCCTGCTCCCCACATGTGCATGATTTTGCATTTTTTTGCATTAAATCTTACTTGCCATGCATCTGACTATCTCTCCAACCATTCCGGGTTCTTTGTCATCCTTTCCACCCCCATCTTGTTGCAGATTTTGGTGTCATCCGCAAACAGGCAAACCTTTCTCTCCAGCCCATTTGCAATGTCATTGATTAAGACATTGAAGAGGACTAGCCCCAGAACTGACCCTTGAGGTACCCCACTGGTTACCACCCTTTCCTCTGATTGGGTTCCATTTACCATTATTCTCGGTTTTCATTCCTTTAACCAATTTTCAATCCAGTTTACTACCTAGTGTCCCATCCTTATGCTTCCTAGCTTGTTTACCAGTCTACTATGTGGGACAGTATCAATGGCTTTGATTAAATCTATGTAGGCAATGTCTACAGCCTCCCCTTGATCTACTTCCTTTGTCACCCAGTCAAAGAAATCTATTAGATTAGTTTGATAGGACCATCCCGTGGTGAACTAATGTTGCCTGGGATCCAACATCCCCATGACTTCTAGGTACTCCACTATTCTTTCCATGAAGAGTGTCTCCATTATCTTTCCTACTACAGAGGTTAGACCAACTGGTCTGTAGTTTTCTGCATCTTCTTTACTCCCTCTCTTGTAAAGAGGGACAACATTTTCACTTCTCCAGTCCTCTGGGACCACTCCAGTTTCTAGGGACTCACTGAACAGGTCTGCCAGTTCATTTCTCAGTTCCCTTATGACCCTGGGTTATATGCCATCTGGACTCATGGTTTTGTCCACCTTGATCTTTGCAAGCTCTTCTAGGAAACTCTCCTCTGTGAAAAGACTGGAGTTTACCTCCTTTTCCTCTATTCCTTTAAATTCTAGCTGTGGGCTCTGCCCATGTGCTTCCACAGTGAAGCTTGAACAGAAATATTCATTCAGGATCATTGCTTTCTCCCTGTCTCCCTCCACTATCTGTCCCTTGGCTCCTTGAAGCTTAGCTACTCCTCCCTTTGCCTTCCTTCTGTCACTGAAGTACCTGAAGAATGTCTTGTCTCCCTTTGTAACCGATTGAGCTATTCACTCCTTGGTTTGTGCTTTAGTGCTTCTCACTGCTTTTCCTGCCTCTCTCAGACACTTCTGGTACATCTCCCTGCCCTCATCTCTTTGTGTCTCCTTATACTTCCTGAAGGCTAGCTTCTCGGCCCTTACCTTTTCAGCCACCGGCCCCCTTGAGAAACAAAGTGGTTTTCTTCTCCTTTTTCCCCTCTTCTATTGACCTAACACATTGTTTTGTGACCTCTGCTATGGCCTCCTTGATGTGTGCTCATTGCTCCTCAACGTCCCCCCATCTCCCTTTTTTCCAGGATTTCTCTAAGCTGAAGTCTCATCCTGGTAAAGTCAGCCCTTCTGAAGTTCAGGACTCTTGCCTTCATATGGATTGACTGAATCCCTGTGTCCACCTTGAACCACACCATATGGTGGTCACTGGACCCTAACTGACTTTCCACATCAAGCCCTGTTATCCTGTCCCCATTGGTCAGAACCAGATCCAAGATTGCCTGCTCTCTGGTAGGTTCCTGCACCAGTTGCTTAAGGCTAGCCCCCTCAAGGGAGTCAATGAAGTCCTGTGCCCTGGCTGAGGCACCTGCTGGGATGGACCAGTATATTTCTTGCATGTTAAAGTCTCCCATTAGCAGTACCTCCATCTTTGCTGACATTTCATGCATGTTTTCTAGCAGCAGTTTGTCAGTTTCTTTTGCCTGAGCTGGGGGTCTGTAAATGACCCCTGTGTGAATGGCTGTTCTATTGCCTGGCTCAAAGGTGACCCAAATTTCCTCTGTTTCCTCATGCCTGTTCTGAATTTCCATTGCCTTAATGCTTTCTTTGATATAGAGGGCAATCCCCCCTTCCCTTTTACCTTCCCTGTCTTTTCTGAACAGAGCATAACCCGGTACACTTATGTCCCAGCTGTGGTTCCTGGTTTACCATGTTTCAGTTCTGGCCACTATGTCCAGATTATCCTCTGTCATTACAGCCATCAAGTCTGGGACCTTGTTTCCCAGACTGCGGGCATTCATCTGCATGACTTTCCATGAAAAGTGGCATCCTGTCAGCCCATCCTTGTGTTTAGCCCCTTGTTTCATCCTACTGTTCCTGGCATATGCTATGTGATGCTTCCCTTTTACTACCTTTGTTAATGATTATATCACCTGGCCCTGTGTGCAGCCTTTTCTGTCCTGTGGTACTGGTGAATCTGCCCCCAGCATAACGTCCTGATTCTGCTCGTCATGTGCCCTTAACCTGTGGGGGAGGTCTGCCTGAATCTCCCCACTTCTGACAGCTCCCCAGTGGCTAGTTTAAATGCTTGCTCAGGAAGCACGTAAATGTCTTACTGAGGACAGGCATTCCCTCCATGGAAGAATGCAGATCATCTCTTGTATATGGTAGGCATACATCATCCCAGGTGGTACCCAAGTTCCCAATGTAGCCAAAGCTGTTTTCCCCACACCAGTCCTTCAATCACTTGTTGAAGCTATTGATGCCTTGGTTTCTTTCCTGCCTCCTTCCCCTGACTGGTATCATCTTTGAGAATGTAACAGAGTCAGCTACCTCCCCCAGATGCCCTACCCAAATCCCTAAAATCATCCTGAACCTTTTCCAAAACTAGCCCTGTCTTTGGCTAGGTCATTTGTCCTCAGATGGACAATGATGTACAGCCCCCCAAGCCACAGCCTTAGTGACCTTGTGGATCCTCTCCTTCCCCTCACTCTGAGCTGTGCCTCCTAGGAGACACTTTACCTCCCTCTCCATCTTTATGTCTGACCCCAGCTCCATACCCTGAACTATCAAGTCCCCCACCAGGAAATGCTTCCTCCTCACCCTCCCCGGTTTCTCTGGCCCCAAACCCAGAGCACCCAATCTGGTGGGCCTGGTCATACTCCCTGGTCTCAAACTTGGGTTCCCTTGCAGAGCTCTCCCTCTCCTTGAGAACATTGTATTTGTTCTCTAGTTGGACCAGGTGGGGGATATGCTTGAGCTCCACCTTCCTCAAACTCCCTGAGCCCACCGCAGTCCACACAGCCTTCTGTCTTGGCAACCTCTGTGGCAGTTACTGGGGGTATGGTGGTCCCTGGGTGGGGGCAAAGGTTTCTAGTACTCCTGCCAGATGTGCACGAAGCCTGGCCACCTCCTCCCTCAGCCCAGACAGATGCCTACAAATGGGCAGCACCACAATTCCCAGAATGTTCTTCTGAACACCACTGCTTCACCCCCACTTAGCACTGTACCACTCCTTGTGCCATCCTTTGTACTCCTGATGTGTGCTCTTTTACCTCTCTACTTAAGTAGTGCATGTTTATTTTATTTTTTAATTTTTTTTGTACTGATGGTAATGTATCTGTTTGTGAGAGGGATGACCCATCCACTCTCTAGGGCCAACACCTATAAAAGGAGGCTTAGCTCAGGGGTGGGACTAAGGAAGCTCCCTAGCCAGAAACAATCAGCCCTAAAATCCTTCTTCTTGTACTGTTCCCCCCAATCACAATCAGCTGTGAAAAAAACAAAGTATTAGGTTAGAGCTCCATGCTCTGCCTCCGACAATGCCATGCTATGGGCTGAGAAGACTGAAAAAACACCCTGCAATATGAAATCTTGTACTTAACTGTTGTTGGAAGGTAAAGACCCATCAACTTAGAAACAGGCAGAACCTTACAGAAATTGAGTAGCAAACAGAATTTCCTAAGAGTCAGAAATCACTGAAAAGGAAGTTAAAAAACACAGAATTTAAAAGCAAGTCCCCTGTAATATGAAACCTTGTATTTAGCTGCTGTTTAAGGTAGAGACCCACCCACTTAGAAACAGGCAGAACATTCCAGAAACAGAGTAGCAAACAGAATTCCCTAACAGTCAGAAACCACTGAAAAGGAAGTTAAAAAAACACACAGAATTTAAAAGCAAATCCCCTGTAATATGAAACCTCACACTTATTGCTGTTGAAGGCAACTGACCTGAGGTAAGCTGACCCCCGGGAGAAGAGGGATGGACTTGCTTCAAATCTACATATGCATCAAGCAACCTATCAGGTGTACACAACCCATGATGTTATGAATGTGAAGTCCCTCAGAGATTATCCCCCACAATTTAAAAGCAAGTCCCCTGTAAAATGAAACCTTGTACTTAACTGTTGTTGAAGGTAGAGACCCACTCACTTAGAAACAGGCAGTAGAACCTTCCCGAAACTAAATAGCAAACAGAATTCTCTAAGAGTCAAAAACCACTGAAAAGGAAGTTAAAAAACACACAGAATTTAAAAGCAAGTCCCCTGCAATATGAAACATTGTACTTAACTGCTGTTGAAGGTAGAGACCAACCCACTTAGAAACAGGCAGAACCTTCCAGAAACTGAGTAGCAAACAGAATTCCCAAGAATCAGAAACCACTGAAAAGGAAGTTAAAAAAGCACACAGAATTGTGGCATTTTGGTGTTGGTCAGCCACTAAAGACCCTTATCTTCTTCTGTTTAGTCTGCCAGACTCATCTGTTGCTGCTGGTGAGGACCCCTTTGCTGGTACCGAACAAACTGAGTGGAACACAGAAATAAAGTGAATAAATGCTTTATTCTGTACAGCGGGATGTTCTTCTCCTGACATCTAGCACCAGACTGACTAATTCTCTGACAGGCATACATTGCACTGTTAGGCAGTGCAACAAATGGCTACATACAAGTTCTAAGTGCTCTTAAAGGGGTGGCAGCTAACAACATTAAGCCCCATACTTAATGTGTACTTCACATCACTCCTATGGTCATGAAAGTGAGTACCACGCGAACAAGCAATAACACACTATAACAGCTGAAAGATTTTTTTCCTTTAGAAGCACTTCAAGGCATGGCACATTTAAAACAAAACAGTACTCTACTGCAGGGAATAGCTGAGGAAAGGATCTGGACTTCATTGGAGACCAGTCTAAGTAGCACCAGGAGGAAGGGAAACACCATAGCAACTTGAAGCTTGATCAGGGTGACAAGTGCTACAATGCAGGGAAGGAAGAAGGGAATGGAGGGAAGGAAAGCAGAAGGAGGATACCTAGAAACACAGTGGAGACCAAGGAGGATGCTGGGAACCTTCACAAAGGAGACCCACAGGAGGGTGGCATGGGACCCCACAGGGGAAGGAAACAACTCTTGGGTGACTCCATTGTTAGAAATGTAGAACTGGGGGAGGAAGGGGAGAGGGAGGTAAGGTGCCTGCCTGGCACCATGGCTTGGAGGGACAGGGAGCGATTCCTCAGGATCGTAGGAGCAGCTGCACAGGGGAAGGAGTTGGATGTCATTGTCCACCTAGGTACAAATGATCTGGCTAAGAAAGGGATCAGAGCAGTGCAAGAAGCATTTGTGGAGATGGGGAGGGGTCTTAGACAAATAGCTTGTATGGTAACCTTCTCTGAGGTGCTGTCTGTCTATGGCATGGGTGAGGCTAGGGTGTGCCACACCATGGGATTCAATCATTGGCTGAAAAACTGGTGCAGAGCTCATGGATTTGGCTTCATTGGGGACTGGGAGTCCACCTTCAGGGATGCAGGCCTATATTGGTGTGATGGACTGCACCTGTCCAGGAGGGGAACCAGGATCCTAGGTGATAGGTTTAAATGCTTCATTGGCAAGCATTTAAACTAGCCAAGGGGGGAGGCACTGGAGAGGAGCAGGGAAATCCTAGCCCCCCCAAAAAATCAGGGTACTAAGTGAGGTAGACACCAACACAGAGATATCGATAGGGAGAAACGTTGAGGTAAATGGAGAAAGTGACAAACACAATAAGGAAAGGGATGCTGCAAAAGGAGTAAGGCCATCAAGAAATTGAGGGTAATGAGTACCAACATCCATAGTCTGGGCAGCAAGCTCCCTGAACTGGTGGCCTTGATGGAAGAGGGATGCCTGGATATCATAGCAGTCACAGAAACATGGTACACAGAGAACCATGACTGGGATGTTAACATACCTGGGTACACAACCTACTGGAGAGACAGGAAGGGGAGAAGAGGCAGTGGAGTAGCTCTTTATGTAAGGGAAGGGATAAAAACAACTGAACAAAAGAGTAAACAGGGAGGAAAGGAGGCACTGTGGGACACCTTAGAGACTGGAAATGGCACCACAATCTGCACAGGGGTTGTCTACAGACCCCCATGTCAGGCGGAAGGAATGGACAAGGATATGATAGAAGGCATACTTAGGATGGCAGAGAAAGGGGAGATACTGTTGATGGGGGACCTTAATATGCCAGATGTTAATTGGAGCACCTTTGCCGCAGCCACATCTAAAAGCAGGGCCATTCTCAATGCCCTTCAGGTGGCATGACTCAGACAGCTAGTTTTGGAACCTACTTGTGAGGGATTAATCTTAGACCTCATACTCTCAAATGGGGACAGTGAGAGGATCTCAGATCTAGAATTGGGTAGCCATTTGGGAACAAGTGACCACCAAACAGTGTGGTTCACAATAAACTCAGCTACAGAGTCAAGCCATACAAAAGTGAGGGTTCTAGACTTCAGGAGGGCTTTGTAGAGGAAAATTTTATAACAGACCTAATGCTGCACAATGTAACTGTGCAGAAAGCACCACAAAATGGCTGCAGAACTGAAACAATCTTCATGAAATGGTGGATAATGGAAAATTCCATAGCAAGCATGTCCTTGGTGGATGGTGGAAATTTCCATAGCACGCATTTCCTTGTAGTAATAGAAACATAGAAACATAGACTTTGACGGCAGATAAGGACCACTTGGCCCACCCAGTCTGCCCATTTCCCTACCTACTGGATAAGCTGCAGATTCTAGTTAACCAACAGCCTATTTCCTGCAACCCCCCACTATAATTGCCTTATGTCTGTCCCATGCATGTTTGAATTCCTCCACTGTTTTAGACCCCAAATGCCTTATAGATGATGTGGCTAAAGTAAGTTAGCATAATAATTAGCATAACCAGTCAGTAAGTGGCAGCAGTATTGTATTTAACATAGCATTAGCATAACCAATCAGCAGCTAACAGCAGTATTGTATGAAGTTTACTGTCCAATGAAGTTGTGCCATGACACTGTTATGGGACTAGGCAAGTGTATAAGAGAAGGAGGCTTACTATTGTAATCGGAGCTATGCAATAACAACCTGGGGAGCTGGCTCTCCATATGCATACGTGAATAAATGGTTTGAACTCTGCACGAGACTGTTTCTTTGTCTCTGTATAACAAGTAGGAAATTTCCACGACAGCTTACTTTGGCAAGATGGGAGAGTGCTTTAGAAAAGCACTAGCAAACAGGCTTGAAGGAGGGGTGGAGCAACAATGGGAAATATCAAAAGTGCCATCACAGTGGCAACAAGCGTTTGTGTGCAGCAAATAAACAAATCAAAATGAATGAAAAAGCCACTATGGTTCTCAAAAGAGGTGGCGGTGAAGGATAGGGAGAAAAATATAGCATTTAGGAAGTATAAGGAAACACAGAAGGACCAGGACAGAGAACTGTACCAGTTAAGGCAGAAGGAAGCAGGGAGGGTAGTCAGAATAGCAAAGGCCCAAACTGAGGAAAAGATAGCCAACTTGTTAAGAAGGGGGATAAAACTTTTTATAGGAATATCAGGGAGCGTAGAAAGACAAAGGGAGGGATAGTGAGGCTGAACAGAATGGACGGTGGGTGGGCAGAGAGGGACAGTAAAAAAGCAGTGATACTGAATGAATACTTCTGCTCAGTATTCACAAAAGAGGAGATGGAGGAGGTGTCTAACCCAAGTAATGGAAGCACTCTGGATAGGGGGGTCGATCCCAGTCCTTTCACAGAAGAAAGGGCTCTGAAAGAACTCCTAAAACTAAAGGTGGACAAAGCAATGGGGCCAGGTGGAATTCACCCCAGAATTCTAAAAGAATTAAGCAGAGAACTAGTGACACCACTGATTACCCTTTTTAACAAATCATGGGAGGATGGTGTGGTACCTGAGGACTGGAGGAAGGCAGATGTGATTCCCCTTCACAAGAGTGGGAGCAAGACAGAGGCAGGAAACTACAGACCTGTCAGTTTGACCTCAATGGTAGGGAAAGTGATGGAATCACTTCTGAAGGAAATAATTGTTGAGTACCTAGAGGCCAGTGGGGCACAGGACTCAAGGCAGCATGGATTCACAGTGGGAAGGTCATGTTAGACAAATCTAATTGATTTCTTTAACGGGGTGACCAAAGTAGTAGGCCAGGGAGGAGCTGTGGACATGGCCTACCTAGACTTTATCAAGCCATTTGACACAGTCCCACACAAAAGATTAATAGTCAAATTTACCAGCCTGGGAGTGGGTCCCAGGGTGGTAGCCTGGGTTAAACATTGACTGAACAACAGAACACAGAAGGTAATTGTAAATGGAGTCCACTCTGAAGAAAGAGGGGTTACTTTTGGGGTACTGCAGGGTTCAGTACTGGGTCCAGTCCTTTTTAATGTCTTTATAAGTGATATTGCAGAGGGACTAGAAGGAAAAGTATGCCTCTTTGCAGATGACACAAAAATCTGCAACAGGGTTGAAACACAAGGAGGCATAGAAAGGATGAGAAGGGACTTGGCAAGGTTGGAAGAATGGTCAGAAGTTTGGCAGCTTGGATTCAATGCAAAGAAGTGTAAAATAATGCACCTGGGAAACAAAAAACACATACACGTGAGCAAACATTCTCAGCAATGGGACATATTAAAAACAAAAAACCAAAATCACCTGACTGACAGTAACCTATCTGCTGAACTGAGATGTGCCTGCACCCAACTTGTTCCAAACCTGAAATAGCTTGTTGAAAATATGGCAACCCAAAAGCCACATTAACATTAAAAATGATATAAAATACTATTTAATACTGTTTCAATTTTTTTAAGGTTGTTATACTGCATAAATAAAGTTTTTTTTGTATCCCAGCTGTCTCAAATTTGTCGATGTTTGTTAACATAGTCCCATGCATGACATGCATATTGGTGTGGCCCTCCAGGTGGTCTGAGGACTGCATATGTGGCCCTCAGGCTATTCCAAGTTGCCCACCACTGCCCTAATAGATCCTAAGCTCCTGAGGAAGCCCAGTGTTGGGTGAAAACATTTGGCGTACCTAGGGGATCATGGTGTTCTAAAACAATATTACAATAAAAATGCATTCCTTATGGTGAACTGAGTGGCTGGTCTCCAGATACTTTTTCTATTCTACATTGAGGTCAACCATTCAACCAGCACCCAATAGGAACATTTGGACTACTTTATACAAAGGGCACCCACTCACGTCCTCTTCCTTGAATCAGTTCCTGACAGGACAGGGTCAGGTCATTAAAAGTGACCCAGGAATTCTGTGCACTATCAGATACACATCACTTTATTCGATAAGTCCAGGATCCATTGCTGAACTTCTTATGTAATATTGTCTTGATCTGGTACACCAGTGTGTGTATGAGATAGTGTACTGAGAAGATAAAGAAGAAGGCTGAGAATAAGAAGTCCCAGGGACTTAATCTGGTTGATCAGGCAAAAAGGGATCTGGCTGGACAGTGTCAAGAGTGGGAAGATCTGTAGAAACTGGTTGCAAGTTGTCTGAAGGGATCTGAGAGGATGGCAGGCTCAGGTGCAGCTTCATTGTTGGGTGGACTCGGATCATCTGGATTGGTATTACTCAGGTACCCTGGTTTCAAGCTATTGATGTGAACTTTGTAGTGTACCAGCTTTCCATCAGACTTGTGGCGTAGATGAACGTGCACAAGAGGAAGCTTTTCTACAATGTAGAAGGGACCAGTCCAGGGGTGAAGCAGTTTTTTGGTGACACCCGGAGCTAGGACAGGTAGGTACAAGTATACAATGTCCCCAGTGGAAAAAGAAGGCTCATGTGGCTTGGCTGCAGACATTTTCTGCATTGCAGATTTTCTCTGGTGCAATGTGGTGATGGCAACATGTCTGGTAAGTTCAAGCTGTTCCAGCACTGGATTAATGAAGGAAGAAGCTGATTTTGGAACTTCTAGCAGTGAAAGATTTCTGTCCAGTGGAGTTCTTGGGTGATGTCCATGGACTAAGAAAAATGGAGTATACTTTGTACTGTCGACACAAGGGCTTGTGTTGTAAGCGAACTGGACAAGGGAACAAAATGATCCCAAGTGTCATGAGTTTCATCCAGGTACTTAGAGAGTATATTGAGGATGGTAGAAATCATCCTTTCACTTTGTCCATTGTATTGTGGATGACAACTGGTTGTGTGTGTCTTCTTTATGTTGAGAAGTTTGCATGTTTCTTGGACAATGGTTAAAAAGTAGTTAGTGCACTTGCCTGAATGCAGGTACAATGGGGTACTGTGACAACAAATGACTTTGTTGAGGAAGACACTTGCCACTGTGGCAGTTTTAATGTCTTTCAGGGGGACTAGTTCCAAATACTTAGGTAGTCCACAAAAACAAGCATGTATTCATTGCAGGAGTCAGAGCATGTGGGTAAAGGCCCAAGAATATCTGTGCTGACTCTGGAATGGTTCAGTGGCTACTGACATTGGAATGATGTGTGCCTTTGTCAGTTTGGCAGGAGGCTTTCTTTTGGAGCAGGGCTGGCAGGATTTGACAAATTGGACTATGTCCTTGTTCATGTGAGGCCAGAAGAAGTGAAGCCTTGTCTTTTCGAGAGTTCTGTGGATTCCCATATGATCTCGGAAAAGTGGAGAGGCAAGAATGGATAGAAGAACTTGATTGATTAGAGAGGCTGGCACAACTAACTGCATATGAATTCTATCCATGTGATAACCCTTGCCTTCCTTGGCCCAAATGTGGAAAAGCACACTGTCATTGAGGAAGTATTGCAAAGCAAAGAAAAGTACATCCTGGTGATGCTTCTTTTGTTGCAGTAAGGTTCCAGACTCTAATTATGTGATTATGTCTGTGAATTGTGGATCAGTTATTTGTTGCATTTTGATCATTGCCAAGGAGAGGTCAGAAGTAGAAGAGATGAGAAGCTCTTCGGCTGCTTGCAGTAAGTGAGGAGTTGTGTGTCTTTCTGTAGAAGCAGTTGGTAGCAGCAAAGTAATCTGAGATGCTGTAGGAATGTCCACAGGAAGCACATCCATGGCATGTAAGGGAAGAGTTTGTAAGCAGGATTCTTCATTTGTTGAGGAAGATGCGGAGGGATGTCGTCTCCAGTTTACACCATCAGCATTTGAATAAACTCGACCTGGTCTATACTGAATTTCAAAGTTGTAGAATTGCAGCATGGCAGTTCATTGGGTGAACTTACCTACTGGCTCCTTCATTTCGAATAGCTACAGTATCTGAGGGCAGAGTGATCAACGATAGCTGTAAAGAAGTAGTAGTGAAGGTAGCAGTCAAATTTCTTTATAGCAAATACCATGGTTAGACATTCTTTTTCTGTGATGCCATAGTTCTGCTCAGCTGAGGAAAGAGGGCATCAGGCATAGAAGACAACTTGTTCTGTTCCATCTTGAATGTGACGTAGCTCAACGCCCAGTGCAAAGGAACTAGCATTTCAGTAGAGCTTGAAGAGTTGGTCAGACCTTGGGTAGGCCAATACTGGAGAAGATATTAGGTTTTCTTTCAAGGTTTCAAAGGCTTCTTTTCATTCGGAAGTCCAAGTATAATCACATCCCTTTTTTGGTGAGGGCATACAATGGAGCTGCAATCCTGGCATAGTTGCAAATGAACTTTCAGTGGTAGCCAGACAAGCCCAGAAAAGCTCAAAGGTCTTTGAGAGTGATAGGTTCTGGATAGTCTTTGACTGCTGAAAGGTTGTCTGGGTCTGGAGAGATGCCTTGAGAACTAACAACATATCTCAGGTAATGAATTTGATGCTGTGCAAAACAACACTTCTCTGGGAGAAGCTTAAGACATTCAAACACTTCTTTGAGATGTTGGAGGTGCTCTGGCAAAGTTCTGCTGAAGACAATAACATTGTACTGGCAGAGTAGGCAAGATTTCCTAGACAACCCACATAGTACAGAGTCCATAACACATTGGAATGTGGCTGGACTATTCCGAGGTCCCATAGGCAAATGTTTGAATTCAAAAAGTCCCAAGTGGCGGCTTCATGCTGTGTATGGATAAGAAGCTTGATCAATGGAAACTTGGTAGAACTCACTCTGAAGGTCTAGAGAGGTGAAGTAAGCAGGGCTGACCACATCAAGACTCTCTAAAGCATCTTAGGTTGTAGGTAAGGGATGAGCATCCTGCATTGTGTAGGCATTGAGCTTTCTGTAGTCTACCACAAAGTGATGCCCTTTGTCCTTCTTTACCACCAGCAGGCAAGGTGCACCCCAGGGACTTGTAGACTCTTCAACAATGTTTTGTTCCAGCAGGTCTTTGATTATGTCCTCTGGGACTTGTTTCTGTTTGTTTCCAACTTTGTAGGTTCACTGATGGATTGGTTTCTGGTTGGGCTGCACTTCAATGGTGTGTTGCAGGACATCATAGCATCCAAGCTTGTTATCTGGACCTACAAAGACATCTAGGTAATTCTCCAGGAATTTCAAAAGTTGTTGCTTTTCTGTTGGAGATGCTGGAAGTTTTGAAAAGGACAGTCTCTTACTGAGTGGTAACTCTGGTGAAGCTGGAGTGGTCATGATAGTATTGACAGGACTAGAGTTGGTGAAACCAGGCTGAGGTTCTTGCATGAGAT
Source organism: Neoceratodus forsteri (assembly GCA_016271365.2). Lineage (NCBI taxonomy): Eukaryota > Metazoa > Chordata > Ceratodontiformes > Ceratodontidae > Neoceratodus > Neoceratodus forsteri. The sequence continues at coordinate 876,557,319 of CM028131.1, read as the reverse complement.
GGAGCTGGTCCCCTGTAGACAAGCAGACACACTTTCTGATGTTGGCACCCATTGAGATGACTACTGGCTCATCTGTGAAGTTGCAGCATTTTTGGAAGACCGTCTCTATACACTGCAGACATGGTGTTTCCTGGGAGAAGACCTGATGAATGCAGAGTGAGGGATCCCATGACGATGCCAACAGCACCTTGTGGAAGTGATTCACGTTGAATTTTGACAATCAAAACCATCTCTGTTTGAGGAGGCCAGTGACTGATTCTGTAGCTGTGAGTTGCCTCTGAGGATCTAGTGAAAATTTGTTAATGCAAATTCTAGGATGGCTTTGTGAGCTTTGAGGAAGTCCAGGCCAAGAATCACTGCAGGTTGTACATCAGGCACTAGGTTGAACTTGACAGTAGTTTGTTGTGAGCCAAAGTGTAGCTTGAAATGAACCACCCCTGTGATAAGTACTGTAGCTGTGCTTGCTGTGATGATGTACTTTAGGTCAGCTGGAGAGACATTAGGTATGTGATGAATAGCTTGGTTGTTCAGAATACTGTTGTTGATAACTGAGATTTCTGCTCTAGTGTTGACCAAGGTGTAGATGGACCAATCTCCGATAGTTACAGGCACATAGTTTGCTAGGAGAGATGATCTGATAACAGGTACCTTTGGCCCTGAGAGTGAGAAGGTGCCTGAGTTAGCAGTTAGAGGGTGTGATTTGCTTGAATTGCAAGAGTCAGAGGGGTGGTCAGTTGTTGTGTTCCTCTGCTCATGGGAGTAGCTGCATTCTTCGTGCTGATTGTACTATGGTAGGCATCTCTGGCTCCTTCGATTTCTGTTTTGATACTGTAACTTTTGGCTGACAGCAGCAGTGTGTCCCCTGAATCCACACCACTGGCAGGTCACTGGTTCTCATGCAGGGGGAGGTGACTCAAGTCACTGTTGAAATGGTTGAAGAGCATTGACAGAGGTAGCAGAAGAAGCAGTTATGCTGAGGTGCAGACTAGTTAGTTGTTAGTTGTGGTGAGCATCTCTATCATTGATTGCTGCTGCTGGACACATGTTACAAGTGCAGCTAACTGTGGTGACTGAGGCACTTGTGCACTGGTGGCTGGGGCATTGATATGGACTCTTGTGTGGGTTGAGCAGCTTGGATTGTGTCCATCCAGATTGTAGGTTTCTGTTGGATTAGATAAAGACAGAGTTGAGGAAGCAGTCTCCAGACAAAGGTTATGATTTGCTCTTTCTCAGTCTTCTGCAGATGTTTGCACCATGACTCAGTGTCCACTATGAATTCTTCTTGAGACTTAGAGGGCTGCATGGTGCATGCCCACAGCTGTTGTTCCAATACCCAGGGTGGAGGTGCTTGGAGAAAATGGTATTTGAAAGTTGCATACAGGGTGGCAGTGTCCCCTTTGACTTGTTCTGGAAGTGCGTTGAGCCAGGTAATGGCTGTCCCTCTCTGAAACAAGCACAAGGCATTGGAAATACGCAAAGGAAATTCAGGCTTGGAATTGTTCAAGCTAGTCGACAGCATCTTCATGAGGCAAGGCCAAGAAGAGTACTGGATGTATGTTGGTGTGGACCATGGACTGTGGTAAAATAGCTTTAATGTAGGCCAGGCCATCATGAATTGCTTGCATGGCTGGTGCTCCTTGAGCTGAGATGGAAGACTGGATGTCATGCAGGATAGTTTCTATTTTATAGCCTCATGCCCTTGAGGTGGGTGAAGGTAGAACTCCGGACACTCTGGCACCCATATCTGCATTGTCTTTGGACATTGTGGTTGGAGATGAGCTGTGTTTCACTGAGTGAAAGTCATAAGGATGAGAAGGAGTTGCCATCATGCAGGACATGGAATGTTGTGGAATAAATGAAGTGCCGAGCAGAAACTAATTTTGTAGACAAAAGTAAAATTATTTGTAAGCAAAGATCATCAAATCATGTCTTAATAAACAATTTCCACTCAAGTCAGTGTTGTTTGTTATTTAAATAAAGGTTTCATTGCAAAAATCAACTATTTGTTGCAGTGTCCATTCATTTCAATAGGTCTGACATTGATTTCAAAGGAGTGAGGTCATTTTGTGCCCTTCATAAGATGGCTGCCCAACTTTGACATACAGTTCCTGTATTCCAGATGGTAGCAAGATGGCTGCCAACAGGGGTGTTATGGGTCACTTCCTGTTTTGTTGTTTTGTGAAACAAAGATGGAGGATTCTTGTCATGAGTCTGCCTGGCTGATCGGCAATGGCTAAAATGGTGATTGCCGTGCTGATATCCTTCCTCCCCAACCCTGGTACAGAAAAATGGCAGGCTTTCTGTGTTTTGGGTGAGTGACAATTTGCTGGGGGAATTTCTGTATTTATTTGACTGCTTTTTTTCGTGTATTGTGCTACCTTGTGGTTTATATTTTTTTCTGTAGTCTCCCAGCTGTTTCTCCATTCAGTTTATGTTCTGCCCCCAGGTTTTTTTTATTCAGTATTGCTTTTCCCTTGTAATGCAGATGCTGTGCTTCCAGTTTTATTTGGTTTGTTTTTTGTGCTCCACAGCAGCAGGGTAGACAGTCTGGGGGGGTAAATAAAATAAGAGGGGATCTGAAATAGTTAGAGGAGTTGTCAAGGATATGGCAACTGAACTTCAATAAAAAATGTGCACAATCATGCAGTTTAGACACAGAAACCTATGGGAGGAGTACAAATATTGGGAGGAGAGATATTGATGACCACCAAACAGGATAGAGATCTGGGAGTATCGTATCTGATGACCTAAAGGTGGTTAGGCAGTGTGACAAGGCAGTCAGGAAAGATAACGGGATGCTGGCATGAATATGGAGGAGAATCACCAGCAGAAAGAGGGAGCTGGTGTTACTCTTGTATAGGTCACTGATGAGATCTCACCTGGAGTATTATGTTCAGTTCTGGAGACCTTAACTCTGTAAAGACATAGAAAGAGTGGAGGCGGTTCAGAGGAGGGCAACCAAAATGGTGTAGGGTCTACATTGAAAGCACTATGAGGAAAGACTGAAGGACCTTAAAATGTATACCCTGGAGAAACTGAGGGAGGAGGGCATATGACAGAATCTTTATAATACCTCACAGGTATAAATATGGTTCAAGAGGGAAGCATTTTTCAGAAAAAATGGATGCTCAAGGACAAGAGATCATGCTATGAAACGGGAGGGGGTAGACTCAGGGGAGATGTGAGGAAGTACCTCTTCATGGAGAGGATGTTGGATGCCTGGAACATCCTCCCAGCAAAAGTGGTGGGGGCTAAAACTGTAATGGGGTTCAAGAAAGCATGGGATAGTCATTAGGGAATCTTAGTGATAAGACAAGGGAGGGATAAGCCAGAGATCTAGTAGTTCAAGTTCAGGTTTATTGCAGGAAAACTAACTTCATTGAGCAAGTTCATTCACAAGGAGGTCCTAATGTATACATACCAACAAGACTAACATAACATACAGTAATTGTGCACTACAGAAATTAAGTGCTAATCCTATACTTGTGCGACAAGTGTTTAGGTAGTACTCCATAACGCTTGAAGTAGGTCTTCACACTCTTACATAACGTGCTGTAACTGTTTATATGGGCCAATAGGCTTGACAAACATAGAAACATAGAATTTGACGGCAGATAAGGACCGCTTGGCCCACCCAGTCTGCCCATTTCCCTACCTGATGGATAAGTTGCAGATCCTAGTTAACCAGCAGCCTACTTCTTCCTACCCCCAACCCCTAGAATTGCCTTATGACTGTCCCATGCATGCTTGAATTCCACCACTGTTTTTGACTCCACAACCACCTCTGGAAGGCCGTTCGATACATCCACAATCCTCTCTGTGAAAAAATACTTCCTTAAATTACCTCTGAGCCGCCCCCCTTCTATCTTCAAATTGTGCCCCCTTGTTCTTGCACACCTCTTTTTTTGAAAGATGCTACCCTCTTGGACTTTGTTGATTCCCTTGAGGTACTTGAAAGTTTCTATCATGTCCCCCTCTCCCTCCTTTCCTCGAGGCTATACATATTAAGCTCCTTAAGTCTCTCTTCATATGTCTTCTGGTGCAGACCCTGCACCATTTTGTGTCCCTCCTCTGGACAGCTTCCATCCTGTCTATGTCTTTGTGGAGATTGGGTCTCGCAGTACTCCAGATGTGGTCTCACCAGCTGTCTGTACAGAGGGATAATAACTTCTTGTTTTCTACTGGTGATGCCTCTCCCTATGCATCTCAGTATTCCCCCAGCCCTCCTTGCCGCCCTCTCACATTGCTTGCCCACCTTTAGGTCATCTGATATGACTAACCCCAGGTCCTTTTCCATTTTTGTTGTTGTTAGTATCTCACCCTCCATTGTGTACTCTTCCCCTGGGTTTTTGTTTCCCAGGTGCATTACCTTGCACTTCTTAGCATTGAATCTAAGCTGCCATACATTTGACCATTCCTCTAACCTTGCCAAGTCCCTTCTCATCCTTTCCACCCCACCTTGTGCATCAACTCTGTTGCAGATCTTTGTGTCATCTGCAAAGAGACATACTTTTCCTTCCAGTCCCTCTGCAATGTCATTATAAAGACATTGAAGAGGACCTGATCTAATACTGAATCCTCGAAATTTGCCTACTAACCCTCCTTTTTCAGAGTGGACTCCATTTACTATTACTCTGTGTCCTATTCTCCAGCCAATTCTTTACCCAGGCTGTCATCTTGGGACCCACTCCCAGGCTGGCTAACTTGTATATTAATCTTTTGTGTGGGACTGTGTCAAATGCCTTGCTAAAGTCTAGGTAGGCCATGTCCACAGCCCCTCCCTGATCAACTACTTTGGTCACCCAGTCAAAGAAATCTCTCAGATTTGTCTGGCATGACCTTCCCGCTGAGAATCCATGCTGCCTTGGGTCCTGTGCCCCTCTGGCCTTTAAATACTCAACAATTCTTTCCTTCAGAAGTGATTCCATTATTTCCCTACCACTGAGGTTAAACTAACAGGTCTGTAGTTTCCTGCTGCTGCCTTGCTCCCACTTTTGTGAAGGGGAATCACATCTGCCCTCCTCCAGTCCTAGAAGTGTGGGTTTTAGCGGCAGCTGCAGACATCTTTTATTTTTTCATTAGATAGCTTTTTAAAGAGGCTAACAGAGACTACTTTGGGTAGTTTCAAAGACAGTTGTAGCTGATTCCAAATACCAGGGAGGGTAACGGAGAAGGCGCGCTTGCTAAAGGAAGTACGAGTCTTTGGGACATTCAGGAAGATAAGGTATGACTTCCTGAGTGAATACTGTAAGTACTGTGGCAGGTATGGATAAGGGAAGTTAGACAACTAGGAAGTTTGTTAAGTAGAAGCTTTAGGGTCCAGGTACCAGCATGGAGAGTACATCTGGTAGTGAGGGACATCCAACCTATGGCTGAGTACAGGTCGCAGTGATGCATTTGGCATGGGGAGTTCGTAATGAAGCGCAGGGCATGGTGATAGAGGATGTCCAGTTTATTTAGATTTGAGGTTGAAGAAGAGGTATAGAGAAAGTCCCCATAGTCTAGTAGCAGGAGGAATGTGGCCTGTATAAGTCTAGTTCTAATTTCGAGTGGGAAAAGTGACCTGTTGCAGAACAGGAAGCCTAACCATATTTTTAGTCTTCTAGAAAGGTAATTCAAGTGTTCTGTGAAGGTGAGCTTGCTGTCTAGCCAGAATCCAAGGCATTTAAATTTTGGGGTGACTTCCTGTGGCTCACCTAGGGAGGTAACTATAAAGTCCTTAGGCAGGGAGGTAGATACAGAGGACAAAGTATTGGAGGAGAAGATCATAGCTTTGGTTTTCTTAGTGTTTAGAAGAAGTTTGGAGTTAATGAGATTGCATTCGAGCTGAGCAAAGTCGGCTTGGAGGACATCTCTAACTTCAGGTAGGGACGCGTCGGATGTATAGAGAACTGTATCTTCTGAGAAGAAGTGGAGCTTTGATTTGAGTATATGATGGTCAAGATCATTAATGTATATAGAGAGAAGAGGATGGGACCTAAGATGGATCCTTGTGGGACTCCCCTAGTGATTGGTAGAGGGAAGGAGAACGTGCCACCAGCTTTTATTTTTTTTGCATCCTTCCTGAAAGGTAACTTCTAAACCACAGGATGGTCGAAGGAGTGGCACCTATGTTAGTAAGGCTGCTTTCAATTAGGGAGTGGTCTAAGGTATTGAATGCTTTGCTAAGATCTAGGAATACAGCACCTGTGATCTTCTTTGAGTCCTTAGCGGATAGCCAATCATCAGTTATTTTAGTCAAAGCAGTAACGGTACTGTGGCTAGAGCGGGAGCCAGATTGGGCTGGATTCAGGAGCGAAAAAGTTTCCATGTGTTGTTTTAGTTGTGCATAAATCAACTTTTTGAAAACTTTAGAGAGGACAGGTAGAATAGAGATAGGTCTGTAATTGTTTAGATCACTTGGGTCTCCCGATTTATATAGAGGTAGGATGTGGGCTAATTTCCAGAATGAAGGGATGGTGGAGGACAAAATAGAAAGGTTAAAAATATGGAGGATGGGGCAGTCAGGTGAATGTAACCGAGTTTTAGGAAAAGCAGTTCAATTCCGTCGGCCCCTGCACTTTTCTTAGAGTCTAGATTTATAGGTGCATCTTCTTCTTCCTTGAAGCTAATGGGGAGTATTTGAAAGGGACAGGCTGCTGCTGAAGGAGTGGGATTAGAATTAACCTATTTACACATGCGGCATAAAGGGATGAGTCGAAGGCTAGGCCAGCAGTGACAAAGTGGGAGTTGAGTTCTTCAAGGATTTAGCTACTATTTTCTATGGTCATATTGTTTTTGATGATCTTAGTTGATAGAGGGGGAGCCACTGGCCATCCTTCGATGGACTTAAGGGTCTTCCAGATTTCCTGGGAGTCCCCTTTAGCCTGTTCTAATGTAGTGATATAGAAGTTGGCTTTGGCTGAATGGATACGTTTCACACAGGCCTTCCTGGGGGTTCTAAAAGCCTGCCAATCCACCGGGCACTTGGTATGCCTAGCCTTTGCCCATAGCTTATAATGCAAGGAGAGAGCGGTCTTAAGCTCATGTGAGAACCATGGGTGTGAGATGTTCCACATCCTGACTTTGATGAACGGTGCATGTTTATTTGCTAAGTGGTTAAATTTATCATTTAAGGCTGTGACCCCCTTATCTGGTGTTTTAGAGTGGTATAGATCTTGCCACCTTACCTTACTAAGGTCATTTAGGAAATTAGATATGTTGAATTTTTGGAAAGATCGTTTAGTTATAAGCTTATGTTGGTGCCAGATTTTAGCTTGTGACCTTGTACAGCCTACAATTCCATGTTCGCTCATATCATTATGAAATACTGCTGAGTGGAGGATTTTGTGGGGATGAGTAGTTAGTATAAGATCCAGAAGGGAGCTATTCGCTGTGTTCACCTTGTTAATTCTTGTAGGTTTGGACACTAACTGGGTAAGGCCAAGTTCATCGCAGAGAGATTTAAGAGTGTGCAATTTATGTGAGAGCCAATCCATGTTGAGATCCCCTAGGATTCAAACTTTGGAATTGGCAGAGGTAGTTAATGATTTAAGAATGTTAAGGATGTCAGTTCCAACACTTGGGGGGCTTGTGCCCACCTATAATAGTAATTCATTCCGTGGAGGGGAGGTGTAATTTTAGGGATACTATTTCGTATTCCATATGTTTGGAGCTGCAGTAGATATCACTAACTGAGAATTTGGATTTGGTGTAAATAACTACTTCCCCTTCCCTGGATTCCCCATCTGCTCTATAAAGCTTGTAGCCCAGGAGGGTAACTTGCTGGTCCAGGGTAGATTTTTTTAGCCAGAATTCTGTGATAATGATGAGATTGGGCTCTGTGTGGAAAGCCCAAGCTTGTAACTGGTTAATTTTTTTGGGCAGGCTTAGAATATTAACTAGCATTATTTTAAGACCTGAGGCTGATGGCAAAATCTAAAGGAGAATTAAGCAGGGTGGGTGGGCCAGGGTTTACCTCTATGTTGCCTGAGCATAGTAGTAATAGAAGTAATAATTTCTTAAGTGAGCATAGGAAAGATCTAAACTCTTTGTCTCTGTTGTGCTGCTTATTAGAAAGTGTCAATGATGGTCTGGTGTTGCTGGTGTGCTTCAGGGAAGTACGGCACTGTAGGGATACGAGAGTGCTCTGAGCATCAATGGTGATGGAAGCAGGAAGTGTGATAGGGGAGCTAATGGGGTGAAGACAAGAGAAGGGGGGAATGCGAGATGGGGTTCGGTGCACCGGCAGGGGGCTTGGCTATCTGGGCACGGTGGGATGAATACTGGATTGGATCCTAATTCGTTGTTCATGCAAAGGGCAATAGGTGCACAGCAGGGAAACAGTAGGATACTGTAGGTGCAGTATGCCATGATTCAAGGATGGGGTGCGGTATAATGGTGGAAGGAAAGAGCACCTTGTCCTATTGCGTGGTGAAGGAGCACTGGCAATAGGTTCAGTTGTTTGGCCAATAGAGAGGTAGCAATGCCAGCTATGGGTGGGGTTAATGTGTATTTAATGGAGGCCTGGGAGGCGGTGGGGGGGTGGGATGAAAAACCAGCGAGGAGTGCTGAGTCTTTCGGGCGGAAAAAAGTCCAGTTCATATTCCGTGTCTCCTGGCCAATCGGGGGCGTCCAGTAAGAGGTGCCCGAGTTCTGATTGGCTGTAGAGGGGCTGTACCTTAGATGGAGAAGAGTCCGGACAAGGCAGTGTGGTCAGCGGCTTCGGAAGCACCGTCCGACCGGAGAGCTGGGTCTGGCCGTGGAGCGAGGGCTATCCTCAGTCACGGGGGGACGCTGGGAAGAGAGAGAGAAAAACAAGATTTATAGGCAGCTAGGACACAGACAGACAGTGGCATGGAGAGAAAAATTAGCAGTTCAAAAGGGGTGGTTAGTTTAGGTGCCAAAGTGGCTGTAAGCAACTTAACCACTTTAACCTTATCTTTAACAGAGCTGTAATCACTTTTAGCAACAACAACAGAGAAATATTTTTAAATGAGCAGTAATTTGAGCCCAACAGTTGAAGACAGTCTTTTTGGGGAAAAACCAGCAAGGACGGCTAAGTCCTTTGGGCAGAAGAAAGCCCAGTTCAAATTCTGTTTCTCCTGGCCAATTGGGAGCATCCAGTAAGAGGCGCCCGAGTTCTGATTGGCTGTAGAGGGCTGTACCTTAGCTGGAAAAGAATCCAGGCAAGGCGGGGTGGTTGGTGGCTTCGGAAGCGCCGTCTGACCGGAGAGTTGGGTCTGGCCGTGGAGCAAGGGCTATCCCAGTCACGGGGGGCTGCTGGAAGGAGAGAGAGAAAAACAAGATTTATAGGCAGCTGGGGCACAGACAGACAATGGCATGGAGAGAAAAATTAGCAATTCAATGGGGGTACTTAGTTTAGGCACCAAAGCGGCTGTGAGCAACTTAACCACTTTAATCTTATCTTTAAAAGAGCTGTGATCACTTTTAGCAACAACAACAACAAGGAGAAATATTTTTCAACAAGCATTAATTTGAGTCCAACAGTTGAAGATAGTCTTTTTGGGGAAAAATTAGCGATGAGCGCTGAGTCCTTTGCGCAGAAAAAAGCCCAGTTCAAATTCCATGTCTCCTGGCCAATTGGGGGCATCCAGTAAGAGGTGCCCATGTTCTGATTGGCTGTAGAGGGGTCGTAATTTAGCTGGAGAAGAGTCCAGGCAAGGCGGTGTGATCGGTGGCTTTGGAAGCGCCGTCCGACCGGAGAGCTATGTTTGGCCATGGAGAGAGAGGGCTATCCCCAGTCACGGGGGGCCGCTTAGCTGGAGAAGAGTCCGGGCAAGGTGGTGTGGTCGGTCACTTCGGTAGCGCCGTCCAACTGGCGAGCTGGGTCTGGCCGTGGAGCGAGGGCTATCCCCAGTTATGGGGGGCTGCTGCAGTGAGTGATAGAGTAGATATGGAAAAAACGTGCTGACTCAGTGGGCCAAGCAGTCCTTATCTACTGTCAGATTCTATCTTTCTATGTTTCTTTATAAGATATAAACATGGGAGGAGTAGCACCATGGAGCATACGCGCAGGAACAAGTTATGCCTAACTACAGGTATTCAAGTACAGCTTGATCTTCCTTAAGGATATCTTCTCCATAGAGCTACAGAAAAAGAACTGTATACCACTGTATCAGGACTTCACATGAGACTTTTCATCAGGAGCCATCCATGTTGAGAATGCTGGTTTAACATTTTCCTGTATAACGTCACAAAGTTTCATAAAATGGTAGCAATCCTAATATTAATATAGATCAGGGTTAGTCGTGTATGTATCAGGACTGCTGCAAGATAATGCCAAGCCCAATACCTTGTTTGAAATAACTTTCATGGGCTTTCAGTTAATAATGGCCACTTTGCATAATATTTCCCCTGTCACCTCCATTGCAGAGCTCTCCATATTTCTAATGATCCTCACTGGACTATCTGCTTGTCTGTTTCTCCACTGCAGTATTCCCTATACATGAATATGCTTCCCGCTTCACTTATGTAAGTAATAAGCCATGACAGGGTGTGCATTAAAGGATTTTAATGCATGCCCCAGGGGCATAGTAAGGCACAAGGACAAAGGCAGAGTGTCCTTACACCCCTACAAAGTGCATTAAAATCCTTTAATACACACCATGGAGTGGCTTATTACACTTATAAAATAGCTTCTTGGTAATCTGAGTTAATGGTAAAATAAAACAAAGATGTATTTCCAGCTGAATAATATTGTTTTAATAAATATAAAATGGAAAAAACGTCATTTTGTAAAAAAAAAATCCCAGTTTTGTACTGTAGTTTTGGAGTGTATATTATACATAGATACATAGACAGTGTCGGCAGATAAGGGCCTATGGCCCACCCAGTCTGCCCATTTGAGCTTGTAAGTTCAGTTTATGTTTTCCTAGAAGTCTGTTGCCCCTTACCCCTGACCTCCAGAATTCTTTTATGTCTATCCCATGCATTCTTAAATCCCGTGATTGTTTCAGCCCCCACCACTTCCTCTGGCAGGGTGTTCCACTTGTCCACCACCTGTTCTGTGAAGAAATTCTTCCTCATGTTTCCTCTGAATCGTCCTCCTCCAACTTCATCCCATGCCTCTAGTCCTGGAACATCTTTTTCACTTAAAATAGTGTATTCCTGCACCATGTTCCTCCCTGTGAGATACTTGTATGTCTCTATCATATCCCCTCTCCCTCCTCTCCTCCAGGGAGTACATGTTCAGTTCCTTCAACCTGTCTTCATAGGACTTGTGATGCAATCCATGCACCATCTTTGTTGCCCTCCTCTGAACCTTCTCTACCCTGTCTATGTCCTTACGTAAGTATGGTCTCCAGAACTGTACACTGTACTCCAGGTGGGGCCTCACTAGTGTCTTGTATAGCGGAATTATGACCTCCCTTTTTCTGCTGGCGATGCCCCTGCCTATACATCCCAGCATCCTATTTGTTTTACCTGCTGCCTTGTCACACTGTTTCCCTACCTTGAGGTCATCAGAGATGATAACCCCAAGATCCCTTTCCTGCTTGGTGCATGCTATATCCTCACCCCCAACTGATATATTGTGCCAGGGTTTTTGTGCCCCATATGCATTATCTTGCACTTCTTTGCATTGAATTTCAACTGCCAAACCCCTGACCATTCTTCAAGTTTCTGCAGGTCCCTTCTCATCCTGTCTACACCCTCTGGTGTGTCTACTGTGTTACAGAGCTTTGTGTCATCAGCAACAGTGAAATTCTGCCTTCTGGGTCCTGTGCAATGTCACTGATGAAGATGTTGAATAGGACCCGTCCCAGCACTGATCTCTGTGGTACTCCACTGGTCACTCTCTCCTCTGTTGAGTGACAGCCATTTACCACCACCCTCTGTGTCCTGCCACCCAGCCAGTTACCTACCCACCACACTACTGTCCTGCCCACACCCATATTCCCCAGTTTGTGTAATAGTCTTCTATGTGGCACAGTGTCAAAGGCCTTGCTGAAGTCCAGATAGGCCATGTCCACTGCCCTCCCCTGATCCAAATCCTAGTCACCCAGTCAAATTCAACGAGGTTGGTCTGACATGACCTCCCCGTGAAACTATGCTGCCTTGGGTCCTGTAGTCCATTGACAACCAGATGTTCCACCAATCTCTCCTTCAGTAGTGCTTCCATGATCTTCCCCACTACCGAGGTGAGGCTGACTGGTCTGTAGTTCCCTGCTTCCTCTTTGTTCCCACTTTTGTATAAGGGGACTACATCTGCTGTCCTCCAGTCTTTGGGTACCTCCCCTGTTTCCAGTGATCAGCTAAACAGGATAGCCAGGTTCAGCCACCACCTCTCTTAGTTCTTTAAGGACCTGGGGTGCACCCCATCTGGCCCCATTGCTTTATCAACTCTTATTACTTCCAGTTCCTTCAGGACCCTTTCTCGTGTAAAGGGACTTGTGTCCATTTCTGCACCATTCTCACCCCTTGTACTCCCTTCAGACCCATTACCCTCCTCTTCCTCAGTAAAGACTGAGCAGAAATACCTGTTCAATATGTCAGCTTTACTGTTGTCATCCTCCACGTGGCCCCCATCCTCCCCCTTCAGTCTCACTATCCCTCCCTTTGTCTTTCTTTTTTCACTTATGTACCTGTAAAAGGTTTTGTCCCCTCTACCCACTGATTTTGCAATGTGTTCTTCTGTCTGAGCTTTGGCTTCCCTTACTGACCTCCCTGCCTCCCTTTGCTTCTCCTGGTACTTCTCCCTATCCCCTTCTGCCTGTGTCTTTTTGTATTGCCTGAATTGTAAGACTACTTTAAAGCCAGCAGGTGTTGCTTTGAGTATGCCTTTCTGTGGCAAATTTAACAATATGAGCTCTTTTGCTTCTTGTTTTCATGTGATGTCTTTCATGCTTGTTGTCTTCCTTCTGAATTCAAGAGCCTGTTGTGCTATGCATAAGTTCCAAGTCCCCTTTCTGTCTTTGCCTTGCCTCCTACTTGTGAATTGTAGAATATGGCACCTCCCCGCATTGCAGATAACGTTGCATTATGTTTGGTTTTGGCTGCCTGTTAGGGCAACACCGCTCCTCCTGTAATGTGAGATGGTGATTCAGTGTCATAACCTTCCTGCCACCCTTAATCTGGTATGCCATGCATGTCAGGGTAATGCCGTTCTACCCAAACTGCTTGTGGATGGCCTACTGTGGCAGCTCTCACACTGCTCTTGGCCTTTTCTCTGCAGCTTCAAGTTGGCAGAGCGGTTACTGGTGAAACCCCCCCTCCATCCCTGCTCAGTGCAGTGCTGATCTGACCTTTGGAGGCTCACCCCGGTTCACAGCAGAATGTGTCCTGCTGCATTTCCCTAACATTTCCATTGCATCAGCTGACAAAGTGAAAAAACCAAACACAGTAATATGCCTGCTCAGTAAGTGATCCACTGCAATAAATGAAAGGAACTTTTTTTTAAATTTATGTAATGTGGAAATGTCTGAAAATAATTCCAGCTAGGGCTGGTCTAAGGGTACTTAGTAAAATCTCCTCTAGGAGAGTTGCTTGTTTGCGGCATTGTTCTGCAGCTTCCCCCACCCCGATCCTCAATGTCCCTGTATTAAAAATAAATAGTACCCCTACCTTGTGGTCTAAAGGTCCCCATTCCCTTATCCCCAATGTCCTGGTAGTAAAAATAAATAGTACCCCTACCTGGTGGACTAGCAGTCCCCCCTACCTGATCCCCGATGCCCTGGTAGTAAATATAAATAGTACCCCTCCTGGTGGTCTAGTGGCCGCCACCCCTGCAGATAGTGGCCACCACCTAGCACCCCACATCCTGAAACAGAGCCAGTGATCAGCACAGCCCTCCTCTCATCTCCGTGGCCAGCCGCCAACTGAACTGTCACAGAGCGCATACTGTAAAGTGTACACACTCATTGATTAATCAATGAGTGCATGCACTTTACAGTATGGAGGTAAGAGGAGGGCTGTTCCAGTCACTGACTATGTTTTGGAATGGGGGGGTGCAGGATGGGAGGTCACTAGACCACCAGGTAGGGGTAATATTTATTTTTACTACCTGGACATCGGGGATCAGGGAGGTGGCCACTAGATTACCAGGTATGGGTATTATTTATTTTTACAAGTGAGACATCGGGGATCAGGGACTGGGGGCCACTAGACCACCAGGTAGGGGTATCATATACTTTCTACTACTGGGACATCAGGGATTGGGGAAGGGGACCACTAGACCACCAGGTAGGGGTATTATTTATTTTTACTACCAGGACATCAGGGATTGGGGAAGGGGGACTGCTAGACCACCAATTCGGGGTATTATTTAATTTTACTACCAAGACATTGGGGATTGGGGAGGGGGGCCACAAGACCAACAGGTAGGGGTATTATTTATTTTTTCTACCAGGACCATGGGGATCGGGGAGGAGGGCCACTAGACCACCAGGTAGGGGTACTATTTATTTTTACTACTAGGACATTGGGAATTAGTGAGGGTGACCACTAGCCCACCAGGTAGGGGTATTACTTATTTTTACTAATGTGACATCAGGAACTGGGGAGAGGGGCCACTAGACAACCAGGTAGAGGTATCATATACTTTCTACTACCAGGACATCAGGGATCAGGTGTGCGGTGGGGGGGATCTACCAGATAATAGTTTACAAGTTTTCATACACTGATGTGTATTGGGGTGGGGGTGGGGACTGCTAAATGACCCGGAACTAGAGTGGCGTATAGCTTCCCCGCAACTTGTGGCAAACCCTATGGGTGCACTGTCTGTTTGGCGCCCAGCCACGGTTGCTGTAAGCCATGAGACTTTGCTGCCAGGACCCTACCTGATAGAGAATCAGGTGCAGTGTCCCCAGCGCACTGGGCATTGACACAAGCTGCCTTTTGCTGCAGCTTTTGTGAATCCAAGGGCCTTTTGAGAATTGAGCCCTGTATGTTTAGGCAGAAGCCACAGAGGTTAGCTTTAGCTTAACTCTAGATAGAACAAAAACCTTCTTAAAATAGTAAGGAAATGTTTTGTAAGGAGGCATGACACTGGCAGTGTATTTTGTTTGTGAAAAGGACGGGTTTACTTAGCAAGAATTTAGGCTGAAAAAATGTAATATTAAAGGCTAGGATTTTCAATATGGGTGCCAAGGGATTTTCTTTCTGTTTTTATGTTTAGTGATATTGTGCAGTAACTAGGTTTTTTGTTGGGGTGGAAAATGAGATTTGGCAACTGACTGTCCATTTAAAGAGCTTTAATGCATGGTCAGCTGAAGTCTCTCGGCCAGTTCTAGATCATTTCTTGTCATTTTATAAAATGCATTATGTGCCACTTTGTCACTGGTGTGCTGCTCTCCGGAGTTGCCCCTTTTACATCTCAATGTCTTGTGTGTTGTGAAAGTGCAGTCCAGAACGTGCTACTACTGTTATTTGCAACTGAACTAGCTGCTCTGACTATTCTTTGCTGTCCAATTGTTTTGTAACTGCTCTATACCCTGTACAAGTACCTTCTTTTACATTTATTGTCTTATGTTCAAGTTTATTATACTGTATGTGCACATTATTGCTGTATTACTGTTTTGCACTGGTACTCCCTTCTTCCTCCTAGGACACATCTGAAAATGAACTGCTTGTTCAGTATGTCTTTCCTGGTAAAATGTTTGAAATCAGTTCATACATACATACAGCATATACATACATACATAAATAAACAAATAAAAAATAAGTCAACTCTCGTATGATACACTCCTTAGAGTAACAGATCACAAATTCTGATATAAAAACCCAAACAGACTTTGAATAGTGCAAGCAATGCTAAAATGTGATCCATATGAACACAGATTCTTTTTTGTTTGGGGTCAATCTTTTTTCATTTGGAAAAATCAATTTTTGTTTGCCGCTATCTTGTTTTCCCTTTTCTCCGAAAAAAAATTAAAAAACCACAAGAATGACATCTTGTAGCGAGACCAAGACATGTATCTTGCTCATAGTGACTCTGTTAGGTGGATTTGTTTCACCCACATTGGTGCACAAAGAAACATTGCACCATTAATGAGGGTGCAGGCAAAAGATAGCCTAGCAGGTGAGCACCAAGGAACTGGTCGCCTGCCACCAGACTGCACCCCTCCCACTTAAGCAATAAACCATGACAGGGTGTGGGTTATGCTGGGATTTACCCAAAGCTGGCATGGTTTGGCCATAAGGCCACAGGCCGGGTGGTCAAACCAGGTCAGCCGTTGATAAATCTCAGCATAACCCACACCCTGCAGTGGTTTATTGCAATTATGCAATGTACCCCTTTATTTTTTTGTAAAAAGAAAAAGAAAAACACAGGTTTTGGCACTTTAAATATCTATTTTTTTAATTTATTGTTGTGCCAGAAAAAACAGTTCCCTGTTGCTAGGTATCGTAGATCCACAGGGAGCAGCATGCCCCTCCCATTCTGACTCTGTAATACAACAGCAGGCACTGAATCTGGAGATACGTTCATTATTATTATTTTAATTTTCCTTTCAGTTAGCAGCTCTTTATGTGACCATGGGAGAGCGAGTGTGCTCAGAGCTGTTGCTTTTAAAGTCTGTGGGACAGAGAGTCTGCTGTGAGCATTTCATCTGGCCTTCAATGAACTCTGTCCAATTAGTGAGCAGCTTACATGAGTTTAGAGGGGGCAAAATGATACAGTAGCATGCTGTGATTTTATTTTTGAAGAACCAGTGTTTTTATAGAAATAGATGGTGTGAGCACTAACGGGCTGCCTTCTCCTAGCTTGTGCTTCTATGTGTAAGTTTACGGCGAGACTCAGAGGAATTTTTTCATCATGAGATCGCAAAACCACTAGAGGATACTGGGCCATTTATCCATCTATAAAGAAGAAAATCTACTTTGTAGGTGGCAGCCATTACATTGTAAAAATTGCAGAGCATCCGAGGAGGTAACAGCAGCGCTTCAGAGGCAGGATGCTGTTACAGGACGTAAGAGTATGGAGTGACTACTACACAGCCTGGAGAGAGAGAGCGAGTGTCACAGGAGCCAGGTGTGAGAAGAAGCAGCGTTTTTATTTATTTTATTTATTTGAACATCGGTTTACAACCTTTGAGCCAGAGGCTCATTTCCAAATGTACCTCGTCACATTGAGGGCAAATACATAACAGACTTTTGGTTACCGCCTATGGATTACATAGATTGCAAGCTCTTAACAGAACTTTGGTTACAGCACTTGGGTTACATAGTTAGCAAGCACATGTGACTATACCAGGTAGACAGATAAGCCAGTTTGGTTACAATGGCACATTCTTGCATGATGGTAAGAGCAAGCAGCAGGATAATAGCAGTACAAACAGTAATGGGTGAGGATTAAAAGAGGTGTGGTGTGGATGCCGCCCAGCGGGCACTGTCAGGGCACAGGGAGTTATGCCTCAGTTATAGACAGGTGCAGCTTCAGTACAATAGTTGGTCATGGGCGATTTTGAATTTGGAAATTGTGGGGGCATCAGACATGGGGCAGGGAGTGAGTTATACCAGGACAGAGCTCTATAGCAAAAGGACCTCTGTCCATGGGATGTCCTAGATCTTGGAACCAGAAAACTGGCCTTGCAGGAAGACCGTGTGCAGACCAAGGGTTGGGCTTGGCGGATGGAGGCTGTCAGCCCAGGTGGGGACAGCCCAAGAAGAGTTTTTTTGTTATTAGGCATGTTTGGTAGCATGGACGTTCATCTAGGTTCAGCAGTTTTGCCATGTCATAGAGCTGGCACGAATGCATAAGTCTGGGGGCCCCAGAAATTAGCCTGCATGCTTTATTTAAGATGAGGCAAATTTTATTGAGGGCGGTCATGTCAGCAGCACTGTATACTGGTAGGCCATAGTCAACAAGGGATAGTATAGAGGAAGTAACCACTATACAGAGGGCAGCAGGGGGGAGACAGTTTTTATGGCAGTATAAGTTACCTAGCTGCACATTAGTGGCTGAGGCAAGTGCATCAATGTGGGTGTGGTAGGTGAGGGCTGAGTCAAAGGAGACCCCAAGGTACTTATAGGAGTGGACTTGCTCTAGTGGTTGTTTGGAGCCAGGGAGGATATAGAGTGGGAAGTTGCTGGCTTTGTTTTGGGGGTGGGCAAAGAGCATTGTTTTTGGTTTTTTGAGATTAATGACCAGTCTGTGCTCTTTAAACCAGGTTTCAGCATCATTATAGGATAGTTGTAAGGAGTCCTGGAGGGAGATAGGGTTACGGTGGGTGGCAAAGATGATGGCATCATCTGCATACAGCAGAATTTTCCCAGTGCATGCACTGGGCAAGGTGTTTAGGTAGAGTGAGGAGAGTAGGGGTCCCAGGATGGAGACCTGAGGAACCCCTGATCAGATGGGACAAGTTTTGGAAAGTGTCCCATTAATTCTGACACATTGGGAGAGGGCAGATAGGTAGCTGGTGCATCAGGTGAGAGGCCCAGTAGAGAAGCCAGTGTGGCAGAGGGCATCCACGAGAAGGGGGTTGGAGACAGTGTTGAATGCCTTTGAGAGGTCGACGAACACTGCCCTGGCTAGGGAGCCAGAGTCCAGAGAGGAGTGTAGGAAAGTTGAAAATTCAATTAGTGCAGTGCCAGTGCTGTATCCTGCATGGAAACTGTGCTGTTCAGGGTAGAGGATGTTGTGTTTTGTCAGGTATTCAGTGATTTGCGTGGCAACCAGCTTTTCTAGGGCTTTGGAGAGGGGTGGGAATATGGAGATAGGATGGTAGTTCCCTGCAGAGGACCTGTCACCACCTTTGTGAATGGGAGTAACAATGGCTATTTTCCATGCAGCTGAGAATTGCCCCAGGCAGAGGGATTTGTTGAGAAGCTGGTAAGTGTGGCAGGAACCTGATCCAGAGTCAGACGGAGAATGCTGGGGTCCAGGGAGTCATCACCGGGACTATTGCTTTTTAATGCTCTGATCAGGTGGGGTCTGGCTTCCTAGGCAGTTAGGGAGGGTGGCGGGTTATAGAAATTACTGGGGAGGACAGAGCTCAGGTCTGTAAAGGCTGTGTTAAGGTAGTTTGCAATGTTTGCTGGGTCCATAACGGTTGTGCCGTCAATGGTGATCTGGGACGGGGGAAGGGAGTGTGTGCTCCCATTTAATTGTTTGACATTATCCCAGAAAGTACGGGCACACCCCCAGGAGGAGGTGAGAGTGGCCTGGTGGTGGTCAGCCTTGGCTTTTCAGATGGCCCAAGTGCACTTATTCTGTGCAGCATTGTAGGCCTGTCTGTCAGCCATCCTGCCTGATTCTGTGGCAAGGTGTCATAGGTTATCCCTAAGCCTGAGAAGTTGTAATAGGGCAGGAGTAATCCAGGGCACATTATGTTTTCTGGTTTGGGCAGCTGTGAGGGGTGCGAAGAGGTCGCAGGCTTTGTTAAATGTTTGGGAAAAGAAGGCAAGGGCAGTATCTATGTCAGGAGCGTGGTGAATGGGGGACCAGTTTATCTGAGCAAGAAATTGCTTGAGGTTTTTCAGCCCACCTGATCTGAAATGCCGGTGGAGTGTGGGCTGGGCTGTGAGTCGGGGTGAAGGGGTTACCCAGCAGAATAGGATAGGGGAATGGTCACTGAGTACGTCAGGGAGGACTTGGATGTCCAGGATTTTTTTTTGGGACGGTTGGTGATGATAACATCTAGGAGGGTGCTGGTACCACTCTTAGGGTTTACTCTAGTGGGTTGGGAAATGAGCTGTGTCAGATCAATGGCTGCGAAGGAGTCCCGGGTGGTGGTGGAGATGGCACTGAGCCAGTTCACGTTAAGGTCCCCCACAAGGACTTGTTCTGCCTTGTGAGGGAGGGTGGCAAGATAATCAGTTAAGGATAGTAGTGCCGGGTTTTTGTTCTTTGGGGGAATGTAGGCAGAGGTGAGATAAAGGGGGCCCCTGGAGGGGTCTGGAGTAAGTTTAAGGGTAAAGGCCTGTGCCCTGCTAGCAAGGGCCAGAGCAGGGAGTGCTTGGCCAGTGAGTGTGTCCCTGATATAGATTGCACAGCCACCCCCACGTTTGCCTACATGATCCTCCCGGTATAGGGTGTAGCCAGGGAGGGAGACTAAGGAGTCAGGGGGTGGACTTTGAAAGCCAGGTTTCCACCAGTGCAATGACATCTGGTTTGTGCAGCATGACCCAGCATTGGAGGGTTTCATATTTTTTCAATATGCTGTGTATATTCATGGAGGCAATGCTCAGACTGGGGGACCCACCTGGTGGGTTGGTCTGGGTGGGGCCTGGGTTAGTATGTATATTGCCTGTTAAAAGTGAAGGAGGACCACGGCTCTGGCCAGGGAGTGGTGATGTGTGGGCTTCCAATGGGTATGTGGGGATGGGGAGGGGACCTTCAGGGAACAGGGAATGGGTAGGGTTTGCCAGGTTGGGAGGGCAAGAATGATTAGCCACCAAAGGGAGCCTGGGTAGGTGGTGGGGAGGTACCCAGGGGATGGGTGCTGTGGGCCAATGCACATGGTCAGTGTAGGGTGAGATCGAACTATGTCAGTGAGAATTGTTTGCGCTGGTGCCAGTGAGCCAGGGGAGATGACTGGCTGGTGGGACGAGGGTATTAGAAGGTAGATGAGGGGGAGGCATTTTAGGAGGAGGTGGACTAACATGGCTCTTATGGTAGCCGTAGGGTAGAAAGGTAGAAGTATTTATTTTGTCTTCCAGAAAGCGTGGATACCACTTTGATTTAGTGGTAGTGACATGGACTCTGGTGGACAAGGTACAAGGTTTGAGTCTCTGTCAGGGTAGCTAGAAGAGTGCCTGGGTGAGAGCAGAGATCCACGTTCTAGGGGCCCGATGCAGGCTGGGTTGGGGCTGAAAACAGGGTGAGAAATAGCGACTCCTAGTGGCCCCTGGGTGTGGGTTTGGGGGCACAGTTAGGAGTCAGGATGTAGGGAAAGCTGTGGGGCTGAGTGCTGGGAGAGGAGTGGGCAGAGGTAGGTGTGGGTTGCAGAGGGGAGAAGGGCACTAGAGGTTAGAGAGGCTCCAGGAAGTCGTGGGGGAGGAAGACAGGTAGTGGAGCTTGAGGTGGGAGTGTGTGGGTCCCTCTGGTGGCTGGCAGGTATAACCTGCAAATAGAAAAGTGGGGACTTAGTAATTCTGCTGGCAGGAGAGAGGGCTTAGTAATTCAGCAGGCAGGAGGAAGGGCCTATAAATTAAGGGACGCCCCCTGGGTGGGATGGGCTATCACCCCACACAAGGGTGCTAGTAAAGGAGGTAGATTTAATTACCTCTAAGCACCCGCTTTGCTTGTTCAGCTCCAGGAGGGAGCGCTTGAGTTGCTGGACTGTTTAAGTACTGTTTTTTTTAACGAGCTGTTTTAGGATGCAGTTTGTTTTTTGGTTTGCCGTGGTGGCATACGCGCACATCAGTGGCTGCGATCAGTGGTTTAAATCTCCTGCTTTACCATTGTGGTTTAGCGGCAGTTAATATGGTGGCTTTCATGGTTGATCTTGGGGGGTTGGATGTATTCAGGTACTTGGCAATCGACATACAGCTGACCGGCACCTTTGCCGTGGGTATATCATAGGATTTACCATGGCAGAAAGGTGCCAGTCAGCCAATCAGAATGCTTCATTTTGGGACCACATTGTATAATATGACAGCCATAGTATCGCGTGCCCCAAACCTGCAATCAGCTACAATGTGGGGGCCCTCTTTAGCGCACCCACATTAAGGCAACCTAATGACGGTGCTCCACTAATGGAATACCAGTGGATCCTGCAGTTACCTGTTGGAAAACTGACCCCAAAATGTGTTTTTTTTTCTTTGTAAATCCTTTTTCCCTCATTCTCTTCCGCTTTTTCCATATGTGCTTTTTGGTTCAAATGAAAAAGGATCCCTTGATATGGAAGAATATCTTGGACTTAGATTTTTTTTCACTTTTTACATAAAACCTTTTTTTTGGAACAAAAAAGGATCCGTTCATACAGAAAAACATTTTGAACATATTGTTTTATAATTCTTTTTCTGTTTGAAGGGATCTTTTCATTTCCTTTTTTGTTGGATACAGAAAAGGATTCCTGCAAGCAAAAAAAGGATTTTGTAAGCTGTCCCTGTAATTATGTGAATTTTCCCCTGTGACTAGTGTCACACCCCACCTGCTAATCGCCATCCCCATATTTTTTTACATTTTTCCTAGTGTCTAGTTGCATACCTGCCCTCCCACACCACCACCTTCCAATCGCAATACTCATATTTTTTTAATTTTTCCTTGGTGTCTAGTGGCACCCCTTCCCACCCTCTGATTGCATCTCCTTACGTTTTAATTTTATTCCTGGTGTCCAGTGGCACCACCCACCCTCTGATCATTGTCCCTGTAATTCTTTAAGTTTACCTTGTGTCTAGTGGTGCCCACCATCATCTGATCACCATCCTCATAATTATTAAATATTACCCTGGTGTCTAGTGTCATCCCCCACCCTTCGAGTGCTGTCCTCATACTTATTTAATTTTTCTCTGGTGTCTAGTGGCATGCCCTACCTTCCGATTGCTGTCCCTGTAATTATTAAATATTACACTGATGTCTAGTGGCCTCCTTACCCTCCAATCACTGTCCTCCTAATTATGGTATTTTCCCCTGGTGCCTAGTGCCCCCCCACCCTCTGATTTGTGTCTGGTTTATATTTTTGGTTTCCCTGGTGTCCAGTGGCACCCCCATCTTCTGATCATCATTCCCAACTGAAATAAAGAAAATGGTCCCTCTATGTCATTTTTTACCTGTAAAAAAGAAAATGGTCCCTCATCAATCCCACCCCCCAACCTCCCACTCAGCACCCCCCGCACACCCTCACTCAATCCACACTGTCCCTCACTGGACAGTTTTGCGGTCTGCTGTGTTCCCTTTCAATATGATTCCATTCAGCAATTGCACTTACCTCTCCATGGCTGTGTTTCAGTTAAACTTTCCAGTACTGTATCTGCAGTATAATAACGTGGTACATTACTGTATAGCACTGTGCATGATCTCCTCAATTGCACCATAGTAAATTCAGAGGCATTTGCACCCCATCAGGTGCCACAGTAATCCCATACTTGCCCTCTGTCTCCCTGATTTACACAATGTCCCCCGTGCCCCTTCTGCCCCCTGGCCCCCTTCTGTCAAGTGGTTTCATCCCCCCTTACCAATGCAGGCCTCTCTTGTGTTGCATTGGGCAGGGGGGGCTGGATCCCTGCAGCATTTCCCACAGGTGCACCAACAGTTTGATGCTGCTGTACACCTGCGGCAAACCCAGGATTTTGGTGCTGGGAACCTGATTTTTGGAGAATCTGACACAGAGTCCTGGATAGTGGTGGGCGAAGTGGGTTCAATCAACTCCGTGAAGTGATTCATGGAGTAAAGGCGGATTTGTGGAGTGGTCTGCAATGCAAAGTGGAGTACTTCACGTTATAATGAGTAATACGAAGTCCATTGAAACAATGACTTCTCATTACTCTGCCTTCCCAGACCACTACTGCACCAAATTTTAAGGGGAAGTGCATTGAAAGCAATGACTTCACCTTGTTTTCGAGCTCCAAAAGGTGAATTTTGCAGTGATTCATGGGATTTCAGGTCACATGGGCTCTATATTGATCTGCACAGCCTCGGTTCAGGGTAGTGTGTGTGTAGGAAGCTGTAGGAGACACTGTGCTCTGAGAGCTGTCTGTGATTGAAACCTTCTAAAAGCTGTTAAAAAAAGCCTTTTTGAGTCATTTTTCTTTTGCTCAAACTTTAGTTCATCGATTGTAGGAAACCCTCCTGTGCTCATATCATCGAGTGTTTTTGTTTGTGTGTGGATTTTGAATGCTAATTTAGAACAGTCAGTCTGTGTACTGTGAAGTGTGCTTCGGGGGAAGGGCGTATCTGTGGTGTAGGTAGATTTAAGTTGGAGAAATGGGGATTTCTTTGTTTTTTGGTTATATTTTTGTTATATAACTGACTGTGTTAATGTAGACAAAGTAATATTGTCAGTAATTGTTGAAATTTTCTTGCTGATTCTGTGTTGTGTGGATCTGGTGCAGCAGTTCATAAATTTAGGTTGTTTACAATACTTGGCATATTACTGAACTTTTCAATTTGCTACACATTACTCGTTCACCACTGTAGACAAACTGTTCCATGTGTGTGTCTGAGTGTGTGTGCGGTGTTGCGTGACATCAAATAATACACCTTTTATTGTGCCACAGTGTAACTGCAGGCGCAACAGTGTGATTTGTGAACCTGCTATCCACTGCAGCTGCCTTATTTTGTACTGCAATCGTGGTATCTGTTCTTTGTTTTGCTGCTTGTACTGCATAAAAATCTGCAGTCAGTGCCCCCCCACCCCCACTGGCAAAAGAAAATTTGTTTACCAACTGTATTGTTGTGACCTCAGCCCCACTGGTTTTCACTTGTGAATTTGCGTGACCGTCTCTATCTGTCGCTGAAGCCACAGTTGTTTTTTTGGCTTCACATCCAGCGCCCCCCCAATCAGAGAGTGAACGTACCAAAATCTAAATTTGTTTATAATATTGTTGTTGATCCCCCAAAATGCCCGCAAAAAAACGTGCAAGCAAAGCTGGTTTTCACCATGGCACTACTGCCAGTAAGGTAGTCTGTGGGCATGGTAGTACACAGTTGCAGAAGTGCAGTGCTGATGCGAGGAAAGGTATTTCTCCTGCAATGTTTTTGCAGCCCAATCAGTAGCTTCATTCATAGTTGGAGGAGATGATGTTTTCCCAGCTGGTGGTAGTATGAGTATTGCTGCCTCAAGTTCGAATTCTGAGCAGTTTACCATATCCAAAAATATAGTTGAGTGTGAAGCAGTGCAAGTGAGTGGCAGTGTAGAGGATGTCATACTTCCCAGTAACATCTCAGTAACTGAACCTGAGGATTCTGATAATCATGTCAACGATAGCATACAATGTGATATTTCGTCCACCGTGGCGGTTCATGGCACGCATTGTCCATGCAGTCATTCACAGTGTGGTGAAAAAATATCAGGTGATGGTGGTGTAGATGATGATGATGAATGTGATGATGATGATGATGCTGCTGTGGTTGCAACATGCCGTCCACATGCCAGCATCCAAGCAAAACATGTGGATATGTGTGATGCTGATGAATATGATGATGATGTAATTGACCCCTGCTGGGAACCGGAAAAAAATAAATTCAAGGTGGCTTTGTCTGAGTCTGTTTGCAGTAATCCCTCCCCATAAAAAGTTGTGATTTACCAGTTTCAGTTGATGATGCTGACCCAATAATAATGATAGGTATTTGTGGTGGTCAGTTGCAGTTCAGGTGTTCAGTGCCCAAAACATCACTTAACCCCCCCCCCTTCAGTGTTTAAAAGAACAGAGTTAAATAAGCAGCATCACGGACATGTTAAAAGCAGAGTATCACAATCCCTTATTTTGGGATTTTTTTGTTCAAGATGCAAATGATGAGTCAGTAGCAATCTGCCAGGTTTGCCATGTGCATGTGAGTCAAGATAAAAAGGGGAGCCATCTGGGCATGGAAGGACAGCATACAAATCTTAAGAATAGGCACTTGGCACTGTGGACCCAGCACAAGATGGCAGCTAATTACCCCAGAGTCACTTGAAAAACCAATTATGACTGACTTACCACAAGTTATGACTGATTTTTTCAACTAGTTTGAAATTTCTGACTTCAACTAACTGAAGAAAATCCAATCAATTTTTTCAACTTTCACCATTGTTGAAATTTATTATATAGTAGTTTGTCATACTTTTTTAACTTTGTATCTTTTTTTAAATTAAAATTTCAACTATAAAAGTTAATAAAATGTATGGAAAAGTCCTCCCCTGCTTGAAATCAAAGGGGTGCGCACACACACACAGCTTTCGCCTTCTGACATCACAAAACGGGGCTGCATGTGCCTATGTGGGGGCATGTTGGTGGGTTAAAGAGACCCACCAAGATAAAAGGGGATGCCCCTGCACCAAATAAATAGGTGCCTTACAACCAAAGAATCACCCTCTGATGCTCTGCTCCTAAAACTGTTTCCTAGAAAAAAGTTATAGCCCTCATAAAATTGTAAATACCTGGTCCAAAGGACTTCCCATATTTTTTTCTCCCTGCCGCACTCTGCCCCCACACTCAGGGACCTGTTGACGATATGCCAGTGAGAGCGTGGGGGCATGCTCCATTATAGTGAATGGGCTTATAATTTTCAATGTATTTTAGTAATGTAGTGGCCGCTTAGCTACTTGGCAATGAATGTTGGTTCTGGTCAACTAACAAGGCCCTTGTTAGTCGCATCGTGCCCATGTTTCATTGCTAAGCAACCTATTATA
This sequence comes from Neoceratodus forsteri, assembly GCA_016271365.2. Classification (NCBI taxonomy): domain Eukaryota; kingdom Metazoa; phylum Chordata; order Ceratodontiformes; family Ceratodontidae; genus Neoceratodus; species Neoceratodus forsteri. The sequence continues at coordinate 876,531,103 of CM028131.1, read as the reverse complement.
TTACTAAAACTATATTGAAAAATATAAGCCCATTCACTATAATGGAGCACACCTCCATGCTTTCACTGGCATATCGTCATCATGTCCCTGAGCGTGAGGACGGAGTGCGGCAGGGAGAAAAAAATGGGAAGTCCTTGGGACCCGGTATTTACAATTTTATGTGGGATATAACTTTTTTTCTAGGAAACAGTTTTAGGAGCAGAGCATCAGAGGGTGATTCTTTGGTTGTAAGGCACCTATTTATTTGGTGCAGGGGCATCCCCTTTTATCTTGGTGGGTCTCTTTAACCCACCAACATGCCCCCACATAGGCACATGCAGCCCCGTTTTGTGATGTCAGAAGGCTAAGGCTGTGTGTGTGTGCGCACCCCTTTGATTTCAAGGAGGGGAGGACTTTTCCATACATTTTATTAACTTTTATAGTTGAAATTTTAATTTAAAAAAAGATACAAAGTTAAAAAAGTATGACAAACTACTATATGATAAATTTCAACAATGGTGAAAGTTGAAAAAATTGATTGGATTTTATTCAGTTAGTTGAAGTCAGAAATTTCAAACTAGTTGAAAAAATCAGTCATAATGTGTGGTAAGTCTGTCATAATTGGTTTTTCAAGTGACTCTGGGGTAATTAGCTGCCATCTTGTGCTGGGTCCACAGTGCCAAGTGCCTATTCTTAAGATTTGTATGCTGTCCTTCCGTGCCCGGATGGCTCCCCTTTTTATCTTGACTCACATGCACATGGCAAACTTGGCAGATTGCTACTGACTCATCATTTGCTAGTTACTTAGAAAAAGAACTGTGAGTCTAAAGTACAGTATAGGTAGGGCCTCTTAAACACCCCACATAAGTTAGAAAGTACCCTTTTACAAACAGAGAACTAACCATTAATATGTTAGTTTACTAGTAGTCATAGAATCTGTGAGACTGAAAACAGTTTAAGGGAGGACTCCTAGAAATACCGCCTGTATGGTATACCAGAATTGAGATGTATCCATAGTTTAAATTTATAGCTAAAAAAAATTCATGCATATTAAAAAAATATTTTCTGACACAGTTGCTCAGCTTGTTTTAGCTTTCAGCATGTACACTAATGTGTTTTTTAAAATTTTATTCATCTTGCCATGAGGACTTTAATATTTAGTCTATCTGATTCCTACAGTGGCAAACAACAAACATTTTGTTCATTGGACCCGACCGACCATGCTCCACGCCCCGGCCTCCTATGGGTCCGGGAACTCGCCAACCAACCCACCTGTGCCTGGCCTGCTCCATGACCTCATGAGGAGTGTGACTTACTTACAATGCCACCACAGTCAGAGAGAGCCCAGCTAGGCCACCAGCAGTAGATTGATGATGATCAATCACCTTGGTTTTTCAAGTTCGGCCCCCCCAGTCCACACAACCCCCAAGTTCTCAACCAGCCAGACAAACCAGCCCAGCATGCAGCAGACACACAGACAGACAGACTGAGTAGTCTGTGAGAGACCATCCTCTTCCTTCCTAGTGCCCACTACCAAGCCCTGGTGGGCCTTACATACACATCCCATACAGTACCTTGCTTACTGTAGTAGCCTGTTGCCAGTTCGATCAGGTGTCAGGTGATGATTCAGTCATCGTCATCAGCTGGCTTCATGGCTCAGGCTGCCACTGCTGCTCTACTCAGTGGTGGTGGTGCCAGCGCTTTTTGCAGCTGTGTGCTCCCTCCTCCCAACCCACACAGTCGGTCTCCAACCCAGACCCACGTCCCCACTCCGGTACTCTGCGCAGTGGAACTTGTGCACCTACCACTCCTCCTCCTCACCGACTCTGAAGACCTGACCGAGACTGAGTGAGAGTTGCCCAATGGGCCCGGCCGACGGGGTCATAGGCTGATCCCAACCACGACCAGACTACTGACATGCTGCATTCACACAACTGCTGCCTGACTTTGCTGGAGAACTGACTGGGACTTGCACAAACATACACTAGTGTCTCTCCGGGCACTGGACACGCCAGGACAGTGGACACTGTTAACTTATTTCTAAATTAAAGGCCGAACCACCAGACTTCATCCCTACAGAAAAACACTGCTTGCTCCATTGCCCACACACCAACACAGATGCCTCCTCTCCTGACAGTCTCCTCTCCTACCTAGGCACGCTGTCCCTGCTGCCTCATACAGCCAGTCACAGACACTCTCAAGCTCCTCCTTCTATCTCTACTAATTGGTGGATGCTTCATGTCCAGGAGCTAGGGGGGGGTACATTTTATTGGCTATAAGGCTTGGTGCTGGAGGTTGAGGACTGTTAGATATTCATGGCCCCCCTCCTCCCCCCCAGGAAAGAAGAAAAGAGAAAACACACTGCAGTGCACCACAGAAACAAACCTGGACGGGTCATGGAATTGTCAACTGGAGTGGATTTCAACTCCACTATTTTATGACTGCAATCTAATGTAATTGCAACTGATTGCAACTGCATTGAATTGCAACAGACTATTTCAACTACTGATGACTGCTCCGGGGTCTAAGCTAATACCACAGTGGGGCGTTCACCCTCATCAGCAACCATAACAAACATGTTGTCCCCTTCCATGAGTGTTAAGTCCAGTAGGAAATTAAACGTGTGCAGTAGTGAGGTAATAAGAGCAGAAGATTACTAAAGGCATGATGAGGTGGAGGAGCAGAATGACTTTGAAATGTTGTCCAGTGCTGGTGAGAGTAGCAGTTTTGGTGGTGGTGGTGGTGACTGCAGTATGTCTACTGCAAGTGGTACATCAACCCCGGTTGGCAAATCTGGCAAAATAACTGCATTTCTGGGTTTTTCATCATCACCTGTGCAACCTTCTTCATCAAATGTCCACATTCCACCCACTGCCAATGTCATTCATCACAGAGCAGAACCATTTGTCATGACACCCAGTGTAAAACATTTAAGTCAGCCCATGCTACAAAGTATTTTTGCCTATAGGCTGAATTCCCCCCCAATGATAAAGCGTCACGTGAAATTAATGCTGCTGTAGCTGAACTGTTGGCAATTGATCATTTGCCTTTCTCCTTTGTGGAGAATTCTGGGTTCCAGTGGTTTGCTGCACTTGCCTGTCCAAAATGGAAAGTTCCATCCAGGACATACTTTTCTACCCGTGCTGTCCCCGAGTTGTTTCGTACTGTGTCCGACTCAGTAAGGCATGCCCTTCAACATTCTTCCTCTCCATTCATCCATCTAAGTATGGATATGTGGACAAGTGGCAAAACAGTGGGGAGTTCATATTTGTGTATAACTGCACACTGGGCTCAGGTGCAGGGGGTTGTTTGTGATGTTGGTAGTGTGAATAATTAGTGCAGTAAGGTGGATTGTCGAGGTAGCAATCTTCCAGGAATTCGACAGCATGCAACGATTGCTATGTGCAATGTGATCTGTTCACACACTGGTGAAAACAAGTTGGACGTGGTACTGACAAACTGACAAGTGGCTGAACCCCCTGTCCCTGGGAGTTGGGTTCATAGCAAGTGACAATGGGTCAAATGTGGTGCAATGCATCACAAATTGTGTTTTTTTTCATGTTCCATGCATGGTCCATTGTTTAAATCTTGTGGTGCAGGAGATTCTGCAGAACCCTGATGTAAAGGAAATGCTGACCATTGCATGCCATATCTGCTCTTATTTTTCATGATCTGGAAAGGCCCGTGACCAACTGTGGCAGTTGCAGATACAAAACAGCCTGCCTTAGCACCGCTTAAAGCTGGAAGTTGTCACCTGATGGAACTCCACTTTATACGGCAGAGAGGTTGTATGAACAATACAAAACCATCTCAGAATATCTTGTGATGCACACTAGACATGACAGATCCGGGGCCGCCATGTCTATGACGATTGAACAGTGGCAGCTCATGGACTCTGTAATAACAATTTTGCAGCTTTTTGAACATGCCACACAGGCAGTGAGTGGCGAGTCTGCCTCCATTAGCCAATCAATTCCACTGCTGCGGGTGCTGAGGCAGACATTGGTGAATATACAGCATGGCCTTGATGTTGCTGGAGATGGTGGTAGCAGTATGTTCCTGCAACACATGCTGACAGTATTTGAGCAGAATTGTTACATTGTGAGAATTCAGCATAGTGACAACTTTGCCATAGCAACAGTGCTGAACCCATGATACAAATATGGAATTGCATCAGTAGTGGAGGGAGGGCCTGAACAGGCAAAAAATATCAGTGGTCAACTGGTGCGCTTGGTTTATGGGGCACAAAGGTCACATGCCAAGGTCAGCAAACTTCAGCAGCATAATCTGGCTGAAGGTGTACCTGAAGGGCCATCAAGTATATCCTGAAAGGGGAAGGGGACTGCAGTTCCAGGTGGTCTGTCATCCAAAGTGGCTGGTGTCAACCCACTTTGGGAGGCTTTGTCCCATGTGGGAATTTGTGAAATAAATGACTCGGGAGAACAGGATGATGCAGCAACCACTGGACGTAGTGTGGCACAGAGAATGGTTGAGTCATATTTGTCTGAAAAAAGGCATCTGTCAATAATTGATGATCCTCTATTGTACTGGAGTGGAAAGGTCAGTGAGTGGCCAGAGAGGACTGCAGTGGCACTGAAGTACCTCACATGCCCACCCTCCTGTGTAAGTATTTAGAGGGTATTCAGCTTAGCAGGTGCAATAGTCAGGGATTGTCAGACAAACCAGTCTCCTGAAAATGTTAGTTTGCTAACATTCATTAAAATGAATGAGAGGCACATACTAGCACAGACTGCAACCTCGGTATTCGTACCCCGGCCTAGTCATGGTGGTTTTGGTGATGTGGAAATGGACCATCCTGGTGGCACTGGCAATGGCAGCATGAAACAGCCCCCCACTGACGTAGATGACAAGACAATGGAGAAAGAATTTCCCAGTGGTCAGACTTCAGACATAGAGGACTGTGAGGGCAGCTTTCTATATGAGGATGATGATGTGGTTAATGTTGGCAGGTTTTAACTGAAGTTGTCAAAAGGCGGAGTGCGCCCCCAGACCACCACTACCACCACTGGGACTGTTGTTAGCCACTGTCACCACTAAGCATGTGTCTGTCCATCCCCCAGACCACCACCACTGGGACCGATGCTAGCCACTGCCACCACTGATCATGAGTCTGTCCTCCCCCCGGACCACCACCACTGGGACTGATGTTAGCCACTGCCACCACAGAGCATAAGTCTGCCCACCCCCTTGACCACCACCACCGGGACTGATGTTAGCCACTGCCACCACTAAGCATGAGTCTGTTCACCCCCAGACTACCACCACTAGGACTGATGTTAGCTACTGCCACCACTGAGCATGAGTCTGTCCACCTCCCTTGACCACCACCACCAGGACTGATGTTAGCCACTGCCACCACTGAGCATGAGTCTGTCTGCCCCCTTGACCACCACTACCAGGACTGATGTTAGCCACTGCCACCACTGAGCATGAGTCTGTCCGCTCCCTGGACCACCACCACCAGGACTGATGTTAGCCACTGCCACCACTGAGCATGAGTCTGTCCACCCCCGACCACCACCACTGGGTCTGATGTTAGCCACTGCCACCACTGAGCATGAGTCTGTCCGCCCCCTTGACCACCACTACCGGGACTGATGTTAGCCACTGCCACCACTGAACATGAGTCTGTCCACCCTGCAGACCACCACCACCGGGACTGATGTTAGTCACTACCACAATCACAAGATGCAGGAAGATATAACAGAGAATGTCATCATGTGCCACAGCTATCAACACCAGTACCCACCACCAGTGTCATTCAGACAATATTTCCCCATTGCATTTACATTTACCATGCCAAGGCAGAGGGAATCAAACAGGAGACCACGTCTATCAGCCACCGGCACAAAGCTTCTTAATATTTAAACCATAAAGTGAGTATGTGTACTAATGTTTGTTATGCTATTTAACTTCCTTTAGTTGTATGTTTTGTTTTCTGTAGCTTTTCAGAGCCGCAATTGTCAAACACATATGGCACATTTATTTATTTATTTTTTTTACAGGTTGACAAAAAAACTCTCCTTCGCTGAAACTTGGTATGAATGGTACTGCCGCTGTACTGTACAGAGGAACCTATGGAATATCCATCTGAAATCCATTCTGGTAAGTATGAAGATTTTATTTCATCCGTTTCATTGTTTTGGAAAGACTGCAGCAAATGCGACTGAATAAGATTCATAAACTAGATGACGTGTACGTCACCAAAACTATTTCTGTGAGATATCATTCATGCACTGTATTCTGAACTTGCAGCTGTGCAACCCTGACCATGACAGTGTTGAAACAGTTGCACACAGGTTGTGTTACTTGACAAGATGTGGTTTTAAAATGTAACTTGACTTGAGATTGAGAACCAGGGACAAATTACAGTCAAGTTATAAGAAGTGATTAATTTCTTTTTTAGGAAACATCCAGATGCTTTGTTGTTGTGTCAAAGTGGCCTTATCCAAAGAAGTTTTTCAACATCAGGCCCCTCCCGGGCTGGAGCACACATGCAACACACAGAAGTCATTTCATTACATGACCATGACCATCATTAACAACCAGACTAGAGAAGGATGCAGATGAAATCTGTGAAGAAGTAACCAAATAAGAAACCATTAGAGACAAACCTGCAAATATGCTCCCCCCACCTGAGTCATGACTTGAATGATACATTTCTTTTCAAAATTTTTGTCTGCTTTACTTAGTTGACTACTTTTTTCATGCATGAAAAAAAAAATGAGCACACCTTTCAATATTGTTATGACCAGGTTTGCATTTATTTGCAGCTGCTTTTCAATAAATATTGTTCTGTGGGGTCATAAAACACTGCCTGCTGCATAACTGTTAATTTACAACAAAAGTGATATATAACAACTAACTGATGTGATGGAGAAAAGCAGTGGAAAATACTGACAAAGACCTGGTCAGCACCATATTAAAAGGAATGCTCCTTTCATTATTTCACATATGAAAAACGTAGTACAGCAGACTCAAATACTGGAAATTATAGTATCATATGAGTCAGGATGTAAGTAAAGGAAGTTGTAACATAGCATTAAAAAATATAGGTCAGAGTTCTCAACAGATTGTTGCACTGCTGCTTTACAGAGATTCACCATGTTACATAGTTATGGTGTTGCACTATGGTGGTTACTTCCATTTAATCTTTTTTCATCTTACATAGTGCATATTTTATGTGAAATTCACCTCATTTCATTACAGATTGTCACGTACAGAGGAATTCCATTCAGAAAAGCTGCCTAAATTCTGCCCCCTTTCTCAGCAATGTTAGGATGTGATGTCAGGGGAGCGGTGCGTGCTCCACTACAGTGAATGTCCGTAAATATCTAATCATCTTTTATGTTATAATGTTAGTTTGTGTGAATTTGAGTACATTTCCACTAACAAGGCTCTTGTTACTGGAAACGTGCCCACACATTTCACCACAAACTGACCATTATAACATAAAGAAACATTCAGAAAGCTGTTGGACAATCGGACATTCACTATAATGGAGCATGCACCCGTGCTTTCCCTGGCATCATGTCCTAACGTTGCTGAGAAAAGGGGGGAGAATTTGGGTGGCTTTTCTGAATGGGAATTCCTCCATGACTTGACACACTGTAATGAAATTATGGAAGGTTTTCACAGAAATGTATTGCACTATGTAAGGCCATGTGGAGCAAGAAAGATTCCCCTGGAAGTAAGGCACCCATATATCAGTTGTAGTGTTGTAAGTTGGTAAATCTCTTTCATGTCTATTTCACAAACAAAATAGTTATAGAGCCTCAATAATGTTTACTTTCTGTCTGGACTTATGAATCGGATTTTAAGTGTTTCGCCAACAGCATGAAGACTGAGCAATGTGAGTATGTTGTGCTAAACTGCATGTGTGCCGTCAAGTGTTCTTTCCTGTGTGTGCATACATTGTCCAGCTTCATGCAAACATATATACTGTATGGTAAGACTCATTGCAATATCAAGAATAAAGATAGAAAAAGATACCTGATGTATATTTTATTGGTACCATCAGCACCAGGGGACTAAGCAATATGATATTTTTTCAGAGGTATCGGGTCACTGTGCACCTCAGTCACTCACAGTGCACATATGACTTTGTGGAGATCATAGCACAAAAAACACATGCTGTTCTAAAAGTTATGTGTGCAGTATATAATGTGACTAAGGTGCACTCTGGCCAGACACTTCTGAAAAAGTATCGTATCACTTAGTCCACTGATGATGATGGTGACAATAAAATATACATTATTCTGCTCGCTGTTCTTTATAGCATAAACACTGCAACAAGTCAGCAACAGCAATATATGTTTGCAACATGCTGCACAATGTCTGATGTCATGCACACACAGGAAACAACACTGACTGCACACATGCAGTTTTGCACATCATACTTGCACTGCTCACAACAGCTTGTCCACAAGCACTTCACAACACAAAGTCAACATTACTGAGGCATTGCAACAACAGAAGGGCAGATGTTTATTATTGAACGACAAAAAAACACACAAAAAAGTACAGCACAGTAGTGGGGGGGGCCATAAAAAATCCCTTAATGGGGGATTCCATGGTGTTCAAGCAGCAGGTGCAGCATTCTCACTATTTGCAGCTTCTGTTGCTGGATTTGATCAACCTGCTGCTGCACAGCACCCACCCTCTCATTGTTTTCCTTGAGGGCTGCCCACACCAGTGCAATGTTGACCTGTGTAGCAGGCACTGTGGCGGGGTCCACTGCAGCTGGAAATCCAGGTAGTAGTGGTGGTGGAGAGGGCAGTGCTGATGACTGTGGTGGCGGTGGTGGTGGTGGAGCAGCTGCTGCAGTTGCCCTCCTCCTGCTGCGGTGGCAAGGCACAACTTCACCCCCAGCACACTCTGCCACTGCCACAGAAGGGCCAGCATGTGGACATCTGGCCCCTTCAGTGGCAGCCTGCCACTCGTCCTTGTGGTGGTTTGCCATGTGCGTGCACTGGCCACCAGTCCCAAAATGTGTCCCCCGGGGGCCACGGCACACCAGCATGCCACACGGATGGTAAACCACGACTGTGCTGTCTCCCCCCACACAGTTAAAAACTCCCACACTGGGGTGCTGTGGGGGGGACCAGATATACTACTTGGACCACCTACATTTACCTGGGGCTCCACCTGCAGCTGTGGAGGTGGTGGAGGGGGTGCTGCTGGAGCATCCTGCAGCTGCAACGGATGGTGGTGGTAGTGGCAGACTAGGTGGATGTGCAGCCACCAGTGGCACTGGTGCTGCATCTGCTTCCACAGGGGGGAGCAACACCCAAGAGTTGGGAGCGGTCCAGTAACACCTGACTGCCCCCATGTGTACACACTCCTCTCCTTGCTGCCCATGCCCATGGGCCAGAGACTCTCCTTGTCCCTGGTCCATCGCACACAAGTCCCCGACTATCAACGATGCCTCAATAATATGACCTTCATCCGCACTCAGTCTCAGACTCTCAGACATGCACACATGCAGTCACACACACACACACAAAACAAAACATAAAAAAAATTCAGTAGCAAAAAAACAATGACAAACACAGTACAAAAACAAAATAAAGATGTAGCTTTTAAAAAAAAAGCTGTTTTTTTGTGCTCAAAATCACAACGATCCAACTAGGAAACAAACTGCTCTCCTCTCTCACCAAAAAGGCTTCCTCCTTGTACAATTGCAAAGGAGAAAGTGAAGGTAACTGCTTTTCTGACCCACTTCCTTCCTGCCAGACTAAAGCATGTAGCTTACAGTACTGTAAGCCATGTGATGTGTGGTCGGGCTACCTATATTGTTGTCACTTCACCTTACTTCGCGTTAAGGCAGAATGACAACATGAAGTCATAATGAGAAGGCGAAGTGAGCACTTTATGGTGGTCACTTCACGTTGTGCTTCACCAATGCAAAGTGGCCACTTCACTGGCAGATTAAAAATTTGGTGCATCACTAGTCTCAGAGCACCTAGAGTTTGCTCCAGCCCTGGAGTGACACAACATGTGTCGCTCTCAGGGCTCTTTGAGAATCGGGCCCTAAATGTTGCATTAACACAGTTTCTTTGCAAAGAATAAAACATTAAATGAGAGAGAGGGAGTGAGAGTAAGAGAAAGCGATAGAGAGGTTTTATGGGCTATTATACTGTAGGTTTACAGTAAAAAATGCTTACAGTATAAGTAGTCCTGTCTAGACTTTGGTTGCTATGACTTTAACTGTTGAAGTATGGAATTTGATTATTTTTTTTTCAGTGCAGGGGACTAACAATGTCATTTTGAGTTCCTTGGCACTGCTGAATGTGGTGAAAGTGTGGTTCCTCTACATTGGGAGTGTGTGAATGTATATAACTGACAGATAGTTCAATGAAAACATGCAAAATAGCAGTTAGGGGAAGTTGTGGGCAACACAATATGATGTGATGCACATATCTGATATAGGAGTTTCACTGAAGTTTTTGAATGTCCCAGGCATAGCCAAAAACCACTACATTTGAAAACACCATGCCATTTTTTAGTAACTGTGCAAACTATTACTGATAATATTCTGGGCAAATTAATACATTATCTCTAATTTTTAACGTAAGTGATATTTAAACCAGACTCAACAAGAACTTTAAAAATAACTGGCTGATAAGGTATTTACACTGAGTTGGTTGGAGGGAAGAAGGGAAGGGTGAGAAACTTGATGCCCCGATGGTCTTCTTCCCCATAAATATGTATGTACAGTATGTATTGTATTCCAATTTTTTTTCTACCTGAGAATATCAAACTGGTTTTGTTTTATCACTATTCTGCAGCAGAAGGGATTAGTGATTTTAACCAATATGGCAAATTAATTGAATTTGGTTTGCCCTTGATGGCTTAAAGTTTTTTTTCTTTTAATTCACTATCTAAATGATATTTTTTTATTGGCATATGCCTGTTTTCTTATTGTGTAGTGTGACATGTCTTGCAATGGTGAAAGCCAGGCAATAAACATTTAACTTAACAGCTGCCTTGAAATAGGAGAATGTGCATATTTTTTTCAGTTCTATTCGGGACCGCAGATATGCCGTATTTGATGCTTAGCTGGTCTAAAATTAAGGAAAGCACAAACAAAGCATTATCAATTATAGTCTGCACAACTACCAAAACAAAATGACATGGTGTTTTAACACATAGTGCTTGTTGGCTAAATTTAGTTTTTAGGAAGCAGATCCAAAACTCCATCACTTTGTGGAACAGACTTAATTTCCAGCTTTTAATTCCAAGTACAATATCAGTAAACAAGTCACACCAGTGTAGCTGTATAATTTCTGACATTTTTAAGAGTACATGCACTTCCTTCAGGTTCTATGTGATAACGGCGATCACTGAAAGGGTGAGTGTGCATCTCCGAAAATAAAAACAGTGATGTACATGCATGGCGAAAAAAACAGCTGTATGGATCTGCTTGTTATGGGAGGTGCCCCCGCACAACCCTAATTATAGATTCTCAACTCCAGGGGGGTGCATGTCGGGGGGGGGGACTTGTAAAATAAAAGAAAAGCTGCAATGCAAAAAAACTGACACACTTCCCAGGTCCGAACCCTGCACCTTCCCAACCACAGCCAGCCAACCTCACCACCATGCTACATGGCCAGCTCGGCAGCATTCCGCTGCACTGCCTCCAACATACCTTCCAACTTCTTCCGTCCCCCCCCCCATGGTGTGGTTCTAGTCACCCTTGTCAGCTTCCTTTGCACCCATTGCCTTCCCCTCAGGGTAGCCCACAACACAGGAGCTGAGACTGAGTCGTTCATATTTGAGTCACTCAATCTTAGTCCAATCTCAGTCACCCTTTTGATGGGATACCCTTCTTTCTTAGGACAGCCTTAGAACTAGACCATCTGGCATCCAGTATATTCCTCCCCAGTGGGATAACCTCTGCTTCTCCACATTCTCTCTTAGTATTCAACTTATTGATCACTTGCTGTCCAGATCCTCCTGCAACTGTACTCCATGACTGCTATTTTATTGTCCTACTCATACTATACCTATTTTATTACAATATGGCTGTGTTGTAAAGACTTATATGTACCTTTCTAATAATCTTGCCCTGTACTGTTCTGTGTGATACATATAGTCTACAAATCCTGTTGTACACCATTTTCTTCCCTGTGTACTACCTCTCAAGGCCTCTCCAGGTCATGCCTGAAAATGATCATTGTACTTGCATAGTTATTAAATAAATAAATAAATAAAAAATAAAGGGCCCTATGCATAAATTATACACAGTGTGTGTGCTGTGCACAACACGCCTGTGTAAGTACATACATGTGGAATGCGTGCATGGCACAGCCAAGCAGCATGCATGATCCGCACACTAAGGTGTTTGTAGGCTGCCTGCATGCGGCTGATCTTCTGCTGTAGAACATGCATGTGGGGGTGTGTGGCCATAGAACTGCATGTGCACCACCCCCAGATGCACATGCACTAAATCAAATATGTGTGCCCGGCACATGCTGCAAGGCGTGTACAGCTACAGCAGGAGGAGGGCTACCATAAGCAGGAGCACACTGTGGCAGTTAGCAGCTCCTGCACAGTGGTGGGTGACAGGGATGGGGATCATACCACTCAACCATCTATCATGGACATGGGGGACATGGACACAGAAAAGAAGGGACAATGAGAGACACCAACTCACATAGTGAAGGATATATCCCAAAACAAGGCAATATAAGCCTAGAGCACTGTGTGAATCATTGTGCAGCTGCAGAAAGTGTAGCTGCTACATAGCATCCTAGAACCATAGGAATGCCCATGTAATAGCCTAATGGCACTGCATAGTCCTAGATTGGGCAGTACCTGTCCCATGGGAGTCGGATGAGGGACAGAGCAGGTTTCAGGGGTAACATGAGGGATGTCCCTTGTATGTAAGGATACAGAAGAGCTATGATGGGGATAGATGAGTGAACACACTGGCAGAGAGCACCACTGGCAATGCCATGACCCGCTACTGACCACACTGCAGGAAACAGCAGCGATGGACATCTGCAAACAGGTGTTCCCACTGCTGTGTACAGTACATCTCTGTTGCCCTGCTGACAGCATGTGGGCATGGATGCACCACTGGCCATACACACACAATGGCCATGACCACATTGTCCTCTCCACACAGCCCACACAGCATTTCCCCCATTCTCCCAGGCCACACTGCATTCCCCCCTTTCCCTGCTTGACCACACTGAAGTCCCCCCACACCCATTCCCCCCACCAGGTGCAGTAGGCTGCCAGCAGAGATGTATAATGTCCTCCCAAACCACTACTGGGAATGATGAGGACAACAATGTATGAAAACAGATGTTTTAATTATGATATAGGCACATTATACAGCACAGGGGCCACACAGGCTGACAGAATCTAAAAGATCACTGTCACCCCATCCTACTCATTCTCAGATTCTCCATTGGAGCCTGGTGGGGGTGCACTGATGTATCCCTGTAGGTGTAGCATCACGCATTGCAGTGGTCCCAATACCCCTGGAAGAGAAAGGTGAGAAGACAGCTATGAGTGATGGGGACACAGCAGGATGATGCTGACAACAGCAGTCACACACATGCACAACAGTTACCAGCACAACATACCATGGATTGTTTGGCGATGGCCCATGTATCCCCCACCTCACCTTTGAAGTGGATGTTGCCAATGCCCACCCTCCAAGGCAGGTGGTATGGAAGGTTGAGGGGTTCTCTGTACAACTGCAGTGGCACCACAAGTGACACAGCCCCATCCGGCTCTACCCACCACTCCAGGTTGATGACATCCCGCCACCCCGGAAGTCCTGCAGAGATACAAAGGGAGAGCAAAAGGCTAGCAGCACAGTGCAAAACACCCTGGACACACATGGACACCACCATTAGGGACAGCACACAGGGGCACCCATGGCAGACATCACAAGGTGTACACTGCAGGTGGTCATGCACCAGGTAGCAGGTATACACACCATGGATATCCTGCATGTCCAGGACCTGTGGGACATGGACAGAACAGTAGCACACAGTAAGGCAAGAACACATCCACTCACCTCCATGGGCTCTATTGCTTCCAAAGTGATCCTCCGCCCCCCCAGGGGTCATCAGTATATGTTGTTGCAGACACCTGCCACAGTTTGCTGGGGTACATCCCCAGCTCCCGACCTCAGGTGCAGACATGCCCCCATGGTGCGGAGTACTTGCAACTGCCATTTTGAGATGCAGAATGGCATGCTGTGTGGCAATGTCTGACAACGTCAGTGACCCAGCAAGTGTGTTGGGTCATGGTACATGTAAAGAGGCACCTACCGCTGTGGTGGCTGCTCCTCAGTGCCATGTCCCACAGCACTGGATAGCTGGCCGTGTGATGGCTGTTAGGTTGGTTTGGGATGGGGGGGCATTTGCTGGATCATGTCAGGTGTCTGGGCTAGGTCTGGCATGGTCTCAGGCATCCCCAGCATAGTGTCAGAATCAGTGTCCTCTATTGTGTCCATCTCCAGCACTGTGTACTGGGTCTACTGCATGGTACTTGTGGATGAGAGAACATTGGCTGGTTACGTACAGGTGCAGTGGCAGGCACTGTCATGCATTCAGCTGGCAACGATGGGGACCACATATCTTCACCATCTGTGTCCCCCTGTGTATCCTCCTCCATGGCGGTTGCTGGCAGTGCATGGATGCTTGCCACAGTCTCTTGATCTGAAGGATGTGAGACAGGACTGTTGGTTATGCTATTCAGTCTTATATCTCCTACTCTGGGTCTCCTGCACTATTCCATATACGTGGCATGGTGTCAGTGCCCTCCATCTCCTCATATAGCATGACCTCAGAGAGGGTGTCAGCCACCATCCTCTCAATGGGCAACTGTGTTGGCACCTTTGTGAGTAGTAATCTGCCTGTGCTGCACTGTTCCTGTTCCATGGCAGCAAGCTTTCACTTCATGGCTGACAAGAGGTCATGCCACTTGTGCTTGATTGCTGCAAGTGTCTGTGCCTCTGGAACAGCCAAGTTGACAGTGGCCTGGCTGTCAAGCCATATCCTGGCCTTGACCTCAGCTGTGGTCTTCATGATCTCTACTCCATTTAGCACCCCATATTTGTCTCGGATGTTCAAGACCATGGATGCCACCTGGCTGCCCCATGAGCTTTCTGGACTGGGCTCCAGGTGGTACACCACAATGCCTACCCTCCACAACCCTCCACCTGTCCCTGGCCAGGGCATGTGGCCTCTTGTGGGGGTGCATTTGGCACTAGCACAGCACCTCACTTCTGTCTCTGCCTACCACTGTTGCACACTCCCCCATCATGGTATTCACTTTCTTGTGTCTGTTTGGGACCATGCACATACCCATATATGGTGGAGTCAAGAGGGAGATGCATATGTTTGGAAGTCCCTGCTTCCCTGTGCACGTCACTGTGTACCTCCATTTGCAATGCCTCTACCTCTTCTCCTGTTGCACACGCCTTTGTAACTGAAGCATGTTATTTTGGCTGGCCTGGGCACATGACTGTGTGCCCACATTACATTGCATTTCTGCTCAGTTTCTGCAGTTTCGTAAATAGGGCCCAAAATTATAAAGGAACAGAATCTGGTTTTATACAGTATCATCCTACAAACTGTGTCCTAAAGTCCTTAAAAATTCAGATTAGAGGGAAGAGAATGTTGCTTTCATTTTCATTACACAGTGAGATGCATAGAACACAGAGACAAATTAGAAAATACAGAGAGGCTACACGATTTACTTAGGTTCACACACTGAGTAAGGGGTGGTTGCAGGGATCAAAACTCAGGTCAACAGATTCCAAACACTGCATTCAAACCACTAGGCCAAACTGTCTCCTAAATATGTTTAACAATGTAGGCAATAAAACATGACATGGTGTGCATTATGGTGATCTAATCACAAGCCTCAGGTGTATTGTTAGGCACAAGGCACAGCTAAGTGTTAATAAATGTACCTGGAAAGTGTGCTTGTATCACCATTGTTGTACACTATGTAGTGTCATTTTGCATTTTTAAAATGGCTTTCAAATATACTGACTTAAAATAAGTAAAAAAAAGAATAAATTATTAAAGAAAAATAGTAATAATAAAGTCCTTTCAATGAAATATGCTTTATTTTAACTTTGAAGATAAATAGTCTGATAACTGGGGGTCTAAAAAAATCAAAGACAATGAAAACCCAGTGTGGTACTAACTGCCTAAAAAACATAGTTAACCAAATTTGTTTTTTAAACAAACACAGGTATTTGTAATGAAAATGTGTTCAAACTGTTGGACTGGTGTGTGTGTGTGTGTGTGTGTGTGTGTGTGGTGTGTGGTGGGGGAAGAGGTTGTACATTTCTCTTGACAGATTCACTGAAAGCTGGTTCCAATGCATGTGCTGCTATGAACGTTATGGATCCTTTTTCCAGCAGTTTGGGTCTGCCTATGCCCATTAAACTGTGTTTTCCCACCTCCCCTTCTTGGTTTGTATTTTTGCATCTCTTTCTCATCCTGTTTGTTTTTTCTCTGTCTTTCCCCACATTCACCAGATGGAATATTTACAATGGAATATAGGAATTCAAAATTCTGCACAATTCCACTGGTAGATTGCTCAGCTCCCAAGACAGACACACACAAACATAAACACACACACACATATGGCCTCATGTGGACCCAGAGCATCTGTTTTTGTTCTGTGGCAGGGTAAGCAGCATAGATAGTATATTGCATTCTCTACAGCACTCCCAGTCATTACATCATGGGTTATCCTGTTCACCTGATAGGCTAGATATGCACATGTGATGAACTTGAGCCATCACCTTAGTTCCTTGTTCTTCCCAGGTGTCCTCAGTGTCTCCCCTGTATAGTACAGACTGGCAGCACTCACAAAAGCTTCTGTTTACCAACATACTATAAACCCCAAGTTACCATACAAAAAGACTAGAGGTAAGCCACATTACATTAATTCTTGCAGTATCAGATTCAGCTTACTATATTACTAGCTCTCTGTCATTTCTTTCCCACCTAATGTTTTTTAACCTGTATGCTGCCTTAAGAATATCCTGAGACTGACTAGCCACCTCTCATAACTGTGTTGGTAACATTGGGATCCTATTAATCTCATCTTCCTTGGCAGCTGTCTCCTTCTGTATGAAACCTAACTAATATGGGCATTAAAATACACCGTGCATTGATAGCACGCCTACCTGCTACCTATCTTTTACATCAGTGCACAACACATTGGAGCTAGCATTCTGGCAAGAGCTTGCCTATTGCCCCTATTGCAGCAGTGGTGGGTGACTACAGGGGACTGAGACATTCCTTACACAGAAAAACAGGAACAAAATTAGCTAGTAGATCTTGGTCCCTATTGTAGCAGCTGCAGGGCAAGACACAAAATCCACCAATTAAAATGCACCAATACATGAAGGCCATATAAACAATACATGAAAGCCAGATCAACAAGCCATTCCAAACACCAAAAAGCCCCAGAGTATCAGAAAGAAGTCTGCCACTATCACTCTTACACAGGACTAATCTCACTCCTCATGTCAGGTCATGATTCTGATGGGTCCCAATGGCATATATACCATCTCAGACTTCGGCCAGGCATGTACTTGGATGGCCTCTTTGTCTCCTACAATTCCACCTGGCAATCCCATTGTTGGCAAACAGGCATCTGCTCCATGAGCACATGGCACCATATTGGGAAAGTCAGCCAATACCTCTAAGGTAATTAGGCCCCAAGGTTTCTCTCTAGGGTTGCACTTTAAACTCTGCAGGTGTGCCATCTTCAGTGGGCCAGGTATTAATCAGAATTGCTCTCCTCCCCTTGTGTCTAAAATAAAAGACTCCCCTGGGTCAGAAGACTTGGTCATTTTGTGGCATTAAAGGTGACCATCTTAAGTAGGTCAGATATACCAAATGCACTATCTCTGCCATCTTGTGCATGCCACAGAGGCCATTTGGAGAAGATCAGATATGTCCTGTATAGTATATAGGGCAACTACTCAGCCCATGGTAAGGGCATTTGCCACACATGCTGAACATATCCTACTTAGAGAGGTCCCCTCCAACTGCTGACCTCCCTTTCTCTATGCTCTGACCCCACAGATCATTATGGCCAAAATCAGAAAATGCAGAGACTGCAGTGTACCCCTACTACAAGGACAACAGGGCCAGTTTTGCCAAGTATGTGGCCAGTAAGGGTTGGCACCACCCTCCTCAGAGTCTGCCATAGATGAAGAAAACATGGAAGTGTCCCCAATAGTATAGGAAAGTAACATGTGCATTCTACTGGGCCAGACCATCAAGGACCAGAGAGAGTTCATGCCTCAAGTAATGCAATGCGGAGAAGCAATGACCAAGGTTTACCCTAACTCATTAACTAACAGCCTGGAGGCACCCCAGACCCCATAAACCCCCAACCCTTATGTGGAAGGGTGCCTGGTATTTATGTTCATATGCTCTCTGTTTTCTAAAATAAAAGTCTACTGCAGTAGCATATCTGTCTTTTATCTGCTTTTTCTTTTTCTCTACTGCCCCATTTTTTCAGGTTGGCCACCTGAGTTAAAAATGGGTGCTTCTTTTCTGTATTCCTTTTCTAGCAGTCTAGTGCTTTTTCCTTTCTCTGCATAAGAACAAATACCAGCCTTCCCTTGTCACATTCACTGAGGTTTGTGTTTTAAAAAGCATAGTTTAAACACATGAACTTGGGTTGAAACTACACATGAGACTGTAGGTGTAACTGCTGGTTTTAAAACATGTTTGTGTTTGTTTAAAAAAGCCCTGCTCCCAGACCACCAAATAAAGCATACTTTTTAGAGTTTACAGCACAAAAACACTTTGCTAGGTAGCTAGAGTTCAGAAGTTGTGTGTTGTGAAACTGCTAAAGGTTACCCACTTGAAACACTGTGTGTTGCAGTCTGCAATATTTTTCCCCAAAGTGCATTTTGTCTGTGGTTCTGGTAAGGTAGCATAAAGGTAGTTTAACTCGTTGTATTTTAAGTTGCTTTCATTGTAAACAAACAGCCTTTCTCACTGTTAGAAACCTAAAGTTCACTCCTACCTGCAAACACAGGGACTGGGTGTGGTTCTCTCTCTGTGGCTGTTTGTTTCTGCTTGCTCCTTAGGAGGCAGCCGGCCCTTCTCTTCCCTTAGTTATAGTTGGTGGAAGGGGAGGAGACACCTGTTCCTGCAGAAAAGCTGTTTTATCTTTTATATTGTTTTGTTTTGTGAACTGAAACATTTGTAAATATGTATTTATTTTATTTATTAAATTTTGATAATCGGGTGAGCCCGCTGGGCCCCAAAGGTCCCTTTTTCTGGGGCGGCCCGAGGGTTACATTCATCATGACATGTGATTGGTTTGACAAAATACATAACAAGAGTCATACGTTATTACATGGGATAGTAAACAAGGTACATAACATGCGTCACATGGATACACTGAAGTTGTATAACAAGTGCAAGCGAATAAAGGAGTGAAAACACCTTGGAGTACTTATCCTAACAATTACAGTTTGTGGAGGTAGCCAGGTGCGCCTTAAGCCTGGTGCAGAAGGTGTAGGCGGAGGTGGATTCCTGGATGTCTTGGGGTAGGGAGTTCTATAAAGTGGGGGCAGTAAGAGCAAATGACTTCCGCCTTTGTTCTGACCTTCCTTTGGGACCAGGAGAGTCCTATCGGTCGTATGGAGTTGCCTAGGGCTTCCTCTTGCAGGAGATGAGTCCAGCGAGGCTGGGAGGAGGTGGGGAGTGGAGAAGTTTGTGGGTGAGGCAGAGCGAGGGGTATTGAAGCCTGTCCTCCCAGGGGGTCCAGTAAAGGTGGGACAGTGTGTCGCAGTGGTGGGTTCTCGGGCCTGCTAAAGAAGCAAAATGGGCCACTTTGTGATAGAGAACCTGTAATTTATTTAGCTCTTGTTTAGCTGCTCCCTGGATAACAAGGTCTCCATAGGTGAGGGAGGGGAGCAGAACACTTGCAGCAATGGAGACCCAGGCCGCAGGTATCAGCTGGTCTTTCAGTCTGTACAGGGTCCCGAGTTTAGAGTGGATGTTTTTGGTTACCTGTTCAACATGCCCTTTGAGGGTGAAGCCCTGATCCAGGGTGAGTCCCAGGTATTTTATGGAGGGGACCACCTCAATTTTCTTACCTGAGGTGGTCATCAGTTTGAGGAGTTGACTTCTGTCCCGATGGTCAGGACTGGGGCCAAACAGCAAGGCCTTGGTCTTGTTTGGGTTGATTACCATTCTATTTGTGACTAGCCATTCCTCTAGGGACACCAAGTCTTCTTGGAGGCCAGAGCAGAGTTCTCCCATGTTGGAGGAGGGCCGATAGAGGACTGCGTACATGGCATATTGTACCACTGAACTCCCCCCGCAGTGGTTGCTGAGGTCATTGGTAAATAGCGAGAAGAGAAATGGACCAAGTATTGACCCTTGAGGGACCCCTTCAGATAGGGGAAGGGGCTCAGATAGGGAATCTTTCCATTTTACCCTCTGTGACCTGCCAGAGAGGTAGCTGGAAAACCACAGTAGGGAGTGACTGTCTAAACCGACCTGTCTCAGTTTGGAGAGCAGTAGGTTGTGGTTAACGAGGTCAAAGGCTTTGGATAATTTAATGAAGACTGCCCCTGTGGGGGTCCCCTTGTCCAGCTCTCTGAGTACGTCTGTAGAGAACCTAATGAGGGCAGTGTCAGTCCCGTGATTGGTTCTGAAGCCATGCTGTGAGGGGGCTAGAAGTTGGTGGATTTCCAGGTAGTCCCAGAGTTGACCGTAAATCAGTCTCTCTTGTATCTTACCAAGGCTACAGAGTAGGGAGATTGGCCTGTAGTTGTTGGTTGATTCCCTCGTACCTCCCTTATGGACAGGGACTATGTGAGCCATTTTCCAGGTACTGGGGATGGCCCCTTCCGCAATGGAATGGTTGAGGAGCCAGGTTAGGGACCTACCGAGTGCCGAGGCCCCTTCCTTGAGAATTCGGAAGGGAATGCCATCAGGTCCCGCGGGTCCCGTTGCTTTAAGGGCTTTTAGTAGAGGGAGGACTTCATTAGGTCTAACTAGTCTAAGGTGGAAGGAGGGACGGTCATGTGAGATGGGGGGTCGAGAGGGCTGGAGGGGTGGGAGGGCAGACCAGCTTTGATCTGTTCTAGGTTGGTGAACTGACAGTTGAGTGCCATAGCGATGATGGTATCATCGCAGGTTATCTGGCCATTTACCTCCATGGGGCCGTGTTCGGCCTTGCTGGTGCCCTTTAGAAGCCCATTTATGTGGGCCCAGAAGAGTCTAGGGTTCCCCAGATTCTTTTTCTGAAGGTCAGTGACATATTCTCATTTTGCCACTTTTATGGCCAACTTACATTTATTCTGGAGGGCCTTATAGGTTGTGAGATCAGCTGGCATTGAGGACAGTTTGTATTTCTTCCAGGCTAAGTCCCTGTGTTTCATAAGGGTTTTCACATTGGGGGTGATCCACTTAAAGCAGGTCCCCTTGGTATGGAATTTCTTCATGGGGGCCAGCCGGTCAGTCACCATGGAGAGTGCTCCCTGGAAGAAGGCAGTGGCTTCATCCAGTGTCGGGAGGAGTTTGATGGGACTCCAGTCTATACTGTTAAGGCATCCTAACAGGTGCTCTGTCCGCATGTGGGAGAAGTCACGTGCCACCAGGATTCGCGGAAGGGCTCTGGGGGCCCTGTTTTTCCAAATGCAGAAAATGGAGGAGTGGTAGCTCAGTGCATCAGCTAGTATACCTCCCGCCTGAACATTGGAGGGTTTGCTTGTGAGTATCCAGTCAAGGGTGGTGTGGTTACCCGTTTTATAGTTCATGCGGGTGGGCCCAGCGATAATCTGTTCAAGGTTAGCATCCTGGACCAGTCCTATTAAGGAATGGCTGCCTTGAGGGACCCAATTTAGGTTGAAGTCCCCCAGTAGGAGTAGTTCTGTGGATAACTCCTCATCTATGTCCTTTAGGAGGGCTTCGAAGGAAATCCTCGTGTTCGAAGGGGAATTGTAAACACATCCTATGTTGAGGTGTTTACAGGGTTCAAGGGTGATCCTCACGAGGGTTGCTTCACCATCCGTACAGGTGGATAGTTTCAGGGATAGCTGTATGGCGTTCAGGTTGTCTTTCATGTAGATTAACACCCCTCCTCCCCTTTTGCCCAGCCTGTCCCTTCTATGGGATGTATATCCCGAGACTGCTACCTCATGAGGTAGAATGTGAGGTTTGAGCCAGGTTTCAGATACCACCAAAATATTCGGGTTGTATCTGACCAGCCAAGATTGAAGTTCGTGAACCTTAGGCCTCAGGCTGCATATATTCATGTGTGCAATACGTAATACCTTGGTGGATGCCCAATGGGGGTCCAGCAGGGAGGAGACCAAGAGGTTGTGTGTGAGTGGTCCAGGATTTGGCTGGATGTCCCCAGCCACCAGCAGGAGGGTGGCAAGAAGGCAGAGAGTAGGGATCCTACCCAGGTTTAGGGTCTTAGCTCTAATCTTTCGCCTGGCGGTGAGTAGAGTGGAATATAGGACACCTTTTTTACAGAGTTCATGTCCAGACAGGAGTCCTGTCAAATTGCTGGGAGGTGGGGGGAGATTGTTCCCCCCCGGAGTGATAGGGGAGAGGTCCCAAGGGAGGGTGACATCTAGGGTCCTGTTCACCTATGGTCATGAGAAGATCGGTCCAAAGGAGAGATCATATGTAAAGGACAGCCAGGAGGAGCCCTCTGTTGGGTTCACTCGGGGCAGGGGGGCCGGGCCTGAGGGGACTCATGCTGTCTACCCCTTGCAGATACAGACTGAAGCTAAGTGAGGGGAGGTCCTGAGCCTTGGTCAAGTTTCCCTCCTGATGCGGTGCAGGGGCTGGCTGGCTGGTAGAGGGCGGGCTAGACTATGAAATAGTCAAATTAGCAGTATATCTAGTAGTTCAAGAGTGACTTACCGCTCCTAAACACTTTTATACAGCCTATTCAAGAAACCAGTCTAGAATGGTAATATCGTGCACGTACCAGTAGGGAGGGGCTGTCTGATGGGGGGAGGCGAGTCAAAGATCAGTCAAATTAGCAAATATATCTAGGAGGCACTAAGGATACTATCAAAGCTAATTAGACACATTTATCCAGGCAAGTCTAGTAGACAGTTTTAATATGCAGTATATGTATCAGTTACAGGTACTTCATTCAATGCCCTTAATCCACATTTATGCCATTAGTTATAGAGAGTATACAATAGAAGTGCTGTTTAGCACATGGGAAATTAGCTTCTGGGGCAGGGGACAGCTGGTACCACTTCAAAATGGAGCTATCATGAACAGGTGGATTAGTTGGGCAAATTAGAGATTCAAAAGATAAGCTAATGTGGTCAGAGGACTGCTATATTGATACAGAACAGTAGCTTATCCCCACCTGGTGGGTGTATGGTAGGCGTTACCGTGGGTATACCAGTCACCGCCCCGTGGTTGTCTGGTCAAAGCAGTAGGTGGGGCTTCTGAGTATTTAATGGGAGGAGGGAACAGGGAGGGTGGGGGATGGCTGAAAAAATCGATCCCTGTGGAATGAGAAGCCTCCAGGGGAGTCCTGCACTTCGGGGGAGGTCCACCGGTTCGCGGTGCGCTAGCCGGTGCCTCGACCCCGAGGAAAGTCCTTAGGTAGGTCCAGGGAGCTGGAAGCTAGTTTCGCTGTTGGTGTTGGGGGGAGTCAAGCAGCCCCAGCCACACTCTCCTCCCCCTGGAGTCGTCGAAAATCTCTGGTAGCCGGCGGCAGCACTCTCAGCCTTAAGACCAGGCTTGGAGAGCATCGTCACTGGCTCAGGCACCTATCAGCGAGTTGCTGATTTTTCAAAAGTCTGCGCACCACTTCAGGGTCCTGGGAACAAAGGCGCGGGTCGGTGGCCATTTGTGGAATACTGCGGGCAATGAAAGAGGCAAAGTTAGGTGTCGCAGCGAGTAGCAGTGACCGAGAATCGATCCCTGTTGGGCGAAGCCGCCAGGAGTCCTGCCGCCGGGGAGGTCCACGGTTGGCGGTGCACTAGCCGGTGCCTGAGGCAAGTCCTTAGGTAGGTCCAGAGAGCTGGGCTAGTTTCACTGTTGGTGGGGAGTCAAGCAGCCCCAGCCACTCTCTCCTCCCCCTGGAGTCGTCGAAAATCTCTGGTAGCCGGCGGCAGCACTCTCAGCCTTAAGACCAGGCTTGGAGAGCATCGTCACTGGCTCAGGCACCTATCAGCGAGTTGCTGATTTTTCAAAAGTCTGCGTGCCACTTCAGGGTCCTGGCAACAAAGGCGTGGGTCGGTGGCTGTTTGTGGAATACTGCGGGCCACGAAAGAGGCAAAGTAAAGGTATAAAAGACATGCATTCAGTTGAGCTAATAGTACTGAAATAATAAAATGTTTGTAAGCATTTTGCTGTACTAGATGGTTTGAGGGAGGAGACAGCAATAGTCACATGATTATGTTTTGCTATAAAAGAGGTATCCTGGCTGGGAGACCTCAGATTCCTCTTGGGATCAGCCGGTTACTGATCCCTCTGTGTAAGTCTGCTCCTTTCCAGACCTGTAGCCAACTCTATTTGCTGATTTGGTGACTATTGCTGCCTGTGCCTCAAGAAAGCAGGAGTTGAATTCTATTTGATGTTGTTTTTGTTCATTTTGTATTTTATTTGCCGAAATGTAGTTGCTTTTGACGGCTTTTTGAGTTCATTTTTGTTTACAATAAATTTCTGGTCTGGCAGTTGCCTTTCCAACACCTTACAACTCTGTGTCAGTGTCCATCAGTTCACCCACAAGCCACGACACCTCAGACCTCAATCCTCCAGATAATGAGGACCAGGATGAGGGTAATAGGGAATCAGAAGGGGAAGAACCTAGTAATGAGGGCACCACAGAGATGGACCCACAGTCAATGATGGCCAAATTATGCTCAAATGATGCCATGCCCCAAATGCTTAAAATCATCAAGACCACAGTGGGGTTCGAGCCCCCATCCCACCACTGCATGGAGCAAACTGATATCAATCCTCCGACCAGCATCCAACCCTAGCAATGACTTCCCCATATGTGAGGCGACAGAGGAAGTTATAGCGGGGCAGCAGACCTGGCAAGGATTCCAGAAAGAAAGTCATGGGACAAGATGTACCCAATGCAAGAGGACAAACTCAAACTGTGGTGTACTGCCCCATGGTGGACACTGACACAGCATCCTTAAGCAAAAAGACAATGCTGCCTACCAAAAGCTCCACTTTGTTAAAGGACCCCACAAACATAAAATTGGATGAGATACTTAAAAAAGTGTTTGAAATGGCAGAGTTGGCAACCAGAGCAGCTACCACTGTAATCTACACCACCAGAGCCCACATTTTGTGGCTACAGAACTGGACGAGGGCAGTGGAACCCAGTTCCACACAAGAGCAATCAACATCACAATCACTACAAACAAAAAAAATACCTGGCCAACATGGTGGTTGACGCCATAGAGATCAATGCATGAACAGCAGCGCTGGCCAACAAAGCCCTCGGAGCACTTTGACTCAAACTCTGGGATGACAATTTGCAGTCAAAAGCTATGCTAGTGAAGCTACCTTTTAAGGGTATCAAACTATTCAGAGAATGGCTTGGACCATTCCTTAAAGTTAAAAGCCAGAGCGCTGTGCTAGATAAAGACAAACCACAAAGAAACACATATCTCCCCTCCACAGGGAGCAGGGGTTTCATAAGAACAAAATGAACTTTCGAGACTGCAGACAAGGCCAATCTTCCTACAAGGGTCCCAGCTTCAAGCCATACCAGGGACACAGCAACGGTAATAAGTTCAGAGGATGAGGTACCCACAACAGAGGCCATCACAGTGCCTTCAGAGGAGGCCGAAACAATCTGCAATGTCTGCAGGACAGACAAACTAACAATCCCAAGGACACCCCCAATCAGGGGTAAAATCCAACAAATCATAAAAGAATGGAAATGAACAACGCAAGACAAATAGGTACTGGAAGTCATTGCAGAGGGTTATGCAGTCACATTCAAGGAAACACCAAGTCTGGACAGACTAATTATATCGCCAGTCTCCAAAAAGAAAGTAACACCAACACAAGTATAGGATGCCATAAGACAGCAGCTACTGAACAAGGCAATAGTTGAAGTGCCCGAAGCACAACATGGAAAAGGAGTATATTCGAAATTCTTTATGGTTCCCAAAAGAAAAGGAGAATTACGGTCCATCTTAGACTTAAAATTCTTAAACAAGTTCATAACACAAAATACATTCAAAGTGGAGACCATAAAGTCCACAAGAAAAGCAGTCCACCAAGGTGACATTCTCACATCAGTAGACATGAAGGACGTGTACCTTCACATTCCAGTACACCCATCACACTACATGTACCTACGGTTCACAATCATGGGACATCACTTCCAGTACCAGGACCTCCTATTTGGCCTAGCCTCGATACCAAGGGTATTCGCCAAGGTCTTGGTGGTAATAGTAGCACAACTAAGGGAGAAAGGAATTCATTTAATCCTATACCTGGCCAACTGGGTAATATGAGCAAGATTAAGATAGCAAGCCGAAAGAGAGGCTGACATAGTAATGGAAACACTACATAGACATGGATGGGTCATAAACCAAACAAAAAGCTCCCTTAAACCAAGTCAGGGGATAGAACACCTGGGAGAAACCATTGACACGGGCAGTGGTAGAGTTAGCCCATCAGAGAAAAGAATGCATGCAGTGCAGACCCAGGCTCAAGAGATATTGACAGCAACCGATCCCCCACTGTTTCAAATACTACAGCTCTTGGGATCACTGGCATCCTGCATAGATCTGGTACCCTAGGTGAGGTGGCCTGTATGAGCTGCTCCCCTCCTAAGCTTTGAGCCACAGGAATCCGTCGCAAACAAGGTTTCTGCAGTCTGCAAGACTACGTTTCAAACCCCTCCCCTGCCAAGCTTTGAGCTGCAGGAATCCGCCACAAGCAAGGTATGCCTGCCACACAGCTCAGATCGTTCAGCTGTTCTCCAGCTCACATTTTTTAATTTGGCACCATTTCGTGGACATTGCTGATGCATCACAGCACTTCTGCCTTTAGGACACTCTGTGGACCTCTTGGGGCTGTACTAAATATGCTCGAGTTTCTGCTCATTTAATTAACTGCTCTTCTGTAGATACTGTTAATCTGATTTAATTTAAATTTAATTCCATGGATTTTCTCAGGGCTGTGCTAGTTATTATAAAGTTCATTTACAGCCACAGTTACTGCTCATTCATAAAGTTAATTTGCAGCTGCAGTTACTGCTCTTTTTGTGTTCACTTGCACTTGCACAAGGGACGTATTGAGACAATACGGCATTTGAGATGTGTGTCACTGCCATGCCAATTACAGCTGCAACTGTAATGGGCTTGGTAGCATACACCAATGACCAGGCACTCTGGTCATGACACAAGTTCAGTTTTGCTAATGTGGTGCATTCTCTAGTAAAAAGAAATGAAGCGCTCTCCAATAGGAGCACTTCACTTCTTTCCGTAGCTGTAACTCCAGCCATGCACATTACAGTTGACAGTAATGTGCATGGCCGGAGTTATGGCTACAGCTTTCTCCTACTGCCCACTACCACCCAGCAGCCTATCCTGCCCAATACATGCAGCTCAGTCCAAGCTGGCCACCTGCTGCTCCGCAAGCCAGCACCCCATTACCTGTGTTTCCCTCGATACCTGCAACAACACCAAGTGGCTCCTCTGCTGCCAACATCACAAGCTCCACCTCAGAAACCACCGCCGCCACTGTACTATGCTAGGGCCCCGCACACTCTGATCTCAGCTTGCATGCACTCTCTCCTTCACAGCTCTCACAGTTCTTCTACACTCTTTCTCTCAGTGGGAACCCTCACCAATCTGCAATCCACCCATCTGATTTGATGGCCATCAGTCACTTGTGAGGAAATGCAGATCTAGAGATGCTCGCAAGGAAATCGGACAACCCATACACACTCATACTCTCCCATTGCAGGAAGAATCTATTAGTAACACTCCCTCAGTCCCCAATCATTGGTTATTCAGGGTGAAGCAGGTAAATGTTGATTGGAAGAAACGAGTGCCAATTCGAACAAGATACGTTTCCGATCAGTCTCTGGAATGAATGCAACTCTTCTCAGTAACATTTCGATATATTTTAAAAATCTGTTAGGTAAAGGTGATTCATCAGTCTCTAACATAATCTTTCACTGTCAGCCTCCTTCCGCATAACTCAGACATGGGCAAAGCTTAGATTAGGTAACGTACATAGATGGTTAAAGGACACACACAACAACAAAAACAGTCCATGGAATCTAGCCTGTTACTACAAATCTTTGCTCAGCCCTTACAGTCTAGCTTTCCCAAGCTTTACGTCCCTTTTGTTTGTCTACTACTTTGTAGCTATCACATCAGGGTGGCAGTATATTGTAGAGTTTAAACCATCAAGCTGTGAACCGGGAACCAGTGGAGCTGGGTTTGAATCCCACAACCTCACTATCATACGGGACTTGGTGCAGGGTCAGGTGTTTATCTGTACCCCCAAAAAATTCTACAATAAAAATCTAGTGCCTCAGAGTCCTCCATGAATGCCAAGGACCACATAAAAAAATTCTAAAATAAAAATGCAGTGCCCCAGCGTCCTCCAGAAATGCTAAGGAGCAGGTCACCCTGGTAGCCCGCTGGCATGCCAATGACTGAGTTCGGAAGTGAGCACACAACACCATGTCTGAAGGCAGCCCTGAGCATGGCAGCTGCTGCTTGCAAGTGCACTGCAATCAGGAGAGATGGCACTGAGCAACTGATGTCACAGTGATCCCTGGGATGTGCAGAAGAGCATGCTTTCTCTACAGAATGTGGCTGCATGCATCAGAGGCCTGAAGAGCTGTAACACACCAAGAGGAGGAGGCAGGGCAGGTAGAAAAATCCATGAATTGTCTTTATGAAAAGGGTATAGACAGTTCTTGAATCTGATTGGTTGACAGTCCTTGCTAGCTATGTGTTTTATTGCGTTCACTTGTGCAAGGAACATATTAGGACAATAAGGCATTTGAGAGGTGTGTCATTGCTAAGCCAATTACAGCTGCAACTGCAGTGGGCTTGGCAGTGTATACCAATGACCAGGCACTCTGGTCATGACAAAAACTGTGAACTGGAAGACCAGTGGACCTGGGTTTGAATCCCACAACCTCATCATCATATGGGAATTGGTGCCGGGTCCGGTGTTTACCTGTACCCCCAAAAAATTCTAAAATAAAAATGTAATGCCCCAGCTTCCTCCAGAAATGCTAAGGAACAAGTCACCCCAGTAGCCTGCTGCCATGCTGAGTTCGGAAGAGAGCACACAGTGTCATCTCTGAAGGCAGCCCTGAGCACAGCAGCTGCTACTTGGCAATGCATTGCAATCGGGAGGGATGGCATTAAGCAACTGATGCCACAGTGATTCTTGGGGTGTGTAAAAGAGCATGCTTTCTCTGCAGAATGTGGCTGCATGCATACAAGGCTTGAAGAGCTGGAGCACATCAAGAGGAGGTGGCAGGGCAGGTAGAAAACTCCATGAACTGTCTTTATAAAAAGGGTATAGACAGTTGTTGAACCTAATTGGCTGACAGTTCTTGCCAGCTATGTCTTTTATTGCATTCACTTGCACTTGCGCAAGGAATGTATTGGGACAATCCGGCATTTAAGAGGTGTGTCACAGCTGAGCCTATTCCAGCTGCAACTGCATTGGGCTTGCAAGTGTGCACCAATGACCAGGCACTCTGGTCATGACACAAGTTCAGCTTTGCTGACATGGTGCATTCTCTAGTTAAAAGAAATGAACCGCCCTCCAATGGGAGTGAATCATTTCTTTCCATAGCTGTAACTCTAGCCATGTGCATTACAGTTGACAGTAATGCACATGGCCGGATTTATGGCTACAACTTTCTCCTGCCACCAGCTGCACTCTCAGTCCCCAGTCCAGGCTCTTCATGCACCCCTCTTCCCGCCTTCAACAACAGCAGTGGTGCAGCTTTACCTAATGACAGCTCCTGTCACTGGCTGCACTTTCAGTCCCCGGTCCAGGCTCCTCAGACACCCCCCTCCCATCTTCAACAGCAGCCATGATGCGACTTTACTTAATGGTGGCTCCTGCTGCCAGCCACACTCTCAGTCCCTGGTCCAGGCACCTCAGACACACCCCTCCCAGATTCAATAACAGACATGGTGCGGCTTCTTTTTACAGTGATACTAGGGGTACCTAATCACCCAGTGTCGTGACCCCCCCCCCGGCTTCAACAACAGCCATGGTGTGGCTTCTTTTTACAGTGACACTGGGGGCTGTCCAATCCCCCAGTGTCTCGACCGGCAATCCTCTGTCTTTTTTTTTAAAACCTACAAATAAGAAAACTATCTATTGTTGTCTATTGCATCATTATCTCCCTAATCCATCCACTCAGCCCCTCCCCTCAAAGTTCTTACTTACCCACTGGGAGGTCCAGCACTGTTATCCTATTATATATGAACTGCCTTCCTGAGGAGGTCATCAGGTCAAAAACAGTGGGTGAATTCAAGAATGCATGGGACAGACATAAAGCAATTCTAGTGTGAGGTAGGAGGAAGTAGGCTGTTGGTTAACTAGGACCTGCAGCTTATCCAATAGGTAGGGAAATGGGCAGACTGGGTGGGCCAGGCGGTCCTTATCTGCTATCAAAGTCTATGTTTCTATTTTTCTGAACCGCAGACACGTCTTCACTCTTCAAAGCTGGATCGTGAACTGAAGAAACAGGTATGTGGATTAATGTATTTCAACTGGGTTTGAACTAAGTGGCATAACTGCCAAACACCACTGCAAATACCTGCAAGTGAATGTTTGGCATTGACAAATGCTTTTAGTAAGTTAATTTTACAGTGAATTTAAAGAAGCAGCCTAGTTTCATTCAAATCACTTCTGCTGAAATGTTACAGTAGCATAAAATGCATATAAACTCAATCACAGTTTTCTTTGCAATACCACTTATTAATTGTGCCCTCTGGTGTTCTTCTACTGGTTTGTGAATTTCTGTCCATACTCTTTCTCTGTCTTTCCTCATTACAGCCATTCTTTTCTCCTCCTCCTCCATTTTATTGCACTTTTTACAGCTCTCTTCACCTGGAACCTATTCTGCTCATCCAATAAAGCTACCAACTTTCCGAGGCCTAAAACTGAGACAGTCCATCCAGACCATGACCCCCAACCCCACCGTATCATTTCCATGGGCACCTCCGCAGACAACACTGCGCACAATCAATCACATTTTGCTGCTTGCTCTGGCCATGCCACCCCACAGTAACACCAGTAGCAAACTTTTAGGTTAAAACAATATATCATTCTGCTGCAGCAAGTTCCAAATCCATGATGTACAAAAAGTTCATTAGAAGCAAACCTGCATTAAATTGTGATCAGACATTCGAACTGCATGTATTGCTCCTCCTGACAGTCCCATCCAACCTGATCTCTCTCACCTCATTTACTGAGCAAACTTCACTTCAGTGACTCCCACCACCACACCAGATTGTTTTCACACACTCCCTAGGGCTGATCAGGTTTGGGTACCTTAGTTCCCTGCTGCCGATCTCTTCTCTGTCTGGAGTCCCTCTCAGCTGCTAGCAGGCAGACGTCCACATGTGCTTGTTTGCACTACTACCCAGTCTAATCTAACAGGAAAGAACATGCTTTACTGCGCTCCCGCTGACATGCTTGCAGTGCAACACAGGTGTAGGGGTTGAAGTTGTAAACTGCTGTCCAGCCTGAGCAGCGCCACAGAGGTGCTGAAATAACTGTCACTTACGGATTAGCAGTCAGCAAAAAAAAAGGGGGACAAAACTGGAACAAGTAAGCAAAAAAAGGGACAAAAGTGATATTTTGCAAAACTTGTGGGGACACCGGGACATGCTGCCTAAAATAGGGACTGTCCTGGGAAAATAGGGACTGTTGGTAGCTTTATCATCCACCCCCCCCAGTTCACAAAAAAAACTGACTTATCTCTCTCTCTCTCTCTCTCTCTCGCTCTCTCTCTCTCTATCGCAATTTCTCCATCCCCTTATCTGAATACCTGTTCGATTATAAATATAGGGTGCATTAACTTGTATTCCTTCCCTCTCCACAAAGGATCCTAGCATCTGCAAGGCTACTCTCCAAGCCTCTCCCCTCCCAAGCTTTGAGCCATAGGGATCTGCCACAAGCAAGGTATGCCTGCCACACAACTCAGATTGCTCAGCTGTTCTCCATCTTGAATTTTTAAACTTGGCATCCTTTCATGGACTTTGCTGATGCGTCACCCCATCTCTGCCTTTAGGACACTCTGTGGACATCTTGGGGCTATACTAAATGTACCCCAGTTTCTGTTCATTTAACTAAGTTAACTGTTCTTCTGCAGATACTGTTAATCTGATTTAACCTAAATTTAGATCAGTGGATTTTCTTGGGGCTGTGCTAGTTATTATAAAGTTCATTTACAGCCACAGTTACTGCTAGTTTATAAAGTTAATTTACAGCTGTAGTTACTACTCTTTTTAGTAAGTTACTGTTACAGTGAATTTAAGGAAGCAGCTTCCTGATGCCACTGTGTGGCGTCTCCCCACCTGCCCCTACCACACCCACCCTTGGCTGCACTTTCTTTTATAGGCACCAAGTTAGCAGGTGTGATGTTTTTCTATTTCCCTAATTTCCCATTGGATCCTTATACCAAGACACCTATACGTGTCCCTGAAAGTTCTTGAGGATTCAACCTCTTGCCAAACCTTTGTACACGGGCAGAATAGAAAAAGTGACCACTTTATTTCTGCTAATAGTTAGTCCAAAACACCAGTTAGTTCTTGCCCTCACTCTAGTTATCCTTTTATCCAATCCAACACAGTCTCTATCATTATTTTAGCCTTGGTAAATGGGTAGAGTTGTAACAGAGACAAATATTCTGGCAAATATAGTTAGACTAAAACTCCTGATATTTTTCTGCCTGTATCTTAATTATTATTTTCTCATTTCTTTATTCTCAAACTACACATTCTCTCTCCAAACTTATTACCAGTAAAGACAAAGCAATTCCTTAATAGAATTTTTTAGATTTGTTGTAACTGTTGTAAAGCTCCACTGCACCTACCCGGACTCTGACAGATCAATTTGCACTGTTGCTACCCTGACCCTGTCAGTCCAAGTTTTCTGCAACACCTTGTGTAAGTTTTATAGACCTGCCAGTCAGTCATCACGTGAGGATATACTCACTTAAGCTTCAGACTGCCTTCCTAATTGCCCCAGTTTTCTTCAAGTAGCCTTAGCTTCACTACTTGTCCTCTATAGTGACTCAATTTTTTTCTCTTTCTCTCTCTCTATCCTACCCCCACCTTGCCTAATCACGCAACTCACTGGATATATTCGAGAACTACTGTATATTATCTCATTCATTTTTTCAGATTGTTTGGTGGTACTAGGGACCACCATTAATCCTATTGGTATTGTATCTCATCTTCCAATAATGGAATACCCCAGATGTCTATCCAGCCTCCTGCCTATTCCTTTGCTCTGGAAGAAAGAAACCTACTCCCTTGGGTCATGGTATGCTCATAACCTCTCTCGGCTTACTCCCAGCCACTCACTTTCTAGACTATTACCTTTTTTCCTGTTTCTCATTCTGGCCGGTGATGCTGAGTTGAACCCTGGACCCTCTGGACCACTATTTGCCCCCTCCACCCCATTAGTTCACATTTACCCCTCTATCAAGGGTCTGAAGGTAGCCCACTTCAATGCCCAGAGTCTGCACCCTAAAATGGCTGAGGCAGAGGCCTGGGTTATACTTCACAACCCTGATGTATGGAGTATTATCGAAACATGGCTTAAACCTAGTGTCCTACCACGAGAAGTTGTTCTGGTTGGCTACTCTTGCTGTAGGCAGGACAGGTCGGGTAAAAATGGAGGTGGCATTCTCATTTACATAAGGTCCAGCACTGCAGCTTCAGAAATGGCTAATCCTCCCACAGTCCCTCCCCTAGTAGCATGCATCTACCTTACCTTAACCCTGGGTAATGTCAAAATACTTCTCTTACGTTGTGTCTACCTTCCCCCCCAAAGATGCAAATAACATCCTTCCCTGTCTTATTGCTTCCCTTTCCAACCTCCCTGGCTATGATCTCTTACTCTGCGTAGATTTCAATACTGACTGTTTGAACCAAAATACAAACTGAGCTCATTCAATATTATCAACCCCTCTGACTGGCAGACTTTCAGACAACTTTGTAACTTATGTAAGAGCAAACTCTGCAGCGGCAAGCACAAGTATTATTGTTTGCTACAGACCAAATGCCTCAGTAATCCTAAGGTGTTCTGGAAGCAAAGTAACACTTTAATTAAAGGCAACTCCCTGGTCTCCCCTAACACTGTACTAGATGGTGGTACCACATTGTCTGACCCCCAATCTATTGCAAATGGTTCAAACCGCTTTTTCACTGATCTTGCTAGCTATGCCTTGCACTTTGCCCCCACTCCTAATTTCAAGTTCTCCTCTCTCCCTCACAGGCAGCTTCCTTTTCAACCTAAATTTCACTTCAGATTAGCTACTCAAAATGAAGTATTGGAGCTACTGTTAAAGGAAGATAGTTCCCTGGGTTTTGACTTCTTAGAACCTTGCTTTCTGAAGCTAGGCACCTCAGCCCTTGCTGTTCCCATTCATTATCTGATAAACAAGTCATTTACTACTGGAAAGGTACCAGCCAAATGGAAAGTAGCAATAGTTGTTCTGCTGCACAAGGGTGGTGCACATGCAGTTGAAAACTACATACCTATATCAATCCTCTGCCCTCTAGCAAAGATACAAGAATGACTTATTTTCAATCAACTTCTGTCTTACTTGAAATGTCATCTGTTCCAATCAAATTGTCAGCATGGCTTCAGAAAGAATTATAGCACTCTCACTGGCCATACCAAGGTAACCTTTGATATTATTGTCTCACTCGATAAAGGGCTTTACACCAGGGCCATATTATAGATCTAACTAAAGCCTTTGATTTGGTAAACTACATTCTTCTGTTACATGAGCTCCACTCTTTAGGCATGCATCATCTCTCCCTTTTCTGATTCCAGAATTACCTGTCTGGCCACTCACAAAGTATAAAATGGTCAGGGGCTCTCTCTTCATTTAATACTATAACCCACAGTGTACCACAAGGATCAATCCTGTGGCAACTTCTATTCTCTCTATTTATTAATAACTTACCCCTAAACTGTGGCAGGTCCCTGGTGCAACTTTATGCTGACAACGCTGTTTTATATCAGTCATCGAGTGATACCCTGTGGCTTAATCACTGCCTGGAACCTGACTTCTACACACTTGAGAAATGGTTCCTTAAGAATCACATAGTCCTTAACACCAAAAAACCAAGTCAATGCTATTTTTAACCCCTTGGGAGGAGTGCCACCCCATAGCTCACTCCATATTCATAAATATCAGTCCACAGTCTGCCCCCCACACCCCCATTTTTGCACCTTTTTAGATTACCGCACTAGATATTTAGAAGAACTCCTCAAAAATGCACATAGTATGCCATTTTGCAACATTACTAAACTGGAAAGAGAAGCCATTGACAGTCAAGCTAAAGACCAAGGAATTACAATAAAGCCAGCTGATAAGGGAGAATGTATTGTGGTACAGGATATAACTAAGTACATAAATGAGACAGAAAGACAGTTGGCAGATTAACATTTCTATAAACTCCTGACCTATGACCCAATCACACAGATCAAAAGAGAGATTGAAACTTACCTACTAGAAGCCTATCAAAATAATATAATTTTTACTAATGAATTGTACTTTCTATCTGTAGACAGTCCCAAAAAAACAGCCATATATACACTTCCTAAGATACATAAACACCCTACAGACCCACTCGTCCATTCCATTATTTCTGGGATTGGCTGGCTTACTGAGCCTATCTCAAAATATGTAGATAGCTACATCTGCCCTATAGTTCCAAGCTTAGAAGCCATTTGAGAGATACAGGGCATCTCTTGTCAGTACTAAAAGAGATGCAGACTGAGAGTGAATAGTTTTTGGTGATCCTAGATGTAGACACCCTTATTACTAATATACCCCATGAGGGGGACTTGAGGCTATTGAGCAATACCTCCTCACTCACTCACACTGATGTCCCCCAGAGTAAAATTAACTTCTTGGTGGATTTAACTGACGTACTTAAAAACAATATCTTCAAGTTGAATACAGGAACTACAGGCAGGTAGGGCACAGTAATCGGGGCCACCCTGACCCCCGGCCTAGAAAATCTGTATTTAGGAACATAGGAAAAGAATTAAGTGTACAACAGCGAGTACAATCCATACAGAGAAAAACACTGACCTTTATAAAAGGTTTATTGACGACATACTATATTTCTCATATGGAAAGGATCTAGGGAAGAACTGTTTGATTGTGTTTCCTTTCTCAAACAAACCAACTCTAACCTTCATTTTAAAGTAAATGTTGCACTTGACAATATCAATTTTATGGATGCAGCTATTCATAAATTGAATGATGACACTATCTTAACTGTCTTGTTTAAGAAAACAACTGATAGAAACAGCTTACTACATGCTCAGAGTTGTCACCCAGGTCCTATCACTAGAAATTTGCCTAAGGGACAGTTTTTGAGAATCAGGCATAACTGTAGCAATGATGAACTGTGTGAGTTGAGGGCTGGTGAATTATGTGACCGACTCAGGGAAAGAGGATACAGGGAGGAAGACATCATTGATGCTACAACATTTACTGATGGTGTGCAGCAGGAATCTCTATTGCTTCTGAAAAACAAAAAGAAAAAAGAGGAAGGAACTGTGACATTTGTGACTACCTATGGAGGAGGGACAAATGAAGTTGTAAAAATTGTACAAAATAACCTGCAAATATTTGGGCGTACACCACAGCTTCAGTCTTTGTTTACCACACATCTGTGGGTTTCATACAGAAGGAACCCCAACAATCAAGACCACCTTATTCATAGTTACACACCAAAAATAAGCAGATCATGGATCACCAAAAAGAATAAATATGGATCTAAGCCATGTGGTAATTGCCACACATGCCATCTGATGGATAACACGTCAAAGTTTGTTAATCCTAACATAGGTAAATTTGAAAAAATCAGGGGACAAATAAACTGTAATACAGAAGCAGCGGTATACCTCCTGACTTGTTTCTGCCAGAAGTTTTATGTTGGTAGGGCAAAGAGAAAAATTAGACTCAGAGTCAACAAACATGTGCTGGCAATCAGGAATAACAATCCTGAGTATGCCATGGCAACACATATTAATTCTGAGGTAGGCAGGAGCACAAGGAGTAACAGCACTGGGGATAGAGGCCATACCTGTAAACATTAAGGGAGGAGACCAGAAGGGGTTCTAAACAGAAAAGAACAAGAGTCGATCTTTAGACTGGGGGCATTGAGACCACCCAACCTAAATGACAAGTTTGAGATCACCCCTTTTCTGAAAAGATGTAGCTAAAGAATATTTTACTGAAATATTCTACTGAACTCTCTATCAACACAACCCCCCCCCAACTATGTGCACAGTCTTGGTTATAGAGCTCAGTGAGACTCATACTATATCTGCACATCCTTGAGAGTGTACATGTACTCTTCTCATTATCTTCATTCCTTTTATAGGTCCTCTTGACCATGTACTTCAGGCACAGGGATCTGGAACACACCAAGTTGTGAAGAAACACAATTTTGGATAAACAACATAGATATCCAAAACATTTTATTTTTATTTGCATTATCACATTGGGGATGTGTATGCATAACACACTTAGTTCAATTGTTAAGTGAAGTTACTTTGAAATTAACTTCCTAGTCACATGATTAGTTTAAGAAAAACACATGGAATGTTTCGATTGGTTTTGCACTTGTGATGTATGTATAAATGTTAAGCTGTATCAACTTCTGTATTCTCTGAAGATGCTCCATATGTCAGGGGTGAGACATAAGAACTCCTCAGCTGTGGCATGGCCATTGTCTGGATGCTGCAAATAAACTAAATCCTAATTAAGCAACTTGTCTAGCATCCTATTTGGTGGGGTGAGTGCAACATGTATTACTACTGAATTAAACTTCTTGTGTTTTCCCTGCACCACCACCCCTGTGCTTTCCTTGAATATTATTAAACACAGATGCAAGCCTGACAGTCTGGAGGTGCATCAGTAGGCAACAAATCAGTACAGGGTAACTGGACAAAAACAGAGACTAAGCTATCGATAAACATATTAGAAATGAGAGATGTTTACAATGCTCTTTAACACTTCCAACACATAATAAGGGCAAATGCAGTGCTAATATGGTCAGACATGTCCAATGTGTCATACATATCCAAGCAGGAGGGTATAAGAAGCCAAAGAATGCAGAAAAAGGCCTCCAGAGTCCTCAACTGTGCACAAAACAACTTAACACACATTGAGGCAGTACACATGTGTGGAAAAATGAACACTATGGCAAACTGGCTTAGCTGCCAACAAATACAGTACATTCAGTAGAGTGACACCTGGACCTGAATATATTTGCCACGCTGAATGAAAGGTGGGGCCCGACTTGATGGCATCCTCAAAGAACAACCATGTTGTTCAAGGACAAAGACTCCAGTGGGATAGATGCCTTATCACTGCAGTGGAAATTCAACAGGGCAAATGCATTCCCACCTATATTCCTCACGCCACAGGTGCTACACAAAATCAGATGAACAAGATTCACAGTGATACTGATCACATCATAGTGGTCAAGGTGCCACTGGTTCGCCAAAGTAGTATCAATTGCCCTAGATCATCAGAGGTTGCCCAACTGACTGAACATACTGACACAGGGCCCAATACAGCACCTGAATGCACACACCCTCAAGTTGACAGCCTGGCTCTTGAAAAGGAGAGGCTGCTGAGGGCAGGATACCATCAGTTAGTTATGAACACAATTCTACAATTAAGGATACTGTCAACAACAGGGAATTATAACATGCACTGGGGAATATTCTTAAGATGATGCACAAAGAATGGCATCATACCAGACCAGGCCTTAATACCCCAGATATTACTCTTCCTACAACAGGGCCTAGACAAGGACCTATCCCTGTGATCAATCAGGGTTGAGCCCTCTGCCACAGGGCAGCCTTGGGTTGGATGGACAACAATCCACTGGGATCTCACCCAGTTGTCATCAGGTTCCTCCAAGCAGGGAGCATCATCAGACCCAAGATCAGACAGATCATGGCTCCATGGGACCTGAACCTAAGCCTAAATGCAATAACTGAAGCACCTTTTGAACCACTGACCAAAGTGGATTAATCCTGGGTGTCTTTAAAGACCATATTACTTGTAGTGATATGCTCAGTGAGATGGATCAGTAAACTGCATGCTCATTTGGTCAAACAACTGTTCTTGCAATTCTTCCTGGATGGAGTATCACTAAGGACAGTTCCATCCTTTATTCCAAAGGTGGCCTCACAATTTCATCTAAGTCAAAATATCGAACAACCAGTGATAGAGTCAAGCACGCTGTCCTTGGATCAATCAAAGCTGGCTACATTGGACATGTCCACTGTACTAAAAATATACCTACAAAGAGCAAACAACATACAAAATCAAAAAGACTGTTTATAATCACCAAAGGCCTCAAAACTAGGATGGCAGCATCAAAATCCACTGCAGCATCTTGGATAAAGAGAGCAATCAATGAGACCTACAAAGCCCCAAACCAATCAGCACCAAATGACTTTAAAGCCCATTCCATGAGAGTTGTAGGAATGTCATCGGCAAAAGTGAACCTAGCATCAATGGAGGAAATATGGTCTGCAACGACATAGTCCACCACACCACACACACCTTTACCAAACACTATGAACTTAATATCCTGAATGGGATTTGGTAAGGCAGTACCACAAACAGCAAAAGCCCCACGACTCCACAGTGTTCACTCTTTCCTTCCCAGTACTCTTGAGGGCACTGCTTGTGAACACCCATGATGTAATAGCTGTTGGAGTGCTGTATAGAATGCAATACACTATGGAAGTTTATGCACCTGGTAATGGTAATTGTGGGGGCATTCTCTATGGACTCCATATCCTGCCCCATATAAGACAGAGCCATTGCAGAGCTAAGATGAACAGAGTAAATGGGCTGATGGACAGCATACATTACCGGGTGAGCAAACTTCCATAGTTTGTAGTACTGCCTTACCAAATCCCATTCAGGATGTTAGGGCTATGTAACTCACATCAAAAAATCTGCATCTTGCATCGTTTTCGAGATATGAACCCCGAAAGGCACGGCGTATGCCACCATGTTAGTCTATGGGAAAAAACGGCAACTTCAGAGTACCATGACTTTGCAGCCATGCAATATTTTTTCACCAAGCCACAAAAGGCACATCTGTGTGATGTTGGCTGTGTTCCCTCCAAATTTCAGCTCAAAAGGCCCAACCGTTCTTTTGCAGCAGGGTGGCAAAGAATTCCTGTCATTTTGGCCATAGCCTGAAAAGCAGTGTCACAATATGCGAAAGCTTTCACAAGCATTTGCAAAAGTGTCGTGAGTGCAACACTACTTTGTGATACTACTTTTTCCAGAAATTTGAAAAATATATTTCTGAGTTGTTTCACCCCAAAATAAAGACATGGCTAGCATCCTCAGGATCCGACTAGGTAAACACAAAAAGAATTGTGTTGCTAGAGGGTCCCAAATTTAAATGGCAAGCATTTTTCTGATCGCTAACTGAAAACAAAATGGCAGATTTGCGACACTACTAGGGTCATTTGCGACACTAAAAAGTGCATTTGCGAAAGTGTCTACTTTTTTGTTAACTTTTCCCATTGACTTATAATGGGAACTTGTTTTTTGAATAACTTTTGAACTGTTCAATATGTTTTCACAAAATCTTCAAAAGGCACATCGGGCACCCCTGCCGCATGGTCCCTGACATTTTCAGACTGCTTGCGCAAACCGTGCGACCTGTAGGCATGAGCAAAGAATTCACCAAATAGCTTAAACACACGTGCAGATCACGCTTAATAACACCACAGCTGTATATCCAACCGGCACTAAAGTTGGCAGATCCCAAGGTGTATGGTTCTTGATCATGCTTTCCAAATTTCAGGCAAATCCGTTGAACGGTGTAAAGTTTTTAAGGTGCAAAGTCTGACCCTTTAACCTTAAAGGGCTACTCAACCCTAACTATGGTAGCGGTATATATATATATATATATATATATATATATATATACACACACAGAATAGTAGTTGCAACCTGATACACATCCTATCTCTGTCCCTCTATATAAACACACAGAGAATGAATGGTAGGAATTGGTAAACATCTTAAGTAATATGGCTAGCTAATAACACTGTTGAGTTACAGCTATGGAAGATATCAAACTGAGGATACCTGGGAAGACCAAGGGACTAAGGGGATGGCTCCAGTTCATCACATGTGCATCATCAACATATCAGGTGAACAGGCTAACCCATGATGTAATAGCTGTGGAGTGCCATAGTGAATGCTCTCATAATCACCTTTCCCAGGTGAGTAAACTTCCATTTTCCTGGTAAGTGGTATATATATAGAAGGGGGACTTTTTTGTGGTTAGCGAAGGAACACTAATAACGAAAACAAGGAGCAGTACTTCATTTTTTTTAAACTAGTGTGTGCATTTAAGGAGAGGCTAATGATCAAGATTTAATTAATGTGTTTGGTTTTATTTTAGTTCCTACTGTAGTTGAAGATTTTCAGTGTGTACTGGTGTCAACCATGTTTGTGATGGCAGATCATTTCTAGGTGTATAAACATTGATTTTCCAGATTGTGTTATGTTGCTACTAACAAGTCCTAGTCCAAAAATCAGAAATTATGGTGTCATAATTGCACACCTTGGAGGGCCTGTTAGCCAATCAGATAGATCCATTTTTCTTAACTCATTTTATAAAAAAAAACCAAAACTACTGTAGTAGCCTTTAACTACAGTATGATATTTTCCTGCCTCATCAAAAAGCATTGGATAGAGTTGATCTGGCACAGTAAGCATAAGCAGATAATGGTTTGTGAAATTTTATTACAGCGAGTATATCTATGCTCTTTTTTGGCTGGTTAGGATTTTGTGTATACCTTGCAGATGCTGCATTTGACTCATAAAAAAGGAGAAGGGTGTGGGCATTGGGTTCCATCTTCTTACCTTTTTAAATTCATATCAGCTCTCCCATAGTCCTCTGTTTAGACCCCCTCAGGGCTTTCTGCTCCTGTCTTTAACATAGTCGTGGCCTCCTACTACTCTTCATTGATGCCTCTCAATATATCATCAGGTTACCTGAGATATTTTAAGACAAAGTATAAAGAAATGGCACACACTCCAGCAAACTATATCAGAAACTTGTATTTTATTTTTCAAAAAATTTAAGAAAAGGAAACACACTACTGTCAAATCTGCAGGTGCAGGCACCCTCCCTGAGGGATTCCAAGGCGTTTGTCACCTGAACAAGATGTTTTGAAGTTTCCCTGCCCCTATTAGGGCCACTAATCCTCTAGTCATCCCCACTTGGGACAGTCTCTTAAAATTCTTTATATATAGTAAATGCCCATTTTCCAGGCCCCTGAATTAGCCTCCTGCAAGCTTTACACCCCCATTGAAACAGTAAACTCTGCACTCCACTACAATTATGACACAATTCCACATGCCAGTATCAGAAGAAATGTATTGTGGCTGGATGGCCCAATAGAGTACCTTACATCCCCAGTGCTTCAGTAAAACACAAGGCCTTAGTCAGGGGGTGGGTCTGAGGAGTGACAGACATCACCAAATTTAAGTTACACAGTTAAGACACACTCACCCATAGTGAAAAATATCTTAAAATTACAAAAAAAGAAAAAAACTACTCAAAGGCATACTTAATATCCTTATTTCAAATATGTAAACAAAAAGAGCTGTGCTGAACCAAAGCTTTTAAATTTATAAACACTTTCAGCCTAAGTAGCTTATATAAAAAACACACATTACTTAAGTAAAGTATGCTCCATAATTGTTTCTTTTTCAAAAGTTTTGTCCTTTTTTGTTACTTTACCTTTTTGAAAAAACTTTTGAAAGAGAAACACTTTTTGTAATTTTAAGATATTTTTCACTATATGTGAGTGTGTCTTTAACTGTGTAACTTAAATTTGGTGATGTCTGTCACTCCTCAGACCCGCCCCCTGAGGAAGGCCCTGTGTTAGGTTGAAGTGCTAGGGATATAAGGTACTATCCTGGGCCATCTGACCACAATAAATTTCTTCTGATACCAGCATCTGAAATTGTGTCATAATTGTGGTGGAGTGCAGAGTTTACTGTTGCAGTGTTTCATTTGGGCTGGCAGCCCTTTCGCTAGCACCCACAAGCCTTTCTGTGTACACCATCAACTGTTTTTTGATTACATACCCCATTGGGCCTTTGGTGTTTGCTCTGTCCTCTGTGTAAGCCACCTGTGGTCTCCATGTCTTTCACAAGGTTTAAGACACTATCTTCTATGACCACTGAAGTCTCCTGATGTTCTTTAAGAACTGCAGTGGTGTGATAGACATCTGCTACTGCTTTTCTTCACTCACCTACATTTTTCTTCAGGTTAACAAAACCCTACGGAGCCGAGCTTCTCTTAAAACTGATTAAACATTTTCCCACTGCTTGGCTTCATTAAACTCTATAGCATCTCTTATTTCACACAAAATGTACAGTATGTATGTACTAAAAATGGAATACATAAAAAATAAAGATAATACATTTTCTGTGTTGCTCTTTACTGTAATTTTGCTATTAACATCAGTTGTTTTTAACATACTGATGCAGAGCATAAATGTGAGATGAATCATCTCATTTTCTGTGGGGTCATATTTCTATCATATTTTACAACTGATAGGAAAAAGGCAGGAGGAGATCAACTGACTTGTTCAAGGTCATGCAATTAAACAATGGTTGTGTGAGACTCAAAAACATTGCTCTGAGTCATAGTTCTGACCTCTATCAACTAGATAACACTGCCTTACAAATATTACAAACAATTAGTATATCAGGATTGTGTCTTTTGTAGACAAAATAAACTTTAGATTATTGTTCTCATCCCAACAAGGCATTTTAGGGCATATGCTGGTATTGCCCAACTTTTAAACCAAAATCACATTCTAACAGTACAATAAGTATTGTGTCATATTTTATGGTTCGATTATTACCATGGACACCCTTTCAACAATGTGATTCAGTGATGAACCTTATTTCCATGCATTTGTTTAGACATCTGCGGTGGGAAAAACTAAAATGGTTTCTCCGTCTTTTAAAAAATAACAGATAATAAATGTCCTACAGAAGGCTTCCTGTCCTAATGCCCTCTGCTTTTTTCTCATCTTTAACCATTTAATCTTTTATCAGCAGAACTGATTCTTTCATGATCTCCTTTTTTGAAGGGTTGAATAGAATGGTTGAAGTTTTTACTGAGTACCTCTGTATTTTCAGGACATCTCCTTTTATCTGCTCTTATTGCCCTGCATGTGTTTAAGAAGTGAGTGTATGTGGATATGGTATATGGAAACCAATGTATTATGTTATATAGAGAGGGTGACTAGAAGTGAAAGCTTAACAACTACAGTATACAGCTTTTCCAGTAACATCAACATATTGGGTCATTTAACGTACTGTACTGTATATTAAGTTACAGTGGTCTCATTTGTTCCTCTTTCTTAGTAAGAAGCACATCTAGCTTTATATACAAAATTAAAAATAGATAAAAAGGGGGAGCTTTAACAGCATATCTCTACATTGTTTTAGTC
The DNA here is from genome assembly GCA_016271365.2 of Neoceratodus forsteri. Classification (NCBI taxonomy): domain Eukaryota; kingdom Metazoa; phylum Chordata; order Ceratodontiformes; family Ceratodontidae; genus Neoceratodus; species Neoceratodus forsteri. The sequence continues at coordinate 876,486,326 of CM028131.1, read as the reverse complement.
TTTGTTTGCCAACCAGACTTCCTATATCTGTATTTTTGATCGGGTAAAGCATCCCAAGTCAAAAATATATAGTGAAACTGTCTTCCATATACTGTAAATCAAATTCTGCTGCATCTTCATTTTCAAAGACAACCCTAATGGAAGGGTGTACATGCTCCAAAACACATTGTCCCTGGATCCCCCTTTCCCAAAACAGCTCATGCCACAACCTACGCTTTGAGTGTTCAGTTGGCAAATTTGTTTATTATATTGAAATCCACATTACATCTCCAGCTTTCATTGCTTGCATTCTTATTTACATTATCCTTTATATCTTTTATTCATGCATTTCCATATCCACAACAATTTCAATATCATTAAAATTCTTCTGCTTTTATCTTTCTTTTGCTGTATTGCCACCCAGATGTACATCCTGATGGCCTCCTCCTTCTTGTTTCCTCTCTCTCTCTCTCTCTCTCTCCTTCTGGGTACAGATGTAAATCTGTACCCCACCTCCAGTGCCTCCTTGGTGTACCCCCATAGGTGCCTCTCTCCCAGCCTGGATGTACTACCCAGGCCAGGGGAATGCCCCCCCCGCTCTGTACCTTCCCCCCTTTCTTTATTCTTCTTAGCCCTTTCCCCTTCATTATTATTGTTTTCCATCTCTATTTCCCATTACTTCTTCTGCCACCTACTCCCATCCTTCGGCAAGTACCCATTGTGGATCTCTCTTCTTGACTTGTCTTCCCCTGATGCTGACTACTTCCCTTGTGCCCCTTTTTAGAACCTTATCTTTCCAGTGCCTTAGTCCCTCAAAATTAGGGTGGATGGGTAGGTAAAATGATGGCTAGCAAATGGATGAGGGCTCCTTCCTCTGTGCAGCCCTTCTTAAACCCCCATCCCCTCTCCCTCTCTTTCTCTCTTTTTGCTAGTCAATCAGCATTGACCTTGCCCCTATAATCACTCCTCCCCCTTTTCTGGCCATCATGATGCCTGCCCTTCCCTCTATTTTTCAGCTCTCCTCCCCCTTCCCACCTCCCCCAACCTTGTACAGTTTTCTGCCTGACTGAGGACTCTGCCCCCCTGGACACATGACAACTGCCAAATGGGCCTGCCTTTTTAATCATGCAAACCACCTTGTCCCTGGATCTTCTTCCCAAAAGAACTCACGCATCAACTTATGTTTTGGGTGCTCCCCAAATGCAATATTATCAGGTGTGGCTCTTGCCTTGCTGCTCTCAATTCCTCCAACAACGGCAGAAGTTGTGTTCATCACATCCCTCTGATTACCTTCCAGTGCAACCTGATGCTGTTCCAATCTTGATATAGCTGTGTCCTCCCAGCACAGCCCACCACTAATTGCTCCATTCAATACACAAAGGAGGGTCTGCAGATCAATGCCTCCCACAGTCCTGTGGGGCCTGCAGGATTAAAGAAAATAAAGATTAAGCCATCATTCTTTTTACTCCCTACCTCTCCGTCCAAACCCTTTTTTCTCTGAGCCCCAGATTCTTCCACCTGAAATAAAGCAGATACAAAATCAGCAGGTCAGTTCTCTCACAAACTTCTTATAACAGTCCGAGACCCATCGTCCTACTATTTTCACATCCTCCCTGGACCCCCCCCAGCTGCCACCTCTGAGGTGGTGCCAATCCTGAAGGAGTGGGATGAATACCTCCTTGAATCTTCCCCAATGAACTCCAAGCTTTTCTTTAATACCACTACCAGCTGCGCATCCATTATCGGGGCTCCGTTCCCATGGATAAACAGTTGCCCTTCCCCCACTGGCCTAATGGCTGCGTAGCCCTGTAGTGCCCAGACCAGGCATATCCCTGCCTTTTCCTGTCACTGCAACATTATCATTTCCCCTTTTCCTGCTTGATCCATTTTGGATTTTTGCTGCCATAGCCCCAACCTGTCCCCTGCCATTGCACTTGCTCTCAAAGGAAACCTTTTCTCCCCCTTCACCCATCCTGTCCTAAGGTTTCACTTATCCTACATGCCCCATGAAAAATGGTCATAAATATTGCTGTGAATAGACATGCCTCGGCCGGAGAATGACAGACCCTAGGCAGTGCACCCAGTAGTTAGCCAGGAGCTCCTCTGATATAGGGTGTCTCCCATTGACTTCTTTTCCTCTGAGCCTCAGCCAACCCTGCATCATTCTCTTCACTAACTGTTCCTTGCCTGGGTCCCCCACCCCTCCAGGCTACATACTAGGCCTATGGCTGATAGGTCTACACCCTTGGTTGCATGTGCCATGCCTTCCCTCCATTTGTTCACTTGACTATCTGCTGTTCTGTAACCACCCACTTACCTCCATACCCTTGTCTGCTCTGAAAGTCTGAAAAATTCTCCATGAACCCTCATATGTTTTCAATGTCCTGGCCAACCATAACCTGTGAAAGAGTAGCTCAGCTTCGTCCAGCCAATCTCCCACTTGTGCTGAGGCATTGTTGTTTTCTTGCTTTCTGCCACTGAGGCTATGACCTGGAACATGTCCAACTGGAAATGGGAGAGGCTATCAGCCACAGTATTCTGTTCCCCTTCAATGTGCTTTGCCCTAAAAGACATGCTCAGTCATGAACCCTGCAAAACTAACAGCCTCATCACCCTCATCACTGTGTCCGATACAGCTCCCCGCCTATTCAGCATGTCCACTAATGCCCTATTGTCACACCAGAAAGTTACTTTCTGGTTGTGTAACTCCTCTCTCAACACCACTGACACTACCCATATCAGGAACATCTTCAAAATGTGATATCCCATATCAGTCCCTATTTCATCCATCAGCCATTGCTTGGAGGCCCACTTCTTTTTAAACTAAGCCCTCATCCCATGCCCCCCAGCCGCATCTGTATACAGCTACAAGTCCATATTAAAAACCCAGTCATCCTACCAGAGTATCACCCCATTATATGACTCCAGGAACTCTTCCCATATCCCCATGTCCTCTCTCAAACCATTTATAATATCCACCCAATGGTGAGGTTGAGTGGCCCCTTTCATTGCCCTGGCCAATCGCTGTGTGAATGCCCACCCTAGTGCTATAGCACTGCAAGCAAATTTCAAGTGCCCCAGTAGCTGCTGCACCATGTTCAACGGCACCTGACTTTTCCTTCTTACTGTCCACAGCAAACCTTTCAGTTTTTGAATCTTCTGAGCCAGGAGTTTGAAGAACCCATCCTCAGCATCTATCTTGATCCCTAAGATCTCCAAACACTGGCTGGGCCACTCAATTTTATTCTTTGCCAACAGGCCACCAAGCTGTTCACACATCTCCCAAGATTGTCTGAGCATCTCTCCAGCACCCTTCCTCCCCCTGCCTATCATGAGAAAATCATCCAGGTAATGGACTGCCATCTGTTGCTCATAACTGGCACTGAATATCCACTGCAGCCAGGTGCTGAACATCTCAAAAGTGATGCAAGCTATTGGGCAGCCCATGGGCATGGTTTTGTCCATATAGATATTTCCCTTCATACTAAAATCTTATAAATACAAGTCCTCTGGCCAGACTGGAAGCAGCCAGAAAGCTACTTCAATGTCTGTTTTTGACAACCTTGCCCCCCATATCATCTGCACAGCTTCTTCCAATGTTGTGTACATCATCCTGCTATCTTCCTCTTCTATATAACCATTCATTGATCTTCCCTCTGGGTATGACAGGTGCCAAATCCCCAAATATTCACCTGGTTGCTTCTTGGGGACCAAATCCAATGGGGACACTCTGAAATTTTCCAGTGGAGGGTACGAGAATGGCCCTTTTACCTTCCCTGCCTTGATTTCCCTCTGTATCTTTTGTGCCAGAATGTCTTCCTTGCCCTCAATGGAACCCACATTTTTCACCTTCATGGCTTTCTTTTCCCCTTGAAAATGTAAATTAAAACCTCTGGCAAACCTGTCCCTCAGTGTTCTACCCACTTCCCTATTGGTGTAATCCCTTACCCATCCCTGCAACACTTCCAGTTTTACTGGTGATCATGCTAGCTGGTACTTGTTGTCCCCAACCTGCCTGCCCCTTGCTTCTCCTGTTTTCAGTTCCTTGTCCAACCCCCTTCCCCCCAAATCACCACCCCTCCCCATGTATTCCCATGATACCCCCCATGGCCCCAAGAAATCACCCTGAAAGGTCTATCCCCCTATGCTGGTCCCACTGCTTCTGTCCCTATAGGTCTGGTATCATGACGCTGGGTGCATCCCTGAACACTTGAAACAAGCATGCTTAAAATGGCAGTTTGGCCACATACACTGCACTCTATTGTACTCACAGCAAACTTTTTGCATGCCTGTCTCCCCCCAGCCCAATCCTCATTATTCCCCTCGGACTGTCATGGTTTCAAACCATAGATTGGAGTGCCCCAGTGTCTCAATGCACATCCCTGTAAGAGGCCATCCTCTGATGGACTTTTTCATCATTTTGAACCAAGTTTGTTCCACCCTTCATTTTATATGCACTCCGTACAATAGGAAAGAATGCCAATAAGGGTGTGGCCAGTTCCAGCCACTTTTCCTGCAGGACAGCACTTTAATATGTGAATCCCATTGGCCATGCATCTCACATTCACCCCCTAAAGGCCTTGGTTTCCTCCTTCCTTCCCAATAAACAGATCATCACCACCATGTCTCTTTTCTCAAAACTTTCCTTCTCTTATTTATTCACCACTTCTTTATTCACCAGAATGAATATATCCACAAATTCGCCCTTCCAAATCTTTTCTTTTGTGGCCAGTGGGACATGGTCCCCTATTCTGACCCCTGGTGTGCATATTTCCATTCCTAGGACCCCTCCATGCATTGTTCCTTGGCCCCTTGCCCTCCTTTTTTACCTTTTTTAATTTCCTCAAGTACCTTTTTGAATTCCCCTGTTCTGTTCTCTCCCATGGAACCTCTAATTTGTTCCACATATTACTTTACACTTCCTTCTAATGTCAGGCCCATCAATACCTACTCCAGTTGGATTTTGTGGTACTGCTGGTTGTGGCTGATCTGGCTGTGGTGACACTGGGTTGAGCATCTGTAGTGGCCATGACTCTGGCTGGTCTGGAACTGGTGGCACTGGGCCAGGCATCTGGAGCTGGGGAAAAGCTGGTGAAGTGGCACCAGGATAGAGGGGCCCTCGTTGTGGGTTGCTTCCCCCTCTGGTCCTTGTACTGGCCCTGCCTTTTCACTTTTCACCCAGTGCGGTGGGTTCTGGCCCAGTCGGGGTGACATCCACTTTGTCTAGCATCTTCTGGGCCTTTTCCACCAACTCCGTGACTCTTTGCACCTCCTCTTCTTCTTTGGAGTTCTTGTGCCCTCTCTGGGCCATGTTAAGATTGCTGTAATTGAATCATACAATGTAAGTTGTTAGGGAAACCAGAACTTTACCAAAACCCATTTGGTCTTTGGCTTATCCTTGCCAGCAATCTTCCCTGCCATTCACTGTGTTGTTTTGTTTTTTTTAAAACTGCTCTCCCCTCACCCTCTGCCCCACCCCATGCTTCTCCATGGGCACTGTCCCATTCTCCATGCAGCCTCCATCCCATTATTATATATGTGTCTATAGATAGGTACATACGAACATATGAAATTGCTGGCAGAAAAAGGCCCACAGGTCTGTCAAGTCTGCCCAATTGTTTTAGCTCTTAGTTTCATATTACTACAGCTGCCCCAAGCGCCAACCCCCTTCCTGCCCTTTCCTGGTCTTTCTTCCTTTTTGTTCTTGTCTGTATTAATCATGCCCTTGATGCTATCCCAACCCTGCTTAAAGCTATCCACTGCCCTCAGTTCGATTAACTCCTCCGGCAGTGCATTCCATCTCGCTACCAGTCTCTCTGTAAAGTAGTGCCTCTTCATCTCCCTTCTGAACCTTCCCCTTTCCAACTTCAAACTGTTCCCCCTAGTGATCCTTCCCCCTTTTAAGAGGAACAATCCTCCCTCTCTGACTTTGTTTATGCCTTTCAAGTACTTAAAGGTCTCTATCATGTCCCCTCTTTCTCTTCTCTCTTCCAGCAAATACATGTTGAGCTCCCTCAATCTTTCCTCATACAAGAACTCCCCTGATCATTATTGTAGCCTTGCACTGCACTCCCATCCAGTAATCTCACATTCTTTTTGAGGTATGGGCACCAGTACTGTGCACAGTACTCCAAGTGTGGCCTCACCAGTGATCTATACAAGGGCAGGATAACCTCCTCCTTTCTAGAGGTGATCCTCTGGCAATGCACGCCAACTTCCAATTTGCCATTGCTGCCTTATGGATAATATATATATATATGTATATATATATATATATATATATATATATATATATATATATATATATATATATTGTATATGTATATATCTATATTTATATAAATGTGTATATATATATATATAGGCATATATGATATATACACACATATATGTGTGTGTATATGTTACATATATATATATATATATATATATATATATATATAGAGAAAAACTCTGTTTAATACTTTGATTTAGGGTTGTTCCACAGTGACAAAAGTGAGAAATTCACTGTCAGGGTTGAAAACCCCTTGGACCTGCCCACCCCACAACTAGCATTGGGGTGTGCATTGGGATTGTCAGCCTAACTCCTCACCCCATCACATGTGTAAAGCAGCAGAAGTATAGACAATGGGGTGAGAGTTAGGACCGATGACCCTAATGCACACCCAATGCCGTTGGGGTGGGTAGGTCCAAGGTTTTCAACCCTAACAGCTTAATTTCCTCACTTTGTCGCTGTGGAACAACCCTAACTAATGCATTAAACAGAGTTTTTGCCTCTAATTTCCCTTCTTTTTGAGAATGATAACAAGAAATAGTGAATGTAATGCGGCGCTCCCGCCGTGATGTCTTGAGGCATAGTAACAGGAATAGCAATGCAAACAGAAGTGCTAACAGTGGCGCACATGGTAATGCAAGCGCGAATGAGAACAAAAAGGGTAACGCACACGGTGGCGTAGACGGGAACGGTCTGCCACGTGATGTGTTGTCACATAGTAACATGGTGCCTGCAAACGGAAATTTCAATGGGCATGGTGACGCAAACTAAAACAGAAACAGAAACAGTACTGTAGACACAAATTGCAAAAAATAACAGAAACGCAACCGAAAATGAAAACGGCAAGGATAACGCACATGGTGGCGCAGACGTCAACAGTAAGTGAAACGGGTACGGGACCGCAAGCAGAAAGGGCAACAGTAAAAGTAATGTAAGCGCACAGGCTGGTTTTCCCCAAAAGCTGCACAGAGAAAGACAGTGAGTACAAAGAATATATGCATAATAATGGATATCAGAGCAGAAAATGAGGACTTGGAATACTAAATAGGTTATATCTCAGGAACCGTACGACATAGAAAAAAAATTTAAAACTCATATTATTTACAACTGTCCTAGCTAATTTCGTACTTAGCCCCCACTAGGGGGCTAAGGACTTTCAACAAAGTCCGTATCTCGCACCGCTTTCCGAGATATCGGCCTCGAAAGGCACGTGAACACCGTAATGTTATCCTATGGGAAAAAGAGGAGTTCGAATGCATAACTTTGCCTCCTGTAATATTTTTTCACCAAACCACCGAAAGACACATCTGTGAGCTGTTGGCTGTCTTCCCTCCAAATTTCAGGAAAAAAGACCAAACCATTATTTTGCAGCAGGGAGCCAAAGGATTCCTGTAGTGCGTCGGGCGCCGTAATGTTATCCTATGGGAAAAAACGTCAACTTTGGAGTGCCGTAACTTTGCCGCCATGTAATATTTTTTCAATACAACACTGAAAGGCACATATGTGAGATTTTGGCTGTGTTTCCTCTAAATTTCAGCCCAAAACTCCCAACCGTTCTTTTTGCAGCGCAGTGCCAAAGAATCGCTGTCACTTTCCCACAGGTAGAAAACTACTGTCGCAATTTGCGAAAGCTTTATAAAAAGTTCGACACTTTAAATGAGCAGTAATTTTTGAAATACTTTTTCCAGAAATTTGAAAATATATTTCTGGGGTGTTTTACCACAAAATAAAGACATGGCAAGCATCCGCAGGGTCTGACTAGGTGAATACAAAAATAATTAGGTTGCTAGAGGGTCCCAAATTTAAATGCCAACCATTTTTCTGATCACCAATTGAAAACAAAATGGCTGATTTGTGAAAGTAACAGACCCATTTGAGAAAGTAAAAATGCATTTGCGACACTGTCGAACGTTTTGTTAACTTTTCCCATTGACTTATAATGGGAAATTGTTTTTTGAATAACTTTTGAACCGTTTAATATTTTCACCAAATCTTCAAAAGGCACATTGGGACCCTGGTCACATGTTCCCTGAAGATTTCAGGCGATCACGCAAACCTGTAAACTCGTACGCCGCTAATCGTAGAATTCCAGAAAAGCTGCAAACGCTACAAGCAAGAAATCACGCTTTAATAACCTGCAGTTGTGTATCTAACTGGTACAAAACTTGGCAGATACCAAGGCCTATTATTCTTGATTGTGTATTCCAAATTTCAGCCAAATCCGTCAAACAGTTGAAAAGTTATTAAGGTGCAAACTTTTGGGGTTTAACATAGAAATGGCTCCTCAACCCTAACTATGGTAGCACTACCGTGCTACCATAATATATGTATATTTATTTATTATACTGGCCCAATAGGGCCAGTATAGTTATGGCTGCACGGCCACTTCTATGTTAAATTGCAAAGTTTACACTTCAATAACTTTGCAGCCGTTTGTCTGATTTGCCTGAAATTTTGCATGCACGGCCTCTGACCATATTTCTCTGGATCTGGAAAGTTGCATTCCAGTCGAATTTACAGTTGTGGAACCATAGAGCTTCCAAAAAGAGAAAATTACTAACTATCAAGCATTTTTTCAGTTGGGCATAATGGACTGAAGAATGCATCTGAGTGGATTCAAGTTTGCCTGCCTATATGTGGCCTGGGTTAAACTGGTGCCTTCTGATGATTTTGTGAAAAAATATTAATCCATTCAAATGTTATGCAAGTTTTTCATGTCCCATTGTAGCCTATGGAAAAATTTATATGTGCATTGTGAAAACTTTTTTTGTGTGCTAAAACATTCCATTATAAGGTATAGGGATGTCATGAAAACATTTTTGTTGTCGCAAAAGCATTTTTGTTGTTATGAAAACAATACTCCACAACACTGTCCCATGTGTTGTTTTCTTTGTCACTTCATTGTGCCAAGGTGGATTGTGCTTTTAGGCTGAAGTTTGCAGGGTGGCAAGCCCTGGTCCCACAGGTGTGCCTTTTGGTGGTTTGGTCCCAAACCATTCAATGGGACCATAGTTGCAGCATTCCGAAGTTGAGAAATTTCCCATAGGATAACATTGCAGCACCTGTAGTGCCTTTCTACGCCCGTATCTCAAAAACAATTTGAGATACAGACTTGTCACTACCTGCAGTAGGTGGACTAAGCCTGCGAGAAAGTTTTGAAGTCATGGATTACACCTGCAATGGAATTTTTTTCTTGGCTGCTATGGTTACTGAGATATTGCCAAATAAGTGTTAGGGTTACTTTACAGTGCTATGGAGCTGCTGTATGACTCTGTATTTAAGTGTAAGTGGGGGCGCAGGGCCCAGAGGGCCCAAGCTCCCACATGCACATACCATTATGCAAAAAATGGGCCATGTGAAGGGAGCGCAGGGCATGGAGGGCCCGCACTCTCACAAACACATACCAATAACCACTTACATTACACTTTCTCAAAAAGAAGGGAAATTCATTGCAAAAAGCTCTGTTAATGCATCAGTTAGGGTTGATGTCACAGTGACAAAAGTTTGGATATTCTATGTTAGGGTTACCACCCCTATCACCCCATCCCCACCCCTTCACCCTACAGGTACCAACAGGCATTGGGGCATGCCATGGGATCATCAGACCTAACTCTCACCCCATTCTCCTATAATGTAGGGTGTCAGCTTGTTTACACATGAAATGGGGTGAGAGTTGGCCTGATAAACCCATGGCATTCCTCAATGCCTGTTGGTGCCTGTAGTGTTGGGGTGGTGGGATATTAGCAAATTAGTTTTGCAAGGGTTCCTTTTCAGGTCTATAGGGTTACTGTATGGCTCTGTTGTTATGTGTAAGTGGGAGTGCAGGGTCCGGAAGGCCCGTGCTCACACAGACGCATATCATTATGCACAAATGGGCAGTTTGGTGGGGAGCACATACCATTTACTAGTTAGATTACATTTTTTTCAAAAAGTAAGGAAATTCATTGCAAAACACTTTGCTACTGCATCAGTTAGGGTTGATGTTATAGCGACAAAAGTTTGGAAATTGATAAGTTAGGTTAATTTTATCATTTCACCTCATTTCATCCTCCAGTTACGCCGTCAGATGTCAGGTGCCACGGGGTCGCCGGTTCTCTCACCCTATTCTCCTACATTGTAGCATGTCAGCTTGCTTACACATAGAATGACGTGAGAGTTGGACCTGACGTCCACATGGCACATCCCAACATCTGTTTGAATGTGGAGGATGGGAGGTGGGAGTGGGGTGGTATGGAGGTTAACACTAACATCGAATTTACAAACTTTTGTTGCTGTGACATCAACCCCAACTGATACATTAACAAAGTTTTTTGCGAAGAATATAGTGGTGCGGTCACGCCACTATAGTTACGGTTCAGGGGTCACTTACATACTAAAGCCAAACATTTGGGCGTTAATAACTTTGGATCCATTCAACAGATTTGCCTGAAATTTAGAATGCATGGTGGGGTGTGGTAGATCTCTTGATTTCCAAATTTGAGTGTTGGTCAGACTTACGGTCTTTGCATACAAAAATGCTGAAAAATGCAAAATTATCTGTTTTTGGAGGCAGCTTTTGGGATTTTGGATGTGGCCCTGCATGGCCATTGTGTGGCATGCCACTCTGTGAGATGGCTCATTTGAAAGCTTTGGTGGCCGAACATGGCACTTTTCATTTGGTGAAAAAATATTAAGGCATTCAAAAGTCATGCCACTTTTAAGTTCCCATTGTAAGTCAATGGGAAAATTCATATGTATGTCTTGCGAACAAAGAATGGGGTTCTGGCTATCTCGTCCCACCTGGCTATCAAAGAATTTGCAGCCTTGTGGTTCAAAAATCATTGTCCCTGAGGATTTTTAAAATTCTCTGATTGCAGGGTCCGCCATCTTGTTTTTGATTTTCTGATCAGAAAAACACAAATATCTCGGCTCAGGGGTCACTTCTGAAGTAAAACTTGGATGGGTTTTACTCAGGGGACACCGATCTAGTGAGCCATGCCTTTAGTTTTATCAAAATCAGTCTAAAAATAGAGTTCTGAGCTTTTAAAATCTTAGTTCGCGGATCGCTAACAATCTTTGATCGCGAGCCTGCAAATTCTTTGATTGCGAGATTCTTTGATCGCGTTCGTGCATTGCGAGTAAGGGATGAGATGGCCAGATTTAAAAAATGATTTTCTCAGCCCAGGGGTGCTCTAGACTGTAAAATGAAGGTGCGTTTTGCTCAGGGGGCTTCGTTCTGCCCCATCTGAATAAAAGAATTTATGTTTTCAATATCCCTAGTAGTCTAGCACCCCCCCCCCGATCATGATAAAATAGATAACAATCTCTCTATCCCTTGTAGTCTAGTGGCACTCCCAATGTGTATTTTATTAATATTTATTTTTTATATCCCTGGTAGTCTAGTGGCCTCCCAATCTGTATTACAGAATTATTATTGTTGATATCCCTGGTAGTCTAGCAGACCCCCATCATAATAACATACATTACACTGTCTGTATCCCTGGTAGCCTAGTGGCCACCCCCAATGTGTATTCCATTCATATTTTTGTATATCCCTGGTGGTCTAGTGGCCCCCCGATCTATATTAAATTATTTTTATTCTTCATATCCCTGGTAGTCTACTTGGCCCCATCATAATAACATAGATAGCATCTCAATTCCTAGTAGTCTAGTGGCCCCTTCCCAGCCAGCAACTGGCACAACCCACCCTCTCACCTCCGGCAGCTGCCAGACTGTGTATATTAGGAGTGCTAATGCAAAGAGGCACTCAGAAATAAATTTCAGAGTGCCCCTTTGCATTAGCATTCATAAAACACACAGTCAGCAGCAGCCATGGAGGTAGAGGTGGGCTGTGCCAGTCGCCAGCTGGGGAAGGGTGAGGGTGCTGGGTGGGCTGGCGTAGCTGGGTGGTGGGGCCACTAAACTACCAGGGAACTGCAAATGATCATCTATGTTATTATGATGGGGGTGCTAGACTACCAGGGATATGAATAATAATAATTTCATACAGATTGGGGCCAACTAGACTACCAGGATATAAAAAAATATATGAATGAAATACACATTGGGGGTGGCCACTAGACTACCAGGGATACAGACATTGTAATCTATGTTATCAAGATCGGGGCTGCTAGACTACCAGGGATATCAACAATAATAATTATTTAATACAGATGGGGGCACTAGACTACCAGGGATATAAAAAAGTAAATATTAATAAAATACCCATTGGGGGCACTAGACTACCAGGGATAGAGAGATCGATATCTATTTTATCATGATCGGGGGAGCCGCTAGACTGTCAGAGATATTTAAAACATATTTTTTTTATTCGGATGGGGCAGAACGAAGCCCCCTGAGCAAAATGCACCCTCATTTACATTTCTAGGGCACCCCAGGGCTGAGAAAATCTGTTTTTAAATCTGGCCATCTCGTCCCTCGCTCTTTGTTCGCACAATTTCTTTGATCCTGAGCCTGCAAATTCTTTGACTGTGAGAGCTTTGATCATGATCATGCATCACGAGGGAAGGATGAGATGGCCAGATAAAAAAATCCATTTTCTCAGCCCTGGGTGTCCTAGGAAGACAAATGAGGATGGATTTTACTCAGGGGGCTTCATTCTGACAAACCATGGTGGTGGTTTACCACAATTCTTTTAATTTTTAAAATTAGAACAGTTTTTATTCTTTGGTTGTGACCCTGCAAATTCTTTGCTCACGAGCCTGCAAATTCTTTGATCATGAGATTCTTTGGTCGCCATCTTTGATTGTGAGGGAGGGACAAGATGGCTAGATTTTTTATAATGGAATAGATAGGGAAATTTTACCAATGTTTAAGATTGAATATCTCTGCAACGGTTTGGTCTCTTTAGTTGAAATTTGGAGAGTGTTTACGGCATGTCCTGTAGATGTGAATTATTTTGCTATGTGTTGAAGACAGTTGTTTTTGCGGAGATATTGCGTGATGCACTTTACGTGTTGCGGACAGTGTTTTGGATTGTGCTGATGGCTTGAAATTGATAGGGTGCCTAGCCTTAGTGTCATGGATGTAGTTTTCAGTTGTTGTGTTTGTTAAATGTCAACAGATGTGGAACTCTGCCACTCTGACGAATGAAAATTTCAAATTTTGACATGTTATATCTCGAACACGGCTTGGTCTTTTTACTTGAAATTTGGAGGGTGTTGACGACATGTCCTGTAGATGTCAATAGCAGTGTTTATGTGTCAGACAATATGTTTTTTGTGGAGATATTGTGCGATGCAGTTTATGTTTTCTCGACAGCATTTTCTATTGCTCTACTAGATTAACATTTGTTTGGTGGCTGGCCTTGCTGTTGTCAATGTACTTTTTAATCATTGGGTGTGTGATGTGGCTCGACTCTTAAGAGTTGGTGGGACCCTGTGCTCCCACCAACTTGCGCAACTTTCTACTTTTTTATTCTTTCATAAAAAGTAAGGAAATTCTATGCAAAAAACTTTGTTAATGCATCAGTTAGGGTTCTTCTACAGCAAAAAGTGAGAAAATTTGATTTAGGGTTCCCACCCTTGCACCATCCCAGCCTGCCCACCAACAGGCTTGGGTGCATTGGGGTCATCGACTAACTCTCACCCCATTCTCCTACACTGCACCACCTCAGCTTGTTTACATGGAATGGGGTGAGAGTTAGTCATGACCCAACACACACCCCATTGCCTGTTGGTGGGGGCGGCTGAGGTAGTGCAAGGTGGGAACCCTAAAATCTAATTTCTCACTTTGTTCGTGTAGAAGAACTCTAACTGATACATTAACAAAGTTTTTGCATAAAATAAATATATATATATATATATATGTATGTGTGTGTGTATATATATATATATATATATATATATATATATTAGTGTCACAGTAGTGCCACAAGGATACACAATCTACAGAAGGGACATGGAGGGTAAAAGAGGAGGAGAAGTAGCTCTCTATGTAAGGAAGGATCAAAGCAACAGAACTAAAGAGTAAACAGGGAACAGATGAAGCACTTTGGGTCACCCTGGAGACAGGAAATGGCACCACAATCGCATGGGGTTGTATACAGACCCCATCTCAGGGGAGGAAGGGACAATGAAATGATAGAAGGCTTTCTTAGAATGGCATAAAAAGGGGAGATATTGTTGATGGGGGACCTGAATATGCCAGATGTTAACTGTAGCACCTTTGCTGCAGGCACATCCAAGAGCAGGGTCATTCTTGATGCCCTACAGGGGGCATGCCTCAGACAGCTAGTATTGGAACCCACTCAAGAGGAGCAATTTTAGACCTGGTACCTCAAATGGGGATAAGAGAAAGATCTCAGATTTAGAAGTGGTAGCCATCTGAGGAACAAGCGACCACCAAACAGTGTGGTTCACGATAAACACATGCCAATTAAGCCTCTACAAAAGCAAGAGTGCTGGACTTAGGATGGCTGACTTTGGGAAATGAGAGAGTGCTTCAGAAAAGCACTAGAAACAGGCAAGAAGGAGGGGTGGAGGAACAATGGGGAGTGATCAAACAGCCATCACAGTGGCAACAAGCCTTTGTGAAGCAAATCAATAAAACACAAAGAAGGAAAAACTGCTATGGTTCTCAAAAGAGGTGGCAGGGAAGGTTAAGAAGAAAAGGACAGCATTCAGGAACTATAAGGAAACAGAAGGAGCAGGACAGAGAACTTTATCAGTTAAAGCAGAAAGAGGCTGGGAAGGCAGTCAGAATAGTAAAGGCCCAAACCGAGGAAAGGATAGCCAATTCTGTTAAGAAGGGGGATAAGACCTTTTATAGGTACATTAGGGAGTGAAGAAAGACCAAAGGAGGGATACTGAAGCTTAATAAAGGTGAAGGAATGTGGGTAGAGGGTGACAGTGAAAAGCAGGGATACTGAACGAATATTTCTGCTCAGTATTCACGAAGGAAGAGGAGGGAGAGTTACCCAAACCAAACAAGAGAAACACTCTGAAGACGGGGCTCGATACTAGTCCATTTACAGAAGAAAGGGTTCTGAAAGAACTAATAAAATTGAAGGTGGACAAAGCAATGGGGCCTGATGGGATTCATCCAAGAATTCTAAAAGAACTAAGGGTAGAATTAGTGACACCGCTGACTACTGTCTTTAACAAATCATGGGAGGATGGGGTGGTACCCGAGGACTGGAGGAGGGCAGATGTGATTCCTCTTCACAAAAGTGGGAGCAGGACAGAGGCAGGAAACTACAGACCAGTTAGTTTGACCTCAGTGGTAGGGAAATGATGGAATCACTCTGAAGGAAAAGAATTGTTGAGTACCTAGAGGCCAGTGGGGCACAGGACCCAAGGCAGCATGGATTCACGATGGGAAGGTCGTGTCAGATGAATCTAATAGATTTCTTTGACTGGGTGACCAAAGTAGTAGACCAGGGAGGGGCTGTGGACATGGCCTACCTAGATTTTAGCAAGGCATTTGATACAGTCCCACACAAAGATTAATACACAAAATAGCCAGCCTTGGAGGGTCCCAAGGTGGTAGCCTGGATAAAAATTGGGTAGACAACAGGACAAAGGGTAGTAGTAAATGGAGTACACAGTGAAGAAAGGAGGGTTACTAGCAGGATACCGCAGGGTTCAGTACTGGGACCAGTCCTTTTTAATGTCTTTATAAGTGACATTGCAGAGGAACTGGAAGGAAAAGTATGTCTCTTTGCAGATGACACAAAGATCTGCAACAGGGTTGATACACAAGATGGAGTGGAAAGGATGAGAAGGGACTTGGCAAGGTTGGAGGAATGGTCAAATGTATGGCAGCTCAGATTCAATGCAAAGAAGTGCAAGGTAATGCACATGGGAAACAAAAACCCAGGGGAAGCGTACACAATGGGGGGTGAGATACTAACAACAGTAAAAATAGAAAGGGACCTGGGGGTAATTATATCAGATGACCTAAAGGTGGGCAAGCAATGTGAGAAGGCAGTAAGGAAGGCTGGGGGGATACTGGGATGCATAAGAATAGGCATCAATAATAGAAAACAGGAAGTTGTTATCCCTCTGTACAGACAGTTGGCGAGACCCCATCTGGAGTATTGTGTGCAGTTCTGGAGACCCCATCTCCGCAAAGACATAGACAGAGTGGAGGCTGTCCAGAGGAGGGCAACCAAAATGGTGCAGGGTCTGCACCAGAAGACATATGAAGAAAGACTAAAGGAGCTTAATATGTATATCCTTGAGGAAAGAAGGGAGAGAGGGGACATGATAGAAACTTTCAAGTACCTCAAGGGAATTAACAAAGTCCAAGAGGGTAGCATCTTCCAGAAAAAGAGATGTGCAAGAACAAGGGGGCACAATTTGAAGATCGAGGGGGGATGGCTTAGAGGTAATGTGAGGAAGTATTTTTTCACTGAGAGGGTTGTGGATGCATGGAACAGCCTCCCTGAGGAGGTCGTGGAGTCAAGAACAGTGGGGGACTTCAAGAATGTATGGGACAGGCATAAGGCACTCCTAGTGGGGGGTAGGAGGGAGTAAGCTGTTGGTTAACTAGGATCTGCAGCTTATCTGTTAGGTAGGAAAATGGGCAGACTAGGTGGGCCAAGCGGTCCTTATCTGCCGTCAAATTCTATGTTTCTATGTTTCTATACTTACTGTTGAGTACCCCATTTAAGGTTAAATCTGAAATTTGGCAGCTTAATAACTTTGCCACTGTATGACAGAGGTGCATGAAATTTAGCATGCATGGTCTGGTACCATAGATCACTGGACCTGCCAAGTTTCATTACAGTTGGATGTACAGTGGCAGAGCTACAAAGTGCCAAAAAACTCACAAATTATGCATTTTTACAGGTCGTACAGTTTGTGCAACTGGTCCAAGACCTTCAGGGAACATGCAGCCAGGGTTTCCGATGTGCTTTTTTAAGATTTCATGAAAAAATATTAAACGGTTCAAAAGTTATTTAAAAAACAAGTTTCCCATTATAGTCAATGAGAAAAGTTAAAATATCCAAAAGTGTAGCAAATGCACTTTTTACTTTCACAAATGACCCTTGTAGTGTCACAAATCAGCCATCTTGTTTTCATTTGGTGGTCACAGAAATACTTGGCATATGAATTTAGGACCCTCTAGGAACACAATTCTTGCTGTGTTCTTCTAGCCGAGCCCTGAGAATGCTAACCATGTCTTTTTTTGGGGGAGGGGGGTAAAACACCCCAGAAATATGTTTTTTAAATTTTTGTAAAAAGTAGTGTTGCAAAGTAGTGTCGCATATGTAACACTTTTGTGATTTTATTTGCGACACTATGGACAAAACAAAAGGGAATCTTTGCCACTCTGCTGCAAAAGAACGGTTTGGTCTTTTGGGCTGAAATTTGGAGGGAAGAAAGCCAAGAACCCACAGATGTGCCTTTTGGTGGTTTGGTGACAAAATATTAGAGGGCTGCAAAGTTACAGCAATCCAAAGTTGACAATTTTTCCCATAGGCTAACATTACGGCATCCGCCGCTCCTTTTGGGGACTTTTCGTTGGAAGAATGCTTAGTCCCCCACTAGGTGGCTAAGTGCAAAGCTAGCCTGGAAAGTCATAAATAATGAGATTTTTAATTTTTTTCCACGTCGTACGGTTCTTGAGATACAAGGAATTTAGTATTCCATGTGCTGATTTTCTGCTCCGAGGGCCATTATTATGCATATATTCTTTGTATTCACTGTTCTTTTCACAGCACCTTTTTGGGGAAAAAAAGGTGTGCGTTTGTGTTACTGTTTCTGTTAGTCTTTCCATTTGCGTTTCCTTTACCGTTTACATTAGCATTTCTGTTTATGTCACGTGTGTGTTACCCTTTGCGTTTGTGCTTCAGTTTGCGTTACTGTTACCGTTTGCATTTCCGTTACAGTTTTTGTCTGCATTTGCTTTTGCTTCACTGTGTATGTTATCCTTTGCATTTGCATTTGCTCTTGCATTTGCATTACTGTTACCATTTGCATTTCCATAACTGTTTGCATTAGCGTTTACATTTACGTCACCATGTGCGTTGCCCTTTGCGTTTGCATTACTGTTACCATTTGCATTTCCATAACCGTTTGCTTTAGCATTTCCATTTAGATCACCATGTGCATTACCCTTTGCATTTGCATTTGCATTACTGTTGCCATTTGTATTTCCATTACTGTTTTTTATTTGTGTTTACTTTTGCGTCACTGTGTGCATTACCATTTGCGTCTGCGTACACACTTGCATTTACGTTTCCGTTTGTTTTTCTTTGGCGTCATTGTTGGTGTTACTGTTACTGTTTGCATTTCCAGTTGCATTACTGCTGCCAGTTGCATGTTCATTACTGTTTGCGTTTGCATTTTCAGTAGCGTTGCCATTGTTGAGTGCGTAACTGCTTCCTTCTGCATTGCCATTGCTGTTATCATTTGCACTTCTGTTTGAGTTTGTGTTAACATTTGCATTTTCGTTACTGTTTTCGTTACCATTTGCATTTGCTTTTACGTTGCCGTTAGCATTTGGATTAACGTTTTCATTACTGTTTGTGTTTCTGTTGCCGTTATCATTTGCGTTACCGTTTGTGTTACCATTTCTGTTTTCATTTATGTTTGCGCTTCTCTTACCATTTGCATTATCATTTCTGTTTACATCACCATGTGGGTTACTGTTTGTGTTACCATTAGCATTACTATTTTCTTTTATCTCACTGTTTCCATCACCGTTTGCATTAATGTTACAGTTTGTGTTTTCGCGTTTGTGTAGTGCAGTGCAAAACATTATGTTTTTGCTATTTTTCTGCACTCTTTGCATGACACATAGCACAGCCAGTGTGTTGTTGATTTGTCTGACACTTTTCATGTTGAAAGACCTTAGTTCAAGAAGCATGCCAGTTTTTGTTCGGTGAAAATATGTTGTTCCGGTCCAGAGTTATTGCCAATTGAAGTTAGCCCACTTCACAGTTACTGATTTTTCTGGCTGCCAGATCTGCCATTTTAGTGCATTTTCTGCTGTGATTTCTGCCATTTTGTGGTGGAAGACTTCTTAAAGATGCGTAAACATAAAAATTTAATATCTCTGGAATGATGTGTTCTTTTCACATGAAATTTGGAGGGTGTTGAGTGGATGTCCAGGGGATGTGACTAATGCTATTTACATGTTGGGAAAATTATTTGCTGCAGCGATACTGCATGGCACAGTTACCATTTTGTGCATAGCATTCTGCATGGTGCTACTGGCTTGAAATTTATACCATGGGTAGCCCTAGTGGTACGGAGGTGCCTTGCAGTGGTTTGGTGTGTAAAACATTAACAGGTGTGGAATTATGCCACTCAGACAAATGGAAATTTGGTTAATTCTGCTTCAATAACTTTTGAACCATCTGTCCAATTTGCCTGGCATTTGGAATGCAGAAAGATTCATAATACATCTTTGACTGTGACAATTTTCAGGTTGCTGGCACTTATGGTTGCTGAATTGTGCCTGCATATTTTTTTGCTCATGGCGCTGTGTGACCGTTGAATGGATGTTCACACAATTCTGGACATATGGTATACTATGGTACATGTCTTAATTTACCAAGTTTCATTTCGGTCAGTCATACAGTTTTTGCACAGTGAAGTGACAAACATTCACATGGTGGGAGTGGGGGGACTGAAGGGCCCCATGCTTCCACCACCACATTCCATTTGCTATTTATAGTGCACATTCTCAAAAAAGAAAGGAAATTCATGGCAAACAATTCTGTTTAATGCATCAGTTAGGGTTGTTCCACAGCAACAAAAGCAAGGAAATTCGGTGTTAGGGTTGCCACCCTTTGCACCCTACTCCCACCCTGCCCCCACCAGCAGGCATCAGGGTGTGTGTTGGAGTTGTCAGGCCTAACTCTCACCCCATTCTCTGCCTGTTGGTGGGGGGTGGTGGGCTTGGTGCAAGGGGTGGCAACCCTAACACCGAATTTCCTTGCTTTTATCACTGTGAAACAACCCTAACTGATACATTAAACTGAGTTTTTTTGGCATGAATATATATACATAATATTATAGTAGCATGGTAGTGCAGGTATAGTTAAGGTTGCCCGGCCACTTCTAAGTTAAACCCCAACTTTTGCACTTTAATAACTTTGCAACTGTGCAATAGATTATCTGAAAGTTTGCAGGTGTGGAGTGGCACCATAGGTCTCTGGATTGTGCAAGTTGCGTTATGGCCGGACAAGTGGTTGCAGAGTTGTGGAACACCATAAAACACGCAAAAATTGAAGTTTTCTGTGTTTCTTTGTTCTGGGTTACAGCCCAGATGATTTGTCCATCTGGTCTGAAATGTTCAGGAAAGATGCAGTATGGGTCACTAATGTGCCATTTGAAGATTTGGTGAAAAAATCTTAATCCATTCAAAAGTTATTCAAGTTTTAATTTTCCCATTATTGTCAATTGGAAAAAATATATGTGTCTCTCGAAAGCACCTGTTACTGTTGCGAAAGCACATTTTTCTGTCTCAAATCTACTCAGTAGTTTCATGCTGCTACCATCTTGTTTCAGTTAGCGGTGGAGAAAAATGGCTATAATTCAAATTCTACTGCCCCTAAGTAAACACTGACAGTTGTGTTTACCTAATCGGGGCCCGAGGAACATAAGGGTACCATCAGTTTTTTTCTAGGCTCCCTAGAAATACCTTTTTCAAAATTAGGTCTCCCATAGTGTTGCAAATCATGACAGTACGGATGCAACACTTTCACAAATCACAACACTAACATATCTGTACTGTTGCAATTTGTGACACTAATACACCAAAAAATACCATTTCTTTGCCACATTACTGCACCTAAATGGTTGGGGCTTTTGGGCTGAAATTTGCTGGGTGGTAAACCCTGGCCCCACAGATGTGCCTTTTCATGGTTTGTGAAAAATGTTTAAATGGTTACAAAGATACAGTGCTCTGAAGTTGAGAAATTTCCCTAGGCTAACATTGTGGTGCCAGTATCTCGAAACAATTTGAGATACAGATTTTCACTACCCGCTAAGCCTGCATGGAGGTTTTGAAGTCATGATTACAATTGCAGTGGAATTGTTTTCATAGTTGCTACGGTTACTGAGATATTGCCAAATAAGTGTTACGAGGGTTTCTTTTCTGTACTATGGGGCTATTGTATGGCTCCGTACTTGTCTGTAAGTGGGAGCGCAGGACCCAGAGGGCCCACACTCCCACATACGTATATCATTAGGCAAAAAATGGGCAATGTGAAGGAAGCATAGGGCCCGGAGGGCCTTCACTCCCACAAGCACATAGCAGTTACATTACACTTTCTCAAAAAGAAGGGAAATTCATTGCAAAAAACATCATTAATGCATCAGTTAGGGTTGATAGCACAGTGACTAAAATATGGAAATGTGATGTTAGGTTATCACCCTACCACCCCCACCTCTATGCTCCACACACCAACAGACGCTGTGGTGTGCCATGGCATCATCAAGCTAACTCTCATCCCATTCCCCTATACTGTAGCATGTCAGCTTGTTAACACATGGAATGGGTTGACAGCTGGACCTGTTGACACCATGGCACACCTTGATGGCTGTTGGTGTGGAGGGTGAGGGGTGTGTGGTGGTGGTAGGGGTGGTAACCCTAACATCACATTTCCATACTTTGTCACTGTGGTATCATCCCTAGCTGATGTATTAATGAAGTTTTTGCAATGAATACACATCTATATATATATATATATATATATACATATTAACAAAAGAAAATATTTTGTTCCCTCTAGTTATCTTTTAAGATCACCCCTCTTCCACTGATATCATTGCTCTCTGAGAGCAAGAGCCAAAACTTTTATGCTGCCTTGTAGGCCCTGGGGTGCAGTTTTTTCAACAGCCCCTCATCTGCTTTTGGCCTTATTTTCTGCCTTTCTTTGGTTTTTTAAACAGTCTTTTTTTTTTGATTTCAATAGGTCCCAGTTATTCACTGGCTGCCTGGCTGCCACACTGCCACATAGCCTTACTTATACCCTCCTTGTTGCCCATCAATATATGCCCTCCTTTTCTTTTTTGTTTTAGTTTTTATTACATAACACCAAGATAACTGCAGTCATAATCTGCAGATGTCCTATTGTGGGACAGTGTCCAACATACAAATCCCCCCATGCAGCATCTGCCCCCTTCTGTATGCCATCACTCACAAAAATGGCATCCACCATATGTTCAGGCCAGTTTCCCCACGCAGCATATGATCCCTTCCTTTCAACCATCCCCACAAAATGGCATTCGCCATACATTCAACCCTCCCCATGAATGCAGCAATCCCTCCTCCCCTGGTTCTTCACTACCACCAAAAATCCCACATGCATAAAATCTTTTTTTTTAACTGTTCCCCCGCAGAACCATGCTGTCCCCCATTCTAGCTTTCTTCTCTCACTGTTTTGCAGGTTGCCACTCATTATCCCCTTCTCCACCCCCAAGGGTGTCTGCCACATGTTTCAGCATCCTGAGTCCCCTTGTCCCTAGGCCTAGTCCTTCACCTCACCCCCATGGACTCCTGCACCAAAACCTTGGGTACACCCATCCTTGTGCTTACTTGCTCCAAGGATACCAAGACTCCTGACCTCTGTCTTTTTTTTTTGTTCTGTCCGCAGCTCGCCCTTTTGCTGGATGCCCTGAATTGTTCTTCCCTTCTCTGCTCTGCACCAGATTACTGGGGGCTCAAACCAATCTCCCTGCCTTCCATTGTTTCAGCCCCTATTTCACAAAATGCCTTGGCACTACATTTTATCCTTTGTTTTGCTTGCATAAACACACTTTAGAAACTGACTGGCTCCCACCTTCCTAAAACGGAGTGGCCTTGCCTCCTGGCATGCTCTCCCACTTTTCCATTCTTCAGATGGCTCCACGGACTGGCTAGCATCTTAACAAGTACCCCCACCATGACTACACATAGGAGCGATCCCTGCTTTGTGAATTTATGAAAAAAAGCTACAACAAATGCTTGCTGTTTCTTTTTTGCCCTGCCAAAACCACTGCAAACAAAAACCCAACCAGTTGCAAAATACATTTATTTTCTTGTCTCATGGCCCCTGTACAGACCCAGACATGTCCTGGGTAAAACTCACATCCGTTTTTCTTTAGTAAGCCCCATAAAACCAATAATGATGTCAGCATTTTCAAACATTTTTTTTTTTGGGGAATCCCCATAAGACCAATAGTAGCATCAGCTTTCAATTTTCATTTTTAGCAACCCAATAAAACCAATAACAATCTCAGCTTTATTCACATTATTCACAATCTCTCTGGCCATAGCTCATCCTCTTTTCCCCAGCTTACCTCTTTATTCTACCTCACTGGACAAAACTTCAGGCAACTTCTGACTTGTCAAAATAATGGCTAGCAGATTCTTGGGTGCCCATCTTAACCCCCACACTCTTTCTTTTTTGCTATCAAGTGACTCAACCATGCCCCTATAATTACTCCTTCCCTTTTCTGTCTGTCATGATGCCTGCCTCCCCTCTGTTTTTCAGCCTCTTCCCTTCCCTCCCCCACCATTGTACACTTTTCTGCCTGACTGAGGACTCCCCCAGGTCTGGGCACCGTGACAAATGGGCCTGCCTTTTTAATCAGACAAACCACCCTGGTGTCTATGAAGCAACCATTACATGGGGTTGGTTTAATATATTGTTTTTCTAGTTTTGTTGATCAGCAAAGAAGGGCTGGGCAATTTTGTCTATTTTCAGCTTGGTCCAGGGATTGGGGATCAGATGAAAACTGATAATTGTAATGTGGTTAAGCTATTGGTAGTATTTTTAGTAAATTTAATTGGAAGTTTGAAATTAAAGAATGTTTTCTTGCTGGCCTGATAGTGCAGTGATGAACTGCCACTTGGGAGGCCCATAACACAACCCCATCTTTCTGTCAGTGGCACTCTGAGTACAGAGGAGGCAAGGAACTAACTGAGAGAGGGACTGCATCTGCTAACCATACATCTCATGCACTTACATTGCCTGAATGTTCCACATGTCAGCCTCATAAATTAGTCTGCTGCATCTACAGTAGTTTTTGCTTCTTCTGCCATATTAATGAGTGTGCCAGTGGATGATCAGTATTTTAATGCAGTCAACAGGTTTTAAGTGTTTTGCCTGCAAGGATTAAACACCTGAGCCAGATATTGAAAATGGGTGGAGCATAAAAGATTGCGCCTGCACTTGCCAAATGCCCATGACCCTAATGATTATATATTTAGTCAGATAGTACCCCAATGCTATCTGATTGAATATAGGGCTATTAATTCTAGGACTCTGTCATAGTAAACCTCCAAAAGCCATGGAAAAGATCTTGAGCCACCCCAAATACAGAAATAATATTGGAACTCTCCATAGAAAAATAGCATGCTTTGCATAGTACATCAGGAATAAAATGAAACTCCTTTGAGTAGCTGAGTCTCATTTTAGTCAGTTTATTGTACCCCCCCTTGTAACCCACCCCCTTTTACCCAGGCCATCCTACTTGCTCTGCCATTTTGACTCTTGAACTGTCATTTGTTAACCTTTGTTGCAATACCTTCATGGTTCAGACTATGTTCTTGGCATGTTTCCCCTTCATCTGGTATGACCTTCCTACTCACCTCTACCTTTCCTCCTCTTACCCTTCTCATAAAGGACTAGTACAGTCAGAATTAGCAATCTGCTATGCAGGGTGTTTTGATTTATGTCTAGTCCTAGTGTGTCCTTCCATTTGTCTGCTATTAGTTTTATTTTTCTAAATTAGCCAGCTAGTTTTATGATAGTTTTGTGACCCCTTGGGATCACCATCTTATCATGATTTATTGCTCTTCTTGTTCCGACAATGCATCTTGTCCCATGTGACAGTGGTGTATCTGGGACCATGGATTCAGCAAGCAGTGATGTATCTGGGACCATGGATTCAGCAAGCACTGGTTTAGAATTAATTTATAGCAGCAGAGCTACTGTATAGCAGGTTATATTAATGCCTGTTAAATTTAGCGTGTCTGATATGTGGTACTTATTAGCACCCGATTATATTAGCGGATGGTTCACTCGCAATTACAGTACTAACATTTTTTAAGATTGTGCAACTACTGCAGTAGTGCCAATCTACTGTACTAAACTGTAGCCCCTCCCGCCCCCACCACACACACAATCCCAGCCTGGTGGCTATTTTCACTTCCTTCTAAAGCAACAAGCCTCTGCCTTACATTTCATCAAAATTTGTTTCCTCCTCAGTCTGTGGAAAAAGTTCAGCAAATCTATGTCAGTGTCAGGCCACAGGGGAAAAAATTGCGCTTGCATGTCCCTGTGTATTAGCTAATGGACTGACGGAGCTGAAAGCATTAATCCTCAGCACTCACGGCTGTAATTTGTGCTTACTAACTGCAGTTAAATGTTCACCTATGCCTTCAGAGTCCCTTGTAGAACTGCAGACTACCTATGAGCATTGCCAAATTTTTAGCCACCCTCGTTTTTGTCTTCTTTGGGCTGGGGAGTGCCCTGAAGTGGTCAGATGCCCCATGACACAGCGGCAGTCTCACCATCATGATTTTGAATTTTTGTTTTGTTGTTTTAATTAATTTGTTTTAACCACTCAAAAACAGTTAGATTACTTAGCAACAGTGGGCGTTGTTAAGCACATTGAAAGTTTAGTCAGAACTGTTAACCAGAAATTTGGGATGCTTTATTGAAATACATTAAATCTTACTACAGAAGTAACAGGTTGCAATGTGTGATATTTTCCCATGAATTGAACACAGACTTGTACTTTACTCATCATTCTTACACAGAATTGATATTTTGATGAATAGAGCCTGTCAGTTTGCTTTCAATTTACGATTAGATTATCATTCATGTTCATTCTATTCTGTATCTAATTGGGATACTTTATGACAAAGAATTTTATTTCCCTTGGGTATCTGGGATTGGAAGTTGCTGTATGGTAAAGTCCCCATAAACCCTTTAACTATGGGTGGCGAGTAGATAATATTAGCGATCCGAATATATTAGCGGTATTTCCGTTTCAGCTAATATCGCTAAAATAAAAGGAGTGCTAATATGACCTGCTATACAGTATTATATTAAGTAACATTCCTTATCCAGTGAGCACTAATGGCTACATTTACAATTTAGCAAATATTTAAGGGCTAATTGAGTGGGTTATTCTGTAAGAAAACAGCTAGAGTCTTTACTAATTATAGTATTGATGATCTGTGGTGATATACATGCTTTTTATGGCTGTATGTAGATTGATGAAATGAAAAGCTTTAAAAGCAAAATATTTGCTCCTGCTAGCTAGACCTGACACACACATAGAAAACAAAAATATTGAATTAGAGCTATTTAGTGGAGGCCACAACATCAGGCTCCTATCTCTAGTACTTGCTGAATCAGTAGTCCCAGACATATCATTGTCACACGGTACAGGAGGCATTGTAGGAAAAAAGAAGAGCAATAAAACTTGCTAAGATGAAGATCCCCAGAGGCCATAAAACTACTATATAACTAGCAGGCAAATTTAAAAAAATCTAGTAGTATGTAAAGGGAAGAACACTGCGGGACTACACACACAAATCAAAACACTCTGCATGACATATGTTTTTGCAAATTTTAACTGTACTGCTCCTTTAAGCAACTTTTCAGGAGTCCTTTTGCTCCCTTTTGTTCTTGCTCTTAGAATCTCTCTATTTACCCACTGAAATTGTCTGTTCTTCCACCAATCTAACTGATAATTGTTACCTCTCATTATTTATTCATTGTCCCTATTTGTTTGCGCTACTGTTCATTTTTTATTGCGTGACTGTTTTGCAGTTATTTTTTGAATTGTATTCACTCTCTACACTTAACTGGGTACACCTGAAATGAGGCTTGGCTCAGTGTACCATTTCTGGTCACTAATATGTATACAAATACATACATTCACCTACTATTATCCTCATTTGCCTTATCCCTTCACACAAAATATCTAAAACTCAAAATTTAAATACAGTACTTTTTCAGACTTGCTTGAGCCTCCCCTTGAAGAGGTTGGGGCCTCCCCAGGGAGGCTGGCCTCAACATTTGAGAAACCCTGAATTGGGGCATGCTGGTGCAGCACTAAATTAAGTAGTGCTGCCCCGACATGGATCCTGGCGATGGAGGGAACAGTGGCCCCAGACCCGATAGCACCAGTGGCTCCTGGCATGATATTCAGATGGAACCATGCAAATGAGCCAATTGGGCATGCAAGGTGCTACAGGGCTATTTGCATGCCCATTATGGGCACATTTGCATGACAAGTGGTGGCAGATTTGCATCCCTGAGATTTGCCAGGCCCCCTACCTCCACTACCAGTCCCATAAAAGCTATATTCCTCTTGTCCCGTGGCCCCCCCACCCTCTGATCCCCAGCCCCAGTAAAGGTCAAATATTCCCCGATGTCCAGTGGTTCCCTCTGATCATGTTTTTGTACAAAGACACAAATGTCCCTGGTGCCTAGTGGTCCCCCCATCCTCCGAATGCTGTTCCATTAAATGACACAAATTTCCTTGCAGTCCAGTGGTCCCCCCCATCTCTCCAGTTGCTGGCACCATATTATAACACATATTCTCTGGTGTCCAGTGGCACCATCCCACCCACCAATTCCTGTTCCTGTACCAGCAGAAGTTTTCTCTGGCATCTACCAGCCCCCCCACACCACAAGTACTGGCCAACCCACCCTGTAACACCCAACCTTACCTTACTCACCAGTGCTGTGGGAGACCATACTGTGACCAGTACAGCCCTCCTCTCACCACTTCAGCTGGCCACCTTATGTGACAACAGGGAGTGCACATCCCCTGTACTGTAAAGGGAGCAGGTATACTGTTTACGGTAGACAGTATGCATGCTCCCTCTACAGTACAATGGAGGCACACTCCCTGTCATTGTATATGGTGGCCAGCCAAGGTGATGAGAGAAGGAATGTGCTGAACACCGTATGGGCTGCCACGGCACCAGCAATTAAGGTGAGTGGGCTTGCTAGGTGGGTTGGTTGGTGCCGGTTTGCCCACATTGGTATGACAGGTAGCACAGTGCCCATTATTAGGGAGCTAGTACAATTCCAATGTCGATTGCAGCACCAAGAATTGCACTGACCAACCCTAAGTGTGTGAAATGCAGTGGGGCACATCAGTGGTCTTTGAAGGGGCTGCACCCCCCCAAAAGCTATAATAAACACCTCATTGGTGGAGGTATACCAGGGAGAGGGCACAACACCTGTGAGGCACTGTCACTGCAGGGACACTGATAACCAGTTCCACACTGTGACAGGCAAACTGGTTGCATTGCCCTCATTCCATCTCTCCTTGGATAGGATACCTTCAATGCCATGGTGCAGTGGGGCTGCTAGACACCAGAATAAACTTACACTGGGATGAGAACAGGGATTGGTGGGTGGGGTGCCACTATACACCAGGGAACAAGAGTTATAATATGGGGCAGCACTTGGAGAACAGGGAGACCACTAGGCACCAAGAAAATTTGCGATTGGAGGGTGGGATGACCACTAGGCACCAGGGAAATTTTTTCTTTCACAGGGAATGGGGATCAGAGGAGTGGAGGTGCCACTGCCATTAAGAAGTAGATGTGCTCCCCCATCCACAGACATGATTGTTAACTGCAGTGGCCCCATGGCTGTTGGTTTGCCCTGAGTAAATTGGGCTTCTTCTCGGTGGTAACTGCACAACACATGGTGGCCTGTGGTATTCCCTTTGAGCAGTGCTACTGCGCTGAATATTGCACTGTACTTCAAATCAATAAGTTTATTGATCAGCTTAAAGAAATTGCCATTACAAAAAAGAATGATATCATAACATTTAGACAAATACAAAAATACAAGACTAGTTTTACATTAGCAGCATACATTTACATTAGCAATATACCTAGATAAATATATCATATTCAGATCTCAAGTTCATTTTTCTAAGTACATATGGCAAATACCTCAGCTGTCTGTTTATAAAAGCCAATCAAATAGCTAGCATCTTTCATTATACTGATATATTTCACAAAAGCATTTAATTGCCACAAAAAGTTTTTATGATAACTTAATTTATAATCCACAATTAATCTAACTGCTGCTTGTCAGTAAAACATGTAATACACCTGTTCTTATTTTAGTTATGTCTATCAAGAAAAGTGCAGGTTTATTTAAAATGTTAACGTTTTCAGAATTAAAAATTAGATCCAAGAGAAATCTGGATGGTATTAATATCAATCCAATTATCTCATTTAAGTATTTTTCCCTAGCTTTACAGTACCAGGGACATCTCAAAATAACGTGTTCTAGGTCCTCTACTTCTTTTAAGGAACAGTAACATAATATCAATTGATGAGGTGACTTTTTATATCTAGCCACGAGTACATTACTCGAGAAGACTTTAAACCTATATTGATCAAGCAAATATCTATATTGGGGAATTTGAACAGCTACAAGAAAGTATTTTAATGAATGTTCAACAGTGTTTTCACCAGCCACCTGGAGACTTTTAGTTGTTTAATATTCTCCAGGTCCGCTTCTTGGCACGTTGTTGAATGATTTTCTCTAGATATTTAGTATACGTAATACTCACAGATATTTTTGATCTCTTCCTTTTTTAAGTAAAGAGATTGTAGGATTTTAATGTATATTATATGTTGTTTAGGCAGCCAGTCCTAGTGTAGGCAGATAATACAGTTTTTTCATCTAGACTATTTGCTAATAAAGTCTCCTTTTCTTTGGTCTATAGCTTTATCCAATAGGTGACCAGACGTTCTTGAGCAAAATGACCAAAGCTCATCTGTTCAATCTATATTCTGAGCAGCACATTTGATGTGCTAGAAGGGACTTTTAATAGCTGTTTATATGTTTGATTAAGAATGCTCTCTAAGTCATCTAATTTTTCAGTCCCCCATACTTCTACCACATAAGCTGCTTGAGGAATAATTTTTGCATTAATGGCTTTAATCATAGGAGCCATGATTTTACCGCCATATAATATATTAAACCTTTTAGTAATTTTACTGATTTTTGAAGCTTCTGACAGGCAGAAACAAAGGCCCAGATATTCAAAGGGTGCGATGGCACAACAGTGCTGCACCATGCTCAACCCACTGATGCGCCGGCACAATATTCAAAAGGGAAAGTGCAGACAAACCCTATGTGCCAGAGCACATCAGTAATGGATGCAGTGTGAGGTAGGGGGCGTGCCCATGGCATCCCCTGCACAGCCCGATATTCAGCCCGATGTGCAGAGCCATGCATGCGCAACCCCTACCTGCGCCAGCACAAAGTTGATCCAAAAAAAAAAAGGAACAATGGATGGCCACCCACAGGTAAGCTACCACATTCCAGGGTGCAACACAGCAGCTCCCACCTGTGGGTAGGCCACCAGTCCCGCTGTACCTGATGGCGCCCCATGCCCGATCGCGGGCAGTTGTTAAAAAGCTGAATTCTGTCCAATATCCCTGGTGGTCAGTGGACGCTGTCTGCCTGATCAGGGGCATTTGTAATAAAGAATGCTTAATCTGTCCAATATCCTCTGGTGGTCCAGTGGACGCTGCCCCAATCGTGAGCTAAATAAAAAATGTTATCCCTAAAATCCTGGTGGTCAGTGGACCTGCCTGCCCAATCACAGACTGGTAAAATATTATATCCCAAATTCCCTGCTGGTCAGTGGACCCCCACCCCACCATCCTGAATCCCTGCCCTCTCCCCGGTCAGTGGCAGGAGACACACCCACCCTGCCACCCCTGCCGCCGAGTGACACGTCGTGGGGCTGTCGCCCATTGGTGCACAGCGTGATCCAATGGGCGTGCAGCCATATTACTACACATTCCAGATATGGATGGATCCCATTCACATATCTGGAATATAGTAAGTATGGGCTGCACCCACTGGCTCACGCTGTGCACAATGGGCGTAACCCTACTGAAGTGTCAGTCAGCTGGCTGTGGGGCGGCAGGTGGGTGGAGTGCTGCTGCCCGCTGCTGACCGGGGGTAGTGGGGCAGGATTCAGTGGGTGGGTGGGGGTGGGGGTTCACTGACCACCAGGGAAATTGGGGATATAATATTTTCACTTAGCCTGCGTTGGGCTGGCAGGTCCACTGGACCACCAGGGATTTTGGGGATAACATTTTTTTACTTAGCCTGTGATTGGGCGGGCAGGTCCACTGGACCACCAGGGATTTGGGGGATAACATTTTTTTACTTAGCCCGTGATCGGGCGGGCAGGTCCACTGGATCACCCGGGATATTAGACAGATTAATCTTGTTTATTACAAATGCCCATGATCAGGCGGGCAGCGGTCCACTGGACCACCAGGGGTATTGGACAGATTAATCTTTATTTATTACAAATGCCCACGATCGGGCAGACAGCGGTCCACTTTACCACCAGGGATATTGGACAGATTAATCTTTATTTATTACAAATGCCAGCGATTTGGCAGACAGCGTCCACTGGACCACCAAGGATTTGTGTTTTACATTTTTTTACTGCAGTCCATGATCGGGCTGTGGAGCACATTGCCAGCTGCAGGGCATCAGTCCCCGATGGCTGTTGCCTGGCAGGCGCCAGGCGCAAGTCATAGGGGATCGGTGCACCTGCATGCAAATGGGACCATAATGACATGCAAATGGTCCCAATTGCGCCTTGCATACATTATGGCCCTATTTGCATGTCAAGTTTTGAATATCGCTGTTTCTGTGCATAGCACAATGGAACTTGCACTAGCGCATCCCCATGCTCCACTCTGGCCACTTGTGCTGGCGCAGTGCCACTGCGTCATGCACACTGCGGGTGGCCAGGGTGTGATATTCAATGCTGCTGAGCCATTGAATATCGCCCAGTCCACACCCCTGTGCAGCCAAGTTGAGCTGCGCCCAAGCTTGCACCACAGCCTGGCACAGATTGAATATCTGGGCTAATGTGTTTATTCTATTTACTGTTATCTGAAAATAATACACCTAAGTAAGGAAACTGTTAAACAAATTCCAATTTATTTCCCATCAATGTAAGTGATTTATACTTCTTTTATCTCCAAACACCATAATTTTTGTTTTATTCGATATTGGCTTAAGATTGTGAGTTTTACTTAATGGCCCAAATATTCAAAAGGGTTGTGTATGGTGCAACAGTGTTGTGCCATCGCAACCCACATTCATCTCTAACACAATATTCAAATGGGGATTGTGCCTGGCACTAAATCCCGGCTACCGGACACATCAGTAATGCATGCAGCGCAGGTGGGGGCGTTCCTGGGCGCATACTCTGCACATCCCGATATTCAGCCTGGGATGTGCTGAGTCCATGCATGTGCAACCCCTACTTGCGCTGCACACAGGTGAGCCCCCAAAAAATAAGGAACAATGGCTGGCCACCACAGGTGAGTTGCCAGATTGCAGGGCGCAACACGGCAGCTGCCACCTGTGGGTGGCCACCCGAGCTCTGGCTGCACCTGACGGAGCCCCCCATGCCCAATCGCAGGCATACATAGAAAAGTGATCCTCCAAAATCCCTGGTGGTCCAGTGGACCACTTGCAGCCTGATCGCAGGCTGCAGTTACAATAAAAGAGGTCCTATGTCCCTGGTGGTCCAGTGGACCACTGTCAGCCCGATCACGGGCATTTGTAAAATAAAATAAATCCCTATATCCCTGGTGGTCCAGTGGACTGCTGTCAGACCGATCACAGGCATTTGTAAAATAAAATAAATCCCTATATCCCTGGTGGTCCAGTGGACCGCTGTCAGCCTGATCGCGGGTTTAAGTATTAATAAAATAAAGTCAAACATCCCTGGTGGTCCAGTGGACTGCTCGCAGCCTGATCACAGGCATTTGTATTAAAAAAAAATAACATCCAATATCCCTGGTGGTCCAGCGTGTACCCCTCCCCACCCGCCCACTGAGCCCCACCACCCTGCCCCCCACTCAGCGTGGTGGCAGCACCACACCCGCCTGCCACCCCGCTGCTCTGCTGATTGACACCATAGGTAGGGCTGTATGCCCATTGGTCCACAGCGTGAGCCAATGGGCATGCAGCCCATACCGCATTGCCACATTCCAGATATGTGAATGGATCCAGCGGTGTTTGACTTTATTTTATTAATACTTAAGCCCGCGATCAGGCTGACAGCGGTCCACTGGACCACCAGGGATATAGGACTTTATTTTCTTTATACTGAAGCCTGCGATCGGGCTGCAAGCAGTCCACTGGACCACCAGGGATATAGAAATTTATTTTATTTTACAAATGCCCATGATCAGGCTGACAGCGGTCCACTGGACCACCATGGATATTGGATACAATTTATGGTTACTGAAGCCCGCGATCGGGCTGTGGGGCACATTGCCGTGCTGTGCAGGGGGCGTCGGTCCCTGACGGCTGCTGCCTTGCAGGGAGCTAGGCGCAAGTCGCCAGGGATCGGCACACCTGGATGCAAATGGGGCTATAATGACATGCAAATGGTCCCATTTGCGCCTTGCATACATTATGGCCCTATCTGCATGTCAAGTTTTGAATATCGCAGTTGCTGTGCATAGCACAATGGAACTTGCACTAGCGCATCCCCATGCTCCACTCTGGCCACTTGTGCTGGCGCAGTGCCACTGCGCCATGCACACTGCGGGTGGCCAGGGTGTGATATTCAATGCTGCTGAGTCATTGAATATCACCCAGTCCACACCCCGCGCAGCTGAGTTGAGCTGAGCCAAGCGCCACAGCCTGGCGTAGCTTGAATATCTGGGCTAATGTGTTTATTCCATTTACTGTTATCTGGAAATAATACACCTAAGTAAGGAAACTGTTAAACAAATTCCAATTTATTTCCCATCAATGTAAGTGATTTATACTTCTTTATCTCCAAACATCATAATTTTTGTTTTATTCGATATTGGCTTAAGATTGTGAGTTTTACTTAATGGCCCAAATATAAAGGGTTGCGTATGGTGCAACAGTGTTGTGCCATACGCAACCCTGATCTCCAGCATGATATTCAAATGGGGATTGTGCCTGGCACAAATCCCGATGCGACGGAGCACATCAGTAATGCATGCAGCGCGCGGGTGGGCGTGCCCATGCGCTACTCTGCACATCCCGATATTCAGCCTGGGATGTGCTGAGTCATGCATGCACAACCCTACTTGCACTGCACACAGGTGAGCCCAAAAAAAAGGAACAACTGCTGGCCACCCACAGGTGAGTTGCCGATCGCAGGGCGCAAACTGCAGCTGCCACCTCGTGGGTGGCCACCAGCCCGCCGTACCCGGCGGAGCCCCCTGCCCAATTGCAGGCATGGCACATAGAAAGTGATCCTCCAAAATCCCTGGTGGTCCAGTGGACCACTTTCAGCCCGATTGCAGGCTGCAGTTACAATAAAAGAGGTCCTATATCCCTGGTGGTCCAGTGGACCACTGTCAGCCCGATTGCGGGCATTTGTAAAATAAAATAAATCCCTATATCTCTGGTGGTCCAGTGGACCGCTGTCAGCCTGATCATGGGTTTAAATATTAATAAAATAAAGTCAAACATCCCTGGTGGTCCAGTGGACCGCTCGCAGGCCGATCACAGGCATTTGTATTAAAAACAAATGACGTGCAATATCCTAGTGGTCCAGCGGTACCCCCTCCCCACCCGCCCACTGAGCCCACCACCCCTCCCCCCACTCAGCGGGGTGGCAGCACCCCACCGCCTGCCACCCGCTGCCTGCTGATTGACACCATAGGTAGGTTGTATGCACATTGGTCCACAGTGTGGCGAATAGGCGTGCAGCCCGTGCCGTACCACACCAGATGTGTGGTTTCCGTCCCTTATCACCGGAATATGTGCGACAAACCTGCGCCCGTGGTTCGCGCTGTGGCAGACCAATGTTTATTACTAGAACCATCGATTGATGAGCAGCCCAGTGGCAGGCGAGGTGAGTCGCCACCACCACCTAAGGGCAAGCAGGAGGTTGGCCTCAGTGAGCGTGTGGAGAGGCGCTGAACCACCAGAGAAATGCGTCATTTGTTTTCTATAAATACCCGACTCAGGCTGCAAGCGTCCACTGGACCACAAGAGATATTTAACTTTATTTTATTAATACTTACGCCCGTGATCGGGCTGCGAGCAGTCCACTGGACCACAAGGGATGTTTGACTTTATTTTATTAATACTTAAGCCTGCGATCGGGCTGCGAGCGGTCCACTGGACCACCAGGGATGTTTGACTTTATTTTATTAATACTTAAGCCCGCGATCGGGCTGACAGCGGTCCACTGGACCACCAGGGATATACTGTAGGACTTTATTTTCTTTATACTGAAGCCTGCGATCGGGCTGCAAGCAGTCCACTGGACCACCAGGGATATAGAAATTTATTTTATTTTACAAATGCCCGTGATCAGGCTGACAGCTGTCCACTGGACCACCAGGGATATTGGATGCAATTTATGGTTACTGAAGCCCGCGATCGGGCTGTGAGGCACATTGCCGTGCTGTGCAGAGGGCATCGGTCCCTGACGGTTGCTGCCTTGCAGGGAGCCAGGTGCAAGTCGCCAGGGATCGGCACACCTGGATGCAAATGGGGCCATAATGACATGCAAATGGTCCCATTTGTGCCTTGCATACATTATGACCCTATTTGCATGTCAAGTTTTGAATATCGCAGTTGCTGTGCATAGCACAATGGAACTTACACTAGCACATCCCCATGCTCCACTCTGGCCACTTGCGCTGGCGCAGTGCCACTGCGCCATGCACACTGCGGGTGGCCAGGGTGTGATATTCAATGCTGCTGAGTCATTGAATATCACCTAGTCCACACCCCTGCGCAGCTGAGTTGAGCTGTGCCCAAGCTTGCGCCACAGCCTGGCGCAGTTTGAATATCTGGGCTAATGTGTTTATTCCATTTACTGTTATCTGGAAATAATACACCTAAGTAAGGAAACTGTTAAACAAATTCCAATTTATTTCCCATCAATGTAAGTGATTTATACTTCTTTTTATCTCCAAACACCATAATTTTTGTTTTATTCGATATTGGCTTAAGATTGTGAGTTTTACTTAATGGCCCAAATATTCAAAAGGGTTGCGTATGGTGCAACAGTGTTGTGCCATGCGCAACCCACTGATATGCCCCAGCATGATATTCAAATGGGGATTGTGCCTGGCACAAATCCCGACGCGCCGGAGCACATCAGTAATGCATGCAGCGCAGGTGGGGGGGCGTACCCATGCATACTCTGCACATCCCGATATTCAGCCTGGGATGTGCTGAGTCCATGCATGCACAACCCCTACTTGCGCCGCACACAGGTGAGCCCAAAAAAAAATAAGGAACAACTGCTGGCCACCCACAGGTGAGTTGCCGTATCGCAGGGCGCAACACGGCAGCTGCCA
Organism: Neoceratodus forsteri; assembly: GCA_016271365.2. NCBI lineage: Eukaryota > Metazoa > Chordata > Ceratodontiformes > Ceratodontidae > Neoceratodus > Neoceratodus forsteri. The sequence goes on along the minus strand of CM028131.1, from coordinate 876,449,782 downwards.
CCACCCGAGCTCTGGCTGCACCTGGCGGAGCCCCCCATGCCCAATCGCAGGCATACATAGAAAAGTGATCCTCCAAAATCCCTGGTGGTCCAGTGGACCACTTTCAGCCCGATCGCAGACTGCAGTTACAATAAAAGAGGTCCTATATCCCTGGTGGTCCAGTGGACCACTGTCAGCCCGATCGCGGGCATTTGTAAAATAAAATAAATCCCTATATTCCTGGTGGTCCAGTGGACCGCTGTCAGCCTGATCACGGGTTTAAATATTAATAAAATAAAGTCAAACATCCCTGGTGGTCCAGTGACCACCTGCAGCCCGATCACAGGCATTTGTATTAAAACAAATGACATCCAATATCCTAGTGGTCCAGCAGTACCCCCTCCCCACCCGCCCACTGAGCCCCACCACCCCCCCACTCAGCAGCGGGTGGCAGCACCCCACCGCCTGCCACCCGCTGCCTGCTGATTGACACCATAGGTAGGGTTGTATGCCCATTGGTCCACAGTGTGAGCCAATGGGCGTCAGCTAGTTCAGAGCCGCATACACATTCCAGATATGTGAATGGTTCCATTCACATATCTGAATGTAGTACGGGTGGCGCTGCACCCTATTGGCTCACGCTTGTGACCAATGGGCGCATAGCCCCACCTATGGTGTCAGTTGGTGGGCAAAGGGCGGCAGGCGGGTAGTTGTTGCCACCCGCCACTGACTGGGGCAAGCAGGGAGGCTGGCCTCAGTGAGCGTGTGGGAGGGGGTACCGCTGGACCACCAGGGATATTGACGCCATTTGTTTTAATACAAAATGCCCACGACATTGCAAGGGTCCACTGACCACAAGGGATGTTTAACTTTATTTTATTAATACTTACGCCCGCGATCGGGCTGCGAGCAGTCCACTGGACCACCAGGGATGTTTGACTTTATTTTATTAATACTTAAGCCTGCGATCGGGCTGACAGCGGTCCACTGGACCACCAGGGATATACTGTAGGACTTTATTTTCTTTATACTGAAGCCTGCGATCGGGCTGCAAGTAGTCCACTGGACCACCAGGGATATAGAAATTTATTTTATTTCACAAATGCCCATGATCAGGCTGACAGCGGTCCACTGGATCACCAGGGATATTGGATGCAATTTATGGTTACTGAAGCCCGCGATCGGGCTGTGAGGCACATTGCCGTGCTTTGCAGGGGGCATCGGTCCCCGACGGCTGCTGCCTTGCAGGGAGCCAGGCACAAGTCGCCAGGGATCAGCACACCTGGATGCAAATGGGGCCATAATGACATGCAAATGGCCCCATTTGCACCTTGCATACATTATGGCCCCATTTGCATGTGCACTTTTGAATATTGTGGTTGCTACACATAGCGCAATGGAACTTGCTTAGCCGCATCCTCTGCTCTACGCTGGCCACTTGAGCTGGCGCAGTGCCACTGCACCATGCACACTACGGGTGGCCAGAGTGCGATATTCAATGATGCTGTGCCATGGCACAGCTCCATTGAATATTGCCCAGTCAATGCCCCTGCACAGCCAAGTTGTGCTGCGCCCAAGCTTGCGCCACAGCCTGGTGCAGTTTGAATATCTGAGCCACTGCATCCAGTTTATTTAATGATCTCTGAAGACCCAGTCTACTAGTGGAAATTATTGCAAGATCATCTGCATGTGCGAGAACCGGAACAGATTTAGTATTTGTTTTGTCCATGTGAAACAGAGAATTATGTAAAGCAAAAATTATGTAATTAATATAGATATTAAACAGGGTCGGCACAGACATGCAACCCTGTCTAACTTCAGCATTAGTATTAATTTTCTTTGTTAATAAACCAGTTTTAGTCTATTTGATTTGTGCCCATGTATGTGCGTGTAAAGACTCTTGATGAGTATTATAAGATCTTGATCAATAAGTAATTTAGAGATTTTTTCCCACAAAAGTAAACGCAAAATACTGTCAAAGGTTGATGTGAAGTCAACAAATGCAACAAAAATGGTCTGCTTCTTTATATTGATGTATTTTTTCAATTAAGTGATTTAATAAAAATATTTGATTTACAGTACCAGAATCTTTTCTGAACCCTTCTTGTAGTTCAGATAATATTTTTGTATGCTTTAACCAATCTGTTAATCTATTCAACAAAACTTTCACAACAATTTTTGAGATTGTATCCAATAAGTTGGTAGGTCTATAATATGATGGATCTTTATGAGAACCTTTTTTGTGCATAGGAAAGACATGGCTACCCAACCATGAGTCAGGAATGTAGACGTACATTACAGATTTATTAAAAAAAGAAACTAAAACTGCTTCCCACCAATCAATGTTGGTAAGTACCAAATCAATAGGTATTTTATCCAATCCTGGAGCTTTATTGTGCTTAAAACATTCTATTGTTATTTTAACTTCAAATTGTGCAAACCATGTAAAGGAATCACTTATCTCCGAAGTAACTGTTTGCTCAGTAATAGATACATCATAAAATACTGATGAATAGTGTTTAATCCAAATATCTGGTGCTATATAAATGTTATGTTGGCTTTATAACGTATTTGTTCCTATGGCTACTAATGTCCAGTATTTTTTATAATTTTTTCCTCAGTAGCATGTAACATTAAATTCCAAAGTTCATCTTGATGCAACTTCCTTTGATTATTAACATATTCTTTATATTTTTTCTACTCTTGTTAACATTCTTCAAATTTAACCTAGTAGGATTTTTTTTTAAGAGTCAGGTTAGTCTAGATAACTTTCCTTTTTATTCCTACAGTTTTTGTGAAACCAGTTATCATAGATTTTTTCATTAGCTTTGCCACTGTTAGTTTTTTTTTTTTTTTATTCTTGTTAAATAATTTCTTACAACAGTTATACTGGGTGATCAAAGAATTATAAATCAAAGCTGGATCCAATTTTTCAGATACACTATCTGTGACACAATTTATAAAGTTCTCACTTATTTGATGTGCCTGGGCCTGGGATCGCGGCACCTACATGCTAATGGAGGCAAATGGGGCCATAATCAGATGCAAATGGCCCCTGTGCCTTGCATGAATTATGGCCCCATTTGCATGTCACCTTTTGAATATCAGAAATTTGTGATGGCGCATGGTACTTGCGCCACCGCAAGTTTAATGCTCAACTCTGATAACTTGCGGTGGCACAAGTTCCACTGCACCATACACAGTGGCTGTGGCTGGGGGGTGATATTCAAAGGAGTTGCTCAATAGCGCAACTCCTTTGAATATCGCCCCGGCCACACCCCTGCGTAACTATTTTGAGCAGCGCAAGGGCTTGCACCTCAGAATGGCGCAGTTTGAATATCCGGGCCTTTGTATTTTAAACTATGGCAGGTACTAACTAAATAATCTAGAGTTTATTACTATAAATAGCTGTAAGGTATACTGGGAGAACAATTTCTATTCAGCATATAAAGGACTAAAAACATACGTTTTCCTTTTTACTACTTGGTTAACTGGAAAATTAATTATTTGTTTTTGTTTTCAGTTAAATATATACTGATGGTAATTTGACTGTAATTGCTATATATTAAACCTTGAAACATTTACTAAGATAATAAATAATTAAGTAACTGATGATATACACTAAAATTCTGTAAAATTGTGCCACAGTTGAGTCTGAGTTGTTTTAGCATAGAATAACTGGGAATTACGAGTATTGGAACTTGAGAAGTATTCCAATAATTTAGAATAATCTAGAAAGTGCATGACAATTTTGGCATACTTATTATTCTGGCAATTTTAATTTGTTTCCCCGAAGGAAAATTTAATACCGGGACTTTGTGCGAATTGGAACCAGGAAATATTCTTCAGTCATTCAAAGGATACTTTAAGGATGATAAGGACATACCTGAACTGATTGCTTTGTTAATCCAACCAAGGAACTCCAGAATAGCTATTCCTCAGTCCATTATAAAATTGAGGTGGACAGTATATCCTGTGCCTAGTAATTCTGGTGGCCATTCTACATCTGAGATATGATTTTTTTTCTTTTTTTTCCTTTGAAAAAAAAGTTTTAATGGACTACCATTAACAAAAGCTGTTATTTATATTTATTGCTGTTTATGATCTTATCTTGTGATACTGGAAACCGAGCAATTAATTTGATCAGTAAAATGTGACTTAGGTGTATACTAACAGGTTAACATTAGCCCTGATTTACTGGAATACACTTTCATAGCTGCTAATTTGCTCTCTGGTTATTTTTCTGGTTACCTTTTGTCTCCCTTTTCTTTCTCTCTTTTTCAATGTGCTCTGTAAACCTTTATTAGTATGTAATTTTCTGAGGTCTGTAAAAACAAAATAAGAACAAGAATCAAAAATATCTCCCAATATTAATCACTGCAAATTCCTCATAAAGGTAAGGGGGGGAGAAAAAGGCAAACTCAAAAACAGAGGGAAGTAAAAATGGAACTAATAATTCTAACCCCCAATCGACAGTAAAAAGTAAATTGAGAAATAAGGGGAAAGATGAGGGGATAAGGGATAATGTAACTGCCAAAGCTCAAGGTTTAGGTCAAACTTTAATTACTAAGCATCTAGTGAGCATAATTTTTTTTAAATAATTTAAAGTTTATTGAAAGTTTCACAATATACAATGGACTGGGTCAAAACATCCATAGCGTAAAACTTGAGACAAAACAGATTGACTGACCCCGTCCCTCTCCCTGAAACCCCCAAAACTCTCCCCACACAGTCCCAAAGGCTTGACAGCCCATGACATCAGAGAAATTAGAGATTAAATATTAACAATTAGATAGCATATAATGTATGAAGTGAGGCCCAGATCCGTTCATAGTTGGAATTATTGTTATTGATACTCGAAATAATCTTCTCCACTCGGAGATTAAATAATAGCTCATTTAGCCATTCAGAATAAGAAATAACCTCAGAACTCCTCCAATACTTAAGTACCATTTTTTTAACAGACATGGAAATTAAAGCAATATGAAACTTACATTTATTAACAGAAATCTGTGAATAATCCCTGAAAATACAAACCTCTGGGATGAACAGGTCTCTCAGCCCTAGGAGTGGGTCAGCCTTGTCCCTTATAGCCTCCCAAAGGGATGATATCTTAAAACATTCCCAGAAAATGTGGAGTAGAGAACCTTCTGCTTGAGCACACATAGTGCAAATATTAGAGGGAGTTATTCCCCATTTAGCCAGTTTCTGAGGATAGTAGTAGAGATTATGGAGAATACGAAATTGCATCAACCATAACCTATCTTGTGTTACAAAATGATGGCAGTTATTCCATATAGTCGTCCAGTCCCTATCCCAATGTGGAAAGAGGGTAGACCAAAACTCTGTAGGGCCAAACGGCACAGGGAAATGTCAATCATACAAAATATTGTACAATTTGGAGATACTCCGGGGGGAATTAACCAAAGGAAATAGTTCAGTGAGGAAGGCAAAATCATAAGATATAGGGGCACCCTCCCCAAATTTTTTAGTGAGGAGGTGTCTAAGCTGATGTACTTTGAAATAGTCACTTTCCTTGAGCCTGAATTTCACCACGATATCCTCAGCTGATAACCAGGCACCATCCTCCTTAAGAAATAAGTGAACCCTCCTATCGCCTAAACTAGGTAACCATCTGGGGGATAACACTTTATTATCTATTTTAAAGGCAGGAGAGTTCCAAATTGACTGCTCCACATCTAACCAATTTTTATATTTTAGGAATCTGTGCAACTGTGAATGAATCCTCATAGAAGTTCTGATTGTGGTGCTTTTTAACTCCTTAGGTACCGAGGTGGTATCGAGGAATAATAGAGCAGAAGGGGCTATATTAACCAAGCGGATCATTTCCCTCTCTATTTTGAGCCATGTGGGCAAATAACCCGAGGAATTGGAGACCATCCACCTTAGGTATTTGGCCTCACGACAGGCCCAGTAGTACATACACATGTGTGGAAGTCGTAAACTGCCCTTAGACTTGGGCACCACGAGCTTGTAAAAAGCTAATCTAGGCTTCTTTTTAGACCAGATAAAATCACCAATCAAGCTCTTGGCCTTTTTAAACCAGCCACTTGGCAGACAGATGTCAGGTAGCTGGAGGGGGTATAAGAGACGCGGGAGAACATTCATCTTGACCAGGCTAATTCTTCCCCAAAAGGAGATAGGTAGAGTCGACCATCTATCCAAATCTAGAGCCACCTTGGACAGCATAGCTTCCAGGTTGTATTTAAAGGTACTCTGCAGGTCCCTAATTAACACAATGCCCAAATACTGCAATGAGTCTTTAGACCAGGCCAGCCCCAGGGAAGTAATATCATTCTTAAAAACTTTGTGATTTAGGAGAAACACAATCGACTTCCCTACATTTAATTTGTAATTGGATAGTCTGCTGAAATGCTCACTTATATCCAACATGGTGGGAATTGAAGTCTCTGGATAAGAAAGGTGCAAAAGCAGGTCATCCGCATATGCAGCAACTTTAAGCTCAGTACAGAGAATGGTAATCCCCTGGACCTTCGAACATGAGATTAGTTTACGGATTAATGGCTCCAGGTAGAGATTGAAAAGTAAAGGAGAAAGGGGACAACCCTGCCTGGTTCCGGAATGCAAGATGAAGGTCCTGGAGAACACCCCATTCCCCAAAATCTTAGCCGTCGGTTGCTGATATAAGGCCTTTATCCAAGATTGAAATTGTTGAGGAAATCCAAAGGAATTTAATGTTTGAAGTAAAAAAACTCCAATTGACTCTGTCAAAGGCCTTCTCAGCGTCCAGATAGACCAGTGCCACTGGAAAGGAAGCATCTCTGGACACTGAGAAGACATGCGAGAGAGTGCAGAGATGGTCTGTAGAAAATCTGCCTTTCATAAAACCCACTTGATGTGAATCAATTAAATCAGGGAGAACCAAGCTGAGTCTATCCGCCAAGATCTTTGTTAGAATTTTTATGTCTTGGTTCAACAATGATATGGGCCTATAACTCTCAACACATTCTAAATCTTTCCCCGGTTTTGGAAGGAGCACAATGAGGGCCTCAAATAGAGAGGAGTCAATTTGCACACCTGATAATATATAGTGAAAGAGAGAAAGAAGATGGGGGGTAATTTGCTCCTTAAAACACTTATAGAAATTTGCTGAAAAACCAGCTAGTCCAGGTGACTTGTCTGAGAGTAGGCCCTTTATCAACTCCAAGATTTCCAACTCCATAATAGGAGCTATTAACATCCTACCCCAGGACTCCGAGAGACAAGGTAGATGGGCCTCCGCCAGGTAAGAGGAGAGAGTAAGGGTTGAGGGGGGGTTAGGCATTTCACCATATAGATGTTCGTAATAACTGATGAACTCCAAAACAATCTCCTGAGGATTAGATTTGAGATTTCCGACAAATTTGGAGCGGATCGGGGGAATAAACCGAGTGGACTCCAATTGTTTAATTCTCTGGGCCAGTAGTTTGTCCATTTTTTCCCCGTGTTCTATGTAGGAGGCTTTAGTACATAAGATAGCAAACTCTGCTTTCTCATTGAGCATAGCTATATAGGAATCCCTCAATTTTGCCAGCTCTTGTTCAGAGTCGTCAGATGGGTTTGATTGTAGGTTAGTCTCTAAAGTTCTTATCTGAGTTAACACCTCCCTCAGCCTAGCTTCCCATCCCCTTTTCATCATCACGGCCATCCCAAATAGGATGCCCCGGAGATATGCCTTGAAGGCGCACCATAACACATCTGGCCTAGTGTCCTGTATAGCATTCAAATCAAAAAATTGTGTGATATGCTCCTTAATTTGGTTTCTACATTTAGAATCCTTAAGCAGTTGGCCATTCAATTTCCACCTTGTTTGCTGCTTAGGCAAAGAAGAGAGAGCCAGTTTACAAAGCACCACAGAGTGGTCGGAGGGCGGACCTGACTGGATAGTAGAACTTGTCATCCCTGGTAACAAGGCCTGAGACACCAGTAAGTAGTAAATATGGGAAAAAGACCTGTGAGCAGGGGACACAAAAGTGTATTCCCTGTTCACGGGGTGTAGAACCCTCCAAATATCACAAAGGCCCAATCTGTCTATTAGCTCATGTAATGCACGCTCTGCCGGGGAGAGGGAAACTGAGAGGGAGCCAGTGCGGTCTTTACATGAGTCCACCACTAGGTTCCAATCCCCCCTTAAAATTATGGTGGAAGGCAACAAGGAAAGAATATTATTAAGTAATCTTGTAAAAAATAGAGGGTCATCTTTGTTAGGGCCATAGATGCTTCCTAATACAAAATTTACTGAAAACAAAGTGCCCTTAACCAGAACAAATCTACCCTGGGGGTCATTAATTTCCTGGGTAACCTGAAAGAAAATGCCTCTGTTAATGAGAATTAAGACCCCACAACTGTTTGAAGTTCCTTGGGCTGAGAAGACCTGTCCAATCTGCATCCATCTCATCTGAATGGCTTCCGAGTCAAGTAAATGAGATTCCTAGATAAAAACAACATTAGCACCTAAAATATCTAAGTTCTTCAATATCTTATATTGCTTAGTTTTTTTACGGGCCCCTTTAACATTCCAAGTTGAAAAACAAAGCCCCTTAGCCATTGTACAAATACGATATATAACTGCAGTAAGCAAAGTCACAGACTGCCTTAAGAAGAGACCTCAACCGACCTATAATGAACTGTGTCCCCCCAAAAATATCTCTCCAACCCCCAAACGTCCCCCTCCACCCTACTGAAAACAACCCCCAAACTATCCAACCAAAAACACGAACCCCAAATACCATACCCATCAATCCCATCCCGCCCTCCTATCCCACCCAAATCTCCTACGCATCGCTAAGCAGCACTCCTCCAAAAACAGCTGCTCCCATCCTCCCACCAACCCCGGTGCACAAACTCAGCATAATAACCATCCATGACTAGGCTGAAAAATAAAGCAAGTTCAACACGCTTATGGGACCCACAAACACCAAAACTAAGTGTGAGAACCACAATTAAAGCCAGAATAGTAAAATTAGCAGATCATGAAAATCCTGTCCATAATCCAAACTCCTTACAAGAATGGGTATCACCCCTGATACAGAATAACATGAGGCAGGATATCTCCCATCTGATGCCTCGCCTCGAGGCTAGTGCACAAGAAGGGGACAAAATCACCACCCCCAGATCCAAACAAGAGTAAGTCTCCTCCCTTTAATCAATCAAAGAAGGAAATGAGAGTGAAAAAGGAAAGAGAAAAGATATTATTTACCAAAATAGGCAAAATCCAGACTTGGGGAGTTCCCCCTGAAAAAACAAGATTAGAAACATCCAAATGAGCCGAGCAACGGCTCTGTCCCAGAACAATAATCATGCCACTGAACCCAGCCTATATCACGATTGCCACCCATTCTGCCTTACCACTTCTACACTGCTGTGAAGGCTGCACGTAGTCCCAGAGAAAAATTCTCCCCTCTAGTGGTTGCCAATCACAACTGCATGGAGACCATCCTCCCCGTAGATGATCCCTGCATCCCCTCGTCTGGCTGCGATAAGTGAAAAGAACCTAAAAGGGCTTCTACCTCACTAATTTCAGTTAAAATTCAATAAGCCCCGCAAAACCACCCATAAGTCGGTCACCAGATCTCTCATCACCAGGGCTGTTAAACTGGCAAGGAATTCCCATACCCCAGCTATCAAGGGAAAGGGGTGGAACAGAATTGGATCCACACTAATCAAAAACAGGGTGCAAATTCCGCCCTACCCTGAAACCTCGTCCCTGCAACCCAAATCACCACAATGGGCGGCCCAGCACAAAGATGCCCCCCCCTTACTCCCTAAAGACCTTCACGGTCCCCAAAAAAGAAGCTCTGTGCATAAACAGGCATTATCCTCCTATAAATTTAGCCAGGGATATCCCCACTGTTTTCCTTACCCTCCCCCCAGAAGATCTAAAATGTACCTGGTTAGCCAAAAAGTTTAAGGATATCGCAACTTTTCGTTTTTTAACCCCAAATAGAGAAACAGTCGGAAACAGATAGCAATAGACCAGAAAATAAAACACTAGACATTTCCATGAATTCTGTTACATCTCAGACTAGCAAAATGGTCCCCTCTAAAAACCCCCATGATATTTAAGAGTCTTTAAAGAGATCAGGCATAGCTTTTCTTAGTCCATCCATTGCAGAGTCGGAGTCCTCATCTGAGTGCCACTGTCCGGATATCTGGACCTGTAATTTCGAGGGATACCGCATTCTGAATTTAAGACCAACTGCCAGGAGCTTCTTCACCACCGGGTGGAAGGCAGATCTGCGTTGCTTAACAGAGAGCGGCAAATCCTGGGTAACTCTGATTCTCACTCCTTCCCACTGTAGCTCTTGTATGACCTTCAATTTAAGAAAAAAATGCTGTTTCTCCAAAAAATTAAAAAAAAGAAAAATTAACCATCTAGGAGAGGCCCCCATCTGAGGCTTAGAACACAACGCTCTATGGGCCCTTTCTATAATGTAATGGGGGCTATAAGGAGAGGGTCCAATAATTCTCTCGATGAACTTCTGCACAAACAGAACCACATCTTGGTCTTCTTCCATCTCAGGTAGACCAATAATGACCGCGTTGTTCCTGCGGCCACGACCCTCGAGGTCTTCAAGCTTTTGTTCCATCTTGTTAATTTTTTGCCAAAGCATGGCCACTTCAGGATTCTGCTTGTCCACCTTCCTGTCTAAATAAATGAGTCGAGTCTCGACATCCGAGGTTCTCAATGCTATATCCTCGATAGCCTGAGACAGGGATTTGAATTCAGAAGTGAGGTTCCTTAGCTCTTCTTTGAATGGCCTAAATTCGGCCAGGAATCTGGTGAGGGTTAATGGCTCCTGATCTGAGCTTGGAGGTGCCATTGCCTGCGCTGAGCCTGTAGTTCCAGCCCGCGGTTTCTTAGGGTCCTTCTCTCGGGTAACCGGGGGTGTGTGTTTAGGCAGAGGCTTCTTCATTTCGGCTTCCATTCTTCACCGAACACACCAATTACACACTTGTAAGCTTCCCCCACCAGATTATAGCTTAGACCAGGCTCTCAACATTAGTAAGCTCAATAAAAATATGGAAAGATAACGGCAGTGGGCAGGAGAGAACGGGAAAGCATCTTCTCAGGCTTGTTGCATCACGTGATCCTTCCTAGTGAACACAATTGATAGTTTGGTGGAACTCACTTCAACTCCAAAATTATTTGCTTCAGTCAACACCCCAGCTAAGGACAATTCAGTCCTATTTTTTGATGAAGGGGTGAAGAGGGGGTAAGTCTGATAGAAAAGCTCCTAATTCCATTATAAAGGGTGTAGAACAATTATATGATGGTGATATTATTGCTGAAGATACTTTAACTTCATCTACAATTGAACATATTCCCAGTTTATGTTTCAATCCGGAGACCTCGGTAGTCTCAGAAACCATACCACAGGAAGACATGACTGCCCAGTTTTCCTCTGAGCCACAATATGTTGGTGTATCTTATTTTGATGAGTCCAATTTTGGGCAAAGGAATCCTTGAGACCTGAAATCAATGAGATAAGAACTGCTCTGAATAGAAAAATAATATGACTGAAAGGAATTGCTGATAAGAGGAAATGTCTAGGAGAATCAGGTGGCCAACAAATTTTGCAGTCACACTTTATGGCCCAGGAATTGGTTAATGATTTATAAAATCCCCATTTAGCCAGCATAATAATAATGGAGCAATTAATTATGCTAAAAAAATTAGCTTGAGTCACTCAGATGATTTATTTATTTATTTATTGAAATTTGTTGACTGGGTGAGCCCACTGAGACAACAGAGCCCCTTTTTCAGGGGCGACCTGGAATTAATTACAAATGAAAAGCACATTAGCATACAGGAGACAAAGGCTGGGCAATTAATCACATTGATTTACACGTAATGAGCATACAGTAGACATAAAAACAGGTAGCAGTAGAGGTAGTCAGGTATGCAGGGTAGGTGTACAGATGAACTGCCACTGATCAATATAAAGGTAAATAGAAACATGTCAAAACTCAGGAATCAGGGGGAATTATCATAATGCTGTTGCTGGGGGACACCAACTCGGCAAGAGGTGTGCTTTGGTTTGGCACTTAATGTGTGGGCGGCCTGGCAACAGGAGGAAGGCCCTGGAGTGCGTAAGGGTACACAGTAAATATAAGGGCACCAACATTTCAAGTGCAGCAGCACTGATTTACTACCAGCAAGTGAGATTTTAGGGCATTTTTAAATGAGTACAGAGTCGAACAGCTTGTCACTGCTGAGGGTAGGCTCTTCCAGAATGCTGGGGCGGAGATGGCAAAGGACCAGTCTCCAGCTCGGGATCTTGTCCTAGGGACATCCAGGATGGGATGGGCAGCAGACCTCAGGTCACGTTTAGCTGTCTTGAAAAGGAGAAGTCCATTTAGGCTGGAGAGGCTGCTAGTTTGGCTGTTTTGAAAGCAAGACAGAGTGTAGGATATGCAAGCATGGCCTTGAGTGATGGCCAGCTCAGTGAGGTAAGAACATTGCAGTGGTGATCTCGGGGATGAGCAGCAGCTGCAAAGAGGGCAATTTTGTGATAAAGGACTCTGAGTTTGTTGAGGTCAGGGCCCCAAAGAGGTTGTAATAGGGGAGCACCATAGAGAAGCACTGGAAGGATGGTACCTGGGGTAAGTGCCATGCGAGCTTCACTGGAGAGGAATCTGCCAAGTCTGTATAAGAGGCCAATTCTTTCATGGAGGACCTTGGTGGTTGCCTCAATGTGCGGGCTTAGGGTTAGCTCCTGATCCAGGTGTACTACAAGATATTTTGTGGATGCATGGACCTCAAGTGTAGTCCCATTGGATGATGAGATCTGTAGGAGGTTTGATCTATTGGCTCCCAGGCATTTGGACCGAAAAGCATGGCCTTGGATTTGTTGAGGCTGAGGACAAGTTTCTTATTCACTAGCCACTTTTCCAACACTCTGAAGTCCATATTGAGCTTCTGGTTTAGTTGATTTAAGTCTTTCAAACTCCTGTAGATAATAGTATCATCTGCATACAATTGGATGTTGGCCCCACTGCAATGCTTTGGCATACCATTGATGAAGATAGTAAATAGCAGGGGTCCAAGGACAGATCCTTGGGGGACACCTTGGTGCACAGGCCTCATTAAGGAGGTTATACCCTTCCATTTTACCAGCTGCTTTCTCCCACAGAGGTAATGATGAAACCAGGAGGAGGCAAGTGAGTCCAGACCAAGGTTCTGAAGGCAGGTAACAAGGAGATCATTGTTCACCAGCTCAAAGGCTTTTGTTAGATCCAGAAATAGGGCTCCAGTGGCTAGACCTTCATCCATAGCCCCTAGTAGATCCAAGGTGAACTTGACTAGGGCTGTGTCTGTGTTGTTTTTTTCTGAATCCATGCTGCACCTCTGTAAGTAGATTACGGGTTTCAATATAGTCAAGGATCTATCTATGCACAAGTTTCTCCAGTATTTTCACAAGCACACTGAGTATGGATATAGGTCTACAGTTGTCCAATTGGTCCTTGACACCACCTTTATGAATCGGGACTACAGTGGCCATTTTCCATTTAGTGGGGAATTGCCCAAGAAGGAGGGATTTGTTGAACAGGTTGTTAAGTGGAGCTGCTATAATTGGGGCAGCCATTTTCAGAAACTTAGGCTCCAGATTGTCGAACCCAGGAATGCCGTCCAGTTTGATGGTGTTTAGCAGAGAGAGGACTTCCTTCCACGTAACCAGGTGGAAGTGGAAGTTGGGACCAGTGTGAGTGTCAGAGGGAGAGAAGTCAATGTTGCCAGGTGTGGGGTCAATGTATCTATCCAGGTCAGTGAAGAAGCTGTTGAATGCATTTGTTAACTCTTCTGGATCTGACATCAGGTTACCCTCAACTGCAATGTTCTGGGGGGCTTCAACTGAGCGCCGCTTCATGAGGCAATTTATTTGAGACCAGAACTTTTTTGGGTTTGTCAGGTTTGAGGTTTGGAGTCATCTAGTAATCCCTTTTAGCATGTTTAGCTCTTTCTTACAGCTATTCCTCAGGGCCCTGTATAATAGCCAATCAGCATGAACTCCTGAGCATTTTAACTTGCCTCATGCCTTATCTCTGAGCTTCATTAGTTTTCTTCTATCCCGATCCAGCCAGTATGTACATTTGCCATGCACTCTCCGTTGTTTAAGTGGGGTATGCTTATTAAGTACACTTAAGAAGTTATGGGTAAAGTAATCAAGAGCCACATCAATGTTGGCAAGATTATTGAGGTCCACCCAGTGTACCTCTCTCAGATCTCAGAGAAAATCATTAGGAACAAAACTCAATAGGTCCAGAGCAAGTATGATCCTTGGGGGAACATTCAGTGAGTTGTTCCTCCAGATGCAAAAGATGGGATTGCGATCACTGAGAGAGTCAGGCTTCAGGCCTGCTGCTCTACATCTGTCTGGATGGTTTACCAGTATCCAGTCTAGAACAGTATGGTTTCCAGTCTTAAGGTTAGGCCTCGTGGATTCACTGATTACCTGCATGAGGGACACATCGGTTAGTGAAGATTTGCTAACTGCATTGCTTAGCCAGTTTAAGTTAAAGTCACCCATGAGAATAAGTTCCCCCCACAGGGTTGCTGGCCAACTGACTGATGAGGAACTCCAGTTCACATTTTGCCACCTTGGGCGGGTTGTAGGTGCATCCAGTGGTTAAGGATTTGGTCCCACCCAGGGCGAGCTTATTTAGGAGACACTCAGGATCCCTATTATCCAACCAGGATGGATAGATATTAAGGGCATTAAGGGAGTTCTGTACACAAATAATCACTCCTCCTCCTTTTCTGTTTATTCTGTCATTCCAGAAAACAGTGTATCCTGAGATATCTATCTCATGGGTAAGTATGTAGGGTTTGAGCCATGTTTCTGTGGTTCCGATGACATCAAGGGGAGTAGAGAGCCACCGAGGCTTCAAGTTCCTGCAATTTGGGTCATAGGCTGCAGATATTTATTTGAACTATCTTCAACCCTTTGGTGAGGTTCCACGTAGGGTCCAAGGGGGAGGAGATTCTGCAACTGGAGGGTCTCGGGTTCATCTCAATATCTCCTGCAAGGTGGAGGACATACTTTCTTAGGTATCAGGGCAGGTAGGGTGTAGGTTATTTGGGCCATACTGGTGCACCCATTAGGTAGGAAACAAGCTTGTAGCAGTTCCCCATAGCCCTAAGTCCTAGAAGTGTAACCAACCCAGGAGAGTAGGTTGTTGCTGAATAAAATTAGATGGATAGTAGTTTGCTCTCGTTTAGTTTGCTATAGTCAGGAGCAGGGCAGAGGGAGAGGCTGCAGTACAGGATGACAAAAGAGAGTAAGATACTGTCAGGAGCCAGCAAGACATATGAGGGCATGATTAGGAATATGATTCTGGGGTTGTACAGGCTAGACCAGAGACATTAGTTTTAGTACCAGACAAATATTCAACCCACAGTGCTCCCTAATGCAGGACCTAAGTAGATTTGGCTTCACAGAAAGGAGAAAATAAACCAGTGAGACAACAGGAAAAAGTGCCCCATAAGTTAGCACTGGTTTCACAAGAATAACTTCATGGAAAACTGAGCTGGCTAGTCACCATAGGCTACCCCCCAGAAGACACATGAGTACACAGTCAGAAACACCCTAGTAATACATGGAAGAAGCATAAATATGTGCAGGAATTAGAACAACATTGCGGTTAGGATGCAAGCTACTGCAAGGATGTGTCCTAGAAATATTCAATCCCTAGGCTTAGGCATGCAGGTCCAATAACATTTTAGGTCATATCAAGTTCCAGCCCCAGGAGTGGGGCATAAGTCTATTAATAAGTAGAGGAGGTGGGGGCTGGGTGGGTGGGAGAAAGAGTCCTGACTGGCACAGTCCTTCAAAATGGATTCAATTGAGCTCTTTGGAGCTCAGTTGCAGCAGACAGTGTTTGCCCCTTTTTTCTTATTTTGTGCAGCTCCAGTGAGCTGGAGCAGAAAAATCCCACGTCATCCTCGGTGAGTTCTGATGAACTCTGACTGTAGAAAATGGCAAAAAAAGGCAGTCTTTTAAATAGCCAAGTAGGGCAAGCTTGGCTGGAGGAACTTGGCGCTTTTTTTTAAAATAAGAAATCCAATCCAGCAACACAAGCTGGGAAGCCCCAACTGGCACTGTCCTTCAAAATGGATTCAATGGATCTCCATGGAGCTCAGTTGCAGCAGACAGTTTATGCCCCTTTTTTCTTATTTTGTGCAGCTCCAGTGAGCTGGAGCAGAAAAATTCCACATCGTCCTCGATGAGTTCCAATGAACTCTGACTGTAGAAAACAGCAAGAAAGGCAGCCTTTTAAATAGCCAATAGGGCAAGCTTGGCTGGAGGAACTTGGCCCCTTTTTTTAAAAAAAAATAAGAAATCCAATCCAGCAACACAAGTCGGGGAGCCCTGACTGGCACAGTCCTTCAAAATGGATTCAATTGAGCTCCGTGGAGCTTGGTTGCAGCAGACAGTTTTTGCCCCTTTTTCTCTTATTTTGTGCAGCCCCAGTGAGCTGAAGCAGAAAAATCCTGCATTGTCCTCAGTGAGTTCCGATGAACTCTGACTGTGTAGCGATTAATGCATATAGACTTGAGGACATTTTGATGCTAAAAAAAAGACAGGAAACTTGAGAAAGAGACTTGTATCTCTCTAGAGCACATGATTTGATTGCATTAGAAACTGCTGGGACTGCTGTGGGGGGAAGTTGTACCCCATTATTAGATGAATCCTTGAACAACCCTTGGAAACCTATGTCAGCAGTAACATTACTTACTACTCCTAAGAAAACAATGAATAAACACAAAGTAAAAAAAATAGGAAAACAAATAAACAAGTAAACAACATTAAGAATACCAAGAATAACAGTACAAAGGGTCATAAAAAAATCACAATACCAAAAAAGTGTAAAGAGTAAAAACTCTGAGGTTTCCTCTGCCCCAAAAGCTCCGGTTGATATACCTGTGGAGCTAGCCACTAATAAGCCTGTGGATTTGCCAGAGCAGATGTCTGCTATTCAGATATCTAATAAAGAAAGTGATATAAGACAGGTAAATAATACTGATTCTGATAAATTGGTAGACAAACATGCTTTAATTCTCATGAGGGGAGTTGATTGGGACTATATTGAGAATACTCATGTACTAATGAAACTTGTTCAGCTTATTTGTACTGAGATTTTTGGACTGGGGATACTTCCTGATAACATTGTTGATGCTTTTAGGGTAACAGATGTTATTTCTGATTAGGTGACTCTTTTGATCTTTAAAAGTGAGAGAGTGGCCCAATATGTCTGGAGGAATTCTAGTCATTTAGAAAATTACTCTCTCTCTCTTTCTCTCTCTATTGACTACCCTATATCTACCTCAATATTAACACATCATGGCTTACTAACAAACTCAGATGTTACTACCTCTCTAGCATATGCCTATTCTCTACATGATTTATTTGACTTGGAGCATGGGCTGAATTCTGATCCTGAGATTGTACTTTCCATCTTTGGCGTTTCACATTTAAATAGAAAATCATCTGTTAAACTTAAAACCATGATCATACACATCATCAGAAATTTTCTTGACTTGGAATTTTATGACGATGATATAGTCTCTATAGAGAGAACATTTAGAAACCAGATGGATGGAGGACAAACTGATTTAGTACTTACTAGTAGACAATTGATAGATAATATCCTTGCTACAAGCACCAAACTAGATACACTTGGTATCCTTATTACTGACTTCAATGTTGACTTGGATATGGGCTTATTAACACAGAAAAACTTTGCTTGTAACCAAGCAGCACAAACAAAAATAATGTATTATCTTGAGATCTCGAATAGGTATCAGGTCCTTGCTGAAGAAAGTAATTGACCGAACACTACTGATAGAAATATGGAACAAACATTATCAGATGATGAGGGAAATTGTAGTAGATTTGATACTAGTAGTAATCTCTTTCTTGAATCACATAAAGGGAATTATTTTCTTCTTTCTTGGAACATTGCAGGCCTTAGAGCTAAATTTGTGGATATAAAGTTTATATCTTTTCTTAATAGAATAGATATCCTCTCATTCCAGGAAACATGGCACGATGAAGAAAATATTGGGCAAATTCAGCTTAACAGCTATGTGTTAATTCAGTTTTCTGCCATAAAAATTAATAAAAAAGGGAGATTGGTGGGTGGATTAGTAACCTATAATAGAATTTCAGATAAGATAGGAATCAAAAAAACTATTGTATAGTCAAGCAAAATTTTATTTTAAATGTGCTAACCATTTGTGAAGAAACCATTAGTCTTGGGTAATATATAAAATCCCCCCAACAAATTCAAAACAATACAGTAAAACTCTGATTCAAAATTTATTGGTGGAAATCAAGATTATAGCTAAGGGTATAACATAGAATGATATATTAATAATGAGGACTTTAATGTTAGATATGATAAAACATGTAATAAAGATACAAGTGAACAAATATTATGAGCTTTAAATATTCCACAGAGGGTGACAACAGATAAAAAAAATACTGACAAATATAAACAGCTTAAACCTTTGTTGGAATCTTTACAGCTTATTGCCTTAAATGGGAGACATCCCTCTGACTCAATGGGGAAGTCGACCTACATTAGTATTAGTGGTTCAACTATTATTGATTATTAACTTATTGCCGTACATGCATTCTATAAATACATAGATCTTAAAGTTATAGAAAGAACTGAGAGTGACAACCACCCATTGGTCACATTTAGGAAATTTAATCATGATACTGTTCCTCTTCCAAATGAGCAAATGGAAATTATAAATGGCAGAATTAAATAGGCTCAATTAAATAATACACAGGGGCCTAGATATTCAAAGGGGTTGCACCAGTGCAACCCCCAAACTGCACCCCGGGGCAATATTCAAATATAGGAATTGTGCAGCACAATTCCGGATGTGCTGGGGCACTAGGATAATGTATGTGGCACATCTTCAGGGGACGTGCCCATGCATATACAGCACATCCCAATATTCAGCCCAGGATGCACGGCACATCTGCTGGCACAACCCTGAGATGTGCTGCATTCCTGCGCTCAAAGTTGAGTCTGTAAAAAATGGCTCAAGTGCCCTCCACCCACAGGCATGCTGCTGTATTGCAGTGTGCAACACAGCAACCACCAGCCGTGGATGGCTACCCCCCCCAGAACACCATGCACAAACACCCACAGATGTCCCTGGTGTTACAGTGGATCCCCTCTCTTCTCCTGTAGCACCGATTGCTGTATATTATCATATTTAATATCCCTGGTGGCCCAGTGGTTCCTCCCTCCCTGCCCATACCTCAAATCACTGTCATGATATTAAAGTAAATCTCCCTGGTGACCCAGTGGGACCCCCTCCCCATCCCAACCCTCTGATCACCGTCATGATATAAAAATAAATCTCCCTGGTGGTCCAGTGGAACCCCCTCCCCATCCTGACCCTCTGATCACCATCATGATATTAAAATTAATCTCCCTTGTGATCCAGTGGAACCCCCTCCACATCCTGACCCTCTGATCACTGTCATGATATTAAAGTAAATCTCTGTGGTGGTCCAGTGGAACCCCCCCTCCCTGCCCGAATCCCCGATCACCATCATATTAGCAAAATAACTGTCCCTTGTGATCTAGTGGTTCTCCCCACCCCCCAACCACACAGGACCTCCAGCCCACCCAGCTTCCCCTGGTCATCGGAGGGCAGCATACCCACCGATATACCACTGCGTCTGCCCACCGACTGACAGTGTACAGTAGTAGCTGCATAATGTAATAATTCACAACTTTGGAAATGATGTCATTCATTCACAAAGTTGTGAATTATTACAGTATGCACTGCACACCTATTGGTTCACAGTGTGGACCAATGAGCTTGCAGCTACTACCATATGCTGTCAGTTGGCAGGCATCCATGGTGGTATGTGGGTGGCAGAGGGGTTCCACTGGACCACCAGGGAGATTTACTTTGATATCATGATGAGGGTAGGGATGTGGAAGGAGTTCCACTGGACCACCAGGAAGATTTAATTTAATATCATGACAGTGATCTTAGGGTCAGGATGGGGAGGGGGTACCACTAAACCTCCAGGGCTGTATATTATTCTCACAAGGGCCGGTGGTGGTACGGGATGGGGAGGGAGTACTACTGCAGTCCCTGGTACAGGGACCGCATGCTATGCAGGGTGCCAGGTGCATTTTGCTGGCCAGCCCTGCACAACACATGCAAATGGGGCCATAATGACATGCAAATGGCTCCATGTGTGCCTTGCATGCATAATGGGACCATTTGCATATTGGTGTCTGATAATTAGAAATTTACACATGGTGTATCTCTGATGGACTGGCACATTACCCATTCTTGGTATTCAGACCTGTCTGATGGGATGAACTGGTGCATTGTATTTGTTCAGGGTGCATTATTTGATATATTCAGAAGGGATGAGCCATGGCACATCTCTTTTGAATATATCCCTTAGTTGCTCCAGTGCAACTCAGTTGCACAGTGCAACCACTTGCGCCATTGCCAGGTGCATTTCTTTCTTTTTTTTTTGTATCTTTTTGCCCTGCTTGTCCACCATCAATATCCACCTGGACATGGCACCTTCTGATTTCCACCTTCCTGCCATGTTCTCCCCTGAAACCCCTGACTTTCCCCTCGGAGCATGGGGTCGTGGCACTGGCCACATGCCGCGATCAATGTGGCTATCTGGGGGAGTCGCTCAACATTCTAATTGAAGCTGAAGGCAGGCTTCACAGAGGTGGCAGACTATGGGAATGCTTGTTCCCATATATGGGGGGGCAGGGATGTGCAATGATATCCAGTGTCTGACCTACCCCCTTGGAACTGCTACGTGAGAGTAGCTTGCAGTACCCCCGGCCTCTGCCATGGGTCTGTCAAGCGCCGGATGGGAACCCATTCCTCCCCCGGAGAAGGAAATCAGTCCACTGGATGCTCCATCCTTCTACCCCCTGGCCATCCCTCCAGCGACCAGAGTCCATTCCCAAACCCGGATTGCCAGTGTCGCAAGCGGAAATTCAACCACTGTGCCAACGGGCTGGCTTGCCAGGTGCATTTCTGAATATCAGGCCCAGGCACATCAAATAAGTGAGAACTTTATAAATTGTGTCACAGATAGTGTATCTGAAAAATTGGATCCAGCTTTGATTTATAATTCTTTGATCACCCAGTATAACTGTTGTAAGAAATTATTTAACAAGAATAAAAAAAAAAAAAAACTAACAGTGGCAAAGCTAATGAAAAAATCTATGATAACTGGTTTCACAAAAACTGTAGGAATAAAAAGGGGAAAGTTATCTAGACTAACCTGACTCTTAAAAAAAAATCCTACTAGGTTAAATTTGAAGAATGTTAACAAGAGTAGAAAAAATATAAAGAATATGTTAATAATCAAAGGAAGTTGCATCAAGATGAACTTTGGAATTTAATGTTACATGCTACTGAGGAAAAAATTATAAAAAAATACTGGACATTAGTAGCCATAGGAACAAATACTTATAAAAGCCAACATAACATTTATATAGCACCAGATATTTGGATTAAACACTATTCATCAGTATTTTATGATGTATCTATTACTGAGCAAACAGTTACTTCGGAGATAAGTGATTCCTTTACATGGTTTGCACAATTTGAAGTTAAAATAACAATAGAATGTTTTAAGCACAATAAAGCTCCAGGATTGGATAAAATACCTATTGATTTGGTACTTACCAACATTGATTGGTGGGAAGCAGTTTAGTTTCTTTTTAATAAATCTGTAATGTCAATCACATTCCTGACTCATGGTTGGGTAGCCATGTCTTTCCTATACAAAAAGGTTCTCATAAAGATCCATCATATTATAGACCTACCAACTTATTGGATACAATCTCAAAATTGTTGTGAAAGTTTTGTTGAATAGATTAACAGATTGGTTAAAGCATACAAAAATATTATCTGAACTACAAGAAGGGTTCAGAAAAGATTCTGGTACTGTAAATCAAATATTTTATTAAATCACTTAATTGAAAAATACATCAATATAAAGAAGCAGACCATTTTGTTGCATTTGTTGACTTCACATCAACCTTTGACAGTATTTTGCGTTTACTTTTGTGGAAAAAATCTCTAAATTACTTATTGATCAAGATCTTATAATACTCATCAAGAGTCTTTACACGCACATACATGGGCACAAATCAAATAGACTAAAACTGGTTTATTAACAAAGAAAATTAATACTAATGCTGAAGTTAGACAGGGTTGCATGTCTGTGCCGACCCTGTTTAATATCTATATTAATTACATAATTTTGCTTTACATAATTCTCTGTTTCACATGGACAAAACAAATACTAAATCTGTTCGGTTCTCACATGCAGATGATCTTGCAATAATTTCCACTAGTAGACTGGGTCTTCAGAGATCATTAAATAAACTGGATGCAGTGGCTCAGATATTCAAACTGCACCAGGCTGTGGCGCAAGCTTGGCGCAGCACAACTTGGCTTGCAGGGGCATTGACTGGGCAATATTCAATGGAGCTGTGCCATGGCACAGCATCATTGAATATCGCACTCTGGCCACCCGTAGTGTGCATGGTGCAGTGGCACTGCGCGCCAGCTCTTGAGTAATGGCGTAGACAGAGGATGCGGCTAAGCAAGTTCCATTGCGCTATGTACGTAACCACAATATTCAAAGTGCACATGCAAATGGGGCCATAATGTATGCAAAGGTGCAAATGGGGCCATTTGCATATCATTACTAACCCCATTTGCATCCAGTTGTGCTGATCCTGGCGACTTGTGCCTGGCTCCCTGCAAGGCAGCAGCCGTCGGGGACCGATGCCCCCTGCAAAGCACGGCAATGTGCCTCACAGCCCGATCGCGGGCTTCAGTAACCATAAATTGCATCCAATATCCCTGGTGATCCAGTGGACCGCTGTCAGCCTGATCATGGGCATTTGTGAAATAAAATAAATTTCTATATCCCTGGTGGTCCAGTGGACTACTTGCAGCCCGATCGCAGGCTTCAGTATAAAGAAAATAAAGTCCTACAGTATATCCCTGGTGGTCCAGTGGACGCTGTCAGCCGATCGCAGGCTTAAGTATTAATAAAATAAAGTCAAACATCCCTGGTGGTCCAGTGGACTGCTCGCAGCCCGATCGCGGGCGTAAGTATTAATAAAATAAAGTTAAACATCCCTTGTGGTCCAGTGGACCACTTGCAGCCCAATCGTGGGCATTTGTATTAAAAACAAATGACGTCCAATATCCCTGGTGGTCCAGCGGTACCCCCCTCCCACACGCTCACTGAGGCCAGCCTCCCTGCTTGCCCCAGTCAGTGGCGGGTGGCAGCAACCCACCCGCCTGCCGCCCCTTTGCCCACCAACTGACACCATAGGTGGGGCTATGCGCCCATTGGTCACAAGCGTGAGCCAATAGGGTGCAGCGCCACCCGTACTACATTCAGATATGTGAATGGAACCATTCACATATCTGGAATGTATGTAATGCGGCTCTTGAACTACTGCGCCCATTGGCTCACACTGTCAGACAATAAACACTCTAACCACCTATGGTGTCAATCAGCAGCAGCGGGTGGCAGGCGGGTGAGGTGCTGCCACCGCTGCTGAGTGAGGCGGTGGTGGGGCTCAGTGGGCGGGTGGGAGAGGGGTACTGCTGGACCACCAGGGATATTGGATGTCATTTGTTTTTAATACAAATGCCTGTGATCGGGCTGCGAGTGGTCCACTGGACCACCAGGGATGTTTGACTTTATTTTATTAATATTTAAACCCGTGATCAGGCTGACAGCGGTCCACTGGACCACCAGAATATAGGGATTTATTTTATTTTACAAATGCCGCGTCGGGCTGACAGTAGTCCACTGGACCACCAGGGATATAGGACCTCTTTTATTGTAACTGCAGTCTGCGATCGGGCTGAAAGTGGTCCGCACTGGACCTGGGGATTTTGGAGATCGCTTTTCTATGTGCCTGCGATTGGGCATGAGGCTCCGCCAGGTGCAGCCAGAGCTCGGGTGGTGGCAGCTGCGTGTTTGCGCCCTGCGATACGGCAACTCACCTGTGGGTGGCCAGCAGTTGTTCCTTATTTTTTTTTGGGCTCACCTGTGTGCAGCGCAAGTAGGGGTTGTGCATGCATGGACTCAGCACATCCCAGGCTGAATATCGGGATGTGCAGAGTAGCCATGAAGTCGCCCCCACCTGCGCTGCATGCATTACTGATGTGCTCCGTCGCGCCGGGATTGTGCCAGGCACAATCCCCATTTGAATATCATGCTGGGGCATATCAGTGGGTTGCGCATGGCACAACACTGTTGCACCATCGCAACCCTTTGAATATTTGGGCCATTAAGTAAAACTCACAATCTTAAGCCAATATCGAATAAAACAAAAATTATGGTGTTTGGAGATAAAAAGAAGTATAAATCACTTACATTGATGGAAATAAATTGGAATTTGTTTAACAGTTTCCTTACTTAGGTGTATTATTTCCAGATAACAGTAAATGGAATAAACACATTAGCCCAGATATTCAAACTCGCCAGGCTGTGGGCGCAAGCTTGAGCACAGCTCAACTCAGCTGCGCGGGGTGTGGACTAGGTGATATTCAATGACTCAGCAGCATTGAATATCACACCCTGGCCACCCGCAGTGTGCATGGCGCAGTGGCACTGCGCCAGCGCAAGTGGCCAGAGTGGAGCATGGGGATGTGCTAGTGTAAGTTCCATTGTGCTATGCACAGCAACTGCGATATTCAAAACTTGACATGCAAATAGGGTCATAATGTATGCAAGGCACAAATGGGACCATTTGCATGTCATTATGGACCCATTTGCATCCAGGTGTGCCGATCCCTGGCGACTTGCACCTGGCTCCTGCAAGGCAGCAACCGTCAGGGACCGATGCCCTCTGCACAGCAGCGGCAATGTGCCTCACAGCCCGATCGCGGGCTTCAGTAACCATAAATTGCATCCAATATCCCTGGTGGTCCAGTGGACAGCTGTCAGCCTGATCAGGGCATTTGTAAAATAAAATAAATTTCTATATCCCTGGTGGTCCAGTGGACTGCTTGCAGCCCGATCGCGAGCTTCAGTATAAAGAAAATAAAGTCCTACAGTATATCCCTGGTGGTCCAGTGGACCGCTGTCAGCCCGATCGCGGGCTTAAGTATTAATAAAATAAAGTCAAACATCCCTTGGTGGTCAGTGGACCGCTCGCAGCCCGATCGCAGGCTTAAGTATTAATAAAATAAAGTCAAACATCCCTTGTGGTCCAGTGGACTGCTCGCAGCCCGATCACGGGCGTAAGTATTAATAAAATAAAGTTAAATATCCCTTGTGGTCCAGTGGACCGCTTGCAGACCAATCGTGGGCATTTGTATTAAAAACAAATGACGTCCAATATCCCTGGTGGTCCAGCGGTACCCCCCTCCCACACGCTCACTGAGGCCAACCTCCCTGCTTGCCCCAGTCAGTGGCGGGTGGCAGCAACCCACCCGCCTGCCACCCCGCTGCCCACCAACTGACACCATAGGTAGGGTTGTACGCCCATTGGTCCACAGCGTGAACCAATGGGCGTGCAGCCCATACCGTACACATTCGATATGTGAATGGAACCATTACATATCTGGAATATACAATCTGTTCTCGGAGCTACTACGCCCATTGGCTCACACTGTGGACCAATGGCATACAACCTACCTATGGTGTCAATCAGCAAGCAGCGGGTGGCAGGCGGGTGGGGTGCTGCCACCCGCCTGCTGAGTGGGGGAGGTGGTGGGGGCTCAGTGGGCGGGTGGGGAGGGTACTGCTGGACCACCAGGGATATTGCACGTCATTTGTTTTAATACAAATGCCTGTGATCCAGGCTGCAGGTGGTCACTGGACCACCAGGGATATTTGACTTTATTTTATTAATATTTAAACCCGTGATCAGGCTGACGGCGGTCCACTGGACCACCAGAATATAGGGATTTATTTTATTTTACAAATGCCGCGTCGGGCTGACAGTAGTCCACTGGACCACCAGGGATATAGGACCTCTTTTATTGTAACTGCAGTCTGCGATCGGGCTGAAAGTGGTCCGCACTGGACCTGGGGATTTTGGAGGATCACTTTCTATGTATGCCTGCAATTGGGCAGGGGGCTCCGCCGGGTACGGCGGGCTGGTGGCCACCCACGAGTGGCAGCTGCAATGTTGCGCCCTGCGATATGGCAACTCACCTGTGGGTGGCCAGCCGTTGTTCCTTTTTTTTTTTTGGGCTCACCTGTGTGCAGTGCAAGTAGGGGTTGTGCATGCATGGACTCAGCACATCCCAGGCTGAATATCGGGATGTGCAGAGTATGCATGGGCACGCCCCCCCACCTGCGCTGCATGCATTACTGATGTGCTCCGTCGCATCGGGATTTGTGCCA
This sequence comes from Neoceratodus forsteri, assembly GCA_016271365.2. Lineage (NCBI taxonomy): Eukaryota > Metazoa > Chordata > Ceratodontiformes > Ceratodontidae > Neoceratodus > Neoceratodus forsteri. Next base: position 876,423,365 of record CM028131.1, on the reverse strand, counting down.
GGCACAATCCCCATTTGAATATCATGCTGGGGCATATCAGTGGGTTGCACATGGCACAACACTGTTGCACCATACGCAACCCTTTTTAATATTTGGGCCATTAAGTAAAACTCACAATCTTAAGCCAATATCGAATAAAACAAAAATTATGATGTTTGGAGATAAAAAGAAGTATAAATCACTTACATTGATGGGAAATAAATTGGAATTTGTTTAACAGTTTCCTTACTTAGGTGTATTATTTCCAGATAACAGTAAATGGAATAAACACATTAGCCCAGATATTCAAGCTACGCCAGGCTGTGGCGCAAGCTTGGGCGCAGCTCAACCAGCTGCGCGGGGGGTGGGACTGGGTGATATTCAGCCCGGCTCAGCAGCATTGAATGTCACCTGGCCACCACGCAGTGTGCATGGCGCAGTGGCACTGCGCCAGCACAAGTGGCCAGAGTGGAGCATGGGGATGCGCTAGTGCAAGTTCCATTGTGCTATGCACAGCAACTGCGATATTCAAAACTTGACATGCAGATAGGGCCATAATGTATGCAAGGCGCAAATGGGACCATTTGCATGTCATTATGGCACCATTTGCATCCAGGTGTGCCGATCCCTGGCGACTTGCGCCTAGCTCCCTGCAAGGCAGCAGCCGTCAGGGACCGGCGCCCCCTGCACAGCACGGCAATGTGCCCCACAGCCCGATCGCGGGCTTCAGTAACTCATAAATTGTATCCAATATCCATGGTGGTCCAGTGGACCGCTGTCAGCCTGATCATGGGCATTTGTAAAATAAAATAAATTTCTATATCCCTGGTGGTCCAGTGGACTGCTTGCAGCCCGATCGCAGGCTTCAGTATAAAGAAAATAAAGTCCTATATCCCTGGTGGTCCAGTGGACCGCTGTCAGCCTGATCGCGGGCTTAAGTATTAATAAAATAAAGTCAAACACCGCTGGATCCATTCACATATCTGGAATGTGTAGTACGAGTATGGGCTGCATGCCCATTGGCTCACGCTGTGGACCAATGGGCATACAACCCTACCTATGGTGTCAATCAGCGAGGCAGCGGGGTGGCAGGCGGGTGTGGTGCTGCCACCCACCGCTGGAGTGGGGGCAGGGTGGTGGGGCTCAGTGGGCGGGTGGGGAGGGGGCAGCTGGACCACCAGGGATATTGGATGTTATTTTTTAATACAAATGCCTGTGATCAGGCTTCGAAGCAGTCCACTGGACCACCAGGGATGTTTGACTTATTTTATTAATACTTAAACCCGCTGATCAGGGCTGACAGCGTCCACTGGACCACCAGGGATATAGGGATTTATTTTATTTTACAAATGCCTGTGATCGGTCTGACAGCAGTCCACTGGACCACCAGGGATATAGGGATTTATTTTATTTTACAAATGCCCGTGATCGGGCTGACAGTGGTCCACTGGACCACCAGGGACATAGGACCTCTTTTATTGTAACTGCAGCCTGCGATCAGGCTGCAAGTGAATCCACTGGACCACCAGGGATTTTGGAGGATCACTTTTCTGTGTATGCCTGCGATTGGGCATGGGGGCTCCGTCAGGTGCAGCCAGAGCTCGGGTGGCCACCCACAGGTGGCAGCTGCCGTGTTGCGCCCTGCAATCGGCGCTCACCTGTGGTGGCCAGCCGTTGTTCCTATTTTTGGGGGCTCACCTGTGTGCAGCGCAAGTAGGGTTGCATGCATGGACTCAGCACATCCCAGGCTGAATATCGGGATGTGCAGAGTATGCGTCGGAACCCCCCACCTGCGCTGCATGCATTACTGATGTGCTCCGGTAGCCGGGATTTAGCGCCAGGCACAATCCCCATTTGAATATTATTGCTGGGGCATATCAGTGGGTTGCGCTGGCACAACACTGTTGCACCATACACAACCCTTTTGAATATTTGGGCCATTAAGTAAAACTCACAATCTTAAGCCAATATCGAATAAAACAAAAATTATGGTGTTTGGAGATAAAAAGAAGTATAAATCACTTACATTGATGGGAAATAAATTGGAATTTGTTTAACAGTTTCCTTACTTAGGTGTATTATTTTCAGATAACAGTAAATAGAATAAACACATTAGCCCAGATATTCAATCTGTGCCAGGCTGTGGTGCAAGCTTGGGCGCAGCTCAACTTGGCTGCACAGGGGTGTGGACTGGGCGATATTCAATGGCTCAGCAACATTGAATATCACCCTAATACCGCAGTGTGCATGTAGGCGTGGCACTCCGCCAGCACAAAGTGGCCAAGTGGAGCATGGGGATGCGCTAGTGCAAGTTCCATTGTGCTATGCACAGAAACAGCGATATTCAAAACTTGACATGCAAATAGGGCCATAATGTATGCAAGCGCAAATGGGACCATTTGCATGTCATTATGGACCCATTTGCATGCAGGTGCACCGATCCCCTATGACTTGCGCCTGGCGCCCTGCCAGGCAACAGCCATCGGGGACTGATGCCCCCTGCAGCTGGCAATGTGCTCCACAGCCCGATCATGGACTGCAGTAAAAAAAATGTAAAACACAAATCCTTGGTGGTCCAGTGGACCGCTGTCTGCCAAATCGCTGGCATTTGTAATAAATAAAGATTAATCTGTCCAATATCCCTGGTGGTAAAGTGGACCGCTGTCTGCCCGATCGTGGGCATTTGTAATAAATAAAGATTAATCTGTCCAATACCCTGGTGGTCCAGTGGACCGCTGCCCGCCTGATCATGGGCATTTGTAATAAACAAGATTAATCTGTCTAATATCCGGGTGATCCAGTGGACCTGCCCGCCCGATCCAGGCTAAGTAAAAATGTTATCCCCAAATCCCTGGTGGTCCAGTGGACCTGCCGCCCAATCACAGGCTAAGTAAAAAATGTTATCCCAAATCCCTGGTGGTCCAGTGGACCTGCCAGCCCAATCGCAGGCTAAGTGAAAATATTATATCCCCAATTTCCCTGGTGGTCAGTGAACCCCCACCCACCCACCCACTGAATCCTGCCCCACTACCCCGGTCAGCAGCGGGCAGCAGCACTCCACCCACCTGCCGCCCCACAGCCAGCTGACTGCACTGTCAATAGGGCTGTACGCCCATTGGTGCCAGCGTGAGCCAATGGGTGTGCAACCATACCATACACATTCCAGATATGTGAATGGGATCCATCCACATATCTGGAATGGTAGTACAATATGGGCTGCGCCCATTTGGATCACGCTGTGCACCTGGGCGACAGCCCCACGACGACGTCACTCGGCGGGCAGGGGTGGCAGGGTGGGTGCTGCCTCCTGCCACTGACCGGGGAGAGGGCAGTGGGATTCAGTGGGCGGTGGGGGTCCACTGACCAGCAGGGAATTTGGGGATATAATATTTTCACTTAGCCCGTGATTGGGCAGGCAGGTCCACTGGACCACCAGGGATTTTAGGGATAACATTTTTTTATTTAGCCCACGATTGGGTGGGCAGCGGTCCACTGGACCACCAGGGATATTGGACAGATTAAGCATTCTTTATTACAAATGCCCGCGATCGGGCAGACAGCGGTCCACTGGACCACCAGGGATATTGGACAGAATTCAGCTTTTTTTAACAACTGCCCGCGATCGGGCATGGGGGGGGCGCCATCAGGTACAGCGGGAGCTCGGGTGGCCACCCACAGGTGGCAGCTGCTGTGTTGCACCCTGGAATGTGGTAGCTTACCTGTGGGTGGCCATCCATTGTTCCTTTTTTTTTTTGGATCAACTTTGTGCTGGCGCAGGTAGGGGTTGCGGCATGCATGGCTCTGCACATCCCGGGCTGAATATCGGGCTGTGCAGGGTATGCATGGGCACGCCCCCCCTACCTGCACCTGCATACATTACTGATGTGCTCTGGCACATCGGGATTTGTGCTGCGCACTTTTCCCTTTTGAATATTGTGCCGGGGCGCATCAGTGGGTTGAGCATGGTGCAGCACTGTTGTGCCATGCGCAACCCTTTTGAATATCTGGGCCTTTGTTTCTGCCTGTCAGAAGCTTCAAAAATCAGTAAAATTACTAAAAGGTTTAATATATTATATGGCGGTAAAATCATGGCTCCTATGATTAAAGCCATTAATGCAAAAATTATTCCTCAAGCAGCTTATGTGGTAGAAGTATGGGGGACTGAAAAATTAGATGACTTAGAGAGCATTCTTAATCAAACATATAAACAGCTATTAAAAGTCCCTTCTAGCACATCAAATGTGCTGCTCAGAATATAGATTGAACAGATGAGCTTTGGTCATTTTGCTCAAGAACGTCTGGTCACCTATTGGATAAAGCTATAGACCAAAGAAAAGGAGACTTTATTAGCAAATAGTCTAGATGAAAAAACTGTATTATCTGCCTACACTAGGACTGGCTGCCTAAACAACATATAATATACATTAAAATCCTACAATCTCTTTTACTTAAAAAAAAGGAAGAGATCAAAAAATATCTGTGAGTATTACGTATACTAAATATCTAGAGAAAATCATTCAGCAACGTGCCAAGGAAGCGGACCTGGAGAATATTAAACAACTAAAAGTCTCCAGGTGGCTGGTGAAAAACACTGTTGAACATTCATTAAAATACTTTCTTGTAGCTGTTCAAATTCCCCAATATAGATATTTGCTTGATCAATATAGGTTTAAAGTCTTCTCGAGTAATGTACTCGTGGCTAGATATAAAAAGTCACCTCATCAATTGATATTATGTTACTGTTCCTTAAAAGAAGTAGAGGACCTAGAACACGTTATTTTGAGATGTCCCTGGTACTGTAAAGCTAGGGAAAAATACTTAAATGAGATAATTGGATTGATATTAATACCATCCAGATTTCTCTTGGATCTAATTTTTAATTCTGAAAACGTTAACATTTTAAATAAACCTGCACTTTTCTTGATAGACATAACTAAAATAAGAACAGGTGTATTACATGTTTTACTGACAAGCAGCAGTTAGATTAATTGTGGATTATAAATTAAGTTATCATAAAAACTTTTTGTGGCAATTAAATGCTTTTGTGAAATATATCAGTATAATGAAAGATGCTAGCTATTTGATTGGCTTTTATAAACAGACAGCTGAGGTATTTGCCATATGTACTTAGAAAAATGAACTTGAGATCTGAATATGATATATTTATCTAGGTATATTGCTAATGTAAATGTATGCTGCTAATGTAAAACTAGTCTTGTATTTTTGTATTTGTCTAAATGTTATGATATCATTCTTTTTTGTAATGGCAATTTCTTTAAGCTGATCAATAAACTTATTGATTTGAAGTACAGTGCAATATTCAGCGCAGTAGCACTGCTCAAAGGAATACCACAGGCCACCATGTGTTGTGCAGTTACCACCGAGAAGAAGCCCAATTTACTCAGGGCAAACCAACAGCCATGGGGCCACTGCAGTTAACAATCATGTCTGTGGATGGGGGAGCACATCTACTTCTTAATGGCAGTGGCACCTCCACTCCTCTGATCCCCATTCCCTGTGAAAGAAAAAATTTCCCTGGTGCCTAGTGGTCATCCCACCCTCCAATCGCAAATTTTCTTGGTGCCTAGTGGTCTCCCTGTTCTCCAAGTGCTGCCCCATATTATAACTCTTGTTCCCTGGTGTATAGTGGCACCCCACCCACCAATCCCTGTTCTCATCCCAGTGTAAGTTTATTCTGGTGTCTAGCAGCCCCACTGCACCATGGCATTGAAGGTATCCTATCCAAGGAGAGATGGAATGAGGGCAATGCAACCAGTTTGCCTGTCACAGTGTGGAACTGGTTATCAGTGTCCCTGCAGTGACAGTGCCTCACAGGTGTTGTGCCCTCTCCCTGGTATACCTCCACCAATGAGGTGTTTATTATAGCTTTTGAGGGGGTGCAGCCCCTTCAAAGACCACTGATGTGCCCCACTGCATTTCACACACTTAGGGTTGGTCAGTGCAATTCTTGGTGCTGCAATCGACATTGGAATTGTACTAGCTCCCTAATAATGGGCACTGTGCTACCTGTCATACCAATGTGGGCAAACCGGCACCAACCAACCCACCTAGCAAGCCCACTCACCTTAATTGCTGGTGCCGTGGCAGCCCATACGGTGTTCAGCACATTCCTTCTCTCATCACCTTGGCTGGCCACCATATACAATGACAGGGAGTGTGCCTCCATTGTACTGTAGAGGGAGCATGCATACTGTCTACCGTAAACAGTATACCTGCTCCCTTTACAGTACAGGGGATGTGCACTCCCTGTTGTCCATAAGGTGGCCAGCTGAGTGGTGAGAGGAGGCTGCACTGGTCACAGTATGGTCTCCCACAGCACTGGTGAGTAAGGTAAGGTTGGGTGTTGTGGTGGGTTGGCCAGTACTTGTGGTGTGGGGCTGGTAGATGCCAGAGAAAACTTCTGCTGGTACAGAACAGGAATCTGGTGGGTGGATGGTGCCACTGGACACCAGAGAATATGTGTTATAATATGGTGCCAGCAACTGGAGAGATGGGGGGACCACTGGACTGCAAGGAAATTTGTGTCATTTAATGGAACAGCATTCGGAGGATGGGGGACCACTAGGCACCAGGGACATTTGTGTCTTTGTACAAAAAACATGATCAGAGGAACCACTGGACATCGGGGAATATTTGACCTTTACTGGGGCTGGGGATCAGAGGGTGGGGGGGGCCACGGGACAAGAGGGAATATATCGACTTTTATGGGACTGGGTAATTAGGTAGGGGGCCTGGCAAATCTCAGGGATGCAAATCTGCCACCACTTGTCATGCAAATGTGCCCATAATGGGCATGCAAATAGCCCTGTAGCACCTTGCATGCCCAATTGGCTCATTTGCATGGTTCCATCTGAATATCATGCCAGGAGCCACTGGTGCTATCGGGTCTGGGGCCACTGTTCCCTCCATCGCCAGGATCCATGTCGGGGCAGCACTACTTAATTTAGTGCTGCACCAGCATGCCCCAATTCAGGGTTTCTCAAATGTTGAGGCCAGCCTCCCTGGGGAGGCCCCAACCTCTTCCAGGGGAGGCTCAAGCAAGTCTGAAAAAGTACTGTATTTAAATTTTGAGTTTTAGATATTTTGTGTGAAGGGATAAGGCAAATGAGGATAATAGTAGGTGAATGTATGTATTTGTATACATATTAGTGACCAGAAATGGTACACTGAGCCAAGCCTCATTTCAGGTGTACCCAGTTAAGTGTAGAGAGTGAATACAATTCAAAAAATAACTGCAAAACAGTCACGCAATAAAAAATGAACAGTAAGCGCTAAACAAATAGGGACAATGAATAAATAATGAGAGGTAACAATTATCAGTTAGATTGGTGGAAGAACAGACAATTTCAGTGGGTAAATAGAGATTCTAAGAGCAAGAACAAAGGGAGCAAAAGGACTCCTGAAAAGTTGCTTAAAGGAGCAGTACAGTTAAAATTTGCAAAACATATGTCATGCAGAGTGTTTTGATTTGTGTATGTAGTCCATGATGTTCTTCCCTTTACATACTACTAGATTTTTTAAATTTGCCTGCTAGTTATATAGTAGTTTTATGGCCTCTGGGGATCTTCATCTTAGCAAGTTTATTGCTCTTCTTTTTCCTACAATGCCTCCTGTACCGTGTGACAATGATATGTCTGGGACTACTGATTCAGCAAGTACTAGAGAATAGGAGCCTGATGTTGTGGCCTCCACTAAATAGCTCTAATTCAATATTTTGTTTTCTATGTGTGTGCAGGTCTAGCTAGCAGGAGCAAATATTTTGCTTTTAAAGCTTTTCATTTCATCAATCTACATACAGCCATAAAAAGCATGTATATCACCACAGATCATCAATACTATAATTAGTAAAGACTCTAGCTGTTTTCTTACAGAATAACCCACTCAATTAGCCCTTAAATATTTGCTAAATTGTAAATGTAGCCATTAGTGCTCACTGGATAAGAATGTTACTTAATATAATACTGTATAGCAGGTCATATTAGCACTCCTTTTATTTTAGCGATATTAGCTGAAGCAAATATACGCTAATATATTCGGATCGCTAATATTATCTACTATACCCATAGTTAAAGGGTTTATGGGGACTTTACCATACAGCAACTTCCAATCCCAGATACCCAAGGAAATAAAATTCTTTGTCATAAAGTATCCCAATTAGATACAGAATAGAATGAACATGAATGATAATCTAATACGTAAATTGAAAGCAAACTGACAGGCTCTATTCATCAAAATATCAATTCTGTGTAAGAATGATGAGTAAAGTACAAGTCTGTGTTCAATTCATGGGAAAATATCACACATTGCAACCTGTTACTTCTGTAGTAAGATTTAATGTATTTCAATAAAGCATCCCAAATTTCTGGTTAACAGTTCTGACTAAACTTTCAATGTGCTTAACGCCCACTGTTGCTAAGTAATCTAACTGATTTTGAGTGGTTAAAACAAATTAATTAAAACAACAAAACAAAAATTCAAAATCATGATGGTGAGACTGCCGCTGTGTCATGGGGCATCTGACCACTTCAGGGCACTCCCCAGCCCAAAGAAGACAAAAACGAGGGTGGCTAAAAATTTGGCAATGCTCATAGGTAGTCTGCAGTTCTACAAGGGACTCTGAAGGCATGGTGAACATTTAACTGCAGTTAGTAAGCACAAATTACAGCCGTAGTGCTGAGGATTAATGCTTTCAGCTCCGTCAGTCCATTAGCTAATACACAGGGACATGCAAGCGCAATTTTTTCCCCTGTGGCCCGACTGACACAGATTTGCTGAACTTTTTCCACAGACTGAGGAGGAAACAAATTTTGATGAAATGTAAGGCAGAGGCTTGTTGCTTTAGAAGGAAGTGAAATAGCCACCAGGCTGGGATTGTGTGTGTGGTGGGGGCGGGAGGGGGCTACAGTTTTAGTACAGTAGATTGGCACTACTGCAGTAGTTGCACAATCTTAAAAAATGTTAGTACTGTAATTGCGAGTGAACCATCCGCTAATATAATCGGGTGCTAATAAGTACCACATATCAGACGCGCTAAATTTAACAGGCATTAATATAACCTGCTATACAGTAGCTCTGCTGCTATAAATTAATTCTAAACCAGTGCTTGCTGAATCCATGGTCCCAGATACATCACTGCTTGCTGAATCCATGGTCCCAGATACACCACTGTCACATGGGACAAGATGCATTGTCGGAACAAGAAGAGCAATAAATCATGATAAGATGGTGATCCCAAGGGGTCACAAAACTATCATAAAACTAGCTGGCTAATTTAGAAAAATAAAACTAATAGCAGACAAATGGAAGGACACACTAGGACTAGACACATAAATCAAAACACCCTGCATAGCAGATTGCTAATTCTGACTGTACTAGTCCTTTATGAGAAGGGTAAGAGGAGGAAAGGTAGAGGTGAGTAGGAAGGTCATACCAGATGAAGGGGAAACATGCCAAGAACATAGTCTGAACCATGAAGGTATTGCAACAAAGGTTAACAAATGACAGTTCAAGAGTCAAAATGGCCGAGCAAGTAGGATGGCCTGGGTAAAAGGGGGTGGGTTACAAGGGGGGGTACAATAAACTGAATAAAATGAGACTCAGCTACTCAAAGGAGTTTCATTTTATTCCTGATGTACTATGCAAAGCATGCTATTTTTCTATGGAGAGTTCCAATATTATTTCTGTATTTGGGGGTGGCTCAAGATCTTTTCCATGGCTTTTGGAGGTTTACTATGACAGAGTCCTAGAATTAATGCCCTATATTCAATCAGATAGCATTGGGGTACTATCTGACTAAATATATAATCATTAGGGTCATGGGCATTTGGCAAGTGCAGCGCAATCTTTTGTGCTCCACCCCAATTTTCAATATCTGGCTCCAGGTGTTTAATCCTTGCAGGCAAAAACACTTAAAACCTGTTGACTGCATTAAAATACTGATCATCCACTGGCACACTCATTAATATGGCAGAAGAAGCAAAAACTACTGTAGATGCAGCAGACTAATTTATGAGGCTGACATGTGGAACATTCAGGCAATGTAGTGCATGAGATGTATGGTTAGCAGATGCAGTCCCTCTCTCAGTTAGTTCCTTGCCTCCTCTGTACTCAGAGTGCCACTGACAGAAAGATGGGAGTTGTGTTATGGGCCTCCCAAGTGGCAGTTCATCACTGCACTATCAGGCCAGCAAGAAAACATTCTTTAATTTCAAACTTCCAATTAAATTTACTAAAAAATACTACCAATAGCTTAACCACATTACAATTATCAGTTTTCATCTGTATCCCCAATCCCTGGACCAAGCTGAAAATAGACAAAATTGCCCAGCCCTTCTTTGCTGATCAACAAAAACTAGAAAAACAATATATTAAACCAAACCCCATGTAATGGTTGCTTCATAGACACCAGGGTGGTTTGTCTGATTAAAAAGGCAGGCCCATTTGTCACGGTGCCCCAGACCTGGGGGAGTCCTCAGTCAGGCAGAAAAGTGTACAATGGTGGGGGAGGGGGAAGGGGAAGAAGGCTGAAAAACAGAGGGGGGGGAGGCAGGCATCATGACAGACAGAAAAGGGGAAGGAGTAATTATAGGGGCATGGTTGAGTCTCACTTGATAGCAAAAAGAGAAAGAGTGTGGGGGGTTAAGATGGGCTGCACCAAGAATCTGCTAGCCATTATTTTGACAAGTCAGAAGTTGCCTGAAGTTTTGTCCAGTGAGGTAGAATAAAGAGGTAAGCTGGGGAAAAGAGGATGAGCTATGGCCAGAGAGATTGTGAATAATGTCGAATAAAGCTGAGATTGTTATTGGTTTTATTGGGTTGCTAAAAATGAAAATTGAAAGCTGATGCTACTATTGGTCTTATGGGGATTCCCCAAAAAAAAAAATGTTTGAAAATGCTGACATCATTATTGGTTTTATGGGGCTTACTAAAGAAAAACGGATGTGAGTTTACCAGGACATGTCTGGGTCTGTACAGAGAGCCATGAGACAAGAAAATAAATGTGTTTTGCAACTGGTTGGGTTTTTGTTTGCAGTGGTTTTGGCAGGGCAAAAGAAACAGCAAGCATTTGTTGTAGCTTTTTCATAAATTCACAAAGCAGGACGCTCCTATGTGTAGTCATGGTGGGGGGTACTTGTTAAGATGCTAGCCAGTCCGTGGAGCCATCTGAAGAATGGAAAAGTGGGAGAGCATGCCAGGAGGCAAGGCCACTCCATTTAATGGGTAGAACCAGTCAGTTTCTAAAATTGTGTTTATGCAAGCAAAACAAAGATAAAATGTAGTGCCAAGGCATTTTGTGAAATAGGGGCTGAAACAATGGAAGGCAGGGAGATTGGTTTGAGCCCCCAGTAATCTGGTGCAGAGCAGAGAAGGGAAGAACAATTCAGGGCATCCAGCAAAAGGGCGAGCTGCGGACAGAACAAAAAAAAAAGACAGAGGTCAGGAGTCTTGGTATCCTTGGAGCAAGTAAGCACAAGGATAGATATGCCCAAGGTTTTGGTGCAGGAGTCCATGGGGGGTGAGGTGAAGGACTAGGCCTAGGGGACAAAGGGGGACTCAGGATGCTGAAACATGTGGCAGACACCCTTGGGGGGTGGAGAAGGGGATAATGAGTGGCAACCTGCAAAACAGTGAGAGAAGAAAGCTAGAATGGGGGACAGCATGGTTCTGCGGGGGAACAGTTAAAAAAAAAGATTTTATGCATGTGGGATTTTTGGTGGTAGTGAAGAACCAGGGGAGGAAGGATTGCTGCATTCATGAGGAGGTTGAGATGTATGGCGAGAATGCCATTTGTAGGGGATGGTTGAAAAGAGGATCATATGCTGCGTGGGGAAACTGGCCTGAACATATGGTGGATGCCATTTTGTGAGTGATGGCATACAGAAGGGGGCAGATGCTGCATGGGGGATTTGTATGTTGGACACTGTCCCACAATAGGACATCTGCAGATTATGACTGCAGTTATCTTGGTGTTATGTAATAAAAACTAAAACAAAAAAGAAAAGGAGGGCATATATTGATGGGCAACAAGGAGGGTATAAGTAAGGCTATGTGGCAGTGTGGCAGCCAGGCAGCCAGTGAATAACTGGGACCTATTGGGAAATCAAAAAAAAAAAGACTGTTTAAAAAAACCAAGAAAGGCAGAAAATAGGCAAAGCAGATGAGGGGCTGTTGAAGAAAACTGCACCCCAGGGCCTACAAGGCAGCATAAAAGTTTTGGCTCTTGCTCTCAGAGAGCAATGATATCAGTGGAAGAGGGGGTGATCTTAAAGATAACTAGAGGGAACAAAGTATTTTCTTTTGTTAATATATGTATATATATATATATATATATATAGATGTGTATTCATTGCAAAAAACTTCATTAATACATCAGCTAGGGATGATACCACAGTGACAAAAGTATGGAAATGTGATGTTAGGGTTACCACCCCTACCACCACACCCCACACCCCTCACCCTCCACACACCAACAGCCATCAAGGTGTGCCATGGTGTCAACAGGTCCAGCTGTCAACCCATTCCATGTGTTAACAAGCTGACATGCTACAGTATAGGGGAATGGGATGAGAGTTAGGCTTGATGATGCCATGGCACACCACAGCGTCTGTTGGTGTGTGGAGCATAGGGGGTTGGGGGTGGTAGGGGTGATAACCCTAACATCACATTTCCATATTTTTGTCACTGTGCTATCAACCCTAACTGATGCATTAATGATGTTTTTTGCAATGAATTTCCCTTCTTTTTGAGAAAGTGTAATGTAACTGCTATGTGCTTGTGGGGTGAGAGGCCTCCAGACCCTATAGCTTCCTTCATTTTACATTTTTGCCTATTGATGTCGTATGTGGGGTATGGGCCCTCTGGGTCCTGGCTCCCCCCACTTACAGACAAGTACGGAGCCATACAATAGCCCCATAGTACAGAAAAGAAACCCTCGTAACACTTATTTGGCAATATCTCAGTAACCGTAGCAACTATGAAAACAATTCCACCGCAATTGTAATCATGACTTCAAAACCTCCATGCAGGCTTAGCGGGTAGTGAAAATCTGTATCTCAAATTGTTTTCGAGATACTGGCACCACAATGTTAGCCTAGGGGAAATTTCTCAACTTCAGAGCACTGTATCTTTGTAACCATTTAAACATTTTTTTCACAAACCATGAAAAGGCACATCTGTAGGGCCAGGGTTTACCACCCAGCAAATTTCAGCCCAAAAGCCCCAACCATTTAGGTGCAGTAATGTGGCAAAGAAATGGTATTTTTTGGTGTATTAGTGTCACAAATTGCAACAGTACAGATATGTTAGTGTTGTGATTTGTGAAAGTGTTGCATCCGTACTGTCATGATTTGCAACACTATGGGAGACCTAATTTTGAAAAGGTATTTCTAGGAGCCTAGAAAAAACTGATGGTACCCTTATGTTCCTCGGGCCCCGATTAGGTAAACACAACTGTCAGTGTTTACTTAGGGGCAGTAAATTGAATTATAGCCATTTTTCTCCACCGCTAACTGAAACAAGATGGTAGCAGCATGAAACTACTGAGTAGATTTGAGACAGAAAATGTGCTTTCCAACAGTAACAGGTGCTTTCGAGAGACACATATATTTTTTCCAATTGACAATAATGGGAAAATTAAAACTTGAATAACTTTTGAATGGATTAAGATTTTTCACCAAATCTTCAAATGGCACATTAGTGACCCATACTGCATCTTTCCTGAACATTTCAGACCAGATGGACAAATCATCTGGGCTGTAACCTAGAAGATTTGTGATAAATTGACTGTCATGGTATGTGCTGTATGCCCATTGGTTTCAGCTTCTGGTACTAATGGGCGGCAGCCCACCGGACATTTGTCGGTGGTGGCGGGGCGGCAGGCGGTGGGATGCTGCTCCGCCGCTGCCAGGGGGGAGCGTGGTGGTGGGGCTCGTGGGTGGGTGGGGTGGGGGGACACTAGACACCAGGAGATGTTTTGGGGTTGTTACTGGACATTCTGCCCGTGATCGGGCACTACGGTCCACTGGACCACCAGGGAGATATTAGTGTTGGGGGTCTTTTTACATTCTGCCCACGATCGGGCACTGGGGTTGTCATGATACGTTCTGCCCGCGATCGGCATTGGAGATGTTTCTAAGCGGGGGTTGTTTTACGCTTCTGCCCTCGATTGGGCTGGTGGGGGCAATAGGACTGAGTTGGGGCCAGCCACGGTGGCAGTTGCTGTGTTGAGCCTCACATACAAAGCAGCTCACCCAGGTGGCCCCTCAACTTGATCCTTTTTTTTGGCTCAAAGTTGTGCAGGCAGGTTGGGGTTCCACCTGCACAACTCTGCACAACCTACTGAATATCGGGTTGCGTAGTTTATGCATGGTTCTCCTCTCCTGTTGAGCATGCATTCATTTGCATTGCGCTATTGCTCAACCTTGTTTTCAGTGGCGCAACTGCTCTCCTGCTGAATATCACAGAATGGCGCAATGTAGGACTTGTTCATGCGTAACCCTGTTGAGCATGGCGCAACCCTTTTGAATATCTGGGCCAAAGTGTAACACCAGAGTTCGTCGAGTTTCAGGCACTTGCACTTTAAACTCAAAGTCCTTGCACTCTTAAGCAGCCTTTCTGTGCAGGGAAAACTGATGTACTCCTGAAAGAATTATGAGTATTCTTATTTCGGTCAAGAAGTCCTTTTGTATTTTTTTTATATTATCTTTAGCCTCTCTATGATTATGAGTACATACCATTTCAGTGTGATGTTGCTTTTTCCTTTTCCTTCCTAGAGAATGCAAGTAGGTAGGTAAATAGAGATACAAGCAGTTACATTCTTTTTAACTGCTACTTTGATCTGAAAATGTAAAGCAGCAAACAATACTCAGCAGAAAAAGCTGTGCTGACTATGTGCTCCTTTTGCTCCTTTAGCTAACAGTTGCCTTCTCGGTATGCAGGCACCAGCTAAATTTTAGAGTTATTTGCTCATGCTCTCCCTTATATTGACAATCAATTAAAGTTAATTGTGTCAACAGGAAGTTAAATTTAAAAAAAGTATTTTCCGTATTTTGCCATGTCATAATTTCTATACCCACAAGGAATTAATTAATCAATTAGACCAAGGATGAGCTAAATTGATTCAACAATGAGAACAGGCTGAGTGAAAAATCTCCAAAGTAATTTAAAAGTTAAGTCTCTTTAAGTCCTAGAGGACTGAATTAATTAGTTACTGTGGTGAAAGCCATAGCCAATCATCCAGTTGTCTAAAACCACCAGTATTCGATAGTTCAATAAAAATACAGTGTTTTCTAATAAAATCAAACTAAAAATATGCTTATATATGGAACCAAGGGGTTTAAAGCAGAAAACAGATGAAAATGTATGAAGTATACAAATAAATATTACAGTACTCAGTTCACGAAATCAGAGATAAAAAAAAAGAAAAATGTTTGAGGGAAAAGAGACTGAACTGTGTTTAGCAGTGTTCAATTATAACAATTAAAAGAGGCAGGTTGGTCAGTTAGCGAAAACCAATATTTTCTTCTGTATTCTGTATTCTTCCCAAATCCCAAGAACCAAGTTTTATAAGGGGGTATTCTCCATGATAGAAGAAGTCTTCACCCTCTGCAGTGATTACCGAGTCCAGCTACTCCCAGTGCTCCTGCCACCTCGGACTCCTCTCAGGGAGGGGAAGCACTCAGAACTTCGACACTCAGAGACCTAATTAAATTAATACTTGCAACACAAGACAGTCTGGAAAGGCTGAGCAAAGGGAAAAATTCGAGCTCTTACGACAGAATAAAAGTTTATGTTGTCTGTTAGTGGCTCACAATTGAGGCAATGGTGACATACCTGTTTTCCCTTAAAAAATGCGTTTGTTTAGTCCTGCGCAAAAATACTCCTCCACAGCAGCACAGCATGCAGTTGCTCTAGCTCCTCCTCCTCTGTACTTGAATTCATGTCACCACTCATCCCTTTGCCCACTGTATGCATTATTTGTTTGCTTGTGTGCTAACACTTTTCATGTATGCCACAGCCCCCTTTAAATATTTCACTTGATGTATAAACCCTGGGCAAACAGGATGTATTCACTTTGTCCACTGGCCAAAGTTTTGAATATCTGGACCCTAATGCTTCACAGTTCTGCAGACATTTAGACAATTCTGCAGGAAACAGTGCAATTCAATGGTAGTTGTCATGCAGGAAACTATGACACACTGGGACACTTCGTCTGATCATGAGGGACACCACTACTGTACATGTTCACCTTTATATAAAAAGATATATGTAAAAAAGATGAAAAGGCAGAAATGGACCAGCGATACTGTCAGATCAGATATTGGTGTTCTACTTTCTGAACATTGTCCCAGATTCCCCCCTCTTCCTCCACAAAAGACAGAGACCATAGTTTGTTGTTGTGCTCAGATTGGCAATTCATTTATTTAGATTCATAAATCCATATTCCATTCCAATTCCTTTATTATCATATTTCCAACATTTTGTTTATTCCATCCATATATCAATCTCTGATTATCTTTCCCCCAGGTGAAAACCTGGGTGCCTTCCTCTTCTCCTTTTTTGTTAGGTAACGGTGAAAACCGAGACCGCTGTTTCCTTCATCTTCTCTTCTTGTGTTATTCCTTTTCCTTCCCCCTCCTCTCCCTCACTTTTCCCCACTAGCCAGTCTCCAGCTTGTGTTGGATGGCTGGCTTCCCCCTTTATCTAGAGTAGCCTTCTCTCTTACATAGAAACATAGAAACATAGACTTTGACGGCAGATAAGGACCGCTAGCCTTACTTCAGGGGAGCACCTTTTCTCTCTATATATTATTATTTTTTTTTAATTTCCACTGTTTGTCTGTCTCCTCCATTCTTCTATAAATCCCATCATTTCTGTATTGAACATGTCTATGGCTATATCCGACAGGTGCACCCCATCTGACCTGTAAAATTCATCTACCCATTCTTCTACCCCTTCAGTATCACCTGTCCTCCCATCTGCCTTACCAATGTCCCAACCCTCCTATTCATCTTTCTCCTGGCCCTTTCTACCACTCTGTGGTTGTGCTCTTGCCTCCACACTCTCCTTGGTATCATACCTGACCAGGCGATGCTTACTTGCGTCCACCACTGCTGTATAGCTCTTAAGTCCTTTTTTATTTGTAAGTATGTGTCCACCCAAGGCCTGCCTGCCAGGACGTTGCCTCCTAAATGTATAATAATTAGGTCTGGCCTGGGCCGCCGTTTTCCGAGTTCTTTTAATGTGGGAAGCAGCTGTGCCCACCTCATCCCCCGTATGCCATGCCAAAACAACCTACACCTTCTCACATCTTGGTATAGCTGCCTTCCCCCAGCCTTCTTCTCTGCTCTCTTTCCAGCCCAATAAATGTAGGAAAGGCCGCAGATCCATACTTCCGTGATCCTCCCTCTACCTATGGGGTGCAAGCAAAATCATTACTATACAAGCTCATAGCATCATTCCAACATTCATCCCCCTTCCCCTTTATCATGCCCCCGCCCTTCCTATTACCATTTTTTTTTTGCCCCCCCATCTCTGTGGTCCCAGCCAGGAGCCCTACCTTCCCCTATGCCTCGTTATATAATATATATAACTATATATCTACATAGTTTGTGTTTGTTTTTTTTTATTATTATTTCAGTGCTCTAATGTATCTTTTATAACTGGCTGATCGCCAGCATCCCTTTTCCAGTATCTTGCTCACCGTCTCACCTGCTGCTGCCCACTGAAAGACAGCCCCAATCCACAGAGAATGGGAAGAATAATTAGCTAGGTCTTCTTCCATAAATTGCATGCCCTTTTTAAGTACTGCTGTGACTTGGTAGCCAGTCACCCTTCTCCCATCACCATGTACAAATAATTTTCCTGTCCTGTTCCCCTGCTCTGCGGCAAAAACCCACAGGGCCTGTAATGGGCATATTGCACCCTCTGGTTGACTTTTCAGCATCACCATGCAACCTTTTCCCCCTTGATCTGTCTTAGACCTCCTAATCCTGATCCGTATCTCCGTCACCCCCCAGGTTATGTCACCCCAGCCTAGCCCCCCTTCCTCATCTTCTCTACCATGGCCTACCACCTCACTCACTCTCATGGCCTCTGTGAACATTATCACATAAATTGTGTGAAACAGCTGTGCATCGGTCTGTGATCTGCATATTGCTGGGAGCACATCCTTCAGCTTTATAAGCCACTGTTCCCCTATAGGCCTCCTACTAACTGCTAGTCCCTGTTTCAACCTGCTCCATCCTTGCATCATTCTTCTGATGAGCAATGTTTTTGTCAGGTTCCTCCACCCTTTCAGACTGCAGATAAGACTAATCTCCGCCAGATATACTCCCATTGTGGTGTGGGCTGTGCCTTTTTGCCACTGCTCCACTGTGAACATTCCCAACTGCTCCTCTGTGAGTGGCCTACTTCCCTCCATCTGGTGCTCTACCCTGAATGTTTGAAACACTCGCCAGGCCCCATTGTAGGCCCTCAGAGTCTGAGGCACCCATGAGCTGTGAAACAACAGTTCTGCTCCTTCCTGCCAATGTCCCAGATGTTCGTTGGTATGGGTGTTTTTAGTTCTTCTGCTGCTGGTGCCAGCCTCCAAAATGGCCCAGCTGCAGACGGGAAAGGCTGTCAGCCAGAGTATTGTGTACCCCTTCTATGTGTTGCGCTCTAAATGACATGTTCAGTTGCAATGCCCTTAAAACTAAACATCGTAATACCTGCATGACTGTGTCCGATCTGGCTCCCCTGTTGTTCAACACATCTACCACTGCTCTATTGTCACACCAAAAAGTCACTTTTTGATCCCGTAATTCCTCCCCGAGACCAAAGTACATGCCCATATGGGCATGATCTCTAGCAATGTAATGTCTCTCACCTTCCCACCCTGCACCCAACTGGCCGGCCAGGGTTCTGTGAACCATCTACCCTCAAGTGCACCCCCATGCCCAGCCCCCAGCCAACATCTGTGTATAGAATGAGATCTGTGTTGTATAGCCACTCCTCCTGCCAGAAAGAGCACCCATTGTACTCCCTAAAGGAATTCTTCCCAAATCTTAAAATCCTCCTTGACCCATTGCGTCAAATCCACCCAGTGATGTGATCTGGTGACCCCTGCTGTAGCCCTGGCTAACCTCTTTGTGAATGTCCTCCATGGCCCGATGGCCATGCAGGTGAAGTTCAAGTGCCCCAGCACCTGTTGTACCAGCCTTAGCTGTACCCATCTCCTGCTGGTGTGTAATTGTATTAGTTCTTTCAGCTTATTGACTTTCTTATCTGGTAGTCTAAATACCTAATTTGGGGCATCTATCTCAATCCCCATAAATTCTATTACCCTGCTGGGCCCCTCTGTTTTTTCTGAGGTTAGTGGTGCCCCTAACTCCTGACACAATTCCTGGAATTTACCCAGCACCCTTTGTGTCTCCCTTTTTCCTTTTCCAATGAATAGAAAATCATCCAGATAATGGATGACCATCCTATAACCTGTTTTTTCTTGAAATATCCACTGCAAACAGGTGCTGAAAGCCTTGAATGTAGCACATGCTGTGGAACAACCCATTGGCATTGCTTTGTCAAAATAATATTTTACCCCACTTTTGAAACCCAATAGATCCCAGTCTTCCCTTCTAACTGGAAGCAGTCTGAAAACAGACTCAATGTCCATTTTTGCCATCCATGCCTCCTCTGTAGTCTGGATCATGCAGACCGCATCCTCTAGTGTTGCATAAGTCACCTTACTGTGTTCCTCACTGATGAAATCATTCACTGAATCCCCTTCTGGATAGGACAGGTGGTGAATCACTCTGTATTCCCCCTCCCATTTCTTGGGTACCAGACCCAATGGTGAGACCCGCATGCTTTGCAATGGGGGGTTATCAAACGGGCCCTGTACCCTGCCCGCTGCTACTTCCTTCTTTATCTTCTGTCTCAGTACCTCCTCCTTCCCTTTCACTGACCCAAGGTTGCTGGCCTCCATTGCTCACCTAGGTCCCGTAAACTGTAATGAAACACCAGTGCTAAAACCCTTCAGAATCATATCCCGTACTCTTGTGTCTGGATATTTGTCCATGTAGCCTGACCATAACTTTGCTTTGATGGGGGTTCTGGCCATCCCAAACTGTTCTTTATCCTGTCCACCGCCCTTCCCCCTTGGCCCCTCTGTCTCATCCTGACTGACCTCTCGCCCTTCAGCGGCTCTGTCCCCCCCCATTCGTGCTCCCCCTACCCCATCCTCCCCTTCTCCATGTCTAGCCTCTAAAGCCTTGGCCCTCTCGAAAAAACTGTTGGCCTGTTCCTTGCCCCCCACGCCCTTGTGCCCCTTGGCCCCATGCCATTCTACATTTGCTTGCTGGGTGGCCTCTCCCGCATCTTGAGCACGCATGCCAAAAGCGACATTGAGGCCAGGAACAAAAGGCTCTGTTATAAGCCCAGCAGCATCTCTGGGTCCCAAAACCCTTCTTGCTCCATTCCCCTTCGGACGTGGACTGATCTGTGATGTAATCCATCCATAAATCTATCTGTTTGGTATCCCATCTCATGTCCCCAAATGTTGCCATTCTCTGCCTAAAGGATTCATCATAGTATAACCACCCCATCCCGCCCTTTGCCTTTGCTGTCCGTATTATCAGGGAATAGGTAATGAGCGGGATGCCTAACTCCGGCCTTTTTTCCATGACAGTGGCTGAGAAAGTGGTGAAACCTAGGAACCATCTATCTCAAGTCTTCCCTTTTGTGAACTTATCCTCCTCTTTCTTCCCTAGAAGCACTATAGCCGCTACCATCTCACTCTTACCTATGCCCTCAGCTTCCTCGTACTTGGCAGCAGCCTTATGGCTCACCAAGGTGAATATGTCCACATATTCCCCTTTCCAAATTTTTTCCTTCGTGGTCAGCGGCACATGCTCACCTATCCTCATTCCAGGGGTGCCTATCTCTCTTGTCCCTTTTCCCTCTCTCTCCATTCCCTGTTCCTTCCTTTCTGGCCCTTCTTTCTCCCTCCTGATCTCTGCCAGTGCCGATTCCATCTGCCCTATACTGCCTGCCCCTAAAGCTGTTACAATTTGCCCTATATATTCTTTTATACTGTCCCCCACTGCGCTGGATGTGTTACCTGTGACCTTGTCCAGGCCATCCTGCCTGGAGTCTTCTAGGGTTCCTCTTGCTTCTCCCAGCAGCTGAGGAGGAGGGTGTGCTACTGGGTTTTGTGGAGGGAGTAACCCATTCTGGGCATCATGACTGGGTTCAACCAGGGAGATCCCACACTGATCTGGGTGGGGTACCGGTGACACAGTGACCGTAGGCTGCAGGGGTAATGGCTCCACCATCTTGGCCGGCCCCGCTACCACCGTCGGTGCCTTCCCGGTACCATGTGGCCCTCTGGCTGGTTGTTTTTCCTTGCCACCCTTTCCTGTGCCCGCCTTTCTCTTTTCTCCGGGTCTCCCTGGTTCCTCTCCCTCCACCAGCTCCGACATCCTGTTGCGTTTTCCGCTAATTCCATTATAGCCTTGTAAGCATCCTCTTTTGACGGCCTGTTCTTCTTTGGTGCCATTGTCCTCCTTCTCTTTGCTCTGTGAAAACAACTACAAGAAGAAAACAAGGTTAATTGTATATCTGTACCATCTGGAACATTTTTCCACCTTTCCGCTGCACCCCCCGGCCCATTACGCAGTCTGGCCATCAGTCCAGATCCCAATCTCTCTTGACCAGATCCTTGCCACTCTCCATCACCCGTTTGTGACCCATCCGGTACTCCATTCTCCATTCCTGGCAAGCCCCCACTTGTTGTACCCTGCTGTCTGCCTTGGGGCTTCCCATTGATCACCAAACCCAACCACCCCCCTTTAACCTTTTTCTTTACCCCCAGGTGCCGCTCACTGGCCCATTGTCATCTCTCTGATGCTCTTTGATAATCCCCTCCATTGCGAAGGGAATAGGGTCCCCCCCGACCTCACTTTCCTTTTTTTTTTTTTTTTGGTCTTTATCCAGGCCCGTTCTCCCTCCTTTTCCAATGTCTCATGACTGGCCACTGAAAAAAGGGGGGGGGTGGCTTCAAAGAGAAAGATCCCATGTTTTTGCAAAAATTTTCCTCCGTATGTGTACCAGGCCGTCCCTCGCACCATGCTCTCTACCAATCTCGAGACTCTATACTTTGAAGTAAACACCAAGGTACTGCTATCAGTGAGCCGAATATTGAAAATGCTGTATTTTGTGTGGCCGACCCACAATGGAGGAGGTACAAATAACAACCAGCCCTCAAGATTGCCAAACATCCAAATCTATTCTCCTTTCCCTTCCCCCAGAAGATCTAAAATGTAACTGGTTAGCCAAAAAGTTTAAGGATATCACTCTGTATTCCCCCTCCCGTTTCTTGGGTACCAGACCCAATGGTGAGACCCGCATGCTTTGCAATGGGGGGTTATCAAACGGTCCCTCTACCCTGCCCACTGCTACTTCCTTCTCTATCTTCTGTCTCAGTACCTTCTGCTTCCCTTTCACTGACCCAAGGTTGCTGGCCTCCATTGCTCGCCTAGGTCCAGTAAACTGTAATGAAAAACCAGTGCTAAAACCCTTCAGAATCATATCCCGTACTCTTGTGTCTGGATATTTGTCCATGCAGCCTGACCATAACTTTGCTTTGATGGGGGTTCTGGCCATCCCAAACCAAAATCAGCCCCTGCACAATTATTATTCTTCCACGATGTAACACACATGGTGCTCAGCAGGCAATCAAACCTTTAGTTCGTGACCCGGTGCCTCGACTTACAAGAAAAACGTGATGAGGGTCACATTAAAAACCAGGCCTTTTAAAATATCCACCCTGCAACAGACAGAGGGCGCCTCGTTGCCATGCTCATCCAAAAAACCTCGGTAAATGCTACTTGTGTGGCGTGTGACGTCACCGAGTAACCCGTAGTGCAGGCCTCTCCTGGCCTGCTCTGCCCTCCTGACCACCAGGCAATTCTACTCCGCTGAAAAGCTGGTGCATATGTTGCCGACCCCCACATAGTGCGGTCTTGCATTACACCTCTCCTACCAGACATTGCTTAAAAGATGCAAGTCTCAACTGACTGAAAATGGCGTGTGACATCACGCCTGCTATCCTCTGCTTCCAACCTCACTAGGCCTGCTCCTCCAAAAACCCTTTACCATTATGGAAAAAATCCCCCACCCCCGTCATCACATGCAGAAAAGGACAAAATGCTGCAAAGTGCACCCCTCCAGTAAGTCTGCCCTAGTCTTCAAACATTCCCCCCTAACCATTGCAGGGAAGAAAACGGACAATTGCTGCTCCTTCCTCTGACCAGACAGGCGACTGCCCTGTTATCCGAAAACAAAATGCTCGGACCACATGGCATGTGGCACTCTCGGCCCCACTGCCAGATCCTCGCCTGCCTTGCTTCCCACGCTACCTGCTTCCTTCCCTTGGCCCCCCAGACCTTCTCCCCACAAAAATGGGCATTCTGCCCTGCCAACAAGTCAAAACAAAGCCCGTGTGGCGCTCTTGCTCTTCCCCCAACAGCCGCTAACAACCTGGAAACTCGGGCTCCTGCCCCAGCCGACTGCAAAATGCCATGTCCCCAGCCTGGTGCTCTCATGCCTACCCTGACCTCTTTCCAGCATTACCAACAGCCACAAGTCTAATTAAATCACTCAGGCACCACTTACCACAATTTTCTTTAAAAAGGGGGCAGGCATAATAGTACACAATCTGAGGTTCCTACCCATTACTTTCTTTCCTTTCTTTTTTTTTTTTTTTATACTGACCCCACAAGAACCAAACCACACACAACTTTGACTTTTGTGGTCAGAGTAACTACCCCTGCACTACAAGGGCAGCTCTTTTTTTTAAACAAATGAGGTTATTTCTAACATCTGTTTAAAAGACCTACAATATTGCACTGCCTAACTGAAATATCCTTGTCTTTATCATTCATACAATTAAAGTTTTGGAAAATCTGTTACTGCTTACCTGACTAAATCCACCCAACCTGTGTTCTGATGCCAATCTGATGTGCTGCAGTTCCGAAAAAATCAAAACTCCAGCAAAAGTGGCTGAGGCCCCCTTGTGCTGTCCCTTAAGTACCTCCCTATTTCCCTCCTCTTCCTGTTTGCCTGCCCATTGTTCTGGCCCCTTATTTCCTCCCCTTCCTCCCTCTCTCCCCTTCTGAGCACAACCATCCTAAGCATGAGGGTGGGGTGCACCAGGACAACCTGGTCTGCCCTTTTAAAGAGGCAAACTCCATTTGTTCTACACTGTTTTCCACACTGTCAAGTTTGAAGGTTCAGAGGTGATCAGCAATCACCTTTGGCTTATGCTGTTTGGTGTGCAAGGGGTGGGAATACCTGATGGTAACCACCCTGTCATCATAACTTACAAATAATTAGAAATATTATAAGTAACAGGACTCATACAGTGGTGGAAGCATGCAAATGTCAGCTTTGAAAGCTGTGACTAGTGGGGTATCACAGGTGTCTGTTCTGGGACTGCTTTAGTTAAAGTAGTTTATTAATAATCTGAAAACAGGAACTAGTAGCCAGGTAAAAGAGTTAGCAGATAATACAGAATTAGCAAGGGTGGACAACAGTGAGGAGGACCAATAAAAACTACAGCAAGACCTGAATAATCAGTGCAGTTAGCTTGTAACAGATGAAGTTCAATTTTGTGAAGTGCAAGATGATGCACCTAGGGGCCAGAAACAGAAAATGGGTTTCCAAATTAAATGCTTAGGTATTAGGTGCAGTGAAGCAGAACAGAGAATTAGGAGTTATCATAGATTCCACATTAAAATGCATTGAACAGTGCTCAACATAGCCAACAGGGTCAACAGAATGCTAAATTGCTGTAAAAAGAGAATAAATAATACGGAAAAAGTAGTTGACTATAGAAACTTGGAAACATGGAATCTGACAGCAGATAAGGACCACTTGGCCCACCCAGCCTGATCATTTTTCTGTATTTATGGTACCACCGCAGACCCTAATCAATCTCCGGCTGTTTCTCCCTCCACCTCTTTCTTTCAACTAAAATTTTCTTATGCTTATCCCATGCAGTCTTGAACCTAATCAGTTTTTGGCCCCCACCAGCTCTACTGGAAGGCAGTTCCAGGAACTGACCACCTCTTCTGTGAAGAAGTACATTTTCACATCTCTCCTGAATCTACCCCCTGTGTCTTCAGAGCATGTCCCATTGTTCTTGAGCTCCTTTTTTTCAGAAAAATACTTTACTCTGGTACCTTATTTACCCCTATGAGTTACTGCATTTAATGGTCTCTATCATATCCCCCCTCCTCTCTTCCAGGGTGTATATACTGAGATCCTTTAGTCTCTGCTTGTAAGGATTGTGGTGCAGACCCTGCACCATTTTAATTGCCCTCCTCTGGACAGCTTCCACTCTGTCTATGTCTTTCTGGAGATGTGGGGCCCAATTCTCAATGCTCTCAGTGCAGGGCAAGGTCTTGCACCACAAGAAATGGTGAAAAGTGCCCCTTGTGCCAAAAGATGCACTGGGTGAGATTCTCAAAGGCAGCCTGTATCACCAGCAGGCTGCCTGCACCAAACGGGGCTTACACTGCCTGTGTGCCACAAAAATGGGTTGTGGCAAGGTGCTAGGGGTTGTGGCAGATGGAGGCTGCCAAAGCTCCTCAGTCAGGATTCTCAAAACTCACCCAGGGGTGAATTTTTAAGTACCATTAGACCAGCCAGGGTTGGTCTAAGAGTACTTAGAAATTTGCCCTCTGGTTGAGATGAGCAATTTGTGGCACTATGCCATGGTCCCCCGCCCTGATCTCCCATTATATTTAATAAAATCCCTGGTAGTCTAGCTCCCCCAAGCCCTGATCCCCCATAATGTTTTACTTCATTATCCCTCGTAGTCTAGTAGCTCCCCAAGCCCCTATCTCTCATTATGATATACTGTATAGTAGTATGTATAATATACTAGTTAGATGCCTTGGTGGTCTAGCGGATCACCCCAGCCTCAACTTACTGTTAAATAATATGCCAAAATTCCTGGTGGTCTAGAATTTTTTGGCAAAAAAGGACTGTTAGGTTCACCCAGTCTGCCCAAGTGTTTCCTGCCTATTGCATTTCAGCAGACCCTAACTGGTTTCTGGTGACACTCCCCTCTCCTCTTTCCCAATAAACACCTATGCCTATCCTATGCATGCTTGAAGTCCCCCACTGTTCTAGCCTCCACCACTACTGGTGGCAGTCTGTTCCAGGCATCTACTACCCTTTCAGTGAAGAAATATTTCCACACATCTTTCCTGAACATCCTCCTCTCCAGTTTCATTGCCTGTCCCCTGGTGCTTGTGCTCATCCTCATTTCAAAGAGACTCCCACCCTGAACTCTGTTCATCCCTAA
This sequence comes from Neoceratodus forsteri, assembly GCA_016271365.2. NCBI lineage: Eukaryota > Metazoa > Chordata > Ceratodontiformes > Ceratodontidae > Neoceratodus > Neoceratodus forsteri. Next base: position 876,397,012 of record CM028131.1, on the reverse strand, counting down.
GAGATATTTTTAGGTCTCAGTCATGTCACTTCTCTTTCTGTCCCCTCTCTTCCAGGGTGTACATGTTAAGATCCCAGAGTCTTTCCTTGTAAGGCGTCCCTTGTAAATACTGCACTATTTTAGTTGCCCTTCTCAGGACAGATTCCACCCTGCCTATCTTCTTTGCGAGATGCAGTCTCCAAAAGTGGACACAGTACTCCAGATGGGGGCATACCACGGAGCGATACAGTGGCAACACACCTCCCTCCTCCTGCTGGAGATACCCCCTTGCTATACTCCCCAGCATCCCACTAGCTCTTCCCAGAGCTATGTTACACTGCACTGATACCACAAGGTCATCTGATATAATAAATCCATAGTCCCTTTCCTGTCTAGTGACTGTCAGGACCTCATCCATGCTGTACTCAGCACCAAGGTTCCTATACCCTAGGTGCATGATTTTGCACTTTGTAGCATTGAACTGTAGCTGCCATGACTTTGAACACCCCTCAAGATTCCTAAGATCCCTACACATTTTCTCAACCCCCCTGCTGATCGTCCACCCTATTATATATTTTGGTGACATCTGCAAAACGGCATACATTTCCCTCCAGTTCTTCTGCAATGCCAACTATGAAGACATTGAAGAGGACTGTGTAAGGCCCCCCCACCCTGTGTGGGGCTTAACTTATGGGGCTGTGGCCCCACTGTGTCCTGATTCTGGCTCTGGCCCCTGGTGTAGCTGAAAGTGGGACCGAGGGACTTGGCCTTAAAAGTTTTAAAGGAGCCGTGGCTTTATTTCTTTAAAGGGGAAAAGGTGTGAATGGGTGCCTATGATTTTGGGAGCCCTGGTGGGCAGAAGGGGGTCTCCAAGTAAATGAGTAGAAAGGTGCCTGACCCATTAGGACAAGCAGGGCCAGGACAAATGGAAAATAGCCCCGAAAGGACTTAACATTAAAACAGTGGGATGGAATTGAATGGCAGCTAAAAATAAATATTAATGGTGGCCCCCATAAGCTTTCCAGCCACAAAAGCTACTAGGAAGGGATCAAAGGGCACCAGAGAAAAGCCCTGGAAAGCAACAGTCAATCAAAAAGGTAGCTATGGGCTGCTATATAATAGGCTGAGCCCTGGGTTGTGGGAGGAGTCCAGACAAGACTTGAGGGAGGAGAGACTGCTGAAGGAGGCCTGCAGCAGCCAGAAGGCTAGTCAGTGTGCCATATAGGCCCCTCCATACCTAAGTCTCACTAGGCAGAATGCGTACAAGCCCTTTCTTCCGAGATGCAAAGTGATGGGACCGCTAACCTGTTTTCTATGTGGGAATGTATTTAAACAGCTGTTTAAAGTGTTTCCAGTTGTAAAACATCAGTGGAACTATGTACTGTGCCTACCAGTGTAGAAGTTTATTGGGAATGCTGAACTGTTTCCCCAGCCAGGAAGCCACTTAACCTTGCTGGGTTGGACCCTGAATAAGAAGCTGAACTGTGTTTAAGGTCCAGTGTATCCTTTAGTGCATTGTCAAGCAACTCTAGGTGACATCAAGCCTGGGTGGTGATCCCCTTGTGAAGACAATGAGAAGCCTGTGTAGAAATTTCAACAAAAGGCCTGTGATAGGTGAAGAGAAAAAAGGCCCAAGGGGCAAAGACATGAAAGGTCTATCATGGGTGAAGGGTCCAGCACTTGCTTTGAAGTTCCAGGCAGTATCTTCTGCTTTTGTAGAGACTGACTGATAGCCAGTGAGCACGGTAGTGTAGCAAATTCCTAGAGGGCCTGGGTGCAAGCTGATGTTACAGGGCCCCAGTTTTGAATAAAGATCAAAATTATGATTTGGGCCCCTCAAACCTCATGGGCCCGGGTGCCACTGCACCCCCTGCACCCTTGTAGCTACGCCCCTGAGTGAGCAGTACCACCACTATTAAGTGTTCCTTGGCACCCCCTGAGACTGTCATAAAACTGTGAGTACCTCTGAGCTGCGGCTATGGTTTTTTTTCTAAAAAGTAGTTAGTTAGCTAGATATTTAGAAGGGGTGAACTCCTGGGCAAGAGTTGTTTAATCTGCTGGAAATTCCCAGGCAGAGGATTACTAAAAATATTGAGTTTACACTTGTCTGCCAACTATTTTGGGGCCCCTTATCAAGTTTTTCCTGCTCAAGTTCAAAAGACTGTTGTTCTTGCTGTATCCCAAATTGCCCTCAATCATATGTCATCTGGTTGGCCAGCAGCATTTCAGTGAGGTAACAACTGCAATTTATTTATTTAGTTATTTATTACATTCTCGGATTGACACATTTGAGCTTAATGCTCTTTATATAGGTTCCACATCAGGTGATTACAAAGACAGGTTACAATAAAATCATCAGACAACAAGCATTTAAAAATGTTTCAGTGTCAGGCAGGTAATACAAAGACAATATCACGGTAAACATAGAAAAGTGGAGACTTTAGGTAACAATTTTGAGTGACATTGTACAATATATGCCAGAGTTTGTGAATGGTTATGCAAGCTAAAACAGACAATCAGGGACAGGACAAACATAACAATAGAACGGAATCAGCCTGTGGGGCCTAGTCTGAAGGGTGAGGGAGGGATGAGAGGGGAAGGAACAGAGGAGGTGGAAGTGATGAGAGAGGGTAGTGGAGGAAGGGGAGGAGAGTAGGTGGGGGGAAAGGAGGTGGAGAGAGTGTGAGAAATGGAGGTGGGGAGGAATGAGGGTGCGAGGAAAGTAAGGGTGGTGCAGGGAAGAAGTAGACAACTATGCCAAGAGGGAGGCAGGTGTCAGACAGATGTTAGGTGCACAATAGGAAACACGCTCCAAGTAGATACATCTAGGGATGTACAGAGAGGTAAGTGTGGGGTGGAGGTGAGGAGAGAGGGAAGAGAAGGGGGCAAGGGAGGGGGAGGGATGGAGAGTGATGAGGGAGGGAGAGTGGGGAAGCAGAGGGAAGGAGAGAGGGGGATAGGAGGAGAGATGTGGCCAGATACGCCAAGAAGGAGGCAAGGGTCAGACGGTCTTAAGTGCCAGTAGGAAACATTCATCCAAGTAGTACATCTAGTGGAAGCACTCACAGGTGGCATTTGCTAATAGGTGTTGCCATAGTTTATGTTTAAGAGACAAATGTTGCTAATGAGGTTATGTCATTTCGTAGAGTGATGAGCCAGAATGGAGATCTATATGCGAAGGATCTTTGACCATGGGAAGTGTGACAACATGGAATTTTGAAGATCTGGTTGTCAGAGCTTCTGGTACAGCGTGGGTTGTAGTATGGGATAAGAAGCTTCTGAACAACAGGGTGCATCAAACCTAGGTTTACTTTCTTTGCAAGAAGGCATGTTTGGTACATAATTCTGCTATTATACTGAAGCCAGTTTGCCTGGGCATACAGGTCACAAGTGTGGGTTAGATGAGCAGCATCGGTGAGGAGTTGGCATGCTTTGTTCAAAGCTGTTTTGATGCAGCGAAGGGATGTGTCAGTGGCAGATCCATAGATAACAAGCTCATAGTCTGTAAGTGAGACAGCAGGGCTCTGTATAACTATTTTCAGGGCTTCCGAGGTCAGACTATGCTTGTGCCTGTAGAGCAGCCCAATGTGCATATTGACTGCTTTGGTAATATTGTCAATATGAAGGGCGTAAGACAGAGTGCTGTCAGTAGTAATGCCCAGGTATTTAAAGTGCTATACTAGTTCCAGAGGAGTGCCCTCATCATTAGTGATAGTAAGAGGGAAGAACTTGTGCCTGTTTAGAGAGCTAGAAAAAAGCATAGTCTTTGTCTTTTTACAGTTCATTATGAGCTTGTGCTCACTGAACCATTTCTTAATGCTTGCAAAGCCTAATTGTAGCTGGTTTTTGAGAAGCTTTGGGTCTGGATTACTGGTGAAAATAACAGTGTCATTGGCATAAAATAGGATATGACCATGGCATGAGTTTGGGAGCTTGTTTAGGAAGATGCTAAGCAGGAGCAGTTCCAGGATGGATCCTTATGGGACTCCAGAACAGATGGGCCTACTTTTCGAGATGACATCACCGATCTTAACCTGTTGTAACCAGTTATCAAGGTAGCTTTTAAACCAATTTGTGGTGTCAATGGAGAGTCCAATGCTGGTAAGCTGGTCGATCAGTAGTGCATGACTGACCATGTCAAAGGCTTTGGTTAGGTCAATGAAAGTTGTGCCTACCAGGTGTCCTTGATCGAGGGAGTTATGGATGAAGCCAGGGAATTCCAGTAAAACTGTGATCGCGCTATGCCCATTCCTGAACCCATGTTGTTGGGGACACTGTAATTGATACTTTTCCAGATACTGTACAAGTTGGTCTGCCACTATTTGCTCAAGGGCTTTCGAAAGCAGGGTGAGAATGGTGATCAATATGTAGTTACTGTGAAGGGCCTTATCCCCACTTTTATGTGTAGGTGTCACTACGGCAGCTTTCCATTTATGCAGGAATTGTGAGTATCTATGAGTCAACTTGATTATTTTAATAAGGGGTGCTAGAATTTCATCCAAGGTGAGGTTGATGAGTTTAAGATCAAGGGTATCCCCACTAAATCTTGATTTCCCAACCACCTTCTGGAAATATTTTCTAACATCACCCTCCGAGATTGCTTTGAAGTAGAATGGCAGGTGGTTAAGGGACTGGTCTGTCTTCCTGTGGTTGACTTTTGTGGAGGTAGGGTTAAAGAAATCAGGTGGGAGGACACTACTGAGGTTGGTAAAAGCCTTATTGAAAGTGTTTGCGATAAGTCTTGGATCAAGAGAAGGTGTACCATCAGTTATGAGCATGGAGGGAGCAGGTTTTGGGACTTTTCCTGTGACATCTTAAAGGTGGACTGTGACAATCCTTATTGCTGTAGTAGAAAAGTGGGTGCACATGTGGAGGTGGTACTTGGACTGTGTGGGGGACAACTGTTGTAAATAAAGTTATTTGCTTCTATGTTTTTGCTTCCTCTTTTTCCCCTGCCGTATAAAAAATCTGAGATTGGTTCACTTTATAATACTCACTCATGGTTATTGCTTGACGTGTATTTGTACTGTGTGGGGACAATCTTACTGTGTGTGTGTTGGAGGGAAACTAATATGTTCATGATGGGAGGTTAGGGCCACATTAGGAAGCCTTTATATACCCCACCTCAGATGGAGGCACCAAAACCTGTTTCTGGTGGTCTATTTGTATACTGTACCCAAAAGAACCCAGGCCGACCCCAAGATAGGTCAGTTTGTAAGGGGGAGCTGGGTGTGCACGACAAAATGACTCCCCTTTACATGTGGAGGCACTGCTGTGATCCTCCCACACCAAAAAACAAGTACCCCCAAAAATGGGAGTCCCAAAAAACAGAAAGATTGTTCTGCAGAATTGCCCTGGAGGATTTGGAAAAGGAACAATGGCACTCCAAGACTTCAAAGATTGGTGCAGAGGGGAGCAGCTGGACTGTAAAAAAGCCATCTTAGTGATTGGGATTTCAGAAAGGTTTGAAAGGCCCAAAATTGTTGATCAACTGCTGGCATGGGAATGTGTTGGCAAGTTAATGGTTCAAGAACTAAGGTTTGACTGTACCAGTAAAATTGTAAGTGCTTTGATCAAGAGTGATACTGAAATTTATGTTGCCAAGCTGCCTACCACGTTCTCCTCATGGGGGGATGGGTCCCCCTGGACCATACTGACTCATAACAGTGGCAAGGAAATGCCTAAGCGTCCCTCAGATGCAGAGGGTTTTAAAGTAAAATCTGAAACAAGGTTGAAGTCAAAGGGGAAGACCTCCCAAGAAGTACAACAACTGTATAAAGCTGACGGTGTTGCCCCACCTGATCAACCCCAGCTTGGTTTGTTGCTTGGGCACTGGAGAGAGGAACAGGATCTTACCTGAGGCTAAATCTCTTCTCTGAGAGAAAACCAGTGCCACCTGGAGAGGTTGATTTTGGAACATGAATGAGTCAAGCCACTCCAATGGTACAAGATCCTCATTGTCCTGAAGCCGAGAAGAGACGTCGGCTGTGGAAGAGTTTGAGACGACCTGCTATGGATGGCATTGTAGCTTTGCAAGCTACCCAATCTGACGCTTCTGCCCAGATGTACCTCAATATACTGGAAGGCATGTTCAGAAGTACTGACAGTGGCACACGCATTCTGAGAAAGCTGCACGAGACAGTACAATGCAAAAGTAAGAAGCTGTCCAAATATATGATACGTCTTGAGCAACTGATGTAGGCAGCTTTCTGTAAGGGAGCAGTGACTGCCCAAGAGACAAATAGACTGCAGTTGGAACAAGTCCTAGAGGGAGCTGGAGACTCAAAAATTCTCCTGATGAATCTGCATTTGGAAGAATGGTTAAGTAACCCCCATTCCTATGGTGAACCGATACATGAGGTCAGATAGAAGAAGTTGAGCTGCACAGCAAAGCCTAATGGCAGCACCTCTGAGAAAAATAGAGACTCATTCTGAAGATGCCTCAGCTGGGTGAGACAACAGTGAAACTGAGGACTTGAAAAGACAAATAAAAGAATTGACTAAACAAGTGGCTGCACTAAGGGCTCCCAGAGAACTAACTCAAAGAGAGACATTTCTGTCTTCAGTGGGTTGGAGACACTACACTGGCAGAAATTCCACCCCACCAGACACTGAGAAAGTAAACACTGCAATGACTGATGTTTTTTTCTGCTACCACTCTGGTGAAGATGGACACACAAAGAGATATTGTAAAAAGCCTGAGAATTTTGCTGTAGTGGTACAAAAGCTGCTAAAAGAAAAACGTACAGTATATTGGGATATGCCAGTGGGACCCAGCGAAGCAGCAAATTGGGATACTGAATCAGAAATGCTCCATGAAACAGGCACAACCTAGTAATGTTACTGTTACTGACCTTAACATCTGCCAAGGACTGATAGGACCATCTGCCAGGGTCCAAGCCAGACTGAAGGGGTGGATTGCACAGTGCTTCTTGATAGTGGTGCCCAAGTGATGGCTGTATTTGAAGACTGGTACCAGAAACATTTGAGTCATGTGCCTTTGCAACCTTTGGAAGGGCTGTATGTCTAGGGAGTGAGTAATCAGCCCTATTTTTATCAGGGGTACATTGTCATACAAATCATTTCTCCCAAAGTGTTGCCAAGGTCCAAGCCCCAATGGAAACTATTGTCTTGGTGTGCCCCAATACTGGAATGAAAGTTAAGACACCAGTATTGGTTGGTACCAACACAAATATGTTTCAGTGACTGACTCAGCTCTGCCAAGAGATAGAAGGTCCGCAGTCTATACTCAGCCTACAGGTACACCCCTGGATCCAAAGTGTTTTTATGAAAGGACCCTCATCTGGTAAGTCAGAGATGGAGGAAGATGACTAGGAGTGATTAGTAGAAAAGATACCCAACCTTTGGTTTTACCCCCGGGGTTCTGAGTGTGAAGTGATGGGGGGGGGGAGGAATTTGAGTCACCCACCAGAAGCCCTCTTTACATAGTGGACATGCCTACTGATGCAGAGTGACCAAATAACCTACTAGTTCAGAGAGGGGTAGTGCCTGCCCCCTATACATCTACTGGAGTTCAGAAGACTAATGTCCTGTTACGGAATGAGACTGACAAAGAAGTGACTATTTAGAAATGACAGATCTTAGCATATGTCTACCGAGCAGAGGTGGTACGACTTGCAATTATAAAACAATCCACCATTAAAAGGCTTGATTCGAACTTGTTTAATTTTGGAGACTTGCCAATACCCACATTTTACAAGCAGCAACTAAAACAGAAGGTAGCCAAGAGGGCTAATGTATTTTCCACAAGTGAGTTGGATGTTGGATGTGTCCGTTGGGAAGTACATCACATAGGTCTGAGTGACAACAGACCATTTTGAGAGAGATCCAGATGACTAGCCCCAGCAGATGTGAAAGGTGTTTGCAAGCACTTGCAGGAGTTACTAGCCGCTGGTATCATATCCAAATTGAGAAACCCGTATGCATCCCCCATTGTGATAGCCTGCAAGAAGAACAGGGCTGTCCACTCATGTATTGACTATTGGACTTTGAACAAGTGCACTATTACAGACCAGTTTACTGTACCACATGTGGAAGATGCTCTGGTCTGCCTCACAGACCTTAAATGATTTTCTGTCATGGATTTGTGAAGCAGGAATTACCAGAGTCCCATGGCCGAAGAGGACAAAGAAAAAACAGCCTGCAGTTGTGTCCTGGGATTTTATCAGTTTGAAAGGATACCACAAGGCGTATCAGGAGCACCAGCAACTTTCCAGAGATTGATAGAAAAAGCTTTGGGAGACAAGAATTTGCTGCAAGCAATAGCTTACCTGGATGACCTGATTGTTTTCGGGTGAACCCTAGAAGAACATGAGGAACATTTGATGAAAGTACTGGATTGACTCAGAGGATTTGACCTCAAAGTATCAGTCAACAAATGTCCATTCTGCCAACCATCTATGAAATAGGTTGGGCACATTGTTTCAGCTGAAGGAGTTCAAACCGATTCTGACAAGGTCAAGGTCCTCACTACCTGGCCTAGGCCTCATAATTTGAAAACTTTACAGTACTTTCTTGGTTTCTATTGTTATTGCCAGAGATTTGCCCAGAATTTCTCCAAGGTGGTCCAACCACTTATGAATTTACTGCAGGGGTGCCCCTCTACGAACTACAAGAAGCAGAAGGGGACGGAAATGCCCCCAAAGATGCACTACAAAATTAACAAATCATTTGGAGACCGATGGGATAAGGATTGTGAAAATGCAATTTGAGAGATAATCAAGAGACTCTCTGAGGGTCCTGTGTTGGCATTTGCTGATCCTACTTAACACTATTTTCTGCACACAGATGCCAGCCTGGATAGGCTGGGCACTGTACTGTATCAAGAGTATCCAGAGGGACTGAGATCCATTGATTTCACCAGCTGGAGCCTGACACCAAGTGAAAACAGCTACCCAGTGCACAAACTAGTTTTTAGCTTTAAAATGGGCCATCACAGATCAGTTTCATGATTACATCTATGGAGCCAAATTCACGGTAAGAACTGACAACAATCCTCTTACCTATGTCAACACCACTGCTAAGTTGGATGCAGCGGGTCACCGCTGTTTCTCTGCCCTTTCCATGTACAACTTTACACTAGAGTATCACAAGGGCATGAACAATACAGATGCTGATGCCCTGTCTCACAGACCTCATACTATAGATGAGACACAGTGGGCTCATATGATCCCTGCAACTGCGAAAGCCTTACATACAACATTTATGAATGAAGATAGCGAGATGCCTGTTTGCCAGACCAAAGCCATTGAAGCTATGGGAGCCCATCCCGGTGCTATACCTGAAGCCTACTACAACTTTGAAGGTTTGGACATCAGTCATTTGCCCCAGCCAAAATGGAGAGAACTAAGATGGTCGTAGCAGCAAGAGTTTGTTATGAGAGGGGTAATCTCAGCTTTAGGAAAAAGGAAACTTGTGTGAAGCCGATTCATTGGCCCAGAATGGTATCACATGTGGAACAGCACTGCAAGAATTGTGCCAGGTGTGTTCAGAGAAGGACTTTGCCCCAGAAAACAGTACCTCAAGTGAATATTAAAACCAGTGAACCTATAGAACTAGTGTGTATGGATTTTTTGTCACTGGAACCTGAGATTAAAGATTATAGCCACATTTTAATCATCACTGACCACTGTACAAGGTATGTGCAGGCCTACCCAACAAAGAATCAGACAGCCCAAATTTGTTGTGCAGAAACTTGAGGAGTTTGTAATTCATTATGGTATACCACAGGATACTCACTCCAGTCAACGGCCAGACTTTCAGAGCCACCTAGTGAAACAGTTTCTTGCTGCACATGGCATCCAGCAGTCACGCACTACTCCTTATCATCCACAAGGGGATCCTTAACCTGAAAAGTTTAATTGTATCTTGTTAGATATGTTAGGTATGCTAGACTCTGAACAGAAAAGAAATTGGAGTCAGCACATCCCCAGACTGGTGCACGCCAACAATTTTACTAGAAACAGTGTTACAGATGCTTCACCTTACCTTTTGATGTTTGGCCAAGATACCCACCTGTGAACTGACATAGCTTTTGGAGTGTCTGTGGATGAAACTTCAAAAGAATCCTACCCTGAATACACAAAACTCTTAAACAAAACAACTGAAAGAAGTCTACCAATTGGCTGCTGAAGCCGCCGGAAAAGTTAGCACTGCAAAGAAACTTAGGTATGATCAGAAAGTGCGTCATCAAGTTTACAAAGTTGGAAATAGAGTTCTCCTAAGAAATCTTGGCCTCCATGGACAACACAAGATAGATGACTGCTGGTCTTCAGAACCTTATGTTGTAACTGAAATGTTAACTGATTTATCTTTGTACCATATTCATCAAGAACGTGGCCAAGGAACTGTTAAAACTGTTCACCGTAACTACCTTCTGCTTACCGATCAGCTCAAGTCCACTTCAAAGATTGTAACAGAGCTTGGGCCGAGACCTGCTAGAACCAGGAGTTGGAATCAACCCAATGAAAAGATGGCCTCTACATCTACTTGCGGCACCATGTGCAGTGACCCGGTTCCACCATCTGCCACAAATGATAGTGCAAACATTGAGGTGGAAGAGGAAATATACTGATATCAACCTCCTGCAGAAGTTTCTAGAGAAACAGTGACCCCTATGGACTGGCCAATAGTGAGTTGTGAAGAGGCAGATTCCTTGTACTGTTTTAATCCAAATGCAGAAACATCAGTGCCAAGTACAACCCCAGCTCCAGGTCAAGAAGTACCTTTTGTGGATATGGATGTAGAAGCATTGGTGGAGGACTTTGCATCAGAGACTGATCAGACACTGCTGTTCCAGACCAGGCCCCGCTGCTGGACACAGTGCCTGGAGGAGGCAGTGAGCACCCTGCTCCTATGGAAAATGCAGTAGTCCCCCTAAAATCTAGCAAAGCATGTAAACCAGCCATGAGATTGACCTATGACTAGGCTCCTGGACTGACCTCTTTTGTATTTAAGGGGTTTGATATATGTGTGCGGTCTTTGGAAGTATAAGTGTCCAGTGATGATTACTGGCTTAAATTAGTGCCCTGGGTTCCTTGAGAATGCTCGACTAGTTCCTTTTGTTCCCAGGCTGAATTATAGTTAGTACAACCCTATTTTGGTTACAGAAATACTGCACCGAATGTAATATAGAAACGAGGAATCTCTGATCTTTTCTTTGTTTTTTCTTTGCTGTTTTAGGGTGGCTGGGGCTTGAATAGGGCTACTACATACAGCTGTCCAGCTTGGGTGGTGATGCCCACCTCTGCACCACCTGAGGAGTGAGTGGGCATTGGTGGTGCAATACCTCTGGCCTAAGTACTCCTGCAGCTAATGGTATTTTTGTTCTGGTGTCTGTTAGAGTGGTTACTTTGTAATACTCAAATTGATTACATTGGTAGGAGTGGAAGGGGGATAGGTGGTATGGGGTATATTGTTCAAAATATTTCTACAAATGGGAGTGTTGGTACTTTGGGGTTGTCAAATTAGGTTTTTGTATGAGAGTTTAAGGTGTGGGATTTACTACAGGTTTATACTATGGGGGATGGTTTAGATAAGTTGCTGCATTACTGGGGGGGGGGAGAATTATGGCCCCTGTTTTCTAGTGTTCATAATGTTATGTAGGGTACTGGGTATTTCTATTATAATTATGTATTAATCTAACAACATCTACTTTTTCTGGCCTAGGATGTCTGGGCGGTAATTCACACTTTATTTAATTCTCTGCCATTTACATTTTATTTTTCTTTGTCATGGCTAACTAAAGAATTTTACCACAGAATGTTTAAGGTTGAATATCCCTATTGAATGTAAACTGATTTTATCATATTTGAGGTCCTGAAATGGTGACATTATTTTTTTTACAGGAAACTCATTTGTTGAAGAAGGATGTAGAGACTTTGGTTATAGGGTGGATGGGTAAGGCTTTCTCTAGCTCATTCATCTCCAAGAAACACAGGGTTTCTGTATTGATTAAGCGGGGTTAAATTTTAAATGTTGAAAAATGGTGTACTAACAAAGAGGGTCAGTGGATCCTGTTGATGGGGAGACTGGATAAAGTACAGATGTTGTTAGTTAATTTGTATGCCCCTAATGAAGATCCACCAGATTTCTTTGCACATTTAGCACAGGCTATCGCTGACTGGTACTGTCACCCTATGGTGGAAATTATTGGGGGGGATTTTAATTTGGTGTTGGATCCCCTTCTGTACCAGTCACCTATTGAAAAGGGCCCTCCCTCTCATCAATGATTCAGGGGGGTGCTTACTCATATTTGTGCTGAATTTACAACTTTAAGTATCTTGGCATTACCCTCGATAGTCACCTATCCTATCAGGAACATATCAACACAATATCAAGGACTGTCTGCATGAGGCTAGGGCTTCTTTATAGACACAGGCATAGCATGACCAAATATGCACTCTGCCCTGCCATCACTAGCTCCATCGTCTCTATCATTGACTTTGGGCTCATTATCTATGGTGCTGCCACTAACACTTCACTTAGGAGAAAAAGTGTTGCTCGTAATAAGGCATGCTGCCTCGTCATGGGTGCCCACCACTACACTCACACCTGCGATCTTTATACTGCACCAAACTGAATGAAATTGCAAGGCAGAGTCTTCTACCAAACTTGCCTTTTCACAAAAAAGGTTAGTTTTGGGCTACCCCTCCACCCCACTCCTGCCGCTTCTCCTAAGGAACAACAACCTCTTTTTACCATCTGAGGAACATCGCCCGGGTGAAGCACCTGGTTCCTCTAGACGATCTTTCTATTCTGGTCCTCGCCTTCGTTACCTCCCGCCTTGACTACTGCAACGCCCTTTACCTGGGGCTACCGGGGGTTGAGATTCGCCGCCTGCAGCTAGTGCAGAATGCGGCAGCCAGGCTGCTGACTGGCTCTTCTTGGTCCAGTCATATAACGCCTGTGCTCCGCGGACTGCACTGGTTGCCAGTTTGCTGGCGAATCACCTTCAAGGTCGGTTTGCTGACCTATAAGGCCCTACATGATCAGGGACCTGTTTACCTGAAAGATCTCCTTCGTCCCTACTGTCCCCCCCTCTCTCCGATCCACTGACGAGGGATTGCTAGAGATTCCCAGGGTTCATTTAAAAACTTCAGGGACCAGATCTTTTAGTTTTACGGCCACAACTCTGTGGAATTCTCTACCTCATCAGGTGTGAGATAGCCCGACTGTCCAAAGTTTTAAAGAATCCTTAAAAACCTATCTCTTTAGCAAAGCATATAATGATTTCTGAATATTGTTGTTTAGTTTAATTTTAAAAATGGTCTTAATTATTGTTTTATTTTGTATTGTACAGGTGCCTTGGTTTTAGAAAGGTGCCTTATATAAATAAATAAAGATTGAGATTGAGATTGAACAACTTACACTGTACCAGAAGTACTTCCAACCCCACCTTCCTAGTTCCTTTCTGCCATACTGCACAGGCCCAAAGAACATTCATGTATATGGCACCCAGCCAACTTAACAACCTCCCACCAAACCTCCTAGCTGTCTCCAGGCCTGGGCCATTCAAATCTAAACTTAGAATGCATTCCTTGAAACTTAACAGTTGCAATTGCACCATCTAACTACCCTGCTCTCTCCCTCCTTACCAATACCTATCTCCTTTTTCCTCTCTCCTACCCCTCCCTCTCCCCATCCTCTTTTCCACCCCTAGCCTTGCTCCCATTCTCAAGCCTCCTATCACCACCATTTCCACACAAGACTACTGCCCTGGTGCTGCTCTCCCTCCCATTTGTTCCCCCTTTACCGCCTCTTGACTTCCCCTGCCCCTGTATTTCTGCAGCCCCCTCCTCCCTTAGTCTCTTTCTGCCACCCTTAGTCACTTCCCCTTGTTCTCTCTGTTCCCTTTTCTTGGCTAACCCCTTCCAGTTTCTACATCTATCTCCTACCATGCTGTCTCCACTCCTCACCACTGCACTTACCTCAGAGGTCTTTAGACTTTACCCCCCCCCCCCATAGTACAAAGCCTACATCGGGTTGCTTAACTTTTCACCCTCCATCTGATTTCCCCACATTCCCTACTCACCAACCCTTGGCCTTGCCTCCTGAAGCCCTTGACAAAGTCATCTCTCTGACCACTTCTTGTCATATGTCAACTGTTGGTATTCGTAATGATCATTTGTAACCAATTGGAACTTGTATCATGTAATTCTGAAGCCTTGTACTCACTGGAACATGGTATCACTTACTTTTATATTTTATCTTCTTTCTACTTGTACTCTGAATTCTGTACCTGATCACCCTGTCTGTTGTACAATGTATATTGTTGCTTGTTTCTGTCATTCTATGATGTGAGGCCTTTGTAAACGAGCCCCGTGCTCAAAGGTTGTAATTCTAAGACTTCAATAAAATAAAATAAAAATTAAAAAATGTTGCTTGATTGTTAGAGGATCCTCAACCCAGATACCCATGAGTTTTCCTTTTGTTCTCCCCGTTTTCAAACCTGCAGCAGGTTGGACTATTTTCTCTGCAGTTCATTTATACTGTCGGACCTTCTGGAGATATCTGTCATGCCTATTACTTTATCTGATCACACTCCCATAAGTTTTGGGTGGGTTCTGAAGCAGTATGTGCCTAGATCACCCCAATGGTGTTTTAATCCAGCTTTGCTTTGTGGAGATGAGTTTAAACAGTGGTTACAAGGGGAAATTGATTGTTATTTCTCCATGAATACTTCTTTGGAGGTTTCCTCTTCCACCCACTGGGAAGCATTTAAGCCCTTTATCCAAGGGTGTATAATTTCCTATGCATCCCATGTTAATAGGAAACGGAGGTCAGAGATGGAGTCCCTTACGAGGCATATTAAACAGTTAGAGGGGGAAATTTATGTCTCACCATCCATTGATGAAGCAAAAGTGCAGGAATCAATGCCTGTAAATATCAGCTGAATACTATCTTTCAACAAAAGGCCCACAGGGCAATTTTCTTTATAAGGCAATCTTTCTGGGAATTGGGGGACAAAGCAGGGAAGGTTTTGGCTTACAGGTTATGGCAGAAATCCATGGAGGATCAAATTTTGTATCTGGGGGGAGAATATGGGCAAATGGTTACAGATGCAGATCAGATGGCCAGGAATATTCAAGCTTATTATTTAGAATTGTGTAAATTCACAGTTAACCTGTCAATGACAGATTTTGAAACTTTTTTTGACAAGAATCGATTACCTAGCCTACCATGGATGTTGGCCTCAGTGCTGGAAGCTGATATTACTCTATTGGAAGTTCAGCAAGCTATCGGGCATTAGCTCCTGGCAAAGCCCCAGGGCTGGATGGGCTTAGCACTGATTTTTATCAGGCATTTGAAACACATCTTTCCCCTCGGCTGTTGGGTCTTTTTCACTCTATCAGAGAGTCTGGCATAATGCCACCCACTATACAGGAGGCCATTGTCACTGTCCTACCTAAACCCAGCAAAGACCCTACATTATGTGTTAATTAAAGGCCAATATCATTGTTAAACGTTGATTACAAATATTTGGCCAAAATATTAGCTACTCATCTGGAGAAAGTTCTACCTCTATTAATCAGTAAATCCCAGTCTGGTTTTATGAAGAGTAGACAGGGCAGAGACAAGCTCTGTGCAGTACTTAACCTGATACAGATGGCCACCAGAGGCCCAGACTCAGCTGCTCTGGTGGAGATCGATGCTGACAAAGCACTCAACTCTGTTGAATGGAGTTATCTGCAGTTTGTTCTCACCAGGGTGGGTCGAGAGCCTCGGTTCCAGTATTGGATCAGTTCCCTTTACTCAACACCCCTTGCCAGAGTTCTGTCAAATGAAGTGTTATCAGATCCCATTCCATTGTTTTGGGGCATGAGACAGGGCTGCCCCTTGAGCCCTCTATTATTTTTACTGGCTAGTGAGCCATTGAATTTGGCTTTGAATCAGCACCTGGATATACATGGCATTTCAATGAGTGGAAGGGCTTTCTGCACCTTACTGTATGCTGCTGATCTTCTTTTGATACCGTTAAAAGTTGAGATCTCACTTACAAAAGCTTGAGAAGTTATAGATTCCTTCAGACTTATATCCGGTATACAGGTCACCTGGGGGAAAACGGAAATATTGCCCCTCTACAATGAGGATTATGAGTGGGCCTCCATGGGTTCCTCTACTTTAAAATGATCTCCCTCAGGGATAAAATACCTGGGTATGTTTATTTCTAGTCAACCAAAAGAAATGTGTTTTAAGAGTATATTGGATGCATTAGAAGAAATTTCTGTTAATATGCGTAGATGGAAGAAACTTCACTTGTATTTCCCGGGCAAGATTGCTACTATTAAAATGATGTTTTTTCCCCAATTATATTACAGTTTCAGTAATCTCCCAATGGTTATTCCTGTGGGGTTATGGAACAAGGTAGACAGATTACTCTCAAGTTTTATTTGGGATGGGAAATCCCCCAGCTTTAGCAGGAAGACACTCTGTGCACCCAGTGTTTGGGGGGGGGATGGAATATGCCACAGTCCTGGGCCTATCAGTTGTGCAATGGTGTGAAACAGACCTTGAATTGGTTTCAACCTTAGTTCCAGAGTTCCCCTCTATGGGTCAGAACTGAACGAGCCTTGTTACGGGATATCCCTCTGACAGTTGTATTGAAAACCCCTTCATGGGCGTTTCAGGGGGAGACACTTCCCATGAGTTTTTCGAGACAGGTGTGGGCAAAATATTTGAAGATGTTGGGGTGGGATTTCAGTTATTAGGGTGTATATGAAGCCCTATGGAGTAATCCTGCCTTACAGGTAGGTGACTCCTCTATATATTGGCATACGTGGGCATCCAAAGGTATTCAGGTGTTAATAGATTTACTCAACCAGAAGACTGGCTCTTTGCTCTCTTTTCGGGATTTGCAGGTTGTTTATAATATTCCTCAGAATGACCTGTGGTAATATTTTCAACTACTATGTACTCTTTTCCAAGTTTTTAAATCTTCTTGGGTTTGTAATACTGAGTTCACCACTCATTTATATAAATGGTATGAGCTCTCGAGAGGTCATACCAGCTTATTGTATAAAGAATTGTGAAGATTCACTCTTCCTGATTAGGAGTCTCATAGAACTTTGTGGTAGGAGGATTTCCAGGTTATGCTGGACCAGGAGAGATGGGTTAGGGTTGAGGCAAATAGGGCCTCTCCTGGTCCAAAAATTGCTGTTCATCCAGAAGAAGGTGTTGAGTAGATGGTATTGTACTCTGGAAAAATTGGTTAAAATGGGCTTATTAGGGTTGGACTTATGCTGGAGATGTAAATCAGGAGTGGGTATGATTTTCTATATTTTATGAGATTGTCCAATGTTAAAAGATTGGTGGGCAGGTATTATTAGTTTATTGGAGAGGAACTTATGATTTTCTATTTCACACTCCCCTAGGTTTTGGATCTTGGGGGATCCAGGGCTTCTGGATATGCAGACTCTGGCATGCAAGGTTTTGATTTATTCAGCTGGTTTGGAAGCCAAAAGGCTCCTACTTTTGCACTGGAGAAACTCAACCATTCCCCCTTTAATCCAATGGGAGTAAGCAGTTTACAAATTTACTTCTTACTACCAGGCCATTTTCTGGAGAAGGAACTCACTTCCTAAATTATATAAGATGTGGGGCAAGTGGTTAATATATTTGAGGTTTAAGAATGGGTATAATGCTGGGGATGCAATATTAGCTGGTACGAATCATTGAATGTTTCTTTATAATTGGTATAGTTTTATGACACCTTTGGGCTAAATGGTGTCAGTACTCTTTTTATGTTTTTAATTTGTGCTTAGTGTAGTGTTGACCTTAGACTTGATTAGTATGCAAACTTAGATTTCATTACTGGTTGAACTTTCATGTTTTCCCTTCATAAGATATGTAACAATAATTATTGTCCTTCTTAACTACCTTTTGATGGTTTTTCAATGTGTATTTCAGCATGGTTATAATTTTGAAATTTCTAATAAAACATTTATATACAAAAAGAGATTGACTTATGACCTCCTGGGTGCCTCATCTGAAATCCCTATTCAAGTGGTACATAAGTATATGGTGCCCACTGATTACTCCTCGCCCATGCTAGACCACTACCATACTGAATTGCATGTTGGGTTTTAAAAAGGTACTGATAGTATGTCTAACTGGGTCAAAATGATGGCAAATGTGCTGTTGATAGGGTCACATGCATTAGAACTGATGCATAACTGATAGAAAGGATGCTGGTATGTAGTTAGAAAAGTAAAATAATACTGATATGTTTGAAATGATTGATAGTTAGGAATTAATTTTGTAGACAGAAATGTTCAAAAAATGTTCATGTGCACACTGCCACATGGATTTTATAAGCAATAAGGTAGTTTAGTCGAGGACATCAAGATTATGGGGGGGGTATGAAAGGCCCCCACACTGTGTGGGGCTTACTTTATGGAGCTGCAACCCCACTTCATTCTGGTTCTGACTAAGGTCCCTGGCATAGCTGAAAGTGGGAACTGAGGGCTTCTGTAGTCCCTGTGACCACGGTTGCTGAAATCTTCTATTCCTTGGCCCCGTGGTAGAAGGGAACTGAGCTCCTTGGGCATTGCTGTACCTCTGGCCGCTGTAGAGACAGTGGATTGGCATGGGGAGAAGCCATGAAGGAATGGACCAAATAAGGTAAACAAAAAACATGGCCGCTATGTGCAGTTTGAGGATTCCCGACCATAAAAATTTTATAGGAGCTTTGGCTCTATTTCTTTAAAGGGGGAAAAAGGAGCAAACAGGTGCCTATGATTTCAAGAGCCCCAGTGGGCAGATGGGGACTCACAGCAAACAAATAAAAAAGTTCCTGGCCCCATTAGAGCAAGAGGAGCCAGGACAAATGAACAATAGCCCCTGACAGGCATTAAAATTAAAACACTGTGGCTGAAATTGATGGGCAGCTAAAAGTAAACAGTATTGGCAGCCCCCAAAAGCTTTCCAGCCATAAAGGCTGCTGGGCATGGATCAGAGGGCTCCACAGAAAACCCGGGAATGCAGCAGCCAATCAAAGAGGGAGCTATGTGCTGCTATATAATAGGCTGAGCCCTGGGTTCTAGGAGAAATCCAGCCATGACTCGAGGGAGGAGAAACTGCTGAAGGAGGGCTGCAGGAGCCAGAAGGCTAGCTGGTGTACTGTATAGGCCCGTCTGTTCCTAAGTCTCTCTAGGCAGAGTGCCTACAAGCCCTTTTTTCCAAGATGGAAAGTGATGGGACGGCTAACCTGTTTTCCAAGTGGGAATGTATTTGAATGGCTGTCTTAAGTGTTTCCAGTTGTAAAAAGATATTGTATCTGTGTACTGTACCTTCCAAAATGGAAGTTTATTGGGACTGCTGAACTGTTTTTCCAGCCAGAAAGCCACTTAATCGGGGTGGGTTTGAGCCTGAATAAGAAGCCAAACTGTTTAAGTTCCCATGGACCATTTAGTGCCTTTTCAAGTAACTCTCAGTGACCATAAGCTTGGGTGTGTCAGCGGGTAGTGGGTGAACAGGTAGACAACACTCAGAAAATTCAGGTTAACACACAAACTTGGTGGTTTTATTGAACAAGAACAAAAATAATAAGCTAAAAATACTTTGAAACAGCAATTTCATCAGGATATAACTTCTCTTTATAGTACTGCAAATCCTATTGCTGGTACTTCACTTCTAAGCAATTTGGATTTGTTTGGACATAACAGCTTGCATGTCCTCCTCTAGCTCCAATGTGAGCCCTTATGGACTACAGATCTTCTCTGGTCTGAATCTGTGTCAAATCTGATTTCCTATGCCTAGCAGTGGGGTTTTTATAACCATCCAGTCCATGATGTGATTAGCCCCTTTTTGCATAACACAGAATAAACAGTTTCCCGCAAAAGTTTTACATACAAAATAAGTGCAGAATGCAAGCAATATGTATAACAATGTAGAAATTCAGGAAAAACATTTAAAAACTGGGTTCTGTGTTTTTTAAAATAGCGATGCATAAACAATACATCTTAATACACCTGTAACTCCTCCTATAACTCTGACATCATGGACCTCCCATTTCTGGGTTTTTAGAGCTACAGTGGGTGAAGCCCTGCAGATGTTTTGCTTTGAGAAAAGGACTCCCTACATAAATTACCTTCCAAACAACATGATAGAGTGTTACAAATAGTGTCTTCCACTGAAGCCTCATTATTATGTTGCCTGTGTGTGTATGGGGGGTTGAGAACACCACTTTTCCTCTGGCTTAAGAAGTTAATTGAGCCCTCCCCAGTACTGCCTTGTCTTGCAAGTTGAAACCTCCAACAGTTGAGCCCTCCCCAGTACTGCATTTTTTTGCTAGTTGAAACCTCCTCCAAAGTGTTTTATGGGCCTTTTGTTTGTTAAGTTTCAGTGCTTAATTTACTACCTTTTGCAAACTGAGAAACTCCTGGTTTGCTCGTATCCCCTTCCCACTCATTCTGAGGTATGAATTCCTTTGTTAGCCATTGGATGACCACAGCTGCAAAATGATTACAGTTGTCTACAAGCACTGTCTTCTATGCAATTGAATCAGCACACACACACACACACACACACTCACACACATGTGTGCAATACCCTAAGCAGAATACATCTGGCTAAGGTATCAATATTTAGGAAACTTATGACACTTACCCAAGACTAGCAGTGTGACTCCTGGCTGCTGTGTTCTCTCTGCTGTGGCTGAGATGTAATAAAGACCCTGTAACAAGACACTGGCCTCCTGCAGGGGCTATTAGACATCAGAACAAAGGGCTCCGTGGGAAGACTCTCTGGGACAAGATGCAATAAAAGAAACCTGAATGGCAGCCCCCAGGTGCCATAAAACAGCCAGGGAAAGTTAGAAAAAAAAATGCCTCTCACAGCCTAAGCAGAAAAAAAAAACACTGGGAAGAAGTAAGAACACACAAAAAGTAATAATACATATATTTTCCCGATTTTAACATGCAGTTTTCCTTTAATAATACACAGCAAGGTGTGGGTTGGGCTGGGATTTACCCACACCTGGCAAATGACCAACAATGCCAGGTGTGTATAAGTCCCAGTGCACTCCACACTGTGCGGTGGATTACTGTGACTGTACAACTGGTATGAAATAAAGAATTAAAAAAAACATTATTAAAATATTCAATTTCTAGAGTGGAATATAGGTGCAAAGGGGATGAGGTATTGGGCTCATCTTTAGATGTCAGCTGTCCAGGCATATCCCTGTCTAAATCAGTCTTATCTTAAATCAAGGCAGTAGCCATTTAACAGAACCATGAGACTGAAACTGATTCTGCAATTGATAAAGCTGTGCTTGGCAGTATATAGCTAGCCATACTCTGGCATCAATTTCTGTCTCAAGGTTTTTTAAAATGTTTTCTGCCTTTATTTATTACTTTGTTGCAGAGATGTCAAAATTGATATTGCGGGACAGCTGACAGCTGGGTAGCCCTTCACACCTACATAAAAAAGAATTTATAAGACATTACCTCCTGACTTATAGGGTTGTTATTCCCTTGGTTTCTTCCACAAACTTTGTTCATCTTAACAAATTTGAATTGATTAGACCAGAATCTTGGTCTAATTTAAAGCAATTGCATGACACAGGTTTACTACGTAGAACTCCTCAATGCAGCACTAAATATAGAGAATACTGGATGGTCAACTATGCACAACCAGTGTCTTCTGCCACAGAGGGGTTCTGAATCCCTCTGACCAGGAGATCGAAGCTCAACAGGTCCATGGGAATCAGAATGCCAAGGTGACAGAACACATTGGTTATGCATAAAGTTGCTCATCCTGTATTTTTATAGTGTATAGTAGTATTATGTAAAATGTATCAGTTGTGTTTTTTCTCTCTTTCATAATAAAACTGACTTGTGAAGTCTCTAGAGGTTCCACCACCCTTTCTGTGAAGAACTACCTCCTCATGGTACCCCTTAGTCTACCCCTTCCAACCTCATGTCATGCCCCCTCATTCCTAGATATCTCCTTTTCTGAGAGATTCTACCTTCCAGCACCCTATTTGTGCCTTTTAGATATTTGAAGGTTTCTATCATATCACCCCTGTCTCTTCTCTTCTCTTCTCTTCTCTTCTCTTCTCTTCTCTTCTCTTCTCTTCTCTTCTCTTCTCTCTTCTCTTCTCCAGAGTATATATATTGAGGTCTCCCAGTCTCTCCTCATATGACATTTAGCGCAGGCCCTGCACCATCTTTGCTGCCTTTCTTTACTGCCTCCACTCTGTCTACATGCTTACGGAGATACGGGCTACAAAACTGGATAGCATATTCCAAATGAGACCTCACCAGTGATCTGCACAGTGGCATCACCACCTCCTTTGTTCTGCTGGTGATACCTCTCCCTATGCACCCCAGCATCCCACTGGCACTTCCCATAGCCTTGGTGCATTGTTTAGCCACCTTTAGGTCATCCAGTATGATTACCCCCAAATCCTTTTCCTGTTTGATGACCATCAGTCCCCGACCCCATAATCCTCCCCATGGTTCCTGCAACGCAAATGCATGATTTTGCACTTTTTTGCATTAAATTTCAGCTGCCACAATTCGGACCATTCCTCCAGTTAACTAGGTCCCTCATTTTTCAACCCTTCCTGGAGTGTCCACCCTGTTGCAGATCTTATTGTCATTCACAAAGAGGCACATTTTCCCATCCAGCCCCTCCACAATTTCACTTATGAAGACATTAAACAGGACTGGCCCAGGTCTGATCCCTCTGGCACCCTGCTGGTCATTCTCCTTTCCTAACATTGAGCACAATTTACTATTTATTTATTTATTAAATTTTGGTGACCGGGTAGGCCCACTGAGCCCCGAAGGTCCCTTTTTCAGGGGCGACCGGGATAACAATACAAGATAAAATACAGTGGAGAAAAACTTTTGATTACATAGGTTGTTCAAGCATAAGGTGGTTACAGACAGTGGTTACAGGCATGGTTATTTTCATGACACAGTTTTGCCTTGGTACTACTTGGCATAGTGATATACATGAGGTAGCATTGGTCCCTAGTTGTCCAGATACTAGAGGGAGGTACATGGTTGGCTCATCTTTGGGAAGGTTTGATGCAGAAAAAGGGTATACCTTAAGAGCTGTGGCAGTGGCATGCACTTGTGGCCAGTATATGGGACTTGAGCCTGGTGCAGAAGCTCGTGAATGAGGATGCGTCCTGAACTGGGGGGGGGCTTGTTCCATGGGCTGGGGGCTTGGCAAGAAAAGGATCAGCCACCAGCATTGGTCCTTACTCTGGGGACTTCTAGTACTGTTCATTCTGATGTCCTTAAATTCCTATGGTTGTGTTTAATGGCTATGGTTCTGGCTATGCTTGGTGGACCTGGGGGTTTGAGTAGCTTGTAGGCCTGGACAAGCAATGGGTATTGGAGGCGAGCAGCCAATGTGGGCCACCGGAGCTGGGCCAGAGTGTCACAGTGGTGACGTTGCAGGTGGTCTTGGGTAGCGAAGCAAGCTATTTTGTTGTATAGGATTTGCATCCTGGATACTATGACTATCTTTTACCATTCAACCAGTTCCTAACCCAGTTTACCACCCTGTGAACCACTCTCAGGCTGCCCAACTTGTTCACATTTCATGTGTGGAATGGTATCATAGGCCTTATGAAATGCAGTTCATGTTTATGTTTAAGCCCATGAAACACCCTTATCTAGTTAATGCATTTGCAGTTGTGGTGTCTCCCAGAACTTGTTGTATAAAAATCCTGTCAGTAGGGGCCACTGGTTCCTATAAGAGTCCGTGAAAACACTAGAAGCTGGAAGTCGCAAAAGTACTCCTGAACCCAAGTATATCCAAACTTCAAATAAATGAAACAAAACAGTTCTTTATGCTTAAAAATAAGTTCATTTAGAACATATTACTTATTTTTATGTGTGGCTGTATTAGGGGTTAACAGGGAATACTTTTAAACAAACAAATGCTTTTAGACTTTTATTACTTTCTCAGGTAGGCCCCATATATGTTTGGAAGTATTTTTAAAAGAAATAAAGTAAATGTAAAGTGATTTTCTTATTAAATGTATAGATAAAGACTGTGGCTGAGGGTCTTTCTGGTAGAAAAAATATAAATGAAGCAAGAAAACAAAACAATTGTTTGGGGTTTCACCATCATAAAGTAACCAGGGATACAGGGTTTAAACAGAGAGTTTTTCTTTCTCCAACCCTGTAAGATAACTTTTATAAACAATTGTCTGCAGGTTAGGAGAATGTAAGCCAAAGTTTGAAGCCTGGAGAAAGCAGCTAGCAAGCCCCCTAATAGACCTCTTTCTTCATTTCCTATATCACAACTTTTCAAAATATTTTCAAGTGGACAATCTTGTTTACTATTACAATGATTGTTAGTCCCTTGTTACTTTGCTTTTTTTCTTTCTGCTCTGGACCACTTTGTTTTTCCTGGGGAGCCTAGAACATCATCCTGGAAAGGAAAAACATCCTGTAAATGTTTCCCTTTTTTGGCCTGTGCCCTTGTCGTCACTGCAGAGAATTTATTCTCTTCCTTGATTAATGTCCCAAAGTCTGGATAGTCATGACCAATGACCACAGGTCTTGGTACAAAGCCTACTGGTACATAATTAAGCAATAATGCACAACAGGGTGTGGGTCGTGCTGGGATAACCTCATGCCTCGGGTGGTTGGGCACAAGGCCACAGGACAAGTGCATCCGACACCCGAGAAGTGAGGTTATCCAGCATGACCCACACCCTGGAGTGCATTATTGGTAGTATACAATGTCTCCTCAAATTTATAATAAAAAATAATATGAATACAGTTTTAAGGTTTTTTTTTTTATGGATGCATTAGTGTGGAAGAGTAAACAAACAAAATTTCTCTTTTCTGCTTTTGCAGCAGGTGGCACTGTTTACCATCTGTTGTCTGTTTCTCTCTGCCCCCCCAGCTGTCTGCCATTGTGATCTCTGCTTCACTGTGTTTCTTGGCCCTTAATTTTATTAGGGTAAATTATATGGTATGTTTTGTTTTTCAGGAAAGAAAAACAAGACTTAACCGGAGGTTTTTACTTCAGCACGGCAAATCAGTGTGGCTGTAAAGGGAAAACTGTGTTGCTGTTTAAGTGTGCATGTGGTTCTGCTACTCATGACCTCCAAGCAGTGGATTGCATTTATTTTAATACAATTTCTTTTTTTAGGTTAGTCGCAGTACAGTTTCTAGCTTTTGTCAGTTTTACTGGGAGAACACCACAAGACAATGGTAAAAGCAGTTGGCAGCAGCGGTCAGTTGAGACAGCTCAGGGAGTGGAGGATGCATGGCCAGCCATGCACCTTACAGTCCTGAGAAGCTGCTACCTGTGGTGGTTTGTTTAAATAAGGGGGGAGAGAAAACTTGGTACAGTTTGTTTATGGAAGGTGAGAGAACTCTTGAGGACTTTAGAGAAGCTATGATGGGTTCATTTTGTTTTTGTTTTTCTTAACTGTTTGTGGCTTGTAGCTGGGCACTGAAAAGCTGATCTCTGCTTATGCTGACTGCAGTTTCCATTTCTGTGGTTTACTTAAACCACTCGTTCTGACAAAAAAAGGATGCTCTCTGTTTTGTTGTAACATTAAAGATTGCTTGGTATTTAAAAAAAGATGTGTGTGCATGTGAGGAGAGGCTCTGTGTCTAGCTGGAAGGGACAGATGTGACAGGAATACTGACAAGGTTTACAACACTGGCTACTTGTAAAGCCATGCATTGATTTCTGAGTCTGTTGTGTGTTCATCTGTGTGCCTGGACTTCATACAGTGAGTGAGGTTATACTCAGATAACCTCACTGTTCCAGGTACACAGTGACCAATCAGAGCCCAGGAAATTTTATTGCCATTGTATAATGGATTTTTCCTTGTACAGTCATGTTAACATAGGTTTTGGGGTAATGATGGATATCTCCATATATACAAGTTACACCGGTGTGGGGTCCCAGTGGTAGGGTGTTTTCTAAAATATCAGTTTGAACCAAAGTTTTCTCCCAGAGTCTATGAGTTCTACAACTTGGTTGGGATCAATACCCACATCAATGATGAAGTGTCCGCAGTTAGCCAGAGCTAACTATGTATAGTCTAGTCTCTTTTTTTGGACAGTTTTGGGCAATATAGCCCTTCCCTTGACAGCTGTGGCAAATTATGTTTGGAGGGTATGTTCTCCTTCCTTTTTCTTGTTTTACTTTTTGCTTTCTTATGGCTTGAAAAAAGTAAAAAGGTCTTACCAGAGTCTGTGAAGCACCAGGACTGTGGAACCCTTATGATCTCTTGGACTGGTGTGCTGTCAGGTAGTCTTTTGCCAATGAAATGTTTTTTTTTTTTCAGCAGTCTCTGGTCTGTGTTCTTTAACCCAAAGTTGTACATCATGGTGCAAAACCTGGATGAATTGTTCTGTTACCAGCCCTTCGTGATCTGTTCTGTTGATTTGTTTTCTGGTTGTAGCCACTCGAACTATCAATCAGACATAGATTTCTCATGGGGTGTCTTTGGGTTGAAACTGCAGTGATTGAAATCTTTGCCAGTAGGTCTCTGTATTTATATCATACCATGTCAGGATTTATTTGACTATGTCATAGTTTTTGTCATTTCTGCTGTCCACATAACTATAGGCCAGTTGAACATGACCGCTGAGGTTAGAAGCCAGTCACACTACCCATTGTTCTTTTGGCCATGCACATGCCAGGGAGGTTCTTTCAAATGTGGTAAGGAATGCTTCCACATTATTAGTCTCAGACATCTTCATCAATTTATTGTCTTTTGGTGAGTCAACAGGTCCTCTTGGTGGTTGATGTATCTTTCTTCCATTCCCCATTTGGCAAATTGAAGTCTCCAACTAGAAGCACCTCCCCATTACTTACCATCCTAATTATGGCTTTTTCATTTGCCCTGTCTTTCTCCTCCCCTTGTGCTGGAGGTCTGTACACAACCCTGGTACTGATAGCAGTTCCAGAGCTTATCTCCAGGATACCACACATCACGTCCAGCCTCTTCTCCTCCTAGTTCTCCTCTTGGTACCCCTGTACATCCAAGGCGTTTATTCCCACCTTCACATATAACACATCACCTCCTCCCCACCCAACCTTTAATAAACAGAGTAGCCCAGTATAGCCATGTCCCAGTTGTGGTGCTCAGTGTGCCATGATTCTGTTGTAACCTCTTTATCTGGGTTAGCCTCTGCTATGAAAGTCTCAAAATCTGGAATTTTGTTTCCAAGGCTTTGGTATTAGCATGCACAGCCCTCCATACCTTATTTTCCCTCTGCCTGATGCCCTGCATCTCCCTTCCTTTCTTGCCTATGTTATTTCCAGAAGCCCTTTTTGCCTCACCCTCTTCCCATTTTGTTTTCCCCATTTCTGCCCCCCTTTAACCCACTATTCTCCTAATCCTGAGTTATCTCCCCTTTTCTTTCATCTTCTCCTATATATTATCTTCCTGCATCTCTGTCCTAAGGATGTTTTTACCCCTTGGGCCTTCTGTCCATGACATTTTTACAATGGGGTCAGTTTTCACCTCTCTTGATTTCTCTGCCTCCCTGCTGGCTAGCTCATCTAGGATAAATGCAAACTGAGTTTAATGAAATTGCTGGATAGATAACATAAGCAAAAATGTATGTCATGTTGTTGTCAGGATAGCAGGGAGATACATTTGATGAACTGCAAGGTCTTACTTTACTTACTGAATTATATACTGTACCTGTGTATCCCCTGGCAAACTTGTTCATGCAGCCTTGTTGTCTGACTTGGTGAGGCCAGACTTTTGGTCCTATGACAAATATGTCAGTGTGCTCAGAGTAACACCTATAATGTAGAGAGGGTGAGTGGAGATTCACAGTGGATAAACTCTTGGTAGTAAACTTCATGAGGTTGTGGAAGCCAGCACTGTTCAAGCTTTAAAAGTAGGGCTACAAAGATTCCTGATCACAACATAATCAAGAGTAGCTTTCAGATTGCTAAGCTTTGGTGTGTATTCATAGTCAAATTAGGTATGATCAATGGCATGCAACAGAAGGGGTGGACAAGATGTATCCAAAGTAATTTCCATAATCTGTTATGTTATGTTACCTGCACCCAATATTCTACCCAGATTTATGAATCTGAGTCTTCTAAGATGGTTTAAGTATGCAAACAATGTGGCGGGGGGTGGGGTGTTGTATCCAAGGAAAGCTGTGGTGCTTTGTCTACAATATATCAGTGCAGAAAAGCAGTGAAGCAAAGCAACCACATAAAGAAAAAACAGAGTCAGGAACAATAAGGTAATAATGTACCTTTATTTTGTACCCTATGCCAGATGCTGTGCATTGTAATATATGCAGACTGCATCACATCGTATTTCTTTGCATTGGCATCTTGCTTGCACCTGTTATACTGCACAGAATTTGGCAAAGCAGACACAATTAAGGTACATTATTACCTCACTGTTGCTGACTCCAGTTCTCATTTGTGTGTGTGTGCTTTGCTTCAATGCTTTCCTGTCATCTAAGATGGTCCTTCAAAGTGGCAAGGTAAAGTATCACTCGTAGAACAGGAAGTTAAGGTGTGGGGCCTGGAACTGGGTGGGGAAACTTTGGACATTCTGTAAAGATTATAACAAGGTTTCTTCCCACATTGCCACTTGATACTGGACCTTCTTTGCAGTAAATTGAGATTGCTAATTAAGTGTAACTACAGTATTTTTACTGGTATGCAGATTTTCTACTAGTATTACTATATAGTATATAAGTTGTGTCCTTCTCCATATTTTTATAAATGTATTTTTTATGTTTTAGCACTTTAAGTTTCCTTAATTACACAGTCATGCAAGAAATGTGCAGCTACAGTGTAATTTCCCCTATCTCCTGTAATTAATGATTAACTATTCAACAGTTACACTGAAACTGACACTTAAAATAAAGTGTGACCTTTCAAGCAACTCAGTGTATCACAAAACATTTAAATTCATACATAGCAATATGGGTATTTTGTATTACCTTAGTTGTTTGAGTATAGTAGTTTTACAAATAACTTTGGTGTACTAGTGGGTTGAGATTTCTGCATTTTGATTTGACAAGGGTGCACACTTTTTAAACTTTTATTTTTTAGCACCACTGCACCTGACCTGGGTACCTCCTTCCATCTTCCTTAATGCCCCTGTCCCACCCTCAGACCTCCTGGTGACTTGCACTCCCTTTCTAACTTTGCTGACTTCTATCTCTGGTACCTGAACAAGTAACCTGTGGTTTGTCCCCCATAGATGAGACCCTGAAGGTGGGAACAGGCTTCCGGGGACATTTTACCTCTTAGAAGTGTGGCTAAGCAAAAGGAAGAGCAACAGAGGAAGAGAAGGAGGCAGCCTAGGCAGCCCAGATGAGCATGGTGGGATGAGAGGACTTTAGTTGTCCCTGGTCTGGCTTCAATTATTCATCACATAACCCCACCCTTTATCCTTCCAACAGGGTGTGCTCCTATCTAGTGACCCAGCATTATGCATATTAGGGGAACTGACGGGGTGAATGAGCCCAATTTTTTATTTGGAATTCCCCTACTGGTTCTGCAGTGGGTGGGTGTTTGCCTCCACTGCACAAGCCAGGAGAATGGTTGCATGCCACCATAAGGCCACTGAAGGGACCCCATGTTCCTTTCCCCATGACTCATCTCTGTCTCTAAGCCACTGGTGGGGGTCACATATCAAAAGGAGATGCCCTACTCCCAAAGGCCGGAAGCATCCAAGAAGGACAGTAGGACTATACTTCACCAGTTGGCACAAGACATCTCAGGTTGGGGGGCACAAACACAGATCACGGAGAATCACTGAACATCCCAACTGTTAGTATTAATTATCTGAAAAAATATGCAGATGTTTTAGTTGTATTTTAATAATAGATTTCTTGACAGTCTTGACTAGGAAACATCTCAATGGCTGCACTATCCATACCATTCTCATTCAGCACAATCCAGTTAGAAAACTGATTGGCTGCATTCAGGTTGCTAAAGCACCTTTTGAAGGACCTACATGATAAGAAAGCTACTGTACTGTCACCTTACAGTACGCATACTGCACCATCCAAGTTGGTCAAATATAATATATGGTATTACAGTAACTAAGTTTTTCAAAGACCATCATGGCTATGCACATTCTTTCCTGCTTTTTATTTGATAACTATTATGTTAGATACTTAAAGCAAAGTCTGTACTGTATATAAAGTCAGTTTAGGAGTTGTTTTATTTTGGAATGCTCTATGAAGAAAACATGGTCACTGGACTTCACAGTGGAAGAGGGTACTTAAAACAAAAGCATTAAAAACTTTGAAGATCATTCCCAAATAATGATTATCAGCATCAATTAAAAGTTACTGAATATCCGATTTTAAAGAATTAGACAGCTGCAACATTTGTTCTATCTATATAAACTTTAATTAGGAACATCAGCTTTCTTTAAGCAGATTATACAATGGTTAGGCTTATCTACAATAGTTCTGAAACTGAAGGTTCCAGTCAAATTTATATATCTGTGTGACACTATAAAGGCATTTGTTGGATTACCTGATCAGTATGTGAGCTGTGTTATTAACCATTTGTGATATAGATAAACGTTTGCCTTCAAGTACTATTTCATACACACAAATTAACCAGTTCTGTTCTTGGTATTACAAGTTTGAGAAATAAAAGGCAATCATGCATTTGGTAAGGAATGTACAGTAGTTATCCTGTATGTTGATAATATTAGGCTGGCTAATAAAGATCACACTGAAAAAAAAATACTTTTTGTTCACTTGGTAAACTTGATGATGAATTCTTATAAATGTAGACACCCCATTTTGTTCTGTATGTTATTGTGGGTGTACTAAAAAAAAGAAAGAGCTCTTGTTTAAAAAATGTCATATTTCTAAATATTTAACATTTAGGAAATCATTGTTTAAAAAATCAATATAACAAATTAATGCTAAATATTAACATTGATATAATTGATGTAACTCATAATTCCACTTAGACATCATATTTAAATGTATAATACAGAAACATACAAATAAAATTAAAGACACAGGTTTAACACAGTATTTTGCCTATTCTCGCCTTCTGGAAATACTGTAAAACTTGAAATTTTCACTGTAAAATAATATTTGCTATTTTTGCTGACGTATTAATTTGTGTGAAAATAAATTTGGGCTAATTAGGGTTATTAGGACTTTTTTTCCATTATAGTGGATGTGGTGCTAATGACTTTCCGCTAAATTAAATTTATGCAGATATGGTTGCATTTGTGTTTGTGCTAAAATGACTTTGCAAGAAAATAACTAGTTTTACAGTAGTAATTTAATACACAGAATCAGATCTAAAAGATAAAACCTACCTCTGTTTAGCTAGCAAAATTGTGCTACTAAAATATCATTCAAAGCTAATATTTCTTGAAGCATCAGACATAGCACTATTACTTGAGCTAGCTGACTCAACATCATTGCATTTCATCACACTCATACTCAAACTGAAATCCAGACACATCATAAAAAAGAAAGAAATATACATTCTGTTCACAGCAATTCGGAATACCGACACAGTCAGAACAAAAGCCTTGTATTTTTTAAAGATACTCCTAATTGTGGTTATTTTTTTACACATTTTATGAAATGTAACATCAGAAGGCCTTGTTTTAGTTTGTTTTTACCATATGCACAGACATGGAGGTACCCTTATTCAAGCACAATGATAAACTTAGAAAACAGGAAAAGCTTTAAATAAGTACTCTATGGGCCAGACCATTGGTGCAGTGGTAGGGCTACTGCTCCTGATGCTGGTGACTGGGGGGTTGGAAATGAGGTCAGGAAGTCAGAACCAGCCAGAAAGTGGAGGACTGAACATCCCAGAGGATGATCTCCTCCTGAGGGGAGGGAGGGAGGGCAACATTACATGCTGCAATACTGCCAGCTGGTTGACCACAGATAGCAGTGCAGTCACAGCAGCTTATGGGAGGGAGCACATTGGCTGGCACAATGTACAACTAAGACATTGCTTGCACATGTTCACATTGTGCCCTCACTGCTGGTGTCTGAAGGGGACAGGAAGCAGCTGAAGAAAAAAAATATCTCAGCGAGAGCAGAATGACACGGCTACCTCTCAGGCCCTGCCAAACCTGCTGGAAGTCCTCACCCACACATGAATGATGGGAGAGGGAATCCCTGCCACCCCTGATGGAATCCACAGCAACAACAGCAGCAGAGAATAGTGTATGGTGGAACGGGATTCCTGATAGAAATTGGTTACAGGAATCCACTTATGCTGCACTGTCTGTGTCATCATGTTGTTGTGCTGTACTAGTTACAGTTACATCACTACTGCAGCACAACAACATAGAATGTCTTCACACATGCATGTCGAAGTGGGCCATGGTGGTGAGAACTCAGGAATTGAATGGCACTGGAAGGAACCATGCCACCATAAGTTATTTTTTAAGTTCTGAGGGGATGTTTTTTGACCAGTGGAGCAAAGTAATGATTGCCCATACACTATAAAATATTGTGTATGGGCATTTATAGACGTACAAGGATTTTTTCCATTCTTGATGTTTCCATGGTAATGAGAACTCTCGAGCTGTGCTCTCGAGGTCTCTTGTTGCCACAGAAACCATTCAATCAGAAAACATACATGTTGTGTTTGATTGCTCATACACAATCCTCTATGTTCTGTACCCATTGGGTGAGGTCATGAGAGCCAGAGGTGGTAAGGATGGGAATGGGATAGGTGAGTTGAAAGGGCCATACCAGAGATGGAGGTGAAACAGAATAAAAATAAAATAGTAATATGTTTTTGTACACCTCCCACTGCTGCCACTTCCAGCTTCATAAATTTAGCAGGTGTTTCAGTCATACCTTTGTAAACTATAATTATTAGGCACATTCCAACTTATATTTTATATATTTTCCATAGTTTCAGTTTGCTCATTCTTTATTTCTAAGGACAGTTGTGTTGTATATATAAAAAGCAGTCTATGAGTGGGTCCATCAAGGTGTGTGCTGCAACAGAAGAATCCCGTAAATACTATCAAACTGTTGTAGTAAACCTCCACTAAGATGAGGAAACTATATTAGGCACTTTCCAAGATAGGGAAAAACCAGTGGGCCTCAACATTGAAAAATATCATAGGAATAAATCATGAATAAAGTAAAATGTCTTTGGATACTGTGAACAATTGAATTAATTAAACATGAGTGAGTCACACTCATTTGCCCAAATTTCATCATATGAAGTATCCCAAATTTAAAATGTAATTAAATAATTAAAGTACCTTATCAGGCTTGCTTGAGCCTCCCATGAAACTAGTTGGGGATGCCTCTGGAAGGCTGACTTTACTATTTGAGAAACAGAGCAGTCTAGATGCACAAAGCTTAAGTGATGGGAAGGTGAAGCACAGTGTAACCTCACAGCTAAAGGAACATTCACACAACGTAACTAGTACTGCTACTTCCTTCAGTACTACAAGCTAACAGGGATTCCAATCACGAGCTCTCAGCCAACTTATCTCCTATATGTGCCAGACATAATTGTGACATCAAGTATGGGATACCCACGTCCCCAGAGACTGGAACTGATGTGGTATATGGCATGCTAAAGGCATTCAACATGTTGCCTGTTTAGCATTCAGAATCTGCATGGAGGAATTTTTAAGGTGTAGTGAAATAACTATACAGTAGAAGCACTTTCTGGCTGCAAGGAGCCAAAGTGATGGGAAGGACAAAAGTGTTGTTTAACCTCAAGGCTATTTAAATTTCTCTTTAGCTGAATGGTTAAAACTGACATCTGTAGGAATCAGGGTCTTTGTTTCTATTACCATTAAAAGTTCTTGGTGAGGTTGCTCAGAAGATGGGACAAACAACAATTTGGCATTTAGGCATGACTCAAGGCTTTCATATTATGATTTAACCAAATTCTTGGGATCATGTGGTAGGAAATGTAAGCAAGTGCCTTATGCCCTTTGGCTGGATTAACAAGGAAAACTCAATCCCTGAAGTGCCTGAATGGTAATATTAAACTCAATTGTTTTCATTTATCAGATGAATGTTTTATAGTTAAAGGTCTGATTGTTCTAGTGTACATGAAGGTTTCCAGCCACAAACCTCCTAACCATTATAGAATGCTGTCAGCCAAATAGAATACTCCACTCACAACCATTGTTTTATAATTTATATAAAACCGTGATCTTTGTTCTTTTAACTTTGCTACTACTGTTTGTCTATATACAAAGCTACGAGTCTGACATCACTATCTGCTGCAGTGAAAATTATTATTTTTGCCCAAGAGGATCATATCTTCAAGTATAGGCAAAAAGCAGGTGAAGATGAAGTTGATTGGCCAAAGACTCTGGCTACACATAAGTTAATTTAGTATTACAAAATGGACATGAAATGACTAAGGAAAATACAGTATATGAAATATAAATTTAAACATCCCAGAATATAATGTTTTCAATGTTTTACCTGAAGTTTCAGTAGTTCTTTAAATTCAAAAACATTTTCAACATGCACCAAGATATCAGAATTATGTAATTATTTTCCTGAACATACATGATCCATTTTCTTTTTTCCTTTGTTTTCAATTTTTAATAATCTAAATTAATACTTTGTTGGCATTTACAATATGAAAACTAAGAGATTACAATTTTGCTTTAGTTCTTATACTTCTCTAAGTTGTTTTAAATTCACTTTTTTGTGTGCTTTCAAAACATGTATTTAAAGGGAAAAATAAAAAACAAAAACAAATGTAAGTTTCTTGACATTAAATCTGAGCACATTACTTTGAAATACTGATGGAAATGCTGCTACTCATAATTGCCAATTAAGTTACAGTCAAGTAAGAGCATGAGTTCATAGTTTTTTCAACTTGGAGCAAGTTTCTAAAGACACTTATAAATAAGCTGAAAGGTTTGTTAGTTTTCACCGAGGAGGCAGTATGATTTTAAATGTAGTATGAGAGTGAAAGAATATATACTGTAGTTGTTGCTGACATTTTACAGAATTTTACATGCCATTGAGAAAGTGGCACACAATTAATGCTTAGACCAGCTGTAGTTATGCACATCCACTTTTGTAGATATGGCAATAACAATAATGTGCATGATTTTGTGTATATAGTATGTTCATGAAGAAAAAACTCTCACAGAATGGAAAAGTATTTTGTTTTGACTGTATCATGAAAACAAGCATTTTACATTTTCTAAATGACAGGGCCATTTAAAAATAAAATATGCAATGCACAATCAGATAGGAAAAGACAGACATAGATAACCTTACACTTACCACATACAACCAATGTATTCAATCTCTGTTATATAGGACAATCTGTTTTTCAAGTTAAATCACCTACGTGTGGTGATTTGCTTTTGATTCGCTGTACAGCCTATATGCATTGTACTTTATTAGTGGTAACATGTACCAGAAGACCAAATCATGCAACTGCTGAAGATCAGTATATTGATTTTATAAGGCATACTGGAACAAGTCAAATAAACTTATTACTCTTTTCTGACAATTCTTTAACAGGTACATGTTCTTGGAGGAGTTCCTGGATGCCTCTGTCCTTTCTTAGTCCACAGCAAGTTATTCAGATAAAACTTTTAAAATCATTTCGTATTTGGCTTAAGGTGGTGCCAGAGATGTGTGGAGAGTGCCATTGTCTTTAAAAAAATCTCAACATTTGAGAATCCTCTTCACTGCTTTTAAAACAAGATAAATGTGGCTACATTCACAGCTCCAGGCAGGCGACAACATTCAAGGTTGTAAGCAATAAAATGCTGAGAAAACTGATGGACACCTTCAGAGATACTGCTCCTGCAGCTTCACCTATAAATCATAAAGAAACACAAATACATAAATCAATACACTGACTTTTTAGTGCTAGAGATAGACAGATCTGCCTCGGAACAAATTAAATGAGTTGCCTGAGCTTAGTTTGTAGTTGATTACTGTTCACATAAGAGAAAGACTACAAAATGTACCATGCTCATTAGCTTCATTCAAATGGAGCTATAGAAATGATTGAGCACAACCATAGCATTTCCCTTCTTACAGTAATAAGAAGGGTCCCTTTACATTAGTTTTCATTGAGGGAATAATCAATGTACTGCATTGTCTATAGGTAATGGAGGGACCCTAGTCTGCATTGCCATCACTTTCCAGAAACACCAGATAGATTATATAACCAAGCATGGACTTGAGCCTAAGTCAACAAATAGCTTGTGCATGTTTGTCCAATAATAATTTGGACTGTTTTTGCTAAATTGGTGTAAATGACCAGAAGTAGATGGGTGGTGCCCAAAGACACTAACAGCTATAAAGATGCAGAAGAGGATTTGTACAATTTACATATGCAAACACAGGGCATTTACTTGTCAAATAACATAAATCTCTCAATGAATTATTAACCTTACAAAAAACAAATCACAGTAATCATGAAAACACAATTGGTTTTGACTGTATTACTA
Organism: Neoceratodus forsteri; assembly: GCA_016271365.2. Taxonomy (NCBI): domain Eukaryota; kingdom Metazoa; phylum Chordata; order Ceratodontiformes; family Ceratodontidae; genus Neoceratodus; species Neoceratodus forsteri. The sequence continues at coordinate 876,360,612 of CM028131.1, read as the reverse complement.
ATATTTGGTTTTCTTTTGTTAAAACTCAACATGAGGTACAGCACCAGGTTTGACTGTACAGTAATATGCAGCATCAGGTTCAATTATGAGTACAGATATCCTGATACTACTAACACAATTTTCTTAGTCACAACTAACTGTAATGCTTGTTGTCCCTTTTCTTAAGTGATATCAACATAAGTAGTCATATAAACAGCAATCTTCAGGACTATATAAGAGTCAGCAGGTAGCATGGTACAGATACAGTGCTGGACAGAAAAAGGGTTATATTATTTTTTTTTCAGCATTATTAAGCCTTTGCCATTTGAGTACCTACACAAACATGTGACAGGCCAGGTAATATCAAACATGAGTGTGCAACCAGGGTGAAAACACACATGTTTATCAAATCATGGCACTTTTTGTAGTGATGGGACTATAACAAAACAGTAACTAAGCATAATAAGTAAAAACAATTTTTTATATGTTTTTGCAGAATTGAAAGTTGGAATAAATACTGAAAGTACCATTGAATAATATAACTGTGTTTAAGCAGGCAAGACAGGCTTAGGTATGACAATGGTTACCTTGAAATTTGAAATACTAATGTACACAATTTTACCTTATTTCATATAATAAATAAATATATACTGACACATTTTTCAATATTGTTTTCAGAAATTGGAAGTTGATATCCCCTTGGAAAAGATCTACGGAAGGGTAAAACATCAGGGTGTAACCAGACTTAAAAGTATAATACAGAAAATAAGTGTGTGTGTACTTTCTGAAAGAGTGAACTGTGACTCCCATCCCTATGTACTGAACCACTATAATTCTCCATCCTAAAGAGGGTGAACCTTTCTCCCCTGGCACCTGTCACCTAACTCTGTTCTCCCCATCCTTGTCAACCTCCAGGAACATATTGTCCTATCTTAACTCTTACCTTTCCTTGACTTCTCCATACCAGTCAAGTTCCAGAAAATCCTACTCCATTGCCATCTTTCTCATCTGGCTCACTTAATTCATCCTATCAGGTATGGACCAGGGCCACCTCATGTCTGCCATCTTTGCTGATTTAGCCAAAGTATTCAACCCACTGTGTCACATCCCTTTCTCCTGGACAAACTTAAGGCCATGGTGCTTCCTGCCTCCATAATCAGCTGGTTCATTTCCTATCTTTAGGGCAGGTCACAAGCTGTCCACATTTGAGACATCTTATCTCCCACTCCACATCTGCTGAGGCATTCCCCAAGGTTCTGTCCAAGACCCCATACTCTTTTCCAAATTTCTGAATGACCTTCCTACTGCCTGTATCTCTGTATCATTTCAGATGTATGCAGATAACACTGTGATGTTTGCTTCTTGCCACTCTGCTGCTAAACTTGCTATCTGACTCTAGCAAGAGCTTGGCATAATCCAGTGCTGGTCCTAATCCATCCAATTGTCCCTCAATGCCATGAAAATAGACTCCATGCCTTTTGGCTTTCCAGGCTCTCCCTTCTTCCTTCTACACCCTTGATGGTACTGCAATTGAAGATGTCTCCTCCTTCAAGTACCTCATGGTCTGGCTTGACTATCACCTCAGCTCTTGACAAACATGCATATCATCCACCAAAATTCTACTCCAAATTGGGTGCACTCTGCAGAAACAATGCAAGTACACTACATCCTGCCAACAGAGAGTTAGTGTCAAAGATGATCCTCCCCATCTTTGGCTATGGTGACATTGCAAACAACACTGCCCTCAAGCGTTATCATCTAGCTCCAAGAGACCGGTTATGTCAGCAACTGAAAACTGTCTCCCATTTGCTGTGTTTCCCACATGGGTTCAAGTGTTCTGCTGCCTGATGAAACAGTATTTCCACACTGAGCTGCTTGACATTTTACTGCCATTGCTAACTGTAAAGTACTGTTTATCTATTGTGCAATATAAATGGGACATTTCATTCAAAACTGCCTAACAGTGTCTGCTGCTCACTAAGTGTTTGCTACTTTATCTAACTTTGCTGCTGCACAAAAACACTTTATACACTCCTTTTATAGAGTACCACAGTTATGACATTTCCTGTAGCAAAGCAGGAAGGGACAGATCAGAGGGGCGTCAACAAAATGACCTCATTTACAGGGCACAAGTAATTTAACTTGATATAACAAGTTATACAAAAACAAACAAAACACATAATCAAACTTTGGATTTCATTTTCCTCCTTCTAATTACTCTGACCAGGTTATAAACCCAGCAACTTATCTGGAATGGATATTATTAACTGCAGGTACTATGGGACACTTTAGAAAAGGGCAGTTATACAGTATTTAGGACACTGTCCTACAGGCTGGGCCATTGGAGATCTAAGGGCTCAGCTCCAGGAGGCATGGGCATAGCTTGCATGCCTCAAATCACATATTCAGGAGGAAATATTTTATAAGAACTGCCCGCCATTTCCCCAACATCCAACAGATGCACCTAGACCACAGATGGTAGTTGGTCTGGGAGGTTGGCAGGTGGTTAGGAGGGGCAAATCAGGTGCCCCATTGCTCAGTGCTCTCCAACATATCACATCCACAAACCATATAAAAACTACAAACAGGTATCTGCATCTGTCTCCAAAATCAAACAAAGGGGCAGAAGACACTGCAGAGCAAGACACTGCAGCACAGGACCTAGCACAACAAAACTCCCCCAAAACAGGAACCAAAACAAAAAAAAAAGAAAATCCCACACACTCCTGATCATAGGAGACTTCATGATTCGGGGAGTTGATAACTATCTCCAGCCAGTGGTAATGGTCAGATGTCTCCTAGGTACATCAACATGGAGAGACACTGACCACATTGCTAAAATTGAACAGGTAGCAGGAGAAAACATCAACATCCTTGTACACATAGGGACTGACAATCTCACCAGCTGGTCAGTTGTGGAGACCAAGGAACACCTGACCAGGCAGGGTGACAAACTATAATCCATTTCATCCAGCATCTCCTTTTCTGACATCCTGCCAGTCTGGGATAGGGAGCAGATGGACAGAAGATGGACAGAAGGTCAGAGAAGGGGAGATAGGGGAGCTGAACATGTGGCTCAAGGGTTGGTGCCAGGAAAAAGGACCAAAATTTGTAGGTAACTTGCAACAGTTTTAGGAATGAAAGTTCTTTAAATTTGATGGACTACATCTGACTGAGGTGGGAGTCAGTGCATTGGGGTAGAAGTTTGACATCTTTGCAGAATATGCAAACTAGCAAATGGGGAGAGGGGTGCAGCTCCCAATACATCGAATTGGAAGAACACCTTCCCCTCAGCTAGTGATCAAACAGGAGTTCATCATGTTGGTAGTTCATTTGCATCATCAGGTAAGGAAAAAGGCCCGACTCACCATACAATGCACAGGGGAAATGCCAGACTTCGCCCAACAACTAACACACCCATACGCACCCATACAATGCACAGGGGAAATGCCAGACCTCACCCAACAACTAACACACAGAAATCTGGCCAATGGAAAATCATTTACACAAATGCTTGCAGTCTGAGAAACAAGATCCCAGACCTGCAGGCAACAATGACAAAGGCTAAACTGGACATAGTAGCCATTAGTGAGACATGGTTCACCAGTAACCACACTTGGGAGACTTCAGTACCCATCTATGTACTGTTCAGAAGAGACTGAGGTGCAAAAAGAGGAGGTGGAGTGGCCCTTTCTGTCAATGAAAATATCAAAGCTACAGAAATTCATAATACACATAAGGAGCCAGAAAAATGGTGGGTCACCCAGGAAACAGTAAATGGGACAGCCATAAGAACTGGGGTTGTCTACAGGCCTCCAGATCAGGGGGAGGACATAGACACATTACTGTTAGAAAATATACAAAACATGACAGCTAAAAGGGAGTTTCTGATAATGGGAGACTTCAACATGCCAGATACAGATTGGTCAATACCAGCAGGAACATCGGCCAGAACTAGACACAGAGTGGATTCCCTGCATGGAGAGGGCCACAAATAACTGGTACAACAACCCAGAAGAGACAGGGCTATCCTAGATCTAGTACTGACTAACAGGGAAAGGATAACAGATCTCCAGGTAGAAAGTCACCTGGGGGCCAGTGACCTTCACATGGTATGGTTCAATTTGGCCACTAGAACTAAATCATCCCATTCCAAGGCAAACATCTGGGACTTCAAAGGAGCTGACTTTGATAAGCTGGCCAACAGAGTTAAGCTAGCCCTGGCAAGAAGAAATACAGGTGACGAGGTACAGGCAAAGTGGGCAAGCATTAAGGATGCAATACTTGAAGCAGCATTCCATTGTGTTAGAAAGAAAAGGAAGTACAAAAGAAGAAGGAAACCACTTTGGTTCTCAAAAACAGTAGCAGAAAAGGTCAGAGCCAAAAGGCTGGCCTTCAGGACATATAAGGGAACACAGCGGGATGAAAATAGGGAGGCATACCAATCTTCCCTAAGGGAAGTAGGGAAGGCACTAAGGCAGGCAAAGGCCCAAACCAAGGAAACACTAGCATAAACAGTAAAAGAAAGGGACAATACTTTTTAAAGATACATTAATGAAAGGAGAAAGTCTGGAGGGGGTATTACTAAGATCAAAGGGGATAAGGGGGAGTATGAGGAGGAGGACCATGGAAAGGTATCTATCCTAAATAGATAATTCTGCTCAGTATTTACTGAGGAGAAGGAGGGGCAGGGCCCACAGCTCTGCACCATGGACACAAGGGGGAAGGAGGTGTGCACTAGTCCCTTCACAAAAGAAAGGGTCCTACAAGAGCTCGATAAGCTGAGGGTGGACAAGGCAATGGGACCTGATGGCATACATCCCAGGATACTAAAGGAGCTAAGGGTTGAACTAGCAGAGCCATTATCAGAACTGTTTATTGAGTCTCTGAGCACAGGAGAGGTCCCAGAAGACTGTAGAAGGGCTCATGTGATCCCGCTCCACAAGACTGGTAGCAGGGAGGAGGCAGGGAACTGCAGGCCAGTCAGTCTTACCTCAGTAGTGGGCAAGATTATGGAGGCACTCCTTAAGGAAAGGATAGTGCAACACCTGGAATCCATAGGAGCACAGGATCCAAGACAGCATGGGTTTATAACAGGAAGGTCCTCTCAAACTAATCTCATAGTTTTCTTTGACTGGGTAACCAGAGTGGTGGACCAAGGGGGAGCAGTTGATGTCACCTACCTTGACATCAGCAAATCTTTCAATACTTTTCCACACAGAAGATTGATTAACAAGCTGGGTAGGCTCGGGGTGGGTCAGAAGATGGTGAACTGGGTAGCAAACTGGTTGACGGGCAGAAAACAGAGAGTGGTGGTAAATGGTATTCAGTCAGAAGAGATGAAAGTCACAAATGGGGTACCTCAGGGATCAGTCCTCTTCAATATCTTCATCAGTCACATTGGAGATGGACTGGAGGGTAAGGTTTGTCTGTTTGCAGATTACACCATGATCTGCAACAGAGTAGATGATCCAGATTGGGGGGGGGGCAGAATGAGAAGAGATCTGGATAAACTGGCAAAATGGTCAGAAGAGTGGCAACTGGGGTTTAACGCAAAGAAGTGCAAGATTATGCACACAGTGAAGAGAAACCCTGAAGCCACTTATAGGTTGGGAGGGGAGTTGCCGGCAGTCACAAGGGAAGAAAGAGACTTAGACATCCTCATTACAGATGACCTGAAATCATCCAAGCAGACCATTAAAGCAGTAGGTAAGGCTAGAGGGATGTTGGGGCGTATTAGTAGCGGTATCACAAGTCATAAGTGGGAGGTAATAATCCCTCTTTACAAGACACTAGTTAGGCCCCATCTGGAGTACTGCATGCAGTACTGGAGGCCACACCTTCACAAAGACTTTAACAAAATGGAGGCAGTCCAGAGAAGGGCAACCAAAATGATGCAGGGACTGCATCAGAAAACATATGAGGACAGATTAATGGAGCTCAATAGAGAGGTGATATGATTGAAACATTCAAACACCTTACAGGCATTAGCAAGGTGAAAGAGTCTAACATGTTTTAATATAAGAAAAATAGCAAGGCAAGAGGACACAGCATGAGATTAGAGGGAGGCAATTAAGGGGTAATGTGAGGAAGTTCTTTTTCACAGAAAGGGTGGTGGATGCATGGAACGGCCTACCTCAGAAAGTGGTGGATATGAATACAGTGCAGGGCTTCAAAAAGGCATGAGACAGGCATAAGGGAGCAATACAGATGTGTATGAATAGATAGACCATTGACAGAGTAAACGCCTATGGCACATTCATAAGGTGGAAAAAGAAATGGGCAGACTAGATGGGCCTTGTGGTCCTTATCTGCAGTCAACTTCTATGTTTCTATAATTGGTCCATTGCTGAAGGAGTATTACCCATGGACTGAAAACTGGCCATGGTTGTTCCCATTTTTAAGGGGGGTAGCCATGACCAGTTCACTAATTATCAACCTATTTCCCTGTTGTCACAGGTATCCAAGTTACTTCAGAGACTGTTGGCAAAACAACTGACTGATTTTCTGCAACAAAATGATTTGTATGATAAATACCAGTCAGGTTTTCGCAAATCGCATGATACAGTGTCCTCCATGTCGAGGGTCTTGGTTGATGCCAACAAAGCTATCGATAAAGGCCATTTGACTGGTGCTATCTTTGTTGACCTCTCTGAGGCCTTCGACACAGTGGATCACCAAATTCTTCTTATGAGCTTGAGGGAAACTGGGCTGTTGGGCAGTGCTCTAATATGGTTTTCCTCCTATTTAGAGGGAAGGATGCAGACCACTACTGTAAACAAGGTAACTTCTGTGCCCTTGCCAGTAGTCTGAGGGTCCCTCAGGGCTTGGTGTTTGGGCCTTTATTGTTTTTGATCTATCTGAAAGAGCTTGGACATCATGTGAACAATGTGGATTACCACCTCTATGCCGATGATACCATAGTGTATACTTCTGCTCCATCTTTAGAAGAGATCCAAGTAAAACGTTAGTCAAGTTTTTGCAGGCTATCTGATTATTTTACTAAGTTAAAACTCAAAATGAATATTGGCAAGACAAAATGTATGGTTCTTGGCTCTGCCAAGAAACTGAAGGGTGGCCCTGGTTTATCAATACTTGATATTGATGGGATAAAGTTAGAACAAGTAATGACCTACAAGTATCTAGGCTACTGGGTGGACTCCTTGGCTACTGGCAACTCGCATGTGGATAAGCTTGTTTGATCAGTTGGAAAAAGGGCGAATTTATTATACTGGAACAAAAATTGCCTGGGTGGGTGTATGATAAAGAAAATAGTTGAATCACAAATTTTCCCACTATTTGATTACGGTGATGCATAACATGATTATTCTAACCAAGGTAAATTATATAAACAGGACATATTATACAACTGGTTGGCCAAATTAATACAGTACACACCACTTAGATCGCCCACCCTTAACCCAGGCAGTCAGATAATATGGGCAAAACATGGTTGCTAAACTCCATTTTCTATATTTCCTTTGTTTAAATCATTGCTTAAAACAAACATTGGAAGCCTGCTATAATGTCTGTTTTCGAGGCAATACATATTGCTTTTGTCACAAATTTAACTTTTTTTAAATGGAGTGTAATTTGTATCACCTGTCACCTGTATCGACTCTGTTACCTAAAGCAACAGTATGTTAGATGCATGAGAGAGAAAAGTGCTTGAAGCATTGGATATGAGTGCAGACTTTACAGCCATTGACTGTGTTAAAAAATAACTCTACTTGGTGCTGTGCGTCTGAAAAAAAATCTTGGGATCTTGTCACCCCACCACCATACAGAGATGTTACAGAAAAGCTGGCTTTTGGAAACCAGAGCTAACTGATCTTACTCCTGATTCAGATTCCCAGGAGCTTAAAACTATTCCACCACTGGGACTCTCCGAGCTGGAGTTCTCTGAACTGTGTCACCTGGGTGATGGAGAGCAGAAGCAGTTACTAAACGATGTTGATGCCATTGTGTCAACAATGCAGCAACAACAGCCAGAAGAGGAACCAGAGGTAGAGGGGGGAGAAGATGACATGGAGAAAACTAAGCTGTCACACACTGACATCCATGAAGCGTTGTTAATGCTAAGGCACGCAATGGAGCAAAATGGCGCTCTACTGCCCAGCTGGCATACACCGAGAATGCATGGAAACCATATTGCCAGAAGGAAGGAAAACAAAGCAAGATTATGGATTACTTTTTCCCACCAGCAACTGAGCTTGAGGATAACGAGGGGTGGATGACATCAGACATGGATTCACAGTGACTATAACATTTCATTTTGGGGTTTTGATTTAAGTGGTGATGTTTTGATTACTGTGTCCTAGGGACACTCATCATTGTCTTATGTATCATAATCTTGGACGGATCTCCTTGTCAGAAAGAAGACAACTTCACAAATTTATTCTGGCTTACAAAAGTGCTACAGGAATAATTCCTGATTACCTGGCTGAAAAACTTGAATTCAGGGACATAAATGCTTCCTTAAGGAATGCAGCATATCACGAGTTGTTAGTACGAAGGACAAAAAATAAATGCTCTGAATATTTTTTCAGTCAGTTAATCCTGAAGTATTGGAACAAACTTCCTTCAAAATTTTGTTTGTTTAATACAAAAACTTCCTCTCCTGCAGCACAGATGAGTATGAATAGATAGGCCATTGACAGAGTACAGTCCTATGGCACATTCATAAGGTAGAAGAAATGGGCAGACTGGTTGGGCCTTGCAGCCCTTATCTGCCATCAACTTCTATGTTTCTATGTTTCCTCTCAATATGCTGTTAAAAACTGGTTTTTAGAGGCAATGTCAGCTCAAACTAAGGCCTGCTGTGGTTAATATAATGAAGTACTGTGTATGACTGCAGGCAATCGCAGTATGTAAATGTTGTTAATGCATCAGTTAGGGTTCATAGCACAGTGACAAAAGTATGGACATTTGATGTTAGGGTTACCACCCCTACCACTCACCCCCAACCCTCCACCCTCCACACACCAATAGATGTCAACATGTGCCATGGGGTCACCAGGCCCAACTCTCACCCCATGCTATGTGTAAACATGTTGACATGCTACTGTTTAGGAGAATGGCATGAGAGTTAGGCCCCATGGCACACACCAACATCTGTTGGTGTGTGGAGGGTGGAGAGGGGTGGGGTTGGTTGGTAGGGGTGGTAACCCTAACATCAGATTTCCATACTTTTGCCACTGTGCTACCAACCCTAACTGATGCATTAAAGTTTTTTTGTAATGAATTTCCCTTCTTTTTGAGAAAGTGTAATGTAACTGGTAACTGATATGTGTTTGTGGGAGCACAGGTCCTCCGGGCCCTGCGCTCCCTTCATGTCACCCCCTTTTTTGTGTAATGGTATGCATATGTTGGAGAGCGGGACCTCTGGGCCCTGCACTCCCATTTACACATAAGTACAGCACCCCCATAGTACTGAAAAGTAACCCTCGTAACACTTACTTGGCAATATCTCAGTAACCATAGCAACTATGAAGAAAATTCCACTGCAGTTGTAATCATGACTTCAAAACCTCCATGCGGGCTTTAAAGGTGCACTAAGCTGCGAGTAGCAATAAAATCTGTATCTCAAATCAATTTTGAGATACGGGTGCTGAAAGGCACCACAGGTGCCGCAATGTTAGCCTATGAGAAATTTCTCAACTTCAGAGCAATATAACTTTGTAATTTTTTTCTACCAACCACCAAAAGGCACATACATCTGTGGGTAGAGATGCAGTGAATTTAAAATTCACCTTCAAAATGAACGTGAAGTGGCCACTTCACGTTGTTGTAACACTACACGAAGTGACCACTGAAAAGTACTCACTTCGCCTTGTTATTATGACATCACATTGTTATTCCACCTTAACACAAAGTAAGGTGGAATGACAACAATATAGGCACCCCCCCCATACATCACATGGCTTACAGTACTGTAAGTCACATGCTGTAGCCAGGCAGGAAGGAAGTGAGTCATACAAGCAGATATTTTCACTTTCTCCTTTGCAGGGGTAGGAGGAAGCATTTTGTGTAGGATAGGAGAGTTCATTATTAGTTTTTTTCTTGAGCAAATTTCAGAAAACCAAAAAGCTTTTTTAAAAGCTAATTGTTTCATTTTTTTTTGTACTGTTTTGTCAGTTATTTTTGGTGACTGATTTCTTTGGTTTATAAGTTTTTTGTGTGTGTGTGTGCACCTATGAGTGTATGTAAAGTCGCTCATCGCGTGACTCGTCGGAGTGGGAAGGAGTGTTTCATGAGATGGACCAGGGACAGTCTGTGGCCCATGGTCAGAGGGGACTGTGCATGCATGGGGGTCATAGCTGGGTGTTGCTGGACCACTCCAGACTGTTTGGTCCTGCCTCCCCCCTCCAGAAGCAGCAGCACCACCAGTGCCACCACCACATCCACCAAGTCCACCACCACCACCATCAGTAGCAACTGCAAGAGCTCCAGCAGCACCATCTCCACAGCAGCAGGTGGAGCCCCAGGTGTGTGACAGTGCTGCTGGCACTACACTTGCCCTTCCTGTGCCTGGTCCCCCCCCGGCTCTACAGTTTGGCAGTTTTTCAACTGTGTCAGGGTGACAGCAGCATTGTGGTTTGTCTGCTTTGTAGTGTGCAGATGTGCCGTGGACCCCAAGGGACACATCTGGGGGCTGAGGGCTAGTGCACACACATATGCTGAACCATCACAAGGTGGAGTGGCAGGCTGCCACTGAACGGGCCAGGCCTCCACCTGCTGGCCCTTCTATGGCAGTGGCAGAGGGTGCTGCTATTGTACATCACCACAGCAGGAGGAGGGCCACAGCAGCAGCTGCTCCACCACTACCCCCACCACTGCCACCAGCACCACCCTGACCACCACCACTACCTGGTTTTCCCCCCACACCAGTGGATCCCACCACAATGCCTGCAATGCAGGCAGACATAGCACTTTTGTGGGCTGTGGTGGAGGAAAGTAACAAGAGGGTGGGTGCTGTCCAGCAGCAGGTGGAGCAGATCGAGCAACACCAGCTACAGATAGTGTCAATGCTCCATCTACTGCTGAAACATCATGGGATTCCCCATTAGCTTTTTTTTCTGCACCCCCCCCACTGCTGTAGAGTTTTGTGTTTTGTTTAAGTTTAATAACAGACAGAGGGAAGGCCACACAGTATTAGTTTAAAGGGAAGCAGTCAGCAACAGGAGGTCCCACGCCCTGCAAGACTTACCCTGCTGTTAAGCCTTTTAAGTATGTTGCTGTGTTTTTCTCATGCCGCAACATACTTTATTTTATTAAAGAAAAGTCAGTGACCCAGAAGTATGGCAGATGCTATGGGGGCTCCATTATGTGTAAAGGTGCAACTGTGATGCACCATGCGCTTGAATACAAAAGTATTGAAGCACATGGTGTGTCTCTGCCGCACCTTTCCTTTACAATAATGGAGCCCCCAGGCATCTGCCATCGCCAGTCACTAACACCTAACAATAAAATAAATTATGTTCTTGGCGATGAGAAAATGCTACAACATATAAAAAGGCTCCTGGAAGGAGTAAGCCTTGCAAGGCAAAACTCCTGTTGCTGACTACTCCTTAAATATATCATACACATACAGTCATACATGCTCCTTATTGCCCTGTTATGATAATCCAGTGTCTCAGTAATGTTTACTTTCTGTTGTGGAGCGGTTGTGGAAAAGCTGGTGTGAGCAATGCAAGTATGATGTGCTAGACTGCATGGGTGCAGTGAGTGTTGTTTCATGTGTGTGTGTGTGTGTGTGTGTGTGTGTGTGTGTGACATCAGACACTGTGCAACTTCTTGCAAACATATATTGCTGACTTGTTGCAGTGTTTATGGTAGAAAGAATAGCAAGTAGAATAACGTATATTTTACTGTCACTATCATCATCAGTGGACTAAGTGATACGATACTTTTTTCAGAGGTGTCTGGCCAGAGTGCACCTTAGTCACATACTGCACACATGACTTTTAGGAGAGCATGTGCTTTTTGTGCTATGATCTTTGCAAAGTAATGTGTGCACTGGGAGTGACTGAGGTGCACAGTGACCCAATACCTCTGAAAAAATATCATATCACTTACTCCACTGGTGCTGATGGTACAAATAAAATATATGTCATATATTCTTTCTTATCTTTATTCTTGAGATACTGCAACAAGTCACACCATATGTATGTTTGCATGAAGCTGGACAATGTCTGCACACACAGGAAAGAACACTGACAGCACACATGCAGTTTAGCACAACATACTTGCACTGCTCAGTCATGCTTTTTGTGAAACACTTCAAATCATGAGTCCTGAAACAAAGTAAACATTACTGAAACTCCAGAAATATTTCTTTCTTGAAATAGACATTAAAGAGATTCACCAAGTTACATAGTTATGGTATTGCACCCAATATATGGGTGCCTAACCTCCAAGGGAATCTTTCTTGTTCCCCATGTCCTTACATATGCAACACTTTTCTGGCAAAAATGCTTGTAATTTTGGTAAACCAGGTCCCAGAGGACTTCCCATTCTGAAGTGCCACCCAAATTCCAACACTGCCCTCAGCAACGTTATGACATGATGCCAGGGAGGGCACGGGGGCATGCTCCATTATACTAAATGGCTGGCAGCTTTCAGAATTTTTCTTTATGTTATAATGGTCAGTTTGTGGTGAAATGTGGGCACGTTTCCACTAACAAGGCTCTTGTTAGTCGAAATGTGACCAAATTTCACCACAAACTAACCATTTTAACATAAAGAAACATTCTGAAAGCTGCCATCCAATCAGTATAATGGAGTGTATCCCCGCACTTTCCCTGGCAAAACGTCATAACGTTGCTGAGCACGGGGGCAGAACTTGGGCAGCTCTTCAGAACGGGAAGTCCTTCAGGACCCAGTGTACCAAAATTACGAACTTTTTTTGGCAGAAAAGTATTGTACTATATAAGGACATATGGACCAACAAAGATTCCCCAGGAGATTAGGCACCCATATATTGGCTGTAATACCATAACTATGTAACTTGATGAATCTCTTTAAAGCAGCAGTGAAACAATTTTGACCTATACTTTGTAATGCTATTTTACATTGTCACTTTACTTACATCCTGAGTTGTATGATACTGTTTTTTCTAGTATTTGAGTCTGCTTTAGTACTTTTTTTCATGTCTGAAATAATAAAAGGAGCACTCCTTTTAATATGGTGCAGACCAGGTCTTCGTCAGTATTTACCACAGTTTTTCTCCATCAGCTGTTATATATTACTTCTGTTGTAAAATTAACAATTATGCAGCAGGCAGTGTTTTATGACCTCACAGAACAATATTTATTCAAAAACAGATGCAGCCAGTCTGGTGGCACAGAGGGTTGAGGCACGGGTGCCTTACTTCTCACCACACCGGTGACCCAGGTTCAGGAACAGACTCTGGCACTGGGGGTTGGAAGGTGAAGGGGAAGGATCAAGCATCCGTGGGATTGCTCTCCTCCCCTGGAGTGGGTTGGGGATGCATGGTCGCTCTGCAGCGGCACCCAACAGAGACCGGGAGCATTTCAGAGGGATCATCACAAGGGGAACACCAGAAAACAGAAATACTGCTCTGGAGACTGGCTGGATGATGGCTGCCAACCCAGGACACCTCCTAAGACTTCTAGCAGGCCAAGCAAAGCCACAGTAGTGCCCAGGACCGAAAGAAATAGTTTCCTCTCACCGGTGCCTTTCCCCTCAGAGAAGAGGGACCCACCCGGTACAGGGTTACGCCGGGCTATTCAAGGCTGCTGTGGATTTGAGGCAAGGTGGCTTGTGTGGGAGATAGTAGGAGGAATGTCTGTGGGGTCATGGCAGCCTATAGGAGAGGCAGCTCCTAAGCATGAAGGGGGTAAAATAGGTAACTCAAAAAAAAAAACAGCTGCAAATAGTGATGAAAACCTGGTCAGAGCCATATTAAAAGACGTGCTCCTTCTTTTTTTCTGACATGAGAAAAAGTAGTAAAGCAGGCATAATTTGTGAAAAGAAGGGTATCATACAAATCAGGAGGTAACTAGTGGCTAGCAATATAGAATAGCATAAAAAAGTATAGGTCAAAATTTTCAACACATTGTTGTACTGCTGCTTTAATTTATAATTTAAGTATGACATTATGTGCTCACAATCACAACACACAAAACACATCTGTTTTGTGTCCAGAAAATTGCCAAGGACTGAGAAAGTGAAATGGGAGTGTTACACCAGAAGCAAAGTCCTCCAGAATTTATTGTGCAGTCACTCATGCATGTAGTGGTCACACAGAGTCCCCAGAATTTTTCAGCATCCCCAAAATGCATCTGCCTTGTGTCCAGAAAATTGCCAAGTGCTGAGGAAGTGAAATGGGAGCATTACACCACACGCAAAGTCCCCCAGAATTTATTGCGCAGTCACTCATGCGCGCAGTGGTCACACAGAGTCCCCAGAATTTTTCTGCATCCCCAAAATGCATCTGTCTTGTGTCCAGAAAGTTTACATACTCTGTGATGATGATGTACTTATGAGATACAGTGTCTTGCCAAACCATGTGAAGTAGGGGGTTGGAAGGTGAAGGGGAAGGATCAAGCATCCGTGGGATTGCTCTCCTCCCCTGGAGTGGGTTGAGGATGCATGGTCGCTCTGCAGCTCTCCAACCCCAGTGCCCCTACACTAACTTGTTTTTTTTCTCTTTTAGATATTTCCTGAAGAAGACCTAAGGTCGAAACGTAGATTTTTAACTCTATTTTTTATTTTCAGCGTGCATTTAATATAACCATTTTGTTTTGATAATATGATATGAATTCATTCAGTGTTGCATCAGAAATGATGACCGTGAGAGAACTGTTGTTGGTCCAAAGTGTGCTGCGATTCCTGTAAATGTGATGCAATCACCTCAACCAGATGGAAGGGTGCCCTTTGTGTGTACACTAATAGTAGCCTTGGTGAGTTGTGTATATATATATATATATATATATATATATATATTGTATTTTCTAGGTGGGGGTTTGACATATATAGACATGTACTCATTGTATTATTTTGTATCACAGGTCACAGATACTGTTGGTGTGCACATTCCAGTGCTTGATGAGAAACGTTTGCATTAAAATTGGAAATGTAATGCTTTCAAGCCAATGAAGGTTATGTATTTTTTTTTTTGGGGGGGGCATGTTTGTAGGTAGTTCTCATTAATGGTTTCCTATTTAGTTACTTCTTCACAGATTTCATCTGCATCCTTCTCGAGTCTGGTAGGTAATGATGGCCATGGTCATTGATTTAAACAACTTCTGCTTGTTGCATATATGCCCCAGCCCGGGGAAGCTGATGTTGAAGAACTTCTTTGAATAAGGCAACTATGACACAACAAAGCAGCTGGAAGTTTCCTAAAAAAATAAATGAAGGACTTATTACAACTTGATTGCAGCAGTAATACATTATGTTTAAGCCATGGCTGTTCCATGGGTATCTGGATTAACACAGATAATAAGCTGTCCCACTGCAATCAGATCACAACTTAATTTAGTACCAGGATGTGTAACAAATTCACTGTGTCAGTGTACCTGCATCTCAAGTCAAATTACATTACAAAACCACATATTGTCAAGTAACACAACCTGGGTCCAACTTTTTTCAACACTGTTATGACTGCACAGCTGCAAATTTGGAATACTGTGCATCCAGGGGGGCACAGAAAATCATTCCCTCTGGTGGCAGTGGCTAACAGCGGTCTTATGGTGGTGGTCCAGTGGGGCACAGAAAGTCATTCCCTCTGGTGGCAGTGGCTAACAGTGGTCTTCTGGTGTTGGTCCAGGGAGGCACACAAAGTTATTCCCTGTGGTGGCAGTGGCTAACAGCGGTCTTATGGTGGTGGTCCAGGGGGCACACAAAGTCATTCCCTGTGGTGGCAGTGGCTAACAGTAGTCTTATGATGGTGGTCAAGGGGAGGCATAGAAAGTCATTCTCTGTGGTGGCAGTGGCTAACAGCGGTCTTATGGTGATTATCAAAGGGGGCACAGAAAGTAATTCCCTGTGGTGGCAGTGGCTAACAGCAGTCTTATGGTGGTGGTACAAGGGTCAGGATATATCGTGCTCTCTGTTACAAATGTGACATGACATATGGAATTTGAGTCACTCTAAGTGGACACTGATTTAACCTTATGAAAAAGAAAACATGTATCATACAACAAATGTGAGAGAGCCTTTTAACAACTTGAGTTAAAACCTGCCAACTTTAACCTCATCATCATCCTCATAAAGAAAGCTGTCCTCACAGTCATCTATGTCTGAAGTCTGACCACTGGGAAATTCTTTCTCCATTGTGTTATCCTCTACATCAGTGGTAGGCTGTTTCATGCTGCCACTGCCAGTGCCACCAGGATGGTCCATTTCTACATCACCAAAACCATGACTAGGCCGGGGTACAATTACTGAGGTTACAGTCTGAGCTAGTATGTGCCTCTCATTCATTTTTATGAATGTTAGCAAACTGACAATTGGAAAAGAGAGGTTTGTATGATGATCCTGAACTATTGCACCTGCTGCGCTGAATGCCCTCTTGACACTTACACTGGAGGGTGGGTATGTCAGGTACTTCAGTGCCAGTGCAGTCAGCTCTGGCCATTCACTGACTTTTCTGCTCCAGTATAAAAGAGGATCATCAGTTATTGACTGATGCCTGTTTTCAGGTCCAGTGGTCGATGCATCATCCTGTATTCAGGAATAATTTATGTCACAAATCCCCACTTGGGACAAAGCCTCCCAAAGTGGGTTGAGGCCAACCGCTTTGGATGACAGACCACCTGGAACTGCAGTCCCCTTCCCCTTACAGTATATGCTTGATACTCCTCTAAGTTCACCTTCAGCCTGATTATGCTGCTGAGGAATGCTGACTTTGGCACATAACTTCTGTGCACCATGAACCAAGCGCACCAGTTGCACTCTAACATTTTTTACCTGTTCAGGCCCTCTCTCCAGTACTGAGGCAATTCCATGTTTGTATTGTGGGTCCAGAATTGTTGCTATTACAAAGTTGTCACTACACTGAATGCTCAAGATGTGACGTTTCTGGTCAAATACTGTCAGCATGTGTTTCAGCAACATACTGCTAGCACTGTCTCCGGCAACATCAAGGCTATGCTGTACATTCACTAATGTCTGCCTCAGCACCCTCAGCAGTGGAATTGATTGGCTAATGGAGGCAGACTCACCACTCACTGCCTGTGTGGCATGTTCAAAAGGCCGCAAAATTGTTATTACAGAGTCCATGAGGTGCCACTGTTCAGTCGTCATAGACATGGAGGTCCCCGGAACTGTCAACGCTAGTGTGCATGACAAGATATTCTGAGCTGGCTTTATATTGTTCATACAACCTCTCTGCCATGTATAAAGTGGAGTTCCACCGGGTGACAACTTTCAGCTTCAAGCGGTGCTGAGGGAGGCTGTTTCGGATCTGCAACTGCCGAAGTTGGTCATGGGCCTTTGCAGATCGTGAAATGTGAGAACAGATACAGCATGCAACTGTCAGCATTTCCTTTACAACAGAGTGCTGCAGAAACTCCTGCACCACAAGATTTAAACAGTAAGCCATGCATGGAACATGAACAAAGCCACCATTTGTGATGCATTTCACCACATTTGACCGATTGTCACTTGCTATGAACCCAGCTCTCGGGGACAGGGGGTTCAGCCACTTGTCAATTGCTGTCAGTACCAAGTCCAACATGTTTTCACCAGTGTGTGAACAGGTCACATTGCGCATAACAATCGTTGCATGCTGTTGAATTCCTGGAAGATTGTTACCTCAACACTCCACCTTACTACACTGATTATTCATACTACCAACAGCACAAACAACACCCAGCACCTGCACCCAATATGCAGTTATACACAAATATGAACTCCCCGCTATTTTGCTTCTTGTCCACGTATCCATACTTAAATGGATGAATGGAGAGGATGAATGTTGAAGGGCATGTCTTATAGAGTCGGACACAGTACAGTACAACTTGGGGACAGCATGGGTTGAAAATCATGTCCTGGATGAGTCTTTCCATTTTGGACAGGCACGTACAGCGAACCACTGGAATCCAGAATTCTCTAAAAAGGAGAAGGGCAAAAGATCAATTGCCAGCATTTCAGCTACAAAAGCATTAAGTTCATGTGACACTGTATGATTGGGTGGGTACTTCAGCTTATGCGCTAAAACACTCTGTGACGTGGGCTGACAAACGTTTTACATGGGGTGTGATGACAAATGGTTCTGCTCTGTGAATGGCAGGGGGTGGAGTGTGGATGTTTGGTGAAGACGGTTGCACAGGTGATGATGACAAACCCACAAATGCAGTTATTTTGCCAGATTTTCCAACCGGGGTTGATGTACCACTTGCACTAGACATATTGCATTCACCACCACCACCAAAACTGCTACTCTCACCAGCCTCCACCTCATCATGCCTGTAGTAATCCTCTGCTCTTATTTAATTGCCACTGCACACATTTAATTTCCTACTTGACTTAACAGTCATAGAAGGGGATAGCATGCTTGTTATGATTAATGACAAGGGTAAATGCCCCACTGTGGTATTAGCTGCCATCTTGTGCTGGGTCCACAGTGCCATGTCCCTGTTCTTAAAATGTGTATGCTGTCCTCCTGTGCCCAGATAGCTCCCTTTTTTACCTCGACCCACACGCACATGGCAAATCTGGCAGATTGCAACTGACTCATCATTTTCATCTTGCATAAGAAATCCCAAACAAGGGATTGTGATGCTCTAGTTTTAACATGTCCCTGATGCTGCTTATTGAACTCAGTTTTTTTAAGCCATGAAGTGGGGGGTGTGCTACGAGATTTTTTGGGCAGGACACACTTGGACTGCAACTGACCACCATGACTACCTATCATTATTACTAGGCCATCATCATCATCGCCATCAATTGAAACTGGTAAATCTCAACTTTTTACAGGGAGAGGGATTAATGCAAACAGACCCAGACATAGCCACCTTGAATTTCTTTTTCTCCAGTTCCCAACTGGGGTCACTTACATCATTATCATATTCATCAACATCACCCACATCCACATCTTCTGCTTGGATGCTGGCATGTGGACTGCATGTTGCAACCACAGCAACGTCATCATCCTCATCAGATTTATCATCAACACCACCATCACCTGATATTTTTTTTTACCACACTGTGAATCACTGCATGGCAAATGCATGACCTGAACCATGGTGGAAGAAATATCACATTGTATGCTATCTTTGACATGATGATCAGAATCCTCATGTTCAGTTACTGGGATGTTACTGGGAAGTATGACATCATCTACACTGCCACTCACTCGCACTGCTTCACACTTCACTATATTTGTGGACATGGTAAAGTGGTCAGAAGTGGAACTTGAGGCACTCAATACTCATACCACCTCCAGCAACTGCACTAACACCACCGGCTGGGACAACATCATCTCCTCCAACTATGAGTGAAGCAACTGATTGGGCTGTAAAAAACATTGCAAGAGAAATACCTTTCCTCACATCAGCAATGTACTTCTGTGTCTGTGTACTACCATGCCAACAGACATTCTTACCACTGGCAGCAGTGCCATGGCAAAAAACAGATTTGCTTGCATATCTTTTTGTGGGCATTTTGGGGGATCAACAACAATATTCTAAGCAAATTTAGATTTTGGAACGTTTACTCTGGGTGGGGGGATGCTGGATGTGAAACCAAAAAAACAACTGTGGTTTCAGCAACAAACACAGATGCAAAGTCACAAGTTCAACAACACCTTAACTAACCAGTGATACTGAAGTCACAAACAATCCAATCTGGAAAATAATTCATTTTGCCGGTGGGGCAGGGGCACTGACTGCAGATTTTTATGGCAGTGCAAGCAGCAAAACAAAAAAAAGATACCACAATGGCAGTACAAAATCATGCAACTACAGTGGATAGCAGGTTCACACTGCTGTGCCTGCAATTACACTGTGGCACAATAAAAGGTGCATTATTTGATGTCACACCACACACACACACACACACACACACACACACACACACACACACAATTTGTCTACAAGTAATGCATAGCAAATTGAAAACTTCAGTAATATATCACATATTTGAAACAACCTGAAATTATGAACTACTGCACCAGATCTACACAGCACACAATCAGCGAAAAATGTCAACAATTACTGACAATATTACTATGTGTACATTAACACAGTCAGTTAAATAACAAAAATATAACCAAAAAACAAAGACTTCCTTATTTCTCCAACTTAAATCTACCTACACCACAGATACACGTCTCCCCCAGAGCACAATTTCACTGTCTCTTACTACACAGATTCAATGTTGTATATTAACATTCAAAATCCACACACAAACAATAAACACTTGATGATAATAGCACAGGAGGGTTTCCTACAAAAGATGAACTAAAGTTTGAGCAAAATAATTACTCACAAATGCTTTTTAACAGCTTTTAGAAGGTTTGAATTACAGAGAGCTCTGAATGCAGACTGTCTCCTATAGCTTCCTACACATACTACCCCGAACTGAGGCTGTGCAGAACAATATAGAGCCCATGTGACCTGAAATCCCATGAATCACTGCAAAATTCACCTTCAGAGCTTAAAAACAAGGTGAAGTGAGATGAAGTACATTGTTTTCAGTGCACTTCACCTTTAAAATTGGTGGAGTGGTCTGAGAAGGCAAAGTAATGCAAATTCATTGTTTTCAATGGACTTCATGTTACCCATCATAATGTGAACTACTCCGCTTCACATTTTGGAGTACTCCACAAATTCATCTTCACTCCGCGAATCACTTTACATATCGAATTGAGCCCACTTCACCCATCACTATCTGTAGGTCCAGGGCTTACCACCCTGCAAAGTTCAGCCAAAAAGCTGTTTAGGTGCAGTGGTGTGGCAAAGAAATGATATTTTTTGGTGCAGTAGTGTCACAAATGACTACAGTACAGATGTGACAGTGTAGTGATTTGTGAAAATGTCACAAATGTACTGTTATGATTTGTGACACTATGGGGGACCTGATTTAAAAAAGGTATTCTAGGGGTCCTGGAAAAGAACTGATGGCACCATTTTGTTCCTCAGGCCCTGTATGGGTAAACACAACTGTCAGCATTTACCTATGAGCAATGGAATTTAAATTACAGATATTTGTCTTCACCACTAACTGAAACAAGATGTCAGCAGCATGACAGTAAAAGGGCTATTTGCAATAGTAAAATGTACTGGTGGCAGCTTTCATGAGGCACATATATTTTCCCTTTGACTACAATGGGAACATTAAAATTTGAATAACTTTTGAATGGATTAATATTTTTTCACCAAATCTTCAAAAGGCACATCAGTGACTCAGAATGCATCTTCCCTGAAGATTTCAGACCAAGGGAACAAATCATTTGCGCTGTAGCCCCGAGCAAAGAAACATGCAAAAACCCTGTTTTTGTACTTTTTTGGCACTCTGCAGCTCCACAACTGCTCATCCAACTGTTATTCAACTTGCCAGATCCAGAGATGTATGGTACCACCCCTTGCACCCCATGCCCATCCCACCCCAACAACAGACATTGGGGTCATTGGCCTTAACTCTCACCCCATTCCATGTGTAAATAAGCTGAGGTGGTGCAGTTTAGGAGAATGGGGTGAGAGTTAGGACTGATGACCCCAATGTGAGTTGGTGTGGTGTGCAAGGGGTTACAACCCTAACACTGAATTTCCTTGCTTTTGTCGTTGTGGAACAACTCTAACTGATGCATGAATTTCCCTTCTTTTTGAGAATGTGTACTATAAATAGTGAATGGTATGTGGTGGTGGGAGCATGGGGCTCCACAATGCTGCTCATGTCTGTGTAATAACCGTAACAGTAACAATAATGCTAACGATAACAGTGAGTGAAATGCAAATGCTAATGGTAAATGTAACAGCAACAGAAACATGAATGCAAACACAAGCTGTAAATGTTATGGTAACGCAAATGGAAATGCAGACTTAAGTGGTAATGGTAATGGGGATGCAAATGCAAACATGAAAGGCAATGGTAATAGTGATGTTAAATGTAACTGCAAATGCTAATAGTCATAGTAAAAGTTATGCAAATGTAAATAGAAACAGGAATGGTAATGGAAATGGAAATGCGAACACTAACCGTAGCGCAAATGGCGAGGGAAATGCAAACGTAAACGCAAATGGTAACACACACGGAAACAGTAACAGTAAGCTGATGTAAGGCAATGGTAGCAAAAAGTCTGTATCTGGCTTACTTTCCGATATAACAGCACAAAGGCAATGTGAGACAACAGTAGCCAAAAGTCTGTTTCTCATTTCATTCCAGAGATAACAGTACAAAGGCAATGTGATCGAACAGTAGCAGAAAGTCTGTATCTCGCTTCATTTCCAAGATAACAGCACAAAGGCAATGTGAGGCAACAATAGCGAAAAGTCTGTATCTCGCTTTTCGTTTCCGAGATAATGGTGAAAAGTTGATCTAAGGCACAGTAGTGAAGAGTCTGTATCTGGCTTTATTTCTGAGATAATGTCACAAAGACAATGTGATCCAACAGTAGCAAAAAGTCTGTATCTCGCTTCGTTTCTGAGATAATGGCAGAAAGGCAATGTGAGTTAACAGTAGCGAAAGGTCTATATCTTGATTCATTTCCAAGATAAAGGGATAAGGCTAATGTAAACCAAACCACTGAAAGGCACCTCCATATCACAAGGGCTACCTATGCTATAAAGTTTAAGCCACTAGCACCATGCATAATGCTATGCACAAAACAGCATAATTCACATCTCCAGGACATCCACTCAACACCCTCCAAATTTCATGTGAAAAGACCAAACTGTTCCAGAGATATTCACTTTTTAAGTTTCTGCACCTTTAAGAAGTCTTCCACCACAAAATGGTGGAAATCGCGGCCAAAAATGCAGTAAAATGGCAGAACTCACAGCCAAAAAATCGCTGACTTCGAAGGGGGGCAACTTCAAATGCTTATAACTCTGGAACGGAACAACATTTTTTCACCAAACAAACACTGGTGTGTTCCTTGATGAAAGGGTTTTCTATATGCAAAGTGTCAGACCAATCAACTACACCGTGGCTGCACTATGCATTGTAGAAGACAGTGTAGAAACATAGCAAAACAATGTTTTGCAGTGCAATTTGAAAAAATCGTATCTTCCAGTGAAATATAAATTGGTAAATAAATAGATGGACCATTCCACTCCATGTATACAAATGTTATCCAAATCTCTTCAACAGTTGCAGAGCAGCACGAGTGTAGAACTTCGCATAAGTGGCAAAAAAAATTGTTGGGGTGTTTCATTCTGCAAAAAAACATATGCAGATGTCAAATGAAAATTGGTAAATGCAAAGAAGTAACATAGTAGACCAAGTATTACAAATGTCACAGAAATGCAAGTGTTAATGCAAACAAAAATGGTCACGCAACCAGTAACGTAAACACAAGTGCAAACGTTAACACAAACACAAATGGTGATGCAAACAGTAGCAAAAATGCAAAACCACAAACAGTAACATAAATGAAAATGGTAATGGCAACAGTGAGGTAAAAGAAAACAGTAACGCTAATGGTAATGCAAATGCAAACGTAAACAATAACACAGACAGTGGTGGAAACAGAAATGATAATGCAAATGGTAAGACAAACGCAAGCGCAAGCGTAAATACAGACACAAATGGTAATGCAAACAGTAACGGCAATGGAAAAGCAAATGCAAACAGTAATGAAAACGGTAACAAAAACACAAACAGTAACACAAACAGAAATGCAAACGGTAATGGCAATGGTGATGCAGAAGGAAACAGTTATGCAAACGACAACAGGAACACAACCAGAAATGCAAATGCTAATGCCAATGGAAATGCAAACACAAACAGTAATGAAAACACAAATAGTAATGTTAACACAATTTGAAACACAAACGGTAACAGTAACACCAACGGTAACACCAAAGGAAACAGTAACGCAAACAGGAACACAAACACAAACGCAAATAGTAACGCACATGGTGATGCAAAAGTAAATGTTAACAAAAATGGAACAAAAATGCAAATGGTAACAGTGGCGCAAACACAAGCATAAATGCAAAGGTAAAAGCACAGTGATGTAAACGTAAATGCAAATGCAAACGGTAATGGAAACAGAAGTGAAAGTGCTAATGGTAACAGTAATGCAAATGGACACACTTTTCTTCCCAAAAAGGTGCATTCAGAAGCACAGTGAATACAAAGAATGTGTGTATAATGGCCCTTGGAGCAGAAAATGAGCCCTTGTAATGCTAAATTGCTTATATCTCAGGAGCCATATGACGTAGAAAAAAATGAAAATCTCATATCATTTATGACTTTCCAGGCTAGTTTTGTACTTAACCCCCAGTGGGGGACTAAGCATTTCTCTAATGAAAAGTCCGTATCTCAAACTGTTTTCGAGATATGTGCCCGGAAAGGCACAGCAGACACCGTAATGTTATCCTATGGGAAAATTGTCACTTTTGAAGCACCATAACTTTGCAGCCCTATAATATTTGGTCACCAAACCACCAAAAGGCACATCTGTTGGATTTTAGCTTTCTGCCCTGCACATTTCAGCCCAAAAGACCAAACCATTATTTTGCAGCAGGGTGGCAAAGCTTCTCTATTGTTTTGAGCATAGTGTCGCAAAGTACTTTCATAAATCAAGACACTAAATCATGAAAGTATCGCATATTCAAAAGTACTTTGTGACACTACTGTTTACAAAAATGTAAAAAACATATATTTCTTGGGTGTTTTTCCCCCAAAAAAGACATGGCTAGCATCCTCAGGGCTTGACTAGGTGAACACAAGAAGAATGATGTCCCTAGAGGGCCCCAAATTTAAACGCTAAGCATTTCTCTGACCACCAACTGAAAACAAGATGGTCGATTTGTGAAAGTAAAAGGGTCATTTGCAACAGTAAAAATGGCATTTGCGACACTTTCGAATATTTTGTTAACTTTTCCCATAGACTATAATGGGGTACAGTTTTTTTTAATAACTTTTGAATCGTTTAATATTTTTTCACGAAATATTCAAAAGGCACACCAGGGATCTAGGTTGCATGTTCCGTGAAGGTTTTGGATTGATTGCAAAAACCGTGTGACCTGTAGGCACAAACAAAGAAATGCTAAAAAAAACCCATAATTTATGTGTTTTTTGGCACTCTGTAGCTCCGCAAACATACATACGACCATTACTAAACTTGGCAGGTCCAGAGATCTGTGGTACCAAACCATGCATTCAAAATTTCATGCAAATCTGTCATACAGTGGCAAAGTTATTGAGCTGCCAAATTTCAGATTTAACCTTAAATGGGATACTGAACCCTAACTATAGTAGCACTACCGTGAAGCCACCAAGTCACTCGCTCTCCTCTCGGTGACTTCTTCTCAGCAAAATACAGAAACAAAGGTAGAACAAAAAAGCTTTACATGTTTCTTATACCAAATATTGCTGTTCTGTGGAAAATTTATACAATTTTGTTCAGACTACTGAACCGCTTGGTCACACTACAGCCTGTGGGGAAAGTGCAGAAAACTCAAAATTAAAGAAATCTACACACCAGCAATTATAAAAAATAAAGAATAGGTAAATGTGTATTTATGGATTTATTTTTGCACACCCTCGGTGTTTGATGACCACATAATTCTGTAAAGCTTTGGTCTCGAGGTTTATGGGTCATCAAACACCTTGGGTGTGCAAAACAAATTCATAATACACATTTGTCTATCCAATATTCTCTATATATAAAGAAATGGTATTTTTTGGTGCAGTATTGTCGCATAGGTATAGATATAGATATAGATATAGATATAGATATAGATATAGATATGTGTGTGTGCATAGGATATGAAGGGGAGACCTGTGTAGTACATTATTTATGTACGAGTGCTGTTTGCCCTTGGGTAACCTTACAAGTGGTGCAAGCACAACATATGAATACTGTTGTACTATCTCAATGGAGGGATCCTTCGATCCCCACTGTGAATGTGGACACTGTTGTACTATCTGAATTGAGGGATGAGGATACAATTATACTATCTGAAAAAGAAGAGAAATTATTTGCATAAAACTTCATTAATGTATCAGTTAGGGTGGATACCACAGGGACAAAAGCAGCAACCCTAACACCCCAACCCCATCCCCCACCCTCCACACATCAACAGGCACCAGGGTCTGCCATGGGGTCTTAACGGCTAACTCTCACCTCATTGGCCTATACTGTAGCATGTCAACATGTTTACATGTGGAATGGGGTGAGAGTTGGCCTTATGATGCATTAACAATGTTTTTTGCAAAGAATATATATATATATATATATATATATATATGGTACGTTATATATATATATATATATATATATATATATAAAATAGTGGCACGGTCACACCCCATATATTTAGGGTTAAGAAAGCACTTCTATGTTAAAGTCAAAATTTTGGGCATTAATAACTTTGGACCCGTTCAACGGATTTGCCTGAAGTTTGGAATTCATGGTGGGGCATGGTAGATCTCTTGATTTGCCAAACTGTGTTTCTGTCGGACTTACAGTCTTTGCACATGAAAACACTGAAAAATGCAAAATTATCCAGTTTTGGAGGCAGTTTGGGGGATTTTGTCCATGGCTGTCATGTGGCATGCTGCTCTGCAAGATGGCTCATCTGAAAGAGCTTGTCTGCCCGAACATGTCACTTTTCGTTTGGTGAAAAAATATTAAGGCATTCAAAATTATGCCGCTTTTAAGTTTCCATTATAAGTCAATGGGAAAATTTATATGGTTGTTTTGCGAACAAAGAATGGGGTTCTGGCCATCTGGTCCCACCTAGCAGTCAAAGAATTTGCAGCCTCATGGTTCAAGAATCTTTGTCTCCGAGAATTCTTTGACCGTGAGGTCCTCCATCTTGTTTTTGCTTTTCCAACTCTAAAAATTCAAATATCTTGCCTCAGGGGTCACTCCTGAAGTAAAACTTGGATGGGTTTTATTCAGGGGGCCTCGTTCTATCAAGCCATGCCTTTGGTTTGATGTAAAATGGTCCAAAAATAGACTTATCAGGTTTCAAATTCTTTGATCGTGATTCATTAACGATCTTTGATCATGAGCCTGCAAATTCTTTGATCGCACGCTTCTTTGACCACGATCTTGCATCGCGAGGTAAAAATACATTTTTCTCAACTCAGGGGTGGCCTAGGGGCACAAATCAGGGTGGGTTTTGTTCAGGGGGCTTCGTTCTATTGAGACATGGCAGTGGTTTTATTCAACTCTGCCTAAAAGTCCAGTTTCAGCATTTTTTTATTCTTTGATTGTGAGCATGCAATTTCTTTGATCGCGAGCCAGCAAATTCTTTGATCGCACAATTCTTTGATTGTGATCCTGCATCGCGAGCGAGGGACGAGATGACCCTTTTAAAAATTCAATTTTCTCAGCCCAGTGGTGGCCTAGGAACACAAATGAGGGTGGGTTTTGCTCAAGGGGCTTCGTTCTATCGAGGCATGATGGTGGTTCCATGCAATTCTGACTAAAACTCAAGTTACAGTATTTTCTATTCTTTGATTGTAAACCTGCAAATTCTTTGATCGAAAGCTTCTTTGACCGTGATCTTGCAATACAAGGTAAAAATACATTTTTCTCAGCTCAGAGGTGGCCTAGGGTTTTGTTCAGAGGTCTTAGTTCTATTGAGGCATGGTGGTGGTTTTGTTCAATTCTGCCTAAAAGTCGAGTTTCAGCATTTTTAAATCTTTGATCTCGAGAGTGCAATTTCTTTGGTTGCGAGCCTGCAAATTCTTTGACCCAGCCAAAAATAAGGGGGACAGGAAAATGTCTGTTATTTTTTATCAGCATCAGTCATGAATAAGGTTACAATATAGTTCAGCAATGTGTACCACCTGAGCCCAGAACCTAAGTAACAGTTTAAATCACCAAAAACATTAGTAAATGTCAAGACTGCATGAATTTAGTCTTGCTTGTCCTGAGATGTATTACTGTTATTCAGCAAATCGCTGTCAGCTCCAGATCTGGACTCTTTTTTGTTTTTTTTTTGTCTCACCAAGCTCTTAAAGCCCTCCTGCTACTGCACACTTTACACTGTACTACCCCACTCCTCTTTTCCCATCCCCATTTAATTTTCAATGAGCTCTTCACATACTCTCTCTCTCTCTCTCTCTCTGTGTCTCCTAGAGGCAACTACTTCTTTTACACAGTCCTTATTACAGAGGTCCTTTCAATTATAACTGATGACTGGATACAGTCACTTTTTTAATCATTTTGTCAACCTTTGTGCATTACTATGGCTCTATTTTTTTTCTGTGACTAGTTTTTCTGCAATGATTCTTTAATATGATCCTCCTTTACTCTAATGACACACATGAGAAAAAAAAGTGGCTATAGCAGGTAGGTTTTTCCCCTCCTATAAACATAGATTCAATACAGATAATTCACGATTGTACAGGTATGGTTTCCTGAGTTGCAGCAAATGTACATCTGAAAATTGTAACAGCATAATTCGTCCAGTGACAAAAAGTAAATAAAGTAAAATTTGTATTTAAATACACCCATTCCCGGAAGCTCTGGGCACAGTACAATGTATTATCACATATTCAAGTATCAAACAAAGTAACAAAATATAATTACACATATAATTTTAAAATGATTAAAATACGGTAAATAATCCACTAAACTCTAATTAAAACCTGAGTTTAGATAATTCTCAATTTAATTCAAAAATGCCTTAGTAAACAGGTGGGCTTTAAGGCGGGCTTTAAAATCCTCCAGCGTTGGTGCCTCCTTAACCCCAGAAGGGAGAAAGTTCCATAGGACCGGGGCAGCGACACTAAATGCCCTATCACCAGCTGACTTCAACCTCGACCTAGGAACCATTAGGAGGCACCCACTGGAGGAACGGAGGGGATGAGCCGAGACAGCGGGAATCAGAAGGTCTAGCAGGTAACCAGTGCCCTGACTGTGTAGGGCCTTATTGGTGAGAAACCCCACCTTGAAGAGGATCCTCCACCTGACTGGCAGCCAATGCAGATCATGCAGCACCAGAGTGATACAACAAAATTTAGGCTGCTCGGTAAGTAACCGGACAGCTGCATTCTGCACTAGCTGCAGTCTACGGAGAGATCCTCCCATGACTCCAAGATAGAGCACATTACAGTAGTCAAGTCTCAAGGTAACCAAGGCATGTATCAAGGTAGGGAGGTCCAGAGGTGGAACAAGGGGCTTTATCCTGGCGATATTTCTAAGATGGAAAAAACAGGAGAAGATGACAGAGGAAATCTGCACTTCCATTGTCAAACTCCTGTCAAAAATAATGCCAAGATTTTGCACCCTTGAGGAGGCCTTCAATGAGACAGAACCCAGAACTAATCCAGTCCCTGAATCAATGGCCAACCTATCACACACTCTGTTTGACTCCACTACCAGTACCTCCATCTTATCGGGATTTAGTCACAACCAACTGGATGCCATCCAGTCATTAATCTCAGCAAGACAGCTATTTAACACATCCACCAGGTTGGATGTTCCTGGGGCAAAGGACAAGTATAGTTGGGTATCATCAGCATAACAATGAAAATCCAAACCATATATCCTAATGACCCCCTCCAGGGACAGCATATACACTGCAAACAACATGGGGACCAAAACTGACCCTTGAGGAACTCCACAAGAAAGGAGACCAGCAGAGGAGGAGAAATTCCCCATCACAACTTGCTCTCTCCTATTAGATAAAAAAGACTCAAACCAGCAGATGACAGTGCCGGCGAGTCCGCAGAGTTTCCTAAGATGGTCAAGCAACACACCATGTTCTACAGTGTCAAAAGCTGAAGAGAGATCCAGGAGAAAAAGAATTGTCTTGTCTCCCCGATCTCTAGCACTGAGGAGGTCATTCTGCACCTGAACAAGCACAGTTTCTGCACTATGCCATGCCCAAAACCCTGACTGGAATTGTTCATACAAATCATGGGTCATGAGGTGCTCTTCCAACTGAAGCACCACTACCTTCTCCACAACTTTCACTAAAAAGGGAAGGTTGGAGATAGGTCGGTAGTTTGCCCTAATCTCTGGGTCCAAGGATGGCTTCTTTAAGAGTGGTTTCACCAGTGCCTCCTTCAAGGCATCAGGAAAGACCCCCTCAGCTAAGGAACACCTAACAATTAGGGCAAACACTGGGCCAACAGCGTTGATGCATCTCATCAAGAAATGCATCGGCACCGGATCCAGTTCACAAAAAGTGTGCTTCAGATTGGTCACCACCTCAGTAACCTCACTGGCATCCACTAGTTTAAACTCCCCCCAACCAGGCGGAGTGTGCTCAGGATACCTCTGACGACCACTGCCAGCTATTACATGGCTGGCTGGAGGAACACCCTGCTGAATGCTGGACACTCTGTCCGAGAAAAATCGGGCAAACTCTTCACATTCGAAATCTGAAAAAAACTTCTTTGGTTGCAGACAGGCAGGGTGAAGTAACCTATCCACAGTCCAAAACAGTATAGTTGGTTGGTTCTTCCCAGCAGCAATCTCCCTGGGCAGGAATACTGCCTTCTTATGGTTGATTGCCCCTTGGTATGCATTATAATGCACACATAAGAGCCGGCCTGTCGGCACAGCAGTTGGATTTCCGCTTGCGACGCTGGTGACCCAGGTTCAGGAATGGACCTGGGTCAGCGGAAGGGCCAGCCAGGGAGAGAAGGATGGAGCATCCTTGGACAGCTCTCCTGCTCTGGGGGGATGGTGGAGAGTGTGTCCGGTGTTCAAGAGATCCCTGGCGGAGGCCGGCGGTACCAACAGAAGCTGTCATCTGGACGTCTCAGGGGGTGGGGTGGAAATGGGATGTCATTGCACGTCCCCGCCCTCAAGGAACAACCAGGGAAAAAAAAACACTGCTACATGCGTTCTCATGATGCCCCCTCACCCTCCTTAATTCACTCCCAGGCTGGCTCCCAGACCAGACCGTGTTCCACTGCACTTTGTCCGGTGTCGTGGCCACGCTCTGGAGGGGGAAAGGCAAGGGGGCAACCAGAAGCATGGCTCATATGGGAGTCGAGGACAGCAGGGACAGTGACTGGGCTGAATCTATTGATGTGGCAGTAGACAAAAAGTATAATAAATAAAAAAAATAAATAAAAAATGCACACGCAAGGCCAATTTGTCCGCATCCAGGCCGGATCTCCTCCAACAATGCTCCAAACTCTGACCCTTCAGCTTCATCTCCCTGAGGTCCCCATCAAATCAAGGAGACCTCAGTTATGAAGATTTGGGGTGTACACGGACAGGTGTGAGGGAGTCAGTGGCACCAGATAGAATCCTATTATAGGAGTCTACCATAGCACCATCTCCGATGCATGCATTTCCCACATCAGATAGATCAGCTGCCACCAGAAAACCCTCTGGGGTCAGACCCCATAAAGGGCAGCAGCTCATCATCTCTGTAGGGGGAGGGCATCCAGTGGGAGCCCTGAACGTGAACTGCACCGTGCAATGATCAGACCAACCCACCCAATCAATCCCGAGATTATCTATCTCAAGACCCAGTGAGAGCACCAGATCCAACGCATGACAAAAAGACATAACATTAGCATAGTAGGCAGCGTAGGACATATTTGGGGGAGAAGGATAAATATAATGACAATGGCAAAACCAATGCCACATAGATTACAGAACTATTACACATAGAGCATATCTCATATAGTAAGCAAATTCATAGAAATCATAAACGTTCTGTCATGTCTTTTTTTGGGGGAGGGGAACATGTAAATAATTTTGCAGTGAAATGCACAAAACATTAAATCAATCGAGACTGTGCTGTTCTAAGATTAATAAAAAATATCCTTGGCCAGTTTTAATTAATCATTGCTCTGTCTCCTCTGTAGGTATGTGTAGTGCACTTCTCTGTGATTGAGGTCTTTTTGTTTACAACCAGTGGCTTCACACTAACAGTTTCTATAACAACAAAGAACTTAAACTTTGTGAATGGGAGCCTCCACTTTGCTTCAGTGATGACATTAAAGCCCATCGGAGAACAAAACATCGGGAAATGATTTTACCTTCCCGATTGGTCAGGATAACATTAAATGACTTAAAGCAATAGACCTAAATGCTTGCTCCTCCCTGGTGATTGCAAAACAGGATTTACCGTTCCTAAACTAACAGGCAAGCTTGAACACAAGAACTAGTGGATTGTTTAAGATTTAATAAACTTAAGTATTGATGACTGCCTTGTGGTTTTGGTAATGAATTAAGTATGAATTAATTGCTGGGCAAGTGATTAGTAAATTAAATATAAGATACATCATTTTTGTACTGGCAGCTGTTACAAGAGACATCTTTTATGCTGAATACGTTTTTAGATGTCTATTAAAATATAACTTCTTTGAACACTAAGGTTTAAACTGGATTATGCTGTTATGATGTATTAGTTAGGATATCTGATGTATTTGATTGTTAAGTAAATACAATTCATGACTGGGGTATAAAATACATTGTATACATGTGTTATCTGAGCCACTGATAACGTCCAGAAGGAAGGGAGGGAGGGAGTCATGTATTTTCTGGACAAGAAGGAGCATACATCGGACTGTTGATGTATGACTGCACTTACCTAGACCTGTCCTGATGTATTTACAGAAAATAGCAGGTAAGCCTTTACCAAGAACATACAGTATATACACATTTGAAGGTTACTCTCAACTCCATGTGGTACACATAATATTGGCTGTGAATTTTTGGGTATTCTCTACTTGTGTACACCTGTGCAGTACCTGAATGGAATGGCACTGGTACTGAGATCGCATTTGTGGTCTGTTCGCTCACTCTGTATCACCCACTGGCTTTCTAAAAATGAAAAGGCAGAGCCCAGGAGATGGCTGTCAAATTAGACCAGAGACTCGTGCCTTTATGGTGTAAATCTTATCTTTAATAATACTCTCCAATAGTTTTCCACCAAAGGAAGTAAGGCTTATTGGTCAGTAATTGGCAGGAAATGAGGTTCTCCATTTTTTTTTAAATAAGCACATGCACCAATTGCAAGTCCTTCAGTACAACTCCGTGTTTGTTTTCTTACAGATGTGTTGTAATGGTGTAGTGGCTTGATTAATAAATATTTTTAAGGAATATCCTGAAATATAATCTGGACCAGGTGACATATTTGTATTTACATTGTTAATTTTATCTTGTATTTATTTTTTATGTTTTTCGTATTGTGTGCCTGTTTGTAGTGTGAGAGAGAGAGAAAGAGAGAGAGGTAGAAAGACAGAAACAGAAAAGGAATTCTGTGCTGCATGTCTGGGATGCTGTGTGCCAGAACAAATGGTAATTGCAAATCCTACTGAGACACAACTGACCAAAGAGCAAGAACAAACATTACAAAAAAGTTTACTGCTTGTGCCTTCATCTCCTGTAAAGCCTTTCCAGCTTAAAACTGAACTAAATTCTGCTGATAGTTACAACTAAGATCGTTTTTTGCCAGCCCTCCCCCAATTGCTATGGGATGTATACTGTTCTTTTCTCCTGCTCCAATCCAGTATTTAGGCTCCACTAATGATAGCTCACATCCTGAAATTTACACTTTAAGAAAGGCTTCCAGATCCCCTCCCCCCCACACACACAGATGTACACTTTATGTAACTTTTCTGTAAACACATTTTTCAGCTCATGAGGATAGAGAAGTAGAAGAGCTTTTAAAAAATTCTAAATATCATGGTTATGCTGCCAATTTATCTGTGAGTGAGCATTGTGCATTAAAAAAACTACAGGATGATGACCACTCATTACACATGGTCAATAAAGGCTTTCATTCCTTTATGGGCAAGGTAGAAGCAAATATTGCCTTTGATGTGGTGACCAACATGTAACAACGTAAGGAAATCTAAAAAAAAGAGAGCAGTATTGTACCAGTTACATGCCCTCTCCATCTCTCTCAATATTGGAGGGATAAACAGATTCCATGAGGGAGTAGAATCCAGAGGCCACCGCCTTATAGCAAGAACAACAGAATACTTCTGACAGAATAGATAAATAAAGAATTTATTTTAGCTTGCAGTCTAACATACAGTTGGGGTTATCCTGAGAAGAACGTCTGAGGAGAGAAACATATCTCTGGGAGTGAGAAGCAATAAAGCTATTGTTCTCACACCCAGATAAAGGAGTCTCTCTTCAGATATTCTTCTTAGAATAACACTGATTTTATGTTACACTGCAAGCTAAAATAAATTCTGCATTTATCTATCCACCGCAAACCACTTTTGTCACAGGCTGAGTGCTGATCTGTCATGCATGACCTGTTTTACAGTTTCACACTACCAATGCAACTGTTTTCCAGTATCATATACTTATTTCTGTGTGATCTCTTTTATCTCTTCTTCTCCTCCTCCTCCTAGGTTTTTTATTTTACAGTTTCTGTTCCTTTGCTTATCCTTTCTCTTTTCCGTGCACCTATGTCTGCACACTTTTAAAGTTCCTGCCCTACCAGCAGAGGAGAGGAAAGAGTTTAGTTGAAAAGTTTTTGCTTGAGTGACAGGGAAGGGTCCACACTCCCACCAACTTCCGCAAGTTCTTACTTTTGTATTCTTTTTCAGAAAGTAAGAAAATTTTATGCAAAAATATGCGTTAATGCATCATTTAGGGTTAAACCACAAAAAGTCAGGAAATGAAAAATCTTTAGGGTTGCCCATCCCCCAGACCCGCCAATCATCTCTAGATTGACAGATGACGGGGTGTGTCACTGGGGTTGTGAGGCCTAAATGACACCCCATACTTTTTTTGCTGTCCCTTGCCAGTATCATTACACATGGAATGGGGTGACATTTAGGCCTCACAATCCTAATGACACACCCCATCATCTGTCAATCTTGGGATGATTGGCTGGCCCGGAGAAGAGGGGCAACCCTAAAGATTTTTCATTTCCTGACTTTTTGTGGTTTACAGTAACTCTAAATGATGCATTAACGCAGTTTTTTGCATAGACTATATATGTATATATATATATATATAGATATATAGATATATATATATATCTATATATATATATATATATATATATATATAATAGTGGTGCGTGGCACCACTATAGTTAGGTTCAATGGAGACTTCTATGTTAAACCCCAAATTTTCAATTTAATAACTTTGCTACCATTTCACCGATTCGCATGAAATTTTGCATGGGACATCAGGTCTAAAGATCTCTTGATGTGGCAAGTTTCATTCCAGTTGGATGTGAGGTTGCAGACATAGGGATTGTCAACAAAAAAATTTTTAATTACCATTTGTATGCAAATTCTTTGTCACGCTGTTTCTCAGCAATGGCTTGGGTGGTTGGTCAGAAACTATTAGGGTTTATTGGGCTTCGGTCGCAGATCCACTAGTCCCATGGTGCTGGACCACACAACACCAATGCACCTTTGATAGCAGAGCACCTTCCTGGTTCAATGGACTCCCCAATAGTCTAGCTACCCTTCCTAGACTTTGAGAGTTCAAACATAAGCTCCAAACTCACTTCCTAACTGAAAACGCCTGTGATTGCTCCACCTAATTTCCAGGTCCCTTTCAGGACCTCCACTAGTCCATCCCCCCCCTTCTTGGACCTCCCCTCACTGACACCTCTATCACCCCCATCTTATCACCCTCCTCCCTGCCTTTGCACCTCTTCCCCTCTCCCCCTCTCCTCCCATTCTAAGACTCTTTCCTCCCCCCTATCATAGTTGCAACTTTACAAGGCTGCCTGGCTGCTCCTCTCCCTCTTGGTCCTTCCTCCCCCCCTCTACTTTTCTTCCCTGTGCCTCTGATCAGGTTTTGCTTAATGTGTATATAACTGAAGCTTAATTGTCCTATACTATAATATAAACACATGTACATCTGTTCTGAAATATTCTGTATGACTTGTCTGTTTCCCTGCAATGTTTTGTAACCTTCCCTACTGATGTGGAACCTTTGTAAATGAGCTGCCTGGCACTCAAAGGTATTTGTAATCCTAGAATGAATAAATAAATAAATGTGCCTTTTGAATGTTTGGTGAAAAAATATCAATCCATTCAAAAATGATTAAGTTTAAAAGTGTACCATCATTTTCTATGGGAAAATTAGATGTGCCATGCAAAACAACTGATTTGCTGCCACAACAGTGGTGCTTACTGCCGCAGATAGGAGAATGCTCTTTCATGCTCCTGCCATCTTGTTTTTAGTTAGCGAGGAAACTAATTAAAATAATTTAACAAATAACTTGCTTTGGTAAACATCAACAGTTGTGTTCACCTAATAGGGGGCCAATGAACCAGATTCTGTGGTGAGTTAGCCAAGAAAATGCCCAGAAATATGTTAATTTTATCTGCGCTCATTTTTGTGCTACAAATTGTGGCACTTGTTTAGTGAAACAAGGGGAGTTTGTGCTGCACATTGTGGCACAAGGACTAGATGTTATGTGAAACACCCCTGCTTTTGGGACACAAGTACCACAATTTCCAGCACAGTAATGAGCATTTACTGCTTTACCATATTTCTTTAGCATTTTTGGGGCATAGTAACCCCAGAATCTGATTCTTCTGCCCCCAAAACCAAGACTTTCTCACAGTTCTCCACTTCCAATACATTCTTTTTATTCTTTCTTGGTGGCCTAGCTGCAGCCTGTTGCTTTATTTGGTAGCCGACATCAAAGGGCCCAATCCTCATCTCAGTATTTAGGCAACCCCCAGAAGTGTGGGACACAGGGGAGCCAACATCCAGTGTCATGAAATAGTTTAATTCTTGTTTATTGTGAAATCCAACACTAGGATGTCCAGCCCCAGTGTCAGATGCCCACCCCACCAAAGCCCACTGTTTCAATTCTGGGTGCAGACATCAGGGCCCAATCCCCATGTTGGCATTCTCAAGTCCCCCACCAGCAATGTGGGACACTGGGGAGCCCATCTCCAGTGTCCCAAAATATTTATTTGTAGCCTGTAAAAAAAAAAATTCCCTGCCATCATTCTGATTTTTAAACCTGAAAAAAAAGAAAATGGTCCCTCATCATCTCTGCCATCCCCTTCCCCCTCCTGGCTCCCCCAAACACTCCCCTTGCCCTATACATACCACTGGAGCTTGTTGGCTGTCATCTTTTGTGGGCCGGGGCATGACTTCACTCTTCAAAGTTGAACCACAGACTGTGGAATCAAGGTAAGTGCCATGTAATGTATTTCAATGATGTTTTGAACTAATGTTGATAACTTTTTGCACCAAATTTTCAACATGGCCTTTTTGGGACCCATCCTCATGAACACTGCAACTGTTGTTTCGTGAATTGGTCCTAGAAGGTTATTTTGCAGTTGCTGCATGAAATCACCTTTCGGGACCAAGTAACAAAATTTCAACAACAGTGTTCATGAGGTGGGGTCCCAAAAGACCATGTTGAAAATTTGGTGGAAAAAGTCCAAAACATGGCCGAGTTAAGCACGTTTGTTGAAATCTTTCTACACATAAGCATAACTTTCGTGATTTTCAATATTTTGACTCCAAAATTTCAACATAACCATATTTTTCACAACACCTCATGAACATTACAGCTATCAGTTTTCTCTTTTTTACATGTTTTTATTTGCACAATACAAAAAAGAGGATACATCAATACAGTACAAAAGTTATAGACATCAAAACTGAGCAACAAAATTTGTCATTTCACACATCCCAAATATTGCATACCATTTCACATCTAAATATTTCCATCTTTTAAACTGTTAAAGACAGCTTGAGAATCAGATAGCTGGAGCCAATCAATTCTAACTAAGATTCAGACCCTCAATTCTGTTTAAAAAAGGGGACCAAATATGCATATATTTGATCATCTGTTTCACAAAAGTATAATGTATATGTTCTAATGTATGAACTCATACCAGTGAGTTAAGCCATTCCCTAAAATGTAGAGGTTGGGAATCCTTTCATTTCATTAAAATACTCTTAAATGCCACTGTAAGACAGATGTTCACAAAGTAAAACTGAGATTGAGGTAAGCCTGCACGACGTGAGTAGCTGCATTGCAGCATCCAATATGGATGTTTTCTTAGGTTACTTTGTACTATATCAGATATAAATGTCAGTATTTCCTGCCACAATAGATCCAAATGAGGGCAGGAGATCAACATATGCTCAAGTGTGCCAATTTAAGAACTGCCTCTGGGACAATTAGGAGAGATGGAGGTATTCATTTTATGAAGAGAATAAGGGGTGTAATAGACCCTATGCAAGATATTAAATATTATACAATGGCATGAAAGAATCTTGGACACTGATTGGTCCGTCTGGGACTGGAGCTGTGATGTTATCCCAGCACAACATCACAGCTCTAGTCCCAGTACACAGAAGACCACATTAAAAGTAAAAGGAATCCCTGCACTTGCCACATCCAAGCTGCCCACACTTGCTATGGCCACTGTACACTTTGCCAGGACTTCCTCTTTTAATTTTAAATAAACCCCTCCCTCCCACATTCACAAATACAGTCCCAAATCACAAGATCCTAAAATACTGCATCTCACAAGATACTAAAACCCATTATTTGAAGTACTTCCAGGATTCACAATTCAAAAAACACAAAATTAAGCAAAGCCATTATCGTGAACGGCTTCACACACTAGCCGCCAACTACTGCACTTTCAAATTTCCCTCTCACCAGCCAACTTCAGTGACCCTGCTCAGCTAGCCAGATCCCTGTTATAAGCTGCTATGACATCTGCCCACACATCTAAAAATTATCCCTTTCTCCCCCTAGTATTTGTAATACTTTATTTCAGTAATGTGTTTAAACTAAACACACAACCGCTTTTGCCAGCGGCTCCACTATCTCTGCCTGCAGCTTGCACTCACTCCTTACTCACTGCACTTCAACGCTTACCCATTTCTCAGCAAACATCATATCTCAAAAGCCATTGCAGAGCTGTTCTCCTCACTTCGTTTTCATCTCACATTCCTTTTTACAAAATGTCACCATGATTCTTGTCTTAAAAAATGCATGTCCTTGCCTACCTCCTTTCATATGCCTACAGAGACTGCAATGAACATGCCAGCTGAAAGTAAATTGTGCAGCAGCTCTAAACACTGGCCAGAAGATGGCAGGAGGGTATTGCAGCAGCAGCTCTATCCTTTCTAATAATCTCCCGGTACATTAAATGGCAAACTGTACCGGCAAAACAGCAATCAACATACAGTTGCGGGGGGCACAAACCATATGAAATCACCCATGGAACATACAGCCAGCACCATCTACTGGTCAAACTGTGAACTTTTTTCTGAAAACATATACCTCCACACTTGAAGAAATACAAAAAAAAACCCATAGCAACATCATTTTTTTTCTATTTTATTGTTTTAAAAACAAACGAGCCATTGTATAATAGCAATATCAGATTCAGGGTGTGTGTTGTGCTGGGATAACATCACTTCTGTGGTGATTAGTCATACTCGGCCTGCGGCCACATGCCTAATCACCCCAGGCATGATGTTATTCCAGCACAACACACACCCTGTCATGCATTATTGCTTAATTATCTGTTGAAATATGACAGATCTAAAGCCCCATGACCCAATATCCTGTCCAAAACATTTTTTCACACATGTGGCACAAAATGGTGTTCTCACATGCATTTAAAAATTTTTACCTATGGGGTTTATGAGGTGGGGTCATAAGAAGACTATGTTGAAAGTTGGGGGTCCAAATATGAAAATATGCCAAAGTTATGACCATTCATTGCAGTTTTTACTACACCCACTTGTAACTTCAGAACAGTTAAATATTTTTACTCCAGATTGTCAACATAGACTTCTTATTATCCCACCTCATGTACGTCAGAGCTGTCATTTTCCAAATTCTGACCAAAATGTGTTTTCACACGTGTGGCACAGAATGGAATTGCAGTTGTGCAGAATTACATTTTGCCATGGATTTGACAATTTTTCTGTATGGGGTACATGAGATGGGGTAATAAGATGGCTATGCTGACAATTTGATCACTGTTATCCTATAAATGGAAGCGCAGGGCCAGCAGGATCCTGTGCTTCCACAACTACATACTGTACATATGTGTATCTATGGAAAGATGGGAGCACATTATAATGCATCAGGTAGGGTTCCTGTTTCCAACCCTAACACCCCCCTACAGACACTAACAGGCATTGTGGGTGTGCTTTTTGGTTGTCAACCCTAACATTCACCCCATTCTCTTACACTGTCCCCATCTCAGCTTATATACTTATGGAATGGGGTGAGAGTTAGGGCCAACGGCCCCAAGGCTCACCCACGACACCTGTCAGTGTCTGCAGGGTGGAGGTGGGGTGTTAGTGTTGAAAATCCTACCATCACATTTCCTTGCTTTTGTTGCATTAACAAGAACACTAACTGGTACATTGATGAAGTTTTTTGCATTGAATTATACTGGTACAGTAGCACCAGTATAGTTAGGGTTGGCCAAACAGTTTAATGCTAAACCTCAAATTTTGCACTTTAATAACTTTACAATGGTTAAACAAATTTGCATGGAATGTGACACTGTTTGCGGCAGGAGGATGATCTCTTGACTTGCCAAATTGTGACTGAATCCTATTTGTGGTTTTTGAGATACAGAGTGGTGAAAAGCACAACATTTCAATTTTTTTCAATGATTCTTTTAGTTTCTTTCGACAGCTGTTTTCAAAGTCTAAAGCCTTTGCCTCACAGACATGCCTTTTGAAGGTTTGGTGAAAAAATATTAACCCATTCAAAAGTTATTACATTTTGAATTTCATTGAAAAAAAATAGATGTACTGTGCAAAAACAAACTTGCTTTTGCAGAGAGGCAATTTGTTTTCCAGGAAAGACATCTTGCAGCTGCAGGCAGGAGACAGATTGTTGCAGGGAGAGTTTTGGTACAGCACTGCCCCTTGCGGCAATACCTGTCTAAAAATGCCTTGCCACAACTTGCAGCATGTTTCTAAGGAATTTGACAACAGCATGGTGCCCAATCCCCACGTTGGTGGCAGAAATCTACCCCCAAACAAAAATGTTTCTGCTGACATTGGGGTACCAAATCACCATGTCAGTGGTACAAATCCACCCCTCCCACCAGTCTGGAACACTGGGGAGCCCAGTCCCAGTGTCCCCAGTTATGTTCTAACCCCCCCAGTACAGTGGGACACAGGTAAGCCCAACCCCAGAGTCCTGAAATATTGCTGAAATTTTCCCTGTAAAAAAGAAAACAGTCCCCCAATATCTCTATTTCCCCCTTAAAAAAGAAAACAGTCTCTCATCATCTCCCCATCTCCTACACCATCCTGATCCTCCCACTTAGCAACCAACCACCCAACACCCCCCTTGCCCTATATTTACCCACCAGAGATCATCACATGTCATCTTCTGTTGACCGAGACAAGTCTGCACTCTTCAAAGCCAAACCACAGACTGAAGAATCAAGGTAAGTGCCATATAATGGCTGTCAATGACGTTTTCAACTTATGATCCTATCTCAGCTATTTTAAGGTATTCTTTCACTAAATGTTCAACATGGGCTTTTGGGGATCTTACCTCATGCACATTGTCACTGTTGTTTCTTTAATCAGACCCTTAAGGTGATTTCCCGGATGCTGCATGAAATCACCTTTCAGGACTGATTAATGAAATGACAGTGGCAGTGTTCAAGAAAGTGAGGGGTCCAAAAAGCCCATGTTAATTGGTACAAATATAAAAAACACCCAAGTTAAATGCCGTCATTTAAATTTTCCTACACACGCACGTAACTTTACCATTTTTTAATATTTTCATTCCAAATTTTCAACATACCCATTGTTTCACACCATCTCATGAACAGTACAGCTGTCATTACTGAAATCCTGTCCAAAATGTGTTTTTGCACCTTTCGCATGGAATGGCGCATCCATTGAGCGAAATCACCTTTCAGGACTGAGTAACAAAATGAAAGTGCCTATGTTAATGACGTGGGGTCCCAAAAACTACATGTTGATTATCTGGAGCAAAAATACAAACAAATGCTCAAGTTATGCGTACTTATTGACAGTTTCCTAAGCACACACATAACATTTTTGATTTTTCATATTTTCACTCCAAATTTTCAACAGAGCCATTTTTTCACACCACCTCATGAACAGTACAGCATTCATTTCTCACATACTGCCTGAAACCTGTTTCAGCAACTGTGGGATGGAATGGCATTTTGCCACAGATTGACATTTTCACCCATGTGGTTTACGAGGTGGGGTGATAAGAAGACTGTTGAACATTTGGGGTCAAAATGTGAAAAAACTGCAAAGTTATCATGACTACATGCATACAGTATACTCATCTCTAAAGGGATGGGAGTGCAGATAAGGCTATTGTTATTCTATCTGAACAAGTAAGGAAATTCATTGCAAAAAACGTTGTTACTGCATCAGTTAGGATTGTTACTACAGTGACAAAAGCAGGAAAATAGGGTATTACGGTATCCATCTCTAACACCCCAACCCCACCTGGCAGACAGTGACAGGCATCAGGGTGTGCCTTGGGGTCATCAGACCTAATGCTCACCCCATTCTTCATACTGTATCCATCTCATCTTATTTACTTATGCAATATAGTGAGGTCTTATGGCTGATGACCCCAAGGCACACCCTGAAGTCTGTCACTATCTGCCAGGAGGGGGAGGTGTTGGGCCTGAAAACCCTAACACCCCATTTCCCTGCTTTTGTCACTACAGTAGCAACCCTAACTGGTACATGAAGTTTTTAATGAATATAAATTAAATATATATATATATATATATATATATATATATATATATGTATATATATATATATATATATATATATCTCAATACTGACACTGTGTTTTTGAAGACAGAGAGAGTAAAAGAAGTAAAAGTGGGAAGTATGTGAAAAGCTTTTCAGAACCAGAGCTGAAATGTACACTGGAATAGTAAGGTGAAAAAGCTTATTTTTATTATTTAGTTATGGTGCAGATTCTTTGTTAAAATCTATGGAAACAATTAGCAAATGATAAAACTGAAGAATACACTAGAAAGTTCTGTCATGTAATCCAAATATAATCTTGTTTCTAAAAAATGGTTCAATGTTTGGAATCTTTTCTAAATAAATAGGATTCATGTGGCCACTAAGTAAATCCACATACCCAACTAAAGGCATACAATGAGTGTGATCCAAAATGTTCCATATTTTATTTCTCAGAAGTTACATTTGACCTGAAGCAATAACCATTACTGCTTTTTTTAATGTTTTCTTATGACATGTTATTTTTTTTCTGCAAATTAAACAAATAATGGTCCATGTGAAAATTCTAGCTATAGACCACTCAGCCGTTTTATGCCTACAGCAACATTTTTTGAGACAAGAGCACAGAAACTATATTTAGATCTTAGAATATGTTGATTTTCTTGGAATGGTATGCAGGAATATGCAACCACAGCTCAGGGGTCAAGCCAAGACATTAGACCAGTTGCATTTCCATAAGATTGCAAATTTAAAGGTAAAATATAGGTACTGAAGTTGTTTTCATGTTTCTTTTAAATGTATGGCCTTGTCATGAGACTTTTATATAAACTATGCATGCAAAAGTAGTATCAAATTAGACAGAAAAGTGTGCAATTCCAATAGCTGAATTTCCATTTAACCTGACTGTGGATGTAACCAATTACAGCTATAGATAAACTATTGTGCACAGGGCTAAATATAGGATCCAGCAGTGTGTTTCCTAAGTTCTTTAGTTTTCCCACTCAATAAAATATTGGATATTCTATATCAATATTATTCAAATGGAGATGGGGAAATATGATTTCAGTATCCCATTCAGTATGCTAACATGTGTCTGATGTCCCTCAGTATTTGCACCAATTATTCTAAAGGCCCTCATGGTATGTTTTGTTTATAGTCTCTTGTAACAAACACAATATTTTTCTATTGATAATTTGAAATTGTATGCATAACTATGATTGTTTTTAAGGAAAAATTGGACATATTGTGGGGAAAGAGCCTGCTTTACATTTTTGAAGGTAAGGGGTAGGGCCATGAAGGTGTTTTGGATAGGGGTTGATTTGGTATACAAGTATGGAGGACATACTTTTTTTTTCATTTTGTATGGAGGGAGGGTACTGAAAAGTTGTCTTAGCTGCAGAGTGCCTATTTTGAGAACACTGGAATCCAAATTCTAATGTTCCAGAATGTTGGGGTCTCAAATCTAAGTACAAATCTTGCACTGCAGAAC
Source organism: Neoceratodus forsteri (assembly GCA_016271365.2). NCBI lineage: Eukaryota > Metazoa > Chordata > Ceratodontiformes > Ceratodontidae > Neoceratodus > Neoceratodus forsteri. The sequence continues at coordinate 876,316,366 of CM028131.1, read as the reverse complement.
CTGTACTCCCCTATTATATATAGCTGAGAAACCTCATTGATTTTTCCTAGTTTGATTTACCATTTTGTTATTCACAATACTAAAAAGACATGAACTAATCAAAACTGTTTTAATATACCTTTTGTATGCATTCTGGGTTCAAAAATAAAGGCAAAATAAGTGCAACACCTTCCAAAAATATAAATGCATGTAATACAGTAGAAAGGAAATACATTTGAAGAAAGAACACAGATTTAGTTACTCTAGGTGTGCCTCCTTTTGGGGACTGTCATTGAACTCTAAAATGATGACAGAGTTGTTAGGCTAATCCCTGGGTCCCCAACATACCTGAAAGGTGGCAATTTTGGGCCTACATTAAATAATCAGGAATTACTATTCCACTTCTTATCCAACCAAATAGTTCACATTAGCCCATTTGACTATCCACATAGATACTGATGCCAGAGCTATCCATGGGCAGAATTTGGGATTGGGTAATGCATGCTATTAGTATCTGTGCTGTCAGGGGAAACCTTTCTTTTCAATGTGCTGACTTGTTTCTCTGTGGCTTATTTCTGAAAACCTTTTAGTATGAAACATAAATTGCAATTTTTTTTGCTATTAAAGGTGTGTATGTGAGGTAACCAATTTATTCTAGATGCTCAAAGTCATAAATCACATATTTCTACAGTTGTGTAAAGTTACAGTGCAAAAGTATTGTGCATGCCAAGTAAGAATGAAATAAAGCATTACATTTTAAAGAAAATGCATAAAAGGTTCCCATTAATACCACAGTGAGATAAAGAAGAGATCCAACTGTAACACATTCTGAATACTGTCAATATTGGGTATGCTGGTGCCATGACTGAAAGGCATCTGATCCATAGTACTACACTGTAATGACATGATACCTCCTCTACTCTGTGCTGGAGGCATACAAAGCTTGATAGTGCTTTTAAATGTCACATGCATGCATGGTTTTATCTTTTTGGTTAAATAACTGCTTTCTCTACAGAAGAATTAATGCACTGAGCTCAGAAGGGGTCACATTACTGCCTACTGTGTGTTTACATAGGAGGCCAACTGTGCAATGTTATAAATAAGGCAGCATAGAGCTGAACAATGCTTTCATTCTCTCTGAGCATTCCCCTGAACTGGAGAATCCCACACTACGGCAACCACAGCTCTGGATAAAGAACATATTCTTATTAAAACCTAATTCTCAACATAAATTAATGCTTACAGACTTGTGGTGACTCTGAGCTCCATCTATAATGTGCATGTGCCCACAGTTTGTTAACAGAACAAATCCTCTGTTTGCTACCCATCTGTAACTGATATATATGCTGATAGTGACTAACAAACAGCTTGTAATGCATATATGGATGCATAAATGTGATAACTTATACAAAGTTACATGTAAGCACCGCAATTTTAATACATACTACTACTATATTAATCCAATTTAGACTTACTTCTGTGATGTTACAAAAAACATGAAACAATTTCTTTAAAAAAAAGTTTTTGCATAGCCCTACATTAACATTTAAACTTGACCTCTTCTTTGTAGTTTAATTACATTATTCTGCTTTCTAAACAGTATTATAGCAAGAGACTAAACTTCTTTTTGTAGCTGTAAATGTACTGTATGTTAGTTTATGAGCTGTTTATGCCTACTTTGTTATATAGAAGACTCACAAAACAGTATATTTTATTAAAGTGAAATCTGCTAATCAAGGAACTGCCCCTCAACAACTGCAGGATTAGTAGTGTTTCTAGTATTTGCTTGCTAGAAGAAACCAAAAACTTTTTATTGTTTGGCCACCATATTAATTATACCAAATGGAACTGCATGTATTATAGTCTTACATGTATTAGACCTTTAATTGTTTTCAGATCTTGGGAAAAATTAAGAAAGACTGAACAACAACAATCTAACCATGCTAAAAGAACACACGGATACAGTGTACACTTTAGTTAAAGCAGCAGCATGTTAGTAATCAAAATGTCTACCTATACTTTTTATTTTAGTTTAGATTGCCCCTTTTCTCCTGTTTTGCATGACACCCATCCCCAATTTTAGTTTGATTTAGCATTTTTTCACATTTAAAATACTAAAAATGTCAACTTCTTCTGATATAACTCAATCAATGTTTTTATCAATATTCTCAATTGGTTTTTAACACCCAGTTTTTAAAGTTATTTTTCTTATGATTACATTGAATTAACATGCAGCAGACAGTGCTCCCTACCCTGAACTAATGGGACAATAGGCCTCTCTCTTGATAGGGTGAAACTATTGCAAGAAATTGCAGGGTCATTATCATCTCTGTTTGTTGGCACTTGATTGTCTTCTTTCCTGTCCACTGCATTCCAAACTCTATTTCACACTCTAGGAGACCACTGAGGAAGAGGAGCAGCTGTAGCCTCCAGAGTTCCCTCTCTATCCTGCACAGCAGCTGGTGTATTTCAGCCAAAGCTGCAGTTTGCTCTGTGTGGAGTATCTCCATCTTCCTCTAAACTGGGTGGCTGCCACATCTCCATAGTGCCCCCTAGAACAGTATAGCTCCCCAGTCCCTGCAGTTAAGTAAATCTCCCTCCAAGACTCTACACACCTGTTCCCAACACATAACTGCATCAACTGCTTCTTCACTGCAGTTGTATCTATGTCTGTTTACTAACGTTATGCAAACACCCAATCCATGATAAGCTCGGGGACTCATGATGCCCAAGATAGAAATTGTGACTATTCCCTGTTGGCTACATTTCTAAATTTCAAGCAAAGATGTGGCAGTACCCTAGATAGGGGTTTACTGTGACCTTCCTAATTCCTGTAATAAAAAATTCCTCCAGCTTATATTTTAAGGTATCCTATACAGGGATTTATCAAGCCCTTCTATACCTTTACCACAAAAGTTTTACTTGCTGCAGTGCCCAAAATAAAGGTTCTCTGTAACCTTCCAGTCCCTGACAGAGAAAGTTTACTGCCACTTCAAGATTAAGCATTCTGTTAAAACACAGTAAGGTTTGAATTCAGACAACTGCTCCAACTCCTGGCTAAGCCATGTCCACCAATTACCAGATATCCCATATATAATTGCAATGACAGATATCCTGTTTTCTGATTTGTTTCTGAAATTTAAACTGTGGGGCTTGGGAATCTCTCCCTGACCTTCCAAGGGGACCTAAACATAACCAATCAGATATAATGCCCACATGGGGATATTTCATGGAAGTCATTACATTATGAAAGATAAAAGGAAAGCTGGGGAAGTTAGACCTCTGAAGTACTAAGTCATTAGTTTGAAGATTGAAAACAGCAGAAAAGCCATTGTGGAGACGGAATGCTTGTCAGTTGCAACAGGGCAAGACGTTCAGATTTCAGTTACAGTAGTGCTTGGTGTCAGGTTCCTTTTTAATTACTCATGTCAATCAGCAAGTTAACTTGCATGAATGAACAGGGTTATCAGTGATAATTACTTAATTGCCATGTGTTCCAATTATGTCTAGTATCACTCAATGCATTAAGACAATAGCCTCATAACATTTCCATACAAGAAGGAACCTGACACTGAGCACCACGGTCTAGTCAACATCACTCACCAATAGTGGTGTGTGAAAAAAAAATTCCACTGGTGGAATTTCTGCAAAAGTACGAATTTCGCTTCTGCAAAAGTTCGAAAATCATTTTTGCAACTTTCATGGAAATTCCACCTTAAAACTGCAGAATAAACATACAATCTGCAGGTTAATTTATTAAATTGCAGGAAAGAATATCCTCAGAATGGATCACTGCTAATGGTCAGTTCTGAGGCTTTTTTAAACCACAGTTTAATTCATTAATCCACCCCCCACTGATCAGGGGTCCCAGTAAATAAATAAATACAAAAAAACTCCAATCCCTCCCTCGGACCCTGCTGGTGTCTCCTGCTCCCCCCCACAAACCAATCATGGGTCCCAAGTAAAAAATCCCTGATCACTGGTGTCTAGTGGTTCCCACCCTCCACCCAGGGATCATGGCCCATGGGTCCTGGTAAAGAAAAAATAAAAACTTCAATCCCTCCCTGGTGTCTAGTGGCCCCCCACCAACTGATCATGGCTCCCAAAAACATTTTATTTCCCTGGTGTCTAGCGGACCCCCCTCCCTATCCAGGATTCCCTTAAGACACAAAAACAAAACAGCTGGCAGTCTACCGACTCATCCCCTTCTATTCCCAGTATTCCTTGGTATCTAGTGGCCCCCCATCCCTGATCCCTTATAAGGAAAAGTAATCCCAATTCTCTGGTGTCTAGTGCACTCCCCATCCAGACAGTTCATCTGCCACCACCAGCCCCCCCACCTTCCCTGAGTGGGCCACCGCACAGCTCTCCTCGCTCCCCCACTACCAGTGGCCCACTGAACTGTCAGTGAATGACCTCATGGTTGTACAAGTGTACGCTCATTCACTGACAGTTCATTAAACTGTGGATGGAATAAATTCCACAGTTTATATGCATTTTTCCACAGTTCACAAAAAAGTCTGTGGAACCTGGTGAAAATCCATGGAAAATCTGAGTTTCACCAATGGTGAAAGCTCTGAAATTTCTGAAATTTCGTGGAAGTTCTGCAAAAGTGGAATTTGCAACTTTCGCCCACTCCTACTCACCAAAGGTCTGAAACTAGGAACAGTGTCATCCTAGACTCCCTGCAACGGGCATTTCTCAGGCTGCTGGTTACTGATCTCACTAGGTATGAAGCAGTGCAGGATCTGATACTTACAAACAGAGACAGCACTGCTGACATCATAGTGGACATCCTCCTGGGTTTAACTGATCATCATACAGTGTGGTTTCACATACAGATTTGACAGGAGAAAAAGCACATTATGATGAGGGTTCTGGACTTCAGGAGAGCAAATTTTAATGAAATGGTGACTGCCTTAGGAAATACCTTGAAGGGGGGCATAGTTGGGGGTGGAGGAGACAAAATGGAATACAATAAAGAAGGTAATAACTAGGACAACAGCAAGCTGTTTAGAGGTAATAAGCAAGGGTATGAGGAGAAAGAGGCCACTGTGGTTCTCAAAGGTGGTGGCTAAGATGGTAAAGGAGGGAAAAAAACATCTTTCAGGAAATACAAGGAGACCCAGAGACAGGCAGACAGGGAGGTATAAACAAAGGGAGACAGGAAGGAGGGTAAGGGCAGCAAAGGCTCAAACTGAGGAAAGGACCGCTCAGGAGGTCAGAAATGGAAATAAATCTTCCTTTAGGCACGTGAGCAAAAAGAGGAAGGCAAGTGGTGGCATACTAAACATCAGGAGGTCAGTGGTGGTGGGGTGGAATGTACAGAGGAAGACCAAGAAAAAACTAAAATTTTAAATAAATACTTCTGCTTGGTCTTCACAGTGTAATAATAATAATAATTTTATTTATAAGGCACCTTTCAATTACCAAGGCACCGTACATAAATAACAGATTAAAACAGTAAAAATCATTAAAAAATACAGCTGGATCAAAACAATTATTTCAATCAATATTCTAAAAATGCAGTTTCCCACAAGAAAGTCTTCAAACCTCTCTGGAAGCCCTCCACAGAAGTGCACTCCCACAACCGATGGGGTAGAGAGTTCCAAAGGGTGGGGGCCACATACACAAAACCCGAGTGCCCAAAGATTTCAAATTCACACTTGGAACCCCTAGCAACCCCTCATTAGCCAAGCGGAGTGATCGATTAGGGTGATAAGGAACCAGATGTTCTTTCAGATAGACAGGGTCCAGACCATGTAGAGCTTTGAAAGTCAGCAATCTGACTTTAAAGGTGATCTGCCACCGAATTGGCAGCCAGTGCAGTTCGTGCAGCACCGGAGTAATGTGACGGGATCTACTAGAACCTGTCAAAAGCCAGGCTGCAGTGTTCTGCACTAGCTGCAGGCGATGGATTTCAACCCCAGAAAGCCCTAGATAAAGGAAGTTGCAATAATCCAAGCACGAAGACACAAAGGCATGGACTAACGTTGGCAGGTCAGCATACGGAACAAGATGCCGAATCCTGGCAATGTTCGTAAGATGATAAAAGGAAGTCCTGATGACTGCTGACACCTGCGAATGCAGTGTCAGCCCATCGTCAAGAACTACCCCCAGGTTCTGCACCCATTCAGAGGTTGGGAGAGAAACACCTCCAATAATAATTCCAGAAGACGCACCAGCACCCGACCAACCTATCTGTTGACCCGAGTCCACAACCAGTACCTCAGTCTTATTAGAGTTCAATCTCAGCCAGCTAGAATTCATCCACTCCTGGATTTCTTTTAGACAGCTATTAAAGATTGAGAGAGCTCCCTCCTGGTCAAGGGCAAAAGAAAGGTAGAGCTGGGAATCATCTGCATAACAGTGAAACCTCAGCCCATGCATCCTTTCAATGTCTCTGATGGGTAGCATATACACCGCAAATAACATGGGTGACAGTACTGAACCCTGAGGCACCCCACACAACATAGCCGTTGAATCTGAGGAAAAAAAACCCAGACACAACTCTTTGTGATCTCCCAGTGAGGAATGGTGTGAACCATCTTAAGATGGTTCCAGATATTCCACAAAACAGCCTCAGGTGCTCTATCAACACCATGTGATCTACGGTGTCAAAAGCTGAAGAAAGGTCGAGGAGAACCAAAATGGAATGACTCTTCCAATCTCTAGCCATCAAGAGATCACTGAGCACCCTAACCAGCGCTGTCTCGGTACTACGTCTTTTACGAAAACCGGACTGGAGGGGTTCATAAACATCATGGATGGTCAAATGGTCTTCCAGTTGTGCAGCCACTACCTTCTCAATCACCTTCCCAACAAAGGGAAAGTTAAAGATGGGTCTGTAGTTTTTGAGACAGTCAGGGTCCAAGGTAGCTTTCATCAAGAAGGGTGTCACCACCGGCTCTTTCAGGGAGCTGGGAAACTCACTAGATTCCAGGGAGCACCTGACTATCTGCATAAGGACTGGACCAATGATGTCAATACAACTCAAAATTAGGGAGGTTGGTCCAGGGTCCAAACTACAGCATGTAGGGCGCACATGCTGGATGATCCTCATGACATTAATGACATTAATGAACTCCAGCTGACTGAAGGAACGCCAGGAAAACTGAGGCACCGTGATCTCACACCGGTTCATGGCAAGCCCACTAGACTGTGATGGCAGCAGTTCAGCCCTAATGTCGGCCACCTTATTTACAAAGAACCGAGCAAGCTCATCACACTCCAATTGCGAAAAGACTTTCCAAACTTGCAGACAGGCTGGGTTGCACAGTCTGTCTACGGTTTGAAACAGCTGAGCTGATCGATTCTGAGCAACCGCAATCTCCCTGGACAGGAACTCTGCTTTCTTATGGGAGATTGCAGATTGATAGATGCTCTAACCTTCACCCCTGTCTCCGCATCTCCCTCAATATCCCATCAAACCAAGGGGTCTTGAGGCAAAGAGAGAGGGGGCGAATATGAACTGGAGCAATGAAATCTAGAGCCCCTGCAATGGCTGTGTCATAGGCCGACACGAGGGTCTCTGGATCACTACTTGCCAACGCTGGGGATGAGAGGTCAAGCACTGCTGGAAGGCCTTGGGGATCTATATCCTGCAAAGGGGGGTACCTAACCAACTCCGTAGGAGCAGGCCTTCTAGAAGGGGAGCAAAAACTAAACCCCATGGTGTAATGATCTGATCACCCGAAGGGTTCCACCCCCACATTGGATGCCTCGAACCCTAGAAGGAAGATTAGGTACAAAGAGTGTCCACATTTATTTGTAGCAGAGGAAACCACCTGTGTAAGGCCCAGTGTTGTCATTAACTGGAGGAAGAGCAAGATTTCGTCATCGACCCAGATGTTGAAGTCGCCCAGAACCATCAATCTGGGCGACTTGAATGCCACATCGATGATGAAGTCCGCCACTTCCTTAAGGAATCACTTCTCATCACTGGGTGGACGGTAAATGAGGACGATTCAAAAGCCTACATCTGCTACAACTATACACTCAAAGGACTCAACCCCCCCACTAGGACCTCCGTGAGGCGAGTTCGGTCTTGAAACAGACCGCAACCCCTCCCCCCCCATGATCCAATCTTGGGCGGTGTAACACCGAGTACCAGGCTGGAGTCATAGCCTCCAAAATGGGGCCAGAGTTGTCATCCAACCAAGTCTCGGTTATACAAACCAGGTCCACCATACCAACAAGATCAGCAATAATTGTGGTCTTGTTTTTAATGGATCTGGCACTGCACAACACCACCCGAGTTGGACGAACCTCGCAGGCTGCACAGGCCATCTGCCCACTGTAACTGGTGGTGCCCTTTGGTATGGGCACCAGACATGGAAAACCACAGTCAGGAATCCATTTCACCCCAGGGTGCCTTCTGGTACCCACCACCCAAATACGATGACCCCTCTCAATCATCTTCCCCTGTTCGCAACCCCACACACTTATCCCCCTCCTACGCACAATACCCAGCACTCTACAATGCTGGTAGATCTCGAACTGAAGAGGGGGAGAATAAAAAGGGTGAAGGGCATGAAGAGAGGAGGATGAGTGATGCACAACTGTGGGGGCTGAAGACCAACACATGCTGTAAGCTAGACTGCAGAATAAAGATACAATAAGCAAAACCTGAAACAAAACTAACAAACTAATAATACCCCCTAAAACAAACAAACAAAAAAAACAGTTTAAAAACCCCACCCAGCTTCCAGGTTAACTAACATCAATTCAGAGCCTGAAATTAGAGACCCTGACATCCTCCTTAGTACAAAATAACCCACGAAACAAATAGGGGGGGAGGTTGTCATGAATTAAAAGACACTGGGTGAGTGGACACCAGTCCCTATGGGGTAGGACATGATTACTTAAGGAACTGAGCATGGTGCTAGCTGTCCCTCTGGCAACACTATTTAGCACCTCATTGGAGATGGGGGTGGGTCCAGAATGAAGAAGGAGGGCTGATGTGGTCGCTCTGTACAGGAGTGGTAGCAGGGAGTAGGCCAGTATTTACAGACCAGTCAGTCTCACTTTAGTGGTGGGGAAGTTAATGGAGTCCCTGCTGAAGGAGAGACTGATAGAATACCTGGAAATACATGGGCTGCAGGACCATTGGCAACAAGGTTTCACAGGGGGAGACCATGTCAAACAAATCTCATAGATTTCTTTGATTGGGTACGAGGGAGGTGGATCAGTGGAGGCAGTGGATGTGGATTATCTGGACTTCACTAAGGCTTTTGACACTGTTCAACACAGGATGCTGATAAAGAAACTTAACAATCTGGGGGTGGGGGCAAAGGTGGTGTGATGGGTAGCAAACTGGTTAAAAGATAGGAGGCAGAGGCTGGTAGTAAATGGCAGTCACTCAGTGGGCAGGAGAGTGACCAATGGAATACCACAGAGATTAGTACTGGGCCCTGACCTCTTCAACATCTTCATAAGTGATATTACAGAGTAACTGGAGGGAAAGGTGGTTCCATGTCACAACGGTGAATGAAAAAAAAGCACCAGGCCTCTCTGCAAGTGCAAGTCACTGAAACAAGATATGGTGACTGTACACTACACTGAAAATACCATAGGCGATGGTCCCAATGGGACCCGATAAGCTACATACAATTTTTTATGTAGGGGGCTGAGTCCCACCTCACCCCCTTCAAAAATTTAACCAACTCTGAGAGGAGGGTCTAACACTGGGGTACAGGAGACTCTCCAGGAGGGAGACACTCAAGAAACCAAAATGGAGGGACAGGGGACCATGGAGGAAAAATCAGCAGGATTGGGTCACAAAAAAAAGCAAAAACAACAGCAGCAAAACAGACAAAAATACAAAGTCTCTACCCATGCCAACCCAGCACAGAACCTGGTACCTGCTGTACCACAGACATCCACCACCTCCAGAAGACCAGACGGCCTGCTTGAAACCACCTGGCCAAACTTCCTCCAATATACTTTTCAAAGTCAGCTCCCTTCTACCTTTGCTATATCTGTTCCTCGTGGTTATTGTTCTATAGCACTCACCGTACCAACATTCACTAGTCCTACATCCTCACTCTCTTCACAGTCAGTCAAAATGAGTTCACTCAAATTGAGTCACTCAGTTTGACTCGCCTATTTCACTGGATACAAGGGAAGGTGTGACTCTTTTTGGATGACACAAAAATCTGCAACAGGGTGGACACCCATGAGGGGGTTAAGATAATTTAAAGCGATCTGGAGAACCTAGAGGAGTAATCTAGGAAGTAACAGCTGGGTTTCAATGCCAACAAGGGCAAAGTCATGCACCTATGGTAGTGAAAACCTGTGGCTGTCTATTAGAGGTAGGGGAGGTACTTACACAGTAGTTACCAAGTAAGAAAGGGACCTGGGGGTGATCATTTCTGATGATCTCATGGTGGCAGGGCAGTGAAACAGGGAAACACACAAGAGAAACAGGATATTGGGATACATAGGGAGGGGGATCTCAAGTAGAAGAAGGGAGGTGGTGTTACCCCTGTATCACCAACCTGTGAGACCCCACCTGGTGTACTATGTCTAGTTCTGGAGGCCACACCTCTACAAGGACATTGACAGGGGTGAAGCAGTACAAATGAAGGCCACCAAATTGTTAGGGGTGTTACACAAGAATCCAAATCGAGCTCATTATGTACTCTCTAGAGGAGAGGAGAGTAAGAAGGGACATGATTGAAACCTATAAGTACCTCATGGGGGTGAACAATGTGCAGGAGGGGAGTCTCATAAATAGGAAGAGGAGCACCATAACACGTGGGCATGCCATGAAGCTTGAAGGGATGGAGTTTTATTTTTTTTTTTATTTAAACTTGGTAACTGGGAAAGGCACACTGAGCTGGGGCTCATTACCAGGAGTGACCCAGGGACAAAAGTGACAGAAGAAATTTAAATACATACATACATATACAAGTGGCAGCAGTAATTTAGACAGTACATGGTGCAAGGTATTAACACTGAGTTGCTTGTTTTCCGAGTTATACAATTGAGACAGAGTATAAATGTTTTAGGTAGGTAAACCTTTCAGAAGAGGAAAAAAAAGGTACATAAGTAATAAATAGGGAATAGACTTATAAGGTGGATTCTGCTTGGGGAGAAGTAGGGGAAATAGTGAAGGGAGTAGGAAGAGAGGGAGGGAGGGGCAGGGGTATGGGAAGGGGAAGTGGGCAGGTGCAGGGGGGAGGGGAGATAAGCTTAAATTAACATTTAAAAGCAGAGAGTGCTTGGCATTCATGTAGGGAAGCAGGTAGTTGATTCCAGAGGTGAGATAGGTGGAAAGAGAAGGTGGAGACACCTACAGAGATGTGCCAGTTGGGTATGGAGAAGGGGCAGGGGTGCTGGGATCTGAGACAGTAAGAGCGACTGGCAGCAGGGGAGAGGAAAGAGAAGAGGTACAGGGCGAGAAGGTTGAACCAGAATTTTGCAATGATAATTAGTGAGTTAATGTGTCATCTGTGTGAAAAGGGGGGTTTAGGAAGGAGAGAAGTGTTCAGTGATGAGTGCAAGGTGGGGAGTTTGTGACAAATCTGCAAAAAGAGTTGAGTAAGGTGTCGAGTTTGGATAGAGAGAGGAGGCAGTGGCTGAGGCATAGATAATGTCTCCATAGTCGAAGATAGGGAGGATAGTCTTGTCAACTAAGTCATGGCAAATGTGAAGGAGAATGGCGAGTTTGTTGTGAAAGAGAATGTCTAGTTTTGGGTGCAGTTTCGAACATAGGGAGTCAATATGGGCAGAGAAGTTAAAGTGTTAGTCTAACCAGAAACCAAGATATTTGTAGGAGGTGACAGTGTCAAAGGTCAAACTATTCGTGGTAGTGAAATGAGGGGGGTAAATGAGTTTGGCCAGTTTTGGAGGGGAGCCAAAAATCTTAGAGACTTTTTTTTAGCATTCACTTTTAGGCTGTTGTCTTGGAACCATGTCAGCACACGATTGAAACTGGACTGGAGTGGTGACTTGGCTGAGTCAGAGGTGGGACTAGAGATGTAGAGGATGGTGAATGTTGGATTGTGAGCAGACAGTGGGGAGGTCATTTATAAATATTGAAAAGAGAATGGGCCAAGGATGGAGCCTTGAGGAACTCTTGATCGGATGGGGATTGGGGGAGATGCAGAGTTTCCTACTAAGACAGACTGATGCCGGTCACAAAGGTAAGATTTTAACCAGTGGACAGTGGAGGATGAGATGCCAGCAGAGTGCAGTTTTTGGAGGAAGATCGGATGGGAGACGGAATCAAAAGCCTTTGCGAGGTCGATAAAAAAAAGTTTAAGAGGGGGTGTGAGAAAAATACTTCTTCACAGAAATGGTGGTGGATGCCTAGAACAGCCTGCCACAAGAGGTGATGGGGCAAAGACAGTGGAAAGCTTCAGGCATATGTGGGATAGGCATGTGGGCATAATAAATAGATGTAAGGGAGGAGGGAGGGACACCTGTAACCAGACAGAGTCCAGGGTGGAGTGTTAGGCAGAGAACATAGAACAGACTAGATGGGTCTACTGGTCCTTTCCTGCCAACATATTCTGGGTTTCTATGTTTCTATGAAAAAGGCTGGCCTGACACAGCAATGGCTACTGTAGCAGCTTGCCATATCAGCTTTCTGGGTTCAAATTTCAGTCCTGAAACATCAACGCAAGCTGATAGATGTCCAGTAGTACTGAGCATGAGCATCATATAGGATGCCTCCCTCTAGGATGGGAACATTCCAGACCTCACAGCAATACTGCTACTTTGTTGGCCACAGGTTTCAGTGCAGAACAGGGGACTGCATCAGTAGGAGAAAACACATACATGGTGTATCAGGCTTTACAGCACCAAGCATTTCAATGTCTCTGTTAAGAGTGGGAAAAAATGTGAAAATGCCAGAATCCCATGGAGGGAGGCAGCAATCAGCAATCAGCTATTAAGTGATATCCCAGCAGGGTCAGACAACCATTAGGGAGAGTTCTGTGAATGGGCTAAGGGTACTAGTAGTTAACATAAGAAAGTCCTGGCCCTGGCTGGTTATGACTAAAAGAAGATAAAAGTTAAAAAATGTGGAAAATAGCCTTCCTATTCATGAAACAAGCAATTGCTGGATCCCAAATGCAGGAGAGCATTGTGTGACTTTTAACACATACTGTAGTGTTAGTCACATTTTCTCACTAGAGCATAGCCAGGGATCAAAGGGGCAAGTTAAGGGCAGTGTCCCCTTAGACTTGGCAGCCTGGTCAACAGTCTTATTGGAAACACTGGAATGTCACACTACCTTAAAGGATATATTACTACACGAGGCCAGAAAAATTTCATTTTGGTTCAGTTAGAAAGTGAGTTACTGTACATCATTGAAAGAGAATATGATTCTGGCCCTTGACAACTGCCATGTGATCTTTGGAAGATTTTCTTTGTGTACTTGTTGGGTGAACATTTTGATTTATTGCAATGTGTTTTTCTTTTATCATTACCATTTTCTTTGTTTCCTTTTATTTATCTGTGTGCATATGAAAAGGCTACATTTACATTCTTATACTTAGTTGGATGATACTTGCATTATTTATGTTTCATGATGATGCTTGTGGTATGCATAAGATAGAATTAAATATTTAAAAAAATGCATCTGTGACTGAACTTGCATAGAGAACAGTTAATACAATAGGTTCCTAAACAATCAACACCTACCTTTGAGGGTTGGTATTAAATAGACCAGTTCCACAAAGAAGGTTGGTATTCATGGGCCTGTGCCTTGTGATGACATAGAAAGAGTTGCAAACTGGGCATAAATTCCTAGTACTTCGGAGGGGGCATTGGTCTGTGAGAGGAGGGCTGTGCTGGTCACTGGCTGGGGATCAGGTTGGGGAGCAGGGTGGTGGGTCCACACCTGAGAGGGTGGGGGTGTGAGGGGTCCACTAGACCACCAGGGTAATCTTTTTGCCTATTTCACAAACAGGGATGGGCACAGGGAGGGACCACTACACTACCAAGGAACTTTTGAAAAAAAAAATACTGGGAGGGCAATAGGCAATCAGGGATGGGTGTGGGACCATTAGACTACCAGGGAATATTTTGGGGCAGAAGGGCATGGCAATCGAACATCGGGGGAGGGACCATTAGACTACCCAGAAACAATTTTAGAAATACTAGGGGGTGATTGGCAATCAGAGAGGTGGGTGGGGCCACTAAACTATCAGGTAATATTTTGGGGCATAAAAGGATGGTGATCAAACATTGGGGAAGGGTGAAGGACCACTAGACTGCCAGGGAGCATTTTTTGAAATACCGTGAGGGCGATCGCGATCGGCAATTGGGAGGGGGTGGGACCATTTGACAACCACTGAATATTTCTGGCAATAAGGGGATGGTGATCAGACATCGGGGGAAGGGAAGGGATGACTAGACTATCAGTGAAATAGATTTTTTTACAGGGGGTCGGGGATTGGTGAACGGGGGGACAACTAGTCTAGCAGGGAATTATACATTTTTTTACAGATGGAAATGGCTTTCTTCAGATGACAAAATCCATTATCACAAATTGCAAAAAATAATCTTTTTCTGTGCTTCCTTTTTCACAATTTGTGAAAAAGAATCCTTGTCTGTGGCTCACAATCCTTTTCCGTGGTTGCATTTTCGCAGTTTGTGGAAAAGGAACAAATTCTTTTTTGCAAAGTGCAAAAAAGGATCCTCTTTTGTAATTCCCTTTTCACAATCTGTGAAAAAGGATTTCGGCATCTTAAGAAAACACATTTCCAAGCAAGTTATAAGAAAAAAAACTAAAGTCAGAATCAGACCCTATGGGTCCCAATTAGGGAAACACAACCATTGATGTTTACCAAAGCTCTCTATTTTTTTATTTCATTTTGTTGCCACTGTTAGCGGAAAACAGGATGGCAGCAGCACAAAAAAAGACTTCCCATTTGTGGCACAGGAATATCCATTTGCATAACAGAATCCTGACTTGAGGCACACATCTAACTTTTCCCATAGAAAATAATGGAAAACTTTGAAATTTAATAATTTCTGAATGAATCAATATTTTTTCATCAAACCTCCAAACGGCACCATTGTGACTCAAGATCTATATACCCTAAAAATTTCATGCCAATATTCCACATCATTTTGTATAGCAACATGACAAAGACTTTGATCACAAACAGTAATTTACATATTTTTTGACACTCTGTATCTCTGCAACCCACATCCGACCAGAACAAAACTTGCCACATCAAGAGATCTTTGATCCAGGATAGTGCATGCAAAATTTTATGTGAATTGCTTGAACAGTTGGAAAGTTATTACAGTGGAAAAGTTTGTTTTCAACATAGAAGTGAAGATTTAACCCCAACTACCGGGGTGTGACTGCACCCCTATAATATATATATATGCACACACAGTGTTAGGACATACAGCTAATCAAAAAGACAAACTAACAAACTTCATTGTAGGCTTTGAGCAGTAAATATTTCTTCACTCTGGCCTTAAATATTTCCACTGATGGTGCCAGAGGGATCTCCCTTGAAAAAGCATTTCACAGGACAGGGAAAACAACAACAAAGCCTTAATCTTTGCAGACTTTAAGCATAAAGCATGAAGAAACCAATGATCCCTAAGAAATTCCTGGCCTGTAGACTTAGTTGTTCTACCAGTGGCATAAGGGCTGCAAGTTCATGGAGATTCAGGGGTCTTGTTTGTTCACAGCTTTAAAAGTAAAAAAAAAAATCACCTTGTAGTCACTCCATCACCTTACTGGCTGACAAACAGAAACGCATAGTGATGAGGTAATATATTCAGACCTCCAAACTTCAGAAGCCTCACTTCTGTGTTCTGGTTCAGGCACAGATGGTACATCTAACCACATGGGAAGCCCTTGCAGAACTGCAGAAATCCAATCTAGAGGAGACAAAGGTCTGCACTAGTGCATGCAGATTTGCAGGTCGGTCACAGACAAATCACTAACTGGCACTGCTCATTAGTTGATAAAATCAGCTCCTGATGGCCACTGAAAACTATGATTCAAGCAAAAGGTGCTCCTCAAGAACCAACCCCAGGATACAAACTTCTCTTACCACTTCAACTGTACTATACAGTAGAATTGTTATTAAACAAGTTGGGAAGCATAAAGTGATCAAGACTGTTTCTGCTCCCCACCTTGGAAATGGCAATTCAGGAATTCAATAATTTGTTTTTGTCAGCCTGTGAAGACTCACCATCCTAAATAAAAATTCAGCAAAGAAAACATCATTTACCATTGGATTACAGAGAAGATAAAAAAAAAGAAATAAGAGTTAGGAACAGGATTTGGAAAAGAGCAAATGAATCTTAGTCACCAGAAGTTTGTGCAAAATATAAAAAGCTGAAAAATTAACTAAAAGTCAAGATAAAACAAGTTAAAGCTCAGTACTATAAAAACAGAAGCCAGCTAACTGAGGGTACAGAAAAATATTGGACTTTATTAAAATCTCTGGAAAATCCAAGCCAGGATTGTCCAATGATTCAAACTGAAAAGGATGGGGTTATTCAAACAACAAAACTTCAGCAACCTAAATGAATACTTTGCTAATCTTCCTGATGTAATTGGGCTAAAAGAAAATTAGGAAAAACTAAGAACAGATTTACAGGCATCATACTAACATACTAAAATGACAGCAGAATAGGCCTAATTATGTTTCATGTCTGCTTGTTTGGTCAGCCCCCACTCTGGGAGCTGACCTTGCTGCGCCCCTCACCCTCTCTGCCTTCTCCCTTTCCAGTCCTGGATATTCCCTCTGCACAGGACTTTGCTTCCAGAACCCTTCCCCTATACCTGCCCCACCCCCTCTAGAACCCCTCCACCATCTCTGCCTCCACCAGCCCCTGGGCAGTGCATTCCATGGCTCCACCACCCTCTCAGTGAAGTAGCACCTCCTCCTTTCTCCTCTCAATCTCCCCCTTCCAGCTTCCCCCATGCCCTCTAGTTGCCCCCCTTCCTTCAGAGCACCCTGACTGCTCCTCCCTATTTACCCCCTTCATGTACCGTAAGACTCTATCATGTCCCCCCGGTCGCTTCTCTCTTCCAGTGTGTACATATTTAGCTCTTCAAATCTCTCCCCATAGGTCCTGTCCCCAAGCCCCAGATCATTTTGGTTGCCCTCCTCTGGACCCTCTCCTCATCAAATGAAGATTTTTCCCATGTACTGAATGGGAATTCAGCCATTCCACAGTTTAGATTTAAATGTGCAACATACAAGGAATGTAAGGATATAATTATGAAATTAAAAGTCAACAAAGTCCAGGGAAAGGATAAAATAGGGTCATAAAGGGTGGATTTAGTATAATTGCCCCAGTCCTTACTAGATTGTTTAATTGGAGTCTGCAAGAAGGAGTTGTCTCAACTATATGGAAAGAGGCCAAAGTCATTCTGATTTTTAAAGGGGGACAACCAACTAACCCATCAAACTATAGACCTATAGCTCTTTTACCAGTGGTCTCAAAAATTTGGAGAGACTGGTGCATGGCCAGCTATATAAGTACCTGGAGGAGTATGATTTACTGACCAGTCAGCAGTTGGGGTTTAGGAATGGGCATTACATGGGAACCATGCTCACCGACCTAACGGATCTTATAGTAACATCTTTGGATCATGGGGACTCAGTGGGCATGGTGTTCATGGATTTGTCAAAGGCCTTTGACACAGTAGATCAACAAACCTTACTAAAAAGGCTTAGGAAAATAGGGGTTTCAGAAGAGACCTGTGGTTGGTTTAGGTCCTGTCTAGTTGAGAGGAGATAGATCACCATGGTGGGTGGGGTGTCTTCCTCCCAACTTGATGTTCAATGGGGTGTATCACAGGGGTCAGTACTGGGGCCCGTTGTTCCTAATTTACACAAACCAAGTGCCCACTGTTGTGCAGAGGTCTGTGGTCAGATTATATGCCGATGTAGCTAATATCAATGAAGGGCTTCAAAGAGATGTCCTGGCTATTCAGGGATGGTTTCAAGACTCAAACCTAATCCTGAATGGCAAAAAATCTAAATAAATGCTGTTGATGAGTTTGTATAAAAAAAAATTATCTCCCCCAGCACTGGCTATAAAAACTTTAGCCAGTGATTCACTACAACAAATTAATGAATATAAGTACTCCAGTATCTGGGTTGACTGTTGTTTGAAATTTAATTATCATATTGATATTCTAGTCAAAACTATTAGTTGTAAGTTAGGGGCTCTTAGACGGACCAAACATTGTATGGATTGAACTATGAGGCAATTACTGGTTAACCAAATGCTGGTCCCAATCATTGATTACAGGATACATATTTATGGTCATGCTACCATTACAAAGATGAAAAAAGTTGAAGTTATGTATAACAAATTAACTAGATTTGTTCTATTAGCTGATAGATGGATGCACCATTGTGATATGTTTGTAGAACTAAACTGACTTGCAATAGAAAATAAGTTTAAAAGATCACAAACTATACAAATGAGAAACACTATGGCTATGAAAAAAAAACCTACTAGATAAAATCCAAATAACTACTCACTTACATAATCTTGGAAAAAATGGCCAACTGAGGGAATATTATATTAGGAACCCAAGAACAAGGTATGGAGAGATGGCATTCTTACACTTATCTACCAAATTATGGAATGATTTGAATAGTCAAACAAAAAATCTATGTGACAACAAAATCAATTTAACACTGCTATAAAACAAGAACTCACAATTAGATGTAGATGTTCTGATTAAGATCTAGCTTAAACTTTGCACAAGTCATTATTGAATGTCAACATATAATTTTGCATACGTTAATGTCAATATATGTTTACATGTATTTTCTTTGCACATGTCAATGTAACTGTGTTTTATGTGAATTGAAATTAATTGTTCACTGTGATATGTTGAATTTGATTAAGGCTCGGTATACAAAGTTTTCATTGCTTTCAGGAGCACCTTGTAAACAGGACTTTGTCCTAATGGTGTAAAGTCATTCTTTACTGACTAAAAATAAAGATTTTACTACTACTTCAAGATACACCCATCAAACAAAGAAAGCCTGACGTCACACTCAAGTGCTGATATTTGCACATCTAATCCAACCAGTAGCACATCCATGTTCACTGGACAGCCAATTGAAAGCATACAGACTCTGATCTGCTTAATGCATTGCTTTAGCTTGAGCAAAGATCAGGCAGAAAGGACTAAAACAGCTTGGTATCATCTGCATAGCAATGATATTCCACTGTGCATTGCCTTATGATCTATTCCAGTTGAATCATGTACTTTGTGTACAAGACTGGAGATAGTACAGATCCCTGAGGTACACTACAGTCCAGGGCTTCTTGGTCTGACCAGAAAGAGCCTATTAAGACAGAGTGAACCATTCCTAAAAGGAATGATCTGAACTATTGCAATCCAGGTTCTGAACAGAACATCCCTATGCACTTTTTCTAGTCTGTCCACCGGCTTCACATGATCAACAGTGTCAAATGTCAGGTTGATGAGTATCAGGATGGACACCATTTCTTGATCCCTCACTAGACTGAAATCATTGCAGACTTTGAACAGTACAGTCTCCATGCTATGATGCCAAAGAAAACCAGACTGGAAAGGCTTGGATATGTCATATGCATCTAGGGGACCCATAAGCCGCTCACACATTATTAAACTTCACCAGAAATGGAAGGTTGAAGCCTGATTTATAGTATGCAGTGTTGTTTGGATAAAATGGCATCTTCTTGAGCAAGAAACATATCACACTTCCTTCTAAGGGATGGGGAAAATGCCATATTTCAAAGAGGTGTGAACAATCTTTGCAAAGATCAAAACCTATACTCCCATCTTAGCCTTGAGAAACTGAGTTGAAGCCAGTTCTGGCCTTGAAGTGATGCAGTATAAGTATGTAAATTACTTGGCTTAGGTTGCCCTGAATCAAAACAGGGAGTTCTATCAAGTAGAAGACAGCCCTCTACATCCTCAGTGGTGCAGTCTTGTCCGCATGAACACTGACAATTGAGGAAACCCAATCTCAGATGCTGACAAGAACTGATTAGGCCCGTCATACCTCTCAGTGGAGGCAGGCTCCTTGCGACATAAACCATCCTGATGCAAAAGACTAATGACAGTGTTGAAAACAGCACCAACCTGTTTGTTTGAACAACAATATGCCACAAAGAAGTTTTTAGACTCTGACAGAATTGCTTCCTGGTATCCCAAATATTTATTTATTTTTATTTATTTAGTTTTTGTTGACCGGGTAAGTGCACTAGACGAATTCTGCCTATTTTCAGACACGACCCGGGTGAGGGGGATACAAATGAATGCCAACTGACCTTGAACCAGATTAAGCTGTTGGTGGTATTTTTAGTGAATGAGGGAAATTTGGCCAGGACACCAGGGAAATTCCCCTACTCTTTTCGATAAATGCCATGGGATCTTTAACATCCACCTGAACTACCAACAATCCAGGCAGATGGGACCTCGGTTTAACGTCTCATCCAAAATACAGGTAGTTGTTTTCCAGGCAACCATGGTTTCCATATCTGTGCTGCAGCATCCTGCCTAGTACCTTCACATGCTGATGCGGGTGAGTAAGCAAATGGTGCTTTGGCTCAAGGTGGCTAAGTGAGAATAAATTGGCATCTGGAAATCCAGTGCCTCAGCCAAGATCTATTCATAAGCCTTGGTCACTGCAGTGCAACCCCTGAAAGAGTTGTTCCTTGATACAAGATATAGACAAACTTAGTAACCTACTGGGATCCAGGTATTATTTAGCATGAGAGTGGATAGCTTCCACAGTCATAGGAAACTTAAATGGGGCCTCGATACTTAACTGAATTATACAGCGGTCTGAAAAACTAGATGGATCCACTTATAGAAACATAGAAACATAGAAATTGTTTGCCGAGAAGGGCCTTTGGCCCACGTAGACTGCCCTATTACCACTAACAATTGCACTCTGTCATTCACTGCTGGCATTGAGTTGTACCCCCCCCAACTACCAGCAATCCTCTGTGCCTATTCCAAGCATGTTTAAAACCCATAATTTTCAATCCCAACCCTGTTGACAAAACAAGACCCAGTGTGTCATCTCTGATGTGCATGGTGAAGAAATTTCTTGGTTAATACCCAGCCAATTGTATCTGAGAGTTGAAGGAGTTTGGTTGCAAAATAATCTGAAATGTTGTCCTCCCAAGCAATCATTTCCTGTAAAACAGTAAATGTCTGAGACTACAAAGCAAGGGCAAGCAGCTTTTCAGCAAACTTCTGCAGAAAATCTTTCCTATCCCATGGAGGGTGGTAGAGAATGACATCCTGCATTTCATAGGGAACATGAGATCCAGATGCAACAATAATAAGATAGAAGCAAGAATGCATCAGGATGTAATAGCTTGAAGTTTAAATGAACACTCTGTACCAGAAGGCATCATCAGCAAACATAAGTACTGGAATTACTTATGAGATGTTCCCATATTTTTTGGAAAGGGGATTTGGATTAGTTTCTGAAAAATGTTCTGAAAGATTCCATTTATAATTTCAACTACTTTACATAGGGCTTCTTTTCTATGACGGGCCTGTCAGTGGAGCACAGGATCCAAGGCAGCATGGGTTCACAGTGGGAAGGTCATGTCAGACGAATCTAATAGATTTCTTTGACTGGGTGACCAAAGTAGTAGATCAGGGAGGGGCTGTGGACATGGCCTACCTAGACTTTAGCAAGGCATTTGACACAGTCCCACACAAAAGATTATTAGTCAAATTAACCAGCCTGGGAGTGGGTCCCAGGGTGGTAGCCTGGGTAAAACATTGGCTGGACAACAGGACACAGAAGTTAATTGTAAATGGAGTCCACTCTGAAGAAAGGGCGGTTACTAGCAGGGTACCGCAGGGTTCAGTATTGGGTCCAGTCCTTTTTAATGTCTTCATCAGTGACATTGCAGAGGGACTGGAAGGAAAAGTATGCCATTTTGCAGATGACACAAAGATCTGCAACAGGGTTGATACACAAGGAGGCATGGAAAGGATGAAAAGGGACTTGGCAAGGTTGGAGGAATGGTCAGACATAGCAGCTAGATTCAATGCAAAAAGTGTAAATAATGCACCTGGGAAACAAGAACCCAGGGAAGAATACACAATGGGTGGGAGGTAGTAACAACAACAAAACAGGAAAGGGACCTGGGGTAATCATATCAGATGACCTTAAGGTTAGCAAGCAATGTGAGAAGGCAGTTGGGAGGGCCGGGGTATACTGGGATGTATAGGAGAGGCATTAGCAGCAGAAAACAGGAAGTTGTTATCCTCTGTACAGACAGTTGGTGAGACCCCATCTGGAATACTGTGTCCAGTTCTGAGACCCCATCTCCGCAAGGACATAGACAGGATAGAGGCAGTCCAGAGGAGGGCAACGAAATGGTGCAGGGTCTGCAAGAGAAGCTGTATGAGGAGAGACTAAAGGAGCTTAATATGTATACCCTTGAGGAAAGAAGGGAGAGGAGGACATGATAGAAACTTTCAAGTACCTCAAGGGAATCAACAAAGTCCAAGAGGGTAGCATCTTTCAGAAAACAGACTTGCAAGAACAAGGGGACACAATTTAAAGATAGAAGGAGGGCGGTTCAGGGCAATGGGAGGAAGTATTATTTCACAGAGAGGGTAGTGGATGCATGGAACAGCCTTCCTGAGGAAGTTGTGGGGTCTAAAACTGTGGGAGAATTCAAGAATGCATGGGACAGACATAAGGCAATTCTTGTGGGGGGCAGGAAGATATAGGCTGTTGGGTAACTAGGATCTGCGGCCTATCCTGTAGATAGGGAAATGGGCAGACTAGATGGGCCTAGCGGTCCTTATCTGCCATCAAAGTCTTTGTTTCTATGTTTCTATCTCATCTCATGTCATTACTCACAGATAAAGCCTTCTGGGTAAAAAAGTGGAAATTAAATATATTTAGGGAATGGTTTCCTCTATAGCGAGTGGGTGTACAAATGATAGCCAAATAAAGATACATATAGGCAGATGGTCATGCCTCAAGAATATAGGAAGCAGCTTAATGTCATAGCCCATGAAGCTCCTACTGTGGGGAACCTAGAGTTTATACAGCTTTATAAAATGGGCAAACATTTTTCTGAGTCCTGATTAGCGGAAAGTGTTTTTCAGCCATGTCCTGATCAGGACATAATGTTTCAACCAGCACTAGTTGTGCCAACCAGAATGCAGCACAGGTTAAAATCAGTGTGTGCCACCGTTCTCACACTGCAGCTCCTCAGCCAACATCTGCAGGAACTGCGAGAGCGATGGCACAGTCTTATCGAAATCCAATGTGAAGACTCATCATTTCCTCACCACAGCAACAGTCACAAGCACCACGGCACCACAAGAGAAGAAGCAAAGAAATACAACTCAAGCAATACAAGCCCCCACTTCCTACAGAAGCCATATATTATATACTGCTTTCAATCTAGGTCCACTCATTTCTGGTATCTCCGGAATGCATCTCACTCCCCTCAAATTCGTGCCAGCTGCAAGAATAAAAAAATAAAAGCAGTACTACATTACTATCAGCTCAAAAGTGTAAGGAGTTTGTTTTCTGTACTTTGACTGTTGCAGTTTGAAAACTGCAAAGTAGTAAACCATTGAGTAAGGCAGCCACTGAGGGACACTCTCACTCCCAGTTAAGCAGCCATTAAGGAGAGAAATGTTTTTTTAAATGAAACTGCACAAAGAAGATTTGAAAATGATTTGTGTATCTTTGGAGGGGAAGGGGCCACTAACATCACAAACATAACCCAGTATGGGACACACTTGCTCCCATTGCTCTAACTGAAAGGATATGGGGGATGGTCGCTTTCCGTTGCTGTAACTCAAAGTGGCTGATCATGATCAAAGTAAGAAATATATATATGAAAAAAACATGTTTTTGAGTGTTTGAGGCTGGGAGAGTACAGACACAGAAAGACACCATCCTCCTCAAATCACTTTTAATTAAAAGACCTACAATTTCCCCTTAATAAAGAAATGTAACAAAATTAACACAATTTAAAACAGGTCTGAATGATATATATTCTCTACTGATTGTACTTGTATGTAATGATGTTTTCATAGGCAGGGTATGAAGTTATAGTCTGTAACACTACTGGAATGAAGTATTTTATTCTGTATTGTATGATTTACATTATGTAAATCAGATGTTATTTGTGTACTAATATATGATTGAGCATTGTTATGCATGTATTGTTATGTTCTTGATATTTAACTGTAACCTGATTGTTCTTACACAGAACAACTTTGAAAATATGTCTTTTGGCCTAAAGTCTTGTAAATCCTGTATAAAATTAAATATTTTTACTACTAAATTCCAATACAATAACAAGGACTACTTTTCGTGTTTTTCTACTGATCATCTTTTTTACAATTTATTATCCACACGTTGTATGTGCATTTTCTTAATTAACACTTTTACTGGGGGCCCATTTTATAAGCACAATAAGACACTCTGAAGTGTTGGTTATGGCCTGATAAAAGCACTTCCCAGGTGCTAAAGGCACTTGGTGCAAGAACCTTGTGCCTCATAACACACCTGGGGCGCACTCTTATCATGCCATAACCCATACCTCATTATGTTTTATTGCTTGCTTGTCTGGCTCAGTATATTGACAGTAGAGATGCTGCAAAGCACTACCAGACTTGTCTGCAGTGGCTGAGTGCAGAACAGGCAGAGGACATGGTTCTGGCAGCATTGAAATCCCTAATCATAATGGAGAAACACTTTCAGTAGGTAGACATGGTGACTAGGGGAGACTATTGATCCACCAGAGGCATGAAGACAGTTGTCATTTGGAAAATAGGTCTTAATACCTTAGAAAAAGAAGGCAAGATGCAAAACTAAGCAGTTGATATTTGGTGATGACATGGCAAGTGCATGGAAAAACATTTTTGTGGCATGCCACAACAAACCTATTTAACACATTTTAGGGGAGGGAAAATGTGTGCATGTGCTTGAAAACATTTTCCCATCTTTATGTGTAATGTTTTTGCATGTTTATTTATAACAACAAGTGTGCACCATTACCTTTGGTATATATTTTATTTTCTGAACAAGTTTGGAATCCAAATTGAGCTGCTATCAAAAATTAATTTGACATCCTTAACTCCCTAGATGGGGCTTTTCTCAGGTAGCTATTCAAGGAACCCACTAGGGACGGGGCAGTGCTGGACCTGGTTCTTAAAATCCAGGATGGCATTGCAGACATCATAGTTGGCAGTCCCCTAGGAATCAGTCATCACTTTATAGTGTGGTTTAACATGAAGACAGGAACAGAGGAATATCACAAAATGACAAGAGTTCTGGACTTTAGGACAGTGGGTTTTAAAGAAATGGGAGACTGGCTCAAAAACTGCCTTGTAAGGGGTATTATCAGGGGTGGTTAGAGATATAGTGAGAAAAAATAAGGGAGGGCATAATTAAAGCCACAAATCTCTGACTGAAGGAAGAGAGTACAAGTAGAAGGAAAAAGAGACCATTATAGTTCTCTAAGGAAGTGGCCAAAGTGGTGAGGGAAAAAAAGTGTTGCATTCAGGAGGTATAAGGAAACAATGAAGAAGGAAGAAAAGGAGGTATACCAAGCAAAACAAAGAGAAGTAGGAAAGGCAGTGAGAGGTGCAAAGGCACAGGCAGAGAAAAGGATAGCCAAAGGAGTAGCTAATGGAGAACTTTCTTCCCATACATAAGTGAGAAGTGGAAAACAAGGGGGGTGATAGTGAGCATTAGAAAGGTGGCAAAGTGAAACTGTGCAGAAGAGGGGCAAGATAAAGCAGACATCCTGAACAGCTGCTTCTGCTTAGTCGTTACAATGGAGGGAAGGAGTGATGGAATACCAGGGAGCAGCAGGAACAAAGGGGGTGGAGAAGGGTGGACACAAGTCTATTTACAGAGGAAAGAGTCCTGAAGAGATTTGCAGCTCTGAAAGTGGACAGGGCAATGTGACCAGACAGGATACACCCAAGGGTACTAAAGGAGCTCAGGTAGGTGCTAGCAGTCAACTGATGGTCTTATTCAACAGCTCACTGGAAACAGACATGGTTCTGGAGGACAGCAAGCATGGTCCCTCTTCATAAGAGCAGCAGCAGGGATGAGACTGGCAACTATAGGCCAGTCATTCTCACATCAGTCGGGGGAAATTAATGCAAACCCTGTCAAAGGAAAGGGCAGTAGAGTGTCTTGAACTCAATGGGCTATAAGACCATAGGCAGCATTAATTCACCGGGGAGGGAGGGAGGTGAGGGACATGCCAGACAAATGTGATTGATGTCTTTGACTAGGTTGACCAGACCAGAGAAATGGATCAGGGGAGGGCAATGGACATGGCCTGTTTGGATTTTAGGAAGTCTGTCAATACTGTGCTGCAAAGAAGCTTGATAAAGAAATTAAGAAGCCCTGGGATGGTACCCAAAATGATGCACTGGGTAAGGAACTGCTTAATGAATAGGTGACAGAGGGAGGTGGTTAACAACACTTAATCTAATGAGGTGGTAGTGAGCAATGGGTTGCACAGGGCTCTGTTCTGGAACTGGTCCTCTTGAATGTCTTTATATGTGACATTGTGGAAGAACTAGAAGGGAAGGTATGCCTTTTTGCAGATGACACCAAATTCTGTAATAGGGTGGATGCTCAGGAGGATGGAGAGAATATGTAGAGACCTTGGAAAATCCAAGACTTGTCCAAGAGCATGGCAGTTGGAGTTCAATGCCAAAAAGTACAAAATCATGCACTTAGGGCATAGGAACCCAGGAGCTGAGTATAAGATTGGAAGAAGTACTGGCAGTCACTAAGCAGGACAAGGACCTTGGGGTTATCATATCCGATCACCTCAAAGTGGCAGGGTAGTTTGACAAAACAGTGGGTAGGGCCAGTGGGACACAAGGATGCATGAGGAGACAGGCGGTGTTGCCACTGTATCACTCATTTGTTAGATAACACCTGGAGTATTGTGTCTAGTTCTGGAGGCCACAGCTCAGAAAGGACATAGACAAGGTGGGGGCAGTACAAAGGAAGTCAAGTAAAATGATTCAGGAGTTGCATCAACAGCCCTATGAAGAGACACTGAGGGATCTCATCATGTACACCCTGGAAGAGAGGAGAGTGACAGGGGACATGCTAGAGACCTACAAGTCTCAAAGGGGTGAACAGGGTACAGGAGAGGAGTCACTTTCAAATTATAAAGAGCACCAGGACCAGAGAGCATGTGATGATGCTGGATTGAGGAGGAGCTTAAGAGGGATGGGAGGAAATAGTACTTCATTGAAATAGTGGTAGATGCCTGGAACAGACTGCCAGTGGAAGTAGTGGAGGCAGAAAGTAGGTGGCTATGTTGTATAGACATTGGGGAATATTTGCAAATAGGCAGGGTGGAGGGAGGGTCACTGTGGACCAGTCTGTGTCTGCAGAAATGACTAGGTAGGGACCATCTAGGCAGACGGGTTAGGCCAAGTGGCCTTTTTCTGCTGACAAATTCTATTTTTCTGTGTTTCACGCATTGTCATCCACTTTCACCTGTTATGTAATCTCTGGACATTTAAAAATCAGTGGTTGAGCTTGTGTGAGTAGTGGCTTTCGAGCTACTCATATAAAAATTCAGTGACAAATTACTAAACAGACCATTTTCACAAACAAAAATGGTCAGAGTGTTTAAAGTGATCTGATATTTCTTGGTCAAAGCCTTGTGAATTGGGTATAGAAGTCCTACAAAACAAAAAAAATTGGTGCACATTGGGTAGGTGGTGCTCACAAGAAAAAAAAATGAAACATGTAAAATACAAATTCAGGTACTCACTACCTTTGATAAAGGATGTGAAATCTGAAAAACATCAGGTGGGCTCTGCTATCGGTGTTAGCATACACCCTGGATGCTGTTTTTATGTCAATAAAATTGTTTAAAAAGCAAAAATGCTTTATCTGCCTGGCATCCTTCTAATTTGGTGGTAAGTGCCTGAATTTGTACTTTCCCTTTATAGAAGTCCTATAGTCCAGGTGGTACACTGTTCATTGTGAACCACTGCAGAAGTGGAATGACTGGAATGACAGAAACTACATTCAATGCACACTTTTTGTGGAATACAGCTTGCCTTCTGGTGGTGGCATGGAATCTCAAGAGAAAGGAGGAATATTTTAGCAAAATAGTTCATGAGAAAGGGAAGAAATGTACTGTATATTTAATTTAGAAAAGACTGTCCATTTTTGCTCAGAATGGCAATTATTCTGTTGTAAAGAAGAACTGGCACTTAAAGCTCAAAGTAGGCCTCTATAACGAATAATGCTTGTGAAATTTAGGGTAAAAAGTTGCTTAAAATGATTATTTAGCTAGCATTGCAAACTATGATGTTGCCTATGTGGTTTGGGAAAGCTGGAGAGTTCACTATCCTTGCAAATTTGGAAAAACTGCTAATGTGATTCTACTATATAATCAAGCCATAATTGTACAGACACTAACATTCAGTGGCTCCTTAGAATTAAAGAGGTTATCATTTGTTTGGCCAGACATCAGACTTTTGAGGTTATCATTTTTGTTCTGTATCTGTCCAACCTTCATAGCTAACAGAACAGTGTGTCCTTCTCCAGTATACCCTGTATCTTTTCCAGAAAGAAACACAGCAAGTGATGTCAGATGTATGCATTTGTTTCATGCAGTATATTGTGCTGCTCATCCATCCTCTACAGTTTCCTTACTTGTGTAAGGATTTTCTCTGACAATTGTAATCACATTCTTTTGCCTTGTCCTTGCCCATAAGTGCTTATTTGGTTTACTCATCTGTCATCATTTAACAAGGATCCTCCTAAAGCACTTACTGTCAAAACAATGCAAACTTCAGATAAGTGTGATGATCTAGAAACAGCTTTCTGATGTGTATAGTGCTACTTCTTTCACTATTGCAATGGATGTCCTTGTTTTGCTATCTGCAGTGTATCTCTTCATGCCACAGAGCCAAGCAGCATCTTCCAGTGCCATAAAAAATGTTATGTCATAGTGGCTGCCTTCTGTCTTAATTACTTCACCTACAAGGCATAGTAAGATATTACATTTATTTAATTTTTAATTTATTTATTTGTTAACTGGGTGAGAACACTGGACCAAATGCCCTTTTTCAGGTCCTACCCAGAGA
Source organism: Neoceratodus forsteri (assembly GCA_016271365.2). Taxonomy (NCBI): domain Eukaryota; kingdom Metazoa; phylum Chordata; order Ceratodontiformes; family Ceratodontidae; genus Neoceratodus; species Neoceratodus forsteri. The sequence goes on along the minus strand of CM028131.1, from coordinate 876,287,289 downwards.
GAATCAAATAAACAATACAATAACAAAAACAAAACAGTTTTTTTTTAATATTGGACAATTACACACAGATTTCAGTAATGAATATTGTTTTAACTTTGGCTTCAAACAAGAGAGAGAGAAGTAGCCTGATGAATTGATACAGGTAAAGTAATACAATAATTAGAGGCAGCTATCGAGAATGCACATGAACCAGCCCTATGTCTAGATGGAACAACATTAAGCAATAGATAATTATTTTATTGTTTAGCCATATAAGGCCATTACAAAAGAAAAGACAGACATACAATATAAATAGAACACATTTTTACAAATATCTTGTAATAAAATTCCCTTAATTTAAAGCTCACTCAGCTTAGATATATAAAAATATCAAGATAAAAATATAAAGGACATAAGTCACATATTCAGTTAATGGACAAAATCAAAATGGGGACTCCAACAATCTCATAAAAAATATCAAGGGAACAGCATACTTAGTATGCTAAGCGATACTATCAGAAAAATGTCACACTAAACACCTCATTTCATTCTGATAGAAAGAACAAATCGAACAACATTAGTAAGCACAAGACAAGAAAACCATCCATCATAACACAGCCTGTCCTGATTGTAATAGTGATTCTAATACTAAAGAATCTGATCAGATCCATTATGTGATCTAACTTGTAATATTAGCAGTAATATCTCTCTGCTTTTCTTTTCTAATTTTGAAAACATATTTAAAATAGTTTACAATTGTCTTAACAGTATTTTCATCACTTGTGTTCATAATAATAAGTGTAAGTTCACATTTTGTTTTTTCAGGCCACTTGATAAATGGTTCTAACCAATACTGTTGAGTTCTATCATACCATGGACAGTGCCATAAGACATGAATAAGATCCTCTCTTATTCCCATCTTGCAATCACAGATTTCATGCTCCCTAGAGAGTTTATGGTATCTACTATAGGTCTCAGAATATTATTCTCAAAAAGTTCTAATCTGGCGTTAAGGAATATATTCCTGTGTACCTTATTTTCCAATATATCCCAATAACTCACATTAAACAATACTGCATTGGCACACCTAAGTTTGGTTAAGACTGAATAACAGAAATCAAGTCAGATAATGGAAACAAAGTCTAAATAAATTGATTAAAAAAATAACACAGCCTAAAAAACACTGTATTCTTAAACTTGGGGACAACCAACGTAATTGAGTATAACGGTCACAGTGGTGGGTTCGAACAGAAACAAACAAAACAAATCGACAAATATTGTAACAGTCAAGGTATTCTGCTCTTTAGTTTTTAAATTAAAATAAAGATTAGAAACGTAATTAAAATGTGGAAGAAGTGAACCTATTGCAATTACCTAATTTCAACAGAAAAATAAGATTTGAATTTAAAAAGTAGACCAAGTTTTTGATTAATAATAGAGCCGACATAATTAACTTGCAAAGAAAAAGTTAACCTAGGATCCAAAAGGATCCTGAAATATTTAAATTGATAAACCTGTTCAATTATGGTGCCCATGTGATCCTGTAAAAATAAACTAGGATTATCTTTAAGCATTGATGGCGTACAAACAGCATTGATTTTGTCTTTTTCAAGTTTAACACCATATAATTAACAGTAAACCAGTGACAGACATCTCTGAAATCTTGCTTCAAAGCAACTGATAATTCAGAGAAAGAATTAGATTGAGAAAAAATAATTTTAATCATTGGCATAAAGAATAGTATTACATAACTTACAGTACTGAGACAACTGATTGATAAATTAAAACAAAAGGAAAACAATAAGGGGCCCAATATGGACCCCTGAGGAATGCCACATTGAATTGAAGAAACTTGTAAATCAACTTAACCAGTATTGATGGGTCACGTGATGGCAGCTAGCTAGGCAGCAGCTGGATTTGTGAGCTCTCCCCTCTAGCTACCTTTCCTGCCTCTTTTCTGACTCATTTGGGCATCAGACCAAGAAATTTTACCAGGGGCCATCTGATTAACCTGCCTACAATCGTAAAACGAGTTTTTTGTGAAGAAATAGCTGTTTACTATGCTGGGATGGAGGTGGATGGGAAGCAGGCCCCAGTCAGGCACACACCTCCTGCCTCTCCGGAGAAAGCTGCCAAAAAACAACGCAACCAGGGTATTTCTAAATCGGACCGAGCTGGGGACAAATGCAACAAGCCATTCCCTAACAGAGGATAGATTCCTTCAAGAACTTACTCCTGAAGGAGATTTGAAAGAGATGACTGGGGAGCTTAAATCCCTCGCTATGATCTATCCTCCGCTTCTACTAAAGTCGCAGATGTGGAGGCCCGAGTGTTTTCAACAGAACAGTGGAAAACGAAAGCTGAAAGTGAAATTGTGGAGCTTAAACAGCAGATTAAAAAATTACAACTTAAAACAGAAGATTTGGAAGGGCGCAATCGCCGGAACAACTTAATAATCTTAGGCCTACCTGAATTGGAAGAGGGACCGGACTTGTTTGCTTTCCTACAGAAGTTTCTGTGTAAGATCGTCGGCCCCTCCCATTAGCTCCTCATACCATATCGAACGGGCCCACCGCTTTTTAAGACCTAGACCTGCATCCGATTACCCCACGCCCTATCATCGCTAAGTTTTGAGCTATCTTGAAAGACAGCATATTTATATGAAGTCGCATGAGCTTAAAGACATTTTGTGGGGCACAGCTAAAATCAGGATAACGCAGGACCTGCCTAAAGAGACCCGAGAAAAGAGGGCAGCCTATCATCCAGTGGTCCAGAAGCTCATCGCCGCCTCCATCCCCTTTAAAATGACTTACCCTGCTATTTTGAAGGTCACTGTGGGGGGCACGGCTATGAGTTTTAACTCCCCCGAGGCGGCAGCTAAAGAACTGGCGAGCAGACTACCGGACCTGTTTAAACCATCCGGTTGAAAGGACCTCCCTGCTACCTTAGGATATGGCTATGCTGTCTTTGGGGGTTTCATTCTCCTTAGTTTAAATACTGATATTCTAATCTATTTGGCTAAAGTTCATGGTTCGATTGTGCTCGCTATCTGAGGGGTTCTCTTTCTGCTCCTACCTTTTTCCTTCTTTTTTCAGTGGCCTTTCCCTTCTGTTTCTGGTTTCCTCCTGCTTCCTTTGGTGTTCCCTGCTTTCCTGTCTCTTTCCTGGGGGTTGCTCGGTCGGGCTTGGGCTGAGAGAGGTTCTTTGTCTCGTTAGCAGGGGGACTTCCGTGCTGCTCCTATTAGGGCCTCCAGCAGCGGAACCTTTGTTAGTAGATTGTTGTTTCCGGGGAACTTCCTGGGATCGGACCGGTTGGTTCCTCATTTTCATCGGTCCCTCGAAACAATGGCTTTGAGTGGTGCTCTCCCGGTCTTAGTGCCTTACCGATTCCTTGGTATTTCTGGATTTTCTGGTGTGGAGCGACTGGATAATGTAAGTCGCCTATTGCTTAAATATTTATTTTTTTCTTTTCTCTTTCTCTGTGGCAGATGCGGGGGGTTCGTGTGGATATAAAGGGGTCGGGAGAGAGCCGCTCTGCTGTCCACATACTTCACTCTGGCCTGGGCTTCAGTTCTGTCCTAAGGTTGTAATTTGTCTCTATATTAGCTTTGCTTTATGGCAGTTTTCAGGGAAGGATGGGTGCAGGGCAGTGCTGTGCCTGGAGGAAGCAGACTTGTTTTGCCCTAGATTTGCGTTGGGCGGTCTATCTCTGGCATTAATACTCCCATGGGGTAATGTACTTTATTCTGGGGGCTGCCCTTGGCTTAATCTCCCTGTCTCCGATTTTTGGGGTTTTAGTTTCTGGTTCGTGGGGTTGGGATGGGCGTGGTATAGATTAGGATATAGATGGGCAGGGTCCTACTGAGGGTAGGAATTGTCAGATCTTTAGACCCTCCCTCTTGTCTAGTCTCCCTGCCCCACGGGTCAAGGGCACATGGGGTGGTGGTTTCGGGGGGGCTCCAGTCTAGGAATGGCTGCTCGCTGGATGTGGAATCGCGAGCCATATGTTAGGGGGTTTGTCAACCTCTCCCCGGTCTCGGGTTTGTTAGGATGTGTTATGGTTCATTGGTTAGTGCAGGTTGTTATTGGGTTTTCTTCGAAACATTCTGAGTGCTGGTTTCTGTACCCTATGCTGGGGATTCAGAGGTTCACCAGGGGGCTGGGTGGTCCCGGTTCTTGGATCCTAAAATACTTTACAGGGTTTATACATTCGGGCCGCTCATTGTATATAGTTACCTTTTGGTTTGTTGGGGTACTGGGTTTATCTTGGTGGGGGGCTTACCTTGACTCTTAGTAGGTCATGCTGGATTTCTGGACTTTGGGAGGGGAGGAGGGTGGTCTTCTTGTTACCGTCTGTTTTGTTTGGGGTCTGGTGGATTATGGGGGTGGGTCTGGGAGGGGCTGGGATCTGGGGGATACCTTACTGGGTATATGGTATATCTCATTTGGTGTGCTGTTTTTCTTTTTTCATTACTGGATTTTCCTGGTTCTATATTCCTTATATATTGTGTTTAAAATGGGTACTAATGTGATCAAAATAGCTTCTTGGAATGTCACGGACTCAGGGATCGGGTCAAGCGGTTCAGGTTTTAACCACTGTTCATTGTTGCAGGTGGATATTCTTTTCTTCAAGAAACACACTTGAGGCACGCTGATGCCAAATTCTTAATCCATTCTGGTTTTCTCAGGTTTATTTAGCCGGTAACTCCAATCTTAGTAAAAGGGTTGCTATTCTCATTAAAAAACACGTATTATTTATGAAGGACCTGATTGTATCGGACCCAGAAGGGAGGTTTATCCTGGTTAGGGGCTCTCTCAATGGGAACGTAGTTGTCTTAGGTTCAGTGTATGGACCGTTGGGGGGAACCCCAAATTTTTTATGTCCCTTACGGACAAAGTTAGCACTCTTCTCCCCTCCCAACTTATACTGGGTGGAGACTGGAACCTTCCCCTTTCATCTACAATGGATAGGGAGCCTAGTGACAACCGCTCCCCTACTCCGGCCCAAAGAGCGCTTCATGATTTCTTATCCATGTTGGGGTTATTTGACCCCTGGAGACTGTTAAACCCTTCCTTTCGAGCCTTTTCCTTTGTCTCTCAGCCGCATAGTTCTAAATCGAGATTAGATTATCTTTTAATTAGCCAATTCTTCCTTCCAAGCCTCCTTCAATCTGGCATTGATCCAATCATATTGTCAGACCACGCCATAGTCTGGATCAAACTCTCCTTAGATCCAGAGTTCTGTCGGGACACCGTATGGAGGCTAAATACTCAACTGCTTAAGGACGCCCAGTTAGTGTCACGTATTAAGTCATTTATTTCTCTCTTCCTTATGGACAACCTCGAATCTACACCGAGATTCGATATAATTTGGTGTGCATTGAAATGCTACCTTAGGGGTGAGTTAATAAAGATGGCCTCCGCTAGGAAGAAGGACAGGTCTGCAAAATCTGTCTCTCTGCTGAATAAAATCAGAGAATTAGAGGCGGACTACTCCTTAACCTCCTCGTTAAGCTCCCTCAAAGCCCTCCTGGTGGCCAAGAGTGACTATATGGATCTCCTGAAGGAAAAACGAGTACTGCTTGTGAGGACCCAAGTAAATACCTAGACCAAGGGAAAAAGGCTGGAAGCTCCTGGCTTTATGCTTATGGTCGATGGAAGCCTCCAGGTTAATTCCATCCTTAATTTCCCCAACTGGCTCTATTGAAACTTCCCTAGAGGTATTGCCCGAGATTTTGAAAATTATTATATGGACCTCTATAGCAAGCCCCTGTGTTTGCTTCCATTCCGGATCATCACATACTTAGGAGACATTGATATCCCATGTCTCTTGCCATCTCACCACCAAATCCTGACAGCTCCTATCACTCTGGAAGAAATAGAGGGGTTATTACTTCTGACTCCAGATAAGGCACCAGGCCTGATGGCTTCCCTGCTAACTTTTTTAAGGTTTTCTTTAAAGAGCTAGCACCTGTGCTCCTTAAACTATACGAATATCTTTCCTTTGCTATAGATACAGATCCTACTTTGTTTGAGGCCACAATTTTTTTGATTCCAAAACCTGATAAGACTCTGACGGACCCAGCAAATTATCGGCCTATTTCCCTCCAGAATTATGACATGAAAATCTTTGCCATGATACTAGCGGAAAGGATTAAGAAAGTTTGGATCAGTTTACTCAGCCCCGAACAAGTAGGTTTTGTATCTGGTAGGTCCTCCGCGGACCATTTAAGAACTTTATCTCACATCTCCCAATCTGCCCACTCACTCCCCCATCCTGCGGCTCTGGTCTCGCTGGATGCCGAGAAGGCCTTTGATCATGTGGATTGGACCTTTCTTTGGACCGTGATGGAGAGAATGGGATTCCCAGGCCCGTTCATAAAATGGATTCAGGTTTTCTACAGTACTCCCACAGCCAAAATTTATTGCAACGGGGTTTTCTCTTCTCTTTTTCACTTATACACGGGCACCAGACAGGGCTGCCCTCTTTCGCCTTTATTGTTTAATCTATACTTGGAACCCCTTCTTATTAAACTCAAATCTTCCCCGTACGTTAGTGGCTGTAGGTTACTACAGCAGGAACTGGTGCTCTCTGCTTATGCGGATGACATTCTTCTGCATTTAGAACACCTGGTTGAATCCCTAAAAGCTGCGATTGAAATTATCAAGCAGTTTGGGGCCTTCTCCCAATATAAACTGAACATCTCGAAGTCTGAAATCTTCCCGTTAAATGTTCATACCAGCAAACAGGAATTTATCTCTTTTGGACTGAGGTGGGCCTCCCAATCTATCAAATACTTGGGGATTCACTTTGCGACGGAACCCTCTCTTCTGAAGAAGCTCAATTTAGACAATGTTAAAAATCTTGTTTATCAGGATTTACAACGGTGGTCCTCCCTCCCCATCTCCCTTTGGGGCAGGATCAACATTATTAAAATGAATATTCTTCCCCGGATTTTTTACACCCTTAATTTGTTAAACTTATGGCTGCCCATCACATATCTTCAACAATTCCATATTATGTTCTCCAACTTTATCTGGCGTGGGAAGGGTGTTAGACGTTCCTATGTCAAGTTGTCTCTTCCCAAGGAAAAAGGTGGGCTTCGGCCCCCTAATCTCATTTTATATCACTGGGCAGCACACCTCTCTAAGCTTGGGAAGTGGATTTCTACAGACCCCTGCCTACCGTGTCCGTCTTGGCTCCAGCTAGAGCGCTCTTGTCTTTTGGGATCAAAACTTGATACTTGTGCTGTATTTTTTATCTCTCCAGCAACAGCTGAACACTTGGTGACCGACAGTACAATTCTTGCATCCCTTAAATCACTGACCCAATGTTTATCATCTTTTAACATTTCTGTCATATCGGATCTTGGTCAGCCGGTGCTCTTTAATCCCAATCTCAAATTGGGTAACTCATGGATCACACCTGACTGGCTTCCGCAGCTTAGGGAGATCAGACTGGAGCATTTATACAATCAAGAATCACTTCTCTCTTCTGGTGATATACTTACTAAATTAGACATCCCTAGAAGAGAGATTTTCAAAGTGTACCAATTAAGACATCTTCTTGTCTGGAAATTTGGTACGTCTGCTAAGGACTCTGTGGCCTACCCCTTTCTCCTTCAAATCATAAACCTTGCCTCTCAGCCATGCATTCTCCTTAATTTACTCCTTCCTTTTAAATTATAAGTTTCCCGAGGCTGTTGCTGGCTCTGATGTTTGGACTTCGTTGCTCCCGAATACCTTTCTTAACTGGCCCCGTATATGGAAGGACCTCCACAGGTACTACTCCCAGGATAGATTAAAGCTAACTCAGTATTATATTTTAAACAACTTGTATTACACTCCTGTTAAACTTTGTAAGCTCAAAAGACTTCCCCACCCTACTTGCACTAGGTGCTCGCAGGACGAAGGGAACCTTCTTCATGTGTTCTGGGCCTGTACCAAGGTTGCTCTGTGGTCCCTCATCCAGGATAACCTGGACCCCTTCTGGGTTTGTAATTTTTTACTCCTGAAATTTGCATCCTGGGGAATACTCCCATATTGATAGTGTGGAGCGCCGCTTTCATATGGTTTTAGTATCTATGGTGGTCAAGAGGCTGGTTCTTAGACATTGACCGACTAGTTGGCCCTGATCGCGGAGTGGCTAATTGAGCTTAACGCCTTCTTCAGTCGGAGAGCTTAATTGCCAGTCTGCACTGTCGGTGGACCTGTTTAGGAAGAAGTGGGTGTAGTTGCAGGCTTTATGTTTCCACTAGTTAGGCTTTGACTCGATCCCTGTAGTCCGTATAGCTTTGTGGTTTAAATGTTGTATATAACACTTTATTATCATGGAAGACTCAAATCGTCAATGACAGATATTTGATATATCCAGATTATTAGTATTATTGAGATAGCACACCTTTATAGGGGTGGTTGAGGGAGGTGGGTGGATGTTGCTGGGGTGGGTATTTTAGGAATTTCTGGTTTAATGCTACGAGTTATGTGGGTGGTGAAGGGCAAGTTGGGGGGCTTGGGTCGGGGGTGAGAGGGGATTGTACCAGTGTATTTTCCTGTTATACTGACTGGGTCTGTTGTGTTGGTTGTGTTTTCTTTTTTTCTTTTTCTTTTTTGTATTCTTGTACTTGAAAATTCAATAAACTTAAATTTCAAAAAAAAAAAAACTTAACCAGTATTAACAAACTGTGAACAATTTCATTGATAATCTCCCACCAAGAAACAACAGTTTCTGAGACTCCAATAACACTCAGTTTAGAGTATGGCAAACCATGCTCTATAAGATCAAATGCCGTGGTCAGGTCCACAAACACCACCCCAGTCATTAGGCTTTTTTCAAAGCCCCCAGAACTGTGTCTGTGAACCTGACTAAGGCAGTCCCAGTTCCATTATGCCTACGGAATCCATGCTGTTGTGGAACAAGCCCACCATAAGCATCCAGATAATCATTATTCTGCCTAGCCACTATCTTCTCCAGAATTGTGCTTACTGGATTCAGAATAAATATTGGTCTAAAATCATCCAAGAAAGCAGCATGTGATTTCTTGGGAATTGATACTACCCTAGCATGTTTCCACTCTGAGGGAAACTAAAATGACACTAAGTATAAATTAAAAATATAACAGAGGGGATCAACAACAAAAGGAATTATCAGCTTCAAAAAATTACCATCTAACTCACTCTCACAATTACTAAACTTAAAATGACTAGCACTTAGTAATCTAAAGACATCAAGTTTCTTAACATCCTTAAAATAAAACCTAGGCCTGTCAGCCATTGAAGCGTCAAGACTTGCATCAACATTCCTCACCTGTGACAAATTACTCCTGAAGCTGGATAAATTTGTAAATTTCTCATTAAAGAGATTTTCAATTTGAATGGGATCAGAAATTTCAGCATCCCCAACATTTAATTTCTGAATAACAGTTTTAGACTTAGGGGATAATAAGGAATTAATATTATTCCAAAATTTCTTTGGGGTAAGACCAATTGGCCTCAAATTGCTCCCTGTAAAAATTATTTCTACCCTTTCTCACCATATCAGAGACCTTGTTCCTAACACAGCAATAATTATTTAGAGATTCAATAGATGGACTACTTTATAAGCTTCCCAAGCAGAATTTCTTTGCTTAACCATCTTCCTAATATCAGCTGAAAACCATTTATTAGGAGCTCCCGAGTCTCAAAGTACATATAGAATATAGAGCATCCTGTACTAGAAGTAGTTGGCAACAGAAATAATCTAAAGGAAGATCAACCTCAGGATTACATTCCAAATATGACCAATCAACAGAAGATAAATGGGCATTTAAAACTTCAACATTGACATCTTTAAAGGAACGAACCTGAACAAAACGAGGAGGAATGTTTGTATGCCTAAAATTCAACACACAAAAAATGGCCAGATGGTCACTCACTGAATCTGCAAACACACCAGAAGCAGCTCCAATGCCCATTTTGGTGGTAATAACCCCGTCCAAAACTGAATGGATAAACATTTGTAGATTTAAGCGAATAGGTTGATTTATACACTGAATCAAATTATATGTTCCTCAGTGACCACTCCCCTGTGATGTTCACTTGGTCAAACAGATTTACCAAGTACCCCCCACAGGTCAGAAAGAACCATTCTATAAGGAAGGGACAGTTGGAGTCATTCAAACATTACTTAAGGCTGACTGACTGGACCACGTTAGATAGAAACCAGGATGTTAACCAAGCCCTGGATTACTTCTACACTATCTTCTCAAATGCATGCAACATCTTCACCCCTTTTAAGACCAAAAAATTGAAAGGCAACCCAACACCTTGGCTTTCTGGATTCCTCATACAACTCCTACATGAAAAAGACAACCGTTGGCACAAAGCCAAAGCTACAGGGAAACAAGCTGACCACACTGCATATACGGTAGCTAGAAACAGGTGTACAAAACTTATCAGAAATGCCAAGGCCACATACTACAAAGATCTACTGTCAAAAATATGAAACAATGGTAGGGACTTCTGTAACTCCATGAAATCCCTTACAGGGAAAAACAATAAAACTCTCCCTGAACTGATTATTACAACATCAGGAACACTGCAGGAGCCCAGAGATATTGCCAACGCCTTCAGCACAGCATTCACTGACCTCAGCACAGTACTACCTAGCAACTATTTTACCTCGCCATCCCCAGAACAGCCCTCACAGGTCACCCTGCTCACTGCAACCGATAACAGAATCCCACCTTTCTATTTCAAACAAATTACTCAAACTGAAACCTTAAGATATATAAAGCGAGTGCTAAGTAAGACAAGATTGGGCAGTGATCAAATTGACATGAAGATGATAGCCCTTACATAAGACGAGGTTGTCCTGCCCCTCACAAAAATCTTTAAAATTTTGCTAAGAACTGGTACTTTTCCCTATAAATGGAAATCTGTGCTCATGACCCTCTGTTTTTAAAAGTGGCAACAGAACTAGTCTGTTGAATTTTAGACCAATATCAATACTACCACCACTGTCAAAAGCATTAGAAAGAATTGATATCTGACCAATTAACAGACTATGTTCATAAATATAACCTCCTATGTGCACAGCAGTATGGATTTTGAAAACATCTTATTACCCTGGCCGCACTGGTAGACTACACCAGTCAACTCTATGATGCATTGGATGCCAGTATGGCCATGGGATCCATCTTCATAGATCTCATGAAGGCATTCGACAGCATCAACCATTGACTCCTACTTAGAAATCTGTTATCCATTGACTTGTCCCCTGATACAGTGGACTGGTTTGATAGCTATCTCACAGGCAGATCACAATGTGTAACAATAAGTGGAATACTCTCAGAACCTAAGGAAGTAACCCTTAGCATATCACCAGGTTCCATACTTAGCCTGCTACTATTTAGCTTATTCATAAATTCCCTGCCCTCAGTCTTCCTGGCTTCAGTGGTCCTTTATGTGGATGATGCCATCATCATGGTACCTGGAAAGTAACTGTCCACAATAGCCTCCGACCTCCAATCGAACTTTAAAATGTTTGAAAAATGGTTTACGCAGAATAGGCTCCTACTCAATTACAAGAAAACAAAAGATATGCTATTCACACTACTCCATAACAAAAAAAAAAACACGAGCCACTGACAATCAAAACCCACAAAGGGAAATAACTGAACAGGTACCCACTTTCAAATATCTGGGTATTCATATTGATGACACCCTCACCTTTGCCACGCATACTGAGCATGTCATCAAAACTGCTAACTCTAAGTTAGATGTACTGTACTGTCATAGACAAGCAATGACACCCAAAGCCTTGAAACTAGTCACCAGTTGCTCCATACGATCAACCATAGACTATGGTCTGGTGATTTACAGGGCGGGCTCGGACACTGCCAAGAAAAAGTCAAAACCCAACTTAACAAAGCTTGTAGACTGGTTCTGGGGGCTGCCTATCTAACCCACACTTTCACACTGTATAAAGACACTGGATGGCTCACACTTCCCCAAAGCTTAAAATCCCAGGCTTGCCTGCTTGAGAAAAAATTTCTACTAGGACTAACACCAGACCCTCAAACCTCTTCAGACCTGCACCTACCACCAAGAATACTAGAAGCAAGGCTAAGGGAGTGCTTCAGGTATCTCTTAAGTGCACCTCATTTGGACAAAGGTCCTTATCGTACCAAGGGCCCAAGTGGTTAAATGACCTCCCTGCCTTACTTCTTGAAATCAACAAGATGTGCCCTTTTAAAGGGGTCCTCCACTCCCACCTAGCCTCTGAAACCAATTGCTACTGCCCCATAAACCCATGATCCACACCAGCACTTTTCTAGATTTTGTTCAGTTCTCCTCTATTGTTAAGACCCCCACCCCTACTACAATACTCAACCACAACCCAGTCTCCCACCAGCCTTACTACTCCTTCCTCCAACCTGTCTCCCAGCCACTCCTCGCCTACCCATCCTCACCTTATCCCACCACCTACACAAGTTCCTGCCCCCCTCTCATCCCCTGTCTCCCTGCCCAAACTTTATCCCCTCTTACTTAGCTATCTCCCCCATGTGAATTACTGGACAATGCCTCCATAGGTTGGGTAACATTTCTGTCCATTACCTATCCCTGTCTCTGCCCTCTGTTAACTATCTTTATACTTTATCTCTGCTAACAACTTCACCTACTGTAGTGATGTAACCTTTCTAGCACTTTGTAACTGCAACCTAGACTCTAACCTATTTGTATGAACCAATGTATGTAACCTTATTGTCTTCAATTTGATGTCTTTGTAGTACAATCATTGTCAATGTGCAATTCCTGAATTCAATGTATTATCATGTTTTTTCTTTGACCTGCAGCCTTTGAAAAGAGCTCTTCAGCTCAAAGGTTTTAATTCTGAGACTGTAATAAATAAATAAATAACATATGAATGTAACAAAAATTCCAACCCAGACTAACCCTTTGAAGCCAGTTTAAATTCATGTCACCAACAAGTACAATATCATGAACCTAATAAAAGAGCAACAATTTCCCAAAAATTCTTCAGCCCATCAAGGCCACACTGAGGTGGATTATGCAAACAACCCAGAACTAAGTGCTTCCTACCACCTAAAATAATATGAAGCAGTAACCAGTCAGTAGGGCAATCATTCTTAAAACTAGAACTAAGAATACTTAATTGTAAATGTTCTTTAAAATAAACCGCAATCCACTTCCTTTTTTCCTACCCTTACAATACACCCTAATCAAATTGTAACCAGATATTTTACAAATGTTGTCAAGAACAGAAGATTTCAACCAGGTCTCAGAAAGTGCAGCAATATTATGCTGATAACAATTAGCAAGTTGTTCAGTCTCAGCAAGCTTAGGAATTAAGGTACGGATATTTAAATGAATTATTTTAAACCCCTGACTTCTAGAAAAGGAGAAGAAGGTGGAATCACAATGAGTGCTACTAAAAAAATTAGTCAGGGCTGCAGGTCCTGGATTTGCTTCTATATCTTGAGCCAATAATAATAGCAAAGCAAACTTTAACACATGGGCCGTTTTTCAAAACATGAGATGAGCATTGGATATGGAAAACTGATGCCCCAAAAATCCACAAATTCTAACTTCATGTTTTTTAAAAAGTAATAAGTGCAAATGTTCTAGTGATACATTGGCTGCCACCAACATATTGGACATGGTAAATCAAAAGGAGCATACTTTTTTCCAGCCATCCTACAACCATGGTGGGGAACCAGGATGTCACAACAAACCAACCCACCCATCAAAATTATTGTACATAACATCAAACCCACAAGCTTGCCCATTATTAAATTAATTAGGGCTAACCTCATTGCAACTGGATTAATTTCTATACATAGGTAAGCCCACACTCCCACTACCTCCCATAAACTCCCATTGACTCCCGTTACAAGTGCAATTTTTAGCATGTTCTTTCCATGGCTCCAATTATAGTCCCCTTCATAATACAAATGCCTTCCTATCACTATAAATTCACTTGGCTGTCAAGGCCGGCTTCACAGGTAGGGTCCCATGTGATATTATAGAGAGGGGCCTGTGTTAGCCACTTGTCTTAGCCCTATTGAATTAATAAGGCCAAAGCCAAATTTTAAATGTTAATTTCTAATTAAAACTTATAAAATGGGTAGGAAAAATCCTGTATCATACTTGGCTGAGGCAGTCTGGCACCCAAACATTTATGTCAGCATAACCAATGGTTTAAAAAAAAGTACCAGTGCCAACCGACACAACATACGAATGTTCCTGCTTAGAATACTCACTGTAACTTGACTGTCCTTTTTTTATTTTACTTAGTAAAAAAGAATGTAAATGTTAATGCACTCAAATTAGCCACCCACAAGATACTTTATTGAATTCCTTTCTCCAGTTCTGTATCTAGCTCACATTTTAAGTTGTAGCAAGAAAGAAATAATGTGACCTTCTGGGAATTGGACCCAGGCCCCCAGAATACCATCTTGGTGCTGTAACCACAGAGGTACAAGCTCACATCACTGGACCTAGGGTTCCCAGACACACTTCCTTTCTCTGGTATTGCACATCCTGCAACCAGGAACAATCAAGATGACCATTAGATGTTTTTGGTGAAGTATTAGCAACTGCTTAGCAATGCAATTACAATTTGTAATGAGAAGGAAACAGTGTGACCTACTGGGAATTTGACCCAGGCCCCAGGAATACCAGCCGAGTGTTCTAAACACTAAGCTAGAGGCTCACATGGCTCAACCGGGGGTTCCTGGACACACTTGCTTTCTCTGGCATTGCATATTCTGCAACAAGGAACAATTGAGATAACAATTAAATGTTTGTGCTCAGTATTAGCCACTGCTTAGCAATTGAATCACAAATTTTAGTGAAAAAGAAATAATGTGATCCACCAGGAACTGAATCCAGGCCACTGGAATAGAATTCAGGTGCTCTAACTACCAAGCTACAGGATCATATGGTTTGGTGTGGGTTCCCAGACACTTTTCATTTCTCTTGCATATCCTGCAACTAGGAACAATCAAGATGACAACTTGATGTTTTTGGTGTAGTATTAGCCAATACTGAGCAATTAAATCACAAATTGTAGTGAAAAATGAATAATGTGATCTACTGGGGAACTGAACGGAGGCCCACAGAATATTGTCCTGGTGCTGTAATCACTGAGCTACAGGCTCAAATGGTTGAACATCGAGTTCCTGGACACAATTCCTTTCTCTGGTATTGCATATCCTGCAACCAGAACAATCAATATGACAATTAGATGTTTTGGGTGCAGTATACGCCACTGCGTAGCAACTAAATTACAAATTGTAGTGAGAAAGAAAGAATGTGACCTACTGGGAATTGAACCCAATCCCCCATAACACCTTCCCAGTGCTCTAACCACTGAGCTAAAGGCTCATATGGTTAAATGTATGATGTAATTGCTAAACAGTTTTAAATCTGCCCCGAAAACATTAAAATGTCATCTCCATTGTTCTTAGTTGCTTCATATGCCATACCAGAGAAAGGAAGTGTGTCCAGGAACCCCAGGTTCAAAACATATGAGCCTGTAACTCAGTGGCTAGAGCCCTGGTACCATATTCTGGGGCTTGGGTTAAATTCCCAGTAGTTCACATTATTTCTTCCTCACTACTGTTTGTGATTTAATTGGTAAACAGTATCTAATACTGCACCAAAACTCAACTAACTTGCACCCTGTAAGTTGTTTTATTTCACCTACTCATTTTTGTCTGAGTGCTGTCATCATGAAGACACCTATACTATTTGCTACAGAACTGTCCATTTAGTCACTCACTCACCCACTCACACATCTGCTCTACAGTACATGAGATGTCATTTTTTTTCTTAAGACTCTCTACTGGCTGCTCTTCTTAATTCAACATGTAAACACTTTTTTTATTGAACAAAATTCCCAGTACCAAGAAATCAAATGCTAACTCAAATAATTTCAGTCTCCTGATCTCCACTGCCTACTCATTCATTTGCTCCCAACAACTCACTCAGGACCTTGGTCCCTCTCACCATCTCTGGTCTTGTTCCATTTACTTTCTCTGTCAAAGGTGCCCATGACCTATGGCTGAATCTGAGCTACAATGAGCAAGCCAGTGGGCATTCATCACTTCAAGTAGCTGATCCTTTAAGCAGCAGTACGAGATACTGTAAGCTTTAGTTTTTTAGATATTTAAAATGTATTCCCATTGCTGTGGATCCACAATAAATATGGCTGCTGCCAAATTTGCAGCTGAACTACCCCTCATGTTGCATCATGTCTTTTGTTTACTTGAGTGGGACCCTTTGCTGCACATTCCTGCTATTCCTGTGTAGTGCTGCATGTCATGTACATGTGCGGTTGGCAGCAGAGGGTTACAATTCAGCACGGCAGGTGGGAGAAATGTAAACAAAACCAAAGAAAAGCAGAGCATACTATGGGGTGACAGTACAGTGAAAACAAGAAAGATTACCAGATAAGTGCTCAACAGAGCACAGGAAACAAACTGTTGCAAAATATATATATTTTTTAATCAATACTGCTGCTTTAAAGTCATGGCAGTGCAAAATGCTTAGTCAACTCATGAAGGAAAAGAAAAAAAAATCACACATATCCCCATAATGCAAAGCATCATGGTATGCAGATGCAAATCCCCTTAGACTAGTTCTGCTTTAAGCCAGAGTATAGGGTGGTAAGTGTCCTCTCACACACTCTGCAAAGGCTGAAAACTGAAGTCACAACATGTTTCATCTTACACAGAACTCATTAGCATGACTCATTTGAAACAGCTTAGGGGAAGGAAGAACCAGTCATAGTGTGGTATTATTTGTTTGGGTCATGGTGAACTCAAAATAGGAAAGTAATCTGAAAGGCAAAGAACTTGAGCACAAAAGCACTGATGAAAGGGTTACCCGGAAAGATCACTGACAATAACACCGGGTTTCAAAGAACTATGAATCTCATATATCCTCATAATTCAAAGCATTGCAGAAAGTATATGAAAATCACCATGAAAGAGTTTAGACTAGTTCTGTTTTAAGCAAGAGTGGATGGTGCCAAATGGCCTCTTACACACTCTGCAAAGGTTGAAAATAGAAGACAAAGAAATGTGTTTCATCCTATACAAGACTCAGCAGTGTGCTGTGTCTGTAACAACTAGAAGAAGATTGAATCAGTCATAGTTTGATCTTACTGGTTTGGGTCATGGTGAACACAAAATGGAAAGTAATCTAAAAGACAAAGAACCTCAGCAAAAAACACTAAGGCAAGGGTTACCCAGAAAGGGCATTTGTGATAAAGGTATGTTTCAAAGGAATGTAAAATCACACATATCCCCATAATGCAAAGCATTTGGGAAGTATATGCAAATCACCATGAAATAATTCAGACAGATTCTGCTTTAAAAAGAGGGTACAATGCCAAATGGCATCTCACACACTCCGAAAAGGCTAAGAACAGAAGACACAGACACGTGATTTGTCATTTTCAGGACTCATTAGTGTGCCTCATCTCATCTGTTACAGCCCAATGGAAGGAAGAACCTGTCATAGTTTGGTATTCCTAATTACATTCTTCCCTTTGGACTGTTACAGATAAGGCACTCTGATGAGTCCTGTGTAGGATGAAACATGTGTCTTTGTCTTCTGTTTTCAGCCTTTGTAGAGTATGTGAGATGCCGTTCTGCAGCAGACACTCTTGCTTAAAGCAGAAGCTGTGTAATTATATTTTCCTTGAATTTTGTCCCCATAAGAGATATGGTGGTAACCTGCAACTCCCATAGCCAGGGTAAAGTACCTGGTGCATTTCAGTTCATATAATTCATAAGAAAATGTATGTAAAACTAAACTATGGGTTCTCAAATACAATTTAGAATTGTTTTTTCAACTTTGTTTCCCTTCGTCACAAGCCTCACTGGGATCTCCCTCAGATGTGACCCTGGATCTCTGGTCTTTCTCCTGCCTGACCTGAGACCCACTTAACGCAAGTAGCACTCTCTCCAAAGCTCCAACTACCCCCTCAGCCTGCAAATCCCTGGCTTGCACCCTCCCTGAGGTGGGGCCACTGCACTTACCTTGGTGCCCTTTCTCAGTATCTAGACAGCAGGCACTGAGTGGGAAAGGAGTTGGAGTCCCCGAGTGAGCAGACTGTGGTGTTGGATATGGGGGCCGACTTGCGTGGCCCATCGTCATCATTATGGGGGCTGGGGTTTTCCCCTTGTTCATACAGGTTCCCCTAGCAGTGCAGATGTGCAATGGTACCCAGCAAGTTATGGGAATGCTCACACAACTTCCTGCAGGACATATGCAGTGCCACTCCCAATCTTTGTGTCTCCCTGGCTGCATTGCTCCCAGTCTTCATTGGGAGCCACTAGAGCCGTGGAGTCCATAGCCCACCCTCCCCAGACAAAAAGAGCAGTCCTCCAGATTTTCAATCCTCTCCTTCCCCGGCCAACCCCTGGTGCCCCTTGTACACTCATGAACATGAATCGTTGGTGTGGAGCGAGGTAAGGCAGATGCCTCAGTTCTCAGCACTACCAGGCTGGCTTACAGTTTAGAATATTGATGAAAACTGTGCAACAGTAATATTAAAAGATGCTCGCCACTAATTATTTGAAATTTAAAAAACTGCAAAAGCTGTCTTGAAATTGGGAAAGAGGAATCTTACAAAACAAGAGAAAAAAGGATGATTAAAATGTAATAAAATCTACTGGTACAAATTTATCACAGTAACGTGAACTGCTGCCTTAAATACACAACAGCCAAACACAGAAAATGCATTTCAGGCCCTGTAATTAATTGCTGGTTCAGTATTAGCCATTGCTAAGTGATTTAAACTTACACCAGAATGAAAAATAAATAATGTGACCTGACTGTGAATTGAACAGAGATCCCCTTGCTGCAAGACTGGCAATCTGTGAAAGTGATCATGGGAAGTTTTGCCTAGCCAACTGGTCTGCTAGCACAATGGTAGAGCACCAGAACCATATTCAAAGGCCTGTGTTCAATTCCCAGTTAAGTCACATTTTGGATCCTCTTATATATTAATGATGTATAGAATTATCAAATTGCACATCTGTGATCGAATCCTGGGAATTTCAGAAATTCTACCTCATTCCACAGAATTCTATAAGGAGCAGAATTTCAAAGTTCTGAAAGTGGTTTGCACTTTATTTAAACAACAGATTAGTAATTCATGGTTTACATAAACTGTAGATTTATGTTCCATGGTTTATGTAAACCAATGCTTTGGTTTCCCCAAACTGCAGAACACAATTTTTGTTTTACATTTACTGTAGAAAGCTAATCAGTGGTTTAAATAAGAAGGCTTTTGGAATTCCTTGGAATTTATAAAAAAAAAAAATTGGAAAGGATTTTGAAAGCAGAATTGCCATTTCATTGAAATTCCACTGGCAGAATTCCACATTCTGCACATTTTTCATGTATATATCTTTAAAAAATCAGGTACATCTGGCACTATCCCCAGGATTGGAATATAGCATTAACATCATCATTACCATCTATAAGAAAGGAAATAAATAGTTCCCAGCTACTTACAGACTTGTAAGTTTAATATCGATTGTGTGGAAAATGTTGAAATCAATAATAAAAGACAGTATTATTGGGGCCCTCACTGTAGCTGTCTTAGATGACCAAACACAGCAAGGATTAAAACTGGGTATATTGTATCTGACAAACCAACCTGCTTTTTATAAAACAGTAAAGAAGGGACTGAATGATAACATTCTGTAAGGGAGAGGGCAATCACAATGGGCTCCAATGCCTACTTCTACCTCTAAAACCCTTAATGTGAACCCCTGCAAAATTGTGGCATGTTTAAAACATGGTCAATCATGTTTTAAACACATTTTTAAATGTGTTTTTATACTGTACTATGATCATTCCCCATTTTGACAGAGTGTTTGACCATGTTTGACCATGTTATAAATGAGTGTATATTACACCTCTGCCAAAACATAGACAAAAATGGCCTGAATGACAAACACAGTCTGAGCATGTAATCTCTTAACATGCTTTTGCAATGGTATTCACTAACATGTCTGTATGATAACCATGTTCTTATCATGGTCATAACAGTTTCATGTGATAGTATGGGTTTAACCCTTGCAGGGCCGCAGACTAATATATCAGTGCAAAATGACTATATGTTCTAATTCTGTCGGCAACCTAAGGGTTAATAATGTTAAGCATTATCAGCATTTTTCCATGGCAGTAAATAATTCATTATTTTTTGTCACTATTTCTTCTTCTAAATGTGGACAACCCCATTCTACCTTATTATGGTCTCCCAACCCCATCATCTTACTTTCTCTGAGGCTCATCTTGCCTCTGAACACCCTCATGGATTTCCCCCATGTTGGGACAATGACATGGAAACAGACTTCTCTGATGTCCAAAACTGATTGGAGGAGTGATCAGTCAGTAAGTGCGGGGCCTACAAGAGATGCACATCATCCCACCAGCTGTCAGATTTTTCCTAGTTTTCTGGCCTTCCTATGGAGACACCAGCACAATGTGCTCCTCTGACCTATAAGATGGACATGTGTAGAATGCATCATATGTCTTCCTCACCCTCTGCAATGTCTGCCTTACTCTGCCCTCTGAGGCATCCCAAGTTGTGCTCATGCAGTGGACTACATGCAACTCCCATTCCAGAGAAAGTAAGCATTCTCTGGGCAAGCAATCCTCTGTTTCCCACTGGCCATCTAGCTTCCTGGGCTCGGGTCACCAGCAAAAAAACATATTAGAAGTCTGCAGCCCTTATAATTTACAGGTGCTGAAATTAACCATCTAACATGGACAATGGCTACTGTAGTCCCAATCTTTAAGAAGGGTAACCATTCTAGACCAGAAAATTACTGTCCGATAAGTCTGACTTCTGTTATAAGCAAGATCATGGAGAAAGTTATTAAGAATCTACTACAGCATGAATCTATTGGGGGTAACTTGACTGACACTACACAACATGTCTTTAGACAGGGATACTCCTGTACTACTAACTTGGTTTCCTTTTATAATCATGTCAGTATGGCATTGGATAATGGCATCCCCATGGATGTGATACTTCTCGACTACAGTAGAGCATTCGACAAAGTCCCTCATGACATCCTACTTGACAAAATGAATGATATGGGATTCTCTTACTACATAATCAACTGGGTGTCAGGTTGGTTGAATGGAAGATATTAGCAAGTCAAAATTAATGGCTCACTTTCCCACCCACTGAGTGTGACCAGCGGGGTCCCACAGGGGTCTGTGTTGGGACCCACCCTGTTTAACATCTTTATTAGTGATCTGCAGGCTAGCCCTGAAAATGTTCTATCAAAATTTGCTGATGACACCAAGCTGTGTGGCTCTGTTCTTACATGGACAAACAGAGAAACCATGAGGAATAACTTAAAATCCATTGAAGAATGGGAAGTTTTAAACAAAATGACACTCAGCTCAGACAAGTGTCATGTTGTACACTTTGGTAACAACAACCCTAGGCAGACTTATTTTCTGAACAGTGTGGCCCTTCATGTGTCACCATTAGAACGTGATCTCGGGGTAATTATTAATAATAAACTATCCTCTAGTGATCACTGCAGGATGACAGCTAGGAAATCTAATGCCTTGCTCACTCAAATCCAACGTTCGTTTGTGTCTAGGACACAGGAATGCATAATCCCCTTGTAGAGAGCTTATGTCAGGCCCCATCTGGACTATGGATCCCCCTGCTGGAGTCCCTACCTGGGGGAGGATGTTGACAGGGTTGAGAGGGTGCAGAGAAGAGCCACAAGAATGGTCCCTTATTTATCCGAACTTGACTACGAGGAAAGATTAAGAGTTACAGGGTTACACTCACTACGCACAAGACGCATACTAGAGGTGACCTTCTCCTATTGTACAAAATCAAGAATTCTCAGGAGTTAATGCACCACTGTGGCTTACATTTCTCTTCCAGCTGGACTTCCCAGGGTATCATAACAACCAGATATTTGTATCTAAAGCTAAAACAACAAAAAGGGTAAACTACTTTACAGTAAGAACCCCCAAACTGTGGAATCTCCTTCCACAATACTTAGTGAACAGTAGCTCTAATACAGTCTTCAAAAAGGGGCTGGATTGTTGGCTCGAGTCTAACAACTTCAAGGTATAATTATCCCACCAATGTGGTGGGGGACAATCTCGATGGGCAGTAGCCTTCTTTTGTCCTTTGAAACCAAGTAAACCAAGTAACATTGACAGTGCCATAAGCAGCTAATTACTGTGACAGCCTCTGTTTACTTCTCCCAGTGTAATCATAGTTTGCTTTATTATAATATCTAGCTAATATATAAGTAAATACTTATATATTACCTAGATATTATCATTTAACCTGTTTACTTCATGACCTCTTCTTGGCGATATGTCATGATGTCAAATACTGCTATGCCAAAGTTTTAGCCTATACAGTACTACATTTATCAGTTGTGGCTAATGCTGCAAGTATGCTTAGTTATGTTTGTCATCATGTTTGCAAGTAATTTTCATCTCAACTGTCTTGTACCTGTTATTATTTTTTGCACACATACCCATCCCCATCATTCCTAGAATTGAGATTTTGCTCAGTGTACCATTCTTGGTCACACATTTTTAAATATCTAAACATTTATTGACCATCATAGCATTCCATGAGAAAAATAACCTATTAATCCCACTAGAACAATAAACAGCAAATCTTGCAATAAAAGAAGTTGGAAGGGTATCCTAATTAATACTAGTAAACTGAATATCAAATTGGACCTTTTAGCCACTATTTTAACTACTGAGAATTTGCCTTTGTAGGAATTAGTGAAACCTGGTGGTCATAGACTGATAATTGGTATAAGGGCAACCCAGTATACAGCCTATATAGCAAAGAAAGTGTTGGCAAAAAGGGTGGAAGTGTAGTGATCTACATTAATAAGATCACACAGTCTGCTGAAATAGATTTAAATACTAGTACAGAATGTTTATGGGCCAGATTATCTATCAAATTGGATAAGGACTTAAAGAGCAGCTGATACCTTCAGGAGACCGTTCACAAAACATAATATTTAGACACAGTCCAACTTGTATTTCATGTTAGTTCTATATTTCTCCTCTTCATTGTTTATTACTGAGGTTATTTTCATGAAAACATGACCTTTGTTTCAGAAGATTTCATCTATTTCCTTTGCTTTCTCCCTATCTGAGGTCATCATGCATTGCTTGTGACATCACAATTACTCCCATGGCAATAGATTGTGATGCCACAATAGAGGATTATGATTTGAAGTAGGAAGTAAGCTATAGAGGCAGATGAACTTTAATGGATAAATATGATATATTCATACAGATTCACTCAGTAATAAATAACAGGGAGGAGAAATCAGTAGAACATATATGGAATGCAAGCTGAAGTGTACTTAATATTATGTTTTGTGAAGTTTTCTTTGAGGTGTCAGCTGCTCTTTAATAATAGGAACAGTAGGTAAACCTGATCAGAATCTGGATCTTGATATTGAATTAAATAATATAACAACACGTGATAGAAATTATGTAATAATAATGGGTAACTTTAATAATAAAAATATTAACTGGGACCTGAATAAAGTGAACACATCATCACATAAAACCTACTGTATTTACCACACATGTAACAATAATAACTTGGAGCAGTTTGTGTGTTAACCAACCTGAGATATATATATTTTTTTTTTGGCTTGGTGCTTTCAAATTCAAGTGCACTTGTAGAAATGTGCATGGTTAGGAAACACTTTGGGACAAGTAACCACAATATAGCGGAGATAAAAAAAAATAGAGCCATGACAAAAACCAAAGGCATTGCAAAAACAAGACATTTATAAAAAGCTAACGTCACAGAAATGAAGATGTTTAAGAACATGGGACTTGAAGGGTGCATTTGCAAATAATACTGTAAATGAGAAGTGGGACAGTAGTGGAAAAGATTACCATCCTGGAAGATAAATATATGCCACTTATGAATAAATATTCATCTGGCAGAACTCAACAAATGTGACTGGTAGCAACAATCCGTAGATTATTAAGTAAAAAAAGAAAA
This sequence comes from Neoceratodus forsteri, assembly GCA_016271365.2. Taxonomy (NCBI): domain Eukaryota; kingdom Metazoa; phylum Chordata; order Ceratodontiformes; family Ceratodontidae; genus Neoceratodus; species Neoceratodus forsteri. Next base: position 876,263,244 of record CM028131.1, on the reverse strand, counting down.
TTATATAGGAAATTTAAAATCATTGACTATTATTCTACCAAGAGCAAGTATTTCAGAATATATTAATTACATCAGAAAACCATCAAGAAAGCAACAATCAAGCTTGAATCCAAGATATCAACTGGTTCCAAACAGAATCTAAAAATGTTTTATTGTTATGTTTATAAGATCAAGAAGTCCAGTTGATCATTAGACCCACTATTAGTGACTGAGGAAATTATCAATAATGAAAAAGATGTAGCAAACAACCTGACTACTTATTTTTAAAGTGTGTTTAACAAACTAAACACACTTACTAATGATAGTAACACTGGGAATACAAACAATATTACCTCTGGGAATAGTCTATCCTCAGTAGTAGTCAATATTGACCAGCTGGGGGGTATAGCTCAGTGGTAGAGCATTTGACTGCAGATCAAAAGGTCCCCAGTTCAAATCCAGGTGTTGCTTTCAAACTGTTTGGGGCTGGCAGTATAGCTTAGATGTTAGAGTAACAAGCTGTGAATGTGCTTTGTATATCCAGCAGACCTGGGTTTGATTCCCACAACTTATACTTGCATACTGTGTGACTCTGAACAAGTCACTTAACCTCCCCAGTGCTCCCAAGTCACCCCTGAAAACAGGCACTTGTGCCTAGTGGGCCTTACCCGGGCACTGAAGGCTAAAAATAAACAAACAAATAAATTTTCAAAAATACCTACTTAACCTCAAACAAAATAAAGTTTCAGTCCCAGATAGGTTACATCCAAAAGTACTAAAAAAATGTGCTATGGAGCTGGCAGAACTGATTGAAGACATAATATCATTATCGCTTAGCAATGGCAGCATTCCAAAGAGATGAAAGAATGCCTCCATTATCCCCCTGCACAAACAAAATCTGGTCAGATCCACCATGGCTGCATAATGAAGTTAGTGAAGTTGTGAAGAATTGTTAAGGAGGTATGGAGAAACAACACAATGATTTGTAAGAAGTAAGATTTGTTTTAGTTTCTGTTCTAAGGAAGGCATGCACATTATTAGGAAACTATATGTAGGTATACATTTTAATGGAAGGAATAGGAAGCTTACAAAAGAACCCCAGAGCAAATGCCACTGATGTATGTGTTATCCCAGATGATATTTGTCAGACAGCCAAATTTTAAAGAAAACACAATTGCACATATCCCAATAATGCAAAGCATCAAGAGAAACATATGCAAATCCCCATGATGGTACAAAAGGTAGCAGTACTTGAAAAAGTAATGGCTGGCATATGTTCAGCCTTAGGTTTATTTACACAGTTTTTTTTTAAAAGAGAAACAGGGTTTTTGTCCATGAGGTGATGTAAGTTATATTTAAGCAATGTGTTGATGTCAGGAAGTCAGGTGTAATGATGATGGACTGTTAGAGAAAATGTGATATTAACTTTCAGAGTTGGTTGCTTTTGATAAGGGTAAGGTAGTTGTGCTTGTGATAATGGGAATATTAGGAAAGTATGAGGTCTACGCAGAAGTGGAGTAAAAATATGCACAGTTTCATAAGTATGTGCTCAGAGTGCAGGCAAATGTGATATGCAGGTTTGTTTTAGAAACAGTTCAAAGTTTTGAAACTACTGAAAAGACAAACTACACACCAGAACACAGTGGAAACATGATTAGATTTGTCTACAAGCACTATCTTCTATGCAAGTTCTGCACTCTTGGAAGATTGCCTTGGACAAGATGCAATATAAAAAAACTGAATAGCAGATTCCAGGGAGTATAAAACCACTAGGAATGTTAACATCCTGTTTCTAGTGTCCCTGATAAAATAAAATAAAAAATGCACTTGTGATTTTTTTTTTTACTGTCAGGTATGATCAGAATAGCTTTTAAAATTCACCAATTGTTTTCTTGTTCAATGTTTTCTAGTACAAACTTCTCAAACCTAAAAGAAAAAATACTCTTTATCATCAAAGGTCTGTATTTACCAAAGTACTGTACCCATGATTAAAATAATTTGAACCCCCTCCCCCCCAAAAATGTGTCCTCACATGATACTGCATGTTTAACTGTAAGGACAATTAAAAATGTATTTCTAAATGCACTACTAACATCAATGCTTCATGATTAAAATTATTTGAACCTCATCCCCCCAAAAAGTGAGCCCTCACTTGAAACTGCATGTTTAACTGTAAAGACAATTAAAACATGTATTTCTAAATGCATTACTAACACCAATGCTTTCAAAGTTTGAAACTACTAAAATGACAAACTACACACCAGAACACACTGGAAAAATTATTAGAATTGTCTACAAGCCACTATCTTCTATGCAAGTTGGAGCACGGGGGGGGGGGTTAAGGCTGGAGATCAGGTATGGTCCATGACATAACCACATGGTCAAGAATATTAAATATCTTAAAATAAACATAAATGCAAAAGTAACCATATCACCAAGAAAATGCAGACTGTAACAAATAACAGTTGCAGGGTAAGTTAGCAAAACTGCATGTTTAACTGTAAAGACAATTAAAAAATGTATTTATAAATGCATTACTAACACCAGTGCTTCATGATTAAAATAATTTTAACACCCTCCCCCAAAAATGTGCCCTGACATTAAACTGCATGTGTAACAGTAAAGACAATTAAAAAGTGTATTTCTAAATGCATTGCTAACACCAATGCTTTCAAAGTTTTGAAACTACCAAAAAAGACAAACTACACACCAGAACACAGTGGAACAATGATTAGATTTGTCTACAAGTACTATCTTCTATGCAAGTTGGGGCACAGGGAAGGGGGTTAAGGCTGGAGAACAGTTATGGTTCATGACATAACCACATGGTCAGAATATTAAATATCTTAAAATAAACATAAATGCAAAAGTAACCATTTCAAGAAGAAAATGCAAACTGTGACAATTAACAGTTGTAGGGTAAGTTAGCGCGTCTGGACTTAATTGCTGCATATGCATCTCAATTGCTAAGGGGTCCTGACCATGTTAACCCTTCCTCAAGCCAAGCTAGCTACAGTATGTCTAGCAATAACATGAATGGAAAGATTATGCATATGAAAACATATTAATTATGCTGTACATACCCTACAACTCAAAGTGCATCTCCTTTGCTGCCATGATGTCTGTGGTTAATTTGAAACAAAAGACAATGTAACAAGACACTGGCCTCCACACTGAGCTATTAAACAATAGAGCAAACTGCACTCTGTGAAGATTGCCTGAGACAAGATGCAATAAAAAAACCTGAATAGCAGGTTCCAGGGAGTAAAAAAAAAACACCTGGAATGTTAACATCCTGATTCTAGTGCCCCTGATAAAATAAAATGAAAAATACAGTTGAGATTTTTTTAATGTCAGCTCTGATCAGAATAGCTTTTAAAATCACCAATTGTTTTCTTGTTCAATGTTTTCTAATACATACTTCTCAAACTTAAAAGAAAAAAATACACTTTATCATCAAAGTATGTGTTTACCAAGTAATGTGACCATGATTAAAATAATTTGAACCTCCTCCCCCCAAAAATGTACCCTCACATGAAACTGCATTTTTTACTGTACAGACAATTAAAAATGTATTTCTAAATACATTACTAACACCAATGCTTCATGATTAAAATAATTTGAACCCCCTCCCCCAAAAATGTGCCCTCACATGAAACTGCATGTTTAACTGTAAAGACAATTAAAAAATGTATTTCTAAATGCATTACTAACACCAATGCTTTCAAAGTTTTGAAACTACTAAAAAGACAAATTTTATATATATATATATATATATATAGAATATGGTAAACACATATTGTTAATCCCAAAAGCTGAACTTTATGTTTTTAGTATATAAATGTTTAAGAAAAACCTGTGGCTCTTTCAACTTACTGTAAATTAGAACACTGTGTCTATTATTTTCTTTGGAGCTGTAGTTTCACTCCTTAATTACTTTTTTCCTTCTGAGGCCCCAGGTAGCTCTGATAATCATTTGTTCCAAGGGTTTTTAAGTCAATTTGAACGCATCAAATATATTCTGTTCTCCTAGTTCTTAATAAAAGCATTAAGTATCTTCTATTCTCCTAGTCCTTAATAAAATGCAAGGGCTCCACAACTTGACAGACTTGTTCTGTTGCTTGATACAGTTACCAAACTAGTGTGTCTTGTTCCAGCATGATAGAGCCACCTCATGCCCCTCCCGATTCCGGTGTGTTAGTTGTTGGGCGAGGTCCAGCCTTTCCCCTGCATGTTATATGGGGAGCTGGACTTTTTTCCTTACCTGGTGATGCAAATGAACTATAAACCTGCTGAACTCCTGATTGATTACTAGCTGAAGGGGGAAGGGTGTTCTTCCCATTCTATGTATCTGGTGCCACACCCCTCTCCCCATTTGTTAGTTTAAATATCCTGCAAAGACATCAAACTTCTGCTCCAATGCACTGACTCCCTCCTTAGTCAAATGCAGTCCATCAAATTTAAAGAACTTTCACTCCCCAAATTGTTGCCAGTTACCTACAAATTTGTGTCCTTTTTCCTGGCATCAGCCTTTCTGCCACATGTTTAGCTCCCCTATCTCTGCTTCTCTGACCTTCCATCTGTCTTCCCCCCTCTCCCAGACCAGCAGGATCTCAGAGAAGGAGATGTCAGACAAAATGGACGACAGTGTGTCTCCCAGCCTGTTCAGGTATTCCTTTGTCTCCACAACTGACCAGCTGATGAGATCATTAGTTCTTATGCATACCAGGACATCAATGTTTTCTCCTACTTCCTGCACAATTTTAGCAATGTGGTCAGTGTCTCTCCATGCTGATGTACCTGGGAGACATCTGACCATTACCTCCAGTTGGAGGTAGGTATCAACTCCCTGAATCATGGAGTCTCCTATCATCAGGAGTGTTTTGGATTTCCTTTTTGCTTTTTTTGTTTTGGGTGAGTTTTGTTGTGCTAGCTCCTGTACTGCAGTGTCCTGCTCTGCAAGGTCCTTTGCCCTTTTGTTGGATTTCGAAGATAGAGGCAGACACCTGTTTGTAGTTTTATATGGTTTGTGGAAGTGATACATTGGAGAGCACTGAGTGATGGGGCACCCGATTTGCTCCTCCTAACCACCTGCCAACCTCCCGGACCAACCACCCTTTGCAGTTGAGGTGCTTCAATTGAATGTTGGGGAAATGGCTGGTGGTTCTTATAATACATTTCCTCCTGAATATGCAATTTGAGGTGCACAATCTCTGCCCATGCTGCCTGGAACTGAGCCCTTAGATCTCCAATGGTCCAGAATATAGGACATCATCCTAAATTCTGTATACTTGCCCTTTTGAAAAGTGTCCCTCAGTACCTGCAGTTAATAATATCCATTCCAGATAATCTGCTGGGTTTATAGCCTGGTCCAAGTAATTAGAAGGAGGAAAATGAAAGCAAAAGTTAGATTTTTTTGTTTTGTTTGTTTGTTTTTGTATAACTTGTTCTAACAAGTTAAATTACTTTTGCCCTTGTAAGTGAGGTCACTGTGTGAATACCCCTCTGATCCTCCCCTTCCTGCTTTGCTACAGGAAACGTCATGACTGTGCTACCCTATAAAAGGAGTGTAGCATGGGGTGGCTGGGGATGGGGGGGTTGGCTGGGCCCTTCCCTTGCTGAAAAAGAACCACGGATGAAAGAAACAAGGAGGTAAGAGCAGAAACAACCAACAACAAATGAAGTACCCCTGAAAGCTTAACCTAATTATATATAAAAAGTCACAAAAATGTAAGCACCACCTGTAATAATTTCACAGAAGATATACCCCGCAAAAAAACACTTTACTACAGAGAAAAAAAAAGCAGTAACAGAAGATATACCTTCAAAAACAATTTGAAACAGAGAAAATTACAGCAGTACTCTGTAAGCACGAAACAGTAACAAACCTGTAGGCACACCCTGTAATACTGCAGCAGAAAGTATACCCTGCAACAGCAATTTGAATCAGAGAACAATAAAGCAGTAAAATGTTAACAAAAGACAGTAACAAACCCTGTGAGTATACAAGAAAATAATATCACACAGTAAATCTGCCTAGCCAAAAGAAGCCTTAATCTTTTTCCTTGCTCTGATAATGTCCCTTGCTCTGTCCTTACAAGCAAACCTAGAAGAAAAGAGCTCAGGTGAAGCTAGGTGCCTTTGCCAGCAAACTTAGTCTTCCACCTCAAAAACACCAACTAACCTGAACTTTTAACTCTTCCTTCTCTAGGAAGTTACTAAGAATGTGTCAGCTCCACCCCCCAGTTACACACCTAATCCCCTGGAAGAACTGTGGGAGGAAAGCAATTGGCTCCTTCAATGTGAGAAGGAGACTGTAACACCTTTGAGACCAAACCAAAAACCTTTCAGCAAAAAAAATAAATGCAATAGTAGCAAACAGTAATTTTGCTTTGCCTAATGATAAATAAAAAAGTCACAAAAATGTAAGCACCACCTGTAATAATTTCGCAGAAGATATACCCTGCAAAAAACACTTTGCTACAGAGAAAAATAAAGCAGCAACAGAAAATATACCTTGCAAAAAATAATTTGAATCAGAGAAGATTACAGCAGTAATCTGTAAGCACAAAACAGTAACAAACCTGTAGGCACATCCTGTAACAATGTAGTAGAAAGTATACACTGCAACAGCAATTTGAATCAGAGAGCAGTAAAGCAGCAAAATGTTAGCAAAATACAGTAACAAACCATGTGAGTACAAAGGAAAATAATATCACACAGTAAATCTGCCTAGCCAAAAGAAGCCTTAATCTTTTCCTTTGCTCTGATAATGTTCCTTGCTCTGTCCTTACAAGAAAACCTAGAAGAACAGAGCTCAGGTGAAGCTAGGTGCCTTTGCCAGGAAACCTAGTCGTCCACCTCAAGAACACCAACTAACCTGACCTTTTAACTGTTCCTTCTCTAGGAAGTTACTAAGAATTTGTCAGCTCCACCCCCCAGTTACACACCTAATCCCCTGGAAGAGCTGTGAGAGGAAAGCAATTAGCTCCTTCAATGTGAGAAGGAGACTATAACACCTTTGAGACCAAACCAACAACCTTTCAGCACAAAAAAATAAAATAAAAAAGTAGCAAACAGTAATTTTGCTTAACCTAATGACAGATAAAAAAGTCACAAAATGTAAGCACCACCTGTAACAATTTCACAGAAGATATACCCTGCAAAAAACACTTTGCTACAGAGAAAAACAAAGCAGTAACAGAAGATATACCTTGCAAAAACAATTTGAATCAGAGAAGATTACAGCAGTAATCTGTAAGCACAAAACAGTAACAAACCTGCAGGCACACCCTGTAATAATGTAGCAGAAAATATACCCTGCAACAACACTTTGAATCAGAGAACTATAAAGCAGTAAACAACTTTGCTGGGATAAATGCATACAATGTCCATATAGGAGACCTACTGTAGTTGTGGGCCCACCCACAACAAGATATATTCAATATGCCTATCCCATTGGACATCAGCCACACTCCCAAGTCACTCAAATACTCAAAACACTGAACACATGTCAATGGCTCACAGCTACTTGTCCTAAAAATGAAAGGGTCATCCATGATATGCAGCTTCTCTTCAAAGAAAAAAAATCGCCAGTGTCTTCTTGTCATTAAGAACCAGCACATTTTATGTTAAATTTTTAGATGTTCTGAGCAGTATATGACTGTGTCTGCAACATACAATTCTACACAGATGACCTGCAATAGATGGTCAGTATTGTTTATATATTAAGAAAAAAGGTCAGGCCTAGCACTGATCCTTGAGGAACCCCCTTCTTCATCAATCCCCCATTTAACCCAGACCCTTGAAAATGGACTGTCTTCTGTTAGATAGCTATTACACCTTTCTTTAATATTAGCACCAAAGCTCATACAGTACAATTTACTAACAATGAACCCATGATTGATAGTATCAAAGGTCCCAGGAAGATCAAAAAACACAGCTCCAGTGACCTGGTTCCTCTCCATTACCTTTTGAATTTTGGATGGCCCTCTCCATGGTAGCCCAGTGGCCCTCACCTGTTCTCAAGTTTTGAAAAATTCACTGGCAGCCAGTGGTACCCCCAACTAATCCCTGTCAATCTGTAATGCATCCTGGCCAGACATGTGCTGCACATAGATAGGGTGGAGGCAGTTCAAAGAAGGACAGCAAAGATGGTGCAGGGCCTACAACAAAGATGGTGCAGGGCCTGCATCAAAAGTCATATTATGAGATACTGGGAGTCCTCAAAATGCATACCCTGGAGGAGAGGAGAGACAGGGGAGATATGATAGAAACCTAGACATATCTAAGAGGCATAAATAGGGTACTGGAGGCTAGCATCTTTCAGAAAAGGATATGTTCAGGAATGAGGGGGCAAGACATGAGGTTGGAAAGAGGTAGACTAAGAGATAGTGTGAAGAAGTATTTCTTCACAGAAAGGGTGGTGAATGCATGGAATAGACTCCCAACAGAGGTGGTGGGGACAAACACAGTGGGATGATTCAAGCATGCATGGGACAGGCATAGGGAAACCCTAGCAATAGTAATGAGGAGATAAAGCCAGAGATCAAGTAGGGTCTGAGGGCTTTTACAGCAGGCAGGCAGGGAAAATGGGCAGACTAGATGGGCCTAGTGGTACTTATCAATTTCAATATGTCTATACTGTATCACCTTGCTCTGCTGGCTCCCCATCATGTAGTCACAGCACTGCAATGCCCCTATGTAGCTGTTCTATAGGCAGGGGTACCACAAATCCTGAGACTAGGTAATCAAGGTTGCCATCCTATGTGATTTTGAATGCTGCCCTCCACCTCCTTTCCTGCAATGTCAAAATGCCTTTGCAGGCCACTTGGAAAAGGTCTACGACTCTCACTGTGCAGTGCCAAGTGAGGCCACACAGTTGTAAGTATTGCTAAGTGGTAGCAACAGCCATTTAGTGAGGCCATTTTGCCACTATGTACTGGACCCCAGGTTTTAGAATAAACTACAAAGATACAGCAAATATCCACTATTTTCATAATATAGTTCCACTTCCAGGTCACCACTGTTGTTGATCTGACACCTTTCACAAGCACTAAAATTCAGTGCAAAATGCTACAACATAAACTACAGTAAAATGCATCATAATGCAGTTATACATGTAATGATGATCTAATGACCTCTAGGTCCTTAGAGGAGAGTTAAAAAACAAACAAACAAAAAAAAACTTTATGGGCTTACTTTTTACACTTGGCCTAGAACTACTAGTACCTTCCAATTCAGGACTATTCCTTGGTTGAACAGAAATATACTTTTCTTTCTGTCACATCTTTTTAATATTTGCAACCAGTTCCTATATTTAAAAGATTATTTTGTACTGAACAAATCATTTATTTATAGATTTAATATCCCTTATTAGGATAAACCACTTAAGATATAGCACCTTGGTTTCAAATGGGAACTGGAAGCCAGTGGTTTGAGTAAAACTAACACTACAATTGTGCAGGGTGTGAATTTAAGATATATTACACCTCCTATTATATTGCATGTACTGTAGCTGTAGAATAAAAAAAAAAACTATTAGCTTCCCTTCCAAGTGTAGACTTGCATAGGTTGTAGCGGGGTATACTCCTTTTTGAAATTTGATAGGTGGGGGGAAGTGCTAGTCATTTGTTCCAAATCTGAATTGCAAGGTACAGTAGATGAAAAAAGATATTTGGCCACTTACTGTTTGGCACTTTGAAGGATACCAAGGCATTGCATCTAAGGCTATACGATGAACCAGTCTCTGCCAAATATATGATCTGGACTTAGTTAACCATGCTTTTATATCAAGCTAGTGCTGTGTTTTCCTTCTGGAACTTAGACTTCTATTTTACTGAGACTCATATCCAAAAAGTAAAGATGGTTTTTGCTTGTGTTCTGTTAAAGGCTTTTACCATAATCAATTACATGAAAAGTTGTAAATATACAAGTTTTTATTATTATTAAAATTTTTTTTTTTGCTTGCACAAATGGATAACCTTATCTATGATCTGTGTAGCATGCCAAAGTTTGTAGTTCATTGTTGTGTCTAAATGTCATAAGATAGGGTTAGTTCTAATCGGATCCCTAAGTATTTGAAATTGCTGACCCTTGGGGGGGGGGGAGCAATACGGGGAGAGTATCATGAACAGGCTGGGGTTATTTTCTGTTTCCCTTTGTGTACACATCAAGAAAGGATATTGTCATTTATTTTTTGTCATTTTTCAAACTGGCCAAAACGGGAGGAAATACTGAAGTAGGAGTTATATATGTCTACTGTGAAAAGCAGTGGGATATGGTGGAAGCTTTTATGCAGAATCTCTACTACTGTACATGTTACAAAAAATTCATTTTATGCACTATGCCAGACATATTTTAATTCCCTAGAGTACAATATCTTATGTTTTTTTTTTTTTTTTCTTATTCTCCAAAGGCTTCTTTGGCCTGAATTTCCTTTTGGTGCACTTATTTTTTTTTTGTATTACCATGCAACTTTGAAGTTTTCTTTTGAAATAGCTATATGATATAGTAGTATACAAGCCCCTGCGGCTGTAAACAGTGCACATTGTAAATGACTTCAGTGTTATTTTATCTAAGATGTTCCACAGTGTTTGACATTTGTTTAAGCTATGCTATGGTGTCAGATATAGGGCACAGTGTAACCAGAGGGCATGCTGGTATTATTCCTGGTCATCAAGTATATATTGGGGTAATTTTTTGGGATGCAAGTACAGAGCATTAGCAGTCGGACATTTTGAAATATATTTTTTGTACATCTGTACGGGGCAGTCAGGGTTGTCTGGATTGGAGAACAGGACTCCACGCAGTGCTTATCTGTGGTGCTCATTACTTTATTGTGATTTTTTGTTGTTTCATTGAAGGTGAGAGACAGTGACTCTTTGCCATTGACATGCAGTTTTGTGCTGAAGGACTGTTGTGATAGCTTGCTGACACCCTCTCAGCCACATCTTGCCAAACCCAGTTGTAATTCAAACCACACCCTGCACACTAGCCCATAGGCTGTATTACTGCTTAGCTTTTCACAGGAACATAGTTTGTGAAGGTCTGCATCAGTTATACATGGGTGATGTCTTCTTATGTCCTGTCCTGATCGCTGGTATTCTTTTAGTACTGCCACAAAGACATTGTTGGCTGCAGTGAATTCAGGATCCGTGACACTGTTCCATTTCTTTTTAAAAGTAATGCCATTTAAGTGGCAATTGAGGCCTGCACGTAATCCAAGGTATGAGCTGACTGTGTACTGCTTGCCACCAACTGTGTGCGCAGTTCCATAGAATTGCCTTAGGATGGGGGCCAATTCACTGTTGCTGATATTGTCCCAGGATATGTTCATTCAGTTGGACTTCAGCCAATCTTCAAAAACATTTATCACCCAAGAGGTGGTTTATTGCGCTCATTTTTTTTCAATTCAAGTTCATCAAGCTGTTCAAGTGTCACGTCTGCATGACGTTTTTTGCATGGTGAAGACAGCAACTGAGGGGTGATTTTTCTGTGTCATGGGACATAAGTTTGGCTACATCAGAAGTTTCTGGTGTGTCCCAAAGTCTTTTTGACACACTTGTTTGTTGAAGTGGTATGTTGTCAAGTGCATTGAGTTTCTTGAAGTCATGCATGAGAGGCACACTTGCACTGATAATTGTTTTGTAAAGTACTTTACTAGCAGATGTGGTTGCAGTGTTGCACTCTGCCATGCATTGTATATAGGCACTCTGTTTCAGTACTAGAGGCACTGCAGTGGGATGTCACTGGTATGAACTCATCACTCAGTGGTGCAGTACTGCAGACGTCACTTGTCAAGCTCCTTGTTGTGCTGCTGTTGCACATAATGATGACCTGTGTCGTTTTACACAGTTGCAGAACTGCAGAATGCTTGTCTGTCATTGTGAACAATGTTTGCTTAGACATAGTGGGCTTCCTGCCATTGCTGTTGTGCCCCATCACATTAGGCTCAGGTACTGCAGTAACTGTGCTCTGTGTGACATTGCTGTTTTGCATAAGCAGTCGAGCCTGTATGTGACTTGCATGTCTGCCAGAATGGATGTGTATTTGTGACACTTGTAATGCTTTCTGTGAGTGTTGTATTAAAAAGCTTTTGTTGCTTTGCTGCGGTACAGTGTTGCACACATTACTCCCATGACTCTGTGTCATGTCTGTGTTGCTATGTAAATTCAGAAACAGAGCTTATATTTTGCCTATGTGCAGATCAATCAATCAATCAAAATCTTACTTCTCCAGGCAAACATAGTTGAGCAAGCTCATTTACAAGATGGACCTGATTAGCTCCAGGTCAAATGGTACAATGCATACAGAGATATTTACAATACAGCCAAATAACACAAGTAAAAAAACAATTAATGCAAGTAAGTACTCAATGTTACATCAGTCATATCAGTTCAGAGTGCTTCTGTAATATTTAAGGAGGACATAAGATGAGGCTTAGTAGGAACTTCAGTAGGGAGGAGTGATTGACTGCTCATGTAGGGAGCTGACGCAAGCACAGAATTTCAAAAGTAGTGTAATCACACTGTATCCCTAGATGTAACAATCTAAACAGAAGGATAAGGGTCTTAATAGTCAAGGAGAAAAGTAATTACAGCTCTATTTTGGCAAATTTCAGCATGGAAATCAGATTTATGCTTGGTTTAGAATGGACACAGAAGCAGACTGCAGGAACCAGTCGGAAGCCAACACTGAAGAGCACTCATGATTGGATGGCTGCTAATGCCATGCCTTGCTAATGAAGAGTCCAAGCTTAGGCTCTCAGGTGGTAGTAGAGGCAGCGCCGACCACCCAGTGCCCAGGTATCCTCCGTGTATGGGCAAGGAGCCCGTGGAGAGCATATCCTTGCAGGGGATGGAAGAAGGGGTCAGTATTAAGTACTGGGCCACAGACGATGGAACATCTGAACCAGCGAGAGGACCGAAACAGCAGGACAACAGAGTTGGGTATTCCTTGATGCCTAAAGACTGGCCCAACCACAGACACTCAGAAACGAGTGTAATCAGAGTCCCAACTCTTGACACTCTAAACAGGAAAAAATAGAGGTCATAACTGTTAGGCAATAAGTAAGTACAGCTCTTTTCTGTGCAAGTTTTAGACAGACGATCAGACTTTAGCTTAGTATTGAGGGAGATACAGGAGCAGACTGCAGTAGCCAATCAGACGCCAGAGCAGAAAAGCACTCATGTTCTGATTGGGTATCAGCAATGCCACACCTCGCTAATAAGAAGTCCGGTCTGGGTGTCTCAGGCAGTGGCTATGGAAGTGACAACCACCCGGCATCTGCAGTTCTCCCACCTGAGGGGCAGGGAGCACCTGAAGGGCTATTCTATGGCAGAGAAGAGAGTTAGGGGACAAAGGAAAGAGCTAGTAAGAGTGGAATGCAGTGGAAAGGGAATATGAAGATGAAATAGGCAGTTAAATGGTACGGCATAGCGGAATAAGAGCCACAGATTAAGCAATATGTAAAAGACAGCAGGGTGAGTAAGGGGTAACGTCCGTGAAAGCCATGAAGAGATAATAACCCTACAGATGCAGCTTGAGAAGAGGCTGAAGTTGTGGAGTGTGGGATCTGTGTTGCAAGACACTGTCTATTGCACTTGCTATCATTGATGTTCTGTTTCATTACATTTGGTTCATGTACTGCAGTAACTGTGCTCTGTGTCTCATTGCTGATTTGCATAATCAGTTGTGTCTCTCTGCGACTTGCATGTGTGCCAGAACTGACCTGCATTTGTGAGGCTTGTAAGGTTTTCTGTGACTGTTCCATTTGAAAGCATTGCTTTGCTGCAGTACAGCATTGCACATGTTGCTCCCTTGGCTCTGTGGCAAGTATGTGCTGCTGTGTACTTTGAGAAACAGAGCTTATATGTTGTTTGAGAAGAGGCTGAAATGCAGGCATCTGGAAACTGCTGTGAAAGCCAGTCTTGTATGGAGTGGGGCTGCAGTATATTGAAATTGACAAGCATCTTTTAAATTAGTGTCCTGATTACTGCTGGTAATGGATCGCGCTGCGTAGTACGGCTGAAATACTATCTGTCGACTAATCACACCTAGAGATAAGTGTTTTGTAGTCCAGCCTGTCGATCCATGTGAGGCAAGGCACTTGAGCCGAGTTCCTGTACTGCAGGCTATAGCGTTGAACTGTGTTTGGCAAAGAACATCAGTCGAGTGTCTGACGCATGAGGTAAGTGCTGCAGCCTGGTACTAAGTGTTTTGTTTTCCAATCTTATCGCACTTGTGTTACCAAGAAAAAAAAAATGATGGCTTGTAGTGAGGTGGTGGATTGTTGGTTGTTGTGTTCAGTGACATTTTCATTACTTATATGAGACATTGAGGTTTTGCTCTGATTATCGATTGATTGTCCCTTTACAGGCATTCCAAGTGGAGCAAGTGTTCCTCGTGTGCTGCAGTGATCGACTGCTGTTCCTACTTCAGGCATGATGAGTGGAGTTGCTGTTGCAGTGCTGCACACATATATAGACATTCTGCTTCTTGAGGCAAGTACAAAATTACATTTGCTTATCTTCCTGAGTACATTGTGATTAATATGCATCTTCTGTCAGTATCTGTGTGCTCAGTAGTGCAGAGAGATGTGCAGGACTTCTACTGTTGGTGTAATTACCAGTGTGTTTCACAGTATAGTGTTGGATTTCTAAGTATGTGTTGCATACAGATGTTACTACTATTATTTTTAACAGTGTTTTCCACTACTTTCTGTTGTTTTCCCTTGCTCCATACTGATTTTCTTTTTTACAATGTGCTTTTATGGTCAAATTACTGTGAAAAACGTTTGTTTTATGTGAATGGGAGGGCATGTTGTGAGACAGGAAGTATACAATGGGAGGAGAAAGAAGGTGAACTTTGCCATTGATTAACTTGCAAGCAACCATGGATCAATTGAGTATTAATCAATGGTCACCTGATGCTGTTTGGCCAATCCTTCGGAACCCTTTCTCTTCCCCATGGTATAAAATAAATTGAATGTGCATCAGTTTAACTACAAGCTCTTTCTGCCTAATTGTTCAATTCTTTTATAGAAATATCCTGCAAGCTTCTTTTTTATCAACAGAAGTCAACTCATTTTTTTTCTGAAATGCTCAGTTTTATCAATCATGTTTTCTGTATTATGCACATCTAGAGTTTAACATGCAGGCAGTAAAACTGGTAGCCCTGGGCCTAGTTTCAAAACATGTCCAGAATCTATTTTTGCATAGTTGTTTCAGGATCAGGATAGCCTCATTTAGGTGTAGTAACTCATTTCCATCAGGGGCCTGGATGCAGAGAACAGCAACAGCATGATTACAGCAGGCATAGTATTTGCAGTAAGTAAATTAGAACATTTTCTGACATGTCACAGCACATATTTATAAAAGATGACAAAATGGAACACACTGTTAGTGAATACTTAGTGTTTATCATGGTGTGCATGTATTTCTGGCTTGAATTGCCGAGTTAAAGGAGTAGTACACCCAGAATTTGCAAAAACATATGTTGTGCAGTATTTTCATTTGTGTTTGAAGTCCTAGTGTGTCCTTCCCTCTGTCTGCTATTAGGAGTTTTCCTAAATTTGCCTGCTAGCTTTATGGCAGTTTTATGACCCCTGGGGATCTCTATCTCAGCTACTTTATTATTTTCATTGTTCCTACAATACATCCTGTCTCATGTGACAGTGATATAGCTGGGACCATAGATTGAGCAGCAAACGCTACTTTACAATTAATTCATAACAGTAGAGATGTCTATATTTTAAAAACTATACAGAGTTCAGCTTGGTGACTGCCAGTCTTTTTGTTATGAACAATTGTGATACTGGTTGTGTATGTGTAACTTGAATGGTTTTCAAGATATTTACATTTGTTTGGCATGTCTCATAGAGTGTTCACACAGACAGAAAAGTACATCTGTACACATCTGCACACATGCCAAACAAATCTAAATATCTTGAAAACTACTCAAGCTACATAAAATACAACAAGCAGTCAAGTTGTTCAGGATAAAAAGAATTTTACAATGAGGGTAGTCACTAAGCTGAACTACTTACAATTTTTAAAACATTTGCCATCTGAAGTGGGAAATGTGGTAAAAAAACATGGACATTTGGTTAACTAGATGGCTATATTTTAAAAACTATAGAGTTCAGCTTAGTGACTACATGCATTCTAAAGTTATTTTTGTCCTGAAAAACTGTGCTGCTGGACCGTTTTGTGTAGCTTGTAAAGTTTCCAAGATATTTAGGTTTGTTTGGCATGTGTGCAGATGCACTTGCAAACAGCAGTTGCTTTTTTTCTCTCTGAGTGAAAACTCTAGTAGACATGCCAAATAAATGTAAATATCTTGAAAATCATACAAGCTACACATACACAACCAGTGTCACAATTGTTCACAACAAAAATACCTTTACAATGAAGGTAGTTACCAAGCTGAACCCTATAATTTTTAAAATATAGCCATCTCTACTGTTGTGAACTAATTGTAAAGCAGTGCTTGCTGCTTAATTTATGGTCCTGGTTATATCACTGTCACATAAGACAAGATGCATTATAGGAAAAAGGAAAGCAATAAATGTAGCTGAGATGGAGATCCACAGGGGTCATAAAATGACCATAAAGCTAGCAGGCTAATTTAGGAAAAACTCCTAATAACAGTCAGAGGGAAGGACACACTAGGACTCCATACACAAATCAAAACACTCTGCACACCACATGGTTTTGCAAATTCTGGGTGTACTACTCCTTTAATTCATGCAGTGACAGGGTTTGTTTAGGAATCTGTATCAAGGAAGACTGGCAGTTGGCTCAGTGGCACAGTGGGTTGAGGGTCTGGATACCAAACCTGGCACCCCACCAGCAACCCTGGTTCAGAAGCATACCAGGGTTACTGGGAGTTGGCCTGAGAGGGAGAGAACTGAGCATCCATGGGTCAGCTCTCCTCTCCCAGGGAAGGGACAGCCTGGTGCCCACTGCAATCCAGTTCCCTAGTGATGGCTGGGGGAAAGGAAGCCAGGGATCCTTACACAGTGGACAGGGGCAGTGGTAGATGCTGATATCCTTTGCACAGGCGAATGCACAGGGCAATCTTGTGTAACATTGTATGCCTACTCCCCTAGGAAGAAACACCAACAGAGAAAATAGCAGTTTCTGGCTAGCTGGCAGTCTCTGGCCAGTGCCACTCATAGGCCATGCAACAGGTGGGTGACCATTAGTCCCAGATGAAACTCAAAGTGGCAGGATTACAGTTGCTGAGGTCAACAGGCTGAACTGAAAACTTGGTGCAGGAAAACAGTGTAACTGCAAAAGGAAGACTGGCATCATCTAGCAAAGTTCTTCAGGTGGCTTATGTGAAGTAGAAGAAGGCTATTCTGTCTATGCTTTGCATGATATGTGGGATCTTGAGAATGTCTTGAACATGCAACTTCAGTTTAAAGATGCAGACTGTGTTGTTCAGGAGACAACTCAGGAATAGACATGAATGTATTCAGTTTAGCATGGTACAGAAGTGTTTATGTCTACTAAGTATCATTAGAGTTTTGTAAACATGCCCCAAATAATATTATACAAGGCAAGAAAGAATCCTGGGCTCTAATTGGACAGACTGCCCTACAGACAGTGATGTTATCTAACAGTAACATCACTGTATGTAGGAAGGACACACGAAAGACCACATCACCAGATCATAAATCACTGCCTGCATAATCCCCACACAGAAGCTAAGCAGTACCAGATAGTAAGTCCCTCCCAACTTCACCCCCCCAAACACTAACACCATCCCTTGCTCCACCAGGAAAACATGATAGATAGATAGATAGATAGATAGATAGATAGATAGATAGATAGATAGATAGATAGATAGACAGACAGACATACAGACAGACAGATACTTTATTTTTATAGCATCCCATTCTGGAGACTCAGAGCACTTCACAATTCACAATTAAAACACAAGCATGAGAAATAAATGTAATTTCCATGCCATGTTTTCTTCCCCAAACTGAGTGGATTCAGAGAACTGCCAGACTATAACTACTGGTCACGTGGTTCACTGAATCTACTCACTTCACAAATAAAGGGTGACATAAAAATCTATGTTATTTTGTATGCTGAAATTAAGCAGTACCGCATGATACAATACTGTCACATTTATTTAAATGGAATTAATACAAGAAATGCCTGGTCTCTGTGATTGGGTTCAATGTCCCTGCCTGCAGTGTGCACTTGGTGCCCTCAACCATTTCTCCAGAAAGCCACTTTCAACACATTGTGGTTTCATTTTCTAAGACCTGTGTCGGTAAAAGAAACTTAGAACCAAGTTCAGTTTAGACTTTTTTTTCTGTTTTTGCATTTCATATAGTTTACAAACCAAACCATACAGTGGTGCTTGCAGAGTCGTGTGATATCCCCCATCTATAAAACTATTATGGCAAGTGGTTGGGTGTGTGAACTCTGTGACACACCACTAGGAAGAAAGCGAGGGATGGCTATCATTATCAGACCAAATTGGTAAGGAGTTTTGTCTGGGAAGGGGACTAGGGAAGAGGGTTCAACTGCAGCAGCAGTACTTATACATTGGAATGAGTGGTTGGTCATTTCCTTTCAGAAAACACAAGTCTGAGGCTCAATACGTGTCATGAGACAGAAACAGGAACTATGCTCCTGCGTTGAATATTAGGCCTGTATGCCTGTTTGGATCTGTACTTTACCTGCACTCTGATAAACCAAATTGCACTGCAAAAGAGGCTTCCTGAAATATTATTTTGGTTGGCTGTGCTGTGGCGTTAACTCAGGGCTTAGTGATTAGCTTCTGCTATTTCTGTTCCATTGCATGCAAAGAACTACAGAATGTATGAAAAGTGGGAAGGGGGCTCCTAGACCACCTGGCATACTCAACAGAAGGAAGGATGTTGTGCAGTTTGGCAGCCTTGAAGTAGGCCTAAAGTGAAGCTAGAGTATGTGTTGGAAACATAATTGTGGCAGAGCTGTTGGTCATGTTTTCTGCCAATGGCATGGAGGCATGCAGCCACGTGACTGGCCAAATACAGAATATTAAGTGCCCCGAGTACAAATACTTGCTGAATATTTATGAGGAGCTACTCATCCTGCTCTCATAAATGCATTGTTATATATAATTCAGGTAAAGTATGACAATTTAAGGAACATATTTTGTTTTCACTAATTGATAAAGATCACAATATTTCAATAAACTGTAAAAAGCTATGGATATATTTCATATCTGAAACTAGATCTTAGATGGCACTGTGTTGCAAGTGACCAATACAAATACAGTCACTACTTCAGAACATTAAGTACTGAGTGAATGTGGAAATATAGTCTACATTGCTAGTGGCCATGACTTAGTGAATCTTGAATGCCTCTGCACTTCAGAGCATTCAGGGATGAGAGTAGGAAGTGATGCTTGGCTCTTTCAGAAGCAAAGCATGAGTAATGTGTTTTGATTTTTAAGCTGCTTGCATCTACTTTTGCAAAGGATATAAAGAAAAATGTACTGAGAAGCAAAAACTGGAAACAGAATGGCACTTCAGGCTACGAGAGTGTTGTTGCTGTGGTCTCTGCCATACAAAAGGGTCTTGAAGCAAAGCAATCAGTTATAGGTTGTTTAGCTGTCAGATAGTTAACCCTACATGGTGACATACAAGGGCCTAATGCTATGCTGCCCTTGTGTGAAATTCTACATAAGCAACTTAGTATTCAAAATAGACAAAGTTTAATGTATTTTAACATGTAGAAACATGGAAACATAAAAGTTGTCAGCAAATAAGGATCTCTTGGCCCACCTAGTCTGCCCTATATTCCCGACCTACTGGTGGTCCATAAGAAGAAAAAGATGTAAAACAAATTAGCTCTGTCTGACTATTGTAAGACTTTTATGTTTATGATCAACAAACTAAGATATTTATCTGGGTATCATACTGCTCTGCGTTAGTTCTTAGTGTACCGACATGGCTTGCAGTGGGAGAAATGTCAAAAAAACTCTCACACAAGCAGTATCTTAAAATTATTTGAGATTAGACATGAATAATATGTTGATGCAATTGTCAGATAAAAAAAGGAATTATATGAAACTCTCAAAGTTCAACTTTTCAAACTTCAAAAGTCAAACCTAGAAAACTTTAACACATTTGATGTCATTGGACACCATCTATACTGCTCCAAAAGCTCTAAAACAGGTAATTTCGTGTTATAAATCACATTTCCATTTATTTTCACTGCAAAACACAGCCCAAAACAACATGATCCAGTGTGCTAAACTGAGTGAAGGGATTCATGAATTGGGCATCAGACTGAAATGCAAAGGAACGGAACTCAGCAGGACTGTTTCAGAAGCATGGATATTTTTCTATTATTTAAATCAATGCATTTGTCTGTGGTCCCTTACATAGCATTATCTATGTGGCATTTAGCATAATGTTGCAGGCTAGATGAGGTATGAAGAAGGCACACTAGAACATGTAGCTTTTCCAGTCCATTACACAAGCAATTTGAGCAAGCATTTGTCAATGCCGAATGTTGTTTGCTTGTATGTGCTGTTTAGATATTTTGAAGTCATTGGAGTGCAAATATTGAAAATTCGCGAACTTACGAGCGTGCATAGGAAGTGTGCAATGCGTGCTTGTAAAACAGTCATTTTTAGGAATTTTTTCACCAAATTTTCAACATAGGTTTTTTGAGAGCCCACCTTATGAACACTGGCAGTGTCGTTTTGTTAATCAGCCCCAAAAGGTGATTTCACGCAGTGACGGCGAAATCACCCTTCGGGCTGATTAACGCCATGACAGTGAAAGGATTCATGAGGAGGGGTCCCAAAAACCCCATGTTGAAAATGTGTGCCCAAAATTCCCAAAAATGCTTGAGATATGCAACAAAGTTGAAAAAAACCTATTTATTCCATTATACAGCTTACCGGCATTTCCTCAGTTTGCAGTCGGCTTTGAAGACTGCAGACGTGTTCCCGGTCCACCGAAGATCATCGCACTGAGCTCCGGAGGTAAGTATGGGGTGAGGGGGGTGGGGAGGCAGGGTGCACAGTGGGTGGGTGCGGTGGGGCAGTGAGACTGTGAGGACCGTTTTTATTTACAGGTTTTTTTTTTTAATTAAGACGACAGAGGACATTTGCCATGCTGGGGTGGGATCCCAGCATGACAGCTAGAAAGGCTGCTTGGGGGCTGGAGCTGATGGGGGATTAGAGGCACCCGTCGGCTATAACAAGATGCCATGCTGGGGTGGGCTCCCAGCGTGGCAGCCTGGAAAAAAGGATTTTTGGGGGGCATGCAGCTGTGGAGCCAGCGGGGATTGGGCACCCCGCTGGCTATAATATTTTTGCCACGCTGGGTGGGCTCCAGCATGGCACCTGGACAGCTTTTGTTGTGAAGCCGACGGGGATTGGGCACCTCCGCCGCCATACAGTGTGTGGGGGAGAGCTCTGCCCACTGAAGCAGAGCTCTCCCTTTCAACTGTATGCCACTGCATTTTGACTGCTGTCATAGACAGCTACAGCAGTCATTGGAGAACTGTGGCCGTGCCTGCAAACTCACTGACTGAATTGGAAGAGGGGGTGCCACACCTCCAAAAATTCGCATGATGGCACTATGTTTCTTGCACATGCATGCAAGCAACATAAAAATGTTAGTAGTACGTTTTTCCTTTTGGTGGGGTGCACTCCTAGCACTGCAGCACATCCATGTCCATTGTTAGTGGGTTTTCTAAATTCCACAGCTAACCACAGAGAGGCAGTATGGCCCACCCAGTACCTAAAACATAAAACAGAGCCCCTGGATGGATCAAGCTCCAAAACCTTTAAGAATGAACTGTGCCCAACTTGGAGACAAAGACCCACTCACCAGAATATATTTTAAGGTATTTGACAATTAAGCAATGATGCATGACAGGGAGTGTCTTGTGCAGGGATAACGTCACACCTGGGGTGGTTGGGCATGAGGCCACATGCCGAGTGCATCTAACACCTCAGAAGTGATGTTATCCCAGCACAACACACACCTTGGAGTGCAATATTGCTATTATACAATGGTTCTTTTGTAAAAAAAAGTAATAAAAAGATACATGAGGGCATTTTATCAATGTGTGCATGGAGGCAGGCAGGAACACAGAAGGCAAGTGAGTTTGTTGTGAGTGAGCAGCAGGAGTAAGGATGGATGCAAAGTATTGTGGATGGAAGTGTCTTATTAAAAAGCAGTGTATTCTAAAGGTGACTGACACCTTCATTGTCATTATCATCACTCCCAGCAGTACAAATGTATTACACTTAGAATGTTTTTGGAAAGGTAAGCCTCTCAACATTTCTAGTAGACAAACAATGATGGTATTCTTAAGTTTCCAGTTGAAGGCAGACTTTCCCCACTCTCATTCATCTCCACAGAGTATTCTATTATCTGAATCATTATAACTACCTGCTGATGGAACAGTCTGCCTCTGTTTGACTGCATTTTGATACCCTGATATAGGACTATTCATTAAATGCCTTGGCATGTTAGATGTCCCCAGGTTAGTGTTAATTTTGCCATGACTAATCAACTCCTTGCACAAAAAAACACACTGCATATCTCTCATAGCCAAAGACTACAGATGCCACTGATATTGCCTTTCTCTGCTGGCACTCTTTTGATTTTGTTCTGTAAAATATGTTCATTGAACAGTTTTCAAGGTTTACAGTTAATACTTGACAATGAAGTTACAAAATGAACATAAGATGAACAACATAAGTAAGGATGATCAGTGTTCATGCTTAAGCACAACATGTTAGCACTGGTGTACATTCATTTAGTGACAGTTTCAAATATCCAAAGGTTATAGGTTACAAGTCCTCCACATCATCCCAGAATACTAGTACCAAGACTATCCCAGATCATTGGCTTATTCAGTGGTGGAAGCAGAGTGGAGTGGTGGATGAACCTATCCCCCCTCCCCAATGCAGTAACTACCCTTCCTAGCTGGATTCCTGAGAGCCAAAGTTGCTCTGTAACCTCCTGGTTCTGAACAGAGCACCTTCAGGTACTTCTTAGATTAGTGTAGATGTTATCTTAGGATCTATATGGCCTCAAGGTCACTCAGGGAATGAGCCTGCCTCCATGGAATTCAGAATGGACTGTCAAAAGTGCTCAGACACTTGCATCTGGCCATTCACTCTGTATTGAGCTTGTCTATCTTTAAGCAATCCAGTAGGTTATTGGCTCATTATGCTGTAGTTGTGGCTGCAGTACTCATCCTGTTCTATGCAACTGTTGTCTTAGCATTTATTATAGCAAGTCCCCATATGGGGCATTCCCCGGAGAGCCTTGGCGGAGAGTCCCTCCCAACCAGTAATGGCTGCAGTGATGATAAGGGCAGTGATGCATTCAGGACTCTCTCCAGGATTCTGTGGGTAGCCTACCAGAAGTTTCTAACTGCTAGGCAGGCCAAGGCCGTGGGAAGGAATGTGCCTTCCTCAACTTTGCATATAGGACAGCAAGGGTCTACTTCCACTGTCATTTTATGCATCCTGCTGGGAGTGAAGTAGATTCTGTACATAAAGTTAAACTGGATCTATCCTAATTTATTATTCATTGTCCCAGATTTGGCATGGCCGATTGCTCTGTGCCAGTTTTCTTCAGTTATACAGATATCCAAGTCCCTTGCCCAGCAAGTCTTTACTTTCCCCAGAGGGTAGGGAGACTCCCGAAAATCAGACTATAATGAGCTGAGTGGGGTTATTCACCAGCTATGATTATAAATAATGGACTCAACTGGGGAGAGCAGAAGGTATATACCTTTGTGCTTTCTGGTTGTGTCTGTAGCTTAAGGTAAATGAAGAAGCTACCCGGGTCAATGTTGAATTTCATCTTCAATTGTTCAAATTTTTTATGGTATTACCCTGATAGAGTATCTCCACCTGTATAAGGCCTGCTTTCCCCAAAGCTAAGAGTCCCTGGTGTAGATAGACATCATAGCCTCCCACCCCTTGAATAACCCCTGCAGACTCACCTTAGGGGAGAGCTCCACTGTGTGGGAAATGACTTTGTGAGCAGATAGCCAGGCTTTAACAGTAACTCTAGTGATTTTTTTAAAATTTTCCCCCAGAGGAATCTGGAGCTCAGCTTTCCCTCCATCAGGGGTCATCCCAACACTGCCTTCTCCATCCCCAGCCAGCTTGGTGGGTTGCATCTCCCGATCCATTCCAGCTATACTAGTTGTTATGCTAGGAAGTAATACTAGAGGTTAGGTAGGGCCAGACCACATTGTTTTAGACTCCTCTACATAGTCTTGGAACTCATCTGTGCCAGTTCGCTTTGCCATAAAAAGGTACTGAAGCAACCTCCAAGCTGAGTGTACAGTCTTTTTGAGAACTGAATTGGGATGCCTGGAAAAGGTAGAGGAGTTTTGGGAGTAGGCACATTTTTACATTATTGATTCTCCTCAGTGTGGACAAGTGAAGTGCTGTCTAACCCGCCATTATATTGTTTAGGTGGACTGGAGTTGCCCTCAAAAAGATTTGGCACTCTTTTAGATATTACAATCCCTAGATATTTAAGTGATGTTAACTTTGCAAAATGAAGTCCATAAGTAAGGATTGTTCCATCTCTCTTCCCAGCCTCTTTAATTCATATTTCCCCAGTTGGTTATGTTTCCTGCTCATTGACCATAGTCCCTCAGAAGTCCAACCACCTTAGGTAAAGCCTAGTCTAGGTCCTGAAGGTACAGTAGTAGGTCATCAGCAATCATGGCCACTTTTGTGGTGGTTATCGCCATGCATAAGACCCACTAAGTCCTCTCTACAGTAGCTTGAAGGGCTGCCGCAAAGAGTTTGTGCATCAGGACATATAGAAGGGCGATTGAGGGTAACCCTGCCATGTTCCTCCAGTAACGGTGAAGTGTCTTGACAACCATCCATTTGTCAACATCTGGGCAAGGGGTTCCATGTGAAGGAGTTTATTCCAATGATTGAAGCATGACCCCAAGCCAAATTTCACAATGGTGTAATGCATATACCCACAATCCATGTGGCCAAACATCTTTCGGTGTCTAGGGCCACTATCTCAACACATTTTCCTCTGGTCTGTAGGCCTCCCTTCATCCAGATCCACAATATATGCAAGGTCTCTCGAATGTTAGTTTTGGCCTGTCTACCTTTCACAAAGTCTAGTTGATCTGAGTGAATGATCATGGGGGAGCTTTTTCCAGCCTGCTGGCCAGCACCTTGGCTAATATTTGTAGTCAGCACTTAATAAGGAAATTGGGCAGTAGGTGGGGCACTGTTTGAAGGTTTTGCCAGACTTTGGCAGGATTACTATGGTCACTGGCCATGTGGGTGGGGGCAACACTCCCACTTTGGAACTCTCTATTATCATATCCCACAGAGGCTCCTTCAGGGAAGCTGACTTTGATAAGATGGCCAACAGAGGTAAGCTAGACCTCACAAGAAGAAATACAGGTGAGGGGGTACAGGCAAAGTGGGAAAGTATTAAGGTTGCAATACTTGAAGCAACATCCCATTGTGTTAGAGGGAAAAGCAAGAGCAAAAGAAGGAGGAAACCACTTTGGTTCTCAAAAATAAAAGCAGAAAATTTCAGAGCCAAAAGGCTGACCTTCAGGAAATATAAGGAAGTGCAGTGGGAAGAAGATAGAGAGGCATACCAAACTTCCCTTAGGGAAGAAGGGAAGTCAGTAAGGCAAGCAAAGGCCCAAACTGAGGAAATATTAGCATGAAGAGTAAAAGAAGGGGATAAGACTTTCTATAGATACATTAGTGAAAGGAGAAAGTCCAGTGGAGTATTGCTAAGATCAAAGGGGATAAGGGGGAGTGTATGGAGGAAGACCAAGGAAAAGCATCTATCCTAAATAGATACTTCTGCTCAGTATTTACTGAGAGGAAGGCAAGGCAAGACCTATAGCTCAGCACCATGGACACAGGGGGGAAGGAGGTGTGCACTAGTCCCTTCACAGAAGAAAGGGTCCTACAAGAGCTCAAAAAGCTCAGGGTGGACAAGGCAATGGGACCTGATGGCATACATCCCAGGGTACTAAAGGAGTTAAGGGTGGAACTAGCAGAGCCATTATCAGAAATGTTTAGTGAGTCTCTGAGCACAGGAGAGGTCAAAGAAGACTGAAGAAGGGCTCATGTGATCCCACTCCACAAGAGTGGTAGCAGGGAGGAGGCAGGGGACTACAGACCAGTCAATCTTACTTCAGTAGTGGGCAAGATTATGAAGGCACTCCTTAAGCAAAGGATAGTGCAACACCTGGAATCCATAGGAGCACAGGGTCCAATACAGCATGGGTTTACAAAAGGAAGGTCCTGTCAAACTAATCTCATAGCTTTCTTTGACTGGGTAACTACATTGGTGGACCAAGGGGGTGCAGTTGATGTCACCTACCTTGACTTCAGCAAAGCTTTTGATACTGTTCCACATAGAAGATTGATTAATAAGCTGGGCTGGCTCTGGGTGGGTCAGAAGTTGGTCAACTGGGTGGCAAACTGGTTGGAAGGCAGAAAACAGAGAGTGGTGGTAGATGGTATTCAGTCAGAAGAGATGCAAGTCACAAGTGGAGTACCTCATGGATCAGTCCTGGGGCCAGTCCTCTTTAATATCTTCATCAGTGACATTGCAGATGAACTGGAGGGTAAGGTTTGTCTGTTTGCAGATAACACCAAGATCTGTAGCAGAGTAGATGATCCAGATGAGGTTGGTAGAATGAGAAGAGATCTGGATAAACTGGCTAAATGGTCAGAAGAGTGGCAACTGTGGTTTAACGCAAAAAAGTGCAAGATCATGCACATAGATAAGAGAAACCCTGAAGCCACCTATAGGTTGGGAGGGCAGTTGGTGGCAATGACAAAGGAAGAAGGAGACTTGGGTATCATCATCACAGATGACCTGAAATCATCCATGCAGACCACTAAAGCAGTTGGTAAGGCTAGAGGGATGTTGGGGTGTATTAGTAGGGGTATCGCAAGTCATAAGAGGGAGGTAATAATCCCTCTTACAAGACACTGGTTAGGCCCCATCTGGAGTACCGCGTGCAGTACTGGAGGCCACACCTGCACAAGGACATTAACAAAATTGAGGCAAGCCAGAGAAGAGCAACCAAAATGGTGCAAGGACTGCATCAGAAAACGTATGAGGACAGATTAACAGAGCTCAATATGTATACCCTAGAGCAAAGGAGGGAGAGATGTGATATGATTGAAACATTCAAACATCTGAAGGGCATTAGCAAGGTGAAAGAGTCTAACATGTTTCAATACAAAAAAAAAATAGCAGGACAGGAGGACATAGCATGAGATTAGAGGGAGGCTGATAAAGGGGTAATGTGAGGAAGTTATTTTTCACAGAAAGGGTGGTGGATGCATGGAACGGCCTACCCTCAGGAAGTGGTAGATATGAATACAGTGCAGAGCTTCAAACAGGCATGGGATAAGCATAAGGGAGCAATACAGATGAGTATGAATAGATAGGCCATTGACAGAGTAAAGGCCTATGGTATATTCATAAGCTAGAAAAAATGGGCAGACTGGATGGGCCTTGTGGACCTTATCTGCTGTCAACTTCTATGGTTCTATGTTTCAGACTTGGTAGAAAGGTTTTATAAAAGTCAATGGGATCCCATGTGGCTCTGGGGTCTTACCCCTTTGCAGTCGCTGTTCTGTCAACTCTATCTCCTCTCCAGTGAGGGGCACATTAATGGAGTTCTTAGAGACATGGGTTAGAAGAAATTTCTGCAGAATCATTGTATTGTTGGACTGAGGGATGCACCACAGATGTGTACAGGTTCTGATAGTAGTCCCTGAAAGTATTACCTATGATCCTAGGGACAGAGGTTTCAGTGCCTGTCTGAAGTTTGAAGGCAGTTTATATGTATGACTCCTTCTTTGGACTTTAGCTGCCAGGTAAGCATTTACTACATCTGTCTCCATCATAATATTGTTCCACTCTGGCTAGAAGGATTTGGCATTCAAGCTGGAGCATGGTCAAGGTGTTTAACTGTATTTTGACTTTTTGTATGACATGGTAGAGCTGTGGAGTGAGATTCAACAAACAGTATATGTCTGTTGACATGCCCACACTGTGGCAGTGAGGGCCTTAACCAGCTCCTGTGATTTTTTTATGTTTGTTTGTGCACATGCGCAAGAAACATTATGTGGCAGCTTAGGAGAGAAGCGGGTTGTGAAGGTGCAGCACTGTGGCAGCCAATGGGGGCACTGCATTCGGGGGCTTGGCACTGGTGGACCAATGAAGGCCCAGTGTCCTGATGAAACTGGTTGTGCAGAAGTGCCACCAAGTTGAAACGGCTTCACCGCTGCAATCAGGGGCTGCCTCGTCATGGCGGCATCATCCATTTCTCTGCAATGAGGGAGCGACCCATTATTGCAGGGCGATACCTTGCCGTCTGCATGCCCCGACCCAGTACATTTGCCAATGGGGGACCCCACTCCCCGTTGGCATAATGTAACCCTCCCATTGTTGTCTGCCAAGGGTGCCCAATCCCTCATCATGCCCCAACAGTCTTTCTTTGCTAGCAGGGCCCCAATCCCATAAGCTTTAGTCCCCACGCTTCTCAGTAATTTGCCGACGGGGGAGCCCACTCCCCATTGGCATAATGTTAACCCCAAATTTGTTATAAACAACTGGTGTCCCTAATCCCCCATTGGCTACAGCCCCCAAAACACTCAGGTGGCATGCTGGGAGCCCACCCAGCGTACCAAATGTCCTGTTAAAAAAAAAAGTCCCATGATGTTTTCTATTTTTTCTTTAAACCTGTAAAACAGAAAACAGTCTCTCGTTAAGTCCAGTGGCCCTTCCCCTAACCCAAGCCCATCCTCTTTGCACCCTGCCTCTCCACACCCCCCTCACCCCATACTTACTTCCAGAGCCCAGAGCGATGATCTTTGGTGGATAGGGAACATGTCTGCACTCTTCAAAGCCAACTGCAAACTGAAGAAATGCCAGTAAGCTGTATAATGGCATAAATAGGGTTTTTTCAACTTTGGTGCAGCTCTCGTGCATTTTGGGGAATTTTGGCACCAAATTTTCAACATGAGGTTATTGGGACCCCTCCTCATGAATTCAGTTACTGTCATGGTGTTATTCCATCCCGAAATGTGATTTTGCGGTCACTGCACGGAATAACCTTTCAGGACTGATTAACAAAATGACAGTGCCACTGTTCATGAGGTGGGGTCTCAAAAAGCCTATGTTACAAATCTGGTGAAAGAAATCCCAAAAAATGGCTGTTTTAAGAGCGTGCATTGCAGTTTCCACGCAAGCTCATAACTTCACGAATTGTAATATTTTCACTCCAGATTTTCAACATTGGTATTTTTCCACACCTCCTTATGAACAGTAGAGCTGTCATTTTACACATCTTGGCCTAAATGTGTTTTCGTACTTCCAGTGCAGAATAGAACAGTCACTGTGGGAAATCGGTTTTCGGGATAGACTGAGAAAATGACAGTGATACTGTTCATGAGCAGAGGTCCTAAAAATGCCTTTATTGAAAATTTGGTGACAAAAGTCCATAAAATGTCTGTGTTCCAAGTGTGCATTACGCAGTTTCCACGCACCCTTGTAACTTCGCAAATTTGTAATATTTTCATGCCAGATTTTCAGCACTGACATTTTTTCACATCTCCTTATGAACAGTATAGCTGTCATTTTTCACATACTGGCTGAAATGTGTTTTTGTACTTCTGGTGCAGAATAGTGCGGTCACTGTGGGAAATCAGTGTTTGGGACAGATTAAGATCAAGCAACTGAGAGAGGGGGAGTGAACGAGCTCAACTGGGCTCTGTCGGGACTGCTGCAGATTTCTTTGTGGGCAGAAAAAGGTGCCAATGCAGGCAGGAGTCCAGTACAAAAGGACAGCCTGCAATGCCAGGAGAAACAGAATGAGCGAGTGAGGGAGGAGAAGGAGGAGTGAGCGAGCTCAACGGAGCTCTGTCGGGACTGCTGCGGATTTCTTTGTGGGCAGAAAAGGGCGTCAATGCAGATAGGGACCCAGAACAAAAGGGCAGCCTGCAGTGTGGGAAGAAACAGAAAGAGAGAGTGAGAGAGGGGAAATGAGCAAGCTCAGTGGAGCTCTGTCAGGACTGTTGCAAATTTCTTTGTGAGCAGAAAAAGGCACCAATGCAGGCAGGAGCCCAGTACAAAAGGGCAAGCTGCAGTGCTGGGAGAAACAGAATGAGACAATGAGAGAGGGGGAGTGAGCAAGCTCAGCACAGCTTTGTTGGGATTGCTGCAGATTTCTTTGTGGGCAGAAAAAGGTGCCAGTGTGGGCAGTAGCCCAGTACAAAAGGGCAGCCTGCAGCGCAGGGAGAAACAGAAAGAGCGAATGAGAGAGGGGGAGTGAGCAGGCTCAACAGAGCTCTGCCAGGACTTTAGAGTTGCACTCCCCCCCCCCCCCGGGTCCTCAATCATCCTATATTACAGCAGGGTCTCTGGGGTGGAGACAAAGCAATGATTGGATACTTTGAGGAGTGCTGTAATAATACAGATTTAGTTGTTCTGTTTATTTCTCTAACTGAGCTAAATACTGAGCTATACTGTTATGATTGCTGTAATAATACATATTTATTTGTTTTATTTCTCTAACTGAGCTTAGTAATACTTGGAGTGCAATAGGATTTCTAACTGGGTTAAGTGAAACTATATGAGAGCTGCGAACAAAAAGTATGGTAGCTGAGGGGTGAAAAACGGACAAGGAGGCTTTAGGATTGCTACAGTAATACAGTATCTAATGGATGAGATTTGAGACTGAACTACCCTGGTCGGCAAGGGGCCGGTTGGGGGACTAGTGTGAGGCTGGAACAGGAATTTGAGTTAATAGGGACCTAACAGCTGTAGTAGAGTACAGAACCTGGGAGTAAGAGCCTGTAACATAAGATGGGGGCCAAAATGGGGGAGGTGCCACATGTCAATAGGACGGGAATCTTTGGAAGGGTGGTGGGGTATACAGGGTGTGGGTCCGCCATGATCCTGGACTGTGCTTGGAGGATGGGGGTGTGTATGGTCTGTAGAGGACTGCCTAGTTTGAAGGAGGAACTGTGGAGGTTAGGGAGGAGTCTAAGTGGCAGGGTAGATGAGTATGGTAGGCATCCTGGCTGGGGGGGATAGGGGATGGCAAGGGGGGACGGAGGAAGAACAACTAGGGACTGAAACTGATGCCAGCATCAGAGGAACTAGTAGAAAAGAGAGAAGAAAGGAAGGGGTGCCCAAGACAATGGGGGGGCCTCCTGTTAGGGGAAGAAGAGACCACGAGGAGTACCAGGGGAGAGAGCAGATGGCTGCGGGTAGGGAGGGACCAGGGGTGGCATGGAGGGGAACAAGTAGGAAGGGGGAACCGATAGGGGGAAGAGATGTAGGAGGGGTATCGACTAGGAATAGATTCGAGCCCCTGCTATGAGAGAGACAGAGAGAGAGAGAGGGAGCAGGAACATACTGAAGGGGGGGAGGACAAGCGAGGTATGAGAGGGATGGCAACAGCTAGGGGAAGAGATAGCTAGGATGAAAGGGTAGAAGGGGGCTAGTAAGGAAGGGGGGTGGTGACTGGAGAAGAGAAGACTACGGGAAGGGAAAGGATGGGGGCATCACTATTGGGGTAGAAGGGAATAGGGGCTCTAAATTGACAACAGCGGGGATAGGAGAGGGGTTGTAAATGAGCAGGGGAGGAGGGGAGGTCGACAAGTGAAGCCCAGTAGGAAGTAGTCAGGCTGGGAAGGGGTTCAAGGGGGATGGGAGGAATAAGGCAGAGAAAAGGGGTGAGGCAGAAGTACAGTGTACAGATACAGAAGTCACAGAGGGTGCAGCTGGTGGGGGTAAGGGGCAGGGAAGTTCGAATACTGGGGTGGTGGAAGGGGCATTAGAAGGGAAAGGGGATAAGGGATGGGGGGGTACTTGTCCTAGGGGATTCTATACTGAAAGGTGTAAGATGGGGCAGAAGGGGAGAAAGGCACAGCCGTATTTGGGTTGAAGCTATCCCTAGGTTGACTGCAGGAGTGGCAGGGCAGGCACTGCTCAAGTGTGCAGCGAGGGGGAGGAAGATGGATGCAGAACAAAAGTGGGGAGTCACAAACACTGGGATAACAGAGGCCATAGTAGCCTGTACCAGGTCTAGGAGTAAAAAGAGCAGAGGCAAGAAACCATGCTGGCTGAACAAGGAAGTGCTGCAAGGAGTGAGGGAAAAGACGGCTGCATACTGGAAGTACAAGAGAACAGGGAAGGGAGAGGATAAGGAGGCTTTTGGGAGTTGGTCAAGGGAGGTGGCCAGGAGGGTGAAAAAAGCTAAGGCCTCCAGGCAATTAAATTCCACACAGGACATAAAGGGAGGAGAAAGGGACTTTTTCAGGTATGTCCTGGAAAAGAGAAAGTGCAAGGAACATATTGTAAGGATAAAGTGGGGGAGGGGATTAGGTGGAAAAGGTGGAGGAGCAAGTGGAAATTCTAAATGAGTACTTCTGCTCCATTTTCACTAAGGAGAGGGATGTCCCACTACCAGAATGGGCTGGGGGGGGGAAAGGGGGGAGGAGGTGACAGACAAAGTGATCACAGGAAGTAGGGTGCTAGAGGGGCTGAGGGCAGTAAGGGTGGACACAGCACCAAGTCCTGATGCCATCCACCCCAGGGTGCTGAGGGAGATGGCAGAGCTGTTGGCTGAGCCACTGGCAGATCTGTTCAACACCTCCCTGGAAATGGGGTGTGTGCCCCAGGACTGGAGGGTGACCAATGTGGTTCCCATACACAAGAATGGGGCTAGGGAGGAGCCAGGAAATTATCGGCTGGTAAGACTCACGTCCAACATGGGTAAGCTTATGGAGGCGATACTGAAGGAGAGGGTGGTGACATTTCTAGACAGTAATGGACTCCAAGATGGGTGGCAACACAGGTTCATCTCAGAGAGGTCTTTTCAAACCAACCTAATAGAGTATTGTGACTGAGTGATAAGGGAGTTGGACTGGGGCCATGCAGTACATGTCCTGTACTTAGACTTCAGTAAGGCCTTTGATACATTGCCTCATGGGAGACTGGGGGGGGGGAGCTGATGGCAGTGGGGGTGGGAAAAAATCTGACTAAATGGATAGAGAACTGGTTACAGGGAAGGGTGCAGAGTGTGCTGGTGGTGTTGGGGGAGCTCTCGGCACCCACAGCAGTGACAAGCGGGGTGCTGCAGGGGGTCAGTGCTGGGCCCAGTGCTATTTGGGCTCTTTATCTCCAATATAGCACACCGAGTGGGGAGCAGGGTTAGTCTGTTCATACATTATACCAAACTGAGGGCAGTGGTGGATGAAGAGGATGGATGGGAAAAACTGCAGGGGGACCTAACCAAACTAGAGACATGGTCGGTGCAGTGGCAGCTAGGATTCAATGCAAAGAAGTGTAAGGTGATGCACTTTAGGGCTAAGAACCAGAAGAGGGACTACTGGTTGGGGGTCAGAGAGGAGGAGAAGGACCTAGGGGTGTTGGTAACTGGGAGCATGAACAACTCAGCCCACTGCACGAGAGCAGCAGTGAAGGCAAACACGATGCTGGGGTGCATTGCAAGGAGGTTCTCATCCAGATACAGGGATGTGATCCTACCTCTCTACAGATCATTGGTCAGACTGCACCTAGAGTACTATATGCAATACTGGAGGCCATACCTGAGGAGAGATATAAAGTTACTGGAGGGGATGCAAAGGAGGGCAACAAAAATGTTAAAGGTGATGGAAGGAAAGGAATATGAAGTTAGGCTGAAGGAGCTGAACATGTACACACTGGAGGAGAGGAGGGTCGGGGGGATATGATTGAAGCTTTTAAATACCTGAGGGGATAAATAAACCTAGCACCAAGGGGGTGTTCAAACTGAGGAGTGGAAGAGAGAGACAAGGGGGCTCAGACT
This sequence comes from Neoceratodus forsteri, assembly GCA_016271365.2. NCBI lineage: Eukaryota > Metazoa > Chordata > Ceratodontiformes > Ceratodontidae > Neoceratodus > Neoceratodus forsteri. The sequence continues at coordinate 876,229,381 of CM028131.1, read as the reverse complement.
AAGGCTGAAAGGGGGACATTTCAAGAGGGAAATGAGGAGGCACTACTTCTCTGAAAGGGTGGTGTCTAGTTGGAATGCACTGCCAGAGAGGATGGTAACATGTAGGACAGTCAATAACTTTAAAAAGGAGTGGGATAAAGCAAGAGGTAGAGTTGGGGGGCAGGGGCTCGGACAAGCGGGGGAGGAACTGAGGGGGAGGAAGCTAGGGCAGCTGCAATCTAGGGTGCTAGCTGCACACTCTGGCAGACTTACATAGACAAATTGGTGTGTTCTGCTGGCAGATTCATATGTTCGTATGTATGTTCGTATGTAAAATCACAGTGACTCGGTTCATGAGCAGAGGTTCTAAAATGCCTATGTTGAAAATTTGGTGACAGATGTCCATAAAATGACTGTGTTACAAGCGTGCATGATGCAGTTGCCACACACCCTTGTAACTTCGCAAATTTGTAATATTTTCACTCCAGATTTTCAACATCGGCATTTTTTCAGATCTCCTTATGAACAGTACAGCTGTCATTTTTCACATCCTGCCCGAAATATGCATTTACACATCTGGCGCAGAATACCACAGTTGCTGTGGGAAATCAAAGTTCAGGACAGATTAAGAAAATCATAGTGAAAGTGTTCATGAGCAGAGGTCACAAAATGCCTATGTTGAAAATCTGGTGAAATAATTCCACTAAATGACTGTGTTATGTGCATGCATTGCACAGTTTCCACGTACGCTCGGAAGTTTGAGCATTTTTAATACCTACACTACAGAGTTTCAACACTGCCATCTCTTCAGATCTCCCTATGAATGGTACAGCTGTCATTCTTCACATCCTGCCCAATCTGTGTTTTTGTACATCTGGCACACAATGGCAAGGAAATTCATATTTTGGGACACTTTGACAAAATCACAGTGCCACTGTTTATGAGAAGAGGTCCCAAATGCTTTCATGAGGTGGGGGCCACAAAATGGCCATGTTGAAAATTTGTGCAGCAAATACCAACACATGCTCAGGGCATTACGGTTTCCAACCATAACGTCCCACCTTGTACAGACTGACAGGCATCAGGGGTGTGCCTTTGGTTTGCCGACTACAATGCTCATGCCATTCCAACCCCACCCCCACCCTGCACTCACTGACAGGCATCAAGGTGTGCCTTGGACTCTTTGGTCCCACAGTTCACCCCATTCTATATTGCACCCATTTCAGCATATCTCCTTATAGAGTGAGGTGACTGTAAAGCCGAACACTCCAAGGCACACCTCAACTCTTCTCAGTGTCTGCAGAACAGGGTGACGTGAAATGGCATGAACGTTATGGGTGACAACCCAAACACATGCCCCAATGCCTGTCCGTCTCTGCAGGGGGGAGGTGGGGTTGGCGTGAAGTTCAATACTTTACTGCCATTCCTACTCTGCGTCTAACTCCTGCATTTCCAGTGCTAATACCAGCAAGCAAACATTTGGCATTGACAAATGCTTGTTTCTTATTGTGACTTGCATAGGAGATGGTATAACACCTTTAAGGCTGCCCATCTTACCACACTGGACATGTTGCCTCCATGGGTAAATTGCAGGAATTCCTGGATTTTCTGTCCCATGTATTCTTTGTAGTTAACATTCTCGAGTACGATGGGATCCATATGCCATACCCCTAATGGGGGCCATTTCTTCCCCTTCTGCATCACTACCAGGCATGATCTGACACCTGAATGGGGTCATGTATCACCAGGCCCCCTCCTGTCAACCAACTGTGTGTTCAACAGGACCATGTTAATTCTGGCATATGAGGAATAGATGTGGGAAAAAGAAAGTATATTCCCACCCCGTGGATGACCAACACCTCCATGCATCCAGCGGTCTGTGGTCAGCATCTATAGTTTTATGAGCTCATGAGCTTTTGTTGTGAACTAGGGGGGAGCATGAGGACCTGTCCATACCCCCATCCCCTACACAGTTCATATCACCCTCAAGTATCCACTCCAGTTGCCAGGATGACATCTCTAGAGATTAATTTTGGGAAAAAAAATCTAGTGAGTCAAAGTTAGGGGAATAGACTCTTCCTATCACCACATTTTGCCCTAGTCCATTTTCTACTTGCACTGTCGTGAACCTTTCCCCCAGGTCATTATGGGAGTGCAGCTTTTTCCATGAAACGCTGGGCCATATCCAAATTTCTGTAATCCTGGCCTTTGACTTGAAGGTCACCACAGACCAGTTCCCACCCCAGTGTTCTCTATGTTGGCCAATGTGCATGTGCAGTTCTTGGAGAACAAATTCAGGATTATGTTTTTTTAATGGACTCCAAAACTCTACGTCCTTTATGTGGGTTTTCAGACATTTCACATTCCATAACATAAGTTGGTTTCTAGCTGCGGTCCTACATTTCTGGTGATTGGATTAGACCAACACTTAGTAGGCAGTTGGCATAAACACAGTATTTGGCATATGATTTTAGTTTTTGTATACCCCCTTTTCTGTGGCATTCTTGATGCCATGGCCATCATCCTCCTCCTCTACCACCTACCATTCCACCCTGTCCTTAATCATTCTTTCTCATTTAGGCCCTGCTAATATCTCTTTCAGAAACAAGGAGCTACAGTGCTCTATAGTGAGTGACTAATTCAAGTGCAAAGAGAAGTTTAAACACTACGTCGATGTTTTGCAAAGTGCAGAGTGATTTATTCACCACGGAAAACAGTGAAGAGAGATTACCACTGAGCCAACAACAACTTTGTTAGGGGGCTAGTATAGTAGGCGTTGACTCCTTTTATGCCAGATGGATTCTGATGGGCAAATTAAATGGAGGGACCATATAAAGACAAAGGAAATAAATATCCTACTTAGTGGCACTGGTGGGAGTCGAACATAGAATATGTTAAAAATTAAGTTGCAGCTATAAATGCCAAATCCATACTAATATCTAGTTCAGCCTGCTCCCTCTCCCCTTAGCCGATGTTGTTGATTACTGCTGTTTTATCTATGTATTCTGGATATGTAATGTGAAATTTCATGAGATGATCCATAAAGCCACCATCATCACCACTACCTTTTTCATATAGCTTTTTCCCTCCACTGCATGCCCACACAGCTCTCAGGATAGGGCCTGGGGTTCTGGTGAACTCACAGCTCCATCTGCCACTGCCACACTGCACCTGTCCCTCCAGTGGGAGTCCTTGTATTGCACAGCCCAAGAGTGCTTGCTACCATCATTTACAGAGCAATGTATTTGTACCATTTCTTCATTTAATCCTCCCTTCAGCTACATCGGGGTACAAATCCATTTACTTCCCCAACATGCAGCATGTCTCATCTAGGGAAACAAACTCATTTGTCCTCCAGCAGAAGCTGCAATGTGGCAGTCTTTCACAAACCACACCTGGTTGGAAAATGCTGCCATAGGTAGTCTCATCCCAACCTACCACCACCTGATGCCAGCCTGAGTCCACCCACAAGTGATGTCACTGGCAGTGCTGTACACTAGCCCATTGACCCTCTCATCCCTGCTTCGTAATGAAACCATCTGCCTCACAGGGCTGCCTTCTGATAGTGTGATATACTATACGATTTTTCTTCAAATACCAATGGTTGATGTCACCAGCCAAGTACTTTCCTTGCCATAGCTAGACTTACCCTAACACAAAACATAAACTATATATCTCTCAGACTTTTTGGGAATGCTAAAATAATAGACAATGTTTTGTTTTTCTGTCTTGCACTGTAGCGCTTTTGAGGATCAAGGACATCATTGCCCTCCTCTTCAACATCCTACTCCATCTTCCTTTTAGTCTTTTTCTCTTTCTTTGGGCCATGCTAACATCTCCTTCGTAGCCTTCTCCCTCCACTGAACTGCTACTGTTGATGCTGATGATGCTGTTGAGTGTTCTTTCAAGTATGTGCTCAGGATTTGTTTCTTTGTCTCCTTTATCCTCCCTCTCTTCATTCTCTCCCATCACTTCCTGTTCTACTCTGCTCACTATACTACAATGTTGAAGCGTGTGGCAACTCAATGTGTTCCACAATATATAGTAGATTACTCATACCATGTGGCTTACTTTTTACACTATTCCAGTGACAGACGTATCTTCTCTTAGTGTGGGACTACTACTAGTGAGGGAATTACACTTTGATTAATGTAAAACTAACACACACCTAATTAAGAAATGACTAGTAACATTGTTTAGATACTTTCTGCAATGGGATGGGAAAGCTCCACTAACCATGGACAATGGTGTGCAAAACTGGAACTGGAACCCACAACCCTAAAGGAAAGTGGCAAGTAAGAGTAATGAAATAATTTCTGCACCAGGATGGGAAAGCCCCAACAACGCTGGCACAAGAAAACAAAACTGGCACTGGCACTGCTAGCCAGCAAACTAAAAGAAATGGCTTGTATAATTGTTTAGTGGATTTCTGCAGTGAGTTCGAAAATCCTCACTAACACTGGGCATGCACAGGCATGCAAAACTGGCTCTGAAACCCACCAATCTAAAGTACATTAGCTAGTAATATGGTTTTGTGAAGGAGTTTGAACAGAGCGAGGACTGACAGCATGTAAAGAAGGAGGTAGATTGTTTTAGATGAAGGATACCAAAGATGACACTGCTTTATCACAACCATAAGGTTCTGAGTAGAGAAATCAGTTTTTAAAATGAAAGGCAACAGACCAGTTCTGGAAGCTGAACACTGCAAAAGTACAATTTTATTCCAACACCTGTGAGAGGAAGCACACTAACCCCAAATTAGTGTGCTTGCTCTCAAGGGTGTTGGAATAAAATTCTACTTTTGCAGTCTCAACTTCCAGAGCTGATCTTTCCGCTTTTCATTTTTGACACTGTTTTTTTTACTATGAAGTGCAACCCTTGGTATTTTTCTTTTATTTATGACTTGCCAAGTCTGTAGATGTGATTTGAAAAAGTTCCCTGTTCTACATTATTTAAACATGATCTGGTATAAGACATGCTGCAATGTTCAATGCCCACAGGGGGTAGGAAATGTAGTGCTATTGTGGGAACACATATTTCCCCCCCACAGCCTTAAGGATCCTAGCTTTTATCTTTGGGAGCAGTGTGGAATTAATTTAATGTTCCATTTATTTTGATGGTAGGATCATGCTCACATTTGGTCATTTTCAAGCCAAATACTCTATTCCCCTTCCTACTTTTTAGGTTGGCTTGCACATGCGCAGCCAACATATTGCGGTAGTAGTAGCAGATTTGGAGGTGCGGTCACTGTTGGGCAAATGCAGGGCACACATCAGTAGGTGCATCCCTCATTCTCCAATCAGCCTGCATGCCGCTGCTACACCATGCATACTTAATGTGGTGATCACATCAAATGAAAGGTCCTCTGCAATGTGAGCAAAGCTCATCATATGCAGCGGACCTCCCAACGTGCTTTCCCTGTTGAAACAAGTACATAACATGGCAGCACACTGCCTGCCATAATGCTGACTTCAGGGGGGCCCAATACCCCTATTGGCATGCCCTGTTACAATGTATGTGCCAGCTGGGGGCCCACTACCCGTCAGCATCATGCACCCCATTTGTTATGTGCCAGGGGTGCCTAATCCTCGACTCTTGTCCTTCCACTTTTGTTGTTTGCTGATGGGGTGCCCAACTTCCGCCGGCTACAGAGCATCCCCTAAACTGATGGTGGCATGCTGGGAGCACAACCCAGCATGCCAAATCACCCTGAAAATAAAACTGTCCCACAAGGTTTTTTTCTTTTTAAACCCTGTGAAAAAAGAAAACGGTCCCTTGCCGTCTCCCTGCCCCCATCCTGCAACCCGTGCCCACTCTCTGCACACCCTGCCTCCTCACACCCCCCCCACCCCATACTTACCTCCGGAGTCCAACATGATGATCTTCGGTGGACCGGGAAAACATCTACACTCTTCAAAGCTGACCGTGAACTGAAGAAATGCCGGTAAGCTGTATAATGGCATAAATAGGATTTTTTCAAACGTTGGTGCATATCTCAGGCATTTTTTGGAATTTTTGCACCAAATTTTCAACTTGAGGTTATTGGGACCCCTCTCATGAATTCTGTCACTGTCACGGCGTTATTCTGTCCCGAAAGGTGATTTCGCAATCACTGTGCGGAATCACCTTCTGGGACTGAATAATGAAACAACAGTGCCACTGATCATGAGGGGGGCTCTCATAAAGCCTATGTTGCAAATTTAGTGGAAAAAATCAAAAAAATGGCTGTTTTATGAGTGTGCATTGTACTGTTTCCATGCACGCTCATAACTTTGTGAATTTGTAATATTTTCACTCCAGATTTTCAAGATTTACATTTTTCCACACCTTCTGATGCACAGTATAGTTGTCATTTTACATATCCTGGCCAAAATGTGTTTTCGCACATCCAGCACTGAATAGCGTGGTCGCTGTGTGAAATCAGTTTTTGGGACAGTTTAAGGAAATGACTGTGACACTGTTTATGATCAGAGGTCCTAAAATGCCTATGTTGAAAAGTTGGTGCCAATAGTCCATAAAATGACTGTGTTACAAGCGTACATTGCGCAGTTTCCACACACCCTTGTAACTTTGCAAATTTGAATATTTCCATGCCAGATTTTCAACACTGGCATTTTTTCATACCTCCTTATGAACAGTACAACTGTCATTTCTCACATCCTGCCCAAAATGTGTTTCTGCACCTGTGGCACAGATTGGCGTGGTTGTTGTGGGAAATCAACTTTTGGGACAGATTAACAAAATCACAGTGCCACTGTTCATGAGGGGAAGTCCCAAAATGCCTATGTTAAAAATGTGGCTAACAAACTCCCAAAAATAATTGGGTTATGGACTTGTGTTGCACAGTTTCTATGCATGCTCATGACTTCACCAATTTTTCATATTTTCATATCAGATTTTCAACATTGCAATTTTTTTACACCTCCTCATGAACAATACAGTTGTCATTTTCCACATCCTGCACAAAATGTGTTTTTGTCCCTGTGTCGCCAAATGGCATAGCCACTGTGCAAAACCACCTTTCAGCTAACAAAATGATTGTGCCACTTTTCATGAGGTAGGCTTACAAAAAAGCCCATATTGAAAATTTGGAGTGAAAATACTAACACATGCCTACGGTGTTAGGGTTTCCAACTGTAGCACCCCACCCTGTAGAGGCTGACAGGCATCAGGGGTGTGACTTGGGATCATCAGCTGTAATGCTCACTCCATTCCACCCCCACCCCCACCCCGCAGCCAGTGACAGGCATCATGGTGTGCCTTGCACTGTTTGCCCACAAAATTCACCCCATTCTCCTATACCGCACCCACCTCAGTGTATTTCCTTCTGGAATGGGGTAAGTATAATGCCCAAAGACCCCAAAGCACACCAGGACACTTGTCAGTGTCTACAGGGTAGGGTGAGGTACAATGCCATGAACTTTATAGCTGATGACCCAAAGGCACACTCCAATTGCATGTCAGTCTCTACAGGGTGGGGGGTGGGGTTGGCATCACTTCAATACTTCACTGCCATTCCTACTATGTGTCTCTAACTCTGGCACTACCAATGCCAATGCCAGTGAGACAACATTCAGCATTGACAAATGCTTGTTTACTATTGGTAACAGAGGCATTACTTTAAATGCTGGTGGGGAAATCTCTAGTTTTAGATGACCCCCTCCTCCTTAGCTACAGCCCTAGAGCAGTACATGAGTGATTAGGGTGTTATTTTCTGGCTTTATGCCATCTTACTGAACCATACTAGAACCACCAATGACACCACCCATTTTAAAGTGAGCAGAGTGCTTAGGTATCATGTTTGAGCAGCAGGACTGGCATAGGTGCTGGAACCGGGTGGGGCGGAAGGGGCGGTAGCCCCTCCACTTTTTATTTCTGTATGGCAAAAACTAGTAGAAAAAGTGCCCTTTGTTCCCTTATAAGTGCCCTTTTGATTCTCAGCCCCCTCAGCTTTTACCATCTTCCGGCACCCTTGAGGACTGGGAGGGCATTTCTGAAGAAGCCATTAAGCTTTCTATGTACAGCACACTGCAAAGGACCCAATATTATTGCATTCAGCAGGCATACTATTCTCCTAGTAGGTTAACTAAGCTTCAAATGATGGGAGACAGCTGTTGTAAATATGTGCATCAGTACCAGGTTCTGTTGGAGGACTTCTTGGTGACCATTCTCCAGCTTCAGTTTAAATTGTCAGATCATTTGGTTCTGCTGAGAGATCTTTCCTTTATTGATGATTTTCCCCAAGGGGATTATAAATATTCATTCCTGTTATTGATGACTATGGAGCAAATAATTTTACTTTTTTAGAAGGCCACAAATGCTCCCTTCTCCAAAGAATATCTGCCTAGGATTTCTTATTTTGTGGCATTGAAAAGGCTGGCCTATAGGACCATGAGATGATAGGGAGGACATGGATCAGTATTTTTGCAATTTGAGAACGTCTTTGGATAGATGGCATTGGCAATGAAACTACAGGGGCACACTGACCAGAAGTACTATGTTTGTGAGGATCCTGGTACTAAATCAGAATTCAGAATCCATTAGCTGCTCTTTTTTCATCGTATTTGTGGTGTCCTAACCTTAAGGATGTCCAGACATGTAGCACCCCTCATGTTGTACCAATATGGCAATTCTACTGTAGAACCTGGATTGATCAATAGGACATATGGTAAAAATGTGAAATAAATAATTTTATATAATTTCATGTACTTATGTACAGTAAACACAGGTGCAATATGAAGGCACTGCACTGTAGCATTACTTACTGAATGAAATAAAAGCTTTTTTTCAAAACTATATATATATTTTTCTAGGGTTTCTCTATTCTTCTTACAATGAGTACTGCTGTGTGAGGTTATAATTATTAGGCTATTTTTTTATTATTGGGAGAACTTTCTGAAGAACTGTGGCTTCTGGTTGTAAGACATGATTATCTTTTTGCAGAAGTAAATTATCTAAATTACTATAAATATCAGTATGAAATGGAATTGCAGCATCTCAATTCTGTGTAAGTGAATTTGAGTTGTTTAAAAATTATTTTGAAGTCTTAATAAAAAGGTTTAAAGAAAACACCTATCCAGATTGTTTGATGTGGGTTATATTGTGCCAATTTTGATTGCCAAGTGTGATTTTTTACCCATTGTGGGTAATATTGGATTATCAAAGCTACAGAGTGTCAGGATTGTCAGAAATAATATGCTTCACAAGGGATAAATGTCTTCTTTAATCCAATGGGTAGTACTCTGGATATGAGAGTACCAGTTGATGTCCTGTATTTAGACTTCTCTAATACATTTGATACCTTGCGTGATAAACAGCTAACAGAAAGATTGATAGATATAGGGCTTGATATAAACATTGTTAAATATGTTAAATCGTGTCCTGTAGGGAAGAAACAGAGAGTATGTCTAGCAGGTCATCAGTCTCCATGGAAAGAAATTACAAGTGGGATCCCACAGGGGTCAGTTTTGGCCCAATATTATTTACTATCTATGTGACACCACCACAGACATCATCTAAAGTGCTGGGGTATTTTGTGGTGGCTGGCTACTCAATGGTGTATGGGGAGGTCTGTGTATTTTGATGAAATTTTTCCATCTGTATGTGAGTATTTGCTCCTCATCATTTGCACTTGATATTTTTTATCTGCACCTTATGGAAGAAAGCTATTTTATGACAAGAAAGAAGAAAATAATAATTTTATATTTGAACTTTTCTGGATCTAAGTGCATATTATTTAGACCTATTCCCCTGTTGCTCACCTTTATTTGCTCTTAAGCAAAGGAACTTACAGATGTCATCTTGTTGTTGGATTGCTAAATTTGTGGATGATGTCAAAAAAGTTAGTATAGTAAATGATAACCAGTCTATCCACCTGCTTCAATTGGAAATAAATAAAGTGGGAGAATGGGTCTCACAGAACCAACTGACACTCAACTTAGATAAATGCAAGATTATGCACATGGGTAGTAACAATTCAAGGGCCACATACTATCTATATTGTAAAACCATTCCTGTTTCTGAAATGGAAAGAGACCTGGGAGTGATGATCTTAAGCACTCTCTCATCCTTGGAACAATGTAAGGCTGCATCCAGTAAGGCACATAGGATGCTGGGGTGCATCTATGGCAACATTAAAAGTTGAGACAGCAGAGTTGTGATTCTGTTGTATTCAACTCTTGTGTTACCACATTTGGAGTAGTGCATCCAGTTCTGGGCTCTGCATAAAATTGGGGACATCAAATTGATTGAGAGAATACAGGGAAGGGCAACAAAAAATATTAACCAACTGACGGATGTTCAGTATAGTGACAGGATGAGACACCTGGGTTTGTATAGTTTGGAATATAGGAGGCTTAGGGGTGACTTGTGCTTGATATGTAAAGCTCTAAAAACCTGATGACCTATGGGAGTCAATTGGCCTTGTCAGAAATATAGTAAGTGGTAGCAGATTCCACCAACATCATTTGAAAGGGAATTTTACAGAACAAACATATGAGGGCAGTGCTTTAGTCAAAGTGTGATTACCTCATGGACCAGGCTACCTAGTAATGTAGTGTCTAGCTCTACAATTGATAATTTCAAGGCATCTTTTTATGATTATATGGGAAACAGAACATATGCCTTTTTAGGGTAGAGTTTGGTCAAGTCCAAATGGCCTCTGTCTTCTGACTTGTACCCTTCTATGATATGATTCTATAGTTCATTTACTAAAAAGGGAGACAATACTATTTTGCATGTACATGCAACAAGGATGGATTAGACATTGTTTCAAGGTTAATGAAATTCATTGGCATTGCAAATTACAAGATTATAAATGATAAAGTCAATGGCTGTATTAAAAATATATCCAGATGGCTCAAAAGACTAATTTACTAAAAACAATTTTATAGTGTTAGAAGAGCATCAATAAATCTTTATAGCCTTAACTGTCAGCCAAAGAGTCCATCTGTAACAGTCTGATCATTAACAACTACAACATGACACATTTCCTGGGACTTTTGCTTAATTATGCATTTTCTGGTAACTCTAATTGTTTGACTAACTTTATTGCATTTAGGGTATGTAGTCATTTCATTAAATGGATCAGTTTAGAATTCCAAACTATTTCTGGGTGTGTTCTTCATTTATAAACTGGTGAGTCATTTATAAAATAGAAAAAAAGCTGGGGTTCTCCATTATGGAATACCTCTAGTATCTTCTGGCATAGCTGCCATTATTATATCAGTCATCGTATGCTTCTGTTTAACAGCTTGACACATGATTTGATGTGATCAGATAGGACGAAGACTTGGTATCAAACGGGGGGATAGAAATCCTCCTCTTTGGCTCCATCCACTCCCCTTCCCCCTCCTCCTCAGAGGGTTCATCCTCATCATTATTGGGTAACTTCTTTGGATCAGCATTTTACCCAAGTTCCCATAAATGCTCATCCTCACCCTCTGTATGGTGATGGTCAGGGTCTGCCTTAAAATCTATCTTAACTATCCTGCCTGCTCAGATACATCTGGACATGCCTGTGTAGACCCCCCTGACTTGAGGAGCCCAGTTTGGTGTCGGATGTGTCTGAAGGGGTGTCCTGAGGAACATCAGAGTCCAAAAGCTCTCCAAAGAGCAACACAAAAGATTTATGCAATTCTACTTTGCCACTGACAAATGATAAACCAGGTGCACCCTCCCAAATCACAGGTGTGACTTGGGGAAACTGTAAGAGACAATTTAGCCTCAGTAACACAATAGGAACCCAGATTAGAGGTCACATTACCCTTTTGCAGGTCTCACGTCTTTTAAAAATGAGAGGTCTCCGATAAGCTATGGTGCAAAATGTAAAATAGCACTGCAGGTGCCAAAGGTTAAAACAGCTGTAATGTTTTCCAACAGTAAATATAGAAGATTAATGCTGCAAACCCCACTTCTGATTGTGTGGGAAAACAGTAAATGTAAGAATAAATCATCCAGAAAAGAAGAAATCCCTCTAAAAGACAGAGCCGCTTTGTCTAGCACTAGCAAAGTGCAGGCGCACAGGTGTCTCAGACAGAGCATGTGCATGATGTCACGATGCTGTGCATGACATCAGAATGCCAGAGTGGGGCACAAGCACAACACTGGTGTGAAAATGGCTTGCTGAGGCTAAGGAAGCCTCTGAAGAAAGGGCATGCACCCAACAGATGAAAGAAAAATGTGGAAAAACAGCAGTAAGCTGCACGGCTCAATGAAGCTGATGAAAACATGCCAGACTACCTGTAAGGCATGGAAAACTCCACAAACCACAGAAAATACTCTGATCCTACCCAGAATCTAAAAGCTGTTGGTCCAGCAAGTTGTTTTCTCTCTTTCTTTTTTGTACAACACCACTGAGGAAAATTTAAAGGGGTAATGTCCCTCTAAAAAAGTGAGAAAGGGCTGGCCCGGTGGCACTGAGGGTTGAGGTGCTGGTCGCCACACCTCGCTCCACGCCAGCGACCCGTGTTCGGGAACGGGCATGGGTTGCCATGGGTCAGTGGGGAGGAGATGGATTGAGCATCCAAGGGACTGCTCTCCATCTCCAGGGAGGGGGGATTTGGGTGGCCGGGGCTTGCCTGACCACTAGCGGAGGCTGGGAGGTCAACAGCACATAGCTGCAAGCTTGGGGGGGGGCGGGTCATGGCAGATGCTTGATTGGGGCACACACGGGAACATGCATGCACCCAGTCACTGGCGTCATTGCACGCCATGACCCGCCGGGAGGAAAACAGAGAAAAAGCGAGCCTGGCAGCACGAAGTTGTTCCCCCGTGGCGCCATTCCTGGAAGGGCACCTCACTGGCATGGATCCGTTGGGATGGGTTGAGTCGCTCCCCACCACCCTGCCACGAAGGGTAAGTCGTGGGGTGCACAAGGGAAGGGGTCTGATGTCCGGGGATGGCGCTGGGGGGAACAATGGAGGGCGGGGGTTGTAGCCAGAGCTCTGGAGGAGAGAAAATAATACCCCCCCAAAAAAAGTGAGAAAGATTAAAGGGGAATTGTCCCCTCACAGTACACTAACAAACCCCTGTCAGGCAAAACATAACATAAGAGGCCCTACAAAACTGGGGAGGAGTGTAGAAGAGGGTCACCAATGCATAGAGACAGAGGAAAAGCCCCAGGGAATGCTCTAGACTAAAAAACCCAGCGAAAAAAACAGGTACTTACCTGAGGCCCATTTTCCTTTTTTGTTTGTTTCAGACAGAGGAGATCTGATTAAAAAATACACCCCTGAAATATGTGGCAGACATGGTCCCCCCCAATCCAAGCACAGGCAGTGGAAATGAGAAGAGTAGGTTAGCCAGTTTGAAAGCTGCAGCTTAACAGAGGCAATTATAATTTAGGGGTGCTCCATGTCAGCAGGGAGCCCCAACCTGCTATGTAGAACTGCAGCCCCAAAGAACTAGAGGCTGAGTTTTCTTCAAAGAAGTTTGTAAGTTGTTTCCCCTTTGATGGCACAGCAAGGACTGGAGCATTGCTGATGTCCAGAATGCTGATGTGCCTACCATTCTAGGCTTATTCAGCCTTGGGTTGTGCCACTTCCCCTAGTAGGTGTGCACAATACCCACTTGTTGCCCAGCTGTAATGACTACCCATTGACAATGTGAAACACTACAGAAATATCCAATATTAAGGCCACTCATCCTAAGATTTCCAGAGTTGGATTGTGGGTTCCAAATTATATTTATGCTGACTTGATATGTGGAACAAAATGGGGGCACTTATCCGTCATATATAATAACCAACCATGCCACCTGTTGTTTAATAAAGCTTTGTGGTTTCAGACATTGTGTGCTCATTTCTCCATATTATAAATTGTGATCATTATATCCTCTCCATTATTCTCTTTCAGGAGACTGCAGCTGGAACTATTTCTTTGTTATCACATTTTTAACTGTGGTTAAAGCTATATTAATTAAATATCTCTGATGCTTATAAAGAAAAACATGGTAGGATAATCACAAAAAAAACTGCAATCCTAGGGGTAATCACTGGCATTCTAGGAAAGACCTCCTGGAGGTCAGAGGCTATATCTGCCTAAAACTGATATATTAAGTGGCACAGCCCAAACATATGTGCATGGTGAGCCACATGGTCCCTGCATTGTTTTCAGCAATCTGCTCATTGCCCTTGGGTAAACTCTGCTGTTATTTGGGGGGATTCTGCAATACCATATTACTGATTTTCATGCAAATTCTTTCCAGTTATTGGATTAGGATGTAGTGTGCTGTCTTTTGTTTACTGTACAGTATATCTTAAATCAAACTTTGGTTGAGATTTGTAATGCTAACTCTTTACCCAGTCTATGCTCTACCATTTCAAATGTAAAATCAAGGGGACAATTTAAGGACCATTATGCTTGGAAGATAAAGTGATTAGGCATCCCATTAGTTTAGAAGAGACAAAATAAACTATCAGAAGATGCCCCTGATAATCAGCCAATTGCCCCAGCTTGGTGGCCAAAAATGTCTGATTTGTAGAAATCTAAAATAGGCCCCCATATGTAATGCATATTGCTGTTGAAAGTATGCAAAGAGATGTGGAGTTCCACCCTCATATAGTTGATATACATGGACCTGGCCCTGCCTTTCCCATTACTTAAATCATGGATCAACCTGGTTGGATGCAAAGGTGCTATCAAAGGGAATAGCATTTAAGGTGGAGGAGCCCTTTGCTATATCATTTAACTTTTTGTATGGTGTTCAAAACCTCTAGAATTATGGTTACTACCTATCCTGTTTCCCATGGGACAGTCCTGTTTTCCACACACCCATCTTGTCACCCATATCAAGTGTCATTGAGATGCCAAATGTCCTAATTTTGCACAAGCAGATGAAAGGCACTGGGCTTGACCTACACTTACATTTCACAGCTTGGGCCATCATGTCAGCATCTCCTTTCTGATCAAGCTTCTGCCTCAACTATTGGTTTGGTCCTGAATCACAGTCTTTGACTTTTACTGGCCATTGGAAAGAAAAACGTGTCATTACATTTGATGGTTGGCTGCTTTGCATTGTGTAAGTTACCCAGTCTGAGGTTTAGAACAATGTGCCCTTTTCTCATTGTTGTACCACTTTCTGTCCTTTGAATAAGACCCGATGGTCATTGTAGGAGCTTGGAGCAAAAAGAGCAAGATTTTGTTTGCCATCATACAGCCAACATTTTGAGAACTACAGCAGGTGCAGCAGACACATCTCCCCACCTTGAAGGAAGACTTGAAGTAATCTGCCAGCAATTACAGTGAAAAAAAATTGGGAAATGTGGCAAAAAGGGCAGGAGTGGGGGAGCAGATTCCAGTGGGAGACAAGCTGACTCAGAGATACAGACAAGGGGCTTGGGTGCACACACAGGAATAAAGCCAGCTATGAAAGGTGCTCATGCACCACTCTGTCAGCCAAGAGCAGAAGCAGCCCATGGTTTGTGACACAGAACAAGTTCATGCAGGACCAACCCATATCATGTCACTAGTACCACTAAGCACACAGGTCTGCCTCCAGCAACTTTCTAGGTTGTTCCCAGCACAGCAAATGCTCAGTAACATTCTGTGACTCTCAGCCATCCAATCCACTAACTTTTAACAGGGGTCTCTCAGGAGAAGGAAAAAAAGACTGTCCCTTCAAACACCACACAGGCAGTGTACCACCATGGCCTAAGACCACGCAGTGGTAGAGAGAGTTCAGAACCCTTAGATGCTTGAGTAGTTATTGTTTGAGTTTACTGAGGCAGAGCTGCAAATTACAACTGATTGCTGGAGCAATCTGAGTAGCAGCACCAGCAAGGCACTGCATTACAGGTAATTTTATTTTATTCCACTGGCTTCCAGCCCAGTTTGGGTCTCCTTTCTGGTCATAAAAGCTATGCTTTGTATACATGTTTGAAGTCTTCTGAAATGTGTCATTGAAGGATTTAAAATTAAATGGCACAGGCAGGTAAGAAATGCCAAATCATAAAAAATTCTAAAACTGATTATGACTGGTTATTAACATTTATAGCTATAATACATAATTCAAGGTGTACTACATATGTCTTGCTAGTAGAAATGCTTCTAGATCTATAAACTTTTGAAATATACAGGTGGTTAGTCATATCATTAGGATATCAGAATGTATCAACAGTGGTGACAGATGTAACGTGACAAGCATAGTATAGGAAACACATTTGCAATCCTGCCAGAATACTGTAAAACTATTAATAAGCATGTAACAGATATTTAGTGCTTCCCGATGATGGCATACTATCGCGTCAAACAACTTTCACACCCCCACCTGTTTAAATCCCTGTCATTCTGTATCAGCCGATCAACTGATCGCCACTCACACCAAAAGCCCACCAGAAGCGCACCTTCAAGATGTCTCTTGTTAGATGGATAAACTGTCCAAAACCCAAGCCTCTCAAGTGAGATTATTCATGCCTTCACAGAGCTGAAATTGTACCAGAGTTGCTTGTTGAGAATGTGGGGATTTCCTCCACTGTTGCAGAGTCAGTAGCGGCAGAGTTGTCTGCTTGTACAACCCATGGCACCACATCATAATGTTGCAAAACATTATGCTACATGGCTAAATCGCACTGCCAGCCAATACAGTACGATTTATGCCATGCGGCATAGCTCTTTTTTCTGCAGGGGGCACTGCCCCTCACACCCTCCGTTACAGGGGACTGTGGCCCCAGACCCCCCTACTATAGATTCTTAACTCCGGGGGGAAGGGTCCAACTCAAGGAATGCACAAAGTCTTTAAAAAAATAAAATTTCTGGGACCGGGAATCAAACCCAGTCCCAGACACAGTGCCTGGGTTTCTGCTGCTGTGGCTCTGTCCAGTGAGACATGGCAGCTGCTCAGTGGAACCTACTCCCAGCAGAGGTCTTATCCTCTGCCTGGGAATGTGTGAATGGTGCAATACCGCGTACAGCAGTATACACGGTATTGTACCATTCACTGTCCTAGACAGCTCTATTTTGGGTTAGCTATGTTGTACACTATTAAGCGTATGACATTATGACACGGTACCCTACCCCAGTCCCCCACAGAAGAAGAGAAAGACTCAATATGCCCATTATTCTCCCCAAATATGCTTCAATTTTGTTCAACATGCTGCAGTGCCTAGTGTGATGAATGCCATGCATTTATTTGAAAGTAAAGAAAAAGTCAAAATAAATAAAAGTACAGTCAGGAAATTTAAACTGGATTTCCTGACACAGTTAAAGGAAAACCCAGACCCCTCAAATCTTCCTCATGAACTGCCAATAAAGCCCCAAAGGCATCTTGCTCTTTCAATGGAAAGAGTTGAGGAAGAAATCAAAACCATTTTCAGGCCACTTCGCTCAGAGGGTGTGGCGATAAATGGCAGGGTGCTAACTGCTTTCACACTTGGCACTGTTAAAGCCACTAATCCTTAGCTCTTAATTGAGAATGGAGGCCCTCTAACATTCTCTCGGCAATGGTCCTGGCTTTTTTTTTTAAAAGAATGGGCTTCAGTAAAAGAAAAGGAACAAGCCTGAACGTAAAACCCCTGAGGACTTTGCTGACTTAAAGGTGCAGTTCCTCAAATGAATTCCAAATGCAACTGCCCAAGAGATCATTCCAGCTGAGCTAGTTATCAATTTAGACAAAGCGAATATAAATTTAATACCATTCTCTGAGTGGACCATGGGCACTGTTAGTTCAAGACAGGTTGAAGTTACAGGGCCAGGTGATAAAGGCCAGGTAACTGCATTTCTATGCATAGCTCTCTTGGGACATTGCCTCCTACCCCAAATCATCTATAAAAGCAAAACAAAATACTGTCAGCCAACTTACAAATTTCCAGCAGCCTGGAGCACCACCAAATCTGAAAATCATTGGGCCAGCAGTAACACCACAATACAATAGATCAATGAGCTTCTGGTACCAGATATCAGTCACATAAAAAAACAACACAACCTCCCGAAGGAACAACGTGCCATGTTAATTTTTGATCTTTTCCATGGACATACTACTGAGGATGTTTTACAAGTCCTTGAACAGAACATCATACACATATTCATTCTGCCCTTCTGTACTGACTTGATACAGTCATTAGATGTGCAGTTAATACAGTTTTCAAAGACAAGCCAAAAAAACTATTTGCTCAGTGGTACTCTAATGAAATTTCAAACCAGCTATCCAGTGGTGTTAGTAACTCCAATATTAAGGTGGACTTTCAAATAACTATTCTAAAACAACATTATGCCAAGTGGTTAGCTACAAGTTTTGTGAGGCTGTCAGCTTGCATTAATGAGTGCATCAGAAAGTCTGAACAGGTTGGGATTGCCATCTCCCTCAAGCATTGTCTGACTACTGAAATAGGTACTGCTTTATTCAAAACCCCTCACAGATGCTAGTACTGGTGTTTTAGTAGCAGTGTTTCAGCAGTTGTTTTTGTAGCTTACTTTCTGTACTTACTTCCAGTTTTTCTTTCTAAAGTGAGAATCGGACAGCATGTGATCAGACCCTAAAACGGAGCAGTAGAAGTCAGGTTGCCACAACAAAGCCATTCTCCTTCCAACCTCAATGTGAAGGCTGCTATTCTTTTTTTTACTTCTTTTTTAAACTTAAATGGAAAATCTAAATCAATAAAGTGATCTTTAAAATACATCCACCATATTCTGCGTAATTACGGTATTAATGCTTTAGCTTAGCTGTTGTACTCGCACTTGCTTCCTGAATGTGCCACAACTGTATGTTCAGACAGATAACCACAACAACCAAACTTTGCAGAAAAAATATTTTTGCTGTGTAGCCTGTCCTAGTGATCAAAGCAAAGTTATTTTTACAGTGAAAATAGATCATTTTACAGTATTTTTACATTGCAGTGAAGGTTTTCTTAACAGTCTATTGCACTTTGATAAGTGCACATTTCCTGGTGTTTTTCTTAATCACTGCTGCTGAAGCACATAAGTAAAGGTGCTTTGGTTATGAATTGTGAATCAATCTGCCATTGTATGAATTGTAGTAGACCAAAATGAATGGTTTTCCCTCCACTGGTTTCGATAAAGAAAAAAAAATGACACTGTACTTTGTAGACAGGTATTTGGGAGGCAGTGTATTATAGGAGGTTGAATTGGAAGGTAGAGAACCAGAGACTTGGGTTCAGAATAAATCCTTCCAGAGCACCTTACACATTGCATGACCCTGCTCAAGCCATTTAACCACTCGGTCTACCTAGATGCAAAATTAGGTCAAAGCAGGACCCAACTAAAATGAGACACTAGTGCTATGTACAGTACCTATAAAGTCACTTTACTGCCTTGGTCAACACATGTTGAGTAAAACAACATTTGTTTCAATGAAAAAATATTGTCATTATACACTCCCAAATGGAACATTGATGAGAATATTCTGGATGAATCATTGTAGAACTGAAATCCTCTTTATCAGGTTACTGCTGTCAATATACTTTTTACAGGTTTATAGTCATTAAAAGTGGTTGCATGCTACTGGTTCTAAAAATTAAGGACAGAATTTATCATCCATAAAAATAATATGTACAGTATGCGTATACACAGGGATTAATAGACACATGAAAATACCTATTTTTCTTATATATGATTTAAGAAATGGGCTAGCATTGGATGAAGAGCACTGCACAGTACTCATTGGTTATAAAAAGGGACGGGGCAAGGGGCTGTGTTTGGGATGTGGTTTATTGCACCATTTCCACCGCATCCAAAAGCAGCAACCCTCTGTAGAATGTTTCTAATGAACACGTTACAGAAAAAGATTGTTATTGGGGTGCAGGAGGGCTCACAAACAGTGTTTTAGCCTAAGAGCAATTTATATCTGCTAATTCTAATGTTTTCCAGTGAGCCGCATAGTGGAGATTTAACTGCATAAACATATGGCAGAGCTGCATCACAAAGAAGTAAAGTTTCCAGTTTTGAAGGGCTAGGCTGTTATACTCTTTGGCTAGTTATAATTTGCAGTAAGCTATTCTGGGTTTACCTCCTACCCAAACAAACCTGGAGATAGGTTTATCCAAGTCCCGAAATACTTCCTGCTGTATGACTACCAGAATCATTTAAAAAAATAATTATAATCCAGGTAGAATATTCATAAAGATGCATTTTAAAACAAAAAAAAATAGTTTTAAGCCTAAACGTGTTCCTTATATTTAAATTAGGATCCATTTTATAATTGAAATAAGACACTCCAGGAGTGCATTGAAGTGGCATGATGGCACTACTCAGGTGGTTATAGGCACACAATGTTGCCTTGTGTGTCAAAACACACCTAATGTGTGCCGTTATTGCACAACAGGGCACACTCTGTTATGTCTTATTGCTTAAATGTAACAGACTGCAGATCTATAAGATCAGCCTGGTGAGCATATAGTTAATATAGAGCAAGAAAGATGATATCATGTATTTGTAGCTTACAATTTACTCCCCAAAACAGGTTATTTGGAAGTGGAGTTGTACTGAATTAGTTGTTATAGCATAATTATCTTGTTCTGCTTGAAATTTAATACTAAATGAGAAAGCTACTGCACTTCTGGGCAAAACAATGGGCTCATATGCAGTGCTGCAACATACATAAATCTTATTAGTAGTGGGGGGGGGTATGCATTTCCATTAGGTCAGGTTCTTAGACTAACAGCAGTGTACTATTATCTGAATCAGCAAATAACTTGGTTCAGTTGTTCAGGATGAGTTACAGTGAAACCCAACAGGTGTACTACTACTTTAGAATTTTATAGGATTGGCAGTGTGTGTCCCAAACAGTGGTTGAGTGAGATTGAAGCATAAAAGTGGATGAGATAAGAAACCAAACAGATTAAAATGGGGAGAACAAGTTAAAGCATAATGCCCACAATTGTGCCACAGAGGATAATGAAGCTTTGAAAAGTGCCATAGTGAAATAGTGACCTGAAATTAATTAACAACAACAGAAAGAAATGTGGGAAGGGAGAAAAGAAAAAGAATGACTGGGTGAAAATTTAGCATGGCAGTTCATGTAATTAAATCTGGAGATTTTTAGCTAGGCATGGTGGTAACCCCAGCTGATTTACACCAGAGAAGACAACAAAGCATGGGCAGCCTTTGGTACTATGCCAGTGTGTGATGATAGCTGGGTAGTGGGTAGGTTTATGTTATCTAACACAACTGTGAGAAGCACAGGTCAATCTGTTTTACTGTACTCAAAAGAAGACATGAGGTCAGAGATCAACCTGCATCACTCTGCTCAAGATGTGACAGCAGCCAGCATGACGGATGGGGAAGCCCATGTTTCTCTAACTGAGAGAGATGGCAGCAGGATAAAGTCAGTCTGTGGTTTAAAATCTAACAGATGCCAACTATGCATGGTGCAGACTGTGCTGCTAAATTCGATAGGAGATACTGTAGCTGTAATGGATAGAAGAGAAAGATGGTAGTATACTGAGGGATCTAGAATAAGAGAGAAACAGCCTGGGATTTATCTGGACAGGTAGAAATGTAATATTTGTTGCTACTGTTGTTAGCTTGTCATGTATTGTAGATAGTTCAGCTAGGTATTTTGCCTATTTAAAACTTTTGCTTGCCAAAATGTTCCCTGCTACTGTTGTAAATTAGCTAGCAGATTTGCTAAGTTTCAGTGTAATTACCTTTATAAGCAACTGCTATGTGTCTCTGAGTGATACAGGTAGTTACAAAAATACAAACTCTATAGAGTTATTGGAATGAAGTAATAATTTAAAGAGGCAGCTCTTTGTATATACAGTACTTCCACTGATTTATGGAAATAATGACATATTTGTTTTGAGAAGGGTTCACAGCTGCTCTGTAAAAAAATATAAAATGCACAGCTGTTAAAGCTGGGTCGCAACTAGGATTCTTGTTTTTATATATACATATTTTTTTTTACACATCCAGTGTCTGGTCTAACAAGAAACACTTGTTATGTCTAGTCTTCTGGACTGATGCCTTTGCCAGCCGGCTACAGTATGTCATTGTCGCAAACTGCATCCTTAATAGCACAAGTGATCCTGTCACACTGATTTACTGTAGAACTCCTCCATAGTTCATCTTCTTTCATATCCTGTGTTCACACTCCCCTCTTTGTGTATTTGACACACCCCAACTACTGAGACATGTAATCACAGTCACTACTCTTCCTGGATCAGGCCACGATCCTCTTCCCAAATCTCAGGTGAAGTGCAGTCTTGCTTTTAAGTCTTACCTTACAGGTTCTTAGTATTAGAAAGGATTAATTAGCTCAGATCAGCTATGGAAGTATCTCTTTTCAGTAGGACAGATACCCCAGAGAACTGCAAAATACCCTGTCACAATACCCAACCAGTCCCTTATATCTTAAATAGTTGCTGTTCATTTACAAGATGTAATCCAAAATATACAAGGCTGGAGAGTGCAATCAGGAAGAACATAAGAAAATAAAGGGTTTATAGAATAAACACAAGTACTTAAATCTACTGATTTAGGGCTAAAAATTGTGTGTAGAAATGTTATACGAATAAACTGGGAAAACATTTCTTACCACTGGAGCTCAAAACAAAGACTTTTTCCCTATTATTCTTGCACACTGTATAATATGACCAACTGAATGGTTACTAGAGCTTACAAAGCAGATTGCCTTATGTATTTGGGTCTTTATTTTTATTTATTATTATCTCAGATTATAACACCTTTGAGCTAGCAGCTCATTTACAGAGGTTCCACATCATGAGGTAAACAATATTTCAGAAGCAAATACAGACATGAGAACAATAACATAGTGTTGAGCAAAGGGGTAAGGCAGTTTTGACAGGATAGGAGACTAGGAGGCAACAGGAGGTAGGGCAGTTAGAACCCTAGCAGTGGGTAGGAGGACATGGGGGGAGATAGGGGGATTCATTGGAGCAGTCTGCAGGACTTTGTCAAATGTTTGTGGGATGGTGGCGGGTACCTGGGAGGGATAGATGTAGTGAGGAGACTGAGTCTGGGGTGGGGAACAAATATGTCAGGGGAGGGTGTGGGAAAGGATTGGAAAGGATGTAGTGTGAGGGGACAAGGAGAAAGGATATGGGAAAGAAGTTACAGGTGGTGGAGGAAGTGCTGAGGTTGTGCAGAAATGCCAGTGTAACTCTGGAGGAGTGAGGAGCTACAGTCACACCCACTGAGTGTAACAAGGTGAGAGCGTAGTTATGATTTGAGGGGGCCAAGTTTAGATTCTGCCATTAAGTCATCATGGAGGGAGTTTAGCCAATTGAGTGCCTGATACCCAAAATATTGTTGTCCTTGAGAGGTGTGGTGGAAAGGAACTTTAAGTAGCTTACTATTTGCTCCCCTTGCTTGTCTGGGATTGTCAGTTGGACAAAGGAGGTCCTGGACAGCAATGAATGTTAGGCCATGGGTGGACCTCTTTGCAAGCAGGCACACCTGGCACTGAATTCTGCTGTGGAGATTGAGCCACCTGGAACAAGAATAGAGCTTTCAGCTATGAGTGAGGTGGTGTGCTCCTAAGACCAGCCTACATGCTTTGTTTAGTGCTAATTTGATTCTCTTTAAGACTGTGTCTGTTGCTGCACCATAGACTACCAGTCTGTAGTCAATTACTGATACGACTGAGCTGTTAACAGAGAGTTTTATGATCACATCAGTTAGACAGTGTTTGTGCCTAAAGAGTTGGCCAATTTTGGAGTTCATGGACTTTGCTACTTGGTCTATGTGTTGTAAGATGGTGAGGGAGCTGTCTAATGTGACCCCTAGGTATTTAAAGCTTTGGACCATTTCTAATGTAGCATTTTGGTTGTTCAGGATGTTTATTTGGTGAGACCTCTGCCTGTTATGAGAGTCGGCGAATAACATAGTTTTGGTCTTATTCTAATTTAGTAAGAGCTCTGAGTTAAGAAACCAGGCCTCTGCTTCTAAAACATTTTCCTGCATTTGCTTTTCCAGTGTTGTGGGGTCTGTGTGGCTAGAATATAGCACCGCATTATTTGTGTACAATAGGACTCTATCACGACATGCTAGCAGGAGGTGGTTTATAAATAAGCTAAAAAGCAGGGGGCCCTAGATTCAGCATGGGGGGAACCCTATACTGACATTTTGGTGTTCAGAGAGAACATCAAGGATTTTAACCTGCTGCATCCTCCCTGAGAGGTAGCTCTGAGACCATCCCACTGATTCCGAGAATAGCCCAATATAGGTTAACTGGTTTATTAGTTCATGACTGACCATGTTGAAGGCCTTGGTAAGGTCTACGTATGTTGCCCCCACAATAAGTGGAGGTGGATGAAGTGCTTTCACTTCACTACACAAAACACTTTGCGTATTAACCCCCAATTCGCATAGTGCTCCGCAATGCAAATTGTATTACTCCACCTTTATTTTTTGTTGCAAAGTGCATTGAAACCAATGGACTTCATTGCTACTTCACCTTGTTTTACTGCCTTCCCTTAATTTTAACATGAAGTGCCACTGATTGTAATGGACTTCACTTTACTTCACCTTTATATTGCTATTTGAGGTGAATTTTGCATTGATTCATTGGATGGCAGGTCACATGGGCTCTATATCGTCTTGCACAGCCTCAGTTCTGCACAGTGTATGTAGCGGAAAGCTGGCGACAGTTTGCTGTCAGAGCTCTGAGAATCAAACCATCGAAAAAGTTTAAAAAAAAATAACTTTTGATCCAATTATTTTTATCCAAATTTAGTACATTGATTGTAGGAATTGAGTGTTGATTGTTTTTCTGTGCATTTTGAATGTTAATTTAGAACATTCAGTCTGTGTACTGAGAGACACTGTTGACGTGTACTTCGGGGGAGGGATGTATCTATGGTGGAGTGAAATTCACATGAGAAAGGCAGTCTTTCTGTTTTAGAAAAGTAGTGTGTTTTTGTGTGTGTGTGTGTGTGTGTGTGTGTGTGTGTTAGTATTTGTGTGTTTATATACATACAATAATACCTGAATTAATTTTTAATAATTATTTTCTGTTTGTTGTGGTGCAGTGCATATTTTTATTCTGTTTAAAAGATTTGGTTATATAGTGTACTGAACTGTTAAATTTTCTACGCATTACCTGTAGTGTGTGAGTGTATGTGCATGCCATCAAGTCAGACACATTTTATTGTGCCACACAGTAATCACAGCACTCTGAATCTGCTATCCATCAGCAGTATTTTTTACTGCTTCATTCTGTCTAGGTAGTGGACTGGTACTGCAGCGCCCCAACCTGCAAAAGGTATTATTTTTCCAGTTTTTAATTTGTGTGACCACTAGATAAGGCGATGTTCTTTAAACTGTTTTTTGGGGGTGTTCTTAAAATTTTTGGGGTGGCAACAAGGTTATGAGAAAGAAAGACAGAACAAAAAATTTAAATTAGACACCAAACAGTACACAATGGGTGGTGGCGGTGGGGGGGGGGATAAAAACTACACAAATGGAAAGGGACCAGGGAGTAGTCATATCAGATGACCTAAAGGTAGGCAAACAATGTGAGAAGTCAGTAAGGAGGGCTGGGGGTATACTGGGAGAAAGTGGGATGCATAGGATAGGCATCAGCTTCAAATCACCAGTACAAAACAGGAAGTTGTTATCCCTATGTAAAGATACTTGGTGAGACCTCATCTGGAGTACAGCATGCAGTTCTAGAGACCATATCTCAACAAGGACATTTACAGGATGGAAGCAGTCCAAAGTAGGGCAACTAAAATGGTGTAGGGGCTGCACCGGAACCCATATCAACAAGACAGACTAAAGGAGATTAATATGTGCACCCTTAAGGAAAGGAGGGAGAGAGGGGCCATGATAGAAACTTTAAAGTACATCAATGCAATCAACAATGTCCAAGAGGGTAGCATCTTTCAGAAAAAGGTATGTGCAAGAAAAAGGGGGCCAAATTTGAAGACAGAGGGGGGACGTATCAGGGGCAACATCGGGAAGTATTTTTTCATGGAGAGGGTGGTGGATGCATGGACAAACCAAAACTAATGTTCCATGTTATGGTGTGAGAGCAGCAGTTGGAGCATGGCCATAATTTGGAGTTCATGACCCTCGATGCACTTCAACCGCTGCTCCAGGTTCTCAACCCTGTTGTTCAGGTGGTCCAACTCACTCCAAATCAGGCCCAAATCGGCCTGTGTGGCAGGCATTATTGCAGGGTTGCCAGCATCCCATGCAGGTTCTGGAGCAGCCACTTGCTGCATGGCATGACCATGCTTGTTCCCATGTGCAGGTGGAGGCCGTGCTGCCAACTGTTGCTCAGAAGGGACAGCAGGTGCATTCTGGCCCTGTTTAGCAAACATGGCCTCCCACTGTGCATAGTGGTGGTTGGAAAGGTGGGTGCACTGCCCACCCATCCCCAGATGACTTCCCTTGGGCCTGTGATGCACAACCACACCACAGATATTACACTTAATAACACTGGGGTCATCAACACCAGGCACTAGACTGAAAAAAATCCCACACAACAGAGGTGCGGGAAGGACCAGGCACAGGTGGAGGGGACCCAGGCTGTCACTGGCTGCTGCTGCAGAATTGGGAGGGGACAACCTGCTGCTGATACTGCTGCTGATGTGACTTCTGAAGCTCCTCTATCATGTCCTGCAGCTGCTGAGCCGCAGGTGCAGGGGCCATGGCCGGTGATGGTGTGGGGGCACTAGTAGTAGGTGGTGCCACCGGTGGGGGTGCTTCCATGGCACCACTATCTCCTGCTTCAGGGAAGGAATCACTCACATGATCAATAGTGCTCCTGTTCAGACGCGGGGTGCCACTGTGCGTACGTACCCAACACGCTCTCCTCTCTGTGCGCCAAAGGCACCTCTCTCCATTTTACTCTCTCTCTATGATACACACACACACACACACGGAAAAAATAACAATTAACTACTGAAAAAGGTGCACAACTCAACATTAGAGGCAATCAAAATAAAAAACAATAGCTAATTAACAAAAAAAGTTAAAATGTTAAGCAGATTCAGTATGTGTGTATATATATATATATATATATATATATCTCCTGTCTCCTCTCTCACAAAACCTCTTTCTCCCACACTAGGTAAGGTGAAAGTGGAAGTTCTTTCCCTGTCTTGCTGATTAACTTCCTGACTGAGCCATGTGACCGGCAGACTGTAACACATGTGATCTTTGGGCTGTTTCAATTATGACTCACTTCGCGTTCAACAGAAACCAACGTGAAGTGAATTAGAAGGCATCATAATGCAAAGTCATAATGAGGTAAAGTCAATATAAGGTGAAGTAGTGTAATTCTATGGGGACTTCGAGTAGTGTTCAATGACGCGGAGTGAATGACTTCGCTCCAACTTCGCTGGCAGATTAAACTTCACTGCTTCTCTAACCATAAGCCCCCGGCCTAGTGAATCATGAATCTAGCCTGTGAACTCTACCAGTGCAGTTGTTGTACTGTGTTGTTTCCTGAACCGTGCTGCTGTGGTCACAGCAGCTGTTAGTCGTCAAGGTAGTCAACAAGTTAAATATAGATGATATGTTCAAGCACTTTCGAGAGGTGGGGGGAGTATAGAAATTGGGCTGTAATTATTGTGATTAGTTCTGTCCCCACTTCACCCAAATAGGAAGGAGACCACTTTTTATGTAGTTCTCAGTTGTGGGTCTGGAAAATGTTTCATAGATCAATACATAATGAATTGCCTATCTGTTTAAAGGGTTTGAGATTGCTGATATTTCTTGTGTTACAAGATCCCAGGCTAGTTGCAAGGTGACAAAATAAACACAGGTTTCTCCATCTTACACTGAGGCTTCATCATGGGGTGGGCCACCCCCTTAGAAAGCCTCGATCTAAGGAGGCAAAGTGCTGTGCTCTTGAAATAGACTTCAGCATTTAACTACTGACCAGCACAGATTTCCGGTGTTATTGATACGGTGTACTGTACCTGTGTTTGTTTTGGTAGCAATATTTTACACGCTGCACTGGCTGTAAAGTGAGAGTGCCCCCATACTTGTGGTTTCCCAGTTGTAGAGTGGTATTCCCCTTCAGAAAGTCAAAAACTGGTCGAGCATAACTTCATTTTAGAGAATCAAACAATTCAGATGGTATCTCAGAGAATCTGAATCATATTACTGCATCTTTTTATTTATTTATTTATATAGTTTTTGTTGACCAGGTAAGTGCACTAGACAAATCTTGCCTATTTTCAGGCACGACCTGGGGAGGGGAATAGAGATGCATGCCAACTGACCTTGAACCAGATTAAGCTGTTGGTGGTATTTTTTTTAGTGAATGAGGGAAATTTGGCCAGGACACCGAGGAAATTCCCCTACACTGCAGCAGGGGGACCATTTGGCCATCTTACTGAGATGGCCACTTTTCTGCAAACCTCGGGAGAGAAGGATGTAGGAGAGACAGAGGAGCAGGCCTTCTCCTCTGTCGCTGGAAAACTTGGGGCTGCTGTGTTGCAGGAAGATTTGATCCTAACTGACTTATCAGATGAATGTTTTGATGCCAACATGGATGACACACCGAAGGCCACTGCTGTTGTGGGGGATTTGCAGCTTGCACCCGCAGAAGGCAACCATTTGGATTTATTAGAAAAGGAACATTTATTGACACTTGTGTTGGCTGATGAATTGAAATGTAAACGCCAGAAGGATGAACTGGTTGCCACTATTGCTGCTCTGAGAACCGCTTTGTTGTCGGTTTCACCTGATGTCTCGCGGTCAGTGCAGTCTCCTGAAAATGATGTGCCCAGTGTTGAGACGAGAGGAGAGATGAGTGTGGAGACTGAGAAGTGGTTCTCTGTAGCGGCTGGCAGCTGTAAACATCAGGGAGATGTGTGCCAAAAGCCGGTCTTGGGTGGTGAACCTGATAGTAAGTTGGACTCTATGCCTTCCAAACAGCATTTGGGTATGCATGGGCCTTGTAAGATGCTGCTGGGTGATCTTGTTTCGGATGTGTCAGAAGTGCCTCATGGTGGGGGGGCCGACATTACCTTGAGTTCTGTTTCTCCTGCTGTTTTACCCTCATTGCGGGATGCTGTTTCTCCTGGTACAAGTACTCCAGCTACCTTGAAACACGGAGCTAATTGGTCTCCTGAAAGGGCTATTACAGAGGATGGGTGGCTTCAGGAGTCAGATGGGAGCTGGCTTCCTGATCCTACGGATGACTCTGTGCAGCGCTATACTACCCTATCTGCTCCAGTGTGTACAAGTACTGTGCCCTCTGCTGTGCATGGTTCTTCCTTGGTCAAGGATTGGACTGGAGATGTGTTGGGACATGACATGGGTTGAAGACCACAGAGTATGTGGGTTGCCTGTCCTTGGGAATAATCCTCCTCCTTCACTGGACGAGGTTTGAATGGGGCCTTCGGACTGGGTGTTACAGGACCCAAAACAAGTAGCTTGGTTGAATCCGATGTTCCAATTGTCAGATTTATTCCAGAACAAGGGAGAACCTGCCCCTAGAAAGAATGCTGTGCGATTAATTTATAAAGGTGGACTTGAAGAACAACCAGATAGATTGTATATTGCTAGACACTTGCTGAAAGGTTCCCTGAAATTTTTTTCCTCAGAGATATTTGCTCTTGTCCATATTGGCAATTCAAATTTTGATGTTAGTTTTAAAACTGTCTCAAGTTTGGACAGATTTTGGTCACAATATCAGAAAGTTAAAAACACCCCTTTATGGGTTCCTTTTTTAGCAGTTCCCTTAACTAAACCTGCAGTTAAATTGATTACGGTTTTGTTTCGCAATGAAAGAGTTAATGTTGCGGACATTTTGTTTTGGTTGCGTCAACGGTGTGAGGTCTTGGATAGGCCCATGCCAATTCTTGACAGTGAGCATATATGGAATGGGGTAGTGGAAAATACGCGTGAAGCAATTTTCCACTAATAATGGTCCTGTGCATCTTCCTAATAGTTTCTTTTTGGGGAAGGATAGGGGGAGTTTGTTTTATTATGTTCAGCCTAAGTCCTGTTTTAAGTGTGGGTCAAGGACTCACCTTAACACAGCATGTGATACCCCTTGCTGCAATCATTGTTTTGAATTTGGTCACCGTGCCACTGATTGCCTTAATCTCTTTAAGTGTAATTTGTGTGAAAAGACAGGGCATGGGTATGGGAAGTGTCCTTGGGCATCCCATAATAGGGAGGATTGTCCTTCCCATGAGGGGTTGATTAATAGAGCTCAGCAGTTACAAGCCAAACATACCATGCAGGTGATGGTCCAGGTGAAGGATGTTCCGACTGGGACTTTGGTTCCTCCCCTTCCTGAGAGCTGGGGTCTCAGGACCATGATAGTCTGACACAGGCTGAGGACCCTCAGGTTCTGACTGTTTCTTCTGGCTCTCCTGAGGCCTCTACCTCTGCTATTCCTAATCTTGGTGACTCCATTTTAACTGATATGCCTCCTCCTCCCCCTCCATCTTCAGAGCAGCCAATTAAAAAAGTAGTTGCTAAGAAACGTAAAAGGTCTGGGAAGACTGTTTCGACTAAAGCCTCCCCATTGTCTTGAGGTGATAGGGATCACCCTGACAGTTGGATGCAGGGTAATAAATTTGAAGTCCTGACTCCCAGGGATGAATCAGAAGGGGAAGAATCTGATGCCTCTTCCCGAGCTTCTAATACTTCTGACATGGCTTCTGATGGAGAGGACGGGAATGTGAAGGGTGAGGAATTTCCTCTGTGATGTTCTAGGCATAGGAGGGTATCTAAACCCCCTTGATTCTGGAGTTGGTAGATCCTTTTTTCTTCCTATTATCTTTTTATGACCTCTTTGACTGTTACTACCCTTAATGTAAATAGCATTAAGAGTCATAAAAAGATGGTTACTACTTTGTCTCTTTTGTCCCAGCAACAATGTGATATTTTTTGCATTCAGGATACCAGGCTTAAAACACTTTCTGATGTTAAGCTTGATGATAATTTTTGAACTAAAGGTGTTACCTTTTGGTCAAATGGGGAAGATCCTTGTTCTGGTGTTGGCATTTTATTTGCTAATCCTGCTTTAAAAGTCTCCCGATTGGTTGACATTTCTCCTGGTAGGGCTTTGTTATTGGATATTAATTATTTTGGGGATCGGTTTTGATTGATTACATTATATGCACCACAAACCAAAGCACAAAGAGTTGCATTGATGAAGGCTGTACAAACCTTTCTTCATACTTCTTGGATGGTCATTTGGGCAGGGGATTTTAACTGTTCTCTGAGTACTTCTGTTAGAGGGTTGAAGACATCTATATTATTTTGTGATTCAAATGCATTGGTTAATATTATCAATACTGCAATGCTAGTTGATGCCTACAGACTCACATATTCTACTGGTGGTAATTCTTTTTTTAAAATCCTCCCTATCAACCAGAATAGCTTTTGTGTTTCTTTCTGCTATTTTACTGGTTACTTCGGTATCTTTGAAAGCTTGGGAAATTTCTGATCATAGATCTGTGATTGTTAGAATTTCCTGGGGCAATGTGCCTTGCAGTAAGAAAAATCAATGGCGTCTTAATAACAGACTACTGGAGCATGCGACTGTCAGAAGGGATTGGCACGGGAGTGGGTCGCTCGGCTTTCTGGTTTTTAATTTTATGATGATCTCGCCTCTTGGTGGGAGGACACTAAAATTGTATGGAGGGATTTTTTTTCAGAAATGTTCTCAGACTATTGCTAACGACCGGTACCTTGAATATTTGAGTCTGAGAGGCCAGTTACAGAAGTGAATTTCCTTAATTGAAACAGATAAAAGGGATTACAGTGAACAGCTCAAGCATGTTAAAAAAAGAATGTTGGATTTACAGTATGATAGGGCTAAATCTTTGGAACAAGAACAATGTTTTGGATTGAAGTTGCATAAGGGTGCTCTGGATCCTTTTCAGGATTGCAGTGATAGGATAGGTCGTAGACTGACTACCCAACTAAAGGGGGTAATGGAGTCTTTGGTTTCTTCCCCTCAGGATTTGTTACATGTGGTAGACCAGTATTTGAAATCTCTTTTTCAGAAAATCTTAGAGCTTAACAGTTCATCGATTGATTTTGATAAACTGCATTTACCTAAGGTTAATGATTTGGATATGACTCTTTTATTAGGAGTTGTCTCAGTTGATGAGGTTAGACTTGCTATCTCCTCTTTGAATCCTGACTCTGCACCTGGGACAGATGGGTTGGGAGCAGCTATTTATCAGACTTTTAAGGAAGCTATCGCTCTTGTTTTTGTCTGTGTTTTTAATGATATGCTCAATACATCTTCTTTGGCTGAGTCAATGAATCAAGCATTGGTTATCTTGCTTCATGAAAAAGGCCCTAAAGAAGACTTAAAAAATTGGAGGACGCTTGGCTTGTTGAATACTGATTTAAAAATTTTAAGTAAAATATTGCTTAACAGACTGTCTCAAGTAGTGGATAGATTGATTAGTCCAGAACAAACTTGTTCTATTTCTGGCCGATCTCAATATGATAATTTGTTGGTTTTGTGGGAAATCTTTCATGTTGTACAAACTGGGAATTTGGAAGGGTTTATTCTGGGCCTTGATCTGGAGAAAACTTTTGGCCAGGTTTCGCATGATTTTTTATTTTCTGTGTTGTCAGCTTATGGTATTCCTGATGCTTTTGTGGGATGGATATGCACTATGTATATGAAAGCTACAATTATTCCTAATATTAATGTATGGGTTGGTACTCCCATTTTAGTAGAACAAGGGGTGAGGCAAGGTTGTCCACTCAGCCGTCTCTTGTATGTTTTTTCCATAGATATCCTGATTAGATTGATTGTTACCCATTCCCAATTTACAGGCCTTAATATTGGATATAATGCTCCACCAGTTAAGATTTTGGCCTATGCAGATGATTTGGTTATTTGCTTGTCTCATGTTTCAGAAGGGAAGTATGTCGCGGATGTTCTGTCCTTATTCTCTTCACGCTCGGGCTCTAAGATTAATTTTACTAAAAGCAAGGGTATCCCATTGGGGATACTCCTATGCTGGATCAGGGTTGTATTGCAGGTATTGGTATAAGCAGAGAACCTATATCTATTTTGGGGGTCAACGTTGGTCCTGGAGACATGTCTTATGTTAAATGGCATAATGGACTTGTTAGGGCTACTGGTTTAGTGGCATGGTGGAAGGGGAGACAGATTGGAAAGAGGAAGAGGGTTTTGTTGATCAAAACTTTGTTGATTTCTATGTTTTTGTATATTAGTTATGTATTTCCACCCCCTTTTTCTTTATATATGTCTTTGTTTAGTATTTTTTTTCAAGCCTTTTTGGGAAGGAGATTAAACCCGATAAAACAGGGGTTTACCTATAGAAGCGTTAGGGAGGGTGGTGTTGCTATGATTCATACAATAGCCTTTTATGTTGGCATGTTTGTGTCTTACAATTTAAGTCCTCTTTTACAGCCAGAGAATAAGTTATAGCATCCCTTTGTTCAACCTTGGTTTTCTATTGGATTACCCTTTTTGAGGAATGGTAAATCTGGACATCTGTCTAAACTTCCATTATTTCCACAGTATGGATTGTAAACATTTAAGAACTTGCTGAAATGGAGTTGACTATTTCCCATTTGGAAACTTTGGACAGGAAAAGATTGTATAATCTTATTGTATTTTCTGAATTTAAAGAGGAAATAGTTTTTCCAGATTGTCCTGTGGCTCATGTCAGTATAGTTGTTAAGTTCCTTTCTGATAAAAGGTTGCCGGACTTTGTTTGGGACAGTGTTTGGTTGAGTAGTTATGGTAGATTACCTGTTGGTAATAATAACAAGCATAAACAGCTCAGTGACAGATATTGCACTAGAGATCATTGTATAGCTATCTTTGAATCTCAAGCTCATCTTTCTTTGGAATGTCCTTATGTATGTAATTTCTGGGTTTCTTTAGCATCAAGATGGAAAGAGCCCTTGTTTGCATCTTTATCCTATTGCACATTGTTGTATGCTGTGCATAAGGGTGAATGGGCGAATTACCATGTTGGTACTTTGTTCCTTGTTTTTTTCCGTGTTATGTTATTATATTTGGCAGTCCAGATGTCTGTGGGTTACACAGCAAAGAAAGATTCTCTTTGATGAAATTATTGGTAATGTGAGGAATACATTGCAGAATATTAGATATGGGGATTATAAGCGTTTTGGTATGATGAAAGGGAATCAATTGTGGGTTAATTGTCTGCATTGGGTGGATGATGTATAATGTTTTCTTTGTTTCTGTCTTTGCATCTCTTTTGTATTGACTACTGATTGATTATTGTATATTTTGTATTGCAGTCCTTCTCCTTTCAATAAAACTTCCCCTACTCTTTTCGGTAAGTGCCATGGGATCTTTAACATCCTCCTGAACTACCACCAATCCAGGCAGATGGGACCTCGGTTTAACATCTCATCTGAAAGACAGCACCTCAGAAGTGCAGCACCCCTCTCATGCTGCACTACAGTG
This sequence comes from Neoceratodus forsteri, assembly GCA_016271365.2. Lineage (NCBI taxonomy): Eukaryota > Metazoa > Chordata > Ceratodontiformes > Ceratodontidae > Neoceratodus > Neoceratodus forsteri. The sequence goes on along the minus strand of CM028131.1, from coordinate 876,195,076 downwards.
TCAGTACTGGGATATTAACCTAAGTGCCAGATGTGGGAACTGAACCCACATCCCTCTGATCTCCCGGCCTCAGAGGCGAGTGTGCAACCTACTGAGCCACTGACACTGCCAATCTAATTAGTTATCAACTACCCTCTGGTCCACCTTCATATATCTAATATGGAATGTCACTGCTTTGAAAAAAGGATAGGTTATTATTTAATGTACAGTTGCAGCAATAGACATGGTTAGGCATTTCCTGATATTATGCAGTATATTTTAAGATATTATCTCTGGTGGTCCTACAGTGGTACTGGCAGCAGGCAAGACATTTCTGTACAGATACCATGGAAATTTCAGAAAATATCTGACCCTGACCATGTCAATTGCTGAAACTGTATTTATGTTAATATGCGAATCTCTTACTGTTGCAGTTTCCTTCATGGACAGTAGTGTGCTTTAGTACTGACTGCATTTTTTATGTAGTTCTCTGTTGACTAAGGACATCTATAAAATGGGCAGTTGATGGCCATAGGCTGTAACCACCTGTTGTTCATTCTGGCTTTCTCCCTATCTGGGTGAAGCCTATAGTTAATCCCAATGATTTTTTATCCTGGTCTCCTCCCTATCTGGGTGAAGTCTATATTTACTACTATTAATTTTATTCTGGCTTCCTCCCTACCTTGGGTGAAGTTCTCACTCTCCTAATTACTCAGGTCTCATCCCTAACTTGATGAAGCTTCATCTGCCTGACTCAGTGTCCTCACCATTTGGCTGACGTTTCCCCCCCACCAGTATTAGTAGCAGTCAAAAGGTACATACTGATTCATTTCTCTTCCACCATGCTGCTTCTCACCTTTTATCGCCTATCCTCCCTGTTTATCTCCTGTCTCCTGCTATCTAACCCATCCTTCCCCTGTAACTCTCCCCAACCCACCCTCCCTCCTCCAGCTTCCCTGCCTTATCCCAGTCTACCTGGCATCCTAGTTGCAGTCTTCTTCCATTGCCTTGGCTACCCCTTAAAACCCTCAGAAGCCTTCTTCCCTCCTATCTCCCCTATCCTGTCCACTTCCCCCACACTCACTCCTCTCCACACAAGCATCTCTCAGGCTGTCTCAGGCACCTCATCTCCTTGCTACTATTAATAACAAGTGATACTGCAGTTAACCCTAGCCCTGCCAGTCATCCCACTATCCTCTCCCAAAAGGACTATGAGTGCACACGTCAATATCCGTAGCTCTTCCCCAAGCTTGAGCAGCTGCAATCACTCATTGTTAACCTCAAGAATAATGTGCTGCTAATCTCAGAGTGTTGGCTCTCCCAGAAGAACCCTGATACCACTGTTGCCATTCCTGGTTACACCATCCTTATTAAAGATTAAGTGTACACAGGTGGTGATACAGCCACATATCCATCTTCAGACATCCAGTTTCAGCCTGTGCTCTTATCCTCTGCTGCCTCTGTCTATAAGATGCTACTTCCTAAACATTCCTTCTCCATTTCTATCCCTATATTCACTATTGAGGTGTACTGCTGTCCTGGTATTTCCACACCATCAGTATCCAGGCTTCTCACCACTACCTTCTCTCTAGCCTCCTCTGGTGAGTTAATTATTCTAGGTGATTTCAACCTCAATTTGCTCTCCCCCTCCTTATACAAAATGTTATCAAAATGTTAAGCCCCTCCAACTTTCTAAACAGATCTCTAATCCCACTCACTACAATCACAAATCCCTCAATCACTCTCTCCAGTACTGGGTCCTCTCCTTCCATTTCTGGCTTATTGTGGATGCTGGTACCCTCCCAAATGCACACAAAGACCATCATATGGTCTTTTGTGTATGTAAGAGTCATCATCCCAAGACTCCTGCCAAATTCATTCAGATCATGTCCATCCAGTTACTGAATTTGTTCTTCCCCCATGTGACCTGGTAGCTACTGACTGGTCCCCCATCTATTCAGGCAGCAATGTTAACAGTGCTTTAACATTTTTAATTTCTAAATTCATGTCAGTCTGGGATCACTCTTCCTCCCTTAGAAGAACCATGGTCTGAGGATTGAACCTCCCATGGATCTGAGCAAAGTTACTGGCATGTTACCTTATACATGACCTTGCTTTGTAGTCTTTCCAGTCCTCTGGCTCCCCTTCTGACCATACTAAATACTGGGCCCTTTGTAACTCCTATACTAGAGCTACTATGCTTGTGACATCTGAATATTTTGAATCCACAGTCTAGAACAACCTTACTCACCCCTCTATGTTCTGGAAGGTTATCCATTCCCTCTTTTCCCCTCTGACTCAGTCTCCTTCCCTGGTTCTTAAGGTGGCTTGATTCTCTTCTCTCAGACCCTACAACAATCTCCTCATCATTCAACTCCTTTTTCACCTTCTGTATCTGCACCCTCTTCCTCCCTTTTCTTTATCTCTTCCACCACTCCAGCTTCTACAGTTAAGGTCCCCTTGGATTTAAAACCTCACAAGGGTGGAAGCCCTAATGGCCCAGACTCCAAACTCCTGTATCTCTCTGCTCATGCCATTGCATCCCCTGTCACCCACCTCCTCCACTTATACTCCTTCTTATCTGCCATTCCTAACTCTTTGAAACTGGCTACAGTCATTCCCCTTCCCAGAGATGATGATCCCTGCTCCTCTGGTAACTATCACCCTATCTCCCTCCCTCCTCCCCACTCTGGCCAGACTGAAAGAGCACCTTGTCTTCCCTGAACTCTACACTTTATGAAGGTTGCAAGCTCTCTTTATTGGAGATTCTACACACACACCCAGCACTACCTGTCTGCTCAGGCATCCTCAATGGTCCCTCCTTAGCCAATCCTTTTCTCCATCTTTCTGAATAACCTCCCTGCTGTCTGCTCTTCTGCAGCAATTCACATGTATCCAGATGACACTGTTCTCTTTGTCTCTGATTCCTGTACCCTAACTTCATTGCCTGGCTCCAGCTGGACTTTAACAATGTTCAGCACCGGGTCCTAGCCAACCGATTCTCCCTCAATGCCAAGAAAATGGTCTCTGTGACTTTTGGCACAAGGCAGAGGTTTGCTTGATTCACCTCACTCTCTTACTCCCTTATCCCATCTTCTTCCTCCCAACTGTGGCCAAACTTCAAGAGCAGCTGGTCCTCTCCCAGCTATCCCCTTTCCCCCACCCATTTTCCTTCTTCACTCCCTTCCAGTCTGGCTTAAGGAAGTCCCACTCCACCTTCACCTCACTTTTTTTACTCACTAACTCTATCCTCTTAGGAGTGAATCACTGCCTGGTCACATATGCTATCTTTGTTGACTTGGCCAAAGTCTTTAACTCTGTTGTCTAACCATGCACCCTTCACTTACCATTACTATCCCCTCACTCCCTCCCACAATTTTAGCTTCCCCCTATACGTAGTACTGCAATTTTGCATGTAGTTTTTTGCTTGCTGCACTTTACTGTTACAGTAGAGTCTCATTTATCCAAACCCCTTTTATCTGGAACTCCCTGTCTAATGGAATCTAGTCATGTCCTCCAGCAATCAACACATGTAAAGAGTAATGCTTCTGTGGTTATGTACTGTAATTGCTGGTCAGTTACAGTCATTTACAAGTTGTCAGTTGAATAGTTGCTGTCCCCAGCAAATTGCTACCTGTTCACAGGTGATCACACAGGCTTTTATAGAGCAATCTGATTGCAGTCTGATGGCAGATCTGTTTCTGAGTGAAGTACTGTAGTAGTATGTCAAAATGGAAATGTACAGTGCTAACCATAGCTTAGAAGCTCAGAATAGTGGAGCGTTTAGAGAATGGGGAGAAAACTATCTCCTTGGCAGCTGAATATGGTGTTGGCAAGTCCACCGTATTTGACATCTATGAGGCAAAAGAAAATCTGTGGGACTTTGCAAGCACAATGGAGTCAGAATCAGGAAGCAATGAGCATAAAAACATGAGGGCTTCAGCATACGATGAGAGCGATTCAGCCATTTACATTTGGTTCAGACAGGAGAGGGATAAGGGTACTCAAATATCTGATCCCTTTTTGAGAGAGAAAGCTCTGCAGTTTCATGAAAAGCTGGGGCATACAGCTCCCTTTACTGCTAGTGGCTGGACTGATTAAAAAATTTTTTTGGCATCTGTCAACTGAAACTGTGTAGTGAGAGGCTGAGTGCAGCGGATGAGGGAATTGCTCTGTTTGTAAAAAAAATAAATTACATTATAGTGGGAGAGGGTCTCATGGCACATCAAATTTACAATGCCAATGGGATTTACCTTTTTTTGGTGATGTTTGCCCAATAAGGCACTTGCCCACGGTGATGAGCCTAGGTTTAAAAAACAAAAAGAGTGGGTCACTATTCTTGGCTGCACAAATGGAAGCAGTACACACACACTTCAGCATCTCATGACTGGGACATCCCGTGAACCCCGCTGCTTTAAGCACATAAACATGGGCATCATCCCGATACATTATGCAAGCCAAAACAACAGTTGGATGGACTCAGTTCTTTTTAAAGTGTTTTTTTGCCAATTTTGTTCCTGCTGTTAAACATCATCTACTATCACCGTAGCTGCCAATGAGAAATATCCTGCTGGTTGCCAATTGCCCCGCTCACCCTGAAATCCCTCCTGTGAAAATCAGAAACTTATCCATCCAATGCATCTTTCTGCCCTCAAATGCAACATCTAAACTGTAGCCAGTCAACCAGGGGATACTGGAGATTTTAAAAATAAATTACCACTAGAAGCTGCTTCTGACCTTTCTGTCAGATGAAAATCAGAGCTTCTCAGTTAGTGATATAATTAAGCAGATCACACTGAAAAATATCTGCTACCTGCTGACAGATGCTTGGCAATCGGTATACCCTGAAACCATACAGAAATCATGGCAAAAGTCAGGGATTACGATTCAAGAGGAGGATGACATTGCAGATGAAGAAGAGGTGACAGCTGATGAGACAGCACTAATTGAAACAGAACATGTGGAGCTAAGTGTATTTGCAGCCACTCTACCCGGATCTCCGATTTCATCTGCGGAATTGGCTGAGCGGATGACATGTGCTCTGAGTGAGATGGGGCATAAAATTCATGGTGAGGACAGCATAGTAGCCCTTGTTAGATGCAGTCCTCCAGTTGCTGATTCAGAAGATGAAGAGGAGGCTGAGGATGCAATGACACAGCAAGCACCCATCACACACTCTGAGGCTGCGACTTGCTTTGAAAAATGTCTGCATTATCTCGAGAGGCAGTTCAACACCAATGTAGTGGACCTGATGCTCATCCAAAACTTGCATGCATGGGTAAGTAAAAAAAGATTTTCTGGACTAAAGCAGAAAACAGTGACTGATATTTCGGTAAAATTTAACATTGGTACATTTTGTTATTGTTTTCTGTTTCTGTCATTTTCTTCTGTTTAAGTTTGGAGGGTGAAAATGCATATTGCACAGGACCTAGCACTTTAGAAAGAGAAATATCTAGCATTGGTATAGTTTATTATTGTTTTCTGTTTCTGTCATTTTCTACAATTTGAGTTCTGAGGGTACATCTTATTTGAAGTTTATAAAATGTAAAAGTAAAATGCACAGCACTTAGCACTTTATGAGAAGGAACTTCAGGATAGGTGAAAATTCACACTGCAGAGGCGATGCACAGCACTTAGCACTTTAGAAGCAAGTACTCCTGGAGAGGTGAACTTGAATGGTGCACAGCAAATACTTTGAACAAAAAGTTATAAACCACTGATTTTTTTTTGTCTTGTTCTGCTTGCATGAACAGTTTTGAAAAAACAAGCTGTTTCTGTTGTTTTCCACTATTTATGTTTGGGATGAAATACAGTACTGTACTGTAAAGTTTTCTGTTGTATTTTCTTATTAAAATAAAATGCCTTTAATGTAACTTCGGTCCCACCCTCAGCATGTCTTCAATTGGAAAGCTTATGTATCTCATTTATCCAGACTCCTGTTTATCTGAGCAAATCGGGTGTCCCCCTGACAGTTCTGATAAACTGGACTCTACTGTATATATTTTATTTATAAGAAGCACTGCCTATGTAACTGATTATTGTCATACTTGCATAAACAGTACTGTATCCTCTGATCACTTTTTAATTTTGTTTTGTAGCTGCACTGTTGCTCACTCCCTGAAGAATCCTTCTCCATGACCCAAAATTCTTCTTCTCTGAGAAACAGATCTTCTTTTATATGACAGCCATCTTGTTGTTGTTTTTCAAAACAAATTTGAAAACCCATAAACATGATACCCTGGAGAAAAACAAACACATGCATCTAGGTAAACTGGACCAGTTTGGCTAAATTGTGGTGGGGTTCTTTTCAAAAAAGATCCTGAAATTTGGTTTTGGGACATCCCTAAAATTCTAAGTGGAAGACTTGGTGAGAGCTCCCAATTGTTCTTTTGTGAGTTGAAAATCTTATTTCCTGAATCTCACAAAAGAAGAAGCTGGGCTTATGAAAGAAGAGGGTGGGACTTATTTTTTCTCACAGTTCTTGCATGAGATCATACAGAATAACCATTCTTCTTTCATGAGATCTGAGTCTCATGAAAGAAGAACCTCTTCTCATCAAAAAAAGAGTTCTGAACTTCATTTTTTCACAGTTCTTTCATGATATCTCATGAAAGAACAATAGTTCTTTCATGTGATCTCACAAAAGAACTGTGAGAAAAAAACTCTAAGGTCTTCTCTCCTTTCATGAGCCTTCACTAAGCCTTCCACAAAGGATATCTTTGTCAGTGAGACTTTCCTGAAGTAGTGGGATGTGACTGGAGTCTTGCGGCCAGTATCAGTTGGAGCAGAGAGGTGTCAGGAAGAACAACACAGAACAATTATAGTTATTTAATATTGTTCTTTTGGAAGAAAAGGGGGATGTTCCTAAATATTGAAACCATAGCTGGAGTCATGTTGCTGGCTTAAGTTTGACCTGCCAATCCTCTGATCTCTCTATTATCTATCTATCTATCTATCTATCTATCTATCTATCTATCTATCTATCTAATCTATTTAATAAACAAAAGTGACTGCACCCAAAGGAACAGAGTCTATAAGCATTCAAAAGAAATTACAGAGAACAAACTGTTACTGACCCAGAAGCTGTTTTAATTTTGCCATTAAAATCCAGAATCCAGTGGAAAAAAAGACTTACTCATGCAGCAAAAGGATGCAGGAAGACAGCATATTCTTCTTGGTCCAATTGCCTAATCCATATAGTGCTGTTTTATATTTACACAGGAAAAAAATTGCTGGATTTCACTTAAATATAAGTAAACTGCAGATGGTATATACTCAGTTCCCTGGACTCTCCAGGCTAGGGGCAGCTGCTCGGAACCTGCTACAGTATTTACTTTTCAACTGCTGCAGTTGGCATCTGCAGTTTACTTTATTTTAAGTGAAAGCCATCAATTTTTTTCTGTGGAAATATAAGATGGTACTGTATTGATTAAGCAGTTGAGCTGGGAAGAATATGTTGACTTTCTGCATCTTTTTGTTGTATGAGTCTTTTTTTTTAACTGTATCTACTGGATATTAATGGCAACATTAAAACAGTTTCTGGGTCAGTTACAGTTTGCCCTCCATAATGTCTTTTGCTTACAGACTCTGTTCCTTATTATATTTGTTAAGTGGGTGAGTGCCTATCCTGGTATCGCTTCTCCCCCCCAGGTCCCCCACTCCATCTTCCCATGTGCTTTTTTTTTAAGTTGTAAGTGGACCTGGGTGCCCGCCCCCAGTACTGCTTCTCTTGCTCACTCCACTCCAGATGACCCACACCCTTCTTTTAATATATGTGGTGGCACTGGGGTGCCCGCCCCTGGTGCCACCTCAGATCATCATGGGACTAGGGTGCTCAATCCCCTGTGTTTTCTTGCATCCCTCGAAAATAATATGTCCCTCACTGATTTTTTTACAAGGTTTACCCAAATAAAAAGGTCCCTCAGTGATCTGGCACCCAGACCCCCATTCATCCCATAAAAATACCCCAGTCAGCACCCACCACCCCACACTCCTGCACACTCTCACTCACCTGAACATTTCCCATGATGTAAACCCACTGCCCAATAAAAGACATTCTTTGCTGCTAGAACCAACAACTGCAAAATGACAAAATGAAGTAAGTCTAATTTAATGTATTTCAACTCAGTTTGAACTTTGATTAATTTTTGTCATACTTTTACATTGAATTTTCAACATAATGTTTTTGGGACCCCTCCCATAAATGTCCTTCCATCACCATCTCTTGTCAAGTGTGTAATGTGATCTGATGCTAATTGATTACCTGTTGTTTACTGTCCCACACCTATGCATTGCTCCTGGGTTCCTCTACAGTTGCTCTTTCCTCAGTGTCATTCTTTATGTGCCTCCTCTCTGTTATGCCATGTATCACTGTTATCTTATAATTGATCTACTAAAGCTGTGTAACTTCTGTAACTTCTGTATAACCATGCACAAATTATGTAATTGCTATATGCTAATTGTTATGTGGACCACTCTGTTATATCATGTACCACTGCTATCCTTACATATTTGTATCTATTTAAAGCTGTGTAACTTCTGCATTAATGTGCACATATGCTGTAATTGTTATTATTATGTGCTAGTCCCTTGCCCATCCCCGGCTCGCACCTGGAAATGAGCCTTGGCTCAGTTTGCCTTTCCCAGTTACCTACTTTTAAATAAATAAATAAATAAAATAAATAAGTGTTGTGAAATTATTCAAATCTATCGCAAAAGGTGATTCTGCAGTCACTGCATGAAATCACCTTTCAGGTGGGATTTGAACATTTTCTCCACCCTTGTTCATGAGGTGGGGCCATAAGAAGGATATGTTAAAAATGTGGAGTCATTTTCAATATTTTGACCCCCAAACATTCAACATAGCCATTTCTTCACACCACCTCATGAACATGACAGCAGTCATTTTTCAAATCCTGCCTGAATGGGGTTTTCACACTTGTGGTACAAATAATGCTTCAACCATGATTTAAAAATCTCCACCTACTGGGATCATGAGGTGGAGTTATAAGAAGGCTATGTTGAAAATCTGTAGTAAAAATACTAAAAAACAATAAAGCTATGAGTGTACATTGACATTTTTCTATACTTGCTCATAACTTTGGTAACTTTTATTGTTTTGACCCGAATTTTCCATCTAGCCATTCTTTCTCACTACCTCATGAACATGACAGCTGTCATTTTTTTAAATCCTGATCAAAACGTGTTCTTGCACCTGTGACAAAAATGACGTTTTTGCAGTGATTTGAACATTTTCTCCTACTGGGTTCATGAGGTGGGGAAGTCTATGTTGAAGATTTGGTGTAAAAATATGAAGAAATTACCAAGTTATGAGTGAAGATAGAAATATTTCAATGTTCACTCATAACTTTGCTAATTGACAATATTTTTTTCCAAACTTTCAGCATAGCCATTTTTTTATACCCCATCATAAACCAGACACGTGTCATTTTTAAAATCCTAGATGAGATGTGGTTTTGCATTTGTGATGTGAAGTGACATTTCAGCCACTATTCAATAAATGTCTCATGTCAAGGTTATAAGGGGAATCATAAGAAGTCATAGCATGACTATCTTAAAAATTTGGGGATAAAATGAACAAAAAAATTGATAGTGTGTGTTGTGCCAGACTTTATCCCAGTGGCCAGTGCTTTGTGATCCCATGCCAATGAACTGAGTTCTGGAGCAAGCTCAGTCAGCCAGCTAGCTGGGATGAGGGTGGAGGCAAGGCACTGTTATGTGACACCTCCCCCACCAAGGAAGGGAGGGTGCAGAGTTGCTGGTCCAGGCACCATATAGAGAAAACAACTCTCTAAGCAAAGGGCCCAGCACCTTTGCACCCATGGGTGGCAGAGGGCCCTGTGCATTGTCTGAGAGATGAACTTTTTGCCATGTGCATGTGTATCTCAGCCACACCGAGGCACAGGGATCAGAAGGCCTTGCACTTTGATAGCCCACCAGACAGCCCCATGAATTCTTGACATCCCTTACTGTGAGGAAGTGCTGGGCCAGAAGGGCCCTGTACTTCTGTAGGCAGACAGAGCCTTCACCTGGCACAAGGCCCAGAGGGCCCTGTGTGTCTGCTTCTGTTCACAAATGTGGATACATTTCCGTTGTCTCAAAGAGAAAGGAACTTCTTTGCAAAACACTACATTAATGAACCATATAGGGTTCAACATAAAAAAAAAGTAGAGAAATGTGGAATATGGGTTTCCAACCTTAACTCCCTACCCCTTAAAGGCAGAATAAGAACAACACCAAACAAGCAACCACAAACAACCATCATCATCTAAGACAATCAACATACAATTGTTTCCAGATGACACAACTGCAGCAGCACTGATGTGCTACTTTTATGGATTTGTATCTGTAGCTACATAAACACACGCCCCATAGGAGCCGGTGTTTATGCAGCCCCACCTGGGTTGTATCTTGTACTGTGTGCATGAGTAAGTATGTGAGGCTGCAGAAGTGCAGGCTTCATGGGGGCCTGCACTTCTGTAAGCAAAAGACTTCATGAGGCCTGTGCCTCTGAAGCCAGAGGTACAGTTACATCAGTCAGGATGCAGCACACTGACACTGCAGTATATCACAAAAATGCTGCAGTATGCCAAAGGGAACAATGTAATTCAACAGCAATTAAGCCCTTTTGTGATATGTCATTTATTTCAAATTACTGCATTGCATCGTGACTGCCTCTGCTGTGATCAGGCATGCTGTATGAGGAAACTTGGTAGATGGCATGACATGTGAGGACATATTTTTCTATATACATCTGCATAACTGAAAACTGCTATCCTTTAAACAATTTCTAGATCTGCTGCTGAAAGCACTATACCCACATTGCAACAGTACTTTGGTTTGCATAACTGCAGGCTCCACAGAAGCCAGCCTTCTAAAGCTAGAAGTTGGTGTGTATGTCTTACAACTGTTGCTGAAGAGGCACAGGCCCCTCATGGACCTGCATTTCTGCAGACAGAAGTGCTGCAAATTTGGCATGATGGATTTTGTGGTGCTTGTACTTCTGCAACCAGAGGTCAGTGTGTATGTCTTACACCTGTGGCTGCAGAAGCACATGCCCATCAAGTGCGTGCATGTCTTACAGTGTGAATAAGTACTTGATGCTACAGAAGCTCTTCACCCATAGGAAGTGCACTTATGCAGACAAAAGAACTCTTGTAATTTGGGTATCATGAATTTGTATCTGTGGCTTAAGGGTCCTGTGCTTCTGCATACAGAAGCAGTGTTGTGATTTGAGTAGGGTGGATTTTTATCTGCAGTGACAAGACAGTGTGTATGTCTTGTGGTATACATGCTGTAGATACAAATCCATGAAGGTAGCACATCACTGTTAATGCATTCTGTCATCTAGAAACTGTTGTATGTTGTTTGTCTTACCTGTGAAGGATATCTAAGGTTGCTTGTATGGTGTTGTCCCTTTGCTGCTTTTTTTTTGGGTGGGGGGATAGGGCTTGAAACCCTAATACCACTTTTCCCTACTTTTGTTGCAATATGTTGAACCATAACAGGTGCATTAAAGCAGATTTTTTGCAAAGAATATCGATAAATAGTCATTTCAAAATTATCTCTTAATGCAGATATCAGGGCTGAATGACACAAAGTAAGGAAATGAGCAACATTACAGTTTGGAGTCTCGGGAATCTTGGCAAATTATTGGTATGGCATTCCTTGGAGTTGTCTAATGCCCAGAAAACAAACATTATCTTTTGTTTCCAGCAGGGCCCTGGGTGAATAAAGCTATGATTTATTCTGTTGACCACATGTAGTGACCAATACTTCTATACCTCCAGAGAGTTTATGCCTGTAAGGCAAATACTAGGAGCTGTACATTGTGCTTCAGACATGAGGCTTCAGGCTTGGGGAGGATGGTGGGCATTATGGTTGACCACCTCAAGGAACACCACACCACAGATTCACCAAAACTCCAAAGCCTAATGCTTTTCATGTACTTACTTTGCCTGAGTTGTGGTCTTCAACCTTAAAGTCTGCATAGGCATAGTTTTCTGCAATGTATATACATACTCATTGCAAAAAACTTCATTAATGCAACAGACAGGGTTAAACTAACAAAAGTAGGGAAATGTGGTGTTAGGGTTTCCAGCTCTGATACCCCACCACCACCCTGCAAGCAGCAAAAGGAAAAAAAATTACAGTTTTAGATCTCCTGAGTCTTGGCAAATAAGGCCAGGAATATTCCTTGAGGTTATCAACCCTAACACCCCCCCATTCCATCAGCAAATAAGCTCAGATGTGCAGACTATATGATAGTGGGGTGAGCATAAGGGTGGATAACCCCAAGGAAGAGCCCAGGGTGGATTTGTCAAGACTCAGAACAGCCAGAACTGTAATGCTTATTTCCTTTTGCTGGTTGCAGGGTGGGAGTGGGGTGTTAGGGTTGGAAACCATAGCAACATGCTTCCCTACTTTTGTCAGTTTAACCCTCACAGGTGCATTAACACATTTTTTTTGCAATGAACATCATTACTTTTTGACATAGTAGAATCATGTCATCATTCACGCAAGTCACTTCAGGACCTGTGTGAATACATCCATGTGATCATGGAAGTGCAGAGCCCTCTGGGCCCAGCACATCTATGGCTCAGTTTATCCAAATGTGTATGTGGGTGTGGAAGGGAAAGAGCACTGTGCTTCTGTTCCTTCAGCAAAGCAGTTTATGTGCTGCCATGTACTTTTTTCGTACTGATGGACCATTTTCAATTCTTATTTCATAGGGCCTTAGTGCTGTAGTAGTCATTAAGACCTTTCTACTGATTTATACATTGTCTGTTAATTCCAAAGATTGAGAGAGTTATACGTTGTTAAAGTTACCATGTTATTCTACATGAGTTTGTATTTGTTTTATTTTGTATGCTTTTTTTTACACAACCCCTAAATGTTGTGGGGGGGGGTGTTATGTGTTAGAGTTGTAGTACTCATTAATACCTTTATTTTGAAATATACATTATCCTTTAACTCCAAGTATTATCTGAGTTATGGCTTGTTAAAGTTGAAATGTGGGGAAAAAACAGACTAAATTCTTTTTTCATATGAAGGGAATCTTTTTTCATATGGCCCTATTCTTTTTTCATTTGGGCATATGAAAAAAGAAATTCGGGTAATGGAAACATATTTTAAAATGTGTTAAAAACACATTTCTGGGTGATTTTTGACAAAACTAATTGCAGTATCCACCTAACAGAGGCCCAGTTACCAAGATACATGTGTTGGTGTCACTGCAATATACCATATTTATGGGTTTTCAAAAGAATAAAAAAAAAACAGAAACAAGATGAGGACATATGAAAAAATATTTTTTTTTCTCATGAAAAAGGATTACCCCATACAAAACAGAATCTTTTTTTGGAAGGGCCAAGTCCTTTTTTTGGCTGGCACACTTAACCAATAGACTGTACTGAGCATGCTCAGAGCCAAAATGTCAAATCCTTATAACTCTGGAATGGATTAATATTTTTCCATCAAACCAATGAAGTGCACCACTCTGGCCCAAGACCCATTCTACCCTAAAAATGTCAGAGCAAAATTCTAAACTATCTGGGCTATAGGTGATTGAAAAAACAACTGAAAAAAAAAAACAACCTGATTTTTTCACTTATTTTGCTAACAGATCACAGAATCTGCACATCCAACTATAATGAAACTTGTCAAGTCAAGAGATCTTGCCTCCGAGACTGCACATGCAAACCTTTGCGCAAATCTGTTGAACAGTGGCAAAGCTATTAAAGTGCAAAGTAAGGGGTCTAACATTAAAACAACTTGCTTGACCCTAACTATAGTGGTGTTACCGCACCACTATAATATAAAGAGATAGAGCAAGATAGAGGACAGCAAAAAAGATAAGGAACCTCAGAATAATAGCTCTGCCATATATTGCAGCAGAGATCCTGAGTTAGGGGGAATGCACATTACTGTGCACGGTTTTAAAACTCCACTTTTGCCAGTGATAACTAGCACAGCACTGCCAGTCAGTTACTGCTGCCAGACATAATCTTAATCCAACAGTTTAATCTGTTTCAAAGTCAGCTGACATTCATCTGTATCTCCCTCCTCAGGGTCATACCTGAAAACAGGCAGAATTTGTCTAGTGCATTTACCCAGTCAACAAAAAATAAATAAAAATAAATAAATAAAATAAATTCAATATGCCAGTGCACCCACATGCAGCAGGAATGCAGTGCTTTGCATGGGCATGAGGTACTAGTTAGCATGCATGTGCAGCCAGCTTTGCGGCATGTTAACTGCACTTTTTAATATGGCACCTAAAGCATTATGACACACTGGAGTGCACAAATTACAGCTAGCACGGTGCAAAATGTGTTTGCATGGCACTATTTGAATACTAAAAGAGATAACTTTGGTACCGGTAGACTAAAACTAATGTTTTTTTTCAAACAAATGATAATTAAAAACTGTGTTAATGTGATGTTTTAGTGTTGCCCTAATTCCAAGCTATCATTTAGAAAAACAAAGTTTCTAGCTCTAATGTTTCCACAGTTCATGTTTTAACTTTATTTATTTGGTTTCTGTTGACTGGGTGGGTGCATTAGACAAAAAATTGCCTATTTTCAGGCAAGACCAGGGAGAGTTACAAACAATACAATAAAACAGTAATCACAATGTCACAAATTCAGTAACAACAACATAGGCTAGAAAATATATGATGAACATGAAACAAGCAGTGTGATGATATATGCAAATGCAGTAAGTGCAAAACTGACATGTGATAGAAAGGTAAGACCAGGTAAAACATTTATAATGGATTATTTACATGTGCACTTATCAATAGGCAGGAGAAGTGTTTGCGGAGATCTTTCTTAAAAGCCTGGTGAGACTTAAAGCATTTTAGAAGCATAGAAAGGGAGTTCCAGAGCTTGGGAGCAAATACTGAGAAAGCATGTTCCCCTATCCTGGTGGCCCAGTTATGGACAACCAGTAGAGATCGATCCATACACTGCAGGCCATAGGACTGTGAGGGGGGCTTAACTATGTTGGCTAGTGTGGCTGGTGTACCAGTTCTGATAACTTTAACAATTGTACAGTCAGTTGTAAAAAGCTGATATGAAGGTGGGGAGAGCCATACCAATTTCGAGTATAGGGTGCAGTCATGAGTAAGCCTAAGCACAGAGAGAGCAAAGCAACAGATGTTGTTATAACATGTTTCCCATTTATTTAGTACCCCCTTGTTTGCTTCCAAGTAAGGCATCAGCCCACAGGTGAGGCTAGGCAATAGGACACCCTGTGCAATAACCAGTCTAGTGGCTGCAGTTAGGGCATACCCAATTTTATAGGCTAGGCCAAGCTTTATGTTAACTGACTTGCAGGTAAGTGCCAGATGCAGGTTAAAGTCCAAAGCGGGGTCTAGGGTGACTCCTAGGTATTTGAAGGCATCTACTACTTCAAGTGTGGTTTCCCCATTACAGTGTATTGAGAGAACAGAGGGACAGGCCTTGATTCTTGGAACTGAGCCAAATAGCATAGAAAGTGTCTTTTTGGTGTTCATAAGAAGTCCATTTAGAGTTAATCAGGACTGAATGGAATCAAAATTATTATTTAGCTATAGAGTGATGTCAGCTATGTCCGAGACACTATACTACAGAATCATGTCATATGCATATAGTAAAGTAGAGCAAGAGCCAACTGTAAATAGCAGGTTATTGATTAACAAAGTGAACAGCAAGGGACCATGAATGGATATTTGAGGCACATCAATACTAGTGTGATTCAAATTGGATTTGACTCTATTGATTTCTACAAATTGCTGCTGCTAAGAGAGATAGCTTCCAAATCATGAAGCAGCTGCAGTTGAGAAACCCAGAATGGATAGTTTATGAAGTATGAAGGTGTGGTCCACATGGTCAAGCACCTTGGTTAAATTAATAAAAATGGTCCATGTAAGCATGCCTTTGTCCATGGCTCTCTTGATATCATTTGTAAATTGTGTGAGGGAAGTGGTTGTGCTGTGTCCACACTTAAAACAATGCTGTGCTGATGTTAGTAAGTTATGCAGCCAGAAGTGTTCTGTTACCTGGGAGGCCACCAGTTTCTCAAATAATTTGTCAAGCACAAATAGGGTAGCTATAGGGCAATAATTTTACAAGCACTTGATCTCCCCCCTTTTATGAATAGGAACTACTGTGGCTACTTTTCAGATCTTGGGAACTGCCCCAGTGTAAAGGAACAAACTGAAAATATATGTGACAGGTGCAGCTAAGAGAGAAGCAGCAATTTTAAGAAACCTGGGTAATAACCCATCAGACCCAGTCCTACCTCTGGCTGTGATATTCCTCAGAAGGCACAGTACATCAGTTTTAGTAACCATCCTTAAGTTACATAGAACATAGAAACATAGAATCAGATGGCAGATAAGGACTGCAAGTCCCATCCAGTCTGCCCATTTCTTTTTCTACCTTATAAATGTGCCATCGGCCTTTGCTCTGTCAATGGCCTACCTATTCATACTCATTTGTATTGCTACCTTATGCCTATCCCATGCCTGTTTGAAACCCTGCACTGTATTCATATCCACCACTTCCTGAGATAGGCCATTCCATGCATCCACCACCCTTTCTGTGAAAAATAACTTCCTCACATTACCCCTTAATCGGCCTCCCTCTAGTCTCATGCTGTGTCCTCTTTTCCAGCTATTTTTCTTATATTGAAACATGTTAGACTCTTTCACCTTGTTAATGCCCTTAAGGTGTTTGAAAGCTGCAGCAAAAGCAAACCAGATACTGGGCTGCATAACCAGGAAGACTACCTCCAGGAGGAGGGAGGGGAGGTGATCCTCCCTCTGTATAATGCCCTGGCTAGGCCACATCTTGAGTACTGTGTGCAGTTTTGGAGACTCCATCTTAAGAGGGACATAGCACTGCTGGAGAGGTTCCAGAGGAGGGCAACCAGGATGATTCAGGGCATGGAGGGTAGGACCTATGAGGGGAGCCTGGAAGAACTCAATTTGTATGCATTGGAGGAGAGGAGGGACAGAGGGGACATGATAGAGACTTTCAAGTATGTAAAGGGGATAAATAGGGGTGGAGCCAGGGAAGTGTTCAGGCTAAGAAGGGGGGAACTACCAGAGGGCACGAGTTGAAGCTGGAAGGGGGGACGTACAGGGGAAGCACAGGAGACACTTCTTCACAGACAGGGTGGTGGAACCATGGAATGCACTGCTTAGGAGTCTGGTGGAAGAGACCACAGTGGAAGGATTCAAGAAGGGTTGTGACAGGTACAGGGGGAAGCTGAGGCCAGGGAGGGTTACTTCTGTGGCTGGGGAGTGGAGGAGCAAGCTCCCAGTAGGGAGCTAGCTTCCCAAACAGACACAGTAGACCATGGGGCCTATTCTGTTGGCTTTTACTATGATACTATGATACTATGAATGTTTCAATCATATCACCTCTCTCCCTGCTTTGCTCTAGGGTATATATATTGAGCTCCTTTAATCTGTCCTCATATGTTTTCTGATGCAGTCCCTGCACCATGTTGGTTGCTCTGTTCTGGATTGCCTCAATTTGGTTAATGTCCTTGTGAAAGTGTGGCCTCCAGTACTGCATGCAGTACTCCAGATGGGGCCTAACCATTGTTTTGTAAAGAGGGATTATTACCTCCCTCTTCAGACTTGTGATACCCCTACTAATACACCCTAACATCCCTCTAGCCATACCTACTGATTTAGTGGTCTGCTTGGATGATTTCAGGTCATCGGTGATGATGATGCCCAAGTCTCTTTCTTCCCCTGTGACTGCCAGCAACTCCCCTCCCAGCCTAAAGGTGGCTTCAGGGTTTCTCGTCCCTATGTGCATGATCTTGCATTATTTGCATTAAACCCCAGTTGTCACTCTTCTAACCATTTTGCTAGTTTATCCAGATCTCATCTCATTCTGCCCACCCCAACTGGATCATCTAAGGTGTCAGGTTTTATTACATTGGTCATAGGTTTGTGAAATGTACTGGACAAATTTGTGTATTTGGAGAGGTCCCAGAATTGGGAGTTGAAGTCTTTAGTAATTGAGAAAATATAATTTTACAATTTACACCATCCAAGGTCATACCCAATATGGCAAGGTTTGCATCTTGTCTCATGAAAAACTTTATATGGCTCCAGAAACTACATGAGCCACTGACTGAAGACTTTTTGAGCTGCTTGCAGTATACACTTTTTGCAGCTCAAATTGCTTTCTTGTACTCATTTCTTTGTTGGAACCATCATGGCTCAAAACTTATTTTTAATTGAATGCTTTGAGTGGTGGTATCAAGCAAAATTTGTATTGATACAGGTTTCAGTTAACAGTATCTTAAATATTATTAATAATTGTATAAAGCTCAGGTATTTGTAGAGGTATTCATTGAAATTTATGGTCTCTTAATTTGAACTATTTGAGTATTCTAAATCTTTGCATTCCAAAGAGTGGAAACCATTATTTCAGCTCTCTGTTTTTCTGCTTTTTTGTTTATTATTTGCAACAATAAAGATGTTCATTTTTTTTGTTATTTTTTTTTACAGTGGGTATAATTTAATCAGGCACTGTATGTTCTGTGTTGCACCCTTGCATCTTTTATTGCACTAATAATTGGCAATGGAGTGTTCTCTTTAAAAAAAAATCTGTGTTAGTTCTGCTGTTACTTACACTGTTGATTATCTTTCGTTGAGTGCTATTCAGTACCTGCATATGTTATTAGAGGAATAATGCCTGACAGGTGGGTGTTATGCTGGGATAATGTCCCACCTCATGTGGTTGGGCCCGAGGCCACTGTCTGAGGATGTCCAACACCCGAGAAGGGATGTTATCCCAGCATAACACCCACCCTGGAGGGCATTATTCCTATTATACAACGGCTTGTTGTTATATATAAAATAAAAAAAAATCATTTTAAATTTTATTAGTGTGAAAAAATATGTTTGTTTCTTAAGAGGAGATGCAAAAAAAGAGAGGCTCCATAATGTCCATAATGATGGCACTAGGCCTGTGAACAGCAGGGATGTTATGCCAGGATAACATCCCTGCTGTGATGGCCAACTGACCAATCAGAGCCCAGGATTCTTTCTTTCCATTGTATAATCTATTATGTTCCACGTATGTCTGATGTACTTTTTGTACTTATAACATTTTGTTTTTCAATAAATAAAAGAAAAACATTTTTGAATGATCTTTCTTTTAAATCAGTTTAGTTTTTTTTTTAATTTTAAGCGTTTGCATGATCCTTTGCCAATAATAGGAAAATTACAATTCCCTAAATTACTGGGTCTAGTATGTAGATGACATGATGGCATTCAATGAAATGAATCATAACCTTTTCTAATTTCACAGCAAGGTCACTAGTACACTAAAATATAATGAAAATTAAAAAAATAATTATTTAATTTTACATGTGATTATCTGCTGCTCAAATGTTTAGAAAGGCAGGCAAATAACTAACTTAAAAATCATATACAATTTCTGCATATTAAGGGTAATATGAAAATGCATTCAAAAGATACTATACAACCAATATTTGAACCACATTAGATCAAGTAATGTTTTATTTTAAATGAGTGCACATAATCAAAAGTACTGTAACATGTTAACTAATTATATTTTTATAAAACTGCTAAAATTCCCCACTCTATGGTAACCTGGTTTACCACAATTAACACTTGATCAAAAATGTAAATTGCACCACTATTATGGACAATGTGTCTGTATGATAAGAGAAATACCTTCGGAGAGATCCCATTGAGCAGCAGGAGATAGCCAACCTAGTTTGGAGTACAGGATACAGTGAGGGCAAAATGTTTGCAGGCAAGGGCAATTGACAGATATTGTCATAAGCCACATCCCATTTTTGCAGGATTGAAATCAAGGCATTAGAAAAAATAGGCAGGCCCTAGGATAATTTGGGGAGTAGGGGATCATGGGCAACAGTTATATTTTTGGATGGGGAGAGATTTAAACTAGGTCAATAGACAAGACTAAGTCTAACATTAACTGCCTTACACGTGGATGGCACGTATAAAGAGAAATCAAGGGAGGGATCAAGTGTCACACTCAGGTATTTAAAGGAATTTGCAGAGAATGGGGGGTGCCGTTCTCACAAACCACACAAAGTGGAATCTGGATGATTTTTAACAGGTGTGTGGTTCTGAGCAGCATAATGTGTGACTTAGTATGGTTCATTAATACCCTATTCTCATGGAACCAGGTTTTAATGGCCTTCGGGTCAGCTGACATGGCTGTATTGATATCAGCCATGTTTTGGGTACTGGTGAAAAATACCAGGTCATCCACATAAAAGAGAGGGCTACTGTTGGTGAAGCAGTAGTGAATACAACTGATGCATAGACAGTAAAGGGGTGACCCAAGTATGGAGCCATGGGGGGCACCAGTGGCAATGGGGAGAATGTCAAATAGAGAGGAACCAAAATTGACATGCTGCTGTCTGTTGGTTAGGTAACATCTGAACCAAGGTAGGGCATAATCACAGATTCCCAGCTTGCTTATCTTGCTACAGGGTAGGGAGTGCTCAATGTGAGGTCTATGAATACAGCACCAGCCAGCTTACCTTTGTCAAGAGAAGTGGAGATACTGTTGGTTAGAGTGAACAGTACAGTAGTGATACTATGGTTCTGGCAGAAGCCATGCTGGGCTGGGCTGGGGAGAGGAGATTGTGGGTAGAGAGATAACAGGTGAGCTGAGGGAGACAAATGTTTCCAGAACCTTGCCAAGAATGGGTAGAATGGCAATGGGCTATAGTTACTATTAATTTGTTATTACATTTTTTAAACACAGGCAGTATGTGAGCCAATTTCCAGATAGTTGGTATAATAATAATAAATAAAACTTTCTTTTTATGGCGCCTTTCCAAAACCAAGGCACTGAACAGGATTAAAAACAAACAACATATTACACCAATTACAACAGCTTGATTAATACATAATCATCTGAACAAACATATAAAATTCAAATCAAAACAACTACTCAGTCACCAAATACTTGGTGCCAGAGATGAGTTTTTAGGGCTTGTTTAAATCCCTCCACAGTTGTGCACTCACGTAACTTGCAGGGTTCGGAATTCTAAAGAGAAAGGGCCACATGCATAAATGCCCGGGCCCCAGAAGATTTCAAACACACTCTTGGAATCTCTAGCAACCCCTCACCAACTAAGTGGAGTGATCGCCCAGGGCGGTAGGGAAACAGAAGCTCTTTCAGGTAGTCAGGGCCCTGTCCATGTGGGGCTTTGTAAATCAAAATACTGACTTTAAAGGTGATCCACTATTGTACTGGCAGCCAGTGCAAACCATGCAGCACCGGAGAAATATGACAGAACCAAGAGGTTCCTGTCAGGACCCAAGCTGCTGCATTCTGCACTAGCTGCAAACAGTGGATTTCTATCCCAGAAAGCCCTAGATACAGGGAGTTGCAATAGTCCAAGTGGGAGAACACAAAGGCATGAACCAGTGTATGAAGGTCGCCAGACAGAACAAGGTGCCTAATCCTGGTGATATTCCTCAGATGGTAAAAAGAAGTCTTGATAATGGCTTATCAAAGATTACCCCCCGGTTACGCACTTGTTCAGAGGCTGGGAGTGGTAAACCCCAAAGGAATAATCCCGAGGGTGAACGTACCTTGACCCCCCATCCAGTGTCCTGGGTCCATGACCAGCACTTCAGTCTTTCCCAAGTTCAACTTCAACCAGCTCAAATCCATCCACTCCTGGATTTCCACCAGGTAGTTATTGAAGACTTGAGAAAGTTCCATTCTGGCTGGGTGCAAAAGAAAGGTATAGTTGAGTATCATCAGCATAGCAGTGAAACCTCAGTCCATACCTCCTTACAATGTCTCCAAGGGGCAGCATATACATTGTGAACAGCATAGAGGACAACACTGGTCCCTGAGGGACCCCACAAGACAGAGGAATTGAGTCTGAGGAATAAATCCTGGACACCACCCTCTGAGTTCTTCCGGTGAAGAAAGATGTAAACCACCTGAGGACTGTACCAGACAGGCCACAGATGAATCTCAGATGATTGAGCAGAACCCCATGGTCCACAGTGTCAAATGCTTATGAGAGATCAAGGAGAACCAGGATGGAATGGTTCTTCCAATCTCTAGCCATCAGGAGATCATTGAGCACCTGATCCAGCTCTGTCTCTGTACTATACTTCTTTCAGAAACTGGACTGGAGGGGTTCATAGCTGTCATGGATGGTCAAATGGTTCTCCAGCTGTACGGCCACTACCTTCTCAACCACCTTCCCTTAAAAGGGAAGGTTGGAGATTAGTCTGTAGTTTGCATGGCAGTTTGGGTCCAAGGAAGCTTTCTTCAGGAGGGGTGTTACCACCACCTCCTTCAGGGAGCTAGGAAACTCACCTGTTTCCAAGGAACACCAAACTATCTGTGCAAGGACTGGACCAATGGAGTCAATACAACCCAAAATTGGGGAAGTTGGTCCTGGATCCAAACTACAGTATGTAGGGCGCGCATCCTGGACAATCCTCATGACATTCATGAACTCCGGGTGGTCGAAGGTACTCCAGGAAAGCTGGAGGCCAGTGGCCAAGCACTGGTCATAATCAGTGCCCATAGAGTGTGCTGGCTGGAGAGCTGCCCTGATGTCAGCTACCTTAGTCGCAAGGAACCAAACAAGTTCATTGCACTCTATTTGTGAAAATGCTTTCCAAACTTGCAGACAAACCAGGTTGCACAGCCTGTCCACAGTTCAGAAAAGCTGAGCTGATTGGTTCTGAGTGACTACAATCTCCCCGGACAGGAACTCTGCCTTCTTATGGGTGATTGCAGATTGATAGGCTTGGTAATGGTCCATCAACCTAAGGTGGTCGGCATCGAGGACAGATTTCCACCAGCAACGCTCTAACATTCTTCCTTGTCACCACATCTTCTTCAAGGTCCCATCAAACCATGGAGACTGAGAGTGAAGGGATAGAGGACGAACATGGACAGGAGCAACGACATCCAGGGCAGCTGCAATGGCTATATTATAGGCCACCATGAGGTTCTCTGGGTCACTGTTTGCAACTGGAATGGATGATAGGTCAAGCACTGCTGTAAGGCCTTCAGAGCTAATATCTCATAAGAGGTGGTATTTGACCATCTCCACAGGGGTAGGCCTTTGAGGGGGGGTGTTAAAATTGAACCCTGTGGTGCAGTGATTGGACCATCTGACTAGGTCCACCCCCAGATCTGACGCTTTGATCCCCAGGAGGAAGACTAAGTCAAGGGAGTGATCATGTTTGTGGGTAGCAGTCGTAACTACCTATGTAAGGCCCAGAGATGTCATCAACTGGAGGAAGTGTTGTCCAAATTGCGAGAGTTCATCATCAACCCAGGCATTTAAGTCACCCAGCACCATCAACCTGGGAGACTCAAATCCCATGCTGATGACTAAGTCCACCACTTCCTGAAGGAACCATTTCCCATCCCCGGGTGGATGATAGATGAGGATGATCCTACAACTTACATCTGCTATCACAGTACACTCAAATGACTCAGCCTCCTCAAATGGTATACTCATGAGGCCCAAGTCAGTCTTGAAACAGACCGCAGTCCCCCCCCCATGATCCATTCTCAAGCAGTGAATCACAGAGTAACTGGCTGGAATTGTGGCCTTTAATACAGGGCCAGAGTTCTCATCCAGCCAGGTCTCGGTGATGCAAGCCAGATCCACTGAATTTACAAGATCTGCAATAATTGCAGTCTTGTTTTTAATGGATCTGACATTGCATAACACCGCTTGAGTTGCATGATCTTCTGGGGCTGCCCAAACTACTTGCCCACCCAATTTGGTGGTGCCCTTGTGTATGGAAACCAGACACAGAGGACTGCCATCTGGATTCCATTTTGCCCCAGGGCATCTTCTGGACCCTACAACCCCAATGTGATGGTCCCGCTCATTCAACCTCCACTGTTCACACCCCCAACCCCCCTTCCCCAAAATGCAATACCCAGTGCTCTACAATGCTGGTAGGTGGAGAAATGTAAGGGGGGGAGACGAAGGGGTGAAGGGAGCAAAGGGTGGAGGATGAATAGTGCATGACCATGGGGGCAGGCCTCCAACACATTCCGATGACCAAATTAAACAAAACCTAAAACCATACAAGTTTAACACTAAACATAAAATAAACAAAACACCATCCCCCTAACCAAAACCACAATAATTAAAATAAATAAAATATAATATCACAATCTTTAAATCTAAATCAGCTGGCAATTTAAATACAAGGAACCACACAGAACAGAAAATCCTCAGAGTTGCAAAAGGTCATAGTAATAGGGAAAGAGAAACCAAAATTTCCAGTCCCTGATGGATCTCTCACTTCCAGGGAGACAAAATATCTGTCTTCCAGGGCAAGACAGATAAAAAATCTTAATGGGTTCTTCAAACCCCTTAGTCTTACACACCAAGAGAAAAGCCAGTCCAAATATTTTGGAAAATTCGCTAGGAATAAGTCAAGGAAGTGTAACCAGTCAGCAGATAAATTGCAAGTAAAATGAAATCAGTGACCAACGAGCTCTCCCCAGTCCGGGCAAAACCAGTTGACTTCAATTCCACCACTACCTTTCACATAATAGATGAAAAGGTCATTAATAACATAGAAGTTTTAAGGGAAAAAAAATAATATACAGGGTACTCGGACCACCCTCCAAAGTCTGCTGCACTGGAAAAAAGCCAAGCGATATAATCCCTGAGCACAGATAGTAACCAAAGTGCCACCATAGTAGAGGAAAAACAGGGGTGAGAAATCCACAGATACAGCCACAAATCCACAGTCCATAGGAAAAGGAAGCAAAGCCAAACTTCAATATCTTTGGCAGCACTAGCCACCACCAAAGAATTCCATAGCCAGCACTGAATGAAGGAGTTAAGTGCCTCTGGCCACCCCACCAGGAGACCCACTATTCTCCCCCTGAACCCACGACCAGTGGGTACAGACACCCGAAGAGTCAGCCTTCAACCGACGCCCCCAGGTGACTTAGGGCAGCACCGTATTCCCCTGCCAACTCTTTGGTGGTCGGAGATAGGCGTTCCTGCCCTGGACTCGGGCACAGTTAGGGAAAGCAGACCCACAGCAGGCAACTGTAGGCCTCACCCCTAGATCTCAGGCAGTCACAGCAAACAGCAACCTCTCCACAAAGTCAAGTTAGGCCAGATCGGCAAACAGGATCAAAAAATACTGCAGAGTAGACAAAAATTAAAACTCTTCACCCCAACCTCCCATGACAAAAAGCAGTGCACTAGGTAGCGGTGATACCAGTTCCAAAGCTGCAGAAATTCACAGCAATAAAACAGTCATTTGGTGACTCTCATTCCTCCGTTCCTCGGTTTCAACTGATAATCCAGGAAAGGCATAAAATGCAGAATAACCCAATTTATAAAACAAAAGAAAAATAAATAAAAAAAAGAACTTACAACATAAATAAAACTAAAAAATGAAATAAAATCCCTCTAGTTTTAGCTCATGCTGACTGATGGCAGACCCAGCATGATCGCCATCTTGAATATATAGGACCCTTTCATGTTCTCCTTATGGTGATAGTGATGAGGGAAAGACTGAAGATTCTAACAAGTGGAGGAGCCAGTTCAAAGGTAGCTAGACTGGGAAGTTTGGTCTCAGTTCCATTAGATCTGGCAGATTTAGATTCAGAGATAAGCCACAGGAATTTATGCACCTCAAGGATGCTTATTTATTATTTGTTATTTGACTATCAGACACCAAATATACATTACAACAAATGTTATCATTTACTGGTGAGAATAAATACTTGTTTTTGATAGTGACTGGCTAATGTCAACTACCTGCATTGTTTAACACTAAGCAATACTGATCACTACTAAGCAATGTAGATGCAGATGCAGGCTAGTAGTTAACAACTATTATAACACCCAGAATAAACAGTGAGCAAATTACGGGTAGTCCAATGATAGAAAAAAAATGCACAAAAGCACTTTAAATATGCAAAAATAAGAACATTCATTTTCCAACTGAGTATTTGCAATAAAGTGCTGTGTATACATTAATATCATAAACTATCACCAAAAATCACTTTATAGTGCTTTCAATCACATCCAAATCATAGGACCTACCTCAGTCCAATGCGCCAGCCACTACAAACCTCTATGCTTCGCAAGTACGGCTTCCTTAGGGGTGCAGTTCTGTTGCCCCTTCCATGTACATATAATTTAAAGTGCATATGGAAACTAATTACATACAATTAATTATTTAACAGCAAGCTCACATTACCCCAATTTTAAATGTATTATAGCACCCCTTTTATTGGCTAATAATTAACTATTGCCTCCATATAGAGACATGTATGATAATATATTATATATATATATATATATATATATATACATATATATAAAACATCATATTATTAAACTATACACTGTTTTCTTTTACAAATTTGATCTATGTTTTTAAAAAAACTTTTTTGCTAAATAGTGTGAAGTCACTATAAATATAGCTCTTATCTGGTAACACGGAAAATTACATACACATAAAAAATCCCAACATCAATCTGTGTAATATGTATACTTAATTGGGTTCCACAATTCAAATGCCTGCTTGAACTAAAGTTGATAAAAGTAAAAAAAATAAAACATCAGTAGTTAAAAACTAGCAAGAGGAATGTGGGGCTAATGTGTGGAAATCAGTGAATCCTATGCATTAAATTTTAAGGCAGGAGTATCCAAAGGATGCACTCGCTGCTATTTATAAATTGGATATGATTCTAACTTGTTAGAGCTTTTCCGTCTAACTGTGTCTGTATTTTGTGTCTGAAAAAATAAACAATTATGGAAAAATATGGTAAAACTCACACTTATGTGAATTTTCACTGTCAAATTTGACTTATTGTTACAAATGGATGCCTTTTTTTGAAAATAACAGCAGGGCATCTCAGACACAGTTAGTTGAACATAGACAGAGGCACTGCATGCATTTGTGTCCATGTCCAATCTAGCTGAAAATCTAATACTGTATTGTGGCATAAGTGATGCAAATAACATTTTCATGAACTGTCTGCCACAAATGGAGACTTTTTGTTGCAAACAGATGCATGTTTTGAAAATCAGAATAGGGCTATAAAGACACCATTGGTCAGAAAGCATTTTGACCATGCTTGATCCTTTTGAATATCTCACCCACTTAATTGTATAGAGGTGCTGTTAACTGATTCATCTACAAACTAAATAAAAAATAAATTAAAAGGTAGATCCATGAGCTATATATCCCATCTTAAAGGATGGCTAGGGTAAATAAAACTACACACATCAACAATGTTTAACCTTAGGCACAATTATACAGTATATAGTAATTTCTACCAAATGATTCTTAATCAAATGTCTAAAGTTAAAAATAGTAGGTACTCAAATAATTGATAAAGGCAAGGAATCATTGACTGTGAAGTTTAAAGTTTTGCCACAAAGTCTAGAATCTCACGGCCAAAATTCCGCACTCCGTGGCAAAATTCTGCACTTCATTGCAAAAACTTTGCAATTTGGGTGAAATTGAAATTCCTCATGTCTGGGGAAGCTTCACAAATCTCCACGAAGTGCAAATATTTGCCACTTCATGCAAACTTTGCCAGCAAAGTTATACTTCACCACATCTCTATTCATAAGAGACTACACTATCAAGAGTGAGGCCTAAGGCCCAGACATTCAAATCTTTGCCACGGGGCTAAACTAGCACTGCCTAGTGGGCAAACTTAGCCCAGAGCAAAAAGCAAGTTATATTCAAAAGGAATGGCCTGGGGCAAACAGCCTCTGAATATAGCATGGGAAAGAGGCTGGGTAAACTGGGCTGGGAGTACAGGGCAAACATAGCCCTGGAATAAGACAGCTCTGATTACAGCAACCAGGAAGCGCAAACCACAACAGTAACACAGTGCACAGTTACATGGAGGTAAGTAGAGGTAAACTATGTGGCCAATGTGTGTGCCAGCAAATGCGTGGACCCAATACAGCTGAAGGCAGCAGCGCATGTGAAAGGACAGTGTAGAAAACTGTATAATATTCCATGAACCATTAGCACTGCACTAACACGTTTGCATGGGCTTAGTGCAGAGCTAAGCCATTTTCCCAGTGCAAACATGTTTGCCAGGTGCTCAACTTTGACATATTCAAATGTGACATGCAAATGAGCCTACCTAGGCAGTCTCTGGGAAAACATCCAGATTAGCATCTCACTATGCCCTAATTTGTATGCAGTTTGCCAAGAATTACTGCAGGGTCCCACCTATAGGTCAGTCTGGAAGTACAGGGGCTGGCCAGGTCTGGCTGCAGCTCCACCTGTAGGTCAGTCTGACAGTGCATGATGGTAGCTGCAGGCTACATGTCTGCAGTACAGTATAGCATTGTGTACCCCAGGGGACGACACAGCATAGGCACAGGCGGTGGTGATGCATGCAATTGTCACACTGTACGGCATGCTACAGTGCACAGCAGACACCACAGTAGCAAGGGGGTCAGTAGTGTGAGGGACACAGTAATGCCTATGGTGTGTAGGGTAGTGATGACCACTGCACTGTATACAGTGACAAGCCCACCTTGCAGGTGTTTACTGACAGTGGACATTACTGTCACACTGTTGTGTGACCCACAGGTGCTGCACCTTTGGCATGGGATGCTCATAGTGACATATACATGGCCGGCTGTGTGTGCTGTGGTGTTTGTACAGCTGTGTGGTATGTGAAAGGGGGAGGAATGTACGATTGGACAGGCACACTGGTATTGGGGTATTCCCAATACTGACCCATGTGCACATCGTGCTGTGTCCCAGCCTTGTGACCACACCCAGCCTGTGGTGAGGCCTGGCCACCCATACACAGTCCCCACAACACCCACCATGCCCACAGTGCTACATATGTGTGCTGGCATCTGTTGTTCACCACAGACGTATGATCCACAGGTGTGTGCTGTATGGCCACACCACCATGGTGGCCCCCAGGGCCCAGGTCACCACATACTGCCTGGCATGGCTGGGACTGGTGGCAGCTGTTGGCATCATTGTGGTGCCATCAGTGAGCAGCATGGTTCCTCCATGTCTGGCCTTTTCTCTGTGTCATAGTCATATGTTGGGGTCGTGCAAGGCCGCGATAAAGCTGTGTTAATCCTGTGCAATGCCACAATGTTACGCAAAGCTGGATTGCCCATGGTTAAGACCAGCTTTTCCTGGGCGGTAATTTGTACTGTGCAAAGGGTCATGCTAAGTCATGCAAAACCACTTTGCATGGCACTAGTTGCTGAATATAGCAGTGTACCTGTATTCATGTTCAGTTTGCCCCTTGCACATATTATGATTTTGCCCAGTGCTAATGCATTTGTGCATGCTATTTGTCCTTTTGAATATGGCAGACCCACGCTAATCACACGCTAAACCCACGCAAACAGTTTGTGCACCACACAAAGCTTTGAATATCTGGGCCTCAGTGTTTAAAGGTGGGAAATTGTTCATTTGATATGCTCTTAAGGATCTTCAGAGAAATAGAGCATGTAGCAGCCCATTTTCTTTTAGGGTCAAAAAAACAACATTGTTTTTGTTTTAGACATACTGAAGAGTATCTTATGAATAAAGAACCAGTTTTGTATGTTGTCAGAATCTTGTCATAATATCTCAACCAAGAGTAAATGTTTGGGTCACAAGTAAAAATAACAACATTGTCAGCTTGAGATTTTCAGTACTTTTAAATATTAGATGAAGGTTATTCAAAACCAAAGTAAGTAAAATGGGTCCAGAATAGATTCATGGGGAGCTCCAGTGTCCAGGTAGACAAGTGGAGAAAAAAACAAACAAACAGTGGAGATCCTAAAACTTTCCAATTTACCAAGTAAGTAATTGAAAACCTACATAACCACATCCCTGGACAAACTAAGGGTACCCAGCAATAATGATAGCACTTCATGATTTACCAAACTAAAGCCTTACTGAGGTATATATAGACAGCAGAAACACAATGTCCTAAATCACAGGCCCTGCACACTTTCTGTGTAAATCTCACCAAAGCTATCATAGTACTGTGTCCAGGTCTAAATCCGTTTTTTGCAGGTGACGGAATTTCATATTTGGTAAAATATTTGATCAGTTAATTAAATACTATCCATTTCAATATTTTTATCAAAGAAGGCAAACAAGATGTCTGTTTATATCTGTACTTAGCAGGGGTCATCTAATTTAAATATAGGTACAGTATGACAACTGCCTGCTTCCAAATGGAGGCAGGATCTGGGGCCACTATCCATATTGGGTAGTGTACAGTTGTCCAGCACAGAAAGAGGTGATGGACAAGGCACTTGGGTACTCTATAATTAGAATGGCAAGCAAGAGGGATGTACTGCTAGTTGCTATTTTCAATCTTCCAGATGTGTAGTAGAGCCTACCAACTGTGGCTTTGGCAAGGAGCACAGTCATCTTTCACACCCTACAAGGGGCTTTTCTCAGGCAGTTAATAAATGAACCCACTAGAGATGGTCAAGTGCTGGACCTGGTACTTTCTAACAGGGACAGTATTGTAGACATCACAGTGGGCATTCCCATAGGTACCAGTGATCATCATACATTGTGGTTCAACATAAAGACAGGAGCACAGGCAAATCACATGGTGACGGGGGTACTGGAATTTAGCAGGGCATATTTTAAGGAAATGGAAGACTGTCTCAGAAACTTCCTAAAGGGGAAGGTTGCCAGGAAGAAGTAGAAGCACAGTGGAGAAAAGTAAAAGAGGGCATAACTAAAGCAACAAACCTATGCATGAAGGAGATGAGCAAAAGCAGAAGGAAAAAGAGAATGTTAATTGTTCTCCTGGGAAGTGGCAAGGGTGGTAAAAGAAAAAAGGGTTGCATTCAAGAGATATAAGGAAACACAGAGGAAGGAAGACAGGGAGGTATACCTAGCAAAGCAGAAAGAAGCAGGCAAGATTGTGAGGGGAGCAAAGGTGCAGACAGAGGAAAGGATTGCCAAAGGGGTCATTAAAGGGATATGACTTTCTTCAGGTACATACAGGGTAAGTGAGAAAAGAAAAGCAAGAGGAGGGCTAGTAAGGATTAGAAGGGTTGAATGGGGAGACTGTGTAGAAGAGGACCACGAAAAACTTGACATCTTAAATGGATACTTCTGCTTATTTTCACAGTGAAGGGAGGAGGGGATGGACCACCATGGAGAAGCAGAAATACGGAGGTTGAGATGGACCCAAGTCCATTTTCAGAGAAGAGTCCTAAAAAGACTTGCAGTCCTGAAACTGGACAAAACCATGGGACCAGACTGGATTCAGCCCAGGGTACTAAAAGAACTCAGGGAGATGCTAGCTATACCATTGATAGCCTAGAATCAGGTGTCATTCCAGAGGACTGGAGAAGGGCTAATGTGGTCCTTCTACATAAAAGCTGCAGCAGGAAGGAGCCTAGCAACTAGAGGGCAGTCCATCTCACTACACTGGTGGGTTAATTAATGGAAACACTACTGAACAAAAGACTAGTAGACTACCTTGAATCCAATGGGCTGCAAGACCACAAACAGCACAAATTTTCAAAGAGGAGGTCATGCCAAACACATTTAATATATTTATTTAACTGGGTGACCAAGGACATTGATCAGGAAGGGCAGTTCACATGGCTTATTTGGAAATTAGTAAGGTCTTCTACCTGGACCAGCACAAGAGGCAGATTAGGAAATTAACCAGAATAGGAGTGGGATCCAAAGTGGTAAACTGGGTTAGAAATTGACTAACAGACAGGGGACAGAGGGTGGTGGTTAGGGCACTCAATCTCTGAATCAGAGAGTGATCAATGGAGTACCACAGGGCTTGGTACTTCATCAAGCCCTCTTTACTATCTTTATAAGGGACATACTGTAGCAGAAGAACTGGAAAAGGAAGATATGCCTTTTTGCAGATGACACTAAAATATGCAATAGGGCGAACAGTCAGGAAGGGGTGAACAAAATGTGCAGGGATCTTAGGAAACTCAAGAAGTGACCAAAAACATGTCAGTTAGAGTCCAAAGCCAAAAATAGTAAAATCATGCACCTAGGGCACAGAACCCTCAGCTCTGAGTATAGGATGGGTGTAGGTACCAACAGTCACTAGACAGGAAAGGGACCTCAGGTTTATTATATCTGAAGCCCTCAAGGTTGTAGGGCAGTGTGATAAGGCAGTGGCTAGGGCTAGTAGAATGCTGGGGTGCAAAGGGAGGGGTATCTACAGCAGGAGGAGGGGAGTGGTATTGCCATTGTATCACTCACTGGTGCAATCACACCAGGAGTACTAAGTTCAATTTTAAAGGCCATACTTCTGAAAAGACATATACAGGGTGGAGGTGGTTCAGAGCTGGGCAACTAAGATGGTGTATATAGTTTGCTTGAGAAGCCCTATGGGGGAGACTGAGGGATCTAAACATGTACACCCTGGAAAAATGGAGAGAGAGGTGACATGATAGCAACCTGCAAATACCTCAAAGGTTTCAACAGGGTGCAGTTGGGGCATCTCTTTCACATGAGAACAAACACTAGGACTGGGGCCCTGCAAAGAAGCTCTTGGTAGGGGAGTTCAAGAGTAATGTGAAGAATTATTTCTTCACTGAAAGGGTGGTAGATGCCTAGATTTGACTGCCATCAAAAATGGTGGAGGCTAGAACAGCGGGCACATCAAGCATGCAAGGGATAGACATAAGGGTATGTAAGATAGGATGCAAGGAAGTGGGAGTATTGACAGGGACCAGATAGGGTCTGCAGAGACAAAACAGGCAGATAACATCTGAGCAGACTTGGAGGACCAAACAGTCTTTTTCTGCCATTAAATCCTATAGTTGTATGTTTCTAAATTTCATGTACTTGTCTGTAATAAGAGTGAAAACTTTACAAAAAAAAATGTGATGGAAGCAACCAAGATATCACTAGCTATATTTATACATTTAAAATCCACCAGCAATGGCATAGGACTTGTTTTAGAAAGATATTCTTGAACATCAGAGAATTTAAATATTTTTAAATAAAAATCAAGGATGCCAGAAGCAATACCAGAAGATTGGGTTCAGAAAAAATATGAAATCAATAGATCCATTACCAGGCAATTATGTAGCCAGGTCTACAAAAAAATAAATAAAACCACATAAAATATCCACAGGGTTGTTAAAATAATGTACTCAGTTGATACCACACTGACACTGGATTTTTTGTTTTCTACCATGCATTTCATCAAGGAGATCCCATGTAGTTGCTGCTGCAACTCTGCCAGATTGTTGCTGTTTGTCTGAAACAACAAAGCTGTTGTTCAGCCCTTCTAATAAGGGACTTGCACTTATTCCTCAGCAGTTTATAATAGTTGAAGAGAGGGCATCCTTATACTTTCTAAACACTGTAAATTTTCTATTTCTCTCCATCAAGTACTGCAGGACCCCTAGGGGTAAATCCACTTTTGTTTGTCTCCATGCATCCTTAGTTTTCTAGCAGGAGCAAATTTGTTCCAAATGCTATTAAAAACAGCACACAATGCAGGATATACATTCTCAATATTTACAGTGTGATCCAGAAATAGTCAAACGTGGGCTAGTAATGCATCCTGAAAAAAAAGACATTGATGGTATTAAAATTTCTGGAGTGTAAAAATAATGGGGAACTCTTGGCCTCACAGTGCACCACCAACAGTATACAGGAAGCTACAATTACACTGTGTCCTACTTTTAAACTTTAACTAGGCACTTGGGTTAAATCCCAATGCTGACACTGTGGTGCTGCACGAGGGGGTGCTGCACTCCCGAGGTGCAGTCTTTCAGATGAGACATTAAACTGAGGTCCCATCTGCCTGTTCTGATGGTAGTTCAGGTGGATTTTAAAGATCCCATGGCACTTCTCAAAAAGAGTAGGGGTGTTTTCATTGGCAAAAACGTAACAAAATCATGCAAAGTAATACATAAACCAAACACAAATAATTTCTGCAAAAATCAGGATACCAAATTACATCTCATATGGAACATCCTGGAAAGTAAATATAGAAAACGCAGCGTTTAGTTCAAAAAATAAATCCCATTCCCCCATTCTTTAATCATATTTTCTCAAAAAAGTAAACCCCCTCCACCATACACTCACGCATGCCCTAGGATGAAACTTTACATCATTTCTATAAACTTTCAGTAACGCCTGTTCACACATATTCATAAAAACATCATACAACATTAGCTGCTGCTGAAATAAAAATTGGCATTAACTCTGCCATAAATGATATTTGAGAATGGCAAAAAAAACATTAACAGTTCCAAAATCATGTTTGTTCAGCAATCTCAGAAAGTATCCCAAAGCCAATTCTTCATAGGTAAGGGTAATCATCCATAGCATCTTCCACTTTTGGGCCAAAAAGGACCACAAACCCATTGCATAAGAGCATCCCACTAAAAAATTTTCCTGTGTTTCTACAACATCCACACAATTGGGATAGAAACATTTTCTATCCATCACGGTTTTGCACTTATGGTTTCCCCTGACATTTAAGTGTCCGTGAGCACTTAACCATTGTGTGTTTCACATTTGGCATGGTACTCTTAGATTAGTTAGTTGTTGGTATACAAAGGAGTTGTTTCCCTTCCTGCAGTGTGTTTAAATATAGGTTACTCAGGCCCTATATTCCGTAAGTCTTGATCTTATAAATCTTTCCTGGTTTGCTGTATGATCATCAATTTTGTAATTTTCCACTTCCATAATTTCTGAAAAGTGATTTTCAAAGAAGTGTCAATTTTACAAGCCCCAAACAATTTAATTGATAAATTCACCCATTGGACCAAAATCTCTTGAAAAGAGTATCACAACCATTTCTGGGGAATACTGGCTCTATAACTAGTGCAGGTTTAAGATTTGTCACTCAAAATATTGAATGAAAAAAAGCAATGGGATTAACCATTCCAACACCCCCTCTAGCTATGGGCAGGTATGTGGTTTCCCTTTTAATTGGGTTGAGTCAGCTTCCCCATAATAACTGAAAGAATACCCTGTAAATCCTCATCTCTAACACCACCAGGGGCTGAAAAACTGCACTAATATACACAAATATCGGTAACAGAAATTGTTTTATAACATGCACATGCTTTCATTTTGACATCTGCCAACTTTTCCACCTCTCAACCTTTTGCTCTCCCTGTTGTAGAGCTGCTTTCCAATTTTGTACAGTACTGTTGTCCCCCCATAGTGTACCCCTAAAATGTTTATTGATTCTTTAGTTATGCTGATTCCCTCTACCCCATCTAGTTGCCCTAAATGCTCTCCTAAATACAAACCTTCACATTTTTGTAGGTTCAGACTAGCTCCTGATACCTGTACATATGCTTGTATTTCTTGCAACTTGATCCTCACACTTTGACTATTTTTTGCAAACACACAAACATCATCCACACAAGCCAGTACATGCACCTCATCTCCAGACTGAAACCCTAAGATGTTATGAAAATCTTGTTGAACCATAATCTTCCAAATTAGTGGGTCTAACACAAAAACATATAAAAAGGGGCTCAAATGGCACCTCTGACATACCCTTTTACCCACCCAAAATTGTGTACCTCCAGATGGAGCTAGAACTGAGGATACTACAATATTCCCATACAAAAATTTGATCCACATTATGAAAGCTGGAGGAATCCCATACTTTACTAATACCTGTAACATGAATGCATGGCCAACCTGGTCAAAGGCCTTTCTCTGATCTAGGGACAATAAATATCCCTGTACATTCTATTTTTCACAAAAAGATACCACATCCCTAATTACACATAAATTTGTCTGTATCTGCCAACCAGGTATGGCACAAGTCTGTACTGGGTGTATGAATGTAGGAGCTACTTTTTTTAGCCTGGTTTGCAAAAAAAAAGTCCACATTTTAAAATCTGAATTTAACAGGCAGATAGGTCACCAGTTTTCTATTAATGTCCTATCTCCCACTTTGTATAAGTACATAATCAAACCTTTCGTGAAGTCATCTGGTAATTCCGGCAAATGTACTATGTATCTATATACCTTTACAAGGATCCGTGTCATAATGTTTGGAAATAATTTATAAAATTCATTTGGGAGTCCATCCTCCCCTGGTATGGATCCCAATTTAATATGCTGTATAACACCACAGACCTCATCCACTGTAAGATCTTGAATTAAAATCTGTTTTTGCTCAAGAGATAACATGGGAACCTGCAGGTCTTCCAAGTATCCTGACATTTTGTCTTTCTCCAAATTATTTGCACTTACCAACTGGGATAGATGTGTGTTTACTACCTGATGTATCCCCTGTGATTCTAAATGTAGTACCCCACCCTCATCCTGCAAGGCTGAGAATTGAGCCCTATGTCTTCTTTCCTTACAACTCCTTCCTTAATAAGTACAGGATCTACCAGTAACTAATATTACTGCTATGATTAACCCAAATTATCTATATTTCTTTTTGATATTTGTCTTAATAGATGTTCATTTTAATTTGGAGCAGTGGAGCTGATGTGGCAAAGGGATACAGTTCCCCAGGATGAGCCTTGATCCAGGAGGGTGATCACAGCATAAGAATTGGAAATTAATCTTGTTCAATGCCTGTCTAAAAATTGATTCCAGGACACACCAGCAGCTTGTGCTAGTAGAAACTGCAGACACTTAATTCTTTAAAAATTTTTGTTACAGTGTATGGTCCATTGATCTTGAGCAAACAGTACTGTGAATATTATAAAATGTTTTGGTACTATGTAGTCTAGACATATGACAGGACACTAGTGTTAAAATTGAAACACAGATTTAATGAAATGTTGTGTCTTTTCTAGCTTACATAGCAAAATTCTGCAACATTTATTTGGAATTATAAAACATAAGCTGTAATATTATAGGCATATTCCCTTAATGAAATGCTTGACTTAAGGTCTAGGATTTAATCAGACTTCATTTACCCAGCATTGATTTTATATTTATAGTTATTTTATATTTGATTTTGTTTATGGCATCAGGAGTCATAGTAAATGACTTAGCTGAGCATCTATCATTTCTGCAGCTGCCCCTACCCTCCACTGCCCATGCTGACCCCGCTCCTAGCACTTCCTTAATCTTTATTTTTTTCCCTTGCTCAACTTTTACACTCAAAATACTCTGTCTTGACAAAGCCCACTAGGCTGCTATACTCTGTACCACCCCATTCTCTCTCTTTCCCCTCACTTATGTTTTAATACAACTACTATTGTGATTGTAATATGTCATGTAATTTGTACTTGAAATCAAGTTGTTATAACTACTTGGCATCATGACTGTCTTACTCTGTAATTTCATAAACTGTATTGTCTGTTATTATGACATGGAACCTTTGTAAAAGATCCTCGGCTCAAAGATATTATTGTAATCCTAGACTTACATAAAATAAATAATAATTAAACAATTACTTAGGTTCAAGTTTGAATTGACGGCCAATGAAATGTCAGAAAACTCTGTGAAGTCACCAACTTGAATGTATTTGAATGTTTGTGTGTGTATTCCTCACTAGCCCCTTAGAAGCCTCAGGAGAGGTGAAGTGCTGAGTTCTGCAGTGCTTAGTGAATTTATTTGTACGGTCTTTTATGTCCTGAATAAAAGAACTTTCACTTACATTCTGTATTGCTGTGTGGCTTTATTTATTTGTAGAGTGTGACACATTGGACATTTTCTTTCCTTACAAGCCTGGCATGGGTTAGAAAATGACATTTTCCACACCCCATAACTGATTACGGCCTGCAGTGTAGCAGCCCTGTTATATTGCAGGGTTTTCATTTCTTCCTTGATGTTAACTATTTGCACAGTGTAATCTATTCTACTCTCAACTGTTTTAGTAAATACAACAAACAATTGTTCTCTTAATGCAAGATATCTCAATCTTTTAATATTTGTAATTCCCTTCCCATGTACCTGTAATCATTTAGCCACATCTGTTTTAGTCTGTAACCACCAATGGATAATATTTCCATATGGGTGCAATACAGAGACCCTTGCAATTAGGACTAAAATGCTTGTTTTAACCTCTGGTGTTATTAGACTATTTGTGGTCAATTTCAACCTATGTGTATTCTGCTTAACTTCTGGTTGTATAGTTACCATACTTTTAACCATCACATGATCTGAAAATTCCACAGGAATTATTGATGCTTGCTGTACATATATAATTTTTGACAAAAAATAGAATAAATTTTTGTAGTACAATGGCTTTGCACATACATATAAGTAATTGGAGGGACTGCTCTGGTGCTGTAGTCTACTAACTCCGCCATATCAATACAAGCTTGCAGAGCCATAGAATCACAATATATTTTCTTCCCTTGCTGTCGTCTATCCACCAGCATCAAATTACAATTAAAATCTCCCACCAGGTATACCTGCCTAGATGTTGATAAGTGTGGTTGTATGTCCTACAGATTTCAACTCTAGCTGCCTTACTCTGTGCTGCATATACCACAATAAACCTACTTGGTGACCCCTGCCATATACCATCTACCATAAGTACTTCCAGGAATTAGGTCAACTAGATTTTGAAAAAGGAAAGCCATACCAGAAAATAAAATACCACCCCATCAGCTGCATCCTCCCCAAAAGACCAATAAGAGGGTCCCCACACCCATTCCCTTTGAGCTTGTGCTAAGATAATACTAGAATATGCTGGCCCAGTGGCACTGAGGGTTGAGATATTGGTGGGTGCCACACCTCGTGTCATGCTGGCAACCCGGGTTCGGACATGACCCTTGGTTGCCAGGGGTCAGTAGGGGAGGATAGGATCGAGCATCCAGAGGACTGCTCTCATATGCTAGGGAGGGTGTGGGCATCCACCATTTTGCAATGGCCTCTGGGGACACCTGGAGGCACTGCTACAGCTGGTGTAATGGAGGGAGGAGTGCAGTAGATGTCAGCACACCAGTGCGTGACGTCATTGCACGTCGGCACTCATGGGGGGAAAAATAGGAGGAAAATCAGCAGCACCACTGGCAGCAGCTTGATGGCCACAGCTTCTTGAGTCTGACGGCGGCCTGGGGATGACCAACATGCCAGTATTGGATCCTGGCCTGGGCGCAGGACTTAGGGGGGGTTCCTTTCATTGGTACAGCAGCATATGCCAGCCGGGTGTGTGTGGGTCCTTGGGGGGGCCGTCGGGGGAAGCATGACGGTGGCTGGATGAAAGGCAGAGTGGTGGTTGCATAAGGAGGAAAATAAAGCAGTGATAAAAAGAAGATAATACTAGAAATAACCATGTTTCCTGCAGAAAAATAAGATCAATTTCAGAGTCATGTAAAAAGGAAAACACTGCTTGGCATTTGGTACTAGACAAAATGCTATGCACATTAATGGTATCTAAAGAAAAAGGTATGGGTTAGTAAAATGAGGATAACTCATTTCTTTTTTTTCTTTTCTTTTCTTTCTTTTTCTCTTTATTTTCTCCAATACCCGAATTGTCCTTTTCTTGGGACAGGGTATGGAAAGAGGATGCATTACAGCCTAAGTCCCCCATATCAGATTCTCCACTACTGGTTTTCAAAAGAGTGTCAAAAGGGTTAGACATCTCATTATCCACAGGGTTAGTCTTCTGGATCCTCAGACTGTGCCATCTGGGTAAGAGAGTTTTCCATGG
This sequence comes from Neoceratodus forsteri, assembly GCA_016271365.2. Classification (NCBI taxonomy): domain Eukaryota; kingdom Metazoa; phylum Chordata; order Ceratodontiformes; family Ceratodontidae; genus Neoceratodus; species Neoceratodus forsteri. Next base: position 876,155,474 of record CM028131.1, on the reverse strand, counting down.
GGGTGAGGATGGAAGTATCACTTCTCCTGTGTCCGATGTGTTAGAAAAAACATCTAGAACTGTATCCATTGGTGCAGATTCAGATTCTACACTTGGGTTAGTACATGTGAATTCATACGGCACCTGTATGTTTGAAGGGCCAGCATTGTCCAAATCTGTACTCTGGGGGGGGAGGGGAGGATATCCATTGAAGAGGGTGAAAGGCCTCTAGGTGCCGAGGTCCTCTTGGCTAGTGTGGGAGCTGGATGTGGCTCTGAGGCTCTCTGGGGTTCAGGGGTGGGTTTTGGAGCACTCAGTTCCAATGATCTATCTTTTGTTTGCACACTTCTGATTATGCACTTTATTGTGTGCTGCCCAGGGACATCTCTGGAAGCTGTGGCCAAATTCCTCACAGAGGTTGTGTTTAGTCAACTTAGCACATTGGTGGCTGATGTGGCCCAGTTTGTAACAAATACCACATCTAAGTTTATCACACACATTAGTCAAATGAATTCATGCCCTATGCTTATGACAGACTTTGGGCTACCCTGCATAATAACAGACACCTCTGTCCCTTCCCCCAAAAAAACTATTTGGCAGGTGGACTGTTCATTCATCCATCTGCCGTAGCTTGACTTTAAAAGTCCACCCTCCACTCTAGAAATTTTACCTATCTAAAACTGCCCCTGGAGGGCCAAGTACATCACAATATTGCTGTAACCAGTATGTGATGTCATTGATATACACACACCCTCATTTCAAAACATGATAGTCACATTTTTGATGGTAGGTTTTGATAAAGGGATACAAACAAAGGAAAACCATAAGAGGGAGAACTTTAACTGTCCATACTTCATCCAAAATTGCTCCAAGGCATGAAGGGAGTGAAAACTGAGGTCAAAGGTATCCTCACCTGAAGCGTGTATAAAGACATATACCTCTGAAGCCATTAAGCGCATTGACTCTTTTATCAGGGTGTGCCCTACAAAATACCTATAAGGCATAATTTCCATACCTCCTCTGTGTTTTAATTGCACCACATTTCTGCATGGTGCTGGCTCTGTTCTGGGGAAGAAATCAGAATATCATGGCCTAGAATCTCTGGGTGGGGGGAGGTGCCCCTCAGAATGCATCCCAGGACCTGTACCAGCACTTTGTCTGGATCCTCCGGGAGGAGGACTCACTCCCTCCATATTTGTCCCATTTTCTGAATGTGTCCCTTCTGCAGGCAATTCTTCCTGCTGGATCTGGGTCTCCTCTTGGGACCTCATCTTGTGTCATATTACTCCCTTCCCCACCTTGCAGCCATGCAGTGAAACCTCTAGCTTCTAACCCAGTTTCCTGCCCTGCAACATTGGTATTTAAACCTGTTTGCTGTGCTCTGAGCCCCAAAATTGCAGTTCCTTTCCCCCCGTTCCCAGTATCTGTGGGGTATCAACACCTGATTGCAGACCTCCTCCATCCTTTGTTTGGCCCTTACTCTCTACCAAGTCTCATTCCAGTGTTTCCTTGCCAACCACCATCTGAGATTCCAGAAAAGATAAATCAGTATATGGCAGCCAATTCCCAGCTGTAGTTTGTCTCCAGCCCGCTTCATGAAGGACGCACTCTGGAGACCATTATTGCTCAGAGGGAGCCATTTCATGCGTAAAGCTGCCTAGAGCAATTCCTGTGCCATCACTGGCCTGGCGCAATCTGCCCCAACATGCAGCCAACTGGCAACATTCACTTCCTGGTTTGGAAGTTCCTCCTCCTTTGCCACACTAGGATCAGGTGTTACAGCATCGCGATCAGGTGTCTCCTTCTATGTAGCCTCCCTGTAAGCTATCTTCATTTTGGTATACCTCTCCTCATCCTCCACAAGTAAGGTTAATAGTAAAGTCCTTCTTTCATCCAATTTCTTATGCAACTGAGCCTCAGCCGATGCAATATCATCATTAGTGCTAAGGTTTACTTTAGAGGTTGCATCCATACCTATAGGCTAATTTTCCAGATCTGTATCAACATCCTCGGCTCCATCCTATAAATCAGCATCCAACCCTGATACTGCCGACAACATTTCTTCTTTTTCCTAATTTTCCAAAGCTGGGGCAGAGGACAAACACCCAGCCTGCTGCTCCTCCATTGACTCCTCTGGGTCTGGATCCTCCATCAGGTTGGCCAGCAGTGCCCCCACCTGACAGAGCAGGGGAATTTTCCCAGTGTCCTGGCCAAATTGCCCCCATTCACTAAAAGTACCACTAACAGCTTAATCTGGTTCAATGTCAGTTGGCATCCATCTGTATTCCCCTCTCCCCGGGATGAGGCTGAAAATAATTAGAATTGTCTAGTCCTCCTTTACCAGTCAACAAAACTAAATTTAATTAACACTGTATGACCAGCCATGATCTAACCACACACATAAAGTGTTTGCATGCCTTACTGACTAGTTCTTGGTGACTCTTTTTTTTACTGTGTTCTTCTGCCTATAATACCCTTCTCCAGATCATGCATGAAAATGGGATGGTAAATTCCTATGCATTTTGTCCAGTGACATTTTAATAACAACAAGAAATAGAATTACCAGAATACTCATTTTTTCCCCGAAATTTCATTTTTATTGTCATTTTCAAGAGGCAATTTAAATAAAAACAGTATGTTTTCTTTACTCATTGCAAATGAGGATCTGGACCACTTCGTCTTTCATGAGTGCACCAGTGATTAAGCTGCCACTAGTCAAATAGTATTTTGTTAAGAATATCTGTTTTTCTACAAATAACATGGTTCCAAGCAGATAAATTGCTACTGCAGCTCCACAGGCTACATATCAAAATGTATTGAAATAGTTTTGGTTTGGATGAAAGTATTGACATTTGGCTTAAACATTTAGGTGGCAATTATGTAAATGCTGTAGGGTTTAAGACTTTCAGCTTAAACACTGTTGGACAGTGTGGATGTGGGTAACTACAGATTTAGAAAATTCAAAAAATTACCCCAATCCTACTTCTAAAGTCATGATGAATAAACATGTTTTAGAATGAAGTTGAAATATTATAACTATAGCACATACTGTCATTACCGTACATCTTCTGTCATGGCAAAAGATTACAGCAACTGAACACAAGCTTCAAACAGAAATATATTTTATTTAATGTGTCCAGTGCTATGGTGAATAAGCTTGCTTTTAGCTAAAGAAACAGACTCCACATGTTAAGCAGGAGTGCCAGTTTTTAGCTAGTTGTGGTATTGGGGTGTTGGACTAGAAGAATTGTGACTCATATATCTACAGTAATGTGGTAAGAAAACTGCCAGACATTTGATAATGTGAAGCAGCAAAAAAAAAATGCATTCAGTTTTATTTGTTTATGATGAATGTTAGCTATAAAACCTATTGCAACAATTGACAGTGTCCTGCTATGTGTCTTTAGCAATTCCAAAATATAAATACCTAATGGAGAATAATTAACTAAGCTGTGAACAAAAGCCACATATACAGTGCTAAAACCAAGATCATGCACTCTGTCAGATGTCGCAGTTTGCTGCTTGACAAATGAGAGTAATTACCATTGGATTACATGGTGTTCCTGCAGTATACTACAAGATACACCAGAAAGAAACTGTGATATGACTGCTTAATCCAGGTGGCTAACAGTGTATAAAGGCTAAATAATTTTACAAACTTTTCATGCGTTTTTTACATTCATGAAATTATATATAAAATGTTATGTTCAGTCAAATGTTCATTTGGGGATGCTTAATTTTAATTCCTTACCCTAGCATGTGTAAACTACAAGTAGTAAAAGTAAAAGTATTTTATTTTTACACAGGATAAAAAACTTTTGGGCACTGACAGTCTTATTTACAATATTGTCCTGCTTATTCAATATGCAAGTTACATTATAATAAAATTAATATGACATATAAAAAAAATTCAAATTTGTACAGATAATACAGAAAAAAAAACACTGTTCAGATTTAAATTTTTCAGTTCTAAACTACAATTTTAGTTGATAAATATCAGCAACAAAGGTAAGTACAATTTATTATGAACAAACATATACTAATATATAGTACAATGACATACGGTATGCGTCATATTATATATATAAAAACACCCTAAAGTTATTTCATCTTTAGAGAATTCATGCAACAAAGCACTTACTGGAAGCAAGCCTGATCCCTGGGGTACTTTGGTAGCCACTTCTTTCTCCCTCATATTCTGCTCATTTACCACTACTGTCTGGGTTCTCCACTCCAATCCATTCTTGGTCCTCCTTATAAGGTTACCCCAATCCTAGCTTTACTAACTTTTTCAGTAACTTGCTATATGTCTCTGAATAACAGGCCTTGCTAAAATTCAAATATAGGATATTAAGAGATTGACCATTTTTGGCTACCTACAACATTACAGTACAATTTGCATTACACTGTCACACTAAAGAGTTGTTTCAGCATTTCTCATTGAGTTGCATAAGTGTTGCTGAATCTAGTACAAAGCTTTGTAAATATGATTGCCTAAGATCTGCAATTTATTTCTGTATTGCATGCCTTGTAACAGAACTTCATAGGTATTCCAGTTTATTTATTTATTTACTGTGATCAGAGGACCTTTGAGCTCAAGAACCATTTTTCAAAGGTGTCCAAATCTATCAAGTTATGTACAACAGAAGAAAAAGTTCCATTCGACAGCAAACCAAACCAGTACAGTACAGTACAATACAATATAATGCAATATAATGCAATGCAATACAATACAATACAGTACAATATAATACAATGCAATGCAATGCAAGGCAATGCAATACACAACAGGTATCACAATAATTATCATATTAAAAGGCAAAGTGAGTTAACAACAGACTTCAGTTGCACGAGGCATCAAGAAGAAATATAGGCCAATGCAACTAGCAGACATGATTTAGGTACACATGAAGTGCAGTTCCTGAACAAAGTGGGTGGTGACTTAGGCCTTAAAGGTGGAGAAATGGGGGAGAGCAGTGATGACTGTGGTCAGGGAGTTCCAGGTTTGTCTACTATAGTAGAAAAGGAGCATTGGCCAAGAGTAATTTTTCTGAACAGCAGAAGAAGTATTCAATTCCCCTGGTGAGAACACTGAGCTATGAATTAGGGGAGACTAGAGCTCAAGTACTCCCATGCGGGATGACTGATCAATCTGTGCAAGTCCCAAGACCTCACATGGGCCCATTAAAAATGATCCCACTCCTCTCCTAACCTCATCTCTTACAGGGCATTGAGAAATTACTGTACAAAGGCTGTCCAGGTGGTGAAATTACACTTTTTCAAGGCCAGCCTTCAGAAACACCTTAACTCCCCAGCTAAATTCCAAAATGTTTTTCACTCCCTTTTTAACCCCCATGCCCATTCTACTCATCCAATTCTTGTAGTTAATAATCTATCTATGTATGATCCTACCTTTGTTGCTGTTCACTTCAATGAGTTCTTCACATTCTGTGCCCTCCTCTTTTCTCCCCCTACTGGCTTCTCTCCTTCTGCTTATGGCTCCCCCCTACCCCTCACTGGGTCTCCACTCCACCATCCAGGAAACATTGCTTGCCCTTTTCTTCCTTGACCTGTCAAAGTCCAGCCCTGATGGTCTGGACTCCAAGCTCCTCCATCTCTCTGCTCCCAATACAGCAGCTCCCCTTACTTACCCACTCACCCTATCCTTCTCCCTCAGTGCTGTTCCTCAATCCTGGAAGTCAGCCAAAGTTATAAAGGGGGTGACCCCTCCTCCACTGGCAACTTCAATCTCATCTTCCTCCTTCCCTCTCTTTCTAAGTTGCAAGAGAAACTGGTCCATTCTAGACTCCTTGACTTCCTCTTATCCTTCAATTTCCTCTAACCTTTCAGTCTGGTTTCCTGAAGCACCATTCCACCATTTCTTCACAGTTGTGGTTCACTGAGTTTATCTTCTCCAGGATGACTATGGGGCACGTTATGACTGCAATATTCATCAAACTGGCCAAAGCTTTACATTCAGTGTCCCAGCTGTTCCTCCTGGACAAGCTGAGCTTTGCTGGCCTCTCAGATCCCAAAGTTGCTTGGTTCCATTCCTACCTCATGTGCCAACAAGTATTGGTACAGTTTGTTAGCACCTTGTCCTCATCCATGCTTGGGAACCACAGGGCTCAATGCTAGGTCACATCCTCTTCTCCATCTTCCTGAATGGATGCCCCTCTACCTGTGACAACTCACATATTGGCATGTATGCAGATGACACCATCATATTCACCTCTGATTCCTCACCGCAGTTGTGGAAGTCCTGGTGCAGCAGACTTCAACAAAGTTCTACACTGATTCCAATCCAACCATCTCAGAGTTAACTCTAAAAACAAAGTGGTGTGCATGCCCTTTGATACCAGTCAGAAACTGTGCCGACTCACTCCCCCCCTTCCCCCCATTTCTACCACTCTGGATGGCATGCTTCTTGAATCACTTCAGTCCTTCAAGTACCTTGGAGTGTGGCTTGACAGTAAGCTTGACTTCTCAGCCCACATCAATGTTATTCATCCTGAACTCTGTCAAGCTTGGTGCCCTGTACCACAATAAAGACTGCTTATCTCTGCATGTCTGTAGGGAGCTAGTTACCAAAATGGTGCTCCCTGTCTTCGACTATGTGGACATGGTCTACTGTACCACCTCTTCCACTTCCCTCACCAGACTGGACACCCTCCATAACTCCTTCTGCCACTTCTCTATAACCTCCCTGTACCCATCATTGTTCACTGTATCCAACCCTAACCATCTTCCCTCTGTCCTCACATTGCCAGGCTCACTGTACCTCCTGCATATCTAAATACTGGTTTGGTTCCCTTCCCTCTTACCTCTCCTCTCCTCTCTCCTTTCCCAATATCCTCCTGCTTCCTGTTCCATCTGTTCCAAGAACCACTGCACTTTTGCAATTCTTCACCCCTGCTCCTCTGCTGCACAATTTGCATTCTCCAATCAACTTCCCTCTCTGTGGAACCAACTAATTTCCTTCTTCCTCCTCTCCCCACCCCCTTGCTCTCTGAGGCACCACTTGAAACTTAAACTCCTCCACACCTGTTCCTGTTTGCCTTCATCCAGACACCTCCCTGAGTGGACCTTACCCATCTTGGTAAAGCAGCCAGCTGGTCCTCACTTCTGCCGTGGTTTCACTTCCTCACTACTTCCATTTTCTCCCTCCGTTATAAGGTTAGGACTCAACTTATCTGACAGGTCATTAGCGTGCTGTCAAATTTGTTCTTGCTCACGTATATTGCTGCCACTTCTGCATGTGTGCTTGTTAGGTGTCTGTTATTAAGCTGTGCCACATTTTATTCTCTGTACACACAATTTTATATTTGTTGTTTTGAATTATTTCTTATTATGTCTTGTGCTGCTATTCTCCTACTATCCCTTCCACTGGGTCACACGTGAAAATGAGTCTTGACTCAGTGTGCATCTCCTGGTTACCCATTTCAAAATAATAAATAAATAAATAATAAAATTAGGAAAAGTAAGACTCACAGAAAATCAGATCTTATATATCATTTGGGTTATCTTCGACAAGGAAATGTTACATTTGACATACACTTTTGCATTAGAAGGTAAAAAATATCTTTACTGACTTAGCTAATTAGACAGGCACTGGATTAAATGTTACTTTCTGATCTCTACTTTCTCTCAATTGCATAAAAGAGGCACTAATTTGTTTTTGTTTTTATTGTGTGCAATGTGTTCAGCTGGATTACGTTTAAACTGGATCAAGATGAATGTTGTATCGAATAAAACAAGAAATACAAAAAATTTAAATGCACATGAACTAAACTCCTATTGGAAAAAAAAACAGGCTAATGAATCCTTTTAGTCACACAATTGTACTGTACAGTAGCTTGTAGTGACTCTTGTAGTCATGCATACTTTTTGTGCATTTACTAAACATTAGCATTACATTCACTCTGAGTGATTCAGTTGTGCCAATGTCAGGGATATGACTGGTGTAGGGTTATAAAAAGTCAGTTAAGCAATAATGTACAGTATGACTAGGGGTGGGTTTACCAGTAATGAATCCAAACCTGTGGTGTATAATGAGGCCCTGAGTTGAAGCTGAGGGCCTCATGCACCTGGGGGTTAGATTAACTCTTGTAAACCAATTCCTGGGAGTACATTAATGCTATTATAAAAATTAACATACATACAGAAACTTTTCTATGCATTTCTTCATTTTTCTTTTTTTCCATAAGTACGTTATGATATTTGCAGTTATTTTCTACCTGGTTCCCCACCCTCATCTCAGGCATGCATGTGTGCATGTGGAGGCATGCACTCACTGGGCATCGAGATGCCCTCCCTTCATGTCATCCTTCTCCACCTACACTGCCACTGGACCTCTACCTAGTGATGGCAGGACTATGGGAGGATGACCACCTCCCCCAGGAGAGGAGAACTGCTGCAAGGCTGCTCAATCCTACTCCTTCCATCCCCCCATGCCGGCTTCCTGGTAACCCAAGGTTGTTCCCAAACCCAGGTCACCGGCATAACATGAGGTAAGGTGTACAGCGCCTCAGCCCTCTGCACTACTGGACCGGCTTTCTATACATTTCTTCTCTACTTATAAGATTTAAAAGGATTTTTTTATTTACCAACTATGCTTTGCTGATATATGAGTCAGCATAGTCCCTTTTTGTTGCCTTTTATCTTAGTTTGGAATTAGCATTTTGACTGGTTTATATTCATTCTAAAACACAGACTATCAAACAGGCATTTGCCAATGCCGCATGTTCACTGCATGGACTGGTGTCATGGGGGTGTGTGGTGCTGATACCACTGGAAGTGACATTAAGAATTGCTTCAGTGAAGGAATCATTTTATTAACAGTTAGGAATGCAAAGTAGAAGTGATGATGTTGGGCAGTGCACTGTAACTGTCTTGTTTGTTAATATTTGTGGCCCAAATTTTCAACATACCCTTCTTATGACCCCACCTCATGAACAAGTGCAGAGAAAATTTTCAGCACCTGCCTGAAAGGTGATTTTGTGCAACAACTGCAAAATCACCTTTCAGGATGTAAAAAAACATTTTGGCCAGGATCTGAAAAATGAAAGCTGTCACATTCATGAGGTGCTGTGAAGAAAGGGCTATATTGAAAATTTGGGGTCAAAATATTGAAAATTGCCAAAGTTATGAGCCTGCATTTGCAGATTTCAAAGGGAGCTCATAACTTAGTTGTTTTTCAATAGTTTTACACCACATTTTCAAACTTAGCCTTCTTATGACCCCACTTCATGAACAAAGGCAGAGAAAATTTTCAACTCCTGTCCAAAAGGTGATTTTGCACAGCAGAAAGTCACCTTTCAGGATACAAAAAATAATTTTGCCCAGGATCTGAAAAATGACAGCTGTCACATTAATAAGGTGATGTGAAGAAACAGCTACATTGGAAATTTTGGGTCAAAATATTGAAAATTGCCAAAGTTATGAGCCTGCATTCACAAATTTCAAAGTAGGCTCATAACTTCACTGTTTTTTAATGTTTCTACACCAAATTTTCAACATATCATTCTTATGACCCCACCTCATGAACAATGGTGGAGAAAATCTTCAACTCCTGCCTAAAAGGTGATCTCATGCAGCAACCATGAAATCACCTTTCGGGATAGATTTACCTAACATCACTTACATTGTTCATGAGGTGGGATCCTAAAGATGGTATGTTGAAAATTTGGGTAAAAATATTAACAAATGACCAAGTTATGCCACTAAGTTGAAAACACCATTGAAATATATTGATATATATACACCTCAGTTTGCAGTTAGGCTTTGAAGAGTGAAGACGTGTCTGTGTTCCAAGGAAGATTACAGGGACAGACCTCCGTTGGGTAAGTATGGGGTGGGAGTGGTGGTTTTTGAGTGGGAGGATTGGATGCAGGGTGGGTAATGGTGCAACAGACAATGATAGACATTTTTTGTTTTTTCAGGAAAAAACAATAAAAAAGATGAGGGACAGTTTACTTTATTTCTGGGCAGGACCCTGGGGGATTGCACACCCCCAGTACCACTAGGGTTCAGTGGGTGGGGGCAAGGGGAACAGAAATGGGAGCGCTGCACTCCAGTGCAATCTTTGCTATGCATCGGGGGGTGGTGAAGGGTCTAGAGGTATCACTGCAGGCGCTCAGTGCAGTTCTCTCTCACCCTCACAACACACTTCAGAGGGCCTGTCAGTACCACAGCTCCCACTGTCTCTCTCTCTCTCTCTGGGGGGGCATTCCCATGGTATCCCGCAGTGACTCTGCAACAAGAGCTTTACCTGCCCCACTCACTATGTCTCTGTCCTGTCTCTCTCACACACAATCAATGACAGCAACATGTTGCCCAGTACTGTGCTCCTTACCATCGCAAGCTGTGCTCCATGGTTCCATGGATACCAGTTACTGGTATTAACAGTGTGTGTTGGGTGTGTCTCTCTATGCCTGTTCCACTCTGTTCCCATCGCAAACTCCTGCCCACAACACAAATTGCACTGTACCTCTCACAAGACAGGCTCGATTGCCGAGGGAGACTTGGGGCTAGGGGAGAGGGTCTCACTGTCATTACTCTTGACTCTGTCACTAAGAGGACATTGTTGGAAGTGGGGGACATGTACCAGAGCAAAGGTTGCTCTGACAGCTGAATAGAGTACTGCAGGTTGGATGGTGACCCCATATACAAAAATCAAAGTCAGCAACAGGCATAGTGTGGAGAAATGATGGACAGTGGGTCTGCAACATAGGCAGAAAGGGGACCAGAGGCTCCAGGCAACCGGGACAGTACACTAGTGATGAAGCCACTGTCTCTCTCTCTCCCTCCCTCTCTCCCTCTCTCTCTTTCTCTCTCTCTCTCTCTCCTCCCTATGGCTAACTGCTGGAAAACCACACTGTACCTCTCACCACTACTGACAGCATGGGCATGCTGTTGTGGATGGGGACCACAGGCAGAGACAGAGTAAACAGCTACAACTAGCCATGGTACTGGACAGCACACCGAGAGAATTGGGAGACAGCAGCTGAATCAGGTGGTTGCTGCTCGCTGTCTCTGTTTGTCTCTTGTCTCGCTCTAGGATGCACTTGGCAAGCTATAAGATCTGTGAAGTGGATGCATGGGAAAGACAGCACATATTCCAGGCTGACCATGACAGATTAGCCTGGTTTGCTGGGTAGCGTGGATCAAAGGGAAGGCAACGTCTTCTGAAGTTGGTGACCACCCCACCCAGCAATCTAGAAACTCCATCATTGTCAACCTGGGTGCTGATTGGCCTGTCACTGTCATGACCCTGCAACACTGCTCTGCACTAGGTGGACAATGTCACACCCCTCAGAGGGCACTGTCATACCAATGTCTTCGCTTGCATTTGTATGCACAGCAAACTCAATGAGCACAGTAGAAATAAAAAAAACAAAAAGCATTGTTTAGGTAACTTACTAATACCCAAATCAACTGTCATGTTAACCCCCCACCCACACTACTGTCCAAGTCTCCTGAAAGTTAAGTGTCTAGATTTTCCCTGTTATCTTCACAACACTGCAAAAGAAAAAGTAATATATAGCTGCATGTTTTATTTGTATGAAACATACCCACTACCCTGATTGTCCACAGGCAGTGCATTTTAATTTTAATGTAGGTGATGTGGGTTTAGGGGGCACCTCAGGTGGTCACATTTACCTTTCAGTTTTAAGAAGGTGGTGGTGGGGTGACAGGGCTACGTATCAATTACAGAAGAGACTTGGACAATCTCGGGGGGGTAGAACATGATGAATAACTTGGGACTTATTGAATCTCCTAAAATACATGTACTTGTTTTACTGCTGTGCTTATGTGACAGCCCTGTGTCTAAATAAGATAGAGTTTGAAGATACACACAAGCTTGACTGTAGATAGAGACGTATTTGCCTACTGCCTATGGCAGTTAACTTAGCTGAAATGTAAATGTCTGTCTGACAATTTTATTTTGAATGCTTGGAATTTTAGATCTTGCTTTCCTATTCTAGAGTATGGATCTGCTGTGACTTCTTGTGATGTGTCTTCAACCTCAGGGTTTCCAAGAGACAATCTAGAGAGTTAGAATGTCTTTGAACCAGTCCGATTGCAGCATTATGTTAACCATATTCATAATCCAAATTAATTCCATCTGGAGTGTGTTCATAGGTTTATTTATAAATTTATAGAGATTTCATTGGTCTAAATACATCATATAACCACTGACTAATTCCCCTATTTAATTAATAGTTGGGTTACTGAACTACAGTCTCAAGCTAGTAGTTACCTCATGAGGAAACATAGAATCAGTGCATTGCTGTTACTCTAGCAACTTTGTCTGTTGTTTTGTCCACCAAGTAGACTGCAACCCATGCAGGCAGCACTCAGACTACAATGTCAACATGGTAATTACTGAACTGCATAACATCTGTGCATTTATTCTAATTAAGAACTGCAATAGCAAGGGGAAGGGAGCTGTACTAAATTAGAGCTCACATATGGAACTGGGACTCTGACAATGCAATATTCTTTACAATGAATGACAAACTGTCCCCACCATTCACTGTAAATAGAGGACATGTACTTCAATACCAGGTAGTAGTGTAATATTTCACCAATAAAATTAACTAGGGCCACTTGTTTTTAATCATTTACATAATTTTAAGCATTTGCATGAGCACTTTTTTTATTGATTGCACTATATACTGCACGTGGTCTCTTTGGTTTCATGGGGTAACCCGCTGAAGAAGCCCTGCCAAGTCAGGGAGAAATGTAAGGGTGTTTTCATTAGTAGTACTAGTGTAGTTGTAGCTGGTGGGACTGTTTTTCTCCCCCTTGTATTTACCCAATTTTTTTGTGTTACTGTGATTCTGTGATTTTGTGCTTTTATACAATTTTCTGCTTTGCAACCAATAAGGAGCTGGAAATAAAGTCTGTGACTATTCCTTGTCTTTGGTGGCTTTAAATGTGTTATATTACATGACATAACACTTTGTGTACATTTTCAAAGAGGCCTCTGGTTGGTGCACCATTGCCTGTTTTTTGTGTAAAGTTTTTTTGGTGCACCATCTTTTTGTAGACCTATAGTGGAGCACCTCTTTGCTTTTATAATCTGTTATAGCCATTACAATTCCCATCAAACACTGTATGAGTCCCACATTATTTCTCATGTGCATCAATTAATCATCCAATCTGAAATAAATTATGGAATAAAGTATTGATATAGCTAAAACTGGACAGTCAAGGATATTACACATCATTCATTTCTTTAGATCACAATACTTTTTCTGAATCCTAAAACATATATTTGTTCATGCATGTCAGTAGTCAAATGTGTACCTGGTATTCTAACTTGAGAGATTGCTCCATCTCCTCCTTGACTATGGGCTCGGACCTCAACAATATATTCCCCATCCTTTGGAACAGGAACTTCTATGTAATGACTTCCAGTTGTATACACATGACCTCCAGGTTGTCCAACTGGTCTATATAGCACCTAATAAAGCAATAAATATGTACTATTAAAAATAAAAGTGTATACATACTGTAAACTTCAAACACACATTAATTTCACTTTAATTACTAAACATTCACCTGTGTATCATATATTTATATCTATATCTATATCTATATTTATAGACATACAGACATATATATTCATTGCAATGAGGTATTTTAATGCAGTGTTAGGGTCCTACTGCTCACAAAATGTAGAAATATGCTGTTTGAGTTCTCAACCCAAACACCCAGCCCCTTCCTCGTCCTTTGTTCTTATGACCCAAGATCAAGTTACAGGTCTAGGGCCATGCACCAATTGTGTGGTAACTCATGAAGGGTCAACATATTCAAAATCTGTATATTGCAACCTTGACTCCCACTTCTTACCCCATCCCTTACCCTCGTGACCTAAGACTAAGCTACAAGTCTGGAATTATCCCAAAGGTCTGGTGTTTCATACATATCCTAAGCATTCATGCTCTATAATTAGAACAGTTGTGGGCCCTGTGCAAAGCAAAAGATGAGACAGAACTTTTTTAGTATTCTGTAAGCAAAAACAGTCAATGGCCATGTTCACAAGCTTGTGGAGTCAGCACTAACAGCTTCTTAATACTTGAATGAAAAATGTTTTCCAGTATGTTGTGCAAGATAATTTTAATTTCATAACAGCATTTGTTCACTCTCCATAGTCAACTAGCAGCAATGTTATGGCTTATTCTAGCTTTCACAGGCTCACATTTCAAAATACAGGAAGTTGTTTATTTTTCCTTTTCAGGATACAGCCATGAAATCAACACACTTTTGCAGTTTAAATAAAAGTGCAACATGCTCCAGTAAACAGTTTTTGTACCTGGCTAGATGCTTTAGCAGCTAATCTGCCAGTTGCTACTGGTTCCATATGCTACACCTTTCCAGTGTTTACTAAGTTACACTAAGCAACTGGCCATCTTACCCCCATCAGCCAGCACCCCACTAGGGTACTACCACCCATTAACTCCTCCCTCCCTCCCTGAGCTATCTCACCAGGGGAATCCACTTTATTAGGCAGCCCTTCTCCCCTTACCTTCATGTTTACTGTTAATACCTTTTCGCTCTGCTCTCCACTGTGTCTCCCACCCCATCCTCCCTCAATAATCTAATGAACTCAACTAGCATATGTTGAATTGTTTCTCTGTTCAGTTGTTATAATCCAAGCTTTGCGCTCATGCCTACTGATCTTGTATTGCTATAATTTCCTGTATCACTGTCTAGTGTACTATGAACTAGTATGTTAGTGTGAATGAATTTGTCCTATGTGTCTAGGCTCATCTTGAAAATTAGCTTGCTCGATGATGTAACTTGCCTGGTTAAATAAAGCTTAATTGATTGATTGATTGACTATGCTGAGAAAACATGCTTTACAATAAAATAGATTAATTACATTTTTTTTGCAGCTTGCTCCTCTGCCAGACCTCTACCCACTCATAGACCCTTGGCTCTCACATCCCACATTAGCCATGGCTCCCCAGATACCCCCTGGCTTTCCCCCCATGGTGAGGTCACAGCACCGGCCCTCATAGTGCCACAAACACTTTAATAGTTCCAGAAGCCAGCCTGGGAGTGAGTAGAACAGATGGCAGGCATCATGGAGGTGATGGCTGCTGCATTTTATTTTCACATATACAGGGTGGGGACATGCAATGATGACCAGCATCCACCCCTCTCCCCAACATGCTGGTACTGGAACTTGTGGTACACCCAACCTCTGCTGGGTGTTTGTAGTGCACCGGACACTCAATCCCCCTCCCCTCCCAGAGAAGGTGAGCAGTCACAGGACACTCGATCCTTCTCCCCTGGCTGGTCCTCCAATGTCCCAGATCCATTCCCAAACCCAGGTCTTTGGTGCCACAGGTTGGCACTCTGCCCCTGCATCAGCATACCAGATAGATTACTTTAATTAACACTATGCATTTGATACTATGCAGAAAAACCACAAAATAATAAGTTGGCCTACATGCCATGGACTCTGTTGTGTCCATTCCTTACTATTGTGTTTGTGTATGACTGTAGTATAGTACAGAATGCACACATTTTTGTTGTTGTTGCTGTATTGTTTAACTGTTTTCTTTACTCTTACCTTTAAATATTTTTTTCATGAAACACATAGAAATGTTTTCATGATGGTTGTGTTCAAGATCTTTGTGCAGCATGTAGAGTTTCAAAACATTTGTGAATGATTTTTTTATGAACATTTTGTGTTTATTTAAAAAAACTAACTACTAAATGAATTTGAAAAATGGCACACTGCGTGTCTTGTTATAACTCTCTCTCACTGACATAAAATGTCACTGGTAACATGTATGCACTTAATAAGTTACAGAACATTAAAGTTTTTGTCTGTGTAACATTTTAACACTAAAAATGACCTTCACACAATATGTATGTTTTGAAAAAATGTACAGTATGTAAATTTTTAAAATCTTTATGAAGGATGTATTTTTACAAATGTGCTGTGTGTTATTAAAAATATCTAATGACTAAATTATTTTGGGAAAAAAACATGTTATGTCCCTCACAAGCACTTAAGTATTGCTTTTAACATCTATGTATTGAAAAAGTTATACAGTTTTACATTAAAGTTTTGGCTTATGTAGAACTTCAAAACTAAATAAAAAAGGTGCATTTTTTCAGCTATTTTGTTTCTGGCAGACTGAGCATACATGACCAATTAATCATAAATAACTTAAAAAAATAAATATCTTTTTCACCAAAATGATATATCTTCCTCCATAACATCTACCAAACCAGTAAGTTTCAGAATGTGACTGTTTGTTTTTTGTTCTCTGTCTGATGTCAAATATGTTTGCTAAAACATGGGCAAAAATCTATACATTTAACACTCTGTAACTCAAAACTGGAATACAAATTTCTACAAAGGGATTGTAAACAAAGGACTGCATGCTCACTAAACCATGTGATAGGTGCCAACCACAAAAGAGGCAACAGCAAATACACACACACAAAAAAATGGTACACACTGGGTAGTCAGGAGACAAGGATTTCAGTGGCTATAAATGTTTAATGCACAAAACCAAAAATGGTCACATATGTATGATATAAGGGGGTTAATGTAGCACTGTCTCATAATATATGTGAGCCTTTTTTGTGCATTAAACTTTTGCAGCCACTGAAATGCTCATTTCCTGACAACCTGGTGTGCATCATTTTTTTGAGTATTTGCAAATTTCTGCAAATAAAATCCATTATTTTTAAACCTCAGGAATGAGGTGATACATTCCTATTTCACAGTCTGTCTAAGCTGACAGAGCTATATCTGTATGCAAACAGGTCACAGAAGGAGGGAGAAGCTGGATGAATATAAAGCCTAACATTCACTGTGCTGGCCTCTGTGGATCATGCACAAAGCAGGAAGTCTGATATAAATCTCTTACCATTTTGTTCATGCATGGCTTTAATTGTAGTACAAAATAAAAACAATGTTTTTTTTGGTGTTCTTGACTGTTTTGTTCATGTTTCTCAGCTTTTAACATTTTAACTGAGTAGGACTTTAGAACTTTTTTTGTGATTTTTGTAAGCTTCAATCATTTCTGTATGTGCTGTAGGACTTGCATAATTTTTCATGACAGTATTTGTGCTTCAAAGATTTTGTTTGTGTAGAAATTAGATAAATTTTTGCAATGCTTTTTCCATTTGGTTGTATTAACAACCACATGTATGATATGATATGTGCATGCTCTGTGTTTGTTAAAATCCATCACAGTGTTTTTTTGTAACAGTTAGGGATGGAATGGGTCAGCTGTGACTCGGTTCTGATTCCAACTCTGATTTTTTTTCCAAAAGGTTCTAATTTACTCTGATGAATTGCAGACATATTTTAGCCTATTTGAGTATGAGAAATGCATCAATAGTATTCTTTTAGATCCCTCTGTTGAAAAAAAATATAACCTTTTAAAAATATGTGTCTGTATTTTCATGTCATTAGGTCAGCAAGCAGCCAACAGCAATAAAAAATAAATATATAACGGTCACCAGTACTGCAGTAGTGATTCACTGAACAAGGAGGTCAGGACAGTGTCCCCAAAAATTTAGTGGTGTGATTCGTGACCAAGTGATGTGAAACAGAAGATTCGTGTACAGGGTTGCACCCAAAAATTAAATGGCATTAAACAGAAGATTAAATAACAGTGAAAATCACTAAAAGTGCTACAGAAATACACTGACAAAATGGCTTACTTAAACACGGACATAAAACAGAAGATTCAGTAAACAAACAGGGTTGCACCCAAAAATTAATTGGTGTGATTTGTGACTAAGTGACATGAAACAGAAAACAGGGTTGACCCCAGAATTAAGTGGTATCAAACAGAAGATTCAGTAACATTGGAAATTATCAAAAGTGCTACAGAAATATGTGACCCCCCATCACAAATCCATATGGCACTATGACCTAGTAGTAGTTCAGGCACAGAGATGAGCAACACAGAGTCTTAGATGTGACACCCCCCTTTCACAATCTGTATGGCATTATGGCACAGAGATGGGCAACACAGAGTCTAAGACATGGGTGACACCATCCTCTCAAAATACTTGAGGCACTATATGACCTTGAACTAGTTTAGGCACAGAGATGGGCAACACAGAGTCTGAGATGTGATGCCACTTCACAATCTGTATAGCACTATGGCACAGAGATGGGCAACACAGAGTCTGAGATGTGACACTCCCTCTTCACAATCTGTATGGCACTATGGCACAGAGACAGGCAACACATAGTCTGGGGTAGTATGACCTTTCAGGGTAGCATAGAGATGGGCAACACAGAGTCTGAGACATGGGTGACAACCCCCTCTCAAAAAACCTGAGGATCTATATGACATAGTACTACTTCAGGAACAGAGATGGGCAACACAGAGTGTGAGACATGATGTCCAACTTCAACATCTGTATGGCACTATGGCACAGAGAGAGGCAACACAGAGTCTAGGGCAGTATGACCTTTCAGGGAAGCACAGAGATGGGCAACACAGAGTCTAGGGCAGTATGACCTTTCAGGGAAGCACAGAGAGGGGCAACACAGAGTCTAGGGCATTATGACCTTTCAGGGCAACACAGAGATGGGAAACACAGAGTCTGAGACATGGGTGACACCCCCCTTCAAAATCTATTGCATTATAAACACACCTCAAAATTACTGAGGCACAATGACCTTCAGTCAGAGTCCTCCTGTCCTGTCTGAATCTGCTGAATTTGTTGGTCTCCCTGTCTCTCTTTCTATACTCCCTCTCTCTCTCTGACTATCAAAAACAGGTGTTTTATTGTTTTACTATGGAAGTCTGCAATATCTACACTCTGTTGTTGTCTACTCTGCTGTTGAGTTTGCTGGTCTATCTCTACTTTCTAGCAAAAAATGATTATTTTTTTAAGAGTATTCTCAGTCAGCTGCAATGTTTGTGGCATGCTGCTGTTTTCTGCTGTTGAATTCACTGGTCTCTCAGGCTCTACTCTCCCTCTCTAACAACATTGTCACTGTTGTTTTTTTTTTTTTAAATGGAGGAATCTACACACACACACACACACACACACACACATATAGGACTGTCTCTGTTGACTGCAAAGCTTCAAATGTGCTCAATACTCAGTTTCTTAGGGAGGTCCTGTGGTGGCTGACACAGAGGATTAGCTAGAACATATGTCAATAACTGAACAGAGACCCTCACTGGTTGGCCACCTTCAGTGCCCCAGGATCACAAGTGTTTCCCTTTGTTGGTCATGTGATGGTACAGGTATTCGGGAGTCTTCGGAGGAGATGGGGGAAAAAGATAAATGCTTTTTTTCTACACTTTTCTGCTCCCTGCACTGCCTTTTCCATGCCGTACTGGTGGTGAGACTGTTATTCCAGATTGGATTGCACTTCTGAACTGGGCCAACTTGACAATCTGGGTCAAACCACAAAAGGCTCAGTTTTCCCTGTATGAGCAGAGTTGATCTGGTCTGGGGGAGGGGTCAGAACTGTAGTAGAGCCAGTTTGCACATCCCTAGAATCATTCACACAGTCTATTTTTTTTTATAATTAAAATACTATCTTTTTTTAGTTATCTTTTTCTGCTCGACCTACCTGGTCTGCTACCATTCATGGAAACTCCTTGGGACTCCAGCCACCACCCAACAACCCCCCACAGTGGGATGGTGGGGATCCCCAACTCACCCACCCTGTCCAGATCCAGATTTGGCCACTTCCCCAAGAGCCGGTGTTTCGTTGGATGGTTGTCAAGCCGCCCGACCAGGAGGGCCATGTTTTTCCTCATTTTCTCCCAGGAGCAGAGGGCATGCCATGATGCTGGTGGAGGGGAGTGTACTCGCGTCCATATGTGCTCCCTCCTGGCGTCTGCCCTCAACTCCTCCCCTGAAGTACAGCACAGTGCCTTGCCCTCCAGCCTCCACCAGGGGGCAATCAGGCACCAACTGTCACAGACCCCCCTTCCCAAAGAAGGAGAGCAGTCCAGCGGACGATCAATTCTCCTCCCCTGCTGACCTCCAGTGACCAGTGCTGATTCCCAAACATGGGTCGCCAGTGTGGCACGAGGTAAGGCAACCAGCACATCAGCCCTCAACGCCACTGTGCCAGCTTTAAAATTCTATCCTTAGTTCATTTTTTGCATGTCAGATTTGACATCATGTTACACTGTCATCTGATGAATCATGCAACTGTTTACCTTTAGAGTTAAGTATATTTCTAATTTTAAGTTTAAGTTTTTATTCATGATCAACTTTAACCCAGCTTCTTCTTCTTCTTCAGAAAAAGCTTCCTTTTTTCAGTTATTTCCTCAGAGATCTCTTCAGATTTTGTATGAACAAACTTTAAAATCTCAATAACTTAAAAATGAAATGAAGTTTTGTTTTTAAACCCCTAAATGTTACTTCCTTAGAACAATCTGTAACAAACCTGTATGTGTCATAATTAATATCAATGTCATTTTTTCAGTAGCTGTGAGCAAAAAAAATGGACAAAAAAAAGTCAGGTATTTCTTCATTATTTTCTTAAGAACTTTTGAGCCACCAAGCCCATTTTTGTGAGACTTGTCAAACAATTGACCCCTAGGATTAGGGAGAGGCACACCAAATGTTAGAGGCTAGGATAGCTGAAATATAAGCCATCAAAAACAGTTTGAACACAAACACTAACTCAAACCTCCAAAATAGAAGTACTACATACCTGTATATTAGGGTTCAGTAAGCAATTTAATGTTAAACTCCAATTAAGCACCTTAATAATCAAGCCATGGTTTGACCAATTCACCTCAAATTTGCCATATACAGAGTTAGTGCTAGGGAGTTTGATTTCAAAGGTTTGAGAATGACTCAAGGGGCCCAATTTTGCAAAGTGGATGCAGGGCTTGCCGTCTGATGCAATGGGGGTTGCAAATGTGCCAAAGCCCCTCAGATGCAGAGCAGTCTGATTTTTAAGGGGGCAGTGCATTTGCAACAATTCTCCCACTTTACGGATAATTGAGCCAAAGGGTTGATGCAAGTGCCATGATCCCAGACACAAGGGTGGACCAGGGAGATGGTGTTCTAACTCCTTGTGTTCTGGGTTCTGGACTTGTGGTGCATATGTGGCATGATCTTTAGAAAACCACGCTTGCTGCAATGTTCGGTGCAAGTCACAACTTGTGTTGAACACCTTGCTGCATGCCCACTGTGCCATCACATCTCCTTACAAAATCAGGCCCAAGGTGTCTGCATCAAAGAGACATACCACAAGTGGCACACTGCACCACACCTTGTGTCATTTCTAATTTTCAATAAGTGCTTGCGACACTGTCAGGACCCATTGCAGCAAACAGCCTTGAGTCCAGCTTGTGGCATGCTGCAGCCAGTCCCATGGTGCTGCGGAGTGTTGTGCCACTATGCAGCTGCTTTTTCCCAATTGCAGAATATTCAAACCCCCTCACTGCCCACAAACATTGCCAATTGTTAGACCACACAGAACTGGTCTAACAGCCCCTGTTCCACCACTGTCAATCATAGAAACTTGGGGTAGAGCATCTGGGTGGTAGCAGCTGGCACAGGGAACACAGGCAGCAGTTGGGGATAGTATGTTAGCTACAGAAATGCCCAGTTGTGCAGCTAGCTGGACCATGCCCTGTACTGTGAGGCATCACACATATGATGTATGCATACCCAGTACGTATTGTCCGGGATGGACATATTGCCATAATAGTGCAGTTTGGGGCAGTCTAGCTCATATGCAACTGCAGGACTAAGTGTGCTGTGTCACCATGTGTATGTCATGGGAATAACCACAGCATATGCAGGGGCTTGGCACTACATGCCTCATGTTCATTGGTGCTATGTGTCCAGTTTGCATCTGAGACCCAAACGGCTATGCATCCGATGAAATAGGGAGGACACCTATGTCAACATGGTCACTGGACACAGAGCTTCATCACTGGAGACCCATATTTCACTCTCACCACCACCAGTTCTAGCATGTTCTGTCTGTGATGTCTGCAGTCCAGCCCACAGCACCAGTCATAGTGTTGCCCATCCCTTCCTGACTGCCTGTGTTGTGTTGTCGCACTTTGTCCCTGTCCTGGGTATGTACCACCCACCACCTCCCGACTCCACCTGCCATGTCCCCCAAAGCCTCTGCTAAACACCAGGGCATACAACCAATATGTCTGTGACACCAATTGCAATGCCACACAACCATTTCAGAGCTTGTGGCAACCTCTTCCCATTAGCCATTTGTTGGACACACAAATGCAGTTGCCACAAATGTAGGATGTTTGGTTCCAAGGCCCCTCCTGTACCAAAATCAGGTGCAGGGTCTCTGGCACACCAGGCTTCAATGCAAGCATCCATTTCTTGCAGCTTGCATCATTCCAACAGCCCCACTGAAAATAGAACCCAGGATCTCTGGATCTTGTAAATTTCTTCATGAATATTCAGTGAATGCAAAGTTCTAGAAGGTTGAGAATACATACAGTTCCCAACGTTAAGACCATTTTGTCTCATCATCAGTAACACACGAGTGGTTGAGATTTGAAATCTGAAGCTTTTATGTTGATAGAGTTTGGCCCAAGGATGATTCTTTGTTGGCAGTATAGCCTACAGGTTAGAGTAACAAGCTGTGAATGAGCTTGGTTCATCCAGCAGAACTGGGCTTCATTCACACACTCTCCACCTTCATACTGTGTGACCCTGAGCAAGCCACTTAACCGCACTGCACTGCACTCCCAGGGCACACCTTGAAATGATCCATTGGAAACCACTGGAAATGAGTCCCCGACTCAAGGGTGTATCCATTTCTCATGAATAAAAATAAATTATTATTCTAATTACATTTTCATAACCTTTTCTATTTTTGAGTTACAGTATTAAAAACAAACAGCCCAAGGATAAGCACATTTTTGCAAAATCATTTTAGGTGGTATCTGTCAAAATATTATTGAGGTTAAAAACTAACATTTTGCGAGATGTTAGCAGTCACAAAAACGAAAAAAAAAAACAAGTTTATATGCTGAAAACAAAAAACTGAAGTGGAGAGGTGGCCTCAGATTTTGGGGGAGTGGGGTCAGGAGGTTAGGGTGAAAAGAATATTCAGTGTTAGTTTTCATAATTAAATATTGTCATTTTTGATGGTAATAATATTTTACAAAATTTACGAGTGATAGAACCATAAATCATTTTTTTGGGTTTCATGATTTAAGTTTTATGACTAAAGCCATGGTTTAATCAGGTGCCTTAGTACTGTTAATGTACTATGTCTAATATCATTTATATAAATAAGTGCCTTGTTTTGTATTTCTGGTCTTGTAACCATGACCTATCTCTCTGTTTGTTACATTGTTCATTTCCTTTGTTTACCCTGTCCCGGGTCACACCTGGAAATGAGCCTTGGCTCAGTGTGCCTTTCCCAGTTACCAATTTTTAATAAATAAATAAAATAAATAAATGTTTGGGGTTTCATGAGGATTAGAAATGTCAGTGACTGACTGCGCATTAAGGCCCACATATTCAGGTGATTTGCACGGTCCATTGGGGATGTGGTCATATTCAAAGGCCACAGATGTACCCCACACCCCTGACTGCACCATGGTGCCTAATATTGTGATGCACATATGCTAATGAGGGGTTCCTCACAATACTGAAACCCCCGAGGCATAACTATGGCCAGCTGCATTGGTGCATAGTTAACCCTTCTTTAATTGTGTGTGTGGGGCAGGTTGGTGCCCCACACATAGTCTAGGGCCAGGTACACAATCCCCCTCCGCAACCCCAATCACTGTTAAAATAAATGAGAACCCAATTTCCCTGTTCCACAGTGCAGTGGCCCCCCTCCCTGATCTTCATATTAATAAATATAAACTCTCCCGGTATCCCTGGTAGTCTAGTGGTTCCTCCCTCTCTGGCCCAAATCTTCCTATTAAGACATATAAACTCTCTTGTTATCCCTGGTGTCTAGTGGTTCCCACCACCATGGCCCCAATCTTCATAAGAACATAAGAAAGTGCCGGGAAAAGGGGACCTTGCCATCCATCTAGTCTGCCGTGAAAGTTACCCCCCTCCCAGTCTCTTTACTGCCTTAGCTTTCAACAGTGCTTATCCCATTCTAGCTTGAATTCCCCCACTGTCTTTGCTGTCACAACCTCTGGTGGAAGACTGTCCCAGGGCTCCACCACCCTTTCAGTGAAGTAAAACTTCCTGCTGTTGGTTTTGAAACTACCTCCCTTCAGGCGCATGTTGTGCCCCCTTGTCCGTGGATTCATGTTTTCCCCGAAGAGACCCTGTGTTTGTACTGAGGTGATGCCTTTGAGGTATTTAAATGTCTCTATCATACATCCCCCATCCCTTCTCCTCTCCAGTGAACACATCCCATGATGATTTAATCTTGATTCATACAGTTCTTTGTGCAGTCCATGTATCATCTTTGTAGACCTCCTCTTCACTGTTTCCAGGCGATCCTTGTGCTTCTTGAAGCGCAGTCTCCAGAACTGGATGCAGTACTTCAAGTGAGGCCTCACCAAGGACCTGTACAGCAGCACTATTACTTCACTTTTCCTACTTTCCAGTGCACTGTAGTAGCAGGTGTAGGCTGTAGGATAGCCCTCATTTACCATCCACCCGGGGAAGAGAAGCTATTTCTTCAGGAAGTAGCGGACTTCGTGATCGATCTGGTGTTTGAGTCATCTAGGCTGATGGTCCTGGGCAACTTCAACACCTGAATCAATGATGAACTCTTGCAATTTAGACAACACTTCCTCCAGTTGATGACATCACTGGGCTTTACACAGATTGTTACCTCTGCTACTCATAAACATGGCCACTCCCTTGACCTGGTTTTTCTCTTGGGGATCGAAGCCTCTGATGTGGGGGTGGAACCTGTTAGGTGGTCCAATCACTACACCATGAGATTCAATTTCTGCACCCCCTTTTGTAGGCCTACCCCTGTGGAGATAGTCAGGTACCGCCCTTTATGGGACATGGGCCCTGAAGGCCTAGCAGCGGTGCTCGACCTATTGGAATTTCCTGTGGCAAGTGGGAACCCAGAGGCTTTGGTTCTGGCCTGTAACAAGGTCATTACCACAGCACTGGATTTTGTTGCTCCTGTCTGTGTTTGTCCTCTCCCTTCTGACCTCGGTCCCTTTGGTTTGATGGGACTTTGAGGGAGTTGCGGCGACTAGGATGAAGGTTATAGTGGTGCTGGTGGAAATCTGCCCAGGAAGCCGACCATCTTAGACTGCTAGAGCATTATCAACTCTACCAGTCAGCAATCTCCTGTAAGAAAGCAGAGTTCCTGCCCGGCGTGATTGCTGCTGCTCAAAACTGACTGGCTCTGCTCTTTCGAACTGTAGTCAGGCTGTGCAACCCAGCCTGGCTGCAGGTTCGAAGAGCTTTTTCGCAATTATAGTGTGAGGAGCTCACTCGGTTCTTTGCTGATAAGGTTTCCGACATCAGGGCGGAGATCCGATCGACACACTCTATGAGGGATGCTGGTGGTGCCCGGCCACTGTCCCTCACTTTCACTGGAGTACCTTCGACTGGCCAGTCCTCAAATGGTTTAAGTCATTCCTCACTGGCAGAACTCAGAGGGTGGTGTTGGGGATTTATTCCTCCAAACCTCTCTCTCTCTGTCATGTGGGGTCCCTCAGGGCTCTGTGCTGTCCCCCATGTTGTTCAAGGTGTATATACTGCCCCTCAGAGACATTGTAAGATGTATGGGCTGAGGTTTCACTGCTATGCTCATGATACCCAGCTCTACCTGTCTTTCGTGCTCGACCAGGATAGTGCAGTCTTGGTATTTAATAACTGCCTCGCTGAAATCCAGGATTAGATGAATTCCAGCTGGCTGAAGTTAAACTTGGGGAAGACTGAGGTGATGGTTGTGGATCCAGGTCACTGGATAGGGAGGTTGGGGGCTAGTCAGCCCATGGGGCTTTTCCTTGGGGCCTCCCAGCTCCTTACCTCTGAACTGGTGCAGGACTAGGAGTGATGCTTGATGATGGGCTAACACTACAATCACAGGTGTCGGCTACTGTTAAGTCATCCTTTTACCATCTAAGGAACATCACTAGGATCAAGTACCTTGTTTCATCCAGTGATCTCCACACACTGATCCATGCCTTTGTGACCTCGCGCCTTGATTACTGCAACTTCCTGTACTTTGGGCTTCCGGGGGTTGATATCCACTGCCTGTAGCTGGTGCAGAAGGCTGTGGTCTGGTTGTTGACGGGGACTCCTCGGACTTCCCATATCACACTGGTGCTGCACGAAATGGACTGGCTGCCAGTTTAGTGGTGGATCACCTTCAAAGTCAGGTTATTGACTTACAAAGCCCTACATGGACTTGGCCTGGATTACCTGAAAGAGCTTCTGTCCCCTTACTGCCCAGAGCGATTGCTCCGCTTGGATGATGAGGGGTTGCTAGAGATTCCAAGGGTATTTTTAAACTCTTCGGGGTCCCGTGCATTTATGTACATGGCCCCAGCCCTTTGGAATTCTCCACCCCATCAGCTTCTGGAGTGCACGATCCTGGGGGGGATTGAACAGGCACTGAAGACCTATTTATGGAGCAGGGCATATTGTGATTAGTAAGACTGATTCTAGATTTTATTGCATATTTAAATATTTTTTATCTGTTGTTTTAAGTTCTTGTAATGCACCTTGATAATTGAAAGGTGCATAATAAAATAAAGATAATATTATTATTATTATTACTTGTGATACCACTTTCTGTGCATCAAAGAATGCTACTAGCTTTTTGCTCTGCCTTTTTGCACTGCCTGGTTGTCCTTAAATTGTTAGTCACGAGTACCCCCAGATTTTTCTCTACCTCAGAGAAGCTCTTTAGAGGCTGCCATCTCCCCCCCCCAGGCATTCTGCAGTGCGAGAAGCTCTTTGAGGCTGCCATCCCCCAGGTATTCTGTAGTGCACTATCCTAGGGTGGAACATAGGGGTGGTTGGGTGGTCATCTGCTTTAGAGTTGACCTTGGCTTCACTGTGCATCCAGTGAGAACCACCTGGTCCTTTGAATGTGTGGCCATTCATGGGGGTCCAGGTGCAGGCTGCAGAATTCTCCTGATTTGCCATCCCCCCAGGGCGGTGGGAGAATTCCTGCAGGAGGTGGTGGATTTTGTCATCCATGAAATTTTGGAGTCCCCCAGATGCATAGTACTGGGTAACTTCAATGTATAGGCTGACGACAAATCCTCCAGACTTGGGTCCAACCTCCTTTAGATGATGCCTTCACTAGGACTAGCAAAAGGAGTTACCTCCTTGACCTATTAGGGTGGCCGCATGTTGGACTTAGTGTTCTCACTGGGGCTTGAGGTTCACAAACTCAGGAATGATCAGGTCAGTTGGTCTGATCATTGCACGGTAGAATTCTCATTCATGGCCCCCCTCAAGAGCCCTCCACCTGTGGAGGTGGTCAGCTACCACCCTATGAGAGGATTGTCCCCAGAGGGTTTCCTGGCAGTGGCTGACCTATCTAGTGTAGGTATTGCATGTGCAGGGGGCACAAATGATGCAGTTGCCACCTATAATAAGGCACTATCCAATACACTCGATACTCTTGCACCGGTCCACGTACAACCAAATCCTCTCACTTGAGGTCCACTTGGTTCGATGGGGAGCTCAAGGTGATGAAGATTATGGGTCAGAAGTGGAGCACTGCTGGCAGAAGACCAGGCTAGAGGAGGATAAACTGGTCCTACGTGCTCACTATGATGAGTACCAAGGGACAATCAACTGTAAGAAGGCAGAGTTCCTGTCCAGGGAGATTACTGCAGGGAAGAACTGACAGGACATGCTGTTTCAGACTGGGGTTAGGCTGCTAAACCCAGTCTGTCTTCAGTCAAAAAAAGCTTTTTCTGAAACCTTTTGTGTAGAGTTTGCTCAGTTTTTCTCTGACAGGATGTCCTCCATCCAGCAGGGGATTCCACCAGTGAGCTAGAACATGGTCTACAGCAGTCATCATGGGCATCACAGAAGCACTCCACCTATTTGGGGTGAGTTTAAACCTGTGGAGGTGGCTGAGGTAATTGATGTTGCTTCCAGGCTGAAGCACAAATATTGTGAACTAGACCCGGTGCTGACCCATTTCTTCATGGGATGTGTCGACTTCATTGGTCAGGTGTTCATCTTGATTGTCCGGTGCTCCTTGTCAAAGGAGTTTTTCCCAGATTCCTTGAAAGAGGCACTGGTGAGACCTCTTCTGAAAAAAAAACATCTTTAGACCCTGACATCTTGGTGAACTATCAACCTATCTCCAACCTTCCATTTTTAGGTAAGGTTGTAGAGAAAATTGTGGTGCAACAACTTGAGGAGCACCTTGAAGCCTTTGATATCTCTGAGCCACTCCAGTCTCAGTTTTGTGTGAGGTATAGCACTGAAACAGCATTAGTTCGGGTGCACAATGACCTCCTTAGGGTGAGAGACAGAGGAGAGGGGTCAATACTCATTCTCCTCAGTATTTAACACGGTGGACCATGTTGTGTTACTCAACCATCTCAGAGAGTACTGCAAACTTGCTGGTACTGTCATCTGCTGGTTTGAGTCCTACCTCATGAACAGGAGGCAGCGGGTGGTGATGGGGAATTTCTCCTCCCCCCCAACCTCCTGTTCTGCAGAGAACCTCAGGGCTCAGTCCTATTGTCCATGGTGTTCACCGTGTATTAAGAAATACAACATGAGTTTTCACTGCTATGCAGATAACACCCAGTTGTATCTTTCCTTTACCCTGGGACATCAGACACCATGGATGTCCTAAATAGCTGCCTCACTGAGATCAATGATTGGATATCCTCCAGCTGGTTGCGACTGAACCACGATAAGATGGAGGTACTGGTGGTAGAGTCAAACCTAAGGCATGATAGGATTGCCTCTGGCGTGGCAACAGGTTTAACCCTGGGGCCTGCACCACTGAAGGCTTCCTCTAGGGTGTGCAATCTAGGCATTTTCCTTGATGTTAGACTGATATTTGAACCTCAGGTGTCATCCATCATCCAAAGGAATTTTTACCATCTGAGGAATATTGCCAGGATCAAGCCCCTAGTTCCGCCTGGGGACCTCCCCACCTTGGTGCATGCTTTTGTGACATTCAGTCTTGACTACTGTAATGCACTCTACTTTGGGGACTCTGGAGGTACCCTCCACTGACTGCAGCTGGTGCAGAATGCTGCTGACAGCCTGCTGAAAGGACTTTCTAAGTTCAGTCATTTTACCCCCGTGTTGCACGAATTGCACTGGCTCACTGTCAGATGGACAATCCTATTCAAGGTGGGCCTGCTCACCTTTAAGGTCCTATATGGACTTGGTCCTGGCTAGCTGTCTGACCTACTAACACCTGCCACTAATGCTCTGTCCCTTTGCTCCTCCTCTAGGGTCCTCCTTGTGGTTCCCAGGATGAAGTTAAAAACTGCTGGCAACAGGGCCTTTAGTGTCACTGGTCCCATTCTGTGGAACTCGCT
Organism: Neoceratodus forsteri; assembly: GCA_016271365.2. NCBI lineage: Eukaryota > Metazoa > Chordata > Ceratodontiformes > Ceratodontidae > Neoceratodus > Neoceratodus forsteri. The sequence continues at coordinate 876,126,048 of CM028131.1, read as the reverse complement.
ACCACTATCTGTGACGGAGGCCCCTTCAGTCGAGGATTTTAAGACCCACCTCAAGACCTATTTATTTGGCTTGGCATTTCCAGAAATTGATCCTTCGAATATCAGTATTTACTCATTAGCTAATGTTAATAAATTCTGTTTTTAAGCTTGCTGTTTTTATCTTTATCCTGCTTTAATTTGTTATTTATGTATCTGTGCATGCACTCTCTCACTCTAATGTTTATAACTGTACGGCACACAGAGCCTCTGGGATTGGATGCCACAGAAATAAAAGTTGCTTTGCCTTGCCTGGCCTTCCTTGCCTTAGTTTCAGTCAGCTGTCTCCCCGGGTATATTTCTAGCCTAGGTTCTTCCTCCCCAGGTCCATAACTTTGCACTTCTTGGTGCTGAATTTCAACTGCCACTGTATTGACAATTCCTCCAGTCTTTTTAGATCAACAATCATTTCTGTGACCCCTCTTGCATGTCCACTGTGTTGCAGAGCTTGGTGTCATCTGCAAACAGGCATACCTTTCCTTGTAAACCCTCCGCAATGTCACTGATGCATATGTTAAATAGAATTGGCCCCAGCACCGATCCCTGGGGGACTCCGCTGCTCACCACTCCTTCCTCTGACAGTGTACTATTTTCTAACACTCTCTGGGTTCTCCCTTGAAGCCAGTTTCTAATCCAGTCTACTATTTTATGTCCCACTCCTCTGTGTTCCAACATATTTATCAGTCTCCTATGTGTAATGGAGTCGAACGCCTTACTGAAATCCAGATATACTACATCTACTGCTCTTCCTTGGTCCACCATTCTGGTCACCCAATAGAAGAAATCAATCATGTTTGTCTGACATGATCTCCCTGCTGTGAAGTAATTCTGCTTTAGGTCTATTTGGCTAGTTGCTTCTAGATGCTGTACAATTCTTTCTTTCAGTAATGTTTCCATGATTTTCCCCACCACTGAGATGAGGCTAACAGCATGGTAGTTTCAGGCATCTTTCTTGCTGCCACTTTTGTGCAGCAATACCACTGTGGCTCTTTTCCAGTTGTCCAGTACTGTGCCACTCTCCAGTGACTTCTTGAACAGGTCTGCTAATGGGGTGGCAAGTTCTCTGAGTTCCTTTAGTATTCTTGGGTGGATACCGTCAGGTCCCATAGCTTTGTCAGTTTTTAATTTTGCTAGTTCTTTTAAGACCCTTCCAGTTGTGAAGGGGTTGTGTCGGCTTCACTGGTGCGGTGTTCTTCATCCTTTAATACTGGTCCACTTCCCTGATCCTCCTTGTGGAAAATGAGAAGAAGTATTCAATTTTTGCAATTGTTTAACCAGGTGAGACACTCTAAGCTGACAGCTTGTTTACAGGTGCAACATAGGAGCACAGGGAAGTTAAGGTACTTGCTCAGGGTCACACGTATTCAAGTAGGGGCTGTGAGATTCAAACCCAGGTCTCCAGATTTGCAGATCAGAGCCTTAAACCACTGCGCTATACTGCCTCCCTAAGAAGTATTCATTTAGAACCTCTGCCTTCTGTTCATCAGTTTCAATATTCTGGCCATCCCTATTTCTCAACCTTACAATAAATCCCCTACTTTTTCCTCACTCCCTTATACTGTATATCTGTAGAAGGTCTTATCTCCCTTTCTAACCCCTTTTGCTATTCTTTCTACTACTCGAGCTTTGGCTAGCCTAATTGCCTTCCCTGCTTCCTTGAGTCTTGCTCTGTATTCCTCCATGCCACATTCTTTCTTAGTTGCATTGTATTTCTTGAATGCTCTTTTTTTCTCCCTTATACTGGCAGCTACTTCTTTAGTAAACCAAAGAGGATTTTACCTTCTTTTAGATTTACTTACTGTATAGCAGGTTGAATTTGTGTCCCGTAGATTTCATGGAATTCAACCTGGTATACATATTCATGTCAGGTTGTAATCACACTGCTGCAGTACTAGGAAATATGGTTTGTTGAATTGCAATCAGCTGTGTTGTTCAAAACAATGTATTTCAGTGCACTTACTTCCCCTAGAAGTCTTCACTCTCTCTGTATCTGTATCACTGTGTGAGTGATTAACCATAGGAGCTTGGTATGATTATATTACATACTTGTAGACTGCACAAGAATAACTTCATACAAATAATAAATAAGGATGGGGCACAACATTTTGAAATGTTAAAATAAGAAAATCTGTACATACGGTTTGTTCAATTGCAATCAGCCACTTTGCTAAAAACTATGCATTTCAGCGCACTTACTTCCCCTAGAAGTCTTCACTCTCAGTATCTGTGTTTGCCTGTCATATTGCCTGAGGCTTTCAGCAAGCTGGAATACAACAGGCTCACCGTACTGGCCTAAATAATGTAAGCACTACTACTTTTCTTTATTTAAAAAAAAAATTTGTTCAGTGGATAAATCACTAACACTGTTTTTTTCTTTCTTTTTTTTTTTTCAGTGTGGGCCATAGGAACCACAGGAGGTTTAAGAGTTTGGGAGTTGGAACAAACTGGAGAGGGGAGGGACTGTTATCTGAATGTTTTTATTTTAAGTTTCCCATTTTTTTTCTTTCACATCAATAAAAAATAAAAAGATTACCAAACCAAAAGTGTGCAGTGAACTCATACTTCAACACCTACTTAGTCTGACTAACTACTGATGATTGTGGTATTGTTTTACAGCACCTGTGAATGGGTGTACTTATCAGAAATGCGCTCTCACAGTAATGCCAACTGAATGTGTGAATGAGTGCAAATGCCTACCTTAGCAGAATGTAATGCAAGCCCCCCCGCCTAGTCACCTACCTAAAATTGTATTTCCTTTTACTCCAGTATAGTGCAGTGTCTCAGAGGTGCATCCCATAATTATCATGCTCTGATTATTTTCACTGTTACTAGTTACATAATGAATATAGCAAAATGAATCAGAATGTGAAATATACCAGTTATACAGTATCTGTTTTGTGCATTCTGCTGTTGCCAGATTGATTGTGCTCTTTATGGCTTTCCAGGTTTCCTCCATGTCTCTCCCAGTTACAACTTTGAGATTTTTCCTAATGCATGTTTTCATTTTGTTAAAGTCAGCCTTCCTGAAGTCTAGGATCTTCAGTTTTGTGTGACTTGTGTCCTCGGGTTTTTGACTATGAGCCACACCGATTCATGGTTGCTTGACCCTAAACTGATTCCTACCTTGATGTCTGTGATCCTGGTAGTGTTTGATAGTACAAGTTCCAGGACTGAATTTTCTCTGGTGGGTAACTGCACCAGCTCTTTTAGTTCTGCCTGTTACAGAGCCATGAGGAATTCAGTGCTCCTGTCTGATAATGCCATGAAGAAGGACCAATCTATGTCAGGCAGATTGAAGTCACCTTTATTGGCCATCATTAGGATGATTTCCAGCATCTCCTTGTCTCTATCTATCTGATGAAATGGGGGTCTGTAGATCACCCCTACTCAGATGGGGGACTTTTCCTCCGCTCCAAGGATAATCTATAAGGCTTCAGACTGAGAGCGTGTCATCTGTACCCTTGATTCCTTCCTTCAAATACATGGCAACACCCCCTTCCTTCTTCCTTTTGTGATCTCTCCTGAACAGAGTGTACCTAGAGATAGCAACATCTCAGGAATGGTTCTCATTGAACCAAGTCTCTGTTACAGTGACCCCATCCAGGTTTGCCTCTGCTATTATGACAGCGAGGTCTGTTATCTTATTTATCAGGCTATGGGTATTGAGACAGAGTGCCCGCCAGCTTTGATTTTCATCACTGTGTCCCCACTTTTATGATGCCATCTGATTTGATTGTCCTGGGCTGTACCCATTTTGTCTTTGCTTGTGCCTGTTGCAGTGTGACCTGTTACAGAACTAGTAGGTGATGGGTGAGGGGCAACTGCTACGTTTGGTGCTACAGCGGGTGCTGTTGCCTTCTCCCCTTCTGCTAGTTAAAATTACTGATAAATACCTTGAACTTCTGGCTGACTGTGCAGGCCCCCTCCTTTGTGAGGTATAGGCCATCAAACTTGAAAAAGTCCTGCTCCCAGAAATTCCTCCAGTCACCCACAGAGTGATGGCCCTTTTCCTTGCACCAGTCCTTTAACCATGTGTTCAAATCCATGATCTCCTTTTCTCTGACTTTCTGCCAGCTACCCCATGCCCCCAGACAGGCAGAATTTCAGAGAAGGAGAGAGTTGATGAAATAGAAGTCACTTTATTGGTGAGGTTTGTTAGCTGCGTTTTTGTTTCTTTAACTGTTTGACTAGCTAAGTCGTTTGTCCCTGTATGTATTAAGATGTGTGCAGCCTTAGCCATGTTGTGAACTATTTTTTCAATGCGGCTGGTGTCCCTTCAGGCTGATGTCCTAGGGAGGCATCAGACCATGACCTCAGAGTGCCCATATTTCTGAAGTTGAGACTCTACTCCCCTTATTATAGAATCTCCTATGATCAGCAAGGGTCTTTTGTTGGGTTTAGTTGGTGAGTCGTCCTTTGTGGTATGTTTATTTGTTTTATGTTTAGGGTTAGGAGTTCAGTCATCCCATGCTGCTGCTGAAGGCTCCGATGACAATGGCAAATACCTGTTGGAAGAAGACAGCATCAATTTCATGCACATTTGCCCGCCATGGGTGCACAATGAGGAACATAACTTATTACTGTTGACTGTCTGCCAGACCCTTGGTTTGGTTGTTCATTGGGGTAGAGGTGGTACTGCGTGGGGTTGGCATTGTGCTGCTGGTCGATTGTTGCAGTGTTCAACTGCATGGAATTCAGCCATGAGGTATGATATTCATATTAATAAATGTAACCTCCCCCAGTATCCCTGGAAGTCCAGTGTTTCCTCCTCTCTGGACCCAGTCTTCATAGTAAGAAAAATAACAGTGCCAGTATCCCTGGTAGAGTAGTGATGACTCCCTCCCCAGCCCCCATCTCCATAATAATACAAATGACAGACCTGGTAACCCTGGTAGTCCAGTATGACCCCCCTGACTCCAGCCCCGAGCACAGTTTCCATAAAACAAGCCCTGATCCTTGTTTTCTGGTAGTGGTGTGGCCCCCACCCGATAGCCAGTGACTAACTCCACTCCCCCAACCCAACTGGAATAGCGACTGGCTGGCGCAGTCACCCACACCAGTTAAACATTGATTGAATCAGGATAGGAGCACTGTACATTATATAGTACACTCCTTGTGGTTGACTGGTCAGCCAATGGGTGTATACTATATAATGTACAGTGTTCCTGTACAGTTCAGTCGGCGGCTGGCTGGTGCAGTGTGGGATGGGCTGTGCCAGTCACCAGCTCCGGTCAGGTTAGAGGGGACACTGGCTAATGGGGTGGGGGAAGGGGGGCCACTCGACTACCAGGGAATGGGAATTGGGGCTTGTTTTATGGAAATTCTGCTCAGGGTTGGGGAGGGAGGTCATACTGGACTACCAGGGTAACTGGGGCTGTCATTTGTATTATTGTGGAGATTGGGGCTGGGGAGGGAGATACCACTAGACTACCAGGGATACCAGGGCAGTTATTTTTCTTACTATAAGGCTCGGGGCCGGGGAAGGGGAGAACCACTGGACTACCAGGGATACCGGGTGATCTTATATTTATTAATATTAAGATCAGGACTGGAAGGGAACCACTAGACTACCAGGGATAACAGGAGAGTTTATATTTATTAATATGATGATTGGGGCCAGAGAGGGGGGAACCACTAGACTACTAGGGATACCGGGAGAGTTTATATTTATTAATATGAAGATCGGGGCCAGGGAGTAGGAACCACTAGACTACCAGGGATACTGGGGTTCTTAGTTTTATTATTATAGAGCTCGTGGGTTGCCACTTCTCTATGGAACTACCAATCCCCATTTCCTTCACGATGGAAATGTGGGATTGGTAGTGATTTCTTTTAATGGGGATCAGGGCTGGGGAGGGCGGGGACTCTAGACTACCAGAGATGGGGAGATATTTGTTTTCGTTTGTAGATCAGAGCTGGCCCAGCGCATTCCACCAGGTGCAACCATACAAATAAGCCCATAATGGGCATGCAAATGGCCCCTTTTTGTCCTGCATGCCAAGTGGGCTCATTTGCATGTTTTGGCTTCAGATCACCCATGGGGCTTTGGTGCATACAGTTATAAATGAGGGGTGCTACCTGAGGCTGCTCGGATGAGACATTAAATCAAGGTCCCATCAGCCTGTTCTGGTGGTAGTTCAGGAGGATGTTGAAGATCCCATGGCACTTCTTGAAAAGAGTAGGAGAAATTTTATTAAAGAATGAAATAGGGAACAAAAAGCAACAAAAACATAATACAAGAAGGTATCACTTTTCAGTACATTTGATCATAACTGAAAGACAGTTCAGTATTGTCATGAAATTAAGTTACAGTTGTATCCAAGTCCATAATCCATAGGAGATGTTTCCACAGTTCTAAGAGTTTCTGTTGTAGAGAGGAACATTCTTTGTAATATACTTTTTGCAAGTCTTTAATGATTTTCCCCAATAATTCCAGATAGGATTCTTCTTGTTGTTGTAATGTGAACGTGCACCTAGCTATCCAAATATGCCATTTAATAATAGTAAAAATGAAACCCAGAGTACTTTAATTCCACCCCCCCCCCCCAATGTAAGAACCATGTATTACATTTTGATAAGATACTGACTGGAATATTTTCTCTGACCATTGTACTGCTAGATACTTCCAAAAATTAATTATAAATGAACAAGAAAAAATTAAAATTCTTGTGTTTCCAATTTTTAAATAAATTTAGGACTACTACATATTTGTTCTGCAAGCTGTTTATGCTTGTGGTTAGCTTTAACATTTAGTTTCATGTTATCATGACATGATAGCCAATGCATATCCCACATATGTGGTGGGATTATATTGTTAGATAGTAGATATTTTATGGATGAGACACACACTGAAGGACATTTTTCAAACACTGTGTCAACAGCACATCTTTTCTGATAATAATTTGTTCAAGCCTTTCCTAGTTGCAGATATCATTATATGGGATGTGATTCCTCACTGTTTTAACCTACAAAACGTTTCCCTAATGAAATTTGGTAGCATAATAGTTTTCCTTATTCTTTTTAATGAATTCATTTCCCATTGTGTAAACCATAGCTTGCAAGCATCATATAACCAGGCTTCCCAACCTATATTTTTGTTCAGTAATAAGGATTTAATATTTGAGTTCAGAAAGATACTATTGAAAAATAAAATAAGGTTGACTATGTTTAACCCTCCATGCTTAAAGGACAAGCATGTGATGTTCCTCTTGATTGGATTAAGTCAGCTCCCAAAGGCCTGAAAGAAGAGACTTAGTAGGCTAGTTTCTGAACTTTTTTTTGAGGGGGGGCATGAAAACAACACTAATATATAAAAATATTGGTATCAAGTATGTTCTTATAAGGTTCACTCTTTTTTTCTTCCCAAATTTCCATTTATTCCAACTATCTACTTTCTGTTTACACCATTTCAGTTTTTTGCTCCCAGTTGACCACATCCATGTCTTGTACCTCATATTGAATCCCTAAAATTTTGATTGATCCTGTATGTATTTGTATTTGGTTAATGGATGATTGTGAGCCCTGATTTTGATTTTAAATTGCATCCTATACATTTATCTATATTTAAAGAGGCACCTGAACTATTACCCAATTGTTCACAGATTTTTATTGCTTCTGTGAGTGAGGCTTCATTGGCTATTAAAAGACATGGGTCATCTGTATATGTTAGTGCTCTATGCAGAATAATCCTTAAATTACTACTGAGTGGGGATGTATTTTGAGCCTTATTTATCTGCCTCAATTGGGAGTCAATAAAAAACATAGAATGGGGCTTGGGGGACAACCCTGTCTTACTCCCCACTTACTAGGTATCATGGGCCCCTTCCACCCATTAGTTAAAAGTACCACCATCGCTTTTCAATAAAGTCCTTTAATCAAGTCTAGTATGATTGTAGGTACACAATATATTTTTAGCACATGCCATAAAAAATCATGATTAACAGAATCAAATGCCTTTTTTCCGTCTAAGGAGACCACATAGCCCTGTATTGACTCTGTATAACTTCTTTTTATGACCTCTTATAGAAGTATAAGATGGTCTGCAATTTGCCTACCAGGAATTGAGCAAGTCTGAGCTTCAGAGATAACAAAGGAGGCTATTTGTATGAGCCTATTACTTATAATTTTTGTTAGAATTTTAAAATAGGTATTTAACATACATATTGTTCTGCAATTATATATTTGGGTTTTGCCTCCTTTTTTGTATAGGTAAATTATTGTACCCATGTACATATATAAGGGAGTATTATTAGTTTGTAGCACAAAACTATACATCATGGTTAGTTCTGTTGCAAGTTCTGGGCCTAACTTCTTATAAAATTCATTTGACAAGCTATCTGAGCTAGGCATTGTTCCTGTTTTTAAAGTGGAAATGGCTTCTAATACTTATTGTTCCATAACTGGTTGACTAACGTTATTTAATATATCTGTTGGGACTTCTGGTATGGAGACATCTAAAAGGACGTGGTTATTCTGAGGTGCAATTGTAGGTAGTGGTCCATATAACTCTCCTGTATAGTTAGTATTTGTAATATGTCTTTTTTTGATGTTGCTTTCTTCCTTGTGTGTCAGTAAGGCACATAATTTCATTTTTATTTATTTTTTGTGTACTGTATTCAAAAGGGCATAGTGATGAGGCTGGACCTGAAGTCCCAAATATATGTTGTTGGTGGAACATTCTAGATTTTTGCCATGAAATTATAACAATTCTTTTTTTTATTAATTGGATCTGTTGAGAAAGATCCTGATTTGTACTATAAGACATGGTATATAATTTTTGAACATGTTGCCTTTTGTGCAAATAATTTAAATAAGAGCTGAGGCATTTTGTTTTGCTATACTGTTTTATCATTTTCTGAAGTGCATATTTAGTGTTCTAACACCAAAGTAGGAGTTTGTCAAAGCACACCAGGACTGATTTTCTGACTTCAAAAAATTGAGAAAGGGAAGTAAAAAATACCTCATCTTGTAGAAGTGATACATTAAATTTCCACAGGCCAGGACCTTTAGAAATGGAATTAGAATAACCTACTGTAATGTTTAATAGGTTGTGGTCAGAAAACTCTGCTGGGCTAAGTTATGCTTTTTTGAGGGGTATGTTCTGGGATGTAAAGAAATAATCAATTCTTGAAGCAAGCCATCCCTTATGAAATGTTGGAGTATGCAAAGTTGTGGAATCTAAATACGGATCTCTATGCCTAGCTGTTTTAACCATTTGGGATAGAAAATAAGAATCACACTAAACTATTTTTTGGTTTTGTCTGTGAACTTTTGTCAAAAACAGAGAGGCTGCAGTTAAAGTCCCCAGCACAAATAATTTGATAAGATGTGAATAATTAAGGTTGTATTTATTTATTTATTTAGTTTTTGTTAACCGGGTAAGTGCACTAGACAAATCCTGCCTATTTTCAGGCACAACCCGGGGGAGGGGGATACAGATGAATGCCAACTGACCTTGAACCAGATTAAGCTGTTGGTGGTATTTTTAGTAAATGAGGGAAATATGGCCAGGACATCAGGGAAATTCCCCTACTCTTCCTGCAGGGGGATTGCTGGCCATCTTGCTGAGATGGCCAATTCTCCTTGTACTCTGGAAGGTGAGGACGTTGTTTGGGTGGGAACTTTGGCCTCGGCTCCTATTCTCTCCACTCAGGAGGCTGTGGATATTGCTATGGCAGCTGCTGGTCTCTCCCCTGACAGCGCTGCAGAAGACAGTATGGAAACCGACTCTGTGGCTTTGCATGTACCTGTTTCACTGTTGCCGACTTGTTTTTCAGCTATTCCTGCATCTAAGGAGTCCTCCAGTTTGACGACGACTCCAGATCAACTGCATGTTTGTGGGGAGCTGCACTCAGATCTTCCGGTGGAACCTCCAGTTTCTGTGGGGACCAGTATTGCGTCGAACCGGGTAGGGCAAGTTACCTAGTCAGACGCCTGCTCTGGGAAGCCGGTTCCTGCTTCCTCCAGCTCTCCGGTGCTTGTTTCAGTTGGCAATGATCACAATTTTGTTCCCGAGTGCCAACAGCCATTGGATTTACCACTACCTTCTTTGACATTGCAGCCTGGTGCTCCTAGAAACCCAATGTTGTGACTGGGACTGTCTCGAGCTACCCGGACTGTTCCTGCATCCATAGTTACTTCTTCTCTACCTTCAGAGACCACATTTTTGTTTTTGGATCGTACTCCCTCCACCAAATGGGGTGATTTGGCTCCCACACCCCCTCCGGTCGCTTTTAGAGATGATTCTTGGTCTCCTGAAAAGGCCCTCTCAGCAGCTGGCTGGGTCCCAGCGGCCTCAGGACACTGGACTCCAGACCCATCTGATCCCTCCTACAGAAGGATGTGTTCTTCCACTGTGGCCACCAACGTTGATCCTGCTTTGAGCTCCACCACACCCCGGGGTAACCTGTCAAACTTATTACCTGTTGTCTCTAAAGTTAGCATTTCTGGTGTTGGTACCACACCAGAAACTGTATCTGCTGAAAAAAGAGTGGGGCCTAGCCCTGAGGCTCTGACTGACCACCAGAAGATGTCTTCCCTGGCCCCTTTGTTCAAGCTTGCTGATTTGTTTCATTCCACTGGGGAACCTGCTCCCCGGAGGAATGCAGTTCAGCTTTTTTACAAGGGGGGCTTGAAACATACTCCTGACAGGTTGTTTATTGCCAGGTCTCTGTTAAAAAAAAATCAGTGAAATTTTTTCCTCTGAGATTTTTGCTTTAATTTCATTAGGGAATGGCAATTATGATGTAAGTTTTAAAAATGTGTCTAATTTGGATAGGTTCTGGTCTCAGTACAATACTCTTAAGAATGACCCCATCTGGGTACCTTTCCAGGCCATACCCTTCACTAAGCCCCTGATTAAAACCATTACGGTTTTATTCAAAAATGAAGGGTTAATGTTGAGGATATCCTTTTTTGGTTGTGGCAACGCTGTGAGATTTTAGGTCACCCTACCCCTACTATGGATAGCGAACAAATTTGGGAGGGGGTTGGAAGGTGAAAGTTAAACTTTTCTCCACCAATTCTGGTCCTGTACATCTTCCCAGTGTATTTTTTTTAGGCCGGGACAGGGGCTCTATTTTTTATATAGGGCAGCCCAGATCTTGTTTCAAATGTGGCTCTCATACCCACCGAAGTTTGGCTTGTGATATCACCAGATGCAGCCATTGTTTAGAGTACAGCCATTTAGCCTCTGCCTGCTTGAATCTTTTTAAATGCAACCTCTGTGAACAAACCGGTCATGCTTATGGCCGTTGTCCTTGGGCTTCTCATAATCGTGAGGACTGTCCCTCCCATGAAGGTCTCATCAATCAAGCCCAGCATGTTTTAGCTTTGCAGGTGACTGCTGCTCAATCTGTCCTGGCCAAGACTGTCCCGACCTCTGCACCAGATAATGCTCCTCCTATCCCTCCCCCTGTGCCTTTGGTTGCTGCACCTTGTCCCTCATGTTTGGCCTCAGATTTGGCTTTGGCTGCTTCACCAGTCCCTGTTAAGGCCCCTGCACCTAGTACTGTGGACACCATGCCTCCCCCCTCCGACCCCCTGAAGTTCCTTTCATGGTTGTGCCTCCTAGGAAACAAAATAGATGTGGTAAAACCATGTCTGAGCCCAAAACTTCACAGAAAACTATTCCCATACAGAAACCTTCACTTCCAAAGGATCCTGTGCCTGTTGGGAACATTTTTGCCCCTTTAGAGGAAGATACTGGAGGGGATTCAGGTGACGAGACTGATACCTCATCTATTGTCTCTACTACTGACACTGATAGCCATTCTGAGGACTCTATTGTCAAGAGGACTAGACACCGGCATGCAGGGAAGCTCCCTTGAGTGTTTTTTCTAGGTTAGGATTTCTGGTTCTTTCCTTTTTTTCCCTTTAGATGTCCTCCTTAACATTTACCACTTTAAATGTTAATGGTATTAAGGGAGAGAAGAAATTAGTTTTTTTTCCCCCATCTTCATTCCTTCTCCTCTGATATAATTTGTTTACAGGACATTCATCTGAAATCACACCGGGACCTTCAGCATGCCTCTCATTGTTGGTCCTGGGGACCTTCCTTTTGGTCTGTGGGGGATGATACTTGTGATGGCTTGGGCATTTTGTTTACTAATCCTCAGCTTTCGGTTTCTAGATTAGTAGATATACACCTGGAAGGGGCTTTGTGTTTGGATGTTCCTTTTTTATCTGAACGTTTTAGGGTTATCATGGTGTATGCCCCCCAAACCAAAGCTCAATGTGTGGCACTTTTTAAAGAAGTACAATCTTTTTTGCATACTTCTCGGTTGGTTGTTTGGTTGGGTGATTTTAATTGCGGGTTATCTATTACTGATACGGGTTTAGTCACGGATAAACTTTTTTGTGATTCTGTAGCTTTGAAAACTATTATCTCTACAGCACATATGTTGGATTCTTATAGGGTGTTATATCCTACGGGGGTTTACACGTATTTTCGGGGATGTCTCCGGACCCGTATTGATTTCATTTTCTTATCCTCGGTACTTAAGGTTGTGCAGGCTTCTACCCAGCCCATAGAATTCTCCCATCACTGTACTCTTACAGTTACTGTTTCCTGGGAGGGAGCCTCCAGGTCTAAAAAGAATGGGTGGGGGTTGAATGAATTACTGTTGAAAAATTCTCGTCTCTGTAAGTTATGGGAGAGGGACTGGGTGGCTCACTTTTCAATGTTGGAATGCTATGATTCCATTTTGGATTGGTGGGAGGATTCTAAATAAAGTTGGAAGTCCTTTTTTCAATGTCAGGCACATCTTAAATCTACTGCTGACTATATGGGATACTTACAGCTGAGACACCAATTACAGCATCTTATTTCCCTCTCTGAAACTACTAACTGGGATTATAGTGAGCTTATAACTACTATAAAGAAGCAAATGGTGGGGCTACAATATGATAGGGGCAAATCTTTAGAGCAAGAACTACATTTTGGCACTTCTATGACACGCCACTCTTTGGACCCATTTACAGAAAATAAAAACCGGACTGATTCTCGATTAATCTCTGTTTTGACTGATGTGCATGGCCATGCTGTCAGTGACCCCTGTGAGCTTTTACATCTGTTTGAAACTCATATGGCTTCCTCTTTAGCTCCTGACCCTGTTCTGGCAGCTGAGGTGGTTATTCCGCTTTTGGATAAGCTGCAGTTACCCACACTGTCTACAGCTCAACAGCAGACTTTGATAGCTGATGTTACTTTGGCTGAGGTTACTGCAGCTGTTCAGGGGTTACCTTCCAAATCTGCCCCTGGCTCAGATGGCCTAAGTGCAGGCTTTTATAAGACCTTTTTGAAGTCCCCTGGACCTGTGCTAGTGATTCTCCTGAATTTTATCTTACGCTCTGGGGAATACACTCCATCCCTACGTCTGAAGCTATTTTACTACTTCTATACAAGAAAGGAGATAGGTCTGATTTAAGCAATTGGCACTCCCTTAGCCTACTGAATACTGATTTGAAAATATTGTGTAAAATTCTTTTGGCTAGACTTTCTACACTTACCCCCTTACTACTGCACCCAGTCCAGACTTGTGCAGTTCTAGGATGCAAACAACAGGACAACTTAATTTATTTACCAGAGGTGTTTGCTACAGGGGAGGTGTGTCCTTACAAGGGTATGTTTTTGGTTTGGATCAGGAGAAAGCTTTTGATCGGGTGGCCCATTCCTTTTTATTTCTAGTGTTGAAAGCTTTTGGGTTCCCTGATCAGTTTATTTTTTGGCTCTCCACAATGTATAAGGGTGCTGTGCTTATCCCTAATGCTAATAGCTGGCTTGGGAGTAGGTTGGCTATTACTAAAAGGGTACGACAAGGTTGCCCACTCAGTCCTGTTCTCTGTGCTTTTACCATCGATATTTTTATTCGGTTACTGCATGCAAACACTGCTTTACAGGGCCTTGATGTGATTCCTTCTCTACCTCCCCACAAGGTATTAGCTTATACTGATGACTTGGTGTTACTTTTGCCCCTTCATTTTTCTGTTTTGTTTCAAGCTTTTTGGGGGTCTCGTTTGATCCCCCTTAAGCGGGAAATTATCTATAGACCGATTGCTGAAGGTGGTGTCTCTATGCTCCATCCTATTGCTTTTTTTACAGTCTTTTTGTAGCATATAATTTTGGTAAGGTGTTGAGACCAGGTGATCTCATTTGGAGACCTTTTTTAGATCACTGGCTCACTTTATGTAGGCCTAGTTGGCTATCTGGTAATCCTCGGCTGTTGTCCAAACTTTCTGCTGTATCCCATAGTGTTAAAGACTGTATTAAACAGCTTATTAAATGGCATATTATCCCTTCCTCACTTCTGACTGCTGATAGAAAAATGGTCTATAGATCCATCTTATTAGCTGGACGTTCTACTGAGACTATTTTCCCTGAGTGCCCGCAGGATAGGCAGGTAGTTGTTCACCGACATTTACAAAACAAACGTATCCCTCCTTATGCATGGAATTGTGTATGGCTTAGCAATTTTGGGAAATTAGGGGTTAAGGTGAATAGCAAGCACGAACAAATGTCCGAAAGATTTTGTCCTCGTCCTATCTGTATACAACTGCTAGAAACTCAATGTCATCTATTTGTTGACTGTGCTTATATACAACCTTATATACAACCTTTCCGGTCTTTTTTGGCTGACCAATGGCTGGAGCCTGAATTTGGGAATATTACTTATTCTGCCCTTTTGTTTGGTCCTTTTTTAAATACTTTTGTTAAATATCATAGTGATAACTTTTATGTTATTTTTTGCATTTTACGCTGTTATGTATGGCAATCTAGATGTCTCTGGATTTTACACCAGAAGTATGTTACACATGAAGAATTATTCTTCAATGTTGGTAAAGCCCTGAAACGTCTGATGGACTATGACTTTTCTCACACTCCTTTGGAATGCTTTAACCGCTATTGGATCAATTGTATGACATGGGCTACCTGATTGTTTCAATATTGTATGATTATGTTTCTTTCTGTTTTTTTCTTTTGTTTTGCTATGTATTGAAATTCATTTCTCAATAAAATTCCCCTACTGTTTTTTGATAAGTGCCATGGGATCTTTAACATCCACCTGAACTACCACCAATCCAGGCAGATGGGACCTCAGTTTAACGTCTCATCTGAAAGACGGCACCTCAGAAGTGCAGCACCCCTTTCATGCTGCACTACAATGTCAGTACTGGGATATTAACCCAAGTGCCAAATATGGGAACTGAACCCACAGCCCTCTGATCTCCCAGCCTCAGAGGCGAGTGTGCTACCTACTAAAAAATTTGTTTGAACATGTCTATTCTGGAGGTTTTGGTTTGAAGGGCATATAAGTTAATTAATCTATACCTAATGTTTTCAATCTGTACAGCCAAGATTAGTACTCTTCCAGGCATTAAATCATAAAGTTTTAAAACTTTGATTTCTGGCATTCGAAATAGGATCCCCATCCCTGAACATTTTTCTGGTCTAATTGACCAGTATGAGGGTCCCATATGCTAGTCTGTTTGTGCTTGATGAATTTCTTGTAAAGTATGGAAACATGTATCTTGTAAAAAAATAATACACATATGTAAATATTTAAAAAAAGAAAAAAACAAAAGCCTCTTGTTTAAGTTTTTTACACTGTTTATAATGTAAACAAAAGACGTCCTCATAAATTTAGGAGGTACAAGATAAGGAACTTATTTCTTCTTGCCCTTCCTGTATGTTTTCTCCTTGGTTTTCAGTTTAGTTTTTGCTTTCCTTTTAACTGCTATTCCAGAGATTTCTGTATCTGCTGTCACTTCTGGAATGGAGAAAACTACAGAAGAAGAGTCTGAGTCATCAGCTGAGTCATCAGATTGTTCTACCATATTTACCATATTTATTTGAGAGAGCAATACAACCCTTTTTTGTCACTTTTTGTACTGGGGTGCTCAGTTTAGAGCCCTGTCTTGTTACCCTTTTTTCCCCTTTCAGCTCCTGGAATGGGGTGGGGGGTGGGCATCATACTCATTTCTGTGGGATCAGTTAATTCCACCTGATTTTTTTCACTCTATGGAGTGGCCGAGATTTGGTCCCTTTGAGGGACGGCGTGCACTGCTTCAGTCACCAGGGAGTTAGTAGCTGAAGGGGGAAAGTCAGTTACTGTCACTGTATCTTGCTGTGGAGCGTCAGGGACTGCTACAGCAGGGCATGGTCTATGCTGTGGGTCTATCTTATTTTTTTGTGCCAGGGTGATATTTGCTCTTTGCTCCATGATATCAGCATGTTCTGGGTGATTATGAGCAGCCCATATACAGTTTTGAAAGGTGTGCCCCATTTCCTCACAAAGATTGCATTTGCTTTCATTTAAGCAGTCAGCCCCAGCATGTCCCAACTCCCCATACACAGTACATTTAATTTTATCACATGCAGTGCTAAGATATGCTGCAGACTCACATCGCTAGCATGCCTGGGTTGCTCCAGGTAAAAAAGTACTACTTAGTCCCTGCCTAAAAAATAGGAAATCAGGAAGTGTACCACTCCTGAGTTATTTGTTTTTAACAACACTTTTACACTCCATCCCCCTGTCCAAATGTTTTCTGACTCGAGTATTGCTTCAGGATCCCCTCAAACTGTGCATCTTTGTTTAAGCCAGTAAGTTAAGTCATAAACGCTAACACCCTCACTCCAGAATAGCACAGTCACATTTTTATGAGTTGATTTTGTGAGGGGAGTAGCTAGAAAAGGTGTCCACAATACTGTTTTCTTAAGAGCATTATATTTTATTCAAAAGTGTTCCAAGCAGTTTGCAGATTTAAAACTTACATCAAACATTGTTTTACCCTAGACATAGATCAGGGCATATATCTCATTTGCAAAGAACTTCATGGAGTCCTTCAAGAATGTACGGGCAACAAACAGTCTCTCTCTCTGGGGCTTCGGTCATCCCTCTCAGATAAATAAAATGAACTGTGCTATGTCTTTTAGCAGGTAGTATTGGGGTTTTAAATAGAGAACCAAAAGGTCTGTCAGTGGTTCTTTTTGGGATATTTAATGGAGCATTGACCCAAGGCATAGATGGGCATGGTTGTTGGTCATCCATGCTTTCTGGTGCCCCTGTAGTCTACACATGTGGGTTAGGTAATTTTAGCACAGGATTCTGTGTCAGTGCACATTCTGCAGGGATTTCCAAATCCATGTTCTGTGGAGGCAGTGTTGATGTATTTGGTTGTGACTCCATAAATTCCTCAGGTGTAGGCAAAATAATGGGGGAAGACCCCGATTGCCATTTATCTGTCGAGATATTATGCTCCCAGCCAAAGCTTTCAGAGTGCTTTCCATGGACCAAGTTTCTATAGCTTGTTTTTGAGTCACATTATTCTTGGGTCATCTTTGACCAGACCAGTCAGGGGCTGTTTTTCCCATTCCTGACATTACTCATGAGTTTTCAGTAGAGAAAGACATATTTACCTTAGTGTTTGCCGATGCATCATTGTCCATAGCAGCGGCTGCTTCTTGTTGCTCCTCTGCTGCAACTGCCTCTGCCCAGTCAAGCGGTGGTTCCTTTGATGATCCTATATCAGCTGGCAGCTGTTGAGATTTCTTTGGCTGTCATGCCTCAGCTGCCGGAGTCACTTCCTGAGCATCATTTTTTTATACAGGTATTTCCTTTCCTCTGCTTCCATTTCTTGCTGCATTTTTTCTGTTTCAGCTAGACTCACTTTTGAGATTATAGGCTGACTCTTACCTGGGTTTAAGTCAGTTTGTCATTCTGTTGATTCCTTGTCAGAAGATGAGGATAGTTCTACAGCTGATTCCATCAATTTGTCCTGTTGTTTGTTTGAAGCAGTACACATTCCTGTATCTCGTAGACTGTCCAGATTAATCCCTGTTTCTTGCTGTATATCCTTTCCTCTGTTGGCCTCTCCAATGTTCAAGGTGGGGAAGGAGACCAACTTCCCCACCTCCATGTCCTCCACCTCGGCACCAGAAGCCACCATCTTGGCAGAGTGTCAAGATGACAAAGGGTCCCCTGCAGTCAAGTAGGGGAATTTCCCCATTACCTGGGCTAAATTTCCACCCATTCACTAAAAATACTACCAACAGCTTAATCTGGTTCAAGGTCAGTTGGCATTCATCTGTATCCCCCTGAAAATAGGCAGCATTTGTTTAGTGCACTTACCTGATCAATAAAAAGTAAATAAATATATAAATTATGTGCCATGCATCCCCTATGGGCGGTCTTCAGCCCTGCACCCTGGATGCACCGCACCATACATGGTGGCCACTTGCTATGCAACGCACATCCAGGCTCCGATATTCAATCAGAATGCATGTTCTCTTTCCATCAAGCATTCTGTTTGAATATCATAACAGAGCTGGATGGCAAAACTAATTTGCATGACACACTGTTTTGCGCACACATCTGGCCAGCTCTGAAAATGTCCCCCACTGAATTTAAAAATGTGGTAGATTTCTGGGTTGTAACTTGAGTGTTTGGCAGTTTATGTTATGTAGGAGGTTATGTTTGTTTTGTTTTGCTTGAAAAGGTTACATTTTCACAAATAAATAGCAATTTTCTGAGGCCCGAGTGACAAAACCAGAAACAGGTTTATTGTTTTCTGATACAGGATTTGTGAATTTGAAAATGGTTTCACCAGTTTTTGTTTTCCTTGAGTGTCTGAGAAAGGAGTTGTGGAAAATATACTGATTTGCTTAATAAGATGCAGTTTTTGAGTTTAGGGTCTCTGGGGCAGCTTGTGTTTTAGCAGTGTCAGCTGGTCACTGTGCAAAACCAGACAGACTGTGTTTTTGAGCCATGCATGATCTGGCATGAAGCTGGTTGGTGATACAGGTCCCAAAGGGTTTTGTCTGTCCTTTCTTGAAGGTGGTCGGAGTATGGCTATGTGCAGGGCCTGCAAAGCTAGATTGACTGTGTTGCTGACACTGGTCCTAAAGGGCCTTGGAAAATCTTGTATGAAGCAAGTGGGTGTCTAAAGCACTGTGCTGGCATTAAGGTAGTTAGTGTCTTACTGTGCTTGCATGAAGCCACACAGACTGCGTTGGTGGCACAGGATCCAAAGAGCATTGCATGTCCTGCCATACAGCTGGTGGATATCTGTCTGGGCATGTACAAGGCCTGTGCAAAGCCAGATAAAGCATGTTGGTGGCACAGTGCTACAGATATTTGGTACACCTTTGCTACAGCAAAAATACTACAACAACTGGTCATTTACAATGACAAAATGACAGATCACTGTAGGTCACTGTAATGGTTATGTTAAAGCAGCAGGACCCCTGGCACAGCTTCTCTGGGAGTTGCGCCACCTCTCTGAAATGCCTCTGCCATGGAGGTGATTATAGTAAGATCTGGTGGGTGTGGGGGATAGCCCCTCACATGGGCGGTGAGGGGAGAACAGCCCCTTTCAGAAAACATACTACTATTCATGATGGTCACAAATCAGACCACGGTCATGCTTATCATTTGTGCCATTGCTGGACAGCTGGTTGACAGGTTTCCTGTTGAACCAGCATCGTGGAAACCAAATATTCCATTATTCTGTTTTGTTCAGGTTCCTAAGGGAGCTGTGTGAGAGAGGATATGATTCTACTACCACAAAATGAAAGAGAATGTATTGCAAAAAAAGTATGTTAATGCATATACTGTAATAGGGTTGAATAATACAAAGCTGACAAACTAAGGCAATACAAAAATAGGAGTTGGAGTCTCTGGAGTCTTGAAAAATCAGTGGAGTGGTGTTCCTTGGGAATTTCAACCCTAATGCCCCCCCCCCCAAGATGTTAGACTCATGACCCGAGGACAAGATACAGGTCTGGGACATGTGGTGATTGTGTGAAGAATGTAAAAAATAGTAATCTGTTTTGGGCAAAGCCCATCCAGCCTTGTGCAAAGAAAGTTATGAGTGGTGTCCTCCATCATGCAGGCTGCTGAGTGAAGACAGAAATGAATGATGTCCTGCTTTGTGCCTTGCATGAAGAAAGTTATGAATGATGTCCTGTAGGCTTGTCACAAAGAAAGTTAGAAGAAGCAGAAAATCAAGAGCCTTCATAGCTTTCTTTGCACAGGAGATCATTTATTACTTTCTTTGAAGAGTCACTATTCGCTGGACCAGTAGCTTGTTCTTGGATCACAAGGCTAGGAGTCCTCAAAGGGGGCTAGGCATTAGAGTTGAAACCCCCAAGGAATACTACACAACTGATTTGCTAAGACTCCAGAGACTCCAGCCCCTATTTTTTCATTTCCTCATATTTTTCACTATGTGTTCTTCAACCCTAAAGTCTGCATTAATGTAGTTTTTGCAAAATAATGTATTGTGCCTGTTTATTAGGGTTGCATAGGCACAATAATGTTAAACCCCTATAATTATTTGCAGTTAATACTTTTTATTTAAATTCAGTAAAGATATACAATTCATAAAGCAGGTACTATAAACAGTTACTGTGCATCAGTATAAAACAGAACAGCAATTCATTACAGCATGGCATTTATACATAAACTGGGTAATTACCAGCTACAGCCAGTCAGACTAAGACATACAGCATATAATTTTAAAGTTATGATTTTGCTGGCACATTCATGTCTTTTGGAGAGGAAGTAAATCACATTTTGCACACTCAGGATTAGGCCTGTAGTTATATGTTCACTGAGAAGTTAAAAAGGTGACTTCTGCTCATCTCTTCCTTCAGTTTGTTAAAGGCGCAGGTCCAGATTGGCAGGGCAATGTTGAGAAAGCTGTGCAGTAAGAGATCAACCAAGCTATTTAATCAAATTTTGGAGCCAGGTTGGTCCTAAGGGAGAAATATATTGTTCCCTGCAGTTCTTGTTTAGGGTTAAACCTCAGTTTTTTAATCTGATTTGAGTGATTGCAATAAATTTAGTAGATATGGTACACTGCAGGTACTGTCTTTTAAAATTACCAGACAATCATCTGCGTGGAGTTTTGTACAGTATTACTTTAAGCCAATTTTGATACTCCCTAAGTTTCAGTGGATATAAATGACCACCGCTAAGGATCCTATGGTCAAAACAAATTGGAGGGGGTTTAGAGGGAAGACCTAATGGGTGACTCATTCTAACTGGAAGGGGGAAGACAGTGTGGAGTTCTTAAGTATTTTACCCATTTTTTTTATACAGGGTATAGAGTCATTGTCTAAAGCCATGGCTAAATTATATGTGCTCAAAGAACAGGGTGGAGATATCCCCACTCCATTAAGTCAAATGTCTTCTTGAAGTTGGTCACAACTGTTGCGGCTGGAATAGGGACAGAGTTTGCAACCTGCATGATAGAGATTACAGCTTAAAGGTGGTCTGATCTTATTCTTCCTTTAATAAAATCCACCTGCAATGTGTGCATCAGGATTGGAAGAATGGCTTCCAGTCTGGTAGCTAATACTTAAGCAATTATTTGTGTGGCAGTGTTGATAAGGGATACTGGACTACGTCTGAAGGGGAATGTTAAATCTGTTCCTATTTTGGGCAGGACCATAATGGTTGTGTAGTGCCCCAAAGTTGGGGGCACAAGAGAAATAAAAGTATAAAGGAGGAAAGAAAAGAATAGAGGTGCCCAGCCCTGTAAGCTGCCCTAATGCAGTATAGAGATGGCACAGAAATGCCAAGGTACCCCAAACACAAACACAAAAACAGTGTAATTAAAGTCAGAAAATGCCAGGTTAATGTGCTATGCCAGCATGTGGCATAGGTAAAGAACTGTGCCCAAAATGGAACGTTGTGCTGAGCTGCACATGCCCAGCATTCCAGTGCCAGAACCAGAACTCAGACTGTTGCCTTTTGAAATTGAAAAAGTTGTTACCTGGAGAATTGTGGTGACTGTGGAGGAGCGAGGACACAGAAGGTGAAGAGGGATGAGAAGATCTTGCCAGGAGGGCTGAAGCTGTTCCTGAGGGCTTTCTTGTGTGTCCCTTCTGCCCCCAGTCACTGAAGACTGCATACCTGAATGTGTTGCATGGTCTGTGGTGTCGTCAGACACTTAAAGAGATGTTCCATCCCCACAGAAAGGGCCCGGTGCCCTATTTATTTATTTTATTTTAAAAGTTCTGTACTGGTGCCCCGGAGGTGATGTTGGCAGTGCCGCATCATCCTTGATCTAGTTTGGAACTTTGCAAGGTTCCTGGTCATCCATTGCTGCTGCCAGAAAAAACACTCGCTCTGCAGCACTCCACCCACCTCCCAATCCAGCTTCCCTGCATCCCGGTCCAGGGTGGTGAGTCAGTGGCAGAACACCAGCAATGTTCTGACCACAGACCACATGACACATTCAGGTATGCAATCTTTAGTGACTGGAGGCAGCAGAGGCACACAAGAAAGTCCTCAGGGACAGCTTCAGCCCTCCTGGCAAGATCTTCTCACCACCAAAACAAAGCAGAAATTTTATTTATTTATTTTAAAGAGCAGCGCTAGGCACTCAGCACAGTGGCTGACAGCCAAGAATGGAAGGGGCCATATTAGCACAAATTAATATCTGGGGCATAGCGACACCCAGGGGAGGATTCTGGTGAGAGGATCTCAGTGTAAAAGCTGTTGAACATTCATGAGGGGAGGCCCTGAAGGTGGAGTTAAGGTAGTGCGAGGGCAGGAAAGTCCCTGGAGAAACTTAAAGCAGCTTAGCCACAGAGGCCTACAGTTGTTAAAGTGGCCCAGAAACAGAGGCCCACAGGTGTAATAGGTGAAAGTCAGGCCCAGACATTTATTTTATGGGGCAAGCCAGGCCCAGATAGTTATTTAAAGGGGCCCAACAGCTAAAAGGCCCAATGTTTACGGGGGCAAATCAAGCTCAATGATATTTCAAGGGGCCCAGTCCTGAGGAGCCACAGGTGCAATGTAGACCTAGCCAAAAGGGTCTCAGGTATTAAAAAGGGCAACACTAGGTTCAAAGGTGAAACAAGGGGTCTAGCCAGCCATTCTGGTCCATAGGTGATAAGAGTAACCTGGTCAGCCATAACAGGGCAAATGATGGTAAAAGGCCCAGGTCAGCTATAAGGAATGCACTCCACTAGTATGCCTCATAGTCTAGGGAAGCCATTTAGTGGTTAGCAGCCAGAGTACCCACAGTAGCAGGATAGCCTTTTTTAAGTTAGAGGGGAACCCCACTACAGTAGGTCCACAGTCAGTAAGGTCTTCACCAAAGAAGGTGACCAGATAGAAGCAACCAAGTGCCTGTTATATGCTGTAGTCTGTACATCCAGAGACTGATATTGTGCATGATTGTTGGAACTGTGGCTTTTAATTGCACTGAGCCAGCATCTTGTGCTAGTGTGTTTCTGAATAAGTCTTCAGCAACCCTTCAGAGACATGTCACCAGTGTGTTTCCAAATCAGTCTTCAGCAACCTTCGTAGAGGTATCCCACAAGTGTACCCCAGAATCAGTCCGTAGCAGTATTCCTGAAGAGAAGAGCCATATTCATAGCTGTACCTTTACATAGAAACAGAAACATAGAATTTGACGGCAGATAAGGACCGCTTGGCCTACCCAGTCTGCCCATTTCCCTGCCTACTGGATAAGCTGCAGATCCTAGTTAACCAGCAGCCTACTTCTTCCTACCCCCACCCCCTAGAATTGCCTTATGACTGTCCCATGCATGCTTGAATTCCACCAGTTTTGACTCCACTACCTCCGAAGGCCGTTCCATGCATCCACAACCCTCTCTGTGAAAAAATACTTCCTTAAATTACTTCTGAGCCGCCCCCTCTATCTTCAAATTGTGCCCCCTCATTCTTGCACACCTCTGTTTTTGAAAGATGCTACCCTCTTGGACTTTGTTGATTCCCTTGAGGTACTTGAAAGTTTCTATCATGTCCGCCTCTCCCTCCTTTCCTCGAGGCTATACATATTAAGCTCCTTAAGTCTCTCTTCATATGTCTTCTGGTGCAGACCCTGCACCATTTTAGTTGCCCTCCTCTGGACAGCTTCCATCCTGTCTATGTCTTTGCGAAGATTGGGTCTCCAGAACTGCACGCAGTACTCCAGATGGGGTCTGACCAGCTGTCTGTACAGAGGGATAATAACTTCCTGCTTTCTACTGGTGATGCCTCTCCCTATGCATCCCAGTATCCCCCAGCCCTCCTTGCTGCCCTCTCACATTGCTTGCCCACCTTTAGGTCATCTGATATGACTACCCCCTGGTCTCTTTCCATTTTTGTTGTTGTTAGTATCTCACCCCCCATTGTGTACTCTTCCCCTGGCTTTTTGTTTCCCAGGTGCATTATCTTGCACTTCTTAACATTGAATCTAAGCTGCCACACATTTGACCATTCCTCTAACCTTGCCAAGTCCCTTTTCATCCTTTCCACCCCACCTTGTGCATCAAATCTGTTGCAGATCTTTGTGTCATCTATAAAGAGACATACTTTTCCTTCCAGTCCCTCTGCAATGTCGCTTATAAAGACATTGAAGAGGACCGGTCCTAATACTGAACCCTGCAGTACCCCACTAGTAACCCCCCTTTCTTCAGAGTGGACTCCATTTACTATTACTCTGTGTCCTATTCTCCAGCCAATTTTTACCCAGGCTGTCATCTTGGGACCCACTCCCAGGCTAGCTAACTTGTATATTAATCTTTTGTGTGGGACTGTGGCAAATGCCTTGCTAAAGTCTAGGTAGGCCATGTCCACAGCCCCTCCCTGATCTACTACTTTGGTCACCCAGTCAAAGATTTTTCTGGCATGACCTTCTTGCTGTGAATCCATGCTGCCTTGGGTCCTGTGCCCCTCTGGCCTCTAGATACTTGACAATTCTTTCCTTCAGAAGTTATTCCATCATTTTCCCTACCACTGAGGTTAAACTAACTAACTAACTGGTCTGTAGTTTCCTGCTTCTGCCTTGCTCCCACTTTTGTGAAGGGCAATCACATCTGCCCTCCTCCAGTCCTTGGGTACCACCCCATCCTCCCATGATTTGTTAAACAGGGTAGTCAGTGGTGTCACTAATTCTACTCTTAGTTCTTTTAGAATTCTGGGATGAATCACAACAGGCCCCATTGCTTTGTCCACCTTCAGTTTTAAGAGTTCTTTCAGAACCCTTTCTTCTGTAAATGGGCTGGTATCAACTTCTGTATTCAGAGTGTTTCTACTGTTTGTTTTAGGTACCTCCCCCTCTTCGTTTGTAAATACTGAGCAAAAATATTTGTTTAGTATCTCTGCCTTTTCACAGTCACCCTCTGCCCACCCTTCCCCCCTTTATTAAGCCTCACTATCCCTCCCTTGGTCTTTGCAATATCATGTTTACTATTTTCCTTTAACAGTCCCCAGTGTATGGCTTGGCCCAGTGCAGAGTCTGCAGGCCATTTTCTTGTTTTGTTGTCCACACCGAAGGGCTGTCCAGATCTTCAGTTATAGTTCCCTCAGTTCACATCCTGTTTATGGTTTTGCATCAGTCCTTGGCTCACCTGGCCTTGGTGCCCAATACTCTGTCATTCCCCATCATCTGAAGACTTCTTCCTTGCATCTTTTTCCATTCCCAGCAGTCCAGAAGTGGGCTATGGCCAAGTGTTCTGCACCTTCTTCTGTACCCAGCAGTCCAGAAGCAGGCCGTGGCAGGGTGTTCTGTATATTCTTCTGTACCCAGCAGTCCAAAATCAGGCTGTGGCAGGGTGTTCTGTATCTTCTTCTATACCCAGCAGTGCAAAATTAAGCTGTGGCAGGGTTTTCTGTATCTTCTTCTGTACCCAGCAGTCCAAAAGCGGGCTATGGCAGGGTGTTCTGCATCTTCTTCCATACCCAGCAGTCCAGAAGTGGGCTGTGGCAGGGGTGTTCTGCATCATCAGTATCTGGCAGTCCAGATGTGGACTGTGGTGAGGTAGCCACTGTTTTGGTCATCTCAACCCGGCTGTCCAGAAGCGGACCATGGCCAGAACATTTGTGCTTCAATTCCAGTGGCCCTCAGTGGGCTTTTAGCTGAGGAAATCTTTCTGCTTGTTCTTGAATTCCAGCAACACTAAAGAGGTGCGGTGTGGCCAAGAAACTCACGGTCTGTTCAAAAACCCTCTCTGTATTCCCTGAGTTTCTGAAGAAGTCCCCAGAGTCGCACTGGCCAGCCAGTCAAGTTGTTCCTTGCTATGTCAGTTTCTTTGACTCTGTTCTCTTCTCGATGACAGAAAAAGTACAACTGTGCACACAAACTGCCATTAGTAATCTGTATAGTTTTGCTATAGTATGCTGTATGATTCAGAGTATGGAGCACTCCAGGTAATAGGCCTTAGTTAGAGGTGCACCTTGAGGGGTGAATTAGAAGGATTTGCACAAGATGCTGTTACAGTGTAGCTGTTACAGTTGATTTGCTGATTTTAGAGATAAGGATGCTCTTACAACGTAGCTGTTACAGTCAATTTTGAGATTTAGAGACCTCCTCATACAGGATGATAGAGTGATAGAACCTCTCCTTACCTCTGTGACTGTGTTCCCCTTCCCTGGTTTAGGAATAAACAGCTGTCTAGCATTTGAAATTTTCTTTTGACTCCCACCTCTCTTTGTCAGGTGATAACATCCACCTTATTGGGAACCCAAGTGTCCTCCTGCCATTCTACCTGCAGAGAGCGACATTGGTGTTGATGAATTGCGTGTGATTTATTTGAGTTATCATGACGCTGTTGCTCTAGTATCCTTTTATTCTTAGTGGATCCCAGCACACAATACCATTGGGACACCACTACCACACTTAAGACCACCACAGTTGCTTTTTGGATGATATTAGGGAGGACTGGTTGGTCATGTACTTCGATCATCATATTATGAAGGGGACGACAGACAATGTTACATAGTAACTGATAAAGATCAATGGGAAAAACATATTCACCAGATGCTTTATGTGGAGAGGAAGATACAGCTTTTTTTATCTCTGTAACACTAATGGGTGCTTCAAAAGTCAGCTTCTGATTTTCATTCAGGGTGGGAGGGAGAGAAGAAATACATTTTTCAAATGCTACTTGAACAAGGGCCCCTTTAGATTTATATAGGTTGTGCTAAGAGGTTTGCATTAGTTGGCTGAACTCTAGTGGCTTGGTTTTGGGGATGGATGTTGGTTTACAGAGAGCTGCCATTTGCCTTTTGGCTTGCTGCTTTCTGAGCCAGCATGATAATAGTTTACTTGCTTTCTTTCCACTGTCTTAATATCTATGTCTCATACTATTAAGGAACACATTGCACTCTCTCAGCTCTCCTCCTTTCTAGATGATTCTGCCTTCTTCACTCCCTTTCAATCTGTTTTTTTTTTAATTCAAAGTTTATTAACAATATTTTCAGTACAAAACCAGATTCACATCATACATACAGTATAAATAACACAGACAGACATTCTGGAGGATCTGTCCCTTCCCTCCACCTGCCCATTCCCTCCATCCCCATCCTCCCACCATATTCCCCCTACCCACCCACACCCCTCAGCACAGAGTAGAGCATTCACTTAAAAGGGAAGCCACCACTATAAATAGGTGAAGTCATCATGAGGGCTGCAAGGTATATAGCGTGTACAGTGGTCCCAAAACTTGATTGAATTTGGTCTGTTTGTTATAGAGACTTGCAATTGCTTTTTCTGTCCTCAGAATGGTGAGAAACTCCTGTAAGCATTCTGTATAGGACACTACCTTGTTGTCTTTCCAATGTTTAAGTACAAGCTTTTTGACTGACACTGAAATTAGTGATATGTGGTATTTGTGATTACGTACTGCCACCCCTGAAAAACTGCCCATAAGACAAATTTCCAGTGTAAACAGGTCTTCAAGGCCCAAAAAGGCATCTACCCTTTGTTTGATAAGAGTCCATAGAGGGATCACTTTAGGGCATTCCCAAAAAAGATGTAATAGTGAACCCTCAGCCTGTCCACATCGTGTGCATGTGGAGGAAGGAGATAGGCCAAGTCTAGTTAGTTTTTGTGGTGAGTAATACAGGTTGTGAAGTATATAATACTGCATAAGGTGAAGCCTGTATTGAGTCACAAACCTCTGGCACCCTTCCTACAAAACAGGCCAATTAATAGTCATATTCGGGAAGAGGGAGGTCCAGTACTCCAAAGGGCCTAGGTAATTTGGATACATCTGATCATATAATAACTCGTTCATGTTAGACACTGCTTAGGGAAAACTTGCTAGAGGTATTAAGCCCAAGTGATAGGGCACCGCTAATGATTGTTGGGGTGAGGTCCCACATGTTTTTACTAGCAAATGCCTTAACTGAAAAACTTTAAAAATCTGTGAGTTTGGAATATTTGCCTTATCCATAATTTTAGAAGAAGTGTGCAAAGTCTCATCTTCATTCCTTAAATATGTGAGAAGGCAATCCCCTAACTGGGGAAGCCTTCTGGGAGAAATAACCTTACCATCTATCTTAAGATTGGGGTTACCTCTCAGAGGTTGGCACAGATCTGGCATGTTATTGTATTTAAGAAATGTACATAGTTGGGAGTGAATTTTGATGGAAGTATATATTGGGGAACTGTGTAGAGAAGCGGGGAGAGAGTTGAGCTTCATATGTAGGAGAGCTAGAGGAGATAATCTATGAGCTCTGATGTGGGACAGTTTGATTTTGAGCTAGATGGGCATGTAGGGAAGACAACCATGGTTAGCCTCAGTAGTTAGCCACCTAAGGTTATTTATTAGCTTGGCTTGCCCAGTAGTAAAGTGCAATATGAGGGAGACATAGACCTCCCTTGACCTTTGGAGTGGCCAGTTTATGAAAAGCCAGTCTTGGTTCCTTCCAATCTGGTTTTAGGAAGAATCATTCCACTACCACTTCCCTGCTCAGACTCACTGACTCTATCCACTCTGACATGGATAAAGGTCACATCCCTTCTGCTATCTTTGTTGACCTTACCTAGGTTTTCAACACTGTCTCCCACTCCCTCCTTCTTGAACCCCCCTCTCATCAGCTGGCCTGTCTCAGACTGCCTACAAGTGGTTTTGAGCCTACCTGGTAGGTAGAACTCAATCTGTTAAAATAGCTGACTCCGTGTCCCTTTCACTGCCTATCTCCACTGGTGTACCTCAAGGCTCTGTACTTGGCCCACTCCTATTCTCTATTTTTCTAAATGACCTACCATCATTATGCTCCTTGTCAGCCATCCATATGTCTGCTGACAATACAGTGTTGTTCACCTCTGGCCATTCTACCTCTGATGTGACTAACAGATTACATGTTCAACAGTAGCTAAAATCACATTAACTCTTCCTCAATGCCAAGATGACAGTCTCCATGATCTTTGGCACTAGGTAGAGACCCTCTAGGCTACTTTCAGTACCCTCTTTCCACACCCTTGACGGGATGACATTAGAGAACAACACCTCTTTTAGATATCTAGTTGTCTGGCTGAACCAACACCTGAACTTTTTTTGTACATATTGACACCATCCTGAAAAAACTGCACCCCAGGCTTGGCACCCTTTATAGGAACCGTGGTTGCCTTCCCCTCCCAGCCAGGTGTGATCTTGTTCAGAAAATGATACTTCCTGTTTTTAACTATTGAGACATAGTCTATGGTGTTGCTCCCAAGTTTTCCCTTTCCAGGTTGGATCATCTTTTCAAAGCTTTCTGTAGCTTTGCTATTGATTCCCGCTCCTGCACACATCACTGTTCCTTGTACCACTCTCTAGCCTTCCCCTTCCTGGTATGCAGATGGTCCTTGTACTACGCTAAATTCACCTCAAAATTCTGGTTTGGGACTCTTCCCTCTTTCTGTTCTTCTTCACTTACTGTTCCTCCCCCCTCCTCCTGCCATCTCAGATCCACTGACTCACGCACTCTAGCTATTTCTCATCGCTCCACCTCCACAGGCCAGGATGCATTTTCCTACCAGTTCCCAGCACTTTAGAACTCCCTTCCCCATCCTAGCAGATTCTCCTCAACCTTGGATTCTATCTCCTCAGCACTACATAACTATTATTCCCATAACTGTACTTGTTTTTAGCCTCCGTTCTCTGTCCACCTCACCCTTGCACTTTATCCACTATCCCTGACTCATCCTCCTTCCTGCACACCCCTCACCTCTATTTCTCTTGGGTCTGGTCCACCTTCACGGGTTCTCAGCATCATGAAGGGGAACAGCTTCCTGGGTTGCATCTCTCCCTTGACCCTCCTGCCTTCCTTCTCTCTGTGCCCCCCCAACTTCCATTCTAACTGCCTTTCCTTATGTCAACTCTTAGCACTAATCAATACTGTGCTCAACCTGCTACTTCCAGCACTAAAAGATGTTCTTCATCTCCTGACTTAACTAAATTTTGGATTACCTGTTCCTTAACATTACAATGTTTGTTATATACATATGGTTATTTTCACCTCAACCTGAAATTCTGGTTTTGTACTGTTCTGTACCAGTATTACACTTTACGTATTAGCTATATTGCTCTGTACTTGTCCTACCCTGTACTTGTTAGCTGTATGTATTTGTATTGAACTTTATGATTATGTTATTGTTTGATCTCCCTACTCTTATAACCCCCTTCCCACAAAGCGCTTCTGGAAACAAGCTGGTCACAGCTCATGTTGTCTTTCTTGGTGAAATATTTTCAAATAAAATAATAAATAAATTACTAGCAAATTTGACTTTCCTAATAATTAATGAGTTCCAGGGGGATAAGCAGCTAAGCGGTTTCCATAAGCAGGTGTCAATCATTCATTTTGATATGGTCAATTCTAAACAAAGTCTCAATTTTTTAAAGATTGGCTTCCATCTGTTTGCATTTAGCCTATCTGTCTTCACCTAATGGCCACAAATCCCATTATTTTTCCTCTGAGTGTGGCTTTAAATGCCTTCCAAACCATTGCTGCAGAGGTGTTACCAGGTGTGTTATTTAGTTATTTATTTATTGATTTCAATTTTGATAACTGAGACAGCATGTCTCTTTTTTCAGGGGCAACTCAGAATGTGTTACATGCAAATTTACAAACAGTGGGGAGTATTGCATGTGGCATCAGTGGAAAGGAAACATTATCACAGAGTTCTTATACATGATTGATGGAGGATATTGCATGTGAAGACTACAGTACACAGTTAAGACATTGCACTAGTACATGGGTGCACCCACAGGGGGGATGAGGGGACACCCCCCTCAATTTTTTACATGGCCATTGATATTCCCTGCAACTTTCTGGCAGCTGTAATTAAATCAGTCAGAAGAGATACAGATACAGTTTCCCTTTCTCAAAACAGAATCTGATCAGATTCACAATGGCTGCATACTGAGGTTAGTGAAGTTGTGTGGAATTGTTAAGGAGGTATGGAGAGACAACACAATGATTTGTAACTAGTAAGATTTGTTTTAGTTTATGTTCTAAGGAAGGCATACACATTATTAGGAAAATATATGGAGGTGCACAATTTACTGGAAGGAATTGGAAGCTTACAAAAGAACTCCAGAGCAAATGCCACTATAGAATGTGTTATCCCGGATGATACTGGCCTGACAGTCAAATGTTTAAGAAAAAAAATAATTGCACATACCTGTATCCCAATAATGCAAATGCAATGTACTGCTGCTATGTCTGGGGAAGTACCTTTCCTAGGTTGCAAGAACAGCCTCAGGGGAACACACACACGCACACACACACACACACAGCAGACTACAGCTGCGAAATGATTAGATTGTCTAGAAGCACTGTTTTCCATGCAAGACACAAGCAATTGAATCAAAAGCACACACACACACACACACGCACACACCAGAACGTGCCAGAACACAGCAGCAAAATGATTAGATTTGTCTACAAGCACTATCTTCTATGCAGGTTGGAGCATGGGGGCGGGGTTAAAGTTGGAGATCAGTTGTGGTCCATGACATAACCATATGGTGAGAATATTAAATATTTTAAAATAGACATAAAAATGCAAATGTAACCATTTCAAGAAGAAAATGCAAACTGTGACACTTAACAGTTATAGGGCAAGTTAGCACATCTGGACTTATTTGCTGCATATGCATCTGAATTGCCATGAGGTCCTGACCATGTTCACCCTTCCTCAAGCCAAGCTAGCTACAGTATGTCTAGCAATAACATGGATGGAAAAAAGTATGCCATATTTTCAACAAGAAGTTGGCATTTTAAAAAGACTGTGCTGTAGACTGAGAAGCAGCTTGTGTAGGTGCATTCATCATGCTATCCATGATATGTTCTGGTTGCGTTCCATAAGGCTAACCAGTGGGAGAAGTAGGGGAAAGGGATGGAAATCTAAAATAGAACCATTAACCCGTTTGTAATTTAAAGTTGCAAGACAGAAATGCGGCTTCCAGAACTGGACACTATATTCCAAATGAGACCTCACCAGTGATCTACACAGTGGCATCATCACCTCCTTCCTTCTGCTGGTAATACCTCTTCCTATACATCACAACATTCCAATGGCTCTCCTCACAGCTTTTGTACATTGTTTAGCCATTTTTAGGTCATCCAATATGATTACCCCAAAATCCCTTTCCATTTTGATGACCATCACCCCCCCCAATCATTCCCTGGGTTCCTGCAACCCTTCCTTATTCAGCAGGCAGTTGGTGCATCTGGACTTATTTGTTGCATATGCACCTCAATTGCTAAGGGGTCCTGACCATGTTCACCCTTCCTCAAGCCAAGCTAGCTGCAGTATGTCTAGCAATAACATAAATGGAAAGATTATGCATATGAAAACTTATTAATTATGCTGTACATACCCTAAGACTCAAAGTGTGCCTCCTTTGGCTGCCATGATGCCTGTAGTTAATTTGAAACAAAAGACAATGTAACAAGACACTGGCCTCCACTGAAGCTATTAAACAATAGAGCAAACCACACTCTGGGAAGATTGCCTGGGACAAGATGCAATAAAAAAAGCCTGAATAGCAGGTTCCAGGGAGTATAAAACCACCAGGAATGTTAGAAAATACTACCCCTCCTCACTCATTTACAGGTGTCAATGAATGTATTTGTTAATCATGCTGGTTCATATTCTTGCTTCCCTCATAGTAAAGATGTGAAACTACATTTGTGTTATTTTAAATGAGTGATAAATGGCATGTCCAGGGGGATGGCAGCTCTGATAGTTGTTCCAGTCTTACTTTTTTCCTAGCTCAGTTTAAAATATCAGTGAAAAGAAAGTAGGAAAACAAAACACCCAGCCATTTGCTTCTACAAGTAGTTGTTAATTGCAGCTGGTATTTTTAACATGTGCTAGGCAACTCTACTTATCAAACTTAAAAGAAAAAATACACTTTATCATCAAAGTATGTGTTTACCAAGTACTGTGCCCATGATTAAAATAATTTGAACCCCTTCCCCAAAAAAGTGCCCTCACATGAAACTTCATGATTAACTGTAAAGACAAGTAAACAATGTATTTCTATATGCATTGCTAACACCAATGCTTTCAAAGTTTTGAAACTACTGAAAATATGGTAAACAAATATTGTTAATCCCAAAAGCTGAACTTTATGTTTTTAGTATATAAATGTTTAAGAAAAACCTGTGGCTCTTTCACCCAGAATGTTATGTCTATTGTTTTCCTTGGGAGCTTTAGTTTCAGACACTTCTTAATTGCTCTTTCCTTTTGAGACACCAGGTGGTTCTGATAATCATTTGTTCCAAGGGTTTTTACATCAATTTGAAGGCAATAAGTATATTCTGTTCTCCTAGTCCTTAATAAAATGCAGGGGCTCCACAACCTGATCACTCCACATACTTGTAAAGTTCCTGGGTCCAGATCCCAAACTAGTGTGTCTTGTTTCAACATGATAGATCCACCTCATGCCCCTCCCACATGAATCAAAAAAAGGTGGGGGTGTATCTTTAGAAGCTTCTTGGGTGGAGGTGGGGGTGGATCTTACTCCCCCCAAAATAACAATGCTGCCTCCCACTACTCAGGTTCCAGTTCTCGTACCTCCAATTTAAGGAAAGAAAATGGTACCCTGCAACCATTGACTAACATGAAAGCATATTTATCTGAGGGTGGAAAACATTTCTTGGAGGAAGGCAAGGCAGAGGAGACTATTTACACCTTCAGTCAGTTCCACAGACAGAGAACATGACATCACTCCTTTTGTACATGCAAAACATCTGCAGGCTTCACCCACTGCAGCCGTAAAAAGGAGAATAAAGCACCACACATAGTTAATGGCTGCAAAACACTGGAGTTGACAGCTCCCCCAGCACCCGATAGTGTCTTATCTTGCCCAAGTCTATCAAAGTTCTTAAGGCCAGCAAAACACAGCTCTGGTCTTTGTTGCAAATGTGTGAACTACATGACTGTCTCCGCAGACTGCTGAGCAGTTAAGCACAACTGGGAGAGAGGGGGTCTTCTGTATGTAAATAAAGGCTTCAGCAAGTTTCTTCCAGTTCCTGACTTCCTTGGCTTTACTATCAATCAATCAATTGACCCACCTCCTGGGTATTAACTGATCAGTCGCTGAGGGAGCTGAGTCCCCCTGCCATTGATCCTCCCATTACATCACCAGCCACCCAAAGGAGAAAGAGTACCTTTGGAGAGTTCTCTGCCACAGCTGACCCACCCAACCATGTGTAAGTTTGTTCCTAACAATCAGATTACATAAATTAGGGTTCCTGCTTGTAGCTTTTATTTAGCTTTAATGTGTTTTTTGTATCTATGAATGAAGTCCATTTTTGGCTCCTTGGCACGCAATTATAGGAATGTGTAATACATAAAAAGAATGAATGTACTGCTAGTTCATCTTGTGAGAACGTATGCTCGCTCCACTTTCTTTACCAGTTACAATTTGTGTGGAAACTTGATCACAGATAATTGACTGAAAATTTAAATACTCAGTGAATTTGTTGGACTAGTGAATCTCATAAAATAAGTTTAGTTGTATTTAAAATTAACACTACATAAATTTAATATGTTAAATTACAGACTAGACAGTCTGGGATTCAGTATAATCCATTTTTGCTAATCTTTGCTTAGTTTTATTACTACATTGCCTTATGATTTGTTAAGCTCAGTGCAGGAATAGTCAATGCAAATAGCACAGTTCAACCCAATCAAGATGTCTGATAGTTCAATAGCAGATACCGTCTTTAAACTATAGGTATCATAAGTATCTGTGCCTTAAATTCATGTTATTTTTTTTCCTAATTCAACACACAGTTCTGGGTTCTTTACTGCTGAGTGAGAAAAAGCCTTCCAGCACATAAATGCCTGGGTAACTCGTAATTGTCTTAGAGTTTACAAACCTCAGAACTGTTAGTTCTGTGCACTACCAGTATTTGGGCATCACTAAGCACAAGCTGATGAATTTCCTTATGAACTATGTGTATGTGGGGTAAACAAATGTAATGTTCAACATTTAATAGCAAAAATATATTTGAGGTTATCAAATGGAATGCTTTGTTTAAACCAGTTTATTTTCCTTAATTCTATTTATACTTTCTACTGCAACTTGTTATATTTTTATTTTTAATTCATTTTATCCAAACAATTAAGCTTTCTGATATTGGAGAAGGAGGAAGATGATGATTATGTTATATTTTTCTTGCTATTATCTTAAATTAGCATTTTTTTTTGTAAGTTAAACAATAATAACTTTGTGACTCACAAGGCTTTCTTAAATTTTGTCCTGTGTCTTCCAACAAATTAATTATAAAAATAATGAAGTCTTCTATCGATCTATGTATTCCAGAGTCACTGGCATTGGTGTTGGTACAAATGGCTTGGTAGAGCCATGCCCCCCCAACATTTTAGCCGTGGTTGCACCCTTGCACTAGTATACCTGGAATTAGTTATGTACAGTGTACATCAGTAGGAAATATTGCACAAAAAGTCATTTGCAGAATAGCAGTAACACACATTAGGTATATAAACTTAGTATAGACTACTCTGGTATAAAACACAATATGTTAGGTAGCTACATAAAAATATTTCATTGATCCAAAGTACATTTTTGGTACAGAGAAAATAGATAATACAATGAGTTAGTGCTATCAGTAGGACCAATATAGTATGTTGCACAGGAAGTAGGACATCAACTTTTACCAAGCATAGCAGTAGTTGTCAAGGGGGCTTGAAAATTGTAGATAGATGCATAGGACCTCAAGAGTGATACCTGCAAGGACTAGCTACAGAAGAGTAAGTCTTAAGCTGTTTTCAAAAGATACTAAAGTGGAGCAGCTTATCTTGCTTGGTAGATTGTTCCACAGAGATGGGGCAGTGAAGGAGATAGCATGCCTGCCAGTGGCTGAAATTGCCTAAGGAATTTTTATTAATGAGCTAGACATAGAGTGGAGGCATCTTAGATGTATTTTGGGCTTGAGGACACCCTCAAGGCTGGGCTGAGTATAGACTTGTGTTAGCTTAAAGACTAGACAAAACAGCAGAAACTCCATACACAATACAAAAGCAGGCCATCCTATGGCAGTGGTGGTGGCTCCTGGGGAGGGAGCTCCTGCTGCAAAGCACCCCACCTTGTGATAAAATCAGTTGAATTTGTTTTTCTGCATGGCTGGAGGGACTGCAGAATGGCAGCACCATAAAGGAGGACTGGCAAAAGCATACTGTTTGCAAAGGCAAGTCAAGCATCCCTTCATAGGTATGAGACGAGTCTATACAGCATTCCATATTTCTGATGCATTGTTTTGACCACATTTGGGTACAAAAAGTTAGGTTATTGTTGAGCATTACCCCAGGTATTTAAGTGAATCTACCACTTTGAGGTGCATCCCCATGGTAGACAGTTTGAGTAGGTTCATCCTGAGCCAAAAAGCATGGTTTTTGTCTTTTAACATTTAAAACAAGCTTGTTTCTCAGAAATAAAGCCTCAAGGAGTTTAAAATCCTTCACCAACTAGGAATTAATCCAACTGATGTTGACGGAGTATCTATACAAGACAGCATCATCTGCATAAGGTTGTAGGAAAGCACCCTCTCCCCACTGCAATTAGCTGACATGTCATTGATGAATAGGGAAACAATGTGGGGACCCAAAATAGAACCTTATGGCACACCGTTATTTATATTTCTCTGTTTGGAGAGACAACCTTGCCATCTGAATGTTTACATTTCGCTAGTGACTGAACCAACTGCAAATTAGCTCACCTCATACTGAGGCCCTGAGTTTTGCCAGCAAGAAAGCATGATTCACCAGGTCAATGGCCTTGGTGAAGTCTATGAATATAGCACCTGTGGCCATGACATTTTTGACTGTTGTGCCCCTCAACAGAGCAGTGCAGGTGCCATGTTTTTTCCTAAATCCATGATAGCAGTGAGTGAGGGAGTGGTGAAGTTCCAAGTAGTCTTGTAGTTAATCGTACACTAACCTCTCTTGTAGTTGTCTAGGATACAAAGTAGGGAGATGGGTCTGTAGTTTTTCAGTTGAACCTTTTTGCCCACCTTTGTGGATGGGGAACACAATAGCATTGTTCCACTTTTCGGGGATGGTGCCCAGTAGTAATGATGTAATGTTAGTAGTAGTAATAATAATACTAGATTTTGTTTCTGTATGGCACTCTTCTCTGGAGACTCAGGGCACTTGTACAACAAATGAAGATGCCAGCAAATGTAAGAGAAATAAATTACTACATCCTGATTCAAAAAATAATAAATTAAAATACAATCTCAGTATAGTAAGATAAAAATATCAGCAGCTATCAAAATCATTCTGCAATAGCATTAAGGAACTCTCACTCCCCATAGACCTGTGCAAAAAGATGGGTTTAGAGACCCTTTCTACCAAGGAGACCTTCATCTGGGCCTTCAGGAGAGAATTCCAAAGGACTGGACCTGCAACCCTGAATGTCCTGTCCCACAAGGTTTAAGTCTGACCCTGAGAACAACCAGGAGGCCTTTCTATATGGAGAAGAGGGGGCACGCCGGCATCTAACGGTGCAGGAAATCATTCAGGTAACCAGGGCCCAGCCTGGGTATGATCTTATAAGTTAGTAACCCAACTTTATAGCAGATACACTACTTTACTTGCAGCCAGTGCAGTACATGCAGTGTTGGAGAAATATGTTTCAACCACGAAAGGCCAGTCAACAATGTAGTAGCACATTCTGCAGCAACTGCAGGTACCGAAACACACATCCACAGATTCCAAGGTATAAAGCATTACAACAGTGCAGTCACTAGGTCACAAAAAGTGTGCACCAGTGAGGGCAAGCAATTCATGGGGATAAGGGATCTAATCTGGCTGGCATTCCTAAAAGGTAAAAGCCATTTCAGACTACTGCTGACACTGGAACCTCAAATGTCAGGCCCTCATCCAGAATGACTCCCAGATTTTTCACCTTTGCAGCAGCCAAAATACTTGCTGTGCCAAGCTAAAGCCCCCTCTCTGCTCAGCAACTGCCACTCCACCATCTGACCCTGCTCAGTCACAAGAACTTCAGTTTTATCCAGGTTAAGTCTCAGCCACCTTGATTACATCCAGTCCTGGATCTCAGCAAGGCACTTATTCAGCACATCCACTGCACCAAACATCTTGGGTGTAAAAGACAGATAAAGCTGAGTTTCATCTGTATAGCAATAAAACTAAGCTCCATACTGTCCACTGATCCTACCCAGGAGAGGCATGTACACTGTGAACAACATGGGTGAAAGGACTGACCCCGGGGTACACCACAATGCAGGTCCATCGGGAGCAAGGAAAAACTTATCATAACTACTCTGTATCCTGCCCATATGCTAAGACTCAAACTAGCAGATGACTTTACCAGTGAGTCCTACATACTTTCTGAGTCGCTCCAATAAAAGCCCATCCACAGTGTCAAACGTTGAGGAGAGATCGAGGAAGACAAGAACTGACCACACACTCCTCTATCTCTCACTCTTATGCACTCAGACTAATGTGGTATCTATGCTGTGCCTTGACCAAAAACTAAATAGGCTCATAAATGTCAAACGCCTTGAGTTCTGCCTCAGGTTGCTGCTCAACCACCTTCTCAATAACCTTATCTAAAAAAGACAGGTTATAAACAGTTTGGTAATTCATCAAGATGTAAGGGTTCAATGACAGCTTCATCATGAAGGGCTTCACTAATGCATTTCTCAACAACAATGGGAAAAATCCCCTCTGACAAGGAGCACTGGACAATCTCAGCAAGCACCACACCCAGTCACTTGGAAGAGCTCACTAGTGCCTGGGTTGGGCCTTGATCCAGTTTGTGGAATATTGTCCACAACTCTAAGATCATATCCCCAACCTTATCTATCACCATGGAAAAAAAGAACACTCTCCCCATGACCACCGACTGCTATTGTCCCATCTGGCTCAACACTGTTGGGATGTAACAGCCCACTTGGTCAGATCCCAACCTGAATAGAGAACACTCTGTCTAAAAAGAAGCAAGCAAACCCCTCAGATTTAACAAATGAAACAGACTTCATGGACTAGAAACAGGCTGAATGGAGAAGCCTGTCCACCATCTAAAAAGGCTGAGCTTGTCAATTCCTTTTAGCAGCAATCTCCCTAAACAGGAACTCTGCCTTATTACAGGAGACTGCTCTTTGATATTCACTGTAGTGAACATTCAAAGCCAGTTTGTCCTCCTGGGTCTTCAATCTCTTCCAACAACACTCCAGCCTTCACCCTTTTGTTGTCATCTTCCTCAGACCCCCATCAAATCATGGTGAGCCAAGGCATGAAACCAATGGGCACACAGAACTGGTGTTATGAAGTTGAAGGCTACACCTAAGGCTCTATTGTAAGTCACCACTGCCTCCTCCAATCCCCCAGCACATGCTGCCAGCATACCAAAGGTGTCCACCACCACCATATATCCATCTAGTCTAAGCCCTCATAAAGGACCATCTCCACAGGAGGCAGACTGTAGAGAGGTGCCCAGAAACCAAACCTGATGGCACAATGATTGGACCAACTAATCGGATCAATTCTGATGTTTTCTACCTCAAGCTTCAGGGAGCATACAAAGTCCAAGGCATGCCAGTGTTGATGGGTCAATAATGTGCTTGAGAGGAATAACAATGACACACACCACAAGTCTTAGGAATCTAGGCTTAAGGGTGTCTTAACCAGGGGATCCTTCCATTTCTATCCAGCACAACCATTGGAGCACCTCGTTCCTTGTTTCCAATCTAAAATAAAATTTATGTTGGTGTGCTTGGGACATAGGTTCATTAGGGGGTAGGTAACATTCAGGTATTCCAGTTTTTTAGCGGGTTGAATCTGTCCAGGTCAGTAAAAATTTTTAGACAGCAGATACTCAGGTAATGGAGTCAGATTTTATTTTCCATCGACAATGATACCATGGTTAGATGCACTAGGCCATCCTTTCAGAAGAGAATTAATTTGATTCAAAAAAGTTCAAGTGTCTGAGAGATTTTTGATCTGGAGTTCCTTTAGATATTTCCTGTTATCACGATTAAGTTTAGCCTTACAGGCATTCCTTAGGCTCCTGTAAGTATGCCTCTCAGATATTAATCCAGACTTTTTTCTGTTCTCCCAGGCTTTATCTGTCTGTTTCATATTATTGTGGAGGTCACTACCCATGCACCTGGTACAATGACCATTAGCCCTATGCTGTTTGAAGAGAGCATGAATTTTAATGCTGGTGAAGTTGTTGACAAAGAACTAGAGTGCACTGCCAACACCAGGGAGCTCAAATATTGATCCAAAGTTCATATTCTTGAGGTTAGCTAGGAAGAAGTTCTCATAAAAATGAGGGAGGTCTCTGATCATTGATGATCTTTGGGGATGGGTTGGAATAATTATTTTTCCAAATGCAGAACACTGAGGAGTGATCACAGAGTGAGTCTTTTAGGATTCCTGCTGTTCTGATCCAGTCTGGCCTATTAGCAAGAATCCAGTCTAGCCCAGAGTGGTTGCCAGTTCTAGCAATGATCCTAGTGGATTCAACAATTATTTGTGAGAGATAGAACTCAGAGCAGATTTGCACTCTTTATTATCATTAGTTAATTAACTGATATCACAGTATCCTACCAGGATTAATTCCTATTTGAGCTGGTAACCCCGACATCTGGTCAGAAAGGAAAGAGCAGGAAAAGCAACATTTGGAGGATTGTAGAAGCAACTGATGAGTAGAGTTTTAGCTCCTACCAGGGTGAGGGACATGAAGAAGATTTCACGTAGTGATTGGTCCACGGCAGGGAAGGTGATTTCATGTGCATTGATGGAGGACTTAATGTACAACAGGACCCCACCGCATCCTGTACATACATCATTCCTGATTCTGCAATCCATTTTTGAAAGTGGAGATCTTGTGAAAGCTGTGGATCAAAATGCCATGATTGTGATATATGGGTTTCAGGGACCCGAAGCAACACTACGGTGACAGGGACATAATAACAAAGGTAAAAAGAGGCAATATCTGATGACATGGTCAACTGAGTAATTTTAGAGAATGCAAGACAAAAGTCAAGGTGGCTTGCCACAGATTGGGATGAGAAGTATGAGAAATATTTTACCATGGGATGTAATAACCTCCAAATATTTAAGAGCGTATAATCAAACATTAAATTACAGAGGATAGCGAGTAACCTACAATGCAGGTCTGACAACCAACTGAATCTATTTAGACTGGGCTTGCAAGGTAAAACTGAGGTCACCAACTATCAATATTGCATGTTAACCTTCCTGCAGCTCTGAGATGCTTGTGAAATTTCATCAGAGAATAAGGAAGTGTCTGTGTTGGTGGCATATATGATAGTTAGGATCAGTGGACTATTTATTGTGGAGAATTTAGCTAAAAGTCATCTACAGTCCTTGTCAGTGATTTATTTAAGTGGACTCCACTTGAGAAATTTATGCAGTATGATGGACACTCCAGATTTGGAAGAAAGGGTGCAGCTACTGTATAAGTTTCTCACTCTACCCATTCTCCTTTAGCCTTTATGGCTTCTGACTTTGTCAATTTAGTGTCTTACAAAAACGTTACATGTGTCTGCAGTTTCTTTAGTTGAGCCAATATTTGCTTCTTCTTTTTTTGGGAATTAAGGTGTCTCACAATCCATGAAGTAAATCTAAGACTAGTCATGAGAAAAATCTTTAATCTTTAATGGGCAATGGATAGCGCAGGGCAATATGAGCCATTGGAATGTGAGGGATATAGGGAGTCTTCTTGCACCAGCATAATTTTTATAAAATTAATCACACAGTTACTATATGCTGACCAGAACATTGTCTCACTTACAACAAGCTGTATGTCAGTGTCCTTAAAATATATTCTTTACAAAAATAATCCCTTATAGAAATAATTATATCAAATGTTTTCATTCTGCACACATAAAACTACCAATGTGATATGCATGCTGCAAGCATGATTTAGATGTTAAATTGGAACAGATTGCAAGCATGTGACATACGTGCAGCAAGCAAGTACAGAAAGCATGGTTTTATGTTAAATTAGAACAGTCTGCATGCATGTGGCATGCGGGCAAAAAGCAAGTGGTAACTGATTACTGCACACATAAAAGTTAAGTGAGTTCCTCAGGATCACACCACATATAAGCTGGGGTTGATAAGAATCAATCCCAGTTCTTCAGGTCTCCAAGTTTCCTGGTTTGCAGTTCAGTGCCTTTAACCACTAAGCTATAGTATACTGCCTGCACACATATGGCTCACTTGTACTTTAATACAAATCTGCATACCTCTGCACTTATGCAGCATGCTTGTAGCCAATTTATACTTTTTAGTTTTCTTGTCCCCTCTCATCTCAACTGTATGGCTGAACTGTAGTACATATACCAATGAAAACACATGTGGTTCTTACCACTCCAAATACACACAGTTACCCACAAAACTACTTAATTACTTCTGTCTGCCTGTACTCCTACTATTTTCTCACCATAGTTCTGAACATACAAAAGCAGCAATAACTCAATACCCACCCATGTGGCCAGTCCCCCCCCAGTGCACACACACACACACACACACTGCAGAAGGAGGTGTGGCCATGCTGCTACAGACAACCCACCAAGTACATATATAAGTCAAGAGTCTCTTACCTGTTTAC
Source organism: Neoceratodus forsteri (assembly GCA_016271365.2). Classification (NCBI taxonomy): domain Eukaryota; kingdom Metazoa; phylum Chordata; order Ceratodontiformes; family Ceratodontidae; genus Neoceratodus; species Neoceratodus forsteri. The sequence goes on along the minus strand of CM028131.1, from coordinate 876,083,138 downwards.
TAGGGAGCTAGAATCAGGAGTCTTTAAGATATAATGTCCATAGGTCAGAGTGCTGAGTGTACCCCTTGAAATGAATATAGTTTTGTTATTACTATTCTATACATTATGATGGTGAGCTGGAGAATAATGAAGACCACTGTTCTACTAACAAGGCCCTTTTTAGTTGAGCTTTGGCCTTCATTAATCTCCAACTCTCCATCCATAATGCATAAAATAGTAATAAAAAATACCCCCATTCATTTCAATGGTGCATGCCCCTGCAGTCTCCCTTCTCCTATATCATAACATGCTTGAGAGCGTGGATGTGGAGGTCAGCTTCACTGGTGGGGGGGGAATATAAGCCTGACTATAGTGGGGCTCCAATAGTCTGTGCATACCATACCACTCAACTGTCCCTGAATGCAAGGGACAACCCTCATTTTAACCCCTGAAAACTGCACTGCTCCTCATCCATCCCTCATGGGAAACATGCTGCTCACACTAAGGATGTCCTGTAAATTTAAATTTTATGGCAGGGGCACAATTTCACATTTCAGCAGGGGGGGGGCAACAACCAGTGGAGGTCAGGTGCTAGTTAGCCACTTGGTGGCAAGCTCTAGAATGTCTGGAACATCTCTAAAAGGTAAAATGTATTTGTTGTGACTGAAAAGTGATATGCAAATCAGGAAAAATTCAGATGCATGAGATTCATCTGTCTATATCCCAGAGCAGTGCATCAGATTTGGGGTTACCCCTCCCAGTTACTAACAAGTTTTTTTTCCTGGCTGGAACCCCCACCAAAAAGAAACTTTGTCCCAATTTGTCTCCCTGACTCCATTCAATATCCATCCCAAATGGGTTGTGAAGCTACCCAAAAGAGCAGAAACATAAAAAAACACATCAATATTTCAGTCCTTCCTTCTCCTTCTGCAATCCCCCTGTAAAAAAAAAATATTTATATTTACTTACCCAGCCATCTGGCCAGAACCTGTGGCCTAGCCCAGTGAGCCACAAACCCAGTTTTCAGTCCTCTCCTCCTCCTCCATCCTTCTGCCAGAAGCTGGATACTAGAACCAACCATCCCAGGTCCCCAACACGGTCTGCGACCAAGTCAGCTCATCAACCGAACCCACCCAACCTCTGCTGCTTGCTTCTTGTTTGGCTGCTGCCACACTGCACTGATCAAGACCTATGATGGCCACCCACACCACTGTCACTGCTGCTGCAGGCCTAGCTTGCTGCAGGGGGGGCACATTATCTTTTTTGTGAGGTGAGCCTAGTAGAGTAAGTAGGTAGCCTAGTCTTGAGTTAGCTTCTAGCTCACCCCCTGCCCCATCAGTCATCAAGGGAGATGGAGACTCACTAAGAATAAATCAACAAAAATATGCCACCACAACAATGGCACTGTTGCTAATAGGTGGAGAGAGTGGACAACACAATACAGACACAGTTGAGTCAGGAGTGCACCTGCAGTGTGAGCGCAACACAGGCCAGGGGACACTTATTGTGCAAAAGATTAAATCCAAATTTAATGCCATTATTTCCACACCATATGAACAACCTAGATACAAATGCAGGGTTGGGGCAACTGCCCCCCTCTGCCTACCTAAATGGCACCCCTGCTTTATGGTAGAAATTAATTCTTAGGGGCTAACATAAGTACTAGTAACTACTGTACAATGGTTTCCACTGTACAGTAGCTCCATGTTTCAGGATGTGTCCTGATCATCGTGAGGGTTAGTGTCCCTCATTGTCACTCATTTTGAGTGTCCATGTCTCTCATTTTAGTGACAAAATGTGATGTATGGTGCATGCTTCCAAGACTCTACTCAGCACAAAGAGTGTTGAGCATGGCCATAGCGTACAACATATGCTCCATACAGCATGACAAAGGGAAAGTAAGTGAGTTGTAACAGTCACAGAGAAATATATTTGTAGCACTAAATATGCATAAGGGGATTTCGCCCAAAACAAAAAGGTCAGGCTTCACAACACAGAGGCCCCTCTTTGCACATCTGGAATGGGGGATGTTGGCTGACTATATCCTAGATATTTAATGCAATAAGCAAACAATACTTTACAAATGAATGGCAATTTAATGACAACAATCAAAAGCCATTAGACAACTTGCAAAAGGATCAGAATTAATGAGTTTACATAATTTTAATGGGAAATCAATGAAAAAAGGTATCTTAATGGATTTTAATTGCTCTAATTGCTAGCAGTAGTATGAGAAATAAAATGTGATGCATTTTTTTTAGATGAGATTTTTACCAGCTTAGTTGCTGCACATATGGCAAGCATACAACATGTGAACTTGATATGTTTTTTAAATAATGTTCACACCAGCTTAACTGCTACATTCATGTCAAGTGTGCACATGTGAACCTGAAGTGATTTTTAGAAGATATTCACACCAGTTTACCTTCTTCACACATGTCAAGCTTGCAGCATGTGAAACTGATGTGCTTTTTAGACCTGGTTCGCATAGGTTCACTTTGTGTATGCAAACCACATGCAAACATTGCACAATTAAGCATGTGGTATGCATTCTGCATGTATGCAGCATACTTTTGAAAGGCTATGCATGTAGTTCAACGGGGCAGAGCAATTAACAACGCCCCAGCTTGGTCCATAAAGGGCCACTACTCCTCAGTCCATCTGCAATCATTTTTCTATTGCAGCCAGAGGCACTGCCCCTCCTTCCATCCCTGTTTCTCCTGCCTCTTGTGCTGCGTCCTGTCTCTCTGTGTGCCTCTGGCCACCGGTTCATTCTCTTCTCATTTTACCCACTCTATCTGTTGCTTATTCTTCTACCATTTGTGCTTCCTTCCCCCGTGTTGCTTGTACCACTGCTTTGTTTCCTTTCCTGCCCCCCCGCTCCTTCCTGTTTCTGCCACTCCTCTGTCCCCTTCTGCTTCCTCCTATTCTCATCTTGGCTGTTGCTGCCTGTGGCCGCCTCATCCTGTTTCCAGCCTGTGTTGTCAAATCTTCACCCCAGTCCTGTCCCATCCAATCTCCATACCTTGGTGGTGCACTGTTGCTACCTTCCTCCTGGTACACTCTGGTGCTCTGCCCGTGTTCTTGTGCACTGCTTCTGCCTTCTGGTCACACCTTTGGGACTCTGTCCTGTCTCCTGCTCCTCCCCTTAGCTGCTCCTTTCCCATTCTTGTCTTGGCCTCCCTTCCTTATGCCAACTGGCTCTGCTTTCACTGTATTTGCCCTGCCCCCTGCTCCGCTGTCCTGGTGGTCCCCATTTTGCCTCCTGGTCTGTTCCCCTCCATCCCACTCCTTTCCTCCAGCTTCACTTGCTGGCTCTCCTCAGCTCACTGTTTTTATTCTTTTTTTTGGTCTCTCTAAGCTCAGCCCACCACCCCTCTCACCACAGTACAACTGGTTTCCAGGTCTCTCAGCTAGTAAAGCTACAGCCACCCGCTTTCTGTTTTACAGTTCTCAGCATGCCAGCAGTCCCACATCAGGGTCCCCATTGCACAGCTGTTGGCATTGAATCAATTATTTTACCTCATTATTTAATCACTGACTAACAGTATTTATCTTAAATGTTTAATTAGCTATCTGGTGTCCTGCTGCCCAGTTTGTGGCTTCTCTGTTTTCCCCATTGTGGTGGACTACATTGTCGCAGCTGGCACTGTGGCTCCAAGTAGCGGAGCAGCTTTATATGTTTCATGGATTTACTCAGTCATTGGTTCTGCCCAGCTTTTTCTACTGCTCCATATAGCCCCCCCCCATATTGCTGCTCACTGCAGCCTCTGGTACTACCAGAAAACATGCACATATCGGCCTTCATGGCATTAACACAATCAGTATACCAAGCCTATTCATTCTTGACCCTATTCCAACTTTCATGGCATTACCGTATTCAGTATATCATGTCTCTTCATTCAAGACCATCACCTCTTTACGTACTGACTTTGCAGCTCCTCCTCCCAACTGTCAGCCGCATGCTTCACCCATTGCTATCTCCCACACTCATACTTTTCAATTCGCTCCCAATCCGGCTTTTTAATGGACCTGGTTGGCATGCATTCCTGTGGTTACAAATTGCTATCTGCCTTATCTAGACCCATGTGAGCGTCCATATTGCTCAATCTGACCTACATGAAGATTTCTCCATCATCAGTGATCATCCGAGCATGACCCACGTGTGGGTCCCATGCTACATTATAACTATGTTCTCCACATTTTGGAGACATGCCAGCCATGTCCATTACTTCCAGGACTTAGGGCTAGCCCTGCAGCCAATGGTCTCACTCTGCATCCATGAAGTCCACATCTTGAGCATGTGAAGCTTGGGGTGGGGTCCTTCTCATGTGACCCATAGTGGGAATGTCCTCACTCCAGGTGGACCTTTAGTCATCAACCATACCGACAGCACCTTTAGATGTAGTATTTAAGCTTTTAGCAGTGTGGGGCGGGGCTCTCATGGAAAGGGTCCCTTTAGTTGCCTTAGTGGGTTCAGAGGCACCTTTTAAGCTATTCTCCCTATACCCACCTCTGGTTCACCCAGTTTGTTCTTAGATCGGTAGGCCAGCTGAGTGCCTCAGTGGTCATTACTTCTCCTCCTCCTCCCACCTTGGAGGTTGGCACCAAGTGCCCCATGTTGCAGAGATTGCTTACAACCCTTCATGGCATACCCATTAGAGGGATAGAGTGATAGTGTTCCCCAAAATTGGAAGTTCACCCCTGGATTGGTCTACTAAATTGCAGTAGCAGAGCCGTCTCTAAACTAAAATGTCCCAAAGCCTTGGATCCACAGAGGTTTCCTCTTCAAACAGTTTTTTTCCTCTCCTCCATGCCAATGGTCATAATACCTAGATACTGTACTATAAGTGTACTATATTAACATTCCATATGTCATGTAGTTAGGTTCCACTGTTGGATGGAGTCAGGTGGTGGCCCCGTACATGTTCCCTCTCTCCCTTATAGCTGTTTCCTCTCTCCTTAGGAAGCCACACCTGCATGCTTTACATTCAGACCTATAAACAGGTCACTGTTCATCTGTTGTCTCCTGCCTACTCTACTCAAGCTCCTGACCATACCACCAACTGACCTACATACAGGTCTTCTATCCTGATAAGCATTCGCCACCTCATATGCACTGCTCAACACTCTTTTTGTGCTCCTTCCAAAGGTACCTTTAGCCATGGGAATCTTTCCCGCAGCACCTCTTGGGTGGAACCCTCCTCTAGGGTTCCTTGCATTTGTACCCCTACAGGGTGGCATATCCCATGGATAGCAAGGTGAACAGCCAAAGACTATTTACATTACACAGGCATAACACTATATCAAGTTGCATGGGCACATTGGATTGGAAGGCTATGCCTACAGTTCAATGGTGCAGAACAACTAATCATGCCCCTGCTTGGGCCATAATGGGCCACTCCTCCACACTCCTCCCTTGATCATTTTTTCATTGCCCCTCCATCCACCCCTCCTCCTCCAGCAGCTCATTTCTCTCTCTTCTGTGGGATCCTTCCAAATATACCTTTAGCCAAGGGAATAATTTCCATGGTACCGCTATGGGTGGAATCATCCTCTAAGGTTCCTTGTCTTTGTTCCCTTACAGGGTGGTATATCCCATAGATAGAGAGGTGAAGAACCAAAGATTGTCTATGTTACACAAGCATAGCACTATACCAATATATGTAGGCTCATTTAAATATTTCTGTAAGGGATACCCTTATTATCACTAAAAAGGAGATCTGTAAGGGGGTGGGCAGTGGAGGAAGTTTGGTACTAGAATTGGGTAGGATGGGGTTTTCCCTATTGTGAGGGAGCACACATGTGCAATCCAAACCCATGGGGGAGGTACAGTGGCAGGAACCACTTTGGCTGGAAAGTTAGCACCTACCAAGGAACCAGTACTAACCGTCTGGTGGGGTAGCATAAACAATATCCAAGGTCACTGATTTATGGTGACTACAATAATGAAACTCTGTTTTGAAGATTTGAAATTCTGGGAACTGTACCAATGAGTGTTAGTCTAATATCTAGATTTTTTCTGGGATTTTACTGTTGTTCTTTTAGTATGTGTACAAATAATCATAATAAAAGAAGACAATATCCAGAGCATTAAGAGAAGCAAATTGAAAACAGCAGAGGAAGCATTTAGAAAAAAAAAACACATTTTGTAGATTTACTGATCTTGTTTAAAATGCCAGATTCCATGAAATTCTTTGTTTTTACCTGTGTGCAGGCAGTCCAAATTCTGGAATTTTACCAGGTTTTCAAGGGCAAACCGAAAATCAGTGGCCTTGACAATATCATTAGAAAAACCTTGTAAGCAAACGGCGTAAATGTGATACATTAACAGGGTTAGCTGAGTGTCTAAAAATGTGTTCATTTCTAACTATAAGGGAGGAATAACATGAACATTTAGAACATAATAAATTAAGTAATCTGAACCCATTACTGCAGAGAGTAAAGTATGATTCTTCAGTAGCATTTCAACACAAGAACTAAAGACGGCATTGGGGTGGTTAGCAGGAGCAGGGATAATGAACCATGCTTCAAGGCTCACTTGTAGATGGTAAGGTAAGGTAGGGATATACACTACAGCATACAGTATAGCTAAGTAGATGTATCAACCATAAGGGGGATCATGACCTGTATCAAGGTAGTTTAGAGGCTAAGGGCAGGGTTTGTCAACCTTATTTTGAGGTTAACTGGCATCCTGTAGCTCGGTGGGTCTATAAACCATATCCTTATTCAGGAGATTAATCTCCAGTTATTAAAATAACCTTGTTTAATTCTGCTGGCAAACCACTAATAGGGTGGGCTCCCAGACAGAGGGAATGACAGGGGAAGAAGGTGAGCTTTGTTTGGATGAGGTTTATTCAGTCATTGCATCTTCATATATTGCCACTTAATTTGCCCTCACAGTGCGAAGATTGCAGAGTATTAGAACAGATATAAATACATGATTTGAGAGCTTTACAGTTAAGACATTTTTTGACATGTGTTGCATTAGACAATGCTGGTCAAGGGAGGGGGGTACAGAGGTTTTTAGAGAGGGGCATGGGGTGCCAGTACTGTTCTAGGTGTGCAAGTGGTCTTGGATGGAGTCAAACTTATACACCCATTAGAATGTGGTAAAACTAACCCCCATGTTAGGAGTCCTTCTAAACTAGGTGAACAGTAGCTAGGCATACATCTTCTGAAAAAAGGAATTAGCAATTAAACATCATGTCTTATAGTAAGTTTGATATCATAGACAAGCAAATAGGAATTATTCAGTCTTATTGTAAGGGTGAAGGACATCTGTTACTGTGACAGACCATAGAAGAAGTGTTAGTTCACAGGACATGAATGTTTCCTGGCAATTGGGACTGTTAAGGTTGGTACCCCTATTGTGCTGCTCAGTTCAGTTTAAGTTTGCAGGCTGTTCAACAGATAGTAGCTTGAAGTACAAGTGGATGGTATGCAAAATTGCTTCTGTCTCCAAGGTTGGCCACATTGGGAAATATCAGAGAACACAGTGCAGCAAAGACTGAAGGGTACTCAACCAGACAACAAACACAGAACTTACTGTGTTCTTGAACTCACCAAGTCTAAGTGTACAGTGGAAGGGTACTTGGTTGGAATAGCACTAGCAGAAGTGTCAGCCAACTGAGTGCTACTCTGGATAGCACTACCATCAACAGAGAGAGGGTATTTACAGTGCTTGCAGTAAGTGCTCCCCAGGTCATTGTCCATGGTGCTGACAAGGAACAAGGGCATCAGAATCCAGGAGATTGACTGAGCTGTTCCCATGGCATGGAGGGCTGGGGCATAGAGCAGCTCGGCCACACAGTAGTGGAGACCAGGGTTCCAATCCTGGTCTTCTAGGATTTTTGTGTATCAGGACTTTGGTTTTTCCTTTTACATGGGGCTGTGAAAACAGTATTCCATGGCCCTACAAATTTCAACTTGCCCCATGATCTGCTCCCCCCAGAGTGAGAATCTAATAATAGAGGGGTGCAGGGGGCAGATCCCCATAAACAAAACTGACAGCATTATTGCCATGTCTCTGCCTCCTGGGTCTGTGTGGTGGCTGCTTGTGTTTGTCTGTGTCTGTAGCTTAGTTTTTGTGGATTTACATGGTTTTATGGTTGGAGTAACTACACCATTCTTGCTTACTACATCCGTGAAAGTCTCCTGGACTGGATTTCTACAAAGCATCATTGCCAGGTATCTGCATTTCTCATTTTAAAATCATTTTAAAATCAACTTGTTGGAAGAGGTCCCAAGCAAAACATAAGTGAAGCAAGGAAGTCTAACAAATTCAGTGACACTGGGCCTTGCTTGAATCCACATTTTCATCTGACCTGACCCATGATCTGTAGTTGAGCTTTTCAAGACCTCTTTGAATGACAAAGACGCATACAGACAAAAGGATTTCACATCCTGTATATGCACAGGCAGAGTTCATCCCTTTCAGGAATTCTAACACATTCTATGACTGTGGACCTCAGCTGTTGATCATTTCTTTTAGCTTTTGACTTAACCACCAGGTATCAAACATTTTCAATTGAAACAAACTCTTAATGTACTTGTCTCCAAGGGCTATCTATTCAACAACCATTTTGAAGAATCAAATGAAACTTTTGGCCTGTTCTCAAAACCACTGCAACTGTGCCCTTACAGCTCCTTGCTATTACTAACTGGTCACTACCTCATGCATCATCCTTATGGAAAGGAACCTGTTAAAGGGCCCTGCTGCCCCGCAGCAGCAACTTTAAACCCCTTTTAAAACATCTAATACTGCTGCTGTTGCTCCTCTCAGGAAACATTCACCCTAACCCCGGCCCACCACAACTTGGCCACAAGGTTAACAGCAGTGCAGGGTCACTCTCCTTGGCAAGCATCAACATCTGCAGCCTTCTCTCCAAACTTGAAACCCTCTCTGCCTGGGTATCCCAGCACAATCCAGACATCCTATCAGTGCTGGAAACATGGCTGTCTCCGAAGATACCTGACTCCACAATAGCAATTCCCGGATATGTAGTTTTCAGACAGGACAGACTTACCAAGAAAGGAGGAGGCTGTGCCCTCTACCTTAAAGAGTCCCTCATGGGTCATGTCATGCCCGTGCCCATCCCCGGAAATGACATCCAAATCCTTGCTGCCAAAGTACTTCTCGAACTCATAACAAGATCCTGACTGTTGTCTCTGTCTATATACCACCCAAGTTGAGCAATCTTGGTTTTCACTCCCTCCTTGACTTTATCAACTCCCTGGATCAGGATACAGAAGTTATCCTACTTGGTGATTTCAACATCAACTGGCTGGCCTCCAGCTCGAATAGCTATTAGGATGCCCTAGCTGCTGCTAACTTCTCACAAATGGTCAAATCACCTACTAGAGTAAACTACAGAACAGGGACCTGTACACTTCTAGACTGGGTGCTAACTAATCATCCAGAGCACATCTCCGAAGCAACAGTCCTCCCAGACTCCTTAAGTGATCATTCCCCTATCTTGTGTATCTGGACCAACAAATACACCAAACTCCCCCCCAAAACTATTAACAGGAGAATGCTGACCCCCGGTCATCTTGAGTCACTTAAAACACTCCTTCGTGAACATGACTGGTCACCAATTGATATAGCCCCTGATGTAGACACAGCACTTGAATACTTTATCACCTGTTTCAACTCAGCCTGCAATGTTCATGCTCCGTTCAAGAAGCATAAGATCAAGGGTGTCAATAACCCATGGATGACACTAGGCCTCCTTACACAAATGAAATCTCGAGACCAGCTCTGGTATCGTGCTAAGGCTACTGGCACCCAGACTGATATCCAGGCCTACAAAACAGCAAGGAATGCATGTACCAGAGCAATCCGCCATGAGAAGGCTAACTATTACAGGAACGCCTTAGCCAGCACCTGGAATGACGGGAGTAAATTCTGGTGTAACCTTGCTGAAGTGACTGGAAAGGATCCCAAAACAACACCCACAATGTTGAACATAGATGGTACCATCACTCTTCACCATGTAATCATTGCCAACGCATTTAACATCACTTTCGCTGACCTTAGTCATGTGCTACCCCCTAACTTTTTTGATCCCACCACAGTCAACCCAGCTCCTGTTAGTTCAGGTTTGCCACCAGGGCACCCTCCTTTCCATTTCAAAGCAATCCCGGAAAGCCTAGCTAAAAAACACATTCTTAAAGTGCTTGGAAAGTCTAGGGTCAGTGGCGATTCACTGGATATGAAACTTCTCACCCTCACCATTGATGAAGTCCTGCTCCAACTAACCAAAATCCTCAACCATTCCCTCATGCTCTCCCAGTTCCCCCAAAAGTGGAAACTGGCAGTGGTGACTCCAGTCCATAAAAGTGGTGACAAGACTCTTACGAACAACTACAGGCCTATATCCATCCTCCCTCCTCTATCCAAAGCCTTGGAATGGATAGTGGCTGATCAGCTCACGGAGTACCTTGTAAAATACAGCCTGCAATGTTCCCAGCAGCATGGCTTCTGCAAAGGGCACAGCACTACCACGGCACTCCTCGAATTCACCACACATATCCATCATGCACTTGATCAGGGCCAGTTGGTCGGCGCCTCTTTTATTGACCTGACTAAGGCATTTGACACTGTCAATCACTCCATTCTCCTCAAACAATTATCCCTCCTTGGTCTTTCAAGTGAAACTACCCTCTGGTTTCAAAGCTACCTCAGTAACCAGACCCAATAGGTCAGGTTTGGTGAATTCCTCTTGTCATCTCTACCAATCCACTCTGGAGTACCCCAAGGTTCCATCCTGGGTCCCTTGTTATTCAGCATATTCCTGAACAATCTCCCTGCCTCCTGCCATGACAGAATGTTACTGTATGCAGATGATGCAGTAATCTTCACTTCACACACTGACCCCACCTCCTTCAGTCTCAACTACAGAAAAGTTTCACAGAAGTGGAAGACTGGTTTTGCTCACATAAACTCATCCTTAACCATAAAAAAACTAAAACAATGTTGTTCCATGGAACCCACAACAAGTACAAGGACCATGAGCTCATAATTAACTACCATGAAGGCGTCACTCTTGAGCAGGTGAATATGTTTAAATATCTGGGCCTGACCCTTGACTGCTCCCTCTCGTATACCAAACACATTGACAATATCGCTAAAACTGTGAACTCCCGTATAGGGCTACTATACAAGCATAAACATTGCCTAACGGCTGAAGCCTTGAACCTCGCTATCCAGAGCTCTGTTATCTCAACTATTGACTATGGCTCCATATCTATGGATCTGCTACTGATACTGCACTCCGGCGATAGCTGTAGCCCTTAATAAGGCATGTAGACTTTATTTCAGCTGCCCGCCTTTCTCACATGTGTGACATTTACGAGCAGGCTAACTGGCTCCAGCTATCCGGCAGGCTAAAGTACCAGACCTGCATCCTAGCTAAGAAGACATCACTGGGCCTTATGCCCCCTGGAGTCCAATCAATATTGACCCCACAGCGTGTCCGCCGCCTAACTAGAAGATCAGACAGTCTAACCTTTACAATACCTCGCTGTCGGACCTCTCAAGCTCAGCGTTCTTACCTTGTCAGAGCCTCCACCTGGTTCAACTTGCTGCCTACAGAAATCTCCAACATTGCCATGATTGGTGCTTTTAAGTGTAAACTGTGTCAATACCTCGTGGCTAGTGCCTTCTGTGATTGCTTCTTATAATCCCCCTCCAGGCAGACTACCCTCAAGCATCCCTCCTCACTGCCTCAGCTCCTCCTCCTCCTCTCCTACCCCCCCATTACTGGGTATAGGATGAATCTGTCTCCTTTTCACCCCTACTTCCTCCTCCTTGCTGTTTCCCCTCTACATACCCAGCAAATGCCTCCCATTTCTCCCTCCTGCTCTCTTCTCTCTCTCCATACCACCCCTCACCACCACTCTTCTTTCTCTTTTCCACTAACCCACTCCTAACAAAGCTTCACTAAGCTGCCTATGACTTGTACTGTATAATTAACTCACAACACAATTCCTTGACAATGCCTTTGGCTGCTATTATTGTAATCTTATTTGTCTTTTTTTTTTATAAGTTCCATTGTAATGATCATGTTATGTTTTGTACCTTATTGTCTTGACGTGGAACCTTTGTAAAAGAGCCCTCGGCTCAAAGGTGTCATCGGAAATACAAATAAATAAAATAAAAAAATGTGGTTCTTGACCACGCTATTGTTGTCAATGATGTTCTAACCCAGTGCCCAGTGGAAGCTGAGGCAGTGGATCAGTCAAACTGGGCAACATGGGGGGTTGAGGGGTTGTCTCTCTGTTTGCAGCAACAATTAAATCAGCCCAGGATGGAGGGTCATGATCTGTCACAAAGGATATCAGGACATTTGTATATGAAGGCTGGTGTCCTCTCAGCGAAGTTACTAACAGTGGTGGATCATCATGATGGCATAAAGATCAAAAGGCAGAAAACCTATTTTGCAAATTCAGTGGGGAATAGAAGGGGGAGCTGCTGGCGATGGGGTACATAGTGGCAGGGGAAGTGAAGACAGGGCAGTGAAGGAGTAGGGTGAAGCAGGAAGATGGGCAATGGATGGTAGAAAGTTCAAGCGGGAAATGGCTGCAGGGGATGGACGGGAGGTCAGGAGGTGGAGCAGGCAGAAAGATGGAGGGCTCACGGGGATCTCAGGACAAGCAGGAGGGAAAGGACAGGACAGGCAGGGTGGGACAACCAGGAAAGCATTGAGGGAGGGGGGGTCCTGGAAGCAAATAAAGAGGTGAGAGTAGTGATCTTGGAAGAGCTCTGTATTTAAGGGAGTGAGATGGGGAGACACAGGAGCTATGGAAAATCTCAGGAAGGTGCAGTATATGCTAGTGATAACCCAACACAAGAAAAGGGAGGGGGGAACCTCACATCATTGTTCACCTGGGAATGAATCACCTGGTGAATGTGAGATAGGAGTGATTATGGAGAGGTTCAGAGAGGTATGAAAGCTCTGCAGTGGTGTGAGAAGGTCAGTAGCCTTCTTGCAGATGCTACTGATACTAAGGCTAACACAGCAAGAAAGAAATGGATTGAGGAATTTAATGTCTGTCTCTGGGAGTGGTGTGGGGGAGGAGGAGGAGGTGGGGGAGGAGAAGTAGAGGCTAGTTTGAGGCTGGGTGGGTATCAAGAAAAATAAGGCTCTTTATGCACCGAATAGGCCTCTTCTTAGTTTTTTTTTTCCAACTTATTATTCGCTCCGGTCACTGCTCTGTAAAGACTCCCTCAGGCATCCGGGCTTGTTCCTGCCTGCCTGAGATCCCCATTCCTGAGTCTCCCCAGCGGTACTCCGAAACCCCCGAAGTATCTTTCAGTGAGGAGAACTCCTTGGCTTGTGCCCCCCAAGGTGGGACCACCTATCCTACTATGGTGCTCCTTGAATTTGAGACTCCAGCTGTATGCAGGCCTGAGGGGCAGAAAGAATTGGAAGACCAGGTGAACAGGATCTGGCAGTGGGCATGGGGCCAGGTGCCGTCGTCTACCAGACGGTGCAGGGTTTTTCCTTGTTCATGCTCATAATTGTCCCCTCCCAGAGGTGCGGATATGCAATGATGCCCAAGTGCAGCCAGGCGTGCTCCTGCACCCACCCACAGGATGTCCGCTGCCACCTCAGCCCAGCTGTTATGTGGTCCCATGCTGCAGTACACCCAGCCTCTGCTAAGCATCACTGGTGCTGGGGTGTCACACCCTACCCTACCCCCAGGAGAGGAAAGCTGTCATTGGACACTCAATCCTCTCCTCTCCTCCCTGGCTGACTACCTGCAAACCGAGCTCACTCCCAAACTCGGGTCACTGGCATGGTGCAAGGTGTGGTGTCCAGCTCTTAAACCCTCAGTGCCACCAGGCCAGCCAGCCTCTTTTTAGTAAAAAGGGAACTAGGGTAGTGAAAAGCAGATCTGAGGAATGTATGGGTAAAGATTTTAATTTAAAACTGATGGGGGCAGCAGTGGTCACAGCACCCTTATTTACCTGGTGGAGGAGGTCCTTCCCCAATCAGGGTAGAAGTATAGGGGTCCATCCCTGAGTATAGGCTATATAGGAGGGACAAGTGGGTGGGAAGAGGAGGAGGAGAGGCTCTCTACATGAGGGAAGGGATAACCTATACTAGGGAGGAGAAGTCAGATCAATGAACAGAGGTGTTGTGGGTACAGGTACAATCCGCAAAAGGTAGAAAGCTTAAGATAGTGGTGGTATACAGGCCACCAAAACAGGAAAAGGAACCAGACAAGGAAATGGGTTTGAAAATTATGAAGATGGCCAGCAGTGAGGAGTAAGTGATTATGGGGGATTCAATCTTCCTGGGATATATTGAAAGAGCCCGACTACCAACTGAACCAGGACTCAGGTGCTGCTGGATGCATTCCAGAGTGAGTTCTTAACAGAATGTGTCTTGGAGCCCACCAGGGAGATGGCCATACTGAATCTGGTCCTGTGTAACTGTGTGAATGTCCAAGAGGTAGAAGTTGAGGCAGCACTTGCAGGAAGTGGCCACCACACTGTGTGGTTCCACCTAGGCACAGGCAGGAAAAGGATTTAGACCAAGACAAGGGTTCTTGATTTCAAGAAGGCAGACTACAGTATGATGGGAGAGCTGTTGAGAGGGCATCTTGTTGGGATCAAGATGGAGATAGAGGTAAACAAGAGAAGGGCCACAATCAAGGAGGGACTGTTGGCAGCCATTAATGTGTGTGCCAAACTCAGGATCAAAATAATCTAAAGCCTAAAAGCCCAGCTCACATGATAAGGAAATAGTCCAGGTGATAAAGGATAAGAGGTCAGCCTTCTGGAACTACAAGCACACCCAGAAGGAGGAGGGTAGAGAAAAGTGCTGTACTAAGGTAAAGAAGGTGAACAGAGCAGTCTGGTTGGCCAAGGCCAAGAGAGCTACAACTGGCAGAAGGGGTGAAAACACGGGAGAAGGTTTTCTTCCAGTATATCAGGGAGAAGAGGGATATGAAGGATTCGATAATCAGGTTGAGAAGTGTAGGGGTGTGGTTAGATGGAAGTGAAGAAAAAGCAGAACAACTTAACAAATACTTCAGTTCAGTCTTCACTAAGGAGAAAGATGGCCCAGTACCTCAAGGGAAGAGGGGGGCAACAGGGTGGATGGTGACACAGACTGGGAGGTTGAGATTGACAGGGTGAGTAAGGGCTTAAAGGCCCTGAAGGTAGACAAATGGCCAGAACCAGATGGCATACATATGAAGGTGTTGAGGGAGTTGACAGATGTGCTGGCAAGTCCCCTGGCAGATCTGTGTAACACCTACTTGAGTCAGGGAAACTACCACTGGACTGGAAGACAGCATATGTTGTGCAACCGCAGAAAAGCAGGCTGAGGGATGACCCTGGTAACTACAAACCCATCAGTCTTATGTCGATAGTAGGGAAACTCATGAAAATTATACTGAATGAAATACTGGTAAACTTTCTGGAAGAAAATGGTCTCTAGGATGAGAGGCAGCATGGGTTTATATCAGGGCAGTCTTGCAGTCTAACCTGATTGATTTCTTTGACTGGGTAACCAGGACAGTGGACAGCGGCCAAGTGGTGGACATCTTGCATCTGAATTTCAGTAAAGCCTTTGTCTCTTTTCCCCAAAGGAGATCAATCAGCAAGCTGGAGGAGCTGGGGGTGGGGAAAAACTAGCTATGTGGGTTAGAAACTGGCACAGGACAGAAATCAGAGGGTGGTGGCCGGGGGGAGTTATTGAAGGCTAGGCCAGTCACTACTAGGGTCCCACAGGGTTCAGTGTTCAGTCTGGTATTGTTTAACATCTTCACCAGCAATACTGCATAGGGGATAAAGGGTAAAATATGACTGATATGGATGACACAATGCTCTGTTGGAGAATAAACACAAAGGAGGGGAAACAGGATCTCAGTGCGGACCTGGGTAAGCTAGAGAAATAGTCAGGGATTTAGCAACTGGCATTCAACACCAAAAAGTGTAACATAATGCACTTAGGGGCAAATAACTCAGAGACCAAGTACTGGCTAGGTGATGTGCAGGTTAGCAGGTCAGAGGAGGAAAAGGACTGGGGAGTGATCATCACCAGTGACCTCGAGGACTAAGCACACTGCAAGAAAGCAGCAGCCAAAGCAAATAGGATGCTATGCTACATAACTAGGGGTACAACCAGTAGGAAAGTGGAGGTCATTCTGCCAGTGTACAGATCCCTAGTATGGACACACCTAGAGTACAGTGCACAGTATTGGTGACCTTACCTAAAGAAGGAAATCTACCAAATTGGAAACAGTCCAGAGAAGGACAACCAATATGATCCAGGGAGAGCAAGGTAGAACATATGAAGAGAGACTTTGAGATCTCAACATGTGCTCCACTGAAGATAGAAGGGAGGGGGGGGTGACATGATCAGCATTTTCAAGTACTTTAATGGTTTTCAACAGGGTGAGCTCTGAGGGTTTCTTCAGTCTTAGTGAGAACAGGATCACTAGGTGCAATTGCTCAAACTGGTGGGGGGAAATTTAGTAGAGAAATGAGGAGACATTTTTTCACAGAGAGGGTGGTAGTTAAGTGGAATAAGTTGCTGGAGGAAGTATTCTCCTTGAGAACAGTATGTAGCTTTAAGAAAGGTTGCATGTAGGGGAGGGGGAGTGGGGAGAGGGAAAACATTGTCAGGGAGGGAGGAGCAGATAATGAGGTGGAGATCTTATCACTCAGTAGACCCTGAGGGGTCTGCAAACTTGGTAATTCAAAAGGGCTTTTTTCTGCTGATCAATTGTATGTTTGTATGCGCCATGCAGGTGGAGAATAGTGGACTGTGCTTGTGGCTCTTGAACTGATATAAATATGGCAGAGGCATTTGAGGTTTTGTGTTCTTGTGGCCTTGGGAACTAGTAGCTTGGATCCATGCCTCTTCACAGGGATCGTAGCTGGCCTTGTTGCCAGAGGTGTCCAATGACTAAAGTGCTCCATTCAACAGCAGAGCAGGCCTGGTTCCTTCAAATGTTTTCCCAGGCTAGTAATGAACAATTCACTGTTCCACTTCAGCATGTCTGAAACAAATATTGAACATCATTTATTTGTACTCTTAGCAGGGCTGGGTAATGTAGGGAGTATTGAACATTTAGTTGTGCAATTTTATGGTGTACCACAGCACAGGCACTCCGTTTCTTAGAAAGTTCAACCAAGAAGTCCTGAAGCACATTAAAGATGTGGACTTCCCATTTTAAGGAACTTCATTCCCTGGCAAGATGCAGAATATTTTTTTTTATAAGGGTATCTGAGGAAGTTACACAGTATGGACATTGACAACTCCTCAGGCCGAGGTTTGGGTGCCAGGGAGCAGTATACTCTTTCAAGTTCAAGAGGAAGACAGTGAGAAGCATTTAGTAGTGCCTGTATTGTCTTTTGTAGGAATGCAATTACATCACAGCCCTCAACATCTTCAAAGAACACCACCAAACTAATATTATTTCATCAGGCTTAATTCAACAAGTCATCAGTCTTTGTAAGGAGATAGCTGATGTGGTGATCAAGGTCTCTCAGCTGTGCCTGATTGTTATTGCAGGTTTCCTCTCTACACTGAATTCAGCTGCAGTAAATCTGCCCTCAAGAGCTTTGAGGTTTTGGTTAGTCTGAGCAGTTGTTGCTTTCAGATCAGTGGGGTCCTTCAATATTTGTAAGAGCATACCAGATGTGTTCAGACTCCATGAGTGTAGCTGCTGAATGTGTAGAGGAGGAGGAGGCCATACTGTCAAGTTTTAAAGTAGCTGAGTTTAAAAGTCATCGCTAGGGCTGCTCTATGAATTGCAGTTTCAGCAAAGCCTTTGACACCATCCCACATAGAAGGCTGATTAACAAGATGGGTAGTTGAGCATGGGAAACTAGGTGGTGAACTGGGTTTGGAACTGGTTAACAAACAGGAGACAGAGGGTGGTGGTAAATGGGGTACAATCTGGGGAGAGGGAGTAACCAGTGGGGTACCACAGGGATCAGTACCAGGACCAGTTCTATTCAATGTCTTCATTAGTGACATTGCAGAGGGGTTGGAAGGAAAGGTCTGCTTGATTGCAGATGACACCAACATCTGCAAAAGGATGGATACTCCAGAAGGGGTGCAGATAATGAAGATGGACCTGGAGAAGCCTGAAAGTTGGCCGGAGATGTGGCAACTGAGGTTCAATGCAAAGAAGTGCAAAATAATACACCTGGGTAGATGGAACCCTGGGGAGAGCTACAGGTTGGGGGGGAAGAGGCTGACTGTCACCAAAGAGGAAAGGGACCTAGGGGTTATCATCTCTGATGACCTTAAGGTATCAGAGCAGTGCACCAAGGTGGCAGGGAGGGCCAGTGGCATGCTGGGGTGCATAGACAGGGGAATCACTAGCAGGAGGCGGGAGGTGGTGATACCATTGTATAAAAGTTTGGTAAGGCCTCGCCTGGAGTACTGCGTGCAGTTCTGGAGGCCACACCTGTGCAAGGACGCAGATAAGGTGGAGACTATTTAGAGAAGGGCAACAAAGATGGTACAGGGCTTGTACCACAAAACAAATGAGGAGAGGCTAAGGGACCTCAATATATACTCACTGGAGGAGAGGAGAGAGCAGGGGGACATGATTGAAACTTTCAAGTACCACAAGGGCATAAATAAGATACAGGTGGGGGACCTTTTTCAATGTAGAAAAAATACTAGAACAAGGAGGCACACCATGAAATTGGAAGGGGGTAGATTAAGAGGTAATGTGAAGAAGTTTTTCTACACAAAAAGGGTAATCAAGGGATCTGTACATTTGCCTGACTCTCAATTGCCTGACTACCAATTGCCTGACACTCAATTGGCTGACTCCACAATCCTGATGCACCAGTGGCATGTTTTACCAATTTCCATTATCCAGATCTGGCAACACAACAGGCATTGAAATGCAGGAGGCAGAAAAATAACTGACGGCAAAACGATAGGAAAAACCGTATCCATACTGTGACGGAAGTCCAGTGATTGGCAAGAAAACAGTCCCCAACTGTGTGTAAGGTTGCAGCAGTGGAATGGGAAGTCAGAATAGCTCCTAGTCTGAAATGGTGAGAAAATATGTGGTTTGAATGATGAAAGATGGGATCTAGGAAAGGCAGAGTTGAAATAGATACTGTAATCCCAGCCAGGAAAGGATGGTGAAAACCCAGGGAGGGGAATATCCATCTCCTCAGCAAGGAAGTAAATCAAAACTAGCATGAGTCCTCCAGGGGAAATCTAAAGTTTTCGAAAGGCGGTGGTTGCACTGTGAACACTTCAGGCAGAGAATGGAAAGCACATGCACTGCCCAACAAATCCATGGCCGAGGCAGAAAAGCCCCAGACAGGACACAAATCTCCTATAGAAGGTGACAGACAGAAACAACTAGAATTGCGGTAACAGTAGGAGAGACAAAGTTTGCAGCCTGGCCATAATCACCCTGTTCACTGAGGACAGTCAGAGAGAGGAGAAAGCAGAGTCCAGAGAAGCAAGCATGAGGAGAACAGAACCAGGGAAAGTATGGGAGGGGATAGGGAAGGCCAGGCAGGACAGTGCATGAAGAAGGAAAGGGCTCCGCTACGCAGGGTACAACTCAGGTGGGAAAACAGCTGGGAAAGCAGGGGACAGGACAGGACAGCACCCATCCCTTATCAAGTGCTGCACTGACAGGTTAAAAAACTGTAAGAGATTTGTCAGGCATGATCTTCCCGGGAAGAAATCATGTTGAGTTGAATCTATATGTCCAATTTGTTGCAGATGATCAGAAATATGTTTTTGAAGGAGTCTTTCTAATAATTTGCCAAGGACAGACGTTAAACTGATGGTTCTGTAGTTCTCTGTATCCTGTTTAATGCCACCCTTACTCATAGGGGTGATTACTGCCTCATTCCATTCGAATAAAGTTTTGCCTTCTCTTAATGAGGTATTGAAAAGAATTGAAATTGGTCCTGTTAACTGTGATGATAGTTCTTTTAGGAATTTGGGGGTTAATCCATCTGGTCCAGCTGAGCTGTTTATTTTGATTGATTTGATAACATCAAGAACTTCCTGTGGTGTAAATGGTACGAAGTCCATTTGTTGGATCAGGATTTCCTTAGTAATCTCCTCCTTAGGTGTATAAATACTTAAAAAGTATTTGTTTAGTTCTGAGGCAATTTCTATCTCATCATTAATTAAACCCTCATCAGTTAATAAAGACCCTACCATGTTACTTTTTCCCTTTAAGGATCCCACATAATTATAGCATCTTTCCTTATTATCCTTCAGCTCAGTGGCAAGTTTTTTCTCTAGATTCTGTTTGGCTTTCTTTATTAACTGCTTGGTTTTCTTAACTGCTGTTTTGTATAATCCTAATTTTATTGCTGTTGGTTGTTTTTTGTATTTTTTATATAGTTTATTTTTCCTCCAAATACTTTTTTGATGTTATTATGCCACTATATAGGCACCCACTGGTTATTATTATATTTCTTCCTGTCTGGCACCCAGTTTTGGATTCGTGTATTCATTTTATCCCTTAAGATATCCGTGGCCTCTTTGAGTCCAAGATTGTTCAACTTGTTGTGCCAGTCCCAGTTAGTTAAATATATTCTCATATTATTATAATCCACATTATGATAATCTTTTAATTTTGTTATACCATTTGTTTGTTTATTAGTATCAATATATAAGTCCAGTTGTACCATCCTGAGATCACTATTACCCAATGGTTGAAGCAATTTGGGTTCTGTCACCCCAGTTTTAAAGTTTGTAAAAACTAAGTCTAATATATTTTCCTCTCTTGTCCCTTCCTTAACTAATTGTTCAAGGTTATTTTGTAGATTTATATCTATGAATTTGTTCTCTAGATTGTCGGTACCAATTAATGATGACCAATTAATTGCTGGGAAGTTAAAATCCCCAATAAGAATATAGTCCCAGTAATTACCACGTGGTCAGTCTCATCCAGAAAAGCATTAGTTTCTTAAGAATTTAAACTTGGTGAATGGTAATCTTAGCCTATAGTCACGGTGGTAGAGGCTGTATGTATTCTGGCCCATATCAGTTCATTTTGGCTGTTTTGGTTTATATCTTGTTTTACTTCAATCGCTTTTAGACTCTCACTTATATAAAGTGCAATACCACCACCTCTTCTTAAGTTTCTATTTTTATATAACAGCAGATAACCAGGTATTTCTATACCCCACTCCTCAACTGAAAACCAAGTTTCTGTGACACCACAGATATCAATGTTATTTTTATTCAAAATGAATTTCGACTCCTCAATTTTTTTCCTTAGACTTTGGTTGTTAATTAATAATACTTTCAGTGGTGTATTTTTGTTTCTTCTGGAGGTATTTTCTTGGGACTTGACAGGTTCACTGGAGGTAGGAAGCACCAAGTTTGCCTTGAAGCTTGACCCTGCTTTAGAGGGACTATAGAAGTTGGCCTCTCCCCCAGACAAATTAGTTTAAATGTTTATTGATGCAAGCTGTAATATGTTTACCCAAGACAGAGTTGCCTCTTCTACTCAGATGTAGCCTATCTCAGCAGTATAATTCACCTTTGCCCTCAAGTTCCTCCCAGTGTATAATACATGTGATGTTTTGGGTCATGCATCATCTCCTCAGTCAGTTGTTGATTTTCTTTAACATACTGATGCAGAGTAGACCTGGGGATGGGAAGTATCTCTGATAAGGCTACATCAAATCCTAGCTCAACCAACTTGTTAGCCAGTGAAACATAGAAACACAGAATCTTATGGCAGATAAGGACAACTTGGGCCACTTAGTCTTCTCATTTCCCTACCTAATGGTTAGCTGCAGATCCTAGTTAACCAAAAGCCTACTTCTTCCACCCCCCCACTAGAATTGCCTTATGTCTGTCCCATGCATTCTCGAATTTCCCCAATGTTTTGACTCTACAGCCTCCTCAGGAAGGCTATTCCATGCATCTACAACCCTCTCTGTGAAGAAATACTTCCTCACATTACCTCTGAGACTCCCTCTCTATCTTCAAATTGTGCACCCTTGTTCTTGCACATCTCTTTTTCTGAAAGATGGTACCTCTTGACTTTGTTGATACCCTTGAGGTATTTGAAAGTTTCTATCATGTCCCCCCTTTCCTCAAGGCTATACATCTTAAGCTCCTTTAGTCTTTCTTCATATGTCTTCTGGTGCATACCCTGCACCATTTTGGTTGCCCTCCTCTGGACTGCCTCCACCCTGTCTATGTCTTTGTGGAGATGGGGTCTCCAGGACTGTACACAGTACTCCAGATTTGGTCTTACCAACTGTCTGCACAGACGGCCAACAACTTCTTGTTTTCTGCTGGTGATGCCTCTCTACATAATTTTGTTTTATTTTAGTTATTGAATCACATGTAATGTTATTAGCTCCTGCATGCTCTATTGCTAATGATTTACCATCTACATTGCATAGGATATCACTGGTCAAGTGATTTACCATCTACATTGCATAGGATATCACTGATCATGTCAGTTATATCTGAGATCTTTGCCCCACTAAAACTTCAGAGGGTACAATTTGCTTTATCCAAGTTGCAGACTACCCTGTCAAGATGCCTAATAATTGAATCTCTGACCACAAAGATTTGTTTAGGGTCAGTTGTTATGTTAATCACTGTGTCCATTGCTACAGCAGTTTCCAAGGGCAGTTGTGATGAACTTTGTTCTTGGGTCTCCATTCTAGGTTCAGTCATATTAGTAATATGCCCCATATTAATTGAGGGGTTGTTGTTTCCTTCACTGACTTCCCCTGGAGTCTCTTTATTTCAAGTGATGCTGCTCTCTGATTTTTGAAGAGAGATTAAAGGCTCTTGAGAGGTAGATAGAACATTTTTACTATATTCTAGTAACGTGCTTGTAGGATCATATCAATTTTGGGTGGACAGAGGAAATTGTGCTGCCTTGCAGCCTTTTTTAGCTGTTTTGTTACTCTATACTAGATACCATTCATCATCACAGGTAGCAATCAAATCCTCTTCTCTAGCTATTTTTTTATTTAAAAGACTAGATGTACTGTACATGGTGTTTGATTCTCAGACACATGGAGGGATGGCAAATCTTTATTCAGGATGGGGGCTGATGTAACTGTAGTCATTCTAGTGCCATTTGATTGAGATTTCATCATACTAGTGTCTGACATTCCTTCATTATTTAAAGCATTCAGAGATTTTCCTTGTAGTCTAGCTGCCATATCTCTCTGATTATCTCCTAGAGCCAAAAGGCTGGAGTTGAATAATTTTATTTCTCCTTCCATTGCTTCATTCTGTTTGCATTTAGCACATTTGAAGCCTGTTTGCGTTATACAAGTCTTGGTAATGATATACATCATACAAGTGATGAAAGCATAAATATTTTATTATAGTGGGTATGCTTTTAACATTCACAGTAATGCTTTTTTGTTGGGTTTTTTTTTTGTTTTTGTTTTGCTTTCCTGACTGAAATGCAGTTACAGTTTGAAAAGAAGATGGATTTCACAGCTGTAACTTATGTGTTTAACAGAATTTGTGTGGGGGATTCTGACAAAACCAAAAGCAGATGTATGCTTTTGCAATGTATGGAAATGCTTTTCTGAGGTGTTTTTGCTGTAATGAGATTTTTCTGGAATTTGGGGAAATTTTCTAATGAGAACATTATGTCCTGGCACCGTGGTCTTTATTTATTTGTTTGTTTTTTTGTTAACCAGGTAAGTACACTAGACAATTAAATGGCAATTTTTCAGGTACAATCTGGGAGAGTACAATGATAGGCATAGTAAAATTAATAGGCTCAGATACAAACTAAATGCAGTGTAAAAGTAAATCATAATGATTGGCCCTATTCATTATGCCAATGCACTGTGGAAACCAGACATGTAGGCATAGATATGCATGAATGCCATGCAGCAGGGGTCCTGTGGATCCCTGGCAGCATTCACCAAAGGTGCGCTGGCCAGGTGCACACCCAATTCCCATCCATGTGGGCAGCTATGCACCAGGGCAGTCTGGGGGTAGTGATGGGGTGTGCCTGCACTATGCACCATACACTAAGGCACATAGTGCTGCACACAGGGGGCATAGGCGGGTGCTGGATAAGGTGGGGGACCCTTCCATAACTGCAGTATGCACCACACACACACAGGACTCCCACCCAGGTCAGGCAGCAGTTTACAACCCCCCCAGCAGAACCCCCACTCCATCCCGTATGCTAGCCTACCCTCCAACACACAGACTAGACCTGGCCTCAGTCAGTTAAGTGATTACCACCCCTCCACACACACACTCATATGAGTCCCATCCCTGTCTGAGCTGACATCCCCACACACATATGTGTTCCGTCCTTGTCTATTAGCATAAACCCTCCCATCACACATTAGAGCCCCATCCCCATCTTTGTACATAAACCCCCACCACACATCAGAACCCCATCCCCATCTTTGTGCAACCCCCCCAAATGGAGCCCCATTGTGAAGGACCCATCCGTGTACAAAACATCCCAACCGGCACCTCAGCCCACTTATTGGGGGACAGTGGCCCCACCACCCCCTGTGGCACCGACAACACCACCCCATACTTACATGTCAGTGCCACAGCTATGAACAGCCAGCAGCACATCCCTCCTCACACCTCCTTGGCCTCAGGCTATCCAACTGATTTTGGGCACTTGATGCCTATTACAGCAGCACACTACCAGCATTGATTGGATGGCTGGTGGCCAAGGAGGTGTGCAGTGGTGATGTGCCACTGGCCATCCATAGCCATGGCATTGACATGCAGGTATGGGGATAGGGGTGGTGCTGTTGGTGATGTGGGGATGGGGGGGTCACTGTCCACCAGTGGCTGAGGAGCCAGGATCAGGTGTCAAGGGCTGGTTGGGATGTTTTGTACATGGATGGGTCCTTCACAATGAGGCTCCAGTTGAGGGGTTATGCACAAAGATGAGGACTGGGCTCTGATGTGTGGCAGGTGGCTTTATGCACATAGACAAGGACGGAACACATATGTGTGTGTGGGGGTTTCAGCTAGAATGGGGACAGGGCACGTGTGTGTGTGTGTGTGTGTGTGTGTGTGTGTGTATGTGTGTGTGGTACTCACTAACTGACTGGGACCAGGTCTCAGCTGTGTGTTGGGGGGTAGGCTGGCATATGGGATGGGGTGGGTGCTCTGCTGGTAGGGGGTTCTGCTGTGCACCAGGATGTGCCACAGGGGGATTATCGGGCACTGTACATTGGGGCATGGCCACAGAGGTCCAGGTGCCTGCATTAGCTAGTCACACTCCTGGACCCATGTCTTCCTATGCAGAGGATCCACTCTCAGACACTGGATAGGCATCCGATTGACTGCCCAACTGGATATGCTACTCCACCCCGGCTGCCATCTGTACACCTGTGTACTGGGGCAGGGAGACAGCTGAACATTAGGGCATGTCCATACAGGCCTGGGAGCCTGTGTTAGCTAGTCACACACCTGGACTCATGCCTTCCTATGCAGGGGATCCACTCTCAGACTTAGGACAGGCATCCGATTGGCTGCCCACCTGGATCTATTACTCCATCCCTGGACTCCCTCTGTGAACCTGCACACTGGCAGGATTGGGACCATGGACAGGTGGCCAGCATTTGTGCATACCAGCCTGTGTGCACCTGTCTGCTGGCATGGAGCTATAGGGATGGGGTATGCACCAGCGGTATGCATCTCTGGTGCATACTACCCGCCCGTTTATGCAGAGGGCTCAATAATTGTAACTAATGGAACAGTACAATGAAAGTAACAGTAATTGCAAAATAGTTGCATCAATGACTACAAAACAGTTTAGGCTCACACATAACAAGAGTTAGCAGGTGATGCTTCAAAGTACACAGAAGGACTAGAGAGAGGTAAAGGTAGACCTTAATTGCCCCCAGTAGGGGTAAACAACCTACCCCTCTGAGGAGTGGAAAAACAGCCATACAACCTTTGTCATGGGGCACTGTGTATTCTGGCATGGCATACTTTGGCATCTGCCTGCACTCAGGTCCTGCAGCCAGGCAGACCATTTTCTTGGCATAGGGCCTGGAGGACCATTCATTTTCTGGCATGGTAGTCTTTGGTGGCTGCTTATGCCCATGGTGCATAGCCAGATGGACCATTTTACTGATAGAAATTCAGAAGGGCCACTGCACATCCTGGCAGGGAGATCCTTGGTGTCAGCCAGACATTCTTTTATTTATTTAGTTTTTGTTAACTGGGTGGGTGCACTAGCCATATCATGACTATTTTCAGGCATGACTATGGAGAGTACAACACAGAAAAACAAACATCATTCCAAAAGGGCATAACATATCAGGTACCTTATATGAGAAGCAATGAGTAGGGATAAAAAAACAGGGACAGACAGGTCATAGCAGGTACATTCAGTGAGAAGCAATAGGCAGTAGCAAAAAATAGGGACATACATGGCACTGCAGGAGATAAGTGACTTAATAAAAATAACCTAGGCAATGTGAAACAGTAGTGAAAATAAAAGAGTATAGGGCAACCATAAACTGGGCTTCAGGAAAGTAAGCATCAACAGAGACACTAACGATTAGCATCAAAGACGGGGACAGGTATAAGTAGTAAGGGAGATATAAGTAAAGAAGTAGCAAGTCATGGAGAGATTGAAGCTAGGAGACAAGCAAGGGAAAGATACAGCAGGAATTTGGCAAAAAAAGGGGCAGGGTAATACAGGAGAGAAGGGTAGGTTCACTGGGATAGGAGGGAGGGGGATCAGAGATAGACGGGATGTAGGTAGAGGGATGAAGTGATGAGTCACAGTGGAGAGATTTTGGAGGGCATAGATAGAAATGGGGTAGAAAACACAGTAGTATCAAGTGGGGTCAAAACAAGTGCACAAGTCAGCAAACAATAAGTGCCGATGCAGTTCTCGTTTAAAACAAGTATGGGACTTCAGCAATCTAAGGCTAAGGGGAAGCGAGTTCCATAAACTAGAGGCAACACACTGGAGGACACTAGAACCTTTATTAGTGTGGCATCTGGCAACATTCAGCAGAGATTTGTTTTCAGATCGAAGTCCACGAGAGGAGTGTGCAGGAGCAAGTAATGCTGTGAGCGAGGGGGGAGTTCTTTCCCTGCTAATAGAGTCAATGAGTGTGCCAAGGGAGTATTTCCTGTTAGCAGAGGAGGAGAGCCATTTAAGGGCACTATATTGTTGACATTGATGCCTCAGGTGAGGAGACAAGGAGGCATAATGGCAAATGTTGTTGTAGGTGGCATCCCATTTCTGTAGGGTTGTTTTGTGAGCTGTGGCAAAAATAGGAGCACCGTAGGTAAGGACAGGAAGAATACCTCTGGCTATAGCCAGCTTAGCAGATGGCATGAGTAAGTAGCTGGTTTTGTAAACCACACCCAGCTTGGAGTTGACAGCTTTGCAAGTAGCCTATATATGCAAGCTGAAATCAAGGGATTGGTCAAGTAGGACCCCCAGATATTTGAATGTCTCAACGGATTCAATTAGTGTACCCTTTGAGTTGCAGATGCTCAGGGGCACAGAGCAGGCCTTAAGCTTTGGGGCAGAACCTAGCAACATAGCTTTAGTCTTTTGAGCATTTAGCACAAGTTTATGGGCACTCAACCAGTTTTGGACATTCCTAAAGTCAGCAGTCAGCGATGTGTTAATGGTGGCCATACTTGAGGAGCTGGTATAAAAGACAAGGTCATCCACATAAAGAATGGGAGAGCAGTGTTGAAAGATATCTGTTAATAAAAAGAGAGAAGAGAAGGGGCCCTAAAATGGAGCCCCAAGGCATTCCAATGTTGACGGAGGAGTACTTGGACAGGGAGGAGTGAAATTTCACCATTTGGATCCTGTTCAACAAGTAGCTGCTGAACCAGCTGACAACAGAGGGTGAAAGGTTTAAGTTACGGAGAGCAGCTAGAAGCATGGGGTGATCTACCAGGTCAAAAGCCTTGGCGAGATCAATAAAGATGGCCCCTGTGAGTTGCCCAGCATCCATGTGTGATAGGGTATCATTTGCAAACTTCAGAAGCGCAGTCATGGTGCTGTGGTCTTTTCTGAAGCCATGCTGAGTTTCATAGGGGAAGAGTATGTTTGGTTAGGTAGTCAGTTATTTGGCCAGCAACTAGTTTCTCAAGGATTTTACTCAGGACCAAGAGAATCGCAATGGGCCTGTAGTTAACAATGTCTTTCAGGTCCCCTTTTTTGAGTATGGATGTTATTCGGGCAATCTTCCAAAGGTTAGGTACAACACCACAAGAGAGAGACAGCGTGAATATTTTCACTAGCGGGGAGGCAATAAGAGGAGCAGTGAGCTTCAGAAGCCGAGGTTCAATTGAGTCAGAGCCAGAGATAGTATTGTCTGAGATAGCCTTCAGAAGTTTCAGGACCTGGGATCTTGTAATGGCCTTGAAGTAGAGAGGTGCTCCCTCATGTGGTACATCAGAGCCAGGGTCCACCGGAGACATATGGCATGCAGGGGCGGGCTGGGGTAGAGTTCCAGCTTGCAGAGAGGAGGAGGAGACAGTATACTTGGACAGATCAGAGAACATATGGTTAAAGGCATTTTGCTATAGTCCTGGTGTCACTGCAGTGTGTTCCATTTAATAACATCTCACTGGGAGTAACAGATTGAGAGGAGCTGAGAAAGATTTTAAAAAGTGCCCAGAATTTTCTAGGATTTCCTGCAGAGCTGATCATCAGATCCTTACAGTATTTGCTCTTTGTATGCCTGACCTGTTTTTTGCATGAGTTTCTTAGGGCTCTGTAGGTTTGAAGATCCAACAGCAGTCCAGTGCGTTTGAACAACTTCCATTGTTTATCTCTGGTGCGCATGACAGACGGCAGGTCTTTATGTAGCCACCTAGTTTATTTCCCACTGACACGTCTAGTTAGCTGAGGGGCATGCTTACTCTGAACAGCCAGAAATTCAATAAGGAAGATAAGCAAGGCATCCTCAACATTACCATTGGCATACACAGCAGTCCAGTCAATTCTGGAGACATCATATAGGAATTTGTCAGGGTCCAGCTTAGCAAAATCTGTGAAGGTGACTAGTGAAGGTGGTGGAGGAGGAGGTGCAGCTGCTGCCCACAGACAGAGGGTGGGAGAATAGTCAGTCAGATCATCAGCCAGAACACCAGAAGTAGTTGCGTGCTCAACATAGTTCACCAACACCCAGTCAATAAGGGTGGATGACTGTAGTCTCAGTGAGATTCTAGTGGGTTTCATAATAAGTTGGTGAAGATTATAACTGTGGATTAATGATAGCAACAAACTGTTCAAAGGCCCCAACCAGTTAAGGTTAAAATCACCAATGATGAAAACCTCATGTCAGGTGTAGATCTGAGTAGTTTCATGAAGCATTTCCTCAAGGCCTGAGAGGC
Source organism: Neoceratodus forsteri (assembly GCA_016271365.2). Classification (NCBI taxonomy): domain Eukaryota; kingdom Metazoa; phylum Chordata; order Ceratodontiformes; family Ceratodontidae; genus Neoceratodus; species Neoceratodus forsteri. The sequence goes on along the minus strand of CM028131.1, from coordinate 876,053,820 downwards.
CACCAGAGGGAGGGCTCAAAATACATATAAGATGGAGTAGCTTAGCCCCTAGCACAAGTGTAGCATGATGGGATTCACATCCAGAGGCGACGGCAGTGCCAGGGATAGATTCTATAGTGAGATGGCTTTTATAGAGTAAGGCAACACCTCCCCCAGCTTAGCTGCTGTCCTGTCCTGATGAATCATGGAGTAGCTGACAAGGGAGCAAAGATAGTCTGGTATCCCTGGTTTGAGCCAAGTTTTCATTAGACAGAGAATGTCAGGACTGTAAAGTTTGACCCACGCTTCCAGCTCGGAGATATGGCAGGTGAGACTTCTTACATTCATGTGGATAATTAATAACCCCTTGTAGGGTAAATTGCAGAAATCAATTGAGTTGAAGTATGCAGAGAGACCTGGATTCATTTCAACATCTCCTGACAGAAGAATAGCCATGATTGCAAGGATCCAGGGTCTACCACAGTGGAGAGAGTGAGTCATGAAAAGTCTTGGCATCATTTGTTTGGCAACTAAGACTGCATGGTAGGCACATCCTTTACTATAGAGAAGTAGGCTGCATGGCAGTTCAGTCTGGAATGCAGCAATTAGATTGGAGAAGTAAAAATCTGAGAGACTAAAATAAGTGGGTGTGGTTTTCCCAGGATGGGGAATGGATAGTGAAATAGCATTTAAGCAGAGTACTAGAAAAAGTACAGGGAATAGGCCTGTCGGGGTGACGGCAACCATACTATCTGTAAAAGGGAAGGCAGCTGTCACAGAAACAGCCACCTATGCTGCTCAAACTGAGTTTAGACAGAGATCTAGACAGGGTGTATACCCAAGTAACAGAAAGGAAACTGGGGTAAGAAAAAAGCACAAGTGATTCTGGTTAAAACAATGACCAAAGAGATAAGTGTTAAGTGCAGGAGGTAGTATAGCTTGGGATCAGAATAACAAAAATACACAGGGAGGGCTAACTGGCAGCATGCGCATGCCACATAGAATGGTTCCACCAAAGGGTCAGAGTAAAAAATATAAACAGGTTAACAGCTGTTATACATGAGCAGACTATTCTAGAAACCAGAGTGAAGTGCAGGGCAAGGCAAGCATCAAGACATGAAATTCTGCTTCAAAGTCCCTAGCGTTGATGAAGTATAATGAACCAATGGATGACTGGACACTTAGTCACTTGACTAAGTGATAGCTATAAAAGTAGAGGGCCAACCAGAGTGGATGAGTGGGGGGGGTGGGGAGCCGGTGCACAGCACAGGCAGGAATCAACTATCGGGCAGCAGCTGAATTACTCCACCATCTGGAGCAATGGGGGAAACCCCAGCAGCATGGGCAGGTGGGCAGGCAGGGTCCTCTATGAACCGTGGCTCAGAGGACAGCCATTCAGTCTGTTGAGGTCTGGGGCAGCAGGTCTTAGCCCCAATGGGCAACGAAGACCTGTTCTGGCAGAGGAAAGGAGAGAGGATTAAGAAGGGACACAGCAAGGTGTGGTGAGCCAGCAGCCAAAGGAATAGGGTGGGCAGATCACTTTGTGGGAGGAAAGAACAAGTGTGACAGTAGGGGAACTGGCTCAGTTTTCAGGGGGAGCACAGTAAGTAGGAGGAAGGTTACAAGACACTGGAAGGACAGGTAGAAACTAGAACTGTAGAAGGGCTGTAATAACTTTAAATCAGACAGTTAAAGGGCTATAGTCACTTTATATCAAACTGTAAAGGGGCTGTAATCATTTTAAATCAGACGGCAAAAAGTGCTATGGTCACTTTAAATCAGACTGTAAAAGGGCTATAATCACTTTAAATCAGACTGTAAAAGGGATGTAAGGGATGTAAACACTTCAGATCACAAAACAGTTGTTTTGAGTTGGTGCAGGTCCCAGCGAGCCCTGTGATCAGCCATACCAACCATTTTGTTGCTGCAGGGCCCAGAGGGCTGTGTGCATCCTGGCATGGTGGCCTTTGTTGCCTGCCTATGAACAGGGCTTAAAGGGCTCTGTGTGAAGCCAGACAGGCCTTTGTTATAATCTGCACTTTAACTAAACTAGTATGTTGTGCCACCAATTAATCTAAAATGCACTGTTGATTAGTTGGCTTGCAAAACTTGAATTTTAGAAGTTTTTTTTTAATTGACTTATTATAGTATTGTTTATCTCACTGTATCATCTTTTTGTTGGTATACAAATAATAGAGACTCTCTATTTTGTCTTATTTAAACATTACATGAAAGTAATTTTTAGTTAAAGAAAATCACACAAAATTATGTTGGGTTCAATGAAGATTCACATCTGTGTTTTGGTGAAAAATGTCTTTCAGGTTTTAGTAGGGTTGAAAGTGCCACAATAAGACTAGAAACCCTAAGTAAATAGGAAACAGTTATGCATTACTGTAGTGGTCCCACATAGATACATATATACATAGACAGTGTTGGCAGATAACAGCCTACGGCTCACCCAGTCTGCCCATTTGAGCTTGTAAGTTCACTTTATGTTTTCCTAGAAGTCTGTTGCCCCGTAACCCTGACTTCCAGAATTCCTTTATGTCTATCCCATGCATTCTTAAATCCCATGATTGTTTCAGCCCCCATCACTTCCTCTGCAGGGTGTTCCACTTATCCACCACCCGTTCTGTGAAGAAATTCTTCCTCACATTTCTTCTGACTCGTCCTCCCTCCAACTTCATCCCATGCCCTCTAGTCCTGGAACATCTTTTTTGCTTAAAAATAGTGTACACCTGCACCCTGTTCCTCTCTGTAAGATACTTGCATGTCTCTATCATATCCCCTCTCTCCCTCCTCTCTTCCAGGGAGTACATACTCAGTTCCTTCAACCTGTCCTTATAGGACTTGTGATGCAATCCATGTACCATCCTTGTTGCCCTCCTCTGAACCTTGTCTATCCTGTCTATCTCCTTACATAAGTAAGGTCTACAGAACTGTACACTGTACTCCAGGTGGGGCCTCACTAGTGTCTTGTATAGTGGAATTATGACCTCCCTTTTCCTGCTGGTGATGCCCCTGCCTATGCATCCCAGCATTGTATTTGCTTTACCTGCTGCCTTGTCACACTGTTTCCCTACCTTGAGGTAATCAGAGATGATAACCCCAAGATCCCTTTCCTTCTTGGTGCATGCTATATCATCACCCCCCCCCAACTGATATAATGTGCAAGGGTTTTTGTGCCCCATATGCATTAACGTGCACTTCTTTGGATTGAATTTCAACTGTCAAACCCCTGACCATTTTTCAAGTTTCTGCAGGTCCATTCTCATTCTGTCTACACCCTCTGGTGTGTCTACTCTGTTACAGAGCTTTGTGTCATCAGCGAACAGTGAAATTCTGCCTTCTGGGTCCTGCACAATGTCACTGATAAAGATGTTAAATATGACCATCTACCAGTTGTGCATATCTAAATTAATTATGTATGCTTCCAAATGCCAGAACATGAGATTTTATATGATTCTAGACACCGTCACAAAGATGGAATGTATAAAAATGATAAATCATATTCCTTTCTGAAAATACAGTGCACATAATAAAAACAATTTATCACTCCTGTGCATCATTGGCTTATACTTTTCCTTTGCATATTAATTTGATTTCTCTCATACACATTATTAATGTGATCCATGTCTTTGATTTACAGGGCCACAGAAGTACTCTGTTCATTTGCAAGACGTTTACAGGATATACCAAGAATGTCTCTTTAGAGAGTAATAACACTTTATTTGATTTTAGTAAAATAAAACAACACTCAAATTTGCAAACCAGAATTTCTATTCTGCTGTCACCTTTCCATTTCTTTGTGATGTTGTTCAGAGTCTTCCTAAAGTAATTCTGTTATTTGTACTTCATGCACCATATTCAATGTAAGAATGAAATGTTGGTTTCTAAATTTCATGACTATCAGACAATCAGGCATGACATGGCCTGTGTCACTGATGTTGCTGCCTTTTTTTCATATGCATTCACAATGTGCCTCCAGTCACTTACAGTTATAATATCCACAATGGCACAAGCCTTATGGTGCACACACAGATTTATAAAATTAATTTAATAATTGGGCTTAAAGGAAAAAAAAACTTAATATTGTTTTGATATGCATTAAGTGTTATAACAAAATTAGAAAAGGGTGTGTTTCTCCCTAGTGGAAAACCATTAATATCTTCTGACATATGCATTTTCCTAATCACAAATAGGTGTACAAATCCAATGTAAAAATATAGTAACATGTATTTGATATCCACAATGTATGAAATATTTGGATTGAACTACAAATCATTTTTATGTATTAACAGTACGTGAAAATATATATTTTTTTATATTTATTGTATACTGAAAGGCATGTGAGTAAGTTGCCCATCTTCACATGTGCCCAGTTAACATGTTTAATTTAATAGCTCTATAAAATCTACATTGTATTTCAGCATACGTGTGATGCAGTATATAGATGGGCAGAAATGAAAGCAGAAAAACAAATAATGTTCCACTATAATTGTTACCAGATGAGTTACATTAAAAGTAAATTTTTGTTCTGTTTATGTCTCAGCAATCTTTTGGAGAAGGGACATAGAATTTTCTGGAATTTTTCTTTGTCAGGTTAGTGCATAGTCTGGTAAATCTTATCTCATAAAGCTTCCCCCCAGATGACATTTTTAATAAAATGTAAATATATTGATTAAAACTGGTTAAGTTGTATTGAAAAATGTAAATACTGACAATACCTATTTTCCCACTTTTGTCAAGAAATAATTGTCAGCAATTTTATCAAAACTCAGAAGGAATTAATTTTTGTAATTTGGCAGTCTGTTATGGTTTGGCCCAACAGGCCTCTATAATTTAAGTTATGTAGATTTGGTCAAATTATGATTGATTGTACAGAGTGCAGAACAATATTAAGAGCTGAGTACTGAGATAAGGAAGTGAGGAACAGACCTGTTGGGGGCAGCTCCTTTTTTTTTTCTTTTGTTAATTGGAGTAATTTATTGTTAGTGTTTAAAGTTTATGACTATATTGCTGAACGAACAAACAGGTACACTGCAATTTACCTAAAACTTTCACACTCATTAATTGATTTTAGCATTTTTTTTTGTAGTTGGAAATGTATTGTCAACTCACATTGTGTTATTTTTTAACACATGACCATCTCAAGAGCAACTGGTTGGCACCTGCAGGTCTGTTACAACTGAATTTAACATTGAATTGCAGGTCTAATGCTATCATTTTTGTAAGAATTTATGCTGGATCCAGCAACACTTAAAGCAATTCACTGACAAATGCAAAAGCATCTCACTGACAGGACAATTTGATATGAATTGTACTGTAGTTGTTGGTACATCTGACAATATAGTTTTTGGACTATAAAATCAGGCTCTCATTTTCTTAATGTGTTTTAGAAGGATGAAAGAATGGGGTTACTATTTTCCTGTGATGTGGGTAAGAGCTACTAGATATTTTGAAATGGAATCTATGGGATTGGGGACTGAAAATATGACTGACAAGTATAGTGTTGGAAGAAACAACAACTACTTGTTGCCAGTCCTTTTGGGAACATAGTTGCTCACCATCAAGTTAAGAAAGTAAAACTAAATTAGGTTTTCAATATTGAATGCAGAATTAAGAAGACGATGCACATTTTCAAAGTAGATGACACAGGCTGAACTCCTGATTTTGAATAGCAACTGTGTCATCCAAAATGCATCAAATTGTTAGCTCTTTTCAAATGTTTTGAAATATTTGTGAAAGTTTCATTGCTGTCTGGTGGCTTGCACCAACAACATGATGCATGCAGCACTTTTCTGATGCAAGTGGGGCCTTAAATTCTGCAACCTGTGGCAACTGCAAATAGAAGTAAGACCACCTACAGTACTGTCACGTTTTGTGGGACACCGTCAAAATTATGAAGTAAGCCCCAGGGATCGCTTTGCAAATCTGGCCCAATTTTTATATAGATTTATTTATGGAAATAGAGGATTCTCAGCTAGTGTTGGGATTGGAAATCTTCAGATTCTATACTCTGTTGATCCTGGGTGATTACTTGGCACTCACCACAAGGAATCATAGGATGACTTTTTGGCTGGTCACATCCATGATGACCTGGAGGAAACCTATTCCTCTAAAATATCAGGACTGATGCAAAGTTCTAGACAACCTTGTCCCATATGGAAAACAGAGAGACATGGCAGCGAATAAACTTGCTAGCTACAGAAAATGGAAGGCATACCCACAATCTCAGACTTTTAGTATACCACCCTTACTACAACACTTGCTTTATTCCTTGAAATTTTTACAATCAACTTAGATATCTTTGTTTTAATAGCCTGCTTTGTTAGTCGAAAGTTGCATAAAGTACTAGTCATGACTAATGGCATTATCCCTGACTAATGGCATTATCCCAAATCAAAACCCGGGGTTATTTGGCAAAACTAAAATCACGAACAGATCCTTACTAATTATGTCCACATGTAATAGCATATTTTGAGACAAATGTATTAGGTCAAATTAGGGGAAGCAAAAAGAATCTGGTTAAAAAAAGGCGGTTGCTGTAAGCAGGTGATCTTTCTAAGTGGTGTTAATGGTTTGGGATGGTTGCTTAACTGTATAATAACTCGCCAGTGTAAGATAACATTTCTGAACTGTGACAATGTACAAGATCCCTTCATGGGTATTGCTCAGAACTTTGATTATCAAACTGTAGGATTCTTCCTTGTTCATGCTGCACATATACAGTAAAAAGGATAACTGGATTACAATGTCAGTTGTAACTAGGCAGTAATCTTAATTATAAGTCTAATTAATTATTCACAAGCTTAACTAGCTCATTGATTGACTGCTGAGCTGGGCTGAAATCTCTTAGGAATCCCCGGCATAGCAGCGGATATTTCAGTTACTGCAAAAGTACTACAGTGCAATAATTTTTAACCAAAAATCAAATAATCAGTTAGATAATATTTAAACAATAAAAGATGTACAAAAAAAGTAGAGGATATAAAAGCATGATACTCCCCAAACAGAACAACAGGAAAACAGACCATGCAGCACCCTTCATTCAACACCCAGCACAGTGTAATCGTGCAGTGCCATAGAGAACAAAAATGAATAAAACAAAACCTCAGACAAAAAAAAGCTCCCAAAAGTTGATTACTGCGATTAGACTCACAATCATAATAATGACCTCAGAACCGTTCATTTCCTGTCAATTAACAACTGGCTGGGTGAGGTTGGCCCTCAGCTGTGCCTCAGGCCACCCTTCCCCCCAGCTGATTGTTAATCTTTGGGAAATGACTTGTTCTTCAGTCATTATTGTTTAATTATTGTATGGTCACAACATGCAGAACAATTGTATGATGACAGTATATTTTTTCAAATATGCAGTTTACGATGATGTTACCAGCCATAAGAACTAGTTGTTTGCAAGATTAGCACAAACCAAATGTGTGTGTGTGGCACATGTGTGCATGCATGTGTGCATGTGTGTGTAGCAAATCATTTTCTGCAATGTTCCCATATTTAATGTTATAACTTTTTTTTTTTTCAAAGTCAATATATTAAATATTACAAAATCACATTTACAGAAAACAACAGGGCTGGGAATCATAACTGGATGTGAGGGCTGGAGTTGGTTAGGGCAGATGGTAGAATTCCCAGGGAAAGGGGTGGAATACAGGGAGTTAGAAATAATAAGAAATGGTAGCAGACACTTTTAACACTACAAAAATCTTGTTATATATACATATGACATCACAACCATGTGTAATGGTATTAATGATGTCACACACATGTTTAGCAGTAATCCATATCTTCTAAAATCCAGTTAAAATCACATTTTACAACTATTATATTATAGCAACAAATGCACTGCTAGGTAATGGCAAAATAGGTGACAGTAAATGAAGGAACAAAAATGTTATATTATATGCTAGTTGAACATTTGAAAATTATGTTACAATAACTTTCTGACAGTGAGGTCATCTTCAAGATAAGATCTATAAAAACATAATTAATTATTATAACTCTACCAGCTGTACTGATTATCAAAAATGGATTTCTATTTTATTATTTTTTTTAATTTTAGGATGTATTCAAGATATAACCTTTGTTCAGGTTGTAGCCCCCACACTGATGCAGCACCCCATTTTGTTATACAATGGCAGTGGTGGCTCAGGTCTCTCTTGATTACCAGGACACTGATGGGGTTCAACAGCTAGTAGCCAGAGCACAGACATATTTTTGCCATGGGGAAGCATTACTTTACACTGGGTACCAATTGGTGCACAAACTTCTTTTTACCAGGTTACATGCCCTCGTGTACAGCCGTCACTGAATAAAAGATTTTGTACTAGCATACTGTATGTGCGGCATTGGTCCAAAAGTATTTTACATTAATCCTACCTTGTATCCTTCCACAGCGGATTCATTTGCCATTGAGTCAACATGCTTCCAAGAGATGAAATAGCGTGAGCCCCGTCTTTCAGTACTGACAATATTTGGGACACGGCTGGGAGCTGAAAAAAGAAACAGGAAACAAAGCTTATCATTCTGATGCAGCAGAAACATATTTCCCTTCTATTTCCTTGTTAAGCCTGCATATTTCAAAACAACTAATAAAAGCAACAGACTAGCAAAAAATTTCAGGACTGGAACAATTCTGACAGTTTGAATCTGCACAAGCAGTATATAGTGATGTGAGCGATTATTATTGAGGGGTTCAATTTGAGTGACTCAATAATACTGCTCGTACTAAGACTGAGTGGGGAAAAATGCAGCTAAGCAAGTTTCAGAGAGTGTAGCAGTGAGCTGCATTCATTGGAACAAGATATGACCCAAGTCTGCCTCAAGGGGTTGTGAGGGTCAACACTGTGGGGGGATTCAAGACTGCATGGGATAGACACAAGGGAGCCCTGACTACAAAGGGCAGCCAGAGTGTCAAAATAGGTCTAAAACAAATGGGCAGACTAGATGAACCTAGCGGTCTCCTTCTGACATCAACTTCTATGTTTCTACATTTCTCTTTGTTTGGCCAAGTCCTTCCGGTCATTTGGCATAGTGGCTACAGCCACTGCGGCTTGAGCAGGTGGACCTGGGTTCGGGTGTCGGGTCTGGCTCGAGGAGACTTTTTTCAGGTTTTCTTTTTTTAATCATTCCTCTAAGTCCACCCCCTCTGTAGTTAGCAATCTTTTGATTAGGGGGCACGGGGGGCCTTGCCCCCTCAAAGGAGGGTGCGGGGGGCATAGCCCACCTCATAAAAACATTTTTTTTTTTAATGTAGGAAGTGACCATTGCTTTTTGTGATGGTCAGTGTAATTTTAGTCACCCTTTTGATGTTGGGCACTTTTGCTTTTGGTTTTTGTGATCGGCGCAGTAACAGACTCGCTGTTATCACATACAACTATACAAACTAATCAACCAATTTTGATACAAAATGGGCTTCTGGTAAAGAGATAAAAATGTTTTTTTTTTCTCATTATACATATATAGTATCATGGAGACAAGCACTGAACATTATGGAATGAAGTGTTTTAATCCTCATAAACTTCACTGCTGACTGAAAAACAATGATTAATATGAATTTCTGTTAAAAAAAAACTCATCACACAGTGTGGTGCAGTACTTTTTCAATGTGGGCTGCACTGGACACAGCTATGAGATGTGTTCAGGACTGGTTGCAATGTAAGACTGCACCTACAAATATACTGTACACAGAAAGGATTTTCCAAAGTAAACTGCATTGCATCAGCCATGTGGAGAAGCAGACTTGCATCTGCAGCATGACCACAACTGCATGCTCTGTCCATGTAGCAGATGCAAATAGGTGCATCAACTCCTTAAACAAGATCTTCATAGGAAATTAACTGTTGTATTGAGGCTTAACACACTACTCAGCCACCAATGTGTCAATAACATTTATTTATTGTCAGGTCACCAAATATTTACATTCTCCAATAGTTCATGACAACTCGTCAGTTTTTCAGGGGATTATTTTTTTTTAGTTAATAGTCTTTAAGAACTGATATGTTTCCAAATCCTCATTTTTTTCTCCATTTTATTAATTTGAATGATAAACTGGTCACTTGTGCTCAATGGCACACCTTAGTTTCATAGATTCATAGATTCTGTTGGCAGACAAGGACTACCTGGCCCATTCAGTCTGCCAGTTTATGCTAGCTCACAAGTTAAGTAAGAGCACTGGATGTTTTACTATGGAATTATTGCCATTTATTTTCTTTAACAGTTGTTCAGTTGTAGAGCCCACCATTACATTTTCACTGAGGAAACTGTTGCAATTTGATTGCAAGCAATACAACAGTGAAGCTGTAAAATAAATGCATGTATTTAGTTTTTATTGACGAGGTAAGCACACTAGACAAATAATTGCTTATTTTCAGTTATGATCCAGGAGGTTACAAGGTATGCAGGCACACAATTTTAACAGTGAAAAGGCAACATATGAGTAGAGTAACAGTAAAGTAAAGATCACAGCAAATATAACAGTATATACATATTTTATTTATTTATTTATAAATTGAGGTCTATGTCTTGCAACCCTTTGAGTCAGGGACTCTTTTTCAAAGGCTTCACATCAGTACAAAGTGTATCAGGCAAGTGTTACAGATATCATGAACATTGACTGTAAATTATATACAAAGAGAAAATTATACAATAGGAGCTATTAAAAAAACTCCACGTCAATACAAAGTGTGGCAGGCAAGTGTTACAGACATCATGAACATTGACAGTAAATTATACACAAAGAGAAAATTGTACAATAGGGAGTTATCTAATAACGATGCATTACAATAAGCATTGTCAATTGACATGAGAACAACCAAATTTGTAGAAACAAGTCTGAGGAGGAAAAAATAAATATTGGAGACAGTAGCAATGGAGCTATGGAGGAGAAAGTGAGAAACAGGCCCAGGTAGTGGACCAAACGAGAGCTAGAAAAACAGTAGAGACCATAAAGCCACCCAATGGGCATTATCATGTGGCCAAGGAGCAGGAGAGGAAATAGTTGGATGGTTACGACAGTATTACGGGCAGTCACAGTTTGAAAGGGCCGAAACTGGGTATGGATAGGAGGCAACAGGGGATGGAGTTCATCCATAAAGGGGTCCTATATCTGAAGGACCTTTGACCAGCAGTGGTTCTATACAAGGGAACTTGGAAAGCAGTTCTGTTGGTGTGTCTGGCCACCACCTGTGCTGCCCTGGAGAGAGAAGAAGGTTACAGCCAGGGGGTGAGTGTCCCCTACAGACTTTTTTTGGCACAAATGTATACAGTCATGTTCCTAAGAAGACCAGGCCAAGGACAAATCACCAATCTAAGGAATTCCATGCAGTGCCAGTGAATATTTATTCATTTTAATTCAAATAGGAAGATTTGGAAACAATTGTGAAGGACAATTTCCTGATAAAGACCACCCCCTGAAGTAGTGACAAGAAGTGTCACAAAACCGTGAGAACTAGGCTTTAATCCTTATAGAAAATCTTCCAGTGGGGCACCAAACTAAGGAATTCCATGCAGCACCAGGAATATTTATTCATTTGAATTCAAAATGGAAGAGTTGGAAACCTTAATTGTGAAAAACAATGAACTGATAAAGACCAGTCTCTGAAGCAGTGACATGAGGTGTCAGAAAACCCTGCAAGACTCTTAATATTGGGTGGCTTAGACATGAAACAAAAAAACACACACAAAAAAACTTTAGAACTGTATGAGTAAGTTAGTGGTGTCTTTACTCTCATGACAGAACACATATTTAGTATACCTAAGAATCAGTTCCTCTAGTGACTTTTTCTTTTTATCCTTCTGTTGAGAGAATAACCCTGGGTGTTTGCAGGGTGACTTATTTGAATCAGAAATTAAGTGGAAATCCAAGGTAATCAGAAGCACCTGTACTAGACTAATTAAACTGTGGCCTGTTAAGATTTATCCTTTGGTGTGAAGCCCAAACACCCAGGGATGAGTCAGAAGAGAGGAGAGGAGAGGAGAGGATGCTACAAAGACATATTTAGAGCTTAAAATACATTTTATGCACATCATATCACAGGACCCTAAAGAACATATAACTATTGGTCATACTATATAAATAATTATGTACAAATGTGAGGCAGACTCAAAACTCCTTTAAATTTAATAAACATTTTTTGTTGTCATGTATTTGTGCTATGTGAACTACTCATGAAGAGTAGTGGCATAGCACAAATACATGACAATACAAATATTTTTTGTGTGTGTTATGTATTTACCTCTTGACCACTGTCAGTCTAGCTGGCTTCTCCTTTCGGTGGCCAGCCCCACTGCATGATCCTCCTGTCCAGCGTCTGCTGCTCCTCATCTTGCCATCCTTAGACCGACCCAACGTATCCCTTCATCGGGGGGTTCCCCTACCCAAGGAGACTACCAGGAGGAGAGACTTTCAAGCACCCAGATCCACCTTCTTCAATCCTTGCCGAGGGTGGCAAGGGCACAGCACAAGCACACCCAGGCTACCACAACAATAGGAGTATAGGCCACTGTTATTTGGCAGCTAGGTTGCCATTTTCCAGTCCCCCACCCACTTCAGATGCACACCGTGGCATCCTGACAGATTATGCATGCAATGTGTGGTCACCCATGGTGGAAAGCATGATGCTGTGCTCACCCGCCAGGAGCCACCAAAGGGCAGTGCATCCCTGACCTTCCCCCTCAGAAAGAGAGCATCCATAGGACACTCTTGAGCCCTCCCTGCCAGCCACCACTCCTGTTGTCCCCGGGCTTGGGCGTGAACCTCGGTCACCAGCGTGCCATGTGATCCCCTATCTCCTGGTGCCACGGGCCGGATGTAAAAAAAAAAATTTATTAAATTTAAAAAGGAGTTTGGAGTCCACCTCACATTTGTACAACATTACTTTAATTAGTGCCATAGAGGCCAGGCTCTTCCAAATCAACCTGATTTCAAATTACAAGTACAGATCAGAAGGCATCCAGATACTCAACCCCTCCCAAAAATCACACTATATAAAGCAGGAATTTTTCACACTTTAAAGCTACATAATATTTGGTGATAATACACATATGTTAATTGTAACCCATATAGTACCGAGGTTTTGTTAGGAGCAGCCCCTTGGCAGGGTTTGAAGCCCTCTGACTGGCTCCTCTTACAAGCTAGTAAATGCTACCCTCACACAATTAGAAGCAGCTGCTAACTCCTAATCTGTTGTTTTTCTATTGATCAGTAGTCTGGCCTACCATGTAAAAGACTTTGTACCCATATGAACATAAATACGAACATACGAAGAAGCCAGCAGAAAAAGGCCATTTGGTCTATCAAGTCTGCTTATACTACTGTCACCTTGTGTGATCTCTGCCTAGCCATATGTACAATCTCTAGCACTGTCTGAATTGATCTGTATTCTTACCTACATGTACTATATACTATGTAACCATATATTATGTAATTGTATAATCTCATCTCTTTTATGTATGTATTCTCCCGGGTCGTGCCTGAAAATAGTCAACTTTTGGTTAGCGCACCTAACCCGGTTAACAAAAACTAAATAAAATACTGCAGGGTCCACAGCTTGAGCTAATGTCAATGCCCTCCCTCCCTCCCCACCCTCCCATCCTTCCTACCCATGATCCTTACCTTCCCCATGCCTATCCCAGCCTTTCTTAAAGCTGCCCACTGTCTTCAACAAGATGACCTCTTCTGGCAGTGCATTCCAAGTGTCCACCACCCTCTCTGTAAAGAAGTGCTTTCTGATCTCCTTCCTAAACCTCCCACCCTCCAGCTTAAGACTGTGCCCCCTTATATTAGGCTGTCACTCAGCTTAAAGAGACTCTCCTTATCAACCTTATTTATTCCTTTTAAGTACTTGAAGGTCCCAGTCATGTCCCCTCTCTCTCTATCTCCTGTCTTCCAGGGAGTACATGTTCAGTGTCCTCAATCTCTCCTCGTATGCCTTACCCTGCTGACCAGCTATCATCTTTGTAGCCCTCCTATGTACCTTCACCAGCAGGTTAATGTCCTTTTAGAGGTGTGGGCACCAGTACTGAACTCCGTACTCTAGATGCGATCTTTCCAGTGACCTGTACAAGGGCAGTATAACCTTCCCTCTCCTACTACTTATCCCCCTAGATATGCATCCCAGCATCTTGTTTGCCTTTGCTGCTGCTTTCATGCACTGCATGGAGTGCTTCAGGTCACTAGTGATCATCACTCCCAGGTCCTTCTCCTCCTCTGATGCAGATACTCAGATTCCACCCAGGTAGTACTCTGTCCTGAGATTCTTGACTCCAATATGCATAACTTTGCATTTTTTGGCATTGAAGCCAAGCTGCCAGATCCTGGACCACCTTCCCAGCTTTTCCAGATCTTCCTGTAGGTCCTATATCCCTTCAGCTGTGTCTACTCTCCCACAGAGCTTGGTGTCATCCATAAATAAGCACATTTTGCCCTTAATGCCATCTCCAATGTCTTGATGAAAACATTGAACAACACTGGCCCCTGCACCGAGCCCTGCGGGACCCCACTGGTTACCTTTCTGGTGTCAGATAACTCTCCACCCACAACCACCCTCTGTGGTCTGTCCCTCAGCCAGTTTTCCCCCATCTGGCCATCTTTTCCCCAACCCTGAGATCCACCAACTTCCTGATTTGTGGGGCACATAGTCAAAGGCCTTCCTGAAATCAAGACAGAGGATGTCTACTGCTTGGCCCCTGTCTACTGTCTTAGTGACACAGTCAAAGAGGTCAATCAGATTTGTTTGACATGATCTCCCCCCCATGAACCCATGCTGCCTCTCATCCTGGAGACCATGCTTCTCTAGATATTCCACTAACCTTTCCTTTAGTATGGTCTCCATGAGCTTGCCCGCAATGAAGGTTATACTGACTGGTTTGTAATCCCCTGGATCATCCCTGGGACCATTTTTGTGGATGGGGCACTACATATGCTGTTCTCCAGTCCTGTGGTATCACACCTGACTCTAGTAAACTATTAAATAGGTCTGCCAGTGGCCTTGCCAGCTCCTCAGCCAGTTCCTTTAGTACCCTTGGATGTACTCTGTCCAGGCCTGGTGATTTGTTCACCTTCAATGCCAGCAGCCTCTCCCTCACTCTACCCTCCTCTATCATTACATCTGTGTTCCCCTTCCCCCTGCTTCTCTTTTTCCTCCTGAAGGCACTAGTTCGTCCTTCTGCCTGATGAAGATGGAGCAGAAGTATTCATTTAGCATCTCTGCTTTTCCCCATTATCCTCCACCAACTCCATCCCTTTTTTAAGCCTAACAAACCCTTCCTTCTTGTCCCTTTTCTCACTTATATATTGAAAGAAAGCCTTCTCCCCCTTCTTATTTCCTTCAGCTATCTGCAGCTTCTTCAGTGATTTCGCTCCCCAGACTTCCTTACTTGCCACACTAGCCAACCTTAGGTAATTTTCCCCATCCACCTCTCTCTTGGTTTTCCTGAATTTTCTATAGGCCAACCTCTTTTCCCTTACTGCCTGGGCAACCCCAGAACTGAATCAGCTGGGTGCTTTGTCCCCTGTGTTCTTCCCCCTGAGCCTAACGCACTAATCTGTGACAACCAGTATTCCTTCCTTAATGATGGACCACCTTTGGTCCACCCCCATAGCTGCTCTGATACCTTCCAGATGGCTCCTTAGCACTTCGTCCATTTTCTTGAAGTCCGCCTTCCTGAAATCCAAGATTTTGGTCTTTGACAGGATGCTTTCTCTGCCCATATCCAACTGGAACCATGCTGTGCAATGGTCACTTCCACCCAGTGGCTCCCTGATCATTATTTCCTGTACATGCTCCCCATTTGTGAGCAACAGATCAAGAACTGCCTCAGCTCTTGTTGATTCAGTGATGCCCTGAGTCAGGAACCCACTCCGCAGTCCTTCCAGGATCATCTGACTCCTAGCACATGTTGTGGGTGGTATGCTCCAGTCCACCTTGGGCAGGTTGAAGTCCCCTATAATTACCACCTCTCCTTTCCCCACAGCTTCCAATACCCAAAAAAGAAAAAGCTCCACTGATCATCACATACAGGAGAAATAAAGCCACATGGTTCCACTTATTTTGTAATAAGGGTCTGCTGGGGATGGGATTAAAATCATTCTAAAAACAAGAAGTCCTAGAAATTGACAGTCTATGGCAAGCCTTAAAGCTCGTGTGCACTTTTTGTGCTGCCTTGTCTAATTATGTAAATTTTTCTATTGCTGTACCTCGATGGTTATATGTAAATTTAAGTGGCCTGGTTATAAGGATCCTTGTTGCTATGTATATCTAATGTATAATTGTTGTATTTTACTTGAACCATGCCCAGGTCCACATAGCAAATGAGTTGATCTCAATGGTGCTTTATCTGGTAAAACAAAGAACTGATTGATTGATTTATTAAACCCAACTTGCGTCCTTTTCATGGGAAACCCAGCACCTCTAGCTTTTCTCCGCCTTCCTTACATCCACTCCCCTCCTCCCTAACGTACTAATGTTCCGTCTGCCTCTCCAATATATGCTCATGAAGGAACTAGTCTCCATTTAGTAGTGCTATCCTGGTTTACCATCTCCTCTCTCCTATGAGATATATTACGAATTGTACCTGTGAGACCCTATGTTAGACTTACGTTGGTCTGTATCAACCTTTACCTGTATTATGCTGTTGCTTCCGATTCTTTGGAACTATGTCTATGTATTGTATTGTATTGTTTTTTTGTCCAGGACCACTTTGAAAATGAGCTTGCTCAATGGTGTTGATGCCTGGTTAAATAAAGTTTGATTGATTGATTGATTGATTGATTGAAACATACTTTACTTTGTGTGTTCATTCAGGATGGACATCCAAATCCAGCTATCATAAAAAGCCACAGCTCACACCCCACAGTTTTAAAAAATATATCCAAGCATATTTATTTGCGTTTCCTTGCCACCTACACCAAGATTTCACCCCATAGGGCTTCATCTGGTGCTTGGTGTTTCTGTTTAAATATTCTACAAGCTGTAACAATTAATTCCAAATTTGCACAGGTCTGCCCTGCATATTAAACATACTGTTCTCATAAATCACTGGAGGTCTTTCTAGGGCATCTTGCTTTAGAACTGTATTTAATTAATGTATTTCTATTCTTATGTGCAGAGTTTTGCTTCATTATAAGCATATTCTAGGGTCTCAAAGCAAACAGGAAAATTAGTGTTCACACACTTCTATGGCTTCTGATGCTTTAAATGGTAACTGCTTCCTCTGGCACTCCAACAAGTAATTAAAAAAATATATATGAGCAGTGGTTGAATAATTATTTTTTTTACACACCCTTGGTGTGTAATGTATACATAAACCTCTTCAGCTCTGCTTTCAAGGTTAATGGACAACACACACCTCAGGTGTGTAAAACACTCATAATACAGCATTTCTCCTGTATTATTTACATTTAGTTACTGGTTAAGTTTGAGTACAATCCAAAACTAGAACATCTAAATCTCTATTATACACACTTTGTTATGCAAGACTGTGTACAGTGGAGATCAGTCAAGTATTCACACATAGCTTTTCAAACTCCAATGAAAGTTGTCCTCCCCATTTTCCCAAAATTCCCAAATGTTCAGTTGAAACCACAAACTGGCAACCAGGAATTCCTCCTATGCCAAAAGTCTCAATATTTTTCTTCAAAGCATATGTGGTTTACCCTGCCATTTACTTTAATTTTAGAAGATGAACACACCCATTGACTCTGTCCATGTAATTGATCTGTTCTATGCACCTTCATGGCACTCCACGTTCTGTAGGCGACACATTGTCTGACAAGAAGGAAATTGTGTTCTCCTTGATGGCTGTTGCAACTAAAAATGGACTTAACTGAGCTCATAAAATAGAGCTAGGTAGGTTGTTTGACAACTTTGTGATGTACCTTATGGTCTTATTTAAAATAATTTCTAAAGAATCAATGTTTGCTTCCCCTTAAACATCTGCAGCATACAAAACTGATCATTTTATTTTAGCATTGAGAACTACAGTTGCATAGAACACATTACTGATCTGTCTATATATTTATACTCAAATATTTCAGTGGCTTTTAATGCCATATTATTTTTATGTTTTGGTTATATCCATTTGGTGTTATTGATGACGTGCATGCCTAAATAATCGTAATACTCTACTGTCACAATGTACTGAATATTAACATGAATTTTCATCTGTTTTAGTTTCTGTCAACAAAAATAGCCCACTGTGTCTTCTCCCAGTTTAT
This sequence comes from Neoceratodus forsteri, assembly GCA_016271365.2. Taxonomy (NCBI): domain Eukaryota; kingdom Metazoa; phylum Chordata; order Ceratodontiformes; family Ceratodontidae; genus Neoceratodus; species Neoceratodus forsteri. Next base: position 876,035,609 of record CM028131.1, on the reverse strand, counting down.
AGTTAAAGAGTTTATTAAATTTATTTATTTATTTCAATTCTAGGATTACAAGTTACCTTTTAGCCCAGGGCTCTTTTACAAAGGTTCCATGTCAAAACATTGATATCACATAAAATAATACATTTGTTTCACATAATAGGTTACAAGGACGTCATGTTGCATGGAACAGACAGGGTTTGGGTAGGAAAAAGAAGAAAGGAGGGGGGTGGTAGGATGATGGGAGGGCCAGAATACAGGAGGTCAAGGAGGAGGAGAGAGGAGAGGAGAGAGTAGAGTAGGGATATGGACGGAGGGAAATGGTGGGTAAGAGGCAGCCAGACTGGTGGCATTGTCAGATTCAGAAGTGCGGGAGGGGCAAAGGCCTACTAGGGCAAGTGCATTGGGCAAAGGAGCTAGGTAAGGGAAAGCAGCAGAGGAGTGGTGTTGCATAGATTATCCATGGCAGTCTCAGGTGCTGGAAGCGACAAGGGTGTTTTGGAGCCTGGATTTGAAAGCCCCTAGCCCGGTGGTAGTGATAGTATCATAGGCAAGACCGTTAAACCAAGTGGGTGCCCTGTAAGCAAATGATCGCTGGCCATGGGCTGTGCAGCAGCGGGGGATGTGAAACAATTGTGGCTTTGATCCCCTGGTGATTCTGGAGCTAGTTTTTGTTTGAAGGAGTGAACAGACTCTGGGAGGGGCAATTCCCAACTGGATTTTCTTTGCAACCACACGAGTTTGGTACTGGATTTTATTTTCAAGTTGAAGCCAGTTTGCTTGTGAGTAGAGGTCACAGGTGTGTGTGAGCCACTCGGCCCCAGTGATGAGTCGACAGGCCTTGTAAGGGTGGTGGTTATCCTTCTGAGTGTCGAGGTAGTGGCAGTGCCATAGATGACAAGACTACAGTCAATCTGGGAGATGATGGAGCTTTGAACAGTGGCATTGAGGGCCTCTTTTGTCAGGTGCCATTGTAGCCGGAAGAGTAAACCCAGTCTGGTGTTCACTGTTTTTGCAACGTTGGTTATGTGGGTTCCGAAGGACAGGTGGGAGTCTAACGTGATTCCTAGGTATTTGAAGGAGTCAACCTGTTCCAGGGAGTTGCCAAAGCAGGTATATAAGGTGAGTTGGAGATGTTTGTGCCTGTTTTGATGGCTGGTGAAAATCATGGTCTTGTTTTTTTTTTCTGGTTAAGGATTAACTTATGTTCTTTGAACCAGTTTTTGACTAAAGTGAAACCATGTTGAAGGGTTTGTTGCAGGTGGATTGGGTTATGATGGGAGGCATGAATCACAGTGTCATCTGCATAGAGTATAACTTGCTGAGAGGTGGAGTCAGTGAGAGAGTTGAGGAACAGGCTGAAAAGCAATGGGCCCAGGATGGAGCCTTGGGGGACACCAGAGCGTACTTCTTTAGTGTCGGAGAACACGCCCGCTATTTTTACACATTGGTTCCTGTTGTCAAGACAGCTATTTAACCTTGCCACCGATTCCGCAGAGAGGCCAATGTTTAGTAGCTGATGAAGCAGGAGGTGATGGTGGACAGTGTCAAAAGCCTTGGACAGGTCTATGAATATAGCTCCAGTTAGGAGACCATGGTCAAGGGAGTTGTGTATGGCTCCCATAAACTCAAGAAGGGCCATGGCAGTGCTGTGCCCTTTTCTAAAACCATGTTGCTGCCAGCAAAGGATGTTGTATTTGCCCAGATGATTGGTGAGCTGGTCCACTATTATCCGTTCCAGGGCCTTAGAGAGGGGTGGGAGGATAGAGATAGGTCGGTAGTTCCCATGGGTGGTCCGGTCACTGCCTTTATGGATTGGTGTGACTGTTGCTGACTTCCATTTGTCAGGGAACTGGCTGAGACAGAGGGAGAGATTAAAGATCCTGGTGAGAGGCCCCAGAACTTCTTCTAGAGTGAGGGACAGAAGTTTGAGGTCCAGTGTGTCAGCACTAGCTCTGGTGTTTTTGATGGCTTTGGAAATGTATTTCCTGATGGTATTTTTGTTTACTGCTCTGAAGTAGAAAGGGGGGCATTTTTTTTTGGTGTAGACTAATGGGTGGGAAGAGAAGTGTCACTGTCATTGAAAAAGTCGGGGTGGCGGATGCTGATGAGGTCAGTGAAGGCATTGTTAAAAGTGTTGGCTATGACTTTTAGGTCCAGAGTGGTATTTCAGTTTATTGTGATAGCAGTTGGGGGTAATATGGACTCCTTCCCGGTAACATCTTTTATGTTATTCCAGAATGCTGTTGCATTTCCCCATGTGTCAGTGAGTGAGTCTTGTAGTATTCAGATTTATGTTGGCGTATGGATTTGGTGTAATCATTCCTTGCTCTTTTGTAGTTTTGGGTGTCTGCCTGGTTTCCAGTTGTTCTGGCCAGTTTCCAGAGGTGGTCCCTGTGTTTTAGATTCTTTAAGAGGGAACATGTGAGCCAGGGGTTGCAGAGGGCTTTAATTTTGTGCTTTTTTAGTGGGGCAAAGATGTTACATGCTTCATTGAAGATGCGTATGAATTGGTCAAGGGCTGTGTTCATGTCTGTAGCCAGGTTGATGGGAGACCAGTCTTGAATTAGTAGCTGTGATTTTAGGTGGATTAGCTTTCCACGGGGTAGGACTCTGCTGAGGATGACCTTATGAGGAGATTTCCAGAATTTTTTTGACCGGGTGCAGCTGACGGGGAATGGTCACTGAGAGAGTCAGGCAGTACAGCGTAGCTAGAGATCCGGGAGTGTTAAAGAATAGTCAGGATCCAGTCCAGTAGAGTGCTGATGCCAGTTTTGAAGTTCCTTCTGGTTGTAGAGTCCAGTATCTGGGTGAGGTTTGCCAATGTGACCATGTCCCTGGCATCGCCAGCCTCAGGTCCCAACCAGTTAATGTTGAAATCACCAAGTGTGATGATTTTGGAGTTGGGTGGGAGTGATTTGATGTACTCCAGTACTGCATGGAGGCCTGGTCTCTGTTCTTTCGGATAGATATATACAGTGATGACCAAGAGGGCTTTGTTCTGAGCTCCAAGCAGGATTTTGATGTGCAGTAGCTGGACATTTGGTGTTGGTAGGTTAGTGTGGGAAGTGTGCCCCATCAGGTTGTCCTTTAGGTATAGGGCGCAGCCTCCTCCTCTTTTTGATTTTCGGTCAAGCCTAAAGATTGTGTAGCCAGGGAAGGAGATTGTCTGATCAGGAACCGAGGGGGTGAGACAGGTTTCTACCACTGCCAGAATATCAGGCTGGTGGGCATTTGCGAAGGCTTGTAGTTGATCCAATTTAGATAGCAAGCTGCAGATGTTCAGGCAGATAATGGAGAGGGAGCCAACGTGCTTGGTTTGGGTGGAGTTCATAGCAGACCAAGGGCCTGAGTTGAGGTGAATGTTTCCAGATAGTAGCAGGAGTAGGAGTAGGAGTTTCAGGGTGGCCAGAGGCAATTCCCTGCAGGAGAACTTGTGGTACTTTATTGAGGAGGAGTTGACTGAGGTAGTTTTGTGTGTATACAGAAGGAGCGTTGTGAGCTGGGGTGACAGTGGAGCACACCGCACCCTAGCATGAAGGTGTAGGTATGATGTGATGGGGTGAACCCTAGGGGCAAGAATGTTTTCATCAAGAGTGGTGCCAGTGTGGCTATATGAGTGATTTAGCTTATAGCTATGCGGAGGGGAGGGGAAGCAGGAAGTGGGGAGCTGGAGCAGTGGGGTGAGGGCAAAATGGAGGAGTGGTAGGCAGGGGATAGTAGGGAAGGTAAGCATAGTTTGAGGAAAGGGGAAAAAAGAAGGAGCTGAAGGAAGGCAGTAGAAGCTGCAGTAGAACTATGAGCAGAAAAAACAAGGGGGGGCATGGCAGGAGAGAGGAGGAGAGAGACAGGGTCCAATGGGTGTAGAAAGGGGAAGTGGCCGGTACCAGGGGCATGGCAAGGGGGCTATTTAATAAATGGAGGAGGTGGGGGAGGGGGTGGGTGAAAAACTTTGGCAGAACTCTGTGCAAGTCAATGGGCACAACAGCTCTGAGCTCAGTCTTAAAGTCAGCGGGCGCTGCAGCCAATCAGGGCCAGGCAGAGAGGGCAAGGTCCAATCAGGGTACAGCCCTGAGCGTGCTGGGCCAATGGTGGCACACACAGCTTTCCCAGTCCGAGGAGGGCTTCTTACCCGTCACCATGGATCCAGGAGGCGGCCAGAGGATGCATTGCAAAGCAGCAGGTTCCGAGAGCCACACCCGTGCCTACGGGGCTAGTGCAGCCTGATTCAGGGGCTCAGGATCTGGGAGGGAGGAAGGAGAGCAGAGATTTAGAGAGGGGGATGAGGAAGCAGACAAAAGGCAGTGACGCAGAGCAGAGCACTGAATCAGGGGGCTTGGAACAAGGGGGGGCTGCCTGGCAAGTGAATGCAGGTACTTGGCCTGGCTCCGGTTGGGGTGGGGGGTGCACAGAGACACAGGAAATTAGACAGGCGAGCAAGTGAAAGGTAGACTAGGCATAGAAAAGGAGAAGGAGGCGGAGGAGAGGGGGGGCAGTTTAGGTCCCGAGTGCAGGGAAACAGAGAGAGTCACAGGAGGGCAATTTAGGCAGGAAAATAACACCAGTAAAAACAGTCATCGGATTTGGCAGCAAACAGTAGAACAATCAACACATATAAATTTAGCCTCTGCCAGGCAGCTACTCTCGAGGCAAATTACACTCCAGCCCCCCAGTCTGTAGGAGGCCGAGAGATAGCAAAAGTGGTTTAGGTTACATAATTCACCCAGTTTTGTTAACTGCCTCTGGAACCCAAGTTGTGAGGTCAAAATCAGAACCATATTATCTGCATATGCTAGTAATCTAATTATTGTAATAATAATTTTTTGGGGGGTGTTTAGTCCTGTAATTCCAATTACATGTTATTTAAATGCAAATTCAACAACAGGGGTTCACGGATGCAGCCCTGTTGTATACCCTGATATGTTTTTCTCTTTTTCATTAACTGTCCTTTATTACTATACTGAACTTCTGCCCAGACTAAGTTATGTAACTTGAAAGTAATACCAAGTAACATAGAAACTAGAGATGGGTGAAGTCCACAAATTTCGCTCCACAAAATATTTTGTGAAATTTGTGCATTTCATGAAATATTCCGCTGGTGTGAAATTCCACCAGTAGAATGCAAAATTTCACCCATGACATGAAGAATTTTGCCTGTAAATGGCAGAATTTTGCCCACAAACAGCAGAATGTCACCACCTGTGGGTGAAATTCCACCATTTGCAGGCAGAATTTCTCATTTTGTGGGTGAAATTTCACATTTCACACCCACAGAATAGTTAATGACATGCAGAAATCTCTCAAAGTATTCCATGGGGCGAAATTCCTGACTTTGATGGAACTTCACTGGCAAAATTAAATTTTGCCACATCTGTAATAGAAACATAGAAGTTGACGGCAAATAAGGACCATGTGGCCCACCCAGTCGGTCTACTTTGCTTACCTATTTTAAAGATCACAGATCCTAGTTGATCTGCATCTCACCCTTTTTGCCTTATCCCCAGGGTATCCTTATGTCTATCCCATGCATTCTTGAATTCCCTAACTGTTTTTGCCCCGACCATTTCTATAGGAAGGCTGTTCCTAGCATCCACTACTCTTTCAGTGAAAAAGTACATTCCCCTTTGGCCCTGAGCCTACCCCCTAGCCTCATCTCATGCCCCCTTGCTGTTATACATCTTCTTTTTTGAAAGATGCTACCCTCTTGTACCTTGTTAATCCCCCTGAGACATGTGAATGTTTCTATCATATTCACCCTCTCCCTCCTCTACTCTAAGGAATACATGTTAAATTCCCCAACCTCTCCTCATATGACTTTTCATGCAGAGCATGTACCATCTTGGTAGCCCACCTCTGGACTGGCTCTATTTTGTCTATGTCTTTCTGGAGATGTGGTCTCCAGATCTGGACACAGTACTCCAGCTGTGGTCTCAACAGTGATCTGTACAATGGCATAACCACCTCCTTCTTTCTGCTATACACCCCAGCATCCCACTGGCTTTCCCCAGCAAAAGTAGCAAATGGTCTAATATCTTAAACTATAACCATGTCCATAGTTTTTTCATGTTTATGTCACTAAAGGCAGCTTTTATGTCAACAAAACAACAAAAAGGTTTAGACTTATTAACATGTACGTATTTCAGTTTCAGCAAATAGTTGGTTCTTATCCACCCATTTGTTTAATTTTTTAAGATGATTTCAGTAAATAACTTTTGTGATGTTTCAGTTAAGCTTATGGGTCTCTACACTTTTGGAGACTATATTAATCCTTTTTTATATATTGGACACATTATACTACCTGTCCAACTGGCAGGAATTTCTCAATTTTAAGTTAAAGACAACATGACATATTGGAATCCACCACTCTGTTTGCAACCTAAACACATCTACTAAGACATTATCCAGATCTGGAGTCTTACCATGTCTGAAGTCTTGAACTGTTCTCTTATACTACCCTTAGTTAAATGGAAGATAAAAGGTGAAATCATTTTATTAATCTCACATTCAGGAGCCTAAATAATAGATTCTCTGCTTTCCTCAACTGAACACCAGAAGAGCTCACCAATATAATATTCCCATTAAAGTGGTTGGATATTGGCCTCTACAATAGTTACGTGATTCAAAGTCTCTAGCTCCCAGTATCTAGAATTGCTTATAATCATGATTTATTGCAATGAAATGTAATTTTTCCAAAAGTTCTTGTTACTTGATTTTTTTGCTATTTCTGATAATTTCCTGTATTGTTTCCTTTCAAAATGTTAAAGTTCTGATATTATCCTTTGTTTGTTTTTTAATACTTCTCATATATGTGTTTAATGATGCCTTAGTATTTCCACGCATACTATAATCCAGTATTTTATATTACAGTGGATTCCACTTAAGTAAACTTCAGATAAGTGCACATTCTGGTTAAATGCACACTTTTCTTGTTTCCTGTTTTTCCCTGTGCACTTAATGCAAAAAATTCCATTTTAGTGCACACTGGATAAGTGCATATTTCCAATAAATACACAACTTCTCAGCTCACTAGCACATCTCTGCTCAGGTAATTAGCAACTGTTACGTGCCCAGGGTTTTTAACGAGGTTTTTAACTGTAGGTTAAACTTTAGGTTTTTAACTGTATTTAACACCATTCATGCCTTCATTCAACAAGCGACAGTATAAATTTCTTAGCTGCACTATGGAGTGTAAACAAGTCACACTTACCCTTGGGCAGAAAGTCTATGTGCTCCAGCATTTAGGACTCCTGAATGTAAAGCAAATTGATGTGGCTATACAGTTTGGAGTCAATGTTTCTAGTTGGGCAATGACAGTTTAGGTAGAGAAAGGTTGTTAGCTGAGTGGGAACACTCAGACAACCAGGATTGAAAATGCCAATGCCATGGAAAAGATTGGTGTCTTTGTCCAGGCTAGAGAAAAATGGGATCTCTCTCATCTATTTGAGTTTAAGCATTATGTTACTAAGCTGGCTCTAAACGGTAGCAAACAGAGCAGAAGGAAGTAGGAAAGGTGGATAGGATAGCTAAGGCAGGCAAACAAAGCAAGATCACTGCATTTTTTGGAACCACAAATACTAGGGCAAACACAGAGTTATAACACTTGGATTGTTTTATTTTTTGCACAGGACATGCTTCATTAGCTTTGTCAATTTCTGGTTTTCTGATTTTGTTCTGATACACACAGCTTTTTAACAGTTTTAACACAGTTTTTCTAAACAATAAATTGTTAATGCTGAAACCGTGTTTTGGCTCTTTACTCCACCTGCAAACATACAATTTTGGGTAAATGCACATTCCGCTTAAATGCACATTTTTCCCCATGCAAAACGGGTTTGCATTTAAGTGGATTCCCTGTATTAGATTTCTGTGTTTTAAACACCCTTACAGAAATAATTACATGAAATGTTTTCATGTTGCACACATAAAACTACCCAAGTGATATGTGTGCTGCAAGTATGATTTAAATGTTAAATTGGAACCGATTGCATGCATATGGCATGCGTGCAGCAAGCAAGTGTGGAAACCATGATTTTTGGGAAAGACTGTGTGCATGTGGCATGCGTGCAAAATGCAAGTGGCCACTGATAACTGCACATGTAAAAGTTAAGTGACTTGCTCAGGATCACACCATACACAAGTGGGGGTTGATGAGATTTAAACCCAGGTCTGCATGCCTTCAAATCTCCTGACTTGCATTTCAGTGCCTTTAACCACTAAGCCATACTGTCTACACACATATGGCTTGCTTATACTTCAATATGTACTGTATCTGACTACATCTGCATGCATACGGCATGTTTGTAGCCACTGCTATGCTTTTCAGTTTTCTTCTCTTCCTCATCTCTGTTTCACAGTTGAACTGTAGCACACATACCAATGGAAGCACATGTGGTTTTTCCCCACACCAATACACAAAGTTACCCCAAAAAATACTTAATTACTTCTGTCTGGCCTGTACCCCTATGTTCTCTCCATAGTTTCAAATGCTTCCATGCAAACAGACTTTAAGGTGCAAACACAAAAGTAGCAATAACTTGACACACACACACACACACACACACACACACACCAGCCCCCCCACGCACACACACCATAGCGGGTATGGGCATGCTGCTACAGAAACCCACCAAGTATAGCTATAAATAAAAAGTCGTTTACTTGCGTACTAGGGAGCTAGAGGCAGGAGTCTTTAAGAGATGATGTCCATGGGTCAGAGTGCTGGGGCATACCCCCATGAAATAAATGGAGTTATTTTTTATTACTATTTTAGACATTATGATGGTGAGTTGGAGAATAATGATGGCCATTTTTCTACTAACAAGGCCCTTGTTAGTGGAGTAGTGGCCTTCATTAATCTCCAACTCTTTATCAACAATGTATAAAATAGTAATAAAAACAAATACCCCCATTTATTTCAGTGGTACACACCCATGCAGTCTCCTTTGCCCTTTGTCATAATGTGCCTGAGCATGAGGATGTGGAGGTCATCTTCATGTGGGGGGGGGATAAGCCTGACTATAGTGGGACTCCAATAGTCTGTAAATATCACACCGCTCAACTGTCCATAAATGCAAGTGACAGCTCTAGAATGTCTGTAACATCTCTAAAAGGTACAACTTATTTGTTTTGACTGAAAAGTGATATACAGATCAGGAAAAATGTAAATGTTTGAGATTCATTTGTATATACCCCAGAGCAGTGCATCAGATTTGGACTTAAATCCACCCAATTAGTAACCAATTTTTTTCCTGGCTGAAATTCTGCCCCCCCCCAAAAAAAAGAATTTTGTCCCAATTTTTGTCCCCAACTCCATTCCATTCAATACCCATCTCTTATGAGTCATGAAGCTGCCCAAACATGAAGAAATCTGAAAAACACATCAATATTTTGGTCCTTCCTCCTTTCCCAATCCCCCTGTAAAAAAATTATTTACTTTTACTTACCCGGCCATGTGGCCAGAATCTGCAGCCTGGCACAGTGTGCCACCAGCCCAGTTTTGAGTCTGCTCCCACCCCCCTTTGCTTCTGCCAGAAGCTGGATGCTAGAACCAACCATTACGGGTCCCCAACGTGGTCTGTGACCAAGTCACCTCATCAACCGAATCCACCCAACCTAGGTTGCTTGCTTCTTGCTTGGCTGCTGCTGTGGCTGCTGCCTCACTGCACTAATCAAGGCCTATGAAGGCCACCCACACCACTGTCACCACTGCTGCTAAGCCTAACTTGCTGCTGTGTGGGTCTGTGCTGTTTTTTTGTTTTGCATGGTGAGCCTAGAAGAGTAAGTAGGTACAGTAGGCTAGTCTTGAGTTAGTTTCTAGCTCATCCTCTGCCCCTTCAGTCACCAGGGGAGATGGAGACTCACTAAGAGTAGTTCAACAAAAATATGTTGCCACAACACTGCTATTGAGAGTTCAGTGCCACAGACTCCTCCAAGCTGCAGTGTGCAGTCTGTCTACTATGTGGTGGGAAAGACAGTGTCGCACTTGCAAGCCTCATGCACTCTTTCTTGGCTGGAGCTTATCCACATCACATGTGATTATGCTGCCCCTAATAGGTGGAGAAAGTGGACAACACAACACAGAGATGGTCTAGTCTGGAGAGCACCTGCTGCATGAGCATACACAGGCCAGGTGGGCACTTATTGTGCAAAAGATTAAATCCAAATTTAATGCCATTATTGCCACACCATAAGACCAACATATGCACAAATGGGGGGGGGGGCAACTGCCTCTGCCCTACCTAAATGGCACAACTGCTTAATGGCAGAAATTTATTCTCAGGTGCAAATGCAATGGTTTCCACTGTGTTCTGAGGTACTGTATCTCCATGTTTCATGATGTGTCCTGATCACCATGTGGATTAGTGTTCCTCATTTTGAGTGTCCATGTCTCTCATTTCAGAACAAAATGTGAGGTATGGTGTATGCTTCCAAGACCCTACTCAGCACAAAGAGTGCTGAGCATGGCCATAGTGTATATGCTCAATACAGAATGACAAGGGGAAATTAAGTGAGATGAAATAGTCATGGAGAAACACATTTGTAGCACTAAATATGCATAAGGGATTTGCAAGGTCCAAAACAAAGAGGATAGGCTTCACAACACTGAGGCCTCTCTTCCTACATCTGGAATGGTGGATGTTGACTGGCTCTATCCTAGGCATTTAATGCAGTAAGCAAATAATGCTTTACACATTAATGGCAATTTAATGACAAAAATCAAAAGCCATTGCACAACTTGCAAAAGGATCAGAATTAATGGGTTTACCTAATTTTTATGGGAATCCAAATAAAAATGTATTTAAATGGCTCTAATTGCTAGCAGTAGTATAAGAAATAGAAATTGATGTGTTTTATAGATGAGAGCTGGACAAGCTTAGTTGCTGCACACATGGCAAGTGTGCAGTATGTGAACCAGATATGATGTTTAAATGATATTCACAGTAGCTTAACTGCTGCACTCATATCAAGTGTGCAACAAGCGAACCTGAGGTAATTTCTAGAAGATATTCACACCAGCTTACCTGCTGTGCACATGTCAAGCTTGCAACATGTAAACCTGGTTTTCTTTTTAGACCTGGTTTGCTTACAGTCACTTTGTGTATGGGAAATGCATGCAGACATTGCATAATTATGTGGCACACATTCTGCGTGTACACAGCACACATATATTTTTGTATGGGCAGTGTTGGCACAAGTAATCTTATAATCTCCTCAAAACCAATCAAAATTCCTTTGATATAATTTCCAATCAAAAGTTGTTGTTGACAGTTCAGTACAGACGTATATCAGAATTTAACACAAAACTCAGCTCCTGAGCATTATTTTGGTTCCATATTATATGTTTTATATTGACCACCTAAAATTCTGGTTTCATCATTTGGGTAGGAGGCTTCACTGAATCACCTCTGCTTGTTTTCAAGGCCAGAACAATGGTATTTTGCGCAGATTCTGTTTTGTCAAGTATCTCCATACCTTAAAATGTTCTTATGTTCCAAGGCTTTGTGATTATCCCATATAGGGTTTATAGTATACTTTCCATTTGTACCCATAAAAGTATAGTTTACTTCACTATCTCCTTTGGTGCATCCATTAAGAAAATGATCACTCTCTTCCATAAGTCTACATAATCTCCTACCAAAGTCATTTACTTTTCTCCTGGGGCTTTTTCTCTTGGACCTAACAAACGCCAATTGGTCCTGTGTTTACTCCTCTTCCTTTGTCTCCACTGCCCTGACTGACTTCACCCAGGCCTTTGTCTCCATTTAGAAGGTCCACATCCCCATTATTAATAGGAGGGTAAGGGATATCACAACCAAGTGACAATTGACAATTTATTGATCTTGCTCTGTCTACATCTCCTTGTTCCCACCCTTTAGTGAGGACATTTCTCTTGTGTACCATAGCCTCTCTGACACCTCCCCCATTGGCTCCCTTTTTATCTCAGGGTTGTTTCAACCCAAGACATATTGCAGATACTCACTAGCCTCTCTGCATACATGAGTGCTGGATGTGACAATGTGGAATGCAAACTTCTAGAAATAGGTGCCCCCATCATAGCCCCTCTGGTCAAGCATATTTTAAAAATTATCACTTTGATCTTCAAATGATCCAGACAGCTGGAAGCTGGCCAGAGTTGGCACTGTCCCAAAGGCTGCTGATACCAAAAGTCTCAAAAAGTACTGTCCCATTTGTATAATCTCTGCCCTGACTAAGCTGCTTGAGCTTGCAGAAGCCTACTGGCTTACTGAGACCTTTACTTCTACAACACATTAACAACAGAGCAGCATGGTATCTGCAAGGCCCATAGCACCACCATGACCCTCACACAGTGGTCATGGGTCAAAACTGCCATGAACCAAGGACAGTTCACTGGACACATTTTTGTCAACCTGTCCAGTGCCTTTGACCTGATTGACCACAGTCTCTTGTACTCCAAACTGCATTCCTTAGACCTGACTGCACATGCAATGTCCTGGTTCAGATGCTACTTGTCTAATCTTCAACAGTTCATTAAGTTCAATGTTCCTTTTTAGAGATAGCTCTGTCAAGCTTGGGGACCCTCAGGGCTCAGTCTTCAGGCCTATTTCTTTCACTGCTCAAAAATACCTTCCCTACTGTCATCACTTCTTGTAAAACCACTCTGTATGTTGATAATCCAATGCTTCTTTACACCTCCATGAGCACAGACCCCATCAGCTCTCACATTTTGGATGACTTCCATAAGGATGAGGACAGGCAGTTAATGAATGCCAAGAAGACACAAATTATGCTTCATGGGTCCCCTGCCAACTCACAGCCTGTCCCTCCCCTCTGTCCTTTAGGTGCACTGGTGGGACTCCACTGAATGTAGCAACATCTGTATCAAGGGTCACTCTAGACCGACATCCTGACTTCTCCCTGCATTATGCCAAAAGCCCACATGGCTCTCTTCAGGGGTGTCTTACTTTCCTCTCTAAACTATGGGTTCATATCTTTTGCCATTGCCTCCAAGCCACTGCTTTACAAATGGGAGACCACCTACAATAACATTTCTGTTCTCTCTCCAAACCATGTGACTCATAATTGTGAACTTTACAGCTGCCTGGGTTGGATAGGTCTTTGAAACAGTTATCTGTTTTGCCCTAGGCTTTTTCACTGATGAAACAATTAGGAGAGGCATCTCTGCTAAATTGTTCTCACCTTCTCCTATACACTATGTTCAAATGACAAATCCCTTCTCATTGTCCTCTGGACTTCTATCCTTAAAGGGAAAAAGTACTTTTGAACTACTGCACCCATATTTTAAAGCTCCCTACCACTGTCAGTCAGTTGCTCCTCCTCCCTCTCACAGTTTAGATGATCCTTGTAGGTTCATGTTAAGGTCAACTCAAATTGTGTCTGCAAATAACCCTTGCAGGTAATCCTTATGTTTATCTGCCACAGGCTGATAATCTTACTTTCAGTACTGCCTCAACTGAAACTGATGGTATGTACTTTACCTATGGCTAACATCATTGAATTATGTATTGCTTTGTATTGTTTTTGTCTATGCTATTTTAAATATTCCATCCTGCTTGATTCATGTACTATTTTATCTCCTATATTTATTATATTGGTTCAAATTGTACTGCCTGTCTTGTAATTTACCTGGTGGTGTATTGCACTGCTTGTCTTGTAACTTCCTGGGTTGTACCGGAAAATAGACACAGTCTGTGTCTAGTGTACTTACCTGGTCAATAAAAACCAATAAACATATCCTTATATGTTTCACTAGGCATTATATTTTCATTTGCTGCCAATTTTTTTATTACATCAGGATTCTCTTCCTTTATGTCATATGAGGAGGTGCTAAGATTTGCTACCCTGGAATTAAAATCTCCATAAACTATTATTTTGTAATTATGAAACTCAGAGTTTATCTTATCTATTGTTCTTTTTGCATTTTCCAGACCTCTTGAGTATAAAAATGACTTATTCTAAGTGGAATATAAATTATTTAATTTTTTTTTATTCTGAATTTAATTGTCCTGGAGACAGAACCAAGATGACCACAGGATGGCTACTTCCTGTTTAAGATCTGTTATTGTTTTACAAGTTATCCACAATATCTTTCCATTGTTTGAGACTAAAAGCCTCATTATTTACATGATCAAACTTAAGAAAAGACATCTCCTCAACCTCTTCCTCCGAGGAGTATACATCTCCTAGTAATGCACCTTTAGATAAATACTTTAGGACTGCTACCAACATAGAGGGTCAAGGAACAACCAGCATGCACTCTGACTGCTGCCCCACTCCTGCCCATGGTGAAAAGAGTAAAGACTTGAGTACCATAAAGTTTTACAAATGTCTGAAGAGGGAAACAAAAATGTTAACTCACCATCTAGAAGTTTTGTGTTACAAGAAACTGATAGTATATCCAAACTAGCAAACAATCATGACCAAACACTATGAACTCTGTTTCTCTGGCCAAGAAGTTGGCCACTGCTGTTGTAGCTGAAGCTAGTGAAGCTCTTTGCAATACTAAACTAGTGCAAACACCTCTAAATTGCTGATAACTTGATTTTACCCACAGGGCTGCAGTCATGGGGGGACAACCAGGACTTTTGACCCAGGCCCCGAGCTCTGGGGGACCTGTCCAAAATCCAGGTGTTTTTTGGAGGGACTGCTTTTCCTTTTTTTTTGTCTGCCACATTACCTGGTGCCTCACCACTGCCACCAGCATATAGTTAGATTTAATTTAATTCGGCATGACTCCCCCACCTGCCACCCCCCTGCCCCACCTTGCCAAGTTGCCCTGCCTGCCAAACATGCTTTTCTTTTGTTTATGCAGCAGCAGTATTGCTAGAATAGAGCAGGACAGAAGGCAGACCAAAGGCTGATAAGTGGTGGGTGGAGCTGAGTCTAGGAGGAGGAGGAACACATGCATGTAACCGTCATCCCATCAGCATCACATGGAGTGGAAGAGATCATGAGCATGTGCTGCTGCTGCAATCAGTCCATGCCATGGATTGGCTGTCAGTCTCTGGGGTTTGTTCAGTCCAAAGACCATCCTTCTCAGCAGAGATGATGATGAGAGAGGAGAAAGGAGACGAGAGGAAAAGGAGAAGATTGACTCAAAAAAATAAAGCCAGCAACTGAGTCAGATTACAGGAAAGGAAACAGATCGGGAGGCATTGGCAACTTTTCTGAGGTGGTGGTAAGTAGAAAAACATGGTGCCATGGCTGTAGCCATGGCGGGGTATGGGGTGGGTAGGCCTGTGGGGGACTGGGTCAGACTCACAAGATTTAATTAAACTGTCTTGTAATAAATGTGCCACTGATTCCTAAAATATCCTGAATTATCCTTTTTTCCTGCAGCTCTTTGTGCTACATATGTTTTTTAAGAGACTTTGGGGCCATTTCACTTACTTCAGCAATACATTTAAAATAACAGCCATCAGAGCTCATGCTCATTGCACAATTGTTAAACATCAAATGAATGTATAAACTGTCGGGGGGGGGATGTATACAAAGCAGTAGATGTCTTTTTTTATGTTTGTTATATAAATGAAGGTTAATCTTTTAAGAGCACCTTTGTGAATTCCCAGAATCATGCAACTGCTTCCATAAAGCCTAGTCCTCTCACACCCCCTCCTTCCCCCACCCCTTTTTATGCTACCCCCTATTTCTCTATCGTTCTTCTAGCTTGTTCTCCAACCTACTTCATACAAAAATGCCCACCCAAGTCCAACTACCTGAGCTTTATCCCTACTATACTGTCTGTTTCTTTCCTTTTAATATGATTTAGGTTTATTGTCATTTTGCCTTGTATATATGTAAATATTTGTATATCTGTCTCATTCATAAATCATTGTATTTGTGTTCATTCTGTACCATGTTTTTGTGTAAAATTTGTAACCTTATATTGTTATAACCACTCAGGTCCATCTTGTAAATGAGCTATGCTCAATGATGTTCGCCTGAATAAATAAAGATTTTGATTGATTGATTGATTGATTGATTGAATGATTTTTTTTTAATTCAACCCAATACCCCATATATCTGAATCAGAGAGAGGGGAGTAAATAAATCTGCACCCTTAGTCTTCTGGGGAAAAAAAACAGTGGTGCCAGTTAGTCTTCCCAGCTTCTTATTACTTGGGGTGGTCGCACAAAATCTACCTACAGATTAAATTATAGGCTACATCATTTGGTTCAAGATTTTGCAGAGTGACTGAAAGTCAGTAAAATTATGAGACTATATTTAAGTTTAGCTAATTTGCATTTCCCACCAACTCCCTCGTGAGACAAAATGGGAAATTATTCATTACAGGTGTTTTCAGACTGAAGTCCTATACAGTAAACATTTGCTACATCAGAGCATAACAACCCTGTTTAAAAGCTTGTGCCATTCTACAGGATTCTTGTCTTCTAAACTGCAATGCTCAACCCCCCAAGCTGCAATGACATTGTTCCTCAGTAGCTTGGGGGGGGTGCAGGATCTAATTATATACGGAATTGTTAGTCAGCCAGTTGTAGCTGCAGATTCTATGGTTAGCCAGAGTGAAACACACCCCTTACTATGGGGAGAGGGGGATAATTTTTTTCCCTGAAGTCAGGGGTAGAGAAGACATAACAAAAGTATGTTTTTTATCTTCAATAAAAGAGCTCCAAAAACTCATTACAGAGCATCTAAACCCCAAGAGCTTCTGGTGGCCCTCAGACACCCAGCTTTAGCTGGTTTGGGATATGGGGGTCAATCTCAAATTACTTGTCATTGACTCCAAAATTCTTAGCTGCAGCCCTGTTTACCCCACAGCTTTATAACTTGTGATAGTAAACTTATATCTACTTCAAAATCTGAAACAAACACTGGTACTTCCATGACTGGAAAATATTCACTTGAATCACTTGGTGAGTCATTGGGGAAAAAAATCCTACAATAGACTGAAACTTTTGATTGAAGATTTCTTGTTTAAATGAAAAAGTAGATTTCCTACAGAAGGATACAAACAACAACTGTGACAAGATAGAGAATATTGGCAAACCAGTGGAAAAAAATGTGAATTCATTTACCACAACAACTAATAAAATTACTGGTTTAGAAGCTACAAACTCAAATTTGATCAGAGAAAATTATGCCATTAATCAAAAAATAGAAATGTTTGAGAAACAAGCACATTATAAGCATTTTTGCCTGGTTGTCTTCCCTAGGTCCTTAGATGCAGGATTCCAATCCATTTAAGATATTATCAAAGATATTTTTGATAATGTATATGACTTACCAGAAGATAATCCCACATTCATTACAATACCCTATCATACGATCAAGGAAAAAAACCACATAATTCACAATTTCACACTAGAGACAAGGGTGTTATCCCTGCTGAGACTTCTCAAGACTTGGACAGTACATTCACTATCATGATGGCATTTGCATATGAGTCAGACCGGGACATAATAGTCTGAATATTTAAAATGAAGTATGCTTTGTTAAGTCAAACAGAGTCTTCATTTTTTCCAGTTCCTCCTACATGACTCAGCAGTACTGCCATCAATTTCCTGCCCACTGTCAAGAGCTACTGGAACTGGGAATGGACTTTTAACTTTTAGCCCCAGCCAAACTGTGAATCAACAATAAGGTAATCAACACTGATTCTTAGATGTGGATCAAGTCAGTGCCTTTATAAGAACCCAGTATTAGAAAGTCTCTCACAGAGATGGTGACAAAGAAATCTCCAAGTCTTTCAGAGGAGGAGATGATGCTCTTGACAACAGATCTGGAATAGTGTTGCAGTGAACTGTTTTCACTCTTCACTCTAACACTATTGTAAGACACTGTTTATGGACAGTCTGCACTAATACTCACTCAGTCACTCAATAAAAGCTTAGAGCATAATGAAGGCTCAGAGGTTCGCTTGTGTATAAAATACTTCTTTATTCAAAGTGCTTGGCACAGCACTGTATGAAGAAACAAAAACACAGCAATAGCGCAATAGCGCAATATGGTATCAATTTTGCATAAACTCTCAATGCATTGTTGTTTTTATAATATGAATGTTATTGTTTACCATCTCTTGATGTTGTGGATAGCAACATATAAGTTCAAAGGTATGGTTTTTATTCACATTGGGGTCATTTTGGTAACACTGCACTGTCACTTTAATATTAACTCCTATTTAAGAAATGTATCATAGCTATCCTGTCATCCTATGATTAAATGCTAGAGGGCATGAAACACGTCAGGAGATCATTCGGTGGAGAGGTGAGGGGTTAGGCTGGAGGTTTCTGGATTGCTGTGTTTTTGTTTGTTGATACAGAGCTGTGCCAAGCACTTCCAATAAAGAAGTATTTTATACACAAGCGGACCTCCAAGCCTTCATTAGGTTTTAAGCTTTTATTGAGTGACTGAGTGAGTATTGGTGCAAGCATTCCTTCATTTTCTGCTTTACTTGTATTAGAGCCTTGCACATACAGCCCTGGTGCGGCCCACTCTGTTTTTTTGCTACAAACACTATTTATGGACACTATTTGCCTTAATGATATAGAATAACTTGATAAAGTGATATGACTAGCCATATGTGGTTATCAATACCCCTTAGATATGATATATGAGACCAGAAATAAATAATCAATACAAAAAGCTTCATCTAATAAACAATTGTCAGTTCCAGTGCAGAAGAACAGTATATTTGTTACAGTAATTACATGTTTTGCCTGCTAAACCTGACCATGGAACTGTACTCCTTTGTTTTTGTTTCAGGTCACTTAATCTTTCCTCTAGATTTACTTTTCCCAAACTTGTAAAAACTATTTAATAGCATATGCAGTGGAATTTTCTTATTATTTGTTATTAATTATGTCCGACTACCAAATTTAGGGAGTTTAAGTCCTGATTACTTTTCAGTTGTGGATTTTGCTGTTTTATTTTAGTTCTCTCTCCATGCCATGGACTCATTTTCCTTAATATATGTAGAATGCCAAGAATGGTGTAATTATCCCTTATATACATAGTAATGAAAAAGCTTGGTCACTCACCACCACTTATCATGGTGACACTGTGAAATGAGTTTAAATGATTGATTTCATTTTAAAGGCAGATAAAAGCACCCACCAACAGTCTTGATTTTTACTTGTGAGCACCACAGCCTTGAGTGTACTCTTCTGCTGTAAATTCCCTTATATACAGTATGTTATAGTATCAGGATTCTGCCATTCAATCCAATGTAACTGTCAATATGATATCTAAATTGGCAGGGATTGCCACCATCTATATTTTGTTTGCAGTTTAACTGCCAACATCAGCACGGCTTGATGTCTACCTTTTTACTGATTTTATAGCATGTTTCATAAAAGTTTGAAATCCTGGTGCATGGGGTGGATCTACAGACCACAGTGATTCTTGAATTAAAACAGTATCACATTTAAATAGAAATTTCAGGAATTCTTGATCTGGCAGAGTATTTGTAAGACCTTCTGTATTCCAGGTAAGTATAACGTAGTCCACCATCTCAGTCCTGATTGCTGAATTAGCTCCATTTTCAACCAGTCATATTTCAATATTGTTTAGTAAGGGCAAAAATCTATTATTACATGAATGTTTCAAGTACATCAGTAGTGGGGCTTCAGCAGTGATAGATGGCTGTTCCAAAATGCAAGGTGAGGGTTCACAAACCTTAAAAAACACATTAATGGCGGGGGTCACGCAGAGCTAAGAAGCAGCAGCCTTTGCTCCAGCTCATCATGGTGCTCTTTATTTTTGCTTATTATCCTGCCAAACACTCTGTGTTTCACTCAAATGGAATTCTACTGATAGCATTGGATGTCTACAACAGCCTCACAGTAGTTGACATGTCTACAGATCTGACATCTAAAGTTATGGAATGCCAAAGCACACCATGACTTCTCCATGAGGGACTCCAGCTGCCAAAGTGCCACAAGCTTGATGATTCCCCACCACCCATGATGGTGTGAGAAGCCTACTCAGACAAGCTTGATAGATTCTTCCTATAACTAAACACCATTAAGGATGCCCTGATTGACCTAGCTGGTGATTTTAAACCTGTACTGGAGTCCCTCAGCATCAAGATGTCAGATGCTGAAGCCCACATTAGCTCAATGGAGGACAAAACAGCAAAATTGGAACCTGAGGTTATGAGTCTCCACCAAAAGATCTAGAAGCTGGAGGAGCGACACGATGATTAGGAAGGTCACAGCTGCTGCAACAGATTGGTGGTTGTTGGCCTTCTTGAAAAGTGGAGGGATCAAATACCATTCATTTTATCCAGCAATTGTGTGAAAAAATAGTGGGCCCATCTCCCAATGGCCCACATTTGACCACTTCCTGATCCCAGCCAAAAGCCTTGCACAATAATATTTAGATTGCTAAAATGCATATTTTATCTAATGTCAGGGTGTTGAAGGAGATTTCATGGGAAGGCCACCAGCTTAGACTCTTTAGCGACTTAAGCGCAAACATTCCTGCCAAGCAAGCTGAGTATGGAGACATCAAAAATAAACTTTCCATGGCTTCCTGTACCAGCACAATTGACATTAGCAATGTCAGAGGGTGAAAATTTATTTTTCTCAACAGCTGAAGCTAAGCTTGCCCTCCCAAAATTTTGTCCAGCATGTTTCTCACTCAGCATAGCCCAGCTACCTAACCACCATAAAGTTTCCTAACCTATCTAGCTAATTACCTTGTTGTACACTAGAATGGCATTGTAGCTGAATATTGCATTCTTGGAAATTGACTTGTTTTTCTTCAAAAGTTGTGAGACAGGTACCTATTTGCTTGTTGATGGGACCTTTGATTTTCATGCCATGTAGTTGCACAGACTAGTGTTCCCACCTTCTAGTCTGGCCTCATTCACTGCTACCCATCTCACAGACACCCTTGACTAAGACTGGCCACCATAGTGAAGTTGCTGACACAGAACTATGGAGTCCTTCAGCTCGTCAATACCACACCCATGAATGTGGAAGCAGCACTGTGGAATGGAACCACAATATGACTGCATTACTCCACAACCAGGAACCAGCCCTGACTCTCGCTACGGACATTGTGGGATCACAAAAATGATCTGCTCTTTGGATGCTGACAGATTTGACACGAGCCTGCCCAAACAGACTTCGATCTGGTTTGACCACAACATATCCTTTCATCAGCCACATGCCTTCTATTGCAGGAGGATTCCTTTGATTTCATATCACAAATCCCCAGCTGTCAATCATATAATGAATTGGTTGGGAGTGGTGAGCCATATCGCTATACTATGTGAGGAGGGCACTGTGATCCTTTTTCACTTCTCCCCTAGTGGGGGCAGGGGGGATTGCAGCACCTATAAAGGATGGCCAGATTTTCTCAAACTGGGTCCCACCTGCCTCTGTAGGTGACACTGCCACAACTCTGGGGAACTCCTGTTAACAGGCCATTTATATACTGCAGCTCTTTTTATTGTTATAGTGATTATTGCGACTTTGTACAGTTACATAGCAGATTTATAATTTTTCTTGTTTTCTTTTTATTGGCAGGTTTTTGGGCCAGCAAGGCCATACACCAAAACAGCACCAGAAGTTGGAGGAATGGCACTCTCCTGGGTAACCATCACGGGGCATCGAAGTAGCGTGTGGTTGCAAGGACCGAGATCTGGCCATTCCACCTTCTTATTTGTTCTTCAATATAGGTGAAGTTATATGTTCATTGTTCCTTGTTATTTGTATGTGTATGTTTTCTTGTACATTTGTTGGGATGACTTGGGGGAGAGGGCTTCTTTCTGTTTGTGAGAGCAGTTTTGACTCTGACTATGTGGATTTGGCAATTATTCCAGGGCCTATCATATGCACCCACCTTATTTTTAATACCTATTAATGAGCTGTCCCATTCTGCATGCCATGTCTCCTGGAACATTAAAAGCTCACAATCCCAGGGCAAGTGGCACCAGATTCTGAAACACATTAAACATCTTACTACTCATATTTTATATTTTCAGGAAACCCATCTACTTACAAAAGATATTTTATTTTTTTTCTTGAAGATTGAATTGGCCAGGCTATGGTATGGGAACCAGCACTATGTGCCATGGAGTGGCTAGCCTCTTTGGCTATTACATGTGCTTTCAATTGGCCTCCACCAACACAGATACAGAAGGCCAATATATCTTCCTAGTGGGCACTTTAGATAATACAGCCGTATTGTTGGGATCTGTTCATGTTCCCAGTGCTGACTGCCCATCCTTTTACATGTCCCTTATAAATGCCCTAACTTCACACTTACACCTCCCCATGATCTTTGTTGGACTGGACCCTTGACATCACCAATGAACTACATAGATCTGGCACTCCATTAAGGGACTATCACCAGCGCAATCTGCACTAAGGGATATGATGGACTCTTTAGGTTTATGTGATCCCTGATGCCTTCTCCATACCTTGAACAGAGATTGCACTTTTTTCTCTACTCTACATAATTCCCAGTCTAGAATAGATTGTTTTCTCATAAGCCAGTCTCTTCCAAATGGCCTGCACACTTGACAGATCTCCTCCAGATTCCTGTCTGACAACTCCCCAGTACTCCTTCAACATGCTGTCACACACGGCACAGACTGTGGCACAGCCTAAATCAGTAACTAGCCCCTCAAAGACACATTAATTTTCAACCAGATTAAAGAGCTACAGTACTCATTTCATTCATCTCAAGTAATGTCAGTATACTTTCTAACAAAGACCTTGAATGAGCAGCCTGAAAGTCTACCATCAGAGTAGAGTTGGTGAAATTAACTTCTAAATGCAAGAAGGATAGGGGGCCAGATTTTCAAAGCCCCAAGAATGCTGCAAGCCCCTGGTGTGCTGATCATTTGGCATATGGGGTTTGCAACATTCTCCCAGCTGGCGATTGTGATTTTCTATCCCATGCGTTGATTGCCACAAGTCATACCAGGCCTTTGCTGGTTTAGCCAATGTCGGTCCCGGGTAGCCTTTTCATGGGGCCTGTGCCAAAAATATTTGGCATAAGCTGCCATAAAGTGGAAAACCTGTTGTAACTGCACCAGATGTACTAAAATCAGGTGTAGTTGCAGCAACAGTGTTTGGCGCAGCTAAAAAAAAAAAAGAGCTTGACACAGGGCATGATGCAAGCTGTGCATCACTCTTTGAAAATCCAGCCCAGGGACCCCAAAGTTTAGCAGCATCTAGCTGACATCTGGTGCCTAGAAACCCACCTCAACTCACCACCTGAAATTACACTAAAGCAAAATTATATTCTCTGTGGGACCAATATGCTGAGCTCCGTAGAGAAAAAGTGGAATATATAATCCTTAAAACACAAACTATGTACATTGATAGTGGAGAAAAATCAGGCAAACTCATGTCTGTTTGCCCCAAAAACTTTGAGGCAGTGGTATGCATAATCAAGGTCAGATCTTGATGGAAGCCTTAAAACTGCACCTAGGGAGATAGCTCAGGAATTTTATTGGAAGGCTATGCCTGTAGTTCAGTGGACAAGCAGCCAGCCACTCCCCCTTCCTGTGCTACATAAGCAGTTCCTTTGAGCCTCTTTCTCAAGCACTTTTTCTTTGCAGCCGGACGCTCTGTCAGTCTGTCTTTTGCAGCCTGCTGCCACCCCTACCCCCTGCCTTGCAATGTTTTGGCTTCTGCTTGTTTCTGCTGGACTACTGTTGTCTGTTCTTCTGCATTTGGTTTGTTTTGTTTGCCTCCGGCTGTGTGCTTCTTTGTATTGCTTATTCCCTGTTCTTCTGTGTTTGTGTGTCTTTTGTTTTGCTTTCTTTTGGGTGGATTCTGTTTCTAAACTCCTTGTATTTTGCTAATCCAGAGCTCATGCTACTTGCTCCCATTTACTCACAATGCAACTGCAATCATTATCTGTGTGCTTCAGCTCAATCTGAGTCCCCACTGCTGCTGCTCTCCATGCTATGCACCTTAATTGTTTTCACCTGGTTCAGGCTCACTCTGAACCCTAGCCCATGCAGCTCAATTCTGCTTCCTGAACTCATACCACATACCTCATTGCTTCTCATTTCACTGCACTGCCTAGCCAAGTGCTGCCTTCA
Organism: Neoceratodus forsteri; assembly: GCA_016271365.2. Classification (NCBI taxonomy): domain Eukaryota; kingdom Metazoa; phylum Chordata; order Ceratodontiformes; family Ceratodontidae; genus Neoceratodus; species Neoceratodus forsteri. The sequence goes on along the minus strand of CM028131.1, from coordinate 876,011,605 downwards.
GAGTGTTGCCTCCCTCCAGTCTATGTTCATTTGAATTGCTACCCCTATAACTCATACTTACATAATACTGATGCTGGCCTGTATGCTTGTACACTGCTATTATACTCTGGAGGTCAACTAAGCTACTGCTGGTGCTGTAAACTAGTTTTAATATCTGCATGTGGGTCACGGTGCCTTCCATCACTTTCTTGTTTTTCCTATGGCAGTGACTTGGAGGTGTTGAGGGAGCCATAGCCCTGTGTGGCATACTTACCTTATGTTCTAATCCTGCCTCCATCACCAAAAATCCTCAGAGTATTTGTCACCTTTCATTGCCTTCCTTGAATGCCTTGCTGGCTTGTCTGATAATCATATTTGCTGCTCCTTCGACCTCCGTGCAGATCCGACCATTTGCTTACTCTGCTTACTGACCTACATGCAGGTCCACTCACCGCTTACACAATTCGTTTGCCCAATGCTCGCTACTACCATGTCTGACCTACGTGAGGGTCCCATCACTCAATGCTTCATTCAAGCTCCTCCTCTATTGTTTACTGGGGCATGCCAGCCATAACCATTGCATGGCGCAGGGCCTCCCTGCAGCCAACTGTCTCACTCTGCACACCTATGAAGTCTGCATCTTGAATGCGCTTGACTTGGTGCGGGATCCTTCTCACCCGGCCCATAGCTGGGAATATCCTCACTCCGGGCCTGGCTTTAGCAATTCAAGACTCGATGGCAGCTCCTGGTGTAGAATTTAAGACTAGCCATGAAGGGTGGTTACAACAATCTCCTTTGGCTCTAGTATTCTACCAGCAAGGCACCTTCACTGCATTCTCTCTATGGCTGCTTCTGGTTCACCTTGTTTGTTTTTAGGGCTGGTAGGCCAGGTGAGTTCCTCAGCAGTTGTCACTCTCCTCCTCTCGCCTTGGTTGCCCCAATGTTGCAGAGCACTCCCACAACCTTCCACAGTGTTCCTGTTAGAGGGATCGAGTGACAGCTTTGCTCCAACTTGGAATATTTTCCACCCCTCTTTAATTGGGTTTATAAATTGTAGCAGTAGAGCCGTCACTAAACAAAATGTCCCAAGCCTGGAGGGAAGGTGACCTAGGCCTTTGATAACCAAAGATTTCCTCCTCAAAGGGGATGTTTTCTCTCCTCCGTGCCTCAGGCCATAAACATTAGTTAGCTGTAGTTAGTGTTCCCTAGTTCCTTTAGGTAGGTTCCACTGTTCGATGGAGGTAGATGGTGTCCCTACTTGCCGTTCCCTCTCTCCTTAGGAGGCCCCCTCAATCTCCAGTGCAACCCATTGTACTCACACCATTGCTAACCTTGTGTATCTCATTACGTTATCAAGCTGCCTGGTGCCTGATTTACTACTATGCCTCTCAGCTACTGATTGCTAATATGCTTTCGTACTACTACTTTTCTTTTTGGGGATGCTTCCTAAGCTGCCTTTAGCCAAGAGAATTGTCTCACAGCGCCTCAAGAGGTGGAACCCTCCTTGAGGGTTCCTTGCCTTTGGTACCACTACAGGGTGGTAATTCTTCTTGAATAGAAAGCACTAATGGCCAAACCAAATAACACAGTTTCACAAGCATAATATCATACTGGCAGCATAGGCCATTGAATTGGAAGGCTATGTCTGTAGTTCAGTGGACAAGCAGCCAGCCACTCCCCCTTCCTGTACTACATAAACAGTTTTTCTGAGCCTCTCTCTCAAGCACCTTTTCTTTGCCCCACCATCCTCCCCTCCTCCTTCAGCAGCATCACCTCTCTCCTTGGAATGCTTCCTAAGGTACCTTTAGCCTAGGGAATTGTCCCACGGCACCTCTAGGGGTGGAACCCTCTTCAAGTGTTCCTTGCCTTTGATACCCCTACAGGGCAGTAATTCCTCTGGAACAGAAAGCATGAACAGCCAAACCAATTAACGCAGTTGCACAAGCATAACATCCCTACTGGCTGTGTAGGCCACTGAACAAATATTATCAAGCCCTTTATGTAGCCTCCCACAGCTTTGCCTCTCAACTGGCCATTGGCAATTACTTAGCTTTATTTAACCTCCCACAGCTGACTTCCACCTAACAGGAATTTCTTGCCAAACCAATCTCTCCCACTGAGGTCCTACAGGCCATAAAATCACTTCCCCTAGACAAGGCTCCTGGCACTGATGGCTTCACAAACAACTTTTCCCAGACTTTTGTGACTGAGCTTGTACCTCTCCTCATACAAAAATATACTCACATCCATCAACATGGACTATCAGATAATACTTTGACAGAAGCCATGATTATATTAATACTCAAACCAGGATGAGGTCCCCTAAAAGAATCTAATTAGTGACTCATCTCACTAATTAACTATGGCATGAAAATTCTGGCCAAAGTGTCAGAAAACTGACTTAGCCACATTTGTAGATCACTCTTAGGGGCAGAACATGTGGGATTTATGGCTGGCTGGCACTCTTCAGACCATCTTCAAAAACTCGCACCCATCTTCCCTGTATCCTGGGATCCTAGGACCTCTGCTGCCCTGGTGTCCCTGGATGCAAAGAATGCCTTCAATCAGGATTCATGGAGCTTCTTATTCTCTACCTTATCCAGATTTGGGCCACCTAATGAGTTCATCCGGTGGGTTCAAGTTCTCTACACCTCCCTTATCACTAAAATATATTCTAATGGTGTTTTTTCTTGCTCTTTATAGCTCTTTCATGGCACCAGACAGGTCTGTCCCCTGCCTCCACTTTTACTTAATCTGCATCTGGAACCCCTTTTCTCAAATTGAAAGCCAACCCCAACATTATCGGGATTCCTACTGGAACCAAACGTTATAAAATATAAATTTATGCAGATGATATTCTTTTTCACATAGCCCATCCCACTAGCTCTATCCCAATGGCTCCCCACACCATCTTAGAATTTGGTGTTCTCTTTAATTATAAACTTAATATAGCCAAAACCCCAGTTATGCTGCTTAACGCCTCTGTACAAAGAAAATCTACAACCAACTTAGGGCTGGTTTGGAGTGCCAAACAGCTTCGCTACTTGGGGATAGACCTCACTAGAGACTAAAATACATAATTTAGACAACACCATCTCTTCAATACAAGACCTACACTGCTAGAGCCTTCTCCCCCTTATGCTGTGGGGTAGAATTAATATAATTATAATGAATATTCTTCCCTGAGTCCTGTACCTCTTGCATATGCTAAACATTTTTCTCCTGTTGTCCTGGTTCAAGACACAATGCATTCTAAATTTACTTGAGTGAATGAACTGGCCAGATGTGTCTAGCACAAATTGGAAAGCTCCTCTATCTGTAGGAGGGCTCCACCTCCTTCACTTCAGCACTTATTACCAGGCAAGCCATATTAGTAAATACATGCACAGGACTGTACCTGCTCCACAAGATGCTGATCCTTCATACAGTCCTCAGTTGCTCCAGATGGAACATGAGAAACTCTTCCACGTGGTAAAGATATCACCTATGACCCTGATATACAGTACATCCTATTAAGCACTTACCTAATGTCCTCACTGACCCTACTATCTGCACTTCTCCCAGAGAGCACTTGCAAATTACCCAGAGGCTTCAATCTAACTTTTATAAAGCTGTTTCACAGCCCATCACTGCTTACTCCAACTTAAAAATAGCAGGCCAACCCATCTTTCCAAAATATATTGTCCTCCATTAGGGGAACTTACAGTCTCTTACCTACTATCACAAGGGCATCTGCTCCCCTTCTCAACTGCACAGGCTACATACTAGTTGCCTGATCAACATGCCTTTAAATTCCTGCAAATTACTCATGCCATTGCTAAGCCCTGACCCATGAATGCAAAATCAACACACACTGGTGGATGCTCTAAAACAGGGTGCTGGACAACCACATGCCATATCTCAGTTTTACAGCATTTTATTTGCTGAAACCTACCCATACCTCATGGGACATATAGGGCCCCATATTCAGAGCCAGCTGGCAGCATGTGCTCACTGAGGCGCAACATGAAGAAAATAAGGCCAACCAGCTCTGGTGCCATATTCAAATGGATAGCACAATCCAAATTGATAGCACTATCCATTTAAATATCGAGCCATGGTAGCATGGCTCACAGCCAGAGATTGCCATGGTTTGTGCTGCACTACCAGGGTGCCGGGCTAATGACCACCCATAGGGGTAATGTGCAGCATATACTGGCTAGTGCTGTAATCCCTATGGGTGATATTCAGCCTAAACATACATATGAGCCCACTGGGCATGCATGGTGCTAGTGGTCCATTTGCATGCCCAATATGGGCTCACCTACATGCAAGCATGGCCATCAATTGCACTGGGCCAGGTCCTCACACCCTAGCCCTGATTCCTGTCCCTGCAAAAAAAGTTATACCTGATGGTCCAGTGGTCCCTCCCTATTCTCTTGCCTTCATGTAAAATAAAAGCGCTGCTGGCTCAGAAGTCAATCCGTAGCCCAGATTCCTGTACCTTCAAGTAAAATAATAGCATTTGTAGTCCAGCAGTCCCTCTGCAGCACTGATCTCTGTACATGTACCAAAAACATACTCATTGGTGGTCCAGCAGTCCCTCCTCAGCCCTGATCCCCTGACATATAAAAACTAAATGAAGTCCTGATGGTCTAGTGGTCCCCCTCCTTGTTCTCCAATTGCCATCCCAATGAAACCTACATTACCCTGATAGTCTAGTGGCCTCCCACCCCCCCAGCCCAGCAGGTAGTGAGCCACCACCTGCTCCCCAACGATGTCCTGGGCCTGTGACTGGCACAGCCCTCCTCACACCTCCATGACCAGCCACTCACTGAATTGTCATTGAGCATGTACACTAGACAGTACACACTCATTGGCTGATAAGTCAACCAATAAGTGCATACTATCTACTGTATGCACTCAGAGACAGTTCAGTTTGCAGCTGGCCATGGCAGTGTGAGGAGGGCTGTGCCAGTTGCTGGCTAGGCTCAGGTTAGGGGGAGTGGGGTAGTAGTCACTACCTGCTGGGGGCCACTAGATTGCCAGGGTATTGTAGGTTTCATTGGGATGGTGAGCAGAGAATGGGGGGCATTAGACCACTAGGACTTCATTTAGCTTCTATATACTGGGAGACTGGGGCTGAGGAGTGACTGCTGGACCAGGAATGCTATTATTTTACATGAAGGCATGAGGATCAGGGCTAGGGAGGGGCACTGGACAACCAATGCTATTATTTTACAAGAAGGCATGGAGATCAGGGCTAGGGAAGGACCACTGGACCACTAATGATGTTTTTTAATAGGTGTACAGGGATCAGGGCAGGGGAGAGACTGCTGCACAAGCAGGGTACCCCAGCCCTTGACAGTATACAGATGGCATGCAGGGCACTCACCTCCTCTGCACTCTATTAAGGGCTGGGTTTCAGAAGCATTAAACTGTGCCACTGCTGGAAGCCATTTAGCACTTCTGAAAACGTTCACTATTGTGCTGCACCACATATGCACGAGGGATCCCTCATTTGCATAGGTGCAGCACAATATTCTGCATGACGGCACTATCGGGGGTGTGCCATGCATATGTGTCCTTTGAATGTGGGCATGCCTCCTGACAGTGGTACTATTCCAGGTTAGCATGGCACAAACCCAGTTTGTGCCATGCTAACCTTTTGAAAATGGGGCCCATAACCCCTACTGGGACTCTATATTCCCTAACAACCACGTTAACTGGGGGAAGATATGGCTGGACTTATACACATATACAAAAAAATTACAAATTATACCTGACCGAGGTTTATATTTTAGATTACTTTTAACTACCACTAAACTAGCTGGACCGGTGGTGCTGATGGTTGAGGCACTAGATGCCACACCTCAGTCCATGCTGGTGACTTGGGTTTGGGAATGGACTCAGGCTGCAGGGGGTCGGCAGGGGCAGAGAGGGATTGAACATCCTTGGGACTGCTCTTCCTCTCCAGGGAGGGGGGCTACCAGCTGTCGGAGTGCTTGAAACCTCTGGTGGAGGCTGGGGGTGGTGAGCTGGCACTGCACTGAAAAGGGTGACATTGGGGCATGGCACCGGGAAAGAGAAAGTGCAGACACATGTGCGCTCCCTTCCCTTGGCATCATTGCATGTCCCACTCACACTGGCCCAAAAAAAAGGGAAATATGGCACTGTGGTGGCTTGATGGCCGTCTATAGGATGCCTGACCTTGGGGGCACCACTGCCGATACTGGATCCTGGTTCGATGGGGAGTGTGGGGGACTCTCTGTCACCCCACTGTGGGGGGTAAGCTGAGGGGGTAAATGGCAGTGGGGGCTTCACTGGGGGCCGGGGCAGACCGGACGGCGGCTGGAGGAGGAGGATGGATGCTGGGACATGAATGCAGACAAAATGTGCCAAACAGGTAAAAAAGGACTAACAAAAAAAAATACCACTAAACTGTTTAAAGGAGTAGTACACCCAGAATTTGCAAAAAACATGTTCTGCAGAATGTTTTCATTTGTGTGTGAAGTCCTACTGTGTCCTTCCCGCTATCTGCTATTAGGAGGTTTTCCTAAATTAGCCTGCTAGCTTTAAGATAGTTTTATGACACCTGGGGATCTCCATCTGAGCCAGATTAATTGCATTTCTTGTTCCTACAATGTATCCTGTCTCATGTGACAATGATATAGCAAAGATCATGGATTCTGTTGCAAGCACTGCTTTAGAAATAGTTTACAACAACAGAGGTGTGTAACTTTTCTTATCCAGTGTGCACAAATGGCTACATGTATAGTTTAGCAGATACATGAGCGCTGAATTGGGTTTCTGTAAGAAAATAGCTACTATAAAACTCTAATTCAATATTTTTGTTTTCTATGTATGTCAGATCCAGCTAGCTGAAGTGTTCTGATTTAAAAACTTTTAATTTAATCAAACTACACACAACTGTAAAAAGCTCAGAAATCACCCCAGATCATCAATGCTATAATTAATAAATACTGTTTTCTCACAGAAAACCCTACTCAGTTAGCTTTCAAGTATTTGCTAAACTGTAAATGCATGTACCAGCATTATATTAGGCAGAACTGGCAGTTAGTGCTGATTTTGCTCTGTGACATAATTTTCATTTTTTTTGTTAATACAAATGTGAAGTATTTTTAATAAAGTATTTGTTTCTTATTAAAGATTAGTGTGTGTATGTGTGAGTTATTTAGTTAGATTACCATGCAAGTTTAAAATCAAAACACTAACTCCTGCTAGCTAAACCTGATACACATAGAAAACAAACATACTGAATTATAGTTATTTAGTAGCTATTTTCTTCCAGAAAACCTACTGAGTTAGTTCTCAAGTATTTGCTAAACTGTATGTGTAGCCATGTGTGCACACTGGATAAGAAAAGTTACACAGCTCTGCTGTTGTGAATGAATTCTAAAGCAGTGCTTGCAGCTGAATCTCTGGTCTCTGCTACATCATTGTCACATGAGACAGAATGTATTGTAGGAACAAGAAAAGCAATAAACTGGCTCAGATAGAGATCCTCCAGGGGTCATAAAACTACCATAAAGCTAGCAGGCTAATTTAGGAAAAACTAATAGCAGACAGAGGGAAGGATACACTAGGATTTCACACACAAATGAAAACATTCTGCACACCATATGTTTTTTTTGCAAATGCTGGGTGTACTATTCCTTTAGAATGGGCAATCCAGAGCATGATTTCCACACTAGATATTTTACAGCACCTGGCACCCTGTACCCTATACTGTGGAAATGCCCCTTTAGTCCAACAGTTGTGGGCCAACATCAAATGATGAGCTGATCCAATATTGGGGCTGGGCAACCTTTTTACCCCCAGACATGTCTCCTGGGTGATTACACAGGAATCTCTATTAAAGAACAAAAGTTTTCCATAACACAAATCTCGCTTATGGTGAAGATGCTTGCACTGTGGCACTGGCTGGACCAAGATCCACTTAGTTATAATGAACACAAAAGTGTCTCTTTAACCTGAAGGTTGAAAAGAAAATAGCCAGTATCTGTAATAATTTAACAACCTACCACACCCAATGGGGCAAACTATATGCTTTATACTCATTACCTCATACTTAAGGAATGCTGAAAGCCCCATATAATCTGTATGCATGATGGTGTCTGTAATTGTATTTTATCTCCCTGACAGGTATGCATCTATAACTACTTACATCTTGTATGAGCACATAGCCTGATCCTATGTTGTAAGGATATTATCTTATGTACTCACATTAGTGTACATAGTCTGGGGTGTGTTTTTATTAAGCTGGTTGTTGTGAGTTGTTCATAATTCAATAAAATAAACAAAATTAAAAAAAATAATGTATATCAATTATATAGAGGCCAATGCCATCCAGTCCCTGTGCTCTTTCCATTTGTTTCATCAGCAGCTGATGTTTTTATAGTTAGGTTAATCTGTGGGTAGTTCTAGAAATCCTGGTTAGTATTAATCTATGCTAGCCTATCCCTCCCAAGTCCCAAGATTAAAATCTAGACAAAAATTATGAAATTGCTTATTTGTTTTAGTCAGCATGTTCATTTTCCTGTATCTCCCATCCATACAATGTAAGAACTTTCTCTTCCACTCTTTCTTCAGGGGGAGTACTTTATGTAAATGTGATTGTTCAACAGCTGAATTTGTACTGTTGACCATGTGTAATAAGGCTCTGCAGGGACAGAATATTGTTTCCTGAATACCACAAATAGTAGGGCTCCCAAATATTTTGAAGCCCTCCCGAATAAGGGACTATTCATATTCAGAAAAGATAATTTGACTAGCTACAAATTAAAAAAATTAAAAAGCCCATCCCCCTTCCCAGCCAAAAAAAAACAGCAAAATGTTACCCCATCACCCACCCTCTACCTGCAGTCCAATACCATCATCTTCCTCTCACCACCAACAATTTGTTATATTTCATTATAAAAATGTTAAATAAAGCCCTTGATGGATGATTGGCACAATCAACATACCTTCACAGCTGGCCACCATATTTCTCATCATATAGCTTGTTTTGTTAAAAAAATCAGTTTTGTCCCTCCATTCCTCCAACCTGCCAGCATCCTACACCCACCCTCCACCCCCAGCACCCAATTCTTGATAGGAGAAGGCTACTGGCACAAACCCACCCTCCCCCACAGCTGGCCTCTTCTCATGAATGAAATCACTCATGCTCTCTCTGTATAGTAAAACAAGCTGAGAATGTGTGCCTGAGTGTTGTTATTCGCGAGAGTAGCTGAATGTGGAGGAGGATGCATTGTGCTGGTGGCCTTCTCCTATAAAAAACTGGGTGCTGCGGGGCTGGAGAGTGGGAATAGCGTTCTGTCAGTGTGCTGGTTGATGGAGACATAACTGATTTTTTTCTTTTACAAAATGAGCATGACCATGGGCACTTTCATTCATGACAGTTTGCCAGCCATGGAGGAGGGTGGGAGTGGGAGAACACAACTGTTTTATTTTTGTTTTGTTTGTTTCTTTTTTCAAAACAAGCTACACAATTTATGTTTTACAAAACAAGATACACAGTAAGAAAGATGGCAGTTGGCTGTGGAGGCGGGTGGGTTGTGCTGTTCATTCATCAAGGAATTTAACATTTTTATAATTAAATATAACTTATTGTGAGTGCTGGGGGTGGAAGGAGGGTAGGGTTGGACTGGTGATAGAGGGTTGGGGTGGGAGTTACATTTTACTGTTTTGGGGGGCTGGGAAAGAGGGGGAGGTTTTTTGTTTCTATTTTACGTGGGCTTTGAATATGAATACCTGGCTATTTGGCTGCTGAATACAAATATTCAGGCTGAATATTCAGAAAAGGTATTTGCACAGCCCAAATGTTTAGTAGTCTTGGCACTAGTCAGGGGTATCAAGGTGTACATTAAACATACTCAGTATGTGTCACTGATCTCATGTTTTCTCATCCAAAACCAGTGAGTTAATATATGAGGTCACACCAAGGATATTCCCCATCAAAGCAAGTTCCTTATATGAATTCTGGGGAAAATGATGCAACCATTTAAATAAGAGATTTATGTTTTCTTCTAGTCCCATGAAACACCATACATTTCTAATAAACACATTTCTGACATCCTTAGATTCATCCTTGGTATATGTTTAGTTCTCTCAGATATTTTTAAAACCCTTACATTGTAATTAATGTCTCACATCATTAATGATAACCACTACTTGCAATTTTTAAAAATCTCTTCCCGTGACGTTGTCTGCTGAAAGTACATTATATGCTACATTCATACTATGGAAGTATTAGGATAGTATTACAACATGTTTTTGATGGTAAACAGCATAGACGTGTACTATGATGTACCAAAATACTGTATGTAAGTTCTTTTCCTGGTGAGCATCACACAGAAATGGGAAATAAAAAAAAAAACATTTTAAATCCTGCATCTTAGTTTAGAAATGAAAGACAATGAAAACACAACTTGGTATATTGATGTTTTTGCCAGAACACAAATGCTGGAAAAAACTATATAGTGACTGACAAATACTGTAAAGAATTCTTTGTTGCTGTATTGGTTCTTGTACAAAAAGAAGAACAAACAAAGTGGGTGATTTGATACCTTTCATTGGACCAACAAGAGATTGACAGAATTTGAATTTAAGCTTTCAAGCTTCGCAGAGTTCTTCATCACAAATACTACTATTTTAAGAGCCCACAGAAGTCCATGAGTTCTCTAGACAAAGCTTAATTTCTTATTATCCCCCTTGTTCCAAATCTAGTTGTTCTGGAAGCTGAGGAGACTTTTTTCCCTCCCTGAGACTTTATTGGAAATGTTTACTAAATACATATTCTGGAAAAAAATGCAGTTTACAGTATGTTAAACCACACTCTGAAAGTCTTTCTTACTAGACTAAAAAGAAAAGCATTGAGTATGCCACCTGTATCCTATGCCAAACTCTTGGAGAGTCAAGAGACTGGAGTTGGATGTAAGTAGCAGGAGTTATTGGAATTGCCACTGTCATGTGAAAAACAAATCAGATGCTAATCTGAGTAGAAGAAGCTGACATGAATGATAGGTAAACTTAGGAAATGAGCCCTAGTGAGCAATCATTGCCACAGTTGGTACTCAGACAAGCCAAAACATGTGAACATGTTAGGAGAGAAGATAATGGTGGGTGTGAGCAGTGTGTGTGTGTGTGTCTAAAACTCACAGACAGGCAGCACATCACTTACCTGTGCCATCACACAGATAGTCTTCAGTTGGAGTCTACAGTATCTTGCCAGCCTAGAAATACTGCAATTTGATGACTGTAATATCTCCAGTATGGTTCCCAGCGACACTGAAATCAAAAGGCCACCTGGGAGAGTAAACCCAAGCTAAATTGCATCCTTTGACACCAAGGTAGTCTCCAGATGTCAGAAGAAGGGGTAGGAGAAGGGTTGCCACTGGATGCCAGGTAGTATTAGCATCAAGTCTTAAAAGACACACATAAAAACAGAACAAAATCCATGTCATGTAAAAGAATACTTCCTGCACAGCAAGAAGACAAGTCTTAATTAGTGCTGCACTTTTGGCACGGATTGTTTTTTTTTTAAACATGTTATTGTCATGGTCAAAATGACAAAAATTATGGAAATAATAAGAGTCATGAAAAGTCACAGATTCATTGCACATAAAAAAAATTACTTCTGTTCTGACATCTTTTTATATAAGCACTTCAACAAAGCTTTAAATATTTAGAAAAAAAATATTGTTAGGCCTGTCCAGTAGCAGGAGGCAAGAAGTTGGTCTATATACCTAAAGCCCAGGGCTTGTGTGTAAGCTCCCCCACCATGGCCAACTGGGAGTGAAGTGAACTGTGGTGAAAAATCAAAAATGAGGGGTCTATCATGTAAACATAAAAAACTAGGATTTTTATGGAATGTGCCAAACAATCATGGTGTTGGCTGAAATATGACAACAGTCTTGGGTTTTGCATTGATAATGTCAGGAAGCTTGAAGTTTTCATGAACATGGGAAAACATGGACTCCATGACTTCCATAACAAAGTTACAGCCCTATCCATAATCATAAAACATAGGCCTGACTATAAATCTGTTTTCAGTCTGAGTTGGAAATACTGCAGCAAGAGGTCAAGAATCTCTCATATCATTAGGAAGAGAGTTCCAGAGGTTAGGTGCAGCCTTCACAAAAGACCAGTCTCCTACAAACTTCAACGCTGAAGGTGGCACTCCCCAAACTCCTGCCATGTGGACTGCAGAACATTGGTAGAGGAGTAGGGAAAAGGAGCTCACTGAGATACTGGGGACCAGACTGATCTATGCAAAAATACTTTGTATTCAGTATGGCACCTTACTAACAGCCAGCCCAGAGACCAGTGTGAGGGTGTGATATGGTTTGACCTCCGGGGGGGGGGATCAGAAGTCTTGCTGCCATGTTCTTGCTGAGTTGCCAGTGACACAAATGAAAACAAGACAAGCCTTTGTAAAATGCATTACAGTAGTTTATTCTGGAAGAGAAAAAGGCCTGCATTAGGGTGCAGGTATCATCAGTATAAAGTGAAGAACACAGACAGGCAATATGTTTGAAGTGGTAAAAGCAGCCTCTGACCATAGAAGGCACCTGTGGCAGGAATGTCAACTGCCCATCAAGGACACTTAAAGGCTATAAAGATCCATTAATACTGCTATTTGAACCCTGTCAAAGGTTGCAAGTTTTGAACAAACACTTAAGATTGATGACTGATAATAACTCCCCTTGAGGAGCAGTTTAGTTTTTCTTGGGTTGAGAGACAGTCAGTTTCAGGCCATCCAGGTTCAAATATCCACAAGACACTGTTCAAACAACAGCAACAATGACACTCTGCTGGAGGCAGAGGACAGACCTGTAACTGAATAATTAGGTATCATCAGCATAACAATGGAACCTCATGTTGTATCATCTTACTATCTTCCTTAATGGAAGCATACACATGACAAACAACATAGGCAACAGAACAGAGCCTTGGCAAACACCAGAGCAAAGAGCAGCTGTACACAACTAGAAAGACTCAAATATGACTTTTTTGCTCCTTCCCATTAATTGAAAGCCAGAACCATTGAAGAACAGTATTAGGCATCTTCACATGCTCCCCATATCTGCCTAGCAACTCCTGGTAGTTCACCATGTCATAATCAGATGACAGGTCAAGAAGGAGGAAAACAAAAACCTCCCTTCAATCCCTTACTAGACGGAGATTATTGCATACCCAAACCAGGGCTGTTTCAGTGCTGTAGCATCTCTGGCTGCCAGACCGGAATGACTTGATGTTATTGCCTTCAAGATGAGTCACCAGTTGCTCCAGCACCACATTGTTAACAGTCTTAGGCAAATATGGAAGGTTGTAGACATTTGTAATGATTGTCTAGATCCAAAGACAACTTCTTGAACAGAGTACTCACCACTTCTTCCTTAAGAGATGGTGGTAAGTAACCCTCACACAAGGAAGTGTTGACAATCACAGCAAAGACTGGGACCAAAAACATTAACCTAGCCTTGAGTTTCTGAGTCATAGCTTGGTCTAATTAATTTATTTCTTATATTTTATGGACCCTGTTTTATCTCTGACCCTCAGCTACCTCCAGTGTTCTTGAGGCACAGCTGACCCCTGTACTCCCTGTGCTGGCAAACACCCATCCATAGAGCCATGGTCTAAGTTCAAGTGGGGTCAAGGTGGGGAATTTACTCTGAAATACTACAGTTTATCTGACAGGTGCCAGGGCCATTTTTCTGGTTTCTCCCATCCCCAGGACATTGACATGCTAGGGCACAAACCAGGGGTAAGCATAACAGAGCACCAACCATGCAACAAGCCAACGTCTTCCCCACATGCTATTTAGACTAACACTGCACTGCCACAACTGGCCACTCAGGTGGCATCACTACAGTTGATGCAGCAACCATCCCTATCTGAAGGAAAAAATCATCTTCTAGAGCATTCAGTCTTCCTCCCTCCAGATGGCTAGCCCTTGAGAAAACAAAGCGGAATTGTCGTTCCATCGCTGAGATGTGCTCTGTCCTTAACAACAAGTAGTAACACACAAAAGGACAGCACCATCCACCACTTTACATGGCTGCAAAAGTAATTTATTGAAAGCAGAGTTACTTACAGGCTTTGTGCCATGTGGGATGCCAGCAAGTCTCCAAAAAATGGCCTGACTGGTTTCAAGCATGTTTACTTCATCAGGGAGGCCAGCAAACATCACTACACACATTTAAATACCAAAGTGACTATGTGTAAGTGCAAGATTTAAAAGGCCAATAAATACTAAATTCCAAAAGTTTAAACACAGTGGTATAAGACTCTCTTGTCGGTGTCCCACAGGGCACAAAGTATGTAAGTAGCTCTATACATTCAATAAATTACCATTACTGCTATGTAAAGTGGTGGATCTTGCCATCGTTTTGTGTGTTTCTAGCCCTCCAAATAGCTGGGCTCATTTCTAATCCTAGGTTCACGTGATTCTGAGTGGTAGACCTACTACTCACAGGTGGGCCAGTGCTGGCCAAATCCTGTAGTCCAGTCTTGATGATGTGCCACTAGATTCCAGACAATACTTGGTTTGGGGCAAGGTGTGGGACAGGACACACCATGGGATGCCAGCAATACATGATACAGTGTAAGGGTGAGGGGGTGTCACTGGATGACAGGGAATTGTTGTATCAGGGCCACTAGATTCTGAGAATGCTTGGCATAGTGATGAGAGGGGGTATTCTTTGCAGCACTGATTCTGAGAAGAGGGGTGAAGTGGAACAATGATGCTAGCTGGTTCTGCAGGCTGGTTGGGAGCGAGACGGAGAGATAGGGGACACTGTATTCCAGGGACTGGTTGCAGTTACAAGAATTAGCAGTGCTGGTTGTTAATTTAGAGTAGGATGCATGTGTTATAAAATATATTTTTTAAAAGTAGAAAGATAGTTACTTGGAAAACACTACATTTAGGCATCAGAAAGAGTTGGAATACAGAGCTTTAAAAGTAGCTAAATTATTTATAAGACAAAGAACCTCTGTGTGCAAACACCAAGGCAATGGTTACCCCAAAGGGCATTTGGCTGGGAAGCCAAGTTTCAAGGAAATACAAAATTACACATTGTGTGGGCATGTGTGATTTTGTATTTCCTTAAATTATTTATGTATGTATGCATTTATTTTATCTTGTTAGCATAAAAAAGCCTCATTCCCCTGACATTTTATGAATCAGAGGTGTGATGTTCTTTAGGGTTCAGATGTTTATGGTATGCAGCATTGACAATATTCTAACTTTGGTACCCTTTCTCAAAGTATTGGTGTGGGAAAGAAAATGTCTATTCCTGAAAAGACAGTGCCAAAGTTAGGGCAGTGCCTGTTCTGTGTCGTACAACATTAAAACCACAGGAAACACCATGTCATAAAAACTGAATTCCATAAAATTCTTTCTTTTGACCTATGTACTGATAATTTGGATTTCAGGATTTTACCATTTTTTTCCCATTAAAAACTGAGAATCACTGGCCTTGCACATTATTTCTAAGTAACAAAGCATATCCAGTGCTCAGCGTTGGCTAATAATAACAAACAAATTCCTTAAAAACAATTTCCTTCTTTCTGAGACATTGCTATGTATAGGAATTTCAGTTTCAGAAAGAATGTGGCCAAAGGAAGTTCATATTAAAAAGTTACCCTGATAGGTTAGCTGGTAGAAGGCACAGGTTGCTTTCAAAAGACCTTAGTTTAAGTCACAGTAGAGACACATAATGTTTAATGACATTATCTTTTGAAAAACATATAACTTACGTGCTTTCTTTGTGATGAAAGCAATTGGGGAACTTGGAGGTCCATACCCTGCAGTATTATAGGCTTTGACTTCTAAATGGTATCGGGTATTAGGTGACAAGTTTTCAAGCTTTGTAGAGTTTTCGTAATTGCTGACTTGTACTCGGTGAGCAGCAGCTTCTTTATCTTGAATTCTCCAATATCGAACCTGCGGAATACATAGCAACTGATTAACATAACCCCAAAAGAAGCAGGCAGTATAGTATATTGCTCTTTTTGCATTTAATGAGAAAATAATTTGGGGGTTAACAAAGAGTTTAAGTAATATGGGCAAGATTTCCAAATGTCCACATCAGTTTTTTGGTTGTGGACATAGTACATCAGGTAAAACAGTAAGATCACCTAAAAGGAGGGCAGACTTCTACAAAAAAGACATATGCATCAGAATTTTGACACGTGCATAATTTCTTTACCAGAAATTGCATAAACTGTCAACTATGAATCGGAATGTTTGAAATCAAGCTGCAAGCATCTCTATGCATTTGCGGGATGCAGCACGCATCTGAAATATGGAAGAGAGCATGGCACCCTTATTTTTTCAAATCCCAGCCTATGTGTTTGTTCATTTTTATAGATTTTGTCTATTGAGTTAGGTGCAAAATCAGGGCTGTGCCAACAAATGTAAGGGCCACCTGAAAAACATTTACTGAGGCCTACCTCCTTACCAATAAGCATAAAATAACTGCTGGGGCATACAAAATATTTATAGCATAGGCTTTTGTAGCAGTCTTGCTTAGCATCTGTAGTTTGTCCATGCTGACCCCCCCCCCCTTTCTGGCACCATGATCAAGGAACTGAACAATGTAATTTGTCCTTGCTCCTCCTGAGGAGACTGGCGCCAAGATTAGATGTTTTGAGTAATGGACCCTATTGTTTCTTTGCTCTGTACTCCCCCAACATGTGAAACTGGAGCTGGAGACTTCTGCCACCACTGATAGCCCCAATTTCAAATGGATAAGCAATGTTCAAAGACAGAATTTAAAGTTTGTCTGTGATAAAAGTTTTTCTTAATGCTAACCTCTAAGGTAGTGGGCCCTCTGACAATGTGGACCCCCCCCCCGGGTCACTGCTCTGTGCAAAATCATTTTCTGTGGTGCTCACAAGGAAGAGGCAGCTGACACAACAGACTGCTGCTCGAAGTCAGGAAACTTCGCAAAATATTCTGCAAATTTTCCCAACTTTAGACTTTTTACACTTTTCATCATATAGCAAAGTGTCTATTTGCTCAGTTAAAATTACACAGGGAGGTACTACACTAGCAAAGTTGTTAGCCAAGTGTAATTAACCATAGTTTTCACTTGTGAAGAACTACACATGGCATGCACTTTAATTGTTTTTCTGTTCAAACACCATGAAAACCATCCCAGCTTTCTGCGTCATACTTACATACCACCACCCACCATGCCACATTGTTTAAAATAATATTCCTCACCCATCTCCCCTACTAGGCCCCCACCTCCCTCCTCCCCCTGTACCCAGAAAAGCTTTTCAAAGGTGAAAAAATACTAGCATTTATCCCTCCTCCACTTTCCAAAGCAAATACCTTCCACCATCCCCATCCCTATAAATTATCATTCACCACCCCGATGCCCAATAAACCCTCCTCCTCCTCCCCCCCAGAGTCCCCAAACTCCAGTTTCTAGTGATGTAGATATCAGAAAATAAAATAACCATCCCCTGGTGGAGAAAACATCTTTGCTTTTCAGTACTTGAAATGTGAATAAATGGAAAGTGCAGTATTTGCTAGTAGTAATACCTAACTGACTCATTATTGGGGAAGGAAAAGGGGGTTTCTGTGATGATTGACAAGGATGGGAGGGGTGGTTTTCTTGCTTTTTTAAATCTTTTTTTTTTAAATAAAAAAAATTGCTGGTGAAGTTAGTGCAGGATTGAGGAACTTCACAAAGCTTCATAAAGTGCTAAGTTTCCCAACTTTGCATCAGTTTTGCCACAAGTTATAAATTCACAACATCTCTAATCACAAATAACATCATACAATATTCCCGCAACTTTTTAGTATTCAAATAATACTTAAAATAGTTGCAGAAAAAAGTGTATTACACAAGTAACATGTTTCTTGGATGTAATGAAGTAGATAAAGCTCTTGTCTCTTCTTTCAATCAGAATACTTTAGAATTCACCCAAATGGATCAAAATTACTACTGTAACAATGCAAATATTTACAAAATGCACTACTAACAGATTTAGTTATTTGGTACCTGTTGATATTTGAGTCTGAGAACTGCCAGAAGAATTAGAACATATAGGAATTCATGACATGTATAGAAGTCCACAGCACAGCAAGGGTTAAGGTGTGTATAAAGACAGGACTGCAGTTTATTTAACAGTAAAATAGGCTGCTGGTTTCTAATAATTCTATGTATTAGACTACTGGCTTTGGATTTGATTCTTGCTGCTGGAGGAAACAAATGTAACTGCTTATAGAGGTGATCCCTGTGTGAACTATATGGTAGATCAAGTACAAACCTGCTTGTATTTTTATGTACCTTATCATATCTATATGGAGTGCTTTAGGATGGTTTACCTAAGCTGGCACTAAGGGTTGAGGTGCTGGAAGCCACACCTCATGCTACATTGGTGACCCGGGTTCGGGAACAAGCTTGGGAAGCTGGGGGTCAGCAGGGGGAGGACAGGATTGAGCATCTGGAGGACTACTCTCCTGTTCTGGGAGGGGGAACCCAATCCCGTGCTGATGGTGGCTGGGAGGCACAGCAGCACATGATCCAGCAACCAAGGGGATTGGCTGTGGCGGTGATCCTGTAGGTGTGCACGGGAGCATGTGTGCCCACCCTGGATGCATTGAACATCCGAGCCAAGGGGGAAGGAACGAATACAGAAAAATCCCTGGCTGTTGGAGGAGGTGATGGCGACCTGAGTGACTTCCGCCCACATCCCCAACACCAGACTTTCCTGGCCAATCCTCCCCCCCCCGCCCTGTTCCGCTCCTGGTCTGGCTGTCTAGATTTCAGATGAGGACACCTGGTAAGTGGAAGGGTGGCCCTGCCCTGGGGGGGTATAGATCCGGGGGGGCTGGCTGTGGTCAGGTGGCTAGGGTGAGGTACTTGGTCAGGGAGTTTCAGGTGAGGAGTTAGGTGCTGTAGTCAGGTGGGTTCACCTGAGAGATGCCCCAAGAGTACCAGGTGATAAAACAGAATGGAAAAAGAATGGTTTATCTATCACGTTGCGACATCCAACTGCCCGACATCCCTGATAGCGACAGACACAATGCCGAGTGTTGGCATTGTATTGTCGGGGATGCCGGTGTGTTTTCTTCGGGGGCTGTACCCCTGAACCCGCCTTGTGGGAGGCTCCCCCACCCACACACCCTGGTCTCTAAGTGTACAACTCTGAGTCGGAGTTGTCTCGGGGAGGGGGCTTAACACCTGGAGATGCACCACCAGTGTCTGTGGGGACCATCACAGTGACCAGATACTTTTTGTCGAAATCTGTCACTGTGATGGTCTTCTCTGTGGCAGTGTCGACGTGCGGTCGGCATACCCCTTAGGATACATTGCATACAGTAGGAACTGGAATCTGTATTTAAGCATTGGTAGGATAACTTGCTTAGCAATTATAATTTTTGCTTCACTGGTCAGTAAATTCCTGTTTCTATGCAAGGCACCCAGCTCTTGATGAACCCTTTTTTTGACCTTTTCAATATGGCATGTCATGCAGAATTGCTGGCAATGGATAACTCCTAGGTTATTAAAGGTTGTTATTGTTTTGAAAGGAAATTTGGAATTGTACGCATGCTACAGGTAGTTTTTGCTTTGTGACAAATATCGCTTGCTTTGTCTTTTCAATTGAGTTTTTAGTAGTAGAGGTAGTAGTAACTAACACATAGGCACCCTTCCATGGAGGCTCAGGGTGCTATACAAGACATAACAAATCATATCAAATGACAACAAATTATTACAGTTAGATAAAATAAACACTCCAAAACAAATTATTCCAGTAAGATAAAATAAACACCCATAACACTCTGACATGCTTTTATTGTCATAAACAAATAACAAATTATTAAAGTTACATAAAATAAATACCCATAAACAACAAATTATTACAGTTAGATAAAATAAACACCCATAACACTCTGACGTGCCTTCTCATAATAAATAGTTGAATAAATCAAGATAAGATTAAAAAAAGAAATAAAATAATGTACAGAAGAAGAAAGGGAAAGGAAATGACACCCATAGTGGCAAAGGGTCACATGGGATCTATAGGAGTCCCCAAAAGCTTGTCTGATAAGTTAAGCCTTCAGCTCCCTTTTAAAGGCCTCAAATGAGCAGGGTCTAGCTCAGTTTCCCAGAAAGGGTGTTCCAGAGTGCAGGGCCAGCTACCTAAAAGGCAAGAGCTCCTGAGGATTTAAGCCAGGCCCAAGGAACAGAGAGGATACCAACCTCGGAGGAGCAGAGGTGTCAAGAGGACGGTAGAGGATTTAGAAGTTCTTCCAGGTAGACCTGGCCCAACCCATGTAGGGCGTTGTAGGTTAACAAACCAACCCTGAAGAAAACATGCCACTTCACAGACAGCCAGTGCAGTTCACACAGGACCAGGGTCACATTACTAAATCTTGAAAGGTCAGTCAGTAACCGGGTCACTGCATTTTGCATCAGTTTCAAGCATTGTAAGGTACCTCCATTGACCCAGAGTTACAGCATATTACAGTAATACAGCCTGGGCATTATAAATGCTTGTACTAGTGTTGGTAAGTCTTGAGGATATGGGACATAATATGGCTCATTCTCCTGAGATAGTAAATGCTGCTCCAGACTACAGCTGACACCTGAGCCTCAAATGTCAGCTGCTCATTAACATTGACTCCAAGATTTTTCACCTTAGCGAAGGCCAACAGCCTAGAAGATCTGAGTCAAAACCAAGTTTCTCCCATGGCTAACTCCAGACCCCTCCTGCAACCTAGCTCAATCACCAGTACCGCATTCTTGTCCAGGTTTAAAAGTCTTGGCCAACTTGAATTCATCCAACTATGAATCTCAGCGAGACATAAATTAATCATCTCAACAGTCATCCTGGGTGGAAATGACAAATACAGCTGGATGTCATCCACATAGATTTGAAAACCAAGATTGTATTGTTGAATAATTCCTCCCAGGAACAGCATGTACACTGCAAACAGCATGGGTGAGAGAACCAATCTTTTGGGCACACCAGAGAGCATGGGCATATGGGAAGATGAGAAAGTTCCCCTTGCCACTCACTACATCCTATCCCTGATTTGGGACCTGAACCAGCAGATGATGGTGCCTGTAAGACCTCAGTACTCCCTCAGATGACCCAACAACAACCCATGGTCCACCATGCCAAATGCTGAGGACAGATTGAGGAGGATGAAATTTGACTGTTCAGCCTTATCTCTAGTCCTGAGGAGATCATTATGCACTCTAACCAATGCCATCCCAGTGCCATGCCTGGATATGCAAAAAGACTGGAGGGGTTCATAGATGTCATGAGCTACAAGAAGTGCCTCAAGCTGCAGCACCACATCCTTCTTAATAACACTGCCTAAAAAAGGTAGGATAAAGACAAGCTGATAAGTCACTAAACTATCCAGGTCCAAAGATGGCTTCTTTAACAGAGGCCAAACCAATGCCCTTTTCAAAGTGACCAGAAAGACCCTTTCAGACAAGGAGTACTAAACAATTCCAGAAAATACAACACCCAGTGTCTGCACAAAACTCACTAGTAATTGAGTGGGTCCTAGGTATATTTCAAAAAAAGTGAGCCTACCTCTGAGATAATCTCACAGACCTCTCCCGATATAATCAGCTGAAATTGTTCCTAGAACATCTGAGTGCATGTGTAAGGTGCAGGTTCAACCTTGCTAGGTTGTAATAGCCTGCATGGCAAAATCCTGGCCTGATTAGAGGACACTATCAGAAAAGAAATTGAGCAAACTCCTCTCACTTAGCTACTGAACCTAATTTTACTAGCTGCAGACAGGTCAGATTTGATAATCTGTCTATAGCACTGTAAAGCTAAGCTGGTCATTTCCTCCCAGCTGCAATCTCCCTGTACAGGAATACTGCTATCTTGCATGACAATGCCCTTTGAAATTCATCAAGATGAATCTTCAAAACCAGTGTGTCCTCCTTGGCCCAAGACCTCCTTCAGCATCTCTCAAACCTCTGACCTCTAGTCTTCATCTCCCTAAGCTCGATATCAAAACAATGGGCTCTCAAGCCTGAGACCTGGGTTCGTACATGGATGGGTGCTATAGAATTGAAGGCACACATGATGACCTTATAATAAGCTCCCATTGTATTCTCTGACTCCATCTCAGAAGCAACTAGCATCTCTGAGACAGTCATTACCACCTGCAGTCCTTCTGGACTAAGCCCCTTTAAAGTGTGATAATGAAACATCTCCACGGGGGTGGACTATGGGGTGGGGGGGGCAAAGGAGCCCCAGGGAGAAAATCAAGTCCAAGGCATGGCCATGTTGGTGAGTTGCAGAAGTAACTACTTGTGTGGGGCCCAGTGAGTCCATCATCCAGAGGAAAGGCTATCCAAAGTGTGAGAATTCATTGTTGACTCAGACATTGTAATAGCCTAAAACAATCCATCTGGTGCTTTCATTACCCTCTCAGTGTTGAAGTTTGCAATTTCCTGCAGAAACTCCCCCACTTGCCCTGAAGGCCAATACACAAGAAGACTCTTGCAATGAGCCTGGACCCCATGCACAGACATCTATTCAAACAATGAGGACACCACCACTATGTGTGCACTGAACATTCAGCTCGGATCTAAAACAGATAGCCAACCTATTCAACCCTTTTGCAGGCAATGCACCAGTATTAGTTTGTTTTGTACCATCCATGCATGTATCAGTTTATAGCTGTTTGGAGCTTTTCTTAAATGTTTTTACAGAATTACATGGAGTTTGTTTACAGTATTATCGATAGTGTAGAGAGCTGTGTCACTGGCATACATTAGCACTGCACCATTAAGGTAAGCTTTAACAAAAACTGAAAAAATAGTGCCCCCCCTATGGATTCTTGAGAGTAGAGATGTGAGAAATTAGAAAATTCACTCCACTAAATATTTCACCAAATTTGTGCATTTTGTAAAATAATTTGAGAGGCGAAACGGGTGACAATGTAATAATGTTCAGAATGTGAATTGCACCACAAATGTGAAATTCTCACCTGCCAAATGCAAATTTTCACCCGTAAAATGGTGAAATTTGGTGAAATTCAGGAGAAATTTGGCAAAATTGCACATTTCGTAGTGAACTTTCACATTTTACAGGTGAAATTTTGCAATTTCCCAACCGGTGAAAAATGTTGCGGAATGAAGGAATTTCCCAAAATGTTTCATGTAGTGAAATTGCTGATTTTGTGGCAATTTCACTTGTGAAATTTCACAACATCTCTACTTGAGATGAGATAAACCAAAAAAATTGTGCCCTTTGTGGATTTTTAAGAGGAGATCTAATTCCACATTGTTGAAATCCAACAGGGTTTAACATATGTTAACTTGGAACTAATCTGTAAAATAGTGTCTAACCCAAAACAAGAGATAGTCTGCCTAATTCTACATTTGTTGATTAAGTGGAAACAGATTGTAATTCACCAATTTAAAGACCGTTGTTGAGTCTATAAAAATGGTACCAATCAACAATCCTCAGTCAATGGAATCTATGTAATCAATGCTCAACCTAAGGCAGTTGATGTAATGTATCATGCCATTTCAGTAACTATACTGGTTACCGGTAGTCCCTGCAATCCACTGTAGCTCTCTGACAGCAAGAAGGCTAGTTTTTCTATCAGTTTGACTAGGACAGATTGAGGGGCCAGATTTGCCCCCCCCCGAAAACAGGATGGCTGTAGTGTAATTCCAAATTAGGGGTACTATATTAGAGGCTAGGAACAAGTTTAACATCTCTGTAATTTATTTGGCAATTATAGGCACATCACATTGAAGCAGTATAGGGCATATGCCAGCTGGCCTATCGCCATTATTTTCATTTAATGATTTCACAGTTTATGAACCTGTTACTCACTCGAGATAGCAAAATAAAATTAGACATTATTGAAAGGAGTTGTAGTACAGTGGAAAGGAAATACGCCAAAGTCAGGAGGCAAGGCAGGGGCAGGCCTAGTATGTTTTCTCTGACATTGCTACAGCTTAGTTTCCTGTTGATGGGTTTCTGGGATATGAATGAATTTAGAAAGGTTTGGTGGGGGGGCACTAATGAGCAGCTAACTCAACGGATGTCTCTCTGCGAGCTCTGTCTCTGTATGTTGCTTAAGCTAAGGATTTAAATAGTTTCTTCATGTCTTTAAAATAAACAAAGTAGATAAAAAGTAAGGAGAAAGGTCAATTTATGATTATTTGGTTCCAAGTTTGGGGAAACCCTCCAGAAATTGGCAAAATCGGCAAAGAAAGCAGGGGCCACAGTGGCAAGTGAAGGCCTCGGGACCATCATGCAGTCAGCTAAAGAGATATAAGTACTCGGCCGCACAGTGACGAGTCATGTATTGGCAGCACTGGAGCCTAAATTAGATGCCTTGACCAGGAAAATCAATGAAATGTCATCACAGCACTCAGGTCAGGTGTCTAGGATTGCAGAAGCAGAGAACAGGATATCACAAGTGGAGCACTGGATGGAAAAATCCCTGAGACTGTCACGCAGCTCAAAATGGAGTTGGAGGAGCTGCGTGATCAGTTGGATTATCACCGGAAGGCCTGTTGGTGGTGTTGGACCTATCGGGATTACCAGGTGCAAGCGAGGGACCAGAGAACCTCCTACAGGCTTATAATCAAGCAGTGGTGGGGCTCTGGATACCATAGCTCCTGTCCAAGTTCACCCACTCACCATTCACCCACGGTTTCCCTGGTTTGATGGAGAAATGAGGGCATTGCGGAGCATGGGATGAAGGTTGGAGCATTGTTGGTGGAGATCGGGTCGGGATGCGGACAGGCTTAGACTGATGGAACATTATAGGGACTATCAGTTGGCAATCTCCCATAAGAAGGCAGAGTTCCTGTCCGGGAAGATTGATGCAGCTCAAAACTGACCAGCTCAGCTCTTTCAAATGGTGGACAGCTGTGCAATCCAGCCTGACTGCAAGTTTGAAGTGCGTTTTCTCAAGAAAAATGTGAGGAGTTTGCTCACTTCTTTGCTGATAAGGTTGCCGACACCAGGTCTGAGATCCTATCAACTCAGTCTTTAGGGTGTGGTAGTAGTCAGTGCGGGGTCACTCCATCTCACTTGGGTTGAATGGAGTTCGATCGGCCAGAGATCATGGATGTCATGCGAATTTGCCAGTCTATGTAGCCAACTTGCTGTATTTTGGACCTGGGTCCAACATGCCTATTAGTAGGATGTGTTGAGGTTATTGGCCCTGTCCTAACAGAGATAGTTTGGTGCTCTTTAGAGTCAGGTGAGTTTCCAAACTCCATGAAGGAGGCAGTGGTTATCCCCCTCCTTAAGAAATCTTCTCTTGACCCAGACTGTTCCGCCAATTACAGACCGGTCTCGAACCTACCTTTTGTGGGGAAGGTTATTGAGAAAGTTGTTGCCTTACAATTGGAAAACCACCTTACCATCCATGATATCTATGATACTCTGCAGTCTGGTTTCCAGAAGAGGCATAGTATGGATACCACTCTGGTTCACGTACTCAATGATCAATGATCTCCTAATGACGAGAGATTGGAAGAACCGTTCTATTCTGGTTCCTCTTGATCTCTCTTCAGCCTTTGACACTGTAGACCATAGGGTGCTGCTGGAGTACCTGTAGGTGTTATGTGGTCTGACTGGTATGGTCCTTCGATGGTTCTGGTCCTTCCTCACAGGTAGATCTCAGAGAGTAGTATCGGGGATTTGTTCCTCTGATGCTTTTCCTCTCTCTTGTGGGGTACCTCAGGGCTTTGTGCTGTCCCCCATGTTGTTTGCAGTGTATCTGTTACCATTGGGAGACATTGTAAGGCAGTATGGGCTGGATTTTCAGTGCTATGCAGATGATACCCAGCTCTACCTGTCTTTTGTGCCTGACCAGTAAAGTGTGGTCTCCATATTTAATAGCTGCCTCGCAAGACTGGATGAATGTTAACTTGCTGAAACTAAATTCTAGCAAAACTGAGGTGTTGGTGGTGGATCCAGGCTACCAAGTAGAGGGATTGGCTACTGGGCATCCCTCAGGGGTTGCCAGCTGCCAATCTCTGAACAGGTGCGAAATCTGAGGGTGGTTCTTGATGACAGGCTAACGCTTTGTTTGCAGGTGTCAGCTGTGGTCAAGTCCTGTTTTCACCATCTGAGGAACATCTCTTGGATTAAGCATCTAGTTCTGTCCGGTGACCTTCCAATGTTGATTCATGCCTTTGTGACCTTGCGCCTGGATTACTGTAACTCCCTTTACCTAGGACTTCCGGGGGTTGATATTCACCGCTTTGGGCTAGTGCAGAACACTGTGACCAGGTTGTTGACTGAGCCATTTCGATCCAATCACATTACACGTGTGCCGCCTGAACTGCACTGGCTGCCAATTCAGTGACAGATCACCTTCAAGGTTGGTTTGCTGACCTATAAAGCCCTACATGGACAGGGACTGAGCTACCAGCAACAGCTTCTTTTTTCCTGCTGCCCCCTCCAACTGCTCTGCTCTGCCAATGAGGGATTGCTAGAGGTTTCCAGGGTTTGGTTGAAATCTTTGGGGGTGTGGGCATTTATGTTTGCAGTCCCTACCCTGTGGAACTCTCTACCTCGTCAGATTCGAGAGTGCCTGACCGTGAAGAGTTTTAAAAAGGCATTAAAAATGCATCTATTTGAGCAGGCCTTTGGAAATAATTGATTCTGTTTGACACATAGTGTTCTGTGATTTTATTTAATTTACTGGTTTTAATTGGAGGATATATATAATTGTTTTTAGATGTTTTGGATGTTTATTATAATAAGTGTACAGCGCTTTGATACCTGGTGAACAGCGCTTTAGAAATAAAGCTCATTATTATTATTATTATCAAGAGAATTACCAACGTAGAAACAACTTAAGAATTAGAGGCTTATCTGAAGGAGAGGAAGGAAGATCGATGGAAGATTTTTGTGCCAAAGTCTTACCGGAACTGCTGGGGCTGGACCAGAAAGGGTGTCACTACAAAACTGAGAGGGCCCACTGAGCTTTGGCATTGCAACCACCAGTGGGAGAACTTCCCCGCAAAATCATCTTTAGGCTTCACAACTTCAGGGACCGGCAGGCAATATGGTATGAATTCAAGCAAAAGAGAGAAGTGCTCTTCAAGGGTGCCAGGTTATTTTTTAACCAAGACTTAATGCAAAGGCACCAGTGGAGAAGATGACTGTTTAACCACTGGGCTGGATGAACTGTGTGCAAAGAAAGACTTTCAGTTTTTGTGTCCTGCGGTAGTAAAGGTGAGGAAGGAGGGGTCCACCTACACGTTTATGGAGGTGGATCAAGTAAAGGAATTCATTAAGGAGGTGGATAACTGACAGAGTCAGCTTATCACACAAAGAAATGTGCAAATGTGGTAAGCTAAAAACAGACACTAACTGTTCTTTTGCAGTTTTTGATGCACGATGCTGGGTGTGGGTGGGGATTTCTGCTTTTAAAAGAACTGGGCCTGCAGGCTGACGCACCATGCTGGGGGTTTAATAAGGACATCAGATTGGGGTTTTGCTAAAGGGGAAGGGAGCCTGAGGACTAGAGACTGCAGTAAAACGATGGGCCCCCCAAGTGACTGCAGGTGTGTGTATCTGGCCATTCCTCTTGGGGGCAGTGACTGAAATAGGTCCCAAGCCAGAACTCCTCAATGGCTGACTGTGTATGAAACAGTAATTTTCCAGGGACACAGGGTTTGAGATAAGTCTGAGAATGAAACTCCTGGGCTGCTGAATGTGAGTGAACTCTACTGTCGTGTACAGGTATGAAGGTTGGAGGAAGACACAGATCGAAACCCATGCTGGTTGCTTAATTAAAATGGCCATCATCTGAGGTCCTGTCATGGAGGTTGTGACCCAGGTTTTTGAACGCCCAATGGAAAATGAAGTGGCCTCAAAAATTTCAGTGTTGTTTTTCAGCTGGGTTAATGGCTGAAATCTAAATGGGACCTCAAACGGGGTCTGGTCAGGAGTTGGCAGCTCAACGGGATTTTTTGCACTAAATGACAAGGATGGTATGACGTAGCTTGGAAATGACTGGGGTCACATGTGGCAGAGGGCCTACTGAGCTGGTGGCAACAGACCCATTACTTCGGGGAAAGGCTGTCAGCATCACAATGGCCACAAAACTATCGAGGCAGCAGAGAGATGGACTGTTTGCAACAGTGCAGGAGGAGAAATGTGGTTTTTGAACCCGGGATGATGGGACATGTTGGTGGTGGTCGGGAATGCAGGGACACATATATTTGAAGGTGCCTCTGTCCCCTGATCACCACTCAACATCCAGGGGCTGGGGGATGCTCGTACTGCTGTATAAATGTGTTGAAGGGGAAGGGAATTCTGACTGGAATTATGGTCAGAACAAAGGGTCAGCAAGGGGAGGAACACTGGAAAATGCTGGGGCACCAGTGAGGAGAAAAGGGGTAGAGAGAAAAGATGGATACTGGTGGGTGTGGGTGGGAGGAGATGGGGTTCACATTGACATAAACCAGCCGAGCGTGCAGTAATGGGCTACCAGAAGTAAAATATGAATGTAATATATGATGTCTTCTTTTTTCAGGGCTGCATGGGACATCAGAAATGGAGTAAGAATCTTCAGTTTTATGAGGGGAAGGAAAGACCTGGAGACTACTTGAATCTATGAAGAAGGAGGTGGGGGGGACAGAGATGGGGAGGGGCAGGTATAACTAAGTATGTTAATGAAGAATGAAGGGAAGTGAAATGTGGGAGAATTATCAGACTATCTCAGTATCTCAGACAGCAAGGGAAGCTGGAGTGAGGTGTAGTGAGGAAGTATTGGGGTGCTCAAGCCCAGAGAGGATAGCAGGGCATGAAGGCTACTGTTCAAATAAAGGTTGTATGGTTGCAAGGACCCTGCCAGTTGTGGGTCCACAGTTGGGGGTGGAATGTATGATGAATGTGATCACACAAGGGGGGATGTTATTGAATGGTCCTCATTAACAATATATCTATGTGTAAAGTGTAAGGGGCTTTTATGGCAAAATGGTTATATGAAGGTGTGGTACGGGTATATTAGTGTGACCTGGGCCAACTCAAGATTAAATAAATGTGAAAATGGATAATGATACAGTAATGATATCCTGGAACATAAGAGTTATTTTTAGTCCTATTAAGTGGAAGAAGATCCTCCTAGCACTAAAGAAACACCATGCCCAGCTGGCTATGTTACAGGAGACCCACCTCAGTCTGGAGGGGCATAAGGAACTGGTGGGGGGCTGGGTGGGTGTTATGCTGCCTCCTACAATTCACATAAGAGGGGGGTGGTGGTCTTGTTCCATAGGAATTTTCCAGTCATGGTGGACAGAGTGGTAGAAGGCCCTGAAGGGGGACAATTCATTTTTGTCCAGGGCAAGGTGGGTAGCGAACAGATCACATATACCAGCATTTATGCACCATCTACCTTTGACAGCAAATTTTATAAAAAGCTGCTGGATGTCATGGTTAGGGAGTAATTCCCAAATATGTGTTTGGGGGGAGATTTTAACTGAGTGATGCAGCCCAGCCTGGACCACTCCATGGGGGTCAGACATCATGAAGGAGGGATAAGACATTGGAAGCAGGGGCTCATTGATCTGGATCTGGTTGATATATGGCAAGCGGCAAACCTGGGGGCCAAGAAATTAACCTTTTTTTCAAACCTGCATGGAACCTGACCCAGGCTGGACTACCTGTACTGCACAAGGAGGCAACATGAACAAATTCTGGATGTGGCTCATAGCCCAATACACATATCAGACCATGCTATGATTATAGTGCAGATGTTTAGTGTGGCAGGGGTGACAAATTCAGGATGGAGATTCCCAACATACCTGCTTACCTCCAAAGTGTTCAAGGAATATCTGAAAAAACAACAGGGAATCTATAAAGAAGGGAATGACAGTTCAGCCCCATAAAAGGTCACCTACTGGGAGGCAAGTAATGCATATATGAGGGGCATGATACAAGTTATGTGGCCAATCAGAAGAAATGAAAAAGGTTAGATAGCAAGAAATAGAGGGACAGCTGAAGGACGTTGAAAGGAAAGTAGCAGAGGCACAGACAGAGCAACTGCTTGGGGGACTCAGGGTATTGTAGGGACTCTTAACCTAATTTTGACTGGTGAGGCGAGTACTTAACAGTTCTTCACCAGACAGTGCCTGTACAAATGGGGGAAAAAGCCGAGGACTATTTTAGCATGTTTAGCAAAGGAGAGGAGGGGATCAACAGTGGTAGTGGCGGTCAGGAACCAAGGGGGGGGGGCAGGTGGAATCCCACAGCAATAAAATCAGGAATGCATTTGTGGCATTTTATAAGCAACTCTATGTGGTAGAGTACAATGGTACAGAGGGGATGGTGGCTGAGTTTTTGGAGGAGTTTCAGATTCCATCATTGACAGAGGAGCAGAGGGAAGGGAAGGTCACATGGAGAGAAATAGGGAGGGCTACTGCACAAATTAAGAGGTGAAAGGCAGGAGGGCCAGATGGATATGTCATGGAGTACTACAAAGAGCTAGGGGGTGAGTTGGCAGGACCCCTAGCACTTATGTTAAAGGAGGCAATGTAAGGAGAACAACTACCAGCCTCATGTTTACAGGCCCTAATATGTGTACTGGCCAACTTATTTATATGATAGAGATTAAATCTGTCTGTTATAATATGGTTGTCATGCGTGCCAGATTTAACCACGTGTCACTTAATACTAGCATATCAAATGACTCAGATGAAAACCCAACTTTGCCTTTCCGTAGGTGTGCCAGCAGATGTCTAATATTTAGGTGAGACATTTTTAGTCATTACTGACTGATAGGCAAGCTAGTTGAGAAATAATTGGCAGCAAGGCTTGGTCCAGGTATAGAATCAATAGCTCCTGCTAGCAGCAATAGAGGATTGAGAAATTACCTTGTCTTAAGCTGCTGATGTGCTTTCATTTTTCATTTTGAACTTAGTCTGAGGCATACATTTAGGAAACATTCTGACATCATTTGTAGGGGTCCCATTTTAAGGTGGAGGGCATAAAGGTAGCAGACCAAATATGACTTATTAAGTATGTAGGTGATGAGTAAGAATATTCACTAGTTGTTTTATAATGCTAAAAGGTGGTATTAATAGAGTGCAGTCTGCTAAGTAAGATGCTATAAATATCCCTGTTCAAAAATAATACACTCCAACTTCACTTCCTAATTATTCACTGCATACCCTCTAGTTCCTCCCACAAATGCATGCAGTTCCAACGACTACTGGCCACATAGGAAGTCAACTCTGTATTGATTATATGAAAAAAATTGTCAGGTATGGTACATGATGGCATACACATAGTACAGGCAGGTAACATAAGTCATACCATTAGCATAATAATGTGCAAATTAAATAGCAAATGTAGAAAAAATGTTATGATAAAGTTCAAGATACAGGATGGACACTGTAAGGACAACATCAAGTTACATATGAAAGGAAAGTCAGCATGATATGACGGACAAAATAGGCATCTCATTATTACAGAATGAATAGATACAGTGGTTCAGTCAGTGTTTTAAACAGCACAGAGAGGAATGATAATGATATTATGGTATTTACTCACACTAGCCCATAGGCACTATGCATCACTAGCCAATGAGGTTGATGATTCTACACAACTGTCCAGAAAGACAAATTATTAAGTTGGGATTCACTGATCTCCCTGTTCCTCCTCCTCCTTACTTCTTCATATGCCAATTGCAGTCTCCATTGCCATTTTGGGGTCATACACTAACTGCCAGATCTTCGTTACTGTGCCAGATGGAAGTCCTGCATACTCATTTTCAGGACAATGAGTTGCTCAACATTGGTGGCACTTAAGATCATTCTCTTATCTGTCACAGTGCTTTCAGCAGTGTTAAAGGCTCAGTTATAATACACAAAGAAACAAACGTAGGTTAGGTGTCATATGGATGTTTTCTGCCAATGTTCTCCTCATTGTGGGAGGCAATCTCTGAGGCACTCCAAAACACCTTACAGTGGTTTATGTTCACCTGATAGGCAATCGATGCACATTTGAGTTCAAAAGTGAAATCCAAGCCCGTTATTGTCCTGTCATGGCTAGCAGAGCTCAATTTCATATGTGGATCTGACCAGGCTGCAGCACAGCATCACAGCTCCTGCTATTTCAGCTAAAATTGTTTGCACTACTTTGAGTTCTTGAACATAAATCAAGGTAAATACATTTTTACTCTGCTCATGACTAATTATTTTAACAGAATCAGGATTTTTGCTGTCATTTCACTAATATGTTCTCTGCTCTTTTCTTGCTGGTCTCTTGTTCTAGCAAGAGCCAACTTTATGTTGAGTTTATTGGTGGTTATGAGGCTAGCATGCAGGGTCTCTCTCTTTAAGCTTCCGCTATTCCTAAATGCTGTTTTGACTGTTTTAAAGAGGACAGGAAATCACTTCAAACCAACAGCTGTTTATAAAGTTGTTATTCTAGAAATGATATGCATTCCCTAAAATTATCCATATTTAACTGTACCTAATTAAAATGTGATACGAAAAACTATATTTTGCATTGTTTTGTTTTTATGGACGTCATTCTGTTACAGTTCTTTTCATGGAACCAGTAATTTGGAGTTTTAGCTATGTCACAGTTTGTGCACAGAACTCTAAGCATAGTTCTGATAAGCCAACAGATCAAAATTAGCATTCTGTACACAAACCATGATATAGTAAAATCTCTAAATTACTGGTTCCATGAAAAGAACTGTAATGAAATATTGCCAATAAAACAAAACAATGTGAAATACAGTTTTTGTATCACTTTCTATTCACGTACAGTTAAATATGGATAATTTAGGGGAATGCATATCATTTCTGAGAATAACAACTTTATAAACAGCTGCCAGTTTGAAATGATTTCCTATCCCCTTTAAGTAGTGCATCCAGCTGTGTTTACTTTGGCATGCCTCCAGTTTGTCCAATGAACCTATACATGACAATAATTCCTGAGGCAGCAATCAAAGTCCATGATGTGCCTTCATGAGCAGTGGAGCCCTCCCCTGAGAGCGGAGTGCTCACTGAAGTGGATATAACACATTAGAGTGATTCCTTTATCCCCTGTTATTGGCTCCAGGACTATACACTCTTCTACCTCTGTGTTTGGTCTATAAGGTGAGATGGTGGAGACAGAACTTCTTCCAGCTAGGCAGCACTATTGGTTTGCAGATGCCTGCACTGTGTGAAAAATGGGCACCTTTGGGACATGCTATTATTTGAAACAGTCTGTGAAGTCTCTCTCTGTAGCCTAGTATTGTGTGTTCTGGCACCTTCCACTGGTAAGGGTGTTGGTCTGCAGCCATAGACACCACACTTACTAATTAAGTCTGTAGCCTAGCGTACATCCACTTCCCCTCTTCCTTCTTGCTGCTCCTTCATGGGCAGTTTGGACTGCATTCTCTGCATGTGCCATGATGTCAGCATGTTACTAAGCATGTTTTCCTGTGCATGGATGGAATGGCCAGTACCATCTTGTCCACAGCAGTTCCTGCTGAAGCATGACTCTAAGTACAGGGGAGTAGCAGTTATGTTTACACAACAATGTCATTTGGTGACAGGCCTCATACCAATTCCACCTAAATCCTCCTGTAAAGGCCAGCCCACCTGCATAGCAGCAAGGCATTCGCTTACAGTGCTGACATCCCAAGTTCAGGGATGGACTCAGTAGTCAGAGGGCTGGCCAGGGGGAGAAGGACTGAGTATCCCAGGAACTGCTCTCCTTCTCCAGGGGGATGGGGAAGAGTGTCCAGTGCATTGCGACCCTCTGGCAGAGGCTGGTTGTAACGCCGCTGCCAGCACCTCAAGTAATGGGGGACAGACAATGGCATCCAGCATGGCACCTGTCCCCCATGCCCACTGCCAGGTTCACTCCAACTGGCCTTCCAGGTCCTCCACCCTGGCCCTTACCTGCAGCTGGAGTCTGACATGGAAGAGTGCCCAAGAGGAGGGGCGACCCACCCTGGGTGGGTTAAACCAGGGGTGCTGGCTGCAGGGGGGGGGGAGGCACAGACTGGAGGGGCCTCAGGCGGGCAGGAAAATGGACAGGGTGCCCAAGAGAAGGTTCCATGAGCCATGACCGGAGGGAAAAACAGTTACAATAAAAAAATCAGAAATCACCTGTAAGAAGGCAGAGTTCCTGTCCAGGGAGATTTCTGCTGTGAGGAATCAATTGGCTCAACTTTTCCAAACTGCAGACAGATTGTGCAATCCAATCTGTCTCAAGTCTGGAAGAGCTTTTTCACAAGTTAAGTGTGATGAGCTAGCTTGATTTTTCACAGATAAGGTTGCTGGCATCAAGTCTGGAATCGGCCTGGCTCTCTCCATGAGGTGATATGAAGTGGTGAGCACCCAGTCTGTCTGGACGGATTTCAGCTGGCCAGAATTCATGGACATTGTGAAGACTGTCCAGACTTTGTGCCCAACCAGTTGTAGTTTGGATCCGGGCCCTACCCCCCTTTTAATGGGTGTGTAGATGCTATCTGCCCAATTCTAGCTGACAGTGTCTAGAAATCTTTGTAGAGGGGGTCTTTACAGATCCCCTAAAGAGGCGGTCATATGACCACTCCTTAAAAAGCCCTCCCTGGACCCTGACTGTTCAGCTAACTACTGACCTGTTTCTAACCTTCCCTTTGTGGGGTAGGTTATTGAGAAGGTGGTTGCATTGCAACTGGATGATCACCTTACAACTTACAATGTCTATGAAGCTCTTCAGTCAGGATTTTGGAAGAGGCATAGTATGGAGACTGCCCTTGTCCGGGTATTAAATGACCTCCTAATGGCGAGAGATTGAAAGGCTCGTACCATCTTGGTCCTTCTCAATCTCTCAGCAGCCTTTGACACTGTGGACCATGATGTGCTTCTGGAGTCCCCACAGGACCTTTGCAGACTGTCGGGTACAGTCCTCAAGTGGTTTCAATCATTCCTCGTGGGCAGGTCTCAGAGGGTGGTCACTGGAATTTATTCCTCTGATACCCTCCCCCTGTCCTGTGGGGTACTGCAGGGATCCATATTGGCATCCATGTTGTTCACAGTGTATATGCTGCCCTTGGGAGACATCATTAGGTGATACAGCTTCAGTGTTCACTGCTATGCAGATGATAGTCAGCTGTATATGTCCTTTATGCAAGGACAGGTTGATGCGATTTCCGTGCTAAACAACTGCCTCTGTGAGATCAAAGACTGGATGAGCTCTAGCTGGCTGAGACTGAATCTGGATAAGACTGAGGTGTTGGTAGTTGACCTTTGTTGCCCAGGGGTGGGTTTTGGGGCTGGGCATGTGTCAGGTCTATGGTTTGATTGTGTCCAGCTCACTACCTCAGATCAGGTGCGAAACCTGGGCGTTATCTTTGATGATGGCTTGACACTGAAATCTCAGATGTCAGCTGTGGTTAAATCCTCATTTTACCATTTGAGGAATATCACCTGGGTGAAACACCTGGTTCCATTGGACGACCTTCCAACATTGGTCCATGCCTTCATTACCACCTGTCTTGACTACTGCAATGCCCGCTACCTAGGGCTGTCTGGGGTTGATATCCGCTACTTGCAGCTAGTGCAGAATGCTGCGGCCACGCTGCTGACTGGTACTTCAAGGACCAGCCACATTATGCCTGTGTTGCATGGACTGCACTGGCTGCCAGTTCATTGGCAGATCACCTATAAGGTAGGCTTGCTTACCTTTAAAGCCCTACACAAACAGGGACCCGACTGCCTGAAAGATCTCATGTTTCCCTACTCCCCAAATTGTCCTCTACGATCCACTGATGAGGGATTGCTAGAGATTTCCAGGGTTAATCTGAAAACCTCTGGTGCCCATGCTTTTTCATTTGCAGCACCAACCCTGTGGGATTCTCTACCTCGCTGGATAAGAGAATGCCTGACCCTCAGCAGCATTAAACTGATGCTAAAAACATATTTATTTTCACGTGCCTTCCCAGATTGTTCTTAATTTATTATGATTGTTTTATTCTGATTATTATATTTATGTTTTAAAATGTACAGCACCTTGATATTTGAAAGGTGCTATATAAATAAACTTTTGATTTGATTTGATTTGATTTTGATTCCTACCCATATACAGCTATTGCATGACCTAGAAGTGACCTAAATTGCATCACTTCTGGCATCCATGTTGGGAAATGATGCAGTGTCATCTAAGACAGCAGTTATTCACATTGTATGCCTTATGTTATACAGATAACAAATCCCTACATGATTCTCAATACCTTTTCCCATTATGACTCCTGATGCAGGCACCATGGTGAAGGAAAAGATATATTGCTCATGCAATGTTCCACTGCTGCCATCTCTTATTGGCCCACTATGTACAACCTGCCTGTCAGATGATCTGTCCGACAGTCTGAACACTCCAATATTTGCAGATGTTGGATTTTGTGGCACCTGACAAGTTGCAAATAGTGAAAACACACCAAAAAGGAAGAACCTGGTGCAGGTCCCAGAAATGGCTACACTACTTATGCAAAGTCAGCAGGCTACCAACATATTAATACAGGCAAAGGGAAAATTTGTGTCAGCAGTGATGCAGAAGTTGTCAAAGGTAGCCAACCCAAATGCTCCCACCGGAGCCCATTCTTTCCCAACCCATATGGACCAAACTCCAGTGGATTCACAACTGGCTGATTCTGAATGGACAAACCACCAGATTCAGGGGATGGGTTAGGGAATGACACAAAAGGAGAGGATGATATGGATCAAGATGTGCAGTCACTAACAGTGAGAAGCTGCTTTCCAGACCAGATACCCAACTTAGTTAAAACTATGAAAACAACAGTGATGTTTGATGGTGCACCACAGAAGCCTGAGTTCAAACTAATGCCATCTTTGTAGCTCTCAGCTGAGGCCTCAGGCACATTCTCTCTCATGACTCTGTTGATGAGGCAGTGTCAAAGGAGTGGAAACTAAATGAACTGACCAGACTTAGAATGAAGGTCCTGGGATAAGATGAATCCTGTACAAGAGGACACACTAAAAATCTGGTGCTTGGTACCCCTAGTGGATCCCCAGATTGTAGCCCTCAGTAAGAAGATGGTACTTCCATCAGAAGGAATGACAGGCCTAAATGACCCAGCATACAAGAAATTAGAAGAGATGCTCAAAAAGAACTTTGAGCTGGTAGAGCTGGGAATCAGAGCTGCCACCGCCACCATCTACGCTACTCATGCACAGCTTGCTTGGATGCAGGATGTCCAAAAGATGCTTCCAACCAAAGCAGCAGAATTGAGACCAATTGATTCAGTCTATTAAGTACCTCACAGACATGGCAGTGGATTCATAAAGAATTAATGCAAGATCAGCAGCTATAACAAACAGGGCCAGGAGAAATCTCTGGTCCAAACTGTGTGCAGCAGCTGCAGAGTCCAAATCCACACTATAAAAGCTACCCTTCAAGGGTACACACTTGTTTGGAGAAGGACTGAACAAATATTTAAAGAGAAAGGAAGGTGGCAAGTCACTGGCAAAAGATAAAGACAATAACAACACATATCTGCTATCCAGGGGAAGGTTCAGGACAAAGAGGAATTTTCAGGACAGGCACCATAACTTCAGTGCCAACCAAAACCAGAATTTCTGACCCTCCTTCAACAAAAATGGCCATAACAGATACTGAAATTACAACCAACCAAATAGATGCCAATTCCACAACTCCATCAGATAAAAACAATCTTCCCTAATGACTACTAACAATAACTCTAGGATGCACTACCCACCCATAGGAGATTAACTACTGCAATTCATGGACATGTGGAAGACAACAATTCAGAGCAATAAGTCCTGGAAATGGTACAAAGAGAATATTCAATAGAACTGACACAGATTCCACAAAGAAATCATTTGACAACATCTCTAGTTTCATAAAAGATGGCAACACCACAACAAGTTCATGAAATACTAAACAGTCTACTGGCCACAGGGGCCATACCATGGCTCCCACAACAGGAAAAAGGTAAAGAAACATATTCAATGTTCTTCATGGTGACAAAGAAAACAGAAGGCCTTTGATCTGAACCAACACCTATGGGCATTAGGCTAAAACAGGAGGCCTTTGACTTGAACACACACCTAGGGGCACTAGATTAAACACCCTCTTAGTAATTTCATATATAGACTATTCCAAGAGGAGGAGGAATGCAAGATGGCAGCAGTTATGAGCCAGCCAGAGCTCTAGCCTGAGGTTTTTATCATTTTTATTGTGTTTTTTGTTTCTTTAGTAGTTTTATTTGTTTTATTTTTAGTTCAGTTAGGGATGAAGTAGTGAGATAGACTAGCAGTTTTGCCGCTAGTGGTCTGCGACTTTGGTTAATTTTACACGGTGTTAAGTTTTAGCGTTTGCTCCAACCACTGTAATCGTGGGATGGTCAGAGCAAGTAGCTGATTTGATAAAGTTCTTTTGAGAGGAGTACCACTAAGATTGAGAAGGAGTGGAATTTACCATCAAGATTAAGAGGAGCTGGGATTAATGAGTTTCTCTGGGTCGTGAGTTATTATGGACTTAAGATATTTTACTTCTGGATATTGTAGACATTGGGGCTTATAGCTGCTTGGTATCTGGGGGCTCTTGGAGGTGGAGAGGAGGCAGTTTTTTGGTCTTGGGGGGACTAGAGGGAAACAGTTGGTGGTGTCACCTGCTGTTGAGTGGGGACATCAGTGATTGGGGGGCATTGAGCTGTTGAGCTGTTGGAGAATGGCCTTTGGGGTCATG
The DNA here is from genome assembly GCA_016271365.2 of Neoceratodus forsteri. Taxonomy (NCBI): domain Eukaryota; kingdom Metazoa; phylum Chordata; order Ceratodontiformes; family Ceratodontidae; genus Neoceratodus; species Neoceratodus forsteri. The sequence goes on along the minus strand of CM028131.1, from coordinate 875,972,920 downwards.
CCCCAGCCTCTAGTTGTCCAGGCAGATTTCTGCCTCTCACCCGCAGCCAGGGTGCCACCTAGTGGGCAGGCTGCCCCAAAAGAGCGTTTGAGACTGTGGATTTATCTTGGATTGGAGAGCATAAATCTGACTGATCTGGCTGTGGCCCTTGACTGGTGACTGCTGAGGGACTGAGTGGCCCATGGGAGGGGGACCAGAGATTCTTGACTGGAGGGGAGTAGGCCTCTCAGCTTCCCCCTAGGACTTTGGGGTTGGGGCTGAAGGGTCCCTTCTGCTGGGTCCTGTTTTCCCTAAAGGTCGCCTTTTCTGTTTGTTAGTTATCAGGGTGGTGGGGCCAGCTGTGAGTTGAAGATCGCGTGGAAGTACATCTGCGATCTGGGTGACTGTCAAGGTGATCTGCTTTTTGACTCAGCTTGGTGCAGGAAGCCTGCTGCCTTTTAATTTGGACTAAAGTGGGTGAGAGGCCCTCCCAAAAATGTTTTGTATTGGACTTCAGAAGTGAGAGTTCTGCAGTTGAGAATTAAAGTTGACTGGAGTGAGAGTCCAGTTTGTGGATCATAAAAAACTTGCTTAGTGGGGGGTGAGAGCCTTATCTAAGTGCTGACATTTATTATTTTAGCTGTGGACCTAAAATCTGACTTGCTGGAGTGTGAGCCCAGCCAGTGGACTATAAAATCTGATTTGGCTGGGGGTGAGAGCTTCAGCTAAGCACTTGCATATCCTGTTTTAACTGCTTTCATTCTCACACTTGCGATATATTCCAAGGAGAATAGCCAAGGGATTTTAATCTATTGGAATACTCTAGGTTGTGCAGGTTACTTATTTTCCTGGTAATTTTACTTTGGACCTTTTCAGCTGGTGCTTTGTCACCAATGGTAGTAGGAGCACAGAAAGGCGCACAGTATTCTATGTGTGATCTAACTAAACTGGTAAATAATGAACAATAACTTCTGATTTCCTGCTCTTGATATTTTTTAGATTGGAGGCAATTATGCCATGACATTTTTTGACCATTATGTTGCTATGTATACTAAACTTTAAGTTAATTGAAACAATGACTCCTAAGTCCCTTTCAGATATAAGTTTGGAGCTGGGTACCGTTTATTGCATAATCAGCTAGGTGGTTATTTTTTCCCGGATGCATAACTTTGCATTTTGTGACATTAAAAGTCATTTCCCCAGATTGGTGGTGCTGGGTGACTTCACTGCTTGGTTGATGATGAACCCTTGCCATTTGGTCAAGACTTCCTCCAACTAATGCTTTTGTTGAGCTTTACACAGGCAGTTGCCCCTTCAACTCACTCATTGGACCTGATTTTCCTCCTAGGGATGGAAACCTCCGACCTGGTGGTGGAACCAGTTGGATGGTCTGATCACCACACCATGAGATTAATTTCTTTGCTCCCCCTTATGGATCTGCCCCTGTGGAGATGGTTTGAAACCGCCCTTTGCGGGGTGTGACCCCAGGTGGTCTTCTGGCAGAATTGGACCTATTGGGATTACCGACTGCAAGTGAGGATCCAGAGAACCTTCTATAAGCCTATAATTGGGCTGTGGTGGGGGCCCTGGATGCCTTGGCTCCTATCCGGTTTCGCCCTCTCACCGTCCGCTCTTGGTCCCCTTGGTTTGATGGGACTTTGAGGGAGCTGAGATGAGAGGGACAAAGGATAGAACATAGCTGGTGGAGAACTAGTCTGGATGCCATCAGACTTAGACTGATGGAACATTTTAGGGACTATCAGTTGGCAATCTCCCTTAAGGAGGCATACTTCCTGTCCAAGAAGATTGCTACAGATCAGAATCGACCAGCTCAGCTCTTTTGTACTGTGGACAGACTGTGCAAGCTTGTCTGCAAGCTTGAACATTGTTTTCTCATGAAAAGTGTGAGGGAGTTTGCTCACTTCTTTGCTGATAAGGTTGCCGACATCAGGTTCGTGATCCATTCAGCTCATTCTACTGGGTTGGTGCAGGATCACTACACTTTGGTTTTGTTGGTTGTAGTTTGAATGGCTGGAGATTGAGGATGTCATCGGATTCTCAACGATATGCACCCGACCTGCTGTAGTTTGGATCAGGGCCCTAATCGCCTTTTGTTAGGCTGTATTGATGTCATCAGCCTGGTCCTTGCAGAGATAGTCTGGTGTTCTCTGGAGATGGGTGAGTTTCCTTGCTCCCTGAAAGAAGTAGTGGTGACTCCCCTTCTCAAGAAATCTTCACTTGACCCAGACTGCCCCACTAACTACCAACTGATCTCTAATCTTCCCTTTGTGGGGAAGGTTATCGAGAAGGGTTGTGGCTCTACAGTTGGAGAACCATCTTACCATCCATGACATCTACGATCCTCTCCAATCCAGATTTTTTAAAAGGCGTAGCACTGAGACAGCTCTGGTTTGGGTGCTCAGTGATCTCCTGATTGCAAGAGATCAGAAATCTTGCACCATTTTGGTATTTCTATGTCTCTCCTCAGCCTTTGACACAATGGACCATGGGGTGTTGCTTAAATGCCTGCATGTCATCTGTGGCCTATCTGGTATGGTCCTCAGATGGTTCCATTCTTTCCTCACTGGAAGATCAGAGAGTGGTCTTGAAGATTTATTCCTCTGAAGCGTTCTCTCTGTTGTGTGGGGTACCGCAGAGTTCCGTGCTGTCCCCAATGTTGTTCGCAGTGTATATGCTACCGTTAAGAGACATTGTGAGGTGGTATGGGCTGAGGTTTCACTGCTATGCAGATGATACACAGCTCTACATGTCCTTCGCACCCGACCAGGATAGTGCACTCGCGGTGTTTAACAACTGCCTGGAAGAAATCCAGGATTGGATGAATACCAGCTGGTTAAAACTGAATTCCGACGAGACTGAGGTGTTAGTGGATCCTGGTCACTGGATAGATGGGTTGGAGACAGGTTGTCCCTCAGGGCTTTGGCTTGGGTGGGTCCAGTTACCAACCTCTGAACGGGTGCAAAATGTGGGGATAATACTGGATGACAGTCTGTCACTTCATTCTCAGATGTTAGCCATGGTTGAGTCCTCTTTTTACCATCTGAGGAATAGCACCTGGATTAAACACCTAGTTCCATCTGGTGGCCTTCCAACCTTGATCCATGCTTTTGTGATTTCACATCTGGACTACTGTAACTCCCTTTACCTAGGGCTTCCAGGGGTTGATGTCTGCCACTTACAGCTGATGCAGAATGCTGCGGCCAGGCTGTTGTCTGGATCAACAAAAAACAATGAGTCAGAGCATAACCTGACCCCCCCACCCCGCAATGTAACAATAAACATATTTATTTTTTTGGTTTGTGTGCTTTGACTTGTTGTTTTTGTTGATGTATGCCATATGCAGTAGCACACCTCATTTAAACTCCCATTTACAGTTTGTGAATGAGCAAGGCTGAGCAGTTAATATTGGATTTGTGTTGTCTGGATCATCTCTATACAGTCACATCATGCCTGTGCTGTGCAAATTACACTGGCTGCCAGTTCAGTGGCGGATCACCTTTAAGGTCAGTTTTCAGACCTACAAAGCCCTGCACGGACAGGGACTGAGCTACCTGCAAGATCTTCTGAAACCTTACTGCCCCCTCCGACCACTCCGCTCAACTGATGAGGGATTGCTGGAGATTCCCTGGGTATGATTAAAAACATCTGGATCCTGGACATTTTCATTTGTAGCCCCTACCCTGTGGAATTATCTGCCTCACTGGATACGTGAATGCCTGACAGTGGAGAGCTTTAAGACTGCCTTGAAAACTTACTTATTTGAACTTGCTTTTGGTGCTGTCCTGTAATTGGATTTTATTACTGAGTTTTATTTACTTACAGGGAATGTATTTTAGTATTTTATGGTCTGTTCATTGTACAGCGCTCTGGTACATAGTGAAGAGCACTATATAAATAAAGATTATTATTATTATTATTGTTGTTTATTACTCCTCTTGTACCTCTGTAGGCAGTACTCTGATTTAAATAGAAATTGCATCCTAGACCTAGTATTAAACATAATTTGAATTGACCCTGTGTCTCCATCCTCCCCCTCATGCGCTGAAATGGACACACTTCCCCTTCCTTTTGTCTCACATCCCCCTGCTGTGGGACTCAAACCCTAGCATGTGGAGCACACACCTCTTCAAAGTCTGAGGCACCTTCCACCAGGCCACTCAGCCTACTAGTATTTCCATATTAATAGGTTCCTCTAGTACACCTGTTCCCTCCTCATATTTGATCCAGTCCCCCCCCCCCACCACCACCAGGTACATTCCAATGAGCCTACTAACCTTATAATAACTGCTTCTTGGAGCATTTATTCCTACACAGTCATTGTGACTTCAAAAAGTCCTAAGAGCACTAGACATTACAATCATTGTTCAGTGTCATATTTGATTATTTGTCAGGTTTATATTTTGTACTGTAGTGAAATAATGATTTCATATTTGAAATCAAATTAAATTGATAGCGTTACTGCACTAGGCATGCAGACTCTACTCGACAATGCTTAAAAACTACTGCAAAGCCCCAGCTTAGAGTGTTTACCCAAAGTTATTCTTCAGGCCATCACCATGCTAGTCCCATTAATAGTTGTGTTTATGCTGCATCACAACATGATGTTGTACTGAGAGCCCCTGTTAAATGCAACACACCCCCAGATACTACCCAATATCTATCACATCCCCAGCCCCCAACCCAGCTGGGATGAGAAATCTAGTTCCCTCACATACACCCTCCTACTTCCTCAAAAAACTACAATCAGGGCCATATCAATTAGCTCTGCGATAGTCCAGTTTCATCTATATCTTGTTCCCAAGCGATCTTCCTAAGTAATGCCCCTTATCAATACCCCTGCCAAGAAAAAAATTATATGTATGCGGTGCTGGTTAAAAAAAAAAACTCACAACATTGTTACTCTTATGTTCAGGGAACATGGAAATAAACTCAGGCCCCACTTCTCCTATCACTTCCCGACAGACTTTGCATCAGCGCCAGGACTAAAAATGATGCTCGTCAACATCTGCAGTCTCATGAACAAAATACATTTAGTAAAAGTTTGGGTTACACACACAAACCCTGATGTTTTAGTAGTGATGGAAACCTGACTCATGGACAGCATTACAGACCAACAAATAGTACTGCCATCCTATAACACCTTCAGACTGGACAGACAGTCAGGGGTAATTATTTATGTAAATTTCAAATTCATTGTCACCAACATTCTTGCTAGTACTAGACCCAAGGAATTTGAATGTCTGGCCATAAGACTCTCCCTGCACCCATTCAAAGCAATCAACATCATTGGCTATTACACACCATCAGTCGGGGGATGTAGAACTACTGCCAACCTTGAGAAACATCATAGAAACTAACTCTAATGAATCAATCATTCTTGGTGAACTAAATATGGACTGGTTGCCCCTAGAGCAGATACACTAAAGGACATGTGTTATGAGCTGGGTATCACACTGCTCATCTCAGACCCTACAAGATTCAAAGCCAAAAATAGAGCTAAAAGCTCCATATTAGATTTAATACTTACAAACAGATCACATAAAATTGTGCATACAGCTGTCTTCCATAAATTCAAACCCAAAAGTTAGCAAACAGAACTCCAATATACAAACTGGCAAAACTTCTACCTGGTTACTTCACTCGATGAGGCTATTAAAATCCTTAATACTAACCTAACAAACCTAGCAAATAAGCTTGCCACATTCATTAAATGTAGGGTGAAAAAGGCCTCGTATCCTTGGTTTATGTCTGACCTGAAAGCAGCTCTGACCCAAAGTGTTAAACTATGGTCCAAGGCAAGACAGTCTAAAGCTCCAGCAGACTGGCTGGCCTTTAGAATGTCGAGAAATGCTTGTACCAGGCTGGTTAGAGCAGACATATCAACCTATTATGTGGAAACCCTTGAGGGTGCCAAGGATAACTCAGATAAGATCTGGCAAACCATCAAAGCTGTCGAAGGACAGAGAACCCCACCTGCAATCCCCATCAAAATTATAACACAAGGTACCACATTCTCCAACCAGGGCACCATTCTAGAAAAACTAAATGAGCACTTCATGACAGCAGGCCTAGAGTTCGACTTCTCCCCAGCTGCTGGCTTGTGGACTGCTCACCACCCAATGATGCCCCCTCAACCCCTAAGACTCAGGACTCCTTCAGTTTCTCACCAGTGACTTTCAAGCAACTTGGGGACCTACAGTATTAATAAAATTAGACATGAAAAAAAGCCCAGGTGCAGACGGAATCGAGTATTTCTTCCTAAGGCTAGGGTACCACTTTCTAACTGCCCCCACAGAACATGTTTTCAACTTATCAATCACATCTGTAACAGTCCCATCCTGCTGGAAACAGCCTTTATCCTACCTTTGTTTAAGTCAAGAGATCCATGTGACCTTAATAATTACAGACTAATTTCCATTTTGCCCATCCTGTCGAAGCTCCTCCAAAACTTAGTTAATAATCAGCTGAAGAATCACCTAGAAAACTCAAATTTATTTAACCCCCTCCAGTCCTGCTTCCAGCAAAACCAAAGTACGGTGTCAGGTCAAGCCAAAGTAACAAATGATTGGTTCACTGCCCTGGATAATAAAACTCTACTGGAGCTGTCTTCCTAGATCTAAGCAAGGCCTTCAACATGGTCGAGGATCATAACACCCTGTTAGCTACACTCAAAGACTTTAGTCTGAATAACTGCTCACTAAACTGGTTCACTAGCTATCTTACTGGTTGATTCCAATGCACCAAAACCAATTGACTGCTTTCCTTTTCCCTACCGATACCTAGAGGTGTACCCCAGAAATCCATTCTTGAACCCTTGTTACACAATTTACATCATATCCCTTAGCGACAACATTTAAAACTCCAGACTCCACTTTTTCGCTGACAATACCATCCTTTATATATCCAAACCCTCATTGTCAGACATCATCACAGAGCTACAGTCTGATTTTAGTCAACTGGAGTGAAACCTGCTAAGATCAAAACTATTATTTCCATCTTTCGTATGAGACGTTAAACTGAGGTCCCATCTGCCTGTTCTGCTGGTAGTTCAGCTGGATGTTAAAGATCCCATGGCATTTCTCAAAAAGAGTAGGGGAGATTTTTATTGAAACACATAAGAAACAATCAAAATAAACAGTTAAACAATCGTGTCAAAAAAAACAAAATACACAGATAATGGTTGTAGAAAGGGAAAAAAGAAGAAGAAAGAGGAGAAGGGAAAAAATCACACATAAAGAGTTAATTACATTTCAGGCAAATTACTATATAACAAAAACTCTAATTGTATTTAATAAAATAAGTGAAGCCCTTCCACCAATTCAGCACATGTTGTAAAGAATATAATAAACAATCTGATTTGTAAATAGCCCTACGCTCATTGTAAACTAAAATACTTAGACAATCATAAGACACCCTTTTTTGTTGCAAAACCCATTGACATCAGGCTTGCCATAAAGAGAATCTAATGCAACAGAAAAAAAAACAATTAAAGTATCAGGATGATATTTTGCTAAACCAGACCTATATTTTCCCACTACAAGAATATCATAAGATAAAAATCAAAGCCAATCCAGATGCCATTTGTTTGCCAAAAAATCCCATAAAGCAGCAATGTAAGAGCAGTGCAGCAAAAAATGTTCCATGGTTTCCAACTGTGCTACACATTCCATATAGGGACAGTTTCTTTCAACTATGCTCTTATGTTTTGCATTTCCCCTTAAATTTATCCTCCCATAAACTGTGAGCCAGAGATTTTCCCATATATTCTGTGGGATCCTCGGAAGTGTTAATTGATAAAGAATGAAATGATTATCGACTGAGGGACAATTCTTAAAACAAGGTTCTCTAGGGTAATGTCTAGACATTATGTCTTTATATAATAATTTAGTGGTATGCGTAGTAAGACAGTCTTTCGTGATACCCCATTTATACAATTTCTGAGCTGCAGATATAAAATAAGGGGGAATTTGAAGACGGGGATGTAATTTAGGTGCCATTTGTAGCCATGATTTAAGATATATGACCAGGGATTTATGCATCCAGCCATTTGAAATAGTCTCAGTACTGTGTATCACAGTGCCAATGGAGTGTTTAAAAAATAATATATGGAGGAACACCATGGGTTCTACCATGTTGAGACCTCCCATATTAATATCCAGATAAGTGTAGTGTATTTTAATGGGGTTTAATTTTGTGCCTCACAAGATTTGGAAGCACAAACTATAAATTTGTGTTTCTAAATTAATAGGTAAGGGGTATAACAATGCTACATACTGTAAGAGTGGTACAATGATTTTTTTCAAAATAGCATCCGTTTCAGTTTGGAAAACTTCCAATGTTTCCAACTGTTTACATTTTGTTCCACTTTAGTAATAACCAGTTCCCAATTTTTTTTCAGGTAGATTTTGCAAACCAAAAATAATCCCCAATATTTCCAAAGGAGTGGAGGAAATTAAAAGTCCATACCATACAGTATCATGGTGTATGCCAAGCCCAATGAACAGACCTTTACTTTTCTCCATATTTAATTTGGCATTAGAAACCTTCTGATATATTACTATTTCCTTTTAAAAAAATGTAATCTGCTCTGGATGCAAAAAAAAAGTGCAAATGTCATCAACATAGGCTTATACACATAAAGCACATGGGATACCAATCTCAATAAGCCCTGCCCATTTTGGGGTGACATAATAGAATGAAGTAATGGGTCAAGGGAAAAAATGCACAACAAAGGGCTCAATGGGCACCCCTGTCAGACTCTACAATGTACCTTAAAACTATGACCAACAACCCCTTTTAACAAAGGTCTGACAGTAAAAAAAGAATATAATAACTGCAACTGATTTATAAAGTGTAATGGTATCTTATAAGTTTGTAATACTAAAAATAAGTATTGATGTCAGACCCTGACGAAAGCCTTCTTCTGGTCTACTGTTACCGCACAACCCAGAATCCCTGAAATATTACAATGATGAATTACATCTCTCATGGGTTCTTAAGGCTTGTTGAATATTTCTGTCCAGCAGACCACAATATTGAACTGGGGAAATCACCAAGGAGGCATAAGCCTTTAAAATATGTGCAAGAATTTTATAATCTGTATTTAGTAAAACTATTGGTCTCCAATTTTTTATTTGAGAGCGGTCTCCTTTTTTATAGAGGTAAAATAATAACCCTTCAGAAAAGGAAGGATGTATGGTATTGTTATGAAACCAGTAAGTGTAAGTTATAAATAAGCATTCTACCAGTTCTGAGCAAAAAAGTTTATAAAATGTATGAGGGATACCATCTAAGCCAGGAGCAGTATGAAGTCTTAAGCCTTAATGGCCTGTGTGATTTCTGCTTTGGTAATGGGGGACTGTAATTTTAGGACTTCTATTGGAGAATCTGGAACTACAACTGACTGTAAAAAATCTGTTATATCAACAGATGAGACATTTGAGTGTGGATTTAAAGAGGCATAATGCTGCTGAATCACCACTTCTAGATCTTCTAGTGAAGTCACCTTCCATCCATCCAGGGAAGCTAAAAAAATCCAGAGAAATTTTATTTTTCAAAGTTTTACAGGCCTCGTAGGGGTCACCTATGGGGGAGGTTTTTGTACCATTTATCAAAAGTGACTGAATAGATTTTGCTCTAGCAGTTTCAAAATGTTTCATAGCTTCCTTTACAGCAGAGATCTGAGAAGAATAATCATATTTAGAAAGATTCAACAGAGAAATTAATCTTTGTAGCAGCTGTCTGAGGGATAAATAGTTTAAAACTCTATTTCCAATTATTTTATCATGTTTGGAAAACCAATTCCTAACATCAGTTTTTGTGTCCATCCACAATTTACCTTTGTCAGGGTACAGAAATTCAACTGACAATCTTGCTTGAAGCAAGGTTGTCATATCCTTAATGATCATAGTGTCTTTTAAAACAAAGACATTAAGTTTCCATCTACCGTCCAAAGTAGATCTTGTGACAAAATGATATAATGAGAAAAGTAGCAATAAATGATCTTAGAATGCAACAGGTATAATGGATAGAGACCATTTAGGAACATTTGAAGAAATAAAAATTTAGTCAATTATAGAAGTGTAATTATTACATGTATATGTGAAATTAGGACCTTTTGTATGGAGTAAATGACAGTTAAGTAAATTGGCAGGAGAAACCATCTGTTTCAAGGCATTAGAGTCACAGTATACTTTTTTCCCTTCTTCTTTTTTTTTTCCTTTTGTTCCATGTGATCAAACTGCAATTAAAATTCCCACATAGGAAAATTATATAATGGGTACCCAAAAAGGGCTGAATTGCTTTTGTAAGGCTTACTTTTTCTGCCTTTATTTGTGAAGTATAAACAGAAATAAATCTACAGTCCATATCATTCCATAGACCATCCAAAATCAAAGCCCTCCCAGGTACTAAATCAAATAATTTGAGTAAAGTGAAATTAAAAGAATGAAAAAGAATCCCAACCCCATCAGCGGAACCCAGGCCAAAGGACCAATATGATGAACCCCAGATCCATTCTCGCTGAAACTGTCAAACCTGATCTTCTGTACACATCCAGGTTTCCTGGATTAAGCAAACATCAATGGTCATATCATGTAAAAATTGAAACACAGCACCTCTTTTATCATAATTCAGCAGGCTATGCACATTTAGGGATCAAACCAGACCACTAACCATTCAACAAATTCTGGATGAACAATAAACTAAGTTGTTTTTCTTCTTTTTTTCCTTTTTCCTTTATAATCCCCATCCGTAACCATCTGGGAACCTTGGTCATTAACTGATTTCTGCAAGTCCCCCCAAGAGGTAAACAAAGCTTGATACAAGTTTTTAGTTTCCACTGGGGTGGGAGGGTCAGAGGGAATGGATTTTGAAAACCTGTAAGATCTCCTATGGGGCAAAGGGCCAGGAACAGGTAAGTCAGAGCTTTCCATTGGGGAAGTAGGTAAGTCTTCATAACAAACTGGAGTGAGCATGTCTGGGGTAGTGATCTGCCATAGATGGGCCTGTGTAGTACTGTCCTGTGATGTTGGATCATCAGAAATTACAACAGAAACTGCAGGAAGAGTTTTAGTGACTGTGGGTGTGGAAAGAATCAAAGGGGAAGGAGAGTTCTTGGGGGGTGGGGAGGGAGGGGTGTGTGGGGATCCTGAGGAGCACAATCAGGAGAACAGGGTTTTGGCACCACAGGTGTAATCAAATCTTGTGCCTGCTGGATAAGCAATTCTGGGTTTATGCAGTTTGCTTTGTTTCTTGCTGCCCAAGGGCAGTCACTAAAGATATGCCCATATTCCTCACAGAGGTCTCAGCGAGTATGATTAGCACATTGCATGGTGCTGCGACCTATCTCTCCACAATTGTTACACCTAGGTTTATGACAGCTACTGGAGAGATGAGTATGGGATCCACACTTGTAGCAGGCCTGAGACTGTCCAGCATAGAAGCAGACCCCACAGTCTCTACCTAAAAGGGGAGAATTAGGAATATGTTCTATTCCAGTATCCCCTTGATGGAGTTTTACTTTGTATTTCCATCCCCCGGTCCAGAATAGTTCACTGTCACGAACAGCCTCTGGTGCACTTAGTGCCTCACATTTCTGTGATAGCCAATATGTGATGTCTTCAACATGAACCCCTTCATTGCGAAACATAACTGTTATGTATTTTATTAATGGTTTTGTCAGAGGTATAATAATTAAAGGGGTCCATGCTGGAGACATCTTAACCTGCCCATACTATTCCCAGAACAGATCCAGTGCATAAGAGGTTTGAAAACTTACATCATAATTATCTTCTCCAGAGATATTAATAAATGCATAGACCTCTCTTGGAGAAAAATGTAAAGAATCTTTCAGTAATACTTTCCCTACATAATAGCTATCTGGTCTATCCTCTAACCCTCCCTTATATCTGAAGCGAACTGCATTCCTGCGTGGAGCTGCTTCTGGTTTAGATTTTGAAAAAAGATCAGATAATAAGGGTTTAGAGTCTCATGGATTTCCTGAGTCCAAGGAAGGAGGATTCGCTGTATCTGAATTTTTTCCAGGTTTCAAGGGTGGAAAAGAGTCAGTAGTGTCAATGTTTGATGAAGTAATTTTAGGAGAAGGTACAGCAGGCAAAGTAATGGCCTGATGGTCAGTTTTTAAAGGAATGTCTGGTAAAGGGCTAGAAGGGATCTTGGGCATCCATTCTGCTGAAGCTTGAGAGAGCAAAATGTCCCAGGAGGGGTCAGGAATCCAAATCCCCTCTGTTGATTGTGCCCATCCTGCACCTGAGAGTGCTTTTTAAGGTGTCCATGTATTGGTGGGCGGAGTACCTGATGAATCAACATTAACGGAATTGGAGACAGTAGGTTTATTTGAAGGGGTAGAATCAGGGTGAAAAATTGTGTTCTCATTATCTGTCTCATTTCCCTCTTGTTCTGTCCCTTCCTCTAATATCTTCTGCTGTGCTGCCTCATTTGATATTTTATGTCCAAATATAAAATTTGCAGTGCCCTCCTGAAAGTTGGGCCGAGTTTGGTAAACAATACTGGACTCAGTTTCCACAGGTTTTGGGTGCTTAAAAACAAAATCTGCAGTTTTGGAAAGAGTAATTACTGGGGAAGGCAGTGCAGGAGTCGTATCCTGCAAGTCATCGCAGTGCAGTTGCTCGCTTTGTAAAGCAGAAACAGAGTTAATATCAAGAGACCTTCTACGGGGTTCAGACTCTAAGCATGCACTACGAGTAGTGCTACTACTGCCAGTCTGACATGAAGTCTCAGTAGAATCTTCAGGTTTAGCCACGAGAGTCTGTGCTGTTGTGAAGGACTGTTCTGTGCTAACAAGGAGCTGTGAGTTTAAATACGAGTGAGACTTGCAGTTTCCATCAATAGGGAGAAATTCATTCATGGGCAAAGATAAAGTGTTTGTAGAACAACTAGACTCTAGGCACACACCAGAAGAGGTGCTTTTGATGCCAGCCTTATTCATTGCTGAAATAGTTCAAACAGTCTCGGACTCACCCGGCCCCAACGGGGCATTGTCAAAAGCAGCTGCGTCATCATGGTGTTTGACAGGCCTAGGGTTCGGGATGACAGAAGCTCTTTCAGAATGTAAAACAACTAGTTTTCCAATGTATGGCGTTCTTCTTTGAACCGGGCCAGTTTCAAAATTTCTTGCTGCATCACATCCAAGTTTTCAGTTAATTCTTGCACTTTAACCAATGATGGTTCCTTACTCAAATCTTCTGTAGAGACATAAATATCAGCGATATCCTCATCAGAAGTAGTAGGAACATTGATCAAATTTCCCCCTTCAGCCTCTGGCAAAATCAGATCAGGAGAGGAGGCCTGCTCTCCCCTCTGCAATACATCTGCATCATCCGGTGCTCCAGGCAAAGTGGCCATCATGCAGTCAGATGGCCTGTCTGACGAGTAGGGGAATTTCCCCAGTGCCCTGGCCAAATTTCCCCCATTCACTAAAAGTACCACCCACAGCTTAATCTGTTTCAAGGTCAGTTGGCATTCATCTGTATCCCCCTTCCCTGGGTCGTGCATGAAAATAGGCAGAATTTGTCTAGTGCACTTACCTGGTCAACAAAAACTAAATAAAATATAATAAATTATTAATCACCAAGAAAACTAAAATTATGTACTTTTTTACCCCCACATCCCCCAACTTCTCTAGGTGGACAGGCCACACCGGTGCCTATACTAACCTTACTAGCAGACTCCCTAGAGTCAGTTGATCAATTCAAATACCTAGAGGTATGGTTAGATAGCAAACTATCCTTCACATACCACATTGAATCCCTCACTAGGAAACTGAAGCAAATCCTTTTTTCCTTTAGATATTTGGAAAAGGCTGGTTCAAGACACCTTTTGTCCCTTACTCAACTACATGGATATCATTTATAATAGTAGCACAGTAACCAGCCTTCATAAGCTTGATATCCTGTTTCACCGTACGATCCACTTTATAATTAATACACCCTACAGAACCCATCATTGTTCCCTTTACATGGTTGTAGAATGGGCTTCACTGGCCACAAGAAGGATGCTACACATCAGTATCTGGGCTCTTAAAACATTTCAGAACAAAGTCCCGTCCTACATCACCTCCCTTTTTCATCATTGTTATAGCTCCTACACCCTTAGAAAAATGCTTTCGTATTACTAAAAGGACCCAAATTCTGCATACTTTACAGTAAAGTTGTGTTTAATCCCATCCACCTGGAACAAACTACAAGCCACACTAAAACTCCCCAAACTGGTTTCCTTAAAAGTATTTAAAACCCTGGCCGACAAAGTGCTTATGGAAATTTGCCACTGCCAAAGCATCTAGTAGCCCTCCTAGCAGAGAAACCTTTACACTCTCATAAAGCACTTGAATATAAACTTATTTCATGTTTCCCCCTTTTCTCCTTTCCTGCCTCTTAGCTTAGTTCCTGAAATGTATATAAGTTAGCTATAACTCTCCTCCTACTGTACATTGTTTACCTGTCTCAACACTTTTTAAACTTGATATATCCAAATTGCATTGTATTGTATTACTGTACATTGTTTACCTGTCTTAATACTGTTCGAACTTGATGTATCACAGTTGTACTATACTGTATTGTATTGTATTATATTGTAATATTGTGTATACTTTGCACCAAGCTGTCTTACCAGGACCTCCTTGTAAATGAGCATGCTCAATTGAGTTTTCCTACAAATAAACCTGAACTTGAACTGTTCTAGACTTAAAATTCTTGAATTGTTTCATGTAAGACAAATGGCTCAGACAAATCCTCAAGGCAATAAGACTAGGAGACTACATGACTTCCATCAATATGAACGATGCACACCTTCACATCCCAATAAGACCTTCACAACACAAATTCCTACAATTTATCATATTGGAACAGCATTTTCAATACAGAGCATTGCCATTCTGTCTAGCATCAGCACCGAGAGTTTTCACCAAGGTGTCAGTGTTGCTAGCAGCCACAATGAGAGAACAAAGGATCCCAGTGATACCATACATGGATGAGTGGCTCATCTGCACCAGAACAATAAGTCACGGCTGGGTGATAAACAATGACATGAGCAGCCTGTCACCCAGCCAATGTATATAGCATCTGGGAGCTCTGATAGACACAAGCCTGTGCTTAGTACAACCATCAGCAAAGTGAGTCAAGACCATGATGAACCAAGCTGAAAGCTTCGTGAACAATTGAAGACCAACACTACAACAGGTCTCCCAGGAACTGAGGTTGATGGCATTGTGCATTGACCTAGTTCCCTGGGCGCAGTGGAGCATGAGGCCTCTGCTGTTAACATCTATACAGCAGGGAGAACAGGTGAATCATGATCTCACTGCAGCAATCAGTATGATCACATTAGTGATGAACTCCCAGACATGGTGGATGGTCCAAAGCAATCTAACCAATGGGTACCATTAAATGCCACAAACAACATAACAATAGACACAGACACCAACCTCTTGTAGTGGGGTGCAGCTACTGGACATAAGACAGCCTAGGAAAATGGACAACATATGAATTTAAGCTTCCCATAAATGTCCTAGAGATGTGTGTGGTGTACAATGTACTGATCCATTTCAAGGCAACTGTATGACACAAAAGCATCCTCATGTGCTCAGACAATTGAGAAACAGTACTGTACTGCACATCACAAAACAGAGAAGAACAAAGACAAAAGCTGTATAGCAGGAAGTTTCCAACCTTATGAATTGGGCATAATCCAACCTACAGTTGTAGCCACAGACAGTCAGATAGTTCCTGAAATTTCTATGATATCCCTGGAGAAATTCCAGGCCTGTGTACAGTACTGCAATGGGCCCCTGAGAGAATCTGTTTAAATGTATCACAAAATATCTGGAAATATCTGAATGTATCTATGGCTTCAACTATATTACAAAACACAGTGATCCAACTGGCAGGGAAGCTCAACGTAGCAGCAGATTGGTTGAGCAGGCAACAAATCCACCTGGGAGAATGGCACCTAAATCAGTAAATAGTTCAGCAGATAAACAGGAGATGAGGACCAGCAGAGATAAACCTTGTGGCCACCAGCAGGAATACACAGTTCAGCAGATCATATTCCACCTCCATGATCCATGACTGGCAGTTCTACTCCTGGTTCAAGGAAACTCAGTCCATGGGATTTGATACACTGTTGATGAACTGGTTCTTCAGAGTGGGCTACATCTTACCTCCAAATACTGTCATACCACAGGACTAGAGGAGGATCAATCACTCAAGAGCAAGAGTCATACCGTCAACACTGTACTACTGACCACACCGGTCATGGTTCGTGATGGTGGTGGACATGGCAATAGAACACCCATGGATACTACCATCCAGACTGAACATCACACAACAGGAATCAGTCTGACATTCCAGTCCTCAGACTGTACAGTTAACAGCCTGGATCCTGAAAGGGAAAGGCTGTTAAAGGCTGGATATTATCAGTCAGTAGTCGACACTATGGTCATGCCTAGGCATTACTCAACTACTAACACGTACAAATGAGAGTGGAACGTGTTCTCCAAATGGTGCCACCTCAAATCAATAATACCAAATCAGTCCTCTGTACCCAACATATCCTGTTCCTACACAAAGGTCTCAACAAGAGACTATCAATGAGATTGCAAAAGGACACCATAGGAGCCACTTCAGCATGGATCCTTATCCTGGTTCTCAAGACAATAACTTCACCACATATAAACTGCTGCCATTGATAGATCTAACATGGATGAACCTAGAAACTGAATTCCTAGTGGCCATATGCTCAACCTGAGGGATGTGCGAGCTACATACACTCTCCTGCAAAGAGCCATTCTTTGTGTTTCATGAAGACTGAGTCACCCTCAGAACACTGCCTTTTTTCACCCCTTAAGTAAACTCAGATTTCCAAAACTCATAAACCATAGAGCATAGAGCTTCCAGCCACACTACTTGAGGTGGACTCAACAACACAATCATTGCTTCACACAGTGGGGATGAAGAGAGTTCTGGCAAGATATTTAAACTAGACCTAGAACTTCAGTAATTCGGACAGACTATTCACAGCCGTACAGGGGAGAAATAAAGGTTCTCCAGCTTCAAAATCAACTATCACTACATGGCTAAATATGCAATACTAGAGTCTTAAAAGGCCATGTCCATTGTCCCACCAAAGGACATTAGAGCAAATTCCACCAGAGGTAGCCACCTCATGGGCAAAAGGGAACATGGCCACTGCTGCAGAAATATGGGCTGCAGCCAAGCAGTCAAACTTCCACACATTTTCCAAACATTATAGACTGGACATGCTCTTGGCTCCCAAAACAAAATTTCAGCTGAGCAATACTTAAAGCCACACTGTCTCTTTCACCCAGTCATGATCAGTCCCCCCTCCTGTTTCTTAACTGTACTGCTTTTTAATACCCTGTCTTGTAAGGTGTTTTGCAGTGCCTCAGAGATTACTCCCCACAATGGCAATTTACTCACCTGGTAAAGTGATTGTGGGAGTACATCTCTGAAGCACTCCAGGGCCCACTCAACCAGGAGACAACTCGTGACAGGGTGCTCAAGGGATACAGCAACTTGCATAGCTTTTATTTACCGGCATGCCATATGGGCCAGACTATATTTGGAGTGTATGCAATAGATAATAAATTAAAAGTATTAGCAGTGTTGTGTGTGTCAAGTCTTTTTGTCACAGGGAAATGTTCTAACCAAATTTAAGTCAAGTTTTTTCATACAGCTATTGAAACATCTAACTAAGTGCAGTTAGCCAGGGCAGGACAATAAGGGGCTTGTATTTCACTTTTGAAGTCACATGTGCATTGACAGATTTTCAGGTGAACATAACCCAGCCTGTAAGATATCTTAGCGTGACTCAGAGATGTACTCCCACAGTCACCTTTACTAGGTGAGTAAAGTACAATTATCATAATTCTTTTTTCAGTAGTACAATGGATCCCCTTCTACACATGAAATTCTCCTTCCATGAATCCAGCATTGCACAGTCATTGCTTTGATCCCTACTGGACATTTGATTTGTAAGCTTCAACCCACTATAGTGGCAAGATAATTGGACAGCAGACATTTGAAAAGTGATTTCTCCTTCCACTGAGGAATCTGATTTGGCTTGTTAAGCTGGCCTGGTCATTTGTTGTAATTAATTCAGCTTCTGCTAGTCATTTTTTCATTAACTGATGTGTCATTTTATCATTCTGGAGTACCCTGCCACTCTCTTACATATTCAAATAGACTATCCTTCCATTTGTCTCTGTCCAATCACTTCGGAAGAATGTATTTCATTTGATCCTTGCAATGTGGGTGAGAAATGGATGATTAATTGATTAATTGAGATATTGATTTAGGCTAGAACCATTGAGCAAAACTCATTTATAGTCATGTCCTATAGGTGCACCTTAAGCAATAATTGCAATTTGAACAATATAACTAACAAATAAAATACCTTGAAAACACAGACTATATAACATCTACATTATGTGCAAGTGCTTTACATAATCCCCGCAACAACATAAAGCACAAGGGAGTGAATTTATAAACAGGGACTAAAACATTTGTGCAAATAGAGGTTTTGCATTCAATGATCTTAACATATTAGGACAAAAAGTATACAGAACTGGACAATTGTAACTAAATGAAAAAGATATTTTGACTTTCCGAATATTCAATTCAAACAAGCTAGATTTTCTCAGAGACAGTAAAGTAGAATGTCTCACAACACTATACTTTAGATAACATGAAAACATTTAATTGAAAAGATTAACTTATATAAAGTTCTCTGGCTGGTTAAAAAGAAACAGTTGAAATGGTGTGTATGAAATAAACAGCCTAGAATAACCCTAGCCACACACACATATACCGTATGTCCAACTTCTGGAGCTTCCCAATAAAAGCTCTATCATGCAGTACATTATATCTGAATAATCTAATAAAGAAAAAATCTTCATTTTTATAATCCAAGCTCATATGACAGGCTACAAACAATTTTTTTGTATTTATATTGAAGACGAACCATGGCCTCAGCATTCTTAACCATATTCTTTACATGTGCATTCTCAGTACAATTGATTATGTCTGTTAAAGAGTGTCATATTTTTGTAGGTTACTACCTATTTGAGGTCCAAGTTTGGTTTAAGAAAGTATTGAAGACAAGAGGTGGAAGAGAAAAACAACCTTCCAAGGAACCTACACACCACCAAAGTTAATAACCTTTAACCATTCACATCTTTATTGATCAAAAAGATGGCATCTGTAGCAATAGCTGGCAACACTGGGGCAATTATTCTCTCTGACTAAAGCACTTTACATCTTCCTTACTATAAGGTCTGAAGCTGAAGCCGCAGATGTTGCAGTGATGGGTGCCAACTTCCTTTTTGAAGTTCTGATGAAGGTGACCTCCCATCACAACAACCTGCTTGAGTTTCTGAAAGTGATGACTACTCTCCAGTCCTAATAGTAAGGGAGATGTAAAGTAATTTAGTCAAGGAGAATAATTGCACCTGTGTTGCTGAATATTGCTGTAGTTACAGTCTTTCGGATCAATAAAGATTTGAATGCTTAACTTTTATGAACTTTGTGCTCTGCTGATTCCTCAGATAGTTGGTCTTACCTTCCACCTCCTGCATGCAAATTTTCTCCAGAACAGATGTGCCCCAATATACCCAAGGCATAGATTCCTTTTAGGGGAGTACTATTTTCTCTACTTCCACTTGAAAAGATTTTAATACCTTAAATGTCTCAGCTCATCTTGATTTAAATTAAACTTTGTGGAGAAAATGCACATTAAAAATTGACCTGGCTTAAGCTAAGAAAACACAGTCAAGAAGTCCAAACTTTAAGTTTCAAACCAAGTCATGGGTGAGTTTCAAATCCTTGGATCCAAAACTCATAAATCCATCCACCCACACAAGAAAAGCAAAAATAAAAAGAACCAACATGCAACATAGCCCCACTCCCCCTAATATTATCATAGCTACTCCCCTGTTGTGTTGTGGGCCTTGATTATTTTTATTTATTTGTTGAAATGTGATAACTGAATTGGTTCACTGAGATGAAATACCCTTTCTAAGGGTGACCCAGAGTTAATTACAAAAAGTAGAAAACATACCATAATAAATTGAATAATGTCATAATATTGTGGGGGTCTTTGAGAGGCTGCTTGGTCCCTCAGTGCTCTACTGCTCTACCAGGGATCTGAGTCTTCAATATCATTGAAAGGCAATCTAATGGATCCCCAGTAAACTGGCAAAATGGTCAGAAGAGTGGCAACTGGGGCCTAACACAAAGAAGTGCAAGATCATGCAGCACATGCCACTGCCTCTCCCACTTTTACCTAGTAACTACCTGGCCCCAGAAAAAGGGACCTTCAGGGCTCAGTGGGCCTACCCAGTCACCAAAATGTAATAAATAAGTAAATAAATAAATAGGGAAGAGAAATCCTGAAGCCACCTAAAGGTTGGGAGGGGAGTTGCTGGCAATCACAAGGGAAGAAAGAGACATGGGCATCATCATGATCATGTAGTACATGCCACTGCCATGGCACATAAGTTCCCCCCCTTTCCCACATCAACCTTCCCTAAAGTGAGCCTACCCAGGTACCCCCTCAAGATCCAGGGTACCTTGGTCCTGTTATTGTCCTATAGATAACCTTTGTGCTGCAGGTAGCCCTCCACCTGAAAACTGCAAATTGCTTGTCATGTATAAAACCATGCCAGGCAGTTACTAGGTAAAACTGTGTCATGATGATAACCATGTCTGTAACCTCCCTATAAACCTGAATAATCTTGTAACCAAATGTATTTCCACTACATAAAACTTGTAATGTTATCCCAGGTCGCCCCTGAAAAAGGGAACTTTGGGGCTCAGTGAGCCTACCCGGTCACCAAAATTTTATAATTAAATAAATAAATAGGGAAGAGAAACCCTGAAGCCACCTATAGGTTGGGAGGGGCATTGCTGGCAATCACAAGGGAAGAAAGAGACATGGGCATCATCATCATCACAAATGGCCAGCAATCATTCAAGCAGACCACTAAAGTAGTAGGTGAGGCTAGATGGATGTTGGGTTGTATCAGTAGGGGTATCGCAATTTGTAAGAGGGAGGTAATAATCCCTCTTACAAGACACTGGTTAGGCCCCATCTGGAATACTGTGTGCAGTACTGGAGGCTGCACCTGCACAAGGACATTAACAAAATGGAGGCAGTCCAGAGAAGGGCAACCAAAATGGTGTAGGGACTGCATCAGAAAACATGAGGACAGATTAACGGAGCTCAATATGTATACCCTAGAGCAAAGGAGGGGGAGAGAGAGGTGATATGATCGAAACATTCAAACATCTTAAGGGCATTAACAAGGTGAAAGAGTCTAACATGTTTCAATATAAGAAAAAGAGCAGGACAGGAGGACACAGCATGAGATTAGAGAGAAGCCGACTAAGGGGTAATGTTACGGAAGTTCTTTTTCACAGAAAGGGTGGTGGATGCATGGAATGGCCTACCTCAGGAAGTGGTGGCTATGAATACAGTGCAGGGCTGCAAACAGACATGAGCTAGGCATAAGGGAGCAATACGGATGAGTATGAATAGATAGACCATTGACAGAGTAAAGGCTTATGGCACATTCATAAGGTAGAAAAAATGAGCAGACTGGATGGCCTTGCAGTCCTTATCTTCCGTCAACTTCTATGTTTCTATGTTTACCACCCTAGCCTGTTGTTACCTACCCTGTCAGGCCAGGTTTTGGGGTTCTGACACTACCATTGCTGTCACTGGCAAGTGTGCTCCCTCAGTCTGCTCGAATTTAAAGGCAGTGATATCAAATTATGGTATGCACTGACTCAGGTTTTCATGAGAACCTTACTAAGTATGTACTAGAATTTGACTAAGCTAACTATGGATAAGCACCTGTGTTGCTGATTTATTCTTCTGCTGCATTAATAAGACCATAAATAGATATTACTATACTTTAGACAGCTCATACTGTGGAAAGGTTTCCAGCAAAACATTGTTTGGAAAACACACATCTCTAGTCTTGCTATCTCTCTTAAATTCCCTACCAGCTTCACCAATTATATCCCAATCATACAACAACAAGCCCATGGTATGTTTGTTTATGTGTGTGTGTGTTTGTGCACATGCATGTGTGTGTGTGTGTGTGTGTGTGTGTGTGTATGTCTGTGTCTGTTTGCTTCCTGGTCAGCTTTGTCTGCATGGCAGTCTCTTCAGTATTTACCACAGTTTGTTTAGCATATTTTCTTAATGCAACAACTCTTTATAAAATAATTAAAAAGCAATTAAAAACTTCTGTCCAAAATTTTGAATTTACGCCATAATGAACATTGGTTAAACATGTTTTTTCATTTATCAGGATGTAAGTTATTTAAATTGCATTTGCCATTTCAGTTGGATTCCTATCCCATCAGGTTTCAATAACTCTTGAGGAGTATTACAGAGTTTAGAGACTGAAATACAATACAACTATTCAATAGCATCTTTCATATAAAATGTATCACAAAATGCCACAGATGTTTAGTAAAACATTTAACACATCATGCAGAGTCATTAATGATACACTCATAAAGGTTTGCAGACTGGGAGACAACAAGACAATAAGGTTATGGAACTAGGTATAGGCAAGAGACGAGATTTTAGAGAAGGTGTGATGAGCAGAAGAGTCAGTGAGACTTTTCCAGAGCACAATAAATTTGCACTGAAATGGGGTAGCTCTGAAAAAAGGCTCTGCCACCAAAAGTAAATAGTTTGCAGACTAGATCACAGTGGAGATCAGCAAAAGATGAATGAGTGAATGAATGGAGCAAGCAGGAAGACTGTAGGAGATGAGATCAGAGAGAAATTCTGGGGCAGAACCATGGTATTATAAAAACAAGTAGTGCAATTTTGAACTGTATATAGGAAGGAGTGGGAAGCCAGTGGAGCACACAGAGGACAGGAATGAGATGATCATGCTTATTGCATGTGACATGAAAAGCAACATTATGAACAAATGGAAAGCTTGATACATGAGACTTTAGGAAAACTAAAAAGAAACTATTTGCAGTTATCAGTGTAAGGAAACATAAATAAAGGAATTAGGCTTTCATCAGAGAAGTCAGGACAGTGATAAGCACAACAGATGTTGCAAGACTGATAACACACGAACTTTCAGACATTAGAAATGTGACAAGAAAAGGAGAGTTCATGGCCAAAGTCCTGGGCAGATGAAGCAACTGTGAGGTCAAGGTTGAGGAGGAAGATGGAAGAGAGAAATACAGATTAGATTCCTTATGGATTTCTGTTAATTTTTTCTTTTGCTAAACTAACAAAATAATTACTTGAGCTCCTTTTTAGCCAATAGTATTGGCCCAATATTCATGTTTTAGCAAACAGCCTCTTATTCTGACATGTGTATGACTACCTATCAAGTCTAAATTTTAATAGAGCAAGAGGGAAAGCAGCTCAAAAGTCCTGTAGTGCACTTGTATAAAACATACAAGGAGAAAGTGCTTACCACCTTTAGCTTTCTGCAAATAAAGAGGCCCATATCAAGTTATTTATGGCTTCTGTTTGTTATTTTGTGTGTGCGTGTGTGTGTGTGTGTGTGTGTGTGTGTGTGTGTGTGTGTGTGTGTGTCTGTGTGTGTGTGTGTGTGTGTGCAAGAGTTTGCACTTTCAAGCTGGCCCAGTGGCATTAAGGATTGAGGCACTGGACGCCACACTTCATGTCATGAAGGCTACCCCGGTTCGGAAATGGACCTGGGGCACCAGGGGTTGGCAGGGGAAGAGAGGATTGAGCATCTGGAGAACTGCTCTCCTCTCCTGGGGTGGGTTCTTGGGGATGCATTGCTCTGCAGTAGCCTCCAGTGGAAACTGGCAGTACTACAGGAGTGGAGCTATAGTAAACGGAGGGACACAGAGGACATCTCCACCACACGGTGCAAGGGCATCATTGCATGTCCACATCCCTGGGGGAACCACAGGGAGCAAAAACCCCATACACGACAGGATGATACCTCCGACAGGGTCCTGCCTTGCTGCCGCCAAACAATGCCCATCTCAAGGGGCAGGGATCCAAGGGTGATGCAGTCTCTCTCCCCCATATGCTTCCCCTGGGGAGGGCCCCTCCATGGGGGCTAAGCCACAGTCCTCTCTGCCTTTACTGAGGATGTTGTGGAGGCTGGCAGTTGGCGGGTATGAGACCACACATAAAAGGGCAGATAGGGAAGTAGTTCACTGTTGTGATCGGAGATAAAACAGATTCTACAAAGAAAAAAGATTTTTCACTTTCTCATTCTAAATTTTAATGTTTACTAGGGTTTCCTAATGTTCTACTGGATGGCTCCAATATGTATATTAATATAGGATAAGTAAGGGGCAGATGCTTGCTGGCTTAGGAGATGAGGAGATTGTAAATGCTGGCTACAATCTGATGGGAGGGTTTCCACTGGTGAGAGGGGGCAGGAAGTTTCCAGATAGGGGGAACTACTAGAGAACTGGGAGATTTTATAACATGCCAGCAGGGATCAGATGAGGGAAGGAGTACCACTGGATACCAATGAAGTTTAAAAGAGAAAACAGGGATTGGGTAAGGAGGGTACAACTGGCCACCACTTACTGGTGTAAAATAGCAAACAAGGATCTGATGACAAATGGAGAACTTTTTTTTAATATGTATTTTAATCAGTTACCAGTGCTGTTATGGTGCCGGGGGAGAATCTCAGATGAAGCACGGCACTTTGACAAGAAAAGTATAAGACGTGCCTTTGGCCATTGCTGCCACTACGGCTATGGATTACTATGAACCATGAGTACTTGTTTTTGACATTTTTGCACTATGGCTCTTTACTAAATAGCCATTTATCTATGACCTTTTGACTTGAGTGCACTATTTTGCTCATTTACTTTGCATCTCATTTTGTAGTATCACCACACCAGAATCCCCTGTGCAGCTGCTTGACTGTTCTCTCTATATAAAAGTCAAAAACAATATGTTAAAAAAAGGCTTCTATAATTATACTAGTAACTTACTACAGAGGTCCACACCAATGGACCAGCATTAGTTTGTCATGCTTCTGTGCAGGTGACCCAAGTTCAGGAGTGAGCTTGGATCACCACTTCACTAGGCAGGCTGGACAATAGCACACCCCGGCTTGGGGGAAGGGTGGGTGGTGATCACCAGAACCACAGTAACTCCTGTAATAGAGTCAGGGAGCTTGCTCCCAACACAGGGTCAGCTGTGTGTGACTGTAGCATAGGAGCAAAGTGCACGTCAAGGGAGATGGGAGAGGGCAAATGTAAAAGGGAGAAAAATCCTCACTTCTGCCTAAATGATGGTCTGAGTCTTGCAGATTTCCCTGTCTTCCAGCACCAGATACTCCACATAGTTGATTGCATCAAGGGAGAGGATGGCCATTTCCCTTAAGCCCCTGCCTTGAAAGGGCAAGCCATAGGGTAATTAGTGGGTTACTGGGGTCCAGGGGAATACCAAGTTCCAGAACTGATGGAGTACATCCCTGGGATCGGGGAATATCCCTGGGGGGGGGGGGCAGTGGACTGTGGAGAAAACCCTTTAAGAAAAAAAAGTAACTTACAGAAGAACTACTTATTGCCAGGCTGTTTAATTTTAGCTGGAAAAAAAAGACATATTAAATTTCACACTCGTGTCTCCCATAACTCAATTAACTCTTTGCCTCCGAGAAACATCTGCATTCGGCAGGCATCACTTTGCTTTTGTGTCCGAGAACGACTCCAGACGTGAGCTGCACTGACCAAGTGTTCCCGTGCTGCGTCTGGCGTCGTCACTGACTTTTTCTGCCATTACTTGCCAGCCAGTGAAAATGGGGCTTATTAAACTTAATTGGGTGTTACCCCACTTTGTAAGCCTCTTTTCATTGGCCGGCAAGTGTAGAGGTCCCATTGCAAAATTGTATGAAAACCATGTTGTAAACTTGGCGTCCTCACTTAGCTGCTGCATGCAGGCGGAACTGGAGCACTGCTGCCTTTCCGAGCCTTTTGCCGCTTGTCCCAATTGCTGAGCTGCCCGATATCTTCACTTGAAATACTTCACTCTTCAAGGTATTTAATTTTTTAAACTGTTATTGTACTTTTGTGTCAATTTTAGTGTTTTCGGGAGCCTTTCTGTGTGCCGTATTCAGTGAGAACCCTACTTCCGGTTTTTGATTTCTCACAGAACGACCCCGAAAACACTAAAATTCATTCAAAAGCACTCAGTGGCTGGTATGTTTTTCTTTTGGTTGCAATTTGTGCCATCCATCAAGCTTTTTCTTTGTTGTGTACTTTTCGGTGTTGGGGTCAAGGCGATGCGTGTGAGCGTGTGGTGTCTGGGCTCCTGTCGGATGGGTTTGTAACCTCGCCCTACAAAATCTGCCAGATAACGGTACTTTTTTTTTTTTTTTTTTTTACCAGTTGTGCTATGCTATGCTATGTTATGTACGATGGGAAGAAGGGAGGAGGCCAGGGACTATCACTGGGTATTGGGTACTTTGTGAAATGTTTTTTTTCTGGGTGTCTGGGCTCTCATCGTGCAGTACCTAATCTGTCCTTGCCTTTTGGTCCTGTAGCAAGGTGAGACGAGGTGTTTGTGTGGTTTTGCGATATTGTGGACCACGATCATCACCCTTTATTTTTCTGCTGTTTCCACACCAAGAGGCATCGAGTACTGCACTGCATTCCCTTGTGCTCATAAGCCAGGTAGCCAATTGTGCTATGCCCTATCTGCCCGGTACAATGAGAAGGGAGGTGGTCAGGGACCATTACTGGGGACTGTGTGAATCCTTTATGTGTTTTTCCTCTATGAAGGATGGAGGGTGTTCGGGGGGGTTCAATGCTTGTGAAGGATGTGCTGGGATGTGGTTGGGACCCATGGAGAGTGGGGGGCATGGTGGGAATGCTGTTTGTGGTGTAGCATGGGGGGGTCAAGAGAATGCCGACATCATGGTTCTCTGTGTCAGGTGGTTAATCTCTGGACCTCAGGGAATCTGTTGATGCTGGGTCTCTGGTGGTGGAGGACCCCCAGACAACAGGGGGGTGGGGGGAGGGACCACTGAACACCGTGAGGAATGCTGTCATGTTTGTTGGTGCACCATAGGGTGTGGAGAACACAGGCCACCAGGGAATCCATTTTGTGGGATGGCGTTGTATGTTTGAAGGCAGTATGGAGGACCCAGAAATCATGGCAACCATTTTGTGTGCTGGCATCAGGTCTCAGAGGGAGAGGGGGTCACCCAGACAACAGGCACCTGCCGTCTGGGTGATCTTCCCTCCCTCCCTGACCTGACGCATCACACAAAATGGTTGCTATACTGTCAGGGTCCACCATCCCACCTCCAAACATACGTAAACTATCCCACAAAATGGATTCCTGGGGTCTCGTGGCTCTGACCACTGCTAGCTGTTTTACAAAGAGATGTGATTGAAACAGCATGCAATTTTGTGTTGTCACTGGGCATTGGGGGTGGGGGAGGGATCACTGAACACCGTGGGGAATGCTGTCATGTTTTATGTGCACCGTCCCGGTGTGGGAACCGCAGACACCAGGGAATCCATTTTGTGGGATTGCGTTGTATGTTTGAAGGCGGGATGGAGGACCCAGAAAGCATAGCAACCATTTTGTGTGCTGGTGTCAGGTCTCAGAGGGAGGGAAGGTCACCCAGACAACAGGCACCTGCTGTCTGGGTGACCCCCCCCCATCCAAGACCTGACGCCATCACACAAAATGGTTGCCATACTGTCAGGGTCCACCATCCCACCTCCAAACATAAGAAACCATCCCACAAAATGGATTCCCTGGGGTCTCATGGGCTCTGACTCACTGCTAGCTGTTTACAAAAGACGTGATTGAAACAGAACGCCATTTTGTGTTGTTACCAGGCATTGGGGTGGGGGAGGACCACTGAACACTGTGGGGAATGCTGTCATGTTTGTTGGTGGATACTGTAGGGTGTGGAGAACACAGGCCACCAGGGAATCCATTTTGTGGGATGGCGTTGTATGTTTGAAGGCAGGATGGAGGACCCAGAAAGTATGGCAACCATTTTGTCAGGGTTCTCCTTCCCACCTTCAAACATACGAAACCATCCCACAAAATGGATTCCTTGGAGTCTCGTGGGCTCCAACTCACTGCTAGCTATTTACAAAAGAGATGTGATCAAAACAGAATGCCATTCTGTGTTGCTGCAGGGCATTGGTGGTGCGAGCAGGGGCATCACAAAGCCAGATATCTGCTGTTTGGCTTGTCCTGATTAGGTGAAGCGCATTTCATGGCTGATCTATGAAGAGAACCGCGGTGTTTTCATGGTGTTCCTGAAAAATGTGATCCAGGATTGCCATCACCTACACCAAGTACACCAAGAGAAAGACTGTTACAGCTATGGATGTAATCTATGCACTCAAACGAAAAGGCAGCGCACTCTATGGCTTTGGAGAGCGACTGATTACAGATGTAAATTTAAATAGAAATGTTTTTTGTGATGGTGCCAACTTAACGATGTTGGTTATTTCTGTACATTTCTGATATTTGGCAGGCTTAGGCATATGTTGTGGTGATGTGTGTGCATACAGGTTATACTGCTTGTTTAGGTTTTGAAGGTGGTGGCCTAGGTGAGTCGTGTCTGCAGTGCAAAGATGTTTTTTTTTTTCTTGGATTGCAGATGATCGAGAGACCGCCCCAAGATCGAGAGACCGCCACAAGATCGAGAGACAGCCCCGAGATCGAGAGACCGCCCTGAGATCAAGAGACTACTTCGAGAGACTACTCAGAATTCAAGACTATTTTGAGAGACTACCCCAAGATCGAGAGAGAGATGGCTGTTTTCCTGTGAGACACCGCAACCCCACAGATCACCACTGGAAATATGGTGAATGTGTACAAAAATGACCTGCTAGACCTGTTCAATAGTGCCAGTGACAATGAGGCAGATGACTTTCAAGGTTTTGATGATTCCAACATCGAGGTGAACTTGGTGCGAATGATGCCTTTGGTTACACCGGACAGTGACAGTGATTTCAGTGATGATGATGATCTGCCCCTGGATACGCCTGCGGTAGGAAGAGACACCCATGGAGAGTGAAGAGGATGATGTGCCACTGGCCAAGATACGTCAGCAGAGGAATGACTCAGACAGTGAAGATGATCTTCTTTTGGCTACACTGCAGTGTGCGAGAACCGAAATTGACATTGATGACCATCACGAACAACATTAAGTTGATGCAGAACAACCTGAGCAACCTATGCCACATCTGGATGCTGGTCACAATGATGGATGGACAGGTTGCTTACAGCAGGTCCATGTTGAAGATTTCAAGGAGCCTGTGGGTCCAACTACACTGATGAGTGCAGAGAAGACTCCCATGGATTTTATGAACCTGACATTCCCAGCAATTCTCTATAACCTGATTGTCAAGGAGACAAACCGGTACAGTGCCCGTAAGCAGGCAGAAGCAAACAAAGTTGACCATCGATGGACTCCAGTAACTGCATGTGACATAAAAGCTTTATTTGGAATGCGACTATACATGTCCGTTATAAAGGCGCCACACCACCGCATGTACTGGGGGAAGCATCATCTCTATGGACATTTACCAATTTCAAAGTTAATGGCCCGTGAGCGTTCTGAGAAGATTATGCAGTATCTGAACGCCAGTGATAGTATGCTAAATCCACCAAGAGGATCGCAACAGCATGATAAGCTACATCACATTTGACCAATTATCAACCAAGACGGAGTACAACCTGCACTGAGAAGTGTCAACTGTTGAGGCAATGGTGGGCTTTAGAGGATAACTGTCCTTCAAGCAATACATGCGATGCAAGCCACAATGGTATGGGATAAAAGTATGGGTCCTTGCAGATCCTCATAACGGTTATGTGTCCAACTTCCAAGTGTACACAGAAAAGGTTGCTGGTGCTGTGGAAGTGGGCCTTGCAGAGAGCATTGTGAAAGATCTGACTAAGGATCTTTGTGGCAAAAGGCACCATGTATATTTTGACAATTACTTTACTTCAGTTCACCTGGCAAAAGAACTATTGAACATTGGCTTGTACTCATGTGGAACAATGCGGACCAACAGGATTGGATGGCCTTCAGAACTTAACAAATTATCAATGAAAAAGAAAGCTTGTGGTTATTATGAACAATGACAGAACGGTTCACTTGTTGCCACAGCGTGGAAAGACAACCATCCCATTTTCTTCCTGTCAACAAACCATGACTCTAACTCACCAGCAATGTCTGTGCCCAAGAGACAAAGAGATGGCACTGTTGTATCAACTGCATGTCCAGACGTACTGCAGCAGTATAACAAGCACATGAACGGTGTGGACGTTGCTGACCAGCTTTGGGGGCAGTACCCATGCGCCAGAAAATCAAAGAAGTGGTGGATCTACCTTTTCTGGTTTTTGTGGGACATGGCATTGGCAAATGCGTTTACTCTGTTCCGAGAGAGCATGAATCATCTTCAGCGATCGAAGACTGGACGAGTGAACAAGCACAGACAACTGAATTTCTGCATGCTCCTCTCTGAGAATCTGTTGGAAGGATATACACATAGAAGATGTAGTGCCTCACTTCTAGGAATCATGCAGAATCCAACTTGTGATGGACTACACTACCCCATGAAAGGGAAGAAGGGGAGGTGCAGAAATTGTTTGTAGAAGAAAATACGTGCCG
Source organism: Neoceratodus forsteri (assembly GCA_016271365.2). Lineage (NCBI taxonomy): Eukaryota > Metazoa > Chordata > Ceratodontiformes > Ceratodontidae > Neoceratodus > Neoceratodus forsteri. Next base: position 875,942,229 of record CM028131.1, on the reverse strand, counting down.
AACCGTCATATACATGCAGCACATGCAAAGTACACCTCTGCGTTGATTGTTTTCCTGAGTATCACCAGTACAGATAGAGGCTCAAACTGGCAACACAAGAAGACTTACCCCAGTACTTCCTCTAAAGCTTCTCTGACTACATGATGGAGAGATGCATGACAAGGGAACAGACATACCAGATTGTTCGAGAGACCGGGGTTCTGCGACTATGAGAGAGAGACTGGGGTGCTGCACTGCGAGAGAGAGACCGGGGTGCTGTGACTGTGACAGAGAGAAACTGGGGTGCTGCGACTGTGAGAGAGAGAGACCGGAGTGCTGCGACTGCGAGAGAGAGAGAGAGACCATGGTACTGCGACTGTGAGAGAGAGAGAGACCGTGGTGCTGGGACTGCAAGAGAGAGAGAGAGAGAGACCAGAGTGTACAATTTGGAGTGATGAGATGTGCAGAGGTGGTAGGAGATGCATCATGGAGCAGGACAGGGAAATGGCAGAGGAGAGCAGCAGCTGACGTGAAGAATGGTTCAATGGCAGAAGCGAGAAACTGGATGAAATGGTTTGGTGGCAGGTACATCAGACACAGTGTCATGGGCGCGGATCAGATTGTCTTGCGTTGGTGGAATGCCTGCTTGGTCAGTTAGTTTATCGGAGGTAATGCAGTAACATGCCAGTCATTTAATGGGCTGCACCAAATGAAAATTAAAAATACTGAGCTAAAAGGAGTCTGGTGAGTGAAAGTAAGGGAACAAGTGGCGTAAACGTTACGTGAGAGTTCCAGGTGGTGAGATAAAGGTATGGTCCACACTACCCGGTGAAAGTCAAGAAGGGTGGGTGCCGCATTGTGCTTGAAGCAGAAGGGAGCAGAACCGTCAGTAGCATGCATGGCTTGCAATGCACACCTCTGCATTGATTGCTTTGCTGAGTATCACCAGTCTGACTCCGACAGCAATGCTTTGATGTCTTGCTAGGAAGGAAGGAAGGTAGGCTTCATGTTAGATTGGACAACAAGGAAAAGAACGCACACATGATTACTTGTAAGGGGTCACCAATGTTGTTTCAGGGGGATCATGTGTCTTCTACAGCCAGAACCCCCTGACGAAAGTACATCACTAAGGGCACAAAGTGTGTTGACGAAGATGACAATAGGAAAGTTCATTGTAGGGGGACATGCAAACGGTACATTGACAAACGTAACTACCCAGCAAATGAAGAACTGTTTGAAGGATTAACGGAAATGGGATACAATGGGATGTAACACTGTGAAGACAGCAAGGGTCATGTGCAGCAAGGCCTGTTGGCAGCTGTAGCATTACATGATTCAGACAAAGGATCATGTGCACACGCGAAGGTTGTTTTGTGGTTGTGGAAAAATGCGCGGGACTGCTTCTGGATGGATGTCGGATCACAGGATGTTGTCAGACTGTTCTTTGATAGCTTGTGGGTGGCTTAGACCATCCATATGGGAGCTGGAAGAAGTAGGGTAGTATCCAGTGACACAGATGACATCATGCTGCGAGCCTTTTGGTGGTTGGAAGAAGGCTGATGTGCAGTGGGCAAGGTTGTTCACAGCTGCAGGCTGAGATTGTTTGGAACAGAGTGAGTCAGACACTCTGGATGTCTGTTTTGTGGGGCAAATGGGGTTTTGGCTGATGGATCTTGCATGGCAGACAAGTGGTTGTGTGATGCGGGTTGTAATTGTCCTAAGAGTTGATTGGAACATCCGTGGCTAGGCGAAAGACACAGCAGCCTATGCAGTCTTTGGCACTGTGCCAAATGAAAAACAAAATGTGGAGCTAATGTGGATTGGTGACTGCGAAAACAAGTGGTGGTCCATATCTCACTCACTAGACCAATGGGGTAAGCTGACAGATGTACTGGAGAGCACAAACTGTTCCGAGCACACCAGTTGGTGCATTGGCACATGCGACAAACCTTCCTCCACTAACTCTTCCAGCACTGTTATGGAGTGGCGGATTTATCTCCAGCATTTTTTATTTTCATTTGGATGCAGAGCTGCACAACACGCATGTGGGCCAGCCAGCGGTACGAAGCTGTATTATGTGTTGCTGCGCTTGTGGGTGGCTTAGGCCATCCATATGGGGTCCGGAAGAAGTACGGTAATGGCCAGTGACACAGATGGCATCATGCTGCAGGTTTTTGGTGGTTGGAAGAAGGCTGATGTGCAGTGGACATGGTTGTTCACAGCTGCAGGTCGAGATTGTTTGGAACAGAGTGAGTTAGACACTCTGGATATCTGTTTTGTGGGGTAGACGGGTTTTGGCAGACGGATCTTGCATGGCGGATAAGTGGTGGCATGATGCGAGTTGTGATTGTCCTAAGAGTTTATTAGAACATCCGTGGCTAGGCAAAAGACACAGTGGCCTATGCAGTCTTTGGCACTGTGCCAAATGAAAAAAAAAATGTGGCGCTAATGTGGACTGGTGACTGCGATAACAAGTGATGGTCTGTATCTCACTCACCAGACCAATGGGCAAGCTGACAGAGGTACTGGAGAGTACAAACTGTTCCGAGTACACCAGTTGGTGTATTGGCACATGCGACTAACCTTGCTCCACTAACTCTTCCAGCACTGTTGTGGAGTGGTGGATTTAGCTCCGCATTTTTTATTTTCATTTGGATGCAGAGCCCCATGACATGCATGTTGACGTCATGCTGTGCAAATATGCGTTATGTAGCAGGCTTATGCATTGCTGTGCTTGTGGATTGCTTCCACCGTATGGGCACATGCAGCTCATTCTCTGACAGCTGGACACACTCAGAATCACAGTCATAAGGAACCTGACTTTTGGATTGCATAGCTACGTGAGTGGACCACAGCCACAAGCAACTTTAACGCAGTCTTGCTTTCAACAAAATGTGTTGTTTGTTGTGTTATTTCTAAAATCATACTGTTTGTCACCTGCAATGTCGTGCATACAAGAAACTGATAACACAATATATGGTGTAATGGTCTTTATTATGAAAAAAGACAACAGACACTGGAAATGGAAATTGAGTTTATTAGGATCACAATTGGAAACATCGACCAATAAGGAGCCTGCGCAGTCACAAGCCTTGGGCATAGATGGCATGGCATTTAATTAATTCCATATTTGTGGTTTACCTCAACGGGGCAGTAGGAAGCAGCTCCCAGACGCATGTATCAACAAGTGATTTTAAATCTTGAGTACACTGAGGCAAAATTCATGGGACACTATAAACCATAGAGTTATCAACTGCACAGAAGCCAAATCACAGGTCAGACCCAAGTCAGAATATGGCAGCAGGCAAGCAAACTCAAGGTATGTGAGGTGTACAATCCATGATAGGGGAAAAGCAGGGGTAGTGAGGGACATGGGTGGGGTGTCACGGATGGATCTATGGTAATAATATCTCGCATTTGGTTGCAGGTGACAGGAGCAAGCATCTCAGCGTCTGGATATGTGGTCATTCCTTTGTTTACTGAGCCACAGAAAGATCACAGCAGAGCACAGGAGGGCAAAACTTGTGGTTAGGAAAAGACAGAGTGCAAGTTCATTGGATTGGAAGGCAAGGAATGTGGTGGGATGGACTGATTCCAGTGCTCTGGGAGAAACATGGTGGGCCTCATCCTGACATTCTGATTATTCATTTGGGAGGCAACGATCTGGCGACCTGCCCACTGCGGGAACTGAAGGGAACCATATTGCAGATGCTGCATCAAATCAAGTGCTGGTGGCCCAGGGTCCATATTGTATGGTCCGACATTGTGCAGCAGTTGAAGTGGAGTGGAGCACGAGATGTGCGGGCCATCAAGAAAATCAGAAGACTACACAATGGGTTCATGTTGTCTATGATGGATACCATGGGCTGGTCAGTGGTCCGTCACCCTGGCCTCGGTCTTCACAGGCCTGGAGTGTACCAGCCAGATGATGTACACTTGACAGATGAGGGATTGGATGACTTTCTGTAGGACTTGAAGCATGGCATGGTGGCGGCCAAACATGGATGATTGAAAGTAAATTTATATTGAATAAATGCATGGCGGAGGCCATTTACTCAAGCTCCTGGTATGTGTGTATTTTGTTTGTTCACCCGTGCATGTGTGTGAGTGTGTGAACACAGCAGAACAGAGGTTGGGACTACATCAGGTAAGAAGGTAAGAATGTAGAAATCTGATGCCATTTGACACCATCTGAAAAGGTAAGAAAAACGTGATTGTGGTGATTGTAGTCATTTTGTTGTTGACATTTTGTAGTCTATATGATGTGACTTGTGGCCACCGTGCCAAATACCATGGGTGCTGCCATTCACATATTTGTATGTGTTGTGATGTTATGCCCACAAAGTGCACAACACTGCTCATTATTACACGTGCATGTTGTGCGAGAGATGGTGCCGCCATGCACCTCATGATTTGTGGTGATGCTGTGTTGTTGAATGTCTTTGCATATGTTGATGGTGCACTGTGTGTGTATGGTTGGATCAAAATGATAGACTAAATATATAGAGATTATATATGTATATGTGTATACATGTGTGTCTATGTGTATATATAAATGTGTGTGTATATATGTATATATCTGAATGAGTGGCAAGTGAGCTTGGGGAATAGAATCAGTGGTGGAGTGTAGAGTTGCACTGAGTAATGGTTTCCTGCGCTCACTTGACATAAGTTCAGATCTATTCTGTATCACATACCTGTCAATAACTTAGTCCTTTTATACAATAGGGACTGTTTTGTGTGTTTTTTTGGTTTGGTGATGAAATCACGGTGTGATAGTGGGCGTTATCACATTGCGCACTTTAGAAGGTATGCGCACTTGTTTATGGTATGGTGTGTATGGCTGACACTTGTCTGTCATGAGCCCAGAGTCACCTAAGCAGCTTGAATAAAATGCTTTTTTTTTGTAATTGCAGCAAGTATGAAAAAACAATGTTTTGATTCCCTTTCCAATGGTGCTATGCAATCAATTTTAATTTACTGAACAGCTTGGCCGATGACAGTTTGTGTATCATGTATACTTTAGGATTTAAAAATAACTGGTTTCCCCTTTTTCCCATAGGGAAACCGTGGCATAATTTGCCGTTATAAAGGAGTGTTTATAACGGCAAACACACGCATGGTTTCCCTTGCTGTGCGCATGCACACTCAGCAGCAGGACCGCTCACCGCTTCCATGTCGCCTGAACCAGCACCGCCAGAAGAACTCAGCAGTAAGTTTTTATGTGTTATTTTTGCCCACTGTACAGCAGCAACTGGGGTAAAAACTGTGGAATCCTGACAGAAAAAAAAAAGAGAAACCGTTTTTAAAACATGGTGATTCAAATCTGCAAACTGAAACTAATCCGAACTGTGGACGCCCTGAAAGGTGATTATTTTATATAATTGTTGAGGTGAAAAAGGGAAACCCAGCAATTATGTAAAATAAAATATGGGTCTGGGTGTGTGTAAACTCGAATTTACACACACCCTCGGGGTTAGATGCCACGTGTAAACCCCTTAGGTGTGTATAAATTCTCGTTACACATCCAAACCCATTCATTATTCTCTATTTTGTGTTTGTTTATGACATGGAGTGTATGGCTGATATTTTGTCCGCAAGAACCATAAACACTATATCTTAGCCAGTATAAAACAAAAAACGAATTGATTACAATTGATTGCATAGCACCGTTGGAAAGGGAATTTAGTTATGAACAAATTGTGTGCTGACATATTGTGTGTAGCATGTATTGTTCAGGAGTTTTTGCATTTCCTTATGGCATGGTGTGTATAGCTGACATGTTGTCTGTCAAGAACCACCTAAGCACTATGAATAAAGCTGAAATTCTGGGTATCTTAGCCAGCATAAAAACCAAAACTGAATTGATTACAATTGATTGTATAGCACCGTTGGAAAGGTAATTTAGTTATGAACAGATTGTGTGCTGACATATTGTGTGCATCATGTATAGTTCAGGAGTTATTTGCATTTGTTTATGGCATGATGTGTTATGGCTGTCATTTTGTCCATCAAGAACCACCTAAGCATGTTGAATAAAACACATATTCTGGGTATCTCAGCCAGTATAAAACAAAAACCACATTGAGCACAACTGATTGCATAGCACCGCTGGAAAGGAAATTTTGTGATGAACAAGTTTGCCGCTGATGTGTTGTGTGCATCATGTATACTTTAGGAGTTATACACATTTGTTTATGGTATGGTGTGTATGGCTCAGATTCATGCCTCAAACCTCGCCAAAGTACCTTAACTAAAATGGTAAAAACATATATTTTATACTATAGAAATAGCTGTCTTTTTAACAAACAAATTATTAAAACTGCATCTAGTTTCTGCATGCTGAATTTGGTGTTGATATGTCACAGACTTTCCAAAAAAAAAAGGCTTAAAGTGCATTTTATTTGCTTAAAACTAATTTTTTTTGCTGTTTTGACCAGCATAGAAAAATAATAAATTACGTAGTATTAATTGCATACCATCATTGGAAAGGCAATTTTATGCTGAACAAGTTTGCCACTCATACGTTGTGCCAAGCAGACACGGTTCTTGAGCTATAAGCATTTGTTTGCGACATGCTGATTATGGCTTGATTTTGCTTACAAAGCCCCAGGATTCACTGTTATCAGTACACAGGACACAAGTGCTGCAACTTCAGAGAGCTCCTGAGGAGGCAATGAGTTAACTTGTTAATCAGCTGAGCTGTCTGTAACTGAGCACAAAACTGAAACCAGATGTCTGGTAGCTGCAGATTTTCCCTACTTAAGGTACACTTCAGGCCCAGCTTAGTTTCTGTTTACCAGTACTATACTGTACTTCTACCTGCCAGGACCTGTCAAACATTTCCTGAATGTCTCTTCTTGGCTAGTTGCAGTGCAGTAAGACCACCAAGCAAGAGTTTAACCAGACAGAGGATGCCCTTTCCGTAGCGCTCTCAATGACTGCTGGTGTTTCACTGTGTGCTGCTACAAATGTAGTACAGGAGCTTCAGACTGCTAGCCCTCCTCTCAGTAAAACAAAATGTGTTGTGATTATGTTTCATACAGCAACACTGTGTATTTTCAGCTAGGAAAGTATGCCACCAAGAGTGGTGTAATCAGTGCTGTATGTCTTAATTCAGCTAAGCATGAGCAAAAAATCAGCAAGTCCACTGTCAAGAAATTCAAGTCTCATTAACTCGTGCAATTAAAATTGCACAACTTAGTCTGACTTAGTACTGAGAGATTTCAATATCTGTTGGCTGTCCCAAGAGGGTGCCCACTATAAGGACACCCTCACCAGTATTAGCATCTCCCAAATGGTAGGCTCCCCCCTCTAGGATCAATTACTGAACATGATCAGAAATGTTACTTGACTGGATCCTCACAAACTGCCCAGAGAGAATTTCCAATAACTCAGTCCTCGCTGATTCACTCAGTGACCAGTCACCATTCACGTGCCATTTGTCCCATAAATCAGCAACAACCCCTCCCCCAAAACCTCATCAAACTGGGTCCTGAAGACGGGGCAATTAAATTCCCTCAAAGCCCACCTCAGCTAAATTAACTGGTCCCCTCTTGACACCCTGCTGGATGTAGAGAAGGCCCTAGATCTCTTTATCTCCTCATTCAATCTAGCTTGTGACATCTTTGCCCCAATAAAAAAGTGCATAATAAAAGGTGTCACCAGCTCATGGATCATCCTGGCCATACTGGACCTTATAAAAGCTAGGGACCATCTTTGGCATAAAGCCAAAGCTACAGGAAGGCTGGCTGACATCCAGCAATACCATACTGCAAGAAACACATGTATGCCTGAGATCAGAAAAGCCAAAATATGACACTTCAAAGACTGCCTCACAACAATGTGGGGGGATGGTAAAAAGTTCTGGAGAACCTTAAGGGCATCACAGGCAAAGCTAGCAAAGTCACTCCCTCTATGTTCATAGTTAATGGTGAAGTTACCCTTGACCACAAAGTGATAGCTGATACTTTCAATGTGGCATTCTTGGACCTTAGTGGCATACTCCCATCAGAATACCTCAAAGCAACCAAGGGTGATGTTGGAGATACTGGGAACACTGACAAGGAGTCCCCCACAGGACCCCACCTTTTATTTTAAGAATGTGTCATGTGCTGAGGCAAAGAAGTACCTCCTACTGTCACTTGGGAAATCAAAACATAGTAAAGACACACTAGACCTGCAGCTGATATCCCTAGCAATTAACAAAGTACTAACCCCACTTATCAAAATTCTCAATCTATCCCTCAGACTGGGACAACTCCCCCCAGTGATGGAAAGCTGCAATGGTCATGCCAGTCCACAGAAGTGGGGACCGGGAAAACCATGCCAGCTACCACCCCATTTCAATTCTTCCACCACTCTCTAAAGCACTAGAATGGATTGTCTCTGACCAACTGGTAGACTACCTCGACAAATATAATTTGCAATGTCCCCAGCAACACGGATTTCATAAAGGACATAGAACCTTTACTGCCTTACTTGAATACACCAGCATTCTTCACGAGGCCCTTGACCGCAGCCAACTTGTAAGGGCAATATACATTGAACTCACTAAAGCTTTTGATATGGTCAACCATAAACTACTACTCAGAAAACTCCAATCCACTGGTCTCTCACCTGATACTGTGCCATGGTTCAAAAGCTACTTCACCAACCGAACACAACAGGTCAAAATAAATGACACTCTCTCAGATAGTAGGCCACTTATCACAGGTGTGCCACACTGGTAGATCCTGAGTCCCCTCCTATTTAGCTTATCCCTTAACCTACTCCCCTCAGCCTGCACTGAAAATCTGCTCCTTTATGCTGATGACATTGTCATCTTCATCAACAATCTTGATCCATGACCTCTAGAGGTCTGTCACCAAATTCACTTCACCACAATGGAAACATGGTTCACTGACAGCAAACTACTCTTGAACTACAAAAAGACCAATATAATGTTGTTTTGTAAACCCACAGAATAATCATAAATCATATAAACTCACCATAAATAACAACATGCAGCCACCACAAGAACAGGTACATCTCAAGTACCTAGGGATCACTCTCGACATCTCCCTCTCTCCTACTCCCACCTCATTAATAATGTTTTCAAGACTGTCAATACTAGAATAGGCTTACTGTACAAACACTGACACAGTATGACCTCAGAGGTACTGTTACTTGCAGTAAAACACTCCATCCTCTCCATTATTGATTACGGGCTAGTGGTATATGGAGCAGTCACAGACAATACCCTCAAAAGAGTCTAGGCTGCCTTAAATAAATCCTGTAGGCTAGCTTTAGAAGCTTACAGGCTAACCCACAGTTGCCACCTGTAAATCCAGACTAATTGGCTAAACCTTGATGGTAGAATTAAATACCAGGTCTGCCTCCTAGGGGAAAAAAAGACAGCTAGACTTAACCCAGACAGCCTTGCAAAACTTATTCAATCCTACCACCAACCCACATCGGATGAGAGGTATGTCAATAAGCTCACTTCAAGTCCCTTTCTATCAAACAACTCAAGTGCAATGTTCATTTGCTTATAGAGCACCCTGCTGGCTTAATGGCCTACAAACTAGCATAGCTAATGAACGAAAACAAAGGCTATTTAAGAAAAAAACTAAAATAGCACCTCTCCTCTCTTGATTACTGCGACTGCCATTCTTAACACCTCTACCTCCACGTTCTGCTCCACGCCCCTTCCTACCCTCCTAAAACACCTACCCCCTAACACCACTCTCTACTCTCCCTTTTCTCTGGTGATCTCTCTCAAACCCTACATCCTTTCACTCTAGTGATCTCTGTCAAGCTTACCTAACTCCCCCCTTCATGGCTCCCTTCCTATTTCTCTTACCCCTACTCTCTCGCCCTCCACCCCCCCAATCGAAGACAATTCTTTACCTCCTCCCACCCCACCTTCCTGCTCACCTCCTGCCTAACAATGTTAATGTTGACTGCTATGGAACTATGTGTTAATTATGTAATTTGTTTAATATTGTATCACCCTCTACTTGTAATTTTCTGTAGTTTTTTGACTGTATTTCCACTGTATCTTCTATGTCTATAATTGTACCTGTGTATGACATGGAACCTTCATAAAAGAGCTTCTAGCTCAAAGGTGCTTCTCTAAGACAAAATAAATAAATAAATAAAATTCTTGACCCTAGTCAAATACCACACCCTTTGCCTACAAAACCCCGGGGCAGACTATCACTGTTGGAGGTGGAGGATAAGCTAAAAAAACATCATAAGGAGCCTGCAAAATAACGTTGCTGTTGTGAATTCCCAAGTGGTTATTGAAATCAATTATGGTGCAGTAAAATCATACAGGACTATGCTTTTGGCTGAGTATGGCTACAGCCTTACTTTTTCCCAACAATGGACTTGTCTCTCTTTAAATTGCATAGAGTATACTAAACAAAAGGGTAGGAAAACATCAAGAACACCAATGAGGACTTAGAGAATTTGTACCCTAATTTCCTTAAAAGTGTGCGTTGGTCAGAAGCTCATGCCTCCAGAGTTGGTGATCAATATGGATGTGACCTGTGTTAACCTGGTTCCATGTTTGCAGTGGACAAGGTTGTGTATACTGCAGTTGCTAGTGTTCATCACATACTGTTGTATGTTTTATAGAGAATAAAGGATGCGGTAGTGTGTCGTATGAGAATTTAATGTACACCTGAGGTGTGGGATGCTACACAAACCCCGAGAGCAAAGCTCAAGGGGTTTATTAAAAGCATCCTACACCAAGGGTGTACATTATATTCTCCTACCACACTACTCCATCCTTTATTTTTATGTTTGCTTGCACGCATGTGCAAGAAACATAGTGCCATCATCCGAGTTTTCGGTGGTGTGGCAGCCCTCTTCCAATTCAGTCAGTTTGTTTGCAGGTGCGGCCGCAGTTCTCCAATGCCTGCTGAGCTGTCTGTGACAGCACCAAAATGCAGTGGCATACAGTTGAAAGGGGGAGCTAAGCTTCAGTGAACAGTGATCAGATATCACCTGCTCATGCGCGTTCCCCCTACACACACACACACACATACACAGGCACGCTGCATGCTCAGCCCCCCCACGCACACTGTATAGCCGATAGGCGCCCAATCCCCGCCGGCTGTGCTGCGCCCCCTAAAGCCTTCCAAATGCCACGTCATGTGTATAGCCTGATGGGGGTCCAATCCCCGTCGGCTCCACTGTCTCTCTCCCCCAAAGGCCATACGCCGACGGGTTGCCCAATCCCGTCAGCTCCATTGTCTTCCCCAACATCCACGTGCTACACTGTGAGTCCACCCCAGCGTGGCAAAATGTGTTCTAGCCGAGGTGCCCAATCCCCCTCGGCTCCAGCCCCCAAACACCCTTTCCAGCTGCCACACTGGGGCCCATCCCAGCGTGGCAAACGTCCGCATAGTCTAAAAGCCCTGTAAAGAAGAAACGCCTCTCGCAGTCTCCCTGCCCCTCCCCACAACCCGCATCCACCCACTGCACCTGCCTCCCCACACTCCCTCACCCCATACTTACCTCCGGAGCTTGGCGCGACGATCATCGGTGGACCGGGAACACGTCTGCACTCTTCAAAGCCGACCGAGGACTGAGGAAATGCCGGTAAGCTGTATAATGGGATAGATAGAGTTTTTTCAACTTTGCTGCATATCTCAGGCATTTTTTGGAATTTTTGCACCAAATTTTCAACATGGGGCTTTTGGGATGCCTTCTCATGAATGCTGTCACTGTCATGGCGTTATTCGGGCCCGAAGGGTGATTTTGCAGTCACTGCGCAAAATCACCTTTCGGGACTGAGTAACAAAATGACACTGCCAGTGTTCATAAGGTGGGCTCTCAAGAAGCCTATCTTGAAAATTTGGTGGAAAAATTCAAAAATGACTGTTTTACTTAATGTGCGTTGCGCAGCTTCTATGCAGGCTCGTAAGTTCGCAAATTTTCAATATTTTCTCCAGATTTTCAACATTGCCATTTTACCACACCTCCTTATGAGCAGTACAGCTGTCATTTTTCACATCTAGCCCAAAATGTGTTTCACCCATGTAATTGCACAATGGCGCAGTCGGTGTCTTGCGAAATCAATGTATGGGACACATTAAGAAAAATCACAGTGACACTGTTCATGAGCAGAGGTCTTAAATGGCTATGCTGAAAATTTGGTGAAAAAATTCCTAAAAATGACTGTTTTACAAGCGTGCGTTGCGCAGTTCCTATGCACGCTCGTGTTTGCGAATTTTTAAGATTTTCACTCCAGATTTTCAACATTGCTATTTTATTACACTTCTTTATGAGCAGTACAGTTGCCATTTTTCACATGTCGCCCAAAATGTGTTTTCGCACATGTAGCGCACAATGGTGCAGTCGGTGTGCGAAAGCAATGTTTGGGACAGATTAAGAAAATCACAGTTACACTGTTCATGAGCAGAGGTCTTAAAATGGCTATGTTGAAAATTTGGTGACAAAAGTCCATAAAATGACTGTGTTACGAGTGAGCAATGAGCAGTTTCCACGCACCCTAGTAAGTTCATGACTTTGTAATATTTTCAGTCCAGATTTTCACCAGTGGCATTTTTCCACACTTCCTTATGAAGAGTACAGCTGTCATTTTTCACAACGTGGCCGAAATGTGTTTTCACACTTTCAGCGCAGAGATGCGTGGTCGCTGTGGGAAATCATTGTTCAGGACAGATAAAGAAAATCACAGTGACACTGTTCATGATCGGAGGTCCCAAAATGCCTGTGTTGACAATCTGCTGTAAAAAATTCCCAAACTAATTACATTACAGGTGTGCATTGCACAGTTTCTATGCACGCCGTGACTTCACCAGTTTTTAATATTTTACTGCAGATTTGCAACATTGCCATTTTTTACACCTCCCCATGAACAGTACAGCTGTCATTTTTTACATCCTGTTCGGAATGTTTTTGCACCTGTGGTGCTAAATGCCGTAGTCGCTGTGCATAAGCAGCTTTCAGCTAACAAACTGATATTGCCACTGTTCATGAGGTGGGGTCACAAAAAAACAATGTTGAAAATTTGGAGTGAAAATACCAACGAATGCCTGAGGTATTAGAGTTTCCAACCATAACGCCCAACCCTGTAGGGAATGACAGGCATCAGGGGTGTGACTTGGGATGCTTGCCTGTAATGCTCATACCATTCCACACCCTGCAGCCAGTGAGAGGCATGGAGGTATACCTTGGACTCTTCGGCCCCAAAGTTCACCCCATTCTCCTATACCGTACCCATCTCACTGTATTTCCTGATGGAATGGGGTGCGCATAAGGGCCAAAGACCCCAAGGCACACCGTGACACTTGTCAGTGTCTGCAGGGGGGGATGTGGTGAAATGGTGTGGCCATTATGCCTGACGACCCAAAGGCACACCCCAATGCCTGTCACTCTCTGCACGGTGGTGGTGGGGTTGGCTTCAGTTCAATACTTCACTGCCATTCCTATTACGCAGCTTTGTAACTTCTACACTACCACTGCCAATGACAGCAAGCAAACATTCGGCATTGACAAATGCTTGTTTATAATTGCTGCTCAACAATTTTTCTCCTTCCTAATTTTTTTTAGCAACCTGACTTTAGTGAAAGAATGAAAGACAGACACACACACCGTCTTTCAGGATAATTAACATTCTCTTTTTCATTTTTGTTGCTTCTGGTTTTTTGTTTTGTTTTGTTTTTAGTTTTAAACTTACATTCTGCCAGTTGGGATCACGATTAACAAGCACTACAACAGCAGCCATCACAGCTCCGGTCAAGATCGTGCTGGATACATCACAAGGTGGCTGAATGGCAGGATCAACCAGGTACAGCTTTTTTTAAGCTGTAATAGGCAGGATCAACCAGATAAATTTAATAACAATAATAAAATACCACGAAACGGGTCATGTTCTGGTGGCTCCTTGGGAAGCGGATGAAGGAGCCACCATGTTTGTGGAAGTGTTAAGCCCCCCCACAGACAAAGCAAAAGCCAATAAGCGAGTGCTATTTGTGAATGCCAGTGCATGTGAATTCCATAACAACCCATGGGTTATTATGGAAAATATCAACTCGGGCAGCACATACAAAGAATTGCTGACCAGTAATTATGGTATTAATGACTGACATCTCTCTGCACGCTGCCAATATGCATATAAAAACAACAGGAATGCCATAACTGTTTTTCAGCAAACTATTTTCATGAGAGAGAGCAATGTGCAAACATAGCAAAAAATGATATTTACTGGCAGTGAAGTGAACTAGTTTTACTTTATTGTAAACATGCATACTTTGACAACCTGTTTTGGTCAGCCCTCAAAGAACACCAAATGCTCCAAAACAACGGTGCTCTTCAAAAAGGTTTGAAGCATTGCACTAAATTACTGTGCAGCTCATCAGGACTCATGGGAAGGTCTGCTGGAAGCAAAAAGATTTTAAAGTATAGTTGGAGAACATGATAATGAATAGCAGTGCACAGCTAATTAATCAAACTGTTTTACTTATTTTATGCATCTGAAAGAAAGAAAGCCAAAGGGTAATGATGACATTGGAATGCTAAAATCTTCTCTGAAAGAAGTCTGTTTTGTTTTACTGGGAAAGACATTTCCACAGATTCTAGGTCTGATGTTTAAAAGCAAAACAGTCATTTAAAGAAATGTAAAGCCTCACAGTATTAAACTGTTTCATATCCTTGATTAAATCATCTGCATTTGGCCACAAGGCATAAGAGAGATGCTAGGGATAAGTAAAAAGAGATATTTACTGTACCAAAAACAAGTTCTGTTTTATGGATTGTGTTGAGGTTATGTGTCTACAGAGCAAGAGGGACATGTGCTGATTCTCCTAAGCATGGTTGCTACAGTTCCAAGGGCTAAACTGGTAATTTTGGTAGATCTGCTAAACCAGGGATGCATATTTTAAAGCACTAGGTGCCATTCATAATGCAGATTAAAAACCTTCATAATGTTAAGGGGCCGTGGACCAGATATTCAAAACTTTAATGCTACACAAAATGACTGAGGTTTGCACTTTTGACTCTCGGCTTCCAATATTCAAAGTATCAGCTTGTGTGGCACACATTTACTGTAGTTGCGAGGTACAACACAGTTTGGGACTGTGCAAATGAGTTTGGGCCAGCATACAGTAAGTTAAGATACATTCGTAGTATTGTGACAGTGCTAAGAGTAGTTTTATGACTTGCAAATTACCACATTTGAAAGGCATGTTTTAACTTAGTGTGCAGTATGGAGGGCACTTTCAAGTACCCTACGCATGATGTTTGAGGCTCAGAATGTATAGAAAAGCTCAAGCAAAAGTTTATACATGCAAGTCCTTACTGTAAGTAGGGCACTTGTGTGAACATGTGTAAGACAAAATAGTTTGCATGTCCTGATGTGTACATGTTATGAGGATATAGTACAACAAACCCCAGTCAAACGCATGTGCTGACAAACATAAATGATGCAAAAACATTGAACTGCAGATTGAGCACAGCACAAAAGTACCCGTGATACAGTGTGCTTAGTATTATTTTGTGCTGCAGCTCCTGTAGCCATCTGTTAATGCTGGTCCTTGGCCAAGCCTCCCTGCAATCCAAGAAGCAAATTCCTGTTACTCAGATTGAAATGGCTGCATAATGAGCTGGTAAAAAACCCTTAATGCCTGAATGGGGAATGGACTAATTTGCATGGGGACATTCGAGCAAAACATATTTGCACAACTGTGTTAACACTTTTGGGACACTGTGGTCTTGGGCTGACTGTTTTCTGACCAATATCAAGGTAGAGACTGCACTTGGCCAGTGGTGCCGGGATAAGCAAAGTCAAAAGAAGTTCAGAAAATCCCACACTCACCGCCACAAAAGGACCACATAAAGACATGTCTTTTGATAAACGGAGCATTTTCAGAAATGTGTCAAGACATGTAATTTGTCTGTATTAGGCACCTTCATAAAGGATTTTGCACACCAATAAAACTTGTGAGCAGCAGTCATGTGGTGGTAATTGCAGGATTATCTAAACTTTTGCTGTTTTCTAACCAGTTTCTTTCCATTACTTGGCCAGAACGATATCGTGCTTTGTGACTATGCAAACCTAGTAGTGCTTTGTTTTGCACTGTGCTCTGTGAGAACATCTGTACATGCTCTGTTTACTCATAGTGTGCTTTGTGCTTGTACGAGTACTGTAAACGTCACTTGTGGAAGGGAATTTGAACAGTACTAATCCCGACCATTGAATATGGAGCACCTGGTCCATTAACTCTTTTGGGGATCTGTTATGCAATTCGTAGTTGTTATGCATGGTGTCTCGATTAAAATAAAATAAATGGGCTTGGTAACTATGCAGTACCACTACCTAGGAAGCAATACTAACCCACTATACCCCTTGATGGTACACTCCTTCCACTTTCCATACAAAGCTGTGACAATCCTCAACAATAAACGTATACACTAAATAATAACATGTACTCAAATAGTAATGCAACAAAAGAACAAAGGGTTTTAGCAGGCAAAACAGGAGTGGATGTAATCAAAACTACTAATAACTACAGTATTAGAACCTGTGGTCCTGAATGACTATCCTGTCTCACCAACACAGTGCTCAGTTAAATTATTCTGTTGGACTACTACCCCAATCTTCATCAAGACCAATATACAACACTAGTACATAGGGAGCTCCTAGGAAACTGACCAGAAAAGACTGGGCACCCAGGTGTTTGACTGGTGTAGGCTCCTTGTTATTGCACTTTATTTGCCATGTTTGGCACTCTAGAAAACAATAACTTAAACAAAAGATTTGCAATCCTGGCAAGGTGGCCAAGTCAATTAAACTGCAGCCCAGTCTATGGCCTGATCAAACTATCAGACTGGTATGTTGCAGGAGCCATAGGCCCTGATGTGTTGCTCATAGTCCTCTCAGTTGTTTAGTCTTCATTCCCAGCCATGTTCCTTCATGGATATACTGTCTCCATCCTACAGCTTTGGAACACTACTGTCCCAGAATTCTGGAGTACTACCAATGCATTTAATCTGATCATCACTGCTGGTTGCCCACTTACAGTGTGTTCCTCTCACAGATCAAATGGGCTCTCCCTTCATTGGACTGTAAGGTGGTTGGATGAATGCTGACTGCCAAGCTTACTGTCTGCAGTGCAATCTCCAAGGCAGAACCAGCTGGATGAATGGTGACTGTCAAGCTCACTGTCTGTAGTGCAATCCCAAAGGCAGCACTTACCCTGCAGTGTGACACCTAACTATGATGTAGCGTGGAGTCTTGCAGGGCTCTCTGACTCCAATTATTTTATCTAGGCCTCCCTGGCCTGTCTGTGAGCAAACAAATCTCTCCTTATCACTTGCTGTGGCTTAGCTGCAGGGTGGCTCCCCTTACATGTCAAATTTCTCAGCCACAGTAACATGCATTGTAAGTAGCTGCCTCCTCCTTCTTGGCTTTGAAAGCATAAGTCTCCTTCCAAAGTGTCTGTACAGCTTCTATTTCACACAAAGGGTACTGCAAGTCTGTCTCCTAGCTGAGTATCACACAGGCTCATGGTCTGCCTTGCTTCTCCTCTGTTTCTGGAAGACTGACTAAGTGATGCAAATTACCTGGGCAAAGAAGCAAGCAAACAGATTTCCAATCGTCTCATGTATCTCACCTGCGTGATGGCAAAAAAATCAATCTTGGGACTCACTCCTCCATGTATCCGGGACCTGCTCTGCCTGAACAATGACACTCGTACCACCAGAAGATCTGACCACCAACCTTTCCTTGTCCCTAGATGCCGGACTGCTCAGGGACAAAGATCTTTAACATACCGTGCCCCTACCTGGTACAATGCCCTTAACCTGCCTTCCCTATCCTCCAAGACATTGGGAGCTTTCAAATCCATACTTTACGCTCAACTCACAGCCTCCAGCTCCTGTGACTGCTTTGATTAAAGTCTCATCCCACTGAGTGCACTTACATTTGTTTCACTCAACCACCATGGTCTCCTCTTTGACAAAGACAACCTGAGTACCACTAACCTGGTTCTGTCTGCTCCTAAACTTCTTATTTCTCCCTCTCTTCCCTCTCAAGCTCTCCAATCCTATTTCCTTGCCCTTGACACTGCCTCTGAGTTCCTTTTTCTTTTCTGTACATACATGTTACTGTTTAAGTTGTGGCCTTGTTCAATGGCTTACTGACTGTTTGTAACACTGTCTACTATGTTTTTGTACTTAATGACGTGGAACTTCTGTAAAAGAGCCTTGGCTCAAAGGTATTAATTCCTAGAACAATAAACTTTAAACCATTGGTCAAGGCCTCTTGTCAGTCCCTGAGGAGAGTCTCTCTGGCTGCTATCTGATAAGCAGTCCTAGTCATAAAGGATTAATACGTCCTCCTGAGGCACATGAGCCCTTGGCAAAGGGCACCCTAAATGGTTGCATTCCAACCCTTTCTGCCATGCAGAGATTACGTCAGAGGTGGTAATGGTAGCAGCAGCCTACAGTCCTAAGTACTCAGCTTAAAAAGTGTTTTTTAAGTCTCCAGCACTCAGAGCCTACTATGGATCCTGTAACAGTGCTTGTGCAGCTTTGTGGTAGCTTCCAGTTAAGTCAATGGGCCTGTCAGGAGATGTTCTGATTTTTGTGAATGCTGCCTGCCTTCATTATAAACAGTCCTCTATGGCATGGCAGACATCAAAGGAAATTCAGTCCTCTTCATTTGTCCCCTGGTCCCTGACCACCAGCTCATGTCTGGGGAACCAGAGGGAGCACTACTGAAGGAAAACTGGTCTGTGGTTTTGAAGAGCTCATTAAGATAAGCTCCAAGACTGGGGCACTGTGCACTAGAAAATGCAATCAAGCAATAGCTTTTTTAAAGGGAGCAGAAGAAACTGAAAAAACAAACAAACTGTAAAACGTCTACCCATGTTTTTTTTTGGTCTCAAGACTATGGGTGTCGGGTAGAGCTGAACCAAATTTCCAATATCTCACTTCCACCAAACTCTGTGAAATTTTGTATTTCATGAAGTTGGTAACTCACAAAGGTTTTTGCCATAACCTTAAGGGGAATCAAATTCTGAAAGCCCATGAAATGTTCCTTCAAACAAGGTTTTGGGCGTACTGTACCTGTTGGTGTCATCAGTCTAAAGATATAATTCTAAATTATCCATGTACCACTATTTGGCATTAACGATTGTTCTTCTTGTTGATATTCTTCCTCTTGTACTTTTGCTGGTTGTGATTCTACTGCTACTGTTGTTATGGTAGCTGGATTTGGAGTTGGAGGAGCCACGACTGCATTTGCACTTGCTGCTTCACAATGTTTTTTTTTTTGGTTTTTGTTTGCCACTGTTTTTTTCTCTTAGCGTTACCTTGTCTTCCTCCTCTTCTTCTGCCCCACCCTTTCTTGCTGCTGCTGCTGTACTAGCAACTTCAGTGGCTTCATCATTTTCTTCCACTGCATCTGCTGTATTTGAATATGCTGCAGGCACATGCTATGGTGGAGGTGATATTGTTGTGGATATGGAGGTTGATGACGGTCTGCTAGTGACAATATTAAGCGGTGGTGCTTGTGGTGAGGAACATAAGCAGGAGCCAGATTTGGATGACCTGACTGTGGTGTTGGTAGTGCAGGTGGTGGCAGGCTTACCAGTGGTGGTGGTGGTGGTGGTGGTGGAGGTGGCAGTGGTGATAATGGAGGTGGGGCTGGGAGTAGTGATAGTCACTAGACTATGAGTAGATGAACTGTTACTTTGTGGCAGCACTTGCTTGTTGCAACAATGTCATTGGTGATACAGCTGTTTGGTGGCAGCATCAGTGGTGATTATTTATTTATTGAATTTTGTTGACCCGGTAGGCCCATTGAGACTAGAAGTCCCTTTTTCAGGGGTGACCGGGGGGGGAGGAGGGATGCAGATGGTAACAACTGAAATCAAACCAGATTAAGCTGTTGGTGGTACTGTTTTAGTGAATGGGGGAAATTTGGCCAGGACACCAGGGGCAATTCCCCTACTCTTTTCGAGAAGTGCCATGGGATCTTTAATATTCACCTGAACAACCACCAGAACATGCAGACGGGACCTCAGTTTAATGTCTCATCTGAAAGATGGCACCTCAGGAGTGCAGCATCCCCCTCATGCTGCACTGCAGTGTCAGTATTGGAATATTAACCCAAGTGCCTGGTGTGAGGATAGAACCCACAGCCTTCTGATCTCCAGGCCTCAGAGGCAAGTGTGCTACCTGCCGAGCCAATGACACTTGATGGCATCACTGTCAGAGTAACTGTGATGCAGGTTACGGTGATGGTGTTGTTGAAATGCCTGTGGATGTGTGAGGTTAATGACTTTGTAAACTGGTTTGTCATCAGTCATATGGACATTTGCATGGAATTCCTGTAGTTATCGCTAGTGCATTCAAGTCGTTTTTTCAAGATAGGGTTATACTGTGTTAGCCCACAAGAAAGCACATGAGAAACAGAAAGAGAACATTTTTGCTAGGTAAAGATAATAGCTTTATTAGGCTAACAGAAAGTAAAAGATTATTTAATTTAATTGAAATCTGTTGACCTAGAAGGCTCATTGAGACTAGAAGTCCCTTTTTCAGGGGCAATGTGTGTGTGTGTGTGTGTGTGTTGGGGGGGGGTGATACAGATAGCAACCAACTGAAATTGAACCAGATTAAGCTGCTGGTGGTAGTTTGTTTAGTGAATGGGGGAAATTTGGCCAGGACACCGGGGAAATTCCCCTACTCTTTTTCGAGAAGTGCCATGGGATCTTTAATGTCCACTTGAACAACCACCAGAACAGGCAGACAGGACCTCAGTTTAATGTCTCATCCAAAAGACAGCACCTCGGGAGTGCAGCATCCACCTCATGAAACACTGCAGTGTCAGTATTGGAATTTACCCCAAGTGTCTGGTGTGGGACTAGAACCCACAACCTTTCGGCCTCAGAGGCAAGTGTGCAACCTGCTGAGCCACTGACACACACTGTCAAGGCCTATAAGCTGAAGAAGAAGCTTAGAGCCTTAGAAAGCATGTATCTTTAACATTCATTAGCCTAATAAAAATATTATCTTTACTTAGCAAAAAGATTCCCTTTTTCTTTCTCTCAAGCTTTTTTCAAATTTCTTTGTGCTCTGTCAAGGATTCTCAAAACTTCATGACCACAAACATTTTGTATCTGAAATAATAAAGGCACAGGTGACACTTCTAAAAGCACATCTTGCATGAAATGCAAATAGCAGACACATTTGAACAGAGTAAGTTGTTTGTGAATACTGATGGCCTTTGCTTTTGTTTGCCCAATATGGCAAAGTTCTTTGTTCTCCTTGATGTTCTATAAGTTAGCCACAATTGACAGGAAATATTTTGGAAGAACTTAAACAACACACTTCTTATGGTACACCCGCCTAGGTGCTTCATCCTTTCCAATTTTACTTATCACTGTCTCACTGCATGCCTCAGAAACTTGCATTGACTCCTTAAACTTTTTGGGAGACTGGTTCTAAAAGCTGCAGATTTCTTTCAGAATATCGATAATTATTTCATCAAAAAATGACCCAGTGACTGCATCTTTAACTGCTAGCTCACAATGGTGAGAAATGTAATGCACAGTAATTAGATGAGGCATGGCCTGTCTAAGGTGTTGTTAAACAGAGATCACAACAGATGCCCTGTTGCCCACATACCCAACACCATGTTTTTCCATTGCTCTGAATGAAAACCAAATGAGAGGAAAATGCCATGTACTGTAGATTCTATTACATCTACTGTGTGTTTCAATTCTTCTAGTTTAATGAAATGTTGTCATAGGAATATCTTCTTGCAACATAATTACATATGTAATCTCCTTCTCTACTGTACTTCTACCTGAGGACATGTCTGACAGGATGGAGAAAAATTCAGCTTCATGCAGTTTTTGTTCTAGCTGTGATAATTCTTCAAGACCAATGTAATGGATGAAATCACAAGTAACTTTATCAGTGCAATACATTTATCATAATTTTGTTGCTCCATTTTTTACTTAAAGCTCTTTAATGCTGGGAGGAACATGAATGGAAGGACTTTAAAAAACAAATAGTATGCATTTTTGAAAAGTTCACACATTTTTGTTTGTTGTTCCTCATCCATGTGTCTGAAACCCTTAGCTAGCTGTCGTTGTGCAGTAGGTTTCTTATTAGCAGCATGATTCGGGCTGGAATATTTGTGTTCATCACTACTATAATGTACCTTGACTGAATATTTTTCACAGCAGCAGTTTCTTAGACAAAATTTGGTAATGTTTTCTTACCATACATTTCACAAAGAGAACACTATGTTATAGAAACTAAATGTTTTTCATTTAGTGCAAGACATCAAGTTAACCATGGGTAAGGCTGTATTTTATTCATGGAAAAAAGGGTACGATTTCATGGCGTTTGCATGGCAAATCTAAATAATTTCACGGATACATCACTAATTTCAAATTTCATTTCTACTTCAATAAATATAAACTAACAAGTTGCACAACTAAAAAAACAGCAGTTAAAATTGATTACAATCATTACAAACATTTAAAATCAGGTAAAAAATTGCATTTGTGCCACTAAACATACATTAATTATTTTGCTGCAGCATTGAATACATCTTTAGATTTTCAGGCTTTATACTACGTCGAATATCAGTCAACATAGAACCGTAATGAGAAAATGATCTCTCAACACTGGCACTATGGACAGGTATACTCAAACAGCTAGGAGCAATGCTTGACAAGTTTGGGAATCTTTCTTTACAGTCCTGCCAGAATCCAACAATATCTATGTTACAATATATGAAAGTGCTGCCTTGTATCTCTTGAATGTAGGATGTTAGCTCTGATCTTGCCTTTATATTTTCATCAAACAGAGGAATGCTATCACAAATTGCCACTTCTGTCATTGCAAGGTTTCGTGCCCTCGATGGATTAAAAATTCTAACTACAGCTAAAAATTTGGCAGCCGACTGATGAAATCTGCCACGTTCAGTCATGTAGTCTGTGATTTTATTTGAACAGTCAGATAAACATTTTTTAGTTTGTGAGTTAATGGCATTTTCTGACTTAATCTGAAGGAAGGTAGCAAAATCAAGCAGTTCATTATATACCAAGTGTGCTCTCACATCTTCACCCTCGTACTTTTCCAGCATATGAACTAAAGGAGGTGCGTTCTTGGCAATTTCTTTGATACCTGTGGTGGCCACAAAGTTCAGTATGTATCGATCCTGTGCATCAGTTGTCTCGACACATATAATTGAAATTGTTTCTGCCTCTAACACCTTCTTTTTTTACCTCAGCCACATGAAATGAATACACTTTTGGCAAATATTCTGAACGCAGCCACTGCGATGTAGGTATCAGTCCAACTGACTTTAAATTGGCTTCAAGGTAACGGTGTAGGCTGTGGTTATCTAGAGCATTCAAAGGAATATTAGCAGAGGTAAATGCTTCGACTAGATTGAACAGTGAAATTTTCCTGCTTTCCTGGTGTTCAGCTTTGGTATGAAACAGCTCTCGTACAGTTACCTGCTTCTCAGCTACAGCATTTTTGCTTACATCGAGTTTCCTTTTCTTGGCAACATGAGAGGAGGCTTCGAGGTGACGATCACAAGAGGCTTTTTGTTTATGGTCTACGGGTATATTGCAGGTTGAGCAAAATAAAATATCACCCAAAATGTGAAAGGTGCCTCTATCATACTGGGCGCAACTAAGTTTGGCATACACTTTACCGAGTTTAGAAGCAGAGGTAGGCTTTTGCGACAGAGACATTGTGTGGCATAGTGGAAAAATGGGCTACTACCTAACAATTTAAAACAGCTTGAGATCAAGAAACCAGTCACACAATTAAACAATTATGTTGTTAAGTGCTTAAGCAATCCGTGATTTCATAATGTTCTGCATAGATTAAGCAATTGGGAAATGACTGAATGATTCCAATGCTGTCATATTAAGTGTTTATGAGACAATTAACTAAATGTCAAGGTAATCAGGAGATGAAAGGAAGATAGTTATACCACTTTTGCTGAAATTCACGGAACCTGCCTATTTTCACGGTATCTGTGAATTTTGTGCATACTGTGAATTAATTACAGTCTTAACCATGGGTATGTCAATTTCCATCTCTATGCCGTGGAAAGAAGTGCTCAAGAATGATTAGCTGTTTTTTGTCATAATACTGCTGTGCCTGCTGCTACTGTAATGTTGCAAGTGCTTTTTTCCTTTTTTCAGGTAATCTCCACTAACGTCACAGTCACTGCTGCTGGGGCTGGGTCCAGGGCCTTACCACCACCAGTCCTGATTAGACAAATGGAAGGAAATAGAACACAGAGTTGTCTTCTTTGTGCATTTGCTGATTGTTGTTGTTGTCCCACTGGCAGGTGCAGCGCCACCACCCCTCCTCCCACCACAACTGCCACAAAGCTTAAACTTTATATTGATAGCATCTCTTCATCTTGCTCATCCTCCTGGCAGTCTGAAGAGGCTTCATCAATGACCAGCAGGGCAATGACCTATGTATCCAAGGAAAATGAAGATTTGAAATAATCAGTAATACTGTTTGACTCAGACTCCCTCTGGGAAGCAGCATTATCATTAGCACTTTTGCTAATACAACTGCTCTTTCTCCTGACATTATTAGTGCTGGTAGTGCAACTGCCAATGACTACTGCTCTGTCTCATACTGGAACTTGACTTCTTTGATGCTTGTTTACTACTGCACCTGAACTTGAAGAGGTCAAGGTGGTCATCCTAGATGCAGTAGTTGTAGATGAGTGTGTGCCACTGTCTAAATCTAAAAATCACACTTTGATCATTGTCATTTGTGTCACCCTCTGTTTGTGACAGCTGCTGTGCCTGCTGTGGAATGTTACTGATTGTTCTTGCTTTCAAGAAATCAAGACTGAATGAAGTCATTTGCTGGCATTTTTGCTCATCCTACTGCTCATCATTTCCATTCACTT
Source organism: Neoceratodus forsteri (assembly GCA_016271365.2). Taxonomy (NCBI): domain Eukaryota; kingdom Metazoa; phylum Chordata; order Ceratodontiformes; family Ceratodontidae; genus Neoceratodus; species Neoceratodus forsteri. Next base: position 875,917,319 of record CM028131.1, on the reverse strand, counting down.
CAGCACTTTTTTGGGAGGCATGTTGATTGATCGAAGTTGAGGACTGGAACTTGTGACAGATGTTGGATCGGAAAATGGATATCACATTTTTTGTCAAGTCAAGTGTCCCAGAGGTGTGTGAGCCCCTTGGCCCTTCAGCCGATGCTCTCACATCTATCTCTCTGTCTGCTCTGCTCTCATTAGTCTCTGCCCCTCTGTGTACTGTAGCTTGTATCACACCGAGTGAGTCATTCCATATGGGAGGGAGGTGTGAAAAGTGAGTTACGTTTGACACACAAAACTGTCTCAACCAGTTGTGTTGTCAGGTTGTCAACTTACTTTACACACACACAAAAAGTATTACCCCCTGCCCCCTCCTATGTAAGCCCCTGGCACCTTCACAGCCCCAACAATTAATTACAGAGTAAGTTTATGAAAAAAGTGATTGTTATAATTTTGAGTAGTAGTGAAATAAAATACAAAAGTGGTTGCCCATTCAAAGGGCAGCAATGATTGTCAGGGGTTTCTTGACCTAAGATGCAAGGAGAGCTGGGGAGGTTGGTGAGAGGGTACAGAAAGAGAGAGAAGTAGAGGGAGAATGTTAGAGGGGGATGGGAGTAGGGTGGGACTAGATGACACAGAGAATGAGTCATAGGTTGGGTGCTTGGGGATTGACCGAGGGGAATTGGAGGGAGTTGAAGTGGGTATTTAATGCATCGCAACCTGGAGCTTCCCCTCATTTCTGCTGAAAATTTTGGAGACTATCTGTTTTTTCAGCACATTGATCAGCTATTTGTTTTAGTTAAGGGTAAAAGGGTTTACTCAGGATCTGAATAGGTAAGAGGTAAAATTTGTATTAAATCTGGAGGTTTTTTCTAAAGTTTGGAGGTAATGTATTGAGTAGTTTTTAAAGATATTACAAAGACAGGTTTTGGTAGGGGTAAAAGTGATGGCAATTTGTCTTAAGAAGAAAGGATTATTTTGTCAAGTAATGCTGAAAAGGGTCTGTTACCCTACATGGCAGGGAGGGATTGTGAAGGGCGGCAAGCGCCGAGTTTTTAATGCAAAGTTACTGTGCCTACTTCGTTTAAAAAAAAAGCAATTTTGGTCTGTGGAGTGAGTGGGCACAAGAGGGGAACCATGGTAATGACCAATGCCCAAGCATTTGACAAGGCTTTGAGGATTGGGACCCATATGGAATGGATCAGAAATGTGAGCATTCCTTCACCTAGTCAGCGAACTGCAAGATCACATGGACTCAGTTTCATGGTACAGGGCATTTTTGGTTGCGGTTGCCAGAAAACCAGGATCTGGGGGCCTGAGAAACCATTTGGGAATTTTTTGTGCCTGGAGAGGATGGGCCCAGTTGGTCAGTAGGGGGACTCATGAGAGCGGGCCTGCACAAAACATTTTAAAAAAAGAAAAGAAAGTAGCAACAAGGTTGGAAATGGCTGCAGTCACAAAAGATTTTTTAGGGACAAAGGAAGCCAGAGAACAGAATAGGATAGGTTGGGATTTATGCCACAAGGCATTAGGCCTTACAAGAGCAGAAGCCACGAGGAGCTGATGGTGTCTGACGTCATGGCCATCTGCTATTTGAGAGGAACGAGTATGATAATCAGAGATATGAGTAGGCAATGTGAGGGGAAGGTTTTAAGAAAGATTTTGGTGTTTACCCAGTTTGTGCCCCATTTGAGAGGATGGTAGTTCATGTGGGCACCAGGTATGACAGACCATGGACCAAAAATTGGGGGAAGCAGATGGGTGGAAGACAAACAGAGAGAGATGACCAGTCCAGGATCCAACTGGCTGAGCTCCTCAGGAGACAGGAGAAGATCTGCGATAGGCCATGTGGGTTTTTGGTGTCCACAGGAGGCATTCTGGGGTGTTAGAGGCATCCAAAATAAAATAGAGAAGAGAGAGAGAGAGAGACAGAGAGAGAGAGAGGGGAAGGTTAGAACCTCCTTCCTAGTCAACAAAAGACTGAAAAAAAAAAAGGAAATACAGGCAAAATGGGAAGAGCTGAGTGGTACAAACATCATTTCCTGGGGCGGGGGGAACCTCACGGCAGGGGCTCACTGTCATGTTGCAGCCTGTATTTTATATCTATTGAGGGCGCATAGTGGGGCCATGGTTAGGACGATGAGCAGAGTAGTTGGTGGGTTTTGGATGCTGCTGAATTGGGGGCCAAAATGGGCCAACTGGGTGTCGGGCAGAGACCAGGACCAGAGGCAAAAAAAATAAAATTGGTTCTTGCTAAGTTGAGCAGCAAGCAGCTTTGCAGAGGGAAGGTTTTCCCAGTCACTCCCAGTGACCGGAAGGGTTAAGAGCAATGGCTTGGGGGATGGGTAACAATAAAGCAATTTTCCTAGCTGCAGCAGCTTGAAAAGATATGCAGGGTTTGTCAATCAAAGGAACTATGTATATAATACTACAGTAAACCGGAGGAGATAACAAAAGACTGGGGATGGGGCGGCCATGGGGTTATATAAAAAACTAAAAGAAAAATGAATACAAATTATTATAAGATATAATAATAATAATAATAAATACCAAGCATAAGGGGAACAAAAGGGAGAGTTGCCCCTTATACTACTGCCTGATTGTATCACATTGTATATTGTCTTTGTCCTTATCTCCCTTGTATATATTATATATAGTATACATATGCTAAACTTCTTGTAGTTTATTGTGTATATTTGCAAAACATCTCGTATTTTATTGTACCTTATTGCTATGCAGTCATTTATGTATTCTTGCTGTATTTTATCCACTTCCCTCTCCCCGTGTAGCACCTGTAAATGAGCTCCACCTCAAAGAGCCTTTCCTAGTTGTCAAACTTTTAACTAACTAAGTGGGGGATTAAAGGAGAGCTCAAGAAGAAGACAAAGGAATGAAGGTGGGCACAACTGAAGGGTTAATAGTATGAGGAGGATGAAAAAGATAGAGGTAAGGGGAATGAAAATGAAGAGAAAGGAGGATGAGGAAGAGGGGAAAAGTGCCCAAGGAAGTTGGTGAATGACGAACCATAGCCAAGCACTTCCAAGGGTAAGGATCCACAGACAGATTTGACTGTGGATGGGAGTCTAAAGGACTATCTGGTGGCCTAATAGAAGAAAGGGGTGAGAAAGGGTTAGAGGAAATGGAAAAGGCATTTCTAGAACTGAAGAGAAAAGGGACTGCAGGGCAGGGCAGCATGGAGTCAGAGGATGGGGGAGAGGAACCTATGGTGGGTGCTTTCCATGTATGACCTTGGGGGACCATGTCCCACAAGCTATCAAAGGAAACAATCTGGATGCAGGAGTACATGGGCATGTTCTCACTGACAGACAGGGATGCAGTGAAGAGGTACGTAGAGCAGGAATCAGTGGAAAGGTCGGTGATGGTGGTGGCATTAGCCATAGTCAGTAAACTCACTGAGAAGAAGGGATATTGGGGGAAAACATTCAAAGTATGGATAGCAGGTTTCACGTATTTCAGTACCATACTGCTTCAGAAGCATCCCGAGTAGGCTATCCCTTTGATGTATTCTGCTACAATTAGGGATGCCTATAAGGCAATACGGGGTTATAGCTGGCTGCTGTATGATGAAAGATTCTGGTAGCTGATGGCAGCCCAAGGTGATGTTAGGTGGGATGCTACGCATGCAGTCCTATGGATAGGAATGCTAACCGGCCAAGGGAGTAATTTCTTTGAAGAGGCTAAGGGAGGCATGGGGCTTGGGGTGAAAACATGTTGAGGATATAATAAGGTCACTTTCAGTTGAGCGAACTGCAAATTTAAGCACATATGCTCAAAATGCACGGGGCAGCACCCAGTTTCCAGGTGCAGGAGCGTGGGGGATAGAGCAGGGTTTCAACAATACACAGGGCTGCCATTTCAGAATAACTCATGGGGAGCAAGAGGTGGGGGGGAATCTGGGAGGAAGGGGTAGAGGTTTCAGGGGTAGAGGTGCTTTCAGTACCAGGGCAGGGGAGCAGTGAGTTAGGGGATCAAGGGGCACACACGGGGGGGGGGTTCGGCTTAGCATGTTCATCGATAAGACTGGACATGCTGTGGGCCTGGACAGAGGGGTACATGGACGATTCAGCCAATTAGAGGTTAAGGGCAGGTTTCACATGAGACTTCAGTTTACATTATGAAGGAGTGAGAAAAAGTATGTTGGCTAAGAAATTGAGGTCTATAAAAGGTATGGAGGATGTGGTTAGGAGAAAGATAAAGAAGGAAATAATGGCGGGTAGAGTCGATGGACCATTCCTGGACCCCCCCCCCATGGTTGTTTCACCAGGTGTCCCCAGTGGGACTGGTGCCCAAGAAAAAGCCAGGAGAATTCAGGCTTATACATGACCTTTCCTACCCTGAGGGAGGGTCAGTAAACTATGCAGTCCAGGACAAGGACAGAGTGGTGTCATATGCCATGCTGGATCAAGCGGTAGAGCTGATCAGAGCAGTGGGTGGGTCATGGTTGGCAAAAACAGACATCACATTGGCATTCTAGTTGCTACCAGTTAGGGCAGAGGACTGGGACTTACTGGGCTTCAAGTTCAATGAGAAGTATTATTTTGACAATGCTATGCCAATGGGGTGTACAGCCTTTGAGGCATCCAGCATGTGGTTAAAGTGGGTTTTTGGCAATAGGTATGGGCATAAAGCGGTGGTCCACTACTTGGACAATTTTCTCCTCATAGAGGAAGGGGAAGGGGGCATGGGAAAAATGTTGAAGGAATTTCAGTCTATGTGCCATGCTCTGGGGGTACCTTTGGCAGAGGACAACATAGAAGGGCCCACATGAAAATCTGAGTTCTTGGACATAGAGGTGGACACAGTGGCAGGGGTATTCTGCCTCTCGACAGACAAAATTACAAGATTTAAGGGGCTCTTAGTGGCAGTAAAAAGCAGGAGAACGGTGTGGCTAGTGCAGCAGCTCTTAGGGCACTTAAATTTTGCATGCTGGGAAGTGTCTCCAGGGGTTTTTATGTGCAGGCTGGCTAGGACCACCAGCAGAGCCAGTCTGCCATATCACTGGGTGGACATCTCAAAAGGGGTCAGACAAAACTTGGAGGTATGGGAACAGTTCTTGAAGGATTACAATGGGGTGACTTTTTGGCAGGATGATTGGGTGTTTAACATAGAACTGGAGCTGTACACGGATGCAGCAGGGACTTTGAGCATATTTTAACGGGGAAATTATGTTGGAGAGCTGTCCGCAGAGATGGGTTGAGGAAGATCTACTAAAGGATATAACATTCTTAGAGATCTTTCCCATCTGGGTAGCAGTTACATTCTGGGAGAAGCAATGTAGAAATAAAAAGATTATATTTTGGTGCAATAACAAGGTGGTAGTCGAGATACTGGACTAGCAGAGGGGCTTCACCAGAATCTGTCCTTCAAAGTTAAACACATAGAGGGCATTCATAATGAGGTGGCTGATAGTCTTTTCCTTCCTCAGTTAAACAGGTTCAGGGCATTGGTGCCCAGAAGGTAGACCAGGAGGATGGCAATCCCACCACAGTTGTGGGAGATTGGATGGAGAGAGCCAGACTGCTGTATCAGAGGTCTTGGTCCAAAAACATGCTGAGGGCATATGAGGGGGCATGGAAGGTGTTTCAGGAGTTACGGCAACAGAAAGAATTTGAGATAAGTGGGCCAGTCACAGAAAGCCAGGTTATGAGATTCATAGTACAAAAATGGGACAAAGGGATGAGACATTCTACAATGGAAATTTACTTAGCTGGCATAGGGGTAGTACTGCTGAATTTGAACTGCACTCACTGTTTTAGCACTTAGCATTGTATGTTGATTTCTTGTTTACCTGTATGTACTTTGTCCTTTTTGTTATGTATCTACTGACTTGGAACCTTTGTAAACAAGCCTTTGGCTCAAAGGTATTAATCCTAAATGAAATAAATACATTTTTAAAAAATGTAAGGCAAGAGGATGGGAGGAACCCAACAGAGCACCAGTAATGAGGAGAATGATGCAAGGGTGGCAGAGGATAAAAGGGAAGCTGGTGGACCACAGGAGACCAATAGAGGAGGCACTCCTGGATAAGCTGTTAGGAAGTTTAAAGAGCATCTGCAGCTCGGCATATGAGGTGTCATTATTTAGGGCCATATTCTTGGTTATGCAGTGGGGGGCCTTTAGGGTCACTGAGGTGATGGTTAGCACTAGGAAGGACACACGTGGGGGCTTGAGATGGGAGAACATACAGTAGGGTGCACAGGAAGTAGTGGTCAATTTGAAACGATCCAAGACAGATCACGCAGGAAGGGGGAAAAAGGTCAGGTTGCCCAGGGCCCCCACAGAAGGGAACTGTGCTGTCTGGGCCTTGGAGGCATATAGAAAGTCAGGACCAACAATGACCAATGCCCTGTTCATTCATGGGAACAGGTCAGCGGGGTCTGCATACCAGGTTATGGTGGTAGTGAAGAAAGGGATGGCTTTCCTTGGTGAAGATGCTGTGAGGCTCTTCTCACACTCATTTAGGATTGTAGCTGCCACAGAAGTGGTGGTACAGGGGGAGACGGGAAGGAAATTAAGAAATGAAGGAGATTAAAATTGGCCTGTTACAAGAGGTATATTTGAAAATAGAGTGATTACGTGGTTTGTTTTTGTTTCCAGATGCCGGGCATAAGCAGATGGTATGGATTGTGGGACACTCGTTCATTCATTGGGCAGAAAAGTGAGCACAAAGGTCGTCCAGTGGGAGACAACTACAGAGGGCAGCCGAGTCTGTCAAACTACATTGGAAAGGAGTGAGGGACATGTGATGGGGACAGCTATTGATACTTTTGAAGGAGCAAAAACTCAGAGCACAAAAACTGGACTTATTAATATTGTATTTGGAAGGTAATGAATTGGAGAAGTGACAGTGGGTGGAGCTTCTCTTGGAAGCCAAGAAGGATATCGAGTTGATCAAGGCATGGTGTCCAGGGATACAAAAAGCATGGTCAAATGTTATCACAAGAAGGATGTGGAGATAGGCCAGGGATACCAAGGCCGTTGAGAAGGTGAGAAAATGATTTAATAGGAGGATGACTGCATTCATGAGGGAGATTGATGGTATATATATAGGACATGACATTGCATACAACAGCCCTGGGGATGACAGGCCTGATGGGTACACTTGTCAGATGTGGGGATAGCACTATTTAATGGAAAGCTAGATGAGGCCATAGAAAAGTAAGAAAGGAGTTGAAGGGTCTTTTGAGGGGAAGCGCATTGTCCATGGCAAAGCCGGAGATGCGCTAGTGGAACTGGTGGGGGGTAGGAAGGGAGACACACTGGGAAGGGGTTAAGGGAAATGCGGGAGGGGAAAGGTGCCAGGCACAGACTATCACCCCGGGGGGTCAGAGGGGGCATTGGGTGCAACACCCGAGCCCATAAACAGATGAAGGAAAAGAAGAGATTATGGATGAGAGGGCATCGGGTTACGCATTCTGGCCCTAGAAGAAACCCACAAGACAAGGACTGTTAATGATGTAGTTATAGACAAGGAATGATTGTTAAGGATGGTCTGGATAAAAATTATGGAATTGAAGGATGTGTAAAAAGAAAGGAACAATGTTTAATAATTGTGAATATGTAAATAAATAAGCCAATTGAGCACCCAAGACACTGTGTGTGAGTTTCATTCCAAGGGGGAAATCCCATTACGATTTCTCTTTTAGGACTGTCTAGTCTTATTTTTATGACAGCATTACTATTAACCAAGTGCTGTGACTCCCAGATGTCCCCCCACCTCATCAAAGTCCAAACTTTTCCAGTCCCTGAAGTTACTTAGAAAATACACTTTTTGTCTTACACACACACACACACACACACACACACACACACACACACTATTACAGTGGTTGCCCCCCAAAGAAAGGTAAGTGGCCAATAGTGTTGGCCACTTACCAGACAGCACACACAATACATTGGTACAGTTTCTTATTAGGTTGGTGGCTGGTTTAATTTGCCTGCCTAGTGCCTGGAAATCAGTCAAACTGCCTGACAGGACAATGGTAATCTTATGCCCCTGGAAGTCCTGCAGCTCAGTACAGTCATCATCATTCATTAGGAATTGCCAGTGCCACCCATGACATCATCAACAGCAGCAGTATTAGTTAGGTATTATTTATTATGTAGGTAACCTTTAGTCTTTTGCTTTTCTGTTTTGCGTTTTAAGTAAATAAATTCCTTATGTGTCTTGTATTTCTTTTCCTTAGGTATAGTGTGCCTTGCATCATAGTCTGGTCTGTTGTGACCATCTTCTTCCATCCTCACTAGACCTACAGTAGGCTACACATACCTCTGAACTGTTGCTACACCACTAACTGCTAAGTGTCATTGTACACGCCTCTCTCCACATCAGCTCTGCTTGCCTCCCCCATATGAAGTCACAACTTCCTGACACCATGCTATACTTCTTTTTCAGTCTTTTTTTCTGTTTTTCATTCACCTCAGTTTGTCTGCTGCTCTGCTACTCCTGGCCAATGGCCTGCCACTCCCACCCCCCCCCACAAGGTGCCTCCAATCCTCTCCTATTATCATTTTTTTTACAGGATAATCATCCTTTGCTGTGTTCTTCAGACTCACTCCCAATCAAAATAACACTCCCGATGCTCAGTACTTACTGCTTACACTGCTGCAGCCCTCTGCTCAGCCTTACTTAGCCATTACCTTACTAACCCTGCCTGGGTTGCTCTTTATGTGTGCCCTGCTGCTGTTGAATGACGAACATCCACTCTTCTCCACCCTGCAGCTAGTGAGTGAGATGATCATTGGCAGACTTGCTGACTGCCATTCTGAACTGGCCAGTCAGCACCTGTCTGTTGGGAGAAGAGGGGTAGGGGGACCAAGAGAATAGTAGGGGAGCGTGTACTTCTGGAACTGGGGAGGATGGGGCTAACCATGCAGGAGGAAAAGGGAGGGGGGCAGCAAAGAAAAATTAAAGTCACAGCTACCCATTACTTGCCCAGATTTTAAACTTGCCAGACTGGAATTTCGTGTTGCTAACTGCCACTTGCCAGTGCAAAATTCAAGCCTACATGTTTATGGATACACACTACACTTGTGGCATGCATTACATTTTTCGTGAAGTTTACAAAGCCATTTTATAGTGTAGATAATTTCCATTTAAGAATAATTTTGATACTAATATTCATGAACCTTATGTGGGTAAATTTTTATTTGCTGTTGTGAATGTCACACAAATGAAGTCAACACTACAACAAGTACCAGCTCTGGGTTTTAGCAAGGCTATGCCGTAGCAGTTTACCCCCCCCCCAATTAATATACACATTTTTAACTATTATAAGTATACAAAGTTTTTGCCAGCTGTAATTCATTTTCTGTCAACACTACAAAACTTCAAAAGAAGTAGTAAGTCAAGTAACCCCCCCTCCCCTTTCCATATCAGAACCAGTGTTCCACAAGGTTTTGTCATGGGCTCCATTACGTTCTCACATTACCTTAATCTCCTTAAGGCCCATGTCCACTCATACTTTCACATGTATGCAGATGAAATTATACAATTCATCAGTGTACTCTTGGAGAAGAAGCTGGAAATGATGCTCAAGGGGGACTTTGCTATTGTTCAGTGCTGGTTGCAAGCAAACCAGCTTACTCTGAATGCTAAAATTGGTCTCTATGACCTTGGTAATCAGACAGAGGAATGCCAGGTTCAGCTCTTCCCTAAGTCAGCAAGAACCTAAATAGTTGCCTGCTGGGTGACATCCCCTTCAGACCAGAATTCAGTTTAAAGTGCTTAAGACATAAATGGCACACGATGAGTGTTTTTTCAGCCATACCATTTTGCATTCTCCCAGAAGCATCAATTCTGCAGACTTAGAACATAATTTTATTTTTTATACTCTATATCCCCAGCTACTTAGCAAACCATATTATTATGTACACAAATCAAGACAGTAAGGCTTTGCAATGTTGTAAACATTTAACAAAAAAATACATTATGTATTACATTTGAACTATGACTTGCACTTACAGTATGAGATGTCCTATATCACTAGAAATACAGTCAACACTATAACAAATACCAGCTGTGGGTTTTAGCAAGGCTATTCAGTAGCAGCATATCCCCCAATTAATACACACATTTTAACTATTAGAAGTACACAAAATGATAGCCACCTGTTCTGGCAGCAGGTGTTGGAGGACCGCTCTAAAATTGTCGGTAGACCCTTGTCAGTTGCTCAGCAGACCCTGGTGCTGGGAGATGTCTCTACCCTGGGCCCACTGTCTGCATCCTCTAAGGCCTGGGTGTTGGTGGCTATCATGGAAGCCAAGAGGTCTATACTGATGAAATGGAGGTTGCCTACCCCTCCTACGATCACTTGCTGGTGGGTAGCAATGATGCAGCTGGCTACTTTTGAAAGGCTCTCTGCTATTGGGAAAGGTCATCTCTCCAGATTTCACAAGAAATGGGACGCGTATTTGCATTCGCATATTTGTGTGGTTCCACCCCCCCAAAACCCGCCGATAGTTTAAACTGTGATGTCTCTTCTCCTCCTTTAATAGTCTTGACTTCATATTTTTCTCTTACTCAAGCAATGGCTGCCTAGTGTCAGGTGTAGATTATGCAGTCTCCTTGCATTGTCCAGGCCACTGTCAAACTGTCCTTACTTCCTACCTTGGCATTATATGCTTCAGATCTACATTCTGAGAAGATTTGGATGGTCGGACTAATAAGGAAAAATATGAAGACCCTGGCCCAGGTCATTTAAGTTCATTCTATGAGCAGTTAGTCCCTGGAGATTTCCTTGGTTGCCAATGGTACTAACCTTAAATACCGCCTGGTATATATAGATATGGTTCATAGTTGCATGATCTTAATGTAAGGCTATGTGATGTATAAAGGAGTTAGCTAGAAAGATGTAAACTTCCTGGCAGATGTTGCTACGAGATATCCCAATCATGTGTGTATGGTATTCTTGCTCATAAGCATGCTTGTGGTATTTATGTTTACATGTATGAGGCATGCCTGAGTGCTTCTACCTTGGTTGGATGTACTTGAAAAACTAATAAAATCTTATATGATAAAAAAAATGATAGCCACCAATAAAGTATATGATTATCCATGTTCTGTCAGCACCACAAAACCTTGTAAGCAGTAAGGGGAGTAACCAACTCTCCCGTCTCCAAATCAGGTCCGGTATTACATAATGTTTTGTCATGGGCCCCCGAATGGACATACTTTACCTTAACGTCCTCCTCAAGGCCTGTGTGCACTCATACATTCATACGTATGCAGATGAAATGATGCATTTCATCAGTGTACTCTTCGGAGAAGAAGTTGGAAGTGACGCACAAGGGGGATCTTGCTATTGTTCAGTGCTGGTTCCAAGCAACCCAGCTTACTCAAAACATTAAAACCAGTCTCTATGACCTTGGGAAGCAGACAGATAGGTCAGTTTCCACTCTGCCCCAGTCTTCAAAGAAACCTGGATGACTCCCTTTGGAATGAGATCCCCTTTAGAACACAAATCAATTTATAAAACTTAAGCTGTTATATCCATTAGTATCCAATCCAAAAACACACCACGACAGAAATCCTTGCCACCAAATTTCCTCTGATTTACTATACCTGATCCATACCACAATTATATTTCTTATCCAAATTCTAGAACAACCTATGGTATACAGCTCAGATTAAGCCATTTAGTGTTCCTTTTACTACTTATCCATTTCTGTTTGTTTCTTGTTTAAAATCTCGTCTGCTTCTTTGCCTTTATCAGCTGGTGCAATTTATCTGTGAGTTTAGGCATAATACATAGTAACAGTAATTTAAGGTCAGAAAATACTCTAGTTCCATTAGTTCTACCCCATCCTCTTAAGTAGAGAGCAACATACAGTATATGCAGTGCAAATGTACTAATTTATTGGGATTCCCCACCAACCCTTTTACAGAACTCATGATACTCTGTGATTTCCATGGTAAACAGAACTTTGTCCAGTCTTACCTTAAAGATCTGTACTTAGCATACTGTTTTCATGTTAACAGTTGTCACTAGTAAGCTGTTCCATAGGTTCACTAGTCTCTGGGGAAGAAGTATCTCTTAACCTTACCCAAAATGTACCACCTTTTAGCTTCAGGGTGTGTCACTGCATCCTGTTGGAGCACACTAGAAAAAACATCTCTATTCCACCATGTTGAAACCAGTCATTACACAGAACACTGTGAATATGTCCCCGTAAGCCTCCTTTTCTTTAGGGTGAACATTATAACTGCTTCCAGTCTCTCCTCATAGCATTTGTCAACCTTTCCCTTGATTATTTTGCTAGCCCTGAGTTGCATGTAGGGGTGGGCGAAAGTTGTGAATTCCACTTTCATGGAACATCCGTGATATTTCAGAAATTTTGCGGAAATTTCATAACTTTCACCATTGGCGAAACTGGGATTTTCCATGGATTTTTGCTGGGTTCCGTGGACTTTTTTGTGAACTGCAAAAAACTGCATATAAACTGTAGAATTTATTCTATCCACAGTTTAATGAACTGTCAGTGAATGAGCATGTTGTCATTCATTGGCAGTTCAGTGGGCCACCGGTAGTGGAGGAGAGAGGAGGGCTGTACTACTGGCCCACTCATGGACAGAGTGGGGGTGGAGTGGGGTGGGGGCAGATGAACTCTCAGGGTGGGGGGGTCACTAGACACCAGGGAATTGGAATTACTTTTTTTATATGGGATCGGAGATGGGGTCCACTAGACACCAGGGAATACTGGGAATAGAGGGGGGATGAGTCGGTGGACTGCCAGCTGTTTTTTCGTTGATTAAGGGAAGCCAGGATAGGGAGGGGGGTCCACTAGACACCAGGGAAATGAAATGTTTTGGAGGGCCATGATCAGTTAGTGGGGGGCCATTAGACACCAGGGAGGGATCAGAGTGTTTTTTCTTCTTTCTTCATGGACCCACGGGCCATGATTCCTGGGTGGGGGGGATGGCAGGGATCAGGGATTTTTTACTTGGGACCCACGATTGGTGGGTGAGGGGGGCATTAGACACCAGGAAGGTCAGAGGGAGGGATTGGAGTTTTTATTTATTTATTTATTGGGACCCCTGATTAGCAGGTGGTGGATTAATGAATTAAACTGTGGTTAAAAAAGCCTCAGAACTGACTACTGGCAGTGATCCATTCTGCAGATTTTTTTCTCTGCAGTTTAATAAATTAACCCCACAGTCTGTATATTTAGTCCGCAGTTTTAAGATGGAATCTCCGAAAAAGTTGAAAGTTGGGCCAAGTAGTCCTTATCTGCAGTCAAAGGCTATGTTTTCTATGTTTCAAAATGATTTCTGAACTTTCGCGGAAACGAAATTCACACTTTTGAGGAAATTCCGCCAGTGGATTTTTTTCCACACCCCTAGTTGCACGCTTTTGACTGCTTCAGTGTCTTTTTTGTATTGGGTAGCACAGAACTGCACACTGTACTCCATGCAGAGCTTGATCAGAGCCTGGTAAAGTAGCAGTACTACTTAAGCAATAACGACAGAGCTGGTAGTCGTTTCCTGGTGATTAATGACTGAGTGGGGAGTTGGGTGGCCCAAGATGCAGCTGAAGGCCACCACCCACCACAAGGTCCTTAATCCTCAGGAAAAGACTGCTGGTGATGTTGTTATTGCTATTATAAGGCTAATTCAACTACAGTTTTTGAATTTTTACCCACTATTGTACTTGTTTTTCTTTTCAGAGCTGGCAGAGTGGGCGCGCAACCTTTCTGATGTCCTACATAGGGCAAGCATCATTAACTCATGTCATCATGACATCTGTCCATGTCCACTGAGCTGGTTTGAAGTAGCACAGCGGCATCTATTGTAGGTGGAGATCGGTGGTTATACTTGGCCATTTAATTTTTTTATTATTGTGGAGAAATCGGCTGCATTTTATGGAGTGTATTTTGTCTGCTTTGAGTTTGCTAGATGGGGAAAGCAAATCATCACTACACTCAAGCAACCATGCCACTGCATTTAGTAAAAAAAAGAATAAATGCTAACATTTATTAGAAGAAATAAAATGCAGTGGTATTGTTGCTCCAGTGTAAATGATTATCTGTTTTCACTATACTGCAAACCTAAGGCAGATTGAACACAGTCATACCATGCAAAGCTGTGACAAGGGAATTTGAGCTGACAGGCAAATCTGTCTCTCTGTGTGGTCTCGGTGGTGCATTCTAATACAGTGTGGTTATGTGAGGTGGTCGCTCATGACATGATTACATCTGTATTAGTCATTAACTAACCATTAAAAATTGATCCAGTAACCAATCAGTGAGCATAACTTGCTTATTAATAGTTAATTAGCCCTATAATATCCCTTTTTTACTGATCACCCCCCTTTTCATTGCTTCAGCAATCTTCTCATCTTCTTAGCAGCTGCACACTGCTCATCATGCGTTAGTCCATTCCCCAGGTCCTGTACCTCCTCAGCTACAAGAAGAAAAGCTCCACACCATGTCCAGATCCTTCCTTTTGCATATCATCTAAGATTCCAGGAGTATGACCAAATGTCCAGCCTATTTAGCTCCTCCTGAAGTTTAGCCCCATCCTTTAGGGAGTCTGCCACCCTGGCCAACTTAGTATTTCCAGTGAAGAAAAGCAGTCTGCTGGAGACTTGTTTGCAGATCATTGATGAAAATGTTGAAAAGCAATGGCCCCAGTACCAATGCTTGAGGGACATCACTGAAGTGGTGCCCATCAATGACAAGACTCTGCTTCCTGTTGCCAAGCTAGTCAGCAATCCACCTTCTAAATGTCTTATATATACCACTCTGGTGTACTTTGAAAAGAAGCTTATCATGCAGTACAGTATATATGGCATGGTTATGTCCAAGTCGACAGTGCTTATGTCACTGCTCCTGTCCACCTTCCTAATCAACCACTCCAAGAAAGTGATCAAGTTGGTTATGCATGACACATCCCTCATAAAACTATGCTGAGAGGAAGTGGGAATCTTGGCCTCAGTCAAGTAGTCCATTATTCTGTCCTTAGTTATGTACTCCAGGATCATGCCCAACATTGATTTCAGGCTTAATAATATATTGCTGTCTGGGTCTTACCTAGCACTCTTCCTAATTATGTGGACAAACTGTCCCCTTTCCAGTCCTCTGGTACCACACCTGTACAGACAGACTCATGAAAAAATACTGCATACGGCCCTACCAGTGGTAACTTTATCTCCACTATGAACCTGGTGTAATGCATCTGCCCCTTGGGATTTACTTGGCTTAATCTTTGGCAGGTAGTCCGCTACCATGGTTGTTGTGATGTCCACAGGTTACATCATGGTTACATGTGAAGAGCAAAAGGGGAACAAGCACTGTCTCACAAAAAGATACGAACACACGAACATACGAAAATGCCAGCAGAAATAGGCCTCACTGTCTAGTGAGTCTGCCCAATTGTGCAGCTAGCCCCTCAACTTGCAGCTGCCCCACCCTCCCCACCTCTCTTCATCCTTACCCACCCTCATTCTGTCCCCTCATCCCTTCTTAAAACCACCCACCATTCTACAGGATACCACCTCCTCGGGCACAGCATTCCATTTGTCTACCACCCATTCTGTGAAAAAATGTCTCCTGATTTCCATCCAGAATCTTCCTCCTTCCAATCTCAGCTGGTGCCCTCTCATATACCTCCCTCTTCTAATCTGAAAAATCCCTTCTGTATCAGTCTTATTTATCCTTTTTAATTATTTAAAGGTTTCGGTCATATCCCCCTATTGCTCCTCTCCTCCAGGGAGTACATGTTCAGCTTGCCCAGCCTATCCTCGTAGGACTTTCCCTCCAATCCCTGGATCATCTTTGTCACCTTTCACTGCACCCCCTCCAACAATCTGACATCCTTCTTCAGGAATGGTCGCCAATACTGCATGCAGTATTCCAGGTGCAGCCTGACCAGCGACCTGTACAGGGGAAGGATCATCTCCCTATTTCTGGGGTAGATTCCCCTTGCTATACACCCCAGCATCTTGTTGGCCTTTGCTGCCACCTTTCTGCACTGAGCTGAGTTGTTCATACTCTGTTATAAGCACCTCTAGATCCCTTTCCTCCTCGGTGCTTTCCAACTGTACCCCTCCCAGCTGATAGCTCCTCCACTGGTTCCAAGCCCCAAAGTGCAGTACCTTGCACTTCTTGGTGTTGAACCCCAACTGCCATGTTTCTGACCATACCTGCAGTTGATCAGATCTTCCTGCAGCCTCCTCCAACCTTCAATGTCATCTACCACAGTGCCCATCTTCGTAACATCTGCAAACAGACTGATCTTACTCTGGATCTCGAGTGATACATCAGCTATGAATATCCTAAACAGCACTGGTCCCAGTTCCCCCCCACTGCCTCCCTTTGCTGCCTTCCATTGAGCCAGTTATTGATCCATTTGGGCATCCTTGTTCCCACCCTTATATACTCCAGTTTCCCCTGCAGCCTCTCAGGCAGCACAGAATCAAAGGCCTTGCTGAAGACTAAATATAGGACATCCACTGCATGGCCCTTGTTCAGCTCCCTGGTCACCCAGTCATAGTACTCAATTAGGTTTCTCTGGCAGGATCTGCCTGAGAGAAACCCATGCTGTTGATTGTCTCGGAGTCCATTATCCTCCAAAAAGGTCACCAGCTTTTCTTTTAGGATTATCTCCATGAGCTTACCCACAATTGGTATGAGGCTCCCTGGTCTATAGTTGCCTGGTTCATCCTTAGGGCCACTTTTGTGAATGAGCACCACATGGGCCATCCTTCAGTCCTGTGGTAAGCATCCTGTGTCCAGAGAGGTACTGAACAGGTCAGCCAGTGGTTCTGCCAGGATCTTCTCTAGTTCCTTGAGTACCCTAGGGTGACTGTCGTCTGGTTCCAGTGCCTTGTCCACATTTAGTGCCCTTAATCCTTCTAGGACACTGTACCCTGTAATCCCTATATCAGTCACCCCCCCCAACAGCCGACTCCACCCCTCCCTTGTTGTATCTGCTTTTCTCCTCCGTGAACACAGAACAGAAGTATTTATTTAGTGCATCTACCTGATCCACTCCCTTCTCCACCTACCCTCCATCCTTCCTAATCCTCACAATTTGTCTTTGTTCTTCCTTCTCTCACTTGTGTATCTGAAGAAGTCCTTTTCTCCATCCTTAATACCCTGTGCCAGTCTCAGTTCTCTTGAAGCCTTGGCCGTTCTGACTAGCCTGGTAACCTCCCTGGACTCATACTAATCCTTGTCATCTTTCCCTCCCGATTTCTTGAGTCTCCAAAATGCTTTTCTCTTGGTCCTCACCCCCTCCATAACCTCTTGAGTCAACCAACTGGGCTTCTTTGCCATTCCTTTCTTACTCGTGTCCTTGAACATGTCCCAGTAGCCTCCACAAGCCCTTTTTTAATGATGTCACACATTTGACTAGCATCCATGCTTGGTTGAATTCTCGCCAGATGCCTACTCAAAATTTCCCCATCTTTTTAAAGTCCACCCCCTTAAATTCAATCACCCTGGTTCCCGTACCTCCTGTTTCCCTACCCATATTAAGCATGAACTACACCGAGTGGTGGTCACTCCCAGCCAGAGGGTCCTCTATCCCCAGATCCCTTACAGCCTCCCCATTTCATAGTACCAGGTCCAGAGTGTTTCCCAGTCTAGTCAGCTCATGGACCAACTGCACCAGGAAGCTGTCCTGAAATGCTTCTAATATGACCTGCCCCTTCGCACTCATGGTAGCTAGGGTGCTCCACTCCACCCCAGGCAGGTTGAAGTCCCCCACCACCACTGTGTTCCCCTTCCTACAGACCCTTCTAATTTGCTCAGCTAATTCTTTATCTAGGTCATATCCTTCAGCTGGTGGTCTGTATACTACCCCCATCCTCAGTGTACTACCTTTAGGGCCTTGAAACTGCATCCATAGGGCCTGTATTCTGCCTTCCTCCCCCTCCTCCCTGATACACCTTGTCCCCTCCCATACCATAGATTACCACATCCCCACCTTTCCCCTTATCCCTATCATTCCTGAATATCCTATACCCTGGAATCCCCATATCCCAGTCCTGGTACTCGGTGGCTCACGTTTCCATGATGGTCACAATGTCCACCCTCTGTACTGCCCAGAGGGCCTGCAACTCAACCGACTTGTTACCGAGGCTTCTTGTGTTCAGTGAGACCACTCTCCAACCTGTTTCCCTCTCTACCCCTTTCTGCTTTTCCCTGATCCTAATCCCCCCAGTGCTGCTACCCCGATTCATTCTTCTTTAGCTTAGGGGTTAAGCTTGTTTTTTCCCCTCCATGGGATCTCTGCCTACCAGCTGTCCACTCGCCACCCCCTACCTAGTTTAAATCCACCTTTGCTGCTATGTACCCACCTATCTTCTGCTTTAATACCCCCTTCCCCTCCTGCTCAAGTGTAGCCTGTCCCCTGCATATAGATTATTATTGTCCCAGGTTCTGCCCCAACAACCCACCAACCCATACCCCATGGATCAACACCATTCCCCCAGCCTTGTATTGAACTCCCCAATCCTCTCTTTTCTCGCTGTAATTGTGCAGGGCACTGGTCGCACTTCTGAGAATGCCACCGATTTCCCCAGTTTTATGTCTTCCAGTACTGACAGTAATTCCCTATAAGGCAATTTGTCAAATGCCTTAGCAAAATCTAGAAAGACCACATCCACAGAGTTCCCAGCATCCATTTCCCTATTCACTTTTTCATAGAAGGATAATAGATTGGTCTGGCATGATCTATTCTTTATAAATCCATATTGTAGGGGATCTATCATATCCCGTCCCTCCAGATATTCCATTAGGATATCTTTAATTATTCCTTCCATAAGTTTTCCCAGTATTGAGGTCAAGCTAATGGGCCGAAAGTTTTCTGGTAAGGTACTGGGTCCTTTTTTAAAAATAGGTACGATATTTGCTAACTTCCAATCATAAGGAACAGAACCCATATTTATAGATGTTTGAAAAATGTATGTTAATGGATGTGCCAACATATCTGCCAATTCCCTCAATATCCTAGGATGCATACCATCTGGACCAGGGGATTTATTAATATTAAGTCCAACTAGTTGTTTGTATATATTATCAGGGTTCAATATTATTGTCCCAGGTTCAAAGGGTCTACTAATACTATATGCATCTGTATCATTAGGGTTATAAACTGAACAGAAATATTTGTTCTGGATGTTAGCCATTTGTTGGTTAGTAGCTGTATGTCCTACTTCAGTAGGAAAGGGACCTATACTATTTGGGGTCTTTCTCTGATTATTAATATATGAAAAGAAAGCTTTTTTATTATCGTGTACTCTATTGGCAAGATTGATCTCATATAGGGCTTTAGCTTTTATAATATTTACTTTAACTTTTTTAAGACATTCCTTATATTCAGTATTTAGTTTTGTTGTTTTGGAAACTTTTAACTTCTTATATAACCTATTTTTTTTATTGATTAATTTTTTAATTGTTGCAGAGAGCCAGGCGGGTTTTATAGTCCTATCCCTATGGTATTTAGTGGTAACAGGTACAAATTCTGTAATTAATTTCTCTAATTTAGTTTTAAGGGAATCCCACATGGTTTGTATGGGTTTGTTAGCAAATTCCAATCTCTAGTCCCAGATACCCAATTTCATTTTCATTTTTTTGGAAGTCAGCTTTCCCAAAATTTAACTTAGTGGTAGCTCCCATAGGTTTACCAAATTGGGTTTCTTTTATATTAAATAAAACAGTATTATGATCACTGTTGCCTAAGGGAGTACCTATTTCCACCGAATTGACTACGTCCGCCATATTAGTAAAAATTAAATCAAGAACATTATTACCCCTTGTATTCTCTAGGACCAACTGCTCAAGTCCCCCATGATCCATGGTGTCCATATACTGTCTCTCAAGGGGGCATGTACCCGTACCTTTGGCCCAATCAATATTAGGTAAGTTAAAGTCACCAGTTATCAATGGCCTATTAGTAGGATCCAAATTTCCAAGAATGCTCAATAAAGCCTTGTCATCAACCCGTGACATAATTTTGGGTCTGTTGATTGGTAGTAATTGAACCCATAGAAGTTCAATTGGCCCCCACATCCCATTTGATTTCTTCAGAAACAATATCCTCATGAATATATATTGCCAGACCTCCACCCTTTCTATATTTTCTACAATGGGAAAATAGTTTATACCCCTCAATTTCCTTTTCCCATTTATCTTTTTCATCCCACCATGTTTCAGTAATTAAAGCAATATGTATTTTATTTCTATGTAAAATTATGTTAAACTCATCATATTTGTTCTGCAAGCTTCACACGTTTATGAGAATAGCATTCCATCCCAAGATATTTAAAGGAGAAGATGAAGTTCCATTTAAGTTATTGTTGTCTGTACCCCCCCCCCCGAACCAGTTTAAATGGAATTTGGTAACCTCCTGAACCTTTTTACCTAGAATCCTTACTCCAGCATAATTTAGATGGACACCGTCATTTCTATATAGGGATATTCTATTGAATGTCTTTTCATCGTCCATGAAGCCTATCCCTTCTTCCCCACAGACTCGTCTGAGCTTACCATTAATTATTGTTATCTGTTTGTTTCTGAATGCTTTATTTCCCTGAATGGGAATTATTCCAGAAATAATAATTTCACCACCATGATTTCTGACTGCATCCACAATGTACTTAAAGTCCTTTTGCATGTAATTCCAATTCCAATTACAATTACAATGCCCTTGTAGTCCTCTCTATCTGCCCAGCTCCTCTCCCATGTATCCCTGCTCCCTTTGACCATCCCTCCAGCTGTGCCCCTCCCCATCACCCCTGCCACCCTCCTCTGACTGACTACTGTCCCTTGTGCATTCCCCCACCTTTCCCTCTCCTGCCCCCTCCCAGAGATCCTTCCCCCCAATGTCGCCAGCATTACAAACTTATTACCTGCCCCCTCTGCAATACTGTGCATTGGTTCCTTCCTCCTGACATGAGCATTCCCTTCAGTGCCAGGCCTCCTGTTCGTTTTGCCATCTCACCCCCTTCCTGTCCCTTCCCTTGATCTGATGTTCCTCCCATGCGGTGTCCTCATGTTACTCCCCATCCCCTCCCTTGATCAGATGTTCTTCTCCTGTGGTGTCCTTATGTTACTCCCCATCCCCTCCCTTGATGCAATTTTCCTCCACTGTGGTGTCCTTATGTTACTCCCCATCCCCTCCCTTGATCAGATGTTCTTCTCCTGTGGTGTCCTTATGTTACTCCCCATCCCCTCCCTTGATCAGATGTTCTTCTCCTGTGGTGTCCTTATGTTACTCCCCATCCCCTCCCTTGATGCAATTTTCCTCCCCTGTGGTGTCCTCATGTTGCTCCTTTAGGGAAGCCCTCCTGCCCAGCTCCCCCCACCCATCATCCTCTCCAGCTCTCTACAAAGCCACAGTACCTCCTCCTCCAGTCTTTTCAGCCTGTGACAGACTGGACCCCCCCCCAGCCTTCACAATATGTTCGTCCAAACTGCTGCCCCACATCCATTACAGCCTACTGTCCTACCCATGATACCAGTACAAACTACAAAAAAACAGTTCTAGCTATAAGTTTCTAACCAGTCCAGCTCCTACTGAAAAATACAATATCAACTCCACGTGCAGAAAAGCATAAAACACTACTAACTATGATACCAAAACATCCATAAGTTTCCCAGCAAAATACAGCTTGAGATGCTACACCTAAGTACAAAACAGAGTACTATCTGTAAGTTTTTAACTTTTACCTCTTTAACCAGAGCTACATATCACTCTATAACATTACAAAAAACAATCCCCTCTGTTAGGACACATTAGTGGATGCACCTGGTAGTGTTTTCCACCAGTCCCAATGCAGCACCACCCCAATAAGTCTGGATAAGCTGGGGGTGGAAGGGATGGGGAAGAGTTGGATTTGGGCCCACTGCCACTCCCATGAGAGTCAATTAGCCTCTTACTCAACTGCGCACCTCAGCCCCTTTCCTCAGGCAAGAGCAAACACATCCCTGTAGTTCATGCTTCTTCAGCCTCCAGCTCCAAATTGAATCACTTTAACAAAAATGTTCTTCAAAAACAAGAACAGGACAGAGACTAGAAGGAAAGGGACGGTGCAAATTGAGGAAGATTATACCCAATTTTTATTTGCTTGTGCAGAAATAAAGCAGCAACCAATTATCCCATGAACATGGAGTAAAGGCACCCCTTGGCAGGAGTGGCTAGGTGTAGCATCTTGGCATCAAGCCCTGTAAGGCATTTGTCTTTGTTAGTATTTAAGGAGATCAAAGCTTCAAATACTTCAGAGGGTGTTGTTTGGCAGAAAGAGAAAGTAGGGGGAGGAGAGGAATTAGCTTTTGCGGTGACAGCTGCAGCTTTGGGTTTTGGTTGTAAGGGGGGAAGGTGGACAGTAGGGCTGAGGTGCAGCTTGTGAAGTAGGAATTAAAAGTAGTTGCAACAACTAATGGGTCGGTTATGTTGGTTCCATCCACATTTAGCTTAGGAGCGGGGGGCTGAGAGGGCGGAGAGAAGAGTGATTTGACCACTTTCCAGAAATTAGCCGGTTTACTTAAGTTAGCTTGGAAGGAAGCTTGGAAGCAACATGTCTTTGCCTGCCTGATTTGCCTAGTACAGGAGTTGTGCAGGGAACGGTAATTTGCCTGGTCAGCAGGGAATCTGGTGACCTTAAATGATTTCCAAGCCTGGTCTCTTTCTCTGATAAGGGCCATGATGTCCGCAATGATCCAGGGCAAGTGAACACCCTTCACCTGGGGCATTTTAAGTGGTGCATGTATATCCCAAACTGCTAGGAACTTGAGCTTGAAATAGCTCCATGCTTCATCAATAGATGAGGCATTATGGAGGAGGGACCAATCAGTGACAGACAGCTCATATAATGATGGAAGGTCCAGGGATTTAAAAGACTAGTGAGAATGATCCTGGGAGAGGAGAACTTGGTTCTGAATATTTTACGGATAATGAAAATCACATGGTGATCACTTAGGGAATCCAATAGGGTGCCAGAGGCAATTATTTGATGCTGGTGGGAGTGATTAGATGACTTTTTATTTAGTCGAGTGGGTTCAGTGATCAATTGTGATAGGTTCAGTCCAGCAACTTGATTGGGGAGCTCGAAGGTGCTGCTGGATAGCCAATTTAAATTGAAAACCCCTAGAATATGGAACTTGCCACACTTAGCAAGGGATTTCAAGGTGATAAGGAGTTCCAAGATATCAGAAGCTGAGGAAACTGGGGGACAGTAAGCCCTTGCTATAAAAATTGAGTTAGTATGGGGTAGGGAGAGTTTGATTAGTGCTGCACCTATCAGGTGTGGGAGACTTGGCAGTGTGATTTGGATGAACTGTACGAAGGAAGAGATGTAGATAGAGAAACCCCCTCCCCTCTTGTTGCCTAATTGGTCATGCCTGAAAATAAAGTAGCCTGAGATAGCGATTTTGCAGTCCTTGTGGTGAGGCTTGAGCCAGGTTTCGGAAATGACTAGGACATCAGGGTTCAGGGAGAGGATGGTAGTCTGCAGCAAGGTTATTTTGTTTATCAGGCTGCAGACATTCAGATGCATCAACTTTAGTCCACGAGGTAGGCTAAAGGGAATAGTAGTGGGTCCATGCAAATAAGGAGTGGGTGGGCTAGGATTTACCTCGATGTGACCAGCAAGAAGTAACAGGAGGGTCACTATTAGAGTCTCATAAGGAATTGAGGTTTGCATTTTCTGGGTAGTGCCCCTTGGAGGGGGGGACTGTCGTGGAGTGGTTTGGAGCAGTATACTTTAGGGATATAAGGCCCTCTTCAAAGGAGGGTGGCAGTATAGAGGGGTTGACCTGCCATAGCAGTAAGGTGGGAGTTGGGTACAGTCCAATATGGACAGTGCTACTGGGAGAGTGCCAAGCAGGCAGAGTATAGATAGGAATTGGTTGTGTCTGCTCCTTAGGGAACTTTGAGGGTGGGAGAGACAACAAAGGGAATAGCAGGGTAGGAAAAAAGAGGTAGAGATACAACATGGTGTTTGAGTATATGGGGGGAAGAGAAGAAGAATCTGAAGCGACCTCTAGTGGTGTAAAAATATAGGTTGCAGATGGTAAAGTTGACTGATTGGCTCACGCTGAACCCATGACCACCGTTATATAGTGGCAAATCGACCAAGGGTGGTGGTGGGGGTGGTGGGGTGGCCGTCATGGAATGCCGGCAGGGTCAGCAACAGATTCCTGACCCACGTCTGTTTCGGGGTGCGCAGTCTCCATACCTGATGGTGGTGCAATTTGGGGGTGGGGGGGCTGCAGAGGCAGTGCTCTCATGACCTCGGGGCTCCCAGCTGTGGAGAGACAAGAAGAGGAGCAAAGGTGAGCTCAAACAAGTACTTTGGGAAGTGGGGGAGAAGCGCAGCTTCTTTGTTTAAATTTTGCAGTTTTGGCGGGCTGGAAGATTCAGGACTACTCTGCAGCAATTTGGATTTTAGATTTAGCAGCAAATATTAACATCTACCTAGCTAATTTGAATTACAGCACAGGGGTACTTTTGTGACTTACATATTGTAGCTCTAAATACAAATTACCCAGCTAATTCGAATTGCTGCAGGGGGACTTTTGTGCCTTAAGTACAGAGCCTATATGAAACAAGAGCAGCTTAGCTTCACCACGAGGACCCAGAGAACTCCTTAGACAATAAATATTCTGACTCTTTATTAAACGTGATTACTAAAGCTATCACATTTAACAATAGGCAAACCCTTGCTGTGTAGGTGCTGCTGTTTAAGCAATTTAAAGAACTCTAATTAATGTAAAGCAGCCACTTTCCAAGGGAAGATAATTCAGGATAGAACAGGCAGATTTCAGTTGCTGGGATTATGTGTAGAAACAGTCCTTGTGAGCAGTGGCCCTGAGTCCAAACATAAAAATAAATAGCACCAGATTCCTGCCCCATGTCTGTTTCGGGGCGCATGGTCTCCATACCTGATGGTGGTGCAATTCCGGGGGTTGGAGAAGGCTTCAGCGGCAGTGGCCTCACGACCTCTGGGGCTCCCAGCTGATGGTGGTGCAACTAACATGCCAACTAGTACTGTGAGTAACATATGCCACTTCAACAGCTGACAAACAAAACGCTATAGAGGAAGGCAGACACAAACAGAACACTGTGAAGATGAAAACCTGGTCAGTGAATATATTTACTGACTAGAAAACTGCCAAAAATATCCAGATTGACTTAAAAACTGCCCCCTAGAAGAACTCAACAGAGTTTTCCCACTTTTTTGCCAAGATCAGAAGATCAGTGGGCACTGAGTATACCCTAAGCAACTACTCGAGTCTCTGTGCAGTTCTGAACTGACACATGAATTCACTGGCTGTAGGAAGAAACATTAACATACACACTCACTCCACCTTCCACAGTAGCAAAACATCTTTGCAAGCATTATCAAACACTATTGTAAAGCAGACAAAGACGCTTCAAAATATCACCCTCCAGTTTCAGCCCTGGACATAGAGAAGCAACTGTCATCGGTGGCCTTCTCACCAGATACCACAGCAGGCTTAGTACGTAAAGTGTGGCTAGATGTACAACATTACATGGCCTGGAAGGGCAGAGAAGGCCTCAGAAACCTCAAGATAACCAGCTTCACATTTGAAGCTGATGACCATGGGGACAAATATGCAGTTTTAAGCTTTAACAAACATATGAACAACCACTTGATCCCTAAGGAGACTAACAAGCAACAACATTGTGGGTTATTGTTCACAATACCCAGCTCACCTTACTGCCCAGCTGCAAGCTTGGAAAAGTACTTGAGCAAACTACCTACTGGTGGCAAGTTCCTATACTGTTACCTGGAGTGCCTCCATCAACACTTTCTAGACATCACACCTACCAGATATTTATTGGCGCAAATGGGTCTGAATTTCCTCTCCACCTTGATGAGCCAGCTCAGTAGTGAGGCAGGCATAAGGCACAAATACACGGATCACTCATTTTGTGCAACTGTGATCCAGCTGCTATCAGACACGAGGGTAGAAAACTGCAAAATAATGGCAGTAACAGGGCAAAGGAGTGAAGTAAGCCTCCCCTCATATTGATCTGCATCTGCCTCCGATAGAAAAAAGTGAAACTTGATCCTTGCTTCTCGACCTACAAACACTGACTCTAGTGCTCAACCCAGAAACTGAGACACCACTGCAACTGAGGAATATCACAACACTCCCTGTCCTTCACAAGAAAGCACCCTGTCTCACTGTTCAACTCCTTCCTGCAGTACTTCAACAAGCTTTCTGATAGATGCTACAATCAACAAAGTGTCATCTACATTTAACAGTCAATCTTAATTTAAGGGCCATTCAGTTTCAGTGCTGCAGTCAGATTCAGTGGTCCTGTCAACTTTATAAATCTTGGCAAATTAGTTTTTTTCACAGACCTCTACTAAAGTAACACATGGTTCAACAGCATTTTGGGTAATTTAAATTCCTAAACAAGTTCTTGTTTTACACCCCAAGATGAAGAACTAATTTTCCTCTAGGAAGAATATTTAAAGAAATAAATTAATAAATGTTTAAAAAATAAATGAATATTTATTGAAATTTAAACAACTTGCTAGTGTCTTTTTTCATCTTTTTGTTACAAATTCATTTTATAAGTGCAATAAGACACTCCAGCATGTGCATTAAACAGACCTAACTTCACTTCCAGTGGCTGAAGGCACTCAGCCTGTGGTCTAATGCTTTACTACACCCCTGGGTGTGTAGTCAGATCTGTGCAATGTACACAACATTGTGTCTTATTGCTTACTTGTCTCTGGCTCTCTTACATGTTCTTCTACTCTTCCTTTGCTTTTAGGGGTCAAACCCCATCCTTCAATATCCTTTCACCATGTATGCACTGGATCTAGGCATTGATGTTACCGCAATTCCTACTGCATCCTGGTTTCTGGACCCTTATTGGCTTCCTAAATTCTAGTTGCACAGTCCCTCAGTGCAGCTTTGTTCTCCTCTCTTGCTTATAGGCATCCTGTCTCTTTCCAGCAGTAACAGGCCCACTTTTCTGTAGAATCTAATACCTAAAGTCATTGTTGAGCCACCATGGCCACTTCTTGGACTTTTTTCCCTTACTGCTTATAGGAAGGAAGACCTATGTTTCTGATTCAACCAACACCTAGAAGAATTGTTATGTGTGGTTTGTAGTATCAGCCTAATGTTACTTTTCCAGGTCCTTGGCCAACAGATCCCTCATCTTGGTAAAGTCAATGTTTATGATGTTTTAGGTCCGGTGGCTAGTGCCCAATAATTCTTCTGTCATCAGATAGAAGGTTACCTAGTTGTGATCACTGCCTCTCACTGGTTCCGTGCTATTTATATTGGAGATAGTCCAATTCACCCTGCCAATAACAAGGCCAAGTATGGCTTTATGCCTAGTCTTTATTGGACTTGATATACCAGGAAGCCATCCTTAAAGGTGGAAGCAACTCATTTTCAGACCTTCCAGTAGTCCTCTCATGACACCAGTCCATTCCTGGTAAATTTATGTTCCTCAGGATTACCACTGCATCTGATTTTCCTGCTTGCAGAAGTTTCATGACCAGTTGGGCATCATGCTCCTCAGAACTGTTTGGTGGTCAGTAGCACCTCTCAAGGTGACGCCTTTGCTCCACATTTCCCAAATATCAACCAAGATGGATTCTGTAGCATGGTTTTCATCTTCGATGTCCTCCAAAGTGACTCCCTTACTTATTAAGAGAGTCAACCTGCCCCCTTTTCTGTCAGACCTATCCCTTCAGAACAGACAGTGGCCCTCTATCTTAGTGTCACACTCATTTTCTTACCCCACCAGGTCCATGTGAGTGTCATTACATGCAGGCTTTTAAAGTGCATTAGACCTTCAAACTCTCCCATTTTATTGAGTGCTCATCATGCTGGCCTGCATACAAGTGAGAATATTTGCCTGTCTGTGTTTCATCTCTCCCCTTGGGAGTCTTTTACTTGTGCTTCCCCTGCTCTAATGTCCTCCCTGTGGTTGTTTCTGCATCTGCCTCCTGCCCTTGATGATACCTTACACTAGCTCCCTCTCCATTATCTAGCTGAAAGCCACCTAACTCCCCTATGTATTCTTATGGCCAGTGCCACCACTCCTTGCAAGTGCAGGCCATCATGGGCAAATAGTCTTCTCTTGTCAAAGAAGGCTCTCCATTTGGTGAGAAAAGAATACCCCTCACTCTTGTACCATACCTTAGCCAACCATTTGTCTTCCTAATGGTTCACTGCTGGTCTTCCCTCGCCCCATGATGCCATGATGAGGATAATCTATAAAAACATCGCCCTAGAAACTGTTTCCCTCAGAACTATCCTGACTTCTGTACATGATGTCCTCATAACCTTGTGACTTATAGACCCTATGCCATTCTTGCCCATCTACAACAATATTCTGCCCCTCCCACCAACTGCATTACTTTGTCCTGGATATCATTCATTCCACCCATGCTCCAGGTGATGAACTACCTCTCTGAAGCTACCACTCTCAATCCAGAAATGTCCCCTCCACCTCAAACACTGCCCAATGTATACAGCAACCAGTGACAACAATCTTCTTGCCACTTCTGTCAGCTTTTCATTTCCTATTTCTTTGAAGGTTGGTGTCCAAGTGTCTGGACTACTCCCACCAGCCCCAGTAGCCTATTGACAATCTTACTTGTTGTTGGTGTCCACTGGTGATGATGTCACTTTATGTGAATGCCTTCTACCTCACTTCTCCATTCAGATCCATTCTTGTCTTTACTTGTAGAGATCTCAGTCCCTGCCACCAGCCTCACTACCCTAGCTATCCCAGTCAAAGCCCCCCCATGACTAATGCCCATGACCCTAGTCTCCTTTCCCCATTCTCTTCAACTTCCTTCTAACTCCTCTGCATCCCTAACTTACCTTCCTTCAACTGCCACTCATTCCACTCAAGCTTGGTAAGGTAACTATTGAAAGCTTTGACCAGATCACAATGTCTATGGCTATATAGCTCCCCTGCCCTTATGCAGGATGGTGTATACCCATGGGGAGAGTGTTGTGAGATTTCTGAAAGCACCCAAAACATATGGATATTCTCAATAGATCATCAGTCATCAATAAACACAATGGGATTCTTCTTTACTGTCGCACTTTGCACAGTTATAGGTTGTGTCATGTTTGGACATGTCAATCAGTAAGTCTCAGTAACTCCAGATAAGAATGATTAACCCTATCAATGTGACACAGTTTAATAATAGCAGTTCCTGGTGTTATATCTAAGTAAGACTAGGGGTTGTAATATTTGTATCAGAATATATCTGGTTACAATGGAACCACCTATCACTGAGAATCACTGAATATCAATAGGCAAATAAAGTGAAAGAATATTATTGTAGATGTGGGCTTACCTGGTATCCTGATACAGCTGGCTGCAAGACAGGCTGCCAAGAGACCAGAGCTTCAGAAGATGACAGCACCTTTGCACTTACTCGAGATGGAACTTCTATAGGAGCTATGGAAGTAATGAAACACTTAGCATAACTCAGAATAATAAAGCAAATCTACTGTTGAGATATAAAAAACATAATATTTAAAGTGAATAAAGTGATGACTAACATAAAACTCAAGAGGATAACAGAGCCCAGCAGATTCACTGAACATGTGTGGTTTCAGTGTTAAACTAAGAACTGAATCTTTAACTAAAAGGTGAGATTCAATAAGTTACAGTATTTGCACAGCATATACAGTATTATAAAGTTTAAAAATATTGTGGCATTTAATAACAATGGGCCCTATGAACGAAAAAAAAAATAATGAATGCCGTGCATCAGGGGTTCCGCGGACCCCCGTCAACATTCACCAAGGGCACTCAAGACACTTATGCACCCCGACTCCACAGCCCCATGGGTATCTCCTTGCTGGGGGCAGTCAGGGGGGGTGTGCCTCCACTCTGTGGAATTCAATACCATGCAGAGTGGCAGGTGCAGGGGCACAGGTTATGGCAACCAGGACTCTGCCATACCCCCTGTTCACCCCCATGGACTTCTCCCACCAATCAGGGTGGGACTGGGAATGGGACCTCCATGCTGCCCCAGCCCACTTGGCTGCTGGGGAGGGCTGGGGCAGCTGATTGGGCGGGCACCTGAACATTTGTTTCTGGCAGCGTATTGCCATGGATCTGCTCCTCAGCACTGCACCAGCCACATGGGTGCAAGGGATCCACTATGAGGCCCAGGTCAGGCATCCGATTGAATGCCTGCCTGGCTCCATCCCTCCTCACCAGCCCCTCCACGAACCTGTGCACCTGGGGGGGGTAGGGCCATGGACAGGTGCCTCATGGGTGCTTCTGGCTGTGTATACCATGCACTGTGTGCCTGTCCGGGGCCATGGAGGTACGCAGGTGAGGTATGCACCTTTGATGCTTACCTTCCGCCCCATTAGTGCATAGGGGCCATTATTCTTAGTGCCTAAACATTAGCACTTGTAATGTCACTGTTTTAATCATTGATCGTATTTTATGAAATCAGAGTGCATAACTTGCGTGTTGGAGAAAGACCCCATCTCTTTCAGCATAACATTAGTTTTCCTGTATATATCTTTGGAAACAAGTTGTAACACACAGCCACTTCCAGTGCCATCTAAGCTCCAGGAAACTTTCATATGATATTTAATCCTGCAACTGGGCATCAAGTCAACTATGCATCAGAGCAGTCACTGTTCTGTAAAAATATGTTTGTTCATCATTTACATTTCTTATGAAATGTATCCATGGTAACTACAGGGAAAGAAAACTGTACTCATGATGATCTTATAAACAGACACGCTTATTTTAATTGTCTTTCAGCAGCACTTAACTTAGTTACATTTTCAAGTGTCTGATGTAAACATAAAGATTTACCTTTTAAGAACTGACCATATCACAGTGAATAATGTAATTTTGTTTATGTTTTACAATAAGTGCAAAAATGCAGATGCTACGAGTTGCAGCACATGCTATTTCTGTGAGCCATGCCTCTGAAGATGTGAAGATGTATGCAAAACACAGAGCTTCACTAAAATGTGCAAGGCAATTGTGATTGGGGAACCTAAGTCTAGGAGAAGGACCCACGCTGCCAGACCCCATACTGGTAGAAGACTGGTGCAGCATAGAGTTCATATGCTAATTATCTCCATGAGGTAGTCATTCTTGCATGCTAGTACCTCTAGACAATTGATGAACACATGGTTGTCATTACTATGCTACTTGACGGAGTACAGTGTGGTAAAGTTACTACAAGTACAGTAGTGACAGTATTGTGCTATTTCAGGAAACAAAAACATCACTGTTTATGAAGGGTTGTGGATTAAACAAATTTAAAATTTGCTAAATCAACAGATCAGGCAACTTCTGAAACAGGAAGAGCATGTAATGATAAAATACTTGGTAGATAAAAAAAAGTTTATTGTCTTTAGCCTTCATGCACATCAGTGTATAGGTTTTTTTTAAGGTTATTTATGCTTCTGGTTTATAAATTGATTGATGTTACTAAATGAACTAAGTCTAATAGTTAATACTGATGTAACTGAATTGCAGTTTATGATTTACTGAGATTTCATAGGGCCTTACTCCCATTTCCACACCTCACATGATTAACTTCTTAACCATGTTGAGTATTTAAGTTTACAGGTGATAATTTATAAAAGAAGTAATGAAGGAAGACCATTTCCTCCATTGCGTTCTTTCCCCAAACATCTCAGGAGGACTAATCTGTCACTTTAGCCTCTTCAAGTTATGAGTCTACAAAACATAGAGAATACAGGATGGGTAACCATGCAGAACCAGTGTGTTCTGGCACAGAGGGGTCTGATTACTTTTGACCTCGAGAGTGAAGCTTGAGAGGTCCTTGGAAATCAGACCCCAAGGTGGCAGAACACATGGTTCTGCATGGAGTTACCCAGCCTGTATATTTTATAGTGTATGGTGCCTCTTAAATTATTATAGCAGTAGGTATTTGGCTTTTAAAATGTGTTCTTTCAGTGCGAAATAAAATGTTGTCTCCAGCTTCATACTGACGAGTTGTGTGCTTGCTAGGTACCGGGCGTCCCTACATGAGCAGCGCACACTCCTATTGGCTACCGTTCTTGTGTGGGTGGGATTTGCAAAAAAAAATAACATGGCAACTAGATATCTCACTTAGGAGAAAAACTAACCCCCGTATGCCAAAATACATAAGTAAACTTGT
The DNA here is from genome assembly GCA_016271365.2 of Neoceratodus forsteri. NCBI lineage: Eukaryota > Metazoa > Chordata > Ceratodontiformes > Ceratodontidae > Neoceratodus > Neoceratodus forsteri. Next base: position 875,885,184 of record CM028131.1, on the reverse strand, counting down.
TTTACACAGAAAATCTGGTTGATCCAACTTGCTAATTCAATGATCCATTGTCTGACAAACCGCCACTGCCATTTTCGGTGCGCTTAGAGAAAAAAATTGTCACGTGGCGTTTTTCTGTTTACAGAGCTCAAGCCTTACAGTTTACACGAATGGAATGCTGTTCCACATGTACAGTCAGAATAGCATTCCATTCATTCTTCCATGTGTGGATGAACAGCATTTTGGCATGGTGGAATTTCCAGTGAGAACAACATTCCACCATACACTATATTACACTTGAAGGTGGAAACAGAGTCACCTGACCCCATCTGTCCTGAAGCTTTTTTCCATGTATACACAAATAATTATTTGAAGCAGTGCTTCCTAATATTTCCATTGAATACATCTCCTAAAGAAGCAGTGCAACAAAATTGGGCAAAACATTTGACCCTACAGTACTGTATTTTCACTACAAAAGATTCTAGGCATCATTCAATTTTATTTGATTGCAAACTTTTTTAGTAACACCAACATCTTAGTATTTTATAAATGTTTTACTTCAATTTTTTCTCAGTAAAAAAGATGGCAACCACATTTGGCTTATAAATTGCATTATGGACTTGACAAGGGTTAGTAATGAGGAAATAAAAAAACTCGTGCACAGCACAAGAGGTACCTAGAAAAGTAGATTTGTCAGGTATGCTAATATATTCATTAGCTGTAGCTTAAATTAACTTTTTAGAAAAAAAAATATTTGTTTGAAGAACACGAAGTACAGCAAGTAAGGATATAAAAATATTAAGGTTTGGCATCACAGGGGTCTTGGCAAATTGATGGCGTGGTGTGCTTTGAAGTTTTCAATCCTGATGCTCACACCCCTCCCAGCCCCTGGCCTCATGACCCAAGGTTAAGCTATCAATTTGGGCTATGCAGGTACTGAATGAAGAAAGTTATGCATAATCTTGATCTTCCACTTTGCACAGGGCCCTGTGCAAAGATAGTAATGCATGACCTCTTGCACTGTGCAGGGCTTGTAGGGCCAGAACCTGTGCAAAGAAAGTTATTACTGATTCTGTAGGTCCCATGTAGTGAGCCATGCAAGTCCCATGTAGCGAGCCAAAGGTGTTTAACTCCAAGCACTAGATCAATGGGACATGGTCTTGGGCCTGTAGTTTGTGCTGGGGTGAGGGATGGACAATAGAGTTGAATAACTCAAAGAACACCTCACTATACAGTAAATGTGCCAAGAATCCTGAGAATCAAAATCCTAGATGTTCCATTTCCTTACTTAATGTGCTCTGTATTCTTCAATTCTAACATCTGCAATAAAATATTTTTTTGCAGTGACTATGTATTATACAGGTGCTGCAGTGTCTGCATATCAGGATTAATCATTTTAATGTTAAATCCTGATTTTTGTGCCTTCATATCTCTCACCCTATTACTTTGATATGCAAGAAATTTAGCAGGTGTGGAGGTGATGCCAACATCTCCAGATCCTGTATATTTCCTTAGTGATCAGTTCAACACGAGCAAAGTTATAGCTGTGCAAAACTATAAAATTCACCAAAATAAAGACTTTTTTTTTGCTCACCTGTAACTAATAAATGGTTTTATTTAAAAAAATTAAACTTACAGGTTTGATAAACTTATCCCAAGTTACATGAATTTGTGATTAGTAAGTTTTAAACTTATATACTTTTGTAAAATGTAAGTTAAAACTGTGCCATTGTTCATGAATGCTTACTAGCAAAAACAGTGTTCTAAAGACTGTTTCCTTGCAGTACTGTAGTATTATATATGACATGTTCAGAAACAAGGGGGCATGACATGAGGTTGGAAGGGGGTAGTCTAAGGGGTAACGTGAAGAAATGTTTCTTCATGGAAAGGGTGGTGAATGCATGGAATAAACTCAAAGTGGAGGTAGTGGGGGAAAACACAGTGGGGGAATTCAAAAATTCATGGGGACAGGCATGGGGAGCCTAGCAATAGGAACAAAAAGGTAAAGCTGGAGATCAAGTAGGATTTGTGACTTTTGCAGTAGGTAAGGAAAATGGGCAGACTGGATGGGCCTAGTGGTCCTTATCTGTCATCAATTTCTATGTTTCTTATTTTTTGTATTTTTAATAGTTAGACTGCTTGGCATTCTCCATTTCTCCTTCCCCCAGGCACATGTGGAAACAAACTGTTAGCAGCTCAATATATAAAGATAACTATATTTTTCAAAAGCAGTGTGACCAAAAGTTATTTACTTCACATTGCTTTCATCATCTGTGAATGCTGTACTGATAGGGGGAGGCATTTGTGGATGACAAAGCAGTGTGAAGGAAATCACTTTTGATCACACTGCCTTTGAAGGAATGCAAATGCAGATATCTTTAGCACTAACACCACAATGCCTCCAGCTGATTTTGTTTTTGTTTGTATCCCCTTCTCTCTTACAACCAATGTTTTACTGCAGTGAGATGAATATCTCCATTTTCCTGAAGCTTAAACATGCATCTCCTTGGCTCTGCCTGCACGGGACAGGGAGCCATATCCTCATTTTTATTTATTTATTGTTTTAAAACCCCAAATGGGGTTGATGGGCCACATTGCTTTTTTCTGTCAACAACTTCTATGTTTCTCTATCTATGCTACATGGTTTCCTACTGGATTTAGGATTCAGCTTAAATTCTTGTACACTTTGAGGTATTTATGAAGAAGGATTTAGCGTGAACTTCTGAGCTATGTTTTACTGACAACCAACCGCAGGTGCCCTACCAAATCCAACCATATCCTCCCGCAGCCATTATCGGTATGTTTTTATGACAATGGGCTACCCATTTTCCAGTGCCATCTAACATCCTCCTTATAATAAGTTACATTGGGGTGCCCTCCCCCAGTGCTACCAAACAACCCACCAATACTGGGGTGCCCAGTCCCCAGTGTCAGTAACCTGAGAAAAAGAAAAAGTCCTCAAAGTTTTCTGTTTTTATGTAAAGAAAACTGTCCCTCAGTGAAGTCTGTTTCTACCGAACTCCCACCCACCCCACCCAACCCCAGCTCAGTCAGCATCCACCACCGCAATTCCCCACACCATCACTCACTTACAGTGGTAGTCAGATGTTTAACAGTATTGTGGCATAACACAGTTGCAGTATTGGTGGGATGCATAGGAAGGGGCATCACAAGTAGAAAAAGGTGAAGTCGTTATCCCTCTGTACAGACAGTTGGTGAGACCCCATCTGGAATACTGTGTGCAGTTTTGGAGACCGCATCTATGCAAGGACAGAGACAGGATGGAAGCAGCCCAGAGGAGGGCAACTAAAATGGTGCAGGGTCTGCATCAGAAACCATATGAAGAGAGAGATTGAGAGAGCTTAATATGTATACCCTTGATGAAAGGAAGGATGGGGGGACATGATAGAAACTTTCAAGTACCTCAAGGGAATCGACAAAGTCCAGGAGGGTAGCATCTTTCAGAAAAAGAGAGGCGTAAGAACAAGGGGGCACAATTTAAAGATAGAGGGGGGATGGCTCAGGGTTAATATGAGTACATTTTTTTTCACAGAGAGAGTGGTGGATGCATGGAACTGCCTTCCTGGGGAGGTTGTTGGGTCTAAAACAGTGGGGGAATTCAAACATGCATGGGACAGACATAAGGCAATTGTAGTGGGGGGTTGCAGGAAATAGGCTGTTGGTTAACTAGAATCTGCAGCTTATCCAATAGGTAGGGAACTGGGCAGACTGGGTGTGCCAAGTGGTCCTTATCTGCCATCAAAGTCTATGTTTCTATAAATAAAGTACTGCTATAAAATTAAGTTGTTTAAAAAAATGCATTAAATAACATACATTTTTGTATCACAACTGCATTACACTGTGGTACTTTTTTTTAACCACAACTGCATTATACCACAGTACAATTAAGCTTTTAAATAACTACCACTGTAAAACAGCCCATGTCTGTAATCCACTTTCTCCATGGAGACTATCCTGCTGGTTCAACACTGACCTGGCAGTGACTGAAAACACAGTAAGTGCAGTCAGTGGGGGTTTTCAATTGTTCAGAACTTTTACTCATAACTTTTCACTTACCCAGTTCATGAGGCAGGGTCACCAAAAGACAATGCTGAACATTTTGGGTGAAAATCTTAAAAAAAACAATGAACATTGACATTTTTCAATGTTCACTCATATTTCAATATTTTGACCCCAGATTTTACCCCATCTCATAAACATGACAGATGTGTCATTTCTTACATCCTGCCCAAAATGTCTTTTCTTTCTCATGTTGCAAAATGATGTTTTGGCCAGGATTTCATAAATGACATCTGTCATGTTAAGAAGGTGGTGTCGTAAAAAAAAAACTGTGTTGAAATGTTGGGGTCGAAATTTCCGACAACAACTGAGTTATGAAGAAAAGTTGTGTTAAGGGTCGCCTGTTGGCCCAGTGGGTTGCATGATGAGTTTCCATGCAGGTGACTCAAGTTCTAGGATGACCTCAAGAAGCTGGATCAGCAGCACAAGGATGGGGGCTGGCGCTCTTGTGTGACTATTACCAATCTAGGTAGAAGGGATGTTGCGGTGTTCTGTAACAAAGACAACACCTTGTGGCAGGCTGGAGAGCCTTCCTTGACATGGGGTTGATGTGCATGCAAAGCCTAACAGGGCCATGCTTTGTATCAGGAGAAGTTGGTTGGCATGGAAAATGGAGAAAACAGCAGCTGGTAGAGTGAAGGTCTGGTCACTGCAGGATTGCACCACTGACAGGCCCTTTATTGCTGTCAACCACCCACTCCTATCACTCACCATCCCAGGTATTTACCTTTGCACCCCCAACAAATCTCCTCCCATGACAGGCCAGAAGGAGAAGTGTAGTCTACCCCCTTGACTCTCAGCAAGTCTAGCTGTCCAGCATTCTGTCAGTGTTGCAGGGCATGCAACAGCTTGTGGCTTCATCTGGTCCTTGTGGTGGTCAACAAGCAAAGTGACATGCCCACCACTCTGCCTGGGAGAGGAAAGTGGTCCCAGGGATGCAGAATCCTGTCAACCTCCACCATTCTGTCCTCTACAAGCAGCCCAGTTCTGTTCCTGAACCCAGGTCGCAAACATGGTACTGGTATCTACCCTCCAGCCCAACCCACTTAAAACAAACAAACAAAGAAAACTGCAAGCTCTTCCACTTGACCCACCTGATTGGTATTTTTATTACTCATCTGAATTAATTTCCCTGTTTAGGTGTGCAGGTCTCGGGGAACAATAATCATACTGCGAAAAGCACACTGACCATGGTGTAGCAGGACACTGACCAAGTCTATCAGATAAGTATTGTTTCATGTTGATATTACTTGTTTATCCTAGTTAGTTACTGTACTAAACAGCTTCAGATACTTTGTGACCCCAGTGCTATTCTTATTTTAACAGGTATGACTGGATATTCCCTCAAGCCCCACCACCCCTGTCCCTGACTTAGAGATGTATGAAGTTGCCAAAATTTGCTCCACAAAAAAAATCCACTGATTTCAGCAAATTCACAGAGTTGTGGACTGCAATGTGCCTTGTCATTCGCCAGGTGGATTGGCCAAAATTCACCTGGGGAATGGTCAATTTGCCAGCAAATAACAAGGTGAATCTAGCATTGCAAACATTACCCCCCAAACCCTCCCACCCAACTGGCACCTTCCTCCCTCCCTGGCAACTATCACTCTTACTGCTGAGTGATTAAAAATAGTTAATCTCCCCCACAGTGTACTAAATAAACTCCTCTGCCTCCCCCACCCAAGTCTCACTGTCTGTCATTTTTACTCCTAGTCCCATGCCCAGCCCCCCTCTGTTCTCCACCACCCTCCTTCCCCATGAGCAATGATAAAATATAGGTTGTGAATAAAGAAAATGGTCCCCTGGTGCACAGTGTCTGCTATGTTCAGTGCCAAATCCAAACTCTGGTCTCATAATAGTGGCTTTAATGAATGAATGGTGATGTCTTGGCTCCTAGTAAAACCTGATTGGTTGAAAATTCAAGCAATCAGGTTTTACTAGGGTAAAACCTAATTGGATGAAAACTCATCTAATCAGGTATTACTAAGAGCAAAGACTTCAGCATTCATCCATTTATGACATTTTATGAGACAGCACTGGGACGAGTCGACACCTTAAAGAGCTGAGCCAAGGGACTGTTTCCTTTATTCACACATGGTAAAAAGAATAGCAAAGGCACCGCAGGTATATTCAAAATTACATTTTAATCCAATCAGTGTGAAAAATCGCACGGCTGCCCAGCAGTACAGGGAACAAAACCTCTACTAGTTTCGCACACAGTGCGTCATCAAGAGGATTTTCTTTATTCACAGCCTATGTGTTGTTGGTACTTGCGGAGGGAGGAGGGTGGTGGGGACCAGAGGGTTGGGTGAGGACTAGGAGTAAAAATGAAAAACTGTGAGACGTGGGTGGGGGGATGTGGAAGTTTATATTGCACGCGGTTGAGGGAAAGGATTACCTGTTCTTTTATAGTGCTGCAGCAGGCATGGTGATTGCTGGTGCGCGGGGGATAAAGGTGTGAGTGGGGGATTATAATGTTTATGTTCTTGGGTGGGAGAGGGGTTGGTTTCACAGCAAAGTGGGTTGGTGGAGGTTTTTAAGTTTAAAGAAAAAATCAGCCGTCAAAGTTGGCTGGTTCAGCTGCAGAATTTGCAATTTTTTTGCTAATTTAAATAAAGCAGATTTGCACCAACTTCACCTAAAAATTAAAACTGTGCAGCATTTCTACCCAGACTCCCCAGGACCTAGGTAAGAGCTCTTTATTATTATCTGTGATATGAAGGTAAGGTCCAGTGGTGCAACTACTAGTATTAAGACATTGTTGTCTTTAACTTGTTAGGGGGTTGGTGACACAAGGCTCAAAATATCTCCTCTGTTCCTTTTTATTTCATGTTGAACAGGTCCCATAGAGAAATAAATGAAGGAGGATATGCATATGCTATCAGAAAAGGAAGGGAAGTTAACTGCAGCTACTATGTTGATGCAGACATTGAAGAACTCAAATTGCACAAAGAAAGGACATGTAAAACATTAGGGTTTTGAGACTCAGGAGTCTTGGTGAATCATTGGTGTGGTGTTCCTTGGGGCTGTCATCCCTAAAGCCCACCTCATTTCCTGAGCTAACAAGGTAACACATGATCTTTAGCATCATGTGGGGCTCACAGGGCCCTGAGTGAAGAAAACTAGAACAGATTATGTTGGTCACATGTGGCAAGCCATACTTTTCTACTTCCAGAGTATATGCACATGAAGTACTGGCTTGAAGCTATACCTGTGTTTCAGACAGGATGCTATGGGCTGGGGAGAGGGGGTTGGCTTTAGAGTTTGCAACCCCAAGGACCACCACACCACTTAATCACCAAGACTCTTGAGACTCAAACCCCTCATTTTTTAGATGTCCATACTTTGTGTGAATTGCAATCAACCCTAATGTCTGCATTAATGCAGTTTTTTTGCAAGTAGTATATATGTATATCTATTTGTATGCATGTGTGTGTATGTGTATAAATATATATCTACAAAACAGGGTTGAGCAAATAACTCATTACATAAAAAACATATTCGCACTGCAGTGGAATAAATGACATTTATTCTCAATGCAGTGGAATAAATGACATTTATTCAATGGCTCGCTCAAAACATCACCATTAGCTCTAAATAATAGTGCGACTGAATACCATTGTGCAACATGTATTACATGATCATGCAAAACCGGCACTATTCTGCACAAAAGGTTACTGCTGTGAAATTACCCATAACAATAGGGTGCCCTATTGTATCAATGGAATACATGATGGGCAGGGGTGGAATATGGAAAATATCGGAACTCATGAAGAGTGATATTAGATACCACCGTCTTCACTCATTCAGATATTTTCCATATTCCACTCCTGCCCATCATGTATCCTATGTATATATCTATGCTATGGACCTAAAGGAAATATCAGAGATACTTTCCAGAGTGCAGTTTCACCTTATGACATCATGAGTGGCGAAGCCATGAGTTACGTCAAAGGTCAACCTGCACAAGGGGAAATATCACTGATATTTCCATAAGAGCCATGGCATAGTTTAGAATACTGCGGACGGGTTGATGTTGAGAGTGTCATATAGGGATCACATCTCCCCTGCACTGTACCAGCTGCACTGGCTTCCAATTAGGTGGTGCATCAATTTCAAGATTGCTTTGCTAACATTCAAAGCCCTGCATTGTTTGGGGCCTGCCTATCTGCAAGACTGCTTGGCTTGGTATACTCCCAGCTGCTCCACTGAGGAATTATTGATGATATTCCCAAGGTCTCATCTTAAACAGTCAGGGGATAGAGCTTTCTCAGTTGTGACCTGGATTATTTGGAACTCCATGCCTTTTCATCGAAGGAGTTCCCTCTCAGAGGAGGCATTGAAAAGGAGGTTAAAATGTTGTTTGGCCAAGCTTTTGGAAGTGATACTTGATTTTATTTAGTAGTATCCCAGTTTGGGGATTAATTGTTGACTGTATTAATGTATTATATATTATTCATTTTGTGGGTATTATCATATAATTACTTATTTGTTTTTGGTGTATGAATGTGAAGCACTCTGTTACCCTGGTATATGGCACCATGTTGATAAAATTGCCTTGCAGATTTGATCCATGCAATACCCTATTGTTTTTGCATTGGTTTTATATTTTATAAAGTACTCTTTTTTTGGTAGATTTTTCTGTTTGCAGGATGGCTGCCAGTTGTTTTGATATGTGATGCTATTGCACATACATATGCATTGTGGCTTGTGTGCAGCAGTACACTGTTAAGAAGTCTGGAGCAAGGGATAAAGCTCATAACTGAGTGAAACACGTTAGGGACAGGTGCGCTACTATTTGTGGGGAGCTGTTTTTGGAGTTTTTCCTGGGCATCACAGCACAATGACTACGTGGCTGACTGTGGCTGTATGTATTTATGTACTGTCTTTTATGAATTGCCTCTTCTACAAGCAAGTTTTTGCTTGGGTCAATAAAGGTTAAGTTTTATCTTGAAGTTCCACTGAGTCTCAAGTGGTCTGTGCAACTATTGATGCCTTCTGTGAGTACTGCTTCTGTCTTAAGTGATTGTACTTGCCAGTACCGGCTTCCCTGTGCTATAAGACGCTTTAGCATTGGCACTGCACTTCCCAGGTTGTGGTTCAGCCTTCTCATGTGTACTCTCAGATAACATTGTATAAAGTCTTGAGCTTACAAAACTGATATAAGTGAGAACAGGGTAAGAAAAAGTAATTTGCAAGTCTTCAAAGGTCCTCATTTTCCACACTTACAGGAAGTGAAAAATAAAGTGCAGGTCTAGTAAGTACATGTTTGAAAATGATGGTCCATTCTTCCTGGTAGAAAGGATTTTACATAAAGGAAAGAGAAGAGGAAAAACTTACATTCAGCTACTTATTTGGAGCCTAGCAGGTTATGCCAGACTGTCAGGGTATTTGCTATATACGGGTTTTCCAAGGGTAGGTAATCTACATCAGACTGAGGGACAGATTTTGGTGAGGGACCATTTTCTTTTTTTATAGGATTACAAGCAAAAAAAATAAAAGAAAAATAGAGGGATTTTTTTCAGGGGACTCATTCAACACTGGGGATTAGTGCATCCCAGTGCTGGACAACTGTTCTGTGGTACAGGGGGTGGGCACCCCACTGCTGCCAGCTACAAAATGGGAACATGACAGGTGACCTGCAGGGAGGGGACAAGACAAGTAGTGCTGGTGGGTACCTGATCTACTTATGTTATAAACAGAACACTTTGGGAAGGGTGGGTGGGTGACCTGGAGGTGAGGGGATGTGGAGGAGAGAATGAAGTGGTACTGGGGGTGTGCACTCAGGTCTGCTTAATAAATAACAAAATAGGTAGATAGATAGATAGATAGATAGATAGATAGATAGATAGATAGATAGATACAGTGGCTGCCATGATATAGTCAGATATTTCCAGAAATTTCACAAAATATCTAAAGAGATTCTCTCTGGTGGCCCATAGTGGTAATGCAGGCAGGCACGACATTTCCAGATATAACATAAACATTTCAGGAAATATCTGACCATGTCTATGGCTGCCACTGACAGAGAGATAGATAGCTAGATAGCTAGATAGATAGAGGATGACAGATACAGAGACAGACAAACATAACAAGGGAATCAGTGTCTCACTGCAGCACACAGCACAACTCTCAGCTACAGTTGCAGAAATGAAAAATGTAGGTGAACAGCTCCTTTCGCTAAGCTGGGCACCCAGGAATTTGAGGTGCCCAGAAAAGGTATTTCTCGCAAGTGTTTAAAAACAAACACCAGAATCTATCTAAATAGGTTCCACTTAGCTTGGTACAGATGTTTGTTTTTTGAAAATGTATCATTTTTACATGTTTTCAATGTTTTTGAGTGTGAAAGGAAAATGAAATGGCAGACAGCATTATCAGTATTTTTTTTCAAAATGATCAGTATTTGTTGTGACACAACAGTAAATTGTGACAATAAGGACACACAATTTTTTTTTTTTACCATTTGCATCAGGATGTTATCTTTAAAATCAGTATAACTCTGAAACCATATAACATTTTTTTCACAAAACCTTCTAACAGCACATACATAGCATGGGCCTCTTCAACCCTGAAAATTTCATTAAGAAATTCCACGCCATGTAGGCTGTAGGTGAAAGGAAAACATACTCAATGTTAAGTTAAGCTGCAAAATTGGGATTTAACATTAAACAGCTTACACAACCCTAATTATAGGGGCACTACCACGCTTCTATAATAAATAGTTCAACATACAGTGCAATGAAATTGGGAGACATAAAACCAACCACAGAGAGGGGTCCTGAACTGGGGATGGAGAAGAAAAAGAAGCTGGTCAGGTGGGGAGTTGACAGATGCAGGAGGGAGAGGGCAGGAGTTTAAAGTGGTGCTAAGGAAAGTTTGAGAGGGTGAAAAACAGATGGAAGAGTGGAAGAGGTTCCAGAGGGAGGTAAGGTGATAGGAGAAGGCTGACTGCCCAGTGGAAGAGTGAGGGTGGGGGAGGGAGGGAGGAGGTGCAGTGTTCCCTGAAGTGAAGAGAATATGAGGCAGGTGGAATGAGAAAGATGAGTGTGGAATGGTATAAGAGCAGTGCCTCAAACCAGTATTTAGGGATGAAAGAGGCACAGTACTGTAGGTAACAGAAGGGAGGTGGTAGGATGGGGAGAGAGGAGTATAAGGAGCAGTGATGAGTGTCGGGGGTGTATTTGTAGCAAAATCACACAAAGTATTTCAGAGGGTGTCCAGTCTGGCAAGGGAAGAGGAGTGAGCAGTACTGTAAAGCACATTGATATAATCAATGACTGAGAGCATCATTTTGGTAACCAGCTCCCAGAGGAATTGTAGCAACAGGTAGTCTTCATTAAGGTAAAAGGCACCAAGCTTGGGGCAGAACTTGGCATTGATGGCATCAATGTGGGCAAATAAATTAAGTCTGATGTCAAATCACACATCAAGATACTTGAAAGAAAGAAACATTTCAAGGGAGGAACCATCTAGGGTGGTGAATGAAGGGAGGGGAGCAATCATGGACAGTTTCCAGCTAGATCCAAAGGTTACAAACACTATTTTCTTGGTGTTCTCCTGAAGTTTGTCTCCCTGAAACCAATGCAGTACATTGTGGAAATCTTTTTGGAGAGAGACTTCCACAACCTTCGTTGATGGACCTGAGGTGTAGAAAACCGACATCTGCATATATGTGAATACACAAGTTGACGCAGGCTATGGGGAGGTTGTTGAGGAAAATAGAGATGAGGATGGGAAGATGTATGGAACCCTGTGGAACTATAGCTTGCATTAGGAGTTGAGGGCACAGGATGCCACTGACCTGTAATGAATGTTAATGGCTCAAGAGGTAGGAATGGAACCATTCAACATCAGAGGCTGATAGCCCAGCAGTACTCAGCTTGTCCAGGAGGATCACATGGGCCATCAAATCAAAGGCTTTGCCAGATCACTTAAAACTGCCACTATGATGTGCCTCTGATCCATTCCGTGAAGATGGAGTCATTACAGGAGGAGACAGTGAAATGGTGCTTCCAAAAATCAGAGTAGAAGGGGGACAGGAAGCTGGAAGAGTGTAGAAAGTCAGAGAGCTGGGAGTAGATCAATTTCTCTTGCAATTTTGCAAGAAAGAAAAGGAGGGAGATAGGACATAATTTTCCAGGGAAGGAGGGATTGCTCCCTTTGTGGGGGTCAAGAACTTTGGTCAGCTTCCAGGCCTGAGGAACAGTGCGTAGGTTGAAGGAGAGGTTGAGAAGGTAAGTGAGGAGAGAGGCTATGGCAGGAGCTGAAAGATGGAGGAGATCAGTGTCCAGGCTATCAGAAGTAGATTTGAACTGGTTGAGTGACAAGAGGATAAGCAGAGTTTCCCAAACAAAAACAGGAGGGAAATGAAACCCCAAGGAGCTGGTGGATGAAGAAGAGTATGGAGACAGAGGGAAGGGTTAGGGGCTAGGAGTGGGTGAGGGGGGCACATGTAGAGAAAATCTTACTGAAGTGAGCAGAAACATAGCAAGGGTCAGAGACATATGAACCATTTACCATTAGGAGTGAGGGAGCAGACTTGGATGGAGGATCAAAGGGAGTGAATCACCTTCCAAAATTAGGTGGGACACTTGAGATTGTTCTGGAGGTTAGCTTTGAAGAAGAGGGATTTGGCATAGAAACACAAAAACATAGACAATGATGGCAGAAAAAGACCAATGGTCCATCCAGTCTGCCCAGTTTCTCTTTTGAACCCTGGGACTTACTCTCCACATGGGGGCCTACCCCTACCTCTTCTCCCCCCATTCTCCTTCATCATTTTGTCTCCCTGAGCAGTCACTGTACCCTTCATCTTGTCCCAACCGTGCTTGAGACCATCAACTGTTTTAGCACCCACAGCTTTGGCTGGTACACTATTCCACAGCTTCTCTACCCTTTCTGAAAAAAAATACTTCATCATGCCCCTCCTGAAACTCCCTCCTGTCAGTTTCAACTCATGCCCTTGTGACCTCGAACTAGCATTCAAGCTAAATATTTCCTTGCAGTTCACCTTGTTTAATCCTTTTAAGAACTTGAAGATCTCTATCATATACCCCATCTTCCTTCTTGTCTCCAGTGAGAAAATGTTCATGGCAGTATTAATGGCCTTTGTGCAAGACTTACTAGGCACTCTGCAGGAGTGGAGGTCAGTCAGTGAGCTAAGTTAATACCAAATATCTATCCAGGTTACTTCCCAAAATTAAAAGCAACATACCTTTTGTACAGGGAAGTCTCTGGGTGGTCTAGTGTTAGTTGTGTCCTCATTATCTAATGTACACTAAAATGAAAATCACCCCCTATGACTAAGATGCCTTTTTGAAAGTTCACAATTTTCCTTTTTTTCTTTTTTTTTTACTTGTAATTTTTTCCACCCGGGCACACTGGGGGCAGGAGTTTCCATCCCTGCTCAACCCACTCACCAGCCCAACCACCACAGCCATCCCCGAGACCTCCTACTGATTACCCCCATGGTGGGGCCGGGAAGGAGAGATCCCCTCCACGGAGCACAATCCAAATCTGGGGAGGCTGATGCAGTGTATTGGCTGGGCAAGGTCAGGGATCTCATAGAGCCCCCAGCTGCCATTTTTCTGGTTTTCTGTGCCCCTCTGGCATGCAAGGCATTGCATGTGCATGTGAGGGCATGTGTATGCCACACCAGCCAGGTCCTTGCCTCTCTAGCCTGCATCACCCCTCAATCCTGACAAGGGGGCTATCAATAAGCAGGATGATGCGTCCTCCCTCCCCAAGAGAGGAGAGCAGTCCTTTCGACACTCCATCCTCTCTTGCTCCTACTGACCCCCAGCATCCCAGGCTCATTCGTGAACCCGGGTTGCTGGCATAGCATAAGGTGTAGCGTCCAGTGCCTCAACCATCAATGCCACCAGGCCAGCCTACAATTTTCCTATTTAACTGTTGGATAAACACTGAGGAACAATCTGGTGGAAAGTACAAACTAACCAAAGTATTTTCTTGACCTTGAACTGTACCCTGAATCACAGTCAAGCAACCCTGGGTGTCCATTGACATAGTTGTAACCTAGAAGTGGGCAGTATGAGGTACCAGTACCACCACCACTCTCCTTTTCCCATTCTGAAAAGAGGCATTTGACATGTGAGCACATCCAAATTTGGTAAGCTTTGCATGTTATTCATCAGTTAAATGGGTTTCCTGTAGCAAAACAAATGCCAAGTATTGCTTGTGTAAAGCTGCAAGGATTTTTGACCTCGTAGCAGGTTTGTTGAGACCACTTACATTATGGGAATAGAAAATGCATTCAACATTTTCCTAGTCTGTGTCTTGACAAAGTAGAATTGGGATTCTGGGAGGCTTATATTGTTGCTCTGCAGTGCGCTGTGCCACTGAGGAGGAGGTGAAGAAACAGGTGAGTTGGAAATGATCTCCCCATGCTTACAGCAGGTATGCCACAGTTGCCTGACTAGCAAGGTTTCTATTTTGACATGTAAGGCACAGGAGAACCACATTTTGCAGTTTTGATACTTCCAACACCTTTCCAGACTTTCTTATGCTGATGGCTCTCCAGCCCATCTTTTAATACCTCTTTTATTGCTCCTGCGACTTGGAGTCCTAATCAGTGGAGGAGCCTGCCCGGAGACAAGATCTCGGGGTAACCCTGTGGGGGTCAGTCACTTCAAGACCTGGCTGGAGTTACAGAACTGATTTGCACATCTCAAGACTTCCCTAGGTTTGTATAGAACCTACAAAACTTTATAGAAACTCAAAAAGATCCCAAGAAGTACTGCATATAGAGTAGAGACTTTAACAGAATCCTGAAATCCTTTGACATTTGTGATTTTATTGTCACTGTGTTAAGCATTACGTGTTTTATCGCTGTTTCATATTTTTCATTAGAGAACTGGGTGTGTTTGTACTATATAAACTCTGTGCTCATCTTGCAGCAACTATTAAATTAGTTAAAATGTGTTTGAATCTAATTTAAAATTTTTGACAATAAGGCTTTTCCCCTTTTGCCTTAGTTCAACGATTTGTAGTTTTAAAATTCTATAAATACAGCTGGTCACAGTGGTGAGATAGTTTTTACTATTCCCTTGTTGTTTTCCAGGCTAATCATAAGCTTGTCAATTAATAGCCTTATGTGTCTGTGTTTTCCTTCATGTGCATTTGATTACTGGAGTTTGATCCTGGTTCTACACACTGTGCGTTTGGTGTGGTTAAACTTTTTTAAACGTTCAAAACTGTGAGGGCTTTAGATTTTGTTGTACATGGAGCAAGTTAGAAGTTAGAATTGAATAGTTGCTGATTTTCCTATATGAATTTAAATTTGCATTCTGGAACTTGAACTTGAATTTGAATGAGAATACATGTGTTTGCTCATACGGGAATATCAGCGCATAAGTTGGATTAAGTAAGGGAAGTGTACTGATTGTACTGATTGCCTGCTGGGACAGCATAACCAGTAAAATACATTAAATTACCCTCTTGCAGCTGTTGATTATTAACTGAGATCAGAAAATATGAGTATTTTGATATAATACCAGATAGCATATGATTAGGAACATGCAGATATCTCTACACCCAATTAACTAATTATTTAATTAAGATTTCACGTGTGGCTTACGCTTAAATAAGTTTGAGCCTAGATTTGCTTTAGAGTAACTGAACAAGCAACTGAACGAAGAGCCTGTGATACTGACCGCAGTGAACTTTAGCGAACTGAAAACTGAGAGCTGGTTGTAGATTATCAATCAGTTATTGTACAGCTCTCCACTCTCTTAAAAACTCTAAAATACAGAGTGGACTTTCTTGCTCTGCTGCGGTGTATAACGATATAACACATGTTTGGGGCTTCAGTGTTGCATTTTATTTGCTGCTATTTAGAAACGCTGTGCTGAATTAACTTAGACATTGTAGCATTTCAGCAGCTTTGGGAGCTCGTGGAATCAGAACTTTGGAGACTTGTGCTGTTCCAACAGATACACTATCTGAGCTCCAAAGCAAGAGTAAGTAGCAATGATTTTAAACCTTAAATATAATTTAATTATAAATCTCATAAGTGCATAAGTCTTAATTTAATTTAATGAAACAGAGGTACATGTGGTGACATTTTTTATAACCCCCCCTTTTTTTTCCTCTGGACACAACAAACTTCAGTACAATTTAACTAACTATTGCATTTTGCATTACATTACCCAGTAGGGAATATTTCCATTTAAAATATAACCTTAACAATCAGAAACTATGTCCTATACTCTCAGGAGTCTTTCTTCTTTTCCTTTCTGCTTTAGTGAATGTAACTTATCTGGAAGCGAAAAGAACTTGGAGACAGGAAAGATCATCAGAAAAGGTGGATTTAAGAAAAGGGACTGCTGCATATCTTCTGGAAGGATATATTGGGAATTGTAACTTAAAAAGAACCTTAGGACAACATGGTTAACACCCAGTGCACGTTCAGAGGCCTGATTTAAAGTCAGAGAAAAGAATAAAGAAGGAAAGTTGCAGTACAAACATAGAAACATAGATTTTGATGGCAGATAAGGACTGCTTGGCCCACCTAGTCTGCCCATTTTCCTACCTACAGGATAAGATGCAGATCCTAGTTAACCAACAGCCTATTTCTTCCTACCTCCCACAAAAATTGCCTTATGTCTGTCCCATGCATTCTTAAATTTTCTCACAGTTTTAGAATCACAACCTCCTCAGGAAGGCTATTCCATGTGTCCAACACCCTCTCTGTGAAAAAATACTTCCTCACATTGCCCCTGAACCATGCCCTCTGTCTTCAAATTGTGTCCCCTTGTTCTTGTCCATCTCTTTTTCTGAAAGATGCTACCCTCTTGGAATTTGTTTATTCCACTGAGGTACTTAAAAGTTTCTATCATGTCCCTCCTCTCCCTCCTTTCCTCAAGAGTGTACATATTAAGCTCCTTTAGTCTCTCCTTATATGGCTTCTCTTGCAGTACCTGCATCATTTTAGTTGCCCTCCTCTGGACTGCCTCTATCCTGTCTATGTCCTTGCAGAGGTGGGGTCTCCAGAACTGGATGCAGTACTCCAGATGGGGTCTCACCAACTGTCTGTATAGAGGGATAACAACTTCCTGTTTTCTGCTGGTGATTCCTCTCCCTATACATCCCAGTATCTCCCCAGCCCTCCCTACCGCCTTCTCACATTGCTTGCTAACCTTAAGGTCATCTGCTATGATTACCCCAGGTCCCTTTCCATTTTTTTTGTTGTTACTACCTCTCCCCCCCCAATGCGTAATCTTCCCATGGGTTTTTGTTTCGCAAGGTGCATTATTTTGCACTTCTGTGCATTGAATCTAAGCTGCCATACTTCTGACCATTCCTCCAACCTTGACAAGTCTCTTCTCATCCTTTCCACACCTCCTTGTGTATCAATCCTGTCGCAGATCATTGTGTCATCTGCAAAGAGGCATACTTTTCCTTCCAGTCCCTCTGCAATGTCACTTATAAAGATATTAAAAAGCACTGGACCCAGTACTGAATCCTGCGGTGCCCCACTAGTAACCCCTCTTTCTTCAGAGTGGACTCCATTTAAAATTACCTTCTGTGTCCTGTTGTCCAGCCAATGTTTTACCCAGGCTACCACACTGAGACCCACTCCCAGGCTGGTTAATTTGACCATTAATTTTTTGTGTGGGACTGTGTCAAATGCCTTGCTCAAGTCTAGGTAGGGTATGTCTGCAGCCCCTTCCTAGTCTACTACTTTTGTCGCCCAGTCAAAGAAATCAATTATGTTCATCTGACATGACCTTCCCACTGTGCACCCATGCTGCCTTGGGTCCTGTGCCCCACTGGCCTCTAGGTACTCAACAATTCTTTCCTTCAGAAGTGATTCCATCACTTTCCTTACCAGAAAGGTCAAACTGACAGGTATGTAGTTTTCTGCCTCTGTCTTGGTCCCACTTTTGTGAAAGGGAATCACATCTGCCTTCCTCCAGTCATCAGGTACCACACCATCCTCACATGATTTGTTAATAAGGGTAGTCAGTGGTTTCACTAGTTCTCCCCTTAATTCTTTTAGAATTCTGGGGTGAATTCCATCAGGCCCCATTGCTTTGTCCACCTTCAGTTTTAGGAGTTCTTTCATAACTCTTTCTTCTGTGAAAGGACTGGGATCGACCCCCTTATCCAGAGTGCTTCTGTTAACTGGATTAGGCACCCCCCTCTCCTCCTCTTTTGTGACTACTGAGCAGAAATATTCATTCAGTATCCCTGCTTTTTCACTGTCCCTCTCTACCCACCCACCGTCCATTCTATTCAGCCTCACTATCCCTCCCTTTGTCTTTCTACACTCCCTGATGTACCTATAAAAGGTTTGTTCCCCTTCTTAACTGAGTTGGCTATCTTTTCCTCAGTTTGGGCCTTTGCTATTCTGACTTCCCTCCCTGCTTCCTTCTGCCTTAACTTGTACAGCTCTCTGTCCTGCTCCTTCTGTGTTTTCTTATACTTCCTGAATGCTATCGTTTTCTCCCTGACCTTCCCTACTACCTCTTTTGAGAACCATAGTGGCTTTTTCTTTCATTTTGATTTGTTTATTTGCTTCACACAAAGGTTTGTTGTCTCTGTGATGGCAGTTTTGATGTTTCCCCATTGTTGCTCCACCCCTCCTTCTAGCCTGTTTGCTAGTGCTTTTCAAAGGCACTCTCCCATCTTGCCAAAGTCAGCCCTCCTGAAGTCCAGTGCCCTCACTTTTGTATGGCTTGACTCAGTAGCTGAGTTTATCATGAACCATACTGTTTGGTGGTCACGTGTTCCCAGATGGCTACCCATTTCTAGATCTGAGATCCTCTCACTGTCCCCATTTGAGAGTATGAGGTCTAAGATTGCTCCCTCACAAGTGGGTTCCAAAACTAGCTGTCTGAGGCATGCCACCTGTAGGGCATCGAGAATGGCCCTGCTCTTGGATGTGGCTGCAGCAAATGTGCTGTAGTCAGCATCTGGCATATTCTGGTCTCCCATCAACAGTATCTCTCCTTTCTCTGCCATCCTAAGAATGCCTTATATCATATCCTTGTCCATTCCCTTCCCCTGACATGGGGGTCTGTATACAACCCCTGTGTGGATTGTGGTGCCATTTCCAGTCTCTAAGGTGACCCACAGTACCTCCTCTCCTCCCTGTTTACTCTTTTGTTCAGTTTATTTTATCCCTTCCCTTACATAGAGAGCTACTCCTCCCCCCCTCTTCTCCCCTCCCTGTCTCTCCTGTAGGTTGTGTACCCTGGTATGTTAACATTTCAGTCATGGTTCTCTGTGTACCATGTTTCTGTGATTGCTGTGATATCCAGGTATCCCTCTTACATCAAGGCCACCAGTTCAGGGAGCTTGTTGCCCAGATGATGGGCACTGGTACTCATTACCCTCCATTTCCTGATGGCCTTACCCCTTTTTGCCCCATCTCTGTCCTTATTGCCTTTGTCACTTTCTCCATTTACCCCACCCTTCTCCTTATCGACATCTCTAACTTGGTGTTTACCTCACTTACTGCCCTGACTTTTTTTTTGGGGGCTAGGATTTCCCTGCTCCTTTCCAGTGCCAGACACAAGCTGAAGGACCTGAAGAACTGTGCAGTAATTGCCAAACAGCATTTGAGGTTCCATTTTTTGGTCTTTTTGGACTTCTGCTTAAAACATTTAGGTCTCTTTGAAATCCGTTGGTTTTAATTTATTTATTTAACTTTGCAAAATATTAGATATATTAGTGTAGCCGTAGAATAGATATCTATTATATCATTATTATTATTACTACTATTATTTCTAGGAGCATTGAACTTAGAAATTGTAGCGCTACAATTGATTGGTCTATGTAATATATTACTGTCAGTGCTATATTTAGGAATTCTGTTTTTACCTACGTTATGGGCATTTTTTCATTTGTCTTAATATTTACTAGATAGACAATATATTTTTTTCCCCTTCAAAATCACTCTAATCAAAATGTATTATTGCTTAAATTAGTGAACATCCTATAAGTGTAGTTGAATTTGGAAAGCTGTGAAAAGCAAAAGTAATAGAAATAACTACCACAGATGGTGCAGACTAGGAGTGGGAAACCACTTATCAACATGGAGGGGAAGAACGATATTACAAACAAAGAAATCCTGACTAAGAGAACTAAAAAAGATAAAACAAAAGAAGTAATGGGAAAAAGCAACATGGCTCTGATATAGTGGACCCATTTCAAATTAAGCTTACAGAGTTGTGGCAGAATGATACTGACAAGCCACTCTCATCTCACCATAGTATTTGCACATCAAGCTAGTAACCCTTTTATGTAGATTCATATATGACTAAAGAGAGAAAGGAGGAAGAGATGGACCATAATATTAAACATCGTGGAGACCAAGAGATACAGTGGAGCCCTGTTATAAGCATACCCTAAATGCCAGAAAATGTTCTTATCACCAGGATGTTCTTATAAGATGGCTTCACTGAAAACAGTTAACACCCATATAAAATCTATGATTGACATGATGAAACTGGGCTCAAACTACCTTTTAGATAATTCCTTATTAAAAGTAGTATAATATAGTTTTTTTTTTTAAAAGAGCTCTTTTATTTATTTATTATTCAAACAGTTAGAGTATGGTTGTACAATTTGTTCAGTGTCTAACATAACTGAAGAAATATGTGCTGCCTTCTTCTTCTGGCATCTTTCACACACCATTCCCTACTTAACAGGCTGTTAATGAGGAAACTAGATGATGATTCTGTGCAGGCATATCACACCCAGAGGTGATAATGACCATCTTTCACTATCTCTGGAAAAAAAACTGTTCTTATAAATGGGCTGACTGTTCTTATAAATGGGCGTCACTGCCTTTGAAAATAATGAGAAAAAACTGGGACATTCAACGAATGTTCTTATAAAAGGGATGTTCTTATATCTGATTTTCTTACAAGTGGGCTTCACTGCAATAGATATAACATACTCATCAACCCCACAACCTCCTATAGAGGGAATTTCTTTGGATTCATACAGGTGGGATACTTTTGAATCCCTAAATCATTATTTTCCTACCGATCATTCATTCAATGAGAAATATCAGGAAATTACTTCTGAGTCATATGTACCTTATGGTAGTGACAGCAGGGATAATTATTATTATCCATCTCATCCCATCTCCATTGGGTAGTCATCAAGTTAATGAATTTCTTGTTAAAAACCAAATGACAAAATATATATTGAGATCTCCAAAAAAAAAAAACCACCGGCAGACTGAGTAGGAATACTTAATATGAAGATCACTATGAATGGGAATGAAATGAGATCAATCACACAAAATCAAAGTATGATTATGGAGAGGCTATAAAATTTAGACAAAATACAGGGGGAGTAAAGTATGTGCAAAGGTATGCCTAAATCCAAGAATCAGACTAATTCAAGTTTTGACAAAGAACATTTTACAGCAGAAGTCGACTTTGCATCCTGCAGCTCCCTGTCCAACCAAATGTTAGAAATTAAAAAATATCCCTACTTCGCAAGTATGATGATTTTAGAAAGTCTTGCAGTAATTAAGGATGAGACTGACAACATTAGAAATGACCTATTTAATAATAGGGTAATTTTAAATAAGTTATCCAAGAATGACCATAAATCAATGGATCAATCAACCTCAATCTGTGAAGATGAAGGATCTGTGGAGGTTAAGATGCCAGGTGAGAATAAAGCTATACAAGTGAATTTACCACCCTCATTCGATAGAGACCAGATTTGCACATGTTACTTAAAACCATCTGTTGAGGCAAAAGATAGAAGAACTGGTAACAACAAGGGTAATCGGTTGAATATACTAGACCAAGCCCTTCCTAAAAAACAAAAAAAATAGGTATTAGTGGAAATATTAGAAGGAAGAAACAAAATTTAAAATTAGACTTATGTACAGCAGAGATTAATGCCAACATATCAGAAATGCCTAGAAAGTGTGTTTTGGACAAGAATGAAACTCCAAAGAAGGAGAAAATGAAAGAAAACACAGAGACAAGGGTAAAAAAAAAAAAAACTTTTAATAAATCTAAAGAGAAAACTGAAGTTAGGTCCAACAATAAAGAATGGGAAATAAGGAAACAAACAGGGGCTAAGGAAATTTTAACAGTTAAAGATAAAAGGGAGGTCAAGACAACCATGATGTCACACAGCAGTATACCACATGATGTGGCATCTGACATTTGCATAATTAGGAACTTGCTATGTGCCATTGATAAGTTCTTTAATTTAGAAGGTATGGAAATTGAATATTTATTTGAAATTTACAGGGTGCCCAGGTCACAGAATGAAATAAAACAAAATCTCAAGGAATGGGTTCTGCATCTCTTGCACATAAAAAAGGAAGGAGAGAAAATATATACTGTAAGGCCTCCAAATAAAGCATATCAAGAGTGCTTGTCACTGTATACAATATTTGGATCAGTAGTTGATGCTATATGGGGAAAGCAATAGGAATCACTTTGATATCAACACAAATAGTACCTATTGGGATGCAAAATGAGATAGGAAGAACAGATATGGGTAAAATAACAAAGGAAAATGATTTGCATAATAACTCTTTTTTTTTTGTTGCTCCCCCCAGTTCTGGGCTGGCCTCTCCTTCAGGCCTTCCCAGACCCTCGTTGCCACACTGCCTCAATGCAGCCACCCATCTCCCCATATTGCAGCCCCCTGGGTAACCCAGACATAACCCTTCATCGGGTGGGGCCCTCTCCTCCAAGAGGGAAGGCACTAGTAGGGGCAACCAGTGCAATTCTTGCCTGGGGTGCTGCTGGGATGGTCCATGCACTGTCAGAGGTTCCGCAGCAGTGGGATCTGGCAACCATCATCTGATTGGTCTATTTTGCTCCCCAGGGGCATGGGGTGCCACTAACGTAAGGCTTACACCAATGTTCACCATGCCCCATTAGTTAGTGGGACCCCACATGTTGCCATGCCCCCAGCCTCCACAAGGGGTCAGTAAGCATAGGGTCACCTCTCCACCCTCCCCTCGAGAGAAGGCGAGCATTCATCTGATGCTCAAGCCTTCTCTCCCCAGCCGGCCCTCCAGTACCCGAGTCGATTCCTGAACGCGGGTCGCTGGCATCATAAGCAGAAATCCAACTGCTGCGCTGATGGGTCTACATAATAATTCTAATAGAAAGAAGATAGATATTAAAGGGCAAGAAGGAAAAGAAGAAGAACAAAAGCAAAAACAGGATCAAAAAGAGCTTGAAAGTATTATTCAAAAAGTCAAACATCATGAAACTATACAACAAGGAGCATGGCTCAATAAAGCTATAACTATTTTTGGTTGGGAAACTGCAGAGAGGGATACTCCGAGATTCATAAAGCAAAAAATTACAGCTTTTTTTTATCCAGGACAACACATATAAACATTTCTTAAAAAAAACAATAGACTACATCAAAATATATAAACATAAGAACAATGCATCACAGATAGATATTACTGATAAAAACCCAATGATTGTACAAACTTTGTTAAGCAAGGCACAGATACTAGATGGATTAGTTTTACATGTTATAGCCATGGAAGATTGATTGGAGCCAAGTCAGGAAAAGGTTTCCTATAAAGAGACCCTTTTGGAACCAAGTGAAGAAAACTGACAAATTACAGAAAACTTGGAGAGGTTTATTTCTACTAACAAGTATGAGGCACTGAGTAGAGATGCAGCGAATTCAAATTCCACTGGCAAAGTGAACGTGAAGTGGAAACTTTGTGTTGCCACTCCGCTATGCGGAGTGGGCAATGCAAAGTGCTCACTCCACCTTATCATTACCACTTCGCGTTAAGGCAGAATGGCAATGCAAAGTAAGGCGAAGTCATTGTTTTTAATGGACTTCGCGTTCCTCATTATGATTCTAAGTGATCCACTTGGTGTTTCAGATTTGGCAGCCTCCCCACACATCACATGGCTTACAGTACTGTAAGTCACATGCTCTTTAGCTAGGCAGGAAGAAAGTGAGTCATACAAGCAGGCACTTTTTCTTTCTCCTGTGCAGACAGAGAGTAGTGTGATTTGTGACTCTGATACTTTGAGATCAGAGTGAGAAGATTTAAACTTTGATTTAGACCCAACAGCTTTTTTTTAAAGTTACATTGTTTTGTCTTTTCTGTACTCTTTTTTACATAATTTGTTCTTTCTGTGAATTTAATTTTTCTTACCTTTATAAGTAGTTGTTTGCCTGTGACTGAGTGTGTGTGTGTGTGTGTGTGTGTGTGTGTGTGTGTGTTGTGACAGTGTGAGTAGTAATTGCTCGGACTGAGGGAGCTCAGTAGGAGAGTTGGACCAGGGTGAGGGAATGTCTGGGGCAGGGGCAGCTCTGGAAGAGTGTTGTATCATGGGCATGTGTGGAGGGCATGGGTGCCCATTCCTGTTGGACCACTCAAAACTTGTGAGTGCCCCCCCCAGATACAGGACAAGAACCACCTCCTGTCCTGACTCTGAGGCAGTTGAATCACCACTACCAAGTCCAGCATCAAGTCCTCTGGAGCAGGATGTGCCTGTTCCCCCGGGCCCAGGTGTGGATCCTATCTCTGTTCAGCACCATGACCAGCTGGCTGCCAGTTCATCTGGCCATCCCCTGCCTGTGCCTGGTCGCCCCACACCTCCATTGTTTGGCAGTTTTTTGACTGTGTCAGGGGGGCAGTGGTGTGGCCAAGTGCCATCTATGTGAGGTGGAAGTGAGCCGTGGCCCCTTGGGGACACACCTGGGGACAGGGGGAGTGGCACACCCTTATTATCAATCACCAGCAGTTGGAGTGGCAGGCTGCCACAGAACGGACCATGCCTGCACCTGCTGGCCATTCTGTGGCTGATGGTGCAGCTGTGCATTGTGGCATCCCTAAGAAGAGGAGGACCACAGCAGCACTTGCTGCTCCACCAGCACCCCCACCCCCACCACCACAACCAGAAGGTCTGCCTGTAGAATGTGTGGACCCCAGAGAACAGCGTGTAACACAGGCTGACTTGGCAGTTCTCTGGAGTGCTGTTGAGGAAAACAACGAGAGGGTGAGTGCTGTGGAGCAGCAGCTGGATCATATAGAGGGGGCATCAATTGCAAATTATGTCCATGCTGGAACTGCTGCTGGATCACCATGGGATCTCACATAAGTTTTGTTTTCCTCACACCACGTACCCCCCACACCTTCCTTGTTGTGTTATAAAACGTATTCCTCCACCATCCCCAACCCTTGTATGTAATTATGCCCCTCTTTTGTTGTCTTCCGTATGCATGGCACTTTGTATTCGGAGCAGTGCAAGTATGCTGTGCTAAACTGTATGTGTGCAGTCAGTCTTCTTTCCAGTCTGTGTATGTACTGCAGACACTGCCCAACTTCCTGACTTAAAAACAAATATTAATGATTATGATGGTGGGTTGGTGAAGCATGGAGAGATACTACAAAACAGGCTTACAATATATCTAATTAACTATAAAAAAAAAATTAGTGTTGTGATTCGTGACATGACTGTAAATTGTGATTTGTGACTGCATTTGTGACCGTGATGATGAAGAAGTATGAATGCCTACAGCTGTACTTCTCCAGGCCCCGATGAGGTGTGGCACAAAACTCCCCGATTTAAAAACAAACATTTATGAGTACAGTGGTGGAGTGGTGAAGCATGGAGAGATATTACAAAACAGGCTTACAATACATCCAAGTAACTATTAAAAAAAATTAATGTTGTGATTCATGAAGTGATCGTGAATCATGATTTGTGACTGCATTTGTGACCGTGATAATGAAGAACGTGATTCGGTGTCGATGGTGTGAGATAACCAATATGAAACTGTATTGGGAATGAGAATGCCTATGGCTGTACTTCCGTGAGGAGCTGTAGCTTAAAACTCCCAGGCTTAAAAACAAGTATCAATGAGTACAATGGTGGGTTGGTGAAGCCTGGAGAGATACTACAAAACAGGTTTACAATACATCCAAGTAATCAGAAAAAAAATTAATGTTGTGATTCATAACATGATCGTGAATTGTGACTTGTGAATGCATTTGTGACCGTGATGATGAAGAACGTGATTTGTATCATGAGTAACTTGTGATGATGGTCCTGACTTAAAAACGCATATTAATGAGTACAATGTTCACGCAGAATTAAGCACCACACCTGTCCAGTACTCTGAAGGAAAGCCAAAGAAATAACTGTGACATAAGTTACAGATGGAGATTGGGCCCTAAACAGATGCAAATGCACAGACAGATTAAGATTGCACTGTGCACTGAAGAGATGCAAACACAAAGGCACAACACCTAACCGGTGCTCACCATCAGAAATTCAAATCTGGAAAAGAGTACTTTTGCTGGTTGAGGCAGGCCGCCGGGGGGGGGGCAGTGTACTGTACTGCTGCAGTAACAGTCACTAGTACTACTGTAGTACCAGTAAAGATACCACAAAGAAGTACAAAAATCACACAGCTGCAGTGGATAGCAGCTTCACGTTGCTGAAATTATTATGTGGCACAAAAAAAGGTGTCTGATTTGATGACATGCATCACACACATACTCACACACACACACTAAGTAATGCACAGCAAATTGAAAACGTCAGTAATATAACCACATATTTGAAACAAACTAAAATTATGCATTGTGGCAGTAACAGTCACTAGTACTGGTATGTGTAAAGATAGCACAAAGAAGTTCAAAAATCACACAGCTGAAGTGGATAGCAGGTTCACATTGCTGAAATGATTATGTGGCACAATAAAAGGTGTCTGATTTGATGACACACGTCACAGACATACTCACACACACACACTAAGTAATGCATAGCAAATTGAAAACTTCAGTAATATAACCACATATTTTAAACAAACTAAAATTATGCACTGCTGCACCACAACAATCAGCAAAAAAATGGCAAGAAATATTGAAAATATTACTGTGTGTACATTAACAGAGTTATAGAAGAAAAATATCACCATGACACAAAGCACTGTCTTTTTCTCCAAGTTAATCTACCTACACCACAGATACGCCCCTTCCCAAAGCACACTTCCATTGTCTCTCAGTACCCAGACTGAATATTGTACATTAACATTCAAAATCCATACACAAACAATAAACACTCAATGATATGAGCACAGGAGGGTTTCCTATAATCGATGAACTAAAGTTTCAGCAAAAAGATGACTCAAAAAGGCTATTTTAACAGCTTTTAGAAGGTTTGAATCGCATAGAGCTCTCAGAGCAGATTGTCTCCTACAGCTTCCTACACACACTACCCCAAACTGAGGCTGTGCAGAACAATCTAGAGTCCATGTAACCTGAAATCCCATGAATCACTGCAAAACTCACCTTTGGAGCTTAAAAACAAGTTGAAGTGAGGTGAAGTACATTGCTTTCAATGTACTTCACCTTAAGAATTGGTGGAGTAGGGGTTTGGGAAGGCAGAGTAACACAAAGTCATTGTTTTCAATGGACTTCGCGTTACCCATTATAATGCGAAGTACTCCACTTTGCATTGAGAAGCACTCCATGAATTCACCTTCCCTCCGTGAATCACTTTGCAGAGCAAATTGGGGCCACTTTGCCCATCACTATCACTGAGCATTGGAAAAGACATGTGACTAATACACTAATAACAGACAAGAGGATAGGACAAATGCAAAAATAATAAAGATTCTATCTTGGAACATAGAGTGAGTACATTTAAAAACTGCTAATCCTGAAATCATAACCTTTCTGGAGACTTTTGATATACTATGCCTTCGGGAAATGTGGTGCACAACAGATGAAGCACCAAAGTTACAAGGATATTCGAATATATCAAAATCAGCTACAAAAAGGAAAACATATGGAAGGAAAATGGGAGGTATTTCTATATATTTCAAAACCAATTTGAATTTTAGAATAACCAAACAATGTAAAACTTCTGGAGACATTTTGGTGTCAATAATAGAAGAAGAGACTACTCATTACAAGTTAACAATATTTAATGTCTATCTTCCTCCATCCATAAAGAACACATGTAATTCTATATTCCAACTCAGCCATATTTTAAATCAGGTTATGGATACAGAGTCTGATATGTCAATAATATTACTGGGAGACTTCAATGCAAGGATCGCCCAAATTCAAGTACAACAGACTTTATATCTCTTCCTCCTGAACTTAACCCTAGGATAAGGAATATCAGAGCTACAATGGATCTAAGAAGTAATAATAGAGAAAAGCTACTTATTACATATTTAACAGGTAGAAATCTGCTTCTACTTAATGGACACCTACTAAGGGACCAGATAGGGAAACTAATTTACACAGGACCATGAGGTTCCTCAATTATAGATCATGTCTGGGGCAGCCTTGAAACTATTGAAGTAATGTATAACTTGGAAATTCTATAAGCAATAGAATCTGCACACAATCCTCTGTGCTTGAGTCTACAAATGAGTCAGATAATGAAAGAAACTGCGGCCATACACATAAGGGATGAGGTGGAAATAATTAACCAAAAAAAGGATACAATGGGTTTTGAACACCATTAGATTATTTAATGACTTAGTATATGGCCAGTTGCTGGCTGAAATGCATATATCTATCATTGAAGCAATAAATGTTAACTCTTTCTTTGACATATGGCAAAATATAAATATTCTAATTAAACCACATTGTGTAACTAATAGGTTGGTAACAAATAAGCCCCGGGACAAACATGGATTTAATCTCGGATGTATAAAGGCTAAGAAAGAACTAACTAAAACTCTGAGATATCATAAGAAGTATAAAAATCATAATTCAGTAGATAATATCAGACATAAATCTATTAATATTAATAAAGAAAGGAAGAAATATAAAACAAGTCTTGAACAAGAGAGACAAGCCCATACTAATACAATCTGGGGAAATTAAGAAAGGCTATAATAAATAAAAATAGGAAATTCTGGAAACTGATGAATAGGGGATATAGCAGATACTTCTTAAGAGCTGAAGCTTACATTCTCCCTGACACATGGGTAGCCTATTTTTCAAAACTCTATTTCTTTGAGGATGAAGAACTGTTATTAGAAGATACCTCCCATAAGTATGGACATTTCATATATCCAACGTCCTTACATATAACCAAGGGAGATATATTCTAGGGCATTTTCCAACTGAAATCAAATAAAGCCCAGGGTCCAGATAAAATTATAGGAGACATATACAAACATTATGTAGACTGGTGGATCCCAGTACTATTTCAGTTGTTTAACATTTTGTACAAGGCCATGACTTTCCGATAGCTGGCAAGGAAGTATTATCTACCCTGTTCATAAAAAAGATGACCTAAACAATTCTAGTATGTATAGAACAATCAGTCTTATCAATGTATCACAAAAGATATTCACGAGAATAATACTTAAAAAACTTACTGATTGGCTAGAAAACAAATCCATCCTGCATGACACACAAAATGGTTTTAGGGAAACATAGAAACATAGAATTTGACGGCAGATAAGGACCGCTTGGCCAACCCAGTCTGCCCATTTCCCTGCCTGATGGATAAGCTGCAGATCCTAGTTAACCAGCAGCCTACTTCTTCCTACCCCCAACCCCTAGAATTGCCTTATGACTGTCCCATGCATGCTTGAATTCCACCACTGTTTTTGACTCCACAACCTCCTCTGGAAGGCTGTTCCATACATCCACAACCCTCTCTGTGAAAAAAATACTTCCTTAAATTACCTCTGAGCTGCCCCCTTCTATCTTCAAATTGTGCCCCCTTGTTCTTGCACACCTCTTTTTTTGAAAGATGCTACCCTCTTGGACTTTGTTGATTCCCTTGAGGTACTTGAAAGTTTCTATCATGTCCCCCCTCTCCCTCCTTTCCTCGAGGCTATACATATTAAGCTCCTTAAGTCTCTATATGTCTTCCGGTGCAGACCCTGCACCATTTTAGTTGCCCTCCTCTGGACAGCTTCCATCCTGTCTATGTCTTTGCGGAGATTGGGTCTCCAGAACTGCACGCAGTACTCCAGATGTGGTCTCACCAGCTGTCTTTACAGAAGGATAATAACTTCTTGTTTTCTGCTGGTGATGCCTCTCCCTATGCATCCAAGTATCCCCCCAGCCCTCCTTGCTGCCCTCTCACATTGCTTGCCCACCTTTAGGTCATCTGATATGACTACCCCCAGGTCCCTTTCCATTTTGTTGTTGTTAGTATCTCACCCCCATTGTGACTCTTCCCTGGGTTTTGTTTCCCAGGTGCATTACCTTACTTCTTAGCATTGAATCTAAGCTGCCATACATTTGACCATTCCTCTAACCTTGCCAAGTCCTTCTCATCCTTTCCACCCCACCTTGTACATCAACTCTGTTGCAGATCTTTGTGTCATCTGCAAAGAGACATACTTTTCCTTCCAGTCCTCTGCAATGTAGCTTATAAAGACATTGAAGAGGACTGGTCCTAATACTGAACCTGTGGTACCCCACTGCTAACCCCCTTTATCAGAGTGGATTCCATTTACTATTACCTCTGTGTCCTATTCTCTAGCCAATTCTTTACCCAGACTGTCATCTTGGGACCCACTCCCAGGCTGGCTAACTTGTATATTAATCTTTTGTATGGGACTGTGTCAAATGCCTTGCTAAAGTCTAGGTAGGCCATGTCCATAGCCCCTCCCTGATCTACTACTTTGGTCACCCAGTCAAAGAAATCTATCAGATTTGTCTGGCATGACCTTCCCGCTGTGAATCCATGCTGCCTTGGGTCCTGTGCCCCTCTGGCCTCTAGGTACTCGACAATTCTTTCCTTCAGAAGTGATTCCATCATTTCCCTACCACTGAGGTTAAACTAACAGGTCTATAGTTTCCTGCTTCTGCCTTGCTCCCACTTTGTGAAGGGAATCACATCTGCCCTCCTCCAGTCCTCAGGTACCACCCATCCTCCCATGATTTGTTAAAGAGGGTAGTCAGTGGTGTCACTAGTTCTATCCTTAGTTCTTTTAGAATTCTGGGATGAATCCCATCAGGCCCCATTGCTTTGTCCACCTTCAGTTTTAAGAGCTCTTTCAGAACTCTTTCTTCTGTAAATGGGCTGGTATCAACTTCTGTATCCAGAGTGTTTCTACTGTTTGTTTTAGGTACCTCCCCCTCTTCCTTTGTAAATACTGAGCAAAAATATTTGTTTAGTATCTCTGCCTTTTCACAGTCACCCTCTGCCCACCCTCCCTCCCTTTATTAAGCCTCACTATCCCTCCCTTGGTCTTCCTTTGCTCCCTGATGTACCTATAAAAGGTTTTATCCCCCTTCTTAACTGAGTTGGCTATCTTTTCCTCGGTTTGGGCCTTAGCTGTTCTGACTGCCTTTCCAGCTTCCTTTTGTTTTAACTGATACAGTTCTCTGTCCTGTTCCTTCTGTGATTCCTTGTACTTCCTGAATGCTTTCTTTTTCTCTTGAACCTTCACTGCCACTTCCTTTGAGAACCATAGTGGTTTCTTACCTCGTTTCGTTTTGTTTATTTGCTTTACACAAAGGCTTGTTACCTCTGTGATGGCAGTTTTTATTATTCCCCATTGTTCTTCCACCCCTGCTTCCTGCCCAGTCAAGATCTACTATTCAACACTGTTATGTGTGAACCATCTAATAAGGAAATATGTTAAAATTAAAAGGGGAAAACTATTCTGTTGCTTCACTGATTTCTCTTTGGTGTTCAACAGTATGCATAGGACCATCTTATGGGACAAGCTGCATAACATAAATATTTGCACAGATTTTACTGAGCATATTGATTAGACTACATAACCATACCTGGGCCCAGGTTCAATATGATCAATATATTCATGTAACTTCAACATTTCATATTAACTTAGGTGTTCATCAAGGTTGCCTTTAGGCACCAACCCTTTTTAATATTTATATTAGTGAGATTCTCATAAACCTTCAAAACCTAAACATTCATGCTCCCAAAATGTGGAACACTAGGATAGATTGCCTTGCATAAGCAGATGACCTAGTATTGACCTCCACTTCAGCTCTGGGACCACAGAGAAAGCTTGAACATCTCTACAGATTATGTACAGAAAACAATTGAAAATCAATATGTCTAAAACCAAGATACTGATTTTTGGAAATCATAGTAAAATGGGCTGTCCCTATGGATCAAAAAAATGTTGTAGGTGCTGTATTGGTCCTTTTAAGAACAGATCCAGAAACAAATGATTTGATACCTTTCATTGGACTAACATGGATGTTACAGAAAAGAACAAAGTGCTCTAGCTTTTGAACCAACCAGGTCCTTCTTCAGAAGCTTTGTGGCAGTTATTTCAAATATCCCATACAATTAACACCAGATTATATTGAAAAAACAGAAATGATTCTCATTGGTTTAACATACACATTTAAAACATAACAGAAGATTATGTCAGAGAAGCTAATTAACACCAGTATGCCTTTAACTGAGGAGCCTCAGAAGGGCAAAGGTTATCAAGAATTCTCTACAGCCAGAGAGTTCTTGTCACATAAATTTTAAAATGTCTCAGTATGCCAAGAAAGCATTCTAGTGATAAAAAAAAAAACCTTGGGGTGACATTTTCTCTAATACATGCAAGATGAGCTTACAACTTACATTCCAATTGTCCTGGTATATTAAAGAACAGATAATGAGAGACAAAATCCTGAAATTAGGTGTAACTGCAAGTTGAAAACAAGCCTCAAATTAACATACACATATATACATGATGCATGATAGTATCACTTGTAAGTGTAAGTGCCAAATAAAAAAATACAAAAATATTTGTCAAGGACCCCCAAGAAAATGAGACCATGAGCCTAATAAGTGCAGATTTCAACACAGAGTCTTTGTATAACAAAAATGCAAAGAATCAGTCTAAGGAATCTAAATGAAAATCCAAAGGAATTACACCTTTTATGAACCCCCAAGTAAATGAGATATGCATCTTAATATGAGCAGATTTAAAAATGTGACAGTGTGTAATCCAACCACTGACAACTAGTAGAAGGAAGTAAATGTACACTGTATGTGAAAACTAGGTGTCCTAGCCACATAACAAATGCCCCATGCCACGCTCCCCCCACAAATATGTGTGTACATACACCACACCACACCCCACACACACACACACACCTGCACACCCCACACAACCACAACAACGACAAATATAACAAACACAATCCACACACACCACACCACACCACGCACAACAAACAAAACACTGACACACACACACAAAACCCACAACACACAAAAACACAACCCATACCAAACACACACAAAACACACACATGCATACATACATCAGTATACACACACACACTCAAACGCACTCACCACAGTGTTAAGGTGAGAAGTCAACATGTAGATAACCATAAACTTACAAAATCAAAAGCCTGCTGAAGAACTAAAGTATTTATGTCCATCTTTTAAAGTAAAGGTCTGTGTAAGTTTAAGTGGAATAATGTGTCATATAACCAACATCAATGTTCAGTCCATTCGCCACCATATTGAGAAGTAAAATAAGCCTAATTTCAGAAGCCTGTCTCTGTTGTGTACTGCTGAAATTTCCTTTTAAGACCATCACAGGCAAATCTGAGATTGAGTGGTCATCCTGGGAAAAGTGCTGGGCTACTGGTTTCTCAATCTTCTTGTGATAAATAGAATGTCTGTGTGAATTCATTCTAGTGTGGAGTTGTTGGCTCGTCTCCCCCAAATAACCTGTGCGAGGACATTTCTTGCACTGGATAAAATAGACCACATTACTTGATGTACATGGATAATTCCACTGTATCCTGAATAGTCTGTTTTGTGATGTAACCACACAGTCTGAAGTGGAAATGAGGTTACATGTCTTACATGTGCGTTGATGACAGGGTCGTGTACCATATGATGTCATGGTATTCTGTTCCGGTTCAAGTTGACACCTAATAATCAGGTTGGCTAAATTAGGTGGTTGTTTAAAAGATAGTAGGGGTAGTTCTTGAAAAATACAATTAAGGGTTTCATCCTCACTAATTATTGGATGGAGATCATTAATAATCTTACGTAGGAGTTCAAGGTCAGGATGGTATGTGACTACTAAGGGTATTCTGTTGGTAGTCATCTCCGCACTAGAATGAATTTGCACAGACATTCTATTAATCACAAGAAGATTGAGAAACCAGTAGCCCAGCACTTCTCCCAGGATGACCACTCAATCTCAGATATGTCTGTGATGGTCTTAAAAGGACATTTCAACAGTACACAACAGAGACGGGCTTCTGAAATTAAACTTATTTTACTTCTCAATATGATGACGGATGGACTGAACATTGATGTGGATTATATGACACATTATTCCACTTAAACTTACACAGACCTTTACTTTAAAAGATGGACATAAATACTTTAGTTCTTCAGCGGGCCTTTGATTTTGTAAGTTTATGGTTATCTACATGTTGACTTCTCACTTAACACTGTGGTGAAAGCGTTGAGTGTGTGTGTGTATACTGATGTATGTATGTGTGTGTTTTGTGTGTGTTTGGTATTGGTTGTGTTTTTATGTGTTGTGGGTATGTGTGTGTGTGTGTGTGTATTTTGTTTGTTTTGTGCGGTGTAGTGTGGTATGTGTGGATTGTGTTTGTTATATTTTAAGAGGCAGTATAGCGCAGTGGTCTAAGGCTCTGAGCTGCAAATCTGGTGACATCCAGCAGACCAGACCTGGGTTTGAATCCCACAGCTTCCACTTGCATACTGTGTGACCCTGAGCAAGTCACTTAACCTCCTGTCGCTCCTGTGAAAAAGCTTTCAGCTTAGTGTGCTATACCTGGTTAAACAACTAAATAAAAAAATATTTGTTGTATGGGGTATAATTCCTTTGGGTTTTCATTTAGATTCCTTAGACTGATTCTGTGCATTTTTGTTATACACGGACTCTGTGCTGAAATCTGCACTTATCAAGCTCATGGTCTCAATTTCTTGGGGGTCCTTGACAAATATTTTTGTATTTTTTTATTTGGCACTTACACTTACAAGTGATACTATTATGCATCATGTATATATGTGTATGTTAATTTGAGGCTTGTTTTCAACTTGCAGTTATACCTAATTTCAGGATTTTGTCTCTCATTATCCGTTCTTTAATATACCAGGACAATTGGAATGTAAGTTGTAAGCTCATCTTACATGTATTAGAGAATGCCACCCAAGGTTTTTTTTATCACTAGAATGCTTTCTTGGCATACTGAGACATTTTAAAATTTATGTGACAAGAACTCTCTGGCTGTAGAGAATTCTTGATAACCTTTGCCCTTCTGAGGCTCCTCAGTTAAAAGCATACTGGTGTTAATTAGCTTCTCTGACATAATCTTCTGTTATGTTTTAAATGTATATGTTAAACCAATGAGAATTATTTCTGTTTTTTCAATATAATCTGGTGTTAATAGTATGGGATATTTGAAATAACTGCCACAAAACTTCTGAAGAAGGACCTGGTTGGTTCGAAAGCTAGAGCACTTTGTTCTTTTCTGTAACATCCATGTTGGTCCAATAAAAGGTATCAAATCATTTGTTTCTGGATCTGTTCTTAAAAGGACCAATAAGGACTACAACATTTTTTTGCATCATGGAAGATACCGAAATTCGCCGCAGGACATGGCAGTTGAATAACATTAAGAAGAAACTAGCACAGCTAGACAGTGACATCTACTTTTTATCCCAGTGCAAAATGAATAACATTATCCCTAAAGGTCTAGCTATTTGGAATCCACTGAGAAACACAGATAATTCTACATATGCTGAACAACTTTGTCATAAGACCTCTGAGAAATTGAGAAATCACAGAATCCACAGCTCATATGCCAAAAAAGCATTTTTGAAGAGACAGTTTAATGAAATAGTTGCCACACTGGAGAGGAAGAATGGTGAGCATATTGCAAACATCTTGCATGAGATAGACATGAACTACCAAATAACCTTAAGAAAAGCCATGGTCATTAAAAACAGGAAGTTAGATGCCCTTCAACTTACCATACTTCCTAACAACCATGAAGAACAGAACAGAGTGACTGAACAATGAAGCCACACAGATGGGCACCTTTCAGTTATTAATTTGTCCACCCACACACTGACTACTGGGGAATTAAATGTACTTTCTTGGGGCCTCAATTTCTGCCCAACTAAACCACTGGACAGAATACAGCTTTGTGGTGAAATGGAGGAATACTTCCGCAGATTGAGACTCAGTGAATTTTTTTATGGCAGAGAAGAAATCACAGACAGGGAAGAAATCACAAACAGTAAAAATATTATGGATAAGAAAAAGAAACCATATGAGTTTACCCCATCAAGTGGCCGTAACGTGAAACTGGGCAAATACATTAATTGTTTTCGCCAGAGAGTTACTGGTGAGATTCTTAATAGGCAGAAACAGGCCCGTTACAACCTCTCTCCATTGGAATGGAGGGCTATACAAACACTAAAATCAAACCATAACATTGTCATAAAAAAAGCTGATAAAGGCTCGGCAGGGGTGATATTGAATCGGGAAGATTACATTACGGAAACCAACAGGCAGCTAAGTGACCTTACTTACTACAAAGTACTGGGAAGTGACCCAACTATAGAATATAAAAGAGAACTAAAGGGGTTAATTGAAACATTTCCAAGGCATTTCCAAGACAAACTAAAGGACCTCATCCCCAGTGAACCTAAGCCAGGGACATTCTATATGCTTCCTAAAATACATAAGCCAGGTAATCCTGGTAGACCCATAGTCTCTGGTAATGGCACCCTGACAGAGGGGATATGAGGGTTTGCAGAAGCTATTTTCAAACCGCTGGTTATACAAAGGGATAGTTACATCAAGGACACTACTCACTTCCTGCATAAACTTTCTGGTTTTAAGGACTTACCACCTGATACCCTCTTAGCCACGATGGATGTAACCTCCCTCTACACTAATATTCCACCCACAGATGGCATTTCAGCCTGCCTCAAATACCTGTATAACAAAGAATTGGACCCCAACATTGACCCTGGAGTTGTGAGTAAACTCATTGAATTCATTCTGACACATAACAACTTCAGCTTCAATGGTAAACATTATGTTCAAACTATGGGAACAGCAATGGGATCCAGGATGGCTCCACAGTATGCTAATCTTTTTATGGTGAATTTGGAGGAGGATTTTCTAAGGCACAGTACACATAAACCACTCGCTTATTTCCATTACATTGATGATTTGTTTATAATTTGGACAGAGGGCACTGATACACGATTTTCATCGGGAACTTAACAACCTCCACCCAACTATAAAGCTTTCCCTGGAATATTCTGCCACCAGTGTACATTTTCTGGACACCACTGTCGCTATTAAGAATGGAACCCTACATACCTGTCTTTACAGGAAACCAACAGACAGACAGAGATACTTACACAAGAAAAGTAATCACCCAAGCCACACAAAGAAATCTGTCATACATAATCAAGCACTTCGGTATCACCTCCTCTGTTCGAAAGAGGAAGACAGAGACACACATCTGGCGATGTTGAAAAACACCTTTATTGAGCAGGGACACTCATCCAGAGAAATTGACAGAGCAGTGGAACGTGCAACACAGGACCCAAGAGAACAGCTACTGCAATATAAGGAACGGATGACTACCAACAGAATACCCTTAGTAGTCATATACCATCCTGACCTTGAACTCCTACGTAAGGTTATTAAGGATCTCCATCCAATAATTAGTGAGGATGAAACCCTTAACTGTATTTTTCAAGAACTACCACTACTACCTTTTAAACAACCACCTAATTTAGCCAACCTGATTATTAGGAGTCAACTTGAACCAGAACAGAATACCATGACATTATATGGTACACGACCCTGTCATCAACGCACATGTAAGACATGTAACCTCATTTCCACTTCAGACTGTGTGGTTACATCACAAAACAGATTATTCAGGATACAGGGGGAATTATACATGTACATCAAGTAATGTGGTCTATTTCATCCAGTGCAAGAAATGTCCTCGCACAAGTTATGTGGGGGAGACAAGCCAACAACTCTGCACTAGAATGAATTCACACAGACATTCTATTTATCACAAGAAGATTGAGAAACCAGTAGCCCAGCACTTCTCCCAGGATGACCACTCAATCTCAGATATGTCTGTGATGGTCTTAAAAGAGGAAATTTCAACAGTACACAATAGAGACGGGCTTCTGAAATTAGACTTATTTTACTTCTCAATATGATGACGGATGGACTGAACATTGATGTTGGTTATATGACACATTATTCCACTTAAACTTACACAGACCTTTACTTTAAAAGATGGACATAAATACTTTAGTTCTTCAGCGGGCCTTTGATTTTGTAAGTTTATGGTTATCTACATGTTGACTTCTCACCTTAACACTGTGGTGAGTGTGTGTGTGTATACTGATGTATGTATGTATGTATGTGTGTGTTTTGTGTGTGTTTGGTATGGGTTGTGTTTTTATGTGTTGTGGGTATTGTGTGTGTGTTTTGTTTGTTGTGCGCGGTATGGTGTGGTGTGTATGGATTGTGTTTGTTATATTTGTTGTGTGTTGTGGTTGTATGGGGTGTGCAGGGGTGTGTGTGTGTGGGGGTGTGTGGTTTGGTGTATGTACACACATATGTGTGGGGGGAGCGTGGCATGGGGCAATTGTTATGTGGCTAGGACACTTAGTTTTCACATATAGAGTACATTTACTTCCTTCTACTAGTTGTCAGTGGTTGGATTACACACTGTCACATTTTTAAATCTGCTCATATTAAGATGCATATCTCATTTACTTGGGGGTTCATAAAAGGTGTAATTCCTTTGGGTTTTCATTTAGATTCCTTAGACTGATTCTTTGCATTTTTGTTATACATGGACTCTGTGCTGAAATCTGCACTAATTAGGCTCATGGTCTCATTTTCTTGGGGGTCCTTGACAAATATTTTTGTATTTTTTTATTTGGCACTTACACTTACAAGTGATACTATCATGCATCATGTATATATGTGTATGTTAATTTGAGGCTTGTTTTCAACTTGCAGTTATACTTAATTTCAGGATTTTGTCTCTCATTATCTGTTCTTTAATATACCAGGACAATTGGAATGTAAGTTGTAAGCTCATCTTACATGTATTAGAGAGAATGCCACCCCAAGGTTTTTTTTATCACTAGAATGCTTTCTTGGCATACTGAGACATTTAAAATTTATGTGACAAGAACTCTCTGGCTGTAGGAATTCTTGATAACCTTTGCCCTTCTGAGGCTCCTCAGTTAAAGGCATACTGGTGTTAATTAGCTTCTCTGACGTAATCTTCTGTATGTTTTAAATGTATACGTTAAACCAATGAGAATTATTTCTGTTTTTTCAATATAATCTGGTGTTAATAGTATGGGATATTTGAAATAACTGCCACAAAGCTTCTGAAGAAGCACCTGGTTTGTTCGAAAGCTAGAGCACTTTGTTCTTTTCTGTAACATCCATGTTGGCCCAATAAAAGGTATCAAACCCTATGGATCAATAAAGAGAGGGTGGAACAGGTTACACATCTTGATTATTTAGGGGTTAGGTTCTCAGAGAACCTCAGCTGCAGGAATCATACAGATTTTGTAAGTTACAAAACAAAGATGTCCTTCAATGCATTTATAATTTTTAATACTAAAATGGGATGGACTTTTGTTGAAGGTATATT
The DNA here is from genome assembly GCA_016271365.2 of Neoceratodus forsteri. Taxonomy (NCBI): domain Eukaryota; kingdom Metazoa; phylum Chordata; order Ceratodontiformes; family Ceratodontidae; genus Neoceratodus; species Neoceratodus forsteri. The sequence goes on along the minus strand of CM028131.1, from coordinate 875,845,490 downwards.
ACAGGTTTTACAGGCCAAAATTAAATCAAGCTTATTATATGCAGCAGAAATACGGGGCTTTTCAGATCTAAGCAATTTGGATATCATATTGAACAAAAGAAATGGATACATTATTATGGTCCCACAGTCAATTCCTGCAGCTATCATAAACTTAGAAACAGGACAACATTCACTGTCCACATTAATTGCTGAGAGACAAATACTTGGAATTTTTAAATTATTCTTCTTAAATGAGGAGACAGTACCTAGACAATACTTAGAGGAAGAAATTAAATATTCTTCCTCAGGCTTTGAGTCATCAACAATTAAAATAATTAAAAACATTTCTTCTTCCTTATGGTCTAGGACACATTGTTTGGGATTTCTTCTGGTGCCTCTGGGAGGAAAGTGTATCCTTAGTCAAAAAATAGACTTTAGGATATAGACAAAGCAAATATGATTGAGAAACTTAAAAATGTTTAAATTATTTAGATGGTACAAACAAATTAAATCAGCACATGGACTGGAACCCTACTTATTAAAACTATCAAACCCTAGGAAAAGAAGAGTACTAACTAAATTTTGATTAGAAACATATAAGGAAAATTATGTGCATTATAGACAGAAGAGACAAACTGTTGATTCCCCATTGTGTAAATGTGGCAGATCTCTGGAAGATGACATCAAACATATAATACTGATCTGCCCTCTTTATGGGCACCAATGTGACAGATAGCTGGGTGACATCATGGCTGGTCTCGACCTCCCTTCTGACATTATGTTAATGTATTTATTGAATACAAACAATCTTAATGTCATGGAAAAAGCTGCATCTTTTTTACATGCAACCCACTTATGAAAGGAGGGAAATTATGTAACTGTTGCTCTTTATAATGTATTGTTTATAGATATGTCATATTTATATTCCATAAGCGTTATTTGAACTACATTTTTCACATTCTAATGTACATTGTAATGGCCTAGTGCAGATCAATAAACTCTTTGAACTTCACAGAGTAGAATTATTATTGTGCCTAATTCTTGCAACATTTTGGTATCAGAGAGTTAAGGAAGCATGGGGGTATCTAACAGACCCACTCTTTAAGTTTATTTAATTATTTATTTAAAGGTTGATAGCTGGGAAAAGCACCATGAGCTGAGGCTCATTTCCAGTTGTGACCCAGTGAAGGGAAACAAAGGGAGAAATATACAGAAAGCAGCATGAAAATAAAAATTACAAATAAAAAGCCATACAACAACAACAGCAGCAACAATGATGGCACCTTTACCTTGAATCTGTAGACAGAAAGGGGGAGATACCATTGTGGGACATTGCCTATACAATGCTGCTACAGAACACTGACAACAAAATATTTGACAAAATGTATTCTCACTGGTGTTGATTTTATATATATAGATACATATAGTGGCATATTGCTATGTGCTTAATGGGAGTAATGCTGCATTACATTGCCCTAGCATCAGGGGCAACAGCAGGCTCAAGGCCCAAGGCTTAAGAGAAATCTGTGAGCCTGACATCCTCACTGCACGGCTACCATCAACCCCATAACAAGTTGCTATGAGGTAACAAATATTTTGAATGCTGACCTTATTAACAAGTAAAAGAAACAGTATTGATAAAAGAGTTAGTTAAAAGAACCAAATTAACATTACAGCACCTGAAAGCTTAAATAGCATATTGAGAAGCTTACAGCTCTTTTTTTATATAAAATATATTTTTCCCCTGTGCATGAATTCAGTGCTCATCGAAAGGTGCTAGACTGATAGCACTGGAACCTGAAATCCTCTGCTTATTAACATGACAGGAACAGCAAGGGTGATCACAGGGTAAACTTCCCCATATTGCCCCACCAATGTGTCTCAACTCTGCCAGGGAAGGAGCACTATGTAGGTGAGAGGGTAGTTCAGACTCCATGCTCATTCATTCCATAGCCTCTTACCTGAGACTGGCAAGAAGAGTGCAAATTAATGTCAATTGCATTGGTGGTTTGTGATGGGGACACCTGGAACTGGACTGAGACCACCACAACTCATTTCACATAGGCCACTCAATAGCACTCAAGGGATAATGGTGTTGGGCACTACTGACCTGTGCTGGATTTGAATCAGTGGCCTAGATGTAAAAGGCTTCTAACCCACTACCAATCCACTGAGCAATCCGGTTTCCCCAGAAGTTTACAGTTCTGAATATGTTTTTCAAGCAAGCATGCAGTCAGTTAATGGGTTAACAGAGTGAAAAGGGTGAAGGCATATACCGTATTTGCTTGAATAAGTGTCTGATCCTGAATAAGAGTCTGTTCATTTGCCAACCTGAAATCATTAAGCGCCTGGTTCAATTAAGTGCCTGATCTCATTAAGCGAGTGGTTAATGAGTGCCAGTAGCTTATCACAGTGCAGAGCAACATACTTTTGTTTCAAACAATTAGCTAATCACAGTGCAGAGCAACTGCAGAGCAACACAATTTATTTTTAATTAATCCAGCACTTGCTACTTAAGCCTTTGCCTTCTTCTGTTGAACTCACCACAGCCAATTCTGAAAAAGGCACACCACATGGTACAAGAAGATACATTTAGCCAGTTCATCCAAAACATCTGCCTGGAAGGTCTGCTACAAGGTGGGATACACACCGCAGTCACAGACTGCAGCTTTAGTCAGCTGTTCTCACTCCCTTTCCTCAGATATTCCGGTTCCTAGCCATAGAGCGGCAAACGCTACTCTTGTCTACTTCAGCAAAACAGGTCAGGCTGGCAGCCAGATAGTTTAATAGATATCCCCGATGAAGTCCAAGCAATGACAGGCTGCTTACAATCTGTAGGGAGCACTGTAGAACCATGCTAGGAGATCCCATGTACAAATAAATGGACCGGGTATCTTACTTGAGTGCCCTGAACTGCAGATGCGATCAAACTTAAATAAACAATAGAATACACAAAAAAATAAATAAATAAAATAAAATCTCTTAAAAAGCTGTGCCAATTTAATAAGAGCCTGTGTTTGAATTAGTGCCTTGCTTGAATATGCGCCCAATCATTATGCTGCACAAATTAAATAAGTGCCCTGGCTCTTAGTTGAGCATTTACAATATTTGCTTAAGCAAATACAGGCACAACTGGTGGTGGGCTGAAACATTAACAAAGTTAAAATGAATAATACATATTTTTCAAATAATTTTGCACTTATAAGTGTGTTTCTTCACAGATTAATTGAAGAAATTTATGCAAAAAGTAGATGTTGACAAAAACAATTTTACAAGCACTATACCTACATTTCTCTAAAAATATATAAGAACACTAATATGTGGCATGTACTTATATATAATTAATTTCATATATATTTTCTTTTGTATATAACTATATAAATTACATAAAATCCCCTTGAAAACACCTGAAAAGAGTGAAATGTTGGGGTAAAGTGATGTAAAATGTAAAGAAAAAAGTCTATGAATGCTGCACAGGCTTATTTGGAAAGCTTTCAAGGCAAACCCCACCCTTTTTCAAATTCAAGCATCACTGTTTATTCAGTGGGGGCTGCAAAGTTACATTAATGTTTAATGTTAATCCCAAATTTTTGCACCTTAAAAACATGACAAAATTGGGAGAAACTGTTCATGCATAATCCGGGTGTCAAATTCTTAAGACCTGAGAAGTTTTCTGATTGAGGCTCATTCGCATTCATCTAGAAGTTTAAAAAGCCTTTAAAAATGTACTGTTCAGCTCTTTTTTTTTTCTTTTTTTTTTGTTGAATTTTGTTCTGAAACATTCAGGGCAGAAGCAGATTAGCCCAACTGTGTGCCTTTTGAAGGTTTCATAAAAAAAAATATTAATTAGTTCTCAAGTTATGTTTGACTTCTGAATAGGCTTGGTAGGGTTTTTGAGATACCCCTCTGATATGAAAGAAGAATTTTACTTTTGTGAGCCATTTTACTTTCCTAAGAAAATGTGTTTTACATTTGCAAGAAAAAAGTTTACTGTTGTGAGCATTGCCATCTTGTTATTTTTGTTTTTATGAAAACAATTTAGAAATACATAAATACATAAAAAATTATACATTTTTGAAGCAAACGAATACCTGAACCTTGGTAAACAGGACAGGTTTAGCTAGATTCTGGAGTTTGTTTGACAAATTTGGCAGCTGAGCATGATCATTAGGGTTTTTGAGATAACCCACTGATATGAAAGAAGAATTTAACTTTTTCTAGAAAATGCATTTTATTTTCATAAGAAAACATTTTTACTGCAACGAGCGTTGCTGTCATGATTTTTGTTTTGGTGCAAAAAAAATTGAAACCCATTATAATTATGCATTTTTGAAAAACAGACACCTTAATCTAGGTAAACAGGGCCCATTACTCTAGATTATATGGGTTATTTGATGAAAAATGACCCACAAATACATGTTCTGGCCAGTATGAAATTCTTTGGTTGCCAGCTTAGCTAAAGCTCTGATTTTATTGTTGCAACTTAACAATTATTTGTTTTCACATACTGTAAATTGTATAAAAATTATTTTATGTTTGCACAGTAAAATTAGGCTTTACTGCTATATACCAGTTTTTATGTTCAAACAAAGAATTCTTTGGTCATCGACACAGTGCGGACAAAACATTTTGTATTGGCACATAAAATGTTGCTTTTTTTGTCAGATATTGACTTTTACACATGAACAAAGAATCCTTTGTTCATCACTAACTGTGACCAAAGAATACTGGCTCACAACAATAAAACTGTTTTTTTCAACCAAAAACAACTTTTATTCATTTGTTAACATTGTTTTACCAAAGTTTCAGCAATCTTATGTTTTTAATGTCCTTAGATGAACACTGTGGATGACAGGTATCACTTTCACCTCTAAATGTGTTTGTAAGTTGTAACACCATAAAAATTATGTAAAAGGTCAACTTGGAAGTCTGTCACTCTTGTGACTGTCATGAAGGATTAGACTATCAGTTCTGAAAATTTGTGGCATAAATATTGAAAAATGGGTCATGCATTGTATGCATGTAGTGCTGGATTACTTGGTTTGCATAGCCTAAATGCAAGGAGCCTGGGCAATAAGATGGGGACATCCAGGTGATGACTGAAGAGGTACACCTAGACATCATAGTACTCACTGAAATGTGGGCAACACCCAACCACAGCTGGGGTCTTACAATTGCAAGTATATGCCATTTTCAGAAAGGATAAATTGGAAGGTAGAGGGGGACGGTTGGCACTTTATATTAGGAAAGGTATACCAGTCTTGGAGGAATTACAAGGGGAAACAAGAGTTCATTCAATTTGCGTACAGCTGGTAGTGGGAAGGGGCACAAATACCAGCCTTGAAGTAGTCTACAGGCCCTCAAGCCAGACCAATGAGGGAACAGGAATGTAAGGAGCGAATTAAAGAAGGTGATTGCACATGGGAATGTAATCCTGATCTGTGAACTTAATGTGCTGGATGGTGTTTGGAGTATACTGGGGGGCAAGAAGTATCAGAAACTAGACCCTGGATGTTACCTACCAGAATGGTTTCCTCTCCCAACATATGAGGAAACCAACTAGATTTTCTGCTGTTGATCCAGGAATTCATTAAAAAGGTACAGCAATGGTTAAAGCTCCCCTCAGAACAAGTGACCACAAATCTTTATTGTTCAAAATCCCCCTTAAGAACTGGCACCAGAAATACAAACAGATAGTTCTGAACTTCAGAAAGGGCTGTTGTGGGGAAGAAGAAGAAGATCCTTGAGGCCAGGCTCTGCAGGGAGGATCATACTGACGGTGCAGAGGACAAATGGCATATTGTCAAAAGGGTTCTGGCGGTCATTAAGTGCTGTAAAGAGCACAAGGTGTTAAAGCCTTTAAGGTAGGAACATGAGGAAGGCAGTAAAAAAAAATGTTGCCTTCAGGGGTACATGGTGAGCCATTCAGAAAGAACTTGGTTGAGCTACCAGGAAATGCTTAAAGCAGACACAGGAACTGTGAGGTAGATGAAGGCAGAAAACAAGAAGGAATGCAGGTCAATGACAAGGCCTTCTTCAGATGCATGAGTATATTTTTAATTAATTATTGATAGCATGTGTCAGAGGGTCACACAGTAAAGAATAGACAGCAAATAATAATTATAGTACCTTGACAGTGATAACATATTGACAAGGCATTAGTCTTCGGTGAAAGGGAGATCTAGTGTAGGTAGTACAGTAATGAATATGTAATATGTCACCGGGTGCAGTTACTGAAAGATACAATTAAAAGCTTGAGGATCTCTTTGACTGATGTAATGCTGGTGGTCAGGCTGTTACCCAAGGCAAGGCTGTTCAAAATCTGCAGGAGTCTATGACTAAAGGCAGGTTGTCTAGATTTCTGATTTTGGCTGTGACTAAAGAATCTGTTTCTAGAGTGGTAGCATTAACAGTTAACAACTGGCCATCAATTATTTCAATGCAGATAGCCACTTATTTGCTTTAATAACTGGCCAGCTATTATGCATACACAGGCCCACTCTGCAGCTATGGTCTCAAGACCCTCCTGAGCACAGCATTCAGTCAGGTGGTGGTTTTCAGTAGTGAATACCTTTATTGTAAAAGTAATTTTCTAAAAGATACAACTTCAGGCAAAAAAAAACCTACAACCTAACCTTATTTCAAATAAATCTTTAATTCAGCAGAAAGCCTGACTTAACTTCTTTAAATAGTATGAATAGACAAAATAGTCCCAAACTGTGTGTGGGGGAGTGGTTAAACAAAAAAAACAGCTGCTTTAGTTTGTGGCATGGCACATTTTTGGTTGAGGCAGGCACAACAAACTGCCCAGAATCACTGAAACAAAGAGGATTTCAAATGGAGGATCTTAAACTGTGAACTTCTTTTTGCTACCAGTATCATGATGTCACCAACAGTCATTTCACATGTTGCTGCTGCAAGAATCAGTTTGGGGTTTGCTGGCATAGTTGATAATATTCACAGCACCACTGAAGGCTAGTTGCATGAGGATAAATGACTGAAAGAATCCTGATACATGCTGATTGCTGTGTGTGTGTGTGCATGTGTGTGGTTGTTTGCAGCATCTGGTTTAAGGCAGGTGGTTCAGAAGTGCTAGTGAAAGTGATTTTGTTTTTCCCATAGGTAGCAGTGGCAGACTAGTTTGTGAGGCCTTGGAAGTACAGGCTACTTGACTGCAGTCCTGACTTGTCATCAGCAACTCTGCTGGGCAGCCCACATCAGTCAGGACATCAGCATTAATGGAATGTTGAGTGATACCATTTTGGTTAAAGATGGCGGCTTCTACAGACCCAGTAAGGTCAGTGACTTATTCTGGACAAGTTATTTCACTGTCCAGATGACCAAGGGCTGAGATATCATCTTTTTGAGGCTAAGTCTGAATCTTGGATACCAGGACTGTATCAGCAGAGGGTTTCAGCTTGTTCACAGGTACTGCATCATTTAACTTTAAAACTGCATCTTTGGGAGGGTTGACATGGAAAACAGTAATGTCCTTTTTGCCTCCTGTTGCCAGAATTTTACCCCAGTTATGCCTGTCATCTTCTGTGGATGTCCATTCAAATGTTAGTAAGGATTCAGCCCTATGTCCAGTCGCAGTAATAACTTCCTAGGCATGCAAACAAGTTTCACTAGCAGCTGTACAGCATTTGCAAGAACTGAACGGCTTGTGTACCTTCATGACAAATTGGCTTCCTTGGTCAACTTTGGCATTAATGCTTTGAAGAAATTTTCACCAGTAGGCTCAGGGAGGTACCATACAGCCTGACTACCAGGGTGAGTTTGTGTCAGTTTCGTAGGGTGCAGGTAGAAAGAGGTAGCATCTGCCTTGATTTTACTAAGATATTTCTTTAAATTGAGGACTGGTCACAGGGGGTCCCTGGGCTGCTCATTGATAACCCCTCTGTTTTGTTGTTTAGTCAGTTTGGAATAGTCCTTGTGGTTCTTTGTATACCCATTGAATTTAAAAGTGGCATATTTCCTCCCTAAGCTGTCAATTTTGATAGCAAGAGTCTGGTGTTAACTCAAGAAGCCCCTCCCCACCATGTCTGGGCATGTACAGTTGTACACCAAACCAGATCTTTTGAACAAGACTTGGTACAGAGTCAGGAGAAAGTAGGGCTGAGGTTTTAAGTTTTTGAAAGCATGATTTTGAGATAGCAGAGGGATGGCTTGTTGTATTTTTGTCTTTTTTTCTGTAACTTTTGATTACTGAAATGAAAACATTATATGCTGGTCTGAGGGCTGGAAAAGTAATCAGGTTTATGTTTCTGGGTACGGCTGGATGGTTTACAAAATTATTTAAATTGGTTCTGATTAATGAATAGATGGCTACTGAGTATCCGTAGCATTGTTATTTCAAACCTCTAAATAAAAAAGCCTCACATTATTTTCCATTTTGTTACAGATGCAGACTTTCAGTCAAATATAACTTTTTTAAAGCCAGTCATTAAACATAGCCACTGACCAAGTTGGTGATCTTTGGGGTGTTTCTTCATCCTTTTGAATTTCAATATTGTCAGTTCCCGAAGGACAAATATAAATGTCTTTTACTCACAGTTCCATCAGTTTGGGGGTTTTCAACCAGTACATCTGGTGTTTCATTGCTGGTTTTGCTTTCAAAGTACCTCATAGGGCCCGATTTTCAAAGAGCCACTAGATCAGTGCAGGATGTGCCAATCCCCCACTGTGGCAAACGTCAAGTGTGCCAGGGACCCTGCACCCAATTTCAATACAAAGGGGGGAAGGGTTCCTGCACCAAAGTCTCCAAAGTTGTTGCAGTCAGAGTGTTGCAGCAAAGATTTGGTGTACCAGAGGCATTTGAATGATGGTCCCATCAAGCCCCTACCTGCCCAGTGCAATGCTGGTCCAGACTGTGATGTTGGAGGGGGGGACTGGGAGGTCATGGAACAGGGCTGAGGGACCTGTGGGACTGCCGTAGTGAAGGGTGGGGGCACTGCAACTGTGGTAGAGTACACATTTGGCGCTGGGCAGATGTGCTCTGGACAGTTGTACAGAGCCACTAGAACAAGGTACTCCCCAGTAGTCATACATGGACTTTGTGCCAGACCCTCTGGTGCCACCAGCCCAGGCACAATGTTAATTTCAGACCTGTGATTATATTGGAAATTGCTTTATTCATTAATTACTTTTTATCATGAACACCTCTTTGTGCTAATTAGGGGTGATATAAAATGACATATTTTTCTGTCTTGGCCACACCCCCGATGAAGGCAGTTTTACACAAGTACTGGGGTAGTCGAGCTCTTGCACCAGCATCTATGTGGTATAATAAATGTAGCACCTTGCTTTCTGCACCTGAATTTTGTGTTTGATCTTCATTTGGATGTCCAGGAGTGCTGCTCTTTGGATTTGTTTTGTGTTTTGGGACTAGTTGCCTGTTTGCAGCACCCACCCCATCTAGTAGTGTGCTTATTTGGCACTCATGTGCCAAAAAAACAGAACTAGACAATAATCTTCAGCACAAAAAGAGCTTGATTCTAGATGTTGCAGTATGTATGCACTGCCTACCCCAAATAACTAATCTGAAATTTAAATGTCTGCCTGATAATTTTCTTTAGAATACTTGGAATTTTAGAGAGATCTTGTTTTTCCCTGTCTACTGATCTGTTGTACCTTCTTACGATGAAGCACTACCCTCAGGTTTTCTGGCAGTTAACTAAGATACTTAGAACATTTGTGGTCCAATCATACAGTGACTTTCCGTTTGCTGTTTTTATAACAATCAATAATCTATAAACCCAAAGCAAATTATTGATATTGTGAAATGCAGTTAGGAGACATGGCTGCATTTTTCTGTTAAGAACCAAACTTGTGTTTCCTCCTACATGTGTGCCCCAGCATCTAGCGATGACTGGGTATGCATGACCCATGGAATACTGTATGTTATTCACAGGAATCCTGCCAATCAGGAAACGATTCCTGAGTCCAGTTTTATAATACAACATAATGAATATTAATTAGCACTTAAGTGTTAATTTGCATATGTGTCTCATTACGAACATATATTTTAAGAATATGTGTATGTCCTACTACTTACCATCTTCTGCAGAATAAACTATTGCAGTAATACTATAAGGTCCTTGTCCCTTGTTGTTATAGGCTTTTACTTTCACTTGAAACTGGGTGGACGGGGCCATTGAATCATCTTTATGTACATATCGACTAAGTTCAGGGTTGGTTACTGTAGCCTTTCTCCATTCCGTTTCACCGTAAGGCCTAAAAGCAACTATGTAACCCAAATTATTGCCATAGTGGTACTCTCTTGGCAAAGGCTAAAAGATAAAAAGAGACACTGGATTAATTTTAAGCAATGGGCAGGCAGAAATATTTTGCTGAATTACAAGTATAGTGTAAAATGATAAAAAAGTGTGCATTCTGTAAAAGGATTTCAGTTGTCTCTGTAATTATTTTTTTCAAAGATTTAATACAGGTTTTATTAAACACACACACAACACACACACACACACACAGAGCATTACTAACATCAGAGCACTGGCTTTATCTTTGAACAATAGAGATATATTTCAAACTGTGAAATTGTCTCCATGCCAAAGATAGCAGAGATTATCTCATTAAAATCTATAATCCACTACAGCTATGAAAAGATGCCCAGTGTAGCTAGTATCTGACAACCAGTGCAACACTCATGGAGGGAGTATTTTCTAAAGTAAGCAGAAACTTCTCTAAGCCACATAAAAGTTGGACTTAGTTTTTTTTTCCATTTTCTTCCATCCATGTTACCATTACTTGGTTGCAGATCGACCTGCGTACACTTGTGCATTCAACATTTGGTGTTAGAATGTGGATCAAATCTCTTTAGACCATTGCAAAGTTTAAAAAAAATAAGCAGCACACCAAAAACAAATGCTTAAAAAGAATTAGCTTGTATTTAGGGGAAAAGACCACAGAGGTGATGAAAAGCATAGAGTTCTTAGCTTGCAAAATAAATAAAAGTAAAAAACAATTGCAAATTATTGGATCATTGTTTTGTGTATTGTTTTAATAGCACAGTTTGTCTTATGTCCAGAACTGAATACAGAGACCTGCTTGTATTCATTCAAAGCTATCTGCTGTAGGCACTGGCTGCATCCAGATCGCTGAATAGACCTGTTTAGAACATAAGCCCTTTGTAAAATACAAACATTACCATTTTTGCATGCAAGAGCACTTTTCAATCTGGCTGTCAACGTTCAAGTGGGCCTTGCATCATTTCATTTTCATTTGATTTTATTTATTTAAGGTTATAAGCCTTGAAAATAGCTCATTTACAGTGGTGGCCCATGTGAATCAATAACATACAATACAGACAATATACAAACAGAATAGGTACAAAATTTAAATTACACACATAATTTAGCAAATAATCATACAAATTATACAGAGCAGATACAAATGTCCTGTACAGAGATATAGTACAATACCAAATGTTTCAAAGTTGAACTGAAGGAGGTTGTGAGTCCAGTAATCTGAATTCAGAAGGAAGCTGGTTCCATAAAGCAGGCACAATCTGGCTAAAACAATTCATAGATCTTATTTTTTGTTCTTGATACCACAATTTTCCATAAACATGAGTTCCTCAGAGTAGGATAATTCTCTTCTGGCTGGGACAATCTTTTACTTAAATAATCAGGTACAAAACCTAGCCCGCTTTTGTAAACTAACAGATTCTTATATAGTTTCCATCTGTTAGGCAAGGAAATCCAGCCTAACCTAGAAAAAACTTATGGTGGTGAGTGTTGCCAGGACAACTGAGGATCAGTCTAACAAGATGACTGTACAATATCTCTAACTTATATAGCCTATCACTTGAAACATAATCATCTGCATAGTCAAATAGTGTAACAAATCTGGACCTGAAGTACTGTTTTTAGAGTTGCTGTGTCCAGGCAATATTGATTCTTTTACAGTAAGACAACCCATTTACCCACCAGGACAATCAGCTTGCCTACATGAATGTATCCCCTCAGTTCCATCCAGAAACCCAGGTATTTATATGAATTAATGCATTCCAGGAGAGTTCCATTTTGATCCCATTTATTTCTTTGCAGTTTTTAAGTTTGGAAGCTTAAATTCATCTAACGCATCAAAATGAGTTTTGATGGCCCACTAGGTGTTGAGGAGGGTTGAAGCACCAAGCCTCACCTGCTGCCACACTGCTGACCTGGGGTCAGGAGTGATCTCAGGGCATCTGGGGTCAGCCAAGGAGAGGAGAGGAGAATCAAGTGTCTAGAGGGCAGCTCTCCCTCAGTTGGGAGGGGGGACATCAGCCCAGCATTTGCCTGACCATTAGCGATGGCTGAGATTACCAGCAGCCAGGACCACATGGAGAATGGAAGAGTGTTGGCCATCGACATCCTACACACAGAAGCGTGCATAGGCAATTCTGGATGGCATCGCACGTCCTCCCCTTTGATCAGAGAAAATAAGGAAAAATGGACAGTGGCAGGGCAAGATAACACTGACTCTTTGCATGCTCTGCTCCCAGGTTATAGGGCCCTCTCACAGAAACTGGATCCATTCCATTGGTAGACCACAGCTGCCAACCCCCACCATGGGGGCAAGCCATAGAGGAAGACCGTAATGAGTTAAGTCCCTGCGACCCCAGGTGATGGGGCTGGGGGGGGTCAGTGGAAGAAGATGCCCACCCCAGCAGGGAGAAACAGAATAGGAAAAAAATGTCTAGCTGACTCAAGGCCCCTTGGCTTTCTGATGATGAAGAGAAAACCAAGGGGCCTTGAGTCAGCTAAACATTTAACTGCATGAGAAAGCCCTATCTGGAATTGATTACTATTACTAGCTAAAATTTAACATAAAGTTGTGAGGGCCAGAATTTCTGGTGGCATCACCAGAATTTATATAGAGAATACTGGATGGGCAACCATGCAGAACCAGTGCGTTCTGCCACAGAGGGGTTCTGATTCCCTGTTACTTTGACAGCGAAGCTCGTGAGGTCTATGAGAATCAGAACTCTGAGACGGCAAACATACTGGTTGGACACAGAGTTGCCCATCCAGTATTTTTAATAGTCTATGGTGCCCCAAAAAGTAATTTTAATAAAGTTTGAAGCAATGCTTATATTTTTTTAAATTCAAAAGGAAACTGTTCTCTGCTGTTTTTTTTATTACAGGAGACAGTGAAGGCTGCTACAATGAGCTGTGGGGTTGCTAGGGAATGCACTTCCCCATGTTAGCAATGCACACTCCCATTGGTTGTCATTCTGGTGTGGGAGGGATTTTCAAGAATAAAAACATGGAGGGTACATGCCTCGCTTAGTGAGATGTTGTGGATTGAAGGAAACAAATTTGATTTAGTAAGACATTTTTAAATACTGTATAACTGAGCTTATCTGGTTGATCCTGCATTTTAAGAACGTATCTGGTTAATCCTGCAGATGCGAGTTTCTGATTGTATCATCACCGAGTCTTTTCAACTTGTTGATCAGGGATTTCTGTTGACCAGCTAACGAATCCACTGCTTTGCGATGTGTGTGGCTCATGTGCTTTCCAACTCTACTTAAATGTTGTTCTACCACAGAAGGGTTGAACAACATTCCATGACCTTTCAACTGTGGTAGAACAACATTTTAGCAGAGAAGGAAATCTACACAGAACAATGTTCCAACATACACTATAAGGGTTATATGTTGTAGTGGTATCCCTGGAAATTCTGCGCAGGCAGTTTTCTACAAATTCAAAAGGTTTAACATTTGCTGAAGCAACCAAACTATACATGCAAAGGTTTTGAAAATGTGGCCTGCATTTGATTTGGTCCATTGCTAGTTTCAATTACCCCACTGATCTAGTTCTTTGGGAGCAAGGAAAGTGCAATAAATTTACTCTAGATGACAATTAGATGTTTTAGGTGCAGTATTAGTCATTGCTAAGCAATTTAAATCACAAATTGCAGTGAGAAAAAAATAATACTCAAAATGAACTCTAAGGGACAACAATCATATAGTCATACACATTCTTTAGTAATAAATTATGGGGAGGAGAAATATATAAATAATTAAAGTAATGCAAGCAAAAGTGTACCTAATTATTGTGTCTTTTAAAGCTTTCTTTGAGGCATCAGTAGCTCTTTAAGAAAGCTGGTCCTGAGGAGCACCTTGGAGACCAACATCTGAATCTGAAATCAGGCTTCATGCTATTATCCAGTAGAGGCTAAGTATGAACATCTGAACATGCCAGCAAATAAGGCCTTATGATCAGTGTTGTCTACTGGAGTGTCTGTGTACCACTGTGTTTATAGAGAGACCTGCCCCCCTCCCTATTTCTCCTATGGCCACACTCAAATATGCCATCCCACCCCACACACCCTCCCTTTCCTGCAACTTTCCCCATCACTCTGTCACATCCTCTCTTAAAGATATCCACCATTTTCAGGGAGACCACCTCCGTCAGCAACGCGTTCCACTTAGCCACCAGCTTTTCAGTGAAGAAATGTCACTTCATCTTCCTCCTGAATCTTTCCTTCACTAGCTTTAGACTATGCCCCTCAATGGACTTTTTCTTTCCCACTAAGGCTGGAGAGGCCCTTAGTGCTCACCCTGTTTATACCGTTAAGGTACCTGATCATGCCCCTCCCCCCCCCACTGTCTGTAAGGGAGTAAATGTTGAGCCCCCGAGCCTCTCCTCATAGGTGTTGCCCTTCTGGCCCTGGATCATCTTGGCTGCCCTTCTCTCGATTGTCTCCAGCAAGCTGACCTCCTTCCTAAGATAGGGACACCAATACTGCACACATTACTCTAGTGGCAGTCTCATGAGTGAGTTGTACAGTGGCAATATGATCTCCATCTTCTCACTGGTAATCCCCTTGGCTATGCAGCCCACCATCTGATTTGCTTTGACTACTGGTCTCCTGCAGCGTACCAAGTGATTCAGGTCAGTTGTGATGATTACTCCCAGGTCCTTTTTTTCCCTCTTACTTGGTTACCTGCACACCACCCAACCAGTATTGGGTCCTTGGGTTCTTCAACCCTAAGTGCACAACCTTACAATTTTTAGCATTGAACTCCAGTTGCCAAATGCCTGACCACTTCTCTAGCCTAGCCAGTTCTCCCCCGAGTTCCTGTTTCCCCTTCCCCATGTCCACCCTCCCACAGAGATCTGTGACATCCATTAAAGGTGATATTTTACCTTTCATTCCATCCATTATGTCACTGATGAAGATGTTAACAACACTAGACCAGCACTGAGCCCTGTGGGACCCCATTGGTTACTGGTCAAGCTTCTGAGAATCCCCCCTCCACTGCCACCATTTGGCTTCTGACTTGCAACCAGCTTTTAACCCATTCATCAAGCTTACCACCCTCCCAGGTCTTGCAGCTTCCTGACCAGCCTCCTATGGTGCAGAGAGTCGAAGGACTTGCTGATGTCAGGATACAGGACATCAACTGATTGGCTCTTGTCCACTGTACTGGTCACTCAGCTGCAGAAGTCAATTATGTTAGCTGGCAGACATTCCCAACACAAACCCATGCCACCTCTTATCCTGGAACCCATTTTCCTCCAGAAACCTCACCAATGTTTCCTTCAGGAGAGTCTCCATTGGCTTCCCCACTATTGAGGTCAGGCTGATCAGTCTGTAGTTCCTGTGTTGATCCAGGGACCATGTTTGTGGAGAGGCACCACATATGCAGTTTTCAAGTTCTGTGGCACACTTCCCAAGTCCAGAGAGGTGCCAAACAGGTCAGTCAAGGACCTGCTAGTACCTCCACTAGTTCCCCTTTGGACCCTTGTGTGCATGCAATCTGGCCCTGTGTACTTATCCACCTTTAGGGACCTTATACCCTTATGCACCCTGTCCACTTGCATTATGCCATCTGTGACTCCCCTCTTCCCACTTAGCACTCCTGTGCTGCCTTGTGGCCACTGGTCAATCCTTCTTCCTAGTGAAGATGAAACAGAAAAATGTAAGTACCTCTGCCTTCTCTTCACTACTCTCTGCCCACCCCCTGACCTTTTTTAATCTGAGTCTCTTCTTTAATTGTCCTCTTCTCCTTTATACATTAAAAAAAGCCTTGTCACCCATTTTTACTCCCTGTTCCTGCTGCACTTCACTTGTAGCCTTTGGCTCTCTTATCACTCTGCTCACCCTTCTTGTTTTAGCACAGTAACTTTCCCTACCCTTTTCTTTCTGAGTACAGTTTTACTTCAGGAAGGCTGCCTTCTTGTCCCTTACCATGTCTGTCACATCCTTGCTGAGCCAGCTGGACTTTTTGGCCTTAGATTTGATACTTTTGATTTTGATACACTCACTAGTGGCCTCCATCAGTCCCTCCTTCATTATGGCCTATTTTGGTTCCACCTCCATCTCCTTTCTGATCCCAGTAAGGTATCCTACTAGAATTTCTCCTATCCTACTATAGTCAGCCTGCCTGAAGTCCAAAACCCTCATCTTGGTCCTTACCATCCCTCTGACCATGTCCAGGTGGAACCACACTGTGTGGTGGTCACTTAATGCAGGTGGCACTTTCACATTTACATCCTGAACATGCTCACAGGTAGATAGGACCACTTCCAGTACAACCCTATCCCTAGTGGGCTCCATGACACCTGATATCAGGAACCCACTCTGGAACACATCCTGCAGTACTTGCTCCCTGATGCAGAAGGTAGCTGGGGTTTTCCAGTCCACCCCAGGTAGACTGAAATTCCCCATTATTACTACCTCCCCATTGCTGGCCATTTCAACGATTTGGGAGCCCAGTATCTTGTACATCTCCTCATCCTGGGAAGGTGGACTGCAGACCACCTCCATCCATAGTTTCCTGCCCTTAGTGGATTGCACTTGCACTCACAATACTTCCATCCTTCCTTCTGCTTCGACTAAATATATTTATGCCCCAATGCTGTATTTGTAATATAGAGTATATAACTTTGCTATTATATTCCTATTGTCAGACTATAGACATTTTTGACATAATGTAATTATTTCCAATACTGCCAGTGCCTAATCTAATAGTGTAGGTGCCCAGCAACTGGCTTGATGCAAGTGAAGCTGTGACATGCATACACATGCTGTGAGATGTCATCACAGATGGTGTCAGCAGTGTTGGCCCACAGCAGTAAGCTTAATGGGCAGAATGTACACTTGCCCTGATTGACTACCAGCACTTTTTGAGATACTAGAGGAAGCTTCCCACACTTCTGAAAGTAAGTATAAACTTCAGATTAAAATATAAGAGCAGAATTAGATGCATTAATGGAAACTAATGTGCTTTTAAAAAATTGTTTCTTTTATAACAGAAGCCCAAGAGTGACCACATTTAAAATTATAAAAAGAGAAGAATTTATTTGCCTGCAGTCAGGTATAGTGCCTTCCATATTTGTGCATGGGCACTTGATGGTGTGTTTGGTGCAATTATAGTTTACTGAATCTGTGTTTAAATAGCTTGGTGGAAACATTGCAATATAATTATAATTATTTTCAGATTTAAAAGATATATATAAGAAGCTGTATTTGCCCCAAAAAGCATAGGTAAGTCTGTAAACTGACACGAGTCACTGCAAATAGAGTGACAATTACATGAATGGATACTGACCCATGCCTTGCAAAGAGGTAGGATTACTTTCCTTGTTTTGCTGCTCACTCCTTTTGATGCACCCCAGCATTGTGTTAGCCCCCTTGACAATGGCCAGACACAGCTTGTCCTGATTTAGCTCCTTGTCTAATATTGCCACCAGGCCCTTTTCCTCACTGACTGCAGCAAAAGGAGCCCCCACACAGCATTTAAGTCCTAACTCCATTTTTCCTCCACACTTTGTAGCACCGTGCTTTTAGCTATGTTAAATTTTAAGATCTAAAAGTCAGACCACTCACCTCACTTGTTCAGCTCCACCCTGAAGATTGTCACCACCTTTAAAGGATTCCACAACACCTGGCTAGCTTGGTGTCATCCACGAACTAAAGAATCTTGCTAGAGACCACAGTTTCCAGATTACTGATGAAGATGTTGAGGAACAGTGGATCCAGAACCAATTCCAAAGGGATCCCATGGGAATACACTTTTCCAGTTAGAGTACTGCTCATCCACCACCACCCTTTGCTTCCAGACTGTAATGATGTTAGCAGTCAAGCTTATTTATGTTTCATTTATACCACACTGGTTTACCTTGCCATGAAGCTTTTATGTGCCACAGTATCAAAGGCCTTGCTGAAGTCCAGACATACTCTGTCCACAGCCTTGCCCCTTTTACCTTCTCTGGTCACCCCCTCAAAGAAGGTGATCAGGCTGGTTTGGCAGGATCTGCTCCTCATAAGGCCATGCTGAAAGGGGACAAGAATCTTAGCATCAACCAGTGTTTCATTATAATAACTGGGTCTCCCCTTTTTCCCATAGGGAAACCATGCCATAAGTCGCCGTAATGAAGGAGTGTTTATTATGGCAAACATGTACATGACTTCCCTTACTCTGCACATGTGCCTGCCTCAGCTCTTCCTCTGGACCACTGGCTGCCTTGTATTTTCCCTGGGAGACTGAACCGCTACTCTCAGACTCAGCGGTAAGTGATTTCCAAGCTAAAAAAACCTACTACCTCAAAGAGAAAAAAAATGTACTTTAGGCTGACAACACCATATAAAGAACTACAAAAACATTTAAATAAATAAGGGCGGTTGCGGACTGCACATTGAAACAGAACCACAGCCACCGGCAATGTCTCTTTATTTATATAATTGCTAAGGCAAAAGGAAAGCCAGCAATGATAAAAATAAAATATGGAGTAGTGTGTGCAAAGAGTTTACCCCAGTTAGATGCTTCAATAAACCCTGGAGCTTACATCAGTGTTTCATAGCATCTAACACCTTAGGAGGGGTGTAAACTTTTCATTACACACATCACCCCATACTTTATTCTATATATTATGTTCTTGCTAATGGCATCCAGGACCTTGCCAGTAACTAATATCAGGTTGTCTTGCTTGTAGTTTCCTGGGCCCAACCATGCCCCCCCCACCTCTAATAATGGAAACCTAATTTGCCAATTTCCAGTTCTCTTGCTTCATGCTTGTCCAGACAGACTATTGACATATTATTGCAAGGGGCAAGTGGCACTTCCATTTATTGTTTTATCTCTGCTATGATTCTCATGTATATCCTGCCCCCCATGGATTTATCTGGCTTGTTTCTTGCCAGGTTGTCAGCCTCTAGGATAGATATAATGTCCAGTTACTGGCTGCACATTGCTACCCCTGACATTATGGTCCTTCCCAATGAGCCCCCCTCCGAAAGAGGTGCATTTAAAAGATTTCTGATGCAAAGTTTTCATTAAGTATTTCAGTCACTGCCTTTGGCTCTCTTGTAAGTTCCTCCCTCAGTCATGTTCACTGGGTCTAATGCTATCATTTTACCGTCTTCCTTTCATTTACAGAATGTACTAGAAGAAGGCATTGGTATTGATGCCGCAACTGCTGTTAACTTAGCTTACTTCCCTTTGCTGTTGTAACACTAATTTTGTAGTCCCTTGAGCTGCTCTGTACTCCTTTCTAGCCTATAAGCACCTCATCTCTTTCTAGGGATCATAGTCTTTCTTTTTCCTTTAGAACCAGTTGCTTAAGGTTCCATTTGACCTGAGGGCACCTCTTGGCCCTTTATCCTATTAGTTACAGGAATACAGACAATGTAGCTGCTTCAAGCACTTTCTTCAATAGTACCACGTGCACTCTGATTTACCAGACTCATGATGACTGTTCCAGATACTAGAATGACAGGACATTCTTTATATTGAAGTCTGTCTTTCTAAACTTTTTGGTCCTGATGGCAAATGTTCCTGTCACAAAGGAGAATGTAACACAGTTGTCACTGCCTCCTATCAGTTCCTTGACTTTTACACTGGAGATTATCCCATCTCCACTGCTGAGACCAACATTAAGGGTAGCCTCCAACCTAGTATCCTGTTGGATATGCTGGTCTAGAAAGCAGCCTTTAAGGTGCACAGGAATTCAATCTTTGCCCCACATTTAGCCATATCAAGATACCAGTCTATGCACTGGAGAATAAATTCCATCAGGATCACTACTTCATCTGATTTGGCTGCTCTTATCACTTCCTCAACAAGCTATGCATCATGTGCTAATAAAGTGTTTGCATGCCTATGGCACACCCATATAATAACTCTTTTCCTCACTTCTCACTGCCTAACCTAGATGGACTTGATGACATTGTCTGCATCCCCATGTCCTCCTTGCTTCCCCAGTGACTCTTTCCATCATAAAGAGAGCCAACCACCCCATTCCAATCATGCTTCTCCTTCCTAATTAGTCTGCATCCCTTTATGCTGGTGTTCCAGTCATTTGGTTCACCATCAATTCTCCATAAGGGCAGCTAATTTCAGCCATTAAGGTACATTAGGTCATCAAGCTCACCCATTTTGTTGGGTGCACTACTGATGTTAGCTTGAATGCGAGTGAGGACTGTTGCCTCTCCATGCTTCCTTGACTCCCTAGGGATCTGTTTCCTTTTGCTCAGCTGTTCTGCTGTCCTTCCTTTATAATCCCTTCATCTGCATTCTGCCCATGTTGATCACCTGCTCCATCCCTCTCTTTATATTCTCTAGTTTAAATCCCTCTAACTGTCCTGTTCATACTACTGGACAGTGTTCCCAGTCCCTCTAGGTACATTTGCAGCCCATCCTGGTTCTAAAGGACTCCACTGCCATGAAGTTGGCCAGAAAAATAAAACCCTCCTTTTTGTATTAGACCCTTAGCAAATGATTAATTTGCCTAATGGTCCACTGTGACGCCTCAGTCCCAGGGACCAGGAGAATCTTAAAAAAACATCTCCCTGGATATCTTCAGGTACATCCCTAGTTCCATGAATGACCTTCTTATAGCCACAGAACGTGTGCTTCCTATGTCATTTGTTACAACATGAATGGTCAAGGTCTGTGCCTCCCCAGCTGTATTTTTTTGCCCTGAGTAGTACTTGATCACCCCACACTCCAGGCAGGTAAACTAGCTGAGCTGAGCTGTAATCTGCTCCAGCATTGGTCCTTCCACCTGATTCGCTGGCTTTAACAATATAGTCCCTACTGATCTGTAACTTCCTAATTCTGTTTCCTTCTTTTCTCTTTCTTGGTAGATAAGGTGTCCTGTTGCCAGGTCTGCCTCCACTAGACCCAATCGCCTGTTGGCCCTCTCAGCTTGGCCACCAGAAGCTGATACTCACTGTGATGGTGTTCTCTTATGACCATGCCTGCTACTGCCATCATCCACTCTGAGCCATCCTCCATCACTACTACTAGAGATCACAGTCTCTGTTATCACTCCTTACCATAACTATCCTCTCACCAGCCCATGTATTCATTTCCACAGCATCCACACCCTACCCGATCCTCCACAGTTGTCTGCCACCCCCTGTTTCACCATGGGGCTTTCAGTCATTAGTCTTGCCTGCCTGGTAATGTAACTCTTGGAAGCATCAGCAACCCTGCAATAGTGGCAAAGGATTTATTTATTTCCTTTATTAATTTGTAATATTTTATTCAGAAAAAGCGCACCGATCATTCTCTGATGTGTCCAAGGGGGTGGGTTATGTAGACTTGTTTTACTGATAGGGCACCAGGGTAACTTTCTAGTACAATAAGTGTCATGGGATCTTTGGTTTTTACCTGAACAGAGGCCAGAGTTGTGCAGAAGAGACCTTAGTTTAACATCTCATCTGAAGGATGGTACAGTAGCATTGCAGAACCCAGTTATTAATGCACTGAACTGTCAATTATGGGTATTATCACAAATGTCTGGTGTAGGGCTAGAACCCTCAACCTTCCTATCTTTTGGCCCCAAAGGCAATGTGTGCTACCTATTGATTCCCTGATGCTGACACTGATTTCAGTGTACAATCAAGGCTAGCCAGTCATTTTTATGCTAAGTTGTCTTCCTATATAAATATGACTCTTGATTACTGTTGAGCAAAATAAGAAAGTTATTGATTTAATTTTCAAATGTATGGGCTCTACTTGCAGAGGTCTTCTTCAACTTTTGGTCTTGAAAGTGGACACAGTGTGCAGAGCCCATCAATCTGAAAATCATTTAAGCCCGGAGAAAAACAATCTAGAGCAGCAAACAAAGAACAAAATAAGGATTCAGATAAACTCCTTACAAATGCTGACACCCTTCCTGAGGAAGTTAACACCATACTATTAAACATTGGTACTTCACCAACAAACACTTGAGCTCAATAAAAAATGGAAAATAGTTATTATGCAGGTAGTTTGGTGAGTGAAGCAAAATATCTCCTTTTTTATGAGTTCTTAAAATAAGCAGTTTCACAAAAATTATCTTCTTTTTTGCAGAAATGGGTACTTGCAAGCTGTCCCATGGGTGCAGAGGCAGTATTATCTCTTGCTATACTGGTGGACTGGGTTCATGAGCCAAGCCTGAAGCATCAGAGAGCTGGCAGGGGCTGGAGGATTTAGCATCCAAGAAGGCAATCTAGTCCTTCAGGGAAGGAGGGACACAAACTCCATTATACTATCAGGTTTTGTCTGACTACTGGCGAAGGTGCAGCCTGAGGAGCTTTGCAGGACTAAGCAGGTACACAGCACCTGCAATAACATGCACTGTACATGCATCTTTGAGCTCCCATTATTTTCAACCTGTGGAGAAGGGGAATGAAAACAATTGAAAGGCCCCTGGCTCATCTGAATGATGCACAAAGAGGACTGCACTTATAAGGCACTTTTACATTACCAGTTCTCTAATGGAATGACCGTTACAGAAACAGTTTATCATTACCTCTGTTGGTGTGTAAAATGCATTTGTTCCTATTCCACAGTGAATGCTCACCCGAACCATGTTCCCTGATTGGCATGGTTCATCCCAATTTGTTCCATTGCCTCCTGCTGTGTGTAATGGCCATTCAAGTAAGTGTGTCCCATCCTCTTGCTCTCGCATGATGAGTGTTCAGTGACATAAACAGCAAATGTGCTGTACTTGAGCTCATGAACGAAACTGTGTTTGAAATGTACCGAATAATCTTTTTTGTGAATGAACTGGCAGTAGATCAGGCAGAAAACCGAGGTCGGGAGGTTGAAATGCACCTCATAAACAGAAAGCCATCACCACAACTTCCCCACAAAAAGTAAGGACGCCGCTCATGCTGACCGCACCCCCACACCCAACTCCTCAGGAAATCTCAGACTAGTGGGGTGGCAGGAATGAAACAATAGAAAATGGAGGAGGGGGTTTGCTGAAATAGTGCTGTGTGTGTAAAGTCAAAACACAATGGAACAGACTACAATGGCACCACACAGGTAATTTTCTTTTTGATAAAGAAACCTGAGTGTAAAGGCATCTATACTCACAACACTTAAGGTAGAAAAAGGTGTTTGAGCAAGTAATTTATTCTGGCACCATGGAGAACTGGCTTACACTCTAATGCCCTGGTGTTTCAACCCAAACAAGGTCTTTATCAGAGGGAGAGATGATGTACCTGGCAGGTACTCCTTGACCCTGCTCTGCAACCTGCAGTTTCACCAAAGTTATGTCAGGGGGAAGGTGCTGACCACACCTTCCAGAATGCACTACCATGGGCAAGTCCCAGGGAGTTCAAGAAGCTCCAAGTAATGCAGTCTTTGGGCATTGAGGTCACCACTCTGCTGAACAGGCAGGGCTTTGCGACACTGGGCATAAAGAATTATTAATAAAAATGCACACTTTTACATATTGTACAGGTAAAAGTTCCAATGTGTGCAGTTAATAAAAACAGAGTCTAATACCCAATCTCAAAATACAGTGTTACAAAGTAAGAAATCAAAAGTGCAAATGTGCAAACATGACGCATGCCACATGAATTCTGTACACAACCATTAGTCAAATGCAGACACATTGTACAAAAAGGTCTGAGTACAGGAACAATACAATGTTGCAGAAGCAGAATATAGCCAAAGCAAAGTGTTACAGAACCAGGTGAATGTTTGCAATTGAAATTATGTGTTTTGTACACAGAGCAAATATATGAACTGGCTCACAGACTACCTTAGGTGCAATGTAAAGAACATGTTGCATTTCCTGGAGCTCTCATTGCTATCTCACTGTAATGCATTAGCATGATAATGCCAGCCTTTAGCATGCAATCATAAGTAATCCACACCTGTGTTATAACAGAGTTACCAAGTTGACTCTGGATCCAGATGAGTAAACAGCATTTGATATACCGTGAGTGCAATGCTTTTGGAGGTGGCTAATAGTAATAGGACGATAGCTGACAACACTGGCAGTAGACATAGCCATATAGTTTTATGAATGAGATGATCAGTTTCAGCTATACCTCAGATTGTGTTTCAAAGCCATAGCATAGCAAATGGCTTTTTGACAATACTGTCAGAAGTCAGCACAAACAAATCAAGGTGCCAATTTCTTTTTACTTTATTTCATATGGATGTGTCATTTTAAAGTTCTTAAAAGCTACTACTCCCTTTACACAACCACCATGTTAAAATTAAGAACGTTGGTGTGATGCAGTTGTGTACCATCAAATAAGTATGCTAGCACATTAAATGCAGTGTTCATAGTAAAGAAGTAACTTCTGAAGAAGAGACTGCTTCCCTAGTTGGCCAGCATTCTCTGCTACAGTTGGAACAGTTTTGATAAGCATCAGACAATCGGGCTGATTTAGAAGAAGAGTGAGTGCATGTACCAGTCAATCTGGTGCAAGGCATGAACTTTTTAATTTAGTTGTAGTGAGTGTGATCTTGCACTCACTTCACTACTGGGATCAGTGGCTACATCAGGTTGTGAGGGGCTGTAGAGGTAAAGAGACCCCCTCTCCCCACCAATCGCTTCCCTAATTGGCCAGCATCCCCTGCTCCAGTTGGGAGAGTTTGAAAAAGCATCAGCCAATTGGGCTGAGTTAGAGGATGAGGGACTGCATGCAATAGCCAATCGAGTAGAAGGCACAAACTTCAAAATTTTATTTATTTGTGGTAAGCAGTCTTGCAATCACTTCACCATTGGGACTGACAGCTATGCTAGGGTTATGACAGGCTACAAAGGCTTAAGAGACCCCCCTCTCTCCAACTGATTGCTTCCTAAGTCACCTGGCATCCCCTGCTCCAGTCAGGACAGTTTGGATCAGTATCAGTCAACTGGGCTATTTTAGAGGAGGAGTAAGTGCATAGAAACATAGAAACAAAGAATCTGATGGCAAAAAAGGATCTCTGGTCCCAACCAGCCTGTTCATTTTCCCTACTGCAAAAACCACAGACCCTACTTGATCTCCACTTTTACACTCTATTTTTCTATCGCTATGTTTCCCCTATGCTTGTCTCATGCATTTTTGAATACCCCTATTGAATTTGCTACCACCACTTCTGCTGGGAGGCTGTTCCATGTATCCACCACCCTTTCTGTGAAGAAATACTTCCTCATGGTACCTCTTAGTTAATCCTCTTCCAGCCTCATGTCATGTCACCTTGTTCTAGAACATCTCCTTTGCTGAAAGATGCTACCCTCCTGTACCTTATTTATGTCCTTGAGACATCTGAAGGTCTCTATTATATCCCCATCTCTCTCTCTCCTCTCCACCAGGGTATACATATTGAGGTCCTCCAGTCTCTCCTCATATGTCTTTTGGTACAGACCCTGCACCATTTTTGTTGCCCTTCTCTGAACTGCCTCTACGCTATGTCCTTACAGAGGTGCAACCTCCCCAACTGGACACAATACTCCAGATGAAGTCTCATTAGTGATTTGTACAGTGGTATCACCACCTACTTTCTTCTGCTAGTGATACCTCTCCCAATGCACCCCAGCACCCCACTGGCTCTCCCCACAGCCTTGGCATATTGTTTTGTCAAATTTAGGTCATCAGATATGATTACCCTTAGATTCCCTTCCTGTTTGGTGGCTATCAGTATCCTCACCCATCAAGTAATCCTTCCTGGGATAATGTGCCCCAAATGCATGATTTTGCACTTTTTTGCATTGAATCTTAACTGCCACACTCTTGACCATGCCTTTAGTTTACCTACCGTAGGTCCCTCCTCATTTTTTCCACCCGGAGTGTCCACCCTGTTGCAGATCTTAAAAGTCATCTGCAAAGAGGCACAACTTCCATCCCAGCCCCTCTGCAATGTCGTTTATGAAGACATTGAATAGGACTGGCCCCAGAACTGATCACTGTGGCACGTCGCTGGTCACCCTCCTTTCCTTAGATTTTGCTCCATTTATCACCACCCTCTGTGTTCTGTACCTCAACTAATTTCTAACCCAGTGTACCACCTTTGGACCCATTCCAAGGTTATACAACTTGTTTACAAGCCTCTTATGTGAAACAAGGTCAAAGGCCTTGCTGAAATTCCGGGCAGGCCACATTCACCGCTCCTCCCTGATCCACTTCCCTGGTTATCCAGTCAAAGAAATATATCAGATTTGCTTGACATAACCTGCCTGCTGGGAATCCATGCTGCCTTGGATCCTGTGCTCCACTGGATTTGAGATGTCCCACAATCCTTTCTTTTAGCAGATATTCCATAATTTTACCCACCATGAGGCCAGGCTGACTGGTCTATAGTTTCCAGCATCCTCCCAGCTCCCAGTTTTGTGGTAGGGGAAGTGATTCTGAAGGAAAGAATTGTTGACTACCTAGAGGCAAGTGGGGCACAGGACCCAAGGCAGCATAGATTCACAGCAGGAAGGTCATGTCAGACAAATCTAATTGATTTCTTTGACTAGGTAACCAAAGTAGTAGAGCAGGAAGGGGCTGTGGACATGGCCTACCTAGACTTTAGCAAGGCATTTGACACAGTCCTGCACAAAAGATTAACAAACAAATTAGTCAGCCTGGGAGTGGGTCCCAGGGTGGTAGCCTGGGTGAAACACTGGCTGGACAACAGGACACAGCGGGTAATAGTAAATAGAGTCCACAGTGAAGAAAGGGGGGGTTACTAGTGGGGTACGACAGGGTTCAGTACTGGGTCTGGTCCTTTTTAATGTCTTTATAAGTGACATTGCAGAGGGACTGGAAGGGAAAGTATGTCTCCTTGCAGATGACACAAGGTGGGGTGGAAAGGATGAAAAGGGACTTGGCTAGGTTGGAGGAATGGTCAAATGTATGGCAGCTTAGATTCAATGCAAAGATGTGCAAGGTAATGCACCTGGGAAACAAAAACTCAGGGGAAGAGTACACAATGGGGGGTGAGATACTGACAACAACACAAATGGAAAGAGACCAGGGGGTAGTCATATCAGATGACCTAAAGGTGGCCCAGCAATGTGAGAAGACAGTAAGGAGGGATGGGGGGGGGATACTGGGATGCATAGGTAGAGGTATCACCAGTAGAAAACAAGAAGTTGTTGGCCCTCTGTACAGACAGTTGGTAAGACCACATCTGGAGTACTATGTACAGTTCTGGAGACCCTATCTCCACAAAGACATAGACAAGGTGGATGCTGTCCAGAGAAGGGCAACCAAAATTGTGCAGGGTCTACACCATAAGACATATGTAGAAAGACTAAAGGATCTTAAGATGTATAGCCTTGAGGAAAGGAGGGAAGGGGGATATGACAGAAACTTTCAAATACCTCAAGGGAATCAACAAAGTCCAATAGGGTAGCATCTTTCAGAAAAAAGATGTGCAAGAACAAGGGGGCACAATTTGAAGATAGAGAGGAGATGTCTCAGAGGTAATGTGAGGAAGTATTTCTTCACAGAGAGGGTTGTAGATGCATGGAACGGCCTTCCTGAGGTCATAGAATAAAAAACAGTGGGGGAATTCAAGAATGCATGGGACAGACATAAAGCAATTCTAGTGGGGAGTAGGAGGAAGTAGGCTGTTGGTTAACTAGGATCTGCAGCTTATCCATTAGTTAGGGAACTAGGCAGACTAGGTGGGTCAAGAGGTCCTTATCTGCCATCAAATTTTGCTTCTATGTTTCTAAGAAGGACTCTGTTCTCTCTCCTCCAGTCCTCTAGAACCACTCCTTTTTCTAGCGATTTGTTGAACAGGGCTGCCAGTAGTGCTGCCAGCACCTCCATAAGCTCCTTTAATATTCTAGGATGTATCCTGTCTGGCTCCATTGCATTGTCCACTTTTAGTTTTGTGAGGTCCTTTAGGAATCTCTCCTCCATAAGTGGATTGGTGTACATCACCCTCCCATTATTGCTCCTGTCACTTAATTGTGGTCCCTCACCTTCCCCTTCTTCTGTGAATACTGAACAAAATTATTTGTTCAGAATTGTTGCTTTTTCCAGGTCCCCTTCCCCACACTCCCCTTTTTCCCTCTAAAGCTTTAGAATCCCACCCCAGCCTTTCTCCTTTCACTAACATACCTACAAAAAGTCTTGTCCCCATTCTTTAGCAATTCCAGTGCAATATCCCCCCCCCCCCATGGGGCTTACCTTAATGCACCTCCCGTTTTCTCCCATATCTGCTGCTGGCATCTCACACTTCCATCGGCACATCTGCCACCTGGCTCAAGTCCACTAGTGCCTCGGTTTCTCTTGGTTTCTCCAGTGCAGCCCATTACAATATTTTAGCCCCTTTCAGGCCTACAATTTAAACCGCAAGTCGCTGCTGGTGAACCAAGAAAGCCGGCAACCACGCACGTGCAAGAAGCGACTTTTTTCATTTTGCATTGTGCATTGTGGGGTCATGTGTGATTTTGTATTTCTTTGAAACTTGGCTTCAAGCCAAATGCCCTTTGGAGTAACCACTGCCACAGTGCTTGCGCACAGAGGTTCTTTGGCTTTCTTCATCCGATCACTCAGTTTGCAGTCATTCTGGAGAGTGTCTCTTGGTCCTGCTACCCCTGCTAGCTAAATAGGGACCGGTGACCTTGGAAAAGTTGGCGACGTGTCTCTCTGATGTTTTTAAAAAAGAGTTTAAAATCCGTTCATGAAGCGGGGCTCATGCATATTAATGAGATGGCTTACATATTAATGAGGATGCTGCCGCCATCTAGGGGCATAGTATTGCAGTGACAGTGACTGCTAAAGTAGAGTGAATAAATGTTAAAAAGTAAATGTGTTCCATAGGGCATTGTTGGGGCTAACTACCCACGGGGATTTACAAATAAAAAGTAATATTTCTGGCTGCACCAAAACTTTATATGTGGGGACACTGTTGAAACTGCTTAAGGAACTCTATGCAGCCATGCTGGTAGCCATTAGCCAATTGGGAGCCAGCATTTAACAAAAGGACTCGAGGGACAGTGCCAGAGACTTGTGGGTAAAAAGGAGTTACAATTTGGGGTTCTCAAATGCTGCTCAATTAAGAGACTGAAACTGTATTTGATTGCTTGGGCAGCCAATCGGAATCCACAAATTTTGCCCTTTATTTAGAGGGACTGTATGAATCTAGGCAGTTTGTGGGCAGTTTGATCCAGTCTGGGTAGAGCCTTAGGACTGTGAGGAGGCTCCTTGCAGCTCAGGGAACTTGGGGAGAGGCCTGTTTTAGCTCTTCTCAGCCAGAACGTTAATTATTGGGACTGCCAAGTCTCCAGAGCAACTTCCCTTCTCCAGTGAGGGAGAAAAGAGAGGTTTTCCCCAAAGTGAATTTCCAGACTGAAAGTGAGATCAGAATTGCTATAAGATCCCAAATCTACATGTTGGTGAGAAGCTGTCTTGCCTCAGGGGCTGCGCCTGAATTTAATGCCTGTGGTCAACGAAATTGTCTCCAGCCAATTTGCCAGAGTGATACCTGAACTGCTGTGTGCCAGCTTACATTTCCAGGACTTCAACTTGCAAGTGGGTAAGCTGCGTGGCCTATTACAGAACTGTATCCAATCTGAACTGGTGATGCCAAGTAAAGTGCCTAAGAGACTTTTGCTACCTGTAAAAGCCAAGCTACCAGATGACCAAAGAAGAGAATCAGCTCCTACAGAGAACTTCATCGTGGGTTACAGCCACCCTTAGGGACTACGCCTTGACAAAGGGGTGAGCCATGTCTGCTCCGGTCCCTGTATCCTGGTCCTGTCAGAGAGGACGAAATCCTACAGCCTGCAACCATATCCTGCCTCGAGGAGAGCCATCCTGGAAATCAGCCCAGATCCCGAGGTCCAAGGTTCAGTGAGTAAAACAGGGTTCTACTCTGCAACACTAACCTGTTTTTCCAACTGATTTGCCTTTCAAGTTTGTGTCGTGGTTTAGACTGTTCTTCGCAGGTCATCAGGCCTAGGGATTACAATTTCTGGGTTTTTCAAAAGTTGTTTTATAATTGCTACAGCCAAGTATGAAAGAAAGTTTAACCATTTCTTTATTTAAGGGCCTCAGCCAGCTGCAATGCTGGCCAACCCGTGGCAACGTTTTAGGCCTGCACCTCATTAGACTCTGGGTACCCAGAAGTTTAAACTGGACAGTCCAGGGGGTAAATGTACTATGCTGAAATGCTTTATAAAAATCCAACAAATTGCCAAAAGCAACAAACTAAATAATCTGGCTTTAATTTGCTTCCTCTTCCCCTTGGTTTGTTATTTAGACATTAATCTGGTCCATGAGCATATTATTACTGAGTGCTAGTTTAATGCAAGCAACTGAAAGATTTTGTGTTATTATTGCTGGTAACTATTCTTTACAGGTGCCCAGGGTTAATGAAAGAGTTCCAGACCCTGTTGGTAAGTGTGGTCACTGTGAGCATATTATTAGCACTTTCCACTAATTGGGTCATTGAATGCAAAGCAAGGTGTTTATTGTAATTTCAAGTATGGGGTACTAGGTGGGACAGTGGGTAGGTTTTGCTCCCCAGAAGGCTGTATCATTTCAGGTTCTAACCCACTAATTCATTACTCTGAGTGGAGGCACCATATTTGTAGTTTTACTGTTAGTAGTGACACCACAGTGACCCTTAATAGCGAATCCAGGCCCTTCAAACTGCAGTCAGGGAAGCAGGCAGGGTGGTAGCCTTTGGTATAATGACACCAGAGTTACATCGTTGGAGGCACCACTGGGATTAGCACACCCTAGTGACCAAAACCAAAAATTGCAACTAGAAATTTTATGGGTACCACTGAAGAAATGGCTGTGCATCAGTTACTTAGTTGGTGTACGGGGCATGTAACTGACCCACAGAACACTTTGTTAATACTAGATATACCTCTGTGCACTGGTAAAGACACTTTAGATGGGGCACTGTCAAAAATTGAATATCTGGGGGACAGCTGTAGTGATAAGTCAACAAGCTGACTTGACTGCCCAAATTCCAATGACTTTTGTGGAGTGCAGCAACTCCATGAATGGCACTAAGATGCCCAAAACTATTGCCATTGAAAAGGATCCCCGGCCACCTGAAGGGTAGTATCTAAAGTTAGTGAGGATCCCTCAGAACCCGAGCCCCTATCATCTTCTGAGACTTTTGAGGAGAAGCTTGCCAAATTGTTATTGAACAAGAGCAGAACACTCGAGGACTTCAAAAAGTCATTCTTGCCACCTGGGGTTTCCTTCCCTGACACCTATGCCAGTACTGGTACCTGCCCCAATATCAACTCATATGCCCATACCAGTCCGGCACCCATGCACTGCACCCGAGTTAGTCATAATTCTTACCGTAGGCTGTGAGTGTTTTCAGCCACTCCCCCACACCCCAGGGAAAGATGATCTAGAGACTTGGATGGACTATGCATCCCCATGGTTCAAGAGTGGAAGAGTGTGGAAGCAGCAAAACAAAAAGATCATGGAAAGTTTAAGGGGTCCTGCATTGGAAGCAATTAGGCTTTTGAGGTCAACAAATGCTAACGCTTCCGCTCAAAAGTATTTGTCTGCAATAGAAGGTGTTTTTGGTAGCACTGAATCTGGAGAAGCTGTAATGTGGAAATTCAAAGCCACCAAACAGTGGAAAGGGGAATGTCTGTCTGCTTATGTTACTCATTTGGAGAGGGTCTTACAGAAAGCTTACAGAAAAGGTGGGGTATCAGCCAGCAATTTTGATCGTGTGAGATTAGATCATATTCTACAATGCGCCAAATACTATAAATTGCTAATTGTCCCGATAAAGTTCCATGATAGGAGGGATAATTCCCCTGCTTATTGTGACCGAATAAAAGAATTCAGGGATACTGAAGTTGAGGAAGAAGATTGGAATTCTTGTGCAGGGTGCTGCTAGAGTAGTTTCTGTGCTGGAAAGCCCTTGTGAACCAGAGACTGCTAAGGATAACCTACCATGGGCCGAGCTGCTGAGAGACATCAGAGAAATGAAAGTTGCTGCCTCTACCAAGACCCCTTCTATGGATAATGACTATGACCCCCCTCAGAATGTGTCTGCTATGGGAATGGGGGTGCATGCTCTGGTGTTCCCTCCCGATGAGAGCTTCAGGGCTGAACTAAGTGAATTGACTGCTATGCTTAGAGAATTTATGAGATGTAGTGCATAGCCTTCAGCATGGCAAAGAGAGAGGGAGGCCGAGCCACAACCCTCTACTGTCAGTGCTATGGCTCCAACACCAAATATGTACTCCTCTCCATCCCCTAGCTATGAATGGGGACCAGCCTCTAATGTAATGTTACAGCCAAAGCAGACCAAACAAACTATATTTTGCCACAACTGTGGGAAGGATGGGCATACAAGAAAAGATTGCCAGTCTCAAAGGGACCGAGAAAAAGTTTTTAGCAAACTGTAAGGGGAACTCTGAAGAGCAAGGCAGTTACAGAGGGGTGCAGGAAATGATCACATTGGAGGTTCAGGATATTCCAAATCCAATTTCTTTGTGGCTAGGTCATCTGTCCAAGTTCCTGCTAATGCACCAATAGACTGGTCCCAATTGGTAGACCCTTCCAAGGACACAACTGTACACATAGATAGAGTTCTGGCTACAGCAATTTTAGATTGTGGGTCCCAAGTCACAATAATCTTTCAGGACTGGTATGAACAGCATTTATGTGACCACCCATTACAACCTCTCGATGGACTGCATGTTTGGGGGTTGAGTGAAAAGTCATATCCATATCTTGGTTACTTGAAAGTATGGCTTTCTTTCCCATCCTCTGTGGCTGGTGTGGGAGATTCTGTGGAGATGCTAGCCCTGGTCTGTCCTTCCATGGGACTTTACGATCGTACCCCTGTACTGACTGGCAGCAGTGCACACATGTCTGGGCACCTAGCCCAGTTATGTAAGGAAGGCAGAAGAAGACCGGAAGAGCCCTGTGTCTTCATGCCATGATCCAAAAGGCCTATGAGAAACAAATGCACCCAGAGGAGAGTGACAAAGGTGAACCTGTTGAGATGGTCTGGAAAAAAAGATCCTGCTGCTATCACATTACCTCCAAATGCAGAATGCAGCATCAGAGGTGAAGTGCGACTGTGAAAAGATGTGACCAACAAAATTTTGATGCTGGATGCCCCAGATGAGGGACAATTACCTGAAGGACTGCTGATTAAGCCCTGTGTACTTCTGGCCCAAGCTCATGCTTACACACGAAGAGAGGTGGTATGGATACAAAATGTCACAGACTGAGACATCACGGTACACAGAGGATGCACCCTGGCCTGTCTAATGTGCCAACACTGCTGTGCTCCCATCCAAGTGTAAAACTGAAAAAGGATGTGAGGTATCACCTGACATATTTGATTTTGGAGATTTGCCTATTCCAACCAGCTGGAGAACAAGTATCAGTGGAAAGCTGGCTCAGAGAACCAAGATATTCTCCCTCAAGGAATGGGATGTTGGGTGCGTCATGGGTGCTGAACACCACATTTGCCCGCACAATGAAAGACCCTTCAGGGAGAGGTCTAGACATCTAGCTCCTGCCAGTATCAACAATGTCAGATGTCACCTACAAGAGATGTTAGTGGCTGGCATCATTCAAGAATCACACAGTCTGTACGCCTCCCCAATTGTTGTGGTACAGAAAAAGAATGACTCTGTCCATATGTGTGTTGATTACAGGACCCTTAACAAAAGAACCGTGCCTAATCAGTATGCAATGCCATGTATTCAGGATGCCCTGGACTGTCTACATGGGAGTAAATGGTTGTCCGTCGTTAACCTCTGAAGCAGATTCTATCAGATCCCATTGGCTCCAGAGGGCAGGGAGAAAAACTGCATTTATTTGTCCCTTGGGTTTCTATGAGTTCTTTCAAATGCCCCAAGGCATAACAGGTGCACCAACAACATTTCAGCAATTAATGGAGCATGCCATGGGAGATATGAATCTCTTGGAATGTCTCGTCTCCCTTGATGACACCATAGTCTTTGGCAAAACTGTCAAGGAGCATGAGGCTTGATTATTCAAAGTGTTGGACAGACTTGAAGAGTTTGGTCTAAAGTAATCAACTGACAACTTCCAGTTTTTCCAGAGCTCTGCCAAATACACAGGCCACATTGTGTCATCGGAAAGGCATACAAACAGACCCCAGTAAGGTAGAAGCATTAACCAACTGGCCTAAGCGCAACAACTTAAAACAACTTCAAAGGTTTCTTGGATTCTGCAGCTATTACTGCCAATTTGTCAAGGACTACATCAAGATAATCCACCCCCTTCTAAATTTAATGCAAGGGTACCCACCTACTCACAAAAAGTTTAAGATAGGTTCTGATAAAGAGAATGTGAAGACCTATCTCATACCCAATGTGCCGTTTGGACAGAGATGGACTCCAGATTGCGACACTGCTTTTGAGGAAATAATATACAGATTAACTCATGCTCCCGTACTCACTTATGCTGATCCATCAAAGCCCTATGTGTTACATACAGATGCCAGCCTGAGTGGCCTTGGAGCCATACTCTATCAAGAATACCTAGAAGGATTACGTCCAATAGCTTTTACTAGTAGAAGTCTGACACCTTCAGAAAGAACTATCCTGTTCATAAATTGGAATTTCTCATTCTCAAGTGGGCCTTAGTTGATCAGTTTCATGAATACTTGCATGGTGCTAAAATCTTAGTCAAAACAGATAACAATCCATTAATATATGTTTAAACAACAGCCAAATTAGACGCTACTGGACACAGATGGCTTTCCACTCTAGCAACATATGATTATGCAGTAGAGTACCGACCAGGCTTAAATCATGTCAATGCTGATGCTCTGTCGTGAAGACCTGCTTCTGACCAGCAGTGGGTGCATATTCCTGAACAATCTGTAAAAGCACTATGCCACAAGTTCAGCCAGGAAGAATCCCAGCCCTCCAAATCTTTAAACTGTCTGGCAGATTGCTTGGGGCCTCCTGAGACTTGTATACCAGTTGCCTACTGTAATTTTGCAGCCTTAGACTTAAGTTATTAACCACTGCTAACTCCAGCTGATATCCGAAAAGAACAGTACTATGATCCAATGATCAGACCACTAGTTGATGCTTTAAGAAAGGGAGATGTCTCTAAAATGCGGTCCAATGACCCCAAAAATGCTTTACTTCTTTGAGAAGGACCTAAACTCAAGCTCCAAGAGCAGTTATTGTAAAGAGAGCTAACTGACAGCCAAGGTGATGTCGTGAGAAGACAGCTAGTATTGCCCTCTAAGTTCAAAAATGTTTTATTAAAAGCCTTGCACAACCAAATGGGAATCTGGGTAGTGAAAGAACTCTGGATCTAGCCCGTTCATGCTTCTACTGGCCTAAGATATGCCTAGACATCGAGCAATATGTCAAAACCTGCAGTAGGTGTCTTCAGCGCAAAGCTCAACCACAAAGAGCAGACTCACTGGGCAATATTACCACAAGTGCACCAATGGAACTTGTCTGCATCAATTTTCTTAGTTTGCAGCCAGATTCAAAAGGCATTGCTAGTGTGTTAGTAGTTACGGATCACTTCATGAGGTATGTGCAGGCCTATCCAACCAAAGACCAAAAGGTCTCAACTGTAGCCCAAGTTCTCGTTGAAAAGTTTTTCATACATTATGGTGCCCCCTGGTGTAGCCATTCAGATCAAGGCAGGGATTTCGAAAGCAGACTTATTAAAGAACTGTTGCCCCTATGAGGTGTAAGAAAATCCAGAGCAACCCATTATCATCTACAAGGGCATCTGCAATCAGAGAGGTTTAATGGAACTTTGCATGATATACTGGGCACCCTGCATCCTAAAGGCAAACCAAAGTGAAGCCAACAGATAAGCACACTTGTACACACCTATAAAATGGGCCAAATAGTAATCAATAACATTCAAGAGACTGAAGATCCTCAGTGTCCTATGCCTAAGTCTGCTACTAAGGCCAAGCAGCAAAATCAGCAAACTTCTGTTTCCCAGCCTGTTGCTCCTGACAATAATGTCTCCAATCCTGCAAACATTGTAAATACTGAGAATACTGAGTCTGAAAGTGATGATGAAAGTGACTTTTGTACTGCCTTCTACTCATCCCTTGAACTTGAAAGATAGTTCCAGGGATTTCTCTCAGTTAACCAATGTGATGACTCTGAAAATCCAGCTGTTTTCATTGATTCCAATTTACCCATCGTATCTGAACCTCCAGATAGTGATGCCCACAGTGCTGATCTTGAAGAGGCTAATTCCCTTTTGTATGGTGTAATTAACTGAAATCAGTGAACATGAACACACTGATGCAAGCAGTGAACCTACAAGTGACCATGAAAGTATTGCTGAACTAAGTGGGCTAAATGAACTGTTTCATTGTAATGATAGTAATCAATTAATCAACTTTATTTAGCCAGGCATAAAACACCATTGAGCAAGCTCATTTTCAAGGTGGTCCTGGACATTGATTCAGTATAATACAGCAAAAAAAAACATAGTACAGATATGGTAGCCAACAATGTAGCAACAATGAACGGTGTAGGCCAAAGGAGGCTTGTACATAAGGTCTAACATAGTTACATACAATTACATTCCATCATGGCTTACAGGAGTGTAAAGATTACCATTCTAGGCTATTCCCATTAATTAGAAGCTAGTACCTTTTTACTAAAGCGGGAGAGAGGGGAAAGAGAGGATAAGGGTGGAGAGCAATGTTGTTCAGGACCCTGAGTGATGTGTCCTGGATAATTCCGACTTTGCAGAAATACCTCTGTTAAATGAAAGTGAGCCTAAAGAACCAGAACATGATAGTGGTGCTCAAGCCAAAGAGCCTGAAACTAGTATTGAACAACTAGAAAGTGCAGTGGAACCCATTTGTTCTGATGCTGTTTCATTGCTGGACAATGAACCAGGACTGATCACCCTGAATGCTGAAGTGGAAGTGCAAATGCCAGTGCCAACTTTGCCATGTTGCTCAGAAAGATCTGTGAAACCAATCTTAAAGTTCATGTATGACACCACAGGCCAGCCTGTTAACTTGCCCATGAATGTTGTGCACAAAGGAATATACATATATTACTCCCAGCTCCATGCCCAAAATTGTGTTCATTGCCTCCACCAAAGCCAAAGCCTCTACTCAATCTAAGGTGTTCACCCAATATAACAAGGGATATAAAGGTAAAAGGAGAGGAATAAGGTGAATTGCAATAGTAAAAGGTGGTACCAGAATAATTTAAATTGGAAAAATGCAATGCTAACTGTCTGATGTAAAAAATGTGATTCTAAATTGCTGATGTATACCAAGTGAATTTAAAGTGTCATGACTTTTTTTTTGAGTATAGAATGTCCAATATCTAAGCAAAATCAACATGATAGCATGCTGTATTGTAGATGGTTACCATGAGCCTAGTTAAGTTGTATATAGAAAATTGCTATTCAGATATGTATGTATATAATAGAGTGTTAGCCAAAGATATACAATACAAGTATTATCTTTAGCAAATGTGTATATATATATATATATATATATATATATATATATATAGTACTACGTCCATTGTGGTTGCCAGTCTTTTATGGATTTGGCTTGGGCCAAGCATTCCTAGGCAGGGAGAGTGAGGCCCCACACCCCATATGGGCTTACCTTATACACCTGCCGTTTGTTCTTATCATCTGACGCCAGCACCCTCGCACTTCCATCGGCACATCTGCCACCTGGCCCAAGTCCACTAGTGCCCCGGTTTCCCCTGGTTTCCCCAGTGCAGCCCATTACTATATTTTAGCCCCATTCAGGCTTACAATTTAAGCTGCGAGTCACCGGTGGTGAACTGAGAAAGCCAGCGACTGTGCATGCGCAAGAAGCGCCTTTCTTCTGCTGACCGCTCAGCTTGCGGTCATTTGGAAGAGCGTCACTTGGTCCCGATACCCCTGCTAGCTAAACAGGGACCGGTGACCTGGAAAAGTTGACAAAAAGCATCTCTGATGTTTTTAAAAAAGATTTTAAAATTGGGGCATAAAGTGGGGCTCATGCATATCAATGAGCCCTGTATACATATTAATGAGCATGCTGACGCAGTCTAGGGGTGTGGTATCGTGGTTCCAGTGACTGCTAAAGCAGTGTGAATAAATGTTTAAAAGCAAATGTGTTCCATAGGGAACTGTTGTGGCTAACTACCCACAGGGGATTTATAAATAAAAAGTAATACTTCTGGCTACACCAGAACTTTATATGTGGGGACACTGTTCGAACTGCTTAAGGATCTATATGCAGCCACCATGTTTGCAGCCATTAGCCTACCGGGAGCCAGCATTTAACAAAAGGACTCGAGGGACAGTGCCAGGGACTTGTGAGGAAAAAAGGAGTTACAATTTTGGGTGCCCAAATGCTGCCCAATTAAGAGATTGGGACTGTATTTGATTGCTTGGGCAGCCAATCGGAATCCACAAATTTTGCCCTTTAGTTAGAGAGGGAATGTTTGAATCTAGACAGTTCATGGGCAGTTTGAGTTAGTCTGGGTAGAGCCTTAGGACTGTAAGGAGGCTCCCTGTAGCTCGGGGAACTTGGAGAGAGGCCTATTTTGCCTCTTCTCAGCCAGAACGTCGGCTATTTAATTACTGGTATTGCCAAGTCTCCTGAGCATCTTCCCTTCTCCAGTGAGGGAGAAAAGACAGGTTTTCCCCAGAGTGAATTTCCAGACTGAAAGCGGGATCAGAATTGTTTAAAGATACGAAATCTGCATGTCGGTGAGAAGCTGTCTTGCCTCAGGGGCTGCACCTGAATTTAATGCTTGTGGTCACTGAAATTGTTTCCAGCCAGTTTGCCAGAGGGAGACCTGAACTGCTGTGTACCAGCTTACATTTCCAGGACAGCAACCAACAAGTGGGTAAGCTGTGCAGCCTATTACATAACTGTATCCAAGCTGAACTGGTAATGCCAAGTAATGTGCCTAAAAGACTGTTGCTACCTGTAAAAGCCAAGCTGCCAGACAATCAAAGAAGGGAATCAGCTCCTGCAGAGAAGTTTATCACGAGTTGTGGCCACCCTTCAGGGCTACACCTTGATGAGGGGATGAGCCGTGTCAGCTCCAGTCCCTGCATCCTGGTCCTTGGCAGAGAGGACGAAGTCCTGCAGCCTGCAGCCACATCCTGCCTCAAGGAGAGCCATCCTGGAAATCAGCCCAGATCCCAAGGTCCAAGGTTCAGTGAGTAAAACAGGGTTCTACCCTGCAACACTAATTAACCCATTTTTCCAACTGATTTGCCTTTCAAGTTTGCATGGTGGTGTACACTGTTCTTTTCAGGCCAATAGGCCTGGGGATTACAATTTCTGGGTTTTTCAAAAGTTGTTTTATAATTGCTACAGCCAAGTACCAAAGAAAGCGTAACCATTTCTTTATTCAAGGGCACCAACCAGCTGCACCGCCGGCTGACCCACGACAATGCTTCAGGCCTGCACCTAATTAGACTCTGGGTACCCAGCAGCTTAAACTGGACAGTCCAGTGGGTAAATGTATTATGTTGAAATGCTTTATAAAAATCCAACCAATTGCCAAAAGCAACAAACTAAACAATCTGGTCTTAATTTGCTTCCAAACAAAAAAATGCCAGCACTTACTCAAAAGTATCACTTATTTAAGTGTATGCTCCCAGGTCCATCAATAAATTCAATAAGCTCAATCTTCCTTATATAAATTTCTTTTATTCAAAAGGACGTAAAAGAACCTTTGTCACTTATGCCACCAATATATGTAACACATGTGAAACAATATAGGCTCAGTGAATATTCATTCTTACAAAAGGTTCACCATTCATGATAAGTCCATGATCCAAAGTCCATAGTCCACAGTACGCGATAGTGCAAAAAAGGAAGGAGCTGGGACCAAATCCAACAAGCAGTGGCTTCTGCTTGTGAAACTGCAGCAGCTGAGGGCCCTCCACGTCACATGAACCTTTTTTAAGAATGAATATTCACTGAGCCTATATTGTTTCACATGTGTTACATATATTGGTGGCATAAGTGACAAAGGTTCTTTTGCATCCTTTTGAATAAAAGAAATTTATATAAGGAAGATTGAGCTTATTGAATTTATTGATGGACCTGGGAGCATACACTTAAATAAGTGATACTTTTGAGTAAGTGCTGGCATTTTTTTGTTTGAATGCTATATAGTTATAGCTAAGCACTACTCTATCCCTGGTGTGGTCACAAAAAACTCTCTTTTTAATTTGCTTCCCCTTCCCCTTGGTTAAACCCCTTAATAAATCTGTTTGTTGTTTAGATCTTAATCTGGTCCGTGAGCATATTATTATTGAGTGCTGGTTTAATGCAAGCAACTGAAAGGTTTCATGTTGTTATTGCTGGTAACTATTTTTTACAGGGTGAATGCAAGAGTTTCAGACCCTGTTGGTAAGTGTGGGCACTGTGAGCATATCATTAGCACTCTCCACTAATTGGGTCATTGAATGCAAAGCAAGGTGTTAATTATAATTTCAAGTGTGGGGCCACTAGATGGGGCAGTGGGTAGGCATAGCTTCCCAGAGGGCTGTATCATTTCAGGTTCTAACCCACAAAATCATTAATCTGGGTGGAGGCACCATATTTGTTGTTTTACTGTTGGTATTGACACCACAGTGACCCTTGATATGGAACCCAGGCCCCTCAATCTGCAGTCAGGGAAGCAGGCACGGGTAGTAGCCCTTGGTATAATGGCACAAGGATTACACCAGGAAAACTCAGTACTCAGGAGCAATGCAAGGCATAAGGCAAAGTTGCAGAAAAACAAATTTATTTTGGCTGTGTATCCTACAAACATATCCTACTACTCCTTGTACTTCCTGAAAGCCAACTTTTTTGCTCTTACCTTTCCAGCCACTTGCTTTGAGAGCCATAGTGGTTTTCCTTTTCTCTTGCCTTTGTTTGTTTGCCTGATGCAATGGTTTGCTGTCTCCACTATGACTCCTTTTAGATGAACTCACTGTTCTACATCTCAGCTCCAGTCCTCCCTTCCTGCTAGTACTTTCCTGAGACATACCCCAACTTTGCAAAGCCTGCTGTCCAGAAGTCCAGGACCCTCACATTCATGTGGCTTGACTCTGTCACTGTGCTCAAATTGAACCATACCTTGTGATGATCACTGGACCCCAGGTGTCCACTCATCCTGACGTCTGCTTTCCTGTCCACATTAGTGTGTACCAGGTTCCAAATCTCACCCCCTCTTGAGTGGGCTCTAGCACTAACTGCTTGAGGCTGATGCTGCATCCAGGATGCTCCAATCCACATCGGGCACATTGAAGTCACCTACCAGCAGCACTTCCTTTTAGTCGCCATCATACAGATGCCTTTCACTAGAACCCTATCCAACTCCTCCCCTTGTGCTGGTGGTCAGTAGATCACACCCGTGTGAATAGCTGTGCAATTGCCCATCTCTAGGGTGACCCACGCAGCCTTTCCCCCTGCAATACCTGTACCTCAATTGCTTTAATAACCTCCTTGATGTAAAGAGCCACCCCTCCTCCCTTTTTAACCTCCTTGTCTTTCCTGAATAGAGTATAACCTGGTATTGCTACATGCCACTCATGGGTCCCATTATACCATGTCTCGGTAATAGTTACAATGTCCAGGTCAGCCTCTGCCATCAAGACCACCAGGTCCAAGACTTTATTTCCCAGGCTGCGAGAATTCTCACAAATGGCCTTCTATATTTTGCTACTACCCCTGTGAATCTTCTTGTGATCCCTGTGTTTGTCCCCTTGATGTGGGGGAGTGCTGGCCAAGTTCCCACATTTAATGTTGGTACTGATAGGTTCCTTGGCCTCAGACTCCCCCTGACCTAGTTAAAACATCCAATAAAGATGTCAAACTTCTGTTTGAGGGCTCTTATCCCCACTTTGATAAGATGCAGTCCATCATACTTAAAAAAACTCCTCTCCCAGAAGTCACCCCAGGACCAATGAAGTTGTACCCTTTTTCTAGACACCAACTTCACAACCATGAGTTAAATTCCTTAGTTTCCTTGCTTCAGATCTGGTCAGTACTCCCATCTTTGCTGCACACTGGGAGAGCCTCGGAAAATGCCAGGTAGTTGACCGAGCAGCAGATAGATTGTCCAGTTTTACTAGGCTTTGCTTCACCTCTTCAACTGACTGATTTGCCAGGTCATTTGTTCAAAGGTGGACTAGGACTCCAAGACCTTCCCCTGCCCTGTCTGCTATCCTCCCGATGCATTTGGTTTCATGTTTTGCTGGGCCCTGGGGAGGAATCTGACTATCACTTTAAGCCATGCATCTTCACTCAGTTGTGTCTCTACTCCTCTTATCATGGATGCTTATTCCACACCCTGCCAAGTGGCCCTCTGTGCTGTGGCCCTCCACGCTAAAGATTGGACATTACAGAAGTCTGCCAGGGAGACAGCCAGCAGCTGAGAACTCTTCCTATCTCATTCCAGGTAAAACCGTATATGCACATGTAATTGTATTGCTTGTGGGAGAATTGTTCGGAGAACTGAATGCTACCAGATCCTAGTTGTTACCTATCTGGGTATGTACTACATAGAAACATAGACAATCATGGAAGAAAAAGACCACTGGTCCATCTAGTCTGCCCATAAAACCTAACAAACCTGGGACCAATTGTCCATACAGGGTTCTAACCCACACTATCCTCCCATGTTCCCTGCCCTACTGCTAACACCCTGAGCAATGACTAAGCCCTTTACTGTATCCCAGCCATGTTTGAAACCACTGATAGTTTTAGTGCCCACAACATCAGCTGGTAGATTATTCCATGGCTCTACTACCTTTTCTGTAAAATAAAACTTTCTTACTTAACCTTTTGAATCTCTTCACATCAGTTTCCATTCATTCCCCAGTGATCTTGATCTGCCACTTATGTAAAATAGTTCCTCACAGTTTACCTTGTTCATTCCTTTTAGGAATTTGAAGGTCTTTATCATATCTATCCTCTCTCGTCTGGCCTCCAGTGATTACATGTTCAGTGCCTTGAACCAATCCTCACAAGATTTGCCCTTGCTGTATCTGTGCTTCAGGTTAATGAAGCAGGACAGCTAATACTCATTGCTTTTGTAAAACTTCATATCTGTGTCAGTACCATAGCTAGTGCAGCTTGCAGGGTTCTGTTGTGCTTTACTTATATCTTACAGCCTCACCTTATCTAGGTGGGCTCTACGAGGTAGTTTATATTCCTGTTCTGTGTTATAGCTTAGCCTTACAGCTACAACCTTTCTGACTGATCACTACAAATTAGATTAGTCTTCTGTTTACTACAGGTCTTTATGGGATGAGGTTCAGAAGGGAGGCAGTCAGTTGTGGTGGCTGTGGAGTACTCTTCTCTAGGGATATGCTCTGCAAGGGGAGCAATGCCCCATCTGCATGACTTTAGTGGAGCTTCATGCTCAGCTGGTGGTGGCAAGGGTACAAATATCTCAGATGCATCATCAGTTCAGAAGAAGCCCACCTCCCAGTCCTCCAAAGTACCATTGGTCAACGGGGGATGGAGAGTGGTGGGGAAAGGGAGGGAGAGGGGGAAATGGTAGCCATAAGGAGCACCCAGACAGTGAATCCTT
This sequence comes from Neoceratodus forsteri, assembly GCA_016271365.2. Taxonomy (NCBI): domain Eukaryota; kingdom Metazoa; phylum Chordata; order Ceratodontiformes; family Ceratodontidae; genus Neoceratodus; species Neoceratodus forsteri. The sequence goes on along the minus strand of CM028131.1, from coordinate 875,801,790 downwards.
TCACACCCCTGTAGGTTCAAGTACCTGACTCCACTAGGGTGACTCCATGTCAGTCAATGGGAAAGGGCAGGACATTGTGATGGAATCCAAGGGGAGCAAGTCTACCAGAGAGTCTTAGTGGTTGGGGACTCCATGACTATGGAGGTAGAGAGGGTAATTGAGGGAGGTTGGGTGGGAGGGGGACAGTCTGGTGCTTTTCTGGGGCATCAGCCATCTGGAGTTTAGACAGTATAGGGGAGAGGAAGCAGGGGTAGCTGTGAGTGCTGGTACACCTGGGTATTAATGATCTGAAAAAACAGTGGGTGGTGATGGTAAAGTGGAACTTCCATAGATTGGGAGGCAGATTGGTGGCACACTCAGCCTCCCTGGCCTTTCCTGGAGTCATTCCTGTGTGAGGTAGGGAGGGTAAGCAGAATAGTATAAGAAGCAATGTAATAGAGAAGTTTAACAGTTGACGTAAGGGATGGTGCCATGAAAAGGGGTGCCACTTTATGGGGGACTGGGGTGACTTCTAGGACAAGAGACTGTTCAAGGGTGGTGGACTTCACTTGACTAGAGAGGGATTCTGTGCACTGGGGCAGAAGTTTGATGTCTATATCAGATATTAAAACTGTCTACAGGGGAGACGGGATCTAGGGGAACCACAGTAGCAGTTGAGAGGAAGGGGATCCTAGCTAGTGCTCCACCACATCTGGGGACTTGTAGCAGCATAGTGAGCGGTATATAGAGAGCTGTGGCTCTTCCTGGACAGGGGGAAGGGACAGTAGGGAGTGCGAATGCAAATGGTGCAGCACCAACAGAAGGATGAGAGAACAAGGAAAGCACAAAGGTAACAGCAAAATAGGATCAGGGGTCAGATGGAAGGGGGTATGCCTTAATGCCAGAAGCCTAGGTAGCAAAATCAGAGAGCTCCAGGTGCTGATGGCAGACACTGAGGTTGACCTTGTGGTGGAAATGCGGGTTTTAGAAAATAATGGCTGGGAACTGATGGTCCCTGGGTATTCACTGTTCAAAAGGGATATAGGAACAGGGAGAGGAGAAGGAGTTGATCTATGTGTCAAGGAGAGCATCGAGATGGTGGAAAATGGTTGGATCAGAGGTAGTAAAAGGGAAACAGTCACTGTGTGTGCAGCTCACTTCAGCCTCAGGCAAGAAATTGTACTTGTGGGTGATCTATAGACCTCCAGGGCAAGGGGAGGAAAGGGACAGAAAGCTTAAAGAAGAACATGAATGAGGGGTAGCAAAGGGGGAAGTAGCAATGGTAGTGGGCATCTGAATCTGTCTAACATGGATTAGGATGATCCGCCACAGGTGGAAGTTTGGAAACTTCTGCAAAAGCTGCAAAATTTTGTGGAAGTACCACTAAAGCAGAATTCACTACTTTCACCCAGCTCTAGCTAAGGGAGCCTATCAGGGTAGTAGCAGTAGATAACAGATCAGGTGGAAGAGAGATATGGGACAATAAAGGTGGCCATTCTCAGGCATCTATGCTATGCATGAGAATGGTAATGAAAAAAAGAACAGGTTCAAAAGACTGTTATGGTTCTCAGCAAGGGTCAAGGAAGCAGTAAGGGCCAAGGGCAAGGTATTCCACTCAATACCTCACAGACTCTTGTTGAAGGAGATGAAGGATCTGGGTGCAGATAAGCCACAGTAAATTGGGTAGGTAACTGTCTAAAGGGAAAGCAGCAGAGGATTGTGGTCAGTGGGGTTAAATTAGAAGAGAGGGAGGTTATGAATGGGGTTTTACAGGGATCTCTCCTGGATCCTGTCCTCTTCAACATGTTCCTCAGTGACACTGGTGAGGGAATCCATGGCAGGCTGTGTCTCATCGCAGATGACACAAAGCTCTGTGGGAGCATGGATAGTGATGAGGAAATAAAGGAAATGCAGAGAGACATATAAAAATTAGAGGTCTGTCAAGGGTTTGGCAGTTGAAATACAATCCAAAAACTGCAAGGTAATGCATCTAGAAAAGCAAGCAAGCCAGTAAATCTTTATTTATATAACGCCTTTCGAAGTCAAGATGCCCAGGATGAAATACTGGATAGGAAGGGTGAAACTTAGTACTATGGCTGAGAAACAAGACCTTGGAGGTACCATCAGTGGCTCCGGAAGGCAAACTAGTCAGTACAACAAGGCTTATAGCAAGGCAAGTAGCATGCTGGGATGTATCAGGAGGGTTATTGAAAGCAGAAAGGGAGAGAAAAACTTCCCCTATATTGATTCCTGGTGAGGCCACACCTGGAGTACTGCACCCAGTTCTGGAGTCTTCCTCTCAGAAGGGATAGGGATAGGCTGGAGATGGTGCAGTGCAGAGTGACAAAAATGATTCAGGGCCAGCAGGGCAGGTCAAAGTGGAATGCCTCAAGGCACTGAACATGTACTCACTGGAGACCAGAAGAGAAAGGGGAGATATAATAGAGATCTTCTAGTTCCTAAAAGGAATCAGCAAGATGAACTACAGATAATATTTAGCTTGAATACTAACTCACAGCCACGTGGACATGAGTGAAAACCAACAGAAGAGAGATTTCGGGGGGAAGGGGCATAAGGAAGTACTATTTTATAGAAAGAGTGGTGTTGCGATGTAACAGTCTGCCAGGTGTTGTGGTGGGATAGAAAACCATTAGTGGTTTCAAGCAAAGTTGAGACAGAATGAAGGGTACAGTGGTAGCTCACTCAGACAGAATAAAGAAAGAGAATGGGGGGGGGGAGATGGGGAGGTCCAGGACCCTGGAACAAGAGTAGGTCCCAGGGCTTAATAGGGAACTCAGGCAGATTGGGTGGACCATTGGCCTTTTTCTGCCATCACTGTCTATGTTTAAAAATGCCTAGTAATAGCAATACTTATTGGCTTTAGTCACTAATAATAATAACACTGTCTGAAGGAATAAACACTACAGCGATGAGGATGTCAGGACAACATTACTGCTTAACAACTACATATTGAACATATTTGATGACTAACACATACTACTGCATTTTCCAATCAAGCTTTTTCTGCCTGACCAAGCCCCCATCCCTAGAGATGGTAAAGTGGATGAAATTTGCTTTGTGAAGTGGCCACACTTTGTGAAATACCCCCATGTGAAGTCATGATGGAAATGTGAAAGGAAAAGTATGACTTCCTCTGAGACTTGAACCCAGGCCCCTGGTGTACCGTGACAGTACTCTAACTACTATGCTATGGAAGGCTCAATGATCCAGCAGGCCTTTGGGCATGTGAAGGGGCACTTCAAAAAATGTGACGTGACCAAATTCACAAAAATGTGACTGGCTTTGTTCTTACTTTGTGACTGCAAAGTGGCACTTTGCTGGCAAAGTCCATATGAAGTCAGAGTAGTGGCATCCAAACTGAAATGTCTAGCTTTTCTCATAGCATGCCCATCCAAGAAATAAAGACAGAATGAACTCCACTGAATCAAGTATCTTCACAAAAAGGTTTTTTATTTTCACACACTGGAAGCAGGTGACGGTTTTGTGACCACGCCACTTCCTCAGGCCCAACAGTGTGGTCATTTCTCTGAAGTCTCTCTAGATAGTCTCAATTTTTCCTGTTTTATTTTTCATACCTGTCGAAATCAATTCTTTATATTCCTACTGACTCTCAGTATTTTGGAAATATCCTTTTTCTGATTATCTTTATACTAAGTTTCAGAACCCTTGCTCCACTTTAAATGTTTTACTGAGAACACAGTTTTGTATGGCTCTCTACTAACTCCTGAAACTAAGGAGTGACTCTCAGTGAAATACATAAAGTGGATCAAGAGTTGTGAAACTTAGTATAAAGATAAGCACAATCTTTCTGAAATACTGAGAGTCAGTAGGAATATAAAGAATTGATTTTGACAGATATGAAAAATAAAACAGAAAAAAGTGAGATTAATCAAGAAAGACTACAGAGGAGTGACAACACTGTTGGACCTGAGGAAGTGGTGTGGCCACAAAACTATCACCCAATTCCAGTGTGTGAAAATAAAAAATGCTTTGTGAAGATACTTGATTCAGTGAAGTTCATCCCAGCGTTATTTCTTGGTTTGGATCTATCATATTTTGGATGACCGAGGATACAGTTTGAAAAAAGTTTATATGACAGCCTGAACCCTGTATGGACTTTCATAGCATGCCCATCACAAAAGAAGCTGTGAAGCTGCCTGCCTGCCTCCATCCTCAAGACCACTGCCTCCTCTATGCTACTGCCTTTGAAATGTCATGATGTCTCATTGCATGACCACGACTGTGTGCCTGCCTCCTCGAGTCCTCAGCAACCTCTGTGCCACTGCAATTAAAATGGGCTTTCATTCAGTCTTCCACCTCCTAAAGTTACTGTAAGTTTACTTTAAATGAACCCAGGGACTTGCTGAATATACTGTATAGAAGGTTATTTTCATTGTCTATTTTTGCTATATTCGCTATTGCTGATGTAATCCCCCCTACAAATGAGGGTTCCCGAAAAGTCTTCCTTGAGCTTGCCTAAATGTTCACTGCCAGGCTAGTCTGCTGCATTTTAGCAGTTTAAATGTGATTGCTAGAGAGTGCCTGTATAGACTCTGTGTACTGTCTCTTTAAGAGCTGCCTGGATTGCAGTCATAAGTATTCTGAGAGGGAGCTCTGTTGAAAGATGTACTGGTTACTGAAAATCATTTAGAGTGATGATGATAATGTAGTTTTGTCTAACCTGTCTTCTTTGCATCAAAGACTGTTTTGTTTATCCCCACCACTTTGGCCCGAGACTGCTGAACTGGACCAATCAGTACTGGTGGGACCTAAAATGGAGCTGGACTACAGGAGCTGTCTGGAGTCAGAATCTGTAGGAATTGTAGTTTGGGGCTTTTGGCACCTTTTTGCACCTGAAGGGGGAGCTCCTGTTGTGACTGACAGATGAATCAGCCAACCAAACCTTTTGGATCTTGGGGAAATTCCCAGTCTTGCTGCAGTTTGAATCAGATCTAAGCTGGGAGCTGAAGAAGCAAGCGCTCAGTACAGTCTCTGTGGAAAGGCCTGAGTTTTTGCTGCATGCCTGCTGCCCCTGAGAGGGAGAGAGGAGAATTATTTTGGACTAATTCCAAGTTTGTGAGAACGAAGTAAGCTACTGATTTTTTACCAGGCTCATACTTGAAGAAGACCAATGATTTTGCTGAATGCCATTGGCCTATCAGGATTTCCAGCTGCTTTTAAATCCCCAGTTACGGGAGAATTTCCTTTCATGTAAATGTGCTGTGTATTGAAAGCGGGTTGTGATTTGGTTCCCCACTGTGTGGACTGTGTTCTGCTTGCTGGAAGGTTTACCCAGCCCTAAATGGACTGTATCCAAATTTGTCTCCATTTGGCTTGGGTCTTGCCTCACTGGCCCAGCCAGACTACCCGCTGCACAGGGAAAGTCATCGATGAGAGACCTGCCTAGGGATCAGCCCCCTGCTCCACGCTTAAACAGGAATGACTCCTCAGCAATTCGCGTGGGCCCTGCTTCTCCTGGCACTCCAGATTAACCACCTGCTGTCTCGATTTTCATCCAGCCTGTGTCCAGTCTTTCATATTGTGAGTAATCATCAAGGTAGTTCCCTGCAACAACAGCCTAATCTAAAAGTGTGTCATCTGATTGTCTTGCTGTTTTCATTTCACGAACTGAGCCCTCCAGCTCCGGATTACAAATAGTGTGTGTTGTGCATGTTGTTTTCTTCCATCACAGGGCCCCAACCAGCTGCAACATTCCTGGCTAGCCCATCATTCTCTATCTGTGTTCCCAAAGTGTGTGACTGTTTATGGACCCTGAAGTGCATGCATATCAGTTTGACTGATACAGCCTTTAAGCAAATTAACCTGATTACGCCCCTTCTTTGTTCAAATCCCTTAAATAAATCAGATCTAACTCTTTTTTGCATTTACCCTGACTGTGGTTCCAGTTTGTGCAAGAGTACTGTACTGCTGTTATTTGCTGTATATAACCTTGTTTTACAGGGGTCCCCAGGGCCTTGCCAGAGGAAAGCCCTGGTGGTAAGTGCAAACAGTGTGGGTACTTGTGTGGTGTATCGGGGTATTGGGAAAGTGGTTACTGTGTATTGTTCTGGCCACTAGTAAGGAAAGAGGGGGGTTACAGTGTCCCAGAGGGCTGTGCCCAGGTTAGCTTGACCACTACCAACCCTGACCTCCGGGTGGAGGCACCCATTTCAGAACTCACTCGCTACTAGCCAAGCAGGCAGGGGTAGTAGCCCTTGGGATAGCGCCACCTAGGGGTTACATTGAGAATCAGTGAAAATAAACGGATAGTGAAAAATAATGGACAGCTGATTGTCAGTAATATTGTATTAAGCTGTCCATGTTAATTCTATTGAATGCAAAAATGTGTAGAAGTTTGACTCCCGCTAAATATAACTGATACTAGTTCAACCTGCTATACAGTATTTTGCTGAAATTCACCTGTGAACATATTTTGTTGCGTTCCACAAGCGAAGTTGCTTCACAAAGTACATTGTGCGGTACGTTCACGAAGTGAGTTAGCTAAGTAGCAACTTTGCAAAGTTAATTTGCTGCACCTCTATTCATTACCCTCCTGAGGTCCTTTAACAACTACCTGGCCCCATCTACAACTTCCCCTGCAAGTTTTTGCCAATGCCCATGTTTCTTCCATCCATGGCAGTTCACCATGTGAATAAATCAGGATCCAGGGCAGGCAGAGGGCTTCATGGGGTGAAGTGTGAATGCACCAGCTTACAGTCATCATTTTAATGGAACCAGGCTGTTTTTTTCTACTGTAGTGCTGCCCTCCCTACCTTCTCATGACATGCACTATAGCCAACACACAATTTCCCCTGTGGCTAGAAGGAGAACCTTCAAGAAATTGACTACATGAGTCACTGACACTGCAAAAATGCTATGCCAATTCTCCTTATTGAGGATGTGCTGCAGCTGGTAACACTCCTTGATCACCATCCACCCAGTTGCCAGCATCGCAGGCCTGTTTCTGAACCTTGGTGGCCAGCATGGGAGGATGATGTGCTACCCACTGGGTTATCGGGAGGCACACATACTACTATTCTAACTAACATAATCGAGTGGCAGGCTGGCTGTAAGCTGGCGAGCAGTGCTGAAAGCCAGTATGCATGATATATTGTAAACCAGGTACGAAACTCTGACTGTCTGATTACACAAAGACATATCAGAGTGCTGTGTGCAGATACGATGGAACTGCTGATGTCATGTCAAGATACACATGCTACTGACAGCATCCTGGGGACACAAGCTACAATACACACCAGAAGGTGTAACTGGTAGATCCTGACAGGCATGTAAGATAGCCCGACAAGATCAGAGCAGAAGTGTACTGCCTGGTAGTCACCAGGTGAACACCCCAGTCATCAGGAGGAGGTACAGGGACAGAAACGGCAATGAAATGTGTCAAAAGGAAAAAAAAAAAGCAACCTGTAAATTATAAATGTAAACCTTCTCATTTCTAATATCTGTTAAAGTTTGTCACTCACATAGATTATACTCTTGTGCAGTGACATACTGCTGCATTTATATGTTAGAATTATTAACACTTAATTTCACATTGATTGCCAGAGAATATTCTAACAGTTGTGGGCAACACATGTGAGGCAGCGTTGTGGCTGGTCTTTAATCCTCAGTCCTGCTGGGCAGCAGAAATTGGCAGTATAACAACCAATTATAAAACAAAAAAGAAAGTTTATAATGAGAGCAGCTTTGGAGGTTGCAACCTACCTTCCATGTTATTGTTAGTTCTCTGTTGCTTCCACCACCTCCTCCTACATCAGACGGAGCCACAGTAGGAGCTAGAAGGAAAAAAAGAGCAAACACTGTATTCTTGTACTGACTTCAGGGAGAGCACTTGGTAGATGGCTTACTTATGCTTTGTTATCAGTGCCAAACAGCACATGTGGCTCATATAATTATAATAATAATGACCACTAATGGTTGCCAGACACTGTATCCCTGCCAGGACTAACACATAACTATCACCATAGAAAAAGTCCATTTTTTGAGCAGTGACAATGAAGCCAGATCATTCTTTAGTGTCCCATCAGAATTTAGTTTTTATGTGACAAAATGCTTTATGATTAAACAATGCCCACTACAGATGTCTGGAAAATATTTGACCATTTCAGATGTTACTTTCTAACTTCCCACTAAAAGGTTATCCCTCACCATGTTAGCACGGAGAACGTCAAAATAGATTTCACCTTGAGAAAAAAAAGGCAGGGAAGCATTTCAAATGACCCCAGACCTACAAACAGAAAACAAATGCCCATATGTAGGGATATTATGGCTATATCTGACGTTAACACATTTAAAACTTCATAAACTGAACACAGTTTCATTTAGGCTCATACGTTGCACTCCCTAGGCCTAAATAAAGGTTATGGTTTGCATTCCATACTGGGGTCTTGTGCTCACACCCACTGATGTGGTAGCAGAGCGTGATGGAGGTGCTATGCTCAGGAAAAAATACAGGGTTTTTGTAGGTACTGGGTCAGTATAGTGTGGACTAAACAGCACATGAAGAACCGGGCGGTCAGTAGCGCGGATGGTATGAAAGCACAGGTGTATATGAGCGATACAACTATATCACTACCCCCAGTCCCTCCATACCAAAGAGGAAGTGAATGTAACTACTGCCGGTCAGGTGCTCAGTTGAGCTGCTATCATGGTGGAGAGGCTGGAGCATCCTACCCAGCAGTAGATGAAGGGGAAAACCAGGGTTTGAAACCCTGCTTGGGAAATTATTTTTACATTCCAACTGTGCGGCCACGACTAAGTGCTGCAGTCAGTTTTTTAACCTCCCCCTGCTCTCCACCCCCCCAATGGAGTTGATTATATTTATTCCAGGGGGTGTGGGGGTCAGAGCCCCTGCAAAAAGCAAACTGAAGAATTGGGTGTGCAGCGTTTGTGTGCAGATGGCATTATGTGCCGCCACTGCATTGCCACATGCTGTTTTCCATGCATGGGTGTGACGTGCATTGTTTTGTCCACAACAACATGACCCCATGTCGTTTTTGTAAAGGGATATAGAGATTGCTGAACTCACCAGAAGCACTACTAATCATGCTTTGAATGAGAGGTGAAATCAAGGCTCCTTCCTCCATTTTCCAGTTGTTGTGCAAGTGTGAATTAAGTATCCCCATGGTACTTTTTGAAAAGGATACTATATTTTTGCCCCCAACAACATATCCATTTTCAACAAAATAGACTCAGATAGTGTTAATGAAATGGATGTCACTGAGCACAAAAAGGCTGCCCCTTTTATTTGTTTACTACCATAATTAGTCCAATCACTTTTTAAAATACTTTGTGATGATTTGTATAATCTGAAAGTTAGAGGCCCTATTCTTGATCAGTTTATACACCCCAAAGTGGTTGTAAACTTTTTAATTTGCTCCCAAGCCATTTCCTAGCAACCACGGAGCACTGTGAGTATATGGGAGTGAAGGTAAGTGTTGTTACTCTATGTAAATGACCCTCCTCCAATCAGAGGAGTAAAAGAATGTTTGGAGAGGAGCCACAGAATAAAAAGAGACTATGTAAGCAATAACCCATGGCAGACTGCACAGTAAGACAGATCTTACAGCATGCCTCAGATGGGTTGTGATGCATGAGGCCTAGTCAAGTGCCTTCAACCACCTAGAACATGTAGTAAAGATCAGTCTTACAGCACAAACTGAAATAGAAACATATAGAAACATAGAAGTTGTCAGCAGATAAGGGAGGCAGTATAGCGCAGTGGTTTAAGGCTCAGAGCTGCAAATCTGGTGACATTCAGCAGACCAGACCTGGGTTTGAATCCCACAGCTTCCACTTACATACTGTGTGACCCTGAGCAAGTCACTTAACTTCATCTGTGTTCCTAGGTCATGCCTGTAAAAAAAAAGCTTTCAGCTTAGTGTGCTAATCCTGGTTAAACAACTTTAAAAAAAAAAAGATAAAGGCCTTCAGCCCACCCTGTCTGTCCCATTAGCTCTATCACTGTGCTCCTTCATGCTCTACTGGTATTAGTTAGTTCCCCCTCCCAATCATTAGTATTCCCCTATGACTGTCGCAAGCATTTTTAAAAACAGTAATTGCTTCTGCTCCTTCACTGGTAGGCTCTTCAACTTGTCCACCACCCTTTCTGTGAAGAAGTACTTCCTTATTTTCCCCCAAACCTCCCCCGCCAGCTTCATCCCATGCCCCCTTGTCCTTGAGCATCTTTTCCTGTATTTTGTTTCTCCCTGTGAGATACTTAAATGGCTCAATCATATCCCCCCTCACCCTCCTCTCCTCCAGGGAGTATTAATAGGTTAGTACGCTTATAAAATAGTTCATTTAGGTAGAATATTTCTGACTAAGACATTTTATGTTTTTGCAGTTAATTCTTGTTATTCAGATTTTGCAATCAATGCACACTGGAGAAAGCTCTCAAGCATCTACTGTGTATACAGACAGTTATACATTACTAAATGTAATAAGAAATGCAGACAGACCTACATAGTCAGTGAGGATATGACTGGATTCTAATAACAAGAAAGCACTGGGTTACTCAAGCAAGAGCAAAAGAGGTCAGTATACAGAGACCACATTTCATGTGTCCCCACACAGCTATTCAAAAAAAGAGAAGGGTACGGTCACCTAAATATGCCAGACAGAGACCACCATACTGGTGAGGCACCTTGTTGGGTCCCGGGAAAGCACCCGCAGCAGGTGGAAAAACTGCTGCATGTAATCTGTGAGGGATGAGAGAGTGGGGGATGAAAGGGTTGGAGAAGAGGGTTGAAAATCCCCCTCAGTGCGTTCATCCTGGTGAGAATCAGCAGTGTTAATAGGTGATGACTAAAAAGGGACCCATATGTCCTGGTAAAGGGATTTAGCCTTCCTGACAAAGTGGGGCATTCTTGCTAATGTTGCCAAATTCCTAATGGCTGAGAGTCATTGACAGATTAAGGGAATATCCTCTGACCCTCAAGCATTATAGAATAAGCCTCTTAGTCTCAATGCCTACCATCATGAGCCACCACATTTAATGGTCTGGGATGGAAGTATTCAGAGGCTAGAGACCTACAGAAGTAGGTAAAGCTGTGGGCAACAGGGGCAAGTACAGCAGAGTAAACTGGTGCAGCACCTGTGGATCATACTCCAGAAGATCTGAATTTTAGTGTGCTCCCATGGAAAATATAAGAGGTCCACCCCCAGCTGGTTGCATCTCCAGTTGGAGTCATGTGAAAGCAAACCCAGGGTTTTATGCTGAGCCAGAGTGCAATACCAATAATACAAAATCTTGTTCTGGATGAGGAGACTTATACTGTCAGGCAGTCTGTATGAACTAATTTACACAGTCTGGACCACCGGTCCTCTGTTATGATTATGTGTAACGATTGCTCCCATATATGTTTGGCCTTAAGCAATGGATCCGGGTTGTACATACAAGAGCATTATATATTTTCATAGCATTCCCTTTCTTAGTCACTGCCCATGTCAGAGGTGCAGTTGAGATAATTTGAGAGAAGCCTTCTTATAAAAAACTGATTAGTACACTGCATATCTGGAAGTACTTCCAAAAGTCCACGCATGGCAGACCACATCCTCATTTGAAGGTTGTCAAAGGTATCAAAGTGGGAGACTGAGGTTGCAACAGATCAGCCACTTGAATGATACCATGTGTTTCCCATGCTCCCCAGTGAATGGTTCTCCCACGAATACAAAAAAGGGGGTTGTGCCAGAGAGGGATGATTGTTGGACAGGTAAGAGGGAATTTCATTTTAGTCCTTAACTGCTTCCAAGTCGAGAGAAAGGAAGCTATGGTGGGCTATCTTCTCACAGATTTGCATGGGTGAGTACAGGTATACTGATGGGGTTATGCCATTAAGGAGTGCCTTCTCTAAAACAAGCAGTAGGGGTGACCAGTAGCAGGGGGCTCTAGTCAGTGAACTGTCTGGACCCTCACAAATTCTTAGGATTGTGTGGACCAGGAGACACCCTGGGGTGAAATGGGAACATGAGAGAGGCCAGACATGTTTAATACTCATACCCAGGGAGCCCTCTAGACTGAGTGGACAGGCAGCTGAGGAGCCAGCCAACACATAGTGCCCTCTTTGAGTGATGCTATGCAGTGCCAGATCAATGATCACTATTATTACAGATTTTAAATCCTTTTCCTCTGTTGATCTGGCCTGCATTACAGAAACCTGGCTGGGTGATTATGCTAATCCTGTTTTGAAGGCAGCCATTCCAGCTGGATTTTCCATTATATACTGTTCGAGAAGGAAAGCTGGGGGGAATAACCATATGTTTTAGATCTGAGCTGAACCTGGTAATGCACCCAGTGGAGGATGCCTTGTCATTTAAATGAATGCTTATGCACTGGAGTCCAGATGAAGGTTCCATGTTACAACAGTGAAAAAAAAAACCAGCTACTACAAACAGAGTGACTACAAAATAGCACATACAAATTCACTGACTGCACACAACAGCGATTGTTACAAATCATGAAAACACTCCTGTACTGACTTTTTAGGTGGCTTTGCTCCCCGCAACCTCCTTAAAATAGATAATCATCCCCAGGTGGGATGCAACTCGGGGAGGGGGAGAAACTTGGGAGGATGTATATTCTTGGGGGGAAGCAACTTGGGAAGGGGAGCAAGCCAAGACAGGGGGCAAGTTCATATTCCAGCTCCAGGGGGATGATAGAACTGGGAGGGGAAGACAGAGGCAAGAACCACAGCATCATAATTAATAACAAATAAAAAAAAAATGGAGCCAGCCCAGTGGTGCTGAGAGTTGAGGTGCTGGACGCCACACCTCATGCCATGTCGATGACTCATGTTCAAGAATGAGTGCAGGCTACCAGGGGAGAAGGATTGGCATCTCAAGGACTGCTGTACCTCTCAGGGGAGGGGGGGTCTCAGCAGTCAGTGCACGCCTGGCCCCTAGCAGAGGCTGGGGGTGGCTCACCGATGCTGCCAACGTAGGGTCAGAGGTGGGGCAGATGCCTGACGGGATGTGCATGGGAGCATGCATGCTACTGGCACCAACATCACTGCACGATCCTCCTCTGAGAGGGCTGCACATTGGAGGAGAAAAGAATACTCCAGCAGGATGAAGGAGGGCACCTCACAGGTTCCGCCCCCAAATAGCCACAGTGCCGACTTACTGGATGAGGTCTTCGGTGGGGTTTCAGGTGCCCTACTGGTCCTGCCAGGGAAGGAAGCCCTGAGGGTATTGGTCGGTGCTGGCTGGTAGACCTTGAGGGATGGCAAACACCTGTAAGAAGGCAGGGTTCCTGTCTAGGGAGACTACAGCTAGGAGGAAGCAACCAGCCCAGCTCTTTTGGACTATGGACAGGCATCATCATCCAGCCTTCCTGAAGCCCATAAGAGCATCTTCATCTGCTAAATGTGAAGAGTTCACCCATTTTTTCTCATGCAGGGTGTCCTCTATTCACGCTGGGATATCAATGGTTGTCAATGGACTACAGGACCCAAGGCAGCATGGTTTCACCAGGGGGAGGTCATGTCAGACCAGCCTCATTGAATTTTTTGACTGGGTGACTAGGGAGGTGGATCAGGGGAGGGCAGTGGACATGGCCTATCTGGACTTCAGCAAGGCCTTTGACACTGTGCCACATAGAAGACTATTGCACAAACTGGGGAATATGGGTGTAGGCAGGACAGTAGTGTGGTGGGTAGGTAACTGGCTGGGCAGCAGGACACAGAGGGTGGTGGTAAATGGCTGTCACTCCACAGAGGGAAGAGTGACCAGTGGGGTACCACAGGGATCAGTGCTGGGACCGGTACTATTCAATATCTTCATCAGTGACATTGCGCAGGACCTAGAAGGCAGAATTTCACTGTTCGCTGATGACAAAGCTCTGTAACAGAGTAGACACACCAGAGGGTGTAGACAGAATGAGAGGGGACCTGCAGAAACTTGAAGAATAGTCAGGGGTTTGGCAGTTGAAATTCAATGCAAGGAAGTGCAAGATAATGCATATGGGGCACAAAAACCCTGGCACAATATATCAGTTGGGGAGGGTGAGGATATAGCATGCACCAAGCAGGAAAAGGATCTTGGGGTAATCATCTCTGATGACCTCAAGGCAGGGAAACAGTGTGACAAGGCAGCAGGTAAAGCAAATAGGATGCTGGGATGCATAGGCAGGGGCATCACCAGCAGGAAAAGGGAGGTCATAATTCCACTATACAAGACACTAGTGAGGCCGCACCTGGAGTACACTGTGCAGTTCTGGAGACCTTACCTACGTAAGGACATAGACAGGGTAGAGAAGGTTCAGAGGAGGGCAACAAAGATGGTGCATGGATTGCATCACAAGTCCTATGAGGACAGGTTGAAGGCACTGAACATGTACTCCTGGAGAAGAGGAGGGAGAGGATATGATAGAGACATACAAGTATCTTACAGGGAGGAACAGGGTGCAGGAATGCACTATTTTTAAGTGAAAAGATGTTCCAGGACTAGAGGGCATGGGATGAAGTTGGAGAGAGGACGATTCAGAGAAACGTGAGGAAGAATTTCTTCACAGAATGGGTGGTGGACAAGTGGAACACCCTGCCAGAGGAAGTGGTGGGGGCTGAAACAATCACGGGATTTAAGAATGCATGGGATAGACATAAAGGAATTCTGGAGGTCAGGGATAAGGGGCAACAGACTTCTTGGAAAACATAAACTGAACTTAAAAACTTAGATGGGCAGACTGGGTGGGCCATAGGCCCTTATCTGCCGACACTATCTATGTATCTATGTATCACCTTGTTGACCATCACAGCCCAACAGGGTTGAGCCATTGGGACTCAGAAGTGTTCAGTGGTCATGCGGAGAGTTTAGACCTGTGACAATGAAGGAGGTAAGTGGGGTGCTATTAGAACTGCAGCCAACATTTTACCCACTGGATCCAAGCCTGAGAAATCTGCTAGTGAGATGTGTTGTACTGCTGAGCCTGGTGTTTGCTGAGATTATCTGATGCTCCCTGTCAGAGAAGATGCTCCTAACTGCATTGAAAACTGCACTGGTGATGCCCCCCCCTTGAAAAAGCCATTCAGTGGACCCAAACATCCTGAAAAATTACCAACCTGCATCCAACCTGGCCATTTTAGGCAAGGTTATTGTGAAGGTGGTTGTGCTACAGCTCAAGGCACACCTCACTGTCTTTGATAACTATAAACCTCTTTAGTCTGGTTTTAGGTCTAGGTATAGCAAAGAGACTGCACTTTTCAGAGTGCACAATGACCTACTCAGGGTATGAGATGCGGAGAATGGTCAGTTCTCATTCTCCTTGATCTTTCTTCAGTTTTTGAACCCTGAACCATGGGCTGTTATTGGATCAGCTGAGGGAGTATGTGGGACTCACCTGAAAAGTCATCTGCTGCCATCAGTCTTATCTCAGTGGCAAGGCACAGAGGGCAGTGTTAGGTATTTTCTCTTCAGTCCCGAAGGCCCTGCCCTGTGGCATACCCAGGGCTCAGTTCTTCCACCCATGTTGTTTGTGGTGTACATGCTTCCACTGGGCAGGATCCTTAGATGGTATGGACTTGGGTTTCTCTGCTATGCAGATGATACCCAGTGTAATGAGATTAGCCATTTGCCAGTTATGTATATATAATTTTATTATAAATCTATGTTTTGCATATCAGTCATGATTAGGAAACAGTCCAAGCAACAGAGCCTCATGGGATACTGGATTTTAAAAGAGAAGAAAAAAAAATGGTCTGCCCTCTCGCTGACCTAGAGGATAAGCTGGCTATAGTTTCCTTTCCTGTTTTAACACCTACCTGCCAAAACCTGTGTAGCTGTTATACAACCAGGTTACAAAAAAACAACTGCTTTGAACTTAGGAAGACTGCCATAAAAGGTTACATTTTATAGGATAATAGGAGGAAGATTGTTTTTGGAAAGCATATGTGAATGAACCTTACAGGATATTTCTGCAACATCAAAGGGTGTCGTAAACCATACTCTGAGAAAGAGAGACTGTCTTGTTATAATTAAAAATACTACTGTATTTGCAGATTCCAATCAAGTAGTAATCTGACCTGTTTGCCTATGCAGCTGCATGTTACAAATTAAGTATGCAGGACTGAGTGTGATCTCACACTAGCAGCTCAGAGCTGTGATATCACAAGGAGTGAGGGACATCCTGGCTTCTTTGATATTGATGAAGCATGGCTGAAAGGACTGACACTCTTTTCTGGACTTCTAAGAGTCATCTTTGTTTCTGGACTTCTAAGGGACACTTTTGCCAAGATAGGTAATAGCCCAAATCATTTGCCAACTGAAAACCTGAAGTAGAATTAGCTAAATCAGTTGTAAGGCACTTTGTTTTGTAATTGCTCATTTTTTTTCTGACGGTAAGTTTAATGTATATATATTCTGTATTTATTTACTATTTTTATTTTTAGTAAACCTTGTTTTTCCTTAAACCTGCCTGGGAACTTGCTCATTTTGAGTGTGAATGGTGGGACAGTATTGATAATTCTGGCATGACTGTTAAATTACTTAGAGTGTCACCATATGCAGCCACACTAATAAGGATCTGTGTCAAGATCCAGCAAGGTAAGAAAATACCAGCGTCTCGATTGAGTCAGCAGGGGGTTGTGAATCTGGTTGGTTGTTTGCCAGCTGGGTCAAGTATTGTGCTGCTTTCCCTGAAGAGAGTGTGATATTTGGACTGGTTACCTGCATGTGCTAGCTACAAAGGGTTCATAATTGACCCCAAGACTCAAGGCTGGTAGTTTACTTGGACACAAAACAAACAGGAGGGTGCCCCCTGTTTGTCCCCTGTTCACAAATCGCACTTCAAGGTTGGGCACTGTGGGAGCAGAGGGCCTGACCCCAGGAATGGATTTGTGACAGATTTGGTGTACAGCACTGGATCTGAAAGATTTGTTTGCATACTGTGCAATTATTTGGTGGCAGGGGCAGTAACAGTCCAATGTGTCAGACTGATAAACTGTAACTGTTCACACACAAACAAGATAGAGATTTTAAAAGAAATATGTAATTTTGGTTGCAGTCTAAAGTTCCCTACCTGTTTCATTTTTTCTCAGGTGCAAACCTAGTGTGGCCATAGATTAGGGAAGAAGACGGCTTCCACTTACAGTGAATACACAGTGGAATGCCTGAGGCACTTGTTCCAGGAAAGAGGAGTCTGGTATGAGGGGTGAACCAAACAGCACCTCCTGGAGGCTCTTGTGGCTGCTGATGCACAAGCAACTGCCCCGGATCTCGAGTCACAGTCAGTGACTGAAAGGGACCAGACCTTTGGCTTAGAGATGCCAAGGTCCACAGCAGTGTTCAGTCCCAGGGAGGGGGACAGGAGGACCAGAGGGAACCGAGGATAACAGCAGCAGGGGAAGGTCACCACCATGCTGGAGCCAAAAGGGATCAGGCTGCAGCTAGCATTGAGGAGAATAGAGCTGGAATTCCAACACAGGAAGTTCCAGATGGAGCTGGAGAAGCAGGAAAAAGAAAACCAGCTTTAGAGAGGGTGACGAATGAGAACAAAAGCAGCAGTGAGTGGCTGAGCAAGAGGAGAGAGAGCACCAGAGGGACTCTGAACTGCAGAAGCTAAAATGCCAGCATCCAACGCCAGAGCAGGTAAATGGCATGGGTGAACCTGTAACTCTAGGACTAGGCTACACATTAAATTCTTAGTTGATAGCTGAATTTAAAGAGAGGGAGGATATGGATACATTTTTAAATTTATTTGAAAAGGTATGCATTAAGGCAAAAATTCCCTGTGAGTTCTGGAGCTTTCAACTATCCTCACTGCTTACAGGGAAAGCTCATGATGCACTGGGTCAAATGGACAATCAGGACAGTAATGATTATGATAGACTTAAAGCTGCTTTGCTTAAAAAGTATGAAATGACAACTGAAGCATACAGAGTTAAGTTCCGTAAGTTCAGGAGAAGCCCTGACATGAGCTATGAGGAACTAGCCACAAAGCAACATCAGTTTTTGAAACGTTGGTGGGGGGGGGGTGAAAGCACTCTGTAGATAAAATTGAGGATGTGATACTTTTGTTTCAATTGTTTTGGGCTTGCCCAACAGAGCTGAAAACCTGGCTAGAGGACCGAGCTCCAAAACAGTGCAGGAGGCTGCTGAGCTCTTGGACCGCTATGCCAGGAACAGGCCTGCTTTGAAAGGGAGTGGGGTGGGTGTGGCAGTGCAGAAAGGAAAAAGCCTGCCTTCAGGGCAGGTAAAACCCTCACTGCCTCCTCAAAAAGAGGGCAGCCCCAGGTTACAGAGAAAGGATTTGCCTGATAAAATAAATGATGAATGTTGGTTTTGCAAGCAACCAGGGCATCTTGCAAGACAGTGTCCTTAAAAGGCAGAGTGCACAAAGTGGTGCTCAAACACAGGTGGGTGCACTGTGTATCCCTGAAAGCATGCCTGTAAACATGAGGGAGCATATTCACCCAGTTATTGCATATGGGGTGCACACTCATGGGTTAAGGGATACGGGGGGGGTGTCCCTTACTTTAGTAAAAGGGGATTTGATTGAGCCTGGACAGCTTATACCTAATCAGTTCATAACTGTAAGGGAATTTGCTTAGGAGGAAAAAGCTCTGCTCCTAACAAGTGTTCTCCTGGACTGGGGTGAAACAGGAGAGAGGGTGCAGAAAGAGGCTGTAGCCAGCAACCTCACCCTGGATGCGATTATAAGGAATAATCTACAAAAGGGTGGTGTGTGCAGTTACCCGCAATCAGGTGGTAAAGGCAGATTGTAGTTCCCTGGACCCTGTAGAAGCCCCTGTGGAAAACACTGGGAGGCTGGTTCCCCAGCCTGTGTCTCCTGCAATGGAGAGTAGTGAAAGGGAGATATAACTCCTCCAGATAGCAGTTAACAAAACAGCTGCAGAAGGTTACTCTGAGGAGGGAGGGGTAGCCAATTGTCAAAGGGTTATTGATGGCAGTGACCCTGAATGCCCTGATGTCAGAGGTACGGACCCCAGTTTAGAGACTGAAGAGGACATGTCCCAAGCCTTGGGAAAATGTAAAGATTTTATAGCTGCTCAGTGGATGGATCCTAGTTTAGAGAGGTTGAGGGATTGTGCAGAATATGACAGGACACAGGGAAGTGACAGGAGACATAGAGTGCATTGGGACAATGGACTGCTGTATGCACAGGATGTAAGTATGGGAGGGGGGTGACGGGCAGGCAGCTTGTCATTCCCCAGAGGTACCATGAGCGGTTGGTCAAGATCACTCATGATATCCCCATGTCTGGACATCTGGGAATTGTGCGCACTATGCAGTGATTGGCCCAGAGCTTCAATAGGTTGAACTTCACCCAGCAGGTAAAAGAATATTGCAGGTCTTGTCAATGGTGCCAACAAATAGGGAAGGCAGGTAGTAAAACCCAAGCTGCCCTAATTCTCTTGCCCATTGTGGAGAAGCCATTCCAGAGGATAGGAATGGATACTGTGGGACCTTTGAATACCTCCAGCTCCTCCAGGAAGAGGTTTATCTTGACAGTGGTGGATTACACCACTCGATACCCAGAGACAGTTGACCTATCCTCACTGAGGACAGACAAGTGGCAGATGCCTTGCTACGGATTTTCTCCCATGTCGGGTTTTCATAGGAGGTTATCACAGATCAAGGGGGATCCTTCATGTCGGACCTGGTGAAGTGTTTGTGGGAAAAGTATGGGGTGGTGCAGAGATGCATGACACCTCATCACCCGCAAGCCAATGGGCTTGTGGAAAGGTTTAATGGTACCCTAAAATCAATGTTCCTAGCGTTTGATGAATAGCATGGGAGGGACTGGGAGAAATACCTTCCACACCTGTTGTTCGCATACAGGAAGGTGCCCAAGATTCGACAGGGTTCTCCCTCTTCAAACTCTTATATGGACACAGGGTACATGGACCCATAGACTTGGTAGGGGAAGATTGGGAAGACAAGCATGCACCCAGGGAACTCCCATGGTGGAATATGTCCTGAAGTTTAGGGAAAAGCTGAAGGAGCTTATGGGAACAGCCCAGAGCAACCTGTCAGCAGCCCAGCAAAAGCAAAAGGTCTGGTATGACCGCAAAGCCACAGTTCGCTCATACACTGTAGGTCAGGAAGTCATGGTCCTAATACAGGTCCAGAAGGATAAGCTGCAGGCTGAGTGGGCAGGACCATACAAAGTAGTCAAACAGGTGAATGACATAAATTATATTGTGAAACTGCCTGACAGGAGACATACCCAAAGGATGTACCATGTCAACATGATGAAGCTTTATGCAAATAAGGCTGACATGGTATTTGCAGTGTGTAGTCCTGGTGAGGGGACGGATGAGGAAGACCCCTTTCTGGACTTGCTGGAAGAAAGCAAGCATGAGTCTTCTGTGGAGCCAATCAAATTGTCACCCCAGTTGACTCTGGAACAGACCCAGGAAGTAAGGGAGGTTTTAGCAGACTTTGCCCAATTGTTTAATGCCACACCTGGATTAACTCCCTTGGCAACACACGATGTAGACATGGGGGTGCAAGTGCCCATATGGCAGACAGCTTGTCGGGTGTCTGAGGCTGTCCTAAAGGACATTAGGAAGGAGCTGGAAGAAATGCCGGTATTTAGGGGTAATCCAGAATTCCCATAGCCCTGGGCCTCACCAGTAGTCCTCATTCCGAAGCCCGATGGCTCTACTCACTTTTATGTGGGCTATCGTGGAGTCAATGCAGTCATGAAGTCTGAAGCCCATCCAATACCATGGATGGATGAACTACTGGACAAGTTGGGAAGCGTAACATACTTTACCACTAGTGACCTGATGAAAGAGTATTGGCAGGTGGCATTAACTGCAAGAGCTAGTTAGGGAAAGGTGGGCCTTCATCACTCTGATAGGGTTATTTGAATTCAAGGTAATGCCTTTTGGAATGAAGAACACCCCTGCCACCTTCCAAAGTTTGGCGAACCAAGTGTTACAAGGTACTGAAGAGTACACCATGGCATACCTGGATGATTTTGCCATCTTCAGTGCCAGCTGGAAGGAACACCTGTCCCACCTTAAGGAAGTATTGGGCAGGATTCAGAAGGGTGGGCTCACTATCAAAGCTCGAAAGTGCCAGGTGACCATGGTGGTGGTGGCATACCTAGGGCATGTAGTAGGACGGGGACAGCTCCGTCCTAATTATGCAAAAATTGAGGCAATAGAGGCATGGCACAGAGCTGAAAAACAGAAGCAGGTCTGGAGTTTTCTAGGAAATGCAGGATACTATCAAATGTTTGTACCAAACTACAGTACCCTGGTAGCTCCCCTATCTGGCCTGCTAAAGAAAAGAAAGCCTAAAAAGGTAAAATGGGAGCCAGCCTGTGAACGAGCCTTTACACAGCTAAAGGAGGCATTGTGCAGTGCTCTTGTGTTAACCAGTCCAGATTACAGTAAACCATTTGTAGTCCAGACAGATGCCTCAGCCGTGGGTATTGGAGAAGTACTTAGTCAAACTTCTAACCAAGGGAACAATCACCCAATACTGTACCTCAGTAAGAAATTACTTCCCAGAGAACAGGCTTATTCTACAGTGGAGAAGGAGTGCCTTGCATTGGTGTGGGCACTGAATAAATTGGAGCCATACCTGTATGGGAGGCACTTTGAGGTACAGTTGGATAATAACCCCCTGGTTTGGCTGTCACAACTGTGTTAAATGAATTGTAAGCTTCTAAAATGGAGCCTTGCCTTACAGGGTTACAACATGGCTGTCACTCACTGGGCAGGGACATCAAATGTCAAAGAAGATGGGCTATCCCAACAGTTAGAGCACTGAACTGAATTTGTGAAGCACATCTCATGCCTAGGAATGGATTCCCACAAATTCTTTTCTGATTGTAACCTTAATGTATATATAGTCTGTATTTATTTACTATTTTTAATTTTAGTAAACCCTGTGTATCCTTAAACCTGGCTGGGAACTTGTTCATTTTGAGTGTGAATGGTGGGACAATTTTGATAATTCTGACATAACTGTTAAATTGCTTAGAGTGTCACCATATTCAGCCATGTTAACAAGGATCTGTGTAAGGATCCAGCAAGGTAAGAAAATAACACCATCTCAATTGAGTTGGCAGGGGGTTGTAAACTAGGCTGGTTGTATGCCAGCTGGGTCAAGTAAGTATTCTGCTGTTTTCCCTGAAGAGAGTGATATTTGGTCCTGTTACCTGGGTGTGCTAGCTGCAAAGGGTTCATAATTGACCCCAAGACTTGAGACTGGTAGTTTACTCAGACCCAAACAAACAAGAGGGTGTCCTTGTTTGTGCCCTGTTCACGGATCGCACTTCAAGGTTGGTCACTGTGGGACCAGAGGGCCTGAGCCACAGAGTGGATTTGTGACACCCAGCTCTATCTGTTTTTGGCACCTGGGATGCATGATGCAGCAAATGTGCTGATTAAATGCCTGGCTGAGATTCTGGACTGGAAGCCATTGAGCTGGTTGAGACTTAATCCTGACAAAACTGAAGTTCTGGTGGTTAAGCTGGGTCATGGGTGGGGGGGACTAGCAACTGCTGAGAGGGAAACTGTTCTTCAGCTCAGTTCCTCTGGGCTTGTGAGTGCTCTGAGGGTGAGAAATCTGTGAGTCATTCTGGATGAATGGCTGGCATTTGAGGCTCAGATGTCAACAGTAGTGTGGAACAGCTTTTACTATCTTAGGAACATCAACCAAATGAAATCCCTTAATCCTCCTAGCAACCTGGCCATACTAGTGCTTGCATTTGTGACCTCAGGGCTTGACTACTGTAATGATCTCTACCTCAGGATTGATTGAGGTGCACTACAATGCCTCCAGCTGGTGCAGAGTGCATCTGCTAGGTGGCTGACAGGCCTTTTTTTTTTCATCAGCACTATATCCATCTTATCGCCTCTGGCCAGACCCCTTCTGTCCGGTCCTCCGAGCCCCATCACTCGACTTCCCCAGGACTTACCTTGTTGCCTGGCATCCTCCAACTGTAGGACTAATGGCAGCATGTCCAGTCACCTGTATGGGGCCTGCAAATGCCCGGATGTCATCCTGAGACCAGAGGGTTTTTTCTCAGTATTTGTTGGTCCTTAAACTGCACACATGCAGTGGCATGACGGATGGGGTCCTCCTCCATGAAGATGTCTTCAAACACCCGTGATTGGTTGTCTTGTGAACCCAGATTGTGCTGCCATCTGGACTCCTCTAGTGGCAGATAAGCAGTGTCACACTACCCTCTATCCTATGAGGGAGAAGAGCAGTCCATGGGGACCCTTGATCCTTCCTCCCTGGTCAGCCCCCAAATAAACCAATTTCATTTCTGAACCCGGATCACCCATGTGGCAGGAGTTAAGGCACTAGGCACCTCAGCCCTCACTCCACTGGGCTGGCAGCTGACTGGCCTTTTGAGTTAAAGTCATGTCTCCCTGGTGCTGTGTAAAATACACTGGCTACCAGTGAGGGGTTGTATCTCCTTTAATGGTGGTTTACTAACTTACAAGGCCTTACACGGGCTGGACCTGGGTTAGCTGTATGAGTTCCTGCACAATGACATGTCCTCACATCCTCTCCACTCAACCAAGGAGGTCTTCCTTGTCATTCCCAGGTCCAAGATGAAAATCTTGGGGTACTAAGACTTGGATGTTTTGGGCCTAGTCTTGTGGAATTATCTGCTGAGGGCCCTGAGGGAGGCACTCTTGGTGGAGGCCCTTAATAGGGGTCTGAAAACCTATATGCACAAGCTTTTGGGGAGTGAGAGTCCCTATTTTAATCTGGTCCCCAGTACTAAACATTTATTTGTGTTAATAATTATTTATTAATAGGTTATGAAATATTGAAATGTAATTTAAGCAATGTTTCTATTTTGATGCTGCTGCTGCTGTTCTGCCACTTTTGTACATTTGTTATGGTGCCCTGAGCTTTCAGGGTAGGGTGCCATAAAGAAATAACATTGATATTGCTACTGCTACCACTACAACAATATAATAAGCAAAAACCATGGCAGGCTCCAATCTCACTTCCACCAGTGAACCCATAGTTTGGATCTGCTGTAGCAGAGGGTTTCCCTTTCCACAGAAAATCTCTTAACATGGTGTCCTTCTCAGAACCAATGCACAGGAATATCCACTGCTAGGTGGGCAAGACAATGCAGAAGTTTAGGTGTGGTAATCATTTTGACCACCAAGGTCTTTCCCACCAGAGGTAAACATAAGGGTTTTCATCTATTGCATTCATCTCTTAATTTTTGAAGTAAGGGTTTTATGTTGCTTAAGATAACCTTAGGCACATTTGGGCATATCCATATTCTCAGGTATTTAATAACTTTGGGTGTCCATTTCAGTCCTAACCATTCCACCGTGCCTGAGATACAGTGCATATTAAGCAGTAAGACCTCCATTTTACTGGGGTTGGGTTTTAAGTTGGAGACCTCCTGAAATGCTGACAGTAGTGTGAGAAGGGGTGAATGCTAATAGGGGCATCACTTAACAGCATTAGTCAATCATCTCAATAGAGTTTGATCTGGGATTCCAGGGGACCATCCTTGACACCACCAAGCTCCGGGTGGTGTCTGATAGCCATGACCAAGGGTTCTAAGGCAAGCACAAATAACAGTGGTGAAAGGGGGAACCCTGCCACATTCCTCTCTGTAAAGAAAATGGAATTACAGTAAGAAATTAGTAAAGTCACTCACTGTAAGTTACATGTACAAGGATTGAATCCAACCCAACCCCTAAACATAAGGACGAAACCCATCCATGTCATGATCATATGAAGGTACCTCCACTCCACTGAAGCAAAAGATTTTTCAAAGTCAATTGCCACAGCTGTGGCTGAAGTGGGGACAGAACTGGCAACTGACATAAGTGACCACAGGGACCTAAGATGGCCTGTACTAAAGCAGTACTTAAGAAACCCAACCTGGGAGGCAAGAATCAGAAAGTGGAGCATAAATTCAAGTCTAGAGGTGAGCTCCTTCGCTAACCTTTTTGTGCAGGCATTAATCAAAGATACAGGTCTATAAGTGGCAGCCAGCAAATCATCTGTACCCTCTTTGAAGAGAACTGTTATAATAGCTTCCTTTATAGAGGAATGGAGTGGTGACTGTTGTTGACCTGCAGTACAAACCCTGTGTAGTACAGGGAAGACTATGTCTTGCAGCATTCGATAAAAATCTACTGGAAAGCCATCACTGCCCAAGGATTTATGACAGGAGATGACAGCTATCAATGCCTGCAACTCCTGGACAGAAAGTAGAGTCTGCAGATTGAGTCTCTTGACATTAGTTATGGTTTGGAGAAAGAGACAATCAAGAAAGGCATCCAAGTTTGCATGATTATGTTGGCCCCAAGAGGATCACTGTTCTCGGTAGAGGGGCATGCGTAATTTGATTGACCTACTCAGGCTTGGTTTGGATAAATCCCCATTGATCCTGCAGGCCTTAAATATATATCTTTGCCTGTTCCTCATGTAACAGATAAGACAGCAGCTTACCCCAACCTCCCACCCCCACAACCAAGTATTTGCGTTTCAGCCAGGGAACTGCTGGCTCAGCTTTCCTGGTTGCTAGGGTATTAAGTTGCAAGAAGACTCCATATTTCATTCAGCATTGGGGCATTCATATTGTGTTGCCTGTCTGCTTTGTGTAGCTTTTCTTTGGCAATGATCTGAGCTTCCAGCTCTTTCTGTTCAGCTTTTCCTTTCCTTCTGCAGGACACAGCATATCCCATGATGTAATTTTGCATGGTTGCTTTGAATGCCTCCTATGATGTGGTGACTCTAGTGTTCCTGGTTTCATTCAATTCAAAATATGTAGCAGACTCCTCCCTAATCCACTGGCAGAAGTCTGTGTCCTGCAACAGGAGGGGGTCCAGCATCCAAGATGCTGATCTAGGAACAGTCTGCCCCCATAAGAGAGACAGATCCACTGGGGCATGATCTGAGAGGTAGAGTGGGTCAATATGTGAGGACATAGCCACTTGGGAGGCACTAGGAGATGTCAGCCACAAGTCAGTTTGACTCAAATTGGAATATGTGGTGGAGAAACAAGTGTAATCTAGCTCTTGAGGGTGTTGGAGGTGCCAGATGTTAGTCACGGAAAAGGGAGTCATCATTCCCTTTAGGATCCTCTAAGGCTTTCACATGTGGTTCAGAATTACTGGTGGTTCTATGCACATATGCCTCTAGAGCAATAATAAAATCACTACCTGCTAACAGTGGTATAGATGGGTCCAATAAGTCTGAGAAGACATGATTGACTTCATTAAAAAGGGCAGGGTTAGCAGAGTTGTGGCTATACATTTGCAAGGAGCAGAGGGCTCTTTGTAGTATCTAATGTGGCCATCACCCATCTGCCATTATTGTCAGAGGTGCAATGAGTAACCTTCCAAAACAGATTTTAATTGACATCCCAGAAGTACTGTATCACTATACAGAGTAAAATTGCAGTATTTGTGTGTGGCAGATGACAGAAAGCCACAGAGGCGAGTGGTGAGTCTGTGATTTTGCCATCCCAGGTGGGAGGAATCCAATTCTAGGACCAGGATGTGGAGCCACTTTACTACCAGGGAGGACTGTAGAAGACTTCACTGTTGCTGACAGGAATCAGGTGAGAGTGGGAGGGGCACCAGACTACCAAGATATGCCTTTCATATATGAAAACATGAGGATGGGTATCGAATCATGGAGGAGGATCACTTGCTGTTTTTTTTTTCTTTGAACAATTGGCATAAATTTAAGCCTGCTGGAAATGAACAGGAACTAATGCTTGTGTCTCATCAATTTAAGAGGTCATTATTGGATACAAATGATGTCTTAGCTGTAACTGCTTTCTCATTTACAGCCTATGTTAAATACAAGCACATACCTCTCTATGGCCTGTAAGGGGTTGTGCTTAGTGCCAACTGCAATTTTTAATACCTTTGTTAGGGCTTTGATTGAGGGGGCTATATTCAAACATCTGTGGTACTAACACCATGCTTCAAACTTGTATGAATATACTAATTTAGGATAATGTGAAAATCTGTGCTCAGGATAGGCATGGGGGGGGAGGGGGAAATTGTTTAACCAGGAAAGACACACTAAGCCGAAGCTTGTTTCCAGGTGTGACCTGGGAGCACATGGAAGTTAAGTGACTTGTTCAGGGTCACACAGTATGCAAGCGGGGGCTGTGGGATTCAAACCCTGGTCTCCAGGTTTGCAGCTCAGAGCCTTAAACCACTGCACTATACTGCCTCCTTACACCATGTGTTTTGCCAAAATGAGGCTGGAAAACGTTAAATCATTAAAACATGCTATAAAACGTTTCACTAAATTATTATACCTAAACGATAATTGCCATGTATCAGAGACATACAGTATGCTGCAAAGTTATAGAGTATTCTAGGCATTGCACTGATACCTTTCAATGTGAGGCACATAGTCTTTTTCTGTTCCCACTCCTAAACCATCTGTGTTTCCATGTAAAGGGCCTTGCTTGAAAAGCCTATGAAACTCATGACATTTACAGCTAAATACTAGTTATGCCCGGAAGATTTCTACAGTCCCAACAAATCAATGCCAATTATAGACTATTTTCTCATATTCCATGAGACAACATCATTACAGATTGTTTTCTCATATTCCATGAAACAGCATCATATCTTTTAGTACATTGTATCTGTCACCAGGTCACGACACCATCTCATGCTGCCTTGATGAAAACAAGGCAAAAGCTCTTACATATGTTTTAGTACTGCAAAGTTCCAACAGAGTTGATATAAATGCTCTTTTGAATACTAGTCAGAGGAGACTGACATGCTCTGATGTCTTTTCAAGTTCAAAATTCAACTTGACCTCACTGAGAATCAGAACTACTTAAAAGCTCACATTGCTGGAGGACAGAAGCTGGCTGACCTCAACCCCATGACCCAGACAAAGCATATAGCAGTATCTGTTTTTCAATGTGCTTACTGATAAGATAACTTTTGACATGTACCCCAAAATTAAAGCAGGCTAATCAAGATAGGGACAGGTCTGCAGGAAATGAAGAATTCCTTCTTTCTTTTGTTGTTTTGGAACCGACTGACCTAGTTTATGTAAGCCTAGTCTCACTGGAAACAGCATGGCTCTGCATTCCATTGCTAAAGTATTATGCTTGCCATATATGGCCACCATAGCACTACTGCAAATATTTAAATTAATTATTGTATATAACACTTTATTTGAATTAATTTCTACTTAATATTTACTGATTCTGCACAAACAAGACAAGAAAGGAATGGCTAAGAGCTGCATCGGAGTTAAATTACTCAGCTGAGTCCACTTGGAGACAAGAGAAGCAGTAATGATAAATGTGCAGAACATTAGCAGCCCTTATCAGGTAAAAATGCATGTTTTAATCAACCTACAGACACTATGCAAGTATTCATTAATAGTCATTAATATATTTAACGTGCTACCTAATGTGTATATTTTGTTGCTGTACAGTATTCATACATTGTTGTCATTTAGCATTATCCACTTTAAATTCTATGTTGTTTAATATAGCTTATAACCTGCCTAGTGTCTCCACTGCAAAAGCTATTGTAATAAGCCCCCATGAACCCACTTAGAATTTTGTTTTGCCAAAATGAGGCTGGAAAACGTAAAATCATTAAAACATGCTATAAAACGTTTCACTAAATTATTATACCTAAACGATAATTGCCATGTATCAGAGACATACAGTATGCTGCAAAGTTATAGAGTATTCTAGATGACCCTTTTTTAAGATGCTTTTCATCAGCTTTGTTCATGCCTTCCTTGGGCTGTTATCATTCACTTTTGATTGGTTACTGATCTTCTCCAATTATTGGCAACTTTCTCCATCATCTGGAGGGCCATTACAACTCTCCTCCAAGCTGCTGAAGGCTTACTTCCATGGGGATCCAGCTTTGGCTCAAGATCTAATGAAACCAGGGTGCAGCACTACTCTCCATGAGTTAAGCAAATGGCCCCTGAAATGTTACCTAGTAGAACTGTGCAAAAGTTGTGATTTCTGTTTTAGCAAAACATCCACAAAATTTCACAACTTTCGAAGAAGTTTCCAAACTTCCGCCTATAGCGGATTGGAAATCTCCTGAATGTGTTGTATGAATTTTCACCCTGTTCTACTTACCTCAGATACAATAAAAAAAATGACCTGGTGTCCAGTGACCCTCCCACCTGGTGGCTAGTGGTCATTCTGCCCACATGATCACCTGCTCCATATATAAAAAAAAAATTCCCTGGTGGCTAGCAGTCCCTCCTGCACCCAATCACTCACTGTTCCATATATTAAGAATACTTCCCTCTCTGGTGGTTATTGGTCCTTCTCCCCCGCCCATCATCCCCCTGCCTGATGTGGACACATATGCCCTGGTGTCCAGTATGGTATGCCCCCATAACAACATGACAACAGTGCCATGTCACCTCTTGAAGAAAAAACACACTTCGACATGTATGGCTCCATGCCGACTGCAAATCTTGGTCGACATGGAGCCTGGCTCTGTGATGCCAGCCAACGTGTTTCTTGTCAAACTGGCATCATAGAGCCATCCAGTGTAACCCCTGCCCATCCTGATCCCCTGTATAGTAAATATAAAAAAATTTCCCTGGTGTTCTAGTGGTGTCCCTCCCCCCTGCCAGTCACTGCCGGCTTGCCATAAAATAAAATTACCTTTCCCTGGTGTCTAGTGCCCCCCCACCAAACACTGGTCTGATGTTAAAGCAAAAAAAAAAAATCTTTCCCTGGTGTCAAGCCAACCCCCCTTCCTATCCCTGATCCCTTACAATATAAAAAATGGTAGACCATCCCCAATAAGTACATCTATTCCCTGGTGTCTAGTGGACCCTCCTCTTTATGTCCGCTCCCTTATAGTATATATAAAAAATGGTAGTCAATCCATTTAGTCCATCCCAATAAGTTAATCCATTTCCTGGTATCTAGTGAACCCCCTTTCCTATTCCTGATCTCCCAAACAAAAGTAGAACTCATTCCCTCGTGTCTAGTGGCCCCCCCATGCCCAGGTAGTTGGAGCCCCCCTCCCCCTCACTCAAGCCGGCGACCATGAAAACCCTCCTCTCTCCACCATGGCCTGCTGCTGACTGAGCTACCAATCAAGGAGCACGTGCTTGTACAACTACACACTCATTCACTGATAGCTTAGTCACAACTGGCCATGGTGAAGAGAGGAGGGCTTTGCAGGTCACCGGCTCAGGTGGGGGAGGAGCAGAGTCGTGGGGCTCTGCTGACCTGGGTGGGGGGTGGGAGATCCACTAGAGACAAGGGATTGAGTTCTGTTTTTGTTTAGGGGACCAGGGATAGGAAGGGGGTGGGGGTCCACTAGACAGCAGGGAATGGTTGGACTTATTGGGATGGACTAAATGGATAGACAACCATTTTTTTATATTATAAGGGTAGGGAAGGGGTTCACTAGACACCAGGGAACAGATGGACTTATTGGGGAAGGACTAATGGATGGACTACCATTTTTTTGTTTTATAAGGGATCAGGAATAGGAAGGGGAGTCGACTAGATGCCAGGGAAAGATTTTTATCAGACTGGCAATCGGGCGTGGGGGGACTAGACACTAGGAATAAGTACTTATATTTTATGGTAGTCTGTTGGTGATGGGGGGAGCACTAGACACCAGAGAATTTTTCATCAGGCCAGCAATAGGTGGGCAGGGGGAAGACCACTAGACACCAGAAAATGTTTACTCAGGCTGGCAATCGTGTGTGTGGGGGGCACTAGACAACAGGGAATTTTTACTACAGGCCGGTGACTGGTGTGGAGGGACCACTAGACATCAGGAATGTTTACACTGGTCCAGCTATTGCTGGATGGGGGGGAGACACTAGACACCAAGGAAGCTTTAGTCTTTATGGGGCCACTGGGCCAGAAACTGAAGGGTGGTGATGCCACTACACACCAGAGAGATGGAAATGTTAAACTGTCTTTGAGTAACAAATTCCACAGAACTGACCCAACTGACAGTGATCAGTTCTGCAGAAGTGTTTTCCCCCACAGTTTAATATTAAACTGCAGTCCATCTGTACATTTATTCGACTGTTCTAAGGTGGAATGTTTGTGAAAGTTGAGAAAAGTGATTTCTGAACATTCATGGAAGTGGAAGTCCAACTTTTGGGCAAATTCTGCTGGTGGAATTTTTTTGCATACCTCTATTACCTAGTGGTTATACAGAAGAACTGTGAAGCAGGAGAATAAGTTTCAAATCTCACCAAAGCCATGTGGCTTTGAACATGTCTCCTAACCTTCCAGTGCATCAGTTCACCAAGCAGTCAAAACAGGTAGAAGCCGACTCCTACTAGCAATAAGATACTGAGTCTAAAATGGAGTACTGTTGGTAAGCAGATCGTAAAAAAATGTATTTAAGTATTCCTTAGTATATATATTGCTCTTCTGTCACATCACTCAGTATAATTTACATTCAGATCAATAAAGGCACGTTATGATACATGGCAACAGGTAGCACCCTAAATGAGTGCCTATTATCAAGCGACTCAATATGCACAGCTCAGTAATAGCGCTTGAAAGTAGAGTGACTGAGGGAAAAAGTCACTATATCCTGTAGAGTGAGTGCAGCAGGGAGTTACACTTGCTACAGCAGAATATGAGATGATGCTTGGCCTAGCTCTGCCAAGCTAACCATGTAGTGTAGCAGTGTACACTATTGCCCCAGAGCCATTGACCCAGGGTCGGGTCTAGTGGCAGACAAAATAAATGTATTTTTTTTCTGTTTTCTTCTAAGTCTGCGCCCCCTACATAGTTGATTATATTTACTTTGGGGGGCATGGGGGGCATAGCCCCCCACATAAAAATACATATGATGTTTTTTTCTTTGGATGTAATAATTGACCATCACTATTTGTGATGGTCACCCTAACGTCCGTCACCCTGTTTATGTTGGGTGGTTGTTTTCTCACTCTTTGTGGCTAGCGCTCATTAGGAGTCACTATTATCACGTAATTCCATGGCAACATAATGGAAGATATCAAAGATACATTAATAACAAACCATGAAGACTTCTGAAACTGCAAAGGGATTCCTGAAACAAAACATTTCTTCAGACTGTTTCTGAAAATTGAAATTAAGGGTGCCAGCTGAGCACTGCTAAGAATTCCAATAATGAGATGTATAGATCAATTTCCCACCATATACAACTTCATTAATGGCTGAGCAAAAAACAGATGGCTTTAGCCCTTATTAGTTGAGTGGTGGCCTTCAATATTATCAAAGATTGCTTAAACATAGGTACAACAGCCAATCAGTGCCTTCTCAGTGCATTTTAAAGAGGCTACTGCAAGGCAAATTTAGATCATGAATTACAATGAGAAAAGGAAAATGTGAACCACTAGCAATTTAACCTAGGACCACTAGCATTCTGTGCTAGTGACTCTACCAACTGATCAAAGGTTCAGACAGCTGCAGTAGCTGTCCCAGATCTTTCTGCAAAGTCACATTCCCTTCCTCTGCTGTTGTGCAACTTTGCAACCTCTGAAATACATCAGAACAACAGCCAATCAACTCCTTCTCAATGCAGTTTAACTAAACAAGGTCCATGTTAGTCAAATGGTGGCTGGAATTTGTGAAACTCTGTACCAAAAAGTTAAAAAAACAAACTTTAAAAACTGACACGGGATTGTCTATGGAGTGTGCCCATTCGCTCATCCTTTACCAATGTCACAAAACCTTCTAGTGGGGGCTCTATGGCTCAGGATGTCAGGACGTTTTGGTTGCTGGGCTTAGAAAGAAAAATTACAAGTGTTTTTTTTTTAAGAAAGTACCTGTGGAAATAAATAAAATGTGGCGCAGTAGTTTTGGGGAAAGGTAAGCTGCCATATGTGTTGGGGAAGAGGGGGAACATCTTCTACTAAGAATCTGCTCTTTAATGTGAAGCCATAGGTGATGCCCTCACACAATACCCCGGTGCTTTGACTCTACATGAGTCTTCTTCAGGGAGTATGATGAGGACCCATGCAGAGCTGAAACATTGCTTCACTTGTGGCTTTACATTAAATTCATGAGTATTTGCAAGTTCTCAGTTCTTGTGACTTACTTATTTTTGGAAATTGATCATAGCATTGCTCCTGGGGTGTTATTACCTGTGTGCGCGTGAGAGGAAAAAGAAGCTTGACAAAATAGATATTTTTATATACTGCTTTAGAAGTGAAGAAATCATTTGACTTCTTGATAGTCAAGAACTAACAGACTGATCAAATAAATGCTGACATGTTTAAAGAATGAAGTAGAGGTGCAAATGAGAGCAATCACACAATAATCAATACATCATGAAATTTCTTGACATCAGTTCAGGAATTGTTTTTGCCATAACATCTCGATATAACTGTTACTTTTTAAAAAGCTGGTGCACCCATTTTAGTAGTTAGGATTATTGGTAGTTGTTGGGTACCAATCAGCCAACTAAGGGAACCACTAAACTTTTTAAAAATTACCGCTAAATCATGGTTTTAATTGTTCAAAAACATAACTTACCACTAGCATCCAATCAATTCTAAACACTTTAAACTGGAAGAGGAGACACTGTCTCTGTCACCTTTCATGACTCCTAAGGATAACTGTGCTGTCCTCTATACAAGGTTATAGATGCTTATTACACTGAGGTCGGTAGCTTTATTTTCAGCAAGTAACGAGGATGTAAAAACAAATGTATTATGGAGAGGGCAGTCTCCCTTCCTTAGTACACGAGTATCCCCATTACTTTGCATTCTAGTAACATGCCTCTATGTCTTCAGATAGACAAAAGCATTTCCTGCCTTCCCCCCACCCAATATGCTATAAAAGAAACAGAGCTAGCAAATGAAAATGTTTTATGCTGCTTGTTTCTGACTGTGGCAGCTCTCTTACATAGACATAGAGGTAGTAACTTCCTGTCTTTCTAACTACTTAAACTGGCAGTGTTGTAGTATTTTTAGATGTGGGCCAGGATTTTCAAAAATTCCTATCTGGATGTGTGTCCCATTGGACTGCCTCTGCCAAAGCCACACACAAAGGACAGACTTATTCTGATGTGGTCTAACTTTCATGTGCATTTTCTGCAATTTGTGGCAAAATAAGCTCAGTCTGTGACAAAAAAGTCACGTACAGTGTGCACCAGAAATCACAGTTAACTGCTACTAAACTCACGCAGGCTTATGAGCCAAAGGAATGTTGGTGTAATTGGAAGGAAGCATAGGCTTTGATAACTCAGCCTTTGCTTTAGTACCCAGCCTTTGGAATATTTCACCCATGTCATTTTGGTTAAGATATAAACTAGTATCTAGAAGAGTTGGAGGCTGAGGGGAAGCCCATGATTATTTTCCTTGAACCCATATTACCAAAAGAAATGCTCTCCAAGTCTGCAGTGCTCACATTTACAACAGTTTGTGGGGGAACACCTTAGATTGTGTAGGGAGTGCAGGTTTCTGGTTGTGCTAGCATTCTCTTTTGTAAACTGACAGTTTTTTTTTTTTAGGAAGAAAATGCACCATGTACTAAGGGCAGAGTATACAGTAGCTGTATATAGCCAATAGTGATAGACCAACCATTTGGACAGCATATCAGTGGCTCTTTATGGCATACTTTAATACTGCAATAATGAAAAATGAGAGTCATTATGTTTTCCTGTAATTGGCTGCTATTGCGCTACAGCACTACACTGTTAGTCCTGTACAAACTGTATTATAGTAAAAATCACTTCAGCATTGTGCCTGATTGCTAAGAACATTAAGGGATGTGTATGTACTGCATTTACAGGTGATATGAGAAACTCTATATTAAATGATTATGAAGGCTATTATAGTGACCTCAATATCAGCTTTAAAGTCTTGGTTTGTAATGCTTACAGCTGTGCTGATAATCATCTAAATTGTGCTGCTATCGTATATACTGTAATATGTTAGAACACAGAAGGTACATTCTGGTCTGTTCTATACAGGTTTGCTCTTTCAGCAAAGTTGAATTTCTTAGGGTGTGTGGAAACTTCACAAAGGCAAGTTTTAGCCACTTTGTGGCCACTTCACTGGCTAAGTTTAAATTCACAGCATCTCTAAGCCTCACTTTTGCTTCTAATAATCACTTTTACATACCCCATTGCACCCATTTATTGGTAGTTCTCAGAGCTAAGAAGTAAGAGGTAAAGAGAAATAGATTTGGGTTATCATCTGGAATATCATTCCAAATGCAAATCGTAATGGGAAGCTCATGTAAATGTCATTCCTATGGGGGGGGGAGGTAATGCTAACCACTCCCTGGTGTCTTACCATGGCAATAGCATGCAGTATGACATCCGGGGCCTGATATTGGAAAATGGCCAAAAGCACAGCACAAAGTTTTGTGCTGCACTTTCCTTTGCCCATGACCCCATGGATGCTATATTCAGTCAGATAGTGCACCAGCGCTATCTAACTAAATACAGGGCCATATCAGGCAATACAAAGTCAAGTTTTATTGCCCTGTCACTGATATGGGCTGTATGCAGCCCATATGGAAGTACATGGAAGCGCTGCACCTCAAGACCTGTTAGTACCAGGAGCCCCATGGTGCAATATTCAGCTGGCAACATGCAAATGAGCCCATTGGGAATACTGACACTAAGGGGCCATATGCATGCCAATAACAGGCTCATTTACATGGGAAGTGGCAGCAGGTTTGTGCCTGTGTGATCGCCCCTCCCCACATCACCCATCCCCACACAATAAGATGATTTCCTTGGTGTCAAATGGCACCCTCTGCCCTCCAATCCCTGTACTAATATATGTTTCAATATTCCCTGGTGTCTAGTGGCACCCACACCCAGTGATCCCCATCGCCGAAAACTTTTTAGTAGTCCCTGGTGTCTAGTGGCACCCCCAGCCCAGTGATCCCTATCATCATAAACCTCTCAGTAGTCTTTGGTGTCTAGTGGTACCTGTAACCCTCTTATCACCAGGCAACCTTAGTGAGTATGTGTCCCTGATGTGCAGCGGTACCCTTCATCGGCCAAGCACCAAAGCCCCCTGGTGAATAGTGACCTTCCCACTCACATCAAGCTTATGAATCATCCACACACACACATGCTACACTGGTCAGCACCCTGCAGAATTGAATATTGTGACAGGCACAGCCCTCCGCTCACCACCTCAGCTGGGCGCCATATGGAATGACAGAGAGCTTACGTCCTGCCTACTGTAAATAGAGCACCCTTACTACCTACTCTGTTTACAGGAGGCAGAACATGCACCCCCTGCATTCCATATGGCAGCTGACTGTGGTGGTGAAAGGAGGGCTGTACCAGTCACTGTATTGGATCCATGTGGACCCAGCCCATGCAGTACAGTACGTTAGCTCACTAATGTACAACTCCCATAGTCATCCTGCCTCATGCCGTGTCCCTGTCCCTGCTTCTCGCCCTTCCCCAATTAATAATTCTGCATCATTCAACCACCCATGTCCATTCCAGCCTAGCTTGTCCCAACCCTTCCCAAGAAGTGGGCCTCTTAACTACCACTCCTCCATCATTATCATAATACTCAAGTACACCACAGCCATTGTCGTTATCTGTGGTTTAAGGCCACTTCTTCCCCTAGACTACAATAACATCTCCTTCCTCTTCAGTATCTCTCCAACCAGCCTCCCCACATACGGTGTCTTCTCCCCATTAGGTGAATATGCTGGCTGTACCCATCGATAAACTTTCTGCTGTTAAGCCCTTACGCTTATGGTTGGCTATACAAACGCATATTTTTTTGTACTTGTATTATATAGCAGCTTTGTTCCACTATATTAATTTACTGTATATACCGTACGTATTTTTTTCCCTCCTTGTAGATTACTGCATTATGCATACTTGTTACTGTTCTGTACTTTGTTGTCGCTATGACCAAGTCCACCTTGCAAATGAGCCTTGCTCAATGGTGCCTGCCTGGATAAACAAATAAAGATTTTGATTGATTGATTGATTGAGTATGGGTGTGTGTGTGAATAGCTCATGAGCTTGTTGTGAGCACTGGGACCGCTGGCCACCATGGAGCTGTGGGTAACCGAGATGGGTGCTTAGCAGGTGGAGTGTACCACTGAATGCCAAAGACACATGCTCACTTATGGGGCCCTGTGATCAGAGGGTGGACGGTACCACTAGACATCAGGGACTACTGAAATGTTTATGAGGGTGGAGGTCACTGGGTGGGGGGATGCCACTAGGCACCAGGGTATACTGGAACATATATAGAGACAGAGATCAGAGGTCAGGGGGTGCTTCTAGAGACCAGGGAATATTGGAACATATAAGGGCAAAGGGATTGGTGGGCAAGGGGTGCCACTAGGCAGCAGGGAGTATTGGAACATATACGGAGACAGGGGTGGTTGCGAAGGGGTGCCACTAGACAGCAGAGAGCAGGTGCACTCACCCAGCTGACAACATGGTTGTTGGCTGCAATATCTCCACCAGCCACTAGGGTTACCTGGACTGTAAGTCTTCTTCTCAACAGTAATTGCGCTGCATAAAGGGGCTGGTGCTATTCCTTTTGCCCATCACTAATATGTTGAATATGATGCTGAACCTAGATACATATCCCTGCCCCTGCCTTTGTGCATAGAGTACATTATCTCCTTGTGTGTGCTACCCCTTTAGCACATGCCCCTGCTACCTTTCAATATTGTAAATGGGAGCTTACCCAGGGCAAAAGGTGCAAAATCACTTTCTGCACAGGGAAAAGCTTTGAAAATCTAGCCTATGGTGATTTGTTAACATTTTAAAAGTTTGCTGTCATCTTCCTTTGTGTGACTCTGCTTCATGCAGCAGGATAAGCAGACCTGTGTGTATATCATGTGCTATCTATAATTGTACAAAGGTATTGAACCTTGAGATAGTTCTAGCATTAATCACATTACTAGATGGATTGGTCCACCTATCCACTACCCTTGCTGTAAGCAAAAATGTCATTCACTGCTTCTTGAAATGTTCACGTGAGTTTGAGCCCTGGGTAGTGATGCTACTCCTTAATTTAAATAAAACTGAGGAGTCCACTCTGTAGTGTACCTGCACGTATCTGTATGGACAATAGATCCCAGGGCAGATATGGAACTCTGGTATGGCTAGATGGACCTTTGTTCTTTTTCTGCCATGATTGTCTGTTCCTATGTATTATGTCGTCCACCTTTTCTGTCCC
This sequence comes from Neoceratodus forsteri, assembly GCA_016271365.2. NCBI lineage: Eukaryota > Metazoa > Chordata > Ceratodontiformes > Ceratodontidae > Neoceratodus > Neoceratodus forsteri. Next base: position 875,763,675 of record CM028131.1, on the reverse strand, counting down.
CTGTTGAATACATGTTTGGTTTCTGTAATAGGGCTGGCTGATATTTAACTTCTACTGGCACAACTCCAGTGAGGTTATGGTTCTGTTTCCATCTAAGTTTGCAAAATTCCTGTGACAATTTTGTAAAATGTCACAATAATGACATTTTAGTTATTTTCATTTAATATTAAAACCACATATCCAAACTGCATTATAGTTGGCAGATTGTAACTTCTTTAAATAGTGGGTATGTCAACCAAGTTTTGGATCTCTAGCATTAAAGAGGACTCAGTTATAGGCAGCCAAACATTTGGACAGTTTTAAATTTAGTTTTGAAAGCACGAAACTGTGCAGATTTATGCCCCTATAACTTTAAAACTAGTTACAATATTACTACGTCACTAATTTTGGTAGTTGATAGACCCCAAAAAGGAGTCTTATGTTTGTCAACATTCTAAACTCTTACTTAAAGAATTACCACGTCTTTAGCAGCCAAGAACTGTAAAATAGTATAATAATTAATGTCAAATTTCATGAACTTGTAAACGATTGTGGAATTTTGTGGAAGCCATAACCATACATTTTACACAGTTGTATACCTGACCTGGCAAGGAGAAGGAATCAAAAGACTGGAAAGAGAGGCCAGCCCATCAGAGCAGTGGTAGGGCTTCTATTCATGACACTGGCAACCCAAGTTCAGTAATGAGCTTGGATCATCAGAGGGCTGGCTGGGGGGGATCAAGTGTCCCATGGACTGCTCTCCTCCGGGAGGGAGGGAGGGAGGAAGGGTGGGTGGGGAAGCTGCTGGAGTTTGATTGACCTCTGGTGGAGGCCAGGGATTGGATGGCTGGAGCTAGGCAGCACTGTTAGGCATGCCAGATGTGCAACATACACACCATCACATCACTGCATGCCACACCTTCCCTGGGTACAAAAGATGAACAATGATTTCACCATGCACCTTGATGTCCATCCCATGTCACAGGCCCTGCACCACTGACTGTAAAATCCTCACTCCTCTGTGCCAACTGAGTTCCATCAGGTATGAAGCTCCCCGGTGGCTCTACCCAAGGGGTGAGGCCAGGATGCAAGGGAGTCGAGGTAGGTCCGGGGTGATGGGGGTGGGTGCAGAGCCCAGGACCAGTGTCAGTCTGGTCAGATGGAGACAGAAAAAGCAAATAAAAAAAAGGCTTGGTAGAGTGCTAATAAGGTACTGCAGGATTCATAGGAGAGTCCATAGTAAAAGTATAGTGGTGTCCAGTGTCAAGTATCCTTGTGTCAGTCAACATCTTGGATGAGCGACTATTGAGAATAGTCAAGACCATTATTTTGAACTTGTGTGTCTTCTTGCAACTTGCCAGCTAACTACTGGAGCTCACAGACTCTGTCTATACAATGCCACCTGCTGACTCTAACAATCCTTCAGACGGCAAAGCATATTTTTAGTATTTGAAAACAGTGACACCAATAATTACAACTAGTAGTGACTGAGGCCATTCTTACAGAAGTATCTGGATAGCTTTAGTCATTATTGTGTATGATGCTGTGCACCACTTTAGCAGGAGTGACAGAGGTGCCTTGCAGGACCATGATGTTAGTGCAGGTAAGACAATTTGCCTTCCTGCAGTACAAGTACAAAGAATGTTTATTTAGTTTGTTTGTTTATGTCTGTCTGTCTGCATGTAGTTTATTTATTTATGTACTTATTGATGTATGTATGTATGAATGTACGTATGTATTTGTTAACCAGGAGGGTGCACTAGTCCCAGAGACTGTTTTCAGGCATGACCTGAGCCATCAAGATGGCACAAAAAGTGAACAGTAATAGCAAAAGCAAAACTTCTGTACATATATGGTAAGCATGGAACTGTACAGTTAGTTTGCCCAGACAGAAGTATATAAGTCATCAACCAGTACATACAGAAGTACCAGTAGAAATAAATTAATTATATGCCAAGGTTATAAGATGCTGCTGCAATAAATAATGAGTATATGCACAATATACAGGATATACAACAGTAAATTAAAATTTACTAACACAAGTGGGAAACATGGGACTACAGGGACTTTCAGAAATCTAGACTGTGCCATTCCTTGAAGTCACCGTATGAGGGGTGTCAACTGCAAACAGAAGAAGCTGAGTGGATGACTCTACAGTGTGATTTGAAAAAGAAGCTTAAATCTTAAGAGCAGAAGGAACTAGGCAAGTTGTTCCAGTGCCTAAAGGCAGCAGTGGAGATGGTATTTTGGCCCATACAGGTGGCAGCTCGGGGATAATCTGGAAGATAATGTGAGAAGGTCCTGATGCTATGGGGGCCATGTCAGGCTTGGGTTTGAGGAGGAAAGATAGTGGGGAGGACTTCTTTTCCCACAGGGTTATGTCAACAAGGCTGCCCAATAGGTATCTGCAGTAGAATTGTGGGGAAAGCCAGTGAAAGCCCTGTTAGAGAAAGTAGTGATGAGTGGAGTAAGGGGCCAACAAAACAAACTTACAGATACTGTTATAAGCTGTGCTGGTTGGCAGTCAAGCTTTGGGTATATATGGTGGAGCAGTAGTCCAGGAGGAAAGTAGTGTACCCTGAGCTATTTACAACCACACTAAAGGGGTCATAAGATTCTTCAGCTGGAAGCAGACACCCAGTTTCTGATTCATGTGTCTGATTGTGAGCCCAGGCAATGAGGTCAGAAATGTTCAGGTAGGGGCAAGTGTGACCCCAAGGTATTTGAAGACAGATACTTGTTCCAGTGGTGTCTCATCTACTGACCAGATGTTCAAGGGATTAGAGCCCCCCAAGCCTTTGTAGAGTCTGAGTTTGGACACAAACAGCATAGTCTTAGTTTTCTTGGCATTAACTAGGAGCCTATTAGTGAGGAACTTCCTCTGGACAGCATGAAATTCCTCTGAGAGAGCAAAGATAATTTCAGCCAGGGTCTTAGCAGAGTGGAAGAGAATCAAGTTATCCACATAGAGAACTGTGTGGCAACCCATGCACTTCATTGGAAAATGTGGTCCATAGTCAAGCCAAGATGGACTGTTCCCAAATAGGGAGGGGTTATGTAAGTCAATGGCAAAGAAAGTCGGGGGGATTTAAATTAAAGGATAAGGGAGGGCACTAGTGCAGGGGAAACTAGTGGTAGGAGTTATACTTCATTCATGGGTTCACTATGGAAAGGGCAGCAGAGCTGAATAGAAAAAGAACAGTAAACTCCAGCTGGAGCAAGGAGGCACAAAGGGATATTTCACAATGGAAAGCAGGTCATACAAGAAAAAAACAGTCTGCAAAATATACTGGTCTAAGAGAGCACAAAGCATTTTGAATTCCAGGACTAACAGGCACTTACAGGAACCAGATGTGGGAAGAAAATTACTGGGTCACCAAGAAGGAAAAACCCCAGCTATTCCAAAGGATAGGTCTAACAGAAAAATAAATAAATGTCTGCAGAAGACAAGGATGAAATCAATGTGACAAGTAGTTTCATTGAATCCATCGGATCAGTATTAGAGAAGAAAGCATGGGGTGAGGCAAAATCTTCACTCAGAAAGAAGCTACAGAACTGCAAACAGCTTAGCACAGCTAAATTAATTCAGTGGTAAAAATTGCTTTGTGAAAGTTAAATTCCACAAGTGTAATTCTAGAGGTATTACCTATTATGCTTCCATGAGTTGCTGAGCAAAATGTGACAATTAGTAATTTGCAATATTTCCACTGTAAAGTTTAACCTACTGTACTAAACCAAATACCTCCTGCTTTGTTATAACATAGGATCCACTGACATTAGATTTATTTATTTACTGAATTTTGTTGACCGGGTAGGCCCACTGGGCCCCGGAGGTCCCTTTTTCAGGGGCGACCCGGGGGTAAAATATAACATACAGGTAAGCAGAAAATACATACAGGTAAACAGAGCAATACATATTGGTAACATGCAGGTAAGCAGAAAGTACATACAGGTAAACAGAGCAGTACATATTGGGTAAATTACATATTGTCACATTTCAACTGTAATCATGCACTAGCAGCAGAGCTCCAAACATCCACATTTTATATTTTCATAACCTTTCACAAAATATTGTAATGTGACATTATGAACTAATATAATATACAATTTACTTAACCAAACCTCTCCACATTTATGAACTCCTAAGACCCTTTCAAGAAGATTATGTATGCACATTTTCAGGTATCTAGCACCAAAGGTGGCCAAGTTGGAAGCAGAGAAATATTTTTAGAAACAATTGTAAACAATGAATTTTCAGAATTTAAGCCCCTACAAGTTCAAACATTTTTATCCAAGTATAATGATGTTTGACATTTCATTATGAATCCTCACAATAAGTAAGCATGCCAATTGTCAGATCTCTAGCTTTATAAACAGCTGTGTTTATCAAATAAACAATTTCACAAAATTCAGCTAAAATTGCCAAATTTTTGCAAATGTCTACAAAAGAAGTATTTGCTATTTTTGGCCAGCCCTTCTATCTAATCTTTCCTGATAGGTCCTACCTTGTTACCCTGGGTATCCCTTAATGTGGCTGAAACAAATTGAGCAACTCATATAAGAGCGACTCAATTTGCATGCCCAAGGGATTAGTGACTGGGAGGATATAGCGAGGGGAGGGAATAGCGAGTGTGAAGGGATAAAATAACAAGAAGGGATAAATATCTGAGAGCGACAGGGGGGGTTAATCGAATAGTGCTAGAAGTTAAGTAGGGGAGTGCAGCCTGCTGCTGCTTGGTGTGGTGGTTACTGTCACTGCCTGGAGTGGTGATGGCTCTGGGTTTGGAACTGGCTACTGGTGAGTTTTTTTTTTTTGTTATGGAACTGTTAGATTTTTTTGTATCCTCCCCTCAAGTGTGTTCCCTGTCCCCAGTGTCCACCCCCTGCAGAGTAGATTATTTTAGTTTGGGGGGTGCAGGGGGCTTGCTCCCTGCATAGGGGTGTGTGAGGGGCTTAGCCCCCCCACATTAAATTTTAGATTATATCGTCCGTGACTGTCGCTGTCTTAGAATTCAGTGCTATTCAGCATTCAGTGCCTGATCCAGACAGACAAATTTGCTTTCAGCAAAATGTACTTGCTCTTCTGCGAGTCAACATATAATTTTCGCGATTATGACATGGAACCGCTTCCCTGGATCATTTTTTGCTGTCCTCTGTTGAATTGTTTCTATCCTTTCCTTATCCTTTTTTAAGATGTGGGTTCCCAAACTGCATGCAGTACTCCAGGTATGCTCTCACCAATGACCCATTGTACAGTGACAATATTTCCTCTTGGTTTTGGCTAGTGGAACACTGCCTGATATGTAAAGCCATCTCAAATCTGGCTAATGACTCACCAGAAAAATTAGAGACCAGGTCTTGGTCATAAGATTACCAGAAACTGTGTATTTGAAAACAGTGCAAAGCAGCTATATATCTAAAGTGCAATAAAGTGCAGCTGAAAGGCAGGCAATGATGGATTATACTGAAGATGTGAAAGCAGTGTGACTCAAACAGTTCTGAAGGTACCAGGAAAGGACTGCCAACCACTATGCAAACAGTAGATTCCTGCACTCCAGGTCACAACTGAAGACACAGTAAATAAGCTGTAGCCAAAAATAATCTTGAATATAAAAAGGTAACTAATGCCTCATGAGTTAATCCTCCTGGTGGGAGGGCCCATGGGGATTGGGCAAATGGAGTGAGCCACACTGAATGGGTCTCAGTAAATCAGAAAATGTGTTTTTGAAATATTAGTGTTTACTTAATAGTTCACATACAGTGAAACCTGCTAGGATCAAGCACAGTGTCACAGTTTCCCTGCATGACAAAAGAGATTATGCAACTCCCATTGAAATGGCATTGTTCCCTGCAGTAACTCTACTACAGAAATCTTTTTTTTTTCAATTATTTTGATGCTTTATGAGCCCAGTCCACCTAATCCTCCCACTGGAGGTTGGCCCATACCCATCTGCACCCACCCATACCCAAGCTTACTCCCCTGGGCTGGGCCACCAGGGGGCTTCCCCCCTAAGGTCATTGCAGACTAGCCCCTACTTACTCTTTGGATCAGGGCCATGGGAGAGGGACCCCCTGGTGGACATCTAAGGCAGTGAGGACAGCAGTGAGGCAGGGGCGTCATTCAAGGCGCTGGCAGTTTTTTTTTTTGCATGCATGCTGATGCCCCGGGATGGGGACGTGCAATGACGACCAGCATCCAACCACCCCCCTATATTCTGATGCCAACTGCACAGCACCCCCAGCCTCCACCAGGTGTCAACAAAGCACTAGACACACTTCCTCCCTCCCCTGGAGAAGGAGAGCAGTCCCGAGAATGCTAAATCCTTCTCCCCCCTGGCTGGCCTTCCGACTCTTGGGTCCATTCCTGAACCCAGGTTGTTGGGAGTCGCAAGCAGAATTCCAGCCACTGAGCTGGCAGGCTGACCTTACTGCAGAATTCTACAGAGTTGGGCTTGATCCTGATGAGCTTCACTGTACATGTATGAAAAATTAGTCCTATTTAATTTTTTGGTCAATGATTCTAAGTCTTCTATACACTGTCTTTTTAATATGGTACTTTTTACGGGGCAAGATATGTAAGGATTAACCCATGACAGAGCGTCAGTCTCTCAGGAAGGGGTTGGACCACAAGGCCTAAGCCATACATTAATCCCTGAGAGACCCACGCTCTGGAGTGGGTTAATCCTCTTGTAACATGGGGAAGAGAAAAGGTTCGGCACTCTTTTTTATGTTTCTTTTCCTCATGTTACATTTGAGTTAAAGTAATTTTGAAGTGCAAAATTACAAAGGTTCCAGGAGGATATTAAGGTTCCTACCATGAGGACGAGAAAGGGAGTTGCACCTGACCGGAGAAAGTACATGCTGATTTTTTTTTTATTGTGACTGCAACGGTGAACAATTATTGATTACATGCAGATGTGATCAACATTTCAGAATATGTACTCATATTGACTGACTTCATTTTGTAAACTGTGGAATCATCTCCATTTTTCAACAATGTTTGATGTTTGGGATTTGGCTGATGTACATTATGGGAAATGCAAATATTTAAATGCAAAGGAGTTTTGAGATCTGGTAGTTGTTGCCGAAATTCCCTTGGCTGACCAACAGATGGTAGTATACTGAGGATTACATCTTTTTAACTGTGAATTTTACAGTTAGCATTGCACATTAATAACTTTGCCAACTTTCAACTGATTTACATGAAATTTAGAAAGCATAGCCTCTGTGTCAGGAACTCTTGACAATGTAAATTCCATGTAGATCGGTTCAGGGGAGGAAAAGTTACAGAGGTGTAAAAAAATGCAACAGTCTCAATTTTTGAAAATGTTAAGCCTTTTTTTGCCACCTGATAACTAAAAAAATAGGAGACTTCGAAACCTGAAACTTTCAGGTTTGATTGAGATTGGATCAGGGTGTGTGCTTTTGTGGTTTTTAAGTCCCACTGTTTAAGAAGTTTTTTTAAATATTTAAAAAAAGACATGGAGGCAATCTGAGAAATCAGGCAATCTGGATAATCGTATGTGGAATACATTACTATGTAGTTGCTGAAAGGGTATGTGTTTCTGAGTCAATAGACCAAGTAAAAAAAAAAACACACATTACAAAGTCATATAGATGTTTTCAAGCTACTTTTGACGGAACTACCAGAGATTTCACTCAAGCATATCTGTTCTTGTTTGACGGCCATCTGTTGGCCAACAATGAATTGCAGGCTTAGAGTGAATGGTACTACTGCATCTGTAAGAGGTTCTTGTGAGAGGGGGAGTACAATGTCAGCAGACACAACCATGCATTAATTGGAGATTAATGTATGGTCAGCTGATGCAAGTTGACCAATCCTGCACAACCCTTTCTCTTCCCCATGTTACAAGCAGAATTGACACTCCTTCACTCTAAGTTTTCTATGCACTGTCTCTTTAATGTGATGCTTTTTAGGGGATGGGATATGTGAAATTCACATGCACCCTGACGAAGGTCAGAGTGTATGGCCGAAGCGCTGGGTACCTGCTTTCCTCCTGGCATGTTTGGATAAGTGCTTCTATTAAAGGATTATTTTTGGCTGCAGCTTGCTTATTGTGTTTTCAATTGTGACCTGTAGTGCAGGAATCAACAATGGATATACCCCTGACAAGGGTACACACAAGGGGAAAGGAGGGGTCTGCTTCTTGGCTGCACTTGTTTGCACCCTAGATATATAATGCTTTTGCACTACATGCATAGCTATGTTGCACTGTTTGCAGTATTTGTAGGTATCCCGTTAATATAGTGAGTCCTTCACAGTGAGTCAAAATGGGCAAAGTGAAAACAGCAAGTGTGTAATGGGCTATGTGCTTTTAATAGCACATCATTGAGAGAGTGCTTTTTGAGCAATTCCGGTCTGATAGGGAGTACTTATGGTATAGAGTATATTGGGAGTTGTTTGTGATGCCAGTTTCAAGCCATCTGTCTGGTGTAGTGGTTAGAGTTATTATCTGTGTGACTGATGGACCTGGGTTTGGAACTAGCTGCTGGAGATTTTTTAGGTGTGTGTGTGTTGTGCATATTTCTTTTTTTGTGTGTGTGTTTACCTCCTGTTCCGCCCACCATCCTGACTTTGCCCCCCACCTGCAGGGTACCCTTTTATGTGCACTGTCATTTTAATGGATCAAACAAATAGTTTGAATGTGTAGCAGGTGGCATGCCATGAAAAAGTGAAGCTTGGGCTGGGGTTATGGACTGCTATATAGAAACTTTTTTTATTTTCAAATAAACAGTTTCTGGTAATCCGGTTGCTAAGCCCTGGTTTCCATTTTTGCTGGTGAGCTGTTAGCCGGACTTGAGATAGCTGTCTGTGTTTGGGATGCCTCGGCTCCAGCACAAGAGAAATTCTGTGAGTTGCCTTGCCTGCCAGGTATGCCTGATACTTAGCAGCATCCTATTAGCTTTCTCATATGCTGTCTTACACTGAGTTTGGGAATTTCAAACTGCTGTACAGGCTTAAACAATCATGCAGTGCAGTGTTGGTGTTACCCTCTCATCAACACTGTCTTTTTCCTCAAAGTGAATGACACAGCAATCCCATCTCAGGCTTAAAAAGCCATCTACTCCTTGAGAAGAACTTTGAAAAACATTATTTGGACACAAAGCCGCTATTTCTGATAAACTCTATTATTTCTTATAAGCATTATTTATTACTGAGGTCATATTCATGAAAACAAGAGGAGTGTTCCAGTCCCTAATAGTTCATCAGCTCCTATTGCTTCTTCCCAATCTGATGTCAAAATACTCTGCTTGTGACATTACAGTTATTCCCATGGCAACAGACTGTGATGTCACAACAGAGCATTAAGATTTTGAGTAGTGAACAAAGTTTAGAGGCAGATGTACTCTGAAGTATCAAGATCTGGTTTTGGGGGGAATGTCTTCAATAATACATAATGGAGAGGAGAAATCTATAGAAGATATATGAAATACAAACTGAATTGTGTCTAAACATTATGTTTTCCTAAGTTTTCCTAAAGGTGTCAGCTGCTCTTTAATATGCAGTAACTAAACACTAGTGAGAAACTCTTAATGAGAAGTAATTACCCATCACAAAATTATGAAGCCACAAAAATCAACCCAGTTTTTGGCATTGAAGCCCCTTATGGGTTATTCAGATATATTATACAGTATATATATTTAAAAAACACAATAATCAGTATGGAAGGACTGTACATGTGGAGAATATTTACAGCTCTGGATTTAATATAGGTGACAGCGCCAATCACCTTCCAGTAACAAGGCTTATCACACTGTTTAATTCCTTACTGGAATTTTTCACCTTGGAAACCAGTCCATTCCTTTCATTTATTCAATTTATGCAGCCTTGGTGGACTCATTATAGCCCCTCTTGTATAACCTAAATGGCTCTTTTTTTTTTCTTTTCCATGTACCCTCTCTCTCCCTTGCTTGTTGAGACCAAAGGGCTTCCCTTTGCTTCCTGGTCTTAGTAACAGGTTTCATACAGGTATGTATGGTTTCCAATAGTGCCCCTTTAATTGCTGCCCCCCTCCCATTTTCTGCCCTTTTTATTTTTTGAAAGTCCTTGAGCTGTTCAACTATTATTATCTTCATGTTATTGTGATCTACTTTCTTAAAGTCAGGGATCACCTTACTGAATTTAGGTTGCTCAGTATTTCTTTTCTTTACTTTATTTATATTTTTCATGCTCACGCCCCCTTCGTCACCACAGCTCACCATCAGGGACTATTGTGGTGGGGGGCACGAATCCCAGTCACGGTTCTTGGTCCCCATCCTGCTTTGGATTATCCTCCAGGTGGGAAAGCAGGGACTACCCTTCCACTTGCACCACATGTTGGGCCTCTGACTGACACAGATCTGCACCACACCCCTGCCAACCCTTTAACCATGTGAGTCACAGGGCCATTTTTCCTTTTTTTTCCCAGAACCCCTGGTGATGCCGGTGGTTGAGGGGGTCTGTGGAAAAGGCACATGCTGAGATGTGACGCCTCTCTAAATCTCAGCTAATGTCCTCCCCTCCCACGTACCTCATCCCACTGCACCTCCACCTGTGTGCACCCAGGTGGCAGCATTGCAGCTGGCACATAATCCCTCCCTCCCTAGGGGAGGAGAGCACCCCTAGGTCACTCCATCCTCCCTTCCCCGACCAACTCTCCAGCATCCCAGGCTCAATTCAGAAACCAGGTCACCAGCATTGCAGGCAGTAGAGCTACCACTGCACTGACAGGCTAGCTTTGCTCAGTATTTCTGTAAGGTTTACATTCCCCATAAGTAGTGTCATTACCTAGCTATCTGCTATTTTAATTTCTCTTTCCATTTCCTCATCCATGTTGCCCCCTGATTACCACCTATAAATCACTTTAATGATATACCTGCACATTATCTATCAGCTGGGAGAATCAGAGTTGCTCTACTCCTCACCCTCACCCCCCAAAACTGACTTATCCACTGAAACCCTTATGCCTTCCTTCTTTTGTGTTACATACAATGCTATGCCTCCTCCCTTATGCAGAATCTGAGAGGTATTTCTACCTATATTCCATCAGTGGAATTTTTCATTCCACACTGCTCCATCCTATAATCACAAACAACAGCAAAAACACATAATAAGTACATATATCACGAACATCTACATAAATTTCTCTAAAAATTTGTTTGATGGCAATTGATAAAATGTATATTTTAAATCTGACCATTGCATTTTTGATTTATACAACATCAGTTTACTAGTTATAGCTTGCATATATGCTGTTTCACTAATCTTTGATCTCAGCAGCTGGCTTCAGTGTTGCATAGGCAGTTGTGATGTCATCAGTATTGAGAAAGCTGCTTTCTGATTGGTGTAAGAGTTCATTGTAATCATACAAACTTTCACGTGGAGGAGTAAAATGACAACATAAGAGTGGAACCTTGGCTGATGAAAACACAAACAGCAAGATATCAAACATTTGTTATGGTATAGTCATACTGTAACTGGCACATTAAAAGTTAATATAATCACAATGGACTACTGAACCAATCAGAGAGCAGCTTTCTCAATAAACTATAATAATTTGTTTCTACTTCAGAAGCATCATCATTGGATGTTCCCTCTGAAAGAGCAGACATCATCAAATTAAGACCACCTATCAGAACTGCTAACTGATCTTTACTGGGGCTTATTCACAATGCTTAGAATGCTTCATTCTTTAAAATGTACAGTATTTTCAAGGCTTTTCACATAAGCTGTTATCCAGCTGAACAGAGTTATCCATCAGGAAAAAAAAGAAGTATAGATTTATATTTTAATGTTCATGAATATTCATGGGATGGAGGATATCACAGCAGAACGTTGCACCAGGCAGGGGTGCTCAAGCAAAAGAACAAAATATTTTCAGAAAAGTCCAGCACTCACCACCACAATAAAAATGCTGCTCGTTGACTCCAGGTGCAAAATTTATTTAAAGTGCCAATAAAAAGCACGTCTTGACTAGTTTCGGACTAACCGTCCATTATCACAAGGCATGTCTTTTCATAAAGGATGGTTAGTCTGATACTAGTCAAGATGTGCTTTTATTGGCACTGTAAATAAATTTTGCACCTGGAATCAGTGAGCAGCATTTTTATTGTGGTGGTGATTGCTGGACTTTATAATATTCATGGGATCTTGATAAATTGGGCCATGTTTGCAGATATCCAGTGATAAGGATGAAGCAAACTGAGAGACTCAAAATGAGCAACTCAATTTGCACACCCACAAAGAGAGCAAGTATGTAAGGCTAGCAAGGGTATCTAGATAGCAAGGTTGGGAGGACAGAATATTGACAGCTGAGGGTGTGAGCATCTGTAGCGGTAGGAGGTTAAGTAGTGGGAGTTAGCAGACTGCTGCCAACTGGTCACCTGGAGTGGCGGTTATGTCATAGCCCCTGGTGTGCATGGTCTAGGATTTGGGACTGCATGCAGGTGTAATGTATTTTTACTGTGAGGTGTTGTGTGTAACTTGAATATTTTTTTATATACCTCACATTAACCCCAGGTTGGTTCTGCACCTGTGGGTTGTGGTCACCCCTTCCCATGCTTTCTTCCCTCCCCCAGTGTCTGCCCCGAGATGAGAATCTTTAGTTTGGGGAGATGTGTGGGGGGGTGTAGCTCCCACATAAAATGCAGGTACTTGTTGTCGATGATATTGTATTCGGCATACTGTTGTTCACTGATTGTGCTTTTCAGCATTTAGTAGTCACTGTTATTCAATTCGCTGTTAAAGAGTCACCCATATCAGATAGAAATATGCTTGCAAAGGTTAATTAATCCCTACATATAAAGTGTGTATGTTGGGGGTGGGGATACAGATCATTTGGACTCAGAGTCCCTATTACCTTGAATTAAAGTAGTATATTGCAAGTTAATATTTTAAAAGTTAGTGAAATACTGGGATTTGAGCACTATCTACCATGTTCAAGAAGGGTTAGTACTGCATAAATTACATATGTCATGGATCCTACCCAGCATCATGTTGCAGTGCTGGATAAAATGTTTATTACGCTGGCAAAATAGCGATAAGTTGCCATTCTCTCATTCAGGCAGATATCGTGAAATATTACCAAAATGTGACAGAATTCACTAATGCTATTTTATTCAAATAGCACAATTTTCCCCAATTTCTGCATTTTTAAAAATGTACAAGGTCAACAAATACCATCCATTTTCCCCAAATTGCATATTTTTTTAAAAATATGAGTTTTAAAAAATGCACAATTTCAACATAAAGTGCGCATCTTAAACATATAGTAAACAGTATGCATGTTTCCACAGTGTTTTCCAAACCCTGTAGCTCTTTGTTTTCAACTCCAGCCAACCAAACTGATGGAACGGAGCACAAGTTGATTCACCCCTGTCACACAACTGTACTAAATCCAAGGACACACGCATTTTTAGAAATGTTCACTTAATAGTAAAAAACAAACAAACAAAAAACAGTACACAAAGCCTTAAGCAGTACCTACTGTGAGACAAGAAGTATAAGTCCAAACATTTTAACTTTGGGAAATATGGTCAATATAATAGCTCATACAATTTAAAAAAACTGTTATGGACAAATTGGTAATTTCCACCTCATTAATGTGGTAACATCATTAGAGTGCTCAAGCTTCAGTCTCTTGCCAATGATGTCACCACAGTAATGAAGCATTGAGTTACCAGCTTGTTCTTAACAGTAAGAGGTTAGTTATTCTAAATGCTAAGTTTGCAAAAAATTACATGTAAACAGTGCACTTGTGAAATATATTTTTAGATATTGACAAGTCCTACCAATTGGTAAATTCTCCAAAAACATATTGTTGGCAGAATTATTTAATTCTATGTTGGAAATGTTACAAAATGTAAGCCTATAGTTTTTTTTTGTAGATTATATGCTTTTCAAGTGCAAATCAGGATGTGGACTCGATTTTCGGTTACAAGTGCCAAATATGTCATTTTAATTCCCTTCTTTCAGCAGCAGTTATATTACAATCTGAATCATTATAACATGAGCAGGCTGTTATTTTTTTTATTTTCTTTTTGCATTTTACAACTTTAAGCCAGGAAAGGCATACTGAGACAAAGTTAATTTCCAGGTGTGTTCCAGAAGCACAGTGAGGTTAAGTGATTTTCTTAGGGTCACATATTGGCTGTGGGCATCAAACCCAGGTCTGCTGGATGTACCAAGCTCATTCACAGCTTGATGCTCAAACTGCTAGGCTACATAGCTAGTCATGCAATCTACATTTTCAGATAGCTTCCTAGAGACTGCTAGGAGTCTTTTCAAAGCTACGGCATGAAATATTCTCCTTTACAATCATGTGGGCATCAGCAAGTAGTAATTTTATGTACAAAGGGCAGGTTCTTTTAATATGATCACAGTAAGCATGAAATGTGCTCCTTGAATTTCACTCAGTTCACAAAGTGGTGAATTATGCCACTTTGTTGCGATCTTCACTGGCATAGTTTTACTTCGCCACATCTCTACTCAGGAGGACAGGGGATAGTGGATGCAACTCAGGGAGAAAGTTGGGGGAAAGACACTCAGCATAATAAAGTGGGGGTAGCTGGGGAGGAAGTCAAAGTGTGCATGACCCAACAAACAATTTTTATGTAGTTGGCTGCCTCGCACCCCCCTCCCCCAGGACTGCACCCCCCTTTAAATTATACAATCAATTCTCGGGGGGAATCTCGGAGGGGGGAGGAGAAAGTCAGGATGAGGGCGGATGTTGCCTTTTTGCCTTTGATTACTTGGCAAGCATGATTGCAACTACAGGTACAGCACTGCAATATTTCCCTATAGCTGTTATCACTCGTGCTTAGGCTCCAAATGATTTGACCATCTCCACCAAGAGGGTGTTATTAAACAGGGGGCCTTGCAGAGGAATTATATGGCATGATGCCCTTGTGGGGGGCTAACACTGCCTCTTTGGGGGTGGAGGAACAATGGGAAAAATCAAAACAGCCATCGCAGAGGCAACAAGCCTTTGTGTGAAGTAAATCAACAAAACAAAATGAAGGAAAAAACTTCTATGGTTCTCAAAAGAGTTGGTGGGGAAGGTTAGGGAGAAAAAGGTAGCATTCAGGAAGTATAAGGAAACACAGAAGGAGCAGGACAGAGAACCGTACGAGTTAAAGCAAAAGGAAGTGGGGAAGGCAGTCAGAATAGCAAAGGCCCAAACTGAGGAAAAGACAGACAATTCAGTTAAGAAGGGGGATAAAACCTTTTATAGGTACATTAGGGACCGAAGAAAGACCAAGGGAGGGATACTGAGGTTTATAAAGTGGAGGGAGGGTGGGTGAGCAGAGAGTGACAATGAAAAAGCAGGGATACTGAATTAATACTTCTGCTCAGTATTCACAAAAGAAGAGGAGTGGGAGGCAAAAGGATTTACACCTGTTATAACAGAAGCAGACATCCAGGAAAGGAACTGCAGCAAGTGAAGAGGTGACTGCTCTCTCAGTGGAAGGGAAGTAAATGCAAATCTAGGCGCTTTCATTATTACTAATTCACATAGTTATTGCACTGGGTAAAGGAGGAGTAGGAGTTGAAGAAGGTTGTGCAATGGCTACTTAAAGTATTTTTGAGTGTGGATAGGAATATAAAAAGCAGTTGCTCAACATATCTAAACGTGTGCAACAAAGGAGGTAAGGGACATAAAGAACGTTTTGCACTGATAGAGGGGGGAGAGTGGGGACTTGGGGGAGTGTTTGGTATCCTGCATCTGGAAGGGTGGGGGCGCTGGTGAACAGACAGCAATGGGTAGGGTGGTAGGCTGCAACAACTGCGGTGCACCAATCTTTCTAAACATTGCCTGGAGAGTGGGAGGATGTTTAGTGTGCAACCACATAGAAAAACTTAGAAAGGAGATTGAGGGTCTGCAGGAGGAACTAAGACAGGCAAGGCAGATTGGGGTGGATTTAGCCCAATACTGGAGGAGGAAGAAGGGGAGATGAGGAGAGGCAATTTAAGCCAACAGTGGTGAGGAGAGGCTCAGAAGAAGGGAAGCAGAGACAAAGGGGCCCAGGCCAGGAAGAACGATTGCCGGGGAAACCAGGTCAGGAGACAAAAGTCAAAGGGAAGGAGGCAATAGGGACTTGTGTGGGGAGGCAAAGAAGTGGCAAAAGTCATGGAGTGGAAAGGAGAGAACAGGTTACTATGCAGAGAGAGGGAGCAGGCATTTGTGAAGGATCTTCAGAAAATAGTTTTGCACTGCTAGAGAGGAAGAAGGTGGTGGAGGGAAGTGATGAAATTAGAGGAGTAATTGATAAATGCCTGGACCGAACTGGAGCGGGGGGAAGTTCTGCTGGGAGAACTGCAACAGGGGTAAAAGGGCATAATAATGTGCAGGAGGAAGAAGAGGAGCTGGAAATGAGGGAGGAGATGAAAGGAAGCAAGCAGGGAGTAAGAGGGTGGAATCTTGGTGCTGGGGGACTCAATACCAAGAAGGAGTTAGGTGGGGTAACAAAGAAGCGGAGAGGCATAAAGTCGCATTTGGGTGGAGCCATGCCAGAAATGACAGCAGAAAGGGTGGGACAGTCTGTTCTGAAATATGCTAGAAGGGGTAGGGACAAGCCTCATTTAATTATACATCTTGGGACAAACGACCTGGCTGACAAGACAGTGGATATAGTCGAGGAGGTTTGAGGAACTAGCACAATTATGTGAGGGGCAGGAAGATCAGTAACTTTTTCGAGATACTTCTGAGTGCCAAAGGCAAGCACAACAAGAAGCTGAGAATAGAGGAATTTAACAGATGGCTAAGAACCTGGTGTTGTGCTAAAGGGTATGGGCTGTTGGGGGTGGGGAGGGACCTGGGAGGACAGTAGTCTCTATGCCAAGGACAGACTACACTTGAGTGAGGAAGGAAAGAAAGTGCTGAAGCAGAGGATGGAAGAATATATAGAGGAAGTTGGGAGTTTAAACTAGGAGTGGGGGTGGCAGTTGGGAAGAGATATGCAGAGACCACAGGTTGGGAAATCATATGAGCTTACCCCCATAACAGTGACAAAGGACAAATGGCAAGTACTATTGGTGATGCTAGGAAAGGAGGGCAGGATGGGAGGAGGGGGAAAGGGTGGAAGGTGGTTACCCTTAATGCTAGGAGCCTTGGGAGGAAAACTGCAGAGTTGCAGGTTCTCATGGCAGAGGGAGAGTGGACATTGCAGCCATCAGAAACATGGCCACCCAATATAATGACTGGGACCTGTCTGTACCAGGGTACAGGTTATTTCGTAAGGACAGGGTGACTGGGAAAGGAGGGGGGGTGGCACTATATGTGAAGGAAGGACTGAAGTGTGTAAGGGAGGAAGGGGAGGAGGGTAGTACAGAGTCACTTTGGGTGCAAATCCAGGATTCCAAGAATAGGAGTCTTAGAATGGGAGTGGTGTACAGGCCACCGTCTCAGATGGAGGAGTTAGACAGGGAACTAGCGGGACAGATCAGGAGGACCTGCGAGAAGGGTAGTGTGGTGATTGTGGGGGACTTCAACATGCCAGGAGTGGACTGGAGCACCCCAACAACCAGGAACAGAAGGGAGCAGGTACTGCTGGATACCTTCCAGGACAGCTTCCTGCTGCAAATGGTCAGTGAACCAACCAGGTTGGGGAATACCCTTGACCTTGTGCTGGCAAATGGGGACTTTGTGAGAGAACTTACAGTGGAGGAACCGCTGTCAGGGAGTGACCACCACTCAGTATGGCTCACATTGGATATGGGCAAGGAAGGAGTGGAATCTGGCACAAGAGTGCTGGACTTCAGGAGGGCTGACTTTGGGAGGATGGGGAAGTGGTAAAGGGTACCTGGCCAGAATTCAATCTAGTATGGATACTAACCAGAGATGGGAGCTCATAAGTTGGGGATAGTGGAGGCAACCAAACCTGCTGCAAAGCCCAGAGCAAGAAGGCTAGGGCTAAGAAACCCGAGCTGGTTGAGCAAGGAGGTCATGGAAAGGTAAGGAGGAAAAGAGCTGCCTTTAGGAAATACAAAGAAAACAGGGAGGGAGGGACAGAGAGGATGCAGCAGAATCGAAGGAGGTGACATGGCAGTAAGGGGCCAAAGCATCTACGGAACTCAGGCTGGCACAAGGCATTAAGAAGGGAAGAAGACTTCTTTAAGTACATCAGGAGAAAAGGAGCTGTAAGGACCACATAGTAAGGATTAGGAAGGAGGGGGTTGGGTGGAAGCAGGATGATGGTGGAAGCACTAAATGAGTACTTCTGCTCAGTATTTACTAAAGAGAAGAGGGGTGACACCCAAGATGGGTGAAATGGCAGACGGGGGGAAGTGGTGACAGATGGGGAAATCATGGAGGGCAGAGTTCGAGAGGGTTTGAAGGCACTGAGGGTGGACAAGGCACCAGGCCCAGATGGTATCCACCCCAGGGTACTGAAGGAGCTGGCAGAGGTCCTTGCAGGACCTTTGACAGAACCTATTTTGCCTCACTACATTCAGGTGTGTACCTCAGGACTGGAGGATGGCTCATGTGTGCCCTCCACAAGAGTGGCCCCAAGGATGAACCGAGAACTACAGACCAGTGAGCCTCACATCCATCGTGGGTAAGCTAATGGAGACTATCCTGAAGGAGGGGCTGGTGGCCTCTTAGAGGCCAAGGACTACAGGACAGCAGACAGCATGGCTTCATACGTGGCCGATCCTGCCAAACCAACCTGGTCGGGTTCTATGACTGGGTAACTAGGCAACTGGACGGGGACATGCAGTGGATGTCCTGTATCTGGACTTCAATAAGGCATTCGACTCAGTTCCACATGGAGGCTGGGAAGGAAGTTAGTAGGCACAGGGGCAGGTGCAATGCTGGTGAGATGGGTAGGAAACTGGCTGCAGGGAAGGCAACAGAGAGTGGTGGTGGGTGGGAGCTCTCACACCCAAGGGCAGTGACGGCGGTGTCCCACAGAGTGAGTGTTGGGACCAGTGTTGTTTGGGATATTCATTGCAGACATATCATGGGACATCAAGAGCAAGATCAGTCTGTTTGCTGATGATACCAAGGTAGGCGGGTGGTGGATGACCTAGGGGATGGCAGGGTTGCAGGATGATCTGGCAAGCTTGAAACCTGGTCAGACACCTGGCAACTGGGCTTTAATGCCAAAAGTGCAAGGTGATGCATTTTGGGATGAAGAACCCAAGGAGGACTTACCAGCTGGGGGAGTGCAGCTAGCCCAGACAGAGGAGGAGAAGGATCTGAGTGTGCTCATCACAGGTCAATGAACAACTCGGCACAGTGTAGGGAAGGCAGCTGCAAAGGCCAACAAAATGCTAGGTTGTATTGCAAGGGTATATCCTCAAGGAGGGAGGAGGTGATTCTGCCACTGTATGGGTCATTAGTTAGACCACACCTGGAGTACTGCGTGCAGTTCTGGCGTCCATGTATCGAAGAGGGACATTAAGTTACTGGAGGTGCAGCTAGAGGCGACAAAGATGATCAAGGGTCTGGGGACTTATCATATGAAAGGAGGTTGAAGGAGTTGAACATGTACTCACTGGAGGAGAGGAGAGACAGGGGGACATGTTGAAACCTTTAAATACATGAAAGGAATAAACAAGACAGGTACAGAGGGCTGTTCAAAGTAAGGGAGGGAGGGCCACCAGGGGCCATGATATGAGACTGGAGCGAGGGAAGGTTCAGGAGGAGATGAGAGACACTTTTTACAGAGAGGGTGGTGGCTGGGTGGAATGCGTTACCTGCAGAAGTGGTATGCAGTAGAACAGTGGACTGCTTCAAACGAGGATGGGACAGGACAAGGGGGAGGGTTAATGAAGGGGAAGGGTGGAAGGGAGGGGCAGCTGCAGAATAAGGGGTGCTAGCTGCACATTCGAGCAGACTTGATAGACCTCTAGGCCTTTATCTGCTGGCAAATTTCATATGTTCGTATGTTCGTATATAAACCAAAGAATAGAAGCACTCTGGATAGGGGGGTTGATACCAGTCCATTCACAGAAGAAAGGGTCCTGAAAGAATTCTTAAAACGGAAGGTGGACAAAGCAATGGGGCCTAACAGGATTCACCCCAGGATTCTAAAAGAACTAAGGGGAAAACAAGTGACACCACTGACTACCCTTTTTAACAAATCATGGGAGGATGGTGTGGTACCTGAGGACTGGAAGAGGGCAGATGTGATTCCCCTTCACAAAAGTGGGAGCAAGACAGAAGCAGGAAACTGCAGACCTGCTAGTTTGACCTCAGTGGTGGGGAAAATGATGGAATCACTTCTGAAAGAAAGAATTGTTGAGTACCTAGAGGTCAGTGGGGCACAGGACCCAAAGGCAGCATGGATTCACAGTGGGAAGGTCATGTCAGATGATTCTAATTGATTTGTTTGACTGGGTGACCAAAGTAGTAGACCAGGGAGGGGCTATGGACATGGCCTACCTAGACTTTAGCAAGGCATTTGACACAGTCCCACACAAAAGATTAATAAGTAGGTTAGCCAGACTTGGAGTGTGTCCCAGGGTTGTAACCTGGGTAAACATTGGCTGGACAACAGAACACAGAGGGTAATAGTAAATGGAGTCCACACCAAAGAAAGGGGAGTTACTAGTGTGGTACTGCAAGGTTCAGTACTGGGGCCAGTCCTCTTTAATGTCTTTATAAGTGGCATTGCAGAGGGACCAGAAGGGAAAGTATGCCTCTTTGCAGATGACACAAAGATCTAAAACAGGGTTGACACACAAGACTGAGTGGAAAGGATGAGAAGGGACTTAGCAAGGTTGGATGAATGGTCAAAAGTATGGCAGCTTAGATTCAATGTAATGAAGTGTAAAGTAATGCACCTGGGGAACAAAAACCCAGAGGAAGAGTACACAATGTGGGGGGGATATTCTAACAACAACAAAAATGAAAAGATACCTGGGGGTAGTCATATCAGATGCCTTAAAGGTGGGCAATCAAAGTGAGAAGGTAGTAAGAAGGACTGTGGGGATACTGGGATGGATAGGGAAAGGCATCACCAGTAGAAAACAGGAAGTTGTTATTCCTCTGTACAGACAGTTGGTGAGACCCCATCTGTAATACTTCATGCATTTCTGGAGACCTCATCTCTGCAAGGACATAGACAGGATGGAGGCAGTCCAGAAGAGAGCAACTAAAATGGTGCAGGGTCTGCACCAGAAGTCATGTGAAGAGAGACTAAAGGAGCTTAATATGTATACCCTTGAGGAAAGCGGGGGACATGATAGAAACACTTAGTACCTCAAGGGAATCAATAAAGTCCAAGAGGGTAGCATCTTTCAGAAAAAGAGATGTGCAAGAACAAGGGGCACAATTTGAGGATAGGGGGGATGGCTCAGGGGCAATGTAATGAAGTATTTGTTCACAGAGATGGTAGTGGATGCATGGAGCGTCCATCCTGAGAAGGTTGTGGGGTCAAAAACAGTGGAGGAATTCAAGCATGCATGGAACAGACATAAAGCAATTTTTGTGGGGTTAAGATGAAGTAGGCTGCTGGTTAACTAGGATCTGCAGTTTTTCCAGTAGGCAGGGAAATGGGCAAACTGGGTGGGCCAAGCAGTCCTTATCCACCATCAAAGTCTATGTTTCTATGATGATCTGACCAAATAGATGGATCGACCTTGAGATCTTATATCAAGACCGAATGAGAAGACTAGGTCCAAGGCATGGTTCTGCTTGTGAGTATCACTCATCTAGTTTTATGTGATAGCTTTCTTCACCACCACTAAGCACCACAGAGGGTGAGAGTACATGTGCGATCTCCCATGTATGGCCGCAAATGTATTTTCTCTATTTCCAGGCAACTGGGAAGGACAGAACCCTAGACATGTTATTGGACTCGCCATGACAGAATCATTATTTGAACAGGTCCAGCTCAGGTGTATAAATGTACCAACATTAGTCTTGTATTTAGGCACACATCTGAATTTTGGGTGTTTATTCTATAGGATAAAGAAAAGGTATAGTAAGCTGTCATTAAAATGTTATAGTGTATTTGCTGGCGTTTACTATTTTAGGAGCATAATATAGTTGCCCCAGTCCCATACTTCCATTTTATATCCCACATCTCCAGCACACATCTGTTGGACACCTAGCATAGAGTCCCTTTTTGAATTTTTAAGCATATTGTAAAACAAGGGTAGTAGCTTTGCCCGTTGGGGGTTAACATTGCTTCTTTGATGGAGGACCTCTCCAAAGGTAAATATTTATTTATTTAGTTTTTGTTTACCGGGTAGGTGCGCTAGCCAGCAGGTGACTATTTTCAGGCACGACCCAGGAGAGTACAATACATCATAACACATGGAAGCAACAATACAATTGAGGCAACAACCATACAAGTACATTCCAGACATATAGAGGCGGTTCCAGCTAGTCTAACATGATTTAGGCTATACTAAGCAGTGACCAGCAGGCCAAAAGCAAGGAGGTGTTTACAGGGGAGTGTTGGTACAGGTAAGGGGTAAGGAAGGGAGTATAGGGCCAAAAGGACTGCTTACGGCTTTACCATGGAATGTGTATGGAGACTGCTGGGTTTGTGGTTCCCCAGCCAGGCAGGATGATATGGAGTGACAGGGAAGGGTGCAGGCAACAGGAATAGCGGGAGAAGTAGTCGGCCAGTGCATATCGGGGGGGGGCATATATGGGAAACATATAGAGCACCCAGCAGCTAGAAAAGTCAGGAGGAGGGGTAGAAGGAGCCGTAACCCGAGGCTGGGCATGAGGGCCGGTGGCAGTCTCTGGCCTTGGACATCCCGCTGCAAATGGTAGACAAGAGAAGGGGAGGGAGGAGGTGAGGCCTTATTTTACCAACATCCATCTGTGGCAAGTTTGGGCAGTGCCCAGGTAGATGCAGAGGATAAGAGACGGGAGGAAGGGTGGAAGGAGCCGTAATCTGTCGGCCGTCAGCAGCCAGCCAGAGCAGCAGCAGGAGGAGGGTGCCCAGGGAAGTAAGAGAGGATGTCAGAGACTAGAGGGATGCCAGGTTCATGGTACCACTGTCAGGGAAGAAGAAAATGGAAGGGGTGGGTGGGGAGTAAAGGCGGCTTGAAATACGGCTTTAGTGGTAGGAGGCGGATAGGTGCAGCCGGGCTCATGGTTCCGAGGCTGGGCATAAGGGCCGGTGGCAGTCGCTGGCCATGGACATCTTGGTAATGGAGGATAAGTGAAGGGAGGGAGGAGGTGAGGCCTTACAGTACCAACATCCACCTGTGGCAAGTTTGGGCAGTGCCTAGGTAGCGCAGAGGATAAAACAAGTACAAGATACAACAGTAATGTAGGTAGTAGTAAGTAAGTGCATGCATTCATAAAACCTATACATAATTATAATTTAAGATAATGATAGGTGAGTTTGAGGAGAGGGTTGGATTTGGGGAGAGAACAAAAGGAGGTAGTATGGAAACCAGTAGCAGGGCGGGGAGTAGGGGCAGGAAGATTCAGGGATCAGGTAGGATCAAAGCAGGTGCATGAATCTGAAATGGCCAGGTAGTCTCAGCCCACGTTTGAAAGAGGGATGCGAGGGTGCTTGCCTGAGGTCCAGAGGAGCTGGTTCCATAACATAGGGGCTGCGTGTTGGAAGGAGCCGTTCCTTTATTGATGCGGCAGCAGGAATTTCAGCAGGTCTTTATCAGCAGATCTGAGCATGCGGTTTGGAATCGCAGGAAGAAGGAGCTCGCCAGTGCAGCAGGCTGACTTTGTCTCAGTATAGAATCATTTAGGCAGGCCAGGAAGTAGCTCCTGATGGCCGAGGAAAACCACCCAAGGTCCTCATATAGCTGGCAGTGATGAAGAGTCGTGGGG
Source organism: Neoceratodus forsteri (assembly GCA_016271365.2). Taxonomy (NCBI): domain Eukaryota; kingdom Metazoa; phylum Chordata; order Ceratodontiformes; family Ceratodontidae; genus Neoceratodus; species Neoceratodus forsteri. Next base: position 875,739,931 of record CM028131.1, on the reverse strand, counting down.
ATTGTGGGCGTATCGGCATATGTTATTGTATGTAACATCCCATTTGTGCAGCGCGGTTGTGGGCAGAGGTAAGTATAGGTGCACAGTAGGTGAAGCGTTGGTAGCAGGATCCCCTGGCTATGGCAAGTTTAGTGGAGGAGGTAAGCATATAGCTAGTTCTGTAGGCTGCCCTAACTTGCAGTTTACGTTTTGCAAGTGGCTTGGATATGAAGGTTTAAGTCAAGCAATTGATCTAGTAGGATGCCCAAGTAGCGAAGGCAACTATCTGCAGAGGATTTCCATTTAAATCAAGGATGCTCAGGGGAGTGGAACACCTTCGGATCTTTTGAGTGGTGCCGAGTAGCATGGCATTGGTTTTGGAGGAATTCAGAATGAGGCGTTGGGAGTTTAACCAATTCTGGACACTGGAGTAGGCTCTATTAAGCGAGGTGTTAATTTGCTCTACATTGGGTGAGCTGGCATAGATAACTAAGTCGTCTGCGTAGAGGAGCGAGGAACAGGCAGGTATTTCGTCTGGGAGGTTATTGATGAATAGAGTGAATAGAGAGGACCCAGAATGGAGCCTGGGGCACTCCAATGTTCGTTACCACAGTGGAGGAGATGGCTGAGTTGAATTTAACAGCCTGGGACCTGTTGGTCAGGTAGCTCCTGAACCATTCAAGTACAGGGGAGGAGCAGCCTATTTTCCTTAGGGAGGATAGGAGCAGGGGGTGGTCAACTAGGTCAAATGCCTTGGTTAGGTCTATAAAGACAGCCCCTGTGAGCTTTCCTTGATCCATACCAGTGAGGATGTCGGTGGTGATTTTGGCTAGAGCCGTCACAGTACTGTGGTTTCTTCTGAACCCATGTTGTGCATCATTGAGCTGCTTGGTAGTTTCGAGGAACTCCTGGATCTGTATGGCAACCAGTTTTTCAAGGATTTTGCTGAGTGGGGATAGTATTGCAATAGTCCTGTAATTAGAGATATCTATTTGTTCCCTTTTTTGAAGATAGGGGAGATCCTGGCCATTTTCCATAGTTCTGGGACTGCACCGCTGGTGAGGGACAAGGTGAAAATTCTTGCTAGTGGTTTAGAGATAAAGTGCGCTAGTTTTAAAGGCAAGGTTCAAGTTGGTCAGAGCCAGGACTGGTGTATTCCGATAATTTTTTTAGATGGTTCAGAACCTGAGAGCTGGTAATAGCTTTGAAATAGAGGAGGTGTGATATAGGTTTTGAGTCACTTGCGAAGGTGGCAGAGTCAGTAAGAGGCACAGTGTCAGCAGTGGAGGCAGCTGGTGGCAGAGCGCTGGTATAGGGGGAGAGGTCAGAGAACATGCTATTGAAAGCGTTTGCTATGGTGATGGGGTTATTGCAATGGGAGCCACCTATTTCCATGTCAGATGATGTAACTGATTGAGGTGTCCCCAGGAATGTTTTCATGTGGCCCAAAATTCTGGGGTCATGGGCTGAGTTCTTTAGCAGGTTCTGATAGTACGCACTTTTGCCAGCCTTATGTTCTTCCTGCAAGAATTTCTTTCTTGCCTGTAGTTTATGTAGTCCCTAGTCAATTGAGAGCTTTTGTAGGTTTTCCAGAGCTTGTCCCTGTATCTTAGTTGTTTTAGAAGATCTTTATGTAGCCATCTAGTTTGTTTTCCCCTGACTCTACGTGTGGTTTTTGGAGCATGCTTGTTTTGTACAGGGAGAAAATGCTGTAGAAATGTGTTCAGGGCAGCCTCTACATTCCCTGCACGGTATATATCCGACCAGTCAATGCTTGAGATGTCCTGGAGGAAGGAGTCTGTGTCCATGTTTGCAAAATTCGTAAAGGTGACCTGCCGAGGTGGGGGGGGGGTGGCTGCCCTGCGCGCCACTTGCAGTAGATAGGAGCATGATCAGTGATGGTATCTGCCAAGATCCCAGAGCAAGTCATATGTTCAGGTCTGTTTGTCAGGATCCAGTCAATAAGCATACCAGACTGTGGCCCAGACAGTCTAGTGTTTTCCGTGATTTGTTGATGAAAATTTAGGCCTTGCACTAGTGAAGCCAGGGAATTGTGAGAAGGACCTAGCCAGTTCAGGTTGACATCACCAAGGATGATAGCTTCATTTTGTTGATGCGTTTAGGGTGAGCTGGGTGCTTCCTGGAGCCCATTACTCCCCCAGAGGAGGGTTATAAATACAGATTATGTGAAGTTTTTAGAGCCAAGAGACAGGGGCGGTGCATTGATTGCTCGTGGTTTGGGGTTTGAGTCATTGATGATACTAACATCCAGGTAAGATTTGTGGTAGAGGGCAACTCCTCCACCCCTCTTTGACCCAGTCTGTCCCTCTGAATAAGTGGTAGCCAGGCATGGTGCACAAGGTATCAGGGTTCAGGTTTCAGCCAGGTCTCCGACAGGCACAATATGTCGGGATCGTACACTGAGCCATGCTTCTACTTCAGGCAGGTGATTTAAGAGACTTCTGATGTTCATATGCGATATGAAAATCCTTAGTTTTGCTGAGAGATCCTTTCGGGGAGCCCACTGCTGGGCGGGCCTGGATTCAGTTCAATATCCCAGAAAGTATTATCAGGAGTGATGCTAGGTACAAAGCGGTGTGCTAAGGAGGTCTGGAGCATTCTTGCATCTCCTCCATTTAATTCTGAGGAGGACAGAGCTCGATAAGTGCAGCCTTTGTGGAGAGCAGGTGTTCCCAGGAGGGTTTCGGTCTAAGGTCTGCAATCATGAGGTTGGAGAAACTGAAATCAGTGGCTGAGGAGGGTTCTGAGAGTCTCGGAGTGCACTGACAGAGAGACTTCGTTTATGCCCAAGGCTCACACATGAGCAGGGACAGATCAATTTCAGTGGTGTGCCTCCAGGGGGAGGATTTGCCCCATTGCCAAATGATGTAAAATAATCAAATCCACAGGAAAATAACCAGTAAACTGTTTGATCTATGGTAACAAGACAAAGGATGTGATAAATTCCTGGAACACTGGCCTGGGGCATATGCAGGAAGTTAAAACCCTTTGTCAGTGTCTTCCCTTTGTTTAAATAGTTGTGAATGGTTCTCAAAGACATACAGTTCCCTTTAGCAACAAGGTAGACGGAAATGTGGATTCAGTTTGCATTCCCCAGGTCAGAGCTTGTAGAATTTCTTAGCTGTACTTACTTTGATTGTGATGGCTTCCAAAAAAGTTGATTTATCATGAGAATCCCAATATCTGTTGGTGATGTTTTCCAGTTTCTTAGTCCAGGAAACTTTCATAGATCACATATCCAAGAATGGTCTAGTTCCTCCATATATTCCCTCCCATCACAATCCTCTGCTTCACAGTTTAACCCCACAGCATCTGAAGGACCCCCAAACTTAACCAACCCCTTCTATTTCAGGGAAGTGTCTAGGCATCAGGTCCTAAAGCTGCTCAGGTCACTCTCTGAAAACACCAGTACTGGCTCAGATGGCCTAGAACCAAGACTACTAAAAATGGCTTCTTACTACATCTCTGGCTCCCTGGCACACATCTTCACCCTATCTCTCTCCAATGGCATTGTCCCTGAAGTCTGGAAGGCAGCCAGAGTCACTCTTGTATTTAAGAAAGGCAGTAAAATGACATATCAAATTACCAGCCTATTGCTATTTTGTCTGTTCTGAATAAAATCCTGGAAAAGTAGTATCCATGCAAATCACTGAATACCTTGAGAAATTCAATTTACTAAGCTCAGCACAACATGGTTTTAGAAAGCATCACAGCACCATGACAGCACTTGCAAAATTCACTTCAGATATTTTACCAATATGGATAGAGAAAGTTAACAGGGGCAGTCTTCATTGACTTAACCAAAGCTTTCGATCTGGTTGACCATTCTTTGCTACTATCCGCCCTCAGTACCTTGGGCTTCTCTCCCCAGTCACTACCTGGTTCAAAAGCTACCTCTCCAACAGAACAAAGCTGTTAAGTTTAATTCATCCATGTCAGACAGTGCTGTTATCAACATTGGGGTCCCTCAGGGGTCTATACTTGGCCCTCTTCTATTCTCATTATTCATCAATAAACTTCCTGAGTCTGGTCACCACAGGTCACTCACTTCTTTATGCGGATGACCTGGTAATTTATTATCACTCTGATAAGGTCCTGGATCTAAATGCCTCACTGCAGATTTTACGTGCTGTACAACACTGGTTGAACTCTCACGCCTGGTTTTAAATACAAATAAAACAAAAGTTATGATGTTTGGCTCCAATCACAAGCTTAGATCTGTCCTCTGACCATCTCTGTCTCTGATATCGATGGGGACCCTATAGAAACTGTCACTTCCTTCGTTACCTTGGCATCCACCTGGATCAAACCTTGGACCTGAAAGCACATATACAGGAAACCTGCAAGTCAATTAACTGCAAATTGGGGGCTGCCTATAGAACCAAATACCTGCTCACCCCTGCTGCTAAATTGGCGATAGCCAGAAGCATTCTATTGCCAACCCTTACATATGGGTGTCCCATCCTGTCCTTGGCCACCAAATCTTCACTGCAACTATGGGATACTACCTTCAATAATGTGTGCAGGTATGCAACCAAAGCACCTCGGCTGCAGCATCATTGTCTCTTACATCAGGACCTTGGTTGGCTCTCTCCTTCCTCTACCAGGCAGTACTACTTGTACAATTTAGTTGATTCCATCTAAGGGCGTCCAAGCCTGCTATCCTGTCTGATCTCCTCAGGCGGCCATTCCCACAAGGAATCTTAGATCGGCTGATCAGATCTTACTATTCATCCCTTTGTCAGACTAAAAGGGCATGGGCTCCTTCCATCATGCTGCCCCCACCTATGGAACCTACTACCTCAGGATCTAAGAGATGTCTCCACTCATGTGACTTTTTAGGAGCAAACTCAGGACTTTCCTCACTACTATGGACAAATGTGTTTGCTTTGACCCTACCTGATCCGTTGCATTTGTACTGTTTCCTCATTGCTAGCACTTTTGCCTGTCCAAATGGGTGTTCTATACTGTGCCTTATAATTAATGTTTTATTTTGTGCCTTGTAATTAATGTTGCCTTAACCTGTTTCTTTATAAGCCTAATGTTAGCTGTTGACAATTGTAAGTCGCTATTCTACTCCATGACATTCTTATCTTCACTTCACAGCCTCCCTCACTTAACCCCACTGCTCTCTTCTCCCCTTCTTCTGTTATATCCTCTTCCCTTTTGCCTCCCCACCAAACTCACCTTTACCTGTTCCTACCTCATCCATGCCCCTCCTTAGTCCCCCACCCTCCTGGCTGTGCTTAGTCACCTCGCTCCACCTACTACCGCCTACTTCCACCATCTACCGACCCCCCCTTCCCTGCCCTGCCGTCTCTTGGTTCCACTGGCTCGGCTTGACTTTGACACTTTTGCCACTATTGCCGTAACTCCTCCGCCTCTATCCCCCTCTCACCGGCATCCTCACTCTCGCTCTGCCGTCTATCGGTTCCACCAGACCGGCTGTATTTTCCTACCTCCTACCGCTGTTGCCATCTACTGCCGCTCCCCCCCCCACCCTCTCTTCACCTGCCGTCTTTTAGCTCCATAGGCCCGACGCAGGTTGGTACCTCACCCGCTGTTGCGTATCTGACGGCACCTCCTTTCCACTTAATCTCTCCCTCCGGCCCTTTGCCAGTTTTCCTTCCTTGTGTCTTTTCTACTGATGCCTATCCTCTCTTATTTTCTGCCTTCTACTATTCACATTTTGAGTATGTTCCACGATCAAGTGCTAAAGTATATTTTGTTTACTAATGTATGTTACATTGCCATATGTATTTCTCTCTGCATTTTTTGTACTCGTTGTCTTAATAATCTGGCTGTACTCTTTGTGTATTGTAATTGTACCTCCCGGGTCGTGCCTGAAAACAGTCACTTGCTGACTAGCGCACTTACCCGGTTAACAAAAACTAAATAAATAAAATAAATAGACTGCCCCATAACATCCCCAATCTGCTGCAAACCTTAAAGTAGGTAAAGAAGTCCAAAACCTTCAATGTTTGGTTAAATCTGAGCTGCTGGAACCTGATCAGGACTCCTTCTTACAGTGCTAACAGTGTATATATGATAATATTGTGCCAGTCCTTCAACACTCCTACAACAGGCACAGGAGTTGGGGTGTAAACCAATAAACCTGGGATCATATTTATCACAGATGATAGACTTTAACAGTACCCTATTGTCCTATTACTACTAAGCCAGTCAAGCTGTGGTTCTGGTGAATGGGTCTGGCAATTTTTTATTATTCTCTGTCTTAACTGGGGGAAGAAGGTTCTGAGCCAGACATTCATCAAGAGTTTCTACTTCCAGCTTCACCTATGCAAAACAAAGGGTGCCCCTATTACAGTTTCCCAGAAAGAAAAACTGAGCTGCAAGATAGTAGAGACAGATGTCTGAGAGCCCCAGACCTCTCCTGCTAGTGTGCTAGATCAGGATTTCCCCTTTGATGCATGCCCTTCTCCATAGAAAGGACAAGTGGGTACCCCAAGACTCATAAAGAGCTACAGAGGAATGTGTACTGGAAGAGCCTAGAAAATGTACAACATTTTAGGCAGTAGACACATTTTCACAGAATTCACTTGATGTATTAAGCTCAGTGGAATGGCTCGTCATCTTATAATTGTCAGTGATGTCCTGTATTACTAAATTTAAAGTTTGTACATGCTCAGACCATAAAATGTTATTGGCCTAGGCTTTCTGTAACAGTAAATTATTATTTTTTTAAATTTAATATACAGTATGAGTGTTTTTCTAATTTTCTTTATTCTTTACAAGACATATGTGAAAACAGGCATTTATGCTCACTGCCATTTTTCCAGTACAGAAATGAAATGAAATGAAATTAAAATCAATGCCCCAGACAAGAGAAAGCTTCTTTGTGAGGTGGATCCACAAATATTTAAACTGGGTCTTTGGTGGAAGTGAGATCCCTGCAACTTGTACTGCTTCAATCTTGCCAATACCCATAGGGAGTCACTCATATTTGCCCATTAATTTTGTGATCAGAAATAGGACTGTACTCAAAGACAGAAGTATGGGTCTTGGGCAGGAATAACAGACTCAAGATCACACAAATATAGCTGTATATTGTCTGGGCACAGCAACATTATGTGTTTCTCACCCCCTGATAAGCTCATTCACTGATGGATGGTCCTGAATGGCCATCACCAGTGACTCTATTGTAAGCACATAAAGGAGAGGAGAGAAGGTTTCCCTGGCAAATTCCCTGGGAGAGGGAAAATGAAGACAACAGCACCTTGGTGGTCAGTGCTTGCACCTGATGCACTTATTTTTATGCATATCAGCAATCCAGAAGCATATTTGGGAGCCTAGATCAAATCTTTGAAGGGTAGCAAACATGAAGGCCCACTCAACATGGTCAAAGGCCTTCTTAGCATTTAGGGTTAGTAGACTAGATCAAGTGCACTTCTTCCCCACTTATCTCCATTTGATTTTGACAGTTCTTCTAATGGTGTTCCTGGCATGCCTTCCCTTCATAAATCCTGCCTGGTCTGGGTGGATGTACCTGACCCCTGACCTAGCATCCCTCTCCCTCTCCCTCCCTGCCCTGTTGTTTGGTGCTCCTTCCAGCTCAAAGTCCCCTCTGGCTTAAAGCAACTTTATTTGCACACCCTAGGGCCCAGTCAGAGTGGCTTTAATCTGCTACTAATATATATTCACATGTGGAAATGTACTGCACTGGTACCTTACTATATTGTACTTGCATCAATTTTTCTTGAACCTTTTCACAGTGTGAGTGGTATTAATCTGCTCCTAATGTGGTGTTTACACCTGGTAATGTATTGCATTTGTACCTTATTGTATTGTCCTTGCACCTTGTATTTTGGGATGTGCTCTTCTACCTGCCTGAATATTGTGACTGTTCAACTGTAAAGTATTTTTTGTCTTTTTATATTTTATGTTTTTTATCACTTTCACACCTTACTGTATTTGATTTACTCTTGCACTGTTTATTGTCTACCCACCCACCAGAACGCACCTGTATACAAGCTGTTAACAGCTCAGTATGTCTTTTCTGGCAAAATTCTTAAGTGAATACTGTACATAAATAAATAATACGCTCAGGTACAACTTCCTCAAGCTTGCCTGAGATCAATGTGGTTATGGCCTTATAGTTTGAATTAAGTATTGATTGTGTCATAGGAGTGGCAAAGAAGGGGACCCTTGTCCAGGAGCACTGAGATTGTTGACAGATTTAATGAGGGGACACAGAACCACTGGCAAGGGCTTCCATAATTAAACTGAGCAGGGGTTCATGGAGCATCATCTAGAAACATTTGAAAAACTCCTCATGGGATGCTATCATGACCTCTGGCTTTTCCTGGAGTTAAAAAGTAGATTGCATGCCTCCTCTCCTCCTCACCCAATTCTTGTGCAACTGCCACCTCCTCTGATTAGAGAGAGTGGGCAGGGTCATGATATCTAAAAAAGAACAAGGGTCATGTGTACTCAGAAGAATTTCTGTTGTATACAAAGTATGGTAAAAGGCTTAAAAAAATCCTCTATTTTCCTTTGGTCTGCTGTAGTCTGTCACTCAGGGGCCAGAATGAAATATATGATCCACTTAGCCTCATGCTCACTCAACTGCAATGCCAACAGTATACAGCCTTTGTTCCCTTCAAAATAGGGTCTTGACTGAGTTAGAAGAATGCATCTCTCTAGCCTCTATGTTGTGAAAATGTTGACGGTCACCAGATCTCTGTAAACCACTTTGTCTAGAATACGATCAGTTTCAAATTGGTGTATCTTGGCATCCAGGTTACATATTGTGCCTCGTTTATTCTTCTTTTTATGGACAGAGAAGGAGACTGCAACCCCCATAATGTATGCTTTTAACGGTTCCTATTGAGCCCCATGAGAGGTGTCCATGGGGTGGTTTTTAGCCAAGATGACCTGCAAGTCCTTCACCATGTATTTCCTAAACTGTTCATCTACCAGAAGTCAGGGGTCTATGTTCCAGACAGAGGAGGTGGGGGAACATGAGTGTTCATGTAAAGTCAGGCTCAAGGGCACATTTATTTTATTTTACTGAATTTTGTTGACCCGATAAGCCCACTGGGCCTAGAAGTCCCTTTTTCAGGGGCGACTGGGGAGGGGATGCAGATGGTAAGCAACTGAAATTGAACCAGATTAAGCTGTTAGTGGTATTTTTAGAGAATGGGAGAAATGTGGCCAGGACACATGATTTGAGTATGTGATCGGGCCATACTCTACTTCCTCCATGGGGTCTACAACTGCACTGTATTGAAAGGCTACATCTATTTGGGTATACTCCCCATGCACTTGTTAATTGAATGAGTATTCCCATCTCTATGGGTGCTTAAGTTTCCATACCTCCTGAAGCTGACACTCCCCAGCCATACTGGGCAGTACCTCTGAGCTATGGGGGAGGTCTAGTGGGCTGAACTGATTTGTTAAGGATTGCATCAAGGGGCTATTCAACATATTATTTAAAGTCCAATAAAGTAGTCAGATTTACTGACAAGTGATGATAAAAGTCAGGGCAATCAAAATTTGGCCTGTGCACACAAACCAGTCTGTCAGGTCTTTCAACCCCGCTCATGCCTCTAAGACCACAATGTGGCCCTGGAGATCAGCCTGCCTATGATTTACCTGAAACTCAAGGCCAGGGCAAAACCAGATAGAGATGCCCCTCACCATAGATGTGAAACACGCCAACTCCAGTGTGTCTTCCAAGCAAGTCCCCAGCTTTGCCACCTTTCTTCTCCATCATATGTGTCTCCTGAGGAAGAGTATATCCCTGTTTGCATTCCTCACATGTGGCCATTCAAGCTTTCTTATTTGAAACTGTTTTAAATCCTTTAACATTCCACAAAATTAATTTCAACTCTTCCATCATTGATTACCTATACATATTATCTGAGGTGCTCGCCCTCCAATCTCTGCCCCAAAGTGACCATCAAAACTCAGCTCACTACTGCCTGTGTTGCCTAGTATTAAAGAGCAGTGCATTTTTTTTTAACATACTGTAACTCACAACACTCCCTCTACCCCCAATTCCCCACCTTCCCACTGCAAAGTTCCCAGTTGCCCCTAACATAACACAGAATCCACCCCACAGCCCCCATAGTCCCAGTACAATACAACAAACTATTATCACCTGGAAATACCAGATAAATATCCTACTCTCCTTCCTCTCCCATCCCCACTCAAAGCTCCAATAAGCTTTCAGTCCCCAAACTAGTTGGTGGAAATCTGGTGTGTCTTCATCCACCTTACTGACTCGTGAACATTAACCAAATACTGCAAAAATCTTAATAACTAGTTACAGAGAAATACAGTTTAACAAAGCACAACTGGTGCTTAACTTAGCATCTAGGGTTAATTCATTGTTGCAAAAAGGAGTGAATTATAATCTTTGATGACCTCTCTTGTAGCCCAGCACTATATATAGTCCAACAGTTAAACTAGATTAAAGAAACTAAAGCTAAGTGCACAAGGTCCGATGAGGCCATAGAGCTCCAAGAATTCTTACGCTGCATCTTGTCGAATCAACAAATGGTGGCAAGAACAAGAGAATAAGCAAGTGAACAAAAAGAGAAAGTTTTATCACCAAACTGCCATTTTAGCCACTAATGGTGTTGTGCAAAAAGCAGCAGTTACTGTATGTTGTCTAGTTCACAGATGTTCATGGAGTAATGACTGCAAGGTGTAAGGGGTGTGGCTTTGCCATGGGGTGGGGGCATCAGGAAATGAAAACATGGGCTCAGGCCCAGAAGTACAATGCTTATAATGGAGTGACTGTGCAGCTACAACCCACCAAACACCACAGCCTGCTCTGCTCCCTCCCTCCTCCCTCCCTCACTCAGCCACCGTATGGATGCTGGGGTTCTTTAAAATATATTATGAAATGGGTATTAAGAATCTCAGCTCCTGATTGGTCAAGAGCTGCTTTTAGCCTTGCCATTTTGCCAGGAGAATGGCTCATATGAAAGTCACTCCTGGAAAAATGGACAGTGAACCTAACAAATATCCCTACACTTGCCTCAACTACCCACAACAAGCATAGACCAGAAATTATCATGATAAAACAGAACACAGCCATGATTTTTTTATTTTTTTTAATTTTTATTAACTCTCTTTTCTACTCCAATCACTGTCCCAGGAGCCTCTCTCGGGCATTCAACCTTGCTCCTGCCCTGCCTGAAGTCCCCTTCAACTATACCTTCCTCTCCCCACCCCACTTCACAGCTGGCACCCCAAGCTTAATCCTTCCAGAGTGGGACCGCCCCTACTACCTTGGGTGCTCTCACACACATAGACTCCAGCTGTAGACATGGGTCCTTGGCAGAGGATCTGCGAAGGTTGGCAGAGTCGGACTCTGTCATGGGCATGTGGGACTGGTACCGTCACCTACCCCTGGAACTGGGTTTTTTTGGTTTCTCCCTGCTCCCCCCTCCCTTGCATGGGAACCCCTGACGTCAAATGCATAGCAACCCTGCCAACGTCAGCCATGCTAATGTGTGCTGTCTGTGCACTGCAGTACCCCCAATCTCCACCGGGAGCTGCTGGTGCTCAGGACAAACCCCAGCCCACACCCAGGAGAGGAGAACTGTCCATCGAATGCTCAATCCTCTCCCTCCCCTGCCAACCCCTGACGACCCAGGCTCGTTCCCGGACACAGGTTGCCGGCATGGCGTGAGGTGTGGCATCCAGTGCCTCAACCCTCACCGCCACCAGGCTGGCAGAACACACCATGATATTATGCTATCCTTCATGGTATGCCAATGGAAGAGCAAAACCCCATAGACAAAATCCTCCACAGCAACATTTTCGACAAGTTTTGAAAATGGCACTGTGTGAGACCCGCCAGCAAAATTTCTCCCATTCATCAGGTTTCAGCCTACCTTCGAGTTAACTCTGACTTAGAGTTAACAATTGATAGAAGGAGGGTGTAGGGGGCTGCATCTCCCGATAGAAACATGGACCAGTGTCTGACAGGTGAAATTTCACCTGTCACCATCGGGGATCTCTCTGTGCCGAACATCGACAACAATGTTGTTGCATCAGAATAGGTAAACAATCCTTCATATGGCAATTAAAAAAAAACCTTGCCTTTTCTTAGCTGTCAAATGCAGCAAAAACTAAAATGTCAACATATCACTCAGCTCCCAATGCCACTTGATTGTGACCATTACTAACAGGACAGCTCACTGTCAGTGAGTGTAGCTGCTGCACTCCCTGCCATTCTACCATTTCCAGCTGGTTACTGTCCCAATGAGTCGAGGCTTCTTCAGTGGCCAGTCACCTGTTGCCATGCTGTAATGAGTGCCACATCGCCTTGGCCTTCTCATTCACTTTGTGTCACTCCCTCTCTTGCAGGCTGCTCATCTCTCTCTCTCTCTCTCTCTCTCTCTCTCTCTCTCTCTCTCTCTCTCTGTCTCTCCATCAAAGAAACTGTGCTCACTCAAGAGTGGTAAAGCAACCACTGTAATTTAAAAAATAATGAAAAAAGAACACTGAAACCTCAATAATGGACAAATGAGAGCAGGCCGGGGGGAAGTTATCACATTCGACCTTCTCATTGAAGTCACGCTCACAATATTGCCCTTCCTATCCTCAGTGTTGCTGCCCATATTTTCTCATACATACATTTAAAGAGCATTGGTGCCACATACTGGAGTAAAAGCTACAGAACAAGAACACCATACAGAACTAAGGACACTACTTTTCTCTTTCTTGCAATTTATTGCTGATTTTTGTAGTTGTTTTAACAATTTAAGAACACAGATACAGTTTTTTTTTTATTTTAATTTATTAGTACTGATAGACACATTTCATAATCACAATAAGGCACTCCAGGGGTGCGTTACTGTGGGATAATGGCCTTTCTCAGGTAGTGGAAGCACTCGGCTTCACTTCTTTCTTCAACCTACCCAAGGCGGGCCATTATCCCAAGATAACACAAGCCCCTGTTGTGTCTTATTGCTGAATTAAAGAATAACAATAGCTAATGAAGAAATGATTTCAATGTACCAGACATACATGGGAAGAATGATCACATTTCAGACAAGATCAAAGTTGTAAAATGCAGGCTCTTTAATGAACTAGATGGGAGAGGTCAGGAGCTTCAATGCTACACATCCAGCCTTCACATTGACTTGGCCATGCCACTGTACTGCAAACTTCTGTGCAATAAAAGTAAACTTTTTTATGAAATATTGTATCTATAAATTACAGCAAGTTAATCTTAAAAGACAAGTTCTGTAAATATATATTTAATTTACCATCCTGATGAGGAAATACATTAGAGTATAAGTACCATTATTTGGGATAATTATTGATTGCTTACCAGATAAGCTAACTAGTACATGTTCAGAAAACCTGTTCCAGTCTTTTAACGTAAGCCAGGTGATAGGTGGCACTGTAGATAAGCCAGACTACCTAGTTAACCATGTGACCTCTGGGAGGAACTACCCAGAGGAACTTACTGTTAACAAAGTAGCTGCCACCTTACCGTCTACCTTTGTGCAGCATGGTTCTTAGCAGCATGCACAACATGGTGTCAGAAGTGAACAGAACCAGACCCCATCTGTAATCCTGAGCACTCGAAAAGTTCATCATCAGGAAGTCAGTAGATACCTGCACGAGCATGTTGCAGTGGGTTTTATTATTTGTGTTTTGAAAACAGCTAGAGTCTATGATCACAGATAGAGCATAGTCTAGCGTGAAAGCCTAGCCACTGACAGAAAGAATGAGAGAGCCAGACAACCAGCCTACTGCCAGAATCAAAAGCAACACAGCAGAGAAACAACACCAGACAGAAAAAGCAGATGCAGGAGCAGAACTAAAGCCCACCCAACTGGTAAGGCTGCTCCTTTACTTTTCTCATCAGCTGTAGTACCATGGTGAGAGTGCAGTAAATTCACCTTGGGTTCTCCCTTCCTGTCTCCCAGAAGTCAGCTGGGAGCTGGAGATGCAGAAAAGCTAGGCTATTTAAAAGAAAAACGTAAAGAGTGTAAAGAGAATGTGAACCTGAACTGGGCTGAAGCAGTCATGCAAAATGAAAGTGTTTGGAGAACTGAGAAATTTAAAGAGACAGTCACCAATTTTGCTCAGGTGTACAATATAACCTAAAGTGACTTTGTTCAGTGTAATTCTGTGACTCAGCAATGGTAACACCATCAATTTATCAGATCCAGCCATCTGAGCCTTTTGATTTCTGCCAACCCAGATGACTTTCCAAAATGGCTCAGATTCTTCAAGAGGTTTCATCAAGCAAGCAGCCTACTAGCATCAGCAGTGGAGAATCATAAAACACACTGATCTACTGCATGGGGAACAAAGCAAACAACATCATCAAGGGGATGATGTTAACAGACACTGAAAAGAAAAACTATAATGTGGTCCAGTGAAGATTAAGCACATATTTGGGACACAGCTATGTTGTTTATGAAAGGTCTAAATTTAACGTATGCAGACAAGAAGCAGGAGAACCTGTCAGTGACTTCATTACAGCATTGTATGCCCTAGCTAAGCACTGTAACTCTGGAGACATATAAGAGGAACTGATCCTGGACCAGATTGTTGTGAGGCTCTGAGACTGAAGATTGGCCAAACACAAGCAGCTTGACAATGGCCTCACATTAGAGGAGGCAGTCACAATCACCTGACACAGCAAGGTCATATGAAAACAACAGTCAGACCTCTGGCCAGGAGTAGGCTGAGGTGGCAACACAAAGCACCCGATAAGTGCTCTTCATGTAGGGCAGACACTTTTTACATTGGGAGAAGTCTTGAATACTCCTATCCATCTCTAAAAGTGATGAAGGATCAGTAGTGTAAAAAGGACACCCCACAAGGAAAAGGACATGCAGACACCATGCGGGATGTGGAAGAACGTGTCATCACACCCAAGAGCCCAGTGTCCAGCAAACAGTGGTACCTGTCATGCATGACATAAGTGAGGTCATTTTGGAGTGTAGATCAGTCAAAAGCAAAACTGCAAGAAGTCCAAGAACTGTCAAAGTATGACACACAACATGCCGTTTTGGGATAAGGTCAGGTCCAAGGTACTAGCTGGAAAATGACAGTTCTTATCAACAAGATGCCAACAAAGTACAATATAGCCATGGAGGCAGATATGACAGCTGTGCTAGAAATGTTTTACAAGAAAATGTGGGGCAAAACACTGTACACCTTTGATTCCCACAAGTAAAGTCCTGATGGGGCCAGGATGACACACCCTGGATGTGTGTGGGAGTGTTCAGTGTCAATGTAACTAAAGGTAGAAATGCAAGTCAAGAGGACATTTATGTTTTGAAGAACTTGCACACATTGCTGCTAGGCAGACAAGCAAAGTAGAAACTTCATATTCCTCCTAGTCTCCATAGTGTGGAACAAAGCAGGTGTAGAAGGAATTTCCAAAATTATTCAGTGGCCTAGTAGAACTCAAAGAGGAATTCTGTTTTCAGTTTATACCAGGAGCCATACCATTTTCACTGACAGCATTCAGAAGGTTCCCAGTTTCACTGATGCACAAAGTGAAAGATGAATTTTTGATAACTGAAAATCTGGGAGTGATCACCAAGTTTGAGGGACCCACAGATTGGTGTCCTGCAATGGTTGTGGTCTTGAAGCCAGATGGCATCATAAGGATGTGTGTTGACCTATCCAAGATGAATGAGTCATTCATACTGTAGTGGAGCACATGCTGAAGATGCGGGGAGAAGAAATTCTCTTCCCCAGCTTGATGCCAATAAAAGATTTTGAGAGATCTGTCAGCAGTATCAGAGAAACTGAGCACCTTCATGACACCATTTGGACAGCATAGCTTTTGAAGATTATATTATGGCATCTCATTCTCCTATGAACACTTCAACACAAAATGTGTTGAGTCCTTGAAGGCTTGAAGGGGGCAATGTGCCACATGGATGATATCTTTGTCTTCAGTCACACAAGAGAAGAACACAACCAGAAAGTCTATGCAGTCCTAAGAAAGGTCCAGAGTGCAAAGCTGTCACTGAATGCAAAGAAATATCAAATCAAATCAAATCAAATTTATTTAAAAAGACGCCCAATCCCGAAGGCTCTGGGCGCCACACAAAATCTGTACAGTGTGTCATACTGTATATATTTCAATTACAATATCATACAAATATAAAATATATAAACTCAGTCAACAAATGCCTGCATGAATAAAAAAGTCTTTAGACGACTCTTAAAGGCCTCTATAGTGGAGCCTCTCTCACTACAACTGGCAATGAGTTCCAGAAAGCGGGCAGCAACTCCAAGCGGCGATACCCTGCAGATTTTAACCTTGCTCTCGGAACTTTGAGAGGCCCCACAAGAGGCGGAGATCTCGGACAGAGGTGTATGGTACCAGGAGATCAGAAAGGTAACCAGGGCCCTGACCATGTAGGGTCTTATAGGTGAAAAACCCACCTTGAACAAAACTCGCCACCTGACAGGCAGCCAGTGCAATTCACGCAATACTGGAGTAATATGACAAAACTTACTCTGCCCGGTCAAAAGCCGGGCAGCAGCATTGCACTAGCTGCAGTCTGCGAGAAGTTCAGAGACCCGAGATAGAGTGCATTACAGTAGTCAAGTCTAGAGGTAACTAAGGCATGTACCAAGGTAGGGAGGTCAGAGCGGAACAAGGGAAAATCCTGGCGATATTTCTAAGATGGAAAAAACAGGAGCGAACCACGGAGGATATTTGGACCTCCATGGACAAGTTCCTGTCAAAGATCACACCAAGATTTCGCACCATGGGAGGCCATCAATGACACCGCTCCTAGCACAATGCCAGTCACAGAATCAGAGGCCATCCCATCACGAGCTCTGTTTGACTCCACTACCAATACCTCAGTCTTATTGGGGTTCAGTCGCAGCCAGCTGGAAGACATCCAGTCATTTATCTCAGCCAGACAGGTGTTCACACATCCACTGCATTTGATGTTCCTGGGGCAAAGAGATAGGTATAGCTGAGTATCATCTGCATAGCAATGAAAACTCAAGCCATACCTCCTAATGATCCTCCAGGGGCAGCATGTACACTACGAACAACATTGGGGCCAATACGAACCTGGGGACTCCACAGAAAAGGAGGCAGGGTGCCGATGAAAATTACCCATCACAACCCGCTGTCTCCTGTTAGTGAAATGACTCAAACCATTTGATAACAATACCGGTGAGTCCGCATAACTCCCTCAGGCGGAAAAGCAGCACACAATGGTCCACAGTATCAAATGCTGAGAGAGATCAAGGAGAACAAGAATTGTCTTGTCACCCGATCTCTAGCCCTGAAAGGTCATTTGCACCAGACTAATGCAGTTTCCGTGCTATGTCTGGCCGAAGGCTGACTGGAAAGGATCATATAACTCGTGAGTCATGGATGTTCTCCCAACTGAAGTGATACCACCTTCTCTACAACCTTTCCCAGAAATGGAAGATTGGAGATAGGGACGGTAATTGCCTAATCTCCGGGTCGAAGCTTTTTTTAAAGGGGTCTCACCAGAGCCTCCTTCAAGGCATCTGGAAAGACACCCTGACTCAAGGAGCACCGGACAATCAGGGCAAACACCGGGCCAACAGTGTCAATGCACCTCATCAAGAAGCGTTGGCACGGGATCCAGTTCGCAAAAGGTATACTTCAGATTGGCCACTATCTCAATGACCTCACGATCCTCCACTGGCCTAAACTCTCCCCAACCAGAGAGAGTGCTCTCGAAAACAACTGGCGACTACTGACAGCAATGATATTACTGGCTGAGAGACCTCCCTCGGATCGCAGACACCCTGTCCGAAAAAACTGAGCAAATTCCTCACAATCCTCATTTGAGGAAGCTCTTCGGGCTGGAGACAAGATGGATGAAGAGTCTATCAACAGTCCGGAAGAGTGAGGCTGGTCGGCTTCTCCGGCAGCAATCTCCGGACAAAAATATTGCCTTCTTTTGGTTGTTGCCTCCTGATATGCAGAATAATGTGCACACAGGACCAGTTTGTCAGCCCCAGGCAGATTTCCTCCAGCGGCTCTAATCTCCGACCCAGCTTCTTCATCTCCCTGAGATCGCCATCATACCAAAAGCGATCTCAGTATGGAATTCTGGGTCATACGGTCAGGTGCGAGGGAGTCGATGGCGCCAGATAACACCGTGATTATAGGCGCCGACCCGGCATCAACGGCTCCAATGCATACATCACCCACCTTTGATAAATCAGCTGCCAGAAACCATCAGGGGTAAGATCTTTTAGCGGGCGACAGCGAAATATCTCAGAAGGGGAAAAATTTATGACGGGAGCACTGAACTTAAACTTCACCGTGCAATGATCAGACCAGGCTACTCGGTCAATAGCAAGATCAACGATCTTAAGTCCCAGTGAGAACACCAGGTCCAATGTGTGGCCGTCCTGATGAGTAGGCACCCCGACAGTCTGCTCCAGTCCCAAAAGGGACATACTCTGCAGTAACTCATCGGCGTACCTATGACTTCTATCTTCGGCCCAAACATTGAAGTCCCCAAGAAAAATACATCTTGGGGAATCCAATGTTTTGTCGACAACAAACTCGGTGAATTCCTGCAGGAACCCCCCCATCAAACCTGAAGGACGGTAGATGAGGAGGATCCTGCAGCCCACACCAAGTCCTCCACGAATGGCCACACACTCAAATGAACCCGGGGTTCCCACCGGGTGCACGGTGAAGTCAAGATTAGATTTAAAACAGATAGCTACACTGCCTCCCCTTCGATTTCCTCTGGGGCAGTGCACCACAGTATATCCTGGGGGAACTGCAGCCTCAAAAACAGGGCCAGCATCATCTCCCACCCAGGTCTCTGTGATGCACGCCAGGTCGACCGATGAAACAAGAGCGGCAATAATAGCCGTCTTGTTTCTGATCGACCTGGCATTGCATAGCACTGCCGTCAGAGGTATAGAAGGTGATGCAGCCCTAACGGTCACCTGGCCACGAGGACTGGTGGCCACCCTGGAAATAGGCACCAACCACGTCTGACTTCTCCTAGATGCTCTATTTATTCCAGGGCGTCTCCTGGACTTAACCACCTCAATTCTTTGATCAACCCGCTCCTGGTCATCCCACAGTGAATACGCAGAACAATCCCCCCCAATCCCCACTTCCCTGCAGCGTCTGATAGTGATATCAGATACAGGGAAGGGGAAGAAAGGACGTAATGCATACAAATCAAGTAGCCCCATAAACAATCCTAGGCCCCAAGACTGTCCAATAGAATTCCTACACATAACTAATTAAAAAGCCAAAATGGCATATACAGACTCATACAGCAATACACATAGGTACTCTACTTTATAGTAAAACTACTTGACATATATAACAACTAATTACAACCTCTCATCTAGAACAAACAGTGATTTGGCTCCAGTGGCTAAGCCACTCACATACTATGCACGCTCGCGCATGCGAGCAACACCTCACTTTATAGACTGCCTCCCCACACCCACGCACCAATCACTGGCAGCCCCCTCCGTAAAACTCCAGCTCCAGCTGGCGACGATCTAAATCAGTGTCATACACAGCCTCTCACGCTGTGTTTAGCCGAATAAGGTCAATTGGGCAGGCAGTCAATACAGACATGTATGAGTGCATGCAAATATGAGTTTGGGGAAACCAAAGTTCAGTTTGTGGGACACATTATCTTGGACAAAGGTGTAAAACCTGACCTAGACAAGCTGGAAGCCACACAGAGCATCAAAAGTACTACAAAAGTGTTTGAAGTTTCCTAGGAATGATCAACCAGCTGGGGAAGTTTTTACCAACATTAAAAGAGAAAACAAAAGCCATACAAGAACTTTTGTTACAGGCAAAACAGTGGCTTTGGGGTCTAGCTCAACAGTAAAGGTTTACAGCTCACGAACTAGAACTTGTGGCACCATCTACCCTAACCTTGTTCAGTTCCAGCAAAGAAACAAAAGTTGAAGCAGATGCATCATTGTTCATACTAGGAGGGGTCCTGATGCAAAAGAATGAATACCACTCGACACCTGTCAGGTATGTCTCAAGAACACTGATGCCAACAGAGTAGATGTCACCTAATGCCCATCTTCTGCAGAGTCTGCAGGCACAGTTTAGATGCAACACTTTCTGTTTTTTTCACCTTCACTCCAGATTGAAAGAAGCCAGTCATTGGAAGAAGATGGATTTTCACTGCTTCTGGGGGAGCCACCAGAAGGGGTACAACAAATACCACAAGAAGATCCTGTACCATTAGTGAAACCACAGCAGAGGTTACCAAATGACAGACCAGTCACAGAACCAGTAGCCATGAGATGCAGTGTTGTGACTCGACTGGGATGGGTGTCAGTTCCACCTCAAACATTGGACTTATAAATAAAAAGGACTGAATGTGTTAAATTATACAATGGGGTATGAAAATCCTGTAACCTCATTGGTCAAAACACATCACATGACTGTGGTATATCCTGCAATAATCCATGGCTGAAAAATGGTATTTATAAAAACAAACACACTTGAAACATTTTAAATGTACTTTACACCTGGGTTCATTGTATAATCGCAATAAGGCACTCCAGGGTGTGGGTTATTGGTGGATTTACCCACTTCTTGTGTGGTTAAGTCACTCAGCTGCACCTCGTGACACACCACACAGGGTGTGGGTAAATCTCCCAGTAACCCACACCCTGTCATGCCTTATTGCTTAAATAATCTCATGGCAAGTGACTTGGATGCAGAATAATCCTTCCACTTCACCAGAAGCATTCAGTCAGTCTGCCCTGCCCCTGACCTTAATCGATAGCTAAGTATGTTAATAACAGAAGAGTTTAAACATACTTTAGAAAGTTAATTACAATAGTAAGTTATTATATGACTGCTTGAATATTTGTAGATATGTGTATCTATTTTGAAAGGGTGATGTAGTTATAGGTGGATCTGTAGCTAATCCAGCCTATCTAGTTTACTATGTGACCTCTGGGAGGAACTACCCAAATTAACTTACTGTTAATAAAGAAGTTATTCTCTTACCTACAACCTGTGTGAAGCATGGTTTTTAAAAGTACACACAACAATAATGTGCTATAGAACCTTCTTTCAATGTATTTATTTTCCATACTTTACATAGAGAATTAGAGAAACTCTTCTGAAAATAAGGCCCAGCTACAACTTAATAGGTTTATGCCAATGGTTCAAGATAAGCATCTGAGTCTTACTCAGTGTTTACTAAATAAAACCACCATGGCACATGTGGGAACTACTGAATTGCAACTTTATTTGGTAACATGGCTCTTTACAGCACCAACTCATAAAACTGGCACTTCATCTGATAAAAAACAAACAACACCACATTGAGGATACATTTAATAGCAGTAGAAATCGTTATTTTTATACAGAATAAGAAACAAAGTTGGTACATGTCTTGTCACACCTTTAGGACTGAAGTCCTATTTTCAAGGTGATCCTGTAATAGTTTTTCTGGTGCAGGGTTTTCAGGGTAGCATAGTACAAGCATACAGCCAACATACAGTAATTAAAATACAATTAACAACAAATCTTGAAAGGCAGATTCAGTAGTATACTACATCATAAATGAATAACCAATTTTTGTTATAATGTGTAGCCAGGAGTGCAAAATTTAGCCATTACACATACATCTGTATGATAGTTCCTTCTTTAGTTTAGTGTTAAAACTCTGTACTGATTTAACAGATTTAGTTTGATCACTAACATTAACCCAGACAGTTAATGCATTAAATGAAAATTTAATTTCTCCAAATGTATTCCAAATTTTTGGTATTCTCAGTTCCCTAGAGGATTTATTTCGTAACTTGTGTTTATGTTCCACTTTATTAAGTTTCACAATTAAATATGAAGGTCTAGAATTCCTTGTTGTTTTATATATTTGATTTGCCCAAATTATTTTTCGCTTCTGTTCTAATGGGATCCAGTTTAGTTCCTGATACATTAGACAATGGTGGATTTTATAATCACATCTGAGGACAAAATGGCATGTTTTTTATATATTATATCTCATTTATTAAGTTGAGTTTTATTTGTCAAGCTTTATACATGGCTACATAATCCATCACAGGAATGAGTAGTTAGTTTACATTCAGAGGGAGCAGGCAGCTGGAACATGATTTACTATAACGCATGTCAACAAATATTTGCTGAAACAGTGATTGGGAAGGAACAATAATAAGTGGGACCACCAGTAAGTTCTGTTGGCCACATTTTAAGGCCACCAGGATTTGTGGCTTCAGAAATGCCCTTTGAGGTTGTGGGTACAGTAGTCACATCAATGACTGAAAAGTCAGACTCAGGGCTCAATCCACAGTTGGGCTAGTATTGACATCAAGCCAGCTCATGTGGCTCAGCGCTTATTTGCCTATGCCTACTAGACAGCAACCACAGTCGTCGGCCTCCCGATGTACTGTAGGATAAAGCTTATGTCATTTTCCTGCAGTTGAAATTTTTAAATAAAAAAGAAAGCTTCTGCCATGCCTCACTGTACTCCATACTGTAACAGAGGACTGGGAATAAAAGCCGAGAGGCCTGTTCAATAGTCTGAATGCACTCTGGAGCAGTATACCAGGAGACATACAAGACTAGCAGCAGAGGCCCCTTTGCATAGACTCCACAACACAAAGATCATGTAGTGGCTGGCCATGCATTGCTGCCATGAACCCTGACTGCACAACCTGACCACCAATGAATATATGCAGCTTGAATGAGGGCTGCCATCTTATGTTAGGAAGTTTGTTAAAAGAATGCATAGAGTCTGCATCTGTACAGAAGGGCTGAGAGCATCTAGGTTTGTTGCATGCATGCACTTAGTGGTGCATCAGGCTCATCAGATTGGGCCCTACATTTAAATTAAACATTGTCTTCGATATTTTTCACTGTCCCTACCACCAGTATCAGGCTTGCCACAGTCAGACCTTGCCCTTTGGCTGAAAATGCAGTTAAGAAACTGCCTTTGCAACCGGTGCCCATAACACTCTGTGGAATGGAGTGCATGAACGTTTGTAACCCCCACACTGAAGCATAGTATCTTACCTGCATGATGCACCTCACCAACTGTCAGCTCCAGGGCATTTGAGTCTGTTCATAAGCCAGGGTTTACAAGTTTACATCACTGAGTTCTGCTGCTACACCACTAGCTTGCCATGTTTACCTTCTACAGGTTCTGCTTCTGAAACCTCATGATTTAAAACAGAAAATCGGAATCTATTTTTCTGTCATGAAAAACTTCTGTCAATTTTATTCTGGCTTCAGAAAGACCACCAAGCAGAGTTACAGCCCTCTTCTGGCTCACTGATTCTGTCCTGAAGTGGAAGGATCAGGGTATGTTTACCACACTTCCATGTCAATACGGTGACAATATTGTTGTCGACACCCCCAACATTGACAGGAACAATGCCAACTGTCAGCAGTGTTCCTGTCTGGAAGAAGAATTTTTTTGCCCCCTGTACCCACCATCTCTAAATAACCAACTCCAAGTTGGAGCTGGTTCAGGGTTGGGGCACAACAATGGGAATAGCTGTATCAGGAGACAGCAAACCACCACAGTGACCAATCTCAACCTGGCAAGTTTGTTGCTGTGGTGGTGTTCCCTGCAAAATGTAATTGTAGTGATGTGTTACTGTTTACCACCCTACAACTTTGCAAAGACTTTTAACAATGATTTTCACTAGAGGTGGGCAGAACTGAGCATTCCAAATTATTGGACCCTTCGTGGAATTTTGCAAATTTCACATTTTCCAAAATTCAGACTTTAGCAAAATCTGAATCTTCCAAATGATTTTAATAAATTTTCACCCCATTTCAAGAGATTTTCTGACTGAAATATAGAATGATACACATGAACTTTGGAATGACACTTTTGAGGAATTTCATTCTGCAGTTTATTACATCATTCTACAGTTCATTGATCAGTTCTGCAGAATTTATTTTGTTTTAATAATAGCAAATGACCATCTCCTCAGCCTACTTTGCTCACAGAACAGCCTGCCCCCTACCCAGACTTACCCCTAAACCTGCCTTGAACTTCATCTTTTTCAATAAATGAGAGGGTACATACAGTTCTGATATTAGTATCAGAACCATATATACATACTCTCGAATGGTTCTGATATGATAATTTAACAATGGGACAAATTAGGAATTATCAGATACTACTGTTATATGGTTCTACAAAGGGTTTTACACGATTACTTATTGCCATCATACATTATGCCTGTTTGTGTCATTTCTAGCTACCATAGCCTTCAAAAGTTTCAGCGGAACCCTAATAAGGTTTGTGGCCAGATCCCTACCATAGAGACACAAAACAATGTTTCTTAAATCAAGATAAAAATAATTAGATGATCGCAGAAGATACAGCAAAGTACATTAAAATTGAGTTTTATTGCTGTAAATCTGTTATTTAGCAACTTACAAATGAGCATGGAAAGTGACTGCAAAACAGGTATATAATATAGATTACAGCAACAACACAACTCGCTAACTCTCTTCATGTAGCTTTTCATACTTGTTGTTGTTGACCATGTCATTACTGTTTTGTAGTGTGTCACAATTAGCTAATCTACTTCAAGGATATATAGTCAAAATAGTGTGACAAGACCTTGGCACATTGGATTTTCTAACCTGCTTACTGAATCAAGTTTTTCAAAGTTTGAGCTCTAATCCCTCCATGACCTATGACCACTGGAGTGAATTATTTCAGTCACAAATTTGAAGCACAAAATCTCTTCCCTATCAAAAAAAAGGAGGCTCTTTGTCCCTGATCCCATCAGAGCTACTGATTTGACTTTATTATTTTGAAAAATAGGGTTTCTTGTCAACTTTGCAGAGACTATGGGGCCATAACCAATATTCCTTGGCAACTTGGGCTTATTCCAGTATACTAAGTGCCATGTGATTCTACAGATCCATTAGTTTGATTTACTAAATAATTTACAGTAGTGTGGCGGGTAGGTAATTGGCTGGGTGGCAGGACACAGAGGGTGGTGGTAAATGGCTGTCACTCCACAGCGGGAAGAGTGACCAGTGGGGTACCACAGGGATCAGTGCTGGGACCGGTCCTATTCAACATCTTTATCAGTGACATTGCGCAGGACCTAGAAGGCAGAATTTCACTGTTCGCTGATGACACAAAGCTCTGTAACAGAGTAGACACACCAGAGGGTGTAGACAGAATGAGAGGGACCTGCAGAAACTTGAAGAATAGTCAGGGGTTTGGCAGTTGAAATTCAATGCAAAGAAGTGCAAGATAATGCATATGGGGCACAAAACCCTGGCACAATATATCAGTTGGGGGGGTGAGGATATAGTATGCACCAAGCAGGAAAGGGATCTTGGGGTTATCATCTCTGATGATCTCAAGGTAGAGAAATAGTGTGACAACGCAGTAGGTAAAGCAAATAGGATGCTGGGATGTATAGGCAGGGGCATCACCAGCAGGAAAAGGGAGGTCATAATTCCACTATACAAGACACTAATGATGCCCCACCTGGAGTACAGTGTACAGTTCTGGAGACCATAACTACGTAAGGACATAGACAAGGTAGAGAAGGTTCAGAGGAGGGCAACAAAGATGGTGCATGGATTGCATCACAAGTCTTATGAAGACAGGTTGAAGGAACTGAACATGTACTCCCTGGAGGAGAGAGGGGAGAGAGGGGATATGATAGAGACATACAAGTATCTTACAGGGAGGAACAGGGTGCAGGAATACACTATTTTAAGCAAAAGATGTTCCAGGACTAGAGGACATGGGATGAAGTTGGAGGAGGATGATTCAGAGGAAGCGTGAGGAAGAATTTCTTCACAGAGCGGGTGGTGGACAAGTGGAACACCCTGCCAGAGGAAGTGGTGGGGATGAAACAATCACGGGATTTAAGAATGTATGGGATAGACATAAAGGAATTCTGGAGGTCAGGGGTAAAGGGCAACAGACTTCTAGGAAAACATAAACTGAACATACAAGTTCAAATGGGCAGACTGGGTGGGCCATAGGCCCTTATCTGCCGACACTGTCTATGTATCTATGTACATTTATTTTCAGGTTCCGAATCCCTCCCCAGCCACAGTCCAAATGGCCAATGTAAAAGCTGGCTAATCATCCCCAGTATAATATTGTAGAAAACTGCGCACATGAAAAATGAAGTGATAAACTCAGACTTTAAAAGAGGATACACTAGAATATGCATATGCTTTGAAAGTGGGCTCTTTACTATTTACCAGTAATCATACACTCACTGAGGCCACTTATAGGGGAAAATTCTCATGGAATCACATTGGGCATATTTAATCACTATGCATGCCTGTATCCTTCCAGAATCACTGGTCATGTCAGATCACAGATTATAAACTTATAAAATCATAAATTTTTGTAATTTGTTTTTTTTGCACAACTTGTTACTTACATCGTTCTATCAAATATTCCTTGTTTTAATGATGGCAGCAGCAATGACATTATTTGTGATTTTACTGTTTACTTATAATATGTAAATGTGCAACACTGTGATTTAGATGGTAATACTGCCTGTCACTGATTGATAACAAGTAAACCTTATTTACACACCACAACTCCTTATTCTGAAAAGCTTGAATTAGTGACATGCCTGGAATTTCTGGCCATGGAGGTGCTATACTGTCTGAGACTCACAGACCTGAGCCCTTGCATGTTGGCACTGAAAATAAAATATCTACTAAGGTAATGCAGAACTGACTGTGTCCTTGGACTTTGAGTGCACTGCATACTGTAGCAGTGTAATACAATAATCCACTGTTCACACATTCATTCTGCAGTTCAATGACTGACAGTGATCAAGTCTCTGGAATTTCTTCCCTCAGTTTAATACATTAATCTGCAGTTCTTACATCCATTTCACCATTCTAAATCAGAATTTCAGTGAAAGTAACCAAAGTGCATTCTGAAATATTGCAGAAAAGAAATTCTAACTTTTGAGGTAATTTTTCCTGCAGAATCTTATTTTTGCATAGCACAATTTTTCACCCACTACTTTACCAAACTTGATATTGCTGCCTCTGTGACCTTGATATCAGCTGGTTCAGTTCCTTTTTGATGGAAAGGTCACATGCAGTGTTTGTACAGTAGGAAACACACACCCTCTTCTCTCAGGGAGGTAAGATGTCCCCCAGGGTTTGCAATAAGGCCCTATCTTGCAACATAATTCTCAAATTGACTTCACCAAAACCTGTGCCACCTCAAACATTTACATGTATGCAAACATTGTTATTTATTTATTTACTGAATTTCGGAATTACACCTTTGAGCCAGAGGCTCTTTTACAAAAGTTCCACACCAGAATATATAGCTAGTAGTACAAGCTTGGTAAAATTAGCAAGGTAAGTAGCTTAGGAATCAATTCACAGTAGAGGGCAACATTGATAAAAAAACAACATAACGTATGTATACAGAATTATTGAAATTGCACAGACATAGTATGTACAATTATTAATGCAACCAGTACAACATTGTCCAGAAGAACTGACGATAGAGTTCCTAAGACCTAGTCTGAGATTATACCAAGGCAGGCAGGCCTGAGGGAGAAGCAGGAGGAGATAAGGAGGAGGTCAGAAAGAGGAGGAGAGATGGATTACCAGCCAGTGAGTAAGCAAGTAATGGGGGTGGGGGTGGGAGACAGACATGGGGAAAGGGCATACCAGGAAGGCAGTAGTACAGGGTTTGGTGTAAAGGGAGACAGGTTCCAAGGGACTACCTAGTGGTAAGGGTAACAAACACTAATTGAGTGGGGGTGGGGGTGATAGTGGGTATGAAAAATGGGTAGGGACCAGGCTGTGATAGAAAGGCGGGGGGGGGTAGGGAAGGCAAGTAGGGATATGTGAGGGATGGGGAACAGGAGGAGGGAGGCTATCTGCCTGTGTGACTGTAAACATTCATATGTATGCAGATTTCACAGTGCTCTATGCCTGCGCTATTTCAAACATTCACATTTACAGTATGTGGAAGTTACAATGCTCTGTGCCTGTGTTACTTAAGTTCTAACATTCAAAGGTACAGTATGTGGCTGTAACAGTGCTCTGTGCCTCTGGCTTCTCAAACATTCATATGTATGCAGATGTTACAGGGCTCTAGGCCTGTGTTACCTCAGACATTTACACTGTATACATGTGGATGTCACAGTGATATATGCCTGTGTCACAAAAAAAAAAAAACATTCATATGAATATATAGGCAGATGTCACAGTGCTCTTTGCCTGTGTTACTTCAAACTTTCACATGAATCTGGATGTAATAGTGCTCTATGTCTGTGGCTTTTTAAACATTCATATGTACGTGGATGTCACAGGACTTTAGGCCTGTGATTCCTCTAACATTTATGTGTATGTAGATGTCACAGTACTTTTTGCCTGTATCACCTTAAACATTCATATGTACAGTGTGTGGATGTCACACTCCTCTATGTCTGTAGCTCCTTCCTTAACCATCTGCATGTACTGTATATGGATGTCATAGTGCTTTTTTGGCCAGTGGTTCTTCAAATATTCATATGTACAGTTACAGAACTTGCAGTGGTCATATTTATTTATTTATTTATTTATTTATTTGAAGTTTGGTAACCGGATAAGCCCACTGAGACAAAAAGTCACTTTTTCAGGGGTGACCCGGGGAAAGGTACAAGGGGAGGTACAGAGAATACAAAATAAAGCAAGATAAGTGTGTAAAGACACTTGCACAATAGAACATGGAGCACAATATACTGTATGTACAAAAAAGGCATATATAAATAATACAAGACATATACCTTATAAATAGAATAATACATAGGTGAGGGTCTATTACAAGGGAGTAATACCATTGAGAGGTTCTGGGGACAAGGAAACCTCGAGAGCGAAGCTTGAGAGGTTCCCCTGTCCCCAGAACCTCGAGATGGTATTATTCCTAAGTGATAGACCCTCACCTATTTTTTATTTTTTTGTAATATATGGAGCTCAGTTTTGTTTGCAGCAGTTCTGTGAATGTGGTGTTGTGAGGCCGTGCTGCCGCTGCAGTGAGGATTCGCTCACTCACTCTGTGTGTGTGTACTTTCCGTCCCCGGTCTGCCTCTGCTCACCCATCCACCCACAAACTAGGTCTGTGTCTGTTTTACTTGAAAAAAGGAAGTCTTACCTTGCTCCTTTAATCAGACAGTTGTGGGGAATAAAAAAAATGCTGCCCGTAAAGCGAAGGGGTGATATTCTCTCGCTTAGTGAGACACGGTCACCATCTTTTTTGAATGGTTCTGCCCACCCACAGAGGAACTGGCTCCAATCAGGAGGTGCAGTTTTAGGAACGTCAGCATGCGGGGCTAGAGGTTGCCTTGGGGATGTCAGGAACTAGTGTATGCTATTGGAAGATCTTGTGGTTGCGCTCTTGAGGTTTGGTGATAATACTCTCATTCAGAGCTCGAACAATAGTATTATGAGCTGTAAATGATAGTATTATCACTTGCCAATGAAAGTATTATCACTTTGGCTACTGCAGTATTACCAGGATTTTTTTGTATGGGAAACTATGGTATTATTTAGGTATCTCCATATATTACATACAAATAATAGAGTGAGTACAGATGCTGCAAAATACTGATGTAGATAAATACAAGTTGCTTAGGCAAGGTTATTCAAATATACATAATTACATAAATGCAGAAAGTAGTTCAGTGCAAAATTGTCAGCAAGTGATTGAAGTAGAACAGGGGACTAGGGTGAGGAAGTAGACAGTTAACGGAATAGGACACAATGCAACCAAAGTAACCCCAAGAAGAACTCGCGGAAGGGGTTGCAAAGCCGAGTGAGAAAGGGAGCAGTGAAGGGAATAGAACGAGGCCATAGAGGGGGAAAAAGTGAGTTGGATTGTAGGGGTAGGAAACTATTATTTACTGGTGCAGACTTGAGGGGAAGATAAGCGGGATTTAAGAGACACTTCCTGAAAGTTTTGTGATATCTTTAGAGAAAGTCGCTGTATGCCTTCAGTACTACTGTAAGGCCACCAGATGAATCTCTTTAGAAATATCTGACCATGTCAAATGCTGCAACTGTATAGAGATTTCACGGTGTTCCATGCCTGTCACCTCAAACATCCATACATACAGTATGTGGAAGTTACAGTGTTTCATGGCTGTGTCACTTTAAACATTCACATAGATATGAATACTGCGTTATGCCAGTGATGCCTTAACATTCATATCAGTCAATCAATCAATCAATATCTTTATTTAGCCAGGTGGAACACCATTGAGCAGGGCTCATTTACAAGATGGACCTGGTAGTTTAAACAACAACAACTCACAATACAACAATCTGGCATAGGTGTAACAACATTAGCAGCCTATGTACAGTCATTACAAATGAGAATGGCGTGGCTTGACACAGTGGTATACAATAATTTACAAATAGCAACATAAGACTTGACACTGAGAATAGAACAAGGCAGCATAATTTACAGGCATGGTACCAAAGGCAGTCAACATACCACTCTGTGCGAGTTCTGTGCAAGGCAGGTCTCTGATAAACAGTAGAGTATATTACATTGGACGAGGTCTAGACCAGCAAAGCATTACGTGGCCTACCAGAAGACTATAAAGCAAGGGCAGTGAGGGCACAGGATGCACCAAGGATAGTGGAGGGAGCAGAGGTTAGGAGGGGTGGGGGGGGGCAATTGTAATACCTTCAAGTTTGTCATAGCTGCATTAGTCAGTGCTGTACGTCTAAGGGTAAGGGGGAAGGTATATGTTTCCAGATGTCATATTACTCTACGTCTGTGGTTCCTCAAACATTCATTTGAATGGAGATGACTCAGTGCTCTATTACTGTTTCACCTCAGACATTCGTATTATGTAATATCATAGTGCTGTATGGCTGTGTAACCTTAAACTTTCATACAAATGTGGATGTCAAAGGGTTCTATAACTGTGTCACTCAAAAAATTCAGATGTATGCAGATTTCACAGTGCTTTATGCCTGTCTGCTTAAAAACTGAAATGTATAGGTGTGTCTCAGTGCTTTATGCATGTGACTCATTAAACATTTATATGCATTCCGATTTCACCATTCTCAACATCTTTGCCACCTTAGACATTCACATACAGTATATGCGGATGTCACAGAGCTCTAAGTCTGTGGCTCTTTAACCATTCATATGCATGCAGATGTCATAGTGCTCTGTGCCTAGGGTTCCTCAAACATTCATATGCATGCATTCATCACAGTTTTCTGCGCCTGTTCTCCTTCAAACATTTATATGTATGCAGAAGTCACAGTGCTCTGTCCTTGTAGCTTCTTGAACATTCATGTACTGCACATAATAGAGTCCACTAGGATTCAATGCAATACTGCTTTTGGCCTCTATACTTTATCTACTTGGCAATCAGTTTATTGCATTCTATAGTGATCACACTATCATGTTATTACTTAAATAAGCAACTTTCTGTAACCAGATCCTGACAGTAATTATGGAAGTAGACATTTATGAATAAATACGCCTTGCTGTCACTTTTCTAGGAACACTAGCATATCTCTTCTTACAAAAGTAAGGAAACTTTTTCTAAATTGTTCAGTAGGATTTTTTTATTGCAACTCACTAAAGAGAATTGTTTTGGTGGATAAGTAATTAATGAGATCATCATGAACAGTGCCAAACCTGACTTGAAACACTTTCTCCTGTGGTTTTAGGACAGTAAATTATGTCTAGCTGTTTTATCCTTCCTCCTGCTAATAACCCTTATGTTGCATTGTGAGAAGAATTTATTGTCACTACCCTCAGGCATTTCTTTACAATCACATCACCAGTAGTACCTGCTTATGGTTATGGTGGTCACAGAAGAAAGAAAAGAAAACAGAACAGGATTCTCAGAAATTATTACACTATATTAATTAAATGCAACCTATTTTCGTCTCCATAGTATGTACTGTAGAAGCAAGCTGAAACTTCTGACCACTTCCTGACTCTCTTGGACTCCTGCCATATGTCCACTTTCTCTAGAGGGCAAATCTCACCTGATCTCTCTACAAGGTTTTGTATCTACAAAATTTAGTGTGAGTTTCTTAGATCATTTGTAACAATTATGCATCTACTGCACTACACTGTTACCAATTGAGGGTGGGATATTCAAAAAGGTTGCACCATGCGAAATAGGGTTGCACATGCACAAGTCCAAAATTACGCCATTCTGCGATATTCAGCAGGAGGCAGTTATGCCACTGAAAACAGGCTGAGCAACAGCTCAATGCAAATGAAGGTATGCACAATCGAAGGGGGCGGATCCATGCATAAAGAGCGCAATGCGATATTCAAAGACTTGCGCAATGCGCAAGAGCTGAACAGCCGGAAGGTGCGCCACAGTGGAAATGAGCCAAAATAAAAAGGATCAAGGAAGAAGCGCAAGAACGCTACAGGGATGCTAAGTGAGACAGAGAGAGAGAGAGAGAGAGAGAAAAGACAGCGACAGGCCAGAACAGGGCAGGCAAAGGAAGCAGTGTGGGCCATAGGCTGCAGAGGCCAGTGGGGGGTACCTGGTGCAGTGGAGGCAGCAGTCAGGACAGCGGGGGTAACAGAGCAACATCAGCCAGGGGGGACAGAAGCCAGGGAGATGGACAGTGGTAGCTTCCACATGGAAGCTGTAATGAGGGGGGTGAGAATGCAAGCTGCAGGGGGACGTGGCCGTGGAAGGGCCCGTCGGCAGTGCGCTCCCAACAGGCAGTACCGTGTCCACATCAGCTTTGAGCTGTACACAGATGTAGAGATTGTGGGCCGGTACCGCCTGAACAGGGCAATACTGAGGCGGCTCTGTGAGCTGTGCAGTGATGTGATGCAGGCACCCTCACGGCGGAGTCACGCTCTGTCAGTGGAGACCAGGTGACAGCCTGCATGTGCCTGCTCGCCACGGGCACCTTCCAGAGGCCGACAGGGGACACCACAGGCATCCACAGTCGAGCCCATCCGCATCCTCACCCCAATTCCTCAGTGCACTGCTGCCACATGCTGTGGAGCACATCCATTTCCCCAGCACTGCAGCAGAGCGTACAGCAAACATGCAGGGGTTCCACAGGGTAGCACATATGCCTGGCATGCTAGGGGCCATAGACTGCACCCATGTGGCCAGTCGCACTCCACCTGGCCCTGATGGGGCTGCATATAGGAACAGGAAGGGCTTTTCCAGTGTCAACTGCCAGGTGGTGTGTGATGCCACCGGGCGCATAATCAATTTCTGTGCCACACACCCTGGTGGAGCACATGATGCCTTCATATGGTATCAGTCCGCACTGTGCCATCAATTCGAGAATGGGGACATCCCCACAGGCCATCTAGTAGGTGAGTACGCATGTAGGAATTGCAAACTCGGGGCAAGGGTGGGAATGCCACAGGTGCCATGGTAGTGGCACACAGGGATATGGGCAATATGGACCTGAACATGATACTTATCTCCACTATCTCCAAACAGGTGACAGCGGATACCCTCCGTCCCTGGCTGCTCACCGTGCAGCGCCGCAGCCCCCGCCACTTGCAGCGCTATAATGAGGCATGCCGCCACACGCAACATCATCGAGCTGGTGTTTGGGATGCTCAAGGCACGCTTCCGATGCCTAGACACCTCCGGCGGTGCCCTACAGTACAGCCCCTCAAAGGCCTGTGGGATATTCCTGGCCTGTTGTATCCTGCACAACATGGCCAAAGACTGTGGGACAGCCATACAGGTTGAGGAGGGAGACAGCAATGGGGATGCCAGTGGCGCCGGTGATGATGGTGATGAGCAGCCCCCTCCCAGGACGGCGGGAACCCCGACTGATCCGGCAGGCCCAGCTGCACTGGGACACCATCACAGAGGAGCATTATGCACGACACAGGTAAGTCAAGGGGCCATGTGCAACCAACACTGTCCAGGTGCAACCCACAGGCACACAGGGTAACACACCAGGGGTGCATGACGGCAAGGGGAGTGGAAGGGTCCAGGCACACAAACACACCATCAGGGAGGGGTGAACAGTCATATGGACACACACACACACACACACACACACACCAGGCACAAAGCGTACATGGGCAGGTGCACAGCAGAGCAGAACAGACATGGCAAACACACAGATCCACAGACCACCCCCACCACCTGTACTGTCCAAGTACATGTGTCAGATGCTGGGCACCCTTGCACCTTGGTGTACAGTACAATGCAGGCATCATCATGCACACGCACATGTGGACAGCAGTCGGAAGGGTGTGCAGGTAGTCCGTGTATCGACATGTTGGGCAGGGCACCCACCAGTGCACTGCCCACCAAGACACACATTGCACACAGGGCAGCACCAGACAGGGCCCGCACTGGGAGACAGGTCAGCCATGTTGCACTGTTCCACGGCCACCACGGATGCGTGGGTGGCCCAGCCATGACCAAACTGCACTGACAGGCTGAGCAGGGGCCACATGGGGTGGCACCGATGGACCACCAGGGGTCCCACTGCACGATTGTGACCTTGTCCGCACAGGGGTCTGCAGCATGCCAAACATACCTGCACCAGGGGTGCTCGGGATGCCCACAGCAGAACCCGGCGTCAATAGGCTGGGTGTCGCACGATGCCGGGAATGGGGAGTGGAGAGTATACTGTGTGGGGTGCGCGGTACAGGGGCATCTGCTTGTGTGCCCAATGCAGCCACGACAGCGACCAATGCCTGGGTCTGCCTGTCAATGGCGGCGGTCACATCCATCTGCATTTGGACCATCTCTGTAAGGATCAGAGCACAGTCCCTGCTGTGCCGCTCCACAGCCACGCACAGTGCCTCCACGGATGTTGCAACCCACCTTTGCTGCTGTACTGATTCCCGCAGCAGGCAGGTGTGCTCTTCAAATGGGTACTCTGCCACAATGGCATCCTGTCCCCCAGGGTATGGAAGGTCCTGATGCACAACACCCCTTGAGTGTGGGCGTTGTTCACCAGGACCAGGAATGGGCATATCAAAGGGTGGTGTGCATGTGCCACCGCTGGACACTGTACCCCCAGACCTGGTGGGTGACTGCTGCTGCTGCCCCTCCAACCGCTGTGCCCCAGGGACCACTCATTCCACTGCTGTGGCCACAACAGTGCCAGACACCTGCACAGCCACTGGTGCTGCCCCAACGGTGCTGACAGGCACAGCCTGGGACTGTGCCGACATGCTGGCACACATGTTGGAACCACCTAGGCCCAGGGGCACGTGCTGGCCTGCTGTGTGTCCATCATAGGACACACATGTGTCACTGCCCACTGCAGTCCTTGCATCATCAATGGTGCAAGTACATGCTACAGCCACAGTCATAGCGTGCAGGCATGCTTGCATGCCAGACTGCTGAGACACAGGCTGTGCACCCCCCACACCTGACTCACTGACAACAGAGGTGCCAGCCAGGCGTGCATGCTGGTGCAGTGCATGCCGGCTGGCGACAGAGGTGAAAGGACCCTCCTCCAACTCCGGCAGGTCTTCCTCACTGCCTGGTCCCACCACCACCGTCCCCTGAAGATGAACAGGATCTGTAACAGAAAGTGAGGACATGTTAGTGCATGTGATCAACCTTCCCACCCCCCAACACCACCACCATGTCATATCGTGCAGTGATGGGCTTCCACCTGTCTGGAATCCACCTCCTGGTACGCCCTCAATAGCACTCCACTGCATTGATGCAGCCAGTCGGTCCTCAGTTGGGGTCAGCTCCGCTACCGCTGGCTGGCCCCCACCTGTGCCAGCACGTGCCGCCCTGAAGGCTGCCACCTTCTCCTTCACCCTCCTGCGGTCTGTCCCCATCTTCTTTTTGCATTCCTGCATGGAGCGCTGGTGGCTTCCCAGCAGGTTCACTGCCCGAGCTACCCCCTCCCGTGTAGCTGCATGGGCCTGAAGGGTGCCCTGCCGTCCACTCAGTAGTGGGTCCTCTTCCAGGTAGGCCTGGAAGAGGACCTCTGTCTCCGCAGTGGTGAAGTTGGGCCTCCTCCTTCGCCCACCATCCTCACCCTCACCTTGGCTCTGCTCGGTCATGTCGGTCTGTATGGGTGGAAGTGGACATCTGTCACTGTGTAGTCTACAGTGTTTTCCCATGACCATTGTCCAGAACATCACACAGCATGCAACTCACCTCTCACCTGCAGTAACCGAATCTGGCCAGCGCAGCCCAATGTTGCCTAATTATAGCGCAATGCATGCAAATTAGGTGTGGCGCAACTTTAATGACATGCTAATCGTGCCACTGCGCCTTTAAATGGCTGATCAGATGATTTGCAAGTGTCGGATGAATATCGCGCCGTTGCGCTTTTCACAATACGGTTGAGCCGGCTGAGCCAATGGCGCATTTCTGTGACTATTTAGTACACTGCACTGTGCATGCCCAGGTAGCTTACGCAGGCGTCTGCCGCGCTGATGGTGTGCTGTGCATGATCAGCTATACAGGACACTGCCACCATTGTGCCAGTGGCGCTACAGCACTGGGCACCATATGGCGCTGTGGCACAACTGTGCAATAGTCCACGCAGGTGACCATTTGTGCAGGATGCGTAGACATCCGATGTTGCTGTGTGTGGCCTTGCGTCACAGACCCTGACCTTGTGTCTGACCTATGCCCCCTGGCGCTGTTCGGCTGCCATGTGTACGGCTCTGTTGCGCTGTTTGGTGACAGCCCTATGTGAACCGACGGTGCTATACGAACAGCGCGATTGGAACCTATGGTGGTCTATTGCGCAACATTTCCACGTGGGGTTGCCGCGCTGTGGGGCACCATTTTGCCTGCTCTGCTACCACAGTAATGGCACACAGGAGAGCTCCACAATGGAGTCAGTTGGAGGTGGCCAACCTGGTGGCTATGGTTGAGCCTCACTGTGGGGCACTGTTTGGGGATCAGCCCCTCACCATGGCCCGCATCCATGTGTGGCAGCAGGTGGCCACTGAACTGGAGGTGGTCATAGGGTGGTGCCGGTCTGCCGAACAGTGCAGGCACAGGTATAGTGACCTCTGCAGGAGGGAGCCGGATGTGCTGCAATGCCTCAGGTCACATGCCAGGAGGGGCATTGTGCCTAGGCAAGTGGGTGTACCATCTACGCACCTGTATTCTCCGTAGGGGTGTGACTGTGTATTGGTGGCAGTGCATGAGGGATGGCTCTGCCATGGTTGGCTGTGTCAGTGTGTGCAGGTGTGAGATGCATGGGTCTGGCTGTGTGGGTTGGCACACTCACTGGGGCAGGGTGCAGTCTGCTTTGGGGTCACACTGATGTTTTTCTCAACCATTGTCACCCACAGGCCTGGCGGAGAGGATGCAGGCCCAGGCTGAGGAGGGCCATGGTGGGGCTCAGGTGGCAGCCGGAGGAGGTGTGATGGTTGGGCCACAGCGGCAGCAGCAGGAGCAGCAGCAACCACAGCTGCTTGATGAGTGTGAGTGTCATTACATCATGGATGCTATTGCATGCTGGAGGGGGTGGGCATGAACACCAGCCATGGACAACACAACCATGCACAACACAGGTGACAGTCATCACTGTCCAGTGTCACTGCACGTCTGTGTGTGCATCACTGGTGGTCCATACATGCACTGGGCACATGGCTGTGGAACTGGCATCCCACCACATTGCCACGTCACTTGACAGCCTTGTTTGTGCTGTGATGGACATGGGCAGTGTGTGTGTGCAGTGGTGCACATAGCTGGTGCTGCCTGGTTGGGCGTGTCATGTGCATGGTCACTGTGGGTGGGTGCATACCATCACAGGTGCGGGGCACTATGCTATATGCCTTGCAGGGTGGGTGGTGTTCAGGGTTGTGGACAGTCACAGCCATTGACTGTGTTCCCTTTTCCTAGGTCTCAGCATCCTATGGCAGATGGACCGTGCCCTCCAGCGGCTGATGCAGGTGTCAGTCGCTACACATGACCTCCTGACAGACATGCAGTGCCATAGGGTCAGGCGACGCCGAAGGAACCAGGAGGATCAACAGGCAGCAGGGGACCAGCCTGCCAGGCACTGAATCGCCTCCTTCCCTTCACCAGCCCTCCCACCCTGCCTTCCCTCTCCCAGTTGTTCCCCCTACCCTTACCCACCTACCTTGTGCCCTACCCACCCTTGTCTTGTACATATGTATATAGATGTTGTTGGTGTTGTACATATCTTTTCGAATATATATATTTTGTTATGAATTCTGCGGTGGTCTCTGATTTGCAGCTGGCTATGGTTGCTCAGCTGCAGTGGTGTCATGGCATCTGGGGTGGTATGGTCCTGGGTATGTGTGTGTGTGCATGGGAGGTGTCTCCGGTGTGGGAGTGCCTTTCAGTCGGTTTGCCATCTGCCGCCCACTGCTGGGTGCCCAGGGTGGGTGTGGCTTGTATGGTTCTGTGCTACAGAGGTTGCAGTGTGCCGGGGTTGCATGGTGTTTACTGCAGTGACAGTCACTGCACATGGGTGGTGTCTTGGGGTCACAGTGCAGAGTGTGCTGTACAGAAGCGGGGGCTGATGTGCACTGTGGTTGTTGACCCCCTGTGTGTGGCAGTCTCAGCCTGCCAGTGGGTGTGCTGGGGCGACATGGCCCTGCTGTGCTTTGTTGGCTTGTCCCCATAGGCCGGTGGATCATCCATCCCTCCCCCAGTGATGCTGTGCTTGGGGTGTGCGGGTGTATTGTTTGTTCTGCAGTGTGTTCCTGTGCCCATGTGTATGGCTGGTGTTGCTACCTCCCTGGTTGTGCAGTTCCATTGCTCTGCTGGTGGGGGGGGCTCTGCTTGCGCTATGGCACCTCTGGACTGCTCAGCTGGGCTAACCTTGTTGTGCTATGGCGCATCATTTCTGCTCAGCTTCCCCTTCCTGGTTGCGCTAAGGCGCAGTTTGTGCGATATTCAGACATTGGCTGCTTGCCCAATTTGCCTTGCTCCATGTTTGAATATCGCGTCTATTGCGCATATGCGCAATTGACTTGTGCTTGCTCCTGCTGTTGCACACTTTTTGGGTGCAGTTTGGATATCCGGCCCTGAGTTTTTTGCACTTGTTTTGTCACTATTGCTCTTCTAATGATTGTAATTGCTTATATGCCTACTCCAATTCCCCCCTCCTCTCAATCACAACTCTGCTCAGTGTGCCTTTCCCAGTTATCAAACATTTAAATAAATACATACATACATACATAAAATCTGAAATAAGTCATGAGGTTTGTCTATCAGAAATGTGACAACATTACAAAAATGTTATAAGATTTCATTAAAGTCAAATATCCTTGAATGTGTTATAATTAGTACTATAAAAATACTGTAATTTCTGTATGGATTGCCACTAGAAACCTCGTGCATGAGGAGATGATTAAAAACCGAACTCTTATTCTTAATCCATTATACTTGGTTATCAATACAATAAACAAATGTAACAAAAAAATGCACATGGAAGGATTTTGCTTACTCGCTGTATATCTGTTTACATTTGCTGCAAAACAGCAATGTATTTTATTTTGTGGGCCAAAATTCTTTGCTAAGTTATTTCTCTGTTTACAAATTATTTTCATTTCCTTGCTAATCCTTTCGGCACAAAGCAATCCTGAATGCCTTATTATGTTATGCAGTATTCAGCACTATATGGGTTCATGCAACTTTTTTCAAAATGGCAGCAATATTTACCTCAAAGCTAGTTGAGATAGGATGCAGTTGAAAATAATCTGATCAGACTGCATACTCAAAACATTTGAGTTGGCTGGCACCAATTGTAGCTGCTTCTCTGTTTATGAAAATGATACAGTGAAGTACTTGTGTGTGTGTAGTGGTATTATGTATGTAGCAGTGTAAACAGTTACAGTACCAGTATTCCCCCAAGCTGCCTAAAAGCTTGCAATTCATTCAAATCAATATTTTTTTTTCATTCCATCATTTTAACATTTTTATGGGTTCTTGGTCTCATCATTTGGCCAAATCAAGATCAGTCTGACCATCAACAGCAAGGTAACCCACTCATCAGTAAGGAAACTATGCTTTAAATTTTAATGTGCCAATATGAGCTGAGGTCTCATTGCATTTTCTCCTTCTTTTGTGGAAACCCCTCTTTGGCTTCCTCTTTTAATTTTAATTTTACTGTGTGAATATGAGCTGAGGTCCCACACATTCTTTCTTTCTTGTGTGGGAACCACACATTGGCTTCATTTCTTGCAAGGTATATTGTGGCTCATAAACTCATAAGTGATC
Organism: Neoceratodus forsteri; assembly: GCA_016271365.2. Classification (NCBI taxonomy): domain Eukaryota; kingdom Metazoa; phylum Chordata; order Ceratodontiformes; family Ceratodontidae; genus Neoceratodus; species Neoceratodus forsteri. The sequence goes on along the minus strand of CM028131.1, from coordinate 875,699,788 downwards.
ATGTGGGAGCTCATCAATTAGGAGAAGAACATACCTCCCCTGTTTGCAATGCAATACAATGTTAAAGTTTTGGCAAGCTCAACCCTACCCAATACACAACGATTGTTATCAGATTTAGTATGCATCTTTCTGAAATTGTTTTAAATGTTTAAATGTGTGCAACTGGTAATGATCAAAATAAAAAGCAAAAAGTTATAGTACCAGTGCTCCCCCCAAGCTGTCTAAAAACCTAAAATTCATTCAAATCAATTTGATTTTCTTACTTGATTTTCATTTTGTCATTTTAGCATTTAGAGGGGTTAGGCCAAATATTGATTAATTGAGTTGAGGTAGTATTACTTCATGTTTAATAGACAAATTAGAGCTAAACCCAATACAAGATTATCACAATGCTAAATATAAAACAACATTTAGAAATTCTGGTTTGATATTTTGCCAGACATATATAGGGAAAGGGATAAAGATGAATTTATGGAAATGAATATAAAAGCTGCTATATTGTTTGTGAAAGAAGTTCAAATAAAATTCCCTGGACAAAAATGGAAATAGGTATAGCATCATGGGAAAATAAAAAAAAGATATAAGGGTATGGTCACTGACTGACAAACTTAAACAAGGAAATATATAACAATGGCATCAATTACTAAATCCAGATGGATTATTAACTTTAGACTACATTAACAATAAAATAAAGCTCAACTGGTGGGGACACAACATACTAAAAATATATTACAACTTTAAAATAAAAAGTGGAAAGTAAAGTTCACAAAAATTGATTGGGCTAGAAAAAAGAAGACACAATAATTAAATTCAATGAAACTAAAAGCTTAAGAACATTGTACAAAATAATGATGAAAGCTGGAAATGATATAGCTCTAAAAGAAAGAAAACAAACAAAAATGATTAAATGATAAGACGAATTAAAGGATTTGACCTTGCAAAACAATTGAAATACATACCAAAAAGTGATCCAACTGAAAATAATAACAAGAGCATATTATACACCTGCTAGGCTATATAGAAAGTATTATAAAAGGGATTATTATTGTTGGCATGGGAGTAAACAAAAAGGTACCCTATTACATACTATTTAGCAATGTCCTCAACTTCTGAACAGGTAGCACCTAACAGCACAAGAACTGAGAACATTTTGAGACCTATCCCAATAACCTCCAGAGGTTTAATTTTCATTGTCATATCCCTCTTGAACCTGGATAACATCAGGGGGAATTTTATGCCATAGGAACAATGACCACAAAACATTCAACTTTAAGTAAAGGTAATGTAGAAAGCTTGGAGCAGTTTATATACAGAAATGGAATGTCATGTTTTAGACACTTTAATAACTGAAAAACTATTAAGTCAAAACCAACCTGATATTCAAATAAATTCTGAAAATTGGAAATATATTGTAAAAATACTACCCCTGCCCCTTAAGTGGTAAATTTGGAACATAAATACATTTATTTGGCATATTCTCTTACTTAGAAATTAAAAAAACACAATTAAATTACAGAAAAATATGGAGACAGTAACATAACTATTAACGTATCTGTTCTATTTGGGTTTTTACACAACTGTTAACTTATCTATTCTGTTTAGGTTTTTAAGGTCTGTGACATAAGTAATATAACAGAGTTGTCATAAGGTAAACCAGATTTGCATAATTCAATAACAAATATTGGCAACATTTTTTTATGATGAATACTTTATTTTTTCTTCTTTTTCTTTCATTCGTTCTTGTTCTTTATTTTTGTGTTTGTATACAGTTACTTTTTTGTGTGGTTATTTGTTATGATTTTTGATATGAGTTTACTTTTTGTTTTGATAAAAAAAAGCTTAATAAATAATATTATTGCAAGAAAAAATTGCAAGCCAGACCCCTTTGGTGCCTGTTTGCAGCCCCCCCACCACCACTGCAGAAATACCCATTTTGCTACCCAGACTACTTTTAAAACCCTTACTGTACTCCATGAACTGTGTTTGAACTGTGTAATAACAGCTCACAATACAGCAGTATAGCATTAAAACAAAGATCTCTTTTGGTTCCTTCTAATAAAAAAGATAATCATCCTTAGCTATAAATTAGCCCAAGGTATGGTATCTGTAAGAACAATGCATGAGAGGGATATAATTCATACAGTTAGAGCGGCTTATTCAAAACCTGCACAAACTAACATACAAACGTCTGTGTGTTTATGCTAATTTACACAAGGTATAAAAGAGAAAGTACTCTATATTGATAACCACACACCAATACTCTGGGATGCACAAAGCAGCTTCCAATATAGTGAACAGAGGGTATGTTCCAGCCACCACTGCTGGACCCATATTTGGGTGGAGGCTATCTGTGGACATCAGGGATAAGCTTAATGTTTACTAGGAGAGGGTGGGGGACCATGTACACCAGGAATCAGTTTAATGTGTACTAAATAAGGGAGCAGGGGATCCATTTATTGGGTACTGGGAAAGGAAGTGGACCACGATACGGGACACCAGGGATCAGTTTAGGTTTCATTTGGGAGAGTGAAAGGGGACTAGCTGATGCAAAGTATCAGTTTAATGAGTAACAGGAGAGGGAAGTGGTGCCACCGGACACTAAAGAGAATGATAAACAAGTAACTGGAGAAGGAGGGGTGCCACTGGATATCAGAGAGAATGATTAATTGTGTGAGTAAGTATTACTTTATTGGTCATCAGTGAAAAAGAAGCTGATGTCAGACTCCCATTTACCTTAAGGGAGGTGAGAGGTTTCAAAAAATGTTTTGCTGTGTTATCATAGATCTAGGAGATATATTAATGAACTGGTATGCTGCTTGTAAAATCATATCATGTGACATACTGCAGTTCATATTTGATGCCTATCCTCCCATTCTGGTGATAAAAATGAATGTGAATCATGCATTCATAGTTCACAACATTACATAGAAACACAAAAACAGACACTGATGGAAGAAAAATGCTTGAGGCCATTTATTGTCTTGGCATGCCCCACATCCTCTGGCAGACTGTTTCACACCTCCACTACCCTTTCAGTAAACTAGAACTTCCTCACACCCTTCTTAAACCTCCCCCTGCCAATTCCCTTAAGACGATCTTTGTAAGATCTGCCACTCTGCCACTGATTCATCTTGGTCACCCTGCATTGCACAGTCTACAGCATGTCTCTGCCATTCTTTAGGTGAAGACTGCAGAACTGTACACAGTATTCCAGGTGCGTCCTAACCTATGACCTCTATAGAGGTAGTAGTACCTCCTTTTTCCTGTTGTCAATACAGCTTCCAATATACCACACTATCATATTAGCCTTACTATAGGACTTGTTACACTGCCTTGATTATTTGAGAGCATCACCAATGATGACTCCCAGGTTTCTTTCTTCTGTCGTAATCCTCAGTTTAACCCCTTCCATCCAGTATTTAGTACTGTTTTTTTTTCCTCTAAGCACACAACCTTGCATTTTTTTATGTTGAATTTCAACTGCCAAACCTCAGACCATCTCTCTAGCTTTTGTAGATTCCCCTGTATCTCTCTGATCCCTTCCTCACTATCTGTCCTACTGCAGAGCTCTGTGAAGGGACACTACTTGCCCTGAATGTCCGCTCCAATGTCACCAATGAATATATTGAAGAGGACAGGATACAGGACAGATCTGAACTGGTCTCATTTACAATCGCCCTCTGCTGTCTCTCCTTCACCAGTTTCCTATCCATCTTACTATGTCCTTAGCTGCACCAAGGACCAAGGACCTTCAGCTTTTTCAGCAATTTTCTGTGTGGCACCAAGTCAAAAGAATGGTGAAACTGAAGTAGAGTAACTCCACATCATGGCCCATATCTACTACCTTTTTTACACTGTCAAATAGAACTATCAGGGTAGTGAGACAATATCTCCATAAGGCAAACCCATGCTGCTTATTATCCTGTAGACTGTTGCTCTCTACGTAGTACACAGGATCCTCTTTGATCAGTGACTCCCATCAGTTTACCCACTACAGAGGTAAGGCCGACAGGTCTGTAATTCCTTGACTGTTCCTTGTGCACCCCTTTGTGTTGTGGGGCTATGTCTAGTACCCTCCTGTCTTTCAGAATTACCCCTGTCTGAATTGAGCTGCTGACTAGTACTACTAAGGGTTCAGCCAGTTTTGCAGCCAGTTTCGTGAGCACCCTTTGATGCATCCCATCCAACTCTGGAAATTTATCTGCCATTAGGGCTTCAAGCCCCTTCTGGATACCTGACTACCTTATTTTAGGACTGACCCTGACAGCTGCCCTGATGCCAATCTCAGGCAGGGGCCCACTCTCTTCCCTTGTGAAGACAGAGCAGAAGTAAATGTTAAAAATGGCTGTTTTTTATCCACCTCTAGTACCCTCCCTCCCTCCTATAGCCTAACAATACCCCTTCCCTTCTTCCTTTTTTCCTTCATATTTTTGATAAATTGTTTGCGCTGCCCTTGACCTCATCCACAATATACAGCTCCATGTCTGCCTTTGCTTCCTTGACCATTCTCTTTGTTTTCCTAGTTTTTGTTTGGTACTCTCCTCATTTCTCCTCCCCTGCTTTTCTTTGTACCTGGTAAAAGCCATAATCTTTGCCCTCACTGATTCTCTGACCCTTTCTGAGAACCATATTGGTCTCCTGTACCTGTTTCATTTTGAAACACTTCTCATGCATGACTTTGTTGCCTCAAGAATGGTCCCCTTGATGCCCCCCCCCCCATTTTCCACAACACCACCAATGCTGTCTACCCTGGTCAGTTTGTCCCAGACCAGTTCCCTCATCTGACTGAAGTCTGCTCCCTGAAATCTGGGACTTAAGTTTTTGATAGAGGCATTCCAGTCCTGAGGGCCAGCATGAATCAAATAGAATTACAGTTGCTGGACCCCAGTGGCTCCCTTACCCTAACTCCACCCACCATCTCTGAGTTGATGAGCACCAAATCAAGAATGGCTGCCTGTTTAGTGGGTTTCTTAATCAGCTGCACTAGCAGCAGTCCTACAAGTATTTAATAGGCTTAATTTCTGGTGCACCTGGCCACTGGAATGCCCTAATCGATATCTAGCAGGTTCAGATCAGCCACTAACATCAACTCCCCCTTCTCCACCCCCCTTTCCAGCTCTTCTCTAAGCTCCCTATCTCTCTCTTTTCCCAAAATCCTGTCGGCTTATAGATCACCCACATGTGTATTTTCCTGCCTGAGGGTGGTAGGAGGTGAGCATACAAAGAGTCTGTTTACCATTTACTTCCCCTGATGTGTCTGTCCTCCACAGCCTCTATCCCTCTCTGGCATACAGGGCATATAGGGCTACCCCCTCTTTGCCTATCCATCCATCCATCTTGTCTAAGCATTATGCAGCCTGGGACTGATGAGTCCCAGTGATTATTCTCTGTGGACCAAATTTCTGTTATGGCTTTGATCATCATGCAACTGCCAGGTTAAAGTGGCTGCTGCATTGTGGGGGCAGTAGTTTTTGTTGAACACAAGATGCATACATCATGAAATACTGTTGCAAGGATATACTATCTTCCTTGCTGTTTCTTGGCTGGTGGTGTTTAGGTCCAAGAGACACATCAAAACATTTGGGGTTCAATTTTCAAAGAGCCCTTAGCTCACTGCAAATTGTGGTGATCTAGGGCTGTGGTGAATTCCAGGTGCGTCAGGGATCCTGTGCCCAATTTTGTAAAAACAAGGGTCCTTACACCAAAAATCCAGGTGCTGTGGCACCCACAGACAAGTGCTAAACACTTGGCATACCCATGAGACTTGCCTCTGGGATCTACCACCCTGCCTAGTACAACACTGGAGGGTCTGGAAAGGGTGGGGAAGGGTGTGTGGCATCTAACAGTTGATGATGCTTGTGTCAAGTAGTCCATGTGTGTCTATATTTGGAAAGGAGACAAAGATGAATTTTAGTGCACCTTTGGAGCATGTATATGTACAGTATCTGATGTGTGGATGGAAAACTTTGACATTCCAAATGCATACATGTTTGCACTCCTATTGGTAGCTTGCAATCAGCAGACCTGATGGCAAGTATCACACAATCAGAAAGGTTGCACACCCCAACAAACAAATCATGGCACAGGCAAAAGTTGCAAACAAAAAGATTTATTGTGCGGTAGAAACAAATGTCAGATACTGTGGTGTCCAGCAGAAACCCTGCGCTTCAACCATTGGGTCTTCCTTAGAGGCTAAGGAAGACCTAATGGAACAAGACTAGGGGTTTCTATGGTACCTCTATCTGGATATTTGTTTCTCTGACACAATAAATATTTTACTTATAACTTTGCCTTTGCCATGGTATTCATGAGTGCAACCTTTCTGATTGTGTAATTATCTTCAGACCAGTTGCCTTGGTTTGCACCCCCTGTTTCTGGTGGACACGTAAATTCTATAAACTTGCTTCCTAATGGCAACTATACCTAGGACATGTCATGGAGACAGTGGGCACTGCTGCTGGGTACCACATCACTCCCTGTCATGCCCATTGTCTCTATGACACACCTTAGGAATAGTTGCCATCAGGTCTGATGATTGCACGATACCAATAAGAGTGCAGATATATAGGCATTTAGAATGTCATAGTTTTCCAATAACCTGATATAAACATATAAGTGCTCGAGAGGAACAGTGCAATGTACTGCTGTCTATTCTGTATATGGACACACATGTAATACTTCACACAGGCTTCAGAAACCTTTACCTGCCACAGTCCTGGGGCACCGCTTATCTCTTCTGCCCATGGCACCCCACTTTCACATCCATCCCATTCCCCACAGTGAGTGTGGCACTGGCGCGTTGTGCTTAGACCATCTCAGGGCTGGTCTGAGTGGAGCACCTTGCTGCATCAACAGCCAGGCTTAAAAATCAGAATAATGGGGATGTTGCAGCCCAGCCATAGTACAAGCCCCCTTGCGACCAGTTGCACCACCATGTTGGGTGCAAAGGTGGCACAGGAACACTTTAGCTCAAGGGGTCCCAGGTGAGATGCAACCACTGATAGAAAATCTGTAAAGGTGCAAACTGTGATGAAGGAGCCACTTGCATCAATTCTGATTGATGCAAGCTCCTTTCATCACTCTGGGGGCTTTGAAAATCAAGCTCTTGGTGTTCATGTCACTGAGGCCTCAATCAATGTACCTTTGATACAGTGAATGGTTGGAACACAGCAGTTTGTTAGTTATCCATATCCAATTTTCAGCCAATCATAGTGCAGAACATCTGATGCAGTAGGTTTCCCACACATGCTATGAGCCATGACATTTAATATTATGGGAGCTATTGCTGTCTGTCTTGGCCATTATATTTACTCAAATGTAACAATATTTTTATTATTATTTAAATGTTTTCCAGGAAAAATACACAGATCTACAAGAACCTTTTTTAATGTTTGTGTTCTGTGGATAGGGTACATGAGAAAAATACAGTGAACTGAATAACAAGACCACAATCAATAAAAAATAAATGCAGTGTTATAATTAAGTGATAGATTCCGTTATCAAGAGTATACGAAGTAATAACCAGCTGAAGTGGGAGAGTAAATGCCCAGGCTGAAGGCGAGGCTTTTAATTAACAGCAGAAACTGTTTAGTCCAATTATACTCCAGTAAGTACTATTACACAACCAGGAGGAGTTTTGAGACCTGGGGCTGGATTCACGAAGATAGTCAAAAATCCTGCAGCTGCAGGAAAAGGCCTGCAGCACTGTGAAAATGCTTGTGTGGGATATTCTGAAAGAACAAGTGTGCATGTGTGGAAATCCATAAAAACTTCAGTTGTGGAAATTCCGCAAGTGCTGAAAATCCACAAGTGTGTATCCGCAGCTGTGGAAAAGGCTTAGGAGGGACAACAACAGGTGATCCATATTAGCTGGAGCAGCAGACTTTTACTGTCTTGCCATAGATGTAGCTGAAAATACCCACAGAGAAACCAGCAACCATTCCCTCAACTGGGACCACTGCTGCACCACTGGTACCACCAAAAGCATGCACCACAGTGGCTGTCTATAACTGATGGTTGTGTCTCTCCCTGGAGTGTTTATGTTACCTGCTGCAATACTACTCACTACAGGCTGTTCAGCTGCCTCTACTGCCTGTGGGGCTCCTTCATGGGCTGCACTGGGTCTGGTGGTCATTTCATAGTTTCATAGTTTATTACGAGTTCTAAGGACAATTTTTCCTTTGTTAACTCACCACTCATTAATCCTATAGGTGGAACATGTATCCTTTTTCCCCCATATGTTGATCCAGTCTATGTTTTAATGTGTTAATGTTACCACTCTCAACAATATATGTTGGGAGTGTATTCCAACTTTGAATTATTCTGTGCATAAAAAAGTCACAACGTTTCTTTGTTGTGTTGTTTTCTCCCTTAAGTCTGTATCCGTGGGACCTTGTTTTTTTGTTTTGTTCCTGGCTTCTACTAACACTAATGCTTTCCATCAAACACTCATCATTGATGGCCCTAAATATTAAGCACAGATCATCAATTAAGTTGTCTGTACTCTGTGTCTTTGTATGTGAGGTGTTGTAACCCCCTTATTTTTGTTGTTAATGTTTTTTGAACTCCCTCTCTTAATTTTCTGCTTTTAACGATGCTTGCAGCCATAAACTGGGAATAGTATTCCCTGTGTGGTCAGACTAAACTTGTGTGTAATGGTATCATGATTTTTGATTCTCTGCTCTTAATATTGGATAAAATGCAACCTAGTATTTCATGACCTATACCATTATTTTCACAATCCATATATTAAATATGGATAAACATTTGGAAGCATGCCTGTAATATAGATAATTAACTAACAGAGTGGTTATAATACTTTTTGGGGTAGTAAATGGAAGTTACTTGTATAATACCACCTAGTATAAATAGGAAAGAGTAAAATTAAAATACAAATAAGCAATATGTCTTCTTTTTCCTACAGTGGAAACAATTATTGTATATTTTAATCAAAATATGTATCAAGGATAGCCCAACTGAAGTGAAGCAGTGAAGAAAGTTTTGCATTAAAAGTTCATTAGATATGGGTCCACCCACTGGCCAAAAGGTAATGCAGTGCAGTACCAAGCCAGCAACCAAGGTTTGAGAATTAGCTCAAGTGGCTGCTTCTGGAATGGTGCAGTCTGAGATTGCACTGCAAAACATCTTCCTCTCCCTATGCCTTTGCCAGGCTCCTAAAATCACACTATTCCCCAACTGAAGCCTACTCTTGCTTCTGATATCCTCCCCCTGTCATGACCTCTCACCTTATACTAGCTAATTGCACCCACTGACCAATCTCTGTCACATTTTTCATTCTCCTCTTCCATCTTCCTCCTCTTTTCTCTATCCTCAATTCTACCTTTGGTTATTACATTACAAGCACTTTTGTATATAACATTGTATATCACATTGTATATTTACAATTATACAATGGCAAGAAAGAATCTTGGACTGTGATTGGTCAGTTTGGGACTGGACCCATGGTGTTATCCCAGCATGATGCCACAGGTCTACTGTCATCATTATGGAGCCTACTCTCTTTTTTTGCATCTCCTCTTAAGAAACAAAAATATTTTTCCACTCTAATAAAAACATGCTTTAAAATTATTTTTTTATTTTATATATAACAACAAGCCATTGTATAACAGGAATAATGCACTCCAGGGTGTGTGTCATTTGGGATAACGCCACGCCTGGGGCATTGGACGTACTCGTGCCCAAACCCCCAGGTGTGGCATTATTCCAGCACAACACACACCCCGTCATGCATTATTCCTTTAGTATTAGCACCGTATGTGCTCATGTTTGCCTACAACCTCCTGTAAATACATATGTATTCACTGCAATTTGTTTTCATGTTTGTCTGTGCTTCTGTACCTGGGTCATGCCTGAAAAAGGTACTTGTTACCTGTGCACTAACCTAGTAAACAAAATTAAATAAATAAATAAAACAGGCTACATATCTTGAATGGAGTGGGTTATTGCTGAAGCTGGGCCATACCAGTGATCTCTGCATTGGAGCAGAGAGCTTGCTCCCCCACAGCAGATTGACTGTGTGCATGCATGGTCAATTGGGTCACTGTGTTTTATGCCAGGGGAGGTAAAGGGAGAAAACTGTGGGGGAAAAAAATCACAGTTACCATGGATGAAAGCACGGATACTCTTTGGTGCTCCAGCACATCTGGGTCCACACCAAATTGCAATTCTGCCTAGGGGGATTCCCACTCTTTGAGAAGGCCTTGAATGAGGATTAACTTGTGGGGGAACACTGAATGCATTTCATCAAGGGACCTAGGAGGTAGTAGGTAAGTTTCTGGGACACAGACAGACCTCTCTGGGAGAAAAACCTCTATGTACTACACAGTATCTGGGAAGAATGAGATTCACTCACCCAAAATAATTGTAACTGTTTATTATGCTATCTGCTTACAGTACTGTATGGATGCGTGGCATTCATATAGTACTGTAACCAGATGGCATAAGAAACAGTTACAATTATTTTTGGTGAGTGATTCTCATTGTCTACAAATACTGTGTAATACTTTAGGTTTCTATGAGGAGCAGACTCCTCCCACTGTACAGTACTTTCACATTACAGATGCTGAGCCAAACTAGATTTCTGTACTTAGAAAGGCCTCTTTGGACAACAAAGTTCACAAGGTCCACTTAGGAAAACTTCCAAAGAACCTGCTGTGTGAGAAGTTGAAAAGATTTATTTGAACTTTTATTGGAAACTTTAAGCAGCTGGGTAATGCATACATTTATAGTCAAAACACATTTAACAGCATTTTGAAACTACAGAATTCCTATGGCAGGATTCTCAAATTGTATCTCTTCACCTGTTTATTCAAAGCAAATTACCATCTTTCTTTGCTAGACCACCTCTTAGGTGGTCTAGCAATTTTGACAGAAAATGTGGAACTTCAATCACAACATGGTGCATGTGCTGTTTTTGTGATGCATGCACCCTTTCTTATTGACACGTGCACTATTTTTAAAATATGTGAGTGTAGTTTTGACACAGGCTGTCACAAATCATTTAAACTGCTACAAAACATGGAACACTTTGAAAAGAGGGCCCCTATGTTTTCATGCAATCTGGCTGATGCAGACCCAGGTGGAAAATGCATTGGTGTCTGCATCTGCGGTCCATTACTGAAAATACCCCCTCCACTCAGCTTCATTGTTGCTGTTCAACTTGCTTTTGCCATGTTGTAAAAAGGGGATACAACCATCAGTCTAAATCAGCAATATTCCTCGCATAATAATTGTATCATATTATGGATCAATATTTAACATGAAACCAGACATGATTAATAAGCATAGCTATAATAAATGCACTCTAAAAATTACACTATCCAAGGAGCTAAACACTCATAAACACATGGGGCTGGATTTTTAAAAGTGTGACATGGGGCTTGCACCAAGCCCTGTGCCGCAACACTTGGGTTCTGGCAGTGCGCCAAACCCCGTCGCTGCAACTGTTCCTGATTTTACAATCTCGGGTGCAGTTGTGACAGTTTTCATGATTTACAGCAGGTTGCGCCAAATATCTGGCACAATCTCTGTGAAAAAGGCCGCGAGGATTGCCACAAGTTAGACCAGAAAAAGTTGGTCTAACTTGTGGCAATTTCCACACAGGATAGAAAATCCCATTAGATTACAGCAAGCCCCATGTGCTGTATTATCATGAATCTAAGCCATTTGAAAATCCTGCCATAGTTTCACAGCTGTGATAGTATATTTCACTTTTTGGACATACAGCAAGTAAAGCAAGTCACTTTCCTCATACCTGTAAAGAGTGTACAGTCACAGGTTATATAGTGGCTCAGTAGTTTCCATTGTGAGATGGTGACAGACAGACATTTTGCTCATAGGGTATGTTATTTCTACATCCCCGAAAGATGGTACTTGTCATTCACTGGATGCATATTTGGTAATATGCCTTTCCATGTTTGAGATTATATAGCTGGGCTGGGTTAATATGTTTACCAAATGGAATGTCATCTTTGAGCTGATTATAATGAAGATAAAAGGGGTTCTTCCTCTTAGGTCAGTGGGCTGGATTTTCAATGTCCTGTGCAAAGGCAGATTTTCAAAGGGGCCATGCCAGCCACAATTTGCCTAGATACAGTTTCCAGTAGTGGGTTCAGGGCAGAAGTCTGTCCACTGGTGGATGCATTTCTCATGCAGTGCTGAATCCAATGACCTGGTTCCTTTCCTACAAGAAAGTGTCTGCAGCCAGTAATGAGCTAAAGGCAGGCTAAAGACAGAACTAACCACACCACCAGTTCTGTGTTAAAATAAGTAGCAGTACTGCCATTCACAGGCACAAGAAAGGGGCCAACATGGGATTGGTGTGATCAAGGCTGTCTTTTGAGATGTGTTTTGGAATCTTGAGATAAAAAGGAAAGGAAAGGAGTTGCATAGCTATACATATGTTTATCTTGTCCTAACATCTTCCATGAAAATGGCTTGAGTTAGAAAACAAGTGGCCATGTGGAAAAAAAAAACCTACTGTAGCAGTCACAAAATGGAGGATGTGGCACATCAAGCACTCGATGCAGTTATGTGTAGCTTATGACATTAAACCTCAAAACACAGAAAGCAGTATGTACCAGGCATGTGAAAGTCAATAATTTGTTGGCACAAAGAATAATCCAGAATGTGGCCAGCAAGACACAGAAGCTCTCATGAGCTCCATTAAGCTCTCACAATGTACCAGTGAGTCCCACATACTGCCTTAGGTGGCCTATCTAAACCCCATGGTCCACACTGTGCTGGAGAGAGCTCTAACAGGACAGTAATTGATTGATCCACTTTATCCCTTACCAAGAGAAGGTCAATAAGCATTTACTGACCACGGTTGAAGGACAGCACATCAGAGACAAATGGGGATTCAAGTGTGCAGTTGCTGACTTGTGTTTTGGGCTAATGGAGGTGCGGGGAATGAGGAATGAGAACTGTCATATGGGAGTCATGTATGGGAGTTCCTGAGTAACTGAGTATAGTTTACTTGTATTTCTTTAGCTTGCTTGTAAAGTTTCTGTCATTCTAAAAAGGCTGATTTAACTGAGTGTTCACTGATTGTTTTTTTCTTCTGGTGGAGCACAGAGGACTAACCCTTCCATCCTCCCCCATTCCCAGTGACCCTGAGGTTGATTTGCCTTTATAGGCATCTGACAGGCCACACCTTTTTAGGGGCACAGGGGAATTTTGGAAATGCAGCACAAAACGTAGCCTCTCTGATATACAGACAGCAATACAAGAGATGTGCAATTCAGTAGATCAGTACAAATGCATCAGGCAGAGGCACAGAGTAAAAGGGTGAGGAATAAACCATAAAAGGAACATGCAGAGAGTGATACAGTGATCCAGGTGAGGAGAAGTAGTCTTCAGGAGAACATTCTGTGTACTGCAGTGGTGCCCCATTTGCAGGCACCTCCGTGGGCTGAGGGCAGAGGTGACCAGTCCCCTGGCTGAACTGGCAGGAGTTCTGGAGACTTTTGCCCCCAACCAGAGGCAAACATGTCCCCAGCCACTGCCACAGTAGCTGCCCAGGCAGAGGTTGGGATGGAATGCAGTGGGCTTGGGGAGGGTTGGAGGTGTCAGAGGCACATCCCCCATCCAGTCCAACTCAAGAACTCCTATACTGTTCTGAAGGAGCAGAAGAGTCCCACAAGAGGACATGAATTTGAGAGTAGGGAGGAAGTGAGGGTCCACCAGGAGGGAGACCCAATGACGAGAGGAGGAGGACCCCAAAGGAAGAAGAAGTTACTCCTGTTGGGGGACTTAATTGTCCATGGAATGGAGCTTGACACAGATAGCAGGAAGGAAAAAAGAGAGGTCAAGTGCCTTCTAGGAGGCACAGCTTGGAAGGAGTGAAGTGAATCCAGAGGATCAGTGAAGCGGTGGCAGGAGAGGGAGGTAGGAGGACGTTGTCCACCTGGGAACAAATACGAACACAGAAACATAGAAATTTTTGGCAGATAAGAACCGCTATGTCTATCCAGTCTGCCTGTATGCCCTACACTTGCAGTTCCAAGGACAGGGTTAGTGTGGAGCAGGTGCAAGAGGACTTCGGAATGTTGGGAGGGTGCCTGGGGAAGGTAGCAAGCTCTGTGACATTTTCAGAGGTGATCCGGTTCATGGCAGTGGGGGGGATAGGAATCTCCTATCAGAAGCTTCAACACATGGTCATATGGCTGGTGTAGCTAGAAGGGGTATGGCTTTATTGGGGACTGGGGACACACCTGTAAAAATGTGGCTCTGTACAAGGGTGATGGACTGCATCCATCCGGGAAGGGGAAAGCAATCCTCAATGAGAGATTTAAATGCTTTGCTTATGAGCATTCAAACTAGCTGGGGGGACCAAGGGGTGTAGGAAAACTAAAGCAGCCCACCCCCACAAGGCAGAGAAGCCAGAACTGAGGAGCATGAAGATGAATTGATGACAGGGACACCTGAACCAGGCATAAAGGGAAAAGCAGAGGAAGCAGATCAGCATAAGAAATAAATCTGGGGTGGGGTGAATAAGCAGGTTAGCAAAAACAGGATTAGAGGGAGGATAGGCAGCAAAACATGGAAGACCATGATGACAAATGCTCACATCCTGGGAAATAAAAATCCCAGACCTCGAGGCATGCTAGTAGAGTCGGACCTGGGCATAGCTGTAATAACAGAGACTTGGCACATTGAGAATCATGGATGGGACATAAATGTACCAGGTTATGCTCTGGGGGGTAAACAAAGGGGGGTGGCCTTGTATGTCAGAGAAGGTATAAAGGCAACAGAGGTACTGCACAGGGGTAATCTACAGGCCTCCAGCACAAGGGGAGGAGGTAGATAGAGAGCTAGTGGATGAAATACATGAGATGGCAACAAAAGGGGACATTCTGCTGTTGGGTGATTTCAGTATGACAGACATTGATTGGACCAGCCCAGCAGCTGTTTCAACCAGGAGCAGAGACATCCTAGATTCCCTACAGGGGCAGGCCTTGGGCAGCTAGTGCTTGATCCCACCAGAGACAGGCTGATTCTGGACCTAGTACTGACCGATGGTGACAGAATCACAGAATTCAAGGTAGAAAGTCAACTGAGGTCTACAGGCCACCACATAATGTGGTTTAGCAGTAGGACATGGGCAGTCAAGTCACACAAGGGCAAGGGTCTTACATTTCAGAAGGGCAGACTTTGCTAATATGGGGAGATGAATCAAAAAAGCCCTGGTGAGGAGAGAGGTAAGAGGGGAGTTGAGGAGCAGTGGGAAAACCTAAAAGGAGCCATAAAGGAGGTGACAAACCAATGCATCAGATTGGTAAACAAAAGCAAGAGAAGGAGGAAACCACTCTGGTTCTCGAATGATGTGGCAGACAAAGTAATGGCCAAAATGGAAGGGTTCAGGAAACATAAGGAAACTCAATAGGAGGAAGACAGGGAGGTGTACTTAAAGTGTCTTTGGGAAGTGGGAAAGGCTGTTAGGAGCACAAAGGCATGGACTGAGGAAAGACTAGCGCAGATGGTGAAGAAAGGAGACAAGACATTCTATAGGTACATCAATGAAAGAAGAAAAGCCAGGGCAAGGATTGTAAGGCTCAGAGTCAGAGAGATGGAGTGTAAGTGACTTTGTGAAAATAGAAGAATGCCTAAAGAAAACCCTAGCAAAGGAGGAGGGAGGTAAAGGAACAGTGGGAGAACCTTAAAGGAGCCATAGCAGAGGCAACAAGCCTACGTGTAAAGCAAGTTAACAAAGCAAAAAGAAAGGAAAAAAACACTGGTTCTCAAAAGAAGTGACAGGGAAGGTTAGAGAGAAAAAAAATGGCATTCAGAAAGAACAAGGAAACTCAGAGGGAGGAGGACAGGGAACTGTATCAAACAAAACAGAGGGAGGTGGGGAAGGCAGTCAGGTGTGAAAAGGCACAAACAGAGGAAAGAAAAACCCAGAGAGTAAAAGAGAGAAACAAAACCTTCTTCATGTACATTGGGGACAGAAAAAAGGCCAAGGGTTGTGAGGCTAAATAAAGAAGGTGGGGAGTGTGTGGAGGAAGACATAGAAAAAGCTGAAATCCTGAACAAATACTTTTGCTCAGTACTGTTCAGTATTCATAAAATAAGGGGAAGGGGATGGGTTTACATTACCTATGCCAAATTAACAACACCGTTGTCGAAGTTTGGCATATCGAGATCCCCAATGTCAACAGGCAAAATTTCACCTATCCGACATTGGAGTGTTTCTCTCAGGAGGGCTGTGCCCCCAGCCTCCCCCCATTCTAAAGATTATCAGCTCCGAGTTAGAGTTTATTTGATTGGGGATGGCACAAGGCAAAAGGGTGAAGTTTCCCACTCAGGTCCTTCACAGTGATAATTTCATAACCTGTCGAAACTGTTACTGTGGGGGATTTTGCCATGCACGTTTCGATATTCAGTCGCACACCAGGGGAGGGACCACAATTAGGCAGTAGAAGCAAGCATAGGGGGATGGACATGAGAGTCCTTAAGGAACTCTTGAAACTGAAAGTGGACAAGGCAATGGGGCCAGACAGGATACATCCCAGAACATTAAAAGAACTCTGGGAGGTACTAGTGATACTACTGACAGCCCTATTTAACAAAATCACTGGAGGAGAGTGAATGTGATACCTCTACACAAGAGTGGGAGTAAGGTTGAAGCTGGAAATCATGGGCTGGTCAGTTTGACCTCAGTGGTAGAGAAAACAATGGTATCAGTGTTAAAGGAATGGATTGTGGAATATCGTGAGGTCAGTGGTGCACAAGACACAAAGCAACTTGGCTTCTCAGCAAGAAGGTCTTGTCAAACAAATCTGATAGACTTCTTTGACAGGGTGACCAATGTAGTTGATCAGGGAGGGGCAGTAGATATGGCCTACCTAGAATTTAGCAAGGCATTTGACACTGTCTCACACAAGAGGTTAGTAAACAAGTTGGGCAATCTGGGAGTGGGTCACAAGATAGTAAACTGGATCAGAAATTTGTTGATTTATAGGACACAGAGGGTTGTGTTAAGTGGAGTTCAATCTGAAGAGGAGGGTTACAAGCAGGGTGCCACAGAGTTCAGTGATGAGGCCTGTCCTCTTTAATGTCTTCAAAAGCAACATTGCAGAGGGGGCTAGAAGGGAAGTAATACCTCTTTGCAGATTACACTAAGATCTGAGATAGGGTTGACATACCAGGGGGTGGTGGAGAAAATGAGAAGGGGCCTAGGCAAGTTGGAGGAATGGTCAAGAGTGTGACAGCTTAGATTCAATGCAAAGAAGTGCAAAATCATGCACAAAAACCCAAAAGAGGAATACACAATGGAGGGAGGGTACTGACAACAACCAAACAGGAAAGGAACCTGGGGGAGTCATAACAGATTACCTAAGGTAGCCAAGCAATGTGAGAAGGCAGTGGGGAAAGCCGGAAGGATGCTGGGGTGTATAGGGGAGAGGTATTACAAGTAGAAAACAAGAGGTGGTGATGTCACTGTACAGACAATTAGTGAGACCTTACCTAGAGTACTGTGTTCAGTTCTAGAGATGCATCTCCATAAGGACATCAACAGGACAGAGGAGGGCTACAAAAATGGTGCAAGGACTACACCAGAGGCCTTATGAGGAGAAGCTGAAGGACTTCAATATGTATACCCCGGAGGAAAGGAGAAAGGGGGGGATATGATAGAAACATTCAGCTACCTCAAGGGGATAAATAATGTACAGGAGGGCAGCATCTTTCAAAAAAGGAGATGTGCAAGAACAAGGGGTCACAGTATGCGGCTAGAGGGGAGAATGTGAGGAAGTATTTTTTTTTTTATGGAAAGGGTGGTGGACGCATGGAACAACCTCCCTGAGGGGATTGTAGGGGTAAATCTGATAGGAGAATTCAAGAATGCATGGGATAGACAGAAGGCAACAATAGTGGTAGGAAGGAGAAGGTACTCTGCAGATCAAATAGGATCTGGGGTTTATGCAATAGGTAGAGAAATGGGCTGACTAGGTGGGCCATGCGGTCCTTATCTGCCATCAAATTCAATGTGTGTAAGGTGGGAAACCCAGAAAAGGCAGAAAAGCTGAATGAATACTTCTGTTCAGTATTCACTGAAGTGGGGGAGGATCAAGGACCACAGTTGGGCAACAGATACGAGGGGGGGAGGTGAACACCAGTCTATTTACAGTGGAGGGAGTCCTGGAGGAGCTCACAAAATGGAAGGTGGACAAAGCAATGGGACCCGATGGCATACACCCAAGGATATTAAGGTAGTTGCGGAGGGAGCCAGTAGCTCCTCCGGCAGCCATGTTCACTTACTCACTCAACACAAGAGTGGTTCCAGAGGACTAGAGGAGGGCACATGTAGTCTCTCTACACAAAAGTAGTAGAAAGGAGGAGACAGGGAACTATAGGCCAGTCAGCCTCACCTCAGTAGTAGGTTAAATCATGGAGGCACTGCTCAAAGAAGCAACAGTGGGACACTTGGAATCCAACGGTGTCCAAGATCTGAAGCGACACGGATTCACAGTAGGAAGGTTGTGTTAAACAATTCTGATAGATTTTTTGACTGGGTGATGAAGGAGATAAATCAAGGGGGAGCAGTGGACGTCACCTACCTTGATTTCAGCAAGGTCCTTGACATCATCCCACATAAAAGGCTGGTAAACAAGATGGGTAGTCTGGGCTTGGGCCACAAGGTGATAAACTAGGTTAGGAACTGGTTAACAGACAGGAGGTAGAGGGAATTAGTAAATGGGATCCAATCCAGGGAGAGGAGGGTGGCCAGTGGGGTACCTCAGGGATCAGTCCTTAGGCTGATCCTGTTTAATGTTTTCATTAGTGACATAGCAGAAGGGCTGGAGAGAAAGGTCTGTCTGTTTGCAAATGACACCAAAATCTGCAACAGGGTGGATACTTCAGATGGTGTGGAGAAATTGAAGAGGGAACTCGGCAAGCTTGAAAAGTGGTCCTAGGTGTGATGACTGAGGTTCAGTTCAAAGAAGTGCAAAATAATGCACCTGGGATGAGGGAACCCTGGAGAGAGCTACAGGGTGGGGGAAGCTGCTGATGATCGCCAAGGAAGGAAGAAAGGGATATGGTAGTCATCATTTCAGATGACCTGAAGGTGTCTAAGCAGAGTTCAAAGGTTACGGAGAGGAACAGTGGCATGCTGGGGTGCATTGGCAGAGGTATCACTAACAGAAGGAGGGAGGTGGTGATGCCATTCTATAAAACACTAGTGGGACCTCACCTAGAGTATGGTGTACAATTCTGGAGGTCACATCTTCATAAGGACATTGACAGGGTGGAGGTAGTCCAGAGAAGAGTGACAAAGATTGTACAGGGCTTGCACCAGAAAAAAATATGAGGAGAGATTAAAGGACATCAATGCACACTCACTGGAGGAGAGAAGGGATCATGGTGTCATGATAGAAACCTTCAAGTACCTTAAAGGCATAAACAAGGTGCAGGGGGATGACATCTTCCATTATAGGAGAAGTACAAAAATGAGGGGAACATGATATGAAACTGGAAGGTGGCAGGATAAGGGGAAATGTGAGGATGCTTTTTTTCATGAAAAGGGTCATGGATGCATAGAACAGTCTTCCACAGGAGGTGGTGGGAGTGAGCACAGTAGAGGGATTTAAACATGCATGGGACAGGTATAAGGGAACCCTAGAAGTGGGAAGGAGAGGACAAATCCATTGATCAAGTAGGGTCAAAGGTCACAAACAAGGTTAGGGCACACAGGCAGACTGGATGGGCCTAGCAGTTATTATCTGCCAACAATTGCTATGTTTCTATGACATACAAAATTAGTTTAGTTGCTGTATTGGCCCTTATAAGAACAGATTCAGAAACAAACGGTTTGATACCTATTATTGGACAAACATAGACTGATCACTCCATCTCAGATATGTTGGCAATGGTCTCTAAAGTACATCTCAAAAATACACTAACAGAGACAGGCTTCTGAGGTCAGGCTTATTTTACTTTTCAATATGGTAGAAGATGGCATGAACATTGATTTGGGTTTGATGACACATTACCCTACTTAAACTTTCACAGACCTTTAGTACAAATGATATACATTTAATGGGACTTCAGTGTGTTTTTGTTTTTTGTTTTTACACTGTATGGTTATAGGCTCCCTTTTAACTGGGTATCAATATGTTGGTTTCACATCAAAAAGTTATGTGTGGGGGTAGGGGGATGGTGTGTTGTTTTGGGTGGGGAAAAAGGGGGGTGTTTTGTATGTGTGTTGGGGTTTGGGGTTGTGGTTATATGAGGTAAGGCTTATATTCAGATACATTACATAATGATGTTACAGTGTGTTAGGACTTTTGGTTCACATACATAGTGAATTCATACTGTCTTCCAACTAGTTTTCTATATTATGATGTTACCCTGGGGCGGGGGGGGTTACATTCCATTAGGTTTTGATTAAGATTCCCTAGACTGTTACTGTACACATCATAGATGTATTATATACTGACACTTTATTGAACTATAAACATATTAGGATGCATATCTCATTTCCTAGGGAGCCTTGGTAGGTTTGTTTATTTTATTGGGCTCTAATACTGACAATTGATATAATCTTGTAAAAAAAATCTTGTTACAGCACTGAAGGTTTTAACGTTTATGGAATACATATGAACTGGTTCAGTATAAAGTTAAGAAAATGTCTCCAGATAGGTTTAATACTGTATGAATGTGCGAAACAGTTTGTTCACACTAGGGGATCTTTTCTGTATACCCACCTATGGCCATAGATAGAAACTTTCTGTTTTATAGTACTTTTTAACATGGAATACTATCACATTTCTAACATGTACTTAAGTGGGTAGTAAATATAAAGGTCTTTCTTTTAATTAAGAGTGTATTCACATAACACTCTCACTCATGCATCCTTCTTAATGTAAAAACTGTCTGACCCGCAAAGGATTCCTATTATCTGCTTCTGTTGGCATTTGACCTTGGAATGCTTCATAGCAGCTAGCTGGCATAAACTGGTTCCTTCCATTTAAACCTCAGTTATGGTTTAAAAATGTATTTTATACCAAAGAGAATTCTTTCATTTTTGTTATACATGATCTGGGTGTTACTAGAGTATGATTGTCCAAACAACTGGCATATTCAGTGTCACCAGCCCAGTCCTGTGGAATGTGTTGCCATTATCTGTCAGGGAGGTCCCATCTGTCGAGATGTTTAAGTGCAGTCTCAGGGCCCATTTATTTTCTCTGGCCTTCTAGGACCAGGAGAACTGACTTTGTTTAAAACCAGCCTTAATAAGATATGCTGCTGTATTATTTCATTTTATTGTTGTATTTTATCTTAGTATTTTATGATGTTCATTGTTGTATTTTCCCTTGCCTGTTTTTATGTAAGGTACCCAGAGCCTCCAGAATCGGGTGCCCTAGAAATAAGCTTTGCCTTGCCTTAATCTTCTGATGAAGGACTTGGTTGGTCCAAAAGCTTAGGCACTGTTTCCTTTTGTTACATATATGTTTCTTTGTTGATGGAGAACCACAGTTAAAGTTTACAAAGAAATGCTGTGCAGAGTGTTTTGATTTTTATGTATATTCTTAGTAAGCCCTTGCCTTTGTTTGCTATTAGGCCTCTTTTCTAAATGTGCCTACTTGGTTTATGGTCCTTGGGAATCTCAGTAAGCAATAATACCCAACAGGGTGGGCTTTATTGGGAAATACCAGACTGCCCAGGGGCATAATGAGGCCTGATGCCACAGGTGGAGGGCCTCATAGCCCCTGGAAGGTCCGGTATTTCCCAATAAAGCCCACCCTGGAGGGTATTATTGCACTTAGAAAATGGGCACAGTAAAAAGAAATGCTTGAGATTTTTTTTTTCATAAAAAAATGAATTAACATTACCTTTTGTAATTAAATAGATCCTCTGCCTGTATTGGAATAGGGGACTTTTGGTCTAATTGAGGTGTTGTAGTTCAGAAAATAAAATGATAATGTTGGTTGCATGCCCCCCCCCCCGTCATCCTTATGGAGTTCTCTTTTATGTTTGTTTTTTTCTCCCTTCATTGTTGTTTTAAATATTCCAGTTGAGTGCTGTAGAGATCCAGGAAGACAGGGGCACCGTCAGGTGTGCTCGTCCGTTTTTCAACCAACAGCCTAATCTTTCAAAAATATGCCAAACTGGCAAAATTAACACAGTTTGTGAGGTATAAGGGCATGCCTTACTCAGTCTTTGATACGTGTGTGCCAAGAGGCACACTACTTGTAGTTGAAAAAAAATGGATGAGCACAGCTAACAGTGCTCCTTTAAGCCTGGTCAGGATGCCTCAGGTATTTCTTTCAAGAAAAATGAAGAAATGTGCATTTTATTCTGTGGAGCTTCATTCTTCCCTTGTTTTGAATGTAATCAGTTTACGATTACATTCATTAGGGTCGGCAAATGCTTTGCTGGTGTGCCGGGAACGAGTGTTATCTCCCTGTGCAGTGCAGCAGAGGAACAGCATTTTCTTGGTTTTCATTACCGCATATGGACATCTATTGGTGGTATAGGAAACTAAGAAAGACTAGGTGCTCTGCTGCTTAGTAGCGTTGTCGGAGATACTGCTGAAACAGTGTGCTGTTTGGGAGCTGGAATGGTGTTTAACAAATGTGATGGTATTTTGTTTTGCTAACTTTCTTTCTTTTGTGGTTGCCTTTTGTGGAAGGAGAAGAACGGCCCAGCCATTATTTCTTTGGGTATCTGGTGACGAGTACCTCTTGCTAAGCGACAGAAAAAGATGGTGGGTATTTTAAATTTTGTTCGGTGTGTTCAGCCAACAAAAACGTTGGCTGGCCACCACTGTGGAATGCTGTGCAGTGAGATGCCACTTGAACTGGCACTTATTTTTTACTGGGCATCTATTGAAAAATAGATGCCCTGGTTGCAGGTAGTTTAAGCCAGTCAGGATAGAGAATCTAGTCTGCCCATTTTCTAAGTGCCTGTATCATTCATTGCCATTCATTTTCCCACAGTGACTCTTCTCTCATGTGACAGTGATGCACTGGAGACCATTGATTCACTTAGTGCTCTCTTACTGTCCAGTTTACAGCAGTAGAACTGTGTTGGTAAGTACCTTTCCTTTTCAGTCTGCCTTCACAGTCTGGCAAACATCTGAAGGATACCTGAGTGGGCTATGTTTTAAAAAACCACAAGTGCCTCCACCACACACTTTGAAAAAAATATATATTTTGACACAATTCAACTTATATTTCATATTAAATCTGTATTCCTTCTCCCCATCATTTATTACTGAGACCATATGCATGAAAACAGGATATTCATTCCACAAGAGTTCTTCAACTTCCATTGCTTCTTCTCTACCTGATTGTTATAATGTTCTGCTTGTGACATCTCAGCTATTTCCATGGCAACAGAATGTGATACCACTACAGGGATTATGAATTCAAGTGAGGAATAAGTCATATGGGGTAGATGAACTCTAAGAGATAAAAACCTTGTTTTCCTTGCAAATTTCCTCAGTAATAAAAAAAGAACTCTACACAATATATATGAAATGCAAGCTGAATATTGTCTAAATAATATATTTTCCAAAGTTTCCTGAGCAGTGTCAGCAAATCTTTAAAAAATTAGCTAATGTCATTACCAGTGTCTGAAGTACAGACTTGCTGACAGAGAGGAGTGTAAGCACCTAGCTTTACCTTAAAGGTATATTTATATTTATTTCTATTTCTCTTCACACTGAAAGTAACAGGGTAAGTGGGGAGAAAAAATAGATTTGTAAACAGTGTTTGGGGTACTTTGACGCTTGTCTTTAAAATTGTAACAGGTGGTGTGGGGGAAACTAGGTCAGGAAACAAGCCCACCAATTAAAGGCATTAGTGGACTCAGAAAGTCATGCCTAGAGGAAGTTCCAGTTAGTGTATAAAAGTGGACACTCATAATATGTCCCTACACACATTCATGTCATAGCATGAGGGGGATGGCACAGGAGTGAAATGGGTGTAAGACTGCCATCTTAGACAATAGCATGAGGAACCAGGGAGACAGGGGACTCTGCTGGTCAACTAAGATAGGTTACCTGTTCACTACTGTTCTAAAATTCACTGCTGAGAATGGCAGAGGATCAAGGTAGGTCAAAATCAGGAATTGTTGCAGCACCCTAACAGGTGGGGTGGTGAAGGACTGGTTTATGGAGCTGGAGAGGGGCCTGAAACAGGTTGCATGCATGGTGACCTCCGCAGAGGTGCTACCTGTGCAAGTCTGGGGGAGGAGAGGGCATACTGCACAACACACTTCAACAAATGGTTAAAGGCATGGTGCAGGGAGGAGGGGTTTGGCTACATTGAGTACTGGGGTCCTACTTGGACAGATGAAGCCCTGTACAAATGGGGTGGCCTCCATCCATCCATCCATCCATCCAGGAGGGGAACATCAGTCATAGATGGGAGGATTAAATGTTACTTTGTTGAGCATTTAGACTAGTAAAGGGGGGAGGCAGAAGAAACAGGAGAGGCAGAGAATGACTACCCAGATAATACAGCAGCAGTGATGGAGAGCCCAGGTGAAATTAATTCCCCAGGGGTAGTGGTGAGTACAGACAAATGGGAGAAAGGGGTGGGAGAGTTGAGAGGTGGAAATAGGGCAGAGGAAACTACTAAGACGGGTGGGCAAAGGAAGGATAAAAATGGGAAGGGCAGTATCAATGAGAAAAGAAGTATGAAGGATGGATGTGGGAAGGGAGGGCAAAGCAGGGGCAGGGAGGGGCAAAGGGGAATGGAGAACCATGTGTACCAATGCAAGGAGTCCAGGAAACAAAATTCATGACATTGAGGCTACCATTACACAGTTAGACCTGGATCTGGTGGCCATGGCAGAGTAATGGTGCACCAACAACCAGAATCATGGTGCATCAATAACCACAGCTCAATAGTAGTCATACTGAGGTACAACATGTTTTGAAAGATACGGCAGGGAGAAATTGGGGGACGAGTGGTTTTACATGTAAGGAATATATTAAGGTCACAGAAATACAAGATCACACTGGGGAGAAGGAGGGGCAAGAGGTTCCTTGAGTTGGGAGACAGGATCAAGCGTCTTAATGCACATGGGGTGATGTACAGCCCACCAGCATAGGGGAGGATATGGACTGGGTTTTGGGGGGAGGCCACAGGCAAAATAGCAAACAAAGGGGGAGTAATAATTATGGGTGACTTTAATCTTTCGGATATGAACTGGAACATCCCAGACCACATCTGAAAGATGCAGCTTCAACTAGGAGAAGAGTCATCCTAAACTCCTTGTAATGGGCCTTTCTCAGGCAGCTGGTTACATATCCCATAAGGGACAGAGTGGTGCTGTATATGGTACTCACAAACAGGGACAGCTTTGCAGACATCACAGTAATTAGACCCCTGGGTTTAAGCTTCATATACAGATTGGGCAGGAGAAAAAAAACACTAGGATGAGGATCCTGGACTTCAGGAAAGCAGATTTTAAGGAAATAAAACCTTTTATATGTACATCAGGGAGCAAAGGAAGACCAAGGGAGGGATAGTGAGGCTTAATAAAGGGGAGGGAGGGTGGACAGAGGGAGACTGTGAAAAGGCAGAGATACTAAACAAATATTTTTGCTCAGTATTTACAAATGAAGAGGGGGAGGTACATAAAACAAACAGTAGAAACACTCTGGATAAAGAAGTTGATACCAGCTCATTTACAGAAGAAAGGGTTCTGAAAGAACTCTTAAAACTGAAGGTGGACATAGCAATGGGACCTGATGGGATTCATCCCAGAATTCTAAAAGAGCTAAGGGTAGAACTAGTGACACCACTGACTACCCTTTTTAACAAATCATGGGAGGATGGGTGGTACCCGAGGACTGGAGGAGGGCAGATGTGATTCCCCTTCACAAAAGTGGGAGCAAGGCAGAAGCAGGAAACTACAGACCTGTTAGTTTAACCTCAGTGATAGGGAAAATGATGGAATCACTTCTGAAGGATAGAATTGTCGAGTATCTAGAGGCCAGAGGGCAGGACCCAAGGCAGCATGGATTCACAGTGGGAAGGTCATGCCAGACAAATCTGATAGATTTCTTGACTGGGTGACCAAAGTAGTAGATCAGGGAGGGCTGTGGACATGGCCTACCTAGACCTTAGCAAGGCATTTGACACAGTCTCACACAAAAGATTAATATACAAGTTAGCCAGCCTGGGAGTGGGTCCCAAGATGACAGCCTGGGTAAAGAATTGGCTGGAGAATAGGACACAGAGGTAATAGTAATGGAGTCCTCAGAAGAAAGGAGGGTTACTGGTGGGGTACACGGAGGTTCAGTATCAGGACTGGTCCTCTTCAATGTCTTTATAAGCGACATTGCGGAAGGACTGGAAGGAAAAGTATGTCTCTTTGCAGATGACACTAAGATCTGCAACAGAGTTGATGCACAGGGTGGGGTGGAAAGGATGAGAAGGGACTTGGCAAGGTTAGAGGAATGGTCAAATGTATGGCAGCTTAGATTCAATGCTAAGAAGTGCAAGGTAATGCACCTGGGAAACAAAAACCCAGGGGAAGAGTACACAATGGGGGTGAGATACTAACAACAACAAAAATGGAAAGGGACCTGGGGTAGTCATATCAGATGACCTAAAGGTGGGCAAGCAATGTGAGAGGGCAGCAAGGAGGGCTGGGGGTTACTGGGATGCATAGGGAGAGGCATCACCAGTAGAAAACAGGAAGTTATTATCCCTCTGTACAGACAGCTGGTGAGACCCCATCTGGAGTACTGTGTGCAGTTCTGGAGACCCAGTCTCCAAAGACATAGGCAGGATGGAAGCTGTCTAGAGGAGGGCAACTAAAATGGTGCAGGGTCTGCACCGGAAGACACATGAAGGGAGACTTAAGGAGCTTAATATGTATAGCCTCAAGGAAAGGAGGGAGAGGGGGGACATGATAGAAACTTTCAAGTACCTTAAGGAATCAACAAAGTCCAAGAGGTAGAATCTTTCAAAAAGAGGTGTGCAAGAACAAGAGGCACAATTTGAAGATGGGGGCGGCTCAGAGGTAATTTAGAGTATTTTTTCACAGAGGGTTGTGGATGCATGAAACGGCCTTCCAGAGGAGGTTGTGGAGTGAAAATCAGTGGTGGAATTCAAGCATGCATGGGACAGTCATAAGGCAATTCTGGGGGATGGGGGTAAGAAGAAGTAGGCTGCTGGTTAACTAGGATCTGCTGCTTATCCAGTAGGTAGGGAAATGGGCAGACTGGGTGGGCCAAGCGGTCCTTATCTGCCGTCAAATTCTATGTTTCTATGTTTCTATGTTAAATTGGAGACTTCCTTAGGAAATACCATGAAGCAGAGCATAGTGGGGCATGAAAGCACAATGGAATAGAATAAAGGAGTGGATAACTAGGGATAGAACAAGCTTTTTAAAGGTAATAAGCAAGGGTAAGAAGAGAAAAAGGCCATTGTGGTTCTCGAAAGAAGTGGCTATGGTGGTAAAGCAGAAAAAAACAGCTTTCAGGAAATACAAGGAGACCCAAATGGAAGCAGACAGGGAGGCATATCTAGTGAAACAAAGGGAGTCAGGGAGGAGGGTAAGGACAGCAAAGGCTCAGACTGAGGAGAGGATTGCCCAGGAGATCAAAAATGGGTATAAGACTTTCTTCAGGTATGCAAGTGAAAAGAGGAAGACATTGGGCAATATAGTGAAGATCAGGGGATGGGGGGATGTGTAAAGGAAGAACAAGAAAAAGCTAATAATTTTTAAAGGAGTACTTCTGCTCAGTCTTCATTTCATTTTGTTTCATTTCATTTTTTTTTGCTGACCGGGTAAGTGCACTAGACAAATCCTGCCTATTTTCAGGCATGACCCGGAGGAGGGGATACAGATGAATGCCAACTGACCTTGAACCACATTAAGCTGTTGGTGGTATTTTTTAGTGAATGAGGGAAATTTGGCCAGGACACTGGGAAAAATTGCCCCTACTTTTTTTGATAAGTGCCATGGGATCTTTAACATCCACCTGAACTACCACCAATCCAGACAGATGGGACCTCGGTTTAACGTCTCATCCAAAAAATGGCACCTCAGAAGTGCAGCACCCCTCTCATGCTGCACTACAGTGTCAGTACTGGGATATTAACCCAAGTGCCAGATGTGGGAACTGAACCCACAGCCCTCTGATCTCCCAGCCTCAGAGGCGAGTGTGCTACCTACTGAGCCACTGACACTGTAATCTTCACAGTGGAAGGGGGGGTGGGCCATCAAGTATTAACAAGAGGAGGTGTGAGAAGGTACAAGTCCATTTATGGAAGTAAGGGTCTGCCAGGATTGGAAGCCCTTAAGGAAAACAAGGTGATGGATCTGGATGGGATTTACCCAAGGGTACTTAAGGAACTAAGCATGGAGCTAGCCACCCCTCTGGCAATGCCATTTAGCACCACATTAAAGATGGAGGGTGGTTCCAAAGGAATGGAGGAGGGATAATGTGGTCCCTCTGCACAAGAGTGTCAGCAGGGAGGAGGCCAGAAGTGATAAACCAGTCAGTAGAACATTAGTGGTGGGAAGTTAATGGAGTCCCTGCTGAAGGAGAGACTGATGGAGACCCATGGGCTGCTGGACCGCTGGCATCATTGCTTCACAAAGGAGAGGCCATATAAAACAAATCTCATTCATTTCTTTGACTGGGTAATGAGGGAGGTGGCTCAGGGGAGGGCAGTAGATGTGGCTTATCTGGAGTTCAGTAAGGCCTTTGACACTGTTCAACACAGGAGGCTAATGAAGAAACTTAGTAACCCAGGGGTGGTGGAGACAGTCATGTGCTAGGTATCAAATGGGTTAAAACACAGGAGGCAGAGGGGGGTAATCAACAGTAGTCACTCAGAGGATGGGAGAGTCACCAGTGGTGTGCCATACAGATACATACTGAGTCCTGTCCTCTTCAACATCTTCATGAGCGATGTGGAGGAACTGTAGGGGAAGGTATGTATCTTTGCAGAAGACACAAAAATCTGTGACAGAATGGACTCCCAGGTGGGGGTTGAGAGAATGTAAAGAGTTCTGAATAAAGTAGAGGAGTGGTCTAGGGGGTGGCAGCTGGGTTTCAATGTCAAAAAGTGCAGAGTCATGTACCTAGGGTGGAGAAACCCTTGGCCAATGTATAAGATGGTGGGTACTTATAGTTATCAAGCAAGAAAAGGACCTTGAGGTGATCATAGCTGATGATCTCAAGGTGGCTTGGCAGTACAAATGGTCTGAAGGCAAGACAAGCAGGATGTTCGGGTCCATAGGGAAGGGGGATCTCTAGCAGGAGAAAGGAGCTGGTGTTGGTGCTGTATCATTCACTTGTGAGACCTCACCTAGAGTTCTGTGTCCAGTTCTGGAGGCTGCACCTCCCAAAGACATCAACAGGGTGGAAGTGATACAGAGGAGGGCTGTTAAAATGGTGCAAGTCTGCACGAGAAACTGCATGAAGAGGGGCTGTGGGTGCTCAACATGTACTCCCTAGAGGAGAGGAGAGTTACACAGGACATGACTAAGAACTGTTATTAATTCATGGGGATGAACAAGGTGCAGAAAGAGATACTCATAAACAGAAGGAGAAGCACCAGAACATGAGGGCATGCCATGAAGCTTGAGGGGGGAGGTGTTAAGAGGGATGTGAAGGAATACTTCTTCACAGAAAGGGTGCTGGATAGCTGGAACAGCCTGTCAGAGAAGGTGCTGTGGGTGAAGAGAGTGGGGAGCTTCAAGTATGCATGGCATAGGCACATGGGTTTAATAAGTAGAGGTAAGGAAGGAGGAAGGGAGGGACACTGTTGAACCAATACAGTCTGGGGTGTAGTGTTGGCAGGAGAAATGGGTCCTTTTCTGAGGACACATTCTACATTTCTGATTATAGCATTGATGATCTGGGATGATTTGTATACTTTTTTATGAATGTGTGTGGTTTGATGATAAGAAAAGCTTTAAAAGCAAAACATTGACTCCTGTTGGCTAGACCCACACACACAACCAGGAAGAAAAAGTTTAAACTAGAAAGAGTTATTTATTTAATGCTAGAACAACAGACTCTTAATATCACAGTGTTGCTGCAGACAGGAGAATAAGAGAACTCAATGAATCAAGTCTCTGATGCATTACTGTCACATGTGACAGTAGTTATTGTCATAAAAGAAAAGCAATCAAAGAACAGGCATGGAGATCTCAAGGGGCCATAAATCAAGTAGGCAAATTTAGAAAAAAATCCTAACAACAAACAAAGGAAATGCTGCACTGTGATTATACACACAAATCAAACATATATGCACAACATATTTTTTGCAAATTTTGACTAGTTATTTTTGTGTAGTGCCTGTGCTGATACCTCTAAAGGCTCATAGATATTAAACAGCTCCATATGAGCCTTGTGATGCACTGCCATTACCTTCTTGTACATGACTGTCTTTGCAAGTACACTGCGAGCTTGTCAGCAAAATGGTGCTCCCAGTCTGACTATGCGGATGGATGTGGTCTATGGCACTGCTTCCTCCACATCCCTGTTCAGACTGGACGCCCTCTACAATGGTCTTTGTCATTTTGCTAAAAACTCCCTTTCTTGCATTCACTGTTGCTCACTTTATTCCACCCTATCCATTCTTCCTCTATCTTCATGTAGCCAGAAACACTGTACGTCATTAATATGCAAATACTGGTTTGGGTTCCTTCCATCTTACCCCTCCACACTCCGTCATTCCCTTTGCCTCCTTCTCCCTCCACTTCAGGCATCCTTGCATTTTTACCATTCCTCATACTCACATCTCTGCTGGGCAGTCAGCCTTTTCCTCTAGTCTCCCTTTACTCTGAAACCTACTTTCATCCTCCATCCGTTTCACTACCTCCACTGTTTTCATCAGATACCAGATGAAACTCTTTCCATCCCCTGTTGCTCCTGATCTCCCCCTACCTGACTGCCTCCTTAAATTTGCCTCCTACCCCAGTGTAGGTGTGGCTGAATTGCCTATTTTAGCTGCTTGGTCTTACTCTATTTACTCCTGTTTTATAATGTACTCTGTTTCACTTTACTGTAACTGCAAACTGTGTCAATGCTATGTAATTGCATTTAACTGTGTAGTATGTCCGTGCTGTGTATTTGCATTCCCTGTTCACTTACCCCAGGTCGCACCTGGAAATGAAACTTGTGTCAGTGTGCCTTTACTGGTCAACAATTTTCAGATAAATAAACAAATATATAAATGTATGTGATGAAGCAAAGCAGAAGTTTGTATCAGAGTACCTTGGCTAAATTTCTTCTAGAAACATTTCCCAGTATGATTAAAGGGTTTCTTTGTGTGTGTGTATGCATGATGAAATTAATAGCATGCATGCACATTTTAAAATTACTTCTATAATAACACGGCTATTAATATAATAATATGGGACTGTTGTAACTACCCTCTTTAAGCTGTTTTCCTAATGAATATATGGTGAGATGGTGCAATACTGGACCAGGTACTCACAAGCAGAGGTAGTGTTGCAGACGCCAAGGTGGGATGCTATCTGGGGACCAGTGGTCACTGAATGCTGTGGTTCAATATAAGGATGGTTGAAGAATCAAACCACACAAAGGTTAGGGTCTTGGACTTCAGGAGGGCAGATTTTATAAAGATGGGTGAATGTCTCAGGGATGACATGGCAAGGGGGAGGATAGCCTGGGTGGGGTGGAAGAACAGTGGGAAAAGCTAAAAGATAGCATAGTAGAGGCAACAAACCCCTGTGTCAAACAAACTCTGGTCAGAGCCAACACAGCTACAATAATGCTTCAAGAGCACTCATGGGGGCAATAAAAAAAGAGCTTATGACAGAAAAGTCTACCATGCTCAAGATGGTAGCCAGAGCTCAGTGCGCATGCTTGACTTCAGTATGAACTCACATATGTGCAACACTGGAAGAGATGTCACACATGTGCAGTAAACTCTGGACATGGCAAACTGCAGAAGTATGGATAGCAATAAAATAGTGCACCAGCGGAGGGTAGGGGTGGGGATAAACACTACACAACACCAATGAGCATGGCAGTGTGGAAAATGACCACTGTACTGTAGAAGAGAACAGGGAAGGAATCTGGTCACCATCCCTTCTCTCTTCTACAGCGATAGCAATACATCAGCATGGCTTTTCCCATGCAGCCATAACAAGTGAGCAAAAGCGAGAGGAAAAAGAGACTGCTATAGTTTTCAAAAGAGGTGGGTGAAAAGGAAAAGGCTAAATGGGTAGCATTCAAAGGTATAAGGAGATGCAGAGGGAGGAGGATAGGGATATGTATCAGGGGAAACAGAGGAAAGCAAGGAAAGTAGTAAGGAGCACAAAGGTGCAAACTGAAGAGAGACTAGCCCAGGAGGTAGCAAAAGGAGACAAGACATTTTTTAAGTTTGTAAGTAAAACAGGAAGACCAGCCAGCCCACCGGCACAGTGGCAAAGCATCTGTCTGCGGTGCTGACATCCCAGGTTTGGGAATGGATCCGGGAGTTGGAGGGCGAGCCTGGGAGAGAGGGATCGAGTGCCCTATGGACTGCTGTCCATCTCCAGGGGGAAGAGTGTCCAGCCCAATGAGGACCCATGGCAGAGCCTGAGGGTCGTGCATGGCCAGCACCATATGTTTCAAGGGGGTGGGGCTGATGTTGGCATCATTGCATGTCCCCGCCCCCAGGGAGAAAAACTACAGAAAAATCTCACCTGCTAATGATGGCCCTGCTCTGCCGCCACTCCCCACTCAGACCTTTTTTCTCTTGGGGGGTCCTGCTCCCATGACCCCCACCCTGGGAGGCAAGCCAGGGCTTTGAGATCCATGTTTCTGAGGAGAGGTCTCCTGCCCGGTTGCCCCATCCATGGGTGGAAGGCTGAAGATGAGGGGAGCAGTAGGTGAAGACAGGGACCAGAGCCTTCGGCCCCAAAACCCCCCCAAAAAACAAGAAGACTTGAGATTGTAAGGCTAAAACAGTAAGGGGGACTGTGCAGAGGGTGACCAGGAAACGGCAGACATTCTGAAAAAAATGCTTTTGTTCAATGTCCACAGAGGAAGAAGGAGAGGGACCACAAAACAATAGATGTTTTGGAGATAGGGAGGTTGACACTATTCCTTTTACAGAGGACAGATTCCTGAAGTGATTCACTAATTTAAAGTTGGACAAAGCAATTGGGCCAGATGGGGTACATCCAAAGGCTTTAAGGGAGCTTAGGGAGGTACTGGTTGCACCTCTGACAGTCCCATTTAATAGCTCACTGGAAATAGACTTCACAAAAGTGGTAACAGTGAGAAGGCTGGTAATTATAGGCCAGTCAGCCTGACATCAGTGGTGGGAAAGTTAATGAAATCACCGCTGAAGGAAAGGATTGTAGAATATCTTGAATTTAGTGGGTTACAAGACTTGAGGCAGCATGGGTTCATGGGGAAGGGGGGTCATGTCAAATGAATATAACAGATTTTTTTGACTGGTTGACCAAGGAATTAGATCAGGGTGAAGTAGTGGACATAGCCTACCTAGATTTCAGTAAAGCATTACACACCATTCCACACAGGAGATTAGTAAGCAAACTGGGTAGATTAGGGGTGGGTCCAAAGGTGGCAAACTGGAGAAGAAATTGGTTAGGGAACAGGAGACAGCGGGTGGTGGTAACCGGAGTTCATTTCAAGGAATGGAGGGTGATCAGCTGGGGTACCTCAGGGATCAGTACTGGAATCGGTCCTCTTTAATGTCTTTACAAGCAACATTGCAGAGCAGCTGGAATGGAAGGTCTTCATCTTCGCAGATGACACAAAAATCTGCAATACGGTAGAATCTCTAGGGGTGTAGAAAGGATGAGCAGAGACCTGAGAAAACTAGAGGAGTGGTCAAAGGAATGGCAGCTGAGTTTCAATGTCCAAAAAGTGCAAAATACTGTACTTAGGGCACAGAAATTCAGGGTGGAGCACAAAATGGTTGGTGTGGTACTAATGACTACCAATCAGGAAAGGACCCTGGAGATAATCATAAAGGAAAATATAAAGGTGGCCGTGCAGTATGGCAAGGCAGTTGGGAAAGCTAGTGGGATGCGGGGGTGCACATAGAGGGTTATCACCAGCAGAAAAAGGGAGGTATTGTTGCCTCTGTATAGATCACTGGTAAGACCCCACATAGAGTACTGTATCCACTTCTGGAAGTCACATCTCTGGAATGACATAGACAGAATGAAGGTGGTCCAGAAGAGAGCAACTGAAAAGGTACAGGGTCTGCAACAAAAGCCATATGAAGAGAGATTAAAGGACCTCAATATGTACACCTTGGAAGAGAGGAGGGAGAGGGGATATGATAGAGACTTTTAAATACCTCACAGGGGTAAATACAGTACAGGAGGAAAGTATTTGTTTCAGAAAAAAAGGTGCTCAAGAACAAGTGGGCATGCTATGAAGCTGGAGGGGGTAGATTCAGGACAGATGTGAGGAAGTATTTCTTCACAGAATGTGAGGTGGATTCCTGGAACAGCCTTCCAGAGGAGGTGGTGGGGTGAAAACAGTGGTAGGGTTCAAGAATGAATGAGATAGGCATGAGGGAATCATTGTGGAAAGGAAGGGGAGGGAAGGAGGAAGAGCTGTACATCAAGCAGGGTCTGTTGTAATAAAGTAGGTAGGGAAAAATAGGCAGAATGGGTGGGCCAAGAGCTCCTTATCTGCCTTCAAGCTCTATGTTTCTAAATATAAAACAAAATCATCAGTCAGTGCCTAATCACACTGAGCCAGACTGAGCAACACTGTTTGCAGAATTCATAATCCTCATTCACAGTAAAAATAAGCAGAAACAAGCATTGAAACCACTTATAAAGTATTGCTGGATATGGCCCAAAGGCTGTTACCTTAAAATAAAAGAACTGTAGTATAAACAAATGAACCGAGGCATTCAATGAATAAGCATATATGTAAAATGTAGAAAAGACTCTCAGTTTCATTGTTAGCTGTCTTTTGTTTCAGATAGACAGGATTATTTCATAGGTACAGGAAGTCATCTGTCAGTGATGTTTAAAAGCGCATATTTATTTAAGTAGCTCTGTTTTGCCGACTCAGACAGGTTACTACATAAAATATAGAGAGTAGGATTAATGTAAACCCTGACCTGGTCAAACCCCACACATAGTTTTGCTATATATCACCAAACTCTAAACAGTCAAACCTTAAAGAAAAAAAAAAAGCAGAGTTGTGATAAAATTGTGATCTTATTCCAGATGTGATTGTTATGTATTTCATAGGAGTCTACTGACAAGATACAGTTTTTCTGCACATACTGTACAGTATGTGTATCAGATATCGTATTTTAATTAATACACGTTTGGTTATTTTAAGCATTGAAGGTAAACTCAGTAGTTACATATCACAGATGTTTCAAACAGGAGAATAATTTAGTATTTAAAGTGACCACCACTAGTATATCCAGCTATGTAGTAGAGAAATTCCCATCAACAGGATCACTGGAAAATTACGAGAAAAGTTATGCAAAAATTAGGAGATTTTTTGCAGAAATTGCAGGGAAATTGCATGGCATTATTATGCATCCCCATTGCTCCCTATTACATATTTGTATAGTTTTATGTAGCATGTGTTGATCATTATAAATTGTTAGATACATATATTGCTATCTGTATTTGTATTTACATAAAGAATGGTTTCTGAAAGTCAGCCCAGTGGTCTGGAGGGCTGAGGTGCTCAGCGCCTCAGCTTCTGCTATGCTGGTGATGCAGGTCACTTGGTGGCTTGCCGGGTGAGGAAGGATTGCACATCAGTAGGACTGCTCTCCTTCCATGGGGAGGGGGCTTGACATGACTCGCTGCCATCTGCCACCTGGAGATATTTGAGTAGCAGTGCAAGTGAGTCACACAGTGGGAAGGGATCCCACATTCAGAGTGCTGAGTGTGTCTCCACGATGGCAGAGCATGCGCAATTGCACTCACTGCACATCTGTGGGCCAGGGAGAAATGTGGAAAAAATGAAGGCCTGGGCTCAGTGAAGCCTTGCCTGTGTCCACTCCGGTCCTGAGGCCACACTGGATTACCTGTCAGAGGGGAGAAAGGCCCTCCTCTAACCAACCACCTGAGGGAGAAAATCTGCAGGACTACTTGCTTCTGGACTTGGAGAAGGTAAGAGGACGACCGTCGGACATGGGAACAAGGCTAATAATCCACCCAGACCTGCCTAGGGAGGATGAAACCTTTGTGTATAAAACAAATGGTTTCTGTTCTTGAAATGAACAGTAAATTAACTGCAATGTTGTATATCTTCCAAAATCTAAAAATATCTACCTCTTATGCAGTGCTGCCTAGATTTTTTTTTAATTCGCACTCAATCAGTATGGAATAAATCTCAAGCAGTGTATGTTGACAGTTCTGAAATAATGAAGCTTGTTCAACAATTATAGTACTTCTTTTTTCTGCCTACTTTGGCGCACAAAAATAAGTAGATAACAAGGGTGCCTAATTATGTTCTAGTAAAGAAAACAAACTAAAATCACATTAAAGGCATACTTTCTTTTCACTACCTCATACAATAATTCATAATGCACTGCACAATTGTTTTACTTTGGTTGCAGTGATTTTTGTTCATTTAAAAGGTACTATTTTAACTTAACATATGACATATTGTTAGCCATATATGTCATATGTTAAGTAAAAATAGTACCTTTTAAATGAAGGTAAGGTGAGCTCCAAAACAACTCCAATATCGTAGTCTGGTGACACACAAACTATATATCCTATGCTTTAATCATCAAGTTGACTACTTTACAGATGCAGTTGCAAAGGACAGCAGAACACAGACCCTCACATACACTGTATTCACATACAAAGCACAGCTGTCTGGTTTCAGTAGCCCTTGTTGAACTATGTTCCAGGCAGTACATGCCAGACATTGTGCATGACAACTATGTACTGTAACAATGTCGTGATGTGGAAGCAATTGCAATGGGGGACAGATGCAGGCACTGTGCAGACTTAATACTCCCCACCAAGGGCTGGCAGCCATGTGGCTGCCACTTTCTTCCCCATCATGGGGTTCACAATGGTGGAGTCCAACTGCCATGGGGTGCAGGACACAGATGGCCAGCATGGTGCCTGAGCTGGGACTGCACACAGCATGTGGTAGGCTGTGAGGACATAGAAACATAGAATTTGATGGCAGATAAGGACCGCTTGGCCCACCTAGTCTGCCCATTTTCCTACCTAACAGATAAGCTGCAAATCCTAGTTAACCAACAGCTTACTTCCTCCTACCCCCCACTAGGACTGCCTCATGCCTGTCCCATGCATTCTTGAAGTCCCCCACTGTTCTTGACTCCACAACCTCCTCAAGGAGGTTGTCTCATGCATCCACAACCCTCTCAGTTAAAAAATACTTCCTCACATTACCTCTGAGCCGTCCCCCCTCTATCTTCAAATTGTGCCCCCTTGTTCTTGCACATCTCTTTTTCTGGAAGATGCTACCCTCTTGGACTTTGTTAATTCCCTTGAGGTACTTGAAATTTTCTATCATGTCACCTCTCGCCCTCCTTTCCTCTAGGGTATACATATTAAGCTCCTTTAGTCTTTCTTCATATGTCTTCTGGTGCAGACCCTGCACCATTTTGGTTGCCCTCCTCTGGACAGCTTCCACTCTGTCTATGTCTTTGCGGAGATGGGGTCTCCAGAACTGCACACAGTACTCCAGATGGGGTCTCACCAACTGTCTGTACAGAGGGATAACAACTTCCTGTTTTCTACTATTGATGTCTCTTCCTATGCATCCCAGTATCCCCCTGCCTTCCTTACTGCCTTCTCACATTGCTTGCCCACCTTTAGGTCATCTGATATAATTACCCCCAGGTCCCTTTCTATTTTTACTGTTGTCAGTATCTCACCCCCATTGTGTACACTTCCCTGGGTTTTTGTTTCCCATGTGCATTACCTTGCACTTCTTTGCATTGAATCTGAGCTGCCATACATTTGACCATTCCTCCAACCTTGCCAAGTCCCTTCTCATCCTTTCCACTCCATCTTGTGTATCAACCCTGTTGCAGATCTTTGTGTCATCTGCAAAGAGACATACTTTTCCTTCCAGTTCCTCTGCAATGTCACTTATAAAGACATTAAAAAGGACCGGTCCCAGTACTGAACCCTGCAGTACTCTACTAGTAACCCTCCTTTCTTCACTGTGTATTCCATTTACTACTACCCTTTGCGTCCTGTTGTCTAGTCAATTTTTTATCCAGGCTACCACCTTGGGACCCACTCAAAGGCTGGCTATCTTGTGAATTAATCTTTTGTGTGGGACTGTATCAAATGCCTTGCTAAAATCTAGGGTAGAGCCATGTCCACAGCCCCTCCCTGGTCTACTACTTTGGTCACCCAGTCAAAGAAATCTATTAGATTCGTCTGACACGACCTTCCCATCGTGGAATCCATGCTGCCTAGGGTCCGTGCCCCACTGGCCTCTAGGTACTCAACAATTCTTTCCTTCAGAAATGATTCCATCATTTTCCTACTACTGAGGTCAAACTAACTGGTCTGTAGTTTCCTGCCTCTGTCCTGCTCCCACTTTGTGAGGAATCACATCTGCCCTCCTCCAGTCCTCGGGTACCACCCCATCCTCCCATGATTTGTTAAAGAGAGTAGTCAGCGGTGTCACTAGTTCTACCTTAGTCTTTTAGAATTCTTGGGTGAATCCCATCAGGCCCCATTGCTTTGTCCACCTTCAATTTTATCAGTTCTTTCAGAACCCTTTCTTCTGTAAATGGACTGGTATGAGCCCGTCTTTGGAGTGTTTATCTTGTTTGTTTAGGTAACTCCCCTCCTCTTCCTTTGTGAATACTGAGCAGAAATATTCTTTCAGTATCCCTGCTTTTCACTGTCACCCTCACCCACATTCCTCCCTTTATTAAGCTTCAGTACCTCCTTGGTCTTTCTTCGCCTCCCTAATGTACCTATAAAAGGTCTTATCCCCCTTCTTAACAGAATTGGCTATCCTTTCCTCGGTTTGGGCCTTTGCTATTCTGACTGCCTTCCCAGCCTCTTTCTGCTTTAACTGATAAAGTTATCTGTCCTGCTCCTGTGTTTCCTTATATTTCCTGAATGCTGTCCTTCTCTCCTTAACCTTCCCTGCAACCTCTTTTGAGAACCATAGCGTTTTTTCCTTCATTGTGTTTTATTGATTTGCTTTACACAAAGGCTTGTTGCCTTTGTGATGGCTGTTTTGATCACTCCCCATTGTTCCTCCACCCTCCTTCTTGCCTGTTTGCTAGTGCTTTTCTGAGGCACTCTCTCATTTTCCAAAGTCGGCCATCCTAAAGTCCAGTACTTTGCTTTTGTATGGCTTGATTGTATGGCTGTGTTTATCGTGAACCACACACTGTTTGGTGGTCGCTTGTTCCCATATGGCTACCCACTTCTAAATCTGAGATTCTTTCTCCATCCCCATTTGAGAGTATCAGGTCTAAGACTGCTCCCTCCCGAGTGGGTTCCAATACTAGCTGTCTGAGGCATGCCCCCTGTAGGGCATCAAGAATGACCCTGCTCTTGGATGTGCCTGCAGCAAAGGTGCTCCAGTTAACATCTGGAATATTCAGGTCCCCATCAACAATATCTCCTTTTCTGTGATTCTAAGAAAGCCTTCTATCATTTCCTTGTCCATTCCTCCCCTGAGATGTGGAGGTCCACAACCCCATACGGATTGTGGTGCCATTTCCTGTCTCCAGGGTGACCCAAAGTGCCTCATCTGCTCCCTGTTTACTCTTTAGTTCTGTTGCTTTGATCCCTTCCTTTACATAGAGAGCTACCCTTCCTCCTCTTTTACCCTCCCTGTCCCTCCTGTAGATTGTATATCCTGGTATGTTGACATCCCAGTCATGGTTCTCTGTGTACCATGTTTCTGTGACTGCCACAATATCCAGGCAACCCTCTTCCATCAAGGCCACTAGTTCAGGGAGCTTGTTACACAGACTACGGACATTAGTACTCATCACCCTCCACTTTTTGATAGCCTTACCCCTTTTAGCCCCACTTCTGTCCTTACTGCCTTTGCCTTTTTTTATATTTAAATCTGTTCTGCTCCCTAATAACTTCTGTACCTTGGTGTTTACCTCACTAATCGCCATGTTTTGTGGCGGGAAGCTCAGATTTCCCTGCTCCTTTTCAGTGCCTCCCCCTTGGCTAGTTTAAATGCTTGCCAATGAAGCATTTAAACCTCTCACCTAGGATCCTGGTTCCTCCCCTGGACAGACGCAGACCATCGCACCGTATAGGTATGCATCCCTCCAGGTGGCTCCCCAGTCCCCAATGAAGCCAAAACCCTGAGCTCCACACCAGTTTTTCAACCACTCACTGAATTCCGTGGTGAGAAGTGCCCTAGCATCTTCCTTGCCATAGACAGGCAGCACCTCCGAGAAGGTTACCGTATGCGCTACTTGTCTAAGGCCCCTTCCCAACTCTATAAACTCCTCTTGCAGTGCTCTGATCCCATTCCCAGCCAGGTCATTTGTCCCTAGGTGGACATGCACCATGGGGTAGGGGTTATGCAGGTGGGAGCATGGTGTGGCAGTCTCAGGTGAGCATTAGATTGGAGGAAGGTGTATGATGTTACTTGGGCTGCTGTGCCAAGTTCGTGGGCCACTGTACTTCAGGTGCATGCACTGTGTGTATCACTGGCTCTTCCCCCACAAGTCAACCCCACGCAAACCATCAACTTGCCAGAGGGACAACATGGGAGGGCATGGTGGATGGGCACTGATGCTAGTGAGGGAGCCAAGCAAATGGGGTACATCAGGGTGGCCACAAGGCAATTAGGCATGTGCCACAGCAGCATGATGGTTCCAGTGGGCACTGAGACTTTCTGGAGTGGTCAGGGTGATCCAGTGGATAACAGGTGTACCACAACAATTGAAAGGCATGGGGGGCCCATCCCATACAGGACTATCCAACGATGTGGCAGTCAGGCTGTTAGACCAGCTCTGGCTGGTCTAACCACTAGTGGTTCCTGCAGTCATGTGAGGGCTTAGAAAATCCCAACATTAGGGATGCTGCAGCACTGTTGTGGCACAAGCCTCTACTGCCATGGCACAGCTATGTATCTGCTGCAGGCAAGGCCAAGCCCTGCTGGTGCAGGTGTACTCCCCCGTCGGGTACAGGCACCATCTGAAAATCAAGACTGATGCACAATGTGGCACAGGGTGCACCTTGTGTCAGTTTTTTTTGATGCAAGCACCATTCATCAGTTTCAGGGCTTTCAAAATCAAGCCCATTATCTCTACTTAGAAAAAGATTCTCTCTCTGTTTTTCTTCTGGTTGAAATATACTGTTACTCTTCAAACACATTTCACTTGTTTTATCAGCTTGTTTTCAGAAATCTTAGTCAAGTGTGTTGTAGTTTTTGCATGGGAGCATATACTGTAGGCGGCAGATTATTTATCAGGAGCACTGTTTTGTTTGTTTGTTTTTATCAGAAAACCCAGTAAAATTCCAGAATCGGGACTGTCTGATCACAAGTAAAAATAAAGAATTCCACAAAATGTGGCATCTTATACCAGATCAGTGAATTTACAGAACTTGTATTTTTCTTTAAATTGCTTCCTCTAATTATTTAATAAGTTACATACTAAATATTTTTTTGATTATTTACATACATAATAAAAGACTGATTAGACTAGCAATTACCATTGCAATGCCATAATTTCAAATCTTGAAAATGGAATTTCATTACTTTAAATCCCATAAATTAGCGATCTTGGAGATTATCAAAAGATCACTGCTAGCCTGCTACCAGCTTCCTCAGAAACACATGTTTTTAAATTTATTTATTTGTATTTCGGATGACACCTTTGAGCCGAGGGCTCTTTTACAAAAGTTCCACGTCAAGGCAATAAGGACAATAAGGTACAAAACATAACATGATCATTACAATGGAACTTACAAAAAAAAAGAAAAAGACAAGTAAGGTTACAATAATAGCAGCCAAAGGCAATGCCGAGGAATTGTGTTGCGAGTTAATTATACAGTACAAGTCATAGGTGGCTCAGTGAAGCTCTGTAAGGGTGGGTTAGTGGGAAAAGAGAAACAAGAGTGGTGGTGAGGGTGTAGCATGGGAGAGAGAGAGGGAGGAGGGGAGAAATAGGGAGGGCATTGCATTGAGTATATGGTAGATGGGAAATAGCAAGGGAGGAGGAATGGGGGATGAAAAGGAAGAGGAGACAGATTCATCCTATACCCAGTAATGGGAGGTAGGAAAGGAGGAGGAGCTGAGGCAGTAAGGAGGGATACTTGAGGGTAGTATGCCTGGTGCCAATTATAAGAAGCAATCACAGAAGGCACTAGCCATGAGGTGTTGATGTAGTTTACACTTAAAAGCACCAATCATGGCAAAGTCGGAGATTTCTGTAGGTAGCAAGTTGAATCAGGTGGAGGTTCTGACATGGTAAGAACACTGAGCTTGAGAGGTCCAGCAGCGAGGTATTGTAAAGGTTAGCCTGTCTGATCTTCTAGTTAAGTGGAGGATATGCTGCGAGGTCAGTATTGATTGGACTCCAGGGGACACAAGGCCCAGTGATGTCTTCTTAGCTAACATGCAGGTCTGGTACTTTAGCCTGCTGGATAGCTGCAGCCAGTTAGCTCCAGTTATCTGTATCCACATACAAGTTTAGAATCAGCAGGGCT
This sequence comes from Neoceratodus forsteri, assembly GCA_016271365.2. Lineage (NCBI taxonomy): Eukaryota > Metazoa > Chordata > Ceratodontiformes > Ceratodontidae > Neoceratodus > Neoceratodus forsteri. The sequence goes on along the minus strand of CM028131.1, from coordinate 875,657,161 downwards.
ATTCAAAATATTTAGATATTTGAACAAAGTCCATTTAGAATGAAAGCATTCATACCAGGAAAAGCCTATGCTACCACTCCAAAAAAGCATTGTAGTTAGTGCTCCATTTAGGTGAAATGGACAATTTGTTCTTTACTCCCATCTATTGTTTTGGACTACACGGTAGCACATTTTTTTTATAGTCTGATTCAACACAAAAGTTAACTGCTTAGGTGTATGTATGCATGGCCAGACAATTGTGAAACAAAATCTGGGAAGTGAATCAGATAAAGCAGTCACATACTGTAGAAAACCTCTTCACCTAATGTTGTATTGTTTTGTCCAAACCCAAATCTCCATGCCAAATTATCAACATGTTTGAGTATCTCTTCTTGAGAAGTCTAATACTTTTGCACAATTTCAGTCCATGTCTCGATACACAGCAAGAAACTGTGAATGCTTTGTTGAGAATGGTAAAAATGTTGGCTCTTGAAATAAAACTGTAGGTACAATTTTCCAGTGTTCCTGCCCATCACACCTTTGTTCAATTGACAGCTGTTTACTATTAATCTGTGTTTTGAAAAGCACTCCTTCACATTTTCCAGGAAACGTTTCTAATCCTCATAATAAAAATGCTACCCCTTAACAAAGTCCTGGGCATGCCACTGGTGATCACATACCAATAGACCAAATTTCATAATAGGAAATTGCAAGTAATGGCATACTTTGTTATATGTTAATACCTTACAGCAAGCTTGGTGTAAACATTAGAATAGCTGAGGCACAGTGAGCATCTCATGAAAAAGTAATAACTACATACCAGACTCCAGTGTTTTGATTTTAGGAGATGGCAAGCTTGGCTCCCCTGTGCCTAAAGTATTTGTTGCTATAACACGGAATTCATAATCCATCCAAGGAATTAAGTCAGTCACTTTTGCTGTTTCCATGTTTCCCTCAATATTCGAAGGTTCTGCATTAAGCAAAAGAAATCAAATATACTTATCAATACACATTACTGGACTTTCTAGTGATCTGTATGTAAAAACATAATTTAAAGTGGCATTTTGAAAGCTTATTAACAGTTGCAAGTTGAATACTAAGTTTATAAGATCGTATGTTACGCACTGTAATATGTGTACCATATCACTTCATCCAAACAGTTGATGAACCATATGAACCTTTATTTTACTTCAAAGTATACTGTATCGGTACAGTGTCAGTGCCAGGTGGAAATTAAAAAATATAAGTAAATGACAGTACTAGATGACTTGAGCAATAAGCTACAGATTGCATGTTTGCTAATTCATGTTTTGCTTATAATGCAACCACATTCTCTTATGATGAGTAACAGATATTCTGGCTAATTACAGGATTTAAAAGGTCATAGAAACTACAGTATACGTTCACATTTTTCCCTTACATTTTGAGTGTGTCAACACAACTAAAGCAGGCATTAGAAAATAAATGTAAATGCTTTCTTGACGTCTTGGCCAGTTCAAGAAGCCTAGAAATAAGCCATAGTACAGGATTGTTTCAGTGTCAAGCATTACATTTCTGCATTCATGCAATATTTTTGATTACACTATCTTCTGCTGACGCCTTGGCAAATTTTGTACTCTTGCTCCCAGTTTTGGGTAACTTTGTATGAAACATAAGCACTGTGCCATGAGAACATTTTGGACAAGATGTTCAGAACATTTGCATGTGCAGTTGGATTGCTTCTCAAACTTAAATAACTTTTTTGCATAACATTTAATGTCCATATTTTTTTAGGGATAATTATATCACAAGTACCATGATATAGAATTACTGTTTTATTTTCTCCAAAATTTGAGGAGAGCATTTTTTTCCTGCCAACAACACTGTTTTAAACTCAGTGGAAGGGTAGCCTGTGACAATGGCGACTGTGACTGAGCACATTCAAAAAGGGTGACTCATTCACGTCACCAGTGCACAGGGCATTGGGCAGAGAGGGTGAGCAGATGGTGGGACCATGAATATAGCGACAGGATGTTGCTATATGTAAACACGCATGGGGGGAGGAACGAACTCACCATGCGACAGGTGGAAGGGGAGGGAGGGTTTGTAGAGTATAGTGTGGTGGTTGGCAGCTGAGCTGGCTGTGTGGCATAGTGGATGGGTGGAAGGGTAAGGCTGGGAGGGTACAAGGTTCATCCCAGGCACAGTCGCTTTTTTGTGTGCCATCCAGGAATTTTTTTTTGCACCCCCACCCCCGGTGTTGAAACTTGTGAAGTAGGGGGGTGAAGTCCCCCACATAAATAAAAAAAAAGTAAGTCTCTGGCACCATTTTGCTGTGCACTGCAGTGTACATCACTGAAACTGATTTTTGGTGATGTACACTCACCCAAACAGCGATCACCTTTCTGCAATTGCAGTTATCACATGGAACCAGTGGAAGCAATCCTGTTGCTGATGCACGTGGTCTGAATATTTGGACTTTGATCCTGCTGAGAAAAAAAGGTAAAGTATTTGGTAAGATTACTTACCCTCTTCAATGGGTAAAATTAAAAAAAATCTAATTCTTCTGCAAATAAAAACTGGTGGTGGTGGAGGTAGTGGTGTGTGTGTGGGGGGACTAGCCATCAGACAGGAAAGATGCTTTTTCTGAGAGTTCCTGTCTATGGCTGATAATGTTTGATTAAAAAGCACATATTTATGACTAATTTGGGCTGAAACATCTTTAGTTTTCTTGAAACATTCAGTATAGACAACATAGATAAGTTTTGTGCCCAGCAAGAATCTCAAAGTGACTTCCTCAAACCACTGGATTGCTAAGAGAAGGAGGCTCTGCCTGAAGCCAGGAGCCTTCCTTCCTCACACAGAAAGCTGTTGTGCCATTGTTTTAGTAGCTCACAGCACCAGAGCACTGGAACTTGGCCAGCACAGGAGGATCAGGAGGGAGCCAATCAAAGAAGAGGTGACACCCCCTGACCTCCCAGGAACCAATAAGAGCATGGCTTCAGGAAGCATTCCCAGGGCTTTAGTACTCTTGGATGCCCCACTGCTTTTACCATGCTCCACTGACAGATCGCTGAGAGGAGGAAGCTCTGTCTGAAGCCAGGAACCCTTCATACCTCTCACAGAGTGCTGTCGTACTGTTGTTTTAGTGGCTCATAGCAACAGAGAACTAGAGCTTGGCCAGCACAGGAAGATTGAGATGGAGCCAATCAAAGAAGAGGAGACACCCCACAACTCCCAGGGAACCAATAGGAGTGCTCTTTCAGACACCAGTCAGCCTTTGACTGCTTCATAAAGAAGTAACCACCAAGTCCCCCTTCCATGTGAAGGACCCATACTCAAAGGATGTTGGAGTCTGCACACTGGAGTCAGCCAAATGAGGTAGCCAGCAGCTGGCCACTCTGCTCCCCTGCTGACCCAAGTGGACCTAATGGACCCCTGCTCATCGAATCCTAGGCATGCCATTATTGGATGGGGGTTTCATGGTAGGGAGGCTGTACTTTGAGGGCTTGCTGTTGAGCATTTGGAGGGGAGTTAGTGTGATTGTGGGCTTAGGGGCTTGCTATTAAACTGCTGTTGGATATTAGTGTGTTTTTGGGTGTAGGAGATTGTTAAACTGTAGCCAGGCATTAAATTGTTTTTGATTTAAGGGATTGCTGTTAAACTGTTGCTAGGTATAAGTGTGTTTTGGGTTTAGGGGCTTACTGTTAAACAGTTGCTGAGTATTTTTGTGTGTGGGGGCTTGCTGTTAAACAGATGTTGGGTATTAGTGCACTTCAGGAACAAAGGAATATGGGTAACTTTTCAATGTAGTGGTTGTGGGGTAGCAGTCTACAGGAAGACTTTCTGGAGACTGCAGTGCTGATCCATATGTATGTGCCTCTCTCGGTGGAGGGAACAGGTCTCTTGGCTCCAGGTTATGCTGGCTGAGAGTCTGGAGAATGTTGCAAGTCTTAAATCTGCATTGACTAGGAGTTGGGGGGACCATTTCTCCCACCCTGAGGCCACCGATCCAGACCTGCCTTAAAGGATGCCAGAAGGGAGAAGCAGTTGGACTATGATGGTCTCAAGGATGGCAGAGGTGGTGGGATCTGGAAGGCTTGGAAGAACAGGTCACAGGCACATTCCTTAACAGATACAACTAAGAAAATCCTATGCTGCTCTGGCAGACTGAGACTGCCAAGAAGGGGCACCCAAGGTGGTGGACAGAAGGGATGGGGGGTTTGATCTAATGGAGTCCGGGGTTGGGGGAATCAATTTCTGATGGGGGACTCTGTTGTCATGGGGATAGAGTTGAGGGAAGGAAAGGGAGTAGAAAGGGGGGTAAAGTGCCTACCTGGTGCTGCAGCTCGGAGGAATGGGAAGCGTATCCAATGGATCGTGAGGGTAATAGGTCAGAATGGAGAACTGGATGTCATTGTCCGGCCTGAGGATGAATAATCTGGCTATGAATGGGATGAGGGCAGTGCAGAAGCAGTTCAGGGTACTGGGGAAGAGTCTTTGGCAGGTAGCATGCACTGTAGCCTTTACAGAATTACTGCCTGTCTACAATAGGAGAAAGAGAAGGAGAAGGAGAAGGAGCTCCACAAAAAGGCCTTCAACTTATCATTGAAGGGGTGGTGCAGAGGGGAGTGGTATGGCTACACTGGGGACTGGGGTTTCACCTGCAGGGATTACAGCTTATACTGGGGGGTGGCCTGCATGCATCCAGGAGGAGAAGAGCAGTCCTCAGTGGATGATTTAAATGTTACTTTGATGAACATTTGAACCAGATCAAGGGAGTGGTGGAGGACAAAGGGGAGGCAGTAACTGCCCCTCCCCCACAGACTGTGATAGACAGTAAAGAGCTCCTGAGAGGAGAGAATCCCACTAGGATGCAAGACAATCAAGGGAGCAAGGAAGGAGGGGGAGAAGAGAGCAGGCAAAATAAAAAGGTGAGGAAGGGGGAACAGCTAGAAAAAAAGGGAAGTCACAAGGAAAGGGCTAACACAATCTGGAAAGCCATGTGTGCCAATGCTAGAAGTCTGGAAAATAAGATTGCAGACATGGAAGCCACCATGGCAGAGGCAGACATGGATATTGTGACCATTACCAAATCATGGTGCACTGACAACCATGCCTGGGAAATGGTTATATCTGGCTCCATGATGTTTAGAAGGGACAGGGTATGCAGGAAAGGAAAAGGAGTGGTGCTTATGTTAAGGAAAACATAAAAGTGACAGATGTACAGGGAATTTGGGGGGACAATGTGTTTTGTGTCATCCTCATCTCAGGAAATGGAGCTGCTATTCAGATAGGAGTAATCTACAGGCCTCTGTCACAGAGAGAGGACTTAAATAAAGCAATGTTAGAAGCTATTGGCAAAATGGCTGAACAGTGCTGGTGGGGAACTTTGATCTGCCAGATCTAAATTGGAGCATCCCTGCTGCAGCATCAGCTAGAAGTAGAGACATCCTGGAATCCTTGCAGGGGGCATTTATCAGGCAGCTAGTCTGTGAACCAACTCAGGGTGGAGCAATACTGGACCTGGTGCTTAATAATTGGGACAGGTTCACAGACATCAGAGTGGAAAGTCATCTGGGGACTAGTGATCATTGCACAGTGCTGTTTAATATAAGAACAGCAGTGGAATCCTACCAAACAAGGACAAGGGTCCTGGATTTCTGAAGGGCTGATTTTACAAAAATGGGAGAATATCTCCAAAAGGACCTGGTGGGAAGAGGTGTCCTGGGTGGGGTGGAGGGTAAATGGGCTAGGCTAAAAAAAGTGCATAGTATAGGCAACAAAGCTGTATGTCAAGCAAGTAAGCAAAAGCAGAAGGAAGAGAAGACTGTTATGGTTCTCGAGGAAGGTGGCAGGAAAGGAAAAGGTGAAGAGTGGCATTCAGAAGGTATAAGTACACCCAGAGAGAGGAAGAGAGGGAAGTCCATCTGGGGAAATGGAGAGAGGCAGACAAAGCAGTAAGGCGTGCAAAGGCACAAACTGAAGAAAGTATATCCGAGGCAGTATCAAAAGGGAACAAGGCGGGGCCGACCCACTGGTGCAGCAGTAGGGTAACCACTTGCAGCACTGATGACCACAGGTCAGGAGCAACTTCTGGAGTCAGAGGGTTGGTTGGGGGGGAGGATCAAGTATCCCAAGGACAGCTCTCCTCCTCTGGGAAGGGAGGGGAAGAGTGGTTGGTGTTAACCTGACCCCTAGTGGAGGTTGGGGGCTGGCACACTGACACTACAAAATTGGAGAGCAGAGGCAGGGTAGACACCTGGCATGCTGTGCGTAGAAGCATGCGGGACACCCTAACTGGTGTCATTGCATGCCACCTCCTCTATGCCAGGGGAGAAACAGTGAAAAATGCTGTTTGCTGGTAGGATGAAACCGAGTCTTTACAGGCTCCACACCTGTGTGAACTGGATCCTGTCTTGGTGGGGCTATGGGGGGCCCCACAAACCCTGCTGGGAGGGGAGAAGCCCTCAGGGAAGATGCTGCGAGGGTAAGTCTCAGTGAACACTGGCGTAACGGGACTGAGGGGGACTTGTGGGTGGGGGCTGGTCAGCAATGAGCATAAAGAAAAAAACATAAAAAAAGGGTCAAGACAATTTTCAGGTATGCTAGTGAGAAAAGGAAGACAAAGCGAGGATTGTACAGTTAACGGGGGGGGGCTGTATGGAGGAGGATCAAGTAAAAGCAAATATCTTAAACAAATACTTCTGCTCAGTGATCACAGTAGAAGAGGAATGGGAGGGTCCATGAAGAGGCACCAAGAACTTTGAGGGGAGGAAAGTGGAAACCAGTCACTTTTCTGAGGAGATGCTCAGGAAAGCATGCACTAATCTGAGGCTGAACAAAGCCATGGGGTCAGACAGGGTCCAAGAGTGCTGAATGAACTCATGGAGGTACTGGCTGCACCCCTGGCAGACTTGTTTAACAGTTCACTGGAGACTGGCATAGTCCTGGAGGACCGGAGAAAAGCAAACACAGTCTCACTTCACAAAAGTGGTAGTAAGATGGAGGTGGGCAATTGTAGTCCTGTCAGCCTGACTTCAGTGGTAGAGAAATTAATGAAAACACTATTAAAGGAAAGGATTGTGGAATCCAACTGACTGCAGGACCTGAGGCAGCATGGTTTCTCAGAAGAAAGGTCATACCAAACAAATTGAACACAAGTTGGTAAATGTGGTCTTATGGTTTCCAACTCTAAGACCCCATGCCCCTGGGAGTCCAGCCCTAACACTGCACCCTCACCTTGGCTTTCCAACCCTTGCACCCCACCCTGCATGCAGGAACATGCAAGCGGTGCCTTGGAGTTCTGAACCGTAATGCTCACCCCATTCACCTATACTGTACCCATCTCAGCTTACTTACTCATGTTATGGTGCAAGTGTTAGGGTTCACAACCCCAAGAAACAGCTCCCCATGCCTGTTCCTGCATGCAGAGTTGGGGGTGGGATGTTAGGGTTGGAAATCAGGGTGGGGTGTTAGGGCTGGAAACCCAGGGTGGTGGGTGGGGGGTTAGTTGGAAATCCTAAGACTGCATTTCCCAGCTTTTGTCAATGGAACCATAATGGTGCATTAACAAAGTTTTCTACGGACAATATATCTGTATATCTGTATATCTATCTGTCTATCTGTCTATCTATCTATCTATCTATCTATCTATCTATCTATCTATCTAGCTATCTATCTATCTACAGTGCCCACCACTTACAATGTGCACATTAGTGTTTAATGTTATGCCTGATATATGGGATGGACAACACAACCACAATTAATGAAGTGGGCTAAACACAATGGTATTGTAGAAAAGCACTAGTGTAGAAGTAAGTTACTATGGTCCTGGTAGTCAGTTACTATAGTTCATGCCAATTAGTATATTAAAACAAAATAGAGAGAGTTGAGCACACTCCTATGCCTGACCACAATACACAGTTCTGAGTAAGCTTAGTCTTTTGTGCAAATGAAGGCAATGTACTAGGTGATTCTCACTGCAAGTCTGGAATTAAATATTGAATTAATACTCTGTTCTTAAGGGGCCAATCAGCACCTCATTCAGGTACTGTAGCTATTCAACACCTCATTCTTGTAGTCTGGCTATAGTCAGGCTTGTTGATTACACTGATTAGCACCTCCTAAGATGCAACTAGTGTCCTACTAATACATTATATATGGTGAGAGTGTACTATAACTGAAATGGATATGGCAGCTGGAAAGTATTTTTTTTATTTATTTTTTGGCAAGTATAGGAAGTTGCCTGCTGAAAACAAGGATGGTATAAGTGGTGGGCAAAGCATATATTTATATACAAGTATATATATATATATATATATATAAATACATAGATATGTAATAGATAAACCACTCTGAGGTGTGCGGTCATGCTCTGATACATGCATGCCTTGGTATGCGTTGTTACGCATGAGGCCGCAGGCCGAGTGCATCAACCACCCAAGGCATGCGTATATCAGAGTGCAACCACACACCTCAGAGTGGTTTATCTATCTTATAAAATGTCAAACTTATTTTGGACGGGGTAAAAGTGCAGGTGTGTGGTCGCTCTCTGATATACCCATGGTCATGTGGTGGTGCTCATCCAATAAGAGAGCAACAATTTCCATACCCATTTTATAAATATATATATATATATATATATACACACATATATACACACACACACATATATATATATAAATATATATATATATATATATATATATTTATAAAATGGTGTGGTAAAATCATAAAAATCCCAGTGATACAATTGGCCAAAACACGTCACATGACCGTGCATTATTTCCCAACGACCGCACACCTTCCACTACGACCGCACGCCTGAACTACTTTCCAGTCCTCAAAACCTTTTCACCAGCAGCAAGACCACTCCACACCTGGTGCAGCTAGACACCCATACTAACACACATGTGCAACTGACACCCACACCCATAAGTAAATATACCAGTAGTAGCCCCACACTGTAGAAACAGATCTCTTCATCCTACCATTAATGTTTACTGAAAATTTAATTTAAAATCAAATCCTGCCATGTTCACACAGTGTCACAGTGTACAACCACTTTTATTACTGTAACCACTGTGACCAGTCTGATTAACAGAAACCTAACTGTATATATAAAACTATAACATACATTCTTTTGAAGTCTTCTTCATATCTTTAAAAAGATGCCTTCCACTGACAATACCGCGATCCCGCAGACAGCATTTCATTACGAATAAAGGCACTATTTTAGTGAGTAGCTGTTACGAGGTTGGCAAGACGCAGCCTGTTTGTAGGCTCAGTGATTGCTCTTTATTGCTTTTCTTCGCTTCGCACAGTAGCTCCATATGCGTATGCGGAACGGGCGACTATAGTCGGGATTTAATGTAGACGGAAGTCCAGAGCCAGTGTTGCCATAGCAACACTTGCCTCGCCCGCCTCACGCTTCTAAAATTACCGACTCTCTTGATCTATCCTCGCTGCTCCGTGATACAATATGGAACTACTATTAAGGAAAACCGAGAGAAACTAATAAAAGGCAGTCACTTTTCTGATTTTTAAACACAGCACGCCTTACTTTCACCACGAACAGCTTCTCACTTTCTAAAATGAGCACCGCCGGTCACGCCACATTTGGGCAATTAAAGTGACAGTCCTTACAGACATACTTTTTTTCACACCAAAAGGACTACTAAAAGTTAAATTCATTTACAAATACAGTTTTTCACACCAAAAGTGTCACCTCTGCCAACATATCATTTAATTACCAACTACACAGAAGGACTACTCCCCCAAAAAAATCTATATTATTTTATAACATTTGAGAGGTGGAACAGGCTGATATACGTGACGCCCAGTGGTTGACGTGACTCGCCTGCACGCACAACGCACAACGCCAAGGCGATGTGATATCAGAGCGCCGACTGCACACCTCAGAGTGGTATATCTACGTATATATATATATATATATGATATATAATGGTGAGCTGTCAGATAAATTATTTATCTACAAAAGTGCTGTTTGACCTCAGGTAACATCATGAGTGGTGTAAGCCACGAGTGAGGTGTCCAAGGTCAAACACCTCAGGTGTAGATAAATCATTTATCTGATAGCCCACCATTGTATATTTCATTTATGCAATAAGGATGCTTTCTGTCAGTGTAAGGACATTTGCTTTTTACTGTTTATCTTTTTTCTTAAATGATAATTTCTGGGACTTTTTGTTAACTTTTCTAATGTACAGTGTGTCCGCCTAGCATAGTGGTTGCTATTAAATGAAACACCACTCATTTTGTAGAAAACTTTGTGCAGAACAAATGACATGCTGACAGTACCATGCTACCTTTTTTGTTTTAGAGTTATTTGCACTTGTTTGATGAAAAAGTGGATACAAATTTGAATTTTCTGAGATTTTTTGTTAATTATAAAAAAACTAACAGGTATGCATAAATGAAACACCACTCATTTTGTAGATATTTGTGTGCTGAACAACTTCTATGCTCACTGTACCATGCTATCATTTTTTATTTTAAAGTTATTTGCATTTGTTTGTCAAAAAAGTGAACAAATAGAATTTCCTGCATTTGTTTTGCTAATTATAAATAAAAATCTATTAGATATCTATAAATGAAACACCACTCATTTTGCAGATAATTTTGTGCTGAACAACTTTCATGCTCACAGTACCATGCTTTTATTGTTTTAAAGTTATTCACATTTGAATATGATTAGTACTGCTGCTGAGGCTGAGCATTCTAAATGAGTTCTGGAGTGATTGTAATATAGCTACTATGCGTATAAATCTTGATGACATAACTACTATATGTATAATGTATAAATTTTATACACATAGTAGCTCAGATAACAAGATTTATTACAGTGAATTTGTCGCTGCTCTATATATATATATATATATATATTGGATGCAAAAAACTCTGTTTAATGCATTAGCTAGGGTTGTTCCACTCCGACAAAAGTGAGATTCTGTGTTAGTTGAAAGCTTCACATCGCTCACGGTTTCACCGGGCACCAGGGGCACATTATGGTTGTCGGCCATAACTCTCACCTCATCACATGTGTAAAGAAGCAGAGGTGTAGGAGAATGGGGTGAAAGTTAGGACCAACAACCCTAATGCGCCCCTGATGCCAGCTGGGGTGTGGGCGGGGCCAAGGGGGCTTTCAACTCTAACACTGAATTTCCTCACTTTTGTCAGTGTGGAACAACCCTAACTAATGCATTAAATGGATATTTTACCTCTAATTTCCCTTCTTTTTGAGAATGATAATGAGAAATAGTGAATGTAATGCAGTCAGGAGTGCAGGGCCCTTTTGGCCCCGCTCTTCCACCACATGATGTCTTGTCACATAGTAACATTGTGGCCGCAAACACAAATAGTAATGCGCATGGTGATGCAAAGCATAACAGAAAGAGAAACAGTAGTGTAGACAGAAATGTTAAAAACAACACAAAAGCAAGCGCAAATGAAAACGCAAAGGGTAACGCACATGATGGCGTAGACGTGAGCGGTAAGTGAAATGGGAATGGAACCGCAAGCGAAAACGGTAACGGTAACAGTAATGTAAGTGCACAGGCTGGTTTTCCCCAAAAGCTGCATAAAGAAAGACAGTGAGAACAAAGAATGTATGCATAATAATGGTTCTCGGAGCAGAAAATGAGGAGTTGGAATACTAAATTGCTTATATCTCAGGAACCGTACGACGTAGGAAAAAAAATTAAAAGTCATATGATTTATGACTTTCCTGGCTAGTTTTGTACTTAGCCCACACTGGGTGGGGGTAAGCATTTTTCTGACAAAAAGTCTATATCTCGCACCGTTTCCGAGATACAGGCCCTGAAAAGCATGGTGAACACCGTAATGTTATCCTATGGGAAAAAAGAAGTTCGGAGTGCCATAACTTTGGCTCCCTGTAATATATTTTCACCAAACCACAAAAAGGCACATCTGTGGGATGTTGGCTGTGTTCCCTCCAAATTTCAGCCCAAAAGACTAAACCATTATATTGCAGCAGGGCGCCAAAGGATTCCTGTAATGCATCGGACGCCGTAATGTTATCCTATGGGAAAAAGTGTCAACTTTGGAGTGCCGTAACATTGCTGCCATGTAATATTTTTTCAACAAAACACTGAAAGGCACGTCTGTGAGATGTCGGCTGCATTCCCTCCAGATTTCAGGCCAAAACACCAAACCGTTCTTTTGCAGCAGGGTGCCAAAGAATTGCTGCCATTTTCCCACAGCCTAGAAAAGTACTGTCGAAGTTTGCTAAAGCTTTCACAAATTCATTCAACAGTGTCACAAGTATGACAGTACTTTGCGAAAGTACTTTTTCCAGATATTTGAAAAACATATTTCTGGGGTATTTTACCCCAAAGTAAAGACATGGCTAGCATCCTCAGGGTCTGACTAGGTGAATACAAAAAGAATTAGGTTGCTAGAGGGTCCCAATTTTAAATGCCAAGCATTTTTCTGATCGCTAACTGAAAACAAAATGGCAGATTTGCGACTGCATTTGCGACACTGTCAAACTTTTTGTTAACTTTTCCCATTGACTTATAATGGGAACTTGTTTTTTGAATATCTTTTGAACCGTTTAATATTTTTTCACGAAATCTTCAAAAGGCACATCGAGGACCCTGGCCACACATTCCCTGAATATTTTGGACCATTTGTGCAAACTGTGTGACCTGTAGAGACGACAGTAAAATTTCAGAAAAGCGTAACCACGCGTGCAGCTCCCACTTAATAGCTCTGCAGCCGTATATGCAACTGATATGAAACTTGGCAGATCCCAAGGTGCTTGTATCTTGATCATGTATTCCAAATTTTAGGCAAATCTGTCAAATGGTTGCAAAGTTATTAAGGTGCAAAATGTTGGGTTTAACATGTAAATGGCTCCTCAACCCTAACTATAGTGGCACTACTGCACCACTATAATATACAGTATATATATATATATATATATATATATATATATATATATATATTTTTTTCATGGCAAAAACTCCATTAATGCATCAGTTAGGGTTGTTCCACAGTGACAAATGCAGGGAAATTTGGTGTTAGGGTTCAAAACCCTAACTGTGCATCCCCCCTCACCACCACCACCACACACACACATACATGCAAGTAGGGGAAGGGCCAAGGCAACACAACCAATCACACACAACTTGCAGGAGGTGTATACCAGTGTTAGCGTAGCAAGTAGGGAAAAAATCTGACTTCAGGTATCATACAGTATTTCCAAATTTGTTCCATGAGGTTAGTTCACCTAAAGGTGAACCAAGCTACCAGTAGCAAAAACTGTGTACCTTGCTATGTTTTCAACATATGGGCGGTGAAAGCATCATGGGTGCCACAGTGTTAGTCTATGGGAAATTGCTCAATTTCAGAACAGTGTAACTTTGTCATCCTTAAGTATTTTAGCACCAAAGCAGGAGAAGACACATCTGTGGGACCAGGGCTTGTCCCCTTGAAAATTTCAGCCCAAAGGACCCAACCATTTGGTTGTTGGATGATGGCAAAGATGTGCAGTCATCAGGGGCATACTTTTGCAAAATACTTTCGCAAACATGAAAGTGTCACAAATGGAAGACACAACAGTGTCGCATATGCAAAAGCATGTAAAATAGTGTCTCAAAATACTTGCGCAAACACGAAAGTGTCACAAATGCATAGCATAACACTGTCACATTTGCGAAAGTGATTCGCAAAAGTATTTCAGGGAATGTCCAAAATCCTGTTTTGGGTCTTGTAAACCCCAAAATACCATATGTATAGTCTGTGTTATGTGTTGGTGGCAGCGTCTGGCCCAAGATGCCCAGTTGTCCATAGTGATATGTGTTTTGTGGCTCATGGAATGTCTGGGATCAGAGTTAGCAGTGATGACCCCATGCCACAGGCCGACATCTGTTGGTTTGTGGAAGATGGGAGCATGGGTGTGTGGTTTCGTGGCTTAGATAGTTGTATATTATTTCTGTTACCAGCTGCTGGTTGAGTGTGATTGGTTGTGTTGCCTTGGTCCTTCCCCTACTTGCATGTATGTGTGTGTGGTGGTGGTGGGGGTTGGGGGAATGCGCAGTTAGTGTTTGAACCCTAACACTGAATTTTCCTGCTTTTGTCGCCGTGGAACAACCCTAACTGATGCATTAACAGAGTTTTTGCCGTAAATTTCCTGTCTTTTTGAGAATGTGCAATATAAATAGTGAATGGAATGTGGTGGTGGGAGCATGTGGCCCAAAGGGCCCCACGCTCCCACCATCCTACCCATGTCTGCATTACAGCCATGACAGTAATGGTAATGCTAACAGTAACAGTAACAGTGAGTGAAATGCAAACGCTAATGGTAACTGTTACTGCAACATACATGTTGATGCAAATGCAAACAGTAACTATTATGGTAACACAAATGGAAATGCAAATGCAAGTGGTAATGCAACTGTTATCACAAACACAAATGATAATGGTAACAGTGATGCAAATGAAAATGCGAAACTCAACAGTATTGGTAACGGTAATGTAATCGCAGATGCTAACAGTCATAGTAACACTGGCGTAAACCGAAATAGAAACACAAATGGCAACAGAAATGCAAGTGCAAGCTGTAACACAAATGGTGAGGGAAATGCAAACAAACGCAAATGGAGATGGTAACAGTAAGCTGATGTAAGGCATTAGTAGCAAAAAGTCTGTATCTCGCTTTGTTTCCAAGATAAAGGCATAAAGTCTAATGTGAGCCAAACCACTAAAAGACACCCATGTACCACTAGGGCTACTTACACAATACATTTCAAGCCACTAACACCATGCATAATGCTATGTGCAAAACATTACCTGCGTCATGCAGTATCTCCACAGCAAATTATTTTCCCAACATGTAAACAGCATAATTCACATCTCCAGGTCATCCACACAACACCCTACAAATTTCATGTTAGAAGACCAAACTGTACAAGAGATATTCAATTTTAAAGTGTGTGCACCTTTAAGAAGTCTTCCACCACAAAATGGCAGAACTCATGGCTGAAAATGTGCTAAAATGGAGGACCTGGCCAAAAAATCTTTAACTGTGAGGGGTGCCAACTTCAAATGGCAATAACTCTGGAATGGAACAGCATTATTTCACCAAACAAAAACTGGCATGTTCCTTAACAAAGGGCTTTCAACATGCCAAGTTTCAGACCAAATAACCACAGAGCTGCTGCACTATGCGTCATGCACACGAGTGCAAAAAAAAAATCTAAAACTATTTTTTGCACTACACTGTGCAAAAACTGTATGTACCAGTGAAATAGAAATTGGTATATACATAGATGTACCATTCCACTTTGTGTATACCAAATCTCATCAATGGTTGCAGAGCATCATGAGAGTAAAACTGTGTATGAGTGCCGAAAAATACATTTTTGGCACTTCATTATGCAAAAAACTTATGCAGATGTCAAATGAAAATTGGCAAATGCACTGAAGAACCATAGTAGACCAGGTATTGCAAATGTCACACAAATCCATTCAACAGTTGTAAAGTTATAATCACACAAAGAATGTGACATTTAAGAGCAATCACAAACAGTAACACCAACGGTGACACAAACAGAAACAATGATGAAAATGGTAACAGAAATGCAAACAGAAATGTAAACACCAACAGTAACGTAAAAACAAACGTTAATGATAATGGAAGTGCAAATGGTAACGCAAGCAGAAACTCAAACACTAACAGTAATGGTGACGTAAGTGTAAACAGTAAGACAATCTTTAAAGGTTGCATAAATGCAAAAGCAAATGGTAACAGTACCATAAATGCAAACACTAATGGTAACACTAACAGTGATGCAAATGAAAATGAAAACACAAATAGTTACGTAAACACAAGCACAAATGCAAATGTAAATGGTAACGGTAACATAAACAGAAACGTTAATGATAACAGTAGCGGTGATGCAAACATTAACACAAACGGAAATGGCAACGGAAACGCAAGTACAAATGCAAACAATAACGGTAATGCTAATGGTAATGGGGGCACCAAAGGAAATGGAAAGGTAAGCACAAACGCAAATGCTAATGGTAACAGTGACGGAAACGCAAACACAAACGGCAGTGGAAACGCAAGTACAAACACAAACAGTAATGCTGATGATGACGCAAAAGGAAATGGTAATGCAAACAGTAAAGTAAATGCAAATGCAAACGCTAACGGTAACAGAAACAAAAACACAAATGGTAATGCAAACTCAAATGGTTACAGTTACGCAAACGCAAGCTCAAATGGTAATGGTAATGCAAATGGTAATGAACAGGGTGACACAAAAGGAAACAGTAATGCAAAAGGTAACACAAGTGCAAGCGCAAATGCAAATGGTAATACACACTTCTGCGCAAACATTGACAGTAATGCAAATGGTAATGGAAGCGCAAGTGGAAACATAAATGCAAATGCTAACAATAACAGTAATACAAACGCACATGTGTTTTGCCCCAAAAAGGTACATTCAGAAGCACAGTGAATAGAAAGAATGAGGCCATAATAATGGCCCTCTTATCAGAAAATGATCACTTGGAATACTGAATTCATTATATCTCAGGAACCGTATGACACAGAAAAAAAATTAAACTCTCATATTATTTATGACTTTCCAGGCTACTTTTGTACTTAGCCCCATACCAGGAGACTAAGCATTTTTCTGACGAAAAGTCTGTATCTCGAACCATTTTACATTGATACGGGTCACTGCAGCTTGAGCGGATGCTGTATGTTATCCTATGGGAAAAATAGTCATATTTGAGTGCCATAACTTTCCAGTCCTCTAATGTTTTGCCACCAAACCACCAAGAGGCACATTTGTGGATCTTGGCTTTTTTCCTCCAAATTTTAGCCCAAAGACCAAACCAATCTTTTGCAGCAGGGTGAGAAAAGATTCGCTATTATTTTAGGCATAGTGTCCTAGAAATACTTTCATAAATCACGACACTTTCCAAAATAAAATTATGAAAGTGTCGTATTCAAGCACTTTTGTGACACTACTTTTTACAAAAATTAAAAACATATTTCTGGGGTGTTTTACCCCCAAAAAAGACATGGCTAGCATCCTCAGGGCTCGACTAGGTGAACACAACAAGAATTGTGTTCCTAGAGGGTCCCACATTTTTATGGCAAGCATTTCTCTGACCACCAACTGAAAAAAAAAATGGCCGAATCACAAAAGTAAAAGGGTAATTTGTGACAGTAAAAATTGCATTTGCGATACTTTCAAATATTTTGTTAACTTTTCCCATAGACTATAATGGGGAACAGGTTTTTTTTGCATAACTTTTGAACCATTTAATATTTTTTCATGGAATCTTTGAAAGGCACATTGGGGACCCTAGCTGCATGTTCCCTGAAGGATTTGAACCAATTGTGCAAACTGTGTGACCTGTAGGTGCGAGCAAAGAAACATGCAAAAACCCCATAATTTATGCATTGTCTGGTGCTCTGTAGCTCCGCAACCATACATCCAACTATAACAAAGCTTGGCAGTTCCAGAGATCTGTGGTACCAGACTGTGCATTCCAAATTTCAAGCAAATCCATCATATGGTTGCAAAGTTTTTAAGCTGCCAAATGTCAGATTTAACCTTAAATGGAGTGCTCAACCCTAACTATAGTGGCACTACCATGCCACTATAATATAGAGGATACATGATGGGCAGGAGTGGGATATGGAAAATATTCTCACTCCTGCAGAGTGAGATATCCATGCCTCATGATGCAGGAGTGAGAATATTGCCATATCCCATGATCTGTACATCATGTGTGTGATTTATACAATAGGGGATAGAGTAATGGAAGCTTTAGTTCTGTGTTTTTGTGATTTTATTTTGTTTTGTGGTGTTCTTCTGGTAAATGTATGCTTGATTTTTGGTATTGAGGTGTGTGTTGTGAATGGGAGTGAGCCTGGTAATGTTATTGATTGGTTGCTTGAATGAGACATTCTGTCCTTAATCTGGTACAGTAGTTCGCTTGGCCATTGTGCAACCCATGATAATGACCTGGTGGCAGGTAAACAACATCAGTGACTGAAATGCTGAACCACTAGTTTTTGCTGAGTAACTTGTGTGTGCTGACATGGGGGGGGGCATTGTTATGTGTGTGGGTTTGCTCTGTATTGTCTAAGGTAAATGTGGTTCTATGTATTGTATTTCAATGAGGGTTTTAATTCTGGTGCATAATTTTGCCATTTTTTTAACATTTTGACCCCAAATTTTCAAAATGGCCTTTTACGACTCCCACCTCATGAAGAATAGGACTGTCATGCAACTCCCGCCTGAAAGGTGATTTTGTGGTCATTTGGCAAATTCACCTTTTGGCTGAGATTTGGAAATTATTTCTGCCCTTGTTCATGAGGTGGGGTCATAAGAAGGCTATGTTGAAAATCTGGGGTTGAAATATGTAAAAATGTCAAAGTTATCACCATTTGTTGCAATGTTGCTACACACGCTCATAACTTTGGAAATTTTACATATTTTGACCCCAGACTTTCAACATAGCCATCTTATTACCTCACCTCATGTATAGTACATCACAGATGTAATTTTTCAAATCCTGGCTAAAATGTGTTTTCACACCTGTAGCACAGAATGGCAATTGCAGTTGCGTAGAATTATGTTTTTTTTACAGGGATTCAGAAAGTTTCTGTGCAAGGTACATGAGGTGGGGTAATAAGATGGCTAAGCTCACAATTTAGTCACTGTTGCCCTATAAATGGAAGCACAGTGCCCAGAGGGCCCTGTGATTCCACAGCTACATACTGTACATATGCGTATCTATGCAGGGATGGGAGCACAGGGCCTAGAGGGCCACGCACACCCACAGGTCAATAAGGATACAATTGTACTATCTCAAAAAGTAAGGAACTAAATTGCAAAAAAACTGTGTTAATGCTCTAGTTGGGGTTACAGCCACAAAAGTAGGGAAATGTGGCATTAGGGTTTCTAATGCTAACACCTCACCCCCACCCAACACACACCAACAGGTGACAGGGGTGTGCCTTGGGGTTGTCAGCCCTAATGCTCACCCCATTCTCCTATACTGTGCCCATCTCAGCTTATTTACTTATGGAATGGGGTGCACATTAGGGCTAACAAACCCAAGGTACGCCCCCAATATAAACACACACAGATACTATAGGGGGTGATCTTTATTGTTTGTTTGTTTGTTTTTGGTTTTTAAAGCTGCTAGATATACTATTTTCAGACTTTGGGATCAACTTTGTCTGTTTTTTGCTTCCTCAGACATCGTTCCATTTTGAACTGAAACATTTTTAGTTTCCAAACTGAAAATTTTTGTGTGAACCAAAAATTTTGGTTTGCAAACCCAAACTCCCAGTGTAAACTGAAAATTTTGGTTCATGAACTGAAAATGTAGGTTAGAACAAAAAATTATGGTTTGCATACTCATATTTTTCAGTTTCAACTGACAGTAGTCCTCAGTGAGTGCAGTTACTGCCAACAGGCAGGAATGTCCTCTTATTCTCCATCAGCCATCCCCTTTGGTCTGCAGCTCCCATTCTAAATCTCAGTCTTTACTTGGACTTCCAAAGTAACAATATAGTGAAGATATGCCTTTTATTTTTGCATAGGGTCCAGAGGGCCCTGCACATCTGCATCCATTGCTGCATAGAAGCATGGAGCCTAGAATGCCCTGTGCTTCTGTAGCCAGAAAGAATCTTGACCTTGGGCATCTGCAGCTGTAGCTACATTGAAGCACAGGGGCCAGACTGCCCTGTGGTTCTGCACCCCCCCACAGACAGTGCCACAAATTCTTTGCATTCACAGCCGGCATGTAGAATGACACTTAAGCTTGCATACAGACGCTTCCCTTGGTACAGGGCCATCTGTGTATCTACACCTGTTAATGCATGGCACTGGACATTTACAGAGTACAGATAATGGCATTGATTTTGAATATAAACCATGGATTACAGCTCGAAAAAACAAAACTTTGAAAGATGAACTGGTTCAAACAGAGCATTGGAAACCAACCCCACAACAGGGTATTTGGTTAAGAAGCAATATTAAAGGTTTTTTTTCCATGCGGCAACTGCACACATTGTAACAGTGCAGTTAAAAGCAAACATATTAAACGCACATATCAAGATAAAAGTTTTTTAATTAAATACTTTATAACCTGTAACACTGACTATGTTATATATTGCATCATTTGCCCCTGTTTTCTGTACTACACTGGTGAAACTACAAGACCATTAAAGTGAGGATCACTGAACATAAGAGTAACATCAGAAGAGCCAATGAACGTTCTCGACTAGCAAGACGCTTTCTACAATGTAATCATCAGATTTCCAGTTTCAAATTTTTTGGAATTGAGAAGGTAGCAAAACCTACAGGAGGGAGGAATTGGGATACAAAACTCTTGCAAAAGAAGCATGGTGGATCTATACACTACGGACATATCAAAGGAGGTATGGTTTAAATGAAAACCTACTTTGGACATCTTTTAGTTAATACATTTTATAAAAAGACCTTTCTTTTGTTTTTTTTTCCTTTTTTTTGTTATTATTTGATTATCACAATCTTATACTGACTTTGTTTCAATGTTCATAGTCACAAATTTGGGTTTACTGTTTCGAATCCCACCACAGCCACTGATTTTTCCATAAGATGAGATATGGGGTTTCCAGACTATTACAAAATTGTATTTAGTAAGTAATTCTTGCCCAGATTGTATTTGGAGTGATATTTGGTTCTATTCCCACTAGAACTTCTGATTTTGTCAATTTCAGAAAATATCCCTCTGAGTGTGTACAGAATTTCGTCTGAATCCCAATAGGGAATTGCGACATTTAGTCATGCTGGTTGTTCTTTATTCTATTATTTTTTGGCTTGGAAAAGCATTGTTAGAAGGGGGATCAACACATATTACAAGATGCTGATTTCTGTAAAGACTGGACTGCTAAGCGAGACACCTTTGTGACATCATCACTCTCCTTTCAGGTAACGTGATAAAGCAGCCCAGCCCCTTCTTTATCTGAGCCTCTGAACAGAGACAGTTTTAGCGTTCCAGCTTATGGTGGCATGGTTTAAAAACTAAAGCTGGTTATTTGTTGTCGTAACGCGGTAAATACGCTTGTTATGGTTTGCGCTTCAGTTTGGCAATTGGCAGCATTTTTCTGATGAGAATTTATATCGGTAAGCTTACACATTATATTTTTTGAAGTTCTTTAGATCGTTGATATAATATAAACATGAGAACAGTTTGGGTTTTAGGTGCTTACCATCACCTGTATGTTTTGCAGACTTGCGGTTTATTACCTGAATCTTACATATCAAAAATATTTAAGCGACCCAGGTAGTTCATTATTGATTCTCTATATGTTAAAAATGCTGGTATTTGAAGTGCCTTGACAAAGAATTTGAAAACTTACAAGCATCTTTATTTATTTTATTTCAGTGAAGTGCCAGCTTGGAACAACATATTATTATTGTAGTTGAGTCATGTTCAGGTGTGTCCCCTGATTAAATATATAAAAATATAAATACTGTATATCAGTATTTTGATATTTGTTGAATTATAAACTTTCAATTTATTAATGATTTGTTTTTGATTGTAGCATTTGGAAAATAATTTGGTCTGAGGAAGGAACACGTGGGTTCCAAAAGTCACCATTTTATAAACAAAACAAGTGAAACAAGTACAAGTGCCTTCAATTAATTTTGGAAATTGTGTCTTTAAATAAGAGGAACAAATATAAATACAAGTGTCCTGATTCCATTTGGAAGTGTGTGAATATATCTATTTAAGTAAAGCGATCCTGAATCTTAAGAGTAGAAGTCTGCATTTTCTATTTTGACTACATGGCACACAGTAGCCATTTCTGTGCACAGTGCAGTTGCCCCATGTTGGCCGTGTGTCAGTCATCATGGTCAGGTGCACCCTGCTGGGGACATGGTGCTTGTGCGTGTTCATGTGGTCAGTCCTCATGACAGGACACATGGCCTGTGACACACACATACCACAGCTGCACCCCCCAGGCACTGCCCTCATGTGTGTGCTACAAACCATGCTCACCAGACTGGATCCACTCCTGTGACAGAGGCATGGTGCATGACATCCCACAACACGGTTGTGCACACCACCCACAAGCAGCTCCGGTACTCCCACCATGGTAGTTGACAGTTCGATGTCCCATACAGTGCAGTGCTGTTGCATGCCTGACAGCAACAATGGGGCCAAACAGCCACCAGTTCCACCACTGCCCCAACTTGCACACACCCTGCTGCATCAGTGATGTTACCATGATGCATGCAGCCATGTCATACTCCGTGGTGTCAGGGTAGCCCTCACAATGCCACATGTCAGTCCCATTGTGTACTGTGCAGACTGTGACAGTGTTACCTGTGCTGCTGTCCTGCTTCATGGTGGCCAACAGTGCCGTGTGCACATACTGACGTAGGCAGCACAGCTACAAGCTGGATATCACTCCTCGCGAACGTAATCCCACCACCCTGTTCCATGTGCTGGCTGTCATTGGCAGACTGACCTGAGTATTGCCATACCTGCATTTTTGGTTTGTATCTCCTGGGACATCCTGCACACAGTGTACACATCCACCTGGCCACAGCATTGCAGTCCCTATCAGCACCACAGGTTGAGCACTGTTTGCCTTTAGATAGCACTGCCAGGCAATCCAGCCAATTGAGCATGCAAATGAGGCATGAATGATACTAATTACTGTCTTTGCCCTGTACACTACACAAGTTGCCTCATTTACATACAGCCTTTGAATATCTCAACAGTTAGCGCTGGACAAAGGGTGAGCGCCGGGCTAATATGCTGGTATAGTGCTGCGCTGTATCGTTAGCATCATGCTACTGGGCATTGTGCAGCCATAGTGCTGCGTGGTGCCATTGTGCTATGTGCATGTGCAATATGCTTGCACAGCACTATTGTGGTAGTGCCATGCTACAGGGCATGTCGCGCAGTGCCATTGTGCATGCATAGTGTAGCTTCACTGGGGTCATGGCAGGGTGCTCATGAGTGGAATGTGCCGTCCGGGTTGTGCAGCGCTTATCGCAATAGCATGGCAGAGCACACAACAGCATGCCTATGCATGGTGATTAGCACTATTACAGGGACAGGAGCACAGTGTGCCACTGCAGTGCTAGGAGATGTCAAGTAGTGCTGTACCAGTCATGTCTGCATGAAGGACACAGAGGACAGTTGTCCACAGGGACAGGAGGTGGGGTGATGTGGAGACTGCCGACCTTGTGGAACTAGTGCTGCAGAGTCACAGGAGGCTGTTTGGGGGGTTGAGGAAGAGGGACCTTTCCTGTCAACAGGTGTGGGCATCGATTGCTTGGCACCTGACAGACAGAATAGGCATTGCATGGGATGGTGAAAAGTGCTGCCAGAGATATGTGGACATGCAGTGGAGGCAGCCACACCAGCTGGAGTGCTACAGGTGCATGGTGCATGATGAGACAATGCACGTGCCAGGTAGGTAACAGTCAGTGCCACACTCAGGAGTGCCGTGGTGTGTGTGTGTGTGTGTGTGTGCCTACATGTGTGTGTGCTGGGAGGTGTGCCTATGATGTGCATGTATCCCTTACATCAGACCTCCACTAATGTGTGTGTGTCCTGTCAATGGTTACTTGCATGTGGCCACAGTCCACAGCATTATTGCCATGCCAATGAGACCTGTAGGCACAGTGCCCATGCAATGAGGCATTGCGGTTGCACATGTCCAGGGCTGTGCATGGCATGGGTGACACAGTGTGCCTGCACATTGGGGGGGTACATGTGTGTGCACTGTGCCATGCCACCTGTGGCAGAGGGGTGATGGTGTGGGATATCCTGTGTACCATGGACAGTGCTGTGGCATACCATAGTGGCTCACAGTGTAGTAACAGTGATGAACCCTATTCCCCCTGCAGAGTGCATTGACAGGACCAGCACTGGTAACGCTGATCAGGAGGATGCCCAGGGAGCTATGGGCCACCGAGATGGTGGAGGGTGCCAGCCACACTACAGCGGGTGGAGGAGAGCAGCGATGGTGACTGGGGCATATTGTGTGAGTACACTGTTTGTCTACACACTGCACAGCATATGAAATGGGTGGGTCTTTCCATGGGCTGACAGTGCTGTTCTTGACGTGCACACAGCTGTGTGCCTGGTACCATGTTGTGTGCCACATGGTACTGTGTTGGCCACTGGAGTGGCAGAGTGCACCCATGGGTCCAGATGGGCAGTGGCCATACACTGTACTTGCTGGGGGGGGTGGCTGTCTGGGGTCTATGTAATGTACTGGCATGTACTGCTATGCCCATCATGTGTTACCATTGCCAAATAGCCCTGATTGATTGTCCTGCTGTTAATATGGCATGTGAGTTTATCATTACCTGGTCTAGGGTTACTGAGGTATTGCAAGGCATGTTGTAGGTGCATGCCAATGTTATTGACAATGTAATTTATAGGGGGTTACAGGGTGACTTCTAGATGACAACACCCTGTCAGTTTGTGGATGGTGCATTATGGCCACTGGTATGGTACGGTGGACCCTGGGTCTGGATAGGCAGCTGCCATACACTGTGCCTGCTGAGGGGGGGCAGTCTAGGGCCCTAGTGCTGTACAGTCATGTGTTGCTCTGCCCATAATGTGTGCCTGTTATGTACTGCTGGAGTGGGGGGCAATGTTCCTCTACTGGCCGGTGTTCTCTTGTCCCTGCAGTGCCTGATGTTCATACACCGGTCATGTATGGGAGGTGCAGGGGCTGGGCGATTGTGGTGGCATAGTGTGCAGTGAGTCTGATCATGTGGATGGTGTAGTGCCCTCCGGGGGCCATGCCGTGCCAGCATGTGCAGCACTGTACTGGGCATGTGTTCAGTCTACTGCTGTTCTGCTGCTGGTAGCTCATGGTCTGTGTCCCTTTGTTACATGGGATTGGCCATGATTTCTGCCTTGTGTGTGCTGATGCTGTGAGTGTCGGCACTGCCACATGCCATGCCCTGCTACTGTATGGACTGCATGCTAGCATACTGTGGTGTGACTGTGGCCACTCCAGTGGTGGGTGTGCCTTGATGTGTGTCTCTTAGCTATGTTCCTTTGGGAAGCTTGTCCCAATGTGTGTCATCCCATACGTTAGTCATGCCATGGCCCCTGTCCATGTAATTCTGGGGACTGGCTGTTTGGCTGCACTGTGTCACCATGTGCTTCACTGGTGTGTGTGGTGTGCACTGTGTCATGATGTTGCCAGTAGCATTACACACCTGTCCGTGTACAGTGGGTTGATGGAGGATGCCTGTGCTATCTTGCCTCAGCATACTGGCATGTGTCCAGTTGTGCAGTATGTCCTGTGTCGTATCACTGCATGTGCATGGTTGTTGGGACATGCTGTCCGATCCTGGGTTACTGCCTGGGGTGTGCATTGTAACACCTTGTCACTGTCCCATCCTGTCCTGGTCTCCCTTCCTTCTGTAGGCCCACATCATAGCTTGCTGTGGGCCACACACCCGGAGGAGTCTGAGAGGGGAGAAAATCTGCTCCATTGAGTTGTACGCCAGCAGAGGACCCTGATTAAGCAGCAGGCAGTCCTGATTGCTGAAAGCTGATGCGTGGCTACTTTTCTTGAGGCATGGTTGCCTGTCCCGTCCAACATCCAGCCATAGGCCTCATCCCTTTTCTTTTGGCTATGTTCCCCCATTTCCAGATATTTGTATCTGGCTTCTGTTCATTTCTACCTGTTTGTGTCCACCTCCCCTTTCCCTCCATGGGCCAGATATGCAAACCATTGCTCCTGGCGCAAAGCCATGGAGCTGGAATAGTGCTGGCTTTGTGCGAGGCTGCAATATTCAAAAGCCTTATTAGCACCTGCACTGTGTGGTAGCACCAATGCTAATAGTTAATGGTATGTGTGGGGGATGGATAGGGAGCACCCATGAAAGCCAGTAGTGCGGCATATTCAAGGTATAGTACAGTGCTGCAGTCATTAGCATGACCAGTAGCGCAGCACTAGATACCACCAAAAAAAAGATGGCATTAATGCAGCGGTGCCCCACCCCCCAGCATGAATCCCTTACTAACCCCCATCCCAGGTTAAACAAAAGTATTCCCTGGTAGTCTGGTGGCCCCCAGCATGAATCCGACCCCATTTGTGGTGAAATAAATGATATCCCTGGTAGTTTAGTGGTCCCCACCCCCAGCATGAATACCAACCCTGTCAGTGGTGAAAGAAAAGATTTCCCGGTAGTCTAGTGGTCCCCACCCAGCAGTGCACCTGCTGTTACCCCAAGATGGCATATCTCTGGAGCCTACGATTGGCTCAGCCCTCCTCTCTCCACCACGGCCGCCTGCCAACTGCAGTATTCAGGAGTGCTACTGTATTGAATAGATGCACCTATATATGTATATATACATACACACATATATATCTGTGTGTATATATATATATATATATATATATATATATACACACATACTGTATAATAGAATATATTGGAGCCCGTTAATATTGGCGCTCTGCCCACCTAAAAGTTATTCGCACAATAATATTCGTGATTTACCCCAATACAACATTGTACTGTATACTGTATATAATATTGTATTGTCCAGTTAATGTAGTCTCCCAATAGACACTGCCCAGCTTCAAACTGACATATTTGCAAATTGGACACTGTCTGTCAAAGTTCAGTTGCTATAGCTGTTAAGCACCTGGGCATCTGAATAAAAAAACATACCTAATGCACAGCATCCTTTCTCTTGTGTTGTGTTGTGTTTGAATGCGTTGTGAGCTATTGCTGCTGGTTTGTGAACATGTCCATCTTGAAGTGGCTAAATTCTGGTAAAGCTCCAAAAAGAGAATACCCTGTTGACGTTGACAATGTTTCATCTGACCAGCTGACAAGGTCGGGATTAGACCAAGAAACTGCTAACTCTGTTACAAGTGAACTAGCTGCCTGCAATCCACCGCCACATAAAAAAATCTGGTCATCATCCTACACTGCTTATTCTGGAAAGACTTGTTATGAAATTGGTAAATATGCAAGTGAAAATGGTGTGATGGCCGCAGTAAGGTTTTACAATGCAAAGTACAGTGGGTGCATAAATGAGTCAACAGTGAGAATTTTTAAGAAAAGTTATAGAGAGTTTGCTTAAGACAACGAACACAAGCACCCTGTCACCTTCGCTTCCTACCAAGCCCCGAGGGAGACCTACTCTTCTGCTTGAGGATATCAAGGTCAAGCTGAAAACTGTAATTAAAAATCTGCGTGCAGAGGGTGCTGTCATCAATGCATGTGTGGTGCTTGTTCTTGCTACCGGCATTGTGAGAGAAAACTGTCCCCAGGTACTGGTTGAAAATGGTGGTGGTGTCTCATTGGCCACCAAGTGGGCCTGGGGTTTTCTCAATAGGATCAGATTCAGTAAAAGGAAGGGCACCAAAGCCACGCACAAAACTCCACTTGACTTCCCCACTTTAAAATGCACCTTTCTTGACAGAATAGCCAGAGTATCTGTGCAGGAACTAATACCAACAGAACTGGTTATTAATTTGGATGAAACTGGAGTAAATTCCATACCGGTCTGCCAGTGGACTATGGCTGAGATGAGATCAAGACAGGTTGCTGTCGCTGGTCTTAGCGACAAACGGCAAGTTTCTGTTGTTCTCTCCTGCACACTTTCAGGCATTTTCCTACCACTACAGGTCATCTACTGTGGTAAAACAAATGCATGTCATCCAAATTCAAGTTCCCAAGGACTGTCAGTTATGCATTCTCCAAACCACTGGGCGAATGCACTGACCACCACAGAAGCACATTTCCTATGTTTTAGTGCCATATATGGAGAACATAAAAAAATGTCTTTGCCTCCCTAAAGAGCAAAAGGGTCTATTGATTTGGGATTTATTCTGGGCACATACAACAACTGAAGTGATTGAATTGCTGGAGGAGGTTGGGCACATTCCTATCTATGTACCTGCTTCATGCACAGACCTTCAACCACTAGATGTCTCACTGAACACGTTATTCAAAGATGAGTTGAAGCAATCTTTCACTGACTAGTATGCTGGGCTGATATCTGAACAAATGAATGAAGGGGCAGAAACTGTCAAAGTGGACCTTAAAATGAGTGCAGTGAAAGAGAAGCACACTCGCTGGCTCGAATGCAGCTATAATAAGCTAAAGCTGAAGACAGATGCTTGTGTCCATGGTTTCATAGAAGCTGGGATTCAAGAAGCACATGAGAACTGCCTCAATCGCCCCATTTGTAAGTATTCTTTATTGTACCTTACAAGCACAATCTGAAGTACTGTACTACTGTATCACTGCAAGGTCTTAGGTCTTAGTGAGGTCTCTCTTTTTTATTTATTTGCAGATAGCCAATCTGAGCAGCATCAGTTGGATGAGTAGCAAGACCCGAAGATCACAAGAGATACAAGAGACACAAATGAACTTTTTTTCTTTTTACCTTTACCTTTGATTTATTGTGGTGCAAGAATGTGATTCAAATAAAGAAAATTGTAGCACCAACATGTTCAGTAGTGCATTATTTCATCTCTAAGTTCTATAAGATCTGTAAGGTCTTTACGGCTAATGCTGGAATCTCTGTAATATCAGAAAATATTGGCGCTCAGTAAATGTTCGTGCTGTAAGTCGCATCAGCGAATATACCTAATATTTTCATATCGCGAATATTTCCTGTTATGCAGTGTGTATATATATCTATATATATATAGATATATATATGGCTATATTGCTGTGTAGACCATTTCGACCAACAAGGGATGCAGTGGGCATGCATTGGCCTGCAGTGTCAAGCCTGTACTTCCATTCCAACCAACAGGTGGAGCTGTTTGCACCATGCAGTAGCCCGGGCAAACTACATGGTAATGTATGCTAAGCAGCACATAATGAGATGCAAATGTGCCTGTTTGCCCATGGATTACCTAAGTAGGCTCATTTGCAAGTCAGTTTTGAATATGGCAAAGTTTACTGCTGGGCAAATGTGTTTGCACTTGGCAAACAGCTTAGCTCTGTGCTAAACCCGAGCAAACGTGTTAGCACGGCGCTAATGGTTCAGGGAATAATATTAAGTTTAACACACTGTACCATCCCATGCGCTGCTGCCTGCAGATATACTGGGTCCATGCATTTGCTGGCACACACATTAGCCACATAGTTCACCTCTACCTAGCCTCATGTTGCTGTGCACTGTGCTGCTGTTGTGGTTTGCACTTCCTGGTTGCTATATTCAGAGCTGTCTTATTCCACGCTAAGTTTGTTGTGCACTCCCAGCCCAGTTTGCCCGGTCTCATTCACATGCTATATTCGCAGTTCTTTGTCCCGGGTTATTCCTTCAGAATATAGCTTGCTTTTACTCCGGCTAAGTTTGCCGCCGGCAGTGCTAATATAGCCCCGGGCAAAGTTTTGAATATCTGGCCCCATATCCATTGCTTTTGTTTAAATTTCTAGAAATTGTAAACCAGAGTTGTTTTGGCTGATGTTAGAATATGGTGGCAGCAGATTAGCCAAGTTCCTCTGGCACAATCTTTGAAAGCGATTAAAATAAGACTAAAAATATTTAATTTATCTCTAACTGAAGATATAGTGACATCTCATACTGGACAGCAGCTGGGATGAGCAAAAGTAAGCAGTCAAAACTAAACTTTGAAAGCATAGAAGCTACGGAAATCACAAGCAGGGCCTGAACCCAGGACACTCCAGCAGGCCCTTGCAGCCATGGGAACAGAGTGCGGCATGTCTGAATTTGAGAAGTCACTGGCGGGAGTACCAGCAACCCTTGCTAGCATACAAGCTAGATGCAGGCAGGGTTCAACAATATTACAGCTCAGATCACACACCTGCAGAGTGTGGTCGCACAGTTTTTGAGGCAATCAAAAGCACACACCTCTGGAATTAATGAGTTGGAGATCCGAGTGAGTGAATTAGAGGACTCCTCTCCAACATTGCCAGGAACAGAAATCAAATAAAGGGATTTGCTGGATTTACAGGCCCAGGTGGGCGTCCAGGAGAATCGATCATGGAGATCCAATCCCTGGATTGTTGGTCTACCTGAAGGATCAAAGGAAGGAATGCAGCTGAAGAGCTGCAGCGATGGATAGCAAAAGTCTAAAATACCACCAGAGCAAGCTCACCACATGGGACCCTCACCAAAGATGGGTGAGAGGCCCTGACATTCCCTAATTAATTATTTTTGCTTCTGCGAATAGGAGCAGATTTTGTCTGCAGCCAAAGCCGAGGCCTATCCAATGTGGCAACACCAAAGCATATATTTACCAAGATTACAGCAGGCAAATGCAGGTGAAGAGGCAGAAATTCAATAAGATGAAATCCCACCTGCATTCCCTGGGCTGGACATTTGCCTTCTTCTAGCTGGCCAAGCTTTGTACTGAGAGACTGGACAAACAGGCAAGAATCTTCATCGATTTCTTGGAGGCCAAGTGCTGGGTGGAGAGGGAGAATAGCATGCCATGAGGGAACTCCATCTCCAGCATCTTAAGCTGTTAGATGAGTATCCTTTTAAAAATCACTGAAAACTTTTCTTTACCTGAATTTGGGGAGTGGGAGGAGGAGAGGCAGCTGGTCACTCTGTAGATCCTGGGTCCAGGTCAGGATAATTAACTAAGGATTTTTCTGGAGCACATTTGGAGACCGGCGACTGGTGAAATATGGGGGGTGCTCCTGCATTTCAACTGCCACACTGGGTTGTCAAGGCCGCATCAATAGCCTGCCATGAGGAGTCCAGGATGTGTGGATCTGCAATCAAGCCAGATAGGGGCTCTTAGCAATGGCTGTACAGGGGGTCGCTACCCCTGAAGTTGACCAACCTGCTGCACATGACCTGGACTGGGATGGTTTACATCCCATAGATTAACAGTGGCCCATAAACATTGTGACTTCCTGGTTACACAACACTGATGCACTGCAAAGCTGGGGCGTAGAGAACTGCATTACAGCTATGCCTCTGGGAAGAGCCCGACAAGGTGCCCAGAATCAAAATCATGCTGTCTTCCCACTTGTATGGCCTGACCATGTCTGGAGACATGGGTCACAATGGACAGGGGCTCTGGAGTTGATCTGCAGCTGTACCTATGGGAACTTGGCTCACAGAGCCACACATGGGCTCCTCCCTATGAAGGACAAATTACAGTTACTGTTTAATATGTGTGTTGAGGCTTAGAAATAATGCTAATTATGGGTGAATAAGGTGTTAAATATGTTTGTAGCATCAATCATGGATAGTACATGTTTCATAGTTTGTGCTGGGGGAATGGTGCTGGTGGGGGGACTCAGGCCCTGGAGTGTTTTGAGCCAGCTTTTTCAAGAAAATGGGGAGTGTAAAAAGCCCCAGTCAAAAGGCTGGAGGGCCGGTAGGGGGATAGGGGCAGCCCATTGTGGATCAGTCCCCCACCCTAGCCTTGCCATGGTCCACCTTGACTTCTCGGTCAGGTATAATATGCTCCTTGGGTCTAAGGTCCCTGCTACCACTCCATCCCACCTCCTTTTTAGGTGGCAGTATAGCACAGTGGTCTAAGGCTCTGAGCTGCAATCTGTTGATATCCAGCAGATCAGACCTGGGTTTGAATCCCACAGCTTCCACTTGCATACTGTGTGACCCTGAGCAAGTCACTTAACTTCCTTGTGCTCCCAAGTCACACCTGGAAACAAGCTCTGGCTTAGTGTGCCTTTCCTGGTTAAACAATTTCCCCTTTCCCCTTTCTATTTTCTTTTCTTTCCCTGATTTTATTAGTAGCAGTTTAAAGCTGTGTGACTTACCTCATAGGTGACCACACCGTACCCTGCTGTTTCACTGACTGACTTCTGTAAACGAATCAGTTGTTCCAGTGTTGGGGATCCTATCAATGGCGAGGACGAAGATTTAGGTGTCGGGTCCAAAACATGCCCCCAAAAAATCATCTAAGGTAAGAGAATTTCCACCATCAGTTTGCAAGGGATTGCTGTCAGGAAAGTTTTAAACCCAGCCAAGGGGGGAAGGGGAGCAGTTAGGGGGTTCGTATGTTATATGTTGAACTTGTGTTATTGTTATGTAAATGGATTTCATAATTTCAGGTAGGAGGGGGGACATACAAAGTTGTGGGGGGATTAATGTTACAATTACAGGAAGAGCACATGAAAGATCTAGGAAAGAAATAAAATGTTGTATCATGGAACTGAAGGTGAGGGGGGTGCAGGTGATGCTAGATGAATATGAAAATCAGATGGGAAAATGGCTGAACCAACAAATGTGGTAACTTGGAATGTCAATGCATTGAACTTTGTGGTAAAACGTAAAAGGGTGCCTGCTGAGATGAAGAGGTTGCACGCCAGGGTTCTGCTCTGCTCTTACAGGAAAACCACATGTCCCAGGCCGAAGCAGCTAAGACAGAGTATGGCATGGGGGGTAAATGGTTGACCTCCTGCTTTCCAACAAAGGCTTGGGGTGGCCATCTGGTCCCCGAGAGGCACCAGGGTAACTGAACATCAAAAGATCAGTGCTCTGGGGGGGGGTGCTATGTTCTGGCTAATGTAACACTGTAGGGTAGGTATGCTCTAGGTGGGGTCAGTATATGCACCTAACATAGAAAACAAACTTCTTCCAGAAACTTCAGCGGTGCACATAGCCCTCTACGGCCCCATGGATGCTGGGGGATTACAATTGTGTACGAGATGGGGTATTATATAGGTCTAATCCATCACCTATCACAGTGTCAAAAAATGACAGGGTATTGAGGGTTGTGGAGGAGATCTACAACTTAGTAGATGTGTGAGGCATCAAAACCTGACCAAACATAAGTACAGCTTTTCTGCATGCACACCATTCTTATGCCAGGCTGGATCGACTTCTGACCATCTCCACAATCTTGATGCAACTGAGTGCGGTGATATATTCTCCAATTGTGATGTCGGACCATGCTTACTTGTTCCCACCCTGGATGGGGGATCCCTACCTATTAATTGCTCATGGAAACTTGACTCATTGTAAAGATGAAGGATTTATTGCATACAATCGGTGCACAAAAGGTTAAAGGATGAAGGATTTATTGCGCACAATCAGTGCACAATAGGTCACGGAATACCTCACTTGGGCAGACTCGATGGACCACAAGTCCCTTTCTGCCATCATCTTCTATATTTATATGTTTCTGTGTTTCACTTGACATCTGCAATACAGAAGTATTTACTCTTAAACTGTGGGGGGCACCTCACATGGGACAAGGTGGGATGCCGTTAAAGCTTATATTAGGGGACAAGTTATTGCATACTTAGCACACAAGAAAAAGGGTTCAGAAAGGGAAATGGAACAACTTAGGACTGAAATTGAGGCTTGTGAGGCAGCCCACATGGCCAGATATTGGCCTTCCCTATACAGGGTTCTTCAGAAACTTAAATGGCAATTTAATACCCTGAGTACTGGCCTGGTTGTGTATGCCATCCTACTCACACAGGAAGGCTCATACTTTGATGGGGACAGAGCTGGGAAACTCCTGGCATGGCAGTTGAGATGGAAGGTAGGGGAAAGGCCAATAAGCCAAATCCTGACTCAAGAGGGTCAAACAATGACTTCCATTACTCAGACAGGAGTGGAATTTAATGCCTTTTACAAAGCTCTGTATTCTTCAGAGGGTTCACCCTCAGAACAACAGTTTGAGTCCTTCTTTGAGAAGGCATTCACCATGACTCTGGGTCAGGGAGAGGTGGGTGAATTGGAGGCCCCACTATCTGTGGAAGAGGTGAGGAGGGCCATAGGGATGTTAAGGGCCAGAAAAGCCCCAGGGCCTGTTGGTTTACCCATAGACTTTTTCAAAGCATTTGCCTACATTTTAATAGCACCCCTGTATGATATGTTAACAGAGAGCCTGGAAAAGGGAGCGTTGTCCCCCTTGACACGGTCTACCATAATCATAGTTTTACCCAAACAAGGGAAGGACACCTGGTAATGTCATTTGTATCATCCTATCGCCCTCCTTATGGCTGATTACAAAATCATTGCTAAAGTGATCACGTTTACTAAGGGTAAACGGGAAGCACAACATAAGACGTACACTTAATATTATACATGCATGGGACCATACATCTAAGAAACATTGGGCAGCAGGTAGCACATCAAAACAGCGAGTATAGAATAGTGATCCAAAATGGCGAATCAAATACAGTGACAGACACAATAGCGAGTGGCAATAAACAGCGACAGCACAATTGGGCGACCAGTGTTGGCCGATACCCCCACCATCAATGAGCGGCATGGAGTAAGAATCCTAGAGATAGGGGTCAGGAGGCAAAGACCCCCATGGGGGTGGGGCGGAGCCCCCTGCATTAAATACTATAGACAACAGGTGACTGTAAGGGATCTTTAGGTGGGATACGGAGGTCCTGCTCGGATTTATATAGTGAATACAAGTGTGAGCTGTTTTGTGCTGCACTGTTATTTCTGTGCGCTGTTGTTGTCATCGCTATTTCAGATTTGTCATTGTGATATTCGCTCTCATTGATGTGCTCTTATTACATGGAGCCGGGGCAGCAGTGTTGGCATTGGACCTGAGAAAGCTTTTGACCATGTGGAGATGGGGTACATGTTTGAAACTTTACAGTGCCATAATGTGCAATTGGATCAAATCCTGTATGCCTCTCCCATGGCCCAGGTAGTAATAAATGGAGTTGACCCTCCCTTCAACCTAAGCCAAGGGACCCGACAGGGTTGCCCTCTGTCCCCTCTGGGCTGCAACAGCTTTTAGAGAGTGTCCGTCCTCGGGTATTCGCTGCACCAGCTGGAAGTCATCCAGCGCCCACCTTCAAGTTTACAAACTTGAATAATTAAACGATGCACTTGCACAAGTCAAAGTCTGGTAGTGTGTCTCTGTGGCGGATGCTAAACAGAGTTTACCTCAGCCAGTGGAAACCATATATTACCTTAGAAAAATTACATCACAGTCACAACTGTTGAGCAAATAAATAGCTTTTTACTTAACAGAAAGTGCACAGAGCATTACAGGATATATCTTTACAACACAAGAGAATAACACTGATACAGGAAAAGTAAACAAATGTTTTTAAATAACAGATGGCAAAAGAAAAAGGCTATTTCTGCAATATGCTTGTACTAAACTTACCTTTCCCTCTCCTTTCAAGAGACCACTGGACCCTATGCTAACTGCCAGCTCCCCACGGACATAACTAGAAGGGCAGGCTCCCAGCTCAAGTTATACCCTGCAGCTTCAAGAGTAAGAAGACCCCACTTTACTGTCTTCCAGTATCTTATACACTATCTTGAGACTAGGTCATTCCTATTCTCCCTTTGAATGCACCAACCATCTACCATGTACGTTTTTAATTGTCCCAATTAGACTGAACACCTATCAGTGACCAATTATATTCCCTTTTAACCTTAAGTTTATATTTGAGTGAACCAATACCTTAAAACTGGCCTGTGTGTGAACATGACCACTTGAGATTTATTACCCAGCTCTTACCTAGCAACTAGGGAGGACTGAGAATTCCAGCATGTGGAACATCAGCTTGTGTGAGAGTATTTTTTTTCCAGACTGGTAAAAAAATTGCGTTTGGAAAATCCAAACATTAGCTCCTTCCTTCCCATTTCTGTCACATCTCCTGCCCCCAGATGATGAAGGTGTATCCCTTGGGCCACCCCAAGTGAAACAGCCATTCATGAAATTACTGGGAAGAGCCCAAAGTATCCAGCCATGCCATTAGCACTGTCTAGATAGCCCCACAACTGGGTGCTCATCTCCCTGCTGAGTAACTTGGCACAGCACGGCCCCCAGCCCATGATCTGAGGCATCCACATGGACCATAAACTTTAAACTATAATTGGGGCTGGCCAATACAGCTGGGCCGCTTAAGGCCTTCTTTAGCTCCTTAAAAGTGACCTCATAGCCTTCTGACCACTTCACTATATCTGGCTTTCCCTTCTTGGTTAGGTCTGTCAGGGGCTTAGCCAGATCGCTATAGTGAGGAACAAACCTTCGGTAGTACCCTGCTGTCTCCAGAAATGTCCTGACCTGTTTCTTGGTGGTAGGAGTAGGCCAGGCCAGGATGACATCAACCTTGGCAGGCTCCAGGTGGATGTGTCCACTACCCACCCGGTGCCCAAGGTAGGATACTTCTGCCATACCTATCTGGCACTTTTCCGCCTTGACTGTCAGACCTGCATTCTTCAGCCTGTGGAACACATTCTGTATATTCTTGATGTGCTCAGTCCAGGTCTGGCTGTATATGGCTATATCATCCATAGATGCCAATGCAAACTCACCTACCCCAGACAGAATGTGATCCACAAGCCGTTGAAAGGTTTCAGGTGCATTCTTCATTCCAAATGGCATTACTTTGAATTCGTATAAACCAAATGGAGTGACAAAAGCTGATCTCTCCCTGGCTGCAGGGGTCACAGGTACCTGCCAATAGCCCTTTCATAGATTTCATAGATATTTCCAAGCAAATAGACTTGCGTCCGTAAAGCTTGTCCATTTACATCTAACTTCAGAACTTCATTTTTATTTCACCAAAATGCAAATCCAATTTATTCTTAAATTGATTCATACTCCAACTGTTAATTATATCCCTTGGTAAAGCATTCCAGGGAATAACCACCCTCTGGCTATACCAATGCTTTCTTATGTTATGCCTCCATTTAAATTGTATCAGTTGTTTATTATGTCTTCTGCTACCATGCTCATCTGTCCTTGGGAAAATTCGTAATTCAGTGCGACAGTTGGAATCTCCAGTTACCTTATACAAAAGGCACATATCCCCCTGAACCTCCTATAACACAGGGAATATAAATTAAGGGAAATTACCCTATCCGTATATGATTTTGTTTTCATCCTCTCTATGGATCTTGTAAATCTCATCTATGCAGATTCCGGTTTAATAATATCCTCCCTGTTTTGAGGAGACCGCACCTGAATGGCATACTCCAAATGAGGTCTAACCAGAGCTACATAGAGTGGAATTACTACTTTGGCCTCCCTATTAGCAATATATCTCAAAATACAATTTAAACTTTGGTTTGCTTTTTTTATCTGGGCTCTACAATGGGTGCTAAACTTAAAATCTGAACCAATTATAACGCCCAAGTCTTTTTCTTCAGTAGTGTCAATGAGTGGTGAATTAACAAGTGTATAGTTATTGTGTTTATTTGTTTTGCCCATATGCATTACTTTGCATTTAGTGGTATTCAAAACCAATTTGTTTGTAATGGTCCAATCAGAAATTTTATCTATGGTACTCTACAATTGCATCACCTCTTCAAGAGTATTCACAACTGCCCCTAGCCTACAATCGTCAGCAAACTTATATAACCATACCCTAGAATTATTTGATTGTAGGGAGGCTATATATATATATGTTGAATAAGCAAGGTTCCAAAACAGAACCCTTGGGAACTCCACTAGTAATAGTAGACCAATTTGAAAATATTCCCTTAATAGATACCCTTTGTTGTCTCCCTTGCAACCATGCTGATACCCAATTACAAATGTTAGAATTCAAATTAATCTCATCTAGCAGTTTTAATAACTCTTTAGGAGGTAATTTATCAAATGCCTTTGTGAAATCCAAATATACCACATTAACTGAATTTCCTAGGTCTAATTCCCTATTTAACATTTTCATAAAAGGGTAACAAATTTGTCTGACAAGACCTGGATTTGATGAACCCGTGCAGAGAATGGTCCATCGAACCATTTTCCTCCAGATGCATTGAGACTTTATCTTTTATTACTCCTTCCAAAATCTTACCCATTAATGAAATCAAACTAACTGGTTTAAAGTTTTCTGGTTTAGATCTAGCTCCTTTTTTTAAAATAGGGACCACTGAAGCTAGTTTCCAATCCTGAGGTACCTAACCTTGATCTAAAGAGGTCTGGAAGACATACGTAAGGGAGGGGCTATAACATTTGCCAATTCCTTTAATACTCTGGGGTGCACATCATCAGGACCAGGAGATTTGGTAATATCTAATTTTGATAACCTATCATGTATGTCTTTGACCTCTACAATAACTTGTCCAGGATTTGAGCAATATCTCCCACAATGTGTATTTTGGCTACCAGTATAAAAAACTGAACAAAAGTAACTATTTTGGATATCAGCCATCTCTTCAGGATTCGCTACTTGTCCCATAGCATTTGTAAAGGGTCCTATTGTATTATTACCTTTCCTCTTGCTATTTACATATGAATAAAAATATTTCTTAAAGTCTTTCACTTTATCAGCAAGTGATAGTTCAAAGCATGCTTTTGCTTTCCTGATTTTATGTTTAATCTGTTTAAGACATCTTCTATAGAGTTTGTAATTAAAAAGTGTTCCATGACTTTTATATTTTTTAAATAATCAGTTTTTTTGTTTAGTAATTTTTTGATGGACCTGTTCATCCACATAGGCTTATTTATTTTGGGTCTGTCACAATTTAGTTTGTTTGGTATATATTTCATAACCAGCTGCCTAATCCTGGCTAGCAGTGAGTCCCACATATCTTGAACAGACAAGCCTGTTAATTCTCTTTCCCAGTCCCAACAAGCAAACTCTCTCTTTAGGCCAACAAAATCCGCTTTCCCAAAATTTAATGTTATTCCTGGTGTTTTTCCAATACCTGTTTCAGAAATTTTAAAATGAACAGTAGAGTGTTCTATTGTGGTCAACTACTTGGCTCCCCACAGTTGCTCCAGGATCTCATCTGTTCTGGGCATGGGATAGGCATCAGACTCCATGCAGCTATTAAGCCTCCGGTAGTCAATGCGGAATCATGTGGTGCTGTCCCTTTTGGGGATCAATACCATGGGTGATGCCCAGGGACTACTAGATTCCTGGATTACTCCAAGTTCCAGCACCTCCTTGAGCTCCTCTTTCACAGTCTGCTTAACATGCTTTGGTACCCTGTAGGGAGACTGCTTCAGGGGAACCTGGGTCCCTGTATCCACATGGTGCTCTGCCATTGTGGTATACCCTGGTTTCCCTGTGAACATGTCCTCAGATTCTCTCAGCACACCCCAAATGTCTTGCACCTGGGCTGGCATCAGCTGTTCAGAGAGGCTAAGAGTGTCCACAGAGGATGCAACCCTGGCCTCCTCAAGCAGGTCCACCAGTGGATCCATCTCAATTTCCTCCTCTGGGGCACTGCATACAGTGAGGACCAATTCCTCCCTGTCATGGTAGGGCTTCAGCATGTTAACATGATACACCTTTCACCGGCATCTCCTGTCCGGTAGCTCTATCATGTAATTGACATCACTAACCTTTTGGACAATGGAGAATGGCCCCTCCCATGCTGCCTGTAATTTATTCTGTTGGACAGGGATGAGTGCCATCACTTGCTGTCCCACCTCATATTCTCTGGCTCGGGCCCTGTGGTCATACCAGACTTTCTGCCACTGTTGTGCAGTGGCCAAGTGCTCCTGAATAAGCCCCATGAGCTCCTTAAGGTGGGTCCTGAAGTTCAGGACATATTTCACAACAGACTCCCCTTGGGAGGCACGGTCACCTTTCCATTCATCCTGAATCAAATCTAGGGGCCCTGCACCCCATGACCAAATAGAATCTCAAAAGGAGAGAACCCTGTGGACTCCTGTGGGACCTCACTGTATGCAAATAGGAGATGAGGCAAATATTTGTCCCAGTCCCTCTTATGCTGGTCAGCAAAAGTCCTTAGCATAGTCTTAAGGGTTGAATTAAATCGCTCCACCAGACCATTAGCTTGGGGATGGTATGGGGAGGTTTTGAGCTGCTTTACCCCACATTTCTCCCACAAACTACTCATTAACCCTGACATGAAATTGGTACCCCGATCTGACAGTATCTCCTGGGGAAAGTCCACCTTGCTAAATATTCCCAATAGTGCATCTGCCACTGGTTCTGCCTCAGAGGATGATGGGGCCACTGCCTCTGGGTATCTTGTGGCATAATCGACAATTATCAGGATATACCACTTGTCAGTGTGACTTGGGGTGCTCAGTGGCCCCACTATGTCCATAGCAACCCTCTTGAAGGATTCATTGATAATGGGCAGGTTCACCAAAGCTGCCTTGGCCTTGTCCCCCATTTTCCCCACCCACTTGCACTGTTGACAAGTCCTGCAATAATTCACCACATCCTTGCCAATACCAGGCCAAAAGAAATTGTTGGTCAGATGCTTTTTTGTGCGCCTCACCCCCAAGTGACCTGAAAATGGGATATCATGGGCAAGGGCCAAAATCTGCTGACGGTGAACCTTAGGGACTACCAGCTGCTGGAGCACCTCACCATCTGCCCTTCTGTGTTGTACATTCTCTGTACAACAGCCCATTGTCCCAGTAAATGGACTCTTTACCCCTCTGAGGACCCTCAGCCCTATTAGCTATTTCCCTCAGTTTTTGCAAGGTAGGGTCAGTTCACTGTGCAGCACTCAACTTTCCTCATCTGACCCTTCCCAGCACCCCTTCAGAAGGAAGTCCTGTAGGCTTCTCTAATTCTGACTGGGTTTCTGGATTGCTGCTACTAGCCATCTCCTCCCCTGGGCTAGACACTTCCTCAGCTGCTGAGGGTGTGGCTGGACCACCCAGAGTCACCCGCTCTTCACCCTCAGAAGCTTGCATTTTGCCTGACTATGAGTTACAACACCAGTTTTCTTCTGTGGTCAAAATCATTCCCCATGATCACATTTACAGGGAGGCCCTCTACGACCCCCACCTCCTTTTCTCCCTGGCCCCCCTCCCAGCTCAGGAAGACTCTAGCCATTGGTATTTGGACTGCTGGCCCTGTGAATGTCCAGACCCTGGGGTATTTCCCAGGCACCATCTGCTCTGTCCGGATGAGATTCTGCCTCCACAGGTAGATGTAAGTGCCTGTGTCCCTCAGTCCCTGTGTTACTGTTCCATTAACTGCAATGGAATGCAGATTCTCATCAGAGGAGAGTGGTTCTTCAGGCTGGACACACCCCACAAACACACCAGTGCTCTTTTGATCACCCCTCTCCCATGCCACTGCCCCTTAACCAGTTTCTGAGGGCAGATATATCTCAAGTGCCCCACTTGATTTCAAATATGACATTTCTTGGGTCCTGTCTCTTGAGTCCCTTTAGAACAAGAGGATTCTGCTTTGGGCTCAGGTGCAGGCTGGTTTCCTTTGGGCTGCCCCCCATGGGATCCCTTATAACCATGGGCTTCCCCCCCACCATGAGACTTACGCTGTGTGTATGGCTGGCTAGACAGATACATGTCAGCGCTTGCTGCCACCTCTTTTGAGGAAGTGCATGCCCTGTCTAGGAGCCATACGCGCATATCCTCAGGTACAATTTTAAGAAATTGTCCCCTCACCAACACATCTTTGATTAGTTCCACAGTGTCTGCTTTAGCCCCTCTCCACCCACCTATCAAGGTAAGTACACAGTTGAACCTGCAGTTCTATATAACTGTCTTCTGGACTTTTCTTTAACTCCCTAAATTTATTTCTATAAGCCTCAGGAGTTAATTCAAAACATTTCAACAACTCTGTTTTAACTTTATCATAATTAGCATAGTCTTCATTACTCATTTTATAAAATGCATGCAAAGCCCTCCCCATAAGTAAGGGTGTGACATAAGTTGACCACGAAGCCTTAGTCAAATGGAATTGCTCACAGACTCTCCCAAATGACCTTAAAAATAAATCAAGGTCATCTCCTTCTCTAAATTGAGGGAACAATTTAGAATAAATTTTGGCTTCATGAGGTGAACTCACTCCACCATTACTCACAGTTTGCTGGCTGCGCAGGACCATCATCTCCTTCTCGTGCTACTGTCTCTGGAGTTAATGCTGTTGTCTCTGGAGTTCATGCTGTCATTCCCTTTCTCTTTCTTCATGTTCTTTCTCTCTGTCTTGGCGTTCTTTCTCTTTGTCTGCCAGTCTCTTTTTTTCCAGTTCTTTCTCTGCTTCAAGCCTTCTTGCTTCTGCTCCAGCATCCAGTCTTTTTGCCTCTAGTGCCTTGTCTTGCAGTAACAGCTGCAGTCACAGTGCATCAAGCTGGTTTGGGGGGGTCTGCTGCCTCAGTTCCTGACTCACCCCCAGAGACTGTCTGCTTCTGGTCATGTGCCACGAGGGCAGCTATGAGGTCTGCATTTTTCTTGTGTTTTAGACCTTCAGGCTGAATCCCCTTTTCCTGGCAATTTTCACAAAGCTGTTGCACAGTAAGCGAGCCATACCCCATGGAGCTCATGCTCTACTGCTACACTATACTGTGCTAACTAAAAAAGAAAAAAAACAGTTGTACAAGTGTATTCTCTTCAATATCCTGTTTTGCAACTGCAAAGGTAAATGTTCCACTGGCAAACTCTCTATCTCAGTGTGCTACGCAGTCCGCTATCATCACCCCACCACTGCCAACCAATTGTGACAACCCACCTCTCCCTCTGAGCTGGAACAGCTTTTAGAAAGGTGCCCATCCTCGGGTATTCTCTGCCACCAGCTGGAAGTCGTCCCATGCCCACCTTAAAGTTTACAAACTTGAATAATTAAACACGCACTTGCACAAGTCAAAGTCTAGTAGTGTGTCTCTCGGGTGGCAGATGCTAAACAGAGTTTACCTCAGCCAGTGGAAACCATATATTACCTTAGAAAAATTACATTACAGTCACAACAGTTAAGCAAATAAATAGCTTTTTACTTATCAGAAAGTGCACAGAGCATTATAGGATATAGCTTTACAACACAAGAGAATAACACTGATACAGGAAAAGTAAACAAATGTTTTTAAATAACAGATGGCAAAAGAAAAAGGCTATTGCTGCAATATGCTAGTACTAAACTTACCATTCCTTGTCCTTTCAAGAGACCACTGGACCCTATGCTAACTGCCAGCTCCCCACAGACATAGCTAGAAAGGCAGGCTCCCAGCTTAAGTTACACCCTGTAGCTTCAAGAGTAAGAAGACCCCTCTTCACTGTCTTTCAGCATCTTATATACTCTCTTGAGACTATGTCATTCCTATTCTCCCTTTGAATGCACCAACCATCTACCATGTATGTATTTAATTGTCCCAATCAGATTGAACAACTATCAGTGACCAATTATATTCCCTTTTAACCTTAAGTTTATATTTGAGTGAACCAATGCTTTTAAACTGTGAGTCTGTGTGTGGACATGTCCACTCAAGATTTATGACCCAGCTCTTATCTAGCAGCTAGGGAGGACTGAAAAGTCCAGCATGTAGAATGTCAGCTTGTGTGAAAGTATTTTTTTTCCAGACTGGTAAAAAAATTGTGTTTGGAAAATCCAAACATTAACTGCTTCCTTCCCATTTCTGTCACACCCCCTATTATATGTTCTCTCTTTAGAGGCCCTAGCAACAGCAGTAAGAGACCAAGATGCTATTCAGGGATTTAAGGGAGGGGGTAGAGAACATAAGGTTGCACTGTATGCAGACAATCTGATGATGTACCTTCAGAACCCAGCACAGGACCTTCTGGAATTCCACTCTCTAGTGAAGGAGCATGAAGAGTTGTCTGGACACAAAGTCAACTGGTCAAAAAGTGAGATCCTCTCTGTGGCTAAACAGGATAGATCAGTCCTAATCGAGAACCTTTGGGGCCTTGTGATGGTAGACCACCTGAAATACCTGGGCATATACCTTATGGTAAAAGTGAGTTCCCTGTATAGTTTGAACTACAAGCCACTGGTACGCAGGCTGACAGAGGACTGTGACTGCTGGCAAACATTACCACTATCATTACTGAGTTGAGTTAACACAGTAAAAATGTTGATACTCCACAGGTGTTTATATCTATATCAGTCGCTCCCCATCCATGTCCCCAAATCTCATTTCCAACAATTGAACTCTGTAATCCATAACTTTATGTGGAGGGGAAAATCAGCCTGCACAAAATGAACTATATTATAAATGCCACCCAAACTCAGTGGCGTAGATCTTCCAAACTTCCAGCACTAATACTGGGTGGCACAGCTGGCTTATATGGATGGATATGGGGAGAGAATCCCCCAGCACAGATTGTGCTGGTGGAGGAAGTACTCTCGGGTGACCTCCTTGCACAACTGGTATCATCATCACTGCACAGCCATACACAGGGAGTGGTGGCTAACCCCTTTTCAAGGGCTACCCACAAGGTTTGAATAGCCTCACATAGGTACGTGGGTACCTTCCCTGCATGCTCACTATATATGGACCTGATAACAGTGATTTGGGAGAGGGGACCATACACTGCCCAGGTACATCA
Organism: Neoceratodus forsteri; assembly: GCA_016271365.2. NCBI lineage: Eukaryota > Metazoa > Chordata > Ceratodontiformes > Ceratodontidae > Neoceratodus > Neoceratodus forsteri. The sequence goes on along the minus strand of CM028131.1, from coordinate 875,612,985 downwards.
GAGACTGCTGACATGGAAGCAAATGGGACTATACCAGGTAACGCAGCTCTTCGAAGGGGGAAGCATTAAAGAGTTTACCACTATGAGGCAGCTCTGGAAAATAGACTCCTGGGATTATTTTGTGTGCCTTGCAGTCAGACTTAGACTGGGAGAAGTTGCAGATAGCACACAGGGGTGGGCACAACCAACCCCCTTCAAGGAAGAGTTATACAGACCCCAACCATGTCAGAAGCCGATTACAACATATTACAAAATCCTACAGGAGGTGAATAGTTCGGCCAGTGACCAGATTATCCAAAAATGGGAGAGTGGTCTTCTGCAAGGATTGACCACTCCACATGGAAATTAGTTATAAACCAGCTTGCCACCTGCTCTCGAAGTAACAGACTTCGACAAGTCCATCTTAAGTTCATGTACAGAACCTACCTCACACCTAGTAGGCTACAGGTTATGAACCCGTCCTCTCCTAGAAATTGTTCTAAGTACCTCAAAGAAGGTGTGGACTTTTTCCACATAACTTTGACTTACGCTAAAGTAGCCCCCTTCTGGCATTGGGTGCATGGCATCATAGAAGGTGTGCTGGGGTACAGCCTGTCAATTCCCTGTTTGAGTTAATGCTGGTGGCTGACTCAAGTAGTGCGCAGGGGGGCAGCAAAGCCCACTGTGGCCACTGGCTGTGGTCAATGCAAAAAAGACCATTGCACAATAATGGATGGCTGTGGGGACACCCACCATCCAACAGTGGACTAATAACATGAAACAGTGCCTAACCCTAAAAAGGATCCAGTTTATTGCCAAAGGGAAACAGAATGTATTTGATCAGCTGTGGGGCCCTCTAATCAGAGCAGTGGAAGAGGGTATCTTCCTGTTATAGGAAGGACCCCAATGGCAGTATAGTCGAATAAGGGCCAGGATTGGCAAAAATTCCCATGAGCAGCTATTTATCAACAGAGGGCTTGCTACTGGCTCTGGTATTGAATAAATCCATGATGATAATGTATGATTAATGCTTGATGTCAATGCTTAATCTCTGCCCCACCTTCCTGCATCGCATGTATCACTCTCACTACCTTTATTGTTAAGTTCCAATGAATGTAATAATTGTGTTTCACTGTCATATATGTATGAATATGGTGTTGGCTATGTATAAGCTTTGCCTGCTAAGAATAAAAACATTTTACAAAAAAAAAAAAAGAAACTGTAAACCATTCACATTCTATTAATATACTAATAAAAAATTAAACTTATTTTTTTATAATGACATCTTGAAGTCTCATCATTATGGATCAATCCTACCTGTATTTATACAGCACTAATGTGCTGATACTGTTCTATGTATATAGATATTATCTGAAACCACTTTTTGAGTACCTCATCAATAAAAGTTTTCAAGTTGTAACACATCCAAAAAAGGCAAACAAATTGGCCTGTATGTTCAAAGAGTGTAGCAGATGCAAGAGCAAGTTGTGTCACTTTTGTTGTGTCTACACTTTGATCCAGGTTAGTGACACAAATGTAACACAACAATGATGCAAAAGTGATACAGGTTTGATTCAACCACATCTGTGGTTCAAATGTGTCTGAGCCATATGTGCATCACTTTTGAATCATAGCTGCATCGCCTTTGTGTAAGTAATCTGGACACAAGCGGTAACACAGTAAAAGTGATATAACTTGCTGTTGTGTTCATAGCAACCCTTTTAAAACACAGGCCATTGTGTCAACACTACTATTTTTCTATCAATAGACAGTATCAGGGCACATTTTTTATATCAATACAGCACATCAAATTATTTGATGGCTTTAAAAAAAGTTTTATAAAAGCTGTTTTTTTTTTTTTTTTTTACTTTTTCTGAATTTTGATCATACGGCACATTATTTGACTGGAATCTGTGTCATGTGTGGCTTGAGTTTCATTCATCTTAAGCTTTTAATCTTGTTGTGAACATTTTGTTTTTTCCTCTACAACCCCTACTGTTCCTTGCTTTTTCAGGGTTCTCCTGCAGAAGCATTGGCAGATGATAATTAATCCAGTGTTCAAGGGTTCCAGGGACTGCATGTGTTCCAGTGAGAGGTGGAACTGACCTTCCCAGGGGAATTGTAAGGTCAACTTCATCAGAGAAGGCACTGGAGTCCCAAAAATGGCAGTTAGACTGGGAGGGGGGAGACAGAGAAACAGAAAAGGTAAGAGAGAGCACTTTTGAGAGATTTTGCCAATTTTGTGAAAACTCAATTTAGATAAAAACTGTTTGCAAAAATGTAAATGTTTTATGCATGATAAAACAGAGGGCACTCTGTAGCTACTGGTATTTAATTTTTCAGCTGATGTACATTATTTTGGGGGGACCTTTGGTAATCCATTACTCAGTGCTTTGCTCAGTGTTGGGAAGGGGCACTGCCAATGGTAAACACTCCACAACTTCAAAGGTACACATTTTTATTGTTTGCTGATGAGTAACTGTAGTCAATTTGCCTACTGCTGATTCAATAAGTGCATAACATTTTCAAATGCTGTAATAATAGTAGTAACTTGGGTGATAGTAACCTTTTTGCTTTTTTAAAACATTTTTATGTTCGACGTGAGCACACACACAAGCGAAAATGTTGATATGAGAGTTGCTAGAAAGGGTTTTGAGGAGGGCGAGATAAAAGGAGACAGGTGCTCTAGGGGCTGGTCTGTTGCAGGTGAATCAGCAGACGGTGTCCTGATGACACTGGTTTTCTGAGGGGCAAGTCTAGTCATGCACTTTAAGGACAGAGCCAACGCAGTAGCAGCATGGCTTGGTCCTTTGAAGTGAAAGTCAGGATAACAAGCACTATTCTTCCCCCCACCCAACCCTCTCTCTAAACACCCACCACCCTACAACCCCCCCAAGTATACCATAGTGAGACTGGGGTGCCCAATCCCTCAGTGTCCTCAAAATGTTCTGCAAACTCTCCCTGAGAGAAAGAAAACTGTCCCTCGTTATTTCATTTTTTTTATCCTGAAAAAAAGAAAACTGTCCATTGTTGTCCACTGTGTAACCCCCGCCCCAAATAGTATACAGATTCTGGGGGTGCCCAATCCCCCAGTGTCCTTATCTGTTTAGCAAACTGTCTCTGAAAAAAGAAAATGGTCCCTTGTCATTTTTTTCCTGTAAAAATAAAAACCTTCCATCGTTGTCCGTTGTAGCGTTATCCAACCCCCCACCCTCCCACTCAGGGACACACACCCCTATCTCATACAATACCACTGGAGGTTCTTCATCGTAATCTTCCTTGGACTGCAGGCATGTCTTCTCTCTTCAAAGCCCAACAGCGAACTGACACAGTACTGTACAGAACTGGCAAGGGTTCGAATTGCTAAACTTGGAACTGCAACAAGATTTCTCAATACTAGAAGTCTGGTTCCAGGTAAACAGGCTGGTCCTAAACAGCAAAAAGACCAAAGCTATGTTCTTTGGCCCCAAAAAGCTTGGCCCACGCTGAGCTAATCTTCTATCGCTCTCTACCTCAAATGGAACAGAGATCGAAGTGGTGGACAATATCAAGTATTTGGGAATGTTCATTGACCAGGAAATCTCTTTCAGGAAACACAGACCACCTAACAACAATAGTAAACTAAAAACGTGGGCTCCTGTGCAGAGTAAGCTCCTTCCTGACTAAAGAAACCTGCATTGCGGTCAGCAACGGGACTACCATTCCCATCTTGTTCTATGATGTAACAATGCATCAAGGACTGAGGGCAACAGAACATGCACATCTGAGTATGCTTTACCACAGAATCAGCCATTTTGCTGCTGGGATGCAAAGAATAAAGCACCACCATGATGTACTACAAGCGTTAAACTGGCCAGCCCTTGAAGCGAGACTCGCTTATCCCTCCCTGTGCTTAGCTTTCAAATTGCAGCAACCTGATGCCCCACTGAGCCTGAGATATCTACTAGCCCCAAAAGCAAACAGGAGGGAGCTCAGGTCGACTGAGTGCAAGCTGCTAGAACTCCAGAGAGCCAGATCAACTACAGGACAACGGTCACCTAAAATAACCCTCCCCAAACTCTGGAACAATCTCCGGAGAGAGCTCCAGGACTGCACCTCTCTTGAAGGGTATAAGAAAGGGTTAAAACTACACCTAAGCAGTGGGTCTCATTGCAGGTGCCGCAACCCATAAAGGTACCTCTGCTAGAGGGGAATGCCTCATGTAAACACAGACAAAAAGGGAAGGAGGAACAGTAAGGAAGGACATAATGTACTGAACTGCACATCTACTATCTACTCATGAATGTGTGTAACTAACAAGGTTGTTCATACGTAAACTCACCTATGTCATCTGTAGTAAAATCTATCTCTGCAGCACATATACATGATCAATGTACCATATACTGTAGTACAATCAAAAGCATTGGTTTTCTTTTCCCCTCTAGGTACATGTAACTAATCCTGGGTTGCCCCTGAAAAAAGGGACTGTCAAAGTCTCAGTGGGCCTACCCGGTTACCAAAATTGAAATAAATAAAGAAATATTTTTGTGCCATGCTAAATCTATAATTGTGGCATATTAGTATAGTAGCCTAGTAGGTGAAGGTAGTGCTTTGACTGATGCTTCATCAGAAAGAAGTTTAATATTTTTTCTGCAATAGTGACAGCAACTTGCGTCTAGGCATAAAGTCCTCTTGCTCCAAACAGTAGGATCCCTGATTTCTAAGTACTACTAAGATAGGTAATGTAAAAAAAGCACTTTTCCAAAAGTGGTGTTCTTGGTACAGGCCTTGGTAATAATAAAAAATATCTACAAAAAACAGAAAATATTATTATCCTCATTTGTCGTATGACTCCAAGGATACGCCAAGAAAAACATCCAAGAAGCAACAGAGGGAAAGGTTTGAGATTGTCCCACATGCAGTATGTAAAAAATGGGCAAAAGATGGCTGCCAATTCAATGTGGGGTGGTGATACTAGCAAGAAAGTAACAGTTGATGCAAATAATTCAAATTCCACAGTGGAGGATGTTCCTGATTGAAGAGTGCACAGTGTAGTGCTTACAGTCACTGATTATGATACTGATGTGTGACAAAGGTAATGTGTGTCATACCTTCTAACATTGTACCCTCCGGGGCATAAAATATGTAGTTGGAGAAACGACCGCCTCGGAACTTCATACATGAATATCCACCTCTCACACAAACACAGGCATAAGTGGGAACAAGCAAGTACTGTAGGAATTCCAGATCAGGAACAGACAATGCAGGGTGCACCAAGTGAGGAAGATGAAAGTGCTGAATATGTAATGGTGCATACTATAAAAAGACAACAAAGTAGTTCACATTTTTGTCAAGCTCCTTATCATCTTCCAGTGTAAGCAATATGCAACTAATCATCCGTGCAATTGCTGTGTTTATAGCAAAACATTGGTAACATTGGTAACATTACAGAGCTCTATAAAGACGAGTGTCCATTTGGCTCGCTTATTGGTAGAATTTAGTATCCCTTTATATTACCGCCCATTAAATAAGTATCCAGAGACTGTTTGAAAGATATCATTATTTTACTAGCCACAACCTCAATTGGTAGGTCATTCCAAACTCCTGCCACCCTATTTGAAAACCAAAACATACGAGACTGCTTGTTACATCTATTCACCTTAAGCTGTAAGGGGTGAGCACGGGTGTTATATGACTGTACCCTGAGGTGCAAGTCCAATTGCTCCCAGTGTTGATTGTCGGACAATGCCCAATAGATTAGACACATATCCCCTCTCAGCCTATGGTAATCAAGGGAATACAAGTCCAGATGCTTCAATCTATCCCCATAATCCATATCCTTAAATTAATTAATTCTTTTGGTTGCCCTTGTCTGTACCCACTCTAGGGCATTTCTATCTCCCTTGTAACCTGGAGCCCAGAACTGCACACAGTACTCTGCATGAGGCCTCACAAGAAAGGTATACAAAGGGAGCAATACCTCTCTTTTCCTGCTTTTTATGTGCCTATGTATGCATCCCAGGATTCCATTTGTCCTCTTAACCACCAGATTACAGTGTGAGTGGAACTTAAGGTCATTGCTGACCCTAATACCCAAATCAGATTCTTCATGTACTACTTTGAGGATACTACCACCCAAACTATAATTCACTTTGAGATTTTTTTTCACCGAAGTGCATGACTGTACATTTGTCCATATAGAAAGTTGCCCTATATTCCCTGGCCCACGTCTCCAATTCTCCAAGAGCTAGTTGTAAGTTTAATGCATCTATTTTACTATTAACTTGAAGGCCTATACACATATCATCTGCAAATTTGGACAACCAGATATCTGATGTTACTTGCATGGCAGACATGTAGAGATTAAACAGACATGGTCCCAAAACAGATCCCTGTGGGACCCCACTAGAAACTGTTGCCCAATCAGACATCTCTCCCAAGACACATACTCTTCATTTCCTTGCAAACAACCAATCCCCTATCCAATTTATTATTTTAGAATGTATCCCTAAATTAGAAATAGTTTTAGTCAATTGTTCATGAGGGACCTTATCAAATGCTTTTGCATGGTTTAAGAATATAACGTCCACTGAACTGCCCTCGTCAAGTGATTTACTAACTTTACTATAAAACTCAAGTACATTTGTTTGACATGAGCGCCCCTTAGTAAATCCATGCTGAGATTCATCTTTTTTCCCCTCAAGCTCTACATAGTCCATAATGTGGTCCTTTATAATGCCTTCTAGTATTTTTCCTAGTGCTGAAGTCAGGCTAATTGGCCTATAATTACCCTCTGCATGCTTTGGTCCCTTTTTATGGATAGGGACCACTGTTGCCTGTCTCCATGCATGTACAGTCTGCCCTGTCTCCAGTGACTGTTGAAATATTAGTGTAACAGGCTCTGCCAAGTTATCTGCCAATTCCTTCAATAATCTTGGATGTAAACCATCAGGTCCAGTAACTTTATTATGATTCGGACTTCTTAGCCTATTTCTTACATCCTCTAACTCTATTGTAACATCAGATGTTCTGGGTACAGTGCAATCAACTACTCTAGATTTTTGACCTTTATTGAACACAGAGGAAAAATATGCATTGAATATGTCAGCCATTTCCTTGTTTTCAGTTATTATCTTATCATTATTATATTTCAATGGCCCTATTTTTTTTGCCCTGACCCCTTTTATTATTAACATATGTGTAAAAACGTTTATAATGATCCCGTACTTTCGTTGCCAGTTTTTGTTCATAGCTCCTTTTTGCCTTCGTAATGGCTGTTTTAACCCTTTTTAGATGCTGTTTGTAGACAGCCCATGAGCTGGCTTCTCCACTACACTTTGCCCTGGAATATGCCTTGTTCTTATTATTTATCAACTTTTTTACTGTTGGTGTCATCCAAGGGGGCAGGGATCTCCTAGAGTTGTGATATTTTTTTTAAATGGGACATGCTTTTGAATCAACTCATTTGTTTTGTTAATGAATTTGTCCCACATTTCTTGTAATGTTAGATTGATTAACTCTTGCTGCCAATTCCAGATATCAAGTTCATATTTAAATGTACAATAATTGGCCTGGTTAAAGTCATACAATACTGTACTCCCACTGGTAATATGATAACCCCTATCAAGTTGAAAGCTGACCATGGAATGATCACTATTTCCCAACAGAGCCTCAACCTTACAATTTTGGATATTATCAACCATATTGGTAACACTAAAGCCAAAATATGATTGCCCCTTGTGTTATCATTTACAAGTTGATCCATTCCAGCAACTAGGAGTTATTCCAGAAACCTGGTTTCAACATGTGAATTAGCCTTGTAATAAGTCCCATTTTATACCTGAGAGGTTAAAGTCACCTTGTGTGATGGCATTATCCTCTTGGGCTATAGATTTAATACAATCTAATAAATGGCTGCCTTGTTCTGGTAACCTAGCTGGTGGTCTATATACCACTGCTATATTAATCTTAGGTGCTCTTGGTGGGATAATCTTAACCCATATGATTTCCTCCTGAGCACATGCTGTAGTGCCCATAATCTCAGATGTAATGCCATTTTGAACATATAATGCCACTCCACCACCTCTTGTGTGGAGCCTATCCTCATTGTATAGAGTATACCCTGGGATATGCCTGTCCCAGGTAGCCTCAACCCTCCACCAAGTTTCTGTAATGGCACATACTTTAATATTATCATTGTATAATTTTAGCTTTAATTAGTCCATTTATTTATAAAACTTCTAGCATTTAGGACAAAGGCAATTCCACAGGGTTTTGTTTATGGGTCATCTCTGAATACCTACCCCCTGCCTCTCCCAGTACTTAGTTTAAGTATTGTTCAATATTCTGTTTTTTATTTAGTATGCTTTATTGACATTTAAAAACACATCTTTCATACATAGCATATCAAATAGCATTAAAGATGTCAAAACTAGTCACTCCATTCATCACCCACCCCAACCCTCCCTTCCCCAAACATTTGGTCTATATCCTATTTAGATATTAAAACCTCCCCCACTACCTACCTCCCCTGGAAAACTGGGACATAAAAGTCTAGGGTAACCTGAAAAATAAGTACTACTATCATTTCATATTACTACTTCACATATATTGAGCTTCTTATCTTCATGAGATTCATGGATATCTGTTAAAATGGTGGAGCTCTCTCCTTCTATAAATCCTTATATCTCTCAGCTAAAAATCGTCAAAACTTCTCCCATCTGTTATTAAAAGTATCTAGAGAATGGAATTGTGCTGCAATAGCCTGTTCAGCATAATAGGCCATATTCAGTTCCTGTAACCATTCCCTGATGGGAGGTGTGGATTCCCTAATCCAATACGTCATGATTACAAGCAGTGAGACTGCAGAGGTAAGGGCCATATATTGCTGCAAGATCTGATTCTCTATAGCTGAGAGATTACCAAGCACACATGTCTCAATATTAAAAGTGTCTCCCTTTTCGAACAAAGGCAGCAAAAAGCTCTTTACTTGCTGCCAAAAGTTCTGAATACTGGGACATGTCCAAATCATATGAATAAGAGAACCCTGCTCTCTTTTACACCTTTGGCATAATTTACTTAGCGTCCTACCCATATAGTGTCTCCTTACCGGAGTATAATATAAATTGTGGAGTACCTTAAATCTAACCAAACGTAATCTATCTTGTTTTACCAATTTATAATTATTTTTCCAGATTGATTCCCAGATAGACACGTCATAGGATAAGTTTGAGCCTGTTGCCAATAGAAGCTATTGGGGATAGTTTCTCTTCTTTTACTATTCAGCAATTTATAAATCCAAGCTATGGGTTTTGGCTGCATGGCCCATTTATATACCTCCTTAAAAATTCTGAAGCCAGGCCGACCATGGTGGTTCCCCAAGTGCAGCCTTTACACATTGCTTAATTTGTAAATATTTGAACAAGGGGAAATCTGACAACTGAAAAATAATTTTCATGTCATGGGGGGTTAAAATTTTATGATTTTTAACTAAGTCTGCAACTCTAGTTATATCTATCCTTTCCCAAAATGTAAGGGGAATAGTCTTATTGCCTATTTGGAAATTCAAATTATGAACTAGAGGCTGGCCTAGATCTCTCCTATTATCTAATTTTAGATAGTTACACAGTTGGGAATGAGCTTTCAAAGTCCATGCTAACGGCTTATGCTGCCAAGAATGGGGTATCTTTTTACCTGCCATATAAAGTAGTTATACTAGTGAAACATTCTTAGAGGAGGCAATTTGTCTCTCTATCTTATACCATATCAAATTTGGGGGGTTTGATTCCTGAGGTGCCAGCCATAAGAAATATTTAGATGTCTGGAAAGCCAAATAGTATAAAAAAAGGTTAGAGATTCCCAGCCCTCCCCTCTTTTTCCTATCCATTAATTTGTTTATCATCCTTCTAGTTTTTTTTATCATTCCAGAGGAATGCAGACCAAATCTAATTGATTTTTTTAAACCATGTCTTTGGGAGGGCTAAGTTCAGCATAACCAGGGGATACATTATCCTGGGGAAAACAGCCATCTTGATTAAATTAACTCTACCCCAAAGTGATAATGGTAAGGATTGCCACCTCTTTAGGTCTTTCTGCATCTGGGTTACTATTGGATCTATATTCATGGATTTTAGCTTATTGGTGTCTTGTGTAATCTCTAGACCCAAAAAGGTGAGTGAGCCACTAGCCCATTTCAGCCCTATCTCTTCTACATTCTTCTTGGTACATGTGAGTGTCAGTGAAAGTACTGCAGTTTTATGGCAGTTCAGCCTATATCCTGACACAGAACTAAACTCATCTATTAATCTCAAAACTGCTGGTACTGATTCCCACCATGAGGTGAGATGCATGAGAATGTCATCAGCGAACATCAAGATTTTATATGTGCCAGGACCAATATTTATTCCTTTGATTGCCATAGATGTATTAATTTTTCTAGCTAGGGCTTCAATATACTGTATAAATTAAAAAGCATGGGAGAGAGCGGACAGCCCTGTCTGGTTCCTCTTGATAACCTAAAATTGTTGGAAATAACCCCATTACATGCAACTCTTGCAGAGGCAGTTGCGTATAAAACTGCAATCCATTGACTAAATTCTTGGGGTATTCCATATCTGAGTAAAAGATCAAATAAATATTTCCAACTCACTCTATCAAATGCCTTTTCCGTGTCGAGGGACACGAACACCTTTTCAGCGTCCGTAACCCCCGACACAGAAAGAAAATAGCATATCTTTCTAAAATGATCTCTCGACTGCCTCCCTGCAACAAAACCCACTTGTTCGGGCCCTATCAGGCTCTCCCATACCCTTTTAAGTCTGGTCGCCAATATACTGGCTTATATCTTAACCTCAATGTTTAATAGTGAAATCGGCCTATAATTTTCCGGACTAGTCTGATCTTTCCCTGGCTTAGGTATAACCACAATCCTAGCTTCGAACAATGCCAGTTCTTTTGGTTCAGCTGAAAACAGATAGTTGAATAATATCTGTAAATATGGTATCAGCTCCTCTTTAAATGTTTTATAGAAAGCTGGGGGATACCCGTCAGGTCCTGGGGCCTTGTCTATCGGCAACCTATCAATTGCGTCTCTAATTTCCTGCAGGGTGACCTCCCCTATTAATGCTGAACTTTGGTCCACTGTGAGCTTTGGCATCTGGATGTCCCTGAAAAATAACTTCAATTTATTCTCATAATCTATCTCTGTGTATTGTGCAGTATATAGTTCTGTATAGTATTCTTGAAAGATTTTAACAATTTCCCCTGGATTAGACTTTAACTTTCCTGTTTCCCTGTCTCGTATTGCTATTACCCATCTCGCCTCTCTTTGTTGCTTTATTCTGTTCGCTAATAATTTCCAGGCTTTTTCGCCCTGCCCAATATATGTCACTTTCCACTTAAAAGATGTTTTTATTGTTTTGTTTAGGCTAAAGGCTGCATATTTTGCTCTCAGTGAATGGAGTTCCCCCCAAATTTTCTCATCAACTTTTGGGCTCAGGCATTGTTCTAAGAACCTAATTCTGTCTAGCCATTCTTCCACCTCTTTTATCTTTCTCCTTTTCCTGTTAATAGCAAGCCTAATGAACTCTCCTCTCCATACCGCTTTTAGCGCCCCCCATAGAATGACTTTTTTTCAAAATAGAGTTTTGATTGAAATCCCAAGAGTCTTTAATGAACTTTCTCATCCATTGCACTATCTCCTCTTCTGCCAGCATTTGTGTATTTAAAGACCAAGATTTATAAGCTCTCCTGAAGGATGAGAATCTTAATTTTATCCAAATGGATGAATGATCTGAAAGCACTCTCTGATATATCCCATGTCTTCAACTGTATGTAATGTAGTAGAGTTTAAGAAAAAGTTGATCCTTGAGTATACCTTGTGGGGGAGAATAAAATGTGTGTCTAATTCAGTGGAATGAAGCAATCTCCACGGATCCACCAACCCAGTCACTCATTAATTCTCTTAAGGCATGCTGTGCTGGAGATAGACCTGCTCTTTTCTTATATGATCTATCAAGATCGTTTCTATATACCACATTCCAGTCTCCCCAAAGACAAGGAACATTAGGCACCGAAGCTATGATCGTGGCTAGGGGTGGAAAAAAGTGAGGGTGTCTAAATTAGGGCCATATACTGAGCCTATAAAATTTCTACTCTGCTAAATTCCCAATTATTAGTATATATCTCCTCTTGGTCACACCAAGTTCTAATTTCCTAAAAGGAACATTCTTGCATATAAGTATTGCAGCTCCTCCTCTTCTTTCACTGTTGCCCACCCCAAAGGCCTGGCCAACCCAAAGTTTCTGTAACCTCATAACTTGATTTGTAGTAATATGCATCTTCTGTATCATCACAATGTGTGGTTGGTATCTATTCAAATGTCTTAAAATGGTGTACCACTTTGAATTGTATTTTCCACCTTTTATGTTCCAAGATATTATATTCCAACTGTCCATTTTCTAAGCTTCTAATGGTCCCTATATGACAGTAGTCTTGTCTATTCCAGCCCTCTCTAAAAGTACAATATCATCGCTCTCTGTCCCACTTGACCCCCTCATATAAATCTACCCGCAGTCCTAATCCCATCATCCCTCCAACAACCCCGCTCCCATACTAATACAGGCCATTAGCCTACTCCTGAACTTTTTAATCATCATGCCCCGAATGAGCAGCTTCTCTCCACCCCTAATTGTGTGCCTTAGGAGAAGTCTACTTTGCTACCAACTAATATCTATATCTACTAATTCTATCCTAATGAATCTGCATCTAAGGAATTCTCACTTAAATCACTTCTTTTTCGCCCCCTTTGTTTACAGCCTCTGCTTATTTATATCAAAAAGACAAAAAATAAAATCTATCTTCTAAAGTTCGTATCAAATTGTCCCCATAAAATATTAAATATTCATCTATAAAATAAAATATTGCAGATTTCTTGTAACTGCGAGCCTTTACATCAGGTCCTTAATATGTCCAGAGGTAAAAGAAAAGTACATCTCGATATACTGAGTCACTGTATTACATAGGGGCACTTCGCAGAACCTGACCTCTGCCAGTAGATGGAGCTCCAATCTCATTTATCGCTCATTTCTCTTCAAACAACTGGAGACCTCAGAATTGTCTATATGTTCGACAGAGCAAAACAGAGCTCCATAATGTGTTAATAGAATTTTCCCAAATAAACAATTTTGCCTCCCCACATTACCAGTATTGCCCCTATTCAAACCCTTATCCGTCAATCTCAAACTTTCATGGAATCCTCCAAACTTCCATATTCACAGACAGTAGCGTAAGCTGTTGCCACTTTCACTCCATGTTATCCGCTGCCTTTCCCAAAAAGGTCTGGTAGTCTTTTGTTACGATCTGTCGTTGCTTGAGTAGCAGATTTGTATCTCTGGGTTCCTGAGTCCAAAGTTACCTCCAGTCTCACAGGGAATAGCAGCCTATGTTTTATTCTAGCTGCCCACAGCTTGGTCTGAATTGGTCGATAAGCCACCCTGTCTTGTCTGACTTTGAATGTCAAATCTGGTACTATTCTTAGCTTCTTGCCCTCCCATTCTAATTTCTCAGAGTTTCTAGCCGCCTTAAGTATATGATCTCTGTCCAAATAGTTTAATACTTTAAAAATGGTGGGACGAGGCAACTGGTCCAGGGGAGGTCTTGGTCTAATTGATCTATTTGCACACTCGATCACTTATGTTGGGCCATTTGGTGAGGGGCCTGCTACTCGATGCAGAGCTTCTGCAAAAAGGATATCGCATTATTACTTTCCTCACCTTCTGACAGTCCTAGTAAGACCAAGTTATTGTGGCATGATCTTCCCTCCAGATCATCAACTTTCTCAACTAACTTTTTGACAGACTTTTAAAGAAAGATGTTGTCAGTTTCCAATTTATGCACTCGATCTTCCGTTGACACAATCCGGGTCTCCGTATCCGACGACCTTAATATTAGACCTGACAGGGAAGCCTTTGAATCTCGAAATTCCTCTATCAAGGAAAACAACGTCATTTTGATAGTGGAAATGTCCTCCTGGAGTTGTTCTGACTGTGTATTCATGGTGTCAGAGTTCTGATCTAAATTCACAGATGAACGTCTACGTGGCCTTTTGGTCTCCATCACCATTGAGTCTTTCATAGGCTCTTTCTCCAGCTCGCTGCGATATGCTTCTTTAGTTGTCTCCATAGCGATTTTTTCTAGTCTCCGTGGTTGTCCTGCAGGCTATCACTCTCTCTTAAAGTAAATTACTGTTTATTGCCTGCAAAGTTAGTAGCTTTAGTCGATTGTATAGCGGAGCTGCACCTCCATGCTGCTTACTCTTCTGAGGGCATCACATGACTAGCTCAATATTCTGTTTTAATTTGGATAATAAGATCCTTTTCCCCTATCTATTTAGATGTATACCATCATGTGAAAAGCTGTGGGATGCCTGAAAATCCTCCCAATGATCCAAAAATAAGAGCCCCTCTCTATGGCACCATCTTTTTAACCAACCATTTAGACATCTAATACTCTCAATCTGATTCCGTCCTGCCCGGGGGACTGGTAGTATTCCAGAGACAATCAACTCACATCCTCTGTTTTTTAATTCCTCCCCCACACTCTCAAAATCCCTCTGTATCTCAGTGAGATGTCTCCTTCCCACATCATTTACTCCCACATGTAAGACTGTTAATGGGGTCTGTGTATTCTCCAGTAACCCAAGTAGTAAGTTGCATATATCCCTGATACTCGGCCCTGGCAAAACTGACACTGTTGTAAATTCCTTTCTGTTTTTACAAATAACTTGGTCAGACTATTTTAAAATGGAGTCTCCTATTACAAGAACATCCCTTGGTGCTTTAATACTATGCATAGATGTATTAGAGTGGGGGGTTCAGATCACTACAAGTTTCGACATCTCCTCTGTTCAATCGTATCTTATGTGGTATTTCAGGAGTTCATGGCATTACCCACTCTGTTAATAAGCTGATGCAGAATATCACGTGTACCATGATTGACCTGCTCTGTATCTCCCAAACATCATAGTATTCTTCAACTGCCTGGCTGCCTGTTTAATAATTGTATATATCATTCATGACCACAAGTTGACCTCCAGTGTTGTGTGGGCCTGTGTACCCCACCTTTTTGCCTCCTTGTTGCCTGTTCAGTTTTCTACATCTTTTATGCCCATGAGAAAATGTTCTGTGCAGCTTGGGCCTGTTCCTCCAACTCAGTCATAGCACTCTTCAGCCACTTGACTGCCTGATTACTTTTCTCATCATGCATGACCACAAGCTCCTTTCCCATGTTGCTTTGTTCTGTACCTGCAATTCTAGCATAACATTCTTCAATAAAATGGCTGCCTGATTAATTGTATCAGCATTCATGAACACAAGCTGAATTTCCATGTTATCTGAGCCTGCAACTTCAACTTCTTAATAGCATCAATTAACTACATTAGTCTATTTAATTTGCACATCATGACAGTAAACTGATTTAGGTGGGCAGGGCTGTGTGTCTGTATGTGTGTGTGTGTGTGTGTGTGTGTGTGTGTGTGTGTGTGTGTGTGTTCCACCATCTTGCACTGTGAGTGCTTATCTGTTTTTCATGTCAGATACATTGGCTTTCCATGTGGTCTGTACTGTATTTTTCAGACATAACTGCATGCATTTAAGGGATCCACAAGTTAATATGCATTAAATAGTTAACTACCTAATTTTAGGGACAATTTATTTTAGAGTTAATAGTTATCCTCTTATTTTACAGTTAGCTCAGGGTGGATAGGAGAGATTCCCAAAATGTGCCATGTCTCTTGACATATACATATTGCCATAGCTACTGTTAGCCTCATAACCCTTATTCCTATGGGGGCTGTACTATGTACCTACAGTACCACTATCATGAACCATATACATGCTGTATACCACAGATTTATATCTGTCTGCTTTCCAGCCCTAATGAGATTTGCCATCTGGACCATCCTGTGTGTGTTGTCATCATGCCTCATAATGCCTACATGCCTGTTTCCAGATCCTGTTGAGATGACTTCCCAAATCCTGAAAATTCTAACTTGCTTTATGGTTGAAACCTTGGAGAACTACCTTTTCACTGTGACTGACATACCCCTCTTCCTCCTCACTTCCATTTGTTCTAGAATTCAATTATTATTCCTTCCATGATGATTCTTACAACCACAAAATGTTTGCTAATTACAAGTGGGATGGCCTGAAGCAGTATATAATGGAGACAATGATTAGATGTTTCCCTCTGCGCAACAAAATAAAAGGGGTTAGAAGGAGACATTACTGGCTGCAAAATGAACAGTAAAGTCCAAATGTTCACCACAAACAGAAATCCAATAAGTAATCATGCAGCTCTCAACAGAGCAGCCCTACCGACAGTCAGTCGGGCGGGCGGCGGGCGGCAGGCGGGTGGATAGCTGTCGCCCCGCCGCCGCGGGGAGCGGGTGGGGCTTCGTGGGTGGGGGACACTAGACACCAGGGAGATGTTTGGGGGTTTGTGATGATTCTGCCCACGATCGGGCTTTACGTCCACTGGACCAGCAGGGAGATATTTGGGTTGGGGTTACATTCCCGCCGCGATCGGGCACTGGGGAGGGGTTCATACACGCTATGCCCGTGATCGGGCTTCGGATATGGGTGGGGTGTTACATGTACTGTACTGCCCGCCATCGGGCTGTGGGAGATGTGTGAGCGGGGAGTCGTGTTACACCATGCCCGCGCATCGGGCTGGTGGGGGGGCACAGGAAAGAGTTGGGGGCCAGGGGTGGCAGCTGCTGTGTTGCCCTGCAATGCAGCAGCTCACCTGTGGGTGGCCCTCAACTTAAGCCTTTTTGGGCTCAAGGTTGTGCAGGTGCAGGTTGGGTTGGCGCATACAACTCTGCACAACCCGACTGAATATCGGGTTGGCGCAGGTTATGCATGGATCCTCCCTCCTGTTGAGCATGCATTCATTTGCATTGCTCTCTTGCGCAACTTCAATGCAGTGGCATAACTGCCTCCTGCTGAATATGCTCGCAGAATGGCTTTGGACTTAGCATCATAAGCCTGTTGCGCATGGCGCAACCCTTTTGAATATCCAGGCCTATGTGTACAAATGTGAGATTTCACATTTATACACATAGTAGCTCAGATACACAGATTTATCACACAGGATATATGTCTACACCTATTGCATAAATAAGGGATACACACTGGAAATGAGTGGAATAAATAAATGATTTATCTGCACAAGAGTAGCTTGATGTCAGATAACCTCACAAGTGGCGTAAGCCATGAGTGAGGTGTCTGAGGTCAAACCTCTTGAATGCAAATAATTTATTCAATGAGTTTTCCACTGCACATTCAATTTATAAAATAAAAATGGAGTTTAAGGAATTTTTTTTTTTTCTTTACTTTGTGTTTTCTTTTTATTGAATAAGCAGGATTATTTTGTGCTGTGGCATGCATTCTCTCCAGTTTCAGGTGGTTTCTAGGGATGGTTATGTCACTACTAGGGAAGCTACGTCCATGTGTTATTAGCTGTAGTTTTGAATGGCTGTTAGTTTGCATGCGGGGAGGGCTGGAGAATTTAAAAAACATGGCAGCTCTGATTCTTCTTAGCAAGTGAGCAATGTTTTCACTGTAAATTAATTTACTGTGCTTTCTGTTAGTATAAGTTCAAATAAATTGCTGTTTTTTATTCTCTCGTTGGTCCTGCCTTTTATGTGTAGTGTGGTATTGAGGTAGCATTAGCTTCTAGTAGCAGACCAAGCGAGAGAGTAAGTAGACCGGGAGTGCTGCCTGTACTGGCACTTGCAATGCATGTCAGTTAGCGACAGTTGAAGGGACACGCTTGTTTTAATTATTTTTGTAGTCTTCGGTTATAAATCATGAACTGTATTTGGTTGATCCTGCCGTCAGTGTCTCTTTCTCCATTTTATTATTTATTTATTTATTAATTAAATTTTGATGACCAGGTAGGCCCATTGAGTCCCGAAGGTCCCTTTTTCAGGGGCGACCCGGAATAACATTACAGGTTAAGTAACACAGATGCAATTGGTTACAGAGAGAGTACAGGTAATAAGTTCAGATGCATGTGGTTACAGAGAAAGTACAGATAATTAGCAGGTTGCAGGCAGATATCATATTTTCTGAGTCAATTAGACGTACCAGCAGTAATTGTATAAAGAGTTCCTATCCTTGTGGTCTGTTAGGGTGACATGAGACAGGTGGAGAACAAGGTGAGCAACTGAGTGGGTTGGCCTAGGCTGTGGAGGGGGGCAGTCAGGTGCTATGGCAGTGTCAAGTGCTGGCCTCAGTCACGCGGGCCTTGAGCCTAGTGCGAAAGTTCAAAAGAGAGGGGGCTTCCTGTAATGAGGGTGGAAGCTTATTCCACAAGGAATAAGCTTTGTGGAGTAGTGTGGAGGAACCAGGCATCATGGTGTGAGAGCGAGTTTTTTTTATTAATGAGTTTATGAGTGGCCTGCAAGAGAAGGAGCAGGTTGTATGAGCAAGTGTGCAAGAGTGGCTGGTACAGTGTGCTGTTACTGTAGCAGTAGCACAGTAACCTGATGGAAACACTTACTGAAAAGAAAAAGAAAGCTGTTTTGTTTTTAGACATAAAGTCAAAAATTGCTGGAAGATTGTTTCTGTCTGGGGAAGTGGAGCAGCCAGTGCTTTTATGTGTCAGTGTTGGAGGAGTGGATTCCCTATGAGACTCAAGTTGAGTAAATGGTAGGGCAGGCATGAAACTGAAAACAAAGTGCAGTTCACAAATAGGTAATGAAGAAGAAAAGATTTGTTTTGTGCTCTGAGGTGGGCTAACTGCATTGCTGTAGTTGGAGTCTTTTTTATTCCGCTGGATCATCATTATTTGGCAGGCACAGACTGAGGTGTGGAAGGAGCGGGTGGGGGACTGAAACCAGAGAGATGGAAAAAATGATTAAAGTAAATAAACTGATATTTTATTTTGGAAAATGAGAGGCTTAGAGGAAGCAACTGGGACTGCACAGTATTCATTTGCTTGAAAGAGATATGTTGCTGTATAAAGGGGTACAGCATAAGTAAATGTGCAAGTCCTGTGCTGTACTGCAGTGTGAAAGTCAGAGGTAGGAAGCAATGCCAGCTAGGGGAGGTCTGACTGACAGATAATATTTATACAACATATGTGTGATAAATTTGGGATTCTAATATTTATCACACATATGGGAAAATATATGAATATATAGTGTTGCCTTACTGGCTGTTCTGCTTCTTCCTAAATTGTGTAATGGGAGACATTTGGGAGTAACCCATTCTTAACTGTTGCAGACAGCCCATACAACCCCATAACCACACTGTGATGAAAATATAAACTGCCAGTGAAGAGGCAGAGTTGTTTCAAGCTACCTAGTCACTCACTCACTCACCCATGATAAGTAAAAGAATGGCCTTTTTCTTGATGACTGTGTGCTGTAGTGCATGATATTGACATTTGTATCCACTGTGCAGCAGCAGGAGATATTAAACAACTTCTCATTTTCTTCCAGGGGACAAGATTGAGCCATTTTTTATAACTGGCGACTGCTGTTTTGTGTATTTCTTGTTTTGATGGGAAATCAGTATTGTATGCCTCTTATAGTAACAGTATTCTAGGTTGGAATGAGAAATTGAGCATAAAGAACTTCAACAACACCATCTAGTCACGAATCATTCGTAATTTATATTTCAGATGTAATTCAGTTACTGCAGTCTCGGCTCTAACCAAACCTCTAAAAAGAAAGACCCCAGTGTTCACTGTGCCATCTGCATCCCAACATTTTGTATACAACAGTCTTAGCAGTGATTAAGGTTATTAAATAAATTCCCACTGAATCAGGTATGATTCCAGTTACAGAAAAAGAGCAATAATGTATCACACATATGGTGTGTTGTATCTGTAGTAAAACATAGTTTGACACTGAAAGGGGGAAAGGGAAAGGGGAAAC
Source organism: Neoceratodus forsteri (assembly GCA_016271365.2). Taxonomy (NCBI): domain Eukaryota; kingdom Metazoa; phylum Chordata; order Ceratodontiformes; family Ceratodontidae; genus Neoceratodus; species Neoceratodus forsteri. Next base: position 875,593,082 of record CM028131.1, on the reverse strand, counting down.
TTGTTTTACCAGGAAAGGCACACTAAGCCAAAGCTTGTTTCCAGGTGTGACCTAGGAGCACAAGGAAGTTAAGTGACTTGCTCAGGGTCACACTGTATGCAATGGGGGGCTCTGGGATTCAAACCCAGGTCTTCAGGTTTGCAGCTCAGTGCCCTAAACCACAGTGCTATACTGCCTCAAAAAGACATACAGTAGGAACATTTATGTATTTATTTATTTGGCAGTGTATTTACCCAAGACAGCCCAGCTGAGGTGCAGCATCTCATTTAAGTGAGGTCCTGCTTTTATCAATTTTCACAGCCTGGTGGACTGGAGAACTAGGAGGTTAACTGACTTGTACAAGGTCACACTGTGAGTATTTGCCTCTGGTGTTATATGCTTGGTCTCATATATTGTAGTTATTAATTTATTTGCTTTTGGTAACCGGGTAGGTGCACTAGAAATAGAGATGCCTATTTTCAGGCATGACCCGGAAGAATACAGTTGAGTACAAAGCACACCATGTGACACAGCACATGGAAAATGAGTAACACAGTAGGAAGGGGTAAAATACAATCAACGTTGGGATTGAGAGAAATACAGTATTTAAACAAAATTAGGATACAAGTAACACAGTTTGGACAAATTCAAAGACTATATATAGAGACAAGTGTAAACAAATGAGTAACACAGTGCAGTAATAAAATGACTAAAATGCTATATGCAGTGAACAATAAGTGCCATTATGTAGCTATTAAGCTTTAAGGAGTAAGGACAGGGATGGGGGGGGGAAGAGTAGTAGAAGAGAAGGAAAAGCGATGAGTGATGAAAGAATGAACATACAAGGGAGGACAAATAGAGAGAGGTGAGGAAGCACTAAGAGGGGAGTAGTTATCAAGAGAAGGAGGGAGAAAGGATGATCCACGGTGGCTGAAGGCAAATGCAGGGGCATGAGGCATGTAGATAATGATGTTGAAGTTTCATGAAATAAGCATGGGTGGGAGCTTGGAAAATAGCTTGAGGTACAGAGTTCCAGTACTTTGGGGCCATGTGAAAGAAGGCACGTGCTCCCATGGTAATTTTTCATCTGGGTATATAGAGAGGAGTTTGTTCAGTAGATCGAAGCCCATAGGAGGAGGGTTGGGAGTGAAGCAGGGAAGCAAGGGATTGAGGAAGGTGTGATCTGACTATCCCGTCAATTAAAGAGCCATATGAGTGGGGTCGATGAGCAAAGGGGCTAGGCCAATTTAGGTCCACATAGAGCTGACAGTGGTGTTTATACCGTGGTGATGCCGAGGCATAGCAGCAGATGTTATTATAGGTGGTGTCCCATTTGTGGAGGAAGGATTTTGTGGCACCTAAGTAGGTGACTGTAACATAGGCCAGGGCCTGGAGCAAGAGGCCTTGTGCAACTGCGAGCCTTGCCAATGGGGTGAGGGCATAGCTAGTATAGTAGTCCCCTCCAATTTTAGCATTGACAGACTTGCAGATGGTGGTGATATGCAGATCAAAATCCAGAGACTCATCAAGAAGAATACCCAAGTTATACACAGGATGGCCCTGAAAACAGGCTTTGCCTAGTGCCTATATCCTGTTGCAACACAAATAAACTTCAAACTTTTGGTGGGATTTCAAATCAAAACAAATCAAATCAAATCTTATTTTTATAGCGTCTTTCAGAACCAAGGCGCTGTACATAAAATCAGATATAGATAAATATAAATGCAAGTTAAAAACAGGGACAATAAAAACAAATTAAACATAATTAGGGAAGGCTAAATTAAAGAAATAAGTTTTTAGCTTGATTTTAAACCTATCAACGGTCAGGCATTCTCTTAACCGACGAGGCAAAGAATTCCACAGGGTTGGAATCGAAAAAGAAAAAGCATGGGCACCAGATGTCTTCAATTGCACCCTGGGAATCTCTAGCAATTCCTCATCGGCAGATCGGAGAGGATGGAGGGGCAGTAGGGTACCAGGAGGTCTTGCAGGTAGCCGGGTCCCAGATCATGTAGGGCTTTAAAGGTTAGCAAGCCAACCTTAAAGGTGATCTGTCACTGAACAGGCAGCCAATGCAGCTTGCAGAGCACAGATGTAATATGACTTGACCTGGAGTTCCCAGTCAAATTCCTGGCTGCCGCATTCTGCACCAGCTGCAAGTGGCAGATATCAACCCCTGGTAGCCCTAGGTAGAGGGAATTGCAGTAATCAAGGCGGATAGTGACAAAGGCATGGACCAATGTTGGAAGATCATCAGGAGGAACCAAGTGTTTCACCCGGGCAATATTTCTCAGATGGTAAAAAGAGGTTTTGATGATGGCCGACATCTGGGATTTTAGTGTCACACCATCATCAAAAACAACACCCAGGTTACATGCCTAGCCTGAGGTAGTGAGCGATATGTCATCACGGAATAAACTTGATGGCTGTTGAGCCCCCAAACCCAGCCTCGGATGACTAGGGCCCACTACCAACACTTCAGTCTTATTTAGATTCAGTCTCAGCCAGCTGGTACTCATCCAAGTTCTGATCTTGATAAGGCAATTATTTAGCACAGAGAGTGCATCATTTTGTCCAGGTAGAAAGGACACATACTGCTGTGTATCATCTGCATAGCAGTGAAAATTCAGACTGTATCACCTGTTTTTATCGCCCAATGGCAGCATGTACACTGCCAACAACATGGGGGCCAAAATAGAGCCCTGTGGCACCCCGTAGGGCAGAGGGTGAGCACCAGAGGAATAGATTCTGGTGGCAACTCTACAAGACCTGTCCACAAGAAATGAATGAAACCATTTGAGGACTGTACCAGACAGCCCACAAAGAAGCTGCAGGCACTCCAGCAGCACACCATGGTCTACAGTGTCAAATGCAGCAGAGAGATCAAGAAGGACCAGAATGGTACGTGCCTTTCTATCTCTAGCCATTAGGAGATCATTCAATACCTGGACAAAAGCAGTCTCTGTGCTATGTTCTTCCTAAAACCAGACTAGAGACTATCATAGACATTGTGAGTTGTGAGGTGATCATCCAATTGTAGTGCAACCATCTTTTTAATAACCTTACCAACAAATGATAGGTTACAGATAGGCCAATAGTTGGCTAGACAATCTGGATCCAGTGAGGATTTCTTAAGGAGTGGTCGAATGACCACCTCCTTGAGGGGGTCTGAGAAGACCCCCCCACCCCTCTCCAAGGACTTCCGGACAATTTCAGCAAGGATCGGGCAGATAACATCTACACATTCCACTAAAAGGGTTGTAGGGTCTGGATCCAAACTACAACTGGTTAGGGAGCAATATTTGGATGATCTTCACAATGTCAATGAATTCCAGCTGGCAGAAATCTGACCAGACAGACTGAGTGCATGCCACTTCCTGCTGATCTCTACAATCCCTCAAAGGAGAGGTTGGGCCAATACCAGACCTGATGCTGGCAACCTTATCTGTGAAGAATTGAGCAAACTCCTCGCATTTCAGCTGAGAAAAGGCTTCTCTGGGACGGACACAGACTGGATTGCACAGTCTGTTAACAGTCCGGAAAAGCTGAGCTGGTAGATTCTGCATAGCAGAATTTCAACCCGAGTTCCCAAGGTTCCCAAGCCAGTGGCCTAACCTTTAGGCCACACCGCCTACTAAACAGTTGGACATGCTGAATGAAAAAAAAATACCAGGGGCCCATTGTGTTCATCTCATGCCATCCAAGCAGTGGCAGTATTCAACATTATGTAAAAAAATAAATGGAAATCCTTACTTCTCTCCAAGGAATTAAATGCTGTATTCAGTAAGAGTATTCTCCATAAGAAAATGATTTAACTGGAGTTAAAAAGATGCAACACTCCACAATTGCACTGCTTCCTTTGAGGTCTTCTTCCAATAGTAGGTTTATCACTGTCTGGGTGAAAATAGTGCTTCATCACATTAACCCAATCTCTATTCCCCTTAAAGGTAGCTTATGCCTTCTAATCCAACTGCCCTAAACAAGTTTGAAAAGCTTCACCAGTTCCACTTTAACCAATCTCATTAAAATGTTAGAAACTGAAATCATGTTTCTTTTCTTAGTCTCTTTTTTCCCCAGAGACAACATACTATAACTGGCCATTGCAGACATTTCCCATACCTTAACCTTTCCATTACCTCAATCATTTAAGTTGGTCTCTGCTATCTACTCTCAATTTCTACAGTATCCTGCTTAGACTGTAGTAACTAGGATTTCACACAGTACTCCAAGTGCAGCCTTGCAGTGCCCTGTAAAGCAGCAGACTCATTTACTTTTGTTTGTTTTGTATTCATATTTTTTTGGCTATAAAAGGTACATTGACCCAAAACACATTTCCAGGTGTAACTCAGGACCACAGGCAGGTTACTTGAGTTGCTAAGGTTCATACAGTATGTAAGTGGCAGTTGAAAAACTCAGACCAAGGCCTACTGGGCTTCCATGTTTGCAAAACAGTGTGATACTCTTTAGGCTACAGTGCCTCCCATGCAGTCCAGCCCAGCAGCTCAGCATTTAATTTGTCTGACCTATTGCCACTGCACATTGCTCTGACAACTATGGTTTGATATCATTGAGGACCCTAGATCTTCTTCATTGTCTATTGCTGCCTGCTGGGTTTCCATGTTTGCAAAACAGAGAGAGTGACCTTTCCATCAGAGCAAGGAGGTAGCTGACTAAGGCAGCTAGAACTAGGACATTTCTGACTAGAGGGTAAATAGACAGATACTTCATTAGAAGTGTAGGGTCTGCAAGGTAAATTGGGACCTTCAATTCAGGTAAAAACAAAAACATAAGAGTCAGTGTGTTAGTCTGAGTTGGGGGAAAGGAACTGATAATCATCTTTGCAGTTTGCTGGGTCAGGAGGAGAGCTGTAAATTGGGAGGTGTGGCTTAGGCAGAAGTGAAGCAAAAACAGAAACGGCGTAGTGGCATAATAGGGTCTAGAAACAGTGTGGGTATAGGTGAAACACCATATCTAGGGTAGGAGTAATTAAGGGTTTAAAGTGAACAAAACAAAGATGAGCAGGGTAGAGGTGAGTTAGGGTCAAACAATAGTTGGGAAAGGGGTATAAAGGGGCTAAAGGAGGTAAAGCAGTAAAACAGGCAAGGAAGGACATGGTTATGCTTGGAGAGTTGCAGTGCAGTGGCTGTGGGGCGGCAGTCTTCAGGGAGACTTTCTGGAGATTACATTTCAGCCCCATCTGCATGCACCTCTCTGGGCTGTGGGAAGAGGTGGCCAGATGGCAAGGCTGAGTTGTCTTGAGTTCAGATGCCCTAATCCCCCACCCAGGGACCACCTAGTCCACCACCACTACCTCAGAGGTTGCCCAGAAGGAGGAGTGGCTGGACAACAGTGGGCTAGGGGAAGGTTTGGGTGTGGAGCATAGGCACATCTCCCATCTGGTTCTACTACAAAACACCTGCACCACACTGGTCAAGCAGGAATGTCCCACAGAGGCACCCAAAGTAGTGACCAGGGTGGATGTGCAGGTCCTCCATAGTGGAGACCCCAAGGGGGGTGACAGCAGACCCTAGAGGAGGAGGAGGGGAATCCCGGTGGGGGACTCTATAGTGAGGGGGATACACATCAGGTAAGAATGAGGAAAGAGAAATTAAGTGCCTTCCCAGTGCCACGGCTCTCAGGGATGGAAAGAGGATCCAAAGGATTGCTGGGCAGCAGGTGGGGAGGGAGAGCTGGATTCATTGTCCTTCTGGTGAAAAATGACCTGGCTAAGGATGAGCCAACAATAGTTCAGGAGGAGTTTAGGGAATTGGGGATGGGTCTTAGACAAGTAGCACAATCTGTGACCTTCTCGGAGGTGCTAGGATTCTGTGCACCAGGATCTTCAATGTATGGTTGAAAGAATGGTACAGAGAGGAGGCTTTCCACTGCATTAGGTACTGTGTCCCCACCTGGAGGGATAAGGCCTGTAGAGAGGTGAAGGCCTGCATCCATCCAGGAGGGGAACCGTGGTCTTCAGTGAATGGTTTAAATGCTACATTGGTGAGCATTTAAACTAGCCGAGGAGGTAGGCGGAGGCAGGGAGACAAAAACTGCCCCTCCCCACAAGCTCATGAGGTCAACAGTGGGAATTCTGAGGAAGTGAAATCCCAAAAGGAACCAAATATCAAAAGAATCCAAGGGGCCAAAAGGAAAAAGAGATAGTAAAAAAATAGTGGTAGAAATAAGGAAGGGCAAATGGGAAATGAGAGGGGTGGTGGCAGGACAACCTGGAGAGTCATGTATGCAAATGCTCAAAGTCTGGGCAATAAGACTGCAGACCTAGAGGCCACCATGGCAGATGCAGACCTGGACATAGTAGCAATTACTGAGTTGTAGCCATATCAGGCTGCATTATGTTCAGAAAGGACAGGGTGGGAAAGGAAAGGGGTGGAGTGGCTCTTTATGTAAAGGATAACATAAAGGCTACTGAGATACAGGGAAATCAGGAAGAGGTGGAGGTACTGTGGGTCACCCTGGTGACACGGACCGTGGCTGCTATTCACACAGGAGTGATCTTCAGATCTCCAGCACGGTGGGAGAAGTGGATAAAGATATGATGGAAGCAATCCAAAGGATACCATGCAAATGGGAGGTGTTGCTGGTAGGGAACTTCAAACTATCAGACATGGATTGAAGCCTACTAGCTGTGGCAACAGTCAGAAGCAGGGACATCCTGGACTCCCTGAAAGAGGCATTCCTCAGGCAACTAGTTAAGGAATCCACTGGGGGGAGGTAATACTGGATCTGGCACTGACAAATTGGGACAGTGATGCTGACATCATGTTGTGTGACCACCTGGGGACAACTGTATGGCGCGACTCAATATAAGAACTGGGTCAGAATACAGCCACACTAGGATGAGGGTCCTGGGCTTCAGGAGGGTTAATTTTAAGAAAATGGGAGAATGCCTCAGGGACACTGTAACAGGGGTAGGGAAACTAGGGAGAGTCGAGGAATAATGAGCAAAATAAAGAGGGGTGTTGAAAAGGTAACAAATCTCTGTCAGGCAGGTTAACAAGAGCAAGAGAAAAATAGACCGCTATGGTTCTCTAGAGAAGTAGCGGAGAAAGTAAGGACAAAAAGACTGGCTTTTAAATGGTACAAGAGGACACAGAAGGAGGAGGATAGGGAGAGTTACCAAGAGAGACAGAGAGGCATGGACAGCAGTTAGGAGCACAAAGGTGCAGACAGAGGAGAATATTGCCCAGTCTGTAAAAATAGGTGATAAAGCATTATTTAGATACATAAGTGAGAAGAGAAAGACCAAAGGAGGGATAGCCAGGCTAAAAAGGGAAGGAGGGAATTGTGACGAAGAGGACCAAAAAAAATAAAAAAAGATCAGACCTTGAACAATTACTTTTGTTCAATTTTTATGGAGGAAGGAGTATGTGATGGGCCAAAAATAAGGGACAAGGGCATTAAAGGAAGGGAGGTAGACACTAGTCCTTCTACTGATGAGAGAGTCCTAAAGGAACTAGCACAATTAAAAGTAGACAAGGAAATGGGACCTGAAGGGGTGCACCCTAGGATACTGAAGAAACTCAAGGAGGTGCTGGCTGCACCTCTGACAGCTCTGTTCAACCTATCACAAAATACAGGGGATGTCCTGGGGGTCTGAAGTAGGGCAGATGTGGTCCTACTACACAAAAGTGGAAACAGGGAGGTGGATGGAAATTACAGACCTTTCTACCTGGCTTTGGTAGTGGGTAAAGTAATGGAATTCCTTCTGAAGGAAAGGATTAGGGAATACCAGTTGATTACAGGATTTGACGTAACATGTTTTCATGGGCATGGGGGGGGGGAGATCTTGCCAGACAGATCTGATCAAGTTCTTTGACTGGGTGACCAGGGAAGTGGATCAGGGAGAAGTGGTAGATGTGATCTACCTGGATTCCAGTAAGACCTTCAACATCGTTCCACATAGAAGACTGGTGAGCAAGCTGGGCAACCTAGGAGTGGGTCCAAAAGTAGTAAATGGGTTAGAAGTTGGCTAAGCAATAGGAATTAGAGGGAGGTAGTAAATGTGTTCACTCTGGAGAAAGCAAGGTGACCAGAGAGGTGCCACAAGGGTCAGTATTAGGCCCAGTTCTATTCAATGTCATTATTAGCAACATTGCAGAAGGGCTAGAAGGGAAAGTATTCCTGTTCATAGATGACACAAAAATCTACAAAAGAGTGGACACACCCAGGGGGTGGAAAGAAAAGGAGATGATATGAAAAATATGGAAGAATGGTCAAGGGAATGGCAGCTGGGTTTCAATGCAAAAAAGTGCAAAATCACGTACCTTGGGCACAGACACCCATGGGCATTGTACCATTTGAGTAGGGAGGTTTTAGCAACCACAAAACATGAACAGGACCTGGGGCAATAATTTCTGATGGCCTGAAGGTAGCCAAGCAGTGTGATAAGGTAGTGGGGAAGGCTAGCAGGATGCTCAGGTGCATAGTGAGGGGCATCACCAGCAGAAAGAGGGAGGTAGTGCTACCACTGTATATATCACTGGTAAGACCCCACCTCAAGTACTGTGTCCAGTTCTGGAGGCCCCATCTCTGGAAGGACATAGATAGGGTGGAGGCAATACAAAGAAGGGCTATCAAAATGGTGCAGGGCTTGCATCATAAACCCCATGAAGAAAGACTCAAGGAGCTAAATATGTACTTTCTAGAGAAAAGGAGGGAAAGGGGGATATGATAGACATGTTCAAATATCTCACAGGCATTAATAAGGTACAGGAAGGTAGTATTTTCCATAGAAAAAGATGTTCCAGGACAGGGGTTCACACTATGAAGCTGGGGGGGGGGAGGGGGTAGAGGTGATGTGAGGAAATACTTCTTCAGGAGGGTGGTGGATGCCTGGAACAGCCTCCCAGCAGAGGTGGTGGGTGATAAAATGGTAACAGGATTCCAGCATGCATGTGATAGATACAATAGGACCTTAGAAGTAAGGCAATGGAGGGGAGAAGATTGGAGATCGCGTAAGGTCTGCGGTGGCACAGTAGATAGGGAATTGGCACACTAGGTGGGACAAGAGGTCCTTCTCTCCCAAGAACTTCTCTGTTTCTATGTTAATTTTTTTTTTTTTGGTTATAAATAGTACCTCTGACCTTTTTTTAATTATTCTTAATGCCTCATGCCTCACCAGCATGCCCTCTTCTTCAGGCACCCCCAACTCAATCATTCGCCTTCTCCAGACCTTACCCCATCCTTATGTCCACATTTTTTACCCAATCCCATGCCAGGGCCATCAGAGGTGGCTAGGAGCCTCCAATGTCCACATCTGATTGAAGAGGGTACCTTAGATGGTGGCACAGACCCTGCAAGTTGCAAATATCATCCTGCCCCACTGAGGTCCTTTCAACTTTTTCTTCCATCCCTTGAATCTTTGGCAATGATGTTGGTGCAGGCACCAACATGTATTCAGAGCATGCTGCCATGTGACATCAGCCAGTATCTCCCTACAATGTACTTGCCTGCTGTACCACCTGTGGTCACCCAGGTGGCACTGCTACCATGGCAGTTCTCAACTTCCCATCCCCAGATAAGGTGAACACCCTTGAGATGCTCATTTTTTCTCCCTCACCAGTTTCCAGTTACTCAGACTCATTCCTAGACTTGGGTTGCTGGTATCCTGAGTAACAGCACTGCCACTGCACTTAAGGGTTAGTTAAATATTATCTGTAACCTTAAATTTATAGTCCTAAGTGAAGGACCTTACATTTATCCACTTTGAATTTTTTTTGTTATTAGTTGGCTTACTCAACCTAGTACATTTAAATCTTGCTGCAGAGCTGACCCAGTGGCATGGCTGTAGTGCCACTGCCTTACACACTGGCAAAGTGGGATTGAGAGCCAACTTGGTTTGCTGGGTGCTGGCCGGGAGGAGAGGACCATGCATCTGATGGACTGCTCTCCCCTCCTGTGGAGGTGGCTTGCTGGCTCTTTTGAATCACTGTCATCAGGTGGAGGCATGAGGGTAGTGTGGGACATTAATGGCAACATGGGAAGGGACCTGCGGGACCCTTCGATGCATGTGTGCCTCCACACGCATGCATCTGGGGGAGAAAACCAGAGGAAAATGACAGTGAGGCAGGCCTGTATGAAGCCCTGCATGCTTTCTCTAACTTGCTCCACCACCAGGACCCAGAAAGAACCCCTGGACAGAAGGTAAGTCCCGGTACGGGTAGTAGATGGGGGGGATGATTGGCACAGGGTGGAAGAGAGCCCAGCCCACCCCAGCCAAAGAGATAAAAATCTATACGTGAAAAAAAAGAAAGGAAAAAAATCTCTTTGCAGATTCCTTTTTCCTTAGAATCTACTGTACTACCATCATTAGCTTTGTGTTGTTGATGCATTTAAGTACTTTACTTATAATTCCTGACTGCTTATCATTAAACTATTAAACAGAAGGAGTCCCTTACAACACTGAAAAATAGTACTGGTGACTTCCTTCCAGTTTGATGTTATCCTATGTACTACTATCTGTGAGCACTATTTATGAAGTAGCTGCCAGTCCATTGTTGAAAAAGAAGAAGAATCAGCATTTATATAGTACTTTTCATACACAGTATCCCAAACCACTTTACAAGCAATGCTAGACTGGTGGTGAAGTGACTGAATGTGTGGTGGTGGCCATATCGCACATCATCACCCACACACAGCCTGGATAATTGCATGAACTGGTTTATGGGAAGGGGAATGTTGGCCAGGACACTGGGAATGTTCCCTGTTCTTTGCGAAGAGTGCCCTGGGTTCTTTTACTTCCACCTGGACACCCACCAGGACAACACCAGGATGGGCAGAAGGGACCTCGGTTTAACATCTCATCCGAAGGATGGCATACCCCAGCAGTACAGCACCCCCTAATACTGCACTCAGATGCCAGTGATTTTTTAGGTGCAAGTCCAATCCCGGTGTGGGATGAGAACCCACAACCTTCTTTTCCAGAGGCAGATGTGCTACCAACTGAGCCACACTGACTATAATTCCAAATTTCCTCAGCTTTAGAATCAACTTCCAGTTAAAAAGCTCAACTGTGTTGAATGGTTTATGGGAATCTAAGAAGATGATATCAACTGGATTTTCTGTCATCTATAGTAGTTCTATAATTACTTTCAGAAAAATGACAAATAGTTAACCTGGCATGATCTCCCCTATGTGAACCAATTTAAATTTTACTCAAAACAAAAAGCAGTGAAACAGCACTTACAACATCCTAAATTACCCACAAAAGCACTTCAGAGGACCAAGATAATGAAATATATTTTATTGAAGCAAAAGAATCGATATGTGGTCGGCACATAGCCAGGAATTATACCCCACTCACCACAGTTGATGTTTCACAGCTAAACAGCTACTTTTTCAATAAGAGTGACCATTTAGTTGTGAAATGTCAGATTGTGGGAAGTGGGATATGTTTCCCAGTTGCGTACCATGCATGTATGTATAACTTCTTTTGCTAGCACTTTAATAACAATATTTTGCCAGTATCTTGGTTATCTGAAGTTGTTTTGTGGGTTACTGATGTTGTCAGTGCCGGCACACTGCTTTTTGTTTTGGGTTTTAGTATTTCACCCTGCATCACACAGATCCTTAATGTTACTTGGTATGCTACAATAATAAATTTTACTTAACAGAAGTGAAGTTTGGTTTCCCGCAGCACTTTGTCAAATGGATTTGAGTTTTATATTAGAATCCAAGTGCTCAAATTTGTTGTAAAGCTTTGTTGTCTGATACATTGTTTCTTGAACAGGGTATGCAACAGGGTTGTCCCCATCATCATTTCTTTTAAATTTGTATCTTGAGCCACTGGCCTGATGACTTTGTTCTCATCCAAAAATTAATGGGATTAACATAGGCCACTCTGAGTTCAAGCTTTCATTATATGTTGATGATATCCTGTTTCACATAAAAAGACTGTAGCTAAAAAAAAGGATCGTACACACTGCTTCCTAGATATACAAGAATTTGCTTTAAACAAGGTGAAGTTGCAACAGCAAGCTGAACTTCTGGTTGCCTGACTTTAAGGTCTGGTCTACAGACATCAATATATTTCAACACCTTGACTTCCTCTAGGAGCTCTGCATGGTATTTGTTTTTATTAAAAGCCTTTTCTGGACCAAGATTTTCTTTGAGAAGAAAACTGCTGTGACAGTTCCAGGGGTGCTCCAGACAAAGGCTTAGTGAGAGCCAAAGTTCAGCAGCATTCATGAGAAACCCAGGTATTTGTACTAGCACTTTTTATGCTTCTGTACTTGACACTTTTGAGAAGGAGGCATTTTGAACTGCAGCATCACTTTATTTGGTATGGCTGCTTTTTCTGGCTGATGTAAGGAGACTGAGGAAACATCAGGTTGGCTGATGGAGGGCCTGTAGGCGGTACGTCCAGCAGAGACGGTAGCATCCCTGTGTCATATTTGAACAGCTAACAGATGCAAAGATTGTGGTGCGGTATTGGATCAACAGGGTACTTCTGAGATAGCTCTGTGAACTGCTCCAAGATGAGCTGCAGGCAGCCACACACAGAAGACATGCAATGGCAGTGGAGACAAAGGTCACTGCGGCTACGTGCCTGCTCGCCACAGGAAGCTTCCAAATACTGGTGGGTGACATCACTGGTATCACCCAGTCGACCATGGTCAGGCTCCTCACATAGTTCCTAAACACCCTGCTGCCCCATGCTAGTGAGTACAACAGATTCCCTAGCATGGTAGCAGAGCAGACAGAAACAAAGCAGGGCTTCTACAGGGTGGCAAACCTACCGGGTGTGCTTGGCACAATAGATTGCACCCATGTGGCCCTGAGAGCACCACCAGGCTGTGACACCTAACTATACAGGAACTGCAAGGGATATTACTCTATCAACTGCCAGATGGTATATAATGCCACAGGGTGCATCACCTAAGTGTATGCCAAATACCCTGAGAGTGCACATGATGCCATCATATGGCACCAGTCAGACCTGTGCCACCGATTTCAGTCTGGGGACATAACCAGGGACAATCCCATGGGTGAGTGCAACCATAGCAACAGAATAGGTGTAAGCAGGGTACTAAGGGTGGAGCCATGGGAGATGTAAGACATACAGGGGGCACTACAGGGTGATGTGCTGAATTGCATGCAGATATGGAACCAGACATGCAGGACAGGACAGGCAAGCACAGGTCACACCATGACAGCATGGGAGTATGCAGCTGGCCACGGACACCAGACACAGGGAGCCTGGCAGGCAAGGCATGTGGGCAAAATGGTTGGAATGGCAGGGCCAGCCACAACAAAGGACACAATGATGAACAACATGCACCTGCAACCACTGGTGGTGTTAGTGCACATGGACAAGCTGGTGAACTGAAGGTGATTATGGTGACAGTAGACTTACAACTGCAGGGAGCACTCAAAGGGTGGCAGCTGTAATGCAGCCACAACCATGTGGAAGTGTACAGGTGCAAAAAGGCCAGTGAAATTGCTTCAGGTCCTTGGGCAGGGCAGGGTGTACAGAAATACAACCAATTAACAACACCTCTCCCTTCCTTGCTATGTGATAGTGCATACCCCCTCTGTCCATGGATGCTAACACCAATACTGTGTCCCACATCCGAGGCTGAGGAGAGGTACAATAAGGCACAAACATTGAGTAGGAACATCATAGAGCATGTGATCAGCATCCTGAAAATGTGGATCAGATGGCTGGACAGGTCTGGGGGTGCCCTACAGTACAGCCCACAGAAGGTCTGTGACATATTCCTTGGCCTGTTGCATGCTACACAACATGGCCATTGACCATGGAATTGTGGTTGAGAACCTTGAGGGCAACAGAGTGGAGGATGTGGAGCCTGCAGATGGTGATGAGCAGCCATGGTATGAGATGGTAACCCACAAATGGCCATAATGGGACAGTGGCACAGGGACACAATTGTGCAAGAACACTTCAGTAACAGAAGGTGAGTATGGCTGGCAGATGTGACACAGTAGCCATGCACGCATGCACAGCGTATGCAAGTGGACATGAGCACACATGATAATGGGTATGTGGCAATGAGCACTGGATGGTGGGAACACCAGTGTGGGAATGGTGCATGGACCCATGTCCATGTGAGCCAGAACTGACACAAGGGTGTCCAGAGGTACGGTATTGTGGGTGGCATGGGTCAGAGACGATCCAATAGCACATACCCACAGTGGTACGCCACAGGGCACTCATCACTCCCATGCTTTTGCCCATGACAACAGGTACCACAACCATGTGCCCCATGACATCCATGCCTGGTGACAGTGCAGCATGGGGTGTGGCATGGGTGTGGGGTATAGGTGGGGTGCAGTGTATGGCAACAGGTCTTAGGGGACACAGTGTGACCCATCTGCAGCCTGGAGAAGTCATGGTCCAACAGCAGTGTGTACGGACGCACTAGGGCTTGTTTGTGCAGCCCCCACATATACATACAGTATGGTGTACCCCGCAACAGTGTGTCATGGGGTGTCACCTGGGGGGAGGGCTGTGACCACGCCTGTTGGGATGCACATGTTCCCATACATCCACAAGATTTAGGGGTCCCAGGTGTAGTGGGCTGTGAATGTGTCGGCATAGGTGTACGTGAACAGGAGCCTCCACATGTGCATGGTGTGACACTGAAGTGCACAACACAACAAGGGGTTGGTGGACATGGGGGTTGGGCATTTGGGGAGGGGTTGTCACCACAGAATCTGGCTGGTGGTTACACAGGGGGTGCTGAGGTTGCTGCAATGTGCCTGTGAGGGGGTTGAAAATGCAAAGCCCATGGCCTCTGACACTGTGCTTGCATATGGCTGATGCAATGTACCTCAGAGCCGCTGTTTTGGCCTCATGGTGTACAGCAATAGCCCCCATTAGCTCTGCATTGTGGACTGAACAACACTCCTCATGGAGGCATACTGTCTGCAACCCCACCATATCTTCATGGAGCTGCACCTGGGCATCCACGGCAGCCCTTAGTAGCAGTGCATGGTTGGAAAGCAATATGTCCTGGGGAAGATGTTGCTGGTCATGGTCTACTGGCTGGACCATGGTGAAATCGGGGCATGGCGCATGACTGGTGGAGCATGTTGCATCCTCCTCACACTGCCTGGTGTGGGGAGATCACACACATGCATGGGCTGCACGTGGTTGTTCCGCCTGAACCTGCTGCAGGACAGCTGCTGTATGGCACTGCTCCCTTGTTGCTGGTCTAATAAACCATGCTGCTGCGCCACTGCAGGCCGCAGTGTGACACCCTGTACCTGTGCAGTGGCCATGAGCATACGATGGCCAGTGGCCTGTGCAGGGGCCTGCCCTGGATGGTTGCCATCAGCATGTGCTGCATCTCAGAGGACACCATGGGGCACTGTGGGGTCTGTGTCGTGAATGACACTGTCAATGGATGAGCCCTCATGGACAGTGTTTGGGGCAAGCACCTACCCAGGAACAAAGTCATCCAGTTTCATGACCTCTAGGAGTGCCTCACCCAACAGGGATGGTGTTGTATCATCATCATCACTGTCATCATGCACACCATGTGCAGCCTGATCTGTGGCACACAGCACAACCACAGCAACCACAGCATCTGCGGACCAGCACTGGTCCCAGCTCATGATGGTGCTGTGAAACAAAGCAGAAAACATAGTTAGGACTGTATCACAATGGTAACATGTGGACAAATACATGCCAAGGAGCACATGTGTACACAAGGCGTGTAGGCAGTATGACAACCATGTGGATAAGGCATGTTTGGCTGTGGTGACACATGCAGTATAGACAAATATGGAGCAATGTGCAATGCACATGGTGGATGTGCAGGTTGTGCAACAGTGGCAACACCAGACTGTGCCCTGTGAACATGACTGCCCTGTGTTCACACATGCAGGTGAGGCCTTGACTGTACGCATGCATACTTACAGCACTGGGCCTGTGGAAGACCAGCTTCTCAGCCACCACCAGGAATACCCTGCAAAGCTGCCTGGCAAAAGGTTGTCACCATCAATTCCTCCACGGTCATCTGGCTGGCACGTGATGCCCCCCCCAAGCCTGCTGGTCCTGATGTGCCTGTGCAGGTAGGTCCTTTGTCCACACCCTGAGGTGACTGGTGTGCTTTCTGCACTCCTGGAGTGTGTGGTTGTACATCCCCTGTGCATTCATGGCCTCAGCCACCTAAAGCCAGCCCTGTTCATACTGTTACATTGTGCCTGTCCTATGGCTTAGTATAGCCTCCCTCAGGACATAGGCCTGAGTCAGTGCCTTCAACTCATCCTTAGTAATATTCTGTCTTCTACGCTTGGCAGAGGACATCTCTTGTCCTAAGGGAACACATTAAAAAAATATGACCAGTCAGCATGGCATGGAGCTGTGTTCAGCTAGGACAACAGCACACAGAGTGACTCACATAAACAATTGGAGCAAGTCCTACCTGTAAAGATGCAGTTCCTTCTGTACACCACCGCGGTCTGGTGGAGCATCCCTGCTCTTATGCTAATCAGCATGCAAATAAGCTGAATACATTCCGGTAATGAGATGCAAGTGTCCTGGATGGGCACAAACTGTATAATTCGGTCAATTGCATATCCTGGCTAAATATAGCTGTGTGCTGCACCGCGCATAACATATCATATCACACATGACTGATTGCGTGGTACATCACCATGGTGTACATTCGCTGGCATCTGCGCAATCTCTGACACACATCATTGCATTGTGCACCACATGACAGGTGCATTCAGGTGGTGTATGCATTCCATATCATGCACAAGTGACATCAGTTGGCCATGTGTGGTGCATGCATGCCGTTCTAAGACAGTGCACAGTGCAGACCAAATGGTGCCAGTCAGGGCACTGCCTGACCACCACAACAGGGCACCATGCCTGACTGTTTGTGGACAGGCTCCTGTGTCCCAAGTGTCTCAGGGACGTCGTGGCATGGGGCACAGCTGTGAAGCACATGGGATAGTATTGCTGCGAGTGTGTCACATGCAGTGCAGGGTACACAGGGCAGGGCACTGCAGAGGGTGCTGACGGTGTACTGCCAATACCCTATAGGGAGTCAGTGCATCTATGGGCTGTGCATACCCACTCTACAGACTGTTGGGCCTGTCACAGTGGTCCATCCTCCACTGTGGGCCATGCCTCCCAACGTCTGTGTACAGTGAGCAGCATCAGTACTGTAACTTGCGTAGCTGGGCTGAGGGGGGCATGAGTGGACTGTCCTGAATCTCACTGTGGCCTTATTTTATCTCTTCCCCTTGCAGACCTATCAGCCAGGGCCAGTGCCAGGTGGGCATCCAGAGGGTAGGCCCGTGACAGTGATGGTGGTGCAGGACTGCCACTGGCAAGGGGCACAGATCACACCAGCCAGTCATGTAAGTACACATGTGTGTGTCACCTTGCCATTTCACACATACCACTCACAATACACATTTAGCATCCACAGGGCACATACTTGTGTTTTCTGTGGGCATGGCCCCTCAAGTGCACATGTTTGGCATGCACCCTGTACTGCCTGATATGCCCATGCTTGTCACCCAATGAGACTGTCATGTGTCATCCATCATTGCATGAGTGCTGTACTCACATGTGGGTGCTGCAGACCAACATTGTGTACACACAGCCACCATATTACCACTGCTGTGCTGTGCAGGGTCCACATTAAGTCCATAGTGCACAACATGCACTATGGTACAGTATTTGGGTCATGCCAAACATCTGGATTACCCATGCTGATACCCAGTGGTGGTGGCACCTGGATCATATGAACACCTGCCACCACTATGAGTGCGTTACATGTTCCTGTGACATCTACAGTGCCCATATTGCATGTTCATGTTTGGTGCGTGCACTGCAGGGTGTGTCTCACCTGCCTACTGGGCCAGTATCCTACAGTCATGGGCTGTGTATGCACAGCTACCTGCACCATGTCTCTGTATGTTACAATGTTGCCCACACAATGTGCTGTTGGACCATTGTGCTGTGCCATCCACAGACACGTATGCTGCACACTGTGACTGGTACACTGTATGTCCCACTAGACATGCACTGTCCATCATGGTAAGTCAGCAGCCAGGTCTTCCGCACAAGTGACTGCCATGCACACATATGTACACTGCATAATGTAGCTTAGCTATGCTATAGTAAACAGCCACTGTGCTGTATGCATTGCTCCCTTTTCTCTGCTGTTGTTGTTTGCACATCATCCACTGTCATCTGAGCACTACATGGCTATCACCAGAGATTGCCACACCATGTATCCATGCATGGTGCTGCAGCTGCAGTGCCATGACTGTTCTGTCTGTGCACATCGTTTGTGCCTCTGCAGCCTGGTGCTGGCATGAAGCAGCACTCACATGTCCTGTTGTGCTCCATGTAACTGTGGGCATATCCATTACTGTGTGCAAGATATGTTTGCCCATGGCCTGTGTTCCCGGACATCCATCATTGTGTCCCACCAATGTCAGTTAATGGTCCCATGCCATGGCTTGCACATTGCAAGCATACACCATCCCTGCTTGACAGCATCCCTGCATTCATGTCACAGATACTGCACACTGTGTGCCTGGCACACAGCACAGTGTGTGCATCCACAGTGCCATACACTGGTACTTACCATTGCTGTCCATGGCATGTGCATTGTCCACGTCACACCATGCTGTGTGCTTGCATGCTGTGCAGACCTGTGTTGCTGTGTGGTCTCCGTACCATCCCCAAGACACGCTGCCATCCCAGTGCTTTGGACAAGTGTGTACCCACATGCTGCATGTGTACGCCTCTGCACTTTGTGTGTACTGCTATGTTGATGGCCCTGTGTGCACAACTCAGGCTTCCAGTGTGTGCGTGTGTGCGCGTGTGTGTGCCAGTCATAGTGATGCCACCACCTGGATGGATGTTGTCCTGTGCTGTTGCACGCAGCCATAGACTTGGACAGTGGCATGCATGCTGCACACTGTGGGGTGGTGCCCTCGCCGGCAACTGTCCACAGGACTGCGTCATTTGTATCCCACCTATGTCTGTCTGGTGTGTACCAGTGGGTGTTTGTCCTGCCATTGCTGATCTCCTGACAGGCACGACAGCACAGTCCAGCAGTTGGGGCGTGGGGAAGCTGTACTTGTATATTGTATTTGTCTCTGAGTGGCTATACTGAGTATGTGTTTGGTTCCTACAGGTCATTCACAACCAGTGGATACTGCACTAGGGCTAGTGCAGCGTTGACAAGGACGTGGATGGAGGGCACCTGCCAGGCCATCTTTGCTGCTTTTATGAACAGTCATCTTTCAGCTGGGTGCCCTGCTTCAGGCTATGCAGGCTGTGAATAGAAATGTGGTTGCCCTTCAAGGTGACATTGCCATGGCAAGCCACCATAGGCCTTCCAGAGGGGCCCAGCCTTAGGGCCATGGGCATTCTTAGTTTGATTTCCCCCCCACGGTCTCCCACTAGATCAACACCAATTTTGTACATAGTTGCCACCCTCCCACCATTGCCACTGTTTTCACTGCCCCAGTTTGGGTCTACCACCCATATTGTTCCCCTGTTTTGCTGTATATAGGACTACTTCTTGTTATGCCATTTTCACTTTTGTTGTTGCTGTTGTTGTTGATGTTGCTTGATTTTGTTCTATGTAAATGTTTTTATACTCACCTTGCAGTATACAGGGTGTTCATTCTATGGTATCCTGTGAGGGTGGTGTTTCTCTGTGCCCCAGCTCCCCTTGTCCACAGGTGCAGGTGTATACGCAGACCTGGCCATGTGTGTCCTTTGCACATGTCTTGCTCCCTCCGTATGATACTGTGCATCATGCCCTTTTGGCCTCTGGGTGTGCCGGGGGCCCCTTTCCATTGGGCAGTTGCTCTTCAGCTTCACATGCATTCCCACATGCACGCTTATGGTAATCCACGCCCTGTTTGTGCATGTGTCCCATGCGACTATGTGCTCAGTGCCCCATATTCAGTGGTGCCCTGTTGTGCCACGCCAGTTTGTTTACTTGATCATGCTTCCATGGTATATTCAGCTATGTTTGCGCGATTGTGTTTACGTGCACTGCTGCTGAATTTCACATTGTTTTTTTGTGGCACAACCCTTTGCACAGTTGCATCTATTTGGGCAGCGCACTGCCCTGACTTTGAATATGTGCCCCATAGAATTTTTTTTACCTGATATTAGTAGGTATGATCTTTATAACAGCACTCTGCCAGGCAGCTGACATATCTAGTTCCATTTCCCCCACTACATCATCAGAATTGTGACCTCACTGGCTGTGACATCACAGCCACTCAGGAAGAGCCACTTAGATGCAAGGTCAATCACCTGTGATGTAACTCTCAGTGAAGGCACAGTGCTGATGATATAGCAGAGGGAATAGAACTAGGAATCTCAGCTGCCAAGCAGAGTGCTGTTCCACTTATCCAGACTAGTACTCTTGCATAGAATACTTTCTAATGACTAAATGAAAAAAGAAAAATATTTTAGTAATAAAAAGTTACAACTGACTAAAATTTATAACATTTTCCTGTCTATTATTTTTGATTCTACTAGCTCTTTAATGAAAGAAAAAATTCTGAATTCCTCTCCATATTATTTTCTTTCCTGTTCAACTGTGCAGTCCGTGCACTATTATTGTCTTTGTCTCTCACTATTTTACTCAACTAGCAGAATAAATACACCATGCTGCTAAAGTATGTGGTGCTATGCTGTGTGTCAGTCCCCTGCTGCACTTCTTGCAATGCTCTTTAGGGGAAATTGTGAGAAAAGCACATAAGAGTCTAGGTTTTTCACTCTGAATGCATGGAGTGGAGGCGATGGTAGCCAATGTTATGGTCAGCAAACTTGGCATTTAATGATGCAGTGTTCATTGGTTTTCTAGTTTTAGGCATCACATAGGAGAGGGCAGAGACAGGTAATCTGATGAATGTAGTGACCAGCAATACAACTTGGGGGAAATATAATGATAGGAAAACAGAAGTGATTCATAAATAAAAGGATTCAATTAATTAAGAAGAAAGGATAGACAGAAAACATTTCTATTTACACTTCAGTCATCCTCAGCAAGTAAGCCACACTCACAGTCTTCTAGTCTGGGGCTGTTCCAGCATGGGAATACTTTCTCCATCTGTGCTTCACCTACTTCAGTAGAAGGCAAAGTTGCCAATGCCAACAACATCAGGCTCTTTAGGTTTGTATTCGCTATCACCACCACCACCACCTTCATGTGGTAGGAACGCTGACACAATTGTGTTATGTGGAATGTGCCTCACATTGATTTTTAAAATGCTAGCATACCAATATTTCCAGGGGACATATTTGTATGCCTGTCCTGCACTATGGTCCCTGCTGAACTGAACACCTACTGCTCACTGACAATCGAGGGAGGACATCTCAGGTATTTGATTACTACTGAGCTTAGTGCTGGCCAATCAGTGACCATGCTACTCCAGTACAACAAAGGCTTTTCTGTGAAGTAATATGCCTGGTGTCCACTAAATATGCATCCACCATGTGTTGTGCTGCCCACAATCCTACTGCGTCATCAGCTTCCTCCTCCTCCATTTCCTCAAAGTCTTCAATTCTCACTTGGTACAAAACATCCCTAAGTGGAATTGTGGTTATTTTTTTCTGTTACCTTGCATGCTTTATCAACCCATTTACCAAGCAAGATGGCAACAACACCCAGTGTCGCTTTAGTTTCATGTTGTGCCTCATATAACTGACTTTAACATCTGTGCCCCATATTGAAGATCACTTATATTTTTGAACTGATCATGCCTACCTTCATGTATTGATGATAGTCCCCTTTTATATTGTGGGTCCAGCATGGTGGCAATCCCAAAATCTGCACACTGCTGAATGCCAGAAATGGGGTATTGCAGTCCAAGATGTGGAGCATGTGTTCCATTAAGGCACACCTTTCTGTACTACTACCTGCCTCTAGCACCTGCTGTACATTCAAGAGTGTCTGACTCAGCACCCATAGAAGTGGGATGGTCTGTCTGATACAGGCAATGGTCCCACTCAGTGCCTGTGCTGTATGTTGAGATGTTCTTTGTATCATGATCTATAATGATGCTGCATGCAGCAGAACATGGATTACCATGTGTAACACCATCCCATAAAATTCAGGAATGGCATGTATGGAGAAATAAGTTCTTGAGGGAATCTGCCATTTGGGGCAGGCATGTGTTATCTACCTTCTAAACCCTGTGTTCTTAACAAAAGAGAATGACAATGAATCAATTTCCAGCATTTCAGTGGTATTTGCATTCAGTTCACATGCAGTAACATGATTGTGTGGGTATGCAGCATGATGCTCAAACATGCTATGCAGCATGCAGTAGGCTAGACCTTTGTGGGTGCTGGGCTACCAAACAACTGGACTTGATGTGGTGGTATAGCTGATGGGGCAGTATTTCACTCTTAGGGATTGATGGGTGCTGACTGAATGAAAGTATTGATTTGGGGTGTTTTCTGAACTGACGTTGCTGTGATTTGGTGCTTCTGGGTGCTAGTACCCAACCCACCATTGTTGCTATGACCACTACTAGGAAGTCCAACAAACTCCTTCTCATTTCTGCAGTAGTCCCCTTCAGTCAACCCTCCCTCAACCATGACTATTTCCCTGATGCTTCTGGACACCTTGTCAAATGCAGATGATAAGGGAGATGGAACCCCTTCACTGACTTCCTTTTGGTGCTGAATACAATGTAACAGCTGCCTGGACATTAGATGTATGTTGACCACTATTGCATAGGTGGATGCCCATTTTTCTCCTTACTAACTTGCACTTGACACAGCTGACAGACAGTAACTGTTTTATCAGCTGGGTCCAGTGTATAAAAATTCCAAAGTAGGGATTTTGTACCCCTTGATTTTACATGCGCGTGAGAGTGAGACAGGAAAGTGGTGGAAATAGATGTTTATGGAATGATTTATGCATATTGGCACTGAATGACTCACACAATGTAATGGGCTCAAAACTGGTAAGAAGAACAACTGTTGTAGTACAGGGAGAGACCTTGGTAGTTCTATGACATACTGGCACATTCAGCAGCATCTCTTCTTTTACTTTTCTGGTTCTCATAAGAGATCTAAATCATCCTCCTCACTGCCACTGATATCCTCCTTCTTCTGAGCTCTGTCCTCATCTTCACTTTCTTCAGACTCTGTCTCCCTCTCATCATCTTTAGTCTGAATGACATTTTTCACTTTGGTGTACAATGGTCAGATATCTCTCCTCAGACTCTGACTCATTGTCAAGTTGCACACCCTCATTTGAGAATGGGAAACTATCATCAAGATCAGGCTCAACACCACCGCCACCACCACCAGTAGTCATGGAGACACCAACAACCTGCTCTTCTAACAATGTACATGAACCAGGCATTTTGTTACCTCTTGGACTACTCCTCTTGCCACTGCCTTCCCCAACCAACACCAGCATGGATGCCACAAATCTGGCAGAGAAAGATGTGGCCACACTAATGCCATCGCCACTGTCACCAACTACTCCTTTACTAGTATTATCAAACCCAGAGCCCACAGAGGACACTGCAGCAGACATAGTCTTTTAACTTCAGCACCTTTTTGCCCCAGAGAACCTATGTACTTCTTTGCCAGCTCCCCAGCACCTCTCCCTTTAGTTGTGCATCTCTTCCCATTCCTCTTATATATTTAGATTTATGCAGTCTCACTGAGGATATGTTCTGGCAAATATTTGTCATATACAGAAGGTTGTCAGACCTATAATGAGGATATTGCATTTATCCTCACTGTAGGTCACCCCATGCCAGAATTTATCCACACAGGTTTTGATTGGTCAGAGCCGGCAGAACAAGCAGTACAATCAGAATTCATCTGCTCAGTTACATGCCAGCTCCCAGTCAGTAGTTTCATTACTCTCCCACTGCCTACAAGACATTTTCATTTTCTCCCCATGTCTCATTTTAATAACTTCTCATTCATGAAATCAAAATTCTGCCCTCAAAAACATCTTACTTGGTTATTTTTTTACTCTGAGAGTCAATCGAACATCGGCAAAAAAACTTTCTTACCTCCTTCATATCCCCACTATGTACTGTGACTGTCTCTGAATGGCACAGATTTACACAACATGCCACAAGCCACTGTCAATTCTCTGGCCTTGCCATTAGGCTGTGCCAGCCTGCTTCACTGCCACGATCACCCAATCAGTTGGGCAGCACCACTTGGCTCACTCATGAACCTCTCAGAAGATGAAGTGAAGCAATGATGCATGCAAAACAGTCCCACGCATCTCATGATGAAAACCCCACTCGGTCATCATGAACAACGTTTGGTCATCCAAAAACAATGAAAACATAGCAATTCTAAACAGCAAACAAAATAAAAACATAAAAAGAATAGGGTGCATTACATAAATCAGATATGCCACGACCCTACGTCAAATATCATTGATATTCCCTCGTCATGCAGTCTAACCTTATGATATCACTCATGGCTTCATTACGCCTGATGTCATAAGGTCAGACTGCACTCAGAAAATATCTGTGATATTTGTGGCAGGGCCATGGTATATCCCTTATTTGTAATGTTAAGAGAAAAAAATTAAAGAAACCTTGCACTACAACTAAATAGCAGCAATAGACAACACCTCCCTGGGAGCTTAGCAGTGTGATCTGAATGGAACGGTTTACTGAGCTACTAGTAGCTACAGTAAAACCACACCTAAAAAGTATTTTTTTTGTTACATATTTTTTATTAACACCACAGTGAGTAACAAGGCACAAACAACTAACAAATTACTGTAAGTGATGGAACACCCTCACTTTAGGAACAAAACAAAATGACTACAACTAATACAGAAAAAGACTGACACAATGCTTTACTTAATCACTCCAAACTGTACTACAGAAACAAAATGAGAAATAACAGACCACAGACAAAAACTAATTAACAAGAAAGACTGAGGGAAACAAATATGAGGTATCTGCTGTGCACAGACTGCTGCTCAAAATCTTTCTGGGCTGCCATGTTAGATTAAACCTCCCCTTCCACTCTCCCGCATAGCAGTGCTTTGCTAATAAAAACAAAACCACTATTTTTATCTAAATAAATTAGCAAAACTAAAAACAATAAAGACTAATCTAGCTGCACAATGCCCGTTGAATGTTTTTGTGAGTGATGTTATTTTAAAATAGTCAGTTTTTGGATTGACTTCAAAGTTTTGTTTGCTCAGTCAGGGACAAACTTCTCTCCAACTCTTTCTTCAAAGGACTTGGCTCAACACAGCTTCTGCATAGCATGTGGCTTATTGCAGTATCAGTTGGCCTCCAATTCCATAGTACATAGCAAACATCACCTGTGGGCCTCACTTCACTGGAGAAATTGACAAATTTGCAATTTGCAGAGTTATTCATATACTTTAAATTAGCATGTCACAATGTGGATTAACTATGAAATTGTGGTAAATTCACAAAATGAATTTTTCCAACTTTGTGCACTGTTAGGTAGTACCAGGAGTACTGCTAGGTAGCACTAGGAGTACCGAGGATGAATACTATAGGTACAAGTGTCAGAGAAGGATTTTACATGGATTCTGGAATTGGTTGCATTTTACTTAACAATCAGTATTTTCTATTGGCTAGCCCCTATCCACTGTTTTGTTACCAAGTTGAAAAAAATAAATCAAGTTTGTTTGGCATGACTTTACCTCCATGAAACCATGTGGATTTCTGTCTGAGAGACTATTTTATTCCAGGAAATCTTAATCTGTTCCTATGTGATTGATTTCAGCAGCTTGTTCACTATTATTCTCAAGCTCACTGGTGTATATTGTAGTTACCTGGGCAAAGTTCCTTAAAAAAATTGCATTAAAAGCACCCAGCCACATACTGTAGGATTCTTTATACACCTTGTAAAAAAAGAAAGACAAGGCGCTGCGTCAGCATGTGGTCTAAAAGCAAAACAAAATGGTTATATTAAATGCATGCTGAAAATAGAAAATAGAGTTAAAAATCTAGTTTCAACCTTAGGTCTTCTTCAGGAAGTATCTAAAAGAGAAAAAAGACAAGTTAGTGTAGAGGAGAGGTAAAATGAGAGAGATATATATGTGGAGAAAGAAGAAGAGGGAGGCTAAGGGAGAAGAAGTGATAAATGGTAAGATTAAGAGAGAATCTGTGAAACAAAAAGGTGATGATGGGAAAGATAAAACATAATGGGAGAGAAAGAGCTGGGGAAGTTCCCAGGTAGAGAGTGATTAATAGGGCCTTGTAAGAAGGCTGAAAGGTGACAAATGTGTGAGAAGGAGACAGAGATGGAGACATATGGTGAAAATGAAAAATAAATCAGTACAAAAACAAACTGACTTTAGGGGAAAAAAGGGGAGGCTGAAAGATGTCACCCCTGAACCGCAGGACAAGTATATTAATCTATTCACTGGGGAGGTAAGGTTGGGAGAACTGAGTGGAAATGTATTTATTTATTTTTATTTGTTTATTATATCGTATACATAACCTTTGAGATTGTGAGGCTCATTTACAAAGGTTCCTGATCAAATTGATAATAAGACTATGTACTGTATAGGTTGAGTTTCATATAGAACATACATTAGTTCATAATAATCAACTGGTATATACTGTACAGTGGCATCCCCCAGAATGAAATCCACTTTTAAAGCACTCTGCAGTGTACTGCAGCAGGCCTACTGAATAAAGCAATGTAATTTCAATGGCAATTAGTCCCTTTTGTCATGCAGGAAACCGTGGCATTCACATCATCCTGGCAGTGTCACATTTTCCTGAATGACAAAAGGGACTAAATGCAATTGAAATTGCATTGCTTTATTCAGTAGGTCTGCTGCAGGATTCTGCAGAGTGCTGCAAAATGCTGCAGAATTGGGTTTCATCCTGGGGGACGCCACTGTACATAATGTAGTTCACAAAATGGGTAGAAGAAATATTGACACAATGCAATTCTCAGAATTTAGAAAAAAAAACATTTACAAAAATATACACATGATAAATAAGGGAAGTAACAGTTGAGAGCAGCATACAATTGTGGCTTTGTTAGAGTAGATTTTGTTAGGCTGATGTAGAGTAGTTGACATGGATGGTAAGAAGTATGGGGGGGGGACTCAGCAGCAACTGGAATGTTGTCATGTGGTGGGATAGGTAGTTCGTAGCACCTGTGTTGAACTCAGTGACATGTACAGTTGGTGTTAGGGGTGAGTGCCAGTTTTAGTACTTTCCTAAATTGCTCTAATTTAGGAATGTTTAGTAGAGTATCTGGTAACTCATTTAACCATTTGGGTGCCCTAATGGCAAAGCAGCATGAGGCCTGGGTTGTTCTGTAGTATGGTATAGTTAGGGCATTTCTAGTGACATTTCTAGTTATGTGGTGGTTTGGGAGTGGACAAAGGAGGTCCTGGATTCCCACTGGTGTGAGGCCCAGCAGTGTTTATTTGCCTAGGAGGCATGTTTGGAGTTTTATCCTATCCTGAAGTGTGAGCAATTTAGTCTCGGCATATAGGGTGCAGGTGTGAGTTAGCCTATCTGCATTGAGAGCAAAGTGACAAGCCTTATTTAAGGCAATTTTGACTCTGCTGGAGACTGTGTCAGAAGCTGCCCCATATATAGTAATACCAAAGCCAATAGTAGGGAGGATTAAGCTGGATACAGCTATCTGTTTGACCTCCTGGGTGTTATGCCTTTGCCTGTATAATGCCCCCAGTTTCCTATTGACTAGGATGTCCACATGAGGCTGAAATGTTAGAGCCTCATTGATAGTGACACCTAAGCATTTGAATGGGGTGACTTGTTCCAGGGTAGCACCAGTTTCATTGAGGATTATTAGTGGATGAGTTCTCCTCTTCATCTGTAGGTTAGCAAACAACATTTTTTTTTATTTGTAGTTTAGGACTAGTTTATTTTATTTAAACCAATCCTCTAGGGAGTGGAAATCCTCTTGTAGGTATGTCATGAGAGTGTTCTGGTTCTGGCTACTGGTGAATATTACGGTATTGTCTGTGTGTAGTAAAACCCTTGATGTGTGGCAAGCTATTGGGAGGCTGTTTATAAAGGGGCTGAACAGGAGGGGCCCCAGTATTGAGCCCTGAGGCACTCCTATGGCAATGTTTTTGATATCTGACAATACCGTATTGATTTTGACTTGTGATCTGTCCATGAGGTAGCTGCTAAACCAGGATACGATACTGCATGAAAGATCTAGTGATAGAAGTTTGTCAGTCAGTAGTGTGCGGTTAATGTGATCAAATGCCTTTGTCAGGTTAATGTGAATTACCCCGTCAGTTTTGCAGAGTCAAGGGTTTGATGTATGGAGTTGGAATATTCAGCTAGTGCAGTGTTTGTACTGTGTAGCTTGCAAAATACATGTTGTTGTTTACATTGTCTCTTGTACTTACTGAGGTAGTCTACAAGCTGGTCTGAGACCACTTTCTCAAGAGTTTTTGACAGTGGTGAAAGGATAGTGATGGGCCTGTTAGTAGAGACAGAGGTGTGGTCTCCATTTTTATGTACTGGTGTAACTAGCCCCTGTTTCCAGGTGTCAGGGAATTGGGAGTGTTGTACAGACAGAGTTATTATTTAGTTAAGGTTCTAGCAGTTTCATTAAGGGATAGGGTAATAATTATCATGTCTAAAGTATCACTGCCTAATCTGGTTTTCTGTAGGACCTGCTTTACATAGCAGATGGTATCGGTTACCGATATAGTTATAAAGTAAAACTTGGGGTAGCTAGGATTATTGGGGGGGTTCAGATTCCGGGGAGGGTGCAACGGGTTTGTACTGTTGTCCTTGAGTAGTGGGTGGGAGAACAGCACTTAGATCAGTGAAGATGTTAATGAATGCATTTGCTATTTCCTCTGGGTCTAGTGTCAAATTTCCATTGACATTGAGCATTGTGGGGGATTGCTTACTGTCCTTTTCCAAGGAGTTCATTTGGGTTATCCCAGAATGCCTTACAATTGTTCCAGGTGTAGGTCTGTGTAACTTTATAGTATGTGGCTTTTGCCCGTCTAATGTCCCTTGCGCATCTATTACATACTGCCCTATAGTTCTGTAAATTCACATGTGACCCTGAGGCTTTGGCCCAGAGAAACAACTTGTCCCTGGCTTTCATCTGGGTGAGGAATGTGGGGGTAATCTACTTGTCTGTCTTTCATTTTATCATTCTCTTCTTGTAGGGGAAAATTTGTCACATGCAGCATTGAAAGTGTTTATAAAGTAATCTAGGACTAGACTACAGTCTGTCGTCAGGTCTAGGTACCCTCAGTCCAGCTTTGCTAGATGCTCTTTGAAGGCTCTTATCAGTGTTTTTTTTAGGACCCTGCTGTAGACAAGTTTGGGTGGGGGGACCTTATGATTTTTGTGGACCATATGCAGAATACTGGGGAGTTGTCACTAATTACATCTGGAAGTACTGCGACTTGTGTTATTGGTTCTGGGTTTGTGACCAGTACCCTGTCAATGAGAGTACTAGTGCCTGTTTTATAGTTCTTCCTGGTGGTGTATGTGACCATCTGAGTAAAACAGATGCTGTCCAACAGGTCCTTTATTGTGCTTGATTTGGAAGCTCAGTTTATGTTGAAGTCAGCCATTACTAATGTCTCCCAGTTTCTGCTAGCAGATTGATGCAGTTTGATAAATGCTTCTATTCCTGTGTGTTGCTTTCCAGGGGATATACAAACTGTCATTAGTGTCAAATTTTCTAACCCTTACTTATTGCTACCAGGCACTCACAATCATCTGAAGGGGGCTAAATTGATCTTTTGTCCCTGTAGGTTGTCACACAGATAAAGGAGGCAAGCACATCCTCTTTTAGATGCTCTGTCCACCCTGGAAAGATTTAAACCTTTTAGGGTTAATGATGTGTCTGAGGTTGCTGGGGTGAGCCAGGTTTCAGTAACAGATATAATGTCAGGCTGAACCTGTGCAGCCCAGGCTTCAAGTTGGGCAAAATTTGGCAGAAGACTACCAATGTTTAGTGAGCCAATCATGAGTGTATATGGAGGTGACTTGCTTCTATGTTGTATTATGGGGCCCTGGGTTATGGTGAATATTTCCTAACATAAGTAGTAGAAATAATAAAAGCTTCCTGATTGACCTTTGGTGGGGGTACTATGTGTGATATATGTGATCATGGCTGGCTAGGTGCATTGTTTTTTAGTGTGGTAGCTAGGCGGACATCAATATAATAGATGCCCATTTAAGTGGGGCTCTGTTGATATACAGGGTAGGAGGGTGATCTGAGAGTGGGATTTTTTTATGGTCAGGTGGAGTAGAATCTGTTCCCCAGTGGTTCATAGTTAGGTGACTGTAGTTTGTTTGTGGGATTGGATAGTATGTGCGAGCGGTCTGCTTGTTATCTGACACTGTATGCAGTAGTGTAATCAGAACTGTTATAATTTGCAGTAGGTGAGAGGCTTTCCATAATGTCTGTGAGTATATTTTAGATGAGGCTGAGAAGTGGGGTGTGGTGTTTGGTAGTGTGATGTATTGTGGCATTGTGTTAGATCCTGCTGTTATTTGGCAGGCAGAGGCAGCAATGTTTGGAATGGGAAAAGCAAATCTGCAACATGTGACGATATGGAATAAGGAAAGTTTCAACTATTGGGCAGGGTATGAGGGGATTCTGTGGTTTATTTGTGGTATCATAATGCTTTGTGACAGTTATTTATGTTGTAGTTGTAACATATATAGGTAGAACTTCTTTGTTCTTGGGATGGTTAACTGCAATGGTTGTTTTCATATTCCTGTATAGATTAAGTTGTGGTTGTTGTGTGGTGACATGCATTTGTATCTATTAGAATAATAAATGCTGTGTGTTTTGGTCAGTAGCAGAGATGTACATAATGGGGCGGAACGTAGAGTTAACATTGTACATGTGATATGTGTTGGTTAACTCGATACCGGGAAGGTAGATAATTATGGTCAGGTGGATTGGGGGTGGCGGAAGATGGTGTATAAGTGGACTGCCAGACCCGGGTGGATGTGGTGAGTGGCGGGTGGGTGGAAAGCACCTTCACAGTTGGCGAGAGCCCAGGTTGCTGCAAAACACTATCAGTCAAGTCTTCTGATAGTAATTGTCTTAAAGATCAAAATGGCACCAGACACCGAAGGTAATAGCTTCAGTTCTGGACATGTGTACCTGGGGGATGTGCCCTTGATGACAGAGGCCTGTCGGGGAGGGTGGGGAGAGTAGCACTCATAACCCTATGTCCACATCCTGAGTGGTGGGCAAAGTAAGTAGCATCTGGGAAGGGAAACAACAAAAGTATAAGAGAGTGGGACAGGCAAATCAGGGGGAGTGAAAGAGAAAGAAGCTAGACAGTAGGGTGAGCGAGGGGGGTTGCAACTGTGTGAGAGAAAGCACTGTCCTGACTGATTACAGTATGTCCGTGGCCATGGAGTGAGATAACTGTGGAGTGGAGTGCTTCTGGAGGAGTAAGGGGGGACTGATCAGCAGCTTAAACAGTCCCAAAACTCATCTTGGAAGAGTTTATAAAGTTACAGGCTATCACAATTTTCAGTCACAAAAGTGGATGGAGAAAGTGTGTTAAGAAAGGTTCATATCCACATAAATGGTGAGGGGAAAGTGTTTTATATATATGTTAAAATGTTAATAGGTCAAGGCCACATAAGCAGTGGGGAAAAGGATTTAAAGCATCACATTAACAAAGTGCACTGCCTTAGAAGCGGTAGTGAAGGAAACATAAAATAACAATATCATAGTCACATGTGAGGATTGGATGTGGATGGCAGAAACAACAATTACACAGTAAACAGGTCTAGGGTAGATACAGTACTGGAGATGCACATGTATCGAGCAGAAACTATAGGTGAGGGAGTGTGCAGAATATACAGGGAGGCACATCCTGATATTGAACCAAGGCAAATTACATACAGTTAATAATAAACTGGTTACTACTGTAGGGCATATCGTAGGTATGAGAGTAGGGGAAGAGTTAGATGGATTCTGGCACTGGTTACATTTTCTTCACTAGAAGTGGGAGGAGGTGGGTGTTACTCTCTACTTCACTAAAACTGGGGTAAGAAGAGTGTGTTGGGATGTTATGAGGGTGGGGGTGGGTGGTTCAGTTTTCAATGATCAATGATAGAGGAGGTGGGTAGAACAAACTTTGCTCTTAAAAGGCGATGAGGATGATGAGGGAGTCATGCTGATGCCACAAAGCATACTAAAAAAAAAAATAAACCTCCTGTGAACTCTACTGCCCCAACACAGGTAATATCAAAGTCAAATATTTTTACATATTTTACTTGGTGCTACGTGTCTAAATCAATGTTCCTTAAAGTATACATGTTATACATGGGACTGCATGACATTTGGGTGTGCAGGCACATCTCCCTCCCTACTGTTTTTGGAGGGGTTCATAACACAAAACCCTATTGGAAATCAAGACTTTTATATCCCAACCTCACCTTGGAAGTAAACGGTGTATAGTGTAATAACCTTTCCTCCCCAAAAAGTTCAACAAACTGTTGTCACTTTTGCTATGGGAACTCACCAGTTTTAACATCTTTCCAATCTTCAGAAAGCATGTTCCGTGACTGTATTCCATATTTGGAAATAGGACTATGGTTATCTGTGCCACGACTCCATGTCAGCATAACAGAAGTATCTTGGATCTCGTCCACTCTCACACCCCCTGGTGGACCTGGGGGCCCTGAGAAGAAAATGTTGAATAAAAAATGCAAACACTAATTAGATAAGTATTCAAAAAAATGCTAGCTGGCAAATTATTTAAAAGACCATTCAGCACATTTAGTTATACGGTAATCCTTGCAATTAAAGCATGCTTCAATGCAACAAATGATTTTGAACACTAGTAAAAATAAAGTCTGTTGAAACAATTTCCATTCAGTACATGTATATTGTAGATATATGGTATTAGAACAGAAAAAGGTAAACATCCACTGCCTTCCATCTTGCTCCCACCTAGAGTGTTTCAATCATTTGGAGCTTCCAGACTCACACAGCCTCTCTTTGCTTCTAGTTGCACCCTTGTACATATTTCATTGTGTTGTAAACCTTAGGATACTGTAGTTCTAGCATTTATCACATTACCAGGTAGATTCTTCTACTTATCTATTACCCTCTCTATAAAGAAGTCTTTCTTCATTCCTTTCTTCAGGATTCCCCTGGCTAGTTTGACTTTGCAGCCCCTACTTGTTGTGTTACTCCTTAACCTAAGGAGTCTACCCTGCTGTGCCCTTGCAAGTATTTTAGGCCTCTATCACGTCTCCCATCTCCTGTACACTAGTGAGTACTGTACATGTTTAGGCTATATAATCTCTCCTGATTGGTCCTACCATGCTACCCTTGTATTTTCTATGTGTTTCCCTCTGTTATATACATTAGTTTCTGTTCTTTCCTTATCCATTTTACCTGATGAGGGTTCCAAAGCTGAATGCAATACCCCAGGTGTCACTTAACCGATGACCTGTACAGTGACAACATCACCTCTTGGTTTTAACCACTGAAACACCACCTGATACATCTCCCTGCATCCCATTAGCTATTTTTTATTCTTTGATAAGGGGATAAAGCCCAATAGGCCCAAGGCCTGTTTTCATGTGTGACACAGATGCACTGGAGAGGTTAAGTGACTTGCTTAGGGTTTCATAGCATGCATGTTGAGGTTACAGGAATAAAATCCAGGTCTGCTAAATGTACCAAGTTCAGTCATAGCTCATTTCTGTAATGTCTAGGCTAGGTGGGTTAGGAATTGGTTGTTTGACAGAAAACAAAAGGTGTGGGTTAATGGACATTATTCAGAGAAGGGATCAGTGGCTAATGACATTCCCCAGGGTTCAGTACTTGGACCAAGTCTCTTTGGCTTGTTCATCAGAGACATGTACCTTAATATAAAAAAAATATAGTATTTATTTATTTATTTGAATTTTGGGAACCAGCTAAGCCCACTGAGATGATACAGTCCCTTTTTCAGGGACAACCCATGGGAGGATACAGAGGACAAGAAATACAAATATAAACAAAGCCATGTACATAAAATAAATAAGCACTGATATAAAAGGAATACAAAATAAAGAGGGTATATATACAATAAAAGCACTGATATAAGAGGAATACAAAAATTAGGATCCTAATGACTAGGGCAATGTGAATCAATGCTACACAATGAATACAAAATCAAACAGTGATTTCAGGGGTGAGGGGACTGGATGGTAAAGTTTGTGGATGACAAAGAATTAGGAGGTGAGGTTAGTAACACCATCAAATATAAATCCTTGTTGGTTTACTTAAAACAGATTGAACTATGGGCAAATATAAATAAAATGAAGTTTAACCTCAATAAATGCACTGTTATACACTTAGGGAAGAATAACCCTTTCCAGTCCTGTACTGTTCTACTAAAAACTATAACAAATGAGTGCAATTTAGGGATTAAAATCAATGATTAATTTTCATTGTCCAATCACTGTAGGATAATTACACAGGTCATGAACAACCTGTTAAAAATTATAAAGAAATCTTTTATTTCCAGAAGTGATCATTGTATACTGCCTCTTTATAGAACTTATGTTACACTCCATTTAAATCATGGTCTTCATTTTTGAAAGGCGAGATTAATTTAGTTAAGGGTGTCCAGAGGTGAGATACTAGATTAATTCCAATGCTTAAACAAATGACATTTGATAAGAGACTAACTGAGATTGATCTGTTCATCCTGGAAGAGAGACAATTGAGGGGAGATATCCTGCTTTTATTTAAGATACTTGATAGTCCAGAATGTATAACTCAGTATAGCATTGCCTTTCATGAAAGATTTATTAATCTGAGACTACATAAAAACAACTCATGCATTCTAGAGCAAATACAAACAAAATGGATAAATTCTTCTCTAGCAGGGCGTCTTGAGACTGGAGGAGCATCTAGAGCCTGAAGCATGCTCCCACAGCATCTGGTAGATAAAGCAACCTTCAGCAAATTTAAGACAGAGCTTGACAGGTATCTAATATCCTTGTTTAGAATAAAATTATGCACCCACTAGGAGTGTGAGATAGTCCCAACTGGCTACTAGCCTACTTCTGTCTTATTTAAACTGAGTACACTGTCAGTACCAATAAACAAATGGTAACAAAGCTTTCCTACTTGTGCCCTGCACTGAGAAGAGGAATTTGTTATAACCCCAAGATCCACTTCCTCTTTTGAATGCTCTAGCATTACAGCATTACTATAGCTTGACAGAAGACACCAGGAGAAAGGACTGCTGTGTGACTGAACTTCTCTGCTGGGACTAAAGTAGAAGAACTTTTGTATTTGGACCTTTAATTTAGGGTAAAAAAACTAACATACAAAAAAAAAAGTGTGTGTTTGGGTTAACTGAACTGAATGGGTAACTGAAAAGTCATCTAGGTATAAATCTCAGGTGACTGAAAGGACTTAACTGCTGTGAGGTTTAAATTACTTGTAGAAAGATCTGGTAAGTAGGGGGAGTGGCTTAGCTAGAAGGAAGCTACATTTAAAGACTGCCTTAGAAAGATTCTGCTAATAGCTTGGCAGAAGACACCAGGAGAAAGGACTGCTGTGTGACTGAACTTCTCTACTGGGACTATATTGCCCTCCTTCCCTCCCCTCCACCCCCCAAAGCTAGTTCTATTTTTATAGGCACAGGATTTGACTGACAACAGGAACTTCCT
This sequence comes from Neoceratodus forsteri, assembly GCA_016271365.2. Taxonomy (NCBI): domain Eukaryota; kingdom Metazoa; phylum Chordata; order Ceratodontiformes; family Ceratodontidae; genus Neoceratodus; species Neoceratodus forsteri. The sequence continues at coordinate 875,557,448 of CM028131.1, read as the reverse complement.
GTTTATGGGCAGGAAGTGAGTGATCACAGAACCACCAAGGACCCACCATCCTAGAAGGGCAAGAGTTGCTCTCTGGCCCCCTCTAGTTGCTGGAGGTCTGCCTCTGAACAAGTAAGTGGTCTACTGAGAAATATAGGATATTCTTGTCTCAGAACAGGACAATCAGGAGCTTAAAGGGCACACAGGCAGAAAGTAAGAAGAGAGAGAAAAAAACAGAGGAAAGAGTAAGGATTGCAAACAGTTAAGGGGCCAGAAATAAGACATGATTGGAGTGGTGCAGTGCAGTGGCTGTGGAGCAGCAGTCTTCCGGGAGATGTTCTGGAGGATGCGGTGTTGTCCCATCTGCAGGCACCTCTGGGCTGAGGGAGGAGGTTGCTCATCTCCAAGCTGAGTTGTCCAGGATTTGTGGGACCTCCTCTTCCATCCAGGGACCACAAGTGCCACTGCCGTTGCCTCAGAGGTTGCCAAGAAAGAGGAGTGGTTGGAACACAGTGGGCTCAGGGAGGGTGAGGGTGGTGGAACAGAGGCACATCCCTCCAGTTGTACCTCTCCACAATTCCTATGCCATTCTGGCAAAGTGTGGTTCCTCTATGGAGGCACCTACAGTGGAGACCAAGGAGGATGCTGGAACCTCCACAAAGGAGACCCACAGGAGAGTGGCAGGGGCCCTGCAGGAGAAACAACTCCTGGTGGGGACTCCATTGTTAGGAAGGTAGAACTGGGCAAGGAAGGGGAGAGGGAGGTAGGTGCCTGCCTGGCGCCGTGGCTTGAGGGACAGGAGGCGAATCCTCAGGATTGCCTGAGCAGCTGCACAGGGAGGGAGCTGGATATCATTGTCCACCTAGGGACAAATGACCTGGCTAAGAAAGGGATTAGAGAAGTGCAGGAAGAGTTTGTGGAATTGGGAGGGCCTTAGTCAAGTAGCATGCACGGTAACCTTCTCGGAGGTGCTACCCATCTATGGCATAGGAGAGGCTAGGGTGTTCTGTACCGTGGGATTCAATCAGTGGTTGAAAAACTGGTGTGGAGATCAGGGATTTGGCTTCATTGGGGACAGGGGGTCCACCTGGAGTGATGCAAGCCTATACTGGCATGATGGGCTGCATCTGTCCAGGAGGGGAACCAGGATCCTAGGCGAAAGGTTTAAATGCTTCATTGGCAAGCTTTTAAATTAGCCAAGGGGAGGCACTGGAAAGGAGCAGAAAATCCTAGCCCCCAAACAATCACAGTAGTAAGTGTGGCAAACACCAACATGGAGGTGTCGATAGGGAGAAGTGCAGGGTAAATGGAGAAAGTGACAAAGGCAAGAAGGACAGGGATGGGGCAAAGGGGTAAGGCCATCAGAAAAGGAGGGTAATGAGTACCAATGCCCGTAGTCTGGGCAACAAGCTCCCTGAGCTGGTGGCCTTAATGGAAGAGGATGCCTGGATATCGTAGCAGTCACAGAAACATGGTACACAGAGAACCATGACTGGGATGTTAACATACCAGGGTACATAACCTACCAGACAGGCAGGGGAAGAGGGGAGAGTAGCTCTCTATGTAAAGGAAGGATAAAAGCAACTGAACAAAGAGTAAACAGGGAGGAGAGGAGGCACTGTGGGTCACCTTGGAGACTGGAAAGAGCACCACAATCCACACAGGGGTTGTGTACAGACCCCCATGTCAGGAGGAAGGAATGGACAAGGATATGATGGAAGGCATTCTTAGAATGGCAGAGAAAGGGGAGATACTGTTGATGGGAGACCTGAATATGCCAGATGTTAACTGGAGCACATTTGCTGCAGCCACATCCAAGAGCAGGGCCATTCTTGATGCCCTACAGGTGGCAGGCATTAGACAGCTAGTTTTGGAACCCACTCGTGAGGGAGCAATCTTAGACCTCGTACTCTCAAATGGGGGCAGTGGGAGGGATCTCAGATCTAGAAGTGGGTTGCCATCTGGGACAAGTGACCATCAAACAGTGTGGTTCACATTAAACTCAGCTACAGAGTCAAGCCATACAAAAGTGAGGGTACTGGACTTTAGGAGGGCTGACTTTGTAAGATGGAGAGTGCCTCAGAAAAGCACTAGCAAACAGGCTAGAAGGAGGTGTGAGCAACAATGGGGAATTATCAAAACTGCCATCACAGAGGCAACAAGCCTTTGTGTGAAGCAAATAAACAAATCAAATGAAAGAAAAAGCCACTATGGTTCTCAAGAGAGGTGGCTGTGTGAAAGTCAGGAAGGAAAAGATAGCATTCCGGAGTATAAGGAAACACAGAAGGAGCAGGACAGAGAGCTGTACCAGTTAAGGCAGAAAGAAGCAGGGAGGAAGTCAGAATAGCAAAGGCCCAAACTGAGGAAAAGATAGCCAACTCAGTTAAGAAGGGGATAAAACCTTTATAGGTACATCAGTGAGATGAGAAAGACAAAGGGAGGGATAGCGAGGCTGAATAGAATGAACGACGGTGGGCAGAGGGACAGTGAAAAGCAGGAATACTGAACGAATATTTCTGCTCAGTATTCACAAAAGAGGAGGGGAAGTGCCTAATGCAATTAACAGAAGCACTCTTGATAGGAGTCGATCAAGTCCTTTCAAAGAAGAAAGGGTTCTGCAAGAACTCCTAAAACTGAAGGTGGACAAAGCAATGGGTCCTGATGGAATTCACCCAAGATTCTAAAAGAATTAAGGAAGGAACTAGTGAAACCACTGGCTACTCTTTTTAATAAATCATGGGAGGATGGTGTGGTACCCGAGGACTGGAGGAAGGCGGATGTGATTCCCCTTCATAAAAGTGGGACCATGACAGAGGCAGGAAACTACAGACCTGTCAGTCTGACCTCTGTGGTAGGGAAAGTGATGGAGTCACTTCTGAAGGAAAGAATAGTTGAGTACCTAGAGGTCAGTGGAGCACAGGATCCAAGGCAGCATGGGTTCATAGCGGGAAGGTCATGTCAGACAGATCTAATAGATTTCTTTGACTGGGTGACCAAGTAGTAGACCAGGAGGGCTGTGACATTGCTACCAGACTTTGGCAAGGCATTTGACACAGTCCCACACAAGATTATTAGTCAAATTAACCAGCCTGGGAGTGGGTCCCAGGGTGGTAGCCTAGGTAAAACATTGGCTGCACAACAGGACACAGAAGTTAATTGTAAATGGAGTCCACTCTGAAGAAAGGCGGTTACTAGTGGGTACCACAGGAGGGTTCAGTATTGGGTCCAGTCCTTTTTAATGTCTTCATCAGTGACATTGCAGAGGACTGGAAGAAAAGTATGCCTTTGCAGATGACACAAAGATCTGCAACAGGGTTGATACACAAGGAGGCGTGGAAAGGATGAAAAGGGACTTGGCAAGGTTGGAGGAATGGTCAGACGTATGGCAGCTAGGATTCAATGCAAAAAAGTGTAAAATAATGCACCTGGGAAACAAGAACCCAGGGGAAGAATACACAATGGGTGGGGAGGTAGTAACAACAACAAAACAGGAAAGGGACCTGGGGGTAATCATATCAGATGACCTTAAGGTTAGCAAGCAATGTGAGAAGGCAGTAGGGAGGGCGGGGGTATACTGGGATGTATAGGGAGAGGCATCAGCAGCAGAAAACAGGAAGTTGTTATCCTCTGTACAGACAGTTGGTGAGACCCCATCTGGAATACTGTCCAGTTCTGGAGACCCCATCTCTGCAAGGACATAGACAGGATAGAGACAGTCAGAGGAGGGCAACTAAAATGGTGCAGGGTCTGCAAGAGAAGCCGTATGAGGAGAGACTAAAGGAGCTTAATATGTATACCCTTGAGGAAAGAAGGGAGGGGACATGATAGAAACTTTCAAGTACCTCAAGGAATCAACAAAGTCCAAGAGGTAGCATCTTTCAGAAAAAGAGACTTGCAAGAACAAGGGACACAATTTAAAGATAGAAGGAGGGCGTTCAGGGCAATGTGAGGAAGTATTATTTCACAGAGAGGTAGTGGATGCATGGAACAGCCTTTCTGAGGAAGTTGTGGGGTCTAAAACTGTGGGAGAATTCAAGAATGCATGGGACAGACATAAGGCAATTCTTGTGGGGGGCAGGAAGATATAGGCTGTTGGTTAACTAGGATCTGCGGCCTACCCTGTAGGTAGGGAAATGGGCAGACTAGATGGGCCTAGAGGTCCTTATCTGCTGTCAAAGTCTATGTTTCTATGTTTCTATAGTATATCCTTATTGATTTTATATTGTATTTGCAAATTTTTGATGCCAGTATACATCACTTAACATTTTTTGGTATTGGATTTTAATTTGAATATTCTGGACCACTGCTCCAATTCTTGGTATGATTCTGTTAAGAAAGTCTACCTTTGCCATTCAATTTGCCATCTTGAGAAGGGTAACTATTACTATTTTTCTTTCTTTATTTGCTTTTGATGAATGGGTAAGCACACTAGGCATTAGACCTGCCCATTTTCAGGCACAACCCAGGAGAGTACAAAGAAAAATACAGAAATTTCTACATATATGAGTAACAGGTGCAAGACAATAACATGTTTTAATTGTATTCTCATATTTGAAGAGACCTGGAGGTGTTGAGTTCTGTATAAGTCCCAGATGGATCCAACTTTTGTCCCATGAAAACCTGTTCTGTCTTTTGAACTCTAGTATCAGAAGTAGCTTAATCTTTTTACATGGATGATATGCTCTATCAATGCCCTGCCTTGTCCTACTATTTATGCTATTTTGTTTCAGTATATACAGTATATACATATCTATATATATATAGATATATATATATATCTATACACTGTATTTTATTTTCTTACTTTTCCCTTGTAATGGACAAGCTTGGATGATAATTTTGCCTTCGGTAACTTATTTTTTTTCTCTCTCTCATAGTAGAACCCAGGATCATTCTCTTCTTTTCCCTACAATATTAATTGGATATATACATTTGCCTTCAGTAATTTAGAGTTTGCTCTTGCCTTTGCCTTTTTAATGTTATCTACAATTTGTATATATATTGTTAGAGGTCATTGTTTACAGTGCACTTGTTTGTAATTTTCTCTTTTATTAATAAAGATGCTAATATAAAAAAGAAAGACCACCTTTGCCGACTTAATCATAGATTTACACAAATCATGAAAGTGCTGCTATTCATGCTACCTTTGCTGGATACTGTACTTTTTAAAATTAACTAATGCGTTGTCTCACCTATTCATCCAAAAAAAACAGATCATCATAAGTACCTAATTTTGAATCTCTGCCTCTTACCCTCCATTTTAGTAATGGGGCATGTTTATTTATGATCTTTCTCATCTCACAAACAAAATAATCTAAGGTGAGGTTAACATCAGATATTGAGAGATTAGGCCAATCAATTAATGATACATTTTTTGAGTAAGAAGATAGATTGACTACATTGAAACCTGGTATTTAATAGTCTTAGAAGAATACTTAACTCCATTTTACCAACCACAGTAGACTGGTTAATTGTCACACAGTGAATCTGGGAACTCACCAATGAACTTCTCTTTCTCCACCCTCCTGGCAAAAATCAAATCTATCAATGCTTGAGGTCAGGATTTAGAATTTAAATGAGTAGGTTGTTTTACTAATACAAAAAGTTTCTTCTTCTGCTTCTTGGTCTTATTAACGAGCTTCAAATATGAGTGGCTCCCAACAGTTCCCCTTGAACCACTGACCTTTTATTTTTGGCCCCTTCTGTTTTGTGCAGGTCTTCCAATAGTTTGCCAGTGATTATTTTCATTTTACTGTATTTGACTTTCTTAAAGTCAGAGACCATAATAATGAACTAAAGTTGCTCAGACCCCTACATAATCTTGGATGGAAAAGAGTTGTAATCACTCTGGTCAATTAGAGCCTTGTTTATGACATCTCCAATATTATTCAGGTTGGACAGTACCATGTTCAAAACTGCTTCCCCATTAGTGGATTTCCATAACCATTGTGTAATGAAGATGGTCTGCATCATTTTTAGGACCACTGATGTTTTGTCTTATGTGTATGTAGTGATACAATATTTAAATTAATATACTATATACAGAAGCTAAAGTACCAAATATGAAAATCAGTATTTTTGCTTATATTTGAATCAAATGAATATATTCTGTACTTTCAAAGTCAGATTTAGTAAACCATAATGGTCAGATTTTCAAAACTTTGCTGGTAACATGTGACCAATTTCAACCACAATTTATGCTACTGTGACTTAAAGTAAGACCATGTCTGATATGGTCTAACTTTCTAACACAGCTATCATGATTTGTGGCAATTATGGCATCATCTGTGCCCCAGATGTCACACTCAACTTTTTGACCTAAGATACCACAAATTCTTGAAACAATTGTAAAATCTGAAGCCCATTTGAAAATAATGTGCTCAATTCATGATGCGATTCAGAAGATGCAGATGGATGTGAAAATCACATATGTATCCTTCACCTTTGAAAAAATCTGATCTAAAACCTCTAAAAATACCACATAGGTATAAAGATAAATTAAGAAAATAATTCAGACATGCATCATGGACTATTTTCATTGAACATATGATGCAAAGACCCTGTTCTTAAAGGTATCTAAGCAGCTGCATCATGTATCTATGCTGTGCATTATAGAAACTGTATCAGTATTAACACATTTACATTGTTTGAAAGGCTGATGGAACATTGCTCTTGCTTGAAAGCTACTATGCAGATACATATTTTAGTTGATTTAATCAGGCAAATATGTACAATATTACATTGCTAACCATCCACAATAAGGCTGGGTTCATTCGGTGTATCTGTTGACATCATAAATATCAACAGTGAAGCTTACAAAGTCTCTGACATAATCTGTGCCCTGAGCTTAAAACAGTCTGGGAATTTCAGAACTGTGGATATAGTGCTTGAATAGGTATTTCTGACATGTACTACACCCAGAGAAAATATTCAGGTGTTTGCATTATATTTTCAATCATCCTAGAACATTTGTAACATTGTATGCACTTTATGGCAAAAAAAAAAAAAAAAATGATTTAAACGTCAACATTCTGATGCATGCATTAAAATCTTATTATGTATCATTTTTGGAGCACAGGTCATGGTAATCACATTCAGACATTAGATTACCTTTTAGGCAATCTAACAGTTGGGTTTGATTTTAAGCACCCTTGTCCAAAAAAACAGATGCTTTTGTTTGAAAATCCCAAGAGTCTGCAGTACATGGTTTAGGCATGTTTAATTTTTTTATTATATATAATTTTTAATTGTTAACAGAAAAAATACTGTTTTTTAGTGGAGTTAAGAAAAATGTCCACCCCACTTCCACCCATCTGTGCATTGCTCACACAGGAACTGCCTTGAATATCCCCAATGCGTTTTTGATTTGTTTGTTTTATATGTTATGAACAGGTACAAAACCGAGAAATGACCCTCTGCTGGTTCTGTATTTTTGTCCTAATGAGCATTTCTGGAGCTGTGGCATAAACTTTCCATGCTCATTAAGACAAAAACAATGATTCTGAGACTAATTAATTATTAATGAGGTGCTTCTGCTCTGTGATTCACTACTGGATCGAGCATTATGGGCCAGTTAATGACTGATCCAGATGAATGAGTGTCACGAGTGGCCATCTCACAGAAGGTGTCAATATTAAACTGCAAAGCCGACAACACAGATTTTCATGTCAGCCATAGTTTGCAGTGACAGCTACGCATGGTAAAACAAATCAAACAGAAACCATGGTGACTTTGAAGCAGAATGGAAACCCTAGTAAATTAAAGTGTATAAAAAAAGAAACATGTCGCAAAATGAGACATGCTTTAGCCTAGTGAATGAAGTAACACTAGAGGCATTCCTAAACTCGATAAGTGACAAAAATGACTGTGATGAGACCGACGATCAGATTCTGTCTGAAGCACTGACTGAGATAATGAATTTAACTGATGTAAACATTGTAACAACAGGTACTGTACAACATGTAGAAATGATGGTATTTTCAATCAATGACCTGCCTCTAAGTGTAGAAAGAATGAGCCTGATGTCACAAGAAGATCTGGCTATTACAATCCATGTAGAATATGAAAGACAGAATCAAACACAAAGCAACCTCCAGTATCAGTGTTTTGGCACATAATGAATGACATGTGTCATTATTAATAGAAATTCAGTCAGACTGTGGAATGGAAGTCAGAAACTACAGAAACACAGAAAGATCAGGTCAGGGCACTGACCCTACTTTAACTATCACTAATGTATCTGAAACAGAAATCCTGCCAGATACAGATAAAAATGACAAAACAGAACCAGAAGTAAACTGTGACACAAATGTCAGAAACAAAACACAAAGAGACAATACTTCAGAGATAGTCATGGACAGAATCTCACATATAAACTCAGTAGACTGTGACGTATGTTTATCTGAAGCAAGGTCAGACCTCAGTCTACAGACAGAAGCACCTGCCAGATGTATGGCAACCACTTCTAAAAACAACCCTGAGACACCTAAGAGCAGTCAGAAGACACACATCTCTTTAAGCAGTGTAGACATTGACCAAATAGAAACCAAACAAAATGAAGTAACAACCCAAACCCAAACAAAATGGGTCATAAAACTATTTAAGAACTGGTTTGCTGAAAATAACAAAAGCACTGCTTTTGAAAAGCTTCCAGAATCAACCCTTAACGACCTTTTATGAGAATTCTATGCAACCGTTCAGAACACACACGGGGAAATGTACTCCATCCAAAGCTTTGTATCCATAAGATATGGCATAAACCACAGACTTTGACAGCAGATAAGGACCACTTGGCCCACCTAGTCTGCCCATTTCCCTACTTACCTACTGGATAAGCTGCAGATCCTAGTTAAACAGCAGCCTATTTCTTCCTACCCCCACAAGAATTGCCTTATGTGGCCCATTCAACTGACACTTAAATGGGCCACCACACTCAAGAAACCTAAACATCATTTCAAACTCATTCTACTCATCTTCAAACAATGTGCTTTTATCATTCCTTGAAACAAAATAAAAAAAATAGTAAAAGACAAAACACTTGCTCATCCACCAATAAGTGCTTCAAACTTAGAAAAACTAAGACAACTTTCCACAATGAACACTAAGACTCCTAAATGACTATTCAATGAAGTGTGGTACAATGTACAACTCTATTTTGTGTGCAGGGGCCAAGAAGGCCAAAGAGAGTTACCAGCAGATACCTTTGAAATAAAAATGGATGAAGAGGGCAGTGATTATGCCACTCTGACATTTAATGAAAAAAAAAATCCTGCAGACCTTTTTGAGACATCATACCACATGTACAGGGCTGCAACATAATCAACACTGGACTCTCCACAATGCCCTGTACAGTGCCTTAAGAAATACTTGTCAAAACTACTGACTACATCATGCTGCTTCTAAATAAGACTAAAAGTACTAAAAGAACAAGATGCTGACCAATACACAGTTTAGTATGACAATGTTCCAGTTGGGAAAAACACAATTTAATCAAAGATGAAAACATTGAGTAAAAGCGCGAACCTATCCCAAATCTACACTAATCACTCCATCTGGTCCAGAACAATGCAGCTACTTTCAAATGCTGGAGTAAAAAGTCACAAAATTTTGAGCATGACTGGTCACAAGAATGAAGGCTCCTTAAAAAAATACTGGATGCCAACACTAAACAAATGTTAAAAGATAAAAATCATGGATAGAAATCATAGGAAATGCAAATAAGCCATACCACATCAGTCCAACACAAAACTATTTTGAAACTTAATACAAATGTGGTCTCATTCCTCAGTAAGGCATAGTGGTAGTAAAAGAAAACAAAGCACTGAACACGAAGTACTGCAATGCCACAGCAGTCACTAAATTAGTACACAATAGAAGTGCAGCTAGTGGGAATCAAACCTATGTCTGTTAAATGTACTGATATCATGAAAATTATGTTACTTTGACAAAGTATCATAGCACATACCAGACACCATGTAATCGTAGAACCCCCCCATCTGCATAAAAAGTAAATAAAAATCCAGGTTATATAGCACAAAAACTAACATTAACACATAATTCCATGTCAGCCAGCTACCAAAGCAAGATCAGTTCTAAAGACTTTGCTCCCAGCCCCCCCAAAAAAGAAACAAACCCAAAAAATACCTACAAAAAATAAAGCACCCAGTTGAATGAATGGCATTTCTCCACATGCAGCCCTAAAACTAATAGTGCATGGCTATTCAGTACTGTAACCTGCTGACAGCCATGTGACTGCACCACTTCATGACAGGTCAGCAGATATGCACACACATCAGCATAATGAGACCAACTACAACAGCCAAGTTCAGGTCACAAGCCTGCTTCACTACCTCCAGACAAAAAGAAAATCATAAGTAAAATTCAAAACTATTGCCATTACTGGAAAGAATTAACCTGATAATAGCAATAATGCCTGAACTGGTGGTAATTTCCTAGGGATTAATGACCGGATAGTGGATGGTTGCCCTTGGCTATGCCTCAGACAACCCAACCCCCCACCCAGTCATTAATCCCCAGAAAATGACCACCAGTTCAGTTATGATTACTCAAATGTTGTCACTTTGTGTTGGACCTCTTTGAAAAGTAAATAAATTAAAAACATTTTTTGTGACATTCATGGCACTACCTGTATGCGTACTGAGTTGCTGGGTACAGGATGGACTTTTTCTGAATTTCAAACAAAAAACAGCAAATTTCTGTTTGTTTGTTTTTTTTTGTTTGTGTTTTGAGGTTCAGTGATTATGAGCTTATACAGGGCACAAGCTTCTGAGGCAAAACAGTTGTACCATACTGTAGTAGTGACATCATGGCATACAAATTGTTTGTTGTCCCTGCAATGGCACACAACTTTTTTGAGTCTATGGACATCCACGCATGAGAACCCTCAGCTATAAACTACATAATCATAGTAAATTCACCTTGTAATTAAAAGCTGCCTAATGTTAAAACTAATTCCATTTTCATTCTAAAAATTTATTGACTCATACAACTAAATTAAATGGTTAAAATATACTGTTGTTTTTAAATTTTACAAAACTCTAAAAGTTACATTCAGTCCATTTATGGACAGTGATCAGAACATAATAGTTAATGAAAGATGTAACTCATGTTATTCTCATAATACTCCATACTACAGTATGTTATAGAGACATTTCTGATTAAAAAAAAAAGTATTCTTTTTGGGTTATTTTCATGTATCTTTTGTATTATGATTGCCATTTTACCTTCAAGAGTTAGTGCACTGCCTGATGCATATGTTAACTTTTAAAACTAGTCAGTCATTACTTCTTTATATAGGACATAGATTCTCCTTTTACTGATTAGAAATGTTTTGTCTGTTAGCCTTAGGTTGGTTGTGAAGAGTAATACTTTACCTGGAGGCTGACATATCTAGGTCTAATACCCTTCATACCTCATCAGCACTGTGGCCTCACTTGTTGTGATATCACAACTAAGAAGAGGTACTCAGCTGCTGACAGACAGGTCACATATGATGTCACTAAGAGTGAGGCAGAAAAGTTGAAGAGGTACTGTAAGAAGAGCAGCAGAACTAGATATGTCAGTCTACAGCTAAAGTAGTGTTCTTGATATTTTCCTAATATTATTAGGAAAAAAAACATCTAATGAGCTAAAGGAAAAGGACATAAAAAATAAAAAGTACTAGCCAGCCTGGAGGTACTGAAGGCTGAGGCATTATAGCTTTGGGAACAAGCTTGGGTGGCCAGAGTTCAGGGAAGAGGGCTGGGAGAAAATCAAGTGGCCATCAGGCCACTCTCCTTTTCTAGACTGAGGTGCTGTGTCAACCCGGCTCTTGGCTGCCACCAGCTGCAGGCCTGGAGGTAGCATCAGTGCTCAGGAGACAAGCATTGGTCAGAGAGGTGCAATGAGCCACAGTTCTGGAATGCATGGGTGCTTCCATGTGCATGTGTCCTGCTTGCTGCTGCAGCATTGGGAAGGAACAAAAAGTTCAAAAGAGGGAGACTTGGGCTTAGTGAAGCCTACCCAAAAGCACCATGATCCACCCTGTTACACTAATTGGGAGCAAATTCTGGATGAGAGGCACTGTGGGGAAGAGCAGCCCTCCCTGTGGCCCCACTGTGGTGAACAATCTTGGGGGAACCTAGCCACCAACCAGGAGAGAGGCACACAACAGTCGGTACCCAGGAACGAGGCTGAGTAGCCTCTCAATCTGCTCTGGAGAAATAAATACAATGCAAGCCTGTTACAACTGACACTTCCGTGCACACAACTTTTGTCCATTATATCCAGTGTCCATTATATCCAGAGGAAGTGGAGCCTATGTGTTAGGTGTGTCTATGTGTGTGAGCATGGGCTCAGAGTGAATGAGAACCTGTTATAAAACTTCATAGATTACTCAGAATCCTGCCTAGCATATATGTCTCTGAATTCTGTGTGTTTATTTTTTAACTGTAAGGGAAGATGACTTTTTTTTTAATGAAAGTTTATTGCAAAAGGTATGAAGATAGTAACTCTAGTGTCTGGATGTTGGGGTTCTAGGACAGTAAGAACAAAGGCAATTGTACTATAAGGGTTTTATTCAAATATAAAATTATTTCCTTTTAGTGTAATTAACTAAAAAAAAAAAGGTTATGCTGCATGTGGAGAATTGTTTTGTTAGAAATTTAAGCAGAGAAGCCCAGGTACGGACTCTTCTTTGGGGACTGATTACCTCCAGGAAGGGAGCCCTAGGAGCCTGATTTTCCTTGTTTACATGAGGACAGTTGTCTCTGGGTTTAAATCCGGTGTCTATTATTGCTGTGATGCATTGGCTGCAGCCAGGAGCACTCCAGCTGGCTCCATATAGCTCTGCACTGTTAATGCTTGAATTATATTTTACTGGATTTGGATTTCTGTTAATACTGCCTTGCTAGTATTTTAGAGCTCATGTTTTGCTGATTTAATGTAAGTGCCTGTACAGTGTTCTCTCTTAAGACCCTGCAGCGATCTCAGCTCAGGTCTTAAACTCATCCCCCCCCCCTTTTCACCTTTTTACTTTGGTATTGCATTTTAATTAGCCCTGTTATTGCTCTCTCAGACCTTGTGGCACCATGCCTAACATTTTGGTCTGCAACCCCCGTTTAAGCCATTTTGCATTTATTTTTAGCTCCACGAACAGCTCCAACCCCTGCCTCTCTTATTTAATTTTCCTCTGTCCTTCTCTTTTCAGGTGGTCCTAGAGCCACAGCCATTCTCTGATGACCCCAACTTGCCAAACTGCCATTCATGGTCCGGGTCTGAAGCCACCAGCCCCTCACAGAAGCCCAGGTATGGATTCTTCCTCGGGGACTGATTATCTCCAGGTAGGGAACCCTAGGAGCCTGATTTTTGGCCCCCCCAAGTTCCATTTAAATACACTTAAACCCCACCCCAGCTTACTAGTTCACTCCTACAGACTACTGTCGGCCAGCTGCTGAAGCATAAAATGAAAGCAACACAATCTCTTGCCAAGCATGTTCCCTATCTAGTGTAACTCCTTCTTCTAACTCTCTCATTTCTCCACACTCTTTCTCTGCCTCTCTGCTTCTCTAATTCAAAACGACAGCTATCCTTATCACCTGCCAAGTGCATTCCCATCTCGTACTGCTCCCCTGACTTGATCTGCCCACCCATCTCTCACTGCCTGTCTAATGTCCAAACTCAAAGTTTCCAGCTTCTCTATTTCCTGACAAGCGTATTCTCCCAGATAGGATTCTTCCTCCCTCTAGCTCTGTTCTCTCTCCTCCATTTTTTCCCTGACTAGTGTCAAGCAGGTGCCTAATTTCTAAAATACCATTAATATACCTGCATAATGGGCTTCCTCAGCTTACTACTTGCCAGCTTTTATGGCTTTTCATGGACATCTGTATTTCTCGTCCCCTCTGCTCACCTGCCCCGACCCCCTGTCCCAACCCTGACCTCTATTAAATACAAAACAGGCCATGCCCTGTTGTCCTTTGTTTGTTTTTTTTGGCTTCTTACAACCTATCCTGTAGGCAAGCAGCTACTAAACATCAACTTCCTTTTGGTGCTGTATCAGTCTGGACGCACCTGCCTTTCTCTCCTACTTGAGTCTGTGTTGCCGCTACTTTAAACAGCTAGTTATGCTGTGCTTTTGCTGACCTCTTTTTCTAGATTTGCTTCCCTGATCAGTCCCATTTGGGTCTGTGTTGCCCCTACTATGTACAGTTAGTGGTGCTGTGACTTGCTGCTGACCTGTTTGTCTAAATCTGCTCCCCTGCTAGTTGTTTCCTGTACCTTAACCTGAGCCCAGTTTCCTCGGCCTTCTTGTGTCGTCCCTAGTTTAGCACCACCTGCAGAGTTGCTCACCCTCTTCTACCTTCTACTGCCATCCACCCTTCCTCTTGTCCTATCCCTGTGCTAATCTGTGCCCCTCTGTAATTTTCTCTGTGAACCCTTTTTTCTCGTGCCCCTGGCATGCGTCACCTAAGTTGGCTAGTCTCTCTTGCCTGACTTCTCTTTCTTTACTGCTGTCTTGATTCAATTATTGCTGTGGCATTAAACCACTCTTCTCCCAATAGTACTCCCCCTCCATGTGACATCCAGCCAGAATCCTCTCATGCCTTGCTATACATCCCATGTCTCTCAAAGATGGGCTCTGCTCCCCTTGGGTTCTGGCTTCATAAACACCTTTGCTTACTTCGTAATACCACTTTCTTCATGTGCCTTGACCTGGGTTCATTATTCCATTCTTCTGCTCCTTGTTTATGCTGGAGACATTGAGCTCAACCCTGGGCCCCCTTGCTCTACCCTTGCTCACACCCACTTCTCTACTACCATTCCCCAAATAAAAGGTCTAAAAATTCCACACATGAACATCTGAAGTCTCTGCCTAAAATGGCTGAACTTGAGGTATGGGCAATGCAGATATCTCCCAACATCTTATGTATTACAGAATCCTGGCTCAAATCAACTGTTAAATAACACGAGGTAGCTCTACCTGAATATAACTGCCTCAGAAATTATAGGTTAGGTAAGACAGGAGGTGGCGTCTTTATCTACTTTAGGTCCGATTTGCATGTACTTGGGCTCCCTGCTCCTGACATGAGCTTATCTCCTGCTGAATCCCTTTTCATCTCCATAATACTTGGAAATGTCAAGAAACTTACCATTGGAAGTGCATACTTGCCACCCAGGTCTCCCCCCCTTTCTCACCTCTTTTGTGAATCTCCCTAGCCATGACCTTATCCTGTGTGGTGACTTTAATATTGACTGACTCCACACTGATGTAGACAAACTGTGTGCCTCTCTCGTTGAAGCCAACCTGGCACAACTCCTACAGGATGCTATCCATCACAACTCCAAGTCTGGAACACATATCCTACTTGACTGGGTAGTCACTAACTGCTCCTTGAAGATAAAAGCTGTTGGTGTCCTCCCTGACTGTATCAGTAACCATTCCCCCACTTTCTGTATTTGGAGGAACAATTATCCCAACTCACCCACCAAGGTCTCCATAGTTCAGGACATGTCTAGGTTTGACAAAGGCAGCTTTATTACATCCAACAATGATGCTGAGTGGCACCCTAGTAATACCCTTCCCAATGAAAATCTAGCCCTGGGGTTCTTTGCCTTGACCCTCTCTCAAATATTTCTTTTTTTTTTAAGTTGTTTAACCAGCAGTAGCACACTAAGCTGAAAACATTTTTACAGGAGTAACCTGGGAGCACAAGGAACTTAAGTGACTTGCTCAGGGTCATACAGTATGAAAGTGGAAGCTGTGGGATTCAAACCCAGGTCTGGTCTGCTGGATGTCACCAGATTTGCAGCTCAGAGCCTTAAACCACTGCGCTATACTGCCTCCCTCAAATTATTAATTACCATGCCCAACTGAAAAAATGTAGATTAAAGGGAGTCAAACTCACTGGCTCACTAAGGATATTAGAATGCTTATTTCCCTCCAAGAGAAAGCCTGGCAGACCTATAAAAAGAGTGGACTCCCTCATGACTGGCAAGTCTACAAGCAATTCAGAAACAAGTGCAAAAATTCACTCCATAAAGCCAAATGTCTCCATTACCAATCCTTTCAAATGGAGTACTTTTGCAACCTGAAACAATTCTGGAGACAAGTTAACTCCCTGGTAAAAGGAAAGTCTACAGATTTCCCTTGCTCCATAGTTGTCAGTGGTGCCACCCTTGCTGACCCCATGTCCATTGCATCCAGATTTAACAAATGTTTTTCGGATCTTCACACGTATACCTCACTCTTCCATAACCCCACTTCTGCTCCCCCTAACCAATCACCACCGAGCTCTATTGGTGCTCAGCCTGCTTTCCATATGAAATTGCCCTCCCACAAAGAGTTGCAGAAACTTCTCTCTAACTTAAAATCAGAGAGTTCCCCTGGACATGACACACTTGAGTCAAAATGTCTTAAATTAGGTGCCCCTGCACTCGCTCGTCCTGTCAGTGACTTGTTCAATTGATCATTCCTCTCTTGTACAATTCCTGATAATTGGAAAGTGGCAGTGGTCATTCTGGTGCACAAAGAAGGGCCCAACAATGCAGTAGAAAACTAAAGACCAGTTTTCATCCTCTGCCCATTAGCCAAAATTCAAGAGTGAATAGTATATGACCACCTTCAGGACTATCTGGAATATCACAATCTATTTTCCATATGTCAGCATGGCTTCTGGAGGAATCACAGCACCCTAACAGCCCTGATAAAAGTTACCACTGATATATTCCATGCGATGGATCAAGGCTTTGTTACTGGTGCCATATTTATTGACCTCACAAAAGCATTTGACCTGGTCAATCATGGTCTTCTCCTGCAACAGCTACATATCCTTGGCCTCGACTCTGGTGCTCTAAACTGGGTTAATAACTATCTGTTCTATCATTCTCAAAGGGTTAAATGGGCTGTATCAGTCTCTGACCTAAGGTCCATCACCATGGTGTCCCTCAGGGATCCATTTTCGGTCCTCTGTTATTCTCTCTTTCCATTAACGACCTGCCCAATTTTTGCAGAGGGGTTTCTATGCACCTCTATGCAGATAATGCAATCATCTATCGCTCCTCACCTGATATTGGTCTAATTAGCAGAGAACTTGCATCTGACTTTGCTTCCCTTGAGGACTGGTTGAGCCGCAATCACCTTGTTCTTAATATGAAAAAAACTAAAAGCATGGTATTTACTCATTGATCCTCCATCAAGTCTCCTCTCTGCCCTCTTAGCATTAGCTCGAATAATGGTGATATCCTTGAGCGTGTCCAGTCCTTCAAATATCTGGGTATCCTGTTGGACACTGCTCTCAGCTTTAGCCTGCATGTCTCCTGTATCGCCAAATCCTTGTACCAGAAACTCGGTCTCCTTTATCGCATCCGTCACTTCCTTTCCTCTGCCTCCTGCCATAAGATAGCTACTGTGTCTCTCCTGCCACTCCTAATGTATGGTGCTCCATTACTACTCTCTGCAAATTCCTCCTCCCTGACCCTTCTCACCCAAGCTTATAATAGGATGGGGAGATTTGCCCTGGGGGAAAATGTCCACTCTCACCACTGCAACATCCTCTCTTCTCTCCTCTCTGGGCTGGCTACTCTATGATGCAAAACTGAAGTATTCCTCCCTCAACTTCATGTTCAAGCTTGTCCATAAATTCACACTCCCTGGCCTCCGTGAGACTATGCAACTAAGACAAGCTCCCCGGGCCCTACAATCTGCCTCACTCCCACTTTTAGTTACTCTGAAACAACATCTGGCAACTGTCCATAGGTCTTTGTCTTTTATGGCAATATCAGACTGGAATTCCCTCCCTATCTCTGCCCTCTTCTGCTCCTCTCTCTCTCCACATTTCAATCCAATCTGTATGCCTCACTCTTGGTCACTGTATCCTACTCCTGTTTCTACGGATGCCTCACTCTTTCATTCCCCTTTATCTCCGCCCCTCACCGAACTCTGTGCTTTTCCACCAGCTACATCCATGTGTTCTGCCCTACATCCATGTGTTCTGCCCTGCATCCCCCTCTTCCTCATTGCCTGTACCCCTTTCCTTCTCCCTCCTCCCCTTCTTCCTTTAGCTGTTAGTTGCTACTCTAAGTTTATTGTATATACCTTTGAAATTTTGTTTGTTTTTGAAGTACTTATAACTTGTTTGACTAATTTTTATAAACACCTATATGCTGTAGCTCTATATTTTTTGCCATTGTCTATGCTGTGCCTCAATGTCTGCCATTGTACTTGCTGTATCTCTTTATCTGGCATTGTATTTTGTACCAATGTATTCTTGCAATTGTCTCTCTGCTATTTTACCAAGACCCCAGGTCGACCTTGAAAGAGGGAGTGTATTGTATTGGTGGACTTATCCGGTCACCAAAACTCAAATAAATAAATAAATAAATAAATTTGCCAAATCTCTTTGTCATCTTTGTACTGCAACCGCCCCCCCCCCAAAAAAAAGCACTACAGATGCCCATAAAAGCTTCATAGCATCCGTTATAAGCAATGTTTTTGTCCATTACAACCAGAGAAAAATGCACTGGATTTGATATATTTGGTTTGGAAATTCAGTTTTTGTCCACTATAACCAATTGTCTGTTATAACAGTGTCCACTATAAGTGGAGTGCACTGTAATAACAAAAAAGAAGAAGAAGAAATAAGAAGTAACAACTGGCTACTTTGAAAGTTAATAACATTTTCTATCTGCTTTTTTACTGCTACTAGTTCTTTAACAGGACTCTTCTAAGCCAGACATTGTGTACTTTATGTACGTTGCTCAATTGTGAAAGTGTAACACAGCAAAATAGGAGAGACAAATGTCCCTCTAAGTGGTGCCCTTAATTCTTGCAGAATTCCTAAATCACCAGTTTCTCATTATTTGTTTTTGTTTAGTTCAGGCATACCAGATGTAAATCTGTCTGTAAAACAAACCTAGCACATAGAACATACCCGACTACTATTCACCATTGTGGAACTGACAAGAAGTGTTGATTCATGTGTCACCATATTTATTATGTCATTCAATTAATAATTATTAAAAATATAAAAGAGTTCAGTCTTCATTCAAACAAATGTGGGAACCATCAGAAATCAGACATAACAAACAACATATTGGGCCATACCTCTCAACTTTTTATCACCCAAATGTGTGACATGAATGATGTGTGACAAGAGGACAAAATGTGTGACACATCATCAAACATGACCTTACAAGATCAGAATACTGTGGAAATAGGTGCACTAATGTTAATAATGTTTACAGATAACCTACATAGATACACAGATACATAGATAGTGTTGGCATATAAGGGCCTATGGCCCACCCAGTCTGACCATTTGAGCTTGTAAGTTCAGTTTATGTTTTCATAGAAGTCTGTTGCCCCTTAACCCTGACCTCCAGAATTCCTTTATGTCTATCCCATGCATTCTTAAATCCTGTGATTGTTTCAGCCCCCACCACTTCCTCTGGCAGGGTGATCCACTTGTCCACCACCCATTCTGTGAAGAAATTCTTCCTCACGTTTCCTCTGAATCACCCTCCCTCCAACTTCATCCCATGCCCTCTAGATCTGGAACATTTTTTTTCACTTAAAAATAGTGTATTCCTTCACCCTGTTCCTCCCTGTAAAATACTTGTATGTCTCCATCATATCCCCTGTCTCCCTTCTCTCCTCCAGGGAGTACATGTTCAGTTCCTTCAACCTGTCCTCATAGGACATGTGACTCAATCCATGTACCATCTTTGTTGCCCTCCTCTGAACCTTCTCTACCCTGTCTATGTCCTTATATAGGTAAAGTCTCCAGAAATGTACACTGTACTTCAGGTGGGGCCTCACTAGTGTTTTGTATAGTGGAATTATGACCTCCCTTTTCCTGCTGGTGATGCCCCTGCCTATGCATCCCAGCATCCTATCTGCTTTACCTGCTGCCTTGTCACACTGTTTCCCCTACCTTGAGGTCATCAGAGATGATAACCCCAAGATCCCTTTCCTGCTTGGTGCATGCTATATCCTCACCCCCCAACTGATATATTATGCCAGGGTTTTTGTGCCCCATATGCATTATCTTGCACTTCTTTGCATTGAATTTCAACTGCCAAACCCCTGACCATTCTTCAAGTTTCTGCAGGTCCCTTCTCATTCTGTCTACACCCTCTGTTGTGTCTACTCTGTTACAGAGCTTTGTGTCATCAGCAAACAGTGAAATTCTGCCTTCTAGGTCCTGTGCAATGTCACTGATGAAGATGTTGAATAGGACTGGTCCCAGCACTGATCCCTGTGGTACCCCACTGCTCATTCTTCCTTCTGTGGAATGACAGCCATTTACCACCACCCTCTGTGTCCTGCCGCCCAGCCAGTTACCTACCCACCACACTACTGTCCTGCCCACACCCATATTCCCCAGTTTGTGTAATAGTCTTCTATGTGGCACAGTGTCAAAGGCCTTGCTGAAGTCCAGATAGGCCACGTCCACTGCCCTCCCCTGATTCACATCCCTAGTCACCCAGTCAAAAAATTCAATGAGGTTGGTCTGCCATGACCTCCCCCTGGTGAAACCATGCTGCTTTGGGTCCTGTAGTCCATTGACATCCTAGCATCTTATATTATTATATATTTATGCTTAAAAGTCTCAGTGCTCAGTATGGAATGTCACCTTCTCAATGTGGGACAGAGAGTTTCTGAAGGATAAAATGAGTGACATACCTCGTAATGTGTGACAGTTGAGAGTTATGTATTGGGCAGACAGTAAGAATGAGAGGAATGTTATTGTTTGTTTAGCAGGAAATCTATTGATTGTGGTCTAGTTTCTAATACTAGATATGTATTAATCAGTACCATAATAGCTTTTTGGTGACCCCAAAAGCTTTGTAGTACTTAATACTCTAAACCAGTAAGAATATTTGATTAGTAAAATAAAAGGGTTAGTCCTGGAATACAATTTGCAAGATTACAGGAACAGTCATTTCCATGCAGAACTGCCAGTATACTCAGGCTGGTATTAGATACTGTAATTTAGCAAACAGCAGCCAGGAAGAAGCTAAGCCTCAGGAAATTCAATGTTTCTCACTTTCTTCGAATTGAGTATATAACCAGGTACATATGTAGAGTACAATAGTTGTGCAAAGTACTATTCAATGTGTTAGATAGAAAACACTAAACAATGTGAATTCACTTGTCCTGTGATTTAGACAAAAAGGGATTAAAGAATTTATAAGATCAGTTTTTCTATTCTGTACCGGAAATGCTATATGTTTGTGTTTGCATCCAGAAAAAAAATATATGGATGGAAACAAACAGAATTCAAATGCATCATGTTGTTGAAATGGATTCTTGGACTATGTTCTCTTACTCTGGGACTCAACACAGAGTAAGATAACATTCATTTGCATTTTTTTTCCATAAAATTACATTCAGTTGTGTCAGTTTCCACATTGGAGAGTCTCATATCATTAAACAGGATTTGCTTAAGGACTTGATTTCTGCTCCCTGTTATGTTTAAAATAGGAGTGCTTGACAACTTTGTTTTTGTATTCCAAGTTGTCATCTGCACTGGTTGTCTTGATATATGATAAATATAATTATAAAATGGGTAGAAAGAATAATGGTGCCTGATTGTCCAAGAGTTTCTTTCAGCTGGTCCGTTATCCCAGCACAGTGGCCCAGCTGAAAGTAGCTCAATAAAAATATGTTTAAAAATACAATCAGCTTACTAAAATTGACCCATTTTATGATCACAATAAGGCACTCCAGAGAGTGCATTATAGTGAGCTAACAGCTCTTCTCGGGTGGTGAAAGCACTTAGCTTCTCCTCGTGCTTCAACCCACCAAGGTGGGCTGTTATCCCACCATAATGCAACTTTTGTCATGCCTGATTGCTTAAATAACTAAATCTTACCAGTATAATTTTCAAGACTGTTAGTTGCAGAATTAAATACTGTAAAACTATTTAATATCTCGTCTAGTTTATATCGCGGTCTTACTGTCATGTTCAGTAGTGTGCCAAATTACCATCGCGCTCTCTGACCAAGAACACTGCCTTTCCAACCACTCCATTAGTCCCATTTCGCTTTCCTCCTTTTTTTTCTCACCAGAGTGCCATATACAGTTAAACATCTTTATGAGAAACCAACCCCCAGGCCTATCCCCATTGCCCTGTGGTCCTATCCCCACCATACCACCCCCTCCATATGCAGGTGACCACGTGGTCCGGCTATGTTCAACCCCACAACCTGAGTCACCAGCCAGGCTTCTCCAGTCTGTTTCACCTTCCCCAACAACAATGTCATCTAAATCAGGAAATGCCCCTGACCTTCTCTCCCAGCCATCCATTTAACAAACCTCCTAGCCTTCACAGAAGAGCGGGGATCCGACCCTCAAACAAAAACCACTACACTGCTTCTGAGGCCCGACCCACCTTCTTATTAGGTCCAGAGCTGGCCATTACTCCCATTCCTTTGGTGTGTTCCTCTCGTGTAAGCTCACAGACAAATTTCCCAGTGACTGGTAACTGCATTTCTCTCTCTTTTTTTCTTTTATCTCAAATACAAAAAGCACCTGCAATTTTTATGTATGCCTGCAGTTCCCTTTGCCCAGCCACTTCATAAAGTGCTGGTATAATAATGTCACGCCTTAAAGGTACAGCACGATAATAGCGATATTTTTTTTACAGTAACGATTTCAAGTTCTACAGTAACATGTTAGAAAGTAATCATTTCATCAAGATTATGCCTGTGGAATGAGCAGCTTCACTTTGTGATCTGCAGTTTTTTGATTCCAACTGTGAATTTCTGCTTTAGACAAACAGAAAAAATATACAAAAAAGTTCTCAAAAACTATCTGAGCCACTGAATAGGAAGGGACTTGTGTGTTCCTCATCTGAGGAACATACACTGTTAAAATGGGGACAATCAATACATTTGTGCTCTCTACCCCAGATCCAGGAGTGAGACTACTAAAGGCAATGTTTGCAGACACGACTGGAGCTGTCTAACCTAAGACAGTTCTGAGGTAATGGAATTTGTCTCCAATATTAGCTCTTTCTGATGAAGCATCTGTCACAGAGATAAGGGATTCCTTTAAACAACTGGTGCAGTCTGTTCACAGACTTGTGTCCAAATAGACCAGATCTTGGGGTGTACTGATGTTGATGATGTGACAATTCTGACAGTTAGAAAGCCATGTAGGATGACTCACTAAATGACTTGGAGGGCTGAGACACTGGGTGCCTCATCTTCTTCCATGCCTGTGATCTGGGTTTGGGAACAGACGTGGGGTGCTTGGGGCCCAGCCTGGGAAGGCTGGCTTGAGCATCATTAGGAACACTCTCTTCCCTTGGGAGTGTATCTCCAACATTCATCTGCCACCTGGAGATGTCTGGGTGGCAGCCAGTGAGACCACACAGGGGGATGGATCCCACATGCAGGGCACCTGGAGCATCTCTTTGAAGTGGAGCTCACAAACTGTAACCATTACACATGATTGTGAGGTGGGCCATGATGAAAACAAGACAGAAAAAAAAAAACACAGGATAAAGGTCTGATACCTCACTGGCCCCACACCAGTGACTGGGTGCCCTGCACTCCTGCAGTTGAAGATAATGGAGGGAAGATTAGCACTGGAGAAGTTTAATGATGGGGCTGGAGGGACCAGTCACAGTTGGGGCTGACAGGGCACAAACAACGGGCATGTAAAAAAAAATAAGGCTACCACAATAGCAAACAAGATGAAAATCTTGGTTTTGGATGCCTTTAGCTCCAGAGATAGTATACTGTAGCTCACTAAAGCAAAGTGGAAAACATTGAAACAGCCTAGAGCTACAAAAATCAATAGTTTACAGATATCACGCTAGGCTGATTCTTTGTTTCTGTCAATGTTAGATCACATAAGGGATCAGTTTACCTGATGTTCACTTTTGTGCCAGTGAACCTGGTTCAGGAGTGGACTTGGGGAGCCAGAAATAATAGAAGTCAGATCTGGAGAGATTAGAACAAGCCAGCCTGGGGTGTGAGATGGCAGGCACCTGGTGACGCATGTGGCCCCTCACTGGTGACATGCAAAGCTGCCAAAATTTGCTTTATAAAAATATCTATGAATTTCAGCAAATTCATGAGGTGGAAGGATGCAATATTGTTATTCCCCAGGCAAATTGATCAAAGTCATGTGGCAAATCCTAAGGCAAACTGCATGCTACACCCCATCCTTCCACCCCAAAATGACAGAATCCATGATACCCCTTCCCACCAACAATGGACCCTCCTTCCCCCTCCCCACAGGTGAACTGCATGTTGCTCTGCTACAAAAAGTAATCTCTTCCCCAAAAGGTGTGACCCAAACACACTCCACCCACCTCCATCCACTCAATTCTCACTGTTTTTATTAAGCGCATCCAGTCCCCACTCAATCTCCCTCTGGTCCCATCACCCTCCTCTCCCCACCAATGCCCAGAAAATCAACTTGCCATAAGGAAAACATCCCCCACTGCAGAGGGTCTGCTCTATTCAGCGTCTGTCTCATAATGGTGCATATGAATGAATGGTGATGTCTTTGCTTGTGGTGAAACCTAGCTGCTTGAATTTTCACCATTCTGGTTTTACTAGGAGCAAAGATGTCACTACTCATTCATTCATGAGCTCATAAAGTTGGAGAAAGTGGAGGCAACCAAAACCTGCTGCATGGCCCAGAGCAAGAAGGCTAGGGCTAAGAAATCCAGCTGGTTGAGCAAGGAGGTTATGGAAAAGGTAAGGAGAAAAGAGATGCCTTTAGGAAGTACAAGAAAACAGGGAGAAGGGAGGACAGGGAGGAGTACTTGACAGAATCGAAGGAGGTGACAAGGGCAGTAAGGGGAGCAAAGGCATCTACAGAACTCAGGCTTGCACAAGGCATTAAGAAGGGGGAGAAGGACTTCTTTAGGTACATCAGGGAGATAAGGAGCTATAAGGACCACATAGTAAGGATTATGAATGAGGGGAGTTGGGTGGAAGCAGGGTGTGATAAGGTAGAAGCACTGAATGAGTACTTCTGCTCAGTATTTACTAAAGAGAAGAGGGTGGTGACACCCAAGGGGGGAGAAATGGCAAAAACAGGGGGAAGGGGGTGACAGATGGGGAAATCATGGAGGGCAGAGTTTGGGAGGGTTTGAAGGCACTGAGGGTGGATAAGGCGCCAGACTCAGATGGCATCCACCCCAGGGTATTGAAGGAGCTGGCAGAGGTCCTTGCAGGACCTTTGGCAAACCTATTTAATGCCTCACTACATTTGGGACTGGAGGATGGCTCATGTGGTGCCCCTCCACAAGAATGGCCCCAAGGATGAACCGGGAAACTACAGACCAGTGAGCCTCACATCCATCATGGGTAAGCTAATGGAGACTATCCTGAAGGAAATGCTAGTGACTCTCCTAGAATCCAAAGGACTACAGGACAGCAGACAGCATGGCTTCATATGGGGCAGATCCTGCCAAACCAACCTGGTGGAGTTGTATGACTGGGTAACTAGGCAACTGGACAGGGCCATGCAGTGGATGTCCTGTATCTGGACTTCAGTAAGGCATTCGACTCGGTACCGCATGGAAGGCTGGGACGTAAGTTAGTAGGCACAGGGGGCAGGTGCAAAGCTGGTGAGATGGGTAGGGAACTGGCTTCAGGGAAAGCAACAGAGGGTGGTGGTGGTGGGGAGCTCTCACACCCAAGGGTAGTGATGAGCGGTGTTCCACAGGGTGCGGTGTTGGGACCAGTGTTGTTTGGAATATTCATTGCAGACATATCATTGGACATCATGATCAAGATCAGTCTGCTGATGAAACCAAGGTAGGAGCAGTGGTGGATGACCTAGGGGGGATGGCAGGGATTACAGGATGATCTGGCAAAGCTTGAAACCTGGTCAGACACCTGGCAACTGGGGTTTAATGCCAAAAAGTGCAAGGTGCTGCATTTTGGGATGAAGAACCCAAGGAGGAATTACCAGCTGGGGGGCGTGCAGCTAGCCCAGACAGAGGAGGAGAAGGATCTGGGGGTGCTTATTACAGGGTCAATGAACAACTCAGCACAATGTAGGAAGGCAGCTGCAAAGGCCAACAAAATGCTGGGTTGTACTGCAAGGGGTATATCCTCGGGGAGGGAGGAGGTGATTCTGCCACTGTATAGGTCATTAGTTAGACCACACCTGGAGTACTGCGTGCAGTACTGCTGCCTGTATCTGAAGAGGGACATTAAGTTACTGGAGGGAGTGCAGCGCAGGGCGACAAAGATGATCAAGTGGCTGGGGGACTTACCATACGAGAGGAGGCTGAGGGAGTTGAACATGTACTTACTGGAGGAGAGGAAGGACAGGGGGGACACGATTGAAACCTTTAAGTACATGAAAGGAATAAACAAGACAGGTACAGACCGGCTGTTCAAAGTAAGGGACGGGAGGGACACCAGGGGCCATGATATGATACTGGAGGGAGGAAGGTTCAGGAGGGAGATGAGGAGGCACGTTTTTACAGAGAGGTTGGTGGCTGGGTGGAATGCGTTACGTGCAGAAATGGTATCCAGTAGAACAGTGGACTGCTACAAAAGGGGATGGGACAGGACAAGGGGCATCAGTGAAGGGGAATGGTGGAAGGAAGGGGCAGCTGCAGAATAAGGGGTGCTAGTTGCACATTCAAGCAAACTTGTTAGACCTCTAGGCCTTTATCTGCTGGCAAATTTCGTATGTTCGTATTCCCACCATTACAAGAAAGACACTGAACAGAGCAGATGCTCTACATCAGGGGACCATTTTCTTTATTTACAGGTTGAATTAGTGGATGCAGATAGAGGGAGGAGGGTGGTGAGACCAGAGGGTGGTTGAGTGGCAGACTCAGTGTGCTTAATAAGGACAGTGGACCTCAAGTTTGGGAGGTAGGTGGAGTATGTTGGTGCACAGATGGGGGAAGGAAGTACTTTGTGGAGCAGAATAGCATGCAATTCACCAGTGCAGGGGGGTAGGAGGGATGAGGGTGTTTTTGGTGGGAGTGGTGTATCATGGTTTCTATATTTTTTGGATGGAGGAAGGGGGTGGTTTTGCAGCACAGTGGGTGGATGTGGTTTATTAAAATTTTCAATGAAAGAATCCACCAGCGAAATTGATGTGTCTGCAAGAGAGTTTGCAAATTTCACAAATTGCTAATTTTCATGGGTTTGGACCAGTTTTGCTGGTGAATTAAAAATGTGCAACATCTCTACCCCTCATTAGGGGTAAAGGAGCCTGTTGCCTTTCAAGGGGTGATTCATGTAACCAGAGTGCTCTGTGTCCACTGAGATCAACAGTAGGTTTGCATGTCGAGATTGGTGAGAGGTAAGGAGAAAAAACTGGGGAGGAAAAAACCTTTTGCCATGTAAACGAGGACCATGGTCTGAACAGGGTATATCCCTGATCAACAAGAAGCTGACTGGGATAAGATGTAAAAAAAATGTCCTAGTACAGAATTTCTGTGAGGCTCCTCTCAACTACCTGAGTGATAAACACCTGTTGCTGGGGCATACAGAATCCTTCTCAAACACCTGAAACAGCAGTGGGTTTCTTCTATAAAAAACACAACAAATATCTATCTTGATGTGCCCCCCATGACCCAAGCTTGGAGAAAAAAACATTGCTGGTTTCTAAATTAGAGATTGTGTTAATGGGTGGAAAATTGTCCATTCAGTATCATGCAGATGCAAGATAATGATTCAAGACAAAAGTTATTTTTATTTTGATACTGACCAGTTAAACAGTTCTATAGACAATAGACACTTGTGGAGTGGGAACAGAAGAGCAAGGTACACCCTAGGTAGGGAGGAAATTAAAGTAACAGAACAGGAGAGGAATCTGGGGATCATAGTCTCCTCAAATGTTAAGGTAGGAATCCAATGTAGCAGGAAAGTAGGAAAAGCCAATAGAATGTCGGCATGCATAGGCAGGGGCATCACTAACAGAAAGAGGGAGGTAATAATGCCTCTTTACAAAGCCATGGTGAGGCCAAACCTGGAGTATGGGGTTCAGTTCTGCAGGCCACATCTCCACAGGAATACAGATGCACTGGAGAGGGTTCAGAGACGGGTAACCAAGATGATGCAGGGTATGCAGGGAAAATCATGTGAGCAGAGGTGTAAGGAGCTGGATCTGTACACACTGGAGACAAAGAGGGAAAGGGGAGACATGCTTGAAACTTTTAAATATGTTAAGGGGCTCAATAAAGTGGGAGAAGAGGGTTTTCTTAAGAGGAAATGGAGTCACAACTAGAGGGCACAGCCTCAGACTCCAAGGAAAAAGATACAGGGGCAATGTGAGAGGGCATTTCTTCATGGAGAGGGTGGTGGAGCACAGGAACAGACTACCAGATGGAGCAGTAGGGACTAAATCAGTAGAAGAATTCAAGAGGGCATGGGACAAATATATGGGGCTGAGTAACGGGGGGAGGGCGGGGCTGGCAGTGAGGGGGAGGTGTAGGGGGGAAAAAGGGCAGACTAGATGGGCCAGTATGGTCCTTTTCTGCTGTCAAGCTTCTATGATTCTATGACTCACAAAAATGGAATCAGCCATTTAAACTAAGCTTTCAGAAGCATCTCAAAATATACAGTATCTGATATTTTGTGCTGGCAATGGCAGAGACCTGATGTAAGCTATGAGTTTTCCATGGACTGATGTAGGCATTAGTGAATAGATGTAATTATGAAGGTATCTGGCCTTTAGTGATTTCCAGATACGTGATTATGAATATTTTTTTTTCCTTGTCTGTTTTCATAGAAATTCCTTAAAAAAGTTTTAACCTTAGGGGAACAGCCAATACCTAAACACTTTTTGGGGCATTATTATATGTACTGGACTCTAGTTTATGGACTTTTTAATTTAATTAATGCACTATAATTGAGCTTATTTATTTATGACACCTCCTTAGATTAATACTGTACTACTATACTATAGTTAGATGGATGACTCTATTGAGATAATAATTTAATATATTCTTTTTTTAAATTTCTGGGCCTCTAGGAATAATTATTAATCCAGCTAAATTTTATAATTCGTAACCTGTAGTGGTAAAATTATTATTTAATTTCCCTGAAACTATTCAGTCAAATTTAATGTAACAATATTTGTAATGAGATTGAAGAAAATAGTTCTTGTTGACCTCTTTTTTGAGAATTTTTTATGCACACTTCTCCACCAACCCTCTTCTGCCGTCCTCAGCCCTGCCACCCACACTCCGTGGGACTTACTTTGGCTGTAAGTCCCCTATGGATTGATCCCTTTTGTGAACCTGGGAAGGGAGGTCTGTCCTCCCCTGCCAGTATTCATATCCAGATGAGTCAGGGGCCCAGTCAGTGGTGCATAACCAGAGGCAAGCGAAGGGTTCATCCTGCCAACAAGGCTTTCTTTCTCTCATTTCTCTCCTGACTCTGTCCACCTCCCCAGTGTTGTTCTATCAGATGTGCCCTCACAGTCATAACTTGCTGAAATGTCATGAGGTCCCTTTCTGCATCATACTCAGTCCTGATTTAGGAACTGGATGATACTTTTTTCTATTTATCCTGCTATCAGTCTAATGTAAGGAATTGCAGTTAAACTAATAGATCATGTCCACTTTTTTATAATGTGAAATGCAGTTACTGTGATACTTATATGATGTTATTCGTTAAGAATTAATTGTGTTATGTAATGGCTTACTCCTTCAGGTAAATGTAAAAATAACAAAGACTAAGGAAAAGGGGAAAAAAGAAGATGGACGAAAATGGTATGTTACTGTTCTATTAGAAATTCAGTGTAAACTGTGTTGTATATTGAACACATTTTCCTCAAATAAAAATAATTAAAACAAAAAAGGTGCAACCTCACAATCTGATAGCATACCCATGAGGGACAGGCAAGCTCCCTTGCCAATCACAGGAGTCACTAGAGCAGTGGAATCTGACAACCTCCCTTCCTTGATAGGAGCGGTGCCACATGACAGTGCTTCCAAACCATCGGGGCCCCCAACCAGTTAGCCAAGCTTGATTTTGAACCCAGGTAACCTGCATGGAAGTGTGCACACTACCCAATGGGATATCTGGTGGCCTTCCTACTAACCTCTTGACCTCATCCATGTTTACAGTATAGTTTACATTAAGGTTATTGTACAACCAATTAACATCCTAGTAACATCTGAGCTGTTTAAGCTCTGTGTAGGAACAAGCCCTTAATCAGTTATAGATGATTGTTAGCTGGTTTCTGCTGAGTTCGGAGTTGTAAATGAGCTGTCTGAATATACACTTTCATTTGAAAACAACATTCCGCAACTGTGAGGAAGTAAACAAATGAACGAGTTGGCAACTAATCACAATCACAGAGAATAGTTTGCAAACTAACTGCACAATAAATAGGCTAAATTTGAACAGTACTGCAGGGTTTAATAGAGATGTTTGAAATGAATAAAAATCTGTTTTTTTAATTGTGATGTCTAAATATTGTTATTTACTTTCATTCCAGAGGCTGAACTTCAGCATTTGCTATGACCTAACTTGCTTTTTATTCATCAATATTATGAAAATTATATAAAATATATGTTTTAAAAAAGAAAACCATAAATTTGTGTTAACGGATTAGTGTTAGGGCAGCCCAATGTCACATGCTGCAGTGCAGTCCCTGGCTTCATAAGCATGGTTATGAAGTCTGTGTTAGGTAACAGAGCTCAAGTGTGCTGCAGCTGGCAGCATGGCTTGGCCCAGGAGAAGGTGGCACTGCCATCTGGTACAGCAGTAACACTGTGATAGATCAGGGAGTTTTTTTTTTCCTTCACAGAGGCACGCTTCATGCCCCAATAGGTATGAGATGGAATATTCATGGCATCAGTGAGCTGTGCAGGAAGGATGTGCCGTAGAAAACAAAGTTGAAAAAACAAATCCAGGAGAAGATGGCAGCGAAAGAGAGCACAGGGCACTCTAAGGTCCTGCACTGATCCTAACATGGCTCAGGTGAGTGGTTGTCAAGGCTGATAGGTCACCTACAAAGGGAATAGAGGAGCCTCGAATACAGAAGAAGGATAAACACAGGATACGAAAAAGAGTAGCGACTCCACAATGGCACACTGACTTGGGTTACTGGGCAGACAGGCCATGGAAGAGCAAACACTGTTCTTATTCTTGATATTAAGCAGCCTTTGTTTTGTTTGCTGCTTCACTGGTCAGACAAACTAGATGGGATCAGTGCACTTTTAAATGTCTAGGGCAACATTTCACAACATAGCTTTAGTCTTCAGTTTTTCTGTTCTGACCTCTTAATAGCCCAAAGCACTTCTGCATTATTCCTTTTCACCTGTCTGTCAACACCTGTTTGATAAAGAGTTGAGCAAGTTTTTAATGGACACACAATGATTTATCCTAAATTCCTGAAATCCCTTATGACTTGAAGACATACAAAGGCCTTTTCTATAGTATCCATATGAAGAAGTGACTGTAGTCATTCACTCCTTTTGCCAACTCTTGTGTTAGGTTGCTTTTGGCTTCATGATTGCCTTTCACTTCATGGACAGAATAATAAAGGGGCCCAACCTCAAGAAAATGTCACAAATGTGTTAGCACCAAAGCACTATGAGGAACAAGGCAGAGGGTACCATTTTAGTGATTTTGTTTTGTGGGCTACCTTACTGTAAAATATTTCATATCTCAAAAGGTTCTGTAGAAATTATTAAAAAATTATCTTTGAATACTCATGTGTTTGAAATATGTTGCTTTAAAGAAGAGGTGGAAACCTAAGACTGTAAATTGAGAACTAGTTAGCCAATTTCATTTATAAAATGTAAATAGCATGCTATTGTCTTTACCAAATTTGAATAATGAAGTTTGTGCTTGTGTAAACAGAAATAATTTTGATGATAAAGACTGAAGCTCTACGTGTAATGATGACAATGGTACGGTGCAGGTGTTTTGACTTTGTACTGCCAGTGAACCTCATTATTGGTCTGGAGGTGCCAACTCTTCATAATGGAAGGATTTTTCATTCTCCATTCTCATTTAGTCAGGACTTCTTTGAGCAGGCTGCAATATTTTCTCTTGAAAAGACTACTAAGTGTGCCACTTGTTATGTGTGTGGTGTTATAGTGATGAGTTGAGTCAACTTTTTTATTACAAGGAGAAAATGGCATTTCTATGTATGTCTCTATGTAACTAAAACTCAGCTCTGAAATAAAAAATATCAAAGCAGTGGCCAAACATAAATGTTTCTGTGGGCCTGTCATTTAACCATCTCCATGCTCACAGTATATTATGTGTGAGTAAGGTAGCATCTGTGCAATTTAATATCTATTTTACAATGCAGCTTCAAATAATGTGTGTACCTGCTACTCCTTCCTATAACAAATACTCTTTATTTTTCACCTGAGGTACTGTACATTCACAAATATGAAGGACATACGCTATCTTATGATACAGTTACTATACCAAACAACAACCAAACAACCAGGTTCACCAAGGTGACAACATACAGAACTATCAGTTCTTTCAGCACAGACACATGCTCAGGTAGTTTACTTGCAAATTCACCACAAGCATGAACAATGCAGGCCACAGCTTCTCACAGAAATAATGTCAGTTCATTCCCCTCCAACTTGAACAAAAATCTCCTCCCTACAGCAAACACAGTTCATTGTAGTTCCTTATCAGCTGATCTTTGTAACAATTATTTATTTATTATTATTTAGTTATACAGGGGCTAGCATATTAAGATAGGGACATTTAACTGTAAAGTTTTAGGACAGGTCCTTTGAGGACTGGTTACAGCAGCAGAGCCATTACAATTCATTTACAAATGTCTGCACTGAAAATGTGAGAACATTTAACTAGATGGAAATGAAATATAACATAAATCATCTTACCCGGTTAACAAAAGCTAAATAAATAAACATCTTCTCCCGGGTCATGCCTAAAAATAGTCATTTTATGGCTAGTGCACTTACTCGGTTAACAAAAGCTGAATAAAATTAGTACATACTGTATTTGAAAGATACAGTGATGATTATCAACAAAGGTACATAGAGAAAGGGGGTATCCAGTAGATTATCCATTGTCAGGTAAATATGCAAAGCTGTAGTTTATGGGTAAGTGGGTAGTTGGAGAAGTAATTATTATGGGAAAAAATAATTAACATGGGAGCAGAGGGAGCTGTAGGCTTCTGTGCTGTATTTAGGCTGTAGTGGGGTGAGAGGGAGAGAAAGAGTGACTAGAGATGGCTGCACTCCTGGGGAATCTATTGTAGGAGCTGGGGTTGGGTGGGTTGGAAGCTGCTGCAGCTGCATTATAGGCTGCTCGGGGGTGCAGGAGTATGCCTAAACTGGTAGACTGAAGGTGCCATAAAAGGGTAGGGGGTTATTGAAAAAAGGAGAGAGAGAGTGTGTGT
Organism: Neoceratodus forsteri; assembly: GCA_016271365.2. Taxonomy (NCBI): domain Eukaryota; kingdom Metazoa; phylum Chordata; order Ceratodontiformes; family Ceratodontidae; genus Neoceratodus; species Neoceratodus forsteri. The sequence continues at coordinate 875,524,123 of CM028131.1, read as the reverse complement.
GTGTGTGTGTGTGTGTGTGTGTGTGTGTGTGTGTGTGTCACAGAATTTGGGCTGTAAAAAATTGCTCACCAGCAATTATATAAAATAAAAGATGAGGATGTGTGCATATGAAAAATTTAATGCACATCCTCATCATCATCAACAGACATTTATTGGATAGCAAATTGACAATAATATTCTCATTTTCAATTGCGTCCAACATAAAAACAAGACAACATATTACAACAATCAGTTACATAATAAAAAATGTTATTAACTTCTCGTAAAATGTTCGATACATTCATTTAGCCAAATTGGTTACAATGTTTATAAGACAAACTTGCTAATGATGTTCTGAAATGAGACAAGGGTAATAGTACATGTACATCAAGTTGTTTTTGTATCATAGCCCTCGTTGTGGGATGCTTTGATAAGCCCCTCTAGCATCACCCTCGGGATTTATGTAGCATCCCACACCTCAGGTGTGCATTGTATTCTCATATCGCACACTTCCCTATCTTTTATTCTGTATATTTCTACAACAGGTGTAGAGAGAAATCCCCACAGAATAAACATTCTGTTGTGGGGCACACTGCAAGATATGATATCCTGCATTTTGGAGTATATCACAGTTGATGTCTAACAAAGCTGGAGATATCTCAGTGTAATACTAAACAAATCAGAGAGCAACATTCACAATGCTGATATCACAAAAGCCTTGAGCCATGCTGAAGACAGTAGCTGAAATCAAAGAGAATCAGTTAAAGGATGCCTAAACCATTTTTTTTTATAATTTTTATTTATTTTCTAAATTATTCCATAGACTTGTAAAGGAGAAGCTGTTGTTTATATTTACACTGAAACTGCATTTATTAAAGTAGGATACATGCAGTTTCATAGAATTAGAAAACTGCAAACAAAGCCTCTTCTGATTCAAAAATTCTGCTCTCAGAATTCTAAGTCCAGACATTCTTGGAATACTGGGAGTAAACAGCTATGCTTCAGATACTGCTTTATGATTTAAACAAGACTGCCTTACACTGTTGGACTTGCTGCTGTGTGGTCTGTGCTAGGACAGGTGCCCAGTTGTCAGAGGGGGTCCAGCGACAGACCAAGCAGCAGACTGCACTCCATTGGGGTGGGGTGCATTTCACCTACAAAGCTCTGAGCCACCCACAGGTGCAAGAACTATCATGTGAGTGGTCTGAGTGGCACTCGGGGGAGAAAAAACTATTAGTTTAATTTACTAACCACAACCTGAAAATGTACTTAAGCATTATATTGAGGAGGGGAGTTAATTATGGGGCTTTAGTTTGTCAATCTATAGGCTATGTAGGAAAATTGTAACAGTGTCAGTAAGGGTATGGCCTTCATATCAATGAAGGGTCAAACCCACTGCAAACAACATGATTTAGTGAGAAGACATAATCAGTTTACCAATAAGAGAAGGTTGGCAACAAGACAATTTGTCAGTATGTATAATACTTTTGAGGCAACTAACTCTGGGGTAAAATACTTAATGTGTGCTATTCTTTTAGGCCAAAGTGAAGATATTGGATTTAATCTGGGGCCTAGAAATATCATGGGAATTACAATTACCCATGAAAATGTGAGAAGTCTGGTGCATAAACTAGATGAGTATAGGGTGTGGGCAGCTGAAGCAAAGCAAGATATACTGGCAATTTCTGAGACCTGGCTACATCAGGGAGTTACCAGTGAAGAACTACAATTAGTAGGGTATAGTTTACAATGAACAGATAAGAGTAAAAAAGGGAGGAGGGGTGATGTTGTATATAAAGGACAGCCTGGGACTTTATCAAACAATTTCAACAGGGAATGTCGAGGGAACTGATTGCTTGATGATAGCATTTTTAAAAATTAATCTAGTGGTAGATGTTTTTTATGCCCCTCCTAAAACTAAAACAAAACATTTGGACACTTTAGCTGATATATGAATAGAGAAAATAAGAGACCGATGTATAATATTAACTGGGGATTTTAATGGCAATTGGCGACAAACAAGAGACAATAAGTTATAAACCAATTTTGAAGCCTTAGGCCTAGAACAAATAATTCATAATCCAACAAGAACTCTAAATAATAGAACACAAGGCTTAATGTTGGATCGTTTATTTATTTCCCAGGACTTAAAAAAGAAGGTTGGAAATATCCTACCACTGAATTTAGGGGATCATAACCCATACAATGTAACTTAACTTTGCAAAATCCTTTGAAAAAACACAGAAATGATTACAAGGTTAGAGATTTAAAAAAAATCAGCAGAGAATCTTTTAGAAATTGACTTTATATTTTTGATTCCAGATCTCAGTTTAGTTGTTCTGGAGTTTACGGATTCACTGATAGCAATAATCCAAAAACATGCCCCACAGGTACTCAGGAAAGACAGGAAAAATGAGGCACCATGACAAACGGATAAAATAAAAACACTATTAAGACTAAGAAACAGAGTATGGAAAAAAGCTAAACAAGCTAAAACAGCTGAAGACTGGAATAGATTCAAATCCTGGAGAAATAAATGTGAAGGTGAGATAAATGTAGCAAAAAAGTGGTACCGCCAAAATAATTTAAACAAAGCACTGAATTCCAAAAATATTTGGAAATGTATTATGGAATTAAGAAACCCAACCAAAACTATAAATGCAGTTAATTTATTAAAAGGGGATATATTAATGGAAGGCCCAAAAGAAGTGGTTAATTTATTTAATTCTTATTTTCAAGAATTACCTGATTTAAAAAATGTCTAGATCAAATTTAAAAGAATCTGACATTTCAACATCAAAAATAATAGAAGAAAGAAACAAAACAAAGGTTACAGCCCCATCCTATGGGAAATCTGTAGGTTTCAGGTTTAAGAGGATTGAAATAAAAGAAGTAGAAAAAAAACTAAAAGGGCTGAATGTATCCAAAGGTGGAGGTATGGATGGCCTAGAAGCAAGGTTTTTAAAGATAGAACAGACATACTTGCCTCAATGATAACTTGTCTCTTCAACTGGAACCTCTGAAGCTCAATGGTACTAGCTATTTGGAAGATGGGAAAAATCATTCCCATCTTCAAGGGGGGGATACTACTACCCCTTCAAATTATAGACCAATAACCAGGGCCACTGGGAAATTGCAGAATTTTTTAACAGATTTTGCGGGGAATTTGCTGAACTTTTTTCTCCCAAATTTTGCAGGGATTTTGTGGGACTTTGCATGTATTTTGCGGTGATTTTGCGGGCTGCTGTGCACACATTTTCCTTTGTGAGGTACAAGTCTGGTGTTTTCAATTTCAGTTGTGTTGTGATGCATATCAAAGTCAGCCATCAGAAAGATTTAGGTTTTTGTAAAAAAATAAACAAAAAAAAACACACACAAGAACAAAAGTTACAAGTTTTTATTGAAACACCCACAACTGATCAAAAACAATATACATTACAATAGTAGCATCATTGTCAAAGCAGTACCACCACCACCACCTCTAATAATTCAAACAATAAACATTAGTATTCTACAGTAAAAGTATAGTACCACCACCACCACCACCCCAGATCGTCAAGAAAGGATTGTTACATTATAGAATGAGTAGCACTAATGGCTATCCAGCAAAGATCTTTAAAATTTCTTATTGTACTTCAACATAAGGAGTAGTCTAGTGTTGTCATCTGTCAAACTTCACCGATTGTCTTTTAAAAGGTCTGTGTACAGTGAAAAAGTCCGTTCAACGTCTGCTGTGCTTACGGGAAGCCTGATATATCTTTTTGCCACAGCAGCAAGATGTGGAAGTGTATCCCCTTTGTGCTTCTCACCACTCAGCAATATTAAAATCATCACTGGGTACTGACTGGGCGAAAGTTCTGTACCCATGCCATTCAAAGTTTGAAACACCAGCCAGAGATGGTAGCTCCTGGGTGTGTTTTATTTTTTCCTTGTCCAATGTTGGCAGCTGCTTTGGGTCAAAGATTCGGGCAGCTTTGAATGTGCCGACTGAGGGATGAGATTTTAAAATTTTGTCCAGTTTCTCACTGCTGTCCAACACAACCTTCTGAAAAAGGTTCACACAATTTTGATTTTCAGGTAACTGACAACGGGACAACATTTCTACCATATTTGGTCTGTATTCAGTTTCCCCCTGTGGTGGCACAGAAGTCCAAAAACATATGCACATTTTGCACCCTTCCAAATATGGAGTGTCCCTGTGGCTGGCTGCTTGACTGCAATTGTAGAATAAGGTTAACAAGTTCAGATGAGTATTCCACAACAACAGTGGCTTGTGTTACCAGCCCTGCTGCTTTGTCTTTCAATAAGCACTTCAGGCACTTCAAGGTTGCTGCATCAGATTGTAGCATTTCAACAAATTCTGTTAACACAGGCAAATAGTCTGCCAAATACTGAACAGCATTAACCTAGGAGCACCATTGAGTTACCACTGCATATACTGGCATCTTGGGTACAATGCCCTGCTTGGATTCCATGAATGCAAAGTACTGATGCCTACACATTGGGCTGTGGCAAAATATTTTTTTAACAAGGGAAACAGCAGTGTTTAAGTCATCCAGTGTGTCAGCCCAGACTTCCAAGACCAAATAGAGGTGGTGGGCAATGCAAGTGACATGCACTGCATTTAGTAGGACATAGGACAGCACAGTTTCAAAAGCCTTGTGCATATAACTTGCACAGTCCGTGACAATGGCAAAAACTTTATTGAAGTTCACCCCATTGGTGTTTAGCACTTTTAGTAGAGCTTGGGATACTGTGGTGTTGTTCACATGATGCAAAAACTCAACACCAATTAGGAGTGGCTGCTCCTCAACATTAAGCAATGATTGGGCCAAAATAGCCAACATGCTACACCCACAGGCATCTGTTGTCTCATTCAGAAAAATGAAGACATCTTGATCCTCTACTGCCTCTTTCAAGGACTGCTCATGATCAGACCGAAGTTCCTGGAGGTACGTGCTCCGAAGCTGTGCTGGTCCCAGAAGACTACCACCTTGTTTTGTGTGCTTCTTTAAGAACTCTTGAAAGCCAGAAGCCTTCTCCAGTGGTATGTCTGCACGGGTCAAACAGCGGATGAAGTCCAGAACAAATTCCTTCCGTTCAATGGAAGATTCCGTTGCTCGACTGAAACACGAAGTCAGCGACTATTGTCGTAGAGGTGTGCCGAAAAAAAAAAAAAAAGATATAATATGTTACAGGGAAAAATAAACTGTGCCTGGAAAACAAAACAAAAGCAAACAAGATTTAATATTTTACAGGGCAAAAACAAACTGTAGGTCAACCCAGTGTCATGGAGAGCTGAGGAGCTGTGAGCTTTACCCCCTGCCAAACTGGCAACCTGCTTGAGAACAACATCAGATCAGCAGGGAGGGGAGAGGATCGAGTGTCCAATTGGTTGATTTCCTCTCCTGTAGTGGGGTTGGGAATCTGCTGTCTTGCTCTTAGAGGCCAGGTGGTAGTTTGGAACTCTAGCAGCAAGGAAGGGGGATGCAGGAACAAGGCACATGTGCACGGGGGGGATTGGGTTCCACGGTGCCAGAGAGAGAGATGAGATGGACTTGGGAGGCAGGGACAGAGCAGATACCAGTCACCCAAGGGGAAAAACAAACTGATTATGTAAAAAATAAAATAACTGCAAACATCTGTGTGACTAGTACTTACTTTGTATGTTTTTCTTTGCAGCTTCTTTTCTTTCTAGATGTTTCTATGACTTCATGTGCATGTTAACTGTATTCTTCCATATGAAGTCAAGTGTGTGGGTACAAGCATGACAAAACAGCAATCCTCCATCCTCATAAAGATCCTCTGGATATAACGTAACCCGATCCTGGGTGCACACAAGATACGAGACATGACGGTCCTTGGCCTCTTTGCGAGAAAGACGGAAGCATTTTGGTGGTGGTGTAGACATGGTGTAATTTAACTAAACCAAAAAAATAATTAAGACTTCAATGAGAGCATCGGTCCATAGAGAGCTTTCCTTGGGATGCTTGATCCTGCAGTATCACACCACTGATTTGGAAAAAAACTGTTCTCTGCCACTCTGGTTGCCAACCCCATCCTGCACCCTCACCAGAGGCCAGAACTATTTTTTTCACCATGACTGCAAGTCTGCCAGGCCCACCCTTCCCCTCCAACTCTGAGGAATCACAGCAGTGAGTCAAGGACACACCACAGGAGTAGCGACGGACACTGGCGACTGCCAGACATGATGGAAAAAAATTGTTCTGTGCCACTCTGGTCACCTGCCCCAACCTGCACCCTCACCAGAGGCCAGAACAATTTTTTTTACCATGACTGCCAGTCCGCCAGGCCCACCCTTCCCCTCCAACTCTGAGGAACCACAGCAGCGAGTCAAGGACACACCACAGGAGCGAGCAACGGATGCTGTCAACTGCTAGACATGATGGAAAAAAATTGTTATCTGCCACTCTGGTTGTCCGCCCCACCCTGCACCCTCACCAGAGGCCAGAACAATTTTTTTCACCATGACTGCCAGTCCGCAAGCTTTTTTTACAGCCCCATACATATAAATAAAAAAACAAATTACCATAGCTGGCCCCTGCTAGACTCCCTCCCTGCCTCCCAATATGCCACCTTCAAGTCATCAAGGAAACATTTGCATAAAAACGTAACTGTTTGGCATATGCTGACTACTGCAAAACCAAGAGTGGGAACAATCCTTATCCTCACTAAGTAACATTTAATAACACTGAGCCACCATAAACATGTAAATATGCCCACACCACCCCCTTCCCATGACATGACATGAGGCCACACATTTTGGTCCCTATAGGATCAAGGACAGAGGTCCTCTTGACCTTCTCCCAGAAAAAACAAGCATTCAGATTCACTTGGGAGAATTATGCAAATGGCATAAAAACTTACCTGGTTGGCACAAAAGAAAGAGTGATTCAGCTCTTTTTGGGGTAAATTGATAGTTGCAGCAGTGATCCACTGCTTCTTCTCCTCATCCTCTGCAGCACTCTGACTCTCACTGCAATGGTCACTCTTCTTTAGCTCATCTTCAGCAGCTCCCGGTGATGCACTGATGCAATGCCTTCAGCTCCTACTCTTGCTTAGTAGCCCCCCTCACCTGTCCATGCATATTTACCTCAGTTTGATGGACCTGAGGGGGGCATGAGCTAAAGAAAAACAGTGGGGACTTTTAAAAAAATAACAGCCTGGCATGATTGACCCCCAACTAGTATGACGCGCTGCGATGTCACTAGCACATCACATGCCAGGACAACAAAGCAGGCAAAGAGATTGGGCCGGAGAGGAGTCTGTGTAAGAAGACAAAGAGATTGGGCCAGAGAGGAGTCAAGATGGAGTGAGATTCAGCTGGGACATCTGGGGAGTCTGTGGGGAGTCGGGGACACAACATCACATCAGGAGGGATACAATGGGTAGCAGCTTCTGGCAAGTAAATGAGTTTCTTTTGTGGGGAGCGGGAGCTTGCATTGGGCTGTTGGGCACAGTTTGTGGGGAAGCAGAGAACTGAACTGCTCAGACTTTGTTAAAATGTGTGGAAACGTGATTTTTTGCAGGGGAGTCTGAAAATCGCACTTTTCGCTAAATAATCTTGGCCATGATTTTCTAGTGGCCCTGCCAATAACCCTGCTTTTCATCTTGTCAAAGGTGCTGAAAAACAGGTACATTACCAGCTTGGCCAGTACTTTGAACAGAATGGGATATTAACAGAGTATCAATATGGGTTCCGAGAGGGAAGGTCCACAAGCACCACCTTGAAAGACTTTAATAATCTGGTTGCAGCATCATTAAACCAAGGAAAAAGCACTGGAGCAGTGTTCATGGACCTCAGCAAAGCCTTTGATTTGGTGCAGCACAGGGGCCTGTTGGACAGACTTGCTGATATTGGGGTACCACGGGAATCCCTACTAGGTTTAAGCTCTACTTAGCAGAATGCAGGTAATGTGTCTCATGTGGTGCTGCTGTCTCAGGCCTGGTGGAAATAAACAGAGGGGTCCGACAGGGCTCGATACAGTAGTAGGCCCATTATTGTTCAATATTTAGGTTAATAATCCGACAACACAAATAAAATGTAGTGAGATTAGACTCTATGCAGATGACACCGTACTGGTCACATATGCTAGCAATCCCAAGAGCCTGAGACAGCAGCTCCAGACAGACTTGACCAACTTGGAAAAATGGATGGGAGAATCAGGACTGCTCCTCAATGCAAAAAAAAAAAAAAAAAAACAAGCAGTGCATTATGTTCCCAGTAGGCCAAATAAAGAAAAATAATCCTGAGATACAGCTTAGACTCGTGGATGGTACCCTGGTGTAGAATGTATCAAATTATAGATATTTAGGGGTCCAGGTGGATTCAAGGTTAACTTACATTGAACATATCTTATTGCAAACTTAAAAACTGAACCAAAGGTTAGGGACACTGAGAAGGATATTTAGGTCTCTCTCTGGAAAAATTAGAGAAAAGTTAGTGAAGCATTTATTGATTCCAGTCATAGAATATGGCTTCCCACTATATAGGAATTCTAACCAGACCTTGCTAAATAAATTAAATCAATTGTATTATAGAATGGGGAAATTCATAACAAAAATGGTCATGGGATACATCATTGCGAAATATACTGGAATTTGAATTGGCTTCAACCAGAAGCCCAGAGAATGTATTTGTGGTCATTACTGTGTCATAAGATCATTTATCAGAAAGATAAACATTCATTAGCTCATTTGTGGAACTTGAACCCCACTATAGTCAGCTGGTCAGATTATGAACATCCTCCCAGAAAATACCCATGCTAGATCATTTAATAGGATGGGTGATATACCCTACAGAATAGCTTAGTTAGAAATTGGAATAAATTACCATATGAGATAAAATCAAGTTCATGAATTGTTTAAATATAAGTCCATATTGCACAACTATTTGAGCACAAATTGTTAATGTTTTAAATAAAATAATTTGATGTAAGAAAGGAGATGTATGTTATGTTTCCTGTCTTGTCATGAGATTAAATTAACTATTTATGATTGTTTTCTGTTTATTATTTTTTTAAGTCCACATGACATCGTTGTGAATGGGGATAACACCCCAACAATTTAATCCCGTATAAAAATACATTTTTATCAATCAATCAGTCAAAATGGCTTCCATGATGACATCACTCATGACAGAGCTAACAACTGTGACCTAGCTCTTCTGTTTTCAAATGCAAATAACTTTACAATGAAACATGATAGCCTGGTACTGTGAGCATAAAAGTTGTTCAGCACAAAAATATCAACAAAATGAGTGGTGTTTCATTTAAATATATCTTTTAGTTTTTTTTAATTATCAAAAAAAGCAGAAAATTATTTTTCATGTTTTGCATCAAGCAAATGCAAATAGCTTTAAAACAAAAAAAATAGTATGACACTTTGAGCACAAAAGTTGTTCTGTACAAAAATATCTATCAAATGAGTGGGGTTTCATTTATAGATACCTTTTAGATTTTTTATAATCAGCAAATAATGACAGTAAATTCAATTGTTTTCCACTTTTTTGGAGGTATGGAATAAACAGTTTATGCTACCTCCATACAGGAAATATTATTGATACTTTTTGGTTCTCATGCCAATTGATCTGATGACATCACTTGAGGTTTCACCACTCATGATGTCGTCAGGTCTATAGGCACTCAAACAAAAAATATCAACAAAATTTCCAGTAGGAGGGTAGTATAACCGTTATATATTCTTTGCAAAAAAAAAAAACTCTGTTACTACATCAGTTAGAGTTGCTATTAAAGCGGCACTAATATGGAAATTTGATGTTAGAGTTTTCAACATACACCAATTTAGTATTGTTGCATACCCTGCCATATGTTAGCATCTACTTACAATTCTGAGTGTGGTCCTATGGGAATCATCTACCACACTACACTGGTGGTTGAAGGCATTTAACTGTGCTTCATGCCTGGCAACCCTCCTTGGGCATGTGGTAATTTAGCTTGGTTACAATTTACAATATGATCCTAAAGAATTTTTTTTACTGCACTTCCCAGGTGGTGTGCAACTGTGCATGTGCCATCCATGGCTACAGAAGCACTTGTTTGCCTTTCCTGATGATGGATGCATGTGTTTGCTTTTGTTTCCTTCCCCCATTGGCTGCTTGGGGGGGGATGTGGAGTTAGTGTTTAAAACCCTAACATCACATTTCCAAACTATTGCCACTTTAATAGCAACTCAAACTGATGCATCAACTGAGTTTTTTTGAAAAGAATATATCAGGGATATGCTACTCCACTACTGAAAATATTGCTGATATGTTTTGTTCAAGTGCCAACTGACCCAACAACATCACTACTAATGAAACCACAAGTGATGTCTTCAGGTCAATCAGCACGAGAATAAAAAGTATCAGCAATTTTTCCAGTAGGGAGATATCATAATCCATTTATGCCATACCTCCAAAAAAGTGAAAAAAAGAAACATTGAATTTGCTGCCATTGTTTGCTGATTATGAAAAATCTAAAAGGTATCTATAAATGAAACATCATTCTTTTGGTAGACATTTTTGTGTATTGAACAACTTTTGTGCTCAAAGTACCATGCTATCATTTTTGGTTTAACGCTATTTGCATTTGTTTGTTGTGAAAGGTGAAAAAAATGAATTTTCTGATTTTTTTTCGCCAACTATAAATACACTTAACGGTATACATAAATGAAACACCACTCATTCTGTAGATATGTTTGTGCTGAACAAATAATGTGCTCACAGTACCATGCTATCATTTTTTCTTTTAAAGTTATTGCCATTTGTTTCTTGGGAAAAAGTGACAAGTGAATTTTATGCTGCCTTTTTTGCTAATAAAAAAACAAACAAATAAAAGGCATCTATAAACAAAGCACCACACATTTCATAGATATTTGTGTGCTGAACAAATGTCATGTACACAGTACCATGCTATCATTTTTTGTTTTAAAGATATTTGCATTTGTTTTTTGAAACAATCAAACAATTGCATTTTCTGCTGCTTTTTTTGCTAATAAAAATAACTAAAAGGTGTCTATAAATGAAACACCACCCATCCAGTAGATATTTTTTTGCTGAACAACTTTCATACTCACAGTACCATTCTATCATTTTTCATTTTAAAGTTATTCACAATTGAATACAGCTAGATGAGCTAGAACACAGCTGTCATCTCTGTCAAGAGTGACATCATCATGGAAGCCATTATAGAATTCTGAGAGCAGGATTTCTGAATCAGTAGAGGCTGTGTTTGCAATTTTCAAATGCTATGAAACTGCATTTATCCTAATTTAATAAATGCAGTTTCAAGATAAATGTAAACAGTAGCCTCTCCTTTACAAGCCTATGGAATAATTTACAAAAAAATGTGTACAAAAGATGGTTTGATATTCTTTAAATCACAATACAAATGCAACATTTCAAATCTATATCATAATAAGTAAACTGATATAAAAATCAAATATGCAATAAGATTACTCAAACTGTAAACTTTATGTTCACTTGTGAGGCAGCAAGGCCTTTATAAAACACTTGTGGATCTGCCACTCATGAACAGTGGTCCTACCCCCCCAACTTGAAAAGCTTGAATGCATATTTTGAGTCAATATATCCCCTATATTTCTGACAGTTACAACCTACACTATAAAGTAGTCATTCCACACACACTATACCATATGCAGGCAACAACAAACAACAGAGTGTTTGTTGGTTGTACTTACTGGATAACGGTTATAGATGTTGGAGCCACAAGGTGAAGTGTAGTGACTTCAATCACCCATAATGGTGGTATATTGAGCAAAATCCACAAATCCTGGAGAGTAATATTGCACTTATAATCTGGGAATCCCTAATTACAAGTAAAAGGTAAGTAGAAGTGATATAGTGAATAGTTAACACCTGTGTGATGTGAACAAAGTTGTTCATACACCAAGTTAGTGTGGTGACATCACTCGCAGAGAACAAAGTTCAAGTGCCTTAATGATATCAACACCCTAACAAGATGTGTGAAGCAGTGAGTTATTAACAATTGTTTTTTTATTTGACATAGTATAGCAGTTACCATGTATTTCAAATTAATTTGTAGGATAGCTACTGGTATTTGAGGGGCAAAAGGTGGCTTTGATCGACATGTGAGGTACTGATTTTTGCAGGTGTGACTGACTGCATCTCAGCTTGTGCTCTAAACTACTAATTTGATAGAACATGAGACTGTTTATTGCAGCAAAAAAAATTGTTCTGCATGCTATGAACAACTTTTTTGTTAAATGGGGAAAACATGCTAACTATGAGCTTTACAGGGAAAAAAAACAGAGACTACTACTTGAAACATAAAAGTGAAATTGCTTCTTCCTTTTGCTGGGGTTGAGGGATCTTGAAACAGTGGCACAAGTGAAGTGTGTTAAAGTGTTCTTTAGTTGGGGTCTCTTGAAAGATTAACAAGGTGTGGCACAGGTGTAGTGCTTTAAAATATGCTTTTGTGGGGGTTTCTTAAAAGATTAAGAAAGTGCGGCACAGGTGAAGTGCTTTAAAGTCTGGTTTTGTTGGGGGTTCCTTCAAACTTTAAAGAAACTATGCACTTAAGTTGGGGTTACTTGAAATTTTCAACAAGCCCATAAAGTGTGTGCTTTTGCTGGATTAAACAATAGTTCACAGCCAATCAGATTGCATGATTTTCTGAACCATGTTTAAACAAAATAAAATGTGTTGTTACAGTATGGTATTGTGGGCAGTTTTCAATGCCTAGTTTACTATTGCTGTGTCTTTATTGCACTGTATTGTTATATTGCACCTTCCTGCGCATTTGTATTTTTTTTATTCTACTTAAATGCCTTCCCAGATCACAGCTGGAAATAAGCTTTGGCTCAGTGTGCCTTTCTTGGATAATAGTTGCAAATCAATCAAATAATCAGTCAGTCAATCAAGCAATAAAATAAAATATACTATCCATAATAGTGAATTATACTGTATAGTGTAATCTGCTTATTAAAGAATCTGCATATAAAGACATCAAAAAAATTATATTTCTTGAGGTGCTGAGTGCAGTTTGTGAATACTATACAATCTGCATGCATATTAAAAGGATAGGACATATGTTTTAATTGGCAGCTGTTTGTAATGTTCTTACAGAAATGAAATTGATACCTACTGTAAATGTGATGCATATTACACTGTACCTGAATAAATGCTGAGGTGAAAAACTAGGTATTGTATTGTTTTTTTTTTTTATTCTTGACATCATTCTATACAGTTTTCTTTATGAAATCGATAATTTGAGGTGGATCTTTTTGACATGGCTTTTATTCAGACCACTAACCTGCTGCTAAACCATCTGAACAGTACTCAGAATTCTATGTACATACTGTGACAATGGAGTTTGCACTTTAAGGGGCAGACCAGGTTGTCCTGGTGCACCCTTTCCCCGTTGGTTAAGATGGTTGTGCTCAGAAGGGGAGGGGACATGGGATAGAACAATGGCTAGGCAACAGGAAGAGAAGGGGCAAGTGGAGGTACATGATGGACAGCACAGAGGGCTCAGCCACTTTTTGCTGGAGTTTTGATCTTTTGGAACTGTAGCACGTCAGATTGGCAGATTGATTGGAAGGTTGGTACAGCAAGGAAAGAGGTAAGGAGAAACAAACAGTATGGTACAAGTGTTCAGTTTAAAAAAAAAAGAAGGCAACAAAAGAAAGAAAGCATGAGAAGAGATGAGAATGTAGAACCTGAAAGATAAGGTAGAAGGGCAGGGGGATTTGGCTGTGATGTGAAGATTTTGGGATGCAGCATGTGGCCAGGGCCGGATTAAGGGGGGGACAAATGGGGCAAATGCCCCAGGCCCCCCACCATAGACTGGCCCCCCAGTAGTCGGAGCAGAGACACTTTTAGTAAGTGGACCGGTGGTTTGTAAATCATGCCACCTCCCCTACCGCAGCGCCGAAAGTTAAGCGCTGAGTCAACTCCTCCCCCCATAGGGCCCCTCGGCAGCTTTCCTTAAAAATGTTGTGAAAAGCAACGTGACTTCAGAAGAAGCACATTTGTTAAATAAAATAAAAAAAAACACACACACAAGCCCCTGCCACAGATAGGCCCCGGCAAGCCTACATTGCAGATTTCTCGTTCCCCTTCCCTCGGTGGTACAGTACTGGTAAGGATTTGTAATAAATCATGCCCCCCCGCAATGAGTCAAGCATGAATCAACCCCCCGAGCTTGCTCCATAAAACAAAACAAACAAAAAAAATGACTTTGGGAGGCTTTCTTTAATTAAAGAAAACAAAACACAAGCCCCGGACCTTCCTGCTACAGATAGGCCTCCCAACAAGCCAACATTGCAGAAGATTTCTCTCGTCCCCTTCATTATATTCAGCCTGCAGCTAGGGGTGGGTGACTTGCTAGAAAAACAAACTGGCACCTGTGTTCAAGAAGTGAAGAAGGCTAACTATGCAAGCACTGTGATCTACCTCCTTAGGATACTGACAGGTTTTCCACTTTTTGAGTCTGGGACTGGACCTGGACGGTGCAAGTTGCGACCAGACCTGGGCTGCTGCTGCACGTCTGAGGGGAGGCGCCAGGACCAGGAGCTTTGCACACAATCCATCTGGGCAGCATTTTTAAACCACTCTTTCTTGGCGGTTTTGAAACAGCAGTGCACTTTGCCAGCGGCAGCACCTGCACTCGCTATTCGTATGCATGCCAATCTATCGCTAGCAGCATAATTAATCGATGCACTGTTCTGAAACTGCCTGCTGCTGCTAAACTAAGGAGCTTTCAAACAGAGCGCCTAAGCAACAGCAGACAGCTTGAGTTCAGTAAGTGGCTTAGAAAGTTGATATCTGTAATTTTATTTTTATGCTGAGATAATTGATCTGAGCTTGTTCAAAGAAGAGATAAAGGGACATGGGTGTGTGTGTGTGTATGCATGGATCCTCTAACTCTGAAATAAAGGAATTAATCTTTCTTTGATATCCCATGAGCAGATAAAGGTATGACATCAGTCTGTTTATTTGGAGTCATAGCATTTGTACATTGGAACTACACTTCTGTACAATGGGTATATACAGTAACTTACTGTTGTTTGGAGCAGGATGCATACCTCTTAGTAAAGCACTGTTTATTTTGTTTAATTTATTTCCTTAAAATAAACTTGTGATTAAAGAGGTTACTAGAGATTACTTTGCTTTTTCTGAACAGGGTCTAGAGGAGAGCGACTTCAATAAAGCCCTAAAAACTCACCACAGAGCATCTAGACCCCTCAGAGCATCTGGAGCCTGGCGGCCTTCATGTCTTGGCTACAGTACAATAAATATAACATTACAGACTATGACAACATGACAGGGTGTTGTACTTCAGTTACTTTTTTCTCCGTGAATAATGAGGTAGTCTCCCCATATGGTGGTTGTTATGGTTAATAAACAACGTGCTCAGTAAATGTTGCGCAAAATAAAACATTTTGGTATGGAAAGTTGGGCATTTACATGGCCACCCAAGTTGTGAGTGTCCCAGGCCCCCCATGGCTTGATCTGGCCCTGCATGTGGCAGAAGGCTTGAGTTTGCAAGGAGGATCAATCATGGTATCAATAGCATTTATAGGTGTAAGGCAGAAGTAAAAGACAGAATTAAAAAAAAAAAGAGTTGTGCTTCAGCAGAGAAACGAAGGCATAGTCCAGTATAGGGTACAGCTATGTGGTAATTATGAGTGTGAGACACAGTTGAAAAAAAAAAAAAAAAGAAGGCAGGCTGGTAACAGCAGAAGCTTCAGGTTGTGATTGCAGGCAGCAGTGGCTGTTACAGAAAGCAAGGATATATCGCAGCAGGAAGGTATGAGAGAAGAGAAGTGGCAAATTAAGGAGGGCTTGCGAGCTCTTGAGGTGAAAAGAGGATGCAAGGGTTTTTGTAGACAGAGGATTTGTGCAGCTGGACAGTGGCGACGTTTGTAAATGGGGACCAGAGGAAATGTGTGGAGGGGCCTGGCGGAATGGACTTGGAAGAAAGGGGGGTTTCTAAAAGGAAAACCAGGACATATGGCTTAAGAAAAGGAGCGGGGGGATTGCAGTAAACAGGGGCTCTGGACAGACAGCTGGTGGCTTGAGGGGCCTGGAAGTTGCAGAGGAGAGAACACCTAGGAGGCCCGAACAGGAGGACCGGACATGAAGATGGAGTAATGGCGGATGCGGGAAGGCCACGCAGGCATGACGTCATATGCCCCGTGAGCGTGAATGAAGGAAGCGAGCTATGGGTGAGGGTGGAGGCCTAGATGGTGACAAGCAGTAGAAGGTACACTGGGGAGGAGATTGGGAGAGGGCAGAAAAAGAAGGGGCCTGCACGGAGCAGGCCGCGAAGCAGACGTGATGATGTCACACGCTGCAAGACCACGCAGTTCGGGACAAAAGGATTGGTGAAAGCGATGGCACCAACTATAAAAAGGGGGCAGGACAATGTGCATTGGGAGGGGAAAGGCACAGAGAAAGAGGGGGAGGGCAAGAGTTTCAAAGAAAGACAGCGGCGGAAACAAGAAAGGTGGCGGCGGCAGCCACAAGGACATGAGACCAACAGGGAGTAGGGCGGGAAAAGTGGGAGGCTGGGTTTCTGTTCGGGAGCCTGGAGGGCATGGGATGAAGAGGACAAGGCCTAGGACAGGCTGGGAAGGGCATCATGCACTGGAATTTGAGCCTGAAAAGAGCTCGCCATTCAGCATGGGTACACAAACGCCCCCGAGGATAGGGGCATTATACTGGAGAGTTGCCATTTTTTGTGTAATGCTAGTTGACAATGCAGTGCATCTAAATTAATGGAGAGAGCCTAAAAAAAGTTTTTTGGGCTATTTGCGGGCTGAACAAGCAGTGGGTCATGAAAAGGCTTGCAATGTATTACTGTTACTGATTTGTCCGGATAAGGGGCATTGTATTAGAGATTTGCTGATGAAGGGGCATTATAATGGATTCTTAGACCCCGAATAAAGGTGGGGGTGAGCCGGGGGGACCGGAGGTCAGTCAGCTGGAAGGGGCCTGTAGTATGGGTGCAAAGTAAGATGGCCACATGCGGGCATGATGAAAACATAAGTTAACAACAGAATCTTGTTTTCTTCTCTTCAGTTTGTTATTACAGTGTGAGAGGATGGAGGATATGGCACCTAAGAAGAAGAGGCCCTTGAAGGAAAACACTTACAGGGCTATAGTCAAGTTGGCAGAAAAGGCCAACAGGATGTGGGAGCTGGTGCAAGAGGAGGAACCAGGGAGACCGGGGGAGAAGAGGAAAGCAGGAAGGGAAAAAGGGGGCAGAGGGAAGCGGCTGGCCAAAGGGCCAGGCAGTCCCACCAGGGTACAGCCAATAGCGGGACCCACCAAGGGGGCTGAGCCAGTACCTCTGCATCCCAGTGACCCGGTACTGCCAGTACCTCCCAAGACTAAGTTGGGTTTTTACAAGGGGAACCCAGACTGGAGCTTCTGAGCATGGTGGTTCCTCCACAGCCAATAGCAGTGTATCCACCCCCTCAACCAATGAGCGTAGCACGGGGCACCAAGAGGATGGCAGGCAACAAAGCTTGGACAAGGACCCAGGTAATACACCCAGTGCAGTGGGTGACAGTATAAAAGAGTACATTAGTCAAATAGTGTCGGCATTGGGGACAGGGGGGCTAGGTCAGCCCTAGCAGAGATCAGGATGGAAAAAGAGGTACCAAAAGGAAAGGAGGGAGGTGTAGAAAAAGAAAGTAGAGGAACAAGGGAGATAAGTGCCCCCAGGATGAGGGTGGGTGAGCATGTTCCATTGGCCACAAAGGAGAAGATATGGAAAGGAGAATATGTGCATATATTTGCAATGGTGAGCCGGGAAGTGGCAGCGAAGTATGAGGAATTGGAAAACATAGGGAAGAGTGAAATGGCAGCAGCGGTAGTATTGTTAGGGAAGAAGGAGGAAGAAAATTTACAAAAGGGAAGACTTGGGATGGGTGGTATGTAGGTTTTGCCACTTTCTCTGCCATAGTATTAGAAAAAAGGCCAGAAATGGGCATCCCGCTCATCACATACTCCCTAATAATAAGACAGGCAAAAGCAAAAGAGGAAGTGGGATGGATATACTATGATGAATTTTTTCGGCAGAGAATGGCAACATACGGGGATGTGAGATGGGATACAAAGCAGCTAGACTTATGGACAGATTTTTTCACGGATCAGTCCACACCCAAAGGGGAATGGGGGAGAAAAGGTGTTGGGCCCCAGAGGTCCTGTTGGGCATTCAACAGGGCCTTTTGTTCATGACCCCAATGTCGTTTTCGGCATGCATGTTCAAAATGCGGGGGAACACACCCAGAAAACAGATGCAGAATGACATGGGCCCAGGGACCACAGGGATCTGGGGGCCAGATCTAAGGTCAACAGTTTTTTTGCGAAGGACAGGGGTTTAAAGGGCAGACATGGAACAGGGGAGGGAGGAACTCGAGCAGAGGAGGTCAGAATCACTGATCAAGAAAGCCAGACACTGAGTGACAGACAGGGTTCAGGGAGGGAGAAAGGGAAAAAAGACAGGGGGCAATTTGGGATAGCCAGAACCCCATCAGGATAGAGGCATGAAGAGGTTGGTTGGACAGATATCTGAACAAAAAAGTGGCTAGGATGATGGAGAAAGGTTTTTGCACAGTTTTTTCATTGCAGTGTGATGGGTCCAGACAAGCAAGAGAGGCACGCAGCCTGGGGTCAGTAAAAGGGAAGGAAGAGATGCTAAGGCAAAAAATAGAAAAGGAAAAGGTAGCAGGAAGAGTGGAAGGCCCATTTGATACCCCTCCATTACAGAACATGAGGATCTCACCATTAGGGTTGGTGCCTAAGAAACAGGAAGGAGAGTATAGGGTGATTCACCACCTGTCCTTTCCAGAGAGGGATTTGGTGAATGACTTTATCGGGGAGGAGTATAGTAGGGTAACATATTCAACATTGGAAGATGCAGTCCGGATAATCAGGGCTACTAAGGATGCTCGGATGGCAAAGACGGACATTGAATCTGCATTTAGGTTGCTGCCAGTCAGGAGAGAGGACTGGGACCTTTTGGGTTTTTAAAGTTGGGAGACAGTACTATTTCGACAAAGCCATTCCCATGGGATGTTCAATAGCATGTGCAACATTTGAAGCATTTAGCACTTGTTTGCAGTGGATATATCAAGAGAGAACTGGTCATAGAGTGGTTATTCACTATTTGGATGATTTCCTTTTCATCGGTAGTGGAAAAAGAGAGACGCAAGGAATGTTGGGCAAATTTCAAGAGTTGTGCAAGGAGTTAGGGGTGCCACTGGCACCAGAGAAGACTGAGGAGCCCTGCAGGGTGCTAGAATTCCTGGGTATAGAGATAGATGCCCCAAGGGAAATATTCCCGGCTACCAGCCCAAAAAGTAGAGAAACTGAAAGAATTGATCCTAGTGCATACCAGCAGGAGAAGGGTGCAGCTAAAACAAGTACAGCAGGTTCTGGGGCACCTGAACTTCACCTGTAGGGCTACTGAACCAGGAAGGGCATTCATAAAAAGGCTGGAAAGGGTTACAGCGGGGGTAACCAAACCACACCATTGGGTAGACCTGACAAGAGGTGTTAGGGAGGACTTTAATATATGGGAGGAATTCCTCAAGGATTATAATGGCTGCTCTTTCTGGCAAGAAGAATGGGTGTATAACATGGACCTCGAGCTTTACACAGACGCAGCTGGGGGAATAGGCATGGGGGGGCTACCTGAAGGGCAGGTGGTTTGCGGAACCATGGCCGTCCATGTGGGTAAGGGACTTCAAGGTAAAAGATATCACATTGCTAGAGATCATGCCCATCTGGGCCTGTCCCCTGGTATGGGGGGAAGAGCTACGGGATCGAAGGGTGACATTCTGGTGTGACAATAGAGCAGTGGTGGAGGTTCTAAACAACAAGGGGTCCAGGTCAGAAACAGTCATGCAAGTTTTGCGTCATTTTATTTTAAGGGCCTTGCAGCTGAACATGTCATTCACAGTAAAACACATAAAAGGGGTACACAACACCCTGGCTGACAGCCTTTCCTGTCTGCAGCTGGATCATTTCCGGAGGCCGGCACCGGCAGCAGAGGAGCAAAAAACGCCCATACCAACGATCATCTGGGACACTGGTGAGACGGAGCAGAACTGTTGTTCACAGCTCTTGGGCACCTCAGACTATGAAGGCCTACGATGGGGCCTGGCCAGTGTTTCAAACATTCAGGGCAACACACCAGATGGAGGTAAGTAGGCCGCTCATAGAAGAACAACTGGGAAAGTTCATTGTGGAGCAATGGCAAAAGGAATAGCCCACACCACAATGGGGGTCTATTTAGCAGGGATAAGCATCATATGCAGCCTAAAGGGATGAAAGGACCCAACAAAATTGTGGTTTATTAGAAGGATGATGCAGGGATGGGGTAGGTTGAAGCAAGGGCCAGCAGACAATAGAAGACCAATAGGGGAACAGTGGCTAGCAAAACTAAAGGAGGTGTTACCAGCAATATGCAGGTCAAAAGCCAAAGCCCAGCTATTTCACACTATCTATGTCATAATGTTTGCAGGGGCTATGAGAGTGAGTGAGGTGGTAGGCCATGGCAAAGAAGACAAGAAAGGGGGATTGGAATGGGAAGATAAAAGTTGGGGCATGAAAGAGATACAGATCAAAATTAAAAGGTCAAAGATGGATCAAAAGGGGCAGGGTTGCATGGTGACACTAAAAAGACAGGTAGAGGGCACAATATGCCCAGTGCAGGTTTTGTGGGCTTTTGCCACAGAGCATGGGACCAGAACAGGGAGATTATTTGTTCACGGCGATGGGAAAGAAGTCAACAGTTTTCAAGTCACAGCACTGCTCAAGAAAGGCAAGCAATTTTGGGGAGAGGACCCAGTTAACTACTTGTCCCACTCCTTGTGAATTGGGGCTGCCTCACAGTGGGTGGCAGCAGGCGAAACTTTGGATAGTATTTTGGGAAGAGGACGCTGGCGGTCTGCCAGTTATAAGAGATATATCCGAGCACTGAAGTGAGAAGTGCCGTATTGCTGATGTGTGGTTAACAAAATGTGGGGACGAATGGAGGTGGGAGGGGGAGGACAGGGAGGGGGATAGGAGGATGATGGAATTATGACAACATATGAGATAACTAATTTTGCTTGAACCCATAGGAAGAGGGAGGACCACGGAAGTCTGGATCTGCGGCCACTCCTATATTTACTGGGCAGAAAGCAAGCAGAGAAGAAAGCAGGGGAAAACAGCTGTACCAGGATGTAAAACAGTGTAGGTTGGTTTGGCATGGGGATCAGGGGGATGAGGATGGGCACAACTACTGCCCACCTTGAAGGAACTGAAGGAACGGTGACCCAGCCCTGACTTACTAATCATACATTTGGGGGGCAATTATCTGGCAGGCAAACCATGGGTAGACACGTACTTGCAGATTAAAAGGGACCTGGAAACAATACAGCAGTGGTGGCCACAGGCAAGTTTTGCCTGGTAGGATATGATACCAAGGAGGGTTTGGAGGCATGAGTATAGCCACAAAGCAGTGGATAGGGCCAGGAAGAAGATGAACAGAAAGGTAGGGACACTGGTAAGGAATATGGGAGGACAGGTAATACTGTGGGGTGTAGAAGAATGGGTAGAAGATTTCTATATATCAAATGGGGTTCACCTGTCAGATCTAGCCATAGACATGTTTAACACAGAAATGATGGGTTTCATAGAAGCATGGATGAGACATGCAAAAAACGGAAAGTAAAAAAAAAGGGGAGTGGTTTAGAAGGTTTCCTGAGATAAGGGAAAGTTATACCCTAAGTGAGGGGAAAGCCAGTCATCCAACACAAGCTGGAGACTGACTAGTGGGGAAAAAGGGGGGGAGGAGGGGAGAGTGGAAACAAAGGGAATAACACCAAAACAGGAAGAAGATGAAGGAAACAGTGGTCTTGGTTTTCACCGTTACCTAACAGAAAAGGAGAAGAAGAAGGCATCCAGGTTTTCACCTGGGGGGAGAAAAAGAGGAAAAAGAGGGATGATCAGAGATTGATATATGGATGAAAATAAAGGAAATTCTGAGAGATGTAATAATAAGATGATGAAATGAAACATGGAATTATGATATATAAATAAATTAATTGCCAATCTGAGCACAGCAGCAAACAATGGTCTCTTTCTTTTTGTGAAGGAAAAGGGGGGAAATCCGGGACAATGGCAAAACTCTAAATTACTGATTCTATGAAGAGAACTGTATAGACTGTCGCCCCCCAAAAGAACACTACAAAATACTGTTGAACTACTGTATAGAAGGTTATTTTCACTGTCTGTTTATTTTTGCTATATTCTATATTGCTGAAAATCAATGAAAATAAATGGATACTAAAAAATAAACAGCTGATTGTCAGTAGTACTGTACTGAAGAGTAAGATGTCCGTGCTATTTCTATCAAATGCGAATACAGTATGTGTAGAAGGCTGACTCCTGCTAAATATAACAGATGCTAATTCAACCTGCAATATAGTAATATATTTACCATTTGCAATTTGTTTTGCATTGAATGTAGATTAGTGTCTTTGAGTATTCATACTTGTTTTTTGAGTATTCATACTGGGGTAATCAGCGAGGAGAAAACGAGACTATGTTCCTTCATGAAGAGAATTATCCATTTGACTGGTATTTAAAGAGCATTGGTTCATGAGCCTTTCTTTACTTGCTTTGCAGCAGCTTCTCCCTATTGATCTCCTGTTGTTGTTCTTCTCTATATGCTGCATACCCTCAGGAGCTAATGAGTGGGGCTGTGCAGATTGTTGGAATTCTGATGGAACAGAATTCTGTGGGATTTCGGATATATCCATGGAATTCCACTGGTAGAGGAATTCCAGCATTCTACATGTGAATGTTTTTTTTTTTTTTACTTTGCCCCATTCCCTGCCCTGAGGAATCCATTTCCTGGATCTCTTCAGCTGTGTCCTGATGTAGTGTGGACACGAACTTCATTCTGCATGGGGCCGGGAGATTTTTTGCTTTTGGTTTTCTACCAGTCCCATCCCCCTGAGGGTGCTAACACAGAAGACAGATGTCCAGACAGGTGGTGTGCTTATGCATGTCACTGTCAAGCATCCACAGTGCCCTCTCCACCTGCGGCTTCTATGTAGAGAGAGCCATATTATGGCCTACCACCTGTGCTTCCACTGGCGGCAACGCTTGTGAGCCTCACTGCCCTGAAACCTGCCCCCTGTGGAGGAGGAGGAGGGCATCCATGGGGACACTCGATCCTACCTTCCCCGATCGACCTCCGGAGGACCAAGTCCATTCCTGAACCCATTTTGCTGATGTAGCGCGAGGTGCGGCATCCAGCACCTCAACCCTCGGCGTCACCGGGTCAGCTCTACTTGTGAATATTTTTCATGGATTAATAAACTGCAGTTTTCATGATCTACAGATTATTTTTCCACAATCTGTGGAAAATGATTCACTTGTCTATATGATCCATGAAAAATTATTCCAGAGTTTATGCAGAAATACATTTTGGAATTTACCAGAATTTACAAATAAATTCTTAAAAACATTTTAGAAGCAGAATTGCCATTCCACACAACTCTACTAGTAATCAATTTTGACAAAACAGGTAATAACATATTACTTGTGCCAAAGTTTACTATAAGTCACCAACTCCAAACAGGTCACAGCCACTAGTCTTGGTGAAAAATTCATGGTCCCTGGTTCTTGATGTTATGCTAGCTGGTAACTACCTGGTTCCACAAAGACAGTCCCCTGTCATCCCCACTTTGTGTCCCTCCTCTGGGATGGAATGTGGTGCAGTCTGAGAATCATTAGGCTAATTCAGCCACAATGTCAGAATACACTGAACCAGTCTTAGCACCTTATATTGACTTCACAAAATTGAGGCTGAATCGGTCTAAGGAGCAGCAATAGCTACTAGTGTTGGACTTATTTATTTAATAATTGGTAACTGGCAGAGGCACACTGATCCAAGGCTCATTTGCAGGTGCAAATCGGGGAAAGGGGAAGGGGAGAAGCACAATTACAAACAACATACAACCAGTCATGTGATGTGGTAACAATGACAATAACATAAAAAACATAAGTTGCATGCAGAACAGACAAAATTAGAAAAATGTGTATATGACGAACAAATAAATGACCATGAAAATCAACTGTGTAAATTGGGCAATCTCAAAAGCTCATAGTACAAGAGGAAGGAGACTGAGCTAGTGCTGAAAGGAGTGATAAAACTTCAATGGGATGCTGGAACTACAGTATGAGGTTGGGGATTGAGAGATAAAGGATGGTCAAAAGTAAGGCAAGGGTAAGGAAGGGTTCAGGAAGTGGGTTTGAGGAGCAGGGAGGGAGAAATTTTAGCGTGGTATCTAATGGAGACAATTAAGTGAGAGAAATGGGTGGGGGAGGGTAGATGGTTTCAGAGGGAGAGGAGGTGGTATGAGAAAGCAGATTTCCAGCTTAGAAGTGTGGGTGGAAAGGGAGAAGGTGCATGGATCCCTGAATGCAGAGAGTAGAAGAGGATGAAGGGATGGAGGAGAAGAGATGGGATAGGTATGAGAGGACTTATTTTATTTATTTGTTTTTGTTGACTAGGAAAGAAGGACTAGGCAATTCTGCATATTTTCAGCCTCATTCCAGAGGTGGTGAGATACAGATGGATGCCAACTGACATTAATCCAGATAAAGCTGTTGGTGGTATTTCTAGTGAATCTGTGACTTGTTTAGGGATGCAGTACTGAAGAGGTATCAAAAAGCTGACATCTAAAATATCACCTATGTTTGTGCCAGCATCTAGAACAGATTTGCTACAGACATTAGACATTTTTGTGAACAAGATTTATAAGGATGCACTGAAATAGCATTCTACACAGTGCTATGCTGATTGCATAATGGGCCAGCTAAGCAATGGAAGAAAAGTGAGCACATTTTGGGTGCATCTAAAAATGCCAACACCAAAAGAGAAACACACACAGTGACTTGCATGAAGCTTTGAGAATATTACACATCACTGTGAGGGCTTCATCTGAGAGTTAACATAGAAACATAGAAACATAGAAGTTGACAGCAGATAAGGACCGCAAGGCCCATCCAGTCTGCCCATTTCTCTTTCTACCTTATGAATGTCCCATAGGCCTTTACTCTGTCAATGGCCTATCTATTCATACTTATCTGTATTGCTTCTCTATGCCTATCCCATGCCTGTTTGAGGCCCTGCACTGCATTAATATCCACCACTTCCTGAAGTGGGCCATTCCATGCATCTACCACCCTTTCTGTGAAAAAGAACTTCCTCACATTACCCCTTAATCGGCCTCCCTCTAATCTCATGTGATGTCCTCTTGTCCTGCTATTTTTCTAATATTGAAACATGTTAGACTCTTTCACCTTGTTAATGCCCTTAAGGTGTTTGAATGTTTCAATCATATCACCTCTCTCCCTCCTTTGCTCTAGGGTATACATATTAAGCTCCATTAATCTGTCCTCACATGTTTTCTGATGCAGTCCCTGCACCATTTTGCTTGCCCTTCTCTGGACTGCCTCCATTTTGTTAATGTTTTTGTGAAGGTGTGTCCTCCAGCACTGCATGCAGTACTCCAGATGGGGTCTAACCAGTGTCTTTTAAAGAGGGATTGTTACCTCCCTCTTATGACTAGTGATACCCCTACTAATACACCCCAACATCCCCCTAACCATACCTACTGCTTTAGTGGTCTGCTTGGAAGATTTCAGGTCATCTGTGATGATGATGCCCAAGTCTCTTTCTTCCCTTGTGACTGCAAGTAACTCCCCTCCCAACCTATAGGTTACTTCAG
Source organism: Neoceratodus forsteri (assembly GCA_016271365.2). Classification (NCBI taxonomy): domain Eukaryota; kingdom Metazoa; phylum Chordata; order Ceratodontiformes; family Ceratodontidae; genus Neoceratodus; species Neoceratodus forsteri. The sequence goes on along the minus strand of CM028131.1, from coordinate 875,498,335 downwards.
AGCTTCTCTTCCCTATGTGCATGAGATCTTGCACTTCTTTGCATTAAACCCCAGTTGCCACTCTTCCAACCATTTTGCCAGTTTATCCAGATCTCTTCTCATTCTGCCCACCCCATCCGGATCATCAATTCTGTTGCAGATCTTGGTGTCATCTACAAACAGACAAACCTTATCCTCCAGTCCATCTGCAATGTCACTGATGAAGATATTGAAGAGGACTGGCCCCAGGACAGATCCCTGAGGTACCCACTTTTAGAAACATAGAAACATAGAAGTTGACGGCAGATAAGGACTGCAAGGCCCATCCAGTCTGCCCATTTCTTTTTCTACCTTATAAATGTGCCATCGGCCTTTGCTCTATCAGTGACCTATCTATTCATAGTCATTTGTATTGCTCCCTCATGCCTATCCCATGCCTGTTTGAAGCCCTGCACTGTATTCATAGCCACCACTTCTTGTGGTAAGCCATTCCATGTATCCACCACCCTTTCTGTGAAAAAGAATTTCCTCACATTCCCCCTTAATCGGCCTCCCTCTAATCTCATGCTGTGTCCTCTTGTCCTGTTATTTTTCTTATATTTAAACATGTTAGACTCTTTCACCTTGTTTATGCCCTTAAGGTGTTTGAATGCCTCGATCATATCACCTCTCTCCCTCCTTTGCTCAAGGGTATACATATTGAGCTCCGTTAATCTGTCCTCATATGTCTTCTGATGCAGTCCCTGCACCATTTTGGTTGCCCTTCTCTGGACTGCCTCAATTTGGTTAATGTCCTTGTGAAGGTGTGGCCTCCAATACTGCTCGCAGTACTCCAGATGGGGCCTAACCAATGTCTTGTACAGAGGGATTATTACCTCCCTCTTCGACTTGTGATACCCTACTAACACCCTAACACCCCAGCCTTACCTACTGCTTAGAGGTCTGCTTGGATGATTTTAGGTCATCAGTGATGATGATGCCCAAGTCTCTTTCTTCCTTTGTGACTGCTAGCAACTCCTCCCAGCCTATAAGTGGCTTCAGGGTTTCTCTTCCCTATGTGCATGATTTTGCACTTCTTTGCATTAAATCCAGTTGCCACTCTTCTGACCATTCTGCTAGTTTATCCAGATCTCTTCTCTTCTGCCCACCCCATCTGGCTCATCTACTCTGTTGCAGATCTTGGTGTCATCTGCAAACAGACAAACCTTACCTTCTAGTCCATCTGCAAGGTCACTAATGAAGATGTTGAATAGGACTGGCCCCAGGACTGATCCCTGAGGTACCCCACTTGTGACTTGCATCTCTTCTGACTGTATACCATTTACCACCACTCTCTGTTTTCTGCCAGTCAACCAGTTTGCCACCCAGTTGACCAACTTCTGACCCACCCCGAGCCTACCCAGCTTATTTATCAATCTTCTATGTGGAACAGTGTCAAAAGCTTTGCTGAAGTCAAGGTAGGCGACATCAACTGCTCCCCTTGGTCCACCACTCTGGTTACCCAGTCAAAGAAATCTATGAGATTAGTTTGACAGGATCTTCCTTTGTAAACCCATGCTGTCTTGGATCCTGTGCCCTATGGATTCCAGGTGTTGCACTATCCTTTCCTTAAGGGTGCCTCCATAATCTTGCCACTACTGAGGTAAGACTGACCGGTCTGTAGTTCCCGCCTCCTCCCTGCTTACACTCTTGTGGAGCAGGATCACATTAGCCCTTCTCCAGTCTTCTGGGACCTCTCCTGTGCTCAGAGACTCACTAAACAATTCTGCTAATGGCTCTGCTAGTTCCTCCTTTAGCTCCTTAAGTACCCTGGGATGTATGCCATCAGGTCCCATTGCCTTATCCACCCTGAGCTTAGCAAGCTCTTGTAGGACCCTTTCTTTTGTGAAGGAGTAGTGCTCACCTCCCTCCCCTGTGTCCATGATGCTGGGCTGTGGGCCCTGCCTACCTTCTCTTCAGTAAATACTGAGCAAAGTATCTATTTAGGATAGATGCCTTTACAGGGTCCTCCTCCTCACATGCTCCCTTTTCTCCATTAAGCTTAGCAATACCCCCTCTGGACTTTCTCCTTTCACTAATATATCTACAGAAAGTCTTGTCACCTTCTTTTACTGTTCGTGCTAGTGTTTCCTCAGTTTGGGACTTTGCCTGCCTTACTGACTTACCTACTTCCCTTAGGGTAGTTTGGTATGCCTCCCTATCTTCATCCCACTGTGTTCCCTTATATTTCCTGAAGGCCAGCCTTTTGGCTCTGACCTTTTCTGCTACTGTATTTGAGAACCAAAGTGGTTTCCTTCTTCTTTTGCACTTCCTTTTCTGTCTAACACAATGGGATGTTGCTTCAAGTATTGCATCCTTAATGCCTGCCCACTTTGCCTGTACCCCCTCACCTGTGTTCTTTTTGCCAGGGCTAGCTTAACTCTGTTGGCCATCTTATCAAAGTCAGCTCCTCTGAAGTCCCATATTTTTGCCTTGGAATGGGATGATTTAGATGTAGTAGCCAAATTGAACCATACCATGTGATGGTCACTGGCCCCAGGTGACCTTCTACCTGGAGATCTGTGATCCCTTCTTTGTTAGTCAGTACTAGATCTAGGATAGCCCTGTCTCTTGTGGGTTGCTGTACCAGTTGTTTGAGGCCCTCCCTGCAGGGAATCCACTATGAGTCTAGTTCTGGCAGATGTTCCTGCTGGTATTGACCAATCTGTATCTGGCATGTTGAAGTCTCCCATTATCAGAACCTCCCTTTGGCTGTCATGTTTTGCATATCTTCTAACAGTAATGTGTCTATGTCTCCCTCTGTGGTCTGGGGGCCTGTAGGCAACCCCAGTTCTTATGGCTGTCCCATTTCCTGTTTCAGGTGACCACAGTTCTTCTGGCTCCTATGTATTCTGAATTTCATTAACATACAGGCTCCTCCTCCCCCTTTTTGCACCTCGGTCTCTTCTGAACAATACTAGCCAGGTACTGAAATCTCCTAAGTGTGGTTACTGGTAAACCACGTCTCACTAATTGCTACTATGTCCAGTTTAGCCTCTGACATTATTGCCTGCAGGTCTGGGATCTTATTTCCCAGGTTGTGAGCATTTGTGTACATGATTTTCCATTGGCCAGATTTTGGTGTGTTAGTTGTTGGGTGAAGTTTGGCATTACCCTGTGCATCGTATGGGAGACAAACCTTTTCTTACCTGGTGATGCAAATGAATGGCAAACACGCTGAATTCCTGTCTTGACCACTAGCTGAGGGGAGGGTGTTCTTCCATTCGGACGATGGGGTGCTGCACCTCTCCCCATTTGCTAGTTTAAATATTCTGCAAGAGGTCAAACTTCTGCCCCAATGCACTGACTCCCTCTTTAGTCAGATGCAGTCCATCAAATTTAAAGAACTTTTTCCCAGAACTGTTGCCAGTTCCCTACAAATCTGTGTCCTTTTTCCTGGCACCAGTCCTTGAGCCACGTGTTTAGCTCCCCTATCTCCCCTTCTCTGACCTTCCGTCCATCTGCTCCCCTCTCCCAGACTGGCAGGATCTCAGAGAAGGAGATGCTGGACGAAATAGATGATAGTTTGTCACCCAGCCTAGTCAGGTGTTCCTTGGTCTCCACAACTGACCAGCTGGCGAGATCATTAGTCCCTATGTGTACTAGGACATCAATGTTTTCTCCTGCTTTGTGAACAATTTTAGCAATGCAGTCAGTGTCTCTCCATGCTGATGTACCTGGGAGACATCTGACCATCACCCCTGGCTGGAGATGGGTATCAACTCCCCGAATCATGGAGTCTCCTATGATCAGAAGTTTTTTGGATTTCCTTTGTGCTTGCTCACTTTTGACTTGCATCTCTTCTGAATGAATACTGTTTACCACCACTCTCTGTTTTCTGCCCATCAACCAGTTTGCCACCCAGTTGACCAACTTCTGACCAACCCCGAGCCTACTCAGCTTGTTAATCAATCTTCTGTGTGGAACAGTATCAAAAGCTTTGCTGAAGTCAAGGCAGGCAACATCAACTGCTCCTCCTTGGTCCACCACTCTGGTTACCTAGTCAAAGAAATCTATGAGATTAGTTTGACAGGATCTTATTGTTGTAAACCAATGCCATCTTGGATCCTGTGCTCCTATGGATTCCAGGTGTTGCACTATCCTTTCCTTAAGGAGTACCTCCATAATCTTGCCCACTACTGAGGTAAGATTGACTGGTCTGTATTTCCTGCCTCCTCCCTGATAAACCACTTTCTTGTGGAGCAGGATCATATGAGCCTTCTCCAGTCTTCTGGGACTTCTCCTGTGCTCAGAGACTCACTAAACAGTTATGATAATGGCTCTGCAAGTTCCACTCTAGCTCCTTTAGTACCCTGGGATGTATGCCATCAGGTCGCATTACCTTGTCCACCTGAGCTTATCGAGCTCTTGTAGGACCATTTCTTTTGTGAAGGGATTAGTGCACACCTCCCCCCCCCGTGTCCATGGTGCTGAGCTGTGGGCCCTGCCCCACCTTCTCCTCGGTAAATACTGAGCTGAAGTATCTATTTAGAATAGATGCCTTTTCATGCTCCTCCTCCACACACTCCACCTTATCCCTTTGATCTCTGCAATACCCCTCTGGACTTTCTCCATTCACAAATGTATCTATAAAAGTCTTGGCCTTCTTTACTGTCCGTGCTAGTGTTTCCTTGGTTTGGGCCTTTGTCTTACCTGCCTTCCCTGCTTTCCTTAGGGAAGTTTGGTATGCCTCCCTATCTTCGTCCTGCTGTGTTCCTTTATATTTCCCAATGGCCAACCTTTTGGCTGTGACCTTTTCTGCTACTGTTTTTGAGAACCAAAGTGGTTTCCTTCATCTTTTGCACTTCGTTTTCTGTCTAACACAATGGGATGTTGCTTCAAGTATTGCATCCTTAATGCTTGCTCACTTTGCCTGTACCCCCTCACCTGTATTTCTTCTTGACAGGGCTAGCTTAACTCTGTTGGCCATCTTATCAAAGTCAGCTCCCATATGTTTGCCTTAGAATGGGATGATTTAGTTAAAAGGTTGTGAGGATCACTGAAGTACACACTAACTACTTGAATTAAATCACAAACAGTATTGAATGGAAATGGCTCTGTTTTTAAAATAAAAAAGCTTTTAGTTGTTGCATTCATAATCTATCATATCCTTTTTACTGAATCTTGCCTGTTTGTCAGCTTGTTTCTTTGCTGTATGACACTGATTACCAATCTACAGTAACATAATGCTTCTGAATTGGCAAATTATAGTTTGACCTGTTTGTAAATTTCACTGTAATAATATATTTGTACATGAATTGCTTATCAAGAATACAAAAAAGTTATTACAGGGAAAGAAATTAGTTCCATAGTACTGTTTTTGCATAAAGCTTGTATTCAGGTAGTTAAATATTAATTATTTTGGGTATATGAATATCAGTTTTTGAAATCAGAACAGTACAACCAGCTGGCATAAATAATTTCATGCCTGTTTTAAGACAGATTCCTTAGCCTCACTAGTGTCAGGTTAAACTGTAAGAGAAAGTACTTTGCTGATATTGCTGTGGCCATTTGCCATAAGGTCATTTTCATAAACCTTACAGTGTTTGCCAAATAGCATCCCCATCCACATTTCATTAAAACATTTAAGCATCATTATCATCTTCTAAAGCTTTTACAGGTTAAGGAGGATTAGGGATTGGTTGGGTGAGCAAACAGAAAAAAACTGTTAATAATGTGATGACAGGTATAAGATAAATGGTCTTGAATAGAACCGACATTCATGGAATATTAAACAAAGAAAAAAAATATAAATATGTGTATTTTTTTAACTGTTTTGTAAATGTAATTATTCTTTAACAGAATGTGCTTATCTACTGTACCTAACCACTTTTGAGAATTGCACTGTACTGCCAGCACACTCTACATTCCAAAGTCCACCACACCTCATCACCGTGAGTCTAAATACTGGCCAGGTTTAGAAACCATTATGGCTTACCAGGAAGATCAACATATATAAAAAGGCTAAAGAAAAGACTTACAAGAGATTTTAAAAGACAGTCATTCTCAAAAAAATACAAGATGAATACATTGGGAGAAGAAAAATATCCTAATAGAAACATTGAAACATAGACGATGACTGCAGATAAAGGCATCCAGATCCACCGTGTCTGCTCTATTTTGTATCTAATGAATCCCTGATTAGTCCAATGGTTACCCAATGGTCTAAGGGTTATTCCTTAGCATCCTCAGACTAATACTATATAGTGTATAGTGGAGTGTTGTTCTGTATAGAACTCCATCCCTTTCAAAATGCTGTTCTGCCACAATTCCAATGTCATATAATGCTGCTCTACCCTACTGTGGTAGAACAGCATTCTAGAACCTCTAGAGACTGCATGAGTCAGTTTCATTTTGAAGGAAAAAGAACTCACAAAACACATTTTTCACACAATACTATACACTATAAAAATACAGGATGTGCAACTCTATGCACAACCAGTGTGTTTTGTCACCTTGGGATTCTGATTCTCATGGACCTCTCGAGCTTCACTCTCGAGGTCAGAGGGAATCAGAATCCCTCTGTGGCAGAACACACTGGTGCTGCATAGTTTCCCATCCAGTATTCCCTATGTAGTTAATGTGTGTGGTTACAGGAAATAGTTTCAAACAGTCCAATACAAGGAAAGACCACTAAAAATGGTAGCAAAAGAGTCAAGTGATAGGAAGTGGATAAGTGTGGAAAGAGGAGAGAGGAATGAGTGAGGAAACAGCCATAGCATGGACCAAAGTGAGCACTAAGGAGGGGATTGAGGGTAAAAAGGTATACAGGAAGTGGAAATAGAGAGGGCGACTGATACAGAGGTAAGATAGGTAGACAGGCCAGAAGAGGGTTCACATCTGATGATAAGGAGAACAGTAGGTGTCAAAAAGACAAGACTATATATATATATACTTATACTAAAATGAAGAGCTCATCCAAATCCAAATCCAGTGTTCTGATTGTATAAAACACATCACATGACTATCGGATATCAAAGCGCGACCACACACCTGCACTTTTACCCCACTAAAAAACAATTTTGCCATTTTATAAGATAGATAACCCACTCTATGGTGTGGTCACGCTCTGATATACGCATGCCTTGGGTGGTTGACGGACACCAAGGCATGTGATATCAGAGCGCAACCACACACCTAAGAGTGGGATATCATATATATATATATATAAATCTTCTGGGGACCAGGTAAGGCTCACTAGGCACAAGTCCTGTTTTCTGGCTCACCCGAGTACTGGCATGGTTACTGGCTTGCTCAGAGTCACACAGTATGCAAGTAGAATTTGTGGGAATCAAACTCAGGTCTGCTAGATGTACCAAGCTCATTCACTGCTCGTTACTCTAATTTCTAGGCCATACTGTCAGCCCCATGATGATATCATTGGTATCACTATTGTAAGACTTGATGGACTGACTTCAGTCAATCAGATACAAACCTATAGGGGCATGAAGTACTTTAAGGCAAACAAAATGGGAAGATGGGAATAAACAGTAATTCGATGTTAGGATAAGGAGGACAACAGGATGGATGAGGAAACTAAATATTTATTGGTAGAGTTCAAAAAGGGAGGAATAAAGTAAAACATTTCTGAGAATATTTTACTAAAACCTAACCAGACAGGGGACCTTCATCAGAACCATAGGAGGAACTCAAAATGGCAGTCTCCAAGGGTATGGTACAAATCACTGGAGATTTGAATTTACGTGATGTAAATTGGTAGTTACAGTATTTTACCAAAAGGGAGGTATGACAGGAAATGTTATGTAACAGTGGATTGTTTGCCATCAAAGTATGTTAACAAGGGCACCAGAAGGGTAAATATACTGGATGTAGTTCTGAACAATGGGGACAGTCTGGTTCCCTTTACAGGGTGTGTCAGCACCTAAGGAGCAGTGACCATAATATGGATCCATTAAAGTAAGAAGGACTACAGGAAAAGACTGAAGAAAAATGACAACTCTAAATTATAATAGGGCAGACTTTGTTAAACTGAGGAAATAGGCTAAAGAGAACACGTATAAAACCAGCATAGAAAAGGAGATGCAGGACATAAGGAACTCCTTCAATGGGATATTAAAATATGTGGGAATCACTACAACACATTGCCATGAGGAATAAGGTGATAAAAAGAAGAGAGTGTCCTGTCTGTATGGATGGGACCAAAATGAATAGCATTTAAGACATGGGGTGAAATACACCATTGAGAATAGAACCATACTATATAAACAAGCACTAAAAAAACACAAAGAAGACCTCAAGCTGGTAATAATTTCTAATATATTAGAGGTAAAAGGATGGTTATATACTGTATGAACATAATATAGTAACATGCTTCAGTATGCAAAAAAGACCAGGGTCCATCATGTTAGTCTCCTGCCATTTTGGCAGCTGCAGCACCCAACATTATGTATAAAAATGAAAATCTCAAGTGACTCTCCCCTCCTCAATGAAGTTACTGCAGTACACAGTGAAGCATGTCTTAATTAACATTAAGGCACTCAGAACTTGAAACCTATCACTGAATATTTCTCATTATTTGTGGCTATTTATGGAAAACAATACTCAGGAGATTAAGAATGCCCATACTCCTCTCCAGATGGCAAAGGCTAACCCCGTATCAATCCCTCTCCCATACAAGTCATCTCTGGCCCACAGCTCCCTTTTTCTCCACACAGCGCATTTTGTTAATAAAATTGCTGGGCTCCTGGTACCATCTCAGAAGATGATATTTTTTCAACCCTTCACCTCCCTAGCCAACTCCATATCCTACAAATCTCACTTTAACTGTTTGACCACCTTCTGACCCCAATCATGTTTTAAGGGGGATAGTAGTTAAAATTCCTGGCCAGACCAGTCAATCTCCCTCCTTCCTTTATCAACAGCATGCCTTTACAAGTTCATTCAACTGCCTGTGTGCATGCCATGAACAAATGGGATTGATGAGAGTAGGCACATCAGAATACCTAGTGTTATTAACTCTGCAGATACTGCAGCAATGTCTCTCCCTCCTCAGTCACTCACAGGATATGCTCAATTTCATAGTTCAATTACAAATCCTGGAGGCCAAGACCATTATGGACTCAGCACCACTCATTCAGTGGTGGTAATTATATTTCCTATCACCCATATACTGGTCCAGATATTTTTTAAATTGTTCAACACTATCACTCATTACAATATAACTGGGTAAAGAAGTCCATATTGTTGGTACTCTTTGTGTAAAGAACCTTTGTCGTCTTTGTGTCTTGCTATGGGTGCATTGTAACTTTGCCTTATATAACCTGGTATTGCCCACCTGTAGTTGTTTTACAAGACAAACAGTATCAAGCAAGAGTCCCTTGTTAAAAGTATTATAGATGTGTATGAGATCTCCTCTTAATAGTCTGTACTCCACAGAATATAACTTTAATGCCTTCAATCTCTCTTCATAGTTTTTATCTTTCATGTCTTTAATCCTCTTTGTTGCCTTGCATTGAATTTTTCAGCCATACTTGGACTACCAGCTGATGTTGGGGCACAAAAGGGAGCAGAGTATTCCAGGTGCGGTCTAACAAGGCTTGCATAAAAAGGCAGTATTACCTCAGGTTTTTTACTCTTTATGTGTTTCCTAATATATCACAGAATGGAGTAACATTTTTAATTGTTTTTTTAATATACTTGTCAAATTTTAGATAATTTGAGATTGTTATTCCTAGATCTTTCTCCTCTGTGGTATCTTCTAAGTTGACACTATTCATTGTGTAGGATGCACATATGTTGTTTTTTTCCCAAAGTGCATCACTTTGCATTTTTTTCTCATTAAATGTCATATGATTTTCAGCTGCCCATAGACAAAATTGATTCAAAATTAGTTTGTAGCTTATTAACTGAGTCTTTATTAACAATGCATCCAACTTTGCAGTCATCAGCATATTTATTTATCCATACACCTTCTGAAGTCTGCATGCTTAAAACCAGAATATTAAACAATAAAAGGCTCAAAACTGATCCCTACGATACACCACTTGTAACTGTACCCCATTCAGATTCATGCCTTTGTAAAACTAGCCTCTGCTTTCTATTATCAAGCCATGAGGCAATCCAGTTTATGGTGTTAATATTTATTTTTATAGTAAGAGTGATCTATTAATATTTTATGTGAAATAGTATTGAATGCCTTGGTAAATCCAGATAAATCACATCAACTGGCATTCTATTATCCAATGCCAGACTCACAGGTTGAAAAATTAATGAGATTGGTAAGACACGATCTCTCAGGAGTAAAACCATGCTGTGAGATATCTATGTGGACATCTCTGATGATGTGTTCCACTATCCTTGTTTGTAATAGTCTTTCCATCATTTTACAGATAATGGAAGTCAAGCTGATAGGCCTGTAATTAACAACCATATCCTTGCTACCACCTTTATGTATAGGTGTGATATTTGCACATCTCCATGATTTTAATGTCATACTTTGCCTAAGACACGTGTTAAATAATACTGTCAATGGTCTAGTAAGCTCTTTTTAAAGTTCCTTAATAAATTTAGGCATAATTACAGCAGGTCCTGGAAATGAAGCTACCTTAAGCTGGTGAATTATACCTTCTATTTCTTGTTCAGTTATCACTATATTCAAGTCATAGCTGCTTGGTTGTTTCCTTTCAGTATTCTCTTTTGGTTTGAATGCATTCAAAAAACGTGTATTGAGTTCTTTAACAATTTCTGTTTCCTCTGTTATGATTGCATTTTCAGTCTTTAGAGGTCATACACTGCCCTGGTTTCCCTTCAGGGATCCAATATAGTTATGAAAACCCTCTTTATTATTTTTTGTGTTCATAACCAGTTTTAGTTCTGCATCCTGTTTTCTTAATCTGAGTTTTTTGTTTTGTTTGCTAATATTTTAACTTAAACCAGTTCTCAGTGGTACACGATTTACTGTACTTGTGATAGGCACTTTGTTTTTTGTTTAGACTACACTTAATTTCATTATTCTACCACAAGGGGATTCTTTTTTTGTTGTTATTATATTTGGTCCTTAGCAATACCCAGGTATTTATACAGAATTCAGTTCTACGGTATATTTCTTTCCATTGATCCTCCAGGTTGAGATTTTTAAGATCTTTCTGCCAGTTCAGTCAGCCATATATTGTTTTATGCTACTATAATCAGCCTTGAAATAATCTCTTACTTAAGTAATGTCTTTATTGTTTTGAATAACAGGCATTTTAAATTAACAGGACCATATTGTGATCACTATCCCTTAGCGTGGTAAAATAGTAGTGGGAGTTCTGTATTCTTAATATTGGTTAATATCAGATCTAATAAATTATTTTTCCTAGTAGGTTCTGTAACTAGTTGCTTTAAATCCTGTTGTAGTGAAATTTCAAGGAACCTTTTCTCCTGCTGTCCATGTGCCTCAAGTATATCCCAATTTATATTAGGCATATTGAAATTGCCCATTAAAATATAATCATTGACATCATCAGTACTTTCAATTTCATCCAAGAATGCCATATTTCCTTCAGTTCCTAAGCTTGGTGATCTATACCCCAAGCCTATTGTTAAGGTCCTCTCTCCCAGATACAGGTCAATACATAGGATTTCTGAGACTGTGTTTGACTGATATTTCTGCTGACTTTTAGTATTATCCTAGATATGAAAAGCTATGCCACCACCTTTTTTATGTTTCTTATTTTTTGTATATTTTACACAACCTAGTATATCAGTACACCAATCATTGTCAGAGAACCAGGTTTTGCAAATTCCACAGATGTCTATTTTCATATTGGTTAAAGTATATCCCAATTACTCCATTTTAGCATTGGCAAGTACTATTTTAATTTCTTTCCAGCTGAATGACTGAACTTGTAGAGATTAGGCTCACTACAAGTTAAGGAGGTGAGGTGACTGGCTAACCTGTACATTTGAGTGCTAGCCCCACAAAACAAGGACTGGAGGACAGAGCAGGGGCACATCTATCACCAAAATGAAATTTTAGAGGTTACAATGTCCAGCTTGGGAGGGGATGGGTTGCTGGCACAGTGCCAAGAGTCTGGCATTGATTTTTTTTTTAATAAAGTAGAATATGCACAATATAGTTGTGCTCAGTGTCAAGGTTCTTAAATGTTCTAAGATTCTGTGACACTACTGTCAGTGTTCTTAGAGATGACAAGTCATATAGAATAGTGGATGGGCGACCATCCACAACAAGGCTGTGTTTCCCTCGAGGGAGTTGATGACATCAGAGACCTCGAGAGTGAAGCTCGAGAGGTCTTGCTGATGTCATCAACCTCCTGAGAGGGAAATAAAGCCTTAGTTGTGGATGGTCGCCCATCCACTATTTTATATAGTATATGGGTGCCTTCTGTTTAGCTACATATTATTTTATTTATAAAATTACTTGTGGGTGCTGCTCCATTCCCGCTGGTGCTCCTGCTCGCTCCCGTTCCTGATGCTGACACTCATGCTCGGCCCCGCTTCTTACTTTCAGTTCTCTCACCGCTATTTTTAAAAGTAAAAAACAAAAAAACATTTTCTGACAGGGAGCTTTTAGTCCATGTCTCGATTCGAACTTAAAGTCAGTGACTGCACTGCCCAGCTCTCGCTAAATTGTGCGTATGTTTGTCTTTTTGTTCATTGAGCCTAGTCTGAGCCAATCAGGTGGCAGGTCAAAGTTAAAAAGTTGTACTATCGATGGGATGTCAGAACGATAGTACAACAGCTTTTTTGACCTTTGAACTGCCCTACAACAAGATTTCAGCAGTTGCTGAAATCCATGCACAACAGAAGGCACCCATATACTATATAATGTTTGGGCACACTAGGCAGTTAAAGGCAAATGAGCAATTAACAAGTAATGACTCTCTATTTTTGCCATTTCTTCACTGAAAACCCTGACTGACATGACTAGACAAGAAGGAAACTGATTTTGGGCACCATTACAAATGTTATTATTGAATGTAGGTAAGTTTCTATGCAATGGTGTGAGGACTATCAAACACATCTTTAAGACAAAACTTTGAAGTTTCTCACTTTTACATCTGACAGCTCTCATGTTACCTGCCTCTTCTCTTTGTACAGTATGAACTTAATACAGCATATGTTTACAGAGATACGGTATACTCATTTCTAAGCCTTTGCCTGTAGTTTGGAGGGTCAGTGGATGACACATTCCACACACCCCTCTGTGAGGTACAAAACCACACGTCCAAGTCTCCCTCGGCTGCTCAGAATTTTTTATCAGTGCTGCTGCTGTATGGCTGCTACCCCTCCCCCACATGTACCTTGCAGCCATGCAGCTCATCTCCTGGTGTTCCCGTCTTTCTCTCCATCTCAGACTGTCTTGCCCTTCATGGTGCTGTGCATAGCCTCTCTACCATTCCTGTCCATGTCCTCATTATCTCTTGGGTTTCAGTGCATCACTGTTTCACATCCACTTGCACCTGCTCTCCTGTTCTATGCTTGGGCTCGATTGCTTCAGCTCCCACGGACCTTTGGCTGTAGAGCTGGGTGAGACTGTGGGCTGCTCTGGATGGCATTGCAGCTACTGCTGTGTTTTCCCTTGCTGTCTTCTTTGTGTTTATAATACAACTGGGTCCTAAAAGGTGAGCTTCTATTAGTCTGTTTACTTTGGCAAGTTGCATTTCATTTCATCCTCTCACTGCTGGCTGCTTCAGCATTCCTCTTAGCCTCTGGGCCACTCCAGCTAGCACTGTCTATGATTTTGCAGTCACTTCTGTTTCAGTTACTCCCCTCGTGTTATTGCTTGGCATGCATTCAATATCGTTTGTTGTTCCTCTCATTCAGTATCAGTCATACATTCCAGTTTCCATCACACTCAGTTGGCATATCGTACTTTCAGTCAGTCATTCAGCCTTGCCATTGCTCAGTCAGTCTTTTCCTGTTGCACCCTACTGTCATTAGGCTTTGCCACTGTCCTCCTAGTTCCATTTCTACCTTTGTACTGCATAGCTATCAGGCTTCAGCATTGGCCTTTTGCTGTACTCCTGCACTCAGATGCAAGCTAGCCATGAACATAGCATGATTTCCATGGCTCCCTGCCTTGGTATCTGTTGGTCTTGCTCTGCTACCTTGAAGTCTCCATCTTGAGGGGGGATCCCTCATCTCAGGTGGGGTCTTTCTCTTTTTTGCCCTTCAGATGAGAATATTCTTCACTCCTTGGAAAACTTAAGTTATGCAGATTGACTTGGCGGTGCTTCTAAATGTAGCATCTAAGACTTTAGCTATCTGAGGGTGCAGCCTCTAGGTCTGTGGGGGCTCCCTTAGTTCTGCAGACCAGATCAATGGTATCTTTGAAAGCTATTCTCTTTACTGCAGCCACAGGTTCACCTAGTCTTCTCCAATTCCTTTTCCTGTGAGCCTCATGAGTGAAGATCCAGTCACTTAATCAAATACATTGCCTGTCCCTCAAGAGCTCAACTCTTTGCATTGCCCCTCAAGGGCTCGGCTTTCTCTCTAGTCCTCCCTTCAGTTGGAGGCCAGGTGACTGCATCTCAGTTGTCATTGCTCTCCTCCTTCCCACCTTGGGGTGGGCCTCCTTTATGTGGGGAACCTCCTTTGGCTGCAGAGATCTTGATCATTCCCATTAAAGGGATAGAGTGAGAGCCTTTCATCTAAAATACCTCCCTTGAAATGGGTTTTTAAATTGCATTAGCAGAGTGTCACTAATTCTAAAATTAGCTTAGAATGAAGGCAATCAAAGCCTTGGATCCCCAGAGGTTTCTTCCTATAAAAAAGTTTTTTTCCTCTCATTCATGCTAAAGGTCATAAACATTTAGACAGTTTCTGCAGGAGTTGGAGTTGGTTTGTGGCTCTCCAGGTCTGGGTCTTAGTTCTGGCTGTGTCTCTCCTCTTTTTGGGAAAAATGTGTCAGTCTTCTGTAGTGCTTTTGTGCCTTTGGTCCCGGGACCTCATCCCTGCAATAACACAAGGGGGTCAGAACCCATTTTTTCAGCATTCCCATGTCCTTCTGATACCACAACAGGGTAGAAGTCCATGTAACAGAAACCACCAGAACATAAGCCAAAGTACACACTTGCACAGACACCACATACTACTCAGTCTTCAATAAATTTGAAACCTACACAGAGCCCAGTTACCCTATGAATTGTAAGAATTTGCCTGTAGTTCAGATGGGCAATGGACAACACATGCCACTACCCCCTCCTCCATGTGATACAATATTGCACATGTCCAAGTGTGTCTTGTATGCTCAGAATGTTTTGTTTCCATCTTCCACCCCTCCTCCTGTGGCTCCTGTCTCCTTGTGGTTAGGTCTTCTTCCCTAAGGTACCTTTCATCCTGGGACCTTGTCCTTGTGACACCACAAGGAGTCACAACCTTTTCATCAGGGTCCCCATGTCCTTATGACACCCTGACAGAGAGGCAGTCTACATACAGGTAGCAGGGACAGAGAAAGTGTAAGTCAAACTACACACTTGAACATGCACCACTTACTACTCAGTCTCCAATCACTTCTAAACCTACTCATAACTGCCCAATTACCCTATGAACCAATAAATACAACATACTGTATGCATTTCAAAATAAAAAAAAACTTTTAATACATCTTTATGATTCAAAATCAGGTACACGACATTCAACCATTAAAGAGTTTGCTAATTACAGGCATTTTTTTAGAAGATCAATTTAAATAACTCTTATTACTTATTGTGAATCACTCATTATTCATAACATATGTTTGACTGATTCTAAGCCAACAACATCATCACTTTATCACCAGCTGTTAATGTGATTTTGGATTTTTTTTTTAGCTTAGTACTCCCATGTGTTGGAACGTTTTGTGGCATTGACCCAAAACATATGCATGCCATTGAGAATGAATAACCACTACAACTAATGCCAGCTCTGTGGATCAGCATTATAATAACCTGCACACTACATTAACCCTGACATGAACATTTCTCAATCTTTTCATGTGATCATAAGAGGCACAGCATTATTGAGGTTCACTACATGTAGATGATGACACCACACTGTGGTATACTATGCTACACACTAGGGTTTACATGAAGCTTATAGTTGTCACAACAAGAACTAACATTCTGCTGTGAAAATTAGCAACAATATTCCTTTTTTGATTATGTTCATATTGTTACCCTATAGCATTTCAGGTGGGATCAGGTTTTATGTTTTTGTATGTTTTCTTCACTTTGTTTTTTAGAATAAAACACTAATTGCAGTTGTCCTTGAATGTCAGCTCATGTAACTGGTTGTTCATCAGTGGTTTACATTTTTGACAGTGATAACTGTGATTGCTATTTTTCTATATAAACAATAAAGTTTACTTTAAAACACACTGAATGGAATTCTGCTTGTACACCCATATCAATATGAATGAATACATTGTGAAATTAAGTCCATTTTTTTAAACTTTTCTAAATTACCTCTCAGCACATTTGTGACACATATCAGCTTCCTGTACATGTAAACTTTATAGTACTGGAGTATATTTAAAAACTGACAACTTTAGTTCAGCTCTGATTGGGACCACATGTCTCAGTTTGTTTTCAACACTTCAGGTCCTTGGTATGAGTGTTTAGAAAGCTAACAATAAGGGTAGGATGCACTTTTCCATTATCGTTTGCAATCTCTGGTCTACCCCAGCCTCTTCAACCCTCTACCATTCCTCCAGTCAGTTTCAAAAGAAAAAGAAAAATCATAGCACCTGGCACAGTGCCAGAAGCCAGATGTTCTTATATAAAGAATGTCTGCACAGGAGAGAGCTGTGTGGAAAGTGACTGGGGTGGGGAAATGGTTGGCCAAAGGATTAGTTCTGGACACCAAGGAATGGCATGAATGTATTTTTTTTAAATTATTTGACAGAAGATCAAAGTGATCCAGTGTGGTCAAATAGTTCCATCAGGCCAAATCAAAGGTAAAAGTGTTGAAATTTAGTGAATATAAATTTGGCATCAACACATCCTTTCTCTGTGGAAAAGCATGGGGTAACATAGTGAACAGTTAGCTACATTACATGTACTCCATCAGTGCCTGACTGTGGTACAAGAACCCCACCTGGAAAGTTGGCACTAGCATCTCACCTGAAATGTAGGTCCTGTAGGCATAGGGTTGACACATTCACATTGGTATTCCACTTCAGTTTGGTACACTGCTCTTGTTTACCTTTTGTGCTAACCTGCACAGATCACGATGTTTTAATAATTATTACACAGATGTTAAGTGGGCTTCCAGGAACAAGACCTTACTTCATACAGTCAGGTAACTCATGGCAGCAGTGCTGCTGGCAGAGCCTTTTCTGATTTAAGGAGTGCTGCCACTGCTGTTCCTTCAGCAGCATCTATAGGAGGTCAAAGAGGTGATGTAGGAAAAGTGTCTTCCACCTCTTCCACAGGGACACTGTGTCCTTCATTCTTGGGGTGTAGCCTGGAGGTGACAACCTCAGCTCCAGTCTTCACAAGGCATCACCTCTTTGATGAAGGGAGATGCATAGTGTGGGGCCCACAGTGACCATCTGCCACCAACATGACAGGGGCATGTTTTCCCTTCATTTTTCTCTCTTTCACTTTGCCTGTATTATACCATGCCTCCAGTGGCCTCAGATATATCATGGCATCATGCACAAGTGCCACCTTTCATGATCCCACTGCAAAGGGTCACTGTGATGCTAGAACCTGGACATGTCTCTTTCTCTGGGCTGACTTACAATGCACTTGGCAGCAGTTCCCAACAATGGCTGCATCCAGTCAGTACAGACAAGGGTCACCAAGATGATCCAGAGCAGCAGGGCAGATTCTGTAAGGAAGGCTGAGGCCTTAAATATGTATTTGTTGGAGGACAGGTGGGAGAGCAGAGGGACATGACTGAAAACATACAAGTTTTTCAGGGGTACAAGCAATGTGAATAGCAAGGACCTTTTTGTGAAAAGTAGTGATGCAGTCACTAGAGGGCATGACTGGAAGTTGGGGGAAGGCGAGTTCAAAAGGACTGTGGCAGGAAGTTTTACTTCACTGAGAGGGTGATGCAACTATAGAACAGACTGCTGACAGAAGTGGTGGAGGCAACTACCCTTAATTGGTTTAAACATGGTTTTGACAGAGTAAGGGGACCCATAGTCACCAAGAGGGGGCAACTCAGGTTTGGGGGGGGAGTGGGTAACAGCCCACCAGTACAGTCAATTGGCAGGGTGAGATAATATAATAAGTGGAGACTTGATGGATCTTCGGTCTCCTTCTGTCATCCAACTCTATGTTTCTGTGTTTTAGCCCTAGCTTCCTGAGTCAGCTACCAAAGCCAGGTCACCAGCATGAAAGTGCAGTGGGATACCAACTGGCTCTTCTTACACCTGTTTTTAGTACTCTTACTGTAGAAATCCCTACCCTTTCTGAAAACAGCACTGTGAATCATTGGTTGTAATATAGCTGTTTATTGGCAGGAGGCAGCATATCCTAGTGGTTAGAGTGCAGAGCTATGAAACTGGACACTCAGGTTTGAATCTCATAGTCACCACATACAGTATGAAATTGAAAAGTCACTACCTTTGCAGTGCTTGACTGTCTCACTTTCTTTATCTGTACCTAAACATCCTGACCTTTCCTTCACCAGTCTCATTTTCAAACAAACTTGGCCAGTGGCAACACAGCTGCCATAATTTAACATGATACAAAGTCTGGTTTATTGTTTTATTTTTTTGTTTGTTTGTTTTATACAGACATCCTTCAAAAATGTAATGCTTTAATTGATATAGTCTACTTTGGCTATTTTTGTTGTTGATGTGTAATGTAATACATTTCAGGGGTACAACTGCAGTACTATCTAGGTTGTCCAGTATGCATAGGTTTAGGTGCAACACCACATGGTTATCAATATTTGCAGGGCTTGATCTCTGATGGTAAATTGTGCATACATTGATGTGTGCAACTTTTGTTATATTGTATTTGGAGAATTGAGGGAGACATATTTGCAAATATGTCTGAGGGAGTAGGTTTGTGTTACTGCTGCTGTAAAGCTATGAATATCCCCATATACCATATAACAATAGTCAAACATCAATGTATGCACAATGTATAATAAGCGGTCAAGCCCTAAAAAACATTGATAACCAGGTGGTGTTGCACCTAAACCTGTGCACACTGGAAAAAATAGCTCTGGAATTGCAACTCTAAAATGTACCTCATCACTACAACAACAAAAACAGCCAAAGTATACTATATCAATTAAAGCATTATATTTTTTGAAGAATTTCTGTAAAAAAAAAAAAACAATACACAAGACTTTGTGTCAGGTTATTGCACAGCAGCCGTGTTGGCTCTGACCAGAGTTTGTTTAAATTGAGACCAAGCAAAAATGCAATAACAGAAAAGGAAGGCTCAGGATATCAATCACATCTATGACAGCACTCAGATAGCACTGTCAATCCCCCCCCCCCACTTGAGACTACTGTCATCCACGGAGATATTCAGCTAATACATTATTCTGGCATACAAAACATGGAATCAATTGAAGGGGAAGGCTCACAATGTCAGTCCCTTTTATGACAGTCCTTAAATGGCACTGTCAAACTGAATCTCATTCTCTTCAGTGAGTTGAATGACATCACACCTAGAGCCTGTGGTAAGAATGGAGATAGAACTGTTTGAGCTCTGATACATTTTTTAACATGCAAACCATGATGCAGTTACTAACTTGGATAAAACCAACTTCCAGATTCAACACTGAGAGTCAGGCATAGTGGCCAAATAAAGCCCATAAGAAGTTGAACCTACAAGAACACTTTCAGTAAGCCAAATGATTCCAGCATATAACAAAGGTTTTTGCAAAAAGACATCTCTCTTACAGCAATATATGAGCATAATATGTTACAGAAAATAAGCAACTACCCCACACACCCCACCCAAGACTTTGGTTATCCAAAGAGTTCTTCTGCTAATATATTATTCTGCCATACAAAAACTGGAACAGCAAAACAAACTGAGACAAAGCAACAATGAAATAATTTCAAAAGGAAATGTAGAACTCTCTGAAAGGCTGCTATTTGCTTTAAAATACTTAAAATGTGCTGTGCTCTGGCTCTGTTAATGGAAGTGACAGCAAGTTAAACTGCTGTGGAACACATCTCACTGGTGCTTGGGGAGGATGTCCCTGACAATGGCTCCATTAGGTGGAGGGAGAAACAAAGTGGCCCTACTTGCTTTCTGGCACCAGTATCCTCTGCTGAATGTAATAGCAAAAGATGCAATGAGGTTTAGACATCCATTGTGGTCATCTATCAGTATGTCCTACCACTGAGTTAGAACTGGCAGACAGATGTGACAGGGATCATGTTTTCTCAGAACCAGATTCCAGCACTTCATCCCTCTCCAACCTTGGGATATCTGTCATACTAGAGGTAAAACTGCCTACTTACTAATCTTAAACCAAGCATGGCTGTAGTTTTAACTGTCCATGCCCAGTTTAGTCTTGTCTCCTTTGCCAGCCCCGGTGACCCATTCAAACATGACTATTTTCCATGAAGCACACAGGAGAAGTGCATTACTTAGCCTGCCACACAAACCGCTGGAATAACTAGTAAAGCAAATATGCATATAGACAAATTGATGGGAAATTATATTGTCAAGCCAATTAAGATCCAGTACCATCAATCAATTTTAATTTACTTATGTATTTATTTGTTAACCGGGTAGGTACACTGGACCCAGGGACCATTTTCAGGTACGACCTAGGCCACATAGATGGCACATACAGTACAAACAAAAAATTTTTAAGTATTGCAAAATGGTGACCAAATGTTAAACATAAGGGTCTTACCAGACATAGAGTAAAATATCTGGAAACAGTACAGCAAGATACAATGCAACAGAGATTGAACCAATCTATCTTAGCGAACATTTCCAAAAAGTCTGCATGAAGAGAACACAGTCTGGACTTAGGCCCGTCATGTGTGGGGTGCCCCAGGGCTCAATCCTTGGCCCCTACTTTTCTCTCTCTTTCTCAATAATATTGAGAGCAACTGTTCCCTCAGCAAACTCATTCTGTATGCAGATGACACGGTTATTTACTACAGTGACCCTCAACCTAGTGTAATCAAAACAAAACTGCAGGATAGTCTCTCAACTCTGGAGTCCTGGTTCTCCACAAACTCCCTGAAGCTAAATGGGGAAAACAAAAGCCGTCCTGTTTGGCTCCAGACATCTGGGCCCTGACAGAGTCAGTTGCTCCAGATCAGCACAAACCAAGGAAACTAGTTGAGGTCATGTCCAGTTTCAAGTACCTTGGGATCCATCTTGACCAAGAGATGACCTACAGACCCCATATTGACTCCATAACCAGGACCATCCATCAAAAGCTTGGTCTTCTCTATCGCCTGAGGAACTCAATATCTTTGTCAGACGTCGAGCAATTGCCAGCTGCAATCTTCTCCTTTCATTCTGTATGGGCTCCACTACTGCAGTCACTCAGAGAGACAGAATTCAATAAACTTATTGGCCTCTATAACAGAGTGGCCGCTTCACCTCAAACTCCTCCCAAGGAGGCGTCACTGTGAGGCACTTAAGGAACTTAACTGGCTATCTCTGGCACAAACTAGCCTACCCAGTCACCTGCCTTGCACTCAAGTTCTCTACCACAGGTCCCCTCCCATCTAAATGGACTTCTCTCTACCAAAATACAATGCAGAAATCTATGATCATCTGCAAATCACCCACTGGACATCCCTCGGTGTCGCTCTAACCAAGGCAAACACTCCTTCAAGTTTGCTACCTCCCACCTTTGGAACTCCTTACCAGACAGCTTGACTGGTGCATCCACCATTAGCCAATTCAAGTCCAGGCTTAAAGTATATCTCCTCAACCTCAGCCTTTGTGGCTGTAACCATTAGCTCCCAAGCCGACTGGGCATCCACCAGACTGGATGGGCCTTGCGGTCCTTATCTGCCGTCAACTTCTATGTTTCTATGTTTCTATGTAAGCCCACTTCTCCTTATGCTCGCACTGCCTTGACCCCTCCTTCCTCCTGGATGTATCGAATATGATGTCTTCCTGACTGTCTCACATTGCAGACTAAACTGAATGTGAAATCTGACATCATGTACTGCTAACAAAAGCTTACTACCCCTTTAGCTGGATGCTACTGTATACTCTGAGTAATTATTGTAACTACAGTTAAGAATGCTGTTATGTGTCTTTGCTCTGTAATGAATGCTATTATGTGTCTTACTCTGTAACATAGCTGGGTCGTCCTTTGCTAATATTGGTGTTAATTATTGTAACTACTGTATAGAATGCTAGTATGAGTCCTCCTCTGTAAAGAATGCATTTGTGTGTCTCTCCCTGTAACTAATTCCGGGTCGCCCCTGAAAAAGGGACCTCTGGTCTCAGTGGGCTTACTAGTTACCAAAATACAAATAAATAAAATAAATGCTAAGACACTTGGGATACAACAGGAGAAGAAACAATACTGGAGCAATTATAAACAGTACAGGGCTAGAGAGAGGAAAAATATACATCTATACTATATGGCCATCCAACAAACTTAGATGAGTACAGACCCATAAAATGGAACCATTACAGCAATACCAAACTCAGGAGTGGGTGCATTGTTCACAAGGATAACAGGCAAAGTGCACAAGCAAGATGACTAGCCAGATAAACTGCCAGGCTGGGAATCAGAGGGGGCACTTACAAGCTGAGACTGATTGCAAGGTATTTAACAGGTTAGTTCTGAAAGCAAGTGGAGAGCCAAATGAGTGGAGTGAGAGTTTAAGGCTATTCCAGAGTTTTGGGGCAGCTACAGAGAAGGCTTTCTGTCCCTTGTCCATCTAAGTCTGGAGGTGATTAAGCAGCCATTAGGAGGAGGATCTCAGTTCCCTTGTGCCTCATTTAAAAATGAGAAATCCATCTAATAGAGATGAGGCACTGGTGTTGAGGGATTTATGAACAAGAGTACCCATGCACAAGTCCTATCTGGCCTGGGGGAACAGCCACCCAAGTGAAGCATGTAAAGAGCAGTGGTGAGTATTAAGTGGGGCTAATAGATTAAATTGACAGATGCTGTTGTAGGCAGTATTGAGATGGGCAAATTGGCAAGTCAAGGTTTGAGATATGATAGGGGAGCAATAGTCTAGTAGTGGCAGTACCGTGCCCTGCTCAATCACTAGGTGCACAACAGGAGTCATGAGGTGTCTCAGGCAATAGCAGACACCCGGCTGTTGGTTGATCCATTTTACCATCATTCCAACATGATCCTGTAATGTCAGAGAGGGGTTCAAGGTGATTCCTAAGTATTTGTAGGTACAGACTTGTTTGAGGGTAGATATACATGGGACCAGAATGTGATGGGACTTGCTTGGACACCTAGGGCATCTTGTGAGCTTGTGACTGGACCCAAAAAGCATGACTTTTTTATGGTATTGTCAAAGAGTCTATTACCTATAAACCAATCAAGTCATTGGCAAGGGAGAGGGTTAGATTATGTGAACTGTAGTCACTTCTGAAAATGATTAGGTCATCCGAGTACATCATCTTATAGGATTATGGATTGACACAGAGTAAACTGTTCACAAACAGGGAGAAAAGAATGGGACCAAGAATGGACTCTTTTGGGATGCTGCTACACACTTATAGGAAACTGGATGTTATCCCTCTGATGCAGACCCTTTGGGATCTATTAGAGAGGTAGGGTCTAAACCAGTCATTGGCACCCAATAAAAAACTGTAGGAGATGAGTTTGTATAGGAGGAGGTCATGGTCTATGAGGTCAAATGCCTTAGAGAGGTAAAAAAAATGGCCCCTGTGAGCTTGCCCTCATCGGCTATTCTCAGTATGCTGTCAGTGAACCATGCTAGTACTGAGGTAGTACTGAAGCATTTGCGGAAACTGTGCTGATTGGTAGAGAGCAGCTAGTGCTTAGCTGTGTGGTCTGTCATTTGCAAGAAGACAATTCTTTCCATGATTTTTCTTAGGTGCAAGAGAATGAATACAGGTCTGTAGTTATCCATGAGTTTAGAGTCACCAAATTTAAAGATGGGACCTACTCTGGCCTGTTTCAGTGTAGAAGGATGGATGAGGTGGACAGGGACAAATAAATATAAATGCTAGGGGTTTCACAATCAAGGCAGCAAGCAGTTTCAGAAACTGGAGACAGTGACCATTGCTCCCTGCACTTCCAGAGTTAGGGAGTATCTTGACAAGAAGCAATTGACTTCTGATCAGGTAGTGACCTTGAAGCAGAAGGGGGCAGCCAGGCTCCTTGGGATCCTTGATAAAAGAAATGGAGGAGTCGACCTTGGGTGGGAGTTTAGCCAGGTAGGCTTGTAGGCTGGTAAATTTAAAGTTTATGGCTTCTACCACATGAGAGGTTTCAGTTATGCCCAGTGTCCATGAGCAGATTAAAGCTGCTTTGCTTGAGGTTGTGTTTAGTGACAGAGTTAATTTAGGATGGGAAATTGTGAGGGTCACTCAGGCAATAGGTCTGCTGACTTTTGAGAAACATAGAACATAGAATTTGATTGCAGATAAGGACCGTTTGGTCCACCCTTCTGCCCATGTCCCTATCTACAGGATAAGATACAGATCCTAGTTAACCAACAGCCTATTTCTTCCTACCCCACACAAGAATTGCATATGTCTGTCCCAAGTATTCTTAAATTCTCCCACAGTTTTAGACCCTGCAACCTCCATAGGAAGGCTGCTCCATGCATCCACCACCTTCTCTGTAAAAAAATACTTCCTCACATTGCCCCTGAACTGCCCCACTATCTTTAAATTGTGTCCCGTAGTTCTTGCACATCTCTTTTTCCGAAAGATGCTACCCTTTTGGACTTTGTTGATTCCACTGAGGTACTTAAAAGTTTCCATCATGCCCCCCCACTGTCTCCTTTCCTCAAGGGTATACATATTAAGCTCCTTTAGTCCCTCTGCATATGGCTTCTCTTGCAGACCTGCACCATTTTAGTTGCCCTCCTCTGGACTGCCTCTATCCTGTCTATGTCCTTGCAGAGATAGGGTCTCCAGAACTGGATGCAGTACTCCAGATGGGGTCTCACCAACTGTCTGTACAGAAGGTATCAACTTCCTGTTTTCTGTTGGTGATGCCTCCCTATGCATCCCAGTATGCCCCCAGCCCTCCCTACTGCCTTCTCACATTGCTTGCTAACATTAAGGTCATCTGATATGATTACCCCCAGGTCCCTTTCCATTTTTGTTCTTGTTACTCTCCCCCCCATTGTGTAATCTTCCCTTGGGTTTTTGTTTCCTAGGTGCATTATTTTGCACTTCTTTGCATTAAATCCAAGCTACCATACTTCTGACCATTCCTCCAACCTTGCCAAGTCCCTTTTCATCCTTTCAATGCCTCCTTATATATCAACCCTGTTGCAGAACTTTGTGTCATCTGCAAAGAGGCATACTTTTCCTTCCAGTCCCTCTGCAATGTCACTTATAAAGACATTAAAAAGGACTGGACCCAGTATTGAACCCTGTGGTACCCCACTAGTAACCCCTCTTTCTTCAGAGTGGACTCCATTTACAATTACCTTCTGCGTCCTGTTGTCCAGCCATTGTTTTACCCAGGCTACAACCCTGGGACCCACTCCCAGGCTGGCTAATTTGACTATTAATCTTTTGTGTGGGACTGTGTCAAATGTCTTGCTAAAGTCTAGGTAGGCCATGTCCACAGCCCCTCCCTGGTCTACTACTTTGGTCACCCAGTCAAAGAAATCAATTATATTCATCTGACATAACCTTCCCACTGTGAACCCATACTGCCTTGGGTCCTGTGTCCCACTGGCCTCTAGGTACTCAACAGTTCTTTCCTTCAGAAGTGACTCCATCACTTTCCCTACCACAGAGGTCAAACTGACAGGTCTGTAGTTTTCTTGCCTCTGTCTTGGTCCCACTTTTGTGAAGGGGAATCACATCTGCCTTCCTCCAGTCCTCAGGTACCACACCATCCTCCCATGATTTGTTAAAAAGGGTAGTCAGTGGTTTCAATAGTTATCCACTTAATTCTTTTAGAATTCTGGGGTGAATTCTATCAGACCCCATTGCTTTGTCCACCTTCAGTTTTAGGGAGTTCTTTTAGAACCCTTTCTTCTGTGAAAGGACTGGGATCGACCCACCTATCAAGAGTGCTTCTGTTAATTGGATTAGGCACCTCCTCCTCCTCTTTGTGACTACTGCGAGCAGAAATATTTGTTCAGTATCCCTGCTTTTTACTGTCCCTCTCTGCCCCCCCGCCCGTCCATTCAATTCAGCCTCACTATCACTCCCTTTGTCTTTCTATGTTCCCTGATGTACCTATAAACAGTTGTATCCCCCTTCTTAACCGAGTTGGCTATCTTTTCCTCAGTTTGGGCCTTTGCTATTCTGACTTCCCTCCCTGCTTCCTTCTGCCTTAACTGGTACAGCTGTCTGTCCTGCTCCTTTTGTGTTTCCTTATACTTCCTGAATGCTATCTTTTTCTCCCTGACTTTCCCCACCACTTCTTTTGAGAATGATAGTGGCTTTTTCTTTCATTTTGATTTGTTTATTTACTTCACACAAAGGCTTGTTGCCTCTGTGATGGCAGTTTTGATGTTTCCCCATCAATGCTCCACCCTCCTTCTAGTCTGTTTGCTAGTGCTTTTTAAGGCACTCTCCCAGCTGCCAAAGTCAGCCCTCCTGAGTCAGAACCCTCACTTTTGTATGGCTTGACTCTGTAGCTTAGTTTATCATGAACCACACTGTTTGATGGTCACTTGTTCCCCAGATGGCAACCCACTTCTAGGTTTGAGATCCTCTCACTGTCCCGTTTGAGTGCTGAGGTTTAAGTTTGCTCCCTACAGTGGGTTCCAAAACTAGATGTCTGAGGCATGCCACCTGTAGGCATCGAGAATGGCCCTACTCTTGGATGTGGCTGCAGAAAATGTGCTCAATTAACATCTGGCATATTCAGGTCTCCCATCAACAGTATCTCCCTTCTCTGCCATCCTAAGAATGCCTTCTTTCATATCCTTGTCCATTCCCTCCCTTGACATGGGGGTCTGTATACAACCCCTGTGAGGATTGTAGTGCCATTTCCAGTCTCTAAGGTGACCCACAGTGCCTCCTCTCCTCCTGTTTACTCTTTGTTCAGTTGCTTTTATCCCTTCCCTTACATAGAGGCTAATCCTCCCCCCTTCTCCCTTCCCTGTCTCTCCTGTAGGTTATGTACCCTGTATGTTAACTATCCCAGTCATGGTTCTCTGTGTACCATGTTTCTGTGACTGCTATGATAGCCCAGCACCCCTCTTCCATCAAAGGCCACCAGTTCAGGGAACTTGTTGCCCAGACTATAGGCAATAGCACTCATTACCCTCCATTTCCTGATGGTCCTATTCCTTTTTGCTCCATCCCTGTCCTTATTGCCTTTGTCCCTTTCTCCATTTACCCTTGCCCTTCTCCCAATCAACATCTCTATCTTGGTGTTTACCTCACTTACTACCCTGACTTTTTGGGGGGGCTATGATTTCCCTGATCCTTTCCAGTGCCTCCCCATGGCTAGTTTAAATGCTTGCCAATGAAGCATTTAAACCTATCATCTAGGATCCTGGTTCCCCTCCTGTACAGATGCAGCCTATCATGCCAATTTAGGCCTGCATCACTCCAGGGGGGCCCCCAGTCCCCAATGAAGCTAAATACCTGAGCTCTGCACCAGTTTTTCAACCACTGATTGAATCCCATGGTGTGGAGCACCCTAGCCTCATCTATGCCATAGACAGGCAGCACCTCCGAGAAAGTTACTGTGCGTGCTACTTGTCTAAGGCCCCTCCCCAACTCCACAAACTCTTCCTGCACTACTCTGAACCCTTTCTTAGCCAGGCCATTTTTTCCTAGGTGGACAATGAAATCCAGCTCCTACCCCTGTGCAGCTGCTCTGGCAATCCTGAGGATTCACTCCCTGTCCCTCCAAGCCATGGCACCAGGCAGGCAGGCACCTTACCTCCTTCTCCCCGTCCTCCCCCAGTTCTACCTTCCTAACAATGGCATCCCCCACCAGGAGTTGTTTCCTTCCCCTGTGTGGTCCCATACCACCCTCCTGTGGGTCTCCTTTGTGGAGGTTCCCAGCATCCTCCTTGGTCTCCACTGCAGGTGCCTCCATAGAGGAACCACACTTTGCCAGAATGGCATAGTAATTGTGGAGAGGTACAACTGGAGGGATGCACCTATGTTCCACCACCCTCACCCTCTCTGAGCCCACTGTGATCCAACCACTCCTCTTTCTTGGCAACCTCTGAGGCAATGGCAGTGGCCCTGGAGGTCCCACAAATTTTGGCCAACACAGCTTGGAGATGAGCAACCTCCTCCCTCAGCCCAGAGAGGTGCCTGCAGATGGGACACCCTCCAGAACATCTCCAAGAAGACTGCTTCTCCTCAACCACTGCACTGCACCACTCCCATCATGTCTTATTTCTGGTCCCTTCACTGTTGTTTGGAATCCTTACTCCTTCCTCTGTTTTTTTTTTTCTTCTCTCCCTACTTACTTACTTCCTTTGTGCCCTTTAAGCTCCTTATCATCCTGTTCTGAAACAAGAAGATCCAATATTTCTCAGTAGACCCCTTACTTGCTCAGAGACAGACATCCAGCAGCCAGGGAGAGCTGGAAAGCTACTCTTGCCCTTCTAGGATGGTGAGTCTTTGGTGGCTCTGTGATCACTCACTTCCTGCTCCCAAACAGGAAGTTCCTGTTGTCAGTCAAAACCTGTGCCTATAAAAGTAGAACTAGCTTTGGGTGGGAGGATGGAGAGGAGGGAAGGATGGAAATATAGGCCCAGTAGAGAAGTCCAGTCACACAGCACTCCTTCCTCCTGGTGTTCTCTGGCAAGCCTCTGGCAGAATCTTTCTAGGGCAGTGTTTAAATCTAGCTTCCTTATAGCTAAGCCACTCCCCCTACTTAACAGATCTTTCTACCTGTAATTTAATTGCACAGCTAACAATCCCCTTCAGCCACCTGAGATTTACACCTAGATAACTGCTCAGATAACCATTCACTTCCGCTAACTCAGACCAACACACTAACTTTTTTTTGTTTGTTTTTTTTTACCCTAAATTGAAGGTCCCTGTAGAAGAGTTATACCTCTTTAGTCCCAGTAGAGAAGTCCAGTCACACAGCACTCCTTCCTCCTGGTGTTCTCTGGCAAGCCTGAGCAAGGAAGGAGGCCTGAGGAGCTTGGACTCAGTATGTCAGTCACTTTTATGACAGACATAAAACCAATTTCTGTGAGAGGAGGAGTAGTGATAATGCTGTGAGATGGGAAGTAGCAGGTAATGTTGCAGCAAGGGTAACACTGAAAGAGAAGTGAACAAGCAGTGTCATTGTCCCATTCCCTGATTCACAAGCAGTGCTGCCACTGCCTTTTCAATGCAAGAACACAAATCACTTAGATTACCCTTAAAACCCACCCATCCTGCCTGTAGACTCCTGAATTTGTGTCAGAGGGAAAGTGTGGTGTAATACTTAGATCACCATTTGGCCACAATGTAAATTCAGTTTGTTGTGTAAGAGTTCCTCAATATTAGTGTGCTTGCAGTCTCTACAGTTTTAGCAGGCAGAGTCAGTGGCTCAGTTGGTGAAAGAAAATGAGACTCCTGAGTTAACTTAATAAACCCACTGTACTTTTGTGAACTCTGTGCCCTGCCTTGTGCCCCCCTTGTATGTTATGCTGGCTACATTTCCTTTTGCCATCTCATTGTTTTTGGCAAGCAGAGTCAGGAGATAGGTGGGTGAAAGTGAATTGAAGTGGGAAGTGACTTTCTCTGCTGATGGACTTATTCTGTAATCTTCAGACAAAGAGGCAGGGAGAGAGCTGTTCTGTGTATGTGGGGGCTACTGTGGTCATGACAACTGGCTAATTGGACTATTGTTATTGACTGACATTGGAGCAGTCAGGAACTGTGATGAGGAAACTCATTTGTGAATGGGGAGGACAGCAAGGAAATGGTGCAGCAGAGAAAGAGGGAGAAGAAGAAAACATGTTGTAGTGAATGAGAGGACGCGGAGAGATTTTCGGGGAGTTGTGCTTTGATTCCACTGCCTCGTATCAATGAAAGTTGTGCTGTATTTGGAATTTTAACCACAGACCCCATCTTTTGATATTAATACAGCAGCATAGTGTCATGACACAATGCAGCCATAATAACCTCAGTGTGTATATCTAATGGTCACTGTCAACTGTTCATGGACTGCAAAGTGCTTCAAGATACAGTGTGCAGCAAAGGTGCTGTATAACACTGAGTGCTTTTTCATTCCTTTTTTGAACTATTTTGTTTTTGACATTTTGGGGAGGGGAGGTGGAAATCGCAACAGAGATGTAACATCACATTTCAGTGTGGTCCTGTTTCTATTCAAGTTTACAGCTTGGAGTATTGACATACGGAAAGTTAGGTGACCTGCTGTAGTGGATGAAAACAACTCTATCTGGAGCTCCAGGGGTCTGCCTATATAATAGAGAGGATTAGAGAACTAAGGGTGGAGGACCGGTGGTGGTGATGAAGCATGAACTGATGCCTAATCTGCATTTAATGAGTGTGTCATTTTTTTTTTCTTTCACATGACAGCACCTTCGAATTGGCCAATTTAACTTTTTTGCCACTTTGGTTCATTTCAACCTTTGGCCAAATAATTAAAAAAATTACATTCTAACCCTTCTCATGTCACCTAGGCAGTGCTATGGTCTCACCTTTCCACACCCCAGTCACTTTCCAACCTCTTCCCCATGCCTATAAATTGTTTTTGTTAAACAAACTCCACTCCAGGCACAGTATGAAGTGCTGAGTTTTTTAACAATGACTGAAGGAATGGGAGAATGTGAAAGAGGCTGGCATGGACTGGAGTAGGAGAGGTATGGAAAGGTGGTGCCAAACTGAAGCTGTCAGTTCTCACACTTGCTTACACTTAGTGATGATTTGAACAAGAGGTATATCCATGTTGACTCACGCCTAAAAGATTTTGGGAAATTATAGCAATCAGTAATACAAAGAGAGTGTAGTACAGAGTTTGTTGCTGTTCTTCTATTTTGATGGCAACATCTTTTATTTTGGTATTGCTATGTTCTTCATAAAGAACTTTCTGCTATATCTATAATACAATGTTTGTATTTCATTGTTATTTCATATAAAGCACAGTTGTAACCTATCATGGAAGTCTTCTGTGAGGGGAAAATGCAACTCTTGGGCCCTATTCACAAAAAACTCTCACATTATATGACTAAGACTCCCTTCTATTCAAAATAGGGTCAGAAATGAATTGTTTATGTTGCATGTTTTTTTTTTTACCAGGAGAGACATACATGTTATATTAGCACTATGTACAATACTTTTAAAGTGTATTGTAATTTTATAACTTTGTTATGCAACTGTGTTTTTTCTGCTCTACTGCCATAACACCATTGTAAATTAAATGAACTGTTTCAATTGAGCAAAAAAGCATGACAGGATGTGTGCTATCATGGGATAACAGCATGCCTCTGAGAAGTGAGGGGAAAGGTGAATATGAATTCCTTAAGAACCTGAGAAGAGCTGTCATCCCACAAATACACACACACACACCCACACACCCACACCCTGGAGTGACTTTTTACACTTATAAAATAGCCACATTGATTTTTAAATTTTGAACCATGTAATGAGGTTCAGAAAGTTTTTTTCTGATCTCTGCTCCTGTGAAGGATTTCCACAACCCATTATATAGTGGTTGTGTTACTACTGCATCCTGTTTTAAATGAATAAAGTTAATTTCAATGTTTATTTAAACATTTCATGTAAAACCTTATTACTATATCAATATCTACAACCAATTAAGTTTAATTTTACTAAGGTGTTAGACACATGCACATGGAGACTGAATCCAGATGGCGGAGGGCCAATTCAGAGGTGTGAGGCTTGCAAGTGCCCCATATTACCCTGCTTAGGTAAATGATTTTCCAATGTTTTCCCTCTCATGAGCTCAGGTGCAAGCATGAGTGTGATATTCAATTTGTATGCAATGGTATGTGCAAAGTGAGTAGGCATCTGTCCCTCCCATAGCTGTCCCACTTGTACATTCACATAGTCATATCCTAGGTTTTGCTAGTTTGAAGGATAAGTCAACCACCCACCCAGAAGACAGTAAAGGTCCTCTGAATGCTTAGCCTCCTCCTCCCAATGGTTCTGCAAAATCCCAGGCACATTCAAAGCCCAGGTTGCCAGCATCACAAGCAGCCACACTGGAATCTTATCAGGGAAGGAAACCATAAATACTGTATATCTGAAAGGGCATAATAACAATATTTCTTGATGCACGAGGAATGTAAAGCCTTTCTCAATACCAGGCAACATATATTGTACCTGTTCAAACTACAATATTTCATTTTTTTCCATAGAGTTTGTTTTCACTTTGGGAAACTTGGGCAGCTTATCAGCCCTGTCTTTCTTCTCCCCACTCCAGCATAAACCTCCCCAGGGGACCTACTTGGTCTTGTTGTTCCCCACAGATGTCCCCTGTGGCAGGGCTGGCCAGACTAGGGTAGACTGCCCACCCAAAATATAAATACATGCAGACAAAGAGGTCCTGCGTGGCAGCCCATGTCAGGGGCTGCATGAACAGGGCTTCAATAAGTCTCAGACACCAGTTTTCCATTTTCTCCCTCCCTGCCCTCCCCCACTGTAGCTGGATGTGAATGTGTGTGTGTGTGGAGCCATGAACACATCATAAAACTGCAGCCACTCCCTATGTGCCACACACACCTGCATTACCACTAGGCCTCCAGTTGGTGATATTTAGAAGACAGGCACGTGAACCTCCCTCCCTGGGAGAGGAGTGCATTCCCTTCAATGCTCCATCCTCTCCCAGCCCAGCTGAGCCTCAGCACCCTGAGTCAAAATCCAAACCTGGATCAACATGATGGCAGGTAAAACATCCAGTGCCTTATCCATCCATGCCACTGTTTTGGCCTTACAATATTTGTGTATAACTTACAGAGTCACTACAGTGGTTCTACCATATATAAACCCCCATGCATATCTGGGGCTTACCTTCTGCCTCCACTGTGCCTGTGCCACCTCTTTTCTTCCTGCACCCTCTGGCCCCCCAGGGCACCAAAAGAGGGACCAGCAGGGAACCTCATCAGCACCAGAAGCCCTGGATGGAACTGAGCTAAGGCCCCATTGGTGATGTTTGCAACTGGAGCCACTCAGCTGTACCAGCAATCTTGGCCCCGGGATGGCTTTGTGGGGGTCAGGGCTGGGTAGAGGAGTGTCATCAGATGCCTTTGGTGGTTTCCTCCAACTCTTGGAGCAAAGAGCAGTTCAGGGAATGAGACAGCCATGGCTGGTGGTGTTTGCACTGCCACTCATGCTGGGCAGCACCTAACCAAAGCTGTAGCTCAGTTGTTAGAATAGGACCGAATACCCACAGCAAACAAAGGGATCCCAGCTCAGGGTAGTCAGTGTCCAAGAACAAGCGTCAACATGCCATCAGATACCCCAAAAATACAGAGATCTCTCACCCATGGACATTGGGGGAATTAAGAAGAATGTACTCAAATTGGGAGTTTGAGTACTGTTGGGGGAAGGCAGATTCTGTGGGGCAAGTGTTGAAACTGTATTGTTGTCTTCATAGAGTATAAGGGTTTTACTGCATATGGCATATAGACTTTCTTGCTACCACACTGCTCCCATTTTAGCCTTCTGCTCCCTTGTTCTTTCCATACCTTTACTTTTAAATACATTGTTGAATTGCATTTCTTGGTTTGGGGGTTGCTATTGCTTTACTATGTCACTTGTTTTGGGGGTGGGACTGTGGAGGCAGATTATGCACTATCTCCTGGGGCATAATAGCTTTGTCTGCCAGCATACAGATACCCCATTTTGCCACCCCAGGTGGAGGCACCACACCAAGTTAGGCCTATGTGCTCAGTGTAGCACATCTTTAGGTAACCATGACATGTTCCCTCACAGGGTTGGGAATGGTAAACCCTGAGGGCCCCAGGCAGTCCCTTACACATATAAAGCTGTTCTTGGCAGGTAGACAATTTGAGGGTGTCATAGCAAAATGTTATGTTATTGCTCACATTTTTGATGGACCTCAATGAAAAATGGGAGTCAAAGTATTGTAACTTTACACTAGATTTTATTTTGTAACAGACAGTATCACACAGATGAACTCTGCACTTTCCAGTCAATTGGCAGATGGCATTTTCTATGACACATACCTTTCTGAAGTCAAGTAGAGTTAGCTACCTCATCACTTGATACAAAAAACTACCCCCATCAATTGCTTACCATAGAACAGTTATACAAATTACTCCATTGATCAAATATAAATTGTTCTGTTGATCAACAAATAAGACCAGCTAACAAAATAAAAAGAAAACAAGTAAGATTAGTTTATAATGGGAACCATCCCTAAAGTGAAAATAGAAATGACAGAGGAAGTATTTTGTACCGTTCCCACCATTTCAATACATTAATCTACATGTGACTGTCACTTTCTGTTCTTCTCACACTTTCTTTAAACAAGATTAGTTCTGTTTGTCTTGGAAGTTATGATCATGTTACATGAAAGAGTCACTGAAGTGAAACCAGGAAAACAATTCATTACAACTGGTCACACTCTCTGATCTTGTTTCCATGACTAATAACCTGTCAAAGCTTATCTGAGGTTAACTAATTATACCAAGAACTTTTCACTAGTTTACCAAGAACCACATCCAGCATATTACAATGACTTCTAACAGATAATTTCCAAGACAATGTTATGACCTGTTCCAATGATGTCAATATTGTTGGGACACAAGATACATTCAGTCTGTACTATTAGCCATGCTTTAAAGAAAGGATATGAGTATAGGCAAATCCTTAAATGTTACTGGCAAACATGAGATCACTGATAAGATCACAACTCTTAAAAATACAGACTGACTTGTGTCTTACTCTGCACTGCCCATACTTATCTAAACAAGCATTTGTCAGTGCCGAATGTTGCTTGCTTCTATGTGCTGTTTAGGTATTTGGAAGTCATTGGAGTGCAAATATTGAAAATTCAAGAACGCGTCTGCGTAAGGAACTGCACAACGAGACTCGTAAACGTGTCATTTTAGGAATTTTTCACCAAATTTTCAACATAGCCATTTTAAGACCTCTGCTCATGAACAGTGTCACTGTGATTTTCTTAAATTGTCCCGTACATTGATTCTTTCACCTACCGCGCCATTCTGCGCTACAAGGGCAGAAACACATTTTGGGTGTGATGTGAAAATGACAGCTGTACTACTCATAAGAAGGTGAGGAAAATGGTAATGTTGAAAATCTGGAGTGAAAATATTGAAATTTGTGAACTTACGAGCCTGCATAGGAACTGTATAGCATGCGCTAATTAAAACAGTCATTTTTGGAATTTTGGACCAAATTTTCAACATGGGATTTTGGGACCCCTTCTCATGAATGATGTCACTGTCATCAGGTGGCATTCAGGCGAAGGGTGATTTCACAGTCACTGCACAGTCACTGCAGAAATCACCCTTCGACCCAGCACTGCCATGACAATGACATCACTTCATGAGAAGGGTCCTAAAACCCATGTTGAAAATTTGGCAAATATTCTCAAAATGCCTGAGATGCACAAGTTGAACCCCCTATCTAGCCCATTATACAGCTTATCGGCATTTCCTCAGTCCCGCGGTCAGCTTTGAAGAGTGCAGGCGTGTTCCCAGTCCACGAAGATCGCCGTGCGGAGTCCTGAGGTAGTGTGGGGTGAGGGGGTGGGGAGGCTGGGTGCGCAGTGGGTGGGTGCGGGTTGTGGAAGGGGGGCAGGAGACGCCGCAGCGGGACCTTTTGTTTTACAGGTTTTTAAAAAAGACGTTAGGGACCGCTTTGCCATGCTGGGGTGGGCTCCCAGTGTGGCACAAGGATGGGGGCTGTTCAGCCTCTACGGGGATTGGGCACCTCCATCAGCCAAGGACTGATTGCCACGCTGGGGTGGGCTCCCAGCGGCACCAACTTTGGGGATACAGCGCAGCTCAGCCGGAGGGATTGGGCACCCGTCGCTGGCCAGTACGCGTAGGGCGCCAGACGTGCGAGTGGGGTTACGTTTATCGGTGCTCACTGAAGCATAGATCCCTCTTTCAACTGTATGCCACTGCATTTTGGAGCGTGTCATAGACAGCTCCAAAATGTATTGGCTTACAGGGGCCGCGCCTGCCAGCTCACTGACTGAATTGGAGGAGGAGGTGACACACCTCTGAAATCTCCGATGATGGCACTATGTTTCTTGCACATGCGTGCAAGCAACATAAAAAAGGAAAATAAATTGAGAAAAGCTAATTTCATATCTGAATAAAACAAAAACTACATGTATACACAGCCTTCTGAATTGTTTTGCATTTGGATTTTTTGAACTTATTTATTTTTTACTGGATAAATGTTTTTTGTGTTTGTTTGTTTTAGTCAGGTCAGTATAAATAGGTTCTATCAATACATTGATAAATAGTAGATTCGCATTTCCTATATTGATATATTACAAATGTTTTTTACTTCATTAATGTACATCCAGTACATCAACATATATCGATACAAGAAACTGTGTTGAGAGCACACAGTCATATCAACCTGACTCCAAGCTTTCATTTTAAAAAATATTGTTCCACACACTTTTAGTTCCAATGTTAGCCTTCTTTGCAGAAATGATCTTCAAAAAGGTCAATCTTTAGGACTGTTATGGCTAGAAACTTAATATTTTTAAATAAAACTTTGGAGCCAGATCAACATGGGTAAGTCTTATTGATACACACCCAATGTCTTATATATGCTAAATGCACTTATCCTATATTGATACATTAAAAATACTTTGTATTGTTATGTCGATGTGTATCGGCATGTATTGTTACAAAGAAACTGCATCGACAGGGCAGTTTATCGCATCCTGACTCCTAGCTTTATTTAAAGAAAAGCATATGGTTTCAAAATTCTCATTTTTTTTCAAAGAAATTATCTTTTGAAAGGGCTAACTTTTGGCCTTCTATTTTGAAGCAAGCCAAGTTGGCCATGTGAGGGAGTAGCTCCGCTCTAATCTCAGGAAAAGTCCTGCATCACCATGTCTGTCCAATTCTACCATACCCAACACAATTTGGGGCTACAATGATACCACCTGATGTCCTCTCATAAAATATTCCAATGCATCCAAATGACAAAAATCTTTTAAGGTCACCTCAGGATAGTGACTGTTGCCCTCAGCTAAACAAATAGTGGGAAGAGCAGCAGCTTAACTCAACAGCAACTTTGTGATGGTCCTCTCTGTGTTTAAGCAGACTCTGGCATGAAGAACTGGGGTCAAAAATGCTGTCTTGTCCCTACAGACCCAAATGGTTAATTGTTCAGGATAATAAATCAGTACCGCAATGTGCAGAATGCAGAGATGATGATAGGGATATCATAATATTAGGACATAAACAAGAAATTGAGCTGCTCTGGGAGAAAAATGATGAACTACAGTATGCTATGACTTTGCCCAATGTGGCACTTCCCCATGGAAACTCACTGCAAAGCAACAAAGTGGCGAAGTGGGCAATACATAACGTTTTTTGCAAAGTTGGATTTTGCAACTTTTCTAAAACTTTTTCAGTGAAACAAAACTTCACAACATCTTCACCAGGAAGACACAAAATTTGAATGTTGGACCAGGCCCATTCCTTCACACTGGATGCTTCATACCCACTTTCCATGAAAATTAGGCCCTATTCAGCAAGGTAACAAATCATGCCAAATTTTGCAATGCTGCCCAAGACTGTGCTGGCAGACAGACACCCTAAGTGACATCAACCAATCCTACTCCAGATCACAGGTAGAGGAGAGATGAGTCCCAGCTTAAAGAACCCAAGCAAGACTACAGCAGATATTGCAGCTTGATGGCATCCATGCCTAGCTCTGCAATGCCCAAAGTAACCAGACAGAAACCAGTCACAGGGGATGGGAGCCCAATAATTTATACCCTAACCAATTCAGCAAGCTCAGATGATGCACACACCATCACGCCTATGGACCAAACAGACACAAGTTGGACCACAATTGTACAAAAGGAGAGCTCAATTATATATTAACTGAGATGCTCATCAACCAAGAAGCCCCCTCCAACTGATGAAGAGCACCTTTGTTCTGAAAACCTTGAAGTAACATATATGATTCTCAGGTTTTTGTTAATCATACTGGTTATTGATTGAATTGCATGTGTTTATTAATTTGTATAGGTATACTGAAATCAAATATGTAGGCACTGTACATGTTAGCCTCACTCCATCTCCCTTCTCTGGTATTTCTCTTGTCCCAATGGGAGATCTCAGAAACATTATGATAAAAATGTATAAATGGTTATAATGAGCATTTCTTTGGTCCAAGGCTAAACAATGCATCAATTTGGGCAGGGCTGACAGTGTGGCTTGACCTAGCAGCATGGCACTGTTTAAATCAGCTTAAATACTCATTTTGATTATGAAAATTATTGGAGATTTCTACTCATGTGAATTAAGGATATATGGCAAGCCATTGATAAAAAAATGGCAGAGCCAGCTACTGTTCTTCCTGACTTTTCAGTCCAAAGAGGTCCCCACTCGACAAGCACCTAATAAGGAGGTGATGTTACAAGCTGCAAAAGTCCATTGTCCCATTACAGTAGAATGTGTGTTAATAGTTTGAGTTTTGCAGAGATTTTCAGCTAAAACAACAGCAATCTGATGACTTAAAAGCAAATTTCACACACAGAGATGGGAGTTCACCCCACTTTTGTCACTCCCACCTTTGAATCTCCAGGCCAGGCCGGCCACCTCAATTGTTTATGTGGACTTGTAAGGTGGAATAATTTGTAAACCAGGAAGATGCTGTAGCAGATGTCCACCAATCAACTTGAGCAACATGGCCCGTTACTTGATCTGGTTCCTTGAGCACAGTGAGTACTGTATTTCTGCAGCCTTATCCCCATCAGTCTCCTTGGATACGTCTTGTGTGCTGGCCCCAAGGCTGCTCGATTCCCCTGGCTAACCATGTTAATGTCTGCCCATCTGGTGATCCAGGGGCACAGTTTACTATCTGACTATCACTGAATGTATGATAGCAGAGATCCCACACACAAACAGTAATAAGTCACATTGTGCTTATGGGCCCCACCCCCTTGTATTATAATTTGGACAGTTAGATTAAGCATCTGGCGCTGGAGACTGGGGAGTGGTGAGGAGCACCCAGTGTGTAGGAGTATCTCTTCCTCAGAGGAATAGGGAGCACAGGGTGGAGGAATGGCAAGAGGTGAGGGGAAGGGAATGTGAATGTAGCAGCAGGGGTGGAAAATTCTAAAGGGCTGTCTCTATTGGACAGATTTGCACCACTGTCTGGAAGAAAGGAAGAGGCAGCAGAAGGTGAGGTAGGAGGTCAGGTTGAGCCAGGGTTGAGAGTAGGAGTACAGGGGAGAGGGGAGGGAACTAATCAGGGTGGGCAGGGAAGAGGAGATGGAGCACATGATGGATTAGGCTCTGAGTTCCAGCCTCTTTTCATGCTGCCACACTGCAACCACCATGTCATGGTCTACCAAGTGCTCCCAGTACAAATATGAACAGAATCCAGTTGTAATAACACTTGCTAGGACTTCAGGAACTGAACAATATTTGCTGTGTCTTAACTTCCCTGAATATCCCCTCAACTACATGAATCTAATTTTGTCAATGTTACATGGGATGTGGATCTCAGCGATGGAGATGCGTAGATGTTTATTGCATATCATGAGGCAGAATGGCTCAACATTGGCCTGCAACAAAACAATCAAAGGGCTCTCTCTCTCTCTCTCTCTCTCCAGAGTTGCATCACCAGACTTTTGAACAGTTACTGTAGGATTGTGAAAATTACTCTGGAAAAGTGCTAAAATCCTTGTAATTAGTTTATTTAGAAAATAATGTTGTTATAGGAGTATGAATGTATTTTCTTTTACACTGATCATATTATCCTTAAGTAATGTGACTCTTTCCTCCAACTCACTGGAGGAGGATGTAAAAAATAGCCAATTCAAATTTTGCCACATGCACATATTTATCCACCACAGTTTGTAAGGGAAGACATACCAAGCTAATTTTTGCTTGCCAGAAAAGGGGGGAGGGATGATCAGTGAAGTGAAACTCAGATTATTGCAAATGTTAAAATGGGGGTGTGTATCGACAGGTGTTGCTTTGTCTAGACTTTATGGTAATGTTGAAATCTTCTTGGCTCAGAGGGTGGGACAGTTGGGGCAGTAGGGTGGGTAATGTGAGCCAGCATGCTATTAAAATATTGAAAACATTTTTGTTACTTTGTATGTCATGCTGTTCAGTTGCAGATGGAATCTGTACATGTGTACAATGCTAAAGAACCCTCTCATGTAAGAGATGGCCCCGGCACATAACAAACAACACAGTCAGTGGCTGTCAAGATTTGTATAACATCCAGGAATGTCAATGGGGTTAAAAACATATTTAAAAGGGTTACCGTGCTGGGGAGGGTGTGGAAGCTCCACACTGATATCCTGCTAATTCAGGAGACCCAATGACAGAAGTGAAGTCATCTAAAATGTAATTGTTATGAGGCAGCATTTTTTTATTTATTTATTTATTACTAGGATTACAAATACCTTTTACAAAGGTTCCGCATCAGCAATGGATGCAAGCAAAACAGTGTAAGATACAATACAGGGTCAGGAGTTTAACACAGAAAAGCAGGGGAGCAGATGGGCAAGTTCTTATTTTTCTTGAAAATCTTGTGGGGTGGCAGCTTGGCAAAGGCTACAATTTCTAGGTACATCACAGCCACCAAGATTAATGTAGGGGGCAGATGCATTCTGGTGTATACTGAGATGCATGATGATACACAATTTGCAGTGGGTTCAGTATAAGGCCCTATCATTGATGACAGCATGCTTTTTAGTAGACTGACTGTGGACACGTCAGTGATTGCGGGCCTCTGGTACTGGGGGGGGGCGGACTACAGTTGTGTCTTGGACACTATTATTAACAGATCCAACTCTGCCACTGTGCCCACCATTGTAAACGCCAAGGCTTTTGAAGGCCTTGCTAAAACATATGGCTTAGTTGGTGCGTGGAGGCACATGAGCCCCACAGCTCAGATTTATAGTTTCTATGCACATGCTCACGTCTCATATGCCTGCATTGACAGAATAATTATTTCTGCCCTTTCTGTATAGCTGGTGCAGCAGATCACCTATAAATCAGTCCTGGTGTTTAACCAGGAACCAGTGGCTCTGGCATTACAGTCGGGGGAGCAGACCACACCCAGAGCCTGATGACTTGACCCAGTGTTGCTTACAAATTCTGAATTTGAGTCATTCATCTTGGGTGCTATGGGAGCATTTTTAGGTATGACCAAAGCAGGTGATACCTTGCACATAACTAGGTGGGAGGCACTAAATGCTTTCTTAAGAGGGCAGATGATATCTAAAAAAAAACAAACAGAATATTAGGATGCAGGAGTTAGGACCAAAACTGCACAAATTGAAAGTGACCACATGACCAACCCAACTATGCCGCTATACCACTGTCTCCAGAAGATCAAATGAGAATATGACACACTAAGCTTGGCAGCCTTGGAACGTACTGTCCTTTCAATTAGGGTAGGCCAATACGTTGATAATTACAAAGGGGGGGCAAACTCCTATCTTGACAATTAAAAAATAAAGGAGACAGTACCATAGCACAGACTGAGCCCAGAAAGGGGGCCAGGGCCTCAGATAGGGCCACTCTTGAGGAAAGACTCATGACCTTTTATAGTGACTTGTACACTGCAAAGGTGATTGACTCCCCTGAACAAATTAATGCATTCTTTTTGACAGGGCTCTCATTAGCCAGCTTTCATAAGAGACGAGCTCTACCCTTGATAGACCTCTGGACAGAGGCAAGATCATTAATGCCATGAAGGCACTGAGAGGCGGTAAAGCCCCTGGCAATGATGGACTATGAATTGACTTTATAAAAACCTTTGCCTGCGAGCTGGAGGAATCCCTGTATAATACAGTTCATAAGATCCTGGAATCTGGGTGCATGCCCCCCTCCACATGGTCTACAACTATCGTGGTTCTCCTTAAACCAAGAAAGAACCTCACACTTTGTGCCTCTTGTCACCCAATATCTATAGTTACCACTGATTATAATATGCAAAAATTATTTCTACTAAGCTTGAAAGTATACTGCCTGACATCATCCACCCTGACCAATCAGGCTTCATAAAGGAGAGGCAGAGAAAGAATAATGTGAGACATCCTAAACGTTATTCAGTGGTGGGCACATACAGCAGGCAAGCACAGGGTGACAGCCTCACATTAGATGCAGAAAAGGCTTTCGACTGTGTGGAGTGGTGTTGCATGCATGAAACCCTTTCTAGACTTGACTTTGGCCCTAAAATCATAAAATGAATAGGGGAAGTCTATCAAGCACCCTCATCCCAAGTGTTTGTAAATGGGGGCATTAGAGGATGGTTCTTGTTATCTCAAGGTACTCATGAGGGGTTACCCCTATCCCTCCTACAATATGTGTTAACCTTGGAACTACTGGCAGTGCTAAGAAAGTCATGCTCCAGTATATAATGTCTCTGTTGGGTGCATATGCAGGAACAAACAATTTTACTCTTTGCTGATGATGTGCTCTAATATGACCCTATGGAAGGCCTCTCAATGGTAAGGGACATATTGGAGGATTCTGGGGCTCTGTCATGCCATCATATTAATTGGAATAAAAGTAAATTGCTGTAAATTGGGAAACAAAGCCACACCTTCTTTAATAATAACCCCTTGGGGATCAAAGTATTTCAAATAGTAAAGTACCTTCATCTGCAGTGTACGGCTGTGCCCTCAAGTCCCTATAAAAGCAATTTAAAACCCCTTCATGCAAATTTTAAAGCTGAATGTGACAAGGGGGCCCCTTCCCAATAATGCTTATAGGGAGGGCTAACATAGTAAAGAAGTGCACATTGCCCAAATGCATGTAACAGGATTCAAGGCAGCATGGGATAAGCACAAGGGAATAACAGAATTGGGGAAGGGGGAGGAATTACCAGGGACACCTACGTTCCTTGGTTAATATGTAGGTAGTATGATTGGGCAGACTGGGTGGGCCTGGAGGTCATTTTCTGCCATACATCAATATCTATATATATCTATGCACAGTATTTACCTGTTTCAGGCCCTACTGATTAAAGCTCTGTGTGCTTTTTTTGGAAACTGGAGTCTGTTGTGCATTGCTTTCTGTGGAGGGCTAATCCTGCTCAAATACACAGGGTGGTCATACAACAACCATTAAAAGGGGGTGGTGTGGCCCTACCCAGTTTTAAAATGTATTAATGAGCTGCACAGTTGGCCTTTCTACCTAGACATGGGTATGAACCATGGTCCATCTGGATAGGAATGGAGGAGGAGGACCTGGATGTACCATTAGAATAGGGGTTAGAGACCTGGGTTTGAATCCCACAGCCAACTAGGAGTATACTGTGTGGTCCTGAGCAAGTCACTTAACTTCCTTTTGCTCCCAGGTCACATCTGGAAACAAGCTTTGGCTTAGTGTGCTACTCCTGGTTAAACAATGTTTGCCTTTCCCTTTCCCCATTACTAGGCCATGCACCACCAAGGGACATAGCTGACCCATTCACCAAGACATTGCTAAATTCATGGTAAGGTCTATACAAATCATACTACTGGTGTATTTTGATCAACTCTAATTTCAGAAGCTTTTAAAGGCAAACCCAGTTACAATGTTTTCCTGCACCAAGACCTTTTAATGTGGTACAAAGCAGGGATTAATACAATGGGGGACCTACTTACAGGGTACCCTGAAATCCTTCATGGGTATCAGACAGTCCAGCTCTATCCTGGTAGGGGATTTGTTTGCTTACATACAGGTTTGAAAATGTTTGCCCATCATAGAGAACTTACATATATCATTAGTTACCATTCCTCAGCCAAGGCAATATTGTATTTCCCCTCAGTTTATGACTAAATCACAGTCAGCTTTTTATAAACTATAGTAGCTCTTGGGAGTATAGAGGGTCCCACTGCAGTCTTTAGAGCTACCTGGAGTGTTGACCTGGATATAGAGATACCCCCACCAAAATGTGGAAGGCAGCCATCACCCATTTTGTCAACTGCTCACAAAATAACTGCCTGAAACAAGTACAGTTAAACGTCTTGTACAGGACATATATCACACCAGTGCATAGACCTCAATTTTGTGGAGAAATGTCACCCTTATACCCAAAGAGTCAGGCAGATGAGGGTAGCTTTCTACACATGGCACTGATGCGTAGTAAAATTCTGTCATTTTGGAAAGAAGTGTACAAAATAATGGTCAGTTTACTGCATCTTCCACTGCTGAACACACCTTTTAAAATATTGCTGGGTGCTGAACCTAGGTATCTTTCTCAGTCTAATGGTGATTGCCTATAAGACTTGGCACTGAGGAATGCACATAAGACTATGACACAATACTGGATAAGAGTAACTCCCCTGACAATTGCTAACTGGAGTAGGAATTTACTGTCTTGCTGTAAAATTGAACTAAGCCAGCATGGAGCCCATGGGTAGAGGTCCTCTTTCAGTGACACATGGCAGCCACTCCTATCTGCCACTGAGTATGGTTTATTTCCCACATGATATACTTTTTCATACTTGTATCCATTAGGTCTCTATAACAGAAAATGCATATAAATTTAAAATTCAACTTATTATATTTAAGCTCCCCCCCAAATTTAGGGCTTACTTTGGTGAGCTATGGCCTGGATGTGACCCATTGGGATCCTGTTTCTGCCTTTGATTGCTGTACTATAGAGAGGGAC
This sequence comes from Neoceratodus forsteri, assembly GCA_016271365.2. NCBI lineage: Eukaryota > Metazoa > Chordata > Ceratodontiformes > Ceratodontidae > Neoceratodus > Neoceratodus forsteri. The sequence goes on along the minus strand of CM028131.1, from coordinate 875,453,501 downwards.
CAGAGGGCTTCTGTAGTCCATTTGCCACCAAAATGTTCTGCCCCTTGGCCTCCTTGGGTGAGGGGGCTGAGGTCCATGAGTGTTCTATACTTTTGGTCATGTTTGGGGGCACTGACTGGCATGGGTAGTCATTGTGAAGTGGGCTAGTGAAATGTAAACAATAAAGATGGCTACCATGCACCACTTGTGCATGAGCAGCCAAAAATCTTAAAGGAGCTGTGGCTACATGGTAATGTAGTGGGAAAGGGCATGAAAACAGGTATCTCTTACTTCGGCAGCCCCAGTGAGCAAATGGGGCTCCCACAGAGTAGATAGAGGTTTCTCTGGCCCCATTCTCTGTCTACTCCATCAGCTCTGCCCTCAATAATTACCTTGCACCTAGCTGCACCTGCCATGTCCGGGCTCCCTAATTCCCTCCTCTAAGCCCTGGACAAACCCTAGCCCCCTACCCTCATCTTCATTTTACCCTGTGCACACCAACCCCCCAAATCTTTAGCCCTCCTCCCCTTCCCCCTAATTGATCCCCCTTACTGGCCTCCCTTGATCTCTCACAGAATGTAAAGGACCCTGAATGCTCTCCATGGGTCCCTCTCCTACCCCCCAAGGGGCTTGTGCCTCTCATCTACTCCCTTCCCCCACCATCTTAAAGGGATCTCTCTCTGAGGCACTGCCTTATCCCTTTCTCTCTGATCCCTTCAGTCCCCTTGCAGGGTTCCTTGCATCCTGAAGGGGTCTCCAGGGGCATGACTCTTCCCCAACCCCTTCACCTCTCCCTCCCCTTTCCCCCTCTTCTTTCACTTAAGCACTTGTTTTCTTATTAACCTAGCACTTATTACTGACCACTCTTTCTACATGTTATGTGCAACACTGTTGCAACACTGTATGTAACACCTGCCTTACAACTGTATGTTAATGTTGATCTTGTAACTCAAATGTTTAATGTCTCATTCCAGTTGTACCCCTTCCCCCAGGTGGCATCAGAAGATGAGCGACTTGTTGCTCAGTGTGCTTTCCAGGTGAAACATTTCAGTAAATAAATACATACGATTGGCAGACAGGGCCAGGGCATATAATTGTTAGCCCCAAAATGGGCTTAAAATTAGAACTGTGAGACTGTGTTGCTTGGCAGCAAAACATAAACAATATTGGCTGCCCCCCATAGATTTCCCTGCAGCAGAGGCAGTTGGGAAAGGATCAGAGGGCACCAGAGAAAGCCCAGGAGAGAGACAGCCAATTGGAAGAGGAGCTCTGGGCTGAAATATAAGGGAGTGAAAAGCCTGCCTAAAAGGGAGAGATTCCTGAGAGAGATCTGAGGGGAGAGACTGCAGAGGGCTTCATGAAGTTCAGGGCACATTTATGTGGCGAGAAAAGGTCCTAGCCAGCCAAAGCCTTCAGCCAGATCACCTAAAAACAAGTTATCCACTTACAAAGGGAGCAGTGGCTGATTGAGTTTCTGGGGAAAGCAAATGGTGACTGCACCTGTAAATTGCAACCTATGTATGAATTGCAGCCTGTAAGAGGCCTGAGTCTGAATGCCCTGCAGAGACTTAGTGAAGTAGGATGGGCTGGATTAGAGACTGTGCAACAGCCCAGCTGTGTTCTAGTGCCGGAGAATGCTGTGTGCCTAGTAAATGTCCAGGGGGACCAAAAGACTGCCTGTGCATCCTGGACTGACTAAAAGTCAGAAGAGGCAAAGACAATCAGAGGCCTATCAGGAGAAAACTACAAAGTCCCAAGGGCAAAGCTGTGGAAAGCCTGACAGGTGAAGGTCCAGTTTGATGCATCTTTAGATCCAGCTGACGTACTGCACTACCTGACTGTCATCTGATACCATAATGGAACTGCTCAATTATTGTCCCTTCCCAACATCCCCTGAAGATGTCAGACACTATAAGTACTTCTAGGCTGTGCTCCAAGAAGTTCTTCTGCATTTTAGTTAGCTAGATAGCTAGTGTAAAGGGGATGAAGTCCTGGGCAGGACTTTGCAATTGGCCAGATAAGCCCAGGTAAAACAAGGGAAAAGACATTGTTACGCCTGTGTGCATTGCTATTGGGGCCCTATTGTAAATGTTTTCCCATTACAGTTTGAACTGTTAGCACTGTATCCCCAAGTTCTAAGTGCACCAACTCTGCATCACTGGTTGGCCACCAGCGACTCAGTGAGGTACCAACCACATCAGAGAGTTACAATCTTTAGAGCCCTGGGGAAATTTGGGTGCACCCACCGGTGGGGGTTGTGGGACTGTGGGGTATATCTGTTTCAAAAATAGTTGTTTATGCTGTTTTGTTCCATTTCCCCTTCCCCCAGAATAAATGTCACTGAATGATGTGGCGGTGCTGAAAGGGCTAGTTGCCCACAAGTAGTTCCTCATATCTTCAAATATTAATTCATGTTGCCACCTTGTTCAATGAATTTATCCAGCCTGTTTTTAAACATGTCCTTTGTTGTGCTGCCTGTATTTCCATAGGGCAGTCAGTCTGTAGGTTGATCACTCTCTGAGTAAAAAACATTTTTCCTAGTGATTGACCTAAACTGTGTTGCTTGCAGTTGTAAGTGTGACGTGGACAGCCAGTTCTGAGTGCTGTATGATTTTTTGCAAAATAAAAAAATGTGTTATGAACTGTCTCCCATGAGAAATGCTGAAACAACATGTGAGATCACAAACGTACACAGGTTTTAGATACAAGGTGTTAGGTGGAAGGCCAGAAGCTAATTACAGAGTAGAACAGGCCTTGATCAAGGATCTCCTGTTTTATCTAAGTTAATTACAGGCTGGCAGAGGCTTGAGTTGAGCATATCCATTTCATGACGTTTTAGGAGGAGGAAACCAGGTTTTGTATACTGGTGTGAAACCATAAATGCTTTGGTGTCTGTTTGAGAGGGATGCTTGCTCAATAGATCAATGAGATGTCATTTGAAAGAAGAACATGAGTTATGCTGAGGTTGCAGAACTTAATACTTTGAAAAGACATCCTGTTTTTATATAGATATATATTTTTTATATATTCTGACTGGGATGAGCTAGGTGACCTCATGCAAAATAGGTGGGGAAAACCAGCTTTTAAAACATTATTCTGTTTTTCTTCAGGGACACTTCTATATAGACTCTGACAAAGAAACATCTTTGGAGCACTTTAAGAAGGTATTTAGAGAAACAAATCTAATTACTGTAGCAGGAATTGCACTGTTTAAAACCTTGTTCTTTTATAAGATTTGTATGTCTTGTGATATAATAGTTCTGTATTTTGTGTTTTACATATTTTTATCTATTTTAGTAAAACTCTTTTTAGAGCATACTTGGTCTGTCTTTGAATTTCTTTCATTTGTAAGAAAACTATATGTGGTTATAGCTGACACTAGGCGTAAGCTTGAATGGTGATACCAAACTGGAAAGAGAAGTGTTTTAAATCTGAGGCCTTTATTAAAGTTTAAAGGGTTCATTTCTGTACACCTGGTTAGGTGCCTGTAGGCAAAGATATCTGGCTCCCTAAAGACAGAATTATCTGAGCCTGTACATTGGGTACGCTAACAAGAGGTTCATAGTTTGAATCCCTCCAAGACTTGAGACCAAAGGTTGATTCGAATCCACAAAACAGACAAGAGGGTTACCTTGTTCTGTTAAACTGTTCACAAGACTGCGCTCAGAGGTTGGCACTTTTGGAGTAGAGGGCTGACCTGCTGAGTGGGTTTGTGACAGTAAGTGATGCCTTTTTCTGATTTAATTTATGCTTTTAAATTTCAAGTTAATATTGTTTCTAAGTTCATTGTCCTGTAGTATATTGTAGAGTTGCATAAGTTCCCCTCGTTTTCTCCTGACCACTAATGAGTGCAATTTTAATTTAAGTTTCTTGTTGTATTGGAAATGTTCCAGATCTTTAATTACAGTAATTTTGTCATTTTGTGTTGAACTTTTTACATTCTTGTTATTTCAGCTTTTGTATATGGACACCATAATTGCACCCCATAATCAAACTTTGGTCTAACATATGAGGTGTATGGGGCATTAGAATCTCAGCTTTATGACTTTTTATGTTCCTTCTAATACACCCCATAATTTGATTAGCTTTTGCAACAGCAGATGTACATTGGTCCTTGAAGTTCATACTGGTATCTACATATCTTCCAAGATCTTTATCTTTGTCTACTGCTTTCATAATTGTATTGTTTAAGAAGTGGTTATGTTCTATGATGTTCTTTACTATATTTAATACACAGCTTTTTTCCAGGTTGAAAGTCATGCCCCCAATATACACCCCTTAAGTGATCTTATCTAGGTCAGATTGAATTGTTTTCATTTGTTCAGGGGTAGTACAAGGACCTCCAACCTTGATATCATCCATTTTTTTTCTATGGTGTTTTGTATGTCTTCTCCTAGGTCTGTGATAAACAACTTAAAAATTATTGGGCCCAGGACTGACCCCTGCGGTACCCCACTTTTCACCTCTCCCTCCCTTGACAAATACTCATTTATTGCCACTGTTTGCCTTCTGTTAGCCAGCCAAATTGTTGTCCACTTTACAACATATTTGTTAATTTAATACTGTCCCAGTTTCCAGTAATTGCCCAATGCCGAACTGTGTCAAATGCCTTACTAAAATCAATCAGAATGACATCTACCACTTCCCCCCCATTGAGCAATCTTCTGGCATGTTCTTAGAAACATATCAGGTTGGTAATACAAAATCTTCCCTTGGTAAATCCATGTTGACTGTGGTCCCATTTGTTGTTCTCTGAGAGATGGTGTAATATTCTGTCTTTAATTATGGACTTTAAGAGTTTTCTTGAGACAGACATGATGCTTATTGGCCTGTAGTTTTGAATGTGTTGTTTATTGCCTTTTTTGTGTATGTGAGTTATTCAAGCTATTTTCCAATCTGTGGGTATCTGCCCTGTGTTGAGAGATTATTCAAATATTATTTTTAGTGGGTGGCAAATGGTATCTTTCATTATCTTGAGTGCTTGTGGTGCTATGCCATCCAGCCCTGGTGCTCTATATGGTTTAATTCCTTCTATATTTTTATTATTTCCACAGTGCTAATAACAGTGTTACCCTGGTGTTGAGCTATGGGAGCATAAACAGTTTTAGAGTCTATGAATATTTTACAGAGGCAAGTATTAAAAATTTCAACAATTTCTATTGGTTTGATAACTATGTTATTATCTTTCACAGTGGTGGTAATACCTGATTCTGTTTTTTTGAGTGAGTTTATATATCTGCAAAATTGCTTACAGTTGTATTTATTTGTAGTTGTAGCTAAGTGTACATTAAATTTTCTGTTTAATCTATTAATGGTGTTTTGACATTTTCCCTGCGTGTTTTTAAACTTTTCAGTTTGTTTCTGTCTTCTCCAGTTTACATTTTGCATATTGCTTGTTTTTTGTATGCTTATTGATGTTTTTGGTCATACATTTTGTTGAAAACCTTTATTGTAGTATTTCTTGGTTTTCTTAACATATTTATTAATAGAGCTGATTTTTTTCTTTGAAAGTTTTCTAATTTTCCTGTACTGTTTCTCCTTCAAAGCTTTTTGTCCAGTTAACATTTTCTATATCTCTGTCTTTATTTGCTTTTTTATATAAATATACTTCCGTGCTTCCTTTTGGTTTTGGTATGGTACCCTGTATATCAAAGATAATGCTAGTATGATCACTATTTCCAAGGGGGAGGTGACATCTCATTTCACGGAAGTAATTGTTAAAATGTTCAGTAATTTCTATCGGTTTGCTAACTATGTTATTATCTTTGACAATGGTGGTAATACCTGATTCTGTTTATTAACTGTTAGTTCATTTTACATTTGTTGTCCTGGTGTTCATGGATATGGGGGCAGTGTTATTGGTGTGTGGGGAAAAAGTCTGTATGGGGGCAGATGTTGTATTTTTCCTGAACGATGGTAACCTTGTGTTTTATCTGCGAGTTGCCCCATACCATTGTGACAGGTAGAGGCACCACACCATTCTGCTCCATTGCAGCCTACCCATTAGTGAACCCAGGCTGGCCCCCTCAGAGATGAGAGCAGTGTGGGTCCCAAGGGCCCTGGAACAGCCAAGTGGTAAGTCAGGGGCTGTTACATGTACAGTATATTAACTCTAAGCCTGATGTAACCTTTGTCTACTACAGTATTATAAAGTCTGTTGTAAATTAACTACTTTCTGTAAATTTGTGAAATAATCTGTTTCTATGTACTACAGACTTCAAAAGCTGTATGACATCAATTTTCTTACCTTTCGTATGTGATGTATTTGCTATTTTATTTATGCATGCTATGTTGATTGTGTTTTCAGTAAAATATATTTACAAAAAAAATATCTGCAGAGCCTGAGCACAGATACTGGTACCCCCCCCCCCCATGGAGTGCAAGTAAATTTTAATGGCCAGTGGGTGTGTGAAGCAATCTGTGTGGCAGAACTTAAGAGGGCTGAATGCCACATCCATGACAACTGATAAAGGTTACTAGAGTGGAGCCATATGTGAGTACAAACCTCCCTACTACTGTATATTGCATTCTCTACATCCTCACAACAGTTTTGAAGATGTTCTCTTAGTCATTCTTATGTTGTTTAGATACACAGTTCATGTACATATTTTCTCAGGTTTTATGGTACAACAAAGTTCTTTTATAAATGTGGATATCTTTTTTTTTCTTCTACAGGTGAAAATACAGTAAGTGTCTCCTCAAAACAAAAAAGAAATATTAGAACAATGTATACTATCTATCTTTACACTATTGTGGTTCCTTATAGTTTTGTATTGTTTAGAATGTACAGTCCGGCCACAAAATTGCTGTGCTCAGCCTAATCACTCTCCTCATACTTCTTACTTTAACACCTTTGTAATGACAACCACCCATCATTCCATCTCCAGCACCATGCCCTGTGGAGCAGAGGGGCAAACAATAACCTTAGGGTGGCTCCTGTGTCAAAGGGTATTTTGGATTGCAACTTTCCACCAAGAGCCACCGATGTCCATCTTCTCCTGGTCTGGAAAACCCCCATGCCCCGGAGGCATGGCGCACGAAGGCACTATCTACAAAGTCTCTGTGCACCTCAGGGAGAACTGTTATGGCAATGCTTCCTGTGCCTCTTTGGGTGGAGACCCCTTTCTCTCTCTCTTGCTTCATGCCACTTCTACAGTTCCAACAGTGGTACATATGCTGTAATTGCCTGTGGTAGACCACTGATCTTGACCTCCCCTTCTTCCATTGTGCTTTGAGACAAACAGAGTTACCTTTGTTGGGTCAAAAAATATAACTTGTCTTGCACCGCACTGTCATGATATTTCCCCACAAGGAAACTTGGGGCTGGCAAAAATTCTTTGACATGAAACCATAACTGTATTTCAGTTGCACTAACTTGTGATAACATTTTCAAAACAGTCTATCAGTTGGGAAATTACTCAGCTATAGGGCCTAACTTTCAGGCACAGCTTTTTTGATGAAATTTCAAACATTTATTTACAGACTGGTGAACACTGCTTATGTTGTGATAGATAGCATGCAACCAGGGCCCTCACATCTCCCATTTAGAACTCCGTTCAAATCAGCAATTAAGAGTCATGTTGCTTGATGTAATTTAAAGTTACTATACTGTATACAGTCTCTGACCATCTGGCTGCAGGTTTGAAACATAGCAGCATAATTACTTTCAACATGTTTTAACTTAATGACACTTTTTCCCAAATGCTTTGGTGAAACATTTAGAGGGATTTTAATTACCTTCCCCAGTGAATATCAGTACCTCTGGTACAGGTCACTTACAGAGGGGTATACACTCCCAGACTGAACACTTCATTTATCTTGGACATTAACTACTACATGCTAGTCTAACGGACAAAAATTTCCCAACCTCAGGATATCAACTACACTTTTCACTCATACAAATGGGTTCCCTTCAAGCCCAGATGTCACTTGGTAGTACACCAGCAGGATAAAGCAGGATAAAGCTAGAACCACAGGTAATGAAAGCTTCCCAGTCAAGTATCACCAAGTGCTCAGTGAGGAACTAGCCACATACCTACTTTATGTACTGAACTCAGCATTAAAAAGGGTCATTTTTCCTCACTATGCAACAAGCCATTATCACAGTGCTGGCCACGCCAGGGAAATAACTACTCCTGGTATACAACTACAGTCCAATCTCCTTACAAAATATCAATATCAAAATCCTGACAAAACTATTAGGGGTCAGGTTGAGTCAATGCAGTCATCCAGTATAGGGCATCATCAAGTGGTTATGAAAGGGAGGACAGGAACAGATAACCAGTGTACAATCATAGAAGTAACCTGGGAAGGCATCAAAACAGAGTCTCCCATACTACTGATAAGTGTAGACACCAAAAAAACATTTGATTGTATGGAACATATTTTTCTGGATCAAGCAATGGCATGGATATGGTTAGGACCTTTGTTTACTAAATGGGTGCAGCTTCTTTTTCAATGACCCAGGCTGCTATTCTCATGAATGGCATGATATTCAAATCCTTTCCAGTCCACCAGGGCATGTGGTAAGGCTGTCCACTATTTCAGCTATTGTACCTCATAGACATGGAACCCTTACTAGTGAGATTTAGAGAGTGTTGCAAAACTATTAGGGCATCACCTTAGGATGCACTAATGTGAAAGTGCTGGCATATGTTAACCACTTATTCTTAACTATAATCAATCCTATGGAAGTCATACCCTCAGTACTAACCATTCTAGATGTTTTTCATACATGTTCAGTACTCAGAGTTACTTGAACAAAAAATTGAGATATTCCTCATAAATTTCATTCCCTACATGACTCAAAAATAGCAGCTAGAATGGGCTGAAGTTAGCTAAGGAATGCAGAGGGGAACAATTTAACACAATGCCAGTGGAATAGGGCTACACACCAAGCAAAGGGTAGTGAGAGAACAAAATAAAACAATAACAAAAACAGATAACCTACTGTAGCTCCTGTACCTTTTGAACTGGAAAAATACTTTATTAGATGGAAAAAATATTTAGGAGGTGAGATAGTGGCATATAAGATGATGGCCTTTCCACAGTCGCTACATGGTGTAGTATACTATACTATACTGTTTTACAAATATTCCTATACAAATATACCCAAATAGACAATAGAAGGCAGTACTGCATAGTGGTCAAGGGCACTGACCTGCAAACCTGGAGTCCTTGTTTTGAATCCCATTATCCCCACTTAGATACTGAATGACCCTGGACAAGTCACTTAACTTCCTTGAGCTCCCAGATCACACATTGAAACAAGCCCTAACTTAGTGTGCCTTTCCTGGTTAAACAATGTCCCCTTTCCCTTCTATTGGTAAAATATAGGCATTAGTCTCTAACATTCTTTGTCAGGACTATAGGCCAATATTCTGCTTACAAAAGCTCATGGCCCTCAGTAGCCTCATCCCATTTCACAGATTTATAATGCTATTAGCCAGCCTTGTTTGGATAAGACTTCTCCTGTTGCTTTTTATTGGGCCAATACCTTGGAAATTGATAATTCTGTGAATTATTGAAAAAAAATATGTGTGAATGTTTAAAATTTCTTAAGCAAGATTGTCTACATTTGTTATAATTCAATATCTTGCACAATTTATATTTTAGTCCAGTGAAGCTCCACTGAATGGGGAAAATGTTGTCTTCTGTTTGTCCTAAATGTAATGGTGCTGAGAGCACACTGCTTTATATGCTGTGGCAATGTCCTCCCATTCTCTCCTTTCAGGACTCTATTGTAGGGGCTTAGACCCACTTTCTGGCCTCCAGGATGCTTTTATTCCTGAGGTGTGTGTTTTGGATGACTATGGCTTACCTTTCTGGTGGCCTAGAAGAGCTTATATGGCTTTAATTATGGCCGTGGTTAAGTTACTTATTCTTCACCACTGGTTAGGATCAGCCTCTCCATCTAGGTTCATATGGGTGACTGAAATGTTGAGTGGGCTGAATGCAGAGAAGTCATTTGTATGTTTTCACTGAATTTATCACACTCATAAAACTCATTGGAATACCCTGCATACCTTGCTTTTGGCTTATTAATAGATGGGATTTAGCAGATTCACTACTTTTACTAGGAGGTTTATTTCCTTTGGATGTCTTTTTTCAATTGGTCTTTTCTCAGGAGAACCCATATTTTGCTTTCTGCTTGTTAGCGGCTAGATTGCCAGTCCTGCATGGCCACAGGGATCGAGGTTAGATGAGGGGTGGTGGGGTGTTTTCTTTCTTTTGTTTCTGTATGTTATTGTTATCATTCTGTTATTGTTTATATTAAGGTTGTGCTTTATGTTTATGTCTTTACAATATTATTGTATTGTTGTTATGTTCTTCTTGTATCTGAAGTGCTTAAAATCTACATTGGCTAATGACTTATATACAACCCCCCCCCAGTTAGGATCACAATCAAATGAGCCTGGGCAGTGCCCCTGAACATGGTATACTCCATCATAAAGAGACACAAAAGACATCTTCCCTCCCACAATAGCTTCTGGTCATTGGCCATTAACAAAACCTTCTTAGAATAATGGCACATTTACAGCATGGATTCACAGCGGGAAGGTCATGCCAGATGAATCTGATAGATTTCTTTGACTGGGTGACCAAAATAGTAGATCAGGGAGGGGCTGTGGACATGGCCTACCTAGACTTTAAAAGGCATTTGACACAGTCCCACACAAAAGATTAATATACAAGTTAGCCAGCCTGGGAGTGGGTCCCAAGATGACAGCCTGGGTAAAGAATTGGCTGGAGAATAGGACACAGAGAGTAATAGTAAGTGGAGTCCACATGCCCTGGTGGGCTTCCAACAGATTTACTGAAGATCTCATTGACGTACTTCAGGACCCTCTTCGAGCAGCCTTCTTGGGTAACTAGTGGGATACTGCAGGGTTCAGTATTAGGACTGGTCCTCTTCAATGTCTTTATAAGCGACATTGCAGAGGGACTGGAAGGGAAAGTATGTCTCTTTGCAGATGACACAAAGATCTGCAACAGAGTTGATGCACAAGGTGGGGTGGAAAGGATGAGAAGGGACTTGGAAAGGTTAGAGGAATGGTCAAATGTATGGCAGCTTAGATTCAATGCTAAGGTGTGCATGGTAATGCACCTGGAAACAAAAACCCAGGGGAAGAGTACACAATGGGGGGTGAGATGCTAACAACAACCAAAATGGAAAGGGACCTGGGGGTAGTCCTATCAAATGACCTAAAGGTGGCAAGCAATGTGAGAGGGCAGCAAGGAGTGCTGAGGGGATACTGGGATGCATAGGGAGAGGCATCACCAGTAGAAAACAGGAAGTTATTATCCCTCTGTACATACAACTGGTCAGACACCATCTGGAGTACTGCATGCAGTTCTGGAGACCCAAACTCCGCAAAGACATAGACAGGATGGAAGCTGTCCAGAGGAGGGCAACTAAAATGGTGCAAGGTCTGTACTGGAAGACATATGAAGAGAGATTAAAGGAGCTTAATATGTATAGCCTCAAGGAAAGGAGGGAGAGGGGGGACATGATAGAAACATTCAAGTACCTCAAGTACCTCAAGGGAATCAACAAAGTCCAAGAGGGTAGCATCTTTCAAAAAAAGAGGTGTGCAAGAACAAGGGGTCACAATTTGAAGATAGAGGGGGGGCGGCTCAGAGATAATTTAAGGAAGCATTTTTTCACAGAGAGGGTTGTGCATGCATGGAACGGCCTTCCGGAGGAGGTTATGGAGTCAAAAACAGTGGTGGAATTCAAGCATGCATGGGATAGTGATAAGGCCATTCTAGGGGGTGGGGGTAGGACGAAGTAGGCTGCTGGTTAACTAGGATCAGCAGCTTATCCAGTAGGTAGGGAAATGGGCAGACTGGGTGGGCCAAGCGGTCCTTATCTGCCATCAAATTCTATGTTTCTATGTTTCTATGCTACAAAACATATAGACAAACAAGCCAATATAGCTCAACAAAAGATTACAATAGACTCTATACCCATTAACTGGTTCACATGGCATCACAAAGGCATACAATGGCTGGCTCATAGTATGGACACATCTCACAGGAATACTAGACTGCTTTCCAAAAATCTCCCATAGATATTATCTACATAACTCAGATTTTATGGAAATACCTCCTGCTGTTACATGTCATATCCTTCCTGTTAGGTCAATCCCTTATAATCACCAACCACTATATGGGTGACCATATTAACAAATGGACAACCTTTCCCACTAGACAAGAAGGGAATTTTTTGGCATGCATGAGCTGCCAAAGAATATGGCCGCTTAAGGGCAGTGATCTGTGCCACTGAGATTCATCATATCATTCTTCGCAGTGATCGGTGATGACTTTCTAAGCCTTTCTAAAATTATTCATTTGGAGGCATCTTGGCCAAAGAATTCCACAGTTTCACCTCAGTGCCAAGCAGGTAACACTATTGTTTTCTGGCCGCAAGTTCACCAAGCAATACTACCTCATGGCAGCCAACAGTCAGAGGACATCTGAATGTGGAATGGCAGCCGCGGCTGTATCCTAAATATATTCCCTCCCATATCTGTACTGACTACAGCCAATCTCAGGGCTGTGGCCCTCCTATATGTTCCCTTAGGGACAAGAAGCCTTCTTACTTTGTTAAACCAGTTCCCCACCTTACAAGAAAGGGTTACATCCTCAGCTGTAGAATTATTCCTCAACCATCCTCTCCTCTTGGTACCCTATTGATATAACTATGGCTAATCAACCATTTAAATGGATCTCATGGAATGTAAAGGGAATCCAAACTCCAGTAAAAAGAAGGAAAATAATTGACTACCTTAAGAGGGAGAAGGCTCGGATTGCCCTTATTCAAGAGACCCACCTTCCTACAACTGAAGTGGTAAATGTCAAAATGGGCTGGGTCTCTCAAGTGTTCAGTGCCCCTTACAACACCAAGAGCACAGGAGCATCTATCCTAATTCATTAAAACAGACCACTTCAGGCTCATTCAGTTACTCAAGACCCAGAGGGGTAGTACATCATAGTGTAAGAGGAACTGGGGAGCCAAATGGTTACTATGTGTAATGTATGTATCCCCAGTTCAGAGGATGCCTCTTTCTTTCAGAATTTAATACAGATTTAATCTGAGAAGTCCATAAGTCCACTGATCCTGGGTGGGGAGATTAATATGGTACTAGACAAGTTTCTGGACAGAAACAGAGCTCCTGGGTGCTGCAAGCCTCCCTCCTCAGCAGCATTGGGGGACTTGACTCAAGAACTTGATCTCACTGACATCTGAAGGCTGGTGTTAGTCCCCTCTGCCTGGGCTTCTGATATTATGGATGCCTCCATTGTCACTGTGATCATATCAGATCACACACTGGTGGCCTTTATTGACTACCACCAGGGGAAGCATCTGGCCCAAGGGGCGCATGGCGCTTTAACATGTCTACACTTTGAGACACAAACTTCTGCACAAGCCTCAGGGAAGACATTAAACACTTCCATGTGACAAATAAGCCAGAGGACACTTCTCCAGCTATTCGCTGGGATGCTCTCAAAGCATATATTAGGGGTGATGCATCAGTTATGCCACCAACATAAAAAAGACTCATGCCCGGGAGTTAGAAACACAGTTGCTAAGGCTTAAGGACTTAGAAAAACAGTTCAAAACAAACCCCACTAAGTCAAACAAATGCCTAGCTGAAATCATTGGCCTCAGATACTTGGTGAATAAACATATTCACCTCAAGGCATAGTATGTCCTGTTTCATGTGCTTCATGTGTTTTGGGAATCTGTGGAGAAGCCTGGCCAACTCTTGGCAAACATGCTGAAAAAGAGGCAAGAAAGATCATGCATCACTGCTATCAAAACTGAGAAGAGTGATTTAAACCAAAATGAATCTCACATCAGCAGAGCTTTTACAAAGTTTTATCTTCCCTGTATGCTACTGAGCTAGCACCTGACACGACAACTGGATAGCTTCCTGACCCTGTTACACTTGCCATCTCTAGGTCCTAAGGATCAAACCACACTGGCTTGCCCTTTGAAATGGGAAGAGATCCTGGATGCAATTAGGGGCATGCCTTCAGAGAAGGTGCCTGGAGGAGATGGGCTTCCAACAGATTTACTGAAGGTCTCATTGACGTACTTCAGGACCCTCTTCGAGCAGCCTTCTTGGAGGCCTGTGACTGTGGACTACTAACTCAGACCATGTGCACTGCTCACATAACCCTGTTCCCTAAACCTGGCAAGGACCCCACCCTGTTTAGAAGCTACAGGCCTATCTCACTTATTACCATGGACTGCAAGGTCTTTGCTAATGTGTTGGAGAACAGACTGCAGGAGGTCATCCCTAGCCTGATATATAGAAGGATCATGTAGGCTTTGTGCCCACTCACAAAGGCACAGACAACACAAGATGCCTGATGAACTTGATAGGACACATGAAGCCCCCATGCCTCCCACCCCCCATGATTCTACTCTCATTGGATGTGGAGAAGGCATTCAATGGAGTGGAATGGGAATACCTCTTTTAAGTCCTGGCAATATTTAACATATGCAGCAATTTCAGACGCTGGGTCTCTGTCCTGTATATAGGGTCTGCGGCACAAGTAGTCACTAAAGGCACAGCATCCCCACCCTTTAGCCTAGGCAGGGGTACCAGACAGGGTTTCCCACTATTGCCTCTCCTATTCTTTCTAGCTCTGCAGCCACTTCTTCATGGACCTGCACCGCTTAGTGCCCAAACTATTATCCCTAATCACTTAGTATGGCTAACTCTCTCGGTGCAAACTGAAAATGGTGAAGTCACAATTTCTAGCATCCTCATCACTGATTTCCCAGCATCCACAATACCCATGGGGACTGCAGCACACTACAACATGGGTAGAATACTTGGCGATAAAGCTTCTCTGGGACATCCTGCATCTGGGGAAAATAAATCTTACCCCTTTGCTAGATGATATGGATGCTGGCCTTAGTAAACAGAGAAAGCTACATCTGTCCTACTGGAGGACAGCCCAAGCCTTTAAATTGATGTCAGCTCCCAAAATTCAGTATATATTGGACAGTCTCCCACTGAGACTAGACCCTAAATTACTGAAAGGAATCCACACCAAAATGCTTAAATTCTTCAGCGGGACAGACTCCCACCACCATAGTTGGCCCAAACTAAGTATGGACTTTAGGCAGGGCAATTTTAAATTGCCGATTTCCAGCTTCAAATTCTGGCACAAGCCCTAACTCATATAGCTCAAATGGCTCAATGGATCACAAAATACCTCCTCCTCCTCTGATAGGAGGTCTGTGAGGCTGAGAAAGCTGGAGGGTCTCTGATGCATGTCCTTTAGTTTGGAAAGCTTCCTAAATTGACCCCCTTCACACCCAACACTTGCACACACCAATGCAATGTGGACAAAATACCACAGGTTGAGTGGCTGGTCTCCCACACAAGCCAAATATTTTTCCCCCTGGGCAATTCAGGCACTGCAGATAAGGGGACATTGGATGAGGTTTAGGGAATGGGAAGACATGGGCATCCACACCTTAGAGGATGCTATGCACCCAACTCTGCAAACTCTCATGACCTTTGTGCAAATAAGACAAAATATGAAATTCCCCAGCAACATCACTGGCACTACTTCCTGTTGAAACATGCCCTCATGGCATTAGGCCTGGGTCCAGCCACTCCCAAGTCCAACCCGGTGAATACGATTCTCTGGCCTAGATCAGGGAAACTTCCCTAGAGTAGAGATGTCAATCAACACCTTTTGGACTTGCTACCTGACACCACTCACAAGACCAGACAGAAATGGTCAGAAGAGCTGGGTTTTGAGCTCAGTGTAGAATCATGGCAGGTGGGTTGGTCTTCCCCTCAAAGGGCTGCTAAAGATATGAGATGTAGGTTCCCACAGTTGAAGATTCTACAAAGATGGCATAGAACCCCCTTGAAACTCCACAAATGGAGAATACACCCTAACAGGAACAGCTGGAGATGTAGCATGCTGGCATGCTCAAGCATCCATATTCTATGGACCTGCCAAGCCTTAAAGAACTACTGGGGACCAGTGCAAAAGGTATGCAGCAATATTCTATCACAGGAGATATCACTCACAGGGCCTCTCATGATATTGGGCCTTTTTCGGACCCAACAGCTAGTGATTGACCTAGACCACAATGGCCAAACATGGCTGTAGGGTGCAATAATTGATGCAAAAAGAGTCCTTCTGAGACATTGTAAAGACCCTAACCTTCCACCCCTCTAGGAATGACTTGCAGAGCTGAGCAAAGTGGACAGTTCCAACAGAGTACTCTATAGAAACAAAAACAGATAAACATAGAAGTTGATGGCAGATAAGGACTGCAAGGCCCATCTAGTCTGCCCATTTCTTTTTCTACCATATGAATGTGCCATCGGCATTTGTTCTGTCAATGGCCTATCTATTAATACAAATCTGTAATGCTCCCTTATGCCTATCCCATGCCTGTTTGAAGCCCTGCACTGTATTCATATCCACCAACTTCCTGAGGTAGGCCATTCCATGCATCCACTACCCTTTCTGTGAAAAAGAACTTCCTCACAGTAACCCTAAATCGGCCTCCTTCTAATCTCATGCTGTGTCCTTTTGTCCTGCTATTTTTCTTATATTGAAACATGTTAGACTCTTTCACCTTGTTAATGCCCTTAAGGTATTTGAATGTTTCAATCATATCACCTCTCTCTCTCCTTCCTTTGCTCCAGGGTATACATATTGAGTTCTGTTAATCTGTCCTCATATGTTTTCTGATGCAGTTCCTGCACCATTTTGGTTGCCCTTAACTGGACTGCCTTAATTTGGTTAATGTCCTTGTGAAGGTGTGGCCTCCAGTACTGCATGCAGTACCCCAGATGGGGCCTAAGCAGTGTCTTGTAAAGAGGGATTATTACCTCCCTCTTACGACTTGTGATACCTCTACTAATGCACCCCAACATCCCCCCTAGCCTTACCTACTGCTGTAGTAGTTTGCTTGGATGATTTCAGGTCATCTGTGATGATGATGCCTAACTCTCTTTCTTCCCTTGTGAATGCCATCAAGTCCCCTCCCAACCTATAGGTGGTTTCAGGTTTTCTCTTCCCTACATGTATGATCTTGCACTTCTTTGCATTAAACCCCAGTTGCCACTATCTTCAGACCATTTTGCCAATTTATCCAGATTTCTTCTCATTCTGCCCACCCCATCTGGATCATCTACTCTGTTGCAGATCTTGGTGTCTTCTGTAAACAGACAAACCTTACCATCCAGTCCATCTGAAATGTCACTGATGAAGATATCGAAGAGGACTGGCCCCAGGGCTGATCCCTGAGGTACCCCACTTGTGACTTGCATCTCTTCTGACTGTATACCATTTACCACCACTCTCTGTTTTCTGCCCATCAACCAGTTTGCTACCCAGTTGACCAACTTCTGACCCACCCTGTGCCTACCCAGCTTATTAATCAATCTTCTATGTAGAACAGTATCGAAAGCTTTGCTGAAGTCAAAGTAGGCAACATCAACTGCTCCCCCTTGGTCCTCCACTCTGGTTACCCAGTCAAAGAAATCTATGAGATTAGTTTGACAGGACCTTCATGTTGTAAACCCATGCTGGCTTGGATCCTGTGCTCCTAGGGATTCCAGGTGTTCCACTATCCTTTACTTAAGGTGTGCCTCCATAATCTTGTCCACTGCTGAGGTAAGACTGACTGGTCTGTAGTTCCCTGCCTCCTCCCTGCTAGCACTGTTGTGGAGTAGGATCACATGATCCCTTCCCTAGTCTTCTGGGACCTCTCCTGTACTCAAAGACTCACTAAACAGTTCTGATAATGGCTCTGCTAGTACCCCCCTTAGGTCCCTTAGTACCCTGGGATGTATGCCTTCAGGTCCCATTGTCTTGTCCACTTTGAGCTTATCGAGCTCTTGTAGGACCCTTTCTTTTGTGAAGGGACTAGTGCTCACCTCCCTCCCCCCTGTGTCCATGATGCTGAACTGTCGGCCCTGCTCCTCCTTCTTCTCAGTAAATACCGAGCAGAAGAATCTATTTAGGATAGATGCTTTTACAGGGTCCTCCTCCTCCTCACATACACCCTTATCCCCTTTGATCTTAGAAATATCCCCTCTGGACTTTCTCCTTTCACTAATATATCTATACAAAGACTTGTCACCTTCTTTTACTGTTCATGATAGTGTTTCCTCGGTTTGGGTCTTTGCCTGCCTTACTGCCTTCCCTGCTTCCCTTATGGAAGTTTAGTATGCCTTTCTATCTTCACCCCGTTGCGTTCCCTTATATTTCCTGAAGGCCAGCCTTTTGGCTCTGACCTTTTCTGCTACTGTTTTTGAGAACCAAAGTGGTTTCCTTCTTCTTTTGCACTTCCTTTTCTCTCTAACACAATGGGATGTTGCTTCAAGTATTGCATCCTTAATACTTGCCCACTGTGTCTGTACTTCCTCACCTGTATTTCTTCGTGCCAGGACTAGCTTACCTCTGTTAGCCATCTTATCAAAGTCAGCTCCTCTGAAGTCCCATATTTTTGCCTTGGAATGGGATGATTTAGTTCTAGTGGCCAAATTGAACCATACCATGTGATTGTCACTGGCCCCCAGGTGACCTTCTACCTGGAGATCTGTGATCCTTTCCTTTCCTGAATTAGTGGCCTTGATGGAGGAGGAACATCTGGATATCGTGGCAGTCACAGAAACATGGTACACACAAAACCATGACTGGGACATAAACATACCAGGATACACTATCTACAGGAGGGACAGGGAGGGTAAAAGAGGAGGAGGAGGAGTAGCTCTTTACATAAGGGAAGGAATAAAAGCAACAGAAGAAAAGGGTAAACAGGGAGGAGAAGAAGCACTGTGGGTAAATTTGGAGGCAGGCAATGGCACCACAATCCACACAGGGGTTGTATACAGACCTCTTCTCAGGGGAGGAAATGGACAAGGAAATGATAGAGTATACTTAGAATGGCAGAAAAGGGAGATATTGCTGATGGGTGATCTGAATATGCCAGATGTTAACTGGGTGCAGTTGCAGCAGCCACTTCAAGAGTGGGGTTATTCTAGATGCCCTACAGGGGCATGCCTTAGACAACTAGTATTGGAGCCCACTCGAGAGAGAGCAATCTTAGACCTGGTTCTCTTAAATGGAGATGGAGAGAGAATCACAGATGTAGAAGTGGGTAGCCATCTGGCAACTAGTGACCATCGAACAGTATGGTTCACAATAAACACAGCAATAGAGTCAAGCCATACAAAGGTAAAAGTACTGGACTTTAGGAGGGCTGACTTTGCCAAAATGGGTGAGTGCCTAAGGAATGCACTAGCAAATGAGCAGGAAGGAGGGTGGAAGAACAATGGGAATAATAAAACTGCCATCACAGAGGTAACGAGCCTTGTGTGAAGCAAATAAACAAAACAAAATGATGTAAGAAACCATTATGGTTCTCAAAGGAAGTGGCAGTGAAGGTTCAAGAGAAAAGAAAGCATTCAGGAAGTACAAGGAATCGCAGAAGGAGCAGGACAGAGAACTGTATCAGTTAAAGCAAAGGAGACTGGAAGACAGTCAGAACAGCAAAGGCCCAGACTGAGGAAAAGATAGCCAACTCAGTTAAGAAGGGGATAAAACTTTTATAGGTACATCAGGGGCGAAGGAAGACTAAGGAAGGATAGTGAGGCTTAATAAAGGGAGGAGGCGGGAAGAGAGAGAGACTGTGAAAAGGCAGAGTTGCTAAACAAATATTTTTGCTCAGTATTTACAAATGAAGAGGGGGAGGTACCTAAAACAAACAGTAGAAACACTCTGGATACAGAAGTTGATACCAGCCCATTTACAGAAGAAAGGGTTCTGAAAGAACTCTTAAAACTGGAGGTGGACAAAGCAATGGGGCCTGATGGGATTCATCCCAGAATTCTAAAAGAACTAAGGGTAGAACTAGTGACACCACTGACTACCCTCTTTAACAAATCATGGGAGGATGGGGTGGTACCCGAGGACTGGAGGAGGGCAGATGTGATTCCCCTTCACAAAAGTGGGAGCAAGGCAGAAGCAGGAAACTACAGACCTGTTAGTTTAACCTCAGTGATAGGGAAAATGATGGAATCACTTCTGAAAGAAAGAATTGTTGAGTATCTAGTGGCCAGAGGGGCACAGGACCCTAGGCAGCATGGATTCACAGTGGGAAGGTCATGCCAGACAAATCTGATAGATTTCTTTGACTGGGTGACCAAAGTAGTAGGTCAGGGAGGGGCTGTGGACATGGCCTACCTAGACTTTAGCAAGGCATTTGACACAGTCCCACACAAAAGATTAATATACAAGTTAGCCAGCCTGGGAGTGGGTCCCAAGATGACATCCTGGGTAAAGAATTGGCTGGAGAATAGGACACAGAGAGTAATAGTAAATGGAGTCCACTCAGAAGAAAGGAGGGTTACTAGTGGGGTACCGCAGGGTTCAGTATTAGGACCGGTCCTCTTCAATGTCTTTATAAGCAACATTGCAGAGGGACTGGAAGGAAAAGTATGTCTCTTTGCAGATGACACAAAGATCTGCAACAGAGTTGATGCACAGGGTGGGGTGGAAAGGATGAGAAGGGACTTGGCAAGGTTAGAGGAATGGTCAAATGTATGGCAGCTTAGATTCAATGCTAAGAAGTTCAAGGTAATGCACCTGGGAAACAAAAACCAAGGGGAAGAGTACACAATGGGGGGTGAGATACTAACAACAACAAAAATGGAAAGGGACCTGAGCGTAGTCATATCAGATGACCTAAAGGTGGGCAAGCAATGTGAGAGGGCAGCAAGGAGGGCTGGGGGGATACTGGGATGCATAGGGAGAGGCATCACCAGTAGAAAACAGGAAGTTATTATCCCTCTGTACAGACAGCTGGTGAAACCCCATCTGGAGTACTGTGTGCAGTTCTGGAGACCCAATCTCCAGCAAAGACATAGACAGGATGGCAGCTGTCCAGAGGAGGGCAACTAAAATGGTGCAGGGTCTGCACCGGAAGACATATGAAGAGAGATGAAAGGAGCTTAATATGTATAGCCTCGAGGAAAGGAGGGAGAGGGGGGACATGATAGAAACGTTCAAGTACCTCAAGGGAATCAACAAAGTCCAAGAGGGTAGCATCTTTCAAAAAAAGAGGTGTGCAAGAACAAGAGGGCACAATTTGAAGATAGAGGGCGGCTCAGAGGTAATTTAAGGAAGTATTTTTTCACAGAGAGGGTTGTGGATGCATGGAATGGCCTTCCGGAGGAGGTTGTGGAGTCAAAATCAGTGGTGGAATTCAAGCATGCATGGGACAGTCATAAGGCCTTTCTAGGGTGGGGTAGGAAGAAGTAGGCTGCTGGTTAACTAGGATCTGCAGCTTATCCAGTAGGTAGGAAATGGGCAGACTGGGTGGGCCAAGCTGTCCTTATCTGCTGTCAAATTCTATGTTTCTATGTTTGTTAGTCAGTACTAGATCTAGGATAGCCCCGTCTCTTGTAGGTTGTTGTACCACTTGTTTGAGGCCATCTCCCTGCAGGGAATCCACTATGTTTCTAGTTCTGGCATATGTTCCTGCTGGTATTGACCAATCTGTATCTGGCATGTTGAAGTCTCCACTTATCAGAACCCCCCCCACCTTAGCTGTCATGTTTTGTATATCTTCTAACAGTAATGTGGCTATCTCCTCCCCCTGGTATGGAGGCCTGTAGACAACCCCAGTTCACATGGCTGTCCCATTTCCTGTTTCCAGTGTGACCCACAGTTCTTCTGGCTCCTTATGTGTATTCTGAATTTCTGTAGCTTTGATATTTCCATTGACATAAAAGGCCCCCGCTTTTTGTACCTCGGTCTCTTCTGAACAGTACAAAGCTGGGTACTGAAGTCTCCCAAGTGTGGTTAGTGGTGAACCATGTCTCGCTAATGGCTACTATGTCCAGTTTAGCCTTTGTTATTATTGCCTGCAGGTCTGGGATCTTGTTTCCCAGCAAGCATTTGTGTACATAATTTTCCACTGGCCAGATTTTGGTGTGTTGGTTGTTGGGCGAGGTCTGGCATTTCCCCGTGCGTCGTATGGGGAGCTGGAACTTTTACCTTACCTGGTGATGCAAATGAACTACAAACATGCTGAACTCCTGTTTGATCACTAGCTAAGGAGGAAGGGTGTTCTTCCCATTCGATGTATCGGGTACTGCATCCCTCTCCCCATTTTCTAGTTTAAATATTCTGCAAAGACATCAAACATCTGCCCAAATGCACTGACTCCCTCTTTAGTCAGATGCAGTACATCAAATTTAAAGAACTTTCACTCCCAAAACTGTTACCAGTTACCTTTAAGTTTGTGACCTTTTTCCTGGCACCAATCAAGGCAGGTCTTGGGCATTTAAAGATATCTGGAGCCCATACTTGCAATCAAAATACTGCATAATCTGCTTGGGATATTTCTTCTCTAGCAGATCTTCTAAACCTCATGGTTCATAATGATCACCAGAGCCTGCCTGTTAGGGCCTTAAAGCTGTTTACCTAGTGAGTAGCTTGTACAGCCTACACATCAAGGAGGCCTCAAGGATCATCTGTCAATACATAGTTTATTCGAGTCCTTCTGACTAAGATATGGCCATATTGATCAGATAAGGGCAGTGGTCACGATCCAGCCATAGCACCACTATGGTGCAAGGAACCTGATCCACCCACCCCCCAAAGAGATAGATAAGGTGCCACTTTTTTACAGGCAGCGGTCACGTCCAGTCATAGTACCTCTAAATTTTAGAATTTCATCCACCCCCAAAGAAATAGATAAGGTGCCACTTGCCCTACGGGCAGTGGTCACGATCCAGCCATAGCATCTCTACGGTGCAAGAAGCCTGATCCACCCACCCCTCCAAAGAAATAGAAAATTCCAACGCTTGAAAAATTGCCACAATTTCTCTGGGCTGTGTGAATGCTGAACCGGATCATCACTTGCAATTTGCTGTTTCCAATTTCAGCGCCTTCTCAGGGTAGCGTTATTGGCTCCATGCCTATGTAGGGCTCCCTGATTGGCTGGTCTCACTCACCTGAGACAAGAGCACCCAAGATGTGTGGCTTAATATAAGCCTGCATCCCTGTACTCAGCTTCTAATTTATATACTTTAATTTAGCCTGTTCTGCTTGGCCTGTGTAAAGTAACTTACCATTCCCCCCACTGCAGTTTCTCTCCAACTGTACATGCAGTGATTCAGTGCTAGCTCTGCAAACTTCCCCTTGATTTTTCCCCAATTAAGCTTTCACTCCATACATTGCCTTGAACTAAGTTTGTAAAAAAGTTTTACTGGCTTTGTTAATATATTTTTTTTAATCCTTTTTAAGAATGTACTGGGTTTACATGCTTACTGCTATGAAATTAGAAAATTCAGTGAATTGTAAAATCTGTGTAGCCTCTGTCTTGAGCCTAAGGCTCCTGCCCTTGACTTTCATTCTTAATCATCTTCCTTTGTCCCCCTGTCCTCCTCTGTCTCTGTTCTGTCCCTCTTGCCCTCCCCAATCAGCCTGTGCTTTTGTGCTTGCTTTGGATTCCCGAGTTAGCCAGCACCTTGCCTCTGTCTGAGACCGCCCCCTGACTTGTCTTTCAAGTTGGTGCTCAGCTCTCGTTGTGTGCCTCTGTTTAGACCCCCCCCCCCATCTGCTCCTATTTAATCTGCTGTCTCCTTCCTTTCAGGTGCCACTTGCCCCTTAGGGCAGCGGTCACAATCCAGCATAGCACCTCTACGGTGCAAGGAGCCTGATCCCCCCACCCCCCAAAGAGACAGATAAGGTACGATGCTTGAAAAATTGCCACGATTTCCCTGGGCTGTGTGAACGCTGAACAGGATCATCACTTGCAATTTGCTGTTTTCAATTTCAGCGCCTTCTCAGGGTAGTACTATTGGCTCCACGCCTCTGTAGAGCTCCCTCATTGGCTGGTCTCACTCACCTGAGACAGGAGCACCCAAGATGTGTGGCTTAATGTAAGCCTCCATCCCTGTATTTGGCTTCTAATTTATATGTTTTAATTTAGCCTGTTCTGCTTGGTCTGTGTAAAGTAGCTTACCATTCCCCCTCCTCTGCAGTTTCTCTCCAACTGTATGTGCACTGATTCAGTGCTAGCTCTGCAAACTTCCCCTTGATTTTTCTTCCTACCCCCCCCCCCCCTCTCAGGCCTCCTTTAAATGCACACAGTCTCCGCCCACTCCTATCTGATGTTTCAATTTATTGATTACTTACTGTCAACAACTGCAACTCCTCCCATCCCCTTTTTGCAACTAGGCCTTCTAGCAGCTTCATCTCATTCTGTTTTGCTGAGGCATACCATTTTGGTACTTTAGGTTTGCTTATTGCTGACTAGCATATCCTGTCTTGCTAAGGCAGTTGATTTAGGTCAGGTGATCTCTCTAGTACTTAGTCTGCTCCAGAGTAGTAGCTAAGAAATTTGCTTCAAAGCCTCTGTGCCCCTAGTACTACTCTATAGTCAGGTGAACTATTTTCTTACTAGCCTGACTAGGAGCTGTACTTAAGGATTACTGCTTCAGGCGCCACTGCCTATAGTAGTATTCTGCAGGGATTAAGAAATTCTCCTCCATTGAGAATCCCTTCTCCTGCCTGCATTTGTAGTGCCCATTGGGTGACAGTCTCAAAATGAGGGCATATTACCTGCTTCTATGCTTGTCTCTGCTCATCTTACTTGTATTGGACCTGAACGTGAATCAAAAAATAATTCCTAGAGTGGAGAATGGCTCTCTTTTT
Organism: Neoceratodus forsteri; assembly: GCA_016271365.2. Taxonomy (NCBI): domain Eukaryota; kingdom Metazoa; phylum Chordata; order Ceratodontiformes; family Ceratodontidae; genus Neoceratodus; species Neoceratodus forsteri. The sequence goes on along the minus strand of CM028131.1, from coordinate 875,428,796 downwards.
ACATTGTCCGACCGGGACTTTTCCTATCAAGTAGAAGAACTTGTATGTGCTCTAACTTCCCCATGTCCACTGCTGGTCCTTCACCTGCACCGGCATACAGGAACTCTCCTAGAGCATGCCGACAGGGCTACACCACCTTCTGCATACTGCCCTCTACTCCCATTGACTTTCTCTGTCAGGGTATTATTGTATGCAGCATCAGGAAAACTGGGACCTAGCCTCAGAATTCCCTATACTGCCGTAGACAAATCACGTAACCGAAAGAAGACCCAGCCACCCACACTTCTCCTAGGACGCTGCAGGAAACTCTTGTTCCTGCTTTTACTATGCTCTGGAAATGTTGAGCTTAATCCAGGCCCTCTGGCATCGATGGAATCCCCAGCAGAGCAACAAAGCCTCAATGGGCTTACATTCTTGCATGTTAATGTATGTAGCCTATTTAAAAAAATCACTTCTGTTCAGGCCTGGGTATGTCATACTGCTCCAGATGTTCTGGTGATTATGGAGTCCTGGCTCTGACCAGTGACCGGTAACAATGAAGTTAACATCCCCTCCTACTCTTTGTTCAGAGCCGACAGGCAAACCAGAGGTGGCGGGGTAGCTATTTACATCAAGGATAAATTCCCTTCCTCCATAATTGACTCAAACGCTGTCCCAAAAGAATTCGAAAACTTGTAATTAAAGATTGAAATTGCCACGGGTGTCTCATTATGTATAATAGGATGCTACAGACCCCTATCAGCTGGACTACAGTTGTTAAAACATCTCTAAAACATCCTGGGTTCGGCATCTTCAGAGTGTATCATACTAGGGGACTTCAACTTAGACTGGCTCTCCAGTGCATCCACCCCACTTAAAATGTTCTGTGATTCCCTTGGGTTGTCACAGTTAATAAAAAATCTACTTGTCATAATAAGCTCAACCCTAATAACAGTACTCTCTTGGATATCATTTTAGTTAACACACCCCATTTATTCTCCCATGCTGGCATCTTTTTCTCTGATATTAGTGACCATTGCTTTATCACATGTGTAAGATCCACTCTTAAATCCACAACTGTACCAAAATTCTCCCTTAAAAGGTGCATACACAAACATGACCTCATGGGTATATATCAGACCTAAGAGACTCAATGCGATGACAGGACATCTAGCTAGCCAAGTCCCTGACTAAGGCTTATGATATTTTCTCAGAAATTGTGCTAGGGGCCTCAACAAGTATGCTCCCATAGTAAAAGTTCATGCCAGAAACAAATCCTGTCGGTGGTTTACGCAGACCTAAAAGATGCTTTACGGAGTAGGGATGTACTCTGGAAAACTGCTAGGAAAACTAATTTAATAAATTAGTGGAAGTCTTTCCGGAGGGCGAGGAATCTCTGCACCAAAATGGTCAGAGAAGACAAAGCTAATTTCTACCACTCTCAGCTGGAAAGCTCCTCAAGAAATGCCTTCAAATTCTGGAAGACTATCAAAGACATTGAAGGTCACACCACTGTATATTTCCTACCTACTAAATTATTGATCGACAATACTGTCACCTCTGACAGACCATTTATCCTCAATGCTCTCAATAATCATTTTGCCACTGCAGGGCTAGCCTTTGACTCCTCTCCTGTGAATATCCTCCGCCAACAACTTAGATTGGATACACAAGAAAAACTCATCCCCAGTCCATCCTTTTCTCTGCAGCCGACCTCCCTGAAAGAAGTCGAAGATCTTCTCCTTCAGCTGGACACTAGGAAAAGTGCTGGGGCCGACCTCATTGACCCATACTTCTTAAAGGTTGGCTACCATGTCCTCGCAGTCCCAATTACTCATTTCTTCAACTTATCCTTGTCCCAGGGTAACCTGCCACACATTTGGAAAAGTGCACTTGTGGTCCCTTTGTTTAAGTCAGGAGATCCTAGTCCATCCTTTTCTCTGCAGTTGACCTCCCTGAAAGAAGTCAAAGATCTTCTCCTTCAGCTGGACCTTAGGAAAAGTGCTGTGGCCAACCTCATTGACTATGAATGGCCTTCCAGAGGAGGTTGTGGAGTCAAAAACAGTGGTGGAATTCAAGCATGCATGGGACAGTCATAAGGCCATTCTAGGGGGTGGGAGTAGGAAGAAGTAGGCTGCTGGTTAACTAGGATCTGCAGCTTATCCAGTAGGTAGGGAAATGGGCAGACTGGGTGGGCCAAGCAGTCCTTATCTGCCGTCAAATTCTATGTTTCTATATTTCTATACTTCTTAAAGGTTGGCTACTGTGTCCTCGCAGTCCCAATTACTCATCTCTTCAACTTATCCTTGTCCCAGGGTGACCTACCGCCCATTTGGAAAAGTGCACTTGTGGTCCCTTTGTTTAAGTCAGGAGATCCTAGTGACCTCAGCAATTGCAGGCCAATCTCCCTACTTCCAATCCTGTCAAAGATGCTGGAGAAAATGGTGAACTCCCAGCTTCAGAAGTACCTGGAATCAGAAAAATTGCTTAACCCGTTATAATCCGGTTTTACAGCAGAGTGCAGTACAATCTCTGCTCTAGCCAAGGTGACAAATGACTGGCAGCTTGAATTAGACAAAAAAAACTTTGTCTGCACAGTTTTCTTGGACCTAAGCAAGGCGTTCGATACTGTTGATCACAGACTGCTTCTGTCGTCCCTCCAGAAAATTGGTTTGGATTCCCTATATCTTAAATGGTTCTCCAACTACCTCTCAGGACGACTTCAACAAGTAAAGGCAAAAGGGGAAGTTTCTCCAAAAAAACCCTATTGAGGGGTGTACTGCACAGTTCCATTCTTGGTCCCTTGCTCTTCACCATTTATATTAACAATGTAGATGCCTCCATCAAAGAAGCACAAATACACCTATTCACGGATGCTACGGTACTCTATGCTAGTAGCCCCACTCCTAAAGCGGCCTGTAAAGCCCTTCAAAATTACTTTAATCTGCTGCAACATCAGCTTATAAACCAGAAACTGCTCTTAAATGCAAAAAAAACAAAGCAATGTTCCTCTCGCCCCTTCAAAATGCAATAAATCTTGCAATTGCTGGGGCACTCCCGCAGATCACTACCATTCTAGGTGAGTAGTTAGACTACATACCAAAGTTCAAGAACCTGAGGCTCTAGTTAGACCATAGACTTCCTTACTTACTTTCACAGATCCCTTAGAAGAACTGGCAAAGAAATTTAGACAAAGACTTGGTCTGTTCTTTAGGACTAATCTCCTCACAAGAGACGCTAAACTGAAACTGGTTCAAACTACCTTTCTTTCCCTATTGGATTGCGCAGACTTTCTAAATAGTCAGAGACCTGCAGGTACCCTAGCCAAACTCGATACGCTTTATCACAGAGCCATAAGATTTATCATGGGTCTTCCATACTCAACCCACCACTGTGCATTGTACACGGCAGTGGGATGGTCATCCCTTGCTTACAGACGGCAAAAAAATGCTGCCGTTTGGACATACAAAGCTCTCTCAAATAAACTGCCCCAGTATATCTCTGTCTGTTTACCTTTGTGCACTCTGGGGAAGTACTGTATGCCCTGAGAAGTACCTCATATAACCACCTTTATGTTTACAAAGCAAAATCTCGCATTGGCAGAGCAGCCATCAGCTTTGTGCTCCCTCAACTGTGGAACAAGCTGCAAAAAACTTTGAAATTAACTCACCCCCTCAGCCTCGCAGCTTTTAAATCTCTATTTCTACATCATAATAGGGAGTCCTGTGCCTGTCTACCCTAAATAGTGACTCCTATAAGTCCAATCACACTCTAATTACTACTGTTAAAAGACTGATAACATCTATAATCAACTCTTTCCTCTCCCCTTTTTCTACCTCCATAGCTGTCCCTTCCACATTCCTTTGACCCTGGTTCCAGCTCTAAATTCTCCATGCCATATCACTATATATCTTCTTATATTAGCTTTTATTTGTGTTCGGTGCATTTGATATGTATATTTCTTTACTTTTATGAAAAACTGTGTCCTACCCAAAACTAGCTGTATCTTCTGTTCCAAACATATACTACTTTCAATGCTACCCACTAATACTTTGTATATACTGTATTACTGTATTTCACTTTATTTGTATTATTACTATTTTCTTGTGTGTTGCGTCCCATATAAATTGTTCCTTGTTAACAAACCCAGGTTCACCTCGAAAATGAGGTTGCTCAATGGTGATCGCCTGGTTAAAGACTTTGCTTAATTGATTGATTGATTTATCTTATCTGTTATTTTACAGTGGTTGAATATTGATATGTTTGGATTAGTTCAGGTGGAAGTAAAAGCTCCCATGATACTTACTGAAGAAGAGCAAGATAGTTTCCCTGGTGTCGTGGCTAAAGATCCCCCTGTCAGATCTGGCCCATGCAACCACCCCCAATGCACTGGGAAACAAGAGGAAGGAAGGAAGGAAGGAAAACATATGGCTTCTTTTTTGTATCACTGAAAGCAAAACAACAAATGCCCCTGGACTGTCTCACCCCCTCCCCTCTTTTTTTTTTGCAGAGTGGCTGTCAGCCATCTCCCAACTAACCATTTATGAACAGCTTTCCCATACAGCAAGAAACAACCTTAGTATATATGAAGCCATCTGGCTCCCTTTCCTGAACCATAAAACTAATGTACCATTTGGAGCTCATCAAACTAGGAAGCAAGGAGATGATTCAGCCTAGAGACACTGAAGGAAGCAATAAGTAACATTGCATGCAACTGTACTGTTTTGAAATGTGTGACCCTCAAGGTAATATTTCTTTTTTCTGTATATCATATCATATGCAATAGTATTGTTTTATGCTTGCACTGTATGTTTTGTAGACAAAATCGGTTGCATGGTGGAAACTGAATGAGAACCAATACAATATGTAATGAGAGAGTATAAGTTTTTAATAACTGGAAAAAGAAACGGCTAACTTTGGAACTGTTAGGAATAGGAACAAAAGAGTTTTAAATTAAGGTTCGGTGTCAGGTCAATATAGATAAGTCCTATGGAAACACTTTGAATGTATCAGTATATCTATATTCCATATGCATAACATTGCAATAAAACGCTAGCTAAGAATTATGTGTCTAGATAGATGACTGTTATAATAACATGTACATAGTGTACAGTGTGTTGAACTTTGGACTGTCACATGATTGCCTACTGTAGGTTATCAATTGCTTAGCTGGAGGAGCATGTAACCCCCTGGGACTACTATAAATTTAAGACTTCACTGCTGCTCACATATCAAAGGCATACACTGCTATTAATGGAGCCCACTCTACAGTGTTAACAGCATACTTGGGAATTGCAAGATCACTGCATCAGCAGAACCGTGCATGAGTTTGCACCCTTAGATGACTGGTTCAGGGTGTGGATTTGTGCCTAAACTGAAAGTTTGTGTAAAAAATTACTTTTGTGGGAAACTTCTTATGGGACTATACCTTGGTAGCAATTTTGTCATCTTCATCCTGCCCTGTCATGGCAATAAGGTCAGAGGGTAACTGGCCAACCATAGAAACATAGAAAACATAGGCTTTGACAGCAGATAAGGACCACTTGGCCCGCCCAGTCTGCCCATTTCCCTACCTACTGGATAAGCTGCAGATTCTAGTTAACCAACAGTCTTCTTCCTGCCAACCACCATTACAATTGCCTTATGTCTGTTCCATGCATGTTTGAATTCCCCCACTATTTTAGACCCAACAACCTGACCTGGAAGGTGGTTCCATGCATCCACCACTCTCTCCATGAAAAAAAAAATCCTCACATTACCCCTGAGCCGTCCCCCCTCTATCTTTAAATTGTGCCCCCTTCTTCTTACACATCTCTTTTTCTGAAAGATGCTACCCTCCCGGACTTTGTTGATTCCCTTGAGGTACTTGAACATTTCTATCATGTTGCCCCGTCCCTCCTTTCATCAAGGGTATACATATTAAGCTCTCAGTCTCTTTTCAAATGGTTTCTGATGCAGATCCTGCACCATTTTAGTTGCCCTCCTCTGGACTGCTTCCATACTGTCTATGTCCTTGCGTAGATGAGGTCTCCAAAACTGCACACAGTACTCCAGATGGGGTCTCTCCAACTGCCTGTACAAAGGGATAACCACTTCCCTTTTTCTACTTGTGATGCCACTTCCAATGCATCCCGGTATCCTCCTGGCTCTTCTTACTGACTTCTCACATTGCTTACCAACCTTTAGATCATCTGACTACCCCCAGGTCCCTTTCCATTTTTGTTGTTGTTAGTACCTCCCCTGCTATTGTGTACTCTTCTCCTGGGTTTTTGTTTCCCAGGTGCATTACTTTGCACTTCTTTGCATTGAATCTAAGTTGCCATATGTCTGACCATTCCTCCAACCTTGCCAAGTCCCTTCTTATCCTCCCCCCCCTTGTGTATCAACTCTGTTACAGATCTTTATGTCATCTGCAAAGAGGCATGCCATTCCCTCCAGACCCTCTGCAAAGTCACCTATAAAGATGTTAAAGAGGACTGGACCCAGTACTGAGCCCTGAGGTACTCCACTAGTAACCCCCTTTCTTGGGAATGTGTTCCATTCACTATTACTTTCTGTGTGCCGTTGTGCAGCCAGTTTGCTACCCAGGCTACCACCCTGGGACCCACTCCCAGGCTGGCTAACTTGATTATTAATCTTTTGTGTGGGACTGTGTCAAATGCCTTGCTAAAGTCTAGGTAGGCCATATCCACAGCCCCTCCCTGGTCTATTACTTTGGTCACCCAGTCAAAGACATCAATTAGATTCATCTGACAGGACCTTCCTGCTGTAAATCAATGCTGCTTTGGGTCCTGTGCCCCACTGCCCTCTAGGCACTCAACAATTCTTTCTTTCAGAAGTGATTCCATCATTTTCCCTACCACTGAGGTCAAACTTACAGGTCTGTGGTTTCCTGCTTCTGCCTTGCTCCCACTTTTGTGAAGGGGAATCACATCTGCCCTCCTCCAGTCCTCAGGTACCACCCCATCCTCCCATGATTTGTTAAAAAGTGTGGTCAGTGGTGTTACTAGGTCCTCTCTTAGTTCTTTTAGGATTCTGGGGTGAATCCAGTCAAGCCTCATTGCTTTGTCCACCTTGAGTTTTAGGAGTTCTTCCAGAACTCTTTCTTCTATAAATGGACTGGTGTCAACCCGCTTCCCAGAGTACTTCTATTGTCTGGTTTAGGTAACTCCTCCTCATCTTCTTTTGTGAATACTGAGCAAAAGTATTCATTCAGTATCTCTGCCTTTTCACTGACTCCCTCTGCCCACCTCCCCTCTCCTTTATTAATCTTCACTATTCCTCCCTTGACCTTTCTATGCTCCCTAATGTACCTATAAAAGGTTGTATCCCCCTTCTTAACTAAATTGGCTATTTTTTCCTTGGTTTGGGCTTTTGCTGTTCTGACTGCCTTCCCCACTTCTTTCTGCTTTAATTGATACAGTTCCCTGTCATGATCCTTCTGTGATTCCTTACACTTTTTGAATGTAGCCTTTTTCTCCTTAACCTTCCCTGCTGCCTCTTTCGAGAACCATAGTGTTTTTTCACTCCGCTGTGTTTTCTTTATTTGTCTCACACAAAGGCTGGTTGCCTCTATGATGGCAGTTTTGAGTTTTCTCCATTGATCTTCCACCCCTCCTTTTTGGCCATTTGCTAGTGGATTCCTCAGATATTCACCCATTTTGCCAAAGTCAGCCCTTCTAAAGTCCAGTATCCTTTTTTTTGCATGGTACATCTCCATGGTTGTGCTTATTGTGAAGCACACTGAGCAGTGGTCACTTGTTCTCAGATGTCTACTGACTTCTAAATTTGTGATCCTCTCTCCATTTGAGAGTACTAGATCTAGTATTTCTCCCTCCTGAGTGGGTTCCAACACTAGCTGTCTAAGGCCTGCCCCCTGCAGGGCATCGAGAATGATCCTGCTCTTGGATGTGGCTGCAGTACATGTCATCCAGTTAACATCTGGCATATTCAGGTCCCCCATCAATAGTATCTCCCCTTTTTCAGCCATTTTGAGAATGTCCTCTATCATTTTCTTGTCCATTTCCTCCTCTTGAGATGAGGGTTTGCATACAATCCCTGTGTAGACAGTGAGGCCATTCCCTGTCTCCAAGGTGACCCAGAGTGCCTCTTGTCCTCCCCCTTTACTTTTTAGTTCTGTAGCTCTGATCCCTTCCCTTATGTATAGAGCTACTCCACCTTCTCTTTTCCCCTCCTTGTCCCTTCTGTAGACTGTGTACCCCGGTATGTTGACATCCCAGTCATGGTTCTCCATGTACCATGTTTCTGTGACTGCCACAATATCCAATTGTTCATCTTCCATCAAGGCCACTAGCTCAGAAAGCTTGTTTCCCAGACTACGGGCATTGGTACTCGTTGCCCTCCATTTAATGTTGTCTTTATCCTTTTTTTCCCCATGCCTGCTCTTATTGCCCTGGTCTATTTTCCCCCCAGTCCTGCCCTCTGTTGAGCACTGTACCTCAGTGTTTACCTTACTACCTGACATGTTTTGTGGGGGGAGGCTGAGACAAGCTGCCTCAAGAGAGAGATATGAGGGCTCAATGACATGTGATGTATATTAATGCAGGCACCTTGCCAGCTGCCAGTCACCTGTTGAGTGACATACCTCCAGGACTGTCAAAAGTTCAACCAAGTTCATCGGAGCTCATGTTTCCACCACAAACAGCCAGAACTTGGTCAGACTGATCATAGGCAGGATCTGCATGAGATCTTGAGTAGGCAGGAGCTGAGTGCTGCTGAAAGGTGTGCTGCAGAGACAGACTGTACATCTGACTTTCAAGGAAGAACAAAAAGTGAAAGTAGAATTCCTATTAAAAAGGAGAGGCACAGAATCACATGGATCTGAAGCTATTAGCTGCAGTCAAAGTGAAAGAAAAACAGTGTGTCGAACTGCCATCCAAGCCACTGAGGGATCTGCCCAGCCAGTACCTTAGCTTGGTATCAGGTTATAACCACATCCCAGAACTGTATGCCACAACATGAAGGGTTGTGTAGCACTGAGAACAGACGGACCTCCAATCAATGTCAATCAATGTCACGATCACTAACGAGACGTGATAGAGTAAGAAGGAGAGCCCAAATTATCTGGAAGCCTGAAAAGGAGAGATCACTGCGAGCTGCAACATCAGTCCCCTGCACAGTGAAATTAACCCCTGGCTCAGGAACCATGAGTAACACCAAGGCTTACCCTGTAACTTCTAAAGCCTGTTAAAATAGTGGAGAAAGTGATTCCTGGACTTGACCAGCCATCCAAAAGTTTACATGTACCTCAGCTGAAGTTTAAATTTGCATGGTCTCTGGGTTTGGAGATTTCTGTTCCACCAAGTATCCCTAACTATTTGTTTAAGTGTACCACTAACAACCCACCATGAGCAACATCACCGGGTTATTTTGTTTCCAAGGCTGGGTACCCAGTGAAACTCTAAGAGTTCTATATAATATTTAACAGTAAAATATCAGTACCAGTGGGATTAGGGCAGTACAGGACAGCTGATGTCAGCAAACTATTGCACATTATGATGTGTGGGTGGGCAAATGTTAAGGTCTCTAGCTGGATGGGCAGTTAGTTTATTGCCCAGAAAGGTATTCATTTGGTTGTGCCTAGAAGGGCACTGAAAGGCAACTGGTAATGCTGTGGGCTGGGTTTACAAGGGCATGGAAAACCAGCCACTAATTGTTACACTATACTCCCTCAATTGCTGCAGTTCCCCTTTTTCCAATTCAGGGTCACTGCCCTAAATAAATTCTTTATTCTGTTTCAAACACTTGTGTATGTGTGCTCAACTACAGTATTAAGTGTCCACATTTTGGGACTGTCCCTGTAGCAAGTTTATCTATCAGTGGAGTGGCCCTAGTGTGAAGGCGGGAGGTACAGCAGTGTATCCCTAGAGGTTGTACCATAATATCACACATCCTACTTTAACTTTTCTATGGGTGGAGGCACTTGGCTACTTTCTAACCTTAACTGCAAATGAACCCCCTTCATAAAAGTAGATGCAATGGACACAAGTGCCCAACCTTGCAGAACTGACAAGACAGAGGTAGTCACTGAAGCATCTAGGCAACCTACTGGCATTGTAGGGCAATCTAGGAAGACACAAGCCCTTTCATCTCCTTACATGTATTTTTTTACTCAAAATGTTGTATTACATTGCATTTACCTTCCCCAAGTACCTGTTGTGGGTCTGGGACCCACAACCTTCCAAATCTTCCTGTCTCAGAAGAGAACATACTACCTACTGAGCAGCTAAAAGATCCACTTTAATAGTTCTGGGTCAGTACCAGCAATCTTGCCTGGTCACAGAATAACTAATCCACCCAACCATATTTATGTTGTCAGTTAATGTATACACATAAAGAACTGTATGTTTTCACTGTTTCATGAGTTAAAGGTGCACTACAGACCCATCGGAAGACAATCATGCCATGCAGAAAGTGCAATCCATGGCAGCAAGAAGTCTAACAGCAGTGCAATCCTACCAACCAAATGTGGTGACAAAGTGAACTAGTATATAAACAATGCTTTTGAGGACAATGCATTCTTACCTGGGAGCTTTAAAACAGTTTTTTTAGCCATTAAGATGTGGTCTACACAAAAACTGCAAGCATTAAGCCAGCTGAATATTACAAAGTAAAAAAAAAAAAAAAGAAGACCTCAATAATTCCTACCTGATATAAGTGGGATTCTGGATATTGAAAGGAAATGATGTCCCAAGATTGGGGAGATGGGGGATATGACTTCATTGTGCAAAGATTTCTGATGTGTGTGTGTGTTTTTTATTTACATAGTTGTTTGGTCCCCAGCCTCTGCTTCTGCCTCTTTCAGGATTTTTTTGTCCTGTGCCTATAGTCCCATCTGCCCTTCTCCCCACCATTACGGTGGTGGGGATCCACTTGCAGTATGACCAGAGGGTACTGGTGCTGCCATCGTTGGTGGTTAGTACTCATACAATTTTTTCCTTTTTCTTTCTCTAGTTTCCACTGCCCATGTCAGGAGCAATGACATGCGTGCATGCTATTGCATGCGCACATTTCAGGCATCTGTGCCAGGTCCCATTTCCTGTGGCACTCACCTGCTTCATCACCCAGCCTCAACTAGGTAGTGACAGTGCAGTCAGGTGCCACAACCCCCCTCCTGAAGGAGGAGAGCAGACCATGGGATGTTCAATCCTCCTTCCCCCAGCTGACCCCCAAGCTACCCTGGTCTGTTTGTGAACTGGGGTCACCGGCATGACCATAACACTGGATGTACATAAAATTGTAAATACGGTAATTTAGTTGCTGTATTTTATAGTGCATCTGCTAAGTTTTTATTAGATTAGATCATTTCTGTTTAATAAAAAAAAATATATGCTCTATTCTAATTATGGTTTGGAAATGTTGTCTTGTGTCTCCTATATGTGGTACAGAAGATAACTTATGCAAAGGATAAATATGTACAGTAGCATTGTCCCCTTGCATCTCAGAATTAGATCAGGAATCACAAAAACAAAAATGTCTAAAGCCTTTACTACCCTAGTCAAAAGTGAGACTGAGCAAATTTGGTAACTGGCAACTTCAAGTATGTCTTTGATCCAGGCCTCCAGTCTTCAGTTCCCTTTGACAAGTTGGCCAGTGACACTTCAGAACCATGCTACTGAGGTTTAGCAGACTACAGACAGGGGTAAGTGGCAAACCTTAGCCACATCTCACCCACACTAGTCAATCCCAACCTCTTTCTCCCTCTCCATATCCTCCAGTAATTATTAAAAAACAAACTCAGCCGGCACCAGGCACAATGTCAGGTGCCAGAAATGTTTTCGGTATAAAAAAATGTCTCGGGAATGAGAAAGGTGGTGGGAATTGACAAAGTGGGTGAAGTGGTGGTCATAGGACTAACCCTTGCCACCTTGGAAGGACTAAAATGTTTTAATTAATTAACTGGCTAAAGGTCAAACTGCTCCTGAAGTAGCCAAGAAGTTTGACTGGTCTGATTCGAACATAAAAGTAGTACATTTCGGCACAGTCATTGAACACAAATTAGGCAATCAGCTAGTCCATAGTCAGGAGATGTTTTAAATAAAGAAGCATCCATGGGAAGGAGTTGTGAGGTTAATGGTTTGTCCTTTAATCATCTAGCACTTGAACACATTTATTAGCTAATACAACTGTTACAGTAGATTGTGACTTGCTTCAGACTCAGCCTCAGCAGTAAGCAAACTGTAATGGACAAAGATCCAGTTTTCTTGTACATGTCCTTAATACTGTACTACAAAAAAGAATAGCTCCAGAGAATAAATAAATGTTGACAGAGTCTATAATTGTATTCTGCTTTTCCAACTCTAATTATGTTGTTGGTGAGTAGAGACCCTCAAGCACATTGAAGTTAAGTGACTTGCTCAAGGTCACACAGTGAGTAAGTGATTGGTTTTCAATCTAGGCAATCAACACAAAGTACCTCTCTCATCCAAAACAAACTTGATGCAAGGTGCAACAAATATGAAAACACACAGTTTATTCGTAAAGTCATGCAGTCAGGTTTGGAACTGAAAGTCCCAAATCTAGATCTCTAGGTTCACAGTTCTCCAATGTTACCAAAAGGCTCCTTCCCTTCCCCCATAAAACAAATTCAGAATTTCTTTACAGTCATGCAGAAAAAAATAGTGAATGATACATAAATTGGTATGTATATTGTAACCAGAATTGTATACACTTCCAAAGTGTGTGATGCTAAATAAATCCAAAAAAGGAAAGCTTCACGGATTTATAACACACCGAGGGAATGCATAAAATTCCGGGTTACACACATCAATCCATTTTTATGTTGCTTTCACGTGCACAAGCAACATCTTGCAGTAGTAGCACATTCAGAGGTTTGTCAGTGTTGGTGAATACAGGGAATGCTTTAGTTGGTGTGTTCCTCAGCCACCAATTAGTGAGCATGCTAGCAATGACACACAATCTCAAAGAGAGCCAAAACCTTGAAAGAAATCTGCTGTTCCAGTGAGGTGCAGATTCCTCATTGGAGCATCTGATGATAAGGCTCCATTACGTGCCTTTCCTGGTGAAACATTCCAGTAAATATGGCGGCTCCTGCTGCCCACCACACAATCCCCACAAAGCTAACTTCAGGGATGCCCAGTCCCTGTGTCAGCATGTCCCCCCCCAATTCAACTTGTTGGCCAATGGAGGTGCCCAATCCCTGTCAACATCATGTGCCACCTCCCCACACACATTCTTTGCTCACTGGGGGTGCCCAATCCCCTTCAGCATCATGCCCCCCCAAACTCATGGCACACTGGGAGCCCACCTCAGTGTGCCCAAAATCATTCTTTTTTACCTGTAAATAAAGAAAACTTCCCCTGAAGTCCAGTTTCTTTTTTTACCTGTAAAAAAAAAAGTCCCTCCTCATCCCACTGCACCCCCTCACCAACCCACACCCACTCTCTGTACACCCCACCTCCCAGCATGCCCCACCCCATACTTACCTCTGGAGGGCCGGCACTGCGATCTTTTGTGGAGCGGGAACACGTCTGAACTCTAAAAAAGCTGACCGGGAACTGAACAATATGTGGTAAGCTTTATAATGGCAGGCAATGGGGAGTTTTAACTTAGGTGGATATCTCAGCCATTTTTGGGAATTCTGGTAACAGATTTTCAACATGGGATTCTTGGGACCCCACCTCATGAACACATGTACTGTCATCTCATTACTTAGTCCTGAAATGTGATGTTGAGGTCACTGCATGGAATCACCTTTTGGGACTGATTAACACAATTCTAGTGTCACTATTCATGAGTTGGGGTCCCAAAAAGCCCATGTTGCAAATTTGGTGAAAACATTCCAAAAAATTACTATATTACTAGCGTGCATTGCGCAGTTTCCACGCATGCTCATAACTTTGACAATTTTTAATATTTTCACTCCAGATTTTCAATAGTGCCATTTTTTCACACCTCCTTATGAACAGTACAGTTGTCATTTTTCATATCCTGCCTGAAATGTGTTTTTGCACCTGTGGCACACAATGGCGCCATTGCTGTGGGAAATCAACTTTCGGGGCAGATTAACAAAATTACAGTGCCACTGTTCATGAGGGGAGTTTCCAAAATTCCTATGTTGAAATGTGGTTAAAAACATCCCAAAAATAATTGCGTTATGGGCATGTATTGAGCAGTTTCTGTGCACAGTCATGACTTTATCAATATTTCATATTTTCACTCCAGATTTTTAACATTGCCATTTTCTTAAACCTCTTCATGAACAGTACAGTTTTCATTTTTCACATCTTGCCTAAAATGTGTTTTCGCACCTGTGGCACCAAATGGCACAGTTGCTGTGCAAAATCACCTTTCTACTAAGGAACTGATAGTGCCACTGTTCATGAGGTGGGGTCACAAAAAGCCCATGTTGAAAATCTGGAGTGAAAATACCAACAAATGCCATACGCGTTAGGGTTTCAACCATAACACCCCATCCTGTAGAGACTAACAGGCATCAGGGGTGGGACTTGGGATCGTTGTCTGTAATGTTCACACCATTCCACCTCCACCCCCACCATGCAGCCAGTGACAGACATCAAGGTGTGCCTTGGAGTCTTCAGCCCCAAAGTTTCCCCGGTTCTCCTATACTGCACCCATCTCAGCATATTTCCTTATGGAATGAGGTGAGTGTAAGGCCCGAAGACCCCAAGGCACACAGCAACACTTGTCAGTGTCTGCTGGGTAGAGTGAGGTGAAATGGCATGAGTGTTATGGCCGATGACCCAAAGGCACACCCCAACGCCTGTCAGCCTCTGCAGGGTGGGGTTGGGGTTGGCATTAGTTCAGTACTTCACTGCCATTCTTATTATGCATCTCTCTATCTCCCGCACTACCAATGCCAATGCCAGCAAGACAATATTCAACATTTGACAAATGATTGTTTTATTACATAATTACTGGGTAGCATTTAAGTATGAGACCATGCTTTGCATTTTAGAACAGTGTACTTAATTAACAGTTCCCAATTATACACGGCCAGTTGCAACACATAATTACAACATAGTTATTTGTGCATCATAAATGCTAACCAGTAATTACTATTTGGATAAAACAACATTTTGTTAAATGAACCCATTTGCTATAAAAAACTTGTTAAGATAAAACATCTGATTTCCAAGCCATCCTGTTACTACCCAATTTTACAACTGAAAGAATGACAGCCCAAAGCCATCAAATGATTTGTTCATTGCCAATTGTTCTTGTGGCCATGGTATGCTTGAAGTTTGGGATTTTACGGTGTACAGTTACGCCTCCTTAATACTGGCTAACCAAATACATACTGTATAAAAAAGCAGCTAATTTAAAATGTACACAAAATACTGTAATTATATGTTTAGTCCTAACATAAAGGCACCAATTTATGTCACAAAGCCAAAACCACTATAGTAGCAAGTTTCACGGACGTGAAGGATAATATGAAAGTGCTGTACCACTGACCACAAAACTTCAGCTTTGGGTAAGTTGTTGACTATGTGAATGCACTATTTACAATAAATAACTGAGGAATGCTGTCATGATGGAGGGTTTCAGTTATATCCACACATTCTCAAGTGTTCCTTTAGAATGCATCCCAGCACAAAGTGGTTTGGGAGACGTTGACTTCCATACAGCACTGATGCTTAGAGAGTACAGACTTTGGAATTGACTCCATATCAGGGCTGGGAAGTAGCTGTCTATTGCTGCTGGTGTACTCAAATTAAAAAAAAAATATATGGAATTTGTCCAAGCCATGGGGATGGGAAAGAAGGTCTCTTCAACGTATAAAAATTCACAAGGAGTTTTGAGGGCTTTTAAAAGGACATAAAGTATTTCCTCTTTTGTTTGCAGGAAAGTTGCTACTCTGACTTTGACTGTGACTGCCAGAAAATACAGTATGCAGACAGGATTCACAGAATTTATTCTTGTTACACCTTTGTATTAAACTGGATTTCTGCACAAACATGATGACTTCTACAGTCCAGCGATGCACTTTGAATCCTCTTGACTTTTACTATAATGAAAAAGGAGGCTTCTCTATCTCTTTAATTCTTAAACAAAAAAAGGACCTCAGACCACACCTGAAAAAGGAATGTATTCCACTGTACTTACCCTATAATAAAATAAAAAAAATGAAAATGAAGAACCCATAAAAAGCAGACAACGTTCATCAGATATCTGTTCTGAAAGAAGATTGCACAGAAGATTTTGCACAGGAGTGTGTGAAAAACAAGGTGGCGATTTCAAGAGAACTGGTGGCAGCAGAGCTTATACTACCACCACCTTAACAAGATGAAATTAGCTCTGTGCCCACCCCATGCCTAGTGAGTTGTATCACATGGGCAGAAGGAAATGTGTTTAGCATGTTGTGTGTAGGAGTGTATGAGAAAAAGTTCTGCTTTTTTAATATAATCCATCCAGGTTTCAAAACAAAGAGCATTTCATTTTGATATTTTCTTGATTGATGTTAGGTTTGGTTCATGTTTTCCTTTTTGCTCTATGATTGATTGATTGATTGATTGACCACAGCTACAGGAACATCATCTTCTACTGTGAATTATGTGAGTTAAATACTTCTACCTTCTACCCTACTGCTACCACAAGAGCCATGTTAGTCCACCTCCTCCTCCTAAAGTGACTCCCCCTCATCTACCTTCTAGTACCCTTGTCCCAACAGCCAGTCATCACCCCTGGCTCACTGGTACCAGCGCCAACAATTCTCCCTGACATAGTTCGATCTCACCCTACACTGTCCATGTGCACTGGCCCACAGCACCCATCCCCTGGGTACCTCCCCACCGCCTACCCAGGCTCCCTTTGGCAGCTAATCGTTCTTGCCCTCCCAGCCTGGCAAACTCTACCCATCCCCTGTTCCCTGAAGGTCCCCTCCCCATCCCACATACCTGTTGGAAGCCCACACATCCCCACTCCCTGGCCACAGCCGTGGTCCTCCTTCTACTCTTAACAGGCAATATACATCCTAACCCAGGCCCCACCCAGACCAACCCACCAGGTGGATCCCCTGGTCTGAGCATTGTCTCCATGAATATACGCAGCATATTGAAAAAATATGATACCCTCCAATGCTGGGTCTCGCTGCACAAACCAGATGTCA
This sequence comes from Neoceratodus forsteri, assembly GCA_016271365.2. Classification (NCBI taxonomy): domain Eukaryota; kingdom Metazoa; phylum Chordata; order Ceratodontiformes; family Ceratodontidae; genus Neoceratodus; species Neoceratodus forsteri. The sequence goes on along the minus strand of CM028131.1, from coordinate 875,411,704 downwards.
TTGCACTGGTGGAAACCTGGCTTTCAAAGTCCACCCTTGACTCCTTTGCCTCCTTCCCTGGCTATACCCTATACAGGGAGGATCGTGTAGGCAAATGTGAGGGTGGCTGTGCAATCTATACCAGGGATAAACTCACTGGTCAAGCACTTCCTGCTCTGGCCCTTGCTAGCGGGGCACAGACCCTTACCCTTAAACTTACTCCAGACCCCTCCAGGGGCCCCCTTTATCTCACCTCTGCCTACATTCCCCCAAAGAACCAAAACCTGGCACTATTATCCTTAACTGATTATCTTGCCACCCTCCCTCACAAGGCAGAACAAGTCCTTGTGGGGGACCTTAACGTGAACTGGCTCAGTGCCACCTCCACCACCACCTGAGACTCCTTCGCAGCCATTGATCTGACACAGCTCATTTCCCAACCCACTAGAGTAAACCCTAAGAGAGGTACCAGCACCATCCTAGATGTTATCATCACCAACTGCCCCAAAAAAATCCTGGACATCCAGGTCCTCCCTGACTCACTCAGTGACCATTCCCCTATCCTATTCTGCTGGGTGACCCTCTCACCCCGACTCACAGCCCAGCCCACACTCTGCCAGCATTTCAGACCAGGTGGGCTGAAAAACCTCAAGCAATTTCTTGCCCAGATAAACTGGTCCCCCATTCACCACGCTCCTGACATAGATACTGCCCTTGCCTTCTTTTCCCTAACATTTAACAAAGCCTGTGACCTCTTTGCACCCCTCACGGCTGCCCGAACCAAAAAACATAATGTGCCATGGATTACTCCTGCCCTATTACAATTGCTCAGGCTTAGGGATAACCTATGGCACCTTGCCACAGAAACAGGCGGATGGCTTCCAGACAGGCCTACAATTCTGTATGGAATAAGTGCACTTGGGCCATCCAAAAAGCCAAGGCCGACCACTACCAGGCCACTCTCACCTTCTCCTGGGAGTGTGCCGTACTTTCTGGGATAATGTCAAACAATTAAATGGGAGCGCACGCTCCCCTCCCCCATCCCAGATCACCATTGACGGCACAACCATTACGGACCCAGCAAACATTGCAAACTACCTTAACACATCCTTTATGGACCTGAGCTCTGTCCTCCCCAGTAATTTCTTTGACCCGCCACCCTCCCTACCGGCCCCAGTCCTCCAGCGCCCTTGCTTCTACCTGCATAGGGTAACTGCCCAGGAAGCCAGACCCCACCTGGTCAGAGCATTAAAAGCAATAGTCCCGTGATGACCCCTGACCCCAGCATTCTCCGTCTGGTACTGGATCAGGTCCTGCCCCACTTACAAGCCTCTCTCAACAAATCCCTCTGCCTGCGGCAATTCCCTACTGCATGGAAAACCACCATTGTTACTCCCATTCACAAAGGTGGTGACAGGTCCTCTGCCAGGAACTACCGTCCTATCTCCATACTCCCACCCCTCTCCAAAGCCCTAGAAAATCTGGTTGCCACGTAAATCACTGAAAACCTGACCAAACACAACATCCTCTGCCATGAACAGCATGGTTTCCACGCAGAACACAGTACCGGCATTGCACTAGCTGAATTTTCAACTTTCCTACACTCCTCTCTGGACTCTGGCTCCCTAGCCGGGGCTGTGTTCATCAACCTCTCAAAGGCATTCGACACAGTCTCTCACCCCTTCCTGCAGGATGCCCTCTGTCACACTGGCTTCTCTACTGGGCCTCTTGACTGTTGCACCAGCTACCTATCTGCCCGCCCCCAATGTGTCAGAATTAATGGAACATTTTCCAAAACTTGTCCCATCCGATCAGGGGTTCCTCAGGGCTCCATCCTGGGACCCCTACTCTTCTCACTCTACCGTAACACCCTGTCCAGTGCATGCACTGGGAAAATTCTGCTGTATGCAGATGACGCCGTCATCTATGCCACCCACCGTAACCCTATCTCTCTCCAGAACTCCCTACAATTATCCTATAATGATGCCGAAACATGGTTTAAAGAGCACAGACTGGTCATTAATCTCAAAAAACCAAAAACAATGCTCTTTGCCCAGCCCCAAAACAAAACCAGCAACTTCCCAATCCATATCACCCCCTGCTCCAAACAACCAGTAGAGCAAGTCCACTCCTACAAGTACCTTGGGGTCTCCTTTGACTCAGCCCTCACCTACCACACCCACATTGATGCCCTTGCCTCAGCCACTAATGCACAGCTAGGTATCTTATACCACCATAAAAATTGTCTCCCCCCCTGCTGCCCTCCGTTTAGCAGTTACTTCCTCTGTACTATCCCTTGTTGACTATGGCCTACCAGTATACGGCGCTGCTGACACGACCGCCCTCAATAAAATTCACCTCATCCCAAATAAGGCATGCAGGCTAATCACTGGGGCCCTCAGGCTTATGCAGTCGTGCCAGCTCTATGACCTGGCAAAACTGCTGAATCTAGACGAACATCTACGATACCAAACATGCCTAATAATGAAAAAAACTCTTCTTGGGCTATCCCCACCTGGGCTGACAGCCTCCCACCACCAAGCCCAACCCTTGGTCTGCACATGGTCCTCCTGCAAGGCCACTTTTCTTGTCCCAAGATCTAGGACATCCCATGGACAGAGGTCCTTCTGCTATAGAGCTCCATCCTGGTATAACTCGCTCCCTGCCCCCATCTCGGATGCCCCCACGATTTCCAAATTCAAAACTGCACTTCGCAGCCAACTATTTAATATGTGAAGCTGCAGCTGTCTATAATTTGAAGCATAGCTCTCTGTGCCCTGACAATGCCCGCTGGGCGGCATCCTCACCACACCTCTTTTAATCCCCACCCATTGCTGTTTGTACTGCTATTATCCTGCTGCTTGCTCTTACCATCATGCAAGAATGTGCCATTGTAACCAAACTGACTTATCTGTTTACCTGGTGTAGTCATATGTGCTTGCTAATTATGTAAGCCATAAACTGTAACCAAAAGTCTGTTAAGTGCTTGCAATCTATGTAACCCATATGCAATAACCAAAAGTCTGTTTATGTATTTGTCCTCAATGTGACAAGGTACCTTTGGAAATGAGCCTCTGGCTCAAAGGTTGTAAACCGATATTCAAATAAATAAATAAATAAATGTCTGAAGCATCACTTTCCTTTTTAACCATGTGTTATATTTTTATTATTATTTGTTAGGTAATTATAGTAGTTTATTTGAAGTGTATGTGTGTGTGTGTTTGTGTCTGAGTATGTGTGTTTTCTTATAGACACTATTTAGTGTTATGCTAAAATTAAATGTGTTTTGTATATGTATCTAGTTTTTGGCAATCAAGTAGGTACACTAGGCAATAAAATGCCTATTTTCAGGAATGAGCTGGATAATACAGAGTATAAAATACAAGTAGAACATCACAGTAGCAAGTTAACAATTGGGTGCAATCCAGGAATATCAGAATACATTCCACATAAAACCATCAACAGTTAACATTTTTGTTACAAATGAGGAGTTACCAAGTACTCTCCCTATTAGATAAAATCTGGCAGAACCACTAGGGCTGTTAATACATTAACTTGATGCGAGTGTGTCTTGGGGTTGGTGGGGGTGCAAGAGAGCATAAATCCCATCATTTGCAAGGAATGGGCACAACTTTGTTATTTTTTTGTATTGTGACACAAAATGGGTTTGGGGGGGGGTGAGGGAGAGTGAGAGCATAAACCCCGTCATTTACAAGGAACGGGCATAACTTTGTTATTTGTTTCATATTTTGACCCCAAATGTTGAACGTAGTCTTCTTATCACCACACCTCATGAACCCCGTAGGTGAGAATTTTCAGATCAGTGGGAAAATGGCATTCCACACTACAGGTGTGAAAACACATTTTGGGCAGGATGTGAAAGATGAAAGCCATACTGTTTATGAGGTAGTGTGATAAAATGGCTGTATTGAAAATTTGGAGTGAAAATATTGAAAATGAGCAAAGTTACACACATGCTTATAAAAGTTTGAACGACCATGTATAACTCGGTCATTTTTTTTTTAACTAAATTTTCAACATGGCCTTTTTAGGACCCTGCCTCATGGAAAGTGCTACTGTCATTTCATTAATTTGTCCCAAAAGGTGAATTTGCACAATGACTGTGCCATTCTGCACCACAGATGTGAAAACAGGTTTGGGGCAGGATATGAAAAATGGCAGCTGTACTGTTCTTGAGGAGGTATGAAAGAATGGCAATGTTTAAAAGCTGGAGTGAAAATATTGTTAATTGGCGAAGTTATAAACATGTAGAAACTGCACAATTCACGCTTGTAATGTGTTCATTTTGTGGAATTTTTTTTTACCAAATTTTCAACATGGGCTTTTGCCCCCCCTCCCCATGAACAGTGATACTGTCATTTTGTTAGTCCATCCCAAAAGTTGATTTTGCACAGCAACTGTGCCATTCTGCACCACAGGTGTGAAAACACATTTCAGGCAGGATGTGAAAAATGATAGTTATACTGGTCATAAGGAGGTGTGATAAAATGGCAATGTTGAAAATCTAGAGTGAAAATATTACAAATTGGCAAAGTTACGAGCGTGCATAGAAACTGCACAATGCACGCTCATAACATGGGCATTTTTCAGAATTTTCTCACCAAATTTTCAGCATGGGGTTATTGGGAACCCCACCTCATGAACACTGGCACTGTCATTCTGTTTATTGACCCCAAATGATGACTACATGCAGTGACTGCAAAATCACCTTTCGGGACCAAATAATGAAATGACAGTGCCAGTGGTCATGAGATGGGGCCCCAAGAAACCCATGTTGAAAATGTGGGGTCAAAATTCCTAAACGTGGCTGAGATAGCAACATAAGTTGAACCCCCTCACTGACTCCCATTATATGACTTACCTTGAAATCTTTAGTTTGTGGTTGGGCTTTGAAGAGTGCAGACATGTCCTGGTCTGGAGAAGATGACAGCATCAACCTCAGGAGGTAAGTACGGGGTAAGAGGAGGGTAAGGGTAGGTGGGTGGGTGCTCAGTGGGAGGGTGTGGATGGGGAAGGAGGGACTGGGAGACGACGAAGAACCATTTTCTTTTTTACAGGTTAAAAAAAGATGGTGGGGGATGGTTTTCTGTATTTACAGGTAAAAAGAAAAAGAAAAGTACTTGGGGGAACACTGGGGTAGGCTCCCAGTGTGCCACATGAGTTAGGTGGGGGGTTACATGCTGCTAACAGGGGGATTTGGCACCACCATCGGCAATGAAAGTGGCCTTGGGGTGTGGGGGGCATCTGACACCAGGAGTGGGCATCCCAGTGTCAGAAAGGAAAACAAAATAAAAAAAAAGATTATCTAGGCACACTGGAGTGGGGTCCCAGTGTGCCACACAAGTGGGGGTTGGAGGATACATGAGGACTAGCGGATTGCAGGGCCCAGTGTTATCAAAAACAGTATGATAAGCATGAAGCTACAGGGAATGGAGCAGCAATGCAGTCATCTTGCGGGGTCTTTGATCAGTAGCTGTATTCATCTCTTTAAGGGAGGGGGGGATGAATACAGCTACTGATCAAAGATCCACTCTAGGAGGGGTGTGGCTGCATGTTCTTCATCAGTACATGAGGAGAGAGATGCAGAAAAACCACACCCATGAACACAGCGACTGATCAAAGACCCGCTCCTGGAGGGGTGTGGCTGCATGTTCTTCAGCAGTGCAAGGGAAGGGGGATGCAGAAAAACTGCAGGCACTGTGAAATAGTGCAGTGCTGCGATCAGTAGGGACAACATGAGTGGATTGTTTCATAGAAGCAGAGGCAGCTATGACACAATCTGCCCCTGTTGTTCATTCAAAAAGGAGCCCTTTTTGTGATCGTAAAAAGACTGTAGCGCTCCGCTCACCTGCAGCCCTAAAAAAGCAGATCCTCATGTAATGGTGGCCCAGGGGCAAGCAGATAGTGGTAGTCATACAAAAGTCCACTGGCATTGTGATATAACACACTGTATTTGCTGTGGCAAATGTGGTGTGGTATTGTGTTAGTTGTTGAGGAACATGTAATTGCTGCCACCAATACAATAATTTGCCACCACAAACATTGCATTATAATGCAATACCATTGAACTTTTGTATAACTAGCACTGTACAGTAACTGGTACAGGAAAGCCACCAGACCTAAGAGCAGGTACAGGTTTAATATATAGAATAATACAAGGCGGAGTGCATAGCGAGAATTCAATGTGCACTCGAGGTATGGGATGCTACATAAACCTCGAGGGTGATGCCTGAGGGGTTTATCAAAGCATCCTCCACAGAGGGTGTGCATTAAACACAAGTTGTATGCTCTCCCCCAATGTATTGTTTTATGTAATTGCTGGGGGATGTTTTTTCTCCAGCCAGACTTAATGAAATAAATGTTGTTTTTTTAGTAAAATCTTGTGTCTGCCTTTTTTGTATTAGGTCACAGAACAACATCAAATACTTAATTGATATTGTAGGAGTTTAAAATGTTGAGAAAATTAGTATTAAAACTTTGATGGCAAGTGTTTTTAATTCATATTGTCAAGATTACGTTTTGCTCTGAGTTGTAGTTGTCACGGTGATATGCAAATGAGGTTCTGCGTTCCCCATTCAGATTTGTAACTGTGTATAGCTCATTTACATATCTCCGTGACAGCTAGGAAGCAGACTTGAAACATTTTGAAGAATATGTACTAAACAGACTTTGGAGCTGTTTATTGCTTCTTTTTTTTGTGTGTGGGGTAATGGTTTCTGCATTCAATTCCAGGAAATGCTGGAGACTGACAGAGTAGCACAGCATGGCTGACTGAGTGTGACTTGGGTAGAGGAGAAGCTGGGTCTGTGAAAGATTTCAAACTGGCCTTGGTCCGAAAGGTTAGAGATTTTTTTTTTTTGTCATGGTGGTGTTTCACCAGACTGTGAGAGCCAAGCCTCAGGCTGTGCAATCAGTGAGTGAGCGCAGTCTGTGGGTGAGCATGAGCGGGACATAGGAGAAGTGGGCGTATGTTTGCCTTTATAACCCATGGGTTATAATGTCAAATTACAACACACTTCTTCTATGAGAAAAAAATGTGCCCCAGTTATTACTACAGGTTAATATTAAACCAAAAAGAACACACACAAAATGAAAACTATTATCTGATATCTATTCTGAATACAGTACATAGAGGGTTATGCATAGCTGTATGTGGAGAATAAGGTGGGTATTACATCAAATGGAGCTGGGGTGAAGTCTTTTAACCTGCCCTTAGCTTCACTAGACAAAATCACTACTGAGTGCTTTATATATCCTCATGTCTAATAAGTAATATCAAATGGTAAGGAGGAAATATGTTTAGAATATTGAGATCAGAAAAATAAAAAAGGTGCATTTTTTAAACAATAATCCATTACAGGTTTTACAAAAAGCATTTCATGTTGTTAATTCTGTTCTGACTGATAACAGCTCTGGTTCTGGTTACCCTGTTCCATTGATAGTAGTTTTCTAGTCTAAGTTTTCTCCAGTCTTTGCTAGCCTTGATTGATTGATTCATTTATTCATTAAAGAACCAACTTAAGCTACTCCAGATGGGCCAAAGCAATCTTTACTAAACTGAGTTGCTAAAAAGTCATGCAGTTCAGCTTTGGCAAGACCTGAACCAATCACTGCTTGCTCACCTTGGATCATTACATCCTTTTTTGTTTCTACATGCCTGTTGTGTGACCCTCCAAGCTTTTATGCAAGTCATGTGACAGGACTGGGAGGATAAGGGAGATGTGAGAGGGCAAACGAGCAGCATGTGCAACAGCCAGTGTACACTAGTTTTGCATGCATGAACCACAGCCATGTAAGCCAGTCATGTGACTGCTCAGCACCATTCAACATGGATATTGATATGGAGTCAGCTCTGATGGAGCATGACAGTGGAAGAAAACATAAGGCTGGAAATAGTTTCTGTCCTTTGACTTAGCCCTCACAGTAGGCTAGAGACTGAGAATGAAAAAATGGATTCCTTTTGTTTCTGCTTTCAGAAGCAGTGCATTAGGGAAAGCAGAGGGTATGCACCAGATAAAGTTTCCACTGCCACTCATACCTCTCAAGGGTCCCTGATTTTCAGGGACGTCCCTGATTTTGCCTCAAAATTTTACTCTGTCCCTCCTAAAATTTGTGTTTTTGTGGCTAAACAGTGGGGACTGTAAGCACTAAACAATGTCAAGCATTAAAGTTACAGACTTGTTTTTCCTTAGAAAATGCATTTTACACTGAGCCCCATAATCTGCCAGCTTTCTGGGTGGATATATTTAATTTTGAAGATGTGTCCCTGATTTTGGTCCTTTGTCCCTGATTTTTTTAAGTCTTGTCCCTGATTTATGAGGCAGGAGGTTGAGAAGTATGCTGCCACTTCCAATTTGCACCTGAGGCAGCTAAAGGGAAGGGACCTGCGAAGTGGGAAAGCAGTCTCAGCTTTTGCCCAGATCTATTTTGTTTCTGCTTTCAGAAGCTGTGCATTACGGAGAGCAGAGGAGTCAAGCCAGCTAAAGCTCATGAGGTTTAGTGGGAAGCAAGTCAGTTGCAGGGACTGCGGGGCATGCTTCTCTGGGATTATGTCCTGGAGGGGCACTGTCCCTTCTGTAGGATCTTTGCAGAGCACCATACTCAGCTGGTAGCAACGAGGGAAAAGATATCACGCCTGTGGCACCAGCTCAGCTGAAGCTCCCTCCCACAGAGGCCCACTGCTTCAGGGAAGTAAAGATTGGTGAAGGAGGGTGGCAGGGGTGGCTAAAAGTCGGTGAAACAACCCCATACCCTCTCAATGACAAATTGCTTTGAACCTGTAGAGGAGACTCAGGTACCTCCCACCACCAAGTGGGGACTCGGGGTCAGTTGGGGGAAATGGAAGCGATGACTTTGTGGCACACAGGTGTGAGAGTAAGAAACACAGAAACATAGAACTTGACAACAGATAAGGACTGCAAGGCCCAACCAGTCTGCCCATTGTTTTCTGCCTTATGCATGTGCCATAGCCCTTTACTCTGTCAATGGCCTATGTATTCATACTCATCTGTATTACTCCCTTATGCCTATCCCATGCCTACTTGAAGCCCTGCACTGTATTCATATCCACCACTTCCTGAGGTAGGCTGTTACATGCATCCACCACCCTTTCCATGAAAAAGAACTTCCTCACATTACCCCTTAATCAGTCTCTCTCTAATCTCATGCTGTGTCCTCTTGTCCTGCTATTTTTCTTACATTGAAACATGTTAGACTTTTTTATCTTGTTAATGCCCTTAATATGTTTGAATGTTTCAATCATATCAAAGCTCTCCCTCCTTTGCTCTAGGGTATACATATTGAGCTCTGTTAATTTGTCCTCAAAGGTTTTCTCATGCAGTCCCTGCACCATTTTGGTTGCCCTTCTCTGGACTGCCTCCATTTTATTAATGTCCTTGTGCAGGTGTGGCCTCCAGCACTGCACTGCCTAACCAATGTCTTGTAAAGTGAGGTTATTACCCCCACTTATGACTTGTGATATCCCTACTAATACACCCCAACATCCCTCTAGCCTTACCTACTACTTTAGTGGTCTGCTTGGATGATTTCAGGTCATCTGTGATGATGATGCCCAAGTCTTTTTCTTCCCTTGTGAGTGCCAATAACTCCCCTCCCAACCAATAGGTGGCTTCAGGGTTTCTCTTCCCTATGTGCATGATCTTGCACTACTTTGCATTAAACCCCAGTTGCCACTCTTCCGACCATTTTGCCAGTTTATCCAGATCTCTTCTCATTCTGCCCACTCCATCTGGATCATCTACTCTATTGCAGATCTCGGTGTCATCTGCAAACAGACAAACCTTACCCTCCAGTCCATCTGCAATGTCATTAATGAAGATATTGAAGAGGACTGGCCCCAGGACTGATCCCTGATATACCCCATTTGTGACTTGCATCTCTTCTGACTGTATACCATCTACCACCACTCTCTGTTTTCTGCCTGTCAACCAGTTTGCCACCCGGTTGACCAACTTCTGACCCCCCCTGAGCCTACCCCGCTTATTAATCAATCTTCTATGTGGAGCAGTATTGAAAGCTTTGCTGAAGTCAAAGCAGGAGACATCAACTGCTCCCCCTTGGTCCACCACTCTGGTTACCCAGTCAAAGAAATCTATGAGATTAGTTTGACAGGACCTTCCTGTTGTAAACCTATGCTGTCTTGGATCCTGTGCTCCTATGGATTCCAGGTGTTGCACTATCCTTTCCTTAAGGAGTGCCTCCATAATCTTGACCACTACTGAGGTAAGACTGGCTGATCTGTAGTTCCCTGACTCCTCCCTGCAACCACTTTTGTGGAGTGGGATCACATGAGCCCTTTTCCAGACTTCTGGGACCTCTCCTGTGCTCAGAGACTCGCTAAACAGTTCTGATAATGGCTCTGCATCTAGGGGAGTCTTAATGGTTGGGGATTCTATGATCAAGGGGAGCAGAGAGGGTGCATGTGGAGGAGGAGGGGTGGGGCTTGTTAGGTGCCTTCTGCTCAGTGTGCCTTTCCCTGTTACTGTACATAGAAACACAGAAATTGTCAGCAGATAAGGACCACCAGAACCATCCAGTCTGCCTGACGTTTACCTGTTTTATCTGCATACAAACATACATACATACAAACATACATACTTACATACATACATCAATAAATTCCCCCCTGACAGAGTTATTTTGACGTGCAGCTGTGGGGTGAGTCAATGTTTTGCCATCTTTCTCTGCCAAAATAAATTACCTTTTTTTGCAGCACATGCTTTCTGTTTGGACTAATGTGAGCCACAATTGTGTTTTTGAAGCTGTCTAGGGTCCTGGGAAAAAAGGAGGGCAAGTGGCAATCATGACCATCAAGTGCTGCTGCTGGTCCTGTATAGGAAATCATTAAAAGCATGCCACCCTGGTATGTTAAAGAATCCAGATGATAAAGATAAGAATATGTGTCAGGGTAGAGATAGAAGAGGGCACAGCAACAAGAAAATTATCTGGAAAAGAGACAAACATTTCAGAGAGAAGAAGATCATGGGCAACACCACAAAGCTGCATTGCAGAAACAGGTAGAGGGCAACAGTAGTCAGACTTGATAACTAGTTACAGTAAAACCGGTTAGCTACATTGTATTTGTAGCCCTGATCGATAGGAGCAGGGCCTAGGAAACAGAAGTATAACAATGTAAAACCATTCAGTAAGTTACTTGAGGTTTTTTGTCCGGTTGGGTGGTTTTTAAAGTGTGTTTACAATAACTAAACATCATTTTAGCCAATGTGTGGCATTTCTATGGAGTTCAATTGGAAGAGAAAGGGATAGAGAATAATACAATATGATTTAAAGGGTATTCAGTGAGGATGGTGACTGACTATGAGTGACCATCAAAATGGTTACTCATATTCAGAACTTTCCTCGTGGGCTACCCTGGAAGGATAGCAACCCTACGTGAATGTGAGGGTACTATAGGGTAACAGGAAGGGGAGGATAGTGAGAGGAAGGGGAGGGACAGGGAAAGGCTTTTTGGAAACTGGTGTGCCTGCTGCCACCAAGCTAGCCATGTGGTGTGGTGGTGTGGGTGGATAGGTCAGGTGCAGCAGGTGCAGGGTTCGGGACTGGGTACAGGAAATTTTTGCCACTCACTGTGGCTGCAACACTTAAGTTTTTCCGTATGCAGGGATTTGGCCTCCTCCCCAACATGCACTCCCTGGAGTTGAGAATATTTATTCAGGGGAATGTGAGGGGTGAAGTCCAACCACAAAAACACTGTTTTCTGTTTCCTGATGTTGGGTTGCCTACGAGTGTATATTGCTGATTTGCTTTTCAGCTATATACACTCCCCATAATAGCGATCATTATTCCATGATCACTATTATGACATGGAACTGATTTAAAGACATTTCCTGGTATTTCAAATTCATATTTTTCTGATGCACTGAAATTAGATTTCAAAGCTATTTACTGGCACAAGTATATTCTTAAATATATGGATGTAATACCAGAATAATGATTTATCCTATCATGTAATACCCAGCTAAGAATATGTAGAGGATGGTTGCTAGGAAATTAACTCCCACAACTGCAGCTGTTGGCATCATTCAAGGTCCTTTCTGTTTATCCATATTACCACTGTCTGTCTGTCTTTGTGGTTCCACATCAAAACCATGCAAAGACAGCGTGGTCAATCCACAGCTCTGTAAATAATGACAAATAAAGAAGTGCGTAGACAGGATTACAGTCCCATCTAGGAAAAATTATACTCGGCAAAAACTGGGACTGCCAAAACACGCATTCATACCAAATGGCGTATCCTATAAATGATTAAATGCAGTTGGTAATTTTCACCATTCGCTTTTCTGTCTGGTGTGATTATGATGGAGCAGTTTTGTCCACGCAGTCTTTGCACAGTTTTGACAGGATACCGTATTTGGTTACTGTTTCTTTTATATTAAAGTACATTTCATTCTGCATATACTTTTTAATCATTTGAATAGCTTTCTGGCAAGTTTTATTTTTTATTGGGATTTTTTAACTGTTTTTTTTCCTGAGCTGGCCACCTCTGAAACTGCAACTTCTAAAGCAGATATAACCAAGAGAAGCATGGCAACCCCTACATTACTTTCTTTTGCTACATTCACAACTGCACTCTACATCTATCAAAAGATTTTCATGACAATGATATGGAACTAAAATGTTTTTTTGCAGAAAAATATACAAGTACTGCATTTCTCCAATTTTTTGGAATATTAGTTCAAGAGGTTGTTATAATACGGTTAATTTACCCTTTAAGTTTGCATTTATGGAAAAAATTAAGCAAACATCATAACAAATAAATCTGTCCTTGTTTCACTTTTTCTGTCACACTCATGTTGGCCTCTAAAACATTAATACTACAACTACATAAAACAATCTGACCCATTACAGATTTGTTTTCCAAAAAGAGATACTATGTCCCACCATGAAACTTAATAGCAAGCATGGCAACCCGTGTCTTTTGTTGGGGATTTTAACTGTTTAGAAAACCATTATGTACGGGTCAAAAAATTATAAATTTGACATGGGGCTGATGAACCACCAGGAAACGTCCTTAAGGACATTCAAATTAAACACTTAAAATTAAAAATGGACATTTGTGTTTTTTCTGGCAGTTTTTCTATCCAGACAACTTCAGTAGTGGTTTTAGCATCAGTAGCGAGACATTGTGTTTCTGTCTAGACAACTTCAGTAGTAGTTTTGGCACCATTAGCTAGAATGTGGTTTTGTTTTTGTTTACAAAAGGACAAAAAGGAGTCTTTTTAGATCCAAGGATAAGAATGCAGGCTGGGATCTGTCTTTGTACTAATCAGGGTCCATGAAGACACTACTTGACTTGATGCAGCAGACCCATGTCATAATCATGCCAAACATCCTCTGAGGAAGAAATGGAAATCAAAGAATAATGCAGGCAAAGATACAGTATTTAAAAGAAACCTCAAGTGATAAAACATTTCAAATTTGATTTTTCTTAATGATCTGGCACACATGTAAACACACCAAGTATATTTTAAATTACACAGATTTTTAACAGTAAAATAAAAGTACATTTGAAACTTAAAATAATAACCATGTCTAAAAGTTAAGATCATTGTACTTTAACTTCTGCTTCATGACATGCAGATTGAACTGAATTTTGTGTCATGGTTGGCTACAATGCTTTGCATAATGCTTGCTGACAGAAGAAACAGGTGATGACACCAGCTAAAATCCACAGAGAAAACAATTAAGCTTGCCTCAGCTTAGCATCTTTCAGAAAAAGAGATGTGCAAGAACAAGGGGACACAATTTAAAGATGGGGGGGCGGTTCCGGGGCAATGTGAGGAAGTATTTTTTTCACAGAGAGGGTAGTGGATGCATGGAACAGCCTTCCTGAGGAGGTTGTGGTGTCTAAAACTGTGAGAGAATTCAAGAATGCATGGGACAGACATAAGGCAATTCTTTTGGGGGGGTAGGAAGAAATAGGCTATTGGTTAACTAGGATCTGCGGCCTATCCTGTAGGTAGGGAAATGGGCAGACTAGGTGGGCCAAGCGGTCCTTATCTGCCATCAAAGTCTATATTTCTATGAGATACTTCCCTTTTTTTTTTACAGATTTCATACAATAGAAAACTAAAATACAATGGCCCAGATATTCAAAAGGGTTGTGCATGGCGCAACAGTGTTGCACCATGCGCAACTCACTGATGCGCCCCGGTGCAATATTCAAAAGGGAAAAGTGCATGGCACAAATCTCGATGCACTGGAGTGCATCAGTAATGTATGCAGGCACAGCTGGGGGGGGTGCCCATCCATAACCTGCATAGCCCGATATTCAGCCCAGGATGTGCAGAGCCATGCATGCGCAACCCCTACCTACGCCAGCACAAAGTTAAGCCAAAAAAAAATGAACAACTGATGGCCACCCACAGGTGAGCTGCCACATTTCAGGGCGCAACATGGCAGCTGCCACCTGTGGGTGGCCACCCGAGTTCAGGCTGCACCTGATGGCACCCCCCCCATGCCCAATCGCGCATTTGTAAAAAAAGACTTTGTCCTATATCCCTGGTGGTCCAGTGGACCGCTTTCTGCCCAGTCGTGGGCATCTGTATTAATAGAAAGGTCCAATATCCCTGGTGGTCCAGTGGACTGCTTTCTGTCTGATCACGGACATCTGTATTAATAGAAAGGTCCAATATCCCTGGTGATCCAGTGGACCGCTTTCTGCCCTATGGCGGGCATCTGTAAACAAAGAAAGGTCCAATATCCCTGGTGGTCTGCACTCTTCCCCTTGGTTTTTGTTTCCCATGTGCATTACTTTGCACTTCTTAGCATTGAATCTAAGCTGCCATACATTTGACCATTTCTTCAACCTTGCCAAATCCCTTTTTATCCATTCCACCCCTCCTTGTGTATCAACCCTGTTGCAGATCTTTGTGTCATCTGCAAAGAGACATACCATTCCTTCCAGTCCCTCTGCAATGTCACTTATAAAGACATTAAAGAGGACCAGTCCTACAACTGAACCCTGTGGTACCCCACTAGTAACCCTCTTATCTTCACAATGGACTCCATTTATTATTGCCATCTGTGTCCTGATCCTCCAGCCAATTTTTTACCCAGGCTACCATCTTGGGACCCACTCCAAGGCTGGCTACCTTGTATATTAATCTTTTGTGTGGGACTGTGTCAAATGCCTTGCTAAAGTCTAGGTAGGCCATGTCCACAGCCCCTCCCTAATCTACTACTTTGGTCACCCAGTCAAAGAGATCTATTAGATTCATCTGACATGACCTTTCTGCTGTGAATCCATGCTGCCTTGGGTCCTATGCCCATCTGGCCTCTAGGTACTCAACAGTTCTTTCCTTCAGAAGTGATTCCATCATTTTCCCTATCACTGAGGTCAAACTAACAGGTCTGTAATTTCCTGCCTCTGCCCTGCTCCACACTTTTGTGAAGTAGAATAACATCTGCCCTCCTCCAGGCCTCAGGTACCACACCATCCTCCCATGATTTGTTAAAGAGGGTAGTCAGTAGTGTCACTAGTTCTACCCTTAGTTCTTTCAGAATTCTGGGATGAATCCCATCAGGCCCCATTGCTTTGTCCACCTTCAGTTTTAAGAGTTCTTTTAGAACTCTTTCTTCTGTGAATGGGCTGGTATCAACCCCGCTATCTAGAGTGTTTCTGTTGTTTGGTTTAGGTACCTCCTTGTCTTCATTTGTGAATACTGAGCAAAAATATTTGTTTAATATCTCTGTCTTTTCACAGTCACCTTCTGCCCACCCCTCTCCCTTTCATTAAGCCTCACTATCCCTCCTTGGTCTTCCTTCTCTCCCTGATGTACCTATAAAAGGTTTTATCCCCCTTTTTAACTGAGTTGGCTATCTTTTCCTCAGTTTGGGCCTTTGCTGTTCTGACTGCCTTTCCTGCTTCCTTCTGCTTTAACTGATACAGTTCTCTCTCCTGCTCTTTCTGTGACTCCTTGTACTTCCTGAATGTTATATTTTTCTCCCTGACCTTCCTTGCCACCTCCTTTGAGAACCATAGTGTTTTTTTACATTGTTTTGTTTTGTTTATTTGCTTCACACAAAGGCTTATTGCCATAGTGTCAGCAATTCTGAGTATTCCCCATTGTTCTTCCACCCCTCCTTCCTGCCCATTTGCTAATGCGCTCACCCATTTCAGCAAAGTCAGCCCTCCTAAATTCCAGGACCTTTGCCTTTGTATAGCTTGACTCTACTGCTGTATTTATTGTGAACCATACTGTTCAATGGTCACTAGTTCCCGGATGGCTACCCACTTCTATATCTGTGATCCTCTCTCCATCTCCTTGTGAGAGTACCAGGTCTAAGATTGCTCCCTCCTGAGTGGATTCAATACTAGTTGTCTAAGGCATGCCCTTGCAGGGCATCTAGAATGACCCTGCTCTTGGATGTGGCTGCAGCAAATGCACTTCAGTCAACATCTTGCATATTCAGATCCCCCATCACCAATATCTCCCTTTTTTATGCCATTGTAAGGATACCTTCTATCATTTCCCTGTCCATTTCCTCCCCCTGAGTTGGGGATACAACCCCCATGCAGACTGTGGTGCCATTGCCTGTCTCCAAGTTGACCCACAGTGCTTCCTCTCCTCCCTGTTTACCCTTTTGTTATGTTGCTTTGATTCTTTCGCTTATGTAGAGAGCTACTCCTCCTCCTCGTTTACCCTCCCTGTCCCTCCTGTAGATAGTGTACCCTGGTATGTTTACATCCCAGTCATGTTTCTGTGTGTACCATGTTTCTGTGACTGCCATGATACCCAGGTGTTCCTCCTTCATCAAGAACACTAGTTCAGAAAGCTTGTTACCCAGACTACGGGCATTGGTACTCATTACTCTCCATTTTTTGATGGCTTTACCTCTTGTAGCCCCATCCCTGCCCTTAGAGATGTTGCTTTCTCCATTTGCCCCAGTTCTGCTCCCTACTGACCTATCTGCCTTGGTCTTTACCTCATTTAATACCCTGTTTTGTAGGGGGAGGCTGGGAATTCCCTGCTGCTTATCAGTGCCTCCCTCCTTGGCTAGTTTAAAAGCTTGTCAATGAAGCATTTAAACCGATCACTCAGGAGACTGGTTCCCTTCCCAGACAGATGCAGACCATCGTGCCAGTGAAGGTGGGTATCCCACCAGGTGGAACCCCAGTCCCCAATGAAGCCAAAACCCTGTGCTCTACACCAGTTTTTCAACCATTCATTGAATTGCATGTTGCGGAGTATCCTCGCCTCACCCATGCCATAGACAGGCAGCACCTCCGAAAAGGATACTGTATGAGCTACTTGTCTAAGGCCCCTCACCAACTCCAAAAACTCCTCCTGCGCTGCTCTAATCCCATGCGTGGTGAAGTCATTTGTCAATAGGTGGACAATGACATCCAGCACTGTCTCCCGTGCTGCTGCTGCCGTGATCCTCAGAATCTGCTTCCTATCCCTCCAAGCCATGGTGCCAGGCAGGTACCTTACTTCACTTTCCCTTGCCCCCCCAGCTCTATCCCCCTGATAATTGAGTCCCCCAGCAGGAGCTGCTTCCTTTCTCTGTGGTGTCCTGTGCCACCTTCCTGTGGGCCTCCCTTATGATGGTTGCCAGCAACTTCAGTCTCCACCGTGTGTGCCTCCATAGGGGACTCTATGCTCCACCAGAATGGCATATGGATTGTGTCAGAATTTGTGGCTATCTTGACTTTTGATCACCAGCTGCATTGAAATTGGGATGCTGTGCAATGAAGCCCCCTGTGTCACCCTTGTGGCAAAAGCACCCATGCACCAGGTTGCAAGGGTTGTTGTGTCAAGGCAGGGCTGCACTATCCCCTTATTTGGGATTCTATAAGCCCCACAATGGCCACAGTGGAGGCTCAGGTTAGACCAGCCAGGAGGTGGTCTAAGGACCCTGCACCTCTACGGTCAGGTCGGTGATAGGGGTGGCTGCAAGACAGTAACCAGGGGCATAAGGAGCAGGGGGGTGGCATAAGGAGTCACATGGGCATGGTTGTCATAGGACAGTGCTGAGAAAGCACTCTGTGGGTTTGAGCTGCAGATATGTAGGCAGTTGATCAGCCTGGGTATGTGGGTTTGGCAAGGAGGGACTATGACCTGGCCACAGGTGCACACAGTCTGTGTACCTACCCCAGAGCTGACACTTCCCAGAAGTTCATAGGCAGGCAGCAGTTTCTGCAGGGTGCAGGGTTCTGGTAGTGGACTGAAATGGTCCTGGGAACCGAGACAGTACCCCGATACCCAGCCCCCTGCTTGGAGGCAGGCTGCTGCCTGTTTATGGTGTTGTGGTAGGTGGAACCTATGGAGCAGATGCCAGGGCTATGTGCACCTGTGGCCAGGTCCTGGTCCCTTCTTGCCACCCTCAGCTACCCAAGCTGATCGTCTGCATACACCTCTGCAGGGCACTTCCACAGGATGCCACCACAGCACCCTCATATTGCCGCAGTGCCCCATCACTCCTTATGCCCCCCCTTATGCTCTTTATGCCTCCTCTCCCCATCTTGTAGCCATATTCATTCCCCTAGTTTTGCAAGCCCTTGAGTGTTTCACCAGGCCGGGGGTTCATGGAGCCTTCCATCAAACTCCACAGGTGCGCCCCTTCTTTGGCGCAACCCTGCAGATGCAGAAAATCTTGGGTCTTGGATTGGGGACCCTAATTTTTTTTTAAATATGGTGCAGGATCCCTGATGCACCCTGAGATTGCCCCAGCCCTAGATCGCAGCATACTATGGTGATCTAAGGGCTCTTTGAAAATCGAGCCCTATGTTTCTACATTTAGCATTGGTAACGGTATGAATGAATGGCGACTTACTTGATTGTTGTAAAATCTGATTGGCTGAGAAGAGCAGGGGAGTTTCCAAACAGCCATCATCAACATTCTCCCTAGCAATAAAACAAGTCCATGTAGCCCTCTCAGTTTCACCCCCTGAACATACCTGGAAACAAGCTATCACACCTTTTGTTGTCAAAAATCACACATGAAAATTACATAAATAAAAATTGGTGAATCTGTCCAGGATGATTTGGAGGGCTTCCCTGGAGCAGTAGGTGGCCCTCAGGAAACAGTAATATCAAGATTAACATTGTGGAAAATTACAAATATTGGCCCAGATATTCAAACTGCACCCGGCTGTGGTGCAAGCTTGGGCACAACTCAAATTGGCTGTGCAGGGGTGTGGACTAAGCGATATTCAAAGGAGCTGCACCATGGCTCAGCAGCTTTGAATATCTCACCCTGGCCACCCCCAGTGTGCATGGTGCAGTGGCACTGCACCAGTGCAAGTGGCCAGAGTGGAGCATGGGGATGTGCTAGCGTAAGTACCATTGCGCCATGCACAGCAACCATGATATTCAAAACTGAACACGCAAATGGGGCCATAATGTATGCAAGGCACACATGGGGCCATTTGCATGTCATTATGGCCCCATTTGCATGCAGGTGTGCCAATCCCCAATGACTTGCGCCTGGTGCCCTGCCAGGCAGCAGCCGTTGGGGACCAACGCCCCCTGCAGCCCTATCTCGGGCATTTGTATTAAAAATAGTTCAAGTCCAATATCCCTGGTGGTCCAGTGAACCACTTTCTGCCCAATTACGGGCATCTGTAAACAAAGAAAGGTCCAATATCCTGGTGGTCTAGTGGTACCCCCTCCCCACCCGCCCACTGAGCCCCATGACCCAGCCCTCTCGGGTCAATCGGGGCGGGTGGCAGCACCCCAGCCGCCCATTCCGCCGCCCGCTGACTGGACACTAGCAGGGGCTGCACACCCATTGGTTCACAGCATGAGCCAATGGGCATGCAGCCCATACCTTGCTACACATTCCAGATATGCATGTGTTCTTGACTCCAAAACCTCCTCAGGGAGGCTGTTCCATGCATCCACAACCCTCTCCATGAAAAAACACTTCCTCGCATTACCTCTGAGCCGTACCCCCTCTATCTTCAGATTTCAAATTGTGCCCTCCGTTCTTGCACATCTTTTTCTGAAAGACACTACCCTCTTGGACTTTGTTGATTTCCTTGAGGTACTTAAAGTTTCTATCATGTACACTCTCTTTCTTCTTTCCTCAAGGGTATACATATTAAGCTCCTTTAGTCTTTCTTCATATGTCTTCTGGTGCAGACCCTGCACCATTTTGGTTGCCCTTCTCTAGACAGCCTCCACTCTGTCTATGTCTTTGCAGAGATGGGGCCTCCAGAACTGCACACAGTACTCCTGATGAGGTCTCACCAACTTTCTGTACAGAGGGATAACAACTTCCTGTTTTCTGCTGGTGATGCCTCTCCCTATGCATCCCAGTATCCCCTCAGCCTTTCTTACTGCCTTCTCACATTGCTTATCCACCTTTAGGTCATCTGATATAATTACCCCCAGGTCCATTTCCAGTTTTACTGTTGTCAGTATCTCACCCCCCATTGTGTACGCTTCCCCTGGGTTTTTGTTTCCCAGGTGCATCACCTTGCACTTCTTTGCATTGAATCTGAGCTGCCATACATTTGACCACTCCTCCAACCTTGCCAAGTCCCTTCTCATCCTTTCCACTCCATCTTGTGCATCAACCCTGTTACAGATCTTTGTGTCATCTGCAAAGAGACATACTTTTCCTTCTAGTTCCTCTGTAATGTCACTGAAAGATATTAAAAAGAACTGGTCCGAGTACTGAACCCTGTGATACCCCACTAGTAACCCTCCTTTCTTCACTGTGGACTCCATTTGCTACTACAAAGGAGTGAAGTACTGTTTTACAGTTCCCTTACAAAGATGCAGTGGGTTGGTCTAAGAGGGGATGAGACCCTGGGATGAGGCAGTGGTCTGGAGGGACATTTTTCCCAAGGTTCAGAATCCTACACTATCTGTGAGGACCTGAATAAGCTTAGCTAATGTAGGGATGTCCAATATCACATTTTCAGTATCACAATATTTGGGTAAAAATTATCACAATATATTATCACAATAATCAGCAGCAATTTAAATTTCCCATTTCCCTGTTTGGACCCAGACACCACCAGTTCCAGCCTTTGGGTGTCCTGATGCCCCCCCCTCAGTAGGGATCAACATGGGGAGAGGTCCGAGGGCTCCTTTTTGTCGTCAAGTTGACTGGTGCACATACCTTCCCTCAGGCTGGTACATGTGCAATGGTGCACATGTGTCAAAGATGATGCAAGTACTCGACCCGTGCACCCTCTGCTAGATGGCAACCAAGCAGCAGCTTGCACTGTCCCCCCTCCCCAAAGAATGAGAGCCGTCAATGGATGCTCAGTCCTCCATGCACTCAGCCCTCAAGGTACCCAGATCTGTTCCTTAACCTGGTTTACCAGCGTCGCTACTGGTGAGGCGTCCAGGCCCTCAAAACTCCATGCCACAGGGCTGGCACTGCATTTCTGATTTAAAGGACAAAAATAAAAGTCTGATAGAAGGATGGTGGGGAATCAGGAATCATGACTGCACTTGGATACGGACGTGCTGCCAGAAAAGCAAGCTGAAGTGCTTTATCACCGTATATTATGGTATATTGTGCTGCAAAATAATTATGACTGTCATTGTCAGATTATCACAATATACTGTCATATCATGGTATCATGACATGCGTAAACTAATATACAATGCAAGTCCTTCACTTCTCCCTAAGAAGATTGTGACCATGATACCAGTCGACTTGCCTGGGAATAGATGTGGTGGAACCTTTGTCTTGTCTGCTGCTGTACAGCTACTAAAGGGGGGCAGCTTTGTGATCAGACAATTCTTGGTTGAAGCGTACAGAGCACTGAACAACTTACTCTAAAGAAGATGCCTTACTTCATGACTGGAGTCTAACCTCAGGATGCGGACTGCAATTTGTTAAATCAAACAACCTCTTCCCAAACAGGTACAGGATGGCAGTTGACAAAAAGTACATAATTTGCTTAGTGGCATGGCAAATATTGCACTAAAGTGCTGCAGGAGGCAGACTATGCCACCTCTGCACTGAAACTACAGAGCAGACAATCAAAGCAGAAAAACCAACCTTCCTTCTTGTCAAGAAAAGGCTCAAGCCTACATGCACTGAGGTAAGGGTACCAGGTGACTAGGCACAGTAAGGTGCACACATAACTGGCATCTACTAGGTTCCACAGCTCAAGGGTTCCAGTCCAGGAGCAAACTAGCTAGACAGCCAAAAAAATCACTACGCTGTACTGAAGAGAAATGGTCCTTGCAGCCAGAGCCGTCTCCTAGCAAGATACCAGATCTACAAACACACTGTTGACAGAAAAAAGGCCCTACTGACCCATCCATTCTGCTCACCCTACTTAAATGTTCTGACCCCCAGCAGCAGTCTTGTCCCTTAGTTCCTGCCCACCCTGTTCTAACTCAGCCTATATATGCCCGTCCCATCCCTACATGAAGCGTATAGATTCAGCCCTCTCTATGTCTTCCACTTGTACACCACTCCTTTGAAAAAAAGGAGTTCAGACATATTTCTTGACCCCTTTCCAGTTTAAAGGGAAAGATGTGTCAACCAATTTCATGTATACCTGTGTAGTTTGCAGGCATGAACACTTATTCCCTCTCTTGCATCCCCTTAATTTCTTTTTTTATATACTCAGTTTAGTGTCTGAGAAAATGACAATAGGCATATTATCAACTCATACATGATGCCAATACTACTAAAAATGCAATACACAAGGTACTAAATAGCTGGTATAGCATAGCAAAACAGAGGGTAGTGCTAACCATTTTCAGAAATGCATAGCAGTAGACTGCTAACCATTTCTGAGTGAGCCCTTGAAAGTATACAACATTAATAAAACAATTTTTTTTTATTTTGCTAATCAGTCTGTGCCAAGTGCTATGCACTTTCATAACCGATTATCACTTTCACGCAAACTGCTATTCAGTTTTTCAGTTTATTTAAAACCCTGAATACGCAAAGGATAAAACCTATAAATTACATCAAGGGAGCTGGAATTTGGCAATTAACACTGTAACATGACAGAATATGGTGGGCATTAGATTACTTCGAGCAGAGGTGAATTAACAAGATCACTACACCAACGGCCATGTATTTCACACTATGGTCGACTCAGGTGAGGTCCAGGCTGCCACCACCCATCAAACACCAGACAATCACTGCCAAGTAGTCCCTTAATATAGCACCCTCTCCATTCAAGGGACGAAGGAGTAATCCTTCTCTGCGATACAAAAAAAAAACACCCACACGAAAACATGGCCTCCACATTAATTCAAACTGCATCTCCTGCCCATTGCAACAGACTATGAGCAGTTTTAAATAATACATATTGTTCATAACTGAATACCAAAGGGCAAGCATAGGGGGAAAGCAATTACCAACTCTAGTAGAGGCGTCTGCCAGTCTGGGTGGCTGACAATTAGCTCCAACCTTCACTGGCATTTGATCTGGCAGACTATATGGACATTTTGAAAGTGCTGTTTGTGACTGTGCACCCCAAATATTCAGAAGCCTATATTTGGACAGAGAGACCTGCCTACACTAAGTGTCTTGAGCCCCAATGCCCTGTCATCCCATATGGTCAGCTCAATATGTACACTTCTAATGTTCAGCATCTATCTGCCAACCTCCAGTCCCCAACCACACTGGACTACGCATTATGGGAGTGTGGGTAACAGAGGGGGGCCTGAAGGGGTGAACAGCATGAATGAATCTCATTAAACAACTGTGAATGGCATGCCGCCTCATCCCCTGATAATGTGGAGGGGAGCCTTGCCTCCCTCAGTCACATCATAATGGGTATTCTTTCTGACATGCCGCAGCAATTTCACCACTCTGATTTAGTTAGCAATTTTATTTTTGGTACTACTCAGTTGATGTCAGGTTAAATGAGGTGGTTAATGTTCAGTGAAAGTGAATTGGTAGACAACTGATACCAGCTGCATGCCAATGCAATGGTTAGACAGTTAGCACTAGAGAATGATTGATGGGGACAGGAGGAGGGTGAGTGTGGAAAGCCAGGTGATGCACTAGTCAGGTGCTGCTGAAACTGGCACCATTGCCATAGACAATTACATGGGATTAGATCCAGCGCAGTAGTCTACAACTTCTCGTATGGTTGGGGGGCTGGTGACTTCTAAAACCACATCTACCAGTATAGTTACACAACTGAGTCCTGGGATCTAACAATGAGATCACTCACGGTGGGATGAGCGATGAGGGGAGACAACTGACGGATGGTTGCCAATTAGCCATCTGAATGGCCAGTTTTGTATGTCTACTCTGGAAAATGATCATCTAGAGCAAAAAGACAGTACACATTTAAAATAAAGTAACTCTTTATTTAAAGGTTAGCTCCGTAATCAAGCAGTGGATTTATCATTGTAAACCAGAGGCATGTGACTGAAGGGCAGGTGGGTGCCAGCTTCTCCTTGGGCTCCTCTGACTAAGATTCTCGATACACCTCATGCAAACCATGAAGGCCACCTGCACTGTGCTGATGGTACTTTGACAAGCCTGAGTGGGGCTGCTCAGATAGAACACGGGATAGGACCATGGGTTGTGAGCAATTGACATTTGTGTAGCACCCTGCTCGATTAAGCAAATATTAGGAGGGCCATATTTTGAAGGCAGTGGTGACCACTAATAAGGGATGTTGCCGAGTGAATAAGCAACTAATACAGGCTTACCTCTAGGGCCAAGCGACATACCGATGGTGGGGCAGTTTTGGGGGGGGGTGTAGAGGTGCTCTTTATGAATCAGATTCCACTTGTTTTATTTATTTATTTATTTATTTTTTGAAGATTCGGATTATAACCTTTGAGCTAGACAACTTGTTTACAACGGTTCCATGTCAGTTACAAGATACAGCACTAGTAAAAAATAAATGTACAGGAACCCAACAAATTGGGCACATAGTACAAAACAAACAGTAAAGTGCAGTTCCAACAATTTTGGGAAGTCATAACAAAGCATTTTAGGAAATACAGTATCCTGTTTGGCATTGTCAAGTGGGTACTGTGTGCTGGAAAATACAACACTAGTAGAAAAGTAAACATGTACAGGAACCCAACAATTGGGCATATAGTGCAATACAAACAGTCTAGTGTATTTCCAACAACTTTGGGAAGTCATTACAAAGGGTTTTAGGAAATACAGCAGCCTGTTTGGCATTTTCAGGTGGGCACCATGTGCCAGAAGATTCGTAGGAGAACATGGAGTGAACACTTTTTAAGGTGATGCCACCTAGAGGAGGGGGTGGGTGGTTGAGAACGAGGGCGAGATCTGGTATAACAGTTACAGGTATTAATCTGGGTCAGGTAGCAATGTAGTTCATTTTTAAATGGACTGATTTTATAGATGTCAGCAGGGGAGTCAGGGAGTTCATTAGCCATTTGGGACCTCTATAGGCTAAGAACCTTTGTGCTAGGGAGGTGCGTCTAAACGGGATAAGGAGAGAGTTTTTGACCATACTCCTAGTGTGTTGAGTGGTCTGGATATTTTGGAAGTCACTGTTAATTGCAAAAGGTGTTAGGCCTAGCAGGGCTTTTACCCCAGAACACAAACATGGTATTGTATCCTGCTCTGTAGGGGAGCCACCCTGCCTGAGAGTAGAGACTGCATGTGTGAGCTGTTCTGTCAACCCCAAGGACTAGTCTGTAGGCCTTGTTAAGAGCAATTTGAATTCTGTGTAGTGTTGTGTCTGAGGCAGCACTGTAGATTAGCAGCCCATAGTCTATTACTGACATAACTGAGCTGATAATGGCCTGCTTCAGTGCATTAGGGTTTATGGTGTGCCTATGTATGTACAGTATACCTAGCTTACCATTAGTGGCTTTAATGACATGATCAATATGTGGGGTGAAGGAAAGGGTGTCATCTAAGTACCCTCCCAGATACTTGAATGAGCTGACTTGCTCTAGCTACACCCCTTCCTTGCTAAGGATAGACAGAGGGCTTACCTTCTTTTTAGTGTGTGGAGAGGTAAACAGCATGCCTTTTGTCTTTTTGTAATTCAGTAGCAGCTTGTTTTGTTGGAATCAGTGTTCCAGTTTTTTAAGTTGTTTTGGAGGTCTTCTGTGAGTTGGGTTAGTTGCTGATCACAGGAGAAAATAACAGTGTCATATTTGTAGAGCAACATTTTTGACAGGCAAACTTGGGTCACCGTATTAATAAACAAACTAAAGAGAAGTGGTCCAAGGATGGAACCTTGTGGGGCTGCAAAAGAGATGGCTCTTTGGTCAGAGTGGATCCCATTTATTTTTATGCTTTGAGTTCTATGGGACAGGTAGCTCCAGAACCAGGTTATTGTTTCAATGGACAGGCCCAGCAGCATTAATTTGGCCAATAGGATATTGTGATTTACCGTGTCATGTACATTAATGAGGTCAATGAAGATTGACCCCACTAGCTTTTTCTTGTCAAGTTCCTCATATATGTAACTCATAAACTCTGTGAGGACTGTTGTAGCATTGTGGACTCTTCAAAATCAGTACTGCTCCTGGCATTGTTTAGCATATTTGTTGAGGTGATATGTTAATTGGTCAGCCACTATATGCTCAGGGGCCTTTGACAGAGGAGGGGTGATATTGAGATAGGGCAATAGCTTGAGTGATTTGAGTGGTCACCATTCTTGTGGACTGAGGGGGCATGTTTTATACATCTGGAGGCAATGCTGAGTTCCCTACAATCATTTCAGTGACTTCATGATGACCGCAATGGAGAGGGGGGATCAGTACCAGATCTAGAGGCAATCCTGCCAATTCGAGCTGCAATGGGCAGGGACCTCGGGATGTGGAGAGCCAGAAAAGAGACAGAACAGCATGCAAATAGCACATTATTAGCCATTTACTGATAAACCTTCTTGCTAGGTTCACCTGTGTGGAGTCCTGGTATAGTACCAACTCTGTGAGCAAGATTTCGCATCAGCTGCAATTACCAAGAAAATACCTCAGCATATGTTCCAAATAGGCCAGTGTAACACAATATTTTATACCCCAGTTTGCCAAAAATTAATGGTTATCAGCTGAGTCTTTTAAAAGGTGCCACTGCACAAAAAAAAAACTGTGCAGTACTAAAGGGATGCTGGATCAAGTATCTCAGTGTTTGATCCTGGGAGGGTGGGAGGGGTGAAGGCTGATAAAATATTAGGCTTGCTAACTATGTTTGGGGTTCAAAGTTATCTGGGGGGAGGGATACTATGTATATCCGCTGGGGAGTGATAGGAACGGAATAGTACTGGGGAAAACTGTTTGTTTTGTTCACAAATGTTGGGGATATTTGGGGGACATATACTGGTTTGGGGGGATGGGGTGTGGGGCTTTTTCTGGGGGGAAATGCAAAGCTCTATCACAAAAACAACATACTGCTCAAAATCAAGGTTACAGGACTCAACTATTATGCAGAGGGGCAGACAGTGCTATACATACAGATCTCAGGATGGCCAGTAAACTTAATATTGCCACCTGGCATGTAAATGGGCTGAAACATGTAAAGAAGTGGAAACGGATGATAAGTCATGTGAAAAAAGTTAAGAATTATGTTTTGCTGCTTCAGGGAAGTCACATGACCTCCAGAGGCAGCATGTGCATATGGAGGCTACAGGGGCTACTGAGATACTGAGTTTGGGTAGTTGATATAGGTTCCTCATTCTACTTAAGCATTGCCTGGCTTAGTTATTTATTTTCCATTGTATTGAGTAGCACCCTCTCTGTGTGTTTCTTTGGAATAGTTTTTTTGGGTTAGAACCCTTTTGCACTGGTGAGCAGGTGTTCATTTGTGTTGCTGCTACTGAGTTACCTCCTGTTTCATCTCCAGAACTAGAGGAACGGCTACTTGACTGAGGCTGGGATGTCTGGGAATAGTGCTCAGATCCTCAGTTAACCTGCAAGGCTAGTGCAGATCTTCATGAATGATGGGAATCATTTTTCTGTTGCAGCAGTGTATAGCCATAATGTGGAGGATGGCTCCTTCTGCAGAAATTAGTTAAGATGTGGTGCAGTATCCAGGGGCATGGATGGTGGGGAAGGGACATGAATTGCATATATGACAAAAACAAACTCAACAGCTTCTACCATGCTCCTGTACCTAATTCCAGCCAAGAATGCCAGGGGGCTGTAAGACCTCATGTACATGTTTGTTAGAGCTGGTATCTGGCACCACATAATCTCATCTGGGAGGGAATATAGCTTCTACTCCAACTCACACAGGAAATATGCCAGAATAGATCTTTTCTTTTTTTTTCTGCAGTCCTGCTTCCACATGTGGGATGTGTGACCTATTAGGTGGCACAAGAATCAGTGCACTCTGCCCTATAAGCGGAGATGGGCATTTCTGGCCTGGGTGCCCTCCCAGACTTGGAGACTTAACCCAGTACTCCTGAAGGACCACCACTTTGTTACTGCTATGGAAGAAGACATAGAAGAATTCCTAAACCACAATAAGTGAGATGCCACATCTCATTTAATCAGATGGGATACCTTAAAGGCACACATTAAATCCATAGCATTTGCCAAATTTAAACAGAGGGGTGAAACTCAAGAACTTGAAAAACTGGAGCAGAAAATCCAAGAGATGTTTAAAGCAGCACATGGCCAATCCTACTACCCATCTTTTCCACCTGCTCCAAAATCTAAAGTGGAAAGTTAACACATTAAACATAGCAGCACTTGAGAGGTCTATCTTGTAGAGCAAAGCAGGCCAGTACTTGATAGAGACAGATGTGGGAAGCAGCTAGCCTGGCAGCTGTGGCACAGGGAGGGTTAACATGCTATCAACCAGATCCTTCATCCATATCTCAGAATCATATCCAGCCTTCAGGAGGTGGAAGACAGCTTCAATAATATCTATAAAACATTATATATAACAGAAACTATGCCCATATATGAATAGTATTACTTCTTTAATAAGGTCACGCCCCTGCAATCCTCTCAGTCAGATGCCCTGGAACAGCCACTCTCCAAACAGGTATTACAGAATGTGATCAAAGCTTTAAAGGTAGGCAAGACACCAGGACCAGATAGCTTTCCCATAGGCTTTATAAAACAGTTTGTGGGGTTCCTGCTACAATCCTTGTATGATATGATTGGTGACAGCTTCTGTAAAGGTGAACAGCTTCCCCCTGCCTGGCTAGCCACCATCACAGTGTTGCCCAAATCAGGCAAGGACCCCACCTATTGCGCATCATATAGACCAATCTCCCTCCTGATGGCCAGACTGGAAAAGCTTCTTCCCTCATGTACAGTATGCACCAAGACCAGGCTGGTTTTGTTAAAGGGAGACAGAGGAAAAGTAATATTAGGCACACACTTAACATAATTTATAAATGGTCAAATTCCCAGACAAACATGGATTGGAAGTCCTTGCCCTCAATGCCAAAAGGACCTTTGACCAGGTGGAATAAGCATGCATGTTGAAGGTCCTTAGGTGCTTTGGTATGAAATCACAGATCATACACTGGATAAGAACCCCGTACAAAATTCCCTATATTGGGATCCAGGTTCATGGTGGAATAACTGAGGGCTTCACTCTATTAAGGGGAAACAGGCAGGGATGCTCACTTCCCTGCTTTTATATGAAATGTTGCTTGAGCAATTGGCAGTGGCAATTAGGCAGCACAAGGGAACTGTGGGCCCCAGACAAGGAGGGGAAGAACACTAAGTGTCTCTTTTCACAGATGACCTTCTGCTATATTTGCACTGGTGGCAGAAGGTCTGGTGGTTCTGCACTCATTACTCGTTGAATATGGCTCTCTTGGGTAATAAAATAAATTGGAATAAGAGCGAAATTCTCCCAACTGGTAAAAGTCAGAAACAAGTGTGGTACACAGCCCCATGAGGATACAGCTGATCACCGTATTAAATTACCTATGGGAGAAAATACCATCTTGCCTACTTCAGCTATATAATCTGAATTTCCCACTCCTGCTGACTGCCATAAAGTCTAAGTGTGAAAGATGGGAATCTCTGCCCCTTTCCATTATGGACAGGGTAAATGTTGTGAAAATGTGCACCCTGCCCAGATGTGTGTTTCTGTTATAGTCACTTCACATCTCAGTCACAAAGGGGTTTTTCTCCCAACTGACTAGTGCAGTGCACAGGTTCCTGTGGTATGGCAAGTCAGCCCAGGTAAAGCATGCAATTATGCAGTTCCCTGCTCAGGAGAAGGGGTTCCCTGACTAATTTTAAAAAGTATTGCTTCACAACTCAGTTTTGTTCCCACAGCACCCCCCCAGTGACCACCATGACTAGCTATGGAGGTGGAGGATCTGAGGGTTTGACCTAAGAAGAGTCCAGCTGTCTACTACACTGAAGTGAACAATTCTCCCCCAAATCTTAAATCCCTTCACCAGAACCTTGGCAAAGATTTGGATTGTCGCACACCATCTGCTAGCCTGGACACATGGCATGTCAGGGCAGATGCAACTAAGGATTGCCTTAAAGGGAATGCCTCAGTATAACATCTTTTTGCACCAGATACTCATCAAACGTGAGAAACTGAGCCTTGACAATAAAAATCAGCTATTTTAGGAGGCCAACACAGGAACTTGCACTCAGTTCAGAAAGAACTTGGTCTACCATCAGGAGGTCAGTTTGCACACTTAAAAGTGAGATATAGGCTATCAGTGGGACCATCAGATGGTGTCACAACAACACTGTCACCAACTGCACCTGTGCTCCCACTGGAAGAGGAGCTCAATAAACCTCAACTCCTCATCAAGCTACTTTCAATATACTATCCCATATTAAGGGGGGGGCACTTGAACTGTTCACAGAAGGTAGGAGAGACCCTCGGTATTACAATTACCAAAAAGATCTACAAGCGGCCAACAGCCCACTTGACAAACTGCTCCTGGAACAACAAAACTTAGGCAAATCCAATTAAACTTCCTTTATAGAGCATAAAGATGTGACAGCTAGACTGTAACACAGAAATGCCTCAGAATATCACAGAATGCTGCAGTTTACTGCAGGGACCATAGTAAGTCAATGGCAATTAAGCCCTTTTGTCATGCAGGATTTTGTGACGTCATTACTGCAACTTACTGCACTTCATAGTGGGTGACTCCACTGTACCTTATCCCTGCTAGGTTACAAAGCAGATGCCATGACAAGTTCAACATTTGCCCAAAGTGCCAGACTGAGGATGGCATGTTGCATATGACACTAATCTGTCCTAAAATAGCACATTTCTGGCATTCAATACATAGCATAATAAGCAGGTACTTCGCCTCAAACTCCAAAAATCTCCCTTGGAATTGCCACTAGGAGCCAACTTCAGGCACCACTTGAAGGGTAGTGCATCCATGCTATGGTTCGTAGCCCACATCATCACCTGTAAGACTATAGCCCAGATGTGGATTTCTGGAGCCCTACTAAAGTGGCACATTGGGCAAGCACTATTGGCAGCTGCCTTAAGCTTGAAAGGGCACAACTGTTGGATAATGGTCATAAAAATACACTGCATAAAATATAGAAACCTCTAATATCAGCAACAGAATCTGGCATCTGGTCATACTGAACATCCTTACCATAATCCTCTTACTCCTGAAAAACATCTGATGGCCAAAGTAAGTGACACTAAGCCTAAACACTTGGCACAGTAAAGAGGGGATATCGTGGACTGATCACCTCATAAAACTGTAAAAATGTAACATATAAAAGTATAATCCTTATATGTTATTGTCATAAAATGCTTAGCTCTCCAAATCCAGTGTTAACTAACTATGTATAATAATCATGACCTGGCTACTTTGACCCATGTATTTCAGGATATGACACACTTCCATAATGATGCCTACAAATGTGTGTACATGATGTAGAACCTGTATCTGATGTGTATTCTCTGTACTCCTTTTGCATCTTGCTTATAAAACATGTTTTAAAAAAGTCTCTCCTTTGTAGACTTAAAAACCCACTCAAGCAAATGACCCTGAATCCAGCTCTTACTGACCACCTTTCTTAATGCTTTTATGAAAGAACGGAGGCTCCCTTACCTGAATAGGAGTTAATCTGTGCTATAAACTATTTTTTTCTGCGGCCCCCAAAGGATGTAAAGGGATGCCCCCAAGAGGCTGGCACCATGATCCCTTTCCACTGCCAACTATCCTGCTTTGCCCCTAAGCTCTGAAGTTTTATGACATCTGTAGGGGGAGAGCATGGGGGTGTGCATCATTCATTTCAATGGAGTATAATTTCTAAAGCAGATTTCCTGATTTTTAAAACAGATTTTGCGAAAGCTCGATGTCGGGGTTCAGCAAATGAAATCCTTATTAGTTTCAACCTAGCATCGATCTTTCCCAAAACTCAGTTTAAAATAACTAAATCTGCTTTAGAAATGACATAGCATAGTACTGAATGGAGTGCACTTCCTAAACAGATATCATAAAATGTTTGAGTGCAGGAGTGGAGTGGTCTAATAGGAAGTGGAAATGGATCCTGCTGCCAGCCCCTCAGGGGCAAATTATGATCCCTTTCCTTCTTTTTGGGGGCTGCAGAAAAAAAGTTATAACACTGGTGATATATTCTGGTAAGGAAGCTCCCTGTTCTTTGTTAAAAGCACCAAGAAAAATCAAGAAAGTTGCTCTTTAAGCTGCTGCCCAGCACCCTCCAGTACAGTCTGCTCAAGCCTGCTTTTGCAGTATAATTCACCCCTGCCCTCCCTCCCCAATTTAAGGTATTGTTGATTATTTGAACTGTTACTTTACACTTGTCTACTCTCCTGCACCCTTCTCCCCACTTGAGGCATCTGAAAACAAGCTGTTACCAGCTCAGTATGCCATTCCCAGTAAAACTTTTGAAATCAATAAATACTGCTTTTAAATATAAGCAGAGTAACATTTAAATATTACTTGTTTCAGAGATTACACTGTGTGGTCAGGGACTGTTTAGCATGTTTTTCACAATGTATTTGCCCAAGATAACACATCTGAGAATCAATATCTTGTTTTTAGAGGGGTCCTGTTTTTAACCCATGTTTACAGCTGGGTAGACTGATGCACAGAGAAGTTAAATGAGTTGCTCTGGATCAAACAGAACTGTTCTCTCAATCTGATCATTCCATCTCCGACCTCTCTGTTCTGGTTCACAAAGGACACTTCAAAAATTCACAAGAAAGACAAGCTTGTGTACCCAAACTAATGATCTACCACACTCTTCAAATAATGATCTCACTATGGATCTCATGTTCATGATCCAGTAAAGAATTTAATTAACAAGATGCATTTCTGTACATGTTATTTATTTAAGTGTAGATGTATACCTTGTGAATATACTCTATGAACACTTAAATGGATTTTGTTTTGTTTTTTTACTATTTATTTACACAGGATAGCCCAGCTGAATGAGGTACATAATCTTGTTTCCATTGGGGTCCTGCTCTTACCCATTTCCACAAATGTGTGGACTACAGCACTGGGAGGTTATTGCCCAAGGTCACAGTATCACACACTATAGTGTGCTTTATGCAGTTTTTCCCTATTGTTTCATGAATGGCTATGGACATACCGTAGATATTGTATGCAATTATTTGAACTGTATATACTGCATTTGTGTACTTATGTTTATGCACCATACCTATGTAACATGGTGTATTATAGTGGCATAGTAGCACCGGTACAGTTAGCATTTAGTAGGCTGTTTAATGTTAAACCCTTATATTTGCACTTTAATAGCTTCACCCCTATTTAAGAGATTTGCATGAAGCTTTGCATGCACCATCTTGGAGGAAGGTCTGTTGATGTGCAAAGTTTTGTTCTGCTTGGATGTGTGGATTCCAAAACCTGGACAGTGAAAAGAGAGAAAAAATTGTGGGGTTTTGATGTTTTCTTGTCATTGTCTAGCACCCAGATGGTCTGGAATTTTGGACTTGCACTTTCAGGGTAGAAAGGGCTTACCACAGAAGGTTGCCTTTCATTGATTTGATGAAACAATATAAATCAGTTTCAGAGTTATAAGTTATGCTAGTTCTGAGCATGTTCAGTACAGTCTTTTGGATAGCTGTTTCATAAGAAACAAGACTTTAGCCATATGAAACAGGATTCTGTTTCTTGAGAGGGTAATCTTATTTCTTGAAATAAAATTATTCTTTCATATGGTGGCTATCTTGTTTCTGTTTCTTTTTTTTTTGGGGGGGGGTTAATTAAAACCCATATAAATCATATCCTGCAGAGACACCAACAAATAAATTTGCTGAAGGGGACCCAATTAGGTATATTCATATGAAACAAACATTTGGACTTATTTTTTTTTCACATTATTGTTTCGTGCAAACTAATCTTGTTTCATGAGAATGACTAAATCTCATGAAATAGAATTAGTTCATATGAAAAACTAACTTGAACTTAGTTTTTTTGCACATTTCAACTTTAACAAGCCATAACTCAGTCAGTCTTTGGACTTTAGGGACAATCTATGCATCAAAAATAATGTATCAATGAGTACTACAGCACTAACACATAATACCTCCTAAAAATGTAGGGGGTCATATAAAAAATTATACTAGCATAACATTGCAACTTTAACAAGATGTAACTCTGTCAGTCTTTTGAGTTAAGGGAGAAGATATACATCAAGAGAAACGTTTGCATGAGTACTACAAGCCAAGTCCCAAAAGAATATCAGCTGAAAATACACACATAAAAACATAAAAATTAAAAAATGAAAATTCCCATAGGATAATATAGGTACCATAACAAGCTAAAACTCTATCAAATATTTGGAGTTAAGAGACAATGTACTGTATGTCTGTCTATGTGTATATATTTATTATACATGTATATATATATATAGTCATTGCAAACAAATGTTGTCAATGCATGAGTTACGACTGAAGTGGCAAAAGTAGAGAAATGAGGCATTAGGGTTGACACCCTAACACACACACACACCTTACCACCACACCCACACCCACACCCACCCTTCATGGACCAGCAGGTGATAGAGTGTGCCTTGGTGTCATCATCCCTAACTTTCATCCCATTCCATCTGTAAGAAGCTGACATGGTTCAGTATAGGAGAATGAGGTGAGAGTTAGGCCTGATGACCCTGAGGCACACCCTGTCATCTATTGGTCTGTGGATGGTGGGGATGGGGTGGTAAGGTGGGGTGGTGTTAGGGTTTCAAGACTAACACCTTATTTCCGTACTTTTGTCACTTCAACCCTAACCAATGCATTAACAATGTTTTTTGCAATGAATTTCCTTACTTTTAGAGAAAGAATAATCTTACCCTTATATGGAACTGAGAGCACAGACCTCTGTGGGCCTTGCACTCCCATCCATCTATAGTGTATAGTTGTTGTAAAGGGCCTTCCATCAGGGCCCTGCACTCCTATGTAACCATAAGTGTATACACATTGTAATCAACCCTCTGCGCCTGATCACACTCCCATCACTCTGTAATGGTATCCATTTGTGGTAGCGCAGGACCCATAGTGCCCTGTACTCCTCTCTTTCCATAAGTGTTCAGACATTGTCAAGAAGTGTCATCTCCCTGTGGGAGCCCAGGTCCTTTGGGCCCTGCACTCCCAGTACTTCATAATGGAGGGCCCTACATGCCCATTACTGCATAATGGTATCCATATGTGGCAGTGCAGTACCCTCTGGGCCGGTGCTCCCATCTACCTATAATTGTAGAGACACAGCACAGGACTAGAGACATTTCAAGTAACCCCTGTGATGCAAATGGCACAATATCTCAGTAACCATAGAAACATGGGGAAATATTCCACCGCAGTTTTAATCATGGACTGGCAACCTGCACATATGTTCAGTAAAGGTGTACTAAGCTGCATTTAGTGAAAACTCCATATATTGAACAGTTTTCGAGATATAGGCGATGAAAGGTACTGTGTCCGCCACAATGTTATCCTTTGGGAAATTTCTAAACTTTGAAATGTTAGAACTATTGAAGTGATGTCAATCTTATCACTAAACTAGCAAATGTCACATCTATGGGGCAAGCCCTTAATCTATGGGGTAAGCCCTGAAAATGTCAGCCCTTAATTCCAAACTGTTTCTTTGCAGTGAAGTGGAAAAGAAACAGTAACGTTTAAAAATCCCTTTTTGTGAGCTGTCAAAATCACTTTTCATGAGTTTAATCCCTTTTCATGAGCTGTCAAAATTACTTTTGTAAGCGAATCCCTTTTCATGAAGTAGGGCCATCTGATCATCATGTCACAAAAAGGAATTTTGACAGCTTGCGAAAAGGGATTGTCTTACCAAATGCGATTTTGACAGCTCACGTACAAGGACTTTTACAGTTCACAAAAAGGGATTATAAAAACAAATCCGTTTTCATGAGCTGTCAAATTCCCTTTTCGCGAGCTGTCAAAATCCCTTTTCATGAGCCAATCCCTTTTCGCAAGGTAGGGCCATCTGGTTTTCATCTCATGAAAAGGGATTTTGACAGTTCATGAAAAGGGATTGCTCACAAAAAGGGATTTTGACAGGTCACAAAAAGAGATTTTGACAGATCACAAAAAGGGATTATAAAAAGTAATCCCTTTTCGCGATCTGTCAAAATCCCTTTTCACGAGTCATTTTCGCAAGCCAATCTCTTTTTCTGAGCTGTCAAAATCCCTTTTTGTGAGCCAATCCCTTTTCATGAGATAGGGCCATCTGATCACTATCTTATGAAAAGGGATTTTGACAGCTCATGAAAAGGGATCAGAAGCGAGTCACAAAAAAGTATTTTAAAATTCAAAAATAAAGATTATCGTTCTGAAGTAAAATAAACTAAAGGGATAGTTTTGTATAGGAGTTTCACATGAACAAAACCCATGTTTGGATGTCTTCAGAAGATATCACTGGGGCATGTTATAATGTTTTGTGTTTCCAGGAAAAATGAAAACAAAATGGCAGCTCGGGAAGAGGGATTTTATAAACCCCTCTTTGAGAACTGCCAGAATCCTAGTTTGTGAGCCCTAAATCCAATTTTAGTACAGCGCAGCTATCCAAAAGACTGCACTGAGCATGCTCAGAACCCAAAGTTTTAAAATTGAATAACTTTTTAAAGTATTAATATTTTTCAGCAAATGAATGCAGGCTTCTTCTTTGTGTCAAGCTCTTTCTACCCTGAGCATTTCAGATCAAAATTCCAAATGGTGTGGCTGCATCACAATAGGGGTAAAAATGGCAAAAACTGGCGAAAAAAGTGACTTTTACACTTTTTTCACTATGCACAGCATGAAACCGCAAATCTGATCAAAATGAAATTTGGTACATAGAGATCTACAGTGCAGGACAGTACATACCAGACTTCATGCAAATCCATTGAACAATTGCAAAGTTATTAAAGTGCAAAATGTGAGGTTCAACATGAAACTATCCACTCAACCCTAACTATAGTGGCACTATAATGCTATTTATATATATATATATATATATAAAATATATATGTATATCCATATACATACACACACACACACACACACACACACATATACACATATATAAAAAAGGTGTCAATGAGTACTACAACACCAGCATATAATCTCTGGTAAACATTTCTGGGGTACCCATTGCACACCAAAATTACCTCCAGTCTTAACCATTGCACTAAATCCACAGTGAAAATCAGATCATCATCAAAAATGCACCAAGGGTGTATCTCATCTTCCACTACAACCATGCCAAATTTCAGAGACAACTGACAAGAATCTTCTGAGTTATGGGTAAAAAAAGCGAAAACATTTTTGCCCATTTACAATCAACTGCTGGCAGTTAATAGGGATACAATATATTTTTTGCTTTCAAGTAAGCCCCACAAAAGCACAATTATAACCAAACACATAAACTGCTTTCCAGGAGGCATGGAAGTACAGAGCCCAGAGGGTCCTGTGCTTCAACAGCCAGATGGATGTGTGCAACTATGGAGGGATGAAAGTGCAGGGCCCTCTTAGCTCTGGACTTCCCTAGCCAGATGGATGTCTTCATGCAGGTCCTGAAGGGACCCACATTAATGTGCACGTCCCTTGCCAGATGGATGTCTTTACATAGGTCCTGAAGGGACCTGCATTGAAGAGCTAGTGTACTGCCTGGAAACTGACTGGAATTAATTGTAACTTTCAGATGTAGTCAGCTATCACTTCTCATATCTCAAGTATTTTTTTCCTTTTTTGTTTGCTAATTAGAAGATTTTCCACCTGGCAGTGCACGGTGATGTGTGGAGCAGCACTCTGTCTGGAGGGGGGAAAAAAGTAAATTCTGTTCCTCCCACTACATCAACACTGAGACCACACTAACAATGACATCACTAGTAACTAATAAGAACCATTTCTCACTGCCAGGTTTCACTTTCACATGAAGCAGCTTTTGATTGGCAGCTTGTGAGAGTCACTGCTCAGGCTACAAGAACTGTGGTGCCTCAAGGTGCTTGGTCTCATTTCTGATGATGTAGTGGGAGGAACAGAACTGACTTTTTTTTTCCCCTTCAGACAGAGTGCTGCTCCACACATCACCCCAGAACTGCCAGGTGGAAAATCTTCTAATTAGCAAACAGAAAGGAAAAAATACTTGAGATATAAGAAGTGATAGCTGACTGCATCTGAAAACTACTATTAATCCCAAGCAGTACACTAGCTCTTTAATGAGGATACATTTCTACTACCTCAAAAAGTAAGGAAATTCTTTGAAATAAAATGCCTTACTGCACCAGTTAAGGATCAGATTAAAGTGGCCAAAGTTTGGAAAATGTGGTGACAAGGTTTCCAGTCCTAACTACCCACTCCCACCCTCCAACCAGGAAAAGGAAAGAAAATACAGTTTTCATTGTTCTGACTCTTGGTGAATCATGGTGGGGTCTTTCTTGGGGTTCTCAGCCCTAAAACTCTACCCATTCCATGACCAAGTAAGGTGATATGAGGTATGTTTTCTTCATGCAGGGCATACATGTTGTTGCCAACATGTGGGGAGATACGGTTTTATACAATTGAAGACTATATTACAATTGGGTGAGTTGTTTTAACCGAAGCAAGACTGAAAAGAAATCTAAGTCTGCATTTTTGTTTCATGAACTGAGAGTCTTATTTCATGAGGTTGTATTCTTCTTTTGTGACCCTCACGAAACAAGAAAATTGGTTCACGAAACAAGCTTTGATAAGGATCTTTTGGATGTTCCAATATCACATTACGGGATCCTATTTTGAAAAACTAAGTCCAGAATTGAATAAACGGGTCCCATTTAGCTAGATTCATGAGTTGCTTTCTTCCCAGGGCATCATTTTTATGTAAATGAGTTTTCAAAATGTTTAGGGTGGGAAAAAACAGAAACAAGATGGCTGCCCTTTATAGAAGATTTTTTTTTTCATGAAGGAAGAATTTTGGCTCATGAGACAAGAATATTTCTTCATGAGCAGAAACAATTTTTTTCATATCAAACATCTCAAAGATCCTACTGAGTATTCTCAGAACTGAAATTTCAGATCCTTATCACTTGGGAATGGATTCATATTTTTTCACCACAACAACAAAAGTCACCATTCTAGGGCAAGCCCTTTCTACACTGAAAATTTCTGGCTGTACACACATCACTGCTATCAGAGGTATGGAGGGTTGTCTGGGTGGTGTGCTCAATATGGGCAGTGTAGTGGGCTGCTAGCCACTGAGGACTCAAAAGTGACACTGGGATGGTTGCTCCTTAGATGGGAGTATAGCTGGATACCAAGAACTATCATACCAAGAACTATCTCTGCATGTTGAGCTGGGAGAGCAGTGGGTGGGTGCCCCTAGACACCAGAGTAACTGGGTCTCCCCTGAAAAAGGGACCTTTGGGGCTCAGTGGGCCTACCCGGTCACCAAAATTTAATAAATAAATAATAAATAAACATGTCACCAGCCAGGACAGAGGCTCAGACAGAGAGTGTCCCATGGGACACCAGTGACATCATGATCTATACAGGGGCAGGAGATCAGAGGTTGTGAGGTGCCACTACACACCAGGGACACCTGTAACTATAGAGGATTGGGTGATCAGAGGGCAGGGGTACCACTAGACACCAGGGAAATGTCTAGCTATACAGAGTCAAGTGATTTGAAAGTGGGGGGTGCTACTAGACAACTAGGACACCTCTAACTATACAGAGTAGGGTGACTGGAGGGCAGAGGGTGCCACTAGATACCAGGAACACCTCTAACTATACAGGGTCAAGTGATCATAGGGTAAGGGATGCTACTTGATATCAGAGAATACACAACTATTACAAGAACAGGTGATCTGAGATGGGGAATGCCATTAGACATGAGGCAATATATGACTATTATGGTGACGGGTGATTGGAGGGTGGGGGTTGCCTGCATACCAGGGAGGACATTTGCACTGAGGGGATGGCCATTCAGGGTGGGGGAGCTGCTTGCTCCCATGCCTGATGTGGTGGGTGACCACA
This sequence comes from Neoceratodus forsteri, assembly GCA_016271365.2. Classification (NCBI taxonomy): domain Eukaryota; kingdom Metazoa; phylum Chordata; order Ceratodontiformes; family Ceratodontidae; genus Neoceratodus; species Neoceratodus forsteri. Next base: position 875,371,369 of record CM028131.1, on the reverse strand, counting down.
GGCCAGGCACAAACCGGTGGAGGCAGTATGGCGCAGTGGTTTAAGGCTCTGAGCTGCAAATCTGGAGACCTGGGTTTGAATCTCACAGTCCCCACTTGCATACTGTGTGACCCTGAGCAAGTCACTTAACTTCCTCGTGCTCTCAGGTTGTACCTGCAAAAAAGCTTTCAGCTTAGTGTGTCTCACCTGGTAAAATAATTGGTAAGAAAAAAAACAAAAAACTGCCACTGCTTCCCATGCAGATGATCCCATAATCAACATGCACAGGGTCCCTTAGCACCTTGCATGCCCAATGAGTCTCATTTGCATTTTGCAGCTATCGCACCATGGCTCCTGGTGCAGTATGGTCTTTGGACACGGGTCCCTATGGCCTGAATACAGCCCAGGTCCAAGTCAGGGCAGCACTACTTGCCTTGGCGCTGCACCAGCATGACCCTATATTCAGCCAGATAGTGCCAGTGTGCTATCTGACTGAATATGGCAACTTCTATGTCAAGCACAAGTACAAAGGCAGTGTAAACCCCTGTGCTTCGCTTTTGCACGTATTTGAATATCTGGCCCCTGGTGTTCAATGAACTGTGTGTACTTCACAAGTTTTACTGGTACTCTCTAGAAATCTATTACAGTGCCATAAGAACACTCAGAAAAAATGAGTGATTTTTTTTCTTTGCTAGGAAAACAGAGAGAGAGAGAGAGAGAGTGCATGAGCGGTTGGTGCTGCTGATGCCAGCTGAGTTCTGCTGTTGCTGCTGCTGATGTCCATTTTTCCTGCTGCTGCTCCTCCTCTTCCTCACTGCAGTTTCCTGTACTAGGAGCTATATGAAAATTGCTGTCCAGTTCCTGGGCCGATTCGCTTCAGTTTGAACCCTGAAACCTGGTGACTCCAGGTTGCTGCTCCAATCTTGGGAAGAGTATGGTGATGGAGGCATCTGCCCAAGGTACTAGGATTCTGCTAGCCACCACCAAAGTCAACTCCCTGTTCAAAGATGTAAGTGAAAAGTAATTACTTCTGGAGGGGGGAGGCTACCATATTTTTAGTGTAAATGTCTTGGGTTCTTTTCCCACTACTAAAAGGGAAACCCATTTGTAGCAACCAATACACGGGCCCAATTAGACATGTCTACCTTTCTTAAACTGGCATGGGACAACCCAGTGGGCTCCCTGCTGCAGAGGACAGGTGGGTCTCCACTCATGTCTGCACTGGTTTAAGGCAACCCGGCACTGAGGGCAGTTGGTTTAGCATGTGCAGGTCCCCTTCTGCTCCAAGACCCATACCACAGTCACACACCTGAAACACAAAGTCTGCTTGTTGTAGTTCTGGAGAGGAAAGCAACAACTTGGAGCTCTCTTGTGATGAGGGACTAAGAACTGGCTGGGAGGGGGGGACAATACTGCAGTCAGTAACTTCAGAGCAAATAATATAATTTTCTCCATCCCTTTGATAACTTTTCAACATTTATGCTATCTCTGTCATGAGTTTTAACCCCTGCTATGAGCAAAGTTTCTGTGATTCTGCATAAGTTGTGCATCTTTCAGCTCCACTTACCTTCCTACCCCACCAAGCCACTGATCCTTCTAACCTCTGAGCTCTGAGGTCTAGCCTACTTTGTGTTCTTAAATAAGGGTTTGCCTGAGGTTGGATACTCTTGCATGTGTTATCTACAATAGCTTCAGTGGCAAAGTGAGCGACCTTAGCCAGTTGTGGAATCTGGGAAGTTTCAGCATATAACAACATTGTTGCCACTGTGGGAAACTGTCAGTTAGGACAGAGCAACACAGTGCAACATTTGTTCATTACATAATTGTATTTATGGGTGCTTTCAGTTGACCTGCTGACTGTGCTGAAACATGGCACTGTAGAGCAGTTTGTTGTTTCTACCAGTTCTTTGATGAGTGACTTAGATACATCAACAATTGTGTATTTGTAGTCATTTACAAAATCACTTTCCTGCACTTTTCTCTGCCAGTCTTAGACAGCATGTCACACTTTACAACATATCTATTTTTCACCTCCTGGAATAATTGCCATCGAATGGCTGTTTGACTCTTGTACAAAATTGTCTGCTTGTGTAGCAGTTACTGTACACCAGCTGAGCTGGATTCAAGAAGTCAGGCTGATGATTGATCAGCATATATTCCCTAGGGCTGCGCTGACAGTTGGTGATACTGTAGCTGAAGCTTTCTGCAGTTGAAGCACACCAGAAATGTATTTACATCCACAACAGTTTGTTTGCATATGATGTGTTGTACTTATAAATGACTAACTGAGGTTTTATCAGCCACTGTAGGATATGCTGCAACTCCTACTGATAATAGTTGCCAAATCATAGAATAGTTTAGGAGTGGGTCTTGTTTGCCTTGTGGAGTAGTGTAACAAATGTCAGACTGAGTGTGAGGACAGTGAAATCCCCCTAGATCTGAATAACTAGTTTCTATGTTCATGCCTCTTCTTCCGCAAAGCTAACATATTGCTTCAACAGTGGATGTCAGAGGTCTATCACTGTGGTGTCCAATGGAACTCAAACTGCAATGGTCTCGACCTTGACATTCCAGTTATCATCGAGGCTGATCATTATGCTGCTCTGACAGTTGATGGGCAGAAACTTTGTGTACTTGAAAAGAGGTAGCCACACCTATTACACAGCGGCTGCCTTCCTTCATCTGCATGATGCTGCCCACCAACCAGCTAAGCAGCATCATCACCCTGTGCCTGCCTTCAAGTCTCATGTTTTTGAAGATCCCCCCCCAACAGATTTTAGGATTTTTCTTTTGCCTCCTCCTGAATCTTCCTGTGTATAAGTAAGGCTTGCTATGACAGCAATGCAAGCAGCAAACATTTGGCATTCACATATGCTTGTTTAAACTAGGGACAGTCTGAGTCCTAAGGGGATTGTCGGTGTCCCTTTAACTTTACATCTCCACTTTTTTTTGTGTATAGTATATATTAATTGCTGTAAGTAGGTAACACTATCCAGTGTATATTAATACATTCATGTGGCAGTGAATATTCTAATTTTATTTGGAATACTCAAAATTCCAAATAAATCTTCCAGCCAAGTAAGAAGTATTCCAAATACTGAATGAGTATTCTGAATACTAGTATTCCGAAACACACAGTAGGGATATTCCAGTAGTAATGTGCTCTGTAAATACAAGATGCTCAGTATTCATTAAAAGCTCCCACTAAAATGACTTGGCACATGCATGACCTCTGACACACTCTTCGCAGGGTACCACTTAATGACCAGGAAGTGTCCTGAGCATGCTTAAAGTGTTGCTTATTCCAAATGCTGCAACTTGAGTTGTCAGCCCACACCTTCCTTCCCTCCAATTAAATAAATGTGCTACACTAGTACTTGGAATTAAATGGCCACAACCATGATTATTGTTATCATTTCATGGTTCCATGCCATTTTAATGTCACTTGTGCTGTTAGGAATCTCTCTACCATGGTTCTGCTAACCTCAACTGTGGTCACCCCATCTCAGGCCTGCCCCCCTATCCAAAGTATTTCAGGCATGCAACAGAGGACCTTTCCCCTAAGAAAGAGAGGGATACAACTGGCCAATAGTAGCATTGCTTTCCCATCAGGCAGAGCCTTCCTTCTCACTGACAAGCCTGGTTGTATATGCTGAAATCCATTCTGACTGCGAGTGAGTGTACCAGCCCCACCTCCCTATCAACCAATATGAATCTGTATGGACTGGGTGCAGGTTCCCAGTCCCCCTTCTGCTACAATCACCTTTTCCAGAGACTCCCAAGCCACCTCAACATTTACACTGACTGTGATGTTTAACCAGCTATGCCATGTTGCCTATTTAATCTTTTCCTCATGGAGAAAAAAACAGAGAAATTACTCCACCAGCTCTAATGTGGTCCTCCTTAGTGGGATGAGGAGTTCCCATACCCTGACCTAGTTTTGCCCAAAACACAGCTTTTATGAGAGTGGGAATGTGGGATTCTCTGATGAATTCATGAGGGGAAAGAGAGAGTTCAGAGTCTGGCAAGCCCTTCTAACCCTTCGCCCCCTCCTCTCCCGGGTTGGTCTGCCCCCCATCTAGTCAATGTTTTTTCCAGTCCCCTATCCCCTCCCACTAGTCTGCCCCTACCACTTTCCTTTAAGAGGTGACGGCACTCCAAGTGACAGGGGATTGGTTCTCATGCCTTGCTCGTTTACTGGAGGAGGAAGCTGTCTTCTAATACTTCTCCTGCTAGCAATTGTTTGCAAGATGACATTTGAAAAGCACATGCCTGTAGTTATGTGGGGGAAGAGCTCCTCCCCCACTTCCTACATAATGCAGCAGACTCTACCGCTCTGCTTAGAGTGAGTCACACATGCTGTGCTCGCTGGCGAGTGGCTACTGGTCCATGGCTGCTTCTTTGCTTCATTCTCCTCCCCCTGCTTGTTCCTTCTGTAGTTTGTGGTGTTTTCTTTCAGTGTTTGCCCCCCCTTCCCATTGCCTGTTGTTATTTTTCCCATTCCTGCTTTTGGGGCTTCTGCCAATGTGCCTTGTGCTTCCTGCTTCTCCTTCTCTTCCCCTGTGCTACCTCTCCATGGCTGCTCATTCTGCTGCAGCAATTCTGATGTTGGGCTATCCTTCTTACTGTTCCCTCCTCTGTTTCTCCTACCTGCAGCCATTGCTCCATGCTGCGTGCAGTTCATTGTATCTGGGAGCAGCCACTCCTGCGATCTTCTGGATTTTGTTGCCGGATGTTCTTTGCCACTTCTCTGGCATGCAACATCATATTTCTCAGGCACCTCCTCGCTTTTGGACCACACGGGTTGATTCTTTATGTAAACTGGCTGGACACCTGTGGATAATGACCTGTTGAAGCAGAATTTACAGCACTGTTCCACTAGCTGTAGCACGACTGCCTTGTGCAGTACCTACGTTGACTGTGGAGACTTCCCTCCTGACAATGCGATTCTACTGCCATGGGTTCTAAACCTATTCCTTAGCTCTGACTACTGCAGAACTCTATTCATTGTGCCCCTGTGTTACTGAATTGCCATTCTAGGCTTACCAGTGTCCTGACCTTTCCGAATACTGCAGACGCCCTTCTTGAACACATCTCAGTAACTTACTGTGGCATTACACTTACCCAGCTATTCTGGTGTGTTCCTGTGCCTCATTCCCTCCACCGCTAGATGGCCCATCTAGCCATGCTTAGATCCGTTTTTCTGCTTCTTCCAGATGGGGACAGCCTGTTCTCCATATTGCAAGGACCTCAGATGACACTTACTTCGCTCCATCTGGCAGGCTTCCTTCTCCCCTTACCTGCACCTGTTGTACCGTGGCCTGCACTCGGTCACTTGCCTGTGGAACACTTAGACCATTTGTCTGTTAGTTGTGCTGTGGTACCTTCATGTACCTTATACTGCCCTTCCAGTAGCCTCCTCTGGGCTTTGCTGACAGCTCTGGCCTAGCTGCCTTCCCTAGTGCACCTATTTTTTTTTCAGCCTGACGTCACCTCCATCTAGCCTGACTGCTAAGATGCTACTTCTTCTCCTTTTCAACTCTGCCTGGCAGCCCTACATCCAGATTCATTGGTTGCTCTGCTGTTCCTGCCTACATGCCTGTCCCTCTGGCCTCCGCTTGCGGCTTGCCTAATTCACCCCCTTGGCTTTGGCCTCTAAGATGTCTGCAGCATCAGGCTGCTCTCCATGGTGGCATTCCCTGGTCCTGTTCACCTTCATAGGGGCTGGCTTGACCATTCCCTATCCTTTCCAACTGGCCTAAGTGGGGTCCAGCCATTCTCGCTGGCCACATGAGGGCCTAGCCGACACCTGCCTTGCCCAGTATCGGGGCCAGGAGGTTCAATTATTCTACCCTACACCTGCCTCGCCCAGCATCAGGGCCTGGAGGTTTGATTATTTCTGCTGCACTCCTCACTTGCCCAGCTCAGGGCAGTCCTGTCCCTTGCCGGACTTACTTCACTGGATGAGTTGAAGGTTTTCTGGGCTTCTGGCCTTATGTCCATTTACTGCTAGCCCACTCCATACCAGGGGTTCCAGTGCTCCACCTTCTACATTCCCACCTGTATCCAGCTTCCTCGCCTCGCCTTGCCTTCCCATGCTGTCTGCTTCCATGACCTCATATACCATGGTACAACAGGTGCCTTGATATTTGAAAGGCACCCTATAAATAAAGATTATTAATAGTAGTAGTAGTAGTATTATATCAGAACTTGGACTTCTACTTCATAACTGACTGCACGTTCACCTGGATTCCAGATTACCTTCAATCGATTGTTTGCCCTGGACATTGACAGCTCGACCTGGGAATTGCTCCAGATATGCTACCATCTTGCTGTCCATTCATCATCAATACTGGATTCCATTGCTCTTCTCGACCTTCAGATCTTCCTCTCTGGGGGTTTGGACTAGCCGATATTATGTATATACTGTTTATTTAGGATTAATCTCTCTTAGTGTGCCCAGAAGGACTGGCAGGTCAGTAGCCATGGGTCCTCAGAGGTTTCTCCCTAAGGGGGTTTTTCCTCTCCTGTGTGCTACTGGCCACATTCTCCGGAGTTGGAGGAGGTAATTGTACCTGCAATCATTATTCTTTTGGTGCATCTCATCCTACTCAACTAAGCATCTTTCCTAAGGTGGGATACAGAGAAAGGTCAAAACATCAAGTCTTAACAAGGTACTCATCAGTCAAAGCACCGAAGCACTATGCATATACTATCCAGCTCATATGTACTACGATCACTAACTTGGTTATGTCTATGCTGAAGTGTCTAAGCACTAATCATTTCATACAACTTATACCTTGCAGGCATTGTCCCAACTACTGGTCTGGTCTATGTATCTAAGCACAACTTAAATCATTCAGCTCTACTGTACACAGCACAAGCACTGAGCTATGAACCACACATAATTGCTGTATATGTAAACTGAGAATACAAGTGGAATATAAATCACAGTGCCATATAAATGCAGTATAATTACTGGTCATTCTTTTTAATACACTGATTGCCATGTTATAATTATCCATTACATGCAGCCATGTATAACTGTGAGCAGTCAATCAACTACATGCATTTCGAGGCATTAAACAGCTGCCATGTTTAGTTTTTCATCAGTGCAAACAATATCTTCACTCACCACTGCTAAAAGAAAGCAATTTCTTTTCCACAACTTCATGAAAACATAATCAGGTACATATTTTCTGTGCAATTTTCAGTTTGTCCTAAAACAAAAAGCCACCATGTAAGTAAAACATTGTCACTAGTTAACCTACAGTAGGTGAACTTAGTGATGGATCTGAATTTGTATCAGAACTGTGTCATTCTTGTTTGCTGCATAAGATTGTTGTCCAGAAGTAGGGGCCAACAATAATAGTCAAAGTACCAATGGTACTGAGTGGCACCAAGGTGTGAATATTTCCTTCCTCTGTAACATAAGACACAGTCATGCTTCTTGTTGGTTGAGTTGACAAAATGCTCAGGCACACATCACATAACTATTCTGATGCTCCCAGTCATGACCGCCACTATGCCTGGAGCATGTCACTCTCCAAGGAGGGTCCAGAAGCACCGAGAATATACAGATGGGAGTCAGAAAGAGAGAAAGGTATCACTAGATGCCCAGGAAGCACTAAAAATGGACTGAGGAGGATGACACTGGTAGACTCCATGGAGCACATATGGACCAGTTTGTGGAGTGGGACAGGAGCAATGTCCAGTATGCATTAGTGTCCCTTTGACCCCTATGTAGAGGGGCAACTTTGTGTTTGAAGATACGAAAAGGTCATTTTACTCAGAGAGAAGGAAACTGCTCTTTCTTTTAAATTTACAGTCTTGCTTTTTCCCCCACCCTGTCCAAACAGTCCCAGGAAAAAAGTAAATAAATTACTACTGGTTGTTGAGGCAGTTTTAGCATTTACTGTAAGAGCTGAAATAGTTGAAGAAGAGTGGCATTAAATAAAACACATTTTCTCAAATTTCTTCCCTGCTGTGATCCCCCCCACACACACACTCTAAGATACCTCCCCATGCTCCAAGACCTGCCTGCTCTGAGGCACTCTCAAGTGGCAGATATAAAACAAAATCCTCGCACCATGCTAAAATCTTCATTTTTAAGATGTACAAGAAGTAGAAGCTAAAAACCTCCCCATACTCCAAGATCCTTCATTCTGACACCCCCTGAATCTTCTTATCTACCTAATTCAGTTGTTATCATTTTTTTTATGGTGAGGTGGCACAATGACAGTGCCTGGCTACTCCCAAAGAGGTCTCTCTCCTCCTGAGCCCCAATCCATGAATAGAGGCGGGGCAACATTAATCTAAATCCCAGCTAGTCAGCAGTTCCCACTCCCTGCCCCAAAGTGAGCAGATGCCATCTCATTATGCTGTTAGTTGGCAGCCTTATGCAGTGCACCTGGGGGTGGGTGGGAGATGTCTGCATCATTTGTTGATGCTAAACAGACTGATTGAAGTAGGGAGTAGGAGAAAACTGAATGGGTAGTTGGTGGCTATGGGACTGCCACAGTCTGGTGGAAGGAACAAAATTCTTTTAAGGTTTGTTGTACCTTTTTATCCAGAATATTGAATAACCAATTCCAGAATATCTGAACTCCGACTATAAATAATACCCTACTGAATATTCAAATCATGGAATTTGTTCATTCTTACCCAGCTGACTAACAAAATATCAAGTTCCCTCAATTTAAGTTTTATCTTTCCACTTTCTAAATGCTGTTGTCTGTTCAAGTAACACTACTCACTAACCCATCCTTGCTTTCCCATCCCCCCAGTGTTTAATATCCTTCCTACTATACCCTCACACCCAAACCCATTAAACCATTGAGTACAGTACTCATATGACAGAACTATTCCTCATTCTCCTCTTGCCTCCATTTGTATTACATGTACCTGCTATTAGGATATTAATGAATCTCCTCAACACCCCCTATATGCTTAAGTGTTCTCTAGCTTGACCTGTAGTTTTACCTCCCTGTACTGCACTGCAGCTGATTTACCCAGGATAGTACAGTTGAGAATCAACTCCCTGAGGTGCTACAGATATTAATTTTCACAGCTGGATAGACTGGAGCACAGGGGTTTACATGACCTGGCCATGGTCACCCTGTGAGAATAGTGGCTCTTATGGTGTTTTGAACCTATGATCCCTTTGTTCCCATGCTATGGCTTTAATCATGTATCCGTATTGCCTCCTGAACTTACATCTAGAGGTTAAGGACTTTGAACTCTACTTGCTCCAAGGGACCCCCATGAAAACTATATCCCACTATGTATGACATTGATTTAAAATAAATAAGTCAACACCCCTCAAACGAAGCCAATTGTCTGCTTCTGGCACTAAAATTGGGATATTTTCACAGAGCCCTAATGTATGTGTTTCATTGAATAAATATGATATAGTGCTGGATCCACTGAAAGACAAACCAAATAGTTTACTCTTTAATTATAATGATTTTGGAGACTTGGAACAGTGCCCTAGAAAGCCAGGAGGAATGTCAAATAACTGGCTAAAAAACGAGACTCCCTCAAAACAAGAAGTCTTTGAAGGTATGTTGTGTGTCATCCAGATTACTGAGCACAGGCAAAATTTCCATCCCTGGCCCCCCTCACTGCCACCCTCATGCGTAATAGTTGATTGCCAGGCTCCACCATAGTTGGGGTATGTACCATTGGGTGAGGGAATGGATGGTGGTCTGGGCCAGGAATGTCATGGATCCCTGATGGAAAGCTGCCTAGTGACAGGACAGAGGGAGGATGGTGAGGTGAGTGGCCCCCAGTGGTGCAAAAAACAGAATATAATTCTCAGGCCCATTAAGCACTATGTGTTGCATTATACATGATGCAGGCTTTCTCAATGGTGGGGATACTCCAAGGGGTGGGAATAATGCACCAAAGGTGCGTATCCAACCCGCATAGTTCTGTAGCCCCGGAGAGGTTCAGGGTATGCGGTATGCACTACTGCATGCACCCAGGAGGCACCTGTCTGTCACCTCACAGCACACAGGACCATGCAAGGTGGCCAGTGGCAGAGTAGCTGATCTGGGTGGGCATCAAATTGGATGCCCATTCTGGATCCCAGAGTGGATCCCATATGTGAGCAGATGTGGGTCCAGATGCATGAACAGCCCTCGCAAGCACCCAGACCCATGCTGCCATGCACCAGTGAGGGGAAAACACATTTGCCCGTGACCAAGCCCACCTGACGCACAGATGTCCCCCACCCCCACTGGAGTACTGACCCATGGCAGGATGATCCCTTAACAGTCGATCACCCCAACCCCATATCATCCACAGAACCACTGCAAACACATGCCTGCCCAACCCTGGTAGTGCCACACACACTTCCACCCCCCACCCAGACTATGGAAGCCCTGACTCCATGTAGTGCAACCCTTCCCCCACACACACACTGGGGTGCCCCTGGAAACACCAGTCTGCTCCTGACCCTGACACCCCAGCAGGAACAGTGGTGGCCAGTGTCCCCCACCCCTCCATGTCACCAGCAACCCCCAACCCTAACCCCCATACCTGCCTGTCAGTGCCGCTGCTCATGATGGCCAGTGGCACAGACTTCCTCACATCTCCTTTGCCACTGGCCATCCCAGTGATGCCGGTATTGTGACATGCAGTGGATGGTCAAGGGTGTGTGCAGCAGCTATGACTGCTTCAGGAACATGTAGCAGTGTGTAGCCTGCACCCCCCTTCACCTGGCACTCCGCACTTTCATGACTATCTCAGAGTGTGGTCACACCCCCTGCCCTGGCCCATGAACTGCCCCCACGTGGAGATCAATGACAGGCTGGGGGATCCAGTGTGTAAGTGCCCCACATCACTTTGGTGAATTGGGGACAGATGGAGAGGTGGCTGCAGAGTATCTACACGCCCCTGGTATGCAGTGCATAGCCACTCCGCACCATGTAGAATAGGGCCCAATATGTGTAGGCAGCCTAGATTTCCTGTTTAGTGAAGAGTGAGGTAAAACAGGGACATGTGTAAATTAATTTTAATTAATAGTTAATATCGAGCTACTTACCTTCACCTTCCAAACAACTTAATCTAGTTTAAGGTCAGTTTGCATTCATCTGTATCCCCTTCCCCCGGGTCGTGCCTGAAAATAGACAGGATTTGTCTAGTGCACTTACTCGGTCAACAAAAGCTAAATAATAAAAAAAAAAAATAACACTTTCACTGCTTCACGATTTGTAGCACCTAAATCTTTCTGAAACAGCTGCCAATTAATTTTACCTTTTCTACTGATTTTCAGACTTCATTTTCTTACAGTAAAGGGATGACAAATGCACTGACAGCCTATGACATCTAACATTATTTCAATACACATACAACCCACCCACATGCACACTCGCTCCACTCCAAAATGACATGGTTAGCAAGAAAGTTTTTTTTAACTACCTTGCACTTGCACACACAAAAAAATGCTGCCTCCCCTGTGTGCTCCTTAAGTGTTGGAAATGACAGACACCTCTGTTTTTGACTGCTTGCTTGCCCCTCCCAATAGTGACACTCTCAACAAAAAATGGTTGCACTTTTCAGAAACACCCTCTTTCCTTGTTCTTGCACAAAACCTTCACCCCTTAAATGCCAAGACAAAGAGACACATGTTCCACACAACCCCCTCTATAGCATACAAGTGAGAAACCAGAATATCAGTTTTCAACAGACGTACAAGGTACAGTATATTATCAAATATATTATTACAGATAATACATTCTCAAATAATTTCAGTGTGACATTTGAACAATCTTATGTTTAATTTTAGATTCCACCCATTATCAATCTCTGGGCTTTGTAGTTGTGTGCATGGCATACACATATTGAAAAAACAACTCTGTCTGCAAACTGTTTTACTGTCACACAACTGTTTTGAGTCAGGCAATATCCCTTGTTGGAGAACATTAATGCTAAATTGTCTTATTTGATAAGGTGCCCTTTTTTGTTAGAACAACTGTTAAAGAATAAGTACAGAACACACAGGGTCGACATTAACACAAGTAGTAATAAATGGACATGTTTCCTGAAACTAATCAACAGAAACTAACTTCTGGAGTGGACATCAAACTTGTAAACCAGGCACACATAGAGAAAAAATGCATTGGCTGCTAAAATAAATTCAATACTTTATTAAGTGCAAAAATCATGCTACACAACCCATCATTAATGCCACAGGCCAGGGAAAAACAAACACCCAGCGTTTCATGTCATTCAAGGGCTTTGTCAAGCTGCTGACCCCTGGTGGATGCTGGCTTAAATATTCAACAGATAAAGTGACAATGTACATTTAACATTTCTCACATACATATGTTTCACATGTATCAATTCATTCACCAAGAGAATTGAGTCGAGGACTCTAGTATTGACTAATGACTTTCTTGTATTCAGAATGTGTAATTTAGGGACCTGCACCTCTGCCAAGGCTTCAAACAAGTGTCTCTCTTTTTAAAATGACAGTCATAAGTAGAAAACACTCATTAACTGCACACTTGCTTGTATGGTGCAAAAATACTTCCTTTATTTCATGCAAGCAGCAAAATTTTATCCACAGAGATTAAGTGAAGCACACAAACTCATTCCCTACCCCACAAGCAGCTTCCTTTTTGCGTCCTACGTCACTTGACATGTTTTGCTCAATAGAAGCTTTATCAAAGGTGTGTGGCATTTAATGTGCCAAGCACTTAAATACAAAATCTTGTGCAGTCGAGTTGCAAATTTAAAGTTTGTTATTGATTTTTTTCGAGCACAAGCCAGAGATCTATTTTATCATTATCTAAAAGTCACATCTAGAGACTGCTCAACAGATATATATTGCTAAAATGTATAAGTTAGTCTTAAAAGAAGTTCTAAACAGGACAACTACATACATGAACATTACTATTTGATCATGGAGCCAAGTTTGACTTCCACCAAACAGTAGTAGAGATCAGCAGCAACAACAATTTAAACCAGTCACTGTTGGGTGTCTATATTTAATGAGATTGATGCTGTTTATTTACCCACAGATATATATGAAAGATGCAAATACAATTTCTTCAAAAACAAATGTACAGTAAGTATTATTGCTACATCTAAGCTGTGTGGCTGAATCTTATATTGTGATCCAAAAAACAAAATATCCCAAAGGTACTCACACTAATCATAATAGCACAGCTTATGGGCTAAGATCCCGCTATTCAGGATTATATACATCGACATATAAGTTCCAAGAATGTACACAGTGCTGCAGTCTATGTAAAGATCTGTACAGAAATGTTCACACAACACCTTACTATGGTAGTTCCGGTTGTGGCTTCTAATCCTGTAACTTGTAACTGCATACATGCAGGCAATAACTATAGCACTTTACTAAAGTCCCACAAATAAAACATCATATTGTTAAATACTAAGATACAGGCAAAGCAAATGTACAAAAGTTCCTCAGATGCTATGCAAAATTTACAGATGGATTCAATTGCAGAATGAGAAATAGTACATTACCATCACCATGTCTTAAGGAAATGTCAATGGTATTAGTAGTTCCATGTTGTCCAGACTCATGTGGTGTTATGGTTACTGTCCCAATCTGACTTGTCCTACCATTCCTAAGATTCAGAACCCTTGTCTACTCCCACCCCCACCACCACAGCAACCCAAAGCTCAACAACAACCTCAGTATAGTTTCTATAAAAGAGAGACAACTGCCAAGCAGCAAGTAGTTTAGAATTATTATTACATTTTAGGAGACCCTGTGGCTGCATCGTATGTTGTGGTTTAAAAGACAAAATGCCCCAATGATACATACGCTATTCATAATAGTGCAACTTGGGGGTTCAGATCACCCTATTCAGGACTATATACATAGATGCATTAGTTCCAAGAATATACACAATGCTGCAGTCTATGTGAAGGTCTAATCAAATATCTCTGATAAAAATCTGTATAGAAAAGCCCACACAGCTGCTTAGTACGGTAGTTTGGATTGTAGGTTTTAATTCCATTGCTTGAAATTACATACACACAGACAATAGTTATAGCACTTAACTGAAGATCCCACCAGTGAAACATCACACTGTCAAATACTATGATGCAGGCAAAGAAAACATACAGAAGTCCCTCAAACGCTATGCAAAATCCATAAATGGATCTTGCGGCAGAAGGAGGGAAAGATAGTTGACATCGCCACATCATCAGCAGTGTTCTCCAGCAGGCAAGCAGGGGAAGTAAGTGCCTCTTACCAGCTGCACTGGTGTTTTTAGAGGGAAAGGGGGCTGTAAATCAACACTGCTTGTGCTCTCCTGTGGGCAGGAAGTGGTATTTATTTATTTATTTGATATCGGTTTACAACCTTTTAGACAGAGGCTCTTTTCCAAAGGTAGCTCCTCACATGTAAGACAGAAAGTAATACAGACAGGGTATAACAACAGTTACATAGAGCATGTGCTACAGACATTTGTCACATACATTATTTACAGTATTTACAGTAAGTACAGCCTTTATTTACAACATTTGGATGATTAGAATTACATCATCACAGCAGAGAGACATTATTAGCTTGAGAAAGCATCTAAACAATCAGTCCTATTCATGGGTTTGGTAATTCTTGACATTGGTTGCAATCCGTAATGGACTTTGTCAGAGAATTAGAATCAGAGAGGGTGAGAGAGTAAATGTTAGTTGCAGTTACAGGAGCGGATATTGAAGAGGTGGTTGCGAAGAGTGGTTTTGAAGTGGGTGATCTTGGGTGCACTAGTGATGGTGTTTGGGAGTGCATTAAACCATGTGGGGGCCCTGGAGTGGAAAGATCTCTGGGCAAGGGAGGTTTTTACCCTGGACACAACAAGGGGTGCTTTCTCTGAGTTGCGGGTGGAGATAGTGGGGGTGGCTGGATGAAGAGAGGCGGAGACCCTGGGGACAGAATCCAAGCAGTATTTTCTTGGACAGTATGCAGGTCTGGTAGCAGAGCCTTTTGTCAAGGTTGAGAAGATTGGCAGAGGTATAGAGGGGGAGCAGATGTGAGTGAGCTTCGGTGCGCCATTTAGGAGCCTGCAGGCCTTGTTTAGGGAGACCTGGATTTTCTGGAGTGCAGAGTTTTTTGCTGCCCCATATACAGGGAGCCCATAGTCCACTAGGGACAGTATTGATGAGGTGAAGGCCAGCCTAAGGGCATGGGGGGGAAGGCAGTCCTTGTGTCGGTAAAGGAGTCCAATCCAGGTGTTTGTTGCAGCAGCAAGGGTGTTTATGTGGTCATGGAAAGTAAGGGCTGAACTGAGGGTAAATCCAAGATATTTGTAGTTGGATACCTGTTCAAGGGGGTACTGGGTGCTGGGGAGGATGCACAGAGGTGCACTTTTTGCTTTGTTTTGGCAGTGAGAGAAAATCATTGATTTAGTCTTTTTTAGGTTTATGACCAGTCTATGGTCCTTAAACCATGTTTCAGCATGGGAGAAGGCATGTTGGAGGAAGTCCTGAAGGGGCGTAGGTTTATGATGCCAAGCAAAGAGCATCGATCATCTGCATATAGTAAGATTTTTGTGGAGCAGGCCTTTGGCAAGGAGTTTAGGCGGAGGGAGAAAAGAAGAGGCCCCAGGATAGAACCCTGGGGCATCCTGGAGCAGCAGGTAGTGTGTCAGAAAGGGTTCCATTAATTTTGACGCATTAGGACCGGGCAGAAAGGTAACTGGAACACCAGGCTAGGAGGCCTGTGGAGAAACAAAGTTGCTGGAGAGAGTCGAGAATGAGAGGGTGGTAGACTGTGTTGAAGGCCTTGGATAGGTCTATGGACACAGCTCCTGCAATGCTACCAGCATCTAAGGAGGAGTGCAGGAAGTTGGTGAATTCTAGGATGGCTGTGGTGGTGCTGTAGGCTAAATGGAAGCCACGCTGCTCTGGGCATAGACTGTCATATGTGGCTAAGTATTCCATAAGTTGGGTGGCAACCGCTTTTTCTAATGCTTTGGTGGGGGGGGGGAGAATGGAGATGAGCCAACAGTTATTTGGGGAGGCTTTGTCACCACTTTTATGGATGGGGGTAATGACAGCAGTTTTCCAGGCACTAGGGAACTGTCCTAGGCATAGGAATTTGTTGAGCAGGTCCGTTAGAGGGACTAGGACCTTGTCGAGGACAAATCGAAAGGAGCCTGGCATCTAGGGGGTCATTTATAGGGTTATTGCTCCTTAGCGCTTTTGTAGGTAAGGATGAGCTTCGTGGGTGGATATTTTGCACAGCAGGAAGCAGGGATGCTGTAGGGTTGGGGGCTGGGATTGGGGCACAGGGTCAAAGAAACAACTAGGGAGAACAGTACTGAGATCCAATAAGGTGGTGTTTAGACAGTTTGCTATGGTGAGTGTGTCTGTGGAGGTAATGCCATTTATGGTGAGCTGGGAGGGAGGTGGGGAGCATGGTTTCCCATTAAGTTCTTTGATATTACTCCAGAAGGTTTTCGCAGTCCCCCACGTGGTTGTGAGCGTGGTTTGGTAGTGGTCTGCTTTGGCCTTACAGATGGCTCGAGTGCACCTATTGTGAGCAGCATTATAGGACTGTCTGTCTGCAATCCTGCCAGATTCTGTGGCTTTGTGCCAGAGATTATACCTGTCTCCCAACATTTGGAGCAGGGAGGGGGTTATCCAAGGAGCATGTTGCCATTTGGTGCAGAGTTTGGTGAATGGCGCATAGAGGTCACAGGCCTTGGTGAAGGCCTGTGTAAACAGGTTGAGAGCAATTTCGATGCTGGGGGCTATATTAATGGGGAATCAATCTATTTGGCTGAGGAGCTGTTTAAGTTTTATTAACCCTCCCAGGTGGAGACACCTTCGGAAGGTTGTTTGGGTTATGGGTTTGGGTGTGGAAGAGGTCCATTGTGATAGGATGGGCGGATGGTCACTTAGAGAGTCTGGAAGTACTTTTGTATCCAAGATTTTGTTGGGGTGGTTAGAAATAATGATTTCTAGGAGGGTGTGGGTACCAGTAGATGGGTGAAGTCTAGTGGGTTGGGTAACTACTTGGACCATGTCAAGGACTGAGAACGAGTCCTTTGTTGATGTGGCTGAGAGGCTAAGCCAATTGATATTGAGGTCCCCTACTAGTGTCTGCTCTGCATTGTATGGTAGGATAGAGAGGTATTCGGTGAGGGATGAGATGGCAGGTTTTTGGTTCTTAGGGGGTATGTAGGCGACTATGAGGTATAGTGGGCCCCTGGAGGGGTCGGGGGTGATTTTTAGGGTGAGGGCTTGTGCTCCTTTTGTGAGTTTTGGGGGTGGAAGCATGTGACCAATAATGTTATTATTGATGTAGCATGCACAGCCGCCCCCACGCTTTCCTGCCCTGTCTTTCTGATATAGGGTGTATCCGGGGAGTGAGACAAAGGCATCGGGAGTAGATTTGGAGAGCCAGGTCTCCACTAGGGCAATGATGTCAGGTTGGTGAAGGGTGGCCCAGCATTGAAGCACTGCATATTTATTTGGCAGGCTGCGTATATTTAGGGAGGCAAAGCGGAAGGCAGAAGGTCTGATAGGTGTAGTGGTGGGGGTAGGGTCTGGATAAGGGTGGATATTACTGGAGAGAAGCAGTAGGATGACTAAGGCTCTAACCATAGGGTGGCAGGTTGTTATATTTTTGGGAGTACGTTTGGGGGGGCGGATGTAGTGGAGCAGGGGATGGGTAGGGCTTGGAGCGATGGGCGGATGCAGAAGGGGTGGAGCCGGGGGGACCTGTGTGGGTGCTGGGGTGGGGCTGCCAGTGGGAGGTGGATATAGGGGTCCAGTGTGTGATGGCAAGGTAGGGGGAGAATGGCCAATTCTAGAGAGATGCAAAGAAGCAGTCCACCCAGGGCATTGGGTGAGGTCTGGCTGGTGGGAGGTGAACCCCAGGTTGGTTATGAGGATGAGGCACATAAGGTGGAAGTGGACAGACATTGTGCCTATATAGCCCTTGGTGGTAGAACAAAGATGTTGTGGGGGAGCCAGAAAAGCTGTAAGAGCTTTGAGATACGCCACAATACAGTAGCTTGACTTGTACGCTCAGTGGCAGTGCTGCTGACTATGGTGGCAAAGGTAAAGGGTTTGAGACCTGCAGTGGAACAGAGGATAGATTTTTTTTTTTTAGTTTTATTTTAGGCAGACTATAAAGATATAAATTAACCTGCCTGGGAGTGGGACCCAGGGTGGTAGCCTGGGTAAAACACTGGCTGGACAACAGGACACAGAAGGTAATTGTAAATGGAGTCCATTCTGAAGAAAGGGGGGTTACTAGTGGGGTACCGCAGTGTTCAGTATTGGGTCCAGTCCTTTTTAATGTCTTCATCAGTGACATTGCAGAGGGACTGGAAGTAAAAGTATGCCTTTTTGCAGATGACACAAAAATCTGCAACAGGGTTGATACACAAGGAGGCGTGGAAAGGATGAAAAGGGACTTGGCAAGGTTGGAGGAATGGTCAGAAGTATGGCAGCTAGGATTCAATGCAAAGAAGTGCAAAATAATGCACCTGGGAAACAAGAACCCAGGGAAGAATACACAATGGGTGGGGAGGTAGACAACAATAAAAAGGAAAGGGACCTGGGGTAATCATATCAGATGACCTTAAGGTTAGCAAGCAATGTGAGAAGGCAGTAGGGAGGGCTGGGGGTATACTGGGATGTATAGGGAGAGGCATCAGCAGCAGAAAACAGAAGTTGTTATCCTCTGTACAGACAGTTGTGAGACCCCATCTGAGTACTGTGTCCAGTTCTGGAGACCCCATCTCCGCAAGGACATAGACAGGATAGAGGCAGTCCAGAGGAGGGCAACTAAAATGGTGCAGGGTCTGCTAGAGAAGCCGTATGAGGAGAGACTAAAGGAGCTTAATATGTATACCCTTGAGGAAAGAAGGGAGAGGGGGGACATGATAGAAACTTTTAAGTACCTCAGTGGAATCAACAAAGTCCAAGAGGGTAGCATTTTTCAGAAAAAGAGACTTGCAAGAACAAGGGGACACAATTTAAAGAAGAAGGAGGGCGGTTCAGGGGCAATGTGAGGAAGTATTATTTCACAGAGAGGGTAGTGGATGCATGGAACAGCCTTCCTGAGGAGGTTGTGGGGTCTAAAACTGTGGGAGAATTCAAGAATGCATGGGACAGACATAAGGCAATTCTTGTGGGGGGTAGGAAGAAATAGGCTGTTGGTTAACTAGGATCTGCGGCCTATCCTGTAGGTAGGGAAATGGGCAGACTAGATGGGCCTAGCGGTCCTTATCTGCCGTCAAAGTCTATGTTTCTATGTTTCTATGTTTCTATAGTGGCTTTGAGAGCTTTTGAAACTAAGTATGAGTTAGCCTGCTTTGGTTGTCTCAGAGGTAGTGCTGAGGATACTGGTGGGCGGGGTACAGGGTTTGTAACCTGCAGTGGATGCTGGAAATGGGGGGTTGGCAGTAAACTGGCACTAGCATTGTTCTTTTGCTAGTAAATGAATGGAACAGAGTCTGCTTGCATATGGCATGCAAAAGTTTGTTTTTCTGCTTGTATGTTGCATGTTGTAAGCTCTGTTTTGAGAGGTGAGGGGACAGCATGGATTTTTACATTTCTGCTTAGAATGGCGGTAGGATGGCTGAAAGTGTTATATAATACACTGCCTGCAAGGAAGTCTCAGTGAGGTGGTGGCAGGATAGAATTGTAATCAGTGCAGCCGGGTGGGGGTGGCAGTGGAAGATGTGTTTTGTGTAATTTGATACCAGTGTCATGTAAATCTTCTCAGCCAGAAGCAGGCCATGGGGAGGGGGGAGATCGCCATCTGATTGCCTTTCTATGACATAGTCTGTGTCCTACTAGCATTTAAGCAGTGAAAGCAGACCACAGCTTGCTTGATGAATTATCCTGCCCTGACGTAAACTAATGGAGGCAGTATACAGCAGTGGTTTAAGGCTCTGAGCTACAAATCTGGAGACCTGGGTGTGAATCCCACAGCCCCCACTTGCATACTATGTGACCCTGAGCCAGTCATTTAACTTTCTTGTGCTCCCAGGTCGCACCTATAAACAAGCTTTCAGCTTAGTCTGTCTCTCCTGGTAAAACAAATGTGTATATATATATATATATACTCAAATCAAATTAAACTGATCAGAAAAGTTGAGGGGGTCACTTACAAAAAAATCATGGCTAGGAACTCATAGTCAGAGAAAGAAAACCAGAGTATTATACTCTTGTTTCCATTCTCTGACTCTCAGTTCCATACTTATAGACACTGTACTGTAAATACTATCCCGAGACGAAGACAGTGGCAGTGAGTCCACAAACAGGCAATGATGGCAGTCGGACATTTGAATAGTAGCAGTTTGCATTGCAATAAACGTAAAGGGTACCTAACTAAGCAGTTTTTAAAACTGCAAACTCTAACATCTGGCTTCATAGTGAGGTAAAGTAAAGGCTGTTGTTTGCATTTATGCTAAAACTGCATTTATGTAAATAACATCAATGTAGTTTCATCGCTTTTGAAAAAATGTAAACATCTGCCTTTCAGTTTCAAAAAATAACCTTGCTTATTCCCTAAAGTGTGTGCCAAGTATGTTAAGTGATGATATACTGTAATTGGAAATAGAGGCAGAGACCCACATGTCTCCCTGTTGTGCTAACTAGTTCTTATTCCCCCCCCCTTTGTTTTGAATTGTTTCACCAGAATGATCAACACCGTGGGTGGGATATTCAGAATGCACCAGGCAGGGGCGCAAGCCTTGGAGCAGCACAACTGAGATGCGCCAGGGAGTGTGCTGGGTGATATTCAATGGTGCTGTGCCATGGCTCAGCACGGTTGAATATGGCAATGTGGCCACCCGCATTGCGCATGGTGCAGTGGCACTACGCCAGTGCAAGTGGCAAGAGAGAAGCAGGGGGAAGCGCAAGTGCAAGTGTGGTTGCGCTAGGTGCAGGAACCGTGACATTCAGTGGTGGATATGCAAATGGATATGCAAATGGGGACATAATGCATGGAAGGCGCAACTGGGGCCATTAGCATGTCATTATGGTCCCATTTGCATGCAGGTGTGCCAATCCCCAGCAACTTGCACCTAACGCCCTGCCAGGCTGCAGCCGTCAGGGACCACACCCCCTGCACATCGCGGCAAAGTGCCCCAATGCCCGATCGTGGGCATAAGTATAATAAAGAACAGTGCAACTATCCCTGGTGGTCCAGTGGACCGCTTCCAGTCTGATCACGGGCATAAGTATTATAAGAAAACAGTTTCATTATCCTTGGTGGTCCAGTGGACCACTTGCAGCCCAATCACATGCATAAGTATTATAAGAAAATAGTTTCATTATCCCTGGTGGTCCAGTGGACCACTTCCAGCCCGATTGCGGGCATAAGTATTATAAGAAAACAGTTTAAATTATCCCTGGTGGTCCAGCGGTACTCCCTTCCCCACCCACCCACTCAGACCCACCACCCCGCACCCCCCATTCAGCGGCGGGCAGCAGCTCCCCACACGCAAGCTGCCCAGGTGCCTGCCGACTGGCTGCGTACATTACAGCTGTACACACTGGTCCACAGCATGGGCCAATGGGCATGCAGACCGTACTGTACTACACGGTCCAGATATGTGAATGGATCCATTCACATCTCGGGACTGTGTAATGTCAGGATATGTCAGCATCGGTGGCCCATGCTTGAATAATAGGTGTATAGCCATATTATGCGCAGTCAGTCAGCGAGCAGCTGGGCAGGCTGCGGTGATGCTACCACCGCGTGACCCGAGGAAGTGGGGTGGTGGTGTAGTGGTGAGTTGGAATTGGGGTACCACTGGACCCGGGGAATGTTAAACTGTTTTCTTCATGACTACTTATGCCAGCGATCAGTTGGAAGTAGTCCACTGGACCACCAGGGATAATTAAACTATTTTTATTATACTTATACCCGTGATCGGCTGGAAGTGGTCCACTGGACCCACCAGAGATATGTTCTCTATTACAATGCCTGCGATTAGGCGTGGGCGCGATGCCGACAGACCCCGGCTCCGGTGATCAGGTGGCCACCACGGCTGGCGGCTGCAGTTGTGCCCTGCACACGGGCAGCTCACCTGTGGGTGGCCAGTCCTGCTCCTTTATTTCTTGGCTCAATTTTGAGCACCAGTGTGTGACGCAAGTAGGGGTTGCACCAGCATATGCTCAGCACATCCCAGGCTGAATATCCGAATGTGCAGTGGCATGGGCGCCCCGCGCCGCGCCCGCCTGCGCTGAGCAGTACAACATCCCACTTCTGAATATCACACCAGGGCGCATCAGTGGGTTTCACCTGGCACAACACGGTTGCGCCATGCGCAACCCCTTTGAATATCCTGCCTCATGTGTTAGCACGTGGATTATTTTTATCAGTACACATGTTAGGCTATTGTTTTGTTCATTTTGTTTACTTTGACTGCAAATGTTTAATTCCTGATGATCTAGTAGTTATGTGATGCCCTGAAATTTGTAGCGAAGTACTGATCTGGTCCAATTCCAAAGCTCATGCTTTCTTGGTAATCCACAAATAAGCTCCTGCTTAGACTTTTTCCACGTGAACCCCCTGCACCTAGCCTGCCTTTTGTTGAACACCCCACCATCCATACCCTGTCCTTAGTACTTTGTGGGGCTGCATTTGAGCTTGCGGTCTCATGAAGAGAATTATCACACCTCAGATTGTAATCTTATACCTCAGAGAGTTGTACACACCTGTACCGATATGCTTCACAGCTGGCACTGTTAAAAAATGCCTCCCAAATCACTCTCTAGTCCACATTCTCAGTGTTTGACTTCTGCTCCTACAGTAAACATTGAGTGGATCACCACCATTCTGAACAGTGAAGGCAGTATGTACAGTCCCCCTGTTGTGTGTTTTCCCCCACCTCATTAACCAACAACTAGGTCCTCCTGGAGGGCCAAGCAATAAGCATCAGGACACACCAGAAAAACTGCTGTTCCTACCCTCATAAGGGCTGCACGTACTATGGATAACAATATTTTTAGCAGGAGAAGTATACTAATGCCTTAAGCGAATCCACACGACTTCTGGTGTCGATCTACTCCTTTGTCTGTGATCTGCAGAACCCCATAGGACAGTTCCCAGAAATTTTTTTCCAGTACTTTTCTGTGCCCTACTCCACAATGTGAGTTGACTGGCTACCACCCTTCCAAATCTTGAATGAGCTATACACAGTTCCCTTGATACTGACCTAACAAATGTCAACCCACCAGAGGGTAATCTCCCTACATTGAATTCAATTAACAATTCAGGTGCAACCCTGCCACTCTGAGTATTTGTTGTCACTGGCTGCTCTCATCCACAGTCAGGTAGTGATCATATTGCTGGCAGCCCCACATGTCAGATCTCACAATGAGCTGGCTGTACCCTGCTTGAATGGCCTTTTCAG
Organism: Neoceratodus forsteri; assembly: GCA_016271365.2. Taxonomy (NCBI): domain Eukaryota; kingdom Metazoa; phylum Chordata; order Ceratodontiformes; family Ceratodontidae; genus Neoceratodus; species Neoceratodus forsteri. Next base: position 875,348,018 of record CM028131.1, on the reverse strand, counting down.
TCCCTCTCTGGAATTCATTCTTCTCACCTGCTCCGCAAACCAAAAACTAGTGAGATCACAACCCTTCTGCATCATGAATGCAGTTAGTACAGTCTCCCATTATATTTTTACATATTAATAATAAACATGATCTTCTGGTAAGCCAGACTGATAGCAACAGGGCACAAGGGGAAAATAGGCTTTCCTACCCATATAAAGTGTAAGCTACCTATGATTAGGCACTATTAAATGATGACACCCGTCATTTAATAGTGCCCAATCAAGGGTAGCCTAGATCTTTTATGGTTGGGACAGTCCAACATTCCCCTTGTGCCCTGCTGCTATCACCCTGACTTACTGGAAAGATTTGTTTATTTTTGATATGTCAAAACACCTGGGAACTGTGCTACCTGCATTAATGATGCAGAAGGGTGATGAGCTCATCAGTTTTGGTGTGGGGAGAAGGAGTGAAGAATGAATACCAGAGGGGGACTGAGAAGGCCTCTCCTGCAAGGTACTGCTCTGTTCAGGGATAGGGGAAAAAAGAAGGGGGAGAAATATGAGCAGATCATTGTGAGATATAAGATGTGGGTCTGCCAGCACCATGATCACTACCGGACCCCATTGTCCTGGTCAACATTCTCCTTCCCATAAAATCAGTTCATGCAATTGTCCAAGGCTGTGTGTGGGTATTAATGTGTGAATTGGCTGCCACTACACGTTCAGTCACTTCACTACCAGTCTAGCATTGCTTGTACAGCACTTTGAGATACAGTGTGTACGAAAAGCACTATATAAATGCCAATTCTTCTTTCTATTATTATTTCCTATGGAAAAAGAAGACGAGACAAGCATATTTTTGATTTCTGAGAAAGTATGAACTCTGGCATTAGACTACACAAACTTTGCTACAAACAAGTGACTGATCTAGGGGGTGGTGAAGGGTGCGGCTGCACCCCCCTCCCATTGTACTTGTTTACTGCTGCTGCATTTCACTTTGTTGAAGAAGTCTGATTTATTTATTGTACAAATGTTTACATTCAGATCTATAGATTACATTTGTAGGTTCTGTCAAAACGTTCTCAAAAAGAATAATAGCAGACAATATAAAGGTTTAATAAAATATTAAAAAGTGCATATCAAGTATGCACACCACCCCAGCACCCCCATGGTAACATCTTGGATCTGCCACAACCTCTAAACCACCAGGTTATTTAAGATTTGTACTGAACTGTGGTTTGCCAAAGAGAAAGTCAGTTGGATTAAAACACAACTTCAGCATGTTAAAGTAAACAAAATGAACAGAACCATAACCTAACATGTATATTGATCAAAATAATGCATATGATTTTGACCACTTTGGTGAAACAATTCTAAACAAAGGAAAAAATAACTAGTTAGCACTATAGAAAGCCATATAGTTCTCTGACTCTGGCTCCAATTATGTCATCACTTAACACATTTGGCAGCCATTTTAGGAAGCAGGTAAGGCAGTTTTTATGAAATTGGAAGACTGATTTTACATTTTTCAAATGCTTTGGAACCACATTTAGGTAAATTGTATAAATGCAGTTTTAGTATTAATGTATATAGCAACTTTTCTTTTAGTCCCGTATGAAGTCAGATTTTTGAATAGTTTGCTGTCAAAATGTTGTTTAGGTATCCTTTAATGCAAAAGTGTGGTCCAGTGCCTGCACTGCGTAGACCCTGGTGAAATAATAAACTCTAATGTTCTTATACAATACCAAAATGACTTGTACAATAGTACCACGTCCCTCTCTCCCGCTCACTCACTCAGTTCCGTACCTTGAGACTGCACTGTAAAGACACTCGAGATGAGGAAGTACCTGTATTAAAGGTGGTGGTACCGGGCTGCTATAATCTCCAACCATCAGCACCTGTTTTTTCTATTCAGTGTGGATTTGTTTCTGGTGTTTGATGCTGAAGTCCCTATCAGTGAGCATGAGTGATGTGCCATACATCAGCGTAGATCACTCAAACAAAATGATGCATGAGCAAATCACTCACACAAAAGGTCTCCTTAAACTTTCCTAAAATGCAGAAAGGATATGAATGACCACAATAGGTGCTTACAAGCTATGCTTCTTGGAGTCTAAAAAATAAAACATGAATGAGTTTTGTGTAACTATAATTTTATTCGCCCTCTGGGTGTCATGCCTTTTTAAACCACTTAAACTTTGCAACCTTGGTTTAAGAGGCATTACACACCTTGGGTGTATAGAACCCATCTGTTCAAGTGTAGTATTATGCTCTATGTTCAAAATATTTATTTGGAATAATTAGTATTTGGAAATTGCAGTATTCCAAACACTAAGGACATGTAACTGCACTGTATAAGATTTTTTTTAAACTGCCATCACCAGAAGACGGGCTTTTTATTGGCCTGAAAGAAATTTATTGCTAGCACAGCAGAAATGTTCACTCGATTGCTATTCTTACCTCTAACAACTAGATCCGCTGATGCTGAGGCATGATCAACGATTGTCTGTGCAGTGCAAGTATACCTGCCTGCATGCTTCAGCTGTGCATTCTTTATAATTATTTCACCACCAGCTCCATTCTTTGAAAAGAAAACAGAAATTCAGGTTATTGAGATTGTGTATAAAACTAAACATTTCCAACATTTTAGAATAATTGTAGAATTGATTAGACTCAATAATTTAAAACTCTTCAAAATGAATACATGATATTTTTTCTGTGCGCTTTGGGGTGTTTTGACTCTGTACTCTGATGCCACAAATATCAGGAGTAGGCATGATTGTTTTCTTGCTGCTACATTACTGTGGCAAAGTAGTAAGGAGCATAGAGACCCTATATTCAAAGGTCTGAGTCAGCAAAATGCAAAGTCCCCCATTGTGAGCATAAATTAGTGTAAGGCCCAAAATGTTCTACAATCAAAAATGTCTAGAGCAGTGTGAGTACCCTAAACATATTTGAATATAGACCCCTAGATCAAAGTGTTGTCAAAGGCACCAACAGATATGTGAACACGAAGCGTACACCCTTCCTGAGCACAGACAGTTATGTGCCTTTACCAAACGTAGAGGCTGCCAAGGAACAAAATCTATTAAGGCAACTTTAACCAGGTAGCATTCTTGTACTAACTTGTTATGTTTGAAGGTCCCAATGCAAATGACCTGTTTGTCTATACAGGGGGGCTTAGAGGCCATTTGCATTTGACTACTGCCTTACTGGCTTGTGAAGCACTAGCTTTTGCACCTTGTACTGCATGGAGAGCTATCACTCTTGAATGCTGTTTGGTCCATGGTCCCCCCTTCCAGAGTCATCATTGGTACAACTGTAAATGTACATGATAACAAAAGCCCCCAGTCCCCTCCCACACCCAGTCCCAATTCATATGTGACATATGTCTCTGTGGTAGTGTAACCCCCCTGCGAATGGGGGTTCCCAAAAGACTTCCAGGAGCTTGCTTGAATGCTCCAAGCCTGAATGGTGTTTGGCATTTAAGCCATTTATCAGTGAGTGTTTTTAGAACCTCTGGTACTGTCTCTTTAAGAGCTGTCTGCTTGCAGACATAATTAGTTTGTATGGGGGGACTGTGTGCTTCTCTGAGTACCACTCGAGCTGCTGCCAATTCACTTCATTTTGCAGTCACTAGGGTGCAAAGGGAACCTATCTGAAAGATGTAACTGTTTGCCAGAAATTCTTTAGAGTAATAATGAAATTACAGTTTGTCTAACCTGCTTTCTTTGCAGTCAGAACTGTGTCTGCTAGTTCCCATTCTAGTTTTGAACTGCTGAACTGGACCAATCAGTGTGGGGTAAGCTAGCTCTAAAATGGTGCCTGGGCCGAATCAGAACTTGGACTCATAATCTGAGCCAGCCACAAGAGGATTGTATGGGCAGTGACTCTGGGAGATGTAGTTTAGACTTCAGTGCCTTTTTGGACCAACAGCAGCAGTCTACTGTGAGTGACAGCCAATCCAGTCAAGAACTGGGAGGAACTCAAAGGAAGTGCCGGTTTGTCAGTTGGAGTTTCAGTTGAGCTTTGGCAGTGAAGAAGGAAGGAGCCCTGTGCTATTTCAGTGTGCAGTTTTAGTCAAAAAGCGTGTGTAAGGCCCAGAGTTCGGTCTGCAGCTTGTGTAACAGCTTGTAGGACTGAATCCGTCCTGTGAAAAGAATCAAAGGATCTCTGAAGAGTAGAAACCAGGCTCACCCTGTAGAAGACTGGAGGAATTGCTGAAAATTACACTCGGTCTGTCAGGAACTGAATCTGCTGTGTGTTCTCCGGGTATTGTGCAGTAATTGCGATCGGGATACAGATGCAGCCTGCCTGGTATAGTGCTTTCTTTTATATGGATGTGTGAAGAGGTTGTGTACCTCAAGTGAGCCCTGCTGACATTGAAGGACCCTATCTTATTTGGAGGTCGTGAGTACTAATTCAGGGTCACTCCTGTTGAATTGCCACATTAAATCCAAATGGAATTACTGTACTGCTGACTGTTTAATTCTCCTTTTCTCTGTGTGAAAGGGCCCTACCAGCTGCCACAGTTTGGACTAGCCACTAGGGCTTGGGTACCCAGGGACAGTAACTGATAGGGATAAGCCTGTGCACAGAGCCATAGTAGATTATTAGAGTGATAAGCTAATTAACCTGATTTCCCCTGTCCTTGTTATATCCCCTAAATAAATCAGAGCTGCTTGTTTCAGCAAAGTTATACTGCCTGAGGTATTTGTCTATGTTAAAGTACTGTACTGTGATTGTTGCACTGTATCTCATTTCACAGGAGGTCCCAGTGCGGAACCAGACCTGGGGTAAGTGTATACTGTGAAGGTAATTCTGATATATTGTGTAGGCCACTAGTGGGAAGAAAGGGGGGTTGCAGTGTCCCAGAGGGCTGTGACCAAGTTAGTTTAACTATTGCAAACCCTGACCTCTGGGTGGAGGCACCCGCCATTGGCTCCAGGCCCCTCAACCTGTTAGTGGCAAATCAGGCAGGGGTAGTAGCCCCTGGGATAGCGCCATCTAGGGGTTACAGTAGTCTAGTGGCACCCTCTCCCTCACCTAATTCCTATACCCATTATACATAATGTTCTTTCTGCTAATTTAGTGGTACCCTTTTCCTCATCCGATCTCCATACCCTTTAGGTGTATTGATTTTCCCAGTTGTATAGTAGGTCCCTCCTTTTTTAGCATGATCCCAGTTCAATTTATAATGCACCACCGTTCCCTCCTGTCCAGTGGAGCCCCTCAACCACCCATCCCAAGACAATGACCAGCAAGCTGTCTGTTCACCTACATGGCTGACATCTGTATGCCTGCAAATCTTGTCTACCAATATACACTATCATGCATCTAGTGTTTACTGATATACAGAATTTGTGGGACAGCTCTTCAAATCTCTGGAGGTGATCAGGGGATTGTGCCATCCACTGGCCTTGGGTGGAATGGTGAAGCACCCCAATGGATAACATGGAATGGTGGTGAATTATACTGGAAATTGGGACAGGGCTAGAAAGGGGGATACCAAAAGGCTAGCAGGGAGATCAACAAATATAGTAGGGATCCAGTGGAGGGGGTGCCACTAGAGTAACAAGGAGATCAGTATGTAAAATGGGTATGGGGATCAGTCGGGGGGGGGGTACCACTAGTCTACCAAGGGGTTCAATATATATATTTTTTTTAACCAGGAAAGACAAACTAAGCTGAAAACTTGTTTACAGCTGCAACCTGGGAGCATAAGGAAGTTAAGTGACTTGCTCAGGGTCACACAGTATGCAAGTGGGGGCTATGGGATTCAAACCCAGGTCTCCCAGGTTTGCAGCACAGAGTCTTAAACCACTGCACTATACTGCCTGCAATACATATAATGGGTATGCAGATTGGGCAAGGAAGGGAATACCACTAGCATACAATCATGACATATATAAACATATGTACTGGGATCAAGTGTGGGACAGGGAGAACCAGATGCTCTTTTTAATGGCGTATACATATATGGCACCAGTGATGCCTGTGGGGGAGGCTTCCAAGGCTGTGACCCTTGTTTTACAAATGTGCCTTAATCAGTTCTTTGTTAAACCATGGTTTCTAGAAGCACTAAAAAGAGTGCACAGATATTCTGTCACTGACAGAATCCACAGAATATATCAGTGTACACTGGAGGCATTCATTTACATAGCTGTGTGATATCTGTTATTGCCCATGCACTAATAATTTAGCACCATGGGATGTGCATGTTTGAATATAGCAGTAGCCATGATAACAGGCTGGCAGCTGAGTTAGTCACACTCAGTACTGTACTAGCACTTTGAATATGGGGACAATAATGTTTCACAGAGGTCCTCTATTCAAGGCATACATGACATGGTTAGCTCAGGATAGGCTAGGCCCCCATATATGTCAACTGGATGGAAAAGGGAACAGTGCCCTCCAGAAACCTGGGGTTGCTATCTTTGCTACAATTATGATTAACATCTCTAGGAGTTTTGTCATTTGCAGTTGTGACCCTTGTTCTTTGGAATTCATAATCTTTGTACGTTAAATGTGCCTCCTGGCTGAATCAGTTTAAAAAAAATTGAAAACATTCCATTTTTGACAAGCATTTGTTAATGATTAACGTGTAAGCATTAACACATTATGGGATGTGGGTTTGTGTGGAAAACTGCATGCCTAGGGGCATACTAAGGCATGATGGCACACGCCTTACCGCCCCAAGATGTGCATTTATCCACACTAACCCACAACCTGGAGTGTATTATTGTGCTTATAAAATTGGTATATATTAAGAAATTACAAAAAAAAATTGAAAAATAAAAAAATGTCTTATTTAATGTGAAATAGTCCCTTTGCTCATTCTATCATATGGTGTCACTAGGGGTGCTGTACTGTGTTGCAGCATTGTTTTACTGAGATACTGGGTTGCTACATTAGGCTTCTGGCAAGACCATGGTATCCTAAAGGTCTTGCTAGTGGCACACTGTCATCTGTAGTAGTGCATGTCAAGAAACTCCCAGCAGTCTCTATGTGCCTCCAGGTCAGGAGGGAGTTCCTTGTGTTCACAATGTGTGTGGCTCAGAAAGGGGAGCAAGTGGTTCAGGAGGGACAGCAAGAGGGATTTTATGGCAAAAACAGCACTTTCAAGTATTGTAAATCTTTTTCCAACTTGCCATTTTATTGTAAGCAGCTCGCTAACAGAAAACAATAAGGTGGCCAAATCAAGTTGATAGGCTGACATGTAGATGCAGTTGGTACAGTGGCCGGTGAGTGCAGGACCTTGTTTTTAAGTGTGGTATAGTGTAAATAAAAGACACAGCCTCAGATTCATTTTCAGCCAACCAGCTGTCTTCATTTCCCCGATCCATTCTATAATTTTATATATGCACTAGTCTATCTCAAGTATGTGATGTACTTCATACTGTATGTTTCTGTACTTATCTATGTCAGCTTCATTATGCACTCTGAGCCTTAGGAAAGGTATAGAGTTATAACCGTAAATAAAGAAAACAAATATGTCGCAAAAAGGACTTCAGAAATAGAACTCATACTGCAAAGTAATTTACTTTTTGAGACTGAGAATATGAGAATAAGTTCCTTAAAGAGTTCTTCAGCCGACTACCTGTCATTACTGTCTAATCTCACTATCAGTCAACTCTTGAAACAGACATAAGCTGCACAAGGTTTAGTGGTATAAATCCAGAAGACATAAACTGGTTTTTTTTTTGTACCCTGGCGTCAGAGAGCAGGCTGGAGCAAGAGCACTAGATAAATTATGATTCCTTGGAATTAAATTTTCCTCTGCAGTAAGCTACTCGACTCAAAGCAAGAATTCTATTACAGTGAGGATTTGTGAATAAAAAAATATTTAAGCAAACATGATGGTAATCAGTATATCTGTGGAAAATGTTGCTGAGCCTAGGGCAGACACCCAAGGCTGAGATTTGGAGGGTGTGTTCAGTCAAGCATTTAGCAGCTCAGCATGCTAATCGAACCCTAGAATATATTTGCAAGATTCCTTCCATGCACAAGGCCAGGGGAAATTTAGGCAGGTTATCTCTGAAATGAGAAGTTCCACAACACTTGCTCTGCAGCTCTTGTGTGGCTTAACACCAGCAGTACTAAACCTCTAAATAACATTACAAATATGTATGCCCCCCACAGTTCCATTTGCTTGATATCTAAAGTACATACAATACCTACAGGGCAAACAGTACACTCAGTACACTCTCTCTTCATAACCATGTACCTCCTGCTTAGACAGCCTAAGCATCAATAAAGTGTAGCTAGATAGTGTTTTATACTTTTAAAGCATTACTATACAGTCTGATTCAATGTAATGATCTGAGTTATTTGTAAACCAGAAAAAATGGACTGGGCTACTTTAGTGCCTTTCAATCTACACATGTTCTGATAATGACTTACTAAAAATAAATGTGCAAACAATTTTATATACAGTATACCTGTAACCTCCCACCTCAACTAGGCAGGGTGTTATAGTTGTGTGTCTCATGTTAATTCTGCATGTGCATGGTTACATGCAAGGGTTAGATGACTCTCCTGTCATATAATGCGCAGGTACAGTATACCAAAAAACAACGCAAATTGGTGCCCAAGAGAGACTGGAGGGGAGCTAAGGAAAGATAGCTGAGAAGGAAGAAGCAGGGGAACGGGAGAAGGTACAGTTCAAGGGGACCATCTGAAAGGCTTTTAGGTCTGAACTAGTTCTTGGGTGGATGGAGATGAGACCCATGCTGGAGGCATCTGCACAGGGACCATGGAGAGATGAAAGTGTGCTTTTCCAGGAACAAATGAGAGTGCTGCAGGTACCATCCTGCCAGAGCTGGTGACTGGGGAGGAGTATGTCTATGGTGCAGTCAGTGCAATCCATGATCGCCTGTAAGGTATCTGGGTTAGGTTTCTGGTACCCCAGTGTCTTGGGCACAATCCCAAAAAAAGGCCTACCTGTTGCTTAAAGGTTGGGGACATCTGCAGTTTGGGATATCCCAGCAGTGTGTCTCTCTCTCTCTCTCTCCTGTCACCTAGGAGTAATATGGTTTGGAATGTTCCAAGGAAGGCAATGGGTTGTATTGCCTCTCTGGGAAGGGTGAGTGACACCAGAAATGAATGGACATGCTATTATGGTGAATTCCTTGTCTGGATTACCAAGTTATGTTTTCTTGTGCACGGTGCCTGCACTGTAACTGTAACTGTTATTTTGAATTATGCTACTTGATGCAATCTTAGTTATGAACTCATACTTTTGGAGCAGACAATGAATTTGGTCTTGTTATATAGTAACACAATCAAAAAGGACTTTAGGTCCAGTATGCCCCCATCACTACTTCACAAAGTAGGGATGCAGTGCATATGCTGCATGAAACTAACACACATAAATTTCTAGGGATTCCCTAGCCACTCTACCAGTCATGGAACCTAGTGATTTTCTTGGAAAGAAGCAATTTATCGAGGTTTAACTTAAGGAACTGTACTGTCTTCACATCCACACTATCTCCTGGTAGGTTGTTCCATAGTTCACCACCATCTGGGAGAAATATATCCTAATAACATTACCTCTGAACTTACTGCCCCTCAGCATAATGGCATACCCCTGTTTCCTAATGCAGGACACCAGACAAACATCTCTGACTGATTCTTTCAACACCTTTGAATATAGAGAAGAATGAGATCATGTCTCCTCTTAGCCTCCTAAATTCTAGAGTGTATATATTAAACATAGAAATGCAGACAATGTCAGCAGAAGAACAATGGTCCATTCAGTCTATCCATTAAGTTCCTCCAGCCTCTTACTCAATACCGCTGATCATTTTGGTGGCCCTATTGTTCCATCTCAACTGCCTCAATGTCCTTTTTATGTTGCTTGCACGCATGTGCAAGAAACATAGTGCCATCATCGGAGATTTCGGAGGTGTGTCACCTCCTCCTCCAATTTAGTCAGTGTGCTGGAAGGCGCGGCCCCTGTAAGCCAATGCATTTTGGAGCTGTCTATGACACGCTCCAAAATGCAGTGGCATACAGTTGAAAGGGGGAGCTATGCTTCAGTGAGCACCGATAAGATATCGCTGCTCACATGCAGCTCCCCCACAGACATATACGCAGGCGCAAGCGCTCCAAGACGCACTGTGTAGCCGACGGGTGCCCAATCCCCATCGACTGAGCTCGCCCCCAGTAGTAGGTGATATGCTGGGAGCCCACCCCAGTGTGGCAAGCAGTCCTTTGGCCGACGAGGGTGCCCAATCCCCATCGGCTGAGCCCCCCGCTTGTGCCATGCTGAGGGCCCACCCCAGCGTGGCAACAAATCTGCCATGCCAATGGGGTGCCCAATCCCCGTAGGCTGAATGCCCCTCAACATTCTTGTGCCATGCTGGGAGCCCACCCAGCATGGCAAATGTCCCACGACGCCTTTTTTTTAAAACCTGTAAAACAAAAAGCGGTCCCGCGGCTCTCCCAACCCCCACAACCCGCACCCACCCACCCACTGCGCACCCAGCCTCCCCACCCCCCACCCCTCCACCCCCATACTTACCTCCCGGACTCCGGTAGCGAAAATCTTCAGTGGACGGGAACCGTCTGCACTCTTCAAAGCCGACCCGCGAACTGAGGAAATGCGGTAAGCTGAATAATGGGCTAGATAGGGGTTTCAACTTTATTGCATATCTCAGGCATTTTGGGAATTTTTGCACCAAATTTTCAACATGGGGTTTTGGGACCCTTTCTCATGAATGATGTCACTGTCATGGCGCGATTAGGGCCTGAAGGGTGATTTCGCGAGTGACCGTGCAGTGACTGCGAAATCACCCCTTCGGCCTGAATACCACCATGACAGTGACATCATTCATGAGAAGGGGTCCCAAAAACCCCATGTTGAAAATTCGGTGCCAAAATTCCAAAATGACTGTTTTACGAGCGTGCGTTGCGCAGTTCCTACACAAGCTCATAAGTTCGCGAAATTTCAATATTTTCACTCCAGATTTTCAACATTGCCATTTTACCACACCTTCTTATGAGCAGAACAGCTGTCATTTTTCACATCTCACCCAACATGTGTTTCCGCTTATGTAGCGCAGAATGGCGCAGTTGGTGTGCGAAATCAATGTATGGGACAAATTAAGAAAATCACAGTGATACTGTTCATGAGCAGAGGTCTTAAATGGCTATGTTGAAAATTTGGTGAAAAATTCAAAAAAAATGACTGTTTTAAGGCGTCGCGGCAGCCACAGTTCCTAACACGCCTTTCTAATGAATTCGCGAATTTTCAATATTTTCACTCCAGATTTCCAAAATTGCCATTTGCCACACCTTCTTATAAATAGTACAGCTGTCATTTTTTCACATCTCACCCAAAGCGTGTTTCCAGCAAGTAGCGCTTATGTCCAAACAGTGGGTGTGCCGAGAAGTCAATGTCTGGGATAAATTAAGAAAATCACAGTGACAGTGTTCGCAGGCAAGGTCTTAAAATGACTATGTTGAAAATTTGATAAATAAATTCAAAATGACTGTTTACGGCGTGCATTGTACAGTTCTACGCTCGTAAGTTCACGATTTTCAATATTTTCACTCCAGATTTTCAACATTGCCATTTTACCACACCTTCTTATGAGTAGTACAGCTGTCATTTTTCACATCTCACCCAAAAGTGTTTCCGCCCATGTAGCGCACAATGGCGCAGTCGGTGTGCGAAATCAATGTACGGGACAAATTAAGAAAATCACAGTGACACTGTTCATGAGCAGAGGTCTTAAAATGGCTATGTTGAAAATTTGGTGAAAAAATTCCCTTCAGATGTTCTGCAATATTACTAATGAAGACATTGAACAGAACTGGCCCCAGGACCGATCCTGCAGCACCCACTGGTGCCCCTCTCCCTAGACTGCATACCATTTACCACCACTCTCTGCCTCCTGTCTGTTAGCCAGTTTCTAACCAGTTTACCACCCTTTCCCCATGTCCAGCCTACCCAGCTAGTTTATCAGCCTCCTATATTGGATGGTGTCAAAGGCTTGCTGAAATCAAGGTAGCGTTGTCCGCTGCCCCACCCTGATTCACTTCCTTTGTCCCCAGTCAAATAAATCAACCAGATTTATCTGACATGATGTCCCCACTGTGAATCCATGTTGTCTATGGTCCTGGGTTCCGATGGCATCTAGATGCCCCACTATCCTTTCTTTAAGCAATGTTTCCATGATCTTCCCCACTACTGAGGTGAGGCTGAATGGCTATTGTTCCTACCTCCTCCCTGCTGCGGACTTGTGTAGAGGGACCACATGTGCCCTCCTCCAATTCACTCATGTTGAATGACTCAGTGAACATGGCTGCCAGAGGTACTGCTATCTCCCTTCGCAGTTCTGTTAATATCCTTGGGCGTATGCTATCTAGTTCCATCGCTATGTCTACCTTCAATTTAGTGAGCTCCTGCAGGACTCTTTTGTCCACCTCTTCACCCCCTTGGCAACTGCTGTACTGCTGTGGTCCTTGCCCCTCCCACTTTTCTGTGAATACTGAACGGAAAGACACAGTGGATGTCTTGGGAGGAAGGCATGAAACTGTCACTTCCAAATATCTAAACAGCACATACAAGCAAGCAACATTCGGCACTGACAAATGCTTGCTTGTACTGTGGAAACCAGAACTGCACACATCACATCAGGTAAATTACTTTCTCTGCTCTGCTGGTCACCATTTTTGATGTATCACATCATTCTTCTGTCCCTCTTGACAGCAGTCATGCCTTGCTTGTTGTGCTTCTTTTATGACCCATGTGTCCTTTTTTCTGCCCCACTTCAGCAAGAGTAGCATAACACAGTGTGTAGGTTTTACCACTGTTCTTCCTCCCCCGGTGCAGCACTTTGCATTACAGGCTCTAGCATTAGAGGCTCTAAGAGTTATGTCAATCAGGCCAGCTTGTTCAGGTTCTTCTGACATCTATCCCCATCTCCTGCTTACAGATCAATAATTAAAATGCTGAAGAGCAATGAACCCACCACTAATCCCTGAGATATTCCACTAGGAACTCCTTTCAACTCAGAGTAGTGCCCATCCAGCCCCACCCTCTGCTTTCTCCCCATAAATCAGTTGTCAATCCATCCTGTGTATGTCAAATGTATACCACGTTGGTTTATTTTGCACAGAGGCATCTCAGCATCTCATATGCCACAGTTTCAAAGGGCTTACTGAAGTGCAAACAGACTATATCAATGATCGTGCTCCTGTTAACTTCCCTGGGCACCATCATGAAGAATTAGATTAGGTTTGCTTTGCCTGATCTGTCTCTAGTAAAGCAGAGCTGAGAGGAGGCAAGAGCCTTGGCTTCAATGGAATTTTCATTTATACTGTCCTTGATAATGGCCTCCAGGACCTTTTCAAGAACTGTCAGGCTGATTCAGCTTAGCTGCCAAGGTCCTACCTTGCCCTTGTCTTGAAGATGAGGATCACATAAGCTAAGTTTCAGTCCTATGGCACCATAACTGTCTGTAAAGATCCCTGAAAGATTACTGAAAGTGGCATTTCAAAATTGATCTGTTAGCTCCACTATGATTCTGGGATGCACCCTTCCACCACGTGGGACTCTTCTGGATTGAATGTGCCAGGCAGTTAGATACCAGCACATATATGATATACACTGGCTGCATTGTGACTACCCTTGACTAGCAATTTCACCCTTTCTAAAGTTGTTGGTTCTTTGGCAGAGGTCTGCTCATTTTCTCTGTCGCCAGAAAGGTTGTTATCCAGTTGTGGTCATGGCCTCCTACCAGTTACTTGAGTTTTACACATGAGATTACCCCATCCACACTACTGAGAATATGCTATAGGGTGTCCTGAAATATAGTACCCTGTAAGACATGCTGCTGTAGGAAGCAAAACTTGAAGTGTGATAGAAATTCTGTCTCAGCCCAGCAGTTAGCCCTCTCAAGATGCCAGTATAAGCATGGAAAATGTAAATACCTCAGGATCAAATCTGCATCTAGTTGACTGCTCTTGTAATTTACCAAACCATGAACTGTTTTGGAGCCTGAAGCACTCCCCCAGATGACTCAGTTTGCTTGCTTTTCCCTTAACTCAACCCAGATGGACTCTGTAAGATTTTCTTTGCCCCTCCCCCCACACAATGCCCTTCTTGTCTTCCTTTTTACTCTTTTCATTAAAAAGAGCTACTCTCCCCATTTCTGTCAGTCTATATTTCTTTCTAACCTTGTGTCCCAGTCATTATCTGCATCTGGTCTCCATGAGAAAAACTAAGTGTTGGTGTTTGAAATGTATTAGACCCTTGAGTGAGCCTATTTTGTTGGGTGTGCTCATATTGGCCAGTATGCAAATAAAGATAGTTGTCCCTCCATGCTTTATTGACGCCTCAGTGGACCATATTTCTTTGTGCTCAACTGCTCTGCTGTCTTTGTATTGCTGATCCCTTCTGCCTGCCTTCTGCACATAGTGATCCACTCCACCTGCCAATCCACCTTTTCTCCAGTTTTTTTTAAATCTGCCCATTCTCCTGGTAAGTACCCCTATACTGTCTGTGTGCATGTGCAGCCAATCATGGGCATAATGGCATCCCTCTCCCCAGAAGACTCGCCAGTTGGCCAGAAAAATATAACCTTTTTGCACCAGACCCATAGCCAAGCATTGCCTAATGGTCTACTGCTGCTGCTCAATAGCTCCAAGTACCAGAAGTACCTTAGTAAAGATCACCCAGGTTTTCATTCCACTTCAAGAATATACCTCATTCCATGAATGTCCTCTTGTCTTCAGAACATGTGCTGCCTAAGCCACTCTCACCAACATGGACAATGACAGTCTGTTTCTTCCCCCAGCTATGTTACTGGGCCATGGATCATACTCACTCAACTCATCCTCCAGCCAAGCAAACATCCTTAAACAGGCTACCATCCTTGTCCAGCAATACCCTCTCCATCTTAACTACTGCCATAACAGTAGAGCTACCCATTACTACTACCTTCTTACCTCTCTTCTCACCCTTTTCCTTCTTCCTCTTTGGAATGTTGTGTGTCCTTGCCTCAGGGTTGCTACCACCAGTCCCAGTTGCCTGTTGACTCCCTTCAACCTGGCTGGCCAGAAAATGACAACTGTTGCTGGTGTCTATGGCCAATAATGCTCCCTTAGGAACATGCCTGCTACATCCCCTCTTCACTCTGCTCAATCCCCTTCCCTATAACAAATGATCACAGTCTCTTCCATCCTCCCCATACCCTATCTGCTCCTGCAAGTCACTTTCTCACAGGTCTTGTGCCTTTATCCGAAGCCCCCATCCTCTTCAGCTCTACTGCACCTCGTAGTTCCTTGCACTGCAATTCCAGGCTGGCAGTGCACCTCTTTAGAGCATTGCCCATCCTGGAGTGGTTGCAGATATATTCCCACTCTGTCTCCTTGTTGCGCAACTCTAGCAGCACAGCAGATGTTCATCCCTTCCCATTTCCTGGATGCTAGTCCACCCCCCATCAAAGTGCCTCTCAGTTGCTACCTGTTTTCCCCAGAGCACAGCTAGTTGCCATTTTAAGTAGTAACTTGACTCTCAAGAGCAGCATCCATCTTGCAGCACCTGTGGATGTACCCACCAACCCTCAGCAGCCAGAATGGCATACTTCTTACAGTCTTGCAGTACTCCATGTGCACTTCCATCATCCCTGGTATCAAATCTTACAGTGTTAGAACAGTTGTTAGCATCCTGGCCTACTCCCTTTAAGCCTAACTATCTCTTCAGCCATCTTAGTTAGCCTTATGGGAGTTCACCATCAGAACCACTTACGGCAGGCTCACACAGTTTATGATTTGTAAGGCAGTGAGTTCCATCTTCCAGGTAACACCTTGTTGAAACTGGTGTATTCAGCACAATATCCCTGACTTCAAGCAATTGATTTCAGCATTTAACTTAATCTCTGTTTATTTTTCACACACTTGACCCAAATTCCCCAAAACTTACTGAGACCTTAAAAGTAAAAAGAATATCCTGGCGTCTTAGATGAAATTAAGCCTCATTCTACCCCCAAAAGGATATATTGCACAACAGCTTTGCTTCTAAAGTCCATTATCTATCTGGGGTAGCTCAATGTGTTCAAGCAGCAGTGCACGATAGTAGTGACATTTTTGAGCTATACTTTTTTATTTTGTTTTAACTTTCCCCCTATCTCCTGACTTGTATAATACCCTCATATCCCTAGTTTGAGCCTTCTAGTAGTTCTTTATTTATCATTTTGAAATAATAAAAGGAGTGCTCTTTTTAATATGGCTCAAACAAGTTTCATTGGTGTTCTCAGATATTGTTGTATGCCTACGCCGACGATGCCAAAACTGGAGGGAATAATAGTAATGCTGGGAACATTTGGGACATACAGTCTGATCTAGGTGATATAACACGATGGGCTATAAGATGGGGTATGAGTTGTAATGTTGACAATGCTGTGTAATACACTTTGGTCATCAAATTATTCCCTATACCTATAGATTAGGACAAATACCATTAAAGAGTGAAACCAGTGAAAGGAACCTGGGTATTATTATTGATAAGGATTTTAATTTTTAACATGCAACATAAAGTCCTTGGCATGATAAGAAGAAATTTCTTCAGTAGAAGCAAAGTTGTACTGATACCATTATACAGGGCCTGTGTTCATCTGAATTGAACTATGGCAGTCACCCATGGTTCCAGTGCTTAAAAAACAATATCACCAGGATGTAAAGAGTACAGCATAGTACTATAACAATAATATATGCTGAAAAAAACAACATTTACTGTATGAGGACTGCTTAAAAAACCTAGGACTTATGCCACTTGAGATGCGGAGGCTGAGAAGAGGTCTGGTATTGCTTTATGATATTTATAAGGACCCGAATGTGATCTGTAGGTTGGAATTGAAATTTACACAGTTTGATGTGAGAACAAGTGGACATCATTTGAAACTGCAACAAAAAAGTTTTAAAGCAAAGCTGTCTTCCTTACAATCCCCCCCACGGCTTATCCCCGATTAAGCTTTTTTTTCATATAAAAGACCCTTTTTAATGTGCTGCCACTTACTTTATTTTTATTTTGAAAAGTCATTGAACCAGGAACATGGTGGGCACTGTGTGGCTCCATTTACTGTAAAAGTGTAGTGCTGCACCACTCACTTCAATATATTTATATTGAAGCAAGCAGTACAGTGCTGCATTTTAAAGTAAATGGAGCCGCACAGCATCCACCATATTCCCGGTTGCAGACTTTTCAAAATAAAAATAAAGTAAGTGTCAGTGTATTAAAAAGGGGCTTTTATGTGAAAAATGCTTAATTGGGGGGTACTCGTGGGGGAGGGGGATTTGTTATGAAGACAGTTTTCTTTTATCAATTATAAGAAAAAATATTTCTATACTGTGTGAATAATCAGCCCATGGAACAAACAGCCTATGGAAATTGTATTATGTACAGATGAAAGTGAATTTAAAAACAAGTTACACAGATATATACTGGTCAGCAGAAAACAAGAAAAGCACCCCCGTGCTCAAGACAAATAAAGGGTACAAATGAAAAAGAAAAGAAAGCTGGGCACACACCAAGAACTGTGGGTGGGAGATTTTATTAAATTATCTTAAAACAGGATGGCTCAACAGCAGGGCTAACAACCTTACATAGTGAATCAGCAATTGAGTCTTCCTCAAGGGGTGGAGTCAGCTGATGCCTCATACTTTTAAATATCCCAACAATAGCATAATTTGAACTATTACATACATGGGAGGCATCAAGAAAAATGTTCAAATGTGTAAATAACAAATAATGTGGCTAATTTCATAGTGCTACTTGGACTAAAAAAACAATAAGTGCATAGATATAAATATAGAAAACCTGGTCCTAGGTATGCAAATAGATTGTGTGATAATATAAACTTTCATAATAAATCATGGTTAAACCCAGAGGCATAAAATCCATAATAACACACAATTCACATGCTATAAATACAGGACCAAGTTATAAGCACTACAATTAAGTCAAGTTAAAAAAACACCCCAGTTAAATGGATATTCAGCAAGGTTAAAATAAAAAAAGAAAAACAGAAGATAAAAAAAAGACAAGGATTTTTTGACAATCATGTTTAATAGTTCTTAACCAATACTGCAAGTTGACCCCCATATTTGCTATTGACTTCCCACTGTATTACTCTGCAACAGCACCTCAATATCACAGAGAGTCAAATATGCAACCAGGTCTCCCAAAGTCAATTAAGAGCAGGACAGGTTATGCTACAAGAAACTACACAATCAATTCACGTATCAAATTAACTAAATATCATAAGAGTAACACATTGCCCATTGAAAGCACTGAAGGGGCTCCATCAAAGAGTGGTAAATGGTGTGGGGGGGGATAACTAGAAAGCAAGAATTCAGAAATTACAATAGAAAGCACATGGGTAAAACTAGGGGGAATGACAAAAAAAAAACATATAACTAAAAAATGGAGCCAGGGCAAATAATAAAGTGCATACAATGAAAATAATAAAATTACAAATGGGAGCCAAAATCTAACTTATCATTAAGTCCAATGGGTAACAGTGCCCCCAATAAAAATATCCATCTGGTTTCTTTCTGGGACAGAAGCTTCACCTGATCACCCCCTCATGAAAGGGGGGGGGCGGGCATAATCAATGACTCTAAACTTTAGACCCCTTGGATTGCAATCATGTGCTTCTGAATAGTGAGCTCCTAATGCATTATCCAAGTTATAGTTAAAGATTTCTCTCACATGTTCTTGTATACAGTTTTTTAGCTGTCGCTTTTTACGACCCACATATATCATATTACATTTATAGCAAGCTGAATATACCATATGTGGTATCTGACAATCAATATCATTATGCAATATAAATTATTTTCCAGTTTCTGGATGCTTGCACACATGTCCTTTTTCTGCATAGCAACAAATGTTGCATTTTCTGCATCTGAAAAGCCCCATTCATTCAGATATTTTATTTTTTCTTCAGGATTTTACATAGTGACTTGAAGTCAACACATCCTGTAAATTTGTACCTCTGCAAAGTGATATCACAGGGGGATCTCCCAGAATATGTCTCAAAGCTTCAAATGGTAACTAGGGCATTGAACAAAGCAAAATTGATTGTTAGACAGACATTACTTACACCATAGCATAAAAATACAAATGAAATTGATGAATGGCAAAAATGGTGCTTGTAACAGACTATTATAGCAGATCTTCTGATATTAAAAAACATTAACACACGATGGTCTATTTTCCGATCAGATGATGCTTTGAAACATATTTACACATTTACAATTTTTTCTTGATGCCTCCCATGTATGTAATAGTTAAAATTATGTAACTGATGGGATATTTAAGAGTATGGGGGGATCAGCTGACTCTACCCTTGAGGAAGACTCACTTGCTGGGTTGCTACGTAAGGGGGTTAGCCCTGCTGTTGAGCCATGCTGCTGTAAGACCATTTAATAAAATCTCCCACCCACAGTTCATGGTGTGTGCCCAGCTTTCTTTTTCCTTTGTATATAGATATATACTGGATGGGGGTAATTTGCATTATTACACATAGATAACAGTAGCAAAACACGGGCTCTCGCCTTCTGTGCTCCTATCCCTCTTTAGTATGAGCTATTTTCCCATAATGTCAGGGGGTACTACATGCTGCATGCTATTTCCTTAAAGTCACAATAAAAGTCATCTTAAACAATGTGTGCTCAAAAATAACAAAGAATAGTGATGAAAACCTGATTCAAGCCATATTAAAAGGAATGTTCCTTTTAACTGTAAAAAAGTGGTAAAGCAGACTCAAAATGGGGAAAAAGTGTATCATGCAAGTCAGGAAATGAGTGCAATCTAAAACAGAATTAAAAAAATATAGGTCAAAATGTTCACCTCTGTCATGCAGTGCTGCTTTCATTATTATATTTTAATGGTTTTGCAGCAGAAACCTGAAAAAGCTAGAAAGAGTAGGCGTTACTAGAGGGGAGGCTAAAATGTTCACAGTGTAGTTATGGGTATAACATAAAAAAAAAACAGTCATATAATTTTACATATCAATGCAAAAAAAATTTACTGATATAGTCTATCAGTACAAAAATAGTACTCAATACTATATGTGGTTGCCCTTTTTTTTTGGTTGGGTGAGAAAAGGATAAAAAAAACATGCATCAAAGATATACTCAAAAAGTAGTTTGAAATAGTATTGATACATATAGAATAGCATTGGCACATAAAAACTGCATCAATAGGACTGATTCTTCACAATATTACTTCACGCTTTCCAAAATGAGACTTTTCCAAATACAAGTTCATTAAAATTGAATAACTTTGGAACCATTAGGGCTAGAAAATCGTTTTGTAACATAAACATTTGGAGTCAGATAAGTTGGCATATTTATACAAATCTTGCTACATCTTCCATACATCAACAAATAAACCCACAACACAGCTCAAAATATTATTAAAAATCTTAATATTTTTAACAGCATATTATATTGATGTGTATAGACACATAACAACACATACCATGAGTACTGTATCATTATTATCTTTAACTCTTGGCTGAACTCCAGCTTACTTAAAAAAAAAATCTTACATTTCTAAGCCTAAAAGTTCAAAAGTTACTGCTTTTGAAATATAGTTCCAAGCATTAAAAAATCATAAATAATTTTGTAAATGGCCAGAAGATAGAAGTGGCTGTTCTGTTTAATAGTAAACACATTAAATCTAGTTTCTGGTGCTTCACATGATGTACTGTACTTCTCAAGGGGTTTATGCATTATTCAGGCCAGAGGCTTGTACCTGGCTTGTGGAGCTCTGCACCTGCAGACAGGCACGTGGGGCTTAGCATGCATGATCGCTGGCCACTCCAGGGCTCATGTCCATGGCCCTGCTCCCCCAGCACACTGGTGCATGGGGGAAGATCAGTAGACACAGGTGGGAATCCAATCAGAGGCACATTGTGGTCCATTGGTGAATCCCTTGCTCCACATGGAGCAGGGGACTGTGGGATGCCACAGGTCACTAAATTTTCAATTCTTGGGTGAGTGCCCAAATGGCTGCCCCAGCCCTCCCTCACTGACCAGAGGGCTGGGGCAGCATGGTGGGGGGGTTAAGTCCAGCCATGGCCACTGTGTGTTCAATATGGTGGGGTGCACAGTGGCTATAGCAGGGCCCTTGCCTGCGTAGCCTGCACTGTCCCTTGCTGTGCAATCTGCCCCATAGTGAATGGTGTGGCATGTAGGCACACCCACTAGACACTCCCCTGGACTGTCTATGCATGTAGCAGCATGAAAAGCTAGAGACTGAGCATGGAAGGGACACGCACCCTTTAGTGCATGCAGTGGTTGTCCATGGAACCACTCAATGTGCAGCTCCTTGTTGTATGGTTGCCTACATGATGTGGATATTTAGTGCATTGGCATTCCTGTTTGTAGTGCTTAGGGCATTATGAGCATATACCTGGCTCCTCTGTGTTTCTGGGGACCAGGTTCCTACAAAACATTTTAAATTTAAAGTGCAAAACCAAAATAGAAGAAACACATTTGTGTGGTGCACCACAAACCAATAAAACTTCTAAACTTTGTGAATCTATGCCTAATTAGAAGACAAGTGTCATTTGCATTGTTCAGGTGTAACATGATGCTTCTCAGAAAGCTTAATTCACTTCTCACAGATGTGGCCTAGCAGCTATGTTGGCTTCCATTATCTGTGGCCAATTCACATGAAAGCAAACTAAATCTAAAAAATATAAAATTGATGCAAGGAATATTCTGTACATTAAGCATTCATGTGCAGATATAATCCCTATTTCTGAACAGCTTAACTTCTCTGCTTTTAGACCGAGACTGATGTAAAAAGCCTCAACTGATTGATCAGGGTCTGTGACCTCTGTGATATTGAGACAGTATAATATGTAGATATAATTTGGACTACTGTACATTTTGCATACTTACTGTATTTCTCTTCACATCATTTTTTATTGGTAAGAAAATATGCATGAAACAGCATACTGTATTTGCCATTCAGAATGTAATGCTCCTGCAGCTTATGCCCTAGCTAGTCATAATCAGCTCATTGTGTAATCATTTATTTATTTTTTAATTTACTATGCTTTATACATCTGGCAGTCAAGCTCCATCAACTATCCACCTCTGTGGGTGGACCCATGTCATTCACATAAAGTGCCCCTGGATTACTCCCCAAGGCGGAGCCTCCAGGGCCCCCCCACCACTAACACCATCGGATATAGGTCTGGGATGCAATGGAGACTCAGATCCTCTATGAGATGGGGGTGTCATTAGGCACTCAAGAGGATTTTCTGCTTGTTTCTTTTTTTTTTTTGGGTGGAGGGTGTGCAGAGCAGACGCCATGATGTGTCCGCACCTTGCGTACAACATACCCCCCCCCCCGGTGAAGCAGCGCTCACTGGTACTCCAGTAACGGTGCATCCTGTGGTCACCTGGCAGCACTGGACTGGAAGGACTCAATCCCCATCCCCCACACAGAGGAGGAGAAAATGCAATGGCTGCTCAATCCACCCCTGCCCACATCCAGCCATCAGGGATCCCAAGTCCATTCCCGACCTGGGTCACCCGCTTCACAGTGGTAAATCATTCTGCTGTGCTGGCAGGCCGGCTTCCTTGTGTCATCATTATTATCACAGCAACAGCTGACATATCGTAAATAGATGCTTTTATGTACATGCAAACACATGAGCATATGAAAGGCCAGCAGAAGAACGTCCAATAGTCTACTGAGCTTGCTTGATGTGGCACTCCTGCGCATATGCTACATGTTGCTCCAGTCCCTCCCCTGTCACCCTAACATTCCCCTTGAATCTATCCCACCTCTTTTAAACCCTCCAATTTTACTGTGACTTACTGTTCCTTCTAGCAGTGCATTCCAAGCTCTCACCACCTTTTTTGTGAGGAAGTGCCTTCTGGCCTCCTTACTGTCCCCTCTCCCCCCAAATAATTTGCAGTTGTTCCCCTTTGGTGTTTCTGTTACCACTTTTGCAAAAAAGATCCCCTACTGTATGTTAACCTTGTTAATGCCTTTAAGGTATCTGAAGGCCTTGATCATGTCTCCTTTCTCTCTCTCTCTCTCTCTCTGTTTCCTCCTCCAGGGAGTACATGTTCAGGTTCACCAGCTTCTGTTCATACAGGCTATCCTGCCACCCCTGAGTCATCTTGGTAGCCCTCCTCTGTATTGCCTACAGCTGGCTTATGTCCTTTCTAAGGTAGAGGCTCCAATACTGCACACCAAACTGAAGCAGAAGCACCATGGAGCTGTACAGGGGCACAATTACCTCTTTCCTCCTGCTGGAGAATCCCCTTGTTATGCAGCCCAGCATCCTGTTCACCTTCCCCGCTGCCTTTTTGCACAGCATTTATGGTTTCAGATTCCTTTAGTTGTTTCCCCACATCATTCTACTTCTCAGAGACTTTGACCTTCACCACTCCAGACTGAACTCAGTCCTGGGGTTATTACACATTAACTTACACTTTTTAACACTGAACCCCCACCTGTCACATTTCAGACTACCTTTCCAACCTTATTGGGTCCTCCTTTGAATCCCTTATGCCCTCTTTAATGTCCAGCCTCCCACAGAGCTTGGTATCATCTGCAAAATACATATCTTGCTTTTGATGCTGTCCCCAATGTTGCTGATGAGCACCTTGAACAGGAATGGACCCAGCACTTATCCCTGTGGGATGTCACTAGTAACTTCTCTCATCCGGGAGTGCTTCCCCCTTTTCCACCACCCACTGCATTCTGCCCTTATCCAGTATGCCACCAACCATGTTAGTTTCTCCTCTGTCCCCATTTCTTTTATTGTATACTTTAAAAGAGATCCATTTTCATGACAAGAAAATAGTTTTCCCTTTGCTGGCATCTTTTTGCTGGTGTCTAGTGCCCCCCCCCCCCACATCCGATCACTGTCACCTTAATAACATAATATTTTCCTGGTGTCTAATGGCACCCCCAACACCCAACTGCCCTCCTCATATTTTTTTAATATTATAATATTTTATATTTCTCCCTGGTATCTAGTGACACACCCCAATATTCACTTTATCCCTGGTGCCTACTGGCACCCCAACCTTCCCATTCCCCTTCCTATAAATATTTGTATGAATCTCTAGTGTCTAGTGCTGCCTCCCACCCTCCAATGCTGGACGCTGTAAATTTTGACTTTATCCCTGGGGTGACTATTGGCACCCCCCACCCTTCAATGGCTGTCCTTGTTGTGTTCCTGCTTGCCCTGGTGTCTAGCGGCACCCCCCCCCGCAATGTGCATCCTTCTGTGAAATTAAGAAAACTGTCCCGCAACATCTTTGTTTTAACTGTAAAAATGGTACTTTGGTGATGCAACTTCCCCAACCCCGACCTCCCACAGAGCACAAACCACCCTGCACCATTCCCGGACCCCAACACACACCCTCACTCACCTGAACAGGTCCCATTGTGAAGATCCACTCTAAAATCTAAAAGATGTCTTGCTGCTGGAACCGACGACTACAATATGAGAAACTCAAGTAAATGTGGTTTAATGTATTTCAATGGGATTTTCAAGTTTGCTTCATAACTTGGCCATTTTGCATATTTTTACACCAAATTTTCAACATGGCTTTTTTGGATCCAACCTCAAGAATAATAGCAGTGGAACTCTACAAATCTGGCCCAAAAGGCAATTTTATGGTCACTTGTCAAAATCACCTTTCGGGTGGGATTTGAAAAATGTCACTGCCCTTGTTTAAGAGGTAGAGTCATAAGAAGGCTGTTTTGAAAATTTTGGGTCAGTCAGGTGGTATTTGGAAAAAATATTTTCCTTGTTTATGAGGTGGAGTCATATGAAGGCTGTGTTCAAACTTTGGGGTCAAAATATTTAAAAATGACAAAGTTATGAACATTTGTTGAAATGTTGCTATGCTTACTCGTAACTCTGGGAATTTTAAATATTTTCAGACCAAATTTTCAACACAGACATCTTTTTACATCAACTCATGAATTTGACAGCTGTCATTTTTCAAATCCCAGACAAACTGTCTTTCGCACCTGTGGCGCAGAATGATGCTGCAGTGGTGCAGAATCACATTTGTTGGGGATTCGAACATTTGCAGTGTAATGTTCATGAGATGGGTAATAAAAAGGCTATGGTGACAATTTGGTTGTGGTTTCCAAAAATTGGAAGAGCAGGGCTCGGAAGCCCACCTTTTCCATAGCAATATACATATACGCATTTGTAAAGTAATGGGAGCGCAGGGCCTTCAACAGGCAAATAAGGATACGATTACACTATGTCAAAAAGTGTGGATGGATGGGAGTGCAGGGGTCTCTGGGCTCTGCTCTCCCCCAGACAAATGAGGGTGTGATCATACTATCAAAAAGTAAGGAAATTCATTGCAAAAACACTGTTAATGCACTAGTTAAGGTTAAAGGAACAAAAATAGGGAAATGTGGCATTAGGGTTTCAACTCAACATACCCTCTACCCTGCAGGCAGCAACAGGCACGGGTGCCTTTGGCTGTCAACACTAATGCTCACCACATTCACATATACTGTACTTATCTCAGCTTATTTACTCATGGAATGGGGTGCACACTAGGACTGACAACCTCAAGCCTGTTGTTGTCTGCAGGGTGGGAGTGGAGTGTTAGGGTTGGAAACCCTAAGGCCACATTTCCCTACTTTTGTTGCCTTAACCCTGACTTCTGCATTAACAATGTTTTTTGCAATTAATATTTTATATTTAGTGTAATATTTATTTTCCCTATATATTACATTTTTGTTTCAGATTTTGATTCAGATTCTGGTTCTGATTTGAAAGGCCTGATTCGGTCTAGCCTGCCTGCTCTAGATATGCCAACGAGCACACCACTTCTTTTGAAATCATCACAGAATGGTGCTTTATTATTTTAGTTAGCTAATTATCATTACATTGAACTGTGGTTTCAGGCAGACAGGCTAGTAAAATCATGCTGCAGGACAGGAAAGCCCCCAGCAGAAGCTCAAGGAGTGAAGCGCTGGGGCAGAGCCATCCAGCTGATAGATATGAGGCAGTTTTTGTAGGTCATAATCCTTTCTTGTTTTGCACCTATCAGTACTTTACTATATCACACTTTATGTACCTGTTATGCACTGTAATGTTCTGAGGAGATATAAGTTAGGAGTAAACACCTTTCTGCTGTCAACAGATACTTCACAAAGACTGTTACTTTAGAGTAAAATTGTATGTGTAGGAACTTCATAGGGACATTTAAGGTGTTACTTTTTGTTACAATCTAAACCAAAATAACATTTTTGCCTGGTCAGGTATCACAATATGATTTAAGTAATATAGTGCTTGCCTCTGAGTGAATCATATTTTTCTCCTAGTATGTGAATTTACTACCAGAACTGCCACAACTAGACACATAGTGGATTCCCTGCAAGGGGAAGGCCTCAAACAACTGGTACAACAACCCACAAGAGACAGGGCTATCCTAGATCTAGTACTGACTAACGGGGAAAGGATCACAGATCTCCAGGTAGAAGGTCACCTGGGGGCCAGTGACCATCACATGGTATGGTTCAGTTTGGCCACTAGAACTAAATCATCCCATTCCAATGCAAAAACATGGGAGTTCAGAAGAGCTGACTTTGATAAGATGACCAACAGAGTTAAACAAGCCCTGACAAGAAGAAATACAGGTGAGAGGGTACAGGCAAAGTGGGCAAGCAATAAGGATGCAATACTGGAAGCAACATTCCCTTATGTTAGAGAGAAAAGGAAGTGCAAAATAAGAAGGCAACCACTTTGGTTCTCAAAAACAGTAGCAGAAAAGGTCAGAGCCAAAAGGCTGGCCTTCAGGAAATATAAGGGAAAGCAGTGGGATGAAGATAGGGAGGCATACCAAACTTCCCTAAGGAAGCAGGGAAGGCAGTAAGGCAGGCAAAGGTCCAAACCAAGGAAACACTAGCACAAACAGTAAAAGAAGGTGACAAGACTTTCTATAGATACATTAGTGAAAGGAGAAAGTCCAGAGGGGGTATGGCAAAGATCAAAGGGGATAAGGGGGCGTGTGAGGAGGAGGGCCATGTAAAACCATCTAGCCTAAATAGATACTTCTGCTCAGTATTTACTGAAGAGAAGGCAGGGCAGGGACCACAGCTCAGCACCATGGACACAGTGGAGAGAGAGGTGTGCACTTGTCCCTTCACAAATGAAAGGGTCCTACAAGAGCTCGATCAGCTCAGCGTGGACAAGGCAATGGAACCTGATAGCATACATCTCAGGGTACTAAAGGAGCTAAGGGTGGAACTTGCAGAGCCATTATCAGAACTGTTTATTGAGTATTGAGTCTCTGAGCACAGCAGAGATCCCAGAAGACTGAAGAAGGGCTTGTGTGATCCCGCTCAACAAGAGTGTTAGCAGGGAGGAGGCAGGGCACTATAGACCAGTCAGTCTTACTTCAGTAGTGGGCAAGATTATGGAGGCACTTCTTAAGGAAAGGATATTGCAACACCTGGAATCAATAGGAGCACAGGATCCAAGACAGCATGGGGTTACAACAGGAAGGTTCTGTCAAAATAATCTCATAGATTTCTTTGACTGGGTAACCAGAGTGGTAGACCAAGGGGGAGCAGTTGATGTTGCCTACCTTGACTTCAGCAAAGCTTTTGATACTGTTCAACATAGAAGATTGATTAATGAGATGGGTAGGCTCAGGGTGGGTCAGAATTTGGTCATCTGGGTGGCAAACTGGTTGACAGGCAGAAAACAGAGAGTGGTGGTAAATGGTATACAGTCAGAAGAGATGCAGGTCACAAGTGGGGGTACCTCAGGGATCTGTCCTCTGGCCAGTCCTCTTCAATGTCTTCATCAGTGACATGCAGATGGACTGGAGGGTAAGGTTTGTCTGTTTGCAGATGACACTAAGATCTGCAACAGAGTAGATGATCCAGCTGGGGTAGGCAGAATGAGAAGAGATCTGGATAAACTGTCAAAATGGTCAGAATAGTGGCAACTGTGGTTTAATGCAAAGAAATGCAAGATCATGCACATATGGAAGAGAAACCCTGAAGCCACCTATAGGTCGGAAGGGGAGTTACTGGCAGTCACAAGGGAAGACAGAGACTTGGGCTTCATCATCATCACAGATAACCTGAAATCATCCATGCTGACCACTAAAGCAGTTGGTAAGGCTAGGGGATGTTGGGGTGTATTAGCAGGGGTATCACAAGTTGTAAGAGGGAAGCAATAATGCCTCTTTACAAGACACTGGTTAGGCCCCATCTGGAGTACTGCATGCAGTACTGGAGGCCACACCTTCACAAGGACATTAACCAAATTGAGGCAGTCCAGAGGAGGGCAACCAAAATGGTGCAGGGACTGCATCAGAAAACATATGAGGACAGATTAACAGAGCTCAATATCTATACCCTAGAGCAAAGGAGGGATAGAGGTGATATGATCGAAACATTCAAACACCTTAAGGGCATTAACAAAGTGAAAGAGTCTAACATGTTTCAATATAAGAAAAATATAGCAGGACAAGAGGACACAGCATGAGATTAGAGGGAGGCTGATTAAGGGGTAATATGAGGAAGTTCTTTTTCACAGAAAGGGTGGTGGATGCATGGAATGGCCTACCTCAGGAAGTGGTGGACATGTATACAGTGCAGGGTGTCAAACAGGCATGGGATAGGTATAAGGGAGCAATACAGATGAGTATGAATAGATAGGTTATTTACAGAGCAAAGGCCGATGGCACATTCACAAGGTAGAAAAAGAAATGGGCAGACTGGATGGGCCTTGCGGTCCTTATCTGCCATCAACTTCTATGTTTCTATGGGTTCAGCTGACCCATTTTAGGATGCAATGACCTGTAGAGTGGTGCCGTATCATTGGGCATTATGTTTTCCAGAGAAACCAGGTTACAGTGCAAGGTGAAGATGATTGTGTCATTGGCATACAGTAATGCTTGGAGTGGACACATACTTCTGCAACGTTGTTCACAAAAAGTCTGAAGAGTAGGAATCCAAGGATTCAGCCTTGTGGTACTCCAGTTGTAAGAGTTTGCTGCCCAGAAAACACATGCCCAAATACAGTATTTTGAGTTCTGTGGGATAAGTAATAAGAGAACCACGCAGTGATGTCAGCTGATAGGCCCATCTCCCACAACTTTACAACTGGGTGGTCATGGCTAACTAAGTCAAAGGCCTTAGAGAGATCAAGAAAGGCTGCACTGATACATTCTTCCTTGTCTAAGGTAATGTGGAGTTCCTCAGTTAACTTGATTAGTGAAGTTGTTGTGCTGTGCAGTTTCCTGAAGCTGTGTTGCCAGCAAGCTAGGAGATCATAATCTGAGATGTAGGTCACCATTTGGTTACTGACAATTTTCTCTAAGGCCTTAGAGAGCAGGGAAAGGATACAGATGGACCTGTATATTAGCGAGCACAATATTGTCCTCAGATATAATGACTGGGGCTACACTGGCTTGTTTCCAAACATGGGGAGGGAGCCACATCTGAGGGAGAAACTGAATAGTTTTTGGATAGGTAGGTCCAGCTCTTCTATGACCATTTTAAATAGCTTCATATCCAATGTAACAGGTCCAACTCCAGTTTTGGAAGGTGAGCTTAGCAGGTATTCTTTACCTGTTTTCGTGCTTACCTGTTTACAATAGAATTTGTGTATAATGGTGCTGGGGGGAGTAGGAGTCCTTGAGGGACAGGGCAGCAGGCAGATAACCAGTAGGCAGGTCTTTGCCTATGTTCATGAAGAAAAAAAAGCTGAAGGACTCAGTGATGGCTTGTGGGTCAGTGTCTGTTCACTCTGTTGACTTTATGACGTTGGGGTTGAATCGGCTTTTCTGACCTAGAACATCAATGATGGTTTCCCTGATTCTCCTGGGACTGTTACTAGATTAGTGAGGTTTTTGTTTGCAGAATTTACTTTTAGATTTCCAAATAGCAGATTTACTGTGGTTTCTTAGTTCTCAGTACTTCTGTAGGGCCTGAGGGCAGCCCAATTCTTTGTATAAGGCCCACAATTGGTCCCTTTCTTTGTAGAGTGACAGAAGTTTGGAGGTGAGCCAGGGATTAGTGTCTCCTCCATCTTGAATTCGAAGGTGATGTTTATGTCAAGAGTGCAGTCCATGTGTTGCTAATCAGTGTGACGCAGGTAGTTTCCAAGCTCAGTAAGTCTCTCTCACCCTATAAGTAGCATGTGTAGGTGAATTTCAATGGAGGTCTCTACCTTCTGGCCGACCAGGAGCAGTAGATCATAGAGTGATCACTAAGTAGATACTGTATTACCTCCACAGATGACAGCCTTTCCTGATGGGATGCCAGGTTCCAGTCAGTAAGTGTTTCTGTTGATTTTTTTGTAGCTGATATGCATTGGGAACTTGACCACCTGGCTGAGTTAGAGGTTAACTAGTTTGTTTTTGTATCACTTGGAGTGAGGAAAGAGCCAGTTGATGTTATAGTCATCTAGTATGAGCTTTTCATGGTTCTAGTTCAGGCAACTAACATGCCCAAGAAAGGAGTCAATTTCAGATTCTACCACACTAGGGGGAATGTAAATGACTGTCACAATTATGATCTTGCTTTCATGATCGAGTTTGGTGTTGGTCACAAGGAACTGGCAGGGAAGGTCAGTAGTGCTGGTAGGTAGCAGCGAGAACTACAGGTGGTCCTTAATGTACAGATAACATCCTACTCCTCACTTATCTGTATGGTGCCATCTGAGAAGGGTGTAAGAATAAAGTGCTATTTTTATATCTGAGATCTTCCTAGTCAGCCAGGATTCCATTACTAATATCACTTCAGGATTTTGGTAAGTATGAGGGCCTCAGATTCTGTGACCGTGGGACGTAGGATGCAAATGTTGATATGCAGACAGTCAAAATAAATCCTTTGTAGGAGCTTTGTGAGGGGGTGAGGTTTTAGAAGGTACAGGGCAAGGGTTGGGTTGAATGTGCCCAGTTACAATAGAAGATAGATGGTAAAATTTCACATAGCAGCCAGGGAGTGCATGATGCTCCGTTTGTTCCATTTATTGCAAAGAGCTTCCTTTCTGCTAGTCCTTACACATCTGGTAATGACCTTCAGGTTGTAAGATGTAAGACCATGTGCCACTGTTGCCATTTCTGGGGAGGGGGTACAGGATGGGTGGTTTGCCAATAGCAGCAAGGGGCTGGGGGTGTGCCTGATCTATAGCCAGACGCAGATGTGCAGAGTATCCAGTGATGACAGTGATTAAAAATGAGCAACTGCAAAAACGGTGACTCATTTTTAGCACTATCATCATGCACTACCCTGCAAGGGTAGTGATGGTACATTGAGCAAAGCAACCAGAAGGAGATGGATAGGAAGATGGAGGGGAGGGATAGGAAGGAGGGTTTAGGGAAGGAGGAGAGCCTTTTGCAGCTGAGCCAGCCCTGTGGAGTGGTGGTGAGGGTGGCTGGCTATGGTGCAGTAGACACTGGGTTCAGGTCAGAACAAGGGAGAATATTTTATTGCTGCTTGCAGCTGCTATTTTGTTTTTCCCGGATGGAGTTTTGCTTCCCCCTCAAGATGCACCTCCGGAGTTGCTAATCTAAAATCAGGGAGATGCGGGGGCACAGCCTCCGCAAAACACTAAGTGTTCCCAGAAGAGGGGTCACTGAGATTTGTTTATTGCTGATATGCTTTTTGGGTATATACACATGCCATAATAGTGATCGCTGTTTTGTGATTGCTATTACAGTATAACATGGAACTGATGTATTGCTTTAGGGCCTTCACAGCAGGTGAGGCAGGGCAGAGACTGGGACATGTATTATGCAAATGCCTAGAGGGAAGAGTATAACCCAGAGGGATAGCATCTCCACTGCTGCAGTGGATCTATGCCCTGCATCCAGTTAAAAGGTTAGTACTGTCAGAAGGATCCACTTTTAGTCCATCCTTGAGTGGGGACCACCAATCCAGTAAAGTAGGGAGGGGCAAATGTGGACAGATGGGGAGGCAGTGAACACAAGTATACTTGTATACACATTTTTAAAATGAATCCTAAACTTCTCATTGGTATTGATTAATCTGATTTTATATTGGTTAAGTTAGCCTGTTTTATTTTGTCCCATCTTTTGGCTTGTATTATGAATCATTCACTTTGTTTTGGAGTTGTTGTCAACATGTGGAAATCTGCTATTATTAAATCCATACATAAAACTGGTTCTGTTAATTTGTTATCCAATTACTAGCCCATTTCTTTATTACCCCCCCCCCGATAGTCTGAAAAGATAGTTTTCAATCAGATGAATGCTTTTCTAAGTATAACCTTTTGACAGGGTCACAACACGGCTTTAGAGACAAACACAACACAAAACTTCCTTGGTGGTATTCATCAACTGTGTCCGTGAAGCCCTTGACAAAGGGATCCATGTGGCATCAGTCTTTGTAGACCTACCCAAGGCCTTTGACCTTTATGATAATCAGCTGCTTTTGCATTTTCTGTATAGGCTTAATTTTTCAGATGGTGGTGTTTTTTGGTTCAGGGTCTAATAGATGATAGAATGCATTGTACAGTTACAGTATTGATGCTTTAAGTTCTTGTAATAATTTGATCAACTATAATTAACTCGGCAGTCAGTCCTGAGTCCCTTGTTATTTTCCCTTTTTCTTCCAATTCCTTTGGTTTGTATTTCATCTTGGCTAATTCTCTTTGCTGATGGCATAGTTATTTTTAATTCTGGTAAGGGCATCTCAATTGTGCAAAAAAAAAAAATACAATCTGACTTTAATAAACTTCATTATAGGTTTTGCTTCCATAGACTTTTATTAAATTCCAAAAATACCAAATTTATTTTCTTCTCAGGTTCTCGTTAAGTCTACTGTTTCATAGTTTAAGAGTTTTGATTTAATGGGGAATTTAAATGAGAAAGTTAGCAATTTTTGTTACCTTGGTGTACACGTAGTCACTTGTCTTTTAAAACCCATGTTACCCAATTGATAAAGGTTATTCATAACAGATTTGGTTTTCTTTATTTTGCGTACTTCCGATTCGCCGAATCATATCAGTTACTTGCTACCAGTGTACTGTTACATAAACTTGATTGTGGAAGTTTATTTTTGTGTAAATGATTAACTTTTCAGTAGATTAATCTCAGTATTCAATAGCATTTGTACAGTCATTAATGGCATGCTAAAATCAACCCATCATTGCACTCTCTACAGGGGAAATGAGCTGTCTGTCTCCCAGAGACAGATTTAATCTTTGGATTTCCTTTTTTATGTACACTGTCTGTCTTGGTAGGATGTCTCAGTCAGTGAGTGATATTTTTTCCAAGATCTTGGAATAACTATTACACAAAAAGGTAAATGTGTGTTTGCAACTCCCTCTTTTACTACCACATTTGGATGAAGGGATTTCAGATTTATAGCAGTTCGTTTTTATAACAAGCTCACTGATACAATAAGTTCATTTAACAAAATGTGTCTATTGTATTATAGTCTTTGTAATTTGTTTATTTGACATTTTGAATTATATGTTTTGAATAATGTCATTGGCTTTATGTAGTATTGTTATTTACTGTATGTATATTGTTTAGTTACTGGTCACTGTGAAAAGGAGCAGTCACTGCCTATCTGCTAACCTCTTAGAAAATCAAAAATGAAAACATGAAATAAATAATTGTAATGAATTAGATAAATCATTTTTATATGCAGTATTTATCACCTACTGATTCTTGTTGTCTTAAATCAATTATTAATTGCATACTACAAACAGAAAAAAGGAGCACTTATAATGAACAGCTCACAAAGCTATAACTGTACAGAAACAAGAGAATTGCAGCAGTAGCACAGTTTGCCTTACCCATAAATCATTCAATTACAATAAAATGTACAGTACATCTTAGAAACAGTTTACCTTTATTCATTGCTGAATTTGTATTCAGGATTAAAAGGGTTCAGCAGAAAAAAATGCTGTGTATTCTACACATGTTACTCTGTATGGTGATTAAATTAATACTCAGGCTACCTCTGCAAGCTCCACAAGTATGGATTTGTTTTCTTCCCATATGCGTTGTTAGAACTGGACTGATTTCAGACCACATTGAAGTGATTAGAATTCAAGTCCATTAACTCATTCCAGATTGCAGCAACAACATATTGGCGTGCAAGAAAATTGCATTTAAAAAACTTTAAGCTCACTTTATGGAGAAAGCATTATTTTATTGTCAAAAAATATGCCAAATGCATGTGCATATATTTACACAAATACACATTTTGTGATTGATTGAATGATTGATCAAACTAATTCAAAACGTGTTAGGCCACTTATCCTTGAGATACTTTAGCATATGCCAGAAAAAAATCTGGCATGTGTTTAGTCATAAGAAAACACTTTCCACAAGAAGGTGGCCAAGAATTGAGTAGAATAAAGCATTTCCTTTATCATTTATATCAAGTCTCAAAGCTTCAAAAAAAAAAAACTGGCAGGTAGGACTTACTTTTAAGTTTAGCATAAAAAACATTCTAGTACATATAGTATCAACAGTCTAAAACTGGTAAGCTTGGAAATCACAGTGGAGAGAGTGTCACTTATATTTTAGTACAACTGTGTTAAAATGAGATCTCAGCATAAGGGTCACAGTCAGGTAGGAACAGACTGTAGTGAAGAATGACTAATTCATCTGATAAAGTTGTGAAGAAAATGACAAATTTTCTTGCCTATGATGAACACTAACACAAAGTATTCAGAAGGTATAAAGAGATGCAGAAGATGGAGGAAGGTGAGAGATATAAGGGGAAATAGAAGGAGGCAGGGGAAGTAGCAAAGAGCATAAAGGTGAAAACTGAAGAGAGAAAATCCCTGGAGGTAATACAAGGGGACAACACATGTTTTAGGTATGTAAGTAAAAAGAGGAAGACAAGGGGTGTGATTATAAGGTTAAAAAGGGAAGGGGGCTGTGCAGAGGGAGACCAGGAAAAGGAAAGCATTCTGAACAAATACGTTTGTGCAGTGTTCACAGAGGAAGGAGAAGGGGAGGGGCCACAAAAAAGTAACAGAAGCTTTAGAGAGAGGGAGGTGGACACTTGTCTTTTTAGGAGGAGGCAGTCCAGAAGGGAGATGCTAATCTGAAGTTAAAAAAAGCAATGGGGCCAGATGGGGTGCATCCAAGCATATTGAGGGAGCTCAGAAAATTACTGGCTTCTCCTCTGGTAGACCAGCTTCATAGCTTACTGAAAACAGGAGTGGTTAGGGAGGAATGGAGGGGAGCAGATGTAGTCCCACAACACAAAAGTAGTAGCAGGCAGGAGGCTGGCAATTTGAGGCCAGACAGTCTAACATTAGTGGTGGGAAAGTTAAAGGAATCACTGCTGAAGGAAAGGATTGTGAAATATTTGAATCCAGTGGGATACAAGACCCAAGGCAGCATGGGTTCATGGTAGGGAGCGGGTCATGTCAAATTAATCTGATAGATGTTTTTGACTGGATGAAAAAGGATTTAGATCAGGGTGGAGCAGTAGACATGGCCTACCTATATTTCAGTAAGGCTTTCAACACTGTTCTACATAGAAGCTAGTAAGTAAGATGGATACTTTAGGAGTGGGTCCAAATGTGGTAAACTGGATAAATATCTGGTTAGGGGATAGGTGACAGAGGGTGGTGGTAAATGGAGTTCACTCAGAGGAAGGGAGTTTGACTATCTGTGTGCCTCAGGGATTACTGCTGGGTCTGGTCCTCTTTAATGTCTTTATAAGTGAGATTTCAAAGGAGCTGGAAGGGATGGTCTGCCTCTTTGTGGAGGACACCAAAATCTGCAATAGTGTAGACACTCCAGGGTGGGTAGAAAGGATGAGTGGAGACCTGAAAAAAACTAGAGGAGTAGTCAAAAGTATGGCAGCTGGGATTCAGAGTGAAAAAAGTGCAAAATAAGGCACTCAGGGCACAGAACCCCAGAAGCAGAGTACAAAAAGGGTGGTGTAGTATTGACGACCACCATGCAGGAAAAAAGTCCTGGGGATAATCATTTCAGATAACCTGAAGTTGGCCAGGCAGTGTGACAAAGAAGTCAGGTGAGCTAGTGGGATGCTGGGGTGTATAGGGAGGGGTATCACCAGCAGAAAGTGTGAGGTGTTGTTGACTCTATAGACCACTGGTAAGACCCCACCTAGAGTACTGTGTACAATTCTGGAGACATCTTCAGAAGAACATAGGCAGAGTGGAGGCAGTCTAGAGGAGGACAATTAAATGGTGCAGGTTCTGCATAAAAGCGCTACCACAAGAACAAGGAAGCATGCTATGAAGCTTGGGGGGGGGGTAGATTCAAAAGACTTATGAGCAAGTACTTCTTCACAGAAAGAGTGGTCAATTCCTGGAACAGAATTCCAGTGGAGATGGTGGAGGAGAAAACAGTTGTGGGGTTCAAAAATGCATAGGATAGGCACAAGGGAAGCCTAGAGGAAAGGAAATGTGGAGGGGGAAAGACCTGCAGATTGGGTATGGTCTGTGGTAATAGTGTAGGCAGGGAGGGATGGGCAGACTGTATAGGCCAAGAAGTCCATATCTGCCATCAAATTCTATATTTCTATGTTTCTATGTAACGCTGTTTACAGTGCCTCTGTCATGCCAAAAAACATATAAAATCATAGTGTTAAGACACAATTCAGTGTATCACTCATATTGTTTTTCTCTCACATTTCCCTCATTCATTATTTTTAAATGTACTTGCAGAAAAACAAGATTTCTCTTGCTTATTTGGTCATCTGCTCCTGCTGCTGATTTTATAATTGACATCCTAATCATCAGCCTGGGGCATAACAGCTGGATGTTGTGGAAATGATTATGATGTCACCTGCAGGCAATCAGCATGAACAGATGAAAATCCTGTATTTTAGATTCTGATTTAAATAAAAAAAAAATGTCTGCAATAATGCACGAGGTTGGTCAAAATATAAGATTTAAGTGTAACTGGGTTGACTTTCTTCATATTTTTTCTAAAGTGCGTCTGTGGTGTCAGAGGCTTTGAAATAGTTCCTAGTGTTGATGGCTGTGCAATGAATAATGCAATATAGCAGAAAACGAACAGTTACCTGACAAATTACTAAGATCTGATCTACTGTACACTGGTGTTTATTTTTAATCCAGTTCTCCTATATGAGTTTCTTATTAGATGGTGTTCAAGCTTTCCATACTTCTGTTGAAACCTCAGTTCTTAGTGGGAGAAAGAGAGCTTACAGAGTAAGAAAGGAACTTAGATATCAGCAAAATCAGCCTCAAATTAAATATGAATGTATAATACATATTTTGGAAGCCTCAGCTTGGCTTATCTACAGACTGCCAAAACAAGAGACAGTCTTGCTTCATCAGAACTGGAAGATTTGAATCACGAACTGGAAACTGTGATAGCATACATTAGGAGGCTTCAGAATGTATCTGTGGTTAACCACATGTGAATTTTCCAATTTTAAAGTAGAAAAGCTGTCAGCATATGCTCTCAGTAGTTACACTTGAGGAATGTGGATTCTTATTAATGGTAGTAGATAAAAATCTGTCCAATGTCTTCAATAAGGCATTTAAATCCAGGTTGCTTTAGGTTAGCTAAGAAAATGGAAGCTAACATCTCTTCAGTGCTGGAAAAAAAATCCCAGCTAATCAATAGGCCATGCCTCATAAATATTATGTGAATAGTACAGATTGTACTTATTACAGTATCTCAGTAACATACTGGTTCTGCCCTGTGCATGGACAACACATACCACATTAATTATATTGTATATTCATCATGTCCATGTACTATTTTAACAGTGTTCACATGGGGAAGGTTTTTCAATATAACATTCTTCATTTGGTGATCCAGAATGTGTTATAAAATTGGTAGGGCATTTCCTGTATCCTGATTGGCTGAGAGGGTTCAGGACCATTGCCTTATGGGCAGATCACCATTGGATCTGGAATCCTTTGGGTAACCAGGATGCAGAACAGAAAGATATCCATGTCTTACAGAAATACTTTGGAAAAACATTTCTAGCAGACACATTTGAAAAGAAAAAAACTCACTCACACCCACTTGGCACCACTTTAAAAATACATAACAACCTCTCTCTGTACCCACCCACCCTGTGAAGCCCACAACACAGGTAGCTGGCTGTCACAGAGAAATTTGTAATTGCTCTAAACACATTTTTTATTTATTTTGCCTTTTAATTTTAGGCCTTTTTCGCCTCCATGGCAGAGTGCAATGCTGTCATCATTCAGGAAGTCAGTTACATGCCTTGATGTCTTACACACTCAGCTGCTCCCTGTCTCATTCACCCATACCTGACCACAGCAACAGCCGCAACACTTGGGAGGCCCTTATCAAGGCCTAAGTCACAAATCTGAATGTCAGCTGCTGAACACTCTAGCCTCTCTCTCTCTCTCTCTCTCTCTCTCTCTCTCTCTCAGTCTCTCAGCATTTTGCACTTTCTCTTTGAGTCTCATGTGCCACATATCTCTCTCTCTCTCTCTCCATCACATTCTCCGTCAGTAAATTATACCCACAACTGATGTTCTTTCTACCGCCAAGTATGAATCAAATCAAATAGAAAAAACTTATAGTCATGAAAAGCATTTTTTTCTGATGAACAAGGATTGGCCCCTCAAGAAAAATGATCCTTGTTCATCAGAGCAAAATCCTTTTTCGTTCCAGGAATCTATAGTTCCATTGAAAATAATGGTACCTTAAAAATCCAATAACTTTGGAATGGATTAAAATGTTTTCACCAAATAAATGCGGAACAGTTCTGTGTCCCAAGCTCATTCTACCATAAACATGTCAGACCACAATTCAGCACCATCTGTGCACAGGGCGATGAGAAAAAATAATTGCAAAAAGTGGTCAATTTAAGGTTATTGCACTATCCAGATCTTAGAATCCACACATCTAACCAGAACAAAACTTAACAAGCCAAGATATCTACCCAGTGAGACCGTGCCTACCAAATTTGGTGCAAATCCATTGAACCGTTGCAAGGTTATTAAAGTGCACAATATGAGGTTTAACGTTAAAGTGCCTGCTCAACCATAACTGTAGTGCACACTTTATGAACAACGTGGGTGATTTGATTGCTTTTATTGGACCAACAAGAAACTTTCAGAACACAAGCTTTCAGGCTACATAGAGTCCTGCTTGATTTCACTGCTGTATTAGAGTGCAGCAGAGATCATTATGATGATATTAGGCATTGTGGAAACTGCTCTCCCATTGATTAAGGGTTCCTTTGTGGCAAATCTAAGGTGTGGATGATGCTGATGTTGCATGTAAGATAGGGGTAAATTATTTATTTTCATTAAAAATTCCTCAGTGTGTAAAATAAATCATATAATACATGGATGTGACCCAAATCCCATTATGAAAACCATCATTTATTTCCCCATATACAGCACCATTCGAAGTAACATATGCTGGCAATTAAACTCAAATACCATGGCAATGAAACTTATGTACTACACAGAAACATAGACTTTG
Organism: Neoceratodus forsteri; assembly: GCA_016271365.2. Classification (NCBI taxonomy): domain Eukaryota; kingdom Metazoa; phylum Chordata; order Ceratodontiformes; family Ceratodontidae; genus Neoceratodus; species Neoceratodus forsteri. The sequence goes on along the minus strand of CM028131.1, from coordinate 875,308,580 downwards.
ACAGCAGATAAGGACTGCTTGGCCCATCCAGTCTGCCTGTTTCCCTATCTATTGGATAAGCTGCAGATTCTAGTTAACCAACAGCCTACTTCTTCCTACCCTCCACCAGAATTGCCTTATGTCTGTCCCATGCATTCTTGAATTCCTCCACTGTCTTTGACCCCATGACTTCCTCAGGAAGGCTGTTCCATGTTTCCACCACCCTCTCCATGAAAAAATACTTCCTCACATTGCCTGTGAGTCATCCCCCCTCTATCTTCGAATTGTGCCCCCTTGTTCTTGTACATCTCAATATGTTGCATACTACAACTAAAAACCGCACCAAACACACAAAAATTCCACACACAAAATGTAAAACACCTACTTCCAATCAACACCAATTAACCAAAACTATTAACCAATCAATCCCTATAAAAGACCCACAAACTTAGATTAGTTACAAACTGGAAGCAAAATTGCTAAACATTACACTGATCAAGACTGTTTGGAATTTTTAAAACAGCAAGAAAATAAAAATGCAATTGAAAAAACGCTTTGACATCAAAATAATTAAAACCTACCATGCAAACCTTGCAGAAAAGACAACTTGAAAAGACAACAAGGCAGATTACCTTCTTACTTGTAAAGTCTGTTTGGCTCTTCAAGACCAAGAACCTTTTCCTTTCTTGTTATATATCCTATTTCAGGTGATATTCACTCAGCTTTCCCTCCTCCAGTTCAGAACTCAGGCTTCACACTATGTCTCTATCTGGAATTTATCTGGAACTGGTCTGATCTAATCTAACTAACTCTCTAGGGCTTCCTTTTATTCCATCCCCAGGAGCCATGCGATCTGCCATTTGTACCTAATTAACATCATTAGTACATGTTGTTACTCATAAAATGATATTCTCTTAAGCAAACATATGAAACTTTAATACACAAACAACAGTAAAATCACATATGCGCACAACCCAAAACATCTTCCCTATCACCAGTGTTAAGATAACTATTTACAAATATTTCTCTATGAGCTCCTCATACTTTTGTACCCTCCCTAAATCAGCCTTCAATTCCATGTCTGTGGCTGCCCATCACTATGGCAACAGCACCAGCTGCTGGACAGTCACCTGAAATTGCAGAAGCCATGCACTGAAACAGTCTTACATTTCATTTGCCTTTAGTTACCCCTTCTCTTTTGAAAGTGTCTCAGGGGAACCAGACCATCCATTTGTTTATTTTATATATTTTGTTTAAAAGTAGGTAACTGGGAAAGGCACACTGAGCCAAGACTTTCTTCCAGGCATGACCCAGGGAAAAAGGGGACAAAGTGGTAGAAAGAGCATATAAAATACAAAGCTTAAAATACAACGAAAGCATCAAATAACATACAGTACAAAACAAGTGGTAACAACAATCAAATACAGTGCAAACAAGCAGTTCTGTACAAAATATACAATGGAAAAAATAAAGAAGGAGGTATATATACAGCGGCAGCATGGTATGAATAGAATAATGTGCATCACAGTGCGGGCATCTTACTGTATATACAGTTGAAACAGATATTAATATGGCTACCATCCAAATTAAGGGCATTTGCACTGCTGCACCACTACTGAAATAGTGGTCAACTAATAGAAAGATCTCAGCTGAAAGAAATGGCTCAGACACAAAGGGCACCCTTAGGAGGCATATGCCAAGAGCAGTCCAGCCCCTAGCCTTACTGTCTGCTGTACCCACTACTGAAATAGTGGTCGGCTAATATAAAACTCTTAGCCAGAAACAACCAGAAGCAACAGCTCAGACACAAAGGGCAACCCTAGGAGGCATACACCAAGTGCTGTCCTGCCCCTAGCCTTACTGTCTGCTGAGCTTCACTGATCTTCACCGACTGGGAGAGGGACCTCCTCTCCTCCAGTCTCTAGTTGTGCTACTAAGTGGCAGACCTTAAAAAACTGATTGTTTTTTCAGCAGGAAGGAGAAACAAAGTTCTGTTTTCATTTTTATCCACACTTCCTGCCAAGAAACAATAATTAGCACTATCTCTCAACCAAAAGAAAAATAACAAAAAAATGGACCTTGTCAGTTGCGAAACTGTGATGCACTGTACAACAGGATCTACAAACAGCAACCAGGACTCTGCCATATGTGCTGTGCCATAGCATATTTTGCAGCCCAACTACAGGATGCTTGGGCTATAATATATGGCTTCCAATACAGGGAACTCTATAGCACACCTCCTCAACCCCGCCACCACCACCAGTACCAGCATGTCGGCCAGGGGACAGGACTCAAGGCAGGGCCCTGGACTGGCAGCTGGTAAGGAAAAAGAGGCATCATAGGAGGCCCAGAAAGGAAGCCAAAAACCAGGAGCATTTCCCGGCCATCCAAACAAAAAACAGATTCACTCCACTGCTACCAACCACAGACAAAGTAATACAAGGTAAAAAAATCAAACCACCAAAAAAGGCTAACACACCAATTAAAGCCAATACAAACTATGATAAAAACAAAAATACTAATACCCAAAATAAAAATGACACAAATATAAACAAAAGTAAAATTCTCATAATCAGGGATTCCATGATCCGAGGAGTGGCACACCACCAAAAACTAAATGTTAAAAGCAACATTGTGGTAAAGTGTCTACCAGGAGCCTCTGCAAGTAGGGACACTAACCGTAAAAAGGCAGTTGTGCAGAAATCAAGGGATGTTACACATATGACAATACACCTTGGTAGCAATGACTTGGCAAATCACACAGTTCAGAAGACCAAGAAACAGTATGAGGACCTGGCCAACAAACTTTCTTCCCTTCCATCCAAATTAGCCTTCTCAGAAGTGCTACCAGTGTGGGAAGAAGGAGCAAGCATTTGTCAATGCCGAGTGTTGCTCACTTATATGTGCTGTTTAGGTATTTGGAAGTGATAATACCATGCCTAAGAACTGTCATGTGCCTCCCCAAGACATCCACTGTGTCTTTCTGTTCATTATTCACATAAGGGGGTGGCAAAGGCCACAACAGTACAGCAGTTACAAAGGCATGAGGAGGCAGACAATAGTCCATTCACAGGCAAAAGAATCCTGAAGGTGGTGACTAAATTGAAGGTGGGCAAAGCGATGGGACCACATGGCATACACCCAAGGATATTAAGAGAACTGTGAAGGGAGATAGCAGTACCTCTGGCAGCCATATTCACTGAGTCATTCAACAGAGGGCTGGTACCAGATAGTTGGAGGAGGGCACATGTGGTCCCTCTACACAAATTCAGCAGTAGGGAGGAGGCGGGGAACTATAGGCCAATCAGCCTCACCTCAGTAGTGGGGAAGATCATGGAGACATTGCTTAAAGAAAGGATAGTGGGGCATGTAGAAGCCATCAGAGCCCAGGACCATAGGCATCATGAATTCACAGTGGGAAGGTCATGTCAGACAAATCTGGTTGATGTCTTTGACTGGGTGATGAAGGAAGTAAATCAGGGTGGGGCAGTGGATGGCGCTTACCTTGATTTCAGCAAAGCCTTTGACACTGTCCCGCATAGGAGGCTGATAAAATAGCTGGGTAGGCTGGGCATGGGGGAAAGGGTGGTAAACTGGGTTAGAAACTGGCTAATAGACAGGGGGAAGATAGTGGTGGTAAATGGTGTGCAGTGCGTGGAGAGGAGGTGATCAGTGGGGTGCCACAGCGATTGGTCCTTGGACCAGTCCTGTTCAATGTCTTCATTAGTGACATTGCAGAAGGATTGAAGGGAAAGGTCTGTCTGTTTGCAGATGACACCAAGATCTGTAACACAGTGGATACCCCAGAGGGGGTGGAAAAAATGAAGAGGGACCTGAGGAAGCTTGAAAAATGGTCTGAGGACTGGCAACTGAAGTTTAATTCAAAAAAGTGGAAAAATAATGCATCTGGGACACAGAAAGCCTGGGGAAAGCTATGGGGGGAGTTGCTGACAGTCACAAAGAAGGAAAGGGACCTGGGGGTTCTTTTATCAGATGACCTGAAAATGTCAAAGTGGTAAGGCAGCTGGGAGGGCCACTGACATGCTGGAGTGCTTAGGCAGGAGTATCACCAGCATAAGGAGGGAGGTAGTGATGCCATTATATAAAACCATGGTCAGACCTCACATGAAGTACTGTGTGCAGTTCTGGAGGTCACACCTTCGTAAGGATATTAACAAGCTGGAGATGGTCCAGAGAAGGGCGAATGAGATGGTACAGAGCTGCAGCACAAGACTTATAAGGAGAAATTAAGGGACCTCAGTACTCACTGGAAGAGAGGAGGGAAAGAAGGGATATGATAGAAACACTCAAGTACCTCAAGGGTACAAATATAACTACTGAGAAGCAGGAGACAGCTGCTATAGGCACATCTGCCAGCTTCTGTGTGATGACCTCCCATCCCCCAGCAGGTGGTGCCCAAACTCCCCCATACACCAGTCCTGACTGTTTCCCAGTGCCCGGCACATCCACCACTCTCCTCCGTGGCCAGGTGCCAATTGCACTGAACATGGTGGGGAGACACTGGCCCACCAGGTTGGATCCACATGCCCATTACCAAGTGGGACGGAGGTCCTGTGTTAGTCTCTGGTGGCCTGCAGTGGACCTGTGCAGTGTGCCAGGGGTTTGCTGCAAGGTTCTGGTCAGCACAAGCATGGGGACTTAGCCGCTGGGACCCATCCTGTACCTGAATCAGGTGCAGGGTCCCTGGTGCACCAGGCATTGGTGCAAGCTGCTGTTGGCCGCAGCTTGTACCAGATGCAGGCCCCTATGAGAATCAGGCCCATGCAGTACAGGAATGGCAGTGAAGTATTGAACTGACTCCAACCTCACCTCCACCCTGCAGAGATGGACAGGCACTGGGGTGTGCCTTTGGGTCATTGCCCATAATGGTCACGACATTTCACCTCACCCTACCGTGCAGACACTGACAAGTGTTGAGATATGCCTTGGGTGTTCGGGCTTTACTCACCTCATTCCATAAGGAAGTATGCTGAAATGGGTTCAGTATAGGAGAATGGGATGAACTCTGGGGCCAAAGAGTCCAAGACGCACCTCGATGCCTGTCACTGGCTGCAGGGTGCGAGTAGGGATGGAATGGCATGAACATTACTGTCAACAATCCCAAGTCACATCCCTGACACCTGTCATTCCCTAGATGGTAGGGTGTTATGGTCAAAAACCCTAACACCCTGAGCGTTTCTTGGTATTTTTACTCCAAGTTTTCAACATGGGCTTTTTGTGATCCCACCGCATGAACAGTGACAGTATCAGTTTGTTAGCCGAAAGGTGATTTTGCACAGCAACTGCACCATTTGGCACCACATGTGCGAAAACACATTTAGAACAGGATGTGAAAAATGACAGATGTACTGTTCATGAGGAGGTGTAAAAAATGGCAATGTTGAAACTCTGGAATGAAAATATAAAAAAACTGGTGAAGTCACAAGTGTGCGAAGAAACTGCACAACGCACACCCGTAATGTAATTAGTTTAGGAATTTTTCACAGCAGATTTTCAAAATAGGCATTTTTGGACCTCGGCTCATGAACAGTGTCACTGTGATTTTCTTAATCTATCCCACAGCGACCGTTCTATTCTGCGCTGGAAGTGCGAAAACACATTTCAGCCAGGGTGTGAAACAGCTGTACTGTTCATAAGGAGGCGTGGAAAAATGCCAATGTTGAAAATCTGGACTGAAAAGATTACGAATTTGTGAACAAACGAGGGTGCATGGAAATTGCACAATGCCCGCTCATAACACAGACATTTTATGGACTTTTGTCACCAAATTTTCAACATAGGCAGTTTATGACCTCTGCTCATGAACAGTGTCACTGTGAATTTCTTAATCTGTCCTAAACATTGATTTTGCACACCGATCGTGCCACTGTGCACTACATGTGCAAAAACACATTTCAGGTGAGATGTGAAAAATGACAGTTGTACTGTTCATAAGGAGGTGTGGTAAAATGTCAATGTTGAAAATCTGGAGTGAAAATATTAAAAATGCTCGAAGTTACGAGCGTGCATAGGAACTGCACAATGCACACTCGTAAAACAGTCATTTTTGGGAATTTTTTCACCAAATTTTCAACATAGGGTTTTTGAGGGCCTACTGCGTGAACTGTGACACTGTTGTTTCATTAATCAGTCCTGAAAGGTAGTTCCATGCAGGTCCACAAAATCACCTTTCAGGACCGAATAACAAAATGACAGTGACTGAGTTCATGAGGTGGGGTCCCAAGAACCCCATGTTGAAAATTTGGTGAACAAATTCCCCAAAATGGCTGAGATATGCACCAACATTGAAAAAAAAAACATTTATGCCATTATACAGCTTACCAGAACTTCTTCAGTTCGTGGTCGGCTTTGAAGAGTGCAGACGTGTTCCCGATCCACTGAAGATCATCATGCCTGGCTCTGGAGGTAAGTATGGGATAAGGGGGTGTGGGAGGTGGGGTACATAGAGGGTGGGTGTGGGTTGGGGAGGGACCACCAGAATCAATAAGGGACCATTTTCTAGTTTACAGGTTTTTGCTTTTTTTTTTTACAAAAAAACATTGCAGGAAGGTTTTCTTTCTTTCAGGGAGATTTAATTTTGGCATGCTGGGGTGGTCTCCCAGCATGCCACTTGAGTGTTTGAGGGGGTGCTGTAGCCGATGGGGGGATTGGGCACCCCTGTTGGCATACCGAGTGCAGGGGGAACAAGAGCCATGGGGGATTGGGCACCCCGCACACAAGAAATCGGGGGAGCATTATGCTGATGGGGAGGGCTCCTCGTCAGCAAAATTACAACCAGGGGCATGCCGAAGAGGGGATTGGAAATTTCTGTTGGCACATATAAGTGCGGGGGGATGGCAAGAGCTGAGGGAGATTGGGCACCCCCGGTCGGATTTCTTTTTTTTACTTTATTGAAATGTTTCACCAGGAAGGCACACTGAAGGCTGGGTGGCGGCTTTCTGTCAGCTTTGTGGGGACTGTGAGAGGCTGATGGAGAAGCTGTTGACATGGCAACACAGTACAATGGAGCTGTGTAATTGGCTGCTGCAGTCAGGGAGGCCACGCCATACAAACAGCTGATTCCGTTGTGACGGGGCGCTCCCTGATTGCAGTGGCTCAGTTACTTTGAACTAGTGGTCTGCTCATTAACTGCCAGTGACTGATGGCATGCTCATCTATTGGCCAAGGCAGAGACCAGCCCCTGAATGGGCTGCTGCCATTCAGTACAACACTGCCATGCCTCTACAACTCACTTGTAAAGAAAACATGACACAATATGTTTCTTGCACATTCATGCAAGCAACACAAAAAGCACCAAGTGAATCAGAGTGATCAAAGTAGGCAAATTCAACTCATGGCTGTGTGATTGGTGCCAAGACAAGGGATACCACTACATAGGGAACTGGCACAACTTTTGGGAAATAACTTTTTTTAAATACAATGGATTGTACCTAAACAGAGAAGGTGTGCTAGCACTCGGACAAAAATTCAATGTCTATACAGGTAGTTTAAACTAAATAAAGAGGAGTATGATGCAGCTCACACCACTGCCATCTGTGGGCTGGTCATCAATACCCAAAATGTCAAATACGCACATACAACCCCAGAAAACATATTGGAGCCAACATCTGCCCAAACCAGCAACCTCCATAATCTCTTGGCCAGAAAGAGCAAACTGGAGCAGTCCAGGAAGAGGATACAACCTCGCACCAAAGAGGATGTACATTCCAGGAAGGCAATGGTTGCAAATACTAGGAGCCTAACCAACATACCTCCCGAACTCACAGCCATCTTGGAAACAGAAAGGTTGGACTGGGTGGCTGCAACAGAAACGTGGTTCATGGAAAACCATGGATGGGATATGACCATTCCCGGTTACAATCTGTTCAGGAAAGATAGGCAGGGCAAAAAAAGAGGGGGGGGTGTAGCCATTTACATTCAGGAGCAAATAAAAGCCACAGAAGTAAAAGGGAAACCTGGGGATTTCGAGTCACTATGGCTAACAATAGACAAGAGCAAGAAAAAAACCTTCAGAATCGGGGTCATATACAGGCCCCCAAATCAAGGAGATAAAGGAGACAAAGACCTAATAGAGGAAATCCACAAAATGTTTGATAAAGGTGAAGTAATACTGGTGGGGGACTTCAACCTACCAGACATTAACTGGAGCACACTAACGGCAGCAGCAACAAGAAGTAAGGACTTCTTATTGTCACTATAAGGTGCGGGACTTTACCAACTTGTTAAAACCCCAACAAGAGGAGAAGCCATTCTCAATCTTGTCCTCACAAACTCAGAAAGAATCAAGGACATTGAAGTGGGATGCCATATGGGAAACAGCAATCATTGCTTGGTAAGCTTTAAGGTAAACATAACACAGGACACCAGCCACTCAAAGATAAAGGTGCTAGATTTCAGAAAGGCTGACTTCCAAAAAATGAGGAACAAAATAAGTAGCCAGTTAATGAAAATAGAGGTTGAGGAGGTGGAGGTCATGTGGCAGAGACTCAAGAGAGCAATATAGACTGCCACAGATCACTGTGCCAGATGGGTCAGCAAAGCAAAAAGAAAAATAAATCTGTTATGGTTTTCCAAGCAAGTGGCTACCACAGTCAAAGAAAAAAGAAGGCATATAGCATATACCAGGAAACCAAAACTTGGCAAGACTGCGAGAGATACAAGAAAAAAATGAGAGAGTCTAATAAACAAATTAGGCAAAAATCCAGACAGAGGAAAAAATAGCAGACGGGGCAAAGAGAGGAGACAAAACACTTTTTTAGATACATTAGGGAATGTAGGAAGGCAAAAGGGGAGATAGTGAAGATTGCTACTGAAGAAGAGAAATGCACCAAACATGACCTGGAGAAAGCAGAAATCCTCAACAAATACTTCTGCTCAGTGTTTACCAAAGAAGATCCGGGGATGGCCCAGCCCTGAAAAAACACAACACTCCAGGAGCAGGGTTAGACACAAGTCCCTTTACAGAAGCCGAAGTACAGGAGGCACTAAATAAACTAAAAGCAGACAAAGCCATGGGACCAGACAATATGCACCCTAGAATCCTTAAGGAACTGGGGGCAAAATTAGCAGCCCCTCTGGTACTTCCACTCACAAAATCCTCGATGAATGGTGTGGTACCAGAAGACTGGAAAAAAGCAATAGTGGTTCTACTTCACAAATCAGGCAGTTCTGAAGAGGCTAGTAATTACAGACCAGTGAGCCTCATGTCTGTAGTAGGGAAACTAATGGTGAAACTACTCAAACAGAGGATTATAGCATTTCTCAAAACTAGCAGCCAACAAGATCCTAAACAACACAGTTTCACAGCAGTTAGGTCATGCCACACAAATCTGCTGGAGTTTTTTGACTATGCTAGAAAAATAGTGGATGACGGTAGGGCAGTAGATGTGGTCTACCTAGACTTTAGTAAGGCATTTGACTGGGCTCCACATAGAAGGCTGGTAATGAAGTTTGACCACACAGGGGTTGGTCCAGAATTAGTCAGATGGGTACAAAACTGATTACAAGGCAGAATCATGAGGGTACAGGTTAATGGAATGCAATCGACGGAAGGCAGGGTGACCATCGGGGCGAATAAGGGCTCAGTGCTGGGATCACTGCTCTTCAATGTTTTTATAGCAGACATCACTGACTGACTGGAAGGGAAGGTGCGTCTCTTCACAGAATACACCAAGATATGTAACAGGGTGGACATCTTAGAAGGAGTGAGTAAGATGGAAGCTGACATCAAGAAACAAGAAGAATGGTCTGGAGTGTGGCAGCTGAGATTTAACGCCAAAAAGTGCAAGGTCATGCACATAGGAAAGAAAAATCCAAGAAAGGAGCATTACCTAGGAGGCAAAAGACTGGTGGCCTCAAACCAGGAATGAAATCTGGGAATCTCAATGTCAGATGACTTGAAGGTTAGCAAGCGGTGTGAGAAGGCAACATTGAAGGCCAACAGAATGCTGGGCTGCACTGGGAGGGGAATCATGAGCAGGAGGAGAGAGAGGTGGTACTACCACTATATAGATCGCTAGTCAGGCCTCACATGGAATACGGTCCAATTCTGGAGGCCTCACCTCAAAAAGAACATTGATCGGGTGAAAACAATACAGAGAAAGGTGACAAAAATGATTCAGGGTTTGCAGTACATGTCCTACGAGGAAAGAATTAGGGAACTGAATATGCACTCCCTGGAGCAGAGAAGAGAGAGAGTGGACATGATTGAAACATTCTAGTACATAAAAGGCATTAACAAGGTACAGGCACAGGAACTTTTTCACTTCAAGAAGGGCTCTAGAGCCGGGGGACATGACCTCAGGCTGTAAGGAGAGAGGTTCTCTATCAACACCAGGAAGTTTTTCTTCACAGAAAGAGTGGTGGACACCTGGAACAGGCTGCCCCAAGAGGTTGTGGGGGATAACACTGTGAGGGATTCAAGAATGCATGGGATAGATACAAGGGAGCCCTGACTACAAAGGGCAACTAGAGTGTCAAAATAGGTCTAAAACAAATGGGCAGACTAGCTGGGCCTAGTGGTCCCCTTCTGCCGTCAGCTTCTATGTTTCTATGTTTCTATATAGCAGTGCAGACACTGTGCAAGGTAGGGAATAAGAAGTGCACAATAATGTTATGTAGTGTAAAGGGGGGTATAGGAGACTTAGAAAGGGTATGGCAGAAGGATCACTACAGAAAGGAACAGACAAGTGTCAGTGAATAATTAGGTAAGGAAGGTAAGGTACTATGAGAGGAATTGAGGCTAGGTTGGGGCAAGTGTTGACAGGGTCTGGGAGAGAGGGGAATGACATGAGCAAGTAGTGGTGGGGGCAGCTTGGAGCAGGGATTTAAGGGCAGAGAAAGTGAGGGAGTGACGAGCGCTCCATGGAAGCTGGTTCCAGAGGTGAGGGAGATGGTAAAAGAAGGCAGCCTTACCTGAGCAAGTGCAAGGATGTGGGCGGGAGAACATCTGAGCATCCCTGGATCAGAGGGAGTATGAGAAGGAGCTTACTGGAGACAGACAGGAGTTGAGGTACGGGGGGAGGGTCCCAATCCAGAATTTGGAGATGAAAGTGATGCTATGGCATGTCGCCTAGCAGGAACAGGCATTATGGAGAGGGTGGAGTAGAGGATGCAGTGGTGAGTGAGGGGGAGAAGAAGTGGCGAAATGACGGAAAGAGTTTAAAAGAGTGACAAGTCTAGCGAGGGAGACAGTGGGTGCAGTGCCATAAATAATGTATGCATAGTCGATAACTAGTAAGCTAGTTTTGCTAGTTTTGCGAGACAGTCCTTGTGGGGGTAGAGAGCTCCTAGTTTTGGACAAAGGTTGGAGCCGATGGAGTCAATGTGGGCAGAAAAATCAAGGTTGCTGTTGAGTCAGACCCCAAGACATTTGAAGGATTTGACTGAGTCAAGCAGAGAGCTGTACAGGATGGCAAAAACAGGGGAATTCAGGGGTTTGGATAGTCTTTGTCTTGAACTGAAGAACATTGAGACTGTTTTTTAGGAATTTAGTTTGAGTTGATTTTACCTTAACCACAATTACACTTTATCAAAGTCATGCCGCAGAGAGGTAACTACATCCATGGTATTTGGGCTGGAGAGGTATAACATGGTGTCATCCACGTACAAGTGGATTCTGGAGGGAGAGCAGATGGATGGGAGGTCATTTATAAAGAGTGAGAAAAGGATAGAGCTGAATATGGAACCTTGAGGGACACTGGATTGGATAGGTAGATGGGGAGAGGACATTGTCTTATTGGACAGATTGCTGTCTGTTATGGAGGTAGGATATGAACCAACCTGTGGTAGATGGAGCCAGACCAGTGGACAGAAGTTTTTGGATAAGAAGATGGTGAGAGACTGAGTCAAAGGCCTTTGCTAAGTCCACAAAAATGGCAGTGGTAATGATGCCTTTGTCCATGGTTGACTGGATGTAGTCTGTGACTCGGAGCAGGGAGGAGACTGTCAAGTGCTGCTTTCTAAAGCCTGACTGGAAGGGAGAGAGACTATTGGTAGTAGAGAGAGATGTTCCAGGAGTCAAGAGTAGATGAGAGACTCCTGGAGTTTGGCAAGAGCAGGAAGGAGATACAGAGGTCTGAAGTTTCCAGGCATAGTGGGGTCACCTCCTTTATGGAGGGGAAGCACCTTGGCCACTTTCCAGGCCTGGAGGACAGAGCTGGTAGTGAGGGAGAGGTTTAGGAGATGAGTGAGGGGGTGGTTATTGCAGGACTGGATATATGGAGAATCTTGGGGTGAAGGTTGCCTGAACTGATTTTTCTAGGGCTGTGTGACATAAGGGCTTTGAAAACTTCAAGGGAGATAAAGGGGGGAAAGAAGTAACCAGCGCCAGAATGGGAGGGAGGTGGATTTGCTCAGGTAGGAGAGGAATGATCAGGGAGTGCACAGGTCATAAAGATAGAGTTGAAGGTGTCTGCAATAGAAGCTGGGTCAGTGATTGGAGGGAGTTTGAGATGCTGGAGGGTCTAGGAGGGAGTGGAGAACTTTCCAGAAGTTAGATGTGGAGTTGGATCTACCCTGGAGCTAGGGTTTGAAAAAACATTGATTTGGCTATTCTGATTGCCATAGAGCAGGCATTTCTATGGAACTCATAAAGTAGAAGGTGTGAAGGAAGGGAAGAAGCCTTGAAAGTAGCCCAGTGTTTATCCCGGATTCTGCAAAGAGCAAGGAGATCAGGAGTTATCCAGGGGTAACGGTTATGCTTTACTCTGGCATTTTTGTGTGGGGCACGGATGTAACAGATGATGTAAAAGTAGGCTATATAGTCAATGACAATAAAGCTATAAATCAATTCCAAACTGAGATAAACCCTATAGGAGATTGGGCATTAAAAAATTAAATTAAACATAGAAAAATGCAAGATTATGCATATGGGCTGTAACAATAAAAAAGCCAAATAATACCTTTAAGCCAACAGCATCACTGAGCTGGTAAAGGAAAGAGACTTAGGGGTGATGATCACTGAAAATTTATCACCGACTGAAGAATGTAAATCATCTGTTAGTAAAGCAAATAAAACAATGGGGCATATGTTCAAAAACTTTGGGAGAAGAGACAATAGTGTTTTAGTACCCCTGTATAGATCCCTTGTCCAATCACACATGGAGTATTGCATCCAAATTTGGGGCCCTTACAAAGTCTCAAATATAAAATTAATTGAGGGGGTGCAAAGGAAAATGACAAGGAACATTAAACGTTTCAGAAGATTAGACTATGAAGACAGACAAAAGCATCTTGGGCTGTACAGCCTAGAGTACAGGAGACTGAGAAGAGATCTTTGTTTGATGTACAGAGCTTTATCAGACAAAGATCTCTGGAAAGCCATAGGTCTAAACAGAAACATTCAGATACATTGCAGATTCAATCAGTTTCAATTAAAAGGTGAATTATGTAAGACCAACCTAAGAGGTCAATGGATAAATCAAAGAGTAATAAAAACGTGGATCAGACTCCCTTGCAATGTGATATCTAGTACATCCTTAGAGATCTTTAAGTTCTTGGATAACTTCATGGATCATAAAAAATATTGCATAAGGTAGATCCGCAACTGTCAAGTCTTAAGGCCTCTGGCTGACGACTCGTATTGATTATGTGCTTCTGTGATGTTAGTCAAGGTATTGGAAAAGAACTGAAAAGCGAAATCAACATCCAGGGCTGTATGCTCAGGGAACCAGTTGGCTTGTGTCAGGTCCTGTAGGAGGGAATTTGTGTCCAAGGAGTGAAGAGGGCAATATGATAAGTATTTGGGGGCAGATTGGGGAATTGAGGCTTTCCTTATACAGAAGGTGATGCAATAATCACTGAGGGCATCAAGGAGAACATCAGTGACAGAAAGGCGGTGGGGGTGGGAGATGAGCACCCAGTTGGGGATAGAGTGATTTGGAGAATTGGGGTTGAAGCATGTAGCATCAGAAATCAATTGGAAGGGATTTAGTTATTCAATTTTAAGGACTGAGGGTTTGGAGGAGGGGAAGAGCCAGTACAAACTGAAATCACCAGGCAGATGAGCTTGCCTTTACTTGAGAGGGAGAGAATGGCAGAGATGCACTCAATAATAGAGTTGTGGGGAGCGTTGGGTGGGCTGTGCACTACTCCAATGTAGATTGGTAGGGCAGAGGGGAGTGACAAGAGAACAAAAAGCAGCTCATGGGAAGAGGGTGGGCATCTCGGTGGAAGAATGAGCATGAGAGAGATTGCCTGATATTGATGACCATTCCACCACCACACTTACATAGAAACATAGAATTTGATGGCAGATAAGGACCGCTTGGCCCACCTAGTCTGCCCATTTCCCTACCTAATGGATACGCTGCAGATCCTAGTTAACAAACAGCCTACTTCTTCCTGCCCCCCTACTAGAATTGCCTTATGTCTGTCCCATGCATTCTTGAATTCCCCCACTGTTTTTGACTCCATGACCTCCTCAGGAAGGCTGTTCCATGCATCCACAATCCTCCTCGGGAAAAAATACTTCCTCACATTACCTCTGAGCCATCCCCCCTCTATCTTCAAATTGTGCCCCCTTGTTCTTGCACATCTCTTTTTCTGAAAGATGCTACCCTCTTGGACTTTGTTGATTCCATTGAGGTACTTGAAAGTTTCTATCTTGTCCCCCCTCTCCCTCCTTTCCTTGTGGGTATGCATATTAAGCTCCTTTAGTCTCTCTTCGTACGTCATCTGGTGCAGACCTCCTCTGGACAGCCTCCACCCTGTCTATGTCTTTGAAGAGATGGGGTCTCCAGAACTGCACGCAGTACTCCAGATGGGGTCTCACCAACTTGTCTGTACAGAGGGATAACATCTTCTTGTTTCCTACTTGAGATGCCTCTCCCTATTCATCCCAGTATCCCCCCAGCCTTCCTTACTGCCTTCTCATGTTGCTTGCCCAGCTTCAGGTCATCTGATATAACTACCCTCAGGTCCATTTCTATTTTTGTTGTTGTCAGTATCTCACCCCCCATTGTGTACTCCTCCCCTGGGTTTTTGTTTCCCAGGTGTATCACTTTGCACTTCCTTGCATTAAATCTACACTGCCATTCATTTGACCATTCCTCCAACCTTGCCAAGTCCCTTCACATCCTTTCCACTCCACCTTGTGTATCAACCCTGTTGCAGATCTTTGTGTTGTCTGCAAAGAGACATACTTTTTCTTCCAGTCCCTGCAATATCACTTATAAAGACATTAAAAAGGACCAGACAAAGTACTGAATCCTGCAGTACCCCACTAGTAACCCCACTTTCTTCACTATGAACTCCATTTACTACTACCCTCTGCACCCTGTTGTCCAGCCAATGTTTTACCCAGGCTACCACCATGGGACCCTCTCACAGCTGGCTAATTTGTTTATTAATCTTTCATGTAGGACTGTGTCAAATGCCTTGCTAAAGTCCAGATAGGCCATGTCCACAGCCCCTCCCTGGTCTACTACTTTGGTCACCCAGTCAAAGAAATAGATTAGATTCATCTGACATGACCTTTCCACTGTGAATTCATGCTGCCTTGGGTCCTGTGCCCCACTGGCCTCTAGGTACTCAACAATTCTTTCCTTCGGAAGTAATCCCATCATTTTCCCTACCACTGAGGTCAAACTGACAGGTCTGTAGTTTCCTGCCTCTGTCTTGCTCTTACTTTTGTGAAGGGGAATCACATCCACCCTCTTCCAGTCCTCAGGTACCACACCATCCTCCCATGATTTGTTAAAAAGGGTACTCAATGGTGTTACTAGTTCTCCCCTTAGTTCTTTTAGAATTATTGAGTGAATCCCATCAGGCCCCATTGCTTTGTCCATCTTCAGTTTTAGGAGTTCTTTCAGAATCCTTTCTTCTGTGAAAGGACTGATATCGACCCCCCCCCACACCCAGAGTGCTTCTATTGACTGGATTATGTACCTCCCCCTCCTCTTCCTTTGTGAATACTGAGCAGAAGTATTCATTCAGCATCCCTGCTTTTTCACTGTCCCTCTCTGCCCACCCATCCTCTTTATTCAGGCTCAGTATCCCTCCCTTTGTCTTTCGTCGCTCTCTAATGTACCTATAAAATGTTTTATCCCCCTTCTTAACCAAGTTCGCTATCTTTTCCTCGGTTTTGGCCTTTGCTATTCTGACTGCCTTCCCCACTTTCTTCTGCTTTAACTGGAACAGTTCTCTACCATGCTCCTTCTGTGTTTCCTTATAATTCCTGAGTGCTATATTTTTCTCCCTAACCTTCCCCTCCACCTCTTTTGAGAACCATAGTGCTTTTTTCTTTTGTTTTGATTTGTTTATTTGCTTCACACAAAGGCTTGTTGCCTCTGTGATGGCAGTTTTGATGTTTCCTCGTTTTTGCTCCACCCCTCCTTCTTGCCTGTTTGCTAGTGCTTTTCTGAGGCACTGTCCCATTTTGACAAAATCATCCCTCCTGAAGTAAAGTACCTTCACTTTTGTATGGCTTGACTTTACAGCTGAGTTTATTATGAACCACATTGTTTGGTGGTCACTCATTCCCACATGGCTACTCACTTCTAGATCTGAGATCCTCTCTCCATCCCCATTTGAGAGTACCAAGTCTAAGATTGCTCCCTCTCAAGTGGGTTCCAACACTAGCTGTCTGAGGCATGCCCCCTGTAGGGCATTGAGAATGGCCCTGCTCTTGGATGTGGCTGCAGCGAAGGTGCTCCAGTTAACATCTGGCATATTCAGGTTCCCCATCAGAAATATCTTCCCTTTCTCTGCCATCCTAAGGATGCCTTCTATCATTTCCTTGTCTATCCCCCCCCCCTTAGATGGAGGTCTGTATACAACCCCTGTCCAGATTGTGGTGCCATTTCCAGTCTCCAGGGTGACCTACAGTACCTCTTCTCCTCCCTTTTTACCCTTTAGTTCAGTTGCTTTGATCCCTTCCCTTACATAGAGAGCTACTCCTCCTCCTCCTCTTCTACCATACCTGTCCCTCCTGTAGATTGTGTAGCCTGGTAATTTGACATCCCAGTCACGGTTCTCTGTGTACCATGTTTGTGTGACTCCCACAATATCCAGACATCCCTCTTCCATCAAGGCCACCAGTTCAGGGAGCTTGTTACCCAGACTACGGGCACTGGTACTCATTACCTTCCATTTTTTGATGGCCTTACCCTTTTTGCCCCTTCCCTGTCCTTACTGCCTTTGTCTTTTTCTCCATTTATCCCTGCCTTTCTCCCTATCAACTTCTCTATCTTGGTGTTTACTTCCCTAACTACCCCAATTTTGCTTGGGGGCTTGGATTTCCTTCCTTCAGTGCCCCCTTGGTTGTAAGGTTTAAATGCTTGCCAATGAAGCATTTTAAATCTATCACCTAGGATCTCGTTCCTCCTGGACAGATGCAGACCATTGCACCAGTATAGGCCTGCATCCCTCCAGGTGGACCCCCAGTCCCCAATGAAGCCAAAACCTTGAGTTTTGCACCAGTTTTTCAACCACTGATTGAACCCCATGGTGTGGAGCACCCTAGCCTCACCCATACCCTAGACCGGCAGCACCTCCGATAAGGTTACCATGCATGCTACTTTTATTTATTTTATTTATTTCAGTTTAGGATTAATACCTTTGAGTCAAGGACTTATTTTCAAAGGTTCCAAATCAGCTAAATGAACAGATACAAACAACATAATACATCGCAGTGGATTACAAAATAAGGTTACAGAGGGTTGCACATACTTTTAAGTTTAACTAATACATAGAAGTCTAGGTTTCACTAGTACATATGAGTCAAACATTGTAAGTAACAGCACTAAGTGCGGGCATAGTAGTGTTAGAAACAAGAAAGAGGGGGAGATGCCAGGGATTAACTCTCCACTGGGTAGTACAGGGGGAAAGTGGGGGTTAAGTGACAGGCCTTGTTTAGGAGTGCCGACTCTCTTGAGGGCAGTGACAGAGCCTGCTTCATAGATTGGGAGCCCATAGTCGATGGTGGCTAGTACCGAGCTACTTATGGCTAATTGCAGAGCCACAGGTGGTAGGGAGTGCTTGTGGGGGTACAGAATACCCAGTTTCATGCTGGAGTTCTTGATGTCATGGTTATTACGACTGGAGAAATTGAGAGTGTTGTTGAGGTAAATTCCTAGGTATTTAAATACAGAGACTTGTTCAAAAGGGTCTCCCTTAGGGCCTAGGATTTGTAGTGGGCTGAACTTCTTTTTCTTTTGGTGAACTGTGACCAGCATGCTCTTGTTTTTTTTTTTTGTTTTTTTTTTGTGGTTGAGCAGGATCTTGTTCTTGTAGAACCAGGATTTAGAAACATAGAAACATAGACTTTGACGGCAGATAAGGACCACTTGGCCCATCTAGTCTGCCCATTTCCCTACCTACAGGATAGGCTGTAGATCCTAGTTAACCAACAGCCTATTTCTTCCTACCACCCACAAGAATTGCCTTATGTCTGTCCCATGCATTCTTGAATTCTCCCACAGTTTTAGACCCCAACCTCCTCAGGAAGGCTGTTCCATGCATCCACTACCCCTCTGTGAAAAATACTTCCTCATTGCCCTGAACCGCCTCCTCTATCTTTAAATTGTGTCCCTTGTTCTTGCAAGTCTCTTTTTCTGAAAGATGCTGCCCTCTTGGACTTTGTTGATTCCACTGAGGTATTTAAAATTTTCATCATGTCCCCCTCTCCTTCTTTCCTCAAGGGTATACATATTAAGCTCCCTTAGTCTCTCTCATACGACTTCTCCTGCAGACCCTGCACCATTTTAGTGCCCTCCTCCTGACTACCTCTATCCTGTCTATGTCCTTGCAGAGATGGGGTCTCCAGAACTGGACACAGTACTCCAGATGGGGTCTCACCAACTGTACAGAGGGATAACAACTTCCTGTTTTCTGCTGCTGATGCCTCTCCTATACATCCCAGTATACCCCAGCACTCTCACTGCCTCTCACATTGCTTGCTAACCTTAAGGTCATCTGATATGATTACCCCCAGGTCCCTTTCCTTTTGTTGTTGTTACTACCTCCCCCATTGTGTATTCTTCCCTGGGTTCTTGTTTCCCAGGTGCATTATTTTGCACTTCTTTGCATTGAATCCTAGCTGCCATACTTCTGACCATTCCTCCAACCTTGCCAAGTCCTTTTCATCCTTTCCACGCCTCCTTGTGTATCAACCCTGTTGCAGATCTTTGTGTCATCTGCAAAAGGCATATTTTCCTTCCAGTCCCTCTGCAATGTCACTGATGAAGACATTAAAAGGACTGGACCCAATACTG
The DNA here is from genome assembly GCA_016271365.2 of Neoceratodus forsteri. Lineage (NCBI taxonomy): Eukaryota > Metazoa > Chordata > Ceratodontiformes > Ceratodontidae > Neoceratodus > Neoceratodus forsteri. The sequence continues at coordinate 875,289,366 of CM028131.1, read as the reverse complement.
AACCCTCCGATGTACCCCATAGTAACCTCTCTTCTTCAGAGTGGACTCCATTTACAATTACCTTCTGTGTTCTGTTGTGCAGTCAATGTTTTGCCCAGGCTACCACCCCTGGGACCCACCCCAGGCTGGTTAATTTGACTATTAATCTTTGTGTGGGACTGTGTCAAATGCCTTGTTAAAGTCTAGGTAGGCCATGTCCACAGCCCCTCCCTGGTCTACTACTTTGTCACCCAGCCAAAGAAATCTATTAGATCTGGCCTGACATGACCTTCCTGGCTGTGAATCCATGCTGCCTTGGGTCCTGTGCTCCACTGGCCTCTAGGTACTCAACTATTCTTTCCTTCAGAAGTGACTCCATCACTTTCCCTACCACAGAGGTCAGACTGACAGGTCTGTAGTTTCTACCTCTGTCTTGGTCCCACTTTTGTGAAGGGAATCACATCCGCTTCCTCCAGTCCTCGGGTACCACGTCATCCTCCCATGATTTATTAAAAGAGTAGCCAGTGGTTTCACTAGTTCCTCCTTAATTCTTTTTAGAATTCTGGGTGAATTCCATCAGGACTCATTGCTTTGTCCACCTTCAGTTTTAGGAGTTCTTGCAGAACCCTTTCTTCTGTGAAAGGACTGGGATCGACCCCCTATCAAGAGTGCTTCTGTTAATTGGATTAGGCACTTCCCCCTCCTCTTTTGTGAATACTGAGCAGAAATATTCGTTCAGTATCCTGCTTTTTCACTGTCCCCCTCTGCCCACCCACCGTTCATTCTATTCAGCCTCACTATCCCTCCCTTTGTCTTTCTACGCTCGCTGATGTACCTATAAAAGGTTTTATCCCCCTTCTTAACTGAGTTGGCTATCTTTTCCTCAGTTTGGGCCTTTGCTATTCTGACTTCCCTCCCTGCTTCCTTCTGCCTTAACTGGTACAGCTCTCTGTCCTGCTCCTTCTGTGTTTCCTTATACTTCCGGAATGCTATCTTTTTCTTCCTGACTTTCACAGCCACCTCTTTTGAGAACCATAGTGGCTTTTTCTTTCATTTTAATTTGTTTATTTGCTTCACAGAAAGGCTTGTTGCCTCTGTGATGGCAGTTTTGATGATTCCCATTGTTGCTCCACACCTCCTTCTAGCCTGTTTGCTAGTGCTTTTCTGAGGCACTCTCCCATCTTGCCAAAGTCAGCTCTCCTAAAGTCCAGTACCCTCACTTTTGTACGGCTTGACTCTGTAGCTGAGTTTAACGTGAACCACACTGTTTGATGGTCACTTGTCCACAGATGGCAACCCACTTCTAGATCTGAGATCCTCTCACTGTCCCCGTTTGAGAGTACGAGGTCTAAGATTGCTCCCTCACGAGTGGGTTCTGAAACTAGCTGTCTAATGCCTGCTACCTGTAGGGCATCAAGAATGGCCCTGCTCTTGGATGTGGTTGCAGCAAATCTGCTCCAGTTAACATCTGGCATATTCAGGTCTCCCATCAATAGTATCTCCCCTTTCTCTGCCATTCTAAGAATGCCTTCTATCATATCCTTGTCCATTTCCTCCCCATGACATGGGGGTCTGTACACAACCCCTGTGTGGATTGTGGTGCCCTTTCCAGTCTCCAAGGTGACCCACAGTGCCTCCTCTCCTCCCTGTTTACTTTGTTCAGTTGCTTTTATCCCTTCCTTTACATGAGAGCTACTCCTCCCCTCTTCCCCTGCCTGTCTCTCCTGTAGGTTATGTACCCTGGTATGTTAACATCCCAGTCATGGTTCTCTGTGTACCATGCTTCTGTGACTACTACTATATCCAGGCATCCTCTTCCATCAAGGCCACCAGCTCAGGGAGCTTGTTGCCCAGACTACGGGCATTGGTACTCATTACCTCCATTTCCTGATGGCCTTACTCCCTTTTGCCCCATCCCTGTCCTTCTTGCCTTTGTCACTTTCTCCATTTACCCTGCCCTTCTCCCTATCAACACCTCTATGTTGGTGTTTGCCGACTTACTACCGTGATTATTTGGGGGCTAGGATTTCCTGCTCCTTTCCGTGCTCTCCCTTGGCTAGTTTAAAAGCTTGCCAATGAAGCATTTAAACCTATCACCTAGGATTCTGGTTCCCCACCCGACAGATGCAGCCCATCATGCCAGTATAGGCTTGCATCACTCCAGATGGACCCCAGTCCCCAATGAAGCTAATCCCTGAGCTCCACACCAGTTTTTCAACCACTGATTGAACTCCCATGGTGCATGAACACCCTAGCCTCCTATGCCATAGATGGGCAGCACCTCCGAGAAGGTTACCATGCATGCTACTTGACTAAGGCCCCTCCCCAAGTCCACAAACTCTTCCTGCACTTCTCTAATCCCTTTCTTAGCCAGGTCATTTGTCCCTAGGTGGACAATGACATCCAGCTCCCTCCCCTGTGCAGCTGCTCTGGCAATCCTGAGGATTCGCTCCCTGTCCCTCCAAGCCAAGGCACCAGGCAGGCACCTTACCTCCCTCTCCCCTTCCTTCCCCAGTTCTACCTTCCTAACAATGGAGACCCCCACCAGGAGTTGTTTCCTTCCCCTGCAGGGTCCCCTGCCACCCTCCTGTGGGTCTCCTTTGTGGAGGTTCCCAGCATCCTCCTTGGTCTCCACTGTGGGTGCCTCCATAGAGGAACCACACTTTGCCAGAATGGCATAGGAATTGTGGAGAGGTACAACTGGAGGGATGCACCTCTGTTCCACCACCCTCACCCTCCCTGAGCCCACTGTGGTCCAACCACTCCTCTTTCTTGGCAACCTCTGAGGCAACGGCAGTGGCACTGGTGGTCCCTGGATAGAAGAGGAGGTCCCACAAATCCTGATCAACTCATCCTGGAGATGAGCAACCTCCTCCCTCAGCCCAGAGAGGTGCCTGCAGATGGGACAACACCGCATCCTCCAGAACGTCTCCTGGAAGACTGCTGCTCCACAGCCACTGCACTGCACCACTCCAATCACATCTTATTTCTGGCCCCTTAACTGTTTTCAATCCTTACTCTTTCCTCTGTTTTTTCTCTCTCTCTCTCCTTACTTTCTGCCTGTGTGCCCTTTAAGCTCCTGATTGTCCTGTTCTGAGACAAGAATATCCTATATTTCTGTGTGACCACTTACTTGCTCAGAGGCAGACCTCCAGCAGAGCTAGAGGGGCCGGAGAGCTACTCCTGCCCTTCTAGGATAGTGGGTCTTTGGTGGTTCTGTGATCACTCACTTCCTTCTCCCAAACAGGAAGTTCCTGTTGTAAGTCAAATCTGGTGCCTATAGAAATAGAACTAGCTTTGGGTGGGGGGAAGGAGGGCAATATAGTCCCAGCAGTGAAGTCCAGTCACACAGCAGTTCTTTCTCCTGGTGTCTTCTGCCAAGATATTAGCAGAATCTTTCTAAGACAGTCTTTAATTGTAGCTTCCTTCTAGCTAAGCCACTCCCCCTACTTACTAGATCTTTCTACCAGTAATTGAAACCTCACAGCAGTTAAGTCCTTTCAATCACCTGATATTTACACCTATAACTGTTCAGATACCCATTCAGTTCAGTTAACCCAGACAGACACACACACACTTTTTTTTGTTTGTTTTGTATGTTAGTTTTTTTACCCTAAATTAAAGGTCCAAGTACAAAAGTTCTTCTACTTTAGTCCCAGCAGAGAAGTCCAGTCACACAGCAGTCCTTTCTCCTGGTGTCTTCTGCCAAGATATGATATGACAAGATTTGAGCTTATGGTAGCTGTCCTGCAGTTCAATAGTGATGGTACTTGTCTAGGCCCCCTCTTAGACTCCACAAACTCCTCCTGCACTTCTCTGATCCCTTTTCCAGCCAGGTCATTTGTCCCTAGGTGGACAATGACATCCAGCTCCCTCCCTCCATGCAGCTGCTTCTGTGATCCTGAGGATTTGCTCGCTGTCCCTCCAAGCCATGGCACCAGGCAGGCACCTTACCCCCCTCTCCCCTCCCTCCCCCAGTTCTACCCTCCTAACAATGAAGTCCCCTACCAGGAGTTGTTTCCTTACCCTGTGGGGTCCCATGCCACCCTCCTGTGGATCTCCTTTGTGGTGGTTCCCAGCATCATCCTTGGTCTCCACTGCAGGTGCCTCCATAGAGGAACCACACTCTGCCAGAATGGCATATGAATTGTGGAGAGGTACAACTGGAGGGATGTGCCTCTGTTCCTCCACCCTCACCCTCCCTGAGCCCAATGTGTCCAACCACTCCTCTTTCTTGGCAACCTCTGAGGCAGCAGCAGTGACCCTGGTGGTCCCTGGGTGGGAAAGGAGGCCCTGTTGTCAGTCTAATCTTTTGCCTATAAAAGTAGAACTGGCTAAGGGTGGGGGGTGGAGGGAAAGGATGAAGGGCAATATAGTCCCAGTAAAGTTCTAACAGCAGTTCCCAGTAGTAGAGTTCTAGTTCTTTAGTCCAGTAGAGTAGTAAAGTTCTAACAGCAGCTCCTTCTTCTCTCTGTTCTCTGCCACAAGCTATCTAGGTCAGTTTTTAAATGAAAACACCTGGCTTCCTTCCCTCTAACAACTCTCTGTAAAATAAAACATATAAAAAGTTTCTTTTAACCACTTATACACAACATTCTGCACAGTCCATAATATCAGTTTCTGCTTGTGACTTCAATCTTAAACTTGAATCCCCCATAGCTCACATACCTTTAGAGCCACTGCTTCATTTTATCAAATTAAATGTCCAACTATCATAGAAACCGGAGCCAATAGTGTTTCTCCTTATAAGTAATATGATAATAGATACCACTATACAATTGGAACAAAAAGTATAGGAAACCCTGATGGTAAATAAGTGAAATGTGTCCTTTAAATTATTAAAAATACAGTAAAAAGAGGTGTGATGAAAATGTAATTACAGTATGAAAAAGTGATTATATTTTTGTGTCTAACACAGATTCTGAATGCCCCGTGAACAAGCTCAAAGGAGCGAAACGTAGGAGATTTTAATTATAATAAAAGAAAATTACAACAACCAACGAATGAGTGAAAGCATTTAAATGAATATCTGAGCTCCCAGCTTTGGTTTTTTGGATGATTCCTTCTCTCTAAGCCACTCCCCCAATTCAGTTTCTTTCTTCACCTAGCTAACTGCCCAGATAATTCCTTCACCCAACTCAGACAAGCACACTTTTTTGTTTGTTTTTTGTTTGTTTTTACCCTAAATTGAAGTTCTCAGTAGTAGAGTTCTAGTTTTTTAGTCCAGTAGAGTAGTAAAGTTCAAACAGCAGCTCCTTCCTCTTGCTGTTCTCCGGTCTTACCATGGTCTTGGTGGAAAAGGTTGAAGTTGGGGATTGTGAGGGATGAATCTGGGATCCCTGCAGAGAGCCAAGATTCAGTCATGCACAGTACATCAGGGGAGTGTAGTGTGACCCAGACTTTGAAGGCATCCAATTTGGTTAGAATGCTCCTAGCATTTTGATGGAAAATGAGTATTTCTTTTGGCTGAGCAGAGGGAGCAGGAGTAAATGGGGGGACTGGGTTTAATTCAACATCTCCTGAGAGGAGTAGGAGAAGCTGGTAGAGGGAGAGTTCATGGGGTACCTGAACCTTCTGGCAGAATGAGAGCTGGGAGGGGGTGAAGAGAGGTGGAGAACAGCCTCTAGATTTAGAGAAGAGGAAGAAAGTAGGCTAGAATGAGTGGTTGGAGGGGGCAGGAAGAAAAGGGTAGTAAGCAGCTAGGATGTGGAAAAACAAACCAGGGGGTTAGGAGAAGGGGTTGGTTAAAAATGTGAGCTAAATGTGTAAATGTATTTATTTATTTAGTTATTGAAATGTTTCACCAGGAAGACATATTGAGCAAAGCTGCTCATTTCCAGATGTATCCCGGGCTACAGGGGGTGGGTTGCTTACATAGGATGGGAAATATAAAATGCAAAAGTGCAGAACATGGTACAACATTGAGTACAGTATACAGAGACATGATAAACAAGTCACCCTACAAGCAGGTGTACAACAGGTAAAGACCAGCAAAATTAAATTGATGGCAACAGTTGCAAATCTAAGTGCTGATTGTAAGTGCAGTCATGACATTGTAACTCATCATACTTAAAAAGTAGCAAGGGAAGGAGGAGGACCTGGGTTGGGACATGAAGCCATCATGGAGGAGGCAGGGGAATTAGGAGCAGTTGCAAGAAGGGGAGGTAAAGGAGAGCAGCAGAGATGATAGTGAGTGAAATGATGGGGCATTTTGAATGTTAATGAGAGGGGAGTTCCAAAGTTTAGGAAAGTGGTGGTAGAAAGATGCCTGTCCAGCAGGTGAGGACCAGAAGGGAACAGCAAAGGCACAGCCATCGGTACTCCAGAGGGAGTAGGTGGAGGAGGGGGAGAGAAGGAGAGAGGACAGAAGACAGAAGATAGGAGGGGAGCATTCCGAACCAGAACTTGCTAAAGAAGATGGAGCAGTGCATCATGTGCCTATCACTGAGGGAGGGTAGAATAAGGGATTGGTAAAGGGAGTAGTGGTGAGTGTGGGGTGGGCAGTTAACCACAAAGTGACAGAAGGAATGGAAGAGTGTGTCCAGCCTGGCTAGGGTTGTTTTGGGGGTGGCACTGTAGACTATATCACCATAATCAAATGTTGGAAGAATCATTTTCAGACATTCTCTGTGTGTCGACAAGGGGATACAATCACAATTCCAGTATAAGGCCCCCATTTTGGGAAGCAGTTTCTTGTGAATAGCAGCAGCAGCGAAATCAAGGTGTCTGTCAAGCCAGACCCCTAGCCTATGTACCTGAAGGAGGTGGTGCCTCCCAACACGGACCCATCAATCATGTGGAAGGAGAGGTGGACATGAGCTTTGAGAGTCTCTTCCTTGTGCCAAAGGTCATGGAGACAATTGTAATTGTGTTTAAGAATAGTTGGTTAGCATGTAGCCACTGCTGGACTTTATCAAAGTTCTGCTGCAGGGTGGATGCCACCATGGGAGCAGAGGGACCAGAAGTATACAGGATGGTGTCATCTGCATACATGTGAATGGATGTGGAGGTGGATGCAGATGAGCAGACCAAGGGGAGATTGTCAAGGAATATGGGGAAGAAAATCAGACCAAGGACTGAACCTTGTGGGACCCCTGTGTGGATGGGTAGGCATGGAGAGAGGGAGTCCCCAATTCTAACTGATTGTGATCTGCCTGTAGGGTAGGATCCGAACCAGCTGATGGCATTAGCAGACAACTGTTGCTATGGAGCTATTTTCATATTAGTTTTAATGCAGGCTAAAACTAAAGAGAGGTTAATGTGTGTAACCTGCATGTGTACTGAAATAAGTCACCTTCATTTCTAGAAGCAGGCTTCAGACTTTAGCACATTCATATCAGACTAGCATGCTTTTTAAATCTCTTTCTTTATTACTGATTCTCTTTTTTTATGCTTATATGGTCAAGGTGGAATATGGAAAGAAAAAGTGGATTAAAGGTACAAGAAAGGAAAACAAAAGGAGGTCAGATAGAAAAGAGGGAGCTCAGTCTGATCTTCAGGGTGATCAAATCCTGGGTCAAAGAAATACTGTTGAAACAGCCAGGATAGAAAAGTGAAAGGATAGATAGCTATAGAAAGATATTTATATTTTTTTCTTAGAGCATAATTTTCCTGGCATTCCCATGGCCAGTGTCCTGACAGGGCTGATCCTGTCACAGATATATCAAACATCCTTATGTATGTTACAAAACAAATGTTAGAAAAGTGTGGTATATGAGGATATAATGCCATCTCGGGGGCAAATTAGCTCAATAAACCTACTCACCCTTTGGGCTCATGGGTTATTAGCTAAATAACCCCTCAATGACATTATATCCTCATATACCACACTTTCCTAGCATTTATTCTCTATTTATATGTATGGTTTGACTCTCTCCTACATTATATAAAATGGATTTGTTTTAAGAAAAAAAAAAGAAAAGTAGACTAGAAAATAGTAAAGAGTTGCAAACTGTCTATTATTTGGTGCTTTACAACACTGAATACTGTAAGAGTGAACAAATCTACCCTTCCCTGACATTTCCAAATACTGTTTGTGAAGCTGTGTTTGTTAAAAAACACCAAAAAAAAAAAGGACGGGGTGATTGTGTACATGCAGGGTACGGGGTCAAAACAGCGCATGGAAAACAGCACTGAAATTGTCATGCAGTAAGAACCGATTTAGAGTACCATGGGTTTTATAGCAATAGGGAGTTACTGCTACCACTGCTGCTCTGTGCTGTAAGAGTGAAAGGCATGAATAGCCATGTGGTCTGGGGTCTTGCCGAGCTACTCCCATGGTGGAGTGGCTAAAGCACCGGCACAAGTGGGAATGGAGACCTGGGACTGTGGTTCAGTTCCCCCTAGGTCTCCTGGTGTTCCTGCTTTTTGTGGTGATTTTTTTTTAATCAAGTCCCTTCCCCCAGGAGTTTCTCCCCATCCCTGAAGTCCACACCCCCTGTAGTTAGTTATATTAAGTCCAGGGGTGTGAAGCCCCCTGCATCGCAAGGTGTGGGGGGGGGTGAGGTCCCCTATAAAAACAATAGAAGTCCCATTTAAATGTATGGTGTGCACTGTTTTGTCAGGGCGGTGTTGTTCCCAGACCTTATTTCTGCATACGCGATTGTGCTTGTGGCATTGATTGTCAGTGCTATTTTCCTTGGGCTGTTATGATCCTGTGCCTACATGCAGTCACTCTGTTGCTATGTGACTGCCCTGGTGGAGTCTGGAAGATGTAGTCTTCATGTTTAGCAGTGGGAAACTACTGTGTTTGAACTCTTTAGTTTCTCACTTTATTTTTGTACTGCAAAGCTTTGCAGCAGCTTTTTAAAGTCTCTTAGGCATCCCTAACAGGGTTTAATTTTAAAAAAAATATATTCAGATTCCTGAGACTGGAATGGAGCAGACCAGCAAACTTCCAGGTCAGCTGATATAAAGCTCAGCCCCAATTGTGCAGCCCCATACTTTACACCAGTGAATATGGTGAGTGAACTAATCTAACCTTCATTAAAGTTCCCAAATACTATTTCTGTGGATGTGTTTGTTGGAAAAAATACCAAAGCAACAAAAAAAGGGATGGGGGCTATTTGTGTATGTGCAGTCACTCTCTTTAATTTTTAAAATACATTCAGATTACTGAGGTTGGAATGGAGCCAATCCATGAACTTCTGGGTCAGCTGATATAAAGCTCAGCCCCGAGGGAGTGTTACAAGCACATGGAGAAGTGATGTAAGTGGAGGCAAGCGTGTGTCTGCAAGTGTCAGCCAGGACAGCTGGGATAGAGGGGGAGTGGATATAAATCTGGCATAGCAGATTAGTTTGCTAAGCATATATCCAGCATGTTCCATCATATATCAGTAGTAACACTATTGTAAACATTGTTTTTTTGTGTATTTTGAATCACAATTAATTCCTTGTGAGTCAGTGTGCGCAATGGGAAAAAGCTGAAAACAAGATTTTGATGCCATTGTAATTACTCATGTTTCAGGAGCTGTGCTGGAAGTTCTGACTGCACTGCAGCATTAGTTTCAGTTAATATTAGCATGAAACATGACCTATAGGTTTGGGCTGCTTACAAAGTTTTGAAACTCGTTGCCACAATTTCAATTGTGGTACTCCATAAATAGCTTGCTTACAGTGTATTTGAATAGATATTACTAATTTTGATACTGTAAGGGCAATTGAAACTCTGGAACATACTAAAAAATTACTTAAGTCATTGAGTACAAAAGGGCCCATAGTAACATGTGGTAAGTGTAACATATACGCTATGAGACCTCAGAATCAAATAAGCAATACATTTACTTGTGGAGAATATATTGCTTATCATGCAATGATTGATGAAATAAAATCACTGAAGCTGGAAATTCAAAATTTGAAGGAAAAGTCAGAAATCGACCAAATTGCCAAATTTGTGCAAACCATTTCTGCAGAAAATTCTATTACTGTATTGAGCAAGTATGGTGGATAAAAAAGAAAAGAAACAGGGAGAAGGGAAAGGACACAGATGATACTCCAGAAAAGTAATTTACCTAAAAGAATTAGAGAAGAAGTTAAGAATGATACAAATGATTGGCATTTAATTGATCACTCAGAATACAGGAAGAAGGAGAGACATGCCATAACCATACAGAGTGATATTCCCCTCTCCAATACATTTGAAGTCCTAGACAGGACAACCTCAGGTTATAATGACATTACCACACACACATTGTGAAGGAAATTCCAATCTATAAAGCAGTACTTGTTGATTCCATTGTCTGATACACAGAGTCTATGATATGTAGATCTAATAATGTGACCACTTCAGTAATTTGTCTGCCAGGTGCCAGGATTGGCGATGTATCATCCAAGATTTACAAAATTATAAAATATAATGATAGTAATACAGACATAGTTTTACATCTGGGTATCAATGGCATAGGCAAGTTTCATGAAAAGGACATATGCTATGAGAGTTTGGCCTTGGGTAACCATATAAAATCAAGAGGTTGTAGATTGCCCATCTCAGGAATCTTTTTTGAACAAAGGGCCTGCAATAAAAAAAATAAAACTACTGAGCGTATCAACATTAGGTTGTCCAATTAGTGTAGTGAGAAAATATTGCATTTATAGATAACAGTATGACTTTTACTAATAACACCATTTGTATGCTGGGGATGGTCTCCACCTGAACAAAAGAGGGGCAAGTCAACTGGGAAAACAAATCTTAGATCACATTACAAGGGTCATTTTAAAGTGAATGTAAATGGGGCATCTACTAATCAGACAAAGAACAACAGCATCATTAATAACTGCAAACTAAGCAACAATAAAAGTGAACTTAACCAAAGCCAAGTTAAATATATTCTGCTAAATTCAAGGAGCCTAGCCAATTAGATGGATGAATTAATTACACTGAATGACAATGAAAGATTTTACATCTTTGCAATTATTGAGATCTAGTGGGATGCAAATTCTAATTGGGGAGAAACCTTACCAGGATATCCAGTAATTTAATTAATTAAGACAGACCAAACAGACACAGCAGGGGAGTTACTTTATTTATTCACGTAAGGTTAAACACTTTTGAAGTTTCTAGCAAAATAAAAAATAATTCTTCCACAGAAACAATCTGGGTTAGGCTGACCACCATGTTCACTCACTCCATTATAAGTGGAGTCTGTTATAGGTCTCAGTCCCACACAAAAGATTAATATACAAGTTAGCTAGCCTGGGAGTGGGTCCCAAGATGATAGCCTGGGCAAAGAATTGGCTGGAGAATAGGACACAGACAGTAATAGTAAATGGAGTCCACTCTGAAGAAAGGGGGGTTACTAGTGGGGTGCCGCAGGGTTCAGTACTAGGACCGGTCCTCTTCAATGTCTTTGTAAGTGACATTGCAGGGGAACTGAAGGAAAAGTAAGTCTCTTTGCAGATGACACAAAGATCTGCAACAGAGTTGATGCACAAGGTGGGGTGGAAAGGATGAGAAGGGACTTGGCAAGGTTAGAGGAATGGTCAAATGTATGGCAGCTTAGATTTAACGCTAAGAAGTACAAGGTAATGCACCTGGGAAACAAAAACCCAGGGGAAGAGTACACAATGGGGGGTGAGATACTAACAACAACAAAAATGGAAAGGGACCTGGGGGTAGTTATATCAGATGATTTAAAGGTGGGCAAGCAATGTGAGAGGGCAGTAAGGAGGGCTGGGGGGATACTGGGATGCATAGGGAGAGGCATCACCAGTAGAAAACAGGAAGTTGTTATCCCTCTGTACAGACAGCTGGTGAGACCCCATCTGGAGTACTGTGTGCAGTTCTGGAGACCCCATCTCAGCAAGGTCATAGACAAGATGGAAGCTGTCCAGAGGAGGGCAACTAAAATGGTGCAGGGTCTGCACCAGAAGACATATGAAGAGAGACTAAAGGAGCTTAATATGTATAGCCTTGAGGAAAGCAGGAAGAGGGGGGACATGATAGAAACTTTCAAGTACCTCAAGGGAATCAACAAAGTCCAAGAGGGTAGCATCTTTCAAAAAAATAGGTGTGCACTAACAAGGTGGCACAATTTGAAGATAGAGGGGGGCCGGCTCAGATGTAATGTAAGGAAGTATTTTTTCACAGAGAGGGTTGTGGATGCATGAAATGGCCTTCAGGAGGAGGTTGTGGAGTCAAAAACAGTGGTTGAATTCAAGCATGCATGGGACAGCCATAAGGCAATTCTAGGGGGTGGGGGTGGAAAGTAGGCTGCTGGTTAACTAGGATCTGCAGCTTATCCATTAGGTAGGGAAATGGGCAGACTGGGTGGGCCAAGCGGTCCTTATCAGCTGTCAAATTCTATGTTTCTATGTTTCTAGGTCTCCTGATACTTGCATAGAAATAACACATGCCATAATGACGGAACTAGAGAAAGTGACTGAGATGGAAGATATATTGTAGTTGAGTAACTTAAACCTAGGCGATATTAACTGGAAAGAAAACACGGCCTCAGTCATCACAGGAAATAACCTTCTTTCGCCAATTCAACAGCATGGATTAATACAATATGTACATAATTCTGCAAAAGACGAAAATATTTTGGATCTGGTTATAAGCTCTGATGCAATTAATTTAAACTTGTGCAATATTGCCTCCCCACACCAATAGTGATCATAATTCTATTCTATTTAAATTTTATATCTATATATATATATATGAGTATATATATATATATATGTATATATATATATGCACAAGATGACAGGTGTCACAGAAATATTTTTATATTCAAAGGCAGATGTAAGAAATATAAATGCTGAACTAAATAGAATAGACTGGGAAAATAAATTACTCAATAAAGAACTAAATGAGATGTGGGTAGAGTTTAAAAACACACTACTCAAAATCTGTAACACATGTATTCCTAGAATAAGGAAATATACCACAAGTCAGATGAGGCCAACGTGATTATCTATAAAAATTAAACCCTGGTAAATAAAAAGAACAGAGTTTAAATAAATACTTGAAACATAGCTCTGCAGAGTTGTGGGATATGTATATCTCTATCAAAAAAATACAAAACATACAATAAAAAAGGCAAAACATACAGCAGAGGTTAAGCTGGCAAAAGATGCAAGTTAATCAGATAGTAAGGCCATTTACAATTACATAACCTCATTAAAAAATCAGAGACAAGTTGGTCCCATATCAATAAATGACAATATTATTTCTGACCCTCATGAGATGGCGAATGCCTTTAATTCATATTTTTGTAAATCCTTTGCAACTAATCTTAAGCCAATGCCTTTGATTAACATTTCAGACTCTCCAGAAATTCCCATCAGCACGGAAGAAATTAGAAATTGCATTGACAAACTAAAAAATGATTCTGCACCTGGTCCCAACAACATAACTGCCAAAATTCTTAAAATAACCTGTGAAAGTATTACCATTCCACTCAAGATTATATTCGACACCTCTCTGAACAAAGGGCAAGTGCCAGCTGATTGGAAAAGGGCCAGTGTTGCTCAACTCTACAAAAGGAGTAACAAGTCTGATGTTAGCAACTATAGGCCTATAAGCCTCACTTCCATCCCAGGAAATAATAGGAAGTATTACTAAAAAAACATATCCTTTCTTCCACCAGTACTGATACGGAACAACACAGATTTACTCCAGGAAAATCATGTATTATGAATATGATATGTTTTTTATGAAAATGTAAGTAGCTCTTTAGATCAAGGCATTGGATGCAACATCATATATCTTGACTTCTCTAATTTCCTTTTATCTTGTACAACACTGGGTTATAATCCCTAAACTTAATAGGCTTATAAAATGGATCGCTGATTGGCTGATTGATAAAGAACAGAGTGTAATAATTAGTGGGCATATCTCAAATAGTTAGGCAGGCAGTGACTGTGGCTCCACTCAAGAAACTCATGCCTGGCTCAAAAAAGTTAAAGCAAAGCAGCAAGGAGGGCCGGCACAGAGTATACAGGTAAAAACATCCAAGTTTGTTTATAACAAAAGGATAGAAAGTACTTACAAGTACATCAGGCACACTATAGTAAAACTAAGCATGCAGGGCCCTCAGTGACCCAATGGGTTATGGAGAGCTCTGCACTCTCTGTTTTACTAAAGGGTGCCTGATGTAATTTTAAGTACTTTTCATTCTTTTGTTATAAATAAACTTGGATGTTTTACCTGTATACTCTGTGCTGGCCCTCCTTGCTGCTTTTTGATACAGTCCCCACTGCTTATACAGGTGCATCTGTGTTAGCAGAATCTGCTTGTTATATGGGTTGGGTGCTATAACCAAAGTGATGATTTTATAGGCACAGAATATGAATGCAGTCCTCCGGATTCCTCTTTGGTAGCTGCAGGATCAGGAGGACTGATGTAATATGAAATAAATGTTTACATGTGTTTATTTTATATTACAGTACTGTAATGTGTAACGGTTTTTGAGCAGGGGGTACTACGGACAGCACTGGAAAACAATCAGCTGCATCGCAAATAGAGAAGGCGGGATCTTTGTAAGGAGTGGGCACTATGGACAAGACAGCCAGTGTTCTGTACTCATTTACTGTACCTTCTGATGGGTGCAGTTAAGGTAAGGAAATCAAAACATTCTAAGCTTTGTAAGCTGCTCCTAAAGACAAAACGGAAAAAACGACAAGTGCAAGTGAAAAATCTTCAAACATACAAAAGACTCCTCGCAGCTAAGACTTTATCTCCCCGGCTGACAACTGATCAGAAACCCTGGCCTCCATGGCTACAGCGTTCTACACTATGCCCTGTCTATTTCAGGAAGATTAGCAGCTAATTATTGTCAGTTCACACTTTGACAAGTTACGCAAACTGCATGCCAAAGTGTGAACTGACACTAGCTAGCAGCTAATCTGCCCGAAATAGAAGGAGGGCAAGGAACACTATAACCAGTGAGTTTAATGTTAAACCCTATGTAACTGGCAAATGGAAAATGAAATTTGCCCACATAAACCGACTGCCCATCTAAACTGAGGGCGGTATAAGTGGCATGTACTGTACCTCAAATAGTGGCTGTGAGACTAGAGAGGTACCACAGGGATCAGTATTGGGGTCAATACTCATTACCATATTCATTTCAGATCTAAAAAAGAATTTAAAATCTTGAGCAATCAAATATGCTAACTGGCATAACATTTGGGGGAGGAGGAACTGCCTGACTATAGAAGATCATATGTTAATTCAGGATGACTGTGATAAATTAACAACTCAAGTTTCCAGATGGATAAGGAGATTTAATACAGATAACTGTAAAGAATGCATTTAGGTAGTAAAAACAGGAGGTATTCCTATATGCTTTTTGGTAAACAGCTGTCTCAAACACGTAACAAGAAGGACCTGGGAATAGTCATAGATGATAAATTTGGCCTCAAATCCCAGTCATTCCTTGGTATCACTCATGCATAAAGAACACTAAATGCTACAAAGAGGAATTTAAGATCAAGAAACACAGATGTTATCTTCTCCTTCATAGACCGTATATGTGGCCACATCTTGATTATGCCACCCCTATCTGGTGCCCTTACAAATGCAAAGAAATTGAGTTGATGAAAAGGGTTCAGAGAAAAGCCACTTAAACCATTTATAGCATATGTAATTTATCATACGAATCAAGACTCGGTTACATTAATTTACTGTCCTTGGAGCAGCACTAGTTAAGAGGTGACTTACTTACCATGTACAACAGTATGCAAGATCCTTATCTCTTGACTGAACTGAAGTTAAACAAACAACAAAAAATACCAGATGATATCCACTTCAAGATTAAGGTCATATTTTCAGAACAACAAAAAGGAAGTACTACTGTATTTTACACAGCGTGTAATTAACCCATAGAACTCCTTGCCTATCAAAAAAATTTCCAG
The DNA here is from genome assembly GCA_016271365.2 of Neoceratodus forsteri. Classification (NCBI taxonomy): domain Eukaryota; kingdom Metazoa; phylum Chordata; order Ceratodontiformes; family Ceratodontidae; genus Neoceratodus; species Neoceratodus forsteri. The sequence continues at coordinate 875,273,532 of CM028131.1, read as the reverse complement.
TAAAATGAAGTTTGAATTCAAACACAAACTAGACAATTTTTTAATGAATAATTTGACACTGAGTTACTATTAGTTCTCAGAGCAATATGAGCATACCAGCCTTTTAGCTCCTAACTCTCCTTAGTATGAACCTTAGTATGACTGTATCTTTGTCATGTGTTCAGATTCCAGTAATCACAGTACAGGAAACTTAGTATCATAGGGCTTTGCCCATGGTTCAGAGAGGCAGCAGGCAGCACTCGCTATGCCCCCTCTGAGTGGTACTTCAATGTGGCATGCTCAAGAGTCCCTTGGATGCTCAGGTTTGCTCATTGATACTGCAGGGCCACTCTTGCTTCCCATTCTGCTGATACCTCCTGCCGTGTGGCAGCTTCCCAGGCATCCCTGCCATTTTCTCCCTGAACATGCAGAATCCCCATCTTTCTGACCATGATCATGTTGCAAAAAATGCTTATGCTCTGTGTCTGCAGTGATCCCACTTTGTTAACTTGTTTTAATTATTGTTTGGATGTGCTACTTTTACAATCTGTTTTTTTTCTGTGTATAGTTTAGCCTGTACATTATGTTACTATTCTTGCTGGACTATGTTATCCTGTTCACTGCTGTTATCCTCCCTGGGACCCCTATGAAAACAAGATGCTGTATCTAACGGAGTCACGCCGGTTGGAGTAATTTCAAATTAATAAATAATAAATATATTTTCTGTCCTTGATCTGTGTTGTTTGCTCTGACTTTCCTCTTGTCACTGCCGTACAGCTGCTCCGCTTGTGTTTATGGTATGCTTTTCTTCCTTGTGCCCTTTTGCATCATCTCTGTCCCCACCACTCTCATGCATTCATTCATGTGAAGTCAGGCTGATTTGTCTGTGCTGCTGGGCTTTTGGCTCTGCTCATCATTTTCTTCTGTGTACGTTTGTTCTGCAACCGTGCAGGTACTTGGTTCGCTTTACTGCAGTTATAGGTTTCAGTCTGCACATTCCTAGGCTTCCGAATCCTCAGCACAGACCACCTAGTTCCGAACCATGGGTTCCATTTCTGTCTGTTGTGTTTCTGTATGCCTCAGCTATTCCCCTTTTTCCAGGTTTGCTGCTGAATTCCTTGTTTTACTGGTACTACTGCTGGGTTAGTTTATGTATGACTCGGTCTATAACTTCCATTACTCAGTTTGTTCAACTTGCTTTTATCCCATTGTTCTAGTCCTGCTTCACTTCCATTGCTGCAGCTCTGGCATTTTGCCTTTAGTAATTGACAGAGTCACTGCTTGCCTTGTGTTCTACTCCACCATCTGCACTGAAGTTTGCCAGCATTCTAATTCTGTTGTACTATTGGTGTGCACCAGCATTTGCCGCCAGCTGTCAGTCATTTTTCTACTTCTCCTTCCCTTGGATCCTCTTGTCTCCTGACCAAGGGACTGCCATGCTCCTGTTGCCTATGATACCCCTTTGAGGGTAGGACGCATGCCAATTAGTGGTCTTTTTGGCTGTGCAGATTGACTTGGAAGCATCTATTGGCATCCACTCCCCCTGCCTAATGGCTTGAGGAGAATACTCTCAACATGAGGGCCCCTATAGCCAGACAGATCTACTTAGCTATACCTAATGATCTTCTGTTTATGACTTCTCATTCCTGACTGGGAGACCCTCTTCATGGGGATCTCTTTGGTAATGCAGATCAACTCAGTAACACCTCATTATGTAATCCTCCCTGTATTTGCCTACAAGTCACCTTGTCTCTCCCTGTCTCTCTCTTTCTTTCTTTTTTTTCTCTCTCTTCATTCCCTTTAGTTTCCAATCAAAGATAGGAGTTTGCAATGTTAATGCTGGGTGACCTATATTCAGCATATGTTACTCTCTTCAAATCATGTGTTTTGGGTGGGATTCCCCTTCGAGAGGGGAGAGAGTGCTTTTAGCTATGTCCAAATACTCAGCAGCACCTCATGCATCACAGCATTTTTCTTTTAGAGGGATAGGGTGACAGCCCTTCTCTCTAAAAGTTTCCCTTGTATTAGCTGTCTAAACTGCAGCATCTGAGCCATCACTAATTCTTCCCCTTGCCTGGAGAGATGGTGACCTAGGCCTTGGTTCCCCAGAAGTTTCCTCCATATTGAGTCTTTTTCCATTCTCCATCCTGAAGGTCCTAATGTAGTTTCAAATTGCACGGTGAGCTGGCACAATGGATGGTGTCTCCCATTTTGTTTCACAGTCTGCATCTCTTTAGGAGAAAAAAGTATTATGTCTGTCAATGGTATACTTTTGTGCTTCTCCCCTAAGGTGTCTTTGGTGTCACTGACCTCATCCCTGTGACACCTCAAGAGTTGGAACTCTTTCTCTAGCATTCCTCTGTCTTTACTGCATGCCAACAGAGTGGTAGTCCCTGTTGCAGGGACAGAGTGTAAGCTAAAATTAAAACAAGTTACAGAAACACTCTCATACCCCAGTACTCCTGGCTACTCAGTCCTTGTTCAATTCTAACTAGTCCCATATAGGAGCTCAATGAACCTTTGAATCATGTGGCATCACCTATGGTTCAGAGGGACAGTTGGTGACACTCATCATGCACTTCTCTGAGCAGTACTTAAACTGTGCATACTTAAGAATCCCTTGGATATGTGGTTTTTTTATTCCACCATCTTCCTTTCCTCCTTGAGCCACAACTCTCTCCTTGAGGATTAACCTTCTTCCCTATGAAGCATTTGGTCTGAGAGACCTCATCCCTGCAACACCTCAAGGGGTAGAACCCGTTCTTTAGTCTTCCTTTTTTTTGTGGTAGTCAAACATGAGTCCCAGTAGCAGGGAAAGACAGGGTGTATCCTAAAGTTCAAACAAGCTGTACAATCACCCACATACTGCTACCAAACACTCAGTCCTGGTTTATTTCTTACAAGTCCTACATAGGAACTTCATGACCTTGAAGAAGATTAACAGTGAGGCCACAGAGACCCTCTTCATGTATGTTCATAAGTTTTCATATAATCACTCCTTCTTATCCTTGGCCCTGGTAGAAATCACAAATGGACCATATGCCCCCCCCCCCCAACTCTACTGGCGATCTGGAGAGTTATTTTCAGGATCTCTGTAATTCCCCATTTTAGAAGGGTTCAAAAAGTGCCAGCTCAGTCAGGACTGCAGTGTTTCTTGCCCTTGCTCCAGAAGGAGAGTTTATGCCAACTGACACACTTTGCCTACTGTGACTGCTATTATCAATTGGTTTATTGATTTAAGAGATAAATATCAGCATCGTTTCCCATCAGTTGGTTTTTGTGTCATGGAAGTGTGCTGTAATCCTTATTATTTATTATGTTTTACATAGACAGTACAGGACAGAAACAGACTAAAAGTTCATCAAGCCTACCCTGTTGTTCCTATCTAGAATTCCTCAATCATTTCAGTGCTCCAAGGGCCATCACCCTCCCTTTTCTTCTAATTACTCCTTTGTACATATCACATTGGGTTCTGAACCCAGAAATAGAGCTAGCATTAATTACATTACTGGTTAGCCTGTTCCACCTCTCTACCACACTCTTTGTAAGGAAATGCTTCCTTAATTCCTTCTTGAAGTTGCCCCACCAGTTTGAATTTGTGGCTCCTGGTGGTTGTTCATGCCTTGATTTAAATAAATACAAGGCATTATCTATGTTATGTCCCTCAATGTACAGTACTTTGAGTAAACTTTTGGTTAATCATTTTCATGAATACATATTGGAACATACATATGTACCACAATTCATATGGTCCCCTCAATATACAATCCAAACTATATAAAATATGAGAAAATGGTAAGAGTAGTCTTTAACTCACATATCCAAATTGTTTTAATATAAGAATGGAAAATGGGAGAACTTAGTTTATATTCACATGTTAAAGTGCACATAATTCTTATTCTAAGCTTGGAGGAGATGAGTATTCCCTATCAGTCAATTTAAAGCCTTATCGGGGGGAGGGGGCGTTGCTTAAATTTTTTTCCAGCTATTACCCAAAATATCACCTTCTATTTCAGTGATATCCCACCATACTTGCTCATGGGATAGGGTTTCTTTAAACATATTCCATCATTTACATTTCTTAAAGGTAGGGATTACATTGGAATGCCATCATTCAAGGATTAAAGGTTTAGTTGCTGCTGTACCTAATACAACAATTTTCATTTGAGCTAGTTTCATCAAAATATTTTGGAAATTACTGAAAAGGAATATATCTGGTTCAAGATTTATAATTATATTGAGGACTGATTCCAGTATTCTTCTAGTCTTAGTTCACCAAGGAAAAATAAATGGGCAGTTCCAGAAAAAAATGTGTCAGTGTGCTTTTACTTCCACAATCATGCCAATGATCATTATTTTTATTTATTTTGCCAATATTTTCAGGAGTAAAACAAACCCTGCCAATGATCTTCCTTTGTGTTGTTTAATTTTTTGAAGATCTATTCTATTAGTAGATATTCTTATATTCTGCCATTCTTGATTTGTTAAATTTATATTTCTGTTGCTTCAATGTTCCATTTAGAATTGATTTACTCCTAGAATTTTTATTCATTTTATGAACTGAGTGATAAAGCTTAGCCAATAGTTTTTGTGTGCCCATTTTAATTTGAACTTGTTGTTTTCATAATAATCAAATACAATCCTTGGTGTGACTATTGGTATAAAAATCACATTTTTGTTTTAATCTATATACAGTATGCTCCAAATGTATCATCCACGTTTGAAGCAGACAGCTGGTTGTAATGAACAATCACAATTAGCAAATGCCATTTAGCGTCTATGTCTATGTATCAGTGTCAGTGGCTCAGCTGGTAGCACACTCGCCTCTGAGGCTGGGAGATCAGAGGGCTGTGGGTTCAGTTCCCACATCTGGCACTTGGGTTAATATCCCAATACTGACACTGTAGTGCAGCATGAGAGGGGTGCTGCACTTCTGAGGTGCTGTCTTTCGGATGAGACGTTAAACCGAGGTCCCATCTGCCTGGATTGGTGGTAGTTCAGGTGGATGTTAAAGATCCCATGGCACTTATTGAAAAGAGTAGGGGAATTTCCCTGGTGTCCTGGCCAAATTTCCCTCATTCGCTAAAAATACCACCAACAGCTTAATCTGGTTCAAGGTCAGTCGGCATTCATCTGTATCCCCCTCCCCCGGGTCGTGCCTGAAAATAGGCAGGATTTGTCTAGTGCACTTACCCGGTCAACAAAAACTAAATAAAATAAATAAAACTAACATTTTAAATGGACGTTGCACTCCGTATGTACCTTTCAGTTTCTGCCAATTAGCAACTGTCAGTTTGTCATCTTGTTTTGTCTTTCCCCCAATTCAACAATTAAGCAGCAGCAATTGACTATTTCCAGGTGTCATCAATCTGTGATGTTCATAAAAAGGAAATCAAACCACTCAACTGAGTTTAGGTTTTCTGTGTCACCCTGCAGTTCTTGTTTCATGATGTCTCAGTCTCTGCCAGCTACTCCAGCTACCAGTGGGAAACATACCTGTTTGACCTTAGCTCGTAAAGTGGAACTTATTCAGAAAATTGAAAAATGACCCAAGCTAAGTCTACACGACCTCAGCTCGCACCTCGGAATTCCAAAATCCACAGTGAGTGTCTTGTCAAAAAACAAAACTGCTCTCTTAGTTGATTGGCATTCAAACCATAATCCAGACAGAAAAAGGAAGAGGGAAGGAAAAGATAATGATGTTGAGGAAGCTCTTCTTCAGTGGTTTAGCAATGCTAGGGTGAGGGAAACATTGATTAGTGGGCCACTGTTGATTCAAAAGGCAGACAAGATTGCTGAAGCTCTAGGCAAAACTGAATTCTGAGCTACTGACAGTTGGCTAAGCCGCTGGAAGCAGCACCATAACATTGGATTCAAAAAGATTCACGGGGAGAAATTAAACGCTGATGCTATTGCTGCTTCGAGTTGGCTGAAAGATGTTCTACTTGGGCTGTTAGATGGTTTCTGCCCAGACAGCATTTACAATACAGATGAGACTGGACTTTATTTCCATTGTGTAGGCTATGGCACACTAGCTTTTAAGTCCAAAAACCCACTTGGACTGAAAAAAGCAAAAGAGCGAGTCACTGTCCTGGCAACATGCAACATGTCAGGCACTGACAAAAGACCACTGATGGTCATAGGGAAGTCAACACAACCACGATGCTTCAGAGGTGTTGCCAATCTCCCTGTGCTGTACAGAAACAATCGAACAGCTTGGATGACTGGTGACATTTTTGAGGCATGGTTGCATGATTGGGACTGCAGATTAGGGTGTAGAAAGATAGCCCTTCTACTCGACAACTGTAGCACCCACCCAAATGTGGCTGGGCTACGAAACATTAAATTAGTGTTTCTACCCCCCAACACAACCTGTTTGGTGCAGTCCCTAGACCAAGGAATAATCTATTCCTTTAAGAGACACTATGTTAGGCAGCTGCATGGCAGGTTGCTAGAAATTCTAGATGAGAATGAAGAGATCACAGCATCTACCTGTATCCGCAGAATCAATCTGCTTGATGCTGTGAGGCTGATGCAATGAGCTTGGGGGACAGTGTCAGCAGAATCCATCCAGAGATGTTTTAGGAAGGGTGGTTTCACTACAGATCCCGCTATAGGAGTGGTGGCAGAAGAGGATTACGAAGATGAAGAAGAAACAGGAATATCGCCTGAAGCTTTGCATGAGCTCTGCAACTTGGGAGCAGACACTCAGTCCGAAGCTGTGGATGACATCACTGAAGCCATAGCTGGTTTTGAAGAAGAAGTGGAAGAAGAGACGAAGTCAGAAGCAGAGGAGGCAGAGGATGTGCCCGTTCAAGCAGCAGACCTTTGCCAAGCACTACTAATGCTGAGGAGAGCAGCAGAGCAGCTAGCCGATATCGCACCAAATTGGAGTTTATTGGCAAAAATGGAGAATGAGTGGAGAGGCTATACGACACAGAAGAAGAAGCAGATTGCCATTACCAACTACATCAGCCAGGTTTGAATATGATTGGGATGTACACTGAATTTTAAATGTACTGTTTTGCTGTTTAAACACATTTAATAAAGATTTAAAAATGTTGCATGGGGTGACACAAGGAAATTCTCACTGAGAGAGCTGTATCACTACCCTACACCCTGTGCAAAGCTTTGTTAGTCCTGTCTGTCTGTAATTTTGTTTGATCATTATCGTTATCATTAGTTTTTAATTTCAAGCACTGTAATGGACGGCGCTTCTACCGGACTCAACTGCACATGTCAAACTAGTCTGGTACAAGCGGGGCATACTGTATTTTAGTAGAAGGTAATTTGTTTAGTTTAGTTTAGCTTAGTTTTAGTTTTTGTTTCACATAAAAACCTGTAGGCAGTGCCTGTATTCAATGGGTTTAGAATCAAGTACAACAACTACAGCAAGTACAGAATAAAATACAGATAATACCACAGAATTTACAGTAGAAATACAGTTATACACCAGTATGCAGAGTTAAGACAATATTGATTTGTGCTTTTATAGTAGTTAGCCAGTACATGAGTATCATGTCAATGAGTTACAGTGAGTCATAAAGTTTTTATGAAGTTCTAATAAAAACAAACTTACTTTTTGATTAGTGATTCCATAGTTATTCATTATTATTTCACAAATGTTATGATATCTAGGAAAAAAGCCCATTCCAAAATTATACATAAATGATGTGCCATATTATGAATACTACATAAATTATGTGATATATTATGAATACAAGCATCCAGACAAACCATACCTCCATCTTCCTTGTCTGTTTATAAATTTGTCTTCCTGCAGGGTCATATCTGCTGCATGATAATTTTCTTATTTTGTGTTATACCCATGTATCTCTTATCTATTCCTTGTACTCTGTAACTACACTGTTTTGCTCTACTGCCAAAATTGTATCATCCAAATGCCATAATTGCAATACTACTTTGTACACTACTATCTAAAAACTTATATATTATTTGTACTGCATAACTTGATGTGTAACACCATTGTTTATACCTTGCTGTAACTACCTATTGTTGTACCTCTGTACTGTTTTCCCCTGTAACCTCATGGGTCATGTCTGAAAATAGTCATCTCTATGGCTAGCGCACCTACCCAGTAAACAAAAACTAATAAATAATTTCCTGAGGGTGGTTGGGCAGTCCATGCAATTCCTGGTTTGCCTTCTTGCCAAAGAAATGTTACAAATATTCTTTTAATATCAGGGAAGCAGGCCTGAGGGGGTGGCCCAAACAAATTTTGTAATATAAATATAAAATGGGGCAATGGCATCATTTTGATCATATCAATATGCCCCCATTGTGATAGAGAGACAGTTTGCCAATTATTAGGTAAGCTTTGAATTTTGGTTTAGGATTTTCAAAATGTATTTTAATCTTTTGTTTTGATTGTTAGTTAATATAAGTCCTAAATATTTAATGTATTTTTTTCAGTTTTCAAGTCTCATATTATTTGTTCAGGAATTTTGTTCTCTTTCTTAGTTAGCTGCATGATAATTAATTTGTTTTTATTAAATTTGCATCCCGATATGGAAGAGAATATGTTCACTTCTAAAAATGTTGGTAAATTATTTATTGATTTATTTGATAATAAGCATAAATGATTTATTGATATCTTTGATAATAAGCAATGCATCATCTGCAAACACTCTATTATTAACTTGGTTCCTATATGTACACCCTCTATTGCCTGGTTACTTCTGATTTTCTCCAAAAAAGGTTCTAAACATAATATACAGAGTGTTGGTGAGAGGTGGCAACCTTGTGTCATCCCATTTTTCATAATAAAAGTGGCAGAGAGAAAAGAGTTCACTTGGAATCTAACTGTAGTTGTTTTATATAACAACTGTATTAACTTAGGAATAGAAGAAGGTATACTCCAAGCCTTCAAGACTTCAAATATTTATTTCCTATTTAAAACACTGAAACGTTGCTTGCATCAATGACGATCACACAGCAGTCCTCTTTATCTTGATTTGATTGAGAGTTAATGTATTCAATCATGGCCTGAGCTTTTCTAGTAGCCTTTAGTATTGTTGTTCCTTTTAGAAGTTATGCTGGTCTCGATGGATAGCGTCTGGCAATCCCAGTTTAATTCTCTCAGCTATTATTTTTGCTATCAGTTTGTAGTCTATATGCGGTAAGGCTACTGGCCTATAACTGTCTGAATTATTTTTTGACATTCCCTCTTTGTGAATTAACATGATTTTAGCCTTGCATTGTAGCTGATATTTGCCAGTCACCATCCATCAATTCCTGAAGCATCAGAAGGAACCACAGTGCTAGTTCCATCTTAAATACTTTGAAAAATTTGTTGGTAAAACCATCCAGACCTGGTGTTTTTCTGTTAGGTAATGAATCTATTGCATTATATATTTCCTGTAGCTCAATGGTCTTATCAATACATTTAATATGTTGTATATTGCCAACATGTATAACATTTCTAAGCGTAGTACCATTTCTTACTAATTCTTCTTGATATATTTTCTGGTAATATTCACAAAAAAAAAGCTGCTGTCTCCTGTTTCTTGTACTTTGTTTGCCATATTTCCTTGTTCATTGAGTCAAAGATATATATTTTTTCAGTTTTTTAAACTTAGTCAATACTTTACCCGATCCCATCTAGATATTTAGCATTTTTAATCCATTTCGTAAGTTTGACAGTTTTGTATTTATCAAAGCTTGTGTTCTTATCTTGATTTCACACTATTTATTATAGTGCTTATCATAGTTATAGTAACTATCGCTAATTTATCCAACTCTTTAAGTTTTGTCTGTCAAGACGAATTATCGACCGGTCTTTTAGGAAAGGTTGTGGAGAAGATTGTGACGCATCAGTTGGGTGATCACCTCATGGCATTTGATATCTATGAGACGCTCCAGTCAGGTTTTCATACAGGACATTCAACAGAAACCGCATTAGTTTGGGTGCACAATGATCTCCTCAGGGCGAGAGATTGAGGGGAGGGGACAATTCTCATTCTACTCGATCTATCTACAGCTTTTGACATGGTGGACCATTGGGTGTTACTTGACCACCTGAGGGACTTCTGTGGACTCACCAGCACTGCCATTCACTGGTTCAAGTCCTTTCTGACAAACAGAAGACAGAGGGTGGGGATGGGTAATTTCTCCTCATCTTCTAGCCTTCTGTCTTGTGGGGTACCTCAGGGTTCGGTGTTGTCACCGATGTTATTTGCCATGTATATGCTACCCCTGGGAGAGATCATTAGGAAGTACAGTTTGGGGTTTCATTGTTATGCTGATGATACCCAGCTGTACTTATACTTTGCCCCGGAACATCCAATGTGGTGGATGTATTAAACATCTGTCTGGCAGAGATCAATGACTGGATGGCCTCCAGCTGGTTGTGACTCAACCCCAATAAGATGGAGGTACTGGTGGTGGAGTCGAACAGGAGGCATGTGGGGTTTCTCCCTGAGGCAGACTCAGGACTTGTTCTAGGGTCTGTCCCATTGATGGCTTCCTCTAAGGTGCATAATCTTGGCATGATATTTGACAGCTGTTTGTCGATGGAATATCAGGTGTATGCCGTTGTCAAAGGGAGTTTTTTCATTTGAGAAACATTGCCAGGATTAGGCACCTGATTCTGCCCCGAACCTCCCCACCTTGGTACATGCATTTGTAACATCTAGGCTTGACTACTGTAATTCGCTCTATCTCAGAGTCTCTGGAGGCACCCTCCATCAACTGCAGCTAGTGCAGAATGCAGCTACCAGGTTGCTGCCAGGTCAGTCAAAATACTGCCATGTCACCCCGGTGCTGTGGGAACTGCACTGGCTGCCAGTTCAATGGAGGGTGCTTTTCAAGGTGGGCTTGCTCACCTATAAGGCCCTACATGGACTGGGCCCTTGTTACCTGGCTGACTTTCTTACACCCGCTACCTCGGTTCATCCCCTCCAGTCCTCCTCGAGGGGCCTCCTGATGATTCCCAGGACAAGACTGAAAACAGCCGGCGATCGAGGTTTCAGTGTCGTCAGTCCTGTCATGTGGAATTCGCTTCCATTATTGGTGAGGGAGCCTCCAACGCTGGAGGCTTTTATGACCCACCTGAAGTTTTTATATGTTTAGTCAGGCCTTCTCAGACTTTGTTTGATATTATTATCAGTCCTTTTTAAAACTAAAGAGGGTTTTTTTTATAGTTATTGGGTTTGTATGATGGTATATTTTGTATTTATGTATGTGGAAATTACATTTTTGCGTTTTGTACAGCGCCCACAGCCTCTGGGATTGGGTGCCAGAAAAATAAAATTTGTCTTGCCTTGCCTTGCCTCTGTCTTGTCAGATTCTAGTTTATATTGTTTTGTTTTCCAAGCTTGATGTGAAGAAATAATGATGCCCCTTAATGTTACCTTCATTGCATCCCAAAGATTTGAAATGGCTGTTTGGCCTGTATATGTATAGTGCCAATATTCTTCAACAGCTTTCCTAATTTTTATGATAAAGATTTCATCCTTAAGCAGTTCATTATTAAAAGTCGAGGTTTGCTTAAATTCCCTTTTAACATTATAAATGTTAACATCTGCTTGCAAAATGGCATGGTTAGCTAAAAGTATGGAATTCATTTTTTGTTAAAGAAGTATTTTTATCTAAAGTTTTAGAAAGAAATATATCATCATCGAGTCTCGAAAATTGTGAGTTCTTTTTGCCATGGTCTGTATGATCTTTTTCTTGGGGGTGTCATAAGCACCAAATATCTACTAAATCATTTCGATTTAGAAAACTGTGGCATAATCTTGATATTGCAATGTTTCCTTTAGTTAGTTTTGCCGTTGTATCAATATTAGGACTCATTAAGGTGTTCATGTCCCCTTGTAAAATTCTTTGTTGTGATTTAAAATTTTTAGTCCTTCTGTTACATTGGCTAGAAAATCTGAATCCTGATTCAGTGGGGTGTATACTGATCCTATAGTTATAATGACATTGGTCTGTGGATCAGGGTGGAGAGATGGATGGGGCCTACCTGGATTTCAGTAAGGCTTTCAACACTGTTCTTCACAGAAGACTGATGAGCAAGCTGGGCTGCCAGGAAGTGGGTCCAAAAGTAGTAAAATGAGTAAGAAGTTGGTTAAGCAAGAGGAGTCAGAGGGTGGTGGTGGTAAATGGTGTACACTCTGAAAAAGGCAAGGTGACCAGTAGTGTGCCGAAGGGGCCAGTACTGTGCCCAGTTCTCTTCAATGTCTTTATAGTGATATTGCAGAAGGGCTGGAAAGAAAAGTATGCCTGTTCAAGGATGACACAAAAATCTGCAACAGAGTGGACACACCAGGGGCTGGAAAAAATTAGGGACAATCTGGAAAAGCTGGAAGAATGGTCAAGGGTTTGGCAACTGGGTTTCAATGCAAAAAAGTGCAAAATCATGTGCTTGGGGCAGAGAAATCTGGGGCACCATACTAATTGGGCGTGGAGGTATTGGCAACCACAAAACAGGAAAGGGATCATAGGGTAATCATTTCTGATGTCCTGAAGGTAGCCAAGCAGTGAGATAAGGCAGTGGAGAAAGCTAGCAGGATGCTTGTGTACATAGGAAGGGGTATCACCAGCAGAAAGAGGAAGGTAGTGTTACCCCTGTACAGATCAATGGTGAGGCCCCACCTCGAGTACTGTGTCCAGTTTTGGAGGCACCATCTCTGGAAGGACATAGATAGGGTGGAGGCAGTACAGAAGAGGGCATCCAAAATAGTGCAGGGCCTGCATCAAAAGCCCTATGAAGAAAGGTTCAAGGTACTAATTAATGTACTCTCTAGAGGAAAAGAGGGAAAGGGAGGATATGATGGAAACATTCAAATACCTCACAGGTATTATAAGGTACAATAAGGTAATATTTTACACAGAAAAAGATGCTTGAGGACAAGGGGTCATGCTATAAAGCTGGAGAGAGGGAGACTCAGAGGAGATGTGAGGAAACATTCTTCACAAAAAGGGCGGTGGATGCCTGGCACAGCCTCCCAGTGGAGGTGGTGGGTGCACAAATGGTAACAAGATTCAAGCATGCATAGAATAGACACAAGGGGACCATAGAAATAAGGTGGGGGGTCTGGAGACCGAGTAGCATCTGTAGTGGCACAGTAGGTTGGGAAAAATAGAGCAGACTAGGGGGGACAAGTGGTAGTTATCTGCTGACAACTTCTATGTTTCTATTGTATATTTTGGCTTGTATTAATATGATTGTACCTGCCTAAGCTTTAAATTGATCAATTAACTGAAAATCTGTGTGTGTGTGTGTGTGTGTGTGTGTGTGTGTTTGTTTAAGTAACACTAGCAACCCCACAACTTTTCTTTGTTCCTAGGGAATAAAATATATTATTCATTCAATTGGGTGGGGGTGACAGGACAAAGCAGACTGCTCAGCACAGGAGTGAGGATGGGGAGGGAGAAGGTGTGAGGATCCATTGACCAGAGGGAGTATGAGGCAAATGGGATGGGAGAGATGAGTGCTGATAGGTATGGGGCAGCGCTCCAGAATACACAACTGCCCTTAAACTCCTTTTCTCTTATGAACACGCTACCATGACTCCCTTGATCCTATATTCTATTTGTATTTTTTTGTTGCTAATGTGCATCATTTAACATTTTTTTACATATTCAGAATCACTGCACTTTTCTTCAATCCTTTTCAACAGGAATTCGCAAAGCAGGGGTGGATTTAGATTTGGTTTTGGATTTGCCAAATTCACAAGAAGTTTGGATTTGGTTTTGGAAAGGAATTGGATTTGCATGGTGTGGCTATGTGTTTTAGTGAAGGAAAAATGACAAAAACAAGAGAAGAAAACACTAAAAAGTAAAATACACAGCATCCTGTTTATATATTTTTTTACCAACCTACCAAGTAAAAAAGCCTAATGAAGCATAACTTAATTGCCCCCCCCCCACCCCACCATGTGGCCAGCTTAAATTTAGGGCCAAATAAAAAATATACCAAAGCAATTAAACTTTGTTCTTATTTTATCCAGTTTCTAAACTTTCTAACATCAACAGGATAACAGCATGCCACTAATAGCCAAGGGGATGCTGCTTTGCAGGGTGGCTAAGACAAATAATTTTTTTGAAACAGTATACACAAATGCTAGTGAGTTTGCACGCACACAAGTCTGTTTAAGTTCAAACTGAATTATTTTTATTTTTAGGCAATAGGTGCTGGCTAGTGCAAATAGGCTTTCAGCACACCAGCTAAAGGTTTCTGCTTTGCTTCTGCCTGCCTCACTTATAGCACCATACCTTGCTCAGCCCCCCACCTCCCACCCCCACATTCACTGTCTCCCTCAGACAGACTTTCTCTCTGCTCTGTTTTCTGCCTGCCTGGCCTACTGCACACAACCCCCCACTATCACCACCAACACCACAGTTCATCTCTATTACAAGGTTCTTCCTTAAGTTCTTTCATATTTTCGCCTCACCTCCCTAACCCACAGGTTTCAGTCAAGATGCAGAAGCCAGGGAACTGAGGCAGATTACCTCCAAAACTAAATCTGCCACCAGGATGATTACTCTTTTTACAACAGGTCCCTCCCTTTGCTTCTTATAATGCCACATGGTCACCTTTTGTAACCTGATCGAATAAACATGCTCACAACGCAAATCGGCAGTGCACTTCACGGACATCGCCCCCCAACCTACACATGTGACCATTGAATGTGCAGACACAAACAGAAAACATGAAATAAAAAAAAATGCAAGTCCAAGCCTGTATCTGACCTGAGTAGTCAGAGTTTGACTCAGACAAAATTAAACCAAGCTGCGAAGTGGTTTGACAGGGGAGAGTTTAGCCCACCCCTAGCTTTCATACTATTGATTCCCTCATCCCCGTCTCCCTCTTAGAGTTATGTGTCATCTGTGAAAAGACTTACCCTGTAACCCCTGCCCAATGTCACTGATATGCACATTAAAGACTATCAGTACCAGGAGGGGCTGGCAGTACAGCTTAGTAGAGTAACAAGCTGTGAATGTGCTCAGTCCATCCAGCAGACCTGGGTTTGAGTCCCACAACCTCCACTTGCATACTGTGTGGCTCTGAGCAAGTCACTTAACCTCCCCGGTGCTCCCAGATCGCCCATGAAAAAAGACACTTGTGCCTAGTGGGCCTTACACGGTTACCAAAGACTGAAATTAAAAAAAAAAAACATAAAACAGGATCGAACCATAGGGCACACAACTAATGATCTTTCTGACATCAGGAAATGTACCATTCAACACTATTCTCTGGGTTCTGTCTGACAACCAGTTGCACATCCACTCAGTAAGTCCTCTTCCTAGTCCTGTTTCCCCCACATTCTGGAGAAACCTCCTGTGGCATTTAATATGGGCTTACTGATGTCAATGAAAGGCAACAAATGCCACCTGTCAGGCCCCTATCCATCATCGACATCACTAAATTGAAGAAAGCAATCAAGTTTATTTGAAACAACTTTTCTTCTCATGAAAACATGCTGTTTTCTCTGTGCAAGACTACTCATTTCCTGAAAGTCTACTATCTATTCCAATATAACTGATTCCTACAGCTTGCCCACTATCAACATCAAGATCACTGATGTATAGTACAGATAGCCTGGGTTTTCTGTATCTTTACTCTTGTGCAGAGGGCCATATTTGCCACCCTCATGTACTCAAGCCCCTCTCCCATAGCAGTGATTCATTAAATAAGACTGCACGAAAGCTGCCAGAGACTGACCATCTCCTTCAGTACCTTTGGGAGCAGCCCATTTGGTCATGGGAACTTGGTCACGTTAGCACTAACCCACTCCAGGGTATGGGGTTATAGGCATTTAATGCATGTCTGGGGTGCAATGTGAGGCATGAGGCCACAGGTCAAGTGTAGTCACAGCACCACAGGCATGCATTCAATGCCTATAACCCCATACCCTGGAGTGGGTTATTGTGCTTATAACATTTGTTATGTGCACAACAAGGAAAACCCCCAGGAAAAGGATTTTTCACCTATTTAAATAGTAAAAAAAAAAAAAACTACTATATCCTGCCTCCTTGCAAAATAGTCCCCTACAAATAATGCATACTGCTCTCCTGTTATGCATGTGGAAATGTCACACATACAGTTCTCAGATGATTTGTGACATGTCTTGAGCATAACAGTGCCCTACCATTCGTACAACCTTTACTTGAGCCCCTCCAGTCATAAACACACACACACACACACACACACACACACACACACACACATATACACACACACACACACAGTAAGATGAACCTGGAAGTTCACAGGGATCTGCATCATCCCTTCTCGTTGACTCAGTCTGTCTTGCTGGCTTTGTAATGCTTTTTGCTACTCCCTGTGTGGGATGAACAGAGTTTCATCACAGAGACAAAAGAAATTCTGCACTTTAGGACTGCAGCACAGACCACAGCTTCTGCATTCAGCTGTCTCTCTCTCTCTCTCTCTCTCTCTCCCTGAATACACTGCTGACATATTTCACTGGCCACAGAGGTGGACAGAGCTCTCTCTCTCTCTCTCACCCTCTACATCAGGGGTGTCTCTTCATCACTATCTCTCTCTCTCTCTCTCTCTCTCTCTCTCTCTCTTTCGCTATTGCTCTGTGTCCGGGTGTGTGACTCTCTCTCTCTCGCGCTACACACTTTGTGCCACTACACCATAGCACTGTCTGCCAGTACATCTTGGAACAGCATGTGCCAGTACCATTCACTGTCTATCTCTCACTATGCACACTCCCTGGAGAACAGTACTGATGGCGCAGCAAATGAAGCTGCAAGGGAACTGCCGCTGTTTCTCTTTTTCTACCATACCACAGCAAGCCTGCCCCCCATCTCTGGTGGTTTTTATCTTTCCTTTTCTTGACACAGCACTGAGGTAAAAGACAGCTCTGATGATTATACCTGTATTGAACAGAACAGACAAGATCGCAATTCTACCTATCATTACCTGTGGTGCGCTGCCCCTGTCTCCCGCTCTCTGCCACTTCCTATAGCACCATCTCTCTCTCTCTCTCTCACTCTCCCTAGCTGCGGTGCATTTGATCACCCTGATCATGGCTTCCCTGTCACACTGTCACTATTCTTCTGTGTCTTGGAGTGCAGGAATGAAGGGGGAGAGGACAAGGGCTGTGTCATGGGACCCCAAGCTGAAAAGCCACATCAACGGCTCAGTTCCTCACTATATGACATGGGGGCTCTCGCAATCTCTCAGTGATGTCAGTGGGAAATGCTTATGCGCCAGCCACTGAATGTTTCATCAGGGGCATAGCGCTATTCAGACATCCCACAGGGAAACATGGGTTATGACAAAATAAGTAATGCAATTGATGAAAGTCCAGTGGGTGACACTGGATGCAGCACTCTCTCACTTCACTACTTTTTTAAATGGCTGCCTTTCACATCTCAATTGCCCAGAACATAATGAGTGCCGCATTACTCTGGAATACTGATTTAGGTAGCACGGGGTCATAATGTCGCAAGACATTACGCCGCAGCAATATACCGCACTGCCAGTACAGTGCAATATATTGCATCACGGCGTAAGTCTCCTTTTGCAGGGTGCTCTTTCCCTGCACCTCATTATGGGGAGCTGCACTCAACTCCCCAACTAAAATAACTAACTGGGGAGAAGAGTAAATATAGCACAAAGTGCAAAAAAATGAAAAATTCCATGCGTCTGGGACCAGGAATCGAACATAGTCCCAAACGCACTGCCTGCCTCTCTTGCTGCCAGTGGCTCATCCTGTTGAGCCACGGCAGCTGCTTGACAGACCCCCATCCCAGCAAAGGTCTCATCCTCTGCCTGGGGCAGTGAAAGGGTGCAGCACCGCACACAGACCCATTCGAGGTATTGCAACCTCTCTCTGAAAAAAACTAAAATAAAACACCTGCCACAGCTTAATTCTAGAAGTAAATTTTTTTGTAACTTTACTGCCTGCAGAGCTGTAGGATACTCTTGAGATCTAGCAGCTGTAGCTTCGGCTGCTCGAGTCCTTTTTTGCCAATCAGACCTGACTGAATCTGCACAGCCTGTACAGCTTGGGCTTCCTGCTGCAACCTCTTTCTCTATTAATTTTCCAGCCCCCCACCCCAGCCCTGACTGCTATTAAATACACCTCCTCCACAGGTCAGTTTTCCCTCGCAAATCCCCACCTCTTGCACACTCATCTCCTGCCCTCACCTTAAAGGTATCCTCACAAAAATATACTTTCTCCTCAAAGCCCAGCTCTATTTTCCCTGGCTGTGTTTTACAGCTCTAGATAGTACTGTTTCTTTAGCTAGTGTAATAAATCCAAGAGATGGCTTCCTCAGCCCTGCTTTTCTTCATTGGCTGCATCCTCCTTCTAAAAGCGGAGCCAATTTTGGACCAAGGGAAATACTCCTATAGGATTGGAAATAAGCCCCACAGTGTCTGCCAAACAGCTAACTTCCTCCAAAGGTAGTATTCCTTACAGGTTCCCAATCCTTCATACCTCCTACTGCCCAACATTCTCTATGCAGACCTCCCTTACCCTCTCTGTTAGGGTAATATTATCTGTTCTGATCAACTTCCACTGCCCACCAAATTCCTGCTCCACTGCCCTTGATAATGTCCAAGGCAAACTACCAGACAAAGCCTTCTTAAGATTTCTGGTAAGATGTCTCAAGAAATTACTAGTACTACTGCTACTTTGTGCAGGCAGTGTGGAATTAAACCCAACCCTTCCCCCACTGCTAACTGCCCCAGGTGAACTCCCACAGCTAAACTGCCTGAGCTTCCTGCATATGAACGTATGCAGCCTTGCCAACAAGCTTGACCAGGTCCAAGCCTGGGTACTACACGCAAAGCCTGATGTAGCAATGCTCTCGGAAACCTGGCTGAAACCTACTTTACCTGACAAAACATTTAACATACAAGGATACAACCTGATCAGATGTGACAGGTTGACCAGAGGTGATGGTGTTGCCGTATATATTAAAGACAAATTCCTAACCACCGATATTGTCCGCACATCAATACCCAAAGAATTTGAATGTCTTGCCTTCAAAATTACCCTCTCGCCTGGTATAGCCTTATTGGTAGCTGCATGCTATAGACCTCCAGCAGTGGGCCTGTATATACTGACCCATATTCATACTCTCCTGGAAAAAGCGAACACGGAATGCATCATTATGGGTGACCTTAAGATTAACTGGAATGATACCAGTGTAAACAAGCTTAAGGACTTCTGCAATGAGCACGGGCTCATGCAGATTATCTCTGATCCTACATGACCTAACAAGAAAAATCCTGACCGAAGTTCACTTCTAGACCTCATACTTCTCAACAAGCCACATAATATCTCTCATACAGGGGTCTTCCATAATGATCTGAGTGATCACTGTGCAGTCACCTGCATTAGGTGCTCCCCACACCTCCCTTCCACCTCTACTTTCAAGCTTAAACGCAACCTAAAATACTTCAGTCTCCTGGCTTTCCTGACGATCTTAGGAACATAAAGTGGAAGGATTTCTACCTTATAGCCTCTGTGTCTGAAGCATTCAGTATCTTCCAGGATCTGCTAGTAAACGTTATCAACCAACACGCACCCTTAAGGAAAATCAAATCCAGGAAACGCGGACCTGATTGGTTTAGCCAACTACTTAAGAGGGCCTTACGGCACAAAGAGACCCTCTGGAAAAGGGCTAGGAAGTCGCAGTCTGATTCAGACTGGCTCTTCTTCCAGGTAGCCAGAAAAGCCTGCACCAAACTGGTAAGGTCGGAAAAACAATGGTTCTTCCAGTCAGCCCTGGAATTAAGGCAGATACTGAGAGAGGTTGAAGGACATTCTCCTGCCACCCCACTACCAGCCAAAATTGTGGCAAACAACACCTCCTACACAGTTAGATCTGAGATCCTCGAACAGCTCAATAACCATTTCGCTACTGCAGGCCTCACATTCAATAAGTCACCTGTTAATAAACTGAGCACCACAGACACCACCAGCATAGCTTCTAGACCAACCATAGCCCCCCACCAACTGCCCCCTCTTCAAGTTCCAGCCAGTCTCCTTTAAACAGGTGGAGGACCTGTTCCTCTCGCTGGACACCAAAAAGAGTGCTGGTGCCAATTTGTTTGAACCCTTCTTCTTAAAAGCAGGTTCTTATTATCTGGCAGCTCCAATTGCCCATCTCTTCAACAGCTCATTATCCTATGGGAAATTGCTGCCTAGTTGGAAAACAATGCACATTATCCCCCTGTTCAAGTCAGTTGACTGCACTGACTTGAATAACTATAGGCCTATTTTGTTGCTGCCTGTTGTATCCAAGCTACTTAAAAAAATTGTAATCTCTCAATTAAGGGAATATTTGGATTGTGAGAAAATCCTCAATCCAGTCCAGTCAGGTTTCAGACCTAAGCACAGTACCATGTCTGCTCTTGCCAAAGTGTCAAATGACTGGCTAAATGCCCTGGACAGCAAACAGCATATCTATGCACACTTCCTTGACTTCAGTAAAGCATTTGATATGGTTGACCATTCCATACTTCTTGATTCCCTGAGTAGCATTGGTCTATCCTCTACTGCAGTAAAGTGGTTCCGCTGCTACCTCACAAATTGCAAACAGCAAATTAAGGCTCATGGGGAATTCTCCCCACTAAAATTACTGCCCCAAGGCTTTCCTCAAGGTTTCATTTTGGGACCTATCCTCTTCACACTTTACATCGACTGCATTGACTCTGGCCTGGTTGCTGGAAAATTTTGTCTATTCACAGATGACACAGTCCCCTACATGACCAACCCCTTCTTGGACATTGTGTACTAGGAGCTACAGCAGGATTTTATCATCATGTAGCATAACCTGCTGAATCTAAAGCTCTTGTTAAATGCAAAAAAAAAAAAAAAGCTATGATTATCCCTACATCCCACAATTCAGGGATACCCGGGACCCCACAGATTATTACCCTCCTTAATGAACCACTTGAGCTAGTGGATACATTTAAATATCTGGGATTCTACTTGGATAACAAAATCTCCTTTGGTGCACCTCTAAGTGAGTTAACAAAAAAGCTAAGGCAGCGCCTCAGTATTTTCTACCGCATAAAATGTCTACTCACCCTGGAAGCTAGGAAATGGCTGGTTCAAACAACCTTTTTCCCCTGATTGACTACGCCCATTTCTTATACAGCCATTGCCCCCAGTATGCGCTCTAAAAGCTGGATACACTCTATCATTGCGCTTTGAGATTTGTTCTTGATCTGCCCTTGCAGACTCATCAATGCTTGTTGTACCAAGCATTAGATTGGATGCCCCTCTCCAGAAGGAGGCAAATAAATGCCCTCATGTGGCTTTTCTGGGCTTTGTCTAACAAATTACCACCCTATATCTGTGACCTGTTTGAACGTTCAGAGGGTGCCTATGGACTAAGGAACTTCTCCTTTGTCCTCCTTAAGCTTCCACAAACAAGGACTTGTCTTGACTCAACTACCATTAGCTCATTCTTACCAGCACTTTGGAACAGCATGCAAAAATCACTTAAAATCTCCCTGCTGCCCAGCCTTTTTATATTTAGGGGGCTGCTCTACAGAGGCCTGAAAACGGCATGTGATTGTTTCAGGTAAAGCCATACCCCGCTAAACTGAGTCCCTTAACCTCTGTAATCCTGGGCCGCCTATTTCCTGTGTTGGCCAGCATCCCTTTAGGGCAATCACCCCCCCCACCACCTCCCCCTCTCCTCAGCTAGTTACTATGTGGCTGATACCTTTTCTTCCCACTGCCCTTCCCTATGTCCTTTCTTCTCCCCTCACTTGTACTCTATAATCTACAACCTGTATACACTGCACTTTAAATGCCTATGTTTGCACTTGCTTTTCATGTTCTGATTCATCCAAGTACTGACTTAGTGACATTGACTGACTGATATTGTAACTGCCTGTACCGATGTCTATTATTGTATGAAATGTTGTCTATTGTAAGCAAAAGTGTCCTCTGTGTCCAGAACCATCTTGAAAATGAGCTTGTTCAATGATGTAACTGCCTGGTTAAATAAAGTTTGATTTGATTTTTGATTTTGATTTTGCTGTCCTATACTGCACTATTTCTATTTCAGGATTTTGTCGTACGCTATTAAGTGTACAACATATTGACCTGGTAAGGATTTAGACACCATCACATCAACTGAGCATATAGAGGCATTTAATCCACGGTCACCTGATGGTCTTTCATCAATGGCATTTCTTTTTGTTCCCAACCCAAGTTATAAATTAAGGTATTGCAGACCTCTTAGAATGTTTCCCTAGGTACACACTATTTCTAGTCTATCACTGTTACAACACTGGAATCTCTTTTTGCTTTCAGGAAGTTACTCAGTACTTCCTGTTGTGATTTCAAAACTGAAGTACTCATTTAATGTTTGCCTTCGTTTTATCCTCTTCAGCACTTGATACAGCTTTCTTTATTCTCTCCATGTTATTCTTTGTCATTTTCCTGTCTTGCTCCTATAGAATACTTTTTCAATTTTTTTTACTTCCACAGCAATTCTGTGCTCACTTCGACCCTCTTTATGATACTCTTACATCTTACATGCAGCCCTATTGGACTCATTGTGGTCAATCATTTATACCCTAAAGCCTTTTCATTTGTCTTGTACTGCTTCTCCAACTTTCTTATGGAGCCATTGTGGCTTCATTGCATTTTGATCTCTTTAAAACATTTTATACAAGCATAGATTACTTCAAATATTACCCATTTAATTGCAGCCCACTTTTTTATCTTTATTTTATTATAATTACTAAGTTTGACTACACATGGATAACTTTATTGTAATCTGTCACTGTAGCCAAATTCAAACTCAAGGCCAGCAGCATCCTAGCCACTCAACACATCACAGGAGCATGTTGCAGAAGAAGGTAGAGGTTGTGAGGGAGGTTGGTCCCTTCTGTTGCCTTTTCCTCCAATGATTGCTGGACTCCCTCTTCCTGCTTTCAGCCCATCCTATGTTACTTGGACCAGAGAGGATCTGCACTTCCGTCCAATGGACTGTGCCATTTGGGCAGCAGGACAGTGTTTGATGGGTGGAGCAAACAAAGCGCACTAAATTCAACCCTGGCAGCTCAGCACACCACAGAAGCATGCCCCAAGAGAAAGAAGGGGTTGTGAGGGCTGGTCAATCACTTCTGTTGTCCTCACCCCCATGCATTGCCAGACTCACCTTGCTGCATTTAGCACTTTCTGGGACACCACATCCAGAGTGGAGTTCTGCCCCTAGCAGAAGGACTGCAGCATTTAGGCAGCAGGACAGTGTTTGGCAGGCAGGGCATCATATATCTTAAGGATGCTGTAGTGGGCCTCCCTGCTGTGGGCAGTATAAAGGAAAGGGGTTAAGGGAGTCATACTGGGGATATCAATGTGGGGTAGGACATGCTGTCCCCCATCTGATCACTCTGGTGTGCGTCAGGTTCGCTAGGACTAAAAAGTTTTCTGTCCATATTCTCAGCTGCTTGAATCTACTTCTTCACTCTTTCTTCATTGCCTCACATTGATTTCATCTGCTTAGATTTTGTTTATGTTTTGTCTCCCTTATGCAGCTTCCAACTAGTTACTGGGATCTCTGTTGCCTAGCTGGCAAACTGTTGAGTTGTTCAATTCTGATGTCAAACTGTGGCAAGGTTAACTGTTAGGTTGTTTTCAAATCTGATACCAATGGATACAAATGCTTACAACCAGTTTCTACCTTACAAAACTGCTCAGTAAAAAAAAAGTCTATATGGAGCCAGCCCGGTGGTGCTGAGGGTTGTGGTGCTGGATGCCACACCTAGTGCTACACTGGTGACCTGGGTTTGGGAATGAGCCTGGGCCATTGAGGGTCAGCAGGGGGGGGAGAGGATTGAGCGTCTGATGGACAGCTTTCCTCTCCCGGGAGGGTGGGGGGTCAGTGCTCGGTGCATGGCTAGCCCTTAGTGGAGGCCTGGGGCTCTGCAAGTGTAGAACTTGTTTCAGAGGCAGGGTAGTGGCGATGTCGGCGGTGATGCCATGACGTAGGGTGTGAGCTGCTCCTCCACAGAACAGGGAAAAACAACGTACGGTCTCCTAGATGACGGAGCAGCACAGTGGAGACTCTGATTGCCCACGAGCCTGCTTGACTTCCTGGGGGTCCAACAAAACAGAGATGTATTTGGGTGACCGGCCCCACCCCGTACCCACCTCGGGGATACAGCTAAGGCTCCATGGGGACTGATCGGGAGATCAGGTAGGCCATGAGTGTAGGGATACCAGATTGTGTCTCCTGAAGAAGTGGAGACCGTATGTAGGGGGAAGGTGTAAAAAAGACAAATAAAAATTAAAAAAGTCTATATGCACATCTTGCCACATCTTGCCATTACGGAGCAGTCAGGAGACTTACAAGTTTTTTGTCTTACCAGACCAGGTTTTTACTCATCCAAGTACTTCACCATAGTACTGTACAGTACACTGCTGTAAATACGTACTAGACATCACTCTGAACTCTGAGGAAGGTGTCACAGTGCTGAAATGTAAGCACCCATGTGACATGCGCACGAGCATCCCCATTTGTCCTCCTGAATCCTGCCAGCAAGTCTCCTTAGCAGGAGTGATACTATAATTTCTTGCACTAGTAGGAAAGAAAGTTCTGAATATTCAGCTAGCAGCTGTGGGATGGATATGTTCTGCTCACCCAGATTTAAAAATATCCTTTAGGTACCTTGATCTGGTGCTTAGTAGCAAGGAACTTAATGATTTAGAGCAGATTGCACCACAGTGAATCAGAGTCTATCAGCACTCGATACCTCTCAACTGCCCTGATTTTCAAGGACATCCCTGATTTTGCCTAAACATTTTCCTCTGTCCCCAGTAAAATTTGTGTTTTTGTGATGGTAGGGTAGGGATTAAAAGCACATAATAATGTCAAACATTAAAGTTACAGACTTGTTATTTTTCAGAAAATGCATCTTACACAATTCCCCTAATTCTGTCAACATTCTGAGTGAATAGTACCAATGTTTAAGATATGTCCCTGATTTGGGGTTTTTGTCCCTGATTTTTTTAAGCCTTGTCCCTGATTCTTGAGGCAAGAGGTTGAGAGGCATGCAGCACTCTCAGATTAACCTCTTATTAATTCTGAGGAAAGTGTAGTTGTCACCCTGAAATATAAGCACACAAGTCGCCAGCAGGTGGGATCTTGCTCCAAGTACTGTATTTGCCACGAAAACCTGGATTGGGGAACACAAGGGAGCCATACGGAATAGCAATTTAGAGTATGTGATGGAAAGACATTTTCTGGAAGCCAAACATGGATCTCTGGCATCTCTCAGATTTATAGGTATAGAAAAAGTGTAGATGGGATTACGAGGAGGCGACTTGGGCATTCGTTTGTTGCAAAGAGAAGCATTTTGGATCGCCACCCTAGAATTTTTGGCCCCACAAGGTTTAAACAAAGAGATCCCCTTATATAGCTATCTGCAGAAATAACTGTTTTCCCTTCTCCCTTGGTTCTCAGTTACTAATGTCAATGTACACTAGGATAAGCATGACTTGACTGCTCTGCTTATCTGCAAACATGACTTTCTGGCTCTGTCTGCATTTATCTGATTGTAATATGGGTTAAACTTATCGTGCTATGCCCATATAGACGTTAGACTTGCCGTGCTCTGTCTCTAGGTTTTCTGAACTATATGTCTGAAAAATATGTTTGAAAAGTATGCTC
Source organism: Neoceratodus forsteri (assembly GCA_016271365.2). Taxonomy (NCBI): domain Eukaryota; kingdom Metazoa; phylum Chordata; order Ceratodontiformes; family Ceratodontidae; genus Neoceratodus; species Neoceratodus forsteri. The sequence goes on along the minus strand of CM028131.1, from coordinate 875,247,906 downwards.
TAATGTTTTTGCTTAGGCAGTGGTGTGTGTGTTTCATATTTTAATATATGTCTGTCTGGGATATAAGTGTTTTGTTGCACATTTTTGAACTTTGCATTTTTGGGCAAATCTTCTTTTATGCACCAGCATTTTAAATTCTGCCTATAAAGGTGTATGAAGGGTATGATGTAGCATGCTCTGATGATGACCTAGTCGGTCAATACGTAAGCGTACTTCGGGTTCACACTGCTGTGTCTCTCGGCTACTTTAGGCATCTTGTATACTGCTATTCAATGCTTTTTTCCCCCTCATAAGGGCCTTTGCTGCTATGTGCACAAGCACTTTAGTGTAAATTATTGCCAAGTGGCGTTTCTTGCACTTTAATCTGTGACACTGTTGCACCAAGGAGATGATGGATTTTTTTGGCACCAGCACTGCTTTTAGGTGCCGGCACTAATCTACCAACTTTACCAACTAAGGACGGCTGAGGGACTGAGTTTGGTGTGAGAGAGGAGTTACCCTCCTCAGCATTTTTCATGTTGCATTTTTTTTAATAAATGGTTACATTGTTAATTATGTGTCCATTTTTCTTCAAATTGTGCTGACCTCAATAAGTTGTTTCTCACTTTGTTTGGTTTGGAGGAGAATCTTACACAAATCCCCTTATTCTGTCAACATTCTGAGTGAATGGTACCAATGTTTAAGATAAGTCCCTGATTTGGGGTCTTTGCCCCTGATTTTTTAAGCCTTGTCCCTGATTCTTGAGGCAAGAGGCTGAGAGGCATGCAGCACTCTCAGATTAACCTCTTACTAACTCCGAGGAAGGAGTAGTTGTCACCCTGAATCATAAGCACGCATGGTGCCAGCAGGTGGGATCCTGCTCCAAGTAGTTGCCCGTAGCCTGGGGAATGTGTGGAAGCCTAGATGATGACTTATCTGAAAGGGGTATATAAAAGGTATATGCAAGCTGTATGAAAGAAAATGAAGCACTTGGCACAAGTATGTATTGGTTTAGACAATCTGAGCCATGAAGCTGTGGAGCATACCTGTACAGCGGTGCCCGATTTGTTGCCCTGAGTAACCTGGTTCAATATCACTGAGTGGTGAAATAAAATATGTACAGAGTAAGCTGATTAAAAGTTACTGTTGTGGTTAAATGATTCCTAAACCATATAATTTAACCTACTCAGTTTAAACAAGCATTTTTCAATGCCGAAAGTTGTCTCACTGGCATTGACATTGGTAGTGCAGGTGTTAGAGATGCATAATAGGAATGGCAGTGAAGTACTGAACTGATGCCAACCCCACCCCAACCCTGAAGAGACACATTTTCAACATAGGCATTTTGGAACCTCCCCTCATGAACAGTGGCACTGTGATTTTATTAATCTGTCCCAAAAGTTGATTTTCCACAGCGACCAGCCATTCTGCGCCACAGGTGCAAAAACACATTTTGGGCAGGATGTTAAAAAAGACAGCTGTACTGTTCATAACATAAGGAGGTGTGAAAAAATGCCAGTGTTGAAAATCTGGCTTGAAAATATTGCACATTTGCGAAGTTACAGGGGTGCGTGGAAACTGCACAACACATTCTTGTAACACAGTCATTTTATTGACTTTCATCACCAAATTTCATATGCATTTTAGGACCTCTGCTCATGAAGAGTGCCACTGTCATTTTGTCAGACTGTCTCTAAAACTGATTATTACAGTGACCATGCTATTCTGCACCAGAAGTGAGAAAACACATTTCGTCCAGGATATGTAAAATGACAGCTGTACTGTTGATAAGGAGGTGTGGAAAAATGGCAATGTTGAAAATCTGGAGTGAACGTATTACAAATTCATGAAGTTATGAGCGTGCACAGAAACTGTGCAACGTCACACCATAAACAGTAATTTTTGACGCCATCACCCTGCAACATAGGCTTTTTTGAGCCCACCTCATGAACAGTGGCATCTACATTTCATTACTCAGCCCCAAAGGTGATTCCATTCAGTAACCACTAAATCATCTGTCAGGACTGAATAACAAATTCATGAGGAGGGGCCACAATAACCCCATGTTGAAAATTTGGTGCCAAAATTCCTAAAAATGCCTGAGATATGCACCAAAGTCGAAAAAACCCTATTTATGCCATTACACAGCTTACCAGCATTACTTCAGTTCACGGTCAGCTTTGAAGAGTGCAGATGTGTTCCCGGTCCACCGAAGATCATCGCACCAGACTCTGGAGGTAAGTATGGGGTGAAAGGGGGGAGTGGGGAGGCGGGGTACACAGACGGTGGGCATGGACTGGGGAGGGAGCAGGACAGATCATGAGGGACCGTTTTCTTCTTTTACAGGTTTAAAAAAAAAAAACATTGTGGGACAGTTTTTGTTTTACAGAGGCATTTGGCATGCTGGGGTACGCTCCCAGCATGCTACCTGAGTGTTTGGGAGGGCTAGCCAATTGGGGATTGGGCACCCCTGCTGGCACATACCGAAGGGTGGGCAAGTGCCATGAGAGTTAGGCACCCCCACGGCACACAACAAATGAGGGGGGGCATTATGCGACAGGAGTGGGCTCCCCCGTTGGCACATGAAATGGGTTAAGGCATGCCGACAGGGGGATTGGGCACCCCCAAACTTTGGCATTGTGGCAGGCAGTGGCGGCAGTCATTGCCGCCATGTTTGCTTCACCAGCAAAGGCATGTTGGAAGGTGCCGCTGCATGACAAGCTTGGCTCTCATTGCAGCGGACCTTTTCTTTGATCTGGTGGCCACGTTACATGTTGCTGGTGTCAGTGCTTGGAGCTACCTCATTGGGGAATGAGGGGCACACCTACTGATGCATGCCCTGCATTCGCCCACAGTGACCGCTCCTCCAAATCTGCTACTACTGCAATATGTTGGCTGCACAAGCATGAGCCAACATAAAAAATGGTTTCATAGCCTTGTAAAGGAAAGGCTGTATATATATCTATATATATAGATATATATATGCTAAAACTGCATTTATTTGATTAGGTTAAATGCAGCGTCATAGCATTTAAAAAATTTAAACAACAAGCTTACCTGATTCAAATTTCACTCCCTGTCTAACTATAAAATGGCTGCCAACATGCAGCATGATGAGGTCAAAGAAGCGAGACCCACAGAAGCAGCTAAAGCCATGCAGCAATAAGTACAGCTGTTACGTATAAATATTTCTTTTCTGTACACGTTGAGGCTATCCACAAGAAGCTGCATCCCAAGCTGGGGGCCATGTACCACAACCGTGGCTGCATCCCACTACCTGCCTGATGCAAAATTGTACAGAAAATGATTGTCCAAATCTTTCACTACAGTGGCGTAGTCTATTGTGCCGCTCCTAAAACTACCCTAACCAGACTGGATACTCTTTTCCACTCCTTCTGTCATTTTGCCCTTGACAGTCCTCCTAGCACTCACCACTGCAGCCTCTACCAGGCTTTTCAGTAGCAGAGAAAAAGTAAATTGAGCTTCTTCTATGTGGTAGTATTTTTATTTTCCACAGGAGCAGACGCCAAGTATTCTTCATATTGGGAAAAAATAATGCATTTAAATCAGGAGATGCAAATACAGACTGGAGAAGAGGATGCTGCCTTTTTGGTTGGGGGGGTTCCAAAGGCCCCGGCAACATGGCAGTGGCAAGATCTGCATTGTATCTACTGTACTGCACTCTCAGACTTTCGTACTGATATGTATTATGTATCTGCACCTTATCATTGTGCCATCTTCATGTCCCAGGTCGTGCCTGGAAATGGTCTGTTGAACCAGTGCACTCTACCCGGTAAACAAATTTGTAAATAAATACTGACAAGAGCAGCAGTAAAATAAGGCAAACACTCCAGTGTCAGCAGAAAAGGTAAACATTTTCGTGTGTGTGTGTGTGTGTGTGTGTGGGGGGGTCAAGATCGGGCATGGCATCAGGACTGAGTGAGAATGTATTGTACATCTAAATCAGGCTGTTTGTTTCATATCCACTGGCAAAATTGTAGAAATCATCACTTAACCCATTTATTAGTGTAAATGATGTCAAGGTTAAGTGATGATTTCTATCCCTTTATTCATTTTTGAGCACATTCCCTTCACATATTTATACATAACAGCAGTACTTCTTGCTACATGGCTTTAGCTGCTTCTGTGGGTCTCACTTTTTGACCTCATCACACTCCATATCAGCAGCCATTTTATGGTTAGACAGGGAGTGAAATTTGAATCAGGAAAGCCTGTTGCTTAAGTTTTTTGAATGCTATGAAACTGCATTTAATCTAATCAAATAAATGCAGTTTTAGCATATATGTAAACAATGCATTTACTTCACAAGGCTATGAAGCCATTTTTTTTTTTAAGTGAGTAGGTTAAATGATATGGTTTAGGTATCCTTTGTCACCTTTAGAACCATTGGTACTTTGACTTTTACAGCCATTGGCTTGGCCAGAAGGGAGCTCAGTTTAACATCTCTGCTGAAAGATGAAATCTCTAATAAATAGGGCATCACCCCTGTCACTGCATCACAATGTCAGTATTGGGTATAAGCCGTGAACTGAAGATATCATGGCCCAGAGAGAAGACTCCTACCAAGGAGCCTCAATGACAGGGCATGAATCTTAAAATAGGCACACATGTTATTTAGATGCACGTTATGCAATATGTTTCCCTATCAAACAGTGACACCTACTGCTACTACTGTTTGTATTAATATATCCAACTAAAAGAAGGAGCATATGCACTCTTGACAATATCTGTAAACATGCTTTCTGTGCGTTATGTACTGAACTTCAATATTTTTCATAATATCATTAAACGTCTTACTAAAGAAGCAGTATAATTATTGACTGTCATCTTTATAAATCAGAATGGCTGCAGAAAACATAAGTTTTAGAATGCTCACTCAGCCAACAAATCTTACGGCAAAATCAGCTGTCATTGTCAGTGTGCACTCAATGGGGAAATAGAAAAAAGTATAATGTAGAATAATAAAAAGTGTTACTTCAACCATGTTTTGGATTCCCAAATGGCTAATGATAGCAGTGGCATTCATGAAGTTTAACCGTTATGTAAGAAATAATCCACAGTCAGACGTGTGGCAATATTGTAAAAACCGGACAATCTGGGTGGGTTGTGAGGCCCGAGGCACAGCTGAAGGCCATCAAACACCCAGGAAGTGAGCTTATTACAGCACTGATGCATACCCAGAGGGTAGTATAACACTTAACACATTTGTAAAATGCACAAAAGTGTTACAACATTGGTTAATATACTTTAGTAGTCTGTTAATTCCATTTGCTCTTGAAATGCTCCACTTCCCAGATAGTTTTTATTCTCATCATAACCACATTGGATTCTTATTGCTGAATTGGCAACATTAACATGAAAAATAACTTAGTGGACAGACTACAAAATTATGGCCTGAACTCTATAAATCTAAGCAATCCATAATGCATCAGCAGATGTGTAATATCTGAGATACTGACAGTACGGGAGTACAGTAGGAGGCAAATCAGTGATACAGCAGAGTGTATAAAAGTGCTGGAGGCTATGAGCAGGCTTCATCGCCCTTTTGTCTTGCCACTGGGTTTCTGAAGGGACCTTGTTAAAATGCTACACCCATACAATCCAGAGCAACAAATGAAAAGACTGCCAACTGTGATGCATTGTAACTAGCTTAATGTGATAGCTTTTATGAAGTTCTGCCTGCTGGGTGATACACTGAGAAAAAGCAGCTCAGTACCTTTGTGGTCAGAATAACGTCCTGCATAAAACTGAAACCATTTATTGTTTATATCAGGTCATTATGCCATTTGATTTGGCAAGAGTGTCTTGAGTGAATGAGAAAGCTCAACCAGCCAGTTCCTTGTAACCAGTGTACAATTATTTAGTAACATGACCTAGCAGGTTTGCCTCATCTATTTTAATAAGACTTTTTCTATGTTTTTAAGACTTTATTAGAAAAGGTAAAGGTCCAAAGAACCGCAGCTCATTCCACATATATTCTTACCTTAGTAAATGTAGGAAATATGATTGTGGGCCTGATCAATTCACCATCACATGCATTTTAAAAGCATCTGATTGCCAGTACTGTAGCTGCACTCTCAACTGTTCAGCTGGTAAAGAAACTGGGGTGTCATAAATAAGATACGAGGCCTGGAAATACTTATGTAGCACTCTCTCAAATGTGGGACTGTTGGTAGCATCAAGAACTTTTCCTGCTGCAGGGCCAGGCCTTGAGGCATTTCAGAGGCACATACAAGACCCTTTTTGTGAATGACACTGGAGACTTGTTCTAATTTTAGATCCATCTCCAGGTTCAAGAGTGAAGTCAAGAGGGGTTTGTCCATGCCCACTGCTCTGGGTGTGATAGCCAGGAGGACTTGCAAGACTTAAGGGATGGAAATATGGGTCCTGAAATCTAGGGTTGGGAAGGTCTCCTGTTAGGTTTGGTTCACAGTACACTGGCCTGCACACTTAAATAAGATAACACCTGAGGGATGGTGATGGGCCTGGGTGGTGGTTCCCTGGAAAGGGGTTCTTCAATCAATCAATCAATCAATCCATATATTTATTTATCCAGGTGGGGACCATTGAGCAGGGCTTATTTGCAAGATGGACCTGGTCATGCAAAAATCATAGTACAGTAACATGGTAAAACATAATGCAATATTATACAAAGAAGAAAAATATACATATGTACATCAACATTTGAGTGAGAGAACCTTTACAACAGATAGGCTCATAACTGGGTATTGCCGGAATGTTCACTTAAAAGGAGAGAAAAAGGCAAGAAGAGGGATACCAGCTTAGGAAGAAATGACGGGGTTGGAATAATTAACTGGCATACTTCAGGAAGGGGTGGAACTTGGCCATGGCTAAAGAGAGGCAGAAAGCTAGTAATTTGTTAGGGAGAGAGAGTCAGGGGCAGAGGTGGGGGGGGGGGGATGCAGGATGGGCAGGAGGGAAACTGGAAAATAGGTGAGCTAGTTACATGGCAAACATTTGCAGGATTCCTTCATGGAGTGGTCATAGAGTGACTTGAAAATATTCAGGTTAACAGGACAGCTCAGCTTCAAGTTTTTTTGCATATTGTTCCACAAGGAAGGCAACGAGAAACTTATAGCAGCTCTGCCGAAACGAGATTTGACCTTAGGTAATTGCAAGGCAATTAGGGAATAGCTTCTTAGAGCATAGGCACCTATCACACTCAGGGGAATACAATCAGAGAAGTATAAGGGCGAGCTTGTTGGTAACTGCTCTGAAAGCCCATAGAGTGGCATTTCTATTTCTCCTATAATGAAGGGAAGTCCAGACCACCACAGTGTACAAGGAGAAATGGTGTGTGGAAAGTGGAAGGCCTGTTATGAACCTGATTGCTCTGTGGTATAGGGTGTCCAACTTAGCCAGGGCAGAGGCAGTACAATGGCTATAGAGGTTCTTCAACATGGCTATACCCTTGTCTGGATCTGGATTAATCAATATCTAAGGTAAGTGGCTCCATTTACTTTCTGAGACCTGGCGGAAGTTGAGGAACCATGCTCTCCCCTCATCCAGGAATCTGAAGTTTAGATATAAATGAGTATGTCAAGATCAATGTGGGATAACTGCATATCCATCAGAGCCCTTAGAGCCCATTTCAAAGGTTTGATTCCTTAATAAGTTGCCAGGAAGAGACTGTGGTCAGAATGCAACTACCCAGAATGCCTCCAAATTGTGAACCATATATGTAAGGAGAAACTAGATACAAGTAGGGACAAGTAATGGTGCTTTGTGTCAGAGAACAATTTACATTCAAGCCTACCCAATGGGTGTGTGTGTGCATATGTGTGTGTGTGTGTGTGTGTGTGTGTGTGTGTGTGTGTGTGTAGGAGCTGAGGAACAGTGCCAGACATGAGAAGGTCATGGAGTGCAGACAGTGAGACCTTAATCAAAATTACCCCACACGAGTTGTTTCTATCTCCATTGAAAGATCAGAAGCAGAAAAGTGCTCATCAAGGACCCCACTCCCACCCCTGCTGAGTCTCACCTTAGACTCTTGGCTCTAGTCATTGAAACTGCATGTTGTAGCCCTTAACAGGTGATGATTATTTCCAAAAGTCCAACTTTCTCATTTATATCTGTAATGGGAGAGAGGGTGCCCTAAACAATATGTAACATCTGATGAGTAATTACATCTGAAGGCCTGTGCGCTGAACTGTAAATCAACTTGTTTCTGTTTTACTGCAACTTGAATGTGGTTGTATCTAATTCTCTGAACAGTGACTCAATGTTGCTGAGAGACGAACTAAAGATTTCAGTATTAAACTGCAATAGCTTACTAGACCATACTTACAAAAATTACTGAAACTGACCACTTTATTTTAACTCTGGACAGTACCCTCCCATTATGTCATCTACCATGGCTACACTATTCCTGCAGATGGGAAGCCCATTGTCTGTCTAAGCAGCCAACATCAACTGTTGGAGATACAGCCTTGCCTACTGGTTATTACGCAGAACTGTAGAACAGGAGATCCAGGTTCAGATCCCACCAGCTATCTCTGTGTGATTATTTGCAAGTCACCTAATTCACAGTGCATCTGTCCACCTGTTGGTATCAATGAGTAGCAGAAGGACCCTCTGTAAATGAGAAAGAGCTACAGAACCAGGCTATCCTATGTAAAAAAAACATTGCATCAGTCAGCTAGTATCCTCTTCACTGAATCTCTCAGATGTTACTTGAGCATCATTGACCTCATGCAGTAAATGACATTGTAAGACAGTGATAGAAATATATGTAGCCCCACCCCTCCCCACAGTGGGGACTTACTTACTAGGTGACTTTCCAAACTTTAGCTGTCTTGCCTCAGTGCCTGGATGACATTCTAATACCTGCTACTATTTGTGTCTGGTATGGGAGAGGATGGGTGAGGGAAAATATGGACTTTCTTGGCTGCAGCCACAGCTTACACTGTAGTTCCACACAACAACAATCTATAGCAGCTGACAAGGGATCCTGTATGTGCTCCAGTCACCTTAACAACAACTCCTGATGAAACCAGACACCTAACTGTTCCCATTCAGGGCACTAGAACTGTAAACACAGATGTATGCCTAAATAAATAACTTCACAAACTAAGGAAGCTTTTTACTCGATAGGCGGCAGCCGTGTTCTTCACCTTTAACCCCTTTCATCCTGGCATTTAGCTCAGAGAATTGGCTTGAGTCAACAGTCAGGTTCCAAGCAGCCTGGTGGAGCTTGCACAGTATCTTGGGCCCTTGGTGGACTGTGATTTACCTGGAATTTTACTAAACCAATCAGAATTTGAGTATGAGCCATACAACCCTCCCCTGTGAGACTGCCTGTGGGAGTGATGGATTTTTGAGTGAAGAGACAGAATCTGGCTGCCACATTCAGTCTGTATGTGGCGGCAGTCTGGATAAATCTGCAGTCTGAGTCAGTCTGCATGTGTATCTGCAAACCACGTGGGATGGGGTAATAGTGAGCTTGGAAGCAATAGTGTGCTTCAGCAGTGGAAAGGCAGAGATGGCTAAATGCAGGAATTCCGAAGTTCAGTTGGATGGGAAAGATATGGTCTGTGAGGATAAGCTGTTCTACATCTGTTCTCTTCAGTGTGAACCAAGAGTCATTGCCTGAAACAAAGTTAAGGATCTGCAACCCATGAAAATGCCACAGTTTGTCTGGATGTATGGAACTACAGCCACTGTATCCTGGTGAGTGGTCTGAAGTTTTGGGAGTTGCCACACAGTACCAAATGTCTGGGTGTGGGTTCTCTTCAGTTCAGTACTGCAGTTAAACAAAAACTATTTGTTTTAGTCTAGCATCCTCCTCTTTCCAACCAAGACTATGCTGCATAACAAGGGCAGCTGGTGCTCATGCCAGCACTGCACTGTAGGCCCCCACTGCAACCCCTGGAGGTGCTCCCAATGCCTCAGCAGAGTGGGGGAATCAGTCACTTAGCTGCCGCACAGCCATGGAGAGTTCATGAGGGGAGTAAGGCAGGCCAGCAGTAGCCAGCTATGCTCATTCTGCCCTTTCAGTAGGGCTGTGTGTGTGTTGTGTGATGAGATCTCAGAAGCTAAGAATGGCTTCAACCCCTCACACAACCACTAGGGCTGATGGGACAGCTCTGCCCAGCATGGGGTTCAACATCTGATGTCATCAGCATCACTCAACACCTCATTGGCGGACAGCTGGGGTGGAGCTAATGAGCAGCATTTCGATTCTCCAGCCTATAGCTGGACTAGGTAGGCAGAGTGGCCAGGAGGGATGCCTGAGTTAGGAGGTGAAGAGTCAGTCCCATATACAGCAGGTGACAGCATTACCAGAGAGAGCCCTCTTTTTGTTGCAGTAGCGACCTAGAAGCAGAACTTTCAGAACTACATGAAAGATACTAGAAGTAAAGGCATGGAAAGAGGGGAGTGCTGCAACCAGCCCCACAGCAATCTTTAACAGAAAGGAAAAGAAGAAATCCAGACAGCTGTAAGGACAGAATGTAGCAGAGAAAGGAAAAACAGTGGACAGCAGGCACAGGCAGATGAGACAACTGCAGTACAATCCATGAAAGAATGTTCCCCTAGTACCATGGAAAGAGTGCAGGGTACCCAGGTTCAGAATGATATGGAAGGAGATACATGACAAAACCCTTGTAGCTCAGTGTGTGTTGTCCTTGTACAAAAATGCTACATTCATGCCATTGGAAGGCTGAAATGGCAAAGAAAGGCAGAAAACTTCTGACCTCCCTTTACATATGTGAAACTGGCAAGTTTTTGGTGTGTATACCAAACTCAACATTAACATCTGCTCACCCTTATATTAAATGCAGTTCTTTTTTTTTTTTATGTCATGGTTTTTCCCCTCATGGCTGGCCCAAGCTCAGTGGTGGTGTATCACTGATCCGTGGCACTCATCCCCTCATATGGGGATCACGCTGCACAGCCACGGGGTTCCAGTTTTTCCGTAATTTCTTTTGAGTGTCCCCTAGTGTCAGTGTGGCTCAGTTGGTAGCATATTTGCCTCTGGTCCAGAGAGTCGTGGGTTCTCATCCCACACTGGGATTGGACTCATACCTAAATGCTGGCAACCAAGTGTAGTATTGTTACAATGCCTATCACATATTACACTTCATCAGAATCTTATAATGTGGATTAGGTCATGGCTGATAGATAGAAGACAATGTGTCTCAATAAGGGGCTTTAAAGATCATGTGCAATGGTTTTTACATATTTTTTATAAAAGCTTGAAAAGCTGAAATTCAAGTTCCTATGTCATGAATAGTGTTTCCTGAAAATTTCATACTGTTTGGTTTTGTGGTTTTCTTTAAATCAGGCATTTGTTAACTTGCTCTACAGTGGCTGAAAACAGTGCAGTTATTTCTGTCCTCTCAGTCAAACTTAGAGTGCAGTGACATCATTTTGGAGTACCTTGCTGTTTCAGAGTCCCAATCAGAGCAGTAGTTTGTAGAGTTAATGGTTTGTTGAGCTCTCCAAGTTTCTTACAAACACAGTCTCTGGCTTGTGTTTAGATAGATCAGCTTAAAATATAAGATTATCTTCTCATAAAATGCTGATCATTTTAATTCCAATGCTGAATTGAAGTAGTGGAAATCTTTCTCTGTGAGAAATTAGCTTGTCTGTATCACAGCTCTCAGTTCTATTTAATCAAAACTCAAATATTTTTTCTAACTATATAACGCAGGGCTATTAAATGAATATAAAATAAATCTAAGTTTTGCTCATTCACAGAAACAGTTTGTCTTTGATGTAGCCTCCATAAATAAATTTCACGTAGGAACATTTATTTTCATGTCAGATTGACAAACAGTACCGGTTCTTGAAATACAGCAGCAGAGTGTGACAAACACATGTCAGAACTCACAAATTTCAGTTCTTTGGTGGTTTCTGTGTGAAAATACATTATGTCAGGTATAACCAGAAACACTATGTGGCATCCTGATGCACCGTGTCTCTGCCACATAGCTGAGGCAGCTGCAGTCTACTGTCATCTGTCCCTGTCCCACAAACCCCCTTCATTCTGCTCCATATTTGAAGCTGCTGTGTCCTGCTTCTCACCATTTTCTCCCACATAGTCAAGGATTGTGCACCCTGCTGCCTCCATCCCCTGTCTACAGAATCAGGGCTGCTGTACCCTGCATTCCCCTGCCCAAATAATTGGGGTTGCTGCATCCTGCTGCCCTCTCTACCCCACCCGCAGTTAGAGAAGCTGAACCTGTTGTCCCTTGTTCCTGTCTCCACAGTCAGGGCTACTGTGCTGCACTAAGCTCTAGAGTGCCAGGTTCCCTGCCTCCACAGCTGGGGCTGCTGTACCATGCTGCTTTAGCCACCAGAGGTGGGGCTTTTGCTACACCCTGCTATTCACTTCCATTGCCCCAAATGGTCAGGGCTTCTGCACCATGTGTACCCCATCTCACAGTCAGGGCTGCTGTACCCTGATGCCCCCTGTGTTCTGCACCACAGTCGAGGTTTCTGTACCACGCTGTTCTCTATCCCCTGTCACCAGAGACAGGGCTGCTGCACCCTGCTCCTTTCTACACAGTTGGGGTTGCTATGGCCTGCTGTGCTCTAGAGCCCCATGCCTCTGCAGTTAGGGCTGCTGCATCATGCTGCCACTTGCCACAAGATTCAGGGCATTTGCTGCACCCTGTTGAATACCTCCACAGTGGAGGCAGTTGCACCCTGCTGACCCCCTGCCACCAGAGTCAAATCATCTGCTACACCCTGCTCCCGACATCCCTTGTCCCAAACAGGCATGGCTGCTGCACCCTGTCCCACAGTTTGGGTTGCTGTATCCTGTTGCCACCCCTATCTCCTGCCTGAACATTCAGGGCTGCTGCACCCTGCTTCCCTCTCTCCCCACACCCACAGACAGGGCCACAGCACCCTGTTGCCCCCTGTTCCTATATCCATAGTCAGGGCTGCTGTGCTGTGCTACACCCTAGAGTCTCATGCTGCCTGCATCCACAGTTGGGACTGCTGAACCCTGCTACACACATCCATTGTCCCAAATGGTCTGGGCTGCTGCATCGCGCTGCACAATGTGTACCCTGTGCTACTGTCAGGGCTGCTGTACCCTGATGCCCACCTGTGTCCTGCCCCACAGTCATGGCTTCTGCACCATGCTGTCCTTTGTCCCCTGCCAGCATTGTGCCCTGCTGCAGCACAGATTCCCTTGCCTCCACAGGCAGGGGACAGGGTGCAGCAAATGCCCTTACTCTTGTGCTGCACCCTTCCTGAACAGTTGGGGTTGCTGCATCCTGCTACCCTCTCTCTTTCTCACCCTCACAGTCAGTGACACTGCACGTGTTGCCCCTGTTCCTGTCTCAGCAGGGTGTAGCAAAGAATTTGACTCTGGTGGCAGGGAGATAGCAGGATGCAACTGCCTCAACTGTGGAGGCATGCAACAGGGTGCAGCAAATGCCCTAAATCATGTGGCAAGTGGCAACATGGTGCAGCAGCTCTAATTGCAGAGGCATGGGGCTCTAGGGCACAGCAGACCAAAGCAACCCCAACTGTGTAGAAAGGAGCAGGGTGCAGCAGCCCTGTCAGTGTTGACAGGGGATAGAAGACATCATGGTGCAGAAGCCTCAACTGTGGGGCAGGACACATGGAGGATCAGGGTACAGCAGCCCTGACTGTGAGATGGGGTACATGTGGTGCAACACCCCTGACCATTTGGGGCAATGGAAATGGGTAGCAGGGTGCAGCAAAAAGCCCCACCTCTGGTGCTAGGGCAGCATTGTGCAGCAGCCCCAGCTGTGGAGGCAGGGAACCTGGCACTCTATGACTTAGCACAGCACAGTAGCCCTGACTGTGGAGATAGGAATGGGGCAACAGGTGCAGCATCCCTAACAGTGAGGGTGGGGGACATAGGGCAACAGGGTGCAGCAACCCCAACTGTTTGGGCAGGAGGTGGCAGGGTGCAGTAGTCCTGATTCTCTAGGCAGGGGATGGAGGCAGCAGGGTGCACAATCCCTGACTGTGTGGGAGAAGATAGTGGGCAGCAGGGGTGCAGCAGCCTTGAATGTGGAGCAGAAGGCAGGGGGCTTGTGGGGTAGGGGACTGGTGGCAGTAGACTGCAGCTACCTCAACTGTGGGGCAGAGACATGGTGCATCGGGATGCCACATAGTGTTTTTAGTTATACACATACATGATGTATTTTCACACAGAAACCAACAAAGAACTGATATTTGTGAGTTCTGACTGTACATGTGCTTGAAATTCTGTAGCAGAGTGTGGCAAGCACCTGTTTGTTAATCTGACATGAAAAAAAAATGTTCTTAAATGATTGTATTTATGAAGGCTACTTCAAAAACAAACTTTGTGTGAATAAACAAAATTTAGATTTATTTTATATTCATTAAACAACCCTGTGTTATATAGTTAAAAAAAACTGAGATTTGATTAGAAAGAACAGAACTGTGATGTAGACAAGCTGATTTCTCACAGAAAAAAGATTTCCACTACTTCAATTTTGCATTGAAACCGAAATGATCAGCTTTTTAAAGGAAGAAAATGATATATTTTAAGCTGATCTATCTAAATACAAACCAGAGACTGGGTTTGTAAGAAACCTGGAGAGCTCAGCAAACCATAAACTCTACAGAGTGCTGTTATGATTGGGAATCTGAAACAGCAAGCTACTCCAAAATGATGTCATCGCACTCTAAGCTTGACTGTGAGGGCATAAACAACTCCACTGTTTTCAGCCACTACAGAAAAACTTAACAAATGCTTATTTAAGAAAACCACAAAACCAAACAGCATGAAATTTTCAGAAAACACTAATTATGACAGAAGGACTTGAACTGCAGCTTTTTAAGCTTTTATTAAAAATATGTAAAAACCGTTGCACATGATCTTTAAATCCCCATGGAGTACAGTTACTAGTGGAGTGCCTCAGGGTTCAGTTTTGGGCACAGTTTTATTCAATATACTCATATCTTCAATGCAAACCACACATGGCGTTTGGCTAAATAAGTATGCTGATGATTGTAAATTGGGTTGTATAGTGAATTATATAAAATCTATACATTCTTTACAAAGGAATTTAGATGACATATTTAAATGGGCAGAATTAAATGGGTTGGTCTTTAATACATCAAAGTGTAAAATCATGCATCTGGGTAAGGAAAATAGATTGTATAATTATTGTATAAATAAGATTCAATTAATAACTGTTACCTCTGAAAAAGATCTTGGAGTTATTATAACTAATGATTTTAAATTCTCCAAACACATTAATAATACAGTGAAACAATGCCATAGATTATTGAATTGCATTTTTAAAAATATTAAGAGCAGGGAAGCAGAGGTACTATTACCAATCTATAATAGCATTATTAGACCACATATTCATTATTGTTCCTCCTTTAGCACACCAACATTAATTGAACAAAAAGTTAAGGTAGAAAAGATACAAAGAAGGTTCACTAAGAAAATTAAAAATTTTTAGCGAAAAGATTATGGTGCTAGACTAAAAGGTCTTAACCTGTATTCACTAGAATATCATTCCTTACGTTGTGACTTATGCCTAATCTATAAGGCATCTAAGGATAGTGCCCTTTTTGAAACTCTTTGTCTTGAAAGGTATCCCACTGAAATGGCTACTAGGTCTCATAAGTTAAGATTAAAATCTTTTATAAATAAAACTGTACGGAGAAATCTTTTCTTTACCCAGAGAGTTATTCCACATTGGAATTCCTTGCCTCATGAAGTAGTATTCATTTCAAATTTGGATCAGTTTAAATTTAACTTGGATGCCTTTATGGGTGAATTAAAGTATAAGTTCCATCTTGGTTAAGGGTGGTGAGTTCTTTTTGGGCTTGTCCCTCGAACTTGTATGCAACCTATGAACCTATGGGGGTGCTGTATTGTTGGGGTGTGCTGCACTTCGGGTGAGACATTAAACCGAGGTCTCTTGTAACCATCCTGGAGCTGTCCTAGTGGGTGTCCAGGTGGAAGTAAAAGATTCCAAGGCACTCCTCACAAAAGAATAGGGAAATTTTTCACTGAAGTCACATCAAAATATATAAGACATCCATATTTACATACAATATATACAGTCTTATTATCTTAGCGTAAATATACAAGTCATACATACTATAGATTATCAATATCATAAACTATGTTCATTCATAGGAACTCTGTTTTTTTTCCCCTCCTTTCTCCTCCTGTTTATCTATTAGGACTGATCCATCATCTAGATTGTCTATTTGTATTTGACAAATCCAAACATTCCCTCCACCATCTCATTACTTTCCCTGAAGGATGTTTAGCTTTATCCTTAATATATACAGATAGCATTGCCTTTTCTATCACAATACTGTAAGTTTCATAGGATATTAGCTTCTGTTGGAGTACCCATTGGTAGAGGCGGGCGAAGTTGCCAAAATTCACTCCATGAAGCAATTTGCGGAGTAATGCGTAATCTGCGAAGTAATCCGCAACACGAAGCGGAGTACTTTGCGTCATAATGAGGAATGCAAAGTCCACTGAAACCAATGACTTTGCATTACTCTGCCTTCCCCCAGCCACTTCTGCACCAATTTTAATGTGAAGTACATAGAAATCAAT
Organism: Neoceratodus forsteri; assembly: GCA_016271365.2. Classification (NCBI taxonomy): domain Eukaryota; kingdom Metazoa; phylum Chordata; order Ceratodontiformes; family Ceratodontidae; genus Neoceratodus; species Neoceratodus forsteri. Next base: position 875,231,336 of record CM028131.1, on the reverse strand, counting down.
GTGCGTAGTTACACTTAGCCTTGTAATTGAACTCCAAGGCAAATTTTGCAGTGATTCATGGGATTGCAGGTCACATGGACTCTACATTGTTCTGCACAGCCTCAGTTCTGGGTAGTGTGTGTGTAGTGGTAGCTGGAGACAGTTTGCTCTGAGAATTATGTGATTCAAAACCTCTAAAAGCTGCTAAAAAAGTCTTTTTGTGTCATTTTTTGTGCTCAAAATTTAGCACATCAGTTGTAGGAATCCCTCCTGTGCTCATATCATTGAGTGTTTATTGTTTGTGTGTGGATTTTGAATGTTAATTTAGAACATTCAGTTTGTGTACTGACAGACCCTTGAAGTGTGCTTTGAGGAAGGTGAGTATCTGTGGTGTAGGTAGATTAACTGGGAGAAAAAGGCAGTCTTTATGTTTTGGTTATATTTTTCTTGTATAACTGTGTTAATGTACACACAGTAATATTTTCAGTAATTCCTTGACATTGTTTTGCTGATTGTTGTGGTGCAGCAGTGCATAATTTCAGTTTGTTTAAAAGATTTGTTTATATTACTGACATTTTCTATTTGCTACACATTACTTCTAGACTGTGTGTGTGTGTGTGCGTGCGTGTGTGTGTGATGCGTGGCATCAAATCAGACACCTTTTATTGTGCCAGAGAATAATTGCAGCAGTGTGAACCTGCTGTCCACTGCACCTGCATGATTTTATACTACTTTGTGGTATCTTGGTTTCGGACTGTTACTGAAGTGCACTGTCCCCCACCCCCCAACCAGCAAAAGGTAATCCTTTCCAGATTGGATTGTGACTTGTGAGCACTGGTTAAGGTGTTATTGTGACTTTGAGTCTGCATCTCTTCTTTTTTTTTTTTATTCTGTATTTTTGTTGCCCCCGCTCTGCCAAGGATCTGTCTGGTCATGGACCCCTTTGCCCCCACTTTCATTTTAGCCACACTCCAGACACCCCCGGCTTGCCCCCTCAGGGTGGGGTCGTGACACCTTAGGCATCAGTGCTGCGAACATGGGACTAGAATCACGGAGCTGGCACCTAAAGCTGATTAGGGCAGGGGCAGGCTTCATAGAGGTGGGTGCGAGCTGTGTTTTTTCTTGACCCCCCCCCGAGGGGCTGAGAAGTGCAATGATGACCTGTGTCTGTTTCGCCCCTCTACTACTGTTATATGCCTGCGCTAGTGATTCCTTCCACCATCCTCTAGGAGTCATCATGCACTGGACATTCTTCCCAACCCTACCCTGAAGAAGGAGAGCAGCCTGAAGGCACCTCAATCCTTCTTCCCTGGCTGGCCCTCCAGCTCCTGGGTCCATTCCCCAAACCTGGGTCGCTGAGGTCGCAAGCAGAAATCCAACCGCTGCACCGGCGGGCCAGCGAGTCTGCAACTCTTCTTGATTGAGCAGTGCAATCTTAATTTGTCTGTGCTTTTGCACCTGTGCAGTGCCCAATCTGCAAACCACAGTTGTTTTTTTTTGCTTCATATCTACCGTCCCAGACTGAAAACTCAGAAATCTAAAGTTCTTCAGAATTTTCTTGATAATCCCCCAAAATGTCTGCAAAGAGACATGCAAGCAAAGCAGTTTCTGGCCATGGCACTGCTGCCAGTGGCAAGATTATCTGTGGGCATGGTAGTACGTAGAAGTACATAGCTGATGTCAGTAAAGGGATTTCTCCATCAATGTTTTTTACAGCACAATCTGTAGCTTCACTCATAGCTGGAGGAGATGATGTTGTAGCAGCTGGTGGTGTTAATGCAGTTTCTGCTAGCATGAATATCGCTGCCTTAAGTTCCACTTCTGACCAGTTAACCATTTCAAAAAATATAGTTGAGTCTAAAGCTGTGACTGACAGTGTAGATGATGTCATACTCCCCATTAACATCCCCATGGTAGCTGAACATGATTCTGATCCTGGTGATGATAACTCACAATGTCAAATTTCTTCCAGTGCTGTTGAGGTCATAGACACATAGAAGTTGACGGCAGATAAGGACCGCAAGGCCCATCCAGTCTGCTCATTTTTTCTACCTTATGAATGTGCCATAGGCCTGTACTCTGTCAATGGCCTATCTATTTATACTCATCTTTATTGCTCCCTTATGCCTGTCCCATGCATTTGAAGCCCTGCACTGTATTCATATCCACCACTTCCTGAGGTAGGCCATTCCATACATCCACCACCCTTTCTGTGAAAAAGAACTTCCTCACACCCCCCCCAATCGGTCTCCCTCTAAAATCATGCTGTGTCCTCTTATCCTGCTATTTTTATTGTATTGAAACATGTTAGACTCTTTCACCTTGTTAATGCCCTTAAGGTGTCTGAATGTTTCAGTCATATCACCTCTCTTCCCTCCGTTGCTCTACTGTATACATATTGAGCTCCGTTAATCTGTCCTCATATGTTTTCTGATGCAGTCCCTGCACCATTTTGGTTGCCCTTCTCTGGACTGCCTCCATTTTGTTAATGTTCTTGTGCAGGTGCAGCCTCCAGTACTACACGCAGTACTCCAGATGGGGCCTAACCAGTGTCTTGTAAAGAGGGATTATTATCTCCCTCTTATGACTTGTGATACCCCTACTAATACACCCCAACATCCCTCTAGCCTTACCTACTGCTTTAGTTGTCTGCTTGGATGATTTCTGGTCATCTGTGATGATGATACCTAAGTCTCTTTCTTCCCTTGTGATTGCCAGCAACTCCCCTCCTAACCTATAGGTGGCTTCAGGGTTTCTCTTCCCTATGTGCATGATCTTGCACTTCTTTGCATTAAACTGCAGTTGCCACTCTTCCAACCATTTTGTCAGTTTATCTAGATCTCATTCTGCCCACCCCATCTGGATCATCTACTGTGTTGCAGATCTTGGTGTCATCTGCAAACAGACAAACCTTACCCTCCAGTCCACCTGCAATGTCACTGATGAAGATATTGAAGAGGAAGGGCCACAGGACTGATCCCTGAGGTACCCCACTTGTGACTTGCATCTCTTCTGACTGTATACCATTTACCACCACTCTGTTTTCTGCCCGCCAACCAGCTTGCCACCCAGTTGACCAACATCTGAGCCTACCCAGCTTATTAATCAATCTTCTATGTGGAACAGTATCAAAAGCTTTACTGAAGCCAAGGTAGGTGACATCAACTGCTCCCCTTGGTCCACGACTCTGGTTACCCAGTCAAGCAAATCTATGAGGTTAGTTTAGCAGGACCTCCCTGTTGTAAACCCATGCTGTCTTGGACAATGTGCTCCTATGGATTCCAGGTGTTGCACTACCCTTTCCTTAAGGAGTGCCTCCATAATCTTGACTACTTCTGAGGTAAGACTGACAGGTCTGTAGTTAACTGCCTCCTCCCTGCTACTACTGTTGTGGAGCGGGGTCACATGAGCCGTTCTCCAGTCTTCTGGAACCTCTCCTGTGCTCAGAGACTCATTAAACAGTTTTGATAATGGCTCTGCTAGTTACATCCTTAGCTTCTTTAGTACCCTGGGATAAATGCCATCAGGTCCCATTGCTTGTCCATCCTGAGCTTTGCGAGCTCTTGTAGGACCCTTTCTTTTGTGAAGGGATTAGTACACACCTCCAACCCCACTGTGTCCATGGTGCTGAGCTGTGGGCCCTGCCCTACCTTTTCCTCAGTAAATACTGAGCAGAAGTATATATTTAGTCTGGATGCTTTTCCTTGGTCCTCTTCCTCAGACTCCTCTGTATCCACTTTGACCTTAGCAATACCCCCTCTGGACTTTTTCTTTTCACTAATGTATCTGCAGAAAGTCTTGTCACCTTCTTTTTCTGTTCATGTTAGTGTTTCCTCTGTTTGGGCCTTTGCCTGCCTTACTGCCTTCCCTGCTTCCTTTAGGGAAGTTTGGTATGTCTCCCTATCTTCATCCCGCTGTGTTTCCTTATATTTCCTGAAGGCCAGCCTTTTGGTTCTGACCTTTTCTGCTACTTTTCTTGAGACCCTAAATGGTTTCCTTCTTCTTTTGCTCTTGATTTTCTCTGTAACACATTGGGATGTTGCTTCAAGTATTGCATCCTTAATGCTTGCCCACTTTGCCTGTACCCACTCACCTGTATTTCTTCTTGCCAGGTCTAGCTTAACTCTGGTGGCCATCTTATCAAAGTCAGCTCCTCTGAAGTGCCATATTTTTACTTTGGAATAGGATGATTTAATTCTAGTGACCAAACTGAACCATACCATGTGATGGTCACTGGTCCCCAGGTGACCTTCTACCTGGAGATCTGTGATCCTTTCCCCATTAGTCAGTACTAGATCTATGATAGCCCTGTCTCTTGTGGGTTGTTCTATCAGTTGTTTGAGGCCCTCCCCCTGCAGGAAATCCACTATGTATCTAGTTCTGGCAGATGTTCCTGCTGGTATTGACCAATCTGTATCTGGCATGTTGAAGTCTCCCATTATCATAACCTCCCCTTTAGCAGTCATGTTTTGTATATCTTCTAAGAGTAATGTGTCTATGTCCTCCCCCTGTTCTGGAGGCCTGTAGACAACCCCAGTTCATATGGCAGTCCCATTTCCTGTTACAAGGGTGACCCACAGTTCTTCTGGCTCCTTATGTGTCTTTTGAATTTCTGTAGCTTTGATATTTTTCATTGACATAAAGGGCCACTCCAGACCCACTTTTTGAACCTCGGTCTCTTCTGAACAGTACATGGTCGGGTACTGAAGTCTCCCAAGTGTGGTTACTGGTGAACCATGTCTCACTAATGGCTACTATGTCCAGTTTAGCCTCCATCATTGTTGCCTGCAGGTTTGGGATATTGTTTCCCAGACGGCGAGCATTTGTGTACATGATTTTCCATTGGCCATATTTTGGTGTGTTAGTTGTTGGGCAAGGTCCGGTGTTTCCCCTGTGTGTCGTATGGGGAGCCGGACCTTTTTCCTTACCTGGTGATGCAAAAGAACTACAAACATGCTGAACTCCTGTTTGATCACTAGCTGAGGGGTGAGGGGTGTTCTTCCCATTTGACGTAATGGTGATGCACCCCTCTCCCCATTTGCTAGTTTAAATATTCTGCAAAGACGTCAAACTTCTATCCCAATGCACTGACTCCCTCCTTAGTCAGATGTAGCCCATTGAATTTAAAGACCTTTCGCCCCCAAAACTGTTGCCAGTTACCTACAAATTTGTGTCCTTTTTCCTGGCACCAGCTCTTGAGCCACATGTTTAGCTCCCTTATCTCCCCTTCTCTGATCTTCTGTCCATCTGCACCCCTCTCCCAGACTGGTAGGATCTCAGAGAAGGAGCTGCTGGACAAAATGGATGACAGTTTGTCACTCACCCAAGTCAGGTGTTCCTTGGTCTCCACAACTGACCGGCTGGAAAGATAGTTATTCCCTATGTGTACCAGGACATCGATGTTTTGTCTGTACAATTTTAGCAATGTGGTCAGAGTCTCTCCACACTGATGTACCTGGGAGACATCTGATAATTACCCCGGCTGGAGGTAGGTATCAACTCCCCAAATCATGGAGTCTTCTATGAGCATGCCTTTGCCATCCAATGCTTCTAAATGTGGTGCAAAAATATCGGGTGATGATGATCATGATGCTGATGTGGTTGGAACATGTTCTCCACATGACAGCATCCAAGCTGAAAATGTAGACGTGGATGATGATCATGAATATCATGATGATGTCAGTGACCCCTGTTGGGAACCGAAGAAAAAGAAAGTCAAGGTGGCTGTGTCTAGATCTGTTGGCGTAAACCCCCCCTCAAAAAAGTTGTGATTTAGCAGTTCCTGTTGATGATAATGATGATGCCCCAGTAATAATCATAGGTAGTCATGGTGATCAGTTGGAGTCCAAGTGTGTCCAGCCTGAAAAATCATGTAGCACACCCCCCATTTCAGAGGTTAAAAAAAACGGAATCCAATAAGCAACATCAGGGACATGTTAAAGTAGGGAATCACAATCGCTTGTTTAGGATTTGCTTGTCCAAGATGCTAATGATGAGTCAGTTGCAGTCTGCCAGCTTTGCCATGCATGTGTGAGTCGAGGTAAAAATGGGAGTCATCTGGGCATGGGGGGCCAACATACACATCTTAAGAACAGGCACATGGCACTGTGAACCCAGCACCAGATGGCAGCTAATGCCATGGGGGTGCATTTACCCTCGTCATCAACCTCACTGAGCATATTATCCCCTTCCATGAGTGTAAGACTAAGTAGGAATATCTGCAGTAGCAATGAAATAACACCAGAGGATTACTACATGCATGATGAGGGGGAGGATTATGATTTAGAAATCTTGTCAAGTGGTGGTCAGAGTAGCAGTGGTGGTGGTGGTCAGTGCAGTATGTCTAGTGCAAGTGGTACATGAACCCCTGTACATACAACAGAGAAAATAACTTCATTTGGGGACTTGTCACATGTCCACACCCCACCCCCAGCCATTCGCAGAGCAGAGCCATTAATCACACCCCATACAAAACACGTAAGTCAGCTCGCGTTGGAGAGTGTGTTTGCCTGTAACCAGTGGCACAGCTAGAGGGGGGGCTTGGGGGGCAGTCACCCCTCCTGGCTAACCCCAGTGTGAGTAGTGGTGCCCCACCATGATCTTTATTCACTGTTTAGTACTCATTGTGGAGCCCACAATTGATTGAATGCCCCCCAGCTCCCAAACACTCCCAAAAATGGCTCTACCACTGCCTGTAACCTCCTGCCTGATGCATATGACCTACACTGTGTAAGCCATGTGAGGTGTGTTGGTTGCCTGTGAATTCTCACTCCGCCTTAAAGTGGAATAAGGCAGAGTGCACAATGCGAACTCATAATTACAATACAATGTGGCAAAGTGAGGGTTTAGAATGGGCACTTCACATAGCGGAATACTAACGCAAAGTGGCCACTTCAGATTTATTTATTTTATTTATTTAGACAGCAGTTTGGAAAACATTTGAGCCATAGGCTCATTTACAAAGGGTACCTTGTCACAGTAAGACAAACGAAAATACACAGTATAACAGTATAACACAGTATAACAGTAACTTAAGACATAGATACAAACAAGCTGGTACATGTAGGATTGATGCAAACAATACCAGAGTTATGTTGTCCTTAGCAGCTTAGTAGCAAGCTTTGTCATTAATATTGAGTACGGCTTTGACTAGTGGCAATTACAGCTTCGGGTGTTAACAAGGTGGTTCCGTAAGGACGTTTTGAAGCACGATATAGTTGGAGCTTCGGAGATGGAGGGGGGCAGTGTGTTGAACCAGGAGGGGGCCCTAAAGCTGAAGGCTCTTTGGCCATGAGAGGTCCTAGCTCTAGGGATAACAAGAGAGGTTTTCCCAGAGGTCCGAGTATGAACTAGTGGGACAGAGTGGCGGATGGTGGTGGTCAATCCAGGTGGGGATAGCCCAAGGAGGGTCTTTTTTGTAAGGGTACAGGTCAGATATTTGAGGCGCTCATCAAGATCAAGTACCAGCGCTTTAGCGTACAGTAGACAGGTGTGTGTTAGCCTAGGTGCCCCAGTAATTAACCTGCAGGCCTTATTCAGAGTAGTGCGAATTTTATGGAGTGCGGTCTGATCAGCAGCACCATACACCGCAGTCCATAGTCCACTAGGGACAGGATAGAGGAGGTGACTGCGAGTCGAAGAGCCTCCGGGGGGAGGCAGTGTTTATACCGATGTAAAATGCCCAATCGGATATTAGTGGCAGTGGCTAGGGCAACGATGTGTCCATGGAAGGAGAGGGAGGGGTCAAAATGGATCCCTAGGTATTTATAGGAGCAAACTTGTTCGAGTGGGAAAGAGGACCCAGAGTGAATGAGGAGTTTGAAGTTGCAGGACTTGTTTTGAGGATGAGTGAAGAACATGGTTTTGTTTTTAACATTTATCACCAATCTATGTTCCTTGAACCAGCCCTCGGCTTCAGCGAAGGACTTCTGCAGAGTCCTGGAGGGCAATAGGGTTACTGACTTGAGGCAAAGATGACTGCATCATCTGGCGTACAATAGAATGTTCCCAAGCAAGAGCATGAAAGGGTGTTAAGGTAAAGGGAGAATAGTAAGGGGCCCAGAATGGAGCCCTGGGGACCCAGAAAAGATGGGACAGATGTCTGAGTAGGTCCCATTAATTTTACGCTGTGAGCGGTCAGACAGATAACTGGTGCACCAGGAGACAGGCCCAGCAGCAAAACCAGAGAGACTAAGGGAATCAAGAAGGAGGGGGTGGGAGACAGTGTTGAAAGCTTTAGAGAGGTCAATGAAGACCGCACCAGCCAGAGAACCAGTGTCTAAGGAGGAGTGGAGAAAGTTGGAGAACTCTAGGAGAGCTGTGTTGGTACTGTGGCCCACTTGGAAGCCATGCTGCTCAGGACATAGGACATTGTAGGTGGAGAGGTAGTCAGAGATTTGAGAGGCTACCACGTTTTCCAAGGCCTTGGAGAGAGGAGAGAGAATTGAGCGATAGTTTCCAGCCACAGTCCTATCACCACCTTTAAAGATAGGGGTGACAGCGGTGACTTTCAGGCAGTTGGAACCTTCCCCAGGCAAAGAGAGTGGTTGATGAGGCACGTGGTCGGGGTAAGTTGTGTCTAAGACCAGCCGTAGGATACACGGATCAGGGTGTCACTGCCGTACTATTACTCTTTTGAGGCAGTGACAAGGTGCGCCTAAGTTCTGGGGCAGAAACATGGCAGAGGAGAAAATAAGGGCGAAAGATTTACTGCAGGCGCTGGGGAGGAGGGTCAAAAAATTTGTAGGGAGATTAGGGCTAAGGTCAGTGAATGAGGTGTTGAGGTGGTTGGCTATGAGGGCTGGGTCTGAAGAGATCACGCCATTAATGTTGATCTGGTGGGTGGGGGGTGTCACTCCATTTAACTGTTTAATGTTATCCCAGAAGGTTCTGGGGTTCCCCCATGAGGCTGTGAGTGAGGACCAATAGTGCTCAGACTTGGCCTTTCTGATGGGCCGAGTGCACTTGTTTTGGGTGGCAGCATATAACTGCCTGTCACTGGGCCGGACAGTCTCAATGGCATGGTGCCATAGGTTGTCCCTATGTTTGAGTTGGTGGATCAAAGCTGGGGTTACCAAGGGGGCATTCTGCCTTTTAGAACAACGGGTCGACATTGGGGCAAAGATATCACAGGCATTATTAAAAGTTCGGGTAAAGAAGGAGAGAGCTGTGTCAATGTCAGGAGTTGCCTGTATAGGAGACCAGTCAATTTGGGACAGAAGTTCCTTAAGTTTTGTCAGACCACCAGGTATTAGATGCCTCCGGCATGTGGACTGTGCTATGGGTTTGGGGACTGAGGATGACCAGTGGAATAGAATGGGAGTGATGCACAGGAGAGTCTGGGAGGACTTGTACATTGGGGATCCGATTAGGGTGGTTGGTGAGTACCACATCAAGCAGGGTACTGGAGCCTCTCTTGGGGTTAGTCCTGGTAGGTTGGGTAACTAGCTGTGTTAGGTCTATTACAGAAAAGGAGTCATGGGGAGAGGAGGAGGAGGGGCTGAACCAGTTGACATTTAAGTCACCCACCAGAATTTGATCAGCGGAAGGAGGTAGTGAGGAAAGGTATTCTGTAAGAGAGGCAATGGCCTACGTTTGGTCCCTGGGGGGCACGTATGCAGTAGTCAGATAAAGGGTCCCTTAAAGGGTCAGGGGTTAGTTTCAGCGTAAGAGCCTGGGCCCTGGAGTCAAGGATTGGAGTAGGCAGGGCTAGTACGGGGAGAGATTCCTTGACATAAATAGCACAGCCGCCGCCCCGTCTCCCAACACGATCGGACTGGAAGAGGGTGAAACCAGGAAGGGAGACCAGGGAGTCAGGGGAGGATTTCGACAGCCAAGTCTCAACCAGAGCGATGACATCAGGGTTAATTGATGTGACCAGGCATTGTAGTGAGTCAAACTTTTTTAGGAGGCTACAGATATTCATGGAGACCATGCATAGGCCTATGGTGCTAGTCGGGGAGCTCCTGGGAACCGGGCCAGGGTTTGGATGAATGTATCCTGACAGGAGTAGTAGCATGACTAACACCCTGGCTGGGAGATGGTGAGAGGTTTTCCTACGATTGACATGAGGGGCGTTAAGGGAGCAGGGGGTGGGCAGGGTGGTACAGGAAGGGAAGGCAAGAATAAGAAGACACCCAGATGTGCCTGAGGTGAGGAGGAAGCTAGGGGGAGGGCAGGGAGGACCGAGACACACAGAGGTCCCAAGGGGCAAGAAAGCAGGTTCAGGAGCAGGGGAGGGAGGGGTGCCAGGGCACAGTGCAGAGTAGCAGATGGGTAAGTGGGCAAGTGCACTGCTAGTGGGGATAGGCACAGGCAGAGCATGAGGCAGGGCCAATACATTGTGGTGAGCAAGATCCAAGGGAAGGAGTACTGTACAGGTAGGAGTAGGAAGTAGCGAGGGAGCATAGGTCCCTCTAGTGGCCAGCAGGTATAACCTGCAAATGGGAAAGTGGGGAAATAGATTCTGGGCAACAGGACATAATGTCACCGGATGTGATGTCACGGAGTGGATCTAAATTGACAGCCGCCCTGGGTGGGTGGGCAGATGGCTGGCCCGCCGGGCTAGCACCCCTCGCGGGGCGCCCAGACGAAGAGAGAGAAGAGGCTCTTTACCTCAAAAGTAATCAGGCTGGAAATTGCTTCCTCAGCTCCTCAGGTGAGCTGCTTGTGTTGCTTGTTTGTCCCGAGTGCCTGCCGCGGTTGGCAGTGAGCTTGGGGGGGGGCTGCCTTTGTAGTGGAGAAAACAAAGCCTCTCATTACTATGCAGTGGGAGAAAATGTTGTGACTTACACAAAGGGGCTCCACTCTAAGCAAACAGGGCTATTCCAAGATAGGGTTGCCACCAATCAGGTTTTTTTCCTGGTGATCAGGTTTTCAGGGTCCCTATCAGGTAATCCGGTTTTGCTCTGTGCTGGTCAGGTTTTTGAGCCATTTTGAGTGCTCACATGCTTTGGAAATAAATGTTGTCATATCATCCATTGTTTCAGCTACATGTTCAAGTTACAAATAAGTTCTGTTGTCAATGTAGCCCTTTGTTTGTGAAAGCAGACAACCTGGGAGGTGTAAAGTATGGTCATTAACACCATTAGCACTTACTTAACCTAATCTTTTCCACTGCAGCACAGCTGCACCAACCTTTTGTAACAGTAACAGGGCCAGTTGTCCTCCACTTTCATTTGCTGGTAAACATTTTCATCTCTAATAGAATTTAGGCATTTTTAAAAATATTTTATTTCCTTAAGAAAAAAGTATAGTCACTACTTTGGCTTTTAAATAGTACTGTGGACATGAACAGGAAATGGAGCCAGAAAAAGATACAAGGTATGTATACTATTGTATGCTATTTACAGTATTCCCCTTGTCTCCCCCCAGATCATATCTGTAAATGAGATTTTTTTTTACCACTGTATGTTTATCTGGTAAACCAGTATAAATAAATAAATGCATAAGTAAATAAATAATTAGGAAGAACCTAGGAAAGTAACTTTAACCAGTACTGTATAGTATCTTCACATTTTAGTTGAACTGCTGCTCTAAGCGTTGTTTTTTTATTGATATAACAAATGGACTTCTAGGAGGAACAATGCATGATGAGTCATGAAAAGGGGTGGGGCTAGGGGCGGAGCTTAGGATCCGTTTTTGCCTCATCCAAAGGTGGCAACTCTGTTCCAAAATGAGGTCACACTAGGACCCAGCTATCCTAATACCTTCAGTTACAAGCACAATTAGATCCAAAACCACAATATTAAACAAGTCTGCATTCACTTCACGGTTGGAATTTTACTTCGATGCATCTCTACCCATTGGCACCTAGCCTGCCAGAGGTAAAATTTAAGACAGCAGAAGAAAACCATCAAGGTTCCTGTATTAAATTTACTTAACAAGTGTGGGCAATAGCCTATTACAAGATTCTCATAAGATAAAGTTGTTAACCAGGGTAGTTTCCATTTCCCTGCTAAGAATACCCATAGAGATTTTGCATATGAAGATGAAAACAGAAAGTGTTCCATTGTTTCTTGTAGCACCTGGCATTTACTTTATGAACAATATCTCTCTTCCTGCACCTTATGTTTTGCATTTCCCCTAATGTTCAGTCTGCCATACATTGAGAGCCAAAGTATTTCCCACATATGCGTGGGGATACGCTCATGTTTCAATTGGAAGAATGCTTTCTCCTTTGGTCAGTAGGGCAATTTTTGAATTCAGGTTCCCTTGGGTATATCTGGTTCATTATGAGGTTATATAAATGGGTTCCTGAATATTGGGTGATCTGTGTTTTTGTTACTCTCCATTTATGGAGTTTCTGTACAGCAGGTTTTAAAAATCCTGCAATATATAATCGGGGGTAAGGTTTAGGTGCCTGTTTTATATTCCAGATTCGAAACCTGTCTGCAAGAGTAAGGTGGCTCCAATAATGCTGTAACATATTTGCTGGGTGCAGACATTATTTTTATAGTTTGAGAAAAGAAAAGGGAATAAAAAAAGGTTATTTGATCAATCATCCCCAGACCTCCCTGAGCTTTGGGCAGGTACGTGTAACATCTTTTAATTGGTTTAAGTCTATTGCCCCATATCATCTGAAAAAAGGTAGCATATAATCTTGTTTCCAGGTTAGGGGTTGGCAGGAATATCATTGCTAGATATAGAAGGCAGGGTATGATGAACCTGTTTATAATATGTACCCTTTTAATTTTTGATACTTTCCAGTTTTTCCACCATTGAACCTTACCCTCTACACCTTTTAAAATTGATTCCCAATTCCCCATAGGAAGATTTTGAATTCCAAAGGTGATTCCTAAACTTTTCAAAGGTTCTGAGGAAATTGAAATCATATCACTTTCCACTGGGATTTGGCATGAAAGCCCAATGGCTAGGCCTCTGCACTTATCAAGATTCAATTTCGAGTTAACTACTGTAGAGTATTCCTCTAGAATTCTTAGAAGGCACGGGACCTTTGAATATTCTGTCATAAATATACAAATAACATCTGCATATGCCTGTACTGTGATTTTGCCCTCTCTTCGAGGCCCTGACAACCCTTGCCAGGTAGTGGTTTTGTGAAGTTTCCTGATTTAGGGGTCTAGGGACAATATATATAAGAGGGTGCTCAAGGGATACCCTTGTTTAACTCCTGTTTTTATAGTAATATTTTTCCTAGGTTGTCCCTTTATAACCGGTTTCACAGATACTGATGTGTGCAGTAATTTAATCCACCTAATAAACTTGTTTGGGACACCATAATGTTGTAGTATGTAAAAAAGAGAGAGATGGTATACTCTGCTGAATGCTTTTCCTTGATCTAGTGAAATAATGCATCCTTGCTTCTGTTGTGTTGCAAAATATTCTATTATATCTCTGATTATGATTAGGGCATGCTGTGTTTTCCTATGTTGTAAACCACAAACCTGGGCTGGATGTATTAGTTTGTTAGCTATATCTTGTAGTCTGGTACTCAAAATTTATGCCAATATTTTAAAATCTGAGTTTAATATGATAATTGGTCACCAGTTAGAAATGTTTGTTTTATCACCTGATTTAAATATAAAAATCAGAAGGCCGGAAGTAAAATGAGGGGGGAGAATCTGTCTCTGGAGGAACCATGTGAAGACTTCTTCCAGGCATAACCCTCTCTTTTGTAAAAGTTTTATAAAATTCATAAGGTAGGCCATCAGGCCCAGGGGAGGTGCCCTGTTTCAATTTCTTTATTGTTGATTAAATTTCTTCTGCCTTGATGGGAAGTTTCAGAGTCCTCCTCTGAAGTATGAACCTGAATGTCTTCTAAATACTGAAAAATCATCTTCTTCTTCTCTGTGGGCTGGGTCATAGTGTGTGACTGCACTAAGTTATCCACATTCTGATATAAACCTTCTTCTGAGGTTATAGTTTCTCCCTGTTTATTGACTAGGTACTGAAAGTCAAATGCCTCCTTTCAAGTTTTCCATGCCTCAAAAGGGTCCCTTATTGGCATTGGCAATTTCTGTGTCCCATAATGAAGTTCTGCCTTCAGAGTTTTGGCTCTATCATACTGAAGGTTCCTCATCTGTACTTTTATTTTTTTGATTTGTAAATCATGGTTCTGCCTTGATGTGGCATCCACTGTATACAATACTGTAACTGCCCCTGCAGCTTTAGATATTTGAAGAATTTCTCTCTCCCTACCTTCTTAAAATATTTTTGAAACCAAGCCCCTATTTCTTGTTTGGTGTCAGCCCACCATTCTCCTATATCCTCATATAGATCACTTACAGAGGATGTGGCTCAAAGCAGAGATTATATACCCTTTTGTGCCATAGGATCTGACAGGATGGACGTATTTAGTCTCCATCTCCTATTTTTCTGTTTTGTGATGGGTAGATCCTGAAACAGTATATGGAGAAACAGGTGGTCTGAGAATTCACACAGGAATATTTTTAACTGAGGGTCTGGAAAATTTTTTGAAATAAATATATGATCAATAGTTGAGGTCAGCCTACCTCTTCTGTATGTGTAAGTGGGACCATGAGATAAAAACTGTAAACAATTAGACAAGCCTTCTAAGTCTATACATTTCTTTATAGCATTGGAATCGCAGTAGTTCTTCTTTCCCCTCGCTCAGTTTACCAGGGCTGGGTAAATTGCAATTAAAATCTTGTCCTAGTATTATATGTGTGGTAGTAAATAAATAGGGCTGAAGTTGATTTATTAGTAAAACTCTTTCTGCATTAGTTTGTGACCCATAAACATTTATTAGTCTAAAAGTCTCTTGGTTCCATTTCCCTTCAATAATCAGTAGCCTCCCTGGAATTAGGTTGATTGTTTTTTTTTTAGAAAATGGGCATCGAGAATGGAGTCTCCTGATTGGTTGCTGGATCTGGCAGAGCTGTAATCTATGTGGCAACAGACCCCAGCCAATAACAAGTGCCACCATAAGTGCCTCATAACAGAAATCAGGCAGTTATAGAATTTTGACAGCTGTCACAGCCACCATTGTTTTCTCTCGCTAAGCCCTTTTCTCCTGCTATACCCACAATGGTAAAACGAAAACGTCCGACAACATAACTTTGATTTTCAGTGTGGCAGCAGCATAGATTAAGTTTTCCCAGAATCGGAATGGTCTCAAAAACAGCC
Source organism: Neoceratodus forsteri (assembly GCA_016271365.2). Lineage (NCBI taxonomy): Eukaryota > Metazoa > Chordata > Ceratodontiformes > Ceratodontidae > Neoceratodus > Neoceratodus forsteri. Next base: position 875,216,249 of record CM028131.1, on the reverse strand, counting down.
GACACCTGTAAAGAAAGCATGAAGAAGAAAGGTAACTGATAATCTTGATTCCGGCCATTACGTCAGTGTAACTGACATAGATCTGGACGTAATTAAAGCTGTTGCCTCAAATGTCTATCCATCCCTCGTCCTCAGTTTCCCTGCTCATCATGCCACTATATACAAAAAGACGGCTGCAGCTGTCTTTGATGCCCCGATTTGTGACTGCCTTTTCTGACTGGTGATCGCGATGCTGTCAACTCAGTATCACACAAAACAGCAGCTCCAGTACTGAAGGAATAGTATTTGTTTGTTTTCCATACCGCAGATGGACGCTTATCTGCGCTTATGGAAAACTAATAAAATGCCGCCTCCCAGCGGTACTGCGAAAGTCTCTCTGACACTCATTACACACTTCGCTTCGATAAATAAAATGCTTTTTCCTGTTCATTTTAAATAAGAAGCGATAGCACGTCGCATGCTCCACGCTACTGCCAACAGTTTCTCCCGCCTCACTCTGCCCTTCAGCCCTGAGTGACCCAAGATGTACAAAAAAACACAGTAAAGATGTTTCTTATTTATTTATATTTTTTACTCTGCACAGCCTCCTACCTTGATGTTGTCTTTCTTCTGCAGACCTGCCCTTCTGTTGCACACCACCTCATGCACCAGCCAGCATGGGGGGGGGGGCGCACAGCTTGCTAATGTGAATCATGTAAAAAAAATGAAACACAAGCCTGTACTTGTAAGCAAAGTAAATAAACTAAGAAACAAACTCAATCTTCTGAAGGGACTTCTGAATACTTCTGGGTATGGGGGGCAGAAGAGAGACGTGAAAAACAGTACTGCTTTTATAACAGCATAAAAATAATTTTAAAGCAGGTGGAGGAACTATTTTATTACAAAATTTACTTTAAAATAATTTTTATTAACATTTCTTATTATTTATTTTTTTACAAAATCCATTTTCTAGTGCAATAATACCTCAGGAGTGCAGTATGCTATGCGGACAACTTCCAGAATTTATAAAGGCCCTCGCCTGCGGCGTCGGGCCTCATTACGCCCTGGGCGGTCCGGTATAGCACAATACCGCCCACCCTGTTGGGTATTATTGCTTACATAGTTTAAATGAAAAGGAGTTAAATATTATACCCAATCCATCTGCTTTGTCTGGTCCAAAGGACCAGTATGAAGGCCCCCATCTCCATTCTGCTTGAAAGGCTCTAGCATGTTCTATACAGTACATTCAAGTCTCCTGCAAGAAACATATGTTCTAACCTGTTTCATGCATAGATTGAAAAAAGGCCTGTCTTTTCTCATGGTTAATTAAACTATGACAATTAATTGACCCTAGGTGTAACTTAGCCACGGCTCAAATTCAGAGATCTTATTTTCCATTTTGTTTTTCTTCTTCCCTTTGTAACTACAAAGGTCAGGACTATTTCCTGGGTTCTGTGAAGGAATATCTTGTTCACCCAAATCTATATCGGATTCCCCCTATGAGGTTGCTAAGGCTGCATAGGGGGTTTTTGTCTTTACCTCAGGGGGCTCTGGGGGAGGGAGGTTTAGAATTCCTTGTCACCCTACATCTGGGAATGGGTGCTGGTTTGGGGGGGGGTTCTGGTTCTCCCTCCTTGACCCTTCCTGGAGTGTCTGTATAGCATACTGGTGGGAATTCCTCCTGATCCTGATGGAAAAGGGCAACACATCCAACAGGGTCTTCTGTCTTGATTATGGATCCTGCTTCTTCCTTTTGGGGGACTGTCTGGGTGGGGGAGGGAACCTGGGTTTTAGACTGTGAGGGGATGGAATCTCTGGTTCTCCTCCATCTGCTGAAGGAGGGGCCAATGCAGCATCCTGGGCTTTTTGAATCAGCAATTCATGGCTAATAACTGTTGCTTTATTTTTAGTTGCCCATGGGCACACCAAGAAGGAATGACCAGATTCTTCACACCAGTTGCATTTTATGAGATTGGCACACTGATGGCTGATATGTCCCACCTCTCCATCGATGTTGCAACGTGGGGTGACACATACACTGGAGATGTAGGTACGTGCTCCACATTTATAACATGTGTGGGCCTGTCCAGTGTAGAAGCACACCCCTCTGTCTCTCCCTAACATGAAGGAGTTGGGAATGTGTTCAATGTAATTCTCATTCTACCTTAACTTAACCCTGTATTCCTACCCTCTCATCTAGAAAATCTCTGTATCAAGTATAGCTTCAGGTGCACTTAGAACTTCACACTTTTGTGATAACCAATATGTGATGTCATCAACATGGACTCCCTCATTCTGGAACATCACAGTGACAAATTTTATCAGGGGGTTGATTAGGGGACTCACAAAGAATGGTGACCATAAAGAGGAGAACTTCACCTGGTTGTATCACTGCCAAAAAAATTCTAAGGCATGTGGTGACCTGAAGCTAACATCGAAGTTGTCTTCCCCTGAAATGTTGAAGAAAGCAAATACCTCTCTTGGAGAAAAGTGTAATGATTCTTTTAACATTTTTTTTTGCTATGTAACGCCTATCTGGTCTAGTCTCTAAGCCTCCTTTGTACCTTATTCTTACTGCATTATGTCTTGGAGCTGCTTCTTTTTTTTTTTTTTTTGCGATTTACTGTTCTTTATTCTGGCCAAGCCCCCTAACCCCGCGAACGGGCTCACCTGGGCCATGGTACCCGACCCTTACTCTGGGAAGCCCCCCAGAGTGGAGCCGCTGAAGCAGAACTGTTATGGCTGAAGGGTCAGGCACTGTGTCTGGCTCATACATGGGGACTGGAGATTTTCCTTAATTAGAGGCCTCTTGGAGCTAGGACATGCAATGACGCAAGAGTGAGTGCAACTGTCCTAGCTCCATCCCATGTCTAGGTGTGGCATGCTTTGTCCCCCAGCCTCCATTAGAGGGCAATCAACGCTGACACTCTAGAGCCCCCCCACCCCAGAGAAGGAAAGCAGTCCTCCGAACGCTCAATCCTTCTCCTCCCCTGCCGACCCCCGATGACCCATGGTGTGAGGTGTGGCATCCAGCACCTCAACCCTCAGTGCCACCAGGCTGGACAGAGCTGCTTTCTTCTTAGATCTTGCAAACAACTCAGATAGCAATGGTCTCTGGGGAGGAGGGCCCTCCGACTCACCAGTGACATTACTAGCCGTATTGTTTTCAGGAGGGTACACCCTTTTGGAATTTTGGTCAGACTTTATATTTGTTCAAACTTTTTCCTCAGAATCAACATTTCTAGAGTCTAGTGACAGTCCCCCAGCAGGTACCATGTTAGGAACGTTAGTAGTTGGTACTGGGTTCTGTATTGCTAGGCACCATTCAGGAGAATTCTGAGACCAAGAGTCTTTAGATCACCAGTCTGTTTCAGGGAGCCACCTCCCATCTGGCATTTTCCTCCAGCCTGCTCCGATCAAAGCTTTTCTGGGGACCATGTAGAAAATGGGTCTTAGCTGAAAGGTTGTAAAGAAAAGGTGGTTGCCATCGCTGATGAGGTAGTCTGAGGCTGGCCCTGGGCCTCTAAGGCAGAGATTAAATCATCAGCTGAATCTTCACTTAAAACATCTAGGTTAGTGGAAATGTTCCAGTTAGCTAGTGTTAAAGCAGTTCTTTTATTCCTTTTGTCTCCTTTTATGCTTAACTTTTGGTTGACGGTTGAAACTCCTGCCTGATTGTGCAGGACTGTTTGGTACATTATATTATTCTCTCCCTGTGCCGGAGGAATGTTCATTTTAAAGTTCTTTCCATGAGGATTTTTGTCTTTAGGACTGTAGTTTGATTCAATTAAATCAGGCCCTTTCCGAGAGGCACCTTCTGTGTGTGTTCTGGCCTCCTCTGGCATTTGTGGTGGCCTGGTCAGCTTGTCCACTGCCTTTTTTCTCTCTGCCCCCTCAATCTGTACCTCACTGCTGGTTTGTTACAAACATGTAAAACATTCGTCTTTTCCTCAAGCGGCTCTGAGCACACACTAATACTAGCATTTTTAATGCTAGCTGCATTTCTCACAGAAAATTCTTGAGTAAAAGCTATTACCTGTGGTCCAGCATCTGGGTTGAGTTTCAAGGCAGCTTTTTCCTTTGATGAATGTATGTTAGAACTCTGATTGTCAAAATCGCCACACCTGCTGTCAAGAGAGGGTGCTACATTCAATTGTGCAAGTTGGGTTTTTAAGAAAGCGGTATGCTGTGCATGTCTCTCTTCTTCTTCTGATATCATTTTGAGCATTTCATTTTTAAGCATTAGTTCGTGCTCCTCTTTATTTTTCACATCATTATTAACAGCACCTTGTTCCAGTGTAAGTTGGTCCTGGTTTAAACCCAAATCTTCTGTGGACACACAGCCTTTGTTTCCAATTTCCTCCTAATCTGGCATCATGACATCCATAATGTAACTTTCAGCCTCGTGAATAAAAGGGGCAGAAGAGGAAGTCTGCTCCTCTGCCTCTGTCGCATCCATTCCTTCCTCCACCACACTGCAAGTGGCCATCTTGGAAATAGCCAGCAATTCCCCTATTGGTGAGTAGGGGAATTTCCCCAGTGTCCTGGCCAATATTCCCCTTCCCATAAAACCAGTTCATACAATTGTCCAGGCTGTGTGTGGCTGCTGATGTGCCATATGGCCACCACTACACATTTAGTCACGTCACTAGTCTAGCATTGCTTGTAAAGTTCTTTGGGATACATTGTGTGTGAAAAGCACTATATAAATGCTGATTTTTCTTCTTCTGAGTGACTGCATGAATCCCCTGATCCCCACCCCTGAAGATGCTGGCACAAAGGACCAAAGTCCATGCGAGAAGCCGTGCTTTGACACAGCTTCTGCCAGGCGCCTAACAGTGCCATCCCCTCTCAACAACATTTGCTATTCGGAGCGGTGCCCAGCCCTCCCCAATTGCTGGCTCAATACAGCTCCCCCCCAGCTGACCCTCAGTGACCTGTGCTCAGTCCCAAACCCAAGTTGCCAGCATAGCGCAAGGTGTGGCATCTAGTACCTTAACCTTCAGCACCACCAGGCCAGGCAGATTAAATGCAGTTCTTATTTAAAATGAACTCTGACTAAATAACAATACAAAGTCTCTTTTCCTTTTACAAAATATTGGACTTTCTCCGTTACTACCTGATCAAAATGTTTCCTTGTTATATTTTATTTCTGGCTTACTTCTGAACTAGTGACACCAGATCAAATGGGGCACAGCCAATTAACTAAAGCCTTGACTACATGAGGCTTAGGCAGCCTAATCATGTGCAAAATCATTACCTCTTAAATATAGTACTCAAATCAACTGAACACAGGCATACTTTGAGTAGGGGCTTAATCACAGGACAGGCATGTTCTCTTCTTTGCAGAGGCAAACAACTTTCAGGGATTTTATTAATTCACTGTAACATCACCTGTGTGATTTGTTTATTTAATCGTCAAAGTGATGACCTTTATATTGGAAGAACTAAAGGGATACTCAAAGAGTGAAATGAACAAACAAACAGCTATTTGAGTGGGTAACAGGTAGTAGTTGATGGCTTATCACTATAAGGATGAACCTCAAGGGGCAGTTAGAATTCTAAAAATACACAAATACAGATAAAGTTCATATTGATGAAGGGGATGTGGGAGAAAAATTGAGGAGACTATGGTAGTGGCAGTGATGGAGGAGCGTACCAAAAAGTGGAGGTCAGAACTGCATGGAACACCTTAGCCCAGGGCACTGGGAAAATAATTGCCTTCTTGAATGCACTTTAGTCAACTTACCTAGCTTTTTATAATCATGGATAATCCACTTTTTTTATGCATAATCCATGAAAATTCAAATCCAAAATTCAATGTCTGACCCTTCAGCTACAAAATTGAGGGGTTGCCTGCCCCTCCTGACCCCTGGCTCTTCCATCTGTGTAGTGTTCATTTTTTGAGATAATGATCCTTGGTACAATGACCCCTAAGAGATTAAATGAAGTATTAAGTCTAAAACCATTCCTATAGTTCATAATTTAGAGACAAGGAAAATCTATAGGATTATAAAGGCATGATGGAGTCCCGAGTGCATGCTGTGGTGACCTTGTTAGAGCCCCATTACACATATGGGATCATATCACTTCCAGATGAGGGAAAAGCAAAGGTGTACAGGCATATTTGGGCACTGACAGGGCTGGTACACAAATGAATGGTGGCACTTCAAAAAGGGAATGAAAGCTCTGAGGGGAAAATCCCTCTCACAAAGGCTTTGTTCATGTTGTCCTCATCAGCTGCAAAAACATCCCACACAGGTACCCTATTTCTCTTGATAATAATTTAGGAGTAAGTCAACCATAACACATAGCAACAGGGATTTATAGTATATGGTTAGGGATTATTATGAATAGAAAGCTGTGGCTTTCAAAATCTTGCTGTAGGACAGTTCAAAAGTCAAAAAAGTTGTTGTACTATCGGTCTGATGTCACAAGGTAGTACAACTTTTTTTGCCTTGTCCTGCCACCTGATTGGCTCACTGAACAATGCTCTGATGAGAAAAAACATTTTACAACATGGCAGCATGATTAAGTGAGCGCTGATAGGGGGACCTTCCTTGTCTTGACACAGAGACCCTCATAAGGCTCTGTGTCACAAAACTGAATTGCTGTAAATTTTTTTTTGTTATTTTATTTTTAAACTAAATGGTGCTGAGCTAGCAGATCAGGGTGAAGCTTAACTGAGTCAGAGTGGGAGATGCAGGAGTGAGCCGGAGTGGGAGCAGCATGATATAACCAAGGTAATCGTCAATTGGGGGAACCCCCCCTCAAAAAAAAGACACATTCCAGGAACCATATAAAATAGTGGATGGTTAACCATCCATAACTATGGCTGTGTTTCCATCGTGGTTGTTGATGACATCATGGAGACTTCTCGAGCTTTGGTCTCGAGGTCTCCATGATGTCATCAACAACCTCGATGGAAACACAGCCTTGTTGTGGATGGTCACCCATTCACTATTCTATATGTTGTGGATCCCTCAAGATTTTGTGCAACAGGAAGAAGTCATGTTTTTAGAAAATACCTTTTTGAGACTCAGATATGATTTATTGGATTTAGTATAGTAAATAGGTTTCTGGAATAACAGGTTTAAGAAACATACATAAGACAACAAAATGTAATAAAACATTTAGATAATGAGCTGAAAGTTGTTATATAGTCCATCAGAGATATGTGCATGAAAGATGCAATGTTTAATCCTGCATGGTTAGCAGTAATTGGTGCAATGAAATGATAAACTTACCCAGGCTTTAAACAAGATAAAATATTGATGTGTATTAGTAAACATCAATAGTGTAATACTGAGATCTACACTCATGAAAACATTTCTGATAAATTGTTTTTACATGTGGTAGGTAACACAAAATTAGTTGTGCACTTAATTGATTTGGCTGTTTCATAGTGTAAGAGATGTATTATTTTCACCCCTGATGAAATCTGGTTAAGCTGCAAACAGCTGGAGCACTAGTGAACAGGATGCGTCCTGTCTGAATCTGGTCTAGTGTGTCATTAGTGTTTTGAAATGTGCAGAAAAAAAATATTGAACCAGAAAACGTTCTGATTCAGTGGCTGATTTCTTCTACACAGTACTGATGTATGAGCATAATATTTATAAACAAGCATTTGTCAATGCCGAATGTTGTCGCGCTGGCATTGGCATTGGCAGTGCCTGAGCTAGAGATGCATAATAGGAAAGGCATTGAAGTATTGAAGTGACGCCAACCCCAACCCCACCCTGTAGAGAGCAACAGGCATTGGGGTGTGCCTTTAGGTCATCAGCTATAATGCTCATGCCATTGTACCTCACCCTATCCTGTAGACACTGACAAGTGTCGTGGTATACTTTGGGGTCTTTGGGCATTATACTTACCCCATTCCATAAGGAAATATGCTGACGTGGGTGCAGTATAGGAGCGTGGGGTGAACTTTGTGGCCAAACAGTGCAAGGCACACCATGATGCCTGTCAGTGGCTGCAGGGTGGGGAAGGGGATGGAATGGCGTGAGCATTACATCCGATGATCCCAAGTCACACCCCTGACGCCTGTTAGTCTGTACCAGGTGTGGTGCTACAGTTGGAAACTAACAGTGTAGGTGTGTGGTAGTAGTTTCACTCCACATTTTCAACATGGGCTGCTTGTTAAGCCACCTCATGAAAAGCAGGACGATCACTTTGTTAGCTGAAAGGTGGTTTTGCATAACGGCTGTGCCATTTGGCGACAGGGACGAAAACACATTTTTGGGCAGGATGTGGAGAATGACAACTGTATTGTTCATGAGGATGTGTAAAAAAATGGTAACGTTGAAAATCTGGAGTGACAATATGAAATATTGGTGAAGCAATGAGCATGCATACAAATTGTGCAACACATGTCCGTAACCCAATTAATTTTGGGAGTTTGATAGCTACATTTGTATCATAGGCATTTTGGGACCACCCCTTATAAACAGTGGCATTGCAATTTTGTTAATCGGTCCCAAAAGTTGATTTCCAACAGCGACCACACCATTGTGCGCCACAGGTGCGGAAACACATTTTGGGCAGGATGTGAAAAATGACAGCTGTACGGTTCATAAGGAGGTGTGAAAAAATGCCAGTGTGTTGAAAATCTGGCATGGAAATATTGCAAACCTGCGAAGTTACAAGGGTGCGTGGAAACTGCGCAACACACGCTTGCAGCAGTCGTTTTATGGACTTTCAGCACCAAGTTTTCAACATAGGCATTTTAGGACCTCTGCTCATGAACAGTATCACTGTCATTTCCTCAAACTGTCCCGAAAAGTGATTTCACACAGTGACTGCACTATTCGGCGCCTAACATGCGAAAACACACTTCGGGCAGGATATGTAAAATGACAGCTGTACTGTTCATCAGGAGGTGTGGAAAAATGGCAGTTTTGAAAATCTGGAGTGAGAATACTGCAAATTAATGACGTTATGAGTGTGCATAGAAACAGCGCAAAACGCGATCATAAAACAGACATTTTGGGGAGTTTTGTCACCAAATTTGCAACATAGACTTTTTGAGAGCCCCCCTTGTGAACAGTGGCACTGTTGTTTTGTTACTCGGTCCGGAAAGGTGATTCCACACAGTGACAGTGAAATCACCTTTCAGGACCAAATAATGCCATGTCAATGCCAGAATTCATGAGGAGGGGTCCCAAAAACCACATGTTGAAAATTTGGTACCAAAATTCCCAAAAATGCCTGAGATATGCATCAAAGTTGAAAAAAACACTATTTATTCCATTATACAGCTTACTGGCATTTCCTCAGTTCACGGTCTGCCCTGAAGAGTGCAGACGTGTTCCTGGTCCACCGAAGATTGTCGCACCAGACTCTGCAGGTAAGTATGGTGGGGTGTGTGTGGGGAGGCAGGGTATGCAGTGGGTGGGTGCTGGTTGTGGCAGGGGGGCAGGGAGACCGCTGAAGGACCGTTTCCTTTTTCCACAGGTACAAAAAAAAAGAAACATCATGGGACTGTTTTTCTGTTTACAGCGGCATGTGGCACGCTGGGGTGGGCTCCCAGTGTGCCAACGGAGCCTTGTTTCTGGGGGAGATGCTGTAGCTGATGGGGGATTGGACACCATCGTTGGCACACAAGGATAGCGAAGGGTGGGGGCAAGAGCAAAGGGGATTGGGCACCCCCCCTCAGCATAAAACAAATGGGGGGTTCTTTATGCCAACGGGGAGTGGGCTTCCCCATCAGCACTTACACTGAGGGCAGGGTAAACTGACAAGGGGATTGGGCACCCCCAAAATTGGCAGTTTGGCAGGCAGTGTGCCGCCATGTTTGTGTTTCCAGGTAAGCCCGTCGGGAGGGTCGCTGCATGTGTGACTTTGCTCACATTACATGCAGCCTTTCATGACATGCTCACCCAGGTGGTATGGCGCCAGCATGCAGGCTGATTGGGGAATGATGGATGCACCTACTGATGTGTGCCTTGCATTCGCCCAATAGTGACCGTGCCTCCAAATCTACACTATCTCAAGGTGCTGGTTGCGCAAGCACACCAACATAAAAAGGAAAACAGACTTGTAGCAGACTGCCCAGGGCTCTCAGGGTCCACCTCTCACAACCTCCCAAAGGGGCCAGCCTGGGTTCCCTAAAGTTGTGCTACACTGCATACTTGGGTCTAATATGGTGCGGTGCCTCCACCGCCTGGGGTGGCAATACTGGGTATCTGGATGATGACACACAGGGCTATTACTCCCCAGGGAAGCGTACATAATCTGCTCACTAGTCCCACCCCCAAAACAAGTGACACAGTAAAGCAATAACAACCTCCAAACCAAGAAATTAAATTCAACAAATAATTCATTTAAAAGAGAGGGTACAGAACCAACAAAGGTTCAGAAGGGTAAATGGGGGCAATGGGGTAGTGGAATACTTATACTGTATGCAGTAAAACACTTGTACTCTATCCAGGCAACAAAACAGTTTCCACAGTTTATCACACTGAGTCTGCCCATCCTCTAGCAGTCCTCAGATCCCAAATGTAGGTACACCTGTCTTAATTCCCCCCAAAGGCCATGGGTGAGATCTCTCTCTAATTCTTGTGTTGCTGTGCTTACCACACTGGGGACACACATGCTGCTAGTAGGGAAGAACTCAGGAGCACACTTTAGATTGATTCAGGTAATGCACACTTTAAACACAATTACTGCAGAATAATGAACTGTATCTGTTTGAAAAGGTTGGAAACAGGTCCCTATTTGTAATCTACAGAGGATGGGTGACTGGTTGGCCTCCACAGATCTTATGCCTGGGCATCTCACACTGGCAATGTCCTGCCCAGTACTTCTCCCTCAGTCCCTGATACAGTACACTTTCTCCCTCATTGCTGAACTAAACCCCCAACCCCGTGTTTTCTCACAGTTTGATGTCTCAAACGATACCTCTGTTGTCAGTTACTGGGACAGGCAGGATGGATGCAGTTGCTTCTGACTAGGATGCAGGCTTTCCACATCACTGGTTGTCGCTCTCTCTCTCCCCCCTCCCTCCTCCCCATCCCTCCCTCTCTCTCCCCTCCCCTCAATACTCAGGACCTGGAATGAGGCAGTAGTCTTCTTAGTCTGAAGACACTGCAGGAGCTTGTCCCCAGAGTGGGGGGGGGGGATCTGTGGTGGGGACAAGAAAACCCCCAGCTCCAAAATTGTCTTTACTCTACTTTTGATTACAAAAGCTGCTTTTCTTCACACAAATAACTCTCATTGGGATCCCACACTCTTTAGATCTGCCAGACCTGCAGTGTCTGGGCAGACAGTGGCACATCAGCCCATGCTTTAATACACAGTCACTCACTCTGGCAGTCAGATTTAACTCCCAGGATTAACCCCTTCTATCTGGTATGAAACTTGATACCTGATTAATCAGGCTTGTTCCAGGGCAAACAGTCTTTAGAACAGTCATCCAGATGTGCTGGGCTTACATATAGGCTGATTTGGTTTGGAGGCTCCTGTTAGACCGAAATTCATGGGCAAATCTGATACCTACCCCTGATCCCTTCCCAGAAGTCTTTGCAGTGCAGGGGAGTACATGAGGGCCACCATCTTTGTTTACATCTGTAGTCCCAACTTTAGCAGCTTGCAGACGTTTTATTTTGATTCCCTGGATACAGGTTGTATTATGTCCTGGCCCTGCTGTCTGTCCTGGGTGCCAGGAGATAGTTATTTAAATGGGAACTTATTCCATTTTAGATTTGAGGGCTCTGTTTGTGTGTGAGGTGGCCTGCGATCTGCTGTCCCCAATATTGTGTGCATGTGCACTCTCAATTTTTTTTTCTGGCCCTGCTGCCTGCCAAAGTATGGAGAAAACACATCTTTAATGCACCCGATGGCACTGCTGAATTTTCTTCCTTGTTCTGCTGCATTCTCTGGAGCTGGGATTATTGGTAGATGGTGGTACATGGCCCAGTTTGTGAAAAAGTGCAATGACTCCTTGATGTGCTCACTCTACATGTCTGGCATCACTGAGCACTGACACCTGGCAGCTGCTACTATCTCATTCCCCAACCCACTGCTGCACTGGGGTCAGGAAAAAGTGGCCAAATCCACCTGATGGGGCTCCTTCACACAACTGTGTCCTCCCACAGCAGTCCTGTGGCCAAGATCACGGGCAATTGTGAGGCAGCACAGCTGCAAGGACTACAAGGGGAGTCCTGGCTCGGTTCCCTCCAGGGTTCCTGTTGTCCTGCTCTACTTCCCTGCCAGTGCCCACCTCAACAGTCCTGGGTGACCTGGGGGGTGAAGATGCTGTCTTGCTGACTGGAAGAGGCAGCAGTTAAGTCCCATATTGGGGGGGCTTATAGACTTAATCATGATATTTATAATAAGTGTGTTTTAAGTATGCTGCTTGTTTATCCCAATGTAGAGCAAACACTAGTGAAAATTATATAATGGCATGCAAAAGAAGTACAGTAACTGCCTGAATAAGAGGCTATAGACCCACAAGAAGAACACAGAATGTTATACACTACTAGTAAATTCTCATGTAAAATGAGATAAAAACAATTGTTAACCCCCCTGTGCTTAATTTCTGTTAGACCAGTTTACACTGCCACATGTGCCCCACAGCACCCTGAGCACTCGGGATGCTGCCAGCCGACCTGCCATGCAAATGTGGCAGTGTGGACACCTACCAGTTTGTGCTAAGTCAATCAGTTGTCATCTGACAAGAAGATGTTCCAACCTTTTTAGGTATAATATGAGTGACTAAATAAAGTCATTGAGGTAGGGAACTAAAGTTGTGTGTCAGGTCCACGTTGCAAGTACAGACAAATTTCATCTTCAAAATAAATAAGTGCAAAAGACAATAGTTAAGGTCATGCAGATTAAAATAACTTCTTTATGCATTAGTACCCAGGATAGCCTACTATGATGTAATATCTCTTATATTCTGATGTCTTGCTTGTATCCAGTATTACAGCTTGGCAGACTGAGCCCAGGGAGATGTGGTTTCATCCATTGATTTCACATTTCATAATTCACTTCTATCCTTACAATCACAGTGCTTCTTTACTTATGAGCAAGAAAGGTCCCTAAGACTGAATTGGTTCCTCATTTCAGAATAGCAGTTTATTGCAGAATGGATATACTGTTGAAACAGAATACATTTTATGTTAACTGGTACTGCAAAAGTGTTGTCCAGAGCTGATCATCATAATAGGAGTATGACAAGGTATTGGGTACCTGGGTACAGTGAGTGCATCTGTAAGCCATATTTTTCTTTATTTATTTTATTGAAAAGTTTTACCAGAAAAGACACCATGAGCAAATAAAACTGCTTCTCTCCCAGTGTGTCCTGGGGGGAAGGGGGATAGGAGGGATCAAATTACAGTAAGCTGCATTACAAAGCAGTAAGACAATTGCAATAACAGATTTGGATATCAAATTAGGGTAGGAATACACTAACAACAACAAGATTTTAAAATTTACATTGAGTATTAAGTGTGATAATTGCTGACAAACTGAAGTGCTACCATACAGAGATCACTATCAAGAAAGAATCCTTACCTACTTATTCATCTTTGAAAGTATGATGTTACTTCATACAAAAATGTTGCTTTACTTCTATTTGAGCAAGGCCTTCAATTCATAACCACACAGGGGCAGCTGAAAATATTGGAGGACATAGTAGTCTAGAGTGGGGTTTAGTTTGTGGTAGGAAGTTGGCTTTGGGGGGCAACATAGGGTAGTGGTAAAAGGGGTTAAATTGTGGGCAGGGTGGTCACAAGTGGCGTGATGCAGGGATCGATCCTGGGACCTTTCCAGTTAAGAATTTTCATAAGTGCCAAAGGGGAAGGTATCCAGGGCAAAGTGGGTCTCTTTACTGATGACACAAAGCTATGCATCAGTGTGTATCACGAGGAAGAAATGCAAGAGCTTCAGATGGACCTAGAGAAAAAACACAGGCACTCTAAGGTAAGGTTGTCAGAACTAGTTCTAAAAAGATTTGAGCCCTTTTAGAAACCAGGAGTTTGAGTTCTAATTTAGAACTAAAGCATCAATAGGTTCTAAGTATTAAGGATTCTTAGTACTAATTGTAACATGGCTAAATTACAGAGACTGCAAACAGGAATAACGATTCGTGGAAACGTGTCACATGGCATAGTTTGGAGATGGCATTAATTGTACAATAATGCCGTCCCCAAACTGAAGTACCAGGGTGAGCCGCAGAGGTTGAAAAGCAGCAGATCAGCAAATGATACTCTGTGGCATGGGACAGGTACTTGTCTGTCCCAGCTACCCACCCAAATGCCCACGACTGTCTATGCGCATCACTGAGGCATAAAAAATAGTAGTGTAGACCAGAAAGTGTCATTGAGGCAAAAGGAGCAACCAGCGAGGGAGTCCCAGAGCACAATGGACACTGAGAGTGACTGCAAGTGCAATTGCGTTGTCTGGTCAAGTTGCAAAGGTTACCCGTATATGCGACGGGCAATGTGAAACAATCATTTTCTAAACGCAAGGAAGAGACTTCGAACTCCTAGAGCAGAGTGAGTAAAGGAACAAATGGTAAAGGGAACGGGACAGATGAAACAGGAGATGTACAGAGATTGGAGCGAGGCGGTAAGCACACAGACAGGAGAACAAAATATGCAAAACAGATTAAGCGCGAGATACAGGAAGGCAGGAATCACCGTATAATGGACCTACTAGTGCGTGTATAGAAATAGTAGCAGTGGAGATCTCCATAATCGTCTGGAAGAAATGTTGACACAAACTCTCTTAACAGTTCTGTCAATTATATTTTTCACAACATCATGATATGAACGCCAGTGTGCCAAATGCTGCAAAAGTGAGACAACAAATGTAAACAGAGCAAAATCTGTTTCTATTCTGTCATGCACAGTATCAAAAATAACACTAACAATAACTATAGTATCCTAGAAGCCATGTTACAAAAGCATTAAGCCACTCCGAAGGTGGCATCTAATGGGGAATTAATGCATGGTTGGGCCATTGTAGGCACTCGGCCTGTGGCCTCGTGCCGCAACAGTCCCAACCATGCATTAATTCCCCATTAGATGCCACCTTTGTCATGGCTTAATGCTTACATAAACTGCTTGTTCACACATTTCAAAAATAAGACATACCAGCCTGGAAAACAAACTAATTATTGGGCATTAAACCCTTAACCATTGCTGTGCCGCCGGCATGTACACAGGTCCTAAAAACCTATATGTTCTAAATCATCTGGCAGCCTAAGGGTTAAATGTTTTAGAGAGAGAGAGAGAGAGAGAGAGAGAGAGAGAGAGAGAGAGAGAAAGAGAATATGCAAATATAATGCTTGTATGCAGATGCACCCAAATACATGGAACTGTGATATTTTGCATTTCCATTTTGATGACACAATGTGTTTCTGTTTCAAACCACATGAAGTCTTGCTGTATTCTGACTATTGCAGTTAGCCCCAGCATTCAAACTGCCCCAGAGAGAAGAGGGTTAATTTTCTATGCAGAGCACAGAACGCTGAGCTCGAGCTCGGTTCCAGCCTCTGTCTGCTGCACTTTGAAGCACAACCATCAGATTCTTTATGCCACCTAACTGAATGGTCGCTCCAGAGATTTCTCCTTTGCTCTTGGTTCGAAAGTCAGTTAAAGTCCTCAGTTTTACTGATTATTTTTCACAAATTTCGGTTCAGATCTCTGTCTGTGGTACAGTAAGTACTAGGTAGTGAACTAGACATAGTAAACTTGTGGAAATTTTAAAAATTGATTTTTCGATCGGTTCGTCTTAACCGGCCGTTTAGTGAATTACGTGTTCTGTCTTTGTTTCTAATCTTAGAGTGTGGTTACCAGTCCTTATCAGTTTAAAAAAAATGCATTTTCTTTTGTTTTTTTCCAATACTCATGACATGATTAGAAACCGATAAGGGTGTCTTGCCTGGTTGTTTGCCATAAAAAGGGTAAATTTGTGGTTAGGATGGCTATGTCTGAGAAACCCAAAAGAAAAACTAGGCCCACTGGGTTTCAACACTGCAGTGTGTGTGGGGAGGTCTTTGCTAAGGCTGATCCCCACACCACCTGTGTTGATTGTCTGGGGTTTGACCACCTCGATTCAGACTGCCAAATCTGTAAAAATTTCCCAAAGTCTACCCTGGAAAAAAAATTAGGTAGTCTTAGGGATAAGGAGGCCGAGAAGTCCGCTGACCTGAATAGCCAGCCCAGTTCAGTTCCGACCGAACCTGAGGGAGTGCCCTCTGACCAGGACAAAACTTCTTTGTGCAAGAGGAGAGCCAATCCTGAGGGATCAGTTCCTACAAAAAGACAAAGAAAAGAAAAATCGGCCAGTTCAGATCCAGAGACCCATTTTCCGACCACCGAAGAGATTGCCAAAGTGATAAGGATTGTAGAATTGCTTTGCCCGGTTCCATCTGATCCGGCATCTTCTGGCAGGCACTTGGTTCGGTCAGTTCCTCCAGTTCAAAGTTATGCCTCCGAAGATTTTTATGAACTGGATTTGGAGGGGGTTGAAGATGATGATGATGATGATGATGATGATGGTGGGGAAGGTTTGGATGAGCCCATTGAATTGGGCATCTTCCCAGACAGGCCTTCTGGTGTTTCCCCTCTTAGGCTTTCTGAGTCCCCTTCCCACTACATGTTTTACAGGAAAGTGGCAGAAACCCTCCAGCTCCCTGTGGAAGAAGCTGTGGAGAAACAAGAGGAACCTGATTATGTGGAGAAGATGGACATCCCAGAGTCCAAGAGACTGTCTATTCCCCTTTGTAAGTCTGTTGGGAAACAGACACAAAAGATTTTAAAAACTTCAAATTCTGTACCTCCTGTCGACAGAAGGATGGACAAAAGGTACACCTTATCAGATTCAGGTACAGAGTACTTGTATAAACAATGCAGTCATGTTGGGGTTGTGCAGGCTGCAGCCTGTGATAAGGCTAGTATACCCGTGGCTTCACACCCCCCCAAGATAAAGACTCTAGGAAGCTGGATGCCATGGCAAAGAAACAGTACATGGTATCCGCCTTGGGACTCAGACAGACTAATTATATGGCCTATGCAGCCAGGTGCCAGAAGTCCAGGTGGGACACTGTACTGGCACTGGCTAAACAGGCCTCCCCCCAGCTAGCCTCAGAGCTGGAGGGGGTGGCTGCTGATGGGATTGAGACATCTAAGGTACAGTTCCATGTTGCTGTGGACTCCAATGATGTGTCATCTACAGTCATGGCTACATCTGTGGCTCTTCGGAGAATGGCTTGGCTCAGATGGACTAGCCTTTCATAGGACACCCAGGCCAAGGCCATAGATTTCCCTGTGGTGGGTAATTCTCTGTTTGGGGAGCAGACAGAAAATTACATGAAAAATATGGATGAGTATAGGACCACCTATAAGAGTGCACAGGCCAAGGAAAGGCAGGCAACTCCTCAAAGGCAGCAAGCTAGGGGCAGGGGCAAGCCTTTTCATAGGCCTTTCTACCAAGCACAGGCCTGTTCTCCTTTTTCCTCAAAGGGGGTTCTTCAGAGGGAGAGGCAGAAGGGGGATGAGCAGGGCTGCATCCACCCCTCAACCTAAGGCTCCTGCTAAGCAGACAACCTGATGTGTCAGCCCGGGTCGACCATCCCATTCCTGTAGGAGGCAGGCTGGCTTACTTTGTCCAGGACTGGATGTCTGTTACCTCGGACAAGTGAGTCCTGGAGGTGGTAAGCCAGGGGCTGGTTCTCGGCTTCAAGAAATTCCAAAGCTGAGGGCCAGATCTTTTCCACCTGCAAGCATCTCTGAAACCATTGCCCTGGAGGCAGAGGTTTCATCTCTACTGGCTCTAAAGGCTGTAGATAGAGTTCCTACATTGCACAGGGGCAAAGGTCTATACTCTAGGTACTTCCTTACCCCAAAAAGGACAGGGGAGTGGCGACCCATCCTAGACTTAAGATACCTGAACAAATATCTCTTAAAACCAAAATTCAAAATAGTGACTCTGGGAATAATCCTTCCCTCTCTAAGGCCAGGGGACTTGCTAGCCTCTCTGGACTTAAAAGATGCCTACTTTCACATTCCCATTAGGTACTCCCACAGAAAGTACCTCAGGTTCAAATTGCCTTCAGGCCATAATCGGTTCAAAGCTATGCCCTTCAGCCTGATATCAGCTCCAAGGGTATTCACAAAATGCCTAGCAGTAGTAGTGGCCTTTTTATGAAGGAAGAATATTTCCATATTTCCATACCTGGACGACTGGCTCATTGTGGGTAAGTCCCCAGACCAAGTCAAGTCAGACCTGCAAGTGACTCAGCAAGTGCTCACTTCCCTAGGATTCCTTCTCAATCTTCCCAAGTCAGTTCTTGAGCCTGTACATCTCCTCACCTTCATAGGTGCAGAGTTGGATATAGTCAAAACAAGAGCTTTTCTTCCCTGCAAAGGGCAAGGGCTATTGTAGAGCTGGCTTCTTCATTCCACCTTCTGGTCTCTCGGCCAGCAAGGCATTTCCTTCAGCTTCTGGGCCACATGGCAGCTTCTACAGCAGTGGTCCAAGGGGCCAGATTTCAGATGAGGGACATTCAGTTTCACCTGAGGGCCTTTTGGTCTCAGAAGAAAGATTCTCTAACCAAACTAGTTCCAGTCATTCAGAATCTGATCCAGGCTGTCCAATGGTGACAGGATTAGGGAAACCTCAGACAAGGCGTCCCATTCATCACTCAGTCTCAGACTGTGGTCCTAACCACTGATGCTTCTCTATTGGGGTGGGGAGCCCATCTGGGGCTCTCACAGCCCAGGAACTGTGGTCCCCTCAGAAATCCCTTCTTCATATCAATGTCTTGGAACTCAAGGTGGTGCATAGGGAGGGGTATCACCAGCAGAAAGAGTGAGGTGGTGTTTCATCTCTAAAGATCTCTTGTAAGATCCCTCCTACAATACTGTATGCAGTTCTGGAGACCACATCTCCGGAATGACATAGATAGTGTGAATGCTGTCCAGAGGAGGGCAGCTAAAATGGTGCAAGGTCTGTATCAAAAGCTCTATGAGGAAAGACTAAAGGACCTCAATATGTACACCCTGGAAGAGATGAGGGAGTGGGGATATGATAGAGACCTTTAAATACCTCACAGAGGTAAATAAGGTACAGAAGGGAAGTATTTTTCTGAAGAAAAGGTGCTCAAGAAAAAAGGAACATATTATGAAGCTGGAGCCGAATGAATTCAGGAGAGATGTTAGGAAGTACTTCTTCACAGAAAGAGTGGTGGATTCCTAGAACAATCTTCTAGCTGAGGTGATGAGGGTGAAGACAATGGTGGGGTTCAAGAATGCCTGAAAGTAGCACAAGGGAATCCTAGTGGAAACAAGGGAGGAGGAAAGAACAGTTGATCAAGTACAGTCTGCGGTACCAATGTACTGTAGGTAAGGAAAAAAGGGCAGACTGGGTGGACCAAGTGGTCTTTATTTGGCGTCAAATTCTATGTTTCTGTTTCTAAAAGCTACAATTCCTGACCCTTTTCTGTTTTGATTATCATGAATAACACATGCATTGTACCAAATAGCTCCATTTGAATTGTGAACCATCCATTGCTTAACCCAATACAAAATGCCCCCCCTCCGGGTACAATGAGTTAATAAATAATGGATTATTTATCAAAGTGCCTGGATTATTCAGGATTATAAAAAGCAAGGCAAATTGACTATATTCAAGAAGGCAATTGCTTTCCCAGCATCCTGGGCTAAGGTGTTCTATGCAATTCAGACCCCCCACTTGTTGGTACACTCCTGCACCACTGCCAGCCACCACATTATGACTCATAACAATTGTGCTATTCTCAGAAGCATATCTATGCATTAGGGGTGGAGTCCACCCAGTGCATGAATTAGAATGCAATTTAGGCATTCCAGATGTTACTGGGTGCAAACTGGCTTTGCACCCAGTAATATCCCAAACTCAGAACTCATACAGCTGTGTACTATGCAGTGTCATGAACAGATGTCTATGAGCATGACTGATGCTCAGGTTTATCTCTCTTTCCCATTCCATAATGTTTCTCCACTTGAGGACCATCGACATCAATGTTTGTGAGGTCCCTTGAATTCCTACCTTTCAGCCCAATGGATCACCCTTCCCTAGCCAGCAACAAAAACTGCTACATTCAAAGGCAGAAACAGTTCACTGAAAGGTATGTTCTGGGGATGGCATGGTGACAGGGGTGGGAGGACAGAGGCATGATATGAGCCAGTCATGCAGAAAGAGATAAAGAAAGTGTTATAGAAAAGAATGGATACTTCAAGATGTTAAACAGCATTACATGGTGATTTGCTACTACATAATTCTAGAATTCAAGCATTTTTCTGTTTGCATAGGGATTACTAGAGGAAGCTAGTATCAGAAATTAGGGTAGTGCGTACAGAAAGAGAAACAACCAGGAAATATGGAATTATCAGGAAAAAATAACTAATCAGAAAGCATTTCATACAGAGCCAGACCGCCTGCACAGTGGTATTGCTACTACTCATGCCGATAACCCAGGCTCCACCTTGGGGCCGAAGGGAGTTAGGACTCCACTGTACTACTGCCATCTGGATGACCAAAGGCATGGTGCAGTTGGAGCCAAGGATCTGGGTGGGAGGACATCGATACCCTCTGATGCACAAGGAATGCACTGCATGTGCATCCATCAGGAGTTCCGTGTCATTGGGGCAGGGAACCAGAAAACAGGGGAAAAATCCAGCAATAGCGGAGGAGATTGGGTCAATGCTAGTAGTGTAGCTCAACGCTAAGAAGATAGCACAATTATCGCTATACTGTAGCTGTACTGTGCTACTTTTGTCACGTGCTTGCTGCACTATACTGTAGCTGTGCTACACTACTTTTGCCATGTGCTTGCTGTTGATTTCGATTTTGTCAGTTTATTTGAGTTGAGGGGCTCTGCAACCCACCCCCATTTTTTAACATGGGGTGTGTGGGGTGGGGGGGCAAAGTCCCCCAACTAAAATAAACTGGTAAAAAAAAAAAATACAGGCCAACGTATCAGAGTGTACCGTAAGTGGGCAAGCAGTGTAAGTGGGTGTGGTCTCCTCCAGTATTTCCAAAAATCCAACCACTGCAGGATGCCATCAACCCCTCACTGCCGGCCCCATGCCATTGACACTGGCATTCCCTCCACTGCTCTTACCAAGTCTGCATCAGGAGCTGGGGTCCAAGCCACGGAGGAATTAAGAAGAGTAAGTCCCAGAGAAAGTAATTGATGGGGCTGGGTGAGAGGGTCACGACCGATGGGGGTCAGTTGAATAGAAGGTGGGAAAGCACACTAAATGAAAAAAAAAATGATTTAATACTTCTAGATGTCTATTTCTAAAATAATTTTAAGTATGCCTGCCCTTTTAACTAGCATTTCACCCCCTGTGTAGTATATATCACAGCAAATCTGTAGCAGGCCAGTCTGCTTTATCTATCCGACTTCCTACATTTTGGAACAGCCTCCATCTCCCCATCTGTCTCCCTTCCTCCTTCCACTCTCTCAACCACTCTTACTGACACACTTCACTAAAGCATGTACCTGCAGCTGCAGACAGACTTCGTACTCTTCTCTGCACAATAGAACAAGCCATGCCCTAGCCATCCCTTCTACCATTATACCTGCTTTATCCCTTTTTACCTACTCAGTTGTATACCTTACAACTCAATTTACTCTGTAATCTGAATTTTCAGCTTCACTGATTCTTTACAAATGCCATGATTGGCATTGGCAGCACAGTCTTTTAGCTCTCAACCTACAGTAACTACCCCAAAACAAAATGTACATGTACTCTTTTTATATTGTTTTTGCCGTTCTCTGAAATCTATTACTTGTACTGTAATTTGTTTGTACATGATCATGCATCTATTGCTGTCTCTTTATTATTGCTGTATTGCTCCCTGTTATATCCCCTCCTTTGGGTTCCACCTGGAAATGAGACCCAGCTCAGTGTGCCTATCATGGTCAGTGAGAAAGAAAGAAAGAAAGAATATATAAATAAATATTCCGTGGGGAACAATTTAAATTTTGATACAACACTGCCACTTGCAGGCTACAGCTGAGAACTGCAGAATGGAAAAAAAACCATACTGTATAATGCTTAGGCACTTACTGTAGATGTAAATCAGTATCATTATAGAGTAGTGGTTGGAGTACTGGCTTGGAAACCTGAAGATCACATCATCACACCATGCCACAACTAAATACTCCATGAGTGAAACTGAGGGGCAAGTCACTTTACTTCCAAGTGCTCCAGTCAACCCAGCTGTGTACTGTGTAAATGAGTAGAACCACTGTAGAAACCCACTGTATGTTGACTTTCAGTTGAGCTATCCTCAGTCAATAACTTATGAAATAAAAAAAATAAATAAATAGAAAAGTGTTGCTATTCAAAACAAAACACTTAAGTTTTACCTAGATAAAAAGCACTTACATTTTCAATATGCCTACACCTATGAACTTAACCCCCGACTTGCAACTGTCATCGACAGTCATGCAATGCTCATTTTAAATATAAAAAATATAACAGAGGAAGCATTGGTGTTATTACATAAGGCCCATATTCAAAATGCTAGCATCACGCAAACAGCATTTGTGCTACCTTGCCTGTGCTTTCACTCCAGCAGCATAGCAAGTGCCATATTGAAAGTCCAAGTTAACATGGCACTAAACTGCCAGCCCAGTGGCGCTGAGGGTTGAGGCACTGGATGCCACACCTCGCGCCACATCAGTGACTGGGTTCGGGAGCGAGCACGGGCGCTGGGGGTCGGCAGGGGAGGGAGGGACATGGATCGAGCATCCGTAGGACAGCTCTCCTCTCCCTGGGGAGGGATCCAGGGTATTCCTGGCACAGTAGAGTCCCCCAGTGGAGACCAGAGGTACTACTAGCGTGGGAACAGAATTGGGGATGAGCGTGGTGGGCATCTATGGGATAACTGCGTGCTGATGCCATTGCACGGCTGCGCTTGTGGGGGGCAAAACATAAGAAAAATACCTCTAGATCACTGGTGAGATGACAGTGACCCCAGTGGAGTGCCCACATCCCAATGCCAGCCCAAGTGTGCTCAGGTCTCTCCATGGGCCAACCCAACGACAGAAGGTAAGGCACCTCACACTTAGGAGTTGACCACCTGGGGGGTGGAACCAACCCCGGAGGTGATCAGGGGGTCGGGCCTGCATAGATAGTTCGGGGGGAGACAGAGCCTGGGAGAAGTGGGGGGTTCAGGCCGGGAGTTAGGGTAGCATCCGTATGGGCACTCCTGAAGGATGCCCGGGGCTCTGGATGCATAAATAAAGTTCATAAAAAAAAAAAACATGGCACAAAACTGTTTACACATGTGCTAACAAGGAGCTAGCACCTGTTCAAATTAATGCAATAGAACTGGGTGGACC
This sequence comes from Neoceratodus forsteri, assembly GCA_016271365.2. Classification (NCBI taxonomy): domain Eukaryota; kingdom Metazoa; phylum Chordata; order Ceratodontiformes; family Ceratodontidae; genus Neoceratodus; species Neoceratodus forsteri. The sequence continues at coordinate 875,192,920 of CM028131.1, read as the reverse complement.
AACATATTAAATGATTTTCAGTAACCCTAACAGGCTGGCAGCATCATACTAGTTAATACAGTCGAAAATCTACTTTTAACAATGGGCAGACTAGGTGGGCCAGGCGGTCCTTATCTGCAATCAAAATCTATGTTTCTATGTACACATACTGTAGTGGTAAGTATTCTAACGCAGCAGACAACTCTGGTACCACTTTGCTAACAAAATACAGTTACTCACAACTACACTAACTCATTCTCATTCCCTGATCCCCATGCAGTTTTGTAATTATATTCCTGACTGTCTAGTGAACCCCCACCCAACCCGTAGTATAAAAATAGAAATTTATTCAACACCAGTATTGATTAATTTTTCGTTAATAAGGGATAAGCAATCACTTAACTGAAAATAAACCATTTATTTCCTTTAGTGAGGGGCAGGCACTACAACTGATGAGTGGCAAAGCGACAAGTGCTTTACAGAAGTAGTAGTATTATTAGTAGCAGTAGTAACAGAGTTTATTTTTTTGGGGCACCCATTCCTGAGAGCTCAGGGCACCCTTACAGCAAAATATAAAATATTCAGACACAGCCATAAGGAATAGTAATGATAAATACATAAAATTCCACAAACCCATTACAAATCTAAAAACAGACTGATTCCCGTGCTGACTAAAGTCCCATAGTAAATTCCGAAGGTCCCAAAGACCTGCTGAAACAGGAAGGTCTTAAGATACTTTTGAAAAAACTCCACAGATGGTGCCTCTTAGAGGTACCCCAACAGTGAGTTCCAGATAACCAGAGCTGCTACTTCAAATGCCAGGTCCCCAGAAGACTTAAAAAAAACCCTGGGGACCTCCAGGAGGGCCTCTCCAGCTGATCTGAGAGAGCAAGATGAGGTGTAGGGATGCAGAAGCTTCTGCAGGTTTCCCAGACACAACCGGTATAGGGCCTTGTAGGTCAGAAGATCTACTTTAAAGGTGATGTACCAGCAGCCAATGCAGTTCGCCCATCACCTGTTTAATATGACTGAACCTGGAGTGTCCAGTCAATAACCGGGCCGCTGTGTTCTGCAAAAGCTACAGGCACCGCATCACACCTCCTCTGACCACAAGGTAGAGTGCATTACAGTAGTCTAGTCTAGAGGTGATGAAAGCATGTACCGACATAGCCAAGACATCAGGGGGAATAAGGGACTTAATTCAGGTGATGTTCCAGAGATGGTAAAACTCGGTTCGGACAACAGCCAACACCTGAGCATCAAGTGTCAGCTCATTGTCCAAAACACACCCAAATTCCTCACCTTAAGGGAGGGCTCCAATTTGATTGGGCTAATGAAAAGTCCCAACCTATCCCTGGAGGCCCCCATTCCTCCCCTTCGACCTGACTCAACCACCAGCACCTCAGCCTTCACCAGGTTTAGTCCCAGCAAGTTCGACGATGTCTGAGCCAGGATTTTGGCCAATCACTTATTTAGCACATCGACCGTGTCAGATCTCCAGGGTGCAAAGGACAGGTAGAGCTGAGTATCATCAGCACAGTAATGAAAACTCAGCTCATGCCACCCTATGACCTTGCCCAGGGGTAGCATGTACACTGTGAACAACATAGGGGAGAGCACAGAGCTTTGGGCACTCCACAGTGCAGGTCCTTTGGGTCTGAGGAATAATTCCCCAATATCACCCTCTGAGACCTGCCCTGGAGAAAGGACTCAAACCAGCAGATAACCTTGTCAGTGAGTTCTACATACTCCTTCAACTTGTCCAACAAGACCCCATGGTCCACAGTGTCAAACGCTGAGGATAGATTGAGGAGAATGAGAATCATTTGCCCTCCTCTGTCCCTCGCCCTGAGCAGGTCATTTAGCACCCTGGCCAACTTGGTCTCCATGCTATGCTAGGCCCTAAATCTGGACTGGAATAGTTTGTAAATTTGGAAGTCCATGATGTGACCCTCAAGCTGTTCTGCGACTACCTTCTCAAGAACCTTCCCCAAAAAGAGAAGGTTTGAGATGGGCCAGTAATTCACCAAGACGTCAGGGTCCAAAGATGTTTTTTTCAGCAATGGCTTAACCAGAGCCTGTTTAAGAGACTCTATGAACACCCCAGCTGACAAGGAACTCCTGATGATCTCAGCAAAATCCAGGCCCAGAACCTCAATGCAACTAACTAGTAGACATGTAGATCCTGGGTTAAGGTAGCAGAATGTTGGTTTAAGCCCTGAGATCACCTCACAGAGCTCCATCATCATCATCACCGGCCAGAACTCTCCCCAGGATGACCGAGTACGACCACCCACCCAAGGACCGCTACTGTTGGAGGGTGGTATTCAGCTTGCAGAAATCCCAGCCTTCACAGAAGCCACTCTGTATGAGAAGAACTGAGTGAACTCCTCACACTTGTGAGCTGAAAAGGTCATGAGGGGTTAGAGACAGGCTGGATGTAATAGCCTGTCTACAACCCTAAAGAATTAAGCTTGTTGGTTCTTCCCAGCTACAATCATCCTAGACATAAAAGCTGCCTTTTTTTGGATGACTGCATTCTGATACTCATCATAGTGGGTAATCAGAACCAGCCTGTCCTCTGGAGACATGGTCTTCCTCCAATGCCTCTCCAACCTTTGCCCCCTGGTTTTAAGTGTTCTTAGTTCACCATCAAACCATGACAAGCCACGACGTGATACCAGGGGCGTACACAGATTGGCACCAGGCAGTCCAGTACCTCGACAACAGCCCTATTATAGGCCATCACAGCATTCCCCGGACCACCAGCGCAAGCCTCAAAAACAATGACGAAATGTCCAATTCTGGCATTAGTCCCTCTGGTTGTAAACCTTTCAAAGGGTGGAACTGGACCATTTCCACAGGGGAAGGGACATTCAGGGGGGCTTTGAAGCTGAACCTGATGGTGCAATGATCTGACCAGATAACCAGATCGGTCTCTATGGTGTCAATTTTGAGCCCCAGGGAGAACACCAGATCAAGCACATGACCAGAGTGGTGTGTCCCGGTCATGGCTTCCAGGTTGAGGCCCAGAGCCTCCATATTTAAAAGGAAGTCTCTGGCCCCAGATGATGTCTCATCATCCACCCAGGTGTTGAAGTCACCGAGAATGCACCATCTTGGTGACTCCATTACCCTCTTAGTGACAAAGGCCGACATCTCCTGCAGGAAACTCTGATCCCACTCAGGAGGTCAATAGATCAAGAGAATCCTGAACTCCACCCTGGACCCCCCACACACACACACCGCCAGGCACTCAAAAGAACTGGTGTGCCCTACTGGGTGTACTGCCAGGACCAGCTCTGATCTGAATCAAATGGCCACCCCTCCCTCCACTGCAGTCTTTCATTGGGCAGTGAACCACGGTAAACCCAGCTGGGACGAATATCCCCCAGCCAGATCTCCATGCTGCAAGCCAGTTCGACTGACGCAACAATCTCCGCCATTATAGTGGTTTTGTTCGCCATTGACCTGACGTTGCACAGCACTACCCAAATAGGATGAAAGGTTAAGGCCAGTCCCTCAGCTCCCTGCCCTTTTGGTCCAGAGGGATCCCTGGGCAGAAAGACAAGGTATGGTGGACCCCGCTCCAACTGTCTCCTCAGTTCAGGGCATCTCCTGGTCCCTACCACCTGAATCAGCCCCCTCCAGCTATGTCCTTCATCCCATCTCCCCCATAATGCCCTTCCTGATAATGCCCATTCCCTACACCTCCAAAGAAAGGAGGCAGCAAGGGTGGGTCATGGAAGGGGCATAGAGCTTTTAAAGATGAGGGGGAGTAATATGGCCCAGGGGCCCAAGTCGAAAAAAACATCTCCTGTGTATGTTAATACTCTACAGATTCTACCACCACAATTAAAAGTAGTAATTCAACAAACCACACTCAACACACTCATTCACATACTCATTCACTCACTCTAACAAATTAAAATATTAACTCTCCCATCCAATCCCAAAAACCCAATAATAAAAGACAAATACACCAAAATAACTCAACCCCGCACCCACAACCCTCCCAACAGACAACACACAAACAAATTGGGGAGTTTCAGTCCACAAAACGGTATCCTATAGACATCCAGTCAGTTCCACAGGACTCTAATGTCCACCACATAATACCCAGAGAGCACAATTTCTGTAGAGAGCAGCAGGCAGAGAGAAGAGCACTCAAACATAGTCCTGACAAGCAGCACAAGGCTTCCACCACTCAGGCTGCTTGATATTAAGCAAAGTCCCACAGTACAGGACCCTCAACCCTTTCTCAATTGAGGGGATCCCTTCTGGGTTCAACAGACAGGCAAAAGTGCTTATCTGTTGATGTAATCCCTCTTTCACAGCCAAACCAAATAATCTTCACAGCGAAACTGTGGTAACACAAACCCTTTCACAGTTAGGAAAAAGTCCATTAAGATATGGTGTAGAGTCAAATATCACAGATTCCACACAGGGGCTTTACTGCTTGGGAGTCTAACAGTCAAATATTCACTCACTTCCCTTTTAGAGTCCAGACGAGGGCTTCTCAGGTCTGCACAGGCTCCTGCAGACACTATGAAGCAAGACAAATTCCAAAACAGAGTTCCCCCTACCTTCTCAGTCCAGGAAAACGTACCACTGGCAAGCACCAAAGATCTTCTGGGGTAGAATGTAACGTGCAGCAGGAAAACTCCCTGCTACACAGTCCGCCAGGTCGCGAAACTCCAATGGCCACAAGAGGTTCACATCACTCTCATGTAGCCTAAGTCAGCATCAGCCAGCAACCGATCTTCCCAAACCACTCCACCAAATGTCTGCAAAAGTCTGCAATGTCTCCAAGATGCCTCCTCAGCAAGTCATCGATCACAACCCTACAAGGACTGAAGCGGGCTGGACAAACCCACCTTCAGTCCCCTGGCAACCGCACCTCCACAAAATCGGTCTGGGTAATACAGGTACAGGATACCATATTGGAAACTTCTCACCCTGACTAAAATTAAGAAAACTAACTCCTATACTAACTCACTTTGTTCCATGATTATGCTCCCACCCTACGCCTATATCCTATATCCTAGCTACAAATCAGATTAAAATAACTCTAAGGTAGGAAAAAATGAAGTAAAGACATAAAAGTGCTCCCCCAGTTACAAGCTGTATCCCAGCATGGCCACCATCTTGCTCCAGACCCAAAATGCTTAGAAATCTTACCTCCTCACACATGGAAATACTGGTTTATTTTCAAGTCAGACCATCGCATGTTCAATTTATACAACTCCGTGCCTATTGTACTCAAAGTATAGCGTGACCTGATTTTCAATCATTCATACCTCCTTAAAGAAAGATGTAGTCTGCTCTTGTCTCACGCTTCTGCAAACATGCTGTTTGTGTTTTCTAATGGTAGTAATATTTTGTAGCTGAGTAGGAGAAATGGAATCGTTTGCAGTAGGGATGCTCAGAATTGGCCAAAACTTAACTGCTTAGACTAATTAGGGATTTAGGGATTCTGAATCTGACTCCTATCCAGTTCTGAAAAGGACCTCAAAATCAGAATCAAAATTGGATTTAAAATCGAAATTCCTAAATACTAAACCATACATTCCTATGCAAAAACATATTTTAGTGTTACATTTTGGAATTACGATTTTCAGACTGCAATTCTGAAAATTAAAATTCCAAAAATCAGGTCAGAATCCAATGAACCTAATTCCATGACTCAGAATCCGAGTAACTCTAGTTTGCATCTCTATAGAAGAGAAGGAAACATTTGCAATGCTTATAAATGGTATTTTCTTTGGTATTTGTAGAGTGAAGGAAATGGAGGCACACAATACTGGCATGGGAGAAAAGATAGCTGGAAGGAGGCTTGTTCAAGTAGGGGATAGTGTATGTTCTGAAACAGGTTTGAGTACAAGGAGAGTTTAGGAGCTGTAGTAATTTTGTTTTTGCTACTAAAAAGGAAAAAAATGTGCACAGTTCTGAATGCTTTGAGGTCTGGTTGACTAAGTGAGAAAAGAGCAGCACTAAGAGTTAAGCAGGAGTGAGCTGCAAGTAAAAGATAAAAGTTTAATATCTCAGGGAACATAAGTTATGTGAGAAACTGAGTTGAAATTGTAGAAAAATGATTTAAGAAAACAAGTAATCAGTGGAATTATAAAGGTATGAGAGAAGATAACATTGTGGAAGTACCGGTGCAATTATTTTAAAATGGATTCATGCTTGGTTAATACTTACAGGAAATATAACAATGGATTGGTGGCTTGGGGCTGTCAATCAAACTGATGTTCCTAAGGAAAATATAAACTCATCTAGGGCTCTGACTTTCATGAGGTTTAGCCCTACCAGATTACTCATGAAGATAAATGGCATATTTTGAATCAAGCCATTGTTTATCCCCAATATTCATGGTCAGTCAAGTCAAGTCAATCAAGTCAGACTTTATTTTTAAAAAGCACTTTTCAAATGCCAAAGCGCTTGTACATAATGAAAACATAAACGCTCACAATTAAAAACACACAAATTAGAATAGGCAGAACAATAACTTATCAGTTAACAGTATCTGTGAAAGCTAGGTGAAACGAACAAGTTTTCAATGTGGACTTAAAATTCTAACTGGACAGGCACTCTCTAATCCGATGAGGTAGAGAATTCCACAGGATCGGGGCCACAAAAGAAAAGGTTCTGGCCGCAGAGGTCTGTAAACAGACCCTGGGAATCTCTAGCAATCCCTCGTAGGGTCAGAGGAGGTCTTACATATAACATGGTCCCTGTCCATGTAGGGCCTTATAGGTCAGCAAAGTGACCTTGAAGGTGATCTTCCACCACACAGGCAGCCAGTACAGTTTGCAGAGCACAGGTGAGACATGGTTAGATCTTGACAAACCCATCAGCAACCTGGCTGCCACATTCTGCACCAGCTGCAGGTGACAGATGTCCACCCCTGGTAGCCCGAGATATAAAGCATTGCAGTAGTCAAGGTGGGAGGTCACAAAGGCATGGACCTGCATTGGAAGATAATCAGGTAGAACAAGGTGATTTATCCGGGTAATGTTCCTCAGATGGTAAAAAGGGGACTTGACGACTGCTGACACCTGAAATTTAAGTCAGCTCACCATCAAACACAATCCCCAGATTCTGCACCTGTTCAGTGGATCTCAACTGGTTGCCCCCCAGTATAAGACCAGATGGCTGACCAAGAGATAATCCCTATATCCGATGACCTGGGTCCACAACCAACACCACCTCAGTCTTATCCGGATTCAGCCTCAACCAGCTGGCACTCATCCAGTCCTGAATCTCAGCTAGGCAGTTGTTAAAGACAGAGATGGCATCATCCTGTTCAGGCACAAAGGACATGTAGAGCTCAGTGTCATCTACATAGCAGTGAAAACTCAGCCCATACTGTCGTATAATGTCTTCCAATGGCAGCATGTACACTGCAAACAACATGGGGGACAACATGGAGCCCTGCAGCACCCCACAGGGCAGGAGGGAGAGGTGCCAAGGCAAAAATCCTTGACACCACTCTCTGAGTCCTGCCTATGAGGAAAGAATGGAACCATCTGAGGACTGTCTCAGACAGTCCACAGAACAGCCACAGGTGCTCCAGCAATACTCCATGGTCCATGCTGTCAAATGCTGCAGAGAGATCAAGAAGAACCAAAATCAAACGGCTCCTCTAATCTCTTGCTATGAGGAGATCATTAAATACCTGAATAAGAGCCGTCTCAGTACTATGTCTCTTCCTGAAACCAAACTGGAGAAGATCATAGACCTCATGGGTGGTAAGAAAGTCTTCAAGCTGCAACGTGACCACCTTCTTGATAACCTTGCCCACAAAAGGCATGTTAGAGACTGGTCTGTAATTCACTAGACAGTCTGGGTTGAGGGAAGAGTTCTTCAAAAGGGGTGTCGCTATCGCCTCCTTCAAGGGGCTGGGAAACACACCTTTCTCCAATGAGCACCAGCCAGTCTCCACAGGACCGGTCCAATGACCTCCACACACTCCACAAGGAGGCAGGTTGAACCAGGGTCCAAACTATAGCAAGTTGGTGCTAAGCCCTGGACAATCTTCATGATATCCATGATCGCTGGCTGGTCAAAGTTCATTCAGACAGACTGGGTGCCTGCGGTTTCCCACCCACCTCTACAGCACTCATTTGAATGAGTCCGATGGCTCTCCAACCTAATGGTGACAACCTTATCTGCAAAGAATTGAGCAAACTCATCACCCTTAGATTGTGAAAAAGATCTCCAATACTGAAGACAGGTTGGATTGCACAACCTGTCAACAGTCTGGAAGAGCTGAGCTGGTCGATTCCCTGCTGCAGCAATCTCCCTGGACAGGAACTCTGCCTTCTTAGAGGAGATTGCTGACTGATAGTCCAAATAATGGTCTATCAGTCTAAGCCTGTCATCCTCCAAGCCAAATTTCCTCCAACACTGGTCCAACCTTCACCCCACTTGCCTCAGCTCCTTCAAGGTCCCATCAAACCAAAGGGACCGAGGATGAAGAGTGAGTGGGCGAACCTGGACAGGAGCTATGGAATCCAGGGCCCCTGTTACCACACCATTATAGTACAGCACCAGGTCCCTGAATCAGAGCATTTCAACTGCCTACTTGATAGGTCCATCTCTGCCATTAGACCCTTGGGGGTTACACCCCTTAAAGGGTGGTACCGGACCATCTCCAAAGGGACAGATCTATTGGGGGGAGCCACGAAACTGAACCCGACAGTGTGATGGTTGGACCACCCAAACAGTTCTACCAGCAGGTCAGAGACCTCCATCCCCAGGAGGAACACCAGGTCCAAAGAGACCCTGATTATGGGTCACAGCGGAAACAAACTGTGTGAAGCCCAACGAGATCATCAGTTGGAGGAAGTTCTGATCAAAAGGTAGTCTAGTGGACCACACACCCTCAGCCAACACCATAATATAAAAAAAATAAATACATGCAGTAGTCACATGTAACCCTCCCCCACCCATCCTTACTTGTTTCTGGGATATAAAAATATCAGTATACATGGTGGACCCTCCCCACCCTCAACTGAACCTGTAATATAAAAATATCAATATACCCAATAGACTATTGGACCTTCCACCCAACACTAATCAGTCCAATCGCCCTTGAGCCATTATCTCCTCCACAGAATGAGTAACCCCCCCCAACTCCAGTAACCCCCTTGGTGCTGACACTTACCCTCCACTCACCTCTACAACTAGCTGCTATGCATTCCACAAGTCCAATATCAATGGATATCTAACACGGAAGTATAGTCGATTGCTACAGGACTTGCAGGATGGGCCTCACAAGCTCACAGAAAATGCTGTGTAGAGAATAGCTTTGCAATAAATATTAAAGGTTCAGTTGATTAAAAATGGATAACTGAAGCAGTTATTAAATGACGAAAACACAGTTAATAAAAAGGATACAGTACTGCCAAAGAGTTATAAGGTATTAAAAAAACAACCATCAGCTGAAATGCAATCACCATCATACAGAGGAAGGTTGCATATGGTGCAAGGTGTGAACAGAATGTCTGGAACAGTAGAGATGAGAAGCAGGAAACTGAAAGAGTAAGGCCATGAACAGGATGGGCAAAGTGAATCTGAGTGTTCTTGCATTATGAAATGAGACCAGAACGGTTACTATCTTGATAGTTTTTGAACAAGCCATACAAAGGTATCATGCAATATGAGCGAGTATTATTGAGTGGCTCAATATGAGCGATTCAGTAATACCACTCATAATAGGAAAGGGGCTCAGCCACCTGTCCTATGAGGAAAGGTTGAGAGAATTGAACATGTACTCCCTGGAACAGAGGAGGGAGGGGGGGGGACATGATTGAGAGCTTCAAGTCCCTTAAAGGTATAAACCGGGTGCCAGTGGAAAGCATCTTCCAGTTGAAGGGGAATTAGAAGATGAGGGGGCATGGGTTACAGGTTCAGAGGGGACAGTTCAGGGGTAACATTAGGAAGTACTATTTCATGGAGATGGTGGTGGATAAGTGGAATAGGCTCCCAGAGGAATTGATTGAAGAAGCTACAGTGGAGGGCTTCAAAAAGGCTTGGGACAGCCACATGGGAGTGTGTGTGTGGGGGGTGCATGTCCTAGCAGATAGCTAGACAAATGGGCAGACTAGGTGGGCCTATCAGCCCTTTTCTCTCCTGTCACACTTCTTTGAATCTGTGAGTGAAAAAGAAGAGTGCTAATGAAGTCACAGAGAGTGTAGCACTGAGCTTCTCTCGCTGGAACAAGATATAATGATCTGTTTGGCCAAGCCCTGTCAAGCTGGCCTTGGCATAGTAGCTAGAGTCACTGCTGCTACAGCAGGTAGACTCAGGCTCGGGTCTGGCTGCAGGAGAGTTTTTTTCTCCTTTTTTCTATGCCATTTTCCTAAGTCTACTCCCCCTGGAGTTAGCAATCTTTTGATTGGGGGGTGCAGGGGGCTTGCCCCCCATGATGGGGGTGCAGTGTGCTTGCCCCTGAATAAAAATATTTGTTTTTTTGTTGATGTATGTGTTTAGTAAGGGACCATCACTATTTGCAATGGTCACTGTTGTGCGATGTGCCCTTTTGACGTCAGGCACTTATTCCCTCGCTCGATGTGATCAGCACTGTTACAGACTCACTGTTATCACATAAAACCCCATACAAATGGTCAAACTGTACAAGATATGACAGAGCAAAGCTAGCCAGTGTCAACAACAGATGCTGATAATCTATACGAGACATAAACAAGCTGAACTGTATACGATCACAATGTTGTTTCGGTCATAGCAATGCTATCAGTTAAAGTTCTTAATGGACTTTGACTACGACAAAGAACCACTATCTCAAACATATTTACTAGCATATTCCATTTAATTTTTATGAAGGTCCACTAGATAACTTACAAATTAACTGCAGGCATTTCACTGCTATGAGAAACAATAATGCTTCAGCACTACACAGGCAAAGACAGGGAGAAAACTGCAACAAGCAGTACAAGGGTAGAAGGGGAAGTATTTGCAGTAAGGACACTGAAAAAGATGGAAGACACAAAGGAATGGAGCTAGTGAGGGAGTACAGCTGGACTACCAGGAAGTAAGAAACTTGCAGAGGGACAGATGTACCACCACAGATAATGGTCATCAAACCAAAAATAGAAGAAACTCCTGGTGCACTGGGCCACTATGGTAAGGGGGAGCTAGTATAGAGGAGCACTACCCCTGCACATAGAATCCCAGTATAGAACAGCACCATGAGACTGAAGTATTCATCCTGTAGATCAGTGTGACCTGCAGTCCAGTATGATATCGGGTGCAAACCCAGTTCCATTTGCATCCACTAACATTCGCATGTGCACACACACACACACACACACACACACACACACCTATGTTTAACTCTATCCCAGATTGCACCTGGAAATAAACTATGGCTACTGTGCCATTCCCAAAAACAAATTCTAAATAAAATAAAATGCTCAATGGCAATCTCATTTACATTGTGAATTAGTTGCATCTGGGGCTTCTCCCGCTCTCCCTATGACTAAGGGTCCTATCCACAAAGGTGTGCAAGATTTACAGAAAAGTCCCATAAATGGTGCACACAGTACTGCATGCATATTCAATAGCCCACATCACCATATTTACAAAAGTGGTCAGACTGACTAGCATGTTTGTAGGAATGTGAGCAGTGGAGTGTAGTGGTAAGGAGCTATATGTATGAAATGTATGACATGCCCAAAGAAGAACTGTTGACTCCAGCATATAAGGAGGTTAAATGTCCCACTCAGATAAAATTTGGAAATGTCAAATGAGAATATACCAACAGTACAGATGATGCCACTGTTAATGTAGTGGAAACTACCCCTGACTTGTGAGCTCAGCAAGGTTGAAGGACCTGGGTCCATTAAACTCCTGAGTGGGAGGGGGGCTGTATCTAAAGTTAGCAATGAACTGCATGGTGCCTCCACCCAGACAAAGGTTTAAGTGGGCCTAGTGCAACTATAGTACCACCCCCTGTGATGCAATATCTCCAGACAGGATCAAGTCACCCATGAATCAACTCAATGCATTTACAGTTCCCTTCAAGCATGTAACTTTTCACTTTCAAATACTAGGCACTCATATAGTAATTAGAAACAAAACAACAGAGAATTTTCATTAGGGTCAGTTTGTAGGCCCTAAAAGTAAATAAGGAGGTTGAAAGAATGAGGTACAGTAGTACTGTATAGTACCTAACTGGTTTATTTATTTAATTTTGTTGACCGGTAGGCCCACTGGGCCCAAATGGTCCCTTTTTAAGTGTCGACCTGGAATTCAGGGTTTTAAATAATTGATTAGCAGTTTTTTTCTTAGGACAATACTAATTGCACAGAAAATATTTATATAGGTTTTCTAGAAGTGTTATGTTTGTTAAACACAGTGAGGCAAGTGTAACCCCTAGATGGCGCTATCCCAGGGGCTACTACCCCTGCCTGATTTGCCACTAACAGGTTGAGGGGCCTGGAGCCAATGGCGGGTGCCTCCACCCAGAGGTCAGGGTTTGCAATAGTTAAACTAACTTGGTCACAGCCCTCTGGGACACTGCAACCCCCCTTTCTTCCCACTAGTGGCTCACACAATATATCAGAATTACCTTCACAGTATACACTTACCCCCAGGTCTGGTTCCGGCACTGGGACCTCCTGTGAAATGAGATACAGTGCACAATCACAGTACAGTACTTTAACATAGACAAATACCTCAGGCAGTATAACTTTGCTGAAACAAGCAGCTCTGATTTATTTAGGGGGATATAACAAGGACAGGGGGAAATCAGGTTAATTAGCTTATCACTCTAATAATCTACCTATGGCTCTGTGCACAGGCCTATCCCTATCAGTTACTGTCCCTGGGTACCCAAGCCCTAGTGGCTAGTCCAAACCGTGGCAGCTGGTAGGGGCCCTTTCACACAGAGAAAAGGAGAATTAAACAGTCAGCAGTACAGTAATTCCATTTGGATTTAATGTGGCAATTCAACAGGAGCGACCCTGAATTAGTACTCACGACCTCCAAATAAGATAGGGTCCTTCAATGTCAGCAGGGCTCACTTGAGGTACACAAACCTCTTCACAATTTATATAAAAGAAAGCACTATACCAGGCAGGCTGCATCTGTATCCCGATCGCAATTACTGCACAATACCCGGAGAACACACAGCAGATTCAGTTCCTGACAGACCGAAATTTTCAGCAATTCTTCCAGTCTTCTACAGGGTGAGCCTGGTTTCTACTCTTCAGATATCCTTTGATTCTCTTCACAGGACGGATTCAGTCCTAACAAGCTGTTACACAAGCTGCAGACGGAACTCTGGGCCTTACACACGTTTTTGACTAAAACTGCACACTGAAAAAGCACAGGGGCTCCTTCCTTCTTCACTGCCAAAGCTCAACTGAAACTCCAACCGACAAAACCGGGCACTTCCTTTGAGTTCCTCCCAGTTCTTGACTGGATTGGCTGTCACTCACAATAGACTGCTGCTGTTGGTCCAAAAGGCACTGAAGTCTAAACTACATCTCCCAGAGTCACTGCCCATACAATCCTCTTGTGGCTGGCTCAGATTATGAGTCCAAGTTCTGATTCGTCCAAGGCACCATTTTAGAGCTAGCTTACCCCACACTGATTGGTCCAGTTCAGCAGTTCAAAACTAGAATGGGAACTAGCAGACACAGTTCTGACTGCAAAGAAAGCAGGTTAGACAAACTGTAATTTCATTATTACTCTAAATAATTTCTGGCAAACAGTTACATCTTTCAGATAGGTTCCTTTGCACTCCTAGTGACTGCAAAAATGAAGTGAATTGGCAGCAGCTTGATGGTACTCAATCAAAGAAACACACAGTCCCCCATACAAACTAATTATGTCTGCAAGCAGACAGCTCTTAAAGAGACAGTACCAGAGGTTCTAAAAACACTCACTGATAAATGGCTTAAATGCCAAACACCATTCAGGCTTGGAGCATTCAAGCAAGCTCCTGGAAGTCTTTTGGGAACCCCCATTTGCAGGGGGGGGTTACACAAGTGCTATGCATTTTCACAATGTTTCAGAACTTTTATGAGCAAAACGCTAATCAATTTTTAGAGTTAAATAAAACCCTGGAATTAGTTACATAGAAACCTATGGGATACAGGACACATCAATGATACATTTTGATGACACAGAGTAATTTTAGAACAATGACAGTAAATCCAGACAATTGCAGAAATTCCAGAGGCCTTACACTTTGGAGTAGAATACCTAGGCTTTTTGTAGGCACATACATTTAGACAGGGGGAGGCTACCAACATTTACAAAATGTTATTATGAGTTACTACGAGTACAGGTAATAGACATCCAGTAGTGGTTGGCCATTTCATATTATTCAGCTTTAGTAATAGTGCAGCTTATAATGGGGCTCTTTCTTTTACTAGCAGGGTAGGATCCTTGGGGGGTCTGTATTGCTGGGTCCATCCCTGGCATGAACATGGGTTGTTTTCCTGCAGGTGCACTCTGAGCCTTTCCTAAAGGAGACCAGTGTTCTGGCATTGTGCAGCTGGTCAGTGAAATTGTTTCAGTGGGTTGGGGTCGCATAGGAGAAGGACTTGCTTCCTGCTGCCATCCTCACTATGGGAACCTCCAGGAGCTTCCAAGAAGAGGTGCGGAGCAGCCTGCCTGAGCACTTGGGGACCAGCAGCCCAGCAAGACCTGTCGGGTGGGGGTCATTTATTAGTTTGTAGGTGGTGCACAGGAGGGGGCACTGAAGCTGTTGAGAAAGGGATGGTCAGTTTAAGGAGTCAAGTGCCTCACAGTGGTGATGGCTCAATTAGGATCTGGTTGCAAATCAAGCAATCTTGTAAAGTATTTGCATGCTTCCCAGTTCTTTTCTGGTATGTGACTGTATGACTGGAGCTGCATAGGTAAGTTTGGGTAGGAGGATGCTATTTGCAATTACTACCCTGATTTCGATGATGAGTTGTGAGTTCAGCCTGTAGAGTAGACCTAGCTTTTGATATATTGCTCTTGTGACATGGTCCACATGGCATTTGAAAGTGAGACCTTGGTCAAGGATAAGGCCCAAGTACCTGAAGAAGCTCACAACTTCTATGGGTGTACCTGTTGATGATATTAAGGGGAGCTGTAAGGTTCTGTCCGAGCCTAGCATTCTGGGTCTATGCAACATGGCTTTCATTTTCTTATGGTTTAGCAGTAGCCTGTTCACCAACAGCTACCTTTCTAGGATAGTGAAGTCCTCCTGTAGCGGAAGCACAAGGGCCAATGTGCTTTCTGATGTTCTGTACAGCACATCATTGTCAACGTATTGTATTACTGAGCCACCACCACAGTTATTGCTGAGGTCATTTTCGAACAGGGTAAGCAGGAGGGGCCCAAGGATAGAGCCATGGGGTACTCTAGTGGTTAGTTGATCTGAGATGGATCCCTTCCACTTGACCGGTTGGGTGTGGTTGTACAGGTAACTCTCAAACCAGGTCAGGGAGTGGTGGTCATGTCCAGTGAGTTTTAACTTGTCTAGCAGAAGGTTTCGATTGACCAAATTAAAGAACTTAGTAAAGTCAATTAATATGGTGCCAGTGGAGGTGCCATGGTTGGGGAACTTGAGGGTACTGGTAGGGAATTTCATTAACGCAGTGTCAGTTCCATGAGTCCGTCTGAACCCATGCTGATTTGAGTACAAGTAGTTGGTTTGTTTCCAGGTAGTCATGGAGTTGCTTATAGATGAGCCGCTCCTGTATCTTGGTTTTTCAATGCCTGTCCAGGCCTAACCTACATTAACACAGGGCTGCTCTTCAGTAGGGCTGCTTGGATTCTGTGGAATCCATTCTGTTGGAAGAAGTCAGAATTTTGGAAATTCCGATTCCAGCTCTGATTCCATTCTCCCTCCAGCTGAGGCCCAGAAATGGAATCAGAGACAGGATCAATGGTACCCTGGTACCCTATCCAACTCCAACCTGACAAATAAATATGCAAAGACCCTCACTAACTTTAAACTTCTTTTATAAAAAAAAGAAAATTATTTGCACTCAGTACCAGACTCCCCATCCCCCGCTGCCACACTTGAACACTTGGTTGCTCTTTGTTTCATACTTGTTCTCTAAGAGTTTACCATGAGGGAGGTGGTGGCCAACCTAAGCAAGGCCCTGTGATGCAGGCAATGCTGACACATATATAATATGCCTCTGGTAGCACCTGCACTGCAGGGATTTGCCTAGGTTGGCCACCACCTTCGTCTCAGGTAACTCTGGAAGTACAACTAGGAAACAAGTCAACCAAGTGCTGTTAAGTGTGGCAATGGGGTCTGGGGACCGAGCACAGTCTGATTTCCTCTACATACACTGTGGACTGTGGAACAAAGTGCAGCTGCGGAAGTTCCTGAGGAAAAAAAAGCCATTGAAAAGTATGGCATATCCCCTAAAAGGCTATTCTCAGCCAGTGTTTTTTTGCAGTGGTGGAAAAAATGTTGCACATATGCTGCACCACAGAGAATGAGGTGTAACTCTCCTTGAGCAAAAATGCAGTGTACCAACAATTGAGATACAATTGTAGTGCAGATTCAGGCACCAAGCAACAGCAAACCAGTGGGTATATAGTAGTGTCAGTTGTTACAACAAAATTAGCATACATTTTCATTGAATAGCCACAAACCACAAACACTAGACCCAGTGCAGCCCATAAAGAAGCCCCACAGGCACTAGAGGCAGAGCTGGTAACAGCCTGCAGTGAGTGCTACTGAAGCAGGCAACATAACACTCCAGGGAGAGACACAACCATCAGTTCCACCGTCAATTACAGACAGCCAATGTGGTGCATGGTGCTGCAGTAGTCTCAGCTGAGGGATTGGCTGTTGGTCCCTCTGTGAGTACTTTCTGCTGCATCTATGGCAAGACTGTCGAAGTCTGCAGCTCCAGTTAATATGGATCACCTGTTATTGTGCCTGCTGAGCCTTTTCATAGAAACATAGAAATTGTTTGCCGATAAGGACCGCTAGGCCCATCCAATCTGCCCATAGACCAGTATATATTGTATGTGGCCACTGACCCTACATGATCAATGGCTTTTCATTTCTCCCTTCCCTCAGCTGTGGATCCACACTTGCAAAGTTTCAGCAGCTGCAGAAAAAATGTTGATGATTTTCAGCACTTTCGAACTTTCACAACTTGTCTGTTTTGCGATTTTCTGCAACTGAGAAAATTTTCTTTGTGAATATGCTGCAACTAAATTTCCACAGTGCTACAAGCCATTTTTCTGCAACTATGGAATGTTTGGCTCTCTTTGACAATCCAGCCGCTAGCTAGAATGCAATGCATGCAGTGGGACTGCAGTGAAAAAGTTGCTAGTGCTAGTCATGATGAATGCATGTAAAGCAGGCTAAGAAAACAAATGAGATACAGGGGCATGACAGAAGTGGACATAGAATCGAGTCAGCATACTGAAAACACACTGCAGGTAAACACTGAGGATATGAGAGCAGCAGGAGTGGCTATTCTGGAGAAGACAGAAAGCACAAGCCACAGCCAGAAAAGGCAAAACATACTAGCCAGAGTTGCATAAGGCACAGACCAAACAGAAGCCAAAGACAAACACCAAATAGAAAGGCCCAAAACAACCAAGAGAAAGCAACAAGGGACGGAAGAAGATAAGCAGTGCCTCTGGTTGCAGCAAAGAAATGGAGCTTCTGAATGAGGCTGGAGGAAGCCAGTTTATATAGCCCAAGAAAGAGGTGTGGCTGGTTGCTCACACCCATCAAGCTGCAGGTTTTGCCTTTTAATTATTAATATAGAACTGACAGTGCTTATCTGGGTACTCAGCTGTAGAAACAGTGGGGCCCCAATGACATTGCACATATTTGGTTGGTGGTGATGCACTTAAAAAAAACAGCAATGTTACTCAAACTGAAAAAAAACAAGAAACAAAGCCTCTCAAACCCAAAAGGGTATTTGTAAATCTAAGCTGGACAGCATAGTCCATTAAGTGATTCAGGGATGGCCCTGTTTTACTCATACATGTAGTTCTTCCATACCAGGGGATCTCCCTTGATGCACAGGTGCAATGGCACAGTTGCAGTAAGCCCTTCTAGATGGTTTCACTCTTTTTCTTTCCTTTCTCTTAAAGCCTCTGATGTTGACTGATATGGTTTCAGTCAGACCTCTATCAATCTCCACATTCAGCAGATCTTATGAACACAAGGCAGCTCATCCTGTGCAGCCCGACCTGCACAATCACATTTCAGCTATATATGAGGCTACAGCACAGCAAAGTCTCTCAAATGGCAGCTACAATCCTCAGCTTTAGTTTGTGCTGAGCAAGCACATGCTTATCTCCTTCTGTACAGCAGCAGGAGCTTTGTTTCTTTCCTGTTTCACATTTGCTCTGGCAGACTTGCGTTCTGTCTCTTGCAGTAGCACAGCAGTCCTGCTCACTACATAGTCTTGAACTGACTGAAGACTTGCACAGATTCAATGTGACCAGGAACAGCTCTTCCTGCTCACTGGGGAAAGGCAGTTCCTAACTGGATGTTAGAGCTGTTAGTCACTATTAGAGGTGTGCGAAGTCCATGAAATTCGCTCCCAAGTTAATTCACGGATTGCATGGAATTTTTGGAGTGATTTTGCAAAATTTGCAGCCGTGAATTTCATAGGGTTTTGTTACAAAGTGTGAAATTTCACCCATGAATTTTGTACTTCGCCCACGAAATTCACACTTCGCATTAAAAAAAGGCAAATTTCGCCAAAAATTTCATGAAAATCATACAAATCGAACTTAAGGAGTGTTCTGAAAACTCTGCAGATTCCATGAAGTGTGAATTTCCGACAACTGCGTGAACTTCGCCAGCGAAGTTTCACTTCTCAACACCTCTAGTCATCATCAGTAGTGATGAGATGCTGCAAAGGCACCTGAATTTGTCAAGTTCACTACAAGTCCAGAAACTCTTGTGTTTCCCTCCTCAGGCTTCTTATCATGATTTGTCAGTCAGTTATCCTCTGATACTGTTGCCATTCCATTTCATGTCAGAGGTGACAAAGAGTCCTACCAAAGTTGTCAACTGGCAGTCCTTTAAGAATGTCCTTGTTTACACATAGTCCTGCTTGCAAACAGTATTTTAGGCTCCAAACCAGCCCTGCATGAGTGCATTTGCATGTCTGGTTCGGTTAGGGAAACGAAGAAACAATTACTCACCTTTGTAATTATGTTCCTTCTAATGGAGTCTTGCTGTATTCTGACTATTGCAGTTAGCCCCAGCACTCAAACTGCCCCGAAGAGAAGAGGGTTAATTTTCTATGAAGAGCATAGAATGTTGTGCTCGAGCTTGGTTCAAACCTCTGTCTGCTGCACTTAGATGCACAACTGTCAGATTCTTATGAGCTAATACTAACTACTATGTAGAAATTGTAAATTTTTTACTAGCCAAATGGCAACCAAATATTTTGGATCCCCGAAAGACTCAAGTCAAGAAATCCAAAATCAAAAACCATGTAGTGAACAACTTAAGACTGTTAAATTAGTGATATAACCCATTCCACCTTTCTAAAAGGAGGGAGTGCCCAAAATGCACCCTGGTGCAACACTACTCTCCAGCCACTTCCAAAAACAGGTTCTGAGAGGAGGCAGGGAGGAGGTCAGAATACAGCAAGACTCCATTAGAAGAAACATAATTACTAAGGTGAGTAATTTTTTTCTTCAAACCACATGAAGTCTTGCTGTATTCTGACTATTGCAGATTACCAAGCAGTACCTCCATGGAGGAGGGAATTGAACCTACCTTGGGAATAGGCTTTGCAGTACTGCTGTACCAAACCGAGCATCACTCCTAGCCTGGATGTCCAGGGAGTAATGTTTGGTAAATGTATGGACTATTTTCCAGGTGGCTGCTTTACTTATCTCTAGCAAAGGAATATCCCTGGCCGCAGCCAGGGAAGCAGCTGTACTTCTAGTTGAATGAGCCCTCAGACCTGAGGGAGATATTTTGCCTAGCTTCTCACAGCAGAATTGAATACAAGAGACAATCCACCTGGCAATAGTTCTCTTAGTGGCAGGTTTGCCCTTCCCCATATGTGAGAAACAACTGGAGGGAGTCAAACCTGTGAGCCTTAGTACGCTAAATGTAGTAACTAAGGGCACTTTTAACATCCAAACTCTGTAAAATTTTTTCTCCTCAAGAAGAATGATCAATGAAGAACACAGGGAGAGACACAGATTGGTTCAGATGAAAATCTGAAACCAATTTAGATAAAAACCTCCTGTTAGTTCTAAGGACCACCTTATCTCAAAGGAATGAGATAAAATCAGGCTCCACTGACAAAGCTTGCAATTCACTGATACGCCTGGCAGACGTAATAGCTACCAGGAACACAGTTTTCCAAATCAAATACTTAAGCTCTGCTGAAGACAAAGGCTCAAAAGGGGGGTTGCATAAGCTGAGTAATGCAAACATTAAGACCCCAAGCAGGGGTAGGATCCCTAAAGGGGGGATTGGTATGAAGCAATCCCTTGAAACGTTTACAGAATACAGGGTGAGATGACAGTAAGGAAGGCTTTCCTACTGACAGAAAAGCAGAAACAGCTGACAAATGTGCTTTGAGAGTAGCTGGTCTGAGGCCTAGGCCATTAAGATGAACCATATAATCCAGAACTGCAGACAATTCAGCAGTGTCTGGGGATATATGCTTCTTGGAACACCAAATGCTGAATCGTTTCCATTTAGAGTTATATGTTTTTCTGGTGGCAGGCTTTCGAGAGGCTTTGAGAATATCCAGAATCCCTTGGGACAGATGCAAATCTGCATACTCTAATTCTTCAAGAGCCATACCTTGAGATTGAGAGACCGAAGATTGGAATATCAAATCCTCCCCTGAGAGGAGGTTAACAAGTTCTAATTCCTGGGAAGAGACAGGGGAAGATGGACTGCTGTGGACAGCAACAGGGGGGACCAAGGCTGCCTGGCCCAGTCTGGAGCAATCAGAATCACTTTGCAGGGTTGTGACCTTATCTTCACCAGAACCTTGAACAGTAGAGGAAAAGGAGCAAAGGCATATAGAAATTTCCCCTCCCAGTTCAAGATAAGAGCATCCAGAGGGACTGAGCCCAAGACTAGAGGTCTGCAATGAAACAGAGGAAGTTGGTGATTGCCTGGGGCTGCAAAGAGATCTATCTCTGGAGTACCCCACCTTGAAAAAAATCACTTTCAACACCGGAGGGTCCAGGGACCATTCGTGATGGCCCTGGGAGATCCTGCTCAATGCATCTGCTAGCACATTGTCCTTCCCTGGAAGGTGGACTGCTATCAGAGATATCTGCAGAGAATAAGCTAGGGACCACAATTTCATGGCTTCCGTGCACAAGGCCATGGACCGAGTGCCTCCCTGCTTGTTGATGTACCACATGGTGGTGGTGTTGTCTGTCCTGACCTGAACCACCTTGTTCTGCACTAACTGAGAGAAAGCTTGCAAGGCCAGAAAGACCACCCTGAGTTCCAAGAGATTGATATGAAGAAGGGATTCCTGAGGGGACCACAGTGCCGGGGCTGTGAGAGCCCCCAGATGGGCTCCCGACCCCAATAGAGAAGCATCTGTGGCTAAGACCACAGAGTGAGACTGAGTGATGAATGGGACTCCTTGTCTGAGGTTGCCCTGATCCTGCCATCATTGGAGAGCCTGGATCAGAGTCTGAGTAACTGGAACTAGTTTGGTTAGAGAATCTTTCTTCTGAGACCAAAAGGCCCTCAGGTGAAACTGAAAGTCCCTCATCTGAAATCTGGCCCCTTGGACCACTGCAGCAGAAGCTGCCATGTGGCCCAGAAGCTGAAGGAAGTTCCTTGCTGGCCAAGAGACCAGAAGGTGGAATGAAGAAGCCAGCTCTACAATAGCCCTTGCCCTTTCCAGGGGAAGAAAAGCTCTTGCTATGAAGGTGAGGAGTTGTACAGGCTCGAGAACTGACTTGGAAAGATTAAGAAGGAATCCTAGGGATGTAAGCACTTGCTGAGTCACTAGCAGGTCTGACTTGACTTGGTCTGGGGACTGACCCACAATGAGCCAGTAGTCCATGTATGGAAATATGGAAATATTATTCCTTCTTAAAAAGGCCCAACTACTGCTAGGCATTTTGTGAATACCCTTGGAGCCAATGTCAGGCCGAAGGGCATAGCTTTGAACTGATAATGGCCTAAAGGCAATTCGAACCTGAGGTACTTTCTGTCGGAGCACCTGATGGGAATGTGAAAGTAGGCATCTTTTAAGTCCAGGGAGGCTAGCCAGTCCCTTTGCCTTAGAGAGGGAAGGATTATTCCCAGAGTCATCATTTTGAATTTTGGTTTTAAAAGATATTTGTTCAGGTAGCTTAAGTCTAGGATGGGTCGCCACTCCCCTGTCCTTTTTGGGGTAAGGAAGTACCTGGAGTATAGACCTTTGCCCCTGTGCAATGTAGGAACTCTCTCTACAGCCTTTAGAGCCAGTAGAGATGAAACGTCTGCATCTAAAGCAATGGTTTCGAAGATGCTTTCAGGTGGAAAAGATCTGGCCCTCAGCTTTGGAAATTTCTTGAAGCTGAGAACCAGCCCTATGGCTTACCACCTCCAGGACCCACTTGTCTGAGGTAACAGACATCCAGTCTTGGATGAAGTAAGCCAGCCTGCCTCCTACAGGAATGGGGGAGTCGACCCGGGCTGACACATCAGGGTGTCTGCTTGGCAGGAGCCCTAGGTTGAGGGGTGGATGCAGCCCTGCTCATCCCCCTTCTGCCTCTCCCTCTGAAGAACCCCCTCTGAGGAAAATGAGAAGAGGCCTGTGCTTTGTAGAAAGGCCTATGCAAAGGCTTGCCCCTGCCCCTAGCTTGCTGCCTTTGAGGAATTGCCTGCCTTTCCTTGGCCTGTGCACTCCTATAGGTGGTCCTATACTCATCCATATTTTTCATGTAATTCTCTGTCTGCTCCCCAAACAGAGAATTACCCACCACAGAGAAATCCATGGCCTTAGCCTGGGTGCCCTGTGAGAGACTAGTACATCTGAGCTAAGCCATTTTCCGAAGAGCCACAGATGTAGCCATGACTCTAGATGACACATCATTGGAGTCCACAGCAGCATGGAACTGTACCTGGAATGCCTCAATTCCATCAGCAGCCACCCCCTCCAGCTCCAAGGCTAGCTGTGGGGAGGCCTGCTTAGCCAGTGCCAGTACAGTGTCCCATCTGGACCTCTGGTACCTGGCTGCATAGGCCATATAATTAGCCTGCCTGATTCCCAACGTGGATGCCATGTACTGTTTCTTTGCCATGGGATCCAGCTTCCTAGAGTCTTTATCGGGGGTGAAGCCAAGGGTATATTAGCCTTATCACAGGCTGCAGCCTGCACAACCCCAACATGGCTGCATTGTTTATAGAAGTACTCTGTACCTGAACCTGATAAGATGTACCTTTTGTCCATCCTTCTGTTGACAGGAGGTACAGAATTTGTAGTTTTTAAAATCTTTTGTGTTTGTTTCCCAAAAGACTTATGAAGGGGAATAGACAATCTCTTGGACTCTGGGATGTCCATCATCTCCACATAATCAGGTTCCTCTTGTTCCTCCATGGCTTCCTACACAGGAAGCTGGAGGGTTTCTGCCACTTTCCTGTAAAACATGTAGTGGGAAGGGGACTCAAAAAGCCTAGTAGGGGAAACACCAGAAGACCTGTCTGGGTGTCAATGTCAATGTGCTCATCCAAACCTTCCCCACCACCGTCAACATCATCATCATCATAATCTTCATCCCCCTCCAAATCTGGTTCATAAAAATCTTCAGAGGCATACCCTTGAACTGGAGGAACCGTCCAAACCGAGCACCTGCCAGAAGGCGCCAGATCAGATGGAACCAGGCGAAGCAATTCTACAATCCTTATCACTTTGGCAATCTCTTCGGTGGTCGGAAAATTGGTCTCTGGATCCGAACCAGCCGATTTTTCTTTTCTTTGTCTTTTTGTAGGAACCAATCCCTCAGGATTGGCTCTCCTATTGCCCGAAGAAGTATCGCTCTGGTCAGAGGGCACTCTCTCAGGTTCGGTCTGAACCGAACTGGGCTGGCCATCCAGGTCAGCGGACTTCATGGCCTCCTTATCTTTAAGCCTACCTAATCTTTTTTCCAGGGTAGACTTAGGGAAATTTTTACAGATTTGGCAGTCTGAATCGAGGTGGTCAAACCCAAGACAGGTGGTGTGGGGATCAGCCTTAGCAAAGACCTCCCCACACACACTGCAGTGTTGAAACCCAGTGGGCCTGGTTTTTCTTTTGGGTTTCTCAGACATAGCCATCCTAACCACAAACTTACCCTTTTTATGGCAAACAACCAGGCAAGACACCCTTATCGGTTTCTAACCGTGTCACGGGTATTGGAAAAAAACACAAGAAAATGCTTTTTTTTTTTTAAACCGATAAGGACCGGTAACCACACTCTAAGTTTAGAAACAAAGACAGAATATGTAATTCACTAAACTGCCGGTTCAGCCGAACCATTCAAAAATCAGTTTTACAATTTCTACAAGTTTACTATGTCCTGTTCACTACCTAGTACTTACTGTACCACAGACAGAGATCTGAATCGAAACTTGCAAAAAAAAAATTGGTAAAACCAAAGACTTTAGCTGACTTTCGAACTGTGAGCAAAGGAGAAATCTCCAGAGCGACCGTTCAGTTAGGCGGAGTAAAGAATGTGACGGTCGTGCTTCAAAGTGCAGCAGACAGAGGTTTGAACCAAGCTCAAGCTCAACATTCTATGCTTTGCATAAAAAATTAACCCTCTTCTCTCCGGGGCAGTTTGAATGCTGGGGCTAACTGCAAAAGTCAGAATACAGCAAGACTTCATGCGGTTTGAATGGGAGAATCCTGATTTAGGCAGGAGTACTGAGGAGGTAGCTCCATTGGTGGCTGGCAACTTTCATATGTGAGCTACAGGGAGCCACAAAGGTAAACCCCCAAAAGGGGTTACATAGAAAACATGGGGTACCAGCATGCAAAAGCTGATTGTGCAGCCACGAGTCTGGCAGGTAGCAAATGACATAAGAATATGCTTGAGACCAAAGGGACATAACAGTAAGCATCTATTAACTCAGCATCCATAGACTCTCAACATCACACATAATGAGTCAGATATTGTTGCAACTGAGGTCTGCCTCCATTACCAGACCCTGTACAGGTTTAGGGCCCTGAAGGGGATACATGAACAACAGCAGGTGGTATAGGAGTGGATTCAGGTGTTTGTAAATGTTGGTAGCAAAGTCACAAGAACTACTGTATATCAGCTATCAAACATGAATAGCAGGACCTCCATTGTAGAGGCAAATAAAGATGACTCTCCAGGCAACAGGTACTGCTTGCCAGGGGAAAGGCTGACAGTGTGCATGAACTGGAATCTATTGAGGAGCAAGAGGCTGACACAGTCACTCAACAGTCCATCAGTGGGGAGGACAATGGAGTCAACACTGTAGACAGTGAGTATACCACATGACTGACTCATTTATGTCTTGCATATCATCCAAAAAACTGTAATGACACTTTTCCCCATACTGATATGAAACACCCCACAACAGACAGCTACAAGAATAGGGTATGAGCCAGTCAGATACACAGCTAGGTACAAGAGGCATCACTGGACCTGTGACCAAATGTGACTATGTCATGTATGACACACACATACATAGAGGTGACAGATGTTGTACAGTTCATATAAACTAGGTGGACTGACACACATACTCTTTATACAGGTACAGATATTCTTGTGCAACAAGAAGACCCTTCCCAGAATCAGAACAACTTTGAGCTGTCCACAGAGAACCTGGAGAGCCAAGTTGTATGGTGCCGTGCACATAGACACCAGTGGAGGACAGCATATCACAGACAACAGCCTGCATCTTCTCAGACACCTCCCTGAGCACAGCCCACAAAAGTTAGAATATACAAACTAACAGTATCCAACAGCATCCCAACAACCCATTATCCCTTCACCAGTACCCCAATGAGCCCACTGAACATCACTGTGGAGGTGCACCCTCCGAGCACTATGCATGACATAGAAACATAGAAGTATGTATAATAATGTCGGCAGAAAAGACCATCAGTCCATCCACTCTGACCTGTTATACCCTATGCTACCCCAGTACCCATTGCCTACATTGGGTTTATGTCCTTGCTTCCTCCAATAACCTCTGTCTTACTGTTATCCTCTGAGTAACTATTAATCCCTTAACTCTGTACCAGCTGTGCTTGAAATAATTGAAGGTTTTTGCACCCACCATTTTAGCTAGTAGGCAGTTCCATGGCTCGAACACACTCTGCAAAGTAAAACTTTAAGTTCCTCCTGAATCTCTCGCTCCCCCATCTTTCCCCCCAACTCCACCCACACCCATGTAAGCTTCCACTCGCATACCTGTGATCTTGACTCACCAAATCTGCTGAATAGTTCTTCACTGTTACCTTATTCATTCCTTTCAGGAACTTGTAGTCTCTTTCATGTCTCCCCATTCCCTTTTGTGCTCCAGCAAGTACATGTTATTTAAATCTGTCCTGTTTTCCCTGAATCATATTGGTTGCTCTATGAAGCACCGTCTCCAGACTGTCTTTGTCTTTCCTTATGTGGGGATTCAAGAACTGTGAACAGTATTTGAGATGGGGCCTCACTAACGATCTATAGAGAGGTAGTGTGACCTCTTTCCTCCTGTAATCAACCTGCCATTAGCTTAGAGGTTGCACATTACACAGGACCTAATGATAGTGATCTCGGGTTTGGGGGGGGTATTCAGGACAGTGTCAGCACCCTATGATAGAAAGAGGCATGGCATATTGGGCATGTATCTTGAATAAAGGCTGCCAGAACTGAAGTAGCTGCAGAAAGCAAACAGAAGACAGCATGATCTGTGCAGCACATGTAGAGACCCTGGTGCAATGCAAAAGATCATACTTGCTATGTTTACTGAGCTTACTACTTGACTCAGAGATAAGTGCAAACTGATAGGTGGTCATAGGGGACTGTCACTGCCTATCAATTATGCTGGAATGAGGATTTAACAGCCCGATGCAGGCACTGAAGGCCAGCCAAGGCTCCCAGCTGGGACCATTCATGATCCCCCACCGAACAAGTGATGTGCCTGCTGAAACACTAGTACTAAAGACACCTAGCACAGTGTAAGGTACCCAAAAAGGGGTCGTCCTCATGGTGCCCAGGATATGACTGCAGTCTCACCTCTACGCAACTGGTAAGGCGAAACAATTGATTGCACAAGGCACAGCAGAAGCGTCCATAAGCCCCCTCCAACAGAGTTAGCACTCATCTTCCACTGAATTCCAGAACAGTATGTGTTGTGAGGTGTATCCATTAACAGGCTCACCATCTCTCAGTGCTTAGCTTTTTCTCTGCCTCTCATGGCATTTGTGATTCCAGTGTCTCTGGAAGGGCTGCCCATGGCAAAGTCATGGGCTCCATGCATGGGAGAAACTGCCATGTGCCTCAGGGATGTGTGCACATTGCTAATTGCAAATGTGACAGAGAATAACATGTGGAAGATCAAGATACCGACTCTCAAACAGGCTCTGTACCCAACCACCTTTACCTGATGGACACAATGACCCTCGGAGAGAATAGTACTGGGATGACCACTGGGTCTACTTGAAAATCCTCCCCCTCCCCAGGATTATGCCCAATACTTTTGTATGATTGTTCATTTATTTTTATAGGTTATAGTACTTCTTCACTGATGTAAGGCTCCTTATTTCATTTTGGGGGCACTTAGCTAGCTTGAGGCACTTATCTTCTGGCATGGGATAGCACACCAGAGCATAGAGAAGGAAACAGAGGTTATGGATGACCACAGCACTAATAATAACCCAGAATTCCAATTCTACAAGGATGGTCCCCACTCCAGCATCAACAGGTCTTCATTCAGCCAGAGAGAGCGTAGCTGCTGCAGACAGAGGGGACAGCACCAGAGATGTGAGAAACCCCAGGTGTCATGTCAGCAGCCAGAACAGTGAGGTGTGCTGTAACTGGGGGGAATGGGTAAACACCCTGCTAAGGACCATTTTGTTCCATGATGACAATGGCATTGATGACATAGAACAACGCTCAGTAATGTCATGAAAACCCCATGGTATTTATGCACTTTTCTCCTACTGTACGTCATGTTGTCACTGGTATTTTGCATGATAGTGTGGGTGCTTGTGCTGTATGCCTTTTTGTTGGTCAGGATGGGTGGTGAGGGCTGGGATGGCAATCATCCTAGCTTGTGTCTGTTATGAGATGTACTGGTGGTGCTGGTGTGCTGTATACTATATGTGTTGCTATGTGTCTCACTGTACTGTATTTGTGACTTGAAGGCAGTATCTTGAAGCACTTGCGCCATTCTGGCAAAGGCAAAGGGTTCCAAAATGGCCGCTAGGTTGAGCGTGCCGCTGCTTGCAGAGTTGTGATCTGCAGTGTGCTATTAATTCTTTTTTTAGTTTGTTTTGTCAGTATCTGCATTTTTGCATTTGTTTTTGCTTTTTGTTTTTGTTCGCTTTTCGTTCTGGGCAAAGGCTTTCTGCTATCCATGGAATTAGAAGAGGAGTGTGTTTTCGGTCCGGCGTCCGTCACCCTGAGCTGGTGTCCCACTGCCTGAGTCAGATTTGGAGGCGTAGAGTGGAGTGTGGAGTTTCTCACCCCACTGGTTGGGTCTTCTGGGCTGAGATCTTTTTGGATTCCATTGGGACGAGAAGAGAAGGCGCCCTAGGACTGGCGTTCTGCTGCTGAAGTTGGCATGAAAATGGGCACAGAATGGACTAAGGACTCATTGTTTTGTGAGACACTGCAGGATGCCGTTTTTCCCTTGAACTGAGGTATTTTGACTTAGTGCTGGATTTGGGCTGGGGAGCAAATTAGAATGTTTGTTTTCCTCTTGTGTGGAGTTAGGCTGTGATTATATCTGGAGGCTGGTCGCTTGTATGAAGAAGAATCTAAGGATAACTTGTGACTTGTGACTTTTGGAAAGGAGTGAGGGAATTTTCTAATTTCTAATTTCATCCTGGATCCCTGATGTGAAAGTGATTTTCTTTTCAAAACTGGTCTGAGGTGAGAACTCCCACTGGGCCCCACTTGATTCGTAGTCCGAAGGGGGTACTTGGGATCCCTTGGTCAAGGAGTTGGCTGGGGGTCTGTTCCCCCTAGACTTCCAGGTTGGGCCACTATTGTGGCCTGATTAAGGGCATTTTATCGGTCCACTTTATTTCGTGTGTGTTTGCCCAGTTGGGAGTGAGGAGCCTTATTTTAATCGTGGATGGACCTGCCTGATTTGCTGGATTTGGATTTTGGTCACCCCCTGCATTTAAGCAGAAACAATTTGCCTGTGTTTTGTTGACTCTGAACCTGTGGATAATCTTGACTCTGTGCCTGTCAACTTGAGGACATTTTATTTATTAGGACAATCAAGGTGGTGAGGGAACCTTGTGTTCCTTAATTTAATTTGAACTTTACCATTATCCCCGGGTCGTGAGAGGACTGGGGGTGAAGGGACACATTATTTGTTTTGTTTGAAGCTTAAATTGCTTTATGATTTGTTATAATATTTATACTTTGCAGTGAGAGTGCTAAAGTATTTTTTCTTCTCTTCTAGCTGTGAGAGCTCGGGGGGGTAAATAATTTTGTTTTACTTTTTGTTAAGTTGGGGTGGTGAGAGAACCTTTATATTTATATATTTTATTTATATTTGTTTTATTTTATTTTATTTTGGAGTCCTTTTGCCTAGTCCAGATTTGATTTTCTTTGGGGTGGGGTCATTTTATTTTGTTTATTTATGTTGGTTAAGTTGAGATTATTTGGTTAATTTTATGTTGTTATTTTGTTAAGTTTGATTATTTTTGGTGTGTTGATGGGTTTATTGTTTTTGTTTAACCCGTTCAGTAGTGACATGTGTTGGCCTTCAGTCCCCATGGTGGTGCGCTATTTATCCTCCTCTCTTCGCACCCTCTGCCCTTTTTATCCTCCTCCCCTCCAATATGATACATGCCAGCACTGTAGAGTGTTGGGAATTGTTTGTAGGAGAGTGAGGAGGGTGGGGGTGTGCGAACAGGAGAGGATGAACAAGGGAGGCCACCATATCGGGGTCGTTAGGTCCAGAAGGTGCCCTGGGGCGAAATGGAATCCAGATTGTGGTTTACCATGTCTGGTGCCCATACCCAAGGGTACTACTGAACTTGTTGTCTTTACTTATAATTGTTTTTGGGCTGTTGAAAATTTAAAACATAGTGGTGGTGTAATTCTGTGCTGTCTTTAATTGCTGCAAATTTTCGCCCCCCCTCCCCTTCCCCCAACTCTTAATTATATGCCTGATAAATCTGATTGACAGGAGCTAAAACACAGGGTATAGTAAGAGGTGTGAGTAGGAGGGGCCTATGGGGAAGAAGCCCACCCTCAACCACGACAAGTATTTACTCATTTATTTATTTATTGGTTTCTTTTCCAAAAAAAAAAATCTGAGGATCAGTTACAGGATTTTTAGTACTGTAAATTAATAAAAAGAGAACTAAGAGAGTTTCAGTAGCAGACAAGTTGTGGAATTGCAGTATAATGTGGGGAGTGGTGCAATGTAGTGGCTGTGGTGCAGCCATATTCAGGCAGACCTTCTGGACACTGAGGTGCTGCCCTATCTGCATGCATCTCTCTGGACTGCGGGATGAGGTAACCAGACTCAGAGCGGAAGTAAACTGGGTCAGGAGTACCATCACCCTATCCAGGGACCACCCAGTCCAATGCAGCTGCCTCAAAGGATGCCGAGAACGAGGAGCACTTGGATGACAGTGGGCTCAGGGAGGGTTAGAGCAGTCAGGCAGAGGCACATCCCAGATCCTATTCCTCTCAAGAACTCATATGCCACACTGGCAAATGAGGACAACCAAATAGAGGTACCCAGAGAAGTGGAAGGAAAGGATGTGGAGGTTAGCCAACGAGGTGACCTCAGTGGGGAAAGCAGTGGACCCCAGAGGAGGAGGAAGCGAATCCTGGTGGGGGACTCCATCGTAAGAGGGATCCAGCTAGGAACACAGGAGGGAGAGGACAGGGAGGTGAGGTGCCTACCAGGTGCCACGGCATGGAGGGATGGAAGGAAGATACTGGGGATCACTGGGAAGGCAAGGCGGAGGGTGAGCTGGATGTCATTATCCACCTCAGGTACTAATGACTTGGCAAATGGGGAGCCAAAGGAAGTTCAGGAAGAGTTTAGGAAACTGGGAGGGTCTCAAGCGTAGCTACTTCTGTCACTTTCTCAGAAGTACTACCTGTGAGAGGCAAGGGAGAGCATAGGAGTGCATGCACCAGGAACTTTACTCATGGTTGAAGAACTGGTGCTGTGAGGAAGGGTTTGGATTCATTGGTGACTGGGGACCCACCTGGAGGATGGAGGTTTGTTCAAGCCTGGACGGTACCATCCATCCTGGAGAGATCAAGTACTCAATGATAAGTTTAGTCGGCCCGCTGGGCGCAGCGGTGGGATTCAGCGACGCCGCGCACCCGGTTCGGAACGGACCTGGACTGGCGGAGGGTCGGCTGGGGGGAGAAGGATGGAGCGTCCTACGGACTGCTCTCCTTCTCCAGGGGGGAGGGTGGGTCAGTGATCGGAGCACTAGCGACCCTGGGTGGAGACCCGGAGCCACACAGCCACTGACACTTAAAGAGGACTTGGAGGCGGGCCAGACGTTATTACATCATTGCACGTTCCCGCCTCCCCGGAAAAACCAGAAAATGGATGGCTGTCGGCTGCCCTACATGAAGCGCGCCGTGGCTTCAATTAGCCTCTCCAGGCCGGCCCTCCGGTTCAAAAATTAGTGTCTGCGGGGTGTTTCCCCAGCTCCCCGTAGCCCCCGTCCAGGGGTAAGCCACGGGGTACCAGAGGGTTCGAGGCCGTTCTGGAGAAGGTGGAAGCTGCACGGGCTGATAGTCCCGGGCGGTCGGCGGCTAGGCGAAGGAGGAATAAAGCGTAAATTAAAAAAAAAAAAAAAAAAAATGATAAGTTTAAATGCTACATTGACAAGCATTTAAACTAGCAAAGGGGGGTGGCAGGCCAGCAAGGAGGGTACCTACTTGCTCACCCCCCACAGCTAGCAGTGGAACCAGTGAACCAGAGGAGTGGCTATCTCTGCAAAGCGGTGTGCAAAAGATGGAGATTAGTGTCCAAAAAGTGGATAAGCAGAAAATTTTAAATACTGCCCACTGTTCCTCAACCCCTGATTCCTGTCCCATTCCCCTTAATGCCTCTTTCAAGTATTTCCCCATTTTCCCAAAGTCTGCCCCCCTAAAATCCAGGATACGTGTTTTTGTGTGGTTTGGTTCTGCTCTTTCTGTGATTTCAAACCACAATGACTGGTGGTCACTGTTACCCAGGTGCTCCCCCACTGTTACCCCCATCACACTGTCCCTGTTTGTGAGCAGAAGGTCCAGTATTGCCTTCTGCCGAGTTGGTTCCATGACCAGTTGTTTGAGGAAGGCACCCTGAAGGGAGTCCAGGATAAATCTGCTCCTAGTTGATGCTGCTGCTGGGATGCTCCAGTCCACGTCTGGAATATTGAAGTCTCCAACCAGTACTACCTCACCCTTGTCTGCCATCCTTTGGATGGCTAGCATCAGCTCCCTATCTGTTTCTTCCTCCTGGGCTGGTGGTCTATAGACCACACCTGTGCGGATGGCTGGCCCCATTTTCCTTTCTAGCTTAACCCACAGTATCTCTCCCCCATTTTGTTCCTCCTAGATCTCTGTGGCCCTTATGTCATTTTTCACATACAGTGCCACTCCTCCTCCCTTCCTGCCTGCTCTGTCTCTTCTGAATATGTTGTAGCCAGGTATGGCCATCTCCCAGTCATGGTTATCATTACACCAGGTTTCAGTGATGGCCACAATGTCCAGGTCTGACTGTACCATGACAGCCTCCAGATCTTCCATCTTGTTGCTAAGGCTCCTGGCATTTGCACACATGGCTTTCCATGATTTGACCGCCCTAGTCTGCAGTGTCGGCAGATAAGGGCCTATGGCCCACCCAGTCTGCCCATTTGAGCTTGTAAGTTCAGTTTGTTTTCCTAGAAGTCTGTTGTACCTTACCCCTGACCTCCAGAATTCCTTTATGTCTATCCCATGCATTCTTAAATCCCGTGATTGTTTCAGCCCCCACCACTTCCTCTGGCAGGGTGTTCCACTTGTCCACCACCCGTTCTGTGAAGAAATTCTTTCTCATGTTTCCTCTGAATCATCCTCCTCCAACTTCATCCCATGCCCTCTAGTCCTGGAACATCTTTTTCGCTTAAAAATAGTGTTTTCTTCCACCCTGTTCCTCCCTGTAAGATACTTGTATGTCTCTATCATATCCCCTCTCTCCCTCCTCTCCTCCAGGGAGTACATGTTCAGTTCCTTCAACCTGTCTTCATAGGACTTGTGATGCAATCCATGCACCACCTTTGTTGTCCTCCTCTGAATCTTCTCTACCCTGTCTATGTCCTTACGTAGGTATGGTCTCCATAACTGTACACTGTACTCCAGGTGGGGCCTCACTAGTGTCTTGTATAGCGGAATTATGACCTCCCTTTT
Source organism: Neoceratodus forsteri (assembly GCA_016271365.2). Classification (NCBI taxonomy): domain Eukaryota; kingdom Metazoa; phylum Chordata; order Ceratodontiformes; family Ceratodontidae; genus Neoceratodus; species Neoceratodus forsteri. The sequence goes on along the minus strand of CM028131.1, from coordinate 875,159,386 downwards.
CCTGCTGGTAATGCCCCTGCCTATACATCCCAGCATCCTATTTGCTTTACCTGCTGCCTTGTCACACTGTTTCCCTACCTTGAGGTCATCAGAGATGATAACCCCAAGATCCTTTCCTGCTTGGTATGCTATATCCTCCCCAACTGATATATTGTGCCAGGGTTATTGTGCCCCATATGCATTATCTTGCACTTCTTTGCATTGAATTTCAACTGCCAAACCCTGACCATTCTTCAAGTTTCTGCAGGTCACTTCTCATTCTGTCTACACCCTCTGGTGTGTCTACTCTGTTACAGAGCTTTGTGTCATCAGCAAACAGTGAAATTCTGCCTTCTAGGTCCCGTGCCATGTCACTGATGAAGATGTTGAATAGGACCGGTCCCAGCACTGATCCCTGTGGTACCCCACTGGTCACTCTTCCCTCTGTGGAGTGACAGCCATTTACCACCACCCTCTGTGTCCTGCCACCCAGCCAGTTACCTACCCACCACACTACTGTCCTGCCCACACCCATATTCCCCAGTTTGTATAATAGTCTTCTATGTGGCACAGTGTCAAAGGCCTTGCTGAAGTCCAGATAGGCCATGTCCACTGCCCTCCCCTGATCCACCTCCCTAGTCACCCAGTCAAAAAATTCAATGAGGTTGGTCTGACATGACCTCCCCCTGGTGAAACCATGCTGCCTTGGGTCCTGTAGTCCATTGACAACCAGATGTTCCACCAATCTCTCCTTCAGTAGTGCTTCCATGATCTTCCCCACTACCGAGGTGAGGCTGACTGGTCTGTAGTTCCCTGCATCCTCTTTGTTCCCACTTTTGTATAAGGGGACTACATCTGCTGTCCTCCAGTCTTTGGGTACCTCCCCTGTTTCCAGTGATCGGCTAAACAGGATAGCCAGAGGTTCAGCCACCACCTCTCTTAGTTCTTTAAGGACCCTGGGTGCACCCCATCTGGCCCCATTGCTTTATCAACTCTTATTACTTCCAGTTCCTTCAGGACCCTTTCTCGTGTAAGGGACTTGTGTCCATTTCTGCACCATTCTCACCCCTTGTACTCCTTCAGACCCATTACCCTCCTCTTCCTCAGTAAAGACTGGGCAGAAATACCTGTTCAGTATGTCAGCTTTACTGTTGTCATCCTCCACGAGGCCCCCATCCTCCTCCTCTTCAGTCTCACTATCCCTCCTTTGTCTTTCTTTTTCACTATGTACCTGTAAAGGTTTTTCCCTCACCCACTGATTTTGCAATGTGTTCTTCTGTCTGAGCTTTGGCTTCCTTACTGACCTCCCTGCCTCCCTTTGTTTCTCCTGGTACTTCTCCCTATCCCTTCTGCCTGTGTCTTTTGTATTGCCTGAATGCAATCTTTGGCTTTCACTTTCTTTGCTACCTCTTTGGAAAACCAAAATTGTCTCCTCTTCCTTTTCCTCTGCTAACCTGCTTAATACATAATTCTGTTGTTCTTGTAATCCCATTTTACTGCCCACTGTTCCTCAACCCCTGATTCCTGTCCCATTCCCTTAATGCCTCTTTCAAGTATCTCCCTATTTTCCCAAAGTCTGCCCCCCTAAAATCCAGGATACGTGTTTTTGTGTGGTTTGGTTCTGCTCTTTCTGTGATTTCAAACCACAATGACTGGTGGTCACTGTTTCCCAGGTGCTCCCCCACTGTTACCCCCATCACACTGTCCTTGTTTGTGAGCAGAAGGTCCAGTATTGCCTTCTGCCAAGTTGGTTCCATGACCAGTTGCTTGAGGAAGGCACCCAGAAGGGAGTCCAGGATAAATCTGCTCCTAGTTGATGCTGGTGCTGTTGATGCAACAGTGTGAGTTCACAGTACCTCAGTTTTCTTGGAGTTCCTTCAGTTGACCTGATTTAGTGGATGTTATGAGGATCATCCATAGTGTGCATCCCACAAGTTGTAATTTGGATCCTGGACCGACTCCCCTAATTTTGGGTTGTAGTGATCTCATCGGTCCAGTTCTGGTGCAAATAATCTTGTGCACCCTGGAGTCAGGTAAGTTCCCTAGCTCCCTGAAAGAGGCAGTGGTGACAACTCTCTTGAAGAAAGTTTCCTTGGACCCAGACTGTTTCACAAACTACAGACCTATCTCTAACCTTCCCTTTATTGGGAAGGTGATTGAGAAGGTAGTGGCTGCCCAATTGGAGGACCATTTAACCATCCATAACATCTACGAATCCTTCCAATCCAGTTTTCGTAAAAGACATAGCACCGAGACTGCACTGGTTTGGGTGCTTAATGATCTTCTGAGGGCGCGAGATCAGAAGAGACGTTCCATTCTGGTTCTCCTTGATCTCTCACCGGCTTTTGACACTGTAGATCACTTGGTGCTGGTAGCACGCCTGAGGCAGATTTATGGAATCTCAGGAATCGTTCTACAATGGTTCGCGTCATTCCTCACTGGGAGACCACAAAGAGTTGTGTCAGGGTTTTTTTTCTCAGGCCCAACTCCTTTGTTGTGTGGGGTGCCTCAGGGTTCTGTGCTGTCTCCCATGTTATTCGCGGTATATATGCTGCCCCTCGGAGACATTATAAGATGGTATGGGCTGAGGTTTCACTGCTATGCAGATGATACCCAGCTATACCTGTCTTTTGCACCCGACCAGGATGGAGCTCTCTCGGTGTTTAATAACTGTCTGGAAGAAATCCAGGATTGGATGGATTCTAGTTGGTTGAAGTTGAACTCAGAGAAGACAGAGGTTTTGGTTGTGGACCCAGGTTGTCAGATAGAGAGGTTGCGTGTTGGCATGCCCTCTGGAATCTTCCTTGGCGGCGTTTCACTTATGACCTTAGAATGGGTGGGTAACCTAGGGGTTGTCTTAGACAACAGACTGACACTACAGTCTCAAGTGTCAGCTGTTGTCAAGACTTCCTTTTACCATCTTAGTAATATCACCAGGGTTAAGCACCTTGTTCTGTCTGACACTCTACAAACGTTGGTCCACGCCTTTGTGTCCTCACGCTTGGACTACTGCAACTCCCTGTACTTTGGACTTTCTGGAGTTGAAATCCATCGCCTACAGCTGGTGCAGAACGCAGCAGCCCAGGTTTTGACTGGGACAAGTAGGTCCTGTCATATTACCCCAGTGCTGCGCGAACTGCACTGGCTCCCTATACGGTGGCGGATCACCTTTAAAGTCAGTTTACTGACTTTCAAAGCCCTTCACGATCAAAGTCTGGCCTATATGAAAGAACTTCTGGTGCCTTACTGCCCCGGCCGATTCCTCCGCTCGGCTGATGAGGGTTTGCTGGAGATTCCAAGAGTGAGTCTTAAATCATCCGTCTGTAGAGCATTCTCTTATGCTGCACCCACTCTTTGGAATTCTCTATCACACCGGTTATGGGAGTACACCTCCGTGGAGGAGTTTAAAAGTCATTTGAAAACTTATTTTTGGTGAATGGCCTTTTTGGATGGCTAATTATATTGTAATTTGCTGATTGTGTTGTGGTTTTATCCTTATTTATCTTGATTTTAATGCTTGATGTTATTGTGTTATTGTGTTATGATCTTATTTATGTGTACTACTGGATCTTGAATATGATGTTATTGTTTTAATGTGTTCAGCGCCTTGGAAAAATGTGTCAACCTGGTTCCGTATGGACTTACTGTGCAGCTCCTGTCTCCCTGCCTCCACGGCGGTGGCGGCCCCCTGGTGGAGAAATGAATCCTCAAATGGGAGGCATGCCATGGATAAGGTGCAAAATCTTTGAGGGGTCAGTCCCATCATGCTGGCTAGCCATCTGTCTCATCCTTTTCGTGTCCCATGGGAGGGTGGACATGCAATGTTGACTAGATGTCCCTACGCATGCTCCCACATGTAGGACATTGACAAACTTCACTCCTCACACCTTGAATTTTGCTGTCCCTGGGTACCCAATCCCTGGCCACTGCTAGGTGTCCAGGGTATACTGGGTGCAGCAGCCCTTTCTCTCCCGAGGAGAGCAGTCCTACAGATGCTTGCTCCCTCTCCCCCTGGCCTACCCTCTGACATCCCAAGTTTGCCTCCAATCTTTCCAAACTTTTTTTAAAAAACTTTTCTTCCAAACAGGCACTAAGAGCTACCCATATTATTTGTAGTCTTGAATACTATAGAGAGAACTCTATGCTTAGGGAAATTTCTGAACTATTAACTATTCTTCAACAGCATCACGGTTACTCATGTCATATGACCTGAAGAGATGTGTGGTCTTTAGTTCCTAAGAACTGGAATCTAAATCAGCAGCAATTCATAAACTCTCGCACTCTTACAAAAATACTGGTGTCTCACATTGTTATAATTACAGTAACATTTTATTTAAATGTTGTGCTGGATGGAGATTTGGTGCAAGATTCTCAAAGTGGAGGATGCTAGCACATGTGCCAATTTTTTACTCTGTCAGTGTACTCACATTTTAAAAAAAAATAACTCAAGCTTCTTGTTTTAAAACATGCTCATGCTTTCTATTCTAATTGTCACAACTTGCAGCAGTTTTTGTTAAACACTGGCACTACTGTCATGCTTTTGACAAAAGTAGTGCCTTCTCTGCTGCAAATCATGCAATGTGTCCAACATTTGGATGCTTCTAGACCACTTTAACAGTGGTCTAAGCACTTTCTGATCTCCAGATATGATTAGCACAAACTGTGGCAATTGCATCATCACTTTCATCTAAAACAGATGCATGCCACAAACAAGGAAACTGCAATAAAAACTCAAGGGCCTTTAAAAACAAGGCACTCAAGTTTTTTGCATAACTGGCCAATCGTTGATACACTGGAAAAAAATCATTGCAAGTGTAACCCCTAGATGGCGCTATCCCAGGGGCTACTACCCCTGCCTGATTTGCCACTAACAGGTTGAGGGGCCTGGATCCAATGGCGGGTGCCTCCACCCAGAGGTCAGGGTTTGCAATAGTTAAACTAACTTGGTCACAGCCCTCTGGGACACTGCAACCCCCTTTCTTCCCACTAGTGGCCCACACAATATATCAGAATTACCTTCACAGTATACACTTACCCCAGGACTGGTTCCGGCACTGGGACCTCCTGTGAAATGAGATACAGTGCAACAATCACAGTACAGTACTTTAACATAGACAAATACCTCCAGGCAGTATAACTTTGCTGAAACAAGCAGCTCTGATTTATTTAGGGATATAACAAGGACAGGGAAATCAGGTTAATTAGCTTATCACTCTAATAATCTACCTATGGCTCTGTGCACAGGCCTATCTACTCGTTACTGTCCTGGGTACCCAAGCCCTAGTGGCTAGTCCAAACCGTGGCAGCTGGTAGGGGCCCTTTCACACAGAGAAAAGGAGAATTAAACAGTCAGCAGTACAGTAATTCCATTTGATTTAATGTGGCAATTCAACAGGGAGCGACCCTGAATTAGTACTCACGACCTCCAAATAAGATAGGGTCCTTCAATGTCAGCAGGGCTCACTTGAGGTACACAAACCTCTTCACACATCCATAAAAGAAAGCACTATACCAGGCAGGCTGCATCTGTATCCCGATCGCAATTACTGCACAATACCGGGAGAACACACAGCAGATTCAGTCCTGACAGACCGAGTGCAATTTTCAGCAATTCCTCCAGTCTTCTACAGGGTGAGCCTGGTTTCTACTCTTCAGAGATCCTTTGATTCTTTTCACAGGACGGATTCAGTCCTAACAAGCTGTTACACAAGCTGCAGACTGGAACTCTGGGCCTTACACACGTTTGACTAAAACTGCACACTGAAAAGCACAGGGCTCTTCCTTCTTCACTGCCAAAGCTCAACTCAAACTCCAACCGACAAAACCGGCACTTCCTTTAGTTCCTCCCAGTTCTTGACTGGATTGGCTGTCACTCACAATAGACTGCTGCTGTTGGTCCAAAAATGCACTGAAGTCTAAACTACATCTCCCAGAGTCACTGCCCATACAATCCTCTTGTGGCTGGCTCAGATTATGAGTCCAAGTTCTGATTTCGTCCAAGGCACCATTTTAGAGCTAGCTTACCCCACACTGATTGGTCCAGTTCAGCAGTTCAAAACTAGAATGGGGAACTAGCAGACACAGTTCTGACTGCAAAGAAAGCAGGTTAGACAAACTGTAATTTCATTATTACTCTAAATAATTTCTAGCAAACAGTTACATCTTTCAGATAGGTTCCCCTTTGCACTCCTACTGACTGCAAAAATGGAGTAAATTGGCAGCAGTTCGAGTGGTACTCAAACAGAGAAGCACACAGTCCCCCATACAAACTAATTATGTCTGCAAGCAGACAGCTCTTAAAGAGACAGTACCAGAGGTTCTAAAAACACTCACTGATAAATGGCTTAAACGCCAAACACCATTCAGGCTTGGAGCATTCAAGCAAGCTCCTGGAAGTCTTTTGGGAACCCCCATTTGCAGGGGGGTTACACAAGGTGTACAAGATTTGAAGGCCTCGGGCAAGCAGGACAAAGAAGATATAAAGCAACAATTTGCAAAACTCGTGGCAGTGTGTCTGGTGCTGCAGGAGAAGTAAAGTGGGCAACAGAAACATTTAATAAAATTAAAATGGAATCCGAAGTCTGAAATGCAATTCTGGAACTGTTTGTTCTATCTTAAACACAAACATTAGACAGCTGATTTATATCAGTGCAAAACATGAGCCCTTTGAGAATTAGGCATGAGAGAACTCTTTGGTTTATTGGGGTTGAATGAGAAGTATGCAAGGCCACCTTTGTCTTTACTACATTTGTTGTTGGAGAGTTTGCCTGATTTTGAAACTCCTGCCTCCTCTGGTTGAGTATTTGTGTTGCTAAGAAGGCCTGATTCAGCTCAATGGCCCTTGCTTAGCTCAGTGCCAGATCAGCAAATACTAACAGTGAAAAGAATGCTATAAATGTGACATTTTCAACAGTGGCCAGCCAAGAAAAAGGCATGGCAATATGCTAGAACAGAAAGAAGAATCTGCATGCAAATTACAGCTATCACGTTGTTTTCCAAACTTGGCTGCAAAAATGGAGCAAAGACAAAAACATTGGTAGCTTTAAAAATGGGTTTCTGGAAATCTGACCAACAGTAACTCTTTTGCTCCCAGCCTGACTTAAGATTGTGCTAGATGGTTCTCAATACACAGAATTTCTCAAATTATGATCTGTTGATAATTTAGATTTGGAGTTACCTTCAAACTCTAATATAGCAACTCCCACCACTTTACAGAACGGATCAACTGCTGACCACTTTGTAGAGTCACCAGGACTGTTTATACTCCTGTTACTCCAAGTCAATGACCATTGACATTTTTGAGCAGATAAAGTGTTATATATTCCGTTCCATAAAAAGTAAAACAATTATTTTTTAGATATATTTGTCATGTGCAATCTATGACAAGATATATACATATATTTCATTTCATTTTGCTTTTATTCATTATACTGGAAAGGCATGTGAGCATTGCTGCCCATTTACGCAAGCATCCAGTTACATACAACAATCATGAGACATGACATAAGCTTAAACATTTAACTAGCAGCGAAGGTTAATAAAATGGTGCATAAATTTAAGATAATATAGACTAAAGGGCAAGCCATGAACTAGCCTTGGTGAATTAACAAATACAAGGTGATTAAACATTCAGTGAGGGTTTAACAATAATATAATATAACAGTGGGAAACAAAAAAAATTAAATGCAATCTAAAAAGTAGCCTAGGTGGATTAACAATACTACAAGTGCTAGAAAGAAAGGATGAGTGCCTGAGGTGGAAACCAGAGAATGAGCAGAAAAAAGTGCAGAATGTGAGTCATATTAGGGCTGTGAGTAGGTGCGGGTGGAAGAGAAATGTCTTCCTATATTGTGTTTGAAGGCATTTGTGGAGGGGAAAAGTTTTAGTTCTGGAGGGAGGGAGTTGAAGAATTTGGATCCCATAAAAGAGAATGTTTTCTTGCCTTAAGTGGTCTGGCAGAAAGTATCAGTGAAAGAGAGAGTGGAGGACAGTCGAGTGGTCCTGGTGGTGGCGGCTGTCTGGAAGAGAGAAGTGAGGCAATCAGGGAGCCGTTCATGGGAGAGTTTGAAGAAGAAGAAGGTGGACATCTTACGGTTGAGGCAGGCCTCAAGGGAGGGCTGACTGATGAGCTTATAAAGGTCACAGTGGTGTGTGAGTTTAGGGAGACCAGAGGCAAAGTGGATAGCATTGTGGTAGGAGCTTTGAAGTCTGGAGACATTTTTGATGGAGAGGCAGGTGAGGGAGACAAATGAACCATAGTCAAAGACAGGAAGGAGGAAACTCGAGACTAAGAGGGATTTGGATTCCCTGTTAAGGAAATGCTTGGTTCTGTGGAAGATATTGAGTCATTGGTCGACTTTTTTGATTGTGAGGCTAGTGTGAGCATTGAAATTGAGGTGGCTATCCAGGATTCAACCAAGGTATTTGAATTCACTGACTCTTTCAATGGTGTTATCAAGGTTGTCATAGAGGGAGAGGTCAAAGCCAATGGGTTTTCGGGGGCTGGAGGAAACCATGAACTTAATTTTCTTGGAGTTGAGTATAAGACCTTTGGACATGAACCAGGTATGAAGTTTGCTGAAATCAAATTGGAGTTTGTTAGTAAGAGCGTTGGGGGGTTTTGTCCTGACAGAAAAGGGCTGCATCATCAGCATAGAGAATAAGTTCTGAGGTGGTGCAAATGTCAGTCAGAGAGTTAATGACTAGAGAGAATAAAAGAGGGCCCAGTATGGACCTTTGAGGGATGCCATATTTGATGGGGTAGGATTCAGAGAGGACACTGCCAATAATGGTACAATGGGAGCTGCCTGTTAGGTAATCGTTGAACCAGAGGCAGATGTCAGGTGAGAAATGTAGGCCAGCCAGGGTACAGAGAAGGACTTCATGATCATTGAGGTAGAAGGCTTTGGTGAGGTCTATGAATTCAACGCTGGTGTAGAGGCCTTCATTGTTAGCTTTGTCCATGGAATTGGTGAACTTGATGAGGGCAGTTTCGGTATTGTATCAAGCACGGAACAGAACCCATGCTGTGTCTCTGTGAGCAGGTTGTGTTTGGAGGGGAATTCTGAGGTTTGCCTGTGGACCACTTTCTCTAAAAGTTTGGAGATAGGGGCAAGGAGGGAGATGGGATGGTAGTTGGATACTAGATCCTTGGAACCAGATTTCTGAAGAGGTTTAATAATGTCACACTTTCAAACTTTCAGGAAGGACCCCATGCAGAGGGAGTGGTTGAAGATGTTAATAAGAGGGATGGCCAGTGAGTCACAGACAAAACGGAGAACTCTGAAGTCAATGTTGTTGGTGCTCTTGAATGGTCTTGGGTCATTTATTTTCATTAACTTAACCACTTCACCAGGGTTTAGGTACCTGAAATGGAACTTAGGGTGGGAGACTGGGAGGGGTGCAGGGTTAAACTAGGTAGGAGAGGAGCTGAGCTTGCACTGGTAGAGGTCACCAAAGTATTTATTGAAAAGATAGGCTATTTCACTTGACTCAGTGGTGGTTGTCTCCCCGGAGGTAAGATAAATATGATCTTCAGAAATTCCCCTACCAATAAGGTTGTTAAGAATGTTCCAGGTCCTCCTAGGGTTCCCCTGAGCAGCACGTTGTTTTTCCAGGATGAAGGAGGATTCAGAAGATCTTGTGGAAGATTTGCACCTGTTTCTGAGGGTTTTGAAGTCTTGGAGGAGTTGTGGGGTTTTGTGTTTTCTGTATAACTTCCAAGCTTGGTCCCTATTCCTCATTAGTTTGTGAAGTTCGGGGGTGACCCACTCTTGGCTAGAACCCTTAACTCAGACTTTTTTAAATGGGATGAAATGGTCACAGAGAGCAAGGAACTTATTGCTAAAGGCTTCAAGCACTTTGCAAATGTCAGAAATGTTTTCAGTGAAGGACCAGTCTTGGACTAGGGCGGCTTTTGAAAACTCGGAATCATCCAGCTTCTTCAATTGCCTGGTTTGGATGAATTTGTGTGGGCATGGGGGTGTTTTTGTGGACTATCAGCAGAGGACAGCACAGTGGTCACTGAGTGAGTCAGGAAGAACTCTGGAGGTGGTGACATGGGAGGGGTGTGAGACCAGGACCCAATCAATGCGGGGACTGAGATCCAGTTTTGTAGTTGGTTCTGGTAGGTTCAGTGATGAGCTGGTGTAGGCCAAGACCAAGTATGGATTCCTTGGTGGAATCACAGTGACGAGACAGCCAGGGTTGGGGTGAATGGAGTCTGAGATAAGGAGTAGTAGTAAGAGGAGACTTAAGTGCCTGTGGTTCGCAAGCGAAGACAGCTTGGTGGAGTATAGCTTGGTGTAGTGGTGGGTGAAAAGGATATGACTGTGGTAGAAAGGAGAGAACACATGGAACAGGCAAAGGCTGATGAAGGGGCTCACATAGGGGAGAGGCATCACCAGTAGAAAACAAGAAGTTATTATCCCTCTGTACAGACAGCTGGGGAGACCACATCTGCAGTACTGTGTGCAGTTCTGGAGACCCAATCTCCGCAAAGACATAGACAGGATGGAAGCTGTCCAGAGGAGGGCAACTAAAATGGTGCAGGGTCTGCACCGGAAGACATATGAAGAGAGACTTAAGGAGCTTAATATGTATAGCCTCGAGGAAAGGAGGGAGAGGGGGGACATGATAGAAACTTTCAAGTACCTCAAGGGAATCAACAAAGTCCAAGAGGGTAGCATCTTTCAAAAAAAGAGGTGTGCAAGCACAAGGCGGCACAATTTGAAGATAGAAGGGGGGTGGCTCAGAGGTAATTTAAGGAAGTATTTTTTCACAGAGAGGGTTGTGGATGGATGGAACAGCCTTCCAGAGGAGGTTGTGGAGTCAAAAAACAGTGGTGGAATTCAAGCATGCATGGGACAGTCATAAGGCAATTCTAGGGGTTGGGGGTAGGAAGAAGTAGGCTGCTGGTTAACTAGTATCTGCAACTTATCCATCAGGTAGGAAAATGAGCAGACTGGGTGGGCCAAGCAGTCCTTATCTGCCATCAAATTCTATGTTTCTATGAGGAGGGGCACGGAAGGATTTGGAAGCACAAGTGGGGGATGGGGAGGGGAGGCAAAGAGGTGTGGAACAAGCAGAGAGTGAGAGAAATGAGGGAGGGTGTGAGAAGGATTTAGGGGCAAAACTGCTAGGGAGGGGGATCAAATGGAGGGGGAGTGGCAGGGTGAGGGGAGTTGAGCAGAGAGAGGCAGAGGGGAAGAACAAGAAATAAGAGGAAGTAGGGGAGGTGGAACCGATTACGGCACTCCATGCTGGTGGCAAGAAAGAGGGAAGGTGACAGGACAGTAATCAGTGAGGGAACAGGGAAGTAGGGTACAAAGTTGAGCGTGGTAGAAAAATCTATGCCTAGGGGTAGAGCAGCGGTAAGGCACTGGTAGTGGGAGACTGTAGGAAAGAGCATGTGTTTAAGATAAGGCAGTCAGCAGTGTTTGCAAAATTTGAGTACTAGAGAGGACCACCCCTTTTAGAAGTTGTAGGAATGGAGACCCCCTTTAGGAAGTTGTTGTAATTGACTAGTATGAGGCCTCAGGGGTGAGGATCACTGGGAAGTGTATTTAATAAAAGAGGGAGGGGGGTGGGGCAGTGGGAAAAACTGTCCAGAGAGTGATAGAGCAAGGCAGTGGCCAAGCTTTGATTTTAAAAAAGGTGCCTTGAGCGCTTGCATTCTGAATGGGGATCTGCAGCGTCCAATCAGGAAGCAGCCACAGTCCCCAGGAGCCAGTCCAATTATGGGTCTCGAAGCCTGGCAGCTCCAAGCTAGGAGTTGACCGATCATACCTGCTTTCTTTGGTTGGTGGGTGGCGGGCTGAATGCAGAGGTCCAGCCACTGGCAGGGATCAGCACCTGGGCCACTCAGCTGAAGTGGAGAGCACGATTTGGGCTTGTAGCTAAAAAAGAGCAGAAAAAAGGTGGGCCGTTAGTAAAAAAAATACAAAGACAATGCTCAGGTAAATTAGTGGGAAGCCCCTGGGCAGTTTAATGCTCAAGGCAAAAGTAAGCACAGATAGTGGGTAAGAAGGGAGATAAATTGTTCCTGCAGAGAGATCTGGTCAAAGGTGCCAGGTGGGAATTTAGCAAAACAAAAGTCTCATTCAGGAGGTTGATGGGGAAAGAGACAGGGGTCCAGGAGCAGGGGTAGAGAAGATGGCCCAAAATGCCAGGCAATATTTACAGAATATGATGGTTTGGGGGTGTCAGAAGAGGGAATCTGGGGTCCAGTAACTGGTAGAGAAACAGTGTGGGGAACAGAGAAAAAGAAATGCAAAAGAGAAAAAGCAAGTGAAAGATGGGAACAAATAAGGCAGTCTGAGGAGAAATTACAGTAACTGTAATGGGAAGAGTATGGCAGAAAGACAGCAGGCAGTAGGCAGTTGTTCAAGCTATCCTACAATATTGGGCAATTAGTTCAGCTGCGAAAATTCAGTAGTACAAGCAGTAAGATGTATAGAAGTCAGGCAGTCAGTTATGGTTTGTTACGACTCTGCTATTCTCTGGAATGCAATTCCTACATATACAATGCACTATATATTACATGATTGGGGACTTTTTCCTAATAGGAGCAATTATCATATATTTCCTGTATACCTCACTGAATGAAGCTGTATACCTCTGAATGTAAGCTGTACACCTCCCAATTAAAGCAATACACCTCACAATCAAAGCTGTATACCTGAGAATGGAAAGTTGTGTACCTCTGAATGGAAAGCTGTATACCTATAAAAGGAAAGCTGCAAACAGTACTGTGGGAAAATGATGTATGCCATAGAGAAAATACAAATAAACAGTACTCATGTCAGTACATGTAACACATCCAATAAACCAATAAGCAACTAATCATCCACCGTATCAATATACCAATTAACCCCTTATATAATGATCCAGCCACACAATACAAGCCAGATATTAGAAAAACTAAAACATGGCATTACAAAACACCAACACAAAAGAGACCTAACTACATAGAACAGCACCAAAATAAAAATACAGCCAAAAACCAAACTTTGACGTCAAACTGGTAAAAGCCTATTTGACAAAAGTAATTGAATCCAGAGACCTACTCATCATACCACAACCCAAACTGAAGAAGCATCAGTATACTTTATTTCACACACTGTAAATGGGATAGATCCGAATATGGACCTGAACTACTGAGAGGAAGTATTGGAAGCCTGGACAGACACTTTGAAACTGAAAACTATCCACATTCATATTATGACACAAAACCACTATCTTCAAACAAATCATCAAACCATGATAGCAAAATTGAAATATCTGACAAAGGAAGGTAAAGTCAACCACCCCAACCAGGCTGAACCACTCACAGACACAGGAATAAACCGCATGTATTAAAAACTTCAGCCGGCTCTCATGAGAAACAACGCTATGATGTAGAACAAAGCAGTAACACTGCAGATCCCTTAGGTAAAACGTTTCTTTTGTTTTTTAACATTACTCTTTGCCAGACCTAACTTTCCAGCCCAGCAGGCTTTCTGCTAGGCCCTAACCAACAATTCACAATTAATCATTAAATGTACCATCTAACCACATCTAGCCAGTGAAGACCACTGAGCTAATTATTCTAGCTAAAAAGCAGACACTATTTATCAATTAATTTATCAATTAACAGCCAGCTAATTTCTTTGTTCTTACCTTGTTAGTTTCCTAAGCAGGGACCCCTGTGTGCTAGCCTTTCAGATGCACAAGAGAACTGGAGAAGCAGAGACTCCTGGGACCAGGTATACTGCGAAATTTGATACCAGAGTCACATGTGCCTCTATAGCCTATCAGTTGGGCTTAGAAACATAGAAACATAGAAACATAGAATTTGACGGCAGATAAGGACCACTTGGCCCACCCAGTCTGCCTATTTCCCTACCTGATGGATAAGCTGCAGATCCTAGTTAACCAGCAGTCTACTTCTTCCTACCCCAACCCCCTAGAATTGCCTTATGACTGTCCCATGCATGCTTGAATTCCACCACTGTTTGTGACTCCACAACCTCCTCTGGAAGGACGTTCCATACATCCACCAACCTCTCTGTGAAAAAATACTTCCTTAAATTACCTCTGAGCCGCACCCCTTCTATCTTCAAATTGTGCCCCCTTGTTCTTGCACACCTCTTTTTTTGAAAGATGCTATCCTCTTGGACTTTGTTGATTCCCTTGAGGTACTTGAAAGTTTCTATCATGTCCCCCCTCTCCCTCCTTTCCTTGAGGCTATACATATTAAGCTCCTTAAGTCTCTCTTCATATGTCTTCCGGTGAGGACCCTGCACCATTTTAGTTGCCCTCCTCTGGACAGCTTCCATCCTGTCTATGTCTTTGCGGAGATTGGGTCTCCAGAACTGCACGCAGTACTCCAGATGTGGTCTCACTAGCTGTCTGTACAGAGGGATAATAACTTCCTGTTTTCTACTGGTGATGCCTCTCCCTATGCATCCCAGTATCTCCCCAGCCCTCCTTGCTGCCCTCTCACATTGCTTGCCCACCTTTAGGTCATCTGATATGACTACCCCCAGGTCCCTTTCCATTTTTGTTGTTGCTAGTATCTCACCCCCATTGTGTACTCTTCCCCTGGGTTTTTGTTTCCCAGGTGCATTACCTTGCAATTCTTAGCACTGAATCTAAGCTGCCATACATTTGACCATTCCTCTAACCTTGCCAAGTCCCTTCTCATCCTTTCCACTCCACTTTGTGCATCAACTCTGTTGCAGATCTTTGTGTCATCTGCAAAGAGACATACTTTTCCTTCCAGTCCCTCTGCAATGTCACTTATAAAGACATTGAAGAGGATTGGTCCTAATACTGAACCCTGCGGTACCCCACTACTAACCCCCCTTTTTTCAGAGTGGACTCTATTTACTATTACTCTCTGTGTCCTATTCTCCAGCCAATTCTTTACCCAGGCCGTCATCTTTGTAATGTCTGGAGTGCCATGGATATACGACCAACACAATAAACCTACTCTACACTACTGGTATCATCGAACACCATATAACCTCACAGCCTTACTGAACATGCTAGTCTTCAACATTGAATTGCATTTTGCAATATGAACTGCTAAACAATATACTCTTTAATGGAGTGATTTCAAATTACACACATATACAGATGGCAACAAATGTACTAAATACACTGAAAGACAAACCAAAACAAGGACTGGAGAAAACTCCAAAGATATCAGATTCATCAAGCCAAAAATGTATCAGAACACAAAACCCAGAAAGAGACCTTACAGCAGCATGTGAAAAGTCTATATCCCATAAACCAGACCAAATGATGACCACCAATGCACCGTTCTAGCTCATATCAAATCTCCACCACAAACTATAGTCACTTTGGTAGAGAAACAGCAAAACCAAGGGCAAGGAAACCATAATGAAACTACCAAAGAACTTGACAGAACTAACAAAAAAACAAATAGATAAATAAATAAATAAACAACACAGCACTTGCAAAAAAAACACTCAGAAGCTTGTGAATTTCACCTCTCCCGCATTGAAACTGAAACAATATCAGGACACAAAAATGACAGTCAATCATTGGCTACTACCCCATCTCTCATGACATACAATAACTCTTATCTACGATACTCTCAATGGATAAATCCACACTCAAAGATGAATTCCACAATCACAAAACCTCCTCAATACATCTACAAACCAAGACTACACGTGGGATGACCTTTGAGATGACACAGTAACATGATCATTTGAAAATATAGACAAAATAACTTACCAGTACCAGCAGAACTAGCAAGAACAGAAAGGCCAGCAGTACCAGAAAACCCAACAAGAACCTTGCACTTTTTATCTCATACCAGCAAGAACAACAGCTGAAAATGGCACCCAAACCCACAAACATGCCAAAGGAAGGACCATATGTGAAAAAGTCCACTATTCGAGTCCAACAGCACCAGTAGCCAAAAAAGCCAGCCAAATTCAGGTAACGGAAACAGCAGGAGCGTCAGCTGCCAACATTACTCCCAATGCCATATCCAAACATCTCCTCTCAAGCAACAGTGCAGCATTTCAGATACCCCTTTATACCATAGGTACCAATCTCAAGTGCCCTGCTCCAGCAAAACTAACAGTAAGGCACCACTAGCAGCAGCATCACCACCTCAGCCATCAACTTCAAGCATGCCTTACTATTGGTGCACCACCAATGCAAGTAACCACTTAGAAAGTCACTTACAATTCAGGGGCTTCCAGCAGCATAACAGCCAAACAGGCTTCAGCACATGGATCCAGAGTGCCATCACTAATGCCACACTGATGTCACAGTGCTCTGACAGACTGCTGACACTATTTTACTGCCTAACCAGAATGAAATTAATCTCACAATGGTGGCAAGCTCATCAATTTATGGAGTCCAACAGGACACTACAGTACACCACAGACACCATCAAATGACCCTAGCCCCATCAGCACAGCAGAACTCCTTCCACATTATAAGTTTAAATCACAAGCAGATTTAAATCTTACTACTTAACACTGTTTGCCACATCTATGGACCAGAAGCTATAAACAAATAAACTACTGAACAGCCCATACTACTCTATTCTAATAGAAAGCTAATAGATCAGACCTCAAATAAAGAAATATGGACTATGTGTAAATATATCTGTGTTATATTACATTATAAAATAGCTAGAAAAAATCTAGAAATGCCATTAGCTGAGAGACATCATCTCACCATGCATTAAATCTGTATAAACATATGGTCAGGTGCCAAATTTCATTTTCCTCCCCAAAAAAATCTTCTTAGAGCTGTTTTATATGCATAATAAGCTACTCCAGAGTGTGTATTATAGGATTTTAATGTGTTTCCCAGAGGCGTGAGACACTCGACCTTTGGCCTTGTGTCATAGTGCACCCCTGGGGCATGCATTAAATCCTATAATGCACACCATGTCATGGCTTACTACTTACATAATATAGTTAGTGGCTATAATAACTACACTATACTTATAGTGCTATAACTGTTTAAAAGCTGCTAAATAAAATACAATATTCAGCCTGACAGTGTCCCCCAGTCCATGCTTGCTCTCAACCATCCTCATGTATTATATAAAATAGTAACAAATAAGTGCAACATGCTTGAAAACAGACCTACTGAGACCCTGCCAAGCTCATAAAGCCATCTGCCCTTTGGGCTCATGGCATTATAATCTCAACAGCCTCTCGAGTATATTTCTTTCAAATATTCACCTATCATTTATGCCCCCCTATGTGCAATGAGGACTAGCTCCATGTGAAGTTCAAAAACTCCTCAATTTGCAGAGTTCAGAGCATAGTGCAACAAACCGCATAACTAAAATTTGTGCCGTTGTGTGGATTTTATTACATGAATTGCCACACTACACATGCACTATGCAGTAGTGTCACATTTTACCACAACATTTGTTGCAAAGGGCAAATTGTGATACTTCAGATAGTATAGTTCACCGCAACTGCGGAAAATGACATAGCAGTCAAATTAATTGCAATTCATGGGTGAATTAAAAATTCACAACATACCTAATGTGGACCTGTGGCATAAATGATTTATCTACACAAAAGCAGTTTGCCTCAGGTAACCTCATGAGTGACGTAAGCCATGAGAGAGGTATCCACGGTTAAATTGCTGAGTGCAGATAACTGATGTATGCCACAAGTCTCCCACTCACAATCCATTTATGCAATAGACTAGGACTTTGTGAGATAGGGAGTAGAGCAGGATACAGTGTGGAGAAGCCGTGTAGGGACGGGGGGAAGAAAGAAAACCTATAATATGTTGTTGGAGATAAAAGTATAACAAAAAATAACTATTTTGCTGTGTGTTGTTCAGTCCTGATAATAGCATATTGAGGGGATGCTGCACTGAGAAGGAGCTAGCATAGTGTGAGTTTCTGCAGGTAGTGAGGTTTTAACGGTTTGCACATACTACTAGGTGTGGGCTACCTGATGGGTAGTTAGGTCAGGTAAGTGCAGGCATTGCCTAGCTTTAGCTGGACCATACTCAACTTGACAGTGTAATTTTTGGGTCAGGCAGTTTGACATGGGTAATGGGTAGGAATTTATTATTCAGTGATTGTATAGTACATACTATACCCAGCCAGGGAGGCATACTGTACCGTGATGCCACAGAGCAAGCAATGTCTACTAAAGGCTGTATTTTAGAAACAGTGGCAGGCATGCTCAGAGCAGCTGTGCATATCATTCCTGACTCAAGACAGCCCCTTGTGAGTAATTTTCTTTTTTTAAGGTAGTCAAAAACAGTCTTTCACATTTTGATATGGTCAGGGTAGGGTAATAGGGTTCTAGAAAGATCAGGGTAGTAACTACCCTACCCAACTACCTGTTTTTCACTAGGGTATTTTTAGGGTAATTTAGTGTAGTTTGAAGGTACCTGCAGGTAACATTTAGGGTAGTGTATTTCATTATCCCCCATGCCTGCATGATACTGTGCTTTACTGAACCCGGGGAAAGGGAAATTGGTAGTGTGTAAGTGATGCCAGTAGAAGAGGGGGATGATTGACAAAAAGGTGGTGTGATAAATCTAAGGTTCCACAATTTGTCACAAACAAGTGGAAATAAATGAATTTATCGCACTCTTTATTTGTCCAGGCTCTCTCTCTCTCTCTCTCTCTCTCTCTCTCTCTCTCTCTCTCTCTCTCTCTATATATATATATACATTAGAGAGAGAGAGAGATGGAAAAAAAAAGTTTGCAAATAAATGCATTTACTATATTTTCATGTCTGCCAGGCTTGAAGTGGAAATAAATCATTTACAGTATTTCAATGTTAGGTGGATCAACAGCATTTATTTCTGTTTTAGGCTGATCACAATGGGACTCTAAAATGGGAGAACAGCTTGCACAATGTCTGACAACAATTCACAATAGCCTTCACTGCAATTAAAACAGAGCAGTGAAATCAAGCAGTCACTGTTGAATCTTCATTAAAAGAATTAATTTTGACAGAGAAGCATGGTCCTTGTAGAAATGACCTATGCCATGGGCTGACGAAAAATATCACATTCATTTTATCTGCAGTATTTGACCTCTACAGACCTCAATTGTGGCTCTGTCACTCGTGAGATCATAGCAGTCAAAACCTGCAGATACAAAAAAATGTGATATTTGTAGTCAGCCTAGGCATTTCTGATATTTATGCAATGACTGTGAGAATAGAATTGTGCAAATAAATGCATTTATTTTCATGTATGACAGGCCTAAAGTGGAACTAGATCATCATTTATTTCCACTTTAGGTTAGCACATAGGAGTTCTTAACCAATGGAAGAACAGCTTGCACAATGTCTGATGCTATCATAATATTGTCTATTGCAATTAAAAACAGAACAGAAAAATCAAACAGAAACAGTTATCTTCATTAAAATAATTAATCTTGCTAGAAAGGCACTGCCATTGTATAAATGGGCTGTTTAAAAATATCACATTTATTGTAATTTACAGGTATAAAACTCTTTGACGTCACAAGTGGCAGAACCACTAGAACTTTGAACTGCTTACCTGATGATTATCAAATTTTCAGGCTACAGAGATCCCGGACCCCAGAATGCATAGGCCAAATGACAGGTGGCCCCCATTATTTACGTACAAAAATAGGGGTTTAACTTGGAATGGCATTTGCAACCCTAATAACTGGGACAGTACAGTGCCATTAAGTATATATTAATTGCAAATAAATATGTTTATGTATTTATTTGCATTGAAACACAAAGCATACAAAGTAAAGAAATGAAAAAGTAAGGCTGGAAGTCAGGAATCTGTGCAATCAATGGTGCTGTGTTCCTTGGGGTTTCGACAGTCAGGCATGCAAAATAAGGAAATGAAAAATTTGGGTTGGATGTCTGAAACTTTGGCAAATCAGTGGTTGCTGTTTTCTGGTGTTTCAACTGTCATGCAACACAGCATTGGCGGTATCCTTATATTGGCACTCTGTGCAAGTATTGCTGTGCAACTTACCTTGTGTTACAAAACAGTTCTATTAGTGTAAGCCCAACCCGTTTTGCATGACCAGTTGCCTTGTTTACATGCACACTGGAATCAGGTTCAGACTTCAATTTCAGTGGAATCAGAGCTGCATTCCTCAATTGGTAGCTCATGTGAACTCATTTTGAGTTAGGTTCCTGTTTCAGTCTGAACTGGATTTAACTGCAGTGGTTCAAGTGCATTTATTATTTTGTACCCGGTTACCATGTGCATGTAAACCTGATTGTGAATTGATTCTGCTATACCTACTGTTGAAACTGCAGTAAAAGGAATGCAATCAGATTCAAAATCCTCAATTGCTGTGTGTTTACATGCAAAGGGAATCAGTCATCTTGTAATCAATCCAGTTAATTCTCATCAAACCAACACTGAAACTTTGAAGAACACCACGCCACCAGATTGCCAAGGTTCCAGATTTCCAACCCTAATTTTTCAAATCCCTACTTTGTACACTTTTTCGTTTCAACCCTAATACAGTATATGCTTTAGCACAGATTTTTGCAGTTAATTTGATTATGTTTTGAGAAAGATAATGAGAAACATCTTCATAGAGATGTTCACTGAGCCACACCTGAAGCTTACGTTTAAAGAGCCGCTGATGGCTCAAAGAAAACTTTGAAAAACATAATATTTAAATACAATTCAGCTTGCATTCCATATGTATTCAATAGACGTCTCCTCCCCATTACTTACTGCTGAGACATTTGCTTGTAAACATGCTCTATATCCCTTACAGTTCATCCACCTCTTTAGCTTATCCCCTACTTCTTGCCATAGTGTTCTGTTGTAACATCACAATCTGTTGCCATGGGAGTAATTGTGATGTCACAAGCAGAGCATTAAGACCTCAGGTAGGGAGAACGCAATAGGAATAGATGAACTCTTCAGGATCAAAGACCTCATTTTTATGCAAATGGCCTCAGTAATAAATAATCAAGATGAGAAATACAGAACTAATGTGAAATACAAGCTGAAGTGTGTCTAAATAATATGTTTTGTTAAAGTTGTCCTAATGGTGCCAGCAGCTCTGTAAGCAGCTTGATTACAATGCTTCCTGTACCAGACCTGTAGTGTGCTTTGCACAGTCTTTTGGCATGGTAAGCACTATGATGTCACAACAAAGGCACTAGGAGGCCATTTAGGGAGAGTCAAATGCTTTTTGTATACACTTCTTACACAGGCTAACATGATGTTCCACAAGTTCTACTAACGAAAGTGTAAAAATATATTTTCTAGTGAATTATAATATCTGAAACACTGAACTGAGTTTTCAAATGTACATAGGGGACTAGTGGCATGATTTTGTAACAAGGTACTCTAACTCTTTGGTGCAAGTGGCACAGCTTGCCCCATTTTAAGTGAAACTTGCGTCGAAGTCTCTTTTTCCATGTAAGCTGCCATGAAGTAGAAAAATCTTGCAAAAGCAATAACACATTTGAAAATACATTCAAACATCTGATGCTTTTCAGATGATGTGCGTGTAGCTCAGAATTGGAATTTGTGCTCATGTACAAAATCATTTTTGAAAATGCTGACTACTGTGTTTGTGAAGTACACACTGAACTGCAGCGTAGTTCTTTCAATAAAGAGACTGAATCATTTTCAGATTAAATCAATGAGTTATACAAGGCCAACTGCTGTACTTGTTTCTCTTTTAGATAATTCCTGCAGAAGAAAAAAGGTCCGTCTCCCCATACGACGCACAGGGGAAATGCCAAACCACACCCAACAACTAACACACCAAAATCTGGCCAATGGAAAATCATGTACACAAATGCTCACAGCCTGGGAAATAAGATCCCAGACCTTCAGGCAATAATGTCAGAGGCTAAACTGGACATAGTAGCAATTAGTGAGACATGGTTTACCAGTAACCACACTTGGAAGACTTCAATACCTGGCTATGTATTGTTTAGAAGAGACAGATGTGCAGAAAGGGGTAGTGGAGTGGCCCGGTATGTCAATGAAAATATCAAAGCTACAGAAATTCAGAATACACATAAGGAGCCAGAAGAACTGTGGGTCACCCTGGAAATAGGATATGGGACAGCCAAAAGAACCGGGGTTGTCTATAGGCCCCCAGACCAGGGGGAGGACATAGACACATTACTGTTAGAAGATATACAAAACATGACAGCTAAAGGGGAGGTTCTGATAATTGGAGACTTCAATATGCCGGATACAGATTGGTTAATACCAGCAGGAACATCTGCCAGAACTAGACACATGGTGGATTCCCTGCAGGGGGAGGGCCTCAAACAACTGGTACAACAACCCACAAGAGACAGGGCTATCCTAGATCTAGTACTGACTAACAGGGAAGGGATCACAGATCTCCAGGTAGAAGGTCACCTGGGGGCCAGTGACTATCACATGGTATGGTTCAATTTGGCCACTACATCTAAATCATCCCATTCCAAGGCAAAAATATGGGACTTCAGAGGAGCTGACTTTGATAAGATGGCCAACAGAGTTAAGCTAGCCCTGACACAAAGAAATACAGGTGAGTGGGTACAGGCAAAGTGGGCAAGCATTAAGGATGCAATACTTGAAGCAACATCCCATTGTGTTAGAGAGAAAAGGAAGTGCAAAAGAAGAAGAAAACCACTTTGGTTCTCAAATACAGTAGCAGAAAAATTCAGAGCCAAAAGGCTAGCCTTCAGGAAATATAAGGGAACACAGTGGGATGAAGATAGGGAGGCATACCAAACTGCCCTAAGGGAAGCAGGGAAGGCAGTAAGGCAGGCAAAGTCCCAAACTGAGGAAACACTAGCACGAACAGTAAAAGAAGGTGACAAGACTTTCTATAGATACATTAGTGAAAGGAGAAAGTCCAGAGGGGTTATTGCTAAGCTCAATGGAGAAAGGGGGTCATGTGAGGAGGAGGAACCTGTAAAAGCATCTATCCTAAATAGATACTTTTGCTCAGTATTTACCGAAGAGAAGGTAGGGCAGGGTCCACAGCTCAGCACCATGGACACAGGGGGAAGGGAGGTGAGCACTACTCCCTTCACAAAAGAAAGGGTCCTATAAGAGCTCGCTAAGCTCAGGGTGGATAAGGCAATGGACCTGACGGCATACATCCCAGGGTACTTAAGGAGCTAAGGGTGGAACTAGCAGAGCCATTAGCAGAACTGTTTAGTGAATCTCTGAGCACAGGAGAGGTCCCAGAAGACTGGAGAAGGGCTCATGGGATCCCACTCCACAAGAGTGGTAGCAGGGAGGAGGCAGGGAACTACAGACCAGTCAGTCTTACCTCAGTAGTGGGCAAGATTATGGAGGCACTCCTTGAGGAAAGGATAGTGCAACACCAGGAATCCATAGGGGCACAGGATCCAAGACAGCATAGGTTTATAAAAGGAAGGTCCTGTCAAACTAATCTCATAGATTTCTTTGACTGGGTAACCAGAGTGGTGGACCAAGGGGGAGCAGTTGATGTCGCCTACCTTGACTTCAGCAAAGCTTTTGACACTGTTCCACATAGAAGATTGATAAATAAGCTGGGTAAGCTCAAGGTGAGTCAGAAGTTGGTCAACTGGGTGGCAAACTGGTTGACGGGCAGAAAACAGAGAGTGGTGGTAAATGGTATACAGTCGGAAGAGATGTACGTCACAAGTGGGGTACCTCAGGGATCAGTCCTGGGGCCAGTCCTCTTCAATATCTTCATTAGTGACCTTGCAGATGGACTGGAGGGTAAGGCTTTTCTGTTTGCAGATGACACCAAGATCTGCAACAGAGTAGATGGTCCAGATGGTGTGAGCAGAATGAGAAGAGATCTGGATAAACTAGTAAAATGGTCAGAAGTGTGGCAACTGGGATTTAATGGAAATAAGTGCAAGATCATGCACATAGGGAGGAGAAACCTTGAAGCCACCTATAGGCTGGGAGGGGAGTTGCTGGCAGTCACAAAGGAAGAAAGAGACTTAGGCATCATCATCACTGATGACCTGAAATCATCCAAGCAGACCTCTAAAGCAGTAGGTAAGGCTAGGGGGATGTTAGGGTGTATTAGTAGGGGTATCACAAGTCGTAAGAGGGAGGTAATAACCTCTTTACAAGACACTGGTTAGGCTCATCTGGAGTACTGCATGTACTGGGAGGCCACACTGCACAAGGACATTAACCAAATTGAGGCAGTCCAGAGAAGGGCAATCAAAATAGTGCAGGGATTGCATCAGAAGACATATGAGGACAGATTAACGGAGCTCAATATGTATACCCTTAAGCAAAGGAGGGAGAGAGGTGATGTGATCGAGACATTCAAACACCTTAAGGGCATTAACAAGGTGAAAGAGTCTAACATGTTTAAATATAAGAAAAATAGCAGGACAAGAGGACACAGCATGAGATTAGAGGGAGGCCGATTAAGGGGGAATGTGAGGAAATTCTTTTTCACAGAAAGGGTGGTGGATGCATGGAACGGCCTACCTCAGGAAGTGGTGGCTATGAATACAGTGCAGGGCTTCAAACAGGCATGGGATAGGCATAAGGGAGCAATACAGATGAGTATGAATAGATAGGCCACTGACAGAGCAAAGGCCGATGGCACATTTATAAGGTAGAAAAAGAAATGGGCAGACTGGATGGGCCTTGAGGTCCTTATCTGCCATCAACTTCTATGTTTCTATGTTTCTTTGAAGACCGTTGGTCAAAGCATGGATTCTAACTCTGTTTTCTGCTTGCATTGAATATTACTTTTTGGTTTTGTTTCTATCCATTATAGTTGTTTTATATTGTAATTATACTAGACACACTAATGTAAGGTAGTGGAAGTTTGTATCGTCAGCAGTGCACATTCAGCAACAGTTTGAGTGTTCTCAAAACACACACAAAAAATTTGAGAAATAACAAAACAGAGTTTGCAAAAGTACTAAATTACCACATGGTCTGGGCAGATTGTAGGGCATGATGCATATCCAAGTGCCTACAACCAATCAGAAGTACAGTCATTAATATAATTTATATTGTACTCCTGTGTTTTTGCATTGAACAAATGGCTTTAAATGTAAAACAAAAATGTTTTGTTTTTATTTTTGTTTGCTTTTTATTGTAAATTTTTCACTGTTAAATGTTATGGTGTTTGTTAGGTTGTGTCTGCTGCACCATCACTGCACTACGTATACTGGGCCTGACTCTCAAAGTTCTCCGGGCAGTGCAAGGAGCTTGCATCCCAATGACTGGCACATGGTGCACCTTGCACCAAACAATGCCCCAGGAGCAATTCACTAAGGCAGCCTGTGTCCACCGCAGGCTGCCTGCACCAAATGGTGCTTGAGCCACCTGTGCACTAGGAAATGAGCTGAGGAAAGGTGCTAGGGGCTTGTGGCAGACACAGGCTGCCAATGCACCCCAAATGGTATTCACATAACTCTCCCAGAAGGTGATTTTCTAAGTATCCTTAGACCAGCCAGGGTTGGTCTAAGGGTACTTAGAAATATGCCTTCTGGGTGAGTTATGCACATTTTGGCAATGTACTGTGGTCCCTCATCCCAGCCCAATCTCCCGATGGAAGAATTATAAACCACCTGGTAGTCTAGTGGAACCCCTTCCCCGATCCTCAATGACAGGTGTTATAATTCATTTTGTCCACAATACATGGTGGTCTAGCAGCCACCTCCCTTCCCCTCCCTGTTGTCACCATTGTTAAGGTCATAATATGCCCCTTCCCTGATCCCCAAAGTTGCCCTATTATTTATGTTATAATATGCCCCCCTCCCTGATGTCACAGTTGTCATAATATAAGTAAGCCCCCTTTCCTGATGATGATCTAGTGGTCCCTAGCCCCACACCCAGGTGGTGCCCTACCCAGCTCCCCATCACATAACAGAGCTGGCGCAGTACAACCCTTCTCTCACCCCTCCCGCCCGCACCAACTGAACTGTCCTTGCGTGCTTGTACTATATAGTGTACTCAATATGAGTACACTAGACAGTACAGCACACAGTGACTGTTCAGTTGGCACTGGCTGCAGAGGTGAGAGGAGGGCTGTGCCAGTGCTGGCTCTGATATGGCATGGGGGGAGCTGGGTGGTGGGCACTACCTGCTGGGGTGGGAGAGGAGAGGAGAGGAGAGGAGAGGAGCCAGTAGATCACCAGGGAAAGGGGGTTTACTTTATGTTATGACAACCACAACATTGGGGATTGAGGAGGGGGGCATATTATAACGTGAGTAATAGGGACGCTTTGGGGATTGAGGAGTGGGGCATATTATGACCTAAACAATGGTGGCATTAGGAAGGGGAGAGGGGACTCTAGATCATCAGGTATTGGGGACAAAATGAATTATAATAACATCTATTATTGGGGATCAGGGAAGGGAGGGCAATATTACAAGGGAAGAGGCTGTATATTTTATTGTAGTGACACTGGCAACTTCAGGGATGGAGGGAGGCACTTGCATTTGCTGCAAGAAGCCTCCAGCAGACCCTTCCCGTGTGCCAGGTGTTTGCCACACAGGAGATGTTGCTGCACAAAATGGGTCACCACAAGTGTGGGGACTTAGGTGCCAGGACCCCTCCTGTACCAGAATCTGGTGCAGGGTCCCTGGCACAAGGGGCTTCACTGCAAGCTGCTGTCTGATGCAGCTTGTGCCGATCTAAGCCCTCTTTGAGAAGCAGGCCCATTGAGTGTACATTCTCAAGCTGCACCTGAAAATGGGAAACATATTCCTTCAATGACCCTACCCAGCCAACAAAAATGATAAACTAGTTAATTAAAGAAACTAAAATCAAAACTGTATATTTGTGCAACACCAATACACAATCATGTGATCAGATTAAACCAATCAAATTCCTTTTTTCCAAGCCATTTTATTAAGTCCAAACATCCAAACACATGTATGATTCATACATTCTAAATTCAATATTTCTGTAGTTTTCCAGGCTAAACTTTTCTAAGATCAGTTTACTGTATGGTCATTAAATGGTTTCTAAGTTGATTTCTATTATGTATTTTTGTGGAATGCCATAGTAAGTGACAATGAAAATCCATGGACAAGTCAAATATAACAGAGCTGTAATGTACATTGTTCCTCACAAACATTCCACAAACAGTAGGCTGAAAAGAGCAAACCATAAATGTGTTTTGTAGCGTTTAGGACTATCAGCGTGACACAGCCATTGGCTTAGGTCAGCATAGTAGGTGAGCTAGAACCTCAGTGCAAAGCACTTTTAAGAATGCAGGTTAGATGCACTGTGCCAGCACAGCTTATAATTACAGTATGTCTTTGCTGCTGTGTTGGTTGTGCAAAAAAACATCAGCTTCTTATGTGTTCAGAATCAGCTTATGTTGCCTGTACTAGATATAATGAGATCAGTAACAAGAGTGCATGTACAGTACCATAACATACAGTACATACTAGAATAATCATAATGTGCTGTGCAAACATGTACTAATTTATATAGATACCCCCCACATGCCACACATTTCTGGGAGAGGGGGCATTCACAAAAGGTGCTTCAACACCCTACACAACTTCTAGACTACCTGGGAGGAATATTTCAAGAAGATCCACAAACAGGGTTGCTCACGGCTATGGGTGCTCATGGTACAAAACCAGTTCACTCATGCAGAAAGCCGGGCACTCACCAACATGAATGATTGAAGTCCATATTTTGGTCACCATATAAAAAAGTTTATGAAAGTGAAAATCCACACCAGTGCAAATGCCACCCATCAGCTAGTTTAATCATTTGTGTTTGTAAGTACCTGATTTTCTGCATGACAGGAACATTTCAAAACAGAAACCAAGCACTTTCACATAACTTATTTGTAATAGAGGAGATGAGGGTTATTGGAATCTGGCAAAAACTGACCCATTTACTTCTATAATGCGCTTATGAATTCCATGGTTGAGACCACACAGGCCAAGATCAGTCTATCCTAGCTCCAATCCATCACTTCAAATTGATCCAAAATAGTACAAACCCATCCCAGGCCTACAGTGATTCATATTTAGAACAAAAAAACAAACAAACAAACTAATGAGAAGAGCCACATCCAATGTTTGTGGTGCTGCAAGTCAAACATAAGTACAAACATAGTAGTAAAAGCTTTGCAGTCATCCCTGAAAGATACCTGATGCAATTTAAGGATCCAGTTTAAAAAAAAAGTTCTCAAGTTAACAAACTGTGCAGCAGCCATGCAGCAAAATAATGAGAGCCATGTGACTGTGACCTGAAGTTTCATAAATAATCAGACCCTTTTTCAAAGGTCTTGCCTTGGTAGATGACAGGTATTTCAAACCATTTAAAGTAACCAGATACTCATTTTCAAATGTCCACATGTAACACATGTAACCTCCAGTGAAAAGGGGCTTGATTTTGGCTCTCTCCAGAGTACTGCTGCCACCTTCCTTTGCACCGCTCCATCACCCTGGGCCCAGTCCAGACTGTAGCTGCAGGACCTGGGGCTAGACTAGACAATGTCATTTTTTTTTCTGCAGGCTGTTCAGTGTCCTTCTTACCGAGGCCAGTGTGCTGCTATTTCTTTTTGCTCAACTGCTGCATAGACTGCCTTCAGGGCTGGGGAGCCAACAGCAAGGAGGTTGCTCAGTTTAAAGCAGCACTCAAAGCTGCACAAAGTGCAAAACAATTAAATTAGTTCATACTGTCCCTGGGAAACTGACATCATTTTGGAGACTAATTCAGCTCTGCAAAACAACTAAATTAGTACATTCTGTCCTGGAAAATGATATCTATGTAAGCCCCCCCCCCCATCAGGTGGGCTTAATAGCCTTTTCTGGTATCCTCTAAACTCCTCCATGGTGCCATTTAGTCTAGAAGCACCCCCCACACCTTGTGCACATGCTGCCACCAGGGGCAGCAGCAAGGAAAGTATAAAAGGCCCTGGTTTTGCATGGGAAAGGGGGAGAACAGGAGTCGGCGGTAGGTGTAGGGACAGTGTCCCAAAGGGGGTCAACCCCCTTCAGCCTAGTAGGTTGGCAGGCAGCAGCATCAGTGAAATGAGGGGTATGGTTCTCTAAGGAAGGGTGCATGGAGGTAGCAGCGGTCATGTGGGTGTGGGAGGGATTGCTCCCATTTGGTTTGGACATCAGCTGCGGTGGGTAGAACATGCTGGAGGCTGCAAGAGTAAGACCTGGGAGGTGAGTTTTGACCCAGCTGAAAAGATGTGTGTCTTGTTACCCCTTTCAAGGTAAGGGGTATCCAGGTAGTGGGTCTGTTACAGTAGTGGCAGGATTGTGGCAGGGCATCTGGGAGGTAGCAGCTCTGGGGTGCTTACCCACATGGCACACTGACTGGGAGGAAAAGCATAGAGTGGTGGGAGAGTGTTGGCCTGGGATTCACCATAGGGCCTGCTGTGCCCATGCTGGGGGCAGGCCCTGGGACTTCCCATACCTGTGTCTGGGGTATGTCCATCAGACCCATTAATGGCCAGGGTTTTCCATTGGGAGCAGTAACCTGAGGAAGAAAAGGTGCCACTGTGTGTTACATTTGTCAGCCCGGTGCTTATGTGGAGAGGTCCAAACATAAAGTGCATCATTTGGATCAGGGAGATAGTTTTTGGGGAAGTCTAATGGGAGCAGCCGTGGAGGCTTAGGCTGCTAATCCGCCCCAAGGCCTTCATGGCTCAGCTGGTATGGGAGGAGAAAGGCATTTCCCCTTAGGAGGTCCAAAGGATGTGCAGAGGTAATCAAGGAATTTCAATGAGTGAAAAGTGTTTCTGTGGAAGAAGCTGTCAGAATTCAAGGAGCCAGTGTGGTCTAATTTTCTTAGATCTGCGTGAACAACAAGAAAAACAATCCTGCTGCACAGTGATTGGAAAAGCAAAGTAAAAAATACCTGAACCTGCTGTTTTGTACTGCCTGTACTCTCAGCCCCATAGTCAAACTTTTATCTCCCTTTGCATTTTTAAAGAAGTTTAGTAAATACTTTTTCTATAGCAGCATTTTGAACTGGAGCAGAGGAAAATTTAGCAGCCAGCTACTGCAGAACTGCCGTTAGCTTGCCTGGTTTATGAGGACCTGGCATTTGGCATGTGACATCATTGTTGACCTGTGTCTCACCTGTCAAAACCTTTTGGTGAGGCTGCCTTGGAGGTTCAAAGAGAGTGGAATATTTTACAGATACTGAGAGTGAACGGAGGGACGAGTGACATCTCCGTGGGCTGGTGCTCAGGACGCTATGGATAGAGATGCAGCGAATTTAAAATCCACAAGAGAAGTGAACCCAAAGTGGCCACTTCACCTTGTCACTTTGCTATGTGGAGTGCCCCATAGGAAAGGCTCACTTGGTCTTGTTATTATTACTTCGCGTTGTTATTCCGCCTTAAACACAAAGAAAAGCAGAGTGACAATAATACTGGCAGCATCCCACTCACACAGTCACCAGAATCAATGTGCATCCCTAAAGTGCTACTGTCTTGTGTCCAGAAAACTCCCCAGTGCTGACAAAGAGAAATGAGAGTGTAACAAGAAACGCAAAGTCTCTCAAAATTAATGGCAAACTCAGTCATGCGCGCAGTGGTCAGGTCAGACACAGAGTCACCAGAATTAATGTGCATCCTCAAAGTGCTACTGTCTTGTGTCCAGAAAATTCTCCAGAGCTGACGAAGTGAAATGAGAGCGTAACAAGAAATGCACTCTCCCAGAATTAAGGGTGCCATGCAAACGCACAGACAGATTAAGATTGTGCTGCGCACTCAGGAGATGCAAGTCAGTATGAGCACAACACCCTAACCAGTACTCTATCAGTCACAAATCCAAATCTGGAAAGGAATACATTTTGCCAGTTGGTGGATTAGTGCACGGCAGTAACAATCCTCTACCAGTAAAGATACCACAAAGCAGTATAAAAAATTCATGCAGGTTCACACTGCTGCAATTACCCTGTAACACAATAAAAGGTATCTGATTTAATGCCACACATCACACACACATACACACACACTCACATGCACACTCAAGTAATGCGTAGCATATTGAAAACCTTTAATAATATAACCACATGTTTTAAACAGACAAATTGTACACTGCTGCACCACAACAATCAGCTAAAAAATTTCAAGAATTACTGAAAATATTACTGTGTGTACATTAACACAGTTATACAAGAAAAATATAACCAAGACAGGAAGATTGCCTTTTTCTCCCAGTTAATCTACCTCAGGGGTTCTCAAATGGTG
Organism: Neoceratodus forsteri; assembly: GCA_016271365.2. NCBI lineage: Eukaryota > Metazoa > Chordata > Ceratodontiformes > Ceratodontidae > Neoceratodus > Neoceratodus forsteri. Next base: position 875,128,256 of record CM028131.1, on the reverse strand, counting down.
AGGCCAGCCTCCATGGGGAGGCCCCAACCTGTTCCAGGGGAGGCTAGAGCAAGTCTGAAAATGTACTGTATTTAAATTTTGAGTGTTATGTATTTTGTGTGAAGAGATGAAGCAAACTGAAAGAGGAAAATAGGTGAATTTTACGTATTTATTAACTAATAGGTGACAAGGGAAGGTGAATGAGCCAAGGCTCGTTTCAGGTGTACCCAGGGAAGGGTAGGTAGTGAATACATTTCAAAAGGTAACTGCAAAACAATCAAGAAATACACAATGAACAATAGTGCAAACAAATATGAACAATAAACTAATAACGAGTGGTGGTAATTGATCTGACTGATGACTGATGGCAGAACAGCCCAAATACAAGGGTTGAGCATAGAAGTGCTAAGAGCAATAACAGGAAGGAGCAAAGTAATCCCAGAGAAGTTGCTTAGAAGCAGGGATGGGGGAGAGGTAAAGTATGTAGGAAGGTTATTTCATATAGAGAGGAAAGAGAGAAAGTAGTCTGACCCATGAAGGTACTGCAACAAGGGGTAACAATGGTTCAAGAATGAAAATATCGGAGCAAGTAGGCTGGCCTGTGCGGGGGGGGAGGGTTACAATAAGCTGAAAAGTAATATTTGTTTATTTTATTTATTTGTTATTCAGATAGCACCTTTGAGCACAGGAGCTCTTTTTCAAAGGTTCCACATCAGGATAAGACAAAGAACTGAATGTGAGCCAAGTACTAAAAGGGGTTTTAATTTATTCATGGTGTACTGCGCAAAGTACAGTATGTTATTTTTCTTCGGGGAGGCCCAAGATTATTTCAGTTTTTGGGGGAGGCTCAACATCTTTTCCACGGATTTGGGGATGCCCACTTTGACAAGGACTACTGATCTACCTACACCACAAATACGCCCCTCCCCCCAAAGCACACTTCACAGTACACAGACTGACTATTCTAAATTAACATTCAAAATCCACATACAACAATAAACACTCGATGACGTAAGCACAAAAGGGTTTCCTACAATCGATGTTCTAAATTCTGAGCAAAACATATTACTCAAAAAGGCATTTTAAATAGCTTTTAGAGGTTTTGAATCACAGAGCTTTGAGAGCAAACTGTCTCCAGCTACCACTGCACACACACACTACCCAGGCCAGAACTGAGGTTGTGCCGAACAATCTAGAGCCCATGTGATCTGCAATCCCATGAATAACTGCAGAATTTCAGTTGGAGCTCAATTACAGGGTGAAGTGAGGTGAATTACATTGAGTTCAAGGTAGTTCGCCTTAAAATTGGTGGAGAAGTGGTTTGGGGAAGGTGGAATAACACAAAGTAATTGGTTTCAATGGACTTCGCGTTCCTCATTATGAAGCAAAGTACTCCGCTTCACATTGTGGAGTTCTCTGTGGATTCCACGTTACTCAGTGAATCACTTCACGGAGCAAATTGGGGCCACTTCGCCCACCACAACTTACAGTACTGTAACTCATAAGCTGTATGGGAAGGAACACGAATGCCTATGGCTGTACTTCCACAATGGGGCTGTAGCACAAAACTCCCAGACTTAATAATGTTTATTAATGAGTACAATGGTGGAGTGGTGAAGCCTGGAGAGATACTACAAAACATGCTTATAATACATTGAAGTAACTAGTAAAAAAATGAATGTTGTGATTCGTGACGTGATCGTGAATCGTGATTTGTGACTGCATTTGTGATCATGATGATGAAGAGCGTGATTAAGTGTCAATGGTGTGAGATAACCAACATGAAAACTGTATTGGGAATGCAAATGCCTACGACTGTACTTCCCCAATGAGCTGTAGCACAAACTCCCCAACTTAAAAACACTCATTAATGAGTACAATGGCAGGGTGGTGAAGCCTGGAGAGATACTACCAAACATGCTTACAATATGTCCAAGTAAGTAGTCAAAAATTAGTGTTGTGATTCATGACATGATCGTGAATCATGATTTGTGGCTGCTTTTGTGACCGTGATGATGAAGAATGTGATTCGGTGTCGACAGTGTGAGATAAACAATATGGAACTGTATTGTGAGGGGAATGCAAATGCCTACAGCTGTACTTCCCTGATGAGCTGTAGCACAAATTCCCTGTCTTAAAAACACTCATTAATGAGTACAATGGTGGGGTGGTGAAGCCTGGAGAGTTACTACAAAACAGGCTTAAAATACATCTAAGTAACTAGAAAAAAAATTAATGTTGTGATTCATGACGTGATCGTGAATAGTGATTTGTGACTGCATTTGTGACCGTGATGATGAAGAGCGTGATTTGTATCACGAGTGACTCACGATGATGTTCCTCACTTAAAAACGCATCTTAATGAGTACAGTGTTCATTCAGAATTATGCACCACACCTGTCGAGTACTCTGAAGGGGAGCCAAAGAAACAACTGTAGCTTAAGTTACAGATGGAGATTGGGCCCTAAAGAGACGCAAATGAACAGAGAGATTAAGACTGCGCTGCACACTGAAGAGATGCAGATGCAAAGGCACAAAACCTAACCAGTGCTCACCATCAGAAATTCAAATCTGGAAAAGAATACCTTTGCTGGTTGGGGCGGGCTGCTGGGGGGGGGGCAGTGTACTGCACTGCTGCAGTAACAGTCACTAATACTAGTACCATTAAAGATACCGCAAAGAAGTACAAAAATCACACAGCTGCAGTGGATAGCAGGTTCACATTGCTGAAATTATTATGTGGCACAGCACAATAAAAGGAGTCTGATTTAATGACACGCGTCACACACATACTCACACACATACTAAGTAATGCGTAGCAAATTGACAACTTCAGTAATATAACCACATGTTTTAAACAAACTAAAATTATGCACTACTGCACCGCAACAATCAACAAAAAAAATGGCAAGAGTTATTGAAAATAGTACTGTGTGTGCATTAACACAGTTATACAAGAAAAATATCACCAAAACAAAAAGCACTGTCTTTTTCTCCAAGTTAATCTACCTACACCACAGATACGCCCCTCCCCCAAAGTACACTTCCACTGTCTCTCAGTACACAGACTGAATGTTGTACATTAACATTAAAAAATCCACACACAAACAATAAATACTCGATGATATGAGCACAGTAGGGTTTCCTATAATCGATGAACTAAAGTTTCAGCCAAAAAAAATGACTCAAAAAGGCTTTTTTAACAGCTTTTAGAAGGTTTGAATTGCAGAGAGCTCTCAGAGCAGATTGTCTCTTACAGCTTCCTAAACACACTACCCTAAACTGAGGCTGTGCAGAACAATCTAGAGCCTATGTGACCTGCACTCCCATGAATCTCTGCAAAATTCGCCTTTGGAACTTAAAAACAATGCGAAGTGAGGCGAAGTGCATTGTTTTCAATGTACTTCACCTTAAGAATTGGTGGAGTAGTGGTTTGGGAAGGCGGAGTAATGCAAAGTCATTGTTTTCAATGGACTTTGCGTTACCCATTATAAAGCGAAGTACTCCACTTCGCGTTGTGGAGCACTCTGCAAATTCGCCTTCACTCCGCGAACCACTTTGTGGAGCGAATTGGGGCCACTTCACCCACCACTAGCTATGGACCATTGCCTGGTGAGACTTTGGAGGAACCACCAAGATGGTGATGGGATAGTTTACATCCCTAATATCACTTATGTAAGGTATGCTCTTGTTGCCTGAGGGGCTGTTGGCTTCTTTATATTTACGTATAAATATTACACTCAGAGGAGCATTATTCTCTTTTTTTACAGTACTGCTACAAATGAGATATAGAACAGGACTGAAGGGAAAAAGATTTGTGGCCAGCTCCAGTGGGTGACAAGAATCCAAAGATGATCTGTTTTATAGAAGGTGCTTGTACAGGTATTGCAGATACCAGTTAGCAGGGAGAGACTGCTTTTTGGGTCCAGACACTCCCATGGATGCCGGCGTTGTGTGGTGCATGCCTTAAGTGTCTGAACAAAGAGAATATGAACTCCCTTACAGGAAGGTATAGTTCTTTCTACATTTTCCTCAGGCATGAATTTTTCCTGGATCATGTTAAATGGCTAAATGTCGTAGAACCAAAGAAAAGTCAACTAATTTTTCTGACCTATGTCCTAAATGCTTGTTCAGTTTGGAGAATAAATTACTTTAATGCCATCTTATTTTAATACAAAGGTATTGCGGAACAATAAAAGACTCCTGGTGAAGGTGATGGGTGCAGGTTCAGCTGAACTCCAGTATCTACTCTTTGTTTTTGTATATTGTTCATGGTAGGCAATTAGCAGCATCATGAGGAACTCTCTCCATTATCAGAAGGAAAAAAACTCTTTTAAATATCTTTCAGGGATAGAGTATAATTCGATCCTTTTGCACTACTATGCTTTCATGCCTGATGAAACTTTTAAGCTTCAAATACTGCTGTGGGGGAATCCCCAAGATTCCAGACCTTCTTCTTGGTGAACTGCTACTCCCAGGGATGTTAAAATACTCAAATCTTTCAGACCTGCTCTACTACTGTACTTTGCAGCTTTTAAAGAAACACTACAGTACATCATTCATTTCATACGAACCAGGTGGCCAGCGCTTATTAGCTGTAAAAGAGATCTGAATCGAGTTTGGAACTGAAACAACATACTGTCTCTATAACTTGAAGGTTTTTTAGAATCATTTTATCTTTTTCCTGTATGTGAATGTCATAATTAGCAGCCCATGTACAACAATGCACCTTTCTTATGTATTCTGTGATTTTATTTTTAGGGAATATTGTATGTATTATATGTATTATTTAGGGAGTTTTATCAAACTTTGCTATTTTGAATAATTGATGGATAATTCATTGCATTTAATTAATCTGAGTCCCAGCTAAATTTAGGAACCAAATTTGGAGATAGAATGGGATCTCCAATGATCGATCATTTGCTGGTTTCTAGATTACATGTGAATTTAGCTGATTACAGAAAGTTTTGAGGACACATACAAATGTTATTTTTACATGACTATCCCTCACCATTATTGGAATAACAGAACAAAAAGAGAAGCATTAAACTGTACCAGTGAGAGGTAATAGGGTCAAGGACAGGCTGGAACACTAATGTCAAGGGAGCACTCTAGGTTAATGTGGTCTCTCGGAGCTTAATATACAACTGAGTTTCCATGTCTGCTGTGAAAATGATAATCAGGATTTGTTCTTCATTTAGTGTATGGGTTTTTGTTTTATTCTTGAGATTCATTTATGAGGGCAGACTGTTACTGGAGGCATTTATTGCTCTTATTTGACCAAAAACTAAGATTTTTGCTCGTCAGACATCTATGTTGAATTACCCCATCCACTGATGACAAACCTCCCTTGAGGATAGAACATCACAATTTATGTTCCTTCTTGTGTCAGCAGGTCCTGTGGACACCTATGGACAGAGGGTGAATGTAAAGTGTTGTTTTTTTCTATTATATTAACAGATTTGTAAAGTGTCCTTATTGACAGCTGCATTTATAGCAAATAATATCTGTACAAGTATGTACTTTATCTGTGATTAGGCTATATAATCTTTTTTAAATGTACATTTGTTTTTTTAGTATATTGTAGGCTAATGCCAAACAATAAAATTAATAAACTCAAACTCAGCCCCATGGAGCGGCTCCAGTTAATTTTCTTGATTGCAATAGTCTGAGTCAAATCATTTTCAGTCCCAGAATAAAGTTCTGGTTTCAGGATATCATTGTGCTGGTGATTTCTTCTTAACTCTAATAAGGTGGATAACTAATGAATTCTGTTTCGATTGCTCTACTGATCACTTTGCCCAGAGACATGAACAGTCCATGAAGCCCCCGCTTTGGTTTTGCGGGAGTGTAGCAGCTGGCGTTATCTGAATCTGGTGCTTTCCTGGTTTCTGTCGCCACTGGGCCTGGAAAACTTGGCTGGGGGAGAGGTAGGCCTTATCCATTTTGAAGATGTCATAAGGTAGCCTAGGCCACCTCTTTTCTAAATGTTTCTGCATCAAGAAGTGTCATGGAGTGTTTCTGGTCTGTGGCCCCTTTCCCTCCCCACAACATCAGGTACCTCAAGACATAGAGGGAAGAGGGGTTACAGATGTGGTGGCTCATCCAGGATCTATTTCTGCACACCCCAGTGTCTGGTGCCACTGCTACAGAGGTGAGTCTAAAGGGGCTTCACTGGCCTAGGCCTGTGTGGCACAGTTATGGCAAGATGTAGGCCTGTTTGGGAGATCCTTATAGGCCTGTGCCTCTCTCTTGTTGATGCGTCCATGGCTGGAACTGGTTAAGTGGTAAAAAAGGGGAACTGTGATTAGCCAGCTTGGGGAAAGATGTTGAATTAAGCTATGCTTGAGGTGCCATTTTCTGCCTGGATATTGAGAGACTTGGAGGGGAGGGAGGGAGAGAGGGAGGAAGGGAGAGAGAGAGATAGAGAGAGAGAGAGACACTGAGACTACAAGGTGCCAGCAGTTCTGAAGTATTTTGTCGGACCTTTGAGGAGACATAGCTGTTGAAGATCATGGCAGAAGATTATACTCCCAAAGAAGACCCCCACCCAACCATTCCTACCTCCCTGCTTTCTTGGCTTTGGGACTTAGCAGGAAGGGGACAGGCCGAGGAAAGGTGTGTGAGATGTGAATACAGAGGTGAAGGGGTCATCAAGTTGCCTATTTGTGCCCTTTACTCCAGTGTTGTGCCAGGAGGAATTTTTGAGGGGACGCTTATGAGAGACCCCTGGTGTTATCCAGCCAGTATTTCAGAAGGTTTGGCTTCCCTGTTGTCTCATGAAAACCTGGATCTGGGAGTGGAAGCCAAGCTAGAAGTACAAGAGAGTGCAACTTGGTGGTCAAGATGAAAAGGAGGTCTCCGGATGTGAAGATCGAGGCCATGGAAGAGACTCCTCAGGGTGGCGAGGGGGAGCACAGCCATCTGCACAGCTCCACCCTGCTGTCTGTTGACTATCCCCAAGGCAGAGAGAGTGGCAGGGGTCTGCAGTTGGCATCAGGGACCCCCAGGGCCCAGGAGGCTCCAATGGGATCCCTGCCCAGTGACAGCATACCAGGTCCATCAGTAGGAGGTGAAGCCCCTCCTCCTTATAATGTCCACCATATAATAAAGGTGGAGCTCACCACAGTGGAGATAGTTCAGGAGGAAGTTTGGGAAGAGCCTGCTCCAGTGGTTACTGGAGGACCCCCTAAGTGACATAAGTTTTATGATCACGAGATCCTGCGAGTGATCCCTAAGCCTTTCCACTGACCAGCCATCACCTTACCACTCACGCCTGACGGCACAGAGCAAAACTCTTACAGCTTGCATGGAAGGCCTTCTGAGGAGTGACATGGCTAATATTGTGTACAGGAATGGTCTGTGGTTGGAGCCAGGGGAGGCTAAAAGAACCAGCATCAGGGAGTTGCCTGAGTGCTCCCAAGCTAAGCAGTGGAACAGAAGACAAATCCACATTGAATACCCCACTGCTTATATTTCTGAATTCTTCTGGGATGTGATCAAGGAAAAGAGTGTCTCACCAAGTTACAGTTGAGGCCTGGAGGCACTGGTCACTCCTCACAGCAACTCATCCAGAAGGCTCAGTCCATGTGTTTCTCTAGTCCCTGGCCCAGCCTCACTCTGTTTAAGCACTTCACCCTGGTCCAAGATCTACCAGGCTGCAGGGTCAAGTATTAAATTATTTCCAAGGATTACTTCAGAGATGAAACAGCCAAACCTGACCCAGACTACTATTTCCCATGGACCGGTGGGCCCCCATTTAAAGCAAAATGGACAACTGGAGCCAAAATCAAGCCAGGACTGTCTCAGTGATAGACTTATTCAGGGAGAATTTAAAGATGACCAATTTTTACTGAATCATCTGTCTGGGTTCTAGCATTTCTTCAAGGAAAGCAAACCATAAGGACATACTGTGCCCAGGGAGAACATCTGTCCCTATATATTGGACTAGCACTTAATCATTGTTTTATCTCCCTGAGATTGTGAAAATAATTTTGAATTGTTCTGGTTCTTGGAAAAAAAAATCATTTTCTAATTTTATCTCTTTGGTATGCCTGGGAGTGGACTATACGCATCTACCTTGGTGTGAGTGGAGAGTGAGCCAGAGAGTGCCTGATGAGTAAGTGATGTGTGAATGAATGAAAAGAAAGTAAAAATGTGTTTTATATTTATTTAAAAAAAATGAGAGTTGTTTGATTGCTTGTTACTAGTAAGTGTGTTTACAGAGACAGCCTGGTGACTAATGTTTAGTTTTAAAAAGCAAATGTTTCAATGTGTAATTTATCTAATATTTTATAGACCACCCTTGCTCCTTAAGGTAATATTGGGGGGGCTTGGTTTTGGGGGGGTGGCATTCCTGGTGGTCTAAGGGACTATGTGGGGAATGTACATACCCTCTTGGTTTCTTGTGGACATTGGTGGCCCTTTTATGCCCCATTTCCCAGAGGAAATGGTTTTAAGAGGGGGAAGAGCATAAGCCCCCCTCATTGGGTGGGCTTACTAACCTTTTCTGGTGTCTCTGACCACCCCAGTGGTGCCATTTAATCTAGAAGCACCCTGGGCTTTGTTCACACATGCTGCCACTGGGGGCAGCAGCAAGAAAGGTATAAAATGCCCTGGTTTGCCCAGGAAAAGGGGTAGAGCAGGAGTCAGCGGTGGGGATAAGGACAGTGTCCCAAAGGGGTTCCCCCCTTCAGTCTAGTTGGTCGGCATGCAGCAGCATTGGTGCAATGAGGGGTCTGGTGCTACAAGGGAGGGTGTGTGAAGGTAGCTGCAGTTGTGTGAGTCCAGGAGGGATTGCCCTTCATTTGGTATGGACATCAACTGCGGTGGGTAGAATCTGCAGGAGGCTGCATGAGTAAGATCTGGGAGGTGAGTTTTGACCCAGCAGAAAAGGAGGGGGATCCCGGTACCCTGTTCAAGTTAAGGAGTACACAGGTAGTTGGGCTGCTACAGTAGTGGCAGGACTGTGGCAGGGCATCCAGAAGGTGAAAGCTCTGGGGTGCTTACTTGTGTGGCATGCTGCCTGGGAGGAAAAGCATAGGGGGTGGAAGAGTGTTGGCCTGGGATTCACCATAGGCCAGCCATGCCCATTTCTGGGGCAGGCCCTGGGACCTACCGAGCCCATGTCTGGGCAGGCCCTGGGACCTACCATGCCTGTGTCTGGGGTAGGTCCATCAGACCCATTAAGGGCCAGGGTTTTCCTATGGGAGCAGTAACATGAGGATGAGAAGGTTCCACTGTAAGTTGCATTTTTCAGCCCGCTGCTGGTGTGGAGAGGCCCCAATGTAAAGAGCACCATTTGGCAAAGGGAGATGTTTTTTTGGGAAGTCCAGTGGGAGCAGGCATGGAGGCTTCGGCTGCTAATCCGCCCCAAGGCCTTTATGGCTCTGCTGGCATGGGAGGAGTAAGGCATGTCTCCTTAGGAGATCCAAAGGATGTGTAGAGGTAATCAAGAAATTTCAATGAGTGAAAAGGGTTTCAGTGGAAGAAGCTGTCAATATTCAAGGAGCCAGTGTGGTCTAATTATCTTAGATCTGTGTGAACAAAAGGAAAAAGAAAAAAAAATCCTGCTGCACGATGATTGGAAAAGCAAAGTAAAAAATACCTGAACCTGACATTTGTAATGCCTGTACACTCAGCCCCATGGAGCTGCTTCAGTTAATTTTCTTGATTGCAGTAGTCTCGGGCAAATCCTTTTCAGGCCAAGAATAAAGTTCTGGTTTCAGGATTTCATGGGGCTGGTGATTTCTTCTTAACTTTAATAAGGTGGATACTAATGAATTCTGTTTTGATTGCTCCACTGGTCACTTTGCCTCCAGAGACAAGAACAGTTGTAACCCCCCCCTTTGGTTTGGGGGGATGTAGCAGCTGGTGTTATTCAAATTTGGTGCTTTCCTGTTTTCGATCACCACTGGGCCCGGAAGACTTGACTAGGGGAGAGTTATGCCGTATCCTTTTTGAAGACGTCATAAGGTAGGGCACTTCTTTTCTAAATGTTTCCACAGCAATAAGTGTCATAGAGTGTTTCTAGTCTGTGGCCTGCTTCCCTCCCAGTAACTTTTGCTACACCTAGACATACAGGGAAGGGGTGGGAGGAGTTACATCTATTTGGGATTGAGCTCTGCAAAAAAACTCTGAATTGCAAGCTGGCTCAGACCTTGTATGCTTGATCTTCCCCTGGCACTGACAGCCACTGAGAGCAGGGGTTTAGTATGATGAATAATACATGATATGCTAGCCGGTGATATTTGATCCCTGGATTTCTGCACAATCAAGAGACATGTGTAAATAGAACAAATACCAGGGAGGAGGGGGGTGAGGGGAGGCCAGAAGCCATATGGGTATTGCTCCAAAGCCCTAAAGGTAAGAAGCTCAGGATGTGGGTGGTATATTGGCCCCACTCACAGAGCAAGGAGGTGGATAGGGAGCTGGGGGAACAAATCAGGAAAGTCAGTGGCAAAAGGAATACAGTTATAGTGGGAGACTTCAACCTACCTACGGTTGACTGGCAGACAGCAACTACAGCACATGCCAGGGAACAGGTGCTGCTGGAGGCTATCCAAGACAGCTACCTAGTTCAAGGGGTAATGGATCCTACTAGGGAAGAGAACATACTGGACCTGGTGCTAACAAATTTATTTATTTATGGGGATCAAGTCCAGGATGTACTAGCAGGAAATGACCACCACTCAATGTGGTTCCTCCTCAACACATGGAAGGAGTCACCTAAGACCAGGACTAGAGTGTTGGACTTCAGGAAGGCAGATTTTGCCAGAATGGGCAGCATCCTAGAGGGATATTTAGCTAACCCAGGGATGGATGCTGAACAGAAGTGGGCAATCACTAGGAAGGGGCAGAATGAGGCTACAAACACGTGTGCAAAATCTCAGAGTAAGCATCCAGGTCAAAAAAACCTAGATGGCTCAGCAAGGAAGTGGAGGGAAAGGTGGGGAAAAAAGATTGGCCTTCATTAGGTTCAAAAAATTTGAGTGTGAGAAGGACAGAGAGGTGTTCACAAAGGCATCTAGGTGACCAAATCAGTCAGGGCAGCCTAGGCAACAAAGGAGCTGAAGTTGGCTCAGTGGATCGGGGGGGGGGTTCTTTAAATACATAAGGGAGAAAAGGAGTTGTAAGGATGACATTGTTAGAATCAAGAAAGGGGGCGGATGGGCGGAACAAGGGAAAGATCAGGCAGAGGTACTCAATGAGTATTTCTGCTTAGTGTTCATGAAACAAAAGGATGGCCCAATACCGAAAGGGAAAGGGGGCAATGGTGAAGGGGGAGCAGAGATAACAGATGGGGTCATCCAAGAGGATAGAGTTCTGAAGGGCCTTAAAGCATTGCGGGTGGATAAGGCACCAGGACTGTACGGTGTACACCCAAGGGTCCTGAAGGAACTGGCAGAGGTGTTGTAGGGCCCTCTGATGGATCTGTTCAACACCTCCTTTGAGACAGGGAATGTACCCAGGGACTGGAAGATGGCTCATGTGGTGCCCCTTTAAAAGAGTGGGCCCAAGGATCAACCAGGCAACTACAGACCAGTGAGGTTGACTTCCCATAGTGGGGCAGTTGATGGAGACCATTTTGAAGGAGAGATTGATATTCTTTCTCAATAGCAATGGTCTGCAGGATGAGAGATAGCATGGGTTAGTCACAAGAAAATCTTGCCAAACTAACCTGATTGACTTTTTTGACTGGGTCTCTAGGGCAGTTGACAAAGGCCATGGTGTGGATGTCCTGTATGTGGACTTCAGCAACGCTTTCTACTCGGTGCCACACAGGAGGTTAATGAGCAAGCTGAGGGACATGGGGGAGGGGAAAAACTGGTGGGGTGGGTGGACAGCTGTTTGCAAGGCAGACAACAGAGGGTAGTTGTAAGGGGGAGACGTTCAAGCCAAGGCCAGTAAGGAGTAGGGAACCACAGGGTTCAGTGCTGGGTCCTGTTTTGTTCAATGTCTTTATTGGAGACATTGCAGAGGGGGGTCAAGAGTAAGATCAGCATGTTTGCGGATGACACTAAGATTTGTTCAAAAGTGGACAATGAGGAAGGGAGGCAGGCATTCAGAGAGGATCTAGCTAAACTCGAACACTGGTCTAGGGAGTGGCAGTTGGGATTTAACGCTAAGAAGTGCAAGGTCGTGCACCTTGGAGCCAGAAATCTCATGATAAGCTACTGGCTGGGGGGAGTGCAGACACTAGATTCAGAGGAGGAAAGGGACCTGGGGGTAATAGTTACAGGAGACATGAAAGTATCAGCACAGTGTAGGAGGGCAGCAGCAAGGGCAAATAGGATGCTGGTGTACATTGCCAGAGGGATTACCTCTGGAAAGGGGGGAGGTCTTTCTGCCATTGTACAGATCACTGGTGAGGCCACACTTGGAGTACTATGAGAAGTACTGGTGCCCATACCTCAAAAAGGATGGGAGATTACTGGAGGGGGTGCAGCACAGGGCTACAAAAATGATCATGGGGCTAGAGGAGTTGCAGTATGAGGAAAGGTTGAAGGAGCTCAACATGTACTTGCTGGAAGACAGAAGGGAAAGAGGGGACATGACAGAGACCTATAAGTACTTGAAAGGCATAAACAAAGACAGAGAGGGAGGGAGGAGTGTTCCACTTAAAGGGGAGAAGGGTCACTAGGTGGCACAGTCTGAAGTTAGAAAGGGGAAGGTTTAGGAGGGAGATGAGGAGGCACTACTTCACAGAGAGAGTGGTTGTGGGTTGGAATGCATTGCTGGAGGAGTTAATCGCTCAAAGGTCAGTGGATAGCTTTAAGCGGGGTTGGGATTGAGGCGAGGGCAGGGTTAGTACAGACAAGAACACAAAGGGGAGAAGGACTGGGAAAGAGCAGGAAGGGATGGGTTTGGGTGGGCCGGGGCAGCTGTAGTGATATGAAACTAAGAGCTGCACAATTGTGCAGACTTGATAGATCTGTGGGCCTTTTTCTACCAGCAATTTTGTATGTTCGTAGATTTGTCTGAGAGAAACCTTTGAGTAGAGGAGAGCATTTGTGAACAGCTCTAACTTGCCATTCCTATCTGACTAAGAAATTGTCCAAAACAGATTGGAGACCCCTGAAAAAGAGGATTGGTGCAGCTAGAGTGACAAGCCTGGGCCTTATCACTGAATTAGAACAGGGTTTGCCTTGAAATATGCTTTGCATCTGAGAAGGTGGTGAGCCATCACCTTCTACTGCTGTTAGTATTTCATCCTGAAAGAGATTGAACCAGCTGATGTCCCAAGTGACTACCTGCCTGTTGGAGTGGGTGAAGGCAAGTCCCCTTATGTGTGCATAACAGCCCTCGTCCCCCTCCCCCACCAGAAGCATGTTGGGTCTGCTGCACCTATAACCAGCTTACAGAACAGAGCTCCTATAATCCCAAGTCATCATGGCCTGCACCCTTTGCCACTGGGAGCACTTTGGATCTGCAGCACCTTTATCCAGCATACAGAAAAGATCATCCTGCCATCATCTGGCTAAGCAGGGAGACATCCCCACGGAAACAGCACAAGCCTGTCACTTAAAGGTTGCAAGTATTGGGTTTTACTCACAGAACTTATCATTCCTATTGTTTAGCTAGCTAGATACTTTTTGTGCATTCCTGTGCTAACTTAGATTCAGGCCCACAGCAACAGCTTACAGCTAGGAGCAACTGTTTTGCTGTTCATCCCAGTTGTGCAAATTTACCAGTCAGCAGCTGCAGCCAACAACTGAATTTACACTGTACCACACTGATATGCAAGTGTCATAGGCCTGCAACTCTGCTTCTGTGTGTACACTCAAACTGTAATTGGGAGGGGAGAGGTGCTGAGACATGTCATATGGTGGGGGTGAATGCAAACTGCTGTCTGTTTATTTTTACCTTTCCTTCCCTTGTCACCCTACATTGTTCTCTAACCACAAAATAAATCCATTGGTTATTTATTAGGAACTGCTGACATATTTTGCCATTATTGCCTTGCTGTTTATTTGCAGACAGTTATTAGTGGGGAGGGAATTGTGTTATTGTGTTCTCTGTTACAGAGGGTGGGGTTGTATTTATTTCCTGGGGGGAAACATGCTGACTGCACCCTGTCATAAGACTCCCCATAGGTGGAGGCACCCCACTACTTTCCAAGCCCTTTTCTAAACATGAACCCAATCACCAGTTACCCAAAGGCATAACAGACGTTGCCCTTTACCATCTTCAGGTTCAGTCAGCACACCTTGTGGGTGGGGGTTATTACACATGTACAGTCAGGAGGCAAAGTTCAAATGGGCTAACTCAAATGCAAATCAGGTGCCAAATATAGTGCAAGAATGGCTCAATAAATACAAAGAATAAAAGCACATTCAAATTAAGATTGATCCTCACAAAATGTCATAGGGCAGATACACATTCACCAGCTGTAAATCCATACAGTATTATAGGGACACACAACTGTTACTAGATAATTACATCACTATGGAGAGTCCTGGAAGATTAAAGGTTGACTTCATTTCCTGCAAAAACCTGATACGGTTATCATATAACATGGTAATTATAGTAATATGGTAAAGAGTCACCAAGATTTGTACTGTACATCCATTTAAGATGGACTGTGACAGGTTTTACACATTTATAATATTTTGTAGGCTCTACCATAATTATTGCATTTTTTATCATTATAGTTATTGCAGTATTTAGCACATTGTTTGCTTGCATAATGTTTGGCACGTGACATAATCCCAATATTATAGCTATATTGGAGACCTGGTATTGCCTTAGGATTCCTGACTCTGAAGTGGTGCTTCAGTCATATAAATTATTTATGGAAAACAGGCTTGTAAATTGGGGTGGGGGGCAGTTGCTGTTTACTTTCTGTAAGGACAATTTATTGCTATAAAACTGATCATCATGGACAAAGAACCTAACTGTGAGAAGAGTGTTCTTAATTTACTTTTAAGGGGCACTAAGAATCTAATATTTGGTAATGTTTACATTCCACCTGACTATTCTTAGTTAGCCTAGTCTTTTGTGGGATATTTTAACTAGTTAATCATAAACTATGATGAGATGATCAGTGGTGATTTTAATATTATCTTGCACAGAGAGGGGCAGAGAAAAGCACTTGATATATTTTATTTCCTTAATTGAATCCAAATTGTAGGTGATTATACCTGCATATATTAAATAAATGGTAGCCATTCGCTACTTGATTGGATCTTGGCCTCTACTCTAGAGCCTGTAAGAGAAGTCTGCTTACTCTCAAACTCCATGAGTGACCACTAACCAATTATTTGTAGTTGGTCAGCATGTTATATACCAGGTTCTGAAGTGTCGCTGAGTCAAATACTACCCAAAGGGAAAATATCAGCTTTTCAAGACAAACTTGTTGACAGACTGGTCTTTTTTTGAATAAAGTGCATGATGTTGATACAGATCTTGACATTATATCCATTAATTCAAAGCTGTCTGCGATTTATTTGCCCCGTTCTGCAAAGTGTGAGTCAGAAGAACGTCTAGGCTGTACCAACTCAGATCTTATCTATTTCTGCTGTCATATGACACTATGACGTAGTTGCCCATTCTTTGCTTCCATCTGAACTGGCTTGGACTGTCCTTAAATGCATTAAGTTAGTTGTCTGAGTATTTGTCAAATTGGGACCAAAGTGACCACAAGTATACACACACACACACACACACACACACACACACACACACACACACACATGATTTACAGGATGACAGTGACACCCCAACACCAGAGGTCCTTGCAAAAATGAATGCACATGACCTGTCACACATTCTTAGCACACACCCAACAGCAGCATGACTCCCTGCTGCACAGCTCAAGAAAGCAGCAGGTGCTACAACTCAGTCACCATGCCACAGTGCTCTGCCACAGACCCTGGACAGGATTACAGAGATGAATGCCCCTCCAACGGAGCTGGTCACTACAGAGGGTGAAATGCTGTGCCTAGCTTGCTTTAGATCTAAAATCCAGAAGTTATGCACCTGGAGCAGCACTAGCTGATGACAAGCAAGGCCTACAATCAACAGTTTAGGACACTAACAACAGAGGCACATGGTCATTAAACAGAGGTCTGCTGTGTGGGGGGTGTAAATGATTGTCTCCTCCAGCATCTCATAGCACAGGCTACCACCAGAAGCACTATCACTGACACACACTGCATCATACTACCATCACTGAGAACACAACAGACAGACACCACAGCCATCAAACCCCCAGCAACCACATAATTTCAGCAACATGCACATTTCACACTTGGAAGATGCCTTGTCTGAGCTACTGTTGCCAGAAGGGGACCTCTATGCAGACACAGAGGGAGTACAGTGCAAGACTAAATACAACACAATATTCAGTTCCAAATCTCCCCAAACCACCTGAAACATGAAGTGGAAGCACCAAGTTAGGTAGACAGTAAAACTGCCGACCTCCCGCACGGCGATGGCACAGTACTGACGCAGGTATTGTGCCGCCCAATCCCCAAGTGTTTTCTGTGGGGGACTGTGCCCCCCACACACCTCATGTGGGGGCTCTGCCCCCTGCACTCCCTGGACTTTAGAATTCTCAACTCCAGGTTGGAGTTGGTCTGGGAAGGGGGCAGAACACTGGGGGAAAGCGAAATACAGAAACGGACCATTACAGTGACTGTCGCTGTAGTGGTCTTTTTCCATGTTTCACTGTCGGGGTGTCGGACAAAAGGGGGCCACCCCATAATACACATCTTATATACACACACCTATGCATACTTACACGTGCACAGTGGCTTGTCCAACACATAGTGCTCAGTGTCATGCATCACTATCACAGCAGCCATGGGCATCACCATACATGATTATGCCCAGTCTTCCACAGATGAACACACATCACATATTAACAGAGAAAACACCTTGCACTACCCTTTGTCTGACCTTCTTCCAATCAGTGCCACCCTCTGGCTGGATGTTAACAACATGTTCTTCCTGGTCTCCATTTAGCTCATCTAGATTATGTCTATGTTTATGCATCATGCTACATGCCATCACATCAACACAGGAAGCACCCTGCCAGGTGCCAACATCATTGTTCTGCCAGTCTTTTACAGACAGCAGAAATGCAGGTTCAGCTGGACAAATCCCTGATTCACAATAGTCCTAATCCTCAAATTGGCATTGTCATGCCACTGCTTGGCATCACACTGAGGAGCCAGGAATGACAGGTACTAGGTATGACTTCAGGAGATATCAATTGTTTCCTGTGTAGATAAGAATATGGTTAAGACTGGTTGTTGACATGTGGACAGATACAAATATGTGACAATTCTGACAGAAAGTTTTGTCACATAACAGCCAGCCCTATCATCCATCATGTCCAGTCAGTGCTGTCTTGAGGTGCAATTGGTTAAATACCAGTCCTGTGTGGTTCCTAGGTATTTAGCCCATGCATTGTTTATGAGACCCTTTGCATTCAACACTGCCTGAACGTTCATGCTGAGGTATCCCTTCTTGTTCCTGTGTACCTCTTTGCTGATATACTGTATAGTGCCAATATTGCCACATGGGTAATAGTGATGTCACCTATGATTTGTGGGATGCTATACTGTACATAAAATGCATCTTTCAGTTCACTGAACTCCTGTTCTGACATGGTGAACCTAATGGTTACTTTCACATATGTGAGAAGGGAGTTGGTCACCTGTCTCAAGGCCCCTGAAAGTAATTCTTGAATAACACCAGTTATGTCTCCTACCACCTGGTGGAATGAGGCTGTTGTATATTCTGTTGGGGAGCACATGATCTATTTTGCAAAAGACATGGCACATGATAACCTGATTATGGGCAGCAGCTGCACTCCCAGAAGATCACCCAACTCATGTATAGTGATATGTTGCTATGTACCTCAAGGGGGATAAATAAGGTATAGGAGGGAAGTATTTGCCAGAAAAAAGCTCAAGAACAAGGGGACATGCTATGAAGCTGGATTAGGGTATATTCAGAGGAGCTATGAGGAAGTACTTCTTCACAGAAAGGGTGATGGATTCCTGGAACAGCCTTCCAGCAGAGGTCATGGGGGAGAAAACAGTGGTGTGGTTCAAGAATGCAAGGGATAGGCACAAGGGACTCATAATGGAACGGTGTGGGGGAGGGAGAAAGAGCTGTAGATTGAGCACGGTCTGTGGTGATAGTGTACGTAGGGAGAAATGGGCAGACTGGATGGGCCAAGCAGTCCTTATCTGCTGTCAAATTCTGTTTCTGAGTTTCTGTATGATCCTGATGATAGCGCTGCAGGCAATGGGTGTCCTTCATGATGTCTAGCAGCACATGCGGTATGAATAAACTTGGTCTTGGCCCATGGTATTGCACACATTATTTGAGCATTTCAATTGCCCACAGCAGAATTTGTATCAAAAGTACTGGACACGTCTCTGTGTTTGTGTCAGTTCTGCTGTGAAGCACATTAATGTGACACTGTCACATGTGCCTTGCTGTCCTATACCTTTGTCTTCATGACATAACTCACAATGCACAATTTGTTTTTTTATGTGACACAACTCATCACATGCATCACTCAGGGTGCTGTTATATATTCATTCTTTCAGGAATCTGCACAGCATGCCACACATGTGCTACTGTGTGAGTTGTGGAGTGTTTCATCTCACTTTATTAAGCCACACTGAAGCATGGCTAGTAAGGATAAAGAGCATGCCAGTTGTGGGCAGTGGGAGGCTGCGGCATTTAGCAATGGAGGTGCCAGGAATGCCCTATGCTCTAGGCGTGATTAGTTCACTGTAGTATGAGGATAATGATGTCCACCTGTGGCAGGTTACTGACCCAGCTATGGCATGTGTCAGTTTTTCTTCAGCCTTGAACTTATTCTACTGGTTGTTTTTTTTTTTTTGCATCATTGACACCTCTGTGTACTTTTCTGAAGCCATTCCAGGGTTGATCAGAAAACTTCATACTGGAACGGAGCCAGAGAAGGATGCCAACACCACAGTCTGGGTCTGTATTTGAGGTGGCAAGGGTCAGGCCTGGAGACAGCAGACTGTCACAAACCTACTCAACAGGTCAGCCCTCTACTCCCAAAGTGCCAACCTCTGAGCGTAGTCTTGTGAACAGTTAACAGAAACAGGGTAACCCTCCTGTCTGTTTTGTGGGTTCAAATCAACCTTTGGTCTCAGTTCTGGAGGGATTGGAACTGTGAACCTCTTGCTAGTGTACCCAATGTACAGGCTCAGATAATTCTGTCTTGGGGGGGCAGATATCTTTGCCTATGGGCCCCTAACCAGGTGTATAGAAATGAACCCTTAAAAACTCTAATAAATACCTCAGATTAATCTTACCTTTTTCCAGTTTGGTATCACCATTCAAGCTTATGCACAGTGTCTGCTTTAACTATATATATTTCACTTGTTAAAGGAAGAAAGTCAAAGACAGACCAAGTAGGTTCTAAAAATAGAGTTTTACTAAAATAGATAAAAAAAATGTAAAACATAAAATACAGAACCATATATCACAAAACATACAAATCTTTTAGAAGAACAAGGTTTTAACAGTGCAATTCCTACTACAGTACTTGGATTTTGTCTCTCTCTACCTGTATACTTGCTTAAAGTGCTCAAAGATGTTTCTTTGTCAGAGTGTAGATAAAAGTCTCTGAAGGAAAATAGAATACTTGTTTAAAAGCTGGCTTTGCCCACCTCTTTGCATGAGGTCACCTAGCTCCTCCTCTGGTTATGAAAAATCATACACTCAGGATATTTTATCATATTAGAAGACAAGATAATTAAGGTTACATCAGCAGAAACTCCTTTCCCCATGTTATTTCCCCAATGAAGTCTGTAAATTTCCATTCATCTATAAACAGCATCCTCTCTCACACAGACATCAAAGCATTTATGACTTCACACCAGTATCACATAATCCTGTACCCTTCTCCCCTAAATGCCATAAAAGTTTATGATTTCCCTCTTAGCAACTATAGCTATAATTAACTTAGATAAATAGGAGATCCTTGATTAAGGCCTGTTCTACTCTGTAATTAGCTTCTGGCCTTCCAGGTAACACCTTGTATCTAAAACCTGTGTGTGTGTGTGTCATACTCACATGCTGTTTCAGCATTTCTCATGAGAGACAGTCCATAACATATTTTTATATTACAAAAAATGATACAGTACAGTGATCAGAACCAGCTGTCCAAGTGTTACACAGACCACCTGCATCCTGCCAACAAGGGGGCAATCTGGTAAAACATGAGTCATCTGTGGTGCAATATGTGATGTGTTAAACATCTAACTGCTTTCAAAGCTGATAATCTCAATGCATTGATTTTTTAATGTACAGTATGTACAGTTTCATGGAAGAGGTATGTGCAGTCACACATTGGCAGAGTATGTGCAGTACAGTGACACACTGTGCGGGTATGTGCAATCCAGTGATACAGTGGAAGTGGATATGTGAAGTCCAGTGACATATGGAGGGGGTCAGTTTTCAGACTTGCACCAGAGCTGGTGCCCTTTGCTTCCACTCATGCTATACTATTTTGATTCTTCATGCCATTACGGGACAGGCTTTGATTCTGTACAAATTGTATGCAACATGATATGAAGTTAAGTAAAGTATTTACCCATTCTTACTTTTGACTGTGGACATTCTTTTTGTTTCATGCACAGTATACTGAGCCTCAGTGTGTGAACCACCTCTTTTGGATCTGCATTACAGGACTATCATGGTCCATTCAGATGTCATATCTTAAGGTGCAAGGGACCAAAGAAATGGATGAGGACCCAATGCCACCCCAGAAGCCAATGGATGAGGGAGAGTAGGCTCTCATGGTGGATTTCAATGAGGCATGAGTGGAGTCACGGGCATATTGATTGTTTTCACTGTGTAAATATTTTAACACTGATAATACTTGTGTTGTTATTTCTTGTCATGTTTTCTTCCTTCTGTGGACCTTCACATGGCTGGGAAGAAGTAGGAGGGGGCAGTACATGGCAGCCATGTGTGCATCTTAATTTTGTAGCAGGGTTTGGGGTTTTGAAGTGCAATTGTCATGCTACTGTATGTGAGTCAACACAGTAATGTTTAACTTAGTGCACAGGCCACAAGTAATGCTACCAAACATCTTGGTTTGACTGGAACAGTTCTGGAATCAGAAGGGCTGTCCAGGTGTCCCAAAACATTTCCAAAAATCAGGATTTTGTCCTGGTTTCAGATTTTTGTCCCAGTTTCTGCCCAGGCCACTGCACACTCTATCCCCAGCTACTGCTGCATGCCAAGTCTTACCAATGCTGTGTTAAGTAAACACTACCCAGCCATGCAGCACCACACATTTCTTTTTCCCCCATTCTTGCCATGCATACCAGCAGCCCTTTAACTGAACCACCAATGGCAAGCGAGGTCAAGAATTAGGTGAAAGGTCACAACTCAGCCACTCAGACACTCAGCTTCTTGGTCCAATCCAATGGAGTCAGTGCTGCATAGGGGATCTCATTAGGAACAGCCATCTTGATAAAGCATGCCATGTTGGTGGGAGAGGAGAGACTCTTAATTGTGGCCCATTTGTGACTGGACTGGACAAGTAAGGGGATGCCTGGGGTGGCAGTGCATACCCCAAAAGTGAAGATGGCCTTTGGCCTTGGGAGATCAGCTGGACAGGCATCAGACAGATGAAGAATGAGAAGATTAAGTGTGAGTCTTCTCAGTTGTGGCTCTTAAATCTTTTTTGCAGGTCGGCAGGCAGGAGAGCTAATCTGTCAGTTAATGATTATCTGAGTGGCAGTGTTATTTGTCCAACTTGTACTTGTTAATAGTGTGACCAGGGCTTGTAGCTGAGGACCGGTTCTGCGGTTAACACTGCCCGCCCATCCCTGAAGCCAGCAGCAACAAGGTACGCAGACAGCTCACAAGATCCAGATTTAAATCTGGCACCTTTTTTCATTGACTTTTTTCCTTTGCTGCAAAGTCAGCCTTGCTCTACTTGCTTGGCAGTTAGCCTGCTCCTCTGATCAATTATTTTTTAATTGTTGTTAAATGCCTCTGTAAAGGCAATGTTGTATGATTTTATACCAAAAAAAGGAAAAAGTTGCCCAACTTGTAAAGTGATTGTAGTGCTCTCTGCTTTTTCTGTGCTCTCTTGCTTCTTTTTCCTTCCTCCCAGCTATTGTAACTCATTCCCCCCTCTGAAACCCTGCCTCCGTTTACTCTTATATTCTGAAACCCTCCACCTGATTACCAGACTGACCTGTTCTCTTTATAAATTAGAGCTTTTATTCTACAGCTCTTTAGCCCCTGACCAGGGCTTGTAGCTGAGGACCACTCCTGCAGTTTGCGACGCCAGCCCACCCATCCCTGAAACCAGGATCAGTAAGGTACACACATGGCTCAATCCACTGATTCTTCATGTCAACTCCCCACCCACCCCCCTCCTGCCTGCCCTATCTGGACAGCCAAACTTATAGTTACCATTGATCACATGACAGCTCCTAGTTAGCTACTTGATTGGTTGAAAACCTAAGGGTTGATTTTTCCATATCCTCATTATAATACTACCCCACTAGGGGCATCATATCTTATTCTGAACATTCTTTGCTTATTCTACAATCTCATTCCCTATTTCATTCATTCATTCATTATTCAAAAAGCTTACTTTTACATCTTTTAGCTTAATACACAACCTCATCTTCTATTCACTCATTCACTCAAAAAATCCTCTGTTCACTCATTCATTCAAAAAATGTGCATGTTCATTCATCCAATAAAAAATAGCTTATTTTTGCTTATTTTTAGAACCTCATTTATTAAAAAAAACTCTTATTCCTTAAACTATGTTTTTCACAATCCTGCTATTATCCTTGTATCCCTCTATCATCATCCCCGATGTTGAGGCCATTTCTCTTTCACACATACCTCATCCAAGTTCAGACCCATTCATTGTCATCAACTTCCATCCTTTAGGGGACCATACAACTATGGTATATGCACTAAGTCTTGTCTACTGTAGCTTCCCTGCATTCTTTGCTATTTTATTACCCTACGTAACCTCACACTATCACTTCTCCAGCTATAAAACACATACTGCCTTACAGGGTTACCCTCCTGAGCCACGTCAGAAGGTGATTAACTTCTCACATAGACTTTTGATATGCCAAATAATGTTTATGCTTCAACTATGCTCAAGTAACATAGAGCTAAATCCTGGCCCTTTTTCCCCTTTAATTTCTCCAGATGACTTTGCTTCAGCTAAAGGATTAAAAATAATGCACATAAATATCTATAGTCATCAAAAGAAACTAACTGATGCACAAGCATGTGTATCCCATACAATCCTGGGATTCTGACAGAAACCTGGCTGAAGGCCATCACCTCAGACCAAGCATTAGCTCTTCCATTCTATTCCTTATACCATGTAGATAGTTACAAGGGTGGGGGTGGTCATCTATGTTACAGACAGGTTATCTGCCACTGTCCTCCATGCCATCTCCAAGCCAAAGGAATTTGAATACCTGGCATTAAAGCTTGCCATATCATCTGCTAAATAAATAGGTTGTTACAGACCACCCTCTGGGGGTCTAGACCTTTTGCCCCATCTACAGGACTTTATAGACACTAACACAAATGAATCAATAATTCTTAGTGATCTGAATTTAGATTGGCTTAGCTCAAAATCCAATCCTCTAAAGAATTTCTGTGATGACCTGGGTCTAAAGTCAGATAATTATAGTACCCCCTAGACCAAACCATAAAAATGTTCTCACCAGTTCACTTATAGACCTTGTTATCATGAACAGACCTCACAAAATAATACAAGAAGCTGCTTTCCACAATGATTTTAGTAACCATAATATAGTAGTGTGTGTTAGGTAGCTAATAAAATCTACCCTCATTAGCAAATTTGTTACTAAGAGGAATTTCATGAAGTTTAACCCACTTAACTTTCTAGTGGACCTGAGGGACATCAACTGGCAAAGCTTTCATTTAGCTCATGATATTGTTGAGGCCATGCAACTCTTTCATTCCACACTCAGTTGTGTCATTAACAAACATGTCCCAATGGTCAAATGCAGAGTGAAAAAAGTCTCTTATGCGTGGTTCACTGGGGACATTAAAAAAGCCTTGCTAAAGAGGGATCAGCTCTGGGCAACTGCCAGATGCACTAAATCTCCTCAGGACTGGACAGCCTTCAGGGCTTGCTACAATGCCTGTACCAGACTGGTAAGAAACACCAAAGAAAATTATTACTTGAACATTCTTGAATCTGCAAAAGGGAATCCTTCGAAAATTTGGCACACTTTTAAATTAGTGGAAGGACATAAAGAACCACCAACCCTACCTGATAAAATTAATTACCATGGCTCAATCATCAATGACAAATCTTTGATACTTGATAATTTTAATGCACATTTCTCAACAGCAGGCCTTGCTTAGGACTCTTCCCAGGCAAGTACCTTATGCCCCTCTAACACACAAACAGTGACGGAAATCAATCCTTCCACACAGGCTGTCTTCACCTTTTCTTACCATCACTTACAAACAAGTTGAAGATCAATTAATTAAATTGTACACTAAGAAGAGTGCAGGTGCAGATAACATTGATCCCTTCTTATTGAAGCTCGGTTATTACTACCTGACAGCCCCATTACACTCCTATTCAACTTGTCACTAATACAGGGCATTGTACCTTCTGAATGGAAAGTAGCTCACATACTGCCCCCTTTCAAGTCTGGAGATCCTAGTGATGTAAACAACTATAGGCCTGTCTCAATTTTGCTGGTTATTTCTAAAATTTTAGAAACATTGGTAAGTATACAGGTTAGGGACTTCCTCAATAAACATCAATTGGTTAATCCATTACAATCTGGTTTTAGAAGTCATCATAGTACTACTGCTTTGTCTAAAGTAACAACTGATTAGTTTGAGGCTATAGATAAATAGATTATGGGGGGGCTGTATTCTTGGATCTTAGTAAGGCCTTTGATATAGTTGATCACAACCTTCTTCTGGATAATCTTAAGGTTCATGGGTTTGAAAGCTCCATGGTAAAATGGTTTGCCAGCTATCTGACAGATTGATAGCAGCAAATTAAAGCTAATGGGGCTTTCTCCACCCACTTTGATTGGCAACTGGGGTACCCCAGTGCTTCATTCTAGGACCACTGCTTTTCATGTTATATGTCAATAACCTGAGTAGTAACATTGTGCATTCCAAAATCCACCTCTTTGTGGATGACACAGTGCTATACATCTCCAAACCCTCCTTCACACAGGTCTGCTTTGCTATTCAGTCTGACTTTTACCAGCTACAGTACAACTTAATCAGATCTAAACTTTTACTGAATGCCAAGAAAACCAAAGTAATGTTCTTCCATTCACCCTATTCATCAAGTTCTTGCACCAATTGCTGCCCTCCCCTGCCAATCACTACCCTTCTTGGTGATACACTTGAAGTAGTGGATAAATTCAGATATTTGTTGTTGTTTTTTTTGCTTGACTCTCACCGCTACTTTTCCTTTCACCTTGATGATTTAGTTAAAAAAATTAAAACAGCGGCTCGGGTTCTTCTTCTGAAACAAAATAATTTTTTTCCTGGAACTCGAGATGGAGATTAGTCCAGGCTGCCTTTCTGCCTCTCTTGGACTATGCAGATATCTTATATAACAACTGTGCAAGTACCTATCTTCAAAAATTAGATATGTTATACCATTGTACTATCCACTTTATCATCAATGCTCCAGCTAGAACCCATCACTGCACCCTGTTCAAAGAGGTGAACTGGACCTCTCTGGCTATGAGGAGACTTGTGCATACATACATGTGGGTATATAAAGCTCTACTAAACAAACTGTCTCCTTATATTACTTTCCTTCTCCATTGCTGACATAGTGCATATGAGCTAAGGAAGAACATATATTTCCTTTAGAGATTCTGAAAACTTGGCCACATTATGGCAAGGCAGCCATTAGCTATTTGCTCCCTGCAGTCTGGAACAAACTGCAATCATTGATAAAGCTACAAATCTTAATCCATCTAAATGCATTTAAAACACTTTATTTATTTATTTGTTGAGTACTAGGAATTACAACCCTTTGAGTTAGAGACTCCTTTACAAAGGCTCTGCATCAGCAGGAAAGACAGGCATGGCAGCAAAACAGTCATTACAACAATAGGAGATAGAAAAAATGAGATAGACAACTCTTCTGAGCAATTATACATCAAAGTAAAAAACAGTTATACGACATAGGTAAAAATACATCAGCAAAATACAATGGTTAAGGCAGTGTGTCAGGAAGTGAGGTTGGGAGTTAGTGAGATCAGACAGGAGGGAAGGGGAGTGTATGGAGAGAAGTTGCTGTCCAGAGGACATTGTCAGCAAGGGTAGGTTGGGAAAAAAAGAAAAGAAGAAAAAGCAGAGGCCCAAGGACAGGAGGGGCGAGGGAGGCTACAAGCAGTCACAGCTTGAGGAGGCAAGAATATTTTTCCCGCAGGTAGGTTTTAAATGGGCCAAGTCTTGGCTCATTGAGTAGAGGACCGGGGGAGATCATTCATCCAAAGAGTAGCACAGTACTTGAAGGATCTCTGGGAGGCAAAGGTCTTACAGAAGGGTACTAGAAAGGCAGCTTTAGAGGAGAATCTAGTAGCTCAATTATGAAGTGCTGGGAGAGAAGATGTTGGATCTCCACAGGAGCGAGTTCCAGGGAGATTCTCTTGGCAAGCAGGCACATGTGGTAGGTTAACCTGCCATCAAAGTTCAACTAGACAGAGCATTGATACAGGTCACAAGTATGGGTAAATCTATCACAATCGCTGACAAGGTGGAAGGTCTTGTTCAGAGCTATCTTGACCCTGTTCAGAGCAGTGTTGGAGGCAGACACATATATGACAATACCATAGTCCTCCAGTGAGAGGACAGAACTGGTGGCAGCCAGACTGAGAGTAGCAGGGGGAAGGCAGGTATTTATTCTGTGGAATAGTACAATCCTACGGTTGACTGTCATGTAGACTGCAGCTATGTGTGTCTGAAAAGAAAGGGAGGGATCCAGGGTGACACCCAGATACTTGAAGCTTGAGACTGGGTCAAGGGGGCTAGTGGGGAGTTGAGGATGGAAAGAGGTGTGGACTTGTACTTATTCTGAGGGTGTGAAAATAACATTACTTTGTTGTTTTTTTTTTTGTAATTCAGAATGAGTTTATGGTTAGCAAACAAGGATTTGACCTCTGTGAAGGATAGCTGTAGGTCCTGATGTGGGGGGGAGGGCAGGGTTGGGATGACAATTGTAAAGGATAGCACTGTCCACATAGAGGCGAAGCTTCCATGAACAGGCAATGGGGAGGGTATTTAAGAACAAGCTAAAAAGAAGAGGGAGCCAAGAATGGAGCCCTGTAGGACTCCAGAGAGGACAGGGAGGCTGGAGGACAGTGTGTTGTTACAGTGACAGCCATAGACATGGTCAGATATTTCCTGAAATGTCTGTGATATATCTGGAAATTTCTTGACTGCCTGCAGTACCACTATGGGCCACCAGAGAAAATCTCTTTAGAAATTTCATGAAACATCTGACCATATCTGTGAATGACCAGTAAGGTAGTGAGCAAACCAGGAAGTGGCATCATTGGACAACCTCAGGAAGCAGAGGGAGTCAATTAGAAGTTGACTTCCTCCGCTCCCTGCAGTTGTCCAATGATGGCAACATTACTGATGTCATCTGCCACTGCTACTAATCTCCTACCCCACCCACCCTACTTTCTTCCTCTGTCTTACATATCATCTCCTATTTCAGGGGTATAAACTATTCATCCGTCTGTTGTGTATATGTAATTGCACTGGACTGTTTCTCTATATGATTGCAATTGTACTGGCTTGTTTTCTCTATTGAATGCATCGACACAGGTGTCGTGCTATAAATATTGTATGTACCACATAGCTAAAAACTGTTATTCCTTTTATCATGTCAAACTATGCACCTTTGTAATCTTTATTTTATATTTATTCCATGTATTATGTTGTCATTTTTTTGTACAAGGGTCCTCCTTGCAAATGAGCTTGCTCAGTGGATTCCATCCCTTCACAATAAACTTGAACTTAAAACTTTGCTAGTGCTAGCCTACTACTAGTACTGGCCCTACCACGGGAGGGAGGGGTTTACAGTAGCCTGGGCAGCTCAAACCCCCAGACCCCCAGCCTTCATGTGTCCTGGTTGAACCTCACAGAAATTTTGTACCTTTAGTCACAGGGCCACAGCCCCATGAAGTGTGTACACATTATGTCTGCATACTGTTGCTGTGTGAGACAAATTTCATTTGATATGCACACAAGTGTAGTGCTAGTGCTTATGTTGCACAATATATACATGACATTCACATGTACTGCACACCCTTATACACCTAATATACAATGTGTATATTAGCTGTTCTCAGTAAATAAGGCTCAAGGATTGAAGTAAGTGTGTGTGTGTGTGTGTGTGTGTGTTGTACAGAACATGTACTGTATATAACCAAATGTAGTAGATGAAATGTTTTAAATAAATCAAGGCATTATAGCTTCAAATGTTCTAACTACAGACTGTAAAAGATGTGTATATGTGATGATATACTAAAAGAGAAGTATTTTAAAAAATAACAGTTGTATAGATATATGATTTGTATTAATTTCTATCGAATACCATTGACGCAGTGACAGAACAATTGTAAAGACCATTAGAGTGACAGAATCTGCTGTTCACTGTCATGGTCTGGTGTTGTTCCAAACACTGTTGTCTCCAAAGTGTTTGCCCCCTCCCTGAAACAAATCCAACTCAGAGTTGGTAATCAATAGTGTGGGGGTTGCAGGTACAGAGCCCAACACAAAAATCGCTTGGTTCTCTTGATGGCACAATGCCAGCTGTCAGCATTGTGCCTTTGCTGTAATGCCCAGTGACAGAATTCCTGTTGATGCGGCTTTGTGGAACCAATTTATATACTGTAGTTTGATATTATGCAAGGCTAATCTATGTAGCACTTGGTACTTACCATGAGTTTGCGCTCATAATGGTTGCTTTCTTTGTCAAAATCTATTGGGTAGCCATTCTGGGACCAGATGAATGTGAGGTCCAGCGTGGGATCATGCGATGCATGACACTGCATTGTAGCATTCTCTCCAACTGTGACATCGGCATTAGATGGAGCAAGCATAATCTTTGTAGCATCTACACATTGGAAGACAGGCAGCAAAAAGAGACAGAAGAGTTTATTTCTTTATTCATCCCTGACATGTACAGTATGATTATAAATCTGCTTTAAACAGCAATTTAATGTATTCCCAATGGTGTAGTGGCTTTACCCTTCAACTGATACTAATAGATTTTGTTCATAACTCATGTCATATTAAGATCTGAACACAGTGCAGAGCAATGCAGAACTCACATTCATGCCAGGTGCATGGGCTATCCTGTTGATTAGATGAATAGATAACTACCCTGAGTCAGCTGTCAAATCAATATTTCCATTGTTAATTGTCCTTGACCCAGAATTGGCCACTGGTGTGCAGTGGCCACAGGGAAAGAAGCAGCTGTACCAGCTGCAGCCTCTACTGCCAGAATTCACTAAAGAAAGCCTTTACTTACAATTAATACATACCATGTTAGTACAGTTTGAAGTTCTTTCTCATTTTAAATTGCATGACCAGATGATAATGCTTACTGTCATCTGAGGTTTGAATATACAATTTACATGTCTAAAATGTTACAGAACTACATAACATTTAATTAAGTCATCAGAATGAAATACAATTGTTCAGCTGAAAGCATAATATGATGCTTGCACTGAATAAATGAAGGTTCAGATATGACATTTCAGATGTCTTAGCAACTTCAGCAATTTCTTTTTTAGATTTCAGTTGCCTAAATTTAGACAATTTATTTGTTTTATTAAAATAATAAAATAGAATTAGATACTGACCAACTTTTACAAATTTAAATGATGCACTTCCCTGAATGGGGACCCTTACAATACAGTTTGATTCCCATCTTTATGTCAAACATAATTGAGGGGTGAATTGAAACTAGGGTTCAGTGGAGTGGCCAAAACTCACCAAGCTGTTTGCCTAGTCTCAGCAATGCCACTGATTGCTCCACCCCTCCCTCGTGGTCATGAGTCCTGCACATAATTTCAGTAATATGATGGAATGAAAAGAAATCAATGTGCAGAAGGTGGGGGATGATAAAACTATCCTAGATTTTTGAGTATTCCCTCCCATTGCAGACGTGGATTGGGGGTCAAAAGGGAGATCCAGTCTGTAATAAATGTATTTGGGGACTAGGGTGTGAAATAGAGAATTGGTGTTCCTAAGAAACCTGTTGTCAGCACCTGGAAAAAATCTCTCTCTGTCTCTCTCACACTCTATCTATGTATATCTGTGTGCATGTGTGTGTATATTATAATTGCAGAAAACTTCATTAATGCTTCAGCTAGTGTTCATATTAAAGCAACAAATGTATGGAAATGTGTTGTTAGGGTTCCCAACCCTAATACTCCACCTCCAACCAACCATACCATTGCACTCCCGCCCTCCATACACCAACAGGCACTGGAGTATGTCTTGGGTTCATCGACCCTAAAGATCACCCCATTCCATGTGTAAAGAAGCAGAGATGGTACAGCATATGAGAATGGAGTGAGCATTAGGGTCAGCAACACCAAGACATGCTCCGATGCCTGTTGGTGTATGGAAAGTGGGGGTGGGGTGCAGTAGTACAGTTGGTTGGGGTGTGTGTGTTAGGGCTGGGAACCATAACACCATATTTCCATACTTTAGTCACATTAATATGAACCCCAACAGATGCATTAACAACATTTTTTAGAATGAATTTCCTTACTTTATGGGAAAGTGTAATCTTATCCTTATTTGGTTGTGTGAGCACAGGACCCTCCAGGCCCTATGCTCCCATCAGTCCATAGTGTGTTGTGGGAGTATAGGGCTTCCCGGGCAAGTGCTAGCTAGCACAGAGATGAGAGATGACGATAGTATTACAAAGAAGATGATGAATAAAAAATGAAAAAATAAGTCATCCTATGTACCAGCTATAAATACGACTGTTCAGACATTCTTAAGAGCCTGTGAGATGGACATAGAAGAGATTTGCAACAAACCCTGTGGAGAGGACCAAAAAACCTGACCTGGGAGGAGCAGGAGGCTCTGAAAAAGCTGCAGAATGTGGAATCCATCACCATCAAACCTGCGGACAAGGGTTGGGCATTGGTGGTGATGGAAAAAGTTAAGTATCAAGAAATTATGCTGGAACAACTCTCTGATAAAAAGTTTTATGAGATTTTAACTTTTGACCTCACTTTGAAGTATAAAAAACAGATTATTTTTTTGAAGAAATGATGCTGCAGGCTATCATTGGGAAAGAAATTTGTGACTTCCGTACTGTACAAACACCAGTTAGGGTGGCAATATATGAGTTGCCAAAGATGAACAAAAACCTGGAAAACCCACCTATGAGACCCACTGTCTCTAGTATTGAGTCACTTACAGAAAAAAATCGCCCAATATGTAGATGCACACATTAAGGAAACTGCAAAATCAACCACAGCTTTCTTACGGGATACTAAGCATATTCTGGAAATTCTGACAACTATAGAAATGGTTGAAGACTGGCTATTGGTTGTGCTGGACATCCAGTCCCTCTACACAAATATTCCCCACCAGGGGGGATTGGATGCCCTGAGAAACATTCTGTGTACAAAAAACAAGTATAGTAATGCCTTTATTGAGTGCATAGTGAACCTGACAGAGATGATTCTAAAAATGAATGTGTTTTTATTTAAAGAACAGACAAACCATTAAGTGAGAGGGATGGCAACAGGGACAGAAATTGCCCCTAAGTATGTAAATATATATTTGGCAGATTGGGAAGACAAGTACATCTACAATGAAGAACAACATATGTTTCTGGAAACAATAGATCTTTATAAGATTATAAGATCGGGTCACCCCTGAAAAAGGGACCTCCGGGGCCCAGTGGGCCTACCCGGTCATCAAAATTCAATAAATAAATAAATAAGAGATTTATTGAAGATGTAATTATTATATGAAAAAGAACATGTCAGGAACTGCAAGATTTTGTGAAATACAGTATTTGGAGAGTATGAATGAACGAGGTGTGAATAAGCTTGATACATCCAGCAGACCAGACCTGAGTTTGATTCTCACAACCTCCACTTGCATACTGTGTGACTCTAAGCAAGTCACTTAACCGCCCACTGCTCCCAGGTCGCCCCTGAAAACAGGCACTTGTGCCTAATGGGCCTTACCCAGTTACTGAAGACTAAAAAACAAACAAACAAAAAAAAAATCTAAAATTTATTATACAGGCAAGCAAAAAACAAATCCCTTTTCTAGATTTGGTAATCAGTAAAGAAATTGGTGGAGTATAAAAACTGACCGATACCGAAAGGAAACTGATTATAACAACATTTTGTATTTGAATAGTTGCCATCCTAAACACGTGACATGCAACATCCCCTATAGTCAATATATGAGATTAAAATGGAATTGTAGCTCAGATTTAGATTTTGTAGTGAGGGCAAGTGAATTGACGAAGATATTCTTAAACAGAGAGTACCCATTAAGTAATTTAGAACAAGCATTACATAGAATGAAAACTTTGCATAGAGACACTTTAACAACAGGACACAATAAGAAGAAAGGAAAAAATGATTATCGTGGCCCTAATCTTGTCACTACTTTTAGTCCACAGGCGGTCAAAGTGGAAGAAATGTTAAAGAAAAATTGGCATATTTTGAAGGTTGAACCTAAATTACGGGATATTATATCCAGTGGACCAAGGGGCACCTACAGAAGAGGCAAAAACCTGGCAGACCTCCTCATACACAATCTTGAAAGAATAGACCCAAAAGTCATGCAGAAACCAAAAGGAAGCTATAGATGTGAACACTGTGTAGCTTGCAAATACATACAAGTGGGTAAGGAATTCCATGTTCCAGAAACTGAGAGGATTCATGAGGTAAAATCTCTCATACCGTGTAATACAGAGGCAGTGGTCTATTTGGCCAGTTGTGTGTGTGGAAAATATTATGTGGGAAAGACTGTAAGGAAGTTCAAAGAAAGGATCTTAGAACACTTGAGATGTATCAGATAGAGAAAACTGAATAAAGCACTAGCCGCTACACATGTAGCAGAAATAGGACATACAAATCACATTGCTGCTTTTTTGGGAATGGAGCAAGTAAAACTAACTGAGAGAGGAGGGGATTTGGACAATGCACTTCTGTTCAGAGAAACATTTTGGCAGCACAAACTTAAGGCCTCTTATCCACCAGGTTTAAACAAATGTTTTCAGTTGGCCCTCTTCCTGAAGAGAAGGAGACAGAAATAGCAGAAGAAAAATGTGAGAGAAGAAAAAAATGTGCAATAGTAGACATAAAGAAAAAAATGTGCACTAGTAGACATAATGTTCAATACAGGGTTTTGACTGCACTGAAATCAAATCTGTGAACTCTTGTATACTTATAAGATCCATTGATTAGAATAATGAATTTACGGATAGGGTGATTTTGGAAGAAATATTTATGCATAATGGTAGAGATTTGGCATGTTACAGTATATTATTTATTTATTGAAATGTTTCACCAGGAGGGCACACTGAACAACAAGTTGCTTGTCTCACGGTGCGACCTGGGGGGAGGAGTTACATAGGGTTGTGAAGATAGATAGATAGATAGATAGATAGATAGATAGATAGATAGATAGATAGATAGATAGATAGATATGTAGGTAGATATTTTATTTATATAGCACCCATCTCCGAAGACTCTGGGTGCTGTACAATATAAAACACATAGGGTGGGATATTCAAACCAGGTGCACATGGTGCAACTGGGTTGCACATGTGCAACTGCAGAAATGTGCCAAAGAGTGATATTCAGTGGCAGCAACTACACAGCGCAAGTAGCAGTGCGCCAGTGTGCAATGGTAATGTATGCATGTGAAAGAGCGGGGAGCGTACTCCATGAATATGCGGCACAATGCGATATTCAACCCTTGACCAATGGCGCAAATGAGGAGCAACCGCCAGTTGTGCAGAGCAGACTTGAGCCTATAGAAACAGGGAGCAAGTAGGAGAAGGGCACTTGGCCCAGAGGGCAGCAAGACAGAGGGAGACAGACAGGCTGTCTTCCGACAAAGAAGGAGACATGGAGAGAGAAAGAGACAGAGACAGGGACAGAGAGGGAGAGACAGTGTGAGAGTGAGTGTGAGAGACAGTGCGACTGACAGGGAGATGATGAAGGGTGTGAGAGTGTGTAGGTGCGACGCAGAGCCACCAGGCCCAAGGGGAGCGACACAGGCACCCATAGGGGTGGGAGACAGAGTTGGCAGGCAACAGCCAACCAGCCAGGGGCAGGGTATGCAGGAGGGGGCCCTGCTGAGTGACAAGCAGAACCGCACACAGCCAGGTGGGCCAGTGGAGCTGGATGCCCAGGGGGTGACAGGACAACAGGGGCCATGGCCAGTGTGACATTCCAGATTGAGGCCATAATGAGGGGGTGTGGGGAGGCAGGAGGCAGAGCAATGCGGCTGTGGAAAGGCCTGTTGGCGGTATGCCCGGAACAGATGGTACCAATCCCGCATCAGCTATGAGACCTACGCTGACACAGAGATAGTGAGCTGGTACTGACTGAACTGGACAATTCTGAGGCAGCTCTATGAGCTGTGGAGTGAGGAGATTCAGGCACCCACTAGACAGAGCCACACCCTGAGAGTGGAGACAAAGGTAAAAGCTGTCATGTGACTGCTCGCCATGGGCACCTTCCAGAGACCAACAGGGGACACCACAGGCATAACCCAGTCTGCCGCATCATGGCTCCTCACACAATGCCTGCTGCCACACACTGCAGCATTCATCCACTTCCCCAGAACACAGGCAGAGCATACAGCAACCATGCAGAAGTACCACAGTGTAGCACGTATGCCTGGCAAGCTAGGGGCTATCGACTGCATCCATGTGGACATCTGCATGCCACCTGGCCCAGAGGGGGCAGCCTACATCAACAGAAAGGGTTACCCCAGTATCAACTGCCAGGTAGTGAGTGCTATGCCAGGGGGTGCATAACCAATTTCTGTGCCACACACCCTGGGGGAGCACATGACGACTTCATCTGGCACAACTCAACAGTGTACCACAGGTTCCAGAGTGGGGACATCCCAACCGGTCACCTAGTGGGTGAATATGCCGAGATCACAGGCAGCTGGGTACACCAGGGCATGGTGGGGGGGCGACTAGGGTAGGGGTGCAACAGAGTGCTGCTGGAATGGACAAGGGGCACAGTGACAGAGGACACCAGGCTAACCATATCTCCATTCACACAGGTGACAGTGGCTACCCACTCCGGCCCTGGCTGCTCACTCCTACCGGCGCCCATCGTCCCCGGTGGAGGAGCAGTACAATGAGGCACATGCTTGCACATGGAACATCATAGAGTGTGTCTTTGGTCTGCTGAAGGCATGTTTCCATTGCCTGCACAGGTCTGGCGGTGCCCTACAGTATAGCCCTTCAAATGCCTGCGGCCTATTCCTCGCCTGCTGCATGCTGCACAAAATGGTCACTGACCGTGGGATAGCTGTCGAGGTCAAAGAGGGGAACAGCAGTGGGGAAGATACAGCCAATGGCCCGTGTAGTGGTGGGCAGCCCCCCCCCGGCAGAAGGATCCCCGACTGATGAGGATGGCATGCCAGCATCAAGACACTATAGCAGAAGAGCACTACGGCTCACACAGGTAGGTGGACAATCACCCATGCACAGGACGGACATAGTGGCAAGGCACACAGGCATGTGTGGGCATGTCCTGTGGCTTGAATAAACAGGTGGGGGACAAGGGCGAGTGTGTGGCCGTGCCACACAACCACACACAACAACACACATCACAGCACACCACACATACACACACACACACACACTGGCGCCCGTAGGCACGCGCCCAGGAACTAGCACCTGGCATGGATCAGATGCAGGGTGCCAGTGCACATGTGCAACCAGTGCTGTGGAGGCATCATCACTCACACGCCACATGGGCCAGTGGCCAGGTTGGTGTGCACACAGCCAGTGTGTGGCACAACTCATGGATGCCATGTCTCTGGCATGTACAAACACACAACACCCATGTGCACACAGGGCAGTGGACAGCAGAGAGGGTGATGGGCACATCAGGTCTGCCATGTGGTCACACGGCCAACATGGACATGAGGACAGCTGCGCCACGGCTACCCAGCAGACTCAGGCTGCGCAACAGCCACGGGGGGGGGTCTGTAACCATCCCCCAGGAGTGAGACTGTGGGAATGCATCCGTGTCCTCGCAGAGGTCTG
This sequence comes from Neoceratodus forsteri, assembly GCA_016271365.2. NCBI lineage: Eukaryota > Metazoa > Chordata > Ceratodontiformes > Ceratodontidae > Neoceratodus > Neoceratodus forsteri. Next base: position 875,091,946 of record CM028131.1, on the reverse strand, counting down.
CAAGTTCCCAAACAGGCTCGCACCAGGCGTGTCTGGGATGCCCACAGCAGAGCCTGGTGTCAGCACTGAGGGGATTGCCCGACACTGGGTCAGTGGGGTGCACAATGCACTCCATAGGATCTGCGATGGCCAGCCGCTCCCCGTGGCAGTCAGTGGGGCTAGGCCAACCGTGATCGCTGTAGCTAAGTGGTTCTGGGCCACGGTCGTGTCCTCCTGCAGGCAATGTCTGGCCTCCTGGAACTGCACGTTGCCCCTGTCATGCTGCTGGGCTGCCTGTCATACCTCTGCACAGAGTGCATGCACCCCAGCCATGAGCAGCACCTGTTGGTCCATGGAGGCCCGCAGCAATCTGGTATGCTTGGGCAAGGGGTCAGCACCTGGGTGCACTTAGGCATGGTGCCGACCCACCAGTGGCATATGACCACGCTGCACTGCCCCCCGCTCAGGTGGGCGCTGCACAGTGGGGTCCCCATGGGGTTTCTCATTGACAGAAGCACTGGCAGCAGATGCTGCACCCGGCCTCCCAAAATCCCCAGCCATCTTCTGCTCCTCTGGTCCCTGTGCACTGTCCAGCACCTGTGCAGCTGCACCACTACCACCACCGCCCCCCAGTGCAGTGCCACCTATGCACACAGCGGTACCAGGTGTGGTGGCAGGCGGCTGTCCCAACACAAACAGGTCACTGGCCCCACTGTCAGATATGGTGGATGGTATGGGTGTCTCCCCCTCGACAAGTCCCCCGCTGTCCAGGACAATGGTCACATCATCATCAGTGTCGGACCCCGTCCTGATCTGTGTCTCTGCACACAGCACACCGTGGCTGGCGTCCTACTTGAACACAGCCAGGGTCTTGTCCGCCACCACACCCAGGTCATCCAGCCAGATGGCGGTGGTGTGCTGCAGCCGTTCGGGCCCCTGGATGCCAGTGGAGGTGGATGGCTGGTCCTCCAGGGCTGGGCATACCCCCACAGCAGACGCAGATGCCCCTGCCACTGCATGCTGACATTCCAGTGCTGAAAGGGAATGCAGATGCATTAGTGCTGTCAGTGCAGTGGACCCCCCACCCCCAATGCTGCTGTACCTACCCTGCAGTGATGGGCTTCCTCCAGTCTGGAAGCCACTGCCCAGCACACCCTCAGCAGCGCTGCACCACATGGTGGCCATCACCAGCTCCTCCAGCGGCGTGAGCTGTGGCATGTTGGCCTGGCCCCCACCTGTGGCTGACCTGGCAGCCCGTATGGTCGACACCTTCTCCTTGATCCAATGCTTGTCAGTGCCCACCTTCTTCTTGCACTCCTGTGCAGAACACTTGTGGCTACCCTGCTAGTTCACAGCCTCCGCCACCTCCTCTCAGGCTGCGGCCCTGGCCTGGGGTGTGCCAGTGGTGCCACTCAGCATAGGCTTCCTGTCGAGATATGCCTCGAACAGGGCATCAGCCTCTGCCTTCATACAGTTGGGCCTGCGCTTGCAGGCAGGCCCACACTCCTCACCCTCCTCACGTTCGGACATGTTGCTACCTGTGGGCAGGGAAATGTGGTTAGTGGCTGCAGCGGCCCACACCAGCCATCCATCCCGCTGTGCTGTCCATTCCCTCGGCAGGTGCAACTTACCTCAGATGGCTGCAATACTGGTCCATGGCCAGTGCTGTCACCTTTATAGTGCATCGCATGCAAATGGACTGATGCACAACAGTAATGACATGCTAATTCTCCCATTGCACCGAGGATAGACTGATGAGCTAATCTGCATATGCCGGCTGAATATCGCTTGTTGCACCTGCGCGAATGGACTTGCTATGACACAAGTCATGGCACAATGTTATGACGTGCGCAGGGCACTCGTCAACATGCATGCACCATGGCATGCACTACCGCCTTTTGCTCAGCATGCACTAGGAACGCTATTGGCAGCCAAGGTGCCCTATGAGACATGGGCCCTATAATGCTTAGATGCTATGGGGCCTATGGCACTTGGGCAATATAGGGCCTATGGCACTCGGGTGCTATGGGGCCTATGGTGCTTGGGCACTATAGGGTCTATGGCACTTGGGCACAATGGGGCCTATGGTGCTCAGGTGCTATGGGGTCTATGGCGCTCGGGCGCTATAGGGCCTATGGGGTGTGGTGCCCTCAGGGCCCTATTGCACAGCATTCATCATGGCCCCAATAGCGCTCACGCACACATTGCGTATGCTGACCCCTGACCCCCACCCTGCCCTATGCCCTCCAGGAACCTCAGCCCCACGTGTCAGTGTGGCCATGCCCATGCCGCAAATCCCCGGAGATGCGCGATTGCCGCAGGCAGCACATCTCTGTGCAAGGTGCGCATCCAGAGCATGTTGTGCACGTGTGCTACTGGGCGCCATTTTGGACTGTTTCATTGCTGAGGAAGCATGCCATGGTGTACAGTGCCCCATTCCCAAAACTGGAGCCAGGTTGAGCTTGTAAACCTGGTGGCCCAGGTGGAGCCCCATGCTGCCATGCTGTTCAGCCAGCAGTCCCTCGACAGGCCCAGGACTGAGGTGTGGCAAGAGGTTGCAGATGGGCTAGTTCTGGCTAGTGGTGTGCAGCGCACAAGAGAGTAGTGTCACCACCGTTATGGGGACCTGTTAAGGAGGGACCGGAGAGGCTCAGGTCACTGCAGGCGCGCATCCAGAGGTGGGCCGTGCCACAGCCAGGTAAGTGTGTTCTGACTGCGTCTGTGCACATCCAGTGTTCCACAGGGCAGGCAGAACTGCATGCCATGCTGGGGGGGCTGTCACTGCATGCCCTGTGGTTTGGCATTGCCAGTCACTGGTTGCACTGTGCCACTGCCCTGTGGCCTTGCCAGGCCGGGGTACACTCTGTGAGTGGGGGTGAGGGCAGTGGGCTCATGGTGTGGCTGTGTTCTGATGTGTGCCTGTTTGTGTTCCCATTCTAGGCCCTGAAGACTGGAGAAGATCCAGGGTGGTGGGTGCACCTGGTGGGCTGCGGCAGGCCATTGCAGGCCCTTCTGCAGGTGGTGTGGGACTGAGAGGAGGAGCTGCAGGACTGGCGCATGCAGTGCCATGGTGGGCAGGTGGGCACTGTGAATTTCAACAATGTTGTGCAGGGTGGTCGGTGAGGGTGGTGGTATGGTCTCAGCCCCCTGTGCGCTGAGCCATGGCAGCTGTGTTCAGCACGCGGTGTGCGTGCCACCATGGGGTGGCCATTGCATGCATGTGGCAGCTATTGGTGGGCTGTGGGTGCTTCTAGCTGCCACCAGTGCCACTGCGGTTCCGCTGCTGCACCATGCCACCTGCCTGCCACTGTGCTGGTGGATGGCCCATGGGCGGCAGTGTCCAGCAATTTTCACAGCCATGGCATGCTGGGTCAGCAGCAGTCATAGACCCACCCACTGCAGGTGGCCAGGGTCCCACCCAAGGGGTGTGTGTCCCCACTGCCTGCTGCGCACAGTGGAAGGGCTAGGGTTCCCTGGACACGCAGTGATCTCCTGTTCCTTCTTTTGCCATAGGTGTCCAACTGGGAGGTTGCCTGCCACTCTACAACTGCCTCCTGTGGTGCATCATATCCATCACCACTGCCACCCTGGAGATAGTGAGGCAGACAAGATAGATTCTTCTGCAGGGGCAGAGTAGAGGACTACGCCAGGCAGTGGAACATGGCCACCCATAGGGGCCATTGACACCTTTCCTGCCCCTGACCTCCCTTCTCCTGTCCCATTGTATAGCCCTGCCCCCTGTCCCCATCCCTCACTCACCTACTATATCTCTGTTTTGTATACAGTTCCCCTGCCTTGATCCCTGTTCTTTTATACAGTTTGCTTTTCTTACCCATCTGTGTCCGTGTCTGCTTTGTGGTTGGTGAGTGGAGTGATGCTGCAGTGGTGTGGTGGGTGGCTGTGTGGTGTGCCTGTGTTGTTCTGTGGCTGTGCATGGTGGTGTTTGCCCATCGGTCAGTGGCTGTGCCTTGGGGTGGCCATGAGCTGGCTGTTCAGGCTGTGTGGCATGTGTGTTGGGTGCCATGTGCCAGGGTGTGGCTGGCTGTGCACCGGGTGGGTGGGAGCATGCCATCCCACAGGGGATGGCCAGTGGCGGCCCACCCTTGGATGTTGGTGCCGCCTGTTTCATACATCCACTGCTCTGGTGCTAGTGGATGGGGGCTGGCCACATGCCCATGCTCTGTGGGCGGTGTTCTTTTGTGGGCCAGCTGTGCCTCCCAGCCTTTCTCCACCACCTCCCCAGAGGCCACCCCCCCTTCCCTGGTGCCTTGCTCCCTGCTGTGCCTGTGACTGGTCCTTTTGAGCCTTGGCACATCTTCCTCAGCTCCTTGCACATCCCTGGTTGTGTTATTGCACATGTTGGGTTGCTCCATGGTGCACCTCTGACTGTGCTGTGGCGCATCCTTGCAATATTCAGTCATGTTGCACTGGCACATGTCACCATGCGCATTCTTTGAATATTGCACTCATTGCACCACGGCGCATCAGATTTGCGCTGCACCAGCCTTGCGCTGGCATCTGGTGCATTTCTGAATATCCCACCCATAATATACAAAACATTTTAAAAATACAATAAAACAAATTTAGAACAGCAACAACAATATACAGGATACACCTAGGAGCAACAACTTAGCTAACCATCATAGAATATACTATTATTTTAAAACATATGATGAAGGATGATCAGTTACAATAATTTGTGGGTAGTACAAACAATACAACATTGTAAGATTGTGCAACAGTTGGAAAACAAGGTATTGTGGAATAAACAGTAGTGGAACATTGGGTGAATTACAATACATGTCCAAAATCATACAAAAGAACATATGAATGTACGAAACAGTAATAATGCTATAGAACCATTTGTAGTACATGAGTGTAGCAGGAACAGGCTCAAAGTAGTACACAAGTGCTGTTGGAGTAACAAGGATGGGGTTAGGTTGTGCACACTGGTGATCCAGAATGGCAAGTGGAGAAGAGAGGGGGGAGAGGCAAGAACTGAATATGAGGAGAAGGGGAAGCCATTTCCTGATTTCCCCCTTCAGGATGTTGAGAATCCTGCCAGGGGGGTTCATGGTAGGAAGGCAGAAACTGTGGACAGGTGTTAAGGTAGGTTAATCAGGAACAGCTGAGGGAAAAGTAATTGTGTAGGGCAGAGGTAAGGGAGTAGTTGGAGGAGGAGTGTCGTATTTCGGGGGGGAGGGAATTCCAGATTTTAGGGAAACGATGGGCGAAACCAGTCTAACCAATGAGGGTGGAGTGGCGAGGGACCATCAAGGTGTGAGTGTCATTTGATCTGAGAGAGTGGGTGGGGGGAGGTGGAGTGGACAGAGAGAATGAGAGATAGGAGGGGAGCCCCCCCGAACCAGAATTTCAGTGTATCAAGATAGATAGTGAGCACTTTACTTTGTATATATCTAATTCTTATAAGTCATTTAAGATCATCCTCTGTGCTGTAATTTAAGTATGTAATATATGGTGTCTGAAGCGTGTATTTGTGTAGAAATGAATTAGCATAGTTTTGCACATATACAAAGATTTGCATTTTTGCATACATCTGGTGTGGAATAGTGATGTAAGTAAAATAGGTGTTTCTGATGCATTGAAAGCAGTTTTGAAAGATAGATGTGTATTGGTGAGAGTTTACCACATGGTGGGAGTGGAGAGCCTTAAATTGTTAGTGGGAGGATTTTACTCACTGGCATCTCGACAAAGCGACAGTTAAGTCGTGAAACGTTGATGTAAAGGAGGGGGGTGCTATTTATTTTTACAGTTTGCCTATGTACCTTTTAAAAGAATACTTTTCATTAAAAAGCTCTTTTTTATCATGACCAATTGAAGTGGTTGTTATTCTGGCTGTTCCCTGGTCGAGTAGCTGACTGTCTCCTTTTGTTTTGCAAATAATCATTTTTTTTTTAAACAGCACCTTCCAGCATGTCCTGGGCAGCCTTACCTCATTTTCATACTGTAATTGTCTCTGGTTTTCATGTGAAAGCACTGGGCCCTTGGTATGCATATTGTCCATAAGTGCAAACACATTGTAATTAACCATTATCCCTCTGGGCCCTGCGCTCCCATGACTCCATAATGTTATCCATATAAGGAAGTGCCCCTCCCACCAATCCATAAATCTTGAGACATTGCAATTAACCCTTGTGCGGCCGATTGCACAGTATCACCGCTGTTGTAATTAAGGCCTGGAAACATGCATAACTACTCAGTACACCTAAAGCTGTATTAAACCGCTTCTCGCAAAAAATATGCATCTCACAACATTTTTGAGATATATTCCCCGAAAGGTACCCGAGCACCACAATGTTATCCTATGGGAAATTTCTAAACTTCAAAATGTTAAAACTATGGAACTCATGTAAATTTTATCAGCAAACCATCAAAAGGCACATCTACGGGGCAAGGCCTTTCTACCCTGAAAATTTTAGCCTATAGGTCCAAACAATTTCTGTGCAGCGAAGTGACAAAGAAACACACATTTTTGTAAAAGTAGTGCTGCAAATTGCGGCACTGCTTTTGCAAAAGTACCACAATTTGCAGCATTACCATGGGTATTTTTTGTGAAATAATGCCACAATCTGTGACACGTTCACAAAGGTAGTGCCACAATTTCCAGCACTTTCACAAATGTAGTGCCACAATTTGCAGCATTAAAAATGTGCTGATACAAACAACATACTTCTGGACACTTGTCAAAAAAACTAATGCCAGAATTGTGTTCCTTGGGCCCCGACTAGGTAAACTCAACTGCTGGTGTTTACCAAGGGGCTGTAATTTTTGAATTATATCATTTTTTTCGCATTGCTAACGGAAAACAAGACGTCAGAAGCTCGAAAGAAGTGCCCCCATCTGTGAAAGAGAATGGCACTTTTGTGAAAGAGAATGGCACTTCTGCATGGAACATCTGATTTTCCACATAGGAGATAATGGGAAACTTGCAACTTTAATAACTTTTAAATGGATTAATATTGTTTCACTTCATCTAACCTTCAAATGCACATCTGTGACCCAGACCTCATATTCCTGAAAGTTTTGGACAACACTGCCAAGCTGAGAAATGGCATGACAAAGAAATTGCCAAAATGCTGTAATTTTCAAATTTTTTGACATTCTGTTGCTCTGCACCTGCCCATCTGACTGGAGTGACTCTTGACATCTCCAGAGATATATGGTACCAGACAGCACATTCAAAATTTCAGGTGAATTGGTCAAACTGTTGCAATGTTATTAAAGTGCAACATTTTGGGTTTAACATAGAAGTGAAGTCTGAACCCTAACAATAGTAGCATTACCATGCCACTATAATTTATAAAATGGATTAGAAAATCAGTAAAAATAATGTCTGGTGCATTATCTCTCAACGAACACACACCTCCACTTCTTTCTATTTTTACCCCCCCCAAAAAAAAAAACATTTGGCTATTTTATAAAACAGATAATGCACTACAGGGTGTGCAGTCATGCTCTGATATATGCACACCTTGGGTGGCAGAACACACTCAGTCTTTGGCTTCATGCCTCACAAGGCACACCAAGGTGTGCATATCACAGAGCACAACCACACACCCTATTGTGGATTATCTGTTACATCGCTCTCTCTTTTTGTCTCTCTCAAACAAAAAAGATAGACAGACAGACAGGCAGATATACAGCACAGTGGTATGAGTAAGGTGTTTAATGTTAACCCCCAAGTTTTGCACCTTAATAACTTTGGTGTCTTTCAAAAATATGCCCCAACATTTGGCATGCATTGTCCCAGAGGCAACATCTTTACACATGAGAAGTTTTGTAATGGCATTTTGTGCAGTTTCCAAGTTACGGAATGTCAATTTTTAATGTAGTGCAATATTTTTCCCCTACTGAGTCAATACCCCTAATATATAATAGCGCAAGAAATATAGCACAGGAATGACAGTGCACAGCAGAACAGCATATGGGGTTCAATAGTGCTGCTGGAATAGTGCATACTGCACCATCAGAATAGCACAAGGCAGATTGTAAGGTGTCTGAATATAGTGCAACGTCAGAATAGTGCATGGCACATTATAAGGAGTGCCAATACAGCGTAGGGAACAATAGCGCACAGGAACACAGTGCATGGAAAAACAGGGAACAGCATTAATAGCTGGTGAACATCAGAAAACGATACCCAGCCGATGCCCTATGCCTATTAATTGTGTGGGGGTGTCCCCCCCGTGCATGAGAGAGAGATGGAAAACAACTGTCATGCAAGCACAGGGCCAACCAAGCAGCACCCGTGGCATAGAGGGTGAGACCACAAGCACACAGTACATACAGGCAGGCAACATCATGAAGCTGCAGGTTCGAGACCTGCAGCCGCTCTACAACACACACACCTGTGCACTGCAACTGTCTGTTGATCCGTTCATCGCTGTACCACCACCTGAACCCACAGGACCAGAAAAGACGTATATATGCCATGGATACAACACACAGAATGCCATGGTCCCCAACAAACGTTTGCTCCACATACAGGACTTCAGTCATGGACACTGACCCCACCCATTGAGAAGCCCAGCAGGAAAGCAGCTACACGCCTTAACCCTCAACAGTACTGACAAGAGGTTAAACATTTTGCTGTGCAACCCCCACCTCCAACAAATGCACAGCAGCAGCTATATGCCTTTTCCCTCAACAGAACTGGCGGCAGATTACAGAATTTACTCTGCAAACCCCCCAAACCACACAGAAGCAGCTACTTGCCCATACCTGTCACAGTACTGGCTACAGAGTGACCACTGCATTCTACATTCCCCAATATAGGTAGTGCTGTTGACATACACGCCGATTGCACGGCAGCCCGCAGTGCCTGGGGCAATGGAACCGAGACCCCGGCATAGCAGTGTGCCGTGTCTGGCGGGGTGCCCATTCACCAATGCCGGGTGCAGCCCACAGGTAGTCCCCGGAGTGCATACCCAGTCCACAGTGCAACACAGAGAGACACTGAGCAGTGGCATGTGCAGGCCTGCAACATCGCAAGCAAACAGGCCAGGTGCATACACCACTGCATTGTTACTACACAACACGACACGGCTGTTGCACTGTACATGGGGGGGGGTCTGCTGATGCTACATAGTGCCACAAAGCATCACCAGGGCCAGCACAGACAGATTGCCACATTTCTAAAGTGTCCTGTAAGACCTTGGACAGTGAGGCTGTCACTTGTGTGCCGGTGGCAGGGTCTGCTTCCCCCGCCACACCTGTACAGCAGAACAGACACATAACCCTATGAGCGGGGCATGAAGTGGGCCAGCCAACATACTGTGTGTCAGGGAAGGGTCACCATCCAGTCACCCATGCACACTGATCCTGTAGAGGCCACAGCAGCAGGCTACAGCCTGCTGCCTACCTGCTCCGAGGTCCACATATGGGCTGGTTGGCATTCCATGTCAGCACTGTACCACCACTAGGCAGGCACACACACACGTAGGCCACCTAAGTGCCAGGCAGGATGTGTGGGTGACAATAACAGTGTATGACATGGAGGGTGACAGCAGCCATTGTGTGTGGCTCCTCTTAGAATGTCCTCCTCACCCACCCGCAACTGCATGCAGTGTACACCCTCAGTGGTGCCTGCCCTGCAGTGTGACTAAGCCTGTTACAAGCGGATGACACTGACCTGTACATACTCACCTGTCCTTATGCTCTGTCAGCCTGAATTGCACAGCAGGTAAGAGGGAGGCACGGGCCATGCTACCCCTAATTGTGCTATCACGTGTACACCTGTGGCCAATGGGAGGCAGCCCCCCCATCACAGAATGAGCCAGGCTAACAGGCTGTAGTTGGAACCTGTTAGGGCCTGCCTGCTGCACTGACTGCCACCGTGCACACACCCCTGCCAGCATGTGGCTGCTACACCTAGGCGGGGGGTGAGGGTGGAGACTGCTGTGCTCCTACAGCCTGCAACAGGTGCCTTCACTCAGGCACATGGCAGGCCATCATATAAGGGCTGACCCACTGCAGGCCTGGTATCCAGAGAGTGGAAGGTGTCTTTGGTGTATGGAAGCCTGTCAGGATTCCCCTCACATTTGTCAAAAGTCAGAAGGGTGCCTCTCTGCTGCACCATGCTGGCTACTTACATACATAGATACATAGACAGTGCCGGCAGATAAGGGCCTATGGCCCACCCAGTCTGCCCATTTAAGTTTGTAAGTTCAGTTTATGTTTTCCAGGAAGTCTGTTGCCCCTTACCCCTGACCTCCAGAATTCCTTTATGTCTATCCCATGCATTCTTAAATCCCGTGATTATTTCAGCCCCCACTACTTCCTCTGGCAGGGTGTTCCACTTGTCCACCACCCGCTCTGTGAAGAAATTCTTCCTCATGCTTCTCTGAATCGTCCTCCTCCAACTTCATCCCATGCCCTCTAGTCCTGGAACATCTTTTCACTTAAAATAGTGCATTCCTGCACCCTGTTCCTCCCTGTAAGATACTTGTATGTCTCTATCATATCCCCTCTCTCCTCCTCCTCCAGGGAGTACATGTTCAGTGCCTTCAACCTGTCCTCATAGGGACTTGTGATGCAATCCATGCACCATCTTTGTTGCCCTACTCTGAACCTTCTCTACCCTGTCTATGTCCTTACGTAGGTAAGGTCTCCAGAACTGCACAGTGTACTCCAGGTGCGGCCTCACTAGTGTCTTGTATAGTGGAATTATGACCTCCCTTTTCCTGCTGGTGATGCCCCTGCCTATGCATCCCAGCATCCTATTTCCTTTACCTGCTGCCTTGTCACACTGTTTCCCTGCCTTGAGGTCATCAGAGATGATAACTCCAAGATCCCTTTCCTGCTTGATGCATGCTATATCCTCACCCCCAACTGATATATTGTGCCAGGGTTTTTGTGCCCCATATGCATTATCTTGCACTTCCTTGCATTGAATTTCAACTGCCAAACCCTGACCATTCTTCAAGTTTCTGCAGGTCCTTCTCATTCTGTCTACACCCTCTGGTGTGTCTACACTGTTACAGAGCTTTGTGTCATCAGCGAACAATGAAATTCTGCCTTCTAGGTCCTGTGCAATGTCACTGATGAAGATATTGAATAGTACCGGTCCCAGCACTGATTCCTGTGGTACCCCACTGGTCACTCTTCCCTCTGTGGAGTGACAGCCATTTACCACCACCCTCTGTGTCCTGCTGCCCAGCCAGTTACCTACCCACCGCACTACTGTCCTGCCCACACCCATATTCCCCAGTTTGTGCAATAGTCTTCTATGTGGCACAGTGTCAAAGGCCTTGCTGAAGTCCAGATAGGCCATGTCCACTGCCTCCCTGATCCACCTCCCTAGTCACCCAGTAAAAATTCAATGAGGTTGGTCTGACATGACCTTCCCTGGTGAAACCATGCTGCCTTGGGTCTTGTAGTCCATTGACAACCAGATGTTCCACCAATCTCTCCTTCAGTAGTGCTTCCATGATCTTCCCCACTACCGAGGTGAGGCTCACTGGTCTGTAGTTCCCCGCTTCCTCCTTGTTCCCACTTTTGTATAAGGGGACTACATCTGCTATCCTCCAGTCTTTGGGTACCTCCCCTGTTTCTAGTGATCGGCTAAACAGGATAGCAAGAGGTTCAGCCACCACCTCTCTTAGTTCTTTAAGGACCCTGGGGTGCACCCATCTGGCCCCATTGCTTTATCAACTCTTATTACTTCCAGTTCCTTCAGGACCCTTTCTCGTGTAAAGGGACTTGTGTCCATTTCTGCACCATTCTCACCCCTTGTACTCCATTCAGACCCATTACCCTCCTCTTCCTTAGTAAAGACTGTGCAGAAATACCTGTTCAATATGTCAGCTTTACTGTTGTCATCCTCCACACAGCCCCCATCCTCCCCCTTCAGTCTCACTATCCCTCCCGTTGCCTTTCTTTTTTCACTTATGTACCTGTAAAAGGTTTTGTCCCCTCTACCCACTGATTTTGCAATGTGTTCTTCTGGCTGAGCTTTGGCTTCCCTTACTGACCTCCCTGCCTCCTTTTGCTTCTCCTGGTACTTCTCCCTATCCCCTTCTGCCTGTGTCTTTTTGTATTGCAAACTTATACTACTTTTTGTATTGCATACTTATATTACTTATACCAGAGGGAGAGCGTACACCTTGAAAGTGTGTATTGGAAATGCATAGAACATGATAAGTTGCGCTGCCAGGCCAGGGTTCACACTCAGGGGGAGGAGGTGGTGCACAACACTGGGAACCACAACCATGTACCAGATGCTGTGGACATTACTGCCAGGAAGTTGTTGGTGGCTGTCAAGGATCACGCATGCCACACTAACGAGACCTGCAGCACATTGGTGGCAGCCTGTACAACTGGTGTCACATCGACTGTCACTGGAAGACTGCCAGCATTGTGGCTTATTAAGTACTAGTAGTAAAACTTCACTCATTTCAAATGAATTGGATAACTCTGCTGATCTGAGGCTCATTTTCAGTGAGGTCCATTTACAAGATTCCAGTTTCTTTTACATCAAACATTTAGGACATACATAACATACAAAAAATCATCACAATTAAGTTACAACATACAGCACATAGGCAAATTTGTTTTCATTTTCCTAAACAGGAACAATAACATACAGCAATACTTAAAATCTATATATAGAACTAATTTCCATCATCATAAGTGAACGAACCCACAAGACAATACATAACTTGTTGGTAAACTATTATAAGGGCTAGTACTAACACCCTACATTTATTATGTATTTTGTGTCAAGAAAAAAGATTTTACTTTCCCTTTTTGAAATTTTCTGTTAATAGGTCTGAGACTTATTGTAAGTTTGTTCCAGCTTACAGGCCCATTGTAAATAAAATTATTTCTTGCTCTTATCATTTTAAATTTTGGTAATAAACATTCTAGTCCATCAGCAGATCTAAGGTCTTGCTTGGTGTTTTTAAAGTGTATGTTCTCTATAATTAAGAGGACATTTGCTAGCATGAGGACTGCAGCACACAGGCCACTGGCCCAGCCCACATCCCTGAAGGATCTGGCAATACCCCCAGAGTACACAACAACAGAGACTGGTGTTACCGTCCTGCAATACGATAGCAGACCTGGGGACAACAGGGTACTCATCTTCACCATGAGGCCAACATTGGCACAGTTGAAGGGCTGTGGGACCCTTCTGGCTTCAGTGTCACAAGTCCCCTATTCTCACAGCTCTACTGCATACATGGGCTGCTCATGGACACTATCTTCCCTGCAGTGTAAATCCTGATGAATGCCTGGAACACTACAGCCTACACATCTGCCCTCCAGTGGATCAAGTCCCTGTGCCCTGGCCTTGCACCCACATGATCCATGCTCATGGACTTTGAACTGGTGGCCATGTGGGCCTTTGGCAACAACTTCTCAGGATGCCAGCTGCATGGCTGTTTTCTCCACATGATACAGGTGGTATGAAGGAGATGCCAGTGCATTGAGGGACTCGTTGCACGTTACAAAGACAACCCTGAGTTTGCACTACATGTCCGGATGATTCTGGCCCTGGCTTTTGTGCCCCCAGATGATGTGCTATCCACATTCGATGAGATAAGGGACCTGGACTACTACAAGGCCAATGGGGACCTTCTGTCACACTTGCTTGATTACTTCAAGGACACATGGGTTGGCAGGCCTGCGGGTTGCACAGCAACACGCAGGCCCCTATTCCCAATTCCATGCTGGAATGTTTACAGGGCAGCACAGGATGGCATGCCCCATATAACTAAAACAGTGGAGGCGTGGCACCGGGTAGTAGCGCATGGCTCAGGGAGTGTCATCCCAACCTCTAGAAGTTCATCTGGGCACTGGGCAGCAACTCACCAATGTCAAACTGGCACAGTTGACAGCTGGGAACACTGTGCATACTGCAAAGCATCGTTACAAGGATGCCAGCCTTAGGACTGCAGGCATCATGGCGTCCCATGGAGAATGCAAAACTGTGGACTACCTGAGGGGGATCGCCTTAAATCTGTCCCTTCTTTTGGTGGTGGGGGTTCATGTTTGCTTCACCTTCACCACTGCACTATGTACTGTACCTGACTTGCAACAGTAAATTCACTTTGCACACAATTCTGTTGTCCTCCTCTTTGTTCCTGGTCCCATCATGTGGGCCTGCTTGCATTGTTTCTGTGTGCGACATTCTGTACGTTAACTATTTTGGTGTTAGCTGTTTTGCCTGCACTGTTTATGTTAGTTGTTTTTGCATTAGACATTATGACCCAGTGCTGTTTTTTTTATACTAATAACATGTATATTTTATTCTCACCTACAGCCAAGATGATATGGAATTTGTTTCAGAAACTTTAAGGTAGAAGCAGTCTGTGCCAAGTTAGTGCCTTTCAAAGGTTTTGTGAAATAAGATAATAATCGATTTTAGTGTTACAAGGATTTAAAAAATTTAAAGTTTTTTTTTTCTTAGCATGATCAATAGAGTTTTAGGATAACCTTCTGATACAAAACATACTGTAAATTTATCATTGGCAGGTATTTGCCATTCACAAAATTGGTGATGTATCTTTCATGAGAAAAGAAATACAGATTGTGACAGTCACAATCTTTTTTTTTAACTAAAAACACAGAAAACTCACAAAAATGATATATTAAAAAAAAAAAAAAACACCTGAACATAGCTAAGCTAAACAGCACCCATTTAGCTACATTCTGATGTTTTTTCCTTTTTTAATGAGAAATTAATTTTCAGAGCACCCTATACTTCTGGGTGCCCAGCTTATTAAGGGGAGCTGTTTGTCTGCAAGTAGTCAAAGAAGGTGTCTACTTAAACACAACTGGAGCCACGATGTGCAATAGTCTTACAAAGCACAAAATGAGTCAGGCATCATGGTCTACCAAATAAAAAAACCTAAAGCAATAAGTGAGTTAAAAATACATTTATTGTAAATAAAAGCTAAAACTTGTACAGCAACACCCTCCCAATTTGCACCAATAGCGCATGTATTTCTTACGCTTTGTCAAGAAATGGCTAACAGGTATGCAAGTGTCGGTTAAAAAGCACCTTCTTAAAGAGATAGTGTCTCACATCAATCTATACCACCCTTTTTCCATAGCCACTGTCCAATCACCCCAGAACAAAAAAAGCGGAAAAGCATATATACACAAATATACGCACATACACAACAAATCCTTTAAAATACTGCCTAGAAAGAAAGGACACCTATAACTGGTGGATTAATAAATAGCATGCTGCTTATTTTTTTGGAAATGGTACCAAAGTGAAAATTTCATTAAGACTTTTTTCCCCGATTAGCCCTCAATTTATATTGCCACATGCTCTCTCATTGTAATAGTTTATTATCAAGGTCCCCTCCCCAAATACCCAAAGTCACTTTTTCCAAGCCTTTAAAAAGAATAGAATGTCCAGATTCCTTTTCTTCTACATGTACAGCAAGGGCATTAGCATGGCAGGATTAACCTGTATGCCAATTACGCCATGGCATAGTGCCCCGAGGTTCAGGAGGGCCCCCACTATTAACCTATTTAGAGTTACTTTCTTTAATCCTGGCTGTAGTGTATTCACAAATCTCCCTTCCAAACCATATATGGCATATTCCTTCCAGACAGACACCCCATCTTATGGCACCCAGTAATACCTTCACCATCCTAGTATTACATTATGTTGAGTGTCTGCCATGGCCCCCCCACTGGGATATGTATATACTGTACATACTGTAAATATTAGCTTAACTTTCCCGTAACCGATTTTTATCATGTGAATTTACTGTACATCACTGTGTTTATAAACGTTATTTTCCCCTGTATGTATAACTGTCTTATATAAGTGTATGATGTATCTGTTGTGTATCAACTATTGAACCTTGACCGTATCAGGTCCATCTTATAAATGAGCCTTGCTCAGTGATGTTAGTCTGAATAAATAAAGATTTGATGATGATGATGTACTGGGTGACTGCTGACGGGCCAAACTGCCCAAAAAGCACCCCCCTTCTTGGAGTCAGTCAGCCCCCCATCCCACTGAGTCAGCCTGGTAAGTGGTGACCCCCGCAGCCGCTCTGAACAAGCAAGCCTCTCAGTATCTCCGATGGGCAGCTCTGACTTCACCTCTGATCCACCCTGACCCCACAACACACAACCAATTATATCCATCAGAGGTCCTCTGGAGGTGTGACTACTGGGGAGCTGAAATCAGTGTGTTCGTGTGCATGGCGTCAGAGTGTGTGGCTGGGCAGTGATGAGGAGTAGAGTAGGAAAATGAGAGAGAGCTCTGGTGGTCAGTTGTTGGTGCCGGTGGCTGGTCTCATCTATCAAAGAAGAAGACTCTCTGCTTAAAGACACAGAAGTAGAGAGAGAGAGAGAGAGAGAGAGAGTCTGAGCAGGCAGCAGGGGGTCACCTAGAGTTGGATTCGGCTTCAGTGCAGCGTCACATGCTGCTGGTGTTTTCCATGTAGCCACTAGCCAGGATCAGTTAGTGCTGCTGCTAGGTGGGCCTTTGGTCCTGCTGTGACTGGGAGGAGTACCGATAAAATATTTCTTTATGCAGTAATTGGTCATTCTGAATTGTGTTGTTTATAATCAAGGGCATGTGACCTGTCAAGTCATGTGGCATAACACAGCATTATAAACCACATCCTGCTTGAGTACCCCTGGTCATTGCTGCCTTGCCAGCCCGGCACTGTAGAAGAGTAGGATGTTGGCATTTAGGGGCCCCCAGGCCACAAAATATGACTTGGAGTAGGGCCCCCACTTCCATTAATCTGGCCATGGGCATTAGCCCCATCCCCCTTCATAATGCTTCTCAAATATTCTGATATTCTGACCTTAAATGGCCTTTTTGAATTGCTTACATAAAAGTTTGTGCATGTACCTGTTGCCACATAAACAATATTCATAGTGTTGCAATTAATTGTGTATTCTTGAAAACCTTTCCTGTTATTGGATGTATAACATTTTTACCTGTTTTCAGGTTTGGACAAGAAGTATAATAACCACAAGTAAAGGTTCTTTCCAGCAGTGGGCTTCAAACCTGCTGTCCAGCTGGTTTCTACAAACTGCTGGTAACATAACTAGCCACATTTCTCCCTCGGTGCTTGACCATTTGAGCGGGGGTTGGGGGTGGGGCCTTCACAACAGACTGAAGTTTTGGTTCCATAGTATGAATGTGCCAATTTCTTGACAAAACCTGTTTGATAATATAGCTCTGTGGCATGTGGTCTGAAACAAAGTTAAGAGAATTATTTCCCCTCCTTTTTTAATTTTTTAACAAGTCCACCCATGCCAGATCACTCACTTCCTGTCTTCTCCTTTCTTCACATTCTACATTGTAGCCCCAGTGGTAAAGTCAACTGCTTAAAGTCACAGCCCCATCCATGTAATCCTGAGGATAACTCTTATTGGGCTTGATTCTCAAAAAACCCTAAGACTGATGCAAGCTGCCACAAAAGAAAGCTTGTTTCATAGCCTGGTATGCCAGGGACCCTGTGTCTGATTCCCTATTGGGTAGGGTCCTGGAGGCAATGTCTGGCAGCTTGTGGCAACTGTGGCTCAGTGCCAAACAAAAGGCACACTGTGAAGGTCTGCTGCAAACCACAGGGCAGCCGTATGCTGTTCTTGACTCTGGTGCTCTAGCTGTCCCCACCAATGATCCCAGATGTTACCCCTGTTAATACATATTTTTATTGCTCCTTGCCATGGTGGCATAGTGCCCCCTCCCCAATCCCTGTTGTTTCCATAATTTTGATATTTAATGAAGCCCCTCTCATTGGTGGACCAGTGACCCCCCCCCGAGATCCCTGATGTCCCTGTAATTGTAACATTTAATAAGACCCCTATCATTGGTGGTCCAGTGACCCCCCTCCCTGATCCCCAATGTACCTGTAATTTTAACATTTAATGAAGCCCCTCTCATTGGTGTTCCAGTGACCCCCTCCCCAAACCCCGATGTCCCTGTAATTGTAACATTAAATATAATCCCTCTCATTGTTGGTCCAGTAGTCCCCCATCCCAGCAGGTAGTGCCCACAACCCTGCACCCCCTCCCAAGACAGAGCCAGAGACTAGAACAACCCTTCTCACACCTCTGTGGCTGGCCCCTGACTGAACTGTCACTGAGCCAATACTGTAAAGTGTATGCGCTCACAGATGAGTGAGTACACTTTAAGAGTAGGTGCTCAGTGACAGTTCATCATGTTGGCCAGCTGCGGAGAGTGTGAGGAGGTGCCAGTCTCTGGCTCTGTCTTGGGATGGAGAGGGAGGGTGGTAGGGCACTACCTGCTGGGGAGAGGGAGGGTCACTGGACCACCAATGAGAGGGATATTATTAAATTAAATATTGTGGGGACATCGGGGATCGGGGAGGGTTGTCCTCTGGACCACCTATGAGAGGAGTTTTTTTAAATGATAACATTACAGGAACATCAGGGATCAGGGAGGGGGCATTAATACCTACTATAAGAATGGGAGACATTGGGGATCATGGAGCAGGGACTGCAGCACATTGCTGCAAACAGGCAACTCTCACAGAGGAGAATTTTCTAAGTACTCTTAGACAAGCCCTGGTTGATCAAACAGTAGTTAGGATTTCTTCATCTGGGAGAGGTCTGAGAATCCCACATTAGGGGATGTGGCAGCTTGCATGTGCCACACGCTCCCTAGTGCCAGATTGTAGCCAATTTTGGGATGCATCAGCGGTGCAAGCCACGTTTGGGGCATGCTCCCTGCGGTTGATGCAGGCTGCTTTTGTGAATAGCTCAGGGGCAGATTTTGATGCAAAATGTCACTTGTATCATTTATGTTCAGTGCAGGCACCTTGCGTCAATCTCAGGGCTTTGAGGATTGACCCCATTGTGTTTTAACTGCATAACCTGTCCTTTTGGGATATTTTGAATCACATGTCTGGGATGACAACTGTTATAGGACAATAGTGCATTTCTGTGCGTACTTTTTTTAAACAGAAATGTTTGCACTCCTCTTACATTTTTTTTCAGTTATCAAGTCAAAAAAAAACCATTTATTTTATCTTTATTGCTGGACATGGTAAATTTTAAGTGCTCATTGATCGATTCCAAGTACTTAATAAATTCCAGTAGATCTGCAGTGGGTCCCTTCGGTACCACAGATATATCATCAATAAAGCAATGGTATATACCTATCTGCCTAAAAAAAAGGATTTTCATGTTCTGATAACAAACACCACTTTCCACATTGAACCAAATATATGTTACCATATTTTGGTGCAAAAGAGGCCCCCATTGCAGTATTTTTAATTTGTAGGTAAAATTCTTGTTTAAACACAAACTTGTTAAAATGTAACACTTTCTCTGTTAGAGTTAGCAAAAACTCAATAAAAGCACTAGTATATCCTGATTTTTCATAAAATGCTTCACACAGAGCATCAAATCCTCCTGAATGGAGAATATTTGTGCAGAGTGAAGCAATATCTAATGTCACAAAAAGACTGTCCTCATTCACGTCAGTCCTGTGGAATCTGTAATAAGTGGGTAGTGTCTCATATGTACTGTACATGGGGCACTAACATTTTGATATGTTCATTGACATACTGAGCCAGTGGCTTCATAAGGGATCCAATACTGGTCACTATAGGTTGTGCAGGGGTGTCCATCAAACTTTTATGGATCTTAGGTTGTGCATTAATGGTAACTGTCACAGGGTGTGGGACTGTAAGAAAACCATATATGTGTTTGTTGATCACACCATTCATAAAACATATTTATTTATTTTTTTATTTATTGTAAAATCAGAATTACAACCTTTGAGCTAAAAGCTCATTTACAAAGGATCCTCATCAAACAGAGGGTGGGGGACATCAAGTACATGGACAGTGAAGAAAAACTATATACCGACTGCGCAGCATTGGTTCAACAGCGAAGACCAGCACAGCGACATTGTCGGCAGTTGCTATGATGATCTCCACTACCCAACACTGGCGCCAGGGAGGTGTTTGCCCCCATCCCCGAATTAACTCTGACTGGAGTTAGTAATCTAAAATATGGTGGTTGTGGGGTGAAAAGCCCGCCACAGAAAACACTTGTCTGCGAGTGACAGCACAACACCAATTGGCGGTGTTCTGCTGTCACTGTGCTGTCAGTCAACAATTTTCTTGTCGCCGCGGCATGGTAGAACCGAGAAAAACAGAAGCAGCTAGTTGGCATTGTCAGTAACACATCATTAAAAAGGCTAAACAGCAAACAGCATTACAAATAGAAGGATGAGGAGAGACAGAATACATTGTAAAAAGCCAGCACTTAATTACATAATACAGAGGAAAACAGCCCCATAACAGACTAGGTAAATAAAATGCAGATTCCAATTACGTACAAAGTATGAGAATTCCCAGAATGCAGCTATAGAGCTTAGATAGGTTCCCAGAGGGAACAATTAATGTGACCACCAACAAGTACAGCCATTAAGGGAGAGTAGTCTAGCGGCTAGACGGGTGAGGGGGAGAGCACGATAGTTGGTGATAGTTAAGGGTCAGAAGGGGCTAAGCAGGTGTGAAGGTGGGGGTATGGAGGGTCAGGAGGGCTAAGTGGCTGAGAAGGTGGGGGAATGGGGGATCAAGGGGTGGGTAGGTGGAGATTAGTAGGAGATTCTTAGGAGCCATGCAGAGCTTCATGCAAAAATACATAAGTATCGTTTTTAAAAGACAATGTCATATCGCTATGTAGTTTTTGATAGAAAATACAATTAGATAACTGTCTGACCAACTCATTTTCATACCTAACTACCTAATTTAAGATGACAATAAATCCGCCCTTATCTGTGGCTTTTATTTCAATCTTGTCATTCTTTGCCAAATTTTTGAGTGCTTGTTTTTTCTTCTCTGGTGCAGCTGTGGAACTAGGGTGTGTTCTTATGAGCCATACAATTCCAAATGCTTTATTCACACGCTTTCTGAAAAATTGCTATTGCCTGATTTCTAGGGGTCACAAAAGTACATGTCTTTTTCAACCTGGGTCCACCTCCATCTGTATTTGAATTGGTCTCCTCATCCAAATCCAATTCTGATGCACTTTCATCATGAAACTATGCTTTTAAATACAGTTTTCTTGTGATTTTTTTTTAGATCACAATGATATTAAACTCATTTAGTTCATTGCTGGGCACAAAATTCAAGCCTTTTTGTAGAACTCTTTTTTCAGCATCAGTTAGCACATAGCTGGAAATCGTCAACACAGGTCAGCCATCTATCTCCAGTGTATTATCCTGTTGTATTGAAATCTCCCTCAGGGTATCTAACCTCTGTGCTGGTATTCTCCTCAACTTCCCCTGATCCTGCTCCACACTCGTCTTTGAATCAAATGATTCATGGGATCCACTTCAGTGGTCATGGTGGCACCTTGTGGAGGGTTGGATGACTTATTCCTGGAGTGGAATTGCCTTTTTCCATTTATACTAGGCCATCTGTTGGCTGACTGTTCCCTTCTTTTTGCTCCATGAGTGATATTTGATTAGGAGGGGTTCCTCCATATTTGAATCTAAAAAAAGATTCTCTACTTTACTGCTGCTTTGGCCATCTGATTCAGAGCCATATGTGTCTGTGTCTAAATTCTGTGGCTCCCTCATATTTTTAATAGTTGGCCATGGCTTGAATTCATTTTCTTTCTGTATTTTACCCCAATAAAAAATCCACCCTTCCTGATAGTCTCTGTGGTCTCACTCAAATTTCTTGTCTTTTGTGTTTTAATTCTAGCATCATCATTTTTAATGGTCTGCTCAAGTTGCTAACAATATCTGTCATATTCTATATGTGTCTCAAAACTTTTTGCATGTGCCTCTTTTTGGATTAATGTTTCTCTCATGTCAGCTTCTATTTTTGCACATCTCACAAAAATATCTTAATTTGTCATGCACTTGATTCTGATCAGTGTGTCTGCCACTCAAAAATGTTTCCCTGTTGGTTCCAAATATAGGCTGTTTAACAAAACTCAAGCCCCTAGGTACCCTGTTTACTTTCAGGTATGCTGTTAGGATGACCTTCTGCCAGTACAATCTATAAGCCTTCAGGTAACCCAATGGAGATTTCAGTACAACAGGAGAATACACCGGAGATAGATGGCTCACTTGTGGTGAATATTTCCAGCTATGTGCTAATTGATGCTGAAAAAAGTGTGTTACAAAAAAGCTTGAATTTTGTGCCCACCAGTGAATCAAATGAGTTTAATATAATTGTGAATGTGAAAAAAATTCATGAGAAAATTGGAATTAACCCTTAGGCTGCCAGAATATTTAGAACATATAGATTTTTAGGACATGTATACACACCGGAGGCACAGCAAGGGTTAAACGCATTGTTTCATTCTGCAAGTACCTCAGAATTGGATTTGGATGAGGAGACTAATTCAAATACAGATGGAGGTGAATCCAGGTTGAAAATGATATCTACATTTGTGCCCCCAAGTAATCAGGCAGTAGCAATTTTTCAGAAAGCCTGTCAGAGGGACATTCAGAATTTTTTGGCTGCTAAGAAAAAACATCAGTTCCACAGCTGCATCAGAGAAGAAAAGCAAGCACTCCAAAAATTGGTAAGGAATGACAAGATAAAGTATTATGTATATTTGTATGAAGCTATTATGAATTGTGTGATCAATAAACAAACATATGATTTTCCTGCAGTCCCTCAGTCTGTGAGAGCTACCATTTATGGGCTACCTAAGATCCATAAAAATTTGATGGAACACCCCACATGACCTATAGTGGCCAGCATTGGCTACCTTATGGAGCCACTGGCCCAATATGTCAATGAACACATAAAAATGTTAGTGCCCTTATGGCCAGTACATATAAGAGGCACTACACACTTATTACAGATTCTACAGAACCTACATGTAAATGAGGACTATCTTTTTGTGATGTTAGACATTTATGCAATACAAATATTCCCCATTCAGGAGGAATTGAGGCTGTAAGTGAAGCACTTTATAAGAAGTCAGGATACACTAGTGCTTTTATTGAGATTTTTCTGGTTTTAACAGAAAAGGGTCTCATTTTAACACCTTTGTGTTTAAACAAATATTTTACCTACAAAGTAAAGGTACTATGATGGGACCCTCTTTCACACCAAATTACACCAACATATATTTGGCTGAATGAGAAAAGTGGTGTGTGTTATCAGAACGTAATAATACTTTTTTTTAGGCAGATAGCCATTGCTTTATTCATGATATATTTTTTATGTTAAAGGGGCCCTCTGCAGACTTACTAGAATGTATTAAGTACTATACTTGGAATCAACCAATGAGCACTTTAAAATTTACTATGTCCAGCAATACAGATAACATTATTTTTTTTTGACTTGATGATTGAAAAAATGGCAGAGGAGGAGTGAAAAAATGTCTTTTTAGAAAAAGCATGGACAGAAATGCACTATTGTCCACTGACAGTTGTCATCCCAGACATATGATTCAAAATATCCAAAAAGGGCAGTTTAGGTGGTTAAAATGCAACATGAGTGAGTCTCAGGATTACATGGATAGGGATGCGACTTTAAACAATCAGTTTTATGAGGGAAGATGCAATATAGAATGTGCAGAAAGGGTGAAACTGGCAGTGAATGATATGGGGGGGGGGAGGGTGGACTTGTTACAAAAAAATAGGAGGGAAAATAATAATTGTCTTAACTTTGTTTCAGACTGCATGCCAAAGAGCTAGTTTATGATCAAACAGATTTTGTTAAGAAATTGTCCCATTCTTACTATACAACTAAAACTTCAATCTGTTGTCAAGGCTCCACCACCATGAATGATCTACTGATGAGGGACAAATGTGGCCAGTTATGTTAGCAGCAGTTTGGGCAAACCTGCTGAACACCAGGTGCAAAACCCAGCACCGGAACATACCTTTACAAGCAGTTATTATATCTTTTGTCCAAACCTGAAGACAGGTACAATGTTTATACATCTAATAACAGGAGAAGTCTTCAATAATAGACAATTAATTGCAACACTATGAATATCATTTGTGTGGCAAAAGGTACATGCAAAAACATCTATGTAAGCAAGTCAAAAAAGGTCATTTAAGGTTAGAAAATTGGCACATTTGAGAAGCATTATAAAGGAGGATAAGACTAATGCCCTTGCTGCACATATACCACAAAAGGGATTTGGACACTCTTTTCTTTTTCAAGGCTAGGACAAAGTGACTTTGGGTATATGAGGAGGGGACCTGGATCAAAAATCATTACAATGAGACAGCATGTGGCAATACGAACTGAGGGCTAGTGGAGAAAAAGCTTAATGAAAGGTTCAGTTTGATACCTTTTCTAAAAAAATCAGCAGTATGTTATTTATTAATCCACAAGTTATAGGTGTATTTTATTCCTAGGCAGTATTTTAAAGCATTTGTTATACTGTAGATATGTATATATTTGTATTTATACAACACTTGTGCTGATAAATAGCAAGATGAAAAGTGATATCTTCACCCAACATACAAAGATACATGACGTTGCTCACTGAGCATGCTCAAAAATAAATCTACACATGTGAGATATCTGACATCTTTTGTTTGCCATTGTGATTGCCATTGACTGTAAGCTTTATATCCATCATTTCCTCTTATGCAGAACCATTGAATATAGGGGCACAATTTACATTTTGTATTTTTTTCCTCTTTTAATGTTTTACCATTTCTATCTCAAAACCACCAAATCACATGATGTATAAACAGAATAGGATATGGCCTGACTGAAGATATCATATTTACTTTCACTCAAGGCCAATTATATCACTCATGAGATATCTTCATATAATTCACCTCTCTTGAAGATAAATATAATATCTTCAGTCAGGCAATGTCATATCCCCTATATATAAATGCTTTTCCACTACATAGTTTGTTTGTGGGATGATTGCATAGTGTTTATGTGGCTATGTAAAAATAGTGGTATTAATTATGTGAGACACTGTCTCTTTAAGAAGGTGCTTTTTAACTGACACCTCCATACCTGTTAGCTATGCCTTGACAAAATGTAAATAACACATGAAATGTTAGGGCAAGTGGGGAGGGTGCTGCTGTAATTTGTTTTTAGCTTTTATTTACAATAAATGTATTTTTAACTTACGTATCTCTTTAGGTTTTTTCTTTTGGTTGACCGTGATGCCTGACATATTTTGTGCTTTGTAGAGCTCTTTGTCTAGCACTGATGCACATGCCGGGAGTCTTGGCAGATTACCCATCCCTTCTTCCCTCCTGGCCCATATTGTCTTGAATCATAACTGGGCAGAGGGTGCTCAATCCCGTCACCAGTATCTCCCTCCTCAACAGGTTTTATAATGGATGGCTGGTGCTTCATTTAGCTTTTCCTTTTTTGTTAAGTTCCAACAGTGGGCTGCCCAACCCCTGGTGCTGGCTAAGTGCACCCTCTCTGGACTATGGAGTAGTGACACTTGGGTGCCTACCCTGGTACCACTGTATTGATTATGTAAGCCATGAGTTGCAGGTTTACCCACTCATACTAAGGGACACCAGGGTGCCCACTTCATGGTGCCACAAAAGTGTCCTCCAACACTGGGGTGCCAATCCTCAGTGTCAGAATGCTGAAATAAAGAAAACTGTCCCACAGAGATGGTTCTTTTCTTTCTTTCTTGTTTTTTTTTTTTTTGCTAAAACTAACAAAACAGTCCACCCTCCTCTACCAAATACAGCTGGACCATTTTTCTAAGGCTGCTCAACACCTCTACTCTCCTGACAGACCTTGCTGCAGCAGATTGGACTGCCATACACTCCACCACTGACATTGAGGTTGCCCTCTCCCGGTTTCACTCCAAATTCTAATCATTTTTGGGACATGCATGTCCTGCTCAGAAAATCTAAGGGGTCTAAACTCACCATCACACCTGGATTGCTCCTCAAATCATTGACCAGTAAAAGTCCTGTAATCTCACCAGGGAACACTACAAATTATTACACTCCCTTTCTGATCTCCTTTTATATAGGTCTAGTAGAAACTCTTGCACAAATGCTGTCTGGGCTGTGAAATCACAATATGTCAAGGTTATCCTTCTGAACAATTTTAATGTCCTGTCTAAGGTCTGGAGTAATTCACTCCTCTTTGACACTCCCACCCAGCCCACCCTCAAATAGTTCACCATGTCTGACCTCTTTGTCACTGCTCACTCAATGAGTTATTAATCACTTGTGCTTTCCTTTCCACTCCTCCTCCAGCCCCCATCACTCCACTTCATGTTCCCTCTCCCTCTTCTCCCCTCCCCTACTGGGGTTTCTTTTCCCCCAGTACTACTCATGAAATTCTGACTGCCCTTTACTCCATTAACCTGTGCAAGTCCAGCCCAGACTGATTGGTTCCCAAACTCCTCCATATCTCCACTCCTGTGATAGCATCTCCTCTGACTCAACTACTCAACCTCTCCTTCTCCCTCAGTGCTATCCCTCAGTCCTGGATGTTGGCCAAAGTTTTTCCTCTGCACGAAGGGGGGCCTTCCTCCTCTGGTAGCATCTGGTAAATCTTCCTCCACCCCTATTTTGCTAAGCTGCAAGAGAAAGATGTCTACAACAGACTCTACATTGTCCTCTCCACCAATTTCCTCTCCTCATTTCAGTTTGGTTTCTGAAAGCATTACTCCACCATCTCCTCTATGCTGTGTATAACTGATTATATCTTGTCAGCCTGCCATCCCTGCCCCACAGCACCCAGCTGAGCACCAGGGCTTTGCTCCACCAGCGGGCAGTCGGTGGCACATTAGCCGACACAGGGAACCACGAGGCCGGGAGGGACAGTGAGGGAGGACTCGGGAAAGCCGCAGCCAATCGCCTGCCATCCCTGCCCCACAGCACCCAGCTGAGCGTCGGGGCTTCGCTCCACCAGTGGGCGGTTGGTGGCACATTAGTCGACACAGGGAACCATGAGGCCGGGAGGGACAGTGAGGGAGGACTCGGGAAAGCCGCAGCCAATCGGTAAGCGAGCGCTACTCTAGGCACAGCAGCCGATTGGTTCTCCTGCCCCATTGAGATGCATTGACTGAATCTTGCATTGCCAAAAACTGTCTGGGACTTGGGAATTTCTTCCTTGCCTTGTGTAAAAAATCCCAAAAAGAGCTGTTTTGCTTGCAACTGTAACTGTGAGGGGAAACTTTTGAATTCCTGTTTTTACTGTGATTACAAATCTTTTTGTAATCCTACATGGGCCAGACGCTAAGGCGCCACAATTCCTTCTTTGTTTTGTGTAAAAATCCCAAAGAGGCTGTTTTGCTTGGAAATGTAATTGTAAGGGAAACTGTTTGAATCCTTGTTTTCCAAGGATTAAAGTCTTTTGTATTCTAAAGTGGGCCAGACGCTAAAGCCGAGCCCCCCACAGCCTTGTTGTGCAGATTTAGTCACTGTGACGAGCAGGAACACTTGTTTCTGCCTCTATTTAATTATTGCACCTTCATCTGTCTCTCCAGCCTGCCATCCCTGCCCCACAGCACTCCAGCTGAGCGCCGGCTTCGGCCTCGCCAGCGGGCGGTCGTAAGTGGCACATTAGCCGACACAGGGAAACCACGAGGCTGGAGGGACACAGCTTAGGAGGACTCAGGAAAGCCGCAAAATTTTGCCCACCCGCCCTTCCCCTCTTGTGTGTTACTTTTATAGCATCTTCCCGTCAAATCTCTTCTTCCGCTCTCAGTATTACTCTAACCAATAAACTGCTTCACCGTCCTGTTGATCCAACTAATCAGCAATTTCACTGTTCTCCCGGTAGCTAACTAACAATACTTCTCTCACAATGGGGAGTTTATTCCTGATATTTCTTTCCCTGTCATGCATGGGGTTCCTCAAAGAGGATATCCATACCACACAAAATATGGTGATCCATCCACCCAGTCTCTCTGTCTCATTCTCATTGTTTAATGCTCAGACCCTCACATATGCCCTATCATTACTGCATCGATTTCGGTGGGGTGACCTCCAAAAAGAGACGCAAACCACCATATATGTATTTCAGTCAAGGCTCCACTACTGGATATACAGCTCCCCCCTATGCCTGACCACCAAACTGCTACTTGGTGTCTCGACATAATCTTATAACCCCACATGGAGCACTCCAAAAGAGTGGCAACAGAGTAAGAGAAGAAGGACCAAGGACAGCCCCCTCTTCCTATCTCTTGCAGCCCTCATGAAAGTCCTATTCTTTCTATTGCTCTGTATTGGAAATGTGGAAATCAATCCAGGCTCCCCTGAGTGTATTACCTATCCAGCAGACCTAACCTCAATTAAAGGCCTCAGTATTTTGCATATTAATGTATGCAGTCTGTTGAAAAAATTTATGCTGATACAAGCCTGGGTTGCCCATACCTTGCCAGACTTTCTCATGGTATCTGAGACATGGCTCAAACCCACCACAGCAGATAGGGATGTTAACCTACCCAACTATCAGTTATTCAGAGCAGATCACCAAACAAGGGGCGGTGGAGTAGCTATATATGCAAAGTCCGGTATACCTGTATCCTGCTTTACTGCAACCTCTATGCCCAAGGAATTCGAATGCCTATCACTAAAAGTATCTCTCCCCAATACAGCAGCTTTCCAGCTAGTTGGCTGCTACAGGCCCCCCCTCTGCCGACCTCAAGCTCTTATCCCACCTGGGAAATCTGCTCAAGCCCAGCTCTGAAGAAGTCATTATACTAGGTGACCTGAATTTAAATTGGCTTTCCAGGGCAGCTGCACCTCTGGTATCATTCTGTGATGCACATGGGTTCACACAACTAATAAATGAGCCAACAAGAATAAACGCAAAGAATAGAAATAACAGCACACTACTTGATATCATGCTAGTGAATAAACCCCATCTATTCACACATGCTGGAGTGCTCTTCAGTGATATAAGTGATCACTGCCCCATCGCAGGAGTAAGATCTTCCAGCAAAACAACAACCCCAGCAAAATTCCTAATAAGGAGATCCAAGAAAAACATCAATATTGAAGGATACCTGCATGATCTAGCTCACTCTCCAAGCTGGCAAGAGTTTTATCTTACTCACTCTGTGGAAAAAGCACAGCAGGTGCTAAATAGCATAATAGTAAGTGCCCTTAACACCCATGCCCCAATCACTAGTATCCGAATAAAAAACAAATCCTGTCATTGGTTTTCAGCTGACCTCAAATCTGCACTGCTGGAGAGAGACAAACTCTGGAAGATGGCAAGAAAACCAAGAACCCAAATGACTGGATGATATTTAGGAAAGCCAGGAATAGATGCACCAAGAAAGTTAGGGATGCAAAGGCTGCCTTCTACTTGGCTGAGCTTGACTCCTCCTATCACAATCCTGCTAGGTTCTGGGGTACCATCAAGGGTATTGTTGGGTAGGATTCTAGCACCTCTCTACCAACTCAATTACACCACAATAATGGCCCTATCTCTGGCAAAATGGAAATCCTGGATGCTTTCAAAAACCACTTCATAACTGCTGGCCTTGCCTTTGACACCTCTCCAGCTAACCTGCTGTGTGCACAATTAAGCTCCCAGTACACTGGTGCTCAGAGAGCTGACTCTTCCTTCTCTTTCAAACCTGTCCTGTTGAAGCAAGTAGAGGACCTACTATGGCAGCTGGATATCAAAAAAAGCGCAGGGACAGGCTCTCTTGACCCCTACTTTCTAAAGATTGCATCTCATGTACTTGCAGTTCCCCTAACACATCTCTTTAACCTATCTCTAATCTCTGGTTCTGTTCCCACAATGTGGAAGACAGCCCAAGTGGTTCCTCTTCTAAAATCAGGGGACCCTATGGACCTTAATAACTACAGGCCCATTTCCATTCTACCAGTGCCATCCAAGATGCTAGAGAAATTAGTGAGTACCCAGTTAAGAGAATATCTTGATAATGCTAACCTCTTGAATCCAGCTTAATCTGGATTCAGGGCCAGGCATAGCACTATCACTGCACTGGCCAAAGTCACAAATGACTGGCAAACCGAACTAGATAAAAAGAATAACGTCTGTGCAGTGTTTCTTGACCTAAGCAAGGCATTCGACACTGTGGACCACGAGCTACTACTATCATCCTTGTATTCCATTGGCCTAGATCCACCCTCCCTTAAGTGGTTCAGGTGTTATCTTACCGGCAGGCCACAGCAGGTAAAAGCTGAAGATGATCTATCCCCATTAAAACCACTGCTAAGAGGAGTCCCCCAAGGTTCTATCCTGGGTCCTATCCTTTTTGCCATCTACATAAATAATATTGACTCAAACCTCACCAAAGCCTCTGTACACCTCTTTGCTGATGACACTGTTTTGTATGTCAGCAACCCATCATCTGCAGTTGCCCGTGAAATTTTACAAACAGAATTCTCCTTGCTACAATATCAGCTACTTGAGAAAAGCTCTTTTAAACGCAAAGAAAACTAAAGCAATGCTGTTCTCCAATCAAGCTCCACCAGCACCTCCTCACCAATCATTCTCCCCAGCTATGCACTATCCTTGGAGAAAATCTGACTATGTAGAAAATTCAAATATCTAGGTGTGTGATTGACAGTAGACTGACTTTCACATCATATAAAAGAACTGCTAAAAAAGCTTCGCCAAAGGCTTGGCCTATTCTATAGATTAAAACCCTTCCTAACCAGAGACTCAAAGATGAGGTTAGTCCAGGCCACTTTTCTCTCAGTTGTTGACTATGCAGACTTCCTTTATAGGCACTGCCCCATCTCCTACCTACACAAGCTGGATACCCTGTACCATACAGCAATAAGATTCATAACATATCTGCCATCTAACACTCATCATTGCTCTCTCTATGCTGCAGTTGGATGGGTTTCCCTACATCTCAGAAGGAACAGAAATGCAGCATTATGGACCTACAGAGCGTTGTCAAAAAAACTTCCAAATTATATTCTAGACTGCTTCACCCAGACCATTCCTAGTTCCTATGCCCTAAGAAGCAACAACATCATCCTGTTCAAAATGCCTAAATTCAACACCCGGCTAGGGAGGGCGGCAATCAGCTATTCTCTAGCTATGGCATGGAATACCCTACAAAATCCCTAAAGCTGTCCAATCTTATACCTATAGCATCCTTTAAACAGCGTTGCATAGATTTCTTCACAGAGAAATGCAACTGCTACCACTAGAACTAGTCTTGTCATTTCACATCTCACTCCCAGAAATCCACCATATGGCATAATTCTTGTTCTTCAGTTCTCCTCCCAGGCAGCCACCCTTCTATGGCACCTCAGTAATGC
This sequence comes from Neoceratodus forsteri, assembly GCA_016271365.2. NCBI lineage: Eukaryota > Metazoa > Chordata > Ceratodontiformes > Ceratodontidae > Neoceratodus > Neoceratodus forsteri. The sequence goes on along the minus strand of CM028131.1, from coordinate 875,060,790 downwards.
CTCCCACCATCCTAGCATTACATTATGCTGTGCGATGCCATGGCTCTCAACTGGGATATGTATATACTGTATTTATTAGTATAACTTTCCTATAACTCACATTATCATGTGAATCTTACTGTGCATCACTGTGTTTATAAGTGTTTTTTTCCTGTATGTATAACTGTATATATAAGTGTATTGATGTATCTGTTGTGTATCAACTGCTGAACCTTGACCTTATCAGGTCCATCTTGTAAATAAGCCTTGCTCTATGATGCTCGCCTGAATAAATAAAGATTTGATTGATTGATTGATTGTCAGGAATGGGTCAGTGGAGCATCACAGCTGCCATTTTCATCAATCCAACCAAAGCCTTTCACTCATTGTCCCGCCCACTCCTCCAGGTTGGTAGCACACTGTCACCTCCACTTCCAATCCGGGCTGGGGTTCCACAGGGATCCATCCATGTCCCATACTCTTCTCCATTTCTCTTAATGACCTTCCCTCTGCCTATGCCAACTTGAATATTTATGTGTTTACAGATGAGATGAGATGACACAGTCATCTACACTTCCCTTTATCACAGCCCTGGAAGGTCTGGTAGACTTAATGTCTTGTGCTTGTTCCTATTAAAACAACTTCAGATCAACATAAAAGAAACTGTTTCCATGACTGACACCAGCAAGCAACAGGACAGACTCCCTACTCTGCCTATGTTCTCTACCCTGAATGGCACCCCTCCAGATATGGTTCAGTAATTTAAGTAGCTTGGTTTGTGGTTAGACAGCAAGCTCGACTTCTTTGCCCACATTGATGCCATCCTTGGCAAGCTTCGCCCTAAGCTTGGTGCCTCATAATGCAACAAAGATTGTTTGTCTCTGCAGGTCTGCCAAGAGCTTGCCACCAAAATGTTGCTCCCTGTCTTTGATGATGTAGCAGTTGTCTATGGCACTGGCCCTCCACCTCCATGACTAGACTGGACATGCTCTAAAACTCATTATGCTGCTTTGCTTCCACCCTCCCCTACTTACCACTGTTTACTTGTCCTTATTCATTCTCCCACTAACCCCACATCACCAGATCCACTGTGCTTCCTTCATTTCCAAATACTGGTTTGGGACCAGTGCTGCTGAACAGTTTTAATTTGCCAGTGAACATAAGGCAAATTCATCAAATGTGTCTTTCTGAATAAATTAAAATATTTTTTCTATTTAAAATGAAATTCACCTTTGACAACTTTGCCTTGCAGCTTTCCCTGTAACTTCAACCTTGTGGTACACCAAGGTGAAATTGGGTCAAAATGAGGCTACTAATTCACAAATGTTTCAAGGTTAGCAGTCCCTGCCCCCCACTCTCGCAGCGTGAAGATGTTGTGCCACCCCTTGTGGTACTAGTACTAGTACCACAGGCTGTATCCACTCATCAATCTCAGACAGAAGCAATTCTAACATTTCAGACCTGTGTCTGTGATCCAGTTATACTCTTCATGGCCAGTGTAGCATGCTGGCAAATACCCAGAGTGTTGCTACCACTGCAACCTGACTTAGTACAATTTTCCCCCAACAAGAGATGAATACTGCCCCAGGTACCTGTGCCCAGTGAGATGTAATGCACAGATAGGAGCTACCAGCTGTTTGGTCACTGGTCCACATATCCATACTGCAAACTATGTATGGGGATGCTGAATGAAGCATGGCATGGATTACTGTGCATGACATGTCCCATAAAGTTTAGGAATGGCATGGGTGAAGAAGTACACTTGTGAGGGAATCTGCCATTTGGGACTGGTACACACCATCAACCTTCTGAATCCCACATTCTCCACAAAAAAGAATGGCAGAAGATTAAATGCTAGCATTTCAGTGCTTTATGAATTCACTTCCTATACAATACCATGATTGGGTGTGTATTTGGCATGGCACTCAAAAAATATGCTATGCAGTGTAGGCTGGACCTTTCTAGGTGTTGGCATACCAAACAGCTAGACTTGGCATGGTGGCAGTAGCATTCAACTCAAGGAAATTAACAGATACTCAAAAGAAGCAGCGATTTTTTTTGTCACTTAAAGTTTATACATTTTTGTGCAGAACATACAATTGCATTCCATACCTTAGTTAAAAGCAGACATCTGCTAACTTTATAGCCTCCCTATCAGGCAAAATCATTCCATTGGTACAAGACACCTGATATAACTTTCCATCAAGATCAACACTCCCATTTGGAAATGGGAACCTGTCATCCAGATCAGGATCAGTGACACTACCACAAGCAGTCATGGGACACTAGCAACTTCCTCCTTGGCCACTGTTCCTGAGCAAGAGATTTTGCTACCTCTCAGACTGATCCTCTTGATGCTACCTCCACCAGCACCCCCAGCATTGTTTCTACAGATGTTACAGAATAATTTGGCAATACAAATGCCACCACCACTTCCACCAATTACTTCTTTGCTACAACTACTAGCCTTGGAGCTCATGGATGGAGCTGCTGCAGAGGTAGTTTTTTAGGTACAACAACATTTTGCCCCACAGAACCTATGCATTTCTTGGCCACCTCACCAGCACCTCACCCTTTACTATAGCTTCTCTTTCTAGTCATTTTATATATATATATATATATATATACACACACACACACACACATATATATATATATATTTTCAATATTGCAAGGAAAAAAAGAAACACTGCAGTAAAACTAAATACCAACAGCAGCAGTCAAGAACTCACCAGAGGAATTAACAGTTTGATCTGAATCTGACTAGAACAATTTACTGAAGTACTGCAACAGTAGCTAGAGTAAAACCACATAAAACCATATTTTTAGCATGATGCAGATTAAGAAGACACACACGATGGGTAATTCAAAACAAGTTACTCTAAGTAATACCATCAATTTAAGAACTAGACAAAATAACCACAACCCATATAGAAACAGACTGACACATAATTCATTAACCACAAAGAATTGTACTATAGAAATAAAATGACAAATCACAGACCACTGACACAAATTAAGAACAAATCAGACTGGTGATCACAGGCTGTCTTGCTTGCTAGCTGAAAAATCACCCTTCCCCCTCACAGCACTGCTTCACTGGAGAAAACAAAGCCACCAACATAAAATGATGCTCAGGTTGAATAAGTACTAGTGTTTATCCATTCCATCTTTATGAAGCGTAAAAATACACAGAGACAGATGCCCAGTATCATCTGACACATTTCAGATTCACCGATCATTTCTTAAAGGTGATTAACACAATACATGCACCCTGTTAAATAGGTCCAAGAATTATGATGTCATAATGGCATCACAGAGAACTGTATTCAGATAGGTCAATAAAAACTCTCATAAATCACAATAGTTAAGACCCTTTGTACAAATCACATAAAGTAAAAAAGTATATAAATATGCACTAGAAAATTTCATATAGAATAATATATGGGGTTGTGCGTATTATGAGATTTTACACACACCTGAGGTGTTGGATGCTTCATAAACCCTGAGAACAAAGCTCAAGGGGTTTATTTTAGCATCCAACACCGAGGGTGTGTATAAAATCTCAAGTTAAACACATCGCCCCATATTTTATTTTATAAAATTACTGGGTATAATTTTTTTGCAAGTACAGTCAAAAAAAGAGAGCTCTCACTTAGCCTCAGAAAGAATTTATGCAGACCAGTGGTGAAAATAATTTTTTGCCACAGCAATTCTATAAAATAAAAAGACATCTCTCTGCAGCTGCTGTCCGCTTCAGTTTCAGGGTGGTCTGTGGTTGGAAGTGGTTGAAGAAAAGAAATGTTTCCCTTTTTATTTTCATTTTCATTTTTTTAAGCAGCCCCATGTAAAAGTATTTTTTCCCCAGTTACTTTTTTTTAGTTAACTTACCACCTACTCGAAGTTGCAATGCGATGAGCCCTGAGGAGAGAAGGCCAGTGATGAAGAAGGGCAGAGCAAAGCTGTCACATGTGCAGAAGGGAAACCCAGCATGTATTTGCTGTTATAACCCGCAGGTTATAATGGCCAATTATAACCAGGTTCCCTATGGGGGAAAAAAATGATGCCAGTTAATATAAGACAGCTAACTCCCCAACCAAATCCTATGGTGTTGTAACATCCAAATAAAATATAACCTGAATACAATTTGAATATTTTTCAATACTCCAACTTAAGTTTAGAAAATAGGTCTTAGTTATAATTGGAGATCAAAAGACATAATAAATACAGGAAGTCCAGTTGCTACATTGATATCCTCACTACAGTTCTTTAAAACATATCCCTCTTCAATGGGTGATTACATAAAATAGAGTATGCATAGATGGGTTAACCCCTCTGAGGTCTTATGTTTTGTGCCACTTCTTTTAAACAAGGCATATATAAATAACAAAAGGGGGCATCAAAATATATTTTATTTTAAGTATGGTTTCAATTCAAAGCCTGTATTTAAACTGGGTGCTTTTGTAGCTTGTAAACTCATAATCCAGAAACCTTCCCTTTTCAAAACTAAATTGTTAAAGTTGCCTTCTCCAGGTTTAGCTCACTTTATAAATGACATTAAAGGTAAATGCATGTTCTGACTTGTTTGCAGCATCTTTAATATGGGCTGTCATTGCTTAAGTCACATCTTCTCTGTCTAATGCTCTATGACGTTCCCCTACACAGGTTTTAAAACTTTTAATTGTTTTTCAATTTTCTAACCTTATGTTAAAGGATTGAAAAACATTTAAAGTGCAGTGAGGTTATGTTTTATTTGGATGTTGCAAACCAATAGGATTTTTTTAACTACTGTATATTGTAATTTTCTATTGCACTTTTATATACTTTTTCACTTTATGTGGTTTGTACAAAGGGTAGTAACTATTATGATTTCTGTGAGTTTTTATGTACTTTGAATACAGTTCTCTGTGATGCCATTATGACATCATAATTCTTGGACCTATTTTAAGAGGGTGCACGTACTGTGTTAATCATCTGTGAAAAAGGATCACTGGATCCAAAATGCATCAGGTGATACTGGGCATCTGTCTCTGTATATTTTTGCACTTAATAGAAATGGCATGGATCAGCAATAATATTTATTCAGCCTGAGCCTCATTTTCTAATGTTGGTGGTGAGTGCCCAGTTTTCCATTCTTTTTGTTCAGTTTTTTGTATTGACAGCACCGCCTCCACAGTGTAAACTTTTTGTGCATTTCTACAAAACAAAACCACTACTTTAATCTAAATATATCTGCAAAACTATGAACAAACAATGGTAAACTAGCAGCACAGGGCACTCTAGATATTTTCTGTGAGTGATTCAGTTCAAAATACTCTTCTTTTAGAGTAGTGTTAAAGGTTTTTTAGACTTCTCTCCAACTCTGTCTTCATTATAGATAGGCGAAGTTCACAAACTTCGCTCCATGAAATATTTTGTGCAATCCGCGAAATATTCTGTGGGTGCAAAATGCGAAATTCCACCCACAAAATTCCAAATTTTGCCCATGAAGTATGGAATTTCTCCCACAAGCAGCAGACTTTTGCCCACAAACAGTGGAATTTTGCCACTCATGGGTGAAATTCCACTGTTTGCAGGCAAAATTCCACCATTCGAGGGCAAAATTCAGCCATTTGTATATGAAATTCTGCACTTTGCAAGCAGAATTTCACCCTTCACACCTGTGGAATATCTCACAAACTGTACAAAATTAATGAAATATTTTGCAGGGTGAAATTTCCAACTTTGCCAGAGCTTTGCCGGCAAAATGAAACTTAGCTACATCTCTACACTTCATACGTGGCATACAATTCATTCCAGTATGATGTGATCTCCAGTCCAATAGCTCTACATACTTCACCTGTAAGCCCAATTTCACTCAACTTTGCCAACAAAGCCACCAAATTCAGCATTCACAAAGCTAGTCCTATATTGCGAACTCAAACTTTGCAGGGTGGGTTAACTTTCCAAATTACAACACATTTGGGAAGTAATCTGCAAAGCAAAGTTACCCAACTTTGCACACCTCTATTTGGTACCCTTGTTTCTTACCTTTTATCACTCTTTTCCATCATCTCTTCTGGCTCCTTCTCACACTGCTCCAGGGATACTTGCAGCTGTGCCATTCCTTATCCCCACTTTTCTGCTGGGCAATCAGCAATTTTCCATCATCTTCCCACACTTTGGGACAAGCTCCCCTCATTCTTCTGTTCTACTGCCTCCCCTGGCTCCATCAGGTATGAGCTGAAACTCCTGCCCTCCCCCCTGCTCCTGCTTTTCCTCTCCCTGACAGTTTTCCTGTGCAATTGCCATCTAACCCAGTGTAGGAGTAGCTGAGGTGCTTAATTGTTACTTTTTGTCTTGCTTACTCATTCTGCATTTACTCCAGTATTAATCGTGTTCTCTGACTGCACTTTATTGTAACTTTGAACTGTGTCTGTATTTTGTATCCCCTGCCCCCTTCCCCAGGTCACACTTGGAAATGAGCCTCAGCTCAGTGTGCCTTTCCTACTTACTAATTTTCAAATAAATAAATAGACAAATGAAAAATAATATATAGATCTATATTGTATACATGAATGCATAGTAGTGCCTTTATATTCGGGTTGTGTTGGGGTTTCATTAAAAAAAGCCATTTTTATATGCTTATAACTTGACTGTCTTAGACCCTAGGACTGTCAAATGTGGCATGCATCATCCTAGTCCTAGAGTCTACTAATGTGGAAAGTTTTACAGATATCTGTTTCTTTTTGGACTTACAGAGTGCTGAATATTATGTATTTTTGCCTGCATTCTAATCAACACTTTGAACCAACATTTTTGCCCAAGGATACAAGTAGTTAAATAATGAAATGTACAGGTTTGTTAGATGCTCTGGAGGACTAGGTCCTTTTTGGGGTTCGTTGAAAAAATGTTAATTTGTTTTGTAATTATTAACAATAGTTTTTCACACATGTCAGTTTGCCCAAAAAAATGAGCTAAAATAAAATCTACAAAGAGTTGTGTTTTGAAACTTAAAGGTTTGTTAGATATTAGGGAGCTCTAGGTCCTTTTGGTGGTTTGGTAAAAAAATGCTAATTCATTTTGACGTTATTCATGATTTATTGTTCACACATGCTCATTTCACTGAAAACTATATATAGTTAAATACTGTGGGTGTGATTTTCTAAGCCCTGAAATTGATGCAAGGTGCCTGCACAAAACAAAACTGATGCAAGGGGCATCTTCCATCAAAACTTGAAGCTTTTCCTATTCTCAAATGGAGGCTATGCTAAAACTGGGACCCTCTGCACCAGTCCTGTGCCTGACACAGGGTTTTTCCATGGCAGAAGGGAGCTTGTGGCAGATATCAGCTGCGGTATCCCTGCCACTGAATTTTAGTAGCCCTGCTAATGTTACAGGCAGTGCTGGTGCTCAGACAAGCCAGAGCTGATCTATCAGCCCATACAACAACACTGTGGGATTTGTTCAGTTGAGTGGGGAACCCATGCCCCCTTGTAGTTCTGGTATGCCAGCTATCTGCCTGCTATCCTGTGGACCATGTTGGGTGCCCAGATATGCACAGTGCCTGCCAGAGCCAGCACACGGCTGCAGCACATGCCCAGTGATTGTGTGGCCTCACTGCAGTACCACAGTAAAAGGGCTTCTGAATGGACATCTGTTCCCATCCACCACACCCACCAGTGTTGTCCCTCCACCAAGGCAGATGGCTTCCACTAGCAATGACAGCAGTGTGGTGTATTGTCCTGGCTGGGACAGGTTGGTGTGTGGTCTGCTGTTCATGGTACCATGATTTGTTCTGTATTGAGGAGCTGCTGCCACCCTGCCACCATGTCGTCCCATCACTGATGGCTGACAGCACTGGAAGTGATCTAGGGGAGACCATGGCTATCAGCACCACAGTATAATGAACTCCTGTGATCCATACATGTGGGAGATCATACTGTCAGGACATGCATGCCCATGGTACAGGTCAGGGACCACACAGTATGTTGTGCCAGTGACCACCACCATGCCCATGGTGAGGGATGGCAGGGGACTGTTGGTATGACCACAGCAGCAGCAGTCATGGCTGAACATACTATACCATCCACCAGACCTATTGAGGCATGTACACCCAGCACCAGCTGGGCAACACATGGTCCTCTTTACTGTGGAGATGGTCCGTACCATATGTGACAGAAACTGTTCTGTGGGGCACATTCCTGGGATGATGGCAACTAGCCAGCACTCTGGTTCCCCTATCAGGATCCCTGGCCATGGGCAGGGGAACAGTGAGTCAGGAGGGTGCCTACAGCAGAGATAGTCATCATGACATAGGCAATGTTGGCCACATTCCAGGGGGACACACTGCTACACACTTGCATGGGTTTGTACATGTCCAGCAGCCCAAGTGATATGTTGCTTTGGCAGTGAACAGTATCCCAGCACCTTGGCAGAGTTCAGGGACTGTATGTCCAGGCACTTCTGAGGTGTTGCCAGTGACAGGAGACTATCATGGCATGGGGCTATCATCTGAGCGATGCATATGTTTGGGGTTGTGGCTTAGCATGCCTACACATCCTGTGCTAGGTACCCATGAAACTTGATGACCGTAAGGGTACCCCCTGTAGTGGGGCAACATTGGCAGCTTCACGTTTGGTGGTTCGCAGGTCTACCACCATGTCTGACACAGTACACCATCATAAGCAAGACTGTGCTTGCCACATCCATCCAGGTCATATGTTTCATGAGAGCACCTTCTCTGCAGCTCCAGTCAATATGGTGTCTCTGATTCTGGGCTACGGCACAGGTCCAAGGATGTAACTGTGTACCATTCCTGCCCTGGGACACACATCTGGCTTACCACTCCTGAAAGTGTATACTGTTCTGATTCTTCATGGCCTGACTAGTACTCTGTATGCCTGCCACATTTTACAGATGTTGGACGGTTGTGTGCTTGGCCTTTTGTCATGTGCCCTATCTAGAGACTCCAGCACAGGGACTTTGTTGTCTGGGGCTAGGGTATCCTCTGCTAAAGGCTGACGGCAGCCTCCATAAATCCCTGCAAATGTGCCACCTGTTTGGCACATGGCTCCACCTTTGACATCCATGAGAACTTTGGCACCTGGATCTGTTATCTACCAGAATCCAATGAAGGGTTCCTGGTACACCCAGCGTTACTGTAAGCTAGGGTTTGGTATACCTTGTGCCACTCTAAGTGGTGTTTGAAAATCAAGTCCCATGTTTCATCAAATAGAAGCTGCCCTAAAAAGCCACCTCAAATACATGCTGCAGGTCAAAATCAATGATTTAATAAAACCCCCACACAAATACAAACCAGAGCTCCTAGTCAGGGTTGATAAGACGTTAGATTAAACACTTTGGGTGAGACTCTGCAATTTTTTATCTGTATAATTAATGATCAATATTGCAGTTTTTTTTACTGATTATCTTAGTTGACTTTTCTTTCACTTATTTTGATACAAAGTAGACCAAGAACAAAACATGTTGTCAAATCTATTATGTATAATATTTTCAGCACTTAAAATTTAGATTTTATAAAACAAGACATCCTTGAAAGCAAGCCACAGGTAAAATCGCTAGCTTTTAATAAAAACTATGCAAGGTAGTATTTAGATATTTTTTCTATAAAAGTGTTTATTTTCATCAGCCAGGGCAAGCTGGTTCCCTTTGGCTCTGTCTCCCTAGCCTCTCCCCACTGGCAAACACCTCCCCAGGACATACTGTACCTGTCTGTCAGTCATGCTTCCCCACAGATTGTCCCACGTGACAGGACCAAAAGAGGGATGGCTGTCCTTCCCCCAGAGACTCTCATCCAGGTGTTGCCCACAGGGATCCTGGGTGTGCCACGGGTGATGGGGCAGCATGCAGGACATCAGGTAGGTACTCTTGCCCAACCATCCATTTTCCTCCCTGTTTTCTTCTTCTTGGTGGCTGTGACACACACATCGGTACATGCACGTGGAGGCACACACATGCCTCAGAGTCCCACAGCTCCCTCCCTTCATGTCACTCCAGATCCACACTACCACCAGGCCGTAACCTGGTGACAGTCTTGCAGCAGAGCTGACAAGTCCTACTTCCCCTGTAGAGGATAGCAGTCCATTGGACACTCGATCCTCTCTCCCTGACCGACCCTCAGCAACCCAAGACTGCTCACGGTCTTGATGTCACCTGCGTGGCAGGCAGTAGCTTCACCCTCCCCCGGAAGGTCAGTATTTAGATATCTTTAATAAACAAAATGTTTGCAAAGGAATCCCTCACAATTCTTTTCTGAAAATCTATCTGCTGTACAAATAGTCTGAACATCTACATAATGGTTTTCAAACTATTCATGCTGCAGAAGGGTTTTCAAATCTATGTGCTGCACAATGGTTTCTAAAATCTTCATGCTACGTGATGATTCTCAAACTCTACTTGCTGCATAATGGACATTGTTGTTTAATAAATGCTTTAAGACTGTGGTGTTATATTGTATTTGCTGAAACAAATTGGAATCCATGACTGAATACCTATATGGGGTAGGAATACAGGGGCTGTGCAAAGGACGTAGCATTGAGAGATAGTAAGCTTGTGAAAGGTAGCTTCCTTACCCAAACTATCTACATGGGTAAGGGAACAAGGTAGGAAAGACAACAACCAGATAGCAAAGCAGGACAGGAAGTAACACATGTGATTCTAGTTGAATGGAGCTTGGCAGTTATCAGAGGTCTAGGGTTATCATAGGTTTAAGATGGAGATAAGGTACAGCAAAGAACTAGTCAGTTGTGACAACTGTGGGGTGCTCTTCTCCAGGGTTAGGCTTGGGGGGGCACCACTCCATCTGCAGGATGTTTGCTGCGCTCCATACTCGGCTTGTAGAGCAAGAGAAGAGATATTTTAGCTGCACCACTGGCTCAGCTGGAGACCATGCTCCACACTTTCACTTTCCAAGAGGCCTACTGGCCCAGGGGGTAGAAAGTGGTAGGGCGTGAGAGGGGGAATGGAGGCAGAGTTAGCCACATGGAGGTTGACCAGCTCTGCACTATCCAGATGGCAAATTGCTTTACACCTCTGGAGGAGACTAAGGAACCTGACTCTGCTGGGGGAACTCTGTGTCATACGAGGGTAAAGGGAAGGATCACTTGGTGGCACCTGGGATGACAAGCAGGAGAAATTCAGAGGAGAGTCTTAGTGGTTGGGTGCTCAAGGTATGGGGGTAGAGAGGGTAATGGGAGAGGGGTGGTCAGGTGCCTTCCTGGTGCTTTATCCATTTGAAATGTAGACAGGATAGGGAAAATGGCAGAGAGGGAGTGGGAGAGCTGGGGGTGCTGGTACACTTGGATACCAGTGATCTGGTGAATCAGCCTGTGAAGACAAGGAAGTGGCACTTTCACAGATTGGAGGACAGACTGAAGGTATACTCAGCTACCCTGGCCTTTTCCAAGGTCCTCACTGTGTGGATTAAAAACAAGGGAAAAGACAGAATATGGAGGGATGAGATCAATAAGTTTAATGGGTGGTTAAAAAGATGGTGTCAGGAGATGGGGTACCACTTTGTGTGGGACTGAAGGGACTTCTGGACAGGAGGATCTTGAAAAGTGATGGTCTTTACCTGTGCAAAGAAGAGGCCAGTGCACTGGGGCAGAAGTTTGACATCTTCACTGGACAGTTAAATTGACTGCGGGGAGAATGAGGCTAAGGGAATGGTGCTGATATATTCATAGAGAGGAAAGGGAACCTATCTGGTATTCTTCCTAATCTGGGAGCTTGTAGCAGCACAGTGGATAAAAATAAGGTTGAGGTTCAAACTGGTCTAGGGGAAGGGATCAAGAAGGATAACAAAGCCTACAATCAACATGAAAAACAAGACATCAAAGAGACCAGGGGAGAGTATGGGAGAAAGATAAGTAAAACGCAAAAGGAGATCACAAATTAGATGGAAAGTGGTGTGCCTTAATGCCAGAAGTCTGGGTAATAAAATCAGCAAGCTACGGGCAATGATGGCAGACACCAAGATGGACCTTGTTGTCATCATGAAAACATGGGCCTCAGAAAATAATGACAGTCCCTGATTACACAGTGTTTGGGAAGGACAGAGGAAAAGGTAAAGGAGACATAGCCCTATATGTCAGGGAAGGCATCAAGAGTGTGGAAGATGGATGCATCAAGGGAAATAATGAGGAGACTGAGTCACTGTGGGTGTAGCTTATGGCAACCTCAGGCAATGAACTGCAGTTGAGGGTGATCTATAGACCACCAGAATAAGGGGAAAAAAGGGATGGAGAAGAATTAGGAAGGGGAGTGGCAAAGTGAGAGGTAGCAGTGGTGGGTAATCTGAACCTGCCAGATATTGATTGTGATGTTCCAGCTATCAGGAGCACCAGAAGTCAGGCCCTGCTGCATACATTCCTAGACAGTCTACTGGTGCAGCTGGTTAAGGAACCCTCCAGACAGGCTGCCATTCACACTGTGGTGCTCACCATCTGGTGCAGTAGGAGGTGTGTGTGAGTAGGGGAGCCACTAGGTCCAGCGACCATAACTCAGATTGGTTTAGCTAACCCTTGGAAGTGGAAAGCACCAGTCAAAGGCTGAAATCCTTGATTTCAGAAGGGGGGACCTCAACAGGATAAGGGAGTTAGTCTGTGACAACTTAGTTGGGGCAGACAGCATCTGAGATGTAGAGGAGAGATGTGGGGCAATTTAGGAGGGCAATTCTCTTGGCATCTAAGTTATGCATGAGAACGGTAACCAAAGGAAACAGGTGCAAGAGACCAATATGGTTTTCAGAAATGTCTTGGCAGCAGTGAGGGCCAAAAAAAGACCTTCACTGGGTACAAGGAAAGGCAGGGGAAAAGAATAATAAGGATAATACCAATTGAGAACCAAGGAAGCAAACTGGGTGGTTAGGTAGACAAAAGCGGATACTTAGCTGTGTATTGTGGAGAGAGTCAAGTGTTTGGAAGAGCAGTTCTTCAGGTATATTTGAGAAAATAAGGGGGGTCTTTAGGCGATCTGAAGAACGTGGGGTAACAGAGAAGGACATTGAAGTGTGCTGTCTTTAATGATTACATTTGCTCAGTCTGCAGAAGAGAAGACAATGGACCCCTGTCAGAGACTGGCATCAAGGTGGTCATAAAGGTGGTTTTGGAGATGAGGCAGCCAGTATTTGACAGTGAAAGGGTCTGGAAAGGGCTAGCAGCCCTAAAGATAGATGAGGTCTCGAGGCCTGATGGGATGCATCAGAGGGTACTCAAGGAACAGGCAGTTGAACTTGTTGAACTCTTGGTATGGGTATTCAATAGTTCATAACAGATGGGGAAAGTTTTGAAAGACTTGAGTGTAACAGACATAGTTCTACTTCATAAGGAGTGGTGACGAGACGCAAGTGAGGAACTACAGACTTGTCAGTCTTACCTCTGCTGTGGGTAAACTGATGGAGTCAGTGGCTAAAAAGGACTTCCTGGACTACCTGTAAAGCAACAGCCTACAGGATATAAAACAGCATGGCTTCTTGTCAACAAACTTGATAGTTTTCATTGACTGTGTGATCAGGGTATTAATAGAGGCCACACAATAGATTTACCCTACTTCGACTTCAGTAAGGCTTTCAAGGCTTTCATCTCAGTGCCTCTCAGAGGATTGCTGAAGAAGATGGAGGACCTGGGTGCAGTAAGAGGCATAGTAAGATGGATAGGAAATTGGTTGAAGGTGAGGCAGCAGAAGGTAAGGGTGGGTAAATACCTTATTCTGTATATCTGGTTGAAGATTCGTATTCGGAGTCCCAAATATTCCAAAATTCAGTATTCACCTTTGTCATTATTGTGTGCCTGTGGGAGGAAGTAAAAGTGAGCCCCACCCTCCTCCCAGCCAATCATTTAAAATACACCCCCAACCCTCACCCTCTGCTACAAGACCCAAGCCTCCCCTCCTACACAGCACCAACAATTTAAGGTTTTAACAAAAACAAACTCCTCGATAGGCGACCAGCATAAGCAGCCCACCACTGTCCAGCTTTATGGCTTACCATCGTCTTCTCTAGTACTTTTCTCCTTTTCTAAAGCAATTTATTTCCACCCACCTTGGCAGCAGAACCCAACGCCCACTCTCCTCCCCCCAGCACCCAAATTATTTAAACATAAGGTCTTCCCAGGCATGGCAAAAGTGAATGACACAACCCGCCCTCCTCCACAGTCAGCTGCCTTCTAGTGAATGAAAGGGCCTCTGTGCTTGCTGGCATAGTAAATAGCTGATCACATGATCAGCTGATTTACTACATGAGAAAGGGTGGGAACACTTCCCTTCACTAGAAGGCGGACTGCCATTATGGAGGGCAGGTTGTGTAGGTTGCCTTTACCGTATCTGGAAGAAATTCTGTTTTGGAAATTTGGGTGCTGCGGGTGGAAGGTGGGAGTTGTGTGCTGCTACTGGAGTTGTGGGGGTGGAAGTAAAGTGCTTTAAAAGGAAGAAAAATGCTAGATGAGATGGCAACCAGCCATAGAGGCAGGTGGGTCATGTTGTTGCCCATTGTTAGATTTTATTTTTGTTAAAACCTAAAATTGTGGGTGCTGTGAGGGAGGAGGGTGGGTTTGGCTTTGGAAGAGGGTGCAGGGACAGGGGCTGTATTTTTAATGCTTGGTCTATGGATGAGGGCTGTAGCCATTTTTTTTTCTTAGTATTTCCCTGAATATGAATAGGCACAAATAGTATCTGAAGACTGAATAGTGCACTATTCATTGTATTTGGAAAATACAATTTGTTACTCAAACAGCCCTAGCAGAGGTTTGTGATTAAGCCAGCAATAAGACATGACTAGGTGTGGGTTATGGCCTGATAAGAGCACGCCCCAGGTGCGTTATGAGGCACAAGGCGCTAGCACCAAGTGCCTTTAGCATCTGGGCGTGCTCTTATCACGCCATAACCCACACCTCGGAGTGTTTTATTGTGCTTATAAAATGGGCCCCAAGTGAAACATTTAATTAAAAAAATTCATATGAAACTGCAAATAAATACAGTAAAATATATAAATAATTATTTAAAGGGAAAATAACAAAAAGTAGTCCTTGTATTGCAAAAGCACTACTGGGGTGTCTGTCTTTCCCCCCTCCACACACAAAAACTGTTAATATTTATGTATTTGTTTAATTTCCTTCTGCAGCTGTGTTCTCACTGGTAGTGACATTTGCAGAGCAGGAAGCGAGCATGTCTGTCATCACCCCCCCCACCACCACACACACAGTCCTGCAGAAAATGGTTATTACACTGTTTGTTTTTTTTTTGGGGGGGGATACATTTCTTACTCCCTGAAATGTTATGCACAGAGCCACCTTCAGTGGCAACAAGCAGGAGTGATCTGGGAGCAAGTCTGTCCTCTACTAGACTCCATAGGGAACTGAAGCACTGTACATTTTGAAAGCACAAAATGGCGCATTTTTCTGTGACAGGTTGCCGTCTAGCTTGTCTCGAACTGTATTTAATGTGGTCATAGCAGTAAGGCAGATGGAGGCACAGATCTGATAGTAATGCAAACAAAACTGGTAGAGGCGTGGGTCTGTTTCAGCTTTTATTTCAAAGCCTTTTTTTTTTTTTGGACAGCATGCGCGGCTGCTCGGTGGATCTCCTGGCTGCTCAGCTCATCTGAAGCAAAGATCATGAGTGGATTTTACTTAAAGAACTTGCAGAGGTCATATTTCTGTTCCATATATTTTATTTTACTAAACTTAACTTGGTTACAGAGTGACAGCGTGAGTGGTAGCAGGAGTTGTTGGGAGGTCAGCCTGTACAGTGCAGAGTGTGGGAAGGGGTTCCAGCTTAACCATTACAGTGTACTTTTGCATAATGATATGTTTTGTTGTCAGTCCTGACTGGCTGAAGAGGTGCCGGTTGGCATAATATGCCCTGATAAGGATACAGCCACAGGTACCTCTTAGCCAATCAGGTCATAGAAAATGCCTGACCCATTTTATAATAGTGTTTAATCAGAAGAGAGCGAGGTCATGAGTGGGGTGCCAAAGGGATCCATCCTGGGCCTTGTCCTCTTCAATATGTTATCAATTACATTGAAATAGGAATACAGGGAAAGTTGTATCTCTTAGCAGATAACACTGAGCTCTGTGTGTGTGGGTAATAGTGACAAGGGAATTAGGTGGATGCAGAGTGACTTGCAAAGACTAGAGAGGTAGTCTAAGGTTTGGCAGCTGAAATCCAATGCCAAAAAGTGCAAGGTGATGCAGCTAAGGAGAAATAACCCTAGGACAGAGAACGGGATGGGATTGGTAAAGCTGAGCACTATGGCTGAGGGAAAGACCCAGGCTTCATCATAAGTAACTCCCTTGAGCAATCAAACTAATACAATTAAGCTTATAATAAGGCAAACAGGATGTTGGGATGTATTGAAAGGGGTACCGACAGCAGAAGAAAAGTGGTATTACTACCTCTTTATAGATCATTAGTGAGGCTACATCTGGAGTACTGTGCCCAGTTTTGGAGTCCTCACCTCAGAAAAGATAAGGACAGGCTAGAAATGGTGCAATGAAGAGTATAAAGGATGATTCAGGGCCAGTAGTGCAGCTCTTGTGAGTATAGGCTCAAGGCACTGATCATGTGCTTACTGAAAACAAAACGAGAGAGCAGTGATATGAAAGAGACCATCATGTTCCTGAAATGAAGGAACAAGGTGAACTATAAGAAAATGTTTAGCATGAGTAACAGTACAAGGGCATGGGGCATGAGTGGAAACTGATGGAAGGAGGTTCAAGAGGGACATGGGGAAGTTTTATTTTACAGAAAAGGATGGTGGAATCATGGAACAGTCTGCCAGCTGAGATGGTGGGTGCCAAAACCATAAATGGTTTCAAGCACGTCTGGGAGACAGTGATGGCTAAAGTGGTTACTCAGGACAGTAGTAGTAGTAGTAGTAGTAGGGAGGGAAAGAGGGGGTGGATTTGAGAGTTAGTACACTGTATAGACAATAGGTCACAGGGTTTTATAGAGAATTATGGGCAGACTGGATGGACTATTGATTTTTTTTTGCCATTGTTGCATATGTTTCTAAAGTATGTTTTCACAAAACAGAAATCTTACACAAAGGTTGAAAATATACTGTATTTTCTATGTGATGGTTTTCAAAATCTACATGCTGCACAATGGTTTTCCAAATTTACCTGCTGGGTGGACATTTTTATTTAGCGTTTAAGTTCAGCATCACTAAAAACTTTGATGCAAGATAACTTGTTAAATACTTAGATGTTAACCTTGGTTCTTTAGTGCTTGTGAAGGAGAGGTACAACATGACACAGAATGACATCCATATTATTAAGGCTAGTACAGCATTAAAAGTACAGCACTAAGCTAACCCGACTCAATATATCTGGGTGTGGGTGGGGGGGACCATATCAAAGGGTACCTTGCACTACAGATAATGAATACTGCTAAGACACAGACTACACCACTGCAGCATTGTAAATGAGGGTGCCTTGTTGCAAACAGGATGCAGTGGTATACTCAAAGGCTTTTGTTAGAGGTAAATGGCAGCCGATGCAGCCCTAATTAATGCTTATGAAACCCTGCATTTATCAATGCGCACAGTGATGTGTGAACCTGGCCTATTCCAGCAGCACTGATTCTGACAACCCCTGCTTGCATCCGTCACATCCCTACTAATACAGAGATATATTGCAGATCCCAACCCTGGCAGTATAGTAGTTTCCCCACCTCCAACTGCTGTCAGTACTGTACAGTATTAAATATCTGAACCCTGGCAGCCTAATGGACACCCCTCCCTCAATATCTCTGACAGTGTTGTGGAATTGCAATGAGGCTCTTTCCAGGCAGTCTAGTAGACCCCCTCCATCAATTGAACTCTGTCAATATTGTGGAACTATATTAAACCCGACCTCTTGCAGGCTAGAGAACCCCCATTCCTCTCCTGATCCTGTTGGTATTTTGGAACTACACAGAATCCGTTTCTTGGCAGTCCAGTGGACTCCATCATCACTCAATCAAGTATTAAGGAACTGTACTGAAGCCCATCCCCATCTGTCTAATATAATCCCCTGATGGACTGCTGTCAGAGCCACTCCCTAGTTCACTCATTAAGCACCCACCACCAACACCCCGTTGGCTCCTTACTCACTCACCTGTCCATAGGTGAGTCATTATTTGGTGCTCAGATGACAACTGGCATGGACCTTCCCCTTAGCACCTCTGAAGGCTGCCATCTGACTAAGAGTGAATGCATGCATATTGTAGAAAGAACTATTTCTACAGTATGCTGTGCTCACTACCTACCAGTCAGATGGCAGAGGTGGTGAATGGGGAAGGGGGGGATCCATCCTGATCAATGTTTGAGGACCTGACGGCAGCTCATCTACAATATGTATGGATGGGTGAGTTAGCATTTCACAGGGTGGAGCTGATGGTTGTTCAGTGGATGGGTTGGGGAGGGAGGCTTTGACAATGATTCATAGGGAGGGGTAACATCAAACTTCCAGCTATGGGCATCAGTACATTTCAACAACACCAGAATGAGTGAGGGAAGGGGTCCACTAGACTGCCAGAAAAGGGATTTAGTGCAGTACCACAATAGCAACAGGTATGGAATGAGGTTGGGGTTCATTAGAAGGCAAGGGAAGGGCTTTAATAGAGTTCCAAAAGGAATTGGGTGATGTATAAGATTCTGCTAGACTGCTAGGGATGGCATAGGTGGGTAGGGCTCCTATGTGGGGTGGGGGGGGCAAGGCTCTATACAATGCCTCCTACATTTGTGCATAGACACATTGTACCTTGCTGCTGATGGCCACATATTGACATGCAAATGGCCACTCAGTAAAATGGCCACTCAGTACCATGCATCACGTAAGTATGTGATGTTTAGCATGCCAGCCAAAGAATATGATTCTCAGATGTGATGGCACTATTTCATTTCAGAGGGTCTCTCTCTCCCTTTTCTCCTAGGTGCTTGTTGGCAGCAGGAGATGTGGTAATGATGGAAATGTGCACTATGCATGACTGTTGTAGAGGTTGGGTTCAGACTACATAAAAACCCTCCTGCTCTCATATACTCCAGTTTGGATGCTCTGTTCAACAGGGGAGAATCCTCTGGTGGTTTCCTGTGTCCTTTGCTTCCAGTTAAGCTACCAAGGAAGGACTTGGTTGGTCCAAAAGCTTAAGCACTGTTTTCTTTTGATACATCTATGTTGGTCAAATAAAAAGTCTCAAACCATTTGTTTCTGGAGCTGTTCTTATAATGACCAATACAGTATACTGCAACTATTTCTCTGTGTCCTTTGGAAACCTTTCGTGAAATGGCCTTTTCTGTGGCTACCCCACTCATGTAGAATGCCTTACTAAATCAGCGTTGTCAGATCTTCTTCATTGAAGTTTTTAAAAGGGTTCTTAACTATCATCATTTCCATGACATTTGAGGACTTATTTTAAATGTGTTATGAATCAGAGGGGGCATACTTTCTATCTGAATATCAATCCCTGGTAGCCAACAGCTTTTAGCACAGTGTTGGGTTGGTGCAGCACACGTGACTGTGACTAAATGTAAGGGCCAATGGGTGTTTCTTTAATTAATTGCTAATTAAGTAACTTTAATAAATCAAAACATTTACACAGAAATCCTTCACAAACAAATGTCATAAAAATCTAAATGCTGCATAAATATTTTTAACATCTATATTATGGTTTTCGAGCTCTTCATTCTATATGGCAGTTTTCAAAATCTGTATGTTGCACGTTGGTTTTCGTAATCTACGTACTTCATGAGGGTTTTCACATAATGTTTACATAGAATCCCTTTACAAAAGGTTTTGAAAAGCTACACACTGTGCAACAGTTTTTTAAACTCTGCATGCTGTGAGACAGCTTTCCAAATGTATTTGTAACACCCCCCCTTTCATGTTGGCTCTCCATATGATCTCCTCACTTTCCTTACTAGATATCATGCAGTCCAAGAATCTCTTTCAGCTGGGGCTACTGTCCTTGTTCTTTCAAGTTGGGGCTGCTACCATATGACAACAATCTCTTACCATCAGGCAGATACTAGGGGGTGTTCATAGCTCCACGGGTAACTTCCATGCCTAGGGTAGATCATAAATGTTTGCCAGTTTCAATCAGATAGACTCACTGTCTAGCTTTTGACAGTTCCTTTCCTTTCCATTCGGTCCTTGATGAGATTTGCTTGGTTCTTCTTCTGTCACATTAGAAATGAATCACTCTGCTACATGATGGGCTGTTGTCATGTTTACTAACATATTTACAGTTACACACATGGGAACATGGCCTTCAAAATTGATATCCTTGTCAGCACTTCAAGACAGGCTCTGTTTTGACCCTTGACATAAGTCAAAACCTTGGAGTAACTTAAAAATGGCACCCTTTAAACCACTAGTTCTCATACTTTATCACAGTGAACCTCCTCAAAGCCATGGAAACGATCTTGAGCCTTCCCCAAATATGGAACTAATCTTTAGCCTCCCCATAGGAAAATATCACACTTTGCACAATACACCAGGAATAACATGAAACTCCTTTAAGTACTTGGCTAAAATTATTCTCATTTAATTCAGCATATTGTTCTCCCTCCCTCTATAACCCTCTTCCTGGACCAGCCAACTCGCTCTGTTATTTTGACTCGCAAACTTTTGTTACTCCTTGTTGCAATACCTTCACAGGTCAGACAGCTTTCTTTGTTTGTTTTCCCCTCTGCCTGGGACAATTTTTCAACCCAGCTCTGACTCTCTCTCCTCTAAATCTGCCCTTAAAGCAGTTTCTCAGGGATCTCTATGCTCCCTCCTGCTCTTACTCCTAGTACGTCTCTGCTGAAACCTTATATTTGGGCTGTTCTGCCAGCAGTCTAATTGTTCAATTGTTACCTCTAATTATTTGCACATTGTTCTTATTTGCTTGCACTGCTGTTCATGTTGTATTGCTTGACTGTTTTGCACAATTATCTTTTGAATTGTATTCACCTCCTAACTTTTCCCATGTACGCCTAAAGTGAGCCGTGGCTCACTGTGCCTTTCCTTGTCACCAGTTTGTAAATACATAAATTCTACTACTGTTATTCTCTTTCAGTTTGTGTCATCCCTTTCCACAAAAAAACATAAAACTCAAAATTTAAATACAGTATTTTTCAGACATGCTTGAGCCTCCCCTGGAACAGGTTGGGGCCTCCCCTTTTGAGAAACACTGCTTTACACATCTCTTACTGGAACCCCATGACTCCTCTTATTTCTTGCAATTTATCAGTGGGTGAGGTTTTACCTAAGGACAGACAAGATTTTCTGTGCTGCCTTCAGAATATATCATATCTCTTATCATGCTACTCACTTCGATTCACTCATTTTTCTAGTACAATGACACTAGAGTGTTAGTTTAGCTGGTGTGCAGGACGTAGTACCACTGTCAGGACAATCACTCTGGCACTTCTGGTTAATGTCTACCCTGGCTCTAGGCACCTCAAAACAACCAGGTCTTTGCTCTCTCTAGACAGTGCACTGGGCACCAGTGCACCAGTAGCTACCTCAGCCTGCACTCAAAACGTGGCTTGCAATCTCTCCAGGAACTCTGACAGAGGTACCATCTGTAATATCCATACCAGCTTGGAATTTCCCACCCAAATAGTAGGTTCATCTCCTACCTGCCTCAGCAGCTCAGTCTTTGACAACAGACATCGCACCATCATCAGCACAGCTGTCAGCATCTCTCTGTCACAGACAGGACCAAAATTTCCCCATAAGTGAAAACACCTGCTTTGGTGAAATCCTCTGCACATCACAAGAATACCAAGGAGTTCCCATGAGGGTAGCCCCTTAGGATCATCACTACCTTCCAGTGATCCAAGGACCCTGTACAAGACAAGTTATTCTACTACCTTACAAATTAAGGAAATTAATTGCAAAACACTATGTTAATATAGATCAGGGTTACTGCCACGGAGAACTCAAACCATCAACATTTGGATATGTGCTATTGTGGTTTCCAACCTAATTCCTACAAAGTTTGGAAATGTGATATTAAGGTTGTCAAACATAACTCCCGCCCCTCAAGCACTTATACAGTATGTTAGGGTTGTGTTAGTGTGTGTGTGTGTGTGTGTGCGTGTGTGTGTCAAGAACTGGGTGCTTTGAAATTCAGTTCGGTGGAGTTGAAGCTGGTGCTGCATGGGAGTGGGTCAGTTAGGATTCTAAAAATCCTAAACTTTGGATTTCCTTAGAAAAACAATCTGTATCAACTAGCAACAGTGTGGGTCAGTACCTTCAAAACTTAATATTTCGTAATAAATAGGCTGCTTGCAAGTAAACCTTTGTATATACTTCTTTAATCTGTTGCAAAGGTTAATGACATACCACTCCCGAATCTCATATATGCAGCATAAATGGGCCATAACAAAAAAACAGTTTGCAAGCACATGTAACAGGTCTCACAGATCCACAATTCTTCAATATCACATGAAGAAGCTGTCAGAAAATTGCTCTGCAGCTCCAGCTACAAGAAAACTATGAAAGTACTTTAAAACTTAAAACAAAGAAACCTCACCAGGCTGACCTGAACACCCAAGTAATTACACCCTTAATGTCTCAACATCATATTGAAATCTTTATCAGTATTTGAAAAGCGTCTCAAATTGAAACATATGATTATACAAGTGTGCCAGCAGAAATAGACCACCTGGTCCATCTAAGTCTGCTCAAGTGTGCAGCTAGCACCACTAGTTTGCAGCTGCCCCACCCCCCCATGTCATCCCACTGCAGCCCCCACCTCCCCACACACACTCTCCCCTGTTCCCTGTCCCATGCCCTTTTAAAGCTGTTCATAGATTTACATAATACCACCTATTCTGGTAATGCATTCCATTTTGCTACCGCCCTCTCCATGAAATAGTGTCTTCTCATTTCCCTCCTAAATCTCCCCTCCCATTCTTAGCCCATGCTTCCTGGTGTCACTCTCCCTCCTTAGCTTAAAGACCCCATCTACCCCATCCTTATTGATTCCCTCAGATACTTGCATGTTTCAATCATGTCCCCCCTGTCCCTTCTATCTTCCAGGGTGTACACATTCAGGTCTCCCAGCCTGCTGTCATAGTTTCCCCCCTCCATTCCACATATCATCTTCATTGCCCTCTTTTGCACCCCCTTCAGTAGCCTGACATCACATTTCAGTTATAGCCTCCAAAACTGAACACAATACTCAAAGAGCGGCCTTACCAGAGACCTGTAGAAGGGCAAGATCACCTCTCTTCACCTGAATGAAAACCCCCTTGCTATGCACCACAACTTTTTATTCTCTTTTGCAGCCACTCTCCTGCAGTGGGCAGTGTTGTTCATTGTCCTTCCCCTCCTCAGTGATCACCAGCTTAACCTCACTCCCCAGCCAGTATTCTTTTCTTGGGTTCTTAGCTCCAAAGTGCATATCCTTAGACTTCTTTGCATTGAGCCCCAGCTATCACCTATCTGACCACTCCTCTAGCTTGCTTAGGGCCCCGTACAGCTGCTTCCGTCCCTCCCCTCCGTCCAACACTGCTCCCATTTTGGTGTTGTCTGTGAACAGACTTACCTTGCTCACCACCCCATGCACAATGTCTGATATGGAGAGCCCAAATAATACTGGTCCCAGTACACAGCCCTGTGGCACCCTGCTCGTCACTAGCTTTGGAGTGAAGAGCTCACCTCCCATCACCACCTGTTGCAGCCTCCCATTCAGCCAGCTTGTAATCCCATTTGTCATTTTTGCCCCTACCACTACACCAGTTAGCTTTCCCACAAGCCTCCCATGAGGCACCGAATCAAAGGCCTTGCTGAAGTCCAAGTAAAAAACATCCACCTCATGACCCTTATCCAGCTCACCTGTGACCCAGTCCTAATACTGTATCAGGTTGGTTTGACAAGACTTCCCCAAAATGAATCCATGTTGCCTCACATCCTGGAGGTCGTTGTCCTCCAGGTACGACATCAGTCTTTCCTTTAGTATCGTTTCTATGAGTTTTCACACTATGGAGGTGAGACTTACTGGACAATAATTATCCAGTTCATCCCTATGCCTGCTCTTGTGTAACAGCACTACCTGTGCCATCCTCCAGTCCAGTGACACACATCCCAACTCCAATGAGATACTGCACAGATCTGCCAGCAACTCTACCAACACTTCCGCCATCTCCCTCAGCACCCTGGAGTGGATCCCATCCGACTCTGGTGCCTTGTCTGTTCTCAGTGCCCTCAGTCCCTCTAGGAGTCTAGCTCCCTCAATTCTTCCATCTGTTGCCTCCCTTCCCCCTGTCCCCACCTTCCCAGCCCATGGTGGTAGCTGTCCCCCCTTTTCGTCTGTAAACACTGAGCAAAAGTATCCATTCAGTGCTTCCACCCGTTCCCCCCCCTTTTCCATCCACTCCTCACCATTTTATATTCTCACTATTGTCTCCCTGCACTTCCAAACAAACAAGCAAATTGAAATTTACAACTGGCAACCTTTGTTCATCACTAAATGAATTAAAGAAAGAAGACTGCTATGAGGTTCAAGAGGGTAGAACCAAATAAAGATGCAGGGCACAGTAAGGAGCAGAAGGAAGAACATATAGCAAAAAATTAGAGTGGTGCAGAGCAGCAGGTGTGGTGCAGCAGTCTTCAAGAAGACATTCTGAGCCGGCCCGTCGACACAGCGGTGGGGCTTCACACAGCATGGTGACCCAGGTTCGGGAACAGACTCGGGCAGCTGGAGGATTGAGTGCCCAGCGGCTGCTCTCCTCCTCCAGGGGTGGGTGGGGATGCAAATCCCACTGCAACACTGCCTCCTGGGTGACCAGAGGTGGAGGTGCAGCGAGACTGCATGCAATAGGGTGGGAGGACGTCTGCCAGGAGCCGACGTCAGGCACATTGTGCGAGTGCTCTGCCCCTAGGCTTCCCCAGCGTCACGGGACGTCCTGAGGGCAGGAAGACCAGGAAGACCAGGAAAAACAGAAAAAGACCCCCGTCGGACTTCCAGTGAGCGGGCTCCTGGCCACGATCCCAATGCCCCACGGCTGCCAGCACCAGCATCCCCCGACGAAATTCAAGTCACATCGGGGTGTAAAGGGCCCCACCCCGTACCCGCCTGGGGGGTACAGCCAAGGCTCCATGGGGGGGATGGACTGCGCTGGTTGCTGGATAGCAGGAGCGGGGGCGAATCAGGCCATTGGAGACTCCTAAAGGAGTGGAAGTTCAGCGATGAGGAGGAGGTACATGAAGAAAAGAAAAAAAAAAAGAAAAAAAGAAGACATTCTGGAGACAGGTGCTGCCCCATATGGACACACCTCTCAGGGCTGTGGAATGAGGTCACTAGACTCCAGGATGATCTGATCAGGAATAGGCACAAAGAAACTGCACTCCTAAAGACATGCGCCAACAGTGATATGCAATTAAAAAGTAGCTTGGCTTTATGGAAAATGTGGAAAAATTCAGCAAACACAAACTCTCCAGTGCTTTGAACCACACCGGTTCTTCCTCGGGGGTGGAACTAAGAAACATGCCCCAAACTTAGTAGGTAATTAATTGTTTTAGAACATAGGATGCTGAGAATCTTTTGCAGAGAGTGAGTTGTTTAACTTACTACCTTGGGGCCTTGTCATCTGGAGGCTTTAATGATGATTAGAAAATGGTCTTTTTATTTCCTGACATCTGATTGGCTAGTACCCTTGCCGGGGAGTAAATCAACTTTCAATAGATGCCCAGGAAACAAAAAGTACCACCTCCAGTGCCCCCTCACCCACTCAAGTATCCCTGTGCCCAGTCTGCTTCCTCATTGGGTGAAAACACCCAAAATAATTCAAAATCATCATCGTTTTTTTCTCTCACTTAGGGAGTGCTACTGCCTTCCCAAGTACTTAATTCACTGCCAGCTGCCACACAAAACCACACACCAACCTCTGCTGGGTTCACTTGTCACCAAATTAACAACTACACCATATGAAATCATACCTAGACACTTATTTAAAAGCAGAAACCAAGCCATCACTGCGACCCGCTTCACATAACTGTTGTCAGCAGTGTGTGTATTTCCATTTTACTACTCAAACAACTTCTGCTTGAAATACTTACAGAAAGGCATTACAACAATTGTTAATGGCCATGTCATGTACCCCCACTTGGTAGTGCACAATGACACTCTGCATACAAAGGTGCCAGACACTCTTCCACAATTGTCTCACAGAAATAAAAAAAAAGGTGTTTCTGTTTAAATGAGTAGCACTAGCACATTGTGTGCTGAGCGCTACTCAGAAACAGTACATCTGGGAACTGTATCCATAACTCGACTCACTTTACTCCCGCTCTTGCAAAACATCAGACAATCTGTAACTTTTTTTTTTTTTAAATCCTATTCAGTTTACTATTACCTCATCTCCCAATGTCAGTTTCCCCGGTTGCCCGATAGCGGTCCTACGATCAACAGCCAATACTGTCTCAGAGCCAAAAGTAAAATGTCACTGTGCCTAACTAAGGAAGTCTCACAAAGATACAACCCCCGCCCCGAAAAAAAAAACACAAATACAGGTGAGCTGTCACTGGGAGGGAGGTTTATGGTCCAAAAACTAAGAAGAGGCATCCTGAACAGTGCTGCGCATAAAAACCTGTGATACAAATAAGAAACGCTGCACTGCTGTCTACTGGTAAGAACTGGTAAGTATACCAGTAGAGGGACTACTTTAGCACCAATCCAACTTTAAGTTCAATTTCAATATTTTTTTTTACCATTTATTTAATTTCTTAAATATTACAAAAAAAAACAAAAACATAAATATAGCCCATTTTCTAAGTGCAGTAATACCCTCCAGGGTGAGTGGTATGGGCAATACCGGACCTTCCAGGGGCTATGCCCTGGGCAGTCCGGTATTGCCCAATACCACCCACCCTGTCAGGTATTATTGCTTGCTTGGGACCTCACCCCTTTTTTGTAAAATAATTAATTCTGATTTACAGTTTAACAGTAGTTTAAAATTGCCATTTTCTTAAAATACAGTATCTGAGTTTCAGATTTAGTTCCATTTATTGTTTATTCTCCAAGTGTGTATTATTGAGCTGTAGGTTTGAAAGACTGGGTGAATTATTTATTTATTTAAAACAAATGATGAAATTGTAGCATAATAACCATAATTGTATCTGGTAACTTTATTGTAGAACTGCATGTATTGTATTTTTTATTTATCAATAGTGTCTGTCTCTAGTTCTCAGCATCATATGTTGTAAAGTAATTAATTATCTACTAAGTTTGAGGCATGTTTTTAATTTATTTATTTATTTATTTTTGTTCTGTATTTTCTCCGCCTGCCGACGGGCCCCCTTCCACCGGCCCCCCGCATCACCACCACCACGCTATTCACTGGCCATAGCCTCTGCCAGTTGAGGCACCAGCTGTCCCAGTGTGGCAGGGAGACCGGCTTCATCCTGTCAGTCAGCTCTTATCTCCTCTGTTTCTATTCCCCGCCCAAGCGTGGAGCCATGGTGTGCAGTGATTCCAATGACTGAGCCAGACGTGTTTCCGCATGTGGCACACCAGGCGTCTAGCTCAGTTCTGCCCCACATGTATGGGTTCATTGTGCCAGCCCCCATCCACCGCTAGGGGTCACTGCATCTCCATCCCACCCCTCCCCAGGAGAGGAAAGCTGTCCTCCAGATGCTCGATCCTCTCCCACCCCGGCTGACCACTGATAACCCACTCGCACTGTGAACATGGGTCACCAGGATTGCAGGAGGTAAGGCAACGCTGCCTCAACCCTCCATGCCACTGGGCTGGGCTATGTTTTTTATTTATAGTTTTTTTTACCATCTGATTGGATGGCTGAGTAATAAATAGAGATGATAGACATTAGTGAACCAATGCAGTGGCACTGCTAGCATGAGGTATTGTTCAGGGCCTGAGCCCTTAAACAATAGTCCTGGGGCATGGGGGCTACGTAGGCAACGGAGCTGTTAAAATTTTGGTATTCTCAGGTGCAAAATAACACATTTCTGGTACCGTTTCCTTGTTTTTTCCCCACCTCTGTAACTATATAGCCCCACACAGTAGCAGCTGTCCTCATTCCCTCCCCAAGCAAATACAGCGCCACAACCATTTTTAGAGAGTCTGCTGTATGCAGAGTAGGACTGGCCCACCCAGATACCATGAAATTTGCAGGTAGATCCCCCTCTTATGGGTACCTGACCACCTTCTGAATTTGTATTTGTCATCTATTTTCTAATGAAATGGGGTTGTTTGGCACTACAGGTAAAATTTTCACCCTGGGCCACCCCTTATTGATTTTCCAGGTGGGCCCCCTGTACTACAATCCAACCCTGACTCTACAGCATTATCTGAGCACTACTCTGGGGATACTAATAATAAGCAGTCATTATGCTGGTTGCTGCTTATTTATAGACAGCTTTTGTTTCATTTCACCCCGCAGTATTTACCTACATAGTAGCTGTTATCATCATTCCCTCCCACACACACATACATACACAGCACTGCAACCATTCTTGGAGATTCCATACCTTGGCACAAATATTTAATCCCCTCCAAGCAGCCTAACTAATTACTTACTAGTCCAGTAGAGTCCGCCATGACTTTGGATTCCTGACTATTCTTCCAGTGTCTTTATCAGACTAACCTGATAGTGTTCTTTGACTGGATAACAAGGGAACTGGATAGGGTCCATACTGTGGATCTGCCTCTACTTTGACTTCAGCAAGGCTTTTGACTTGGTGCTGCATAGATGCTTGCTGAAGAAGATGGAGGATCTGCATGTGGCTAGGGCCATTATAAACTGGGTTGGTAACTGGATAAAGGGGAGGCAATAGAGCATGGTAGTCAATGGGGTTAATTCAGAAGGGATGGATGTCATGAGCAGGGGTACTACATGGATCTGTCCTGGGTCCTGTCCTCTTCATCATGTTCATTAGCGACATTGGTGGGGGCATCTGAGGCAGGATGCATCTCTTTGCTGATGACACTAAGCTCTCTGGGAGGATGAATAGCGATGAGGGAATACAATGCATGCAGAGAGACTTGCAAGAGCTAGCAGGGTGGTCAGGGGTTTGGCCGTTGATTTTCAGTGCCAAAAAAAAGTAAGGTTATGCACCTGGGGAAACAAGAACCCCAGGACAGAGTAGTGGATGGGAGAGGTGAGACTTAGTACCACAGCTGAGGAATGAGACTTCAGGGTTATCATCAGTGACTTCCTAAAGCAATCAAGCCAATGCAGCAAAGCTTACTGGAAGGCAAACAGGATGCTAGGATGTATCAAGAGGGGTACTGACAGCAAAAAAGGAAGGTAATACTTCCCCGGTATAGATCCATGGTGAGGCCTCACCTGTCATACTGCACCCAGTTCTGGAGTACTCACCTCAGGAAGATAGGGACAGGCTGGAAATGGTACAGCACAGGGTAACAAAAACAATTTAGAGTCAACAGGGCAGGTCCTATGAGGAGCACCTCAAGACATTAAACATGTAGTCACCGGAAACCAGAAGGGAGAGAGGAGATCCAAATTCCTAAAAGGAATTAACAGAGTGAACTACAGGGAACTGCTTAACTTGAATACGAGTACAAAGTCACATGGCCATGAGTGGAAGCTCAGAGTGGGGAGGTTCAGGAAGAACATGAGAAAGTACTATTTTACAGAAAGGGTGGTGGAGCAGTGGAACAGGCTGCTAGCTGAGGTGGTGGGTGTGAAAGCCAGTAATGGTTTTGAGCACTGCCAGGACAGAACGAAGGGTATATTGTTTGCTCGATGCATCAAGGGATGGGGATGGGGAGAGGGCAGAGCTAAGATCCTAGGGTAACATTAGGTCTCATGGCTATATAGGGAACTTAGGCAGGCTGGATGGACCTGTCTTTTTCTGCCACATTTTTCTTTTTCTATCAGTCCATGCAGCTGTTAGAATAAGTGGTTTATTGCTGAAAACATTTTCAGATGGAGAACTAGATTGTGAAACTATTGCCTGTTATGTTTTTGTGATTCAAATCTCTGCTCTACAGTGGCAAAAATGCCAAACTCAGGAGGGACAGAGGACAATTGCTAATGCAAAATCAGAGAGTGATGAGACGTATGCCAAGCAACAGGCAGCAGTCTTGGTGTTTAATCAGTGCCATTCCGAGACACAGGTAGTGGCGGCGCTACACCGGGGCACACCAGGGCATGTGCCCTGGTCAAAAAATGCTGTGCCCCAGTTCGTGCCCCGGTGCTCTGAAGTCCAAAAATGGATTTTGTTTTCTGTTGCGCTAGCGTAGCCTCCTCTGTCCTCCTTGGCATTGCAACTACGGACCGACCAATGCCTTTTCCCAGGTGGGTGGAGGGAGTGTCTGCAATGCATCAAGCCTGCACTGCAGATGGCAGTCACTATGATTTTATTTGGCGTTTTGGTGACAGGCAGATTCCAATCCATGCTGAGAGCCCCAGGACTCCTAACTTTGCTGGAACTGCAGAGCTTGGGAGGGCTAGCTGCTGATCCTGAGCCAGCCAATTGGAGTTCAGCACAAGGTCTTTAACAGACCAATTGTGAATGGGAGAATTCTGCCCAATGGCAGGGAAGTGCAAAACTCTACCAATCAGACAGCACCAGGCTTCCTCATCCAATGAGGTACATTGCTTCTTGCATTTCATCCCCGGAAGGAAAGGAAATAAACTAGCCCGCCATGTGTACCAACTGACTGGATCGTTTTTTTTTTTTTACTATGTTCAGTGCTGTCTGCTACTGTCACCAGTCACTTTTTCCTGCGATGTGCTGTGGACCACATCCTTGGACTGCCTTGCCAGTAAAGCCGCTCGCTCTCCTCCTGCCTGCTAATGCCACCTGCTGCTCCGTTCTCCTCCCATTTGCCTGCCGTTTTGACACTGGAGGTCTGTTGCGGAACTCTGTTGTCGTTAACCCCTGGGCCCTGAGGCTACTAATTAGGAGCTCCTCAGTCAAGCTGCCGACATGACCACCGATCACGCAACCACTTGCTTCAGAAGTGAGCCTCTTGCTAAGCAGACCTTTCCTGGTGCAGACCTCTTCTGGGCTGGTAACCTTAGGTAAGCACACTGAGTCCTGACTGAATTTTGCTGCAGATTGATGCTGGCCTGTTATTTTCACCACAAGGGAGTCCGGGGAGACATGCACGCCCAGGCTGGGGTGTGTGTATAATGGGACTGTATGGGAGGCCTCAAAGCTGGGAGTGTTTATGGCTGGTGGCTCTTTGTGGGTCTTTCAGTGATGGGTCTGGGCCGGGGAGATATACATGATGCCTATGACTGTAGTTTGTCATCTGTGTAGTATATTGCTGATGGCCAGGGGTGTTTGAAAGATAGGCCTGTGTCTGGGGGTGGGGGGATACATGCATGATGCCTCTGTCTGTGACTGCTCAGTATTTTATTTATAGTTGGGGTTGTTTCAAAGATAACAAAGATGAACCTGTGTGTGTGTGTGTGTGTGTGTGTGTGTGTGTGTGTTTGTATGCGCAGATACATGATGCCTCTGGTGTACACTGTGCAGAATCTTATGTATGGGCCTGGGCTGTGCCAGGTGTGGGGGATATACTGAATCTGTGAGGTGTTTAAATGGGCTTTTTATGCTGCCTGTCTGCACTGTGAGGGGTTGAAGTGGGATTTTTTTGTCCATGGTTTGGTTTGTTCTGGAACGATGGGTCTGCAGTGTGGGTGGGTGGGTTCTGAAGTGCCTGATGGTGTTGCTTGGGGGAATGGGTCCTTTCCCATGTCATTCATTATCCATTTGGTGTGTCTGTCACTGTGCTTGAGACCTGGGGAGGCCCAGGCTTTTCCCCGGCACCATAGGGGAGGCTCACCTTAGCAAAGTCTGAGAACCCTATCCTGCTGCACTTCAGTCTGCAGATCGCGAGGCAGAGTGGAATTGCTTTGTGGATCTCTCCCTTAGTACTCCGTACCCCTTATCCTTCTTTCCGCAGAGTCACTGCCAGCAGAACAGGCTAAGCAAGAGTCAAGACTACAGATGGGCATGCAGGAATTTACACGCATGATTTAAATTCTGGTTACTATAGGTGCCCTGGCTCCCAACTGTGGTGCCCACCCAGTGCTCTGGTAACCAACAGAAGCTGGAGCCACCACTGGACACAGGGCTGGATGAAAGTTGACTGGTTGAGGTTGAACCCTGACAAAACTGAGGTAATAGTGGTGGGAGCTAGTCACCCGGGGGTGAAGGTGCAATCTAGGCAGGTCTCCAGGTTAATACTTGGAGACGCCCAGTTGCTCTCTTCAGCCACTGCAAAGAATCTGGGCATTGTTTTGGACTGCAGCCTGACACTTAAATCTCAGGTGTCAGCTGCACTCCAAAGTTCTCGTTATCAACTACAAAACTTCGCCTGGATCAAGCATTTGTTCCCCCCAGGTGACCTTCCATCTCTGGTCCACACATTTGAGACTTCACAACTGGATTACTGCAATTCTCTCAACCTGAAGCTTGTGGGGGTCGATCTCTGCTTCCTGCAGCTAGTGCAGAATGCATTTGCCAGGTTATTGACCTGTCTTCCAAGATCATATCACATTACACCTGTGCTACTAATGCCTCTTTAAACTCCCACTATTTAAGTGAGGGTTTGAACATTGTGTCTGCCCCCCTGAGGAAGAAGTGGTGTAGTTTGTGTCTGTTGTATTTTTACAAGTTTTCAATGAAGCCAAGCCACTTTTTAACTGCATATCACTGTTGCCTCATGTCTTTAGGAGTGCAGTTTCTTTGTGCCTATTTTAAATGTGTTTTTGAACCACTGCCCATTTTGGCGAAGTGGCTTCAGAAACCCCTTTTGTTTTCTTGATCTGATTAGGATTCATATGGTCTCATCCCTCACTCAGGGTAACCAAGTCCACTGCCACTTCCTCAGAGAATGACTAAGGGAAAGAGAGCTGGCTGGTCAGTGGTGGACTCCAGAAGGGTGGTGGAGGCAGGGCAAGGGTACATTCCTCCACCAGTACCACTACATAACTCCATCACCATTCTGGCAGGAAAGGACTACCAGGAGGTAGCCCCCTCAGTACTGGAAGGGGAGGATGTGTGGGTCCCCCAAAGAGGGCCATCCAAGGTGGGTGACAGAGTACCCCAGCAAAGAGGAAGCAGCTTCTGGTGGGGGTCTCCATCATGAGGGGGCTAGACTTGAGAAGAGGGAGAGTGTGTGTAGATGGAGGTAAACTGCCTATCTGGTGCTATGGATTTTAGGGATTATCAGCGAATCCTAAGAATTGCTAGGACAGCAGGGCAGGGGAGGCAGCTGGATTTCATTTTCCACCTGGGGACCAAAGATCTAGTGATGGATGCAGCTGGGATTGCCTAGTGAGAGTTCAGGGATTGGGGGGTCCTGAAACAAATAGCATGCACAGTGGTCTTCACTGAGGTGATACCACCATACAGCCAAGGAAAGGACAGGGAACTCTGTATCAAAAGCATCAACTCATGGCTGAAGGACTGGAGCAAAGAGGAGGTGTTCAGTTACCTTGGGGACTAGGCACCAACCTGGGAGGATGTAGGTATGTATAAAGGTTATGGTCTGAATCTATTTAAGAGAGCAACTGTAGTCCTGAGTGGATGGTTTAAATGTTACTTTGATGGAAATATAAATAAGCTGTGGGGGTTGGTGGAAGGACAGAGAGAGGCATATACTGCCCCATCCCCCAGAAGATGAAACAGGAGGAAAAGAGAACCAGAGGGCAAAAAACTCCCACAGGGAACTGTTTCAAGGCAAAAGAAGGGGAATTGGGGACAAAGGGGTAAGGGATAAACATAGTAATGCAGGAGGAAAAAATAGAGTAGGCCAAAGAAAGGAAGAAGAGTTGCAAGTGGGGGGGGGGTGGAAAGCCATGTGTACAAATACAAGAGCTCTTGGAAATATCATAGCAGAGGCAGCACCTGACATAGTGGCTATCACTGAGTCATGGTGCAAATGAAACCATGACTGGGACATAGCTGTATCAGGATACAAGCATTTCAGGAAGGAAAGAAAGGAGAGGAAAAAGTGTATACGTGTGTGTGTGGGCAGGGAGTGTGCTATATGTCAGGGAAGATTTCAGTGCAACAGAAATGCAAGGGGTAAGGAGGGGCTGGATGTGCTCCTGGTCACCCTGGATACATCAGTCAGATCCTCCATTTGCACTCGGGTGATTTACAGACCTCCAACACAGGGAGAGTATTTAGACAATGAACTGGAGGAAGCCATTACCAAGATAGCTGATAAGATGGAGGTACTTCTGATGGGACGTCAATCTACCAAATATTGATTGGACAGTTCTGGTCACAGCCTCAGCTAGAAGCAAGGTTGTTCCAGTCTCCGTTCAGGGGGTGTTTCTGAGGCAACTAGTCAAGGAAACCACTAGTGATTAGACAATACTGGTAATGGTGATCACAAACGGGGACAGTGCTGTGGACATCAGGGTGGGATGCCACCTGGGGACCAGCAATCACTGAACAGTGTAGTTTAATGTCACACAGCATTGGAGGTGAACCCCACAAGGATAAATGTTCTGGACTTCAGGAGGACAGATTTGAAAAAAAAATTGTGAAAGCTTCAGAGATGCTCTGGTATGGGAGAATTACCCTGATGGGGTGTAGGGACAGTGGGCAGCATTAAGTGATGGAATAGTGAAGGCAACTAATTTCTGCACAACAGAGGTGAGCAAAAGCAGGAGCAAAAGAAACCAATATGGTTTTCAAGGGAGGAGATATCAAGCCTATGGGAAAAATGACAGCATTCAGGAGATGCAAGGAAAGGCAGAGAGGAAAGGACAGGGAGATGTACCAGCAAATACAGCGGGAAACAGGGAAGGCATTGAGGGGCACTATGATTCACGCTAACAAAGGGGGTCAAAACCTTTTTAGGTATATTAATAAAAAAAGAAAAGTGAGGGGAGGAATTGTTAGGCTGTGGGATATAAAGGGAGAATAAGCAGCATACGATACGAGCATACAAAAAATGCCAGCAGATACAGGCCTCAAGGTCTATCGAGTCTGCTCGATTGTGCAGCTAGCAATGTGTTACTCTGCAGCTGTCCACTTTCCATGTCTGGGAGTGACCTTTCCCTTGACCTTCCCCTTGACTCTGTCTCACCCCTTCTTAAAACTAGCCACTGACTTTAACATTACTGCCTCCTCCAGGAGTGCATTCCACCCATCCACCACCCTTTCCATGAAGCAGTGTCTTCTCATTTCCCTCTTGAACTGTCTCCCCTCCAATTTTAGACTGCACCCCCTAGTGCTTTTCCGTCCCTGGGAGAGAGAAACAATAGAGGGCACAGTCTGACCATGAAAAAGCAGATCTTCTGAACAAATACTTATGTACTTTCTTCATAGTTAAATGAGATTTGCCACACATAGGTTAAAGAGGGATGGAAGTATAAACAAGTTCATTTAAAAAGACTGGACTCCTGAAGGTATGAGTGGACAAGGCTATAGGGTACATCCATGGGTACTGTAGGGGCTCAGTAAGGTACTGGCTGCACCTCTGACAGCTGTATTCAATAACTCACTGCCTAGAGGGGTGGTCCTGGAGGACTGGAGAAAGGCAATTGTAGTTGCGCTCCATAAGAACTGAAGCAGGGAAGAGGCTGGCAACTAAAGGTGGGCCAGTCTGACGTCAGCAGTGAGGAAACCAATGGAGTCACTTCTAAGGGAAAGACTGGTAGATTACCTTGCATCTGGTGAGTTACAGAGCCCAAGGCAGCTCAGATTCACGGGTGGGAGATCATGTCCGACAAACCTGATAGATTTTTTTGACTAGGTGACCAGAGAAATAGAATGGGGGAGCTGTGGGGGCCTACTTAGACTTCAACAAAGCCTTCAACACCATGCCACATAGGTGGCTCATAAAACAAACTCTAGCCAAAGATGATACGGCTGCAGCCGAGGAATTTGGGGTAAAAATATTGGAAATTATCAAAGTTAAGAGACCATGCTAGCAAAATGTAATGTAGGCTCATAAATTTGTTGTTTTTTGTAATATTTTTAGCCAGAATTATCAACATAGCCTTGTTATGACCCTGTTTCATGAGGAAAGAAAGAACAAATGTTCAACTCCTGCCCAAAAGGAAATTTTACGCAGGGACTGTGCAATCAAGTTTTGGGACACAGAAACACAGTTTGGGCAGGAGCTGAAAAATGGCAGCTGTCACATTCATGAAGTGCTTTAAAGAAATGGCTATGTTGAAAATTTGGGGTACAAATATTGAATATTACCAAACTCACAAGCCTGCGTTTGCAAAATTAAACATAGCCTCATAATGTTTTTAAATATTTTGACACCAAACCTTAGAAATAGCCTTCTTATGAACCCACATCATGAAAAACAGCAGAGAATATTTTCAACTCCTGCCGAAAGGTGATTTTGGGCAGGGACCACAAAATCAGCATTTGGGATATAAAAATACATTTTGGCCAGGATTTGAAAACTGACAGCTGTTACATTCATGAGGTGTTGTAAAGATATGGCTATGTTGTGAATTTGGGGTGAAAATATCGAATATTACCAAAGTTGCGAGCCTGCATTTGCAAAATTCAACATAGGCTCACAATTTTGCTGTGTTTTAATATTTTTACACCAAATTTTCAACATAGCCTTTTTATGAGGCCACCTCCTGAACAAGGGCAGGGAAAATGTTCATCTCCTGCCTGAAAGATGATTTCACGCAGGGGTCACAAAATCACTTTTTGGGACACAACTGCCTAATGACAGTGCCATTGTTCATGAGGTAGGAATCAAAAGAAGGCATGTTGAAAATTTGGGCCACAAATATTGAAAAATGCCCAAGTTATGCCACTAAGTTCAAAACACCATTGAAATCTATTGAACAGCATACTTGTTTCTTCAGTTCATGGTCCAGCTTTGAAGAGTGAAGATGTGTCTGTGGTCCAGAAGGATTACGGCGTTGGACCCTGATTGGTAAGTAAGGGCTTGGGGCAGGTGCGGGGGTGGTGGGTGCTGAGTGGGAGGGTCAGGTGGGGTGACATTAATGGTGCAAAAGACATTGATGGATTTTTTTTAACAGGGTAAAAAAAGACATCAATGGGCATCTTTTTCTTTATTCAGATGAAAAAAAAAGAGACAGGACCAAGGAATCACCAACGGGACACTGGGGAATTGGGCACCCCCAGTGTCACTGTTATGTTTCGGGGGGGAGTGTGGTGGTAGGTGCTGAGAGGGAGCATTGGCTGAGGAGGTTAAAAAACATACATATTTAAAAAAAGGTGGCAGAGAACACTATTGAGACACTGGAGGACTGGGCACCCCCTTGTGTCCTTGTACTTTAAATCTGATTTTTGTTCTTATGTTTCTAGGGAGGTATGGGGTAGTGGATGCTGAGAGGGAGGGTTGGTTGGGAGGAAAACAAATATATATATATTTTAAAAAATGGGGGGCATGGAACATGATCATGACACTGGGGGACTGGGCACCCCCAGTGTCATTGTTATGTTTCTGGGGGGTGCTGAGATAGAGGGAGGGTTGGGTGGAGGGATATGCATAATTAAAATAAAAAATCAGCTGTCACAGTGGAATACTGCACACTCTGCCATGTCCAAGATGGGCACTGCAGTACACTGTGCATGCGCGAGTGGTCGCGCATGTGCAGCAGAGTGCGGCAGCCATCTTGGATATGGTAAAGTGTGCCATGACCGTCGACTGTTTCTTGTTTTTAATTGTAGATATCCCCACACCCGACCCTCCCTCTCAGCACCCACCACCCCAGTTCCCCCCTCGAAAGCATAAGAGTGACACTGGGGTGTCTGATCCCCCAGTGTCCTGATCAGGACTGGCAATTTTATTTTGTAAGCAAAAAATAGTGTTGTGCAAGCAGAGTCCTCCACAGATGTGGAGGTGACTGTGGTGTATGTCCAACATGTTGTTCGGTCACAAAGAATGCAAGGAAAGTGGAGTCCTTTTACCAAAGCAAGAGGTTTGCAGGGCTCCACCCACTGCATCCCTAAAAACTGGGATGCTTGGGGGGGCACTGATGTGATATACTGGTATGAAATTGGTTGACCAATAGGCGACAGAGGGTGGTAGTAAACAGCACTCACTCAGGGCAAGGGAGAGTTACTAGTGTGGTACATCAGGGCTCAGTACTGGGGCCAGTCTGCTATAATGGCTTTATAAGTGACACTGCAGAAGAATTAAAACAGAAGGTGTGTTTCTTTGCAGATGACACTGAGGTCTGCAATAGGGTGAACATTCCAGAGGGGTGAACAGAATGAATAAAGATTTGAAAAAAACTCAAGAAATGATCAAGGGTATAACAGCTGCTTTTCAGTATGAAAAATGTACAAATTGTACACCCTGGGTGCAGAAACCCATAGGCAGAGGATACAGTGGATGGGGGAGGTATTGATGGTCACTAAACAGGAAAGGGACCCAGGGGTAATCATTGAAGATGACCTTAAGGTTTCGAGACAATGTGACAAAGCAGTAGGGAAAGCCAATTGGATACTGGGATACACAGGAAGGGGAGTCTCCATCATTGTATCAGCATTAGTGAGACCACACCAGGAGTACTTCATCCAGTTCTGGAGACCACACCATAGAAAGGGCATAGACAGGGTACAGGCCATCGAAAGAAGGATAACAAAAATGGGGCAAGGGCTACACCAAACATGCAATGAGGAGAGATTGAGGGTTCTATACATGTGCACCCTGGAAGAGATGAGGGAGATGAGGGGTATAATAGAGACCTATAAATACCTTAATGGGCTGAATAAGGTACAGGAAGGGAGCATTTTTTCAGAAAAGAAGGTGCAAAAGAAGTAAGGGCATGCAATGAAACTAGAGGGAGAAGTTCAAGAGAGATGATAGAAAGCATTTCTTCACTGAGATGGTGGAGGATGCCTGGAACAGTCATCCAGTGAGGGTGAAAACAGTGATGTAATTCAAGCATGCATGGGATAGGCATAAAGGGAAACTGGAATTAAAGCTGGGGGAGAGCAGGTAAGGTCTGCAGTAGCAGAACAGGCAGGAAAAGAGTGTCAGACTAGATGGGCCAGGTGGTCATTATCTGCCAACATATTTTATGTTTCCATAAATCCTTACAAAAACTCAAAAAGCACACTAAAGGTTCCACCATGTAAGCCCAAGAGGTAAAGAGGTTAAGGCCAGCAGATGCTCTTCATGACAAGTCACTACAGCAAGACCCCCCCCCACACACACACACACTTCTAATTCTGCAAATACAGCGGTGTAAATGTAACCATAAAGTACAGTGGAGTCAGCCAGAAAGCAATGCAGTAAAACACATCTTACAAATTCCCGCATAACAAAAGTGCCTAATTGCCTTTGAACTGCATCGTTTCCTGCAGCACATTGCCATTCTCTGCAGAAATACTGCAACATTATGTGCTGCCTCCTGGCTGACACCAGTGTACAGCAATGGAACCTTTGTTGTGGTTTTGCCATGGCAAACTTGTTGGTCTGAATCATGCACATGGAGTTGTAAGAAAACAAAATCTGAGAAAGCTATATCTTGAATGTACATTTACAGTGAAAGCTGTACTGAATGAAGAACTGTTCAATCCTTGCTATACTGTTCATGAACCTCCTATAGCCTCTCTCAGCATGACACATTTAGCTGCTTGGGAGGATATGAATAGGAAAAACAAAATTTAGACAGAAATGGTCAGAAAAGCTGTTGCACAATGTTCTTAAAATGCATAAATATGTTGTGAATCAGTATAAAATTATAATTACTGGTGACCATAAATATCAACTGGATTACTATTTTGTTAAAAATGCATATCAACTGGATTGTGAGTTATTATGCTCCAAAGGCAATAATAACCTGAAATCTGGTTGATATGATACTTCATAATAACTCGAAATCTGGTTGATATGACATTCCCTAAAGAAACTGCTGCATTTCATTGTTTCTCAAAAAGTATTTCAACTGTGGTATTTTCAATTGTTTTATTCATGTACAGTTAAATTTCTTCAAAAATAAAACCACTCTAGTTAAAAAAAGCCTTTTTCTTTCAAGCTGCTAGAAATACAATCTAAATCTCCACACCAGCAATTATAAAAATTAAAGCATAGGTAAGTTTGATGTTATGGATTTTTTTCACACACCCTCGAGAGTGTTTATGGGTCATCACACACCTCGGGTGTGTGGAAAAAATCCATAACACACACTTACCTATCCATTATTCTATATGTATATGTTGTTACATAGGTGGCACTTTTGAAATTATTTAATGTACCAAAGTTTTAATAAGAGATTAATTCATATACTGTAGGTGATAAATGCCGTATAGTAGTGAGCTAATAGTGGTCAAGATGTAAATAGTTTTTCAATCAATATACTAAATAGATGTTATTATTACTACAGGATTCCCTGATAGAGCCTTACCAGGAAAAACACTGGGACTGTTATATATAAATAAAGAATTGCTGCTCTGAAGCCTGAGTGTGAGACAATTATTTTATCTGTGCAACCCATGCCCACTATTGATATTCATTCTATGGCAATCTTAGGGACCAGCTTACAGTACAATAGAAGGAACCACAACACGTGCTTTCATGCAGCATGCCAGACTTTCCTTCGAGGTCACTGAAAAATAATATTTTGTACTTATTTATTTATTTGTTAACCAGGTGGGTACACTGGTCCAATGACTTTTTCAGACATGACCCAGGCCATCAAGATGGCATATAACATAAATTAATACAAATAAAATAAATAGAAGATGCATTTCTTACCTAAAACAGAGAGTGTGCCAGTACTGTTTGCATTTCCTCTGTCATTTTCTGCATAACAGGTGTAGTCCCCTTCGTCTATCTTGGTGATATTCCAAATTTCCAAACTTCCATCTTTCCAAACAGATATCCTATACAGTCACAGTAAAAGATATAAAATAAATGAATAAAACAGCTGATAGGCTTGATGAAACTTGACAAATAAGTGACAGAATCCCATGATACCATTCAGGAAAGTGCAAATTTATGTCACAACCACCAAACTGGTCTTGGCAATCTTAATTTTGGAAGGTTTATGATTTAATAAGGTTCTCCTTCTCATTTTTGTTCCGTTTAAACTACTGTACTGTTTAACAGCACAACATTACTTGTTAGTATCTGCCTCAGAAAATGGAACTTTCATCTCTGGTCCACAAAGATCAGATTTTTGTGTGTTCAATATCCATATCAGGCACCTGATATTGCAGTGCTACACTGTTTGAGGTGTTGCATTCAGCTAGGACATCAAAGTGAGTCTGAACTTCAGAGAAACTTGGAAAACCAACATTCAGACACAATTCAGCTATACCTTATATACAAGCATTTTCTGCATTTATCATTTCTTAGCGATTAATTACCAGGTTCATTTGTATGAAAATAGGATCATTATCCCATTGAGTTCCATTTGCACTGGCTGTGTAATCCTCCACTAAATAAATAATACTCAGTTTGTTGTTGTAAAAACTTGGATGTCATGCACAAATGACTGTGATTAGATCACAGGATTAAACATCGCAAGGAGATCAACTCTAGGGAACAAGTATCCTGCTTCCATGCAAACAAAACTAGTAATGGAGAATAACAAGAATACACATATAGAAAACTATTTAATATAAGCTTAATTTGCCTAAATATTATGTTTTTCAATGTTTTTCCAAAAGTAAGAAACTCATAATGAATTGCGATCCCTGCTGCTCATCTCTGAAGATTGTCCATGTGGTAGTTAAATATCCAAGGGCAATTTTTATGTTTGCTTGTGCACATGCGCAAGAAACATTATGCAGCAGCTTAGGAAAGAAGTGAGTTGTGGAAGTGTGGCACTGTGGCAGCCAATGGCAGCACTGCATTTGGAGGCTTGGCACTGATGGATCAATACAGGCACACTGTTCTGATGACAATGGTTTCCACAAGTGCCACCAAGTTGAAACGATTTTGCCACTGCAATGAAGGGCTCCCTCATCATTGCAGCGTGAGTCATTCCGCTGCAATGAGGGAGCGACCCATCATTGCAGGGTAGTACCTTGCCTAGTGTAACATGTTTTGTAAACATGACGGCGGCTTGCTGCTGCCTCACAGCCCCATGAAAGCCGACGGGGGTGGCCAATCCCTTTATGGGCAAGCCCCTGACCCATTTCATTTGCCAATGGAAGAGCCCACTAACTGCTGGCATAATGTAATCCCTTCCCCCATTTGTTGTGTGCCAAGGGGGTGCCCAATCCACCTGAGCATCATGCCCCCCCCAAATGGTCATTCTTTGTTTGCTGACGGGGGGCCCAATCTCCATCAGCTTAAGTCCCCACACCCCAAAAAAGGCAGGTGGCACACTGGGAGCCTACCCCAGTGTGCTGAAAGCAAGCCTGAAAAAAGAAAACCTACCCGCGACGTCTTTTTTCTTTTTTTTCTCCCTGAAAGAAAGGAAAAGGTCCCGCACTGGTCGCTGTCCCTCCCCAACCCATACCCACCCATTGCGCACCCTACCTCCCCACCCCCACCCCATATTTACCTCTGAAGCCTAGTGCGATGATCTCCGGTGGACCAGGAACACATCTGCACTCTTCAAAGTCGACCACAAACTGAAGGAATGCCAGTAAGCTGAATAATGGCATAAATAGAGTTTTTTCAACTTTGGTGCATATCTCAGGCATTTTTGGGAATTTTGGCACCAAATTTTCAACATGAGGTTATTGGGACCCCTCCTCATGTATTCAGCAACTGTCATGGCATTATTCATTCCTGAAAGGTGATTTTGTGGTCACTGCACGGAATCACCTTTTGGGACTGATTAACAAAACGACAGTGCCAGTGTTCATGACGTGAGCTCTCAAAAAGCCTACGTTACAAATTTGGTGAAACAAATACAAAAAATTACTGTTTTATGAGTGTGAGTTGTGCAGTTTCCATGCACTCTCATAACTTTGCGAATTTATAATATTTTAAGTCCAGATTTTCAACATTGCCATTTTTCCACACCTCCTTATGAACAGTACAGCGTCATTTTTCACATCCTGACCAAAATGTGTTTTCGCACTTCTGGGGCAGAATAGCACGTTTGCCATGGGAAATCAGTGTTCGGAACACATTAAGAAAATCACAGTGACACTGCTCATGAGCAGATGTCCTAAAATGCCTACGTCGAAAATTCGGTGACGGAAGTCCATAAAATAACTGTGTTATGAGCATGTATTGCGCAGTTTCCATGCACGCTCATAACTATGCAAATTTGTAATATTTTTGCTCCAGATTTTCAACATTGTCATTTCCCATACCTCCTTATGAATAGTATAGCTGTATTTTTTCTTATCCTGGCTGAAATGTGTTTTTGTGCTTCTGGCGCAGAATAGCGTGGTTGCTGTGGGAAGTCAGTGTTTGGGACAGATTAAAAAAAATCACAGTGACACTGTTCATGAGCAGAGGTGCTAAAATACCTATTTTGAAAATTTAGTGACAAAAGCCCATGAAATTACTGTGTTACAAGCATACGTTTGCAGTTTCCACACACCCTCGTAATTTCATGCATTTGTAATATTTTCACTCCAGATTTTCAACATTGGCATTTTTTCACACCTCCTTATGAACAGTACAGCTGTCATTTTTCATATCCTGCCCGAAATATGCATTTACACATCTGGCGCAGAATAACGTGGTCACTGTAGGAAATCATTGTGTGGGGCAGATTAGGAAAATCATAGTAACACTGTTCATGAGCAGTGTTCACAAAATGCTTATGTTGAAAATTTGGTGAAAACAATTCCACTAAATAATTGTGTTATGTGCATGCGTTGCACAGTTTCCATGTAAGCCCAGAAGTTTGAGTATTTTTAATATTTTCACTACAGATTTTCAACATCGCCATCTCTTTACACCTCCCTATGAATGGTACAGCTGTCATACTTCACATCCTGCCTGATCTGTGTTTTCGTATATCTGGCACAGAATGGCATGGTCGCTGTGGGAACTCAAAGTTAAGGGCACATTAACAAAATCACAATACCACTGTTCATGAGAAGAGGTCCCAAATGCTTTCATGAGGTAGGGGTCACAAAAAGGCCATGTTGAAAATCTGTAGTGCAAATAAAAACAAACATCCGGGGCATTAGGGTTTCTGACCATAATGTCCCACCCTGTACAGACTGACAGGCATCAGGGGTGTGCCTTTGGATTACGGACTGTAATGCTCATGCCATTCCACCCCCACCCTACCACCCTGCAGCCAGTGACAAGCATCAAGGTGTACCTTGGACTCTTTGGCCCCAGAGTTCACCCCACTCTCTTATACTGCACCCATTTCAGTGTATGTCCTTATGGAATGGGGTGACTGTAAAGCTGAACACCCTATGGCACACTTCAACATGTGTTGGTGTCTGCAGGATAGGGTGAAGTGAAATGGCATGAACGTTATGGGTGACAACCCAAATGCATACCCCAATGCTTGTCCATCTCTGCAGGGTGGAGGTGGGGTTGGCGTGAAGTTCAGTACTTCACTGCCATTCCTATTCTGCCTCTCTCTAACTCCTGCATTTACAATGCTAATACCAGCAAGCAAACATTCAATATTGACAAATGCTTGTTAAAGATGAGGAGAAGTCATCCCAAGAGTCAAGGTTGAAATTTCTTCTCTTAAAGGAACAGTCAGCATTAAGAATCCCAGTCGCAAATGTGAGACAGGTCCCATTTGTACTTCATGTGTAAAACCACTTTTTTTACTTACTGTTTACTGTAGTATAGT
The DNA here is from genome assembly GCA_016271365.2 of Neoceratodus forsteri. Lineage (NCBI taxonomy): Eukaryota > Metazoa > Chordata > Ceratodontiformes > Ceratodontidae > Neoceratodus > Neoceratodus forsteri. The sequence continues at coordinate 875,016,182 of CM028131.1, read as the reverse complement.
AGATTGTTATCAGGCTGATTTTGTTTACTTGCTGACTTGCAAGCTGACATTTTCTGTAATTACAAATACAACAATCCCCTGAAGCTGACATCAGAGGAAGGCTGCAACAATGGGAGCTTCAATAGCCTGCAGCACATGTTAGACCTTTTATAAACTCTGATTAGATGTTTGTTGTTCTGACCATCCTGCTGCTGTCACAGGGATACATATAGTCCTCTGTGATTGTAGTTAGCCATGTAAGGACAACAGGACCAGCAAACAAAAGATCACAGCTTATAAAAAATGCTAACATGCACTGCAAGCTATTGAACCGTCCATTGCTTCAACCCTCTTCTGATGTCAGCTGCATGGGATTCTGGGATTTCTGGCTAGAGCAAATGTCTTCTTGCAAGTCAACAACATCATATGGATATAATCTACTATACTGCAATAAACAGTAAGTAAAAGAAATTGTTGTTGCACACAAAGTGCAAACTGGGTTGAGACCAACACTTGGATGTGGGGCTCTTAGTTCTGATTGTTCCTCTTTAAGGACACAGGTTCTTATCATATTATAGGTAGGTATGTGGTATTAGCACTCTTAGTGGCTACAGCTTTTATATCATATACAGTTCCTGCTCTACCAATAGAGTATTTGTGTTGTTGCTTTCTAAGGTGGTTTGGGAAATAGTATGTATGAAAGGCACTAAATGAAACCAAGCTCTATTCTATTCTAGTCTATTGTGTTCTACTCTGCTTCTTCAATTAATTAAATTAAACTGCATAGTGCAGACATTTATGTAGATATTTGAACATGACTTCTTGATTTCATTCTACATTCATAGTAATGGAATGTGTTTGATACTAACCTTTGCAAGACACTTGCCAGGTCTGCAGTATTTGCAAAATAACTGTAGTGGGAAAATTCAGTTAGCGTTTAGCAAACAGGTGGATTAATTAAGCAATAAGACATGACAGGGTGTGTGTTGCTGTGTAATAATGTCATGCCTCGGGTGACTGAAGCACATGGCTGCAGGCTGAGTTTGTTCAACACCTGAGAAGAGACGTCATTACTCAATAACACACATCCCTGGAGTGCATTATTGCTATTATACAATGGTTCATTTATTAATAAAGAAAAAAGACATAAAAAAAGTTTTAAATACATTTTTCCTTAATTTTCTGATGTGCAAGTATATCTTTTTTTTTTTTTTAAACTCCAAAATTTCTAATTTGTCCACTAGGTGATGCTGTTGCTAAATGGCACTGATTTCTCCATGTCGGCAGCTCTCACGGTGTGTACTCTATTCCCTTCCAAACCTTGCTCTTTGTTATGGTACCCCCCCACACACACACACTTACACCGTATAGTTAGGTTGTTTTAAGAGCCCAACATCAGCACCTCCAGTATATGCAGAGCTGCCATAAATTTAAACAATGTGGCCATTTTTAACTGTGGCTCTCAAGAGTGAAAACCTCCATGCTGAATTTAAAAATAGAAGGACATCATTTATGGATCAAGAAAGACAGGCTGGATTTTCAAAAAGAATTTGACACTGCGTACCAATTTAAGAGATGGCACCTACATGTTTATAAAGATACATGGACCTACCCAATTACCTCAGCATCAACCAACTATTTAACTTCCTTACCTCATTCATGAAACGTAATGCTTTACTATTTAGTAGCAATCTTTGAAACTATCATATTGGATCTAAATACTTTTGAAAATCCTGCCACAATGCCTGTGTAACACCTTCCTCAAAAGTGTGTGTCCCTGGCAACTGTATGTGCCATCAAAGGGATATGCTCTGGGGGTGGAGGCTCTGCTGACATGTAATGAAGGTAGCACTGCTAATGGGAGGAGCTATCTTCATGGCTTGCAACTGGAATGAGACAGGGTCTGCAGGCAGGGCAGTCAGAAGAGCAGGCCTGACATTTGAATTAGGTACCATGAGTGAGGCCTTGGGAGGGGTCACAGTGGAATGTCTGGCTGGGATTCCATCCACCACCATCAGGATGATGCACCTCTAGTTGTATGGGGATCCCCTCATGGCATCCTCATATAAGTCTTTGAAGATCTGGCTCCAGGTCATAAGAAGAAAGATGAAGGGTTCAACAATGGTGGTCATACTAAGCAGAGAAGTAAAAGGATATATTCCATAGAGAGCGCAAGTTACTAGTCTAGCTGTTATTGTGTGTGTTTGGGGGGGTAAGAGGAGTTTCTGGGCTCTGTAATGTAGGTACCAATCACAGATTTAAAAACAATCACCAGTGAGGTGTAGATTTGAGCTCTGCCAACATAACCACCTTTCCTGCTGGGTGATTCTCAAAAAAAGCTTGCCTGTACTGGCAACTGAGAAAAGGGTAGAGTGCCATGCCACTGGACCAGATACCTGAGTGGACCAAATTACATCAGCAGGAACTCTGGTAAAAGAGATCCCCAACCAACCAGCCTGAAGGTAATAAGTTCTAGGTAGAGGAGGCTAACTCAAGTGACCAAGGTATGGGGCCAGCCAGTTCATGGGGTTAGGGGACATTATTATCAGCGAATGAAAAAGGTTAGAAGGTGCTGCAGGATGACAGAGATGTGTTGCAATGGGAAAAGGGACTGGCAGTCAGTGAGTCATTGCATATGACTGCAGGCCTATTATTTATGTATAAGCTAGCCAGTTGTTATGCTATATCATCAGTTTTGTGAGCTATTAAATGTCCAGTCATAAACTAATCACTAGAGATAATATTTTAAATCTTTGGTACCCACACATATGTAGTATTTTTCCACGTAAGAGAACCTGGGTCTGGCTTGTAGGTCAATGGTGCTATATTAGTCTCAGGAAACTAACTGAAGAATTTTTACATAAGTTTTCAAGACCTCTCAGGTCACCTCAAATCATCAGGAGCAGGGCAAAACTAACCAGAATTTTACAATATATACAGCATATATAAGATTTGTGGGTTCTAGATTGCTTAACTAATGGCAAACTGTAAAGGAAGTAATGTTATGCAATACAGGTGGCTACCAGAAAATAGGCCTCGTGTCATTAAAAGGTGAGAGATCAAACGTGCAAATGGTGAGGTACTTCAAAGTGATACCATAACAAAAGGATCAACAGCTGGAAAAAGTTCCATTAAGTATGTAGTATGTATAATGTGCCAGTTCAGTAAGTTAAGCATGTCTGCATATATGGCTCCTTTAAGCCAATTATTTCCTTAAAACAGAGTTTAACAGAGGAAGATTTAAAAAGAAAGCTGAATTGTAGAGCTCAGTACTGCAGTGAACACTATCAAAACTCAGTTCGGGATCTGATTAATGTGAGAGGAAGCCCACATTTTTTTGCAGCCCATGTTTATCTGTACCAAGAAGCCTTATGAGTTTTGATTCCCAGAGAAGTCTTGCGTGGATGTCTTTGAGCTTTCCTCTCAAAACTGTGACTTTAAGATCCTTCAAAGAAAGGCAGTTTAGGGAGAAATGCTTGACCACTGATGTTTGGTTTTCTGAGTGTTTGATAGTGGATCTATATCCATGCAAGTGTTTATGTAGTGTTTGTCCCATTTCTCCCACATACCAACTATGTGGACATTTTTGGCATCTTATTAGATAAGTCCAATTGTTGTTGTTCCATGAGAAAGACCCTTTTATTTTGTATTTCTGTTTAGTAAATGGAGAGTAGACAGAGTCACATGTATTAGTCATGCTGCATGTTTTGCATTTGGGCTTGCTGCATGGTCTTGTTCCTTGTGTGTCAATTTGAATTATGGGTCTGTAATTCCTGACCAGTATTCTTCCCAGGTTCGGTGGTTATCTATATGATATTATGAATGGTTCATTGAATATAGTGAATAGTCTTTGATCACTGTGCAGGACTGGTTGCAATTTTCTGATGATCTTCTGTAGTAGCCTGATTGATGGGTTGAAAGTCACCACCAGCAGTGGGCATTTTGATTCTTTTTTTTCTCTTTATACACCAGTAGCTGTTCTCATATTATTTGTCTAGCTCATGCAATGTGTTTATCAATTACATGAAAGGGGTAGTTTTTGCTGGTGAAGGCTCTGTGTAGTATTTTCAAATTGTTGTCCTTGTCTGACTCGTCCTTGCATATACTTTGGTATAATAAGGCTTGACTGTAGTTAACTGCTAGTTTTGTATGGTTTGGGTGTTCACTAGAATGGTGTAGGTAGCTGAAATGATCTGTTGGTTTCCTGTATATTAATGCTTTTATTTTGCCCTGTTGCAGTTCAGTTGTGGTGTCCAGAGAGTTGATTTTGTTTTGGGAGTACTCCATTTTCTGATTGATTGAGGGATGAAAATTATTGAATGGTCTGTGGAAACAATGTAGTTTGTCCTCACTCTCCATCCATATTAAAACAATGTCATCAATAAAATGGTAGTAGATCAATGTTTTTTTTTCTCTACTGTGATAAGAAGCTCCCCTCTAATACAGCCATGAAGATGATGGCATACTAAGGTGCCATTCTAGTCTCCATAGCTAGCCAGTTTTCTGTAGGTATAGTTTGTTGTTGTAGGAAAAATAGTTATATTCCAGTGTGAAGTCAATGAGTTCCAAAACTGCATCTGTAATTGGCTGGTTGTCTGTATCCCTTTGTAGTATTGTTTTGCATGTGTTTAGTCCATCCTAGTGCAGTATATTGGTATAGAGAGACTCTTCATCCATTGTGACCAAAAAAAAAACAAAAGGCACGGCGTGCCTTTAATTTGTGAAGTTTGCTTTGGTAGTTGGTTCTGTCTAAGATGAAGCTTAGAATCATTTGTGCCACCAGTTTGAGGATGCCCTCAGCCTGACCAAATATTTGTTCAGTAAGAGTGCCAATGCCTGAGATAACAGTCTGTCCTGGAATTCCTAGTTTATGTATCTTTGACAGTGTATAAAATATTCCTGTTCTTTGTTTTGAGGAATTAAACCAGTTAGTTGTGATTTGATGCTTTGTGGATATTTATCAGGGAAAGGGGTATATATATTCTGAAATGCTGGTTAGTTTTCCTTGCACCTCATGAAAGGACCTGCTAGATCTCAAAAGCATGTGCGAAAATTCTTCAGTTAGTCTAATATAAAGGTATTATGACAACATCAACAAAAAAAAGTGTGCTGGGTCTGGCTTCTGATATATAGCATGGCTGCCACCCTGAGCATCAAGATCCAGCACCTAGCTGTGCCCTAGGGCAAGAATACATTAAATTCTGCATGCTCACTGGCGCTAGAAATGGCAAATGGAGATACCCTGCCTCCTTTATTATACATTACACATGATACTGACATTATAATACACAAGCAAGTTCTTGGTATGGCACCTCTTTTTTTAGGTTCAAGTGATACTATGTCTTTAAGCCTAACATATACACTAATATCATAAATACTGACCTGCTGTTATTGGTGAGCAATTCTGTTCCTTTACTCCAGGAAAAATTAGGCTTGGGCGCTGCTTTAGGCTTGCACTCAATTATTACTTTGCCTCCTTTTGCTGCTAAGATCTTGCTCTTCACAGGTTTCATTTCAAAACTGGGTGCTAAAGCTAAGCAGGGATACCAGAGATGCTCAGTAAATAACCTCATATTTACATATGCAAAACAGTTTTCATACAGAGTAAAAGCTAAATGTAGAATTGAAGAAACTGCACTACAAATTTTGAAAGCTGCACTTTTTGTACTAAATTGTGAGCCACAAAATGTTTCCCAATGAAAGTATCAGGAAAAGAAAACCTGCATCACACATTGCATTTTTTTAATACGTCTACTAAATATTTTGCCAGAATATAAAACTAGAGGAATGTATTCTGTTATATGGCCACTGTAAACTAAAAAAGTGCATTTGTTCAAAATTTATAACTGCAACTGTGATTCATCTGTTACAGCTCTCTCTTCATAAAGAAGAATATTCTTTCTAAATTGTTAGTTTAATCCAATCTAGCAATGGGAAAAAGACAGCATTTTGCATTTTAAATTGGTACTGTAGTTTTAATTTTATATAAAACAATAGCATTGTACTCACTCACAACCCTCAGCTCAGCATCTGCATGAATAGATCCATGGATATTTTCAGCTATACATTGATACATTCCAGAATCTTCCAAAGTCAGCCTATCTATTTTTAATTCTGAACCTTGTATTTTCTGGAACAGAGATAGAGAGGATACAATATTTGTACGTTATATAGCAAAATCACTTACAACACATTAACTGTTTCTATTAGAGCTGCACATTTGGTTCTGGCAGAGAACTGGACACTTCCGACTGGATTTCTGATTCTGGCAGACTCGTGAGCATTTGGTGCCAAACACAAACTTTCATTTCACTAAGTATTATCTATTCCAAGGAGCTAACCTCAAACTCAACCTATTCACTTTCATAAACTTCTTTGAAATGCAAAGGCCTCCATAAATATATAGAGCAGGATTTTAAAGCCCAAAAGACATGTTTTTGGTGGCAACTGCCAAATTAGCACCCGCAGGTTCGGCCACCTAAGAAGTAGTAGAACATTCATGTGCATCTTTTATGATATGTGGCAAGCCAGGCTCCGCTTGCACAAAAAAGGGACACATGCATCATTTTATTTCATGCAAGCTGCTGCAAGTTGCAAGAACTCTTGAAAAATGTGTGGCTTTGAAAATAAGACCCTGAGATTAGGCACACATCTGGCAGAGCTCAGAATCTGTATTTGTGCCAGAATTCTCCCGTCTTGAAATTCTACACTTTGGGCCCGATTTTCCAGAGGTATGCATTTGCTGCAATGGACTTGTGGTTGAGGGTCTGAAGCAAGTGCCGACTTGTGTTGAACTGGGCCACAAGTACAATTTGTAAAATATTATGTCACAACCCCCCTGTCCCAAGTCCATTGTGACACCACAGCTCAGTTATGCTATCTCCCCCCTGGTGTACCTGTGCGTCAGTACGGGAGCCAGTTAATGGAGCTTGTACCACAGCTTTGGCAGAAGCTGCCATAAACTGAAGGTATAGTCACAACTTGCATCCTGGTTTATAAAATTGGGAGCAAGTTGCAGCAAACCCTTGGCCACAGGTGCAGCATGCAATTCAGGATGCAAGGCTTAGCCTCAAGCCTTGTGTCCCCATTTGAAAAGTGGGCCCTTAGATGGTAATTGTAGCTGTATAATAAATCCATTGTGTGTGACATCTTTTTCTTGTTTTCTAGTCTGCATTCCGCTCTTTGTGCCTTATCAGCAACACATTTTTCTTTTGTTCACCCCAAAACTACTAGTGGGAAATTAACTAGGGGAATGGGGGTATACAAAATAAAGCCCCTACTGTAGACCAGATGGAATACACCAAATAGATTTAAAAATAATAGTCATGTGATGGCAGCCTAATGAACAGCAACTAGCTCCCTTCGCTCTGCATTCCTCCCAGCTATTTCCACTGCAAACTACCTTTTCTAATTTGAATTTCACCTGGGAAATAGGTTTTACTTCACCTCTACAATACAAAGAAAGAGAAAGTTCTCAGAGATATAGAGGATTTATGCGCAAGGTGCCTCCGCACCACTCACCTCCTCCTCCTCCGGAGAAAGACATGGCTACAAAATGGCATAAACAACAGCTGGCCACTAGCAGCAAGTTTTCAGTGGGATCAGCAGCCCTTACAGAGGACCACTTTCTGGAAATTATGCAGCTGCTTCAGAGCTCAGCTGCAGCCATCTATGAAGAATTACACCAAGTGCACTCCTTGATGGACTCACTATACGAGTTTCTGATTCAGAGGCATGTCTTACTTCTCTAGAAAGAAAGGTAGATAAAGCAGGCTTGGATCATAGCAATGTGGTGAAAAGGATAAAAAAAATGGAAGAGAAGCTGGAGGATATTGAGGGTAGAAGCCGCCGAATTAACCTGCTCATTCTTGGGATCCCTGAAAGGAAGAAGGCAACTCACTAATTCTATTTTTACAGAAACTGTGTGAAAAGATAGCTGGTCCTTCACCCAATGGTACTACCTACACTATTGAGAGAGCTCATAGAGTGCTACATCCAACGCCATCCCCCGGTTCACCTCCTAGGCACCTAATTTTTAAATTATTGAATTTCCTTGACAAGCAACACATATTGGCCCAAATTAAAATGCTACAAGAGATGCAATGGGAGGGTCAAAAAATACGTGTCACACTTGATTTGCCTCAATTTGTGAGAGTGAGGAGAATGGAGATGCATCCCATCATTTCTAAATTGATTGCTGCTGGCAAACAGTTTCGGGTTCGATACCCAGCCATTCTGCAGGTGAGGATCGATGAGCAATGGCATGCCTTGGACACACAAGACCAAGCACAACTTGAACTTAAGAAGCTATTGCCTGATCTATTCAAGTGAATGGGCTATCTCGTTGAATGTTAAGCAGAGTTTTCTCAGCCTGCTGGCTTAGCAAACAGTTTTGAGAACCGAGGGTTGTTTTGGAATACCCTACCGGTCGCGGCAGGTGTCTGAGACCACTTGAAAACAGGAACTTTTTTCCCCATACAGATTTCCAAGATGCCCAGAGTCCTGGAGAGATAAAACTGTATTATTGGTTAAGTTTGGGGAATTCGCTAGCATGTACCCAAATGTGTGGACATGATTTGGGACCTACACCTGTTGATTTCATACTTGATCGCTCCCACTTGAAATATGGATAAATGGTTCTTACACACCCTTTCTTTCCCCATTGGTGGACATTTAGTCATTTTGTTGCCCTTCATATGAGGATGTTTCTGGGCGCTTAACATTTGTTTTCACTTTAATTGAATGAACCGTTCGGACCATGTATTGGTGTAAATCTATTGCAATTCCTTTTTTTTATTTTTTTTATCTTTGTCTCAATCTTGACTAAGCATGTTTTATTTTACTTTAGCCATACTGTAGCACCATATGGTTGCCAATTGTCAAACATTTCATTAAGCTTTATAATTTGAGATTAAATAATATTACTTAGACAAGTTTATTCCTAGGTGGATCATCGTCTAATAATGTTGAGCATCTATACTTTGTTGATTCAATAATGTTTAATTACTGTATAATATGTTCTGGGGGGATGTTGAGGAATGGGGAGCAGTGAATGCTGTATCTTAGGGGTGTAAATTAGCATTGCCTGGCAGTATACTTAGTGCGGTTGGTAGAACTAGGAGTATTTGTTTCACATTATTTTACTTGTGAATTGGAAATAAATTAGGGTGTTTAATAATAGAATGGGGAAACTTAATGGTGTAATTAAGGTGAGGGGGAACGTGTCAAATTTTTTTCTCTTACATGGTAGCTGGCTAACTGTTACTTACTTGGAGAAAAGTCTCTCAGTTCACTCTCTTTGGTATTATCCCATTCTGTTAATCCCATAATGGGGGGTCCATATAATATTACAACTTGGAATGTCCGAGGTGCCAGAGATAGGTGCAAGCGACAAGTAATTTTAAGACACCAATCCCACCTTCATGTGGGAATTGCATGCACACAAGAAACACATTTAAAGAGAGAGGATATTTATCTCCTTTGTAGAAATTGGGTAGGGCAAGCTTATGGTGCTGGGATCTCTACTAGTTGAGGAGGGGTGGCTATCCTAATTGCTAGAACAGTCCCTTTTAAACTGGTCCAAGAAATATGGGACGTAAAAGGTAGATATGTCTTACTGCTTGGTGAACTACAATCCCAAACGGTCTTGATAGGGTCTATTTATGGCCCCAACATAGATTCACCCCCATTTTTCTTACACCTTCTCAACTTGATTACCTCCTTTATGCATGAGGCTAATTTACTTGGTATGGATTGGAACTTAACACCACAACTCCAATTAGACAGGTCTGATGCCAAGAGAGTTGGACTTTCTCCAGCTCAAAGGGCCCTGAGGACCCCATGAATGGAGCGGGGTTGGTGGATATATATGAAGAATATAACACCCCACAGAAAAAATCCAACACTTTTTTTTCTTCTCCCACCGTACATGCTCCAGACTTGACTACTTTTTGATTAGTTCTTTCTTCTGCCAGGAATAATCGACAGCCAGATATATGCCCGAGTGATCTCAGATCACTTGCCTGTTACCATTTCTTACCTACTTGGCCCTGGTATATGAAGGGACTCCTTGTGATGCCTGAATAATCAATTGCTTAAATCACCATCTATTTTATTGCATGTTAGGTACTTTGTTTCTCAATTTCTTCAAATTAACAAAGGTTCGGTTGCAAGGCTTGATATTGTATGGGCAGTCCTCAAATGTGCATTGCATGGCAAATGTATTCACCTTGCTTCCAAAAGAGCCTGACAGTTTAAAGCTAAAAAAGATGGGTTGTTGTTTGACATTAAACTTACCGAAAGAAATATTAGCTGCTTCTCCCTTGAGGAGGACTGGGTCAAATTGCATACTTTAAATGCCCAATTGTTTGATCTTTATGTCTCAGCAAGCGGAATTAGCATTGAAACAAACTAAACTTAAATATCTAGAGTCAGGAGAAAGGGCAGGTAAGTTGCTGAAATGAACAGTTGCATACCTAGTTTGCAGGCAACTAACACCAGTCCCGTAACCACCCTTCCCTGACAAATTGCTGATATTTTCAAATCATATTTTCAAGATATATATTCCATCCCCAGAGAAGAAGTTGTTTCTCAGAATAACATAGACAATTATTTAGACCTAATTGATCTCCTGAAACTTCCTCCTGATGTGACAACTCCCTTGGGTATACCAATTCAAACCACAGTAGTGGAGCATGCAATCCGTCAACTTCCTTTAGATAAATCACCAGGAACTGACGGTCTTACAAATAACTTGTTTAAGTCCTGCTGTGAAGAGCTTGTCCCTTTTCTGACTGAAGTATATAACTATTGGTTTTCTAATGGATTTTCAGAGCAACACTTTCAAGAAGCTATTATTACTCTTATACCCAAACCTGGTAGAGACCACTAATACCCAAAATCTTTTGTCCTATATCACTTTTAAATAGCGATATTACGATTTTGGCAAAAGTACTCACCAATTGGATAGGTCCCATTATAAGCACCTTAATTGGCCCTGAACAAGTTGGGTTTATGGCAGGTAGGTTTTCCAGAGACCATATTCATCATTTACTACACTTACTCTCTCTGTCCAATCACTTAAATGCCCCTATTGCTTTTATTTCCTTAGATGCCTAAACGGCCTTTGACTGAGTCTCCTGGGACTTTTTGTTCACAGTTCTAGACAGATCTGGTCTCCCTAATAGTTTTATTAGTTGGGTCTAACTTCTTTACAATGCATCTACACTCCATGTCTGGTGTAATGGTCTATTATCTGATTCCCTCCCATTATGACGTGGCATCAGGCAAGGTTGTCCTCTATCCCCACTACTTTTTAATTTACTGTGTATTTAGAACCCTTCATCAGGAAATTACTTTCTTCCCTGAACCTTCAAGGTATACAGGTTGGCACCTCTCATCATTTTATTTCTGCTTACGCAGACGACTTGCTTCTACACTTAGAAAATCCGGCCTGTGGCATCCCTGCCCTGCTTAGTGAGAATTACCTTTTTTCTAAAGTTTCTTTTTATAAGCTGAATCCTTCCAAAACAAAAGTTTTCCCATGAGTCGGAAATCTTTACCTGCTGATATGGAGGGAACGAATCTGGTGTGGTATATTGCTGGGAATCAAAGTCCCTAACATAATTAGGCCTGAAGATTATTAGAGAAATGTTGCGTATAGTAAAAGAAAATTTCTCTGTGTTAATGGCAGCCTTCAAGACAGATTTGACAAGGTGGGGATCTCTACCACTCTCATTATGGGGTAGAATAGCTATCATTAAAAAGAATGTCTTACCTTGCATTCTTTACCCCCTAAATATGTTGGGCATCTTCCTTCCAAAATGCTGGTTTATAAACTTACAAACTCTAATTAATCAATACTTATGGAAGGGAAAGAAGGTCCAACAAGCATATTTTAAGCTTACTGCACCAAAGTTACAAGGAGGTCTTTCTTGCCCATCCTTTTTCACCTACTATTGTGCCACGCATATAAGCAAGCTTGTACATTGGATTTTGACACCAGCCCAAAGGACTCCTGGTTCTCTCAAACCCCTTTGGCTGGACACTGAGACAGTATTAGCAAATACCTATCACTGTAACTTAACCGCATTGTTATACTGCCCCCCCCCCGGTTACATACGACTCTGAGAAACACTCCAATTGGTTGGTCTTTTAAGGCGTTATTTCAAATGCAAAAACATTGGAATGTTAGTTGGTATAAATCACTAGAACAGCCCCTAATTGGTAATCCAAATTTTCAAATTGTTCAGGCCCCCTTTTTGGGCCCCTTTGCAGAATTTGAAATTGGGTGAGTTGGCACCTGGAAGTAAAATCCTCCCCCCTTACAATTTTGTCATAATTGTAAAATTAAGGATGTAAATCCCTTTAAATATTGGCAAATCTGGCAGGTTATTCTATCTTACTTTGGGAAAAACTACTCACATTCCTTCCCCTACTACTGAACTATACCCAGCATTACTGGTGGCAAATCAACTGCACGCAATATCTAAGGTATGCAAGGAATTGCAAACCCTTGATCAATGTTTGAGGGAAGGGGAAATTGTTTAACTAGGAAAAGCACACTAAGCTGGAGCTTGTTTCCAGGTGCAGCCTGGGAGTACAAGGAAGTTAAGTGACTTGCTCAGGGTCACACAGGATTCGAGTGGGGTGGCTGATGGGATCCCAACTCAGGTCTTCAGGTTTGCAGCTTGGTGCCCTTAACCACTATGCTATACTGCCTCCTTAATGTTTACCCAAAGGTACCTGCTATTACTGGGTAAATAAGTTATCTTTATCAGCAGAAGTACCATTCTGGCGATGTCTCTGGTGCAACATAAACAAATTCATCAAACAAGTTAGACTTCAGTTGGTGCAATATAATGTGATACATAATCTATATTTTTACCCTGATAGGTTGTATAAAATGGGAAGGTTTCCATCTCCTCTGTGTCAAAGATGTACTGAATCTCCGGGTGACATTTATCATATGTTATGGTCCTGTTCTAAAGTCTAACTCTTTTGGCAGAGTATTCAAAATACATTAGATCCATTACTTGACTTGCAATCTGTATTTACTCCTGAAGTTTGTCTTCTTAATAGTTCCTCTCAGGGACCATTAAATGCAGAAAAACCCACATAGCTCTTATTTCAGCAGTGGCTAAACTAATTATTATGAGACACTGGAAAGACAATATACTGCCATTGGTGTTAGAATAGCATAGAGAGGTGTTATTAGCTTTACATCTTGAAAAGCACATAGCCATGTTAGCCAAAAGAGATCATTTCTATCTAGACAGATGAGGTCCGTTGGAAGCCTTACTCACAGCTTGGAAGCCATAGATCACCCCAGAATTACTATGTATATCTACACAGCTTCTGATGTAATTACAATTTACCTACTTTGGCATGGGGTTGGTTTTGTGGGAGAGATAATTGTCAGGGTGGGTTATGGGGTAGTATTGTAATGATTTTGTCCTAGTTCACTTGGATTGAGGACTGAACTTCACAAATATTGTTACTATTCATGTGTACCGCTTCCTCAGTCATTACAAGACACTCATGGATGTATTGTATTATGACTAAACTTGAAATAAAGTATATTAAATAAAAAAAAGATTTAAAAATAATTCAAAGATTAGCAAGCAATGCTACTATCACAGATGTTAAGGATTCACTGGAAAATGGGGTGGTACTGAAACATGTCAATGTGATGACTAGAGATAGGCAAAATCTGCAGATTTTGCAAAACTCGTGCATTTTGCAAAATATTTTGTGGATGCAAAATGTAAACCTCTGCTGGCGAAATGTGGAATTGTGCTCTTGAAATGAAGACTTTCACCTGTGGATGGCAGAATTTCACCACTCATGGGTGAAATTCCAGCATTCGCTGATGAAATTCCATGTTTCGCGGATGAAATTCTGCATTTTGTGGCAAAATTTTGCATTTCACACCCGCATAATATTTCACAAAATGCATGAAAATTTCACAGGAATTTCGCCATTGAAATTAAATTTCGCTACATCTCTAGTGGTGACCTTGTTTATAGGTGACAGAAAGTGATTATTACCATTAACTGTCCGCCAATTTTCTTTTCAATGCCAGTGATGTATTCTGATATGCTTTACCATTTTCTTGACAAATAAGTAATCTAACTTTGGGGGGGGGGGTCAGATCCACACAGAGTTTTACTCATCTTAGCAGATACAGCTCTTTCATTTGAGATTTCTAAGACATTTCAAGACCTCACTTTTACCGTTCCATACTATTTATCTCAATGGGGTGGAATGGTGTTACTTATGTCATAGAATGTTCAGTCAGAATGGAAAGACAGAGCAGAGACTGCTGAGGATCATAGGAGTCAACTTAGTTTCAAAGGCAAAAAAAATATTAATTAATTTAACAAAACAAAGTCAAAACATATTAGAATACTGGATCTGCAATAGAAGGAAAACCAGAAGGCATCTAGAGGTTTTAGAAACCATTTCATATCATATCACCTTTATCAACAGTTTGTGAAATTGAATATGTGACACAGACCAACTCACACACTTGCATATACATCAAAACAAATGTAATACAAACATGGAAAGATCAACACACAGACAAGATGTAAGTTACAGTATTTGAATTTGCAGTTAGTGATGTAACAAACTTAAACTTCATTGGTGAAGTCACTGCAAAGTTGTGAAACTACAACTTCCCAAAGCTTCAGGAACTTCTCACTGGCATTAGCAACTTCAGACTGCAGCATTTTCACAAAGTTGTCTGCACAATGTGACACTTTTTCTCATGAAGTGGTAACTTTGTGTTGAAAAAGTGACACTTTCCTTTGCAAAAACTTTACAACGTCAACACTTCAAAATTTGTGAACTTTGCAAAGTTCTAGCAACTCAAAGTTTTTTTCACTTCATACATCTCTACTGGCAAAAAAGCCAAGTTTTCAAAAAGTACCAAATTAGACCTATTCCTTTACCACAAAACGTCTTCATGTTAATTTGCATATGTTGATTGTGATGCATTGCCTTAGAGGGATATGTTCACTTCTGTGCCAAACACAGTTTATTTCATCTTTAGTATTTATTGTCACTTCTTTGCGGGAAATTGTTAGCAAATTTAAGTGATTGCAGCATTTTTAGGAACACAATTTATACCTGTTTTCCATTTTTCCACCATGAGATGGAAGGCTCAGGATTGCCTTTAGCTATACAGAACCACATCAGTTCACTTCCAATGTCTCTCTCAGTGTTATTGATATGTTGAACCCACTCTGGATATGCTAGAAAAAGAAAACAAAAATATCTCATAACATATTGTAGTTCATAAGGTTTCTGATTAAAATACAAAGAAGTATTTATACTATGTATCAAATTAGGATGACCATACAACTTGAATATGCTCAGAACACATACTGTATACCTATAGTCTTACTCATGTTATAGAGACAGAAATAGTTGCTGTATTGATCTTTGTAAGAACAGATTCAGAAACAAATGATTTGTGGGATAATACAATAACTAATGCATGATGTCAGTTAATGAAACTGCCTTGCCCCTTGAAGTAGTCCTCTTATCTGCCTCTGTTGACATTTGACCTTGGAGTGTTTCATAGCTGCCAGCTGATTAAAACTGGTTTCTTAAATTTAAACCTCAGTTATTATTTTTTTAAGAAAGGCATTTTAAACCAATGAGAATTGCTTTTTTTTATGTATGATCTGGGTGTTAATAGTGTGTGATTTACCAAAAAACTGCCATAAGCTTCCGAGGAAGGACTTGGTTGGTCTGAAGTCTTTAGCACTGTTTGCTTTTGTTAGATCCATGTTGGTCCAATAAAAGGTATCAATCCATTTGTTTCTTTTTTGACATTATACAGTTAAAGCTGGATGGAAAGTTGCAAAACACCATCATGGCTAAACTTTCTAATCTGAAGTCATTAGAGCTTGGCTAACCATTTTGGATCCTGCTTTATAAAGACAGACTTTTTCAGGTGACTGATAATTTTTGTATTTAATATTGAGACTATTGCTGATCCAAATTGTATATTATGGATGTGAATTTATCTGTTTTGACTTGTGAAGCACATTGAGGTCTGGAAAGGTGTTATGTAAGTAAAATTCTGTCTATTTATGCTTTGTGAAGTGTTGGCTATGTTATAAACACAGCCCAAAAAACTAAACAAAAAAACAACTGTTTAATGTAATGAACATTGGTGCACTACGTTTGGCACCCTGTTTCCAGAACTGAATGTTGTGGACATTCTAATGTTACATATTTCAAAGAATAATAGGGTGGGACTCTAAAATAATGCTTTCTTGAAGGCATCCTGTATCAGACACTGTCCTGACTCATATTAAATATATACCCAGTTATTGACATCCTATTACAGACCCCCACTAACCCTTATTAAATAACATTATTTTTAAAACCCAGACCATGAAACCAGCTGTAAAAATCATCCCATTTCCCTTTACCTTGGTCATCATGAGAAAAGGTGTTGTTCAAGGTGATTTGAAATTATCTTATGTATCTTAAACACCCTCTTGTTTCTTCTTTTCAGTTTTGTCCACTGTTCAGATAAGTTTTGACTGTTTTTGACTTATGATTTGGCTTTTACTATAGCGAGGCAACATCTGCCCTGCTGACATCCCCGACAGTGACAGTCACAATGCCAAGTGTCAGCATTGCACTGTCAGGAACACCACATTGTTTCTATCAGGGGGCTGCACTCCCTGAACCCCCCATGTGGGGAGCTCTTCCCCCCTCACACCCTGGTCTCTAGGGATACAACTCCAAGTCAGAGTTGTATCAGGGGATGGGTGAAACACTGGGCAATGCAGTCCTGGGGCCAGCAGAGACTATCACAGTGAACTGAAGTATTTGCTTGAATCCTGTCACTGTGATGGTCTTTACTGCTGCAGTTTTGCTCTGCGGTTGGTACACCATAATTTGTATCACTATTTAGAAAATGGTTGATGAAAATCCTGTAACCCAATTGGTTTACAATAGTCACCAGGTATCAGTCAACACTGCATGGAGGAGAAAAAGAGCCAATATGTCACTTACATTTCTATACTGCAGCTTATGCTAACACAGAAATCCCTCCACTATGCTACCACTACTTCTGCTCTGCTCAATGTTACATCACCATCCTATCACAGTTAGAAAATGGGTTGTGTCTGGCCAATGCAGACCAGTTTCTAAATGCAATAAGACCCTTTGGGGGATACCCGTGGCATCATGCCTCACTACACCCTGGGCATGTAGTTATCCCCTAACACCTTAGATCCTGATGAGTGTTATTGCTTACTTGATATCACTCAGTAAGGATCAGCCATTGCCAAATGTGCATTTAGTAAGCATGCCAAAATCCATCATTTCAGACATCAGAGAAACATGCCCAAAGGAACTTGGTTTCCTTTTGGCACTTAAATGTCATGATGCTGCACATTTCACAGGAAGCACTCTCAGCATACTGAAGTAGTTGGCAAATCATATGACTTACAGCAGTTAATCAGCAATGCTGGGGATCAAGAACTCACACACTGCACATATCTCAGTGCCATTTCCAACTTTCTCTCATGGGCAAGGATGTGTGCAACAGTGGTTACTGAAGGAACTCAATTTATGTGAAAAACAGGGACATTTGATCAGATCATTTTTGAAATAATCAGTCATTTACAGTTATTCCAGCTAATTGACACTACATGCTACTGTAGTTGTAGGTACAGTAGGCAGGCTAGTAAAATTGTGTGAGGAGATGTGAGGGTGCACAGTGCAAGTGTGCATTGATAGCTGTATGCCCAAATATAGCAGCTGGGAAGAGAGAATTTAATAGACTGGGAAACATGCAGTGTTGACGAATATATGTATTTTTTTACTGAGTTCTGGGGTAGTAGAGGGCACAGAAATCCATAACCCCTCTGCAGCAGGAACACAGCAGATTGAATTTAGTAGACTGGGAATGGTGCAGGGGATTTTGAAGAATCTGACAACTAATTTTCTTTAACTGACCACTGGTGGTCCAGCAGGACACAGAAAAGCCTTTTTTTATTATTTACCTGTGTATGTGCACCTGCCAGTCAGTTAGTGAGTGAAGCAAAAATTACAAAACATGGCTGAGTGAGACCCAAGGTCTCTCAGTGGGGTCCATATTGTCTTTCTGTAGGAAGGTGGCTTGGTTTTGTTGATCATTCCTATCAGCTCATGAGTTGTACTACACTGTGACTTGCCTATGCATTGGGCATGCACGTCATGTGGGCATTTAAGAATCATGAGTGACTATTGGGAGTCATCATTGTTAGCATCCAGTGGCAGCTCTGTTACATCATCATCTGCTGTGCATGCATGGTCTATATATGTAGAAAACAAAAAGAGAAGACAAGAATGAGAAAGGGATGCACAGGGCAGAAAGGAGCAGATAAATGTTTCACCATGCCAGTTCCACTAAGTACAAGTTCTACAAGTGGGGGTGCAGAGATGGAGCTAGTTATGGTGGAACTGGGACTGGGAGTCATGGCCATTGGACTGTGAGGACAATGGTTAGGCACATAATAGTACAGCCAAAGAAACCATAGTTCATTATCCCCCAGAAATACACTGGTTCTACTTCCACTGCAGTACAAGCAGCATGTCCTGCCAGTCATTCAGTGAATTGGTAATAAAACCATCTTGAGCAATTCAGAAGCACACCACTTTCCCCATTCATTTAACAAGTACTTCAGATTACTTTATTCAGGATAGAAGTGATCCATTCAGAAATTTATAGTCCATTCCCACCTCCCCCAGTAATTGTCTTGAATTCTCAGTCCAATTCCTCAAAGTCCCCCACTCTTGTCACTTGCAGCTTCTGAAAACAGTGTGATGAAAGGGTGTCAAATGGCAACCACAAATAATGTTTTATAACTTCAATTTCATGATTCATGTTTTCTTAGAACATAAAAATAATGACCATATATGAAATTATTTTATATTGTGCCATGCTTTATCAGATTATACTATCATTTCATATCATATCTTGTCATATGATATAATCTTCACAAATATCATACAGTATACTACTATATTAGATATTATGCCATACCTGTGAGGATAAATAGTGGCAAATATCAGTGATATTTTTGCCACTATGCTGACCCAATGTGAGAATATCAGTGTAATTACCACTCTAGGTCCACAGTGACAAAAAATATCTACACAGTAGATCCCAACTGACTGAAGCCAACAGCAAAACCACCACTTTCACCTTCAAAGGCTTTAGCTGATTCATGTATTGGCTCCAGCTATCAGTAAACCAGTCTCTCCTACATCAGATCACTCATGGAAACCCAAAAGTTTTACAGTTTCCTTTTTTTCACATAATTGTTCCTCCTGGCTGGTTACCACTTATCTTCAGTGTTGGTCAAGTTGCAAAAATGGTCCTAAACTGCTGCCTTATTAAGCTGCACTCCTGCACCCACACTCCTGTGCATACGTCACACCACTTTGCCCATCTCCCAGGCTCCTTATCTCTTCTCGACCTGCATGCTACATCAGTTAGTACAAAACAGTGGACACTGAGCAGGCCACAAAGTACAGTACAACCATTCAAGATAATGATGCAATGATGCAGAGCATCAGCACGTGCATTCACTCTCCCCACTAATGCAGCTGAACATTAACATGAACGCTCATCCACTTGCACTGGAAAACTGTTTTAAAAGGCAAAAAATTAAGATGAACAACATTAATTTAGCATAAAAATCATGCAAACATATTGTAGCATGGCATGAATTGAATGAGCCATAGCCCCTGTGAAAATAACAGTGATATTGTCCCCTCAAGAAGCTTGACCTAGGACATCACTCGTGGCTCTGCCACTCATGATGTCATAAGGGCAAGCTGAACTTGAGGAAAATAGTAATGATATTTTCACAGGGCCCATGACATATCACTTATAGATCATCTCCTCATATTTCATATATGCTGCTCTGCCAATGCTATCTGAAGACCTGTCATTCCACAGTGGCTCAAAACAGAAAACAATCCTCTAACAATCACAGGCCTGATGGCAAATACCTTCCCAAAGTAACCCCAGTCTTGAACACCACAGTCCAGTGTACTTTAGCTAACAATCTAAGTGGATCTTCTGCAGTGTGGGAATGTTTTACAGTTCACAACATGAACTCAGTGTAAACATATTTTCTTGGCATATAAATCAAGACAGATTTAATAATATTAATTAAGCAATAATGACCAGAGAACCAGTCATTTCCTGGAAATTAACAACCATCTTGGGGGGAAGGGTGGCCTGAAGCACAGCCGAGGGCCAACCCCACCCAGCCGGTTGTTAATCCACCAGAAATGAATGGCTCTGAGGTCATTATTGCAATTATAAATCTAATCACCGTAATGATTTCTTTACCATTCATTCAAGTCATTTCTTTAAATTGTTTCTGTGGTGGCCCATCGTTCCTGGTCACTCCTATAATGTGGACATGAATATTCATTGGGAGTATGCTAATGAGACACTCTATTACATGCTTAAGTTGAGCAACAAATCAAAAAGAAGGAAGTTGGGTGAGACAGTCATGTTGTCCAGTAAGTGAACTTTATTTAAATGTTATATATCAGAAATGTTGCCAGTGGCATACATTTTTATTTTAAAAATAGGCTTACATGTTGGTACGTCGAGAGGAGAAAGAGAAATACTATGGTAACTTTTCAAATATTTTGTTAAACAGCTGGACTTCAGAGTTTGATTTTTTAAATGTGGGCAAACATCTGAAATACAAGTGCAGAGCAGGCTGTCAGTAAACACTCTCAGTAGTGGGAACAGCTGAGCGGCTGCTGTGCCTAGCATTTCTTAGGGAATTCAGACTGACATGGCAACCAATCAATGAGCTTCTTTAGCTCATGAATAATTAATTAGACTTATGATAGCTAATAATAACTACATTAAAATTAGACCATAGAAGGACTCTGGCTTTGGAAAACAACACATGCTCAACATCATCATCTTCCTCTCTCTATCATGAATCATGTTTTTCTAGTCATGCATCCATGTGGCATGGGGGTAACACCACCTTCTTCCCTGCATATTTCACTGCACAGATAATACAGTGGGACTGCTACCCAACCCTATAGGTGGTGGGACTGTGTGCCATAGGTGTGGTCAATTACCAGTATGACTTGAAGTACTAAAGACAGTGCTGTTTATAATCATTTGTATTACTCTTCATGTGTTTATGAAGAACATGGTACCAGCTGCCTGCACCAGTGCCCCCACAATCACCTGTGTACCGTGGGCATGGACAATGGCCTGGCCACCTTGAAGCACTATAAACAGTGCCATTTATCATCATCTTTATTACTTACCATTTGTTCATTCAGAATCATGCTTTTGTGTCACATAAATAAAAAATACATTTAAAGTATTTCTTACTATCATATTTACTATCATCTTTTCCAATATAGTTATTGTCATGTCACTCAGTGTCATGTGCTCCACTGCAACACCAGAAGAAGCACAAGAACCAGTGACCTGGCACGCATTTCACAACTCATTGGGGAGCGATGATGGCTCTTGATTTTCAGCCTTCCTGCACTGCAGAAGACAACGACTTTCAAAAACTCCTGAATGATGAACTGTAGCACAAATACCATGTTATATAATGCTTGACATTGTCTAGACATGGCAGGCTCAGAAAGTGCATGCGATGGTGTATGCTACAAAAGTTTATTCCACTTCTGTGACCATATGAATAGGCTTCCAAGGTATATGCAACATTACCATTGTCCTTCCCATACTGAGTCCACTTGAATGCATACTGTACACTCTGTTATTTACTATCTTTTATAACAACCCAATTAAGCATACTATGATACAGTTATTTTTCTAAGTTATAAATAAAAAGGAAAATAAGATTATTTCATTAAGAGAAAAAAAATTTCTGTTGACAAGATCTTCTAAACACAGAAGATTTAGCATCACAAATCATGTTGTCCTGTCACATAAAGAAAATAATATTACATCAAATTAATAAAAACTGAATTATAAAATGGCAAGAAGTATTCCTGCCTTATGACTAGTCAGTGGCAATTTTGAACAGTGATGTTCTCCACGCACAACATCACTGTATTTGGGTCCAGTACACATAACCACACCAAAAATAAAAGAAAAAAAATAGAAAAAAAATAACTGCACACTGTCCTATTTTGCCCATGTCATTTTTAGCAGAAACACACTTCAGAAATTTCAATGCCCTACAGTGCTTTATTAAAACTGCCACCAAGCCAAACCACTGCCATGCCAAACCACAACTCATTTCAAACTGCCACTGCAAGCAGCTTCACAGACTGTCACACTCACTTAAGTGCTTGTGCTCACCTCACACTCTCCCTTTCTGCTGTGAGTTGCTTTAAATTCTCCCACTTTCCTGGTCCCAGAGTAGCCAAGAGTCTTTAAAAAATGCTGCTGTGTGATTCTTATTAATGTACTCTCCCACTAAAAGACTTTCTATAGATACATTAGTGAAAGGAGAAAGTCCAGAGGAGGTATTGCTAAGCTCACAGGAGAAAGGGGGGGGGGGGCATGTGAGGATGAGGACACTGTAAAAGCATCTATCCTAAATAGATACTTTTGCTCAGTATTTACTGAAGAGAAGGTAGGGCAGGGCCCACAGCTTAGCACCATGGACACAGGGGGGAGAGAGGTGAGCACTACTCCCTTCACAAAAGAAAGAGTCCTAGAAGAGCTCACTAAGCTCAGGGTGGACAAGGCAATGGGACCTGATAGCATATATCACAGGGTACTTAAGGAGCTAAGGGTGGAACTAGCAGAGCCATTAGCAGAACTGTTTAGTGAGTCTTTGAGCACAGAGAGGTCCCAGAAGACTGGAGAAGGGCTCATGTGATCCTGCTCCACAAGAGTAGTAGCAGGGAGGAGGCAGGAAACTACAGACCAGTCAGTCTTACCTCAGTAGTGGGCAAGATTATGGAGGCACTCCTTTAGGAAAGGATAGTGCAACACCTGGAATCCATAGGAGCACAGGATCCAAGACAGCATAGGTTTACAACAGGAAGGTCCTGTCAAACTAATCTCATAGATTTCTTTGACTGGGTAACCAGAGTGGTGGACCAAGGGGGAGCAGTTGATGTTGCCTACCTTGACTTCAGCAAAGCTTTTAACACTGTTCCACATAGAAGATTGATAAATAAGCTGGGTAGGCTCAGGGTGGGTCAGAAGTTGGTCAGCTGGGTGGCAAACTGATTGACAGGCAGACAACAGAGTGTGGTGGTAAATGGTATGCAGTCAGAAGAGAAGCAACTCACAAGTGGGGTACCTCAAGGATCAGTCTTGGAGCCAGTTCTCTTCAATATCTTCATTAGTGACATTGCAGATGGACTAGAGGGTAAGGCTCGTCTGTTTGCAGATGACATCAAGATCTGCAACAGAGTAGATGATCCAGATGGGGTGGGTGGAATGAGAAGAGATCTGGATAAACTAGCAAAATGGTCAGAAGAGTGGCAACTTGGATTTAATGCAAAGAAGTGCAAGATCATGTACATAGGGAAGAGAAACCCTGAAGCCACCTACAGGCTGGGAGGGGAGTTGCTGGCAGTCACAAAGTAAGAAAGAGACTTGGGCATCATCATCACCAATGACCTGAAATCATCCAAGCAGAACTCTAAAGCAGTAGGTAAGGCTAGGGGGATGTTAGGGTATATTAGTAGGGGTATCACAAGTCGTAAGAGGGAGGTAATATTCCCTCTTTACAAGACACTGGTTAGGCCCCATCTGGAGTACTGCATGCAGTACTGGAGGCCACACCTTCACAAGGACATTAATCAAATTGAGGCAGTCCAGAGAAGGGCAACCAAAATGGTGCAGGGACTGCATCAGAAGACATATGAGGACAGATTAACAGAGCTCAATATGTATACCCTTGAGCAAAGGAGGGAGAGAGGTGATATGATTGAGACATTCAAACACCTTAAGGGCATTAACAAGGTGAAAGAGTCTAACATGTTTAAATATAAGAAAATTAGCAGGACAAGAGGACATAGCATGAGATTAGAGGGAGGCCGATTAAGGGAGAATGTGAGGAAATTCTTTTTCACAGAAAGGGTGGTGGATGTATGGAACAGCCTACCTCAGGAAGTGGTGGCTATGAATACAGTGCAGGGCTTCAAATAGGCATGGGGTAGGCATAAGGGAGCAATACAGATGAGTATGAATAGATAGGCCACTGACAGAGCAAAGGTCAATGGCACATTTATAAAGTAGAAAAAGAAATGGGCAGAATGGATGGGCCTTGTGGTTCTTATCTGCCATCAACTTCTATGTTTCTATGCAAAAGGTATAGCTGATCCAGGTGAGTTACCCGATCACTTCTTGAGAACCGGAAGTCTCAGCCCCACTGCTCACTCAGTTTCCTTTCGTATTGCAGTTTCAGCTGATATAAAATGCAGTAACATCTTCAACTGGTCCCAGGATAGTCAGTGGGCTGGGTGAATTAAACCCTTAGTTGAAGATGGGGGGTTTCCAAGCAAAACACAAGCAGAAGTAGGAAACTCAAGGGAGGGGGAGGTGTAAAGAGTGAAAAGAGTGAACCACAGTGAACAAAAGTAAAAAAATTATCACCCTCTACTGGGCAAAAACAATACAGCAGCACTATGTTTTCAATATGTACACTTACCCAGCAATACATTCAGTTAAGAACTATTCTTAAATATATTTTTTATCTGTTTTGTTTTGCTTTACAACAACAATGCACTTCAATGTGAATGTCTGCATGGGATAATGTCACTTCTCTGGTGCTGGACACACTCAGCCTGTGGCCCCGTGATCAACCTCCTGAGGCATGATGTTATCCCAGAACAACATGCACCCTGTAGTGCATTACTGCATAATTTCTATATAATATTACTATTATCATCATATTGCTTTTTGTGATCTAATATGTAAAGACACATAAAATACAAATTTAAATAATAGAAGAGATACAGTAAAGCTCATCAAGATGAAACACAATTCTGCAGCATTCTGCAGCAGAGTTACAACAGGAAACAATACAGTTTCAATCATAGTTAATCCCTTTTGTCATGCAGGAAACTGTAATGTTGTGTTTCATCCTTTCATCCTTCATTTCAATAATATAACAAGCATTATGAACTGAGGATCATAAATAGAGGAATCTGATTGTCCGAGAGCTCTTTGAAGCTGTAATGATATCGGGCTACATCATCATGGCTTAGAAAAAGTTCCGGCACCACCCGCCTACTTGCTCTCTACTGTCTGAGAACTATTTTTTAAAAATGTACTCCTACACCACCCAAAAACTCATTCACAAAATGTTTTAAAACCTGTTTCTTTTATTTATTTATTTATTTTTTAAACTCAAAACTCAGTTCATAATAGCAATAAGTCAATCCAGGGTATGGTATATCATGGGATATCGTCACTTCTCAGGTGGTTGGATGCACTCGGCCTGTGGCCTCGTGCCCACCCACCCATGGCGTGATGATATCCCATGATATACCACACCTTGTTATGCCTTATTGCTTAATTACACAATGGAAAGAAAGAATCTTGGACTGTGATTGGTCAATCTGGGGCTGGACCCATGGTGTTATCCCAGCACAAGACCACAGCTCTAGTGTCAGGCTATTTCTTTTTTTTTTCTATCTCCTGTTAAGAAACAAACATATTTTTCCACACTAATAAAAACATTCTTTAAAAGAATTTTTTTATTCTATATATAACAACAAGCCAGTGTATAATAGGAATAATGCACTCCAGGGTGTGTGTTGTGCTGGGATAATGCCACGCCTGGGACATTGGACGCACTCAGCCTGCGGCCTCATGCCCAACCCCCCCAGGCGTGGCATTATCCCAGCACTACACACACTCTGGAGTGCATTATTCCATTATTTGTCAATGCCGAATGTTTGCTTGTTGGTATTAGCACTGGAAATGCAGGAGTTAGACAGATGCAGAATAGGAATGGCAGTGAAGTATTGTCGTTCACGCCAACCCCACCTCCATCCTGTTGAGATGGACAGGCATTGGGGTAAGTGTTTGGGTCATCGCCCATGACGGTCATGCCATGTTAACTCACCCTATTCTGCAGACACCGACATGTGTTGAGGTGGGCCTTAGGGTGTTTGGCTTTACAATCATCCCATTCCATAAGGACATACGCTGAAATGGGCGCAGCATAGGAGGATGGGGTGAAGTCTGGGGTCGAAGAGTCCAAGGTACACATTGAAGCCTGTCAGTGGCTGGGGGGTGGGGGTGGGATGTCATGAGCAGTACAGTCAGCAATCCAAAGGCACACCCTGATGCCTGTCCATCTGTACAGGGTAGGACATTATGGTTAGAAACCCTAACGCCTCAGGTGTTTGTTAGTATTTACAGTACAAATTTTCAACATGGCCTTTCTGTGACCCCACCTCATGAAAGCATTTGTGACCTCTTCTCATGAAGAGTGGCAGTGTGATTTTGTCAATGTGTCCCTAACATTGACTTCCAACAGTGACACTGCCATTCTGCGCCACATGTATGAAAACACAGATCATGCAGGATGTGAAGAATGACAGCTGTACCATCCATAGGGAGGTGTGAAGAGATGGCAATGTTGAAAATCTGTAGTGGGAATATTAAAAATGCTTGCATTTCTGAACATATGTGGAAACTGCACAATGCATGCCCTTAACACAGTCATTTTATGGACTTTTGTCACCAGATTTTCAACATAGGCATTTTACAACCTGTGCTCATGAACAGAGTCACTATGATTTTCTTAATGTGTCCCGAACACTGTTTTCCCACAGCAACCACAGTATTCTGCGCTGGAAGTGCAAAAACACATTTCAGCCAGGATGTGAAAAATGACAGCTGTACTGTTCATAAGGAGATGCATAAAAATGGCAATGCTGAAAATCTGGAGTGAAAATATTGCAAATGTGCAACGTTATGAGTGTGCGTAGAAACTGCGCTATGCACGCTCGTAATACAGTCATTTTATGGACTTTTATCACCAAATTTTCAAAATAGGCATTTTAGGACCTCTGCTAATGAACAGTTTCACTATGATTTTCTTAATGTGTCCCGAACAATGATTTTCCACAGCGACCGCGCTAATCTGCGTCGGAAGTGCGAAAACATATTTCATCCAGGATGTGAAAAATGACAGCTATGCTGTTCATAAGGAGGTGCAGAAAAATGGCAATGTTGAAAATATGGAGTAAAAATATTGCAAATGTACAAAGTTATGAGCGTGCATAGCAACTGCGCAATGCACGCTCATAAAACAGTCATTTCTTGGATTTTTTTCCATCAGATTTGCAACACAGACTTTTTGAGAGCCCACCTTATGAACACTGGCACTGTTGTTTTGTTAATCGGTCCCGAAAGGTGATTCCACGCAGTGACCACAAAATCACCTTTGGGGACCGAATAACGCCACGACAGTGCCTGAATTCATGAAGAGGGGTCCCAAAAACCACATGTTGAAAATTTTGCGCCAAAATTTAAAAAAATGCCTTAGATATGCAACAAGGTAGAAAACACCCTATTTATGCCATTATACAGTTTACTGGCATTTCCTTAGTTTCCGGTCAGCTTTGAAGAGTGCAGACATGTCCACCAAAGATCGTGTGCTGGACTCTGCAAGTAAGTATGGGTTGAGGGGGAAGTGGGGAGGCAGGGTGAACAGAGGTTGGGCGCGGGTTGTGGAAGGGGGAAAGGAGACTGTGAGGGACCATTTTCTTTTTTGTACAGGTTACAAAAACAGAAGAAACATCGCAGGAATTTTTTTGTTTTTTACAGGGGCATATGACACACTGGGGTGGGCTCCCAGCATGCCAACGGAGTGGTTTTTGTGGGGCAGCTGTAGTCGATGGGGGATTGGGCAGCCCATCAGCACAAAAGGGGGGCACAAGAGCTGAGGGGGATTGGGCACCCCTCAGCACAAATCTAGTGTTTTTTGTGAGGGATATTATGCCAACGGGAGTGGGCCCCTCGTCGGCAAATCAAACTGAGGGGACATAAGCTGATGAGGAGGGCCTCCATCGGCAACTTAAACTCAGACAGTACTAAAGACGACAGGGATTGGGGCCCCCGTCGGCAAACAAAAACTATTGTGGGGGCAGGGGGGAGGCAGCCAAGGGGGACTGGGCACCCCTTTGGCAGTGGGGGTTAATTAATATTGTTTGTGAACACAGTGGCAAGCCACCACCATGTTCACAAACAATATTACACTTGTCAACGTTCCGCCCAGCAATGATGGGTCGCTCCCTCATTGCAGCGGAATAGCTGACGCTGCAATGACTGAGGCACCCCTGATTGCTGCAGCAGCGAAATTGTTGGTTGGTGGCACTTTTGGAAGCCAGTGTCATCAGCACACTGTGCCTCCATTGGTGCACCACTGCCAAGCTCCCAAATGCAATGCCTCCGTTTGCTGCCACACTGCCGCGCCTCCACAACCCCCTTCTCTCCTAAGCTGTCGCATAATGTTTCTTGCACATGTGCGCAAGCAAACATAAAAGTAATCATGATATAAAAATTGAATTGTAAAGCCTATGGTCCTGCAAAGGAGAATATAGTAATTAGCATGAGGTTAAGATTCTGAGACTACGGGGAGTGTATGCCTTGTGGCTGGTAAAGAACAGCAACTACTGCTGCAGCTCACACTGGGTCATGGCAGTGTTAGTGGAATTTGCATTCTATCATAGCAACACCGCAAACAATAATCCATAGCAGTTACATGCTAACAGTACATAATTCATATTCATTGCTGACATCAAGATGCACCCCCCCCCCGCCCCCACATTTGTTGTCTGTTTTACCCCATGCCAGTTACTGCACTGGGAGCCAAAGTTTGTCAAAGCTGAACCAAATTTTCAGGCCTAAAGTCAAAGTCAAACCAAAGATGGCAGTAGCCCACTTCTCTCGACATCAACACTCAGCACTTGGTAGTGTTGGGAAAGTGAAAAACATTCCCTGTCACTAAATGTATCAACAACATTTTTAAATTGTACCATTTTTCACAAATTTCACAGAAGCAAAGAGCTGTTTCACAGAGCCACAAACATTTTGGAAAAATGGCAAAATCTAACATTATTGGCAAAACTGAAACCTTGAAAAGTATAGGGCAGGATCTCAGAAAAGCAATCAGTTTTTCTTTTAGCTGTGCTTTTGGGGATTTGATTCATATTATAACTCAGTGAGATCACGTTATTGCTGTCTCATTAAAATATGTTTCAAAATACTTACACATGGCTAATACTGCATCTATGTATCATATAGTAACATTGTAACTGAGGATCAAAATGGACTTTATGCCCACCATGTCTGCCATGTCTGCCGTCCCCCGCTTCATATGCAGATATGAGCTAGTATGCTGTGCAAACGTGCTAACCTAATGAGATTCTCCATAACTTCTAAATTCTTCGCAGCTACAGGATGTTGAGTTTAAAAATTAAAGTGACTGCTGGAAGTTCAGGTGGCATGACCAGCACCAGAACATCATTCCAGGGGACTGGGTTTAATTCACATTTACATAACTTTATTTGCATCTAAGTGTGTACTTCAAAAATACTATGCTAATATTGCACCTCCACAGCACCTTGAGATTCAATGAGCAAAGTGGAATACCACTGAGATTACTTTAGTTTAATTACATGGTTCACAGTGTAGTAGATTGTAGAACAAAGACTGTACAGTAGCTAAATTGTAACTAAAATCATATTACTTTTTACTGTCTCTCTGCTTATTGTGAATCTGCTTTTTTAATATTTCACTTATATGGATATATGTTGTTCTAAAAGTAACAGGAACATAGATCAGAAAAGTGAGGTTGGTGAACTGAAAAAAAAGCACATGCAAAACTGAAAACTAATGGCATTATGGAAAGTGAATGATTTAAGTAACAGTTATGCTGATGAGCTCTAGACTGTCTGAAAACATTATTTTCAACAATTTCTCCTTATGCAAAAACAAGAATGGCAGTATTCAGAATTAAAACTAATTTGCAAGAAATAAAGGGTTCTTATGTGCAGTACCAAGTGTAGCAGTACAATTGTTTTGTTGCTTGATGAAAAGATGTTTTGACAGCTGGTTAACCAAAATCTGAATGTTTAGAAAATATAACCCCCTTCCATTTGAGATGCTGAAGAAATGAGTATTAACACAAAGATAATAATGCAAAATGAAACATTTTACTGGTGAAAGACTTTTAATTTTTCTGTCATACTTGTACCATGTCAATGGCACAGTATTTATTTTGAAAGTATTCAAATATTCTGGAGAATAAGCAACAGGAAACAAATGTCATCTACATTATTTCATTTTTACATACTAATTTTAGAAATTACAACTCTGTGCATTAGATAACACATGAGAAAATAAGGAAGTGCCTTCAAACTTCTAACAGCATTTAGTTACTGAGCAGATGACAAACAGGCAGAAAGAGGACCACTCTGCTTAAGGCTATAATATGCAAACTATCTAACCCTGATTGTTGTCAGATTGAAGCTGGGCACTCTAAGCAGCTGAGCACCAAAGAAAGGGAGATAATGAGATGGAGTTTAGGCAATAATGAGTTCTGAAAGATAGGTGAAACAAGCAGTGGAATTTGAATGCCATTACTGCACAGTGTCTGAAAGAAATCCTGCAAAGCACTCAAAGCACAAGGGTGAACAACCTGTCTTGAGCCAGTACTCCTTCTGACATTCACATTTACGATTGTCTCTGTGGATCTCTTTACACTTGACATTCACTTCATACATATGGCAGAGTAGCCTCAAGAGATACAGTACAGTATGTAAGCAATAATACAGAACAGCATGTTGGTAGTAGGCCATGAGCACATGCCCAGGGGGGGCATAATAAGGTACAGGGCTGCATGATGAGTGCCTTAAGCCCTTGGAAGTTCATTCAGAGAATTAATACAGTAACCTGGAATGCCTTATTGTGCTTACAAATTGGTTTAGGAGAGTAAAAAGTTACCAATAGAGAAAAAAAATAATTAAGGTCCTTAAACGTTTTTTTTTCCCCAGTTGTTTCTTCTGTTCGGTCCACAAACTGATTTAAGATAACTTCTATGAAAAACTCAAACGTTACTGGTAGAAAGCCTGACATTTTTATTTTGTTTGCCAATTTTAAAAGTTATATTTCTGGATAGCACAGTGGGACTTTTTGGGTGTTAATAGTACTATAGTTTAGTATGTCAGGTAGCAAATCATAATGCAACATTTTCCCTACCAAAGTTATACTTAATTGTTGGGCTATTTAAGATGTCTTCTGGAAGTCCTGGGAAGGCCAACAAAAAGGGAATAAGAATAATTGGTAGAATGTTATTAAGTATCTGTTTGTCTTACTTAAATACTCATGAATTACTGATAATTTTATGTGGAATTATGTGTGTTATTTATATAGTACTTTGTATTTCCTCATACATTTACTGTAGTTTATGTATTGATTTAAACTTTTGTCCAGTGGGATAGCCCAATGAGATGTAATATTTTATTTTCATTAGGGTCTCAGGAAAACACAAGTAAAAAAAAAAAACACAGAAGCAATCCAGGAAACAGTCACTTACTCTTGATAAATGTGCAAAAAGTGTCCATATATTAAATATCACAAAATTAATGTGCTAGCCATAAAAAGTAGGATCAAACAATGCTCAGTGCTTCACACATAGATATGACACATTGTCATGAGCTGTACTAAACAATAAAAAAGTTAGAGTCTTTATAGTGCAAAAACAGGAATATTCCAAGTGCAAACACAGCAATTAATTAATGAAAATGTGAGTGAATGATTAAAAGCAAATTGTACAAATAGCTATGACACACAATTTCCGATCAAATTAGTAACAAAACACAAAACAGTCTAATCATAATTTAAAGAATTAAATTGTTGCTTTCAAATAGTAATTTATCACCTGTAAAATCAGGTTTCTCAGGAGCGGTTCAAAACTCAGTCTAGTAGCTGCTTCATTTTCCACATGCCATTGTTCATATACACCTCATAAATAGTGATACTTCACCTAATGTGTACAACAGACTTGTTAGTGTTTTGCTACTAATTCAATTGGAAGCTGCATGTCCCAGCTATTTCTTCAGTTTGTTTTTAATCATTCACTTGCATGTATTAATTAATTAATTGTGGTGTTTGCACATAGAATATTCCTGTTTTTGTGCTGTAAATACTGCTCTTTTTATGTTTACCACAGCTCTTGAAAAAGTGCCACATCTGGGTGTGAAAGGCTGAATATTTTTTAATCTTACTTGTTATGTGGCACATTCATCTTGTGATATTTAAGAAAGTATAGTCACTTCATCTGGCATCTTTACAAGAGTGAGTGACTTTTTGCTGGATTGCGAAAGTTATGGGCTTTTCTTACTTGCTATTTGGTCTTGGTTGCTCTTGCTCCAGCTTAATCTATTGGCATGCTTCTCTTTGTGTTGGTCTCAGCATTAGACAAATGACAAAGTAGCTGTAGTGGCATAAAGATGTAATCAATGACAGCAGTACATGCAGATTGCAGTCAAACATGCTTCATCAAAGTTACTATAATAGGTTAAAACTTTACAGGCAAAGTGCTACTGTGTGAAGTCTTTATCTGGCGAAGTGCCTCTTCACCAGGTGGACATCAACATCAAGTGGCACTTCCCTGATGAAGTGACACTTCTTGTAGTCTTCACCTGGGAAAGGGCCCACTTTCCATGCAGAACTAGGCAAAGAGCCACTAAGGACTAAGCAAAGTTGGGAAACTGCGAGCTATTTTGTGCAATGAAGTTTTCAGCATTGCACACCAGTAGTTCTGCTTCAGGAAGGCATAGTGCCATAGTATATCTAGTGATCCAAATGCTACTGTTCTGATTTCTTTTCTCTCTTGAGCTCAGAAAACATTGATGTCCTGGTACACATAGGGACTAATAATCTCACCAGCCAGTCAGTTGTGGAGACCAAGGAACACCTGACCAGGCTGGGTGACAAACTATCATCCATTTCATCCAACATCTCCTTCTTTGAGATCCTGCCAGTCTGGGACGGGGGGCAGATGGACGGAAGGTCAGAGAAGGGGAGATAGGGGAGCTAAACATGTGGGTCAAGGGCTGGTGCCAGGAAAAAGGACACAGATTTTGTAGGAAACTGGCAACAGTTCTGGGAACGAAAGTTCCTTAAATTTGATGGACTGCATCTGACTAAGGAGGGAGTCAGTGCATTGGGACAGAAGTTTGACGTCTTTGAAGAATATTTAAACTAGCAAATGGGTAGAGGGGTGCAGCACCCCATACGTCGAATGGGAAGAACACCCCTCCCCCTCAGCTAGTGGTCAAACAGGGATTCAGCATGTTTATAGTTCATTTGCATCACCAAGTAAGAAAAAAGGTCCGTCTCCTCATACGATGCACATGGGAAATGCCAAACCTCACCCAATAACTAACACACCAAAATCTGGCCAATGGAAAATCATGTACACAAATGCTCACAGCCTGGGAAATAAGATCCCAGACCTGCAGACAATAATGTCAGAGGCTAAACTGGACATAGTAGCAATTAGTGAGACGTGGTTTACCAGTAACCACGCTTGGGAGACTTAAGTACCTGGCTATGTACTGTTCAGAAGAGTCTGAGGTGCAAAAAGGGGGGGTGGAGTGGCCCTGTATGTCAATAAAAATATCAAAGCTACAGAAATTCAGAATACACATAAGGAGCCAGAAGAACTGTGGGTCACCCTGGAAACAGGAAGTGGGACAGCCATAAGAACTGGGGTTGTCTACAGGCACCCAGACCAGGGGGAGGACATAGACACATTACTGTTAGAAGATATACAAAACATGACAGCTAAAGGGGAGGTTCTGATAATGAGAGACCTCAACATGCCGGATACAGATTGGTCAATACCAGCAGGAACATCTGCCAAAACTAGGCACAGGGTAGATTCCCTGCAGGGGGAGGGCCTCAAACAACTGGTACAACAACCCACAAGAGACAGGGCTATCCTAAATCTAGTACTGACTAACAGAGAAGGGATCACAGATCTCCAGGTGGAAGGTCACCTGGGGACCAGTGACCATCACATGGTATGGTTCAATTTGGTCACTACATCTAAATCATCCCATTCCAAGGCAAAAATATGGGACTTCAGAGCAGCTAACTTTGATAAGATGTCCAACAGAGTTAAGCTAGCCCTGGCAAAAAGAAACACAGGTGAGGGGGTACAGACAAAGTGGGCAAGCATTAAGGATGCAATACTTGAAGCAACATCCCATTGTGTTAGACGGAAAAGGAAGTGCAAAAGAAGAAGGAAACAACTTTGGTTCTCAAATGCAGTAGCAGAAAAGGTCAGAGCCAAAAGGCTGGCCTTCAGGAAATATAAAGGAACACAGCAGGATGAAGATTGGGAGGCATACCAAACTGCCTTAAGGGAAGCAGGGAAGGTAGTAACGCAGGTAAGGTCCCAAACTGAGGAAACACTGGCACGAACAGTAAAAGAAGGTGACAAGACTTTCTAGAGATACATTAGTGAAACAAGAAAGTCCAGAGGGGGCATTGCTAAGCTCAAAGGAGGAAAGGGGGCATGTGAGGAGGAGGACCCTGTAAAAGCATCTATCCTAAATAGATACTTTTGCTCAGTATTTACTGAAGAGAAGGTAGGGCAGGGCCCACAGCTCAGCACCATGGACACAGGGGGGAGGGAGGGAGGTGAGCACTACTTCCTTCACAAAAGAAAAAGTCCTACAAGAGCTCACTAAGCTCAGGGTGGACAAGGCAATGGGACCTGATGGCATACATCCCAGGGTACTTAAGGAGCTAAGGGTGGAACTAGCAGAGCCATTAGCAGAACTGTTTAGTGAGTCTCTGAGCACAGGAGAGGTCCCAGAAGACTGGAGAAGGGCTCATGTGATCCCGCTCAACAGGAGTGGTAGCAGGGAGGAGGCAGGGAACTACAGACCAGTCAGTCTTACCTCAGTAGTGGGCAAGGCTATGGAGGCACTCCTTAAGGAAAGAATAGTACAATACCTGGAATCCATAGGGGTACAGGATCCAAGACAGCATGGGCTTACAAAATGAAGGTCCTGTCAAACTAATCTTATAGATTTCTTTGACTGGGTAACCAGAGTGGTGGACCAAGGAGGAGCAGGTGATGTCACTTTCCTTGACTTCAGCAAAGCTTTCAACACTGTTCCACATAGAAGATTGATAAATAAGCTGGGTAGACTCGAGGTGGGTCAGAAGTTGGTCAACTGGGTGGCAAACTGGTTGACAGGCAGAAAACAGAGAGTGGTGGTAAATGGTATGCAGTCAGAAGAGATGCAAGTCACAAGTGGGGTACCTCAGGGATCAGTCCTGAGGCCAGTCCTCTTCAATATCTTCATGAGTGACATTGCAGATGGACTAGAAGGTAAGGCTTGTTTGTTTGCAGATGACACCAAGATCTGCAACAGAGTAGATGATCCAGATGGGGTGGGCAGAATGAGAAGAGATCTGGATAAACTAGCAAAATGGTCAGAAGAGTGGCAACTTGGATTTAATGCAAAGAAGTGCAAGATCATGCACATAGGGAAGAGAAACCCTGAAGCCACCTATAGGCTGGGAGGGGAGTTGCTGTCAGTCACAAAGGAAGAAAGAGACTTGGGCATCATCATCACTGATGACCTGAAATAATCCAAGCAGACCTCTAAAGCAGTAGGTAAGGCTAGGGGGAGGTTAGGGTATATTAGTAGGGGTATCACAAGTCGCAAGAGGGAGGTAATAATCCCTCTTTACAAGACACTGGTTAGGCCCCATCTGGAGTACTGCATGCAGTACTGGAGGCCACACCTTCACAAGGACATTAATCAAATTGAGGCAGTCCAGAGAAGGGCAACCAAAATGGTGCAGGGACTGCATTAGAAGACATATGAGGACAGATTAATGGAGCTCAATATGTATACCCTTGAGCAAAGGAGGGAGAGAGGTGATATGATTGAAACATTCAAACACCTTAAGGGCATTAACAAGGTGAAAGAGTCTAACATGTTTCAATATAATAAAAATAGCAGGACAAGAGGACACAGCATGGGATTAGAGGGAGGCCGATTAAGGGGGAATGTGAGGAAATTCTTTTTCACAGAAAGGGTGGTGGATGCATGGAACAGCCTACCTCAGGAAGTGGTGGCTATGAATACAGTGCAGGGCTTCAAACAGGCATGGGATAGGCTTAAGGGAGCAATACAGATGAGTATGAATAGATAGGCCACTGACAGAGCAAAGGTCAATGGCACATTTATAAGGTAGAAAAAGAAATGGGCAGACTGGATGGGCCTTGTGGTCCTTATCTGCCATCAACTTCTATGTTTCTATATTTCTATGTTTCTATGTTAGAATAATATGATTTTGTGTAAGATACGTATTGAGTTAAGTCCTTTCGATGGAAGGTAGCAATTTGGGAGAAGGATGGGAAATGTAGTAAATGGCAATATTATCTTCATACATGTCTGACATACATTACTCTATAAGGGAAGGTTATTGAAAACTATTGAAAATAGCAGAGTTCAGAGAGATGACCACTGCAGTTCACTTAAGTGTAATTCCAATGGTTGAGTGCTGATACCATTAATTGTAACCTTCTGTGTATGCCCCTTTAGATAACCTACAAACCTGTTTACAGCAGTGTTACTGAAGCAAATCCTTTTTAGTTTGTCTCAAAGAAGCCTGTGATTTACAAGGTCAAAAGCTTTGAGCAGAGCAACTACAATCACTGTTGAATTAATAGCACTGGTGACTGGGCTATGATTTAATACTATGGATCAGAAAACCATGCTTATTGCCATGTTGATCGATTTATTTATTTTTATTTATTTAGTTTTTGTTGACCAGGTAAGTGCACTAGACACATCCTGCCTATTTTCAGGCATGACCCAGGGAAGGGGGATTTGGCCAAAGTGTTTGAAACAATGACACCCTCTTCTCCTGTATAAGTACAAGGCAGGGTTATCTCACGAGGCAGTAGCCTGGTTTAGTTCTTACCTCACAGATTGCCTTCAATTTATGTATATTGGAGTCCTAAGTTGCCCCACCCCATGTCCTTTTGACACTGGGTTCCTCCAAGGTTCAATCTGTGGCCTCATATTATTCTGTATCTATTTTCTAAATTGTTAACTCTCATCCTAAATCTCATTGTACATACACAAATATCTTGATTACATTCATATTTACCTTTGCTCCAATTTAATCTGATCTAGTCCACCTTCTTACAAACGGGTATTGACACACTTCATCTGTGTTTTTCTTCCTTAACACCATAACATTGTTGACCTGACCTTTGATACTAGACACAAACTAATATCTTCCACTGATCTTTCATTTGTTGCTTTGGGTGGCTCCTCATCATGCAGGCTGACAGGTTTAACTACCAGGGCATCTAGCCAGTTACCTTTATTTCTCTCACCATTCACCATATTACGGTTATTGGTTACAAACTCTTTCCCCAACATTACACTCTGTACTGTCAGAAAGTCTGTCTCCCTTTGGAGGACAGATGTTAAATCAACCAGAGATGATTTTACCTGTTATTGACTTCAGTAAATTGATATACAGTGCAGCATCAGTATCTTTGTCCAAGCTGGACACTAATTATGTTTGCTACTTTATCCTCAACTGCCTTCAGGGCACCCTCCACTGCTCTCTGAACAGTGCCCTCAGCTGGCAATCAATGTAATGGCATGGTGAATACATGGGGACATGCTCTTGTTCAACTAAAGGGCCTCAAAAAGTTTGTGTTATCTCTCTACCTCCTCTGTCTAGCTTCCCTATCTACTTGAGCTCTCTCAGATACCAGTCTCACTGGTCTTTCCAGACCCCAAATACAGTTAGGCAACTGGCCAAAGGGGATTCTCACATCAATTTCCAAAGCTTTAGACACATTCATCCACCTCACAAAATGTAATCAAAAGCTCATTTGAGGTTTCTAGTCAGTCCTACTTGCACTGTGCATTGTACATGCCATCTTTGCACTTATTATTATGACAATGCTGTTGTATATGATGCTACCCACTGATTAAGGGACAGAGATGGTGCTGGCCCATCAGCACAGGAGTAGCAGTACTGCTCACAATGCCAGTGACCCACATTTGGGAATGAGAGCAGGGCATTGGGGGCCAGCTGGAGTAAGGAAGATCAAAGGTCCTGTAGGATGCGCTCCTCCTCCATGGAGGGAGGGTTGCTAGCTTCACTGCTTCACTGCCACCTAGGTGACCACAGCTGGTAGTGCAGTCAGAGAAGCATAGTGGGAGGGAAGAATGAATGTGGGTGCTGCACACTATGCACAGTCACATGTGTGCACATGCACACACCTGATGCCGGTGTCCAAGAGGAGATGACACAGAAAACAGAGAAAACAAACTCCAGCAGCATGAATACTGGCTCCTCTCAGGCTCCACAATGGTGATGTGGTACTCCTCCATCTGGGACCTGCTATTTGTGGTGAGAGGCTCAGCCAGCTGCCCCCTCAGCCCGTAGCACCCTAGGGTAGGAGAGAGGCAATGTGGAGGATGGAGTGGATGGCAAGCCCATGAGAAGCTGAGTGAAGGGGATGGGGAGCCAGTACAAAGGTGGTCAGGGTCCAAGAGGGTAGGGTGGAAAAAGAAAAGGTAAGAGAAGGTAGGCCAGTGACTATTTTGATTTGGCTTTGAGTGGGGGCCCACAGATTTGGTTTGACCTTAAGAATTTGGCTAAACCTGCCAGCCCTATGGCACTGAGGGTTGAGGTGCTGGATGCCACACTTCGTGCCATGCCTGCCACCCAGGTTCAGAAGCGAACATGGACCGCCAGGGTTTGGCAGGGAAGGGAGAGGATTAAATGTCCCATGACAGCTCTCCTCACCCAGTGACAGGTAGGGACATTGTCCTGCTCTATAGCTGCCACCTGGAAGAGGATGGGGGAGCAGCGCCAGACCATGGGAAATGCAAGAACTTGGCTCCATGATGTGCACACACCTCCATGCATGCGTGTTCATAGTCACGGGGGATGGACCAGAAAAACAGGAGGAAAAACTTGGCTGCAGGCTTCATGAAGTTCCTTCCAGCAAGCCAGCACCACTGCCTCTGGACTGCCCATAATAGCCCGCTCTGGATGTAGTCACGCGGGGAAGAAGGATGGCCCCCTCCTGCCCCACTACAGGATGTAATCCATGGGAGAACAAGAGGATGGGGGTACCTGGGTGGGCAGTGACCAGAGACTGGAGAGAAGGACTGATTACTGCTTGCTGAGCCAAAGGAGGATAAAAATGAATATGGAAAAAAGAATTTGGACAAACCGCTTTAACACCCACTGCACTAATAGGCATGGGGTAAAAGAAACTACAAACAGAGGGTTATAAAAGATCTGAGGTCAGCAATAAATAATAATTACTGTAGCATAATTGTGGCAGATGGTATTAATATGCAAATGCTGTGGGTTACTGTTTGAGGTGTTCTGACAGTCTGAAAAATACACTAAAATGTCATGGCCCAGTGTAAGTTAGAGTACAGTAATAGTTACTATTCACTGTGCAGACTCCACCCCAGTCTACATTTTACCACTATGCCTATTACTATATTCTCTTTTTGATCCATTAATTCACCAATATATAAAAATAATAACCCTGCAAAAAAAAAACAGCATAAGAATAAATAAAAAAAAAGAAATTAAAGATTTTAAAAAGACATAGGGCTCAATTCTCAAAGGCATGGTGCAAGTTACATCACAGGTGACTTGTGTGAAATGTTGATGCACCAGGGATCCTGCCCCCGATTCTCAATTGGGCAGTGTCCCTGTGGCTAAGTTCTGTCACTTGCGGCAACCCAAGCGGTGTGCCAAAGGGAGGGGCGCACCTGAACAGGGTGTTGCAAGCCTGCCCCAATGCCCACTAACAGGGTGCAAGTGCTCACCCCAGTTCAGATCTCTCACAATATTAATAAATACCCCCCAAACCCTGATCCCCACAAATGTTCTGAAGTAGCCCCCCTTCCAGCTCTGATCCCCAAAAGTAATAACCAAGCCCTGCTGGGCTATCACCCACCCCAACCCTGATCCCTGATCCAGGAAGTTTTCTTCCCTTCAGTTTTGCTAAACTCATCATATTTTTTATCTCTGTTATGTATTTTAGCCCTGGTGATCTAGTGGCCTCCTCATCCGGTAGTGCCAGACAACCACACTCTTCCCCCCGGCCCATACCTAACCATTGACTTGCACAGCCCACCTCTCACCATCATGGCCAGCCACTGATTGAGCTCTTTATGTGTATGTACTGTACATAGTATGCGCTCAGTGAATGACAGCAGCTG
The DNA here is from genome assembly GCA_016271365.2 of Neoceratodus forsteri. Taxonomy (NCBI): domain Eukaryota; kingdom Metazoa; phylum Chordata; order Ceratodontiformes; family Ceratodontidae; genus Neoceratodus; species Neoceratodus forsteri. The sequence continues at coordinate 874,975,925 of CM028131.1, read as the reverse complement.
TCATTCACTGAGTACATACTATTTACAGTACCACTCATACAGAGCTCAGTAGGCAGCTGGCCATGGTGTTGACAGGTGGGCTGTGCCAGTCACTGGCTTGGTATGGGTCAGAGGGAGTGGGGTGGTCTGGCACTGCTTGGTGGGTAGCCATTAGACCACCAGGGCTAAAGTACATAACAAACATAAATAATATGATGATGTTAGCAAAACTGAAGGGAAGAAAACTTCGGGGATCAGAAATTGGAGCTGGGGTGAAAGTCCAGTGGGGCTTGCTTATTACATTCAGGGATCTGAGTTGGGGGCGCGATAGCCCAGTAGGGCTTGGGTATGACATTTGGGGATCAGGGCTGGGAGAAGGGGCTACTTCAGAACATTTGCAGGGATCTGGGCTTTTGGAGGTGTTTATTAACATTGTGGGGGATCAGGGTTTGGGGGGGCAATAGCCCACAAGGGCGTACTTATTGATAATATTGGGGATCAGGAATTGGGAGGGCTTATGTGCAATTCTAGGGGGGGCTGTATGGTTCACATTCACTTGCAGCACATTGGCACAACCCCCAGTGGATGGCAAAGTGCACTTACACCAGCTCCTAGCTGGTGTAAATGTACTTTGATGGATTTTCTCTGAGGGTTGTTTGAGAATGCTAGATTAGAGGATGTGGTGACCGCCCTTTGGGAATAGGGAGCTGCTGCCATAATCCCCCTTGTGTCATGTCATATCTGAGCTACTGGTGCAACAATGGCACAAGACCCCTTTGGCACAGGCAGCCTGCATTTGCTGCAGGCTACCTTTTAGAATAGCAATAGGCGTATCTTTGGATGCAAGGTATCACTTGCATCAGAAATGTTTGGCACGGCCGGCCCGGTGGTGCTGAGGGCTGAGGCACTGGACGACACACCTCACTCCTCACTGGTGACCTGGGTTTGGGAATGGACTCAGGCCGTCAGGGGCTGGCACAGGAGAGGAAGGATTGAGCATCCCATGACTGCTCTCTTTCCTCTGGAGAGGGTAGGAGCTCTGCATCACACTGTACTGGTGACTGGCAGAGGCCAGCTGCACTACAGTTGCATGCACAGCAAGGGGTGGGGAGTGCAGCGGGTGTCAGCATGGGTGTGCATGATGCCATTGCATGTCTGGCTCCCCAGGGAATAAATTGGTGGAAAATGTGGAGCAATCTCGGTGGCTGATGGTCATGCACCGCGTACCCAGATACGAGAGGTGCCTTCGCCGGTGTGTGGTCAAACCTGTGTGCATGGAGCGATTACTGCACACCAAACCTGATCCTGGGGTGCAGGTGCCAGCAGCCAGGGGTCATTGGGCCCACTCCATGGCAGAGCAAAAATAGAAAGAATAAACAACAAAAAAAAAAGAAGTGTTTGGTGCATGCACCTTGTGTCCCTCTAAGGGCTTTGAGCATCGGGCCCATTAAACATAGGGCATTACTTTGCTAGTCATAATATTTTCCCTCCATGGATGGGTATTTTTGTTTGATTTTTCTTTTTTTATATATCTTCATTTTTTTATATTAATTGAATGGTCTTTGAAGACAGACACTTTCCTCTGGCAGCCAAAGCTGTTTTGATTAACTACTGACTATATAAGGTCAGACTGGACAATGATGAGCACCTCTACTTGGCTGGCTAGGTCACTCATTCCTTCACTGTCCTTTCATGGTTGGTAGGGTGATGTATCTTATCTAACTGATATTAACTCTTAGCTCATAGTGGCACATCTATACTGAGCTTGTTGGGGATGACAATGTAGCCATTGTTGTTGTGTTATTAGGAGGAGGAGGGGTTGCATGGCCACTGCTTGGAATGATGAGTTGGACTGAGGTGCCATTGTCAGTTGGAAGAATCCAGAGAAACTTTCCACCAGGAAATGCAGCAGTGAGAATAGTAGTAGACATGAAAATAATTGAATGAGTAGTTAAAGCTGATCATTGGCATATTGAGTTTTAGAATAGCTAAGAATTCAAGATTCTCAGGCAAGGCATTTTAATATATATAGCATAATATCCCAAGGGATATGGGTGCATCATAGATTAACAATAAATTATACAGTAAAACAAGAAAATAATGAGCTACATCAAAAAACAGTATAAAACATTGAGGCACCATATTATTACTGCAGTCATCTGTACCAAAGGCTAATGTAAAAAGATAACACTTTACTCAGGATCTAGCCTTGAATTACTATATATTGTGTGGCAATATCGTCAGTTGTACTGAAACAGCTTTCTGAAACAACAGGTGCTAGAGGGCATCCAAGAAAATACATGCCATTTTAGCCACTGCAGACCAAATGACTAGCCTATCTTGTTAGATTTTGATTGGATTCCTATTTTTTCTAGTCAGTGACTCTGCTAGATAAGCCTGCATCATGTACTCTGGTAACAGGGCCAAGTCTTCCTCCATTATATACATGTGGCATCAGCATTCAGTATCAGAATGCTCCTAAATCTCCTTGGTTGTTTCAGGATCACCTCTATCCAAATCTTCTTCTGTGTCATGCTGAAGTCTGGTGCTTGCACCGCATAATGCTAGCAGAAGAGGAGGAGAAGGAATATGACCAGGAGGTCATGTATTCATATTTTTATTGGTTTCTTCAAGGTATCTTTGCTGCTCCATCATAAGTGTAAGAAACAGTTACCGTTTGATATGGTTTTTGCATCCAGTGGGAATGAACATGTTCTTTATACTGTATATGGAATGCAGAAGTGTTGCCATGGCAATGTGTGTGTCCAATCTAATGCTGTCAAACCTGTCAGCAATTTGTTTCAGAAGCATCTCTGCTGTTTCTTTAATGAATATTTCATCCTGCTGCTGCTATAATGATTCAGATGAACTAGTGGTGTCACCACCTGCTGCTACCCACCCTAATCATTGTAATTCTTGCAACATCACAATGCACACCATAGCTATGAAACACCACCAGCCTTGCCATATTAGGTTGTTCTAGAAGATTGTAAATAATGTTATGTGTGTCATTGAAGTAGACTCACCATGGAAATGGCCATGCTAAGGGTTACTAATTTAGCAATGAAATCTTACAGGCCTGTTCATGTGGTCACAAAAGCAGAAAAAACTTTTGCAAAATGAACCTCTGCATCCAGTGACAGATACTTTCCACAGGCCACGCTGTCTAATTCCATAGATGGGACAAAGGTTTTTGTCCTACAGTTGTCTTCACCATATGAATATCAGAGCTGTACTTGATGGAATTATCTTTGATTTGCAATGCTGAGAAACATTACACTTCTTCAGGTGATGGTTGAAAAGGTCAGCTTTTTTGAGGGACCACTGGAAGTATTTATTGATGTTTGTGCAGTCTCAAGTGTTTCTTTTGGCTGTGCATGATTGTCAAGCAAGTGACACATGATCAGATTTAGTGTGTGAGCATAACAAGGTGGATGGGTAAAATACCCATCATTAATTACCATAGGCATGTTACTGTTATAGTCCATCATGAAGATTCCTACCCTCAGATCATAAGGATACTGTATATCCAGATGTCTAGCAGTGATTGAATGAACCACATGAATGTTTCCCCATTCTGCTTCCCTTCCATGATGAACACATTAAAGACATTCCCTGGTGTTTCAGCAACCCCATGTTAAAGTCATAATTTTTTGCCCAGTACATGATAGTCATCTGAACATTTAAAATCCACAACAAAAAACATGGGTTGCCATGCTTGTTTTTAAGTTACATTGGTGAGACTTAATCCCTCTTTATGGAAAAAATCTGGAAAGGGTCAGATTATTTTGTGTGGTTATAACATCAATATTTTAGATGTCAGCATAAGTGTGAAAGAAAAAGTGAAACAAGAACACATCATTTGTCATGATGCTTGCTTCATTTTTTCCATAAAATGCAAAAATTAGGAGAAAATTACAAATTCTATGATACCCTTTTTAACTGATATCCCCCCCCCAAAAAGGGGAGGAATATCAGTATGTTCTTGTAAATTAAACCATTTCAGCCCCATGTCATTTACATAAAACGTTTCTGACAGATGTGGAATATGTTTATGAATATGGAAAAAGAAAGAAAAATAGAGATGGTTATATCTGCTTTCAAAGTTGCAGTTTAAGAGGTGGTTGGCTCAGGACAAAAATAATTGAAACATCCCAATAAAAAATAAAACTTGCAAAAAAGCTATTCAAACAATTCAAAATGGCAAGGACTTTAACATAAAATACACAATATAACTAAAGACAAACAGATATGTAGGTAAAGCACCTTAAATGATACCAACTGTTTCAATTGTGGGAGCCAATTTCCTTGCTGCTATCTTGTGTATATTCTTAGCTGGACATGACATAATAAGATAAATCATTATTCTAATAATGCTTCCATGTATTTAAGAATGTACTTGTGCCAGAAAACAACCTTGAATTTTTTTTGAGTACATCAGAAAAATGGGATATTGAAACACTTGTGTTGGTATGCTTTTGTGAGGGTGTCTGCTTCAATATAACTCCTGAATATGCTATAAGTGGTATACCTGTAGGTGGGATCAGAGTAGTAGAGTCATTTGTTCACAGTACAATGGGCAGTGAGAATTAAAAGCTTTCCTTTGTACTACTTCTCCAGATATTTATTTTTATTTACTTTATTTATTAACTCTCATATTAAACACCTTTGAGCAAGAACAGCTCACGTACAAAGGTTTCATGTCAAATTGTGGGTAGACAAACAGGGTGAATGTAATTACAAAAATTATACAGTAATTACAATGAAGGTAGGGAACAAACAAGGATGAACATCATTATTCATTACATGAGACTACACAGGTAAGGTAGGAGTACAGCTTAAACCAGTGATTGATGTAGAGAGGCTGGTTCAGACCGAGGACTGAGCAGTGTATCAGAAGACTAGTTGTGATGGCATCTGAGGGGAAGAGCCATAGGGAGGGTAGTCCCAGTGGAGTGGGCAAGCTAGAAGGCCATTGTCATGGAGGGAAGAGGGATTGAGACGTGCTAGTAGGGTAGGGGTAGGGGTAGGGGGCAGGGATGCTATAAGTGCTGGTGTTGGTGGTGATGGGGGTGAGAGAAGAGGAAGGGTAGCAGAGAGGTATGAAAGATGGACTAGATAGCAGAAATTTATAGGAGAGGAGCAGGAAAGTCTGGGGTTCTAAGGGAGGTGGAGCTCTAAGTGAAACAGTCATAGCTACTAGAAGAGGTGAGGTGTACGTGGAGCAACTGTTTGAAGGGCCCAATTTTGGGAGTAGTCAGGATGTCCTGGTTGAGAGCATTGTACTAGTGTGGAGCCCTGTAGGCAAACGATTTCTGTCCCATCGAGGTCCAACATCTGGGAACCTGGAAGGTTTGGTTGATGGCACTACGGGTATGCTGAGTGGTCCTGTGCGTGTTTAGGAACTTTTCAACACCTGGTGGCCTGAGGCCTAGGAGTGCCTTTTTTGTTAGCAGGCAGGTTTGATACCAGATCCTACTAAGGAGTGGGAGCCATCCTGATTGGGCATATAGTTCACATGTGTGAGTAAGATGGGCAGCGCCAACAAGTAGTCTACAGGCTTTGTTAAATGCCACCGTTACCCTATGGAGAGCAGTAGGGGAGGCAGAGCCATAGATGGCTAGACCGTAGTCAATGGCGGAGGTGACTGAGCTGTGGATTGCCAGCCACAGAGCATCTGTAGTCATACAATGCTTGTGCCTATGTAGTATCCCAATTTGAATGTTTACGGCCTTGGCAACATTCATGATGTGTTGTGTGTAGGAGAAGAAGTTATCCAACGTGATCCCAAGGTATTTGAAAAGCTTAACCTGCTTGAGCTGGGAACCAGAGCCATTCTGGATGGTGAGGGAATGGGCTTTATGCTTGCTACGCACACTGCTGAATAGCATGGCCTTGGTTTTGCTGGTGTTCGGGATCAACTTGTGGGCACTGAACCATTCTTCAACCCTTGCAAAGTCAAGCTGTAGTTGAAGTTCAATGAGTTTAGGGTCCTGGTTGCTGGTAAAGATGACGGCATCATCTGCATACAGTAACATTCTCTGGTGACAGGCACTAGGAAGATTATTCATGAATAGGCTAAAGCAGTAAAGGTCCCAGGATGGAGCCCTGTGGTACGCCTGAGAGGACTGGCTTTTGATTCGAGGTGGTATTGGCAATCCTGACTTGTTGGAATTGGCCCACAAGATAACTCTCAAACCATTGTAGCTCTTCTTTGGAGACACCAATGGAGGAGAGCTGCCTGAGTAGAAGTGGGTGGCTGACAGTGTCGAAATCTTTCGTAAGGTCGATGAACACCGCACCAGCACAGTTTCCCTGATCAAGTGTGTTGTGGATGAAACCCGTAAACTCCAAAAGGGCAGTTGTGGTACTGTGCTCTTTTCTAAATCCATGCTGTTGCAGGCATTGGATTTCATATTTCTCCCAGATATTCAACTAGCTGGTCTGAGGCTATGCATTTAAGTGCCTTGGAAAGTGGAGGGAGAATGGAGATAGGCCTGTAGTTGTTGTGAAGTGTCCTGTCTCCACTCTTATGGACAGGTGTGACCAGTGCCTGTTTCCAGAGAACTGGGAACTGTGCTGATCTAAGTGAGAGGTTAAAGATCTTTGTGATAGGCAAAAGGATTTCTTCAATGACAAGTGAGATTAATTTGAGATCAAGAGAGCCACTGCTGGTAAAATGTTTATGGATGGCCTTGCGTATGTAGGTTCTTGCCAGGTGAACTGGAGTCTTCTTGAAATAGAACTGTTGGGTGCTGCTGTCAACGGGTGTGTCAGCAAGGTGAGAACTAGTGTTGGGTGTGTCAAAGAAATCAGGTGGCAGTACACTTCCCAGATCTGAGAAAGCATCATTGAAGGTACTGGTAATTTTCCCAAGACTGAGAACTGGGGCTCTATTGATGTTAAGCATTGTGGGTGGTAGCTTGGGATCTTTTCAGGCGAGATCTTTCAGGTTATTCCAAAATTTTTTCCCATCTCCCCAGGATTTAGTGATCATCTCTGTGAAGTATTTACTTTTATAGTTTCGAATAGCATGCGTACATTCATTTCTGGCAGCTTTATATCTTTGGATGTCCACTTGCCTAGATGTGACTCTTGCACAATGCCAGAGGTGGTCCCTCAGTTTCGTCTGAGATATTAGCTTGGGCGTTATCCATGGGTTTGAGTTCCCTCTAACCTTCATCTTTCTGACAGGTGCAAAGTTATCACAGGCAGCAGTGAATTGTGAGATGAGAAGTTCCAGTGTTGTGTTAATATCAGTGATAGTGTCTAGTGGAGACCAGTCTAGGTTTCGGACATAAGATTTGAAAGATTCAAGGTGACTCCACTTTAAAACTCTTGCATATAGAAACTTAAGCAGGGGCTTACAGAACTTGTGGGACCAGACAAAGGTAATGGGGGAGTGATCACTAATGGTGTCAGGGAGCACATCCACCTGAGAAATATGTTCTGGATGGTTAGACAGGATTCAATCAAGCAGGGTATGAGAACCTGCCTTGTAGTTATACTTGGTGGGAGTGGTGACAAGCTGGGTGAGATGATGTGCTTCAACAGTGTCCTTATAGGAGCAGGCATCAGGTGAGAGCCAGTTTATGTTGAAGTCTCCTAGGATTATTGTTTCTGAGTTAAGACACTGACCCCTGGGATATTCCAAGATGTTGCTGAAACCAATAGATTGCTCCTTTGGGAGAAGGTACACAGAGGCTATTGTCAGCACTTTGTTATGTGCCACAAGGAGAACTTTTATGGGTTTGGTACTGGTAGGGCGTGTCCTCTGTAACTGCCCCTGAGATAAATGATGCAACCCTCACCCCTTTTTGTAGTCCTGTCCTGCCTGAATATAACATATCCAGGGATAGCGACTGCAGAGTCAGGAATTTTTGGGTTAAGCCAGGTTTCAACTACAGAGAGGATGTCAGGATTGTGTTGCATCACCCAGGTCTGGAGATTATCAAGCTTGCTGAGGAGGCTGCAGACACTGATGGAAGCAAATGCGAGGGTCCCACACTTCCTTTGACCATGTAGTGGGATTGGTCCAGTGGGCCCAGGGTAGGGAGGATATTGCCAGACAGGAGAAGTAGCATTAGTAGGATTCTCAAGAGATAGCCTTTGAGCATTGTATAGAGGAGTTTGGGGGGTAGTTGTCTTTTGACTATAGGATGGCGGTTGGGCATGTACACTGTGAGACAGAGTGGTAGAACTGAAGGGGGGTACTGCACAGTAGTAGGTAATCTCCGAAGGTGTATTTGGATCCAGCTATAAGCACATGGTTCCACGATGTTATGTGCTGGTATGCCAGTGACCATGCCAGGGTCATAGTGCTTGCTTTTATGCAGTGAGTATAGACAGTGTGGTTGTCTCATGGTGCCATTTAGGACACTAGGGCAGGTCACTGCCATAACCAGAATTATTCTGAGGGCCATTATTAGGACATCCATGTTTGTGGCAAGCAGTGTCACAGGAGCGGCTGAGCCCTGATACTTGGGCTGGGACAGTGCAGCAGTCTCACCATAAATCAGCTCAGAGAGTTAGAGGTCTAGGGCACACTTAGTGGGATAGGTAAGCTTGTGGTTGTTATTGCAGAATTTTGGGGATGGAAACAGGTGTAGAGTAGCAGCTAGTGAGTGTGCTTTACTCCAAATGGGTAGCTTTATGCGTGCACAATTATTGGACAAACAGAGATGGAGAAAACAAGTGAGCAGGCAGCAAGTGCATGTTCCTAAATAACCTAACACTAGGACAACAGAATAATAAGCAAAGGCTAATGCCTAAAGACGGTGGCATGAGAGGTCCCAAATGCACCGTAGGTCTTTCTTAGCAAGCTTATAGTTTGCCAAATATTCTGTAGAGGCAGAGGAGAACCAATGTGCTGTGCACAAGAATGTGGAGGAAGGGGCTAGAGTGTATTTAAAGGAGGACTGAAGGGGATGGAGGAGGCAGAAAAAATTGACACTTCACAGTCTGAATCAATAATTAACAATCTGAGAAGGGCCAGCCCAGTGGCGCTGAGGGTTGAGGTGCTGGACGCCACATCTCGCGCTACACTGGTGACCTGGGTTTGGGAACGGACTCAGGTTGTTGGGGGTCGGTGGGGGTTGGGATGATTGAGCATCCCTATGGATGCTCTCCTCGCTCTAGGGTTTGATGCCAGGGGTGCTTCCAGCACCCAACGCCTCTGAAGCCGGTGGATGCACGGGCTTTCAGGGCACCGGTGGCTCTACTACTAGAGTCGGGGAGGGGAGGCACTGTTACGCATATGGCTGTCTGCATGCGTCAGCACGTCGGCAAGCCTGGACGTATGTCCTAAGTGCAGGCACCTCAGGGGAATGGTAGAAAAACAGGGGAAAAATGTAACACCCCTGGCCCTATGAGCGGATGAAACTGGGGATGGGATGCCACGGGTATTGCCCTGGCGGATGGAGTAGGAGGAGGTAAGAGGCCTCCTCTGAAAGCCGTGGGAGCCAGGCAACTAACAAAAAAAAAAAAAATATCTGAGGAGGTCTAGCGGCCATGGAGTGGGTACAAAGGCGCTCCAATCAGGTAAAGTCTGTGTCCAAAAAATGGCCAATAAGGAGCAGTAAACGAAACGCCACCTGCCGCACCAATTGGATGGCAGCAGTATTGGGTCAGCTCCAGCAGGAGCTTAGCAGCTGTACTGCTGTTTTAAATGATCAACCAGACCACTGTATTGCCAGAGAAATGCACATACCCCCCAACCTCCTTTAGAAGTGTCACCACCCGCATCCATACTGCATTGTACACACTGTGGAAAACATGCCTGGAAAATGTGAAATGTGATGGTGTGTTGTATTTGGCTTCCCTTCATGCAACGGTCTGCAAAAGTCTTTTATGATGGAGTATGACTGAAGAACAATGTCTCCCATCTCTCCAATGAGCTGTGTCATTCAGACACAATTTGAATGAGTAGCTGGCTGCTTTGTGTGGGCACGTAATGACTCTGGCAGTGTAATTCATTTTGTTGGTGATCACTAGAGTTGTACTTTTAATTCAGCAGTTGATCTGGGGATGCATTAATTGGCTGCTGTGGCTGCCATGGCAGCTGTGACTGTCATGACTGCTGCTGCTGACCCATCTGAACAGAGTGAGGATCAGAAATGGATCTGGCTGTTAAGAAGATGGCATGCTCATGTTTTAAATGATCAACCAGACCACGGGTTCACAATGTTCAAGAAGAGTGACCACAACTGATCTTTCTACCACACAGATTGCGACGTTCCTTCAGTGGCTTGGTGGTGCCATATGTAAAATATATCAGCACTGCAGAAGATAGCTTTGCTCTTGTTTTGTTTGTTTTTCACTAGATATGGGAAGGCTTCAAGAGGAATTGAGCAGAAACTACAAGATTATTTATTTTGTTTGTCACTGTAGTATGATGCGGTTGGGGATGATCAGCCAAGGCAGCAGTATCAAGTGGTACAGTACGATGTAACTGATTATGGGTGGTGTGTGATGGTGACTGGTCTTTAGATTTCCCTGCCTCAGAAACTTACATTCTAGCATTTCTCTCTTACTTTACCTATTTTAGTTTTTACTATCTCTTCTCATGATGGTTCCACTTCTGAATATCACACTAATCACAACCAGTCAGTAGTGTAACTGACATCAGACTTTTTAAGCTTCTCTTCATCTTCATCCTCTCTTCCCCATCTGCTTTCTCATACCCTTTCTCCTCTCTTGCTTCTTTCATCTGCTCCTCCTCCTCCTTTTGTACTTCTTCCCCCTGTGTTCCTGCTCCACGCATGAATCATGTGCTTCACCTGTCCTGACTCCTCCTCCTCCTCATGTGTTTCCTTCCCCAACTTTCTCACTCTCATGCCCTTCTCTGAAAAGTCCACCTCCATATTTTCCTCAGTGACACTCTGCATAACCTGATTTGATGGTGCTGGTGGTGCTATGGGCTTTTGAAGAGCTGTACAGTCAGTATACCTTATCTGTCCTGCTCCTGCTGCAGGGGCAAAAAAAAATAATTAAAAAATAAAGATGATTTTCTGTGAACTCTACTTCACTGACAGACAGTAAAAAATATATGTCGCAGTAATCCTTCAAAAATCAACCTGATCCTTTTCCAGTCTTCTAAATGCATGCCTTCTGCTCTGGCTACAGGGCCTGCAGCTGGCAGTGAAAGCTTAAACACTGTGCACACTCTACTGTTCTCTGCATCATGATACTTGAAACAACAGTAAAAGTGTGTTAATTATCTAATTGGAAAGTAAATGCATGATCATCTGATGATTCCTTAAGTTTTCTGATGACAAATCACTGTTTTCGGCATAAAACAATCTTCTTTACGTTGCCAGGTACTTCCACCATGACAAAGAGCTGGAAATGGCTCTGAAATATGCACAGAGCAAGCAAGCAAACAAATGCTATTTCTAAAGTGTCCATCCCTGGAGGCCCTTGGTGCTGGACAATTACAAGCATCAATGTGCAATCAATGAGACAAAATAAAAGAATGACAAAATTAAGCTACCAAAAAGCAAATAGCTGAAACAGTATTATACAGCCAGTAAGATTAATACAAAGAAAAGGCCTCTTTAAATAGATGAGACTTCAGTCGTCTCTTAAGACCTTCCAATGAGGAGCCTCCTTCAAAGACCTTGGGAGCGAGTTCCACAGTGTCAGGGAGACTACTAAAAAAGCTCGCTCCCTAGAGGACTTTAGCCAAACCCTGATAATCACATAGGAGGCCCTCCTCAGTGGAACATTGAGGATGTGAGGGTTGGTAAGGAAACAGTCGGTCTTTCAGGTAGCTAGGCTGAAGTCCATATAGAGCTTTATGTGTCAGCAAGCTGACCTTGAAGGAAATCTGCCACCTCACCAGCAGTCAATGCAGATCACATAAGACCTGTGTTATATGGCAGGACCTAGGAAGGCCTGCCAACAATCTGGCCACTGCATTCTGCACTAGCGGCTGACAAGGCAGGGCTCCTCCATTTAGACCCAGGTATGGGACATTGCAGTCATCAATTCTGGATGTCACAAAGGCATGTATTAGTGAAGGCAGATCATCAGGTCGGATGAAGGGTTTCATCTGTGTGATATTCCTCTAATGATAAAACCCACTTTGGACAATGGCTGACATCTGAGCCTCCAGTGGCAGTTCACTTTCAAGGATCATGCTCAGAGTTTCCACCTTAGTAGAACTGGCCAGCTGAGAGGCACCGACTATAAGACCGTTTGCCTTCTCTAGCCATTTGGCATCCTGCTGATGTCCAGGCTTGATCACCAATGCTTCTGTCTTTTCTGGGTGAGGTTTTAGCCAGTTGAACTGAGAGCAATCTTGCTATCAGAAGAAGGAAGCAGTGGACTAAGGAGCTAGAACTTTACTACTAGAACACTTCTGACTCAGCATTAGAGTCAGAGCCTGACTAGAGAGGAAGCAGACAGATACTTTGTTAGAAGTGTAGGGTCTGCAAGGTAAATTTGGACCTTCAATTGGGGTTAAAAAAAAGTGTGCTTGTCTGAGTTGGGGAAAGGGAACTGTTATCATCTTTGCAGTTAGTTAAGCGAGGAGGAGAACTGTAAATTGGGAGGTGGGGTGGCTTAGGCAGACGTAAACCAGGTGTCTGCATTTAGACTTCTCTGTTGCTAGTTCTTGGCAGAGATCAATCTTGCTATCACAGCAAGGAGGCAGCTGACTAAGGAGCTAGAACTTTACTATTCAAACACTTCTGACTCAGCAAGAGAGTCAGAGCCTGTTACATGATGGTATTGCCATTTCACTCACCCCTCCACCCTCCAACCCTTAGCCAGTTCCACCTTTATAGGCACTGGATTTGACTGACAACAGGAACTTCCTGTTTGGGGAACAGTTAGGGAGGGATCACCAAGACACATAGGATTCGCCATCCTTGAAGGAAAAGAGTGATTCAAACCCCCTCCCCAGTTGCTAGAGGTCTGACTCTGTTCAAGAAAAAGGGAGACTACTAAGGAATACATGAACTTCCTGTCCCAAAAGAGGAAGAGGAAGAGAGGGAGTTATAAAGGTACAAAGGCAGTAGGAAAGTATGGAGGAAAAAATGATGGAGGATAGAGCAAGCATACAACATGACAGGAGAGGGGCCACAAATAAGACATGATGGGAATGGTGCAGTGCAGTGGCTGTGAGATGGCAGTTGTCCAGGAGACATTCTGAAGAATGCAGTGCTGTCCCATCTGCAGGCACCCCTTTGGGCTGAGGGAGGAGGTTGCTTGTCCCCCTGCTGAGTTGAACAGGATTTGGGGGACCTCCTCCTTCATCCATGGATCACCAAGTCCATCCCTGCTGCCTCAAAGGTTGCCTAGGTGGAGGAGAGGCTAGACTATGGTGGGCTCAGGAAGGGTTATGATGTTGGGACAGAGGCACATCCCTCTTTCAGTTCCACTACACAACTTCTATGCTGTGCTGGCAGTGTGGGACTGTCCCAAAGAGGCACCAACAGTGGAGACCAAGGATGATGTGGGGATCATCCACAGCTGAGACCCCAGGAGGGAAGGTACAGTAGAGGACTCCAAAGGAGGAGGAAGCAACTCATAGTGGGGGTTACTATTGTTAGGGGAGTAGACTTGGGGGAGATAGAGTAGGAGGGTGGGAGGTTAAGTGCCTACCCGGTGCCACGGCTTGGAGGGATGGAAAGTGCATCCAGAGGATCACTCTGGGAGAAGGACAGGAGGGAGTGCTAGACATCTTTGTCCACCTGGGGACCAATGATCTGGCTGGTGATGAGGTTAGGGTAGTGCAGGAGGACTTCAGGGAGCTGGGGAGGGGTCTTAGAGAAGTGGCACACACTATAACCTTTTCAGAGCTGCTACCAGTTAATGACAAGAGAGAGGACAGGGTACTCCACACCATGAGAGTCAACGCATGGTTGAAGGACTGGTGCAGAGCAGAGAGCTTCAGCCTCAATGGAGATTGGGGTCCCACCTGGAAGGATGCATTCCTATACAAGTGGGATCAAATGGATCTATCCGGGGGGAACCAAGATCCTGAGTGAGAAGTTTAAAGGCCTCATTGGAAAGCATTTAAACTAGCCAAAGGGGGAGGTGAAACTTGGCAGGAAGACACTAACTGCCCCCCCCCATAGGATGAAGCAGTCAGTAGGGAGGTACGGTAAGGTTTATTTATATGGTGCCCAATCCCAGAGGATCTGGGTGCCTTATACAGTTAAAAACAGGCATGGTAAATAACAGCAACATAAAATTTCTAAAGGGTTATACAGGATTTAAAATCCAGACATAAATAAGCTAATTATTTTTAAATAGTTAATAAATATTAAAACAATAAAACAGGTTTAAAAACAGTATGGGTAGTCCAGAAAGGCCATTTTGAAAAGGTAAGTCTTTAGGCCCCTCTTAAATATCTCCATAAATGGACCCTCCCTTACAGAACTAGGAAGCAAGTTTCAGATGGCTGAGCTGGCCACCTCAAAAGCTCAATCACCAGATGTTTTCAGCCTGGCCCCTGAAACTGCAAGGAGGCCCCTGATGGAGGAGCAAAGGAAACTGACCAGAGTGGCAGGAGCAAGGGGATCCATCAGGTAACCAGGGCTTGAACTGAACAGGGCCTTGTAGGTGAGCAAGCCCACCTTGAGGATGATCCTCCACCTGACAGGCAGCCAGTGCAGATCTTGCAGGACCAGGGTAACATGACATGACCTGGACAGGCCCATCAGTAAACTGGCCGCTGCATTTTCCATCCACTGCAGCTGACAGAGGGTCCCTCCACAGACTCTGAAGTTCAGAGCTTTGCAGTAGTCAAGCCTGGAAGTTACAAAGGCATGTACTAGTGATGGCAGGTTCTCGGGTGGAACTAGGGGTATAACTCAGGCAACATACTTTAAGAAGTATAAACCACTGAGGACAACAGTTGTTACCTGAACTTCAAGTATCAATCTGACATCCAGGAAGATGCCCAGACTTCTCACACTAGGGAAAGCCATCAACAGGGTGGTTCCCAGGACCAATCCTGTTGCCACTCTCATCATGCTCACAACCAGGCTCAACCACCAGGACCTGTGTTTTGTTGGGATTAAGCCTCAACTAGTTGAAGGCCATCCAGTCCTGGATTTCAGCCAGGCAGTTGTTTAGCACTTCCATAGCATCATTTGGGACAAAAGACATGTACAGCTGGGTATCATCTGCGTGGCAGTGAAAACCAAAATTGTACCATCTAATGAGCTCTCCTAGGGGTAGCATGTATAC
Source organism: Neoceratodus forsteri (assembly GCA_016271365.2). Classification (NCBI taxonomy): domain Eukaryota; kingdom Metazoa; phylum Chordata; order Ceratodontiformes; family Ceratodontidae; genus Neoceratodus; species Neoceratodus forsteri. The sequence goes on along the minus strand of CM028131.1, from coordinate 874,960,745 downwards.
CGTGAACAGCATTGGTGATAGGAGCCACCCTTGAGAAACTCCACATGGCAGGAGCTTTGGGAGGAGGAGAAATTGCCCATAAGCATCCATTGCTTCCTGCCCGAGAGGTAGGACTCAGATCAGTTGATGACAGTAGCAGCGAGTCCACAATATTCTCTAAGGCAATCCAGAAGCACAATGTGGTCTACAGTGTCAAATGCAGAGAAGCGAACAAATAGAATGAGAATTTATTTATTTAGATCTCGGATTAAACACCTTTGAGCTATCAGCTCTTTTACATAGGTTCCACGTCAGTATGACAAACAAGTTACAGTGAAGAATAGATTGCAATATCACAAGAGAAACAACATAAGGTGGCATTGTACAACGTATGCCAGAAATGAAGGTTAATATAAGAATTGCAGACTGTTGGGACACAAAACAATAACAATAAGATCAGTCCATGATGCCTTTTCCAGGAAGTGCTCAGGTGGGAGGAGGGAGTGAAAGTTAGGGTAGCAGGTGAGGAAATGAGGAAAAGGGGGGTAGGGGCAAGGTGTAAGGGTGGGGTGGTGGGGAGTAGAGTTCGAGTGAGGAAGTATACAGGACAGTGGCAATAAGGGCAAGCTCAGAAAGCAGGTACAAATTGCTAATTGGGGCCTATAAGAAGAGGTAAGTAAACTTTAATGGAAGCAGTCACAGCAGGCATTAGCTACTAGGTGCTGATGGAACTTTAGTTTGAATGAGCCCAGTGTGGTTTGAGTGGAGACTTCATAATGTAAAAAGTTAAACTAGAAAGGGACTCAATAGGCAAATAATCTTTGTCCTAAGCAAGTGCGGTAGTCGGGGATCAGAAAGATCTGGTTGTCGGAGCCTCTGGTTCGACAAGGGTTGCTGTAAAGACTAAGGAGCTTCTGAACCTCCAGGGGCATGAGACCTAGGCTAACCTTTTTGCAAGCAGGCAAGTTTGATAGGTGATTCTACCTTCTACTTGGAGCCAGTTAGCATGAGCATAGCAATCACAGGTATGCGTAAGATGTGCAGATCCAGTGAGGAGTCTGTAGGCTTTGTTAAGCACCATTGTGATGCAACAGAGGGACGTGTCAGTGGCTGAACCATAGATAAGTAGTCAATAATCTACCAGGGAAATGACAGAGTTGTGGACAGCCAAGTTTAGGGCTTCAGGAATCAGGCTTTGGATGTGCCTATAGAGGAGCCCAATACGAGTGTTGACTGCTTTGGCAATATTTTCTATGGGGTGAACATATGACAGTCAATGGTAACACCCTAGTATCTGAAGCACTGTATTAACTCCAAGGGTGAGCCTACACTGTTAGTGATTGTTAACTGGTAGGTTTTATGCCTGCTTTTGGTACTACTGAAGAGCATAATTTTTGTCTTTTTATAGTTAAGGATGAGCTTGTGTTCACTGCACCATTGTTCCATACTAGCAAAGCTATGCTATACAGTCCTTTAGAAGTCTGGGGTCAGGACTGCTTGAGTAGATAACTGCATCATCCTCGTAAAGTAGTATATGTTTTTAGCATGAGGTTGGTAGTTTGTTTAGGAAGATGCTAAACAGGAGAGGGCCCAAAATGGACCCATGTAGAACACCCGATCAAACATTTCTTCCATCAGAGAGAACATCACCGGACTTGTTGGGACTGGTTTGACAGGTAGCGTTTAAACCAGTCTGTGGTGTCCTTGGATAGTTCTGTGCCAGATAGCTGATCAATCAATAAGGCATGATTAACAGTGTTGAAGGCTTTTGTCAGATCTATGAACGCTGCTCCAACCAGGTGACCTTGATTAAGGGGGTAATTAATAAAGCCCATGAATTCTAGTAGAGCTGTGGTGGTGCTATGCCCTTTCCTGAACCCATGTAGTTGTGGGCATTGTATCTGGTATTTTTCCATGTATTCAACTAATTGATCTGCCACTATGCACTCAAAGGCTTCAGAGAGGGAAGGGAGAATGGAAATTGGTCTGTAATTCCCATGTTGAGACATGTCACCATTTTTGTGGACAGGTGTAACCAAGGCAAATTTCCACTTATGAGGGAATTGTGATAACTTGAGAGATTGGTTAATTATCCTGGTAAGGGACGATAGGATTTCATCCAAGGTGAGGGAGATGAGGAGTTTGAGATTGGGTGAGTCCCCACTAAATCTTGATTTCCCAAGTATGTTACGGAAGTTACAGAAGTACTTTCTAGCTTCATATTCTGTGATGATTTTAAAGTAAAAGGGTGGATGGGCACATGGCTGATCCAGTTTCCCATTGTGATCATTGTTTGTGGTGGTGTCAAAGAAGTCGGGGGGAGGGCACTACTAAGGTCTGTAAATGCAATATTAAATGTTTTGGGGCATCATTGATATGGAGCACTGAAGGAGCCATTTAGGGTTCTTTCCCAGTGACATCCTGTATATTGTCCAGAACGTCCTGCCGTCTAACCATGAGTTGGAGCGGGCATCCTTGTAAAAGCATTTTGTTCAGACCGGATGGCTCTAGTACAATCATTTCTTGATTTCTTGCAGCCTTGGATATCAACTTGTTTACCCATGGCCCAAGCCCTATGACAAAGATGATCTTTGGTTTTCATGAGGTTTATGAGATCTGGCATTATCCAGGGATTGCAAGTGCCCTTGACTTTCCACTTTTGAATCAGGGAATGTATGTCGCCAAACTGCATTGAACTAATTGATATATACTTGCCAGCAGATAAAGGCCTTTTGGTCCATCGTGTCTGTTCGACTGCACAACTAGCAGCCCTTATACTGCAGCTGCCCCTCCCTCCCCTTCCCCCATCCCAGTGACCCTCCCCCTTACCTTGTCCCATCTCCTTGTGAAGCAGCCCACTGTATCACAGGCTGTTTCCTTTGGTAATATATTCCACCCTGACACCACCCTCTCCATAAAAAAAGTGTCTCTTCATTTCCCTCCTGAACCTTCCCCCCTCCAATCCCAGCTTGTGCTCTCGGGTAGTAGTAGTAATATATTTCATTCAGGACAATGCCATGAAATGGATAAAACACCACTGTGCGAACTCATTTTCAAGGTGATCCAGTTACACATTCATACAGTTGCCTTACACACATTCTCATAATGCATAAATTACAGAAACATTTTACATATAATCTATTAATATGATAAATACATCGAGTCAATAGGCCCACTGAACCATAAAACAATGTTTAAAACTTCCTAAATGATGCTGCCGAACAGCATAGTGCAGGAATATGGCTTTGGTTGTTAAACCATAACCTAATAACTTTCTTTTTATTTATTATAGAAGGATCTCTTAAGTCAATTGGAAGTTGATTCCACACTCTAACACCCCTATATTTAATTGAAAATCTCCCTATCTCTAATCTAACTTTGGGTATATTAAATTCTAAACCAGCGGCAGACCATAGGTTTGCTGGTATTGACCTAAGTGAAAAAAGGTCAGCAATATATTGAGAAACAGTCCCTTTTAAAATCTTTACCTGGAATAGTGAAATGTGTAAATCTCTCCTTTCACTCAGTCTTAGCCAGTTTAGCTTTTGGTACAGCAAGCAATGGTATATTCTAGGGTGAATATCTAAAACATAATGAGCCAGTCTATTGTAAACCATATCAATAGAATTCAGTAAAGTTTTAGTGGCCCCAACGTATAGAAAATCCCCATAGTCTATAATTGGAATAACAGTACTATTGACCAGCTTGAGTCTAGAATCAATATTCAAGTAACTTTTTACTCTATACATTGCTCCAATTTTTTTATGGATACTCCCCACTAGTGATTGGATATGCGTGTCCCTCTTCAACTGGCTGTCTAACCACATTCCTAAATATTTGTAACATATAGTAGATTTTAATTCATCTCCAGCTTTAGTTTTAATCTTTAGATCAAAGTTCTTATAATCCCTATAGCTACTAAACAGGATTGTTTGTGTTTTTTTTACATTTAATTTCATAAAATGTGATACAAAGAAATTTTGTAAATGTGTGAAAGCTACCTGTAACCTTTCTCGAACCAAATCAACAGAGTTTCCACTAGCATAAATCACCGTATCATCAGCGTAAAGAAGAAAATCAACATTCATGACACAGAATTTAAGTTCATTAACATATACAGTATCTTGAAAAGTAGAAGCCCCAGTATTGACCTCGGGGCACTCCAGATCAAACAAATTTAAGAGAAGAATCTGATGAACCAAGTGATACATACTCTTACCTATCTAGTATGTAGGAGCCAAACCACTCCACAACCTTAGGGGAAATATTAAGCTCCCTCAACCTGGACAAAAGGGTAACATGATTAAGTTTGTCAAAAGCCTTCGACAGGTCTATAAATATAGCACCTGTCAAAAGCCCACGATCCAAACCATCATGTATGTCCCCTACGACTTTAACTAATGAAGTCTGAGTAATGTGATGAATTCTGAACCCAGACTGTCAATCATTTAGTTTTTTCCCGGATTCAAAAAAATGGGCAAGCTGGCGAGATGCCAGGTGCTCATAAATCTTTGAGATCTGGGACAATAATAAAATTGGTCTGTAATTTCCAATATCCATTTTAATACCTGATTTGTGTATAGGAGTTACCTTAGCTATTTTCCAGTGATCTTGGAACTCTGCAGTCTGAAGGGAGAGGTTAAATATATATGATAATGGAGATAAGGAAAGGGTGTCCCTCCCTCTGTTTAACTAGAAAAGCCCCTCTGTGTCCATCTTATTTATAACATTCATGTACTTGAAGGTTTCAATCATATCCCATCTTTCCCTCCTCCCCTTCAGGGAGTACATGTTCAACTCCCTCAGCCTGCTCTCATAGGGCACATCCCCTAGCCCCCGGATCATTTATTTTGCCCTGTGCTGCACTGCCTCCAGTAACCTAATGTCCTTCTTCAGGTACGGCCTCCAGAACTGCATGCAGTACTCCAGGTGTGGTCTAACCAGTGACTTATACAGTGGCAGGATCACCTCCCTGCACCTGGAGGATATGCCCCAGGCAATACAACCCAGCATCCTGTTAGCCTTTGTAGCTGCCTTTCTACACTGTGTGGAGTTGTTCATTGTTCCCATTATGATCACCCCCAGATCCTTCTCCTCCTCCTCCTCCAACTTGGCTAGTTGACCCCCCCCAACTTGGTAGCTCCTCCTTGGGTTTTTGTGCCCTGAAATGCAACACCTGACATTTCTTGGCATTGAACCCCAGTTGCCAAGTGTCCGACCAGGCCTCCAGTTTTGCCAGATCATCCTGCAACCCCTGCCACCCCTCTAAGCCATCCACTACCACTCTCATCTTGGTGTCATCTGCATACAGAATCATCCTGCTTTTTATGCCTTTTGAGATGTCTGCTATGAAGATCCAAAGAACACCAGCCCCAGTACAGAACCCTTTGGCACCCCGCTAGTCACTGCCCTTGACGACGAGAGGTCCCCTCCCACCACCACCACCCTCTGCTGTCTCCCTTGCAGCCAGTTCACTACCCATCCCACCATCTTTGCCCCTGCCCCTGTGCCTTCCAGCTTACTACCTAGCCTCCCATGTGGCACCAAATTGAATGCCTTACTGAAGTCCAGGTACGGGACACCTTCTGCATGGCCCCTGTCTAACTGCCTGGTTACCCAGTTATAGTACTCCACCAGTTGGTCTGACAGGATGTGGCCAAGACAAACTCATGTTGCCTGCTGTCCTGCAGCCCATTAGCCTCTAGGAGGAAAACCAGCCTCTCCTTTAGGATAGTCTCCATCAGCTTTCCCATAATTGAAGTGAGGCATACTGGTTTGTAGTTCCTGGCTCATCCTTGGGGCCACTTTTGGGGAGGGCAGCACGTGTGCCATCCTCCAGCCCTCTGCTATACTTCCTGAGGCCAGGGATGCATTGAACAGGACTGCCAGAGGTTCTGCCAGGACTTTTGCTATCCCCCTTAGCACCCTGGAATGTATGCCATCCAGCCCCAGTGCCTTTTCCACCCTCAGTGCCCTCAAGCCCTCCAGTACCCTGCCCACTGGGATTTCCCCATCTGTCACCTCTTCTCCCCCCAGCCCCCTGTGTACTGCTCCCCTTTCTCCTCAGTACATACTGAGCAGAAGTACTCATTTAATGCTTCTGCCTGTTTTGCCGTAGTATCCACCCACCCACCCTCCCTCCCTTTAATCCTCACTATTTGGTCTTTGCAGCTCCTTTTCTCCTGATGTACCTGAATAAGTCATTCTCCCCCTGTTTAATGCCCTGTGCCAGCCTGAGTTCCTGGGATGCCTTGGCTTCCCTGACTGCTCTTGTCACATACATTGACTCCTTCAGGTACTCCTCTCTGTCTACCTCCCTCTCTGTTCCCGAAAGATGCCAGTGACCATTCTCTTACTCTGTGCAAATGGTCAAATAAATTCATCAAGGCCCCTGTCAACTGGCAGTTCCTTCTTGGATTTACTGCTCCAAATTGCAGTACCGTAAATTTTCTGGCATTGAACCCCAGCTGCCAAATGTCTGACAAAGTCTCCAGCTTATTCAGATCTTCCTGCAGACCCCAACACCCCTCTATGTCATCCACCACTGCCCCTATCTTGGTGTCATCGGCAAACAAGCTGATCCTGCTCTTAATGCCCATGGAAATGTCTGCAATAAATATCCCAAATAACACTGGTCCCAGCACCAAGCCCTGTGGAATCCTGCTTGTTACTGCCCTTGGGGATGAGAGTTCCCCTTCCACCACCACCCTCTGCTGCCTTTCCTTCAGCCAGTTTGTCACCCACCCCACCATTCTTGTCCCCGCCCCTGTTCCTTCTATTTTTATTCCAAGTCTCCCATGTGGCACTGACTCAAATGCCTTGCTGATGTCCAGGCACAGGATATCCACTGTATGGCCTTTGTCCATCTGCCCAGTCACCCAGTCATAGTAATCTACCAGGTTGGTTTGGCAGGATCTGCTCTCAACAAAGCCATGCTGTCTAATGTCATGCAGCCCATTGTACTCCAGTAGGGACACCAGCCTCTCCTTATGAGTGAGAGTGCCCGTGCTCCCACCAGGCTGACCCCTGTGGGACAAGCCTTGCCTCACTGTGGAGATCCCAGAATGAATAGAGGACACCCTGTCAGAGAAGAACTGAGCAAACTCATTGCACATTGTGATTGAAAATGCTTTTTTCATCTGCAGACAGACTGGATGAAGCAGTCTGTCTACAGTCTGAAAAAAGCTGAGCTGGTCTATTCCTCCCTGCAGCAACAGGTCCCTGTCCCTGGAGGACCCTAGTGTTGGAAAATTGACACTAAAACCTAAACAAAGATAGGTAGAATGGCAGAGATATGGAAGAACACGAGTAAAAACAGGAGGGGAAGGGAGGGAAGACATAGGGATAGGAGGGGAGCTACTAGAAATGGAGGTTTCAAAACTTGGAAGGCAATGTGCACAAATGCCCAAAGCCTGGGAAATAAAATCCTGGACCTAGTGGCCTTGATGGTAGAGGCAGACCTGGACAATGTCGCTGTTACCAAGACATGGTACATGGGAACCATGAATGGGATTTAGCCATACCAGGTTACAATCTATTTAGAAAAGACAGAGTGGGAAAAAAAGGGTGAAGGGGTGGGTATCTATGCCAGGGAGGGAATGAAAGCAACTGAAGATCTTACTAGAAGGGGGCAATTGCAGCAGGTAACACCAGTAGGACTGAAGCCACCAGGTGCCATGACCACACAGAAAACTTCTAGCTAGCAGTCTATCACTGGGAGACCGGCTCTACCAATGTCAGCACACTAATGTCTGCCTATCCTATAAAGGGGATGGTCCCCCAGACCTACCTCAGTTCTTTTCCCATCATTGACCAGCACACATTAGACCTCCACAGATGCCTGCTTCAGTCAACCACCATTTTGTTTGCATTTACCTGTGATTTATTATTTTTTTCTCTAATAGTAGTAACATCGATTTTCGGTGTTTCTTCCATCTCTTTTAAGTCTTCTCCAGCATTGCCTTCTGACTAGCCTACATAGAGTGCCTGCAGCAAGCAAATACCTGCTAAAGATGGACACTTTTCTACCTACTCTGCTTAGGCCTTAACCACAACACAGAGGCCTGCCAGAACTGCCAGGACATCAACCAGGCCACACAGAGACACCACTTGAAGACCCTTCAAAGCTACCTACTACAGCAGAAATTGGCCATGATGGAGTAGGAGCTTCATGTTAAAGGTTCTTGTACTTCCCCAGCTCAGTCTTCTGGGGCATTTTCTTCTTCCAAGAAAGAGAAGAAGTCTAGCGGGAAGCGTAAGCACTAGGACAAGCACCAGGACCATCCTCAGTCAACTTCTTGCTCACAGTCACCACATAGACCAGCTTCCATATCTGGGTCTTCCTCCTGTGGGGGGTCAGCCCCTCTTTCCTCAGCAGCCCTCACTCCCTCAGGGTTGCTGGTGGTACATCCGCCAGCCCTCATTTCCATCTGGAGCGGCAGCTCCACTGGGCAGTGGACTCCATCCCCTGTCTCCCAGCCCCTGATGCTGAACCTATTAGCTCCCACAGTTCCTCAGCCAGGTGGCTCAACCAGGGCTGGAGCTTCTGGAAGTGGATCTTCACCCATCACCCCCTCAGTCAAGGCATTGCCTTCATTGGTCCTTCCCTTTTGGGCTTTTCTCAGCACCTCAGGTCTTTACCAAGTGCCTAGCAGTGATAGCTGTGGCTCTGCAGAGGCAGAGATTTTATGTTTTTGCTTATCTGGATGTTTGGCTGCTGACAGCCCCCTCCAGGGATCTCTTGCTGCACACACTGGAAGGCACCTTTCAGCTCTTCCCGGCCCAAGGGATCATGATAAACCTACTCAAGTATTGTCTCTCTCTGAGCCAAGCCCTCCAGTATATAGAAGCAGTCTTGCACTCATCACAGGGCAGAGTTTTCCTGATGGTGGACAGAGCAGAGCACCTGATAGTACAGGCCCATCTAGTATTCTCCAGTCGTAAGGTACTAGCCAGAACATTCCTTCATTTGGTGGGAAACATGGCAGAGGTTATAGCCACACTTTCTCTAGCCCACCTGCATATTAGGGTTCCCCAATGGACACTTCGGGTCCAATGGGACCAATGCCCCAGAGACCTGGATCAGCCAGTGCTGGTTTCTGACCCATTGAGGACTACCTTGGAATGGTGGCAGAACTCCATCAATCTCTTGAGAGAGGTTCTACTCTGTGCTGTGTCCCCACAGCAGATCCTCACTATGGATGCCTCAGGCCTGGGCCGGGATGCTCACTTAGTGGACCATCAGACCCAGGGAATTTGGTCCAAGTCAGAGCAGCATCTCCACATCAATGTGCAGGAGAAGTAAGCAGTTCTTTATGCTCTGCAGGCCTTTCAGACCCACATTCTTCCCAGCCCATTATTGGTGCAGACGAACAATATGTCTGTAGTATACTACATCAACAAATGGGGGGGGGCACTCATTCCTGTCCCCTGTGCCGGGAGGACATGAGAGTCTGGTACTGGGCCATTAAGCATAGCCTGGAACTCTTGGTTGTCCATGTTCCAGGCAACCAAAACACCCTAGCCAACAGTCTAAGCCAGTACAGGTCAAGGATGCACAAGTGAGAACTCCAGTCCTCAATAACTGAAGACCTCTTCGACAGGTGGGACCATCCAAAGTTGGATATTTTTGCATCCCCACTGAATGAAAAACTGCCACTCTTCTGCGCTCTCAATCCAGGGCCTGGAGTTTTCTGGCACAATGAATTTTCCTTCTCCTGGAAAGGGAGGCTCCTGTATGTCTTCCCTCCCTTCCTGCTCCTGCAGAGGGGTTCTCCTCAAGCTTCAGTCAGAGCTTCCTAGTGGACACGTCAAATCTGGTTCCCCCTTCTAGAGCAGCTGGCAGTGGAACCTCCAGTACCCTTGCCCCTGTGCACCAGCTTGCTGTCCTAGGAACAGGGAACCCTGGTCCATCCAGAACTCAAGTCTCTACATCTCCATGTGTGGCTCCTACAGACTTAGCTATCGCCTGCTTTGGGGTTTCTTCCTGAGTTGCTGATGTCCTGGTGGCTTCCAGGAAACCTTCCACAAGAACCACCTATGCCATGAAGTGGAAGTGCGTCTCCCTATGGGCCACTGCACACCACCTGGATCCCTTCATCTGCCCAGTGAACCAGATTCTGGAATACCTCCTCTCCCTTTAGGACTCAGGTCTGGATTACTGTTCACTTAACTCATTCACTCCACAGGAGCTCTTTGAGAGTTCCACCACTTGTGTCCTGTATACTATTAACACTGCATCCTGGGCCTTTCTAATCAAGATCAAGATATAATCAGCATGCCACAAACAAATGGGAATAAATAATTAAACCAAAGTGCTACACTTAAAGTATGAGTGGCAAAGATGTTCAGAACAAAATTATCTTTCCAACGGTGCAATGCAATTAATAATAAGCAATTTTTTTCTATACTAGTTGAAATAGCAAAAAAAAAGTGTTTTGTTGCAATAAAAAAGGCAATGTTAACCATTTTTGGCAGGAAAATGTAACATATCAACACCAAATTAAACATCCACACATTAGATGTAAGTACTCCACTTCTGCCACCACTCCAAGGTCATCCTCAATGGGTCAGAAACCAGCACTGGCTGTTACCACAAGATAGGTGCAGTGATGGATGACATAGAGGGGTGGTGGGGTCTGAAAGAAGATGTGAATAAGCTGGAAACTTGGTCAGACATTTGGCAGCTGGGGTTCAATGCCAAAAAATTTAAGATACTGCATTTTGGAGCAAAAAATAATGCTGCACTAAAAAGCAATCTTTCTAATGTAAAACAAGTATTTTCCCATTTTATTCAAGGTGCTTACTGTAGGTGAGGCTTGAGGGACAAATATCAGCCATACACATCATACCATAAATAAATGTGAATAACTCCTAAAGTATATATTATACATGCAAAGTATCAGCAGCAATATTATTCAGCACATAAATACCTTTCTAATGGTGCTATGCAGTCAATGCTAATCAATTTGGTCCACAAGTAATACAAAGAAATAGTGCTGATGACCTGAGAAGTGTTCAGGGCAAACAGGAAGTCTTTAGCTGCTGACTGAGTCATTGTGGAAGACAAAGGGCATGATTTGTCTGCCAACTAAAGGCATTTCCTGGAGGTAATGAGTTAAGGTGCACCTTTCTGCCATCTCTTCATACCGTGCACCTACTGAGGGCAAGGCTGGTGCCCAGCTGGAAATCTTCTGCACATTCTTGTGGGGTATACTGTACTTGAAACCTCCCATTCAAAAGACTGATCAGTTGTTTGTTTCATTTGCCCTAAAAGAGAAGGGGCACCTGTTTTGAAACAGTGTTTGTCCAAATGTTTGGCAAATTGCATTGTTTACTGTTACCATAAGTACTGCAAGACCTTGCCTGGGGCAGTTAAGGGTCACTCTACCAGAGGTATGGCTACCTTTACCACCTGCTTCAGAAATGTATCTGCTGTGGACATCTGTGCAGCTTCCCATTTGGAGCTCTGTTCACAGGTTTATCTGACACTAGTCTAGAGATTGCTTCCTGACACAGGGCCAGTTTTGGACTAGCTGTTTGTTAGGGCCTTCTTTCATGAGCAGCCTGCTGTTGCCTTTTTGCCTCCTCCCAGCTGACTTTCAGTTAGTTCTGACACTGCTTGGGACTCAGTCCTACTGGTGTTGCCTGCTGCAAGAACTCCCTCAAAGTAAGATAGTACAGTTATGTAAGAATTTACTGTAACAGTTCATCTTCAAGAGGAGCTCTTGCAACAGGCACTGCTTTCCCTCCCTCCTTCCCCCTGATTGCTATTTCTCCTTTGCATTTATTCTGCTCTTCCTTGGCTCTGAGGAACTACCTAGATCCTCCATTTTTGCTTTCTGTGCCAGGGTCTCCAGCAGGAGAACTGAGATGGGTCTGGGGGACCACCCCCTTTATAGGATAGGTGGATGTCAGTGTGCTGACTTCAGCAGGGGCAGTCCCCCATGATAGACTGCTAGTTAGAAGTTTTCCATGTGATCCTGGTGCCTGGCAGCTTCAGTCCTACCAGTGTTGCCTGTTGTAAGAGCTCCTATCAAAGATCTACTCTTATGGTAAGTTCTTACATAACTGCACATTCATGGAGTGCAAGGAGGGTGTGGAAGCACTGTGGGTCACCCTGGATAAATGAAATGGTACCACCATTTGCACTGGAGTGATCTTCAGACTTCCAGCACAAGGGCAGGAGATAGACAGGGTACTAGTGGAAGCCATCCACAAAATGACACCAAAAATTGAAGTGCTGCTGGTGAGAGACTTCAGTTTGCTTGATGAGGATTGGAGCACCCAGGCTGCAGCCACAGTCAGGAGCAAAGGTATTCTGGATTTCCTGCAGGGGGCATGCCTCAAGCAGCTTGTGGTGGAACCCACCAGAGAAGGAGCAATATTGAACCTGGTACTCACCAATGGGGGCAGAGTCACTGATGTAATGGTGGCTAGCCACCTGGGGTCCAATGATCATCATATGGTGTGGTTCAATGTGAAAACAGTGGAGGAGTCAAACCACATGGAAGCAAGGGTCCTGGTTTTCAGACGGATCGACATTGCAAAAATGGGGGTATTTCTTAAGGAAGCCCTGGCAGTGGAAGGAAAAGGGGAGTGTAGAGAAACAATAGGTTAACTTTAAGGGAGTGATAACAGAGGCAACAAGTCTTTGTGTTAGGCAACTAAGCAAAACAAAGAGAAAGAAAAAAACACTATGGTTCTCAAAGGATGTGGCTGGAAAGGTAAGAGAGAAAAGTCTGGCTTTCAGGAGGTAAAAGAAAACACAAAAGGGGAAGACAGGAAAGTGTATCAGTAAAAGCAGAGGGGGCAGGGAAAGCAGTCAGGAGCACAAAGGCCCAAACAGAGATAAAAACAGTCCAAGCACTTAAGAAAGGAGACAAGACCTTTTTCAGGTACATTAGTGAAGGAAAGAAGACTAGGGGTGGGCTTGTATGGTTAAAAAGGGAGTGATGGGTGCTTGTGGGAGGGGACCTAGAAAAAGCAACAAATTTGAACAAATATTTTTGCTCAGTATTCACAGAAGATGAGGAAGAAGAAGGACCACTACTGGGCAATAGGATCACCAGTGGGAGAGAGGTGGACACTAGCCCATTTATGGAGGAAAGCGTCCTAAAGGAACTTGATAATCTGAAAAGGAACAAGTCCATGGGGCCAGTTGGGATATATCCCAGAATATTTAAAGAACTCAGAGAGGTGCTAGCGGCACCACTTACAGCCCTGTTCAAAAAATTGATAGAGATGGGGTGGTCCCAGGGGACTGGAGGGGGACAAATGTAGTCCCTCTCCACAAAAGTGAGAACAGGGAGGAGGCTGGCAACTACAGGTCAGTCAGCTTGGCCTCAGTAGTGGGAAAATTAATGTAGTCACTGCCAAGGAAAGCATTGTAATATTTTTTGAATCCTGTGGAGCACAGGATCCAAGGCAGCAAGGATTGAGTGATAGGACATAGAGGGTGGTGATAAATGGCATTCAATCCAAGGAGAGGGGTTGAACAGTGGGGTGCCATAGGAATCCCTGCTGGGGCCAGTCATCTTTTATGTCTTCATAAGTGACATTGCCAAGGGGCTAGAGGGGAAGATATGCCTCTTTGCAGATGACACTAAAATCTGCAACATGTTCAACTCTCCTGGGGAGGGTGTGTGTGGAAAAAAATGAGAAAGGACCTAAACATGCTGGAGGAGTGGTCGAGAGTGCTGCAGCTGAGATTCAATGCAAAGAAGCGCAAGAACATGCATTTCAGGCACAGAAATCAATGGGAGGAGTATAAGATGGGGAGAGAGGTATTGATAGTCACCAGTCAAGAAAGAGACCTAGGGATAATCATATCTGATGACCTAAAGGTATCCAAACAATGTGAGAAGGCTGTGGGGAAAACCAATGGGATGCTAGGATGCATAGAGAGAGGCAAACAGACTTCAGACATTAGAGAATTTGGAGGATTGACAAATGTTAACACAAAGAAGGGAAGTAAAGAATAAAGATATAAAGAGTAGGTACAATATGATATCTTGGAATAGTGCAGGTATTAGGGATATATAGGAAACCTGGAATAGTTAAAAATCAAAATTAAATGGTTTTAAGGGATTTCAGAAGGTAGCAAAAAGTTTTAAGAGGTTTGGTAGCCCATCCTGGGGACTTGTGACATGGTGTAAAATAATAGACAAAGTAGAGCATACAGAACCATTTCTGTACTCTGATCACATCCTACCAGTTCAAATAGAAGCTAATAAACAAAAAATGGTTATTATAAACATATATTTCCCTCCAAAAAGTTTGAATTATGTGGCGCACAAAGACGAAGGGAAACTAGATAAATTTGTAGAAAATTGTCTTATAGAGGACCCAAATTGTGGAATAATCATTTTGGTGGACTTCAATGCCAGGGTAGAACACTCCCTTGAACTATGAGAAGATCTGGCCAAGGCGTGTGCGGCTTTGAATCCTCCCACCCTGGTCCCAACAAGAAGCTGCAGAGCTAGTAAGACATGTGCGAGAGGGATAAAACTGGTAGAAGTTCTGGACAACTTAGAAATTATTTTAATTAATGGACAAACAAAAGACAATGCTGAAGGTGATTACACATACATTGCAACCAAAGGGGTCTCAACAGTTGATCTATGTTGGGTTTCAATTAATCTTATAACAAAGCTGTTTGGTTTCAGAATAGGTAATAACATGGACAGTGAACATAGATCTTTGGAAATAAAACTAGACTTATGTTCCAAGTTAAAAAAAAAAAAAGCAGAAATGATCAGGATTAAAAAAGGGATCAAGTGGGAAATATTAGAGAATTTTAAATCTATACAATGATTTTTGATTACGGTTATAGGGAAGAAATTATTAATTTAGGACAACAGGTACCGGAGGAGGAGTATGTCCTGAAATTTTCAGAAATATTGAGAAATATAGCTTCAATATTATTAAAAGTGACAATAAGTAGAAGGAAAAAAGGCAGTAAAAGGTTCAATGATGAATACAAAAGGAAGAAGAAAGAATTTGACAGGATTGCTAGATTTACTTATAACAGACCAACAAGGAAAAATAAAATGACATAAATAAACAGAGGAGAGATTATAAAAGAATAATGGAAGAAAAAAGGCTCTTACAGAATAAAGATATGGGATCAACTTGAAAAAGTTACAGAAGAGAACAATAATAAAACATGTTGGCAACTAGTTTTTGAAGGATGGGATGAGGTTTATGATAATATTGAAAGCTATATAGACCCCCTGACATGAGAAAATTACTTTAGGACACTATTCTATGACCAAGAAATAATTCATACAGTCACAAGAATTAAATGGTCCCCTTATAAAAATAAAATTACAAAAGAGGAGGTGACAACAGCATTGCAACAGGCAAAAAAACATGAAGCACCAGGCCCTGATGGGATACCAATGGACATTATTATAGACGATCCTTTATTATGGACCCCTGCATTAGTGGATTTATATAATAATACAAACAGGGAAAATACTTCAGACATGAAGGGAGAATATTATAGTCCCCATTTACAAAAAAGGAAAGTGATCAGACCCAAGCATTTGTAGACCAATTAGTCTATTGGACAATGTTCAAAAACTGTTTACAAAAATTTTAACCAACGGGCTTATATATTGGTTAGATAAAGTAAAAATAATCAATGAAGCACAAGCAGGTTTTATATCTAATCATTTGACATTGGATCAGTGCTTCATCCTAACACATTTAAAAAACAAATACACAATAATTAAAAACCAAAAACTGTTCTCTGTATTTATAGATTTAAAGGCTGCATTTGATTATGTAAACAGGGACAGACATTGGGAAGTCCTTAATAATTATGGTTTGGAAACAGCTATACTGAACTTAATTAAAATTCTACATAAGAACAATCTCACAACTATCAGGTACAATACGGAGGGAGACTGTACAGCCAAATTTCCAACTAACGTTGGACTTAGACAGGGGTGTCACTTATCCCCTATTCTATTTAATCTTTTTCTGAATAAGGCCTTGGAGAGCCTGGAGGATTCAGAGCTGCATATGCCCAGAGTGGGCAATAGGGGGTGTCCTTACCTGGCATACACAGATGATATTGTATTAATTTCGACTAGTTACCCTTGGAATAAAGAAAAGTCTAGACAAATTTCAATGTGAATGTGAAAAGCTGCTCTTATGGAGATAAACTACACTAAAACTAAATATATGATATTAAATAAGAATCTAATTAGAACTGGCAGGATGTTTTCTATGAAATGTAAGGGCTATGAAATAGAATATGTATCAAAGTTTAGTTATTTGGGTATTATATTTACATATAATCTTAAATGAAAGGAACATATTTCAGGAGTAATAAAGAAAATAAAGGGGTAATTCCAGCATTAGATAGATTTAGCTATAAATATAGGGGAAGATCAGTTGTAGGACCGCTTAAGGTACTAAATACAAAAGTGCGATTACAAATACTTTATGGGGCAGAAATTTGGGGGACGGGGAATGGGGATGGATTAGAAATATTAATGAACACATTTTATAAAAGGTTATTAGGTCTCCCATGTGGAGCATCTAACAGTTTGTCTAGATTAGAATTAGGACAATTACCAATGATTTGTAACATAGAGCTAAGGAGGGTGATTTACTGGATTAAAGCATACAATATGCACAGATATAGATTGCCAAGAATGTGCATTGAGGAAATGTTACATCAGAGAAGTGAAGGCTTCATACACCCAAGCACACATACACTTGAAAAATTAATATTATCTTATGGGTTACTAGAATTGCTCTAAGAAAGTATAAGAACTCCTCCTGAAGTGATCAAGATTATTAAAACTAGAATAAGAGTTATCCATATCCAAAAAGAAATGGAAATAGTTAAAAACTGTAAATTAAGCTCATGGTTGGCATTAAACACTGGGAGACAATTTGGGTTACACCAATATTTAAGGAGAATAGACAACCCAAGCAATAGAAAAGCTCTCACCAAATTTAGGTTTGGTTACATGGAAAGTAACAGTTTAAAACAGAAAATGGGTATGGCAATTAATAAATCGCGTGTTTGTGGTTTAGACGAAGATATACCCAAACATTTATTAATATTGTGCCCTCTGTACAAATCACAAAGAAATATTTTTCTGGGGGAACTGTTAAGGAATCTCAACATGGACTCAACTTATCAATACAATTACATATTAAAAACAAGTAATATTTTCCATTTGAATAGGGTCCCAAGATTTTGCAGACTTATTGAATTAAGCAAGTTACATATACAGAAAATGTGATGCTATAGGGAATTTAACTCCTTATTTTATGTAGTGTAATATGTGAATTTGGATATGGTTTTAAATATGGTCTGTATAAACTGATCTTAAATATGTATTTATGTATTTGCAATGATCGGATGTTTTTTATTGTATATTTTTGTAACGCCAAAAGCTTTTGCCAAACAATAAACTTCTACCTACCTACCATAGGGAGAGGCATCACCAGCAGAAAAAATGAGGTGGTTATACCACTGTACAGATCAATAGTGATACCTCATCTGGAGTACTGTGGGCAATTCTGGAGACAGCATCTCTGGAAGGACATAGACAAAATAGAGGCAGTCCAGAAAAGGGCAACAAAAATGGTGCTAGTACTGCACCAAAAGTCATATGAGGAAAGATTGGAGGACCTCAATATGTATTCCATGTAGGAGAGAGGAGAGAAAAGAAAGAGAGACGGGGGATATGATAGAGACATTCAAAGTACCTTGGGGGTATAAATAAGGTACAGGAGCATAGCATATTTCAGAAAAGAAGGTGGACAAGAACAAGAGGCATTATATGAGGCTAGAGAGGGTAGGCTCAGGGGCAATGTGAGGAAGTAGTTTTCCACAGGAAGAGTACTGGATGCTTGGAACAGCCTCCCTGCAGAGATGGTGGGGGCAAAAACAGTAGAGGAATTCAAGAATGCATGGGACAGACATAAGAGTACTCTCGCAATAGGGAAGAGAAGGTAAGCTACAGATCAACTAGTGTCTGGGGTAATGCATTAGGTAGGGAAAAGGGAAAGACTAGGGGGACCACATGGTCCTTATCTGCCATCACCTTCTTTATATTTATGTATCTATGTATGTATGTATATATCTCCCAGCCCTTGTCCTCAATAATGCAGGAATTAAATACAGAGATTGTGCTCTGTAGTCCTGAAGCAAAAGATATACTGTATACAGCTGGATATCATCTGCATAGCAGTGAATACCCATACTCTAGCATCTAATGATATCTCCCAGGGACAGCAAGTATACCACAAACAAGACTGGCAAATGGCTCACATCCTGTGGAACTTTACAGGACAGAGGCCTTGTGTGGAAGGAATAAATTCCCATCATAGCCCTTTGCATCTTGCCTGTGAGAAAGGAATCATACCAGCTGATGATAGTGCCTGTGAGTCCACAACATTGTTTAAAGTTTAACATGATCCAGTAATACCCCATGATTCACAGTGTCAAATGCCAAGAAGAGGGTGAGAAGAACAAGAATAGAATGTTCACCTCTGTCTCTCACCCTAAGGAGATAATTTTGAACCTTGATGAGAGCAGTCTCAGTCTGGGATTTCCACCAGCAGCATAGAGAGAGGAGTTAGGATCTCTATCATCACTGATTGGCTGCTGCTGGTCATAAAGCTTGCCAACACCTTGGACATGGTCGTTGTATGCTCCCTGTACAAAGTGCTGCATTATGATGCCAAAGTGCCAAAATGTTGAAAGGAAACTGAATTCCTTTGGACCTTCTCCCCCCAGTTTGCAAAACATTGGATTTTGCCCCATTCATAAAATTGAAAGTTGGCACTGGCTAATCCTTATCCAAGATACTTTGTGTTTCCATTATTTTTATCTAAAACTGCACTCTGTTCTATGGGTGAGCAAATGTGGAAATTGGCAACATTGTATGGGATGTGGAGATGGGCAACTTAGGTTCATCTTTGATGCAGACCCTGTGTCTTTGGTTTGGCTTTGACACTTTGGCCAACAACACTTTGGATCCATTGTAGCAGGGTTTAGCAAGCTACAAATATGGGTAAGCTGCACTCCTTAACCATCCCTTGCCCACTCTAGTTAATCCAAACCTCATGCATCCTCCCCAGTCCTCTAGCCAAATTAAAAAAAAGAAAACTCAGCACCTGGCACAGTCCTAATAGCTGGACATTTTTTTAAATGTCTATGGAGGGAGGAGGAAGGCAGAAACTGACTGGCGCGGTGAAGGCATAGTCATGGGATTTGCCCTAAATGGTCAAAGCACAAAGTGATCCCAAAGTGTCCCAAAGGTTTGACTTGCCTGAAGTAAAGACAAAAGTGACAAATTTGGTCAGATTCACCAAACACAAATTCAAGATCAAATATCCTTACTCTGTCTTCTCCAATCAAAAATTGGTATTATACTGTAGGTGAAGATTATCTGATGTATTTTTGGTTACACTTTACGTGTTGGTTTCAATGTAACTTATCTTTAATTACATGCAACAGAGTACAGTAATTACACTGTAGTTACATGTTTACTGCATGCAACTACATTGAATTTGCAATGCTTTTACAGTGTAGTTACACAGTAACTACACTATAGTTAAATGGCACTTAGAGTGTGAACATATTTTCTTTCAATTTCATACTGTATTCTCAGATAATAATGGATTTCATGTATTTGCTATGCATTTAGTTTCAATAAAACCCCTCTGTACTATTCTGCCAGAATACTACTTTAAGTAAGCTGTTTACAGCTTATCATCACTCTTTTCCCTGTGAAGATTTTTAAAGAAATAATTAAATTTAATCCTGTCTGATAAGCAGTATGAAGGTTACTGATCTGGGAGTTGAACCTGTTGATTAACATGCATAAGTCACTGTCAATCTCACCAGCAGGGAAGATGATCTGGACAACTGGTTCAATATAGTCCATATCAAATAGCTTCTTGATGTCTAAACAGAACATCTTAGGCACTCTTCCTAGTAAGCCATGCCAGGCTGGATCTCTGATTTATTTATTGATTGAAAATTAGTAACTAAGTAAGTCACACTGACCCAAGGTGCTAATTATTTATTTATTTTAGTTATTTATTAAAAATTGGTATCCAAGAAAAGCACACTGAACCAAGGCTCATTTCCAGGTGTAACCTGGGGGAGGGAAAATGAGATACATTGTACAACATACAGGTGCACAGTACAAGTTACATTAAACTGTTCCCTCAACTCACTGGTATAGCATTGTTCAATGAGTTTCCTAATCTGTGCAGTGTTTAATTCAATGAATTAGTAAAAGCTTAGTATTAGTTTGCAACTAGCCGTTATGACTACAAGCTTTATTTTCAGCTGAGTGCTTACGAGTTTCATTTCAGAAGGCAGACTAAACAACTCTTAAGGAATGCTGTGATATTTATAAACAATGCCATGAAAATGCATTGCATAAACACTGCAAAACAGCAGTGCCATATCACTAAAAAGGTACAAGTGAGTTGAATAGGCATGAAGAATGGTTGGAAAAGAATTAAAAGCTTCAACAATTCAAGCTGCCACTGCATTAGAGTCACAAAAAAATGCTACACCAGTGAGTTGATGGAACAGTTTAATGTGACTTGTACTGTAGTTAAAATATACAAAGCATACATGGTAGAAAAATGCAAGGTGCAGCAACAATGCAGTAATTAAACAATAAATGCAAATCAGGAAGCAGTATACTGGCAATTATATCAATACTAAAGCACTGGTACAGGAACACTAATGCTAAGTAAAGGAAAGTATAATGACAATATTAACTATGGTCAGGGCAGGAGCAGGAAGGGGGCAACAAACAGCTTCAGCTGGTATTTAAGGGAGAAAAGGGAAGGGGATAGGTGGTGGGTATGAGGGAAATTGTTCCAGATGTAGGGAAAGTGTGTGGAGAAAGCAGGTTTACACAGCAGAGTTGTAGTGTGGAACAGAGAAATTATGAACTTGTGAAGAGCATAAGAGACAGAGAGAGTAGTAGAGAGGAGAGAGGAGAGATGAGAGCAGTAAGTCAAACCAGTGCTTAGAAGCTAGGGACACAAAGTGCATGAGGAGATAGATGGGAAGGGGAGTCATAGAAAGGGAAGTGTAAATGGTGCAGTGATGAGTATTAGGATGAGCATTAGCAACAACATTTCAAAAGGCATTGCAGAGGGTGTCTAATCTGGCAAGAGAGGAGGATGGGGATATGCCATAAACCACATCTGCATAGTTAAACATTGGCAGTATCATCTTATTGATTAGCTCATGGTGGACTAGAGATGACAGACTATCTTTGTTGCAGTAGACGTCACACAGTGTAGTGCAGAGCATGCTTTGGATAGCATCAATACAGATAGAGAAGTCAAACCTACTATCCAACCACATGCCAAGATATCTAAAATAGAAGACAGCCTCATGGGGAAAGCCATCCGGGGTGGTGAAAACAAGGGGGATATACAGCTTGGTGAATTTTTGGCTGGTGCCTTAAGTCATAAATAAAATTCTCTTAGCAGGAATGATTGCATAAAATCAATTTGTTTTCCAGGCTTGTTAAATGGATAAGAAAGTTCCTCTGTCCTAATTAGCTGATGATATTCTGAGCCCATGTCTTTGTACTGTACTCCACTGACATTTCTAGGATACCTCCAGATTTCATGACTTTGGGACAGTGTAGGATGTCATAGAATCCACAATGAGGCAACCCAGAGTTTTATTTCTGGAGTGGTGCTTCAGGGGATACTTTGTGATGCACATGTCACAAAGACATGTTTGTTCTTTTCTGTCATGTATCCAGATGAAATTCATCAGTGGCAAGCAAGCAGCACATATCGGCAATCATGATTCGGCGTCATAGTAGGAGACAGCTTTTGTTGTTTGAAAATTGAATTCCATCACACTGTACATGTATAAAACTATAAATTACATAAAACGTAAATTATATTTGTATAACTGATTCAGTATATAAATGCAACAGGTCAAATTGGGGTGGGGGGAGAATTACTTCAGTTCTCCCGGTGAAAGATAATACATACTGTACCATTGCATTGAAAATTTCTTACACAATTTAATTGATACTTTTTAGAAAATGTTCTTTATATTCCCTGGCATCTGATTGGCTGGTTCCCATTTCACATGGATACATTAACTTTCAATTGATGCCCAGGAAATAAAAAGTGCCAGTCCTACTGATCTGATTACCAGTATCAAGGTGCCATGGAATTCTAAGCATATTCCTTGGTGACACGTTTTAATCTCGCTTAGGGAGACCCCAGTTACTGACTACCCCCCCACATTCCTCTTTACTTTTCCTCTTTGCAGTTTTAAATAAAAAAAAGTGTATGCAGCACAGCGCTGTTACATAGCACCAGGAATCTTTCTTACAGGTCACTCGCTCATCATCCCACCTGCCCCCTCCATCCCTCCATCTGCCTGCAGCAACAAACAGTAACCTAGCAAGTGCAGACCCCCCCAGACAGCACACCAAGTACCATCTTTCATAATGTTTATCCTGCTGTCCCCTAACCCTGCTAACCTCCAGCTGCATCTTGCAATTTAAAATTAAAAAAAAAAACTGTCAAGGGAAAGTAAAATGCTACAGTGCTGTCCTCCTCTCACCTCAGTCAGAGTCAATGGTTCCTATTTGGAAATCCTTTGTAGTAACACCTAAAATAGTCTCTGCTACCAATCATAATAGCAATGGTGGCAAAAATAAACAAAATAAATGTCAGCTTAAAAAAAAGAGAAAGAAAGTAACCTTTCCTTGATACTGCATCCCACTTGCTTACTTCTTTCTGGGTCTCATAGTGATCACAGTTTCAAATGAAAGAAATACAGAGCCAACACTACAGAGCCCTCTACTGGCTACCAAGCCCTCTACAGGCAAATACAGTGGATACAAGGACTACTTTCCCAAAATAGGACTAAAAATTAAATTGTAGTAATTTTTTATACCATTACTTTTTATTTTTATTTTTTTTGTAATCCTATAAAAAATTATACATGTACCCCATTTTCTAGTGCAAAAATATCCTCCAGGGTGGGTGGCATGGGTAATACCAAAATTTCCATGGGCTATAAGGTCCATCACCTGAGGCGTCGGGTCTCATTTCGCTCCCGGGTTGTCTGGTATTGTACGATACTGCCCACCCTGTTGGTTATTATTTCTTGCATATTCCATATAAGCAATATAACATATAAGCAATGGTTGTCCCAATGAAACCTACCCATAGTGCAGTCACTGATAAGATAGTGATTACCTTCAAAAGGACTAAACTTGTCCAGAATGCCATCCAGTATTAAGGGCCGAAATGGTACAATGAACTACTTGCTGTCCTCACTGATACTACCAAGATTAGTACCTTCAAAGCTGGGCTCAAATCTCTCCTTGACTCTACAATGAATTGTACCTGCCTGTGCTAATGTGATAGTACCTCACCCCCAGTTTTAATTTTTACCTACCCCTTCGACATCTTTCAGCTATATACCACTTTTTTTCTTAACCCATTCCCCTACCCTAATTACCTGACAATGGCCTCACTTGGTTGAAAGCTTTACCTCTCTCTCTCCCATCTCAGACAATGCCACCTGCCTGCGCTAATGTGATAGTATCTTGCCCCCAGTTTTCCATTTACCTTCCCCTCTACATCTTTCTGTTATGTACCGCTGTTTTCTTAACCCGCTTCAACACCCCAGTTACCTGATGATGGCCTCACTTGGTTGAAAGTTCCACCCCCCTCTCTCCCACCTCAGACGATACCACGTTCGGCTGATCCCCCCAACCCCCTCTTATCTAATCAGTCTATCTGTTAATATTTAGTAATTTGATGTGTATAAGTTCAAATTTTACTATTACTGCCTGTGTATATGCTTCAATGTTTTTTTCTCTATTTCTTCTCTGTCAACCTTGTATTTTTGTAATGTTTGTTCAACACTGACGTGGAACCTTTGAAAATTAGTCCTTGACTCAAAGGTATTAATCCCAAACTGAAATAAATAAATAAATAAGACCAGACAGATGTGCGGCATTGTTGGATATCTGCACACCCAGGGGCAAGATGAGGCAGGATAGTCCTTATATTTCCTGGTGGAAAAGGTATCCAGGTATCCACCAGTGCTCCACAACCTGAAGGGTCTTATTGTACTGAGAAAATAGGTTGGGCAAATAGAAAAAAACTCTAAGGATCAAGTGGATGGAGTAGATTTGTTTCTTTACTGTGGAACATAATAATTCAATATCCTGCAATATTCCTCCAATAGAATAATCACTTGCCCCCCCCAAAAAAAAAAGCATTGAATGTTAAGATGAAATGTATGAAATCAAATTTCTGCACAGCTGCACTGCCATACACTGACACAGATAAATACAGGCCTCATATACTGTACATCCAGAGGCTCAATTTTATCTGGGGAAAGGGTTGGCAACAAGGATTTCTCTGTCAAGCTGGTTAGGATATGAGTGGGATTTTTCATAGTCATCAAACAATCACCAAAAAGAAAAAAATCACAATATTGCTTGATTTTTTTTATTTGTTTATGTGTATAAGAAAAGAAGGGACCATGAGTAGAAAGAATATTCATTTATGTATTTTTTAATTTAAGTAAATTTTATTTTTATGGTCTAGTTGAAGATTTTTATGTAAAACTCAAAGTGGAAGTTATGTCTGGGATGGAAATCAAGAATGAGAGAAGTAGTTCATGAATTCTACGTGTGATTTCTTCAAATTCCAGATCACATTTTGGATGTTTTTCTTTACAAGGAAGTATTGTCACATAAACTTATGTGAATGGAATGTCACCAGCCAATCAACAAATACTACTTAACTTTCCCCTTGTCTAACGATGAAATAAATATACTGTAGCATCACTGCAGTTGAATGTACTGTATGTAGAACCTGACCAAAACATGCGTATGAGTGCTGGTCCATCAATGACCCACTCAAAGAGGACCTGGACAGTAAATCCACCTTGGAAAGTATAGATATTATCCACATGAACCTGAGAATTATTCACTTCTAGAAATCAGAAAACAGTCCTGAAGTACCTGTTGCACATTTTATTTGGTTCTATTGGAAAATACAAGAGTCCGGTTCTTATCATCTTAAGGAACCATGAGTAAAGGGGCAGACCTTATAGGTTATGATTTATGCCAAAACTGCAGGTGGTGGTTTAGTAATATGAATCTCCATCTACTAGATAATACTATGTCAAGACCACTACATTCATTTTACTGACAGCCTAAGTTAAGGATACAGTTAAAGCTTCCAGCAAAAAAAGTTAGGCATTGCAATATCTAGGCCAATGAGCTCTAGCCTAGCATTCTCATTTCTAATGTGCACAGTTTACGGTGCAAAACAAACTTATCCAACTGTTAGAGATAGTAATACTGAACTTTATATAATTTTGACCATGGAGGGAGTCTTATGGATAATGTTTCTTTTAAATGTGTTGTTACTGGTCTGAACAAAAATGTGTTACGTTTTAGCACTATTAGTCACACACTTTTATCTAATGAGCAGAAATATATTAGTTTGTCACTCATTTGTGGTACCAAAAATAGGAAGATCGATGGCATCTTGTTTCACATTAGCAAAATCTGTGATAGATTATCTATGCATGCTGCAGGTGTTGGGGGATTGTTTATGCAGCATTTCATTTCTAGTGGGATGCAGATATTATTATTTTACAGCTAGAAAGTTTGATGTCAAGTTGTGTCAAATGGCTTGCAGTTTGTCCCATTGTGTATAGTAAACTACACAGTCTATGTACAGTGTAAAAGTACCCAGTTAGCAATATGGCAGCTTCATGTGCTTTCTGTTCTGTGCTATTTCTTTCAGCAAAATGTTCTTTCTTTTTTTACTGGCCCTAATGTGTCTTCCATCCCACAAATACACAATGACAAGTTTGCCGAAGTTCATAAAAGTATCATAATAGATATTCAGGTCACATAATATGTAAAATGTAGTGCCCAACAGTAGTGACTTTTTTTGGAGAACATGCTGACAGAGGATGAAAGAGTGACTTTTAATGGTGTTATCTTAAACTAACCTCTTCAGTGCTGGTCTCCTGTGCATACTATTCTACTGCAATACAATACCTTGAATATACTCTGGTCCAAAACAGAACTGGTTAAAATTCACTAGCAGAGTGACCTTCTGCTATCTGGATTAAATCCTTGGGGCAATTGCCCTTTAAAGGATTCATCAGTAATATCTAAGCACAAAAAACATAACACATCACTATGATTTCAGTTCAGGAGCTGAACAGGGGTGCCAGGAGACAACTTAGTGCATGGATGTAAAAATGTTGCACATGAGTGCATCAGAATGATGAGTTTCTGACATGTCTATAACTAGTATAGTTCAAACCTACCTCTGACAGTAATTCTTGCTTGATGAGTATCTGTTCCTTTATCATTTTTAGCTGCACATTCATACATTCCTTCATCTTCTGGTTGAATATTAATAATCCTGAGCACTGTACCAAACATGGCTATCTCAGCACTGCTGGGCAGACTTTCCCCAACTTTTTTCCATGTGATTTCAGGAACAGGGCTATGAAAACACAGAAAGTGAAAAAGGTATTGAAGCCCATAGGACAAAATTGGAATTAAATTTAAAAACACCTGAGTTTACATTTTAAACATTTCCTTAATCTTAATTTTAATACTAAGGCCACCTGAGCAGAAATGGAAAATTGTGTTCACTATAAACTGCTTAAAATCCATTGGTTTTTGCTGCTTCTACTATAGTTGAAGCTCTAATCCTCTACTTATGACATCTCAATATGTGCTTGTGGAGCTGACCCACCAGCAGAGCAATAATGCTACTGCTTTTGGTGCCAATGACCCAGATTTAGGAATGAGCCAGGGCCATCTGAAGGTTGGCCAGTAGGGAAGGCTTCAGCATCCCATCCCATCCTATCATTGTGTGCTCCACTGCCTTACTGCCACCTAGGTGACCATGGGTGGGGGTGCAGATCAGAGAAAGCACACATGTTGCTGTGGACAGGACTGCATGTGAGTTGGTGCTTCTGGCTTGCTGGCACCCAATTACACCAACAGGTACTTAATAGGAAGGGTTATAAGGAACAAAAATGGCACTGGCCAGGCAGAAGATATGCTGTCTGCCCCCCCACATCCAGCTTTGGTTTCCCCTACCAGCTACTGGAGGCATTCCTGGGCTTCACCTCCACCATGTGGACCTGGATTAAGAGGAGTGGTACCATCGATGAGTTTATGGGGAACCCCATCTTGAGGATCAAATCAAAGGAGAAATGTAGCAGTGTAACACAGGTGACCTGTGGAGTCCCAGGAGATCGGGTAAGAGAAGCCTTGAGAAACAGGTATGGCACTGCCAATGATGGAAGTAGGTCTCAGCTAAAGGGCCATGGGGGATAAAGAGAAATGGAAAACAAGAATGTGTTCCTACAGTATATAAATGTTACATAATTCACACACTGCATAGTGAATTGGGTAGTAATAACCTTCACAATATATATATTTTTTCAAAGTAATAGTCTGTCTGCTTCCTTTGCCCTCATTTTAGCAATATGCTGAGATACAGACTAGGCCTGTATATTAATTTCTATTTTTTTATTGGTTACTTTACTCTTAATGAATGTATTGCCATTTACTCCCCAAGCAAGATATTCATGCTTTAATATACAAGTCAGTAGGAAATGTATGCTTGTGGAAATATTGTACACATTTTTCATTTGGAAACAAAAATAAACACTTCAGGTTTACAATATTGTTCAAGCAGGTTCTTTTTCACAAAATGCTTTCCAGAATAGGCAGACAGCATTGGTACATGACCAACCAGTGCAATAAACTAACAAACACAGTGCATTCATGTGGACAGACAGAATATTTATCAATGCAGTTTAAAAATTTAAATACATCACTAAACGAATTACAGTTATGCTTGCTAGTAACAGACTTTCAACAGAGTAGGGCATAACAGGAGAGACTCAAGACCATGGGTCAGAAAGACAAGATGAGTATTTCAGTGAAATTTGAAGAGTAAAGGGGGGGGGTTATGATTTGAAAGGGAGTGAGAAGAGATTTCTATACTGTACTTAGGTACAGGAATGGCTAAAACTGTCACCAACAATGGTTGTTGGGAGGTACAGAAAGAAGACAAGAACATGAAGTGTGGAGGGAGTAGGGGACAAAAGAAGAGGGAGACCATATAATTGGTCAGCATGGTATAGGCAGCATGGAAAATAACTAAGATTCTAGCTGGTGGTTGGTAATAGCAAAATGTAGTATATAATCTGATTACTGTATGAATTTATAGTATCTTATGTCCTCCTTATTTGGAAATATTTATAGACCCAAGCCCAGAATCAATTACATGTCAACCAATATATTGAATAATAAAACAACTGTGGTAAAAAAAATACTTACTTTCCAAGTGCAAAACATTCAAGTGTTACATTTTGTCCTGTCAGTGCATATTGATTTGGGAATTTTACTCTTATATCAGCTGGATACTTCTTTTCTTGTCCTATTATTGAAAATAAAATATGTAACAGAAATCTATAAGCATTTCAAAGAAAGGTTTATGTATTAAGTAGTAAACATAATTCAGTCTAACTGGAAGTTTAACACACAGATCCCAATTCTAAAAGCCTTAGAATAATGCAACGTGCCCGAATAAAAAATAAATGATACAAGTGTCAACTTTCATTAAAAATTGCACTGTGAGATATTCTCAAAAGCAGCCTGCATCAAACACTGGCTGCTTGTGCTATAGGGGGAGTGCACCAGCCTTGCACCACATAATAGGCTGCAGCATTACACTTGTGGGCTTGAAGCAGATGCAGGCTACCATATCCCTTAAATTGCTATTTCCCAAATCCTCCCAGAGAGCAAAGGTCTAATGGTACTTAGAAATCCTCTGGGAGTGTGCGCCAATGTGCCACACTCCATTGCCTGATCACTCATCCTATGTATAAAAAAAATCACTGGTGGTCTATTACCCTCCTTCCCAAGCCCTGATTGCCCATCATTTGTATAAAAAGATCCCTGGTAGTCTAATGCTCCCCCCATCTAGGCCCCGATCACCCATCATTAGTATAAGAAAATCCCTGGTAGTCAAGCATCCCTCCAGCCCCGACCTCCTGTAATAATAATTAAAATAACCCTGGTGGTCTAGTGGACCACCTGAGCCCTGATCCCCTGTTACATCACACTGTATTATACCTAGTGGTCAAGTGGATCCCCTACTGCCCCACTCCCCCAACCTGTAGCTGAGCCAACAAATGGCATAACCCACATCTCACCACCGTGGCTAGCCACCGACTGAGCTCTGAATGACTGCCTACTGTATATAGTAAGCACTCAGTGATTGACAACTCACTGAGTTCATACTATATAGAGTAGGAGCTTATTCAGAGTGCAGTCAATGGCTAACTGAAATGGGAGAAATAAAGCTGTGCCAGTCGCTGGTTGGGTACAGGTTGAAGGCAGACTCATATGACACTGTGGGGTGGGGAGGATCCACTAGACCACCGGGTACAATAAAATGTGATATATTGGGGTATTGGGGCTCAGGTGATCCACTAGACCAGCAGGGTTATGTTAATTAATATTATGGGAGATTGGGGTCTCAACAGTTACAGTTTGTTCCAGTCTGTCATAAGCTACATCAATATCTTCTTTATCATTTTTGGTAAAGTTAGCAAAACAGCTTTTGGTGCTTTTTCAACCTATTTCTTGAGGAGGTTAACATGGTATATCTTAGTAGGATTTTTCCTATTGGTAGTCTCAATCTCATAGTTAACTGTGCTGGTACATCTAAGAACCTTATAAGGCCCTTGCCACTTCATTAACAGTTTATTTTCTGTTGTGGGTAACAGTAGCAAGACCTTTTCACCTAGCTCAAAACCTTTTTCTTTTACCCCATGGTCATAATACACCCTCTGCTGGTTCGGGTGTCTTTCTGATTAGCCACTGGTGCTGCTTTCTGACATTCAGCACAAGAACTGCAATAGGTAGCAAAATCTTCATGAATTCCAGGCCAGTAAAATCTGTACAGCAATCTGGCAAGGGTGCGGTCCTTCCCCGAGTGACCAGCCATAGGACAGTCATGTGCTATCTGTAACAACTCAGATCTATACTTTTATGGTATAACCAATTGCTCTGTCTGGTCCTGTGCCCGAGGTTTAACCTAAACTCTGTACAGTAGCCCATTACATTTTTTAAACATAGGTTCACCCTGTTTTGCTTTCATCCCCAGCTGCTTAAAATAACACTGGAGAGAAACATCATTAGCTTGTTCTGAAAGAAAACACAATCAGTGATCAGTTTAGTTGCAGCATTTACATATGTTAACCTATTATGCTCATGAGTCTTCTGTTGCCACTATTTCTTCAGGCATTGTCTTTCTTTCCTGGACTTCCAGATCTTGGAGCCATGCTCAAATAAGTCTGAATCAAAATCATCAAAAGGAAAAGTGCTCCCACTATCTGAGATTTTCTTTGCCTGAGCTCTTGTCACTACAGCTGCTGAAACATCAGGATTTGCTCCCTGTTTGATTAACTCAGTAAATCCTGGAAAGTCATTTCCAATAATTACAGGTACAGGTAACTTAGATACTACCCCACTTTCATTTTGTGCAACACCCCATTAATAGTCAGAGTCCCTTGACTGGTGGGATAGTATCGAGTGTCCCCATGGATGCAGAAGGCACCAGTACCTGGTCTTTTTGTGCACTGTTTTCCTTGCACTTTAATACAGTATGTACTAGAGTCTGTCTGCTTCCTGAGTCTATAAGTCCCTTCACAGTCTTATCTCCCACCATCACATCTATTAAGTACTTGCCCCAATTTGCTAGGGACACATCTGCTCCAGTGACACTCTTCTTACTACTGCAATTTCTTGCAATATGACCTGGCTTATTACAGTTATAGCAAATACAGTATTTGGGTGCAGATTTGTTACCACCACCACCACCAGAGTTCTTATCAGACTTGGAGTTTAAATGGGAAAAGAAAAAGTGCCTTATATGTGCTTGGCTGTTACCTCACTGCTGTGGCATCTGTCTGGCCATTTTGTAGCCTTCAGCCTAAGAAACAGCCCTTTCCCCAATTTCTGGTCAGTGTTCTACTACCTAAAGCTGCACATCTGTAAGCAGGATGTTGAATTGTTCCACTGCAAATGTGTTGATGATCTGTGTGACTGTTTTGCCCTCTAGTTATAGCCATTTCTTCAGGATTTCTCTGAGTCAGGTGAAGGCTTCTCAAGGATTGTTGACTGAGTTGTACTTCAGAGACCAAAATCTCTGCCTGTAGGTCTTTCCTGAGATGTCATAACATTTCAGGATTTCACTTTTCACCAGGTTATAGTTTTCTGACTGTGCAGTGTCCATATTGCTGTAAGCAAGTTGGGCTTCCCCTGTCAGGTAAGGTACCAGTCTGACTGCCCATTGCTTCTTTGGCCACTGGCAAGCTGTAGCAACCCTTTCAAAAGTTGTCTTTGATATCGTCTGAGGGACACAACCTTGTAAGTTTAATATATTTTAATTGTTTGTGTCTTGTTGCTCTGCTGGACCAGTGCCAGATCCTTCAGCTTTGATAACTTGCAAGGCATCCTCCCATCGTTGCATCTCTTCTCTTCTTTCCGGCTCCTATTGCTGCATATCATCTTTTCTCTGCTTCTCGAGTTGTTGCATTTCTTTTCTCTGTGACACTAAATGTTGAATCTCTTTTTCTTTCTGCTGCATCTCCTCTCTTCTTTGTTTCTCCATCTGTTGTTGTTGTATAGCTTACCATTTGAAAAAGGCAGTGATGCTTTCAGGTTCTGTCACTGCCAGCTCTTTTTTTTCCATGACTTGTGTTGGCTGTACAGTCTCAGTTTGGATTTTTATTTCTGCTTCTAGTTTGGCTGCCATTCTTCTGGTAATCATTCCTGGACTTGCTGCTACATCAATGCATACCTTTCTTCTCTGCTTCCCTGGTACCAGGTACAGTACCCATGCAAAAAACTCCTGGCTTAGAATATGCATAGCATAAATCCCACTTAAGATGACACCATATGTTATTGTGGCACAGGCCAGGAAGCACAGGAAAACCAGGAGGAGTTGTAAAATTTGCAAATAGCATTTTATTATTAATAACAGCAAAATAAAAAAAAATAAAAATTGTTCAGTATAACTATTTACAATGGCAGTACAAACATAGACAACAGAGTCCTTCTTCTGAGTTTCTCCTTCTCCTTCTCAATTTCAATTCTCAGTCTCTGTCTCTCTCTTGCACAAGCATTGTTGCTTGTTTTATAAGTCTATACCTGGGAAACTCTTTAAGAAAACAGCATGCTTCTCACATAATGTTCTTGTAATTTTCCAATGTTCTTGCAGGTGCAGCAAAAAGAACAAAATGATCCAGAACTGGCCTCTTGTTTGCAGCACCTCAGAGAGTTTACAAACCAGCTTCTCAGGTTAATCCCTTGAGTTTCAAATATCTTTTTGCAATCATTTCAACAGTATAACTATATACAGTTTCAAAAAAGGGATCCCAGTATCGGTGATGGTTACACATAAAGATTCCCATATATTTTTATATGCAGATATGCAAAGGGAGCAGAAAAGACAGAAATAGCAAGGGAAGGCAGAGAGCTAGCGAGAGGCAGAAAACTGCAAAACATCAGAGTGATCAGTGCTCATGTCTCACAAGAAAATTTGGTTGTGCAACCAGGCAGATGAGAGACAGAAAAGAAGAGGATAGAACAGACCCTTGTGTTTAAACTCTTTCTGCATAACAAATGGAGCAGGGCCTTATTCAACCCTGTCACAGACATGCTTGAGAGAGACAAAGAGAAAAACATAATCTGCAACAAAGACACTTTTGAAAGAATGAGAAATCAAGCATGATAAGATATTAGAAAGGAAGAATATAAAATGAAAATTATAAGTGTTCTTTGGTAAACTACTGCTTGTAAAGAGAATGTATGCACCTAGAAGTGATACAGTAAGTACGGTTTATATTGCGTATAGCAGACTGATTAGTGTAGCAACATTTTGTCCACTATACCCGCTGTCCATTGTACATTGTGCAGCTTGACTTGGAGAGTGCTAAAGTTAATGATTCTGTATGTTCTTCCATGTTGCCCTGTATTATTGCTTATTTTCTTATTCTGAGTTTATTTTTGCTTAGTTGTAGCTTATTTAGTGACTGTGGTGCATATTCATAGATTGGTGCTGCATGTACACTACCGGTCAAAAGTTTTAGAACACCCCCATTTTTCCAGTTTTTATTGAAATTTACGTAGGTTAATGTCTCAATGTACTCTGAAATTAAAGCATAGAACAAATAAACAATTGGAGATAAAAAAATCATAGAATCATTTTGTTTAACAAAATTTAATCTAAATTTTGACTCATCAAAGTAGCCACCTTTTGCAGATATACTGTAACCGCCTGAACACATTCGTGGCATTCTTCCTACAATGGACATCAAATATTGTTCGGAAGTTCTTCCCAACACTGTTGCAGAAGTTCCACAAATTGTTGCACTTGTAGGTTGCTTTGCTTTCACCCTTCTGTCCAGTTCATCCCAAACCAGCTCGATGGGGTTTAAGTCTGGAGACTGTGCTGGCCATTCCATGATTTGAAGCCTACCGTCTTGTTCTTTTCCTCGAAGGTAGTTCTGACATAGCCTGGAGGTATGTTTTGGGTCATTATCTTGCTGTAGGATGAACCCCTGACCAACTAGGCGTAGACCAGAGGGTACTGCATGGTGCTACAAAATGCTATGGTAGCCCTTTTGGTTCAGGGTGCCAGTCACTCTGTGCTGTTGTCCTGTGAGCCGCCTATCACGCAAGCTGTTGACTCTCAGAAACTTGTCTTCTGATTCTGTTGTGGCTTTAGGTCTGCCAGACCTCTTTCTGTCAGAGTTTCCTCCAGTTTCCAAGTGCCTTTTGATGGTGTAGGAAACTGTACTCACTGACACCTTGGCTTTCTTTGCAATTTCTCTACAGCAGTTTTTGCTAACCTAAACTTTTTTTTAACCTCTAGCAGTTTACCGCTTACCTTTGTACCATTTCAGGTTATTCACTGGACTTGAATTGCTTAAATTTCAATAAAAACTGGAAAAATGGGGGTGTTCTAAAACTTTTGACCGGTAGTGTATGTATTTTTTTCTTTTAATGTGTTGCACTGTATTGGGGCATGTGTGTCTTGTGCTTGCTGCTCAGGTGAAATTGATGCTTTATTTTAAAACACGTATTATGCTTCCTAAAGAAAAACTCACTTATAATTGAACAGCTTAATTTTCCTTTTTAAGGAAACCTATTATTTTTGATTGCTCATTGGTCACAGTGGTTTTCATCAAGGTCCAGTCAGGAGCAATGTCTCCCTGTTATTCCGTTCAATGGTATAGGGTCAGTAGAGCCACTTGTATGTCAGTGCAGGTCAGTGGGCTCTGTCTGCTCAGATTCCTGGTGCTCAGGTTCAATGCTGTCAAGTGGTATATTGTCTCTATTACATGGACAATCTTGTCATTTGTAGTGTCAAGTTCAGGGACAGGGTCAATATCTTCTAAGTGGCACAGCAAGTCACATTCACTCTCAGTTAGACTTTCTGGTGTCCATGCAAGCACCCACTCCACTCTGTAACTGTGTCCAGTTTTTCACTACCAAAAACAGCAGTTGTAAAACCCACTTTCCTGAACCAGTATACAATGGTTTCACTTTTGACTTTTTCCCATGTACTATGTGGATGAACAGCATCCAGGAGAGTGATTCTTTTTGTACACTCATCTGATGTCAACTCAATGTCTACATCCATCTTATCCAAGACTCTGGTACACAAGGCAGTGACATAGTGACTTTTTAGAGAATAGACTATCCTATGATTCAGGGTTGTATGATTGAGGTAGTGTTGGGGGTAAGAAAATGAAGCAGGCCTTTCAGTGGCCAACTATGTTTGGGTGACAAGTGAAATTGTCAAGGAGTGCTGTGATCTTAAAGCCATGGATAAGTTTGTTCCAATGTTGCACACACTCAGTGAAAATTTCACCAGTCGTCCAAGCAGACCTACTGTGATGTTACAGCACTGGAAAGTGAGCAACTCCTCAGAAGCAATGGGCTTCTGCTGATTTATCAACTGCAAGAAAATCTTTGTTCTTAGAATTTGCTATGTTACAGCACACCATTCTAGAGACCCTCTCCTTTGTTTTTTCTTGTCCTTATGACAGCTCTGACTTGAAGGTCAACATGCTGTGCCCAACACAGTGAAAAAATAAGCCAGCTGCATCCAGTTTTCTGCACCAACACTGTTCGTGTTGAGCTTCTGTCTGTGGGCTGTTCTGTAGCTAATGTTGTTTCTTTCTTTTCAGCTTCATAACCAACTGTTTGTGTGACAGAAAACAGTTTTACTCAAGCCCTATAACAGTTATTTGCCATTTCTGGAGCAGGAGCAGACTGCTCATCAAAGCCTTTGTCTTACTAACACTAGAGAACCAAATTGGCAGTGCTTCTTCAGCTTCTCTTTCTTTTTGTCTGAGAATTTTAATTTGAGCACCACTCACTCAGGATTTTTTTCTTTACTCTGTATCAGGTCTGAGGATCATGTATACTCATCCAACGGTACATATCTATTTGTCTCAGCATCTTGACATTATAGGACGTGGACCATGACAGACTGGAGATTAACATTTGAATAGGTTGGAGCAGGGGAAAACAAATTTTAAAGCAGTGTAATAAACACCTAGTAGCAGTTAGTGGTCAGCTGTTAACACATAATCAATGGCTGAATACAGCTTTCTTCTATCATAAATAGCAGATTAGGTGTCCATTAGAAAGCAGCCCGTAGTGACTGCTGTAACAAGCAGAATTAACACTGTTCATATAGCAAAGGGTTTTGGCTTTCAATATTCATCCAGTATAAGTGGCTGTCTGATACAGCCCTGTCCATTATAAGTGCAGCTGACTATATGACAGAGGTAAAAGGAGATCTATGTGGATAAAAAAGAGATTACAAATGATATCCAAGTAACTGGCCCAGTTGCATGGAGGCCTAAGGTGCTAGGTGCCTCCCCTCCACATACTGCTGACCCAGGGATGAAATTAACATAGGTCACTTGAGGGCAGGCCAGTGGAGGGGGTCCATTCATCCAGCTAGGCAGGTGCACCTCAAAGTTCTAAATGGCAGTGCAGTGGGATGCCAGAGAAGGTGTCCCACTTACTTGACACTGGGGGGGCATCTCCATGGAGGCAGAACTTATACAACACATTACTTCATGTGACTCAGGCCCAGGGAGAAAAACAAAGGATAACCTCAAGACAGGCAGGATGATAGACCAGGTCCCCTGCAGGTACTACTTCAGCAAATGGGCCCCTGGTCCTCTGGTGGAGAATGGGTCAACAATTGGTAAGCCCCAAAGAAGCCTGATGATGTGGCTGGAGTTGCCAATGCTGAATGGGGCCTGTTGGGTAGCAAAGGAGATAAACCACTAATTAAAAAAATATATTTTATCAAAGAAAAATGTAGCACATGTATTGTACAAGATCGAGCCTGATTTTCAGTTGTTGGGTGTTTGTTGACAAAATCAGGTGCAAATAATTATGCAGCTATGACTACACATCAAGCTTCTATTCTAAAGTGGTTAACTACACCACTTAGAGGGGAAAGTAGTATGTCTAGTGTGGGTAAATTAATGGAGACATTACTCAAACAGTGGATCACAGCAGTCCTCAAAGCTAGCTGTCAGCAGGATCCCAAACAGCACAGATTCACTGCAGGAAGGTAGTGCCAAACAAATCTAGTTGAGTTCCTTGACTGCATTACAAAAGTTGTGGATGATAGGGGGCAGAAGATGTGGTCCCTCTGCACTTTTACAAGGTCTTCAACTTGGTTTCACATAGATTGCTTGTAAAGAAGTTAGACTGCAAAGGGGTTGGCCCCAAAGTGGTTAAATGGGTATGACATTGGCTATAGGGCAGAACCAAGAGGGTGCAGGTAATGGAGCACTATCATCAGAAGGTAGGATGACCAGTGGAGTACCCCAGGGCTCAGTACTGGGGCTTCTGCTCTTCAATGTTTTCATAGCAGACATCACTAACAGTCTAGAGGGAAAGGTGTGTCTGGTCATGGAGAACACCAAGATATGTAACAGGGTCGACAACATAGAGGGAGTAACAAAGATGGAATCAGACCTCAGGAAACTTGAAGAATGGTATGGAGCATGGCAGCTGAGATTCAGCACCAACATATACAAAGTCATGCACATAGGCAAAAGGAATCCAAAGAAGGAGTATTAGTTGGGAGGGGTAGGACTAGCTGCCTCCAACCAGGAGCACAGTCTGGGAATCAAGATCTCAGACAACTTGAAAGTAGGAAAACATTTTGAGAAGGCAGCACTGAAGGCCAGTGGAATGCTGGGATGCACTGGGAGGGGAATCACAAGTAAAAGGAAGGAAGTGGTCCTGTCTTTGTACAGATCTCTGGTAAAGCCACACCTGGAGTATGGTGTCCAGTTTTGGAGGCTTCACCACAGAAAAACATTGACCGGATTGAAACAGTGCAGAGAAAGGTGCCAAAAATTATTCAGGGATTGCACAAGATGTCCTGCGGAGAAAGACTGAAAGAACTGAACATGTACTGTATTTCCTGGAACAGAAAATGGAGAATGGTGACGATCAAAACATCAAATACATAAAAGGAGTAAACCATTCTACCTGCTGTTTTCCATCAGTCTGCTGTGTACACTCTCAAACGTCAGGTACTGTGCTGCTTTGTGACTAAGACTGCTGCTGATTTTCCCTGCTCTGCCCGAACGAACTGGCTGTTTCCCGGTGTGCTGCCCCGGTACCGAGAGGGAGGAGAGATGCCCCTAGCATGTCAGAGCAAAGGAGGAGGGGCAGTGAGTTTAAAAGAACGCGCCGCATACTGCACAGTAGTTTCCATTCTACCTGCTGTTTTCCATCAGTCTGCTGTGTACACTCTCAAATGTCAGGTACTGTGCTGCTTTGTGACTAAGACTGCTGCTGATTTTCCCTGCTCTGCCTGAATGAACTGGCTGTTTCCCGGTGTGCTGCCCTGGTACTGAGAGAGAGAGAGAGATGCCTCTAGCACGTCAGAGCAAAGGAGGAGGGGCAGTGAGTTTAAAAGAACGCGTTGCATACTGCGCCAGCATGAGTGGTGCAAGCACCACTCGGAAGAGAAAAAGCACTGCTTGAACTGTTTTCAGTATAAGGTTTAAACACACTATCCATTGTGTTTTTAGATCATATATCTACAAATGTTATTTGGAATGCAGTATTTTGTAGTTTATTTTAGAGTGTTTGTGGATGAGGCTTAGCACACTGTAGGTGAAATCGAAATTTTGACTGCATATGAAGCTTCTATATTGCTATTTTAGGCATTACTTTTATTAAACTGTGTGAACTCCTTTTTCTTTAGAAATAGCTCTCCTTATATACTCGAAGCTGTAGTCTTTATTGTTTAAACCTGATTTATAGCACTGATAGGAGATGGTTCATTTTGCACTTATGTTTGGAATGATAGTCTTGGTCTTCTCAGATAAACAAATTTTGAAATTTCAATCAGACCCAGAGATTAGAACAGGTTCTTTTTTTATTTCTATGTCAAAACTGTATTTTTCTATGGAAGGAGCTGGTAGAAAAAATAAATTCCATACTTATTGGAATTTAGGTAGGATTAAATGCAGTGTACAAAATTTAGGCCAGGACATCATATTCCCTAGGGCCAGTAGGGGATTGATATCCCTTCTTATTTTTGCATTAGCAAGTGAGGATATCGAATCGAACCCTGACCCCAAAATTCAGACTAATATTATTAAAGTAGCTCATGACAATGCTAGGAGTTTTGCTGGAAAACAACCTATTTTTGATCTTTGGGTATCTGAGAATGCCTATGATGTTATAGGTATTACGGAAACCTAGTTATCAAAAAAAGCATCCTGATTCTGAATTCCAAAAGGAAAATAATGATCTCTATAGATATGATAGGCCTTCTAGGGAAGGTGGCGTTGCACTTTATATTAGAAGTAATTTGGGCCAAGTAGAGCTGCTTTTCTCAGGTAATATTGAGGGTATTGAGATATTATTGGTCTATATGACTAGAATAAAAATGAGTGTTGGGGTAGTATACTCTCATCCAAAAATAAGAATGTCAGCTTTTGAGCTTTTAGCTTTAAGATTAAACCTGTTGATTGGGCAAAGGGATGTACTCCTGATTGGAGATTTTAATGCAGCATGGGGTGCAGAAAGAGGTCTTAAACTGCAATCTGAATTTCTGGCATTAGGCCTTACTCAAGAAGTAAATATTCCCACACATAGAAGTACATATACTAGTGTAGGAAACATTTTGGATTTGATTTTTATTTCAAATTGTATTCACTTATTGGACTATAAAATGGGTTCTCCAAATTTAGGGGATCACTTTTACTTTGAGTGTAATATCAATCAAGATTATGAAACTTCTGACATTGTAAATTGTCGGTATGTTAGAGATTTTAAATATTTTAATAAATCTGTTTTTCAGATTCAAATGGGAAAAGTAAATTGGGCTCGCGTAGACTTGATTCCAGAAGTAGATATGGCAGTCAAAGAATTCACAAAGATTTATCTAGAAGTATGTGATAAAAATGCTCCTTTCAAAAAATCTAGAGAAAGATTTAAACATAACCCTTGGGTAAATGAAAAAATTAAAAAATATATAAGATGGAAAGATAGGATATGGAAAAAGGCAAATCGATCTTTAAAAGTAGAAGATTGGGAGTTGTTTAAGAGGATCAGGAATAAAAGTAAAAGTCTGATAAGAAAAGCAAGGAAAAATTATTATAGAAATAAAGTGAATCAAATAAAAAATCCAACTCAATACTGGAATTTAATCAAGGATATGGAGGGTAGGGAAGGGAAACATTCGAGAATAATCCTTAAGAATGAATTGGGAGAGGAGATGTCTACAACACAAGTAGTAAATAATTTGAATCAGTATTTTTGTTGTCTTTCAGATATAAAAATGGAACAAGCTGACTGTAATCAGAATTTTGATTTTCAACAGATTAGATCTTTGGAGACACAACACAGAGAGAGCGTACCATGTTTTTACTTTTGAGCAATTAAAATTGGTGAAGTTAAGAAGCAAATAAGACAGTTAAATTCACAGAAAGCAACAGGGATGGCTAGAATAGAGACAGTATTTTGAAAATCTCAGTAGAGCAACTAAGTCCAACTTTGATGAAAATTTTCAATTTCAGTCTTCAGCAAAAAAAGCTATCCAGATTTTTGGAAAAATTATAAAATTGTTCCTGTTTTTAAGGGAGGGGATAGGAATAATCAATCAAATTATCGACCAATAGCTTTATTGTAGATTGTCTCGAAGGTTTTTGAATGCCTGGTCTGTGCCCAGTTATATGAATATCTGGAGAAGTATAATCTTTTGACTGATTGTCAGGCAGGCTTTAGGCGGGGGAGGTCGACGGACACTGCCCTGATGGATTTCCTTGACTCTGTAGCAAGTGGCCTGGAGGCTCGGGAGTCTGTTGGGGCAGTGTTTGTCGATCTCTCGAAGGCCTTCGATTTAGTTGACTTTAACATACTAATGAAAAGGTTGGCTCAGATGGGCATATCATAACCTGTTCAGACATGGATATTATCATATTTAACTGAACGTACACAACAGGTATACATAGATGGAATAATGTCTGACAAAGAGGGTACTTTTAGGGGAGTTCCCCAAGGTTCAATCTTGGGTCCCCTATTATTTTCGATCTATATAAACTCCCTTCCATCATGTATTCAAAATAGTAAGATTTATTTGTATGCCGTTGATATGGCTCTCATAGGGAAAGCTAAAAATTTGGATGACTTACAAAAAATGCTGCAATTTGATTTTGACACTCTGCAAAATTGGTTAATTCAATCAAAAATGGTTCTTAATACTAAGAAGACTCAGGTAATGCTTTTCCATCCTAAAAATAAACTGCCGCATCAGACATTAAATATTTTTTCTTTAAGGGGTTTACTGTTAGAACAAGTTTGGGTATATAAGTATTTGGGGGTTTATATGGATAGTTCTCTTACTTTTTCTTCTCATATTACAAATATAACTAAAAAAGTTAATTCTAGATTGGATGTGTTAAGAAGGAAAACATCTATATTACCAAGAGAGACAAGAAATAGAGTGGCTGTACAACTACTCTTACCAACATTAGAATATGGTAGCTTAATATATCAGTTTGCCCCTAAATATTTATTAAATAGCTTAGATAAAACATATCATAGAATAGCAAGATATGTAATGAAATGCCCATATAATACCCATCATTGTAATTTACTTCAAGACCTTGGTTGGGATTCCCTTGCAATTCGTCGGAAAAAAATTGTAGGGTATAAGGCTTTTTGTGAATTTGGGGGGAAGGTTAAACATGGTGCGATCTTTCTTGGTGTCCCTATCTCTGATAGATATAATCTAAGGCATTTAAAGTATAGATGTCAAAAGATTCCCTTAGAATTAAATGTTTATAGTAAAATGCAACGACAATTCTATTTGCAAAAAATATGGAATGAAATAGACCCAGACATTAGAATAATTGATAGCTTTAACAAATTTAAGTACTCTCTGAACAGTATTTGGAGAGATAGATGTGTTTGTTTTGGTGTTCCTTAGGTTAAATAATATTCTTTTTTCTTATTTTCTTTTTCTTTATCCCTCCCCTTTCTTTTTTTTTTGTTTTGCTTGTTTTTCATTTCCTTCCCTCTTCTCTTTTTCCTTGATGTTTCTGTTCCTAAATGATAACATTGAAAATGAAAAATTTCCTCTGTATGCTATTAGATATTCAATTTTTTTGATTTGTCTGGATAGTCCATACTTAAAGTATGATGACATTGTTGAATTTCTCTGATATCTGAGAATTTATGTATGTTTTGTAATACATGTAGTGAAACTATTTGTTAAATATGTAAGATTTGTTCCTGTAATATAATATTACATGATGTTTCTGTCCTCTGAAACCGTATTCTTAAAACAGGACAACTTTGACAAACAGGGCCTCAGGTCCTAAAGTTATTATCCTGCTAAAAAATAAAAGTTTTTATCTATCATTTTATCTAAAGTGCAGACTCAGGGACTTTTTAACTTCAAGAAGGGCAGCAAAACCAGGGGACATGACCTAAATTTGAAAGGAGGGCAGTTCTCCACCAATGTCAGGAAATTTTTCTTCACAGAGAGGGTGGTGGACACCTGGAATAGCCTACCTTTGGAGATGGTGGGAACAAACACAGTTGTAGGATTCAAGCATGCATGGGATAGACACAAGGGCTCTCACAATAAAGGGTAGCTAGGGGGTAGGAAAAAACAAACACACTGGGCAGAGCAGATGGACCTATCGGACTCCTTCTGCTGTCACCTTCTATGTCTCTAAGTCACAAGGATAGTTAGTTATTCCAGATGTTAGTGTGTAAATAAGTTAGCTCATACATTTCCGTCACTTGTGATTCCACTCCCACAATTGCTGGGGATAGCAGAGTGACATCCACATTGGCTACAGACACAGGTGCTACATCATATCTCATACTCCCCTCTCCTAACTCATACATTCAGGCATGCTCATGGGCCAAAGAGCTCACCATTCATTTGGACCTTCTTTGGCCCATCTGGTAGTCCAGCATCCCCTCCATAACCACAGAAAAGTGTAATTCTCTGATGTCCAGTGAACCTACCCTCTCCAGCTCCATAAGTCTGGTTCCTTGTTGATCCTTGCTACATCTAATGCAAACCTCAGATGAACTCTAGTGATGCCCATAGAACTGCCTGCAACTGTTCAAGTGGTCAGTTTTTTTTTAAGTTGTGCCTGAGCTTGTAAGGGTCACCATGCTTTGAACCCTGCTCCTATCTGTCATGATCACAGCAGGCATGCTGACCATGTAGCAGGTCCATGTGGGCTGTGACTCCTTGGCTCTGTGGATTTCAGTCCAAGGACAAACAAAATAATTTTTGAAATCACTTTGTGATGGTCCCTTGTGACTATAAATTGGGCACTTATTGTGTAAGGAAGGATGGAAAGATTTGTGGAAAAAACTAAGACAGTGTAGCAATTGATAAGAAATGCTAAGATTAAATTATGAAAGGGAATTGGGAAATTGTTAAATAAGATATTTTCCAAATGTAAGT
This sequence comes from Neoceratodus forsteri, assembly GCA_016271365.2. NCBI lineage: Eukaryota > Metazoa > Chordata > Ceratodontiformes > Ceratodontidae > Neoceratodus > Neoceratodus forsteri. The sequence goes on along the minus strand of CM028131.1, from coordinate 874,917,641 downwards.
ACCAAACAGTAGAAAAAGAGTCATTTGACCATTTAACAAACTAAATTACTGAACTATGTTAATGATAAATGATAAGACTGGGTTTGCTAAAAACAGCAATGTGTTCTTGTCATCTATTGTGTCAAGTAGAAATGCTGTGAAGTTTTAATTCATGGGTGAGGTTGGTGCAACTGATCTGAGGAACACCCAGATGCAGTTCAATATGGCTTCCACACTACCCGATTCAAAAGTAAACATAATAATAATGAAACAGAAGAAACATGTTGGCTCCTGATTCAGCACCACCTGTCCTACTATTAAATGGGACTCACACATGGCCTCCCTCTGGCTCTTCCTGCTGCTCATCTGTGCCGGCATACATCTGTACAGTCTGTGTGTTATGAAAAAAAATTGCTACAGTAAGATTCTATTCCTCTAACCATATCACTGTTTGAGTTCTAGGAGGTCTCTCCTCAATAATCTACCTAGCAGCACAGAACTGTTTTTGTGGTGCAATAGTGAATTCAATAAACAATTATTTAAAATGTCAAAAAACTCTGTTTCTTTTTTTTTTCACAAAAAGTAAAGGTGTGCATTGCATAATCAGAATAATCCATTCCAGCAATGGGTAAATCCCAACTTAACCCACACCCTGTTGTGGATTATTGCTTATTAGAATAGTTTTGTGGCATACCTGTGGAAGTTTACATCCAGCTATAATGTGTGGTTTACATTGCACACAATATTATAAACCTTGCAAAAATCAGGGGACATTTTACACATGTATACATGATACAGTATATACACTGCACACTTGTAACTTGCTTTCATTAGTACACATACAAACAACCAAAGCAAGTTACATGCTAATGACATGTTTAATATTTTACACAAGGTTTTGCAGTAGTTGTGTAAAGCAAGTTACAAGTAGATTGTACATAATTTAGTAGGCAATATGTGACACCTAAATATTGAGGTTTAGAGTATTTCATACTATACACAGTGACCATAGCACCATTCATCAACAAACCCCTTAGCATTAGACCTTCAGAGTCTTACATAAAGCAACAAATATATGTAGCATAGAACCAGACCTGTAGCTTAGCCTGAGATGATGAAGGGAGGGGGTGGGGTTAAGGCTGCTATATTCAAATTTAGAATATGTTCACCCTGTATGAAGCAACAGATTGTTGAGGCATGACCCTTTCCCATTAGCTTGGCCTTGGGCTGTGAGGGTACAGGAGGTTGGAAAGGTATATGAATAACATGTAACAACCACTAATGGATTATTTCCAGACTTTGTAGGGTCTTAGTTTTGGGCCGTGGCAACATAGTAAGCATTAATGTAACTTATCTAACATAAATGTTCTTACTTTACAGAAATTAGTGTGGTAACTTCCTTTATGAGCGGCCTTTAAGACCCTCCAGAAAGAAGGAGGTGACTCCTACCATACTTTTTATAAAACCATTTTTAGCCTGTGAATAGCCAAAACCACTTTTGTTGGGCAAAACAGCAGTCCTTTCCACTGACCATTGTATACCATGATCTCCTGCTTCTGAAAACAATGGGACCATTTGTGCCATCCAACTGAAACTCCATAGTCCAGTTGTACTCTGCCCACTCCCTCTTACCTGGCATTACAGTCTGGTTAGGGATAATGCATTCCAGACCTGCAAGTCTAGCTCTAACCAAGTGCACTGTGCACACATGAACGTGTTGGTATATGCCCTTTGTGGTGCATACAAAGCCTGATAATTCTTAGGGTAAATTATTAGTCTAGTTATACCTCTGCCTCACTAGTAAAATATAATTCTTAACATTTAAGTATTTAATGAGCTAATGTATATTACATTAAACTTTCTGATGATGAGTAATTAAAAATCTTCTCTCAGCACATACTGTAGTTTGTGAAAAGCAATATTTTCATACAGCACATAGATTCTGAAAACCATCAAGCAGTAGGTAGATTTTGAAAATTGTCATACAGCACACAACTTTCAAAACTATAATGCAGCATGTAAGCTTTCAAAATGAATATCTTTGTACTGCATGTAGATTTTGAAAACTGTCAAATAGTATGTAGATTTTCAACAAAACCATTATGTAGCACACAGTTGTTCAAAAGTGTCATACAGCACATTTATATTCTCAAAACTGTTGTGCATAAATAGAATATTTGTGCAACATGTAGATTATCAAAATGTGCCCACAGCACATATATTTTCAAAACCATCATGCAGCATGTGGATTTTGAAAACCTTAAGAAAGGATTTCTGTGTGGATATTTATTAAAATTACTGAGTAGCACATAGATTTTAATAACCCTTATCTGGCATACAGATTTTCTAAACTGTCTTGCATCAAAAACATTTTAACAAATGCTTTATAACATCATGGAAATCTTGAAAATCATTGCACAGGACGATAACTGCCATTCAGCATGAATATGTTGGAAACCTATTTAAAATATATGTGCTTCATAAAGATTTTACAAAACAAAATGTGAGGGATTATGGTACACATATTGTCATTATTAATCAATGGTAACTAATTAATAATAAATGTAATATTTGTTTTTAAAAAGATATGTAGTGTGACTCGTATTAACCCTCCTTCACAAACTCTAAAGTATCACCTTTAACTTTTAAGTATTTAAAGGGTGATAATACATATCATTGTTGTTAATGTAGAACTTAAACATGAAAAAATGGCACCTAATGTTAGTTATTATTCTCAGCAAATGTTTTCAGACAAGCTTGTGCGACCAATTAATCACAATTAAATGAATTAACAAAACCCCTTAAGAACCAATTCTTAATCTTTACCTGCAAAACCTTTAAGTTTTATACCAGAGTTCTTTGCCATTTTTCTCTATTCTTTTGCAAAACAATCAAGTGGCTAATTGGACAAAATATGTAAATTCAGTCATAAAGAACTTAAAAAATATAAAATGGATCTTTAGGAAATGTATAGGTTTAAGAGATAAAGGGAGTGAGCTAGTGAGTGCCAAATTGTTTAGTCCTATATTATAATGGCACAATAGCACAACTATAGTTAGGGTTGAGCAGGAGATTCTATGGTAAACCTTAAACTTTGCACTTTAATAGCATCACAACATTTTAACAGATTTGCACAAAATTGTGCATGCATGGTCTATGGTGGTAGAGGGCCCTGTGATTCCACAGGCAAATACATATGTTCACGTACTATATCAAAAAGTAAGGACATTCATTGCAAAAAAACTTCACTAATGCACCAGTTAGGTTTAAAGTGACAAAAGTAGGGACATATAGTGTTAGGGTTACCAGCCCTAACACCCCCACTCCCATCCTGCAGGCAGCAACAGGAACAACATTATGGTTTCACCTCTCCTGAGTCTTCACAACTCTGGTGAGTGGTGTACCTTGGGGTTGTCAACCCTAATGCTTACTCCGCTGTCATATACTCTACACATCTCAGCTTATTTTCTGATGGAATGGGGTGAGCATTAGGGTTGACAACCACAAGGTGCACCCAATGCCTGAGTTGCAAAAACTCAGGAGAAGTGAAACCGTATGTTTTTTTTTTCTTGTTGCTGCCTGCTCAGTGCGGTGTTACAGCTGAGAACCCTAACATCACATTTCCCCACTTTTGTTGCCGTAACCTTAATTGGTGCATTAATAAAGATGTTTGTTGTGAATATTATACAGGTGTGGTAGCACTTGAATATTAGAGTTAAGTAAGCACTTTAATGTTAACCCCTAATTTTTGCACCTTAATAACTTTGCCCCCATTCAACTGATTTATTTGAAATTTGGAATGCACAGGGATGGTGTCAGGATATCTAGATTCTGGAATGCTTGAGACAATCAGTTTACAGAGGGAAAAGTTACAGAGGGTCACAAAAACCCAAATTACATCAACTAAGATCTTTATTTGCTCACCTATAGCTGAAAAACTAGGAGGGTTTGAAACCTGAAACTTGCAGGTTTGACAGAGTTTGGTGAAAGGTACTCACTTTTGTTATTTTTATCTCCCAAAGTTAAATAGTTTTTAAAGTATTTAAGAAACAAAGTTTTGTTTCTGAGCATGTGCAGTTTACAAACTCAGTGTTATAAGGACAATTGCATTTTTATGACCACATGAAGTCATGGACTGTATTATGCAAACATGCTCATTTATCAGCTGGCACAGTTGAACCCCTGTCTATGTATGCCTTGTGCTGTTTTTGTTCAGCAGGGATGGGGCTATGAATCAGTGTGATAAACTGCCACTCATGAATGTACTGTGTTAGTTTGTTGTTATAAAATGGGTAAGGAAAATCCTGTATTTTGATTGGTTGCTGGCCATCCATTAGAAGTTCCAAATTGTCCCCCTTCCATTTTATTTTCAGCCCCCCCCCACCACATTAATCTGCTGACACAAGGGTGCACAATCCCTGGTGCTGCCATACTCCAACCCACCAACATGCCAGCAGTCTGGGACAGTGGATTTCCCAATCCCTGGTGCCCCCAAGCATCTTGCTGACACTGGAGTGTCCACATTATCTAAAATAATGAGAAACATCCCACAATGTCTTTTCTTTTTATTCCTTAAATCACTGAAATAAAGAAAAAAATCCTTTGATGCATGTGACATCTGTATCCACCATTCCATTACTCCCACTAAGCACCCAACACCCCACACCCCTCATACCCTATACTTACCTAGCAGAGATCAAACACTATAATCATCTCTGGACCAGAGACACACTTCACACTTTACCGCTGGATTGGGAAATGAGGAAAATAGGTAAGTGCAATACAATGCATTTCGATGCATTTTGAGCTTTTATTTATAATTTTGCTATTTTGTTAATATATTTTGGACACATTTTCAACATGGCCATTTTGGGACCCTACTTCATAAAGATGGGGAGATAAATTATTTAAATCTAGCCCAAAAGGTGATTTCATGGTCACTGCATGAAATCACATTTTAGGCTGGATTTGAATCATTTCTGCATCTTTGTTCATGAGTCTGGGTCCTGAAAGGACCATGTTGAAAATTTTGGAAAAATTAATTTAAAAATGACTACGTTATGATCATACTTTGAATCTTTTCTATGCTTGTTGATAACTTTGGTAATTTTAAATATTTTGTACCCAGATTTTCAACATAGCCATTTTTTATGCCACCTCATGAATATGACAGCCAATTTGTCAGATCCTGGCCAAAATATGTTTTCGTACCGGTGGTGTGAAATGATGTGGGTTTGAGCCCAAGAGCTGGGATGAGATGGGATTTGAAATTTTTAAGCTACTGTTTTCAGTAGGTGGAGTCATAAGAAAACTATGTTGAAAATCTGGGGTCAAAATATTGAAAAAACAACAAAGTTATTAGGGTATATTGACATTTTTTAATGCTCACTCAAAACTTCTGTACTTTTCAATATTTTTACCCCAAATTTTCAACAGATCCATTTCTTCCAACCACCTCATGAACCAGACAGCAACCATTTTTCAAACCCTGACCCAAATGTGATTTTGCAATTGTGGCCCTAAATTACATTTCAGCCAGTATTTTATAAATGACATCTGTAATGTTCGGGGGAGGTCCTAAAAAGAACATGTTTACATTTTTATAAAGTAACATTGTTTGTGGGGACATTCATTGGCCTACTGTGGACCACATCACCTTCCTGTGCCTTGAGTTCAGGTATAAGATTAGTCAGCTGGTTAAATGGGCTCAGGCTGGGGGGAAGGCACTGCTGCATTCAGTACTGTGTCTGGCATGAGGAGGGACAAAAAAGTGTTCTGGTACACACGTTGCACCTTGTGATGGACTGGGAAGCCTCCCTAATGAGTAGTTGATGTGTGTGCTAAGGCCTGAAGGGCCCATTCAATGTGTCTGGACATGCAGGGTGGCAAGAAAAATGGGGAAAAATTACCTGGCAGAATGAAGGCTTCCCATATGACGGGGACAGGAAGGGGGATGAATGTCTGCCTCCCCGTGACTGTGAGCCTCTTTGCCAGTCTGTTGCCCTGTCAGTGTTGCAGGGTATGCAAAAAGAGTTGGCTTCTTTCTGCTCTGATGATGGTCAATGAGGACTGCAACTTGCTACCATGAGAGGAAATTGAACCCAGGTATGCTGAATCCTGTCCACATCCCCCGAATGCTGGCCACCATCAGTGACCCAGTCTGTTCACTGACCTGGATCATTGCCATGGTAGGGGTATCTACTCTATCAACTAACCCACTTTAAGCCCCTAAATAAAACTATAACATCTTTCCTACCTATACAGCTGATGAGTTATAGTAGCTAATTTTCCACTTTATATCTACAGTTCTAACTGTTATGAGCACCAGAATTGGAGGACACCGATCACATGTATTAGATAAGTATTGTTTTATGGCTACAGAAGCAATGGACCATGATAATGTATGTTTCTTGGGTCATGCAGAAAGAGTTGTATGTTGTTTGCCTTACCTAATGATGGATGTCTGTGGTTGCTTGTGTTGCCTTGACCCCTTAGGCTGCCCAGGGAGGGGGATGCAGAGTTAGGTTGAAAACCCTAACATTGCATTTCCACACATTTGTTGCTTTAATAGCAACCCTAACTGATGCATTAATGAAGTTTTTCTGTAAAGAATATATACAGTATATGTATATATATATATATATATCAAAAACTTCATTAATGCATCAGATTAATCATTCATACAACAAAAAGTGAGAAATTTGATTTTAGGGTTCCCACCCTTCACCCCATCCCATCCCACCCTCATCAACAGACATTGGGGTGTGCGTTGAGGTATTGGCCCTAACTCCCCACCCTATCTCATGTGTAAACAAGCTGAGGTGGTGCAGTGTAGGAGAACTGGGTGAGAGTTAGCTATCAACCCCAATGCACACCCTGATGCCTGTTGGTGGGGGTGGGCTGGGTGGGGTGCAAGGGTGGGAACCCTAAAATTGAATTTCTCACTTTTTGCTGTAGAAGAACCCTAACTGATGCATTAGCAAAGTTTTTTGTATAGAATTTCCTTACTTTTTAAGAAAGAATAGAAAAGTAGAAAGTTGCCAAAGGGTAAAATAATATACTTAAGTTATACATTACAGTCAAAAGCATCTACACATCTGGCAACAAACACAGAAAATTAAGCACAGTTGCAGTTACCAAGAGCATATAAGTGGAAAAACAGTGAATACTTAAAAGTAAGGTGAGATGAGTTCTTAACATGTAGGGGGAGAGAGTTCCAGAGCTTAGGTGCAAAGTAGGAGAAGGCTTGCTCACCCATTTTTGATGAGCAGGGCCTAAGGAAGAGCAATGGGAAGGAGGAGGAGCTAAGGGAGTGGGAGTGGGAGACAGGAGTAAGCATGTCACCCAGAGTGCTGGGGCGAGGGATTCTAGTCAGTGAGTCAACAAAACAGCCAACAAAACAGCCTAAGGCACAAGAACGGAAAGCACTGGGAGACAGCCAGTTTAGGGCAGAATAGAGTAGGCAGTGATGGGTTAGGCAAGGAGCAGATAAGGCAAATCTACATATATTGTTGTAAGATGTGTCCCACTTGCAAAGAACCCCAGCATTGGTATGAGAGAGTACTGGGAGGGCATACAGTAGTTGTGGGAGAAGAGCACCTCTAGCTACAGAAATTCTAGCTGTTGGGGGAGTGAGTGGCGCGCTCTATAGGCTGCACCTATCTTGGCATTGACTGAGTGACAGACTTCATTGACATGAGCAGCAAAATCCAGTACCTGGTCTAGGGTAACCCCAAGATATTTGAAAGATAAAGTGTTGGAGACAGCATTTCCATTACAGGAGTGGACCAAGAGCTTATGCGACTCAGTAGACCCAAAAAGCATGGCCTGGGTCTTAGATATGTATAGTAATTGATAGTTAGATAAAAATCAGAATTGTAGGGACTGAGAGTCCTAAGAAAGAGTTAGATTAATGTCCACAATAGACTTGGAGGCAGCGTAAAGCACAAGGTCGTCAGCATATATGATTATGGTGCTGAGTGGAGAAAGGATAGGAATGTTATTAAGAAAGAGAGAGAAGAACAGGGGACCAAGGGTAGAACCCTGCGGAAACCCACAGGAGATAGATGCTGGGGAGGAGAGAACCTTACAGAAAGCGACTGCCTGAGAATGAATATCAAGGTACAGTAGCTGCCAAACCAGGATAGAGTAGCATCAGAGGCACCAAGCGACTGCATCTTGGCTAGCAGTAATGGGTGATAACAAGCTTCTTTGGTAAAATTGATCTGTAATCCATCTCAAGTTTTAATAGGCATTGGTAAATACAGTAATATATTTGTTAAATGTGGGATTTTGTAGCTCTGTTGATATTCAGTACAGTCCCCTAGAAGATTAATGAAAGAGATAGTATTTGCCTCTACCATGTAATATGGGGTATTTTGCATAACACAGAAACAGAAACATAGAAAATGATGGCAGATAAGGACCGCTTTGCCCCCCCCAGTCAGTCCATTTCCCTACCTGATGGATAAGCTGCAGACTCTAGTTAATCAACAGCTTACTTCCTCCTGCCCCCCACTAGAATTGCCTTATGCCTCTCCCATGCATTCTTGAATTCTCCCACTGAAGGCCTGAAATTATGATTTGAAGCAGGATGCGCCACTCCTGGCTGCACACCTTTCAAGCAAAGATTCCATGCCAGGCCATCAGAAGAGCTCAAGACTGCTATTTGAGTCAGAGTTGTAGAATTGCTAATTATTTTGTTTCTACTGTTCCATGGTATCCACATAATGATGCTATTGGAGAATAGGGCCTCAGGGTAGAAAAAGTAATCCTGCTCACAGTGTGACAATTTCTGTAAGGGCTGTGCTCAAGTCAGTCCACAGAACAGAAATATAAGAACTGACAACAAGAGTAGAGTACAGAAAAAAAAACACAATAGTGAGAATTATTTAAATGCATGCTGTGGTTGTATTATTTGCATCCTAGCAAGCAATCTCGTATATTAAAGATGTGTATTACAAATACAGTAATAGCTAGGTGACTGTGTATTGTGAGGCTATAATACCATCAAGACTAGAGGTTCCGGTGACATGTGAACCTTGAGAACAAAGTTTAAGAGGTTCCACCATGTCAAAAGAAACCTCAAGAAGGTAATATAGCTGAGAAATTCACAATCCTCTATATGTTACTTTTTGGAATATATATGGATCCAGCCTATCTGGAACTGCAGTTGCAAGCACTATCCCAAGCAGCTTCTTCTGCTGCCCAAACTGCATGTTTCTTTCACTTTCCTCTCCTGGACTGAAGATATGTAAACTCTTTACTCCCCCCCCATGCCATGGAAGAAGGCAATAGCGGGGCAAGAAGGAACTGGGCACAAGAGAGGGATTTATCTGGTGCCGACAGATGTGCCCTGCGAGCCTCTTGTTCACACATACTTCCTTATTCACTTTGTTCATTTTATGCATTTTTTTTCTGGTGTCTGTCAGGTCAGCTGAAGAGCCAGCCAGTTTTTACTGTACGTGACAATCTCAGTAAAAGCCACCATTTTGCAAACATTTGACAGAAGTGTATGTAGCAGAAGCTGAGTGTTCCATTTCATAATATGATCATTGTAAATGCATCGATACTAATATCATATCTTGTAATGCCAGAGTGAGATTTTAATGATGGTATTACAGAGAATTTTTTGCACACTTTGTGGTAGTATTATTATGACTATCCATATATTACACTGTAAATTCTGTACTGAAATTGCTTTCATGTTTGTTCTTAATTCATGAAACTCTTTTAAATTAGTACTTTAAATTCTATGCATAGTGCTTTAAATTGGGAAAGGTGTCATATAATTAAAAGCTGATTCAAGATGCTTCTGCACTTGACAATTATCTCATGGAACTTTACTCCATAGACTGGCTACTTCAATCGACTTCTGGTAAGGCTGTCTACTTTGATGAAAGTGCTCTCTCATGAAACTCCATTTTGTAATATGTTTCGGTATCTGTAATTCTGCCAATCAACCCATGTTACCTTACTCAGCCTATGTTATTTATTCTCTGTTTGAGTACTGCTAACCATGTGCTCCTGCTACTGCAAAGCTGATGTTGTTGCTTTCCTTTTTCAATCATGTAGCCTCCCAGGTTGCTCCTGAAAATAGGCATGTACTGTATTTGTCTACTGTGCCCACCTAGTCAACAAAAGCTAACTAAATAAATAAATATGATTAATTCTACATTAAAATAGTCATATCTGTTCAAAAGACAACATCAGATTAAATATTTTATACAGCACTGCTTTGACATATATTGGCAGATACTATAGCATTTATGTCCTTGACATTTTGCAGGACAGCACACTAAATTTAAATCAAATTGAGTTTTTCTTATGCAACGCTGTTTCAACAAAAATAATGAGCTCCTTCCTGTGCAGCAAAAACAGCTGGAGGCCAGGTCTTCAAGTACACTAAACATTTTTACATTTCAAAACATTTATGCAGTAAATGTTTATGTGACTCATACAAACCAATAAAATACTTACCTAACAGAGGGATGAGGGGAATGAATTTGCTGAATACACTTTTTGTAACTGAAGGACTGGTCACAAAACATGAATAATTGCCTTTGTCTACTTCCCCTACTTTTGCAATGTAAAGATTGCCAGTGATTTGTGAGACAAATCGTCGATTGTCTGGAGTTATAACTGAAGGAAAGTCATTTAGAAGCCAACGATAGGTAAGATCATCTATGGAGGAGAAGAAGGTATGTTATCAAGATCAGTTTATGATTTACTCGATATCTGTAAAGCAAACAATTGTTTTTTTTCTGTCATTTTCTCCCTCACTCCTACTATCTTAGAGTTTCCTCTTGCCAAAGCAAACCTCCAGATGGTAGTTCTGGGAAATCAGATGTCTCCACTACTCAGTTTACACTGGTATGAAGGTGGTGTGTGTGTGTGCCCATCCAGAGTACCAAATACTGATTTCTGATCACCTTAAAGAGTGCATTATCTCTAGCCATGGGTGAAAGCTATGAATTCTGCCTTGGTGGAACTTTCAAAGAATTTTTGAAATTTTGATAAATTTTCTGCAGTTTTGCCATTGGAGAGACTGGAAACTTATGACCATTTTCCATGGATTTTCACACCGTTCTTCAGACTTTGGGGGCTGAACTGCGAAATATACATTAAACTGCAGAATCTGTTCCATCTGCAGTTTAATATATTATTTCCTGATACAGGTCCCTCCCCCCGGCTGATTGCTGGCCCCTGGCTCCTGTAAAATTCATGGTGTCTAGTGCCCACCACCCACTGATTATGGGCAAAATGTAGAAAATAAATATGTAAATAGTTTACCTTCCCTGGTGTCTAGTTGTCCCCTCACCCACTGATCTCCTGCCCCAGTTTTAAAATGCCTGATGTCCAGTGGTCCCCCCCACCCACTGATCTCTGGTCCTTATTCTTAAAATCCCTGGCATCTAGTGGTCCCACCCCCCACCCACCGATTGTGGTCTCAATGTAGGAAAATAACATTTAAGTAATTTACCCTCCCTGGTGTCTAGTGGACCCTCCCTATTCCCCACCCCTTCTCAAACATTTTCTCCTTCATTTCCTGGTGTCTAGTAGACCCCAACCCTCCCACCCTGGCAGGGATTCCCACCCACCCCACCCCATTCTGACCCTGAGGCGAGCAACCAACATAGCCTCTTCTCTTCACTGTAGTTGGTTACTCACTGAACTGAATGATCGAGCATGTGCTTGTACAAGCACGCACTCATTCATTCAGTCAGTGGTTCGGCATTGAGTCTGCAATCAATGGGGGGCAAGACCACTAGATACCAGGGATTTTAACACTAGGGGCCAGTGAATGGTGGGAGGGGGGGGCACTTGACACTAGACACCAGGGAGGGTAGACTGTTTAAATGTGTATTTTTTGTCTTTCTACATTGTGCCCGCAATTGGTGGGTGGAAGGGGGTTGACCACTGAACACCAGGTACTTTTTTACCTGCCACCTGCACCAGTAATCAACAGGTGGGGAGGGAGGGAGATCACAGTGTTCCAGGTTTTTTTTTCTTTAGAAGGGTCAGGTGATTGGTGGCTGTGGGTGGGTTAATGTATTAAACTGTGAAAGAAAAAGCCACAGAGCCGACCACTGACACTGATCAGTTCTTTGGATTTTTTTCCCTACAGCTTGCTACAATAACCCACTATTCATACATTTATTCCACCATTTTAAGGCAGAATTTCCACAAAAGTTGGCAAAATGATCTCAGAACTTTCACAGAAGTAAAAATCCAACTTTTGCCAAAATTTCACCAGCAGAATATTTTTTTTTGCCCATGCCTAATTATCTCTATATCATGTAAAGCTATCCAATGACCTGAAACCCAACCAAACAATGCAGGATTTTAAATCCAGATAAAGATTCAACCTTACTACTTTGTTGTCATGGTTACCTATTTTCTTATGAATAATTGCACATTTATTATGGTTTTATGCCAGAAAAATAGAAACGTGTGTGCACATTTTTTTTTAGAACTATTATCTTCTGACTATGGTCGTAAGACATCTATAATCATGCATACTCTACTATTGGTATACCATTTTATAGTTTCTCAATGTTCAGGCTTATTGATGACATAATATGGAGGTAAAAATAACAGGACTCAAACATTTTGTAAACCATTTTATGTTTTTTTTTATATCAATGTATGAAGTTGTAATAACATAATGTATAGATACATCAACTTAGTTGACTGCAAGCTTTCAATTTAATACAATTAATTTCTTAATCATCACTGTTGAAAGTTAATCTATTTTTAATTGTCTTTTAAAAAGTCTATAATTTGAACTGCTAGTTTAAAAAATGTATTTTTTTTAAATGAAAGGTTGGAGTCAGATCAACATGGAGGGAAATGATGGGTTTCTGCATGTCTATTCTTGTTGATACTATGTTAGAAAAAAACATAAACTGATACCATTTTGTCACTTTTCAGATATTTTATCAACATACAGATTTTGTTATATAAATAATGTGAAATGTAGGACTTTACCTTATATTTCTACATAAATTATATCAACACTATAATTGTATGTATAATACTAAAACATGTAAGACAGTTCAAAAACTATCCTGTTACTTTTTTTTTACTTCATCAGACATTTTGGTTATACTAAACCTTAAGGAAACAGGATGTATGTCATTTGCAACATGATATACATTTATTTAGTGCCCTTAATCACATGACCAGCATTCCTCCATCTTTTTAAGTAACACTTGAGGCCATATATTCAAATATGCACAAAGCACTGTGCAACAATATGTGCCATGCCTTGCACTTTCCTAGGTGCCCAAAAATGATATATTGAGTAGAATAGCACACTGGTGCTATCTGACTAAATATAGGGCCATGTCAGCCCAACACTAAGTCACTTAGTGCTGCCCAAACAGGGCTTCTGAAGAATGCTACCAGAATAGATAGCACTGCAGCACTATTTCCAATATTCAAAGGGACCCATGCAAATGAGCCCATTGGGCATGCAAGGCAGTAAGGGGCCATTTGCATGCCCATTATGGATTAATTTGCAAGGATAGCAAGACAAGACAGCACCACCCCCCCAAATTGCACCATCTCAGCCATGTATATAGATTTTTTTTGCTAGAGGTACCCCCCCATTACTCAGCTGATTGCCAGTCTGTTCTTTAAATTAAAAGGCTCCCTGGGGGCTAGTGGTACTTCCTCCACTGATTACCGGACCATGTTTTAATGACATATTATCTGTTGTTCTAATGGTGCCCCCCTCAATCCCAGCCTCGGCCTATATATCTCTATCCCTGGTGCCAGTGTTAACTCTACTCCCTCCGATCCCAGCCCAGACTATATATCTCTATCCCTGGTGCTAGTGGTGCCTCTCCCATCACTAACCTTGAGGGCCACACAACCCCTCCCTGGTGTACAGTGGTCTTCCCCATGGCACCGGGCCCCACCCTCTCACTGTAACATCAACGGTAGTGCCACAGGTGCATACAGTGACTGGCAGAGCCCTCCGACACCCCCTCTGCCAGCTGTCTTATGTATAGCTAGGGAGTGTGCCTTTTATTTATAGGACAGGGTGTGTCACCCTGTCCTATACATAAGAGGTGTGCTCCCTGGCAATACATATGGCAGCCAGCTGAGGAGGTGTGGGAGGGCTGTGCCAGTTGCTGCATGTCCCAGTGGCACCACAGATGATGTTACTGTGAGTGGGGGAGCCCAGTGCTGCAGGGGGACACTGGATACCTGGGAGGGGTTGTGTGACCCTCAAGGTTGGTGATTGGTGGGGAGGGCACCACTAGCACCAGGGACAGAAATATATAAGCTGGGGGCCCAGTGGCACTGAGGGATGAGGCACTGGATGCCACACCTTATGCCACACTGGTGACCCAGGTTCAGGAATGGACTCAGGCCACCGGGGGTTGGCAGGGGAGAGGAAGGATCAAGCATCCAATGACTGCTCTTCTTCCTCTGGGGTGGGATTGGCGGTTGCATCATGCTTAAGTGGCCACTGGTAATGACCAAGGGTGGCACTGGTACAGTGCCAGAATGGGGAGGAGTGCAGCAAGACACCTGCATTGCACTGCCAGCTGCTGGGGCTCAACTGGTGGAAAAGGCTGGGTGTGACCATGCAGCTTGATGGCCACACTCCCATCAACTTGGAGGCCTGTCATGGAATCACGTTGGGAGGTCTGGTCCAGCCCAGGGGTGGAGAGGTAAGGGGGACTCTTGTGATGGGCTGGGACAGCCATGCTGGGCCCCTATATATTGAGTGAGCCTTCTGTCCTCTGGGTCAGTGGAGGCCAGTGGCTGGATGCCCCTGCTGGTGCACTGCAGGGATGCATAAACATAAGCAATAAAAAAAATGAAATATATAAGCTGGAGTTGGGATCAAAGGTAGGGGGCTTGCCACTGGCACCAGGGATAGAGATACAGTATGTAAGCCGGGTCTGGGATCAGATGGGGGAGGACACCACTAGCATCAAAGATCCTTTTTTTGACTGAACGGGATAGTGATTGGTCAGTTGAGGGTACCACTAGCATCAAGCATAGTTTTAACTGCTAGAATAGTCTGGCAATCAGCAGGAGAAACTACCAGCACCAGGGATAGTTTTAATTGATAGAATGACAGTGACCAGTTATGGTGGGACCACTAGCACCAAGGATCTTTTTTTTTGAAAGAACGGGTCAACAGTCTGTGGGGGTGGGGTGCTAGGGACCACAGGGGCTGGGTGTGCTCCCCAAGCAGCCAACTGGATAGGTGGCTGCATTACCTCTGGCAGCCACTCGGGTTGCCTGGAGTAAGTCCAGGTTTTGTTAGGTGGTATTTGGGCTGCACAAAAGGACTGCACTAAACCCTTCTGTGCAGTGCAAAACTATTGAATATGGGATAGCTTGCATATTCATGGCCATGCCCTTCCCCTTGCCTGCATAAATACATTATGTTTTTCATGGATGCTAACTATCTTTACCCAAGCAAAAGCCCCTTTTGAATATGGGGCTTCAGCATAAACCCCAGTTTGAATAGGTAAAGACCCATTAGCATCCATGCAAACCTTTTGAGTATCTGGCTCTTAATCTCCTTTGCTTTCACAGGCAAGCATCACAAGATAATAATACAATGCTGTACTATACTTCACAGCAATACATTTATCTCCTAATGCAAAAGTACAAGTTACATTCTGTACTTATGACTAAGTTGAGGAATCACATAAATGCTATCCTCTTCATGGAATTGTGTACTACTATACTTATTTATATGAAAACTAAATGTTGCCAAATTTTAATAAGATATCTAATAAAAAGAAAGGGCACATGTATTTATGGCATTGTTTCTTCACATACATTTCTAATAAAGGACCTTCAATGCTATAAAAATTTAAACTCTGTAAAAAATAAGTGTAGTACAGTACCTGGGAAATGGTCTGGGGGATCACACAGGAGCACTGCCCCAATACCCTCCTTAATCTTCACTTCTCTGCGCTCCTCTGGAGAAAACAGTTCAAGATCTGGACACAGAAAAAAGATGGTATAAAATGTGTTTCTTAATACCTGTGTTACTTTTACAGTTGTTGTGAAATTATATTTCACCAGCAGAATTTATGCAAAATCAGCAATTTTGCTGCACAAAATATTTCGGGAAATTCGCTCATTATGGGAAATATTTTGCGGGGTGCAAAATGTGGAATTTTGCCCATGAAATGCAAAATATTACCAGTAAAGCAATGAAATTTTGCATTCCATGGGCGAAATTCTGAATTTCAGTTCCACGAAAAAGTTCATGAAATGGGCAAATGTTACAAAATATTTCACGTAATGAAATTTGTCAGTTTCGCACATCTCTAGTTACTTTCCACTTTGAACTATTTTCTTTAGGTTTTTTCCCTCTCAAATTATTTTTAGCAGCTTGTGGAGATCTATTAAACAACCACGTGAGCAGAGACAGCTGCCATCTGCTGAACTCACATGCTTCTAATAAATTTGTTTGAAGCACCATTTCTATTGGTCTTGTTTATGAAGGAAATTAAATGAATGAAAAATTCTAAATAAACCTAATATTTTAAAATGAGCAGTAACTTATCATCTCAGAACACATCTGGCCAACTTTTGGTTACTATGAAAGGAAAGACATCATGATATGCAGTTCATGCATGGCTATTTAATTCCATCACCACTTAAATGTTTTTTAAATGTTTGAAATGATGTTTTTCAATGATCAGTATACTGTAGAAGAAATCTCCTTTATTGCCTTGTGTAACTGAGTTACCGTGGATGCCATCATTACTACCCATACCTTGTGGGATCAGACAAGGTTGAGGGACCTGGCTTATTAAACTCCTAATTGGAGTGGGGAGGTCATAGCCATAGTTTCAATAAATTGCACATTGCTTTCACCCAGGGAAAGGTTTACATGGGCCTGCTGTCAGTATGTATAGTCCTCTGGGACACAGTACCCACCCACCTCCCCACAGTGACACCCTCACTATGAACCCAAATAGTGCAGTAATAGTTAACCCAAACTACAGTTATTAGCACTCCACTAAACATATGCACACAAATCAAGATTATGAACAAATAATCCATACATTTATTAGGTCAGTACACTCTTAAGGGAAAGGGATGATTGGGAAGTATGAGGTAGTTATGCAGTGGCTGATTTTTCCAGAACCTTATGCATACCCAACCTAATAATATAGGCAGCCACCCTTCACTTGCCCTGAACGGGCACAGACAAAACAAATGGTTTCCTGGGTATGCACATCTTTTGGATGTAGTCTACACTCATACTACAGTGCATACAGCAGTAGCTTTGTGCCAGTCTGGCTGCACTAGGGAACTACCTGAAATACTCTCTTCATTAGTACCAGTGAGATTTCCCATTACAACTGCAATGGAGCTCCCCACAAGTTACCATGTACCCAGTCACTTAACCGGTATAGGCCTGCTGTTGTCACACATGGTTGGCCAGTATTGGTGCACTTTAAATCAAATTACAGTAATGCTTAGTAAATGCAGTTACATTCCAAACTCAATTTCCATGCAACTGCAAAAAATTTTAAATCTCAAATGAAAGTATTTATAATATCCCTGCCAGCTGGCTAAATCCAGTTAAAGGATTTCCCAAACTATAATACAGAAAGTGGTGGGGACAGTGCAGGCCTGGAGTCACCTCATGGTTTCCCCAAACTAGGGGATCTGATTCAATACACAGGGTAATGGTCCAGTTTGCAGTGAGTTCCTCTCTGATAGGTTTCACTATTACTCTCCTTCTTTAATAGTACAGGTTTTCTATGTCCCTCTGATGCTGTTCAGGAGCTCTGCTAGCTTCTGCAATTGGTCTATGACTTCCTTTTTCTTGCAATGTAGTAGAGCTGTGCGCGGAATGAGAAAATTCTGAATTCATGGAATATCAATGAAATTTTATGGAATTCAGCAAAATTTAATGGAATTTAATTGGAATGCTGTGGAATTTTTAAAATGTATTAATTTGCTCATAACTTGGGCATCTTTTGAGATAGAACTCTACACTTTAGCAAACTAACTTTCTTTGAAGAGTGTGAATGGCTTGCCAAACATATTGAAATTAGGATGGATTGTCTCAAAATTATAGGTGCTCAAAGTCTGTGCTTTTATTTTTCGTGGGAAATTTAATGAAAAGTTTTATCTGCATGTACCTCAGCCATCTATTGGGCCAAAGATATTAAATTGTGCATGATTACTTGAATACATGAGTTCTAACAATGTGCCAAATTTCATGAAATTATGAAGCATTGTTTCAAAACTATATGGGCTGTATTTTCAAAGCCCCTCTGAAGGATGCAAGGTGATTGCATCAAGCAAGGTTGACACAACTGGCACCTTGCATCAAAAGATATGGCATTCCTGATTCAGAAATATAGTCTGTGTCTGAATTGAGAGCCACTGTGGCAAAGTAGTGCTGCATCCCCCTTGCAATGCAACTGAAGGTGTGCCATGTCACGAGGGGCTAGTGCCACAGCAGGGCTACAACATCCCCTTTTTAAGGAGTCAGCAAGTTCTGCTGTGGCCAACGTGAAGGGCTCAAAATAGACCAGCAATGAACTGGTCTAATCCCTTTGTGCCAGTCCACGCTGCTGTGGAGATTGCATTTGGGGGGCTCTGACAGCTATGTACAGGGATGGCATGGGTATAGGGTGCCATAGTGGTGGTTGGGGGGTGGGTGGACATATTAGTGATGGTGCCCTTGACATGTGGGGGATGATGAAGATTGGGCAATATTGGCACTGCCATGGAATGGTGATGGGGGTACAGAGACACACAGAACCATGGCCCCATGTGGGCACAGCTCTGGGGCTGCTGCTAGGGCAGTGCCCTCATGGGGCTGTAGCACTGTTTCTCTATACCCCCATCATCATCATTCCATGGCAGTGCCAGTATTGCCCTAATATATCTGACCACCCCCCAACCACCACTATGGCACTCTGTACTCCACATGCTTCACCTGTGTTTGTCCCCACCCCCATCCATCTAACTCCTCTGCTGTTGCACCAAGTGGGGTGGGGCATACAGATCCATGCAGCATTTCCTGCAGGTGTGCCGATTGCTTTGGCGCATGCCTGTGGATGTGACAACTCCCAGATTTGTATTGCAGCGACCCTATTTTTCCTGAATACAGTGCAGGGTCCCTGATGCAGCTGTGGTGTGCTGCCACCCTTGATCGCCACAACTTGAAAAGATTTGGGGCGTTCTCAAAATCCGGCCCTATGTGCTCAAAGTCAGACATTTTATTTTTTGCAGGTAATTTCATGAAAATGTTTATCTGCATATAACATAGGTACCTTTAGAGGTAGACATATGTAAATTAGCACAAATAACCTTTTTGTAATGGTTGTAGAATCTACTAAGTATGGAGAGAATTGAATTAGAGATGTTTAAGTTACAGGGGTTCAAGATTTTACTATGTACATGTTTGCAAAATTTTGTGAAAACTCTCAGAAAATGTGGATGTTTGCAACCTCTCTGCTGTTGCAGGCATAGGTTTAACATTTGACATGCATATTTGATGTCAGTGTATCCTGGTGTCTAACATAATTAGTGGTGGGTGAAGTGGCCAAAATTCATGGAGTAATACAGAATCCATGAAGTAATCCGCAATGGGAAGCGGAGTACTTCACATCATAATGAGGAACGCAAAGTCCATTGAAACCAATGACTGTGCATTACTTTGCATTACTCCACCTTCCCCAAACCACTTTTCCACCAATTTTAAGGCGAAGTACATTGAAATCAATGTACTTTGCATTACTTTGCCTTGTAATTGAGCTCCAAGGAGAATTTTGCAGTAATTCATGTGATTGCAGGTCACATGGGCTCTAGATTGTACTGCACAGCCTCACTTCTGCGTAGCATATGTGTAGTGGTAGCTGGAGACAGTTTGCTCTCAGAGCTCTGTGATTCAGAACCTCTAAAAGCTGTTAAAAAAGCCTTTTTAGGTTATTTTGTTTGCTCAGAATTTAGTACATCGATTGTAGGAGACCCTCCTGTGCTCATATAATAGACTGTTTATTATTTGTGTGTGGATTTTGAATGTTAATTTAGAACATTCGGATTGTGTACCTACAGACACTTGAAGTGTGCTTTGTGGGAGGGGTGTATCTGTGGTATAGGTAGATTAACTGGGAGATAAAGGCAGTCTTTCTGTTTTGGTTATATTTTTCTTGTATAAATTTGTTAATGTAAACACA
Source organism: Neoceratodus forsteri (assembly GCA_016271365.2). NCBI lineage: Eukaryota > Metazoa > Chordata > Ceratodontiformes > Ceratodontidae > Neoceratodus > Neoceratodus forsteri. The sequence goes on along the minus strand of CM028131.1, from coordinate 874,897,467 downwards.
GTAATATTTTCAGTAATTCTTGACTTCTTTTGCTGATTGTTGTGGTGCAACAGTGTATAATTTCCATTTGTTTAAAAGATCTGACTATATTACTGAAGTTTTCAATTTGCAATGCATTACTTGTAGTGTGTGTGTGAGTGTGTGTGTGATGCGTGCCATCAAATCAGACACCTTTTTATTGTGCCACAGAGTAATTGCAGCAGTGTGAACCTGCTATCCACCACACCTGCATAATTTTTATTGTACTGCTTTGTGGTATCTTTACTGGCAGTGGACTGTTACTGCCATGCACTACCAACTGGCAAAAGATATTCTTTTCCAGATTTGGATTTGTGACATGTGAGCACTAGTCAGGTGTTGTGCCTTTACGTCTTTATCTCTTGAGTGTGCAGCACAATCTTATTCTGTCTGTGCATTTGCATCTCCTTAGGGCCCAATCTCCATCTGTAACTTAAGTCACAGTTGTTTGTCTGGCTTCCCTTCAGAGTGCTGGTGTATAATTATACTGTGTTAAACTGCATGTGTGCAGTCAGTGTACTTTCCTGTGTGTGCAGACACTGTGCAGCTTCTTACAAAAATATATATGCTGACTTGTTGCAGTATTTATGGCAGAATATATAACATATATTTTATTTGCACCATCAGCAGCTGCAAACAAAATTATATAATATGTTTTCAGAGGTCCTGGGCCAGTGTGAACCTCAGTCACAGTGCACACGTGACATATAGGAGATATTAGCACAAAAAAAATCCTGCTTTTCAACAAAACTTTAGTCTGTCCTTCCCTCTGTCTACTATTAGGAGTTTTTACTAAATTAGTAAATGGTGTCATCATGTTAAATCACTTTATTGCCTTTATTGCTCTGACAATGCACCCTGTGTCATGTGACAGTGATATAGCATAGTCCATTGATTTACCAAATGCCCAGTTCACAACAGCAGAGCTGTGTAACTGGCTAGCAGTTTTCATACAGAAATCCCACTTGTCTAGGTCTGAGGTGCATTAATGGTTGCTATTTGGTGTCACTGCATAAGAACAGTTACACAGCTCTGCTGCTCTGCTGTTGTGCATATGATAAATGTATGGCAATGCTACATCACTGTCACATGCATGCACATCAAAACACTCTACATAACATATGCTTATTCAAAAACTACTCCTTTAAGTTGAAATAATGATGGCAGCCTTTGCAGGGACACACCATTTTAACTTAAAACAAAGAAAACCAAAACAGCACACACACACACACACACTTAACAGAAGGAAGGGGGACAAGATGCAAAGTGTCAGGCATGCAGAAGACAAGAAAAAAAGTGCATAACTAGATACAGGGGTGGTGGGGGAATACATTTTTATGACACAGCAGGGAGGGTGGAGGGGCACATGGTGGGAGAAAAAAAAAAACTAGTGTGGGATCCCATGGTGATCCAGCAGCAGTTGGAGCATGGACACAATCTGCAGCTAATGGCACTCTATTTCTAGCTGCTGTTCAACAGCACTCACCCTCTCATTCATTGCATCCACGATACTCCAGAGAACTGTGATGTCTGCCTGACTTATGGGCAGTTCTATGGGGTCTGCAGGTGCTACAGCTGCTGCTGGTGGTGGTGGGGAGGTGCTGGTGGAGCAACAGGTGCTGCCATGACCCTCCTCCTCTTAGGGCCATGCACAGCTGCACCCTCTGCCACATAAGGGCCATCAGGTGCAGGCCTGACCCATTCTGTGGCAGCCTGCCACTCCACCTGATGGTGGTTGATCATGTGGGTGCACTGGCCTCAGTCCCTGTGGGAGGTGAATTTGGCTTCACAGAACCCCTCCACCCTACAAATGTGGCAGCTGACCAGGCTGTCCCCCCAACACAATCAAAAAACTCCCAAACCAGGGAGGTGTGGGGAGGACCAGGCACAGGTGGTGGGTTGCCAGATGCTCTGGCAGCCTGGTCACGGTGCTGAGGGTGGCTCCACACTTGGGGCAGGGGGTGCAGGCACATCCTGCTAAGGATGAACTGGAGCTGGTGCTGGTGGTGGTGGTGGTGCCACTGCCTGATGAGGAGGTGGTGGCCCTGCTTCCAGGGGGGGACACACAATACTTTTGTCCTGTCCAAAATGAACCAGGCATGCCCCCCATGTGTATGCACTCCTCCCTTGCCACAACATGGTCCCAGAACTGCCCCCACCCCAGACATTCCCTGACTCTTTCTATCTCTGCTTGACCCCCTTGACTCAGTTGACTGCCCTCCCTTGGTCCAAACAATGACACAAAACAGTCACACACAAAACACACACAACACAGACACACACAGAGTCAGACACAGACAAACAACAACTTATAAATGTAAGAAAAAAAAATTGCAGGAACAAATTAAGTAAAATTAGAGTCTACACAAAACTCAAACAATTGTAGCTTTTAAAAAAAGCTGTTGGGTCTCTCTCTCTGTCTCTCTCTCTCTAAATCTCCTAACTGCTCTCACAATCTCACTGCCTCCTCTCTCTCCCTCTGCACAGGAGAAAGTGAAAGTATGTCCTTGCATGAGTCACTTCCTTCATGCCTGACTAAAGCATGTGACTTACAGTAATGTAAGCCATGTGCTGTGTGGGGGGCTGCCAATATAGTTGTCACTTTGCCTTACTTCCCATTAGGGCAAAATGACAATGTGAAGTAATAATCACAAGGCGAAGTGAGCCTTTCACATTGGCCATTTCGCAAGGCAGAATGACAAAGTGAAGTGGGCACTTCGTTGACGATATTTAAATTTGCTGCATCTCTAAACACAATTGTATAAATTGGTTTAGCAGTTTTAAATTTACAGTGGAAAAAAGTATTGGTAACATTTTCTAAAATATTTATGGTAGCATGTAGATGAAGCATTCAGTATACTTGTTGTGGAATTTAACATTCACAATGCACTTATCACTACTTCATTTGATAATCTGGGCTAAGCTTTCTGCAGTCCTGCTGTTCATCTCTGGGTGACTATTGTGCCCCCTTACTTCTCTCTTGGCATAGCCAGATTGACTCAGTTGAACTACTGATATCCTCTTTGTTCCTTACAGTGACAACACCCCTTAAAATGTGTCACCTACTCATTTTCCAATTAACTGATGCTATGGAATAGTCTGAATTCTTCCATCCTTGTGCCCCAGACATTGTATTGTCCCACAACATCTTTTTAAGTACTTCTAAGTCCCAGACTTGCATTACGTCAGGCTCCCTGAATCATCAATTTACTGGGGTGTGATCCTTATATATCCTGCATTTAGGTTTGAATTGTTGACACTCTGTGCTTCCTTGCTTCAACTGGGGTGGGGGTGGGGTGTCTACCACTGGTGTGGTACCCAGGTCAGCTATCCATTTCTTGGTGAAACTACAGTATGTATCCAACTCCTGAACCTGGTGACCCACTACACTACTTGCCTCTCATAGCCCTATCCTTTAATTAGAATCCCTCAGATAAGGCTGAGTGAAATTAACAAATTCCAATGTTAAGGAATTTCATGAAATTCCAAAATTTTCAAAAAGACTCATGGATTTTGACTTTCAGTACAGATGTTATTTTGTAGTTTCTGACAGCAAGCAATTATTAAAACTGGCATGGCATTCTCCAATTGTAACATTTCAGGGATTTATAAACTTGCAGTTTACATTCTTACAAAACATAATTTTAAAATGTTGTGAAAGTTTGACTACTTTTAACTCAGTCCCATTTAAAGATATAAATATGAATCTTGTCAGAAATGACCACGTGGTATAGCAGTTTTAATGCTTTGAATCTTGTTAAATTTGGATGTGTTTAACTTTAGAAGGAAATAACTGAAATTTAAATGTTGGCAACATGTTTGACAAGCTAAAACTCAGTCCCATTTGAAGCTAGAAATACTAAACTACATACATATATAAATGTAGCGATAAGCTGTATATATGTCAAATGTTGTAACATTTCAATGAATACTATTAAAATTATACTAAAATAACAGAAATCTAAATTCTGGCAAAATGGCTATCTATAACTCAGCCCCCTTTGAAGCTTGAGACTTAAAACATGGTGCACATACCCATGCTTTACATTTCTCTAAATCCTGAAGCTGTGAGGAAATTTGGAAAAGAAATGTTATAATTAAGTAAGCAATAAGACATGGCTGGGTGTTGGTAGTACTGAGATGCCCACACACTCAGAGGCGTAGTTAAGCATGAGACCGCAGGTCGAGTGTCTTCAGACTCTGGGTGGGTGGGTACCTCATTACTATCAACACCCAGCCATGTCTCATTGCTTATATAAAATGGGCCCATAGGTAACTTTGAAAGAAAGAACATTCTAAAAGTTTTCAAAGTCACAAAAAATATACTAAGATGTGACTAAATAATGTAAAATAGTCCTTCCACAGATGTTTTTCACCTGTCAGTAATCTGTCATTGTTATACTCGATACATTGTGTGATTGTTTACCATGGAATAGAACAATAGTTCTCAGACCTTGACACAGTGAACCTCCCCAAATCCATGGAAAAGATTTTGAGCTTCCCCCAAAAACTGAAATAATCTTGGGCCTCCCCACCGAAAAACAACATACTGTACTTTGTGCAGTACACCGTGAATAAACTGAAACCCCTTTGAGTACTTGGCTTATATTCAGGTTTTGTCTTATATTGATGTGGAACCTTTGAAAAAAAGCTCATGTACTCAAAGATGTTATCTGAATAACAAATAAAATAATTCTTATTCAGCTTATTGTAACTCCTTCCCCTTCAATAGGCCAGCCTACGTTCTCTGCTATTTTCATTCTTGAACCATTGTTACCCCTTGTTGCAGTACCTTCATGGGTTAGACTACTTTTTCTTTTTCCTCTCTATATGAAATATCCTTCCTACTTACTTTGACTCTCCCCCTCCTTCCCTGCTCCTAAACAACTTCTCTGGGACTACTTTGATCCTTCCTGCTGTTGCTCTTAGCACTTCTATGCTCAACCCTTGTATTTGGGCTGTTCTGCCATCAGTCTACAAATTGGTTAATTACCACCACTCACTATTAGTTTGTTGTTCATATTTGTTTACACTATTGTTCATTGTGTATTTCTTGATTGTTCTGCAGTTACCGTTTGAAATGTATTCACTCCCTACCCTTCCCCAGGTACACTTGAAATGAGCCTTGGCTCATTCACCTTCCCTTGTCACCTTTCAGTAAATAAATATATAACATTCACCTACTACTACTATCCTCTTTCAGTTTGCTTCATCTCTTCACACAAAATATATAAAACTCAACATTTAAATACAGTACTTTTTCAGACTTGCTTGAGCCTCCCTTGGAACAGGTTGGGGCCTCCTCAGGGAGGCTGGCCTCACCATTTGAGAACCCCTGGAATAGAAGAATTTAAAGCTCTGCATTATTCCAATACTAGAATGCTCCCCCCAACACACACACACAGAATGGTAATATGGAATACATGAATTCAACATTCTTCAGAGCTCAACTGTCACACAAACAAAGACACACACACACAGGCCTGAAGTGGAGCCAGAATCTCAGTTCTATATGTTGCCAGGTAAGGAGCGGGGAGTTCTCTGGCAAAGTGGTAAGGATAGGTGGGGAATTTTTCATGGTCATCAGAGAAACACAAGCAAAGGAAACCTTGAATAGTACTTGATTTTTTAAATTTGTGTATGTGTGCAAGGAGGGCTCATGAGTGTAAATAGCAATAACTTATTTACTTACTTTATTTAATTTAATGGACTTTTATTTTTAGGGCCTATTTGAAGCTTTTTATCTATGAATAAAGGCTGTAGCCATGTTTGTGATGGAAACTAGGAAATAAGTGGCTTATGAATTCTGTGAGTTGCCCTGGTTGGCAGGGACTTGTTTTAGCCAGTGGTGGCACTTTCTTACTGTAATGGCTAGAACCAAGTCTCAGCCAATCAGGACACAGAGATTTCTTTGCCCATTTTATATATTGAAATAACTGAAAATAAAATGTTGATTAAATGTCTGCCCACCCATAACTGTGCCCCTTTTCAACCTATGTCTCTGAAATTGGTACAATTATGTAAGGCATTCTTAACTGTCCATATACCAAATACAGTTCCAATTGGTCGTGAACCCTTAAAATTAGAGCAAAATCACTGAAATTTAAAATTTGGCAGAATTCCATGGAATTTTCACATAAATTCTATGGAATAGGAATTGTCATTCCATGGATGGAATTTTATATTCCACACAGCTCTACAATGCAGTTTGGTCTAGGAACCCAGGGGCCACATGTCCCACCCACCACATCTTGGCATCCCTAATGTCTGGCGATAACCAATGCCTGGCAGTAATGCTGGCCAGCCAGCTTCCCAGACCAACAATGGATTTCACCAGTCAATTTTGGCAGAGCTGAAGCACAGCAAATTCACTCACTGATGCTGCAGTCTCTCAGCTTTATTTTCATGCTGTTCCAGTATGCCATTACCTCCTTTCTGTAACAGGAGTTCTACTTCTCACTCCATCTTTTCATGTAGCTGAGTAGCCTACTCCAGCAGCAGCTCCAACAGCCTTCAGTCTGTCTCCTTTCACAGTCACACATTGACTTAGGCCTAACTCCTACCATAGTCACACAAAGACTGAAGTGGCCCTGGCATGGCCCCTGCTGTTCACTGGGGAATATCAACTCATGATTAGTCCATTCCACTCAATTACTCCAGGGCTAGTCTGGAGATCCACAACTCAACAGTTGATTGGCCTTTGATTTGTGACCAAAATCTTGCAGTCTTACAGTGTCTCATGGCTCATTTTGCTCCTGTTCCAGGCTCTGCAGACTGACTGGCCAATGACATCACCCCTGACCCTTTTTGCTGTGGAGATATAGGCAGGGTGTACCAAGATGGTGTTCTTCAGTCTTCCTGTGGGGTGCTGGCTCCAAGGAGTCTTTAATGTTAAAAAGGCTTCTGCACAAGCCCTGTGGTGCTGGAGGCTGAGGTGCTAGATGCCACACCTTGTGCCACGCTGGTGACCCAGGTTCAGGAATGAGCCTGGGCCACCGGGGTTCAGCAGGGGAGAGAGAGGAGTGAGCATCTGGAGGACTGTTCTCCTCTTTTGGGGAGGGAGGGATTGTTGCCCTGCTCATCAGTATCACTCTGGCGGTGACAGAAGGAGATGCGATTTGGGAGGCATGTTTCCAATAGAAACATAGAAACATAGAAGTTGATGGCAGATAAGGACCACAATGCCCATCCAGTCTGACCATTTCTTTTTCTACCTTATGAATGTTCCATTGGCCTTTGCTCTGTCAATGGCCTATCTATTCATACTCATCTGTATTGCTCCCTTATGCCTATCCCATGCCTCATTTGAAGCCCTGCACGGTATTCATATCCACCACTTCCTGAGGTAGGTCGTTCCATGCATCCACCACCCTTTCTGTGAAAAAGAACTTCTTTACATTACCCCTTAATCAGCCTCCCTCTAATCTCATGATATGTCATCTTGTCCTGCTATTTTTCTTATATTGAAACATGTTAGACTCTTTCACCCTGTTAATGCCCTTAAGGTGTTTGAATGCTTCAATCATATTACCTCTCTCCCTCCTTTGCTCTAGGGTATACATATTGAGCTCCGTTAATCTGTCCTCATATGTTTTCTGATGCAGTCCCTGCACCATTTGGTTACCCTTCTGACTGCCTCAATTTGTTAATGTCCTTGTGAAGGTGTGGCCTCCAGTACTGCACACAGTACTCCAGATGGGGCCTAACCAGTGTCTTGTAAAGAGGGATTATTACCTCCCTCTCCTGACTTGTGATACCCCTACTAATACATCCCAACATCCCTCTAGCCTTACCTACTGCTTTAGTGGTCTGTTTGGATGATTTCAGGTCATCAGTGATGATGGCACCCAAGTCTATTTCTTTCCTTGTGACTGCCAGCAACTCCCCTCCCAGCCTATAGGTGGCTTCAAGGTTTCTCTTCCCTATGTGCATGATCTTGCACTTCTTTGCATTAAACCCCAGTTGCCACTCTTCTGACCATTTTGCTAGTTTATCCAGATCTCTTCTCATTCTGCCCACCCATCTGGATCATCTACTCTGTTGCAGATCTTGTGTCATCTGCAAAAAGACAAATCTTACCCTCCAGTCCATCTGCAATATCAATGATGAAGATATTGAAGAGGATTGGCCCCAGGACTGATCCTTGAGGTACTCCACTTGTGACTTGCATCTCTTCTGACTGTATACCATTTACCACCACGCTCTGTTTTCTGCCCGTCAACCAGTTTGCCACCCAGTTGACTAACATCTGACCCACCCCGAGCCTACCCAGCTTATTAATCAATCTTCTATGTGGAACAGTATCGAAAGCTTTGAAGTCAAGGCAGGCAACATAAACTGCTCCCCCTTGGTCCACCATTCTGGTTACCCAGTCAAAGAAATCTATGAGATTAGTTTGACTGGACCTTCCTTTTGTAAACCCATGCTGTCTTGGATCCTGTGCTCCTATGGATTCCAGGTGTTGCACTATCCTTTCCTTAAGGAGTGTCTCCATAAACTTGCCACTTGTGGAGCAGGAATACACATGATCCCTTCTCCAGTCTTCTGGGACCTCTCCTGTGCTCAGAGACTCACTAAACAGTTCTGATAATGGATCTGCTAGTTCCACCCTTAGCTCCTTTAGTACCTTGAGATGTATGCCATCAGGTTCCATTGCCTTGTCCACCCTGAGCTTATCAAGCTCTTGTAGGACCCATTCTTTTTTGAGGGAACTAGTGCACACCTCCCTCCCCCCTGTATCCATGGTGCTGAGCTGTGGGCCCTGCCCTACCTTCTCTTCAGTAAATACTGAGCAGAAGTATCTATTTAGGATAGATGCTTTTTCATGGTCCTCCTCCTCCTCACATGCCCCCTTATCCCCTTTGATCTGAGCAATACTCCCTCTGGACTTTCTCCTTTCACTAATGTATCTATAGAAAGTCTTGTCACCTTCTTTTACTGTTCATGCTAGTGTTTCCTCAGTTTGGACCTTTGCCTGCCTTATTGCCTTTCCTGCTTCCCTTAGAGAAGTTTGGTATACCTCCCTATCTTCATCCTGCTGCGTTCCCGTATATTTCCTGAAGGCCAGCCTTTTGGCTCTGACCTTTTTTGCTACTGTGTTTGAGAACCAAAGTGGTTTCTTCTTCTTTTGCACTTCCTTTTCTCACTAACACAATGGGATGTTGCTACACTTACCTGTTCCCCCTCACCTGTATTTCTTTTTGACAGAGCTAGCTTAACTCTGTTGATCATCTTATCAAAGTCAGCTCCTCTGAAGTCTCATATTTTTGCCTTGGAATGGGATGATTTTGTTCTAGTGGCCAAATTGAACCATACCATGTGATGGTCACTGGCACCCAGGTGACCTTTACCTGGAGATCTATGATCCTTTCCCTGTTAGTCAGTACTAGATCTAGGATAGCCCTTTCTCTTGTGGGTTATTGTACCAGTTGTTTGAGGCCCTCCCCCTGCAGGGAATCCACCATGTGTCTAGTTCTGGCAGATGTCCCTGCTGGTATTGACCAATCTGTATCTGGCGATGTACAGTGTCGGCAGGGGGGGCAGAGAAAACAGAGGAAAATGGAGCAGACAGGCTCTGTGATGGCTGATCAGTACCTGTCCCAGCTCCCTGAACATCTGGATTGCTCTCCAGGGGTGGGAGAGACTGGGTGCTCCTTCGCCTTGCCCTGTCATGGGGGGAACCTGTGGGTGATTGTAGGGGATGTCAGGCAGGGGAATGGTAAGCCAGAGACTGAGTCCCTCCAAGGGCAGCACCGGAGCCACCTTTCAGGCTCCCAGGAGGATAAACAAATAACAGAAAAAAGGCTTCTGCCCATATTAATTTATTTGTGCCTGTTTGTTGTTTACATAGGTTTTGCCTAGTGTCTGGATCCACTGGATGGTTAATCGGACAATCCCCAATTCCATCGCAAGCATGGTTGCTCACTGCTCTATTGGCATCATGTGGCAGGCAGCTACCTTTCATGTGAAGGTGGAGCCATGCTACTAATGGTGGTGGAGGAGGTGACAAAGAACTTCTCATACTTCTCCAGTCCAGACTGGGAGACCAGTAGGAGCAACAGTGCAGGCATCATCAGTCTGGCTGGGCTCTTCGGATCCTTTAAGTTAAGCTGCCATGTAGGGAGGTACACTTGTTTATCCTTTTTTGTTTTGTTGCCCTTTGTGTTGTTTGACAAACATTGCTATAGTTAAAATAGTACTATTCAGATATCCTAGCAGATAATCATCACATCAATTAGCTTTAAATGTCATAATAGGAATGACAAAAGAGCAGACTTACAAATATTATTACAAATATACTGTACATCAATTAATTCTAAATGACAACTGACGTTAAAAAATAATAAAGTTGCACTACTGCTTTAAATGAACAATAGAGGTTCCAAATCATTTGGTATTGTCTATATGAGATCGTCACCTTTGAGAACAAGAAACTCACTCAGTAAGACTAGACAATGTCTTAGTCAAATGAAACACAAAATAAGCATATTAGATTATATGACAGTTTTTTTAACACCTTTAGAATATTGCCTGAGTCCAATCACATAACAAACCCAAACGTATTCACAGTAACAAATCATTTGTCCCATCATAGTTGGACTACTCTAATAATGCATCTATGGGCCTATATGAAAGTTTGAACCAGCACCTACAATTAGTGCAAAATGCTGAATCTAGTGTTCTAATATCTGATAAGATATCATTATAGTGTGTAGCAGAGTGTTGTTCTGTACAGAATTCCATCTCTTTCAAAATGCTGTTCTAACACAGTTCCAAGGTCATGGAATGTGAGTCTACCCTACTGTGGTAGAACCACATTCTAAAACCTCTAGAGACCGCATGAGTCAGTTTCATTTTGAAAGCAAAAGAACTCACAAAACACATATTTCACGCTGTACTATACACTATAAAAATACAGGATGAGCAACTCTGTGCACAACCAGTGTGTTTTGCCACCTAAGGGTTCTCATTCTCAAGGACCTCTCGAGCTTTGCTCTCGAGGTCAGAGGGAATCAGAACCCCTCTGTGGCAGAACACACTGGTTCTGCATACTTGCCCATCCAGTATTCTCTATATTGCCTTCTTTGTTTCACTTTGCACAGGGTGCCTATGAGCTGTGTCCCACCAACAAAATGAGGCAGGAGGTAAGGAGAACCTGACAGAACAAAACTGCCACAGGCAACAGGTTCAAGTGAAAAGAAGGGGAACCGGAGACAAAGGGGCAAGTAACAAACACACTAATATAAGAGAGGATAGAGAAACAAGACCAAATTGGGGGTGGGGCACGTTTCAAGTAGAGTGGGAGAAAAACATGGAAAGCCACTTGTGCATATGTAAGAAGTCTTGGAAATAAAATTCTAAATCTTGAGGTTATCATGATTGAGACAGACCTGGACAGAGTTGCCATCACTGATTCACTGTGCACAGGAAACCGCAACTGGGACATGGCTATACAAGGATGCAAGCTTAGTAAAGGTGCCACAAATTCTTCCTGTCAAGGAGCTGTCCTCTCAAGACAGCTGTGAGGACTTAGTGTTTCTGCCATCTAAGTCCCTTTTTACATATAGATTTAGTATTACTAATTCCACACCACCATGGATCACCATTCTAGTGAAATTCTAAGAAAAGAAATGTTAAGGGACATTGTGTGGATTCAAATCCACAACCTCTTGTTTATGAGGCTGTAGACCTTTACACTATACCATGAAGCCAGCACAGCAATGGACCTTAGCTCTTCAACTATAGAAATTAAAACTGTTTCAGTTGGGTCCTTACAGGATAATTTCCTGACAAGACAATTGTCATTCCTGACAGGACAATTTACTGGCAGGAAAATCTCATTCCTAAGAGGACAATTTCCTGACAGTAAAACTTTGTGGCACCTTCATTGTCTTTGCATACTAGGATACACAAAGTTCAGGAAGGATAGGGAGGGGAGGAAAGGTGAGGTGGGTGGGGTCATGTGATATGTCAGGGAAGATATCAAGGCAACAGAAATGAAAGGGGATAAGATAAAGTTGGAGGTACTGTGGGTCACCCTGGAGATAGCAGCTGGATTCTCCATTTGCACCAGAGATTTACAGACCTCCAGCACAGGGAGAGGATCTAGACAAGGAAGTGGGGGGAAGTCATTAGCAAGATGGCAGATGAGGGGGAGTCACTGCTGATGGGGGACTTCAGTCTGCCAGATTTTCATTGAAACCTACTGTCTGTAGCCTCAGCTAGAAGTAGCATCTTCCTAGATTCCCTGCAGGAGCCATTCCAAGGCAAGTATTCAAGGAACCTACTTTTAATGGGGCAATACTGAATCTGTTACTCACAAACAGGGGTATTGTTGCAGATGTCAAGGTGGGATGCCACCTGGAGACCAATATTCACTGGCCACTGTGGTTTAGCATTAGGATAGTAGTGGAGGTGAATCCCAAAAAGATGAGGGTCCTGAAGTTCAGAAGGGCAGATTTAAAAAAGGTGACTACCTCTGAGATGCTCTAGCAGGAGGGACATTACCCTGATGGAGTGGAGGGACAGTGAGCCTAATTAATGGATGGAACAGTGAAGGTTTCACATTTCTGTACATGAAAAGGGAGCAAAAGCAGGAGAAAAAAAAGAGAACAATATGGTTCTGAAGGGATGTGGCAGCAAGGATAAGGGCAAAAAGGGTAGTGTTCAAGAGATACAAGGAGATGCAGAGGGAAGAGGCTAGAGAGGTGTGGCAGCAAGAACAGACGATAGCAAGGAATGTGGTGACAGGTACAAAGGCACAAACTGAGGAAAAAATAGCCAGAAAGGTAACATAGAGGAAAATACATTTTTAGGTATGTAAATGAAAAAAAACAAGGAGAGGAACTGTGAGACTGAGGGCTGCAGAGGGAGGCTGTGTAGAGGATAGTCAGGAAAAAGCAGATATGCTGAACAAATAATTCTATTCTGTCTTCACAGTGGAAAAAGAAGGGGATGGGCCACATATAGGTTACAGAACCACTGGAGCGATGGAAGTAGACACAAGTGCATTCGAAGGGGAAAGCATCCTGAAGGGACTTGTGAAGCTGAGATTGGACAAGGCTACGTTGCCAAATGAGGTACATTCAAAAGTATGGAATGAGTTCAAGGAGGTACTGACTATAACTCTGACAGCCCAGTTCAATAAATTACAAGATACAGGGGTGGTAGAAGAGGACTGGAGGAGGGAAGATGTGGTCTTGCTCCATAGTAGTGGCTATAGGGAGAGGCTAGCATCTACAGTACAGGCTAGTCAGTCTGGCATAGGTAGTGGGGAAAACTAATGGAGTCACTTCTAAAGGAAAGAATGGTAGATTACCTTGCATCCAGCAGGATACAGAAAGCAAGGAGTACAAATTCACTGGAGGGAAATCATGTCAGGCAAACCTGATAGACTTCTTTGACTGGTTTACCAGAGAAATAGATCAAGGGGGAGCAGAGGACGTGGCCTACTTAGATTTCAGCAAGACCTTTGATACCATGCCATATATAAGGCTCAAAAAAACTGGCAATAGTGGGTGGGGGAATCAAGGTGATACACTGGGTACATAATTGACAGATGGATAGGCTACAGAAGGTGGTGGTGGTTAATGGCACTCTCAGGTGCAAGAAGAGTGACCTGCAGGGTTCCTCATGGCTCAGTACTGGGTCCAGTACTCATTGATTCTTTATAGGTGACACTGCAGAAGAACTGGAAGGGGATCTGTGCCTCTTTGCAGATGACACCAAGATCTGCAATAGGATGGACTCTGCAGAGGGGGTGGAGAGAATGCATGGAGTCATGCAAAAGCTTGAGGAGCGTTCAAGGGTATGGCAGCTGGTTTTCAATGCAGAAAAAAGTGCAACATGATGTACCCTGGGCACATAAACCCAGAGGCAGAGTATAGAGTGGAAAAGGGGAGCTATTGATGGTCACTAAGCAGGAAATGGACCTAGGCATAATCATAACAGATAGCCTTAAGGTAGCAAAGCAATGCAACAAAGCAGTAGGGAGGCCTGTGTGATGCTGGGATGCATAGGGAAGGGTATCACCAGCAAGAGAGGAGGGAGAGAGAGACATGATGCAGACCTTTAAATAACTTATGGGGTGAATATGGTACAGGAAGGGAGCATTTTTCAGAAAAGAAAGAGTACAAGAAATAGGGGGCACACAATGAAGCTGGAGAGGAGAAGTTTAAAAGAGATTGAGAGGAAGTATTTCTTCACTGAGAGGGTGGTGGATGCCTGGAAAAATCTTACACTGAGGGTAGTGGGACCTAAAATAGTGGTGGGCTACAAGCTTACCGGGTCGCACCTGAAAATAGGCACGTGACTGTCTAGTGTGCTTACCTGGTAAACAAAAGCTAAATAAATAAATAAATTGCATGGGACAGGTATAAAAGAAACTGGTATCAAAGCAGGGGTGGGGGAGGAAGTGGAGACCAGGTAGGGTCTGCAGTGGCAGAAAAGGCAGGGAAAAGAGATGCAGTCTAGGTGGGCCAAGTGTTCCATATCTGCTTTCTATGATTATGTTTATAGTTATTATGTTGGCTTGCCGCATTTATGCGCAAGTCAACATATTGGGAGAGTGCAGCTTTGGGGGCACGGCTGCTGTTGGGTCAATGCAGGGCACGCATCAGTAGGTGCGTCCCTCATTCCCCAATAAGCCAGCATGCTAGCGCTGACGCCAACATTATGTAAAGTGGACATAACTTCTAAACAAAGTGGCGCTGCAATCAGAGACAAGCTCATCATGCAGCGGCACAGATGACACACCTCCCATACGTGCTGTCCTCCCCCCCGAGTACAGGGTGCCACGCTGGGAGCCCACCCCAGCGTGGCAACTGATGCCATGGCTGACGGGGGTACCCAATCCCCCGTCGGCTACACTGTCCTCCCCCCCCAGTACAGGGTGCCACGCTGGGAGCCCACCCCAGTGTGGCAACTGATGCCATGGCCGGCGGGGTGCCTAATCCCCGTCGGCTCCCACTATCTCCCGGTACAGGGGTGCCACGCAGGAGCCCACCGCAGCATGGCAACTGATGCCACTGGCCAACGGGGTGCCCAATCCTCGTTGGCTCCATGCCCCCCAGCTGTCCTTCTGCCACTCTGGTAGCTCACCTCAGCGTGGCAAACATCCCACGCCATCTGTTTTTTTTAAACCTGTAAATTAAAAACGCCCCACTTCTCCCTGCCCCCCCCACAACCCCACCCCCACTGCGCACCCTGCCTCCCCACACCCCCACCCCGTACTCACCTCCGACTCGCCAGCGTGACGATCTCTAACACGCCTGCACTCTTCAAAGCCGACCGCGAACTGAGGAAATGACGTAAGCTGTGTAATGGGCTAGATAGGTTTTTTTCAACTTTGTTGCATATCTCAGGCATTTTTTGGAATTTTGGCACCAAATGTTCAACATGGGGTTTTTGGGGCCCCTCCTCATGAATTCTGTCACTGTCATGGCGTTTATCGGCCTCGAAAGTTGATTTCGCAGTCACTGTGTGAAATCACCTTTTGGGGCCCATTAACAAAATGACAGTGGCAGTGTTCATGAGGTGCCCTCTTAAAAAGCCTAAGTTCCAAATTTGGTGGAAAAAATCCAACAAATGCCTATTTTAGAGTGTGTGTTGCGCAGTTGCTATGCAGGCTCATAACTTTGTGCATTCACAATATTTTACTGCGGGATTTTCAGCATTGTCATTTTTGTACACCTCCTTGTGAACAGTACAGCTGTCATTTTCCACATCCTGCCTAAATGTGTTTCTGCACTTCCAGCACAATAGCGCAGTCGCTGTGGGAAATCAGTGTTTGGGCCAGATTATGAAAATGACAGTGACACAGTTCATGAGCAGAGGACCTAAAATGCCTATGTTGAAAATTTGGTGATGATATTCCATAAAATAACTGTGTTATGAGCATGCATTGGTAGATTGCCGCATTTCGTACCATCGTGCATTGTAATATTTTCAGTCTGGATTTTCACCATTGCCATTTTTCCACACCTCCTGATGAACAGTACAGCCGTCATTTGACATATCATGCCCAAAATGTGTTTTCGCACTTCCGGCGCAGAATAGCGTGGTCGCTGTGCAAAATCACTTCTTGGGGCACTTTGAGGAAATAACAGTGACACTGTACATGAGCAGAGGTGCTAAAATGCCTATGTTGAAAATTTGATGCCAAATGCCCATAAAATGGCAGTGTTGCAAGCGTCCATTGCATATTTCCCAGACACCCTAGTAGCTTCACAAATTTGGTATATTTACATGCCACATTTTCAACACTGGCATTTTTTTATACCTCCTTATAAACTGTGCAGCTGTCATTTCTCACATCCTGCCCGACATGTTTTCCAGCACTGCACTACCAAACACCCAAAGGGACACCCTAATGCTTGTCACTCTCTGCAGGGTGGGGGTGGGTTGGCATCAGTTCAATACTTCACTGCCATTCCTATGATGCATCTGTCTAACTCCTGCACTACCAATGCCAATGCCAGCAAGCCAACATTCTGCATTGACAAATGCTTGTTTTATTTAGTTATAAATCACTACCTAATGTAGACTGGATTATTTTTTCTCTGGATAGCACCAACTGCCGTATGATGTGTTGCAGCTACTCAGATCATTTAAGGAACTGCATAGAACATTGTCCAGATCCAGAACACCATGTGCTGGTGACTGCCTTTGTGGTTTTGACCCCACTGAACTGGAATGCACTCTCTTATCGCTAGCTCCCAAAATAAACTGTTCTAAGATTTTTGGAAGTGTATATATTTAAGAAGAATTTTGACTATTAGCCCCACTTTGTAATTTTTCTAGTAACATTATTCACTGCATTTATTGTTCTGATTTTTCAGTACTCTCTCTGAGAAAGCAGCTGGAAGAGCACCCTGTAAAAATATGAATATGGTATTGCCTTGCCATTTAGGTAAAAAAAAGCCAGACAACAACATTAATGAGTGACCATGCAATGCATAGCATCAATTGAGGCAGAACATCCATGCAGCTCTCATACAGCTGAAGGCTCAGGTTGCCCATGTTTTCCCAAAAACATGGAACAGTACTGGCCAGCCCTGGAGGACAATCTCTGGCAACCCCCAGGCTAGTGACTTCTGTTGTCTGCAGCCACTTTGTCTTTCTGGCAAAATAAAGCACCCTCTTCATTGGAGGGGCTTGCACTGAATCACCAGGCCCATTTTGAAGCAAAGGGCCTCTTGCCCCCACCCTTGTGGGGGGCTCCCACTTGAACACTGCTCAGCCTGGAAAACATAGTCTTTCATGTAGTCCTTCTGGGGCTCCCGATTGGCTGAAGCTACTTCCTGCTTCCACAATAACTGGCTTATCCTGCTCATCAGTCCACAAAATGAATATTCATTAACCTCACCCGATGCACAATAGGCTCCCTGTTTTGGTGCCAGAATTAGGTCCCTGCAGTTTCTTCATAAGCCTCTTGCAATGTCCCATGAGCTCTGGCAAAAGTCCCACAAGTCCTGGCTTAAAATCTTGGCTTTCCGACTGAGTGCTGCTACAATAGAATGGCTGCTGAGACAGTCTCCTTGCAGATTACCACAGTCCCAATAAAAGTCCTGGTGCATCCAGAATATATACTTTATTTATTTCTTTGCCCCATAGTTCAATAGCCCCTTGTGTGCCCTCTTGATTGCTGCCCAGAATAAACATTTTTGTTCAGTTTTTAGTCTGTCACTGCTGCCATAATCAAGTGCCCCCAGGCAGCAGACAGGCATTTTACCCAAATCCCATAGATACTCTGGAGCAGACAGCAAACATATTTGCATTTACATATTCACCCCCCAGTCTTTAGCCCCTTCAGTGTCCATGGCTGTGCTGCCCTTTTTTAGACATTTAGTTATGTTTATTTACTGTATACTGGCAGCCCCAGCTGACACTTACAGCTGTCCGAGGAGCTGACCCGCTCATGAATATTAATGACCCCCTGCAGCTGAGCGCCCATAGCGCTCACCATCTACAAAAGGAAAAGGGCTCTCCTAGCCCTCGCTAAGATCACCCATTTCCACACTACCCAAATCAGGGACCGGGACCACCAAACTGTCTCCCAATTGACTGCAAAGTTGGCAGTTGGGAGATCAAAGGCGCATCATGTGCATGCACAACCCCCGCAAGCACCGAAGTGCATACAGAGCAGCAGCGGGTTGCGAAACAGGTTTATGAGCCCAAAATGGGCTGAATTAAAACTGGTGACACACAAGGGGGAACAAGGGCACTAGAGGACCCGGAACAGTGGTGGTGATGATGGGGAGCATTCGGGGAGGAAACAGGCAACACAGGAGGTGCTGGATGCAGCGGGAGCAAAATGGGAGCAAATCGGGCAACAAGGTAAGCCCCCAATTTGTAAGAAAGTTTGTTTATTTATTTATTTATTTTGTTTAAACATTTGGTAATTGGGAAAGGCACACTGAGCCAAAGCTCGATTCCAGATCCCAGGGAAAGGGGGGAAGAGGAGTTACGAATCATAAACAACAAACAATAATCTACAATACAGCATGGTTTTGTAAACAGCAGGTAGAAGAGCAGTTATAGAGCAATAACTTTAAGGACATGGTAAGGATACATTTTGGAGACATAAGTGCTGAGTTTGACCAATGTAGCAGTATGGCATTGAAGGCTGCTTTGTAAGTGCTTTAGAGGTAGGGGTCTAGAAAAGCCAGTAGGAGGAATTGGAATGGTTCAGTTGTGACAGAGCCGGGGTGGAAGGGAGAAGGAGGCACAGTTGTTATTTGAAGGCAAGATGGGAGGAGGAATTCCTGATGAGGGGGGAGAGTTTGTTTTATAGACTGGGTAGCCAATAGGAGAAGGCAGCTTTGCCAGCCGAAAAGGATGGATGAGGCAGAGTGAAATATCTTCCATTTCTATTCCTCAGTTCATAAGGGGACTGAGAGTCCATGAAGAGAGGTTCCACTAGGTAGGAGGGAAGCATATTAAACCAAAATTTGGCAAAGAGATTGAGGAAGTACATATAATGTCTGTGGGACATCTGGGTGAGTCCAAGAGGGGGAGTAAATATTACAGTGGTGTGTACAAAGGAGGAAATTAGTTGTGAAATGGCATAAAGAGATAAGTAGGGTATCTAGCCTGGACAGAGTGGTTGTGGGGCAGAGCAAAAGACCACATCTGCATAATCAAAGATGTGGAGAACCTTTACTGACAAGATTTCATGTCAGGCAGGTAGCAGGAGAGAGTCTTTGTGATGATACAGCATACCAAGTTTGGGTATAGTTTAGAGGCAATAGCATTGATGTGTGCTGAGAAGGATAAATGGGGGTCCAGCCAACCTCCCATGAATTTGTACTTGGTAACCTGATCAAGTGGGGAAACATCCAATGAGATGATGGGGGGATTGTTAGTAGTGAAGTAATCTGACAGTCTTGAGTAGCCCAGGGATTTCTGAAGTTTGGCTAAGGTTGGGAGGAGGGAGATATGCCTGTAATTACCAGGCAAGGAGGGGTCACCACCTTTGTAGAGAGGGATAACACAGGCTGTTTTCCAGGCTTCAGGGACCAAACCTGAGGAAAAGGAGAGGAGAGGAAAAGGAGAGATTTAGGATGTGTGTGAGGGGTTTGGAAATAGCAGGAGCTGAGATCTGATGGATCTTGGGGTGGATCCCATCTGAGCTAGATTTGGCAGTGTTCAGTGAGCTGAGGGCTTTGAGGACTTCTTGTTTGGACATGGGGAGAACTGGTAGTTGTTGTTGCAGAGGGGAGATGGGGTTATGGAGATAGGAGGAGGTGGTCCATGTGGTATGGCACAGGAAGAATCAATTCCTAGAAAAGAACAGGGACTTAAGAACCTACCATAACAATAGGTCTTTGAGAGAATCTCCTCCATTAGACTACATCTTTAGAACTATAATCTGTCAGTGTCAGGACCACTCATAAACTTTTTACTAGCAAGGGGCCCCCATCATGATGTGCAGTATCTAAGCATAGACCAGCAAGGGTGGCTCCATTACACCTTAGTTCCCTGCTGAAGAGCAGCCTTGGAGAACCTCCAGCCAATGATGGATCAGGAGATGAGACCAGCACCAAGCATATAAGGGGAGATGTTGGGCTGGAGACAAGATGCATGGAATAAGATTTTAGGCACAGCATCTGATATGACCCTCACTGGACACAAAAGGGGGAAATGGGGTTATAGCATGGCCTAATAGAGGAGATTTTCTTGAGGATCTACTGTTATGGTACTTTTTGGATAACTATTCTATCTACTTCAAGGATATTTTCTCCATTAGGCCACACCTTTAAAATGACTCCCAAGCAGTACAAAGAAGACTGGTAGGATGGCACAGTCTGCTACAGTATGCTGTTAGGACAAACAGCCTTGTAATACAGCAAGTCCAAAGCTAGCATGTCTATGATAGATGATGTCCAGAATGTAATGTTTAGTGTGCTACATGTGGCTGCAGCACATATTTTGGCTTCTTATGGCTTATATCAGCATGTTGAGGAACCTATTCACTTAAATTCTCTCTAAACCATTCAGTTTTAGATTGGATAGTGACAAATAACAAGGATCACTTGTCCGCATCTGGTGTTTTACCTGATGGGGTGAGTGATCACTTGGCTACTTTTGTTGTACTTAATTTCTGTTCTAGAAAAGTACCTTCATGCCTGATTCAGGCCCGTTCCTTTAAAAATGTTAATTTTGATTATCTTTATTCTTTGTTGTCCCAGATTGATTGGTCTTATTTAGATTGTATTCCGGATATTGATTCTGCTTTAGATTATTTTTATAGTCAAGTGCTTCCAATTCAAGAATGTTTATTTCCTTTGAGGAAGTTGAGAGTTAGAGGTACCCCTAGCCAGTGGTTTACTCCTTCTATTAAGGCCCTGATTAAAAAACGAAATGCTTTATGGGAACTATATAAGAGGGATCCACCTGTTCATTTGTTAAATCAGTATTGTATTAGGAATAAAGTTTCTGAACTCGTGAGAAAACCAAAAAAGGATTTTTTGGGAAATAAAATACAGCTTAACTGGACTGACTCAAAAAAATTTGGGGATAAAATAAATACCCTGTGTTCCCCTAAATCTGGTTCTACTATTGGGAGTTTATTAGTTGATCATGTTACTGTGACAAATCCTGTTAATATAGCAAATTTGTTTAATCAGGGATTTTCTGATTTATAAATTTTAAAGGGTGGGTAATTGTTTTGGGGTGGGGGAATTTCAGAGGGATCCTAAGTTGATTGGTCAGCCTTTTTTTTTATTTTAAGAAGATAAACAAGGAGGATATGTTGCAGTTGTTAAATGGTCTCCCTAATAAATATAGTTATTGTGGTAGGGGTTGGATGGTAGATTTTTGCATTTAGCCATTCCTTTTTGGGTTAAACCTCTTTGTTTTCTTTTTAATTTTTCCTTACAGTATTGTCAATTTCCAACAGATTGGAAGCTGGAAAGGGTGGTGCCTGTCCCCCCAAAAAAATGTGCAACTTCATTGGATGATTTTAGGCCAAGTTCAATTTTGAACCAATTGAGCAAGATGTTAGAGAGAGTTGTTTGCAGTTCTAAGGCCCAATGATGCAGAGGCATAAGTATACTTGCCCATCACATTGAGCCTCTTAGATTCCTTACTAGTGGATCTAGACCTATCATGAGCAACCATAGTGACCACAGAGTCAGTTTCTTGATGCATAGCATAATAAGGCTTAACAGATGGTACAGAATACTGCTTATCAGCTTTTAGGGACTGCAGGCAGTGAGTTTAGTCTGTATCATGCAACTAAAGTAGCATACTCTAATGCAGGATATATAGATGGAATAATAATGTAGGGGGAGCATGACATCTCCAAAAATTCCAAGAGATTCCTTTAGTGAAATCTTCCTCTTCCATGACAAAGTCCATGGCAGATGGCATTTGCTGTATCATGGTTTGGAAAGATGGGTCCTCAGGAAGAGCCATCAAGATACAAACTGAGTCTGTATTACAGGATAAGAGGGTAGAACTAGAGGGAGGAGGACCCTCCAGAAATTGTTCTCCCTAATATTCCTCCTCTAAATCCTCCTCCACGTCCATGAGATCAGGGTTATATTCCATTTTGTCATTGTTAGCACAAGCAACAATGGGAGCCATATAATGGACCAGAGATGCTGGCAGCAGATAGAGGCAGAAGTCTGGGAAGTGGTACTGGAACCCACCGATGGGGGCTGAGAACCAGAAGGCCCTGTTAGTGGACTAACAGCCTTAGCTGGCAACCCTGGCAGAATGCATGGAATCATTTCAGAAAATGACACTACCACAGCCTGGGAGGTAATGGTGCACTGAAAAGGGTTTGGGATTATCTGCATCAATGGCCTTGCCCTGAAGATGATGACATCATGCCAGCCATAGTAGGTGTGGCAGCGCCTAAGCCAAGCCCAACTTTTGTGTCATGAAAGCTGTGTTTTGACCCTTGCTTTCATCATTTTTAACATTTTTAAAGAGTAGCTGATGCCTTTGAGAACACTTTGGAAAACATAATATTGAGACACAAATCATCTTACATTTCATAAACCTTGTACAAATTTTTCCTCTCCATTGTTTATTACTGAAGAAATTCTCCAAAAAAACAGGATCTTTATCCCTCAGAGTTCATCTGCCTCTATAGCTTATTCCCTACTTGAAATCATGGTGCCCTGTTGTGACATCACAGTCTGTTGCCATGGAAATAACTGTGATGTCACAAGCAGAGTATTATGACATCAGGCTGGGAAGAAGCAATTGGAGCTGATGAATCCTCAAGAAACAAGTATCCAGTTTTTAAAGAAAATAATCTCATTAGTAAGTAATGGGGATAAGAATTGCACAGCCAATGACAAATATAAGCTGCTTTGTGTCCAAATATTATGTTTTTAGAAGTTCTTCTAGAGGCGTCGGTGGCTCTTTAACTCCTTTTTGAATCACTGATGTTTAATCCTGTGGCTTCCCTTACATGATTTTTGGGTCGGTATGTTGGCAGCATGTTGGTATGCCAGCAGGGCAAGAGAATGACTCACAGTTGACTCTCGGATCACATTTAAAACAGTAAAAATGTTACTCATATAAATTTGTTTAAAACTGTTTAACATCAAATGGCATTTAAACACTTTTCTGTAGTCAGCCCATTTCTTGGTTTCTCAGCATGTTGGCATCTGGGATGACACACGCACTCACATTCATATAGGAGACTCAGCACTACAGTAAAACCATATAGTATTCCTAAGTAAGCATATACTTATTTTTTTATAAAATACTTTTTTACTAGTCAATGTTCAGTACTATAACTGCTTCAGCTTCCAAAAAGTAATAGGCAATACTTCCCTCAATGTTCATCAGGCTATTGCACGGAGGTGCAGTAGAGGTAGCACAAGGTAGAGGTTTATAAGCAGAAAACATTAAACTTCTCTTTATCAGGACAGCCACTTAAATGGGATGAAAGGGTGTCTACTTGGGGTCCCAGTGAAGAAGCTTTGACTGTATCTCTCAAAATAAGTAGGACACATTTTAAATTTAATTTCAGTGTTGAATGGGTTAAATGCATAAGACATTTGGAATTGTTTGCAAGAATAGATAGGGCTGAGTAGGCTGTTCAATGTTAAACCCCAATTTTTGTGCCTTAATAACTTTGCCATAGTTTGATGTAATAGCACAAATTTTGCCAGGCATGATCAGGCTGACAGTGTCTCAAAACTTGAAAAGTTTTGTGATGCCATTTTGTACAGTTTTAAAGGTAAGGGCTGATATGAAATGAAAACGTAACCCCAATACTTAATAGTGCATAGAATTTGCTCTCATCTAGAGCCTAGACAATGTGGAATTTTTTCATGAAATATTCAGGTTTTAAGGGGTCTGTTCCAAGAGTATGCCTTTCAAAGGTTTTGTGACAAAAGTATGATACCGTTTTAGAATTATAACAATTTTTAAGTTAAATTTCAAGCTTAACTGATTAAAAAAAAACTTCCACAAGTGCTTACTTTCATGATTTAACTCTCTTGCTCAAAAAAATACCAGCTGTGACAGCCACCATTTTTTTCTCCTTTTAAACTCACAAACACTGAAAATACATAAAATGTATCTCTTTTTTAAAAAACAAACACCTACAAATTCCTGAACCTAGCTAACTTAGACCCATTTAGCCAAATTCTGATATTTGTTTTAAAAAAATTTGCCAGTGGTGCTGTGGGTTGAGGTGCTGGACACCACATTTCGTGCCACACTGGTGACCTGGGTTAGGGAACAAGCCTGGGCCATCAGGGGTCAGCAGGAGAGGGAGGGAGAGGATTGAGCATCCGGAGGACAGCTCTCCTCTCCAGGGAGGGAGAAGAGATCCTTGCTTGGTGCTTGGCTTGCCTCTGGCAGAAGTTGAAGACACAGCAAACACGGAACTCACTAGGTGATGGGGAGTGGTGATGTCGGCAGTGATGCCATGATGTCTGGGTAAGTGCCACTCCACAAGAACAAGGGAAAACACCTTCCATCTCCAAAGGAGACAGAGCACCAGAGCTTGCCCTCAATGTGCTGCCACCTTCCTGGCCACCCTGTGAACTGACAAGACTAGAACTGTTCAGGTGTACTGGCCCCACCCGGGGGTAAACTGTAGCTCTTTGGGGTGGACCAGGTATGGTGGCTAACAGGGGGAGGACTCCTAGGTGCTCCTGAGGAAGTCAGTGCTGGAGGGAGGTGGGGGGGGAAGAGAAATTTCAACAACAAAAAAAAACTTGCCAGAAACAACTTTTCAGGGCACTCCAAAATTCAGGGTGATCAGCTTAGCGAGAGGAGCCATTCACCTTACTTCTCTGTATGAAAACAGTGGGACTTTCTTGAGTTCTGTAGCCATAGCTGGAGTCCTACTGCAGGCTGCTGTGACAGCAGTGAGCCACCGATCCATTGTTCTCCCTGTCTTTTTTCTCTCTTTTTCTGTCTCTGTCTGTCTGTCTGTCTGTCTGTCTATCTATCTATCTATCTATCTATCTATCTATCTATCTATCTATCTATTAACTAATTTAACCATTTAGCTATTTGTTAAGCTGACTGTGGTGCCCACCCCGGTACCACTTGTATTTAACTCCCTACCCCTCCAGGTCACCTGCCCCCATTCCCATACTGTAGGTGGTGGCACTGTGGGGCCCACCCCAGTGCCACCGAACAGTAGTCAAATACTTGGATACCCAATCCCCCATATCAGAATATCCATGTCAAGTCCCTGGAAAAGAAGAAAACCATCCTTCATTGTTTTTTTTTTCTGCAATAAGCAAAATGGTCCCTTGCCTATCTGATGCATCACACCCTGACCTCTCGCTGAGTGTGCACCTGCCCATATTCCTCCACACACCCTCATTCACCTGAACATGTCCCCTGGCATAGATGCACTCTCTGATCAATGATGCTCTTCCTTCTGGAATGAAGATGCAGTGAAATTTAATTTTGACAGTGAAGTTCCAGCAAACTTGATAATTTTGCCCTACAAAGTTTTTCGCGAAGTTCGTGCATTTTGCGGAACATTTCATAGGCTCTTTTCTATAGTATAGTGTCCCTCCCCCCACCCCTGGTCCTCATCTCCAATCCCTGAAATAATAAAACTTTAATGCATGTAATTCCAAAAGTAAAGGACAGCACTGAGGTGGTGGTACAACACAAGAGTTGTGAAAATTTCAGTAGAAGAGAAGGCACACTCACCCCTTTCAAAGAAACTCAGACAGGCTGCTTAATTCAGTTCAAATGTTTTATTGCAGCATTTAGTCACTTGCAATTTTGCACATGTATGTTTTGATGAATGTTGAAATTATTGTCATTTTGTAATCCTGTACTGTTTGCAATTTTGTACTCAGGACAGCATTGAAAATAGGCTTGCCTAATGCCTTATCCTAAAGAAATATACAAATAAATTGAAATGAAATGAATACAATCTGCTTCTGCTAAACACTGCTTCAAGAGACATCCTGAAGCAACATTTAGCAGGAGTAGATGCTGCAATAAAACCTTTGAACTGAATTAAGCAGCCTGCCTGTGTTTCTTTGAAAAACATTAATGCCCTATTCAGTAGTGTAGTGTCCCTCTCCTGAACCCATTCGCCGATCCCCGTAATATTACAACATTACTCCTCTTCCATAGTATAGTGTCCCTCCCCCCTCTCCGGTCCTGATCCCCATAATAATAAAAACATTAACCCCCTTTTCCATAGTATAGTGTCCCTCCCCATATCCCGGTCCCTGATCGCCCTCATAATAAAAAATAAATATCCTTTTCATAGTATATCATCCCATCCCCCTCCCTGGTTCCGATCTCCCACCTGTACTGACTTTTTCCATAGAGTAGTGGCCCCGCAAACCCCCCACCCACTCTGGTAACCACATCCAACCCCACTCCCCTGCCCCAGCAGCCCCCCCATTGGCAAGCAGCGCATCCCTCCTCTCACCTCCACAGCTGCCTGCCGACTGAACTGTCAATGACAGCTTACAGTATATACTACAAGCCCATTTGCTGATAACCATTAAAATAAAATACAACTATTAGGTCTTCAAACCACAGAATAAGACACTATGACTAACAAACTGATGTTGATTAAATCAAGTAGCAATGGTCTAGCTTAGAACTGTCTGGATTTTCAAATTAACTTCCAATGGACTTCTGTGGAATTTCACAAATTCTGCTTAATTTCATGGAATTCCATCAGAATCAAAATTCTGCAGTTCTGAATGCAGTATTTAAACCACGGGTTAATGTTCCATGGTTTTGTAAACTACAGATTAGGTTTCAGCAAACTGCAAAAAATAAATCTGTTGTTTACATAAAATATGGAAAACAAATCCACTGTTTTCATAAAAAGACACAATCCCATGGAATTTGATCAAAAATTCAAAAAAGGTTATTCAGTTGCGGAATTGCGGTTCTGCCTGAATTTCAGTGGAGAAATTTTGAATGCTGCACAGCTTTAGTCTCACAATAAAGTTCGATTAGGGAAATGATGCATACATTTAATCCAGTGGGCAGTGTAATACATATACTGTATAGTGAAATATGTATACTATATTGTGACATGCATTCATCATAGACTGAAATATAATTTATTCTGTAGAATTAGTTATTTTCGTGTCTGTTTTATTTTTCAGACAAACAAACCTGCACATACCATATTGTATCTTCCCAAATCAATGTACATGGGTGAGAACTAAGCTTTGTACTGTACTGCAATCAAGTGAGTCAGTTGGTGGGCATTAAAGGAATAATGCCTAACAGGGTGGGTGTTATGCTGGGATAGTGTCCTGCCTCGGATGGTTGGGCCTAAGGCCACAGGCTAAGGACGTCCAACATCCAAGAAGGGATGTTATCCCAGTATAACACCCACACTGGAGGGCATCATTCCTATTACACTATGACTCCTGAGTATAACAAAATGAAAAAGATGGAAAACATATATTTAAAGTAGATTTTTTGCTGTTTTGTTTTTTAATAAGTAGGTCTACTTTCAAAAAAAAAAAATAGTGCCTGTTTATCATTTTGGCTAGCAGATTGAGCTGCAGCATTGTAACTGTTGGTCTGCACTCCTAAGTCTCCCACCAAGCTGTGCCTCATTCTTCCTGGTATTGCCTTTGTGTAGTGTTACATTTTTTTTTTCCTGGTATTCATTTCTGTTTGAGGTGATTGTTTATTTGCTGCTGGTAAATGTGAGTTCTCCAGCGTCCGGTGTTGCCGCTGTCATCACCATACCTCCATCCCTGTTCTCACAAGGGCCAGTGGTGGAAATTTGTTCTCCTGCTTCCCCCCATTGATTCATCTGATGTTAGTGGTTGCCCTGGGACAGGGCAAAATATTTATTTTCCCTGACTGCCAGAAACACAGTTTGAATCGAGGAAGCCAGGAAAAACTTCCTGTTTCCATTTCTGTTCACAGGCACAAGTCACTGTGTTTGAGAGGTACACTGCTGTTTTTAGGAAATATAAAAAGAATAATTTAAACTTTGGGTGTCAGAAAGGAAAGGTTCTACTGTTTTTTTTTTCTGTGGGTCGTTTGGCAGGGAGTACCAGGAGTGCCGGTCCCGAGCAGGGTAAGGACTGCTGAAGCTGGTGCTAGGGACGGCTGTGGAGTGATCTTTTCTAAAATTTAATGCAGTGATCAGTGTGGTGGGACTAGTTCTGAGATGTTATGCTGGGATAACATCCAGTGTCCAGTCTCACTCTGACCAATCAGAGAACAAGATTCTTTCTTGCCATTGTATAATATCATGTTAATCAGTTCCGTGCTTTTTAAAGAGCAACACTCATCATAGATAGATAGCTGTTTTTATTATTTATTTATTTACAGTATGCTGTGAGACTTGTAGTGCTTTTTTGCCTCCCTCCTTCCTGATAGCTGGAATTGGAAGTTGGTACAAACATCCACAGTGCTGTGGAAGAGCAAGATCAGCGTTGGCAAGATTGGTCCCAAACACATAACATTGTCAATGCTAGCATGATCCTGTCCACAACTTCTCCAGTTTCTGTATGGTAATTTACAGAGGATATTTCTAGTTTGACTGTGCATCATATAGTGAAACACATACACCTTACAGTGAAATGCAGATGCTATATAGTGACATGCACTATACAGTATATTGAAATACATACATTATACTGTGAAATGTGTACTTCATAGATTCAGAAAAAAAGAGATAATTTAGTACCTTTCATTGGTCCAACATAGATGTTACAAAAGAAAAAAGGTGCTTGAGCTTTCAGATTACATACAATCTTTCATCAGAAAAATGACAGTCGGTTTGGAAGAATACACTTTCTTGATTTACCTACTGTATGTTGTTACCTCCTGTATGCTGTTACCTACTGTATGTTGTTACCTACTGTATGTTGTTGACTACTTGCCTTTGTAATTCTTAATTCAATTCTTAATGTATTTTCTCCCTCCTGACACAGAACCTTTGTAAATTAGCTTCTTGCTAAAAGGTTGTAATCTGAGACTTGAATAAATAAATAAATAAAGTCTAGATCATACATTAAAAAAAAAAACAGATAAAAAGTTGTTACAAATCCCATTGGCCTAAAATGCTTTTTAAAAATCAGCACAGGACCATATAATGACAACAGAGTTCCATCGAAGGAAAGGCAACTCAAGGTCAAATGTTACAGAATATATAGCTTCTTCCCTGAGAACAGCCATAAAACATACTAAAGCTACAATTGTGCATCTGTGCATACATTAGTACAGTAAATGTCTGTGATTTTAAACCACAAGATGAAATAAGCTGAAAAAATACAGAGTATATAATGTTAAAAGTCTTCTAAATAAGAAAATACAGTATCTTTGTGTTAGGCAGAAAAGTGGGATTAAAGACAAACTGCCCTAACACAAAATAAGCATTAACCAGCAGTTTCACACATTTATACAGTGTAAGTACTATTCAGATGTTTATGTCTTAAAACCAGAGTACAATAAGTTAATATTATTCATGAATATTCAAACTTACACTATTTAAACATGATCTATCTGCAACTCTGTAACAAGTGACTAATGTTTCAGACACATTCAACTCCTAAACCTAACACAGACTCCCTTGTAACTGAGATGCTGTTATCCTAATATGTCCATGCATCAACATCTGTCAGTATATACTGTACCTAATATTCTGTACTATAAAATAACAGTTCTATCAATCCGCATCAAAAAACTGAGAGAATCAACACTCTGTCATCATGCCCTACCCTCCCGCCAAGTATTAATGTATCATTAAAAATCAAAACTAAGAAAGATTCCCTAGTAATTGAGACCCTGTATCCTAATGTGTTCATTGTTTTATGATGTGTCAGTATATAATCAATCTGCTGTATATACTGTAACAGTCCTAGAAATCTGAAACAAAACCTAAGGGAATCAACTCCCCCCCCCCCAGAACACCAACGTACTGATAACTAGTTAGATAGAATCATATATCCATTTTGTATGTGAACAAATAGTCATCTAGTCATCACACAACATAACCCCATTGTGTCATGTACTAGATGGCAAGAGTTTGTGCACATAAAAGAAATCAGCACAACACCGACTACCTACTAAATGAGATAATGTACCTAAAATGTACATGTATGAACATGTATCTATATATAAGCTTTACACATACCACCAACCCCCCCTAACTTTTTGGGGTGTGAAACCAACATAATGATAACCAGTTAAAAGGCATTCTATATCCATTTACTATTAAAACATAAAACAAAAACACAAACTACACACATAGATAGGATTTTGAAATAAATGCATACTGACATTCATTCATTCACTACATAGTGAAATGCACACATCATATAGTGAAATAAATCGATACACTATATAGTGAAACGCAAACATCACATAGTACTGAGAATCACCTAAAGATTAGCCAGCAGTCACATGAGTTATCGTCCTGCCCCCCAGGAATGGGCTGCCAATGCATTTAATTTTTAGTGCTGCAGTGGACAGATCCCTGCAGACCTCTTGCTCTGACAAAAAGAACTCCTGCATTCCTTGTGAAAAAAACACTACATTGGAGAGACACAAAAAGTCACCTCCACATGCAACACTCCGCCCTCAAACTATTTTTTTTATTTTCGATGGTCTGTGATTGCTGACATACATAACCTCCCACACCTGACCCTCCCTGTTAGCAACCCATCACTCCCCCAGACACATAATAGTGACACTGGGGGTGCCTGATCCCCTAATGTCCCGATCCTGAAATCCCCCTCCACTACCGCACATGTGAGGTTGCATTTTTTATTGTTTTGAAATATATATTTTTATAGTTCCCCCAACCCCCCTCCCAGCACCTACCACCCCACTCCCCCTGCAGAAACGTAACAGTGGTACTGGGGGTGCCCAATCCCCAGTGCAGGAATCCTCATCTCCCCCTCAGTACTGCACATGCACAGTTATTTGTAATTTTTTTTTACTTTATTCTCCCTACCTGACCCTCCCTCTCAACACCCACCACCCCACACCCCCAGAAAACATAACAGTGACACTGGGGGTCCTCAATTCCTCCAGTGTCACAGTCGGCATCTCAGTCTTGTTTTTTTGTTGTTGTTTTAATCTGTAAAAAGAAAACTATACATCAGTGCCTTTCACACCAATTTAGACCCCCCGCTTGACCCTCCCCCTAAGCACTCACCACCCCAACCCCCCAACCCCTTACTTACCCATCAGGGATCCAACACCATAATCCTCTCTGGACAGCAGACTTGTCTCCACTCTTCAAAGCTGGACCGTGAAGTGAAGAAACAGTTATGCAGTTCAAAGTATTTCAATGGGGTTTTGAGCTTAGAGGCATAACTTGCCCATTTTTGCCACAAATTTTCAACATGCCTTCTTTGGATCCTCACCTCATGAACAATGTCACTGTCATTAGGTAAATCTGTCCTGAAAGGTGATTTTGCAGTCCCTGTATAAAATCTCCATTTGGGCAGGAGTTGAACATTTTCTCTGTCCCTATTCATGAGGTGGGGTCATATGAAGGCTATGTTGAAAATCTGGTGTAAAAATATTACAAAGCAACAAAGTTGTGAGCCTACATTGATTTTTGCAGATGCATCCTCATAACTTTGGTAATTGTCTATATTTTTACTACATAGCCATATCTTTACATCATCTTGTGAATGCAGCAGCTGGCATATTTGAAATCCTAGCCAAATGGTTTTTTATACCCAAAGGTGATTTTTTGGTCCCTGTGCAAAATCACCTTTAGGGCAGGAGTTAACGATTTTCTGTGCCCTTGTTCATGTGGTTTTGTCATAAGAAAGCTGTGTTGTAAAAGTGGTGTAAGAATATTAAAAAACCCCATAAAGTTATGAACCTACATTGAATTTTGCGAATGCGGCCTCGTAACTTAGGTAATTGTCAATACTTTTACCCCAAATTTAGAACATCACCATATCTTTACAATACCTCATGAATGCGTCAGCTGTCATTTTTCAAATCCTGGCCAGAATGAGGTTTTTTTACATCCCTAAAGGGGATTTCACATTCCATGAATGAAATCACCTTTATGGCAGGAGTTAACAATTTTTTCTGCCCCTGTTCATAAGGTGGGGTCATAGAAAGACTATATTCAAAATTTGGCATAAAAATATTAAAACATAACAAAGTTATAAACCTACATTGAATTTTGTGAGGGCGGCCTCGTAACTTTGGTAATTTTTAATTTTTTTACCTCAAATTTTTACCCCAAAAAACCCATGCCACAGCCACCCCTGCATAAGCCCATTCCTCTTCTGCCCCTACTTTCTCCTTCTGTCAAGTCACACCCTCGGAAGTTTTCAAATCCTTGATTTCCCTAAATCCTAACAAAGGCAAATGCCCAACCAGACTGGATTCTAAGATGTTCTACTTAGCTGCTCCTGCCATCACCACCCCCTGGTTGATCTCTACAACCTCTCCTTTTCTTTAGTTTCAATTCCCTTGGAATGGAAACACGCTACTGTTATCCCACTCCCAAAAGGAGGTGACATCTCTGTCCCCAGAAACTACCGACCTATATCCTTCCTCCCCATTCTGGCAAGCCTTCAGAAGAAACTAGTCCTCTCCCAACTCTCCTCCTTTCTCAGCTCCTCTTCCTTCTTCTCACCCTACCAGTCTGGCTTCAGGAAGTCCCACTCCACAGCCACCTCACTCCTATGGCTCACCGATTCCATTTTTGATGGCTTGGACAAGGGTCATATCACCTCCACTATTTTTGTCAAGCTGGCCTAGGCTTTCAACATGGTTTCTCCTGCTCTCCTGCTAGATAACCTCTGGATTGCAGGGCTATCTGCCAAGGCCATCAGTTGGCTCCACTCCTACTTGGTAGGCCAATCCCAATCCGTTAGAATCGGTGGTTCCACATCTCCCTTCCCTCCTCCCAGTTACCACTGGAGTCCCCCAAGGCTCGGTCCTCGGCCCACTCATATTCTCTGCCTTCCTAAATGACCTGCCCACTGCCTGCCCACACACATCCATACACATGTATGCAGACGACATCATCCTCTATGGTTCTGGCCCTCTGATCGCAGATGTAGGAACTAGGTTGCAGCAGGACTTCAATGAAGTCCAGCTCTGGTTTTGCACAAACCAGCTATTCCTCAATGCTAAAAAGACTGTCTCCATGACTTTGGCATGAGGAAGAGACTCTCTCGGCTCACCACCACCCACTTCTTCCACATCTTGGTTGTGACTACTCTGGAGGCTTGCCCATCCTTTAGATGTCTCGGAGTTTGGCTGGACCAGCATCTCAACATTTCTGTACACGTCAATGCCATCCACAAAAAACTCCACCCCAAACTGGGTGCTCTCTACCACAATTGTAGTTGCGTCCCCCTGCCAGCTCCCAGGGCACTCATACAGAAAATGATTGTCCCCATCTTCGACTATGGGGATGAAGTTTACAGTGCCACTCCCAAGTAGAATCTAACCAGACTGGGACCCCTTTTCCATTCTTTCTGCAGATTCACCCTTGACAGCCCGCCCTCCTCACACCACTGTGACCTCAATCAGTCTCTCAATCTGCCTTCGCTCCATGCCCATCAACAAGCTCACTGTGCCAAGCTCATGGCAAAGTACTGGTCCTAGTCCTTACCTCCATACCTCAATGCTGTGCTAGCGGCACATACCCCTCATGTTTATTCCTTGAGGAATGCTGACACCCACCTCCTGTCAGTACTGTGTATGTCCTTGTCGACTAGCCAAGTAGCTTTCAGACACCACACGCCCAAATTATGGAACTTCCTCCCTGCAAGCACTCGGTAAACGCCCCATCTCAGCACCTCAGCTACCTTATAAATGAGTACTTCTTCACACCCTGTGCTTGTAGCTAGATGTGCCTGAAATAAAACTTTTGCTCCAGCCTCACACTAGCTTACTGTTACTTTGACACTGGTCTTGTTGCTTGCTTGTCTTCCGCAACTACCTTATTTCATATGCTGCTGTGAATTAACATATTTAGCTTAGCTATGTTTTTGTACATACCTCTGTATTTTGTGTTGCAATATTGTACTTATACGTATTGCATGGTTTCTTCTCTATGTTCTCCTTCCCCCAGGATGCACCTGGAATCGAGTAGTACTCTGCTCAGTGTGCCCTCCCGGTAAAACTTTTAAATAAATAAATACATTTACAACATAGCCATATCTTTTCAGCACCTCATGAATGTGGCAGCTGTCATTTTTTCAAATCCTGTCCAAAATGTTTTTCTTTTTTATATCCTGAAAGGTGCTTTCATGGTCCCTGAGCAAAATCACCTTTTGGGCAGGAGTGGAAAAGTTGCTCTGCCCTTGTTTTTGAGGTGGGGTCATAAGAAGGCTATGTTGGAAATTTGTTGTAAAAATATTAAAACTCAGCAACGTTATGAGCCTATGTTGAATTCTGTGAATGCAGGCTGATACGTTTGGTAATATTCAATATTTAACCCACAATTTTCAACATAGCCATTTCTTTAAGCACCTCATGAATGGGGCAGCTGCCATTTTTCAACCCCTTCCCCAAATGTGTTTTAGCATCCCGAAAGTTGATTTTGCAGTCCCTGCCAAAAATCAACTTTAAGCCAGGAGTTGAACATTTTCTCTGTCCATCTTCATGAGGCAGGGTCACAACAAGGCAATGTTAAAAATGTTGGTGTAAAAATATTAAAAAACAAATTTACAATTCTTTTATCTCCAATTACTCAGCTGCAGCCCTTTCGGCTCTGACTGGAGTTTGTTTGTTCACTCACAACTGCTGGTCTAATGAAAGGCTATGTCTCTAAAGTTGCTGAAGGTAAACAAAACAGAGCTAACTATTTTCCTTTTTTTCAGTGAAGTTCTGCTTGCAAAATGTGTTCAGATTTCAGAACAACTGTGTTGTGACAAAAAAAAACAAACATTAAAACTATATAAACAAACTTTGGTCAGAGCCGATACAGCTGCTCAGAGCAGCGAGAGTGGTGAGAACAATTAAAAAAATTGATGGAGTTCTCACCATGCCAGAGTCTGCCATACTCAAGATAGCAGTGATGAGAAAACTGCACATGAGTGACACTCGTGCATGCGCAGTTTGAATCAGCAGCCATCTTGGGCACGCAGCTGTCACTTTTGCAGTTGCGGAAGGAAAAGTAATGCCCCACTAAGGGTGTGTGTTAATGTGGCTGCCAGAGGGGAAGGGCTACTGAAACACATTGAGTGGAACTGTGCCAGAGCACTGTAGAAGCATGCCAGACAGCCATCCAGTCATATGCTTCCACAGTGCTCCTA
Organism: Neoceratodus forsteri; assembly: GCA_016271365.2. NCBI lineage: Eukaryota > Metazoa > Chordata > Ceratodontiformes > Ceratodontidae > Neoceratodus > Neoceratodus forsteri. The sequence continues at coordinate 874,862,254 of CM028131.1, read as the reverse complement.
CAAAGAATGATGGCAATACGTCTGTAAAGCTCCACCCATACAGTCGTACAAATTTAGTTTATTTCTTCAGTTTAGCACATGGCTAGTACTGCTTTCATTTACTATTAATACACATTTATTTGGGAAGTTACAATTAGGATATTCAAGGAATGTGCAAAATGTAAAACTGCACTGGCTGAATTCAGGCAGAATGGCATTTCTGCTTCTGAACCTGATTTTCAGACTTGTTTTTACTAAATTCCACAGAATTTACATGTAAACTGCACAGCACAGCTATGAGCCAAGACAGCAAGGATAAAAATAACCTCTTATCACACCCTGGAGCTACAGAGACTGCCACCTTTGCCTCAGAGGATGCCAAATAAGAGGTGGTATGGCTGAACTCTGGTGGGCTCTGGGAGGTTGGCGTGGTGGGTAGGGTACACAGTTCTCAGCCCATGTCATTATGAAATTCCTTCAACATTCTGGCAGAACAGAACAACAAAGAGAAGGCATGCAATGTGGTGGCAAGCAAGGATGTGGAGTCCTCAGTAGGGGAGGCCTCAAGGTGGGAGGAAGATATCCCTAGTAGAAGAGAAAGCAGCTGCTGATGGGGGAGTCAGTTGTTAGTGGGTTGGACTTGGGAGCAGGAAGGGGAGGAGAGAAGGAGAAAAACAGAAACATAGAATTTGATGGCAGATAAAGACCAAATGGCCCACCTAGTCTATCCATTCCCCCTACCCATTGTAACAACTCAGACCCTACTTGATCTCCAGCGTTACCCTCCTTTTCTTACCACAAAGGTTCCCTTTTGCCTATCCCATGCATTCTTGAATCCCATTACCATTGTTCCCCCCACCATCTCCACTGGGAGGCCATTCCAGGCATCCACAACTCTTGCCATGAAGAAGTACATCCTCACAGCTCCCTTGAGTCTGCCCACCTCCAGCTGTATAGCATGTCTCCTTGTTCTTGAGCATCTTTTACTCTGAAAAATCCTTCCTTCCTGAACCTTGTTTACACCCCGGAGGTATTTGAAAGTCTCTCTCATACCACCCCCATCCTTTCCTCCAGGGTGTACATTTTGAGGTCCTTTAGTCTCCCCCCTTCATAGGGCTTTTGATGGAGAACCTGTACCATTTTAGTTGCCCTCTTCTGGACTGTCTCTACTATGTCAAGGGTCTTTGTGGAAATGTAGTCTCCAGAACTGTACTCAGTAATTGAGGTGAGGTCTCACCAGTGATCTAACACCACCTCTCTCTTTCTACTGGTGATACCTCTCCCTATGCATCCTAGCATCCCACTAGCTATCCCAAATGCCTTGTCACACTGTCTGGCCATCTTTAGGTAATCAGATTTGATTACCTCCCAGGTGTCCTTCCTGTTTGGTGGTTATTAATACTACTACCCCCAATTTTGTACTCCAGCCCTGAGAGTCTGAGTCCCAAGTGCATGTTTATGCACTTCTTGGCATTGGAACATAGATGTCACACCTCTGACCACTCTCTAGCTTTCTTAGATCTCTATTCATTTTTCCAACCCTCTGTAGTGTCTACCATATTGTGGATTTTAGTGTCATCTGCAAAAAGGCAGACCTTTTCTTCTAGCCCATTTGCAATGCTGCTAATAAAGACACTAAAGAGGATCACTCCCAGTACTGATCCCTGTGGCACCCCACTTGTCACCTTCCCTTCCTCAGAGTGAACTCCATTTATCACCACCCTCTGCCTCTTGTCCCCTAACCAATTTCTTACTTAGTTTACCACCTTTGGACCTACGTCTAGGCTGCACAGCATGTTTACCAGTCTTTTATGTGGAATGGTGTCTATGGCCAATGGGAGAAGAGGGCACGGTGCACCAGGGAGGAATGTGCCTAACTGAAGCTTTGGCTTGGGGAGATGGAAAATGGATCCTAAGGATCACCAGAAAGGCAGGTCACAGGAGGGAGATAAATGTCATTGTCCACCTAGGCACAAATGACCTGGTAAGGCACGAAGCAGAGGTAATGGAAAGGCAGTTCAGGGAACTGGGGAGGGGCTAAAACAGATAGCACAAATAGCGGTGTTCACTGAGCTACCTCTGTATGGCCAATTGCAGGAGAAGGCATTCTGCACCAGAAACTTCAACATTTGGTTGAAGGCATGGTGCAGAGAGGAGAGATTCAAGCTACAGTGTTTTGGGACTCACTTGGAAGGATTTGGACCTATACAGAGTAACGGCCTGCATCCTTCAGGGAAGGGGACCACCCTCCTCAATGGGAGGTTTAAATGTTTCTTGGATGAGTATTTATACTAGTCAAAGCTTGAGACTGTTTTTCAATGAGAGGCTTAAGCTGCCTCCCTCCAACAAGTGGATGAAACCAGGAGGGATAACCCAATTGAAGAAATCTCCAAACAGGGCAGGGGTGCAGGTTGAGGAGAAAGTAGATAAGGTGAAAGACAAGGGAGGTAAGAACAAAGGATGCAGAAAGAGAGATGTAGAGAAGACAACAAATAGAAGCAACATTGTGGGCAGGGGAGATGGGGGCATTTTGGGAAGAAATACAGCCAGAAGGGGAGAAGAAGGGGGTATTGCAGACAGGGAGAGAGTAAGGTTTGGAATGCCATTTGTGCCAACTCCAGGAGTCTAGGTAATAAAATACTGGACCTGAAGGGCAGCATGATGGAGGCAGACCTCAAACTGGTGGCCATAATTGAATCATGGTGCACTGAAAATCACACACACTTACTATATATATATATATATATATATATATATACACACACACACACACACACACACACACACACACACACACACACACATATATGTACAGTGGAGTCCCCCATGACGAAACCCACTTTTAAAGCACTCTGCAGTATGCTGTAGCAGACATACTGAATAAAGCAATGTAATTTCAATGGCAATTATTCCCTTTTGTCATGCAGGAAACTGTGGCATTCACTTCATTCTGGCAGTGTCACATTTTCCTGAATGACAAAAGTGACTGACTGCCATTGAAATTACATTACTTTGATGGAGAACCTGTACCATTTTAGTTGCAGTCTTCTGGACTGCCTCTACTATGTCTAGGATCTTTGTGGAAATGTGGTCTCCAGAACTGTAGGTTTGCTGCAGCATTCTGCAGGGTGCTGCAAAATGCTGCAGAATTGGGTTTCATCCTGGGGATGTCACTGTATATATATATATATATATATATATATATATATATATATTCATGTAAAAAACTCCATTAATACATCAGTTAGGCCTGTTTCCACAGTGACAAAAGTGTGGAAATGCGATGTTATAGGTTACCACCCACCACCCCACACCCCACACCCCCATCCTCAAGCCCTAACTCTGCTTCCCCCAACACACATGCAAGCAGTACCAGACATATCCATCATCATGCTCCAGCCACTGTATGAGTTGTACTGCCATCAGAGTGCCTTGTGGGTACACATGCATGCTGGGCAAACATGGGAGATGGGCCACAGTAAGCATTTCTCCGTAACAAACATTAATAACAAGATTTAAGCAGATTATATTTCAATTGTTAAGAAATGATGAAACACACAGTATGTTACCTATAGATAGCTGTATTGGAAACAAGAGTTTGTATAACCATATTAATGTTTTGTAGTATACTTTACAAACAACACGTGAGAGCAAAAGTTGTAACATCCAAAGCTAACCATAACATGCTGCTAATGAGTATTTCCAGTTAACGGAGCAGTATTACAACATGTGATGATGCTAGTTTCATACCTGAGCAGTATGCGAAAAGTATTATACAATGGCAAGAAAGAATCCTGGCTCCTGATTGGTCAGTTGGCCATCACAGCAGGGATGTTATCCTGGTATAACATCCCTGCTGATCTTATCATAGAGCACCTTGAGCACTGCCTGCATATTTTCTTAAAAAAATATTTTAAAACGCTAAATAAAATACTTTAAAATAATTTTTTTCTGTATAAAACAATGAGCCATTGTATAATAGGAATAATACCCTCCAGGGTGGGTGTTATACTGGGATAACATCTTTTCTCGAGTGTTGGATGCCCTCGGCTGGTGGCCTCAGGCCCAACCACCCGAGGTGGGATGTTATCCCAGCATAACACCCACCCTGTCAGGCATTATTCCTTTATTATTTATGTGTCAGCTGTGTCTATACTGCTACCACATACCTATGTGGTGGCAGCAATACCTGCATCGAGCCAATCGTTGAATTATGACAAATAAAAAGCAGTATGTAGAACATTTGTGCAGACTAAGTTTCACTTTATGAAAAAGATATGCCAGCAATAATGTGTTCTCATACTTTGCAGACAGTATAGAGTCGATCATACTTGTATTTGTTTTTCATTAGATAGCGTTATGTGAAAGGAGTACAGTGTTGTGATTATTGTGCTTACAGGTGTGACTGAGTGGCATAGTGTCTTACAATCTTGCATGTGCCTGGCATGTCTGTGTGTGTGGGGGTGGGGGTGGGGTAATGTGGAGTTAGGGGTTTGAGGATGGGGAGTGGGGGTTAGGTGGTGGGGTGGTAACCCTAACATCACATTTCCACACTTTTGTTGCTGTGGAAACAACCCTAACTGATGCAATAATGGATTTTTTGCCATGAATTTCCCTTCTTTGTGAAAAAGTATAATATAAATAGTAAAGGGTATGTTTTGGTGGGAGCATTGGAAGCTGCCCATTTCTGGATAATGTTATGTGTTTGTGGAAGCGTGATCCCTCCAGGCCCTGCACTCCCACTTACACATAAGCAAAGAGCCATACAGCTGCCCTAATGGCTAAGAAAGCCTTTAAAGGTAATGTGCCCATATCTGGGGAAACCATAGCAACTAGGAAACAAAACTCAAGTGTGTTTGTAATCATGAGAGTGAGTAGTTCTCGCAACATAAAATCAAGCAAATCTGTAGCTCGCACTGTGACAGAGATAGGGGCAGCAAAAAGCACTGTGAATGCTGACTATGAGGGCATAATAGTGGGCCTCGGACATGAAAATGAGCAATTGGAACAGTAAATCGCAAATATCTCAGGGACCATACAAGGCAGAAAAAAAATTCAATTTCATGTTATTTATGGCTTTTCAGTCTACTTCTGCACTTAGTCCCCCAAGAATTTTTGTGATGAAAAGTCTGTATCTCAAACTGTTTTTGAGATACAGGCCCGGAAAGGCATCATGGACGCTGCAGTGTTATTCTATGGGAACATTTCTGAACTTCAGAATGCCTAACTTTCACCCCATTCCATGTGTAAATAAGCTGTGGTGGTGCAGTATAGGAGAATGGGTGAGAGTTAGGCATGACCACTCCAGTGCACACCCCAATGCCTGGTGGTGCCTGGAGGGTGGTGGGGTGGAGGGGTGGTAACTCTAACATCAAATTTCCACACTTTTGTTGCTGTGGAAACAACCCTAACTGATGCATTAATTGAGTTTTTTTGCAAAGAATTTCCCTTCTTTTTGAGAAAGGGTAATGTAAGTGGCAAATGGTATGTGTTAGTGGCAGTGCAGGGCCCTGCACTCCCTTCACATTGTCCATTTTTTGCATAATGAGATGCATATGTGTGATTGTGGCCACTCTGGGCCCTGCTGTCCCACTCACACTTCAAAACGGAGCTATACAGCAGCCCTATAGGGCAAGGAACCCTTCTTACACAAAGTTGACGATATCTCAGGAACCATAGAAACTACAAAACAAATTCAAATGTCTCTGTAATCATGACAACGGCACTTCTCATGACCATAGAACCTGTATCTAGCATCGTTTATGAGCTATGGGCACCGGAAGGCACTGGAAAGCCACCCTTGGAACCCTTGGGACATGTTTTTTCAATATCTCTGTAACCATCATGAGTAGGAAAAACAATTCCACTGCAGATGTCATCTACAATTTCCAAATGTGTTTCAGCAGTAGCAAAAACTCTGTGCCTCACCTTGTTTTCGAGATACGGGCACAAAAGGCATAACAGGCGCTGCAATGTTATCCTATGGAAAATTGGTGAACTTGGAAATGCTGTAACTTTGGGCCCCTTGAATGTTTTGGCACCAAACTACTAAAAGGCACATCTGTGGGATGAGGGCTTGCTACCTTGAAACTTTCAGCCAAAAACACCAAACTGTTTGCATCCAGGAGGCTAGAAAAGATTTGAAGTTATTTTGACATACTTTTGCAAAATACTTTCATAAATCATGAAAGTTTTGCCAAACAAATCATGAAATTTTCACATTTGCGAAAGTATTTTGTGAAAGTATTTTTCCCAAAAACTTTAAAAACATATTTCTGGGGGGTTTAACTCCCCCAAAAAGATATGGCTAGCATCCTTATGACTTGACTAGGTAAACACAACAATCGGTGTTTATCTAGAGGGTCCCAACTTTAAATGCAAGGAATTTTTCTGTGTCACCACTGTGAACAAGATGGCTGACTCACGAAAGTAAAAGGGCCATTTGCGACAGTAAAAATGGCCTCTCACGAAAGTTTCGTGATTTTTGCTAACTTTTCCCATGGACTATAATGGGAAATTTGTTTTTTGAATAACTTTTAAATGGTTTCATAATTTTTCACCAAATCTTCGAAAATCACATTGATGACCAAGGCTGCATCTTCCCTGAAGTTTTTGGACTGAACGGACAAAGCGTGTGAGCTGTGCGCCCAAGCAAAGAACCACGCAAAAAGTCCATTTTTTGTGGTTTTTTTGTGTTCTGTAGCTCTGCAGCCGTACATCTGACCATAACAAATTGTGTTAGATCCAGACATCTATGGTGCCACGCCACGCATGCAAAATGTCAGGCAAATCTGTTGTACGGTGGCAAAGTTATTAAGGTGCAAAATTTGAGGTTTTGCTTTAAAGTGGCTACTCAACCCTAACTATAGTGGCACTACTGTGCCATTATGTTATATATATATATACACAAAATATAGCCATATTGGGTGACTCTCAGTTTTGAAGAGATAAGGGTGGGAGGAGGGGTTGTTCTGTGTGTGCGGGAGGGTATAATTGCTATGGAAGTAAAGGGGTATCTAGAGATAAAAGATAGACTGAAACCGTTGTGAGTCACACTGGAGAAAGCAGCAGGAGCCACTATTCACACTGGGTAACATAAAGACCTCTAACACAAGGGGAGTATTTGGATAAGGCATTAGTGAAAACTATCAGCAGGATGGCTAATGTCGGAGAGATGTTGCTGTTTTGGGACTTCAGTTTGCCAGATATGGATTGGAGCCTTCTGGCTGCAGTTTACTCTAGAAGCAGACATTCCCTACCTCACTGCAGGGGACATGTTTCAGGATGCTAGTCATCAAAGCTATTAGGGACAGGGTAATACTGGACCTCGCGTTCACACACAGACACAGTATTGCAGATGTTACAGTTGGCAGTTTCCTGGGGACTAGTGATTACTATAGTGTGAGTCAGCATTAAAATAGGCATAGTGGAAAACCACACCAAGACAAAGGTCCTGGATTTCAGGAAGATGAATTTTAAAGAAACGGAGACTGCCTTAGAAGCACCCTTACAGGGAAGGATTATCAGGAATGGATAGAGGAACAGTGGAGAAAATTAAGGGAAAGCATATTGAAGGCAGCCATCCTCTAAATGAAGGAAATAAGCAGAAGCAGGAGGGAAAAAAGACCATTATGGTAATCTAGGGAGGTAGCCATGAAAGTGAAGGAAAAAAAGGGTAGACATTTGGAGATACAAGGAAACACACAGGGAGAAGTACATGGAGGTGTATCAGGTAAAACAGAAGGAAGCGGTGGGAGTAGTTGGGTAAGTAAAGTCACAAACGGAGTAAAAGAGAACCATGGTGGTGGAGGGACAAAACTTTCTTCAGGTACATAAGTGAGACAAGGAAAGCAAGGGGAGGGATTGTGAGGATTAGGATGATGGCAGATGGAGACTGTGCAGAGGAGGATCAGGAAAAAACAGACATCCTCAACAGGTATATCTGCTCAGTTTTCACTTTGGAGGGAGAGGGGGATGGACTAATGAGAGCAGTAGAAATACCATGGGGGGCACAAGCCCATTTACAAAGGAAAGAGTCCTGAGGGAACTTGCAAACCTGAAAGTGGACATATCCATAGGATCAGATAGGATACACCCAAGGATTCTAAGGGAACTCAGGGAGGAGCTTGCCGCACCACTGATGACTTTATTAAACAACTCACTTGGAAACAGGAGTAGTTCTAGAGGACTACAGGAGAGCTGATGTAGTCCTGCTACATAGGAGTGTTAGTAGGGTGGAGGCTGACAACTACAGACTAGCCAGCCTCACATCAGGTGTTGGGAAAATAATGGAAACCATGTTAAAAGAAAGGCTAGTGGAATATCTTGAATCTTGTGTGTTGCAAGAACAAAGGCAGCATGGATTCATGGGGGGGGGGGCACATGCCAGACACAGCTGATCAATTTCTTTGACAGGGTGACCAGGGAAACAGATCAAGTAAGAGCAGTGGATATGGCCTATTTAAACTTTAGCAAGACCCTCAACAAAGTGCTACATATGAGACTGATAATGAAATTGGGCAGTCTGGGAATGGGATCCAAAGTGGTACACTGGGTAAAAAACTAATTAAGGGATAGATGAAAGAGGGTGGTGATAAACAGCACTTACTCTAATGAGGGGAGAGTGACCAGTGGTGTGCCGCAATGCTCAGTACTAGGACTGATCCTCTTTAATGTCTTCTTTAGTCACATTGCAAATGACCTAGAAGGGAAGGTATGCATTTTGCAGATTAGACCAAAATCTGTAATATGGTGGATACTCATGAGAAAGTGGGAAGAATGTAAAGTAAACTTGAGGAGTGGTCAAGGTTATGGCAACTGAGGTTCAATGCAAAAAAAGTGCAAAATCATGCTCCTAGGGCACAGAAACCTATGGTCTGATTATACAGTGGGGTTGGGGGTAATGACAGCCCATGGCAAGAAAGAGATCTTAGGTATCATATCTGATGACCTCAAAGTGGCAGGGCAGTGTGACAAGGCAATAGGCAGGGCAGTGGGATGCTGAGGTGCATAGGGAGAGGTATCACCAGCAGGAGAAGGGAGGTGGTGTTTTCCACTGTATAGGTTACTGTTGAGACACCATCTGAGTCCTGTGTCCCATTCTGGAGGCCGCATCTTAGAAAAGACAGAGACAGGGTAGAGGCAGTCTAGGGGAGGGAATATAAAATGATGCAGTGGTTGCATGAGAAGCTGAATGCAGAGAAAATGATGGATCATGACATGTGCACCCTAAAGGAGATGAGAGAGAGGGGAGACATGATAGAAACCTACATGTACCCAAAGGGGTGAACAGTGTAAAGGGAGAGAGTTTATTTAAATGGAGGAAGTACAGCAGGACAGGAGGACATGAAATGAAGCTTGCAGACAGGAAATTTAAAAATGGATGAGAGGAAATACTACTTCACTGAAAGAGTGCTGGATGCCTGGAACAGTCTTCCAGCAGAGGTAGTGGGTTGAAAACAGTGGGGGGGGTTTAAGTATGCATGGGATAGGTATAGAGGAATACTAGTAAGTAGGCAAGGGGGCATTTCATGATGGTTGTGGGTCTATTAGAGGGGGGATGCTGCAAGTCAGATAATCTTAAAATCCTTAGCCATTTTCAAAATTAAAACAGTTCCTAGCTAGACTAATGAACAGTAGTATACCGAAAGTGTTGCACACAGTCTTCAGCCATGGTAGAGTCTTCGATGAAAGGTGTTCTGTAAAGTTTTATACTCACAACTTACCACGTGGAGCCAGACACTATATTCAGCCACTGCTGCAATCTGCTATGAGGTGCCAATGAGCTGCTCATAAGCCGTCAACTCTGACTAATGCTGACATTTACTGAGCCATAGGAGAAACAGTATCATAAAAGACCTGTATAGTGGATGATTTCTCGGTAATCATCACTTTTCATGAGTAGCCATGTAGCCCAACGCTGTAAACCTGGAGCTACTAATTCAAGCCTCTGACTCATAGATGCCAACTCTGCTGCAAGCCAACTCCCCCTGAGGTATTATTAAAACTTAGTGGTAAAGTGAACTTCTTTTCACCATGGCTAGTAAAACCAAAAATGTGCAGATGATTAGGGATCTTTTCCCGACAGGAGAAGCAAGATAAAAAGAGATGGGGCTGTGCAACCACATTTTGATTCCGATAATGACAGCACTGATTTGAGAAGCAAACAGAAATAACTGGCCCATTCCTCAGCAAAGCAATGTAAATAAATGTATGGATAAACTCCTTTTAAAAAATTATAAAATGGCCAGAACAGGGAAAAGTCAAATGGCTGTTTAGAAAAAGGACTATCAGTAGCCACTGTAAAGACATTAAGACAATTAGGACATTCAGACCAAGCAATTTCTGGGGCAATAGATAATTCTAATGTGTGTTCTGAACTATATAATGATCATATGGAAGGCACATCTTCATCTAATGAAATAAAGAGTTTGGAGTTTCCACTGAAAGTCCCTATAGGTGAGGCATGGACAACAATCATATGAACCTGAACAAAAGCTGTAAACCCTGACTAGTGAGAAGCACATAAACAAACCGATGCTTACTGCAGCAATGAAAAAGTGGACCCAGACAAACCTGCTGTTGTTCAGTAAATGGCAGCAGGGAATCCAAGGATGAAAACAGCTTCTGACAAGAAACTTCCTTTGAAGATGAAAATGAACTGTTTAATGATTCTTTTCAGACCATGGAGGAGTGAATGATTACTGAAGTGGATTCTACTGACAAGGTAAAGGTTAGGTCTCTTGATCCTATAAACGTTTGCCTATAAGCTAATGTTTGCTTTGAAGCTAAGAACCCAAGCCATGTAAATGAGGGTAAACATGTAACTGCTGTGAATGATGCCACTAATGTTATTAATAAGATAGCTGTACCTGATATTATGTGGGCCTTTCAAGAAACCCATCCTGCTAATGAAACAGGGGCAACTATATTACCAGGCAGTAATATTAAATTACCCATAACAATATACCTATCTCTATGTTTACAACACTTGTTAGTAATAAGAATGGCAAATCAAATCTTCAGTCTCAGGTGCAAAAACCTATCCATAATGTTCAAAATAAAGGTAATCAGGTGTCCTTGTTCAGAATAGAAGAGTGTTCTCTCTCCCAAGAGACTAGTAAGCAAAGTCCCGAGAATATGCAATGCCCACTGTCACAGCACAATATGACCCCTCCCCCAAATCACATGTTGATGGAAAAAAATCTTAATTGCAGTCAAAGCAATCATGGTTGGGGGTGTCACAACAGAAGAAATATTGCACACAATTTTATGAGAATGCATTTGAGCTTTGAGAAGTTAACAATAAGATTGCTACAGTATAGCAAGAGATTACCAATACTAAATCAGAGCTATCCAATATTACCTAGAAACTAACAGATCAGGAAAAAGAATCTCTAATATACAAGATTAACTCCCTGCACTGGAATCCACAGTCAGTGCAGACAACAAAGAAATAAAAGAACCAAGAAACTGGTAGATATGGAATGGAGGGCCAGAAGAAATAAAATATTTTTTTTTAGGAATACCTGAATGAGTCAAACAACTGAACATTTTCATCTTTATGGAAACATGGCTAACAGAACCACTGGAGCATAAACTATCCTAAATAAGTTTGAGCAAGAAAAGTTTATAGAGCTCCAGCTCGAAAATAGTCAATTAATCAAAAATACCTGAGGATAATATATGTAAAATTACTCAAATATCCAGAATGTGATGTCATTCTACAATTATTAAAAAAAAAATTGACTTTCAATTGAAGGCAAACTGATGCTAGGATTTCCAGATATAGGTCCAAAAATTTAAAAGAAGAGAAAGCAATTCAATAATTTGTAATCTGTACTGTTGGAAGGAAAAGTAAATGTCAACACCTGATGCCCATTCTTTTGACGATATTTCATCAAAGCAAGCCATATGTCTTTGACAATTTTAGTGAAGCAATTGAATTTGCAAAACACTCACTGAGCACACACATTGAACCTAAAGGTAGAAGGGATGGTTCTAAAATAGTCTGCCTTCTATTAAAGATATTATCTATAGCCCGATTATGATATTGGACCACTCATCTCTGTTGCTTGTGGCTACAACCAGGGACACTACTAACTCATTCAAGTCCTGGAAATAAAATCCACTTTTGTTTAAAAATTAGGAATTTTTAAGTAAGATTAACTCAGAATCTGAATTTTTCTTTGCTCAAAATAAAGCAGAGGACCCTCCAGTGAATGTTATGTGGGATGTGTATAATGCAACCATTGGGACATACTATTTGCTTATGTGGCAAACAAATAGAAACATCAACAAGAACTGGAAACTAAACTAGAAGCAAAAACTAAGTGAGCACAAGAAACTCGTATTAGAACTAGAGCTAATTTAATTTATACTATTAAGAGAAACTCAGGCATAAAAATATTTCCAGTCTTAATGAAACAGCATAAAGATTAATTCTAACAAACACAGTAGATCTAAATATTACACTAGTGCTGATAAGAGTGACATGTTATTAGCATACATACTGAAGAAGGAAAAGAACAGGACAACATATTTCATGTATGCAAACACAGGTACAGAATACTTCAACAAATCACAAAGTTATTAATAAACAATTTGGACTACTATAAGAAGCTATATAAGTTTGCCAGAGGTTCTCAGTCTGGCTGTCACCTCTTCCATCCTCTCTCTCTCGTTGACTATGGGCTCCCCATCTACTTTGCTGCGGACAACACCACCCTAAACAAAAATGACATAGCCATTAATAAAGTGTGCCTACTCTTCCTAGGCACAGATAAATGCTCCCACACCTGAACCCTCTATGCTCTTACGAACATTCTTACCCTGGAGGAAAGACTACAATATCAATCCTGTCTCCTCACCAAAAACATCCACCTAGGGTTAACTCCATTGGGGGTTTCGGCCTCTCTACTTTTGTGTTCCCGCATTGCGACCACTCATTCTGCCAACAAACATCTGTGGACCATGCCCAGGATCAGAACCTCCCTAGCTCAGAGATCATTCCCCTATAGAGCTCCTGCCTGGTACAATGAGTTCCCCCCAGCCATAACCTCCATTCTCAAGCTAGAACACTTCAAGATCATCCTAAAAAAAACACATTCTCTCCTTACACCAATGCCAGTGCAACTGCTAAACCTCCTAACTGACCTGCACAGAGCTGCACTAGGCCACTCCCCATTGACATTGCAACCAACTATATAGGACTAACTGTATAGGACATCTTTGCTGCTGATCTCTGTCTCTGCTATATGACAATGCCCTAGAGGTGGCACCCACACTGTAACTATATCACCTGTACTAATACCAATACCCTAGCTACTACATGTATAGGTCAACAGTCACCCAGGCTATTATACGTAAATACTTTGCTTAAACTGTGTTATCTCACTAATGTATTGATCACTGTTCCTACTATATGACAATGCCCCAGAGGCTGCACTTGCTCTGTAATTGGATACTTATATCAATATCCTACCTACTACATGTATAGATCTTCAGCCACCGTGGCTATTATATGTAAATACTTGAAATGTGATTTCCCACTAATGTACTATCTCTGAATGTATGACTATGCTGATGCGGAGCCTTTGCAAATGAGTCTATGGCTCAAAGGGTTGTAATTCCTGTGACTGACTAAATAAAAAAAAGAGTAAATGTAGGTGTAATACTAAAAATCAATCATTTTTAAAGGTTACAAAACAGAATGATTCACAAAGTAAATTCTTGGACAAGTCAATTAATGCAACAGAAGTGCAGAAAGCAATAACCAAGCTTAAATTAGGTAAATGTCCAGGTCTGGACGGTCATGGCATAGATTTTTATGACTTTTGGTAAAATTTCTGTGAGGTTGTCCAATGAATTTCTGTTATAGAACAGTGCCCCTTTCCTTTGATGAAGCCCTTATTATTGTTATATCAAAAAAAGGAAACAATCATACACTATGTTCTTCATACCAACCAATCTCTTTACTTAATTATGATTATAAAATTGTTGCTATATTAACTGCACAATTGGATGTTGCACTTGCAATCATTTATTAAAGAAGATTAGGTGGGTTTCATCATGGGAAGGATGGGACACAATAATGTCATAAATGTACTGATTTTTTTGTTAAGTTCTGCAGTAAGATTTCAGGCTATGGTGGTATCCCTGGATGCAGAGTAGGTATTTGAGAGAGTAGAGTGATCCTGCCAGTATTTGAGAGAGTAGAGTGATCCTGCCAATTTAAAAACATAAAAACAATTGGGATGGATAAGAACTTTAAACAAATGATCTATTTAATATATACAACTCAGAAACCTAGAATATTAACTAATAATACAACTTCAGAAATGTTTACTTTGCAAAGGAGCACCAGGCAAGGTTGCCCTCTCTCCCTATTACTTTTCACAATTATTTATGAACCTTTAGTAAATGCAATTAGGGAGAACATTGCCACTCCAAGTTTTCTATATAGCTATAATTTGAAGCAGTTGCTAATATCATTGTTTGCAAATTATATTTTGTTGTATATTAATAATCCATTACCCAAAACAAACATAATATTTGACATTGTTGAACATGTTGGTCTAATACCAGCTACAGAGTCAACTAGTCTAAGTCACAGGCACTCCAAAATAACCTACATAGCTTAACTCTGCAACAATGACAACTTCTGCTTCATCTTAAATCTGACTCACTTACATACAGTATTTGGGAATTCTTCTGACCAATAAATTAGATAATTATGTACAAATGAATATTGATCCTTTAGTAAAAGACGCCAAACAAGACTTAGACAGATGGCAGAACTTACCCATGTCTCTCGTTAGTAGAATCAACACACTTAAAATGAATATTTTACCTCATCTAGTTTAGGTTTTCCAGGCATTACCCTGTATAATACCTACATATTATTTTAAGACTCTGGATAAATTATTTTTGAATTTTTGTGTGTAAAAAGGGAAGACCAAGATAAAAAAAAATACAGTTATGGCTTACTACGATGAAATGGGCTTAACATTTCCTATTATGGATCTATACATTTGGGAGCAAATGAAGGAATGGGCAAACCAATTTTATTAACATGTTCCAGTTTTGATTCAAGAGCATCAGAGTGTCCATGTATAGAATTATTGGCGTCTGCTCTACATTACCTTTTGTCATTCATTCTAACATATTTGTCTTAACATTAGAACATATTCAAATATATAGAGTCATGTGAATTCTGATAAAACAATAAACTCCAGCTAGACACATGGCAGTAGCATTACATCACTGAGCATAAATATCATTTGACTCCTAAAATTATTGATGTGCACAAGTTCGATTGACGCCAGTGCCACATAAACTTAGTCACTACACTGCCAGAAGTAATAGGACCCACAAGTATTGGCCAGATCATAAAAAAGAATAATATTAATAAGTTTGAGCAAATATTAAAATATGCAAATTAAAATATATTCAGATAAAAACAAATGGCAGCTAGACACTTCAGTGTAAATTCAGCACCAATGCTAAATATAAAAGAACAACTTTGGCAGATCTTCAAAAAAGATCAGGATATCCCAATCATCATCTGGATCATTGCCAGTGTTGTCACTTGATTCTTTTTCATCAATGGAAACTAAGTTACATGAATGGAGCTGGGGTGACATAATGGTTCAAATGAATATGGAACAGTTGTACTTTAACCAGAATGTCCTTGGACTGCCCACTGTCATCTGACACTGTAAATAGTACAAGCTTGAAGGTGGCAGATAAAATATTTTAAAATTTCTCCTCAAATTAAATTCCTGTCATGAACAGAAATGACAGAACTGCACTGAAAAAGGCTAGTCATGGAAACTACACATGCTGAGACCAACAATGATGTTAACAAAGAATAGTTTTTATTTGCTCTGTGTTGTACCATGAAGATGAGCACACCAATCAACATAACAAATGGAGATTATAAATCAACATTTCTTAAAATGTATTCAATTTATATACACACTATTAATGGCAAATATTAACTGCTGACATGAAAAATGACTTTATGTCACTCATTTCAATAACACATTTGCCCATGATCTTTAAGTGGCAGATATTCCACATGGGCACTATGCTATTTTATGATCCTATGCCTATGATTATTAAGAACAGTTGGAATAACAGAGCTGGACAAAATGATGAATGTGGTTTACAATTTGCTGTGCAGGTTTATGTCTCACTTCCATTTCTTTACACATAATTGCAACATGACTCAGCAACTTGAATGTTGTATTCAACAAATATCACTGGGTTAGTTTCAATAATGCAGAATATATATATATATATATATATATGATACATGATGGGCATGACTGTGATATGGAAAATATTTTCACTCCTTTAGAGTGACCTCTGAATATTCATGAGTGGCGAAACCACTCGTAACTATCCAGAGGTCACTGTGCAGGAGTGAAAATATTTTCCATATCACATGAGTGGACATCATGTATCCAATTTATACAATAGCAGTGTGTTTTCTGCTATTTTTTGGTTTGATGGTATTGCCACAGTGAAAATAAATGCAGGTGACATCACCACAGTAAAAATAAATGCATTTCTTTTCACTGTGGTGATGTCATCACAGTGGTTATTCCACTGCAGTGAGAATACATGATTTTATGCAATGAGTTATATGATCAGCTCATTATATCTATATCTATATCTATATCTATATCTATATCTATATCTATATCTATATCTATATCTATAGATAGAGGTGTGGTTGCATATCTATAGTTAGGGTTGAGTAGGCAGTTTAATGTTAAACTCCAAATTCTGCACATTAATAACTTTGCAATCATTCAACAGACTTGCACAAAATTTGGAATACATGGTTTCAGTTTCAGATGGCAAATCTCTTGATTTGCCAAGTTGTGTTTTGATTGGATTTACAGTTTACATGTCGCAAAGCACTAGAAAACACCTTTTTACCTTTTTTGGAAAATGTCAAGGCCATTTTTATGTTGCTTGCACGCATGTGCAAGAAACATAGTGCCATCATCGGAGATTTCAGAGGTGTGTCACCTCCTCCTCCAATTCAGTCAGTGTGCTGGCAGTCGCGGCCCCTGTAAGCCAATGCATTTTGGAGCTGTCTATGACACGCTTCAAAATGCAGTGGCATACAGTTGAAAGGGGGAGCTATATGCTTCAGTGAGCACCGATAAGATATCGGCTGCTCACGCAGCTCCCCCAGACACGCAGGTGTGCGCACCCCCGCATGCACTATATAGCCGACGGGTGCCCAATCCTGTCGGGTGAGCTACACCCCCAGTAGTAGGTGCCACGCTGGGCTCACCCCAGCATGGCAAGCAGTCCTTTGGCCAGCGGGGTGCCCAATCCCCGTCAGCTGGGCTGCCCCTGTTCTTGTGCCACACTGAGACCCACCCAGCGTGGCAGCAAATCATACCAGCGGGGGTGCCCAATCCCCATCAGCTGAATGCCCCCAACATCCTTGTGCCATGCTGGGGCCCACCCCAGCGTGGCAAATGTCCCATGATGTCTTTTTTTTTTTTAAACCTGTTAAACGTAAACGGTACTGCCAGCGTGTCTCCCAGCCCCCCTCCCACAATCCCACAACCCGCACCCACCCACTGCACACCCAGCCTCTCCACCCCATCACCCCATACTTACCTCTGGACTCGGTAATGACAATCTTCGGTGGACCGGGAACACGTCTGCACTCTTCAAAGCCGACCGCCAAACTGAGGAAATGCCGTAAGCTGTATAATGGGCTAGATGGGGGGTTCAACTTTGTTGCATATCTCAGGCATTTTGAGAATTTTTGCAAATTTTCAACATGGGTTTGGGACCCCTTCTCATGAATGATGCCACTGTCATGGCGTTATTCAGGCCCGAAGGGTGATTTTGCACAGTGACTGTGAAATCAACCTTCAAGACTGAATACTGCCATGACAGTGACATCATTCATGAGAAGGGGTCCCAAAACCCCATGTTGAAAATTTGGTGCCAAAATTCCAAAAAATGACTGTTTTACGAGCGCGCGTTGGGCAGTTCCTATGCAGGCTCATAAGTTCTCGAAATTTCAATATTTTCACTCCAGATTTTCAATATTGCCATTTTACCACACCTTCTTATGAGTAGTACAGCTGTCATTTTTCACATCTCACCCAAAATGTGTTTCCGCCCATGTAGCGCAGAATGGCGCAGTCAGTGTGTGAAATTAATGTACAGGACAAATTAAGAAAATCACAGTGACACTGTTCATGAGCAGAGGTCTTAAAATGGCTATGTTGAAAATTTGGTGAAAAAATTCCTAAAAATGACTGTTTTACGAGCATGCGTTGCGCAGTTCCTACACACGCTCGTAAGTTTATGAATTTTCAATATTTTCACTCCAGATTTTCAACATTGGCATTTTATCATACCTCCTCATGAGCAGTACAGCTGTCATTTTTCACATCCTGCCCAAAACATGTTTCCGCCCATGTAGCGCACAATGGCGCAGTCGGTGTGTGAACTCAATGTATGGGACACATTAAGAAAATCACAGTAACACTGATCATGAGCAGAGGTCTTAAAATGCCTGTGTTGAAAATTTGGTGAAAAAATTCTAAAATGACTGTTTTACGAGTGTCGTTGCAAGTTCCCTATGACGCCAGAAGTTTGCGAATTTTCAATATTTTCACTCCAGATTTTCAAAATTGCCATTTTACCACACCTCCTCATGAGCAGTAATAGCTGTCATTTTTCACATCCTGCCCAAAACATGTTTCTGCCCATGTAGCGCAGAATGGCACAGTCAGTGTGTGAACTCAGTGTATGGGACACATTAAGAAAATCACAGTGTCACTGTTCATGAGCAGAGATCTTAAAATGGCAATGTTGAAAATTTGGTGAAAGAATTCCTAAAAATGACTGTTTTACGAGTGTGCGTTGCACAGTTCCCACGCACGCTCGTAGGTTTGCGAATTTTCAATATTTCCACTCCAGATTTTCAACATTGCCATTTTACCACACCTCCTTATGAGCAGTACAGCTGTCATTTTTCACATCCTGCCCAAAACGTGTTTCCGCCCATGTAGCGCACAATGGCACAGTTGGTGTGCAAACTCAATGTATGGGACACATTAACAAAATCACAGTGACACTGTTCATGAGCAGAGGTCTTAAAATGGCTATGTTGAAAATTTGGTGAAAAATTCCTAAAATGACTGTTTTATGCGAGGCGCAAGTGCTATGCAGTTCGAAGACGCTTGTAAGTTCGCAAATTTTCAATATTTGCACTCCAATGACTTCCAAATACCTAAACAGCACATAGAAGCAAGCAACATTCGGCATTGACAAATGCTTGTTTGAGATCACACTGCAACCACACCGTTTGGAATTTTCGCCTGACTTTTCAGGGTTGAAAGAGGTTATCCCAAGGAACAAGCCATATTTGGTTAGGTGAAAAAATATTAATCCATTCTGAAGTTAGTCAGTTTTAAAAATGTGGGTTCTGAACATGCGCAGTTCAGTCTTCGGCATAAATGCACAGTTTCGATCAAGGATTCCTGGTCGTGAATGACTGGTGAACAGGGATTCTGAAAAGGGATTTGGAAATCTCACAAAATCCTTTTTGTGAGATAAATCCCTGTCAGCCAGCCACCATTTTATTTTCTTGCTCAGCGAGGAGAAAATATGCAATCTTTTAACTTGCCCCAGTGAGGTGGTAAAAACCAAGACAATGGTTTTGGTTAGAGGGGCATCCTCTACCCCCCCATGTCTTTGTTTTTTTGTTATTGCTTCCATCAGGTAGTTTTTAAATTTAAAATTCCCTTTTCACAATCCCTTTTCAACATCTGATCCCTTTTCATAAGATTGACTTGCAAAAAGGGATTTCAAAAAGGCATTTTAAATGGTTACTGCCATTTTTTTTGCCAACGTTGGGGGGCCCAATCCCCATGTCGGACTTTACCTCTGAACCTCCCAGTAGTATGGGACACTGGGGAGCCCACCCCCACTATCCTAATTTTTTTTTCCTGAAACAAAAAAGAAAACAGTCCCCCAACATCTTTTTTCTATTTGATGCAGAACCCTGCATCCAGCTGCAGTTTTTGATGCAGAATTCTGCATCGAAATGCTATTTTGGAAGTAGAATCCTGCATTGAGCTGCTCCCAGCCCTCCCTCCCTCTGTGCAGTTCCACCCTTCCCCTCATTTCTCTGTCCCAGCTGTCACATTAAAATAACCCTCCTGCTCCCTCTATCTGGGCAGTCCCACCCACCACTCTCATTCCCTAGTTGCCATTTTAATAAAATCCCACCCGCTTCCTCCCTCTGTGCAGTCCCACCCACCACCTTCATTCCCCTGTCCTATTTGTAATAATAAAAGAATCCCACCAAATCCCTCCCTCTGTATAGTCCCACCTGCCACCCTCATTCCCTGGTCCTCTTTGTAATAAAAAAAAAATCCCTCCCAATCCCTCTCTCTGTGTAGTCCTACCAACCACCCTCATTCTCCAATCCCCTTTGTAATAAAAACAATTTGGTCACATGGTGCAGGTGATGGAGTAGCAGCACATTTATTAAGCTCCCTGACTTCAACCTAAAATGTTTATAAAACCCCTGATTCTCAATAAGAAACCATTCAAGAAATGCTCTCACCCATTTGGAAAACATGTAGAATCACCATGGCAAGAAAATTCAGACCCTTTTCGACAGTAATACGCAGTTGCAGCTGTCAGTTTCAGATGGGGATGAGGAGCAGGTGGCAAGCTTGCAGGCCAAGCACCCCCGATGGAGCAATTCACCTCTACAGTCAGCTATTGAGGTCTAGGCTGACCAAAACCAAGGGCAAATAAATATAGATCTGCAAGAGATAAAAGCAGCTGTCCTTTTGCTAGTGGAACAGATGGACACAATTAAATCTACTTTAAAGGCTCTATCCACAAGGGTTTCAGATGCTGAAGTCTGTATCACATCTTTAGAAGACCATTATAGCCATGTTGAGCCAGAGATTGTCTACCATCATCACTCACTAAATGCCTTAGAAGTCAAGGTTGACGATCTTGAAGGCAGAAACTGACAAAACTATTTGGTGATACTTAGATTGCAAGAGGATGAAGAAGGGTTAAACCCATTGGAGTTTATTCAAAAATTCTATACTAAACTAGTGAGTCCCACCCAAACGGCCCCAACTATGTCATGGAAAGGGCACACTGGGCACTAAGGGCAAAGTCGCCATCCGAGGAACCTCCTAGGCCACTTATATTCAAATTGCTAATCTTCCTAGATAGGGACCATGTTCTTCAGAAGTTCTGCAATCTAGAATCCATCCAGTGGTCTAGAAAATGAATCAGAATAGTGGCTGATATGACTGCGAAGTACGCCAAACAAGATCTGCCTACCACCCCATCCTGAGCAAATTACGGGTGGCACAGATTAGGCACCAGCTTCTTTATCCAGCCCAACTGGAGGTTACCACAGAGACTGGAAAAAAACACTTTGAAACCACAGACCACGCCTTGAGGGAGCTACTGAAGCTTTCCCCTAATCTGTTCCAGGGCAATACTTGAGCGTCTCAGAAGGTCCAAGGCAAGAAAGATTTACCAGGTTACACCTTTAAGTTTAGTTTATCTGATAAACTTGAGAATACCTGATTTAGAAGTCAGTTGTGTGGCACGTAAAGCCCTCTTGGGTGGCCTGTGAGGTGAACAGGACTCTCTCTATGGCTGTGGTGGCTTTTTGGTGACTTTCTTTTTTCTCTTTTATCAGGTCCTGGCACGGAATAGACTCTAATTATACAAGCTTGACATTTGGGACAGTTACAGTGCTCTTGTTTACCTGGTTCTAGTTAGGATGTTCCCTACACTGTTCTGATAGAATATTAGCACCACCTTCTGGTGAAAAATTATGACTATACTCAACTTAACTTTTAAGTGAAAGAAAAACAGATCTCTGTTGTACTAATTGGTAGTAAAACATGTTTCACCAGGTAATGTCTTCCCTATAGCCTTATGAGGAGGCAAACCCATGGATTTATATATATATATATATATATATATATATATATATATATATATATATATATATATATATATAGTACCAGATTCATTAGCTTTAAGTTTATTACTACAAATCCCTAATGGGCAGATTTTACATTTTAGGGGATGGAAATTCAAATCGTTATATATTTGAGCTGGGAGCCCTCCATTTTTTCTTTCTTGTAACCTGCCCCTTTATAACTATAAAGTGATATTAAGAGGGACTCTCCTGATTTCAGAAAAAACAGACTGAGTAATATTACTGTGGACAAGTTTTTGAATGTCCAGACTATCATGTGCTGCATGTACCCCAAGTATTATGATACCTTATGGGCTATCCAGCCTGAACCCCTTGACCCTCGGGGGAGGGCACTTCTCAGATGACGTAGGGGTTTACTATATTGCCATCATATTTCTTTTTCTTCAGGTAGTGAGAGTGAACTATGAGGGCAACTCCCATCTCCTAGCATACCCGTATAATTTTAGGAGTAGGCATTAGGCCTGGACAATTGTCAGTTGTGATTGTAAATAAGTTCTAATTGTTTGTGTGGATTTTTTCAATGTTCTTCTGGATATTGGGATGGTGGGGGGGAGGAATCCAGGGCACTCCTCAGGTTGAACCTGCACTGTGTAATACTATCGAGGACTAAGAAATACTGCATGTTTAATTGTGTTTCCTGCATATCATGGAATGTAAGGGATTGTGAAAACAATAAGAAAAAGTATATGCTCCTGCGGCACCTATCTCAACTTCAACCACAGATGGTATTTTTACAAGAAACCCACCTATCAATCTTGCAACTATCACATTTGAATAAGTCATGGGTAGGAAAAGTTTTCGGAGCTGGGAACAATACCAATCAGAGGGGTGTGGCTATTTTGATTGCTAAAAACACACCATTCTCTTTACTGACAGAGAAGAGAGACCCAACAGGCTGAAATATTTTTATACATGGCCTCTAGAGCAACTGGGAAATTCTTTGGTACTGTATATGGTCCTAATGTGGACTCCCCCAGCTTCTTCCCTGTGCTAGCTTCTGAACTGGTACCATATAGTCACCTTCCAATAATACTAGGGGGAGACTGGAACTTAATACAATCCAACAGTATGGATCATATCTATTGCATTAGTAGGGACTTGTCCCTAGGGCAAAGGGCCTTAATTGAATTCAAGGACCATCTGGGTCTAATCAATCCTTGGAGGCTCCTCCACCCAACGGTCAAAGATTTTTCCTTTTTTTCATCTCCCCACAAAGTATACTCCAGAACAGATTTTTTCATGGTCAGCCATGGGTTAACACTTGGATTACAAGATAGTAGTATCCTAGCAAGGGTCATTTCTGACCACTCACCCATTACCTTAACAGTCAGCATCACATCCTGCCAGCTATGTCCCAGAACATGGACTCTAAACAACCAGTAATTGAGAGACCAGAATGTCGTCTTCCAGCTGCTGGATTGCATGGAAATGACTATCCAGCAAAACGTACCAACTCCTTTATCTCTAGATGTCATTTGGAGCTGCCTGAAGGCCACCTGGAGAGGTGAGCTTATCAGGTTGGCTACCATCAAGAAAAAAAGAAATAAGGTTTTCATCACAAACTTGCTCCAACAAATCCAATCATTAGAAAGTGCTCCTCCCAACTCGGCTTTGGGACCCCAGTGGAGAAAAACTGGCCCAATTAAGAGCCCATTATGCCTCCCACCTAATTATCCAAGTGGATAAGGCAGCCACTAGAGTAAAAGTTAGCTACATCGGCCAGGGCGAAAAGGCGGGCAAATGGTTAGCACTAAAAATAAAACAGAAAACCAGTTTGAAATGGGTATCCTAACTCATAGATCCAGACTTGGGCCTTCTTACAACCAACCCTAACAAAATGGCAGATATCTTTCTAGATATTACCATTTCCTCTACACCATCCCTCTTCCAGATGGGGGGAACATCCTACACAAAGAGAAATTTTTGAAAGATGTGAATCTCCCATCTCTTGATACCTCACAAGCAGAGTCATTAATGGGCCCAATCACAGAGGCTGAAGTAGCCAGAGCCATTGATTCCCTCCCCCTCAACAAAGCTCCAGGCCCGGATGGCTTTACATCATTATTTTATAAAACATATACTAAAGTTCTTATACCTCTTCTTACATATTTATTTAATTACTGGTTCTCCCATCCCCCTACTGATAAATCCCTTTTTGAAGCAAGAATTGTATTACTTCCTAAACCCGGTAAGGGCCCCACCAAACCCGAGAATTACCATCCAATTTCCTTGATCAACAATGATACCAAAATATATGCCAAGGTACTGGCCATCAGGTTGCCTCCAGTTTGGGACTCCTTACTTGGACCAGAACCGGCAGGTTTTGTAACTGGCAGGAGCCCAAAGGCACATTTCTGTAAATTATTTCACCTTATCTCTGCGTCCGGTGATGTTAGCAAGGAGGCTGTTCTGGTCTCACTGGATGCAGAGAAGGCCTTCAATCGGGTCTCCTGGCCCTACCTTTTTATAGCACTTGAGTACTTTGCTTTCCCGAGTGAACTTATCAGCAGGATGAAGGCTCTGTACATGGTCCTGACAGCTCATATTCTCTGTAATAATGTAATATCCAAAATGTTCCAGATATCACGAGGTATGAAGCAAGACTGCCCATTATTCCTGTACCTTTTCAACCTTTACCTAGAACCTCTAATTAAAATGTTTAGCCACTCTACAATGGTCAAAGGTATTTCTATAGGTAAATTATCATATAAATTGTCAGCCTTTGCCGTTGATATTTTATTACATCTGGAAAACTAGAAATCTCTTCCGGCTACTCTATAATTCATTTCCAATTTCAGCAAGTTCTCAGATTATAAATTGAACTCTGCCAAATCCATAGTATACCAGCTATCCCCACCACACTCGAAACCCCTAGACTTTCAGTTGGATTTGCAATGGGAAAAGTCATCCCTGACTTACCTGGGTATTAAAATTACTAGAGAACTTCACAAATTAAAGGCCCTTAATCTGGACATGGTGATCCAACAACTGGAAAAGGATCTATCCAGATGGAAGCACCTGCTGCTGCCCCTATGGGGAAGGACAAACATCAACAAAATGTGCATCCTCCCCAAACTCATGTATCCTATGGGTACGTTAAACATATACCTGCCAAAGAAATGGTTTGCAAAAATTACTGCACTGTGTACTTCTTTTATTTGGACAGACAAACCTCCTCATAGGTCCTATGCTAAGCTATCTCGCCCCATCCACCAAGATGGTTTCCAAGTTCTGGATCTTTTCAAATACTATTTGGCCCTACACAGTGCCTCATATTTCATATGGGGAGGAAGAGGAACCCCGCCAATCTGGCTCTCAGTTGGCTAACCATAGAGCACACTGTGATTACCCAGCACCAAATCTCCTTGGCCTCCCTCCTATATATTTCATACTCTAAACCCCTGACAGAATTACGTACTACCCCCATAGGATGAAGCTAGTAAGTACATCGGCAATTATGTCAGTTATTACAAACTGAAAACACTAAATCCTCAGATCAACCCCTCTTCAAAACCCCCAACTTATGCATAGCAGGAAAATCAATCCAACCCCCTTTCTGGCATTCGTTGGCACACCTTAAAGTGCCAGATATGGTTGACAACCATACTATCATAACCTTTCACCAGTTTTATACCCAATTTCAAGTCCCACCTACTGCCTATTTTAAATTTCTACAATTAAGTACATGTGTTAGGCAGTTCTTAAAAGCCTTCCCATGATACCAAATCAGTCAGTCAACATTTGCGGAATTCGTTCAACACACAGGAAAACAGAAAGCAATCTCAAATATCTACAAAGCCCTGTTAAGTCAAGAATGTGCCCAGGTCTCCAACATTTCCAAGTATTGGCAAGCCTCCTTAGGTCTTAATTGGTCCACAGAACAATGGAAAAATGTCTGGATGTTGAATTATCTTTATAACAAACAAGATCGACTATGACTATGATGGGACAGACATAAGCCAATTCTAGTGAGGGGTAGCAAACTCTTAGTTAACTAGGATCTGCAGCTTATCCATCAGGTAGGGAAATGGGTAGACTAGGTGGGCCATCAAATTCTATGTTTCTATGCTTCTATGATTAATACAATACCTGGTCCTACACAACCTGTATTTAACTCCCAGTAGCCTATTCCACATGAAATGGTTACCTACACCAACCTATCTATTACATCTCTCAGCTGAAGGCACAATGATCCATAAATTATGGGAGTGGCCCACAGCCAAATGACATTTGGCCTTAATCCAAAAGAAGGTAGCTTCCCTGTTATGGGGCAGTGCCCATTTCTCCCCAGAATGTTGCTTGGTAGGAGACTACTCTAGAATCCCCAACTTCAAACAAAAACTCTACATGGCACTATTCTCTACAGTGGTCAAACTTTTGCTGGCCAGGCACTGGCTAGACAATTGGACCCCAACTTTATTGGAGTGGATCCAAGAATGTTTAGTAGCCATCTCTGCAGAAAAAACAATTGTAAGCTACAGGACCCCTCCTCCTAGGGCATATAAGTGTTGGACAGAGCTGTATGAATATTTGATTCATTAAACAGAGGCTACAGGCTTCCATGGCCTGTCTATTATAAGATTTGTCTGGGAGGTGTAGGTTTCTGGGAGTGCACCAGGAGGGTTTGGTGGAAAGGGGATGGGATAGGATTGTTTTTATGTGTATTGATGTTTTATTATTCGTAACAATGTATGTAAGCATACTCTGATTCCTTTTGCTGTTAGGTTATATTTATAGAAACATAGAAACATAGAATTTGATGGCAGATAAGGACTGCTTGGCCCACCCAGTCTGCCCATTTCTCTACCTAATGGATAAGCTGTAGATCCTAGTTACCCAACAGCCTACTTCTTCCTACCCCAACCCCCTAGAATTGCCTTATGACTGTCCAATGCATTCTTGAATTCCACCACTGTGTTTGACTCCACAACCTCCTCTGGAAGGCCATTCCATGCATCCACAACCCTCTCTGTGAAAAAATACTTCCTTACATTGCCTCTGAGCTGCCCCCCATTTTCAAATTGTGCCCCCTTGTTTTTTTATGCCTCTTTTTCTGAACGACGCTACCCTCTTGGAATTTGTTGATTCCCTTGAGGTACTTGAAAGTTTCTATCATGTCTGAGAGTGTTTTTGTTGTATCTTGAAAACTTTAATAAAATATAGTAGGAATAAAAAAATAAAAAGTCACTCCCGCTTCCTCCCTCTGTGCAGTCCCACCCTCCACCCTTATTCCCAGTCCCCTTAGTAATAAAAAAATTCCCCCTGCTCCCTCCCTTTGTGCAGTCCCACCCACCACCCTTGTTACTCAGTCCATGGTGTCAGCATAAAAGATAACCCTCCCACTCCCTCCCTCTGTGTGCAGTCCCATCCACCACCCTCATTCCCCACAGTATCCCTGAAAAAAAGAAAACAGTCCCCTGCTGTCTTTTTTTAAGCTAGAAAAAAAGAAAACTATCCCTCATTGTCCCTGCTGCCCCCTTCCCCATCCTGACCCTCCCACTGAGCACCCCCACCCCTTACCCTATACTTACCACTGGAGGTCAAACATTGTTATCTTCTCTGGACCGGGATATGTCTCCACTCTTCAAAGCCCAACCGTAAATTGAAGAATCAAGGAAAATGCTGTATAATGGCAGTCAATGGGAGTTTTCAACTTACATTGATATCTCAGCTATTTTTAGGAAATTTGGCCCACAATATTAAACATGGGGTTCCTGGGACCCCACCTCATGAACACTAACACTGTCATTTCATTACTCGGTCCTGAAAGGTGATTTTGCAGTCACTGCATGGAATCACCTTTTGGGATCAATTAAAGAAACTACAGTGCTGCAGTTCATGAGATGGGGTCCCAAATAGACCATGTTGAAAATCTGGTGTAAAAATACCCCAAAATGCCCAGGTTATGCGCAGTTGTTGAAATTTTGATACACACGTGGGTAACTTTGGCAAATTTTAATATTTTCATTCCAAATTTTACACATTGTCAATTTTTCACACCACCTTATGAGCAGTAATGGTGTCATCCCTCATATCCTGCCCGAGATGTGTTTGCACAACAGTGACATGGAATGGCACTGTTGCTGCACAAAATCCACTTTTGGTACTGAGTAACAAAATGACAGTGCAGTGTTGATGAGGCAGGGTCCAGAAAAGGCCATGTTAAACATTTGGTGAAAAAATACCTAAAAATGCCCAAGTTACGAGCAGTCATTGGAATTTTTCTATGCACCTGCTTAACTTTGGCAGTTTATCATATTTTCACTCCAAATTTTCAACATTGGCATTTTTTCATGCTACCTCATGAACAGTACAACTGACATTTTTCAAACCCTGTCAAAAATGTTTTTATGTACCTGTGATGCAGAATGCTGTTATAGTTGTGAAGAATTACATTTCAATGGGGATTTGAAAATGTTCTGTACTGGGTACTTGCGGTGAGGTGATAAGAAGGTTATGTTGAACATTTGGGGTGAAAATTATTGAAGATGGCACAGATGTGACTATTTGTTGCAATTTTGCTACACATTCACGCAAATTAATGTGTGGAAGCACGGAGGCTGGAGACCCCTGTGTTTCCACAGCTAGATACATATGTGCATCTGTGGTGGGATGGGAAAGCAGGGTCCTCAGACTCTGTACTTCCATAGTAAAATAAAGCTACTATTATACTATCTCAAAAAGAAAGAAAATAAATTGCACAAAATTTTGTTAATGCATTAGTTAGGGTTGATGCAACAAAAGAAGGGAAATTACACATTAGAGTTGAACCCCTAATACCCCCCACCCCAACCTCTTCCACTCCACCACTCACATACAAACTGATTCACTTCTCACTCTCCACAGATTAACAGGCATCAGGTGTGCCTTTAAGTTATCTGGCCCAACTCTCACCCCATTCCATGTGTAAGAAAGCTGACATGGTGCAGTATAGGAGAATGGATTGAGAGTTATGCCTGAAGACCCCAAGACACACCCTGATGCCTGTTGGTCTGTGGAGAATGGGGTTGGGATGGTCTAGTGGGGTTGGGGTTGTGGAAGATGTTGGGGTGGGAGGTATTAGTGGCTCAACCCTAACATGTCATTTCCCTACCTTTGTCTCTTCAACCCTAACTAATGCATTAAGAAAGTTTTTTGCAATATACATATATATATATATATATATATATATATATATATACATACATATATACATATATCTATCTAGATAGATATATGTATAGATAGATACTGAATCTATATATGTTTAAGCATACTCAGCACTCAAACAGTTAATTGATAATACTTCAATACACCTAGGTAACTTTGGTCCCATAATGATTTGTTATGAATTTTTAGAGTCTCTTATCTTTCTTAATTAATAGTGGCAGCTGTTAATTGAATGCTGTCTGATGCAGCCTTCAATTATGTCAGACTTTTAACAATGGAACTTTGAAAACACTACTGCTAAATTGCCTAAGACTGCATTTTAAATGTGTAACTCTCTTCAAGTGAGTGGTGGTTCAAAAGCTTGGCACCAATGTCTCTCAGTGGGGAGTGTTAATTATAGGATGTTCTGTACTGTTGCTATAACTAATAAACAGGGGTCCCAGCAGAAACTTTTTTTGTTGGCAGCAGCAAGAGGAAGGAT
Organism: Neoceratodus forsteri; assembly: GCA_016271365.2. Lineage (NCBI taxonomy): Eukaryota > Metazoa > Chordata > Ceratodontiformes > Ceratodontidae > Neoceratodus > Neoceratodus forsteri. The sequence continues at coordinate 874,832,603 of CM028131.1, read as the reverse complement.
GCAGCTGCTAGAACTCTAGTACAGGTCTACTGGAACTAAAGAACTAGAACTCTACCACTGGGACCTTCAATTAGGGTACAAAACAAAAATAAAAACATGAGTTAGTGTGCTTGTCTGAGTTGGGGAAGGGAACCGTTATCTGTGCTGTTAGCTAGGTGAAGAGAAGAGCTGTAAATTAGGAGGTGTGGCTTAACCAGCTGATACCCAGGTGTCTGCATTTAAAACTTCCCTAGTTAGCTTTTTGTGGAGAGCAGCAAGAGGATGGAGGCAGCTGCTAGAACTTCTCTACTGGGACTATATAGCCCTGCCTCCCTCCCCTCCACCCCCTACCTTTAGCCAGTTCCACTTTTATAGGCACTGGATTTGACTGATAACAGGAACTTCCTGTTTTGGAGCAGGAAGAGAGTGATCACAGAGGCATAAAAGACTCACAATCCTAGAAGAAAAAGAATAGCTCTCCCTCACCCCTTAGCTGCTGGAGGTCTGTCTCTGAGCAAGTAAAAAGGAGACTACTGAGGTATACAGGAACTTCCTTTCCCAGAGCAGGAACGTTAGGAATTGTAAAGGCATGGAGGCAGGAGGAAAGTAATGAAAAAAAAAGTAAACAGAGAGAGGAAAGAGTAAGCATACAAAATAACAGTCAAGGGGCCACAAATAAGACATGACGGGAGTGGTGCAGTGCAGTGGCTGTGGAGTGGCAGTCTTCTGGGAGACTTTCTGGAGGATGCAATGTTGTCCCATCTGCAGGCACCAAACTGGGCTGAGGGAGGAGGTAGCTTGTCTCCAGGCAGAGTTGGACAGGATTCGGGGGACCTCTTCTCCCACCCAGGGACCACCAGGGCCACCACTGCTGCCTCAGAGGTTGCCAAGAAAGAGGAGTGGTTGAACCATGGTGGACTCAGGGATGGTGAGGGTGGTGGAACAGAGGTGCACCCCTTCAGTCGAACCTCTCTACAATTCATACCCCATTCTGGTAGAGCATGGTTCCTCTATGGAAGCAACCACAATGGAGACCAAGGACGATGCTGGGAACATCCACAAAGGAGACCCACAGGAGGGTGGCACAGGACCCCACAGGGGAAGGAAACAACTCCTGGTGGGGGACTCAGTTGTTAGGGGGGTAGAACTGAGGGAGGGAGGGGAGAGGGAGGTAAAGTGCCTGCCTGGCACCATGGCTTGGAGGGACAGGGAACGAATCCTCTGGATCGTGGGAGCAGCTGAATGAAGGCAGCTAGACATCCTTGTCCACCTAGGGACAAATGATCTGGCTGGGAATGGGATCAGAGCAGTGCAGGAGGAGTTTGTGAAGTTGGGGAGGCCTTAGACAAGTAGCATGCATGGTAACCTTCTCGCCGGTGCTGTCTGTCTATGGCATGAGTGAGGCTGAGGTGCTCCGCACAATGGGATTCAATCAATGGTTGAAAAACTGGTGCAGATCTCAGGGTTTTGGCTTCATTGGAGACTGGTGGTCTACCTGGAGGGATACAGGCCTATATGGGTGCAATGGTCTGCATCTGTCCTGGACAGGAACCAAGATCCTAGGTGATAGGTTTAAATGCTTCATTGGCAAACATTTAAACTAGCCAAGGGGGGAGGCACTGAAAAGGAGCAGGAAAATCCCAGCCCTCCATCCAAAGAACAGAGTAGTTAGTGTGGTAAACACCAAGAGAGAGAAGCTGATAGGGAGAAGGGCAGGGGTAAATGGAGGAAAAGGCAAAGGCAGTAAAGGACAGAGATGGGGCTAAAAGGGCTAAGGCCATCAAAGCATTGAAGGCAATGAGTACCAACACCCATAGTCTGGGTAACAAGCTTCCTGAACTAGTGCTCAGGATGGAAGAGGGATGCCTAGATATTGTAGCAGTCACAGAAACATAGTGCACAAAGAACCATGACTGAGATGTCAACATACCAGGGTACACAATCTACAGGAGGGACAGGGAGGGTAGAAGAAGAGGAGGAGTAGCTCTCTATGTAAGGGAAGGGATCACAGCAATGGAACTGAAGGGTAAACAGGGAGGAGAGGAGTCACTGTGGGTCACCCTGGAAACAGGAAATGGCACCACAATCTGCACAGGGGTTGTATACAGACCCCATCTCAGGGGGAGGAAATGGACAAGGAAATAATAGATGGCATCCTTAGGATGGCAGCAAAAGGAGAGATATTGTTGATGGGGACCTGAATATGCCAGATGTTAACTGGAGAACCTTTACTACAGCGACATCCAAGAGCAGGGTCATTCTCAATGTCCTACAGGGTACATGCCTCAGATAGCTAGTGTTGGAACCCACTCAGGAGGGAGCAGTCTTAGACCTGGTATTCTCAAATAGAGACAAAGGGAGGATCTCAGATTTCAAAGTGGGTAGCCATTTGGGAACAAGTGACCACCAAACAGTGTAGTTCATGATAAACACAGCCATAGAGTCAAGCCATACTAAAGTGAGAGTACTGGACATTAGGAGGGTTGACTTTGTCAAAATGGGAGAGTGCCTCAGAAAAGCACTAGCAAATGGGCAGGAAGGAGGGGTGGAGGAACAATGGGGAAACATTGGAACTGCCATCACAGAGGCAAGAAGCCTTTGTGTGAAGCAAATAAACAAGTCAAAGTGAAGGAAAAAACACTATGGTTCTCAAAAGAGGTGGCGGGGAAGGTTAGGGAGAAAAAGATAGCATTCAGGAAGTATAAGAAAACACAGAAGGAGCAGGATGGAGAACTATATCAGTTAAAGCAGAAGGAAGCTGGGAAGTCAGTCAGAATACCAAAGGCCCAAACTGAGGAAAATATAGCCAACTCAGTTGGAGAAGGAGGATAAAACCTTTTATAGGTACATTAGGGAGCAAAAGAAAGACCAGGGGTGGATAGTGAGGCTTAATAAAGAGGAGGGTGGGTGGTCAGACAGTGACAGTAAAAAGGCAGGGATACTGAATGAATACTTCTGCTCAGTATTCACAAAAGAAGAGGAGGGGAAGGTACCTAATCCAATCAGTAGAAGCACTCTGGATAAAGGGTTGATACCAGTCCATTCACAGAATAAAGGGTTCAGAAACAACTCCTAGAACTGAAGGTGGACAAAGCAATGTGGACTGATGGAATTCACCCCAAAATTCTAAAAGAACTAATGACTAAGAATTAAGAACTAGTGACACCACTGACTACCCTTTTTAACAAATCATGGGAGGATGGTGAGGTACCTAAGGATTGGAGGAGGGTGGATGCGATTCCCCTTCACAAAAGTGGGAGCAAAGCAGAGGCAGGAAACTGTAGACCTGTTAGCTTGACCTCAGTGGTAGGGAAAATGATGGAATCTCTTCTGAAAGAAAGAATTGTTCAGTACCCAGAGGCCAGTGGGGGCACAGGACCCAAGACAGCATAGATTCACAGTGGAAAGGTCATGTCAGATGAATTTAATTTATTTCTTTAACTGGGTGACCAAAGTAGTAGACCATGGAGAGGCTGAGGATATGGACTACCTAGACTTTAGCACAGCATTTGACACAGTCCCGCACGAAAGATTAATAAACAAATTAGCCAGCCTGGGAGTGGGTCCCAGGGTGGTAGCCTGGGTAAAAATGACTGGACACTAAGGTTAATAGTAAACGGAGTCCACTGTGAAGAAAGGGGGATTACTAGTGGAGTACCGCAGGGTTCAGTACTGGGTCTGGTCCTTCTTAATGTCTTTATAAGTGACATCGCATAGGGACTAGAAGGAAAAGTATGCCTCTTTGTAGACCACACAAAGATCTGCAACAGGGTTGATACACAAGGGAGGTGGAAAGGATAAGAAGGGACTTGGCAAGATTGGAGGAATGGTCAAAAGTATGGCAGTTTAGATTCAGTGCAAAGAAGCGCAAAGTAATGCACCTGGGAAACAAAAACCCAAGGGAAGAGTGCACAATGGGGGGGGGGACTAACAACCACAGAAATGGAAAGGGACCTGTAGGTAGTCATATCAGATGAACTAAAGGTAAGCAAACAATGTGAGGAGGTGACAAGATGGGCTGGGGGGATACTGGGATGTATTATGAGAGGCATCACCAATAGAAAACAGGAAGTTGTTATTCCTCTGTACAGATAGTTGGTGAGACCCCATCTGGAGTACTGTGTGGAGTTCTGGAGTGTGGAGTTCTGGAGACCCCATCTCTGCAAGGACATAGACAGAATGGAGGCAGTTCAGAGGAGGGCAACTAAAATGGCGCAGGGTCTGCACCAAAAGCCAAATGAAGAGAGACTAAATGAGCTTAATATGCATACCCTGCAGAAAAGGAGTGTGGGGGGGGCATGATAGAAACTTTCAAGTACATCAAGGGAATCAATAAAGTCCAAGAGGGTAGCATCTTTCAGAAAAAGAGATGTGTAAGAAAAAGGGGACACAATTTGAAGATAGAGGGGGATGGCTCAGGGGCAATATAAGGAAGCATGTTTTCATGGAGAGGGTGGTGGACACATGGAACAGCCTTCCTGAGGAGGTAATGGGATCAAAAACAGTGGGGGAATTCAAGAATGCATGGGACAGACATAAGGTAATTCTGGTGGGGGGTAGGAAGAAGAAGTAGGCTGTTGGTTAACTGGGATCTGTAGCTTATCCAATAGGGAGAGAAATGGGCAAACTAGATGGGCCAAGCAGTCCTTATCTGCCATCAAACTCAATGTTTCTAAAATATGCTGCCAAGACTCAATGTCTATTGCTATGGTTACTGGAGGACTAAATAGGGGAACACAGAAAAAGTAGAGAGGTTCTAGTTGCAGAGTTGCATATAAAGATACAACAAATGTAAACTTTGCCAGTGAAGGTGCCAAAAAGTGGCCAAAATTCACTTTACTGAAGATTCACAAAGTTCTTACAGGCATTACCAACTTCAAACATCACCATTTTTATGAAGCTGTCCCACTAAGTCACAACTCTGGAAACAAATGTTGTGTCATTTCAAATGGAAAAATGGGAACTTTGCCTGGCAAACACTTCCCAAAGATAGCACTTTCAACTTTGCAAATTTTGTCAACTTCACAAATTTCAGCCTCTTCACCCATCTCTAGTTGCAGAGCATAGATGAGAATTCATACTCATATAGCCCTTTGATGTTTGACTCTGCCCACAGCTTTGGCTGTGGTTGGCTGAGAGGACTTACCAGGCTCAGGGGGTGGCAAAGGGTTCTGAGACTGGAATGTGGTTCAAGCCTCTCATTGGGTCTATTCCCTGAGCAGTGCTGCTGCACACCAAGTAGGCACCAGATGGATGTCAAGGGGGCCTATTGGACGTGCCGCCTAGGTTCATCCTGATAGTTCCCCCTTGTGTCCCACTTCTGATTAAGAAACAGTGGATGGTCTGAGGCTTCAGGAAGAAATGAAGTGCAGAATCCAGCTACATAAATCTCAGGAGACCAAAAACGGTTTCTAGTTGAGAAGTAAAGTGATATTTATTTTTATTTTATCTTTTATTTAAACCAGGAAAGGCACACTGAGCCAGGGCTCATTTCCAGGTGCAACCAGGGCAAGTGAGGTTACAACACAAAGAGAGGGACAGAACAGTCACAGCAATTATAACAAAGTCAAGAAATACAAAGACAGGGAGAGAACAGTTACAGCAATTATAGCAAAGTCAAATGCAATGTAACAAGAATAGGATCAAAATCATACAACCAGTAACTACAGCAATCATCAAAAACAAGTGGGGTAGGGCGGTCAACAAATCAAATAATGTGACAGAAAGAGAAGACTAGGAGGTCATTGGGGGAAAAGGGGGCTGAGGATTGAGGGACTAGGCTGAAGAACTGGGGAGGAAGCACCACAGAAGAAAGGGGGAAAGGAATATGTTGAAGCAGATGCTTTAGGACTGGAAGCTAGGGTGAATGGCAAGTAGCTTGGGAAAGCTGATTCCAGAAGGAGTGGAGTTTGTAGAAAAAGGCTGACAGACCAAAAGTTGAGTGGGGGTGAGGCAGGGGCAAAAAGCAGGAGTCCAAGGAGTGCAGCCGGTAGAAGGAGGAGGCCGCTGCAGAAAGGAGGGAGTAGAGACAGGAGGCGAGGGTCCCAAACCAGTATTTGGATATGAAAGCCAAGCAATGGGTCAAGTGACAATGAGGATGAGGCATAGTAGTGAGGGAGGAGTACAGAGAGCAGAGATGTATGTGGGGAGGGGGAGTTTGAAGTGAAGCGTCAAAAGGAGTTCATGAGAGTATCAAGCCTGAACAAGGATGTGAATGGGCGGTACCATAGAATATGTAGGCATAGTCAATTACTGGGAGAATGATTTTCTTGACTATCTCATGATGGATAAGGAGCGGGAGGCTGTTTCTGATATCTGTCTGGAAGACTGGGAGTTGGGAACCTCAGTGCTAAAAATTGCCCAGCATAGGTTTGTCTGTCCAATAAGCACTCAGGTTAAAAGATCATGTTCAAGAAGTAACCACAAACATGATGAGAGAGTTAGTGACCTGGGAGGTAGGTATAGGGTGATCAGGTGCCCTGGATACCAACATAAGGGTCCTTTGAGTATTAGGGAGAAGGTTTACCCTCCTGCCACTTAAGCCTGGCAAGTAATATGCTGGAATGTAACACCAGTACCAGGCAGAAACGGTCATGGAAATTCTACAGTGATGCAAAAAAGATAATATTAGTAGTAATAGAACTGAAACTTGAATCTGGAGAGGCCCTCAGAGTGTTTTATGTTTTAATCCCATCACAGACTTTTGGTTTTGCCATTTGAGCTGTGAGTCACAGTCCCTTATGGGAGTAGATATGCCACTAATATCAAACAGCATGTTCCTTTAGGGTGAGAGGGCACCCTGAAACATTATCTATGTTGACCATGTATAATATCTGTCCAGCAATCACTTATAAAGGGCTATGCATCCATCCCTTAAAATGTGTTCTTGTCTGACTACAACATGAGCCTGTGTGCCCTGGTGTATGTAATCTAAACTGGTGAGCAGAGATTCCATATTGCACCAATGATTTGAATGCAAATGAGAAGCTGTATGTTGCATGAAGTATTAAAGTCAGTCACCATTTAGTGCTGAGGCTGCCTAGCCAAACAGCATACAGCATATGCAGATGCTGAGTTTGCTTAAGTACCTCTCCATTTCCTGTGGACAAATAATGCTAAGCCCTCTATATCTACAGTACAACTTTCCAAGGGGCAGCAGCACATCTGGGTCTGCCATAAGAAAGCAGCCAACTTTTGTGGTGGCACCCAGAACCCTTTTAACCCCCAAACTATTACATTCAGGAACCAAAGCCCTTCTGCCCAAAGCCAGATCAGCTACTGGTATGTCCCATATAATGACTACTGAGACAGTGCATAGACCCATGTCCTAAAGTCATGTGGGATTGTGTGTGCTGTGGTTGTACTGAACTGTATTGTTATATGGCCATGTGATTTTCCAAATCATAGTTATTCCCTTAAGTACTGTGTACATGTTAGTGCATTTAATTTGTCTGCAAAAGCAAGTCTGTTGTTGACATTCAGGGCACCCTTATTAATGTAATTTTGCATTAGACAGGGAATGTCAAAAGATAGTCAAAACACGAATATGCAAAAGGATTAGTACATAGTAACAAATGCAGTATTTCAGATGGGGTAGCCACAATCTGTATTTTTCATGAGTACATTTTCCAAGCAACCCTGAAAGTTTAAATGCAAAAAAAATGATAAGGCCTACTCACTGGTAAGTTATACATTTTGCATTCTATATCACAAACTGTCTTGAAGTGTCGTATTCTCACATGTAATACTGATATTTGCAGATACAAACAGTTACTTTTAAAATAGAAGGCAAACAAAATCCAGTTTCAGTAAATCAAGCCACTTCTGTCTCTATGCATCTTTTAAAGAGGAACTCCAAGTTATCCAACCCCCCCTCCCAAAGCCTCATCCTCAGTTAGGCTTTTTGCAAATTAAAAACTGTAAGTGCTTGCACTTACTTCATAATATTTTTGTAAACTCCACCATTGGGTAACATGGCTGGTTTCAATACAAGCAAGCAGTGTGGCACCACACTGTAACACAAGATGGCGCCACACTGCATCTGCCATGTTCCCTGATGGCAGAGTTTATGAAAGTAATATAAAGTAAGTGCAAGCAATTACATTTTTTTTTGGGGGGGGAGCCTAACTAGGGGGTGAGACATTGGAGGGTGGGGAGTTTAGATAAATAGGAGTTCCCCTTTAAACTGCTGGGTTTTTTTTCCCTACAAGGTTCAGTGTAGAAAACTGTACTCTAGTACTTATGTCGCTTTTTTTTGTCTCTGTCCTTTATAATACTCAATGCCATTGAGGGCACATGTTTTGCTCCTATATCTCTCCAACCCCCACACCCAAACCCAGGTCACAACTGGACACGAGCCTCCATGGTTCTGTTTGCTTACCTAAAAAAATATGTATAAATAAATAAGTAAATAAGAGGTATAAATAGTGAAATATGGTGAGAAATACATTCACCATCCTTGTACTCAAGATAGAACATCATATGTATTTAAATGTTGCAGAAGGAATTCATTACTTACATCCAAAGCTAAGAGTGCCCACTTTGCTGCGAATGGTCCCAAATCTATTTGTTGCATAGCATATGTACTTCCCAGGATCTTTCCTTGCATTGGGGCTGTTAATCACCAGATTACCTCCTACCATAATGTAGCGCTCATCTTTCATGTCAATGCTGTAGTCGTTTAGAGTCCACCTATAAAAAGAACTTGATGTTTTAATTTAGAGAAAAAAAACAAGCAGCAATATTATATGCAGTATATAGAAATGTAAGATAAGGGAAAGTCTGAGTGAGACACAACAAAGAGTGGGTTATGGTCAGGTAATTACAACTCCACTAAAGTAAACAGTTGAATGACATTCATGGTAGGAAAGGGAGGGGAATCAAAAAAATACTAATCCTCCAGAGTGCATTGCATCTGTATTAAAATGCAGTTAAAGAACCACTGACACCTGATGAATGTTTTATATACAGATTCAATTCGTTTATAAGGTACGGAAGCAGCTGATATTTATTTATTCATTCATTTATTTTTGGTATTTTTATTAATTACAGAAATTCAGAAATGTATCTGCATAAATGCAAAGAAACTAATCTTGATTTCTGTAGTTCAAAAACAGCATGAAACATTCATCTGGAGAGAACCAAGATACACTGACTTAAATGAAGCATGTTCATTGTAGACAATACATACTTATTTGCCCAATTTCCACGTCCTAGTCCATTTCCTAATCCCCAAATGTACAGTCTCTGAGTTTTTGCAAAGAGAAAAATAAATAATATCTATAACCCCTTGTCACAAACCCACTCAGCAGGTCAGGCCCTCTACTCCCAAAGTGCCAACCTCCGAGCACAGTCTTGTGAACAGTTTAACAGAACAAGGTAGCCCTCTTGTCTGTTTTGTGAGTTCGGATCAACCTTTGGTCTCAAGTCTTGGAGGGATTTAAACTGTGAACCTCTTGCTAGCGTATCCAATGCACAGGCTCAGATATTTCTGTTTTCAGGGGGCCAGATATCTTTGCCTTTGGGCACCTAACCAGATATACAGAGATGAACCCTTAAAAACTTTAATAAAAACCTCAGATTTAAAATGCTTCTCTCTTTTCAGTTTGGTATCACCATTCAAGCTTATGTCTATTGTCAATTTAACCATAATACTTTTCTTACAAATAAAAAGAAGTCAAAGACAGACCAAGTATGCTCTAAAAAGAGTTTTACTAAAAATAGATAAAAACATGTGAAACACAAAATAGAGAACTCTTATATCACAAGACATACACATCTTTTAAAAGAACAAGGTTTAAACAGTGCAAATGCCTACTTACAGTACTCAGATTTGACTGTCTCTCTAAATACTTGTTTATAGTGCTCACAGATCTTGTCTTGTCAGAGTCTAGATAAAAGTGTGTTTAAGTAAAACAGAATTATTCCTTAAAGTAAACTGTATTTGCCAACCTTTTTTTTTGTGTGAGGTCATCTAGCTCCTCCTCTGTCAGATTATATATAAAAATATATCTAATAAAAAAAAAACAGGATGTCTTTTCAAAGTATTACATTCTGTATCTTCAGCATAATTCATGCCCTTCAAATGACACTTTGTTGATCTCAAAATAAGCTTCCTCCTTCCAGGACATGAAAGCATCTTTATGATTTTCGCACTCCTGTGTCATAAGCTGGGTTTTCCCTCCAACGTCATAAAATGGATATGATCTTCCATCTTAGCAGCTACAGCTGTAATTAACTCAGAAAAAACAGGAGGTCCTTGATTAAGGCCTTCCATGTAACACATTGTCTCTAAAACCTGTGTGTGTGTGATCTCACATGCTGTTTCAGCATTTTCCTCATCTTTCATCTGAAACCTGGGGGGGGGGGGTGAGTGAGGTCATTCTAAGAGCACCAGATTTTTCAGCAGAGACAGCCAGTAATACTTTTTTATATTTAAAACAAAATGATACAGCACTCAGAACTGGCTGTCCATGTCACAATTCCTCCCCACCTAGACTGAATGTGGGGGGTTCTATCCCCTACATGGGATGAGCTTCCCAAACCAGTTCACTCCTCATGGACCCTAGATAACCCATCTGAGTTCTGGTTCTTCACTCCAGCCCTAGGTACGATTTTTAGATCATACCCTTGTAAAGCGAGAGTCCATCTTAGTAGTCTGCCATTGTTTTTCCTCATCTGCGTCAGTCAAACCAGGGGGTTGTGGTCAGTCTGCATCACAAAATGGTGCCCATACAAGCATGGTTCTAATTTCTTTAGGGCCCACACTATGGCAAGACACCCCTTTTCCACCATGGAGTATGCTTGCTTCCTGGGAAGTAGCTTCCTGCTCAGATACACTACTGGGTGATCTGTCCATTGGCTGGATGTCTGGCTCAGTACTGTCCCAATACCCACATCTGAGGCATCCGTCTGAACTATAAAGGTTTCACTATAGTCAGGACTTGTCAGAACAGGAGAACTGCACAGTGCCTCCTTCAGTCTGGTAAAGGCTTCCTCACAGGCTGGGCCCCAGGTAATTTTCTTTGGCATCTTTTTTTTTTGTCAGGTCAGATAGGGGAGCAGCCAGGGCACTGTAATTGGGTAAAAATTTCCTGTAGTACTCTGCTGTCCCTACAAAGCTCCTGACCTGCTTCTGGGTTTCTGGTCTGGGCCACGCCTGGATCACCTCTATCTTTATTTGGTTAGGACGGAGCTGTCCCCGGCCTACCACATGCCCAAGGTATGCAACTTCTCCCATGGCCACCTGGCACTTCTCGGCTTTGACAGTGAGCCCGACCCTCTGTATCCTGTCCAGCACTTCCCTAAGGTGGGATAGGTGTTCCTCCCAGCTGGTACTAAAGATGGCAACGTCATCCAGGTACACCACAGCATACTCCTCAGCACCATTTAACACCTGGTTCACCAACCTTTGGAAAGTGGCCAGGGCATTCTTCATTCCGAAAGGCATTACTTTAAACTCAAATAAGCCTATCAGAGTGATGAAGGCCGACTTCTCCCTAGCTCGGTCTGTCAATTCTACCTGCCAATACCCCTTGGTCAGGTCAATAGTCGTAAGGTAGGTCGCTCCTCCCAACTTGTCCAGGAGTTCATCCGTCTGGGGCATCGGTTGGGTGTCTGATTTCAAGACTGCATTCAGTCCACGATAGTCCACACAGAAATGAGTTGAGCCATCTGGCTTGGGCACAAGGACTACGGGTGAGGCCCAGGGACTGTGGGATCTCTGGATTACCCCTAAATCCAGCATCTCCTCCACTTCCCTCCTAATGTCCTTTTGGACAGCCTCTGACACCCAATATGCTGTCCGCCGTATGGGCGTCTGTGTCCCTGTCTCCACATCGTGTGTCGCTACGGGGGTTAGTTCAGTCTTGATGCTAAACAATGGGGCAAAGTCTGCTAAAACCTCCCTTACTTTCTGAATCTGGTCTGGGGACAGCTGGGGAGACAATTTTACTGCCTCCACAGAGGACTCCCACTTACTTTCCTCCAGCAAATCCAGAAGGGGGTCTCCTTCACCCGTCCCCTCCCCATAACTACACACTGCAAACATCATGTCAGCCTTATTTGCACATGGCTTCATCATGTTGACATGGTACATCCTTTCAGTCTGTCTTCTGTCAGGTAACTCCACAATGTAGTTCACGTCATTTACCTTCCTAACCACTTTGTATGGTCCTGCCCACTCAGCTTACAGCTTGTCTTTCCGGACTGGAATAAGGACCATGACTTCCTGACCCACCATGTACGAGTGAGCTCTGGTTCTACGGTCATACCACACTTTTTGTTTCTGTTGGGCAGCTGCTAGGTTGCTCTAGGCTGTCCCCATAAGCTCCATCAGCCTTTCCCTAAACCTAAGGATATAATCCACAATGGGAGTTCCCTGGGTGGCTTGCTTACCTTCCCAGTCCTCCCAGATCAAGTCTAGGGGCCCATGTACCTGGCATCCATATAAGAGTTTGAAGGGGGAAAATCCTGTTGACTCTTGGGGCACCTCTCTGTATGCAAACAACAGGTGGGGAAGGTATTTCTCCCAGTCCATCCCATGCTGTTTAGCAAACACCCGGAGCATTGACTTTAGGGTACCATTGAATCTTTCCACAAGCCCATTGGCTTGTGGGTGACACGGTGTCGTGCAACTCTGCACCACCCCACATTTCTCCCATAAACATTTCATCAGGTCCGACATGAAGGAACTCCCTCAATCGGTGATAACCTCCTGTGGAAACCCAACATGGGAGAAAATCCCAAATAAGGCATCTGCCACTTTGTCTGTCCTCAGTGAGGATAGGGCGACTGCCTCTGGGTACTGGGTGGCATAATCCACCACAGTCAGGATGAATCTCTTCCCTGAGGAGCTGAGGGTATTTAAAGGCCCCACAATATGCATTTCCACCCTCTGGAATGGCTTCTCCACTATGGGCAATGGAATCATGGTGGCTTGGGTTTTCTTGCCTGCCTTCCCTATTTCCTGGCACTGGTGACAAGACCTGCAATACTCCTTCACCTGCTGGGTGAAGTTAGGCCAGTAGAAATTCTGGGCTAACCGCTGTATAGTGCGCACGATTCCATGATGACCAGACAAGGGAATATCATGTGCAATTTTTAACAACTGCTCACGATACCCCTGGGGAACGACAAGCTGCCTGCCTAGCATCCCTCCCTCTGTCTGTACTGCCTGAGTATACATAAGTCCATTTTCCCAACAAACCTTATGTTTGCCATCACCTTCCTGTGTGCCATCCAAGTCTGCCCAAGCCCTCAGCTTCTCTAAACTAGGGTCAATTCTCTGAGCAGCTGCAAGTCCCTCACACATTCCCAAGGCATGGGACTGGTCCCCTTCAGTCACTAAACTAGGGTCCCTAGCACTAGCATCAGGGCACTCAGAATCACTGTCAATCCCAACCCTCTGACAAGGGGTCACCCCTCCCTCTTTGGAGTAACCCTCAGTAGCTGTATGGTTACTAGCTACTGAGGAAATTTCTGCCCCCTCTCTATCAGTCTCCCTATGTGGAGACACAGGCTGGGGAACCCACCTCTCAGTGGTTTCTGCACTGGTTTCTGTGGGGTTCAGGGAACTACAATTTTCACTTGCTGCTTGGCTACGGGTAACTGCACATACCATCCCCGGTTGGAGATTGTTACCCAGGATCACATCCACAGCTAACATTTTGGCTACAACCACCTGTTGCACAGTTCCCCCTGTTTCATCCCAATCTAGGAGAACACTAGTGAGGGACAATGTTTTCGCCTCAATAAGTGAAGTCCTGTACAGTGACGTATTTATTGGATATAAACTGACCAGGTTGTACCAGATCCCCCTTTACCAAGGTTAGAGATGCCCCTGTGTCCCTTAACCCTTGCGTTTGCACACCATTTACTATGACTGGGTGCATGTGTTCCCTCATGTTCACTGGTATGCTCCCAGGGACACACAAAAAAAACACTTCTTTTCTAGCACCCTGTTGTGTATTATGGCTCACCTTTTTGGGACACTGTCTGGCAATATGCCCAGTTTCTTTACACAACCAATAGGCATTTCTTACTTCAGAGAAATCCTTTAATTGAAACCTGGGGCTAACTGTTTCAGTGGAGACAGTGAGGGTTTTAGCTGCCCTGAAGGCGCACTTTTCCCTTTCTGCACTGCCATGCCCACCCCATTCACTCTCAGAGCAGGTCTGCTCTTGGCATAGTGGCCCGAGAGTTCAGCAGCCTCTTGCACTGTTTTGGGAACTCGGTCCTCTAGCCAGGTTTTTAGCTCTGCTGGGTAAGCCCAATAAAACTGTTCTAATAAAATCACATTTTCAATGTTATCAACAGAGTTTGCCTGAATTCCTTCCCACCAATGTTTTAAAAACTGATGTCATTTCATGGCTAGCTCCTCGTAGCTCATATCAGGGCTTCTCCTGAGCTTACAGAATTTAGCTCTGTATGATTCAGCAGCTAATTCAAACTTTTTTTAACAGTGCAGCTTTTAGTTTGCTGTAATTATTACTATCCTCATTGTCCCAATGCATCCCAGGCCTTCCCGGTAAGTAGTGAGGATAGCTGGAAGCTCCAGGACTCTCTAGGAATTTTAGCCTGAACACAAACTTTTTCAAAAGAATTTAAAAAGGCATCTATGTCCTCCCCCTCTTTAAACTTGGCTATTACTTTGGAGTTCAATTTGTAACCCAGTCCTGCAGTCCCAGTTAAACCCAAGCCACTTACCTGCTCTGGTGCTGCTGGTCAGAGTTGTATCTTCTCCAGTTCATGTTGCTTCTAGTGCTCCTGCTCCTGATGGTCTGCATCTCAGCATTCTTGTACTCTCTTCTCCTCTGCAGCTCACTGGCTCTCATGCTTCTCATGGTCTGCCTCCCTCTGTTCTCGCTCTGCCTCCAGTTCCATCCTGCACAACTCAATTTGCTGCCTGAGTACCTCTGGATTCAGCATACTGGTCACCCACCCCTGCTGCTGTGGCCCTTCGCTGACAGTGGCTCTGCTGTACTCCGCATTGGCTCTGGACCCTTCAATGGCCACTAGTCCTTCCACACTTGAGGTTTGGTCCTTTCCAGTCACAGTTGGTGACTCACTGCTCTCGGTATCTGCTACCATCAGGGCATCTATGAGGCTCTGCTTGCTTGCTTTCACCTTGAACGGGACTACTCTGGCCCCGCACAACTGCCTTAAGTAATCTACGGTGTGCCTGCTGTAGTTGGAAGTCATCTTTCCTGACTACTGCTACTCTGACTGCACTTTAGGAGAAAAAAAGTAAAATGGGTAGGAACTTGACTGTACATCAAGTGATATATAGTTCTATTTCCTTTTTAAAACAAAACTCTGTCTTTTTCCTTTCTTTGCAAGAGAGCTTATGATCTCAGCTGACACAGAACAATAAAGCTTGTGATATAAAAATTATGCCACCGCAGCCAACCAATCTGTCACAAACCCACTCAGCAGGTCAGGCCCTCTACTCCCAAAGTGCCAACTTCCGAGCACAGTCTTGTGAACAGTTTAACAGAATAAGGTAACCCTCTTGTCTGTTTTGTGAGCTCAGATCAACCTTTGGTCTCAAGTCTTGGAGGGATTCAAACTGTGAACTTCTTGCTAGCATACCCAATGCACAGGCCCAGATATTTCTGTCTTGGGGGACCAGATATCTTTGCCTACAGGCATCTAACCAGTTATACAGAGATGAACCCTTAAAAACTTTATTAAAGACCTCAGATTTAAAACGCTTCTCTTTCCAGTTTGGTATCACCATTCAAGCTTATGTCTATTGTCTGCTTTAACCATAATACTTTTCTTACAAATAAACAGAAGTCAAAGACAGACCAAGTATGCTCTAAAAAGAGTTTTACTAAAAACAGATAAAAATATGGGAAACACAAAATACAGAACTCTTATATCACAAGACATACAAATCCTTTAAAAGAACAAGGTTTAAACAGTGCAAATTCCTACTTACAGTACTTAGATTTGACTCTGTCTCTAAATACCTGTTTACAGTGCTCACAGATCTTTCCTTGTCAGAGTCTAGATAAAAGCGTGTCTAAGTAAAACAGAATTATTCCTTAAAGTAAACTGTATTTGCCAACCCCTTTTTTGTGTGAGGACATCTAGCTCCTCATCTGACAGATTATATATAAAAATATATCTAACAAAAAAAAACAGGATGTCTTTTCAAAGTATTACATTCTGCAACTTCAGCATAATTCATGTCCTTCAAATGACACTTCATTAATCTCAAAGTAAGCTTCCTCCTTCCAGGACATGAAAGCATCTTTATGATTTTCACACTCATGTGTCATAAGCTGGGTTTTCCCTCCAACATCATAAAATAGATATCATCTTCTGTCTTAGCAACTACAGCTGTAATTAACTCAGAAAAAACAGGAAGTCCTTGATTAAGGCCTTCCATGTAGCACATTGTCTCTTAAACCTGTTTGTGTGTGATCTCACATGCTGTCTTCAGCATTTTTCTCATGGCTTTCATCTTTCAACTGAAACCTGGGGGGTGGGGGGGGATGAGTGAGGTCATTGTAAGAGCACCATATTTTTCAGCAGCGACAACCAGTAATACATTTTTATATTTAAAACAAAATGATACAGCACTCAGAACTGGCTGTCCACATCACACCCATCACTCAGACCTTATACTAATGTTACAGAATAAGACTTTAGTCTCCATATAGTAGTTCAAGAAACAAATGTCCAAATTATGAATTGATGTCTTATATGAAGACTAGAACAGTCTTTTCATTTATAGCGCACATACCCTAATCCATTCAGTGTAACATGAAATCACTGTGTTCCTACAATAAATAAAGAGATTTATACTCTTTTTGGAACTTGTATGCCCATTTGTCAAAGCCTGAGGTTCATTCAGATCTTTTACTTCACTGTTCTGTCCGATACTTGGCAGTTTGGTCAATCTTGAAATGAATGTTGATTTTCCCCACCTTTAACTACATTTCCTTTGGCAGGTAGTAAAAGGTAATTGAGCACCAGTCTATCCACCATGCAAGCAACTTCAATAAATACTCCTGGAGTTAAATAAAATATGCTGTTAGCACATCTATTCTGCAGGGTTTGAAGTCTGTAATCCAGAAATAAAAAGTTCTAGGCATTTTTATATTCTAACAGGCCTGTCGCTTTAGTTAAAGTTGAATTCTCAGTTAGTTGCAAATGAAGTCACTAAGATCATGTTTTTTTCAGGAATTTAAGCCTCATGCCACTTCTTCATAACCTGAAAAGCCCTTCTGAGACATGATAGATTGTCTGGGGGTAGGTTAAAGATTGTGACCAAGATGTTTTACTAAATCTTGAACTGACTAAAAATCCAATGTCTCCTGTAAGCCTACCAATCTAACATTTCTGTATCAAAGCTGATTTTCCACTTCTTCAAGCTTCCTATTAATATTGTAATTGACCTTGGTCAGTTCCTGAAATGTGGCTTCCAGGGCTGTTATTATGTTCTCCTGCCAAACTGTTGTTTTCTGCTTGCACTTGCATGGCTTCTTCAGTTGCATGGAAGCAGACAAAAGCATGGCACCATCCACCAGAGAATTGCAGAAAATTGAATTTATTTACTTACATTGCAGTTCATTTTTATTCAGCTTGATGCAGTAAAAATACACAGTGCCACACATGTAACAAACAGATACCAATCACAAAATGGCCCAAAGGGTTTCATGCATGCACACTTCCTCAGGGATGGTCTTCCAAATATACACTCATACATAAATGGGAAATAAGCAAAAAGATTTTGTATAAATTAGTAGTAACATGATATCTTTATAGAAGAAGAATGAATGTTCTGTTAACATACAATATCAGCTACATATCATCTAATGCCAGTCACAGTGAAGGACTATTAAATAATATCTGACAGTAATTGTGTTGTTTCTGAATGCATTTATTTGAAAATGATTTCATTTTCAGTATAAAAATCCTAAGTGTATCTTAGGGATAAAAACCGCTCCAAGAATTACCATGTCTCGCCACTGTTCATCTTGGCATAATGATGGGAGAGTAGACAGCTATCTTAAACTGTAGGAAGAAGGAACAAAAACAAATGCCACACCATCAATATAGCATCAGTGTAGCGTATCCAGAGATCTATCTCATACGAACATATGAACATACGAAATTTGCCAGCAGATAAAGGCCTAGAGGTCTACCAAGTCTGCTTGAATGTGCAGCTAGCACCTCTTATTCTGCAGCTGCCCCTCCCTTCTACCCTTCCCCTTCATTAACCCTCCCCCTTGTCCTGTCCCATCCTGGTTTGAAGCAGTCCACTGTTCTACTGCATACCACTTCAGCAGGTAACACATTCCACCCAGCCACCACCCTCTCTGTAAAAAAGTGTCTCCTCATCTCCCTCCTGAACCTTCCTCGCTCCAGTCTCATATCATGGCCCCTGGTGGCCCTCCCCTCCCTTACTTTGAACAGACCCTCTGTACCCATCTTGTTCATCAAGAAAGGATTTAGTACCTTGGTTATAAATGACTACCTTCTCCCATTGTCACAAAAAAGGCTATCATAGTTTAGGACAAAGGTAGCCCCCATGACGGTGCCTTTAATTTGGTGATAACATTTCCCATTTTAACACAAATTCAGATAATTTTGTCAAAAATTCCTTCTGCCCCTCCCCCAGATCTGTAGCATTATCTAACCATGCCTTTCCCATGTAATATATTATTAATTGAGTTTCAACCTGATGTCTTACTGTAGTTTTCTCTTTCTTGCATGCACAATTGAATCGAATGGATGTAAAATTGAGCTATTTGTTTGTTTTCTTTCTTCCTTCCTTCCTGTACCTCAAAATAGCTGTCTACTGTCTCTTTATTAGGCAAAGATGAATAGCAGAGAGACATTTAATTCTTGGAGCTTTTTTATTCCTAAAATACACTTAGGACATTTATACTGACAATGAAATTATTTTCAAACAAATGCATTCTGAAACAATGCAATTACTGTCAGATATTATTTAATAGTCCTTCACTGTGACTGGCAACAGATGATATTTACCTGATTGTGCATGTTAACAGAATATTTATTATTCTTAGGAAAATATAGCATATAGTTACTAATTTATACAAAATCTTTTTGCTAAGCACTTTTAACAAGTTATTATTCACTCTACTGTTGGGTGCACTGTTACTTTAAATTATTTCCTATTAATGTGTGAGTATGGATTTGGAAGCCATCCCTGAGGAAGCGCGCATGATGGAAACCAGTCAGACTATTTTGTGAGTGATATCTGTTTGTTACCTGTGTGGCACTATAAATTTTTCCTACATCAAGCTGAATTAAAATGAACTGCAATGTAAGTAAATAAATTCGTTTTTTTTTTATTCTCTGGTGGATGGTACCATGCTTTTGTCTGATTCCATGATACTGCATGTTGTTGCATGGGCACGTCAGTACTTGAACTGCCTTTCCTGCTGTGTCTGTTCTTCAGCTGCAACCATTTTCTCCCATATTGTTTTCAGATTAGTTTGAAGGAAATCAACCTGGGCATTGAGTACCTCAAAGCAACAACCTCCAAAATTGTATCCATAGACCTGCCAAGGGAATTAAAAGGTAAATACCCTTTCTCCTTCTGTTTCTTTCACTTCTTCTAAGTGAGACTGCTTAGTTGAGAAGGAGGTCTTTGGTGTAGGTGTTCATGAGTTAAGGGTGACTTTGTTTTAACTTCAGGTGTGTTTGTTGAAGTTGCTTGTGGGATTGAGAATTAGGGATGACAGTCCCCTTCACTCTTCAGGCTGGTTTCAGTGGAACTCATCCTCTGATCCAGAGGCCCAGCTTTTAGCAACAGAGTCTCATCATGATAAATAGCTTATAATCAGAGATATTTGTGATGTTACTTGTTAGCTATTATAGTATATAACAACAGATGCACAATTCTGCCTCAGTAACTCATAAATGCCAAAAGCCACTTGGAATTTAGAGGTAAGCAGCTAGTCTGTTGACCATTTTGATCCTTCCTCTATTCTTATTTATAATGCACTCCATCCCAGTGGTTTTGGGCACTGTACATAAAAGGCATGAAACAATAACAACAACAAAAACAATTAAAGTATAATAAAACAAAACATTTAGGGAGAAGCTGGATAATCAACTAAGGTCAAAAAATGCCAGGGAGAATAACTGTGTTTTGTAGGCCTTTTAAAAGAGCCACAGTAGCCTCCTGGAGAACTTTAACATTTAAAGATGTTATTTTATTGAAGGAGAGGCACCACAGAATCAAGAAATAAAGGAACATACAGGATCTGGAGGCTTACCGCAACATTTGGTATGACCAGATCTCCTTAGCAGAAGACGAAGGGTACTAACACAGGGCACATTCATATTATTTGAAGTCGGTAACAGTCTTCGGAAAAAGTAAACTCAAGATTGGTCGGATCCAGAGGAGACTGAGTATCCAGTAACCAATGCAAACCATAGGAGATCTCATAAAATACCATAGCATGACCTCTAGGTTAACATTAGGTGCAGTGAAGAAATCTGAGACGTATACTTATATATCGTGATGCACAAAGGTAAAACAAATAAAAGAGTGCATACTAATAAGAACTATATACAAAAGGCAATCCAAACTAAGGGGAAGGGGAGTCAGTACACAAAACAACTATATCCTATATGAGGAGACAGGGTCAAGAGGTGTAGGAGTTGAGGGGCCCATTCTCGCACCAGATGAAGAGTCCTGTACCACCGCATTTAAGGGAATGTCATGGCAATAGTCGGAGTTAAGGTAGGGTCCCCAAAATGCCTCACACTGTGGGATTAAACCTCCAGTGAAGCTAGAGAGTTTCTCCAGCATAGCACCTTTGCCAACTGCCAGAAGGAAATCCTGAAAGGATGGAACAGCAGGGGATCTCCATTTCACCAGGATTAATCTTTTGGCTATGGCTTCTATACTGATAATCCACTTAGCACCAGGAGAATGTTTCGGTGTGGATGGGGTCCCACAACCCAGGAGAAGGAGAGATGAGTCTGGTGTAATCTTGGGGAAAATTTGTTGGCACATATTCTGAATGGAGCACCAGAGGAGGTGAAGAGAGGGGCAGGACCAGAGGATATGGAAATGGTTGGCCCCTTGATTGCCACATCTCCAACTGTTGTCACTGGGGGTGAGGCCCATCTGCTTAAGTTTAGCAGGGTCTCGATACCATCTATGGAGGGTTTTGTTCATGATAAGGCAGAAACGGGCATCTCTGCAGGCATTGTGAATTCTTATCCAGCCATGAGTCCATTGCCTGTCAGAGATGTGACTATGTAAATCTGCTTCCCATTGAGTTTTAGCAGAGTGAGTAGGGTCTTCAGAGGCATCCCTTAGTGCCATGTAAATCTTGCTGGCTCTATTTTTTTGTAGTTGACCTCATAGACTGATGGGGTGAGAAATCAAGGGGGGCTGCATCATGGTTCGCACGCTGTGCAAGTGGGTGATGGCATCCCTGATTTGGAGATATCTCCAAAAGTGTGATGTGGGAAGATGGAAGCGAGTTTTCAGAGCTTTGAAGGAGTCAAGAATACAGGTGCCTGGCAGAAACAGATCCCGTACCCAGCTAATGCCTTGACGTTCCCAGAATCTCCAATTATCATGTGCTGTCCTACTTGCAGGGTAGAGTTGTTCCACAGGGGTGTAAAGTCCCATGGGGTCAGGTTATATCCCAGGCGGGCAAGGGATTTTCTCCAGTACTGAACTGAAACCCTTAGGGTGGGAGAGAGCCCGGAGAGGAGGGAAGTTTTACTGTATAGGACTACTACAGTTGAGGGTGCCCTCAACAATGTAGCTTACAATTGAAGCCATGAAGGGGAGATCTGACCAATCTTAGAGAACCCTTTAGTCATCTGAGATGAGACATATGCCATGTGGTACCTTTGTAGCCAGTGGAGGCCCCAACCACCCCTACTCCAATGCTGTCTCAGCTTAGGTTTACTAAATCTAGGACAGGATCCTTCCCACAGTAAATTACCCATTAGGCCTTCCATTTTCTTAAACCAATTCTGAGGGATAGGCACTGGTAAATGAGCCAAAATATATAACATTTTTGGGGCCGCCATCAATTTAACAGAGTCAATTTTCCCAGCTAGCAACAGTCTTAGAGCTCTCCATCTTTCAAAATCGAGTCTGAGTGATTCTAGAAGGTTAAGAAAGTTAATAGAGATCATTTTGTCTAAGTTGGGTTGCAAAATAATGCTCAAATATTTAATACCATCACGGGACCAATTTAACCCTAGGGTAACGAAGATATCCTGTGTGGCGGCCAAATTTAATGGTAGGACCTCTGTTTTAGACTGCCGCAGTTTAAGGCCTGATACCTCGGTAAACTAGGCTAGGATATTAAACATCCTCTGTAGCACTTGGGGAGTCTATTCCATGGTAATAAGAAGGTCATCCGCTTAGAAAAAAGTTTTGAAAACTGAGTCCCCTCCTCGTAGTCTGGGTATCTAGGCAGATTCTCGGAGGGTGATGGCAATGGGCTCTACAGCTAGGACAAATAGGAGTGGGGAGAGGAGACCACCTTGTCTTGTACCTTTCTGTAATGGAAAGGGCACTGACATGATACCATTAGTTAGGACAGAGGCCATGGGAGAGGCATACAGGAGTTTAATCCAGGAAATGAAGGAGGGACCTATACCCATAGCAGAGAGTGTATGAAAAAGAAAGGGCCATTCTACCAAATTGAACACCTTTTCAAAGTCAAAGGCCAAGGCTACAGAGAGCGTAAGGGATGTTCTAGCCAGATGCATCAATGTAATTAAGGTTCTGTGATGGTCAGACCCTAGATGGCCTATAACAAACCCAGCCTGCAAGGGGTGGATTAATCCTGGGAGGAGGGGTTCAAGCCTAGAGGCTAGAGCCTCGGCCAGGATTTTTGCATCAGCATTGATGAGTGATATAGGGTGATAACTGCTAGGAAACAGTGGGTTTTTCCCTTTTTTTGGGATAACTGTCATGGTAGCTTCCCTAAAGGTAGGGGGTAGCGTGCCAGCTAGAAGGGAGTGAAGGAATGCTCGGACTAAACATGGGGTCAGGTTAAGGCCTGGGGATCTGTAAAAATCTATGGGCAGCCCATGCTTACCAGGGGTCTTAATGAGGTTCATGGATTGAATCGTGGCATCTACCTCTGCCTCTGAGAGTTGGGATTCCAGGGCTATGGAATCCTTTTGAGGAAGTCAGGGAATCGGCAACACAGCCAAGAAGCCTTGAATCTTAAGTGTATCCGGTGGGTGAGAAGATGAATAAAGTTGCTCATAAAACTGGGTCATAATCTCATTAATGCCTTTTTGAGAATAGCAATGCCCCCCCTTGCTTATCTGCAAGAGCATATATTGTATGGGAAGCTTACTGTTGTTTCAAGTGATAGGTGAGGAGTTTACTGGATTTTTCCCCTCCCTCCCAGAAGGCATGTCTTATCCTCCGTAAGTTCAGCTCGGCTTGCCGACTAAGGTGGGCATTGAGAGAGATTCTGGTGCTGGTTAGTTGGGATAGTAGGGTCTGAGAAGGGGCTTGAGAGTTGAGCACTTTATATTGAGCCTCTAAGGAATATAGTCGTTTTTCAAGGGCCCGTTGGTCTGCTTCCTGGTGGTGTCTCCTGGCAGAGGCAAATGCAATAATTTTACCCCTAATAGTAGCCTTAAAGGCCTCCCAGAGTGTCGAGTCTGAGACCTCAGCATTGTCATTATATTCCCAATATTCTGCCACTTCGGGTCCTATCCATTTATGGATTTCCCGATCCTCTAGCAGAAGGGAGTCTAAACACCATGTGGAGGTTGGGGGGATACCTGCCCTTACCTGATCATAAATTAAGGGTGCATGGTCAGAGATAATGAGTGGGTGTATGTGGGAATGGACCACTGATTCATAATGCTGAGAGGAGATAAGCCAGAGGTCAATCCTACTAGACGACCCATGAGCTGTAGAGAAAAAGTTGAAGTCATGGTCCCCTGGGTGCTGCGCCCTCCAGGCATCCAGGAGTACATGCTCATTCATGAATCTCAAAACAGCCAGCTTAGCTTGTCTGTGGGGTTCGGGGGATTTATTACTCCTATCTTGTAATTGGTCCAGTGTCAAAATCTCCACCCATTAGTACTGAAGCTTGCTTGGAGTTAAATTCAGAGAGGGTCTGGTTTAGGGTATGGAAAATCTGAGGACAGTCTTGATTGGGGGCATATAAATTAACAAGGATCAGGAGGCCCTCTGGGGTATCCATTTCAGCCATGACCCATCTGCCATCCCTGTCATGAATATGTCTACTCAGTTTCAAACTCAGGTTTTTATGGAACAATATGGAATCTCCTCGCTTGAGCGAGTTCGCCACACTGTGCATCTCTTCACCAATCCACCCTCGTTTAAGTTTCCTAGCCTCTACAGAGGAGCACTTCATTTCTTGGAGGAACGCAATAAGAGGGCTTAATTTTTGGAGATGGAGAAGAACCTTTTTCTTTTTAACTGGGGAGTTAAGCCCTCTAACGTTCCAGGAAATCAGTTTAGTTTCCATCTTGTCTGGGGAGTAACATGTCTAAATATAGCTAAAAAAAGTAAGTCACTAGTATCAGGGATAAACCCAGGATAGATCGGTGACCAGCCGCTAAGCCTTTTACCCCTGTGTGAGAACCTCATCCTTTCCCGCGGAGTGCCATATATAAGAAAAACACTAGGTGGCACCAACTGTCCACTAAATAACAGAAACTTTTTAAACATACAAATTGAAAAAAAACATTGCAGAGCAAACAGTAGAGTGTTTGACAAAACCTCTTCCCCTTCCCACCCACCGACTGAAAACCCATCCACAGGTGACAAGCAGATGCTGTGTATATCGGCTAGGACCCAGCCCAGATAACAGCAGCAGACGCCGGGGGGGCGACAAAAGGAAAAAAAAAAAAAAAAAAAAGAAGGGTGTGTAGAGCACCAACCTCCCCCAGCTCTCCCCACTTAGGTCGAATACTATGGAACCTTCCACTCATTGTAAAATAAAAGGCAACTCTAGGCCAGGGATAAGGCTTAGGGCCAACAAAATGAGCCTTAGCCCACCCTCCACGTGGGGGGGGGGGTAAACCATACAATGGAGCTGAAAGACTGACCAGACCTGCAGGAAAGCTCCAGGTCTTGGCTAGACTTATTTGTCCAAAATCGAAGGACATGGATCTTGCAGGCCATGTATAGGGCACACAAAATGGTATTACAATGAATAGCAGCTTATATAGCCCTAGAAACAGCCTCCATTATTAGTAAAGCTTATAATGCTCTCATATAGGGGTATGCGCAGCATGCTACGCAGTAACAAACCAGGTATAATCACCAGGTACAGTGCCTGGCCAGAAAGCAAGCTGATAGCAAGGGCATTGAATTCAAGTTCAGCTCACATCACTGGCATCTGGGTTAGCTTCAATGGTATCATCCCCATCAGCCGCAGGAGTGATGTTTGTAGCGACCCCCGGAGAGGTGACCCTTGACGAGCCCACCCAGGAGAGACTTCTCGCAGCTTGGGATCTGCAGTTCTTGTTAGGCTAATTACTGGGGGGCTTGGGCAGCACCAGTGGAGGGTCATCAGTCGGAAGATCCATTAACGCACGGAACTGGTTATTGCTCAAGTCCAGCAGGCTGCTCGAAGAGGCCAAATCTGGACTCTCACTGTGGTTTCTGGAGCAAAGTCGGGGCATCTTGTCGATATGAGTCCCTTCAAGCCTTGCTCTACATCTGTTCCTCCGTCTGCTGCCAGGAGGTTTCTTAGATGGGGTATGGCTGGGTGGCTGCAGTTGTGAGGGGGATGGGGTCACTGGGTTAGCTGTCTGTTGTCCAGTCTTCATCGGCTGTGGTAAGGTGGTGTCGGCTCCAGAAGTGACCCTTTCCTTGAGTTTACCCCAGTTAAGTTTAGGGGCTTGGGCAGCAAGAAAAGTCTCAGTAGAGGCCGTGCTATCGAACAGCTGTGTGGTGCCACTGAAGATTACTCTGAGGGAGGCAGGGTATCAAAGCCAGTATTCCAGCCCTAGTTCAGCACAGGTTCTACGTACGGGGTGAAGGTCTTGCGTCTCATAGTGACCTCCTGCAAGTAGTCCGCGAATATCTGTATGCCGTGTCCCTGCCATACAAGTTCTTTCTTTTCTCTGGCAAGCTTAGTGATAAGCTCCTTGTCCTGAAATCGCAGAAAATGGGCAAGGATGCTGTGAGGATGAGCCCCAGCAGTTGGACAAGGAGCCAGCGACCTATGGGCCCTATCTATCTCAGGAGGGGCCCAGTATCGCCATTCCAAAGTTAGATGAAGCACCTTCTGGAGAAAAAGAATAGTGTCTGGCCCCTCACAACCTTCAGGGAAGCCAACAAACCATAGGTTATTCCATTGGCTGTGGTCTTCCGAGTCCTCCACCCTGAGCCATAGTAGATTGATCATCCTCTCTTGCTCCCATAGCTTGGCACTCATATTATGCCCCTTGTCTTCAGTTTCAGCCAGCCGGTGTTCTGTAATGCTGACCTGCTGGGAGAGATCAATAATGTCAGAGGAGTTCTGCTTCATGGCCAGGTCCAGATTATTGATCTTGTGCAAGATTTCAGCAAACATTTGCCTAATTTCAACTAGATTCCCCTCCACTCCAGCTGATGCCGTGGCAGGCTCCATCCTGGGGCTTGGAGAGATTTGCACGGGCGCACCAGTCCAGAATGGAATGAGTCAAATTGTGCTTAGAAAATCACCTGATTGGGAGACAGTCACCAGATGGCTAGATGGGCAAGTATTCCCTTAGCTGTTTTATTCAAAGGAATTGCACTGTGACTAGGAAGGATCTGAATACTGTAGGGTTTATGTGGGGTTCGGCTGGGAGCTTAGAGCTCAGGCGTCCATTCGTGATGGTAGCAGGCCATGCCCCCACCTCATGGAGAACTTTGAAAAACATAATATTTGGACACAGTTCAACTTATGTTTCACATTGGCTCTGTATTTCTCCTCCTGATCATTTCTACTGAAATTATAGGCCCGATTCCAGAATGGTTACACATGGCGGAAAGTGACTTGTGCCAAAGAAAATGCGGCAAGTAGCACTTTGTGCCATGAGTTCCAACAATCAGTACTCCAAAATGCAGCCTGTGACATGTCACAGGTTGCCTGTGTTGAAGTGGCCCTATGCCTCCATGTACACCATAAACCCCCTGTGACATGGTGCAAGGGGGTTTAAGGCAGCAGCTGTGCCCTATTTTGGGATAGTGGCTGCCAGAACAGCACAGTTGCTATTCCAGGAAAATCCCCAGAGGACATTGGTCCAAGTATAGTTAGACCAGCTATTAGCTGGTCTAACTGTACTCTGCATCCACTGGGGATGCACCACTGTGCCACGTGCACCCAATGGCCACTGCCCCATGAACCCTCATAAGCCCCACCCACCCATCCATCCCCCATTGTGGACCACATATAAATGCCCTCTGTGGGCTGCTGACATCCCTAAGCCCTGATCCTCAAGTAATGCCCTGCAAGGCTGAGCATGTCCCCTGGTCTCCAAGTAATGCCCTGTAGGGCTTATCATTTCCACCCTGTCCCCAAGTAATGCCCTGTAGGGCTGAGCATGTCCTCCCAGTCCCCAAGTAATGCCCCCCAGAGCTGATCATGTTTCCCTGGTCCCCAAGTAATGCCCAGCAGGGCTGAGCATGTCCCCTGGTCTCCAAGTAATGCCCTGTAAGGCTTATCATTTCCACTCGGTCCCCAAGTAATGCCCTATATTGCTGAACATGTCCTCCCAGTCCCCAAGTAATGCCCCACAGAGCTGATCATGTTTCCCTGGTCCCCAAGTAATGCCCAGCAGGGCTAATCATGCCTTCCCAAGCCCTGATCCCTAATAGTCAGCTTGCATGTAATTGTAAACCATATATAGAAACATGGAGTCATGTGATGCTGGCAAAGAAGTAGGATGTGGGTGGACAAGCTCTGTTCTCCCCTGGTACATTTCGCCAAACAAATCGCCAAATTACCGGCATTTCAATGAAAAACTTTCACAATATTTATTTTATTTATTTATTTTAACATCAGTTTAAAACCTTTGAGCCAGAGGCTCATTTACAAAGGTACCTCGTCATAAGGAAGACAGAACATACATACATGAGACAATCAGAAATACAGTACAGCAATAAGGCACAGGCAAGTTGCAGGCAAAGCGAGACAGTCAGCAACATAGTTTAACAATAGTCACAGTCACGTTACAGGTGATGAGTGTCATAACACCATTATCAGCTAAACGAATTAGGAATGCAATACCATTTTTTTTTCTCATCATCACTGAGGTGGGGATGGGGGGGGTCAGGGGCAGTGGCTGGAGTGTGAAGTGAGCAAGTGATTTTTTAGGCAGTGTTTGAAGCTAGCAAGTGAGGGGGCATCAGTGATGCCAGCAGGAAGAGGAATTGTACCAGGAGGGACTCTATAGGGAAAGCCTTTGGCCCTGGGTGGTCCGTGCCCTTGGGATGACCAGAGCAGTTTTGCTGGAAGGCTGGGTGCGCACCTGTGGGGTTGGATCGGTGAATAGAGTTAGCAAGGCCTGGAAGGGATAGTCCATGGAGGGCTTTAGAAGTAACTAGGCAAGTTAGGAACAAGAGGCGCTCATCGAGGTTGGTAGAGGGTGGACATGGAGTAAAGATGACAGGTATGGGTGAGTCTATGGGCACTGGTAATAAGTCTACGTGCTTTGTTAAGTGTTAGGCGTACTTGTGAAGGGCTGTCTGGTCTGCCAGCCATATACAGGAAGGCCGAGTCAACTCAGTGAGAGTACCAAGAGGTGACAGCTAAGCCAAGGGAGTTTATGGGAGACATTTTTTGTGCCGGTAGAGGATACCCAACCGTCCATTGGAGGCAGAGGTCAGGGCAGAGATGTGGTTATGAAAGGAGAGAGCAGAATCGAAGATTATGCCAAGGTATTTGTAAGAGTGCACAAGTTCTAAGGGGTGATTCAAGGCGGAGTGAACAGAGAGAGGAAAGTTGCTGGACTTATTTTGGGGTGAGTAAAAAGCATAGATTTAGTTTTCTTAAGGTTGATGACAAGACGATGGTCAGAGAACCAGTTTTCAGCTGAGGTGTAGGCACGCTGGAGGGAGTTTTGGAGTGAGACAGGGCTACTGTCAGAGGCAAAGAGAACTGCGTCATCTGCATAGAGAGCACAACAGAAAGCTAAATGCTGCTAGATCTTGCGCACAGAGAAATAGATTCCTCTCCTTCTACCCAGAGCTCGGATATGGCCTCTATGGTGGATTCTGTCCAGGAGTCAGAAGCCAAACATCCCCGATGCAGCAGCTCACCTCTAACCGACAATCCGGATACCTCCTCAGCGCATATTTGCATTTAACTTGCATCGATCAAGGAAGTTCTTTTAAAATTAATTGACGATGTTGCTGATATTAAACCAGTACTTACCCAGCTCTCTTGCCGAGTTGATGATTCAGAGGCAAGGGTCAGCTCGGTAGAAAAAAAACAGGACAAAATGGATCCCAAGATCATTGCTCTGAAAAGGACCCAAATAAACCTTGAGGGGTGTATTGATGACCTCGAAGGGAGGAATAGACAAAATAACTTGGTGCTGCTGGGGCTACCTGAAGGGGAGGAGAGCCCTAATACCATTCTATTCCTGTAAGGCTTCCTGAAGAAACCTGTGGGGCCCTCTCGTAATGTCCCTGAATATATTATTGAGAGGGCCCACCGCTTGCTTCGGGCCAGGCCTTCGCCCACTGACCCCCCTCGTCCGATTATTTGTAAGCTGCTGAACTTTCTGGACAGAGAATTTATTATGAAAAAACTAAGACTGGCACCAGACGTGATGTTTAAAACTCGGCAAATACATGTTATCTTCAGGCCAATCACCTCAAAGTTGTGGGCAGCAGGCATTCGGCACCTCATATTGTATCCAGCCAAACTGGAAGTCACTCTGGAAGACAGCGTTAAGCCCTTTGATTCAGCAGAAGATTCTCTGAAGACACTTCGGAAGTCTCTCTCAGACTTATTTCCTGCATGAGACTGGAGTGTTTTTTCTTTTCTTGGCCATGATGTTGCCTTGTTCTAGTGTTTCTTCTGTGTTCGCTCTAGTTAACATGCCACATTTTCTATTTTATAGGTTTGTCTATGTTAAATCTGCACTCTCTTCTTTAAGTGCTGAGTCTGAATACTACTAAAATACACATTTTTACTGCCATCTTCCTTCCTCTGGGACCTACTGAAACAGGAACAGTATGTAACCTGTTCCAATATAAAGCTGAGACACTTTAGCTACTTCTTAACATAGGAGGCGCATGTTTCTTTCTTTTTTATATTATTTAAGTTGCTTCATTTTACTTCACTGTTCAAAGGTATTATTCGTTGAAGTTTAGAGGGCCTGGCTTTTGTTGATAATATCTGATAGAGGGATAAGATTATATAGCTGTTATGGGCAATTCTTACAGTTGCTACAGAAAATGCATTTCTCACTTTAGTCCACTAGATGGCAGAACTCCATTTAGTCAATAGTATAACTTAGTAGTTACTCAGCTTGCATATGTTTAGGAGCTGTGAAAGTTTAGATATAACTCAACAATATTTGTTAACTACATGTTTTATACCTAGAATTTTTTCTGAATACAGAATTGAGAGAGGTGTTATTTTTGACAAATGCCTAATTTGGGCAAAATATATGATTTAGCTCCACTCTTAGTAATTTTTTGTCAAGAACGTGACTAACATAG
This sequence comes from Neoceratodus forsteri, assembly GCA_016271365.2. Lineage (NCBI taxonomy): Eukaryota > Metazoa > Chordata > Ceratodontiformes > Ceratodontidae > Neoceratodus > Neoceratodus forsteri. The sequence goes on along the minus strand of CM028131.1, from coordinate 874,801,954 downwards.
GAGGGATGGAGCCTTTAATGTTAAAATATTCTCTTTCCATTTTAGTTTTAGCTATAATTTCGCCTGAAAAAGGGTACTGTCTCTCAATAATAGTTTCTATTTTTTTCCTTTTTTTCCTTTTGCTCGGCGATAAATTACAAAAGTTCTTTTGGTACTGGAGGGAGACATATCACCTTTGGGTAGCATCAGGACCCATAGTACTAGGAGGCGTAGGCCTAGGGCCTGGGTAATGGGTCGATTAGACATTTATTTTGGGATGGGTATGGTTAGTTTCTTTTTCTTTGTTAATGTTAGGGAGTGGGGGGAGAGGGAGCGGGTACTCTTAACCTTCAAGATTCCCTTGATTGATAGTAATTGTAATTGCAGTCATGGCTAACTTGAAAATTATATCTTGGAACATTAAAGGGGGTAGAGATAATAAAAAAAATATGTTATATTAAAACATTTGGCAAAATATAGCCCTATGATTGTTTTTTTACAAGAATCCCATATCTTATCAACACAAGAGAAGCTCTTTCAAAAAAACACTGGGTCAGCCAAGTTTTTGGAGCCGCACTTAATTCACGTAAAAGGGGTGTGGTTATTCTATTGGTAAAAGAGGTGCCATTTTCTGTGTAGTGAGAGACCAGGAAGGTCGTTACATCCTGGCTCATGGTATGCTGGGCAATCAGGAACTATTACTGGGATCAATATATGGTCCCAATGTGGACTGTCCCTCCTTCTTTGCTCAACTGTCCGCTGAGCTAGCTCCCGTTGTACAATTACCAATTTTTCTGGGCAGGGACTGGAACCTGTCCAGGTTAATGATATTGACCAGACATACTGCAAAGGTCTTGGTCCATCCCCAGCCCAGTGGGCCTTACTAGAACTTATATCATCACTGGGGTTGATAGACCCTTGGAGGCTTATCTATCCTTTAACTAAAGATTACACCTTTTTTTTCATCAGTACATAACAGCTTCTCTCGTCTTGACTTCTTTTTAGTGAACCAACAACTTTGCTCTGGCATTCTGGATGCTCAGATTTACACTAGAGGAATCTCTGACCACTCACTGATTTCGCTTTTAGGCCAGGGGCACTGCAGATAGTGGCACAACTTGAAGAGGGAGCACAGCAGGCATCAGCACACAAGTGCGGCACACCATTGCATGACCAGCTCAAGGAGAAAGAAAGAAAGGTGGAAAATTGTTGGGCGATCGTGGCAGCTGATGGCCATGCCCTGTACCCTTGGATTTGTGAGATGCACCCCCTAGGTGTCAGAACCAGGTCCCCGAGCTGGAGGAGGACGGCCTGTGTAGAGGACAGTGTGCCAGTAGCCAGATGACTCGTCAAGCACTCCACAGTGGGGAGAATAAAAAGTGATATGTTAAAAAAAAAAGGTTTATTGGTCGGCCTATCGGCACAGTGATAGGGTTACCACTCATGGCTTCAGCAGCCTGGTTTGGGGAATGGACTTGGGCGGCTGGAGGGAGGAGGACTGAGCACCCAACAGGCTGCTCTCCTCCTCTGGGGATTGTGGGTTGCATGTCCCGCTGCTGTACTGCCACCTGGGTGACCATAGGTGGAAGAGAAGTGGGACAGCAAGAAACAGGGTGGGAGGACATCAACAGTGAGCTGGAGTGATTACACATTGCGACGTGCTCCACCCCTTGGCTCCCTCAGGATGCTGACATCCTGAGGGAGGTACCAGAACAAGGAAAAAGACCCACAGATGCTGGTGTAGAAGGGATCCAGCTACCAGACACCATAACCCAGCTCACAGGAGAAACCACTCAGACCATCCGACAATCACTAATGGACTGGAGGGGGAAGTCCTGGGATCCTCCTCCTCCTCCTCCCACCCAGGGGGGGATAGGCCGAGGCAACATGGAGACAGGGCAGGTGGTCCACTGGGACGTACTGGGGGGGGCAGGCAGAGAGAGCACAGGATACTCAGAAGAGATCAGCAACAGCGGAGAGAAGGGGGTATAAGCAGACAATAATAATAAAAAAAGGTTTATTGAAAGAGTATATTAAAAATTATATTCATTTTGAGGTAACAATTATATTTTTCATTCCATTTTCAGATTTTTACACTCCAAGAATCTTTTGCTGTGTGGTAATAAGAGATTTGTCAAGACATGCTTTAATGTTTAATTTGTTGATTTAATATGGCATTTCAGCCTTGTTCTTCTAACCTGCAAGTAAAGTAAAGCAATAGCACTTATAAAATATGAGCAGCTTATACCTAAAATAAATTGATATTAGCACAAGTAATTTTATGATAAGAGCAACCATTTACTATCAAATTGTGAGGTCCAAGTCTACTTGCCTTTTGTGATGACAGAGTATGATGTCGCCTCTCTAAACTGAATATTGTTTATCTTGTATTGCTTTTATACTCATATGAGTTAAGTTAAAAGCACTTAGAATTTGAGCAGCTTTTTTATTTTTAAGAATTGAAAAAACTACAGGACATGATTTGAGCACTGTGGCTTAGATGGGCAGTATTTATTTATTTCACATGATGTGATTATATTATGTACACAGAATTAATCTGGTCCTTTTACCACGGTGCCAAGCCAGTACTAGACACATTTAATATGAGAATAGAATATATGAAATCAAAATAAATATGTAGCTTTTTTATATAATGTTGGAAACAGTTTAACTTGACAAGTAATTATGTTTTTTGGTTTCTTAAAGTGATATGCACCTGATATTATTTGACATCATGAATTTAAAATGAGCTGCCAGTGTATTTAAATGTCTCTCCCATCCTCTAACCACACCCTTGAGGAAGACTCTCAAGGAGTCGAAGTGCTGGGTGGTTAACTGGTGTGTCTGCCTTTGATTTACTTTATTGAAAAGTTAAAATTTATTTGAACTGTCTCAGCATCTTGCATTGGCAGTGCTGGTTTCAAGTGAAGCTGTTGTTTAGTTTGTGCACATACATAGGGTTGGCTGCCCTTCAGCGAGCTCCAATCTTTTCAGCAGGTTGCAGCTTCTATTTTGTTTTTATCTAAAGTAAACAACAAATATGATGATTTTAGCAATACTGAAGGGAAAAAACTTTGGGTATCGGGGCTGGGGTGGGGGGTGATGCCTAGCAGGCTTTTTTATTTCATTTGGGGCTTGGGGCTTGGAGGGCTACTGCATAACATGTATGGGATAGGAGCTTAGGGCGTTTATTAACATTGTGGGGATTGGGGTTTGGGGCAATAGCCCACAAGAGGCTTATTTACTGATAATATTGGGGATCAGGAATTTTGGGGGCTAATGTGTGATTGTGGGGGGGGGGGCTCTATGGTTCACATTCACTTGTGGCACATTGGAGCAACCTGTGGTGGCTCATAGCTGGTGTAAATGTACTTTGATGGATGTCCTAAGGGGGGTTGTTTGAGAATGACACATTAGAGGATGTGTCAGCCACTCTCTGGGAATAAGGCACTGCTGCCATAAACCCCCTTGTACCATGTCACAACTGAGTTTTTGGCACAACCATGGCACAAGTCCCCATTGGTGCATGCAGCCTTCATTTGCCTCAGGCTGCTTTTTAAAATACCAATTGGTGTATCTTTGGATACAAGGTGCCACTTGCATCAGAAATGTTGGCACATGCACCTTGTGTCCCTCTAAGGGCTTTGAGAACCAGGCTCTACATCTTCAAATTGGGAATTAGCTGTAAAAGGAGATGAACTCTAAGTCATAAAGATCCTGTTTTTGTGCACATTTCCTCAGCAATAAACAGGCATATGTAGGATATATATGAAACACAAGCAAAAGTTGGTCTAAATATTCAGTTTTCCAGTTTTCCCAGAGGCATTAGTGGCTCCTTAATGCCCGCCACTGAGGAGAAATGTAACAGATGAAACATAGGGAAGCTCCACATCCTGAAAGCAGCCACCATGAAGGGTCTGTCACCAGTTGACCTTAGACGAGCCTCTAGGGCCACAATAAGAGTCTCCCCAGTTGAGCAGAGAGTACAACATGGAATATAGGGTGCAGCAGGTCTTTAATGCAGCCCGGATCCAAAACATGTAGTGCCTGGTAATCCAACAATCAAACCTTGAAGGTGGTATGCTATCTAGACAGAAACCACTGTGGATCCCACAGCATAGGCACAATATGATCAAAGGTGCTTGTACCATATGTGGCATTCTGCAGAAGCTGGAGATGTTTCACAATACCTCAGAAAGCTACAACTACATAGCATTACGTTAGTTTCTTTTTTTTTCCCTTCTGTTTGTCTTCTGTTGAACAGGTGAGGGATATACCCCCTATCTACACCCACACTGCTTTTCAGGTATCTTCTTCCAGGCTGCCCAGCTGGGTGGCTTGCAGCCTGCCCCCAATGGTGAGGCTCCCCCAGAGGACTGTGGGAGAGACCTAGATCAACCAGAAGCCCCAGCCAAGGCTTACACCTGCCATGTTTTTCAGGAGGTGGTCTGGGAGCTTAACGGAGCTCTGTGAACCACAGGTTTTCCATGGTTTCCCCCAGGAGTGTGGACATGCAATGACATCAGCGCAGGATGGATGTGCTCCCACACCCATCCCACAGATATCTACTGATGTTCCACATGCCAGGTAGTCCTGACTGCTGGACACCCAGTCTCCACTGGGTGTCACAAGTGTGCCAGGGAACCACAACACTCCCCCCAGAGGAGGAGAACTGTCCCATAGATACTCATCCAGCTTTCCCCTGGCCCATCCTCTGATCCTCCATGCTCAATAGAAACATGGGTCATCACAAGGGTAGCGCTCCCGTTGCACAGGTGGGCCAACATGAGCATTACATTAGTCTAGGCAGGATGGCACAAAGGCATGTACTGTACCACAGTCACCAGGCCTTGATATACTGTATAAAATAGGGCTATAGCCAGGTGATATGTCAAAGAAAAATCCACAGTGGACAACCTCTGTCAGCTGTGCTTTGAGTGACAGATTACTGTCCATTATGACCCTCAACTTTTTATCCTTATCCATAGCTCAGAGGAAATTTCCTCCCCAAGAACGCATGATGATATCATTTCTCTTAATTTTTTTTAACATATTTTTCCTTCCTTTGATCACAGGCTAGGATCTCCTTCTGCTGCCACCAAGGTATGCTACCCACTATATCAAAGCTACATTGTGGCTACTGCTGGTCACCCACCCACCCAGGACACACCACTGTTTTGCCCCACAGCTTACCCTCTGGGGCTGTTTACACTTTCAGCTCATTTGGCATTTCTTCCCTGCAGACAACTAGCTATCCAAGGCAGAGGAGAAGGTGAGGGGATTCCTCAGAACACCACAACCTGAAGCCAGTGTGCACTGCCAGTGGCACGTCATCCTCCCAGTTCAGTGGGCACGTTTTTCCTTTTGTCTCTGCTCCCCCCCACCAATAGAGTTTAGTGTGATTGGCTGTTGGCAAGGCCTGGTGCAGCCAATCCATAGGCATGCTCCATCGGTCCCAGAACTTAATCACAGTTCCCCTTCATCACCACCCATGGTGACCCAGGTGTCAGTAGAGCAGTGAGAAATTATAACCCCCCCCCCTTCAGAGGAGGAAAGCATCAAATAAGACATTTGATCCTCCTTCCCCTGAACCAGGGTCATTGGTTTTGTATGTGGTAGTGCTACTATTGTGCCAGTGGGCCGACATCAGTCATCTTCATTGCCATTCTCTGACAGCTATGAGCAGCAGCTGCATCTTACCTGAATTAAGGCTCAGCTTCCAGGCAGCTATCCAATTATTCAGTTCAAATAAACATCAATCAATTAATCAAATCAACAGAATCACTCCCATCTGATGTACAAGAGAGGTACAGTTCTACATCATCTGCATAGCAGTGAACTTTCAGACTATATCATCTGACAATCTCTCCCAAAGGCAACACATATACTATAAACAGCATAGGGAACAGAATTAAACCTTGCAGAATACCACGGGAGATAAAATGTTTTTTGTTAATTATTATATATTATATATGCAACATAGAGGACAATGGATGGGCATTGGTTAATAACCACACTGTATTCTCTTTGAGAGGTTGCCAGGACAACACTATAAACCCCAAGAGGGAAGCTCAAGAGGTTTACTGTTGTCATGGCAACCCCAAGAAGTAAATTCAGCGAGGTTATTAACTGATGCCCATCCATTAGCTTTTATAGTGTATGGGCAACAGTTGCAAGAAATGAATACTTACTTGTCAGTATTTTAATTTTGTGCCACTTCCCTTCAGTGTAGCTCTCCCCGCCACAGCTATTTGTCTGAATGCAGATGTCCGCAAACTACAGGAGATGCACATGCACAAATATGATCAGATTGTTATGCTATTGATATGATATAGCCAAGAATGGTTAACAGCCTCTTGGTGTCACAACAATACCATAACAGCATTGTAAACTGTTTGATTTCAGGTCATAATAGGGGCTCCCCATATATTATAAGAGGATCAGAGGGTAGAAGTTGGAAAATAACTGAAGAGAGTGGGCTTGTGGCTATGGGACTAGCCCTAGCCACCTGGGGAGGACAAGAAGTTATTTTTATGCCTGTTATTTTTTTCTTTCTCAACTAGAATATCCAATATGCAGTAGGGCTTAGTTAGAGATATCGTAAAACATGACTTTATATGAGGTTAAAAATGTAACATTCCCTCATGAAATATGCTGAAGTGGTACCAAATTCAGAAAAGTTTAAAAATGTTTTCCCAAAATTATTTTCAAAACTGTTGTATATTTCTGAGTTTAGCATATGCATCGAACTCCTTAGGAGAGTAGGCTTTGAGGGTTTGACACTGTCTGTCCAATGCAGAGTGTTCTACGGGGGAGGGCTCAGTGACCATCACATGGTATGGTTCAATTTGGCCACTAGAACTAAATCATCACATTCAAAGGCAAAAATATGGGACTTCAGAGGAGCTGACTTTGATAAGATGGCTGACAGAGTTAAGCTAGCCCTGGAAAAAAGAAATACAGGTGAGGGGGTACAGGCAAAGTGGGTAAGCATTAAGGATGCAATACTTGAAGCAACATCCCATAGTGTTACAGAGAAAAGGAAGTGCAAAAGAAGAAGGAAACCAATTTGGTTCTCAAAAACAGTAGCAGAAGAGGTCAGAGCCAAAAGGCTGGCCTTCAGAAAATATAAGGGAATGCAGCAGGATGAAGATAGGGAGGCATACCAAACTTCCCTATTGGAAGCAGGGAAGGCAGTAAGGCATGCAAAGGCCCAAACCGAGGAAACACTAGCACAAACAATAAAAGAAAGTGACAAGACTTTCTATAGATATATATATAAAAGGAGAAAGTCCAGAGGGGGTATTGCTAAGATCAAAGGGGATAAAGGGGCATAGAAGGAGGAGGACCATGTAAAAGCAGCTATCCTAAATAGATACTTCTGCTCAGTATATACTGAAGAGATGGTAGGGCAGGGACCACAGCTCAGCACCATCAACACAGGGGGGAAAGGAGGTGTGCACTAGTCCCTTCACAAAAGAAAGGGTCCTACAAGAGCTCAATAAGCTCAGGGTGGACAAGGCAATGGGACCTGATAGCATACATCCCAGGGTACTAAAGGAGCAAAGGGTGGAGCTAACAATGTTATTATCAGAACTATTTTGTCAGTCTCTGAGCACAGGAGAGGTCCCAGAAGACTGGAGAAGGGCACATGTGATCCCGCACCACAAGAGTGGTAGCAGGGAGGAGGCAGGGAACTACAGACCAATCTGTCTTACCTCAGTAGTGGGCAAGATTATGGAGGCACTCCTAAAGGAAAGGATAGTGCAACACCTGGAATCCATAGGAGCGCACAGGATCCAAGACAGCATGGGTTTACAAAAGGAAGGTCCTGTCAAACTAATGTCATAGATTTCTTTGACTGAGGTCCCAGAAGACTGGAGAAGGGCACATGTGATCCAGCACCACAAGAGTGGTAGCAGGGAGGAGGCAGGGAACTACAGACCAATCTGTCTTACCTCAGTAGTGGGCAAGATTATGGAGGCACTCCTAAAGGAAAGGATAGTGCAACACCTGGAATCCATAGGAGCGCACAGGATCCAAGACAGCATGGATTTTACAAAAGGAAGGTCCTGTCAAACTAATGTCATAGATTTCTTTGAACCAGAGTCGTGGACCAAGGGGGAGCAGTTGATGTTACCTACGTTGACTTCAGCAAAGCTTTCGATACTGTTCCACATAGAAGATTGATAAATAAGCTGGGTAGGCTCAGGGCAGGTCAAAAGTTGGTCAAATGGGTGGCAAACTGGTTGACAGGCAGAAAACAAAGAGTGGTGGTAAACGGTATACAGTCAGAAGAGATGCAAGTCACAAGTGGGGTACCTCAGGGATCAGTCCTGGGGCCAGTCCTCTTCAATATCTTCATTAGTGACATTGCAGATGGACTGGAGGGTAAGGTTTGTCTGTTTGCAGATGACACCAAGATCTGCTACAGAGTAGAGGATCCAGATGGAGTGTGCAGAATGAGAACAGATCTGGATACACTAGCAAAATGTTCGGAAGAGTGGCAACTGGGGTTTAATGCAAAGAACTGCAAGATCATGCCCATAGGGAAGAGAAACCCTGAAGCCACCTATAGGTTGCGAGGGGAGTTGCTGGCAGTCACAAGGGAAGAAAGAGACTTGGACATCATCACCACTGATGACCTGAAATCATCCAAGCAGACCACTAAAGCAGTAGGTAAGGCTAAGGGGATGTTGGGGTGTATTAGTAGGGGTATTACAAGTCGGAAGAGGGAGGTAATAATCCCTCTTTACAAGACACTGGTCAGGCACCGTCTGGAGTACTGCATGCAGTATTGGAGGCCACACCTTCACAAGGACATTAACCAAACTGAGGCAGTCCAGAGAAGGGCAACCAAAATGGTGCAGAGACTGCATCAGAAAACATATGAGGACAGATTAACAGAGCTCAATATGTATGCCCTAGAGCAAAGGAGGGAGAGAGGTGATATGATTGAAACATTCAAACACCTTAAGGGCATTAACAAGGTGAAAGAGTCTAACATGTTTCAGTATAAGAAAAATAGCAGGACAAGAGGACACAGCATGAGATTAGAGGGAGGCCAATTAAGGGGTAATGTGAGGAAGTCCTTTTTCACAGAAAGGGTGGTAGATTCATGGAACAGCCTACCTCAGGAAGTGGTGGATATGAATGCAGTGCAGGGCTTCCAGCAGGCATGGGATAGGCATAAGGGAGCAATACACATGAGTATGACTAGATAGGCAATTGACAAAGCAAAGGCCGATGGCACATTCATAAGGTACATAAAGGAATGGTCAGACTGAATGAGCCTTGTGGTCCTTATCTGCCATCAACTTCTATGTTTGTATGTTTCGACAGTATCACACCAGTCCTCAGTCAGGCTGGTCCTGATGCTGTTTTGCCTGTAGTGGTCTGCACTTGAAAAGAAAAAGCCACACCAATCAGGAGCCAGCTTTTTCCTTTCATCTGCAGGTCACTGCAGAGCAAACAGTTGATTGCATCTGATGTCTCCATGCGCTGGCTGGGAGGAGGCACTTTCCTGCCTGCCTCCTCCATGCTGTTGTTTTTGTTTTTTTAACACCGAGATGCCCACTTCCGGTGTCAGATGCATCCCCCCCACATAACCTCCGACCTCGGGGTGCCCAATCCCTGGGTTGGCATTGAAGTCCCCAGTACTCTGGTACACTAGGAGCCCACCCCAGTGTGCCAACATCCACAGTTTCCCTGCAAAAAACAGAGAACAGACCCATGCAGTCTTTTTTTTGTTTTGTTAAAACCTGAAAAGACAGAAAACGGTCCCTCATTGTTGCCGCTGACCCCTACCCTCCCCCAACCCGCACCCTCCCTCTGTGCCCCCAACTTCTCCACACCCCCTTACCCATACTTACCTCCGGAGTTTGGAAGAAGCAGTCTTCAGTGGACCCGGAACATGTCTGCACTCTTCAAAAGGTGACCACAAACTGAAGAAATAACAGTAAGTCCTATAATGGCAGTGAATGGGGAGTTTTCAACTTAAGTTGATATCTCAACCATTTTTGGGAGTTTTGGTCAAAAATGTTCAACATGGGGTTCTTGGGACCCCACCTCATGAACAGAGTCACTGTCATTTAATTTCTCAGTCCAGAAAGGTGCTTTTACACTCACTGTGTGGTATCACCTTTCAGGACCAGTTAATGAAACGACAGTGCCACTGCTCATGAGGTGGGGTCCCAAAAAGCTCTTATTGCAAATTTGGTGAAAAAACTCCCAAAAATGACTGCATTATAAGTGTCCACTGTGCAGTTTCTACACACGCTCGTAACGTCTTCAATTTTTAAGATTTTCACTCCATATTTCCAACATTGACATTTTTTTGCACTCCCTTATGAACAGTACTGCTGTCATTTTTTGCACCCTTCCCAAAATGTGTTTTTGTACCTGTGGCACAGAATGGCGCGGTTGCTGTGTAAAATCAACTTTTGGAACAGATTAACAAAATTCTAGTGACACTGTTCATAAGGGGAAGTCCCAAAAAGGCCATGTTGAAAATTTGGTGAAAACATTCCAAAGAATGACTGCATTACAAGTATGCATTCCGCAGTTTCTATGCAGACTTGTAACGTCACCACTTTTTCATATTTTCACTCCAGATTTTCAGCACTGCCATTTCGTCATACCTCCTCATAAACAATACAGCTGTCTTTTTTCACAACCTGACCAAAATTTGTTTTCACACCTGTGGTGCCAACTGGCACACTTGCTGTGCAAAATCACCTTTTGGGATTGAGTAACAAAATTATATTGGCACTGTTCATAAGGTGATGTCCCAAAAAGCCCATGCTGAGCATTTGGAGCAAAAATACCAACAAATGCCCAGGGCATTAGGGTTTCCAACCATAACACCCACCCTTAAAATGCAAGACAGAGGAATATACAGAGAAACATATGAGTGGCATGTACAAGAGCAATACCAGCCACGAACTCTCAGCATTGACAAATGCTTGTTTTATATCAGTATATGGAAACTGTAACAACATGATATATTGAACTTTGAGATGGGGCGATATTTTAATTTGCTGGTGAAGTTGGTCCCTCAACTCCACAACAGCTTTGCTACAGTTTATTTAAGCAATGAGGCATGACATGGTGTGTGTTGCTGCTGAATAACATCACACCTAGCGTGGGTCGAAGCACAAGGCCACAGGCAGAGTGCTTCTGCCACTCTAGGTGTGACATTATTCAGGGACGTCGCACTCCCTGGAGTTCCTTATTACGATTATAATATCATTATAAAAAAATCTGACAAGACTTTAGTTATTAAGCAATAAACATAAGAAACAAGTCAGAAGTTATTAACTTTATTATAAGTAATTTATACATAAAATAGAGATAAAACAGTCTCTTCAAGAGCTTTACTGCATCCATCAAAATTGCTTACACTGACTTTTTTGTAGCCAATTTTATTACTTTGAGCCTAGCAATACTTTTATACTCCTGCTTTCACCTAATTTTTCACTTTGCAGAATTGAACACATTAATAATGACAGTCCCATTTAGTGTCCCTATAGAGATCAATCATGCTGTGGCAGAGGAAACCATATGGTTATTTTCTGTGTTTCCTTGTTGTTTTTTTAACAGGAGTGAAGACTGTCCTAACAAACAGAAAAAAAAATATATAATTAAGCAATAAGGTATGACAGGGTATGCATTATTGTTGGATAGTGGCACACCTCAGGTGTGGCATGAGGCATCGCTGAGTACCTTCACTTCAACCACCCGAGAAATGCCATTACCACACCACAATCAACACCCTGGAGTGTCTTACTGTGATTATAAAATGGGCCCAAAATGGATTTTTTTTTTCGGGGGGGAGAAGAAATGCACCAAATCAAAAAATAAACATTTTTACGACTTTTTTTAAAATAGCCCAAGCACATCCCTGCACTGACATGCCAGCTCTGGTTTAATATTATGTACAGCAAAATTCATGTATTTTTAGTTAGCTCTTAAGCCCTCTAGTTTCCCCCAACCTACCCCCTTTTACCCATTCTCCCACCTTTCTTTCTTCTTCATTATAATATTCCCTCCCTTTTCTCTGTCTTTTTTATTTTCTGCCTTGCCAACATTCAAGAAATGGAATGTTTACTACAGATAGAATGCAAGAATTCAAACCTCTGCTCAGTTCTGCTGGGAATCTTTACTCCCACTAGCACACAACAGAAGGCCTTAGATGGAACCAGGGCTTTTGTTTTATCTGTAACAGCTTAAACAACACAGATTTCCCTATTAAGCAGGTAAGGACAGGAGGGGGATTTTTCATGGTCAGCAAAGAAACACCATAAATCAAAATTCTAAGTACTGTAGTACTTCATTTTTTAAGTTATGTGTATGAGTGTAACAAGAGTATTATGAGGGCAAATAACATTTAATTCTTATGTTTATAAATTTAAGACATTTTTATTTTTAGGGCCTAGTTGAAAGTTTTTAGTTAGTAAAGGTGACAGCCACATTTGTGATGGTAGTCAGGAATGGCTGGTACTATTGATTTTTTTGTGAAGAGGCTACTGGGTCTTCTTCCAGTGCTGTCATCATGGAAAATCAGCACTGGGTTCCAAGCTCCTCAGCCAATCAGATTACTGGATTTTTTTATAGCCATATTATAATTTTTATTATGAACTGGTGATCGTAAATGGACGTCGCTGATTGGCCGAGATGTTTTTGAAGCCGTGATGATATCGAGCTACATCATCATGGCTTCAGAAAACCTCCGGCCACCAGCCTTCTCACTTACCGCGTAGTGTTCCTTATCTCCCACAGTCCGAGTCAGATATTCAGTTCGACGCTATTTTTAAAAAAAAACACAAACTCTTCACAAATCTGCCCATGACAGAATGCAGCACAACACAAGCTGCTAGGAGCCAGGAAAAACAATGCCCAAGCTGCCAAAAACATCCTCCACATCCTACGGTTCCATTCCCCCCAGAAACGTAACGTTAGGCGGCAGTCGCACAGCATGTCGTATCTGTGTATAGGGCAAGAATGGCGTGAGTCGCGCCTTGAGTGAGTATTTTTTTAAAAAACAGTAGGGATCAAAACCATTACAATTGTTTTCTTAACAGTACTAACAGCCGTCCAAGTGACAGTTTCACATTTCCAGTTGACTTACTGGAAGATGTCCATTCTTCCCATTTACATTGCTGCTTCCTGCTTGCCACAGATAACGTTTTGAGAGAGACATACAGTACACCCCTCCTCCATGAACTTGACTTACAACAGTGCCACCTGCTGTTCAGAGCTGTCCAGGAACTATTTTATTAAAAGGTACTCCTCCAACATCTCACAAAACACATTTTCAGAACGATTTAAAAGATTTTTTTTTTACTGCTAAAACTTGTATTCCTGTTCATAGTAGCAATAATGCACTCTAGGGTGTAGTATATCATGGGATATCATCACTTCTCGGGCGGTTGGACACACTCGGCCTGCAGCCTTGTGCCAACCGCGAGGCGTGGTGATATCCATATATCACACCCTATCGTGCGTATTAATATCTCATGGGACAAATCCAAACTGGCAAATCCTGTATTTTTATTGGCTGGCTGGCACCTTTTTGCCATGGTAAATCCTCCGATAACCCATGCAAAAGGTGCCAGCCAGCTGCATGTTAAAAAAAAAAATCTGACCCTGAAATCGCAAAATGCCAACTGCCATGTTGTTTTCTCGCTAAACCGGCAGTATACAAAACACTTCAGTTCATTGGTAAATTTAGGGGAAAAAAAGTGTCCAAACATAAACATTCTCCAAAAAACATGTTTAAACTCTTTTCCCATAATCACTACCACCAAGCTCACCTCATATTTATTTTTTGGTCCACTCGGCTCCACTCCGTGATGACTTCCCCAACCATAACACTTGACACACTCCCTATCTGCTATAGACCCGCACTCTATCCCGTACAGTCCCACTCTTACAGCAGAATCCCCCAGTGTCTCAATTGTAGCTAAAAAAAAGAGTTAAGTAAAGAAATTCTACCCATATCAATTTCCAGTGCCACACTAACCCAGAAGCTATATGATGGCAAAACATTGCGGCGCGCTTACTATACCTCGCTAAAAAAAAGCAGTACTCCACCACGAGTCACCCTCTCTTTAAATGACAAAAAGTAAAAACCAAGGACAGCCCTATCAACAGGGAACTATCTTCTATTACAGACTAACACATACAATAAAACTAAACAAAAACACCAAAAAAAGCAAATATTATTTTATTTTATTCTATCTTAAAAAAGGACCATGATATAATCACAATAAACCACTTGAGGGTGTGGGTTATGGGGGGGGGGTTACCACAGCTGGCGAGGATTTGACCACTCGACTGCACCTCATGGCCAAACCACACCAGCCATGGTAAATACCCCCATAACCCACACCTGCTCGTGGTTTATTGCTTAATTTTTTGCTTAATAAACAAAGAAAACCTCCCACCACCCACTGGGTCATACTAACACCCTCCCACCATGCCACATGGTTTAAAAGTATATCTTCTTGCCCATTCCTCCGCTAGGTTTTCACATGCCTCCTCCCCATGTACCTGGCAAAGCTGTGAAAATAAAGTGAATCTCCCTCCACCTGCAAAAGCAAGCTGACAACCCGCCAATCAAGTATCACTGCTAGCACAGACATCACGCACCATTTGTTTTGTTTGCAACAAGGAAGTGAGGATGCTGGCTATACCAGAAAATGATTTCTTGTTTACATGAATTTGTGAGATTATTGAAATGGGGCTTTGGGGAAGGAGAGGGAAAATAGTCAAGAGGGTGGTTAGGATGGGGGGTTTTAATTCATGTTTTTTAGGAATGGGGTGGCGTGGAAGGAACATACCTTTGTGGGTGGGGGAAGGGACTCACTTTATTTTTACAGTTTCACAAGGTCCACAAGGGGAGACAAAAGAGTTCAGGGCCCCCAACTTCACTGGTACAGTGCACCTACACATATGTAGTTTTTGCTGAGTGAAGTAGGCACTTCACTGTGTCAAGAACTACTCATAGTTGTACTCTGCAATTTGGCAAGTTAGGAAATTTTATTACGTCTCCTGACATTGCACATCTCTAGACAGAACTTCACTGGTGACATAGCAGTAAGGTAGGCCACTTTGAATTTTGTGTACCCCCACTTCATCAGCAATTTTCACTTTACAAAGATTGACAATTTTGTGAAGTAAAGTTTCTTCACTTTGTCCATCTCTGGCCTTTAGCGTGGGTAAAGAGCAAGCACAGGATTGCTCTCCTCATAAGTGCTGGATGGGTCAGTGCTTCACTCACTGAATAACACTTAATGGTGGCATGGTAGGAGATGGTATTGATGTCACTGGTGAACATGCAATGCCAGACACCACTTAGAACAATCAAGAGCTTGCAGTACGGACAGATGGGTTGTCCATAAAGTTTAAAAGCATGCCTTCATTGACATAGAATGATTGCCAGGCTCCACTTGTGACTCATGCCCAGAAGATGCATGAATATGCCATTACTTCCCTACCATACTGCCATTGTATTGTATAACCCCCTCCCGACTGCAGTGACCACCCAAGAAGGGGGATTCTCCCTCTGGGTGTCATCTGAAGGAGCTTACCAATGCAGATGTGGGTGACTGTATTAGAGGGGCCCCAAACAAGTAGTGGAAATCCAGGGCCTGAAGCCATTGATGACAGCATGGGACTGGAGATCAGCTTAGTGAGTAGGTGCATAAACATTAAATTACAAATAACATGTATTGGTGTTCTGTATGTAGTCCTTCTCAGGAGCTAGTACCTTTAAGAGTGTCTATCAACCTCTGAGTATGCCAGTTGTCTATGGCCTTGGTGGACTGGGTCGATGGGTCTGACTTGGCATTCCAAGGGGGGGCAGTAGTGTTCTGAGCGGAAGGGCACAGACTGGAGATTGTCTGAGTGTGGAAGATGTGCAGCTGGCACACAGTTCCAGCTCCCATTGTTCTGAAGTTTCTCTATAGAGCCTAGCATTAACTAAAGCACTCATTCATGACAGCTGTCATTGTACCAGACCCTTGAAGGGGGGGGTGCCCCTCTCCAGCAGAAGAAAGTGTAACCCCTAGATGGCGCTATCCCAGGGGTTACTACCCCTGCCTGATTTGCCACTAACAGGTTGAGGGGCCTGGATCCAATGGCGGGTGCCTCCACCCAGAGGTCAGGGTTTGCAATAGTTAAACTTACTTGGTCACAGCCCTCTGGGACACTGCAGCCCCCCTTTCTTCCCACTAGTGGCCCACACAATATATCAGAATTACCTTCACAGTATACACTTACCCCCAGGACTGATTCTGGCACTGGGACCTCCTGTGAAATAAGATACAGTGCAACAATCACAGTACAGTACTTTAACATAGACAATTACCTCAGGCAGTATAACTTTGCTGAAACAAAGCAGCTCTGACTTATTTAGGGGATATAACAAGGACAGGGAAATCAGGTTAATTAGCTTATCACTCTACTCATCTACCTATGGCTCTGTGCACAGGCCTATCCCTATCAGTTACTGTCCCTGGGTACCCAAGCCCTAGTGGCTAGTCCAAACCGTGGCAGCTGGTAGGGCCCTTTCACACAGAAAAGGAAAATTAAACAGTCAGCAGTACAGTAATTCCATTTGGATTTAATGTGACAATTCAACAGGAGCGACCCTGAATTAGTACTCAGACCTCCAAACAAGATAGGGTCCTTCAATGTCAGCAGGGCTACTCTTGAGCTCAAGAGACTCCTCACACATTTATATAGTAAACAGTCACAGGCAAAAGTCACTTAATGGCAGCAGGATTCACTTGAGGTACACAAACCTCTTCACACATTTATATGGTAAAAGAAAGCACTATACCAGGCAGGCTGCATCTGTATCCCGATCGCAATTACTGCACAAGATCGGGAGAACACACAGCAGATTCAGTTCCTGACAGACCGATGCAATTCATAGTCCTCCAGTCTTCTACAGGGTGAGCCTGGTTTCTACTCTTCAGATATCCTTTGATTCTCTTCACAGGACGGATTCAGTCTAACAAGCAGTTACACAAGCTGCAGACCGGAACTCTGGACCTTACACATGTTTTTTGACTAAAACTGTGCACTGAAGGAGCACAGGGTTCCTTTCCCCTTCACTGCCAGAGCTAAACTGAAACTCCAACTGACAAAACCGGGCACTTCCTTTGAGTTCCTCCCAGTTCTTGACTGGATTGGCTGTCACTCACAATAGACTGCTGCTGTTGGTCCAAAAAGGCGCCGAAGTCTAAACTACATCTCCCAGAGTCACTGCCCATCCAATCCTCTTGTGGCTGGCTCAGATTATGAGTCCAAGTTCTGATTCGTCCAAGGCACCATTTTAGAGCTAGCTTACCCCACACTGATTGGTCCAGTTCAGCAGTTCAAAACCAGAATGGGAACTAGGCAGACACAGTTCTGACTGCAAAGAAAGCAGGTTAGACAAACTGTAATTTCATTATTACTCTAAATGATTTCTGGTAAACAGTTACATCTTTCAGATAGGTTCCCTTTGCACTCCTAGTGACTGCAAAATGGAGTGAATTGGCAGCAGCTCGAGTGGTACTCAAACAGAGAAGCACACAGTCCCCCCATACAAACTAATTATGTCTGCAAGCAGACAGCTCTTAAAGAGACAGTACCAGAGGCTCTAAAAACACTCACTGATAAATGGCTTAAATGCCAAACACCATTCAGGCTTGGAGCATTCAAGCAAGCTCCTGGAAGTCTTTTGGGAACCCCCATTTGCAGGGGGGTTACAAAAGGAAACAAACACAAAGAGTTTGAGCTCTGTCTGAAGGAAATATGTCTAGGAGACAGCTGTGGGCAAAGAAACTAAGGTGATATTAAATCTTTCTGACATGTAAAGTGACTTGGTCTAGCATCCATCAGTGCCCTCTCTCCCCTTGGGAAGACAAGTGCCTGATTTACCTGTAAATTGCTGTCAGTGTCTGGCATGTCTCCCAGAGTGTTTCCTGTGGACTGGGACTGGCCTGGAGGTTTGGAGTTTGCCTGCTGGCAGCAGACATATACCCACCATGGGTGAAATTGTGAAAGGATAAAAGACTGAGTATATGGGGAAGTGTCAAGTAAATAGACTCAATGGGAAGACAGAGTTTATTCAACATTTATGTTCCAGAATGCCAAGTAGTGCTGCATAGCTGTAAGCAGTTGAACTGCTTTATCTGCAAATTTTGGAGGATAATGGGAAAGATGGGCTAGGTATGCCCAGAGGGTCCACACCCTTGCTGCCTGGGGTGGTGAACTCTGAGAGGCATGTATGCCTCCAACACAGCAAGTAAAATGCCAGTAATGTACCCCACTAGGGTTGCAGGCAACCCAGTGGTATGAAAGGTTCACCCACAGTGACAAAATGGGGAAGGACTGTAACTCTGAAGTACAAGCTTTAGAAAAATGACATGTACCAACAGTGTCTGTGAACTCACATTCACAGCAAGTAAATATCAAAGCTCTATCTCAAATGCCAGAAGTGTCTCTCTAGGTGTTGCACAAGGTTCAATACTTGGCCCCTTCTTATTTGGGCTGTTCTTAAACAGACTCTGCATATACATGCCAGGCATCAAAAGTGCTCCTATACACAGAAAAACAGAAACATAGAATATAGCAACAGATAAGGACCTCATGACCCACCTAGTCTGCCCATTTTCCCTACCTACCGTCACACTGCAGACCCTACTTGATCTCCGGCTTTACCCCTTCCCCCCACTTCCCTTACTTCTAAGGTTCCCGGTTCCCTTATACATATCTCATGCCTTCTTAAATCTCATGTGATGCTCTGCTTCTGCGATGGTGATGAGCACAGAGGTCCAAATAAGTTAGGACAGATGAAATTTATCCAACAAGGAGTGGCAGGCGTCATCCAATGAGTCTGATGCCAGCTGGGCTTTATTCAACAACAGGGGTAGGATGACATGGTCACAGGAGGGGTAAACAGAGTACTGATGAACATGAGCAGTCAATTCTCATACAACACTATGAAACAGTTACCGAATCACCAAGAACTCAGATTTCGGAATCAGATAGCTAAAGTGGATGCTAGAGAAAAGAAATGTTCTGAGGTGCACCTCAGCCCAGTGCCACTATACTCCATGTTACTTCTTAGAATCAATTATGGTATAGTAGTACAATACTCTATGTCACCTTTAGTACTGCTTAAGGTATCTGAATACAATAACTTCCATTGGAAGTTCTTACAACCACTAACTCAGGTCAATTACAGCAGTGTACATACAAAGTCACCACAAAGTTGAGTCGTAGCATGAAATCTTCATGCACACCGTTGAGTAAAGTTGGTAGCTACAGAAAATGAGGATAAAGGAGTTTCCTAGGACACTCAGAATATGATTCCCAGTACAGACCTAGCTAAGGCCACTGGGGTGGTGAGAGGTTTTTTAGACAGACCATATGTTTCTCAGCATAAAACCCACTCTCTCCAAGGCTACCGGCATGAAGGAACAAGAATAACAGTTTCCTTGGATGACCCCACTGGAGGGCTATCAGAATCAAACTAGATGAATAAGGCTCCCTGGCCAAAACCCACTTTTGGGCCACCAAGGATGGAGAAGAACAAGAAAGATACTTGGTGATGAACCCACTGGAGGATTACCAAGGACTGGACGATGCTGTGGAAGTTCTGATGAAACCAAGAACCAGAAGAATCTGAGGTGAAGAGAGATATCTGATGCAACCAGGAACCAGAAGAATCTGAGGTGAAGATAGATGATTCTAAAGTGTCAACACAGGAGAATGGAACAAAAAAATAAAATGGCAGACAAGTGCCGTACTGGGCTTCTATGGACTTGACTTGTGGCGAACGATCAGGGGATGCCGTCATGGTTCTTCCAGAACAAGTACACTCTGCAGAGGGCGGCCAACTTCAGGACATCCAGATCAGAAACCAGGAGATGATATTGGAATGGCGGAAGCGATGCACTTGGACTTCGGCGAACTCGGCTTTGAACTGAGGAAAACAAGAAATGGCAGGTGAGACCTGCATGGGCTTCGACGTACTTGACTTCAGCATACTTGACTTCGGTGGATGACAGGAACGTAGTCAAGGCTCTTCTGGGAGGATACTTTCTGGAGAAGAGAGATATTGAAGGATGTCTTCCTCCAGGTATGGACTGATTCCATAGGAGTAGAATGGCAGGCAACACCAAAGAGCAGTATTGTGGCAGAAGATTGAGACTATACCACATACGTTGGCAACACCAAATTACCAGAATCTGAGGCAATTATTCTTTGCAGGGACAATTTGCCAGGAACAGGGACAAATTACCAGAATCCTGGGCAATTATTCTTTGCAGGAACAATTTGTCAGGAACAGGGGCAAATTACCAGAATCCCAGTAACAACACAGTCTTGGTACTTTGCAATCAGCACAACAGTTTAGGTACACATTTTCATTAACTGACAGTCACTACATGGTAGTTGTGTGCTAAGCACCTTTCTTTTTGCTGAACCTTCCCAAAAGTACTGTACTTGCAGGTCCGTTTTGTACCAGGATTCAGTTACCCCGCTGGAAACTTTCGGGTGAATGCCTTTTCCACTCTGGGCCTCCCTTGCCCCAGTAGATGCTGAGCCCCTCTGACTCCTAAGGCCTGCTGACAGAGCCCCTCTGACTTCTCAGCTCCTTTAATGGCTGGGCTGCCCCTTACAACACATTGAGCCTACAAACAGATCCCCTTTATAATGTTTGGGCTCCTCACTGTCTCTCCAACTACAGTGAGCCTAAGGCTGCCCCTCCATGTTACCAAGGAGCCCTTTGCTGCCCTTTACAGTTCTGTGCCTAAAGCTGCCCCTTCAATGCTGGGGCCAAGAATTGCCCTTTTGAATTGTTGGGCCTGCTTTGCCCGTCTTTAATTCTTTGGGCCTACGTTGCCCCTTTAACACTAGGGCCAAGATCACCCTTTTAACTATTGGGCCTGCTCGAGGCCTTGCTGCCAGTAATAGGGGCTGGCCCACCCCCAATCTGCCCCATTTTGAAATATTTATAGGTCCTCCATGGGCCTCAATGGCTGACCCCTCCCTGTGGGAGTCGCTGCCCAGAATAATAAAATTTTATAGGCTGGTTCTCTCACCCAGTACTCCAATGGCGCTGCAGGTGCCTAAACACAGACCAAAGAGAAAACTTTTTAATTTAAACTTTCAGGCAGTCAGCACTCTTCATTCATGCTGCCGCTGACTCACCGCCCCAGCCCGGGGTGAAGGAGCTGCTTCAGGGAGGAGGGAGGTCTTCTGGCAAGGGGAAGAGAACCAAAGTAGAAGGATGCAGGTGAGAGGTGGATGGCAGGGGGCCCTTCAGAGGGCCGACGTTTTTTTCTGTCACAATGTGGCTCTTCTTTGCCACGGTTGAGGGACCAGAACACTCAGGGAGACTAAAAAAAAATAAATGGGGCTAACAGAGACCACACTGTACACAGGACCGGGATCTTCTTTTCTCCTTGTAACTGCTGGACTTACTCGCAAACCGAGCAGACACCATGGCAGGAGCAGCAATCTTCTGGAGTCTCACTGGCTGGAAGAGGGGCACCATTACAAGTCAACGGGACAGTCTTCAAAACAACAGGTAAGCCCTGGGTCCCTGCTGCACTCTCCTGGTCTTCCCTCTACCAAAGCCCAGCATGATCTGCACAGAGACAATGCTTCTCTGCATTGAAAAGGCACTCAGGGTTCTAGTTCTCGAACCCCAAGCCCATGCCCCAAACCAACAGTCAGAATTCAAACTGGGCACCACGTGCCTGCCAGAGACAGAGGTCCCAGTGTGTGGGTGCCCACTCTCATGCTGTCTGCTCGGGGGAGGGGGGGAGGTAGCGAGCAGGCAGCAGAGAGAGAAAGAAAAAAAACTTTTTTTTTCAGACAGATGTGCCCTGTCTCACAATTCTCTGTAGGGGGGACACTGCAAGGAGCCACAGAACACAACCCCTCATGCCCCACAACACCACAGGGACCCCTGGGGCAGTCTAAACCCCTCTATTTTTTCTGTGGTGCCCCCATTCCTTTATCCCCTTAGTTTGGGGCTCTATACTCATTACAGTTTTTGCTCCCAACATCACATCAGGGAGACTGTTCCAGGCATCCACCACCCTTTCTGTGAAGAAGTGCTTCCTTACATTTCCCATGGGTCTACCCCCCTCCAGCTTCATAGCATGACCATTTGTTCTTGAGCATCCTTTTCTCTGAAAAAGGCTCCCCTCTTGAGCCTTATGTATAACCTTGAGGTATTTGAAAGTCTCTATCATATCCCCCCTCTCCCTCCTTTCCTTCCGAGTGTACATATTGAGGTCCTTTAGTCTCTCCTCATAGGGCTTTTGATGCAGATCCTGTATCACTCTAGTTGCCCTTCTCTGGACTGCCTTTACTCTGTCTGTCCTTCTGGAGATGAGGACTCCAGAACTGGACACAGTACTCTAGGTGGGGTCTCACCAGATATTTATACAGATTTATATTTACACAGCTGTATCACTACCTCCCTCTTTCTTCTAGTGATACCCCTTCCCATGCACCCTAGCATTCATTTGGCTATCCCCACTGCCTTGTCACACTGTTTGGTAACCTTTAGGCCATGAAATATGATAACACCCAGGTCTCTTTCCTATTTGGTGGTCACCAGTAACACACTCTCCTTTTGTACTCCAACCCTGGACTTCTACACCCCAAATGCATGACTTTGCACTTTTTCACATTGAAACTTAGTTGCCAGTGCCACATTCTTGACTACTCCTCAAGCTTACCTATTCATTTTTCCTCCCCCTTGGAGAGTCCACTCTATTGCAGATTTTAGTGTCATCTGTAAAAAGGCATACCTTCCCTTCTGGTCCCTCTGCAATGTCACTTATAAAGATATTAAAGAGGACTAGCCCCAGTACTGATCCTTGTGGCACCCCACTAATCAGCCTCCCTTCCTCAGAGTGAGCTCCATTTATCACCACCCTTTAACCAATTACTTACCCAGTTTACCACTGTTAAGTCCCACTCCTAGGCTGCCCAGTTTGTTTTTGAGTCTCCTATCTGGAACAGTGTCGAAGGTCTTACCAGAATCTAGGTAAGCCACATCCACCGCTCCACTCTGATCTAATTCCCTGATCACTCAGTTAAATGAATCTGTAAGATTAGTTTGACATGACCACTCACTAGTGAATCCATGCTGCCTCAGATCTTGTAAGCCACTGGATTTAAGATATACCGCATCCTTTCTTTCAGTAGCGATTCCATTAATTTCCCCACCTTTGAAGACAGGCTGACTGACCTATAATTGCTGGCCTCCACCCTGCTCCCACGTTTGTAAAGTGGTATTACATCTGCTTTCCTCCAGTCATCCCGGACCACTACCATTTCCAGTGAGTGATTGAACAGGACTGTCAGATGTGCAGCCAGCACCTCTCTGCACTCCCTCAACAACCTTGACTGTATCCTATCTGGCCCCATCACCTTGTCCACATTAAGGTTTGCAAGCTCTTTCAAGACTCTCTCCTCAGTAAATGAACTTGCGTCCACACTCTTTCCTTCAATGCTCAGACACTGATCTGTGGTCCGTCACCTTCCCTTTCTTTTGTGAAAACTGAACAAAAATACTTGTTCAGGATGTTTGCTTTTCCCTTGTCCCCTTCCACACAATCCTCCCTTCTCTCATTAGCCTTATAATCCCTCCCCTGGTCTTTGTCCTATCACTAACATACCTGAAAAATGTATTTTCCCATTTCCTTACTGCCTGTGCTATCTTCTACTCCATTTGTGCCTTATTTTATTGACTGATTTTCTTGCCTCCCTCTGCTTCTCTTCATATACCTCCGTATCCTCCTCCTACCTCTGTATCTCCTTATACCTCCTGTATGCTAACTTTTTTGTCCTTACCTTCCCAGCCACCTCTTTTGAGAACCACAGTGGTCTCTTTTTTTTTCTTGCTTTTGCTTACCTGCCTGATGCAGAGGTTTGTTGCCTTCACTATACCCGCTGTTATTTTCGCCCATCACTGCTCAACTTCACCCAGGTCCTCCCATCCTGCCATGGCTTCCCTGAGGTATACTCCCATTATTGTATAATCAGCCCTGCTAAAGTCCAGGACCCTTGCCTTTGTGTGGTTCATTTCTGACAGTTCTTATATTGAACCACACCATACAGTGATTACTATTCCCCAGGTGGCCACCTACTGTGACATCTGCAATGCTATCCTAATTGGTGAGTACAAGGTCCAATACTGCTCTCTCATGAGTGAGCTCCTCTACTACTTGACTGAGGAAAGCCTCCTGCAGGGAGTCCAGGATGTGCCTGATTCTACGAAAGCAATAATACCTGATAGGGTGGGCGGTATTGGGGAATATTGGACCGTCCAGGGGCGTAATGAGGCCCAACGCCATAGGTGGAGGGCCTTATAGCCCCTAGAAGGTCCGGTATTCCCTAATACCTCCCACCCTGAAGGGTATTATTGCACTTAGAAAATGGGCACTGTAAAAGGAAAATAAGTTTTATAAAAAGTGTAAATAAAAAAATAGTTTAAAATACATTTTTGCAATAAAATAGTTCCTCTGCCTGCACTACAATATATGTGCGTGTTTTGTTTTTTTAGTTAGAGACTTTCCTTGTACTGGAGCCTTTCAATCTGGATATCATAGTTATCACCACCACCACCACATACGCACATACACACACACACATATACACACACAGGAACAGGACTCCTCTTGTATTCTTAAAATGTATTTTTTCCATGCAGCCATTGTATCTATATATACTGTGTGGTTTGATAGTGGCTGCATTGTAAGACCCGGAAAAAGTGTCCAGGTAGGGTTAGTCAAAGCTGCGGAAGTGATTTATTCAGACCAAGAATAGCTTGGATGTCATAGCTCTTTAATGACCCTGCTATTAAAGTTTATGTTTTTTTATACAGTTTCTGGTTGCCACGGTGTAAAAAAAAAAAAAAGCACACTGTATTTTAGGGCTTTCCCTTCCCACTAATGAGCACCTACCTCAGAGCTGCTTTCATGCCCCCCCTCAAAGGATCACGATCGCAAGCACATGATGGGAAGTTTTTTTTTTCATAATTTCTGTTTTTTATTTCCTCCTTTCTACCCTCAGTGCCCACTCCTTCAGGCCGCTCAACCCATCTCTGCCCCGAACATAATAGAGGGCGCTGCTGTAATATGTGTTTGTCAGTCTGTTAAATGTTGTGGCATCAACCCCCCCAGCAGTTTCTCCGTCTCCTCTGCTTCGGTCTATAACCTCCATGACCTTTCTTGCCAAGATTACCTGTTGTTGTTGTTTATTTTTTTTTCTTTGCTTGGTCACACCTGATGAAGGATCATTACTACACACAAAATTGGGAATACAGCCTGCATCCATGTCTACCAAGCGCTGTTCATTGCTCTACTGAGAAAGGCAGTGTGAGAGCAGGTGAACGGGAAGATGTTTTTGTATTTGTTCTTTTATTTTTGTAAACATGCCTGCTAGCGCTTGGAAGAGATGTGAGTGCACAGACAGTAGAGAGGGACTGGGACATCAGAAACATGCCGATGATCACCTGACGCGCTGCTGTATGACAGAACTAAGTGCAAGTTGGGTTTAGATTCATTTATTTAATGTGAACGTTGGGTTGTAGTTGGCAGAGCAAGGGGAAGGTGACGAGTCACCTTCAGTTTGTAAAATGGCAGCAAATTTGAAAATGAGCATCAGCTGGCTGTACAGGTACGATCGCGGTCATAGTAGGGTAAGCAGCAGCATGACTGTTTCAAGTGAAGGCAGTTCTGTACTGTTTGGAAACACAGGAAAAAAATTGTATTTAACTTTTTTTTACTTTCCGTCTCATATGTGGCGACTGTTTGTTGATGCGTCGGCTGGGGGAGAGGAGTGACGCTCACTAAGTGAGAAAAAAAAATGGCGGTATTTGCCTTTTTCAAAATTCTAATGGCCCAGTGTTATTTAGAATGATATGAGGCAATGAAGAGTGGGACTTGTTATTTCCCAGTCTCTATTGTCTCATACCCGACCAGCTGATTAGTGCTTTTAGCCAATCAGCATCAAGATTACACTTTGCCCATTTTCTAACTGAAGCTGAAGCTGGGATTTTCCAATCTGCATCAGACATATTGAAGTCCCCCACCAACATCACCTCACCCCTATTTGTCATATTTTGGATGGCTTCAACCAAAACTGTGTCCATCTCATCTTCTTGCACCGGAGGCCTATCGATCACTCCAGCACGAGTAGCGGCTGCATATGCCTTTTTTAGGGTGACCCACAGAATTTCCATTCCTCTGCTAATGCCCAATACACTGATGATGCCATCATATGCAACAGTAGTGAACACATGTGTACTGCCCCAAAGTATGGGCCCAACAGAAATTAATTAAAGTGCCCCTTAGAGCCCTGGGTAATGTGTGTATCAGGGGTGGCATAGGGGCATAGTATAGGGACCCCTCAGTTAGTGTGTCTCCCCCCCACAACCAGGCAGCATAACAGAGATGCTAAAATAAAAGAGAGAAAGTTTTCTTTGTTTTAATGGCTGCCTGCTCTGTTGGCCCCCCCCCCCCGAGCAGGCAGCATGAGCCACGGCCACCCCACGTGCTGAGACTGCAGTCCCTGCCCAGCACATGGCATTTTGTTTTAAAATAAGAAGAGCCAGTGTGATATGAGTTTGGTGTTATGGAACTGGAACCCCGAGTGCAGCAGTTAAAAAAAAAAATTGTTTTTGTGAAGCAGTTGAAGCTAGACTGGGAGGAGTGAGGATGCAGAAAGCGAGTGGGACACAGTTTGGCTTACCTGGCTGGTTGAAGCCATCCTGAGGGATTGTCTGAATACCTCAGCTTCCTCTGTCAGCAGTTTACAAGTCCATGAAATGGTTAGCAGTCTGTGAGTGCAGTGGATTCAGTGTGGCGGCAGGTCACCAGAAGAGGCAACAGTCTGTGGAGTACATCCACAGTGAGAGCTCAGTTCTGCCCCATTTTTTATTTTATTCATAATAAAAGTACAAGTTAGGTCCTGTGGTGGAGGTGTGTGAAGAGTTGCATCTAGAGAGAGAGAGAGAGAGAAAGAGAGCACGCAGGAGGGTGGGGCATCGTGAGGGCCCCTTGCCGTCCATTCCTCTGCCTGCGTGAAGTCCTTCCCTCTGCCAGTGAATCTCCCAGCCTTCCTCTTCCTCTGTCATCACCCTGGGCCAGTGGGTGAGCCGGTGGCAGCACCAATAGTCAGGTGCTGACTGCCTGAAGTGTAAAATAAAAAAAAATATATAAATTGTTGAAGGGAGCTGCTCAGGATGGCTGAGAGCAGAGAAGGGCGGGCAGTGGGTCTATCTGAATCATTTAATATTAATTTAGGCAAGCAACACCTGCGGCGGGGATTTAGGGTGGGATTGCCCTAGTGTGGAAAAATCAATATTTATGAATAGGCTTTTCTTCTCAAAACGTGTGCACAAGAAAACATGGTGCTCTACAGTTAAAACAAATCACATATGCAAACCAAAAACTGGAGCACTCTCACCCATCTTCAAATACCACCAAGGCACTTCAAGTAAATTATAACTTTATAAAACACACATATCAGCTTTCCAAGGGAGGAGCTAAAGGCATCAGGCCTTATTAAAAGCTATTAAATATTTATGAGAACAGCTTCCTGAGGGTGGAGCAAAGGGCAAAGCAGGCCCTATATATAGAAAGCAGGGGCAGAGCAAAACCACAGTTACACTAAGGTAGCCCAGGAGGCCTACTTGAGGAAAGGAATAGTAACCCCAAGGCGTTTCTGTTCTTTTTCTCAAATAAATAAGCACCAAGTGGGCCAGTGGGGCAAAGGGCAGGCTATTTGGTTTATTGTTTTAAATAACTTCTCCCAGCAACCCAAAAGAGGTTGTTTTTTTTTTGCCGATGAACCCATGGCCTGTCTACAAATCCTCTTTAAAGTCCCAGTGGCCTTATGAAGGTCTTCACCAAAGGGCCAGTTCAGTGTTGCAACCAAGATTCCCCTGTGTCCAAGTATCTTACTTCCCTTCCGCCTGAAGTCCGTGTGCACATATTATTGCCGTCAAAAGTGGACTCCAAAGCAGACTGAATTCTTGAACCCACTGTAGCATTTCAGTGTTCTGTAGCTGTCTAAAGAGCTTGATACCAGTGGTCGACCAGCTATTGTTTACTTTAGAGTACTCAGTTCAATACAAAAATATAAAGGATTTAGGCCAAGGTGCACCTTTTAGAACTTACGTTAGTTACTTATGTGTCATTACAGTTCAGGTAATAATAATGCTGTCTACTCTTCCTGGCATCTTTATTGTTGGTCTTTTCCTCTGTGAAAGTGCCCTCTTTCCACATCTGTCAAATAAACATATTTGCTTCAACGGAGCTCTGTGTGCAACTCCTGCCACTCCTTGTCAGATGCCTCTATCTACCCATCTAGAAACCCATAGTGTCGCCCCACCACAACACCTGCTGGGGACTGACACTGGTGTTGGTTGTAAGACAAGCATATCCACATCTCAGAGTGAAGAACAAGAACCAAGAAGACCACTAGAGCACCACAACCTGGATACAATCCATACAGAACTTCAAAACAACTTTAAGGCCCTGGAGAAATAGTTCAGCTACAACAAACTGGTCATGAACTACTGTACAAAAAATGAAGACCATGTTGTTTTCCGGCCTTCAGAGAAAAAAGGTCCCTCCTTTACACATCCTCAAGGAAAAGGAGATCCAACTAAAGCAGGTTGAATCTTTTAAGTATCTAGGTGTTACTCTGGATGACAATTGGGTGATCTTTCTCACCTCATGTTGATAGGAGCTCTGTGCATGAACCTCACAACAGAAGCCAGACGTCTAGTTGTGCCCAGCTTGGTCCTGACACTCCTTGATTATGGCTTCACAGTTTATTCAGTGGCTAGTGATTCTGTACTTAATAAAGTCAGGGTGGTGTATAGTAAGGCCTGTAGATTTCTTTTAAGGGTCGACATGGTTACACACAGCTGCTCCCTCTATACCTTCAATAATTGGCTTTTCCTTCAGGGCAGATTAAAATACTAGACCTGCCTAATTGCCAAAAAAGAACAACTGGACCTTACCAAACCCCAGCTAGCCATTTTTGTTTACCCACTTACCAACTAATACTCTGCTCGGAGTATGACAATGAACGCTCTAGTAATCCCATTCCGCAGAATGCATTTAGGTAAGCAGTCCTTCTCTGTAAGCTCATATCTGTGGCTAAATGAGCTATCCGATTCCTTTGTAAGCCTTTTTAATACTTCATTGCCCTTGTTAAGTAAGTGCAGAAAAAAGAATACATATCAAGTTCCAAATGCTCATGCTTCAGCAAAACAAAACTCCTAGCATACACTGTATTTTCCTCTGCTGTTATGAAATAGAAATTGCTCTACCTATTGTACCTAAGACTTCCTTTTTCTAGCTTCTAACTACACTCCTTATGGAGCTGCTGTTTATATGTTTCTGGATCATTCATCATGTGCTGTCTCTATCCTTGTTAAGACATGGAACCTTTGTAAATGGGCACTTGTGCTCAAAGGTGTTGTCTGAATAACTAAATAAATAACAATAAATATTTGACAAGGTGGGGGCACACTAAGCTGATACCAAGTTGTTTCTATGGTAGCTGTGTCCTGGGAAAGAGGATTTGGATACAAAATATAATAGAATTTGACTTGGGTCTATAGTTATAGAAGGCCTATGAAGATGTAAAGACTTTGCAAATAAGCATTCCATTGGATATTTTACAATGCACAAGTAAAAGCAGGTTATAAATCACCCTGGGAACCAGAGAAGAGGGAACAGTATGGCCAGGTGAAAGGGGGAGATGAGGGAGAGGGCAGGAGACAGGAAAGGGAGGGAGGGCTAAACACAGGTGCAGACTTGAGAAGCCTATTTATGAGAGTTTTAAAGGCAATGACTGAGGTGTAAGAATTGGGGGGGGGGGGGCTATACCAGAGATGAAACCTATAAGATAAGGCAATCTGTCCTGCTAAGGCATAGAGGCTGAGAAGATAGAGTAGGAATTAGAACATTTAAGAGAGTGGGAAGAGGAGACAGAGCAGTCAATGAGAGAGTTAAGGAAGAGAGTTAAACCAGAATTAGGAAATGAAGGACATTCTTTAAGCAACATGCCTGCAGTCATATCTTGTGCAGTCCTTTTTTTTTGGGGGGGGGGGGAGTTATAGTTGAGCAAGCATTGAAAAGACTGACTGGATGTATGTACTCATATGAAGAGTCAACTCTTGATGTACTGTGCTCTGCTATGGACAGTGAAGTAGATTTAGCTGTCTGCATGTAATAGACTATATGGGAGTGAAAAGTTTATTATGTATTATAAAATGGCAAGGAAAAATCTAGAAACCTTGTTGGGCAAAAGGGGTCACATAACTGCATTAAAAACATTATGAAATGGATAGTGATTTTCAAACAATCTGACTGGTTCCTAGCCGTGTGCTAGAAGTGTCTAACGCATGGCTACAAATGAGTATGAACACAGACAGCTTCACCCTCCCTCAGATATCACTCACCCTCAGAACTTTGGTAACTGAAATGGCAGTCATATTGATTTCAGTAGATACACTAGCCAAAACTGTAGCTTATCAACTTAGAAAATCAGCATAATGAAAAAACACTTTCAGAGCCACCTTATGTGCTCTGAAAGTCTTCAAGGAGTGTGCCATGTCCACAAAAAGTCTTGTAAACAGTTACTTATACACTTTATTTTCATCTCTGCTACAGCTGAGTGCTTTCCTGCCACTCATTTGCTCCCTAGCCATCTCCTGGCTTACTGTCATCAGCTGCCAATTACAACCCACAGACTTCATTACCCCCCACTTCAGGTTTAGTTTAAATAAAAACAAATAAATAAATACTGACATCTGTAGAACTCTGGACTTTAACTTCCTGTTTCTTAGCCTGGTCTTGCAGCATGCACTGTCACTTTCTGTCAGTTGGTCTCTGCCTGTCCCACACATTTGCTAACTCCTCATGCTGGTCCAATTCAAAGAACACATTAAAAAAATAAATGTTGGTTATCCAAACATGTCATGGGCATCCAATGATGGAAGGGTGGTGTGTGTGTATGTGTGTGTGTGTGTGTGTGTGTGTGTGTGTGTTGGAGTGGGAACCATGACACCCACTAGAAAATTACTACAAGTACTGCAGCCACAGCAGGACAAAGGTATTCAAGCCAAAAAAAAATAATAACACACACACAACATACTGTATCCAGGCAGAGGAGCTATTTTATTTAAAATAAAGACAAAAAAGTAGCTCTTTTAATATTCAGTCCCAATAATTTTAATTTTGACATGTATCTACAATTTAGATGGCCATTTCACAAGCACAATAATTCGCTCTTGGGTGTGTGTTAAATAGTTCTAATGCATGGCTAGAGGGTAAAGTGAGGCATGAGACTGCAGGCTGAGTGCATCCACCACCCTAGCTGTGCGGGAGAACTGTTTGATGCTCACCACATCAGGCCTCATTGCTTACATATCCCTGCATGGTGAGGTTCTTCATCTTACTTTCAAGGCTAAAATACCTCATTACTGCAACGTATATCAGTGTACTTTAAACCAAAAACAAAACAAAAAGCAGAGAATCATTGTTAAGCTCTTATAGTTTATTCCCTCATGTATGAAACAGGTGATTCCTGCTTTATTTTCCTCCTTTTTTCTCAGTATGCCTCCTTTCCCACTGTCTGTCACTTTCCACTGTTCCTCAAATCAAATAAACCACAAATCTCCAAGCAGTCTAACTTTGACTGGCCTCCTCCCTTTAATTGGCAGCATAACTCACAGCCACATCACACAAGATTCAGAAGTAAGCGGAAAAATTAATGCTCCAAAACAGCATTATAGAGCCCCCCCCCCCACCAAATAAAAGGTACAGTGACTTGTAGACTTGGGAAATTTGGGAACAACAATGAATGCAGTCAATAGCATGATCAGCAAACCAAAACAGATCTGCATGATCAAATGCATTACCAGTGGAAAGTCAAACATGGTAAACAGCACTAGTGTGAGCAGCAGTGACAAGCCTAACCTGGTGAACACTTCAAACACCAAACTACATGTCAGGCTAAAGCATCAGGTGTCAGTTTCAGTAACAACAGCAGCGCAACAGCAAAAAAACAACAACAGATAGCATACTGGAAACTGGTAAACACACACAAAACTATGTATAAACAGTGCCATCTGCTGGCTACACAACATAGCGACTATTATTTAACTGTCTTGTCACTGTATGGAAAACATAAGGATTTCTTTGACATTAAAACATTTTTTTTATTTCAAAAACATTAAAATACAGATGAGCTACTTTACGAGCACAATGAGCCATTACAGGGTGTGCATTAATGGATTTGCAGTGCACTAACTGGGGGGTGTAGGGACACTTAGCCTTCAGTCTCATGCCCTACTATGCCCCTGGGGCATGCTTCACAAATCCTTTAAAGTACACCCTGTTGTGCTTTATTGCTTACATGTTACAAACTGCAGTTTTATGAATAAATGCTCAGTGTAGCTACTGCATTCATAAAAATCACAGTTTACAATAATTAACTTCAGATGGTGGTTGTCCTAGGAGGTAAGTTGGGAGAGTTGCGCTGGCTGCCTTCAAGGGGAAGGAGAAGTGCTAGAGGATTCCAGAACTGCTGAAGGGATGGGGTTAGGCAGCAATGAACAGCAGGGACTACTTAGCATGTGGATGGGATGAGAGGCCACTGGACATGATGGACTGCTTGTCATGGGGCAGCATGAGATAAAATAAAGAGGGGTTTCTCCCTCGAAGTGCCGGGGAATTCATTTTTATGTGGAAGCTTCAATATATCAGTTATTCTTTTTTTGAGCCTTGTGTGTCTCGTTGCATTTTGTGTTCCTCACTAAGGAAAAAGGATGCCAGGGATTGCTTGGCATGGGGATGGAGTAAGGGAGGGCAGCACTGAACACCAGAGACTACTTGACATGGGGAAGGGTGAAGAAGAGAATTCTGACTAACTTTGACTGCCTCCCTCAAACCACTGGCATGTGACTAAATTTCCAAAGTTTGTATGACAGCACGAATGCCAAAGTAATATCAACACTCTATTCTGAGCTATCATTCAAACAACGGGGACACCACATCACACAATTAAAATGATCCAGGACAATTGTTTTACCTTAATAGTTCATTTCCTTATTTTTAGGAAGTTATGGTTCATTCACCACTGATACCTGCTAAATGGGGTTTGGGGCAATTATACTGTATGTTCTACAAAACAAAACTATGTTAAACTATCTTAGGGTTAACAAAAAGTGCTGAAAATTAAAAGAAATTCAGCGTTAGGTTTTAAAGACTTGTAATTCATGTTCACAACACAGTCATTGAGCAGAGCCACCAGAAAAATGCAACCACAGCTTTAGAAGCAATCCTTTCCAAAACGGTATGCAAAACAAATGACATTTTATGCAATTTTCTTGCATTTTAATTATTTTCCAAAGCAAAATGGTCAAATACACTCACCATAATGCCATAATTTCAAACTCTGCTTCGTATTTCATTTGTATCATTTTGTGATGATTATTAAATGCCACTTCCACAGAATGATTATCTGGCAATAATTAGTCTTTAACTCTGCTTATTTAAATGTTTCTACACAAAATCTTTCCACAATTCTCTTATTTTTACTTCCCTTTGTAGTGAGTATTTTATTTCATCTCTTTTGTTGGAGCATAAATAAGTGTTATCGTGAATTTAAAACTAATTTATTGCTTGATCTACTGAAATTATTCCAACCGGGAAAGCCCCGTGAAATGCAGCAGCATCTTGTATTCATGGGGTCCCAAGAAGGATAGCAACAGTCAACAGGTTAACATACTGTAGTCCAGAAGGAATAGTTACACACAGGCTAAAATACAGAATACCCTTGAAAAAAAATAAACTGTAAAGTTAAGTACAAACAAGCATTTGTCAATGCTGAATGTTGCTTGCTTGTATTTGTTGTTTAGGTGTTTGGCACTGACAGTGCAAAGGCAATAATGAACAAATTAATAACAGTGAAATTGTCATGATTGTGAATTGATCATTTTTATAAGATCTCTTATTGAATATATATATAGCAGCATTGAGACTTGAGTGTTGAAGTCTTGCTCTCCCTAGCTTTGCACTGCTACACCAGTCAAGTTGTGCCCATTGCACGTCTGTGGACCTAGGGAGAAAACCGGGAGGAAAACCAACCCAGGGGGCAGGATGAAAGACTGATCTCCTGTGGCCTGCAGTGCTTCAGGTCTGCAACCATTACTTCATGGATACCCAGTGATGTTAAGTGGACTGACCAGGGGACAGAATGTTCTGTTTTAATGTTGTTCAGTTGTTTGATTTGCATTGTGCACTTTTTGACCTTTAGGATATGTAATTAGCATCTTGACACTTTTTGATCCCAACTGGTTGTACTGTTGATTAATGTACCCCTAGCTTGTCTTCTGAGTAGGGGTATATGTAAGCATTAATGCCTGACAGGGTGTGCTGATAATGTGGATTAATGCACACCTCAGGGGTGTGAGGCCGCGAGGCCAGAGGTCGAGTGCTCTGTCAGGAGTGTGCGTGATTAATCATCAACAGCACACGCTGGGATATGTTAATGCATTATTACATGGGGTGAAAGATCTGTTTTACAAAATCTCAGGACAGGCCCTGTAATGTAGTAGAAATACTAGTTTTTCTAGGGGTGTTTTTCCACAGTAAAAAAATAGTGCCACAGTAACACACTCTGTGAAGCCCCAAAGCAAAAGTTGCCACCGGCCACACACTATGAAATATGCGTCAATCAGGTCCAGAGTGACTTTCTACTCCCCTAATCTCTGTGCTGATGTTAGGGAGTACATCGGAAGAGCCACATTGCCAGATGCAAGAATCAACCCCAACTTCGTTCACAAACTGCATACAATTGATGTCGACTCTCCCAACACTATCGCCACCACTACCACAGGAAAACAGACAATATGAGAGCAGGAAAAATTGAAACAATGCCAGACAGCCGTCATCATGACTTTTATCCCCAAATAAACAACCAGCAATTAATGCATAGCACAAGGAGGGGAACCATGGTCAGACTTAACCACGGTATCACAGCAGAGTTCAGACAAGGAGGACTGGGGGGGACCACACTGGGTGTATCATTCCATGCTACCTCCATAACTTCTTCTTGCAAATGGACATACCACAGGGAGGTTCAGCTGGGTGTGGAGCCGGTACTCGGCAGGGAGCTGGTTCTGCACATATCAACACCCCGGAGGTGCATTACTCTCCATTAATGGCACACCCTGGAGTGTGGCAGTGATCTGAGACATTGTGGTGGGGTGACCTGCTCTAAGTGTCAGCAACTTACAGTGCTGGAAGTAATGGGGGGGACCATGAGCTGCTGTGTTCCTCAAAACACGGGACACAGTAATGGGGGGAGGTGGAAATGCTGCATGCAGCAGCATGCAGCAGTGCCACAACTTGTGACTGGGGAAAGATGAGGCTACAGCTTGTTTACCTGTCTGGGGGACTGATAACCATGGATTCTGACTTGCACTGACACCCACTGAATTACACCACACACTAGTCAGAGTGGGTCAGAGCTCTGACCCAAGCACAATGCAGATGCGTCTATATGTCTGACCCACTCTCAGTACTTCTTGAGGTTTCCAGTATTGCAGTAGCTTGACAATTGCTCATGACACTGCAGACACTACTAGTGGGAGAAGTAAGAAAATGGCTGGACAGGTGGGTAGGAAGTTATGCTGGAGTGTGAAGTATTCCATGTCTTGCCCATTCAGCGCAGGTACACTGGGTGGTTGGGTCAGAACTTATGCTAAGCTGTGGGGTATTTTGTGTCTTGCCCAATCAGTGAGAATCCATGGGCGGGTGGGTGTTGTATGTCTCTCTCTCTCGCTCATCTGTGTGTACATCTGGAGGACTTGGCAGATTATGGCCTGTCACTGCTTTCAATCTGACAGAGACAGAGAGGACCACACAACTGAATGCCTCTGATGCGAGAAATAAGAGATCCGCTGGGTGGGTGGGAAGTAATGCTGGTGTGTAGGGATTCTGTGTCTCAACCAGTCACCAGAGGTCTGTGAGGCAAGGAGGTGGGAAGTTTGGCTGGAGTACGGGGTATTCTGTGTCTCACCTGGTCAGCAGGGATCCACAGGCCAGCTAGCTGGGGAAGTGTCCTGCTGATACATATCAACTGACGGTTGCAATCATTTAATCAGTGGGTGTTAGCGGGGACTGAAACGGCTTTCAGACAATGCTGTTTCATTTCACTCTTTGTTGTGTCACTGCATGGAGCCCTGTATCTCCTGTGCTGATCAGACAAAGGGAGACAGAGTAGGGACAAAGTGACTGAAGCATTTACTATTCCTGAACTGTGGTCCATGTTCCTCTGACTCTCACTCTCACACTCTCTCTCTCTCTCTCTCTCTCTCTCTCTCTCTCTCTCACAGCATGACAGCAGCAGGACATGCAACTCTGGCAGTGCAGCTCCATTCAACACTGTACTTTTATCTGTAACACCAACCACCACTGTGTCCTGCTCCTCTACTGCACATATTGTACATGCAAGCTTAGGGGTGTATGTGTATTCAGGTGTCAGAGATCCCTAGGGTGAGTGGGAGGTAACAGTCAGACCACAAGCGTAGGGATACATGTGCCGTCAGGTGTTTGACATCCACATGACGGGTGGGTGGGTACAGTCAGATCTCACATGAGAAGATTAGGCGCCGCTGTTATATACTGGGAAGTACTGGAAGAACTGGCCGCAGGCTGACTGAGAGTGGACTGGCATGACTTCATTCACAGTATGTCCTATCTTGTCATTATTGTCATACTAGTTACTTCAGTCTGTGTTGCTTACAATGTGTGTGTTGGGGGGGGCCACAGCACATTGTACCATATGCACCGATAGTAGCAGATCCGTGGGGTGGGTAGTAAGCTAACTACTGACATTGGGAAACAGAACTTCGCTAACAATGCATGTGTGTTTGAGGGGGGGCTGTACTTGCAGATCTGCGGGGTAGGTGGGTGGACCGGCGTTATGCAAATGAAACGGATAAAGTGGTCTCTGATTGGAGCACTTCATTTGCTTCAACTACACAAAGCTTCCATCCATAAACTGAGAACTGCTGTCATACTTAGCTTGCATGATCACTGGTCTGTCCAGGATAAATCCAGCACAGTGTGACCTGCATTTGGCTAGTCCATGGCACACCTCCGAAATGTCATTCTCTGTAGCAAAACATTTCTTGTGCAAGTACAAACAACATCAAAATTAAAGAAAGCTAAGCAAGACGGGTCACAGCAAAAAAAAAAAAAAAACAGCATCATAAGCATTGTTATACAACATGATCATGGTCCGGGAGAGGGTGATTTTAGACCAAAACAAATACAGGGAGTTCTAAGGTGGCTGGAAAATCTGGACCTGAACACTTGTAAGCTAGAAGCTTTCCTTAGCTGGAAAAGAAGTTTACTGCAAATTCATGCTAAAGCCTAGGAATTGAGAAGATAAAGTGAGTTCTGATGCT
Organism: Neoceratodus forsteri; assembly: GCA_016271365.2. Taxonomy (NCBI): domain Eukaryota; kingdom Metazoa; phylum Chordata; order Ceratodontiformes; family Ceratodontidae; genus Neoceratodus; species Neoceratodus forsteri. The sequence continues at coordinate 874,764,447 of CM028131.1, read as the reverse complement.
GAGCGGAATGAGAAGGAACTGCTTGACTGTACGAGGTGGGCTAGAAGATAAGCTGGGGCTTCTCCTCGAGCACAGCTGTACAATAAAAATGGAAGTCATGCCTGATTGAGGGACTTTGCCAGTTCAACAGGCCATACAGTTGACAATGAAGGATAGACCATCCACAGAAGAGAATGAATCTGCAAAAATGACTTGGAGGCAGCAAAACTGTTATGTTTGGAAGAAGGGTTGGACCAAGGTAGGGAGGGAAGGAGGAGGTTGTGGGGGAGCAAAGAGGTTAACAATCACAAAGACATTGGGCACACCTAGCCATTACTGTGATCTCTTGATCCGTCATTATAAATTATACGGAAGGGAAAGAAAGGCAGGAAAAGGAGGATGTGTGGCAGTTTACATGAGGGAGGGTATAATTTGTTCACAGTAAGAGCTGGACGAAGGAAAGACAGAAGCAATGTGGATTCATTTACTATCTAATACAGGGAAGAAGGTAAGGTTGAGGGTGGGCTACAGACCATCCAATTAGGAGGAAGCTAGACACAGGGAATTGAACTTACAAATTTTGACTGCTGCAGTGAAGGGTAAGGTGGTAATAGTGAAAGCTCCAATCTGCCCAAGAGAGATTGGAGTGCACTGGCCACGGTCTGCACTAGGAGTCAGGTGATCCTAGTGTAACCCCCCTGCAAATGGGGGTTCCCAAAAGACTTCCAGCAGCTTGCTTGAATGCTCCAAGCCTGAATGGTGTTTGGCATTTAAGCCATTTATCAGTGATTGTTTTTAGAGCCTCTGGTACTGTCTCTTTAAGAGCTGTCTGCTTGCAGACATAATTAGTTGTATGGGGGACTGTGTGCTTCTCTGAGTACCACTCGAGCTGCTGCCAATTCACTTCATTTTGCAGTCACTAGGGTGCAAAGGAACCTATCTGAAAGATGTAACTGTTTGCCAGAAATTATTTAGAGTAATAATGAAATTACAGTTTGTCTAACCTACTTTCTTTGCAGTCAGAACTGTGTCTGCTAGTTCCCCATTCTAGTTTTGAACTGCTGAACTGGACCAATCAGTGTGGGGTAAGCTAGCTCTAAAATGGTGCCTTGGACGAATCAGAACTTGGACTCATAATCTGAGCCAGCCACAAGAGGATTGTATGGGCAGTGACTCTGGGAGATGTAGTTTAGACTTCAGTGCCTTTTTGGACCAACAGCAGCAGTCTATTGTGAGTGACAGCCAATCCAGTCAAGAACTGGGAGGAACTCAAAGGAAGTGCCGGTTTTGTCGGTTGGAGTTTCAGTTGAGCTTTGGCAGCGAAGAAGGAAGGAGCCTTTCTTTTCAGTGTGCAGTTTTAGTCAAAACGTGTGTAAGGCCCAGAGTTCGGTCTGCAGCTTGTGTAACAGCTTGTTAGGACTGAATCCGTCCTGTGAAAGAATCAAAGGATCTCTGAAGAGTAGAAACCAGGCTCATCCTGTAGAAGACTGGAAGAATTGCTGAAAATTGCACTCGGTCTGTCAGGAACTGAATCTGCTGTGTGTTCTCCGGTATGTGCAGTAATTGCGATCGGGATACAGATGCAGCCTGCCTGGTATAGTGCTTTCTTTTATATGGATGTGTGAAGAGGTTTGTGTACCTCAAGTGAGCCCTGCTGACATTGAAGGACCCTATCTTATTTGGAGGTCGTGAGTACTAATTCAGGGTTGCTCCCTGTTGAATTGCCACATTAAATCCAAATGGAATTACTGTACTGCTGACTGTTTAATTCTCCTTTTCTCTGTGTGAAAGGCTACCAGCTGCCACGGTTTGGACTAGCCACTAGGGCTTGGGTACCCAGGGACAGTAACTGATAGGGATAGAGCCTGTGCACAGAGCCATAGGTAGATTATTAAGTGATAAGCTAATTAACCTGATTTCCCCTGTCCTTGTTATATCCCCTAAATAAATCAGAGCTGCTTGTTTCAGCAAAGTTATACTGCCTGAGGTATTTGTCTATGTTAAAGTACTGTACTGTGATTGTTGCACTGTATCTCATTTCACAGGAGGTCCCAGTGCGGAACCAGACCTGGGGGTAAGTGTATACTGTGAAGGTAATTCTGATATATTGTGTGGGCCACTAGTGGGAAGAAAGGGGGGTTGCAGTGTCCCAGAGGGCTGTGACCAAGTTAGTTTAACTATTGCAAACCCTGACCTTTGGGTGGAGGCACCCGCCATTGGATCCAGGCCCCTCAACCTGTTAGTGGCAAATCAGGCAGGGGTAGTAGCCCCTGGGATAGCGCCATCTAGGGGGTTACACTAGTCATGCTGCAAAGTGGATCCCTGTTTTGGGGCATCACAGTATCCACACAGGAGGGGGCAATCCTTCATCTCGTGCTGATGAACGGTGACCATGTCCTGGATATAAAGGTCGAGGAACCTCTGGGTGGGAGTGACCATCACACAGTGTGGTTCTGATTGGATAGGGGCAGGGAAAAGACACCTACTGAATCAAAAATACTGAATTTTAGAATGGTAAACTTGAGAAGGATGGTCGAGTTGCTAAGGAGTCATCTGGCTAACATCGAAGATGATATGAGAGTTGACCAAAGGTGGGCCATCATCAAGGATGGAATAATGGTTGCCACAAGGGAGTGTGTTTGAAGAACTCTAGGGCTAAAGCCCCCAGCTAGTTTAGCACTGAGGTTGTCCAGGCAGTTAGGAAAAAGAGGTCAGACTACAAGAAATTCATGAGGAGCCACAGGGAGGATTACCAGAAAATAATGAAAGTAGCAGATAATGTAGTCAGGCAGGCTAAAACTCAGCAGGAACTGCAGCTTGTTGAAGGAATTACAAAGGGTGGAAAGACTTTTTTTTCACTTTATTAGTGAGCAAAGGGAAAATAAATATGTGATTGTTAGGCTCAGGAATGGGAATTGGTGGGGGAAAGAGAACAGAGGCAAAGCAGAGGTACTGTACTAAATGGGTCCTTCAGTTCCATCTTCCCCAAGAGAGGAAGATGGACCAGTGCCTCTAGACAGAAGGGGAGGAGGGCAAGGTCAACAGATGTTTTGATAGATGTGGACAGGCTGAGGACAGTGTTGTTATCTTTGAGGGTAGATATATCCCCAGGATCAGATGGCATATACCCAAGGATGCTGAGGGAGCTGGTGGAGGATCTTGCAGATCCCTTAGCTGACCTGTTCAGTAGTTCACTGGAAGTACAGGACTGGAGAAAGGCAGGTGTAGTGCCACTCCATAACAGTGGTGCAAAGGATGTCCCAGGGAACTGCAGGCAGGTCAGTCTAACCTCAATCTTGTGTAAGCTCATGAAGACCACACTTAAGGAACAATTAGTAAAGTATCTAAATGAGAAGGGTCTGCAGGATGAGAGGCAGCATGGGTTTATGGGAGGGGGTTTGTGTCAAACAAACCTGACTGATTTCTTTGACTAGTTACTAAAACAGTGGACAGAGGCCAAACGGTAGACATCATTTACCTGGACTTCAGCAAGGCATTTGACTCTGTGCCACAAAAGAGGTTGATCAGGAAGTTGGTGAATCTAGACACTGGCAAGAAGTTGACCAAGTGGGTGGAAAACTGTCTGAGGAGCAGGACACAGAGTGTGATGGTGGGAGGAGAGCTCTCCAGCAGCAGGGAGGTCACCAGTGGGGTTCCACAGGGTTCAGTGCTTGGACTGATGCTGTTCAATTTCTACATCAACAATACTGGAGATGGCATTAAAGGCAAAAATTTGTTCTATTCGCAGATGACACCAAGCTCTGTGGGAGGGTGGGCACAGTAGACAGGATACAAAATCTAAAGCAGGATTTGATAAAGCTAGACAGGGGGTCCACAATTTGGCAGCTTGGCTTCAATGCAAAGAAATGCAAAGTTTTGCACACTGAAGCCAAGAATCTGAGGACTAAGGACAGCATGGGAGTGGTCCGGGCGGGGGTCCGGTTATCTGCATCTGGGGAAGAGAAGGACCTAGGAGTGATGATAACTAGTGAGCTAAAGCACTCCATGCAATGTAGGAGGGCAGCAGTAAAGGCAAATAAAAATATTAGGCTGTATTACCAGAGGGATTAGCAGAAGGTGAGAGGAAGTAATACTGCCATTGTGCAAGTCATTGGTGAGACCGTATTTGGAGTATAGTGAGCAGTTTTGGTGCTCATACCTTAAAAGTATTATACAACTGCTGGAGGTGGTCCAAACAAAATGGCAACAAAATTGATTATGGGTCAATAGGGCGGGATGTAGAAGGTGAGGTTGAGGGATTTGAACTTGTACTGTCTAGAAGACAGGACAGGGAGAGGAGACATGATTGAGACCTTTAAGTATCTGAATGGAATAGCTAGGGTGGATAAAGAAGGTCTCTTCAGGCAGAGTGGAAACCAGAACATGGGGGATACAGTCTTAAATTGTAGGGGGTGGGGTTTAAAACAGAGGCTAGAGGGCCTTTCTTCACTAAGAGGGTGGTGGCAGGTCAGAATGAACTTCCAGATGAAGTGGTTGCATTAAAATAGTTGGCAGCTTCAAGACAAGCTGTGACAGTGTCAATGGGAAAATAAGGATCAAGGGAGGAGAAGAGCGGTTTGGGGAAGGGGGTCAGAATCAGTAGCATATTCTAAGGGCCCTGCTGTTTAAGCAAACTGGATAGACCTAATGGCCTTATTCTGCTGGCTTTATCATAGGGTCATATGTTTGTGCAGTGATATATGATGTCTCCATAGTCAGTGGAACTGAGTAAGAACTGGGAGACCACACCTTACTTACATCAGAAATGAAACAGCATTCAGACCTACGTACTGTGTAGAGAAAACTGAGCTTTGCTGTCATTAGTGGTGAGTGAAACCAGGGAGGTTCTGGTTTTGGTTTTGTCAGATCACCCCTGGTTCTGATTCTGGTTTCAATTTTGGATTCGTAGCCAATATGAATTCAATATAAAATGTGCTCTGTACCTTTATTTTAAAGCATAATAAAAAGTAAAACAGGTTAAATTCTGTAGAAAAACAGTTTAGTAGCATAGCAGTTAGCTAGGACTGGCTGTTAGTAAGTCCACAGGAAATCATGTAAGGTATCTGACACAGCGCTATATTCAAAAGATGAATAGCACATAGCTTCATTATCTTTGAGTTTAAATCCCTATCAGTGAATGACAGGAGACAGGGCAAGTTGAATGAATGATGGGACATAGGCAGAGGCAATGTAATAATTGAGTAGCCCCTTTCTTGTTTATACTGTTAAGCCAGTTGTGCACTGCTAAGGAAAGTGATGTGGTGACTGAAGGGTAACAGGGAGACGCAGTAAATGACAGACTAGAGAAAACATATTTTTTAAAAAGTGTAGCAGCATGTGCAGAGAGTAAATCTGGACCTTCCCTCCCACCCCTTTGAAATGATGTTATTTTATTTGATAAGACAACTTTGTTGTTGTTTTTGCCAGCAATCGCCCCCCCATAGTTTTGACTATTTTTTTACTCTCATTAATTATGATACACATGCACACTGCAATTTTTTTCTAGTTAAATGCAATGGAAATCTTTAATTATGAAGCCAGACTGAGGTAGCATTATGAAAGAGAACATTCACTTTTATGTGTTGCATTATAGCATATTCTTGTTTTAAATTTTTTATTCCATAGATGACTATCCATTGAAGAACAGCAGATCAGTCAGAACTCAGAGTGGAGTTATACTCAGGAAGATGTTATTCAAAAAATACTGAGATTTGGCATAGGGTACAGAACAGAAAGATGTCTAAACAAGAGAAATCCATCACTAGTCATTTACAAAGTTGACCTTACAGATAAAAGATTGAGGCAAATATGCATGTAAGTGTGAGTGTGAAATTCTTTCATATGTCACCTCAGCGAGAGCTAGAGAGTAGTCACTAGCTTTTCTAGTCTTGCTATACAGTAGTTTACTGGAAGAGACAAAATGGTGACTGGCATGAGACAGGACACGAATGATATGAGAGACAGCATTCCTCCCATACAGTAGTACTATTCTTTTACATCGCTGCCAATAGGCTCCTCATCACTACTGTCCGAGCAGTGTTTTTGAAGTGTCCCTGAGTATCCAGCAAATGTACAATAGTTCAGTTTAATAAAAGTTTGAATTTCAATATTTTCTGGTGCTGTAGTGCACTGCAAGACAATACTGTCTTTGTAGTGTACTTGTGTGCACTCTGGCTGCACAGCCTCTAGTCTGAGCAATTGCCCCAGAACATACACAGTCTCTGTCCTGCTTTTTGCTATATTCTTCTTTCTTTTACTATTTAAATATTTTTCTCTGATTCAAAAATTCTCCTCTATTCTCTGTAGCGCTTGTATTTTCTGCAGAGACCCAGACTAGTTGACCTCCCCCCTCACGCACAGTCTCGCACACAGTCTCTCACTTTTCTGCTTTTTGTCTCTTCTTTATACTCTTGAGTCTTCTCTTATGTTTGCTTTAATCATTTTTCTCAAGCTCTATCTTTCTCACTGCCGAGCAGACTAAGCTGTCTGGCACCCAGCCCCACCCCCATAGCCCCCTCACACATGCACAATGTCCTCTCAGACTCACTGGTTTTTTTTTTGGCTTCTTTTCCTTTTTTTCTCCTCCTGTCCTGTTTGTGTCTGATGACCCACTTCTTTTCCCTCCCTGTTTTGTCATTTGGCCTGCTGAATTTAGCACTGCCTGCTTGAGAACTGCCTGCTACCATGGCCAACTCAGCTCTCTTCCCAACCACTTGCTGAGCTAGAATGGTATGGAGGTCGGAGCCACATGTCTATATAAACTCTGGTCTGCAAATGCACAAACCAGAGCATCTATGTTGTGCACACTCCCCTTGGGTGTCCTTTACCTCTCCTTAGTCACCTAAGCCTGTCACATGACAGGTATGTAAGCTGGGAGGCGTAAGTGGAGAACATTGTACCAAAATTGTATTTAGTCCATCAATACAAATTAAGCATAAGAATTGGTGTACAGCAGTGACATAACGTTTGAACATTTTGATCAGTTACGGTAGCAATGTGACTTGCAAACATTAAAGCACACTAGCAGGAGTCTTATTCTGTACCATACTATTCATTCCAGATGGTGATCCAGTTAATAATTCACTTGAATTGGGGGGCTCCACCTCCACACACCCATTTTCTTTTTCCTAAATGGGAGAGGGTGGGGTGTGTGTGGGGGACACAGCCCCCCAATTCAAATTAACTACTAACTGTATCATTACGGAGAAAGTGGAAGTGCATTTAAAGAGATAGTGGGAAAAAATGCTTGTTTGTTGAGTAATGTGTCCATTACTGATTTGCACAGTACTGATTCTGGATGTGGATACAGTTAATAATTCACTTGAATTGGGGGTCTCTGCCCCCAACACACCCCATACTTGTGCTTCTCTATCATCACAAAGCCAGTCTCCCCCCCCCATAAGATGTGATCTCTTAGTTAAATGGATCCTCCTAGCCTTTGACTATGCTGACGTAGTCTTCAGTGCTGCCCCAGCCACCTCCCTCACCAAACTTGATGTTCTGCTTCATGCCTTCTGTAGGTTTGCCTCTAATTCCCTCACTTTAATTCACCACTGTGATTTCTACTCTTTCCTTTCCCTCCAGTCACTTGCACAGAGGCATTCCTCTCACTGCTCCACCTTCACAGCTAAATACTGGTTTGGGTCTCTTCTGTCCTACCTTGACTCTCTCCTTACTCCTGCTCCTCCCTCGCCCTACAACTCGAGGTCTAGCTGTGTCCGCACCTCAGCTGGCAAACTCTCCTTCTCCTATAGATTTCCTTTCCTCTGGAACAGCCTTCCCTCCCTTACCTGCCTTTCTCCTTCCTTCCCTACTCTCAAGCACCTAATCAGACCAACCCATTACTTCCTGCATCTGCTCTCTTTCCTAAACCTTTCTTACTGCGGTATGACTGTTCCCCACTTCTCTTACTGTTAACCACTGTAAATATCTATGTATGTATTATAGTCTGTACTTGTTTTAGAACTAAACCTATTGTATATAGCACTTGTGATGTATAGTTTCTGATATTGTTATACCTCTTGTGATGAATAAATTCTGTTATTATGATACCCTGTTTGTATTTGTCTCACTCCTGTACCCCCTTCCCCATGTTGCATCTGGAAACAAGCTTCAGTTCCTGGTGCTTTTCCCGGTTATCAACTTTTAAATAAATAAAATGAAAAAAATTGTTGTTGTTTTTCCAAATGGGAAGAGGGTGGAGGGCTGGGGGGTGCAGCCCCCCAATTTAAATGAACTAATTGTATCACTATAAAGATAGCTGTAGCATACTTTTGCCATAGCAGCGCGGAGATAGTGGGTGTCATCTCAGCACTTCATAGCACTTACATCATTACATAACATTGTACTTTTGCCGTAGCAGCTTGCTACGGATATTGCAGTGGTCCAATGTTCTCCAACAATGCCGGCTGGGGCAGGTTAAAATAAAAAGAGCTGAGATCCGAGCCAAGCCAGGAAGATTCATATCAAGTCTTATGAAAACTGAGTCGCATGGGTTGGGGGGCTTGGCTTTCTACAGAAAAGGTTCTGTACACCACTAGTTGTCATGATGTGATCAATGTGCCTGCTGTATATAAGTGATACATTAAGCCATATTCCTAGATACTGTAGCTGAACATGTTGACTTCTTCCATATTGTTTCCATGTGATGTTATGATTTCAAGTGCATCAACTCAGTGAGATCTGGGGATCCAAACACAACAGACTTCATTTTGTTACATTAAAGAGCAGATGTTTTTTGTCACAACAGGAAGAGATTGTGTTAAAAATCCGACCGAGTACTTAATTAACCTTGGACATTGTCATTGCATTGTAGTAGAGTATAGTGTCATCTGCATACATTTGTAGATGATACCTCCCTCTGTGCTTCACTGTGCAAAAATGAACAGGAGAGGGACAAGGATTATGCCTCGAGGAACCCCAAGATTTAATACAAGGTCTTAACTAATGCCTTGTATGACCACTATCTGGTTTGGTTACTCAGGTTGTTTTCAAACCATTTGATGGCTGGTTGACTGAAATCTAGGGTCTTCAGCTTGAGTAAGAACATTGCATGATTCACCAAATCAAAAGCCTTCATGAGGCCCATGGGGATGGCTTCAGTGATGCGATCATTATCCATGATTATGCAGAGATCACCGGTGACTTGGAGCACTACATATATGGTGGAATGCCTGTTCCTAAAATAAGACTGCATGGGGGAAAGCAGATTGTGCAGCTTGAGATGCTCCATCCGCTGTGAGTGAACACACCATTGAAGAACCTTAGATAGGGCAGGAATTGATTCAGATCCTATTCAGCCCCTCCTTTGTGGAGAAGCACAATTCTGAAACATTTGTAGATAGTAGGTGTCTTACCAGAGGCAAGGGAGAACTTTAACAGCATGGTAACTGAGGCACAGATATGATGTTCTGCAAGGCAGAGAAGCTTTGCTTTATTTATTTATTTATTTATTTAATTATTTATTTAAGTCTTTGATTACCAGGTAAAGTGCATTGATCAAAGGGACTGTTTTCAGGCATGACTCGGGCCAACAAAGCGTCACAATGAAATATTCAATATACAGCAAGTGGCAACATATACAGTGAAATATACATACAGGTGCAATCAATATACAGGCAGAAAATAGTTGAATACAATATAGTTTACAAATGTGTCATGGTAAAAATCAACAGATACATTGTAATTTCAACAGTGTTGAGAGAATAAGAGTACATTACAAATTTACACAGAGGGACATGGTAGGCAAAATGTGAAGCAATTGGGGTAAAACAGTGCAAATAGCAAGTACGAATGAACATGGCATGTTGATTTTAATAACAGTAGGAAAGACTGGATTATTGTTCAAGGAACAGGGAACCAAGTGCTTTAGTGGTAGTACAGCTATAAAGGAGGAAAAAAGAAAGGGAAAAAAGGGGTGGGTTATTGGGAATGAGGGAATATCAGGTAGGAGTCCTCACCTGAACAGTTGTTTGGGTTGAAGCTTTTTAGTGCCTTGAAGACATCTGCTGTAGTAATTTCTCAGAATTTATAGTTTGGCAGATCATGAGGGTAAGGCTCAGGTATGCTTGATGACAAATCAACCATGGATGGCAACAAAAAGTCTTGGAGCTTAGCAATGATGCTGAGATTGGTGAAGTGGACATTCAAGGAACTCACGATATCGGGCAGAGAGGTCATAACCAAGGTGTTGTTGAGTGTGTCTGACTATTTAGTTTTTGGCTTAGTGTAGGAAGAGCCTACCTCACCTCCCACTCCCATTTTATTTATTTTTCAAGAATGGGAACTCCAGATTTAATAATTTCCTTTAAAAGTTTTATCCTCAAATTCCGTAAAGAAATATTATTTTTTTGAAAGAAAGACTATCAAACATAAAGGCAATTTAACATGCTGACTTGCATTGGTTATAGCAATACTATGTAAAGTAGTGGAGTGATCATCTATGCCACCTCCTTCCTTTGATTTGCTGCCTGATTTGGTCTCAAAATCCTCTGGCCAATCTAAGGGCCCTATGCATGAATGCATGGAGTGCCTAAGTGATGCATGTGTGTGACATGTAGCCGCCCCACAAACATTGCACCCCTTGTGCAGGATGCACGAATGGAAATTGCATCCCATACACACCTGATCCCCCAGCTGCGCAGACAGCAATGCGTGGGGGGCAGGTGGGAGGGTACCAGCTCTATGCTCTATTCACTAAGGTGTGTAGTGCAGCTCGCAAGTGTACAGAGGAGGGCACACGTTATGGCAGGAGAGACCTTGCCATAACTCCAGTATGCACCGCACACACACAGTCCTCTGCCCAGTCCAGACAAACAGCCCCTTTCCCCACCAACAGAACCCCTGCACCCATCCCCAATGGCTGCCCAGTGCCACCCACCCAGCACACAGCTGTGCCCCATCCTCATGATTGCAGACCCCCTCCAACACACATAGGGGCACTGGCCCCATGAATGCAAACACCCCCTGACACACATGTGGCACTGGCTCTGTGAATACAGACACCCCAACCAGCACACATAGAGGCACCGGCCTTATGAATGCATACCCCCCAACACATACATAGGGGCACTGGCCCCATGAATGCAGACGCAACCCCCACCACACATAAGGGCACCGGCCCTGTGAATGCACACCCCCCAACATACATAGGGGAACCGACCATGTGAATGCAGTCACCCTCCCTGCCCAGTACATCACCACCAGACCACCCTCTGACCCCAGATCCTGGACCCACTGGCCGAGCATTGGTGTGCAGTGGCCCCCCCATGGCACAAACAATACCATCACCAACCCCCATACCTGCCCAACCGTGCCGTGACTCGGGATTGCCAGTGGCACGGCCATCCTCACACCTCCTCAGCCGTCAGCCATCCAAGTGATGCTGGGAGTGCACTGCCTATATATAGTGCCTATATAAAGTGGCACACTCAGTATCAGTTGGATAACTGTAATCAAGTGAGGAGGGTTGTGCTACTGGCCATCCTGAGCCTCGGCACTGACAGGCAGGTACAGGGGTCGGGGGGTATTGTCAGTGCTGCGGGGTGGGGGGTCCACTGAACACTAATGAGGGGCAGGGGTTGCTGGGATTGAGGCTCAGTCATTGTTTGGGGTGTTCTATGCTGCAATGGGCCACTCGCGATGGGTTTTTTATGGTGGGTGGGTTCTTCTACCTCAGGGACAGGGCTCTGCCATGTCAGGGGGCCTGGGAGGCCACTGACCACCAATGAAGGGTTGGTGGTTTTGAGACTGGGGAAGGAGGATGGCTCCCATACAAGGCTGCATTAGCAGGGGGATGGGGCACAGCTGTGTTCTGTGTGGTGGGGTGGCCTTCCACACTGGACTGGGGCAAGGATCCTAAAGCTGGGGGTCCATCCATGTGCCAGGATGGTGCTGTGAGACATGGGCTCGGCCAGTGGGGACAGCTGGATGCCAGGGACTGGTCGCATGGGTCCAGGTGCCTGTGATAGGTATGCATGCACCCAGAACTGTGCCAACCCACACAAATAATCCACTCTGGGACCCAGGACAGGCATCTAATTGGATGCTTGCCTGGGTCCACATCTCCGCCCCTGGCCAACTTGCGGAGTCCTGAGCACCGGAGGGCGGAGCCACAGACAAGTGGCCCCCCAGGTGCATGCAGTAGTGCATACCGTGCATCCTGTACCTATCTGGGGCAGCAGATCTACGTGGGCAGATTACGCACCTCCGGCGCATAATTCCCGCACATTCGTGCATAGGCACCTAATGTAGTAGTACCGAACCCCACATTTAGTGCATTTCAGTACCACTGTTTCACAACACCTTGATATTTCAAGTTCATTACCTAAATTTCTAAAAGATTTTTGACCAAGAAGCCATCAATACAGGCTATAGTGCTGTTTTGTAAACAAATATCACTTTGCTTTTGTTGGAATGTCAAAACATTAATGGTCCATGATCTCTGGAATTTTTTTTTTTGTATAACACTTGTTTATGTTCTGTATCTGTTTTATATACCTTGAGAATAAGATACAGTGGTGTGATTCTGTTAAAGCAGAAAATTATATGTTATGGAACAACCACTAGTACCTTATGACTAGTGATGGGCAAAAGCTGTGAATTCCATTTGAGAGGAACTTTCATGGAATTTTCCAAACCTCCACAATTGGTGGATTAGAAATCTTCTGAATTTGTTTGGTGAATTTTCGTCCTGTTCTGCAGAATTTTCTTGCTGAAATTTGGAATAATGCACATGAACTGCAGAACTAATCCACAATTCATGTAATTATTCCTCAGTTCAGATAGAAAAAAAAATCTTTACCTGCTCTCTCTAGATGCACTCCCAACCCCGGTCGCTGGCCCCATAAGAACTGAAACTTTCCCAGGTGTCTAGTGGCACCCAAACCCTCCAACTGCCAGACGCTGAAACTTTAAAATTTCCCTGGTGTCTAGTGGCTCCCCCCACCCTCTGATCACTGGCCCCATATGAATTAAATGTTTCTTTGGTTTTTAGTAACACCCTCACCCTCTGATCAACAGCGTCATAAAAATTTAAAGTTTCCCTGGTGTCTAGTGGCACCCCCACCCTCCGATCACCAGCCCAGTATTTGTTGATGTGCTTCCTCCTCGTTAAGTCACTTGCCAGACACTAGGTTTTCCTGGTGTCTAGTAGCACCCCCCCACTCAGATCACCAACCCCATAAAAGTTTTAATTTTCCCTGGTGTCTACTGTCTCCCCCCACCCTCCTATTGCTAAGAATTAAATGTTTCCTTGGTTTCTAGTGACACCCCCACCCTCTGTTCATCAGCCTCATAAAAGATTAAAGTCTCCCTGATGTCAAGTGGCACCCCCCAGCCTCTGATCGCCAGCCCCATAAAAGTTTTATGTTTCCTGGTGTCTAGTGGCACCCCTTCTCTCAGATCACCAGCCCCCAAAAAGTTTTAAGTTTCTCTGATGTGTAGTGGCTCCCCCCACCCTCTGATCACTGGCCCCATAAGAATTAAATGCTTCCTTGGTTTCTAGTGACACCCCCACCCTCTGATCACCAGCCTCATAAAAGTTTAAAGTTTCCCTCATGTCTAGTGATACCCCCCACCCTCCGATTGCCAGCCCCATAAACGTTTTATGTTTCCTGGTGTCTAGTGGTAGCCCCACCCCCCTCCAATCACCGGCCCAGTATTTGTTGATGTGCCTCCTCCTCCTCATTAAGTAACTCAAGTACCTGTCAAAACTTAAATACATCACAAATGTGCTCTTGCTCCTCTTCCTAGTGTTTACATCATGCAGTAGTCATGGAGATCTCCATGACTTACCATGCGATGTAAACACTAAGAAAAGGAGTGAGCGTGCAGTTGGTATTGTCTTAAATTGTGACAGGCACTTGGGATACTTAATGAGCAGCATCAACAATACTAGGCCAATGATTGAAGTGCCACTAGGTACCAGGAACTTTTAATTCTTATGAGGCTGGTGATTGGAGGGTGGGTGGGTGAGCTGGGGTGGGAGTGCCACTAGACACCAGGAAAGGTACCCTGACCCTCCAATCACCAGACCTTTAGAGTTTTAAATTTCCCTGGTGTGTAGTGACACCTCTACCCTCAATCACTGGTCCCATAAGAATTAAAAGTTACTCTGGTGTCTTATGGCATCCCCACACTCTGATTGCCAGCCGCTAGAAGTTTAAAATTTCCCTGGTGTCTAGTGGCACCCACCACCCTCTGATTGCTGGCCCAATATCTGTTGATGTGCTTCCTCCTCATTAAGTAACTCAAGTGCCTGTCATAACTTAAGTAAATTACAACTGCATACTCACTCCTTTTCTTAGTGTTTATATCTCATGGTAGTCATGGAAGACTCTGTGATTGCAGATTGGTGATTGGAGTGTTGGGGTGCCACTAGACAATAGGGAAACTTTTAATTCTTATGTGGCCAACAATTGAAGGGTGGGGGGTGCTACTAGACACCAGGGAAACTTTTAATTCTTATGAGGCCGGTGATCGGAGGGTGGGGTTGAAAGAAATTCACCAGAACTTACCCTCTGACAGTGATCAGTTCCACAGATTTTTTTTCCATAGTTTAATACATTAACCCGCAGTTCGTACATTTATTCCACTGTTCTAAGGTGGAATTTCTACAAAAATTGCCAAAATGATTTCTGAAGTTTCACAGAAGTGAAAGTATGACTGCGCACAAATTCCGATGGCTGAATTTTTTTTTTCACAGCTCCAATTGCAACAGGGGTGTTATTTATTTATAATCTTACAAAATGTATGTATATCTTTTTTTTAATTTTCTTAACTATCTCCCCTGAATTTTGACATCTATATTTACTATTGATATGTTGAGTTAATCCTTATATCATTTATCAGCATATGGAAAAGTAAATATTTTTGTTTTAAAAAAAATTAGGAATCCATGTTCAAGCATTTACTGAATGCTGGTTCCACTTCAGCTTATAACATGATACTCTGTGGCATTTCTAACCTTCTATGCTTCAATTGCATCATCACCCAAGTAAAATTCCAAACCCACCCTGGTGGTCTAGTGGTCTAGTCAAGTAGTGGCCTCCCTAGCTCCTACCCACAGGTACTGTCCAAACCCACTCCCCCCATCCTGAAAAGTAATGGGCCACCGGCATAGCCCTCCGCTCTCCTCCATGGCTGGCAGCCCACTGAGCTATCAATGAATGAGAGCGTGCACTCATTCATTATTAGCTCAGTGGGCTACCAGCTGTGGAGGAGAGTGGAGGCTGTGCCGTGGCCCACCCATTTCAGGATGGGAGCAGGGTGACAGCCCAAGCTGGAGGGGCTGGGGGCAACTACTTGACTAGACCACTAGACCACCAGGGAGGATTTGGAAGTTTGCTTGGGTGAAGATGGAACTGAGGGTTGGGAGTAAAAAAGAAAAGAAAATAATTAC
Organism: Neoceratodus forsteri; assembly: GCA_016271365.2. Classification (NCBI taxonomy): domain Eukaryota; kingdom Metazoa; phylum Chordata; order Ceratodontiformes; family Ceratodontidae; genus Neoceratodus; species Neoceratodus forsteri. Next base: position 874,749,068 of record CM028131.1, on the reverse strand, counting down.
TTTACAGCACATATAGGGATCGGGGATAGGGAAGGAGGGGTATTCATAACCACTAGATCATCAGGGATATTTTACTAAATACGGGGGATAGGGATGGGAGGGGGTTACCAGAAATATGAATAAAGTCTGGACTTGGGTGGGTGATCGGGTGGGGTGAGGACACTTGCCACAAGGTTTTTTAAATAAACCTTGGATGGGCAACTCCGGATAGGTAATGGGGTGGGGGAGGGACCACTAGAAAGCAGGATTTTTGTTTTTCAAGTACACCCATTGGATTGGGATTTTTATTAGGATTTTATCAGGCACTCGGCAGCGATGCAGGGCAGGCGAATTTCCGCAAATGTTCAGAAATCAATTTCCAAACTTTCGTGGAAGCGAAAGTCTGACTTTCACTTCAATTCTGCGAGCAAAAGATTTTTTTTTTTGCCTACCTCTATTCCATTTTCTATAGCTTCATCTACATTAACCCTGTCTAAGCAATAGGTCACATGGTAAGATAGGATAAATCAGGGCAAACTGGATGAACTGATGGTCTTTTTCTGCCAACATTCTCTATGTCTTCATCTTACAATTTTATTTTTGTGCAAACATTTCATACTCTGCTCAAGTAACCCCTAAACATGAAGCATGATTTTGAGAAGACCTCCTTCGCGTACTGTACTATATTGATGGAGTTGCATTGTTTTTTTGTTTTTTTTTCACATTGGCAACTCTCAATATGTTGTTTTTCAACATTCAAACAGTTCAAGAATAACTTTTATAAAGTGTATAACTGACAATGCAAATGTATCTGCAGTTCTGTCAGGATGCTATGCAAAACTGAACTGCATTTCTTAGACAACAGTTTTTGCAAGACTTTGTGCTGGAACTAGCAACATGTATCAAACTCACTGTGAAATTCTAAAGCAACTCTTTGGGTGACAATTTAATGTGAAATGTATTGCAATGGCCTGTATAGCCATTATAGGCAGACTAAATGGACCAACTCTCATTTCCTAACATCAGTTCCAAAGTTTCTAATGCTTGCATGTATCATATGGTGGCTGGTCATAGAGGTGAGTGGAAGGTACTGTATGTACTAGCCATCATATGTGGACTGCTGTGGGAGATTGTGGCTCAGGGGAAGGGGGCTCTGACCAGACACAAGGGAATTTACTACCCAGAGTGGGAAGGGGTCCACTAGACAAGGCAGCTGGCTATTACCTATAGGGATCAGGAGTGGGAGGGGGGCCATCAGACAACAGAGTTGGGGATCAAAAGTGGATGGGGAACCAGGGATATATTCATGGGAAGTGGGAGTGGGAGGGGATGCCATTTGTTGTGAGGAAAATGCTGAAAGGAGCTGGGAGAGGGGGGTTACTACTGCTTCTTTCCCTGCAAAGACAAGAACAAGCAGTGACAGCTCAGACTGCAACACTGACAGCAACTAAACAGAGCCAGTTACTGATTCAATGAGGATTCAATAATGGTAATAGCAAGGTAGGTGTCTGCAACCACTTTGCAAGTTGAATAGGTTTATTAGTATTTTATGTACCAATAATGCAGTTTAGAGCTTCAATGCTATCATACCAGGACCATGTATACTGCCTTGTATGGGGTGGTTTGGAGCAGCTCTTCTGACCATAGTTTTGAGCTCAGTGTAAGGTTAAGGCATGCCTGTATCATGCACTGCACAGAGATATACTGAAACCCTTTTTTGTGCAGCCCAGTCCAATTGTGTGAGGTTTCCAACATATGTTCTTTTGTGTCTCCTGCATATTACCATGCATACACAGAACTTTAAATACTATTAGCATGTGTTTTGAATATGCTACCCCATGGTTCTTACATTAGCTTTATACACTAATCATGTATTATCCCGAATTATATAAATTAGAAATCAGTAATAAGAAGCTCCACTATACCTGTAGGCAGGAGGTGGATTTCCCCTAGCCCTGCAGTTCATAGAGACTTTTCCCTCAGTAGATTCAACTGGGTATATTGTATCAACTGGTTGTTCTTCAAAAACTGGTCCTCCATATCCTCCTCCATCCTCTGAAATTAAAGCAGACTGTTGTTAGGACATGATTCAATCCCAACAGGAGTCACGCAGGCATAATAGGATTGTGTTGTTTTAACTCTTCTACTTTCAATAGCTTCATATGAAGTCCGAACTATTCATTGTTTACCTGACACAAAATGGCCGCCCAGGTAATAATGAGTTAATGGTGTCATGCAATGAATAAACCACTATTTATACCTGATACAGAACACTGTCTTCAATGAGAACAAAGGGGTGAGTGCCCAATTGTTTGCCTACATATTATTATGAAATACCATATGCTCAAAGTGACTTTCGAAAACTTAGAACACTGTGATACCTGCATAATCTTGGATGTTTGCCAATATGATGGGGGACTCAATGAAATCTTTGGTGCTCCTAGGGAAGATTCACTAGCAAATATTTCTTCAGACAGGTTGTATTTTACTGGGGTCAAGGCCACATCAGTCCCCCTCTGTGCACATCTGTGGCTCGCTACAGTATGTAGAGATTGCACTGGATATGGAATTTAATAGAAAGGTGTTGAGGGTTATACACATGGCCAGCTCAAGGGGGAGGCAAGGGGACATTAAACCTCTCTCCCAATCTTATTTTTAAATTATTCTGTTCATGTTCATGTTATGGAGCAATTAAAATCTTATGATCCAAGTCCCCCCACTCCAGATACACAGTAATAAGAAATAAAGCACTCCCATGATTGATGCTGGAGGCATTATTTTAAGTCTTCATCATTACTGCTTTATAATCTGAAAACAATGACTCCATGTTTCTTACTTCCATGTGATTTAACTTCACAGCTGAACATCCCATAATTTATGGTTGCTGTATAACATTTCACAAGGCACACACAATAAATCAAGACAGAAATACTAGTGTATAATATATATTTTTAGTTTTTTCTCTATGCATCAGAAAATAAAAGAACTGAGAGTCAAAACATGACTTTTTTATATGATTGGCATACAAGCAATATAAAAAGAGTCCCAATCATGAAATTGTGTTGTGTTTATATCCATGGCACTCCAATCCTTACATCATGAGTTTTAGCCCACCTGATAGGCTATTCAATGCGCATGTGAACTAGGGTCAAATTTCATGGATCTACCTACTGTAGGTCCCAGAAGCTCCAGCTATTCAGTTATTTTTGTGCATCTGAAGAAGGCTGTAGCACACTCAGGAGTCCCTGTATGATTTTTGAATTTCTACTCTAAGGTAAGACCTAATTTTCTTGATTTACTACCACAGGGGATTTTATAGTATTGTTATGCATTGGCATTCCAGAGATTCTTTTAAATAATTTGTGTTTTGGTACTTTTGACCCAGTCTGCTGGGGGCTGCATGTCCTGAGTTTCCAAGGTCAGAAAAACAGGCTTTTATCTGATTCTTCAGTAAGTTTTGTGCTCTAGTGTGCTGCCTTGCTGTTGGATCTAGTGTAGTGTAAGCCAGCACTGTTTTGCTTTGTCTTTGCCTGCGTTGTTCCTGAGAGTATATGTACATCAATGCATGTTTTAATCTGCGGCCTCAGGTCTTGCTGCCTTGCGACCAGGCCACCCACCCCCCTCTTGGTATACTGTCAGTATTACTGAACATTTTATGCATGATCAAATTGGACTGGTTGCAGAAAAGATTATCTAGTCTGCAATTCTGTACAGGATGAATCATTTCTAGTGCTGCCACAGCCAGGAGGCCAAATGGCACATCGCAGAGTCTGAATTCCAGGCCAAGCACTCCAAACTAAGCCACTCCATCCCTCCCTCCTCACAAGTGGGGACTTGCAGCATCATCTGACTCCATGTTGAGCAGCTCCCACTTCCCCTTTCCCAGTGGGAACTCAGAGCCATGGTCTTCCATTCACCTTGCTAGGCTCCTCACAAGTAGCCAAGTGTGGAGGTAAGTGTGATATCAACATCTGCCCATCAGAACTAGTGGCCGACGGTAACATCCCCTCTCAATTTCATTGTCTCTTCCACCATACCACCTCCCTACAGCTGTATGGAGGTGAAATACTGGAAGGGGGGATAAGTATCACTTAAATTCATTATAAAAATTATTTGAAAGAGGGGAAACAAGGATTGGAAACAAGGATTGGAAAGTCATGAACTTGCCAGGAAAATGAAAGGAAGGTTTCCCTGGCTGGTCAGCATTCCGGGCCTGGTACTGCCCATGAGGCAGGTGATTCACTTCTCTGCCCCCTCAACCTTCATTGCAAGTCCACACAGCCTTGCCATCTCACCAAACCATCTTGCTGATCTTACCCAGTCCACGCATGCACAAACAACCTGCTGCCATCTTAGGTCACATGGAGCATACCGCGCATGCGCAAAGGGTCACTGGCCATCTTGGGAGAGGATGGCTATCCCTCCATTCATGCACAGGCACATCTAAGGTGGTCTGGTTATGAGGGACAGCACATTGCACATTCGCGACTCGACCTCGCCAACCATCTCACGGGTGGAAACAAGGATTGCCTCTTTCTGTTATTTTTATTTTATTTTTTTCCTATTTCTTTATCCCCCAAGGGCCACCAGTCTGTCTTACCTTCACGTCTGGCATCTCCCCAGGTACTCAGGCCGCCATCTCCTCGGGCTACCTCCAACATCCACATTCGGGCCTCGCAGCTACCCCCGCGGCTTACCCCCTGCGGTGGGGTGGTGGGGAGCACTCCCTCCGGAGCTCAACCCACCAGGTCAGGATCGGTATCGCCGCGCACCCTCGCACCAAGAGAGTCCGATTCGGAGACAGCCATCATGCCACCAAGACTGGTCCCCCAATTTTCCACTTTTCCTCCCATACGGCTTCGGGGCGTGCAGTAGCCTGAGATACAGGCGGCGTGCTGCGTCTGCACACGCATCCAGAGCCAGGCGCCTGCCCCAGCACATCCCTCCATGCCTGCCAGTGCCTGAAGCCACTCCCAGCCATCGCCAGGGGCCACCAGAGCACCGATGGCCATTGTCCCTCCTCCCCGGAGAAGGAGAGCAGTCCTACGGATGCTCGATCCTTCTCCTCCCCTGCCGACCCCCGATGATCCAGGCTCACTCCTGAACCCAGGTCGCCAGCGTGGCGCGAGGTCTGGCGTCCAGCGCCTCAACCCTCAGCACCACCGGGCCGGCCGCCTCTTTCTGTTATGATAGAGCATGCCGTGGGAAATTGATCATAAGAAGAAGGGGATTTCTGTCATTTGAATTCTCCCAAGGGTTTAAAAAACAAAAATCTTCAAAGATAAAAGAGTCCTTTTTTAAAGATATCATATCTAGCTACTAGGCAGAGCCTTAGTAGCTTGACGTCTGTTAAGAGGCTGGTGTTTTACAAGGTGAGCTCCTCTGCATTGTACAGGATCAACCAACAAGTCCACCACTAAAATAAGGTCACTTGACACCCTGACAGTACAGTGGTAATCTTGATGCTCCAGTGGTACTTTCTACATGCTGAGAGCTTGTGCATGTCATTAAGTTATCCTCTATACTACCCTCTCTTCTCTTACTCTTACCTTCAGATGGTCAAGGCCAAGAAATGCATCACCTGCAGCACCACACTGTTGCACCACAATGCAGGGTCCCAATGTCCAGCCTGCCAGCATGAGGAAGGGGATTCCTCACTGGAGCAGTCCTCTTCCTTGGATTACAGTTTACCCAGTTCTAGCGGTTCCAACTAGATGGGAGATCAGACCACTTTATTGCTAAAATCTCAACAAACAGCAATGGCTATGATGGAGAGCCAGCAAAATTTTATGTTAAAAATGATGGAAAGGCTGGTAGCTCTCACCAATGCTAAACCAACAGGCCTTGTCGGTGCCAGCCGTGATGGCTCCCAACCACAGCCAGAACCCAGTCTCACACAGCCCACAGGCAGGACCAAGGGAAAAATTTAAGATTCCAGATAACCAACCTGACCATCTTTCCGGGGGCAAGGATAGGGGCAAGGGAAACAATGATGAAAATGATGATTCCAAGACTAACTCAGATGAGGAAGACACAGAGCCGATGGTTGTATCCAGTTCAGGAGGAGGAAGCTAAGCTATGGTGCACCGCACCAAGTATTAATTCCTCAGGTGGCAGCATTGAGCAAGAAAATGGTCCTACCATGTGGGGCCATTGCCCTCAAGGACCCAACAGATAAAAAGATAGAAGACATGCTCGAGAAATTGTTTGAAATGACAGGACTGGCATCATGGGCAGCAACAACAGCTGTCTACACGGCCAGAGCCCAAATTCAGTGGCTGAAAGAGTTACTGAATACGGTGGACCCAAAAGCAAGAGAAACAGAGCTTTTGGAATATACACTAGACACAGCTAAGTACATGGGTGATATGGCAGTTGATGCCCTTAAGCTCAATGTCAGGGCATCTGCCCTAACCAACAGAGCCAGAAGATCCCTATGGCTCAAACTATTGGAGGCAGATAATGAGTCCAAGTCCCTCTTATAAAACGTACCCCTAAAAGGCAAGCATGTCTTTGGGAAGGGCCTACAGGAGTATTTGAAATCAAGATAAGAGGGCAAAGATCTGGCAAAAGAAAAAATAGAACTACCTATTTACCATCTGAAGGCTGCTGAATTTAGAACAACAGATACCAGAACAGAAAACATGGAGTCAATATCAGTAACAATTCCTTTCATGGTAGCAGTAGAGGATACAAGAATTCTTACTGCTCCTCCTCTGCCTCCAACTCTTCCTACTTTAGAGGAAAATCACCCAGATGAAGATTTGGAGGTAGAGGGTGAAAATTGAACCAGCAATGATTACAGCACAAATCACGTACATGTCAGGCTAGCACTACCGAAGTCTTAACAGTCACCTCCTCTGCTCCAGAGACTATCACTCTTTCAGCACAAATGGCACCTCACGACTTCCAACCAATGGGACCTAGAGGTAGTCTCAAAAGGCTATGCTATAGAACTGGCAGCAATATCAGACAGGCTCAGACTAGTAATCTCACCAGCCACAAAGAAAAAAGCAACAACTCATCAGGTTCAGGACATTCTGTTGGAATTAATCCAGAACAGGGTTAAACAAGTGGTACTGGAAGAGGAGCACAGCAGTTGAATTTATTTAATATTCTTCCTAGTCTCGAAAAGAACGGGAACTTATGACCAATCCTGGATTTAACATTTCTAAACAAACATGTGGCGACACAGAGATTCAAAATGGAGACTCGCGTCCACACTCAGGAGTCTCCAGGTAGGCAACTTCCTTACCTCAATCAATTTGAAAGACACTTACCTCCACATACCTATAAGGCTGGTGCACAGAAAATACCTCAGTTTTCATATTCTGGGACAACATTTTCAGTACCAGGACTGGTGTCAGCTCCGAGAGTATTTACAAAGATATCCATAGTCCTGGTGGCTCACCTTGGAGAGCAAGGAGTTGACATAATTCCACACTCCCTAATGCCGACTAAGTTGATTGAACACTTGGGAGCAGACATAGATACACTCAATGGGAAGGCAAGGCCACCCCTCAGCAAGGTGAACAACCTTATCGACATATCAACAGGCATAGGTCATGTATGCCTCCTGAGGCCCTTCTACTGGCAGTGACCTCCTCGGTCCTTTCCTTAACTGACTATGGGATCATCGTCTATGGGGCTGCTAACACCACCCACCACCACCTTAAGATCTCCCTTAACAAAGCCTGTCACCCTGTCATGGGGTGTGACAGGTGGACTCACACTTGAAAGCTCTACCGTCACACCAGTTGGCTAAACTTCGAAGGCAAGCTTAGATATCATACCTGTCTCTTTGCTAAAAAAATCTCCCTTAGTCTCTCACCCCCTGGCCTCCAACTACTGCTATAGCCTGCCCCACACTCCAGGAACACCAGAAGATCCTCCCCAGCCTCCTTTCAAGTTCCTCAATGTAGAACCTCCCTGGACCAACAGTTCTTCTTCTACAAAGCCCCCCCTCTGGTTGAATGAACTACCCTCAGCTGTTTCCTCTGAAGTGAAGCTAGGCCCATTTAAATCCTCTCTTCACTCTGAAATCTTCAACCGTGGTGCCTGTTATTGCAACAAATTTTAACCACCCACCCCCGCTACCAACAGCAGTGATACCAAACTGTTTGTCCACTCTGGCCTGGTTACTGACTGCCTTCTTTACAATTTCATAGTACTAGATACCTCTCTGTTAGCATAATTTTTGACTTGGAGTTTTGTCTTTACACCCCTCAAACATGTTAATCACCTGTATGTATGTTACTTGTCTCTGTGCTTGGTCTAAATCTTTTATTTTTTGAAATGGAGCCTTTACAAAGGAGTCCCTAGTCAAAGGACTGTAATTCCAATTCTCTACATAAATAAAAATAAATAAAATACTTAGACGACTGACTTGTAAGTGCCTAAAGCAGTACGCAATCACACAGAGACACAAATTTGGTACTCAATACCCTAAAATCTCATGGCTGCATGGACAACTTTGTGAAGAGCTCCCTAATGCCGACTCAGATGATTGAACACTTGGGAGTGGAGATAGATGCACTTAATGAGAAGGCAAGGCCATCCCTCAGCTGGATGAACAACCTTATCAACATATCAAGGGATCTGATAAAAACATCTGCTCCTACCTGAGGTCAAGTTGCCATAGTTCTTGGTTGCATGGAATCATGTATTGATCTGGTACCATGGGCCAGATGGAACATGTGCCCCCTTTAGAACTGCCTATTATGCAAGGATGCACCCAAAGAGGAGAACCTGGGGGTTAGAGCCATCTGCCACAAGGAGTCAAAGATTCCCTGCTATGGTGGACAAAGAGAGACAATCCGGTCTGGGAAACAACCCTGGAACAAACCTACGAGGTTACAATAGAGACAGATGCAAGTTTGACTGGTTGGGGTGCATGTCTGGGAAGCTCATCAGCCCAGGTACAATGGACAAAAACAGAGTCCAAACTATCCATAAATGTTCTGGAAATTAGGGCACTCTACCATGCCCTGCTGGTGTTCTGGACAAGGATCACCGGAAGTACCCTGCTCGTGCACTCAGACAGCAAGGATACAGTAGCTTACATCACATAACAAAGTGGGACCAGAAGCAAAGCCATGCAGAGAGAGAAGTGAGGTGGGTAATGCAATGGGCACAGTCCAGCCTAATCCACATCCATGCAGTTCACATATCCGGGAAATTGAACATCACAGCAGATTGGTTCAGCAGAAAAAAAATACACCCGGGAGGGTGGCAACTCCACCCCGAGATCTTTCACTTGATAGACAGGAGGTGGAAACCAGTGACCATAGTCTTGATGGCATCCAAGGCCAATGCACAGGTCTGCAGATATTTCTCCTGGTACAGAATGCAGCAGTCACTGGGGATCGATGCACTGTCACTAGACTGGATACTAGATCGAGCTTATGTATTTCCTCCAGTCCCATTGATCCTGGTCCTGGTCAAAATAAGATGCTTAAGGAGACTCATAATTATGATTGCCCCATACTGGCCAAGAAGGACCAGGTTAACAACAGCTATATCAATGGCATTAGACATCTGGCGCCTACAACCCAAACACAACATTCTCATTCAAGGGCCAATGGTACACCCAGGTTTAAGGAAGGTCAGGCTCATGACCTGGCTCCTGAAAGGCAGAGACTGCTAAAGGCTGGATACCATGATTCAGTGATCACTACCATACTACAGTCAAGAAAATAACCAACCACCTCCACGTATGGCAGACAGTGGGATATATTTTCCACTTGGAGTAGGGCCAAGGGATTGGATCCAGAGAAGATGGATATGGCCATCATTCTTTTATACCTTCAACAAGGCCTGGACAAAGGTCTCTCCCCAGCTTCACTCAGGGTGCAGCTGTCAGCATTAGGCATGCTGGAAGGCCATGTCAGTCACTCCCTACCTGGCTTCCACTCAGACACACTAAGGTTCCTCAAGGCAGTGGACACCATACGTCCCCACAAAAAGTCACCCATTGCACCTTGGGACCTTACCTTGGTGCTCAATTCCCTCACTGTTCCCCTCTTTGAGCCAATCCATGAAGCACAGTTGCACAGGACCAGTCTCAAAATGTGTTTTTTAATTGCAATATGTTCGACTCTCAGGATCAGCAAACAGGGAACTCTGTCCTGCAAAGAACCACATACCTTGTTCACTGCAGAAGGAGTATCTCTAAGAACCATTCCAGGCTTCCACCTCAATGTTACCACAAGCTTTCACAAAGAACAAACAATTGAGTTGCCAACACTCTATGAGGATACAACTGAGGGAGAAACTCACCTCCAGCACAGACTGGATCCGAAGGGCATACTTCACTCATATATCTCTAGAACGCAGATGATTTGGAAAACAGAAAGACTGTTCATCGTGGCACAAGGCCACAAGCAAGGGATGACTGCAACAAAATCTACAATTGCCACTTGGCTAAACAGAACAATTCAGGAGGCCTACAAGTCAAAGAACTTAAGTCCCACAGAAGGAAAAAAGGCTCATTCCATAAAGACAGTGGCCATTTCTTGGACAGAAGGTCCAATGTTTCCATGGAAGACATCTGCCGAGCAGCTACTTGGTCTACTATCCACACCTCTGCTAAGCATTATAGACTTGAGACTTTACACAGGCAACGGGCCTCCTTTGGAGCTGAGATTTTATTGGTGGTTTGTCCCTCAGGTCCCCATTCTAATCGCTCACATCCTCCCTAATTGGGCTTACACTGCTACTTATTTAAACTATGAAGTAAGGATTGGAGTGCAATGTAGTAGTAGTAAAAACTTTATTTTTATACAGGAAGGCAAATCTTTAGGTTGGTTAGCCTAGTTTATAAGAATTGTCCTGTTCCTTACAAGTTGCCTAAACATTAAAACAAATACAAGGTACAGAAAAATACACATTTTTACAATAAATATATGAGGATCACTCCTCGAGGTTCAACACATTCTCCAGACATCCTATAGTTCATTCAGACTATACTTTTCATCCAAGAAATTGACATGTAATGGAGCTTGGTGCAATTAATTCCTGTTTAAACTGGCTATACAAAGGCAATGGATATAAACACAACACAATGGGTGTTTACGCACCTGTTAAGGGTGATTGTGTTAGTTTATATCCAAATTACTCCATGACCCTCCCTTCTGAGCATTCACTGGGGGATCCGACATATTGTACTTGACACCAAGCCTGCTTATTAAACGAATTAACCTTGCTTAGGAGATTAGTCAGCCACACTAGGTGACTGAAGTTAGAAATGTAACAATAGGTAAATAAGGCATTTGCAATTTCTATTTATAGGTGTTCATTCCATGTCCCCCTGTGGTCTCATGCTAGGGGTTATGACTAACTATTTCTTACAGCTTTGGAAGCATCTAACTGAAGAGCAGAGGCTCCTGGAACCTAGGTAGATCCACCAAATTTGACCTTGGGTCACATGTGCATTGAATAGCCTATCTGGTGGGCTAACATCCACAATGTAAGTATTGGAGTGCCATGGATATAAACTAACACAATCACCTTTGCCAGGTGAGTAAGCACACAATACACAATTAAAGTTTAATAAAGGTTCCTAAGCACTGAAACATAGCCCGGGATTGGATTACATATGGAATAACCCACGGTCAGATGTGTGGCAATATTGTAATAACTAGCCGTCCCAGTGGTGCTGAGGGCTGAGGCACTGGCCACCTTACCACGCACTACACTGGTGACCCATGTTTAGGAATGAGCATGGGCTGCAGGGGGTTGGTAGGAGATGAGAAGGATTGAGTGTCTGAGGGACTGCTCTCCTTTTCCAGGGAGGGAGAGGCCAGTGGTCAGTCTCAGACTGGCCCCTAGCAGTGGCTGGGGGGGTAGCATGCTGACACTGCAGACAAAGGGGCGGAGAGAGGCAGACGCCTGGAGGGAGCATGTGTGCAGATGCGTGTGCACTCCCCCTGTTGATGTCATTACACGCCTTCTCCAGGGGATCCAATTGGAAAGTCAGGGAAACGGTCCCCAGGTCACTGCAGAGTGAATGGCTGCCTGCTACAGGCCCTGACCCTGAATGCCGCTTCCCTGGACTCTGGATCCTGTTTAAGGATAGTTGAGTTTGGGGTTCCTCACCACCCTGCCATGGTGGGGAAGCCATGTGGGAAGAAGGGGATTCAGCCTGATGTCGGGGTGCAGGGCTGGGTAGGTAGCTGTAAATGAGAGCCAACTGGGGACCAAGGGAGAAACAAAGATTAACGTAAAAAAAAATATTATAATAGCCAAACAACCTTGGTGAGTTGTGAGTTGTGAGGTCTGAGGCTCAGTTGAGGGCCTTCAGCCACCAAGGAAGTGAGGTTATTACAGCACAGACACACACCTGGAGAGGATTATTACACTTACAACATCTGTAAAATGCTCAAAAGTGTTATAACGTCTGTTAAAAACTCATTCTGTCCTGGGTTATGTGTCAGATCAAACAATGGATGGTTTGGACTTCATACAAAGCTGTTGGAAGCAATTATTAATCTTACCATAGGGATCATAAAACATGAGACACAGCTGAGTCTTTTCTGCCTATAGGGTTAGATTAAGAAAGGTATCCCAAAAAGGGAGTGTCATAATCCTATTATTAAACTAAAAATGTTTGTTTTATTTTTCAACAGAATGGGCTCAATTTTCTATAGTCCACTAGATTGCTGCATGGTGCACCAGTCCAAGGCTGTGTCAAACACCAGGTGCATCAGGGATGCTGCACCATATTCTAGAAAAATGGGGGTTCCTACAACAAAGTCCTGAGAGTTGCCACAGCTGTAGGGTTGTGTCAAACCTTTGGCACACCTGAGGGGTTTGACATAGAGTACCATCAAGCCTCTCCAACCCGGTGCAACCACAGTGGAACCGTGAAGGTGGGGCACAGCATCAATGGAAGGGCTCAGAGCTGGCACCCGGCAGAAGTGCCATGGCCACTGGGACAGAGCCACTTAGCCTGAGTACACCGAGGTTGGCATGGATGCCCTGTCTAAGTCCCCAGGTGGCAACAGCCCTGGCACCTACACCAGAGGAGACAAAGTCCCTGACAGTGTAGTCGGGTATCAGTCTGGCTCCATGCAATGGTCTGTTTATCAGGGGAATGTCACAGTGCTCTATGGACATTCCCCCCAAACTGACTGCACCCCATAAACTGCAGCCAATGCCATCCACTGCCAGTTATGGATGCTGTCACTTCTGGGGCAGGAGCCAGAGCTGCTGCCACCTGTCATGAACAGGGTCCTTCCATGCCAACCTTTGTGTACCCTGGCCAAGTGGCTCTGCCCCAGTGATAATTGCATCTCCCCTGAGTGCCACCTCTGAATCCTGCCATTGCTGCCATGCCCCCATCACCCACAATGGCACCACAACTGGTCCATCTACCCCGGTCCCAACACTGCAGGTCCCCCCTCACTCACCTCACTCCAAGCCAGTGGCACAGGACCCTTAGACCACCTCCTGGCTGGTCTAAGCTCAGCCCCCCTCATACATCCATGGCTGGACTTCTAAAATCCCGAATAAGGGGATGGTGCAGGCCCAACATACTGCAAGCCCCCTTGAGACCTGGCTCACTGGCACCTCTGGTGCAGGGATGGCACAGGGCAGCTTCAGTGCAAGGCTCCTGAGTTCAGTGCAGCTTGCGTTCGAAAATCAGGACTGCTGCAGAGTTTAATGCAAGGTGCCACTCATGTCAAATTCTTTTGGTGCAGGCACCTTGCACCAAGTTTCAGCCTTTTAAAATTAGGCCTAATGTTCCAGTAGTTAAAATATGAATTCTGTTATTGTACATGGGAATTTACAGTCATTAGACTGACCCTCTTGGAATGCAATCAACCAATCAAAATGTTCATTTCCCAGCAATTGTTTTACAATGCATAGTAACACAAAGTCTGCATCAAGCATCCCATGTGCAAAATCTGAACGTATACATATTTTCACATGCACTAAGCAAACAACAGTTGTATAATATTCTTACTGTCATGAAAACAAAAGTAATTGCTGGATTTACTGAAGTAGACTTTTTTTTATACAGTACCTACTTTACATCATAATACTAAAAAGGATATGTGTAGGATCATTTCATTTTTCCAGTTTCACATGAAGTGTGATAAAAATATAAAACATGAGCAGTAAACATAGAGATATCGGATTACTACAACATTACATTCTTCTATTTTGTTTCTTGTTTTAGATTACAGTCTAAGAGTTAACATGCTATTATTTTACAGCTAGAGGGCCTTTCCACTTGTTTACTAATGTAAGTCTGTTTCACTGGAAATCTTGACTCTAGTACTTCTGGTAACTAATCTACTGGTGCCAAGAAAAAAGCTAAGAAGAAATAGCAACTGGTTTACACCATGCTTAACAAGCTGTTGACAAGCATTTTGTAGCCTACATTCTGTAATGCACTGTTTGGTACTGTAGAAGGACAGCCCATCACTCATACTTAGAGATGCAGAGAAGTAAAATTTCACCCGTGAAGTGGATGCGAAGTAGCCACTTTACCGTTCTGCTATGCGAAGTGTCCATTTAAAACCCCCACTTCATCACTTTGTATTGTAATAATGACTTTGTGTTTTCAGTCTGCCTTACTTTGCTTTAAGGCAGCATGCGAATTCACAGGTATCCCACACACATGACATGGCTTACACAGTGTAGGTCACATGCTTCAGGCAGGCAGGCAGGAAGTTACTCATGCTTAAAAGCAAGTTTTCATCAACGTGGTGTTGATCAAGCAGATGTGCGGACACGTGGTGGCCAGGTGCATCTGGTCTGGAGCACCATCCTGTGTGTTCCCCCCCCCAAAGCAAGAGATAGTGGAGTTGGTGCCATGGAAGCACCACCTCCTGTGGCACTGACCAGTGCCCCCCCCCAGTGCCAGCAGCACCTGCTATGGCCCCTGTGCCAGTGGCTCAGCAGCAGCAGGAAGTGAAGGAGAAGGAGGAGCCACAGCAGCAGTTGCAGCAGCAGGTTTCTGTGCCCCTAGCCCAAACTGTATAGCCGCAGCCCCTGGCTCCAACAACACTTGGGCTCCTCCCCACCTGTGCCCGATCCTCCCTACACCTCATTAGTGTGGGAGTTTTTTTACTACAGTGCCTAGGGCCTGCAGTGTAGTAAAGTGCAATTTATGTGGTGTTGAGGTATGCCATGGCCCTAGAAGAAGTCACCTTGGTACAGTGGGTCAGCGCACCCACATGTGTAACCACCACCACCTAGAGTGGCAGGCCAAGGTCATTGTAAGTTATCATCACCAGTATCAGAATTATGTTTAACTACCATGGGGATGTTAATGGGGAGTATGACATGATTTACACTATCAGTCACAGCTTTAGACTGAACTATAGTTTTGAAAATAGTTAACTGGTCAGAACTGGAACTTGAGGCAGCAATACTCATGCCAGCAGAAACTGCACTAACACCACCAGCTGTCACAACATCCTCTCCTCCAACTATGAGTGAAGCTACAATTTGTGCTGTACAAAAAAAATTGATGGAGAAATCCCTATACTGATATCAGCTATGCGTGCTACACTGCCCACAGACAATCTTGCCACTGCCAGCAGTGCCAAGACCAGAAACAGCTTTGCTTGTACGTCTCTTTGCAGGCATTTTGGGCAATCACCAAGACAATTGTAAACAAATTTATATTTCTGAAGTTTCAATCTGGGCTGGTGGATGTGAAGCCAAAAACACCCAGCAACTGTGGCATGCAGATGGAAATTGGGCACTAAACAGATGCAAAAGCACAGATTAAGACTGCACCGTGCAATCAAGAAGAGATGCAGACTTAAAGCCACAACAACAACTTAACCAGAGCTCACAAGTCACAATCCAATCTGGAAAAGAAGATCTTTTGCTGGTTGGGGGGGGTGTGGAGTGCACTGCGGTAACAATCCAAAAACCAAGATACCACACAGCAGTACAAAATCATGCAGGTGTGGTGGATAGCAGGTTCATACTGCCGCAATTACTCTGTTGCATAATAAAAAGTGTCTGATTTGAAGGCTTGCATCACACACACACTCAGACACACACTGCAAGTAATGCGTAGCAAATTGAAAATTTCAGTAATGTAACCAAATCTTTTAAACAAACTGAAATTATACACTGCTGCACCAAGCAATCAGCAAAAAGAGTCAAGAATTATTGAAAATATTGCTGTGTGTACTTTAACACAGTTATAGAAGAAAAATATAACCAAAACAGAAAGACTGCCTTTTTCTCCCAGTTAATCTACCTCCACCACAGATACCTCCCTCCCCAAAGCACACTTCTAGTGTCTGTCAGTACACAGATTGAAAGTTCTAAATTAACATTCAAAATCCACACACAAACAATAAACAATCTATAATAAGAGCACATGAGGGTTCCCAACAATCGATGTACTAAATTTTTAGCAAAACAAATGGCTCAAAAAGCTTTTTTAACAGCATTTAGAGGGTTTGAATTGCAGAGCTCTGTCTCCAGCAGCTACTACTACAAACACACTACACAGAACTGAGGCTGTGCAGAACAATCTAGAGCCCATGTGACATGCAATACCATGAATCACTGCAACATTAGCTTGGAGCTCAATAACAAGGGGAAGTGATGCAAAGTACATTGATTTCAATGTACTACTCATTAAAATTGGTGCAGAAGTGCTTGGTCGAAGGTGAAGTAATGTGAAGTAATACAAAGTCATTGTTTTCAATGGACTTTGCGTTTCTCATTATGACTGGAAGTACTCTGCTTCGCGTTGCAGAGTACTTCATGGATTCCGCATTATTCCGCGAATTGCTTCGCGGAGCAAATTTTGGCTACTTCGACCACCTCTACTTTTATTGTAATTGAAAATTAAAGTTGCAGATTCAGTAGTTATTTAAAGTGAATCTGACACTTTTGGAAAAACATTGAGTAGCATAATATTTAGACACAGTTCACTTTATATTATAAATATTTTATATTTCTATGGTATACATTCTTTATTATTAGATTCATTTACTCACACATGCATTTTTTTACTCTTTACTGATTCTTTACCTCTTCTGTTTATATCCCTCGCTGAAGTCACAATAGTCAGTTTGTGACATCATAATCATGTCCAATCCAACAAGATGTGATCCCAGAAATTTTAAGATTATAACATAAGCAATAGATGATTTAGAAGGTGCAAATGAACCCTATGAGAAAGAGATCCCATTTCCATACAAATTAATTTACTAATGAAGAACAATGGGAAGACAAATAAATGTAGTATAGTACTACGTACACAAGGCAAACAAAACTGTGTCTAAATTACATGTTTTACAGCATTTTTCTCAAATGTGGTAAACTCACTTTAAATATCACTGGGCAAATCAGTAGCTTAGAACTTCTTATTGTATGTCATTTTTATATAGATCATTCATCAAAACATAGTTATGTAACATGATATTGTGTGACTCAAAATGGACTTAGGGTCAATTGTGTCCACCTCTCTTGACACATAGCAGTGAGTATATACAATCTGAGTATGGACCTCCACCCAGACAGAACAGGAAAAGAACTGCAGCATAATCATCCAGATTATAGTATCACAATCCTTATTTATTAGCAAAATATTTATAGACAACTTAATACAGTCCTGAAATGTCATGGTTAATTACTTTTTCAATGTAGTGCCCTGAAGAGATAAAAATATATAGAGAATAAAGAATGGGATGTTGTACGTTATGACATTTTTTACACACCTGAAGTGTGTAATAGAAAATACAAAATCACACATGCCCCCACAATGCAAAGCATCATGGGCTGCATATGCAAATCACCACAGAATGTTATGCTGGTCCAACTTTAAGCAGAATTGCATGGTGCCTTCACCCTTTGCAAACTGTGTGAGTGGCCTTTCGGCACCATGCAATTCTGCTTAAAGGTTGCAATTCTGCTTAAAGTTGGACCAGCATAACATTCTGTGGTGATTTGCATATGCAGCCCATGATGCTTTTGCATTCGAGACATGTTCTGACTTTTCTTGAATTGCCCAGC
Organism: Neoceratodus forsteri; assembly: GCA_016271365.2. Taxonomy (NCBI): domain Eukaryota; kingdom Metazoa; phylum Chordata; order Ceratodontiformes; family Ceratodontidae; genus Neoceratodus; species Neoceratodus forsteri. The sequence continues at coordinate 874,731,092 of CM028131.1, read as the reverse complement.
CAATGCCCTTTGGGGTAACCCTTGCCTCAGTGTTTACGCTCAGAGGTTCTTTGTCTTTAAATAGTTTTTATTTTAATGGGTTCACCACAATATATCCCAGGCACACTGCCTTAGGGGTAGCTGGTCCATTGCACTGGGGTGTCAAACAGACGAGGCATACTGATGAGTCCTGTGTAGGACGAAACACGTGTCTATGTCTTCTGTTAGCACTCTTTGCAAACTGTGTGAGGGGCCTTTCGGCACCATGCAATTCTGCTTAAAGTTGGACCAGCATAACATTCTGTGGTGATTTGCATATGCAGCCCATGATGCTTTGCATTGTGGGGGCATGTGTGATTTTGTATTTTCTTGAAACTTGGCTTCCCAGCCAAATGCCCTTTGGGGTAACCCTTGCCTCAGTGTTTGTGTACAGAGGTTCTTTGTCTTTTAAATTATTGAGGTATGTGCAACTGTGTTTCTTTAAAATTTGGCTGTAAGGCCAATATCCTCTGGGATAACTCATGCCTCAGGGCATTTGCTCTTGGGTTCTTTTGTATTAATTGTTTTACTACTCAAAAGTTCCAGAAGGTGTAAATTAAAACATTTAGGGGCCCTATAAGTAATAGATTTTGGCCAATGACTTTATAACATAATGGGAGTTTATAGGAAGGCTTATCTTATGATCTAGCCCCACAACCATTAGTAACCCTATTGAATAAACTGGAAATAGAATTAGGAAAATGGCTGGGAGTGATTTTATACATGAAAAGACCAAATTTATAGTGAACTCTATTTTCAAAGGACAAACAGTCAGACTTTTGATACAGGGAACAATTATGAGTACGATAAGGAGCATTAAGCATAAATCTAAGTATGGTATTGTATGTAACCCTAAGGCGTGCCACTACATAATTACCGGTACCTGTGTAAATATTAAGGCCATACTCTAACATGCTCAATAAGAAACTATGGGTCAGCAATACTTTAGATTCTTGGGTTAAACAAGTTTTCACCTGATGTAGCCCACCCAACCTTTGATGAACAGTTTTCATGAGACCATTGATATGGTTTTCATATGTTAAATGGGAATCCAAGGTCAGCCCCAAATACTTAAATTGATCAACATATTCAATCATATTGCCTTTTAAATCTAAGATTAGATCCAGTCCCTCATTACTTAATTTGAAAATACCATGGCCTTTATTTTTTCAACATTCATGACCATGTAATGCTGTTGCAACCAATTCTGTAAAATAGTGAAGTCACTCTGTACTTTCCAAATGGCATCACCCAGCTTAGGACCAACCCCAAAAAGGACTGTATCATCTGCATACATAATAATAGATGTCTTTGTACAGACACTGGGAGCCGAATTCATATACAGAGGAAAAATAAATGGCCCTATATTGACCCCTGAGGGACACCACGAACAATTGGTTTAGATGAAGAAACATGACCCCCTATAGCTGTTATATGCACTCTGTTACTTAAGTAGTCCACAATCAGGTGATGATATCAGGAGACAATATAAGTTTTTGGAGGACCCCAGTTATAAGACCATGTTCAACCAAATCAAAGGCCTTGGCGAGTTCCACAAAAATAGCTGCTACACAGTGGCCTACTCATGCTGTGTAAGCAATAAGACACAAGGAGGTGTGCATTAGACATTTCTAACACACAGCAAGGGGTGGAGTAAGGCATTAGGCCCCAGGCTGAGTGCCTTCAGCCCCTTGCCATGTATTATAATTGTTTAATACACACCCCAGGATTGCATCATTGTAGTTAAAAAAATAGGTCCCTGTGTTTTACATGAGTGAAACAAAATTAAAATTTATATGTTCAATCATAAAAAAAAAACTTGAGCTGTTGCTTAGTTTTTAACAAAATAGTTCCTCAGTCTGGTTGCCTTGTAAGGCTTTTTTGTTTTGCTTTAAGTTTTCTGTCTCTCATTTGAATATCCTTGCTAAATATTGCAGGTTTGCCCATTGCACAATCTAGCAGCATCTGTGTAGCTGTCTTGCATGTCACTCTAAATGTTGCATGCTCTACAGCCCTGCGCAGGCCTGATGATATGTCCCACCTGTGATTTCATTGAGCTGCACTGTCTGCAGAGAGCAGGCAGCACAATCATGTAGTGTTGTGCTGCACTGCACATGCACAACACATGACCACACATACCATGCATATGTCAAGCCATGCAGGTCATGTGTCCCTGGCTGTGCATGTGCCCACAGATGAGCTTATTGTGCAGTGCAACAATGCTTTGAGCAGCACTAAATATATACTGTATTGTGCAACAGCGGAACAGGCCCTGGCACAGGAAGTAGCATGCTAGAAGACTCTGCAGCACCCAGTTTAGGTGGCATGAGCAGTGGACAACATGTGCCTGTTTGCACGCAATCATCGATAGTTGGCAGTCAAGGTTGCCAATCTGGTCACCACTGAGGTGTCCAGGAAGGATGAGCTCCTTAGGGAGATGTCCATAGTGAACAGGCCAAGTGCAAGGTATTGGCATCAGTGGGCCATTGCCTGACCTGCAGAACAGGGGTCTCCCACTCTGAGGACCAGTGCCACCACTACTACAGTGACCTGAAAAGACTGGTGGCATTCAGGCTTCAGGAGCTATAGGACACCATCACCAGCAACAATATGCTGAGGCCAGGTAGGTGTGGCTGGGTGGTGGGTGGGTGCATACCCCACAACTGTCCATTATGTAGAGGGACACCCCATGTGTCCCTTAACTGGTAACCAGATCCCATACAATGTGTGTATGTGGCTGACCAGTGGGGAATATCAGCACAAGGTACTGTCACACAGTACCATGACAGAAATGTTGCCCACTGGACCAGACATGTCACGTAAACCCCCAGAGTGTCTCAGTGGTCCAGGTGCACATTCCCACTGTGTCCGTTGTGTCCCTAATGTTGGGTCCATTCCCCTGATGATGTCAACCAGTGTCTCTGCATCATGTGTCAAGGGGTAGACAGGCATGGGGGGAAGTGGATGGGCATGTGTTCAGCAGAGTGACACTGTACAATGTGTCTGGGCACACACACACACCCAATGCTCTGCATGACATCTGTGTGTCCTCAGTCTTTCCTTGCAGAGGGCCATGCCCCACAGCATGCCCCACAGCATAACCCACTGGCCATATGGTGCGGGTCAGCCACCTGGCCTATTGAGTTGAACTCCGTGACATGCATCTCCTGCACTGCCATGGTCACCTGGGGCCACACATTCTGTCACCACAGGGGGAGTCACTACCTGGCCTTGGTGGCAGGGGAATGTGCACAAGGCTCATCTGTATAGTTGCAGGGCATGGCTTCCTGGGCCTGTGTACTGCCTCCATGGTCCCTGCCTTGCCATCGTCTATTGCAACAATGGTCAGTTCGACACTGACATGTGTCATTTGTCTGGCTGCCCTGGCCCTTGGGTGTGCTACTGATCCACTTTCTTCCCCTGTGGTGTGTGTCCTGGTGCACTGTACATACCTATATAGTCACTGCCTGCATGGGGGGTGGTGGCTACCATGTCATGGCAGGGGCACTGGGTCAGCAAGCAGCAGCCACATGCACATTGTGCAGCAGGCCCTTGACAGTGCAATGTGGCCCCCATTTGTTGCATTCCTGGTCACTCTCACCTCTCGGGTATATGCACTGTGTGAAGCTCTGGTGGATATCCATGCCCCCTGTCCATCTCTTGGGGCAGCAAAAACAGGCCCATGGTATATTATGGTAGGGGTCTAACAATGTATGTCTGTCCCCTGGGCCCCATTGGGTGTCCAGAGTGCATTGTTATCATTGCCCCAGGTGTGGTTCCTGTACCCCAGTCTAACCTGGTAGTGACCACTACATGGGACGATATGCATTGTGGATGTCCTACCCCACAGAGGGATGTACTATATGTGCACACACCACTCCACTGTTGTGTGCTGTCACTAGTAGGGGTACTGGCACCAGGCAGCCCCACACGCCCCATCCTTCGCATATGGCATCTGTCTCTGCTGGACCATAATGCAGGTGAATGCACTGTTTTGTGGCCTACTGTACAATATATTGGGCATTGAGAAACACTGTGGATGACTGACTGTACCTATCTTTACCTACCCTGCAGATCTCAGTGCACAGCCAGAAATGGCCTGGAGGGATTTGGCATGGGTTCTGAGGAGCAGGAAGGAGCCTTGTGAGCCAGCAGTGGACCATGGTGGGAACCAGAGCAGACCATCCCATGGGAAGCGATCCAGTAAGTAGACAGCCATGTGAGTAACACACAGGGTTACATGTGTACATGCACAGTGACCAGTGCAGGTTTCATGCTGGTGGCCATGGCACACTGGCATCAGTGGTGGTGGGCCCTCCCCCTATGATGTCCCCATGACTATGTGGAACCTGGTGGTATGCACTCTGTTACCACTGCATGGGCTGTCAGGGAGGTGGGATGAAGCAATATGTGCATGGCAGCACAGAGGCCAGTGTCATTAGGGATAATGGTGCCCCCAGGCATAATGCCAGGGACTCCTGTGCACCCATGTCACTGGGCCATGGCACAGGGGTGCCAGTACCCGGTGTCCATGGTGGTCATCCTCAGAGGTAGGGGACAGTGGAAGAACACAATCAGAGGCTGTGGCTATGGCCTGACCATGGTTCCCCCAATTGGCCTGGCACTGGGGATGGTGGTGCCTCTGGGAAAACACCATCCTCAACATGCCTGGTGCTGTGCCATGGGACCTAGCTGGCACATGGACACACCATGTCCTTTGTGCCAGTGTCTGGCACTGTTTGTCCATGTGTGTGTCACTGTGCTAGGGATGACCCTGGTGGGGTCTGCCCCGAGGGCTGCAGGTGGTTGGCGCAACATGCCATGGACGTGCTGCAGGCATGCCACCACTGTGATTATCCCATGCCACACTGAGGCCCCAACTGCATGGCCTGGGTACCATGTGTCACTGGATGACTGCCATGGGGGATGGCAGCAGTGTACACTGGCCATGGTAGGCCTGCTCCATGGATGATGGATGCCTACTGTCCCATGGCCAGGGCCAAGGCCACAGGGTTTAGCGGTGACAGGCAGCCACCCCTATATGTGGGTGGTATAATGCTATGACTTTCCGTGTGTTCCAGGTTCCCAGCATGGTGTGTGCCCTGTGCTGCTCACCTCTCTGGTGCCACATGTGGTTTGTGGCATGCTCCAGCAGTGCTGCACCAGCCCATTATACTGGCATGGGGTTGGGAGCACTGGGGCTTTTGATAGGAGGGGTGTCCCGGGGGGGCCAGCCATTCACACTTCCGGCCTCAGCCATGATGGTATCCATGGCACATCATGACACCTTGGCTATGGTGACACAATGCGTATGGCACCACTGTTAGTTGGTGACAGCAGAGATGCAAAGTCAGTGCCCTTCATGAGTCCTTTAGTGGGAAACATCCTATGGACTCTGTTAGGTAGTGTGGGCACACCTGGACAGGGACTGCAGCCACACAGGCTTTATCAGTGGGGCAGTGCTTTGGATGCCATGGTGTTGCAAGAAGACAAAGACACAGGGCTGCTGTGGTGCAATAACAGCACCATTACTGTGGCTACATTATCCAGCAGGCTTTGACAGGGTACAGTACAGCTGCCACATGAGTAGACGTCTGGGTATATGGGGTCACTGGGGAATCTCTTGGTGGCCCATATGAACATGTCCAGGCATCGTTGGGCCCACAACCGCTCTGGCTACATTATACCCACTCTGCACCAGCAGCTTCTATCATGTCGGCTACATTCAGACTCAGAACAGCATGCACCAGTGTCTGACATTAGAGATGTTGCAAAATAAAATTTCACTGGCAAAATATTTTGCGAAATTTCGCCGTTCCGCAAAATAATTTGTGGAGTGCTAATCTGAGAAATTTCACAGCGAAATGTGAAATTTCACCCGAAAATTGCAAAATTTCACCTGCAAGTGGCAATTTTCACCATTTTGCAAGTGAAATTTCGCAATTTTCAGGCAAAATTTGGCATTTCGCACTAGCGAAATATTTTGTGTACTGCACAAAATATTCAGCATTTTGAAATTTCTCACTTATACACAACACTATCTGGCATACAGGTGCATGTGGGTACTGCAGCCTGCCATATACACTCCCATGGTACTCATGTGTAACAGGAGCCTGCATATAGAGTGCTGCAATTCCCACCCTTTTGGAGCTGTGTCATGTGCCTTTTGTGTGCCTGCCTATGCCCTATTCCATCTTTTACCTGAGAAGGGTCATGTTTATCCATGTCCTGTGCACCGGGGGTTGTCAGGGCACAGGATGTCTATGCAGCAGACGCAGGGTATGGGGCCAACCCCACCATGCTCTCATGACAGGACTCTGCCCTGCAGGCCCTGTCACACTGCTGCCAGAGCCTGTGTCAGTGGCAAAAATCTGCCATGTCTGCCTTGCTCAATGTATCTGCTTTGGCTAGCCTACAGCATGTACTCTACGGAGTGGCCATGGCCATGCATCCCTCCAGTGTACAGGTCCACAGTACTTTACAAGGTGTGCTATGTCCAGTTCATTACATAGGCTGGCCTGCCATCATCCCTGTTTGGCATGATGTTGCATGTCCTGTAAGGCATTACAGTGTCAGCATTCAATAGGCAGGATGGGTTCCACGATGCTGCCGCAACTTGAATTGTGTCGAACGGCATTACACAAAATTTTCCTTTCTGGATCCAATACAATTGACTAACTCTCTGTAACTAGCCTTTTTGACCTGGCACTTCACTGAATATTTAGGTACATGTATTTCTTTTATGCCAGTACTATAGAATGTTATGCTATATGAAGTCTTTTAGCTTTGGCTTGTACTGATTTAAAACATTGGACCGCGATATTTTGTTTGTATTATTATACTGCAATTTTATTAATGTATATCATGTTAAATGCACTTCAATCAATCAATCAATCAATCAAAAGAGGAGGAGGAGTAGCTCTCTATGTAAAGGAAGGGATCAAAGCAACAGAACTAAAGAGTAAACAGGGAGCAGATGAGGCACTCTGGGTCACCCTGAAGACAGGAAATGGCACCACAATCTGCATGGGGGTTGTATACAGACCCCCATCTCAGGGGGAGGGAATGGACAAGGAAATGATAGAAGGTTTCCTTAGAATGGCAGAAAAAGGAGAGATATTGTTGATGAGGGACTTGAATATGCCAGATGTTAACTGGAGCACCTTTGCTGCAGGCACATCCAAGAGCAGGGTCATTCTTGATGCCCTACAGGGGGCATGCCTCAGACAGCTAGTATTGGAACCCACTCGGGAGGGAGCAATCTTAGACCTGGTACTCTCAAATGGGGACGGAGAAAGAATCTCAGATTAAGAAGTGGGTAGCCATCTGGGAACAAGCGACCACCAAACAGTGTGGTTCACAATAAACACAGCCATACAATCAAGCCATGCAAAAGCAATAGTACTGGACTTTAGGAGGGCTGACTTTGGGAAAATGAGAGAGTGCCTTAGAAAAGCACTAGCAAACAGGCAAGAAGGAGGGGTGGAGGAACAATGGGGAGTAATCAAAACAGCCATAACAGAGGCAACAAGCCTTTGTGTAAAGCAAATCAATAAAACACAACGAAGGAAAAAAACGCTATGGTTCTCAAAAGAGGTGGCAGGGAAGGTTAAGGAGAAAAGGATAGCATTCAGGAAATATAAGGAAACACAGAAGGAGAAGGACAGAGAACTTTATCAGTTAAAGCAGAAAGACGCTGGGAAGGCAGTCAGAATAGCAAAGGCCCAAACCGAGGAAAGGATAGCCAGTTCTGTTAAGAAGGGGGATAAGGCCTTTTATAGGTACATCAGGGAGCGAAGAAAGACCAAAGGAGGGATACTGAGGCTTAATAAAGGGGAGGGAATGGGGGTAGAGGGTGACAGTGAAAAAGCAGGGATACTGAATGAATATTTCTGCTCAGTATTCACACAGGAAGAGGAAGGAGGTACCTAAACCAAACAAGAGAAACACTCTGTAGGCGGGGTCGATACTAGTCCATTTACAGAAGAAAGGGTTCTGAAAGAACTAATAAAATTGAATGTGGACAAAGCAATGGGGCCTGATGGGATTCACCCAAGAATTCTAAAAGAACTAAGGGTAGAACTAGTGACACCGCTGACTACTCTCTTTAACAAATCATGGGAGGATGGGGTGGTACCTGAGGACTGCAAGAGGGCAGATGTGATTCCTCTTCACAAAAGTGGGAGCAGGACAGAGGCAGGAAACTACAGACCAGTTAGTTTGACCTCAGTGGTAGGGAAAATGATAGAATCACTTCTGAAGGAAAGAATTGTTGAGTACCTAGAGGCCAGTGGGACACAGGACCCAAGGCAGCATGGATTCATGATGGGAAGGTCATGTCAGACAAATCTAATAGATTTCTTTGACTGGGTGACCAAAGTAGCAGACCAGGGAGGGGCTGTGGACATGGCCTACCTAGATTTTAGCAAGGCATTTGATACAGTCCCACACAAAAGATTAATACACAAGTTAGCCAGCCTTGGAGTGGGTCCCAAGGTGGTAGCCTGGATAAAAAATTGGCTAGACAACAGGAAGCAAAGGGTAGTAGTAAATGGAGTACACAGTGAAGAAAGGAGGCTTACTAGCGGGGTACCACAGGGTACAGTACTGGAACCGGTCCTTTTTAATGTCTTTATAAGTGACATTGCAGAGGAACTGGAAGGAAAAGTATGTCTCTTTGCAGATGACACAAAGATCTGCAACAGGGTTGATACACAAGTTGGAGTGGAAAGGATGAGAAGGAACTTGGCAAGGTTGTAGGAATGGTCAAATGTATGTCAGCTCAGATTCAATGCAAAGAAGTGCAAGGTAATGCACATGGGAAACAAAAACCCAGGGGAAGCATACACAATGGGGGGTGAGATATTGACAACAGTAAAAATGGAAAGAGACCTGTGGGTAATTATATCAGATGACCTAAAGGTGGGCAAGCAATGTGAGAAGGCAGTAAGGAAGGCTGGGGGGATACTGGGATGCATAAGAAGAGGCATCACCAGTACAAAACTGGAAGTTGTTATCCCTCTGTACAGACAGTTGGTGAGACCCCATCTGGAGTACTGTGTGCAGTTCTGGAGACCCCATCTCCGCAAAGACATAGACAGAATGGAGGCTGTCCAGAGGAGGGTAACCAAACTGGTGCAGGATCTGCTCCAGAAGACATTCGAAGAAAGATTAAAGGAGCTTAATATGTACACCCTTGAGGAAAGAAGGGAGAGAGGGGACATGATAGAAACTTTCAAGTACCTCAAGGGAATCAACAAAGTCCAAGAGGGTAGCATCTTTCAGAAAAAGAGATGTGCAAGAACAAGGGGGCACAATTTGAAGATAAAGGGGGGACGGCTCAGAGGTAATGTGAGGAAGTATTTTTTCACAGAGGGGGTTGTGGACGCATGGAACAGCCTCTCTGAGGAGGTCGTGGAGTAAAGAACAGTGGGGGAATTCAAGAATGCATGGGACAGACATAAGGCAGTCCTAGTGGGGGGTAGGAGGAAGTAAGCTGTTGGTTGACTAGGATCTGCAGCTTATCTGTTAGGTAGGAAAATGTGCAGACTAGGTGGGTCAAGCGGTCCTTATCTGCCGTCAAATTCTATGTTTCTATGTTAACATCTTTATCCGGGCAGGCACTATTGAGCAAGCTCACTTACAAGGTGGACCTGCAGTCCTACAGTAATAATACAGAAAGACAATTTACAATAGTACAAACAGTAAAAATAGCTGCTATTATAGTAAAAATGCACATTTATAGGTAATATACATTGAACATAGAACTACAAGGAGTCATGGATAATGAACTTGTGCTGGATCCAAGTCCAAAAACTGTGCATTTTGTAGTGGGAAATGTTAGGGAAAGGGTAGGCATACCAAATAGAAGATATCATGTGCATAATGTAGGGAGAGGTGGTGAATAGGGGCACAAGCAAAGAGGACCCAATTGTTAGAGCAGAGTGAGGGATTGGGAGGGTGGAGAACCATGCGAAAGGCAACAAAGCGATTTTTGCCCCAAAACGCGGTGACATATGGAGGAGAAAAGCTGCCGTTGTACTAAGTGCAAGAGGAGGAATATAGTAGCGGGGGCATAACTGGGAGGGTCCTGGAGGTTGGGGCAGAGGGAGGTGTTGGATGGACGAGGGACCAAATATTTTTGGGAGCAAAAGATGATAATTATCCCCAAGTGTGGTAGCATGTGCTAGAATCAGGCTGCAGCTGTTCAGAGCATTAAAGAATAAGATATGGGAGTTCGGCAATAAATTCTGTGGATCTGTTGGTGTGCATGCTTGAGACAGAGGCACACATTTCAGCTGGGAGGGGTGCCATTTGCGGGCCACCGTTTGAGGGAGGGAGGTTAGTTAGTGTCTAGTAAAGCAGTTGCAAATTTCCATAATGCCATCATGGTTAAGCCTTTTGAACAAAAGGGTACTTACTGGGGTTTTCAGCTTAAGTATTTTTGGGATTTTATTCCATATTGATGGGACTGCGAATCCAAAGGCATCTCTCCCGACTCGTGTGAGTGCCCTGGGTATATTTAGCAGGATTTGTGAGCAGCTTCTAAGGGCATAATACCTGGGCACAATCGCAGACAGACAGTAGACAATGTATTGAAGGAGTTTGCCACTGAGGGCTCTAAGTGTCCAGAGTGCTGCATTAAACTTGCACCTAAAGTGAAGTGAGGTCCAGCCCGTGGCGGCATGTAGTGCGCAATGATGGGTAGAGAAGGGGAGGCCAGTGATGAAGCATATAGTTCTGTGGTACAGCATATCCAATTTTCCAAAATAGGAAGCAGCACAACTACTGTATATGAAGTCTGCGTAGTCAATTAAGGACAGGAACGTGGCTAGGACTAGTCATTTCTTTGCGTCTGCTGTAAGAAGTCTTCTTATCCTGTAAAAAAGGCCAAGTCTTTGCCTTAATTTTTTCAGCAAGTCTTCCAGGTGGCCAGTGAAGGAGAGTTTACAGTTGATCCAGACCCCACGATATCTGAATTTCGGAACGTACTCTAAGCACTCTCCCAGCATCGTGGTTATTGGAGGGAGGGAGTCAGTAGCGCTTGTGTAGTTTGTGGGGGAAAATAACATGGCTTTAGTTTTCTTAGCATTTAATAGCAGTTTTTTATTGATTTGTTGGAGTTGCAGGAGGTTGAAATCTTTTGTAGGTCAGTACAAGCTTCTTTTGGTGTAGGACAACTCAAGTACAGCACTGTGTCATCTGCAAATAAGTGAATACTTGCATCCTTGATTCCCTCATCAATGTTGTTGATATACACTGCGAAGAGGAGGGGACCTAATATGTATCCCTGAGGGACATATCTTTGTAAGAGTTTTAGGGCAGATAGCTTGCCATCCACTTTCACCTGCTGGTATCTGTCTGTCAGATATTCAGAGAACCAGTTTAGAGAAGTAGCATCCAATCCTAGTGTTTTTAGTAAGCCAAGGAGCAGGTCGTGGTTGACAGTGTCGAATGCTTTGCTGAGGTCAAGAAACACAGCACATACTGACTTTTTATGCTCCAACCCTAGTTGCCAGTCATTTGTTACTTTAGATAATGCTGAGACTGTACTGTGGTTGGCTCTGAATCTGGATTGAAGGGGGTTTAGTAATTTTTCTCTGTCAATGAAGGATCTTAGTTAGCCATTTACTATTTTTCCCAGTAGCTTTGAGAGTGTGGGTAGGAGAGAAATTGGCCTATAATTATTAAGGTCACAAGCGTCTCCAGATTTAAATAGCGGGATAACGTGTGCGATCTTCCATATTTGAGGGAGGGTACCTTTTGTTAGGGACAGGTTGAATAAATGAGTAATAGGCACTGCCAATATGTGGCATGCAATCTTTAGGAAGTATGGTTCAAGTGCATCTGCACCAGCACTTTTCTTAGTACCCAGGTGGAGAATCAAGTCTTCCACTTCCTTGAGAGAAACCAATGAGAATGAGAAATGTTGACTAACGGAGCCAACATTTGGTGGGGTCATGCCAAGTTGGGTGCACAGGCTACATGCAGGCGAGTTATCGAAGGCTAAGCCTGCTGTGGCGAAGTGTGTGTTGAATGCCTGCAGTATATCTTTTTTGTCATTGATTACTGTACTGTCAGAGGTAATTTTTGTAGGGAGCATATTTTGATACATGGCTCCCGCCAGTTCTTTGATTGTGGCCCAGAATTTGGAGGGACAATTGGCTGCAGTATCTAGTTCTGCTTGGTAATAGCAGCCTTTCGCTTCCCTAATCAGTTTGGTGCAGAGATTTCTGGCTGTTCTAAAGAGGTGCCAATCTTCCTCTTTTTGGGATTTGCAGGCAGTTTTCCAGAGTTTATCCCTGGACAATAGTGCAGCCTTGAGATCTTGAGTGAACCAATGGCATTTCCTAGCCTTTATGTGTATTTTTGACAGAGGAGCATGTAGATTCATGGCGTAGGTAATGATTTCATGTAGTATATGTTTTAGCGGGGTAAAAACTCTGCCACAAGGTGGAGTTTTTTAGGTCAAGTAGGTATGCCTTTGGGTCGAATGACTTGGTTGACCTTTTGGTGGAGAATTTGGCCGTAGTTGGCACTTTGTTGGCTGCCTAAACTCCAGCTGTTAGGCAATGGTCACTAATATCCATGTCAATAGTTCCAAAGTTGGAGAAGGAATGGGGTTTATATACAAGCAGGACATCCAGAATGGTACTTTTGGCTATATTCTTTTTGCTGATATGGGTGGGCTCTTTGTTAAGTAGGGTGAAACCAAGGGAGTCAAGTGGGTGACCGGCTTCCGACAGCCAATTGTAGTTTAGATCCCCGAGGATAATTGTTTCCAAGGGGCCGGTGTCCAAGATAGTTGTAAGATAGGACAAGAGTTGAGTACTGGCAGATGGTGGTCTATAGCATCCTATTACTCGGAGTGCTAATGATGGGGATAGGTCAATTTTTATGTCCAGGCACGCATATCCCGCTACCAGTGAGTTAGAATTAAGTGTTGATGCCACAAATCTATATTTGATGTAGATGGTGACCCCACCTCCTCTGGATTGCCTATCACATCTAAAGATCTGATAGTTAGGTATATTAATCATGCTATTTGGCGTAGAGGGCCGAAGCCAGGATGCTGAGATAACAAGCACATCTGGCATTGTATGGGAGGTCCAGGCCTGGATAAGGGTGAATTTTTTCAGCAGGCTGCACACGTTAATGTGCATAAAACTAATACTGTGCCTTTAAGAGACAGTGACTCAGAAGGGGAGGTAAGTTTATTTATGGGCCCTGGATTAAGCTCGACATTGCCAAAGTAGAGTAAGGGGAGGAGTAGCAATTTTTTCAGAGATTCAAGTGAAAGGCAATGAACTTGAGGCTTTTGCCGACTTGGCATGGAGGAGGAACCGGGGTGCCAAGTTTTGTTTTTTAATTTATGCAAGCCTAAGGACACTGAGGCTAATACTCTGGCTGTGTAACGGCAGTGGGAGTAACTTGAATTAATTTGAGATAAGGAAGGAGGTGCAGACAAACCTGCAATAGTTCCTCTTCGAGGAAGGTAGTCCACCTGGATCAGTTGGCAAGGAGTCTTGGCATAACATGTGATGTGTAGAGTCAGACTGAGTGAGCAGTTTTCATGATGAGGATGTGGTGTACCCCCAGTTTCAAATTTTTCAGATAATAAGCCAGTATGGGTATGACACACAGTGCAATCAGCAGGAGGAATTGCTACAAGGCTGCCATAATTGCAGTTGTTGGGTAAATGAGAGAATTTTGATAACAAGGGTAGCTCGCCGGCTGCTGGTTGCAGGATTCCCCTGGTGGAACCCTGGTAGTAACAAATTGTTTTAGTAAGAAAGAGAAGGTAGAAGATTCTTCAGGGATGGGAGTGGGCACTTACTTAAATACGCAGTATAGCTGTTTGTTCTCCAGACCCGCTCCCTGATGAAGACCCCATTTTGGGTTGAAACAGTGGGGCTGTAGAGTGTTCGTCTGAGTGTGATGCTGCAATAAATCACTGAAGTATATGGTTAGGGTTTATTGTGGATGGAAAACAATGGTTTTCCAAATCCTGTTGTAGGACAGTTCAAAGGTCAAAAAAGTTGTACTACCGTTCTGATGTCACATCGATAGTACAACAACTTTTGCCCCTTGAGCTCCTACCTGATTGGTATGAACCTTGAGTCCATTTTGGGGGATCCATATACTACAAAAAATAGTGGATGGTTGACTATCCACAACTAAGTCTGTTTCCATCTAGGGAGTTGATGATGCCATGGAGACCTCGAGAGCAAAGCTCTCAAGTTCTCTATGACATCATCAACTCCCTCGATGGAAACTTAGCCTTGTTGTGGATAGTCATCTATCCACTATTCTATATTTTGCACTTGCCCTCAGGAATTTGTCTTCTTTGCCCACAAGTGCTGTGTCTCCCTTACAGAAATATGTGTGTGCTGTTTACATGCAGAATGCATGCCACATGCTTAATTGTGCAATGTGTGCATGCGGTTTGCATACACAAAGTGAACCTAAGCGAACCCGGTCTAAAAAGCAAATCAGGTTTGCATGCTGCACATTTGACATGTGCACAGCAGGTAAGCTGGTGTGAACATCTTCTAAAAATTACATCAGGTTCAAGTGTTGCATGCTTGACATGAGTGCAGCAATTAAATTGGAGTGAATGTCATTTAAATATCACATCAGGTTCACATGCTGCTTGCTTGCCATATGTGCAGCAACTAAGCTGGTGCAAATCTCATCTAAAAAACACATCAGTTTCTATTTCTTATACTCCTGCTAGCATGTAGTCATTAAAATAAATTTTTATTTGAATTTCTATAACATATTAGGTATACTTATTAATTCTGATCCTTTTGCAGGTTGTTTAATGGCTTTGATTTGTGTCATTAAATAGAAGCATGGTAGAAACCAGACACCTCTACAGTGACATGACTGCAGAGCCAGCAGCGAACCTGACTGCAGGCAGAGCGCACAGGCACTGAAGTGACACACCCCACAGCATCAGCAGGTGAGCCGCCAGTGCCTACAAAGCACACTGGTGCACCTGCACCTGCCGTTCATGGATCAACTACAGAATGTCCGCAGAATACATGGATAGTGCCAAGGGCCACAAGATCCTGGTGGCAGGAGGGAACACGTTCCAGAGGGAGTGCACAAAAGGGGACCGTACATACTGGAAATGCTGCTAGTACGTAGCCAGAGAGTGCCATGGCCATGCACTCACAGTTGCAGGGGGCACACCGACATCGACTGGCATGCACAACCATGTGCCATACACCACTGCCATTGTTGTACACCAGGTGCAAGCCGCATCGTGGCAGCAGGCATGGGATACAATTGCGAGCAGCCAGCAGATAGTAGTGGCATGCTGCTCGGGGGTCAGCGAGGCCATGGGGTGTAGCCTACCTCTGGTACCATTACCTAAGTGTTCAGCACAGTGGGTCAGGAGAAGCTGCAGGAGAGCACCCATTGACCCAAGAACACTCGCTGACCTGTCCATCCCAGAGGAGTATCACCGCATCCATGGAGGTGAGCCCTTCCTAATATATGACTCATGGCAGGGGCAGAAGGCATCGCTGAGTACAGGTTCCTGCTCTTTAGTACTAGTAGGAACCTGGAATTCCTGGCCTGCAGCCCTGCCTGGCTTGGGGATGGCACATTTAGGTGCTGCCAAAGACTGTTCACCCAGCTCTACATGTTGCACTGGGGGGATGGGACCACAGTGTTGCCAGCCGAGCACATCCTGATGACTAAGATGATGGTAGCTGCATACATGGTGGTCTTTGAGAAGGTGGCCGATCTGTGCCCAGTGGGAGGCCCCTGTCACATGGTCCTTGACTATGAACTGGCAGCACACAGGGCCGTCAAGGCAGTGCTGCCCCAGATGGAGGTGCATGGGTGTTTCTTTCAGCTGTGCCAATGTGTGTGGTGGCAGATACAACAGCATGGAGATCTGGTACACAGGTATAGCACCAATGATGTGTGTGCCATGCATCTCAGAATGCTGCCTTCCCTAGCCCTTGTGCCCTCAGATGATGTGTGCACTGCATATGAGGAGCTCCGCAGGTAGGAATATTTCAGGGAGCATGAAGAACTGGCCCCCCTCCTCGACTATTTTGAGGATACCTGGCTGGGTAGTCACTGCTGCAAGCCACTGTTCCCCATCGCTGTGTGGAACTGCCATGCCGTAGTCCTGGAGGGATGCTGCACACCAACAATGCCATAAAGGGCTGGCACAGGGTATTCAATGCCCTGTTGGATGCGGTATACTCCTCCATGAGGTGGTTCCTGGACATCTTGCGTGGGGAACAGAGGCTGACAGAGGTGAAACTGCAGCAGGCATTGTCAGCCCAGGTCATGGGGTGCTCCCATCACTGGTGATGGGAGAGTGCATGGCAGATCATGGACCTCATCTCGCACTATGGCACCTGAAGCCACAGGGACTACCTGATGGGGCTCACCCTAAACATTAGCCTCCAGGTATGAATCCAGGGGTGCATGGGGGGCTGCAGTGCCTTGCCTACCATGTGGTTGCACTATATGCCCTGTTGTCTGTCCTGTTGGGGCCCTGTTCCTGTTGCTTGCCAGCGCACACACACCCCACCGGTCCTGTGGTACCATTGCCATGCATGGCGCCTTACAGGTCAACAGCTCCATTGGGTCCCCCCACCCTGTAGTGCCCCTGCTGTGTGGTGCTGTTGCCTCGGTCCCCTTCCCTGTGTCATCTGGTGGCTCCCCCCTGTTATGCCCTGCTGCTGCTCGTCCGTGGCCTCGGTGGCTCACCATCGTGTCCGGCATTGTGCTGTCCAGCGGTGCTGGTGCCGAGTCATGCTGTGGCCATTCGTGGGTCTTGCCGTCAGGGTGCATGCTGTGGCAGCAGCTTCAATACTTTGGGTGTAGGGATCATATTGTGTTCTTACTGCATTAAATGCTTAGCATATAGCCAGTCAACATCCCCCATTCCAGATGTATGAAAGAGAACATTGTTTAACCAGGAGTAGCACACTAAGCCAAAGCATGTTTCCAGATGTGACCTGGAAGCACAAGAAAGTTAAGAGACTGCTCCAGATCACATAGTAGGCACCTATAGGATTCAAACTCAGGTCTCCAGATGTGCATCTTACAGCCTTAACCCACTGAGCTGTACTGCCTCCAGTATGAAGAGGGGTTGTAAAGCCTATTATTTTTGTTTTGGACCTGCAAATCCCTTATACATATTTAGTGCAACAAATGTGTGTCTCTTTGACTGTTTCATCTCTTACTTTCATTTTTGTCATTCTGTATTGAGCATATGTCCATGCTCAGCACTCTTTGTGCTGGGTAGGGTTCTTGGAAGCATGCACCATATCTCACATTTTGTCACTGAAATGAGGAATATGGACACTCAAAATGAGGGACAAGGAAGGACACTCACCCACATGATGATCAGGACACATCATAAAACATGGAGATACAGTATCTCAGAACACAGTGGAAACCACTGAATTTGTGTACAAGAATGAATTTGTATTAATAAGCAGGGATGCCATTTAAGTATGGCAGAGGGGGCAGTTGCCCCCCCAACCTGTATGTGTGGCAATAATGGCATTCAATTTGGATTTTATCTTTTGCCCAATAAGTGCCCATCTGGCTTGTGAATTCTCATGCTGCATGTACTCTCTAGTCTCTACTGTGACTGTATTGTGTTGTCCACTCTCTCCACCTATTAGAGGTGGCACAATCATATGTGATGTGGATGATCTCCAGCCAAGAAAGAGCATATGAGTCTTGCAAGTGCAACACTGTCTTTCTTGCAACTGAGTAGAAAGACTGCACGATGCAGCTTGAAGGAGCTGGAGAGCAACTCAGAATCATAATATATGACATAGAAATAAAAATAATTCCATTCATTTCAAGGGGGCGCACCCCAGCACTCTGACCCATGGACATCATCTCTTAAAGACCCCTGCCTCTGACTCCCTAGTACACAAGTAAGAGACTTTTTACTGATATCTATACTTAGTAGTAGTAGTAAAAGACTATTTATACAGGAATAGGTGAACACATATTTTTTTGATTTTACATTTTTCACAACAAATGCCATTAGGACCCATAAGGCCCTGTTTTCAAGGCACGCCTGTTCAATGACATTATGCAACAATGTTTCATAAAAAGGTTACAATACAATCCAAGACAAAAAAATAATAACATGTAAGCATTAATCCACAATGAAGGTGGCATCTAATGGGGAATTAATGCATGGTTGGGACTGTTGTGGTCCGAGGCCGCAGGCCGAGTGCCTACTATGGACCAGCCATGCATTAATTCCCCATTAGATGCCACCTTCGGAGCAGATTAACATGCTTGTAACATGGCAAGTGCAACAATAATATGTGACAGATGCTGTTTTCTTTCGTATGCAACACTAATGCAGCACTAATGAGGACACATATTTATTGCACATCCACAATTATGCTTCACCTGTCTTACTTTTTAAGCCTTTCTGTGAGTGTAAACATGTGCATGCACATTGATCAACCCAAGTCGATTAATATAGTGGCAACTTTTTTTTTTTCCTTTGAACTCTGGTGTACACATCAATATTCTCATAACATGATGCCTGCACCTGCTACTTTCCTACTTGTGGGGCACTACTCTATTTCTCTTCACTCGTTTCTATGTGATACCGCTGGTCTGCTGCATTGTGGGCAACATCTGTTCTGAGCATACCGTAATATGTTCTGAGACTCACAGTTCTGTTCTCCGCTGGCTGTGATCCATGACCCTGACTATTCCCACCAATAGGCAGTGCTTTCAGAACACCAGGGAACTTCTGTTCTATTTTCTCATTACTGTCTTTTTTGCGCACATGCTGTTGGACTTCACATCTCATCCGACAACCATTGCCTGCCTCATGGAACTCACACCGCCCACCACGGCACAGTTTCCCCTTGTGGAGCTCTGTTATGTGCTCCCCATTCCTTTCTGCACTATTTTACACTTCACAGACTTCCCTACAGAACACCTTTTCCCTGAACTCTCACTCTTCAGTACGACCGATAGGTGGCACTTTCTCACACTTACATGACTTCTCCTGTCCCTTGCACTGATGTATTATTCCCCTGTGCTTTGACCTGTTCTTTTCCATCACTGGGCGACTTCTACAATATGAACCGAGACGCTGCGTTTCTGAAAGATAGTGCAGTTGCCCATTGTTTGCTCCCTCCCATTTTCAACAGTGTCAACACCCATACACACATTTCTGCACTTTCTCTGTTACGATACCCCTTCGGTTTCTTCCTGAGTCTTCGTCTCACCACCTATTGGTCGAACTATGTGCACCACATTCATTACTTACCTAGTTCTGTGAGCGCGTTCACACTCTCAGGACGGCATTATTGCTCTAAGCATTCTAAAGCAACACGGCATTATTGTGCAATAATGCTGTGTTGCTCTTGTACCACCAGACGCTCTTGTGCCAATCCTGTTCCTTGCTTTTGGTCCTCTTGTTTTACCCATGTTACAAATACAGTTAAACTCTATAAATAATCCAAGGATTGCCATATGTCATTGGATATAGTTACAATGAAAGATATATTACTGTTTCATCATTGTTTTAAACTCCTCCATTGCACATTTTGAGTTTTAGTAGTTATCGGAAAATTATTCCATGTTTTAGATGCTTTATACTTAAATTACATCATTCCAAATTTGTTTTTTACTTTCAGAACTTCAAATTCCCTGGCCCTTGCTTTTCCTAATTGAAATTGATGCAGAGGTCGAGTTAACTTTCCCTCTAATCTCATGCTGTGTCCTCTTGTCCTGCTATTTTTCTTATATTGAAACGTTAAACTCTTTCACCTTGTTAACGCCCTTAAGGTGTTTGAATGTTTCAATCATATCTCCTCTCTCCCTGCTTTGCTCCAGGGTATACATATTGAGTTCAGTTAATCTGTCCTCATATGTTTTCTGATGCAGTCTCTGTACCATTTTGTTTGCTCTTCTCTGGACTGCCTCCATTTGGTTAATGTCCTTGCAAAGGTGTAGCCTCCAGTACTGCACACAGTACTCCAGATGGTGCCTAACCAGTGTCTTGTAAAGAAAGATTATTACCTACCTCTTCCAACTTGTAATTCCCCTACTAATACACCTCAACATCCCTCTAGCCTTACCTACTACTTCAGTGGTGTGCTTGGATGATTTCAGGTCATCGATGATGATGACGCCCAAGTCTCTTTCTTCCCTTGTGACTGCCAGCAGCTCCCCTCCCAGCCTGTAGGTGACTTCAGGGTTTCTCTTCCCTATGTGCATGATCTTATACTTCTTTACATTAAACCCCAGTTGCCACTCTTCTGACCATTTTGCTAGTTTATCCAGATCTCTTCTCATTCTGCCCACTCCATCTGGATCATCTACTCTGTTTCAGATCTTGGTGTCATCTGCAAACAGACAAACCTTATCCTCCAGTCCATCTGCAATGTCACTGATGAAGATATTGAAGAGGATTGGCCCCAGGACTGATCCCTGAGGTACCCCACTTGTGACTTGGATCTCTTCTGACTGTATATCATTTACCACCACTCTCTGTTTTCTGCCTGTCAACCAGTTTGCTACCCAGTTGACCAACTTCTGACCCACCCCGAGCCTACCCATATTATTAATCAATCTTCTATGTGGAACCATATTGAATGCTTTGCTGAAGTCAAGGTAGGCAACATCAACTGCTCCCCCTTGGTCCACCACTCTGGTTACCCAGTCAAAGAAATCTATGAGATTAGTTTGACAGGACCTTCCTTTTGTAAACCCATGCTGTCTTGGATCCTGTGCTCCTATGGATTCCAGGTGCTGCACTATCCTTTCCTTAAGGAGTGTCTCCATAATCTTGCCCACTACTGAGGTAAGACTGACTGGTCTATAGTTCCCTGCCTCCTCCCTGCTACCAGTCTTGTGGAGCGGGATCACATGTACCATGCTACAGTCTTCTGGGACCTCTCCTGTGCTCAGAGGCTCACTAAAAAGTTCTGATAATGGATCTGCTAGTTCCACCCTTAGCTCTTTTAGTACCCTGGGATGCATGCCATCAAGTCCCATTGCCTTCCTCACCCTGAGCTTATTGAGCTCTAGTAGGACCCTTTTTTTTGTGAAGAGACTAGTGCACACCTCCTTCCCCTCTGTGTCTATGGTGCTGCGCTGTGGGCCCTGCTCTACCTTCTCTTCAGTAAATAGGATAGATGCTTTTACATGGTCCTCCTCATATGCCCCCTTATCCCCTTTGATCTTAGCAATACCCCCTCTGGACTTTCTCCTTTCACTAATGAAGCTTCAGAAAGTCATCACCTTCTTTTACTGTTCATGCTAGTGTTTCCTCAGTTTGGCCCTTTGCCTGCCTTACTGCCTTCCATGCTTCCCTTAGCGAAGTTTGGTATGCCTCCCTATCTTCATCCTGCTGCGTTCCCTTATATTTCCTGAAGGCCAGCCTTTTGGCTCTGACCTTTTCTGCTACTGTGTTTGAGAACCAAAGTGGTTTCCTGCTTCTTTGCACTTCCTTTCTCACTACCACAATGGGATGTTGCTTCAAGTATTGCATCTTTAATGCTTGCCCACTTTGCCTGTACCCCCTCACCTGTATTTCTTTTTGCCAGGGCTAGCTTAACTCTGTTGGCCATCTTATCAAAGTCAGCTCCTCTGAAGTCCCATATTTTTGCCTTGGAATGGGATGGTTTTGTTCTAGTGGCCAAATTGAACCATACAATGGGATGGTCACTGGCACCCAGGTGACCTTTTACCCAGATATCTGAGATCTTTCCTGGTTAGTACTAGATCTAGGATAGCCCTGTCTCTTTGAAACTTGGCTTCCCAGCCAAATGCCCTTTGGGATAACCATTGCCTCAGTGCTTGCGCACAGATGTTCTTTGTATTTTAAATAGTTTTTTGTTTTAATTGGGTTCACCACAACATAACCCAGGCAGACCATCTAAGGGTAGCTGGTTCATTCCACTGGGGTGTCAAACAGATGAAGCATACGGATGAGTCCTTATAGGATGACACATGTGTCTATGTCTTCTGTTGGCACCCTTTGCAAACTGTGTGAGAGGCCTTTTGGCACCATGCAATTCTGCTTAAAGTTGAATCAGTATAATATTCTGTGGTGATTTGAATATGCAGCCCATGATGTTTTGCACTGTGGGGGCATGTGTGATTTTGTATTTCTTTGAAACTTGGCTTCCCCGCCAAATGCCATTTGGGATAACCATTGCCTCAGAGCTTGCACACAGAGGTTCTTTGTCTTTTAAACAGTTTTTTGTTATAATTGGGTTCACCACGACATAACCCAGACAGACCATCTTAGGGTAGCTGGTTCATTCCACTCAGGTGTCAAACAGACGAGGCATACTGATGAGTCCTGGTAGGACGAAACATGTGTCTATGTCTTCTGTTGGCACCCTTTGCAAACTGTGTGAGAAGCCTTTTGGCACCATGCATTTCTGCTTAAAATTGAACCAGTATAATATTCTGTGGTGATTTGCATATGAAGCCCATGATGCTTTGCATTGTGGGGGCATGTGTGATTTTGTATTTCTTTGTTTTTGTATTTGATAAGGGATCAGGATGGGTTGGGGGGATCACTACACTTTGGAAAAGGGGTATGGAGACCATCTTTATTCTTCAATCGGGGATCAAGAAGGGATGGTGGGACCATTACTCTATGGAAAAGGGGTATGGGGACCATATTTATTCTTTGTTTTGGGATCAGGATGGGGATGGGGGCCACTACACTATGGAGAAGAGGCATGGGGTAGTGATTTGTTTTTCAGTCAAATGGGGTTCAGTATGGGGTGAGGGGGACACTACACTATGGAAAATGGGATGGGGCAAAATCATTTTTTATTCCACCAGGGATGGGGAGGGGGGTCCCTACACTATGGAAAAGGGTGGGTGATGGAGGAACACAACACAGGACTGAGCAGCGAGGGGGTTACATGCCCCCCGGTGCAACCTGCCAGGTGCAAACCTGCTGCCTGTATATAAATGCAGCCATAATGGCATATAAATGGCATGTTTGTGCCTTGCATGTCTAATGCTTGCATTTTCATTTTCCTGGCTGAATATCTGGAATTTGGGCCCGGTGCATCCAGAGATGCGCTGCACATTCCCATTCCAGGTATTCAGGCCATTCAGGGGGATGTGCTGGCACATTGTCAGCAGCCACATTTGTGTTGCCTGCTAACATTACTATATTCAGACTGGATGTGTGCTCATGCATCTCATTTGAAGATAGCATTTTTTTGCACCAGACCATTTATTATGTGCCAGCCATCCCCCAGGCTTTGAAAATGAGGACCAATGTGTTCAACAGACAGCATCTCTTAACATTCAACTAAGAAACAATTTCCATGAGAGGAGAGGTTAGACTACTCTTTACTTATTGCAAGAACAAAAAACAAAAACACAAAAAACAAGGTGCTGCATCAGTGTGTGGTTTGAAAACAAAACAAGATGGTAACATTAAATGCACACTGAAATACTGTTAAAGCACTCCACTTTGAGGAACAAGTGAGAATCGTGACACTGCTGCAGAATTCTTCACCCTTTCATTAGTAGTAAGATCACATCCTTAATGCTGCTATAAGCATGGACAGGGGACTCTAAAATCACAAAGAACAGCACATGTGCAGGTTATGCAGCTTACAGAGGATTCCCAATAATTAAAGTCAGCTTTAATCTTTTTCTAACAGGAGACAAGTAATGGTTTGTGCCCAAATGCAAAATCCAGCAAGTTCAGCAAATTGTCAATTTTCTGTCATAAAAGAGCCTATAAGCAAACATTGCAATAAAAATAATTTTCAGATACAGATATAGTGTTATCTATGCTTTCGCATTGTGCTTCCTTTTTGATATTTGAATCAGAGCAGTGAAATATCTGTAATTACTATATAACGTCAAATTATCCTAGGGCTTGAATTTGAAGTGACCCCGTGTTACATAATGGCTGGACAAAATACCAAAATATGAAAAATGGCAGTTGGTGTATCTTATTCATAAACATTTTGAATTAAATATGGAAGTATGCAGTCTACCATTTGTTTAGAGCAAAATATCTTTCATATTTTGCCACTATCTTGCTGTTTGAATTATAAAGAACAAATATCTTCACTCTCATTTATATGCAGGGTGTATAAGTCCCTAGAAATTAAATATTAATCAAAGGATTAGAGAGATATGGGGGAGGGAGAGAGGCAGAAAAAGAGAGAGAGAGATCCGTACTCCATACAGAAAGGAACATACAGTATCTTAGTGGAAAAATTAATTTACTTAATTATTAGAGGGAATGAATAGTACAATTAATACAAAAAAAGAGACATGACCATAATTACTCTATGACAACTTCTTAAGCAATGAGCAGAACTGTTTGTAGTGTGTCTAAAAACCATGAAATCACCACACAAACTGAGACAGCATCCTGTCCATTGCTAAGTTACCGCAATAGTGCTGCATGGAAATCAAAATGACACTTTTTCAGTGCAGTTCATTTACAATAAGAAACAGAACAATAACAAAAAAAAATCATGCAGTTCATTGAACATCGGCATACACTGTAGAGGGCTGACAGCTTCAGATTTCTTTAGGCACAGCTATACTGTATAGTCATACTTGAGATCGAATGAAGCCCTTTGTTCAGTCATACTAATGTAACCCCCCTGCAAATGGGGATTTCCAAAAGACTTCCAGGAGCTTGCTTGAATGCTCCAAGCCTGAATGGTGTTTGGCGTTTAAGCCATTTATCAGTGAGTGTTTTTAGAGCCTCTGGTACTGTCTCTTTAAGAGCTGTCTGCTTGCAGACATAATTAGTTTGTATGGGGGGACTGTGTGCTTCTCTGCTTGAGTACCACTCAAGCTGCTGCCAATTCACTCCATTTTTTCAGTCACTAGGAGTGCAAAGGGAACCTATCTGAAAGATGTAACTGTTTGCCAGAAATCATTTAGAGTAATAATGAAATTACAGTTTGTCTAACCTGCTTTCTTTGCAGTCAGAACTGTGTTTGCCTAGTTCCCCATTCTAGTTTTGAACTGCTGAACTGGACCAATCAGTGTGGGTTAAGGTAGCTCTAAAATGGTGCCTTGACGAATCAGAACTTGACTCATAATCTGAGCCAGCCACAAGAGGATTGTATGGGCAGTGACTCTGGGAGATGTAGTTTAGACTTCGGCGCCTTTTTGGACCAACAGGGGCAGTCTATTGTGAGTGACAGCCAATCCAGCCAAGAACTGGGAGGAACTCAAAGGAAATGCCTGGTTTTGTCTGCTGGAGTTTCAGTTGAGCTCTGGCAGTGAAGAGGGAAGGAGCCCTGTGCTTTTTCGTGTGCAGTTTTAGTCGGGAAACGTGTATAAGGCCCAGAGTTCCGGTCTGCAGCTTGTGTAACTGCTTGTTAGGACTGAATCCGTCCTGTGAAGAGAATCAAAGGATATCTGAAGAGTAGAAACCAGGCTCACCCTGTAGAAGACTGGAGAAATTGCTGAATTGCACTCGGTCTGTCAGGAACTGAATCTGCTGTGTGTTCTCCCGGGTATTGTGCAGTAATTACGATCGGGATAGAGAAGCAGCCTACCTGGTATAGTACTTTCTTTTTACCATATAAATGTGTGAGGAGGCTTGTGTAGCTCGAGTGAGTCCTGCTGCCATTAAAGGACTTTTGCCTGTTACTGTTTACCATATAAATGTGTGAGAAGGCTTGTGTAGCTCGAGTGAATCCTGCTGCCATTAAAGGACTTTTGCCTGTTACTGTTTACCATATAAATGTGTGAGGAGGCTTGTGTAGCTCAAGTGAATTCTGCTGCCATTAAAGGACTTTTGCCTGTTGCAGTTTGCCATATAAATGTGTGAGGAGTCTTGTGGAGCTCAAGAGTAGCCCTGCTGACATTGAAGGACCCTATCTTGTTTGGAGGTCGTGAGTACTAATTCAGGGTCGCTCCCTGTTGAATTGCCACATTGAACCCAAATGGAATTACTGTACCGCTGACTGTTTAACTAATTTTTCTTTTCTCTGTGTGAAAGGGCCCCTACCAGCTGCCACGGTTTGGACTAGCCACTAGGGCTTGGGTACCCAGGGACAGTAACTGGTAGGGATAGGCCTGTGCACAGAGCCATAGGTAGATGAGTAAAGTGATAAGCTAATTAACCTGATTCCCCCTGTCCTTGTTATATCCCCTAAATAAATCAGAGCTGCTTGTTTCAGCAAAGTTATACTGCCTGAGGTATTTGTCTATGTTAAAGTATTGTACTGTGATTGTTGCACTGTATCTTATTTTACAGGAGGTCCCAATGCCTGAACCAGTCCTGGGGGTAAGTGTATACTGTGAAGGTAATTCTGATATATTGTGTGGGCCACTAGTGGGAAGAAAGGGGGGTTGCAGTGTCCCAGAGGGCTGTGACCAAGTTAGTTTAACTATTGCAAACCCTGACCTCTGGGTGGAGGCACCCGCCATCGGATCCAGGCCCCTCAACCTGTTAGTGGCAAATCAGGCAGGGGTAGTAGCCCCTGGGATAGCGCCATCTAGGGGTTACACTAAACATATTTTATCACACAGGAAGATGGGGTGTGTCAAATCTACAATACCATCACTAGGCATATTAATTCAAGAAATTGTTGGACTTCTTGATTTTTCTCTGCAGTACCTCTGCTTAAAATTGTGTAGTCTAGAACAAACACTGCTGGAGAACCAACCAATATGGGCTTATCTATATATTTACATACTGAATATTCCAGACCTTTTGAGGTCACAACATGGTATGAGCCCAATCCTACAATGGGACAGGTCTCTTACCATTAACACTGGCAGCAGACTACAGTACTGGGGGATGCTATGCTGTTGAGAAGGGGAGGTGCCATCCTTTGGATGAGATGTTAAACTGAGGTATCTTCTGGTCATCTCTGGTGTTGTCCTTGTGGGTGTCCAGGCAGAAATAAAAGAACCCGAGACACTTTTCGTAAGGAAAGGGGATGTCCCTTGTGTTCTAGACAACATTTCCTTTCCTCTAAAACTGTTTTTTGCAATTGTGCAAGTCTGTGTGTGGGGGTTGATGTGTGAAATGGCTGTTAATGCACATTTATTCAGTAACTTCTCCACCAATCTCTAATTACTTGTAAACCACAAACTGCTGTCCCCTCTTCAGTAAGTTTCAAAAATAGAGCAGTCATTTTGTTCTTCCTTTGGGAAGGTGCCTTTTGTGTTCCTGCAATAAACTGCTGCATTTTTATTGAAGAGTAGACAGCAGTTTGTGGTGAACTAAGTGAGTTCCATGGCTTTTTCTTGTTGGTGTTGCTTCTGTTGCACAGGGAACTGCAGTCATAGCAAGAGTGGTTCTGAACTTCCACATTGATTGTAAAACACTTTGGGACACAATTTGTACAAAAAGCTTGATACACAGTATGTGCTAATTTTTATATTTCTTCTTTACATTCAATTTTTGTTAGAATTTTGCATGTGCAATGTTAAACGTTTTACAAGCTCAGTCTTGGCTAATACTCAGAGATGTTATCACCATTTCTTATACATTTTTCTTAATTTTTGTTTAAATGTTTACAGGGGTGCATCTGGTGTGTGGCCAAAACCAAAATCAAATAGTTATAGTGCCAGCACTCCCCCACCCAAAGCAGCTTGAAAGTCTGCAATTCATTTAAGTCAATTCAGTTTTCTTACTTGAGTGTCATTGCATCATTTTAACATTTAAAGAGTTTCTTGGTCTCATCATTCAGCTAAATCATGATCAGCCTGACAACCAGTGGCAAGGTGACCCACTCCTGGTAAATTGTCACTGGAAAAAGGGTTATGGTACTAAGGAGAAGGAAGGTTCCCTAACAACAATCAGAGCAGACAGAAGCACTGCAGAAAGGGATCATGTTGGGAATGGTGCAGTGCAATGGATGTGAAGCAGCAGTCTTTGGAAGGACTTTCTGGGAACTGCAGTGCTGCCCCATCCGCAGGCACCTCTCTGGGCTGAGGGCAGAGATTACCAGCCTTCAGGCAAAGTTTTCAGGTTTCAGGAATTCTCCTCCCCCACCTAGGGGCCACCAAGTCTTCACCCACTACCTCAAAGGTGGACTAGCAAAAGGAGGGGCGGACTACAGTGGGCTCAGGGAGGGTGAGGAAGGTGAATCAAAAGCACATCCCCCACCCATTGCAACTGAAGAACTCCTACACAGTTTTGGAGGATTGGGAGGATCCAACAGTGTCACTTGAAGTTGCAACCAAGGGGGATGAGTGGGTTCTCCACAACAGAGACCCACAGGCAAGTGGCAGAAGACCCCAAAGGAAGAGAAAGCTTCTCCTAGTGGGGGACTCTGTAGTAAAGAGAGTGGATTTGGGGACAGGTACAGTGGATGAAAGGGAGGTAAAGTGTCTACCAGGAAGCACACCTTGGAGAAATGGGGAGAGGATCCAGAGAATCACTAACACTGTATTGGGGTTTGATGTCATTGTCCATCTGGGGACAAATGACCTGGCTAGGAACGAGGCAGGAATAGAAATGGTTCAGGAGGAGTTCAGGGAATTGGGCCTTGGGCAGGTAGCAAGCTCTGTGACCTTCTCAGAAGTGCTGCCTGTCCATGGCAATGGTGAGGCTAGGAATCTCCACACCGGGGACTTCAATGCTTGACTGGAGAACTGGTGCGGAGAGAAGGGTTTTGGCTTCATTGGAGACTGGGGACCCACCTGGAGGAATGTGGACCTGTACAAGGTTGATGGCCTACATCTGTTCAGGGATGGTACTGTTGTCCTCAGTGAATGGTTTAAATGTTTCATTGGCAAGCATTTAAAGGATAACTAAACAACATTTTGACAACAAACTATTCAAAAATCTGACTCTGTAGGTGACTAAAAGAAAGGCTGCTGTATTCATTAATGCTAAAACTACATTTACATAATGTACCTAAATGTGGTTCCAGAGCATTTGAAAATTGTAAAATCAGCCTTCCGATTTAGAAAAAAACTGTCTTACCTGCTTCCTAAAATGGCTGCCAAATGTAATGTGATGACATCATCTGAGCCAAAGTCAGAGAGATATATGGCTCTCTGTAGTGCTAACTAGTTCTTTTTTCCCCTTTGTATAGAAGTGTTCCACCCAAATGGTCAAAACCATGTGCATTATTTTGTATAATGCATATGTTCAGCTACGGTTCTGTTGATTTTGTTTAACATGCAGAAAATGTGTTTTAGTCCAACCGACTTTCTCTGTGGCAAACCACAGTGCAGTACAAATCTTGAATAACCTGTTGGTCTGGTGGTTATAGTGGATCCAGGATGCAACAATGGGGGTGCTGGGGTGGTGTGCATGCTTAATATGCACTTATTAACATTTTTATTAAACCTTTATATTTTCTGCTATTATTCTTTTCTAGTACATTTTTGACAGAACCTACAAATGTAATCTATAGTTTGAATGTAAACATTTGCACAATCAATAAATCAGACTTCTTCAACAAAGTGAAATGCAGCAGCAGCTGCAAGCAACTACGTTACTATGTTGGGGGGGGGTTGCAGCCACCCCCTTCACCACCCCCTAGAGCCACCACTTTCTTGTAGCAAAGTTCTTGTGCAGTCCAATGTTAGAGTTCATACTTTCTAAAACTTAAATATATGCTTGTCTTGTCCTCTTTTTTCATGGGAAATAATGATAATAAGAAGAATAAGAATCAGCATTTATATAGTGGCTTTCATACACACTGTATCCCAAAGTGCTTTACAAGCAATACTAGACTTATAGTGAAGTGACTGAACGTGTAGTGGCAGTCATTTCATACATTAATATCCACACACAGCCTTGGACAATTGCATGAACTGGTTTTATAGGAAGGGGAATGTTGGCCAGGACAATGGGGTCAGGTAGTGATCAAGGTGCTGGCAGCCCCACATCTTATTTCTCACAGTAATCTGCTCATATTTCTCTCCTTCTGTCTTCCCCGTCCCTGAATATAGCAGTACCTTGCAAGAGTGATCTTCTCAGTCCCCCTCTGGTATTCAGTCTTCACTATTCCTCCTCACACTGAAAACTGGTGAGCTCATCACCCTTCTGCATAATGAATACAAGTAGTACAGTTCCCGTTTTATTTTGACATATCAAATATAAAAATATATTTGCAGTAAGTCAGGCTCATATCAGCAGGGAACAAGGGGAATGATGGGCTTTCCTATCCTTAAAAGATCTAGGCTACCTTTGATTGGGCACTATTAAATGACGGTGTGCACATCATTATGCACGTCATTTAATAGTGCCTAATCAGAGGTGGCTTAGATCTTATATAAGTAGGAAAGCTTTATTTTCACTTGTGCCATGCTGCTATCAGCCTGGCTTACCAGAAGATCATGTTTATTATTAATATGTAACTATAACACGGGAGACTGTACTAACCACGTTCATGATGCGGAAGGGTAGTGAACTCATCAGTTTTTGGTGTGGGGAGCAGGTGAGAACAATGAATGCCAGAGAGGAACTGAAGGGGCCATTCCAGTAGGGTACAGCTATATTCAAGTTAGTTGAAGACATGAAGGAGGACGCTGAGCAGATCACTGTGAGTTCTGAAATTGGGGCTGCCAGCATTGTGCTCATGACCTGACTGTGGATGAGAGTAGCCAACAATGACAAATACTCAGAGTGGCAGGGCTGCACCTAAACTGTTACTTGAATTCAGTGTAGGGAGATTATGGGGGTGACATTTGTTAGGACAGTATTGAGGGAGTTGTGTATAGCTCATTCAAGATTTGGAAAGGTGGTAGCCTGCCAACTCGCATTGTGGAGTAGAGCACAGAAAAGTACTGGAGAAGAATTGCTGGGAAGGTGAGAAAAAAAAACATAATAGGGAACTGTACATACTACCATCACTGTGCAGAAGGGTGGTGATCCACTTAATATTTACTGTGGGAGCAGAAGTCAGACACTGAGAATGTGAACTGGAGAGTGATTTGGGAGGCATTTTTTAACAGTGCCAGCTTATGATGCGTATCAGTATAGGTGTGCACAACCCTCTGAGGTACAAGATTACAGTCTGAGGTGTGATAATTCTCTTCATGACACCACAAGCTCATATGTGGCCCAAGGCAGTACTAAGGACAGGGTATGGATGGTGGGATATTCAACAGAAGGCAAGCTAGGTGCAGGGGGTTCACATGGAAAAAGAGCCTTATTTGTGGATTAACAAGAGAGCATGAACTTTGGAACTGAACAAGACCGGTACTTTGCTGTGTGACGCTGAGCAAGTCACTAAACTTCCTTGTGCTTCTAGGCCACACCTGTAAACAAGCTGTCAGCTTAGTGTGTCTCTCCCGGTTAACAAAAAACAAAATTCAGTGCATCATATAACCACTAGATCATCAGGCATTTGAAGTATTGTACTGTAATGCAGTCTGCCAAATAAAAAATCAGCTGGATTGCAAGACATTTTCTGCAAGTTAAAGTAAACAAAATGAACAAAATCATAGCCTAACATGTACTGATCAAAATAATCCATGAGGTAATACATGGTGTTGATCATTCTGGTACAACAATTCAAAATAAAGAGGGAAAGAAGAACTAGTTAGCACTGTAGAAATATATGTTGATCTCTGTATCTGGCTCAAATGATGTCATCATGACTCATCACTTAACACACTTGGCAGACATCTTAGGGAGAAGCCAAGGCTGATTTTTGAATGTGAAAGGATGATGTTTACATTTCTCAAAAGCTATGAAACTGCATTTATGTTATTTACATAAATGCAGTTTTAGCATACATGTAAACGGCAGCCTTTCCTTTACCTCCATATGAAGCCAGATTTTGGAGTTTGCAGTTTTAAAAAACTGCTTGTTTAGGTACCTTTTAAACTAGCCCGGAGGGGGGGTGGAAGGAAGCAGAGAGACTCAAACTGCCCACCCCCATGGGAAAGTGCAGTCAACATGGAGGACTATAAAGTTATGATATCACCAGAGGTAACTAAACTCATAAAGGGGAAACAGCAGAAGACAGGAGGAATGGGGTTAAAAGCAGGAAGGACAAATGGAGGAGACAAAAAAGCAAGCAGGGCATGATAAAAGGAGAAATGGCAAAACATGGAAGGCCATGTATACTAATGCCCACAGCCTAGGAAATAAAATCTCAGACCTGGTGGCCTTGATGATGGAGGCTGACCTGGACATTGTAGCTATTACCGAGATGTGGTATGCTGGAAACCATGACTGGGATGTAGCAATACCAGGTTATACCTGTACTCTGTTTAGGAGAGATGGGGAGGGTAAAAAGGGAGGGGGTGGCTCTTTACATCAGGAAGTGTATTAGAGCAACTGAGATACAGGAAATGCGGGGGGGGCAGAGGAACTGCGGGTCATCCTTGAGTCAGGCAACTGCACAGCTGTTCACAAGGGTGTTATATACAGACCTCCAGTACAGGGTTCTAGTGGAATCCATGCACATGATGGCAGTTAAAGGGGAGTTGGTGCTGGTAGCTTATTTCAATCTGCCAGATTTGGATAGAAGCATCCCAGCTGCTGCCTCAGCCATGAGCAGCGGCATCCTGTATGCTATGCAAGGGACAGGCCTCAGGTAGCTAGTGTTAGAGCCCACCTGGGAGGGTGAATTTTGGGGTAGACTTGCAGAAGTTAGGGTGAGCAGACACCTGAGGTCCAGTGATCATGTCGTGGTGTGGTTTAGTATGAGTACAGTGGCTGAGTCACGCCACAGAAAGGTAAGGGTCCTGGATTTCAGGAGGTCAGACTTTACTAAGATGGGGATATGTCTCATGAATGCCCTAGCAGTGAGGGACATGTGGGAAGGGAGAGCTGAGGAGCAGTGGGCCCATCTGAAAGAAGCTATAGTGGAGGTGACAAACCTTTGCATTAGGCAAGTAAACAAGGGCAAAAGAAAGAGAAAACCACTATGGTTCTCAAAGGAAGTTGCTGGGAAGGTAAGGGCAGAAAATATGGCTTTCAGGAAGAACAAGGAAACTCAGAAGCAAGAGGACATGGCAGTGTTCCTGGGTACACAGAGGGAGGTAGGAAAAGCAGTCAACAGCGCAAAGGTGCAAATGGAGGAAAATAACACAGGAGGTAAAAAAGGGGACAAGACTTCTTATGGGTACTGTACATTAGTGAAAGGAGGAAAAACAAGGCTTAAGGGGGAACAAGGGGAGTGTGTGGAAGGTGACCAAGAAAAAGCATCAATACTGAACAAATATTTTTGTTCTGTATTCAAAGAAGAAGAAGAAGGTGAGGGGCCACAGTTAGGCAACATGAGCAAATAGGGGAGGAAGGTAGACACCAGTCCATTTCCGGAAGAGAGAGCCCTAAAGGAACTCACAAAACTGAAAATGGACAAGGCAACGGGACTGTATGGGATACATCCTAGAATATTACAGGAACTACAGGAGGTGCTGGCAGCACCACTGGCAGCTCTGTCCAATGAATTACTCAATATGGGAGTGGATCCAGAAGACTGGTGGAGGGAAGATGTAGTCCCTCTTTTCAAAAGTGGGAGTAGGGAAGTAGGGAGGAGGCTGGAAACTATACTATAGATTAGTCAGCCTCACCTCAATAGTAAAGAAAATTATGGAGTCACTACTGAAAGAAAGGATTGAGGAACATCTTGAATCCAGTGGAGCACAGGATCTGAGACAGCATGATTTCACAGTGGTAAGGTCATGTCAAGCAAATCTAATTGATTTCTTTGACTGGGTGACTAGGGAAGTGGATCGGGGGAGAGGCGGATGTGATGTACCTAGATTTCAGTAAGTCCTTAAGTACCATTCCACATAGACTCATGAACAAGCTGGGCAGCCTGGGAGTGGGTCACAAGGTTGTAAACTGGGATAGGAATTAATTGAGTCATACGAGACAGAGGGTGGTGGTAAATGGAGTTCAATCTGAGAAAAGGAGGGTGACCAGCAGGGTGCCACAGGGATACATTCTGGGTCCAGTCCTGTTTAATGTATTCATAAGTGACATTGGGGAGGGGCTGGAAGGGAAAGTGTGCCTCTTTACAGATGACACTAAGATCTGCAACAGGGTGGACACTCCGGGATGGGTGGAAAAAAATGAGGTGGGAACTGAGTAAACTGGAAGAATGGTCTAGAGTGTGGCAACTGAGGTTCAATGTGAAAAAGTGGAAAATCATGTATTTGGAGTACAAGAACCCAGGGGAGGATTACATGATGGGGGTGGGGGATACTAACAGTTAGTCACCAAACAGAAAAGGGATTTGGGGTAATCATATCTGATGACCTAAAGGTGGCCAAACAATGTGCCAAGGCTTTAGGGAGAGCCACTGTGATGTGGGGATGCATAGGGAGAGGTATCACAAGCAGAAGAAAAGAGGTGGTGATGCTACTGTACAGATCATTGGTGAGGCCTCATTTGGAGTACCATGTCCAGTTCTGGAGGCCACATCTCTATAAGGACATAGACAGGGTAGATGCAGTTCAAAGAAGGGCCACAAAGATGAAGCAGGGTCTGCACCAAAAGTTATATGAGGAGAGACTGGGAGACCTCAATATGTATACTCCGGAAGACAGAAGAGACAGAAGAGATATGATAGCAACCTACAGATATCTAAAGGGCATAAACAGGGTACTGGAGGTTAGGATCTTTCAGAAAAGGAGGTGTTCAGGAATGAGGGGGCATGACATGAGGTTGGAAGGGATAGACCAAGGGGTAAAGTGAGGATGTAGTGCTTCACGGAAAGAGTGGTGGATGCTTGGAATAGACTCTAAGTGGAGGTGGTGGGTGCAAACAGAGTGGGGGAATTCAAAAATCATGGGACAGGCATACGGAAGCCCTAATGATAGGAACGAGAAGGTAAAACTGGAGATCAGGTAGGGTCTGTGGCTTTTGCAGTACAGTAGGTAAGGAAAATGGGCAGACTGGATGGGCTTAGCGGTCCTTATTTGCTGGCAATTTCTATGTTTCTAGCCCCAGTTAGTAAGTTAGGGGTAAGGGACAGGGACCACAGCTGGATCACCTCTGAAATAATTCTACTGATGTATTGCAGAGATAAAGCTTAGAAAACATATAAAATGGATAAAGCAGTTACTAATTTGACAGAGTATAAAGGACTATAAGACAAGTGTTAAGAACAGGTGTGGAAGGTAAAAATCAGACTTTTACTTAAACAGTATGAGGGAAATAGTAGTACTAATAAGGATTCTTGAAAGACATTGAATGAATTACTAGGAAAGTTTAGATCATCTGATTTCCCTTTACTTCTGACTGCTAATGGCGGTATTCTTTTATTTAAAAAAATGCAACTGACTGGACTTTGAGTTTTTGTAGTTCTATTAATTTAGACCCTAAGACTGAAAATTCTTTACTTTTGGACACTGCAGACTCTAAACATTGGAATAGTAAATTTGTATTTAAGGATATATTAGTTGAGGACATTTTCTTTCCTTTTTTTAATAAAATTACTCTAAAGGCATGGAATGGTGGTAATGGTACTGACTTTAAATATTTTACCAAGTTAGGGATTTGATGGCTTTTCTCTTATGTAACTTGGTTTAACTTGGTGTACAAAGACAAAGTAGGTGGAGTACCCATTGAATTGTCTTCCACTCTTAGTGGGTCTATCCATTGTGGTATTTACTGATTAAATAATTGTCTAGTCTTTTTTTAAAGGTATCTATTGTTGGTGATCCCACTGTCTTTCCTGGTAGTTTATTCCATAGATTCGCAGTTTAAATATTGCAAAAGTTCTGATGCCTAACCGTTTGTACTTTATTAATAAAAATTTGTTTATCATGTGATCTTAAATTTGCTGTTTTTTGAACTATATTTATATTGCATTGTTCCACTGATGCTGGATTTTTCATAATGTACTTTGTTTAGTTTTTCTTTGCAGACAGGTACAGTCCCTGAGATTTAGAAGCAGGTGACCATGGTGTTAGTCTTTATATCTGGATAAAGATCTTTAGTAAAAACAACCCCCCAAAAAAATAGAAGTTGATTTTTCTTTTCTCACCACTGTCCAAGGCCCTTTAGAGGGTGGTCTTCAACCAGACCATGGTGTACTTGAAGACTTGGAGCTAAATAACATCCTATCTTTTTTACAGATTTCATAGATTTGTTCAAGCAATTAGACTTACATCCTTAAAGCTTGCCTTTAATTCCAATTTAAAACCCAGTTGTCATATCATTAAGATGCAAATCCAAGGTATCCTTAAAACATTTCATGCTCCCACTATCAACTACGGTCACTGGAAGATCATTCCAGGGAGTCACCACCCTCTGACTATACCAATGCTTTCTTGCATCACATTTCCACATAAATCATATCAGTTTTTTGTTGTGTCTTCTGCTACCATACCCGTCTGTCCTTGGCTAAATTCCTGTCTCATTTCAGAGATTGACATCACCCATAACCCAATACAACAGGTACATGCCACCCTAAACCTCCTATAACAAAGAGAATAAAGATTTAGGGTAGTAAATCTATCTGAATATGGTTAATTTTTCATCCCATGTATAGATCTGGTAAATCTCCTCTGGACTGCCTCCAACTTGATAATATCTTTCCTATTTTGTGAGGACCACACCTGAGCAGCATACTCCAAATGGGGTCTCACCAGAGCCACTTAAAGTGGAGTTAGTACATTTGCATCCCTGCTTGCAATATGTCTTAGAATGCAATTCAAGTTTTGATTTGCTTTTTTTATCTGAGTCTTGCAGTGGGTGCTAAACTTGAGATTAGAACAAATTACAATTCCTAGATCTCTTTCTTCATTAGTTACTGTAAGTGGCAAGTTTTTAAGTAGTCTATTTGATTTGCCCATATGCATTATCTTGCATTTTGCAATGTTCAAGACAAACTTGTGGGTCTCATTCCAATCAGAGATGTCATCTATGGTGCTCTGCAATTCTATCCCTTCTTCCTGATTGTTTACCACTGCCCCCACCCTACAGTCATCCACAAACTTATAGAGCCATATTCTTGGGTTATTAGCTTGAAGAGAGGCTATATATATGTTAAAAAGACTTGGTCCCAGAACGGAGCCCTGGGGTACCCCGCTAGTGATAGGAGACCAGTCTGAGAGTTCTACCTTAATGGACACCCTTTGTTGTCTCCCCTGCAACCATGCTGAAACCCATTTGAAGATATTAGTATCTAGGTTAATTTCTTCCAACAGGTTTAGTAATTCCATGTGGGGCAGTTTATCAAATGCCTTAGCAAAATCCATGTACATCACATCGACTGAGCTTCCATTGTCCAATTCTCTGTTGACATTCTCATAGAATGCCAGCAGATTTGTCTAGCAAGACTTAGATTTAGTGAACCCATGCTGTAATGGGTCTACCAGACCATGAATCTCCAGATGGTCTAAAATTAAATCTTTAATTACTCCTTCCAAAACCTTTTCCACCAGGGAAGTCAAACTCACTGGTCTAAAATTTTCTGGTATTGACCTGGTCCCTTTTTTTAGAATGGGCACCACTGTAGCTATTTTCCAGTCCTGGTATACTTTAGCTAAATCCAGAGAGGTCTGAAAAACGAAAGTGAGTGGAAGGGCCAAAACTCCTGCCAAGTCCCGTAATACCCTGGGGTGCACATTATCAGGGCCAGGAGATTTACTGATATCTAGTTTTGAGAGTCTATCATAAATGTCTTCAGGCTTAATAACTCATCTGGGGCTTGAACTGTATTTACCACGACATAATTTTGGATTACCAGCATTGAAAACTGAACAAAAATATCTGTTTTAGATATCAGCCATCTCTGCAGGGGTTGCTATCTGTCCCATATTATTTGAAAAAGGGCCTGTCATACTGTGTCCTTTCCTCTTACTATTTGTGTAGGAATAGAAGGATTTTTTGCAATCTTTTACTTTGTCTGCAAGTGTTGGTTCAAATAGCACTTTCGCTTTCCTGATTTTTGTTTTAATTTGTTTGAGTCTTTATCTGTAGGTTTTGTAGTTTAAAGGTGTGTTATGGTTTTTGAACTTTTTAAACAGTCTATTTTTTTCTATTTATCATTTTTTTGATGGAAATATTCATACAGGCAGGTTTGTTCCTCTTGGTACTGTCATGTATGTATCTATTTGGTATATATTTCTTTATAAGTTGTTTCATCCTGGATAACGAGTCCCACATGTCCTGGATGGACATACCATTTAAATCTCTTTCCCAGTCCCAGCAAGAAAACTCCCTTCTGATACTGGTAAAATCAGCTCTACCAAAATTTAATTTAGCTGTTATACCTGGTGTATTTTTGATACATTGCTCAGAGTTACTGAAATGGACAGAGGAGTGATCGTTATTTCCTGACAGACTTTTTATTGACACTTTGCTAATTGAATTACCCATATTAGTAAGAACTAAATCTAAAATGCTTCCCCCCTAGTACTATTATGCACTAGCTGTTCTAATCCCATCTGTTTGAACATCTCGAGATACCTCTTATTTGTGTTACTAGTGGCCTGGAATCTTTTCCAGTCAATGCTAGGTAGATTAAAGTCACCCACCAAAAGTATTCTATCAGCTGGATCCAATTTACTTATTACATTAAGTATTTCCATTTTGACAACATGGTTTTCATAAGGAGCACAGTACGCTTACTGCTGTGGTCAGATTACCACCTATCTTCATGAGGTCTTAGGCAGTGGAAATATGGCAGCTGCAAGGGTTTTCTTGCTTTACCAAAGCCCTTTGATTCAGTCCGCTATGTTCACCTGCTTGCCAAACTCAGGGACTTGGGATGTGCTAGAACTGTTTTAAGTTGGTTTAAGAATTATTTGAATAATAGAACAAAAATGTTTTAGGTAATGGATTTTTTTCACCTTCAGTCAGAATTGATACTGGAGTGTCACAGGTCTCAGTTCTTGGCCCAATGTTGTTTAGTATTTTTTTAAAATGACTTGCTCTTTGGGGATTTTAAACTGTGTATTTTATTTTATGCTGATGACATTGTTTTAGTTTTTAAGGGAAAACAAATAGAACCTTTGGGGCCCAATGTTCAAAACTTTGCCAGCAGTCAAATTTTGCACTGCCCAGTGGGCAAATTTAGCCTACAGCCAATTGCATGCAATATTCAAAGAAATAGTCCAGGGGCAAACACTGCTACATA
Source organism: Neoceratodus forsteri (assembly GCA_016271365.2). Taxonomy (NCBI): domain Eukaryota; kingdom Metazoa; phylum Chordata; order Ceratodontiformes; family Ceratodontidae; genus Neoceratodus; species Neoceratodus forsteri. The sequence continues at coordinate 874,692,063 of CM028131.1, read as the reverse complement.
TAGTGGGCAAATGAAGGTAGGCAAACAAAGGTGGGCAAACGTGGCTGGGAGTGCAGTGGAAAGACAGCCCAGCAAAGAAGACAGCTCTAAATACAGCAACTAGGCAGTGCAAACAGCAACAGCAGCCCGGTGCACACAGAAGTGGAGTCAGACACAAGTGAGCCACATGGCCACTGTGGACTCTAGCAAAGAAGTGGTGCATAACAACTGCAAACAACAGTGCAGGCGAAATAATGTAGAGACGCACTAAAGTTCACACGTTTCCCAGTGCAGACACATTTGCCGGGGCACAACTTTGCCATATTCAAAAAGTTTATGCAAATGAGCCTACTTAGGCATTCTGAGGGCAAGCAGCCAAATTAGCATGTTGTTATAGCCTGATATGCATGCATTTCCATGTGTAGACTGCCTGGGCTATTTCAGGGTACACACAGCATCACCTGCATAGCAGACTGGGACTACAAGTTGGTAGCTGCAGGCTGGGTTTGATACACAGCAGCACAGACTATTGTGCCCTAGAGGACAAGCACCACAAGCACAGGTGATTGTGCTGCATGAAATCATATGCCGACCATAGGTTGACACTGCAAAGATCAGCACAGTGGCAGATTTTGTCCGAAATCGTCGGGACACTGTGATGGTCCCTGCAGACACTGACGGTGCATCTTCTGGTATTGCACCCCCTCTCTGATACATCTCTGACTTGGAGTTGTATATATAGAGACTGGGGATGTGGGGCGGCCTTCACATGGGGGGTTGGGAGAGTGCAGCCCCCCTGAAAAAAACACTCACACATCCCCGACAGTACAATTCCAACACTTGGCATTGTGTCTGTCACAGTTGGGGATGACGATGTCGAGGATGTCACCCTGCTCTAGTAAAACCACATGCCATAGACATATTGTTGTTTCTACTACAGTGTGTATCATATGCTACAGTACCATGGGTAGCCAGAACTGTGAGGGACACATACATCGATGCATACTGTGTATCAGGTAACATTGAATGCCGCTATCCACACATGGACAGGCCCAGCTGGTAACTGTGTTCTGACAGGAGGACAACACTGTCATACCATTCTGTGACCCACATATGCTATGCCAATGGCATGGGATTCCCATGGAAACACACACATGGCTGGCAGTGTGAGATTTTTTTTTTTCTACAGGTGTATGGTATGTGCTGGGGGGGCACACACATACCATCATACAGTCCCAATGATGGCAGGGGCATTCCCATCACTGGAACATGTTAACTGTGTGGATGACCCCAGCCATGTGGCAGCACCTACTATGTGATGCATCCGAGCACCTGTACATCCTCCTCTCCACACCCTCCCTCCCCTCAGTGCAGCATATGTGTGCTAGATTGTGTTGGTGTACCCCCTATGGGGGGATTGGGTGTGTGTGCTGCATTTACTCACTGGCAAGTTGTGCACTGGATACTAGGCCACCCTCAAATGTTTGGCAGGGTTGATACTGATGCCAGATGAAAGTGTTATGGGCACTGCCAGCCATGCTAGGACTTGTGGCCGGTACCATCTGATTGCAGCATATCTCTTCCTTGGCATAAGGAGTGGCCCAGGGTGCCATTCTGTCCTCTCTGCCTCCTCCGTGACTGCAGTCATCAGGTGCACCATGATGCTGTTGTTGCACACAGCCTTGTTGCCTCTTGCTGCTGTGTCCACACCCCCCATCCTTGTTTTCCTAGAGTTAAGTCTACCTTTTTCTGGGCATTAACTTGTGCTGCACTGTGTCATGCTAACATATGTTGCACAGCTCTAAGGTGATGAATATACCATTGCGCCTGTATTCATGTCCCTAACCCTCACTGTGCACCTTGCATACACTATCTTTTAGTGCTGGCCTGCACTATTGCAGTGGTGCTATTTGGTCTTCTGAATATTGCAGCCCTGTGAAAATGGCATGCAAAAGCTACATAAGCAGTTTACACTCAGCACAAAGTTTTGAATATCTGGCCCCTGATTTCTAAATTACAATCAGGCTTTATTTTGGTTTAGAAATGGTTACAAAAAATTGTTTTTCCATTTAATGTTTCTAAGACCATGTCCATTGTATCTGGCAGTAAACCAAAGGTTTTGTCTATCCCTTCTTCAGTTATTATAAGGAATGAACAGAGTAATGAAATTGAAATGGTATTTTCTTTTAAGCATTTGCGTTTTTAATTGCATACGTGGTTATCTTACAATGTCTATTTTGCTTTTCTGATTAAAACTGTAAATAGAAGACTTGGTAAACTATATGTATTTATTTCAAATGTTTCTCAAGGAAAGACATGCTGAGCTGGTAACACCTAATTTCCAGATGCCTCCTGGGGAGGAGGGAAAGGAGGGTCAGAACATTTATAACAGTTAAAACATTTTTTTACATAGTAGGTAATAACATAACCAAGCATCATATAACAAGCAACATCAAAAGGCATTTAAACAAAATATGTAAACTGGCATGGATATAGTGACTGCATCACGAGGACAAAAGGATGCAAATTAAAGTGCAAAGTTCAGATAATGCAAGCCAATGGTAGCAAAGATAGCCAGTAGCTATTCAGGAAGTGTCTATTTGAAGAGTGGGAAGTGGGACTTAGCAGCAGGAGCTAGGGCAAGGAGTTAGATGAGGAAGGAGACAAGGAGTGGGAGAGAAGGAGGGAGTGGAAGGAGGAGAAGAGAGGTAAAGGGGGGTCAGGTGCAGTTGCAGTAGTGATAAGAGAACTTGAGGAGAAGAGAGGAGAGAGAGCATAGGGAAGAAGCAGAGCAGATGGAGAGAGTGACAGAATTCCACAGTTTTGTGAAGCGGTACAAAAAGGCAGCCTGGCCAGCTGAGGATAACCTAGTAGAGAGTGCTAGGGAGTGGAAGTCAGATTTACAAAGGGTGTAGTGGGAAGGAGGGGGGAGGAGAGAGGTGAGGTGAGAGGAAGAGAGCCAAGCCAGAACTTAGCAATAAAGGAGGTACAATGAGTGAGGTGCCTGACTTCAAGGAAAGGAAGAGAGAGGGAGGTATAAATGGGGGCAGTAGTGGGTGCAGTGCAGGCAGTCCAAAGCAAAGTGGCAGAAGGAGTGGAAGAGGGAGTCCAATATGGTCAGGGTGGACTTAGGAAAACCACTATAGAAAATGTCTCCATAGTCAAAAATGGGGAGAATCATTTGCTGGATAATGGCTTTGCAATCCAGAAGGGGGATGTAACCATGGTTCCTATATAATGCACCTAGTTTTGGGTGTAGTTTTTAGTGGATGGCATCCATATGTCCAGAAAAGCTGAGGTGATGATCAAGCCAGACCTTGAGGTACTTAAAGGAGGGGGCATCATGGATCATGGTCCTATCTAGGGTGTGGAAGGAGGGGAGGCCAACAAGCCTAGAAAGCTTCTGCTTACTACCAAAGGACATGGAGACCATTTTTCTGGCATTGAGGGACAGTTGATTTCATCAGAACCAGTGCGCACATTGTCAAAGTCCAGCTGGAGCTTGTTCATCATATTTGGGGGGGACCAGAGGTATAAAGAACTGTATCATCTGTGTACATATGGATGGATGCAGAGATGCAGGTAGTGGGCAGGTCATTCAGGAAAACTGAAAAGAGAACTGGGCCAAGGACAGAACCTTGAGGGATGCCAGTGGAGATAGGGAGTGGATGGGATAATGGATCTCCAATTCTAATTGAGTCCTACCACCAAGGTATGAGTGGAACCAGTCAGTAGCAGATGTGGAAAGCCCCATTGCTGTACGTTTGGCAAAGAGAAGGGGGTGAGCTACAGTGTCGAAGGCTTTGGCCAAGTCAGCAAAGATGGCAGAGGTGATAAGGCCCTGATCCATGCCTGAGAGAATGGAGTCAGTAAACCAGAGGAGGGAGGAGGAGGAATGGAGTGGGATTTATGGAAACCAGACTGGAAAGGGGTGAAGAAGGAGGAAGAATCAAGGAATAGGGAGAGCTCAAAAAGAACTAGGTGCTCTTGAAGATAAGCAAAGGTGGGGAGCAGAGAGATAGGTCGGTAACTACCAGGAATGGATGGGTTGCCTCCTTTGGGAAGGGGTATGACAGTGGCATGTTTCCATGCATCAGGGATGGAGGCAAGGGGGAAGGAGAGGTTTTGAAGGGAAGATAGTGGTAGAGCAATAACTGGGGCAGAAAGATGGAGGAATTTATTGTCGAACCCATCAGGATTCCTGCCCTTGAGAGGGTTTAGGGCTAGGAGGGACTTAAGAATGTCAACAGGCGATATAGGGGAGAAGGAGAAAAGGGAGACAGGGAGGGTTGGTGGGAAAAGAGGAGTGGTGGGAGGGAAGGAGGAGAGAAGGGAGGAGGCACAGGAGGTGAAGAAAGCATTGAACTTGAAAGCAACAGAGAGGGGATTAGAAATGGTGATATCACTTATCTTGAAGACCGAGGTGGATGACTGGATTGCGGGGGAGAAGAGGGCATGGACGACCTTCCAGAACTTGGAGGGTTGAATAATGTTGCTCTGGAAGGTGGACAAAAAGTATTCCACCTAGGCAAGCCTGGTGATTTTGGTACAGGCACTGTGAAGGGCACAGTAATTGAGTAAATCAGCATGGGAGTGATATCCCATGAAAAGGATAAGTGCAAAATTGCAAATGCAAAAATGGCAATGGCAAAACATCACAGCACAAAGAGCAACCGGGAAAAACAGCAACTGATGAAATGGTGACCTTCGGCTTTCTCCCCATCCAAGTTGCGTCCCCACCAGAGTTGATTATATATTAAGGGGGTGCAGGGAGCAAAGCACCCCACAGAAACTCACTGCAGCAGTGTTGTCGCTATTTCAGTGATCGCTGTTATTTCCCAGTCTCTCTTTATGTCTACATTATTTTACCTTCGCCTTTTTGAATTTGCCCATTTGCACTCGCCCTTTTCACATAGAACCTGTATGATGACTTGCGAGCCTTCCAGGCAAGATCTTGAGCATGAAGGCAGGCCAGCCAGTAATTAGGCAGAGATCCAAGGGAGGTGGGAACCATGGACTCTGGTTTCCCAAAGGGGAGTGTGCATGTCCCAGATGGACTGAAATTTGGTCTTAAAATAGTTAAGGGCAGAGTCAATGACAACCAGTCAGTAGCTGCCAAGTCCACATGAAGGGAGGAAAAGTTCATCAATTTGAAGGACCAGATCTGGAGGAACCTGTGTGAGGCCTTGGGGTGGTATAATTTGCAGACACCATAGACTAGATGGTGGTCACTGAGTTAGTCTGTAAGGGTGTCAGCATCAATAAACCATTGGGGGGGGGGGAGGCAAGAATCCAGTCCACTAGGGTTTGGTTGAGGGATTTATGATTGTGGTGGGTAAAATCAGAGATCACTTGAGAAAAGTTAAGGGACTTAATGTTTTGGCTGAATTTGGATTCAGAAGGGGAGAGCCAGTTTAGACTGAAGTCCCTGAGGATAAGTAATTCACCAGTCAAGGCATGGGTACAGATAGTAGCGAGGAGGTCAGTGACAGCAGAGGGGGAAAGGCCTGGGCAGCATTAGACACCTATCATGAAGATGAGGATAGAGAAAGGGAGGGAGAGTTTAATGAATAAAAGTTTGTAGGCAGGTGGGGAGGAGATAAAGAATTTAGGGGTGAACTGGATGGCAGAGGACAGGTAAATGGCAACACCACCACCATTACTGGATAATTGTAAGGTAATTGAGTATCCAGGAATGGCTACCCTGGTATCTGGAATCTTGGGGGAAAGCAAAGATTCAGAGATAACTAACATGTCAGGGTGAAGGTTAACCATGAGCAATTGTAGCAGGTCTACCTTAGGGAGGAGGCTTCTGAAATTGAGGTGTGCCACACGCAACCATTTGGGTAGGCAGGTGGAAGAAAAGTGAGCAGGGCCAGGATTGGGCTCAAAGTCTCCTCCTCAAGTTGCGTCCCCACCGTAGTTGATTATATGTAGTAAGGGGGTGCAGGGATAAAAGCCCCCCGCAGAAATTCACTGCGGCAGTGTTGTCACTGTTTCGGTAATTGCTGTTATGTCCCGGTCTCTCTTTGTGTCCACACCGTTTTATCATCGCCTTTTTGTATTTAGCCTTTTGCACTCACCCTTTCCACATGGAACCCATGTGATGACTTGTGAGCCTTCCAGGCAAGATCTTGAGCATGCAGGCAGGCCAGCAATTCAGCAGAGATCCAAAGGAGGTAGGAACCATGGACCTGGTTTCCCTAGGGGGAGTGTGCATGCCCCATAAGGACTGAAATTTGGTTGTAACATAGTTAAGGGCAGAGTCAGTAGCAGTAAGATAAATATCTTAACTGGGACAGAGGAGAGTCTATGGGGCAGTTCGGTGGGAGAGGTAGGGGTGAGTGGGGGGAGGGATGGGTGCGAAGGTTAGCACTAAGAGATTCATGATGGAGGCAGGGAGAAGGGAGGGAGCAGGGAGCCAGGGGGAATGGAGGAGATAGGGAAGGCAGGAGGAGGGGATGGTGGGAGAAGGGGGATAGAGGATGGAGAAGGAAGGGAAGAAGAGGAAAAGCTTGTAGAAGGGAGAGAAGCAAAGGTAAACAGGAGGAGAAGGAGAGAGAGGGGGTTAGAAGGAGCATGATTGATAGACAGGAAGCTGAGATGATAGGGGAAGTTGGTAGTAGGAGAGAGGGAAGAGAGCTTATGCAGCAGATGGGGTAGGGAATATACTATAGACAGTTTAGCAATGCAGCAAGATGAGGGAGTAAGGCTTAGCTGGGAAGGGAGGAGGCACAAGAAGAAGAGGAGGAGTAGGGATTAAGTAGAGAGATGAACAGGAGATGGATGCACTGAGGGAGGAAGATTTACTGTAGCTGGAAAGGAAGGGGAACAAGGAGAAGACGAGCAGGGTTAAACAGAGAGGAGCAGGAGAAGGCTAAAATGTGGGAGTAAAGGAGGAGAAGTGGAGGGAGAGAGCCTGCCAAGAAGGGATGGGGGTTTGAAGGTGAGCAGTACAGTGATACAGGTGTTGGGGGCCCTATACAGGGAGTTCGTGCTGTAGACAGCAAAGTAAGGAGAATGTTGGGGAAGAGGTGAGAAAGCAGTGAGGAGAAAGTGAATGGGTCAGAAGCAGGGACAGCACAGAGAAACAAAGGTGAGGGACCCTAGATAGGGAGTTTGGGCACTAGACAGAAAATAGGGGGAGGGCAGATGGGAGAGCTGTGGTCAGGAGAGAAGATTATGGTTAGGAGGTGGGAGAGCATAGAGATGCAGGTATGGGAGACTCAAAATAGAGAGCTTAATCAGGTTGCTAGATGGGGAGTACTGGCAGTTTCTAGAACAAAGGAGGGGAGAGAGGGAGAGCAAGCACAACACTGTTGGGGGAGAGAGGAAGCAGTCAATGCAGATATAGATGTACAGTTAGAGCTCAGGTGGGAAAGTAACTGAAATGCATGGAGCAATGAGTGAACATTTAGGGTAAGATGCAAAATGAGTACGAATTGTTCAGTGTTAAAGTTATGCAGCATTGTGTAAAACAAATGAGCTATAATAGCAGCAGGAAATAGCAACTAAGAGTAATACAGCAATGTTATATTGCAACTATCTGTTAGGAAGCACATGTATTTGTGGTAAGCAAAATTATGGCTAACACCAGATTATTACAACTTCAGGTTATGTAGCAAACGTATAATGAGCATATATCTAGGCAGAATTTTCTTTCAAATTACATAGAGGCAATACCCTTACAAACCCACTAACAGGAGAACACTTCATTGAGGTTATATCTGATAGTACGGAATAGAGAATATCATGTATGAGGCATGCATAAACATGAATGATAGTGTTGTTACTCAATTTAAATGAGTTTATGAGAATGGTTTTATCTGCGCAAGATAGGTAATTAGGCATGTGATGTGCAGACACTTAACAGACACTGCAGAATTCGGGCATGAAGCAGAATTTCCTGGCATCCTGGCATCTCCCTTCTGGTGACTCCCCACAAAGACTCCCACTCCTGCTGTGCCAATCATGCTGGGCCGCTCACGTGGGGACTGCTAAGGCAGGGTATCCTAATGAGTTCCTGGTGGTGATTTGACTCACCCCTACACTGTCGCTGTGGCCATGGACTGGTTGCTTGTAGAAGAAGCAGCTCCTGCAGCTGTGTTACATGGCAGAAGAAAAGAGTTGCAGGGGAGCCCGTGTTAATACTGGCTTGCATTCCCTGTAGTAGCCCAAATGGCTACTGCCCTCATGGCTGTTGGGCTATGACTGAGAAAAAAACTACAGAGCTGTCCCATAGGAGCAGAGTTTTGACCTGCCCCCACACTGTTGCTGTAGCTGTAGATTGGCTGCTTGTAGAAGTAGAAGCTCATGCTGCTGTGTTGCTGGGCAGAAGAAAAGAGTTGCAGGGTAGCCCCTCTTAATGTAGGCTCGTGACCACAGTAGTAGCCCTAATGGCTACTGCCATCATCGCTGTTGGGCTCTAACTGAGACGAAAACTGCAGGGCTGTCCCAATTGAGCAGAGATTTGACCCACCCCCACACTATCACTGCAGCCATAGATTAACTGCTAACAGAGGTAGCAGCTCCTACTGCTGTGTTGCTGGGCAGAAGAAAAGAGTTGTAGGGCTGCCCCTGTTAATGTGGGTTCATGACCCCTGTAGTAGCCCAAATGGTTACTGCTCTCATGACTGTTGGGCTCTGAAATATGACATATGTCATACTGTATGTCATATGTCATGGTCTTTAATTCTAAAAAAGCCTCTATTTTTGGACATTGATTATGGTTGCTGGTATACTCTTCTGCTACTGTACTCAAATGGCTTTGAATACAGCCAAAACATCTTATCATAAAGCTTGAAGATTTGTTCTGAACTTTTGCAGGTACATACATCACCGTAATTTGTATTCTGTGTTATGTATTTTATGTTTTCATTGTATGTTAAATTTGTTTTCATTTGATGCTTGCTGTTTTTAATTTTGTTTGAATTCCTTTGGCAATTTTTACATGGCTAGGTATCCATTTCTTTAAAAGACTCACTGCAATTTAGAGGGGCTTCTCATGTTACATGTTCTTTCACAGTATCAAAACTGAAACTTCCTTTTTATACAACTGCTTTGGCCCAACATTAACTTCTCTATTAAGCCATCAAAGACTGAAACTTGTTTCCTGCCAACTTTAATTGGTCTAGGACTTCCAAATCATTAAAGAAAATTACTAGTCTCATCATTTGCACCTCATAGATGGGTGCCTTACTTCAGTGAAATGCTTGGGATATAGATGCCACCAAAAATATTGCAGGAGTTAAGATGCAGGATCGCTCGTAAATTTGCTCCCACTGGGTAACTTGTACTTCCCGGTTCTGGGAGCTGCACTAGACCCACCCTCGCATTGAGCCACTTTATGACGTTTACCAAGGGAGATCGTCGGTGTGAGCTCCATTATAGTCTATGGGGGAGCAATATTTAAATCATTTTTATATATAATCATGGTTATTTGGTGATCAATCGAGGGCACCGGTTGATTAACAGGGACCTTGTTAGTCGACTGGTGCCTTTGATTGCTCACCAGATGACCATGATTATATATAAAAGCTATTTAAAAGCTGGCCCTCATAGACTATAATGGAGTGTGTCCCTGTGCTCTCCTTGGGTAAACATCATAATGTTGCTGAGCACTGGGGCAGGACTTGTGCAGCTCCCAGAACAGGAAAGTACACTCGACCAGGTGGGAGCAAATTTACAAGTGCTCCTGCATCTTACTTCTGCAATATTTTTGGTGGCATCTATATCTCAAGCATTTCAATGAGGTAAGGCACCCATCTATGAGGTGCAAATCACAATTCAATTAATTTAGTGGACCTCTTTAAAAAACAAAATGAAACAACGTTGCATAGATGGTTCCCCCTTGAAAATGGGCTTTTAATGCCCTTGGGGTTTACTCACTTAAATTTAAAATAAAATAAAAGATTAAAAAAAGTACAGAAAGAGATGCTGAGCTATGGAATAGCCTGCCAGTAGAGGTGGTGGGTGCCAAAACCATATATGGCTTCAAGCACAGCTTGAAAATGTCAGGGGGATAGTAACTACTCAGCAGGGCGCTGGGATGGAAACACAGATAATGAAAGGAGGACAGTGTAAGCAAAGAACCCACAGAGGCAGTAGATCCTGGGGTATGATAGGGTAATATGGGCAGACTGGATGGTCCATTGGCCTTTAACTGCCATATTTGTCTATGTTGTTATGTTCCTATGCTCTTCTACAGTGCAACGACAATGTCCATGGTTAATACTCCAGTCTGAGTCCAGCTCAGTCTCCTCCTCGTTCATCAACAACCAGTTGATCCTTAAGCCACCCTGGATGCAATACAAACTCTGTCTATGTTGTTTAAATCTCAAAACTTGCTAACAATTGGCTTTTCACTGATATTCATCCCATTCCCCTGCATTTCTTTATCTCTTTTGGAGGCCCTTTTTTTGCAAAGTTGGGATACTTCACTTTGTGAAAGTCTTTGTTAGGTTTCCCCGACTTTGTGAAGTGCAACAGGATTTAGACATTTACAGAAAGTAGAGCTTGGTTCTTACAGCTGCTAGATAGGAACATATATGTTGTCAGCAGATAAACTCCAATGGTCTAGCTAGTCTGCCCAGAAAATGTTCCTACCTATCCCCTGACCTACTGTCTTGGGGGGGGGGTAATTAGCCCAAATGCTTACCACAGACCACCCCCTCCCAGTGATATAGTGAAGAAGCAGGTTTTCCCTCACTTCTTGCAAACCTTCATAGGCTATGGGGATATCATGGGCCCGATTTAATAAGGTTGACAAAGGGCTTGCGTTAAGCTCTGCATCAGCTGCAGTGTTTGGTTCAGCTGTGGCAATCTCCTCTGATGTAGCTCAGCTCAATTTTACAAGGTTTGGTGCAGTTGCAATATTTTCCACATTTTACAGCAGATTGTGCCAAAGTTTTGGTGCAAGCCCCATAAATGGAGTTCCTGCATGGCGTAAAATTAGACTGGGGGAGCTGGTCTAACTTGTAGCATTTTGCTCAAGGAACTTCTGTCAGTGTTTGCAGCAGGCTTCTTGGCAAAATTGCAATAGCTGCAATGCTCTAAGCAAGTATGCCCTTGGTTCAAGCTCCTATATGCAAGTCCCCTGCATCACACTAAGTCCCTTCTAAAATCGAGCCCCATATACCACTGTATAAAAAAAACATTCTGCTTTTCCTGTTTTTTTCTTTTTACAAGTGGAGCAGGTTCATAATAATCTGTGGATGGTCTACCCATCATTGTCTCTTGCATGACCAAATTAACTGACCAAGTCCCTCAAGCAGTATGACTATCACTGGCTTTCTTAGTTGCAAAGCTATGCAAAAGGAAAAGCAAGGTTCTGATTATTTCCTAGCCATGGCAGACAGTTGAGCAGCCCCTACTCACTCCAGCCAACAGCAGCACTTAACAATACATTGTCTTCTCAATTCCCAGGATGAAGCATGAATTTGGTAGAAAACCATTTGCACTTTCTGTACCACAAACCAGGAAAAAAATCCTTCTCAAGTTGAGAAATGCTTCTGGCTTGCAAGTGTTCAAATTAAGTGTTTCTAGACATTTTAAACCCCATTTATTTATCTGGCCCAGTACCCCCCATCTATTACCATGATTATATTGCATGTTCTTTCTCCTTCTTTGCTGCAACCCCACTTTCTTAGTTTAATTTGATTACTGCATGGATATACTTAGCATTAAAGTTTGTCTTAACCACGTATATCTTAGTCTATATGTAACTATTCCTGCTGTACTGTGTGTACATGTTAACTGCTGCTGTCTCCACAGGGCCCCATGCATCTCTTGGGGATATCTTAGTTGGAGTAGTTATAAAAACATACTGACAGAGAAGAATCAAACATTACAATCTTTTTTTTTTATTTGTTTTGTGTGCCCTGTCTTCTCAGGCTTCAGACAGGATCATCAACATTACGATTGTGTTCAGAACAAAAACAAACTCTTGTCAGAGCCAACATGGCTGCTACTGTAATAGTATTGAAGTAATGTGGATGCACATGCTCATTAGTCCCCCCCCCCCATTAAGTGTCACAGTACAATGAAAGACAAGAGAGTGAGACTCTTCTCTATTTTCTGCTAACTCAGAGGGTGAAGTCCATGCAACAGCCAGACACCCAACTCAGAACCAAACCAGGATTCGCCAGAATATCAGAATCAAATCCCACTCCTGGCATCCAAACTTTTGGATTTTCCTCCTCTCCAAGTGCCACTGCCTTAAACAGAACCACCAACCTCCAGCAAAGCGATCACAGCATATTTAATCTGCAGATAGGTTAGGCAGGCACTTGCAGCTGTCCTTCCAAGAAGTGCTAATTCACTGTCTTTTCTGTTTCTCTAATAAATTAGTGGTTCTCTCAGCCACCACTCCAAGTTCCCACAGAGGTCGATGAGAAATGCTGGCCTGTCACTCACCAACCTCCTTTCTGACACTTGTGGTTGGTTGGCAACTTGGTAGGATGACTTTCTCCCTCCATCAATCCAGACCAGTTACAACTCTGCCAAGAGAGTAGCCACCAGCACGAAAGGAGCATCAGCTAGTCACCGGCTCCCCACAGTTTTACTACTACTCTATTCTCAACTTACACACAGACAGAAAATACAAGTTGCACTTTGCCTGCCATCCCTCTCTCTCCAGAATAGAACTGCTCAGTATTTGTCCCCATGATGTCCATCTGCATCATGGCCACAGTCTACACACAAGTCCCTACTCCTGATACAACCCTACCACTTCCACTCTCCTATTGATGGTTCCTGTGCCCCATTTTGGTACCACCAATGACCTGTAATATAAACTGCTGAATATGATGCTCTTACATTCCGGTCTTCTTATCAAATAGTAGAGCACTAACAGATGGCAAACTGAGCCTGTAGTGTGGAGTACAGCACATGAGTTGTGCTCCAGTTGGGTGAGCAGAATTTAGATTTTCAGTGTGGAACAGGCTGCCGCTCCATCTTCTTCATCTCAGCTAACCTCCGGTCTTCACTCAGCACTCACTGTGAAGTCATGGCATTTTCTCTGAGCTGGCAAGACACACCTCCAGGGGCTGGCTCCCATCCTCTCCATGCCTACTCCCCTATTCATGATGGATGTCGGCTACTGAACATGGAGCTATCAGTCATGCCCGAACTGCCAATGGAAGAAACCCCATAGTGCATTTTATACAAGAGGGCTTCACCTTATTGACTGATCTTATGTCACACTGATTGATGTTAGCCAGTTGGATGAGCAGTGGCATGTATTGTGAGCTTTGAATCTGGAGAGATCTTGGAGTTGTAGTTTCTTATAGAAAGCAGTGGGGACTGTGCTTGGAGAAAACATTTTTTAACACATCAAACATGATATTGCAAACTCAAACTGTGATACAAAGAAGCAAGATGGGATGTATGAACATAGAATTTAATGGCAAATAAGGACTGCTTGGCCCACCTAGTCTGCCCATTTCCATACCTAATGCATAAGCTGCAGCTCCTAGTTAACCAACAGCCTATTTCCTCCTTAATCCTTAGTTTTCTCAACATGTGGCCAGTGGGCTCATTAGTAAGAAAACAGTACAGCGGGGGGAAGGAATAATCACCTGTACTGTACTGAATGGAGATGATGTGGAGAGATGTATGATTAAACTCCACTCTGGTAGAAGGACACAGCTGTGGTGTACTTGCAGTGACGTGCTACTTAAGACCCCCAATCACAGTTATGTGCTATCAAAGCCCCCTTCTCAATGTAACTGCAATATTTCAGAATAGCTGTCACTTTGCAACCATCATGAAATAAAATATGGGTGCCTGTGACTGTGTGATTACTCAGTCTTTCTACACATCTTTGGTGGGGTTTTGCCTTAAAACACCAATGGAGTATGTGGCAAAACACATCAGGTGAGTAAGGAACTCAATTATGTTTTATGAATGCTGTTTCTAAATATGTAACCTAGTAAGTTGATACCAGCTGTACCAGCATCTGCAGCACCTATAAAATATCTTCAATACATGCTTTAAATAAGGAATCTGATAGTGGACGTTGTATATGCTAAGCCCTCCCAATGATAGTCTTGAAGAGGCAGTAGGTTGGACATGACTATTTATTTAGTTTGTTATTGACCAGGTAAGCACGCTAGACAATTAAATGCCTATTTTCTGGTCGGATCCAGGAGGTTACCAAAAAGGACAGTACAAAAAGATAAATGCAGTAAATAAGATAACAGGAACATAGTTGGCTACAAAGAGGCAATATGAAGGTACATAATATAAACTACTGTACATGGACTACCTATAGTTTTATTTAAGGCCCCAATTTTTCTGTGGCATTTTGGGTCTAAATTATGTGGCAAATCCCCCTGCTGCTGCAGAATTTCTGCAGCATTAGTTTCCTATTTCTGCAGAAATTCTGCAGCAGCAGTTGAAGTCTCTGGTAGCTGTCAGATTCCCTTCTCTTCCCAGCACCCAGCAAGGGGAAACATTTTAGTTTTTAGCCTGGGACCTACAAACCAGAGAAGGTTGTCAATTAACTCCTGAGTTCTTAGTATTAGAAAGTAAAAATATATCCACCCCATCCATTTCAGATCCATCACCCTCGCCACTCCAGCCTGAGAGTCTCCAGGACCCCTAAATTTGAATGAGTAATGGTTTTAGCAGCTATCACACGGCGCAGTGATCCTCATCCTTCCAGTTTTACCACTAGGCCAGAATACCAGTTTCTCATTCTAGTAGTGCTTTGTGCGGCTGTGCTCAAAGCACTTCTGGGACAAGAAACCAGAATTTAGGCCTGGTGGTGAAATCAGAAGGATAGGGACTGCTGCACAGTATGGAACATGATAAAAATATTTCTACTTCAAATAAAGGGACTCAAGGAGGTTCTTAGGGTGGGGTAGGGATGGTGGTGGGGATGAACTGAATGGGAGGGATTTACCTGTTTTGATTTTTAAGGAAAAGCCCTAGAAGGCAAACTAATGGGTAAAGTCTGTCCCAAAATGCTTCTCAGATTTTTATTTTCAAATTTCACATACTTCCAAAAAGCATTCTATGGAATTTAACATAAACAGCAGAACAGTTTTCCAGGGTTTATATGATACATGGAATAACCGCAGTTTATATGATCCATGGAATAATTTTCCTTGGTCAGAGTCAAAGTAAACTGCAGATTTGTTTTACTCACAGTTTATAATGACTCTTTATTTTTTTTAATTTATTTTTTTATGCTTTATTTCCTCATCTGCCAGCTCCCTTGGGTCTGATCTACACATGCTCAGCCCCGCCACACACCTGAGTACTTACCTCACTACCTAACACCCCAGGCTTACCGCCCCCAGGGGCAGGGCCTCTGGGGGGGTCCCTTCCCTTAACAGAGACTGAACAACAGAATGGGAGCAAGAGCCTGGTTAGTGGCATGGTGTCTGCAACATGGGGCAGATTTCATTGTGCAGTGGAGAAATCTCCATTTTCCCATTTTCTTACTGGGAGGCATGTCGTGCAATGATGTTGGGGTGGCACACTAAACATCTGGCATGCCTCCCAAACATAGTCAGCCCTGGCTGTCATACCCCAGGCTACCATGAGGGGTTACCCAAATGCCAGTGACTTCCTCACCCTCTCCCCCAGAGGAAGAGAGCAGTCCATAGGATGCTAGATCCCCCCCCAGATGGCCTTCCAATTTCCCATGCTCTTTCCCAAACCCGGGTCATTGGCGTTATGAGAGTTTGCAGTACCACTGCACCAGCAGGCCGGATAAATACTGACTCTTCAATATAAACTGCTGAACAATATTCTGCATTTAATGTAAACCACAAAATATTATTTCGCAGTTCATGTAAACCATGTAATAATATTCCATGTTTTTTCCGCAGTTTACATTAATTTCCATGGCAATCTACGTGACTGTGGGATTGCAGACAAATCGGGGCCTTGGTCTTATTCTGCCTGTAACATCTATGTTTCTGTTCTCATTATAATAGAATGGACCTACAATTAAATGTCTCTTGCTGCCCTCAATTTTATAATATTGAAGGTTCAGGGTGTGTTTGATGGGTTTAACCAAGTGCCTGAAAGGAAGCACCTAGCAATATTGAAGGTTCAGGGTGTGTTTGATGGGTTTAACCAAGTGCCTGAAAGGAAGAACCTAGCAAGTGATGCTGTTAAGTACGTTTGCATAACAGTTGGGCCAGAAAGCCCATCGCACAAAAAGACAAGCTGTCAGGAAATCCTTTTAAATGTAACACACAGTTGATGCCTTCTAGTATGTTAGCAAAGCTTTAGTAAAAAAGGGGACTGCTCCCTGGAATCAGACAGATCTGCACAAAACAGTACAAGATGCACAATATTGATGGTAGTATACAGAGAAAAAAAAATAACTACTGTGTAAACGTTTCTAACACAAGGCCAATGCTCATTGAATTCTCTTTAACAATGGAATTTGAACTGGCCACACCCAAAAGGAAAAGTTCCACTTTCCTTAACGTTGCAAGCTCTGAAAACACATGGTGCCATGTATCGATACAGAGGTCCAGTGTTTACTTACAGTATAACTGGGATGGACTGCTTTTCTTTAGCATTACACAATGGTTGATGGTGCTGTTTGCAGCTGCCTGCTGCTACACTATGACTGAAACACTCTGTGCCATACAACCATTACTAGCAGCTGTCTCTGACACTACAGGAGAACTCTGTCTTCTGCTCAGTCTGGGAATTTCATGCTGATGCTGTGGGTTCACATGTGCTGTCAAGATGCTCTTCTGTTCAAATTGAACCTCTGCTTTGACTTCAAAGCACATATAATTTTGTTTTTAGAAATTTGAAAATTTCTTCACATTTTTCATTTTACACGATACTACTTTCACTTGAACGTGCAGTGAAGCATCAGATGACAGAAGCATAGCCTTGTTTCATGCAGGTGGATGGGAGATGTGGCATAATTTAAAAAAAAGAAACATTTAAATCACTGTGGCATTATATTTATTTACTTATTTCATAAAAGATGATTTGATATTGTTTAAGATAAAATCAAATGATACTGATAGCTCTCTTTTTAAAAGTCTGTTTCTGTTCATGATTGCCACTAAAATACTGTTTATATCGGTATAGTTTGCTGCTCTGTGTTTGTACATCGGACAGTGATTTCTGCTGCTTTGTGGTATGAAGCATTTCTGTGGCACAGTGACATGCTGTTACATTGCAGCTTTTAGGGCCTGCTTAATTGCACTCAGCATTACTTTTAGCCTATTTGCATTGGCTAATTTTTGAGTGAGTTATTGGTCTGTTAGTTTTTTAACCATTGTCTGTGTGACCAGTTTTAAGAAAGGTAAAATTTGGCCCACCAGTGTAGCAGTTGGTATTCCGCTTGCAATGCCGTCAATCTGGGTTTGGAAAATGATCTGGGAGTCGCAGGGCTGGCCGGGGGGTGGGGGAGAAGGATTGAGCATCTTTGGCACTGCTCTGCTTCTCTGGGGGAGGGGGAGAGTGTGTCTGGCACTTAGTTGACCCCTGCCGGAGGCTGGGGGTGCTGTGCAGCCAGCACCAGAAGATAGGGGGGAGCAAGGCGGGCGCTGGTCATCATTGCACATCCCTACCACCAGGGCATCAGCATGTATGCAAATACTGCTGGCCCCTGGCATGATGAGCCTGCCCTACTGCTGTCCTCACTGCCTTAGTTGTCCACTGGGAGGTCCCTCTCCTGTGGCCCCAACTCAGGGGCATAAGCACTTATGGACTGTTTGTGAGCAAACATTGTAATGCCTGTAATTAATTGTGACCATGGCACTTATGGACAGATTATTAGCAACCACTTTTCTGTAGCTTACTTTCTGTAACTACTTTTCCATTTTTATTTTCGATTGTTAGCAAACTTTACGCCATAGATTACTCTCTAACTGGTTGCCCATTGTATGCTTGTTTTCAATCTTACTGGAATTGTATTTCCCTGGGTCACCCCTGAAAAAGGGGTTATGTCTATCACAGTGGGCCTACCCAGTCATCAAAATTCAAATAAATAAATAAATAAGTTGGGGCTAGCCTACAATGACTGCTGGGGAGGAGCCCCAAGCCTAACCATGGGGGCGGTGCATATGGGTACAGGTGACCTCTGGTGGGAGGATTAGGGGGCTGGGCACATAAAGAATGCAAAAAAAAAAAAGAAAGGTAAAATAGTTTCTTGTGTTTCTTCAAGGTAAATTTTATTTTTATTTAAAATTTGGTGACCGGGAAAGGCACACTGAGCCGAGGCTCATTTCCAGGTGTGACCTGAGTACAAAGTGTACACTGAGGTATGCTGAAAAGTACAATAGTATTTTGGATTACAGGCAGCATGTACAACATCAGAAAAACAGTACAAGCATTAATCATTACAGTATGATATAAACACGTACTGGAATTGTATGGTGGAAAGGCATGAATTCAATTGGAGGCCAGCTGTACAATATTGACCATAGTGTCCTCCGAAAGTAGGTTAGACCTAAGTAGGGGTGGGTCCCATGGAGCATCTATGGTGGGAGGGAGAAGCCTAAGGAGTTGTTTAATGGCTGAAAGGGAGGAGGCCTGGAGAAGGTTGGGTGGAAGATTGTTCCATAGGAGGGGGAGATGATATGAAAAGGCAGCTTGGCCAGTAGCAGTGTGGGGGCGCAGGAGGTGGAAGGTCCAGACATCCCTGTGGCAGAAGGAGTAGCCTAGGGAATTGGCTGGTGAAAGGCAGGAAGTGAGGTGGGGGGGTAGGTTGCCTAGCCAATATTTAGCTATGAGGGAGGCGCTGTGGATGGTTCTCCTGTGTGAGAGCGGGACGAGGGAGAGGGTAGTGTAGAGGAGGCAGTGATGAGTAAGTGGGGGGAGCAGTGGCAAAACAACAGAATGAGTTGAGTAGGATGTCGAGTTTGGAAAGGGATGAGGTTGGGGCCATTCCATAGATGATGTCCACATAGTACAGCACTGGCAAGATAGTTTTCCGTATGAGTTCACTATGGGTGGGAAGAGGAAGACTGGCTTTGTGGCGCTAGAGAATGGCAAGCTTGGGCCAGAGTTTGGAGCAGATGGCCTCAACATGGGTGGAGAAGTTGAGGTGGCTGTCCAGCCAGACTCCCAGGTATTTGAAGGTGGGGACCAACTCAAGGGTAGCCATCCAGGGTGGTGTTTGCTGGGGGGGCAGGTAGGGAGGCAAGCTTTTGTCTAGAACTGAAGACCATGCTTATAGTTTTTTTGCCATTAAGTTTAAGCTAATGTTTCAGGAAACAGGACTGGACTCTGTTGAAGTCATTTTTGAAGATTTGAGAGGACACTGTCGTGGGAGAGGCCTGAGGCATAAATGATAGTATCATCGGTGTACAGATGCACATTAGAGGAGAGACAGGTGATGGGGAGGTCATTTATGAAAAGGGAGAAGAGGATGGGGCCAAGGATAGAGCCTTGGGGGACACCTGAGAGGATGGGGGGGAGAGTGTCTCCTATTAGTATGGACTGCTGCCTATTCTGGAGGTAAGAGTGGAACCAGTTGATGGCAGGTTGGGCGAGGCTAAAAGAGCTAAGTTTGTGGAGCAGCAGAGGGTGGGAGACAGAGTCGAAGACTTTTGCCAAGTCGATGAAAATGGCGGTAGTGGTTTGACTGTTGTCCATGGCAGTGAGGATTGAGTCAGTTACTCACAGTAAGGTGGTGATAGTGGATTCATGTTTTCTAAATCCTGACTGAAAGGGTGAGATGGAGCTGTTGGAGGAGAGAAAATTAGACAGTTTTGACAGCATGAGGGATTCTTGGATTTTAGCGAGGGAGGGGAGGAGTGAGATGGGCCTGTAGTTTCCCAGCAGGAAGGGGTCACCACCTTTGTGCAGAGGGAGGATCTTGGCCAGTTTCTAGGCAGAGAGAACTGTGGATGTGGTGTGAGAGAGAGGATTCTGTGATGCAGAGTATGTCTGGTTAGTATTGGGTGGCCCAGATGGTGAGGGCATCAAGTTTGGGTAGGAGGCTCCTGGCGTTGAGGTGAAATATATGGAGGCCCTTGGAGAGGGAGTCAGAGGGCAGGCTGGATGAAGGTGTGGGTCCTGGCAAGGTTGGTCTGGGCGATAAAGGGCCCGGGTTTGGATGTATGTCACCAGCCAGGAGCAGAAGTAGGAGCGGTATGGTGAGGAAAGGGGATTGCTTGCAGTTACCGGATCTGCACCTGGAGTGTGGATCACGGAGGTTTAAGTACCAGAGAAGAGCCTCAAGATTTAGTAGGGGTGAGTGGAGCAGTGAAGAGTGTAAGGTTGGGGATGTTAGGAGGGAATGGATAAGTGGCGGAAGAGGGAAGGGAGAGGAGAGAGTGGAAGTGATAGTATAGGGGTGGACCAGTCAGGGGTAGGAGAAAAGTGGAGGATGGGTGGGTGGGTGGTGAGGGTTCGCCAGGATGGGGAACAGAGATAGGGGAAAGTGGAGGAGAGGAGAGGAGAGTGGAATTAATAGGAGAAGGCACAGTAGAAGGGACTGCAGCATAGTGGTTCAGAGAGGCAAGGAGTGGAAACTGAGTTAAATGCAGTAGCGGCCACTAGTGGCAAGACAAGATAGCTTGCTAATGGGAAACACAGCTGATTGGCTTTGACTGTCACGTGCCAGTAGCTATATAGATCGATGTCGACCAAGGGTGGTGGTGAGGGTGGCGGGGACCTCCTCAGCCAAACGCGGAGAAGAGCCAAATCCGATGTAATGTGTACCTGTGGCACTGCTGTGGGGGAGGGCTTCATCCTTCTGCCCTTACAACCCTCGGGGGAGCCGCCAGAGCCGAAAGCTGACTATCTGTGGAGGTGGAGGAGAAAGAGGGAGAAATCAATAGCAGGTAGGTTTGGGGAGGGGCTGCACAACAATGGGATGGGGGTTGAATTTCTAAGCTTTAAAAATAACTATGTTGCAAGAACGCCTGTCTATGTGGACCCTTGTAGCAATTCAGCTTACTTCGCTTTAGAAACTGCAGGGCTGAAGCATTTAGCTTCGAAGCAAGAGAAATTAGGAGTGACAACACTCAGTTTCAATTCGGGCTAAGCCCGCAACAGACAGAGTAGCCCAGAAAGTGAATTAATATACTCGATGTACCCACAGGTTAAGCCCAGAGCACTCAGGTTATGCTAGCTTTAAAGCTGCAGAAGTAACAAGATTAAAGTAAACAGCATGGCTGGGTTTTAAAGCTGCAGTGGTACCAAGATTAAGTATACAGCAATAATGGGCTACACTAGCTTCAAAGCTGCACTGCAAGACTGGGTTTACACTGGCTTTATAACTGCAATAAAACCTCTTAGAAAATACATTAAGACGTTGGTTACAGGCTAGCATTGCAGCATTAAATTCTATCTACATTCGTATGGCGACATGAAAGAAAGAAGCAGGCTTGAGCTTTAAGGCGCACTGTTTGGTTTGAAAAAAAAAAGAGGCGCCAAGTGTCTCTCTGTCCTCTTCAGCTGAACAAGGAAAAGAGCCAAATCAGATGTAATGCGTACCTGTGGCAATGCTGTGGAGAGGGTTTCATCCTTCTTCCCTCATGACCCTCGGGGGAGCTTCTGGAGCCAATAGCCGACTATCTGTGGCACTGCTGTGGGGGGAGGGCTTCATCCTTCTGCCCTCACGACCCTCGGGGGAGTCACCAGAGCCGAAAGCCAACTATCTGTGGCACTGCTGTGGGGGAGGGCTTCGTCCTTCAGCCCTAACGACCCTTGGGGGAGCCACTGGAGCTGAAAACCGACTATCTGTGGCACTGCTGTGGGGGAGGGCTTTGTCCTTCTGCCCTCCTGACCCCAGGGAGAGTTGCCGGAGCTGAAAACCGACTATCACAGGGGGTGGGTGCAGCTTATATATCAAATCATCTTTAAACCAACAGTATACTGTCAGATACACAATCACACTGAACTGAATGGAGAGGATGTGGACAGATGTGATTCAAGTCCACTCTGTGGAAGCAGACAGGAGGTGCTGCATTTGCTAGCATTCTAGACATGCCAGAGGACCCTTTCTCTACTGACGTAATCACAATACATCAGCATAGCTCTGCTATGAAGCTATAAAAATTGACTTTCTTTACTCAACTGTGCTTTCTAACCAGTCTAACTGCACAGAGAATAGTCAGGAACATTCCTAGAATAGGCCTCCCCCACCATAGCTCACATATGGTGTTTTGTAGAATTTTCTAATTCTGGCAGAACGAAATTCTGCAGAATTTTCAAAATTCCGCTGAAATTCTGCCAAAATTCCACTAGAAGCGTGATGGTGCTACTCCACAGCAGAAAATAAGTTACGGAATGTTTTTCCACAAACAAAATGCTGTTCCACAGAATATTATTCCACAGATCTCAATATTTTCCATGGAAATTGTTGTGGACTAATTTGCCATGGAATAAAATACTGTTCTGCGGAACATTATCTGGCGGATCACAGTAGGCAGAATTCCGCAGAAGAACCAGCAAATTTCTGGCAGAAATTCCGCTGGTGGAATGGTCATTCCACACAAATTCCACTGGAGGAATTCCACATTCTGCACAGCACTACTCACATATCTTTACATGTCTGGACCCCAGGGACTTACCCTTTAGTAACACCAATAGTAATTGATAACTACAATAGCATGCAAACTGCTAGTGTTCCAAACACAACAATATCAAGATGATTTCTGCACAGCATATTATTTGAACAATATTGAGCTGAGTCCAGCATAACACACAACTTAAGTTTGCCTTGTAGTGGCATAGAGTATCTGCTGGGAGTTCATTTCAGAGGGTAGGTCACTCATGTAAGACAATGCCACAATTTGTTCTAACATTAACAGCAATGGTTTTGGTGGTAATTAACCACAGTAAATAACTGCACTGGTTAAGTACAGCTGATTATAAATAGCCTCTGTAGAACTGCCCTAGATACTGTTCATATGAAACTATACCATTGATCTCTGACAAAGGGATTTCATTTTGCGACTGATAACATATACTGATCATTTGAACTCATCACAATGAGGGCATTTCAATGGATGTATAACAATATGACAAGTCAAACAAAGGTATTTTGGTGACAATGCAGGATCTTTTATAACACAATGCAAACTAATATCCATATTATATAAAGCAAGGTAGATAAATGATCACATTTTACTTTACCATTATAGTTTTATAATTTTAGAGTAAGATTTGAATTACTGTACAACCTGTACTATTGCGCTGTATGGTTTATATATTCTTATCCAGTCACAGCACTTATTTTTAAACACAATATCACCTGGGGAGCCATTTTCTATCAGGTTAAGTAATGAATTGTTCTGGCTTCATACAGAGCTATCAGAGGTAATAGGTCAAGCAGTCCAATACACTCAAGGTAAACATGTTAATTAATTAAAGGATAATATTTTTAGGATTAGTGAGTGGGAACCAAAAGCTTACTCAAATCGATAGACTTTTAAAAGTAATATGAAATCATGTAAAAACACCCTAAAACACCTTCGTTCATTCATTCAGTTGCAACTCATTCTGTGTTTGCATTTTATTAAACAAATATTTTCTTACTTAATAGAGTGTGACTTGCTGTCTCCATCTTTACTGTTTGGCTGCTTCTGTGTTTCTTGAACATGATAGGGGAGATATTCAGAGGAGTTGAGCAATGCGCAGCCACAGAAATGCACCCTGGAGCCATATTCAACCAACGTGAATGAGCAGCGCAATATCCATTACGCAGATGCACAACAGTAATGTATGTGGCGCAAATACAAGGGGGCATTCCCATGAACAAGCTGCATAATGACATATTCATCCAAAAAGCACGGTGCAAGTCAGGAACAACTCACAAAATGTGCCAGACAGACTTGAGCATATAAAAGGAGGCTCAAACACACACACAGCAGATGCGCAAGCAAGAGCAAGAGACAGCAATGGATGCTGGGCCTTTCTTGATGGAGGCAGTAATGAGGGGTGTGAGGAGGAGGGAGGAACACCAGCATGGCTGAGGATGGGCCCATCAGTGGTATGCCCTACACAGACAATACCATGCCTCCTCACCTTTGAGGACTATGGTGATATGGAGATCGTGGGCCGGTACCCTCTGAACAGGGCAATTCTGAGGCAGCTCTGTGAGCTGTGCCATGATGAGTTGCAGGCACCCACCAGAAGGAGTCATGCCATGACAGTGGAGACCAAGGTGACAGCAGCAATGTGCCTGATCACCACTGGCACCTTCCAGAAACCAGTGGGGGCAACCACTGGTATAACCCAGTTGGCCATGTCCCACCTCCTCACACAGTTGCTCAATGCCCACTGCAACATGCTTCGGAGTTCATACAATTCCCAAGCATATAGGCAGAGTGTACAGAAAACATGCAGGACTTCCCCAGGGTGGCACACATGCCAGGTGTGATCAGAGCCATAGACTTCACTCACGTGGCCATACACACCCCACCTGGCCCAGAGGGTGCCATCTACATGAACAGAAAGGGCAACCCATCCGTCAACTGCCAGGTGGTATGCAATGCTACAGGGTGCATCATCAGTGTCTGCACCACCCACCCTGGGAGTGCAC
The DNA here is from genome assembly GCA_016271365.2 of Neoceratodus forsteri. Taxonomy (NCBI): domain Eukaryota; kingdom Metazoa; phylum Chordata; order Ceratodontiformes; family Ceratodontidae; genus Neoceratodus; species Neoceratodus forsteri. The sequence goes on along the minus strand of CM028131.1, from coordinate 874,667,597 downwards.
ATGACGCATTCATTCGGCACAGCTCCATCCTGTGCCAGAGGTTTGAGCATGGGGAGATCCCCATGGGTCACCTGATAGGTGAGCATAGCATGGGACGGGGTGAGAGGGCAGCCATGAAGTGGATATAGGACCAGGCCACACATGGCGGGAGCTTAGAGGGTGGCCATAGGTGGCAGGAGGGAGGGGAGGGGAACAAGCAATGCCATGTGCTAACCAGCATGTTTTACCCACACAGGTGACAGTGCCTACCCCCTGCACCCCTGGCTGCTCGCCCCCATCTGGCACCCATCCAGTGCTGCAGAGCAGAGGTACAATGAGGCACACATCGCTACATGCAATATCACTGAGTGAATCTTTGGCATGCTCAAGATGCTATTCCATTGCTTAGACAGGTCTGGTGGTGCCCTACAGTACAGCCCTGCGAAAACCTGTGGCCTATTCCTGGCCTGCTACATGCTGCACAACATGGCCATTGACCATGGGATAGCTGTCCAGGTGGATGAAGGTGACAGCAGTGATGAGGATGAGGATGACAGGCCAGATGGGGATGCACAGCCACCAATGCTCCCCAGGATGGCTGTATGGGCATGGAGGCACCGGGATATGATTGTACAGGAGCACTTCGGGAACCGCAGATGAGTACTAGACACGACAGCCATGTATGCACAGAACACCACACACATACACATACAGGTGCACAGCCACACAGGGAGGCATGCAGGGACACTAGCAAACACTCAGCATGCACAGGGACAACACAAACACATAGCCACACACCCACGTCACAGTGCACAGGCAAGGGTGCACGTATACACATGTGGGCCCTGCACTGCACACAGAGTTGCCTGCAATATGACCTGCACAAGCACCACAAGCACGTGGAGCACAGCTGGGCACAGTGGGCATATGCGTGGCACAATCAGGAGTGGTGGGCGATGTGGCAACACACACATACATATGCAGCTGGACATGGCATGGAACAGCATGAATGTGCCAGCACAGTGCTGCTCTCATCATGCCCATGCCACAAGGCCCAGCAGCACAGCATGCACACATGGAAGTCATGCCATATGCCACACATATGTGCCAGTACATGCACATGGGCGTGCCCAGCCAAGTGCACACCAGCCAACAGTAGCGGGCAGCAGGATGGGACAGCACACCCAGCAGGCCTACTGTGCAGTGCCATTGCCGCCATGGCCATATGGGCAGCCACACCCGAGCTGTGTTGCAGCCACAGGCTGCTCAACAGCCACCGGAGGTATAACCAACACATTTGTGGGGGTAGAGACCTGAGAACATCACCGGCTCTTTGTGGGCATGAAAAGCCCGGCAAGGAGAATACTACTGGGTGTGTCAGGGATGAGCACATCAGAGCCCTGCATCAGGTGTGCTGGTGTCACCAGACACCAGATCCATGGTGTTGATGTTGCACTATGGGTAGTCCTACACACCCTGCCATGCCTAGTGGATGCCAGCAATGCAAATCCGGTGGCAATGGTAACAGCAATGCAGTCCAGCGATGCGGTCATGACCTTCTGCAGCTGCTGTAGCTCACCAGTCAGCTAGACATGTCCAGTATTCCCACGCTCAGACAGTTGATGCAACTCTATCAGCAGTGCATGGATCTCAGCCCTGAGCATCGCCTGGTTGTCCATGGATGACCACAGCAGCCTGGTGTGCTCATCCAGCCTCTCAGCACCTTGCGCATCCTGGGGCTGATGCCGACCTGTTGGGGGTGTAGTGGCATGCTGTGCAACATACCTCATCTGGGGATGCTGTACAGGGGACCACACAGGTGGTGGGGATTGTGCAGGTGCCCTGTCGGTGGACCCTGTAGTGTGCTGCAAGGTGGCCATTGCAGCCCACTGCTGTTGCCCATCTGCCTGCTGGGCTGTCCCCACGGCACCGGCAACTGCAGCAGCACCCCCCCAACAGCCAGCAACAGTGGCAGTGCCACAGGTCACTGTGTGGCCATGGTCAGGTGGCAGCTGCCCAAGTGCCGTACCACCACTGATGGCAACTGCTGCCTGTGTATGGCCCTGTGTTCTGGGTGGTGTGTCCAGGCATGTGCCACCTAGGCTCAGTGCTATGTCTTCATTGATGTCCAACAACTCACCTTCCTGTGTTCCCAGTACAAGTTGAGTAGGGCCTCTGTGAGCAGGAGGTCCATCAGGGGATCATCTTTGCCCAGACCCAGGAATTCCAGCAGCCCCACACTGCCCAGTTGCCAATGGTTAGTGGCCCTGATACATGTGGACATTGAAGACTTTGCTTCGTCAGGTCCAACATTGTCAGCAGCATCCTGCAACTCACCCCTGAGGTGTTATGGTGCTGGAAGACAGAAGAGCAGTATCAGTGTTGATGATGGCAATGTACATACAGAGCTCTGGCCAGTATGAAAGGGGCATGCGCACCACCACCATGCCTGAACACAACAGTGGATGCCCGTGCAGCACTGCACATCAGTGTGGCCATGCCACAGGCCGTTCACATACCAGGCCAGCTATGATGAGTGGATGCAACACATGGCATTGCACCAACACATGGCTGACATGCATGCCCCCCCATGGGCCACAACACCAGCGGTATGCTGTCTGTGCCCCTGTGAACCATGCTGTGCCACTGACATGCTGTGCAGGCAGCACTGTGGGGCAGCCATGCAGTGCTGCACACCCTGGACCAAGGGCCACGGCCACAGTACAGTGACCATGCTGCTGTTCTACTGCACCCAGGTGGCCAGTGCCATGCACGATAGCCCCATGTTCAGCATGCACAGCTGCATGCCACTCAAACCATGGGCACGCATCACTGCTGCTGTTATGCTTGCACACTGCTGGGCAGCACACCCCCCAACACCAACATACGATACCCACAGACTCACAGTGCTGTGATGGGCTGCCACCCATCTGGGATCCACCTCCTGGTACACCCTCTATGGCAGCAAGGGTGATGGTTGCCTCCACCATCTCCTCATCCGCCATTAGTACTGGGGCGGTGTCTGGTCCCCTGCCCGTCCTACTGCGAGACACCCTGATGGTGGCCACGTTCCTTTGATATGCCTATGGTCCAGCCCCATCCTTTTTTTGCACTCCTGTGCACTTCTGTTATGTTTGCCATGGGCATTCACATAGGTTGTCACCTTCTCCCACCCTGTGGCACGGTCCTGCGTGGGTGTTAGTGGCCCCACTCAGCCGTGGCTCCCTGTTGAGGTAGGCCTCAAACAGGGCCTGATGTTCATCCTAACTGAAGTTGGGCCTGCGCTTCCGTGCAGGCCCCCGCTCCTCAGTTCCCTCTGTTTCAGACATGTTGCTACCTGTGGACAGTCAGGCATTGGCCTGATTAGCAGTTGGCAGCCCAACCTGGAACAGTGCAGCACGGACAACATGCACAGCTGTATCACAAAGTGTGATGGTCCTTACCTCAATGGCTGCAATACCTGCCAGTGACCTGTCCTGTATTGTGGCACTTCTATGGCTCAACACATGCAAATGGGCAGCAGCGCAATTGTAATAAGATGCTAATGTACACAACTGTGCCTAGTATTGTCTCATAAGCCTATTTGTATACGCCGGCTGAATATTGTGGAATTGCACCTTATGCAATACAACTGTGCTGGAGCAATTGGCTGGTGCATTCCCAGCACATGCTCAGTGCACAGCTGCACAGTGCACATGTGTGCCATAGGCAGCAACATGTCCTGTGGCCTATCTCACAGCTGTGTGTGCTGCACAATGTTCCCCTATTGCACATGCAGCCCTGTATGCATGCTGCACATATGGACACAATGCACTGCCTAGCCCCATTGCGCTTCCATGCCAGATGCACCATGCCACAGACAACGCATTGCTTGACAATGTGAGAGTGATGCACACATGGCATTCTGCAGGGTCATACATGGCACGTATGTGGGTCATGGCCATGACCCCTTACTCCCACTGTAATGTGCTGGGTTGCACATGTGTAGTAATGCATGATAGGCCTCTGTTAAGCACATCTATCATGCATCTCCATGCTGCACAGCCATGGTCAATAGCCCCCTTATTCTGCATCATGCATGTGCAGTTCCATGTGCATGTTTTGCAGGGCACAGTAGTCATGGTAGCGCACTATCCACTGGAAACCTAATATGCCTCATTCAGGGTCCTGTTTTCACCATGCTCTCAACTGGAGTGAGGTGGAGATGTGCAATCTGGTGGCCCTAGTTGAGCCTATGACAGGCCAACTGTTTGGCAATGCAGATCTCCAGGTCCTACAGCCACAGGTCTGAGAAAGGGTGGCGTTGGGGCTGGAGCTGCATACAGGGGTGCCGCACACTGGGGAGCAGTGCTGTCACCATTATGGGGACCTCCACAGGTGGGATCCAGCATGACTCCAATGGCTGCAGGACAGGGTACCACAAGGGTCTGTACCACAACCAGGTAGGTGTCCCCTTGCACTGTGCATGCTCCCATTGTCCAATAACTGTGCTGACATGTGTGCTGCATGTGTGGCTGCATGGGGGGGGCACAGCACTGGTAGGTGCTGTGTGTCCGCACCTGTATGGTGCATGGTGCTGTGGCCCAGGTGCCATACCCCACACATGGGTCAGTATCCTTGCCCATGCTGTGTCAGTGGTGTGCACTGTGTTGGTGCTGGGGGTGTCTGTACATGGCATGGCATTCATGTCCATTTCTGTATCTCTGTTCCAGCCACAGGACCAGAGAACTGCAGGAGGGCCAGAGTGGCCACAGGACAAGCCAAGCAGCAGAGTGAGGGCGGTGCTGCAGCTGCACCGGCAGCTGGACAGGCAGGTGAGTGTGTGCGGCATGGTGTAAGGGGTTTGGGTGGGACTGGGATGGGTGGTGTGGTCCAGCCAAGGGCACTGCCACCATGTGTGGGCACTGCTTGGGGAGGTTCCTGCCTCCACCACCTGTGCTATGTTACACAGTGTGCGGTGGCTCTGTGCATGTGGCCTCTGTGTGGTGGCACCCTGTCGCTGTCCGTTGTGGGTGGGTATGTGCGTGCATCTCCCATGGTGTGTGACTGCTGCTGGGGCTATACCATCCTGCCCGGGGTGCCCTGCACCAGCACTGTGGGGTACACTGCAAAGGTGTGGGTGCATGTTGCTCCTGGGGGGCCATGCATTCTGGCTGTGGAGTGTGTCAGGGTCAGCTGTTGTTGTTGCTGTCCACTGGGCACATGGCATTGAGGGTTCTGTCCACCGGTGGATGCATCAGTTGTCCAGTGCGCATAAGTGGGGGTCTTGGGCTCCTTGTTGCCTGCCACTTATTGCCTGTTCTGTGTCCCTTCTCCTCAGGCTGGGCCATGAGCCCGAAGACGGTGGCCAGGGTTTATTGGTGGGTCATGCTACACCTCCCTCACCTTGTGCAGAGGAGCATTGGGCAGACAAATGTTTTAATCCGCATCGGATGGCACCATTTTTTTTTTTACTTAATTTTTATTCAGTTTTTCACTGTGTACATCACACAATAAAAACATATTTGCGTCATAGCAATCTCAGGTAAATTAGCATTAGTAATGCAAATACAGGATCTGTGTACTATCAATGTAGTTACCTCATAAGGTGGGGTCTCAGTTCACTAAATTAAGGTGGATATCAAGTTATGTTCAAGAAAAAACCATTGCAGCATGCTCATGGACTGAAATCAATAAGATTATCTTAATAATCACCTAGGTGCAAAGCACCCACTAAAACATCAAGTATTTTATGAATCCACGTAGATTCGATAAGTAAAATAACATTGAAATACATGATTGCACTATTACAGAGTAAACTCCTAACATATCAGTTACTCTGACTTACTTTCAAAAGGCATAATTTCCTCAAATTATTTAATCATAAACTACTAAATTGCTATAATCTAATAAGAAAGGTAACAAGGCTTTAATTATTTTAAACAAAGTGATGAGAAACATCGACGGCACAAGTATGCCTGGTTAACCTCCTCAGTTCCAATTTTAAGTAGCTGGACATGCAACTGGTCAAATTTTTAAAATTAGCCAGTAAAAGCTGGTGAATTTTAAAGGTGCTAGACTTTTAATCCCTAGGAGTACCAGGTCTCCTAACAACACTTGTAATATAAATTTTTTAAACTAGTAAAACATCTAGTTGCAAAAAAGACAAGTTGGATGGAATTTTTTAAATGAGTAGCACAGAGTCACAAAACCCTTTCAGTCCCCATTGTCTTCATCATCCTAGGACCTAGGGTGGTGAACAAAATCTTGTTTAATTGTCTCTAGTCTCTTGTCCACTTTTACCAGATCAGAAAAGATGTAAGTCTTACCGGCATAATAAAGCCTCAGTCATGTCAGTAGTTGCAGCGAGTGATTAATTCCTAGTGCTCGGAGACCAGCATGAATGGCATTGAAGCTTTTTCACCATTGTTTCATGGCATAGCTTAAATCTGGAAAAAACTAAATTAGTTCGCCAGCCTCCAATTTCAGTGGGCCAGAGATTTAACTGCATCTAGTACAGTGTCCTGAATATGAGCTCCCACTGTAACAATCATGATAGTGCAGGGAGTCTCAACCACTGGTTTCCTCCATGGATTCAGGTGGTAAGTTTTGATAAGTTGTCCTTGCAGATCTAAGTTGAGCTGTTTAAGTAATAAGTCCTGGACAAATTCCTGTAAGGCTTTACCCTCCATAGCTTTCGGGACCACCAAGAGCAAAAGATTACTAGCCCGCATGTTCTTCTCCAGGGTTTCAAGCTGGAGTCACGTGGTGTTATTCTTGGCTAACATCCCGGCCACTGCTGCTGCCGATGTATTGGCTGAGTCTACCGCTGTTTTGGCATTCGTGGCTATGGCATCCATGCGGTACTCCATTACAGTTAAACGAGTGCTCAAGCTGTCAACTTTTCTGTTTAGATCTCATATGGCTTGAAGCACTGCATTGAGGGAGGGTTCTGAGGCCTTGTTCCCCTCTGCTGTTAGGCCGCTGCCATGTGGCATCTCTGTATGCGATCTTGCCTTGTTAGGATCATGTTGTGCCGTCTGGCGGGTCTTCCCCATTTTGGTTGACAAAAGTCCATTCCAACTCATAGTACCAACACCATCTTTCACTTTAGTGATCAAATAAAGAGATTTTCTCAATTAAATGTGCCTTTTTTAGTAGAATCTGAAGGAGCTCCTGTAAAGTGCATCTGTCCTATATGGCTACTGGCCACGCACCCCCGGCTGACACCATCTTGAGGCCACAAAGGACCTGGTGTGGGAGGTGCAGCAGCTGAGGACCCTGCTGTGGCATCAGTGCCACTAGTTCTGCCCCCCCATCCCTGCTGTTTCTTGTACTTCCCCTGCCCTCCTCCACTTTGGTTGTTCCCCATTACCCACCTGTGGGTTTCTCCTGGACCCATTTCCCTTGTGTTCCACATTGCCACTCTGTGCATTTACCCCTATCTGATTCTTGTTGCATGCCCTGTTGGCATCCCTGTGTTGTTTTTTTTATATTCAGAAAAGCTGTTATATTTTTCCACATCTGTGTCTGTGTCTCCTGTGCATGTGGGCTGATGCACTTTGCTGATCTTGTTGTGTCATGCTCTTGGGTGTGTCCCCTTCAGTCCCAGTGCTGTGCCCTTTGGGTTATGCTGCTGTGTGCACAGGGTCCTGTATGCCATGTCCCTCTGTCTCGCATGCCCCTGGGCTCTGGGTCTACACCTGCCCTGTGTGCAGTCCACCGCCTTCTGTCCCTCTCTGCCTGTGCTGCCCTGCCCTCCACCTACCGTGCTGCCCTTGCCAGTGCTGGTGTGCTGTGTGGTGCTGGGACCTGTGTCCCTGCCTGTTGGCATGCCATTTCCCCCTTGTTCCCCTATGCATCTCTGTCTCCTTTACATCAGTCCACTGTGCGTGCCTGGTGCCCTCACACAATGGCTGTTGCACTGTCCCATATGGTGATGCCTGTCAGGGTTGCAGTGGTGGTGCACTGCCATGGGCCTGCCAGCAGCCATGCCTTCACGGTGGGTGGGTTGGAGTGCTTTTTGACTTGTGTTGGTGCTGTGCCATTGGCATACTCTGTTGCCCCATGGCCATGTGCCTCTGCTGTGCATCCTGCCCTCTAAAAGACAAAGAACCTCTGTGTGCAAACACTGAGGCAAGGGTTACCCCAAAGGGCATTTGGCTGGGAAGCCAAGTTTCAAGAAAATACAAAATCACACATGCCCCCACAATGCAAAGCATCATGAGCTGCATATGCAAATCACCACAGAATGTTATGCTGGTCCAACTTTAAGCAGAATTGCATGGTGCGAAGGCCTCTCACACAGTTTGCAAAGGGTTGCTAACAGAATACCCTTTGCAAGCTATCTTAACTTCGGCCTATCTTCACCAAGACAACACTACTGTCTGTATTATTCTATACACTCATATCACTACGGTATCAAAGGCTTGCTATCAACTATCTACCCTCTCTGTCCCCTTGTGGTTTGGGTCTGACACTGTTGGCTTGGCACTCTGCTCTTGTGCTGTAATGCCTGTTTCCCTTTGCCTGTTGTGATTGTTCAGCCTTCTGGCTGCTGCATACTTGCATGCTTCTGTGCAATCCTGGTTGCTCCAGTGCATGTCTGGTTGCGCGGTGGCACATCTTTGCTATATTCAGTGTGCTTTACATCTGCGCATGTCAGTGGCACATCTCTTGAATTTGGCATCAGTTTCCTATGGCGCAACCGCATTGTATACATTCTGAGCGCTGTTTGAATATCTCGGCCAATGTGTACAAAAGTGTTCAATAACTGCACAAAATTGAATACAAATTCATTTCTAATATGTTAACACTTTTTCTATTGTATTGTATTTCATTAGCACTTCTTATTAAAAAGCATACAGTGCATATAGCATATATTAGAAAGAAAACAATTACAGAGGAATAAATACAATGAGCAGGCTCACAAGTAAAAGGTTTAATATCTTCAATATCTTTCAGGTTACATAAGCAAACGTGAGTGTCTCTTGGTATACCCTGATATCAATCTAGAACATCTGCAGTAGGGAGTTCATTAAATCTAAGCTTAATAATACATTCCTACATTTTTCAAATCCTGATAGTCTAAGTACTAAGTATTTCTCCCACCTATAGGATGTTATGATAAGTGTATAATAAATATCACATTTTATCTGGCTTAAAATGAGAAAGGTCATATTGTCTAGCATATTGGTAAGTCTAATTTTCTATGGTCCATTAATTCAGTTCTGATAAGCCTGACATTTAACATCCATAAATTACTGCAACCATTTGAATATAGAGTATCAGCAAAGCTCTGACAATAATGAACTTTAGCCATAGCATTGGAACATGATGTGATAACCAATAAATTCTGAACTGCTGAATAACTAGCACAAACAGTGGACTTGACTGACATCACAACATGTCTAAAAGACTCCTAGAAAGTAAGAGCAATAAACAGTAAAGAATAGAAAAGAATGAAACTAAAATAAGGCAGACTCCATGTCAATGAAAAGTAATTAAAATCAATTCTTCAACACGGAATGTCAAAAGCATATCAGCAGAGTGAATACAAATGAAGGATAGAAACATCAGGAGATTCCAGGTACTGTACACTTACTGTATTGAAAACTACCTCACATCTCTGACAGACAGCAGACCAGTATAGTCCTTTACAGGTCAGTGTTGTATCCTCAAAAGACTTAGAATGAGAAACTACTTTGGTAGTAACTTTTATTATTAGTTGCAGTTTAGAAATAGTAACCGTAGAAAGCTCAGAAATCATGTAGCACAGTAGATCATTTCTGACATAATACAAGAAAATATTGTTACACAGTTCAAATAGAAGACATATTTGGCCCAAGTCTCAACCTCAAATGTATCCATTGGGAAATGGGTTGCAAAGTAAATGACCCAGCTGTGGTTAGTGTACAATAATGCTGCACGATACCAGCTCTTGCTTATACATTCATGGGCTGTTCCATAAAAAGTGCAAATCCTTTCACCCCATATCCATACGTTTTGCCAGCTTGTGGGCCCACTGTAAATATCTTCCAGTCTTTCTCTCAATGTCTCCCTGGTGGTCCAGCAGTCCCCCAACCCAACAAAAGTTTGTTGTTCTGGGCAGTTCAGTGGATCCTGCCTCCCTAGCCCAGCTGGTCATGCATTGTCAGTTCAAATCTGACCCCATAATAATCTTGGTCCCTCAACATATTTGCTTAGCTACAAAGAACTCTGATGAACCCATAAAGCCATTTTTTCCTGGCAGTGTTTTTGGGCCATTACTAATGTGCTGCTACAGATATGTCAGTGATAGCTGACAATGTGAATGGGACTTTGTACCATTTACATGCTAACTCCTCCCCTGCCATGCCCCAGAGTACAATGATGTGCACTTGCATGTAAAACCATCAGAACCTCACACAGCATAGCTTGAAGTGGGTCCCAAACAAGGGACTATCATTAATTGGCTCATATCAATTTTGCAACAGTCCTTTGTGGCTGAGAATCAGGCCCACTGACTGCAATATCTTTCAAGCAGTAAACAGCTTTCTAAATTAACAAGAGCTTCAATGGATGGATATTAATGTACAGTAACAGTCACCAGATTTTTTACATTTCTTCTCAGAGTATAGTAGTAGAATCTTGGAGCAAAACATAGAAAAAGAACATTTTGTCGAACCTGTGCCTTGATGTAATAAATGAGCTTAATTTTGTCCATGTTTAATTGTGTAATTTACAAATGGACTAAATCTACTGTGAGTAATTGCTTATATTATTTTACAATCTTCTGTTACTTTTTTAGGCATTGGAAGACAATGGGATTAGTCAAGTGGAAATATATTTTTTTGTGATATAGTTCTGCCAACTTGAAAAGGTATAACCCACTGGGAAACTTTGCAATGTGTATTGTTTTTTTGCTGAATGAGAGTCACAAATGTGGAATTAAAAAAAAATAAATACGAATTTAACATTTTTTTTATAAACCACCATGGGCAAAATGTGTTTCACAATACTGGTATTTCATGGTTTCATGATGGGCAGAATCACATGAAAGGCAAACTTTTCTTGAAGGGAGGAACAAGGGAGAAAAAGTGAATAAAGGGAGAACATTTTATTAACAACAATATACAAAGGTGCTTTCTTTTCAGTTAGACAGATTGTTACTAAACATTGGGATATACAATGACCTACTAATGTGGGAGCACAAGTCTTTTCAGACAAACCAATGGTGGTATCTAAAAAGAACAAGTTGATTGGTGATAGAGTTGTGCATACAGGATACCTGGTAGAAAACAAGGAAACTTTTTTTGCCGTTTGATTTAAGAGGAATTACCCATGTGGACATTGCCACATACATACAAAATTAAGAAAATTAGAAATATAGCACTGGACGAAGAAACTGAAATCAGACATTTTATCAACAGTGAAACAACAGGAGTTATCTATACACTAAAATGTCTATGTGACAAAGACTATATAGACAAGACTGAAAGGACACTTAAAGCAATACTGGGTGAACACAAAAGTGCAATTAGAAGACAGGATGTTACTTTACCTGTAGCAAAACATTTTTTGGAAGCACATCAGCAATTGCCTTACTTGAGTTTTTTTTTAATTGGAAAAAGTATAACCAAATTCTAGAGGAGGGGACTATGACAACAAAATTGTTAATTAGGGAGCCATTTTACATAGATAAATTCCAGGCAACTAATCCTAAATATTGACTTAGTGATACTATAAATTGGCAAGCTATACTATAGGAAATATAACATATAAGAGAGGTCATGAAAATGTTGTGGCAATAAGTAGTGATATTTTTCACCCACCCCCCAATTTTTCACCTTCCCCCTTTATTTCCCTTAATGATGCTTTATATCCACAGTATAACTCAAAATGCTTGCAATGTATCATCCAATTCCCAAAAGTATTTTATAATAGTTTAACAAAAGGGATAATAGGTTTTAGGCTTGGGTTCATATGGTATTGCTGTTATATCATCCCTTATTCTTCATCCACCCCCCCCACTACCCTTTTTTCAGTCTTTTCACATCCATATCTTCTTAGTAATTCTGATTTAGGTCATTTAATTGCCCGTTTAGTGAATTTACTATATACTCTTAATTCATTTTGTAGCGAGGTGGATTGTGGCTAGATATAGTGTGTACCAGAGTTGTCCTGATTTGGCAATACTAATATGGAGTTTGTGGTTATTACAGGTATATGAAGTCTTAGATATGATGATCGCAAGGACAGAGCAAGTAACATGTTAGAGGATGACAGACAATAAAGGTTATGAACAGTCCTAACACACACACACAATTTAAAACACAGAGCTACTCTATTTTAATGTAACATTTTACATTTACTGATATGACAGTAATTATATCAGGGACACCTAGTACTTTTCATTATTTATGCTAGGTGCCACTTTCTTGTGGATTGGGGTGCCACCAATCACTCTGGTGTTCGAACATGCATCACATGACAGGGGATGTCACAGGAGCTTGCCCACATGCACATGCCCAATTCCTGCTCCAGCTCATTGTAAAAGGGTGAGTGGTTCATCAGCACACTGTCTTACCCAAGTAAAGAGACTGGGGTGGGGGGTGCTGCACTGAAATAAACTTGCTGGTGAGTGAGGAATGATTGGAAAATGCATATCCTAAAGTCTTCTTAGAGTATAAGATACAGAGAATGATTAATAAGATTAATGTATCTTTGGTTCTTTTCCCAATAGGCACCTATGTATGTTATCCATGTTTACTACAAATGTTAACAGCATTTGGTGTTTTGTGTGAATATGAGGTTTCATTTAACATTCTAACAGAGAGTTTATTAGAATGTAAAGTGCAATTTTAAAAATGTGTTCAATGACTTTACACAGAATACTGTTTTCCACATAAGTAGGGACAAGAGAACTTGATTTCAGAGACATTTAAGGTGATCTTCGACCATTTATGTTTTTAAATACAGTCTTAACAATATATAAAAAACATGTTGACAGATATCAATAACTTGACAAGACAACATAAACCTTCATTTAATTGTTACTGAATTCCATTTGCAGAACAAAAAAGAGACAGGAAGACTACACCAAGAAAACTATAAGGTGGACTGGCATAACTCTTTTGCTACACATACATGAATTTAATATGGACTCTACCTGTTATTAAATAATAGAATAGTGGAAATAATTGTAACTTTTAATGGTTACTCAATAGATGTTGAGGGGAAAAGGAATTTAATTTACATTTGTTTGTATATGCTTATGTGTAAGTATTAGTATTAGCTGGCATAGTATATTAGTTCACCTTTTTATCCAATTACAGTCAGTCATAATTCTGATTATGTTTATATGTTTATAATTTAAACCAGTGCAACCCTGATGAAGGATATTTGCTCCAAAACATTGGTCATAGTTAGCTAAGGTTATGGTTAGCTAATATAGAGGTTGTTCCTTTACACTGAACTTTAAATACATGAATAACTTGTATTAACGTTTTAGGTGAGAGGGTCTTTATGTTCTAAAGCTATTCTTTTGGGATTATTGTTGTCTAGATTGGAATTGGCTGCTCCCTGATTTAGTATTTTTATTTCTGAGGTTGGCTGTACTGGATATCTCCACATTCCATGGTTGCAACTGTATGTTAGGGTTTAGAAAGTACTTAAATGTTAAATCTCAGTTTTTGCACCTTAACTACTCTAACCCTGTTCAACAGATTTACTTGAAATCTGGAAAGCATATAGTTGGTTTCAGGATCTCTGGATCCTGAAAGTGTCATGCTAATCAGTTTATCAGGGTCAAAGTTACATAGATTCAAAATATGAAAAAGACTTGATTTTTTTTACAAACCTATAACTTAAAAATTAAGAGGAAATTTAAACTTGGAACTTACAGGTTTGATGCAGTTTGGCACAATGTGTGTGTGTGTGTGTGTGTGTGTGTGTGTGCATTTTACAACCCAAATCAGCTCTGTGTTTGAAAAATTAGAGAAATTAAGGCCTATTTTTATGCATGCTCTGTTTAAAAATGTAACAGTCTATGGATATCTGAATTGTTATGACCACATTTCTTAATGCAGTCATTTGACAAGAATGGGTTCATGTTTGGGGGTACAAGGCTATTCAAATGCTGTAAATGGCATCTGTATGTATTTCTGTAGTGTTCATTTGATGGGGCGGGGCTCAGAGTCAATGCTTAGCCTCACTTCTGCTGAATACAGCTGTGCATGCTTGTTTCACTTACTGGCCCTTTGGTGGCCATTTGCTGCATGAGTGGCCTAATGACTTTAAACTGGATGCAGGGTGCCCAATTCCTGGTGCCAGCTAAACAGTACAGTATTCATTCATTGGGATGCCCACGCCTGGTGTAATTCAGCCCCCCTTCCATCACTATTCACACACACACACACACTACAAACATATTTCAACACCAGGGTGTTCAATCCCTATTGCCAACTCAGACTACCCCTTTCCCCAGCCCAGTAATCTGCAACACAAGGGTGCCCACCCCCCCATTACCACCATTCATCAAGCAGACACTGGGGTACCCAATCCCCAGTGCTGGTGCCTGTAATAAACAAAAGGTCCCTTAACATCATTTTCTTTTTTGGAACCTATAATAAATAATAAGGTCCATTGTTGTCTGTTGCACCACTGTTGCCTCCCTCACCCATCCCACCTAACCAACCACACAGGACTCACCAGTCCTCATCCCTCACATCCCCACTTACATAACTTTGGTCCACTCTCAAAGTTCCAGTCTCCAAACTGAAAGACATACTCCTCCTGGAACTACTACTGTGACATTATGAAATAAAGTAAGTGCAGTTAATGTATTTCTAATGTATTTTGAACTTTTACTCATAACTTGGTCCTTTTTAATATATTTCCCAAAACAATTTCCATATGGCCTTTTTGGGACCCCACCTCATAAACAAGGTAGGCAGAGCTTTTCAAATCTGACAGGAAAGGTGATTTTGCAGTCGCTCAGTGAAATTTGGATGGGATTTAAAAAATTTATACCTATCAGGTTCATGAGGATAAAACTTAGGGGAAAAAATATTAAAACAACATTGTGAAGGTTCATTCAAAATGTTCAGTGCTCTCTCTCTCTCATAACTTAAGTAATTTTCAGTATTTTGACCCCAAATTTTCAGCATAGCCATTTTTTTTTCAGAATACCTCATGAATGTAATAGGTGACATTTTAAAAATCCTGGCCAAAATCTGTTTTGCACTTTTGGTGTAAAATGATGTTTCATCCAGGAGTTGAACATTTTCACTTACCATGTTCATATGGTGAGGTCATAGGAAGATTCCATTGAACATTTGGGGTCAAAGTGTCACAAAATGTTTTTTATGACATAACATTGTTTGCAAGGATGGCCTTTGGCCCAGAGGGGACCACATTGTATTCGCGTGCCGGTGACTTGAGTTCAGGCACCAGCCACCCAGCTCCATCACCCTTTATCTCAGGAACTTGCCTTATGCCTTTGGTACCTGCCACAGATTCCACCATGATGATGATAAGAGAGGGATGAATGTCTGCCTCCCCTTGACTATAAGCCACTTTGACAGTCTGTTGCCCTGTTGGAGTTGAGGGGTATGTGAATGATGGTGGCTTCGTGCTGCCCTGGTGGCAGTCAAGCAGAGATTAGGCACAGGGATTCTGAATCCTGTTCATTTTCCCCCCTTGCCCGCCTCCTCAAATGACCCAAATTGGTTCCCAAACTGAAGTCACTGCATTGGTACTGGTATCTCCTTTCCCATCAAACCCACTTTAAACCTCCTCAACAAAATACAACCCCTGGGATATTCATTGTAGTTCTCAACCCTAATGCCCACCCTCTCCCCTGAGAAAACAAGGTCAGATGTTATTTTTTTTCTTCACACAGGACCCACAGAGCCCTGTGTGTAGAATGTGATGACAGATTTTGTTGGCAACATATGGAGAACTATATCTCTCTATTTCCAAGAGTTCATCACTATGAGGGACTTGCTTAGAGCTGTTCCTTGTTCTCCAGACATGAAGCTATGGGCTAGGGGGAAGGGGGAAGGTGCTGGAGTTGACAACCCCAAGGAAAACCCCATCACAAATTCAAAAATACTCTGGAGACCCAAAATCCTAATATTTTTCCTTTCTCTACTTTGCACACTTTGTGTTCTCCTACCCTAATATCTGCATTAATGTAGTTTTCTGCAATGAATATTAATTACACAGGGTTAAGTAAGCACTTTAATGTTAAACCCCAATTTTTGCACCTTAATACCTCTGCCCTTTTTCAACTAATTTATTTAAAATTTGGAAGGCATAGAGTTAGTGCCAGAATCTCAGGATCTGAAAAAGTTTGTGGTTATCAATTCACTGGGGAAACGTTATGGAGACAAAAAATAAAAAATAACTATAATAAAGATATTTTTCTACTCATTAGTAACTAACAAAAAAGTGATTTCAAACCTGAACCCTGCAGGTTTCATGCAGTTTGTTCCAAGGTGAGTGTTTTTTATGTCCCCATTAGCCTGTTTTTTGAGCAATTAGCCAAAAAAAGGCCAATTTTTCATGCATGCTCAGTTTAAAAACTGAACATTCTAAGGATAACTGCTTTTTAATGACTACATTTCTAAATGCAGTCAATTGGTGAAAATGTGTGTGTGTCTGTGGAGTGAGGCTACCCTGATGCTGTATACAGTGTTCGTATGCCTTTCAGCAGTGTTCATTCAAAAGGGGCAGAGCTAGCCATCAATGTGTGGTCCTGCCCCCACTGAACAGAGCCTGCATGCTTAAATGGACTTTGGCAGCCATTAGCCAAATCAGCAGCCAAATTCCTTTACACTGGACACTACTGTGCTCAATCCCTAGTGCCAGCTAATTGATACAGTATTCTGGCACTGGGATACCCACCCTCAGTGCTATTAGGGTTGCCCCTACTTCTGTTATTGTTTAATTTCCCTGACCCAGCCACCCACCTGCCACACCAAGATCCCAACATTAGTGATGGTTCATACCAGCCCCCCTCCTTGAATCAGCAGAATGCAACATCAATTGTGCCCATCCCCAGTGCCATGTAACATTAAGCTGACACTGGGGTGCACAATCCCCATGGTTGGTACCTGAAAAATAAAAACAGTCCATTGTTGTCATTTTTTAGAACCAGTAATAAAAGAAAAATCCATGTCTGTTGCACCATTCCCTTCTGTTACTGTCATTCCTGCCCACACCCACCCAACCCTGACATCCCACATTTTCAATCACCTAAAATTGGTCCTCCATTATATATCCAGTCTCTGAGCCAAAAGACATCCTCCTCTCATAACTGCAATTGCGAAGTGAGGAAATAAGGTAAGTGCAGTTAATGTATTTCCAATACGTTCTGAACTTCTACACATAATTCGTCATTTTTTAATATTTTTCAACAGAATTTTTTTACATAGCCCTTTTGGGACCCCACCTCATGAACAAGGTAGATAAAATGTTTCAAATGCCCCCCAAAAGGTGAATTTGCAGTTGCTTTTTGAAGTCACCTTTCGGGTGCGATTTGAAACTTTTCACCTACGAAGCTGTTGCTAGCCTTGCTTGTAGAGCAGAAAGCAGCTAAATAAAAAAAGAAGCTACATTCTCTTATTAATTTAAAACTTATATCTCAGCAGGAGTCAGTGTCTGTTGAGATTAAGTAGACAGATACTTTGTTAGAAGTAGAAGGGGTCTTATTTAGGGTTTAAAAAAGAAAGAAAAGAAAGAAAGTTAGTGTGTGTTCTGTGCTGGAAGGGTACTGTATCAGCTGACTTTGCTAAACCAGTAGGAGGAAAGAGAGCTTAATTGGGGGTGTGGCTTAGACACTATAAAAGCAGGTGACTCAAATTACAACTTCATGTTGCTAGCCTTGCTTGTAGAGCAGAAAGCAGCTAACTAAAAAAAAAAAGAAGCTACATTTTCTTATTAATTTAAAACTTATATCTCAGCAGGAGTCAGTGTCTGTTGAGATTAAGTAGACAGATACTTTATTAGAAGTAGAAGGGGTCTTATTTAGGGTTTAAAAAAAGAAAGAAAAGAAAGAAAGTTAGTGTGTGTTCTGTGCTGGAAGGGTACTGTATCAGCTGACTTTGCTAAACCAGTAGGAGGAAAGAGAGCTTAATTGGGGGTGTAGCTTAGACACTATAAAAGCAGGTGACTCAAATTACAACTTCCTGTTGCTAGCCTTTTTCCTTACTAATTGCCCTCCATCCCACCTAAAGCCAGTTCTACTTTTATAGCCACTGGATTTGACTGTCAATAGGAACTTCCTGTTTGGCAGTAGGAAGGGAAGGATCATAGAGAAACATTGGTTTTGTCAACCCTAAAGGAAAAAAGTAGCTCACTCTCCCCCCCTAGCTGCTGGTGGTCTGACATTGAGCAAGGAAGAAGGAGGCTACTGAAGAAGATAGGAAGTTGCCTTCCCAGAACAGGAAGGGTGAGAGCTGTAAGGCAAGGAGAGAGTAAGAATACAGAGAAACAACAGAGTGAGCACAAAATAAGACATGATAGGAGTGGTGCAGTGCAATGGATGTGGGGTGGCAGTGTTGTGGGAGACATTCTGGAGGCTGCAATACTGCCCTATTTGCAGGCACCTCTCTGGTCTGAGAGAGGAGGTTGCCCATCTCCAGGCTGACCTGGCTAGGATTCGGGAAACCTCCTCCCCCACCCAGGGACCACCAGGGCCAATGCCACTACCTCAGAGGTTGCCAAGAAAGAGGAGAGGCTGGACCAGCGTGGTCTCAGGGAAGGAGAGGGTGGTGGAACAGAGTTGCATCCCTCCAGCTGTACCTCTCCACAATTCATTCACTCTTCTGGTGGATAGTGGTTCCTCTATGGAGGCACTGCAGTGGAGACCAAAGAGGATGCTGGGAACCTTCACAAAGGAGACCCACAGGAGGGTGGCATGGGACCCCACAGGGGAAGGAAACAACTCCTGGTGGGGGACTCAATCATTAGGGGGGTAGAAATGGGGGAGGAAGGGGAGAGGGAGGTAAGGTGCCTTCCTGGCGCCACGGCTTGGAGGGACAGGAAGTGAATCCTCAGGATCGTGGGAGGAGCTGCATGAGGGAGGGAGCTGGATGTCATTGTCCACCTAGGGACAAATGACCTGGCTAGGAATGGGATCAGAGCAGTGCAAGAGGAGTTTGTAGAGTTGGGAGGGGCCTTAGACAAGTAGCACATACGATAACCTTCTCGGAGGTGCTGCCTGTCTATGGCAAGGGTGATGCTAGGGCACTCCTCACCAGGGAATTCAATGAGTGGTTGAAAAACTGGTGTGGAGCTCAGGGTTTTGGTTTCATTGGGGACTAGGGAGCCACCTGGAGGGATGCAGACCTATACTGGTGCGATGGTCTGCATCTGTCCAGGGGGGGAACCAGGATCCTAGGTGAGAGGTTAAATGCTTCATTGGCAAGCATTTAAACTAGCCAAGGGGGGAGGCACTGAAAAGGAGCAGGGAAATCCCAGCCTCCCCCCACAAAACATGGTAATTAGTGAGGTAAACTGGTGTTAGAGAAGTTATTAGGGAGCAGAACAGAGGTAAATGTAAAAAAAGGCAAAGGCAGTAAGGACAGGAATGGGGCTAAAAGGGGTAAGGCTATCAAAAAGTGGAGGGTGATGAGTACCAATGCCCGTAGTCTGTGTAACAAGCTCCCTGAACTAGTGGCCTTGATGGAAGAGGGTTGCCTAGATATTGTGGCATTCACAGAAACATGGTACACAGAGAACCATGACTAGGATGTCAACATACCAGGATACACAATCTACAGGAGGGACAGGGAGGGTAAAAGAGGAGGAGGAGTAGCTCTCTATGTAAAGGAAGGGATCAAAGCAACAGAACTAAAGAGTAAACAGGGAGCAGATGAGGCACTCTGGGTCACCCTGGAGACAGGAAATGGCACCACAATCTGCATGGGGGTTGTATACAGACCCCCAACTCAGGGGAAGGGAATGGACAAGGAAATGATAGAAGGCTTCCTTAGAATGGCAGAAAAGGGATGGGGGACCTGAATATGCCAGATGTTAACTGGAGCACCTTTGCTGCAGGCACATCCAAGAGCAGGGCCATTCTTGATGCCCTACAGCGGGCATGCCTCAGACAGCTAGTATTGGAACCCACTCGGGAGGGAGCAATCTTAGACCTGGTACTCTCAAATGGGGATGGAGAAAGAATCTCAGATTTAGAAGTGGGTAGCCATCTGGGAACAAGCGACCACCGAACAGTGTGGTTCATGATAAACACAGCAATACAGTCAAGCCATACAAAAGCAAGAGTATTGGACTTTAGGAGGGCTGACTTTGGGAAAATGAGAGAGTGCCTCAGAAAAGCACTAGCAAACAAGCAAGAAGAAGGAGTGGAGGAACAATGGGGAGTAATCAAAACAGCCATCACAGAGGCAACAAGCCTTTGTGTAAAGCAAATCAATAAAACACAATGAAGGAAAAAAACGCTATGTTTCTCAAAAGAGGTGGCAGGGAAGGTTAAGGAGAAAAGGATAGCATTCAGGAAATATAAGGAAACACAGAAGGAGTAGGACAGAGAACTTTATCCGTTAAAGCAGAAAGAGGCTGGGAAAGCAGTCAGAATAGCAAAGGCCCGAACCGAGGAAAGGATAGCCAATTCTGTTAAGAAGGGAGATAAGACTTTTCATAGGTACATTAGGGAGTGAAGAAAGACCAAAGGAGGGATACTGAGGCTTAATAAAGGGGAGGGAATGTGGGTAGAGGGTGACAGCGAAAACGCAGGGATACTGAACAAATATTTCTGCTCAGTATTCACAAAGGAAGAGGAGGGGGAGGTACCTAAACCAAACAAGAGAAACACTCTAAAGATGGGGGTAGATACCAGTCCATTTACAGAAGAAAGGGTTCTGAAAGAACTAATAAAATTGAAGGTGGACAAAGCAATGGGGCCTGATGGGATTCACCCAAGAATTCTAAAAGAACTAAGGGTAGAACTAGTGACACCACTGACTACTCTCTTTAACAAATCATGGGAGGCTGGGGTGGTAGCCGAGGACTGGAGGAGGGCAGATGTGATTCCTCTTCACAAAAGTGGGAGCAGGACAGATGCAGGAAACTATAGACCAGTTAGTTTGACCTCAGTGGTAGGGAAAATGATGGAATCACTTCTGAAGGAAAGAATTGTTGAGTACCTAGAGGCCAGTGGGGCACAGTACCCAAGGCAGCATGGATTCACGATGGGAAGGTCATGTCAGACGAATCTAATAGATTTCTTTGACTGGGTGACCAAAGTAGTAGACCAGGGAGGGGCTGTGGACATGGCCTACCTAGATTTTAGCAAGGCATTTGATACAGTCCCACACAAAAGATTAATACATAAGTTAGCCAGCCTTGGAGTGGGTCCCAAGGTGGTAGCCTGGATAAAAAATTGGCTAGACAACAGAATGCAAAGGGTAGTAGTAAATGGAGTACACAGTGAAGAAAGGAGGGTTACTAGTGGGGTACCGCAGGGTTCAGTACTGGGACCAGTCCTTTTTAATGTCTTTATAAGTGACATTTCAGAGGAACTGGAAGGAAAAGTATGTTTCTTTGCAGACGACACAAAGATCTGCAACAGGGTTGATACACAAGATGGAGTGGAAAGGATGAGAAGGGATTTGGCAAGGTTGGGGGAATGGTCAAATGTTTGGCAGCTCAGATTCAATGCAAAGAAGTGCAAGGTAATGCACATGGGAAACAAAAACCCAGGGGAAGTGTACACAATGGGGGGTGAGATACTGACAACAGTAAAAATGGAAAGGGACCTGGGGGTAATTATATCAGATGACCTAAAGGTGGGCAAGCAATGTGAGAAGGCAGTAAGGAAGGCTGGGGGGATACTGGGATGCATAGGAAGAGGCATCAATAGTAGAAAACAGGAAGTTGTTATCCGTCTGTACAGACAGTTGGTGAGACCCCATCTGGAGTACTGTGTGCAGTTCTGGAGACCCCATCTCCACAAAGACATAGACAGAGTGGAGGCTGTCCAGAGGAAGGCAACCAAAATGGTGCACGGTCTGCACCAGAAGACATACGAAGAAAGACTAAAGGAGCTTAACATGTATACCCTTGAGGAAAGAAGGGAGAGAGGGGACATGATGGAAACTTTCAAGTACCTCAAGGGAATCAACAAAGTCCAAGAAGGTAGCATCTTTCAGAAAAAGAGATGTACAAGAACAAGGGGGCACAATTTGAAGATAGAGGGGGGACGGCTCAGAGGTAATGTGAGAAAGTATTTTTTCACAGAGAGGGTTGTGGATGAATGGAACAGCCTCGCTGAGGAGGTCATGGAGTCAAGAACAGTGGAGGAATTCAAGAATGCATGGGACAGACATAAAGCAGTCCTAGTGGGGGGTAGGAGGAAGTAAGCTGTTGGTTAACCAGGATCTGCAGCTTATCTGTTAGGTAGGAAAATGGGCAGACTAGGTGGGCCAAACGGTCCTTTTCTGCCGTCAAATTCTATGTTTCTATGTTTCTATGAAGTTCATGAGGTTAGTTCACAAGAAGCCTATGTTGAAAATATGGGATCACAATATTGATATATGTCCAGGTTATGAAGGTGTGATGAAATATTTCAAGACCTGCTCATAACATTGGTAATTTTCAATATTTTTAACCAAAATTTTCAACGTAGCCATATGTTCCCATCACCTCATGAACATGACAGGTGTGACTTTTCAAATACTGAGTAAAATGTGTTTTTTCGCACTTGTGGTGTGAAAGATCATTTTGTCCAGTATTTTGTAAGTGACACCTGTTAAATTCAGATAGACATGGATGAAATGGATAAAATTTGCTTCACAAATTAATTCACGAAGTTGGTGAAATTCCCAAAGTGCAAAATGCCGACTTCATGGAGTTTTTACAAGGTGAAGTTGCCTTTTTGCTAGGCAAATTGACTTTAATTTCCCTAACTTCGCCTATCTTTGACTTAACTTTGCCACTTTTCTGGATGAAGTTAGACAAAGTTGCAAAGTAGGAACTTCACCAGTGAAGTAAAACTTTGCAGCATCTCTAAATTAAGAAGGGGGTTGTAAAAAGGCTATGTTCAAAATTTGGGCTCAAAATGCCACAAAAAATTTGTGAAGCAATGCTGTTTGCAGAGACAACCATTGGCTGAGTTGGGACCATGTTGTCTTCCAATGCCAGTGATCTGAGTTTGAGTGCAAGCTTAGTGAGCTGGTTGAATGGGCTGAGGCTTGAGGGGAAGGTACTGCAGCATGAAGCACTGGCTCTAGACTTGTGAGGGACAGAGCAGCTTTCTGGTACACAGACAACACCTTGTGGTAGCCTGGGGAGCTTTCTTTCACAGGAACATCAGCATTAATGGAGTAGCATGAAAAATGAGAAAAATAGTCCCTGACAGGATGAAGATTGGGTCACTGCGGATCCTGTACTACTGACAGGCCCACTACTGCTGCCAGCTGCCCAGCTTTTCCATCTTCCATTTTCGGTACTCACCTTCTTCCTTTGGTACCTCCCCACAGATTCCACCCATGATGAGGATCAGAGGGGGAGGGACGTCCACCCCCCTTGACTGTCAGCCAGTTTAGCAGTTCGTTGCCCTGTCAGAGTCACAGGGCATGTGAAAGGCAGTGGCTTCATCCTGCCCTAGTGGCAGCCAAAGAGTGGAACAACTTGCCCCCCCCACCGAGGAGAGCGGACCCAGGGACAGGAGGTGTGTGAAGATGTCGAAATTCACTCCAAAAAAAAAATACATGAATTTGGGCAAATTCATGGAGCTGGGGACTGCAATTCATGTCGTTATATGCCAGGAGGATTTGACAAATTCACCTGGTGAACAGCCAATTAGTAAGGGAATACCAGAGTAAACTGGGTGGAAGCAACACATTCCCGCCCACCCACTGCCCCTGCTGGCACCCCTCCCTAACCTCCACCCCTGCCCTGGTGAACATCAAGCTGCTGCAGCTACCTTTGGCTGTTACAAATAGTAATCCCTTCCTCCCACCCATGTGTCAAATACGCCCGGCTCACTTCCCCCATCTGAGTCCCACTATCTTTAATATGTACACTCAGTCTCCATCCAACAGCCTTCTGGTGCCCACTATGCTCCTACCCCCACCAGCCTGCAAATAAAGAAAATGGTCCCCCAGTGCAAAACATCTGCTCTGTTCAGTGTTGAGTCCTGTCTCATAATGGTGTTAATGAATGAATGGTGATATCTTAGCTCGCAGTAAAACTAGATTGGTTGAAAATCCAACCAATCAGGTATAATAGGAGCAAAGATGTTATAATTCATTCATCTGCACCATTATGAGATGCGTGTCAGCACTGAACAGAGCAGGTGCTTCACACCAGGAGACCATTTTCTTTATTGGCAGGATGATTTTGTCGGTGCTGGTTAGAGATGTTGCGAAAAAAAATTTTGCAGGCACCAATTTTGCCGTGTGAAATTTTTCACAAAATTGCAGCAAAATGATGAAACTTTGCCTGCAATTTCACCCCCAGCAAATGGGCATCCGCATCACTATAATTAACTCTCCCTGATGTCTAGTGGTCCCCCCTGCCCCCCAGCTGAAATTGAATAAAGCCCCCTCCCCAGAGTCATCCTCACGTCCTCCTTATAACAAAAAAAATCCCCACTCCTGGTGCTCTAGTGGTCCTCCTTGGCTGATCACCGCTGAAATTAGATAACCCCCCCAGTTACCTTTGTAGCCTCCTTTAAAAAAAAAATCTCCACTCACTGGTGTCTAGTGGACCCCACCTCCCACCCTCTCATCAGTCACACAGTGCCCCTGTTCCCCAGTTACCTGATCAGGGCCACCAGCACAGCCTCCACTCCCATCCATGGCCGGCAGCCCGGCTGAGCACCTTTTCATGAATGGGTGGTGCTTGGCTAGCTGCGTGCTCAATCATTGAAGTGCTCAGTCGGGCTGCTGGCCATGGAAGTGAGTGGAAGGCTGCGCCTGTGGCCTGATCGGTGTACTGGGGAGGGTGGCGCTGTGTGACTGATGAGAGGGTGGGGTGGGAGGTCCATTAGACACCAGGAGTGGATTTTTTTTTTTTTACAATTTACAAGGAGTACATGAGGGTAACTGGGGTGGGGGCTTTATTCAGTTTTGGCCAGTGATCAGTCAGTGCAGGGCGTACCACTAGACACCAGGGAGAAATAACATTTTTTTTTCTATATTTGTGCCAGTGACCGGCTGGGGTGGGGTCCACTAGACATAAGGGAGTCTTAATAAGTTGTGTAAATTATGAAATATCACCTACAGGTGGTAACATTTTGCCCACGAGTGACACATTTTGCCTGTTTAAAGGTGAAATTTTGCTAGACCAAGGGGTGAAATTTTGTATTTTGCCCTGTGAAATATTTAGCAAAATGCGTGAATTTCATAAAATATTTCACAGGGCAAAATTTTTCAATTTTGCACAACACTAGTGCTGGTCAGATGAGCAGGGTAGTGGGAATGAGAGGAGGGGTTAGGGTAGGGAACTGGGTGTATGTACATGTTAAAGACAGTGGGACTTGGGTGGGGTAGGTGGGTGGAGTGAATTTGGTATGCAGGAGGTGGGAAGGGATTACCTTTTGTAACAACCACAGGCAGTTGCAGCAATGTGATGTTCCCTGTGGCAAGCAGATGTAGGGAGGAGGGTGCCAGCAGGGGTGGGTGGAAGGGGTTACCATGATGATTTCTATGTTCATAGGTGGGGGTGGTTTCACAGAACAGTGGGAGGGGGAGGTTTTTTCAAGTTAAAAAAATCCACTGTAGAAGTTGACAGTTCTTCCACCAGATTTGCTAATTTTTCACAAAGTATGAATATCGCAGAATCGCACCAACTTCATCAGTGAATTAAAAATTTGCAAAATCACTACCAGGAACATTAAATTCTGTCACCATCCCCTAGCTGGCCTCCATGAGTGACCCAAGTTCATTCCTGAATCTTGGTCATTGCCAGGATACTGGCATCTACTCTCCTGATCAACCCACTGTAAACCACCAAAGTAAAACTAAAATCCCTTTGCACCCAACACAGCTGATCAGTACTTTCGCTGCACATACTAATCCATTTTCCACCTTACAGGTTCAGTTGCCACCAGTCCCAGCCCTGGAGGACAATGACCATGTGTATCAGGAAATACTGCTTTTGTCACCCCACCACTATTCTTATTTCACAGGTATGGCTGAATATTCTCTCAAGCCACCCATCCCACAGTCCCCTGGACCTATGTAAGAAATCTTTATTAGCAGTACTGTATCTAAACTAGGATGGTATTGTGTAACGGTACAACTAAAAGTACTAAGACGCTATTGTCTTTCACTTGTTAATTGGTTTGTGAAGCAGAGCTAGAAATATTGACACTATTCTTTATTTCACGTGAATGAGGATACAATTCCACTATCATTAAAAGTAGGGAAATTCATGGTAAACACATTGTCAATGCAGCTATGAGGGTTGAATAATACAAAGCGCAGAAAGTAGGGAAATTAAAAAACATTATTTTTTTTATCTCTTGAGTCTTACAAACATGAAAATAGCCAGCAGAAAAAGGCCTTGCTGTCTCTCTAGTCTGCTTGAGTTTGCAGACCCCTCAGTAACTACTGACTGATCCACTACCCCACAGTCCATTCCTCCTTCAGCCCTGACATCCCCCCACCATCGTCCCATTCCATGCAGTTTTTTCTTTTACCCTGTCCTATCCCCTTTTGAAGCTATCTGTCTTCAAGGAGATTACTTACTCCAGCAACTCATTCTTTGTTACTATTCTTTCAGTGAAAAAAGTGCCTCCTTACTTCCCTCTTAAAGTACTCCTGACCAGTTTGAGATAGTGTCCCCTTGCAGTCCTGTTTGCACTGATATCCCGTTGTCAGGGCACTGTGATTAGGATGCAATAATATGAGTGCCGCATCAAGGGCATGAGTGACAGGGGTAATTTTGATTTTAGATTGTCCTGTACTCACACCCTGATGGGAGTACCCACAATTTCTCTGCCCTTCATGGTACGCCAGCCTGGAGGATGTTATATTTATTTTTGGGGGGTGCGGGGTGCAAAGCCCCCCAAGAAACATAACTCTTTCATGAGACAGTCCTTTGACGCTGTAAATTTTGGGTGCCGGAATGTCAGCCACGCTAAAGTTGGGCGACATATTTCTTGCGTCCTAAGTTACCTCGCTCACATTTTCTGTATACCGTCATGGGTGAACCATTCATATTAAGGTTGAATAGATCCTCAGAGTTCACCTTGTTGAAACCCTTAAGTTATTTAAAGGTTTCAATCATGTCAATCCTCTTCGTTCTATCCTCCAGGGAGTGCATGCTGAGATCTCCAAATCTCTCTTTTCAGGGCCTAACAAGAACTCTGCACACAAGAATACGGCATACAATGACACTTAAAGCATAAATGGGAAGGTAACAAAATTTATTGTGAAGACTACACACACACCAAGAACTGGTTAACACCCTATCTTTATATGGCCTACCCTGTTGTCCTTGGATCATCTTAGTCGCCCCAAAAAGAAAACTTCCCCCAGCCCTCCCAAAGTGTAAAATATACAGAAGGTCCAAATACATACAAACATATGAAGAAGCCAGCAGAAGAAGGCCATTTGGTCTATCAAGTCTATTTTATTGCAGGGTCCACAGCTTGAGCTACTGTCTCTGCCCTCCCTCCACACTCATCCCAACCTCCTTACCCATGATCCTTACCTTTTCCTCTATGCCTATCCCAGCCTCTCTTAAAGCTGCCCCTGCCTTCAATGAGATAACCTTTTCCGGCAGTGCATTCCAAGTGTCTACCACCCTCTCTGTGAAGAAGTGCTTCCTGACCACCCTCCTTAACCTCCGACCCTCCAGCTTAAGACTGTGCCCCCTCGTGTTATGGTTGCCACTCTGCTTAAAAAGACTCTCCTTATCAACCTTATTTATCCCTTTCAAGTACTTGAAGGTCCCAATCATATCCCCTCTCTCTCCTGTCTTCCAGGGAGTACATGTTCGGTGCCCTCAACCTCTCCTCATATGCCTTACCCTGCTGACCTGCTACCGTCTTCGTAGCCCTCCTCTGGACCTTCTGCAGCAGGTTAATGTCCTTTTTTTGATGTGTAGGCACCAGTACTGAACTCCATACTCTTGATGCAGCCTTACCAGTGACCTGCACAAGGGCAGAATAACCTCCTCTCTCCTACTATTGATCCCCCTAGATATGCATCTCAGCATCTTGTTTGCCTTTGCTGCTGCTTTCTTACACTGCGTGGAGTGCTTCAGGTCACTAGTGATCATCACTCCCAGGTCCTTCTCCTCCTTTGATGCATACACTCTGACTCCAACTAGGTAGTACTCTTTCCAGGGATTCTTGGCTCTAATATGCATAAGTTTGCATTTCTTAGCATTGAAGCCAGGCTGCCAGATCCTGGACCAGCTCCCTAGCTTTTCCAAATCCTCCTGTAGGTCCTGTATCCCTTCAGCTGTGTCCACTCTCCCGCAGAGCTTGATGTCATCTGTGAATAGGCACATTTTTCCCTTAATACCATCTCCAATGTTACTGATAAAGACATTGAACAACACCAGCCCCAGTACTGAGCCCTGCGGCCACTGGTTACTTCTCTGGTGCCAGAAAACTCTACCCCCACAAGCACCCTCTGGGTTCTGACCCTCAGCCAGTTTTCCACCCATCTGATCATCTTTTCCCCAACCCCAAAATCCATAAACTTCCTGATCAGCCTTTTATGGGACAGAGAGTCAAAGGCCTTGCTGAAATCAAGATAGAGGATGTCTACCACTTGGCCTCTGTCTACTGTCTTAGTGACACAGTCAAAGAAGTCAATCAGATTTGCTTGACATGGTTCTCCTCTCCATGAACACATGCTGCCTTTCATCCTGGAGACCATTCTCCTCTAGATATTCTACCAACCTTTTCTTTAGTATGGTTTCCATGAACTTGCAAACAATGGAGGTCAGACTGACTTGTCTGTAATTCCCTGGGTCATCCTTGGGACCACTTTTGTAGAGGGGCACTACATGTGCTGTTCTCTAGTCCTGTGCTACCATGCCTGATCAAGTGAACTATTAAATAGATCTGCCAGTGGCCCTGCCAGGTCCTCAGCCAGTTCCTTTAGTACCCTTGGATGTATTCTGTCCAGGCCTGGTGATTTGGCCACCTTCAATGCCAGCATCCCCTCCCTCACTCTAGCCTCCTCTATCACTACATCTGTGCCCCCCCCCCCGCTCCTCTTTTCCCTCCTGAAGGCACTGGTCCATCCTTCTCCCTGGTCAAGACGGGACAGAAGTATTCATTTAATATCTCTGCTTTCCCCCATTATCCTCCACCCACTCCACCCCTTTCTTAAGCCTAACAATCCCTTCCTTCATGTCCCTTTTCTCACTTATATAGCGAAGGAAAGCCTTCTCCCTCTTCTTAATTCCTTCAGCTATATGCAGCTCCTTCTGTGCCTTTGCTCGCCAGACTTCCTTACTTGCCTCGCTAGCCAACCTTAGACAGAAAATAGGCCAACCTCTTTTCCCTTAATGCCTGGACAACCCCCAAACTGAACCAGCTGGGTGCTTTGGCCCTTGTGTTCTTCCCCCTGAGCCTATCACACTCATTTGTGGCAATCAGAATTCCTTCCTTAATGATGGACCACCTTTGTTCCACCCATATCTGCTCTGATGCTTGCCAGATGGCTCCTGGAAATACAAGTGTGTCTTGTGCAAAAGAAGGCAAGCTTTATTAAATGGCAAGCACACACACTGTTAAAATTGATATAAATAAGGTGCCACCACAGAAAAAAATGCCTTACAGCATTTAGCTCCCCTCCTTGGAGCTTTATCAAGGGTTCATCTTGTTCACTCTTCTCTGCACTATCTCCAGTAAGTTTATGTCTTTCTTCAGGTAAAGGCTCCAGTTCTGCACACTGTATTCCACATGTGCCCTTACCAGTGACTACAGCGGCAAGATGCCCTCTGCCTTCCTACCGGTTATACCCCTGGCTATACATTTTAGCATCCTATTTGCTTTGGTGGCTGCTGTCCTGCAGTGGGTCAAGTGCTTCATGTCACTCACGATGATTATACCCAAGTCTTTCTCCTCTATTGACCTGGTGACCGGCACCCCCTCCCCAGCCAATATGTGGTATCTGGGTTCTTCACAGCTAAGTGCATTATCTTACACATTTTTGGCACCAAATCCCAGTTGCCAAATAATTGACCATCTCTCTAGTATATCCAGGCCTTGCCTAATGTCCTGTCACCCTTCATCTGTGTTTACCCTTCCACAGAGCTTTGTGTCATTTGCAAAGAGGCATATTTTACCTTTCACCCCTTTAGCAATATCATTGATGAAGATATTGAATGACACTGGGTCCAGCACTGAGCCCTGTGGGACCCCGCTAGTCAGTGGCCTAGCATCTGAGAATTACCCTCTGTCCACCACCTTCTGGCTTCTATCCTGTAACCAGTTTTTTACCCACCTAGTCAGTTTTGCCCCAACTCCCAAGTCCTCCAGATTCCTGATCCATCCCCTGTCCCTGTTACCCAATAAAAGAAATCAATTAGGTTGGTCTGGCAGGACCACCCTGACATGAACCCGTGTTGCCTATCATCATGGAGTCAATTATCATACAGAAAGTTTACCAGCCTTTCCTTCAGAATGGTCTCCAGGAGCTTCCCCACTATTGAAATCAGACTAACTGGACTATAAATACCAGGGTCATCCATCAGCTCACTCTTATGTAGCAGTACTACCTGTGCTGTTCTCAGTCCAGGGAACTATTCCTGCTTAAGGAGAGGTGTTAAACAGGTCCAACAGGAGGCCCACCAGCGCATCAGCTAATACCATCAGAACCCTTGGGTGCATGCCATCTGGCACATGGGACACATTCACTTTCAGGGCAGTTAAGCCCTTCCTCACTCTATCAATGTCTATATCCCCATCCGTGGCTCCTCTCCCACATTACCCTCCCCCACCATGATCCCTGGGAGCCTGGGTCATCCTTCTCCTTCATAAAAACTTGAACATAAGTACTCATTAAGTACCTCTGCCTTTTCCACACTACCCTACACCCACTTCACCTCCTTCTTCAGCCTGACTATCTCATCCTTCATAATCCTCTTTTCCTAATGTACTAAAATAAGGCCTGCTCATCCATTTTCACCCCATCAGCCAGCTGTAGTTCCTGCCTGGCCTTGGCTAATCATATTACCCCACTAACTTCTTTTGGTTTGCTGTTGTGTTCTTCCATCTCCTTGTCCATCCTGGAGCTTTTGTACCTTTTGAAGGCAGCAGTTTTGCTCTTAACCTCTGGGACAATCTCTCTGTTAAATCAGCTTGGCTTCTTGGCTCTTTTTTAATCTTCATGTTGGCATACACATTAGTAACTGCCAATAGCCCTTCCTTGATGATGGCATGTATCTGGTCCATCCTCCTTTCTACCTTGGTTCCAGCAAGGTGCCCATCCAGAATAGCACCCATGTTTCCATGGTCTGCCCTTTTGAAGCCCAGCACTCTTATTGTAGTACCTGTTTTCTCTTTGCCCATGTCCAGGTGTGACCACACCATGTTGTGGCCACTTTCTAACAGTGGTGCTTCCACCCTCATCTCCTGGACATGCGCACAATTTTTTTGAACCAGGTCCAGTAGAGCCCTGTCCCTGGTGGGTTCCTGGAAACATTGTGACAGTAACCATTCTATAATGCCTCTAGGAGCACCTGAGACCTGATACAGATTGTAGCAGAGATTGTCTAATCCATCCCAGGTAACCTAGTAACATAGTATTTGACGGCAGATAAGGATCACTCAGCCCACCTAGTCTGCCCATATTCACTGCCTGCATCAGCGGACGCTGACCCTACGTGGTCATTGGCTTTCTTCTCTCTTTCCCACAGGCAGTATTCCTTTATGTCTATCGCATGCATCTTTGAATCCCCCACTGTGTTTGCCCCCACCACCTCCTCCTGGGGCAGGCTATTCCAAGCATCAACCACCCTTTCCATGAAGAAAAAACATCCTCACATGTCCCCTTATCCTGCCCCATCCAATCTCATATTGCACCCCTTTGTCTTTGTGCAGCTCTTGTATTGAAAGATATCACACACCTGCACTCTCTTTAAGCCTTTAAAATACTTGAAGGTTTCTATCATATCCCTCTATTCCTCCTCTCTTTTAGTGAATACATATTGAGGTCTTTTAATCTGTCCTCACATGTCTTCTGATGCAAGCCCCACACCATCCTGGTCACCCTTATTTGGATCGCCTCCACCCTGTCTATGTCCTTGCGAAGATGCAGCCTCTAGAACTGAACACCATACTCTAGATGAGGCCTCACCAGCATTTTGTATAGGGTCATCACTACCTCTCTTCTTCTACTAGTGATACCCCTTCTTATGCACCCCAGCATCCCACTAGCCCTCTCCACAGCCTTGTTACACTATTTGGCCACCTTAACGTCATCTGAGACGATGATCCCTAAATTCCTTTCTTCCCTGGTGACTGTCAGCATCCTCCCCCCATTCTGTAGCTCTCAGCATAGTTTCTTCACCATGAGTGCATGATTTTGCACTTCTTTGCATTATATTTTAATTGCCATAATCTGCACCATTCTTTCAGCCTTCCCAGGTCCCTACTCACTCTTTTGATCCCCTGTGGATTGTCTACTCTATTGCAGATCTTGGTATCATCTGCAAATAGGCAAACCTTCCCCTCCAGCTCTTCAGCAATGTCACTGATGAAGATATTAAAAAGGTCTGGCCCCAGGACTGAAGCCCGAGGCACCCCAATGGTCACCCTCCTTTCCTCTGATTTAATCCTTTTTACTACCACCCTCTGCTTCCTGTCCCTCAACCAGTTTCTAACCCAGTTTTCCACTTTGTGTCCCACCCCCTGGCTACTGACAGTAGCTTGTTCACCAGTCTTCTGTGTGGTATGAAATCAAGGTAGGCGATATCCATCTCTCCTCCTTGATCCACCTCCATCATCACCCAGTCAAAAAAGTCAATCAGGTTAGTTTTGATATGACCTTCATGCTGCCTTGGATCCTGTGCTCCCATAGTTTTCATGTGTTCCACAATCCTTTCCTTAAGCAGCCCCTCCATGACATTACCCACTACTGATGTGAGGCTGACCGACCTATAGTTTCCTGCCTCCTCCCCTCCCTGCTACCACTCTTGTGAAGAGGGACTACATTTGCCACATTCCAGTCCTCAGAAATCTCCCCTGTATTGAGTGACTCACTAAACAGGGCTGGTAGCAGTGCTACCAGCACCGCCTTTAATTCCTTTAATATCCTGGTGTGTATATCATTTGGTCCCATTGCTTTGAGCACCCTCAACTTTGAGAGTTCCTCCAGGACTCACTCTTTTATAGAAAAACTGGTGTTTACCTTTCTCTCTCCATTGTTTCTATTGCCTAGTTGTGGCTCCTGTCCATCCTCCTCTACCATGAATACTGAACAGAAGCATTCATTCAGTATAAATGCTTTTTCTAGGTCACCCTCCACACCCACCCTTCCTCCCCTTTGAGCCTTACAATTCCTCCTCTGGCCTTCCTTCTGTCACTAATGTATCTATAAAATGTCTTGTTCCCCCTCTTTACAACCTGCACTAATCTCTTCTCTGTTTGCACCTTCGCGCACCTTACAGCTTTTCCCGCCTCCCTCTGTTTCTCTAGATACACTGCCCTATCTTTTTCCTTCTGAGTCTCCTTGAATTTTCTGAAGGCCTCCTTTTTGTACCTCACTTTCTCTGCCACCTCCTTTGTTAACCATAGAGGTTTATTTGTTCCATATTCTACTCTATTGTGTGGTGCCAGTTTTTCTAAGAATAAATTACAGACTTGGGGTAGGGGGGCTTCTGATGCTTTTAGTGTTAAAACTGACTTGACTGTGACTGTAAAAAATGATATTGATGCTTTTAGTGTTAAAACTGAATTGACTGTGACTGTAAAAAATGATTATTTGCAGGCCTACAGGTTTGAAGTCAAAAAGAAGAAGATGCAGTGAAAGATATGTATACTAAGGTTTGTTTGTTTGTTTGTTTGTTTTACATGTACCTGGAGGAGTTGTTTTTGTGAGGGATTGTGGTGTTTTCCTGAAGGGGTCCTTATGAGGTACTGTAGATTACAATACCAAGATGGCTGCCAGAAAAGTTTTTTAAAAATTCTTGAAGGCACTGATACTGTATGTTACTGTGCTGTGTCCTGTTGGCAGAACTGTTTTACCTATCAGCTATGCTGATTTATTGCATAGGTGCTGGTCTGTCAGGCTGCGGTATTTTTACTGCCAGTTGCATAAAATGAAATGAGCAAAGATAAAAGGCAACAACCAGAGGGTAAAACCAATCTCTGGATTTACACACTTCACAACAGCAAGGAAGACCATACTAAGGCTCCACCAGAAGGTCAGAGCATGAGTTACTGCTCAAAACTGTTTGCAATTCTGTTGGAAGTGTTGCAATATGTAGTTTTTAATAAATGGTTTTAGAATCAGACAATGAAATGTTGTTTTTTATTCTGGTGTGAGCCTTAACACAGACTTCCTTAATGTTGTAAAATAAAATTAGACCCACTAGAGATGAGCTAAATTAGGATATGAGATCTTTTGCTATTGCTATCTAAGGCATTGCTATTACTGTGACTGCTCTAAGAATTTCCCCACTGACCTTTTGACATATTTCATACAATACTAGTTGAAACACCTTGATGTAGAGTGGTGTATATTTCATTAGAAGAAAATGCCTTAAAAGACAGGTTAAGCAGCTTAGAGCTGTAACATGCATTGGTAAATGACACTGCCTTGTACGTATTCTTGCTAGAGCTTCCATCAGCATATACATTTAACCAACACGTGTGCTGTGAAAAGAGTAGGGTTTGAAATAATGGGAACTAAGAAGCTAATGTGTTCAAACCACAAAAAAAATAGTTTCGAATAGTATACCAAATGCAGTAAGGTTCATACTACGGTACAGAATAGTTGCATTTCACATTTGCTTATCTGTCTTCCCAAAAAGTGCACTGTCAAGATTTTTAGGCCCTGGTGGACAAAATTCACTTAACAGTCACTCACCAGGAAGACACACGCTTATCACAGTCTTGCCATTGATATCTTGCAGGATCTTACAGGAATATAATAAAATCCAATGGCAGTGAAGACAATTAATTAGTCATGCAGGACACTGTCTCAGAAGTATCTCATAGTGCTTCATCCTGGTGGGCTGTACTGTGTATGTGAGTTTTTTGATGATTAGGTAAATTGTGTCTAATCATAACTCTAAAGGAGGTTATTAAAGGAAACATTCTTCATTTTTGCAATTATGCATGACAGAGTGTGCATAAAGCTAAATCAGTGCATGCCCAGGTGCACTGTGAGGCACGAGGCATAGGTGAGTGCCTTCAATCACTCAGAAAGTGTATCAAATTAAGCTTGATGCACACCCACAGTACATTATTATGATTATACTTTTTTATGAAAAAAGAAAGTAAAAAAGTGTTTAGATATGCTGAAAATAGAACATTTACTGTAGATTTGGTTCAACAAAACAGAAACAGCAGTCACCAACTATTTGTGTATGAAACAGAGCACATTTCGGTCCAACAAATAATTTCTTCATGTCCTCTAATTTATTTGTTACAATCTGTGTACAAAACCTGAAAAAGTACAAAAGGGTGGCTACCAACAGATGCTGTAGCATCACTTATGTTTTCTCCTGATTCCCTGACCCCTCATCACAGGAAGTATTTAGATATTTTTGATAAAATAGTTCTTCTGACTGCTGGAACTTGATGGTATTTTTGATTTGCCAGAGCACATTTGTGCTAATGTCACTCATGTACCTGTAGTTCTCAGTGACTGTTATTCCCAGTAATTTTGATTGTTATTTTCACAAAAGAAAAACAAAATAAAACATATAGGAACTATGTGCTGTTTTTTTTGTAAATGTTTCCTGATATGAACAGGACTGTGTGGTGTGCTATAAGTGAAAGAGGGAGGGAGAGACTGCTTTGTGAATTTGAGGCACAGTGAAAGACAACTCTTGTCAGAGAGAGAGACATTTTTGAGTGAGTAAGCTTCGAACACACAAATATACTGGAACAAGCATTTGCCTAAAACTCTGTTTGTCTGCTTTAAAATGTGACTTAAGTGGACTAGGTGAACAGCTATGCAACTGGAAGCTACAATTGCAACAGGTGAATTATGTTGTTGGTCTGGCAAATGAAACTGCAAAATAATGAAACAAGTATTTTTTTAAGATGGGATTTACTTGTGTAAGGATCGAGTGAAGAGCTACTATATGTGTAAGTAAAGTAACTGTTTATTTATGTAGCACCCAATCCCAGAGGCTCTGGGTGCTTTAGAGGTAGAAAAATATAAAACAGCAAATCACATTAGATAGGTCATGACAGTCAGTGCATACAACAATCAACAATTAAATAACGATAAAATAACAGCATCAACAAAAATTCTTTAGCTGGTTACCAAACACTTCTTTAAATAAATGGGCTTTCAGAACCCTCATAAAAACCTCCACTGATGGAGCCTCCCTCAGAGATCTTGGCAGCAAATTCCACAGGGCCGGGCTGGCCACCTCAAATGCCCAATCTCCTGAGGTTTTCAGCTTGGCCCTGTAAACCACCAGGAGCCCTCGGTGGAGGAGCAGAGCAAGTATACAGGGTGAACAAGAGTTAGGAGGTCACGCAGGTAACCTGGGCCCAACCCATAGAGGGCCTTATAGGTGAGCAAGCTCACCTTGAACGTTATCCTCCAGCTCACCAGCAGCCAGTGCAGATCACGCAGGGCCTGAGTCACATGCCAGGATCCTGGAAGGCCCATCAGCAACTTGGCTGCTGAGTTATGCACCAGCTGCAGGTGACAGAGCCCACCCCCACTGACCCCAAAGTGTAGAGCATTACAGTAACCAAGCCTTAGTGTAACAAAGGTATGCAGCAGTGAGGGCAGGTCAGTGGGCGGAATTAAGGCTTTAATCAGGGCGACATTGCTTATATGGTAGAAACCACTCCGGATGATGGATGACACCTGATCCTCAAGAGTCAATCCGTCGTCAAGGATGACACCTAGATATTTCACCCTAGTGGAAGCCTACAACTAGGCAGGACTTAAAAATAAGCCTGTACCCAGTCCAGCAGCATCCATACTACACCAGCGACCATGCTCAATCACTAGTACCTTCGTCTTGTCAGGATTGAGTCTTCACCAGTTAGAAAACATTCAATCTCAAATCTTGGCCAGGCATTTATTTAGCACCTCCCCAGCATCACTCATCCCAGGGGCAAAAGGCATATACAGCTGGGTATATATTTATTTTTTATTTTGTTTTTGTTGATCTGGTAAGTACACTAGACAAATTCTGCCTATTTTTAGGGCATGATCCGGGGGAGGGGGATACAGATGAATGCCAACTGACCTTGAACCAGATTAAGCTGTTGGTGGTAATTTTAGTGACTGGGGGGAAATTTGGCTAGGGCACCAGGGAAATGTCTCTACGCTTCCACAGAGGGGCACTGTCTCATTGTGTGAGGAGCATGGAGACTCCCAGTTCCAGGGAGGAGGAGGTTGTGAATGGAAGTGCAGTTAGTCTTATGGCCATTGAAGGACTCCGAGGTGCTGTTGATACCAACATTTCTACAGGGAAAAATAATGCAATGGAAATTTACCTGGATGCCAGCAAAGACCAGCAGCTGAATTGGACTCCATATTGGGTAAAAATATGGAATTATCCATAGAAAACAAAATTATGGCTAAGAAAGCAAATGAGGAGGAAGAATGGAAATGAAAGTGGCTACTGGAGATGTCTCCTGAGGGGACGACCAGAGTGGTATCAAAAGTCTTTTTACAAACCGGTAGTTCTGCAGGGAATGGGCTACAATCAGCAACTGCATCTGTGCATGCGATGGAGTCTTCGGACAATGACGCTAGCAATTGGTCACCAGAGACAGCCCCGAGAGGAGCGGGCTGGAGCTCTACAGCCTCGGGCACTTGGGTGCCTCTTCTGGAGCAGGTAGCTCCCATATTAATCACAGAAGAGTTTCCATTATGTGAGGATGGTGCCGTGGGATGAGATTGTAGCTCACCAATGGAAATACAGCAGAATACTGAAAAGCAGCCACAGGATGTGGCCTCAGGTACTGTTAATCATTCTCCGCTTGTAAATAGCATGGTATCAAAAGAGACTGGGCTACAAGAGTCAGCTACTATGGAGGGTATGCAGCAGCATGAATCCTCCTACATGATAAAGGGCAATCAGAGCCAGGGGATCAGGTGAGAAGTGAGCCAGGAACAGACCCATCCTATGCCAGTATTTTTAAAAACCAATAGAGTTGGCAAAGTGGAGAAATGCAGTATATTTTCGATACCTAGGGGTACTGGAATTGTTCCCAGATAGGTTTTATGTCAGAAAAGTACTTCTGAAACAATCACTAGGTTTTTCACTCTCTGAGGTCTATGCCATCATCCATGGTCCTGGCGAATTTACCTTTGACATCAGCTTCAGAACTCCAGCGCTCCTCTAAAGATTCTGGGGGAAGTATATGGCTGTGAAAACCAACCCCTTATGGTCACCCTTTCAGGTGATCCCTCTAACTAAACAATCTTTTCGGGTCATAACTGTGTTGTTCAGAAACAAAGGAGTTAACATTGTTGATGTGCTGTATTGGTTAGAGAAAAAGTGTGACATCCAGGATACCTCTAAACCCATTTTAGATGTGGAGGGGTTTTGGAATGGGGGATTGCGGATTAGGATTAAACTTCACTATGAAGCCAAAGACTTAAAATATCTACCAACTGCCTATATATTGGGTGGGACAAGGGCTTTTTTTTTATCTGGGTCAGCCCAGATGCTGTTTCAAGTGTGGCTTGGCCGGGCATATCAGCCCAAACTGTGATTTACTTAATTGCATGCAATGTGGTGAAATGGGGCACTCAGGATACCATTGTCAAAACTACCCAAGATGTAATTTGTGTGATGGAGGGGGGTATGTATTCATTGACTGTTCATGGGCATCACACAACATGTCATATGCTGATTATGGAATACAGATCTTTATCTCCTGAATATGAAATCAGCAGCAGGCTTTAGACCACACAGGCCACCACCTCCACCAGCAGGCCCTAGTGCACCAAGGTCACAGGAGCCTGACCCTGTGCCATAAAAAGCACCTTTAACTGAGACAGACCAGTCCATACTTGCTACTACACCTTCACCAGTACCCGCCCCTGTGAGTGCAGATGAGTCTATGGCTCCCCCTAAGCCCCCCCCCCGACCTCTGCCTAAAGATGGTGGCATATCGTTTATGGCAGTCAAGACAAAAGGTAAAGGCAAAGCACTAAAGACTAGCAGCAAAGTAGATCCTTTGCCAACTCAGAACCCCTTTTCAGTGATAATTGAGGGAGTTAATGATGATGACACTGATTCCAACACAGTCTCTTGAGCTTCATCTCAACCAGAGGTTCTCTCTGGTAAAGATGTTGGCAAAACACCAACCATAATGAAAACAACAAATAGAAGAATGGGTACTAGGGCCTCTTCGAGGAAAGTACCATGAACAGGATAGGTGACACTCCTCCTATTATCCTAAATGAAACACTATGAAATTTGTTTAGCATCTTTGAATACAAATAGCATATTATCAAATAGAAAACATCTTGCAACTTTTGATGTATTTTCTGATAAAGTTTTTGATGTTATTTTTTTTCAAGACTCAAGGTTGTCATATATAAATGAAACAACCACTGTTAAGGATTCCTGGGTGTGGGGTTCCAGCTTTTGGTTGGGGGGGGGGACACGTGTAGAGGTGTTGGTATATGTTTTATGGAACATCAAATACCAGTCATTCATATTGTAGTGATACAGCCAGGTAGAGCTCTTTTACTTGATATCACCTTTCAGGGGGTTGATTTTCATTTAATTAATGTACTGTCTACTCACCCCAATTAAAGTCAGCTAGGATTGATTTGTTTAAACTCATATTACCCTATCTATATACATCAAAAAATGTTTTGTTTGGTGGAGAGTTTAAT
The DNA here is from genome assembly GCA_016271365.2 of Neoceratodus forsteri. Lineage (NCBI taxonomy): Eukaryota > Metazoa > Chordata > Ceratodontiformes > Ceratodontidae > Neoceratodus > Neoceratodus forsteri. The sequence continues at coordinate 874,627,656 of CM028131.1, read as the reverse complement.
GTTAGTCGGTTTCGTTCAGATAGAGGTTCAAAGACCCCCAACATTTTTTGTGATGCATCATACTTGAACCACATCTTAGATTTAACTGGCCTAAGAGATGTGTTTGCATCACAGTAAGCCACGCTATCCACTAGGATAGATTACTGGTTTATCTCCCCTTGCTTACCAATTAGATCAAAAAATGTTACACCCGTTGTCATCTCAGCTCATATGCTATTGAGTGTTACATTGTCTGATTTTGCAGGGACCTCAAAGGGCTATGGTTATTGAAGGCTAAATTTTAGTCTTCTAGACCAATAGTTCTTAGACTTTGTCACAGTGAGCCTCCCCAAATCCATGGAAAAGATTTTGAGCCGCCCCCAAAAATTGAAATAATCTTGGGCCTCCTCAAAGAAAAATAACATACTGTACTTTGTGCAGTACACCATGAATAAACTGAAACCCCTTTGAGTACTTGGCTCGCTTTCAGTTATTTGTCTTATACTGACATGGAACCTTGGAAAAAGAGCTCCTGTGCTCCAGGGTGTTAATAACAAATAAATAAAATAAATATTATTATTCAGTTTATTGTAGCTCCCCACCCCCCACAGGCCAGCCTACTTGCTCCACTATTTTCATTCTTGAACCATTGTTACCACTTGTTGCAGTACCTTCATGGGTCAGAATACTTTCTTTGTTTCCTCTCTATATGAAATAACCTTCCTACATACTTTACCTCTCCCCCTCCTTCCCCGCTCCTAAGCAACTTCTCTGGAATTACTTTGCTCCTTCCTGCTATTGCACTTAGCACTTCTATGTTCAGCCCTTATACAGTATTTGGGCTGTTCTGCCATCAGTTTACAAATTGATCAATTACCACCACTCATTATTAGTTTATTATTCATATTTGTTTGCACTATTGTTCATTGTGTATTTCTTGATTGTTTTGCAGTTACCTTTTGAAATGTATTCACTCCCTACCCTTCCCTGGGTACTCCTGAAATCAGCCTTCGCTCATTCATCTTCCCTTGTCACTTATTAGTAAATAAATACATAAAATCCACTTACTATTATCCTCTTTCAGTTTGCTTTATCTCTTCACACAAAATATATAAAACTCAAAATTTAAATACAGTACTTTTTTCAGACTTGCTTGAGCCTCCCTTGGAACAGGTTGGGGCCTCCCCAGGAAGGCTGGCCTCACCATTTGAGAACCCCTGTTCTAGACAACCAGGATATCAGGCTAGGTCTATGGCATATGATGGATGCTTGGAAATCAGTCTTTTTTCTTTATGACTCACTGGTGAATTGGTGGGAGGACAGTAAGGCATACATCACAGAGTATATGCAAACAATAGGAAAATTAAATGGCACATGGAAATTAAATAAGTACAAGGAATTATGCTGTCAGTTGACTTGGTTGCTTCAGACTCAGGCAGAATTAGGTGTTTCTATGGCAGATTAAATTAAGGAGGTAAAGGAGGCTCTATCAGACACTCCATATAATAGAACGAAGTCATTAGAAACAGAACAGCGTTTTGGACACCAAGATAAACAAGGGCTGATCAATCACTTTAAATCATGCTCCCAACAGCTTAAAAATAAAACATTACACATCCTCGGAATGCACAGGGACAAGTGGTTGATACAAAACAAGACATTCTACATGTTTTAGAAGACTATGGGCCAGATATTCAAAGGGAAGCACCGAGCGCAAATCTGTTGCACTGGATTAACACCGAATTTGCGACCGACTGCAATATTCAAAAGGACATTTAGCACCGGTGTTAAGTGTTAGCACTGATGCTAAATAATAATATATGCAGGGGAGAGACTGAGGGGAGGGGCCCTAAATGCCAGCGCACCAGCATATTCAAAAGTATAGCGCCGCGCTGCAATCATTAGCGTGACCTGTAGTGTGGCACTAAATACCGCCAAGGAAAAGCTGATAGTAATGCAGCGGTGCCCCCCCCCACACACACACATGAATCCCAAACCCCCATTGTCCATAAAGTAAAATATGATACCCTGGTAGTCTAGTGGTCCTGCCACCCCCAAGCACAGCTCACGACCCCAGTAGGAATTAAATATAATGTTCCTGGTAGTCTAGTGGTCCCCCACCCCAAGCATGGCTCCTGATGCCCATAGAAATTAAAATAATTGTTTCTGGTAGTCTAGTGGTCCCACTCCCAAGCATGGCTCTTGATGCCTGTAGAAATTAAATAATTGTATTTTCTCTGGTATCTTCATTCCTCAGGCATGACTTCCGATCGTAGATATTAAAATAATTGTATTGTCCCTGGTAGTCTAGTGGTTCCCCCAGCCAGCAGTAGCCCCCACTCATCCCAATAGGACTCAGAAGAATCGGAGTTCGCAGTGCTCCTCTCACCATCACGGCTGGCCATCGAGTGAGGTACAAATGAGTGCTACTTCATTACAGTAGCGCTCATTTGTACCTCAGTCAGTCGCCGGCCGTGGTGGTGAGAGGAGGGCTGAGCCAGTTGCTGACTTCATTCTCAGAGTCTCATTGGGATGAGCAGGAGCATCACTGCCAGGTGGGTGGAACCACTAGACTACCAGGAAGAATATATATATATATTGATTTTCAACGAGGGACGGGAGCCGTGCTTGGGGGTGGGGGGACCACTAGACTACCAGGGAAAATGCAATCATTTTAATATCTATGGGCATCGGGAGCAGTGCTTGGGGTTGGGGGACCACTAGACTACCAGAGACAATACAATTATTTTAATATCTACGGGGTCGGGAGCCATGCTAGGGTGGGGAAACCACTAGACTACCAGAGAAATAGATTAATTTTCATTTGAGGGAATAGGATACATGCCATGGGGTGGGGGACCACTAGACTACCAGGAAACTGACTTTATTTTATTGCTAACGGGGTTGGGATACATGCTAGGGGGTGGGGGGACCACTACACTACCAGGGAAATGTATTCTTTTTTATTTGAAATGGGGGTCAGGATACATGCTGGGGGGGGTTGGGGGACCACTAGACTGCCAGGGAGTGGAAGCCACACACATGGGAACAGGAACCATGATGGCTGAGAAGGGCTGCCTGGCCCAGCCTGTCTGCCCAGGTCCATATATACTGGATGGCTGCACTGCACAGTCCAGTGACCCTACAGCTGACATCCCCCTGCCCCCAGCAGGTTTGCCTTATGCCTTCCCCATGCATTGCGTCCCCCCACTGTGTTTCACCCACTATTGCAGTGGGGTATTGTTGGGGGAGGCATCTTCCAGGGCATGTATGGCCATGGGCAGTGTGTCTGTTTAGCTATTGATATATATATATATATATATATATATATACACACACACATACACATATACAGGTCCTGCTTGCACAGCTGAATGGGTGTGTTGTATGCACTGACTGTGGCTGCCAGCACACAGTTCCTGCTGCTTCCAGCTTGTACTTCCATTCCAACCAACAGAGGATGCTATGGGCATGCCTTGGCCTGCAGCATCCAGCCTGTACTTTCATTCCAACCAAAAGGGGGAGCTTTTTGCTCCATGCAGTAGCACTGGCAGACTGCATGGTAATGTATGCTAAACAGCACTTAATGAGATGCAAATGTACATGTTTGCCCATGGATTACCTAAGTAGGCTCATTTGCATGGGAGCTTTGAATATATCTCCCGTTTGCCCCAGGCTAACCAGTTTGCACCGGGCTAATGTGTTAGCACTGGGCAATCAGGTTAGCCCCAGGCAAACCTCACTTCAGCATAGCACACTAAGCACAGTTCTGCAGTGTGTGGCTTACATTGTTGTTTGCAGTCATACCTCTCAACTGTCCCTGATTTTCAGAGATGTCCCCGGATTTACCTCAAACTTTTACTCTGTCCCTCCTACAAATTGTGTTTCCATGACCAAACAGTGGGGGTTGTAGGCATAACATAATGTCAGACATTAATGTTACAGACATGTTCTTCCTTAAACAATGCATTTTACACTACACCACTTATTCTACCAGCTTCCTGAGTGGATATCACCAATTTTTAAGGTGTGTCACTGATTTTAAACCTTTGTTCCTGATTGTTTTAAGCCTTGTCCCTGATTTATGAGGCAGGAGGTTGAGAGGTGTGTTTGCAGTAGCTGTGAGACATCTCTGTGCAATCACACACAATGTTCTCTACTTGCGACACTGGCTTGCTACAGAGTCTAATGAGCTGCAGTTGCAGTTGCAGTTTGCACTTCCCTGTTGCTGTATTCAGTGCTGTCTTATTCCCGGTCTATTTTTGCCCTGCACTCCCAGACCAGTTTGCCTGGCTTCCTTAGACTGCTATATTCAGCAAGATTAGCACCGGGTTATTTCCTTTTGACTATAACTTGCTTTGTGCTCCAGGCTAAGCTTGCCCACCGGGCACTGCTAATTTAGCCCCGGGGCAAAGTTTTGAATATCTGGCCCTATGTCTCAATAACATTTCAAAAGACATAATTGGATGAACGAAAGGTCACTACCTGGCTAACAAGGTGTGGAGTGCCACGCATTCCAGAGTATTTGTTGGCCCCCCTTGTAGCTGAGGAAACTGAATTGGAATTACAAACAGTTATAAAATCACTTTGAGTAGGTGTGGCCCGTGGTCCAGATGGTCTCCCAAATGAACTGCATCAATATTTACTTCCATCCCTTCTACATGAACACTTGGCTGTTTTCAACTACTATTTAACACATCTTACTTTGCCACAGAGTATGTATGAATGTTTGATCATATTTTATATAAATTGGGGGCTAGGGAATCCTTACATAACTGGAGACCAATCACGTTACTGAATGTCTAAAATAATAAACAATAGATTAATCTTGGTTTTAGAACAAATTATTTACCCAGTATAGTTTTTGGGGTCCCAGGCCATAAAATCTAGATGCATTAATTCTTATAAGAGAAATTTTAGGGAAAGGTTCGAATGAAGAATTAAATGGCTATCTAGTTTGTCTGGATCAAGCTAAAGCTTTCGACAAAGTGAGTCACCAGTATCTTTGGCAGTGTATGAAGGTATATGGCTTTCCAAATACTTTTATTAGATGGGTTAGTTTGTATTATGCGCATACATGTGTCAGGGCTTATGTGAATGGGTAGGTAGGAAGAAAGTGCCCTGTGGTGCGGGGGGTGAGACAAGACTGTCCCCTCCATCCCTTATTGTACATTTTAGCTCTAAACCCATTACTATATCAATTGTACCATTCAGAACAGATTATATGGGTGTCAGTCCACAGTGAAGATCAGGAGGTTAAGGCAGTGGCTTATGCGGATGATATCTGCCTGATTTTAGCAGACAGGGCATCTGGAGAAGCAGCCGGGAATGTAGTTTCATCCTTTTTGGAAGTTACCAACTTGGAAATAAATGTTGGAAAATGGAAATGAATTAGTATAGGCATCATGGATGAGACACAGGGAATTTTTTTTGATGTACCGGTACAAGAGAGCCCACTTAAAATACTGGACATTTATTTTGGGAAGGGTGATATGGCTTACTATAATTGGAATTTTCTACTTCAAGACTGTCAAAACAAGATAAAAAAATAGAATGTGTGGCACATCATATGTATCATAGGTATCATAGGTATTTCAAGCTACTTTGACTTGCGTCCATAATGCTTGCCTTTTAATCTTATGTTAACTTGTATTTGCTATTGTAAAAGTTATCCAAACCCATTTTGAATGAGCCCATTGTTTTACTCATTACTACTGCTCTTGGCAGGGAGTTCCATAACTGGACTCCTCTCTGACTAAACCAACGTTTTACGCCTCAAGGTATTCCACTTATCTTGTTCCAATTGCAGTTCATGCCTTCTAAGTTCACAGTGATAATGTTCCCTTACCCTAAGACCTATATCTTTACTTAAGGGTTTATCACTCAGTGCCCTAAAAATCATGCACATGTCACCCCTTAACCTGCGGTATTGCAATGTATATAACCCAACTTCTTGCAATCTGTCTTAATATGGTTTGTAACCTAGTATATTAATTCTTTTAGTTAACCTACGTTGTACCCCTTCCAATCTACTAATGACAGCCTTTTTATATGGGGACCAAACCTGTGCACAATACTCAAGATGTGGATGAACCAGTGCAGTAAACAATGGTACCAGCACATTGCTATCTCTACTCCCAACGTGCCATAAAATGCAATTTAGCATCTGATTAGCTTTCCTAACAATAGTGTTACAATGTGTATCAAATTGCATATCACTAGTCACTAGGACCCCCAAATCCTTTTCCTCAGTAGTCTGGTGTAAAATTTTATCTCCTAATTTATATTCAATTTTGCTATCACCCTTTCCCAAGTGCATCACGGCACATTTATTTAAGTTAAGAGCAAGTTTATGATGAACTGTCCATTCCACCAATATGTCTAATGCCTTTCGTACATTGATCTGGTCTTCTCTGTTATTAACAATACCTCCTATCCTGCAGTCATCTGCAAATTTACTCAGCCATATGTTAAGGAATTTTAACTTAATTGAAGAGACATAAATTAAACAAACAAGGGCCCAATACTGACTCCTGCGGGACTCCACTAGTCACATCCTTCCATTCTGATGCTACTCCCCTAACTGAAACCATCTGCCTTCTGTTTTGGAACCGGGCTTCTACCCAGTTGACTATATTCATATATAGTCCAGTACTTGTTAACACCTCTACTAGTTCTTTATGTGGTAGCTTATCAAAAGCCTTAGAGAAATCCAAGAATATAATATCCACTGCATTCCTTGTATCTAAAGCCTTATTAGCTAATTCATAGAATGTAAGCATATTTGTTTGACACAACCGTGTTTTTGTAAACCTGTGTTGGGTAGGGTCCATTAAATTATGTCTGTTCAAGTGAGACAGAATTATATCTTTCAATATCCCTTCAAATAATTGCCCTATTATGGATGTCAAACTTACTGGCCTAAGGTGTTCAGGTCTAGACGTGGGGCCTTTTTTTAATAATGGAATCACTATCGCTTCCTTCTGTGCCTGTACTACCACTCCTTGGTCCAATGATTTTTGAAATAAGTAAGTCAGTGGTGGTGCCAGACTTCCTGCCAGTTCTCTGAGAACTCTAGGATGAAGTTCATCAGGTCCTAGGGATTTGTTTATGTTGATATTTTCTATTCGATTAAGCACATCACTAGGATCAATTTTCACCTGCCCCACCTGTCAATTCATGTTATCCCCAATATTTGTACTATTGCTATTATTAAATACTGAACAGAAATATGAATTCTGTATATCTGCCAAATCCTTGTCATTAGTCACACTCTCACCTGATGTATTGATGTAAGGACCTATATCATTATTCACATTCTTTTTACCATTTATATAAGTGAAACAATGCTTTTTTATTGTCCCTTACTCTAGTTGCCAGATAGTATTCATACTGCTCTTTAGCTTTTTTTTATTTCCTTTTTTAGCTGCCTAACTTTATTCCTATATAAATTCCACCCCTCCTGGTTATTTTTATTTACCCTTTTAAAGATCTTATTTTTTTCTTTAACCAATTTTTTAAGCCTAGAATTAAACCATCCTCTGATAGTATTCTTTTTACCGTATTTACATATTCTAGGTATACATCTCAGCCTTCCATCATTAACTTTGTAACCAATATTTTGTATATTTGATCAACAGATTTACCAGCAAATGCTGTTACACAATCCCAGCCAGTCATTGCTTCCTTTAAACTGTGGAAATCCAATTTATTAAAATTTAACTTCTGAGTTTTACCTACTTTATTTAGTACTTTTGATATTCCTTCCATCATGAAAAATACTGTGTTATGATCACTGTTCCCTACTGGACTTTCAATTCTTATATTATTAATTTTATCCCCCATATTTGTTAAAACTAAATCCAATGTATCATGGCCCCTGGTAGCAGCCATAACCTTTTGTTCTAATCCAGTCCAATCCACAGCCCCAGGAATCTTAACTTTGCACTGGCCTTTGCTCTAAAGTTTAGCCAATCTATTCCTGGCATATTAAAGTCCTCTGACAAGAGTATATCATCTGCTGGATTTACGTTAGAAATAAAGTCCATAAGAGCATCCTCCTCTTGTTTGTTCATACATGGGGGTCTATATACCAAACCTAAACTAGTTTTGGCATAAGATTTGTGAATAATTTTTACCCAAAGCAGTTCCACATTATTCAAATGTATATTTTCCAGCTCACAGTTTATGGATTCCATGATGAATATAGCAATCCCCCCACCTTTTCTTTGAGGTCTATCTCTAGAAAACAGTTTATATCCTGTAACATTCTGCTCCCAGCTATCAGTGATATCCCACCAGGTTTCAGTCACAAGAGCTATATCTATACTGCTGACTGATAGCAATTCCTGAAATTCATCAAATTTATTTCTTCAGCTCCTGGCATTGAGTAATACTATATTCTATCCTTTAACTACATTCCCCAATAAAATCGAGTCATCTCCTAATGAGCTGAATCCATTTATTACTCTCATATCTGATGATTTGTCTTTTGCACCTTCCAGTTTAAATGAAAGCTTACCACCCTGTTTATTTTGGTGCCGAATATTCTGATCCCTACCCTATTTAAGTGTAGTCCATCCTTATTATAAATAGCTTGGTTCTGAAATGACATGGTATTGTCCATAAATCCAACATTTTTGGTCACAGTAATGGAGCGTAACCAATTATTTACTTGGTTTATGGTCCCATTTTTATAATCATTTGGTCCATGAGCAGGCAAGATGCCTGAAATTATGAGGTCAGCCCCCCAGCCAAAATTCTATCTATTATACTCAAAAACATTTTTGAATTATTTCCATTGTATTTTTACCTATATCGTTTGTTCCCACGTGCAATATAACCAAGGGCATATGTGTATTCTCCATTAGGCCACCCACATTTTTTTTCCAAATCACACACTTTCACACCAGGTACCATGCTAACTGTCATCTACATTTTTCTATTTCTGCAAACTAATTCATCAAGTCCCCTTGTGATTGAATCTCCTATTACTAGAATATCTTGTTCCTTCCTTTCTTTTTGGGACAAACCAACTGATTCAACAGTATGTAGTAACTCCCCATCAAGCAGTTTTTCAATTGGATCTATTTTCTTTGATGTACCTAGTTTTCCAGGATCTTTGTTTCCATCCCCATTCCTTGATTCATGGTTGTCTAGTATGTCTGGTAAAAGTACTTGAATTAAAGTCTCATATCTATTGGAAAGCTGTAGGGGTTCATTCAGAGACATTCCCCCATTTATTAGAATTTTCTAACCTTTTTTTTTATTATTCATTTTGAGAGACCTAGCAGTAACACTTTTCTTATACACAGATTTATTTTGTCCAAGTGTGCAGCTAGGAGTACTAGTTACAGTGTTAGTCCCTTTACTTCCCCCTTGATTTGTAAGTAACTCTGACATACAGTCTATGAATTCCTCCAATTCACCTATCTCGATCTTCACTTCCAGCTTGCCCAAAAGTAATTTTATTTCTTCCTGGAGTGTTTCTACTAGTATGCAATTGCTGCACCTGAAATTCTGCTCTCTGTCACCCTCCATATACATTTTGCATTGGATGCATTGTTTCTGTAATGTTTTTAGTTTTATCCCGCCTTGTACCATTTTGTCAATAATGCCTCCTCAATACAACACTTAGGATCTATTGTATACCTGGATTTCTTTTTTAAAGATCTGAACCTCTGCTCTCTGCATCCTCTGTGGACACAGCAGACATGCACAGATGCGCGTGTCTCTGCGTGCGTCTCTGCATGCGACGACGCAAGCCTTGCTCGCTGCAGGGGCAGTATTTAAGGTTGCAATAACCCAGAAGTGCCTTGGAGAGGTCACGGTGCACTCGCAATGAGTTACTATTTAAAATACAATTTAAACTAACAAATTAAGCCCCCAGGATGTATTTAGGCTTTTGTAGTTAGTTTCCACATAAAATGTACAATAAACGCACTGAATAAGCACTCGTAATAGTCAAGTCCACCCACAGTGAACCTGACCACTCTCTTCCTGTTTCCAATCTGGAAATAACAGGGCTCCATAATTAAAACACACACAATGTTATACTGGTATTTATACTGTGCACCCCACACTCTCCCACATAAGCAGCACACTGCTTGCAATCTCTCAAATGTTATATCGCTGCCCGCTCAATGCAGTCTAAGTTTAAACTTATTTATATGATTAAGACTTTTTTAGTGCCCATTTTTTTTACATCTTTGTGTTATCTTTCCACCTGAGAAGCAACTGCAAACAATCATCTATAGTTATTTCTTTCAGTTTGTCTGGGGGAGTAAATTGAACCCCATCAAGAGAGGGATCAGCTACCTGCCAGTTAAACAGGGAGGATTAAATATGCTACAGCCAATAATTTTCTTTTTTTCAATGTTTATCTATAAAAATGTTAGGCTGGTTATGTCACAAGGACTTCAAATTTGGACCCGGTGGGTGAAGGATCAAATAAAACCCTGGCTATTGGCTGGGAGGTAAACAATGAAATATCAAAGCAAAATCATTACTGGGTTTATCATTCTATTTTCAGTACATATTTGGTAAATTTAAATTGTGGGGGATACTTAAGAATATAATTTTTTTACATGTGAAAGAAAAGTATTTTATCACCACATTTTGTCTCTTTTTTATGTGGACTATCCTCATTATTGGAATAGACAAGATAGAGAATTACAACAAATTAGTACAATGATAATCAACCCCAGATTGCAAGGGAAAATGTGGGACATGTTATGGTTATGTGTTCATAGTAAACTGAATGTAAAATATAATCTAAAACATAAGGAACTGTAAAAAAGAGCATGTCGTAAGGGAGAGATTTGTTGTGACTCTAGAAACAGACTTTGATGGCAGATAAGGACCGAGTGGCACATCTAGTCTACCCATTTCCCTACCTACAGGATAGGCCATAGATCCTAGTTAACCAACAGCCTATTTCTTCCTACCCCCCACAAGAATTGCCTTATGTCTGTCCCATGCATTCTTGAATTCCCCCACAGTTTTAGACCCCACAAACTCCTCAGGAAGGCTGTTCCATGCATCCACTACCCTCTCTGTGAAATAATACTTCCTCACATTGCCCCTGAACCACCCCCCTTCTATCTTTAAATTGTGTCCCTTATTCTTGCACGCTCTTTTCTGAAAGATGCTACCCTTTTGGACTTTGTTGATTCCACTGAGGTACTTAAAAGTTTCTATCATGTCCCCCCCTCTCCCTTCTTTCCTCAAGGGTATACATATTAAGCTCCTTTAGTCTCTCCTCATACGGCTTCTCTTGCAGACCCTGCATCATTAGACTCTATGAAAACTATGGAGCATCTATTTTTTGAATGTCCCTTTATTATGCTCTTTTGGTCTTTGTTATATGACAAATGGCAGAAGTCACCCTTTACAATAAATACAAAGGACATACTTTTTTCAGGTGTGTTTCCTCTGGCATGTAAAAAATATGACCCAGGGACAATCCATCTTATCCTTTTAAGTATAAAATATCATGTTTGGCATGTTCAATGCCAATTTTCCCTGTACAACAGATGGGCCACAGCAGAACAACTTTTCTGGACAGTGCACAATAATGTGTTACTAGTCAAAAAAGCTTTCTTACTCTTCCCCCTACAAACCACTCATATTTTGCCTTCCTGTCCCATTTCTTTCAGGGGATCACCACACATTCAGGGTGAGAAGCACCCCTCCTGATACTCCGGGGCTACTTCTGCTCATTAGCTACAGTGCTGCTCCTTCTATGGTTGATTTTTGGCTTGCCCACCCACCCACCCACGCCCTCAGACCAGTTTTAAATACACTACCTGAAACACCCACTAAACTTTCTTAAAGGGCAAGCACAAACTCTGTTAAGGGGCAAGTACCTCCTACTTATATAAACTCCAGTGCTTTCTCCTGTCCCCTTGCTCAGTCTTAACACTGCCAGGGTTCTTTCTTCCCACAGTTCCTAACACTTAGTACTGCACTTAATCTCCCTTCATACCAGCTCTTGCCACCCCCCCATACCAGCAACTATGACACATAAAAAACTCCTACTGCGCTCCCTCCAGGTTTTTGTCCTGACCTTTCCTATATTAAACCACCCTATAAATAGGGAAACCACCTGTAATCTAATAAAACCTGATAATATTATTGTCCCTAACTCAACCTCATCCCCAGCACTAATGAACATCCTGGGGAGCACAAATTATCTTGCTCCTGCACCCCTAATGCCTAACTACACTTACCCAATCCCACACCCATCATTAATATGCTCTTTCTAACTGCTACACTCCCTAAATGTGGCTCTATCCATGACAACCCCTCCATGTCCTTAAAGCACATTAGGCTACAAGCAACAAGTCTCATCTGGTTGCTACTTCTGCTGTCAGGTAACATACACTCTAACCCAGGTCCTGTTGGCAGAGGCACTAATCATCCTGTGAATTATGGCTCCCTAACAATTGCATCCATCAACATCGGTAGCCTGCTTCCTAAACTCGACTAACTGCAAGCCTGGGCCACTCAGTACAAGCCAACTGTCCTATCTGTGGTTGAGACTTGGCTCACCCCTAGAACTTCTGATACTGAAAGCCAACTAATTCGATATACATCTTTCAGACTGGATCACACTGGGATGGGGGTGCCATCTGTATTAAGGAACATTTACAAGGTAATGTCCTCCCTCCTATTAATGCAGGAAAATATGTGCAAATCCTTCCACTACAGTTTATCCTCAGGACCCAAGGCAAAGGTATAACTGTCATCTCCACCTATATTCCTCCCAAGAATCATGCTGAAGGACTCAGAGTGCTCCTGAAGCACTTGTCAGACTGCTACCAACAGTCAGAAATGATAGAGCTGGGGGATTTTGATGTAAACTGGGAGGCCAGCAGCACTGCCACCTACCAAGACTCCATTGCAGCTATATAGGCTACGAACAACTAGCAGCCTCTTCCACACATACCAGCTACCATACTGGGACAAGCACCCTGCTGCACTGGGTACTAATGAACTACCCAAAATGCATTTCCAGCATGCAAGTCCTCCTGGACACAAGAATGATCATTCCCCCTATCCTCTGTGCATGATGTAGTAAGCCACCCAAAATCCCCGCTAGGGAAGTCATCTCACATATTCTTAGAACAGGGCAATTGGGGCCACTGAAAGAACATCTCAGACAGCTAAATTATTTTTTTATTTTTATGTATTTATTGAGATCTTGGATTACACCAGTGAGTGAGTGCTCATTTATAGGTTACAAGGACAAGGGGTACATAAAAAAACAGTACATGTTTTAGACAGAGTTACAGCAAGAAACAGTAATACAGCAATACATTTTTTGACAGAGTTAGTATAAGGAAGTGCCAGTTTTAATATAGGTTGCAAGGGATTTGCCTGAGTCATAAACAGGGCACCCTACAAGAATGCAGTAGAGGAGAAGATAGTGGCAGGAGAGTGATATGGGTACCAGAGGGTGTGGATGGAGTGGGGGGGTATATGGGTTAGGTGGGGTAGAGGTGACTCTGTTTGAGAGGAAGGGTAGTGCCCTGAAGTTTTGAAGATAGGCCACATCAAACGAGAAGTTTGACGTGAGGTGAAGTGTTAGGGGGCGCTTGGGGCAAAGGGTTTATTTGCAGGGGCATGCACAGCTGCTAGTAGTAGTAAGGTGATGTTGCAGTTTGCTTTTGAAAGTACTGATTGTTGTGGCACCAGAAATGTCAGGTGGTAGAGCATTGGTCCAGTGAGGAGCATGGTAGTGGAAGGAACCTTGTGCCAGGGCAGTGCGGCATCTGGGAACTTTTTGTAGATCTGAGATGTGGAGTTTCTAGTGTGATGGGAGCTTGAGTGCAGGGTTAGGAGGTTCTGGACCCCTGTTGGTAATAGATTGAGAGAGCATTTTCTGGCCAGGAAGCAAGATTGGTATCTTACTCTTTCTTTAAGTTGGAGTCAGCCTGCTTGTGAGTAGAGGTCACAGGTGTGCATGAGTCTTGCAGCACCTGTGAGAAGGCAACATGTGTTGTTAAGCACTATGGAGATACATTGTAGGGCATTGTCCGTTGCTGATCCATAGATAGCCAAACCATACTGGACTAGAGAGACTATTGAGCTGTTGATGGCTAGGTTCAGTGCTTCATAGGTTAGACAGAGCAAGTGGTGGTAAAGCATTCCAGTTCTTGCACTGATAGCCTTCTCAGTGTAATCTATGCATTGAACACGTGACAATATGGAGTCTGTTGTGATGCCCAGGTACCTGAAATGTTGGACGTGCTCCAGGGTATCACTATTTTCATTTCTAAGGGGTAAGGCTTTGGCTGGGTGCTGGAGTACATTATTGTTTTTTGTCTTTTTGCAGTTCATGACAAGCCTGTGCTCCTTAAACCTTTTCTCTGTGGATGAGAATCTCCTTTGGAATTCTACTGCTAGTTGTTCCAGATGGGGGTTGCTGGTGAAGATGATTGCATCATCTGCATAAAGAAGCATCTAGGTCAGGCATGAAGTTGGCAGTTGGTTTAGTAAACAATTAAATAATAGTGGCCCTAGAATTGACCCCTGTGCGACCCCTGAGCGGACAGGTCTACTATCAGAGATGGTGTCTCCTAGCCTCACCATTTGTGAGTGGTTGTGAAGGTAGCTGTTGAAACAAAAAATGGATTCAGAAGAGAGCCCAATAGCAGACAACTCTTTCAGAAGGAGCTCATGATGCACAGAGTCAAATGCTTTTGCTAGGTCGATAAATGTTGCCCTTACCAGAGAGCCTTGGTCTAGAGAGTGGTGGATGTGACTTGTAAATTCAAGTAAGGCTGTGATGGTACTGTGACCTGGGTGAAAGCCATGTTATTCAGGACAGAAGAGTTGGTACTGGTTGAGATGCTCAACAAGCTGGTCTGCTACAATCTGCTCTAGAGCTTTGGGGAGGTGAGAATATGGAGATAGGCCAATAATTATTGTGTAGAGTCCGGTCACCTCCTTTGTGTACTGGGGTCACTGATGCTGATTTCCATCACTGTGGGAACATAAGAGTGGCAAAGGGAGAGGCTGACAATTTTGGTAAGAGGGCCAAGGACTTCATCCATTGCCATGCTGACAAACTTGAGATCCAGGGTATCTTCACTGTGTCTTGATTTCCTCAGTGCCTTCATGAGGTACTTTCTGGCTTCAGATTCTGAAACTACCTTGAAACGGAAGAGCAGTTGGTTAGAAGGTGGTTGTTGGACTGAGTTAGGGTCAGCCAGGCTTAGGGGATTAATGTAGACTGCCGGTTATACACTGCTGAGGTCTGTAAACTGGTCTACCATTTACTCAACAGTTAGTCTCGATGCTGCTCTGGATCTGTTCATTAAGGTATACAACACTGCCTGTGACATCTTTGTCCCTATTACCAAAAGGAACATCAATGGGTCACACACTTCATGGATTGCTCCATCCCTCATTGCCCAGCTCCATGCCAGGGATAATCTCTAGCTGACGGCAAAAAGCACAGGATCCCTAAGTGATACCCAAAACTATAAAGCGGCTCAAAACCAATACAATGAGGCCATTCACCAGGCGAAAAGGCAGTACATCAGAACCGAGGGGCAAATATCAAAGTCCTAAGCAGGAACCCTAAAAAATCTCCACCCACTCTAATTAACATAAATGGTGAACTATCCCAGGACCCAAAGGCCATTGCTGATACGTTTAAAAGGGCCTTCTCTGAGCTTAGCGATATCCTCCCCCACAACTATCTTAGGTCACCCAACTCTGTCCAGCATACCCCTCCAGACACTCCTCCATCCAGCACCACCCCACCTTTCAACCTCTGTATCATCTCTAAAGCCAAGGCAAAAAAAATACCTGCTAAAAGCGATTGGTAAAACCAGGCACAGTGGGAATGGCGTTGACCTGAGGCTCATACTGTATCCCTCACTATAGATGAAATACTGCCCCCCCCCCCACAACCATAATTGATCTCTCCTCAACATCTGGCCAATTTCCCAAACTGGAAATCTGCAATGGTCACCCCAGTCTTCAAATATGGTGACAAGACACTCCACTCAATTACCAACCAATTTCTATACTTCCCCTGATCTCCAAGGCTTTGGAAAGGATAGTTTTCGATCAGTTAATCAATCACCTAGATAAATATCAACTTTAATGTAGTGAGCAGCAGGGATTTAGGAAATGGCACAGCACCATGACTGCACTGGTGTAGTTCACGGGATTCATTCATGACTCCCTGGATAGAGGGCACTTAGTGGGGGCTACCTTTATTGATCTCACTAAGGCCTTCAACACGGTGAACTATGAACTCCTCTTGCCCTCTGCCACCATATCCAAGACATCAAAGGAATGACACCATTTCCATTACACAAAATGTGACTACAAAAGTACCAAAGGGGTCCATCCTTGGCCCGCTCTTATTCAGTCTCTTTCTAAATCACCTTCCTCAAGTTTGCGAAGATCATATTCTCCTATATGTGGATGATGCCTTAATTTTCTCCAGCCATCCGGACATTAGTACTCTAGAACAAAACATCCAAACTAACTTCATACTAGTTGAGGACTGGTTCATAAGCTCACGCCTACTGCTCAACTATAAGATAATGAAAACCATGTTGATTGTCTCCACACACAGCAGATTAAAAGCATCCAGACTTGTCATCTGCAATAAACAGGACGATATCCTAGACATGGTTAATAGTTTCAAGTTCCTAGGGGTCACGCTGGATAGCGCCCTTTCGTATTCCTTCCACATCAACTAAGTCGCTAAATCAGTGAACAGAAAGCTAGGGCGACTGTACAGGCATAGGCACTGCCTAGCAAAAGACACTCTAAACTTGCCTTAACAAGCTCAGTTTTATTGGTGGTGGACAACAGGCTTGTTATACACAGTGTGGCCTCAGCTACAGCCTTAAAAAGAATTGCCCTAACTATCAATAAAGCCTGCAGGCTCTTTCAGGGAGTTCCTCGCCTAACCCATATGTGCAATCTATACTCCTGTTGGCTTGACCTGGATAGCAGAATTAGTTACCAGCTCAGTTGCCTAGCCAAAAAGACTTCCCTTGGCATGACCCTTCCCCCCATGGAGTCCAGAATATGGTTACTCCTTCTGCACCATCTCATTCGACAGCAGGAACACTCATTAACCCCTTCTAGGTGCTATTCCGCTGCACCTCCTTAGGCCAACAGTCCTTTGCATACCTAACCCCACATCTACTTAACTCCCTTCTGAGCAGGACACTTGTTGAAGCCAGAATAGGGCCTTTCAAGTTGATACTCTGCACCCACCTTTTCAAGCCATATGAGGTGTACCTACCCCTTATAACTCACGTTTTCCATCTAGGGCCTGCCCTAACCTCTCTCTGCTCTAATCTACCTTATATATCCGCCTGCAATTTCCTCCACCCTATTCAGATGCCTAAATCTACCATCAGATACCTCCCAACTACTCCAGCCTCCCTAATCTCCCCTTCCCACCTTACACCTATCCCTACCTCAACTTCCTAGCCCTGCTTCATCCTCCTCCAAAACTTTCTTCTCTTCCTACTAGTAAACTGTAATGAACCTATGTAATTTAGCTTTGAAACCACTGACTGTAACCTGTATGTACCTTGTGACTGCATTTTATCTAGTACTCTTGTATGTACCTCCTGAGAAAATTGTTGTAATCCTTTGAATGTACTTCGTGAATTGCTTTTGTCTGTGTGATGTGGAACCTTTGCAAATCAGCTCCCAGCTCAAAGGTTGTGATCCGAGACTTGATTAAATAAATAAATACATAAATAAATAAATACATACATAAAAAAAGCCTTCCCAAAAATGGGAGGTTGAAGACTGTTTGATAGTTTGCCAAGATGTCTGGGTCAAGTGATGGTTTCTTCAAGAGGGTTCTCATTAATGCCTCTTTCAAAGCAACAGGGAAGAACCCCTCCTAAAATGAACACCAGACAATCTCAGGGAACACTGAGCCAACAGACTCAACACCTCCCAATAAGAGATGAGTCAGGCTGGGTCCAGTTCACAAAAAGTGTTCCGCAGCTTCGAGATTACCTCAATGACTTCTGCCACCCCCACCAGCCTAAACTAACCACAGACAGCTGCAATGCCTCTGACTACATAAGGCCCACCACTGCGGGGCTGGTCAAGCCCAACTGGGGAGATCCTTGTCCTAATGGAGGACAGAGAACACAAAGAAAATGTGCTCCATGGAGCAAGCGGATGCCTTACCTAAATTTGAGTTAAGCAAAAAAGCACAGTCTGGGAGGCACTAGGAAGCTATAAAAGCATATAAAAATTCACAGAACTCAGGCAACATAACAGCAAGGAGTCCACAGCACTTTACCCCTAAAGTCCTGCGGACTTCCTAGTGCCTCCCACACTGTTTTTTTCCCTACTGGAGGACACTCTGTCAGAGAAGAACTGAGAGAACTCCTCGCACTGTGTAACTGAACTTGCTCTTTTCAGCTGTAGACAGGCAGGATGAAGCAGCCTATCTACAGACTGAAAGAGCAGAGCTGGTCTGTTCTTCCCTGCAGCAATCTCCCTGGTCAGAAACTCTGCCTTTTCTTACAATTGATTGCCTTTAGGCACCTCTCTGGGATGAGGGAGGAGGATGCCAGGCTTCGAGCACAGTTGGCAGTACTGTGGACCTTTGCCCCAACCCAGGGGCCACAAGCCACCAGCCACTGCCACAGAAGGTACTCAGACAGAAGCCTAGGTGGACTATGGTGGGATCAGGTAGGTTGAGGAGGATGGAACTCAAGCACCCCCACCTGGTACAACTAAAGAACAAATATGATGTTCTCAAGGAGAGGGAGAGCCCTGAAAGGGAACCCAAGGTTGTGACCTAGGGTGATGAGCAGACCCATTGGGGGGGCACAGCGCACAGGGTCACAGATTCCCAGGGGAGAAGGAAGCCTCTCCTAGTGGGAGACTCAATAGTTCAGGGTATGGAGACAGGATCAGGCATCAGGAGGGGGAGAGATAGGTTATGTGTCTCCCAGGAAGCACAGCTCTGAGGGAGGGGGAGTGGAACCACAGGATCACAAAGGTCATGGCTGGGGGAGGGTGCTTGACATCATTGTCCATCTGGGGACAAATGACCTAGCCAAAGAAACAGCTAATACTGAGAAGGTTCTGGAGAATTTTAGGGATCTGGGTAGGAGCCTGAGCGGGGTAGCAAACTCTGTTACGTTCTCAGAGGTCTACCAGTCAAGGGATGGAGGGAGGAAAGAAACCAATGCATCAAAACCATCAACAAGTGGTTGGAAGACTGGTGCAGGGAAAATAACATTGGCTACATTGGGGACTGGGGAACCACCTGGGATGATGCACACCTTTACAAAAAAGATGGCCTGCTCCCATCTGAGGAGGGCATGTCTGTCCTCAGTGAGAGGTTTACATGCTTCCTGAGCAAGCATTTAAACTAGCCAGTGGGGGGGGGGCTGTCAGCAGCAGGAAGTTTCAGGCAGCCACCCCCACAGGTTAGTGCACACATCAAGCAAGACCAGGATCTCAACCAGGGGGCAGATACACAGGTATCACATGGCGGGATAGGCTGCTCTCAGGACATAATGATATCACCACTAATAAAAGGACCTGGACCAGAAGCAACCAGTAAGGTAATAAAAAGATAGCACCACATAGAAAACTCCTGGAAAAGTAGGATGAAGCAAAGGACAAAACACAAGAAGGGAATAAAAAGATGCTGTATTTCATGGAAGGTCATGCACACAAATGCCTGCAGCCTGGGGAACAAGTTCCCACATCTGGTGGCTGCAATGATGTAGGCTGATCTGGACATAGTGACGATAACTGTAACACAGTACACCAGCAAACACAGCTGGGACATAAGTGTACTAGGTTATGCCCTTTTCAGAAAAGATAGGGAGGGTAAAATGGGGGGGGGGTTGCCCTCTATGTCAAAGAGAGCATAAAGGTGACTGAAATTCAAAACAGGTATGAGCAAATGGAGGAAGTTTGGGTTGCCCTTGAGCCAGGGAATGCAACAGCTATTCACACAGGGGTCATTTATAGACCCCCGGCTCAGGCCGAGGAAATTGACAGGCAGCTGCTAGAAAACATGCATGAAATGGCAGCAAGGGGGAAGGTGCTGCTAATAGGAGACTTTAACATGCTGGAGATAGACTGGTCCATCTCAGCAGGGGCCTCAGCTAGGGGCACAGGACTTCATGGACTCCCTTGAGGGAGCTGGCCTTAGGCAGCTTGTTCAGGAACCTACCAGGGACCAGGTGATCCTGGATCTGGTGCTGACCAACTGGAACAGGGTAGCAGATCCTAGGGTGGAAGGTCAGTTAGGGTCCAGTGACCACAATATGGTGTGGTTCAAAGTGGACACAGGGATCCAGTCAACCCATACGGAGGCTAGAGTCTTAGACTTCACAAGGGTGGACTTGACCAATATGGGATTATAGCTAAAAGAAACTCTTGAAGAGAAGGGGATAGGTGGGGAGAGGAGAGGAGAGGGTCCTAGAAGAACTGGCAAAGCTAAAGGTGGAAAAAGCCATGGGTCCAAATGGTATACATCCCAGGGTCCTAAAGGAACTGAGGACTGGACTGGCAGCCCCCTCTGGCAACCCTGTTCAGTGAGTCTTTAGACACTGGAGTGGTCCCAGAGGACTGAGAAGGGCAAACATTGTCCCTCTTCACAACAGCGGAAGTAAAGAAGAAGTGGGGAACTACAGGTCAGCTAGTCTCACCTCTGTAGTTGGAAAGATAACGGAGGCACTTCTTAAGGAAAGAACAGTGGAACACCTGGAATCCAATAGACTGGCAGATCCCAGGCAACATGGGTTCTCTGCAGGAGGATCCTGTAAAACTAATCTGATAGATGTCTTTGACTGGGTGACAAAGGCAGTAGACCGGGAAGGAGGGGGGGCAGTAGATATTACCTACCTCGATTTCAGCAAAGCCTTTGATATGGTCCCACATAGGAGACAGGTCAACAAGGTATGCAGCCTGGGGTTGGGGTGCAAGGTGGTGAACTAAACTTGGAACTGGTTAAGGAACAGAAAACAGAGGGTAGCAGTGAATGGAACCCAATCAGATGAAAGGGAGGTGACCAGTGGGGTACCTCAGGGGTCAGTTCTGGGGCCAGTCCTCTTCAATGTCTTCATCAGTGACACTGCAGATGAGCTGGAGGGAATGGTTTGCCTGTTTGCAGATGACACCAAGATCTGCAACAGGGTGGATACTCCAGAGAGGGTGGAAAGGATGAGAAAAGACCTGGAACTGCTGGAGAGATGGTCAGGGGCATGGCAGCTAAAGTTTAAGGCAAAGAAGTGCAAAATCATGCATGTGGAGTGTAGGAATGCAGGAGCAAGTTACAGGCTGGGGGAGCTGCTGACAGCAACTAAGGAGGAGAGGGACTTAGGGGTCATAATCACAGATGGCTTGTAGGCTGCTAGACAGATGGCAAAGGTGGAGGGAAAGGCCAGTGGGATGTTGGAGTGTATTGAAAGGGGACTCACAAGCTGAAAGATGGAGGTAATAGTTCCACTTTACAAGACCCTGGTGAGTCCTCACCTTGAATACAGTGTACAGTTCAGGAGATCACACCGTCAAAGGGACATTGATAAAAATAGAGATGGTGCAGAGAAGGGTGACCATAATGGTGAAGGGATTACATCACAGGCCTTATGATGAGAGTCTGAGGGACCTCACTTTGTACACAGTGGAACAAAGGAGGGAGAGAGGTGACATGATAGAAATATTCAAGCACCTCAAGGGCATTAACAAGGTGGAAGGAAACAACATAGTCCTGATTAACTGTAGTGCCAGGACAAGAGGACATGGCATGAGACTGAGGAGTGACTGCATAAGGAGAAATGTCAGGAAGTTCTTTTTCACAGAAAGGGAGGTGGATGCATGGAATTGCCTGCCCCAGGAGGTGGTGGTAGCCTGTACAGTGGCGGGCTTCAAACATGCATGGGACAGAAACAAAGGAATAATAGAGTTAGGAAGAAAAAGCTAAAGCCAATGACCAGACAGGGTCACTGGACACTTTGTTAGGCAGCTTAAACAGGCATACTAGAAGGGCCTAGTGGTCCTTAGCCGCCAACAACATCTATGTGTCTATGTATCTATTGTCACCATAGTGAATTCTCATAGCCAGCTTGTCCTCCATGGACCAAGTCCACCTCCAGCAATGCTTCAACTTCCAACACTTCTTCATCTCCTTGACAGCCCCATCAAACCATGGGGATCTCAAGCAAGAAGACTTGGGTCTTATATGGATTGGTGCAATGGTGTCAAGTACTTTGGAGACAGTAGTATTATAGGCTGTCACAGCCTTGCTCACACCAATCACACACACAGCTCACACACTAGACAGGTCTGCTGCCACCATCAGTCCCTCTGGGGACTACCCCCCCTCAATGGGCAGTAGTGGAGCATCTCAACAGGGGAGTGACTAACAGGGGGCCCCAAAAGAGAACTCCACTGTGCAATGATCAGACCAAGACACTGGATCAATCTTGAGATCTGAGACCTCAAGCCACAGTGAGAATACTAATTCCAAGGCATGGCCATGGCTATGGGGTGCAGAAGGAACAGCTTTTGCAAGGCCCAGCAATGTCATCGGCTGGAGGAAGTCACAACTAAAATGCAAGAGTTCATCGTCGATCCTGGCATTAAAGTTTCCCAGGATCAATGACCTAGGTGACTCCAACACCTTTTCAGTGATGAAGTCTGCAATTTCCTGCAAAAATTTCCCCTCGTGACTCAGAGGTCGATAAACGAGGAGGATTCTGCGGCCTGCACCCAGACCCCTACGCACTGCCATGCATTCAAGCAATGAAGTAGAAACCACTGAGTGCATGCAGAAGCTCAATTCAGATCTAAAACAGATGGCTATGCCGCCACCCCTGCATTCCCACCTTGGGCAGTGCGCTACAGAAAAAACAGCTGGGACCTACACCTCCAGAACTGGACCTGCATCACCCCCCAGCCAGGTTTCCATAATGCAAGCCAGACTGACCAAGGAATTAAAGTCTACTATAACTGCAGTCTTGTTCCTCATCAATCTAGCATTGCATAGCACTGCCTGAATAAGATCAGGGAGAGGCTGCTGACCTAACAGCTACCTGCCCACTTGCTCCAGTGGGAACCCTGGGAATGGGGACCAAATATGTCTGGCCTCTCTTAAGGCTCCACTTTACTCCAGGTCACCTCCTGGACCTGACCACCCTGATCTGGTTCACTCTCTCAATATCCCCAGTACTCCACTGCAAACCACCATGCCCCCTACCAATCCCAACCTCCGTACAATGCCTTACCACTACTGATGGTAAAGGGAGGATATGGAAGGGGTGGAGACCATACAGCAGAGATACCAAGTAAGTAATATGTGGGGGTCTGAGGCCTAAACACATCTCCCAGCTACTAAAACCATTAAAATACCTTTCCCCCACCCTATAACTTCTCAACCACCCTCAAACAAAACCTAACCTTAAAACACAAACAATATTTTACCCCAATTCCACCACTCCACAAGCACCCTAAATCACTATCCATACACTACCAATTAACCACTATTAAATTTACACCAACTTAAATTTCATACACTCCCGCCATTCACAACTACCATACATCCACTCACACCAACCCCAGATACCTTCAAAAAAACTCTCAGCAATTTAAATAGTTATGATAAAAACTTTTAAGACTTTAAACGAGAAACCTATTAATAAGGGATACAGAGGCAAATAGTCCAAAAAACCCCAGAACAAGTAAATAGACTCTAATCAGAGTATTGTCCCAACTTTGTAAGCCACAATACAGCAGTACTCCCACCACTGCATGATATTAACTCAGAAGTCAATGTCAATAGGGACCTGGCAGACAGAAAGGTGCTCTCACCATCAATTCTGTAGGCTAGAAGTTCACCATAGGGAGCACAAACAGGCACAGAATTATTCAATAGTAAAGGAGCTCTCATCACCTTTCCACACACAATGGTCTTTCAGTCTGTAGGGATGTACTCACAACAAGCAAATAACTGCCTCCAGCAGGCAAATGGCAGAGATAAACAGTTGCCACAACCAACATCAGGATGTACTCCCCTGTCCAAGACTGTCCCATGAAAGTCTTCAGCCCAACAGCAGTCCATTCCACTGCTCTTCGGTCGGGTCCTCAGCTCTTCAGATGGCTCCAATTCACTGTGATGACCGACTTCCACTTCTGATGCTGCAGTCCCATGCACTCTGCTCCTCACTCCTTCCTCTGGCAACAACCTCCTTCAGGGCTCATTTCAACCACACTGCCTCACTCAGTCCCCATTCAGCATCAGTTTCCAGACAGATGAGTTTACTGACCAAAAAGGTACCGGTGCTGCTAAGCTGTGGTGCCAGACATGAAACACTTCAGTCCTTTGCAGCTCACCACCATAGTCTTTCACTTAAAAACAAAAAGTCCGACTCCTATACTATCTCACTCACTGACCCTATCAAACACTCCAACCTTAATCTAATGCTACATTACTTACAGTTATATTAAAATAATTTAAAAATGTAGCACCCGTTGGACAGAGTTAATACATCCAGAGAGGCAATCTATTTTCAGATTCTCCAAATAATGCTTCTAAGACACATATGCTCTCTCCAACTGGGCTCTCTTTCAGAGCTCCTACTGACAGCTGTGGTAGTGGGTGGTAAGCATAATCAATAAGAGGGAGCAAGTACAGCACTAAAACATCTGTTATGCTTGGATGTTGTGTGAGTACACAGGATCAAGAAAAAAAGTGGTTGCAAAATAGTTTTTTTAAACTCTGTGGTGGTGTACTGATTTATTATGAAGATATGTGTCTGGATAACCATGCATTGTGCTCCATTAATGCACTGTCATGTGACTGATTTTCACCAATTACTCATTTGTTATTGAAGGACAGATGATCCCCATGAGTAATCTAACTGCAGATACATTCAATGAGTATTTTGTATCTATGGGTAAGGAAGCTTTGGAAAAAAAGCTCCTGACTATCCAGCTTCTAAACTACTTGTGGAACAGGCCCAAAGTAATAGTTTTACCCTTAATATTATTTCCACCAAAAAAGCACAAGATAATCCTCTAAAACTTGATCTTAGGAATTCTGGTGGTTTAGACGATATACCAGGTATTTCACTAAAATATTCTATACCTATTATATCTTACCCTCTGGCCAAGTTGTTTAACTTGTCATTGTCCTCTTTCAAATTTCCACAGATATGGAAGATTGCTAAACTGGTGCCAGTTTTCAAATTGGGTCAAAAAGACATAATAAAGAATTACTGTTCAATTTCTCTCCTGTCTATGATCTAAAAGATCATTGAGAAATTGGTCGGTTATCAATCAAAGATTTCTTAGAGCAAGGAAAAATTTTGAATAGGCATCAGTCTAGTTACTGATCATTATATGGCACTACCTCTGCATTACTGAAAGTCATGAGTGACATTCACAAAATGCTGAACAGGGGATGTCAGTGTGAGCTATTTTTGTAGACTTGTTTAAAGCATTTAATATACTCAACCATGTCATCATCCCGTCCAGACTAAAATTAAACAGAATGTTGAGTGGAATAGTGGATTGATTTAGATCTTACTTGATAGGTAGGCAATAGTTAGTATCATCAAATGGTATAAAGTCTGATCTGGCTACCAGAGTTTCTGGAGTTCCACAAGGATTAATTTTAGGTCCTAGTCTCTTTAACATTTATCTGAATAATCTTACTTTGGTTAATACTTCTATTAATTATCATCTATATGCCAATGATACAATTATGTATGTAGGGATTCATCTATAACATATATTGAACACACATTACAAGAAACCTTTGATGAATTACAAAATTATTTTTTTGCAGTCAAAACTTGTTCTAAATGCTAAAAGTCACAAGAAATGCTGTTCTTTAGGGGAAAAACAACAAACCAACAGAAACTAACTCTACACATTGAGACTTTTGATCACACAGTTCTTTCACATTTACATAGATACAGATCAGTGGGACTATGGCTAGATGAGAGAATTAAATGGAATATACATATTAATATTTTGACCAAAAAGGTAGGAAATTGAGGGACAAGCCAAGAGAAGTCCCAGATTGACCAATAAAAGCTAGGAGTAGTCACAACTATTCACAGAGAATAGGTGTTGGCAAAGTTTAGTTTTAAAGGGGCCCAATTTAACTGTGGAGGAAACCAGAGGAGGCAGGCCATTGACCAGGACAGAGGCCCTGTGGAAGAACGCTTGCTGCCCTAAAGATGTCTTACAAAAAGGGACTAGGTAGATAGGGTTTTCCTAGAATATGCCTGCTGATTGCTATATGCTTAGCCTGGACAGTTCACAGAAGACATGGCATCTTATTTTCCGTTGGACTCTGCACCTACTGTATGCAATATTATGCTGCATTACGTAAAATCAGAACACATTGAAAACACTATTTTACATCTGGAATAGGATACCCTGAATAAATACATTACAAAAATGACAAAATCATGACACTACTGAAAACAAGATATTGCATCTAATCTGGGACATCCTGAGTATATATAGTGCAAAAATGTGTAAAGTGAAGATCACAATGACAATACGATGTAGCATCTCCCCAACACTATCCAGGATTCAAAATATAGGATAAGAAATATTAAAGGAGCTAGTGGAGCCAAAACAGGCAGACAGGAAAATAATTAAAATTTTAAGTAGTAATCAGTTGTAATTTTTTATTTCTGAAGTATTTTTCTTTTTCCATTTGCTCATCAGAAAGTATTCTATGTGATAATATTGTGCTGGATGTGTGGAACTGCTCTTAGCCTGGCATCTGATGTAGCTTTTTGTACTTGCAATAATGCACCCTGGATCTGCCAAACAGGTTGCCCAATTTTGTTTTCATAAAGCCCTTCATGATTTCAAGCATGACATATGACCAATAATTTACTGTGATTGATAAGAAAAAATAATAGCAATTATCTTTTAGAAATGAACTGTGTAAGTAACTGAGAGCATTTCATCAAATATTCAGGTTCCCAGAACTTTAACTAATCGTGTTACTTTATTCCCAGATTGAATCAAGTTAGTTAGGAAAGGATTTGGAAGGTGCTATAATGTTCAGCAAAGCTATGAACAATAATGATGATACCTTGGTGAGATAGATAATGAATGTAAATGTAATATCAAGTTCAGTATTGATTTTCCTTTTCTAGTTGTGTTATCTATTGATCAGCTTCTCAACTGTCTGCTATCATTCTTTCATGAAAAGGAAAAATATTAATACTTCCAGTCAATAAACTTTCTTTGTACACAAGATCATCTAACAGGGCATTTCATTTCAAATTACTTCAGAAACAGCTGCCATCAGAATACTTTATACCTAGTAATATGGTCACTTACCTGCCAGGTAGACCACAGAGGAAACTGCAAAAATCAGACTAACCAAGAACCACATTTTCATATCTTCAAAATGAGCTGAAAGCCGTTTGAAGGAGCTTGAGTTTCTTTAACTTTCTAATCACCAAAATACCTGCATGGAAATAAAAATGTACTTTAGGTATAACATCTGCCAACTGATTCTATATTTTTATCACTACCGTCTTTGCCCAGATTCCTTAGGCACAACATTCCATTGGAAGGAAAAAGCATGATGTCATTTAGTCTCAGTGAAACTTCCTTCCCACTACCTCCAGGCAATTTTAGACTCTTAGTTTGCATGGTAAACATTGTGAACAGGATTTCTGAAGGTTCTGGCATAGACAAGGGAGCATGATTCACCCACATTCATTTCAGTCTGAATGCTTTCAAAAGCAGGCATCCTATTTTCAAAGGAGAACCCAATATTTGCAACAGTTTCCCCAGTTTGTAAAGACTGCATCACAAAAATGATGCATGCAACATTTGTTTTACACAAGTGCTGACTTTCTAAATGGAGTTCCATATGTGAAGCAAACATTGTCAGACCATCTTGTAGATGGTCTTCCAGGGCAGATGTATGTCTGCATAGAATATATGGCAGCTGGATTCAACAGAGATGGAACTGCATTGAAAATCCTGCCCAGTCTCACCATAGGTTTATATCTTATTCATTTAAAAAAAAAAATATTTCATGGCCAGTAAGGATTGATATAAAGGTAGACTAACAAACATAACATAATCAGAATATCATGGGCATGAAGACATCAAGGAAGGAACAGCACAGAAACATAGAATCTGATGCCAGAAAAGGCTCAGCAGCCCATTCAGTTTACCCACCCTTTCAAATTCCCCTGAAATGACCATAGTGGCCAGCCTTCTCCCTTACCCATTGATCCTTTCCACCACTGCTGTTCTTACAATTCTCTTGTGTCTTTCCCAGCCTTGTTTGGATCCCCCCCACCTGTAGTGACAGATAACACTTCATCTGGCAACCCATTCCACTTGTCCAACACTCCTGTGAAAAAGTGCTTGCCAACATCCTTCCTGAATCTTCCCCCAGTCAGTTTTAGTAAATTCACCCTTGTGCTTATGTTAAGGCTTAAGACAAACAGTTATTTGTATAGCACTCTGTTTATCCCATGTAGGCATATGTATGTCTCTATCATGTCCCCTTCTCCATCTTAGTCTCTAGGAACTACATACTAAGGTGCTGCAGCCTTTCCTCATACATCTTCTCCACCATCCCCAGAATAATTTTTGTCACTCTTCTTTGTACTGTTTCCACCTTTTCACAGACCTTCTGTAGATGCATGTTCCAGAACCTTGCACAGTACTCCAGGTGTGGGTGTACAAGGGGTCAAATGTATGGCAGATTAGATTCAATGCAAATAAGTGCAAAGTAATGCACCTGGGAAATAAAAACCCAGGGGGAGAGTACACAATGGGGGGTGAGATACTAACAACAACAAGACCTGGTCATAGCTGATATGGCTGTGGAGAGCTTTTGGGATGCTTTTACCCATTGTTTCTAATGAATTTGCACAAGCAGATCTGCTGAGATGCAGTTTCAATGTGGTCTTCCTTTTACACATTTTTACAATGTGTTTTTATTTTATTTATTTATTTATTGAAGTCTTGGAACTACAACCCTTTGTGTCAAAAAACCTTTTTTGCAAAGGCTCCATGTCAGATTTACAAACAGATAGTTTACAAAAAATTACAGAGATTAATACAGTACATTATACATAGGATACGAGTATAGAAATAATACAGTATATTATACATAAGAGCATCATAAATGGTGGTGGAGTGCATGGCAAAGAAACATGGTGAGTAGCTTTAAAACAGACAGGATACGAAACATTACAGGAAATTAATACAGTACATAATACATAGGATAAGGGTATACAAGTAATGCAGTGCATTATACATAAGCGCATCATAACTGAGGGCAGAGTACATGATAATGAAACAAACATGGTGCAGGCAGTGCTAGCTAATTATGTAAACAGATAGGAAATTAAAGAAAAGAAAGGGAGACTAGAAGGAAGTCAGTTAAGGAGAGATGTGAGACAGCTGGGGGTGAGGGAGGTAGGGAAAATACTGAGTAGAGGGGTGTAAGGTATAGAGACGGAGGAATAAGAAAGAGTGCAGGTAAAGGATGACTAAAGGGCAGGAGGGGAACAGAGCGGGAAGGGAGAAATTAGCCCAAGATAAGGTGGGGAGGATCAGTGGAAAATTGAGGGACAAGCCAAGTGAAGTCCCAGATTGACCAGTAAAAGCTAGTAGTAGTCACAACTATTCACAGAGAGTAGGTGCTGGCAAAGTTTAGTTTTAAAGGGACCCAATTTAACTGTGGAAGAAACCAGAGGAGGCAGGCCATTGAGCAGGACAGAGGCCCTGTGGAAGAACGGTCGCTGCCTTAAGGATGTCTTACAAAAAGGGACTAGATAGGTAGGTAGGGTTTTCCTAGAATATGCCTGCTGATTGCTATAAGTTTCGTCTGGACAATTCACAGAAGACATTGCATCTTATTTGCTGTGGAGCTCTGCATCTATGCAATATTATGCTGCATTGCGTAAAATAAGAACACACTGAAAACGCTATTTTACATCTGGAATAGGATATCCTAAATAAACACATTACAAAAATGACAAAATCATGACCCTACTGAAAACAAGATATTGCATCTAATCTGGGACATTCTGAGTATATATAGTGCGAAAATGTGTAAACTGAAGATCACAATGAGAATAAGATGTAGTATCTCCCCAACACTATCCAGGATACAAAATATAGGATAAGAAATATTTAAGGAGCTAGTGGAGCCAAAACAGGCAGACAGGAAAATAATACAAATTTTAAGTAGTAGTCAGTTGTAATTTTTTATTTCTGAAGTATTTTTCTTTTTCCTTTGGCTCATCAGAAAGTATTCTATGTGATAATATTGTGCTGGATTTGTGGAACAGCTCTTAGCCTGAAGCTGTCATAGCTTTTTCTACTGCCCCACACTACATCATCAGCATTGTGATCTCACTGACTGTGACATCACTGATGAATGACCTGGCAGTCACTCACTTGCTGTTCCTAAGTAGAAGTGATGTCACAGTCATTGAGGTCACAATGCTGATGATACAGCGTGATTCAGTAGAGTAAGATATGCCAGCTGCCAGGCTAAGAGCTGTTCCACACATCACATCTACTAACAACGGGTAAGCAATCTTCTAATTAAACAAAGGGAAAGGGAAAAATAACTCAGATATAACAGGTAATGGTTGGCTGCTTTTAAAATCTAATACTAGTTTTAGGCAGTACAGTAGCTCTTTAAAAGAACTTCACTGTGTTCACTGACATAAACAAATAGTTTCTTTATTGCTTTATAATATATGAGATTGCAGTATTTATTTTGAATGTTGTGGCTATGTGGGTTGTGTGTGTGTGTGTGTGTGTGTGTGTGTGTGTGTGTGTGTGTGTGTGTGTTTGCTGTAGCTCAATATATTTTTTCCACTGAAAGCATAACAAATATGCCTGCTGATTGCTATATAATTACTGTAGCTCGGATAGTTCACACAACACCTATCTTATGTCTGAGACAGTGCTTATTAGACAGTGTCTTAGAAGGTCATGAAAGAACAGTGTAAATCTTTGTACATTTGTTCCTGGGAAAAGGTGACATTTACGAGGTATGAATCTTTCTTGAAAGACAGTACTTACCCAGCTGACACTTGCAGCAAGAGCATGTTTAAATGCTAAGTGTTTAAAAGTGCAATTTGTTGCATTTCAAAGGGGGTAAACAAATGTCCAGTATAATAGGCATCCAGAATTTAGCAAGCTGTTTCAGTTTCCTAATGGCCATCTGATAAGCAGCTTTAGAGCTGTCTCCAACACTCTAAGAAGGGAGTATTTGATTTCTTTTGGCAAAGTGATTTATAAATGTGGAAAGACACATTGAAATGTCCAAAAAATGTGTTCCACGTTCCTCCCTTTTTCCAGATACAGTCAGCAAGATGGCTGTAGGCTCTGTCCACAGCCATAAAAATGGAAAGGGACCTGAGGATAGTCATATCAGATGACCTAAAGGTGGGCAAGCAATGTGAGAAGGCAGTAAAGAGGGCTGGGGGATACTGGGATGCATAGGGAGAGACATCACCAGTAGAAAGCAAGAAGTTGTTATCCCTCTGTACATACAGTTGGTGAGATCCCATCTGGAACACTGTGTGCAGTTCTGGAGACCCCATCTCCACTAGGACATAGACAGGATGGAGGCTGTCCAGATGAGGTCAACTAAAATGGTGCAGGGTCTGCGCCAGAAGCCATATGAAAAGAGACTAAAGGACCTTAATGTGTATACCTTTGAGGAAAGGAGGGGGGGGGACAGGATAGAAACTTTCAAGTACTTCAAGGGAATCAACAAAGTCCAAGAGGATAGCATCTTTCAGAAAAAGATATGTGCAAGAACAAGGGGGCACAGTTTGAAGATAGAGATGGATGGCTCAGAGGGAATGTGAGCAAGTATGTTTCACGGAAAGGGTTATGGATGCATGGAACGGCTTTCCTGAGGAGGTCATGGAGTCAAAAACAGTAGGGGAATTCAAGAATGTATGGGACAGACATAAAGCAATTCTAGTTGGGGGGTAGGAGGAAGTAGGCTGTTGATTAACTAGGGTCTGCAGCTTATCCATTAGGTAGGGAAATTGGCCGACTGGGTGGGCCAAGTGGTCCTTATCTGTCATCAAATTCTATGTTTCTATGGATCACTACAGTGAAAGGAACATCTCTTTCTTTCTACTGCTGATTCCCTATCCTATGAAACTGAACATCTTGTTCACCTTCTTTGCTGCCTTGTTGCACTGAACTACAGATTTCAGATTGTCTGATGTTATCTCTCCCAGATTATTTTCCTCTGCTGTGCTTTCTATCCCTATTCCTCCAATCATTTATTATGTTATTGGGTTATTGTTCCTGATCTGAATTACCTCATCCCATTCCATAAGTAAATAAGCTGAGATGTGTACAGTATAGGAGAAGGAGGTGAAAGTTAGGGCAGACGACCCCAAGACACCACCTCAACGCCTATTGGTGTGTACAGGGTGGGTGTGGGATATTAGCTTTGAAAACCCTAGTGCCACATTTCCCTACTTTTATTGCTTTGACTGTAATTAGAGCATTATTACAGTTTTTGTGCAATTTATTTCTTTACTTTTTGAGATAGTATAATAGTATCTTTATTTTACTGTGCGCTTCCATAAGTCCATAATGGTATCCATATGTGCATGTGGGAACACAGGGCCCTGTGAGATCTGAGCTCCCATGCATGCATATTGTAATAGTCCCTCATCTGCATGTGAGAATGCAGGGCCCTCTGGGCCTGGTGATCCCATCTATCCATATGTTTAGAGAGATTATAATGAACCCTCATTTCACTGTGGGACCACAGAGCCCTTGGGTCCCTGAAGTGCCATCAGTCCATAATGTTAAATGTCCATGTACTCCCATGCATGTATATTGTAAATAGTCCTCATTTTTGATTAGGTAAACCGGTAAACATGTCATGTTGTGAAGGCATGGCACAGTATCAAAGTCACTGTTGGCCCATTCATAAAAATTTCCCCTACCCCTGTAAACAAGGCCTGGAAAATGTTTAACAGCCTAGTACACCAAAAGGTGTATTAAGCTACACATCACAGCGAATCTGTATCTCTAAGCGTTTTCGAAATATAACTTCCCAAAGGTACCCCAACCATTGCAATGTTATCGTATGGGAAATCTCAAAATTTCAGAATCTTATAACTATGGAACAGATGAACATTTTCTCAGCAAACCAGCAAAAAGCACATCTGTCAGGCAAGCCCTTTGTCCCCTGAAGATTTCAGCCAATTAGTGCAAACCGTTTATTTGCAATGAAGTATCAAAGAAACAGACATATTTGGAAAAGTAGTGTCACAAATTCATTTAGTGGTGCAACATTATTTATTCTACTGCAAAACCATAAATGATGCCGTGACACCTATGTTGATGCTGCAATACTTTTTTTGATGCCACAATAGCAAAAAAAGTGTGACACAGGAAAAAATAATTTCAATCTTTATACCTGTGGAACCCCTTCATATTTTTTCACTGGTCCTGTCAAAGGCACTACTTTTGGACATGACATAAGTCCCCTGCAAGTTTGGGGCCAAAAATTCCTTTCCATGAAGGAAACAAAGGTACCTTTTTCCAAAAAGGTAGCAAAGGTAGCAAAAAATCCAATGTTAAGTATAGGTAAAGATAGACGGCCTGGTGGCACTGAGGGTTGAGGCACTGGATGCCGCACTTCATGCCACGCCAGCAACCTGGGTTTGGGAGAGACCATGGATCATTGGGGGTTGGTGGGGATGGGGAAGGATGGGGAAGTCCTAAGGGCTACTCTCCTTCCTTGGGAAGGGGGGTTCCCACAGTTCAAAGCACTGGCTACCCCTGGTGGCATTGCAGTGCTTGGAAGCAGAATGCAGGGGATTGGAGCTGCGATGGACGTCTTCCAGGTGTGTGCAGGAGCAAGCACATGCTGTGCTGGACGTCATTGCATGTCCAAGCTCTGGGGTGGAAACAGGTCAAAAATTCCCCCTATCATCAGGTGAAGTGATGGTTAACATCTGTAATCCGACCACACGCCCAAGGTCGGCCGATTCTCCAGTTCTCCTTGGGATCTGGGGCCATTTCATGGGGACAGGACAGCCTGGATCCTGCTTACCCGATGTAGCACTCGGAGAACGGTTCAGGCATGTGGTAGAGTCAAGAGCTACAGATGGGATCCCGAGAGATGCCCTGAAGGTAGGGTGTATAACAGAACTTACAACAAAAAAAAAAAAATAGGAAAAGATTTTTTTTTCTAGAAATGACACAGCTGTGTCTCAGAAACCACACAAGCTGTGATCACAAAAATTTTCACACATCAAGACCTTGCCTCCTCCATCACACATAGAACTTTTAGCTCATTTCATCAAAGGGAGGCAAAGATATTATTGCTCAACATTTTAGGTTTAATACTAAACAGGCTACTCAACTATAATGGTGCTATCGCACCACTACTATATACTGTATATATATATATATATATATATATATATATATATATATATATATACACACACAGTATATACAAATAGAACAGTATATATGGTATATACAGTATGTATGTCTATCTATATATGTGTGTGTGTGTGTGTATATATATATATATATATATATATACTTTATCTATATACATATATATATATATATATATATATATATTATAGGGGTGCAGTCGCGCCGCTATAGTCAGGGTTGAGTAGGCACTTTAATGTTAAACCTCATTTTTGCACGGTAATAACTTTGCAACCATTCAACAGATTTGCATGAAATTTGGAATGAGTGGTTTGGTATGGCAGATCTCTTGATTTCCAAGTTGTGTTTCGGTCTGACTTACAGTTTGTGAGCAGTGAAGCGCTGAAAAATGCATTTTTCACCACTTTTGATGATTTTTTGCCCATGGCACTGTAACCACACCATGTGGTCTTTTGGTCTGCAATTTGGAACATAAAAAGAGTTTGTGACAAAGAACAA
Source organism: Neoceratodus forsteri (assembly GCA_016271365.2). Lineage (NCBI taxonomy): Eukaryota > Metazoa > Chordata > Ceratodontiformes > Ceratodontidae > Neoceratodus > Neoceratodus forsteri. The sequence goes on along the minus strand of CM028131.1, from coordinate 874,592,730 downwards.
TCCAGCATTGGTTTGGTTAAAAAATATTAATCTGTTCCAAAGTTAATTTTTAAGTTTTGGGTTCTGATCATGCTCAGTTCAATCCAAGATTTATATGTATATTTTTCAAACTAGGATTGGGTTTACGGTCAAGGATTTTGTCAGCTTGTGGACAAGGATTTAAAAAAATCCTAGTATGTCAGAAAAATTCCTTGTCCATGAGCCCCCATCTTGTTTTCTTTTCCCCCCAAACAAAATGTTGTAGCTTTCTCCATGGGTGACTTTTTGGTATAATAAGGCATGGGTTTTGTTCAGGATGACGCCCTCTACAAACCCATACCTTTGGTTTGCTTCATTTTGTAAGAAAAAAATAGCCTTTTAAAATTTAAAAATTCTTTGACTGCGACTCGCTAATGATCCTAGTCTGCGAGCTGTCAAAATCCTAATCTGTGAGCTGATCCTGTTTTGCAAGGCTGCAAAATCCTTGTCTGTTAGTTTGTGACCAGATGGCCCTTCTTGTGGAAAAGGATTTAGCTGACAGTCAAGGATTTTGCTACCTTGCGAAAGAGGATCAGCTTGTGGACTAAGATTTTGTCAGCTCATGAAAGAGGATTGGGTTCTTGAATCCTCTTTTACAAGGTGACAAAATCCTAGTCTGTGACCTGTCAAAATCCTAGTCCATGAGCCGATCCTCTTTTGCAAGGCATCAAAATCCTTGACGGTTACTTTATGACCAAATGGCCCTTCTCACAGACAAGGACTGACTCACAGACAAGGATTTTGCTACCTCTTGAAACAGGATCAGGTGACGAACTAGGATTTTGTCAGCTCGCAAAAGGGGACTGATTTTTTGAATCCTCTTTTGTGAGTTGATTAAATTGCAGTCTTCGAGCTGTCAAAATCCTAGTCCATCAACCGATCCTCTTTTGTGAGGTAGCAAAATCCTTGACCGTCACTTAGAAACCTGATGACCAAAATCTGATGGTCAAGGATTTCTCACAGATGATTATTTTGACAGCTCGCAGATGAGGACTATTCTGATGGCTGGGGATTTTGCTACCTCATGGACTAGGAATTTTTAAGCTTTTAAAAACTTTCCCACCGCATTGTAGCTTTACGGTTTGGTCTTTTGACTTGCAATTTTCAGGGTATTAAAGGGATGCCCTAGATATGTGAATTATGCTACTTACATGTTGGAAAGTGAAGCAGTTCCATAGATATGACATTATGAAGTTGAGATTTTTCTCATAGGATAACACTGCAGTGGCCATCACACCTTTAGGCACCTGTATCTTGAAAACAGTTCGAGATATGGATTTTTTGTAGCAAAAATTCTTAGTCCCCCCCCCAGAAGGGGACCAAGGACAGAAGTAGGTTGGAAAGTCATGAATACCATGATTTTTTTTTTTACCTTGTACAGTTACTGAGATATTTGGAAAACAGTATTCCAATTGCTCATTTTCAGGTCTGTAGGCCACTATTATGCCCTCAAAGCTAGCACCCACAGTGCTTTTCAGTGCCCTTATTTTGTAAATGATGTGAGTTATGGATTCGATTGCTGTATGTTGCATGGATGTCTCACTGTCACGATTATGACACTTTAATTGTTTTTCCTAGCTGCTATGGTTCCCTAGATATTGACAAATTAGTGTTACAAGGGTTTCTTGCCCTATAGGGCTGTTGTATGGCTCTGTAGCTATGTATAAGTGGGAGTGCAGGGCCCAGAGGGCCTGTGCTCCTACAGATGAATATCATTAAGCACAAATGGGCGGCTAAGTCCCTCTGCCTCATTGGAACTTGCTCGGCACTCGGGTTGCTTTGAATATTTTTTTAAACCAGCCGCTCGGTGGCTTTGTGACATTGCCGAAATGTTACTGTTTTAAACCTGCCACTTAGTAAGCACACTGTTTTCTCACAGCTGCTGCATGAATTTTCGGCCCACCCACCCTCCAACCTTAATTAAATACTCTTCTCGGGTGTCAGTCACTCCTCCTCCCCCCCCGCCTATCGGGCTACCTTTGTCTGACTCCTTCCTTAAAGGGGTACTGTTCTCCTGTCTAGGCAGTGCACCTCTTAAAGGGACACAACTCCCTTACCCTGGTAGCTCACCAAAAGCCAGCCCTCTTTGCACTGTGCAGTCCCCCCAATCCAATGGCTGCTCCAACAATCTTTCTCATCCTCAGTTGGATCTTCCTTATAACCATTGGTATTACTGAAAAAATGGATGACCCAATACTACAGGACCTACCAAGCCAACAAGATCTGCCCATGACTGTGGTCGCTCAACTCTGGCACCATACAAGGGGTACCAGCCCCCTTATGCTCACTGCTTTGCATCTCAGACCCACCATCTACATTCAAATGCCTCTCCACCTTCCAGCTAGAGTGGCATTCTATGCCTTATCTCTCTTCCATTGCCTCACAGACCCTAGGAAAAAAAAAACATAAACATTACCATTCCAAATGTCAAATGAAAGCCATTTTGAAAGCGATCATAAGTTGTCTCAGGAAATTGTTTGTACTTCTCCTACTCTGTTCAGGGACCCTGGAACTTACCCTGGCCCACCTCTCATGCTTGGTGCCCCAGTGGATCTCTCGCAATTAAAGGGTCTCAGCTTCCTGCACATGAATGTTTGCAGTTTATCTAGAAAATTTGACCTGATTCAAGCTTGGGTACTACACACATTGCCCAACATAGTTATGCTATCAGAGACATGGTTTTCAAGCTGTATCCCTGACAAATCAGTCAATATCTATGGCTATAACCTGTTTAGGTGTGACAGACTAACAAGGGGCAGTGGAGTCACCATCTACACCAAGATCAAATACAGTGTCTCTGACACTGTTTGGACCACCCAGCCTAAGGAATTTGAGTGTCTCACCCTAAAGTTAACCCTATCTTCTGAAGTAGCCCTCATAATATCCACCTGTTATAGGCCACCCTCTGCTGGGTTCAACTTACTAGCACACCTCCACTCCGTACTGGATAAAGTGAGCATAGAATGCATAATAATGGGAGACTTTAATCTCAGTTGGAACAATGACTCCTCAGTCAATCTTAAGGAGTTCTGCTATGTTCATAGGCTAACTCAGATCTCTCCGGAGAACATGCACCCTAACAAGAAAAACCCCAGTCATAGTACCCTTCTGGACCATATGCTTGTCAGTAAGCCACATAACATCTCCCATGCAGGGGTCTTTCATAATGACATAAGTGATGACTGTGCCATTGCCTGTACTCGGCGCTCTCCATCTAGTTGTCTACCTCCACCTTCAAGCTACAGAGGAGCCTAAAAAATGTCTGCCAGATCACTTTTCTGACTGACCTTGGAAATATCAACTGGCAGGATTTCTATTTAGCCCCCTCTGTTACGGAGGCTTATAATATCTTCCAAAACCTACTAGTGAGGCTGATAAACAAACATGCCCCACTTAGGAAGACCAAAACAAGGAAAAGGTCCCCCGACTGGTTCACTCCCACCCTAAACAAAGCTCTCAGGGACAGGGATGTCCTGTGGAAAAGAGCCAGGAAAACAAACTCAGAAGCTGACTGACTTGCCTTTTGGATAGCTAGGAATGCCTGCACTAAACTAATTAGGGCAGAAAAATCACACTATTTCCAGGCCACCCTTGAAGAAAACAAAAATTGCTTAGCCAAATTTTGGAATATTCTTAGAGAGGTTGAAGGCTACTTGACAGCCTCCCCCACTGCCTGCTAAGTTAGTGGTAGGAGATATATCATATACCTTCAGAGATGACATCCACGATCAACGCAACATCCATTTCGCTACAGCAGGTCTTGCATTCGATGACTCACCTGTTAGCAAGTTTAATGTCAACAGTGATGGTTTAAGCTCCAGTACAGACCCTAACCTGAGATTCTCCACCTTCTGCTTTCAACCTGTTACTTTCAAACAGGTGGAGGACCTACTAATGTCTCTGGACACAAAAAAGTATGGTGGCACTGCTCTTCTAGAACCTTTCTTCCTAAAAATAGGTTACTTTCACCTGACAGCCCAAATCACTCACCTGCTTAATAGTTCACTGTTGCAGGGTGAGTTACCTCCCCCTTTGGAAAACAGCTCACATCATCCCCCTTTTCAAGTCTGGAGATCCAACTGACCTGAATAACTACTGATCTATTTCACTTCTTCCTACCCTCTCAAAAATCCTGGAGAAAGTTGTTAACTCCCAACTTAGGGAATGTCTCCTAAACCCAGCGCAATCAGGTTTTAGATCCAAGCACAGCACTATAACAGCCCTTGCCAAAGTGTCTAGTGCTTGGCATACCACCCTGGATGCAAAAACACACATCTATGCCCTCTTTCTAGACCTTAGTAAGGCCCTTTGATACCATGGATCATAGCCTGATGCTCAATGCTGTGAATAGTTTGGGCCTAGACAACACTGCTTTAAAGTGTTTTAAATGTTATCTCACCAAGTGAATGCAGCAAATTAAAGCACAATGGAAACTGTCCCCTCTAAAGATCCTTCCTTGGGGTGTACCACAAGGATCTATCCTGGGCCTCATTCTGTTAGCAACATACATTAACCATATTGACTCCGGCATACACACAGGTAATGTAAACCTATTCAATGATGATACTGTTCTCTACACTACTAACTCATCCCTGGATCTCACTTATGAGGACCTTCAGCATGACTTCACCATCCTCCAGCACAACTTAATAAAGCTCAAACTGTTGCTTAATGCTAAAAAGAACAAAGCAATGACTATATCACCTCATGCCACACATACCCCAGGGCCGCAAGTGAACCTACAGATTTACACCTTACTTGGTGAACCACTGGAAATAGTGGATAAGTTCAAGTACTTAGGGTTCTGGTTGGATAACTGACTCAATTTCACAGTCCATCTGAATGAGCAAACAAGAAAGCTAAAATAATGACTAGGTATATTCTATCACATTAAGCAGCTTCTCACATTAGAAGCCCAGAAGAGACTGGTCCAAACTACTTTCATTCCACTGCTAGACTATGCAGACCTGCTCTACAGTCATTGCTTGAACCAGGCTTTATGTAAACTTGACACTCTTTCTCATTGCACCATGTGGTTCATCCTGGACATGCCTCTTCACACTCATCACTGCCTGCTCTATCAAAAGTTAGCTTGGCCCTCACTTACACTGAGGAGACAAAAAAATGCCCAAATGTGGTTCTACAAGGTGTTAACTGACAAGCTGCCAGATTATACTGTGACTGTATTTGTGCATGCCAAGGGAACAAACGGACTAAAGAGTGCCTCTCATGTCTCCTTCAATGTGCCCAGAATAAGGACACAGAATGGTCTGGCTGCTATTACCTTCTCACTCCCCACCCTCTGGAACCCCATGCAAAAGATACAAAGGTTCCCTTCCCTTCTGGGTCCTCATACCTTTAAGCTGTCGCTCGCCCACAGTCTTAGGGAGGTATGTACCTGCCACAGGTGAACTCCACCTCACCTCCATGCTTGCCCGCAATCTTAAGGATGTATGTGTCTATCACAGGTGATCTTCCTCTGACCTCCTCTTTTACCTAGCACTTACATATACATCTAGCACTTCTTGTACAACTAGTACTTCTCAAATTCTCTCCCTCCCTCTCTGTGCTCATCTTGTCTGGTTGTGTTAATCCTCCCTTCCCCTAGTCACTCTCCCATAACTTTTTCCCATCCGTCCATCCTATCCCTTCATAAGGATGCACACTGGTTAGTCTCTAGTATGCTTTTTTGGTTACTTCTACCATGTGTACATGTTTGCCACTCTGCCTAGGTGTCTCCCTCAATTATGTTTGCATAGCTGTTCATGCTGTATTTTCTGATGATGTTACTGCTAGTTTTCTGACTGTACCAGTTTGTATAGCTGTTCACTTTGTATTTGTTGCTGATGTTACTGCCATTTATCTGTATGTACCAATCTTGTGTCAAGTGTAATTGATTGTGTACTATCCTACCCAGGACCATCTTGCAAATGATCTTGCTCAAGGATGATTTTGCCTGGTTAAATAAAGTTTGACTGATTGATTGATTGATTGGTGGGAGTGTGGGGCCCACCAATACATGCTATTTACTACCTATATTATACTTTTTCAAAAAGTAAGGAAATTCATTGCAAAAAACTTAATTTAATGCATTAGTTAGGGTTAAAGTGACAAAGGTGGGGAAATGAGATGTTAGGGTTGAGCCCTAAAGCCCCCAACCACCCCATCCTTCACAGACTTATAGGTACCGGCGTGTGCCATGGGGTCATAAGGCCTAACTCTCACCCCATTCTCCTTTACTGTACCATGTCATCCTGTTTATACATGGAATGGGATGACAGTTGGGTCTCGAGATCCCATGGCACACCCCAGCGTCTGTTGGCCTGTGGAGAACGGGGGGTGCTGGGTGGGTTAGGGGCTCAACCCTAACATCTTATTTCCACACATTTGTCACTTTAACCCTAATGCATTAAACAAAGTTTTCTGCAAAATATATATATATATATATATATATTCTGTTAAGGATGTAGGATTATTTTTTTTTTTGGCCATCTTATTCAGATGAAGTGCCGAATTTGTGTAGAGAGCAAGTCCACCTCCTTTTCTACTATTCCTACTATAGGTAAAGAGATCAAAGCCAGGAATATATATTCCCCATGATTCTGAACTAGGCTACCACATTTCTGCTATGGCAACAATATGTGGGTTATCCACCTCACAGAGTACCAAAAGTTCATCATACTTATTAAGACTATGGGCATTGAAAAGTAAACATTTTAATTTACTGGCAACCTGGTTCATAGTGGTCCACCTGCCATTTTTCTTAAGTTTAATAGGATGGTAGGTACTAATTTTATTATTTCTTACCCCCTCTGACTCTAGTTTAAATCAAGTCTAGAAATGGCGATTTGAAAATGTGCGCTTAATTTCAATGCTCCTTGTTTATTCAAATGTAACCCATCTTTTGAATATATATGTTCTGTAGATATATATTGCAGACATCATAATGAAACCTCTCCTCAGCTAAAACTCCAGAAAGCAGAAACCTTGCAGACAGTCATCTTTGTTTGCCGCTGTGAATTGACCAAGACTGCTAAATTCTCAGACAGCTACATTCACACTGTGATTATAATCCTGACTGCAGACAAGCAAGTCTGTTACACAGCTCTTCACACTCAGCCATGGTTCTTCATGCATACTCCTCCTCAGCCCCAGCTATGACCATCACCAGCCACATCAAACTCCTCACAAGTGCATTATCAATGTCCCTGATGTGAATTGCACACTTGAAACATCTTCTATGAATAGCGCAGTTCAAACACCAGAAGTGTATTGCACAGTTAAAAAAAAAAAAGAAGAGCCTTACAGATCAGCAACAAGGTAAAAATTTAATAAAGAACTTTGTTTTTGACAGTGGTAAATCCAGGGCCAGGTAGCACATTTGGAAGCCTTTTGATACACAGGGACGATGGTACAATCTGGGGAGGGAAGGGGGAATGTGGAGAGAGTTCTGATCATAAACACAGAACAAAATAACTACTTTCCCAACTGAATATTAAGAACTACTTTACCAAGTGACTGAATATCTGCTGCATTTGCTTATTTTTGTATCATTTTAAACTAGTTTCTCTCCTTTTCAGAAATTTAAATATAATTTACCTATTTTATAAATTAAATAACCCACTCCAAGGCATGGGTTTATCAGGCCTTAATACACTTCCCAGGTGGTTCAAGGTGATTCAACCTTTTGCCTCATGCCTAACAGCTCAACCAGGGCACATTTTAATGCCCAGTAAACATATGCCCTGTTGTCAGTTACAGCTTATAAATACATATATTATAGACTGAAACACCTACAGTACATTATATATTAAAACATATGCACTAAGTAAGCAACAACACATGACAACATGTGTTGTGCTGCAATAGACAATGGTTATTGGTCTGGGAGTCACAATACCATCTCAAGGCTTCACATCATGGCCCCAACACCATTAACCACTGTGTATTTCAACACAAACCATTGAGTGTGTTGCTGCACTTATAAAATGGGACTTGGTAATTTTTAGAAAAGTGGGGACAAGGGGTAAAAACCTATATAAGACAGTGTTATGTGTATTTGTGTCTTTCACTAAGCAGAGGGGAAAAGTAGTACTGTGATATGTGCACCACGCTAGAACCAGCAAATCACTGACTCCTATCAAGTTGTCCATCAGTGATGGCTCAGTAAGGTTACAAGGGCTCGCATGTAATAGTTATTATGGTAACACTCACTTACACATAGAAAACTTGTATGGGTCAATGGCTCAGCAGGTCGAACATGCAGCAGTAAAAATCATTGTTGAGAACACTAAAGGCAAGATATAAACTGATACTCTAACAGAACTTTTATTCAGTAGACATAGATGGTTTGGGGACGGTGAGTGGTGGAGGCTGAAGGCATAGGGATTTTTTTATGGTACTTAGGTTTGGCTGCAGAAGAAAATGTCAAACTGTGATTTATACTGTATGTATCAATGGATATAAATCAATCAGATTGCAGGATTTTGGCAACCATTTTATAAATAGTGAACTGCATACATTATACATTGTGTACTTATAACTATCTGTCAGCATATGCATCTTACTATTCATTGTTTATATCTCACTGCCTTGCCTTATCTGTTAAAGAAAAACTACACCCTCATATCATTTAAATTGTGTTTCCATGTCAACAGACAACTCCTTTCCTGTAGCTGTTAGGGCTTTATGTTTTAGTTGTAGTTTATTTTCACTGCTCATGGTACCCCCTGTGACTCCCCGGGGTGGGGTTGGGGGGTCTCCATTTTATGGTTGTTGAAATCTCAACATCTCAACAATCTCATTGTCCATGTAAACTGCATTAGCATATGATAACCTGGTGTTAGATCAACCATTTATATCATATATCACTATGCTGAAAGAACAAATACTTTGCAAAAACTCTCAGAAAACACATAAACAAAATGGAGTTTAAAGGGGAAAACCCTGCATTACAACTCAGATAGTTTGCAAAGTTCACTGAAGGTAAATGTGGTATTTCATGCCTTCTTGCAGCTTGATTCTTTTAAGACTAATTTAGCAGACAGGCATACTGGAGAGTTTAAAGGTTTATTATGCATCATGTTCTCATATGCTAATGCAACTCTCAGGGACAATGAGATTTCAGCAACCACCAAATGGAGCCTCACATGACAGTTACATGGCATAGTATGAAGTGTGAAACAGACTAAAGCAGTTGCATATATATCTAACAGCTATATGAAAAGAGGTGTATGTTGACATGGAAACATAAAATGTAAAAGATATGAGGGTGTAGTTTTCCTTTAAATTGACTAATGTTTACCTAATCTTTGGTAACTAATTTTCCTGTGTACTTGTATGCAATCTCATGCCTCCTTCAGTGTCTCTGTTTCTATATTTCTATAATTTACTATGACATAAACTGCCTGTAGGCACTGTATGTAACTAAATGTGGGTCAGCCCTGAAAAAGGGACCTCTGCTCTTAATGGGCTCACCCGGTTATCAAATTGCCATAAATAAACATAAATAAAAACATATACAATATAGGTGAGAGTCAAACTTTACAGATAAATAATGTATTTCAGCCACTGAAGCAGGCTAAATGAAGATATTCCATTTCTCTTCACTTGGACATGTCACAAAGTGACAATTTATAGGAAAAAAGCAAGAACAATGTCTAATGACATCATTATGGCCTCTGCTGCATTCAGAACAATGAAATCAAATAGAAACTGTTAAATCATCATAAAAATAACTATTTTGAAAGTTTTTCAATTTGAAATGCATTGCATAACTTAGACACACAATGGACTGGCTCAAAATATGACACTTATCACTTATGAATGGGCAGGACTTATATAACTCACTCACGACCGTTTTACTTACAGTATGAGTTACTGTCTTGCTCCCTCACTTGTGCAGATAAATGAGCCAGGCCTCTCTGTATCCACTATATATAATAAAGTGAAATGCATGCACTGTATACTGAAACAAATATACAATATAGTGAAATACATACATTCTATAGAAAGGCTTACAAAATACATTGCATACAGAAATGCATACATTATATTGTGAAATGCATACATCATATAGAGAAATTAATGGATGCACTATATGGTGAAAAACATACATAATATATCAAAACAAATAGAAAACAGTGTAGCAACATTATAAAGTGAAACTAGTTACGCAAACATGACTAAACAGCTGGTCATTTGCACGGCATTAATGGCCAGATAGAGCACCCCCCACCAAACAGTTGTTAATCCAAGGCAAGAACCAGCTGTAAGGTTGTTATTGTGGTTATAAGTTTAATTATAATAACAAAACTGCTTCAAGAGGAATTTTTTACTCACACTGTAGCTGTTTCTTCATGCAGAGTGCTGAGAAGCTAGCAGTGTGGAATGAGGGACATTTTATGTTTTTCCATTGCGTGGTGTCAAACATTTGCTGGGGAGCTATGCCAGTCATTTACTAGAGATTAACAACCAGCACAGTAGCCAATTAGCAGCTGACTTTGTCTTATAAATATGTAATTAGACTTATAATTATCAGTAACATAAGTAACCTAACTGGCATGACCTGCCAAATAGAAGAACCCAGAGAAGTGATAGAAGAGAAGGCGCTACGTATACTTTCCCTAAACAGAGTTATTATTGTGTTTTTAAACTAGGTTTGCACATATACCAAACCTGTGGTTGAGCATACCTCTGGGGTAGAGGTGGTAACAATAGTTAGGTTGTAACCTAGCAACTAATTGTTGCTGTGCAGTCTGATAAAAGGGGATCCAAGATCGATACCTGGAGGAGCTGAGTTAAACCCTTTGTACTGTTAGCAGGTGTGCTTGTGTGTAAATCCACTGCATGAGGTGGTCGAGCATCTGTTTTAAATAAAATGGAGGATTTTCACTGTTTGGGAGTTTTAAACAGGCTGTGGAGACATGCTGCGACTGGAGGCTTGATACAGCTGCTTCCAGTCTCCTCACTATATATTTGAAACCTCGAGTGAGCGGGGCTCAGATAGAAGTGAAGGCGCTACGTATACTTTTCCTAAATAGAGTTATTATTGTGTTTTTAAACTAGGTTTGCACATATACCAAACCTGTGGTCGAGCGTACCTCTGGGGGAGAGGTGGTAACAATAGCTAGGTTGTAACCTAGCAACTAACTGTTGTTGTGCAGTCTGATATAAGGGGAGCCAAGATCGATACCTGGAGGGGCTCGGTTAAACCCTTTGTACTGACAGCAGGTGTGCTTGTGTGTAAATCCACCGCATGAGGTGGGCGAGCATTTGTTTTAAATAAAACAGAGGATTTTCACTGTTTGGGAGGTTTAAATGGGTTGTGGAGACACACTGTGACCGGTGGCTTGATGCAGCTACTTCCGGTCTCCTCACTATATATTTGAAACCTCGAGCAAGCGGGGTGAGTGCGAGTGGGGCACCATGCAGGCCTGCACATGGAGATGCGTGCAGAGACACGCATCTGCGTGTGTCTGACATGTTCACCGTGGAAGCCAGGAACTCAGGCTAGAAAATATAACTGACTACCATATAAGAGGGTGCAAACAAATATATTTTGAAGTTACAAAGTTAGAGGTAATTATATTTAAGCATCATGGCCCAAACTAAAGCTAAGGCTAAGAAGTATCAGAAGCAGTGCACAAAGTGTAAAATGTACATTGAAGGGTCAAAATGCAAGGACTTCTGCTATGACAGTTGCATAATGATTGAAACTTTGAGGGAGGAATTAAAAGGGCTGCATAAAAGATTGGAGGTACATAAAGAAATTAATGAACTAGAAAAGTTTTTGGACATGATGGAACATAATATATCCTCACATGATACCAACAACCAAGTAATTATAACATGCTCTGAACAACAGGCCTTTAGCCTCATTTTCATAAAGAAGCATTCTGGTACTTGGGGACCAGTACTAACAGGAGGTAGAAGTTTGGGAATAAGATGTAAATCCCTATAGGACTCTTTTATGTCACCAAATCAATTTGAAATACTAGCAGAGAATGGTCAGAAAGTGGGACTAGAAAATTTAGAGGGCCAGTGTACATTAAATGAGGAGACCCAACATCCAGCAAGTAGTTATCCCTTGAATGGAAATCACCTGGAAGGAACTAGTCTGCAATTATACTGAGAGGCTAGGAAAGGAAGAGATTTGCAGGGTCTGAATATGGAAAATAACCCAATAATAAGACAAAATAGCAGTCATTGACATAAAAAGGACATCCTGATTATAGGGGACTCAATCACGAGAGGAACGGACACTATTAGATGTAAAGGCAGGAAGGAGAATGCTGTGGTGAGCACACTTCCTGGGGTCAAATTAACAGATATGGATGTACTATTAGTGGGGCTTATGGTAGGGACACACAACCCGCTGGTAATTTTGCAAGTTGGAACCAATGACATAGGAGTTAATTATATAATTACCATTCAAAGAAACTACAAACACATTGTGAAATGAGTAACAAACAAAGGGGGTGAAAATATAAATTCTGGTATTTTACCAACAAAGAGAAATTATGGCCATAAAAACAATGAAATCACCAAGGTAAACAACTGGTTAAGGTAATTTTGCAAACTACAAAATATTGGCTATGTGGACAATACTATATCCTTTCAAAACAAGGCAGTTTTCAAAACCAGATGGTCTACACCTGAATAAAGTTGGAATAAGAATGTTTTGCATAAAAATGAATGAAATAATTAAACTTCATTTAAACTGGGTAGGGAGAGCAGGATTCCCAGGAATGTAGCCAAAAAGCTGATCACATTACTATATCCTATTACAATTGGAAAATAATACTAATCAATGCCAGAAGTTTGGTGAATAAAATGGATGAATTTAAATATCTACTGGAACATACAGAAACACATATAGCCATTATAATCAAAACCTGGTGAGAGGATGGGGACATAAATGGCAAGAATATACCTGGATTCAACTTACATACAAAATCAAGAAAATATAGAAGAGGAATATATTATATATATATATATATATATATATATATATATATATATATATATATATATTAAGGATAACACAGTTAGTGAAGAAGTTATACATGAAGAAAAGAAAGTGGAAATGCTCTGGGTAAAACTTTTACCATCAAATAAAGCTAAAATTAACCTAGGGGTGGTGTATAGGCCCCCCTCAAATTCTATTCAGGCAGATAACATAATACTTAAACATATCTCTAATTTGGACCCCTCAGAAAATAATATCATTTTGGGGGATTCTAATTTACCAGGCATAGACTGGGATAATCTGAATGGAGGTTCCAGTATAGACAAACAGTACCTAGAAGCTATGGACAATGCTGGATTGGAGCAAAAAGTGCTCCAGGGTACCAGAAGAAGTAACATTCTAGATCTCATAGTTACTAATATGGGAGGTCAGTTTGGCAATATTGTTGTAAGTGCCCCCCTAGGTACCAGTGATCACTGTCACGTGAATTTTTACATTAAGGAGACAATGGTGGAACTCACAAACACTAATCCTACTCAAATATTTAATTTTAGTAGAGCTGATTTTGCAACCCTAAATATTTTGAGTAATTGGGACTGGGAACCAGAGTTCAGAGATACTAACACTGAAGAAGCTTGGGGGATTCTAATTAAAAAAATAAATAAGGAAATGGATGTATACATTCCTAAAAAAAGGAAATATGAGAGTAGGAAGATCACACCTAGGTGGTTCAATAATAATATCAAAGCTATGGTTAAACAAAAGAATAAAATATTTAAAATTGTGTGTCATACACACGACATTCAGGGTATGAAGATATATATAAGGACTTGGTCAAAACAACCAAAAAAGCTATTAAAAAAGCTAAAGCAGCTTATGAATTAGTTTTGGCCAAGAAGGTGAATGATAAGTACAAGTTGTTTTATGCACACATAAATAAAAGTAGGCAGGGGCACAACAGTATTGGACCATTTAAGGGTAAGGAAGGAAATATTTCAGATTGTAAACACTAGTAAATTTTCAAAACTATTACTTTTGTTCAGTGTTCAACTCTAGTTCATCAGTTAAATTACAAAATACAGCTAAATCAGTAATAGGGGACATTCAAATCAGTGTCGTAGAAGTTAGAGACAGGTTAAAAAATATCAATAAAAATAAATCACCTGGACCTGACAACATGCATCCAAGAATAGTACAAGAAATTGCAGATGCTATTGCACCCCCATTGACTTATATTTTCCAGCTAGCCCTTGACAGGGGGGGAGGTGGTACAGGACTGGAAGGAAACAGTGGTGATACCCGTATTAAAAAAGGAATTGAGAATTAAACCCAAAAAGTTTAGACCAGTGAGTCTTACATCAGTCTTGGGCAAAGTTCTGCAGGGTATTCTAAAATACATTATAATTAAACACCTTGAGCAGAATAATTTTCAGGATAAGACACAACACGGGTTCAGTAAATCAAAATCATGTCAAACAAATATGCTGGTCTTTTATGAATAAGTTAGCAAAATAATTGACCTAGGTGGCTCAGTGGCCGTGGCTTATTTGGATTTTTCCAAAGCATTTGATAAACTCCCCCATGAAGAACTAATAAGTATCCTAGAAGAAAACAACCTAAAATTGAATATAATTAACTGGGTGAGAGAATGGCTGATGAATAGAAGACAATGAGTGGCGGTAAATGGGGTCATGTCTGACTGGGGTGGGGTGACAAACGGAGTTCCCCAGGGCTCCGTCTTGGGTCCTTGTTTGTTTAACATATATGTGGCAACTTGAAGTGCTCACACTCTAATGTCTGGATTACAAAATTTGCAGATGACTGCAGAATGGGGCAACTGGGAATAGTGTTGGAGATGGACAAATTCTGCAATCAGCACTTAATGAAATATGTAATTGGACAATCAAATACAAATTGGCCCTGAATCTAGATAAATATTCTATCATGCACATTGGGAGACATAACATAAACATAGCATACAATTTGGGGAACAGAGTCTTGCCAGTATCAATAAAGGAAAGTGACCTGGGAAGTAAGGTAAGTCACAACTTAAATTGTATCTTGAGACACATAGGTAGTAGAGATAGTGAGGTGATGCTGTTCATTGATTAGGCCTGATTTGGAATATGGGGTACAGGTATGGTCACCCCATAAAAAGAAAGATATTATGAAATTGGAGAGGGTTCAGAAGAGAGCTACAAAAGTTATATCAGGCTGTATTGGGTTCATATACCCAGACTAAGAAAACTAGGACTATATAATCTCCAGTTTAGAAGGACTTGAGGGGACATGTGCATGACCTACAAAGCACTTCAGAACAAATGGCAACTAGTTACAGATTGTCAATTAAGCAAGGAATACATCCTAGCAGAGGTCATCCTCTACAATTAGCATTGGAAAAATGGAATACACCAAAGAGAAGGCATTGGTTTAGCTCTTAGGGTCCCCCCTTATGGAACAACTTACCAACGGAGGTAGGAGGTAGTAGTACCATAACTCAGTTTTAAACTAGTTCAGATAATAGTATATTCAACAAATATGAAATGATATGAAATAGCAAGGCAAGCAGAATATGGATGAAAGTCTAAATAAATGCTTGACAAATCTATGTAATCTATGTAAAACGTGGAAAGGAAGGATGTGGAGGTCAGCCAAGGAGGTGACCTCAGTGGGGAGAACAGTGGACCCCAGAGGAGGAGGAAGTGAATCCTGGTGGGGGACTCCATCATAAGAGGGATCCAGCTATGAACACAGGAGGAGGAGGACAGGAAGGTGAAGTGCCTACTAGGTGCCACGGCATGGAGGGATGGGAGGAAGATCCTGGGGATCACTGGGAATGCAAGACGGGAGGGTGAGCTGGATGTCATTATCTACCTAAGTACTAATTATCTGGAAAATGGGGAGCAAAAGGAAGTTCGGGAAGAGTTTAGGAAATTGGGGAGGAGTCTCAAGCAAGTAGCTACTTCTGTCACTTTCTCAGAAGTACTACCTGCGAGAGGCATGGGAGAGTATAGGGGCACATAAACCAGGAACTTTAAGTCATGGTTGAAGAACTAGTGCCGTGAGGAAGGTTTTGGATTAATTGATGACTGGGAACCCACCTGGAGGGATGGAGACTTGTTCAAGCCTGACGGCCTGCATGCATTCTGGAGGGAAATCCAAGCACTCAATGATAAGTTTAAATGCTACATGGACAAGCATTTAAACTAGCTGGGGGGGTGGCAGGCCAGTAAGGATGGTACCTAATTGCCCACCCCCACAGCTAGCAGTGGAACCAGTGAACAAGAGGAGTGGATAGCTCTACAAAGCAGTGTGCAAAAGATGGAGATTATCATCCAAGAGGTGGCTAGGCAGGAAAGGGGCAAAATTCAACAGAAGGGCAGACAGCAGGGAGAACCAGGGATAAAGGACAATGTGGGAAGTGGCTGGAGTAGAACAGCTAAACAGTCTAGGGAGTTCAAATCATGGAAAGCCATGTGTGCCAAATTCAGGAGCCTTAGAAACAAGATGGAGGATCTGGAGACTGTTATGGTGCAGTCTGATCTGGACATTGTGGCCATCATAGAAACCTGGTGTAATGATAACCATGACTGGGAGATGGCCATACCTGGCTACAACATATTCAGAAGAGACAGGGAAGGTAGAAAGTGAGGAGGAGTGGCACTTTACGTGAAAGATGACATAAAGGCCACAGAGATCCAGGAGGAACAAATTGGGGGAGAGAGACTGTGGGTTAAGCTGGAAAGGAAAATGGGGCCAGCCATCCACACTGGTGTGGTCTATAGACCACCAGCCCAGGAGGAAGAAACAGGGAGCTGATGCTAGCCATCCAAAGGATGGCAGACAAGGGTGAGGTAGTGCTGGTTGGAGACCTCAATATTCCAGATGTGGACTGGAGCATCCCAGCAGCAGCATCAACCAGGAGCAGATTTATCCTGAACTCCCTTCAAGGTGCCTTCCTCAAGCAACTGGTCATGGAACCAACTTTGCAGAAGGCAATACTGGACCTCATGCTCACAAACAGGGACAGTGTGATGGGGGTAACAGTGGGGGAGCACCTGGGAACAGTGACCTCTAGTCACTGCGGTTTGAAATCACAGAAGGAGCAGAACCAAACCACACAAAAACACGTATCCTGGATTTTAGAGGTGCAGACTTTGGGAAAATGGGGAGATGCTTGAAAAAGGCATTAAGTGGAATGGAGTGGGAATCAGGGGTTGAGGAACAGTGGGATTACAAGAGCAACATAATTAAGCATTAAGCAGGTTAGCAAGGGGAAAAGGAAGAGGAGGCCATTATGGTTTTCCAAGGAGGTAGAGGAGAAAGTGAAAGCCAAAAAGATTGCATTAAGGCAATACATAAAGACACAGGCAGAAGGGAATAGGGAGAAGTACCAGGAGAAGCAAAGGGAGGCAGGGAGAGAGGTCAGTAAGAGAAGCCAAAGCTCAGACAGAAGACCACATTGCAAAATCAGTGGGTAGAGGGAACAAAACCTTTTTACAGGTACTTAAGTGAAAAAAGAAAGGTAAAGGGAGAGATAGTGAGACTGAAGGGGGAAGATGGGGTTCGCGTGGAGGATGACAACAGTAAAGTTGACATATTGGATAGGTATTTTTGCTCAGTCTTTACTGAGAAAGAGGAGGATAATGGGCCTGAAGGGAGTACAAGAGGTGAGAATGATGCAGAAATGGACACAAGTCCCTTTACATGAGAAAGGGTCCTGAAGGAACTGGAAGGAATAAGAGTTGATAAAGCAATGGGGCCAGATGGGGTGCACCCCAGGTTCCTTAAAGAACCAAGAGAGGTGGTGGTTGAACCTCTGGCAATCCTGTTTAGTCAATCACTGGGAACAGGGGTGGTACCCAAAAACTGGAGGACAGCAGATGTAGTCCCCTTATACAAAAGTGGGAAAAAAGTGGAGAACTACAGACCAGTCAGCCTCACCTCAGTAGTGGGGAAGATCATGGAAGCACTACTAAAGGAGAGATTGGTGGAACATCTAATTGTCAATGGACTACAGGACCCAAGGAAGCATGATTTCACCAGGGGGAGGTCATGTCAGACCAACCTTGTTAAATTTTTTGACTGGGTGACTAGGGAGGTGGATCAGGGAAGGGCAGTGGACGTGGCCTATCTGGACTTCAGCAAGGCCTTTGACACTGTGCCACATAGAAGGCTATTACACAAACTGGGAAATATGGGTGTGGGCAGGACAGCAGGTAATTGGCAGGGTGGCAGGGCACAGAAGGTGGTGGTAAATGGCTGTCTCTCCACAGAGGGAAGAGTGACCAGTGGGGGAACTGGTCCTATTCAACATCTTCATCAGTTACATTGCGCAGGACCTAGATGGCAGAATTTCTCTGTTCACTGATAACACAAAGCTCTGTAACAGAGTGGACACACCAGAGAGTGTAGACAGAATGAAAACAGACCTGCATAAACTTGAAGAATGGTCAGGGGTTTGGCAGTTGAAATTCAATGCAAAGAAGTGCAAGATAATGCATATGGGGCACAAAAACCCCAGCACAATATATCAGTTGGGGGTTGAGGATATAGCGTGCATGAAGCAGGAAAAGGATGTTGGGATTATCATCTCTGATGATCTCAAGGTAGGGAAACAGTGCAACAAGGCAGCAGGTAAAGGAAATAGGATGCTGGGATGCATAGGTAGGGACATCACCAGCTGGAAAAGGGAGGTCATAATTCCACTATACAAGACACTAGTGAGGCCACATCTGGAGTACAGTGTACAGTTCTGGAGACCTTACCTACCTAAGGACATAGACAGGGTAGAGAAGGTTCAGAGGAGGGCAACAAAGATGGTACATGGATTGCATCACAGATCTTATGAGGACATGTTGAAGGACTTGAATATGTACTCCCTGGAGGAGAGGAGGGAGAGAGGGGATATGGTAGAAACATACAAGTATCTTACAAGGAGGAAGAGGGTGCAGGAATACACTATTTTTTTAAGCAAAAAAGATGTTCCAAGACCAGAGGGAATGGGATGAAGTTGGAAGGAGGACAATTCGGAGGAAACATGAGGAAGAATTTCTTCACAGAACGGGTGGTGGACAAGTGGAACACCCTGCCGGAGGAAGTGGTGGGGGCTGAAACAATCATGGGATTTAAGAATGCATGGGATAGACATAAAGGAATTCTGGAGGTCGGGGTGATGGGCAACAGACTTCTAGGAAAACATAAAGTGAACTTACAAGCTCAAATGGGCAGACCGGGTAGGCCGTAGGCCCTTATCTGCTGACACTGTCTATGTATCTATGTAAATTATTTCCTGCTCACTCACAAATGTCTGGTCTCCTGAAATGATGTCTCTGAAGCTGTTGAAGATAAACAGAGCAGGGCTATTAAATCCCTTTTTTTTGGGGGGGGGGCTGTCTTATTTTGCCTGTACAACTTTAACAAGATATCAGAGTATTGTGCTTTGATGAAAAAAACTTTACAGCTGCAGAATTTAGTATCCCTTCTTGGAAAGAGCTGCATTCATTATGTGTTAAAAGCACATTTGTTCTATAAGCTACTGTAGAACGTAGATATTCCTAACACAGTACAGTCATACAATATAAACATAAGGGTATGTGTGTATTTGTTCTGTTATAAACTAATATTTGTTTAGATTTTCTGTTGCCCAGAAGTGCAATTAGGAGCAATCAATATTTCATTTTTAGTTCAGTAAAATATATAAGTTGAATGACTGAGAATCATTGAAAGAACAGTAACATTGTGGTATATAGCTTTCATCATTTGTTATCGGCATAGTGTATTTCAATTTGTTATTTCAGAGACGCGAGTCATGGTCACACCCCAACTCCTCCCCCATTATGATCCTTGAACTGACTGCCAGTGCAGCTGTGTAGAAAAGCAAGAAATGAGATTGGGAAGAGCGATAATGGGCATGTAGGCATAAAGAATAGAGTCTTTAAAGATGTTCCCTAGTGTTTTAATTCCCATTTTTTCTAATGCACTCAAAAAACTGTTCAAGGTATTTTACTGTAACAGGTATATTCGTAAATATTTAGAAACATTTTTAGAATAAGGATCTATCCTAGATGTCATGCCCAGCTAAGACTACACAGAGGACAGCAGAAATTAACTCTCTCAACTGCTGCTACCCAGTTAAAATGAAGTTTATAAACTTAAAAGCTCTGATGAATGTCCATGAATGGTTCATGAACATCCAGCAACATTCATCAACTCTTCTTTAACTCAGTTTATGACTTGTTCATCAACACAAATTTAATGAAGTTACTGAATCTTTGGAGACCATGATGAACCATGACAAAAATCAATGTGCATAAATAATTTACATATCACAGTACATCGTTTCCCACTGTAAAAGTTAAAAAGCATCACAAAAATGTTTTCAGATTTATAGTGAAGTATAAATGTTCTATAAGGCAATTAACTATTTCAGCACCCAAAAGGATTGCCATTTAAACTAACTACATTTTAAAAGAGTTGCAGATTCTGCTCATAGATATAGAAATTTGGAATTTCAAATTATAAAAGAAAGGGAGCAGTGACGCCTTTTGATTGAAGAACAAGAAAAGCAAGTATAAGGTAAGTTATGAATTCTAAAATGCAGTCTAAGAAAGTCCATTCCCTAGAAAATGTGAAGTTTATTAAAAAAAAAATTGGTTCCAAGTCAAATGAATGAAAGTAAACTCACCACAGTAACAAACAGCTAACTGAAAACACTGCAAGACAAAATCCACGCATGTCACAAACAGCTAAGGCAAAACTGCACAATTCTTGCCAGTGAAAATTTACTGTTTCAACACCACTCCACCATTGATCACCACTCCAGTGCACTTTGAGGGAAGTGCAGCTTTATTTTTCCAACTCAGACTGCCATGGATCACAACTCCAGTGTAATTTGAGGTCGTGTGGTTAAGGCACCTCACCATGTTGTACACCACCTTTATTTTGCTGCATTTTCACCATGCAGTATTGACAGTGCTCCTTTTGTCTGCAAGGACATGTCATGCTATCAAAAAAATCCAGTTGTCATGATAAAGGGCTTTGGTTGTGTGACAAAACAATTAAGAGTTGAACGGATATGAACAGAGTGCAAAATATTTTTGAGAATATGGTTGCTTGATGAATTAAACTATATTATAAAATCAAGATATTTCTGATTACAAAAATATTTAGGTACTATATCCATAAAAGTTCAGTGGAGAAACGTCATGATCTTTCATTCACCTTTATGAACATTTATGTTCAAGAATGCTCATGAACACAGTTTGACTATTTGTTGTTCTTGCACCATTCATGTACATGAGTGCTGAACTTTGACACATACTCATGGACTCAGTTCACGAACTGTTCATGAACAATTCATGGATGCTGAAGAACAGTTCATGATAAATTTGCCTGAGTAGTGTCATCATTCAAAGTGCTTCATGTACATGTATGTCTGTCTTTGGTTACTCTGTTTCTTTTATATTAAAGTCCTTGCCATTCTGCATTTACTGTACTTTAAATTATTTGAATAACTTTGTGGCAAGTTATATTTTTCACTGACAGTTTTCAATTCTTTTTGTCCTGGGTTTATCACCTCTGAAACTGCAACTTTGAAAGCAGATATAATCAACAGAATCAAGGCAAACCCTATATTTCTTTATTTTGCTACAGTCACAACTATATTCTACATCCATCAAAAAGGTTTTATAAAAATGACAGCCGGCCCGGTGACCTGGGTTCAGGAACAGACTCAGGTGCCGGGGGTCAGCAGGAGAAGGGGTAGGATTGAGCATCCGTGGGACTGCTCTCCTCCCCTGGGGTGGGTTGGGGATGCATAGTCATACTGCAGTGGCCCTCGGTGGAGACCGGGAACACAGCAGAGGGATCGCACTAAGAGGAACACCACAGAAAAGCAGAAACTGCACTGGGATTGGCCGGATGACGGCAGCCGTCCCCAATGATGCCTTCGAGCAATCCCAGCAGAGTAACGTCTGCCTCAGAAGCACCCGGGCAAGAAGAAATAGTGTGCTGGAGTCCTCAGGCCCCTCCCGGCAAAGGGATATGTCGGGCTAACCCAAAGGAAGGCTGCAGATATAATGTAAGCAGCTCTGGGGGAATTGCAGGAAGGGGTTGTTGGTGGTACTAGGTGGCTCGAAGGAGGAGCAGATCCCAGTGTGTGATGGAGGGGAAAAAAAGATTACACAAAAAAAAATGACATGGGATTGAATTGGCTTTATGCATAAAGACATACAAATATTTCCTCCACTTTTGGGAATGCTAGTTCAAAAGTGTGTCATAGTATTAGCAAGTAACTCTTTTTTTAATTCAATACTGCTTGTTTTATTCAAAGAATTTCTGGACCATACAGAAACAAGACAGTTACATTACAGATCACAAACAATAACAACAGATGGTTACACAAGATCCCACCACAATCCCTCCGTCCCTCCCCTCTGCATTTCCTGGGCAAGTGAATTAGTAGGTATTGCATTAAATTCCTACTGGGCTGAGCAAGAGTACACTTATCACAGCTAAACTGGGTAGTCCAGTCCCCCAGATGTCCAGTACTCTTCCATGACACTCTGCCATCAACTTTTCTACAACCTTTCTATCAAGATATAAAGGGGAAACATGCCATCACGCTAACAATAACAGTGTTTGTAAAGATTTCCATCTAGAATGATATGTATTATGGTAAGTCTTACAATTATGATGAATACTGGCAATAGTTTTTAGCTCCTAGTGCAGAAATAACCTTCTTGTGCCATTCTGTACTCCTGCACACCTCCTCATCAGTCCAATACCTTAATATAGTTAGTTTTGTTATGGCAGCATGCAGTGCAGTGTGGCATTTCCTTTGGCTAAAAACCTTGTCTGGGTACTAACCCAAAATATATGCATCTGGTATGAATACCTCTTGCAACCCGAGTATGGGATCTAGATTCTGTTTGATTTCAGACAAGAAGGGCTTAACCTTTTTGCACTATCATAATATGTGGCACAGGGTACCCTGTTTATTGTTGCAACATTAGTTGGTCTTGCTTTATATATTGTATAAATCACACCATATTTTTTTCCATTTCTGATTGCTGAGGCATGGTCTTAGTTCCTCATTCTAATATCGGCATTTGCCAATAAGCTTATTAGGAACATGATCCTGTAGTGCTGAGTATAGTTTAAAAATTACATTAGGCATCTGGGCAAATGTCATTAGCGTCTCTAGCAGTAGGCTACCTTCCTTGCATCACGGTGGGGGGGGGGGTCCTAGAATTTGTGTTAAACAAAGCTGGTTCTGCATAAATATGAAACAATCAGTGTGTTGTACTCCTTGGCTCACCTGGGAGGTTCTGAAGGGAATACAGCTCTCTCTCCCAGAACCAGGTGATCCAAGGCAGGGGTAGGACTACCTCTCCAGATTTTCTCCTCTAAACCTCTATTCTCTATCTTCTCATTTGGGATCCAGAACACTGGCCGGGACAAATCTGTGTAAAATGATAGTTTCAAGAATCTACAAAACTGGTGATCTCTAATAGACTGGTAAATAGGTGTAGCTTGAAACATAGAAACAGAGAAACATAGAGACATAGAATTTGATGGCAGATAAGGGCCACTTGGCCCACCTAGTCTGCCCATTTCCCTACCTAACGGATAAGCTGCAGAGCCTAGTTAACCAACAGCCTACTTCCTCCTACCCCACCACTAGAACTGCCTTATGTCTGCCCCATGCATTCTTGAATTCCCCCACTGTTTTTGACTCTATGACCTCCTCAGGAAGACTGTTCCATACATCTACAACCCTCTTTGTGAAGAAATACTTCCTCACATTACCTCTGAGCCATACCCCTCTATCTTCAAATTGTGCCCCCTTATTTTTGCACATCTCTTTTTCTGAAAGATACTACCCTCTTGGACTTTGTTGATTCCCTTGAGGTAATTGAAAGTTTCTATCATGTCCCCCCTCTCCCTCGTTTCCTCAAGGCTATAAATCTTTAGTTCCTTTAGTCTTTCTTCATATATCTTCTGATGCAGACCCTGCATCATTTTGGTTGCCCTCCTCTGGACAGCCTCCACCCTGTCTATGTCTTTGCCGAGATGGGGTCTCCAGAACTGTACACAGTACTCCAGATGTGGTCTTACCAACTGTCTGTACAGAGGGCCAACAACTTCCTGTTTTCTACTGGTGATGCCTCTCCCTATGCATCCCAGTATCCCCCCAGCATTCCTTACTGCCTTCGCATATTGCTGGCCCGCCTTTAGGTCATCTGATATGACTACCCCCAGGTCCCTTTCCATTTTTGTTGTTGTCAGTATCTCACCCCCCATTGTGTACTCTTTCCCTGGGTTTTTGTTTGCCAGGTGCATCGCTTTGCACTTCTTTGCATTGAATCTAAGCTGCCATACATTTGACCATTCCTCCAACCTTGCCAAGTCCCTTTTCATCCTTTCCACCCCACCTTGTGTATCAACCCTGTTGCAGATCATTGTGTCGTCTGCAAAGAGACATTCTTTCCCTTCCAGTACCTCTGCCATGTTACTTATAAAGATATTAAAAAGGACCGGTCACAGTACTGAACCCTGTGGTACCCCACTAGTAACCCTCCTTTCTTCACTGTGGACTCCATTTACTATTACTCACTATGTCATGTTGTTCAACCAGTGTTTTACCCAGGCTACCAGCATGGGTCCCTCTCCCAAGCTGGCTAATTTGTTTATTAATCTTTTGTGCGGGACTGTGACAAATGCCTTGCTAAAGTCTAGGTAGGCCATGTCCACAGCCCCTCCATGGTCTACTGTTTTGGTCACCCAGTCAAAGAAATCAATTAGATTTGTCTGACATGACCTTCCCACTGTGAATCCATACTGCCTTGGGTCCTGTGCCCCACTGGCCTCTAGGTATTCAACAATTCTTTTCTTCAGAAGTGATTCCATCATTTTCCCTACCACTGAGGTCAAACTGACAGGTCTGCAGTTTCCTGCCTCTGTCTTGCTCCCACTTTTGTGCAGGGGAATCACATCCGCCCTCCTCCAGTCCTCAGGTGCCACACCATCCTCCCATGATTTATTAAAAAAGGCAGTCAGTGATGTTACTAGTTCTTCCCTTAGTTCTTTTAGAATTCTGGGGTGAATCCCATCAGGCCCCATTGCTTTATCCACCTTCAGCTTTAAGAGTTCTTTCAGAACCCTTTCTTCTGTGAAAGGACTAATATCAACCCCCCTATCCAGAGTGTTTCTATTGACTGGATTAGGTATTTCCCCCTGCTTTTCCATTGTGAATACTGACCAGAAGTATTCATTCAGTATCCCCGCTTTTTCACTTTCGCTCTCTGCCCAACCACCTTCCTCTTTATTCAGCCTCAGTATCCCTGCCTTAGTCTTTCTTTGCTCCCTAATGTACCTATAAAAGGTTTTACCCCCCCTTCTTAACCAAGTTGGCTATCTTTTCCTCAGTTTGGGCCTTTGCTATTCTGACTGCCTTACCTGCTTCCTTCTACTTTAACTGGTACAGTTCTCTGTCCTGCTCCTTCTTTGTTTCCTTATACTTCCTGAAGGCTATCTTTTTCTCCCTGACCTTCTCTGCCACCTCTTTTGAGAACCATAGTGGCTTTTTTCTTTCATTTTGATTTGTTTATTTGTTTCACACAAAGGCTTGTTGCATCTGTGATGGTGGTTTTGATATTTCCCCATTGTTGCTCCACCCCTCCTTCTTGCCTGTTTGCTAGTGCTTTTCTGAGGCACTCTCCCATTTAGACAAAATCAGCCTTCCTGAAGTCCAGTACCTTCACTTTTGTGTGGCTTGACTCTACAGCTAAGTTTATCGTGAACCATACTGTTTGGTGGTCACTTGTTCCCAGATGGCTACCCACTTCAAGATCAGAGATCCTCTCTCCTTCCCCATTTGAGAGTACCAGGTCTAAGATTGCTCGCTCCCAAGTGGGTTCCAAAACTAGCTGTCTGAGGCATGCCCCCTGTAGGGCATCGAGAATGGCCCTGCTCTTGGATGTGGCTGCAGCAAAGGTGCTCCAGTTAACATCTGGCATATTCAGGTCTGCCATCAGCAATACCTCCCCTTTCTCTGCCATCCCAAGGATGCCTTCTATCATTTTCTTGTCCATTTCCTCCCCCTGAGACAGGGTCTGTACACAACCCCTATGTGGATTGTGGAGCCATTTCCAGTCTCCAGAGTGATCCACAGTGCATCCTCTCCTCCCTGTTTACCCTTTAGTTCTGTTGCTTTGATCCCTTCCCTTACATAGAGAGCTACTCCTCCTCCTCCTCCTCTTCTTCCTTCCCTGTCCCTCCTGCAGATTGTGTACCCTGGTATGTTGACATCCCAGTCATGGTTCTTTGTGTACCATGTTTCTGTGACTGCCACAATATCCAGGCATCCCTCTTCCATCAAGGCCACCATTTCAGGGAGCTTTTTACCTAGACTATGGGCATTGGTACTCATTACTCTCCATTTTTTTATGGCTTTATTTCTTTTTGCCCCATCCCTGTCCCTACTGCCTTTGTCTTTTTCCTCCATTTACCCCTGCCCTTCTCCCTATCGACTGCTCTATCTTGGTGTTTACTTCACTAATTATCCTGATTTTGGTGGGGGTGGGGCTAGGATTTCCCTTCTCCTCTTCAGTGCCTCCTCCTTTGCTTAGTTTAAATGCTTGCCATTGAAGCATTCAAACCTATCACCTAGGATCCTGGTTCCCCTCCAGGATAGATGCAGACCATTGCACCTGTATAGGCCTGCATCCCTCCAGGCAGAGCCCCAGTCCCCAAGGAAGCCAAATCCCTGAGCTCTGCACCAGCTTTTCAACCAGTCATTGAATTCCATGGTGCAGAGTACCCTAGCCTCATCCATGCCATAGACAGGTAGCACTTCTGACTAAGTTACCATATGTACTACTTGTCTAAGGCCCCTTCCCAACTCCTCAAACTCCTGTTGCATTGCTCTGATCCCATTCTCAGACAGGTCATTTGTCCCTAGGTGGATAATGACATCCAGCTCCCTCCCCCTTGGCGCTGCTCCCACAATCCTGAGATTCATTTCCTGTCCCTCAAGCCTTGGTGCCATGTGGCTGCCACCTCCTCTCCCCTCCCCAGTTCTACCCCCTAACAATTGAGTCTCCCACCAGGAGTTGTTTTCTTCCCCTGTGGTGTCCTGGGCCATCCTCCTGTGGGTCTCCATTGTGGAAGTCCCCAGCATCCTCCTTGGTCTCCACTGCAGGTACCTCCATAGAGGAACCATGCTTCACCAGAGTGGTGAATGAATTGTGGAGAGGCACAACTGGAGGGATGCACCTCTGTTCCACTACCCTCACCCTCCCTGAGCCCGCCATGGTCCAACCACTCATCTTTCTTGGCAACCTCTGAGGTAGTGGTGGTGGCTTAGGTGGTCCCTGGGTGGGGGAGCAGGTTTCTCAAATCCTTGTCAGGTCAGCATGGAGATGAACAACCTCCTCCCTCAGACCAGACAGGTGCCTGCAAATAGGGCATCAATGCAGTCTCCAGAATGTCTCCCAGAAGACTGCTCCTCCACAGCCAGTGCATTGCACCACTCCCCACATGTCTGTGTCCCTTCCAGTTACAGTTGCTTTTTTGTTTTTTGTTCTTGTTTTAGTGTGTGCAAGCTTGTGAGAGTCCCTACCCCCTATTCAGTGTGCTGTGCCTTTAAGGATATGAACAGGTGTATGTTGTTAGCAGTTTTGGGGAAGTGATGTCAGAGCCCCTGCTATAAAGGAAGTTATGCACTTGGGGCGGGTGGGGTGAGTGGAAGGGTGGGTGGGAGTAAACCTATGCCATCCAGAAACAATCACCTACAACTTTTACCCTCCACCCTGGGGAGTACCTTCCTTCCTTTCAGACACCTATTTCACAAAGGCTAAGTAACAGGTCTAGTCACAACTGACTGCAAATATCTCCCAGCTACAGTTCCTCCCTTGCAAATTAAAGTTAAAACTAAGAAAAGTCCACCCCAAAAACAGAATCAATACTAGTTACTTACACAGGTCCAAAAAGTAATAATTCAGTTCGGTGTAGTCTAGAAAATAACCTCCATGATTCAAGAAAGCCGTGGCTGCTTTCTCACTCTCTCTGTCTCAGCCTCAGCAGGGTACCATGGTTGGGAGAGATATTAAAGCTTTCGGTTGACAGTTGGGCAGTCCCCTGGTTCCCAATATGCAAATATGTGCAAAGTACAGAGCACAAATTTGTTCTGTGCTGTGCCTTGCGCTTGCCCATGTGCCCTAAGAAACAATATTCAGTGGAACAGTGCACCAGTGCTATTCAATTAAATATAGTGCCATGTTGACCCAGTGCTAAGCCACTTAGCACTGGCCCAACAGGGCTCTGGAAGTACGCAGTCAGAATGGATAGCACTGGAGTGTTATTTCCATAATTGAAAGGGACACATGCAAATGAGCCCATTGGGCATGCAAGGCACTAAGGGGCCATTTACATGACCATTATTGGCTCATTTGCACGGGTAGTGAGGCAGGTTAGCATGATGCTACCCTCCAATTGCCCAGTTCAAGCCATGTAAACATATTCCTGGTGCTAGTGGTTTACCCCCTCCATCAATCACCCACCCATTCTTAAAATACACAGTATCTCTGGTGCTAGTGGTCCTCCACCACTGATCTCCAGACTGTTCTGTCAAATACACCTATTCCAACTGCTAGTGGTACTCCTTCCCTCCGATTGCCAGTCCTGGTGGCATGTATAATATCCCTGGTGCTAGTGGTACTGCCCCCCTCTGATCTCATCCCTGGCATCATGTATATTATCCCTGTTGCAAGTGGTAACCTCCCTCCCTCTGATCCCATCCCTGGATTCCCATTATCACTGGTGCTGGTGGAGCTCTCTCCCCCCGATCCCAACCCCAACATACACAAAACCCCTCCCTGGTGTCCAGTGTTCTACACCCCATAGCATCATGGCATCAGACACTGCCCCTTATTGAATTCACAGCGGTGATGCCCTGGGTGGATATGGTGACCAGCATATCCCTCCTCACACCTCCTTGTCCAGTTACCAAATGTGCAGTCAGTGAGCATACCTCTTATTTATAAGACAGGGTGACTTACCCCAGTGAGGGTTACCACTAGCACCAGGGATATTATACATGCCACTGGGATTGGCAGTCACAGGGTGGAGAGTACCACTAACACCAGGAATAGGTGTATTAGACAGAATGATTCAGTGATTGGTGGAGGGTATGTGTACCAGGGACCACAGGGGATGGGTGTGCTCAACCAGCTGCCAACCGGCTAGATGTCTGTATTACCTCTGGCAACCTCTAGGGTTGCCTAAAGTAAGTAGGGGTTTTGTTTGGTGGTATTTGTGCTGCACAAAATGACCACACTAAACTCTTTTGTGCAATGCAAAACCGCTGAATATAGGACTGTGTGCATATTTAAGGCCATGCCCTTCCCCTTGCCTGCATGCATACATTATGTGTTGCACAGGTGCTAACCCTCTTTGTCCATGCAAAAGCCTCTTTTTAATATAGGGCTCTAATGCAAACCCCAGTTTGGGTGGGCAAAGACCCATTAGCATCTGCACAAACTTTTGAATATCAGGCCCCTAATGTCTTCCTCTATCTGTAGATACTGGGTCTTATAGTGATTGTCTTCTACCTGTGACCCATCAGCCTCCCAGGTCAGATACTTGCTACCATGCAGATCAAAATAATTAAGAAAGAAATCTGGCAGGCAAAGTCTTCTTTTGGCTTTTGTGCCTGTCAGCTTTTTGTAAGCCCTCCTCACTTCCTTGCCTTGCCAGTGAAATTTATTGATCAGTAACTGCTGGTGTTTAAACCAGTAAATGGGAAGGGTGATGTTTAGCATACCTAGGGAGTACAGCAGCCTTGGTAGGATGTCCATTTTAATAATATTTATCTTACTCCAGAGTGCTAGGAGCAGAGCAGACCATCTTTGAATGTTCTGAGCTATAACCTTCAGAAAGGGATAAAGATTCAAGGTTTTTAGATCTAAGGTTGTCCTATGTGTTTTAATTCCTAGGTACAGTAGGGTATGCATTTGGATTCCCACTGTAGACCTATATAAATAATGTCCTATTTACACAATAGTCTGTTCAGGGTAAAGACACTGGTTTTCCCTTATATTTACTTTGTATGCAGAAAGGGCACTGAACTGTGAGATCTCTTCCAGAACCTCTGGTATGGATGTTATTGGGTCCGACAGGTGTTATAAAATATAAGCTGCATATGTCGACAATTTTATTTCCCGGCTGCCAATCTTTCTGCCTTTAATGGTACTATTTTACTTAATTTTCATAGCTAAGGGGCTCCAAATATAAATTAAATAGCATAAGGGATAGCAGGCAGCCCTGCTGAGTGTCTCTGGCTGGGCTAATCTTATTGGACAGACCCCATTTCAGTACACTCATGCTGTGAGAGACTGGTAGAGCCACCTGCACCTAATAAACAAATGCCATTGGGATGTTATATTTCCTCAGGATCATAAGAAAGTTAACTCCATGCCACACTACCAAAAGCCTTTTCTGCATTCAGGGAGATCAGCACCACATGGCGGATGGACCCTTTGGAAGCGGAAAGTATGTGATGCAGTTTTGTTAGATGGTCACTGGAGACCCTCCCTGTCATGAAACCAACCTTCTCTGCTCCTACACACTGCAGCATAAGGTTAACATTGATAAAGAATACTGGCCTGTAATTACCTGTCTGGGAATCATCTTTACCAGACTTGGATATTAGAGAGAGCCTGGTTTCTGTCAGCATGGAGTCTTCAACAACTTTTCATTTAGATGGTCAAAGACCTCCATCACTGGTAATTTGCTCTTCATATTTGTATTTTTGGAAGAAAAAAAGCATGCATCTTACCAAATGATGTGTCATTGTTTAGCTTTTCCTTTCACACTCATGTGGATACCTAAATCAATGATGTTGCAATAACATACAACCATTTGATCCCTTAATGATTTTTTTCCCATAAAGAGGGACTATGTCTCACAATGTAACTTAAAAATAAGTATTGCAACACATGTGTTTCATTGTGAATTTAAAAAGCTTATGTGACCATCATGTACTGGGCAAAACATTATGAATATGACATGGTGTTGCTGAAACATCAGGGAATGTCCTTAACTAATAGTACATTGCTGTGAAAGTTATGTTACTAGTTTGTGACAACCATCATCCCTGGGTCTCCCCTGAGTTACTGACCTTTCTCAGGGAGCGAGACAAAGCTTGAAGGAAATGTAAGGCCTTCCAGCTTCCCCTAGACCATGCCACATGTTAAGAAATGTCTGCACAAAAGCTACCAGACTTGCCAAGTCTGAATATTTTAAATAATCTTTTCTCAAAAACATAAATTCGCCCTCCAAATTCTGGAAAGTGGTCCATGCCCTATTCTCCCACCTTCACATCTGCCTCCCCTGTGCTTAAAATAAACAACTCACTGGGTGTCTGAACCATGTCCAGTGGCTCACAAGTTTAACTCCTATTATGCCTCCTGCACCACAGCACTTCTAAAGTCACTCCCCTCTAACTTCCTCCTCCTCATCCTTACACACCCAGCACTCAACCCCTCCATGCCCACCCTTCCTTCTCTTTTTCTGTGGTCTCCCCAGAAGAAACACTAATGGCTCTTCTCTCTCTCTCTTAATCCTTCCAATCCAAGGGCTCATCACTGGATGATCTTGAACCTAAACTCTCCTACCTTTCAGCTTCTGCTATAGCTTATCCTCTCTCTTTAATCTTAAATCTCTCCTTCTTGTCCTCATCTGTCCCTTCATCCTATAAACATGCAGTGGTCCTCTTCCAAAGGGTGATGACCCCTCCTCCCCTGCAAATTTTCACCCAATCTCCCTGCTCCCTGCCCTTGATAAACTCCAAGAACACCTGGTTCTCTTCTCAACTAACCTCCTTCCTCGAAGACTCTTCTTTTTTTACCCCATTCTAATTCTAATCTGGTTTTCAGAAGAACCACTCCACTCCACTACCACCACCCTACTCAAGCTCACTGACTCCACCCTCACTGGGATGGATAATGACCTCATTACCTCTGCCATCTTTGTCGACCTCGCCAAGGTGTTTGACACAGTATCCCATGCCCTGCCTCTTGACTCCCTTATGGCTGCTGAGTTGTCTACTTCTGCCCAAAACTAGTTTAGAGCTTACCTCTCAGGCAGAACACAACCAGTCAGGATCCAGGATACAACCTCTACCCCCTTTCTATTTCCACAGGAGTCCCACAGGGCTCAGTGCTTGGACCCATTATCTTCTTCATCTTCCTAAATGAATTGTCCTCTGTGTGCTCCCCTTCCACCTCTATCCATATGTATGCCGGCAACACTGTCCTGTTCTCCTCTGGCAAATGCCTTGCTGATGTAGCAACCACTCTTCAGCTTGACTTCCACCAAGTTCAGTTATGGTTTGCCTCACATCAACTATTCTTAAATGCCAAAAAGACTGTCTCCATGACCTTTGGCACTAGGCAGAGACTCTCTAGGTGCCACCCTTTACCGTCTTTCCATACCCTTGATGGGACACTCCTAAAGGACACCTCCTCATTCAGATACCTTGGGGTTTGGTTGGATGAACACCTCAACTTCTCTGGCCACATTGACACCATCCTGAAAAAATTGCACCCCAAGCTTGGTGCCTTATTCAGGAACCATAGTTGCATCCCTCCCACAGCGTGGCAGGAACTAGTCCAGCAGATGATCCTCCCTATTTTTGACTACTGTGATGTAGTCTATGGTGCCACTCCCAAATCCTCCCTAACCAGATTGGGCACTGTATTTAACTCCTTCTGTCAATTTGACCCTGATGCTCCATCACGCACTCATCACTGTGACCTCTCCACACAATTTCCCTTCCCTTGTTTGCCAACAGGTACCTCACTCATTGTGCCAAACTCACTTATAAATTTTGGTTAGGAGAACTTCCCTCCTACCTTTCATGCTCACTCTTTTCCCCACCTCCCCTCCACTCCCTCAGATCCTCTGACACTCGCACTTTGTTGGTCCCCCATCATACCACTCTCATCGGTCAGTCAAGTTTTACCCATTGTTTTCCACAAATCTGGAACCCCCCCTAAAAATGGCACTCCTCCTCCTCCTACTCCCTTGCTTCTGCCTTACATAACTTTCTGTCATCTAACTGCTCCTGCTTTAACCCTCCTTAACTGCCCTCCTATGCCTTTGCTCCTCTCCAGGACTCACATCACCTATTAAACCTTAACCCTGCAGCCTGCTTCTCAGCATGCTCTCCTCTCCCTTCACCGCTATGTACTATATTCTATGTTCCACAGATATGCCACTTGTAATTAAATGCATATTTCACAGGTATGAAATTTTTAATTCTATGTTATGTTACAAATGCGACTGTGTGATTATTTATACTTTTTAACTGTATGTCTTGTTACAAATGTAATTGACAAGTTTAATTTCTCAAACTGTATGTCTAATACTTCATCCAATTATACCCCCCCCCCCCCGGTCACACCGGGAGACAAGCAACTTGTTGTTCGGTGTGCCTTCCTGGTGAAACATCTCAATAAATAAATAAAAATAAATAGTAGTGATTCTGTTCACTATGTTAGTGATCTAGGTTCAGGAATGGACTCAGGTCACTCAGGGGCTGAACAGGGGATTGAATATTGAGTATCCCAGCTACAGTTCTCCTCTTCCAGTGATCTAGACCACAGGGTTACACTGCTTGTCTTTTACTTGACTAAAGCTGTACATCAAGGTCACATGGAGAGAA
Source organism: Neoceratodus forsteri (assembly GCA_016271365.2). Taxonomy (NCBI): domain Eukaryota; kingdom Metazoa; phylum Chordata; order Ceratodontiformes; family Ceratodontidae; genus Neoceratodus; species Neoceratodus forsteri. The sequence goes on along the minus strand of CM028131.1, from coordinate 874,559,011 downwards.
GGGACAGCCACTGGGTATTAGTGGCATGCATGCATACCACCATGTCCATGCGTGCACATCATTGCAGGCTGGAACTCTTGGAAATAAAAATGTGGAGCTGGAGGAAAAATCCCTGGTCCAGCCTACACAACACTGGCACTCCCCACAAACCCATGAACGACCAACATGGCAGTCCATCTGCCAATATCATTGCCATGAACAACTGGTGGATAACTGATAGATCCATTGGATGGGCACAGACCAGGATGGGTACCAGCAAGAGGTGAGGGTGGGAATCTGGCAACAATATAAAGTGTGATTAAAGAAAAAGAAATGTATTGAAAAATTCAAATAGAGCTTAAGTTTTTCTCAAATCAGAATAAACTGACAGTAAAATAGTGGGTTTGCAAGCAAAACAAGTTTGAAAACATAGGTAACCCCATATTTTAGTTTCAGAAGTTGCAAGTCTTCAAAGACAGATTAAGGAATCTACATCTGAGTATTGAAGAACTATGGATCTAATTCTGAATCACATAAGAGGACATTGTAAAATGAGAACTTTCTGCCCACTCCATAGTTTCACCACCCAAAACTGCAACATACAACATGGGGGGCATATTATGGGAAGGAATCCCCATGTGAGTCTGATGTCAGGCCCATCACTGATCCAGAGAATGGCAGCCACTGTCATGGATAGAACTCATTAAAATCTCTGGCACATGGTTGCAGATGCAGTGCTCTGCAGCACTGCAACATGCTGTGAAGTTATACGGTAAAATCCACAGGGAGGTGGTATAAATCTCTGGAATGCACATGAACCTTTATTATGGTTACTCTCTTAGTGAGTAATTAGGTTGAGGGAAGCAGATCTTTGTAACGGCTCCTTATATGATACCCAGATGTATTTTTTATGAAGGGTCCCACCATATCAACCCCCCAATCTTTCAAACAGGGTGTCTTTTATGGTCATAGGGACCAAAAGGGCACTTTTTATACTTCTGGGGGTTACCATCTGACACCCAGGGCAGGAAGCTCAAAAATCTGTTACTTCCTTCCATGTACTTGGACAGATGAACCAGGCAAGAATGCATGCCATGGTTTTCTCCCTGCACAAATGACCCACAATAGATAAAGTTGGGCCAGCCTCAGTACCTCCCTTCTTGCAGACCTGGTAACCACTAAATGGTAATGTAAAGTGCCAATTTGTTTCTCTGGTTCTACCCCATACTAAGTATGATCTTTCAGTTCAAACTCTGGAAAACATTGTGCTTTTTGTTCATCTATAACTTTGGCATTTGCCACAGTTAAGTTCTGGAAGGCATTCCTGAGAACCTCATCAGCCCTTTGTTCAGAAATCACGTTGATCTGTCTGGTCTGACTTCAAGAAGGATTTCATGACCTCCTGTAGATGTGAGTGCCATGTCCACATCTGAATCACCTTGGACCTTACTTGGACCTTGGTCCTTGCTGTCCCCAACCACTACAACCTCAGACAGAGAGGCCCCTTCCCTTCCCTTCCTCCCTCTGTTTCTAACCCCAGGAATTCTTAGGCTTTCATTCTGGGTGAAATAGTTCTAAGTCAGTAAAGGGAAAAACATGTTCTAGTCACTCTGTCTGTATTGCCTCACATGGGCCTAGATTTTCATTATTGCTCTGCAGAACAGTATGAAACCCTTCCCAGACTATACACAAGACTACTGACCAGGGTAAGGTTTTGGAAATGCCCTCCTTTATTATTCCTGCCCAGTTTCCCACTTTTTATGTTTTCTTGTAGCTGCGTAAGAAACATCTTGCTTTACTTCAGAGAACAGCATTTCAGAGGTGTGTCACAGACTAGCCCAATGCAGAGACATCTACATTGGGCTCATCCCTGACAGCCCAATGACTATGCAAGCAGAATATGGTGGTGGTTAGAGTTTCATGGGTGTAAACTTTGTGTATGTGAAAGAAATATAGTGCTCCAATGAGAGAGCACTTCAGTTCTTTCATTTGCATAAAGCACTGGCAACACTGAAGTAACTCCCAAGTTCCTTCTTAATGTATTGTTTATTTCTACTTCATTTCTTTGTTTTCTTTGCCTCCCACCACTTCCCTGCCCCCACGACCTATGGCCTGTCAACTCGCTGATTTACATTACATCAGACCATCAGTAACTCGCTCCCTTCATCAGCAAGACTGTTTCCAGCCCTGCACACTCCAGACCCATTTTTCTCACCTCATGTGCTTAGAGATGGGCGAAGTGGCCCAAATCTGCTCCGTGAAGTGGAACGTAGAGTGAAAGCGAATTTGTGGAGTGCTCTGCAACACGAAGCGGAGTACTTCGCATTATAATGAGTAACGCAAAGTCCATTGAAAACAATGACTTCGCATTACTCCGCCTTCCCAAACCACTACTCCACCAACTCTTAAGTCAAAGTACATTGAAAACAATGTACTTCGCCTTGTTTTTAAGCTCCAAAGGTGAATTTTGCAGTGATTCATGGGATTTCAGGTCACATGGGCTCTAGATTGTTCTGCACAGCCTCAGTGTGGGGAAGTGTGAGTAGAAAGCTTTAGGAGACAATTTGCTCTGAGAGCTCTCTGTGATTCAAACCTTCTAAAAGCTGTTAAAAAAGCCTTTTCGAGTCATTTTTTTTGCTGAAACTTTATTTCATCTATTATAGGAAACCCTCATGTGTTCATATCATCGAGCATTTATTGTTTGTGTGTGGATTTTGAATGTTAATGTTCAACATTCAGTCTGTGTACTGAGAGACAGTGGAAGTGTGCTTTAGGGAGGGGTGTATCTGTGGTGTAGGTAGATTAACTTGGAGAAAAAAACAGAGCTTTCTGTTTTGGCGATATTTTTCTTGTATAACTGTGTTAATATACACACAGTAATATTTTCAATAATTCTTGCCATTTTTTGGCTGATCGTTGTGGTGCAGCAGTGCATAATTTTAGTTTGTTTAAAATATGTGGGTATATTACTGAAGTTTTCAATTTGCTATGCATTACTTAGTGTGTGTGTGAGTATGTGTGTGATGCATGTCATCAAATCAGACACCTTTTATTGTGCCACATAATGTCAGCAATGTGAACCTGCTATCCACTGCAGCTGTGTAATTTTTAACTTTGTGGTGTCTTTACTGGTACTAGTATTAGTGACTCTTACTGCAGCAGTGCAGTACACTGCCCCCACCCCCCACGGCATGCCCTAAACAGCAAAGGTATTCTTTTCCAGATTTGAATTTCTGATGGTGAGTACTGGTTAGGTGTTGTGCCTTTGTATTGTCATCTCTTCAGTGTGCAGTGCAATCTTAATCAGTCTGTGCATTTGCATCTCTTTAGGGCCCAGTCTCCATCTGTAACTTAAGTCACAGTTGTTTCTTTAGCTTCCCTTCAGAGTGCTGGACAGGTGTGGTGCATAATTCAGCATGAACATTATACTCATTAATAAGTGTTTTTAATTCAGGACCATCATCAGGAGTCACTCGTGATACAAATCATGTTCTTCATCACGGTCACAAATGCAGTGACAAATCACGATTTATGATCACGTCACGAATCACAACATTAATTTTTTTTAATAGTTACTTGGATGTATTGTAAGCCTGTTTTGTAGTATCTCTCCATGCTTCACTACCCCACCATTGTACTCATTAATGAGTGTTTTTAAGTTAGGAAGTTTTGTGCCACACCTCATCAGGACCTGGAAGAGTACAGCCACAGGCATTCACATTTCTTTATCATCACGGTCACAAATGAAGTCACAGATCACAATTTACGATCACGTCATGAATCACAACATTAATTTTTTTTACTAGTTACTTGGATGTATTGTAAGCCTGTTTTGTAGTATCTCTCCATGCTTCACCACCCCACCATCTTACTCATTAATGAGTGTTTTTAAGTTGGGGAGTTTTGTGCCACACCTCATCGGGGCCTGGGGAAGTACAGCTGTAAGCATTTGCGTTTCTTTATCATCACGGTCACAAATCAGTCACAAATCATGATTTACGATTACGTCATGAATCACAACATTAATTTTTTTACTAGTTACTTGGATGTACAGTATTGTAAGCCTGTTTTGTAGTATCTCTCCAGGCTTCACCATCCCACCATTGTACTCAGTAATAAGTGTTTGTAAGTCAGGGAGTTGGACAGTGTCTGCAGTATATACACAGACTGGAAAGAAGACTGCACCCATGCAGTTTATCACAGTATACTTGCACTGCTCAGAATACATATGGAAGACAAAAAAAGGGCATAATTACATACAAGGGTCACGGATGGTGGAGGAATACATTTCATAACACAGAAAGGAAGGTGTGGGGGGGCACATGGTGGGAGGAAAAAAACCTAATGTGGGATCCCATGGTGATCCAGCAGCAGTTCCAGCATGGACATCATTTGCAATTGATGTCCCTCTATGTAAGAAAAATAAAATTTACAGAAAGAACAAATTAAGTAAAAAAGAGTACAGACAGAAAAGACAAAAAAATGTAGCTTTTAAAAAAGCTGTTGGGTCTAAATCAAAGTTTAAATCTCCTCCTCGCTCTGATCTCAAAGTATCAGCAGTCACAAAACACACTCCTCTCTCTCCGTCTGCACAGGAGAAAGTAAAAGTGTCTGCTTGTATGACTCACTTCCTTCCTGACTAGCTAAAGAGCATGTGACTTACAGTACTGTAAGCCATGTGATGTGTGTGTGTGTGTGGGGGCTGCCAAATCTGAAACACCAAGTGGATCACTTAGAATCATAATGAGGAATGAGAAGTCCATTAAAAACAATGACTCTGCCTTGCTTCACATTGCCATTCCGCCTTAATGCGAAGTGGTAATGCCAGGGCAAAGTGAGCACTTTGCATTGCCCACTCCATGTAGTGGAGTGGCAATGCGAAGTGCTCACTTCGTGTTCACTTCTCCAGTAGAATTTAAATTTGATGCATCTCTGCCTGTGCCCTGCTGTATTAGTCATTCATTAGGCAGAAGTGGGGCACTATCCATCCCAATGTGATAAATGCGGTCAGGATCCAGCAGCTCATTCTGTCTAGCAGGTTGGCAAGCGGCGATGAACTGCCCATCTGGTATGTGAGTCATGTGGTTTTTTTGGGAGCTCTGGATCAATTCTTCACAAAGGGTTACCCAGGCTCGCTCACTGTCTCTCACAAAAATGTACCCACATTGTCATTCTCTAAAGCCCCTCCTTCCCCTTTTGCAATGTAGCTGTTCTTCCCACTGTCCCATTTAAATGTCTCTCCACCTCTCTGAAAAACAGCGTATTGTACTCTATTACAAAAATTTATTCTGGTACCCACCTTGTCCCTGCTTAAATGCTTTTCCTTCTCTTTCATATCTGTGGTTGCTGCAAAATTGCCTGTTGATAGCGCCTAGGATTTTCCTTATTTGGTGCCTCAACAACATCTCTGGCACTATACTGGGTATATATTACATCAAGGGTTCCCCTCCCCATGTGGTAAACTTCCAGCTTCAAGGACATGTAACTGGGGCTGGCCTCAGTTGCAAGTACATCATCAGCAGGTGCTGGGGCAGGCACTGACAGAAGCACTTGACTGGATTTATTTTCATATTTAAGACCAGCAGATTAGGAATTCATAACCTGTTTTGTATATAACTTGTTATCCTTTATGCCTGGAGATCACTAATCCTTCTACCGCAGATGATATTTTTAATGGTCATACTCACAGTTTAAGTCTTTGGCTGAATCCTAACAATAATAACTGGTGATCCATGTTATCAACCCATTTTCAAGTATTTTAAAAAGTCGTATCAACCTGCAGGTTGATACGAAAAAAGTCGTATCAACCCGCGGGTTGATCGACTTTAACCCAGCGTAAAAGCCTACACCTTTCGCATTCCAGAGTAAACAGATTCAAAGGAATAGTTAACTTACAGATCAGAGAAGCGAGGGAAAATGCTTTCTCATTCCTTACTGGTAGGCACGACCTCACGCTAGCACATTATGTGATGTCAGCTGTTGGGGGCGCAAGCCACTAGTAAGAAAGTAGGAGCGTTTTGGCCTCGGGTCTCCTCATAGTGAAATTTGTAAGAAATGTTTTTCAACCAGTTATTATATAAAATAAAACATATGTAGGGATTTGATATGGATTTTTTACACACCCTCGTTGTGTGATAATATTAAAACCTCTCGAGCTTAGCTCTTGAGGTTTACGTATTATCACACAACTTGGGTATGTAAAAGAACTCCATATCAACTCCCTACATATGCATTATTCTATATATAGTTACTCACTACCTTCCTCCCATCTCTGCAACCAGATACCATTTAAAATAGGGTCTCTTTGCTCAGAGATTTGGTGAAAGTGGGGGCAGGCATTGAATTGGTGGTGGAGCATTGGCCCACATGCTTCTTTTACTATATATTTTTTTTAATTGCTTTGGTAAACAGGTAGAACCCACCAGGGATAAGTGCCTGTTTTCAAGAGATGATCAAGGAGCACTGCAGATGTTAAGTAATTTGCTTAGAGTTACACAGTATGCAAGTGGAGGTTGTGAGAATCAAACCCATGTTTCCTGTATGTACCAAGCTTATTCCCAGTTCCGTACTCTAATCTATAGGCTATATTGTCATTTGTATACTCATAGGTTTCTGGCACACATACAACTCCTAAGAGGGATGCAATGAAATGTCTCTCACGTAGTTTAGGCAAAAAACATGTTTAATTTATTATGAAGAGCTCCACTGGAGATAAAAACTGTCTGACACATTTCAGACCAGCTTGGCCCTTTAGCAAAGGCTAGTGAATACAAACAGACAAACTCAGTTTATATATTACAGAGATCACATGACCTGCTGATCTCTTCACATCTGTTATCAATCCATTCATAGTGCAAACAGACCAATGTTAAAGTGGCAAATACCTTAAAACAAACTACACATAAATAAAAGCTAAAAACTATATACACCATAATAATACTAGTGACTATATAAATAATTCCATACACCATGCATCCAAACGAGGGTACAATGATTTAAAAAAAATATATAATATTAATATCACAAAAATTATATCATCACATTCAACCAATTATTGTACGAACATATAGGACTTTGTATAAAATATACTTACTAATAGAAATTCTAAACCAAAGTATTAAGTAAGAAAGTGGAGGGAAACAGAAGGGGGAGTGTTGTTAGAAAAGGAATGAAGAGGGGGTGGAGGAAAAGAGGGGAGAGGGAGAAGGGGAAAAGGGGAAGTAGGGGAAAGAAGGTGGGGAATCCAAGGAGCTTTCCTGCAACAGCTGGTTCGGAACACCACTGGGTGGGATAACTTACTGGATGTGGTCCTCACCAACGGGGATAGTGTGGAAGAAGTGAAGGTGGGAGACTGCATTGATATGAGTGACCACAATATAGTGGTTTTCAGGATACAAACAGGGAAGGAAGCAAATCAAGCCAACACGAAGGTTCTGGAATTCCAGCGAGCTGACTTTGCAAGAATGAGGGGGATTTTTAAGGATGAAATGGAAGGTAAGGAGCTAACAGGAGCATGGAGGAATTATAGAACTGTATTGAGGGAGGGAAACTGAAAGCCATGGCGCTCTGCATCAAAAGGGTAGAAAAAAGCAAAAGAAGAAGGAAGCCACTTTGGTTTACCTGGGAGGTGGTGTTGGCAATTAGGGAAAGAAGAATGGATTTAAGAACATATAAGAAGACCCAGAGGAAGGAGGACAGGGCAATTTATATAGAGAAGCTGAGGGTGGCAGGACAAAAACTTAGAAGAGCAAAATGTAGCTACAGAAGAGAGAACTGCTAGGCAAGCCAAAAGGGGAGACAAAAACATTTCTTAGGTATGTGGGAGAAAAGAGGAAGGCAAGGCCGGGGATAGTGTGGGGGGGGAGGGGGAATTACTGTTGGAGGGAGTCTTTGAGAGGGCATAGGTGCTGAATAGCTACCTTTGCTTGGTCTTTACAGTGGAAAGGAGGGAAGGACCTAAGTTAAAAAGAGGAGAGGAGATGGCGGCCCATCAGAGCAGTGGTTGGTTTCTACTATATTTCATGACTCCGGGTTTGGGAACTAACCGGTCTTGGCTGAGGGCTAGCTGGGGGGGAGAAGGATCAAGCATCCCTTGGACTGCTTTCCTTCTCTGGGAGGAAGGGGGTTGTGCATTCAGTGCTAGAGTGGCACCTAGCGGAGGCTGGGTTTACCACACTGCACCGACACCATCAAGACCTCAGGGGCGGGGCAGATGCTGGTTATCATTGCATGTCCCCACCCTTGCTTACAGGGGAAAAGTGCTGCTCCATGTTTTCTCCATGGCACCCTTCCTCTGGGCCTCGATTAGCCTTGTTACCAGCTTTCCCAACCAGTACCAGTAGTGCGGCACTGGTAGGGGAACAGTGCTGCAACCCCACCCTCTGGGGGGTAAGCCAGGATTAACTGTGGAGAGCCGGAGGTGGAGATGAATGGGGCCATGACCAAGGGCTGAATTTGACAACCCTGGAGAAGTAAAAAGTGTACTAAATAGAAAAAAAAAGGAGTGGGGATGGCAAAGGAGTAGATCCCAGCCCATTCAGCAAGGATAGGATAAAAGAAGAACCAGGAAGGGTAAAGGTAGACAAGGCAATGGGGCCAGAAGGCTTGCATCTTAGGGTACTCCAGAAACTAAGGGAGGAGTTGGCGGCACCTCTTATAAGACTGCTTAACTTATCCCTAGATACAGAGTGGGTGCCAAGTGACAGGAAGAAGAAGGATGTGGTGCCACTGCATTAGGGAGACAGCAGGGAGGAGACGGGAAACTATCACCCTTTCAGCCTCGTCTCAGTGGTGGGGAAGGTAAGTGAGGTGATATTAAAGGAAAGAGAGGGAACTACCTGACAGATAATGGACTACTGGACGATAGGCAGCATAGCTTCACAACTGGGAGGTCATGTCAGACGAACCTAATAGAATCTTTTGATTGGGTGATGAAGGTGGTTAATCAGGGAGGGCAGTGGATATCTCCAAGCTAGACTTCAGGAAGGCCTTCTACTTTGTCCCTCACAGAAGACTGGTAAATAAGCTGGAATGTGTAAGGGTTGGACAGAAAGTAACTAAGTGGGTAGAAAACTGGTTGAAAGACAGAAGCCAGAGGATGGTGGTCAATGGGGTACATTACAGGGAGATAGGGTGATGAGCGGGGTGTCCCAGGGGTCGGTAATGGGACCTCTCTTTTTTAATATCTATATCAGTGATATAGCAGATGGGCTGAAGGGGTGGGTGTGCCTATTTGCATATGATACAAAGATCTGTAATAGAGTGGACACCCCTGGGGGGATGAAGGCCATGAGGAAGGTTATGAAGGTTATGAAAGTGTGGTCGGAAACTTGGCAGCTGGAATTCAGTACCAAAAAGTGTGGAGTGATGCTTATGAAGCATAAGAACCTGCAAGCAGCTTACACTCTGGGTGGGGGATAATTAAGCCAACTGAGCAGGAGAGAGATCTGGGGATCTTAGTATCAAGCAACTTTAAGGTAGGTCATCAATGCAGCAAAGCAGTGGGAAAGGCAAATAAAATGTTGTCGTGTATTGGGAGGGACATAACAAGCAAAAGGAGGAAGGTACTGGTGCCTTTTTATAAAACCATGGTGAGGCTTCACCTGGAGTATGGGGTCCAGTTCTGAAGACCACACCTATGCAAGGATATAAATGGGACTGAGAGGGTGCAGAAAAAGGCAACCATGATGGTGCATGGTATGCAGCGGAAGTCATATGAGGAGAGGTGGAGGGAACTGGATCTATACCCACTGGAGACTAGAAGAGAGAGGGGGGCAATGATAGAGACATTTAAGTACATGAAAGGGATCAATAATATAAGGGAGGGAAGCTTATTTAAGAGGAAGGTTGGGGTTAAAACTAGAGGGCATAGTCTAGGACTGGAGGGAGGAAGATGTAGGGGCAATGCGGAGGGGGTGCTACTTCATGGAGAGGGTGGTGGAGGCCTGAATAAACTACCAGAGGAAGTAGTGGGGCAGAAACCGTGGAGGGATTTAAGAGGGCATAGGACAGACATAAGGGGTTGGCAAGTGTGAGAAAGGGGAGGTCCTGTGACATAGGTAATGAGTCGGGAGCAATGGGCACTTGATGGGCCAGAGGGTCCTTTTCTGCCACCAGATTTCTATGAGTCTATGATTTTCATTACTTCTGTCACCTGTCTGTAATCTCTGAATCCATAGACCTGATTTCTAAAATGAGGCCTGGCCTTGTATTGTTCATGCAGCCATATACTCAGCAAGCAACAAACAGGTATAGGTTCAATATCTTTAATTTTGGAATTTAAAGAGAATGGAAATTTAAAATATAGATTCCATTTTTACAGGTAGCATGCACTAACACAGCTAGTTTAGTTAGTCAGTTAATTAGTTAGTTAGTTAGTAAGTTAAACATGGCTTTACCAGGAAGGAACACTGAGCTAAGACTCAATTCCAGGTGTGACCTGAGGCAATTGATGCTTGTGGACACATTGACGCCATGCACAAGAAACTTCACCCAAAGCTTGGTGTGCTGTGTGAAGCAAACCATGCCTTCCTTTCCATGGTCCACCATGAGATCATCCTTTAGATGATGTTGCTGGCATTTGTTTATACCGATGTCATCTACAGTGCTGCTTCAAAGTCTGTACTTCTCAGGTGGACCCCCTTTTTCATTTCTTCTGCCATTTTGCACTTTGTGCTCCATCTCTTTGCCATCATTTTCTCTATAATCTCTTTATCCCATCTCCTGAGACCCGGTGTCTCTCACACTGTTCCTCTTTCTTAGACAAATACTGGCATGCCACTATTCCCACTTATCTCTCTTCTGTCCATAACCCTGTCATCCCCTCTTCCTACTCCCACTGTTCACTGGCAACACATTCTTTTCATTTTCCTCATAGTAAATCTGTAGCAGGTAAAACCTGACCTGAAAATAAGCAACCCTATATTGCCCAAACTAGTCTGATTTCTCAATTAGACTTCCTGCACATTGCAACAGCCTCCCCCTCCCCATCAGTCTCTTGCTCTTGCTCCCCATATGCTCTTAACCTACTCTTTCTGACACACTTCACAAAGCAATGCTTCTGCATCTTCCTTTACTTCCCACAATTCAATGCATGTCCTATCCACCACCCTCCATGCTTTTTTACCTGTTTTATCCATTTTTGCCTATTCAGTTGTAAAGCCAAGGCCCTATGAATTCTGCATTTCTGTGGCTGTGGAATATCCTGCAGAATTTGCACCCTGCCGCAGACAGGGCTGCATTCTGCCACAGAAATGAATAAATCATGACACATAAATTAGAAAATGCTGCTGCAGAAACCTAAGAGCCCTGCCACAGAAATCAGGATAAAATGGTGTACAGCACTAGGGGAACTGTGTATATCTTACAGCTCAGTGTACTCTATAATCTGAATCTTCATTGCTTCTATACAAAGGCCTTGCCCTACATTGGCAGGATTCTCCCTTAGCTCTCGACCTAGCTACCCCGTTATCAACGTACGTACATGTAATCTTTTTACTTTGCTTCTGTCTTTCTCTGAAATGTATTACTTGTACTGTGATTTTATTGCACATGTTTATGTACTTACTGTTGTCACTTTGTTATTGCTGTTTCACTCCCTGTTCTATACCCTCCCCCAGGACTCCACTAGAAACAAGCCCTGGCTTAGTGTGTCTATATTTCTGGTCACTAAATTTTAAATAAATAAATACATGATTTGGAGCATAGAAAGTACTATAACGTAAGGTACAATTCAGCTTGCATTCCATTTATATTCTATAGATTTCTCCTCCCAATTGTTTATTACTGAGTAATTGTACATGAATGCATGATCTTTATCCCTTAGAGTTCATCTACCTGTATAACTTACTCTCTACTTCAAGCCATAATCCTGTGTTGTGACATCATAGTCTGTTGCCTTGGGAATAACTGTGATGTCAGCACTGCCTACTGCATTAAACCCTACCTAACTGCTGAAGCCCGGTTGGCTATTGCCAGAGGTAACCTTTTTCCTATTTTGGACTACTGTTTCCATATTTCCAACTGATTCTCTATTGCCCTCAGAAACTGACTTTCATCTGCCTACAGCAGTATCTGTTGCTTTGGCCTGTCCACCCCTTATTAAACCCACCACTGTGACCTCTACAGCTCTTTAGGTTGGCTCTCCTTGCAAGGATGCTTTGATTTTACCCTTGGATGAATCATCGACTCTACCATAAGATGCGGCCCTACTTCCCCCCTCGCCACCCTCTGTTGGCACTGATCCATGCAGAGTAGAGATGCAGAGAATTTAAATTTCACCGGCAAAGTGCCCGCAAAGTGGGCACTTTGCATTGTCACTCCACTACGTGGCCAATGCAAAAGGCTCACTTCAACTTTGTGATTATTATTTTGCATTGTTATCCCACCTTAACACGAAGTAAGGCAAAGTGACAATTTTAGCAGCCCAAAAATGCTCATGTCTTGTGTCCAGAAAACCCCCCAGTGCTTATGGTGTTGAAGTGAAATGAGAGCACAAGAAATGCAAAGTCTCCCAAAATTAATGGCCCATTCAGATGTCATGCATGCAGTAGTTACACACAGTCACCAGAATTAATGTGCATCCCCAAAATGCTACTGTCTTGTGTCCAGAAAATTCCCCAGTGCTGATGAAGTGAAATGAGCGCATAACAAGAAATTCAGTCTCCCAGAATTAATGGCGCACTAAGCCATATATGCAGTGGTCACACACAGTCACCAGAATTAATTTGCATCCCCAAAATGCTACTGTCTTGCGTCCAGAAAATTCCACAGTGCTGACAAAGTGAAATGATAGGGTAACAAAAATGCATAGTCTCCCAGAATTAATGGTGCACTCCGTTATGCATGCAGTGGTCATGCACAGTCACCAGAATTAATGTGCATCCCCAAAATGCTACCGTCTTGTGTCTAGAAAATTCCCCAGTGCTGACAAAGTGAAATGAGAGTGTAACAAGAAATGCAAAGTCTCCCAGAATTAATGGTGTACTGCAAATGCACAGACAGATTAAGATTGCACTGTGCACTTAAGAAATGCAGACGCAAAGGCACAATAACACCTAACCAGTGCTCACAAGTCACAAATCCAAATCTGGAAAAGAATACATTTTGCCGGTTGGGATGGGGTAATGCATGGGAGTAACAGTCCACTATCAGTAAAGATACCACAAAGCTGTATAAAAAATTCATGCAGGTGCGGTGGATAGCAGGTAGGTTCACACTGCTGCAATTACTCCGTGGCACAATAAAAGGTGTCTGATTTAATGACACACATCGCACACACACTCACAGACACTACAAGTAATGGGTAGCAAGTTGAAAACCTTTAGAAATATATCCATATATTTTAAACAAACTGAAATTATACACTGCTGCACCACAACAATCAGCAAAAAAATTTCAAGAATTACTAAACATACAGTATTACTACGTGTACAATAACACAGTTATACAAGAAAAATATAACTAAAACAGAAAGACTGCCTTTTTCTCCCAGTTAATCTACTACACCACAGATACCCCCCCCCCCCGAAAGCACACTTCACAGTACACAGACTGACTGTTCTAAATTAACATTCAAAATCCAAGCACAAACAATAAGCACTCCGATGTTATGGGCACAGGATGACTTCCTACAATCGATCTACTAAATTGTGAGCAAAAAAAAAAGAGCTCAAAAAGGCTTTTTTTAACAGCTTTTAGAGGATATGAATCACAGAGCTATGAGAGAAAACTGTCTCCATCTTCCACTACACACACACTACACAGAACTGAGGTTGTGCAGAACAATCTAGAGCCCATGTGACCTGCAATCCCATGAAGCACTGCAAAATTCACCTTTGGAGCACAAAAACAAGGCCAAGCAAGGCGAAGTACATTGATTTCAATGCACTTTGCCTTAAAATTGGTGGAGAAGTGGTGTGGGGAAGGAAGAATAACACAAAGTCATTGTTTTCAATGGACTTTGCATTCCCCATTATAATGTGAAGTACTCTGCTTCATGTTGAGGGTACTTTGTGGATTCTGCATTACTCTGCGAATCACTTTGCGGAGTGAATTTCAGCCACTTCGCCCACCACAAATACTGAGGTGCCTCAGATTCTCGGCTGTCCCTCCCCATGGCACCTCCAAACCTCTATTAAGATGGGAGGCAATGCCCTATTGGCAGCTGTCCCCTCTCTCTGGAATGGGCTTCCAGCAACACTCTGATCCTCAACTACCCACCTCTCCTTCAAACTTAACCTCAAATCCTGGCTCCTCTCCCATGACAGTTGTAACTGCCTGGCTAGGTTGCACAACCCCCCCCCCCCCAAAGACCTGACCCTTCCTCCTTTTAACCTGCTCTTTTATATTGCCTGACTGGTTAGGCATGACATCAAATATATGTGTGTGTGGGGTGAGGAGGGCTTAAATGGGGTGCTTTGGTGTTGCTCCTTTTTCACTGGATTGTGAAATTCCTATTAGTTACTTGCAAATGTATTTATTTATATCACTGCCTGCTGATTGTATGTACCATGTGCTATTTGTAATGTTCTTAATACCACTGCCCTGTAACTGTATGTACCACTAACTCATTGTAATTTTCTTCACTCGTGCCTTACAGCCTGGGTAGTGTCTGAAAATGGTCCCTCGGATCAGTACACTTACCTGGTAAACAAAGTCATAAATAAATAAAATAAAAATGTCACAAGCAGTACATTATATCATCAGGTATGGAGAAAGCAATAGTAACAGATGAACTCTTCAGGAGCAAAGATCCTATTTTCGTGCAAATTACTTCAAATAATAAATTATGGGGAGGAGAAATACAGAACCACTGTGAAGTACAAGCCAAACTTTGTCTAAATAGTATGTTTTGTTAAAGTTCTATAGAAGGCATCAGCGGCTCTTTAAGTACTGTATGTGCACTTAGATCCTGCTTGTTGCCACGTGAAAGTCAATTATCTTTTGCCCCAAAAGCAAAGTATAATTTTGTTATGTGTGCTAGTTCAACACAGATAATGAATGTGTTCCATTCCAGACAATATATTTCCCTGTACTTTTATTGGCAAAAACACTCCAGGGCCTTTGGCTTTCTGGAGCTCACAAAATTCTAGTTTGGTCCCCTTATTGTAAGTCTCTAAAATGAAGTCAGATTTAAACAAGCACTCTGCATTAAAAAAAATATTGAAACAACTGTCCAGTATGTTTTCCTTACAGAACACAGAAAAAAGCTTTCCATGGTGCCAGTGGCTGCAGTCTAATATCTTCCTTACATTTCTTATTGTTATTAACATTTCATAGCATTTACAGAGTAAACAA
Organism: Neoceratodus forsteri; assembly: GCA_016271365.2. Taxonomy (NCBI): domain Eukaryota; kingdom Metazoa; phylum Chordata; order Ceratodontiformes; family Ceratodontidae; genus Neoceratodus; species Neoceratodus forsteri. The sequence continues at coordinate 874,543,735 of CM028131.1, read as the reverse complement.
TGCCTTCCCATAGCTATTGTAGAAGACAGGAGACTTGGAGGTCAGGGTGGCAGGTAGCCCATGGGTATCAGGAGGGCATTTTTTATTATTTTTTTTTTCAGTTCATTACCCAGGATATTTCACTTGAAATGCAACAGATCCTTTCCATTTTGGTCCCGCTTCTACTTTTTTTCCCAGCTGGCTAGACTGTAGCACTGGGAGGTAAAGGGAATTGCCCAAGGTCACACACTAAGTATTTATTTCCCTAGGGGTTTGAACCTGTGATAATCCAGTTACCAAGATGGTGCTTTACCACTAGACCATGCTAGCTCAACAGCTTACAGTAGTCCCCTACTGTTCATACAGCATGTGATTAAGTGACACATTCCTTTAATAACCTTAAGTTGTGATTCAACTAACACAATACAGCCCTGCCACATACACCATCCAAGGAAACATTCAGCATTGACAAATGCTTGTAACCATATTGGGACTGCAGGGTATTTACAGGTATCCCCATGCATGCAGGCAATAATCATGGGATCTCCCTACTGACGAAGGCTGGGTCCAACAACACATTCTTTAACCAGTGTCTGCCCATAGCCTGAATCCACTAGCACTGTAATCGTCTGGTTCCCCACTTACACTGGTATTGTAGAAGGGTCTTTGGCCTGGGACTTGTGTTGGTGGCCCGTAGCTATGCAGTCCAAAAAAATCATAGTACATGACATTACAAAACTTACTCATATGACCTACTTCACGACATCAAAAACATACAGTGCTCGATTTTCAAAGCCCCATGAATGCCACAAGCCTCTGGTGCACCGATTGTTTGGAGCACAAGGTTTGTGTCATTCTCTCGGAGAGCGATTGGAATTTTCAGTTCCAAGTGCCAAATGCCACAAGTTAGACTAGCTTTTCCCTTGTGTAACTTGCACCATTTGAGGGATATTTTTTATGGGGCTTGTGCCAAGTTTTTCCCACAAGTTGCCATAAATTGGGGTAACTATACAGACTACACCCAATGTACTAAAACTGGGTGCAGTTGTGTCAATGGAGTTTGGCACAGCTGCACCAAAACATTGGTTTGAGGCAGGCTTGACACAAGCCTGGCATCACCCATTGAAAATCAAGACCAGAAAGTTACTATCAGGTCTACAACAGGGTCTTGGGACTGGGGGAACTGCACTACACTCTGGGGTTATACCTTTTTGAAGTGGATGGGTGAGTAGTATTGCACCACTTGACTACTTACCCATACCAGCATGTTAGTTCCCATCCCCCTGAAGTTCTTTCTCTCCTCTTCTGCGGGGATCTTCTCCTTGGGTTGTTGCCTGAGGTTCATCATGTGCTCTACTCTTCTTAGCAACCTCTGTTCTTTCAGCTTCCAGGTAAAGTTCCATGGTTTTCATTGCAGCAGCCAGAGTGATCTGCTCATGTCGGCTTGTCCAGTCTGGTAAAATGTTGGGGCACTGCTCCAGTACAATCAAATCCATAATGTCTTTTTAGTACATACCTTTGCTTTTAAGGACTGAGTTGCCAAGTCTTGTAATTTTTGTGCCAGCACTCTAGTGCATGTTCAAACCTTGAAACCCATGGTGGGAAGGTTGCATCTGTAAATCTCTTCAGTTATTCCAACCAGGTCTAATATAGCCACCTTTACCTGATCATAGTCTTTTGTGGTGGCATCAGTTAGGCTACTGTATTCAGCTTGGGCATCTCCAGTCAGGAACAGTGCAATTGTGGCAAGGAAGTAGTACTGGCAACTTTTTCAAAAGTCATAAGGTAAGCCTCAGGGTCATCCTCATGACCCATTTTTGTTAGAATGGGGTGGGGTCCTACGGTAATTGGATTCTCTTTGACCTGGAGCTGAAACACAGTTTCTTTCTGTAATTGCAGCATCTGCTTCATAAACTCCTGCTACTACTGGGCTTCACACAGGTTATTTCCTCCTCGACCCATATTGGTGGTCATTCATTGGATTTGGTGTTCCTACTGGGGATGGAGATATCTGATTTGGTGGTGGAACCAGTTGGGTAGTCTGACCATCACTCCATTGGGTTTAGTTTTGAGGCCACCCCTAATAGGCCAGCCCCTATGGAGATGGTCCGGTACCGCCCTTTGAGAGGTGTTTCCTCAGATGGCCTGATGGCAGTACTGGACCTATCTGGTTTGAGTGATTACATGGACCCAGGGGACCTGGTACTTGCCTATAATAAGGTGGTAGTAGGGGCCCTGGATTTCATTGCTCCTGTTTGTGTTTGTCCCCTCACTCTTCGACCCAGGTCTGCTTGGTCTGATGAGACTCTGAGGGAGTTAAGGAGAGTTAGACGAAGGTTAGAGAGGTGCTGGTGGAAATTGGGCCTGGATTGTGACAGATTTAGTTTGATGGACCATTATGTGGTCTATCAGTCAGCAATTTTTCATAAGAAGGCAGAATTCCTGTCCAGAGAGATTGCTGATGCTGCACAGAATAGACCAGCTCAGCTTTTCAGGACTGTGGGCAGATTGTGCAATCCAATCTGTCTACAGCCCAGAAGAGCTTTTTCTCAAGAATGGTGTGAGGAGTTTGCTCAGTTCTTCTCAGATAAGGTTGCCACAATCAGGTCTGACGTCCGCTTGACCCTCCCTCATGGGAGCTGTGATGGTTGGCAGGAGATGTCGGACACCCAGTTTGTGTGGTCTGACTTCAGTCTTCCCACAATCAGTGACATTGTGATGGTCATCCAATCATTGCATCTGACCAACTGTGGTTTGGACCTCAGGCCCACATGTCTCCTAGTGGGCTGTGTGGATAAAATTAGTCCAGTCCATGCTGAGATAGTCTGGAGGTCTTTGGAGAGGGGGATTTTTCTAAATCCTCTGAAGGAGGCTGTGGTTCAGCCCCTTCTTAAGAAGTCCTCCTTAGACCCGGATTGTCTGGCTAACTACAGGCCCTGTCTCTAACCTGCCCTTTGTGGGTAAGGTTATTGAGAAGGTGGCCACATCATAGCTGGATGACCATTTGACCAGCCACAATGTCTATGATTCTCTCCAGTCCGGATTTAGGAAGAGACATAGTAACGAGACAGCTCTTGTCCGGGTACTAAATGACCTCCTAATAGCGACAGATCAAAGGACTCGCTCCATCCTGGTCCTTCTTGATCTCTCTGCAGCATTTGACACTGTGGACCATGGTGTGCTATTGAAGGGCATGTGGTTTACCTGTGGGCTGTCTGGTACAGTCCTCAGTTGGTTTCGCTCTTTCCCCAAGGGTAGGACTCAGAGGGTGGTGTCTGGGATTTTTTCCTTGGCATCATTCCCCCTATCCTTTGGGGTACCACAAGGCTCCATTTTGGTGCCCATGTTGTTTGCAGTGTACATGCTGCCATTAGGAGTGATTATTAAGTGGTACAGTTTGAATTTTCACTGCTATGCAGATAATACTCAACTGTACATGTCCTTTGTGCCCAACCAAGATGCTGCCTTTTCGGTCTTTAACAACTGTCTGGCTGAAATACAGGACTGGATGAATGTGAGTTGGCTGTGGTTGAATCCAGAGAAAACTGAGGTGTTGGTTGTGGACCTAGGTCACTGGGAGGCGGGTTTGTTGGCAGCATCACCCTCAGGTTTATGGCTTGGGTGTGTTCAGCTAACTACCTCAGACCCTGGGCATTGTGTTTGATGACTGTTTGACACTTAAATCTCAGGTGTTGGCAGTTGTCAAAGCCTCTTTTTACCATCTGAGGAACATCACCCGGGTGAAGCACCTGGTTCCTCCTGACGATCTTCCTACTTTGGGTCACGCCTTCGTTATCTCCCACCTTGACTACTGCAATACCCTTTATCTTGGGCTACCGGAGGTTGATATTCGCCACTTGCAGCTGGTGCAGAATGTGGCAGTCAGGCTATTGACTGGTTCTTCTAGGTCCAGTCATATAACGCCTGTGCTCCTTGGACTGCACTGGCTGCCAATATGCTGGCAAATCACCTTCAAGGTCAGTTTGCTGACCTATAAGGCGCTACACGATCAGGGACCTGGCTACCTGAAAGATCTCCTTTGTCTCTTCTGTCCCTCCCACTCTCTCCGATCCACTGACGAGGGATTGCTAGAGATTCCCAGGGTTCACTTAAAGACCTCTGGGGCCAGACCTTTTTGCTTTATGGCCCCAACCTTGTGAAATTGCCTACCTCATCAGGTGCGGGATTGCCCGACTGTCCAAAGCTTTAAGGGGGCATTAAAAACCCATTTGCTTAGCCTTGCATACGATGATTTTTAGACGTAGCTGCCCTAGATTAATTTTAATATTTTTTATTTATTGATTGATTTTATTATGTTATGTACAGGCGCCTTGGTTTCAGAAAGGCACCTTTTATAAATAAAGTTTGCTTTGCTTTGCTACTGCTGCTGCTGGTCTCGCTGTTGCATCAGTTGTAAGTCTCTCTGTGCCAGCTGCTGGTCTCTCTGAGCCTGCTGTTGCACTTGCTTAGCCAGCAAATCCCTCTGCATCTGGAACTGTTTTGCTTGCTACTCTGCCAGCCATTTCAGTACTTTGTCTGAGTCCATCTTACCCTTAGTCAGATGAGGGACAGTTCAAAATTGTATACATACTGCTCATAACTGCTTGTAATTTTGTTTTTGTACTTTTACTAATGCTTGTAAACTGCCTGTACAATTCAATCCTTATCTCTGTTGTTACTGTCTATGTATTGCCTTTGTTACTTATCCACTTTTACCTTCATATTAAGGTTTCATAATTTTTGTTTTGTATACTGTTTATGTTTGCTTTTACTTTGATAGTCCCCCACAGCAGGTCACACTTGGAAATGAGCTCTGGTTCAGTGTACCTTTCCTGGGTTTTAACTTTTAAATACATAAATAAATAAATAATACCTCCAATAAAGCCAACCACATGTGACAAGGTAGTGAAATGGGTGAATTCTGGGGAGCACTGTCAAAGGGAACACTCCAGAAGCCAGTTTAAATTATATGAAATCCACTTTACTTTCAGTAACAGGAGAACAAATAGCTTGTGTTTAGTTTAACAAAAAATTCAATTCAGTCTCTCTCTGTGTCTTCACTTGCATCTAACTGAAACAGAGACATCTGCTGCTCTCCCTTTATTGGGCCCAGGTGTTGCTTGTTAATACTGCTCCCCCTGAGATACATTCAACACCCAGAACAAAAGGTGCAGTGAGGTTTTAAAGAGACAACTTGAAAGGAATACAGGTTGGTACAACTCCCACCACAGCTCCAATCAAAAGCTGTTATGCTGGTGTTGTAGGGTTGTGAAGCGGGTTACAGGTAAAAGATGTGTAATGGACATATACTTCATCACAGCCAATAATAGCATTGAAACCCATACAAACAAATTCTGGCCAGAGCTGATGGGGCTGCAGCTGAGGAATTTGGGGTAAAAATATTGAAAAGTACCAAAGTTATGAGACTGCATTCACAATATGTAATGTAGGCTCATAAGTTTGTTGGTGTGTAAGATTTTCACACTAAGTTTTCAACATAGCCTTGTTATTATGACCCTGCCCCATGAAAAAGGTCAGAGAAAATGTTCAACTCCTGGCCTAAAGGTGATTTTGCAAAGGGACTGCAAAATCAACTTTCCAGATGCAAAAACACGTTTTGGCCAGGAGTTGAAAAATGACAGCTGTCATATTCATGAGGTGCTGTAAAGAAATGGCTGTGTTGAAAAATTGGGGCAAAAATATTGAATATTACCAAGCTTACAAACCTGCATTTACAAAGTTCAGCACAGCCTCATAATTTTTTTTAAATATCTTTACATCAAATTTAGAGCATAGCCCTCTTATGACCCCACCTGATGAATAAATGCAGAAAAAGTTTTCAACTCCTATCTGAAAGGTGATTTTGTGTAGGGACTGTGAAATCACCTTTCGGGATGTAAAAAAAAAAAAAAAAAATTATCCAGGATTTGAAACATGACAGCTTTCACATTCTTGAGGTGCTGTAAAGATGTAGCTATGTTGTAAATTTGGGGTAAAAGTATTGAAAATTACGGAAGTTACGAGCATGCATTCACAAAATTTAACACAGGCTCATAACTTTGTTGCTTGTTAATATTTTTAAAGCAAAGTTTTAACATAGCTGGCTTATGATCTCACCTCATGAACAAGAACAGACAAAATTATGAGCTCCTATCCAAAAGGTGATTTCATACTGGGTCCACAAAATCATTTTTCGGTATGTTAAAAAACATTTTGGACAGGATTTGGAAAAAGACAGCTGTCACATTCATGAGGTGCTGTAAAGATATGGCTACATTGTAAATTTGAGGTAAAAATATTGAAAATTACCAAAGTACGAGCCTGCGTTGCAAAAATTCAATGTAGGCTCATAACGTTGTTGTTTTTTTAAATACTTTACTCAAAATTTTCAACATAGCCTACTTATGACACCACCTCATGAACAATGACAAAGGAAATGTTTAACTCCTGCCTGAAAAGTGATTTCATGCAGGAAACACAAAATCACCTTTTGGGACAGATTTGTCTAATGTCAGTGTAGTTGTTCATAAGATGGGGTCCCAAAGATGGCATGTTGAAAATGTGGCCTAAAAATATGCAAAAAATGGCCAAGTTATGCTACTATGTTCAAAACACCATTGAAATACATTGAACTGCATACCTGTTTCTTCAGTTCATGGTATGGCTTTGAAGAGTGAAGACATGTCTGTGGTCCAGAAAGGATTACAGCATTGGTCCCCAGATGGGTAAGTGAAGGTTTGGGGGGTACAGGGTGGTGGGTGCTGAGTGGGAGGGTTGGGGGCCTGTAATGGCCACAAAAGACATTGATGGAATTTTTTTTTTACATATGTAAAAAAAAAAAAAAGATCAAGGATTACTGCACTGGGAGATTGCGCTCCCCCTTTGTCAGTGTTATGTTTTTGGCATGGGAGGAATGGGTGGTGGGTGCTGAGAGACAGGGTCAGATGGTTCCTATACTGGGAAATTATCCACAGCTGCATTTTTTGGGGGGAGTGAGGTGGTGGGAGCTGAAAGGGAGAGTCAGGTGTGTGGGAGTTAAAAAAAAACAGAGTGCACTAGGGGACTGGGCACCACTCAGTGTAACTGTTTCATTTCTGGAGGGGGGTGCTGACAGGGAGGCTTGAGTGGGTGGGAGTTTTTTTTTTTTTAAATGTACCTTGGATTCCTACACTGGGGATTGGGCCCCCCATGTAACTGTTTCATTTCTTGGGGGGGGGGTGCTGAGAGGGAGGGTCAATGGGTGGTAGAAATGTAAGAATTATATATATATATATATATATATATATATATATATATATATATCTATAATATATATATATATATATATATATATATATATATATATATATACATATATATAGACACACATATACAGTCTCTTCTTCAGCAGTCTCTGCAGAAAACGGCAGTTCACCATGTCCAAGATGGCTGCCTACCTATATTGTGCATGCATGACTACTTGCTGATGCACAGTACAGTTCCATGGTCATCTTGGACATGGCAGACTGCACCATGATCTACTGTAACTGCCAAATGAAGAAGAAATAGTGCAGTCCAACTATGCCAACCGAAAAAGAAAAAGTGCAGTGCAACTACTAATGGAGAGTGTGGAGTGCTTCATTGGAAACGTTACCCTTTTTCAGTTGCAAGAGGTCTGCAGGACTCTGCCAATTGCAGCCCTAAAAATGTACTAGAATACTACTGCTAGAGCTGCAACGATAGTATTGTGAGATCTTGTAATACTATTGTTCTGTGCGCTGAATGATGATATTACAAAAAGAAATGTTGTCTCATGCTGTGAGTTTTCCATCAGATGAGTGAGAGCCAGCTTTCACTGTAACCATCCAGTAAAGTTAAAGCCAGCTCACCACAGAGCCATCCTCTCTCTACACTATCTCTTCCAACCTCAGCAGGAAACCAAAATGTGTAAAAATCTTCAAATGAAATGAAAAAGAGAAGCTCAAGGAGGGTGGTTTTGTCACTTGTTCACTCTTCACTCTCTCATAGCCCTCACAGCTCACATCTCTCTCCCACTCTCTTCACTCACTCTCTCTCTCTCTCCTAACTCTTGTATAACAGACACATAAATGTTATAAATAAAAGGAAGCTCGTGGGGGCGTATTTCAGCAATATTTAGAATGTAATGTAAAAAGGATCGCTCCATGAAGGGAAGGTGCTTGTCAGTACTGCTTCAAACTCAAATACCAAAAAAAGACCCAGCACTCCTATCTTCTTGTACAGACTGAAGAACACGCCAGTCTCTTAAAAGTTATAATTTTATTGTGAAACAACATGCAGATATTGAAGAGGTGTAGCCCAGGGAGGGTCCCAAAAAAATGCCCAACATTTCACATCCCTTTCGGACGCTGGTAAGCCTACCCTTTCAGAAATAATTATATGAAATGTTTTCATGCTGCACACAGAAAACTACCCAAGTAATATGTGTGCTGCAAGTATGATTTAAATGTTAAATTGGAACCGACTGCAGGCACATGGCATGAGCACAGCAAGCAAGTTTGGAAATCATGATTTTTATGTTTAATTGGGAAAGAATGCATGCATACATGTGGCGTGCATGAAAAAAAGCAAGTGTTCACTGATAACTGCACATGTGAAAGTTAGGTGACTTGCTTGATCACATCATACACAGGTGGGAGTTGATGAGATTCAAACCCATGTTTTCATGCCTTCAAGACTCCTGGCTTGTAGTTCAGTGTCTTTAACCACTAAGCCATACTGTCTGCACCCATATGGCTCACTTGTACTTCAATACATACTGTATCTGAATACTTCTGCATGCATGTGGCATGCTTGTAGCCAGTGTATGCTTTTCAATTTTTTCTCTCCCTCATCTCATTTTCACAGTTAAACTGTAGCACACATACTAATGAAAACACATCTTCCCCACCACCAATACACAAACTTACCCACAAAACCACTTAATTACTTCTGTCTGGCCTGTACTCCTACTATTTATTTCTCCATAGTTCTGAACGCTTGCACGCAAACAGACTCTAAGGTGCAAACACAAATGTAGCAATAACTTGACACACACACACACACACTCTCACATGGCCATTTCCCCCCATGTACACACACTGTAGTAGGTACAGCCATGCTGCTACAAACAACCCATCAAGAACAGACATAAGTAAAAATTCTCTTACTTGAGTACTAGGGAGTCAGAGGTAGGAGTCTTTAAGAGATGATATCTATGGATCAGAGTGCTGGGGCATACCCCCTTGAAATGAATGGAGTTTTTTTCTTTTACTATTTTATACATTATGATGGTGAGTTGGAGAATAATGAAGGTCACTGTTCTACTAACAAAGCCCTTGTTAGTCGCACGGTGGCCTTCATTAATCTCCAGCTTTCCATCAATGATGTATAAAATAGTAATAAAAAAATACCTCCATTTATTTCAATGGTGCACACCCCTACAGTCCCCTTTGTCCTTTGTCATAATGTGCCTGAGCATGGGGATGTGGAGGTCAGCTTCACTGGGTGGGAAGGGGGGCATAAACCTGACTATAGTGGGGCTCCAATAGTCTGTGCATACCATACCGCTCAACTGTCTGTGAATGCAAGGGACAGTTGTAGAATGTCTGTAACATCTCTAAAAGGTAGAATTTATTTGGTTTGACTGAAAAGTGATATGTAAATCAGGAAAAATTAAAATATATAAGATTCATCTGTATATACTCCAGAGCAGTGCATCAGATTTGGGCTTAAACCTACCCAGTTACTAACCAATTTCTTTCCTGGCTGAAGTTCTGCCCCCCCCCAAAAAAAAGAACTTTGTCCCAGTTTTTCTCCCCAACTCCTTTCCATTCAATACCCATCCCCTATGAGTCATGAAGCCACCCAAAGGTGAAGAAACATGAAAAACTCATCAATAGTTCAGTCCTTCCTCCTTCCCCAATCCCCCAGTAAAAAAAAATATTTACTTTTACTTACCTGGTCATATGACCAGAACCTGCAGCCTAGCATAGTGTATCACCAGATCAGTCTTCAGACTGCTCCCACTCTCTCCTTCTGCTAGAAGCTGGATGCTAGAACTGACCATCACAGGTCCACAATATGGTCCAAGACCAAGTCACATTGCAATCTGAACACACCCAACCTGGGCTGCTTGCTTCTTGCTTGGTTGCTGCTGTGGCTGCTGCTGCACTGCACTGCACTGATCAAGGCCTATAAAGGCCACCCACACTGCTGTTGCCACTGCTGCTAAGCCTAGCTTGCTGCCGTGGGGGTCAGTGCTGTTTTGTTTTGCAAGACAAGCCTAGTAACGTAAGTAATAATAATAATAATAATAATAATATTCTTTACTTTTAATGCACCTTTCAAAAAATCAAGGCACAGTACAGATTATTAAATCACACCATATTAAAACATTACAATACAAATCAATAATACATCACATCAGACAACATAATAAAATAATAAAATCAAACCAGATCTACCTCTTCCCCATAAGTCTTAGTCCATAAGAAGGTTTTTAAGGCTTGTTTAAACCCCCCCCCCACTGTCGCACACTCTCTAATCCAACATGGTAGAGAATTCCAGAGGGTCGGAGCCACAAACATAAAAGCCCGGGCACCCAATGATTTCAAAATAACCCTCGGAATCTCTAGCAACCCCTCGCTGGCTGAGCGGAGCGGTCACTCCAGGAGATAGGGAACCAGGAGCTCTTTCAAGTAGTCAGGGCCCAAACCGTGCAGGGCTTTGTAGGTCAACAGACCGATTTTAAAGGTGATCTGCCACTGAACCGGCAGCCAGTGCAGTCTTCGCAGCACCGGTGTAACATGGGAAAAATGAGACATCCCAGTTAACAACTGAGCTGCAGAGTTCTGCATTAGCTGCAAGTGGCAGATATCAACCCCAGGAAGCCCAAAGTAAAGGGAATTGCAGTAGTCCAGACGCAAGGTCACAAAGGCGTGGATCAACGTAGGTAGGTGGCCTAAGCTTGAGTTAGTTTCTAGCTTACCCTCTAGTCCTTCTGCCACCAGTGGAGATGGAGGCTCTCTAAGAGTAGAACAACAAAAATATGCTGCCACAACACTGCTATTGAGAGTTCAATGCTCGCTGACTCCTACAAGCTGTAGTGTGCAGTTCTCTGTGGTGGGAAAGAAAGTATCACACTTGAAAGACTCATGCACTCTTTCTTAGCTGGAGCTCATCCATGTCACATGTGATTGTGCCACCGCTAGTACATGGAGAGAGTGGATGACACAATACAGACACAGTTGAATCTGGAGAGTACCCGCACCATGAGCACACACAGGCCAGGTGGGTACTTAATGTGCAAAAGATTAAATCCAAATTTAATGCCATTATTGCCATGCCATAAGAACAGCCTAGGCACAAATATGGGGAGGGGGTGTAATTGCCCCCTCTGCCCTACCTAAATGGCAACACTGCTTAATGGTTGAAATTCATTCTCAGGTGATAATGTAATGGTTTCTATTGTGTTCTGAGGTACTGTATCTCCATGTTTCATAATGTGTCCTGATTATCATGTGGGTTAGTGTCCCTCATTTTGAGTATCCATTTCCCTCATTTCAGTGACAAAATGTGAGGTATGGTGCATGCTTCCAAGACCCTGTTCAGCACAAAGAGTGCTGAGCATGGCCATATGTATATGCTCAATACAGAATGACAAAGTGAAAATAAGTGAGATGAAACAGTCATGGAGAAACACATTTTTAGCACTAAATATGCATAAGAGATTTGCATGGTCCAAAACAAAAATGATAGGCTTCACAACACAGAGGCCCCTCTTCGTACATCTGGAATCGGGAATGTTGACTGGCTATATCTTAGGCATTTAATACATGCGAGGAATTGTGGCTCTATTTCAGTGTCTGTCTAAAGCTTTTTGATGCAAGCATTTCAAGTATTCCACACACTGTGATTTACTTAACAAAGTGTCCATTTTTTTGAGCTTTTTGAGCATATTTTAAAGCGCCATACTGTGGTTGTTTAAATACATCAAGGCGTTTCTTTGAAGCTCATTTTGGACAGTGTTCTGAGTACCTGAAGTGGAATTGTGAGCAATTATTTGATAAAGCTCACTATTGGTGGCTGTACACGATTAAGGCTTATCTATGAATTGGCAGCCTGTATGAATTTATTATAACGTGCTGAATGACTGTGTATGCGACCATAGTGATTGTATGACCATGTGCTATTTGAGTTTAATTAATTTCAGATATTAAAATCCTTTTCTAAAGGGAACAATAATATATGTGATTTGAATATATTTCTTCTGAGCATTTGAAGTGGAATTGTGAATTATCATCTCCATAAAGCCCACTGTTTGTGGCTATATACGATCGAATTTTTGTGCCTTTACTGCCACATTTGTGCGTGCTGATTATAGCACGCTGAGTGACTGTGCATGTGGAGTCTGAAGCATAGTAATGCTTTTTGGTGCTTCAATTTGAAGACAATTGATTTGAAGTTTACTTAGACTCACATTGGGATATATATATTCTTCCCTTTGATTTATACATTACAGCATATGTTGGCTTTCTGAATGAACACTACCTCTCCATTTTCATCTTATGTCTTTTTGATTTGAAATATCGGTTGTCAACTTTAATATCGGGTATGTCCCAGGAGAATTATATGGTATTCCAATTGGGGGAGGTGACAGGACTGATGTCTACTTCTGTATTTGCCACTAGGGGAGAAGCGGATTTGTTTAAGGAACAACTCAATATTGCAAATGCAGAAAATTTTATTGAGGAACCTGGAACAGAGACCAACAATACAGATATTGGTATAGATTTAGCCTTTATTCAATTTGAAAGAGCTACTCTTAAAGGTCGATGTCATTATAGGAACTGAGTAGCTCTAGAAGCTTATTTGAAAGTTGATGGATTCCCTCGAGGATTACGAGCCCTCAATACACAGGGTTACGGTATGGACCAATCATCCTTTGTTTCTGATTGGAACAGAGGGTTACAATTGGGAACAGATGCCCTGAAGCAAGCTATCATTAAGGATTATGTTAATCAGCAACCTATTATTGAAGCAGATATTAAAGCTAAGGAAGAGATTGTCTTACGTTATAAGGAGGATCCTAGATTTCCGGCCTATGAACAACAACTTCAGGAAGTAATAATATAGAAGAAAATAAAATTAAACAAAGAAAGCTCAAGAAATTTGAATGGGATAGACAAGATTATCTTTTGGACCGGGTGTTTACCTGGAATAAGAAATCTAATACGTCAAGGAAACAGCAACAACAACAAAAAAGGTTTGTTGACAACAAAGGTGGTGTATATACAGGGGCAGCTATGGGTCAAAAATCAATCCTGCGTAAAAGAGGCATTTCTCCATCATCTTCCAACTATACTAGTACAAGCGATTCTGACAATACTGAAGATCCATTTCTGGAAGGTGAACAAGGGGAATTACCAGCAAGATTAACTGTCTCTACTCCCATGATGCCCAGATATTCCCAACCAAGGAGGAGTGAGAAGCAAGTGCAGTTTCAGGAACCCAGAAATTCGAGAATTAATATACAGGAGAATCAGGGAAACTCCAAGTGCTCATACCATCAAAATTATCTCCGGAACCCAAACGGACATGGGGGGGGGCAAACATTATCAGGCAAGGAAGAGGAAATCGGAGGGGCAGTCGGAGAGGGCATTAACAACTACTCATGTACCGAAGAACATTGTGGTGAATATATCACAGGTAACTTTATCTGATATTGAGATCCAGGTATTGCAAAAAGGGTTGACTTTTGTACCTACAACTAACATTAATCACTTTGAGGTTTACTTGGATATCAAGTGTCTTTCCAGAACATTAAACCTTAGGACATTTTTTGCTGCAGTTATGGGGTATAATACTGTTACTAATATAAATGATGTCTCTGTGGACATAATAGGGGTACCATCAGCAACACTTGGGGGTGTTTCCCCTTTAAGACCATCTACATTTAATCCACCCTATTCTGATATAGTTAGAATCTTTGAAAGAGCGTACTGAGTGATGTGGAAGCCATTAGCATGAATGATGGTTCTAATTATGTTAATTTATCTAATAATGAAAGGGCAGCAGTAAAATCATTACAGGATAATCCATTATTGGTTATTAAGCCTGCTGACAAGGGAGGTGCCATAGTTGTTATGGACACAAGGAAATATACAGCTGAAATCAAAAAACAATTGGAAGATTATAATTTTTATAAGAAACTTAAGGGGATCCCACTAACAAGTTTAAATCTGATATTGACCAAATGCTTGATGCAGCACTTTTGGAGGGAATGATAGACCAGAAAGAACATTCCTTTATGGTAGTTGCACATCCTGTAAGATCAACAATTTATGTATTACCCAAGATACATAAAGATTTAGAGAACCCCCTTGGTAGACCGATAGTCACAGGCATTGGTTCGTTGACTGAACCACTGTCACGATATGTTGATACATATATCAAGCAGTATGTGCCTAAATTACGATCCTATGTAAAAGATTCAGCTGATATATTGGGAATATTGCAGGAAATCCAATTAGACTCTGACTCCCTCCTTGTCTCAATGGATATAGGGTCCCTGTATTCAAATATACCACATACACAGGGGCAATTAGCATTGGACTATTGGCTAAGTATGGATCTAACATTGGATGAACAGAAGAAGATGTTTATTTTAAACTGTGCTGAAAATGTGTTAGAAAAAAATGTTTTTTTGTTTCAAGGGGAGTACTTTCTCCAGATTAAGGGTACAGCAATGGGTGCTACATTTGCACCCAATTATGCTAACCTTTATTTGGGTCTTTGGGAGAAAATGGTGGTCTATGACAAAGAGGCCAATTCTTTTTACTATAGGATTGATCTGTGGCGTCGCTTTATTGATGACATTTTTTAGATCTGGAAGGACACTGCATGTGAGTTAAGGGAATTTGTTCTATATTTGGAAACCAGTAATCCCAATCTGAAGCTCAGTGTGACAAGTGACAAAGACATGGTCACATTTTTGGACCTGGAAATTAGAAGAGATGTTGATGATGGCATACAGACTCCTCTTTTTAGGAAAAATACTGATAGAAATTCCCTTTTGCATGCATCTAGTTGCCATCCCAGATCTATGATTCACAACATTCCCAGGGCCCAATTACTTAGGGTATGGAGAAACTGCAGCCTAGATGGTGATTTTGAGAAAAAAGGCACAGATATGTGTGGTAGGTTTTTAGATAGAGGATATTCGAGACAATTAGTGGAAGATGCCATGGATGATGTTTCTGCTAAAAAACATGAGGATGTAATGAAACCTAAGGCTAAACATGCTTCAGCTGAAAAGTTCATCTGTTTTGTTACGACATACTGTAAACAGTCTGGTGCTATTGGTGATGTTATTAGAAAACATTGGCCACTCTTAAGTCTGGAACCCAAACTTAAGGAGGTAGGAAGCACTTTGCCATGCATAGTATATCGTCGTGGCAAAAATCTTGGTGATATCGTTACCGATAGTTATCAACCTAGTCAAAAGATGATGCAGGATGTTAAAACTTGGTTACCATATAAACCTAATGGCACCTATGTATGTGGAAATTGTAAATATTGTGCCACTATTGTAAAAATCACAACATTTACAACTGTTAATTCTGGTAGAAAGTACACAATGGAGTCCTTCTTTAGTTGTGTTACTGAGAACTTGGTGTATCTGGCAATGTGCACATGCGGTGCATTTTATGTTGGCAAGACTACACGCTAACTTAAGGTGCGAATTGGTGAACACATGCGTAGTATAGAAAAAAATGATGACAGAAGTGCACTAGCTGAACATGTTTGTAAACAGGGGGTGGACGGTGTGAAACATGTTTTTAAATTTTGTGGGATCGAATGGGTTAAACTTGGACCCTGAGGTGAAAATATCAATGATTTGTTACTCAATAGAGAGGCATATTGGATATATACTCTTGGTGGCCTTAAGTCACCGGGTTTAAATGAAAAAGTTGATGTTGTTCCTTTGATCAATATGAGAAAGAAGAAGTGAATTTAAACAATGATTTAGATAAGAAATAGTAGTTTGTATTGCTATCCATGATGTAGTAATGATTTAAGATGATATTGGATATATGATGATGTATATTGCTATTACAAACACATATTTTTTTCTTTTTTTTCTCCCTAGATGGCGTTGATACAGTGTGTATGCCTATACATACAATTGCCTGAGATTTCTTTTTAAAAAAAGCTATCAAATAAGCTACATATTTGGATTTTCGTTAGTAAGTCTGCAAAAGTTACCTGGTCATAATGGCTAATGGTAAGATTAATGGTTAAAGGACCAGGTTTGTCCTAGATAGATAAACATATATAATAGGGCATTCAATATATTGTTTTAAATGCAATATTTATTTGATATCTGTCTGAGTCATCTTGATTTATAGTGATTTATTTGCATATGTTTTGTATTTTTTCATGTATGGTGACATATACAGGTATTAGTTTTTTATATAGGGATTTTTTTGTATATAGAGGTGTATGGTAATGTGGTACTGTCACTTTAAATGATAACTTTTTGAAGGTGTGGATTGTAGGTAGACCATCCTCCTGATGACACATGTTTGGTGCAAAACTAGTTGAGGTTGTAGCCTGTACTGCTGAGCGGCTGTGTATATACTATGCACTGATTAAAAGATTTTCATATACCTGCGGTGCCATTGTTTTTTCTTTTTATCTCTATGTTTACAAGTTGGCATGCATTAGTGGAGCTGAGGACTTTATTTATTCTTCATTCAATACAGTAAGCAAACAATACTTTGTAAATTAATTATGATTTAATGACAAAATTCAAACGCCAATAAACAACTTACAAAAGGATCAGAATTCATGTGTTTACCTAATTTTTATGGGAATTCAAATAAAAATGTATTTTAATTACTCTAATTGCTAGCAGTAGTATAGGAAATAGAAACTGTTGTGTTTTTAGATGAGATTTGTAGCAGCTTAGCTGCTGCACACATGGCGAGCGTGCAGCATGTGAACCTGATATGATTTTTAAATCATGTTCACGTGAGCTTAACTGCTGCACTCATGTAAAGTATGCAACACACAAACTTGATGTAATTTTTAGAAGATGTTCACATCAGTTTATCTGCTGTGCACATGTCAAGCTTGCAGCATGCAAACCTGATTTGCTTTTTAGACCTGGTTTGTTCATATTCATTTTGTGCATGCAAACTGCATGCAAACACTGTACAATTAAACATGTGGCATGTATTCTGCATGTGCACAACAGACCTATTTTTCTGTAAGGGTTCACATGTTACCAGAACCACTCAGTAGCATTACAGCCTCATAGTACACATTCCCCTATTTATTATTCTATTAATATACTTAATGCTACTATGAATATAATATATAGCATATAATAGAAAACAGATTTAGTACAGTTACTTCATGAATAACACACCCTGTCTACAAATGATTTGTAAGATGACAGCATAGTGTTTAAATTGATATACGGAAAATGTTCCATAATTAAGCATTTTGATTTCCACAGAATGAAGTACATGCTTGTGATCAATAAATAAGAACATTTAAAATATCTGTCAATCTCTCTTGTAAAAGAGGACATCCATAATATTCCCATTAGTTCACTATGAGACAGACTCTGAAAAAAAAAATGACTTTAGAGATGGCCAATTACATTTTAGGAGATAATTATGGGAAAACAATACCGCAGGAACAAAAACATTGCTACAAGCTGACAAAGATACAGTATGAAGGAACTATCAAAGTCAGTAAACAAACAAGCATAATAAATAGAATCAATAGCATCATAAACGCACCTATTAGCTGCATAAAAATTATCACTACAAACATGTTCAAGGTTACCTCATCATCAATACTCAATTGAACAGTCTTTCATTTTACTTGATAACATCAGCCCATTCCTGATGTACAGTATGTGGTTTTAGATAATCAAAGCAAAATTAAACTGCACATATGATAATAGTAAGAGATTTCAGAGATATTACAATTTAAGTGGAGAGCGTGACTCCTAAAATATTTACTGTGCTATCAGTAGGGGGAGGAACACTGACATAGACAAATCATTTATTTCCCCTCAGAGTAGAAGGGAGACCAGTTTAGTGATGACACTCACCAATGGCAGGCAATATCTCCAATGACTTCAGCAAGTTTGTTTTGTTGTTGTTTGTTAATGGTAAGCCAGTACAGTGTATCAATGATAGAAAATTGCTTTGCGTGTGGAAATACCATCACAGTTCCACTGTATTCAGCACTGTGTTCAGTGGCTGGTGGTAAAGGATCCACATGATGTTGCTGCTAGGGAATATTCTGTTTTTCAGGAAACATATTTATACAGTAGAATGTCGTGGTGGTATTTGAAATCAGGTTGCATGCTTTATAGGCATGTGACACAAACAATAAACTGCAGCATTATGCATTCTCTATAGTGTAACACTGCAATTTAGTGATGTGTCAGAGTATTAGTACACAGAAAGACGGTATTTGAATATTTATGGAAACATTAGAATTTTTAATTTTAAGGGAGAGATCAGGAATTAAATTCTGAGAGGAACTTAAATATTTTGTTTTCTAAATATTCTTTTTTTCCCTTTTTCAGTTTAAAGACAAAATAAGAACAAAATAAAATAGGATAAGAAATATATTTAAATTAAACTTAACTGCATAATTCTGTGAAGTGCTAATATACAACAAGGTTTGGCATGTTGCCCTGTATCCTGAAACTATTTTATGATTTGTAATAGACAGGACCTAACAAACTTTTGTCTTTTCATAGTGAGCAGGAGAGCGTTACAATAGCTTGGGCCAAGGAAGTGAAATGCTTTCCTACCAAGGTTGTGGGGTATTTTGGAGGTCCTGAATTCTAAGCATTCCAAAGATCTCAGACCAGGTCCAGTGTGATGTATCGGACAGCAATCCCAAGCAATCCTGGATTAGGCACAGGTAGCTGACTCTAATGGAGGGGGGCCTTTAGTCAGATGGTTTTCAGGGGAAAGAACACATGTTGACACCAGAGGTAAAGAGCTGTCAGAATTTAGTAGGAAGAATTCTAATGAATGGGACTCCATTGTTAGAGGCATAGAGAGAGTGGTAGGCAGTGCAGGATTAGACATCTGGGATTGGGAGATGATAGAGAAGACAGTGGAGAAGGGAAGGGAAGGGAACACAAAGGGATAGTACACTTTGGTATGAACAATCTGATGATCTGGCCTGTGAAGACAGTGAAGTGAGACTTACAGGGGCTGGGGATGGAATGAAGAAGCACTTGGCTTTGTTGGCCTTTTCTGAGGTCCTCCCTGACTGGGGTAGGGAGAAGGGGATGATACTGTGAGTTAGGAGGACATCAAGGAGTTCAATGGTTGGTTAAAAAGGTGGTGTCAGGAACAGGTGTACCACTTTACAAGGGACTGGAGTTCTTCTGGGATAGAAGGCTCTTCAAAGGGGACAGCCTTCACCTGACAAGAGAGGGTACTAGTGTGTTAGAGCAGAAGTTTGATGCCTCCATTGGCAGACAGGGCCTAGGGATTCCACAATTGAGGTAGGTGAAGTAGGAAACCTAGACAGGACTCCCACAGGGATGAGATCAAGGTGTACAAGATGTAGTAGCAGAGTGGAATGAGTTCAGGGGACCAGAGAATTTACACCAAGTGGATTAGCAAAAAGGGCACAACACAATACACTTAGTATATATGGTAATTATGGTGGAGGAAATCATTTGATGACCAAGCTGGGTGGGAGCATAAGTTAAAGGGTTATGTGCCTCAATGCCAGGAGTCTGAGTAATAAAATTGAGCTGCCACTTCCTCACATAAGATTGTTGTGGGATTATAACTAGAGGGTGTCCCATGATTTGGGTGAGGAAAAATTCAGCGACTCAAATTAAGTGACTCAATTTGCATGTCAGGAGCATCTGCAACTGTATCCATGCAAGGAAAATTAGCAACCATGTAAGAATAGCAAGGGGGAAAGAATAGCAACTGTTGAGGGACAATATAATGAATGGTAATATGAACACAATGAAGAGTCAGTGAATAGGTAGGATAAGTTGATGAATTTAATGAGGCACTGCTGAGCTGGCTCCTGGAGTGGTGATTACAGCCATTGCCTGGGAAGTGAAAGGAATCAGATTTTGGGACTGCATCTAGCGTGCTTGAATTGTTTTACTCTTGTGGTGTTTGTACTTTGATTTTTTCTTTTTTTATCTCCTGATCACCTGAGATTTTTTTAACCCCCCACCTTCGGGTTGCCCCTCCTGCACTGGTTGCCCCCTCATGTATTTTCCTTCCTGGCCAGTGTCTGCCACCTGGGGTTGATTCTATTTAGTTGGGGGTGTGGGGGCTTGCCCCCCAGAATGGGGGGTATGGGAGACACAGCCTCTGCATAAAAAGCAAGTGTATATAGCCCCCAATATAGGTGGTATGGCTTTCTATTGTTGTTCATGTTGTGTTCAGCATAGTGCTGATTGCTGATTTTGTTTTTGGCGATTAGCACTCGCTTTTATGCGAGTCGCAATTTAATCCTTGCTCATATGACATGGAACCCAACCAGAGAGTATTGAATATCTTTTTCCACCTCCCTCCCATGTAAAGGGATACGAAATCCCAGAACCATAAAAAGTTCCTTGTCCCCTTTAGAAACACTGCACAAGGACATAGATTGTTGCATGCCACTAGCTGGTATAATGGTATACCTCTTTCATGTTGTTAGCAAAACCATTGCAAGTTTTAAAGGTTCACTGTGTAGTATATTATTTACCAAGTCCACTTGTATGATGTCCTGTATTGTATAATTTAAAGTTTTTAAAAACTCATACAGTAAACTTTCATTGACTTTGGCACCCTGTTATTTTAAATTATGTTTTATTTTGCATTTATACAGTACTTAATGTATGTCTGTTTCTGATTTTGTTCTTTACTTTGTACTGGACCTATGTAGAAATAGGCATTTTTTCTCGGTATGGTTTTTCGAGTGTAGAAACTAAATTAAATGACATAAAAATGATCACATTCTCCTGTTGTCTAGTCTCATCTTGATATCTAGGATTCAGACTTTTGGGAACTGCCTCTTGTTACTTTGTATAACCTTGTTGCAACCATATGTAAATATTACAGTTACAAAGTTTATGCCTCCATCTGTAGTATTATGCTGTATTTATCTGTGATGACTCCTTGGTTCCATGAATATGACATTTGTCTTTATCTTCTTCACACTTTCTTCATCTATAGTACTTTTCCACAGTCATTACCCCTTATGTTTCCCACAAATTTTTGCCCCTTACCATTCATGCATGTTTTGTGTATAATGGCTTGATGGATATCACTGTTGTGCTTGCATACTAATGAATATATGTTAGGCAGCATTGTTAAATCTTTTATAAACTTACAGTTTTATCTGCCTACTGCCAACTTGTCCCTATCTGACAGGTCTCAGCCTCATTATCCACCTTCCCTAAGTACTTAGCCCAACATCCTCATCTCTCATTGCTTGCCCCCCATAGAGTGTCCTTAACTCCTCTGACAGGGTATGGATACAGTTCCGAGGTAGGCACCTATCTTGTGGTGTGATGCCGGTGGTGAGGTCAGGCCATTATCTTATTACCCAGGAATATTCCACCATATTTCTGTTCCCCTTGAGATCAGCATGCATGCAGTGAAACACATGCACATGCTAAAGCACTGCAGGCTATTGGGATCTGTGTCAGGGCCTTCTCACATATAAGCCATCCACTGCTCCACCACCAGGGCTCCACTGAGTGGCAAGCATGCAGTGGTAAGTGCTGCCACACCATTTCTTTTTTCTCCCCCTAGCTCTTAGAGCCCTGTCACATTGGGAGTTGCCAATGGTATCTGCCTCACTTTCTCCACCTACCTGTACCTGCGGGTGAACCCAATGGAGTGGTGGTTATACCCCCAGGTAGGTACAAGGTGGGGCCCTTCACCCTGAAGTCCTTTTTTTCTTGTTGGGCACCCAATGACAGGACAAAGGTAAGTGGGAGTAACCAGGTCTGCACTGGTGCTCCATCTCCCCAATGCTCTGAAAGCTGATTTTCCCCTGTTCTGGAGGGCGTGACATGTGCCCAGACATCAAGGCACAACTGCCAATGTCTGTCATGCCCCAACCCTTCGCTTGGGGCTCCAACACTTGCTATGCCCCTGGCCTCTGCCAGGGGTCAGCCACACACTGAGCCTCAAACCCCTCCCTCCCAGAGAAGGCGAGCAACTCTCTGGATGCTCAAACCTCTTCCCCCAGCCGGCTCTCCATCCTCCCAGGCTTGTTCCCAGACCTGGGTCAATGGCATCACAAGAAGTAGCACTACCACTGCACCAGCAGTCTGGCACGCCACACCACACCCTTTCCAAAAGAGAAGAGCTGTCCCTGGGACACCCAATTCATCTTCCTGGGTCTGCCCCTGGAGTGACTCGAGTCTGCTATCAAACTCAGTTCACCAGCATAGCTAGCAGATGCCCTACTGCTGAGCTACTTGGCTGGCTAGGGGTTAATTCTGACATCTACATCTACAATGCCATAGACATATAATTTTACTATCTGACATCACAGAACTGATGCCTTTAGCAGTTACAGTATGCTATGAAATTTGTCTTCAGCAATTTTCCAATGAGCGCAAGTTATTTATACCAATAAGCTAGTAAGATATCTGCATTTCTTGGATGTGAATATTCCTTGTCTCTGACATCCAGTGAAGTCATAAAGCACCTTAAAGTGGCAGAGTAATAAGCATGGTACCTTGTCTGTTAATTTTGTTGTTTTTTTTGTACTCACACTTTTTGCCTATTGCACTTTGGATGAAATAAATTACTTGAATAGATCCAGAAGCAAATGATTTGATACCTTTTAATGGACCAACATAGATGTAACAACAAGAACAAAGTGCTCTATCTTTCGGACCAACCAGTCCTTCTTCAGAAGCTTCTGAAGGACTGGTTGGCAGAAGACACCAGGAGAAAGGACTGCTGTGTGACTGGACTTCTCTGCTGGGACTAAAGAAGAAGAACTTTTGTACTTGGACCTTTAATTTAGGGTAAAAAAAACTAACAAACAAAACAAGAACAAAAAGTGTGTGTTTGTCTGAGTTAACTGAACTGAATGTGTATCTGAACAGTTATCTAGGTGTAAATCTCAGGTGATTGAAAGGACTTAATAGCTGTGAGGTTTAAATTACTTTTAGAAAGATCTAGTAAGTAGGGGGAGTGGCTTAGCTAGAAGGAAGCTACATTTAAAGACTGCCTTAGAAAGATTCTGCTAATAGCTTGGCAGAAGACACCAGGAGAAAGGACTGCTGTGTGACTGGACTTCTCTGCTGGGACTAAAGAAGAAGAACTTTTGTACTTGGACCTTTAATTTAGGGTAAAAAAAACTAACAAACAAAACAAGAACAAAAAGTGTGTGTTTGTCTGAGTTAACTGAACTGAATGGGTATCTGAACAGTTATCTAGGTGTAAATCTCAGGTGATTGAAAGGACTTAATAGCTGTGAGGTTTAAATTACTTGTAGAAAGAACTAGTAAGTAGGGGGAGTGGCTTAGCTAGAAGGAAGCTACATTTAAAGACTGCCTTAGAAAGATTCTGCTAAAAGCTTGGCAGAAGACACCAGGAGAAAGGACTGCTGTGTGACTGGACTTCTCTGCTGGGACTATATTGCCCTCCTTCCCTCCCCCCCACCTAAAGCTAGTTCTATTTTTATAGGCACAGGATTTGACTGACAACAAGAACTTCCTGTTTGGGAGCAGGAAGTAAGTGATCACAGAACCACCAAAGACCAACCATCCTAGAAGGGCAAGAGTAGCTTTCCGGCCCCCTCTAGCTGCTGGAGGTCTGCCTCTGAGCAAGTAAGTGGTCTACTGAGAAATACAGGATATTCTTGTCTCAGAACAGGACAATCAGGAGCTTAAAGGGCACACAGGCAGAAAGTAAGGAGAGAGAGAAGAAAAGAAACAGAGGAAAGAGTAAGGATTGCAAACAGTTAAGGGGCCAGAAATAAGACATGATTGGAGTGGTGCAGTGCAGTGGCTGTGGAGTAGCAGTCTTCTGGGAGACATTCTGGAGGATGTGGTGTTGTTCCATCTGCAGGCACCTCTCTTGGCTGAGGGAGGAGATTGCTCATCTCCAGGCTGAGTTGGCCAGGATTTGTGGGACCTCCTCTTCCATCCAGGGACCACCAGTGCCACTGCCGTTGCCTCAGAGGTTGCCAAGAAAGAGGAGTGGTTGGGCCACAGTGGGCTCAGGGAGGGTGAAGGTGGTGGAACAGAGGCACATCCCTCCAGTTGTACCTCTCCACAGTTCCTATGCCATTCTGGCAAAGTGTGGTTCCTCATGGAGGCACCCACAGTGGAGACCAAGGAGGATGCTGGGAACCTCCACAAAAGAGACCCACAGGAGGCTGGCAGTGGACCCTGCAGGGGAAGGAAACAACTCCTGGTGGGGGACTCCATTGTTAGGAAGGTAGAACTGGAGGAGGAAGGGGAGAGGGAGGTAAGGTGCCTGCCTGGTGCCATGGCTTGGAGGGACAGGGAGCGAATCCTCAGGATTGCCAGAGCAGCTGCACAGGGGCGGGAGCTGGATGTCATTGTCTGCCTAGGGACAAATGATCTGGCTAAGAAAGGGATTAGAGCAGTGCAGGAAGAGTTTGTGGAATTGGGGAGGGGCCTTAGTCAAGTAGCACGCACAGTAACCTTCTCGGAGGTGCTTCCCATCTATGGCATAGGAGAGGCTAGGGTGTTCCGCACTATGGGATTCAATCAGTGGTTGAAAAACTGGTGTAGAGCTCAGGGATTTGGCTTCATTGGGGACTGGAGGTCCACCTGGAGTGATGCAAGCCTCATACTGGCATGATGGGCTGCATCTGTCCGGGAGGGAACTAGGATCCTAGGTGATAGGTTTAAATGCTTCATTGGCAGCATTTAAACTAGCCAAGGGGAGGCACTGAAAGGAGCAGGAAAATCCTAGTCCCCCAAATAATCACAGTAGTAAGTGGCAAACACCAACATAGAGGTGTTGATAGGGAGAAGGGCAGGGTAAATGGAAAAGTGACAAAGGCAAGAAGGACAGAGATGGGGCAAAAGGGAGTAAGGCCATCAGGAAATTGAGGGTAATGAGTACCAATGCTCATAGTCTGGTCAACAAGCTCCCTGAGCTGGTGACCTTGATGGAAGAGGGATGCCTGGATATCATAGCAGTCACAGAAACATGGTACACAGAGAACCATGACTGGGATGTTAACATACCAGGGTACATAGCCTACAGGAGAGACAGGCAGAGGGGAGAAGAGGGGGAGGAGTAGCTCTCTATGTAAAGGAAGGGATAAAAGCAACTGAACAAAAGAGTAAACAGGGGAGAGGAGGCACTGTGGGTCGCCTTGGAGACTGGAAAGGGCACCACAATCTGCACAGGGGTTGTGTACAGACCCCCATGTCAGGGGAGGGAATGGACAAGGATATGATAGAAGGCATTCTTAGAATGGCAGAGAAAGGGAAGATACTGTTGATGGAGACCTGAATATGCCAGATGTTAACTGGAGCATTTGCTGCAGCCACATCCAAGAGCAGGGCCATTCTTGATACCCGTGCAGGTGGCAGGCCTCAGACAGCTGGTTTCAGAACCCACTCATGAGGGAGCAATCTTAGACCTCATACTCTCAAATGGGGAAGTGAGAGGATCTCAGATCTAGAAGTGGGTTGCCATCTGGGGACAAGTGACCATCAAACAGTGTGGTTCACGCTAAACTCAGCTACAGAGTCAAGCCATACAAAAGTGAGGGTACTGGACTTTAGGAGGGCTGACTTTGGCAAGATGGGAGAGTGTCTCAGAAAAGCACTAGCAAGCAGGCTAGAAGGAGATGTGGAGCAACAATGGGGAATCATCAAAACTGCCATCACAGAGGCAACAAGCCTTTGTGTGAAGCAAATAAACAAATCAAAACAAAAGAAAAAGCCACTATGGTTCTCAAAAGAGGTGGCTGTGAAAGTCAGGAAGAAAAAGATAGCATTCTGGAAGTATAAGAAAACACAGAAGGAGCAGGACAGGGAGCTGTACCAGTTAAGGCAGAAGGAAGCAGGGTGGGAAGTCAGACTGGCAAAGGCCCAAACTGAGGAAAAGATAGCCAACTCAGTTAAGAAGGGGGATAAAACCTTTTATAGGTACATCAGCGAGCGTGGAAAGACAAAGGGAGGGATAGTGAGGCTGAATAGAATGAACGGTGGGTGGGCAGAGGGGGACAGTGAAAAAGCAGGGATACTGAATGAATATTTCTGCTCAGTATTCACAAAAGAGGAGGGGGAAGTGCCTAATCCAATTAACAGAAGCACTCTTGATAGGGGGTCAATCCCAGCCTTTTCACAGAAGAAAGGGTTCTGCAAGAACTCCTAAAACTGAAGGTGGACAAAGCATTGGGTCCTGATGGAATTCACCCCAGAATTCTAAAAGAATTAAAGGAGGAACTAGTGAAACCACTGGCTACTCTTTTTAACAAATCAAGGGAGGATGGTGTGGTACCCGAGGACTGGAGGAAGGTGGATGTGATTCCCCTTCACAAAAGTGGGACCAAGACAGAGGCAGGAAACTACAGACCTGTCAGTCTGACCTCTGTGGTAGGGAAAGTGATGGAGTCACTTCTGAAGGAAAGAATAGTTGAGTACCTAGAGGCCAGTGGAGCACAGGACCCAAGGCAGCATGGGTTCACAGAGGGAAGGTCATGTCAGATGAATCTAATTGATTTCTTTGACTGGGTGACCAAAGTAGTAGACCAGGGAGGGGCTGTGGACATGGTCTACCTAGACTTTAGCAAGACATTTGACACAGTCCCACACAAAAGATTAATAGTCAAATTTACCAGCCTGGGAGTGGGTCCCAGGGTGGTAGCCTGGGTAAAATATTGGCTGGACAACAGGACACAGAAGGTAATTTTAAATGGAGTCCACTCTGAAGAAAGAGGGGTTACTAGTGGGGTACCGCAGGGTTCAGTATTGGGTCCAGTCCTTTTTAATGTCTTCATCAGTGACATTGCAGAGGGACTGGAAGGAAAAGTATGCCTTTTTGCAGATGACACAAAGATCTGCAACAGGGTTGATACACAAGGAGGCATGGAAAGGATGAAAAGGGACTTGGCAAGGTTAGAGGAATGGTCAGAAGTATGGCAGCTAGGATTCAATGCAAAGAAGTGCAAAATAATGCACCTGGGAAACAAGGACCCAGGGGAAGAATGCACAGTGGGTGGGGAGGTAGTAACAACAACAAAAAAGGAAAGGGACCTGGGGGTAATCATATCAGATGACCTTAAGGTTAGCAAGCAATGTGGGAAGGCAGTAGGGAGGGCTGGGGGTATACTGGGATGTATAGGTATAGGTACAGTTTTAGACCCCACAACCTCCTCAGGAAGGCTGTTCCATGCATCCACTACCCTCTCTGTGACATAATACTTCCTCACATTGCCTCTGAACCACCCTCCTTCTATCTTTAAATTGTGTCCCCTTGTTCTTGCATGTCTCTTTTTCTGAAAGATGCTACCCTCTTGGACGTTGTTGATTCCACTGAGGTACTTAAAAGTTTCTATCATGTCCCCCCTCTCCCTTCTTTCCTCAAGGGTATACATATTAAGCTCCTTTAGTATCTACTCATATGGCTTCTCTTGCAGACCCTGCACAATTTTAGATGCCCTCCTCTGGACTGCCTCTATCCTGTCTATGTCCTTGTTGAGATGTGGTCTCCAGAACTGCACACAGCATTCCAGATGGGGTCTCACCAACTGTCTGTACAGAGGGATAATAACTTCCTGTTTTCTACTGGTGATGCCTCTTCCTATGCATCCCAGTATCCCCCAGCCCTCTTTATTGCCTTCTCACATTGATTGCCTACATTTAGGTCATCTGATATAACTACCCACAGGTTCCTTTCCATTTTTTGTTATTGTTAGTACCTCCCCCCGACCCATTGTGTACTAAATGCCTTTCACTTAGTTTGGCAGAAAAAAATGTGAATACTGTTATGGAGAGGTGATCGGGGAACACATAACAAGCTGAAGTACTGTTTTGGACTTTGCTCTTAACTACTGAATGTTTTGGCAGTTCCTGCCATTAGAGATATTGTACCTCCCGTCCCCCCAACCTCCCCCCCATTGAAGCACCAATGAGAGCATTGGCACCAAACTACAGAGTGGAATGCCAACTTGAATGTCCTTCCAAACAATGACTCACACAAATTTACCTTTTGCAGCTGCCCAAGTTAGTTACTAGTTCTTTGCACTGTACATTTAAAAAAGCTTTGTTTATGTTCCAGGTTTTCAGAGTCCCATTGATCTTATAAGAACATTCTGTCCAACTAAGTTTTCTCCCCCTTTAGAAGAAAATGTGGCCCCATGGCACTGTTTTGTTCTTAGTCCTTATTAAATGCTTATCCAGCAGTGATATTTATGTTTGAAACACCCCATGGCTTTAGCCTAAAGACCCAGTCAGTACTTTTGGTATGATGTAATTGTAGGAAGAACAGAGGGCTGGAAGAACAGTGGGAAGGATGAGCAAGCACCAGAAAAAGGGCAGCTGCAGCTGCAAACAAACAAGTGGAGCACCCCATCACAAAAAAAAAAAACAGCCTGCAAATCTTTATATTTCTTACAACTGAAGTGCTTGAGTGTCAGTGTTATTTTATCTTTTTGCCAAAACAAACAGCATTCAAGTAATATTTGCCTTTCACCGTGTGCTTTTTTTGGCCGTGTCCACAGCATGCTGTTTTTATACTCTGGGTACTTAACAGGTCAGGGTACTGGATATGAAAGCTGATTGTGCTTAATGATTTTTCTGAGGTTTTCAGTATATTAAACTCTCTACTACATATGAGACCTGACTATAATTGTGTGGCATCTTTCTGTGTAACTACGTTTAAGTCTTCTTCATAAATGCTAATAAAATAAAAACATTAAAAAGAAAAATATATTGTCAAGAAATGTTTCCTCTCATTACCCCAATTCTATACATTCCCTTCTTAAGCTAAGGATATGCCATCTAGCTCTGACACCTAAACAAACTAAAAATGTTAACTCTGATTCATGGTGTGTAATCCTTTTAAAACTGTTAAAATGGAAATCAAATCAACCCATGGCCTTTTTCCCAGGTAAAACATACCCATCCTGTTTAAATATTCCCCATAGCTTAACCTGTCCATTTGGTTAACCATTTTTTTGGTTAACCATTTTAATTTCTCTCTGCTGCACCCTCTCAGTTGCTTTGATATCCCTTTTCTAGAGTGCTCAAGAAAATAACTGCACACACTGCTTCATGTGTGGCCTTACAAGTGTCCTAATGGGATAAATTCACATTGCTTTAATTGTATTTATGCCCCATTTAATGCAGCTCAGATTTCAAATTTCCTTACCCAGTACCTCAGCACAATGCTGTCAGAACAGACAGAGCACACAAGAAGAACAAGACTACATAAAAAGTATTTACTTAGAGTAGGAGTATGTGTAGATGGAGGTACGCTATGTTGTGTGTTATTTGGGGCAGTTTTTAAACTTTAGTGGACAGCACGACTAAGCCTACTGTAGCTGGTTAGAATATTGCAGACTATTATGGTCAGTTACTACTGTATCTAGGAAGTAAGTATCTGATTGGGGAAGGAGGTGAACATGCTTACTAAATTAGAACAAGGGCTATGATAATAAATTATTCTTAAATCAAAGGGCAATCTGGTTACGTATGCCCACATCCAAGAATTAAGCAAGTAGCCGAAACCAGTGCTTAAAACCATGGATAATGTGTCCTATACAATAACAGGCAGGTTATAAGCACCTGTGGTGCATACCCCACCTGCTAACCTGCACAGCCCTGGACAGGCACAGAGTGTGCAGCATGCATGAGTGTATGCACCCATGGGTCGCCTGTCCAAGGCCATGCCCCTTCAGCATGCAGGGTCATGTGGGTGGTCAGGGCAGAGCCATGGACTGGGTGGGCATCCAATTGGATGCCCGTACTGGGTCTCCCTGTGGATCCCTTGCACCCATGTGATGTGTGCACAGAATAGGAGCCAGACGCGTAAAGCGCCAAGCTATGAACTACTGCTGGGCACTCACTGGGGATGCTGACCCAGCCCTCCCCTGCAGCATAGTAGACTTGGGGCAGCACAGTGGTCTGAATCATAGTTCCGCCACTCCCAGCAGACAAGATACATGGGGGCATGTACTGGGTTATGCCTGGTCTTGGCTTGCATACCTGGCACTCCTTGAGCCTGGCATGCCCCAGGCATGGTATTCCTAGGGTGGCTTGGTTGGTGGGCACATAAGTGCCTTGTTCTCCCTTGGTCAATGCCGCTGGGGGGGTGTGGGACCCCCGCTGCATAGCATTCACACTTAAGGTTGCCAACATGCCTCAGATATGTGGTGCATAGGCAACTGCTCTGTTAGTGCATAGGGCCCATTGTGCCTTACTGTTTTTTATATCAGATACTTTGTGTGTTAGCTACAAACCTAGTCCTTGTGGTGAATGGTCACAAGGCCAGATGAGTTTGCTGAGTGAGAGTTGGGATAAATGGAAGTGGATCAATGGGCTACCAAATGTTTCTTATTGCATCGATTACCAAGAAAGATGAAAAAGCATCTGAAGCACTGCAAGGGCTGTGTGATGTATGTCATCCTGCCTGTAGATGGCAGGAGGTACATTTGCATCCACTGTAAGCTGGTTACTACTCTAGAGAGGCACGTTAACACTATGAAATGGTAACTGGCTGTGGTGTAATAACAGAGGTAGGCAGGATGCAGCTGGGGGACTGTGACAATAAGCCTGACTGGGGTTGCAAGGATCCAGGATACTGTTTGAAGTACAGCTAGTACACTGCCAGGACTAAGCAATGCACCCATACTGCCTAAATAGGGGAGAGCTGGGCTGGATACAGGAAGATGAAGGATAGTGTTGGGCCCCTCAAAACTAGGGAACATGTTAGATGAAACTTTAAGACATCCAAGGATGAATTAATACTTCACTTTGGTGTTCAATAAAAAGCTACAGGCGAGAGAGGATGCCTATTGGGTGGGCCCATGACATCAGAAGTAGTGTTGATGCACCTTGCAGACATCAGACATACACTGGTAACTGCCTGCCTGCTAAAGATCATGGCAGGTACATCACAAGAGGCAGACAGGATAAATGCCATAATCATTATATAGCTAAGCGGACTATTGCTGGGGCCATTTGCAGTACAATATCATCAGTCAGTCCAGACAGATGTGGTACCAGCAGATTCAAAAGTGATCAATATCATCCACACCTTCAAAAAGCCTTGACTTTGAAAACTTTGGGCCAGTAGGCATGACATCAGTAATGGGCAAGGTCCTGAAGGTCATTATCAAGGATTGAATAATGGAGCACTTGATTAAGGGCAAGGGTCTGGACCCATCTCAGCACATCTTTATGAGGGGCAGATAATTTCAAAGCAATGTGATCCCCTTTGAAGGTATGACCAGGGAGGCTGACAGGAGTAGGGCCATAGACATACTCTGTCAGGAGCATGCACGTCCTTTGGCACTGTGGCACATGACAATGTTTTGGAAAAATTACACCAGTGTGGTGCACACAAGGCATAAACAAAGTGGATTGGTAACATTTTGAGGCAGGAAGTGGAGGGTTCTACTGGGTGAGCATTCTTTTTTATTATTCTTTCTTTTTGCAAAGCTGACAGGCTGTGCTGGCCCCTCCATGGAGGGGCTTCTCTCTCTGGTCCTGGCATGGAGGCAGCCAGGCCATCAAGAAGCCTGCCATCTCCATTTTTCCGAAGTCTTCTCCTGGGCCCACAATCATGCAGTGGGCAGAGTGGTTGGGCTCCGTCTTCATAAAGGCAGCCTTGCACCCTGAACATGGGCCCTTCCCATTATGGCAGCATGCCTTTGCTGACACACAGCCAACACTGGGTGTCAGGCAACAGCGCACTGTGCTAATCCCCCTCCCTTGGGGATGGAGAGCTGTCTGCAGATTGTTGATCCTTCCCTGCCCCTGCCGACCCTGAGTAACCCAAATCTGTTCCCGAACTCAGGCTGCTGGCGTGGCACAAGGTGTGACATCCAGCACCTCAACCTCAGCACCACCGTGCTAGCTGGATGAGCATTCTTTTGACTGAAGAGAGGTATTCAGTGGCATCCCACAACGATCACTGCTTTGGCCTCAGATGTACAACATTTTCATAAAAGATCTAGAAGCTGGGATCTCCTGCAGACTGCTTAAGTTTGCTGATTGATTATACTATGATGGCCAGGATTGTGGACTCCCTTGAGGATGACGAGAACATTCTTGAATACCTGATCAAGCTGGACAGATTCTAGGACTCTCAGATTCAAAGTAATGAAATGCAAGGTGCTGCACCTGTGGAGAAAAAAGACTGTTTTTGCCTACACATTATCTGGGGCTATTACTGCTTTGGTGGAGGAGAAAAGGAGCCTGGCAATCACAATGGACAAGGGGCTGAAATATGGCAGGCAGTGCATGATCGCTGTCACAAAGACAGAATGCTGTGGTGCATCAAAAGGAGGCCACCTGAGAGCAGGAGATCCTGCCACTTTACAAGGCCATGATCATCCCCACCTGGAGTACAGCAGGCAGATCTGGGCTCTTCAGTGTAAAACAGGTCATTGAAGGGTACAGGGGAGCAAAAGCTACAAAGTGAGGCTGCTGATCTTAAACATGTTCAACATGGAGAACAAGAGAAAGAGCATGGTATGACTTCAGTTTTCCACACATTCAAGGTCAAACAGAGGTATCTGATCTTGTCTCCTCCACCAGTAGGCAGGGACATGCTTTGAAGTTCAGAGATGATAAATTCATAGGTAACATTAAGAGGCCCTTCTTCTAGAGTGTGGTGAGCATACAGAACTGCCTACCAGCAGAGACAGTAGATTTGAAAAGGGTAGAGGCCTTTAGGGTAAGCTTGGACACATTTCCGCTTACTGTAGCAAGAAAATCACAGAGAACTCTGGGTAGTGGTCAGGGAATCCTTATTATTTTGCACACATGTGCAAAGCACACTGATTTATTCCTGCTTAGGAAAGGGGGTGGTACATGATAGGCCTAGACTCATTTTCTTCCTTAAAGTACTATATTGAAGCTTCAGCTTCTCAAAGAAAGTAAACCAGGGGCTAGATTCACTGAAAATCACAAAGCACAGCGCAAAAGTTTGCATTGTGCTTTGTGACTGCCCAGGTGTCCAAGGCTGCTATTTATAGTCAAATAATGCACCTGTGCTATCAAACTGTGAATAGGGCCAGGATTAAGTAGCACTAACCCCCTTACCGTTCCATCTAACCCCACTAGCACTGCCCCAACATGCATCCTGTAGAATAGCCCTGCAATGGATAGCGCAGATATGTTATTTGGAATTCACAAAGGCAGCCATGTAAAGAATCCCATTAGCCATGCTAGGCACTATTTGGATATTTGCATGCCCATTATGGGCCTATTGATATGGGCCACAATGGAGTTTAGT
Organism: Neoceratodus forsteri; assembly: GCA_016271365.2. Taxonomy (NCBI): domain Eukaryota; kingdom Metazoa; phylum Chordata; order Ceratodontiformes; family Ceratodontidae; genus Neoceratodus; species Neoceratodus forsteri. Next base: position 874,510,271 of record CM028131.1, on the reverse strand, counting down.
CCCCACCGTTTATCGGCCCAACAGCAATATAGATCACTTTCTTTGGTGCTTGTGTTCCCCTCCCGCCCATCGCTGGTCTGAAGTTAAAATCAACATCTTCCTTGATGCTAGTGCCCCTCCCCCCAATAATCACCAGTCAGATGTTAAAATTAACATTTTCCTTGTGATAGGGTCCCCCCTGTCAAGTGCTGGTCCAAAGTTAAAATTAATATTTCCCTTGTGCTAGTGGTCCCTCCCCTCACCTGATCACCTGTCTGATATACTGTATATGTATATTTTTTCTGGTATCTAGTGGTCCCTCCCCCCACCAAATCACCCACCCTATGCATATTAAAATTTTTCCTGATGTTCAATAGTCCCTCCCCAACCTGATCATCTGCCCAAGATATGGACACCATTTCCCAGTGTCCAGTGTATTCTCCCATCCTGATCCCCCTGTATAATATAGAGTATGTAAACCATTCCCTGGCATCTAGCAGACCCCTCCATATTCTCAATTCCCTGTGAAAGACATATAGAAAACAAAAATATCCCATTCCCTGACATCTAGCAAACCCCCAACCCCAGCAGGTAGTGCCCCATGACCCCGGTCCTCCCATCACAATCCCGAGCTGGCAACTGGCACAGCTGTCCTCTCTACACCTCAGTCAGTCACCAACTGACATGTTAATGAGCACGTATATGAGCTGTCAATGAGTGCATACTGTATGCACTCATTGACAGCTCATGTTCACACTCATTGACAGCTCATGTACATACTCTTTGATATTTCAGTCAGTGGCTGGCCATGATGGAGAGAGGAGGGCTGTGATGGTCACTGGCTCAGGATCAGGATGGTTGGGAACTGGATGATGGGGCACCATCTGCTGGGAGTGGGCGTCCACTAGATGTCAGGGAGTAAGATATTTTTATTTCCTATATATCTTTCACAGGGGATCAGGGATAGGGAGAGAGGTCCACTAGATTCCAAGGAATGGTTTACATACATTATTCAGGGAATTGGGATAGGGAGGGTGGTCTGCTAGATTCCAGGGAATGGTTTACATATATTATTCAGGGAATTGGGATAGGGAGGATAAATTGGATGCCATGAAACAGTGTCCATACCTTGAGTGGGTGATACGATGGGAGAAGGGACCACCAGACACTAGGGAAAATGTTAATATATATCGGGTAGGTGATCAGGTGGGGAAAGGAACCATTAGCACCAAGGAAAATGTTTCTTTTTACTTCAGACTGCTGATCGGGGGGGGGCACTGCAGCACCTAAGTCAACCTCTAGGGTTACGTGGCAGTAAAGCAAGGTCTCGGTCTGCAATATTTGCTCCATGCAAGGGAACCCCTCAAAAGGCCTTTGCGTGGAGCAAATGCTTTGTGTTTCAGACTGTGCCAATATGCAGGTCCCCTCCCTCTCATTTGCATTGCAACCCCTGCACACTTTGCCCCAGCGCAAACCTGCTTTGAGTGCACAAGCCAGGCTGTTGTGAATGCCGGTTTGGTGCAAAACCCGGTTTGCTCATGCAAAATCGGGTGTGCGCCTTGTCAATGTTTGTGACTCTAACCCCAGGTCTTTTTCGTAGCCTATTGCTGCTTGTATTTTCTATTAGAACAGTACACCAAACCTGAATCCTTTTAGCCATTATAACAGGCCTCACACTTATCCACCTTGAATGTCATCTGCCATCTATTAGCCCACTCCCTCAATATATCTGAAAGTCTCAAAGCTATTTATTTTGCTTTTCTCCTGAGCTAACCATCCTCATTAGCTTTCTGTCATCATGCAAGTTTAATTACTGTACCTTACTCAGGACATCTGACTTCAGGTCATCCATAACAGTTCTGAAAAGTAGGTGTCCCAAAAGAGAACCCTGAAAGAAAGGCACCGGTGATGTCTTCCTTCCCATCTATTTCTTCATGTTCAAACACACACTGATCCCTCTTGTTTAACTAGCACTAATGTGCTGTTTACTGCTATTACAATTTCCCCAACTTCAGAATCAAGCAACATTTTCTGAGAAGCCATGTTGAATGCTTTTCTGAAGTCTAAGTATATTGTGCCAGTTGCTTTTCTCATTTCTGTCTCCTTTGTTACTTACTCAGAAAAAAACCTACAAGTAGAGATGGTCAAAGTCTTTCTGTTACGCTTCATGTAATGTTTGCAGTAAAGTAAAAAGTATGCATTTTAGGGCCTTGGGTGGAGCCTACAGCCATTTTGGGATCAGATCCTAACACTAAAAAAACAGCCAATCATGGAACCTTCTGTTGGATATTTGGAAGTATCCTTCCAAATGTCCAACAGAGCTTGAACCCCTCCACCACGATCAGCCTCAACAGAATAACAACCACACTATTTTTGCTGATACATCCGCATTCTGGTGCATGAACTGTGCATGCGCAACTCACGTGCATGCGCAGTTCTGCTGGTGCTGTCATGTTGCGAATGGCATAATGAAATTCACCATAACTGTGCATGCACAAGTACCACGCATGCACAGTTGCATTGCTGCTGCCAGCTCCATGGCATTATGTTGCCCCCCCAAGTCATGTGGCACAGTGGGAGACCACCCCCATGTGCCCAAAGATTTTCCTTTTACCCGCTGACACCAGGGTGCCCAATCCCGTGTCAGCCAGCCACCAGCTCCATGGCATTCTGTGGCCCCCCCAAACTCATGAGGCACACTAGGAATGCACCCCAGTGTGCCCAAAGATTTTACTTTTACCCAACAATGTTGGGTGCCCAATCCCCAAGTTGGCATTACATGAGCTCCCCCCACTAATGCGGCACACTGGGAGCCAACCCCAGTGTGCTTAACAGTTTTTTTCTTCTGCTGACACCGGGGTGGCCAATCCCCATGTTGGCATCATGAACAACCCCCCAGTCATGTGGCACACTGGGAACCCATCCCAGTGTGTCCAAATGTTTTTTGTTTTTTTCCTGTAAAATAGAAAATGGTCCCTCGTCATCGCTCCAGTAGTTTTTTATTTTTCTGTAAAAAGAAAATAAACACTGGTCATCACTCCATTACCCTCCCCATCCCCTACTTCTCCCACTGAGCATCTACTTCCTCACCCCCTTACACCATACTTACCTCTGGAGTTCAGCACTGTCTTCCTCTCTGGACCAGGACACATCTGCACTCTTCAAAGTCGAACCGCAAACTGATGAATCAAAGGTAAGCATGCTATAATGCCATTAAATTGGTTTTTCAACTTATGCCAATAAATAAGCCAGTTTTTGGAATTTGTGGCCCAAATTTTCAACATGGGGTTCTTGGGACCCCACCTCATGAAAACTGTCACTGTCATTTTGTTACTCAGTCCCAAAAGGTAATTTTGCGGTCACTGCATGGAATCACCTTTTGGGACAGATTCACGAAATGACTGTGATACTTTTCATGAGGTTGGGTCCCAAAAAGCCCATACTGCAAATCTGGCAGAAAAATTCCAAAAAATGACTGTGTTATGAGCTTGCATTGCACAGTTTCTACACACGCTTCTAACTTCACCAATTTTTAATATTTTCGTTCCACATTTTCAACATTGCCATTTTTGCACACCTCCTTCAAAACAGAATGGCTGTCATTTTCCACAACCTGCCCAAAATGTGTTTTCACACCTGTGCCACAGAATAGCATGTTCATTCTGCAAAATCACCTTTCGGGACAAGTGAATAAAATGACACTGGTACTCTTCATGAAGAGGGGTCCCAAAAAGGCCATGTTGAAAATTTGGTGCATCACCTCCACGTTATACTTGGGAGTTGAATAATTTCTATGCACATGTGTAACTTTGGTAATCTGATAACTCTTCATAGCTCTATTGGCTCTGCACAGAGTTTGTTAACATAGTATTCACTATATAGTGGAAGGAGTTGGGACTTTATGTAGTTGCACACTGGCAAAACTTAACTGATGAAGTCCATGATACCTGGCAAAGTAAGTACTGGAGAGCAGATCACAAGACTGATTTCCTGTCCAAAAGGATGGCACTGGTCAACTGGTACACACTGTGTGTAGCTCCATGCACAGATCCATTTCTACGCTGTTAGGAGATGGAACAAGACTGCAAGCACTGCTCTCTGTATGCTGAACAAAGTCCATCTCATGTAGATTGAAAAAATGCAGTTAGTGCAGCAATCTTTGTTCTGTTTGAGTGAAAAAGCTTTGTAGAAGGAATTTGAATCTTTTATTTTGAGTGAAAATATTTTTAGCAGATATTTTGATACATTTAACTATGTTTATTCTCAGACTGTAACATAGTGCATCTGAACTGAATCTGCTGGGGGGTTAAGAGAGACAGACACCAGTTTAACTCTTTTATGTAATGTTTTAAATTTTCAGTCATAATATTCAATGAGGATGAGGCAAACAGAAGTTCCAGTTCTGAACTGTGCATGCCTCATCAGTAAGGTGTCAAAATGTCTGTTTGCTATTTTAAAATGTTTTGATACATTTGTGACAGTTTCATTGCCTTACATCAGCTTGCATTAAAATAGAGAAGGATGCATTCATTTTTTCATGAAAATGTGATCTGAAATGCTTCAGGTTGCAGCACTGTTATTTATTGAGTAATTTGTGGCATAGTGCTAAAAACGTGGATCATGTCATGGGGATATATTGTCTTACCAGTACAGCCTTTTGTCTTAATTTTCTGCTCTGACCACTAATTGTAAGTGCCCATTTCTGCAATTTTGGAAGTCAGGTGATTTTTCCATTTAAGCAGAAATCTTAGTTCAGAAACATATTTCATGACTGTGGAAGACAAAAGTTGGTTATTTGATCTTCTTGTGTGGTGCTGTGAATGTGAAGCAACAGTTCGATTATATCTCTCTGAAATGGCAGCACAACAATATCTTTCCCCAAGTGAAAAACACAGACATATCACAGGAAAAAAATATATATTTGGCTATGCAGTTAGACAGTTAGTTATTTAGTGCTGAGAAGTAACATTACTAGAGGGCCCTGTTTTCAAGAGATTTCAGCCATTGGCAGAGAATGGGAGGCATCCTATTGAGAGTAGGATTCATGTTGTACAGCTCAGTGCTCAATCTCTTATTTTGTGTAGACACCCATGACAGGTTATGCGGTGGGGTGGCTGAAGGAAAGGATGCAGGTGGCAAAGATCAGGGCAAGGGCATTCACTGTCAGGCTTAAAGGCAAAATCAACCAAATCTGATCAGTGCCAACACTTGCTGTTCTGCATCCCAAGGCAGAGGCAGGGGGATAGCAGCTGACTTGGCTTGCATGATTCTAGAGGAGTATGACAAGAAGACAAACCCAAGCCTAACTCCACTGCAGCTCCAACACCTAAAGAGGAGAAGCTGCTGAGGAAAGGTTTGTAGAGGATAGGGTTGGGGAACACAATCTAAGGAGAACAGTTAAGAAGTAAGGGAGACTAATGGTTAAGATGATGATGTAAGAGCTGCTCTTTGGGAATATTAATTCTAAAAGTCAGCAGGTACAACCATCATGACAAGTTTCTGATTCCACTACACAGCACAGGGCTAAAAGTCCCATTAGTGTGAAAGAGGAAAACAGAAACATAGTAAAGTGTTGGCAGACAGACGCCTAGTCCATCTTGTCTTCCTATTTTCCTGCCTGAGCCATAACAACCTACCTTTGGTCATGCCTAAGCTGAATACCCATTTGCATTTTAGCCCCTTCTTCCAAGCCCCTTTGTTATCTTAGTTTTCACCAAACCATTATATCCTGTAGCATTACCCGGCTTTCTTGAAATCTTTCACATCCTTGACATGTGCCACCTTTCTTGGAAAACCCTTACATCTATCCACCACCCATTTGGTGAAGAAGTACCTGTACTTTCTCATTTTCTTCTTGAATTTACCACACCAGTTTAATATCATGTCCCCGACTTTCTGTTACCATGCTATTTTTAAACAGGTCACAAGACTCTACCCTGTTTATCTCTTACAGATACTTAAGGTTTCCATTATGCTCCCCCCTCCCCTTCTGGTCTCCAGAAAATGCATGTTCAGATTGGCTAAATGCTCCTCATTATTTTCTTTGCTGACCCTGTATCAACTTTGTAGCCTGCTTCTGGATAGATTCTTTGTGGCAAGTATCCTTTTGCTGATGCCAGCTCCAGAACTGCACATAATACTCCAGGTGTGGCCTCACCAGTGATTTGTAGAGGGGCAAAGTACCACTTTTCTCGTAATGAAAACTTCTGTCCCTATACTTCTCATCATTCTGTTTGCCTTTCCGAGAACTCTGGTGAAGTGGGTCAATGACTTGAGGCTATCACTAATGATCATCCCCAAAACTCTTTCTTCAGTGGCCAGACTACCCTCCTCAAGCCAATAATGTCTTCAGGTTACCCTTTTCTATATGCATAACTTTGTATTTCCTTGGAAGACTCTTCAGTTGCCATATCTTGGATCAGCCCTCCAACTGTAGTAGGTCACTATTCATGTCTCTCGCCCCCCCCCAAGTCTGCTCTGTCAAAGAGTTTAGTGCCATCTTCAAAGAGGATTGTTTCCCCTATTTTTTCTGTTGATAACTTATCCTTTGTTGCAGATGAACACATTAAACAGTACTGACTTGAGGCAGCAACCCTTTTGGTACCCCACTTTTGACATCCCCAAATTCCAAATGTTCCCTAATTACAACTACCCTCTGGGTCCTTCCATTTAGTCAATTTTCAAGGATTCTTGTTAGCTTTGCTCCAGTGCCTAAATCCCCCAACTTCTTGATGTCTATGTGGTACAGAGTCAAATGCCTTTCTGAAATATAAATACAGCATATTGATTGCTAGGCCTTTGTCCTGGAGCCCATTCTCTTCAACAAATTCAACAGATGCTCCTTGTTGACAGTGTTAAGTTTTCCCACTATAGATATAAAACTAATGAGTCTATAGTACAGCTGAGCAGAATTTTCAAACGCCACTTTTGCCAGAATTCGGTGTAATGTTGCAGAATTCTGTCAGAAGCAGAACTGCAAAATTCGGTAACTGGAATGGTAACTGCTGAATCATATTCTGCAGTATGTGTAAACTACAGATTAATTTTCTGCAAACCATTGACTATCTTTATGACCCCGACCATACTGCACCTGAAAACAGTCCCCAGGATCAGTGTACCCAACTGATTAACAAATAAATAAATTATTCCATGGATTTTGTGATCCACAGAATATTAGCCTGTGGTTTATATTGAAATGCCTTTCAAAATCCTGTGAAATTAACAAAGAAATTCTGAAATGTGTTTTGGAAGCAAAATTGCCATTCCAAACAAATTCCACTGGCAGAATTCTGCATTCCACATAGCTCTAATCTGTAGTTTCTTGGGTCCTCCCTGCTCTCACTCCTGTGCAGGGGGGCCACCTACACCCTCCAGCAATCAATTAGGACTGCAGCCACCAGGGAGCAGTTAAAGAAAACCATCAAGAGTTATACAAATTTGTATGTCTTCAGTGCTCTGGGGTGTAACCAATCTGATCATGGAAACATTTACACCCTAATCACCCTTTGTAAGTACCTGATCCCCTAACACTGGTCCAACATTTACACACCACCAACCCCCTCTTATAGCTTGCCTACCACAGTCTTGGAGTGGGTACTCAACCTCTACCACGAATACTGAGCAAAAATACTTCCTTGATGATGTCAGTTTTCTTCCCATTCTCTGCTTAATATACAGTAAATGTCCCAGTTTTAACCTCACAATACCCTCTTTGGTATTCTTCTTCTCTCTGATACTGTATATCTAAATAAGGCCTTTTATTCTCCTTTACCCCCTCAGCTATCCTCATTTGCATTTCTGCCATTGTCTTCCTTATAACTCTCTTTACATTTTCATTTTCAAAAAATATGCATCTCTATTGTCCTCAGATTGGCGTCCCTGTACTTTCTGAATATTACCTTCTTTGCCCAGACTCCATCTCCTTAGTATCCTGGAGATCAGAGTTACTTGTTTTTACCTACCTGCTTCAAACAGGTTTATGCTACCTCCAAAAGACTACCCTTAGTGAGTTCCTAGACTGCCTCTACTTCCTCAACTCTTTCCACCTTCTTAGTTTGTCTTGTAGGGTTTCCCCATTCTTCTGCAGTCAACCCTCATGAAATTTAAAATTTGTCCTAGACTTTGTCTTCTGGTCATCTAGACCCAAAGTGAACCAAACCACTTTTTTCTTCCAATCCCAGCTACTAACACTGAGAGTACAGTCAAGAAAAATATCTGTTGAATACAATTTATGAAACCCATATCACATTAAAGACAGCTCAGAGCACTGAAAGTAAGCTCAGTATTACTTCACAAATACCTGTGCTGTGAAATGTTCTTTTTTAAAACCCACTCTTCTACCATCTTACTTTAAATCACATGCAGATCAGACATAAACTATTTGATACAGCTGTTCTAAATTTCTCTTATTTTTCTTCCTTTTTTCTTTAAAGATTTTGTTTAATCACAATGTTAAGAGTGGACCTATTTATTTCCCAATCATGACAATTTCACTATTATAACCTCTGTTATTAATTTGTTCATTTTAACTATTGTGCTGCAATGTCCAAAAACTACATGGCAAAAACAGTCAAGCAAACAGTCTTGGTGATTTTAACATTAACTGGCTCTCGCCTGGGGCCTCTGTCTTTAAGGATGCAGTCATGGCACAACACCTCACACAGCTTGTCCTTGCCCCCACCAGATGTAAGTATAACACTGGTACATCCACAAAACTAGACTGGATTCTGACTAACCACCCTGAATGTATCTCTAATGTTACAGTACTCCCAGATGTAATTAGTGACCACTCACCTGTCATCTGGTCCTGGGCTATCAAATTCCACAAGCCCCCTCCCAAACTAATCTACACAAGGGTTATTAAGCAGGAGCACATTCAGCTTCTGAAATCCCATCTAAACAGACTTGATTGGGCAGTGATTGACACATTCAGTGATACTAACAAAGCACTGGACTTGTTCATCAACTGCTTTACTGCTGCCTGTGACATTTATGCACCATTGAAAAAGATGAAGGTCAAAGGAAAGACCAACCCTTGGATTACTACTGAGCTTATAACGTGACTCAAATGTAAGAACCACCTCTGGTACTGTGCACATGCTACTCCAAGGCGAGAAAACATATAAAAATACAAAGCGGCCAGAAATGATTGCACCTGACAGATATGGAATGCTAAAAGCAAATACTACAAGGAGGCACTGACCAACTCCTGGGGTGATAGGAAAAACTTCTGGAACAACCTGAAAGAACTCATAGGCAAGGACCCTAAGGCACCCCCCACTATGTTCAACATTCTTGGAACTCCAACGCTCGACCTTGGTACCATCACCAATACCTTTCACAATGCATTCTCTAACCTGGACAGTGTCCTTTCTACTAATTTCTATGATGGCTCTTCCTCCAGTACCCCCCACATGACCCCCCAACCAGATCAAACAGCTCCACAGTTCTTCTTCAATGAGGTTCCACTACAAGTCACCTGCATCTATATCCACAAGGCCATCTGTAAATCTGGTTACAGTGGAGACTCCCTTGACTTAAAACTGCTGGCGCAAGTTCTGGATGAAATCTTTGTACTCCTGACAAAGATCTTCAACCTCTCACTTAGACAGGGCCAGTTCCCCTCGCTCTGGAAACAGGCAACTGTCACACAGGTGCACAGAAGTGGTTACAGAACACTTCACACCAACTACAGACCTATCTCACCCCTCCCCCCATTATCTAAGGCATTGGAACTGTATAGTTTCAGATCAAGTAGTTGAATTCCTGGATAAGTCTGAAGTCCAATGCCCAGAACAGCATGGCTTCAGAAAAGGGCACTGCATGGCTCTCTTGGAATTTATAAGTTTCATCCATGCCACACTTGACCATGGAAGCTGTGGGGGGGAGCTGTATTTATAGACCTGATGAAGACTTTCAACACCATTAATCACCCTCTTCTACTCAGGCAACTGTCATCCATTGGGCTCGCTAGCTACCTCAGTAATTAGGTCCAACGTGTCAGAATAACAGGTGTATCATCTGATGTAAGAACCAGTTCTCTCCGGAGTCCCCCAGGGGTCTATTTTGGGCCTACTACTCTTCTCCCTCTTCCTTAACAGACTCCCTAGTGTCTGCCAGCAAAAAATACTTCTCTACGCAGATGATGCAGTCCTGTTTGCTTGCCACCATGACCCCAAATTCCTTGAAACCCAGCTGCAGCTTGACTTCAAGCACATTGAAGATTGATTCAGTTCACATAAACTCATCCTGAACTACAGTAAGACCAAAGTCATGACCTTCTGTAACCCACGGAGCAGGCACAAATCTCAGTCCCTCACCATCAAGAACCACTCTGGAAACTCACTTGAACATGTATCTGAGTTCAAGTACCATGGAATCATGCTGGACAGTACCCTCTCCTACACTTGGCATATAGACTCCATTGCCAAGGCCTCTAACATACGAATTGTTCTGTTGCACAAGCACTGTATGTCTGCGGATGCCCTTAGGCTGGCCATCTACAGCTTGGTCACCTCGATCACTTGACTACTGTCTTGCCATCTATGGCTCTGCTTCTACAACTGCCCTCCACTGGAGCTCAGTTTCACTCAACAAAGCCTGAAGGCTTTTAACAGGTGCAACCCATAAAACACACACCTGTGACCTCTACACATAGACTGGCTGGCTACCAGTCCTCAGCAGAACACAATACCAGACCTGCCTGCTTTCCAAAAAGGTTCTCCTTGGGCTCATGTCCCCAGGTGTTGGTAAGATTCTTACTGCTTACAGTGGTACTCAGCACACACGTAGTGCCCAGTATCAAACCTTCCAGGTTCCCCAATGTCATACCTCCATGGGTCAGCGGTCCTTCACTCACAGGGCTCCACTGTGATTCAATACCCTCAACAAAGAAGCACTTTCCGCTACCAAGTTTGGGTCTTTTAAACAGAATCTCTGACTTTACCTCACCTCTACCACACAATGTGACTGCTTTCCCTAAATATACTGCTCCAATCATCACCTAGTAGTTTAAGTCCAGTCACCCATCTCCTACCTGAGCATTACCCCCGCTGGCTCCAACTCTTCCACTGACTACTTGCCTTCCCCCTTCCTCCACCCCTCCCCCTTCTCCCTACACCTCTTCACCACTTCTCTAACCTCTCTACCTTTCTTCCTGTACTAGACACCCTCCCCGCTCCCTTCCCCTGACAGCAGCCCCTCAGCCTGCCCACTTCTTTCTGCCCCCCTCATACCCAATCTCTTGCTTATTGTCCTATTGCATCTTAATCTCCTACTCTGTTACCTCAACTAGCTGCTTAGTTAAGTTGCTCTCTAGTAATGTCTTTATTCTTGAAGTATGTTTTAACTGTAAAACATTGCCAACCGCTGTATTATGATTGTATACCATTGCCAACCTTTGTATGTATGTTCCCCTTCCTTTGATGTAGAACCTTTGTAAATGAGCAGTTCCTGCTCAAATGTACTTAAAATCCTAGAGTTAAATAAATAAATAAATAAAAATTAAAAAAATTGGGCATTGCTTGTTTAACAATGTGGTTCAATTTTGCTCAGAGGTGTTACATTACTCATGTGCATTTCAATTCAGACAGTTTTCTTGTGTGTATGGAGAAGACCCATATTCCATTCTCACAAACTATGAATAACATTGCACCACTACAGTTAGTGTTAAGAAGGCATTTCCATTGGCATGGGCTGCAAATATGTACAGGGTATGGGGACATGTTAATTTAGATGAAATTAGGCTCAGTGTTTGTTTTTTGTTTTTTCTTTGCTACTGAATGGCAAAATGGTTATAATTATAACAAAAATGCTTTTTTTTGTTGCTAACCAAAAACAAAAAAAATGGCTGGATTTAAACATGACACGTGTAGGTTCACTAGATCCTGTTCCAAGGGTGGTGATTTGTGCTTCTGAAATGAAAACATTTTTAAAAATAAAGTTGTAAACCAATACAAAAAAAAAGGAGTCTACACATCTGCATAGTGAAATTAAAAAAGCATCTCTTTTTCTGATAAGTCCACCTGTCACCCATAATTATTAGCTATGCTACCATGATTCTCTTACAGACATATTGTTATACATTGCAGTAGCTGCAGTCTCAATTAGCTCTTATCCCAGTTAGCCCCATAATACATTTACTTGCTCATGTTTAACATTGTTTATTTTTCACTAAAAGCAATTCCTTGTACATACCGTGATTTTATTGTTTATGTAAATGCACCTATTGTTATCACTAGTTGCTTTTTCACTTCTTGCGGTATCCCTTCCCCCTAATTACACCTAGAAATGAGCTCTGGCTCAGTGCACCTATCTTGGTCACCACATTTTAAATAAATAAATAAACAAATGAATAAATACATAAACTCACAGCCACAGGACCATACCCTGCACTTTGAGACCAGGAAGTAAGGATCTGTTCTCATCTGAATACACATCTTTACTTCCTGGTTTATGTGATCTAATATATTATAAGAAAAAATATGTATTTATTTATTTAGTTTTTGTTGACAGGTAAGTGCACTAGGCAGATTCTGCCTATTTTCAGGCATGACCCAGGGGAAGGGGGATACAGATGAATGTCAACTGACCTTGAACCAGATTAAGCTGTTGGTGGTATTTTTAGTGAATGAGGGAAATTTGGCCAGGACACCGGGGAAACTTCCCCTACTCTTTTTTGAGAAGTGCCATGGGATCTTTAACATCTGCCTGATCTACCACCAGAACAGGCAGATGGGACCTCAGTTTAATGTCTCATCCAAAAGACGACACCTCAGGAGTGCAGCAACCCCCTCATGCTGCACTACAGTATCAGTATTGGGATATTAACCCAAGTGCCAGGTGTGGGGATAGAACCCACAGCCTTCTGATCTCCCGGCCTCAGAGGTGAGTGTGCTAGCTGCTAAGCTACTGACAAAAAAATATAAATGATGCAACCACATGGAATCCAACATCAATGGTTGGCAGTGATCCTCCCTCTCTTTAGTGACACTGGAATCCCACCCCAGTACTAGCTTTTGCTTTTTTTAATTATGATGCAGAGAGCCCATCTTCAATGTTGACTTTCAGCTTCTGCCTGTTCTTTTATTAATATGTTTGTGTCACCAGGAGTCCATCCCCCAAGGCACACACTTGGTCACTTCCCAGACCCACTTCTCATACCAGTAGCCCACCCTGTTATTGGAAACGTTAAGTTAAGCATATACTGGGAGCCTATCCCTGGTAGCCACTTTTGTCCCCCAACACCCTTATTTCTTTAATGTGGCCACCAGAATCCCATTCCCCGTGGTATGCTCTGGAACCCAAAACCTGCTTCAGACAATGGGAGACCAATCTCAGTACTGGAATTTTTAATGAACTATGTGGCCACCAGGAATTTGTCCCCAGTGGTATGCTTCTCCTACCCCCCATGACTAGCACCACAAGGGCAGCCCCAGTGCCACCAAAAGACTACACCACCAAAGAATGGTGGTCAGCACAAACCCTTCATTATCCTCCTTAGTCAGCCACTGTTAAACTCAGTCACACCTATGACTTATGAAATATATGAACACAGCATGCATTTCAGAGAAATGATGCAAACTGGGATTGATGAAATATAAGCTGTGTGCAATTTTTTCTTAAACCCCTGTTGCAATTTAATCAAATGGTAGCTGGCCAAGGAGTTAAGTGGAGGCTATGAGTCAGCTGTCATCTGGGGAAAGCCATTGGTGAGAGTGGGTAATACAACTGAATGCCATGGATAAGATGAACAGGGCATTTTGTGGTGGGCCACAGAGCATCAGGGATGTTTTGAATTGGGCAGTGTGTAGGTAGGGTGCCACCAAAGCCAGGGATACTTGAAATGGGGCAGGGAGAGATACCTCTGGATGCCCACAATCCTTGTAATGGGGCTGCATATGGAATGGTGGTGGAACTGTCCACCAGGGATGCTTATACTGGGGCAGGATGTTGTAGTGGGTGCCACTTGACACCAGGGATACATGAATTTGTGCATGGTGGGTGGTACCTCGGGATGCTAAAGACCCTTGGAAGAAGGCATAGTATGGGAATTGGTGGCATTGGGCACAGGACGGCTTAAACTTGGGCATGGTGTAGGAAAGGGTGTCACTGGAATCCAAGGTTTGTTATCTGAGGCAGGGTAAAAGATGGGGTACACTACTGTTCTCCAGCGGCTGCTTGGCACAGGAGTGGGGGAAGGTGGAAATGCCACTGTAATACTAGGTCTGTTTTGCAGAGGGAGGGGGAAGCACAGGGAGTGGTACTGTGACTGAATACTGCTTGACTTTAAAAATGGTGACAATTCCAGTCAATGGACAGCATTTTCAATTTAAAGTAATGCACCTGTTTTTTTCTTCATTTGCAAACTGGTTCAATTACTGACTTAGGTAGAGCTAGGGGAAGAGCTGAGCAACAACAAGAATGAGCAATTGTGTATTCCAAAGAATTTCTGGCCCCTAAGGTTTGACCTTTGGATCTGTGCTCCATTGTGAGCCCCAAGCATGGCTATGGTGTTAAGGAAGAGAGAGTCCCCTCTCCTAGCCCAACCTGACACAACGGCCCTTGACAAAGGTATTAAGAATAAACCACCTTACATATCTCATCCTGACCTAGCAGCTTTGTCACATTTACCTTACTACCTCATCTAAAATCCCAGTGAAAATAAAGCCATCTCCTATCCTGCAACAGCTAAATATATAAGACATCTAGTATGCTGGTAGTATGTGAGAAATACACACTTCATCTCGGATCAAAAGACACAAAATTTGGATTCTGTGTACTCTATGCAATCCTTCAGTGATTCAGTGATTCTATTGCACACCTCACTTCATTGGTAAATAATGTACATTGCTAAACTGGGGAAAGAGGTTTGATAGGAGGTTCAAAGCTCTGTCTCTCTCGGCTAAAACAGATTAAATAAAATTATTTGAAAATAACTAAATAACACCTGCCTTCTGCTGAAAAGCAGGCTGGGAAAAATAAAACAGTGATATGCTGGACAAAGCAGACATGAGGACATAAGCCCTTAAATAAAATGTTTCAGCAAATATTAAAGAAAACTGCAATAATGTGAGGAAACTAGAGATATTGTAAAATCAATTAAAACAGCGCAATATTAGAAAAAGGTATTTATTTATTTTATTTATTTATTAAATTTTGGTGACCGGGTAGTCCCACTGAGCCCCGAATGTCCCTTTTTCAGGGGTGACCCGGGATAACAATACATGGTTTAATACAGTGGAGAAACATTTGGTCACAAGATTATACAGGCTTATGGTGGTTACATCATGACACAGTTTTACCTAGGTGCTACATGGCATAGTATTATACATGATGTTGCTTATAGGATAAAGGGACCAAGGTGTCCTGGATCTTGAGAGGGGTACCTTGGTCTGCTCACTTTTGGAAGGGTTGATGTGGGAGAGGGAGGTACTTTATGAGCCGTGGCAGAGGCATGTGCTTATGTCAATCATATGAGCCTTTAGTCTGGTGTGGATGTTCCTAAGTGAGAAGGCCTCTTGCACCACAGGAGGGAGCTTGTTCCACAGGTTGGGGGCTAGGCAAGAGAAAGATCTGCCACCAGCATTGGTCCTTACTCAGAGGACTTCCAGTAGCATTCGTTCTGATGTCTGTAGTCTCCTGGGGTTATGTTTAATTGCTATGGTTCCTACTATGCTAGGTGGAGCGGGGAGTTTGAGTAGCTTGAAGACCTGGACAATAAAGGGGTATTGTAGGTAAGCGGCCAATGAGGGCCACTGTAGCTGGGCCAGTGTATCACAGTGGTGACATCACGGGTGGTTCTGGGTAGTGAACTGAGCTACCTTGTTGTACAGGATTTGCATCCTGGAGACCTTTTGTTTAGCCATGCCCTGTACAATTGGAGCTGCATAGGTCAGGCTAGGGAGCAGGACACTTGTGGCAGTGGAAAACCTGGCCTCGGGGATGAGCTGGTCCATGAGTCGGTACAAGGTTCCAAGTTTACGGTGTAGAATCTTGGTGACCTGGTCCATGTGGTCTTTGAAGGTGATAGATTGGTCAAGAGTAAGACCTAGGTATTTTAGGGAGGGCACTACTTTGATGCTTTTACCAGAGAGAGTGGTAAGTTGCAGGGATGTAGTCCTGTCATGGCCCAAAGATCTAGGCCCGAATAGCACCGCCTTGGTTTTGTCTGCGTTAAGTACCATTCTTTTCTCACACAGCCATGTCTCAAGGGATGTGAGGTCCTTTTGGAGGAGAGGACCAAGAGCAGCCACATTGCCCAAGGATCGGTAGATGACTGTGTCATCAGCATACTGTACAACCGAGCTTTCCCCAGAGTAAGTACTTAGGTCATTGCTAAATAAGAAGAAAAGGAGGGGGCTGAGAATTGAGCCCTGAGGTACACCCTGTTTTAGAGGTAGTGGACCTGATATGACCCCCTTCCAGGAGACCCTCTGTATTCAGCCTGATAAATAGCTCCCAAACCACTTGAGAAATGTACATGCCTTATGTACTGGACAATCAATACCCTACAGTGCGGGACCTTCTGAAAGATGTGGAATGCAATATGTTTCAATTGCTACATGATAATCCTCTGATTAATGAAGGCATTCTGAGTCCTACCAAAAGAAAACATTATTAATACAGCACCCAGATGTTTCTGTCCCTAATCCGCCTATGAAATTAAGTATATTAGCAACTTTCACTTTCTAAAGTGACAGTGACTTGATATTTCAACTAGCAGTAATAAAAGGGTGCTGCTTTTTAATAATCATCTTTCTGATTTTTGAGTTCAAACAACAGTGTTGAGGAAGATTTATGGCATTCTGGCCAAGATGTGCTGAAAACCAGTACAACATTAAATTTACTGGGCCCTTCCAGCTTACCGTAGAGTTAAAGATGGCAAGTTCAACATCTTCTTCGAGATGGAACAGTTTGCAAAATATTTAAGAACTTGCTATTCTCAGCAACATTATTATGATTCCACAGCATCACAATCAGCCTCCGGAAAGCAGATGATACATCACATAGGTAACTGAGACTCTAAGGAGTTAAAATATGACAGATTGCCATAACTGTCAAAATGCAATTATTTCAGTTTGCTTTTCTCTTATTTAGATGGGCATGAATAATCTAAATATGCTTTGCTTTCATAAACATCTTCAGATGATTTAGCCATATTCCCATTTTAATTTATTAATACTTCCATTAGAGTTTGAAAGCTGATATGATTTATTACAAAAAAAACAAAAAAAAAACAAGAAACAGTACAATTGTTAGATTTGTTCTTTCTATCTTGGTAAACTCAACTCCAGCCCTTGCTGGATATCAGTACTGGAGACCTAGAAGGCAGCATTTATAACTATAAAGCTCAAGAGCAAATACCCTAGCTGGAAGGTTAAATTGATCATTTGTCTGCCCTGCTTGCCATCCCATACACCACCATTAGAGTTCTCTAGAGGTCTCTTTATAGTGTTACAACTACTCCTTTGACTACTATTCATAGCAGTCATTACTAGATGCTTCTACTATTCACAGGCTGTTTTTTCTCGTATACTGTATGTGATCCAGTGGGAGGTCCATTTGGTTCTAAAATGCAGCATTAGCCAGTTTCTAGTCAACTATTTTGAACTGGTTCTGCCCACTCCTGATTAAAGTACAACTGAAATATGCTTAAATATCAAGGAAGTCTTGTGTTTAAAATGATTTTGTATTACAGCCATGTTTCCTTTATCAGAATGTAGGCATTTATTTTATTTTTTTATTTATTTATTTTTTGATAACCGGGTAGGTATACTAGACACAAAAGTGACTATTTTCAGGCACAACCCGGGAGGTCAACAAGACAGTGAGATACAGTTACAATGAATACAGTGACAGGGTATATGCAATCATCACAAACAGAAAGTGAGAACAAAGATTAAGACAAATATTGGTACAAGGCACGCAATGGTGTAAATTATACAAATAAAGATAAGTGCCCATGTGTAGAACTATCATAATAATATCACAAATATAAGGTACAGAAAATGAGAAAAAACATATCGTAGCAGGGTAACATAACAGCCTCCTGCAACTGAAAGGATATTATTGGTAGGAGGCGGGGAGAGAGGTAATAGTGGGATAGGTTAAAGGGAAGTTGAAAGTAGGCAGGGTGCCAAATCATAACATAGAGGGGATACCCAAGGCAGTCATGGCAGTGGGAATCAAGATCTAAGGAGGGTTGAAGCAGGTACATCGAGTACAAGCTGTAAGGAGGGAGCAGTGCCTCTTATTAAAGGTTGTATGATTAGGGGCAAGGCGTACATCTAGGGGAAGCAAGTTCCAGTAGGAGGGACCTACATGTGAGAAGCCTGATTTCCCTTTTACATCTAGGAATGCTCATCAAGGAAAGGCCAGTAGATCGGAGACCATAGGAGACATGCTGCGGGGTCAGCAGGGAGGCAAGGTAGGTAGGCATACTTGATCGCAGTACACTGTCCAGAAGGTTCCCCTGAGAGAGACGGCCGTGAGCAATGGGGGATAGCCAGTTTAGGTCAGAGTACAGCAAGCAGTGATGTTTTAGTCTAGAAGATGCAGAGGTGTAAAGGCATCTGTTGTTATAAGATGTATCCCACTTATGAAGAGTTGCCTTAGAGGCATTTGTATAGATTACGGACCCGTAAGAAAGCGATAGAAGGAGGATTCCTCTGGCAATGGCAGTCCTAGCAGTGGGGGTAAGAGTATAGCTCGTTTTGTAGGCTAAGCCCAGTTTGGCATTTATGGCCTTATAGGAGGTGGTAATATGAGTGTCATAGGTGAGGGATTCATCAAGTGAGACACCTAGATATTTGAAAGAGATTACCATCTCTAATGGATAGCCGTCAGCCCAGTTGACCTGGAAAGATTCACGGCACTGTTTTAGTTTGATAGGGGATCCAAAGAGCATAGCCTTGGTCTTTCCAAGGTTGAGAATGAGCTTGTTATTGGAGATCTAGGACTGAATATTTTGTAGGTCCATAGAGAGCTTAAGATTAATGGAGTGGACATCATCTGAGCTAGTGTACAGGACAAGGTCATCGCATACAGCAATGATGAACAGGAGGATATAACTTGGGGAATATTGTTAATAAAATTGAGAAAGGAGGGTCCGAGGATAGAGCACTGAGGTAAACCAACATTTATGACTGCTTTTTCTGAGGTGGCAGAGTTGAAATTCACTGTTTGATACCTGTTTAATAGGTAGCTATGGAACCAGTTTATGACTCCGGACGAGAAGCCCAGGGAGTGGAGATTGGTGAGTAGAAGAGGGTGGTTAACAAGATCAAAAGCTTTCGTCAGATCGATAAATACTGCACCGGTTTGATGACCCTGGTCCATGGCTTGAAGAACATCATTTGTCAGTTGTAATAGAGCAGTTTGAGTACTATGGCCTTTTCTGAAACCATGTTGGTTTGAGTGCAGAAGGTTGCATTTGGTAAGGTGTTCTGAGATCTGTGCTGTGATGAGCTTCTCAAGGATTTTATTTAATACTGCCAGTATTGCTATTTTTCTATAGTTGGCTATATCTTTTTGTCTCCATTTTTAAACACTGGCGTGACTTTAGCCAGTTTCCATACATCAGGCACTATGCCTTCCCTCAGGGACAAGTTGAATATAATGGACAGTGGTCCTGCAATGAAAGGTGCTGCAAGCTTTAGAAGTTTAGGTTAGAGGCAGTCAGATCCGACAGCGGTGCTGTCTGATATGGAGTTTAGATGTTTAAGGACATCATTGTACGATATAGCTTTAAAGTAGAAAGTGGGCGTCTTGGAAGTATTTTCAGAGTATGGTGGCCCAGGCTTTGAGTTATCGGAAGAGAAAGCAGTTGTATAGCTTGACAGGTCAGAGAAATGAGAATTAAATGCATTGGCAATGGTGCCTGAGTCATTACAATGGACACCTTTCAGTATCATATCGTTGATTAGTAGAGTTTGTCTTGAACCAAGGAAAGTCTTTATGTGCGACCAAAATTTCTTAAGGTCGCCAGCAGCATCTAGTAGAAGGCCTTTACAGTACTGGCTTTTTGCAAGTCTTATTTGAGTTTTGCATTTTGTTCGCTGTTCTCTGTAGTTGTGATAATCCGCTGGGAGATCAGATATATTAAACTTTCTCCAGCATTTGTCCCTATGTTTGAGGTCTGTGAGGAGGTCTTTATGC
Source organism: Neoceratodus forsteri (assembly GCA_016271365.2). Taxonomy (NCBI): domain Eukaryota; kingdom Metazoa; phylum Chordata; order Ceratodontiformes; family Ceratodontidae; genus Neoceratodus; species Neoceratodus forsteri. The sequence goes on along the minus strand of CM028131.1, from coordinate 874,490,135 downwards.
AGCCATCTGGTTTGTTTACCATGTGGTTTGTTTACCACGAACACGCCGAGTGATGACTGGGGTATGTTTATCTTGAAGGAGTACAAACCTGCTCAGTAAGTCGTGAAGGGCAGTATCAGTACCTGAGGAATAGGAGACTGTGGATCAGTCAGTGTGAGACACATCGTATAGGAAGTGAGCCTGATTTAGATTTGCATAGTTTCTGAAGCGTATATAGTTTTGGGGGGACATGGAGGTTGTGGAAGTGCTCCATATGCAAAAACCGGGGGAGTGATCACTGATACAGTCCAGCAGCATACCTGCATTAGCAATTCTGTCCACGCGATTTGTTAGGACCCAGTCAATAAGGGTACTGGAGTCTGAGTTGACTGATACTCTTGTATTATCAGTAATGATTTGGTGCAAGTTGTAGCTCTATACTAGGGATTGAAGGGTGTCTTGAGATTTTCCAAGCCAGTTTAAATTTATGTCTCCGAGAATGATGAGTTCATTTTTCCCCACATGTGCAACTGTGTGGTCCAGCAACTCAAGTAGTCCTTTTGTACCATTATTAGGTGGATTGTAGGCACAGACAATATGGAGTTTCTTATCTCCTAGTCCGGGTACAACATGGAGGTATTCGCACAAAGAGTTTTTCTTGTCAGATATCATAGTCATACTTAGGTTGCTTTTGTAATAGATTGTGACACCCCCACCACGCTTTGGAGGTGGTCTGTCATGTCTAAGAAGGGTGTAGTTAGGGAGCAGGCAAAAAGTATCTGGGATAGAGAGTGTTAGCCATGTCCCAGATATACAGAGCACATCTGGGTGGTGGTTTGCCACCCAAGCTTCAATGTCTGCCTGATTTTGGAGAAAACTCCTAACATTAAGATGGACTATGTGAAGTCCTTTCATATTATATCCAGAGTAGTTTAGGGGTAGTGTACCTGGTCCGGGACCAGGGTTTAACTCTATGTCCCCAGACAGCATAAGAACCAGCAACATGAGGTACCTTAGCTTCTGCATGGAAATTTTAGGGCTGCTGCAGCAGTAGGTGCGCCACTGTTTGGCAGCAGACATGGTGGCACGGTAAATAAGTAGTTGAGGGAGGAGGGCAGGGGTTGTGTCTATGCCACATTTGGTTAGGATTAGCATGTTTGAGTATGTAAAATCGTTAAGACTCATGTCTCCTTGTTGGATATGGTTTTTGGGGTTAGGTACATTAAGGATGCTTAGTAGTACCAGAGACAGGATAAGAGAGGTCACAATGAGCAGTAGCCAAAACATACTGTGGGATTTTGTAGCAAGCATATTTTATAGGAATGAGGCCAGGGATAGAGGATGCGGTAGAAGGCAAAGAAATAGCTGTTTGCCAAAAGGGAGCTATTTATTTTTCACCTGGTAATAGCACCCTGTGATCTGCCTAGTATAAGAGCTGCATGAACATTCATGGGAAGAAAGACAAAACTATAGAATTGTCAGATGGGTGTGAGTGCATTAAACTGAAAAAGAACAATTGGAAGCTGGATCCTGGGAATACTACAATATGTGAAAAAACTGTTGAAATTGAAGATTCAAGCAGACAGAACTTGTGGGCTAAAGGGGGAAATAAATAGTTTCAGCCTTAAAGCTACATATGTAAGAGATCAGATTAGACTGGGTTATAATATTATCAGCACAAATGTTGGCAGTATCACTAGAATGAGGAGAAGTTAGTGAAGGATCTATTGGTGCGCCCCCTGTGGCTCATGATTATAACGAGCCAATGGAACAGTTTGCACTTTTAGTGTGACATGCAGAAATGTTCTAATGTTAAAAACACTGGGGATGTTACCTACTTGACATTAACAATGACAAATATATAACCCTATTTCAAAATACATTATTTCAGTAGAATGAAACCAGTTCTGATATACAGTATTTTTCTGAAAAGAAGGCTTTACAACAGTAAGGTTCACATGTATGTTCAGACTTCCCTATCTTTAAACAGTCAACATTAAATAAGTAATGGAAACTAGGACTTAATTAAATAACTACTGGATATTGTAAGTTATTACCATGGCAGCTGATATAAGATTTATGGATTGTATTCTGAGAAAATATGCAGGGGATTTTATTACATATGTTTATGTCTATCACATAAAATCAATATTTAGATTAATTTTTGTTAGTGTGGCAGAACAGTTTTATTCTTGACATAGACATGTAAGAAACTATACACTGTAAATCACTTCTCTGTGTAAACATGTACATGTTTTTATAAAATAATTTCAGTTTCAGTAAAACGCCAATGCATACTGGGGCAGTATAAATTGTTAATTCAGGAAACCCACACCAGGACCTTTGGGGGAAATTTCTCTTTGCTATTATACAGTATCAACTCATTGTAATGGGAAATTGTAACTCATCCCATCTTAAACTTCCAAAACTAAAAATGAAAGCACTGGATCATTTAAAATATAAGTATTGCATTCAACATCATCTTATATGCTGTTTATTTATTTCATTTTTGTTGACCAGGAAAGGAGGGCTAAGAAATGTTCATAATGTAAGCATTGTCCCAGGGGGGAGGAGATATAGAAGATAGCTGACTGAGACTGAACTTTGTTAAGCTGTTGGTGTTTTTTAATGAATAGGAAAAATGCGACCAGGATAACAGAGAGATTCCATTATTCTTTCCAAAACATGCTATGGGATCTTTATCATCCACCTAAGCAACCACCAGAAAAGGAAGACAGAAACTCTGTGTAATGTGTTATCTGAAAAATGTCCTCTCTGACAGCACAGTGACAGCCAGATACCATGCTGAGACATCAGTAGCATTATTTTTAAGCAAGGATAGAGTGCCCTATTCAGCACTAGCACCACTTCATGCATCATCATGTTCATTGAGAGGTGTATGTGTTTCACAATATTTTACTAAGAAAAGGAGCATGCAAAGTTTTGTTAGACACATTTCTAAGAGTATGGTATCTGTATGTAATAACTGGGTATTAATGCACATATGATTTTTTAGTGCTTATACCACAGGGTTTAATTTTTTATTTTTATGTTGTCAATTGAGTAAGCACAGTGGGCAACATGGCCCTTTTACATATTTGATTATAAACATGTGTATTGATTCCCAGCATAATTGATTAATCAGTTAAGTAAACAGCAAAATTAATTTGGTATTTGCTAGAGTTTAGCCTGGGGAATCTTGAGACTCACATTCAGATCCTATTATCATCAATTACTGTGTGATCCTGAACTTAACTCCTAGCACTTTGGTCTACCCAATAGTAAAAATTAGTAAATACAGGACACCATGGGAAATAAGAATTTGCATCTCAGCTGGGCTATCCCAAATAAAGAAATGGTAACAAATGGAAAGTTAGAGAAGAACTGCATTCAACTTGAAACCTTATGTTTTCTGTAAAAATGCTTTTTCAAATATAACTTCACATTCTGTTTTAGCTCCTTCCTTATTGACTTTTTGGTAAATGCAGTGGCTGTTCTGAGTGTTGCTTATTTATTTAAAAAAACTGGTATCTGGGAAAGGCACCCTGAGCTGAGGCTCATTTCTAAGTGTGACCTGGGGTAGGGGAGTACAGAAGGAGTAAAGTTACAAAACATCAAAAATGTGGTTACACAGGCAGCCATTAAAGAAGTAGTAGCCATGTACAGACCAATAAATAACAGCAAAGATTAATGCAATGATAAGTGAAACAAACTGAGAGAAAACAATAAAGTGTGCAGTGACTGATGGGGTAGCAGACAGTGCTAGGTTGGGTCCAAAAACAGACTTTGTGTGCAGTCACAAACAGCCTTGACTAAAGAGGGGTGTGAGCAGGAGGGGGTAAGAAAATAAAGTAAATACAATAAATAGAAACAGAGGATGAAAAGTCATCAGGAGGGTAGACAGAAGCAAGAGGGTGCAGAAAGATTCCTTAACTGACATATAAAGGCAGGGAGTGAGGGAGAGAGGCATGAGGGGAAAAGGCAGAGAGGAGAGGGAAGCTGATTCCAGAGACAAGAGAGGCAGTAAGAGAAAGCAGCTTGTCTAGCAGAGTAATGAGGGTGGATAATGGAGAAGGAATGGGAATTTCTGGAGTGAAGAGAGTAAGAAGTGAGATGAGTGAGGAAAGGTGGGAAGGAAGGAAAAAAACAGTATTTAGCAATGAAGGAGGCATGGTGGAACTGGTAACTTGACAGGAGTGGAAGGGTGGGGAGGGAGGAATAGTGGAAAAAGTAATGAGTATGGAGGGGAAAGTTGGTAGTGAAATGACAAAAGGCATTTTTGAGGTTATCCAGTCTGACAAGGGAGGAGGAAGGGGTGGTTCCATTGACCACACCTGCATAGTCGAAGACCAGGAGAACCATGTTGGTTTCCAGCTCATGGCAGATGTGGAGGGAGAGGCAGTACTTACTATGGTACAAGGCACTCAATTTAGAGTGGAGTTTGGTGTGTATGGAGTTGATGTGGGTAGCGAAGTCAAGCTTGCTATCAAGCAACACACCATGGTACTTGAAGACCGGGACAATCTCCAGAGGGATGCCATCTAGCATGAAGAAAATGGGATGGCGAGAGCCTGGCCAGTTTCTGGCTGGAGTTAAAGGTCACAGAAACACTCTTCTTCATGCTGACCCTAAGTTAGTTGGTGTTGAACGAGCACAGTACTTTGGGAAAGTCCTGCTGGGGCAGATCTTGCACAGCTGAACGTGAAGAGCTGGAGGTGTGGATATGATAAGAGGCACAATCATAGGGCAGGTCATTTAGGAAACTAGAGAACAGGATGGGATCCAGATGGAGCCCTGTGGGATCTCTGCTAGGATGAGAAGGGGACAGAATGGCTCCCACCTGTACTGACTGCTGACAGCCCACTAGGTACTATATAAACAGAACCAGTTCATTGTGGATACTTAGAGGTCAGCAGGACTCAGCTTGTCAAGGAGGAGACAGCTGGACACTCAGTTAAAAGTTCTGGCCACATCAAGGAATACAGCTGAGATGATGTGTCCCTGATCCATCCCAGTGAGGATAAAGTCTGTTACTCGCAGCAAGGAGACAGTGTAATGGAGCTTCAAAAACCAGACTGAAAAGGCAGAGAGGAAATCAGAGGAGTAAAGGAAGTCAGCAAGCCTGGAGTACAGAATTTTCTCCTGAAGTTCTGCAAGACAGGGGAGGAGTGAGGTCATCTGGAAGTCACAAGGGCAGGAGGGGTCACCCCTTTGTGCAGAGACCATTAATTTGCAACCTTCCAGGCCTACAGGAGAGGAATGAGGTAGCAGGAGAGGTTCAGAAGGTGAAGCTTGTGGTCCAGCCCATGAGAGCTGGACTTACTGTATAAGGTTAAGTGAGATTTGGGCAAGGAAGACTTCCTGGGGGGAAACAGGAAGAAAACAGAAAACTTAAGGTGATTGGGATGGGGAGAGGTAGCAGGGGATAGAAGAGAGGGGACCAGAAAATAGAGGAGACGGCAAAGCACTGGTGGTGAAGAATTTATTTAAATGAGTGGCAACTGAGGGAGAGTTGGAGACCAGTGAGCCACTCAACAGCAGGACAGGGGTAGCATGATGAACTGATAGGATTAAAGAGGGAGTGGATGACCTTCCAAAATTTTGCAGTGGAGTTAATGTTAGATTGGAGGTTGTATTTAAAGTAGTGAGCCTTAGCATTGTGGACAGCCTTCATGCAGGAATTCCTGAGTGACCTGTAGGATAAGAGGTCAGGCAGGGGTTGGGAGGATTTGAAACATGCCCAGTATTGGTCCTGGGATTTACGCAGATTGATAAAGTCAGATGTAATCCAGGGGTGATGGAAGTATTTAATCCTTGACTTTCTTGGAGGCATGAATATTCCAAGTGTGGTTAAATATGGCATGGAAGTGGGAGAGGGCAGTGTCAATGTTGGGGTTAGAATAGATAGGGGACCAGTCGGAGGAAGCAAGGTCATTCAGGAGGGCATTAGTGTCAAGTGACTTGAGTGACCTGAACCAAATGTATTTGGAGGTAAAAGCAAAATGAGTGCGCCTTACTTTCCTGATACAGTAGGTCATACAGTGGTCATTGAAGGCATCTGGTAAAATGCCTGCTGCAATGATGCAGTTGGGGTGGCAGAAGAGCACCCAGTCCAGGAGAAAGTGATTAAGGGGGGTGATGACTGAGCTGGGTAGGTTCCATGATTAGTTGCAAGAGCTTTAGGGACTCAACCCTGTGAAGGGTGGGCCTGGAGGCAGGGGAGAGCCAATTTATGTTGAAGTCAACAAAGAGGATTGCTCACCTGAGGTAGCATGGGAAGTGGGAGATGAGAAGGAGCTGACTAGGAGGAGGGAGAGATTTTAGGAGAGGTGTAGAGAACACCAACACAGATAAGGAGGAGGATGGAAGGGAGGGACAGCTTCGCTAGAAGGAGCTTGTACAAGGAAGGGACAGATTCTGGCAGATTCCGATGGGTATACAAGGTAACTACTCCACCACACTTGACATGGTCCTGATGGAAGAGGTGGTAGTCAGGGATTGTCAAGTTGCAGTCAGGTACCTTGAAGGAAAGCAGGATTCAGAGATACACAAGAGGCCAGTAGAGTGCTGAGAGATCCAGACTTTAAGGGTGTTAAGCTTAGGAAGGGAGCTCCTAGCCATTAATTTGAAGAAAAATTAAGGCCTTTAGGGAGAATAGGGGTAGAAGAGGCAGAAGTGGGGTGGGGTTAACTTCAATGTCACCAGCAAGGAGGAGGAGTATGAAGATGATAAGAAGAAAAGAGTGGGATATGCACCTCCTTCAGTAAGGGGAGAAGGAAGAGAGAGAAAGACAGAGAGAGAGGAAGGGAGATGAAGGCATGGTGGGTGTAGAAATTCAAGGTTTAGGGAAGGTGCCTGGAGGAGTCCTGGGTGGATAACAGAGGTATGGTGCAGGAAGGGAAGAGAAGGAGGGGTAGGGGGTAAGGCAGGGGCAAAGGAGTGGGAGGAGTTTTGAAGGAAAAAGGGCAAGAGAAAAGAAAGGAAGGTATGGGGAAGGATCTGAGGGAGAAGAAGGGGGGAGGGAGGGGACAGGGATAGGACAGAGAGAAGAGTTATACAGAAAGGAAGGGCATGGAGCATAACGAGATGTAATTAGAGGTGATGACTTAATGTAGGTAGATCAAGAGTAAATACCTTGACAGTGAAGACAAGTGCAACAGCTACATGACTTTGATAATCAGATCATGCAAGTAAAATGGCAGCAAACCTGGAGATAGCAACTACAGCAGGCTTAATAAGCAGATCTATGACTAAAGAGGCAGAAGTAGCAGGAACAAATAAACCAGGCAACAAATTATATAAGCTAGGGGTTTGAGAAACTTAAGTTGATGGTTACCCAGATAGGGAGTCAGCAATAATGAGCATTGCAGCCTACAAACAAACAGCCCCAAAAGACTGGAATCAAAGCACAAAAGATATAGGTGACCCGTACCAGAAGAAGGCATTAATTACTGTTTCAGCCTCTACGCAAATAGTTCTAAGAGTGTGGTGCAAATAAGCAAACATTCACATCGAACCAGATGGATGAGAACAGTAGCTAATGTTTTATTAATGGAGTGAGTAGATTAACATGCAGAGATGTGAGGCTGATTGGCAGAATGGATATCCAAGGTGGAGCAGCATTCCAGGCCAATGACTAGCACCAGACTTACTCAGGTTGATGTCCCTAGTAAAGGGCTGTCCAACAAGTTGCTCACCAAGCCTTTAAGTCTTGGTCACAGTGCTTTTTTCAAAAGTTTCAAACTTATCATTTTGTCTGTAAGGCAAGATTATGCCCGGGAACTGTATTATATTTTAAACTCTGATCCCGCGTATATTCACACAGTTTTAACATGCTAATTCAGTAGAGTAATATGAAGCGGTAGTTTAAATTAGCACTTTTTTTATTCAGAATGTTGAGAATGCTGTGTTTCCTAATTGCTGTGATTAGCGCAATTAGCATTCTGATGCTTTCTGAAGTGGATCAACGTAAGTATGCACTAATGATGTGATGCTGATCTCTTTCAATACACATCAGGCGAATTGTGATAGCTGACTTCTTCACTCACTCTTTGTATTTCTACAGGGTCTGTCATTTGAGCGCTGATGCTGCTTATGTGTGTGCGATGTGTAGATGCTGTTCAGTGATGCGAGTCTCTCCTGGGTCTGCTGTTTGTGTTCTGATCACTGTCCACTAAAAATATTGGGAGTTTGCTTAGCAGGAGCTGGTTTATTCACATTTCAGCATTGGTACTGTTGTGTCATACTGCGGTGACTTTTTGCTCTACAGGACTGAGTCTGAGAATCATTTTCCGGGACCACACGCTGGCTGGCTGGCTGTTCGAATCAACAGACATCCTCACTGCAGGTAAGATTATATTTAATTAAGCATTATTTTAGCTAAAAATCAATTAAAAATGCACTGAAAGGTACTGAACCACTGGCTGGCTGTTAGAATCAACAGATATCCTCTATAGAAGTAACATTTTATTTTCTGAAGCTTAATTTTAATTGGACAGTTCTCCAAAAAACGCTGTTAAAAATCATTGGAAAGCTTGCCTATGTTGTTTTGGTGGGGGGTTAATAACTATTAGTGCTGTCTTGCTGGGTTTAGAAGGGGGTGGTCACATTTTTAATTTTTTTATTCAGAGTTGTATTTTACTATTCACATTTCCTTTTGTTATTATTCACAGACTACAATGGCTTTGAGTAAACCACCCCAAAAAAGCAAAGAGTCTACTCCTATAATATAAAAAGTGAATGGGAGGAGAAATATGTCTTCATTACTCATAATGGCAAATGTATTTGCCTGATTTGCCATGCTAGTGTGTCTGTAGGGAGGAAATGCAATTTGGAACATCACTTTGAGATGACTCACAAAAAATTTGACACTGAATATCCACAGCATTGCAAACTCATACAAGTCAAATTACAAGAATTGAAAGTCTCTGATGCCCAACAACCCAGTTTCACAAAGTCTGCTATGAAATCAAAAGCTGCTATCATAGCTTCATTCATGATAGCTGAAATACTGGCCAAAAAGAAAAAAAATGTTTGAAGATGGGGACATTGTGAAAAAATGTTTCATTGCAACAGGAAACACATTATTTGCTGATTATACCAATAAATCTAAAATTATAACTGCAATTAAAGATGTTCAGCTGTCAAGAAACACTATTGCAAGAAGGATAGAAGCCATGGTGGCTGATGTTGAGGGAAACGTAAGTGATGTAGCTTCTTGCCAGTTCTTCAGTTTACAGTTTGATGAATCCACTGATGTTAGTGACACAGCTCAATTAATTGCTTTTGTTAGAATGGTGTTTTCTGATGTAAGTTGCAAAGAGGAACTGTTGAAAATCATCCCCATAAGAGGTAAAACTCATGGGGCAGACATTTTTAAGGAATTCAAATTATGCATTGAATCTATGAATGTGCCTCTAGATAAGCTTGTTTCAATTACAGCTGATGGTGCCCCCTCAATGTTAGGTGCACATGTAGGTTTTTTATCACTATGCAGAAAAGATTCTTGCTTCCCAGAATTCATCAGCTACCATTGTAGTATTCATCAGCAATCATTATGCACAAAAGCTATTATCAGCATGTCATGAGTGTGGTGTTAAAAATTGTTAATTCAAACAGAGCCAGACCACTACAGCACAGGCAGTTTAAAACTCTTTTAGAAGAACCTGATGCAGAGTACAGCTGCTTACTTTTGCACACTGAGGTTAGGTGGCTAAGCAAAGTGAAAGTTTTGAAAAGATTTCAAGCTCTCCTTCCAGGAATTTTCCTTTTTTTAGAATCAAGAGGGGGTAATTTCAAAAAACTTACTGATCCTGGGAGGCTGAGTGATTTGTCATTTTTAACTGATTTAACACAGAAGCTTAATTTGCTTAATTTAGAATTACAGGGTGAAGGAAAAACAGTGATTTAGATGATAGGATCAGTAAATGCATTTCAAATGAAGCTACAGCAGAAATGTGGATGAACCAGCTCCTGCAAGGCAGCTTTCAACATTTTCCTAGTCTAGAAAATAAAGTTGAAGAAGGGATAGAATTTGAAAACACAAAGTATGCAGCTCATCTGGATAGGATAGCCAGGGACTTTGACAGAAGATTAGCAGAATTTCAAAAATTATAGCCAGTTGCAATTTTCATTACTAGCCCATTTACAGACACTGATGTAAGCAGAACAGAAAATGAAATATCAAATGTATTCAAACTCAGTTCTTCACAGCTTGAAATTGAAATCATTGACCTGCATGCAGATGTTCAATTACAGGCCAGATCTAATAACGCAGACTTCTGGACATTAATTGATGAGTTCAGATTTCCTCTTTTAAAACAGTTGACTCTTAAATAAACAGTTTGCTTTGGATCTACCTACCTCAGTGAAGTGGGATTTTCTGCTATGAAAATTTTTAAATCTAAATTAGCATCAAGTTTAACTGATGACCACTTGAATGATTTTATGAGAATGGCTGTAACTCACTCCAGTCCACATTACATTAAGTTTATTTATTTATTTCTTTATTAAAGAGATTTACCAGATAAGAATACTGAGCGGGAATCCACTCATTTCCAGATGCGACCTGGGGTTATATTACATTAAATTGCTGAGTTACATAGGTACATAGGCAACAGGTACATAATGGTACAGACATCAGGTACAGCAGACACAGAAAGGGGTGAGATAACAGGTCCAGAGGTGTTACAGGCAGGACTTATGCATTTGTTGTTTTGTTACAGAGTTATCGCTGAGTGCAAGATAAAACATTGGGGTCTGTGACCATAGACATTTCATACAGTGACCATGGGGAAAGAGGACAAAAAAGATAGGGAACAGCATGAGAAATAATACAGTTGTTTGGTAAGTGCCCCGTTAAGTCACATTTTGTTGCTTCATTATAACAGATCTGGCCTGCAGGTTGCAGTTACATTTGTCAGAGAAGTGGGCCTGAAGAAGAGGGTTCAAGGTCCTAGGGGTGGTGGACTGCCTGATTTCTGCTGGCAGGTTATTCCAGAACGTGGGCAGCCTATATTAGAAAGCAGATTGGCCCTTTGAGGTGCGCATGAAAGGGATATGTAGTAGTTTAGAGTCAGTGCCTCGCAAGGAGTAGGCAGGGTTGGGCTGGGTTGATAGAGTGGAGCTGAGATAAGAGGGAAGGGAGTTTGACCAGTGCTTAGCTACAAGATTAGCACAGTGAAGCTGTCGCCTGGAGTGCAGTGATGGGAGACCTAGGGCAGTATATAGGTCACAGTGGTGGGTGGTAGGGGGGTAATCTAGGATAAGGTGACAGAAGGAATGAAAAAGGGGGTCCAGGTTGGCTAGGGTGGATGGAGAGGCTGCGCCGTAGACCATGTCACCATAGTCGAAGATTGGGAGAATCATTTTGTTCACTAGCTCTCTCCTGACTGGGATGGTTAGGCACCCTTTGTTGCAGTAAAGGGCTCCTAGTTTCGGGTGCAGTTTTTTCTGGAGGGAGTCTATGTGGACGGAGAAGTCCAAGTGATGATCCAGCCATACCCGCAGATACCTAAAGGAGGTGCAGGATTCCAGGGTGGTTCCGTCCAGTGTTTGAAACATGGGTGGAGCCGCTAACCGGGAGATTCTGGGCTGTGTGCCAAAAGTTATGGATACGTTTTTCTTAGCATTTCGGATGAGTTGGTTGGAGTTAAGCCAAGTTTGGACAGTGTCATAATCCTGCTGTAGGGTAAAGTTTAGAGCCTCATTTGTGGGGCTGGAGGCATACAGAACAGTATCGTCCGCATACATTTGAATTGCTGAGTTAGGGCAGGATAGTGGGAGGTCATTTAGAAATATTAAAAAGAGAAGGGAGCCCAGGACAGAGCCCTGGGGGACCCCCATGGTGACTGGGAGCAAGGGGGATACATGAGTGCCAATTTTGACTGATTGTTTCCTCCCAGAGAGGTAGTCTTGGAACCACCTGGTGGCTAGATCGGATAGGCCAGCATCTTGCAGTTTTGCGATAAGCTTAGGGTGGGAAATGGTATCGAATGCCTTGGCCAGGTCAATGAATATGGCCGAGGTGAGGAACCCTTTACCCATACCTGAGGCAATATCGTTGGTGAGTCTAAGGAGCGCAGTTATGGTGGAGTGTGATTTCCGAAAGCCTGACTGGAAGGGGGTGAAAAAGGAGGTGGTGTCAAGGAATTGTGTGAGTTGAGATAGGGCTAGTTTTCCTGCAGCTTGCCCAGGGTGGGTAGGAGGGAGATAGGGTGGTAGGTCCTGGGCACTGCTGGGTTGCCCCCCTTTGGCAATGGGATATCTATTGCCTCCTTCCAGACTGTTGGAATTTGTGCTGAGGAGAAGGAGCGGTTTAGGAGATCAGCAAGGGGAGCTGAAATGGCAGGGGCAGATAGGTATAAGAGTTTAGTGTCCAGGTCTAGTGGGCATTTTCCCTTATTGGGGTCAAGGGAATTTAGGGCGGCTAGAACTTCAGCCGGGGAGACCGGTTTGAAGGAGAATTTGGTGGTTGGGGAGGAGTGCGGGTGGTGCGCGTGGTGTTCGGGTTTGGGTGAGAGGATTGATGTTTTTGTCAGTAGAGATTTAGTGCAGTTGGTAAAAAAGTGATTGAAAGTAGAGGCAACTTCACTTGGTTTGGATATGTTTCTTCCCTAAATGGTAAGAGTAGGGGTGGGTGGCTGTATAGGGGGAGTGAGCGAGGTTTTAATAGATTTCCAGAAGTTGGAGGGGTGGTTAAGATTGGAAGAGAGGGCCTCTCGGAAGAAATTCTTTTTAGCCTGCCTTATGGCTTTGGTGCAATTGTTATGGAGGGTACGGTACTGTTGCCATGAATCAGTGGTGCCTGTTTTCCTTTGTTTTTTCCAGGCCTGGTCCCCGGCACAACATCTGGAGATAATGTCGGCAGAGACCCAGGGGAGATGGGTTTCCCTTACCCTTTTTCTTCTCAATGGGGCGTGATAGTCCCATACTGCTAGAAATTGATCTCTGAGCATGTCAAACGCATGGTCTAGGGTACATGCCAGCTTGATGAATGACCAGTCGACAGAGGCGAGGTCATCTAGCAGGGTGGAGAGGCAGAGGGACTTGTACGACCACGAGCTGATTAACCTAGGTGGGAGGCTATTAGTAGGTCTGTGTACCTTTCTGATCACATATATCGGGTGGTGGTTGCTCATTGAATCTGGTAGTAGGCCAGCTTTAGTGACCCTGTGTGGGTGGGTTGTGAAAGCCCAGTCCAGGAGGGAGTGGTTTTGGGATTTGGTGTTGAGGCAGGTGGGTTCCTCAATCTGTTGTGAGAGGTTAAGGGCTCTGATCCTGCTGCTGAGTTTTGAGCAGCCTTTGTCTAGCCAGTTGTAATTAAAATCTCCGAGGATGTAGAGCTCTCCAGCAACGGCCAGGTTTTTAAAAGTGCCCAGGAGGTCTATGATAGTATTTGCTGGGGTTGCAGGGGCACAGTATAACCCTGCTACATACATGGGGCTGGTATGCGGCAGGACAAGTTTGATCATCCTGGCTTCGATATGTGGAGAGTCACCTGGGAGCTGGACAGGGGTGAATTGTAGTGCGTTGGATATATACATGGCAATACCCCCACCTTTCTTTTTGCCTAGTCTGTCATACCGTAAGACTGTGTAGCCGGGCATGGCTACTTCCGAGTCATTGTGCTGGGGTTTTAGCCAAGTTTCAGACACCACACAGATGTCAGGTTTGAGTGTATGTGTAGTGACTTGCAGCTCCGGGACTTTATTCAGTAGGCTGCGGATATTGAGACGGATTAGGCTAAGCCCCTTTGGTAGTTTTAGATGGGCAGGGTGGGTCTGAGGTCTAGGGTTGGTTTCAACATCACCTGCCAGTAGGAGCATCAGGGTGAGGTATTGTAGGGTGGTAGTCCATCTATATTTTGTTTTACATTTGGGGTTGGGGCAAATTGGGGTACTGGATGAGGTAGCCTTTGCTAGTCTGCTTAGGGCATCTAGACACGAGGCAAAAGATGGCGGGGAGATGGAGGGGCATGGGAACCATCCTGGATGCGGTTTGTGTGCAGAGCACACTTGGGGGTATTTAGGGGGCGGGAGGGTCAAAACAGAGCTGAAGTTTAGGAGAATCGGGTCATTTTGGGGCTTCGTGGCTGGGGGTAGCGACACAAGGGGAGTGACAATGGCTAACAAGGTTAAAGTAAACAGGAGCATGATTTTTTTTTTTGTACAGTAACAGGCTGAGGGAAATGATAGCGGCCACTACTGGTGAGATCTGATAACCTGGAGATATGAAAGTGGGCTGATAGGTTTTGGAAAGTCACCTGACCTCTCAGCAGCCTATAAATTGGAGTGCCAACCAAGGGTGGTGGTGGGGGCAGTGGTGAGCCAGTGCGCAGCGCCGGCGGGGCAAGGCCTCTGCAGCACGGCTCCAGGAAACACAGTGCAGGGCCGTGGCTTTCTCAGTCCCACAGAAATGGTGCCAGGTAGGACAATTAAGGCCTCTATTACCTGACGAGTCAGTCGCTGAATTTGGGGGTCCTTCATACTGCTTCCTGGGAGGGTTACAGCATCCTCTCGACCGCTGCGGGGGATGGATGGGGAGGGGCAGTCCCTCACCTCTCGGACCCTCTGTGAGGAGAAAAGTAGAGGTATGAGTTTATATACAATGCAGGTTTCAGTGCGTATGTAACTTGAATAGAGTGTGTAACTTGATATTTTCCTGCACTGCAGGAGTAGTGCTCGGACACAGCTTGTTGTTTTAAACTGTGATCTGTATCTCCTGTTAGAGGAGGCCAGTCCACATTTGGTAGGTCCTAGAATTTGGTTCCCGGTAGTTCTGTCCCTGAGAATTGAATCTGGATTGTTTGTGTTTTCTCCTTCCCCTTGGATTAAAGTCCCTGATTAATGTTTCCCGAGATTTGGCTAAAAGGAAAAAAAAGATTATTTGGCTTCCCATAAGTAAAACCCCCGAGGACTGAATTTCAGCTTTATCTAGCTCAGGGCCCTTAGTTAAGGTCTCCTATGATTGTTTAAGCCCCTGCTGCTCTGATCACGCCTGTATGGAGGGGGAAGGCGAGCACAGCAAGCAAAATGGCGGCCGTTAACTGGCCACTTTCGAGAACCTGGTGCTTGCAGTTGGAGCTGACTGACAACATGCAGTATCAGAGCTCACATTACAAAAGATAAGAATCTGATAAGATTATAATGGATATTTATAATGGATATTCATTTCTGAACTCCACATGATTTAAAGAAATATTTAATAAAACTTTATTACAAATTACTTCCTAATAGTGTTATGTATATTAATATGTATTTCTGTGCAAGAATGTTTTTAAAAATTAAAAAAATGGAGGTAATATGTTGTGCGCATGATGCACTGAATGTCACACATGGTGATGTTGCTCTTCTCATGTTCTCCAAGTTCAAATGTTGCTCACTGATCAAAAAAAGGTTGGACAGCCCTGTTCTAGTACTTTGCCTTCATGTGGAGAACATTGTACAGAGGCCACTTGAGCTGGAGTTCCTAATGAATGGCAAAGCCCCTCCCTGAAATCTGAGGGCTGCTGCTGATTGTCTGGCTCCTGTGGAGGAGGCTGGCTGCCTGTATGGGTCCCACCTCTGCAAATCCCAGTCTCCAGAGTTGATAATGGAGGAGGACATAGGCTGTTGCAGGAGGGACTACCCTCTTAACTTGGCAGGTGTCCATTGTGGTCGTGCTGGTGCCATGCTGTGAGCAGTCAGTGTGTTAATGTCTGAACTTTGCAGGCTTTCACAAGCCCTGCCCTGGACTCTGAGGGCTGCTTTTTACTGGCTGTCTCCCACAGAGTAGGTTGGCCATCTGCAGTAGTCCCAATGCTGCAAATCCTGGTCTCTGGAAGTGATCATGGAAGAGGTGGTAGTCTGTAGTAGCTGAGGCTGCCTTCTCAACTCTCCACAGGTCCACTGTGGTCATGCTGGTGCCATGCTGTGACTGGGTGGCATGTGATTGCACAAATTAATGTCTACACTGCTAGTAAGCTTAAGCCAGAGTTCCTATAGAATGGCACAGCCCTACCCTGGATTCTGATGGCTGCTGCAGATTGTCTGGCTGCTCTGGAGGAGGTTGGCAATGTGCAGGGGTCCTGATGCTGAGAATACCAGTCTCTGGAGGCAATCATGGAGGAGGGAGTTGGCTGTTGTAGCTAGGACTACCCTCTCAACTCACCAGGTGTCTGCTGTGGTCATGCTCATGCCATGCTGTGGGCAGGCAGAGTGCAGCTGCAAGAGTTAATGTCCAAACTTTGGGGGCTTCCAGAAGCCCCACCTTGGACTCTGGGAGCTTCTGCTTATTGGCTGGCTCCCATGGAGTGGGTTGGCCATCTGTAGGGGTCCCAATGCTGCAAATCCCAATCTCTGCAGGCAATCACAGTGGAGGTAGTAGCCTGTTGTAACTTGTCTGGGGTCCGCTGTGGTCATGCTGGTGCTGTGCTGTAAGCCAGTGGCATATGGCAGCAGGATTTAATGTCTACACTGCTAGAAAGGACAATAATGGAAATAAGCTACATCAAATAGTTTTTAAATGGTGCTTACAGTACTATCAATGTGTAAATCAGAAATACCTACCAGTTTACTGTATGACCAGGTCAGCCTGAAAAATAACAATAATGGGAACCTGTGTTTAAAGTAAAAACTGCTTCTAGTGGATAAATGGCTTGCAGTTTCAAAGCTGTTTTCTAATACTGACTGCCAATATATCATACATCCATAAAGATAATGGTAACTTGTATTCTTTAACTATATTACTCATATAACCAGTTTCTAGCAGGGATTATAGCAATTATCAGTCACATAACATTAAGCAGCAGTATTGTAAATATGTTTTTAAGATACTAGGTTTCATACTATGGTAAAAATAACTGCAGAATACATAAGTCCACAATAAGCTGCCACCTCACTTACAGTGGTAACGTTTCATGAAGTTACACTGGTCCGTGTACAGTAACTATCCAGTCTAACCTTAAAATGTGTTTCTAGTGTCAACTGAAATTACTTCCTCTGATTGTGCATTCTAATCCCCCCGCCACACATTGTACACACATTGTTTCCTTTTGGTGGTTTTAAAATGATGAGTAGAGAACTGTTTCTTATTGTATGGATTGTCCCCTAATTCCTATAAGGTGATCTTGACATGATAGACTAAGTTCTACCATTAATTCACTATTTTTCATTATACTGAACAATTGTGAAAGGTCCTCCCTTATCCTTTTTCATAGCAGAATGTGTAAACCCACACAGTCAGGTCTGTCTCTGTACTCTTGATCTTCAATACCTTTTATAATTATTGTGCATTTCCTTTTCTTTTATTTCATTTCATTTTATTTTTATACTGAAAATGACATGATGGAAGAGACGGGCCTACATCAGTTGGTATATAAGCCCACAAGAGGAGAAAATATATTGGACTGGGTAATGACGAATAAAGAAAATGTACTAACCAAATGTGAAAAAGGAAATACTTTCATAGAGATAATAAGACAGAGTTTAATATAATAAAAAAAGGAATTAATGGATTGAAACTGGAAAGAAAAGTTTAGAGGAAAGAATGTAGAACACATCTGGGAAGTATTCAAACAGAAATTGCTTGATTTGGAAAAAAAACTGTATAACCCCCCCCAAAAAAAAAAGCTTTATGCAAAAAGAGGAAAGAAATCAATGTGATGTACAAACAAAATCATAAAGTTATGTAAAGAAAAAAATAGCTTATAAAAAATGAGAAAACTAAAAGATCATGAGGCCAATATAAAGTATAGAAAGATTTTGAGGAAATTAAAAACAACAATCAGAACAGAAAGAAGGAGATTAGAAAGGAATCTAGTCTATCGAAATGATAATGAAAAGGGTTTTTATTCCTACATTAATAACAACAAAAAGAATAAATCCACAACACAGATAGGGCCATTAATTATAGTAGATGAAGAAGTGGTAGACACAGCAAAAATGGCAGAAGAATTGAACCAGTATTTTTGTTCAGTCTGTGATAAGAAAAAGCAGGACAAAATAGAACTAAGACAAGAAAGTAGCAAGATTCTAGACTTAAACATTGGTGTGGACCAGTTAGAAAAATTGCTGTGTGAATTAAAACCTTATAAATTAGTAGGACCTGATCAGCTGCATCCTAGGCTACTAAGAGAAGTAAGGGAATACATAGCGGCCCCCCTAACATATTTATTCAACCAGTTGTTTTCTACAGGAGAGGTACCTGAGGATTGGAGAAACGCAATTGTAACCCCATTATATAAATGGAAAGGAACAAAATCATCAGTAACCAGCTATAGACCAGTTAGTCTGACTGCAATCTTGTGTAAAATAGCTGAAAAATTTCTAAAGGATAAATTAGAGTACAGTCTTAAAGAATTAGATATAAATGACAAAAGACAGCATGGGTTTAAACAAATAGATCATGTCAAACAAATCTACTTATATTCAATGAACAAATAACTAAAAAAATATATAAAATAATTCAGTGAATGTTTTTCTGTTGGATTTCCAAAAAGCATTCAACTAGGTACCTCATGACCAGCTCATTTGTAAAATGGGAGCATTGGGTATTGATAATAGACTGAGTGAAGGGATAAAATTGGCTATGGAATAGAAAACAAACAGTCAGAATTAGGGGTATATATTTCAGGTCATCTGATGTAACGAGTGGGGTGCCACAGGGGTCAGTGTTTGGTCCTATATTATTTACATTATATTTGGGGGCCATGCATTATAACATAAAAAATACCTTAATTAAGTTTGCTGATGATGTAAAACTGGGAGGGCAGGTGAACAATAGGAAAAGTATTCAAAATCTTGAAGAGGATTAAAAAAAAACTGGAGCTGTGGGCCTTAGACAATAAGGTGTCTTCTGGCATAGAAAAATGCAAAGTATTGCATCTGGGAAAAAAGAACTCCAAGCACATTAATTATTTGAACGATCAAGAAATTGAATCGACAGATAAGGAAAAAGATTGTGGGATACTAATAGATGAAAGAATGACTTTCAGGCCTCAGAGATCAGAGATAATTAAGAAAACTAATTACATGATTAGAAACATTAAAAGGAATTTTATAAGCAGATCAAAATAATGTCTACTTCCATTGTATAGAACATTCATAAGGCCACACACAGATTATGGTTCATCCTTGTGGAGTCCTTATACAAAAGGAGAAATAACTAGGATAGAAAGGATACAAAGAACCTTTACCAAAGCAATATGGTCCATGAAAAAAGACAGTTATGAAGATAGATTTAAGAAATTGGGCATGTTTAGTCTGGAGAACAGGAGAAAAAGAGGGGATTTATTGCAATATATAAAATTATGAAAGATCCAGATCTAATAAATGAAATGGGTATAATGCTTATAGAAAAACCAGAGCAATTAAGACTGCATTAATTACACATAAAACTAGACACTGCAAAAACCAATGTAAAATACTATTCATTTTTTGAAGTGGAACCTTTTGTAAATGAGCAGTCATTTCTCTATCATTTTTACATAGAACAGCAAGAGTATGGAATGCCCTACCGGAATATGTCATTCTGAGCAACAGCTTTGACATATTCAAAAGGGAAATAGACCAATTGATACGTTTAAACTAAAAACATTGAGCCCGCTATGTGGGGAACAGTAAAAAGGGCAAACTATGCCTTCTCCCCTTATATCTCCTAGTATAAGAACCCAGTATATAAAAAAGCATGTGAGCAAAATTGCCTGTTTTTACAAGCATCCAGTGACAGACAAACATAAATTAAACAAACAATAAAAACATATACAATGGTAAAAAATAAGGAACTAAAAACACTTACATACATTTCTGTTGAGTAGGTAATGTTTTATATTATTTTTAAAAAGCGTCAGAGCCGGGCACTGGACCAAGGATGATGGTAAGCTATTAAAAAGTTTAACTCTCCTATAACAGAGGGAGAGTTGCCCCTGTGTTGTATGACAAAATGGAATTGAGAAGCAATTACCAGTGGTGAGTCTAGTAATACGGGAATTAACAGATATCTGAAATATAAAACATTGCTACTAGGCAAAGGACCCAAATACATTTTGTAAAAAAAGATTTTACTGCTTAATCTATCCTTTAAAGAGTGCCAATTTACAGCACTGTAGAGGTTGCAATGATGGGTCATTCTTGGTAGCCCAGTAACAAATTGAATAATGTTATGATACATGGTCCTCAGCCTACCAAACATTTTTGATGAGGGAGAGAAGTGAATCAATGAGCCATAATATATCAGGAGAAGCAAACAACTATTTGCTAAAAGACCCCTTGTTTCAGGTATCAAAATTTATTTGACATGGTACAACATACCAAATCTTGGATGACATTTTTTCTGAATCCTCTCCATCCTGGTTTTACCCACTTGTAATCCGCCCCAAAACTATGAACAGTAGTCCATGTGTAGCCTCACATTTGACAGAGTTGTAAAAGCAGTTTCTGTGATTTACTGACACAATGCCTTTTGACTAACTTTGATAAACTCTTTGCTTTTCTGAATACTCTGGTGCACTGTTAAGCATTTTAAAAGCCACCTGACACTATTATACCCGATCTTTACCCTCAGCTGAACTCATAATGTTGGCACCATTCAGTGTGCACCTATACTATATTATAAATTGACAGCCAAAATGAAGTACTTTACATTTGTCAGTGTTAAATGAGATTCCCCATTCTCTAGTCCATTTTTCAAAAGCCCATAAATCCATCTGTAGTCCAATACATTCTTCCACAGTATCCACTCTTTGTCTTACTGTAGCTTTGTATCATAAAAACACAGAAACATAGATTTTGTTGATAGAAATGGGCCTTTAGGCCCATCCAGTCTGCCATTTGTCTTGCCTATTCTTTCACCATTGACCATAGTTGTTTACTGGTGTCACTGCCTCCACTGTTCTCCATCTTATATGCCCCTGTGCCTATTCCATGCATGCTGGAAGCTCCCCACAGTCTTTGTCTCCACTACCTTCTCAAGCAGGCTGTTATAGTTAACCACTACTGTTTTCTTGAAGAAGCATTTCTGCACATCTCTCAAAACCATCATCCCCCTCTTAGCTTCTAGGTGATAAATTATTTACCCCCTTATTCTAGTGTCTTCCTTTCTCTGAAACAGACATCCCTTGCACCTTGTTCACTACTGTGAGGTACTTGTAGGTTTCAATTATTTCCCTTTTCACTCTCCTCTCTTCTGGGTAGTAAATGTTGAGTTCCTGCAGCCCTTCCTCACATGGCTTCTTGATCAATCCCCTCACCATTTTGGCTGCCCTCCTCTGTAATGCCCAAACCCTTTCAATTTCCTTGCTGAAGTGTGGATTACAGAACTAGACACAGTATTCTAGGTGGGGTCTCATTAGCAGGGCCCCTACTTTTCTCCGGCACAGTGGTACCAAGTTCTTCGGCAAGACTACCATTTGCCTCAGAACTTCTGCAGCAATGGTTTGCAATTTCTGAGGAAGTTCTGCGGCACTAACAAACTACCACATCACAGTGTCAGCTTGTCATCCTGACTTCACTTTTATGGCAGTGGTTATAGCAATCAGGATGGTGGAAGGCACAGTAACACTAGTTACAAAAATAACAGATTTATAAAAATAATTTTATGCCTAAAAAAGCAAAACAAATGTCCTTAATGTCCTAGCCTGTTGCATAAATGACATACGCAGAGGGGATCTTATGTGATAAATAAGGTATTTCTATATGCATGCCATCTATCCCTCTAATGAGGTTTCCACTGTCTATCACTTATATATTTGTATGTGCTTTCTACACCACTCATGAGGTTCCCACTGTCTATCACATATATTTATATGCAATCTGTAATGTACATACAAATATGCATATGTGTGTGTGTGTGTGGTGAGAGAGACAGAGATACTGTACATATGTGTGTGTGTGTGTGTGTGTGTGTGTGTATATATATATATTTTTTTTTTTATTTCCATGAACTTGCATCCTCATTCATACAGGTCCCATTGGAAATGGAATAGAGGAGTTATTGCAAAACTCATTTTCCATGTCAACCTGCTCTCCCTGACACACCAAGTGTAACACCATCAGGCCATGACATGCATGTGAACCAATTGTGAGATACAGCTCTCCTGCCCATCCAATGTGTCCACCATGTGACAGAACACTGCACCATACCTTCCCAGGCTCTGAGCAGTGATGTGTTCCACCAATCCTTGTGCTGCCCAGCCAGCTCCCAGAGCTAATCTCTGTACCCGAGTTGTTGGCACAGAAACACAGCATGCT
The DNA here is from genome assembly GCA_016271365.2 of Neoceratodus forsteri. Classification (NCBI taxonomy): domain Eukaryota; kingdom Metazoa; phylum Chordata; order Ceratodontiformes; family Ceratodontidae; genus Neoceratodus; species Neoceratodus forsteri. The sequence continues at coordinate 874,467,930 of CM028131.1, read as the reverse complement.
ACCCTCTGGCCCAACAGCTGTCCCTGCACACAACATTTCTCAATAACTTTTAGGTGAGTCTATCAACTAATGACAATATGTAATCAATAACCCTGGCAAAATGCGTACAGTGCCATTATTTATTTAACAGGTCTATTCTTTCAACAGGTCTACACATTATTGTATTTCACTTTTCTGGTCATAATTACTTTATTTTTCTTAAAAATTTAGACAGTTACATTAATTTTACCAGTTATTCATTTGAGATAGCATCTCTATACCTTAAAGGCACAAATAGGTTTGTACAAAGTGAGGTATGGACTTAACAGGTCAGTGCTATTAACAAGGTTTTTTTTTAAGTTGGCCCTAGTGCAGCAATGTAAGACTGAAAATTGTATTAGGCTATAGTGCAGGTTGAGTAAATATCACCATGCATGATGTGCTGTGCCACCGTCTCTGGCAGTGGGAGTTGTGGTAGATAAGTTGACTGTTATTTCTGTGGCAGAATGCAGCCATTTCATTAGCTAATGTATGATGTTATAGCAATGATAACATCACATTCTGAACATATAGGGGGTTTTGGATATAAAAAGAGGGGAAGGGAACCAGATTCTATGTATAAACAGAAATATTAATAAAAAATCACCAAGAAGAGTGAATTCTGTGACACCGCAGAAGTTCTGCGGTACATTGCAAGTTCTGGCAAAATTCTGCGGCCGCAGAATTCTAGGGGCCTTGCTCATTAGTGAGCAATATAACTGTGGCACCACCTCCTTCTCCTGCTAGAAATCCCTCTCCCAATGCACTCAGCATCCTGCAAGCCTTTTACTGCTTTGTCACACTGCCCAGCTACCTTGAGGTCATTAGATAACTCTTAGGTCTCTTTCTTGCTTGGTGACAGTAAGCTGCACAGCCCTCCTCATATACATAGCCCCTGGATTCCGCAGCCCTAAGTGCATAACCCAGCACTTGTTAGCACTGAAACCCTGCTGGCACCACTTAGACCACTGCGGGTAATTTACCCAAATCCCTTTGCATTCTGTCCACTCCTTCCTGAGTGTCAACCCTGTTGTAGATTTAAGCAATAAGGCATGACAGGGTGTGGGTTATTGGGGTATTTACCCACGCCTTGTGTGGTGTATCACGAGGTGCAGCCGAGTGTCTTAACCACAAAATAAGTGGATAAATCCACCAATAACCCACACCCTGGAGTGCCTTATTGTGATTATACAATGGACCAATATGTAAAATACATTTGAAATGAGTTTAAGAATGCTTTTTATAAATGCAATTTCTTAGCCGTGTGTTATTGCAGGATATACCACAGTCATGTGATGTGTTTTGACCAATGAGGTTACAGGATTTTCATACCCCATTGTATAATTTTGTATAATCAACAGAGACACACTTTACCCTCAAGCTGTTCCTCAGTGTCACTTATGAAGATATTGAAGATGACAGGTCCCAGCACCAAACCCTATGGCACCCACTAGTCACCCTCCTATCCCCTGAGTGGCTAATGTTTAACACCACTCTTTGCCTCCTATCTCTTAACCAGTTTGTTACCCAGCTTTTCACTTTCTCCCCCACCACAGGCTGCTTATTTTTCTTAACTAGTCTCCTGTGTGGCACAGTGCTGAAAGCCTTACTGAAGTCCAGATAGGCCATGTCCACTCCTCTCTCTTCATCCACGTCCCTGGTAACCCAGTCAAAGAAATCGATAAGATTAGTTTGACCTGAACTCCACCTTGTGAAACCATGTTGCTGGGGCTCCTGCTGCTCTTTTGCCTCCAGGTGCTCCACAAGCCTCTTCTTCAACAGTGCCTGCATTTACATCCCCACCACTGATGTGAGACTGACTGGGCCTGTAGTTGCTAGCACCCTCCCTACTGCCACTTTTGTGTAGGGGGACCACATCAGCCCTCCTCCAGTCCTCTGGATCCTCCCCACCTCCACTGAGGTGCTAAGAAAGGCTGCCAGAGGGGCTGTTGCCAGCACTGTGCTCAGTTCCTTTAGGACACTTGCATGAATCCCATCTGATCCCATTGCTTTGCTCTACTTTAAGGCTTCTAATTCCTTCTGGACCCACTCCACCAAGAATGGACTTGTGTTCTTTGCCCCCTTTCCTTGTTGCTTGTTGCAGCATGCTGGTCTGTCCACCCCACTCTCTACTATGAAGACTAAGCATAAGTAATCATTTGGTATCATCCACAAACTTCACACACTTACTCTCTATTCTCTCTCTCGCAAGCTGGCTATATATAAAGAAAAACATTGAGGCCTAACTCCAAACCCTTAAGGCAGATCGCTGATTACTCAACATTTATTTAATATGAATCCATTTAGTCTTACCTTCTATGTACAAATAGGTAGCCATGCTTGTATCCACTTAGTAACAGTATGGCGTATACCCACAGCCAATAGTTTTATCATTAATTCACCATGAGGAACACAATCAGAGGCTTTGATGAAATCCAGTTGTGCCACATCTACATACCTACCAAAATTGAGTGCCTTACTAATAGGCTCATAAAAGCTTAGTAAGTTAGTTACACAAGACTGTCCCTTAGTAAAGCTGTATTGCAAAGTATCAACTAGACCCAACTCTGTCAACTACACTGGGTCCAAACATCAATCGCAAGAATAGCATGTTCAAAAACTGCATGGTAAAAATGCTGCTGATTCTGCACCCCCCCCACGTATCCCCCGTACTTATAGATGCACATTCCAGGGGGAGCGGATCACGGGGCAAGAGGAAATTTGTTGGGCTGTGAAATACTGTTTCTATGGCCCCTTGTAAAAAAATAAATAAGTCCAACACTCAAAATCATGAGAGACTAGGATTAGAACCTTGGTCTCCACTACCACCTGGACAAACAGCTCCATGCCATGGTAGCACCTTGGCCAGCACCCCAAATCCTTTTCCCCTTGTGCTGTACTAGCACCATGGACAGTGACCAGGGGATTGCATATAGGAAGTGTTATAACCCTCTGCTCATTGTCCACGATAGTGCTATAGGGACTAGCCTCTCATGACTGGCACTATAAATGTAGCACTAGTCTAACCAGGTATCCTGTCAACTGATGTCTCCAGGATTTTGCAAATCGCAGAAGTCAGGCTAATCAAACTGTACTTATTTGGCTGGTTTGGCTACCCTTTTTATATAAGGGTATCACCTCTACCCTTCTCCAATCATCCAGGACTCTACCACTCATTACAGATTGTGTACAAATAAAAGCTGTTACTTCAGCAATCTCTATTGCTGATTGCCATAGATGACTAGCTAAAAGACAGTCAGACCCTGCTGATTTGGTAAGAGTTACGTTTTTTAGAGTATTTTCCATCTCCAATATATATATTTCCCCTGATAACCTAATGTTCATTTTCAAGTCAAGCATATCCTGCATGTCTTTAGTAGAAAAGAATTATATGAAATAACTATTAAATGCATCTGCCATCTCAGCTTCTTTTGAGATAGTTACACCTTCAATAATTAATGGACCTTTTTTTTTTGCTTACTTTTTTTTACTGTTTACATAGTTAAAAAATGCTTTTTTTTTAAGGTATTTGTTCTCTTTGTTCTTTGCTAACCAGATAAGGCCCACTAGGCATAAGTGCCTGTTTTCAGGAGTGGCTTGGGAGCACTGGGGTGGTTGAATGACTTGCTCACAGTCACATAGGATGCAAATAGGGGTTGGGGAATCAAATCCAGGTCTGCTGGATGTACCAAGCTCATATATAGTTTTTTTACTCTAACTCTAGCCTGTACTGCCAGTCCATGTCATGACCTAATTTAGATTAAATGTTAATTTTGCTTTTCCAATACTCTACTTGCAATTTTTGAGACATCTTTTAAATCTCTCTAGTGCTATTTTAGAAATAGTTATTTTCATTTATCAAAGTGCTCTTTCTTTTCAGACAATTTGGCTATATTGGATATAGTGAACTAATGTATTATATGATTATTTAAGATATTAGAGTCAGCATGCTACACAAGCAAAAATGTCTGTAAACCCATTTTCTTTTCCATTTCATTTCTGAACTATAATGGGGGGGGGAGCATTTAAAGTTTTAAAAGTTACTTTCCACATCCACAACAAGAAATCTAACCATTTTAGTATGGTGTCTTTCACTGTGTAGTCAGATGGCCATATTTATTCCATCCTAATAAACACACAGTATAAATCTAGCATGCACAATCTAAACGCAACCTGAAGGAAACATTTTTGATAAACTGCTGTCCTTGTGGCAGCCATATGTATTGACTTCAGTCATTAACCCAAATACAATTATTTACAATATCTAAGACAATAAAAATATTTACCACTGAATAATCTAAAGATATCACATCAGGCATGTAAAATTGCAAAACAATTACTATATATAGAATCAGATTATTTTTGATAGCTAGCAAATACTGCTGCCCTAGTTTGCTACATTTGTTTATCTAATCCATGTTGGCTGTCATCTTATGATGCATGTCCAAAAGAATAGGATAATAAAACACAGCATTTAAAGGGACACTGTCTACCTGTTTTGCATTATATTATTTCTCACTGAAACCCCATGTTATGATTGCTTACCCTCTCTAAAACTCATTGAAGTTTGTTGGCTGTTTGATCTGCTTCCTTCCTTTCTTAGTAGAATTGAAAAGTATGGGAAAGGTTCAATTATATCCAACATTGTTTTGTTGTTTTGCTTCAAATCCTTGCTATACTGTGTACTGTACATCAACATTAGTAACATCCTCCAAACAGTGCAGTCACTAATGATGGAACAGTCTCCTTTCCTCCCACAGCATCACAAGTGGCTATATTGTGTTATGGGGCATTATCAAGTCCAGGAAAGAGGCAGTGGAAGTTGATTAAAGAATGTAAACAAACATGTTTTTGTGTGGTAACACCAGTATGGTGGTCAGTCTGTTTAATTTCTTTTATAAAGAAAAAAGGGACCCTTATCAGACCACCAGCTACATCAGTAATATCTACAGTACATGAGAAATCATAACATGTATTTGTATGTTGTCGTGTGCACATACGTAGTGAACATTTTGCTATGAGAGTGGCTTTTGAGGGGTGTGACACTGCCAGTCCAATGCAGAGTGGTCTGCAATGTGTTCGTCAGTGTCACAACAAATTATCAGCCAGGCTCAGATAGCTCAAAGGAAACAGCCAATTCAATCAAAAAGTGTCTCTTTCCTTTGATATTGTAAAGCTGCCTAGCAAGCATAGCTGATCTGTAAAGATCAGTCTGCTGTAGCACCCCCCCCCACCATGCCTATTTTTATTGTGCAGACTGGTCTCAGTGGTACCAAACATAAGGACCCCAACCCCTTCCATGTTAAATTTAGGTATGGGCAGGTACTGAAATACCCAGCCCAAAATGCTATCCTCTAAACTACCTGAAATTACCCTAAAATACATTAATTAAAACTGGGCAGTTGGTTCATGTCAGGAACTTACTACCAAACTCTGCTACCCTATTATTACCCTACCCTGACCATAACAAAAATGTGAAAGACAGGTTTTGGCTGTAGGCTGTGTACTATTACACCGTTTGTTAGGTGCCCCAAGCCCTGTCATTTATGAGGCAGGTACAAGAGGCGCATCTGTTCTGATTGAGCCTGCTACTGTTTCCAAAAATTATACCCATTGCAGGCATTGCTGAGGTAGGTATGAGAGGCACAGCTGCTCTAACTCAGCCAGCTGCTGTTTCCAAAAATTATACCTATGGTGGGTATTGATGAGACAGGTATGAGAGGCACAACTGCTGTGAGTGAGCCTGCTGCTGCTGCTGTTTCTAGAAACATTACCCATGGCAGGCATTGATGAAGGAGATGCAAGAGATGCAGCTGCTCTGAATAAGCCCACTGCTGTTTCCAAAAATTATACCCATTGCAGGAACTGATGAGGCAGATGTGAGAGATGCAGCTGCTCTGAATAAGCCTGCTGCTGATTCCAAAAATTATACCCATGGTGGGCATTGATGAGGTACCCTGTAGGTATGAGAGGCAGAGCTGCTCTCAGTAAATGCAAATTTAAATAATGGTGCCAACATTGTCAGAAAAATGACACACATGCCTGTTTGTCCATGAACTGTCTGTGATCATGGCAGGATTTATGTCAGAGGGATATCTGCAACTGCTGAGAGAGAGAGCTGTGTTAACATTATTAAGTTACCAAATTTGGCCGTACTCCACTACACACAGGATTTTCTATTCATTTCATACACGATCTAGTCATCATATTCAGTATCACTGTTTGCAGGCTGTTGTTCATGTTTAGGGTCAGAAGCACATAATTCAGTGTCTGGGGCAACTAGGAAATTGTAAGTAGTATAGCGCAGTGGTTTAAGGCTCTGAGCTGCAAATCTGGTGACATCCAATAGACCAGACCTGGGTTTGAATCCCACAGCTTCCACTTACATACTGTGTGACCCTGAGCAAGTCACTTAACTTCCCTGTGCTCCCAGGTCGCGCCTGTAAAAAAAACTTTCAGCTTAGTGTGCTAATCCTGGTTAAATAACTAAAAAAAAAAAAATATTACTAGAAATGTAAGCCCTTCCACATTTACAGAACTTATTAGTGTTCTCTGGTCAGTAACTATTTCTTCAGATGCACAAAATATGCATTCTGAATATATGCTTGAAGGTAGACAACTGAGGTACATTACTGCAAGATTTGTCAGGTCTGGTCATATTGTTCTCCTTTATTTTCAATACAGTAATGGATCTTCCTTGACACTAATCACAATATGGTCTGCAAAATACTCTTGGGTCATTGTGTTGTGTGAGATAGTGACCAGTCAGGCAGATGAACCAGCTGCACTTTCTTTACAGAATAATAGTCCATGTTGTTGCAGGTGACTCAGAATCGATTTGTCTTTCTGACTCTGAACATGGGATGCACAAGAAGTAGCTGTAGATGACCTTTCCTTCACTGATGACACTGGTGATTGTGAATAATTTATAGATGTGCTGTTGTCTGTGCCAGAGGCACACTCTGATGGTTTGGCAGAGTTTGACTGCTGTACATCACTTAATGGTGTTGGTTTGGCAATATCACATTTGGTTAGCCGAAGATTTCTCTAATAGTCAATGTCTTCCCCTGCAGGAAGGATGGCTTCAATGTTCTACTTTAAGAGGGATCTAGTAATATAACCAACACATAGATGTCATTCCTAAACATGGAATTTATTCTCTGATCAGTCAACAGTCTCTCAAGTCATCTGTCAACATAACAGCAGTGGTGTCTTCTTTTGACTGAAAGTCTTTCTTTATGTCATCAAGGAAAATGTGAAGAAAACTGATTTGAAGAAGGATTTGACTCAGAGTTGCACTGTCTGCACTAACATCATGTGTGGCAGCTTCAAATGACTCCAGTAAGGTGACCAAAAATTCATGTAGACTCCAACTGCTGGAACTGAGCATGATGTCTACTTTACCTATTTGATTCGGTATGGTGTAGTCATGCACAGCTTTTTTCTGTTCAAGGAGCATTTCCAACATGTAAAATATTTAATTCCAGTGGGTTGGAACTTCCTGCTTTAATGTATGCAGTAGTAAGTTGTTTGACCTTGGTAGCCCCTTCAGGACCTTTTACGCTTTCACAGATTGGCTCTGATGCCCACATATTTTCATAGTAAGACCTAACAGATGTTCAACATTTCCGTTTCCATATAAGAAATTATGGATGAGAAGATTTAAACAACGTGGAAAACAAGGTACTGTACGTGTTGGTAGTTTCCATCTCTAACAGCTTTGACTATGTTGGCACCATTATCTGACACTATGAACCCTGAAGATAAGGAATACAGAGTACGCCATTTCTATAATTGCTTTTCTAGCACCTGCTAAATATGTACAGCAGCGTGGTTTTCCTCAAACGTGGTGACACACAATACAGCCTGTTTTCTTCTGCTTACAGTAGAGTGGGGATTAATTACTTTCTAACTGAAAACATGCCCAATGAGCTGTAACATACATGTAGTCGATTGTTCACTTGCTGGTCCATATATCTGTAGTTATACGAAGCTGCTTCACCTCAGAGAGTTTCAAATGCTTAATGACTTTAGTACATATCAAGTCATAAAACTGGGAAGCAGCCATTTTTGAGACATGCAGTATGTTTGACAGGGGACAATGTGCCATGGTTCAATCCACTTCATGAACTCGAGGAAACCTTTTTGGGCAACAAAAGCAAAAGGGTGTTGACAATCAGCCAACAGCTGTGTAATGACTCAGCTGGCACGTTGGATGCTGGCAGGTAAATTATGATGTTCTCACAACACTTGTTTTTAATGTTAGTTGACAAGATGGTTTTAACTTCCATGAGGAGTACTACCTTTTGATTTTGTGTACTTGATGGTGCCAAAAAGCAATCTGTCTGGAAAGACTGCAAGGACACATCAAGTGATTCATTGTCACTTACTGATTCCAATTCATTGTCACTACGGTCACAGCCACCACCACTTCCACTACCACCTACACTGCTCCTTGCCCTGCCCCACTCAGTTGGGTGTTTTGCCTTTGCATGACACTTCATTAGTAATGTTTCAAAATTTTCTGGATTGCCACCATGACTGATGCTCTGTTTGCACAGACTACATACAGTACAGCTAAAGAGTTGTCTGCAGGGTGAATGTAAAATAAATTCCACACTAAAATTTACCTTCTTTGCTTTGTGCCATGGTGCCTAGCACTATTTCTTGTACAGTCAAGGGACCTGGAGGCAACCTTACAATGCCCTTTCTTTGTTCAGATGAATTTTTCTCATTCATACTCATCTTCTTATTCTGAAATTTAGCATATGATTTTTTTTCTTCACTTGACACTCATGCCTTACAGAGGCATCCTCTCCTTCCCCCTCATCAAAACTACCAACCTCATCACCACAAGATTCAGAAGAACCTGAAGTGCTGTCATCATTATGTGGGAAATAGTCTGGGCTAACCCATTACCAGTCCCCACTATCACCATCATCTCTATCAGCATTCGCTGCCTCAGCATCTGAGCTTACATTTGAGGAGGATGCCTCCTTCCATGCTGCTTCAGCAGATGGAAGTCTCCCAGCAGATGTGGCAAAATATTCAGTATCTCTACAAGTCACTCCAGGCAGTTCTTTCTGAAACTCTGCTATCATTTCATTGCTAACATGGCTTTTTGGTTTAGGAGATTCAGTGCCAGTGCTGGTGATGTTATTATTATTGTTGCCACGTTCTTCATTAGGATTTACACTGTTCATATCATTAACAGTTGCACATGTAACAGCACTATTTTTTCTCTTGGTAGATTTAGACTGGGAAGTACTGTATGAGGCATAGTAGACACATCTGTGAAAGGATAGCATGTTACTAACTGCTGAACAGACAGTGTAGCTGACTATATCACAGTAATAAATGACAGGCCTCAGGGGCACCTAACAAACAGTGTGATACAATCATAAAAGGCTTTTTCTATGCTTCACAGACAGTGTAGTTATATCACAATAATAAATGGGCTCAGGGGCACCCAACAAACAGTATAATCCAGCTGTAAAAGGCTTTTGCTAAGTTGCATGGACAGACAGTGTAGCTATATCATGGTAATAAAATGACAGGGGCTCAGGGGCACCTAACAAACAGTGTGATACAGCCGTAAAAGACTTTCACTATGCTGCACAGACAGATAGTGTAGATATCTCACAGTAAAAAATGACAGGGGCATCTAACAAACAGTGTGACACAGTTGTAAAAGGCTGTTGCTGTGTTGCACAGACAGGCAGTGTAGCTATGTCACAGTAATAAATGGGCTCATGGGAAACCAACAAATAATGTGATGCAGCCATAACATGCTTTCACTATACTGCAGAGACAGTGTAGCTATGATGTCACAGTAATAAGATTACAGGAGCTCTGGGGCACATAACAAACAGTGTGATACAGCTATAACAGGCCTTCACTATACTGCAGAGACAGTGTAGCTATGTTGTCACAGTGAAAAAATGACAGGGGCTCAGGGCACCTAACAAACAGTGTGATACAGCCATAAAAGGCTTTCACTATGCCGCAAAAACAGATGGTATAGCTTTGTAACAGTAATAAGTGGGCTGAGGGGCACCAAACAAACATAGAAACATAGAATTTGATGGCAGATAAGGACCACTTGGCCCACCTAGTCTGCCCATTTCCCTACCTAACAGATAAGCTGCAGATCCTAGTTAACCAACAGCCTACTTCTTCCTACCCCCCACTAGAATTGCCTTATGTCTGTCCAATGCATTCTTGAATTCCCCCACTGTTTTTGACTCTATGACCTCCTCAGGAATGCTGTTCCATGTATCTACAACCCTCCTTGTGAAGAAATACTTCCTCACATTACTGCTGAGCCATGCACCCTCTATCTTCAAATTGTGCCCCCTTGTTTTTGCACATCTCTTTTTCTGAAAGATGCTACCCTCTTGGACTTTGTTGATTCCCTTGAGGTATTTGAAAGTTTCTATCATGTCCCCCCTCTCCCTCCTTTCCTCAAGGCTATACATCTTTAGTTCCTTTAGTCTTTCTTCATATGTCTTCTGATGCTGACCCTGCATCATTTTGGTTGCCCTCCTCTGGACAGCCTCCACCCTGTCTACATCTTTGCGGAGATGGGGTCTCCAGAACTGTACACACTACTCCAGAGGTGGTCTTACCAACTGTCTGTACAGAGGGCCAACAACGTCCTGTTTTCTACTGGTGATGCTTCTCCCTATGCATCCCAATATCCCCCCAGCCCTCCTTACTGCCTTCGTACATTGCAGGCTCACCTTTAGGTCTTCTGATATGACTACCCACAGGTCCCTTTCCATTTTTGTTGTTGTCAGTATCTCACCCCCCATTGTGTACTCTTCCCCTGGGTTTTTGTTTCCCAGGTGCATTACTTTGCACTTCTTTGCATTGAATCTAAGCTGCCATACATTTGACCATTCCTCCAACCTTGCCAAGTCCCTTTTCATCCTTTCCAACCCACTTTGTGTATCAACCCTGTTGTAGAACTTTGTGTCATCTGCAAAGAGACATACTTTCCCTTCCAGTCCCTCTGCAATGTCACTTATAAAGACATTAAAAAGGACTGGCCCCAGTACTGAACCCTGCAGTACCTCACTAGTAACCCTCCTTTCTTCACTGTGGACTCCATTTACTATTACCCACTGTGTCCTGTTGTCCAGCCAGTGTTTACCAGACTACCACCCTAGGACCCACTCCCAGGCTGGATAATTTGTTTATTAATCTTTTGTGCAGGACTGTGTCAAATGCCTTGCTAAAGTCTAGGTAGGCCATGTCCACAGCCCCTCCCTGGTCTACTGCTTTGGTCACCCAGTCAAAGAAATCAATTAGATTTATCTGACCTGACCTTCCCACTGTGAATCCGTGCTGCCTTGGGTCCTGTGCCCCACTGGCCTCTAGGTATTCAACAATTCTTTCCTTCAGAAGTGATTCCATCATTTTCCCTACCACTGAGGTCAAACTGACAGGTCTGTAGTTTCCTGCCTCTGTCTTGCTCCCACTTTTGTGAAGGGGAATCCACATCCACCTCCTTCAGTCCTCAGGTACCACCCCATCCTCCCATGATTTATTAAAAAGGGTAGTCAGTGGTGTTACTAGTTCTTCCCTTAGTTCTTTTAAAATTCTGGGGTGAATCCCTTCAGGCCCCATTGCTTTATCCACCTTCAGTTTGAAGAGTTCTTTCAGAATCCTTTTTTCTGTGAAAGGACTAATATCGACCCACCCATCCAGAGTGCTTCTATTAACTGGATTAGGTATTTCCCCCTGTTTTTCCATTGTGAATACTGAGCAGAAGTATCCGTTCAGTATCCCTGCTTTTTCAATGTCGCTCTCTGCCCAACCACCTTCCTCTTTGTTCAGCCTCAGTATCCCTGCCTTAATCTTTCTTTGCTCCCTAATGTACCTATATAAGGTTTTATCACCCTTCTTAACCAAGTTGGCTATCTTTTCCTCGGCTTGGGCCTTTGCTATTCTGACTGCCTTACCTGCTTCCTTCTGCTTTAACTGGTACAGTCCTCTGTCCTGCTCCTTCTCTGTTTTCTTAAACTTCCTGAATGCTATCTTTTTTTTCCCTTACCTTTCCCGCCACTTCTTTTGAGAACCATAGTGTTTTTTTCTTTCATTTTGATTTGTTTATTTGCTTCACACAAAGACTTGTTGCCTCTGTGATGGTGGTTTTGATGTTTCCCCATTGTTGCTCCACCCCACCCACTTGCCTGTTTGTTAGTGCTTTTCTGAGGCACTCTCCCATTTTGACAAAATCAGCCCTCCTGAAGTCCAGTACCTTCACTTTTGTGTGGCTTGACTCTACAGCTAAGTTTATCGTGAACCACACTGGTGGTCGCTTGTTCCCAGATGGCTACCCACTTCAAGATCAGAGATCCTCTCTCCATCCCCATTTGAGAGTACCAGGTCTAAGATTGTTCTTTCTCGAGTGGGTTCCAAAACTAGCTGTCTGAGGCATGCCCCTGTAGGCATCGAGATGCCCTGCTCTTGGATGTGGCTGCAGCAAAGGTGCTCCAGTCAACATCTGGCATATTCAGGTCCCCCATCAGCAATATCTCCCCTTTCTCTGCCATCCCAAGGATGCCTTCTATCATTTCCTTGTCCATTTCCTCCCCCTGAGACGGGGATCTGTATACAACCCCTGTGTGGATTGTGGAGCCATTTCCAGTCTCCAGGGTGACCCACAATGCCTCCTCTCCTCGCTGTTTACCCTTTAGTTCTGTTGCTTTTATCCCTTCCTTTACATAGAGAGCTCTTCCTCCTCCTCTTCTTCCCTCCCTGTCCCTCTTGTAGATTGTATACCCTGGTATGTTGACATCCCAGTCATGGTTCTCTGTGTACCATGTTTCTGTGATTGCCACAATATCCAGGCATCCCTCTTCCATCAAGGTGTGATAGACATACTGCTGTAAAACTGGCTTTGCACTATGCTGCATATACTGTATATTGTAGCCATGTTGTCACAGCAATAAAATGACAGGGGCTCAGAGGCACCTAACAAACAGTGTGATACAGCCATAAAACTGGCTTTCACTATGCTACATAGACAGACAGTGTACATATCTCACAGGAATAAAATGAGAGGGGCTCAGGGACACTTAACAAACAGTGTGATACAGCCATAAAAGGCTTTCACTGTGCTGCACAGGCAGATAGACAGTGTAGCTATGTCACAGACTACAGTAATAAAATGACACAGGCTTGGGGCATCTAACATTCACTGTGGTTTATACATTAATTTCAAACCAGCTACCCAGAGCCTTCTGTTTTTTGTCAATGTGTTTTCCCCCTCCTTCTTTCTCTGTTCTCTCCACAGTCCCCTGCACCACCTCTATGACTGAGGCTGGCCAGATGCCCTCCCCCTGGCTGAGATAATTTCTCAGTCCCCCACTTTTTCTCCCTGTCCCTATGCTCCTTGTAGCGTAGGTTAATGAACTAGTTAAAAATAAAACTTTTGGTTTTTGAACATTTTTGTTTTTATGTCTTTTCCCCCACCTTCCTTCTCTGTTCTCTCTTCCAGTCCTCAGTACCACCTCCATGACTGAGGCTGCCCTGACTCCCTTCCCCCTGGCTGAGATAATTTCTCAGTCCCCCACTATTTCTTCTTGTCCTTTGTCCCTTTACTCCTTCACAAAGTGTAGGTCAAGTAAAATAAAAAAAACTAATTTCATGTTTTTAGATCAACAAGTCACTGATTTGTGCTGTAGTGTGACAGCCCACACAGAACTGTTTCCACACACCATAATGCACACAAACAGACTGCTGCCAGCTGGAATCCACACAGCAGATGGAAAACAGACACCACTGACCAATCAGGTGTTAGCACAGTGTCATGTGACCCATCTGCTGCATGTGCATGAAGGACACTACAGGCTGTCCTTATCACATATTTCCAAATCCTTTACCCATTACCCATGTCAAATTATCAGACCTGAGAATTACACTGTTATGTCAGGTAGGGTTGTACATTACCTAAACCACCCTACCCAGCCAAAAATAGTCAATTCCCTCACAAATCGACCCAGCTACCTGGTGGGTAGCCCAAACCTAGTTAAAATTCCAGTATGGGGATGCCCAATCCAGCATGTCAGCTGCTACCTCTCCATCCTGCCCATTTTCATTATGTAACACATGGAAGCTCACCCACAGTGCTACCAAACATGATAACCTCCCATGTTAAAATTCCAGCATGGGGGTGCCCAATTCCTCATGCCGACTGATACCCCCCCACCATGCCCAGTTTCATTATGTTATACCAGGGAGCCCAACTCCTGTGACACCAAACATATCACCGAAACTGGGGTATCCAATCACAGTGTCAGTACCTGAAATAAAGAATACCATCCCTCATAGTTTTATTTTAAACACCCTGTAAAAAAGAAAGACGTCTATTGATGTCTGTTGCCACCACCATTACTGTCCACCACCTGACCTCCCCCACTCAGCATTGACCCCCTCACACCAAGCCCTTACTTACTCACCAAGGGTCCAGCACCATAATCCTTTTGGGACCACAGACATATCTTCACTCTTTTTCAACAACGGACAGTAAACTGAAGAAATGATTTATGTGCTTCAATGTATTTCAATGGAGGTTTGAACATACTGGTATAACTTGGGAATTTTTGTATATTTTTGCCCCAGATTTTCAGCATGCCTTTTGTTGTACCCCATCTCATGAACAATTGCAGTGAAATTAGGCAAATCGGTCTGGAAAGATGATTTTACTGTTGCTCTGTGAAATCACCTTTTGGCAGGAGTTGAAAATGTTCTCTGCAGTTATTCATGAGTTGGGGTTATAAGAAAGCTATGCTGAAAATATGGAGTAAAAATATTTAAAAACAACAAAGTTATGAGCCTACATTGAAATTTAAGAATGCAGACTTGTAACGTTTGTGCTTTTCAATATACTGACCTCAGAGTTTTAACACAGCCATCTCTTCACAGCAACTCATAAATGTGAACACTGTCATTTTTCAAATCATGACCAAAATGTGTATTCGCCCTTGTGGAGCAAAATCACCTCTTGGGCAGGATTTGAACATTTTCTCTGCCCTTGTTCATGAGGTGGGCTCTTAAGAAGGTTATGTGCAGTCATAAGAAGACTATGTTGACAATTTTGGGTACAAATATGAGAAATCAACAAAGTTATGAGTCTACATTGCAATTTTTTTAATGCACACTCATAACTGTGGTAATTGTCAATATTTTGACCCCAACTTTTCAACATAGCCATTTTTTCACACCACCTAATGAATGTAACAGCTGTCATTTCTCAAAACCTACCCAACATGTGTTAAAACTTGTGGCACAAAATGACATTTTCAGCCATTGTTTTATAAATGACACCAGTCATGCTCAGAAGGAGTGGTCAAAAAAAGATTATGTTGAAAATGTGGGATAAAAATGAAAAAAAAAAAAACTACGTTATGAAGAAAGCAAATGTTCCAACATTTACTCATAACTTTATTTTTTTGCATATTTTGGCCCCCTAATGTTCAACATATCCCTCGTGTTACCCCACCTCCTGAACATGGCAAGTGTCAATTTTTCAAATCCCTTCTGAAACTTGTTTCCACAGTCACACAACAAAATCATCTTTTGGATAGGATTTGAAAATTTCACCTGTCTTGATCATAAGGTCAGATCATAAAAAGACTGCTGGACATTTTAGGTCAAAATGTGGGAGGTCACTTAAAAGTAGATATTGCCTCTCAGCTGCCTTATCTGGGTAATTACATTCTAACAATGTGTTAAAGCATGACACCACGGACAATAAGACACTGCATTTCAACAGCTCTATGCTGGGTAAATAATACAGTAAAAATGTGTACAGCAAGATCCGGTACAACAGCAATATCAGTGGCAAACATTCAGCACTAACAAATGCTTGTTGAGTCTAGGGGCAATTTGAGGTCTAAGGGAGTTGACAGTGTCACTTTAAAAAGGCGTTTGCATTTTGAGTTCACTACATTTAAAAGAACGCCACAACAATGACTCGCTCCTTAACTAAACTGTTAGTAAACCACAGGTACTAGTACAGCAAGTGACTTCACTTTGAAATACATAACGTCAACTATGTCAGAAATGTCATCTGGTTTTATTTACTGCTCATTTACCATACAACTGCAGCAGTCATACCCAGGGACACACACATGCTATAAACAGTACTTTTGTTTATATGCCCAAAAGCATAAGTGTAGGGTTATGACAAAATGTTTTCCCTGACTTTTACCAATGTTTATATCATGCATGCATCAGAGATCATTGAAAACAGATACAGATGAGTTAACATAGAGGCATTTTCTTAATAGAATTGTGAATGTTACAGCCACTAGTAATTTGACAAAAATACTATGAAATACTGCAGTGATTAATTATTTACATAAATAAAGATGTCTCCATCTTCTTTCAATTGCAGATGCAGAACATACTGTTTCATTACGTAGCTAGAGACAAGCAAAGTGGGGTATTTTCATCTTCAAGCTGCATGTTCCCTAGCAACCCCTTTAAAACATGTGGCTTTAGTTTATGACCAGCATTTTCATCTGATTCAAATGTTTCAAAACAACCCTTTCATCTTGTGAAAAAAAAAATATAAAGTACAATATGCCAGCTGCAAATGGAACAACGGTATCACTTTAAACTGTTTACCCATTTTATTCTTTAGAATTTCACCATAAAATTCTGTTACTAACAATATATAGCTCAATGCACCTTGTCAGTAGTACCATAGTATAAAGACTAAATTTTGTTTTTATTTCATGTGCACAGTCTACTGAAATAAAACTACTTCTGCTATGATGTGTTATCAGAAAAGATTTCCAAATTGTTTTGTAGACAGGGTAGCTTAAAATTAATTTCATATATTAAATAATTTACATTTATTCTTTCCAGTCTTCATATATTACCTCTTACGTGTTTTTTTTTCCAGTGGCAAAACTGGGTAAAATCTGTTTGTGTGAGAAAATCATATGTCTGCTTCTTTCTCACCACTTAAACATGCAAAATGTAGATTAAATGTTACCTTATAAGATATGTGGAAACGGTATAGTCCTTCTGTATGTTGTATTGCCAAGATATATTATGGATGACTTGAAATAAACATTGTCAGTTCTCAGAAACTGTGCATGTGATTTGCATGTGAAGTGTTCGTAATGCAGTATGCTTAGACTTTGAATGTAAATGGCTAGATGAAAAACTAGAGTCATTTGTATGATATTTTCTTTGTTTTAGTATTTATAGAACACAGGCTAAATTCAGCAAAAAAGGCATTGGCCATTTACAGGCGATCATATGACTGTAGCCAGGAGGAAGAGCTCCCTTAAAAATGAACATTCCTTCTCTGTACAATAACACATTCATTTAGTGCTTATCTTCAAGCCACCTAAGACTCAGTTTTAATAATTCCTCATAATTAAAATTGCTTAACCTATAAAATAAGAAACATGCTTGAATCTGTTTTTTATTTTGTCATATTCTGTTAATTTCTGAAATATTTAAAACATTTACAATTACTTCAAACTACATACAACTGATTGTATAGCTTACCATAACAAACCACTGGGAGAAAAAAAATTGTCCCCTGTGCACTGTCGGTCTGTATACCTATGTGGTGGTGGTGTGATCATACTCTGTGCCATTCATGTAAGTGTGGTGTGACAGGTGAGGGTGCAGGATATGGATGCAGGGACCCTGCATTATCTGTTGCACATCCCCTTGTAGCAGGAACATGCACCCCTACAATGCCACCTCAGCACACTGGGCAGACAGGGAGGGCTGGAGGCAGCCATTCAGGCACTCTCCTGTACTTTTTGCAACTGTGCAGATCTACACCTTCCCAGAATCCCTTGCTTTGTGCAGAGCAAGGGATCCACTAGGGAACCAGGATGGGCATTCAACTGGAGGCCCACCTATTTCCTCTGATCCACTCCCATAGAGCAGCATGCCCAAGAGCTGGGGTTGCAGAGAGGCACTGCACAGTGACATGCATTTGTGCATGCTGGCCACTGTGTGCCTGTCCACTGATGCAGAGCTGCACAGTAAGGGTATGCTTCTCTCACATGTACATTGCACAGCTTGGTACATAGGCACCATCATGAACACCAAGGATAATATGGAACACTTGTGTCCTTATAGTCTGTGGAAGACATTGTCTGCTGCAAGAAGCCTATTAATCTCTTACCTGACTTCCTTTACTGTATATAATCTCTTAACTGACTTCTTCTAATGTATTTCTGTCAGAGAAATGTCTAATCCTTTCAAGACCCCTTTCCTACTCCTTGGTGGACTGAGTATGGTTGTCTTACTGATGACAAAGAATAATTAAAAATTTGCAAAGTAGGCTAGTCTGGATAGGTAATACGGAATTAAGTGCAATTTGAAATAACTGAAAGGTGTCCCAAAGTTGATTAGTATGGACTTTGCCAAATAGTGACAACAGAGAAACTGATGTTCTTCAGCAGAGAGACAATGGCACATGGCTCTCTAATAAAAAGCAGTCTCAAAATGTCGTTTGTTGTTTCTGGCACTCCATCTAAAAATTGACCTTTGGCTACCACTGTCATTTTCACTTGAGGTAATACAAAATGGCATTTACAGTAAATCATCCTTAAGATATGTTCCATAGGCAGTTCATGTGTTGGGAAGGAAGCTAATTATTCCTCTGTTTGTCAAGATGGTCCCTGCATTCTACAGTACATCTTAGTCCCTGTACTTTCCAGATGTGTACCTAAAATTAAACTAGGTTCAGTGAACTCTCTTGATAAAGCATGCATGTGCAAGTTGTTGGGACACTTTTGGACATATCAGATGTGTGTTCTGTTTTTAGTGTTGCTGCAGTAAATTGTAAATATATATTGGAAACTTATAGTGTGAGTGTGGTTCTCTGTTTTCTGCACTGTAGTATTTATTGGAACTACGCACCAAGTGCTCTTAGCTGCCTCTGTGTTTTTCTTTTCATTCGTAAAGTTCTATTCTTGGTCAAATACCTGCAAGTGAGAACTGTTTCAATGCATGAGCCATCTAATGCCTTAGCATCACCCTGTTCTGTAGCAATTATCTGTGTTTTGCAGCTGGAGCAAATATCAATTTAACCTTTTTCTTTAAATTTATTATTAACTTGTTTTGGATTAACCACTGTGGAAAGTTTGTAAAGTCCACCTGGAGTGTTAAATAGACCTCCTTTAGGTGACTTGTGGACACTGAGACTACAGTAATGTCCACACACATTTTCAGTGCTGAATGAGCTACTGGCCACATTAGACTTTCTGTAAAAAGAATGAACAATAGAAGACCCAAAATGAACCCCAGCAGAATGCACTTCAACACATACATGATTTTCAATGTGCTTTATTAACACTGACTAACTGGGTACAGCTGCTCAAATAATTGTCAGGACATATTCCTATGTTAATATGTTTTTGAAGCAAAAAAGGGCTGACCTATGTGCTTCAGGTCTTGTTTAATTCCTAAACACTGCCCCATTTACATGATATTTTTCAAGAGTCAATGACACGGTGTTAATAAAATAAGTATGGCAGTACCAGTGGAGAAGAGGGGCATGAACCCAGACTACTGATGGGAGAGCAGCTCATAGTCAGAGAGGTACAAATGTAGTTCTTTATGTATTTCTTTTTCTAAGAGTTTAGAAGGTGGAGGCAGTATAGTGCAGTGGTTTAAGGCTCTGAGCTGAAAACCTGAAGACCGGGGTTTGAATCCCACAGCCCCCACTTGAATACTGTGTGACCCTGAGCAAGTCAGTTAACTTCCATGTGCTCCCAGGTTGCACCCGTAAACAAGCTTCAGATTAGTGTGTCTCTCCCGGTTAAATAAAAAAAAAGATAGTAAGGCAACAGGCATACAGTTATTTACCAAACTAGCAATTCCTCCCTTAAACAACGGGGAGACCTTAGCTAGTTTCCATGTAGAAGGAAAAGTACCACTATATAAAATATGACTTAGAAAATTTGTGAGTGGGACAGCAATCACATCAGCAGCCTCCCTCAGCAGTCTGGCCTTCAGTTTGTCCACTCCACCAGACTTATTTACTTTGATGGTTTTTAGTTGTTTCTTTATGTCTTTATCATGATTGTTTTAATCTAAACAGTGGCTTGCGTCCCTTCACTGTCATTTGTCAGCTTGTCATTTTGCTTAAACCTTGATTCATAGTGACGTTTAGATCTACTGATGGCTGATACATATACAAAATATTTAGGGAGTTAGCCATATCTTTTGGATTTGTCAATATGTTGCCATTTAAATTAAAAGAAATTAATGATTTGACAGCTACTGGAGTTTGAAATTGCTTTACTGTGTTTCACAATTCACTAGGATTGGGCCCTATGCATGATGCCAATGCACCCATATAAACTGGGCATGTTGGCATTGTGTGCATGAATGCCATGGAATGGTGGCTGCATGGCATTCACAACAGGGGCAAGCAGGGGTTATGTGCCCGATCCCACAGCTGCATAGATAGCAATGTGCCAGGGGTGGGTAAGGGGCATTCTGGTGGCGTGCCAGCACTACATGGTATGCATGAACCTGCATAGTGCTAGCCGCACAGGTGCAGAACAGGGTACAGGTTATGGCAGGGGAGACCCTGTCATAGCTCACCAAACACCCATATGGACACAGGCTGCCAGTGTCCAGGGTACTGGGACAGGGCTCACCGTGCTGTCCCTGACTGCTGGGCAGCCGAAAGGTTGAGTGCCCATCACCAGATGGGAGCAGCAGTACCGGGATGGGATGGTGCTGCATGGGTCTGGGTGCCTGCAACTGGTATGCATAGTCCCAGACCCACGCCTCCCTATGTAAGTGATCCACTAAAGGGCCCAGGGGAGCATCCCATTGGATGCTTGCCTGGGACAATGACTCCTCCTCCTCCTCCTGCCGCCGTGTGGAATTCTGCGCACCCGGGGGTGGAGCCACTGATAGGTTGCCAGTGTTTGTGCATGCTGGTATGGGCACACCTGTCTGCAGGTGCGGTATGCATTTTATTCCTGTACCTGCTCCCCAATAGTGCATAGTGCCCATTGTAAGCAAATTAAATTTTGTTTTACAGCACTGAGCTTTTGCCATTTTTGTCATTGATTAACACCAATTTCTCATTTCCTTAAAAACAGACCAGTCACTGTCCCAGTTTGTCTTTCTCTTTTTTCCATAATCAAGCTCTTATATGTATATGTTTTATTATAGTCCCGTAAAGTCCCATAAATACAAGGCATACTAAGCTGTTTCTTCTTAACACTGGTGAGAGGAGTTGGGTGCTGCATATCTCTAAGAACTCACTGTTGAAGAATGCTAAGGCATCATCCAAGTTTGGCATCAGGTTTATATTGGGCTGTGTGAATAGCATTTCCCGAATATTCAGCCAAATACTCGGCCACCAAATATTTGGTATTCGGTATTCGGCAATACAAAACAATAAAGAACCAGCCCTCTCCCTCCTCTCCCAGCCCATGCAAGCAGCTAAAACCCCATCCCTCTACCCTCTGTGATATAAGCATTGTACCCACTCCACCCATCGCTCACAAGTTTTTTTTTTGTTTGTTTGTTTTACAGATGAGCAACATAAATATTAACAATGATTGCCAATGTCAGGTGACTGGCTCAACCCGCCCGCCTCCACGTCCAGTCAGTAAACTTTGTAAAGCATGCTCTGCCTTTAAGAAAAAAGAATACAACCCCCTGGCACCTGACCCTTGCACCCTCCCAGTCCATCACCCAGGCAGTTATCCATATTTAAGGTGAGAAGACGGTGACTGGCAGTACCCTCCCTCCTCTACAGCCATTTGCCTTCTCATGAATGAAAGTGCTTGCAAGATTGCTATAGTAAAACCAGCTGATCACGTGATCAGCTGGTTTTACTACAGCAAATGCACAAGCACTTTCATTCATAAGAAGGCAGCCGGTCGTGGAGGAGGAAGGGTAGTGCCGGTCACCTTCTTCTCACCTCAAATATGGTTAACTGCTTGGGTGCTGGACCAGGTGGATGCAAGGGTTGGGTGCTGGAGTGGGATGTATTCATTTTCTTAAAGGCATAGCACACTTTACAAAGTTTACTGACCTGACATGAAGGCGGGTGGGTTGAGCCAGTCACCCAGAACTGGTCAGTATTATTAATATTTATGGGGGCTCATCTGTAAAACAAAACAAAAAACTTGTGGGTGCTGGGGGGAGGGGGTACTATGCTTGTTTCACAGAGGGTAGAGGGATGGGGTTTTATCTTGTTGCTTGGGGTGGGAGAGAAGGGAGGGGGATGTTCCTTGTCTTTTTTTTTTTGCACTGTGTTTCCTGAATACTGGACGAATAGTGCACTATTTATTATTTGGGATCCAAATACCGAATAGTGTTACTATGCGTGGCATTTGGGAAATGATATCCAGACTGTGCACGGCCCTAGTTTATGTGATTCCATTTACATTTTGACATGTCAGTTATAAAAGCTGTCTGATTAAATTATTTAAATGACCTGTCCTTACGGATTGTTGATGGTGCAGAGACAGTTTATAACTCTTTAATCAGTGGTCTCCTATAAGTGGGGGACCAACTGCACTATCTTGCACCATTAAATCTATTGTCACAAAATCAGATCAATTGTTGTTCTTGTGTCTCAGTTATTACTAAAAGGAGTTAAAGACCTAGTAATTTGAGAAATGTTTAAAATTTCAATGGCATCTGTTAACTTTTACCCCAGTGATCCATCCCAGTTCACATTAAAATCACCAACTAAGACTGCATTCTCATTCTGTATGCTACCATGTATGCCCCTTACATTTTGCATTCTCATTCTGCATGCTACCATGTATAAAGTTGGCTAAGTCTTCAAAGCATAAAGGGTTGTTTGGAATAAAGTAGATTTTCATATTACACATTAAAATTTCCATGAGAATGCAGTCTCTTCTCTTTACCTGGTCTGCCTGCTTTAGTCTAATGGGACCACGATTTTCATTTATACATGAAAGCACCAGTCCTCCTCTTCTGTTTGTATCATGCCGATAGACGTTGTATCCTTGAGTGCTCAATTTAGAATCAAATATACTTTGATTTATCCAGGTCCTTGAAATTCTGAGAATTCTGTTTTTTTTAGCCTCAGGCCAACTTTTTAATTCTTCAAGTTTTTGGATCAGATTCTGAGCATTTGTGTGATTGATAGTCAAGTTTTTTTTGTTGGTGGATTGTTTTTACATTTGAATGTCTAAGGTTCAATTCAAAGTCTCTTGAGAGTACTGTATCAACATAAGCCATCCTAACATTCTCCTTTATGTCTTTATCCTAAAGTTTAGAGGTTTTAAGAGTTAAGGTGCCATGTCTTACGTTCTCTTCTATTTCCTCTTGTGCTTGTCAGTGCATTTTTCATATTTATGCATGTTTTTAAATTTAGTACCCAACTACCAATGAAAATTCAGATAGATTTTAAAAACTGTAATCCTGAGCTATTTTGATTTGAATTACTAGAAAAGACTGCCCTTACTGTCAGGATAAAGCTTACAGTTGCCTGCCTTAATACATTCATCTTCCATGGATTGTTTGACAAGCAAAAACAATTGGTAACTGTGAAATAATTTTACAAGCATGTGAACAACTATGTGATACAGAAGAAAGACATTTTGTTAGCAGCCTCCCCTCAGCCTACTGTCTCTGTCTACATTCCATATTAAATTCATAATATGGACCCAAAATGATTGACAGAACTTGTATTTTATTGCAGCTCAGATTGCGTGGCTATGGAAAGCTCATTATTTGTATATTACAGAATTACAAACCGCTCAGGTTAACAATATATGATCCAATACATGAGTTAAGAGGGGCTTTGGTCACCAACAAAAATCACAATTAGCATCAGCAGAACTCAGTCACACAAAATGTCCCCACAATTTGAATGTAAAGTCTTTCTTTTTCATTAGGGAGATCTACCTCAAAACCAAAGCTTTGCCCCTTACAGTTCATGTATAGCTAAGAGTTTTTCTCTGTAACTGAAGTCATCATCCACTGCTTATAAAGCCACAGAGAGAGAACCAAAATCTGATTTATATACAGCAACAGTCAAATGCAGACTGGGGTCACCCAGCCAAAAAAATGTCAGAATCAAAAAAAAGGCACTCGAGGAAACCTCCAGAAGTGCTCAATAACAGCACTTAATAACTAGATGTACAGTACACCTAAACAGCAAAAGTGCATATTGTGACTAAACTACATTTCCTAACACATCAAGAGAGGCACTGACAAACACTCTGGCACTTCAAGTTGCACTATCTGTTAGTCACAGGGTAAGTCTAAATTACAAATATCTGTTACCCTGCATCTGATGAAGCCTATGGGTGAAACACTGGCATACAGTGGGGTTTATATAATAGAGTCTAAGCTTTTTTTTTTTTTTTGAAAATGTACTAGAATATGTAAGCAATAAGACATAATGGGGTGTGCATTATGGTGTTATAACTGCATTCCTTGGGGCATAGTTATGCACGAGGCTGAAGGCCAAGTGCCAATTGTCCCTAGTAGTGTGGTTATCACATCGTAATACGCACGCTGGAGTGTCTTATTGTGCTTATAAAATGGCCCTTTATTTTTAGAAGTAGTTTTATTATTTTGAAATGTTTTTAAATAAATGAAAATATAAATGAATGTGTTTGTTGCAAAAAATAGTGCTTCCACCCACCGGTACTACTGTCATCCTCTTCAACATTTCCTCCCTCAACTGACATAACTATTCAACAGTCACACTGCCAGGCTGTAATTTATACAACAGACCTCCATTTAAAACAAATATCCGAAACTGCTGTTTTCTTTACACTACAGTTGTGAAAAACAAAAATGTCTGCCTGAACCGAGTGAGCGTCCTTCAAAAATGCCTGCCTGAACTGAATGAGCGTCCTATTACATGATGACCAATCACTTCACTGCATCACACTGTGATTGAACAGCAAGTGGCCCAATTGCTCTCAAAAAGATTAAAATAAAAACAAATGTAGTTTGGACTGTCTCTGTGTTTGCTAGATAGGAGACATCAAACAAAATACATAATGGTTCAAAAGGTTGAGCATCAGGTGCAGTGGTGTGCAGGTGGTCCAACACACGGGGGGTGGATTACTCATGCTGGATTACAGCAATGCATAGAGGACAGACTGAGAAAAGGGAAAGACATGTTAAGTACTTTATTTTACATCGAACAATATCTATACAGTAGAGAAAATAGTGGAAGAGTAGAAATATTGGAAAGGACTCAGGAGATAGGTTAATATTATGAGAGGGAGTTCCACTTTGTGTATGATATTGGGCCAGTTTCTTGCTATGGACCTTGCACGGTGATGTTGCTGTCAGCACACTACCACCTGCAGTAGTGTTACTGACAAAAATACTGGTGCTCCCAGTGGTGGATGAGGAAACAAATGGATGGTTTTCTGAGTGTCATGCAAAAGCTTTTTCAATGTTACCCAAAGCAGGAAGCTGCTTTGTACAGTGCCAGCTAAAGAAAACGCTTGCTCCGAGTAAAGCGGGCAGCTGGCAGGAAATGGAATTAAAAATAAAATGTATTTATTCATGCTGCAGCCTGCTGTGATGTGTGTCTATGGGGGGGGCAGGGATTACAATCAGTTTAAGAAAGGGTGCCATTGTAAAAAAACAAATAAATACATTTTTCATACTTGCGGCTTGTGCTCTGAGCCACTGAGCGAAAGAGAAAATATGGTGACTACAAAATACTATAAAATTCTAAATAGAATGCCTAAACGTGAATCAAAGAGCCATCAAAATCTGTGAACAGGCATGTTTACTTGGACTAGTTATTTATAGTGCAACATGTCCTATATTGCACTATAAATAACCAATCAGATTCCTCCATTATTCTCTGCCATTTTATAAGTATTTTGTGGAACTCGTTTTCCAATCAGTAGTTGCTAGAAACTCTCTATCTGCCCATCTGTGCTCTCTTTCTAGATTTTTATTAGAAGAAAGATAATCATAGTGAAATAGTGTTTATTCCAATATAAATTTAGGGCTGTACAGAATTTTCAAATAGTCAAATGGAATGGAATTCTGCAGAATGTCAAAAAATTTCACCTAATCCGCAGAATTCTATTTGTAGCGAAATTCAAACATTTTAAAAGCGGAATGGTTTTCAGAGATTAGTGATCTGCAATTTACATAAACTCCAGATTGCTACAGTTCCAGCATTCACAGGATATCATTCAGCAGTTTATGTAATCCAAAAAAAGTTATTACTCAGTTTACAAAGAAATGACTTTCAGAATTCTGTGGAATTAAAAAAATAAATTCCAAATATAATTTTGGAAGCAGAATTCCCATTCTGCATAGATTCCACCAACAGAATTTGTTAATCTGCACAGCTCTCAGTAGTTGAAAAGTAGTAAGACTGTGGGTTGTAACACAGAAAAATTGAAACATAGATACTATTAAAAGAAAACGACCATTGTTCCATCCAGTCTGCCCTGTTCTACCCTAACCTACCCCATGACCAATTGTCAAGACACTGCTTTCTCCTTCACCTCAACCCCCCTCAACTTACTGTTACCCTCTAATAACTATTAAGCCCCTTACTAGTTCCTATCTGTTCTTGAACCCATTAATGTTTGTTTTTTTTACCCACTATCATAGCTGATAGGCTGCTCTACTGTTCAAACCCTCTCTTTGTAAAGTAGATGTTTCTCACATGCCTCCTGAATCTCCCACCATTAGCTTCCTTTCATAACTCCTTGTTTTTGACCTACTTTTTTGTTGAATAGTTCCTCAGAGTTGCCTTGTTTATTTCTTTCAGGAACTTGAAGATCTCTATTATGTTGTCTTTATCCCTTCTGGCCTACAGTGAGTAATGTAAAGTGCCTACACCAATCCTCACAGGATCTTCACTACTGGCCCTGAATCATTTTGGTTACTCTATTCTGCACCATCTCCAAACTCTCTCTGTCTTTCCTCTGCTGGCATCATACATACTACTGCTCAGTTCTCTGCAACATGGCATACACTTATATCTAAAGAATACAATTAGTAAAATAAAACCCTACACATTACACCGATTTACAATTAACTGTTGTTGACTGCAAGTATCAAACAATGATTAAGCAGGAGAGATGCAAACTAAAAAAGGGATTAACTAATTGCAATAATGGGATTTATTTTATTTATTTCGGTTTTTTTGTACAGACGTGAATGGGAAAAAGAAAAAAAAAACAATAAAATAGACAACTGGAGAGTTGATGAAAATGTAATTGATCCACAGAAGGTGGTAGACACATTTATTTTATTTATTTAAAGGTTTCACCAGGAAAGGCATACTGAGCAAACAGGTCATTTCCGAATGCATCTTGGGGGGAAGTGGATACTCCAAGGCATGCTGTAACTGTCAACTCTAGATACATTTACAATTTGACAAAGTAAAATCATGAACATTACAGAGATCAAAAGTGCCTAGCTACTAGATGGGGTACCACAGAAATAGCATAGTTTGAATTCAAGGGAGGAGGATTGGGGGGAGATGGGGAACAAGAGGTGGGAAGGGAGGGTAGGATTAGGGGGATGGAGATTATGGCCAGTTGCAGTAGGGGGAGGTGAGGCCATGGAGGAGGTAGGAGAGGGTTTGAGAAGAAGGGGCATTCCAGATGGCAAGAGGGAGGGAATTCCAGAGTTTTCTCATACCATTTTTTCAGGTGGTTATCTGTTTCTTTTGTCTACCATGAAATACCTTGGTTATGTATGTGTACTGTATGTGTGCAGTATGTGTATGTCAACAGTAGGTGCTTCTACATTAGCTTGATGTGTATGCTTTTATTCTATATGGTGTACTGTACTTGTCAGGCAATAAAGAATATTAAAAAGTAGTAAGATTTTAGTTTATAACACAGAAACATTAAAACATAGACACTTTTAAAAGAAAATTACCATTATTCTAGCCAATCTGTCCTGTTTTACCCTACCCTACACCATGATCAACTGTCAAGACAGGGCTTTCTCCTTCACCTCACCCCTCCTTCCCTAACTTACTGTTACCCCCTAATAACTATTAAGCCCCTTACTATTTTCCATCTGTGCAGAACTGCCCCACACACTCAAGGAGACCAGCGAGGGTTGCAAAGGCCTGCATGTAGGCACCCTGTCCCACCCCATGAATCCCATCAGAACTGCCCCACACACTCGAGGAGACCAGTGAGGGTCATGAGGGTCTGCTTGTAGGCGCCCTACCCATCCCACGAATCCCATCAGGTAAGGACCTCGGAGCGCGGCCAGCCTCAGGACTGTGGTGCACTTTTGAACTGCTGCTGTGTTCTGCCTGCTTTGGTGCCTTTTTTAATTTAAAAAGATTCCAGTTGGTGCAGAAATGTAGATTGTTTTTTTAAGCCTACCATATGTTCATTTACCAGTAGTACTGCCAGTTACCTGAAATAAGTCTGTACCTTTATTTAAGAACCCCTCTAAACTATTTTAAAGGGAATGTTAAATGATGACAAATGTAATAGTGCCTTAAGAGAAGTAGCCTTAAAATATCCCGATAGCTATGAGGGGACTGTTAGTGAAACTATTATCCTGAAAGCTGTAAGTGGAGTGTTTTAGTGAAAATACAGGCTGAAAAATCTGTTTAGCAGTTTCTTAACTAGGAACCCGATAGGTAGCAGCTCTAATTTCTGACCCTATAGTCCCGACTAACTTGTAATTTAACTTGCTGAACTCCTCCCCCTGCATTCTCCATACTAAGTGCTGTCTCTTACCTGCTTCTCCACAGAACTGCCCCACACACTCGTGGAGACCAGCGAGGGTCATGAGGGCCTGCTTGTAGGCACCCTCCCCCACCCATAGAATCCATCGGTACAGACCTCACACAGTCAGCCTCAGGACTGTGGCACGCTTTGAACTACTGCTGGCCCCACCGATGATGTGCGTCTGCTCCCCACTGCCCCACTGCAACCCTTGGTCGGCACACCCTTTTATAGGGATAGGCAGTGGAATCTCAACCAATAGGGAACCTGGGTGATTTAACCAATCAGCCCACTTTCCCATTAGTAGCTTATAACACCTCATCACTTGAGGCAGCATCATCCTACTTTCTCTGTTCCTTCTCTCTCTCCCCCACTGCCCATCTAACCCAAACCACTCCTCTAGCAGCAGCACCTTATCACTAGAATGATTATCCTTCTCATCACCTTGTACATCCTCGACCAGGGACATCCTAGTCCCTCATCTGTGACTCACACACATGGCACCCCTGCGACACACTACCTAAACTGCCTCCCGCCAACTCTCCCTGTCACTGTTACACCACTGCACCCCCTCCCCTCTCTTCACCCACCAATCTCCTCTCAACACCACACCCCTTATCCCAATGCATCCCTCTCCTACCCCACCCTTATCTCCATGGCCATCCCATGCTCTGGCATCACACTAACTAAAAAACATCATACCAACATCTCCAAACTGAGAGCACTGGCCTTATTGAGAATTGTCACCCTACTACTCCTAATGTCAGGCAACGTTCACCCTAACCCGGGCCCCACTGCAGCCAATCCTGGCACATCAGGCCATGGACTAAGCATAGCTGTCATGAATATCTGTAGCCTACCAAAAAAAATAGCACCACTACAATGCTGGATGCAGCTGCACCAACCAGATATACTAGCCCTTACTGAGACCTGGCTGTCAAAGAAAATCCCAGACTCTGCTACTGCACTCACTGGCCTCACCCCCATGGAGCTGACAGACATGGCAAATGGGGAGGGGTGTGTGCACTCTACTTACGAGAATCACTACTTTGCCAAAGCCTACCAACACCCTCCTTGGACAATGGAGCCTAGGCTATGACACTAAAACTCATACCTGACCCTCCTAGAGCCCCTGTATGCATATTGGTGGTGTACATATGACCACATAATCAAGCATCAGCTTTGCAATCCCTGAACAACTACATCTCCTGCTTCCCTCCCAAAACAGAGCACATTATCCTGGGGGATTTCAATGTGAACTGGCTATCAACCTCTGCCTCCATGCTAGAAGACAGCCTCTCAGCACTAGACCTAGCCCAGCTAGTTAACCAGCCTACCAGAGTCAACCCCAGAAATGGAGTTGGCACCCCTGCTCGACCTGCTACTCACCAATCATCCTAATAGAATCTCAGGCCTAACTGTACTCCCAGACTCACTAAGTGATCACTCCCCTGTCCTCTTCACCTGGTCATGCCAACGACAACTACCCCAACCGACTAGCTTTACCCAACGACGCTTCCAACCCGGTGGTCTCAGTACCCTTAGGCAATACTTGACCAAATGTGATGGTCCCCCATCAGATGTGCCACCTCAATAGATGCAGCCCTTGAGTACTTCACCCACAGTTTCAACAAAACTTGTGATACATTTGCCCCACTCACAAAGGTTCAAACAAAAAAGCAAAATGCCACTTAGATCACACACCTGCTCTGATCAATTAAATTAAGAACCATGACAACCTCTGGCAGAAAGCTGTTGCCTCTAGTATGCAGGCAGACAAGATACCCTATAAAATGTCTGGCAACAAGTGTACTTGGGCTATCAGAATGGCTAAATCCAGCTACTACAGATTCACCCTGGCCTCATCCTGGGGGAATGCTAGGTTGTTCTGGGACAACCTAAAGGAATTGAATAGAAAATCCAGAATGCCTCCCCCATCCCAACTAATGGTCAACAATCACATCACCTCGGAGCCACTCACAATAGCCAGTGGACTAAATGAATCATTTTCTGACCTCAGCACAGTTCTCCCCAACAACTTCTTTGACCCCACACCAATGACCACAGAACCCAACAATACCTACCCCCCTTCTACCTGAGAGTTATTAATATGAGCGAAGCAAAATCTTACCTTAAAAAAACCTTAGGTGGTTCAAACTACTGCAAAGACTCCTTTGATATGAAAATCCTTAACTTGGTACTGGACTATGTTCTCCCCCCACTGACTGATCTCCTTAATCTCTCCCTATGCCTAGGGCAATTCCCAATCACCTTGAAGGTAGCCACCATCACACCAATACTAAAGAGTGGGGACCCCACTTTACCTAATAATCACAGGCCAATCTCCATACTCCCTCCCCTCTCTAAAGCACTGGAAAAAATCGTTGCCACACAACTCATAGACTACCTGTCTGAACATGACATCTTGTGTAGGGAACAACATGGCTTTAGAGCTGGTCACAGCAC
This sequence comes from Neoceratodus forsteri, assembly GCA_016271365.2. Lineage (NCBI taxonomy): Eukaryota > Metazoa > Chordata > Ceratodontiformes > Ceratodontidae > Neoceratodus > Neoceratodus forsteri. Next base: position 874,436,746 of record CM028131.1, on the reverse strand, counting down.
AACTACTGCCCTCGTAGAGTTCTCCAACTCGCTGCACAATGCCCTCGATAAGAAATTGCTAATGGGAGCAGTATTCATAGACCTGTCCAATGCGTTCGACACAGTCTCCCACCCTCTGCTCCTAAATACTCTCTGCCACACCGGCCTGTCCCCTGGACCCATAGATTGGTTCACAAGCTACCTCACAGATAGGTACCAATGTGTGAAGATAAATAGCACCCTCTCACCCAATCTACCTGTCTGCTTGGGGGTCCTCCAGGGCTCCATCCTTGGCCCACTGCTATTCAGCATCTTCCTTAATACCCTGCCTAAATCCTGTCCATGTAACCTTCTACTATATGCAGATGATGTGGTAATGTATGACTCCAACCCGGATCCAACAAATCTTCAATTCACCCTACAACGTGCCTTCAACCACGCTGAAAACTAGTTCACTGACCACAGACTTGTGATCAACATAAAAAAGACAAAAACAACGCTCTTTTCCCATTGCCAGAGTAAGGACTATAATGCCCAGCTAACAATCATGTCCAAAACCCATATCCCTCTGGAACAGGTCCACACATATAAATATCTAGGCACAACCTTCGATCCTAATCAATCATTCCACACCCACATTAGTAATCTTGCCTCTGCCATAAATATGCGCACAGGTCTATTGTATTGGCACAAAGCCTGCCTACCACCAGAGGCTCTACACCTTTCCGTCACCTCTTCTATCCTCTCCCTTGTAGACTATGGGTTAACTATCTACTCGGCTGCTGACCACACTGCGCTAAATAAATCAACCTAGCCATTAATAAAACCCGTAGACTCCTTGCTGGTGTGGATAAGCATACCCACAGCTGTACCCTGTATGAGCTAACCAAAATCCTCACCTTAGACGAAAGAGTATGCTACCAGACATGTCTCTTCACAAAGAAAATCCAACTAGGCCTCTCACCCACTGGAGTCTCTGCCTCCCTCTGCACTGCCCAACCTGCGTCAAACACCCGCACGGCAGATAAGCTAACATGGGCTGTTCCTAGGGTCACAACCACCCTTGCACAACAGTCTTTTTACCGCAGAGCACCATCCTGGTACAATGAGCTCTCCCGGGCCATCACCTCTATTCCCAGATTAGGACCCTTCAAAACATCCCTCAAAAACTACATAATCTCAACCCGTCACTGTCACTGTCCCTAATAAATAAAGGAATCATCCTACGGAAAAGGAGATGCTGGGTTAGCAGATATATCCCTCACCCTGCTGTTTTATGTGCTTAGGACAAAGTTGATATCCCAGCTGCTTACACTAACCTACCAGCAGTTCAGGCCACACCCTTATTATCGTTTGTACTGTTCCCTTACTCTTGCAAGCCCCACCTAGGACTTATATGGCTTCCCAACTGTAGAGAACTAGTAGCACTGCTCTTACCCCTGTTGCCATCTTAGCTATGTCTTCACTGTTATACTGCTGACCTTAAATATTGCCAATACCATGTCTGTATTCTCTTCTGTGTTATGAATACCTGTTGTTGTGTATTGTACCTGATGTGGAGCCTTTGGAAATGAGTCCTTGACTCAAAGGTTGTAATCTGATTCTCTCAATAAATAAATGTTTTTTTCATCCACAACCACAACTGCTGGCAGTTCAACGGGCCAACCCCTCTCTCTGTAAAGTAAAAGTTTTTCACATGTCTCCTGAATCTCCCATTAGCTTCCTTTCATGACCCTGTGTTGTTAACCTTTTTTTCTGTTGAATAGTTCCACTCAGTTTCCCTTGTTTATTCCTTTCAGGAACTTGAAGATCTCTATCATGTTGTCTTTATCCCTTCTGGCCTACAGTGAATAATATAAAATGCCTATGCCAATCCATAGAGGATCTTCACTACTAGCCCTGAATCATTGTGGTAACCCCATGCTGCACCATCTCCAAACTATCTCTGTCTTTCCTCAGCTGATGACATACATACCACTGCTCAGTTCTCTACAACATGGCATACACTTATATCTGAATAATATAAATAGTAAAATAAAACCCTACACATTACACTAATTTACAATTAATTGTTGTTGACTGCAAGTACCAAACAATAATTAGGCAGGAGAGAAGCAAACTAAAAAGGGATTAACCAATTGCAATAATGGGATTTATTTTATTTATTTAGGTTTTTTTGTATAGACATGAGAATGGAAAAAAGAAAAATAAAACAACAACAAAATAGGCTGCTGGAGGGTTGATGAAAATGTAATTGATCCACAGAAGGTGGTAGACAAAATGATTATATTTATTTAAAAGTTTCACCAGGAAAGGCATACTGAGCAATCAGCTCATTTCCAGATGTGTCCTGGGGGAAGGGGGAGGTGAATAATCCAAGGCATGATCTAACAGATAACTCTAAATACATTTAAAATTTGACAAAGTACAATTGTCAGTATTAAAGAGATCAAAAGTGCCTAGCCACTTGGTGAAGTACCAGTGAAATTGCATAGTCTGAATTCAAGGGAGGGAGAGTGGGGGGAGAGGGGGTACAGGAGTGGGGAGAGATAGAAGGGTAGGAGTAGAGGGACAAAGATTACAACAAGTTGCGGAAGGGGGAGGTAAGGCCATGGAGGATGTAAGAGAGTGCTTGAGAAAAAGGGGCATTCTGGATGGCATGAGGGAGGGAATTCCAGAGCTTAGGAAAATGATGGCTAAAAGCAACTTAGCTAATTGTGGTTGAAGTGGGAGGTGATAGCCAGGGTCTGAACATTAGAGCTCCTGAGCATGTGGGAGAATGAAGGAAGGAGTTAGTGTAAGTGAGGCAGAGAGGTAGAAGGGGAAGGATCCGAACCAGAATTTACTAACAATGTTGATACCATGGGTGCAGCACCTGTCCTCAAGAGAGAGGGAGGAGAGAGAGAGACTGTTACAGGGAACAGTGGTGAGTGTGAGGATAGTTGAGTGCAATGTGGCAGAAAGAGTGAAAGAGAGTGTCCAGTCTGGCAAAAGAAGTATGAGGGACAGCACTGTTGAAGACCACATCACCATAGTCAAAGATAGGGAAGACCATTCTCTGGATAATAGCATGGCAGGCCAGCAATAGTATGCAGTTGTGCTATTGGTATAAGGCACCAAGCTTGGGGTGCAATTTTTTAACAATAGCATCCACATGGCCAGAGAAGTTGAGGTGCTGGTCAAGTCAAACCCCTGAATACCTGAAGGATGTGACACCCTCCAATTGGGAACCATCAAGGGAGTGGAAGGAGGGAAGGGAGGAAGCCTAGAGAGTCTCTGCCTCATGCCAAAGGACATGGAGATGGTCTTCTTGGTATTCAGGAATAGCTGGTTTGAACATAGCCAGAGCTGAACTTAGTTGAAGTTGATCTGGAGCCTGTGCACCATGTCAGCAGTGGAGGGGCTAGAAGTACAGATGTGACAGCCAGGATGAAACACAGAAATGCTTCAGAATATCATAGAAGGCTGCAGTTTACTGCAAGGGCCATTGTAAGTCAATGGCAATTAAGCCCTTTTGTCATGCAGGATTTTGTGATGTCATTACTGCAAGTTACTGTGCATCATCTTGGCTGACTCCACTGTATATAGAACAAATGAAACAAATGCTTCTATTCTATATTTAGCTGAAAGGTAACAGACAAGGGAGTGGGGCCAAAAATGAGGGCTAGTGTACACAGGTTAGAGCATACAGTTAATGAAAGGATATTTAGTAAGGTCTAGGTAATTGAAAAGTTGAGAAACCTGCGTGTCAGTAAACCAGCCATCCTGATGAAAAGCATCCACATACTGTATGCTAAAGGAATTAGCAGCTGAGGTAGCATTTTTGTGGCTTCACTGGTGAGGAAGTAATGCCAAGAGATTGGTAGGAGGCTTTGATAGTGCCACTAGACAAATTTTATTACAGAGGGGACATGTCTAAATACAGACCAGTTAGTTTCACATCATTTGTGTGTAAAATTATGAAATCTTTCATTAAGGAAAACACTGCATTAGAATAAAGAAGTTGGGGTTAATCAATGTGACACAGCTGGAGTTTTCAAAAGGAAGGTCATGTCTGATTAACCTACATTGCTTCTATAAGCAGGAATACACAAACCTTGATATATGGACTCTAGTAGATGATATATTTCTGGATTTCAGTGAGGCATTCAATGTGGTTTGACTTAAGAAATTATTTCAAAAATTAAAAGTAATCAGGACTGGTGGTAATGAAGTAAAATTGGGCTGCAGTCTAGCCTGTGAATAGAAGTCAATCAGAGAATAAATTGATTCATATCAGGAGAAGGGGAGGTAATTAGTGAAAGTTCAATATGTTCTATAATGGGTCCACTGTTGTTTAATATCTATATGCAAGAGCATACTGATGTAGTGGAAGACTGAGTAATCATGTTTACAGATGGCACTAAATTGGGAAGGTGTGTAGACAGTCAGACACAAAGATTTCAAAAAAACCTACAGTAGAAAGAGTAGCCATCTGGGAAGAAAACTAGGTTATGATGTTTAATGTTGGAAAATACACAGTGCCCACTTGGAAATAAAAAAATACGGTAGCAACACACTACTTAAATCATACCATTATCAAACAGGTTAACAAGGGGCAAGATCTGGAGGTAGTTAAAACAAAACATGCACAACATTGTGAAGTAACAATAAAAATGCATTAAACTTCCTTGGCTACATTATGTAACATTTTATTAGTAGATCAAAGAAAGTTATCACCTCATTATACTGTATAAGCCATTTATGAGACAATAGCTGTAGTATTGTTGTCATTTTGTCTCCATACTTGCAAAAAAAAAAAAAAAAAGATATTAACAGCCTGAGGATCCAGAGGAGATTTGATACCTTTTAATGGACCAATATAGATGTAACAAGAAGAACAAATTGATCTAGCTTTCAGACCAACAAGTCCTTCGTCAGAAGCTTAATGAAAGTTATTTGGAAAAAAACAATACTTTTAACACCCAGATCATGCAGAAAAAAACAGAAAAGATCCCCATTGGTTTAAAATACTCATTTAACAAAAACAGAAGGGTATGTTCAATCTGAAGAACAGGAAGTTGAGAGGGGATATGATGGCACTGCATGGATTCATGAAAGCTACAGAACTGTGTATAAAGCTAGGTATAAATCTAAAGAGAAGAGAGGTAGCAATGAAAGCATGATTAACAAATCCAGGGTGAGCAGCTCTAGAATGATTGTAGGACATTTTGTTTTTCACAAAGAGTGATGAGAGTATGGAATGGTCTGACAAGTTGTATGTTTAATGCAAGAAACCTTGAAGGGTTTAAGAGGGGCTAGACAGTTGTATGTAGGTGGTAAACATAAACATATAGTATGTGGGTGATGGTCTCCTGTCCTACACCAATATTTTTGCACTTGTCAAGTCAAAGTTTAAAAGTCATTACAATATCTGCTGATACCACATGCTCTGACAATCTATTTCATGTTTTCACCCCTTATTTTGTGCAGTAGTTCATCCTAAAGTTTCCTTGAATCCTTTATCAAAGGCATGGAGTGTCCCCTTCTCCTTTCACCTTTCTGCATCTTGAATAGCTGCACTTAGTCTGATGGAATTATTCCTTTAAGATTTTTGAATCCTGCAATCATGTCTCCACTGAGGCTTCCATTTGTATGGAGAACAGTCCCAGCTTTACCAATATGTCTTCATAGCTTATGTTTTCCAGGCTAGCAACCATCTTGGTTACTTATCTCTGTACTTTCTCCATCATGCCAATATCTTTCTCAAGTCTAGTCACACTAAGGCAAAGGTCCTAGATTTTAGATGGGCCAATTTTGCAAAAATGGGGAACTGTATCAAAGAGACCCTGGCAAGGAGAGACATAGGAAGGGGAGTTAAGGAACAATTGCAACACCTGAATGGAGCCATAGAGGAGGTGATGAACCAATGCATCAAGAAGGTAAACAAAGGCAAGAAAAGGAGAAAGCCACTATGGTTCTTGAGAGAGGTGGCAAACAAGGTAAGGGCCAAAAGGGTGGGTTTCAGGAATATAAGGAGACTCAAAGGGAGGAAGACAGGGAAGTGTACCTAAAGAACTTAAGGTAAACAGGGAAGGCTGTAACAAGAGCAAAGGTGCAGACCGAGGAAAAATTAATGCAGATAGTGAAGACAGGAGACAAGACATTCTTTAGGTACATCAGTGAAAGAAGGAAAACTGGGGAGGATTGTAAGGCTCAAAGGGAATACAGAGGAGTGTAAAGAGGGAGACGTGGAAAAGGCATAAATACTGAATAAATACTTCTGTTCAGTATTCATGGAAGGGAAAGAGGGTCAGGGACCACAGCTGGGTAACAAACACAAGGGGAAGGGTAAACATAAGTCCATTCACAGAGGGGAAAGTCCTGGAGGAGCTCACAATACTAAAGGCGAACAAAGCATTGGGGCCAGATGGCATACACCCAAAGATATTAAGGGAGCCACACAGAGAACTAGCAGTGCCTCTGGCAGCCATGTCCACATAGTCCCTCAACATGGGAGTGGTCCCAGAGGACTGGAAGAGGGTGGCAGGAGGAGGAGGCAGGGAACTATAGGCCAGTCAGCCTCACCTCAGTAGTGGAAAAGATCATGGAGGCACTGCTTAAAGAAAGAATAGTGGCACACTTGGACTCCATTCATGCCAGGATCCAAGACAGCATGGATTCACAACAGAAAGGTCATGGCAGACACATTTTCTGACTGGGTGATGATGGAAGCTATTTGGGGGGGTGGTGGGCATAGCCTACCTCAATTTCAGCAAGACCTTCAACACCATCCCACATAAAAGGCTGGTTAACAAGATGGGCAGTCTGAGTATGGGGTACAAGGTAGTAAACTGAGTTAGAAACTGGCTGATGGACAGGAGGCAGAGAGTGGTGGTAAACGGGATCCAACCTGGGGAGAGGGGCGTGACCAGCAGGGTACCACAGGGATCAGTCTTTGGGCCAGTCTTGTTTAATATCTTCATTAATGACACTGTGGAGTTGCTGGAGGGAAAGATCTGCCTCTTTGTAGATGACACCAAGATCTGCAACAGGGTGGCTACACCAGACGGAGTGGAGAAAATGAGGAAGGACCCGCGGGAAACTTGAAAAATGGTCTGAGCAGTGGCAACCGAGGTTCAGTTCAAAGAAGTGCAAAATGATACACCTGGGACACGGGAACCCTGGGGAGAGCTACAGGATTGGGGGGGGCGTTGCTGACCATCACCAAGGAAGAAAGGTACCTGGAGGTTATCGTTTCAGATGACCTAAAGGTGTTTCAGCAGAGTACAAATGTAGCAGGGAGGGCCACTGGCATACTGTGGTGCATAGGCAGTGGCATCAATATCAGAAGGCAAGAGGTGGTGATGACATTGTATAAAACACTGGTGAGGCCTCAGCTGGAGTGCTGTGTGCAGTTCTGGAGGCCACACCTTTGTAAGGACATCGACAGGGTGGAGGCGGTACAGAGAGAAGAGCAACAAGGATAGTACAGGGCTTGCCCCAGAAATCATATGAAAAGAGACTAAAAGACCTTAATATGTACTCACTGAAGGAGAGTAAGGATTGGGGAGACATGATTGAAACTTTCAGGTACTTTAGGGACATAAATAAGGTGCAGGGGTTGAGACATCTTTCAATACAGGAGTACTAGAATGAGGGGGCATAATATGAAACTGGAAGTGGGCAAGTTGAGGGAAAATGTGAGGAAGTTTTTCTTCACAGAGAGGGTGGTTGATACATGGAATATCCTGCTGCAGGAGGTGGTGGGAGCAAGGACAGTGGAGGAATTTAAACATGCCTGGGACAAGCATAAGGGAACCTTAGTAATGGGAAGGAGTAGTAAAAAACCATTGACCAGGTAGGGTCAGAAGCCACAAACAAGTGTAGGGCTTAAGGGCAGACTGGATGGGCCTAGCAATACTAATCTGCTGACAATTTCTCTGTTTCTGTGTTTCTTTCCTCAGAGATGGGGACCAGAACATCACACTGCACTGAAGATGGGGCCAGAAAAATAACCTGTATGTGATCATATAATGTATCTTCACCTCCAAATGAAGTTTATATTAATACATACCGTTATTTTGATTGCCTTGGTTGCTGCTGCTTCACTGTTCAAACTTAATATTGCATCATGTTAAAACAAATATCTGATTATGAATGCTCATTGTATCTTAAATTTGCACGCATAAGGATATGATGCCTGATCCTAATCATTTAAGCTTGACTTTATGAGCTGTACAGAAGTACAGCTCAGCTGGTCACATGATAGGCCATTCTGTTTTCAAAAATTATAACTGTATGACATACATAAATGAGCATTTATGCTGGCAGAATGGCAGCCCATGGAGGTAGACCATCAACATTTCTAAACATTAAATCTATCTGGCATGAAAAGCAGAATATTTAATGCTGTCTTTATGAGGTGTACAGAAGGTATTCAGTACTAGGGAGTTCTGGGAAGGAATAGGATTGATCTAAAATATGCTCTGAAGACAATCAATATCTTGAAGAGATCAGAGTTGGGGATCATGATTACTTGTAGGATGTATATACACCAAGGACATCTAAGGAGGAAGAGGTTTGGGGTGACTGAAGCTAGGCATAGTGGAATAGGCTCCTGATGAACAGAAGGACAACTGGAGTGACTGAAGCTAGACACAGTGGAATAGACACCTGAGAAACAGGAGGACAACTGGGGTGACTAAATCTAGGCACAGTGGAATAGGCTCCCATGGAACTGGAGGACATTTGGAGTGACTAAAGCTAGCCACAGCGGAATAGGTTCCTGAGTAACAGGTGGACAACTGGAGTGAGTAAAGCTAGGCACAGTGGACTAGGATCCTGAGGAACAAGAGGATGTTTGGAGTGACAGAAGCTTGGCATCTTTGTTTATTATTAAACAAATGTTCAAAGATGCACAGGATTGAGTATCAAGTTACATATAAAGAATAATGTATGGTTGACCATACATAACAAGCCTGTGTTTCCATTGGTGAGTAGAGCTAACAGTATATGGACCTCAAAAGTGATATTTAAGAGATCCATGCTATTATCTCAACCCTGAGATGGAAACCCAGGATGAGTTGTGCATGGTTACCCATATTTTACTTTTTTTAATATATGGTTTTGATATTGTAAGATTGTGTGTGTGATTGGAGCAGAACAAGTAAATGAAAGTGAAAATAGGAGCAGGGAAGTAGAAGCAGTTAGTGTAAAGGTCAGGTGCATTGATTATAGAACATGCATAACAACATCTTTAGAATGTGCACAATATTTCAATTGTGCATAACATGCTTCCTGAGCTGGCTGAATTCCGTACACAATATGCCCTAACCAAATACTGTAAATGTAATAAATATGTCAACTGCTAATTGTGATGAAGCATGTAACATGGAGAGTGCAGTCAACATGTTTTTTTCACCACTTTTTCTGCAGGTGTATATAACATGACTGAGTGCTCAAGGCATGTTAGAACTTGTGATACAAGGGATAGAATGTATTCCCATTTTTTTGTAAGTTCCAATTCTAATAGAAGATCTCTTTCAAACTTTCTCTGAATTACCCACCTGTTGCTCCAATTCCTTTGCCCTTAGTGGCAGTGTGGCAGGAGCAACAGATGCTGCCAGCACCGCACTATTAGGCCTGCCGTGGAAGTTGCTATTCACCAGTATCAAGATGTACTTCTCTTTTACTGTGACTGACCTGTGCCTAGCATATTTGCCATACCATCTAATTATTATACTCATTAGACATGTTAAATGTGTGAAAACACAAAAAAGTATATTTCATACATGAAGCCACTTGCTAGGATCAAGCGCGTTTATCACAATTTATGGTGTCATATCTAACAGGATACTGCAGGAACTCAGTGTAATTCCATGGCAAATTATGAAATATATAGATTGTTTTGTACTTTCATATGGGATGTTAAGAATTTTTACTATGCCTGTGAAGTTGGTGTGGTACTGAAACTTCACGCTCCATGTAACAGGGCGAGATTTCACTAACTTTACCCATTTCTAGTGGGCCTGCTCTCTTTTTTAATGTAACAAAAACATTTTCTGACTAATTAACTTACTCCCAACCTTTGAGACAAACAGTTCCTACCCCCTCCCACCACTCAGACCATACACAAGGCAGTATCCCACCCTTATCCTACCCAGACAAAGATAATCATGGGGCTAGGGGAGATGCCATTTGAGGAAAGATTGAGGGAGTGCAACTTGCACTCCCTGGAGGACAGAAGGGAGAGAGTGACATGATAGATATCTTTAAATACTTAAAAGGCATAACCAAAGTCAGAACAGGAGGATTGTTTCACTTAAAGGGAGAAAGAGTCATGAGGGGCCACAGTCTAAAATTGGAAGTGGGAAGATTCAGGAGGGAAATAAGGAGGCACTACTTCACTGAGAGCGTGGTGTCTGGGTGGAATGCACTGCCAGAGGAATTGACTGAACTGAGGACAGTTGACAGTTTTAAGCGAGGATGAGATAGAGTCAGAGGCAGGATAAGTACAGACAAGAACATAATGGGGGAAAGACTGGGGAGATGGAATGTTAGTAAGGAGATGGTTGGGGGGCAGCTGTAGGAGTACTAAACTGCAAGCTGCACACTCGAGCAGACTTGATAGGCCTATGGGCCTTTTTTTTGTGGCAACTTCGCATGTTCGTATGTTCATATGTTCCAGCACCCACTGCCTTCCTCCTCCAAAGAGTCCCAGAGATATACAGCAAGTAATAAAACCTTTCTCCAACTGAGTCTTATAACACACCAATCCCCTTCCACCACACCATGACTGTCTCTCTGAGTCATCAAAACAGCAATAGATTCCCCACAATATCACCTCCTAGCACCAACCTCTCTCCTACAGCCTCAAATTATGCACAGGATCAGGATACAAAATTGGATCCAACCAGTACAAAAAAATCCAGCGCTGGAGTGAGACATCACTATGCTACTGTAGAATACTCAATGATGATGTCCTCACTTATAGTAACATCTAATTTGTGGATTGTCAGACCGTCAAGTATTACTATAAATGAGGACATCATTGTTCCTTTATTCTACAGCTGAACACTGAAGGTGAAGGCATCTCAGTCCAGTGCTAGATGGTTTTCTTTTTTATTCATTAGATCAATTCTGTATCCTTTTCCTTTTCCTAATTTGAGGTTGTGGTATGGGGAGGAGGAAAATTGTGTGACAAAAGGTGGTAGGGTGGGGATTCCATCACTAATTTGATTACTGGGAGCAGGGGATGGGCACAGGGTGGAGGAGGTTAGGGTGTAATGTGGCATGGCACAGTTGTGGGGAAGGGATCTACAGTGTTACAGTACTTGTTATGCTGAAACTGTTGGGGGTGGAGAAAGGTGGGTACTGAAGATGGGTGTACTGTCTGCTAAAAAGTTTGTGTGGTGGGAAGGGTAAGAAATGTATATCTCACCGAGTAGGGTGTTACTCACAGATTCAGAAAGCACGTTTTTAAATCTGAAACTCTACTTAGTTTTCATCAGCAAAGTACTACTTCACTCGGCAAAACTATGCAATGAGGCACTTTACTGACACCTTACGAAACTGCTGCTATGCATTGTCTTTGTGGGCAAAAATTGACCATTTGCCTGGTGAAACTATACAAAGAGTACCCATCCTATGAAGTGAAGTCATGGAAACTTTGTGAAGTACTTCATGGAGTGAATTTCCCTGACTTTGCATGATTCTATCATATATTACCACTGTTATTAACATTATATATATATTATTCTATATTCAGATTTGCTTCCAGAGCTGTGGTTTAAGACTGTTGCTGTTAAAACACTGCACAATAGTGACATTTCCTCATTTGCTGTTTGTGCACAACAACAACAAAAATAGCCTAATGAGCCTTACCAGTTTCAATAGCCCCAAAATCAGGCCACTTCAAAAAAAAACATAGTTATTGTATGCCAAGTTGTCAACTCAGAACCACCAATCAGCACAGAGACCATTACAAAAGGATTTGCAATGGATAAAGTAAAATTGTAACACTGAAATAAGGTGCAGAAATCTGAGCTGCAGGCAAGGCATCATGTAGCCCTTTTTTGAGCAGTAAACCAGTTATGTGACCTTTTCTACAAAGCACTGTTATGTGAGTATCTTGGAACTTGCTGCTCATGATTCATACTTATAAGATTTCATAAAGTCCCAACTCCTAATGATTCATATCAAAAGTGACATGCATTTTGCATATTTGTTTTACTTCTCAACAAATACATGAGCAGACTTTGGCTATGCTAGTGATCAGCCAAAAAATGTGTTTTTTTAAGTGTTGGCATATTGAGATGCAAAGAGGTTTGGCAGGTCCATTTAACATTATTTCTAATAAGTCATGTTGTATACTATATATAGTTGCTACACTGCAAACATTGACTCTCAAAAAATGAGAAATAAAACCTACAAATTAGACACTTTGGGCTAGAGTCATGAAATGGCAGACATACCCACAACTGCAATTAAAATGCAGTGCAAGTGGATTGCCTCTTGTGGATCTGCAGGTTGCCACAATTTTCCTACAGCTGAGGGTATTCACAAAGGTGGAGCTGGATTACAACTGGCTCCAGGGTATACAGCAGCTTGCGAGTAGTGTTGCCAGGGATATCCCCGCAGGAGAGGAAAACTGTTATGGCTGGTGGGACCAGTTGCAACATCTGCCACAAATGTTGTGGCTATGAATGGCAGTCTCCATAGCTGCGAGTATTTTGGTCTGTGTCTGGCTTTGTGGTGTGGGACTTAGTCCCATTTCCATTTATGAATCTACTGTAACCCCTAGTTCCATTTCCATTTGTGAATTTACTATAGACCCTTATCTTTAATAGCTGTCAAATTATCTGTCAGTGGGGTATGCCATTATTTTAATAAGATGTGTTTCTACTATGAAAATAACTGTAATTTAAAAACTGAAGCAATTTATGAAACAAGGCAATACATCTTATTTTTCTCAAAAAAAAGAATTATATTGTCTTTAATTTACAATACAACATGATGCAGCATTACATTTGTTCCAAAGATTAATTATAACTTAACATGATATCTTAAATTGTTCTAAACCCATTAATTCAATTGAAAACGTATTTGATAGACATTTGAGAAAAAGTCTATACCCACAATTATGTTCAGAAAGTTGGTGGTAATATTCGTTGTATGTCTTCCCACATGGAATCTTCTTCATCTGTTGGTGCTGAGAAGTCTATTAGTAAATTTGTAAGAGAAAGCTACTCTAAAAATTTAAAGAGGGCCTTCCCCAGTCCTTTTAACATTCATGTATTAATGTTCCCTTCCTACACTGATTCTTGTTTTGTACTTCTGTAATGTTCTCTGCAATTAGCTTTTCCATTCTGAGCTGCTAAAACCTGTGTGGTGCACCAGAGCTTCTACACTAACCTTGTTGCTGTAGACCCTGAGCTGTGCTGCTGACATCACTATATGGAGAAGGAGTGAATCACATTGTGCTGTACAATGAAGTTGCAGCAGTTTCACTATAGAAAACTTCCAGATCTTGGTGCACATACTATGTTCAACATTGTTCCCCCTTTCCCAAGACACCCTGTTATCAATGCAATATGCCATCTCCAGTGGTTAAGGAATGCCTTGTGTGTATGTCATTTTATAAAGTGGATTTATTTTGTGCCTTAGTAGCAAAGTAAGGTGAATCAGAAAAAGTTTCTGCCCACTGAGGCAGCTCAGTGTCAATTTTTTCATCTGTCTTAATGCCTTTGTAATCTGTACTCAGTAATGCCTCCTTGTCAGTTTGAGATCTGTGCCTTATTAAGAACATTTGTTTTTATAATAAAAATCCTGGTTTCACTTTTCAAAGAAGAATTTCTTTAGGAAATAGCCCTCAGTTTTAAAAAACACGTCTATAGTGGACGTAAGGAAACATATTTGTTTTACGTGCCACCAATATTTGAGTTCGGTGTCCTGCAGTGCCATTCTGATGTTGGGGAGGTGCTGGAAGAAGGAGTAGATGGCAAATTTTGGTCGGGTGACTGAAAGCTTTTTATTACAAAAATAAATGTATGTAATAAGGCATGAATCTCAAACTGACAAGAAGAGCATTATTGAGTACAGATTACAAAGGCACTAACACAGATGAAAAAACTGACAGTAAGCCATCTCAGCTGACAGTAACTCTCTCTAAAACACTGTGCTTTGCTAATGAGGCATGGAATAAATCCACTTTATAAAATAACATACACACAAGGCATTCCTTAACCACCAGAGTTGACAGATTGAATTGATAACAGGGTGTCTTTGGAAAGGGGAACAATGCTGAACATACAGTAGTAGTGCTAAATTTGTCAAGTAATTTTGTGAGAGTCCCTATTTATCCTTCAAAATATTTATGGAAAAAAATCCTCTAAAATTATTTTTGTTCTATCTACAGCAATAGGCCAGCTCCAATTAGAGTACTCAATCACCATCTAGTGAATTTTCAACTAGACTATAAGATGGAAGCACCCTCTAGCCTGGTACCAGAGAACACACTACCAAACAATAAAAAAATCCCTAACAAAAGCTTTCACAATTCTCAATAGGGGTTTTTAAAAAAACTTACAATTCCCTTGACTAATTAGGCACTACCACTGTAGTATCTAAACCGAGTTATGGAAGTTTTCCCTAATGAAACTGCTGCAACTTCATTGTACAACATAATGCCATGCACTCCTACTCCATATAGTGAGCCAGCAGCCTGGCAGCAGAACAGCAAAGGCAAGTGCAGTAGGGCTAAAGCGTGGCTAAAAAATCAAATCAAACTATAGAAAAAAGAGCAAACCTTTGACAAAACTAACACATGCACACAACATTTGAGGTACATTACTACATAAAATGACTGCAATAATTAACTTTTTGGACCATCGGGGAAGGTCCTCTTTAAATTGCCATTTTTTAGAATTAAGATTGGGGAGTTTAGGGCTACACCAATTTGCTAAAATTAATCATTTAGTAGCAATGGTTGCTATAGCCTTAATTTTCTGAGTATTTTGATTTAAGTGTAATTCAGAAAACTCATTTAGAAAAAAAAATGTAAATGTCATAGGGATTTTTATATTACAAATTTTTATAATTTCATGTCTTGTAATTTCCCACCATTTATTTATAACAGGACAGTGCCAAAGGAGATGTGCTAAGTAACCTTTGCCATTACAATCATGCCATCATTTCCTACCTGTTTTACATCCAATTCTATATAATCTAGTAGGAGTCATATATGCCTTAGTAAGTATTATTTTTATTTTTGCTGTATGGTTTTATGTTGTGCATATGATATAGTTTGTTTGCTGCTATCCATATCTTCGGTGAATATATGCAGGCATTATTAGATTCTTGAGTCTATTTAGTCATTAAATTCTGTAGATGGGAAATTATTCTTCCTAACTTTTGTTTCTATTTTATTGGCATACAATTCAACGAATTTCTTGTAAGTATTTAGATTTGTTTATGGTACGTTCTTTTAACAGAATTAGCCAACCATAAGGTAGAATGTTAGATGTTTGCTTAACCAAGTTATTGCATAAATCTTAAAGAGTGCTGTACTCCAACCAGTTCAATCTGAAATTTAAATATGTATTATGTAATTATAAGTGGGGAACATACCTTTTTACAACATTATTTGGAACTATTTAGTAATAAAATTAAATTTTAATTTAGTGATTAAAGCTCTAACTGTTGCTACTTGTTGTCCAATGGTTTCTGAGCCAATTTCTGTTGAGAGATATGGAAGAATCAAGTCATGTAGTCCGTATGTATTCTTAACAGTGTCAACAACTTCTTGAAAAGCTTTATGTATGTTTCTTGGAATTGCTGTTGGATAAAATAGTAATTTTGTTAACTCAGGTAGCATAGCTATTTTTGCCAATAGTGCCGTTGCAGGACTATCAGATGTATTCTCATCTAAAGCCCATCTCTAAGCCACCACCACTTTAGTGGAAGTACAATAATTAGAAGGATCAGGATATCCCATTCCCCATAGTGTCTTTCTGTTACTAGAATGTCCCAGGGAATTCTAGGGCTGACTCATTTCCATATATATATATATATATATATATATATATATATTAGAGGCAAAAAACTCCATTTAATGCATTAGTTAGGGTTGTTCCACAGTGACAAAAGTGAGAAATTCGCTGTTAGGGTTGAAACCCTAACTCCGAGTCACCCCCAGCACCACACACACACACATTCAAGTATGGGAAGGACCAAGTCAATACAACCAATGACAGACATCCAGCAGCAGGTGACAGAAATAACAAACAATTGTCTAAATGTACTATGAGACATCCCACCCACCTGACCAGGTACTGCATGCTCAGTGGAGATCAACAGCAAAACTGAGGCCATGTACACCAAACGTACACATCCCTGATTGCAGCTGCACACAATGTACCACACTTAGTAGTTGCATGGCCTTACCTACCGATGCCCCACACCACACCACACCACTTGTGGTGGGCCACCTGAGCAATAGAGTTAAGCAAAACCAAGGAGTTGTACAGGTATAATATCTCTGATTATAACAAGGGTTTGAGAAATGCAGCTTTCTAATTGACTGTAAACATTGTAACAGCCTTATGTTTAGTTTTTATTAACATACATGTAGAGCCTAACCATATGATGAACATGGTTTAATGTTGTTTAAAAAACAGTTTTATTTTGATAGCAATAAGCCACTCCCAGGTATTATGTTAATGGTCAGTTTATCACTGTCTAGCGACATGTGGCACTCGGATATGCCTCATTCAACATTAAACCCCTACAGGGTGATTAACAGACCATTTAACATAACTGTTGGTCATGCCTTATTGCTTAATTGTCTTTATGAGTAGATACTCTCCCTCTGCTAGGCACTGCAGCAGCTTTGCAACACAGTGTCCCACCCAGTTACACCATACACTGTCTAGTTGCTGGAGAATGGCTGTGAATATGAACTCATGAAGATGAACAGTGTAACTTGATCATTACAGTCATTGAAACCCTAGTGTGATTATAACTGACAGACTCAGCGATAGAGGATAACCCCTGCTGTCCTAGTACATTTACCCCATTATGAGTTAAATCAATACTAAAAGACATTCTGTTTATATCTACACCATACCTACTTGATTCCTGTTGTAGCAGAATTAACATAGTTATCACTTTGATAGCATCAGTGACAGAAGTGTGGCAAACCCAAACAGTAGGCATACAGCCTGAGTATGAAACAACTGTTAAAAAAATCACACTGTGTCCATAAGTGGCATAGATCACTCATTGCAACAATAGCAAATGTATTACTATTTGAATAAGTTAGTCATCACAGATGCAATGAGATTGTCTTTATCAGGTACAACATACTCAGTAAGTGCCTACAGGAAAATCTATCCTATATACATGTCCAATACAGGTACATCATTGTTGGCTCAGTAGTGCTATGATATTTAAAAGTTGCTTGGCCTGATCCATGCAATTACAATCTTTCTTACAAAGAATACTTACTACATCTTTAATATTGAAACACACTGAAGGTCTATGTATGTACATCAGCAGTACACCTTCATCAGTAAGAATGCATGTGATACTGGCAGTACCAGTTTCACAGCGTTGAACAGACAATGCTTTTCCATACATTTACATCAGCCTCTCTATGTTGAGTAAACCATTGCAGTAAATGTACTACTATGTAAATCACCTACTAAATGTATCACTACTTTTATCTTGAGCATGCTAGTGTCTTGTAGTTAATTTATGTGCTTCTCTTAATTAATGTATACTCAGTAGTGTTAAAACCTTTCTACAACTGTCATCATGCACCTTCAGCATTTATATTGAATAACGGCACAGTACCAGTTGTGGTGTGGTGTGGGGCATCGGTGGTAAGCCATGCAACTACTAAGTGTGGTATGTTGTGTGCAGCTGCAATCAGGGATGTGTACGTTTGGTGTACATGGCCTCAGTTTTGCTGTTGATCTCCACTGAGCATGCAGTACCTGGTCAGGTGGGTGGGGATGTCTCGTAGTACATTTAGACAATTGTTTATTATTTCTGTCACGTGCTGCTGGATGTCTGTCATTGGTTGTGTTGACTTGGTCCTCCCCCATACTTGAATGTGTGTGTGTCTGTGTGTGTGTGGTGCTGGGGGGGGTGAATTCGGAGTTAGGGTTTTCAACCCTAACAGCGAATTTCCTTACTTTTGTCACTGTGGAACAACCCTAACTAATGCATTAAACAGAGTTTTTTGCCTCTAATTTCCCTTTTTTTTGAGAATGATATTGAGAAATAGTGAATGTAAGGGCCCCGCGTGCCCGCCACATGATGTCTTGTGGCATAGTAACAGGAGCAGCAATGCAAACAGAAATGCTAACAGTGGCACAAATGGTAACACAAGCACAAATAACAGAAAGGGTAACGCACACGGTGGCATAGACGGGAACGGTGTGCCACGTGATGTCTGGTCACATAGTAACATGGTGCCTGTAAATGGAAATGTCAATGGGCATGGTGACATAAAGTGAAACAGAAAGAGAAACAGTCGCGGTACACACAAATGGCAAAAAGTAACAGAAGCAAGCGCAAATGAAAACGCAAAGGATGACGCATGTGGTAGCATTGGGGTGTGCATTGGGATCATCAGCCCTAACTCTCACCCCATGACCTGTGTAAAGCAGCAGAAGTATAGGAGAATGGGGTGAGAGTTAGGACTCATGATCCCAATGCACACCCCAATGCCGGTTGGGGGGTGGGTGGGGGTGCAAGGGGGTTTTTCAACCCTAACAGCGAATTTCCTCACTTTTGTCGCTGTGGAACAACTCTAACTAATGCATTAAACTGAGTTTTTTGCCTCTAATTTCCCTTCTTTTTGAGAATGATAACAAGAAATAGTGAATGTAATGCAACAGCGGGAGCATGGTGCCCTCTGGAGCCCGCGCTCCCACCGCATAATGCGGTGGCGGGAGCGTGGAGCCCTTTGGGTACGCTCCCGCCACATGTCTTGTGGCATACTAACGGGGACAACAAGCGCCAAACAGAAATGCTAACAGTGGTGCACATGGTAGCATAAGCACGAATGAGAACAGAAAGAGTAACGCACATGGTGGCATAGGCGGGAATGGTCTGCCACGTGATGTGTTGTCACATAGTAACATGGTGCCTGCAAACAGAAATGTCAATGGGCATGGTGATGTAAAGTGAAACAGAAAGATAAACAGTACTGTAGACAGAAAATGGCAAAAATAACAGAAGCATAGCGCAAATGAAAGCATAGGGATAACGCACATGGTGGCGCAGGACGTCAACGGTAAGTGAAACGGCACGGAACCACAAGCGAAAGGGCAACAGTAACAGTAATGTAAGCGCATAGGCTGGTTTTCCCAAAACCTGCATTGAGAAGACAGTGAGTACAAATAATGTATGCAAAATAATGAGTATCGGCACAGAAAATGAGATCTTGGAATACTAAATACATTATATCTCAGAACTGTATGACATAGAAAAAAATTTAAAGTCATATTATTTACAACTGTCCTGGCTAATTTGAATCTTAGCTCCATTAGGAAACTAAGAAATTTTCCGACCAAAAGTCCGTATCTACTTACCGTTTCGAGATCACGGGCCCTAAGCGGAATCGTAATGTTATCCTATGGGAAAAAAGAAAGTTCGAGCACCATAACTTTGCCTCCTGTAATGTTTTTCACCAAACCACTGAAAGACATCTGTGGGCTGTTGGCTGTCTTCCTCAAATTTCAGGAAAAAAGACCAAACCGTTATTTTGCGCAGGGATCCAAGGATTTCTGTTATCGTTAGCGCCGTAATGTTATCCTATGGGAAAAATGTCAACTTTGGAGTGCCGTAACTTTGCCACTGTGTGATATTTTTCACCAAACTACTGAAAGGCACATCTGTGTACTGTTGGCTGTCTTCCTCCAAATTTCAGGAAAAAAGACCAAACCGTTATTTTGCAGCAGGGTGCCAAAGGATTTCTGTAATGCGTCGGGCGCCGTAATGTTATCCTGTGGGAAAAAACGTCAAATTTGGAGTGCCGTAACTTTGCCGCCGTGTAATATTTTTTCAATACAACACTGAAAGGCACATTTGTGAGATGTCGGCTGCGTTACCTCGAAATTTCAGCCCAAAACTCCCAACGGTTCTTTTGCAGTGCAGTGCCAAAGAATTGCTGTCATTTTCCCACAGACTAGAAAACTACCGTCGCAATTTGCAAAAGCTTTCGCAAAAATTTGTGACACTTTCGTGAGCACGAAAGTAATTTGCAAAAGTACTTTTTCCAGAAATTTGAAAAACATATTTCTGGGGTGTTTTACCACAAAATAAAGACATGGCAAGCATCCTCAGGGCCCGACTAGGTGAATACAAAAAAATTAGATTGCTAGAGGGTCCCAAATTTAAATGCCAACCATTTTCTGATCACCAACTGAAAACAAAATGGCCGATTTGCAAAAGTAACAGGCCCATTTGCAAGTAAAATGCATTTGCAAAAGTGTTGAACTTTTTTAACTTTTCCCATTGACTTATAATGGAAACTGTTTTTGAATAACTTTTGAACCATTTAATATTTTTCACGAAATCTTCAAAGGCACATTGGGGACCCAAGCTTCACGTTCCCTGAAGATTTTGGGCCGGTCACGCAAACCGTACGACCTGTAGGTGCGACCACAGAATTCCAGAAAAGCGTAAACGCGTGCACAGATCACTCTTAATAACTCCGCAGCTGTATATCCGACCGGTACAAAACTTGGCAGATCCCAAGGCCTATGGTTCTTGATCATAAATTCCAAATTTCAGGCAAATCCATCAGACGGTTGCAAAGTTATTAAGGTGCAAAGTTTTGGGGTTTAACATAGAAATGGCTCCTCAACCCTAACTATGGTAGCACTACCGTGCTACCATAATTAGAACAAAAACTCCATTTAATGCATTAGTTAGGGTTGTTCCACAGCGCGACAAAGTGAGGAAATTAGCTGTTAGGGTTGAAACCCCCTTGGACCCCCCCACCCCCAACCGGCATTGGGGTGCGCATTGGGATAATCAGCCCTAACTCTCACCCCATGACATGTAAAGCAGCAGAAGTATAGGAGAATGGGGTGAGAGTTAGGGGCGATCCCAATGCGCATCCAATGCCGGTTGGGGGTGGGCGGTCCAAGGGGTTTTCAACCCCAACAGCGAATTTCCTCACTTTTGTCACTGTGGAACAACCCTAACTAATGCATTAAATGGAGTTTTTGCCCTAATTTCCTTCTTTTGAGAATGATAACAAGAAATAGTGAATGTAATGCAGCGGCGCCTCCGCTGCATAATGCGGTGGCATACTAACAGGGACAGCAACGCAAACAGAAATGCTAACAGTGGCACACATGGTAACACAAGCACGAATGAGAACAGAAAAGGTAACGCACACGGTGGCGAGCGGAATGGTCTGCCACGTGATGTGTTGTCACATAGTAACATGGTGCCTGCAAACAGAAATGTCAATGGGCATGGTGATGTAAAGTGAAACAGTAAGATAAACAGTACTGTAGACAGAAATGGCAAAAATAACAGAAGCATAGCGCAAATGGAAAGCGAGGATAACGCACATGGTGGCGCAGACGTCAATGGTAAGTGAAACGGGTACGGATCCGCAAGCGGAAAGGGCAACAGTAACAGTAATGTAAGCGCACAGGCTGGTTTTCCCCAAAACCTGCATTGAGAAAGACAGTGAGTACAAATAATGTATGCAAAATAATGAGTATCGGCGCAGAAAATGAGATCTTGGAATACTAAATACATTATATCTCAGGAACCGTACGACGTAGAAAAAAAATTTAAAAGTCATATTATTTACAACTGTCCTGGCTAACTTGAATCTTAGCCCCATTGTGGGGCTAAGAAGTTTTCCGACCAAAAGTCTGTATCTCGCACCGTTTCCGAGATACGGGCCCTGAAAGGCACGGCGAACGCCGTAATGTTATCCTATGGGAAAAAAAGAAAGGTTCAGAGTGCCATAACTTTGCCTCCCTGTAATGTTTTTTCACCAAACTACTGAAAGGCACATCTGTGGGCTATTGGCTGTCTTCCCTCCAAATTTCAGGAAAAAAGACCAAACCGTTATTTTGCAGCAGGGCTCCAAATGATTTCTGTTAAGTGTCGGGCGCCGTAATGTTATCCTATGGGAAAAACCGTCAATTTTGGAGTGCTGTAACTTTGCCGCCATGTGATATTTTTCACCAAGCTACTGAAAGGCACATCTGTGTACTGTTGGCTGTCTTCCTCCTAATGTCAGGAAAAAGACCAAACCGTTATTTTGCAGCAGGGTGCCAAAGGATTCCTGTAATGCTTCGGCGCCGTAATGTTATCCTATGGGAAAAACTGTCAACTTTGGAGTGCCATAACTTTGCCGCCGTGTAATATTTTTTCAATACAACACTGAAAGGCACATCTGTGAGATGTCGGCTGCATTCCCTCCAAATTTCAGCCCAAAACTCCCAACGGTTATTTTGCAGTGCAGTGCCAAAGAATTGCTGTAATTTTCCCACAGACTAGAAATTACTGTCGCATTTATAAAGCTCGCAGTATTTGAGACACTTTCGTGAGCACGAAAGTAATTTGGAAAGTACTTTTTCCAGAAATTTGAAAAACATATTTCTGGGGTGTTTTACCACAAAATAAAGACATGGCAAGCATCCTCAGGGCCCGACTAGGTGAATACAAAAAAAATTAGATTGCTAGAGGGTCCCAAATTTAAATGCCAACCATTTTTCTTATCACCAACTGAAAACAAAATGGCTGATTTGCGAAAGTAACAGGCCCATTTGCGAAAGTAAAAATGCATTTGCGAAAGTGTTGAACTTTTTGTTAACTTTTCCCATTGACTTATAATGGGAAACTGTTTTTTTAATAACTTTTGAACAGTTTAATATTTTTTCACGAAATCTTCAAAAGGCACATCGGGGACCCCAGCTGCACGTTCTCTGAAGATTTCGGGCCGGTCACGCAAACCGCACGACCTGTAGGCGCGACCACAGAATTCCAGAAAAGCGTAAACGCCACACACAGATCATGCTTAATAACTCCGCAATCGTACATCCGATCAGTACGAAATTGGCAGATCCCAAGGCCTATGGGTCTTGATCATACATTCCAAATTTCAGGAAAATCCATCAAACGGTTGCAAAGTTATTAAGGTGCAAAATTTTGGGTTTAACATGGAAATGGCTCCTCAACCCTAACTATGGTAGCACTACCGTGCTACCATAATATATATATATATATATATATATATAGATAGATAGATAGAATAGATATATATATTTTAATATTAGGAATATTCTTTAAATAATTATCCTTCACTTTACATAGCACAGCTTGGGAAACAATAAATGAAATGTAGTCTAGTCATCATTTGTATTGTGTCTATATGACCCCAAAGGGACATTGATTGTGACTACCATATATCCAAAAGATTAGAGACAATACATCTTAAAATATTTTTTTTAAATTGTCAAGATGCTAAATCTTATTTCTAGTTATTAAATAAAAATTATACTCCTTAGATTCAGAAGCTTAGCATTGTGCTAGCATGATTAAGGCCACAGGTACTGCATAAGAAGTGTATGAATGAGGTGCTGGCCATATAGAAAAGGGGCCTACAGCATGACAATTGGTGAATAGTGCAATTACAATAACTACACCAGTGCATCTATGCAAAGGAAGGTACCCTCTTGCATACAGGGTGCAGTGGTACTGTATATTTAGAGGTTTTTAGAACTCAAAAGAGCTGCTCAAATAACACTATTTACTGTTTCTAAAATACTACTCTAATCAACATGCACAGTGGTACCTGACTCTTATGCCCTGACACCAATGTGATAAAGTCACTGCAGTGAAGTGATATCCCAGCCTATCGCAGCATTGATAAGTACATAAATTGCTTGGTAATCCCAGTGTACACCCCTCTGCCTATTCATGGATATAGTACATATCTTCCCTTGTAGTGCAGTGATACCCCTTCCCACCTATTCCTCAATGCAATACTTAACTTCTATGGTTGTTCAATGGTTCAACCCATCCCATTTGATCCCTGATATAATACATAAAATCCCTGTTAGTCCTGTGGTACTCCACTCCTGTTGAATCTCTTATGTTACATAATTTATTTAGTAGTCCAGTAGTACCCCCCACCTGATCCCCAGCATAATAATTAACTTCCCTGGTAGTCCAGTGGTAACACCCTCCTGCCTCAATTCCTGTGATACTATGGGGTACACCCTCCATCTCCTCCCCAGCCCACCCATTCAGCACCCACCTTGTACTCTAAAGAGTATTAGAAAGGCAAAGTGAGAATACAAATTGAGACAGAAAACAAAAGTAAAAGGCAGTTATAAGACATTTTAAAATTACATCAATTATAAGATAGGTGGAAGTGCACAAGTGGGGCCACCTGTGGATAGGAGCATACAAAATGCCAGCAAAACAGACCTCATGGTCTGTTTAGTCTGCTCAGTTGTGCAGCTAGCCCCTCAAGTTTGCAGCTGCCCCACCACCCCTCCCCTTTTCATAAATACCCCTCACTCTGTCCCAACCTTTCTTAAAACTGTCTACCATGCCACAGGCTACTACCCTATCAGGCAGAATATTCCACTTATCCACCACCCTCTCTATGTAATAATATCTCCTAACTTCCCTCCTGAATCTTCCCCCCTCCAATCTCAGCTGGTGACCCCTTGTGACCCTCCCCTTTCTAATCTGAAAAATCCCTTCTGTACTAGTCTTGTTCATCCCCTTTAAGTATTTGAAGGTTTTGATCATGTTCCCCCATACCTCTTCTCTTCCATGGAATACATACTCAGCTTGCAGAGCCTCTCCTCATAGAAGTATCCCTCTAATCCTTGGATCATCTTTGTTGCCCTCCACTGTACACCCTCTAACAATCTGATATCCTTCTTCAGGAATGGTCACCAGTACTGCACAAAGTACTCCAGGTGTGGTCTGTCCAGTGACCTGTATAGGGGCAGGATCACCTCCATATTTCATAGGATCATAGAATGTTACAAGTGTAGTGGACCATAGGCCCATAAAGAAACTCACCACCTATATATAGGTGGAAGGAATGTACATTTATTTATTGTAATGTATCTTTTTCTGCCTCATAAAACAATCAAGCTTGTTTTTAAAAATTTACATGCTTTCACTATTAATGACATCAGATGGTAATGCATTCCAGACTGGAATAATTCTCTGGCTGTACCAGTTACTACGTCTGTTGGTCCTATTAATATTCCCCTTTAATTTTAAATTATGGGATCTGGTGGCAAAGGTACTAGTATATCTTACTAGCCCTAGAGTTTCCATTAAGTAGTCATCACTTATAGCTTTGTAGGTAAACAGAGATCTCCCCTAATTTGTTTTTATTGTAGTGAGTACAATCCTAGTTGTTCAAGTCTTTGGTCATAGATTACATTTTGCACAGTCGTGATCTATTTAGTGATTCTTCTTTGTACCCCCTCCACAAGTTTTCTACTTTTGATTGTTGTTGGTGCACACAGTGGAGGATAATAATCAAGGTGTGGATGCAACAGACTTAAATAAAGAGGTATTATAACCTTTGGGTCCCTACTTTTAATATTTTTCTGGATGCAGATTCCTCTCACTATAAACCCAAGCATCCTGTTGTCCTTTGCTGCCGTCTTCTTGCACTGTGATGAGTGGTTCATACTCCCCATTATAAGATGATAAAGGAGATCTGGTTACTGATGAAAAACATGTATTCCAGTTGTTGAATGATAATTTCATCCTCATCCTTAATCCTCATTCCCCTCATTCTCCCCCTCCCCACTGCCTGCATTCTCTCCTCTTTCTTCTTGACAAGGCCTTCTAGCTGCCTTCCATACTCTATCTAGTCTTTCCTCCTTCTATGCCCACTGCGGGCCTCCAATGTGACATATGTAAAATGGCATACACTGTACAATGCCAGTTCTTGTTATGCAGCAGTTACATGTTTCTTATTTGTTGTAATCTGTTGATATTGTTTGCCATCCTTCCAGACTTGGAACCTTTGTAAAGGAGCTATGCTCAAAGGTGTTTATCTGAGATTTTAATAAATAAAAAAAAATAATTTTGTTCAGTGTTTAAGGAAACGATAGCTAGCACAACATCAGATCACCTAGATGGAGAAAGGCAGTTGATAAAACTAGAGGAAAATAACATCAAAATAAAGTTACAACAGTTAATAATAATAATAATAATAATACTTATTGGTATGGCACCTTTCCAATACCAAGGTGCCTCACAATAGAAAACAAGGATACAACATCAAATACTCAATACATACACTAACATAAGATACCTCTATAATAATTAATCATCTCAGTTAACTTATAAAAGCTTTCCTGTACAGGTAAGTTTTTAGAACCTGCTTAAATTCTTCCACAGTTGCACACTCCCATAACCGGCGAGGTAGAGAATTCCAGAGGGTGGGGACTGCATGAGCAAAAGTTCTACAACTGGATGACTTCAAATTCACCCTCAGAATCTCTAACAACCCCTTGTTGGCCGAGTGGAGTGATTGACCAGGGCAGTAAGAAACCAGAAGCTCTTTCAGATAGTCAGGGGACTGTCTATGTAGGGCTTTAAAAGTCAGTAAACTGACTTTAAAGGTGATCCACCACTGAAATGGCAGCCAGTGCAGTCTGTGCAGCACCAGGGGTAATATGGCAGAATTGAGAAGCTCTGGTCAAAAGCCGTGCTGCCGCATTCTGCACCAGCTGCAGGCGATGGATTTCAACTCCAGAAAGCCCTAGATAGAGGGAGTTGCAGTAATCAAAGCGCAAGGACACAAAGGTGTGAAACAGAGTTGGAAGATCATCGGATGGAACCAGGTGCCTAATCCTGGTGATATTTCTAAGATGATAAAATACATTTTTGATGACAGCTGACAACTGAGAATGTAGGGTCAGTCCATCATCAAATCTACCCTCAGTTTATGTACCCGATCAGAGGTCAGGATTGAGACACTCCCAAGAAAAATTCCAGAGGGTGCACCAGCACCTGAACCCCCCTATCCGATGACCTGAGTTCACAACCAGTACCTCAATCTTTTCTGAGTTCAACTTCAGCCAACTGGAATACATCCACTCCTGGATTTCTTTCAGACAGTTGCTAAAGATCAAGAGGGCTCTGTCCTGGTTGGGTGCAAAAGAAAGGTACAGCTGGATATCATCTGCATAACAGTGAAACCTCAGCCCATACCTTCTTACAATGTCTCAGAGGGGCAGCATATACCCTGCGAATGACATGGGTGATAGCAATGAACCCTAAGGCACCCCACAAGACAAAGCAGTTGGGCCTGAGGAAAATACCCCAGACACAACTCTTTCTGTTCTACCGGAGAGAAAAGATGTAAACCATTTGAGGACTGTCCCCGACATTCCACAGAAATGCCTCAGGCTTCCTATCAACACCACATGGTCCATGGTGTCAAAGGCAGAGGAGAGATCCAGAAAAACCAAGATGGAATGGTTCTTCTGATCTCTCGCCATCAGGAAATCACTGAGCACCCGAACCAGCACCGTCTCGGTACTATGTCTTTTACAAAAACCAGACTGGAGTGGTTCATAGATGTCATGGATGGTCAAATGGTCCTCCAGTTGTGCTGCCACTACATTCTCAATCACCTTCCCTACAAAGGGAAGATTAGGGATAGGTCTTTAGTTTGTGTGGCAGTCTGGGTCCAAAGTAGCTTTCTTCAAGAGTGATGTCACCACCGCCTCTTTCAGAGAGCAAGGAAACACTCCGGATTCCAAGGAACACCAGACTATCCACACAAGGATACAACCCAGAATTAGGGAGGTCGGACCAAGATCCAAACTACAGCATGTAGGGCGCACACACTGGATGATCCTCATGACTTCCATGAACTCCGGTCGACTGAAGATACTCCAAGAAAACTGAGGTGTGATGACCCCATACTGATCACAAATAACCCCCATAGAATGTGCCAGTTGAAGATCTACCCTGATGTCAGCCACCTTATTTGCAAAGAATTGAGCAAGCTCATTGAACTCTAATTGTGAAAAAGCTTTCCGAACATGCAGACAGACTGGGTTGCACAGTCTGTCCACAGTTCAGAATAGCTGAGCTGGTCAATTGTGAGCAGCCACAATCTCCCCAAACAGGAATTTTGCCTTCTTACTGGTGATTGCAGATTGATAGACTAAATAATGGTCCATCAATCTAAGGCGGTTGGCATCAAGGGCGGACTTTCACCAGCAATGCTCTAACCTTCACTCTAATCTCCACATCTCCCTCAAAGTCCCATCAAATAAAGGGGATCTGGGGTGAAGGGAGAGAGGGTGAACATGGGCAGGAGCAATGGAATCCAGAACTGCCGAGATGGCTAAGTTATAGGCTGACATGAGGGTCTCTGAGTCATTGCTGGCCACAGGGAAGGATGAGAGGTCACGTACCACTTCCAGGCCATGGGAACTTATGTCCTATAAAGAGCGGTACCTAACCATCTCCACAGGGGTAGGCCTACGAGGAGGGGTGCTAAAACTAAACCCCACAATGTAATGATCCGAACACCCAACTGGTTCCACCCCCAAGTCTGATGTTTTGATCCCTAGGAGAAAGATTAAGTTGAGATAGTGTCCATGTTTATGAGTAGCAGTGGAAACTACCTGTGGGAGGCACAGAGATGTCATTAAGTAGAGGAAGTGCTGACCAAATTGCAAGAGTTTGTCATTGACCCATGTGTTAAAATCACCCAGAACCATCAATCTGGGTGATTCAAATGCCATGTCGATGTTGAAGTCTGCCACTTCCTGAAGGAATCGCTTCTCATCACTGGGTGTATGGTAGATGAGGGCGATTCAATAGCCTACACCTGCTACTACTGAACACTCAAAAGACTCAAACTCCTCAACTAATACCCTCATGAGGTTCAGTTCAGTCTTGAAACAGGCTGCAACCCCCTGATCCAATCTTGGGCGGTGTATCACCGAGTACCCGGCTGGAATCATAGCCTTCAAAATGGGGCCAGAATTTTCATTTAGCCAGGTCTCGGTAATGCATGCCAGGTCCACTGTTTCAACAAGATCTGCAATAATTCCGGTCTTGTTTTTAATGGACCTGACACTGCACAACACTGCCCGAGTTGGATGACCCTCTCTGGCCGCCCGGACCATCTGCCTACCCAAATCCGTAGAGCCCTTGGGTATGGGCACCAGACATGGTAAACCATGATCAGGATTCCATTTTGCCCCAGGGCATCTTCTGGTTCTTACCACCCCAGTTTGGTGATCCCCCCTCATTCATCCTCCACTGTTCATCACCACACACTCTCCTCCTCCTCCTCCTACACATAATACCAAGTGCTCTACAGCACTGGTAGGTCACAAATTGAAGGGGAGGAGTAATGAAAGGGTGGAGGATTCAAACAAGACACCAGAGCCAGATAGAATGCACCCTAGCATGATTAGGGAACTGGCTGATGAATTAGCAGGGCCAGTTACCAAGATATTTCAATCATCCTTGGCTAATGATTCTGTGGTAGATAGCTAGAAGACCGCTGTCATTCCTATATATAAAAATGGGGGTAAGAAAGAAAGTAAGAATTGTAGACCAGTGAGTCTGATATTGGTGTTGGGGAAGGTACTTGAAAAGATAATAAAGGGTGAAATAGAAAAATGTAATTAATAAGGCCAGTATGACTGATACAACCTGACATGGATTCACAAATGGGAGATCATGTCAAACAAATTTATTAGATTTTTTTAGCAGGGTCAGTAAGGAATTAGATGAAGGATATGCAGTGGATGTGGTGTTCCTGGATTACAGTAAAGCCTTTGACAAAGTGCCACATAATGAATTAATTGCACTCTTAAAGAATTTAGGGATAAACATCAAGACAGTGGCTTTGGTTAAATCCTGGCTAACTGATAGGAAAAAAACAGGTGACTCTGCATGCATTGCCTTTGAATGGGCTAGTGTTACCAGTAGGGTCCTGTAGGGTTCCATCCTGGAGCCCTGCTTATTCAACGTATACATGACATTGATGAGCTGTGAAGGGGGAGTGAGTCTCTTTGAATTTGCAGATGACACCAAGATAGGTTCAGTAGTAGAGAATGCTATGGATGTTGAAAATCTGCAAAGAGAATTAACTCAATTGGAACAAAGGGCTATGAAATACAAACTGGATTCAAATGTAGAGAAATGCTTAGTAATGCATTTAGGTAAGACTAATAAGAAGGCAAAGTATGCTTCAAAAGGTTAGATTTTGAGAGAAAAGGTGGAGGTAAGGGATTTAGGAGTAATTATAACTGAAGATTTCAGATTTAAAAAACACTGCCATTTGATGATAAAAAGAACAAATGGAATTTTTAGGTTGTATCAGAAATCACGTCGAGAGCAGCAACAGGGGATGATAATTCCATTGTATGTCTCCCTGGTTAGATCACACCTGGACTTTTGTGCCCAGTTCTGGTCACCTAGTATGAAAGCTGAGATTAAAAGTTTGGAGGGTGTCCAGCACAGGGCCACAAAGATGGTGAAGGGAATAAATAATTTATGCCATGGGGAAAGGATGGATACATCAGGATTGTATTTCCTGGAATATAAACATATGTGAGGGTAACTCTGCCTAGTATACAGAGCTTTTATAAACCATGATTTTTAGGACTGCTTGGGATAAGAAATTAAAAATCAGTATCATAACACTAGATGCCACATACTGAAACTGAAAGGTCAAATTAACCATCCCAAAAGAAGAGCTTCTTGGTTTAACCAAAAGGTGGTGAATATATGAAATGATCTCCCACTGGAGGTGGTGGGTAGTAGGAGTATGACTGAGTTTAAGGCAAAATTGGATGATTATTGTATGAAGAACAACATAACAGGATATTCTCTTTGAGTAAACAGTGCGTTCTAAATGAGCATTTTGCCTTATCATGCTCATAAATAACCCATGAGATCTAGGCATGTCTTTAATATGCTATCAATCATTACTAGAACATAGAATATAATCTGTGAGCCTGTATCATTCTTGCACTGGCACTAATGAATAAAAAATGGAATGGGATTCATTAACATGAGAAATAGAAATCTTTGGATAGTGTATAATGTGTGAAAGCCTACATACATAAGGGGCTATATGGAGTGCCAACAACTTATGGAACAGGATTCTAATGATATAGTATAAAAATGTATATAGGTTGAAGGCTCAGCAGAAGCATGTCATGCTTCTGTTCTGGTGACTTGAATTTGAAAGTGACCTCAGGGAGCCAGGATAGGTGCATCCTGGTTGGGGAGTGCTCCCAAGAAGAGCATGAGCCAGCCTGTTGAGGGATGTGACCAGACTCTAGCACAGCAGTGCCCCTTAGTGGTGAACCAGGGAGCCTTATCCCTCACTAGGGGTGGGATCAGGCCAGTGTACATTGTTGTGACTGAGGCTAGCAGCAGATAGTCTGATGTCAGGGAGGTGGGAGAGGCTGGGAAATAGATGAAAGTCACAAAAAGCATATGCCTTGAGTTGTCTGATTGACAGTCACTGCCTCCTTTTGCTGCACATCATGTTGATCTCCACTGGCATGATCATGGAAGCAGCAGGGATGGGGTTTGGGACTGGCAGGGGCCAAAATGCTAAGTGAAAAAAAATAATGTATGTGAGCAAGATTTACGATAATACAGGAACGAATCTCAAAATGTTTGTCTTTTACAGACCTCCAAAAAGTGATATCATTACAACAACCAGAAAAATAAACAGATAAACACTTATTCAGAAACTAATGATGTAGTTATTATGGAAGAGTTCAGTCTTGCCAAAATAAATTGATAGAACTTGTCAGCTAACAGTTTATACAAAAATGAATGTATGGAAACAATGATAAAAAAAGACTTGCAACAGTCAGAGAACCAACTAGGGGTATAGATATCCTAGATTTGATACCAGCAGATATCAAGAGAGATATCAGGAATGTACTGTACAAGAGAACAGGTAGCCAGTAGCAAATCCAAATAATCAAATTTTGGATTAACAGACAACTCAAATTTATAAAAGCAAAACCATTTGTAAAAAAGTACAATAAAGCAATCTTCAAAGCAATAGAAGATGACTCAAATAAGTAGAATGAGGTAACAGCTGTAGACAACAAAACCAACTGAGAATAGTTGTAGAATAGTGACAAAAAAACTATTAGACCTAGAAAAGAAATATAAATCATCATAAAACAAGCAAAAAAATGTGAAAGGAAAATAAAATGAATTCAAGTTGGTTCATATGAAATACAACAACAAATCATTTTTTGTTTGCTTAATTTCATAGAAGGATAAAACAGAGCTATGGGCCCACTGACAGATTGTGATATCAGTATGGAGAGCCATCTGAAATGGTTAATATCTTAAATAACTACATTTATGAGTGGTTCAGAGCTCAGTGCTTGTGCTACGTACTGTAATTGGATAATGCAGGTTTGTGCTTGGATACAGAGGCCAGATAAGTAGGTAGGACATGCTCATCAGATATGTAGCAGTTCGACTTGGTCAGTGCTTAGATACTTTGAACATTGTTTTACAGACAGCAATTATAGGACAAATGAGCTGACTAGTCTTATGCATGGTACTTAGATGCTTGAGCTGATGAGTAACATGTTATGATTTGGTATTGATTTTGGCCTTACTCTGTATCCCACCATAAAGAATGCTTAGCCCAGTAGAAAGAGACCCCCAAAAGAATAATAATATCAACGATTATCTCATCCAACTCTGGAGAGTATGACCAGTAGCACGCAGGAGAGAAAAAAAAAACCTTTGGGGGAAACCTCTGAGGACCCATGGCTACTGACCTGCCCGTCCTTCTGGGCATACTAAAGGAGAATAATCCTAAATATTTTAATCGGCTAATCTGAACCCCAAAGTTGTAGAAATCATTCCAGAGAAACGGAGAACTAAAGACATATGGAATCGTGACATGTCTGGTGAATAAAGCAAGCATCCATCTAGTAAACTTCAAGTTCGAGAATCCATGAGCAGGCTGGAATGAAGTAGAGTGGAATCCACGGTTGATATGAATTTGAAACGATGAGCTGCAGGTGGTGAAGCACTTCAGCAGGTGAGAATGACTTCTCAGAAGAGATCCAGGAACCAAGGTTCAGCATCCATGTCTAGAAGGAGGACTGTTGAGTCAAGTTCCACATGGCAAGGTTAGCAAATGAAGGTCATGGCGATGAAGCACAAGAGCTAGTGTATGCTGCGTGATTGGGAGGACAGAGCAGTAGGAACCTCCAATCTGGAGAGGGGAAGCAAGTATGTGAAGTAGGTAGAGATCGTAGTGAATAGGTAGACATGGGTCAGATGTATTTCCAGCTCACGAAGAGTGCAGTAGATTGTAAATGGCAAGTTAGTCATGAAGACCTCTAGGCCCTGTAAGGGTGAAGCAGGTAGTATGAGCAAGTAATGTAAATAAGTGGACCTGTAATAGGTCAGTTGTAGTAGTAGTAAGTAAACCTGCATGATGCAGACGTAGTAGTTGGGAAGTAGTGCATGATAACGTACAGTATAAAGCTAGCGGTATGAAGAATGATACCAGCAAGGGAATCGGGCAGCTTGTGTGGATCCAGATGGTTGCGTAAATAATGTTGACATCTACATTTGAAGCCAGAATGATACCATAGCTAGCACTGACTTGTGAAGAATAGTCAGACGAGTCCTAAATAGTAGAGCTTAGGAGTGCTAGATGGCGGCAACTGAAGAGGCTGAGTCAAATGAAGTAGCAATGTCACAGAGCCCGTGAAGCCTTAAAGCATAAATCAGGATAGTGGAGGGGTACAGGATAAGTTCAACAAAGTGTCATGGTAGGAGTGAAGCAATATTAATTTCATGTGACTGAAATGGAAGGCAAAGCATCCAAAGAATAGATTATGAATGTCTGAACATCCAGATGTTAGTCTATAGTAAAGGAGCTCATGGGGCTAGGCTGACATGGCAGCAGGTAGGCGTATAGTAGAATATGAAAATCTCCAGGCCCTGAGTTGGGCGAGGCAGGTGTAGAGTATAAGTAGTTGAACCCCTAGACTGGAACAGCGAAGCAGGTCATAGAAATAGGTGATTATGATGTAGTAACATGAGATCCAGGGACCCCAGGCCTGAAGGGTGCAGGTCATTGAGTGTGATGTGGTGAACCTCCAGCCCCTCGGGGTGAGGCATATTGAAGAGAAGTGGTAGATAAAGTAATAGTAATGTCAGACTGCATGTAATGCAGACACAGTAGTGAAGTAGAAAGGAATAGATTGTAACAGTATCATGTATAATAGCACATCCTGAAATAGTTTGGTGTGGAGCAGTAGTATAGTCTAAGGCAGACATATGAATGGACAAAGGTGCCATAGACTATCGTATCTGGAAGATCAAGTATAGTAACAATGTATCACAGTAGCCCCACTTCTTACAGCAGATGTCTCGACTGCATTAATGTACATGCGGTGGGGCGGTGCTGCAAAACAGCAGCAGCACACATTGTAAATAGCATTGCAAGTTAATCAGGGCAAAGTCAGCATCAACAACTGAATTGTCACTGGGTTACTTAGGTCCCGAGCCAAACTGCAAAAGGTTGAATGCTCAGAACGAAGCACAGTCTGAATAATGGCAACAGAGGAAAAGGACTCGTTGCTAGGCACTCAGGTAGTGAGGGTCCGGTGCACTGTAGCTTGGCTGGTGTATCTGAATGCAAGAGAGAGCATGGACGTGCAGTAGTACGCAAGGTTCCCAGAGAGTGTAGGACGGCGGATCAGAAGAGATCCAAGGAGGGGCGAAAAGCGAAGAAAATGGCATGAACTGCAGTGCTGATGCAAGGCGAAACATCTTTCCCCCAAAGAAAGGTAAAAACGAATGGAGATGGAGGAAGGAAAAATCAAACAAATGAGGCAGGAGGCAGCATAAGGGCAGACGAGAGAAAGGAGCAGGGAGTCGGGGGGGGGCAGAGGAGCCAGCCCCAGCACACAGCAAGGAGTGAGCACAGCGAGTGCGACTGGCTATACACAGAGCGGATGTAGCTTGCAAGTTTAAATAGGATGTGGGGGAGGAGCTCTTCCCCCACATAACTTCAGGTGATAGCCTAACCTTTGGTCAGACTTACAGGCCAAATCTGGTTTGTACAAATTCTAAACCTGACAACGCTATCTAGACCTAATGGACACAAATACAATTAAGGGAAAGCTCAATTATTTTGATATCAAGAAATCTGTTGGACCTGACCATCCCCACCCTAGATTTTTATTTATACCTGTATTTATGCACCTTGCAGCCCTACCTGTGATCATCCAGCCACTGCCTTCTTCCCCCATTCAGCCCGCAGGCTCACTCACATACCGGCTGGTGCTTTGTACTGTGCCCACACAGGGGACCCCTATTCTCACGGGCTAGGCTGGGAACCACTATCACAGTGCAATTCCACAACAAGCCCCCTAGGTTGAGAAGTGTGGCCATCAAGCTGCTTGGTCGTCTGCTCCTTTTTCTTCCTGTATTTCTCCGCTTCCAAAATGTGGATGTTCAATGTCTAAGGCACAACATGCCGACATTTGCTGCACTTCAGCCCCAAGTGCATTGCTTTGTGCAGTGCCCCCGATCTTCATTGGAGGCCACTGCAGGGTGATGGAAGCTCCAATCCCTCCCTAGAGAAAGGAGAGCAGCATACCAGATGCTCAATCCTTTCCCTCCCCTGATGAGCCCCGATGACCCGGGCTCATTCCTGAACCCAGGTCACCGGCATGGTGTGAGGTGTGGCATCCAGCAACTCAACCCTCAGCACCACTGGGTCGGCACCCCACCCTAGATTTTTTAAAGAGTTTAGCATAGAGCTATCTAAACTGCTTGCACACATCATCAGTAGGTCATTTCATACAGGTAAAGTTTCAAATGATTGGTGGTTAGTAACAGATGCATCTATCCACAAAGTAGGTAATAGAACAGTCCCAGGGAATTATAGGCCTATGAGTCTAACCTCCATTGCAGGAAAGTAGTGAAAGGATTATAAAAGACAAAATTACAAGGCAGTGAGAACTTAGCAGATTTAGAGATAGGAACCAGAATGGATTCTCAAAGAATTGTTCATGAAACACAAATTTGCTCAGTTTTTATGTAAAGCATAAGACACAATATGGTGTATATTGTGCTGGAACAATGCATGGGGTTTTATGTGATAAGGGCAAATCTTGAAGAGCAAACCTGGAATTTTGAGGCACAAAGAGTGAAACCGGAACACCAACTTTTTCTGTTTTTGTTGTGGGCTTTGCCTCTCGCACCCCCTGCACACCCCTTACTAATATAACTAACTCCGAGGTCATAGCATCTAGGGAAAGTGGTAACACTTTTGTCACCATTCCAGTTTTGCCGTTTTTGCAGTGCAATTTAGGATGTCACTTTTTTCATTCTTGCCCACATCACTGATCACCATACATGGCCTGGGGCATAGTGAGACACAGTGCCACAGGCAGAGTATCTTTGGCCCCTGGAAGTGCTTGGTGTCAGCATAACCCTTATGTTTTTTTTTGGTTTTTTTTTAGTCTTTTGGTTACCAGGTAAGGCCCACTAGGCATAAGTGCCTGTTTTCAGGGGCAACCTGGGAGCACTGGGTAGATAAGTGACTTGCTCAGAGTCACACAGTATGCAAGTGGAGGTTGTGATAATCAAGCTCAGGTCTGCTCTGCTGGGTGTAAAAAGCTCATTCACATCTTGTTCCTCTAACCTCTAGGCTACACTGCCAGCCCAGAAGTGTCCTACTGCACTCATAAAATTGGTAAACTGGGAAAATTTAAAAGAAAAAATAAAATGTTTTATTGAAAACAAGTACAATAGAGCCTACTTATAAGAACATTGGATATAATTTCATTCCATTTATAAGGCAGGCTGGCAGTATAGCCTAGAGGTTAGAGTAATGAGCTGTGAATGAGCTTGGTACACTCAACAGACTTGGGTTAGATTCCCACAACCTCCACTTGTATACAGTATGACTCTAAGCAAGTCACTTAACCTCCCAGTGCTCCCATGTAGCCCCTGAAAAGGGGAAATTGTTTAACCAGGAAAGGCACACTAAGCGGAAGCTTGTTTCCAGGTGCAACCTGGGAGCACCGGGAAGTTAAGTGACTTGCTCAGAGTCACACAGTATGCAAGTGGGTGCTGTGGGATTCAAACCCAGGTCTCTGGGTTTGCAGCTCAGACCCTAAACCTCTGCACTATACTGCCTCCCTAGGGCCTTGTGCCTAGTGGGCCGTGTCTGGTCACCAAAGAATAAACAAACAAACAAACATTTTTTGGATGTGACAATTTTTGCCCATTGTTTTCAATAGCAGCAAAGCCTGTATATAGGAGCTGGCACCCTGTTTTTAAGTAC
This sequence comes from Neoceratodus forsteri, assembly GCA_016271365.2. Lineage (NCBI taxonomy): Eukaryota > Metazoa > Chordata > Ceratodontiformes > Ceratodontidae > Neoceratodus > Neoceratodus forsteri. The sequence goes on along the minus strand of CM028131.1, from coordinate 874,399,407 downwards.
AGTTTTTTTTTTCTCTAGAGGTAGTGGTATATGGTCATTATCATCTATAAGTGTGATATGCCTGAGCTTAATAATGATCTAGTTTCCTCATTAATTGTCACTTAATTAGTTAATGGGTGTGTGGAACATGTCCTGTGAAGAAGGCAGTACACATCCCTTTTTGGTTAGCTGTGAAACTGTATGAATTTTACAATAATACTCTGACTGTTTAGGCAAGAACTCTTAAAAGCTATATTGTTCTTAATAAAACATTCTCTAAAAATTAAAGTGAGCCCAGATTCATCATGATAACCATACATTTTACATGGATTTTCACTGATTTCAAGGAAGCCTTATTATAAGAACATCTTGATTATAAGAATATTTTTGTCTGGCATCTGAGATGTGGTTATGACAGGGCTACAGTGTATTTTCTTTTGTTAAAAGTAACTAGTAAAAAAAATACCTCCCCAGCTGTCAAGCATCTGTCTATCTACACATTCAGTAAATAGAATATTTGTCTATCATGGGATACTGGAATTAGAACTTCTGCAGAATTCTAATGGCTGAATGCTTATCTCTTATCACATAAACATACAGAAAAGAAGTCCTCAGTAAAGCCAGTGATTCAAAGTATCTGGGGCAAAGTAAGCAGCAGAGATTTTCTTGGTAAACAGTTAAGAGTGAGCTGGCTCACTGGTACAGCGGTAGAGCTACTGCTTGTGACACTGATGACCTGAGTTTGGGAATGAGCCAGGAGTGTTAGAAGGTTGGCTGGGGGATGTAGGCTGAGCATCCCATGGACAGCACACGTCTTCCAGAGGGGGGGTCATAGGCACCCAGCCCTACAGTGACTCCCAGCAGAGGCTGGGAGAACACAGGCTGGGTTCTCACAGAAGGGGAGGGGATGATGGTGAATGCCTGTGAAAAAAAGCCTTCAGTACTGTCCCTCATCAACTACTGGTCAACAAGCTCAACAATTATAATATTGATAACAGGGCAACACTATGGGTAAAATCAGGGCTGACAGGTAATTTAACAAATGAGAATCAATGGGTTACTGTCAGATGAGGGACCAGTAACTAGCAGCATTCCACAGAATTTTGTTCCGGGCTCCCCCTATTATTTAACACATACATATAAGACATGAACGGCAGACACACCAACTAGGTGAACAAATTCACAGAGAACACCAAACTAGATGGGATCATCATCACTGAATTTAATCGAGCCCAACTAGCTAATGACTTAAAACATCTGGAAGAGTGAGCCATTATGAATCAAATGTCCTTTAATACTGCAGAATGCATAGTCATGTATCACACTGTAAACAAATTAGTATGAAGGCAAATAGATTAGTCAATTGTATGAAGAAGTTATCTGTAAACAGATCAGAAGCAGTGATAATACTCTTACACAGACCTTCCATCAGACAACATCTGGATTATAGTTTACATGTTTGGAATCTGCATCTCAGAAAACATATTGACCTGTTAGAAAAGTCTCACCATAAAATCACAAAATTAATCCCTAATCTCGACTAAGGGTGGGGGACCTATTATAACTTTTTATATAGAATAATGCACAGGGTGGTGTGTTTAACAAGATTGTACACACAACCTGGGATGTCGGATGCTACATAAACCCTGAGAGTGAAGCTCAAGGGGTTTATTTAAGCATCCAACACCAAGGGGTGTGTGTAAAATCTTGAGATAAACACACCATCCCATGTTTTATTTTATATAATTGCTGGGGAGTGTTTTCTCACCACAGCAAATATGTAAAATAAAAGAGCCATGGCCCAGTGTGAATGGAGTGGCAGTCTGTGGTCTGCCTTTGGCCGAGTGGATGCCGAAACCTTCTTTTCTTTTCTTTTTTTTTAAAGTTAGCCAAGGGAGCCAAATGAGCAGCTCAGATGCAGTTTTCTTTTTTTTTTTTTCATTAACTTACTGACCAATGATACTGGCAGTGTCCTGCGGTGAAGTGTATCTGTGCCCCATAAGTGAGAGGAGAGAGCAGATGCAGGCTCATGCATGGAGCATTGGAAAACTGTTGCGTGTTCACCATTATAGTCCACAGATTATAATGGCATATTATAACCTGGGTTTCCTATGGGAGAAAATGCTCCCTAGTTATTATAAAATAATTAAAAATAATCAGTTAATGGAGGATCTTCAGTTAGAATTCAAGGAACTAGGTCATGATTTGAGAAAACACAAACTCCAGCTAGTAAACAAGATCCATAAAAGAGATGGGAGGAAGTTTTGTTATATGCAATACCTAGGCTAGCTAATAGCTGAAAGAGGTTAATAGAAAACAGTAACATTGGAGAATCTTAATAATGTTAAGTATAGGTTTGGCATATTTAAGTCTAATGGCAACCTGTAAAGTTACTGCCACTGATTAGTAGGGGACAGCCTCAATGGGCCCATACCTTCTACTGTCCTAAATTCCAAGTCTAATTTCAAGCATAAATATACGTGCAACAAAGTAAAAAAGTCAAAAATATAGTAGTCCACACAAGAAAAGGAAATAAAATGTGATGTCTGGGACTCCTGATCATGATCATATGGACAACAAATATGACTATCAGTGAAGAACTGGGGCCCACACACAGAACCAGTAGAGTGTGGAGGCATTTAGGGGTGCACTGGGCCCCCTAACTGCCACCCACTAAAACTGCCATATACAAAGAGGAACCACTGTCTGAGAGGGATGGAATGTTTCCTGTGACAATCATACTGCATACAATAATGCAGACTGCATTTCCAGATTTGAGAAGTTGCCCATAGGCTGTACACTCACTAACATGATGGAAATGTAACAGCAGGACAAGTCAGCCTATGGCATAGCTCAAGGCACATGGGGTCCCTGAAATTTTTAATGATGTTTCCATTAAAACTACTAACAACACAAAATGTTTGAATGTAATATGGTAATTGATCCTTCTAAAGTCTGGTAAACACAATAATTGTATATGTTTATTGAAAATAATTAACTTGATAATTTTAGAAAACAATGTTTTATAGTTTGTATTGAAGACTTAATCTTCAGCAGATCACAGATTTATCATGCTATCAAAAGTATAGAAAAGGGAAACACTGATTTTATAGCAAATAAATATAAATATTACAAATAATATTTTGGGGTTGATTTTTACAGTTTGAGTAAAGAATGATTAGCCAATCATTTGGCAATAACACTTTTATGAATATACAGTATGATCATTTATCCTGTATGGCTAGTTGGAGGCACAAGGGATGGCCAAATGCATAACAACCCTGGGAATGCAGCACACAAAGCATGAATGTCCATACAATATGCACCTATGGCAGTTAATCCACAAGAGCATAACTGCTTGTGTTGGGTGCCTGAAAGCAAAAATTGCAGCATTGTGGCTGCCCTAACTGTACATTTCCATTGTGCTATGGTTTGGATTGGGGGGTGTATTCAAGGTTAGGATGGTAACAACAGTAACCTAAATAGGTACATAGAGCACTAAAAGGCTTACGTTTAACCACCTGAAAGCAAATAACTGTAAGACTCAAAGAAACCATACTAAAAACAAATGGTAAAAACTGATTTGGCCAAAAAAGCTACTCATAAATGACTAAAATGTGTTTGAGAAAAAACTAAAACTCCATAAACTAATATTCTACTCTGAAGATAAGATGGTGTCCTAAATCTGTAAAATAAGATTTTTAATCAATTAGACAAAAAGACATTAAAATAAGAAATATATACCACTAATTAGTGTGTCATTCTTGTCAAGCTATACATACATGATAATTTACATTAATATTACACTATCACATTAATTACACATTATCAACAACAAATAAGAAAATGATTCTAGAGAAAATCTGGGGGGTGAAAAATAAAGACCTTTGTTGAGTAAAATAAATATTTAAGCTTGTCAACAGGTTATTTTTTACAGTGGAAGTCAGTTATCCACCACTATCAATACACTCTCTGTAAGTCATTTGCATAACAGAGCTGCTAAGTGATTGCAGCTCTTGCACTGAAAAAAATACATAAGTGCTGCATATAACTTGAGGAGACCCTAAAATCACACTTATGAACATACAGTTTCAACTTATTCTACAGCAGAGCAAATGAAGTAGCCTAATAAAGGTAAATCTGGATGATTTATATGAGCCTAGCCTCCAGCAAGTGTACTTAAAATAGTGTTCCACATTTAGTACAGTACCTTATACCAGTCAGCATCTGTAAGTGTGGGGTAACAATCTCCTGATATACAGTAACTTTATCACTAGTATAGCTGATGCTCAGTACTGCACCTAAATTTGGAACACTAATTAGACTCAATCTGTTAAGGATCTGCAAATGTTGCACTATTTTGTAGTTTACATAGATATTTCCTGCTATTATCTGTACCTGTGTCATTCTCATAAGTCTCCCAATGTGAAGTTAACATGCCTTGCACTGTGATTCTAATTATTAGCAGCTGGACACATCACCCCACTGAATGCTGTTCTCTGTACTCTGTAGTAATGTGACCTGCATTTCAGGTATTGCCCACAAATATTTTCAATTAATATAGCTGAACAACTCTATTATAGATACAGACCTCTTTCACACTTTACAAAGTAAATGTATTAAGCTTTCAGCAAACATTCACTTTAGCAGAGGTTAGTATACATTAAACTATTTATTACATTAATATCTGTAAACTGTACATTGCATGCACAAATCACTTTAAAAAAACACAGAAAACTACACCATTAGAATGTAAAGGGCAGGTAAGTATTTCATGAGTAGAATAACCAAGGATTGAGTTATGTCTGATCTAATAACTATCAGGGGCTATAATCATGTTTTCTTAATTTTCGTTTTATATTCCAAGAGAAACAAAATGAGATTATAAGCTGGATGTGGCATATATTCTTACACTTCATTTTTATGTCAGATTGTGAAAGTTGCTCTATAGCTTTTCAATACTAATTAAGACAGATTTAAAATCTATAGTCTTTATGGAAATCAAATATTTAAAACTAGCTAAACTTTAAGTTATTTTAACTATCACATGTAGGCAACATTGTGCCCTTCAAGGTCCTCCCTTTTAGTTTTTTTATTTCAGTTCTATTTATGATCCCAGTGATGGCTAGGCACTCTGTTGGTTGGGAACTAGTCCTGTCCTATCCAGGATAACCATCACCACACCCCTGAAGGTCAATGTGAGTCACCTCCAAGATGACAACAATTTATTCCCTCCCACACACATGGTAGGGCTTGACTACTAGTCCTGGACCAAATGACAGGACAAAGAATTTGATGAGAAAAAGGCAGTATGGCAGAAAATAGTTTGGTATCACCTGCATGGACATTATCATTCACCAATGTCTCCATTTTCTACCAGACACCACAATGATAGAAAGTCAATGCTTGTTTCTGCTAGTGCTGCACTCCCTAAAGAGTGGGGATAGGGAAATCCCTGGTAACTATGTGATGGAGGGTGGGCCAAGAAGGGTAGGTGGAAAAGAGAGCAGTATGCATGATGCCATGTATTTTATTTACAAACAGACAGGAAATAAATTTCAATTGTTAAAGCTCTGTTTATCAGCACAGACCAGAATATATCCTCAGTGGTACTGTCCTCTAGTCTTCACAGGATCTTGCCGTATCATGTTTTGTTCCTGGTTTCAAGGAAGGATCCTCCCCACTTCCATTTTCAAAAGAAAACCAATTACAGAACCTTTTATCTCACAGCATCCCACATGTAGATAGTAGAGGTGTGCATAGGATGAATAGTATTTCCTGCATACCATGAATAGTTGAGCTCCTGAATATTCAGGAGCCCTTCCTAAATAGGGAGCCATTGATATTCAGAAACTGCTATTCATTCCCAATTGCAAAAAAAAAAATCTAAAATGAAAACCCTTCCCACACACTCACTTGTTTCTAAATGTCATTACATCCTACCATCCTCACTCAAACAACTGCACTTATCCCCATCCTCACAGCTGCTGTCTATACCCCATACAGCCCTCCTCCTCCAGCACCCTCAATATTGCATTATTAAATTGTTTCATCCTATGGTGGATGACTGGAGCAACCAGCCCACTGCCACAGCTGGCTACCATCTTAAATGCACTGGTTTGTGCTGACACACAGTATCCTGAAAGTCTCCCTGTCCCCAATCCCCACCCTTGCAGCACCCTTATCCTCCCCCCCAAAACTTGATTTATTAGCTTAAAAGTTACCGGCACACACCACCCTTCTACAAAACTGGCAACCTTCTAATGAATGAAAGCAGACTTGCTCTTTGTAGTAAAACTAGTTGATCATGTGATAACCTTGTTTTACTATAACAGAGAGCACAACCAAGTTTATTCATTAGAAGGTGGCTGACTATAGCGGGGGGTAGATTGTGCCAGATGCTTTTTATGCTAAGAAATCAAGTGATGCAGGGTAGATTGTGGGCTAATGGTGCTACCCAGATGGGGAGATGAGGACAGACTTATTGAATATTGTGTGTTAATGCAAACAACTACTTTTAAGATGGCAGCCAGCCATAGAGGTGGGCAGCTTGTGACAGTCATCCACAGTGGGATTCAATAATTTAATAATACTCTATTGTGGGTGCTAGTGGGAGGAGAGTTGTATTGGGTGCAGATAGAGAGTCGAGAGGTGGGGTTAAGATAACTGTGTGTCTGAGTGAGGACGGGAAGCTGCTAGTGACAATTAAAACTGTGCAATGGTGGAGGAAAGAGTGTTGCAGAGTAAAGCCACCAGAAGCATTGCTGCAAAATATTGAATATTTGGCCAAATATTAAAGAAAAGGTATTCACACAGTCTTAGTAGTTAGAGAGCTGCTGCATACCTCCATATCAACTGAACTATAGCTGTAGCCACAGTCATATGTACTCCTCTAAGTTCCTTCTTCGTGTCAGGTGATTGGATGTAGAATCCAAATAAACTGAATTGTAGCTGAACCAGTGAATACAGGTTTGTCTTTGCCTTACTTATACATTAAGCAGCTAGCATAATCCATTTATCTTTTTGACTTATTTTTCTTTATAGGATTCAAAGGGCTAATTGCAATATAAAAAGGTTAGTAAAGAAGTGATCTCTTCACCCTTAACTCGGCCTCTAGATCCTCCTCCTGCACTCACTATTTTATCTCTACAAGTATGGCCAGTCTGTCCCTATGAGACTGTTCTCAAAAATCTTCAAAACCAGATCATGGTAAGTAAATCTTTTCTTTATGGTGAACAAGGGGGGTAATGCTTCATCAAAATGCTCTGTTATCTTCTGACACTGTTGCAGCCAAAGACAGCAAAAGTAAGAAAGAATTGGTACTTCTGGTGAGGATAGGGAAATGTTAGCCACTCGATTTGAGGTATAAGATGAATGTTTATGGATATTACACTTATGAATATACCAATTAGACTATGGGGACTGATACCAAAATTCAGGAAAAGTGCAACAAAAAGGTTTTAAAATTGTATTTTTTTAAACTGTCATGAAATTTTCCATGTCAGTATTAAAAAGTATATCGATATATGTATCATTATGGAAAAAATATACTAATAACATTTATTTTACAAAAAAAAGTTCTATTGTGATATATGTATATTGCTATAGCTAAAGAAAAATGCTCATTTTTAATATTGATGTCCTAATCACTACTGTTATATAATAGCGGCACCATTTCATAATAGCTGGACTCCTAGTTTTCATTTAAAACAAAAAGTTTCCAGCCCCAACAGTTCCAGAGTTAGTCTTTCAAATGATATTTTCTTTAAAATGTGATAACCTTGGAACTGTTAGGGCTACAGACTTTTTAATGAAAGTTAGGAGTCAACCAAGTAGTTATATCATTAATATGTCGATGCAGTAGCCATGTATTAGTATAAAAAATAAAATGTTTCTTATCAATATAAGAAACATAAAATGGTTTACTGCATTTTTAATATCCAGTAATGTTTATCACATTACAGCGACATGTTTATGCATGCAGCAACACAGAAGAACTGCATTGCTGTTTAAATGTTACAACTTTAAAAACTTAGTTTGAAGCATTATAAAAATACCATAAAAGATTATCTTTGGAAATGGTCAAAAGATAAAAGTGGTTGCTTTGTCTAAGATTAACCACACTCATTTCTAATTTTTTACCTAGAGAACCAGGAACCTGATAACATTGTGCTTTGTGCTGTGTAGAAAACAGGACATTTACAGTTTCAATACAGTCTGCAGACATTAAGTATGTGCACTGCTTAACCACCTCTTTCTGTTGGTAGCATACAGTTGATACATGAGCAACACTGCAGTGGCAACCAGTTCCCCACTAGATGATGAGAATGACTCTGGGGTCCCTCTCCTTTGATGTTCTGTCCTGCTGAACCCTCCCATCCAATGTTCTGATCTGTGTTTTTTGTTCTTTAAGTGCATCACTTTGCACTTCTTGGAATTGAATTTCAGTTGTCAGACTAGATAGAATCTAATAGTCTTAGGGCAACACAAATTACTCAGGGGCAGGAAGGTAGGCCTATCAGGATAGATTAGGCTGTGTAACCATGTGCTCATTATGGGACAAGAGAAAGAGGTGAGATGTTATGCAAATCTACAAATACATGCAAATACATGCAAACACATAAATAATGTACTCCTCTGAGTTATTTAAAGAAGGAAGCATATAACTGCAATGGGGACACCACATCAAACCAGTGGTAGAGACCTCAAAAACAGCATAATAAAATACTTCTGCACAGAGAAGGTGGATAGGTGAGGTACTCTATACAGGAATGAGATTAAAACTGGAGTTACCTCAGGATTCGAACCCCACAGGTATATCTACAAGGGGGCAATTAGAAACAAAACAGAGGTTGGTGGTTCTGGAAGCCCTAAAATAATTTACTAATGTGAGGTAGGAACAACATGACAAAACTGATGGACTTATGGGGCCCGATTCTCAAAAGGGGCTGCATTGGGCACAAGCTGCAGCAAACAGTAGCTTGCACCAAAGACCCCTGTGCCACTTGCAGCAACCTGTCCCATGCAACAAGTGCCTGGCACATGGGAGAGGTGTGGCAGAAGCTGTTGTGGAGAGGGCAAGAAGCCTTGTCCCCAATCCCTGGTGATCCAAATACCTGTTACCACCTGTACGAAATATTGTACCCTGGTGGTCTAGCTGTCCCTCCCCCCAATCCAATATAGCCAGTATCTACTCTCAAATCCAGATAATGCCCTGGTGATCTAGTGGTCCCACCCTCCAAACACACACCCTGGCATGTAGTGCCCACCCTGCTCCCCCCAACCCATACCCTGAGCTGGCACTGGCACACCCCTCCACTCACCACTGCAGCCAGCACTGACTGAACTGTCCATTGTGCACTTGAAGTACAATACAGTACACACACATTGAATACTGTATTATAATACATGCACTCAATGACAATTCAGTTGGCACTGGCTGAGGAGGTGTGAGGAGGGGTGTGCTGGCATTGGCTTGGGGTAAGCATTGGGGGGCGGGTAGGCACTACGTGCCAGAGTGTGTGTGTGTGGGGGGGGATGGGACCACTAGATCACCAGGGTACATTCTTAATTTAAATGGGGTAATGGGCATATTGGGGCAGGAGTTGGTCCACTAGACCACCAGGGTTGTGCATCTGTCTTAGCAGACTGTCGGTCATGTCATTGCTGGGTGTGTGTGTTGGGTGACCATGGCACAGTGCCCAACTGGCTACACTTCTCCAGAGAATTATTTTCTAAGTACTGTTAGACCAGCATTGGCTTGTCTAAGGGTACTTAGAATGTCATCCTCTGGAGGAGTTCTGTGAATCACATTTAGGGAGTTGTGGCAGCTTGCATCTGCCATATGCCCCCTAGCACCAGATCACAGTCCATGTTTAGGTGCAGGGGTGGCACAGGCCCCATTTAGGGCAGGCAGCCTGCATTCGATGCAGGCTGCCTTTGAGAATCACTCTTGGCATATCTTTAGGCACATGGTTCACCTTGTGCCATTCTTTTTGGCGCAAGTCCCTTGCACCATGCTGGAAGCTTTGTGAATAGGACCCATGGTCTTTTGCTGGGATTCAACATAATCAAATTTACCTGGCACATTCCACTCTCATCAAATGCAAGTTTCTCAATGAGCAACACTAATATAGTAAACAAGACATTCTATGCACAAAATAATGCTATGTCACATGCAGTAGATAATTGCATTTCTACAAGGAAAAGTTAGCTAAGACATATTAAAGTTTAACTAAAAGAAGAATTAACAAGCATTTTTAGTCTTGCTGACCAGTAATTACCTTTAAAGCACGCAGCTCATAACCAGGCAGCTTCAGGATCATAAATGGAATGTTTTCTCATGAGAAACACAAACAGCTTATTCTATTCTTGCTATCAACATTTTTTAAACCAGCTACATCACATGTTCAGGTTTCTGCAAGAAAACATTTACTTCATAATGTGACCTAAATATGGAAAGTATTAACTGTATCGCCTTATACAAAAATCAAGATGATAATTTCTTTCCTTAATGACCATCCTCAATACAAACTGCACAAAAAGAACTTTGTTTCAGTCTTTTTATTTTATTACAAAACCCATTGTATAATAGCGATAACAAATTATTGGGGGATAAGACACAGAAGAAAGGCTATTGCTATAATGACTTGCCGAATGGTACTTGGAGCCAAGGTGCAGCCAAGAGCTAAAACCACCAGGAGGTATGTTGACAAAGCATAAAACCCAAACTCTAAAGTGTTTTATGTGGTCATATCACTAAGACAATGTGCTGCCCATTTGAGAATTGGGTCCCTATTTCTAACTGGGTCCAGTACTGTAGCTCTACTAAGAATGCACTATAGCTCTGGGTACTAGTAAAGTTGTGAGTGTGTAATAACATATGCTTGTGCTAAGTGTTATGCTTGGGATATATACCACCAACTAACCCACATGTAACCATAACCTTATACTGCTACAAGTATTTGTGCCTTACACAGTCTTGTAATGTTTTACCTTGTTTTATTACTTATGCTAGTGTTCTTTATATTTGCTATGCTTATGGCTGTGTGAAATATATTTACCTATATGTTATGCTTCTGTCATATATTCTGCTATACTCATAATCACTCATATCCTGTAGTTTTCCACTATTGTGACACATAGTGTGCTTTTCAAATTATGTTGCATATATTTCCAGACAGTCTGGAAATAACAATAGATAACACTTATTCTAGCTGAGCTATCATTTTCTAAGATATATGCCAATCATGCACTCTTGCTTCCTGGGGTCCACCCTGATATTACACTCTATATACTATATCCAATTGTATTTGTCTGCCTTATCCAAATGTTGCATTGTTATTAGCAGGGTATATATGTAACTGCCAGCCAGCCCCTCCCCAGTCTCAGAGATCTTAGTGTTCTTTCCATACATTTTTTCATTTCATGTTTAGATTTATTTAGTACGTGTAACCCCGGGGCTGACTGGTGGAAATCATCCTTTTTGTAACTCCTTTTTGCATGCTTTGGCATGAGTATGTAATAAATATTTTATTTATTACTTGTTTACCCTGTGTTTTCCTTACTCAGCACATGCATACAAGGACCTGAATTATAAGCTGGACTTATAATTAACATTATTGGTGACCCATGGCTGATGCGGTGACTAATGAGGAATTCATAATAGGCAAGTTGCTGTGTGTGTTGTTTAATTCTTCTCAGTCTGTGTTTTTCCTACAGAGTGAGTACAGAAACAAAACAAATAACAATAACATACAGCTGTTTGTGGTAACTTTTTCTGTCTTTTAAAGTTATCCACATCTCCCATTTACCATTGTTCATCTACTGTAATTCTGAACACAGCAGCTGACCAGCAAATGGTTAAAGGTTTCCTCAGCTTAACAGACGTGTCTATGGTAATTAGCAAGGAGTTGAGTGAAGATATCTCAGTTTATCTCAAATCACATGGTGGTTAGGAATGCTATAATGATTATTTATTTATTTATTTATTTATTTATTTATTAAGCATCAGTTTACAACCTTTGAGACAGAGGCTCGTTTACAAAGGTACCTCATCACAGAGAGGACAATACAGTGATAACAACTTGGTACAGAGAAACAGTGTACAGTTTTTCTGAGGATACAGGAGGACAAATTAGATCAACAATTTACCACTTACAGGATTGGTGAAGTTAACATTGTTCAGGGAAATAACTAGAACATCAGAAAAAAACATAGGATATCAATACAGTGTGTTTTAGCAGAGTCAACAGGGAGGTAACAGGAACCAAGGGTAGAGAAGGTAAAGGATTTGAGCAGCCAACAGGGACTTTGTCAGAGAGTGAGCAAGATAGCTTAGAAACAGCAACAGCTGTGAGTAGTGAAAAGTTAGTTCTGGAGGGTAGTTTTAAAGCAAGAGATTGTGGGGGTGTCTGAGATACTGGCAGGGAGGGAATTGTACCAATAAGGGGCACGGTAGAGGAAAGCCCGTTGTCCATGAGAGGTCCTTGCCCTAGGTACCTTCAACTTGGTTTTACAGGAGGACCGTGTTGAAGCTAGTGAGTTTACTTGGGGGGTAACGGCAGTCAAACCAGGAGGAGAGAGCCCAAGGAGAGTTTTTTTTGTAAGGATGCAGGTTTGATACCTAAGACGTTCAGCAAAATTGAGCAGATTTGCCGGGGAATAAAGATGGCAGGTATATGTAAGTCTGGGAGCACCTAAGATTAGTCAACAGGCCTTATTTAAGGTGAGGTGGATTTTGTTTAGCGAGGTCTGGTCAGCAGCCCCGTAGACTGGTAAGCCACAGTCAGCAAGTGACAGAATGGAGGACATAACTGCGAGTCAGAGGGCATCGGGGGGGAGACAGTGTTTGTGGCGAGAAAAGGATTCCCAACCTAATACTGGTGGTGGAGGCTAAGGCGGAGATATGGGAATGGAACGTGAGGGCAGGGTCAAAGGTTATCCCAAGGTATTTGTATGTGTAAACTTGTTCGAGTGGGAACATAGAGCTGGCGAAGACTTGAAGTTGGAAATTACTAGCTTTGTTTTGGGGGTGGGAGAAGATCATAGATTTGGTCTTTTTAAGATTGATAACCAGTCTATGTTCTTTAAACCAGGCTTCCACGTCTTTATAGGATATATCGGGGAATCTTGGAGGGTGGCAGGGTTACAGTCAGAAGCGAAGATAACAGCATGATCTGCATAAAGGAGGAGTTTACCAGTACAGGCACCTGGCAGGGTGTTGAGATAAAGGGAAAAGAGCAGGGGCCCAAGAATAGAGCCCTGGGGAACCCCAGATCAGATAGGGCAGAGGTCAGAGAGGGTGCCATTGATTTTTACACGTGGCACCGGGCAGACAGATAGCTGGAGCACCATGAGACAGGTCCTGTAGCAAAGCCAGTGTCCAGCAGGAGAGGATGGGATACCTTGTCAAAAGCTTTTGACAGATTGATGAACACTGCACCAGCAAGAGAGCCCGAGTCCAGGGAGGAATGGAGGAAGTTAGGATACTCGATGAGGGCGGTATTGGTGCTGTGCCCAGCATGGAAGCCATGTTGTTCAGGGCAGTGGATACTGTATTTGGTAAGAAACTCAGATATTTGGGATGATACTACTTTCTCTAAGGCTTTTGAGAGTGGTGAGAGGATTGAGATGGGATGATAATTACCGGAAAGGGCCCTATCTCCACCCTTATGTATGGGAGTGACAGTGGCAATTTTCCAGGCTGATGGAAATTGCCCTAGACAGAGTGATTTGTTGAAGAGGCTAGTGATTGGGGTGATGACCTGGTCCAATGCCAGGCTAAGGAGTCTGGGGTCCAAGGAGTCACTGCCAGTGGTGTTGCTTCTTAGGGCCTTGGTCAGATACGGTCTGACTTTATTGATAGTAACCGCTGGAAGTGGAAAGATGCGTGTGAGGAGCAGGGTCAGGAGGTGGGGGGTCAAAAAAGTTGCTAGGGAGTACAGAGCTAAGGTCAGTAAAGGATTTATTGAGATGGTTAGCAATGAGGGTAGGATCAGTAGAGATAATACCCTCAATATTGATTTGGGAAGGCAGAGAAGAGCGTGTACCACCATTTAGTTGTTTGATGTTATCCTAGAAGGTTCTAGCATTCCCCCCAGGATGAGATGAGTGAGGCCCGATAATGATCAGCCTTTGCTTTGCGCATGGCCCAGGTACATTTATTTCAGGCAGCAGCATATGCCTGTCTGTTGGCAGGGTGGCCAGTTTCCATGGCTAGGTGCCACAGGTTATCCCTGTGCCTAAGGAGTTGGAGTAGGGAAGGGGAATTAACTAAATATGAGTTAATCAAAAATATTTCGGATCCAATCATGTTGATATGTGAGCAGTATATTACACTGAGACAGTCAACTAACAAGCGGTCTGCTAAGGGCCTGCTTCTAGCAATGTTGTTAGCATCATTAGAGGTTTCATTACAGATGTTGATTTTTTGTCAAATCTAGTTTTACTAACTATAAGAGATGAGTTGGTGAGAACACTGCAGAACACTCTAAAAATGTAAACATACTTCATTCTGAGCTGCAGGCATTATGTCAGCAGTGTGACTGCCAGTTAGTTACCTCAGATGAACACTCTGACATGAAAGTGCATAAGCTGAGTGAACATTGTGATAAACTTTAGCTAGATAAACAGCAAGTTTTACAAATGAATGATACACTGTCTAATACTAATGAGTCTTTGATTCAGGAGAATGATGACTTAATAGCTGATTGCAAACAGGGGAGTCATGATTTAAAACAACTGAAGCTAGATCATGTAGAGTTGTTTGCCACCTACAGGGTGTTACAGAATGATGTGTCTAGAGGTTTGTTTGCTACAAATGCAAAGGTTAATCATGCCAAATGTTTTGCTAAGATGGCGAAGTTATGCCAACATGTCTTCCTTTTACAAGGTCACTTTAAAGCTATGAAGGGCTTTAATTATGTCCCCATTGATGTTTATTCTTCTGGAGAAGAGAACTTTGATGCAGAGAGTTCTGTAGATTGATCAGTGCAGGCTAGCCCCATGGCTGTCCCTGTTCCTGTTTTGTCACAAAATGGTGGATGTCCTCATTCACAAAATGGAGGTGGAGTTCAACATCTTCTGCAGCAATGCCATTCACAAAATGGCACTGACCTACAACAAAATGGCTACCCTCAGTAGGTCCTCCTCCAAGATAGCCATGCCCCTACCCTCCTACAAGATGGCTGCACCCATCCAGCCTATGACCTACAACAAAATGGCTGCACCCATACAGCCTGTGCCCTACAACAAAATGGCCACCGGCAGCAAGCCAAGGATAACTTAAAGCTATCCTACCCCCCTGCAATTGCTGTTTTGAATTCAAAGGACAGAGTTGAAATTAATGCTATGATTGATGAGGCTATAGGGAGACTGGAGATTGCCGATGAGCAGTGAAACAGATTGCATGAGGAGGTTAATAAAATGATTAAGGAAGCAAGTTCACAGAAAAGATTACTGAAGTCTGTTGCACAGACTGCTGCAGAAATTGCACACAAAACCTCTAGAGTGGTAGCACTAGAAGCTGACCAGAAACCACCTACAGGCAACCCCATGCAGGTCGCCCATTCAGCACAACAAATTGCTGACAGCATTGGGCATATGCTGCCTAATGATAATTTGAGCTGTCATCTGGCAAATGTGAGCTCACACTGTGAAATGCTTAGCCTTCCAGAGGTAAGGTTAAAGTCTTAAGGCTGACAATTGAACCTGGGCTCTGGTCCAGACTTAATCAAGCTGTACAGAATGGTGTTAACATGGATTTTAATGATATCTGTACTAATTTGTTGTCTGCTGCCAACCCAGGAGTTGTGGGTGTGCGTTTAGCCTTGAATGTGAGACAACAGGCTAGATAATCCCCTGCCTCACACCATTCCCACTTGTGGATGGCTTATCAGTCAGGCAAGCTCCTTGCAAAGGAGAAGCATAGCCGCGAACAGACTGAATACAAGGATTTGTATATCAGAAACATGACACCAGCCCTATGTGAGAGGGCTGAGTGTGCAGTGTTCCCAGAACAGGACACATTTGATAAAATTCAAATGATAACTGAGAGGCTGTATCACATTTATATCCGGTCTCTCAATTTTAAAGGCAAAAACAAGGATGCTGCAATTCAGCAGCCTACCAGAGGCATCACCACTTATGCAGTGGAAGGGCGGGAGGGCACCATCCAGCTCAGCTGCCCCCACTACCCCGACCAAGGGAGGGGGGACATACAGAAATGATCATAAAAAAAAAGTATAACAAGAATAACTATCAGGGTATGGAGTATAGTAATGCTAATCAATATAGGACTACTAAAGGCAGTGGGAATTACAAAACTGGACCACAATATAAACAGATTGCTGAGGAAAATAAAAGATTGAGAGAGATGTTAGATCACGTCAGATCTGCTAGAACCTTTGGTAGTGACCGCATCATGGCAGCAATTATTCCAGCATTCCAACCCATGATGGGGGGGGATACAGGACCTAAAACAGTTCAGGTCTTGCAGCCTCTTTTTACTGCTCCAACACTACCCCCATCCCCCACATTACAGCACCAGCTGCACCTACCATGTAGCCCTCTCCATTGACACCTACTACTGTAGTATCACCTGGGGCAGCAATGGCTACTACTTGCCAAAGACAGTTATTTCCAGCTTATAATGTGAATGAAGCCAGAACTGGTAAGAAAGTGCAAGCAATGGTTGCACAACTCACGGGGGGAGCACTAATATGTCATAATGACAATTAGAGGTCCCAGTCAGCATTGTTTCCCCTTTGGTTGTGAATACAAATGGAAGGCCTTATGTAGAGGCCAAGGTAGGGTGCTGCTAACAGATAATGCTGCTTGATACAGGAGCAGCTATGTCAGTACTACATGATGAGGACCCTGCTTCCTCACACCAGTCCACTGGAAGGTTGATTGGCGCTCAAGGTGTGGATGGTACCATATTGCAGACATACAGATCCATTACCATGCCAGTGGTAGTGGGTATTCTAAACACCCAATTCACTTTTGACCTCATGGTATTACATCATTATCCCAGTATTTTAGGGATTGATTTCCTTGCACAGCATGGCTGTGTTGTGGAATTAGCCAACAGGCTAATGATTCAGATTCCAGGCCAGTACCATACTATCATGATATGTGATTCACATGTCCTGGCTGCCATTACACGCAATGACACTGAGTATGACATCATAGATGTCCACAAGGATCATGACTCATCTAGTGAGCTGAAGCATACACTTGCAAAACACCAAGATGTGTTTGCAACAAGCATGATTGTGGCAGGATGAAAACATCCATTGAAGTAACAGGCCCAGACCCTGTTAGACAAAAACAATACCTTTTCCTGCAGAAGCCCTGCCATTATTGAGAGAGACTATCCAGTCTCTGCTCCAACAGGGAGTGATTAGACCATGTGTTTCAACTGCAAACTCTCCCATTTGGCCTGTGAAGAAACCAACTGGGGCTTGGAAACTCACAATTGATTATCAAAAACTTAATCAAGTAACCCCAAGCTGTGCCCCAACAGTGGCATCAGCACCAGATGTGTTAAGGATGTTAACACCTGACTGCAAATGGTTCAGTGCATTGGACATTTCCAATGGAATTTGGTCTTTACCATTGGCTAAGGAAAGCCAATATAAATGTGCCTTCACTTCTGAAGGGCGTCAGTACACATGGACATGCCTCCCTTAGGGGTTTCATAATAGCCCCTCCCTCTGTCATATTCACATGAAAGATGCATTATGGGGATATTCAGCCCCTGAATGCATTCTGCAGTATGCGGATGATTTGCTGTTGTCCACAGCTACCAAAACAGAACATTTGGTTCTACTTGATGAGCTTCTGACCCTCTTATAGAGGGTAGGCCTAAAGTGCAACCCTTCTAAAGCACAGTTGTGCCACAAAGAAGTCACCTGTCTGGCCCTCTGCATGACTGAAAAAGGCAGAAGCCCAGACTTGAATAAGAATCAAGGACTACAAGACTTGTCCCTACCGACTAGTGTGGCAAATCTCAGACATTCCTAGGCATGGTTAACTACTCTAGGGATTTTATTTGTGATTTCACACAGCAGGCAGCGCCTCTGTATGAGTTACTGAAAAAGAATGTCCCCTGGACATGGGGTCAACACAGACAGAAGCTGTAACCAGCCTAAAACAGTCACTGGCCTCAGCTCCTGCTTTGGTTAATCCAAATCCATCTTTGCCTTATCATTTGGAAACAGCAGCTACAAATGAAGCCATTTCAGCAGTTCTAGCACAGAAATCTAGTGGACCCATTAGGCCTATTGCCTGTGCATCACAAATGCTTTCTCCAGTGGAGAGAAAGTACAACCTCTGTGAAAGGAATCTCCTTGCTACTTTAAGGACTGTGAAACACTTTTCATACATAATTGGTTATGCTGCTATTGTTCTGCATACCGATCATACACCCACTAATTTTCTGTTGTCAGATAGAGTCAAAGATGGCTCTACCTCTAACACCAGAGTTACACACTGGTCTCTTCTTTTACAGGATCATCACATTACAGTACACTCTACAAAATTATCATCCCTGTTGGCCCATGGTCTGTTATATACAGGTGACACACACGAGTGTTCCCTCCAACTGCCTGACTTGCCTGACCCAGGACCCTTTCTTCCTGCAACACCAGAAGTACTAAATGATATAAATTTGTGTCATGTTTTCACTGATGGCTCAGCCTCATACAACAATGGGGATCAGATAGCAGGGTTTGGGGTACTCACTGTGCACCCTGCCAATAACACAGTCCGCATTGCCTGGAACTGTGCTGTCATTTCCTTACAGTATGCCAAATTGGCAGCTGTGGCCTGTGCTCTGGAGTTGCTAAAACAAGGCACTACAGACATAATCATTTTCACAGACTCTGACTGGATCTGTTCCTCCCTGTCTGAATTCTTATCAATTTTTGAGAAAACAAACTTTACATCCTCTGATGGTACACTTGTAAAATACAGAGACTTGTTAGTGTACATTGCAACACTAGCATTACAGTTTAAGCATAAACTGTACATCCATAAAGTTTGTGCCCACTCTAAGAATGAGTCGTACCATTCTTTTGATGACCAGGCTGACTCTCTTGCGAAAACCAGTGCTCGAGGAGGGGAAAAATGGGAACTGAAAACTCCTCTACTACAGGTACTTTATGTGTTGCTGCTGTGAAATAAACAGTACCTTTTGTGCCACTAGATCTAGCATCCACACAAAAACAGGACCCTCATCTGAGGACAGTATTCAAATTCCTTGACCAAGGAACTGAGGAACACCTTCCACCACACAGTCCCAAGTGAGTAAGGGATCACCTTCACCTCTCCAGTGATAATATACTCATATGGTATCATAACCCATGCAATTCTGAGAAATTATGGGTAATTTCTGGACAACTGAGGACAGATTGTATCCATCAAGTGCATGACACTCCTACTGGAGGGCACCAAGGAGTGGACAAAACCCTAGATAGACTATCTATTTTTGGATGGTGGCCACACATGAAACATGATGTGGAACACTACATCAATAATTGTTTGATCTGCACACAGAATAATCCAACTTTGGCCAAGAAAAATGCCAAATTGTTACTCCAGAGGCACTCAGGCCCCTGGAATTCCATCCAAATCGATTACATTGGGCCACTCCCAATAACGAAAAGCAACAAGTTTGCATTGGTTATCACTGATATGTTCTCTAAATGGGTAGAGGCATTCCCAACGAAAAATAACACTGCAAAAATAACTGCCAGGGTTCCGGTTGAACAATTTTTTACCAGATGGGGTCTCCCCTTGAAGGCAGACTCTGATCAAGGTTCGAGTTTTACAGCTGAACTGATGCAAGAAACTCTGAAACTCCTAGGAGTCAGTCTGAAGTTTAAAATCCCATACCACCCACAATCATCAGGACAGGTGGAAAGGGCAAACAGGTGGATCAAGCTTATGCTATTCAAATTTTCAAAGGACACCACCAAGAACTGGGATTCCTTATTGCCTTTGATCCTTATGGCAATAAGGGCTATACCCTCGACGAGTATGAAATGTACCCCATTTGAGGTCATGACCGTAAGGTTGATGAGATAACAGAACATCTACTTCTAGATTTGTGTGCTCCTACTAATGATAGAGTATTAGTAGACAAATATGTCCAAAAACTAAAACAAGATATCCAACTGATACACTTATTTGCTGTGAAACGATTGGGCAAGACCCAACAACAGTCAAAGATACAATTTGACAAAACAGTCCATGATGTGGACTGGCAGGTCAGAGATCGAGTGATGGTTCTCTGATTTGCTGCTTCTACTCATGCTTTTGAAAAAAAATGGGAAGGTCCCTATCCTATTGTCAATAAGCTCAGTCCTTCAGTCTACCAAGTTAGACTGCCACATAATAAGAAGCTCACTGACAAATGGTTACATGCCAATCAGATGAAGTTATAGAAAGGAGATTAAACTACTTTTCCTAACCCCACAGGGTGGAATAATACTGAACTAATCATGTTTTTCTTTTCTTTTTTTTCTTCTAGGTACCTGACTGAGATGGTATCCCAACGCCTACTCCTTTATGGAGTCTTGTTCATGACCTCACATTGTATGGTCTATCATAAATCTCCCCATGACTCTGATTCTGGGTGTCCAACATCAACGTCAGAACCAATGAGGTGATGCCTTGTGGAACCCAAATTGTTGTCACAAGTCCAAAGATCATCATTCAGGAGGGTGAAGAAGCATTACTGAATGTTGTGGTTACCGCCTCGGATCCAACAAGCCTTGATATTGTTTGGCATACAGATCACAATGGAAAAAAAGTACAAGTAGCCTGCCTGTTTAATAGCACTTTTGAAGGATTGCCCAATACCAAATTGGCACCTAACAGTACTCTTTTCATCCGTCATGCAAACCCCTCACATTCTGATTTGTATAACATTACAGCTTGGTTCAATCCTAGTTCATGCAATAATTTTAAAAATGATGATGATGATCAAAAATGCTGTATCTTACATTTCCTGGCACATTCTAGTATTCCACTAGAAATTATACCTAAAATTGAATCTGTTAGGGATCAAGATTGGTTTATCAAGGCAATTGATTGTTCCAAACACGAGGTCCTCCCAGTGGCTTAATTGCTAGTTCCTTAGCAGTTGCCTTGATTAATAATGTGCAGTTCACACATTTTCCTGCACTTGTGAACCTCTCATTGTGGGACATGAAATTGCTTGGTTTGAGGTCTGTTGGTAATAGGAGTGTTCATTTTGATTCTGATTGAAGGAAGGCAGAAGCTGAGTGAGGGAACTCTTTCAGTCAGCTTTTACAGTACTGGTGCTGTATGTTGACGGTAGGTAGGTAGGTAAAACGTTTATTTTTATACAGGTAATGATGTTACTACATCTTTGGGAGCAGGTTCCATTTTTCAAGATGAGACCTGTTTCACACATAACATCAAGTTATACAGAAACAATTAAAAAAAAAAAAAAAAAATACGTACATCAGTATAAAAAGATCATTAGCACTGGTGAATCTGTGTGTGTGTTTGTTACCATTTCTGAATTTCTGATAATTTGTAATATTTTAATTTGCTGGGCAGTTTGCACTACTTTTTACAACAGGTTTCATCAGCTATTCTTGAAACCAAGGTGGGAATGGTTTAGTCACTCCTCACAGAAAGCAATGGAGTGACTGAAGAAGTAGCATGGTGTTCCCTGAGGTAGGAAAGAGCACTAGAGTTGCACTAATTTTGGTACTGTCTTTCAAGGAATATAAATTTACTTATACAACCATGGTTTGAGAGAGAATTTCTAAAGTTAGTACAATGCCAATGTTGCATCAAGCAATAGTTCAGTGCTTGAGGAACACCACATCACACATTCTACAAGAGTGAGGGTCCTGTTTTACCCTAACATCACATTTGGAGACATTGTGCTTCAGCACAAACTGATGCCTTTTTAAAAGGACAATTAATAACCGTTGCACACTACAGATGCATAGAAACATAGAACATGACAGCTGATAAGGACTGCTTAGCCCACCTAGACTGCCCATTTACTCTACCTACTGTAACACTGGTGACTCTATTTGATTTCTGACTAATCCCGTTCCTTACCACTAAAGTTCCCTTATGCCTATCCCATGCTTTCTTGAAACTGACTGCAATTTTAGTCCTCACCACCTTCATTGGGAGGCTGTTCCAGGCATCCACCACTATTTCTGTGAAGAAGTAATTCCTTACATCTCCTTGAGCCTACCACCACAAACATCATAGCATGACCCTTTATTCTTCAGCATCTTTTTCTCTGGAAAGGCTTCCTTCTTGAGCCTTATTTATAGTCGTGAAGTATTTGAAAGTGTCTATCATACACCTCCTTTCCCTTCTTTCCTCCAGAGTGCACATATTGAGGTCCTTCAGTCTCTCCTCTTGGAACTTTTGATGCAGACTCTGCACTATTTTAGTTGCCCTCCTCTGGATTATCTCTTCTCTGTATATGTCCTTCCTGAGATGTGGTCACCAGAACTGGGCACAGTACTCTAGATGCAGTCTCACCAGTGATTTATACAGTGGTATCATCACTTCCCTCTTCCTGATGGTGATACCCCTAACTATGCACCCAAGTAACCCACTGGCTCTCCCCACTGCCTTGTCACACTCTTCGGCCAACTTAGGTAATCAGATATGATTATCCCTAGGTCCCTTTCCTATTTGATGGCTGCCAGTACCACTCTCCCCATTTTGTACTCCACCCCTGGGTTTCTGCACCCCAACTACATGATCTTACACTTCTTCAAATTGAAACTTAGATGCCACACTCCTGACCACTCAACTTTTTTTGATCCCTACTCATTTTTTCCACACATGCCAGGAGTGTTTACCCTGTTGCAGATCTTAGTGTCATCTGCAAAAAGGCATAACCTCCCTTCCAGACCCTCTGCAATGTGACTAAGTACTTCCTCACATCTCTCCAGAACTCTACCCCATCCAGCTCCATAGCATGACTCCTTGTTGTTGAGCACATTTTCTCTGAAAAATACTCCCCTGCTATACCTTATTTACTCCTGGAAAGTATTTAAAGGTGTCTGTCATATACTCCCTTCTCCCTCCTTTATTTCAGGCTGCACATATTGAGTTCCTTTAGTCTCTCTTCATATGTCTTTTTATACAGACCCCGCACATTTTAGTTGGCCTCCTATGTGTTTCCAGAGATGTGGTCTCCTGAATTGGACAGAATATTCCAGGTGGGATCTTGCCAGCAATCTATACTGAGACAACACCACTTCCCCTTTACTGCTGGTGATTTCCCTCCTTATGCACCCCAGCATCCCACTAGCCCTCACAACTGCCTTCTCACACTGCCTGGTCACTTTTAAGTCATCTGATATGATTATCTCTATGTCTGTCTCTTGCTTGGTAGTGGTCAATAAAACTCCACCTACTTTGTACTCTGCCCTTGGATTCTTGTGACCCAAGTGCATTTTTTTTTGCATTTTTTCACATCGCAACTGAGCTGCCATACCCTTGATCATGTCTATAGTTGTCTCAGGTCTCTGCTCATACCTTCCTCTCTTCCTGAAGTATCCACTATAATGTGAATTTATAGTATCATCTGCAAAGAGCCACGCCTTCCTCTCTAGCTCCTCCCAATGTAAATTATAAAGACATTAAAGAGGACCAGTCCCAGCACTGATCCCTGTGCCACACCACTGGTCATCCTCTCCTCCTTTGAATGAATTCTGTTTACCTCCACCCTCTGTTGCCTATCCCCTAACCAATTTCTTAGCCAGTTTACCAACTTTATAACCACTCCTAAGATACCCAGCTTATTAGTTCCCTATGTAGAACAGAGTCAAAAGCTTTACTGAAATCGATGTAGACCGTGTCCTCCTCTACATCCTGCTCTACTTCCTTGCTTACCCAGTCACAGAAATCTATCAGATCCATTTGACATGACCATCCCCCTGTGAATCCATGTTACCTCTGTCTTGTAACACCACTGGATCTAAGATATTGGATGCACCCCATCTGTTTCCATTTAGCTGTGTGCAAAAGTTGCCAGTTCCATCTTAGCATATTTTAAAAAAGTACATTTAAAAAAAAAACATTATTGTAATATACAGAGTTAATTTGTGAAAATTCAGTCATATCTGTTTCCAGTGAGCTGAACAGAGCTATCAGTGGAGCAGTTAGACCTCCCAGAACTCTTACAGTACCCTGTGTGTATCCTACCCAGATCCAGATCCATAACTATGTGCATCCTGAAGGCTGTGAGTCCTTTTAGGACTTTACTCTAAAAAAGGACTTATGTGAACCTCCCCAACCCTTCCCCCCTTCTTGGTTCTCCCTGGTAGGCCATCTACCCTTCCTCTACCACGAAGACTGAGCAGAAGTACCTGTTTAAATTGTCCACTTTTCTTGGTCCCCTTCTGCACAGTCTCCCCATTCTACCTTTTTGATCCTCTCCATCCCACCCCTTGCTTTACTCTTCTCACTTAAATATCTGAAAAAACTCTTATCAGCTGTATCCACCCCTCTAGCAATCCGTTCCTCTGTCTGTGCCTTTGTTCCCTAATTGCTCTAACCTCTTTCTTCTGCCTTGCTTGGTCCTCCTTACTGCTTTCCTTCTTCTGAGTTTCTTTGTACCTCTGGAATGCCACTCTCTTTTATTTCACCAACCTTTTCTCTTCTTGGGAGAACCAGAACAGTCTTCTTTTCTTTCTGGCCAATACAGGTCTTACCTGGCTTTCCACAGATAAAATTGCTTCAAGTGGGGCACTCCACCTTGTTATATGATGGGGTCAAGGGGCATTGCATGTGCATGTCCTTCCCTCAATGGTTACAGTCATTACTTACTCCATTTCCCTGTGCACCACTATGCACACCTGTAGAGATGCAGCAAAGTGTTTTTTCACTCGTGAATTATCTGCCAAGTTTCCAAATTCGCCTCTGTGGATCAATTTGTGAAGTTGTCCCATTAAAAGACAATTAGCCATTTGTGACTTCACCTTGCTTTTGGTTTTTTTTTAGGTGCAAATTGCACTTCAAAGAACCCCAAATCAAGGAGAAGTTTCAAATTACAACCCCCACCAAATCCCTGGTGTCTAGTGACCCCCCCACCCAATGATCCCCAGCCCCAATGTAAAATAAAATGTGTTTTAAATCCCTGGGGCCTGATTGCAAAAGAGCCCTTAGATAACCACATGTAATGGCAATCTAAGGCTGCAGTGCACTCCAGGTGTGTCAGGGACCCTGTGCCAAATTCTGTAAAATCAGGGGTCCCTGTGCCAAAAACCCAGGCATTGCCACACTCACAGGCTAGTGCAAAACAAGAGGCACACCTATGGGACATGCCGCAGAGATACAGCCCCCTCCATCTGGTGCAATGAAAGGAGGAATAGCAGGGCCTCTGAGTCAGCGGGCCAAAGCAGCACATGGAATGCTATACTGGAATCCATGAAGGCGATGGAAGTCAAGATTGAGAAGACCCTGCTGAAATTGGAAACACATGATGCAGCCTTTCAAAACCTATCTGGGACTGTTACAGAAGCTGAAAAATGGTCTGTCTCTACTTTGACGACCGTTGCTATGCTCACCAAAGAAAATGAGCAACTTCGGTATCATGTGGAGGCAGTCGAGAATGAAATCCACTCGGGCAATGTTAGAATCATCAGATTGCCCGAAGGTGTTGAGGGCATTAAACTGTTACCTTATCTCACCAAATGGCTAAAAGAAATGTTGTCCTTACCAGAGGGATTTAACTGGGCCTCCTTCATTAAAGCTTACAGGATCAACCCTAGAGTTCGATCAACATTGCCCAATCAACCTCGCACTGTCCTGCTGCAAACTACTGGCTCTGATATCCAAGATGTAGTGATTTCAGCCACCCGAGCTGTATACCCGGTGCGCCTCAATGACTCAGATATAAAACTGTTCCCTGATCTATCATTCCAAACGCAAGCCCGTCTGAAGGCTTTCAACACGATGAGGCAGCGATTGAAGGCTTTGGGGATTATCCATTCTTTTTAGTTGCCTGCCCATCTGAGGGCGATTTATGGAGGAAAAACTAGGCAAATTAGCAATCCACAAGACATGGGACACTGGCTGGAAAAGGTCGAGGGAGAGATCAGCAGCCGCACTCCCACTCCGGCTCCCAATCACTCAGATTCTGACAATGAGGACTGACTTTGGGACTAGGCATGCATTGTTATATTGTGTTAAAAGTTAAATGCAGCTGGGTTCTTTATTGAAATTTCAATCTCCATCGGGAGTAATAGTATTCATTTTTTCTATCATTTTACTTGAAGAAAGGGAGTTGTGTGTTTGATATTCTCCCTTTTCTCTAGACCCACAAATGCTGCCATCTACTGTAACCTTGTAGTATAGCAATGTTGACCTGAATCTTTGTCTCTTCAAACACTGGATTTAAATGTCTTAGGCATTATAGTTAGTAATATTGAAGCTCAAAATTTTGAGCTCAACTATTTTTAGGTTGTAGCCCTGTAGAGATATTGGGGGTTATTTGGAAAGTCTTCTTTTTGTATGTTTTATATCCCTAATGGATAGCAGGTTTAAATAGCAATCCATGGATTGTGTATCTCTCTTCTTATGTTCTACTTAAAGCAGCAGTGCAACGAAAATGGGCTAAAATTTGACCCCAGCTTTTTTTCTTCTTCCCAATCAATATTACATGCCTTCCAGTTTATTTTGGTGGTGAAATTTTCAGTTTCTGTTATCATTTAAGAATTTTAGAAAAGTTTTAAAATAATTATTTCTCAAGAAAAAAAGATGGCCGTCTCATTTTTGCATTGAAATAATATTGAGGATCTGAGGAGGGTAAGAATCCAGACAGAAATGCAAATGTGCCATACATAGCATAGGAAGAATCCAGAAAACCCAAATCAACAGTTCTGCCAATGTTTTTCATAACCACAGCAGAAAATCAGCTTTTTAGAAAAACATTTTTTATTGCACTGTTGCTTTAAAGAATACACCTTTTGCCTTTGAAGAGGCTGGCTTTTATAATGAACTGATGGACCGGATCTATAATGATCTTCAGATTTTTTGGACTTCCCCAAATCCTATTGTGCCAGATTACAGGGTAAAGCTGTTTGTGTACTCCATAATAATTGTAGTAAGCTAATGTTGCTGTTTATGTTTCTCTCCCCTGTATGAGTAGTGTACCTGTACAACGTACGTTTATACAGAAAACAATAAATATAAAGTATAAAAAAAAGGAGGAATAGCAGGAGGGGTCCATGGGCAGAAGGGGCATGGGGGATGCCATAGGGGGTGATGGGGAGCAAATGTGCATGCCAGGGGGGTTATTGGGCACCTGGTGGGGGTGCCATTCATATACCTATTGTGGTGATTGCTTATGATTAGTGATAATAACGGCACTCCTGCCAGGTGTCTGATCACTCCCTGGCATGCCTATTTGCTCCCCAACACCACCTATAGTACTCTCCCTAGCACTCCCCCATCATTTCTGCATCAGATCCCACATACAGAACCCCCCCAAGTTCCCCACCTTGTGGGGTAATGACACAAGTGATGTAAACCACCTCCTGGCTGGTCTAATTTGAGTCCCTTGCTACGGCCATAGCGGGGCTTTTAGAATCCCAAAAAAGGGGATGTTGCAACCCTGCCATGGCACAAGTCCCTTGCAACATGGCATACTCTGATGTAGGTCACAAGGGTGGTGCAGTGCCCATTTGCCATAGGGGCTTCCCATTCCAACACAGACCATGTTTTGGAACTGGGGTTACTGCAATTTCTGATGCAAGGTGCAAATTGAATCACTTATGTTTGACGCAAGCACCTTGCGCCAGTCTAGTTGCTATTGGAATCAGGCCCTTGTGTTTAGTGGCCCCACCCCCACTGATCACCAGCTCCAATGTAAAAAAGAAATATCCTGAATGAACTCCCTTGTGTCTAGTGGTCCTGCCCCCCCACTGATTGCTGGGCCTGATGTAACAAAATATTTTAAATCCCTGGTGTCTACTGGTCCCCCGATGATTGCTGACCCACAATATATAAAAATCAAATCCTCAATGAAATCCCTGATGTAAAGAGGACCGCACCCTTCCCACACCACCAGGTAGTGCCCCCCAGCTCCCCCCCGACCCTAAGTGGGTGACCAGCACAGCTCTGCACTATCTACCATGGTTGGCAACCCAACTGACCTGGAATGAATGAGTTCATACTTGAACAAGCATACACTCATTCATTCCAGATCAGCTGGCAGCCAGCCATCATGGAGAGTGGAAGGCTGTGCTGGCCACTCACTCAGGATCAGGAGAAGGAACAGGGTGATGGGGCTCTACCTTTTGGGGTAGGGGGTCCTTTGAGACACCAGGTTTCATTACAATTTTATTTTGTTAACATTATTGATCGAGTAATCGGTGTGGGGGTAGGACCAACAGACACCAGGGATTTAAAATATATTTTGCTACATCACAGACGGTGATTGGTGGTGGCAGGGGACCACAAGATCCAGGGATTTAATATTTTTTTTTTTAATATTTTGGTAGCAATCAGCAGGAGAGGGGAGACCACCATGGATTCAAAATATATTTCATTACAGTTTGGCTGGTGATTGGATGGGGGGGGGCAACGAGACCCAGGGATTTAATACATTTGTTTACATTTTGGTCAGCGATTGGCACAGGGGAGTGCCCAATACTTGTAGACAATGTAGTTTTTGCTGTAAAGTGTAGAATTTTGCATAGGAAATTCCACACTTCACAGTTGTTCTGCACCCTCCAAATTGATGAATTGAGCAAATTGCGCTTCGCAAATTGAGCGCAATTCATGAAATAATCCATGGAGCAAATTATGCTGACTTCACACATCTCTACACACCTGTCAATTCAATCCACTGACACTGTGAATTGGGGTTGCATAGAGTTGCATGGAGCAAAGCTCAGTGGCCCATTGTTTCTCCCATTGTTATCTCCCTTATCGTAGTAAATTTGGCATATGTGACTTGCTCATGGTCATACTGAGCGAGTGGCAATTGTGAAATTCAAACCTTTGTCTTCAGGTTTATAGCTCTGTACTCCTACCCCTAGTAAGAGCAACTATGTGTATCATAGTTGCTATAGTCATAGCAACGCACACCACAGAATCTGTTTCTAATTAATTAAGTTGTATGATGTTCAGAGGGGTAACAAATCTCCCCATGTACCATATGCATTATATAGAAAAGGCTTAGCTTCAAGAAAGAAATTATTTGCCAATTCAGCATCCAGGTACAGTATACCTTCGCTGTTGAGTGGATTTCAAGATACACATTTATTTTAAACTTTGGTTCTCTAACAACTTGACGTGCACTATTAAAACTGCCCATCAGATCCCAAAAAAGTCTGCCACATACTATATACTAAACAGCCAGCCAGTGCCTGGAGACAGGTCTTTACCCTGCTAGAAAGACTGTAGTAAGGTTCACACTTCTGCAAGATACCAATTTGCCATAGAAGATATAAGCATCAGATGATAATGCACCACTTAACAGTTAACAACTACTTCTACGTCCATAATTATAATGTAATAACTGGGTAGGGTTTTCTCCCATAGGGAAACCCGGTTAAAATTTGTTATTATAACCAGTTGGTTCTAACAAGGAAGACGTGCCAGATTTCCCTTTGAGAAAGCTGTGTGCCAACCTCCCTCACTGAATATGTATTTACAGTGCTTCGTTCTCATGGCCATAACAGATTTTCTTCTAATAATTAAATTCAAACATCAGCATCCTATCTCCAAAATGCCCAGTTCATAAGCAAAAAAAAAAAGGAAAATAAAATGTGGCTTTCTAACCATACTTCAGTCTAACAGCACATTTCAGCAGTGCTACCACAATCCCCACCTTGCCCAAACACTTGGCTTCATACATAAAGTCCAAAGTAAAGCATGGGGTCATGGGGTGGTATGTAAAACTCAAATTTTACACACACCCTTGTAGTGGGAAGCTTCGATAAACCCTTTAAACTTTGCTCTCAAGGTTAATGCAGCATCCCACACTTTGGGTTTCTGTAAAATTCTTATAATAACTGTGTTTCCACTTTTCCTATAGGGAAACCGTGGCATAATTTGCTGATATAAAGGAGTGTTTATAACAGCAAACATGCACTGGGTTTCCCTCACTCTGCACATGTGCCAGCCGCAGCTCTTCAACTCGGACCACTGACCACCTTGTCTTGCCCCCAACCACCACTCGGACTCAGTGGCAAGTGATTTTAAAAAACGAAATCAACTACCATGAAAAAAAAAACTTAATTTTCAGCTGCCAACCAAAATAAATAAATAAAAAGACGTTCAAATAAATAAATAAAGGCGACCGTGGACCACGTGCTGAAACTTAACTGAACCACGACCGCACAGGAACGTCTTTTTATTTTATATAATTGCTGTGACAAAAAAGGAAAACCCAGCAATTGTATAAAATAAAATATGGGGTGGTGCAGCAACTCAAATTTTACACACACCCTCAGTGTTGGATGCCTAAATAAAACTTTCAAGCTTTGTTCTTGGGGTTTATGTGGCATCCAATACCTCAGATACATGTAAAATTCTTGTTACACACACCACCCAATATATTTTTCTATATGTTATACACACCACCTCATGCAGTGTTCTATATGCATATGAAGAATCAAGCTGGCACATTAAACAGCTACTGACGCCTCAGTATAATAATTAGGTACAATTCTGCTTGCATCCCATTTATATTTTATATATTTCTCCTCCCCATAATTCATTACTAAATAAATGTGTATGAATATATGACTGTTGTCCTTAAGACTTAATTTTGAGTTCATCTGCCTCTATAGCTTTCTCCCTACTTAAGGTCATAATCCTCTGTTGTGACATCACAATCTGTTTCCATGGGAGTAACTGTGAGGTCACAAGCAGTGGTCTATGACTTCTGGTAGGGAGAAAGTAGTAGGAATAGATGAACTCTTCAGGAGCAAAGATCCTGTTTTCATGCAAATGATGTCACTTCCAAATAATGGGGATGAGGAATGCAGAACTAACGGGAAATACAAGCTAGACAGTGCCTAAATATTAAGTTTTGTTAAAGTTCTCCTGAACATGCCATAAGCTCTTTAATGAATCAGTTCTATCAATTCTTCCCAGCAAAGTGAAGAGGCATACATCTTTTAACAGCTTGCCTTTTATTTATTTTTTTTACTTACTATGTTCTTCAAGCAGCCAAGAGGTAATTTAATTTGTTTAAATTGCTTTGAATGCACTAGTTACTGACATATGCTAAATGGATGTTATTGAATCTCTTTCAGGTTTCCCCAACTCAACTCACTTTGTAATAATGCTTAGTAATAAAAGTTTGCATGATGCATTGTCACTAGTGTTTTTCTTCTCCCTCTCTCTGTCTTGTTTATCTGAATACAGTATCTTTAAAAATGATTGAAAACACTGCATAAAAGCTTTAAATTACTGTATACAAGCATTTTTTTCTGAGCAACCTCGCATGGGATTGGTCTTGTTACACACACCACCCCATGTATTATTCTATACTGTATGTTATAAACACCACCTCATGCAGTATTCTATATGGATATTAAGAATCAAGCTGACGCATTAATGAATCAGTTCTATCTGTTCTTCCCAGGAAAGTGAAGGGGCATGCATCTTTTAACAGCTTGCCTTTCTTTTTTTAACTTACTAAGTTCCTCAAGCAGTTGGTTACTGTTGTATTAGTCTAAGGATGCAAAACTGTGCCATATTTGGGGATCCCAACAATATGCACGTGGGGGTCTACTGTTATAGTTTTTTTTGTTTGTTTGTTTTTTTACAAATGTGGCTGCTATTTTAGAGTAAGTTATGAAACCTATTCAAACAACAAACAGGTTTGATCATTTTTTTATCTACAACTTGCTTGTAGAGATAAATCATCCTCACATCCTACCCTGTTCGCATAAACTTCAGCCTGACCACCCCAGCCATTGAAGAGATTTAAAAGTGCAAACTTTTTTTTAATACTTCAGTGCCACTAGAGATCACAACATAAGCAGTAAAAACAGACTCCAAAGTTTTGTAAAAATTTGCTTATGCATGGAACATTCAGTTTTTGCATTGCACATGTGATGTAGTAGTAACTATGGACTGGATTTTCAAAGGCTTTAGATTGCCACAAGCCCTGCATGTACCAAAGTTATGGTGCACATGGCTTGTGGCAATCTAATGGGACTTCCCATTCCATGTGGCAACTGATGCAAGTTTGACAATGTTTTAGTTGCCTAGCTTGCATCAGTCTTGGGGACCATTTTTATGAAGCTTGCACCACGGTGCAAGGTACTATAAAAGGAAAACTGTCACAACTGCACCCAACCTTCAAAAATCTGGTGCGGTTGCAGCAAAAGGAAGGGGTGCACCGGTGATTTTAATGCTCTGTGATGCAGGGCTTGATGCAAGCCCTATGCCACCCTTTGAAAATTCGGCCACAAGAATTGGCATTTATACATATACAGTAGTTGCTCTGATAAATGGAATCATCAGCAGCCTTTTGAGTCCACACCTCTCACCTATAGATATAAATAAGGGATACACAGGGGGGACCTGTGTGATACATGATTTATGTACACAAATGTTATTTGACCTTGGGTGACCTCACAAGTGGCACATGTATTACACAAGGGCCTCCCTGCATATTCCATTCATGCAATAGGGAAGGTCCTTGTGTAAAAGTTTAGTTTTATGTGTATACTTTCTTAAAAAAAGAAATTTAAGAAAATGCACAAGTTTATTTCTGATTTGCCATTTTGCTACACCTTGTGGAGTATGGTTGCTAAGGTCATTGCTATGGTTGTGCCATCATAACATCATGTTTGCATTGTAACATTGTAGCCCATTGGATGTTGGCAGGGCTGACTTTTTTCTGAAATAAAATGGTGAAAGTCCTTAGAGAGTGATAGTTTTCAAGATGGATTGGCTTTGCAGTGCTAAGAGGCACTGTATCTCTGAGCTGTTATTTATTTAGTTGTTTTTTGTTTTTTTTTTGGTTGTTATTTGCAAGTGACAATTTTTGTTTTAATTTTAATTAGTGGCTTCAGTGCTCTTTTTAAATCTGATTAAAAAGAGTTGGGCGATCCAGCTTGGGGACAGCGAGCAAGTGCATGGCAGCAGTTTGCAGCTCTGATGTATAGAAGACTACATTGATCATTGGCAGTTTTGAAGAAGAAAGAAAGAAAGCAAGTGAAGTCATATAGCAGAAGGAATTGGAGAGGCAGATTTAGGAGTGCAAACAGAGTGGCAGAGTCACAGGTTGCAGGACCATAGTGGAAAAGCATTTAGAGGGTTGGGGAAAGGGATTTAGCATTTAGCTGCTGATTTTTTTTTGCTTGTTTTGTTTTGTGAAAGGATACAAAAACAGATTCTGGCAGAGCCACTACAGTTGCAAATGCATTAACTAGATAAGGGTGTTGCATTTAGTAAGGCCTATGATACCATTCCTCATATGACTTGTGAACAAGCTGGGCAGCCTGAGAGTGGGTCACAAGGTGATAAACTGGGTTAGGAACTGGTTCAATGATAGAAGACAGAGAGTCATGGTAAATGGTGCTCAATGTAAGGAAAGAAGTGTGACCAGCAGGGAGCCAGAGGGATCAGTCCTGTGCCCAGTCCTGTTTAGGTCTTCATAACTGAAATTGCAGAGGGACTGGAGGGGAAAGTGTGACTCTTTGTAAAAGACACTAAGAAAGATCTGCAACAGTGTGGACACTCTGGGAAGGGTGGAAAAGATGAGGAGGGACCTAGGTAAACTGGAGGAATGGTCTGAAGTGTGGCTGCTGAGATTTAATGCAAAAAAAAGTCAAAATCATGCATTTTGGTTGCAGGAACCCAGTGGAGAATTGGGGGGGGGGACTGATGGTCACCAAACTGGAAAGAGATTTGAAGGTAATCAAACTGTATGACCTAAAGGTGGCTAAACAATGTACCAAGGATATGGGGAGAGCCAGTGGGATGCTGGGGTGCATAGGGAGCGGTATCATCAGCAGAAGGAAGGAGGTTGTAATGCCACTGTGTAGATCAATGAGGCCTCATTTGGAATATGGTGTCTAGTTCTGGAGGCTGCATCTTCATAAGGATGTAGACAGAGTGGAGACAGTAAAGGAGGGCAACAATGATGGTCCAGGGCCTGCACTAAAAGTCATATGAGAAGAGACTGGGAGACCTCAATACATATATACCCTGAAGAAGAGAAGAGACAGGGGTGATATGATAGAAACCTTCAAATATCTAAAAGGCATAAATAGGGTTCTGGAGCATAACATCTTTCAGAAAAGGAGATGTCCAGGAATGAGAGGACATGACATGAGGTTGGAAAGGGGTAGACTAAGGGGTACCATGAGGAAGTATTTCTTCACAGAAAGGGTGGTGGAACCTCTAGAGACTTCACAAGTCAGTTTCATGATGAAAGAGAGAAACAATACACAATTGACACATTTCACAGAGTACTACTATACACTATAAAAAATATAAGATTAGCAACTTTATGCATAACCAATGTGTTCTGTCACCTCGGGGTTCTGATTCCCATGGATCTCTCAAGCTTCGCATTCCTGGTCAGAGGGAATCAGAACCCCTCTGTGGCAGAAGACACTCGTTGTACATAGTTGCCCATCCAGTATCCTCTATATTTAGTGGTGCATTAAGGATTTCCAAGTAATAAACCTATGTCATACAACTGCTTTAAATTGGACCAAGATTCTGGTCTAATCAATTCAAATTTGTCAAGATGAGGATCTAAGTTTTTGGAAGAAACCAAAGGAATAACAACCCTATAAGTCAGCAGGTAATGCCTCATAAATTATTTTCTATGTAGGTGAGAAGGGCTACCCAGCTATCAGCTTTATTACAATATCAATTTTGACATCTCTGCAATAAAGAAAGGCAGAAGACATTTCACAAAACCTTGAGACAGAAATTGATGCCAGAGTTTGGCTAGCTATTTGCTGCCCAGCACAGCTTTATCAATTACAGAATCAGTTTGTCTCATGAAATGGCTACTGCCTTGATTTAAGATAAGACTGATTTAGACAGGGATATGCCTGGACAGCTGACATCTAAAGGTAAGCCCAATACCTCATCCCCTTTGCACCCATGCTCCACTCTAGAAATTGAGTATTTTAATAACTGTTTTTAATCTTTAGTTCCTGCCAGTTGTACAATCACAGTACTCCACTGCACAGTGTGGCGTGCATTTGGACTTATGAACATCTGGCGTTGTTGGTCACTTGCCAGGTGTGGGTAAATCCCAGCCCAACCCATATCTTGTTGTGGATTATTAAAGGAAAACTGCATGTTAAAATCAGGAAAGTATTATTACCTTTTTTGTGTTCTTCATCCCAGACTTTTTTTTTTCTACTCAGTCTGTAAGGGTAGATTTTTCTAACTTTTCCTGGCTGTTTTATGGCCCCTGGGGGCTGCCATTCGGTTTCTTTTATTGAATCTTGTCCCAAAGAGTCTTCCCAGAGTGCCCTTTGCTCTGATGTATAATAGCCTCTGCAGGAGGCCAGTGTCTTCTTATAGGGTCTCTGTTTCAGCTTAGAACAGCAGAGAGAACACAGCAGCCAGGAGTCACCCTGCTAGTCTTTGGGTAAGTGTAATAAGTTTCTTAAATAATGGTACCTTATCCAGCTGCGTTCTGCTTAGGGTATTGTGTGTGTGTGTGTGTGTGTGTGTGTGTGCATGTGTGTGTGTGTGTGTGTGTGTGTGTGTGTGTGTGTGTGTAGGCATGTCACTGTTTAAAGTAGTTTTGTCTGCACTCATTTTGCTATCCCTCTTGGTCCCTTTCAGTTTTTGCACCAGTACTAAGTAACAAAAATGGAACAGCACCTTCTAGTTTGTTTGAGTAGCCCCAAAATTAAATAAATATATGCAACATTGGAATGGTTTATATAAACTAATTTGGAAACATCATGGAGCACAGGCAGCTATTTATAAAAAAAAGTCTGTGACTGCACGAACAGTGCTTATCCCTCCATTGCATAGCAGAAGACACATCAGTTTATCTCAGCATCAGTTACTGCTGCATACAATCTGCATTTAAACTGTCACTTTGCCCAGAATCCTGCCCCCCTCCCAATTTTGATCAACATATTGTGTACTTTTGATTCAGTTGCTTGTGTCTTGCGTAGAAGATAGTATTTGTAGACAAATGTGAATCATTTTGCAGTTCTGGTCATCCAATGGCTAACAAAGGAATTCGCACCTCTGGATGAGTGTGGGAAGGGATACCAGCAAAGCAGGAATTTCTCAGTTTGCAAAAGGTAGTAAATTAAGCACTGAAATTTAACAAGGAAAAGGTCCATAAAATACTCTGGAGGAGTTTGCAACTTGCAAAAAAGGCAGTACTGGGAGGGCTCTATTGTTGGAGGAGGTTTCAGCTTGCAAAAAAAAAAAGCAGTACTGGGGAGGGTTCGATTGTTGGAGGAGGTTTCAACTTGCAAAAAAAGGCAGTACTGGGGAGGGCTCAAATAACTTCTTGAGCCAGAAGAAAAATAGTGCTCTCAAACTCCCATACACACAGAGGCAGCGTAGTAATGAGACTTCAGTGGAGGACACTATTTTTAACATTCTATCATGTTGTTTGGAAGGTAATTTATGCAGGGAGTCCTTTTTGTAAAGCAAAATGTCTTCAGAGGTAAGCCCACTGCAACCGTAAAAAGAAACTGGTTTGTTTTTACATTGGCCAACAGGTGGGGGTGGGGGGAATGGAGCCTGGAGTGTAACTTGTGTAGAGATTTGCAGGGGAAGAGATCAAACTAGGATGAAAGCAGTAAGTTCTAGAGAAAGTACTACAGAGATAAGCTGTCTGAAAAATGTACAGTTTCTGCAGCTGCTGAACTTATTTTAGTAATGCAGAAGTTTTAAGAGGCGCAGAAAGGTGACTAACAATACTGAATGTATTACAGTGGCAGTGAAGTTGAGGCAGATAGTACTGTTGACTGCTGTTGAAGATTTGAAACTAGGAAGTGGTGCCAGGAGGCAGGCAAATCTATGATGTAGTAAATGTTTACAGAAATTGATGCTACATAGTAACTGTGTACATTAATGTAATATTCTACATTTAGCCACACAGCTAAATAGATTAATCCCACACCTAATACACAGATATATTTATATAAAAGGCATAGGTTAAAACTGCCTACTATGAACATAGTAGTGCTGCTTTGAAAGTTGCAGTAAAGGTCTCAATAAAACAATTGAATAATCAACCAATCTGGGAGCATCTTTTACAATGCTGATGACATCACAATAGCCACATGTAGCACTGAAGCCAGAAGATGTGAGATGCTTTGATGTGCACAGTCCATTTTTTTCCTTTATGTAATTGTTATTTCTATCGCAAAACCACCTAAACACCTCTTATGCAAATCAAACTGACATGGGTGAGCATGAGATGCTTTCAGTAGCACAATTTACATTTTGGACTTTTTTCATTCTGTAACATTTTACCATTTTTATCACAAAACAACCTAAACATCAGTTGTACAAATCAAATATGACATTGGTGAGAGTGAGATAGTAGAAATACCTTCATGCATTGTACCTGACCTATTGTGACCTCACTTGTGGCTTTGCCACTTCTGTGGTCAGGAGGTGAAGAATAACTTGTGAAGATATTTCTACTATCTCACTCTCACCTATGTAATATCCTATTTAACTATTGGATATACAGTATGGCCTAGATATTCAAAGGACTTACAAAATTTGCAGCCAACTTGCGCTGGTGCAAACACAGAAATGCACCCCAGCAGTAATGTGCAGCACAAAATCAAATGTGCCACTGCGCAACAGTAATGTATGCAGAGCAAGTACAGGGATGTGTGCCCATGAATAAGCTGTGCAATGGCATATTCAGCTGAAATACACAATGCAACTATGGAGCAACCCACAGAATGCACCTCACAGATTTGAACACATATAAAAGGGCTCAACCACCCACACACAGCAGAGGCACAATCCAGGGAAGCATAAGCCATGGACTCAGAACCGTTCATAATGGAACAGGTGAGGAAGGGTGTGAGGATGGAGGAACAGCAACATGGCCAAGGAAGGCCCTGGCCACAGTATGCCCAACATAGACAGTACCATGCCAGCCCCACATTAGAGGACTACAGGAACAAAGAGATAGTGGGCCACTACCATCTGAACAGGGCACTTCTAAGGCAGCTATGTGATGAGCTGTGCCATGATGAGCTGTAGGCACCCATCAGAAGGAGTCATGCCATGAGAGTGGAGACCAAGGTGACAGTGGTAATGTGCTTGCTCACCATGGGCACCTTCCTGACACCAGTAGGTGCAACTGTTGGTATCTCACAGTTGGCCATGTCCTGCCTCCTCATCCAGTTCCTCAATGCTCTGCTGTCACATGCTTCGGAGTACATAAGATTCCAAAGCACACAGGCAAAGCATACAGCAAATATGCAGGAATTCCACAGGGTGGCATGCATGACCAGCATGATAGGGGAGATTGACTACACCCATGTGGCCATATGCACATCACCTGGCCCAGAAGGGCTGTATATATGAACAGAAAGGGCTACCCCTCCATCAACTGCCAGGTGGTGTGCAATGCCACTGGTCACATCATCAATGTGTGTGCCACACACTCTGAAAATACACATGATGCATTTGTATGGCACCAGTTAATCCTATGCCTGCAGTTTGAGAGTGGGGTGATCCCCACAGGGCACCTAGTAGGTGAGCAGGACCTGAGAAGAGGTGAAGGACAGGCTGTGCAAGGCACCACGCAGCCACAGCATGGGTGGTGGGGGATGTGGATGGCAAAACGAGGGGTACAGGACAGGGAAGGTGAATGGGAACAGTGCAGGGGGGCATGGCCAATGGTGCCCAGGCATGACAGACACAGATGGCATGTCAGGAATGGTTCTACAGCAGCCATGCAGGGATGACCATGTCCAAGGCACACAGGGTGGTGGGAGATTGTGGTGTGAAGCAGAGGGGGTGGATGTGGTAACAGACTATGCCAGATGGTAACCATCGTATGTGTCCTCCCAACAGGTGACAGTACATACCCCCTCTGGCCCTGGCTGTTCACCCCCATCCAGCAGCCATCCAATGCTGTGGAGGAGTAGTACAATGAGGCACACATCATCACATGCAATATCACAGAGTGAGTCTTTGGCATGCTCAAGATGCGATTCTATTGCCTAGACAGATCCGGTGGTGCCCTATAGTACAGCATTGCAAAAGCCTGTGGCATATTCCTGGCCAGCTGCATGTAGCACAACATGGCCATCGACCGTAGGATAGCTGTCCAGGTGAATGAGGCCAACAGCAGTGATGATGATGGGGAGGACAAGCTGGACAGGAGTGTGCAGAGGGACCCCCAGGCTGGTGGTCCATGTCAAGAGACACAGAGACACCATCACGGAAGAGCACTATGGGAACCCTGCAGGTGAGGACCACACAGGGCAGCTGTGCATGCATGGCACACCACACACACACACACACACACACACACACACACACACACATGAACACACAGGGATGCATGCAGGGATGCAGGCACACACAGGGGAACACACAGGCATACATACTCATGCCCAAACAACATTTGGCCAGCACAGAAAGATGCACCCACCCAAGTGCCATGTGCCGGACACACATGTAGCCAATCACTGGCTGACAAATGCAGCAGTACTGCCACAGAGTGCACAGCAGGGCACAGGAGACCAGGTGGGACACACAGACAGGTGTGGCAGGCAAGGTGTCAACACACACAGCAGTACAGTAGGCTGTGGCATGGATCAGAGGTTATGCTCTGGCACACAAGCAATGCCAGCACAGTGCTGCACTCATGACGCCCACGCCACATGGTACAATAGAACTGCCTGCACACATGCTAGACATGACCCTAGCCACACAAATGCGATAGCACATGCACAAGGGCACGCCCAGCCATGTGTGCAGCAGGCGACAGCAGTGGGTAACCGGACCAGGCAGCACACCCAGCAGGCCTACCATGCAGTGCCACAGCCACCACAACCACATGGGCAGCCACGCCTGGACTGTGTGTCAGGCACTGGCTGCTCAACAGCCACAGGTGTTGTCACCAACATATCAATGGGGGTAGAGGCCTGAGAATGCAACTGGGTCCTCACAGATGTGTACAGATCAGCAAACAGGCTACTGCCAGGTGTGTCAGGGATGGGCATGACAGTGGTAGGCATCAGCCATGCTGGAGTCTCCAGTCGCCGTGACTGTGGTGTGGATGTAGCACTACGGTGAGTCCTGCACACCCTGCTGTGCCCATTGAATGCCAGCGATGCAAATTCAGCAGCGACAGTCCCAGCAATGTGGTCCAGCAATGCAGTCATGGCCTCCTGCAGTTGCTGGATCTCACCAATAATCTGGGCATGCCCAATGTCCCCACACTCAGCCAGTTGATGCACCTCCACCTGCAGTGCATGAATCTCTGCCCCAAATGTTGCCTGGTTGTCCATAGATGCATGCAGCAGACTGGTGTGCTCATGCAGCCTGTCAGCACCTGGCTGATCTTGGTGCTACTGCTGACATGCTGGGGGTGTGGTGGTATGCCATGCAACATCCCCCATCTGAGAAAGCTGCACAGGTGACCACAAAGGTGGTGGGGAATGAGTGGGTGCACTGACAGTGGCTCCTGGGGGGCTGCTAAGTGGTCCTCACATCGTCCTCTTGTACGCCAGCAGCTTGCTGGACCTGCCCTATGGCACTTGTGCCCACACCAGCACCCTGACCATGGTCATCACCAGCAGCAGTGCCACATGCCACTGTGCAGCCATGAGTTGAAGGGGCCCACTTGGGTGCTGTACCGCCCATGCTGGCTTCCGCTGCCTGTGTTGACAACTGCCCCCGGGGTGGTGTGACAAGTCCGGTGCTGTACAGGATCAGGGTTAGGTCATCGTCACTGTCACATGTGCCTCCCCTCCTGTGTCGCAGGTACAAGCACAGTTAGTTCATTCAGGAGCAGGAGGCTGGCCAGTGGATTGTTGTCCCCCAGCCCTAGGAACTCCACAAGCCCCATACCACCACAGCTCTCCTGGTCTGTGGCCAGAATGCCAGCTGAAGTTGATGGCACTGCATTGTCATGTCCAACGTTGACAGTCTCATCCTGCACTGCACCTCTGAGGTGTAATGGAGCTGGAAGACAGAATGAGTGGTATC
Organism: Neoceratodus forsteri; assembly: GCA_016271365.2. Lineage (NCBI taxonomy): Eukaryota > Metazoa > Chordata > Ceratodontiformes > Ceratodontidae > Neoceratodus > Neoceratodus forsteri. Next base: position 874,358,241 of record CM028131.1, on the reverse strand, counting down.
ACTGTTGATGTTAATGCAGTACACGCTGTGCTGTGTACTGTGCAAAGTATGTATGTATGTGCAACACAGGCATGCCAGGCCACACCGGCGGCTGTCTGTGCAACAAAGGGCAACAATGCAACAGGCATGGTAGAAGACATGTTGACCATGTTGTGTAGCTGCACAATGCTGCATTGCACATGCACACGGCTGGCAGGCATGGCTATCCCACTATGGCCACCTTGCCATGCCCCTGCAGTGTGGGGCACTACAGCCTGTGACCGCTGTGGCCTTGCATGTGCAGCACATACCACAGAGCCCGCACAGCCATAGGGCATGTAGGGTGCCATACACACCCTTCACCCCACCCCACCCTGCCAGCACATGCCCTAGCCAGCAGGCACACTGCCCACAGGGGCCAGGGACATGCACATTGTGCCCATGTGCTGTGTGCACCACACCATGCCATGACTTCCACAGGTACGCAGCAAACCCACAGTGCACCAGGCACACCAGTGGCATGCACTTGCCCCCACTCCTCAACACCTGCCGTCATACTCACAGTGTTGTGATGGGCTGCCACCTGTCTGGAATCCCCCTCCCAGGACACCCTCAATGGCTACCCAGCTGATGGTGGCTGCAACAAACTCCTCCCCCGCTGACAGGACAGGTGCCGTAGCCAGGCCACTGCCTGTCATAGTGCAGGATGCCCTGATGGCAGCAACTTTCTCCTTTATGCACCTCCTGTCAGTGGCCACCTTCTTTTTGCACTCCTGTGTACTGCAGTTGTGGCGGCCGTGGGCACTGACATATGTTGCCACCTCCTCCCACCCAGCGGCACACTCCTGCTTGGTTCCAGTGGCCCCACTCAGTAGGTCCTCCTGCTCCAGATAGGCCTCAGACAGGGAGTGCTGTTCATCCTTCATGAAGTTTGGCCTGCACTTCCTGGCAGGCACCTGATCCTCAGCTCCTTCAGACTCCGACATGCTGCGACCTGTGAACAGTAAGTAAGATGGTGCAAAGATGAGCAGCATGGTAGTGTTCCATGCCACAGTGCATCATTGACTCCCAGCATAGCATTAACAGCAACCCACACACTGTGTACAGTCTTACCTTTCTGGTTGCAATACCTGTCAGTGACCAGTGTTGTGTTGTGGTGCTTATATGGTTCAACTCATGTAATCGAGGCTGTGCCCAAGTGGTAATGAGATGCTAATGTGAGCAATTGTGCCTGGCATTGGCTCATGACACTATCTGCATATGATGGCTGAATATTGTGGAATTGCTCCTTGCACAATGGACTGTGTCATGCACAACACAATTGTGCCAGGGCTATCCACAGACATACTTCTGCCACATGCATGATGTGCATATGCACACCTGCCATGCGTGATGGTGGCACGGCACCGTCCTGTGTCATGTATCACGCAGCCGATTGTGCTGTGCATGCCTGTCCTGTCATGCATGCACCTGTGGGAGTGTGCCGTGCATGTGGCATAGATGCACTGTGTTGCCGTACAATGCAATTGTCCCTGCTGTGCAATGCCAGTGACCGCGCATGGGCAGTAGCTGTGCTATTGACATGCGGCATGTGTGGCACCACTTGTCTTTCACAGCATGGTGGATGTGATGACCTTCATGTATGTGGGTCACGGATGTGACCCTGATCTCCGCCTGCACTTCTGGTGTTGCATGTTACTATGCAATAGGCCACGGTAGTGCACGTCAATCATGCATCTCCATGCTGTGTGATTGTGGGCTGTGTGTTCCTGTCGCACATGTGGTGCAGCATTGCTACACATATTTTCAGTGCATGCCACATTGCTCTGCATTACCAGTGCTTCATGCAGATAGTGTGGTGTGGTCAGCAGGACAGGGGAGACAGTCCAGAAACTGCTCCAAGGTCGAGGTGGCCAATCTGGTGGCTTTGGTGGAACTCCTGGCTGACCAGCTTTTTGGGGCAGTGGAGCTGCAGGAGGCCAGGTCCCAGGTGTGGGCCTGTGTGTCAGAGGGCCTTAAGAGGTGAACGGGTATTGCACAGATAGGGGAGCAGTGTCACCACCAGTATGGGAATGTGCGGCACCATTACCCTGAGTGGCTGAGGAGGCTGCAGGACTGTGCCTGACAAAGTTCAGTCCCACAACCAGGTAGGTGTCTCTGTGCATTGTGCATGCTGCCACTGTCCATTATTTTACATAGCGGGTGTGCTGCCTGAGCAGCTGCACCTGCACACAGGGGCCCCTGCGCTGGTGGGGGGGGTATGTCCAGTTGTTTGGCCCTACATGCCTGTGTGTTGCATGGAGCCAGGGGGCCCCAACTCCATACCGCGCATGCAGGACAGGGACACTGTACAGGCTGTGGCAGCACTGTGTGCTGTGTCCGGTCTGTAGGGGGGGCTGTCCATGGCATGCCACTCATGTTCCTTTCTGTCTATGTTCCATTCACAGGGCCGGATGCGCATAGGAGGGCCACGGAGGATGCTGCTCATGTGGACCAGCACCAAGAAGCTGTTGCTGCAGCAGGGCCAGCGTGACGGTGGCAGGTGAGTGTGTGTAGCCTGGGGTTGTTGACTTTGCAGTGCCTGGGATGGGTGGAGCCAGTACATTTCCAGAACACTGCCAACATGCAGGGCTATGGCATGTGTTGGTGCACTGGTTCCACTGCTTGTGTTGATTATCAGCATGGGTGGTGCTGACATGTGCGTGGCCTCTGTGTGGTGACATCCTGTTGCTGTCACTGGTGGTGTGTGTGTGTGTGTGTGTGTGTGTCCCATTGGCATGCATGCAGCTGCTCGGTGGTTTTTGTCTGGTCCATAGGGGCATTGGTCCCACACTGTTGGCTGCCTGTGCAAAGGGGTGGGTGCATGGCGCTCACTGGCATGCCACCCACTATGTCTGTGGGACGCAGACTAGGTCTGTTGTGGCTGTCTGCTGTGTACATGCTGTTGGTGGCATCATCCAGGGAAGGCACCACAGCTGTCCTATGCACACGCTGCCTTCGGGGGGCGGTGTCTGCTGTGTGGGGCCTGTCACTTAGTGGCTGTTCTGTGTTCCACTTTCATAGGTCATCCTGGGCCAGGTGATGGACAGCAGCATGTTGGTGTCCTTGGCAGAGGTCTTCTACAGCTACAGCGCCTGATACTGTGGCTCATCACCTGCACAGCAGTGCACATCCAGCTCAGCCAGTGACAGCCGGCAGCCACAAGGGAGCTGGTCTTAGAGGTGTGCAGGATGTGCCTGGCATTGAGAAGGCTATGGCGATAGCCAGTGCACTTTTTCACAGACTACCCTTTCCTCCCTCTCGTGCCCTCCACCCACCTGGACTGTTGTTTGTGTTCCCCTGTACACCCTGCAATGTCCCCTGCCCATTCCACTTGGTGCCCCTCATTCTCTTTCATCGTGTATTGTCCCATTACCTGTTGCTGTGTTTGCCATGTTGGCACCCCTGTTTATGTTTATGCTTTTATGGTCTGCATTTTTTAGTAAAGAGTGTTCTACCTTATGCCCATGTGTTTCTGCATCTCCTTCATGTGCATGCTGCTACACTGTGCTGCTGTTGTTCATTGCTGTGGTTGGGCAGGTTCCTGTCTGTGCACATGCTGCCCTCACTGTGTGGTTCTGTTGTGTGCACAGTGGCCTGTGTGCCATGTCCCTCTGTGCCACTGAATCTTGTCTGTAGGCTGTGCACCTCCTCATTGCTTGGTATGGTGCCATATGTCCCTGTCTGTCTGTGCTGGCCTGTTCACCCCCAGCCATGGTGCCCATCCCAGTGCCAGTGTGCTGTGCGGTGCTGTGTCCTGTTTCCATGTGTGTCTGCATGGCATGTGCAACATGTGGCCTGGCGCTTGTGTGGTGGTGTGGCTGTGGTGCACTGTACATGCATGATGTCTTTGCACAGTGGCTGCAGGGTCTTTCCATCCTGTGTTGGCTGTCAGGAGCGTGGTCGTGGGGAAGCCAGTACCTGCAGCTGTCTGTTTCATGGGTGGTCCATGTTCTGTCACATAGTTCACCTGGGTCTGTGTTGTGCACCGGGCATTATCCATGGAAGGTGAGCCCTCTGCCTGTCCTGTGCTTCATGCCCATTGTCCCCTTGTGGTTTTCCCTTACAACCTCTGCTATGCTACTGTGCCCTTGTGCAGCCCTGCCTGTGTTCCCTTGTGCATGGTGGGCCTTGCTCCACCTGCTATTTTCAGCATGCACACTTGCTTCTGCACAGTTCATGTTGCTCCAGTGCATGTCTGGTTGTGCAATGGCACATTTGTGCTATTTTTAGTGTGTTTTGCGCAGGCACATTTCTGTGGCGAATCTGCTGAATAAGGCATTGTTTTCCTATGGTGTACCTGGGTTGTGCTGCGTATCCCACTGCTCATGTTCCAGGTGCATGTTTGAATATCTAGGCCTATATGTATAGTGATAAGCCATCTTACAATTCCTTATATTCCTTCCAAGCTAAGTGCCATAAACCTACCCAATTAAAGAGCCAGTGACACGTTCAGGAGAACTTAAGTAAAACATAATATTTGGGTACTGTCCAACTCATATTTCCCATTAGTTCTGTATTCCTCCTTCCCATTATTTAGTAGTGAGGTAATTTGCATAAAAACAGGTTCTTTGCTCTTGAAGAGTTAATCTATTCCTGCTGCTTTCTCCCTACCTGAAGTCATACAACATTGTTTGTGGTACTACAATTACTCCCATGGCAATGGATTGTGATGTCACAACAGAGGATTATGACTTAAGGTAGGGAGTAAGCTACAGGGGCAGATGAACTCAAAATGAACTCTAAGGAACAATGATCATGTAGTACCCCAAAGTCTGGGGTACAACAAACACGGGGACCCTTTCCCCGACGTGTTTGTTTTACTAATTTTAATTTTTTTTTATTTCCCCATTCCCTTCCCCCCTGCAGATCCCTCCCAGTCCCTTTGTCCCTATTTGCACCATTTGGCGCTAGGAAGCGGGGTCAGTGGCAGGAGACCCTCTCTGTAAGGCTCATAGTGCTCAATCCTCTGGCCAGAAGCCAGGACCTTCCCTGCCCTACAAAAGTGCTGGGGGGTGACTAATGGGGAGCAGTCAGCAGTACAGTACAGGGAGTAGAGGATGCAAGGAGCACAGACAAAAGAAAGATTACTTGCAGTGAGTCCATGGCTTCTCCGGCATCATTCCCCCCTGGTCGGCATCTTGGGCATGTGGAAGCAGCAGCAACAGCAGGGTCAGTCGGGTGGAGTGTGGCTCCCCAACGTGACCTGTTCCCCCTGGACAGAGCCCCAAGAGTCGAGGGGGGAAAGAAAGGGCAGACAGACCAATCTGTGCCAAAAAGAAATAGGTCCGGGTAGAAGAAGCACTGTAGTTCTACCCCCAGCAGATGCAGCAGTTTGCAAGAGGAGCTAGTTGGGAGCATGGTTCCCCAGCCAGGTTTCCTGCCCCCCCCCAAGCAGCACTGGAGTCTCGGGCCATGGTGGTGAGTGGGCCAAGTGCCCAATTTCATTAAGCTTGCACCACAGGCACCGGGAAGTGTGGAGAGAAGGACAAGGTGGACAGAGTTCCTAAAAAGGAGATTTAAAGGGGCAGTGGCCACAAAATTCATGAGGGGGGCATAGTGGGCTCCCAGGGAGAGCAGATAGCCTAAGGAGGACAGTGGGACCCAAACAATGATCCAAGGGCCCAGAGGGAAGGAGGAAAAGGCCCCAGAATGGGCCAGAGGCCACTGAGTTAGTTTTTTATTATATTTACATAGATACATAGATGCATAGAATGTGCCAGCAGATGGGGACCACAAAGTTCATCTAGTCTGCCCATGTCTTTTTCCTACTCCCATACTTGGAATCACTTGTTAACTTACTGTCATGTCTGTCCGATGCTGATTTAAACTCGTTGACCGTCTTTGTCTCCACCACCCCCTGAGGCAGTCTGTTCCATGGGTCCACCACTGTTTCAGTAAAAAAGAACTTTCTACTATTACTCCAAACCCCCCCAAGTCACATGTCATGCCCTCTTGTCTTACTGCAGCTGCTAATCTGGAACAGGTCCTGTGATTGTACCTTGCTGACACCCTTTAAATACGTGAAGGTCTCAATCATGTCCCCCCTCTCCCTCCTTTGTTCCAAGGAGAAGAGGTTTAGTTCCCTCAGTCTTTCGCCATGCATCTTATGGTGTAGGGCATGAATCCTCTTTGTTGCCCTTCTCTGCACTGTCTTCAAACTATCGATGTTCTTTTTGAGGTGGGGCCTCCAGACTTGGACACAGTATTCCAGGTGGGGCCTCACCAGGGACCTGTACAGTGGCATTATCACCCTGCACCTCCTGCTAGTTATGCCTCTCCCTATACAACCCAGGGGGCCGCTCGTCTTCTGTGCCACCTTCTTGCATTGCTTCCCCATCTTTAAGTAATCAGAGGTGATGACTCCCAGGTTGTGCTCCCGCTTTGTAGCTGTTAGCTTCTCCCCTCACTGATCGTACTCCACCCCTGGGTTCCTCTTTCCCATATGCATCACCTTGCACGTCTTCATGTTAAACTTCAGCTGCCAGTCTTGTGACCATCTTTCCAATCTTAATAAGTCCTTTTTCAATTTTTGCAACCACTATTGTGAATCAACTCTATTGCAAAAGCTTTGTGTCGTCTGCGAACAGACACACCTTTCCTTGCAGAACATCAACAATGTCACTGATATACTCATTGAACAAGATTGGTCCCAGTACTGACCCAGTGTAACCCCACTTGTCATCATCCCCTCCCCTAACAATGTTCCATTGACCAACACTCTCTGCATTCTGCCATTTAGCCAGCTTCTCACCCAGGCTATTATTGTGTGGCTCACTCACATGTGCTCGAGTTTGCTAATCAGTCTTCTGTGGGGGACTGATTTTTTTGTTGTGTTTCTGTTTAAGGTGTCTTCAGAAAAAACACAGTCTGGGCTGAATAGCAGCTCCCCCCAAAATAAGAGGATGGGGCACCTCGACTCAAAAGACCCAAGAGGTAGGGCAGAGAAAGGAAAGGGGTGGCTTAAAGACCCCTTTGTCTCTTTTGGCTCCATTCTGTGCTGGGGCAGGTCCAGAAAGCAAAGGCCCCTAGCCAACTGCCGAAAGGAGGGGCTGGCTGTGAGGATTCAGTATACAGGCCCTTAAGCATAGTAATTAGTTAACAGGCTGAACAAGGCCCTACCTAAGGCACAGCAATTGATTAATATTCATGAGGGAGGCTGAACCAGGGTGAGAGTTACATAGACCCAGGTGTAGGGGTAGTTATACATATTAATGAGGGGGATGGGGTGATCTAGTGGCCCTCAGTTGCCCACAGGGTTCAGTGAAGGTTTTCTGAGCACCAACCAAACTGGACTGTGCTGTTGCCTGCCTATTGCCCCCTAGAGACTGCACCCTTTGCATAAACTGAACTGCCTGCTTAAAAATCAGAACTGTTTGCTTGTTGTTGAACTGTGTTATTGAATTGCATCCTTGTGTACTTGATGTCCAGCTTTGCCTTGTTGCCCAGACCAACTTCTTCAAAGCCTGACACAGACCAAGGGAGGTCCACGGCCCATGCTCCATCTGTAGCAGAACTATCTCCAGTGATGTCAACTTGCCTCAAAGTTCCACCATACTGTTCCAGCATCAGCCCTGTGATGGTAAGTGGTAGAGATCCACTAGTTAGGTAAACAGTAGTGAGTCAGCTTAGGAGCTGCCCTGGCTCAAGCATGAGGGACCACAGTTAATGCTGTGTGTGCCGTTGTTTTTCTTGTTTTGCTGGCTGTCCATAAGTGCTCACATACCCATGTCACTTTGTAAAGGACGCCTGAAGATTGTACCACCAGCTGTCTTCTTGTTGGGAGGTGGACTGAGTGCCAGGGATCTACCAGTGGTCACTGCTGCGGACTGTCCAGAGAACTATCTGCTGACCAAAAGTCTTCAGCTTCTTGCCCAAAGTCACCAAGTTCTTCATCGTCCAGCTAGCAGTGTTCATCTTTGTGTTTTGTTTATCTGGGAGATGCCCCATTATGGCCTGTTTGTAAACAAGCACTTTGTAGGGGTCAATGCCCTCCTGCTGATCAGTTGGCTCATCGCAAAGCCCAAGCTTGATTCATCCGCCATTAATCACCTCTGTCAAGTGTATGCAGGACTTGGACTAAAAGGTTAGCCACCTGTTCTTGGTTTGACCAATTGTTGGTCCTGATTGTAATATTTGTTGTTTATTCCCTTACTCTGTATTACTGTAGAAACAGTTACCTGGTTTATATTACCCCTTGTAAATAAACCTTTTGCATCTTGGTCACTGAGTAAGCTTCCTGCTTGCTGCTTCTCCTTCCAGATTTGCCTGGCCTATTCTGACATTGCTAGGGAACTCTTTGGCTTGCTACAATCATATATTCATACACATTTCTTCAGTAATAAATTACACACAGGAGGAATATAAAAAAATATAAATGGAATTCAAGCAGAATGGTACCTAATTATTATGTTTTTTTAAAGTTTTCTTTGAGGCATCAGTAGCTCTTTAACAACAATGCTACACAGACACTGCAATAACGTCCAACACACTATGAAGCACCATTTTATGACCTTAATTGACTGTTGCCACCTTACCCCCTGCAATCATTACATGCCCTTGCAGGCACGTACCATGTACCTCTCCTTACTCACCCTCTTGCATCCTCCTCCCCACCTCTCCCATGTCCCACCAAGCTCTTTCAATCAATAATTGTGCTTAAGAATACGTCAAATACACACTGTAATTATAGTTGCGTACGTTTAACCTGAATATACTGTACTGCAGTTGCTATACTTTTTAGCTGCATACTCTTCATGGTCTTAGATTAATAGCTCTTTTTAATACTCTATTCCATGTGTATTATTAACCTCCTGTGCATAATTACTGCTGTATGTAAATACTATGCAAGTGTGAATTCATTTTGTATATATTGTTTACCCAATTATGATGTAACAGAGTATCCCTTTGTATGTATTGTTAACCTCTCCTTTCCACGTCCATCTTGAAAATGAGCTTGCTCAACGATGTTCGCTTGGTTAAATAAAGATTTTGATTGATTGATTGATTGACTGATTGATATGTAACAACTACCTTATTTACTAATGAAACAACCACCATAAACACTTCACAATCCTACTTAGCAGCACTAATACACAAAATCTACTTACAAAAACAGCCTTAGCCTAAAAAACCCTATTAGTATCCATACAGCTTCCTCTATCCACCCTCACAAATTAGCTGTATACTTTGGCACTCCAGTTATCTGTCGGGCAGGTGAGAATTCCATGTTCACTCCTCCATTCAGCTGATCCATATGGTGCTGGGACTGTGGTGTACTTCAGGCAGCTGACCAGTTACACCAAACAAATCAAAAAGAGGTGCACTCATATCAGATGACAAAGTTATATCAAGTGCATATGCGCAGTTTATTTTAAGCAGTATTGCTAGTGCAGAATACATTCAACTAGCATTCCACAGAGCCTACTAATACAGCTGCACTCCTTGGTGCTTTGACCAGTAGGTCTTCCTCAAGGGGCATGCTTCTCCGTGCTTCAGCTGCTGCAACTGCTATATTGCTGCTGTGGACTCCCAGACGCTCTACACCATGATGCTAAAACACTTCTGACTAAAAACTCCATGCTACTCCTACATGTTGCTCTCAACCACACATTCATCCTAAATGCCACTCATGACTCCACACTCCACACTGTTCTGGGCAGCAGAGACAGCACTGTTCCCTAGTACCACTCTGAATGTGACCTAAAGGACAGACCACCACACTATGGAAACACAAAGGGTGCAAACATAATTTTTATTTATTATAACAACTGGAATTACAAACCTTTGAGTTGAGGACTCCTCTGCAAAGGCTCCATGTCCAGGTACAAAGTAAACATAATACAAACATTATAATACAGTAGTAAAACATTACAAATGCACAATTAGGGAGAGTCTAGACAATATAATACAAGGCAAATTAACAATGTATATACTAAGGTGATTACATATAACACAATCTAGGGTAGAGGTTGACCCAGCGTTTAAAGAATACCTAAAGCAGAAGTACATGAAATCCAGAGAATACAATTCAAGGAGTCCAGAGGTTACATTACAGCACAAATACTCAAAGGGTAAAGATAACACAGACACCAACATTGCTTATATGGCACACTGCAGTTAATAAAATAAAAATAAAAAAGCTAGGACAAAACACATAAAGGAAAAAAAAATGATTGCAAAGTCCATCCAAACTTCAAATAACTGACCAAAAAGCATGTGGGCTATGGGCAAATATGCCACTCTGGTCTTGTGGTATTATCATCTCATTAGGCCCACTCGATGGCTTATTTCACCATACATCACACTTACCTATTATAAATATATATTATTCGGGTATGGTATTAACTGTGTATTAGGACTTAATACACAGTTTATTGTTCAACCACTATTTTTGCACCATAATAACTCAGACATCCTTCACCCAGTTCACCTGAAAAGTAACATGCATGGAGTTGGTGCTAGGAACTCATGATGCTGTAAATTGTGAAGTCATTAGTTTAGCATTTGAAAAGTTCAGTAAGGCTGAATATACATAAATCCCCAACATTAAAGGGTCTCAGTCAACCTATTTTGCTTCATATTATTTCTAGTAGAAAACCTACATAATGATTGCTCATCTTTTCTAAAATTCTGTAATGTTGATGGTTGTTTTATCTGCCTCTTTTCTTAGTAGAACTGAACTGCACACTAATGGTGTGAAAATAACTGGGTTGTGTATTTTCCCATAGGAAAGTCAATTGTAATTTGTCGTTATAACCAGCTGGTAATAACAGCAAACACACATCGCTTTTCCTATGAGAAAAGCACAACCCACACAACAGCTTGTGCTACACTGCATCTCAAAACAGCTTCACAAGAACAAAATCACATACCGGCTCACATTGGACACCACTTCAGATTAGAGCTTGGTCTGCTGAAAATCGCCAGGCATACTGTGCCTAAATCTTTCGTATTCTCTCCCCCCCTCTACCTATCTCCTCCCCTTCCCTCTGCAGTCACATGAGCAGCATCACCATGGAAACCAGTGTTTCCATTGGAAAGGAGAGTTTTATTAAATGCTTTATATTTAACAGTTCAGGAGTTTCTTCTGATTATTTCTTTACTAGTTGCAGTTCCTTGTTGTAATACTTTCAAAGTGTTTGCTCTCTGTTTCGATTTTTTGATGTTACCGTATGAGAGTTTTGAAAATAAATTACATTTTTCTTGACAAAAAAGGGCCTAATATTCTGGTTCATGCACAAAGAAAGTACAGCACATATTTTGCATAATTGCTGTGGTGATAAAATGTAACCCCAGCAATTACATAAAAAAAAAAAAACATGGGGTAGTGTAGAAACGTGAATTATACACACATACCCTCGGTGTTGGATGCTTAGATAAACCCCTCAAGCTTCACTCTCAGGGTTTATGTAGCATCCAACATCTTGGGTAGCATAAAATTCTCCTTACATACACCACCCCATATATTATTCTACATAGGTTTCACAGGTTATTATAGAGCATTAAAGACATATGTCCATGTAGCTCGCCAAATTATGTTTTAAGAGTATCCCTGAATACCCCTACTTATTAGGTAAGTATCAAGATTTGTTTTGAATTCATTCATAATCTTACTGATCACTATCTCACTAAGGAGCACATTCCAGATCCCAGTTACCCTTACATTAAACCAATATTGTCTCTTTTTGGTATTAAATTTATCCTTTTATATCTGAAAAGTGTGAGCTCTGGTGCTGTACAACTGTTCCTTTAACACCAAGCCTAGTTGCTCCCACATTTGTGCATCCAAAATGGCCCTAAATATCAGGCACACATCTCCCTGCAATCTGTGAAACTCCAAGGAACACATTCCCAAATTCTGTAACCTCTGTTCGTAACTCTGACCATGGACTTCCTTAACCCTCCTTGTGGCCCTCCTCTGTACCCTCTCCAAGGCTTTTATGTCTCCCTTATTCCCCAGTGCCCAAAACTGTGCACAATACTCCATGTGGGGACACACTATTGAGGTATAAAGGGGGATTAAAACCTCTTTATCTCTACTTTTAATGTGTTTATGAATGCAGTACTGTATACTACTTACTTTTTTATCAACCTGACTGTACTGCACTCTGAAATTGAAATCATTATATGTAATATCTAGCCTAGTTTTGTTTCATATCCTTGATCTACTCGAATTGCATATGTCCTCAACATTAGAAACACCCCTTAATCAGTTGAGCCACTCAATATACAATAGGCTACTCTACTCCCACTGCATCATGAGTGTTAGACTGTGTTGGGAGTGAAAAGCCCAGGCAAGCAGCAGTGTGAGTTTTCAAGGAATGTAAACAAACATGATAACACCAGTATGGTGGGCAGTCTGGTTCTGGCTCTTTAAAAGAAAAAAAAAATCAGAAGCGCTATATTAGCTACATATGCTGTCTCTATAGAATGTTAACAACCAAATTACAAGTCTGTTACAGTTTGGTTCAAGGATGATTCTTAACTGCAAAAATAAGTTTCAGTGACAAAAGAAAGTGAATGCTGCATTCATGCATATAGTCACATAATAAAAATTGCTATTGAAAGTCTAACCTTATGCAGCTTATGAAATATGTTCGAGTCCCACTGGTGATGAGCTGAACAATGTTTTTCACATTTGTTTCACCACCTGCCCTCCTAATGTTTTGTTTCCCAAATGGGTAACTCTGTTAGAGGATCTGTGCAAGTTCACTCTTTTGAGCATTTTTAAGGGGTTGAAATAAGTGTAGTTGCATAGTAATGGGTCAGCATGACTCGTGCTATGCATAAGAATGTATGTATGTAGGGGATGAATCAAATTTATTGTTGGTGGAATTTGTCATGTTTATGTTTTTAAATGTTACTGTATGCATGTTATACACTTTATATTGTACTGTGTATGAGTGGTGGTACTTCCTTATGCCTTAAAATAATGGCATGCATAACATCACTGAAGGACTATAAAGCACAGTGTCCTGAATGACGTCAGAATCTTTGACAAAGTTCCAGCAGCAGAACAAAATGTTTAGTGTGTAGTGGCCATTGCAGTCATCAGCCAACATGTACCGATTTGTAGCAACTTTGCAATTGTTTTGCATGTTCTATATAGGAAATCCATTTTATAGGAATGATTAAGGACTATTGATTTAATTTGGTGGGTCCTTTGAAAAGGAGGTGAGTACTACCTTTGTTCCATTACATTATCTAAAAACACTGTTTTAAATACTTTGTTTACTTGTAGCAAATAGTTTTCAAGCTGAAACATGAAACTTCCAGGTTTATTAAAGTTTGGACCAAGAATGATTCTTTGATATGTGGCTTTACTGAAACATTTGTAGACTTTAAAGGGACACTGTCAACCTGTTTTGCATCATATCATTTCTAGTTAAAAAAGTGGTATTTCTAACATTGGTTCCTAGTTGCATAATTGCGCAACACTAGAGAAAGAAATGTGTGTGTGGCTGTAAGGAAATTCCTCAGACGCTTTGACCAGTGAGCTTGTAGCTTAATGGTTAGAGCGCTGGAATGGCATACCAGAGATCTGAGGTTCGAATCCCAGTAGGCCACACTTTTCCTTTCTCATTTCCATCCTTGATTTAAAAATATGTATACCTTGCAGGGGTTAAACTGCACTGAGAGAAAGTGGTATTTCTAACATTAGTTAAAAAACCCACATTTTATGATTGCTTACCTTATTCAAAATTCATTAATGTTGTTCGTTTTATCTGTCTTCATGTTTAGTAGAACTGAAATGCATGGTAATGTATTTTTATAAATAACTTTGTATTGTTTCAAATTCTGAATATATTCTTCTTGAATACCTCCTAAACATTAGAAGCACCCCCAAGCAGTGCAGTCACTCATGAGGTAGAAGCCACCTAAACTCCCACTGCATCATGAGTGGCTAGACTGTGTTGGAGGTGTTCCCAAGTCCAGGAAAGATGCAGTGGGAGTTGATCATGGAATGTGAACAGATCTGTTTTGGTGTGATGACACCAATATGGTGGACAGTCTAGTTTTCACATTTTAAAAGAAAAAGAGAATCAGAATCAAACTACTAGCTATATCAGAAGTCTTTACATAATGTTAGCAATCATAAAATGTGATTTTTAAACAAGGGACACATTGAAGCCTAAGGGGGTTGACAGTGTCCCTTTAAATAATTAAGAAAATAAAAAGCCATTTTTTTGTGCATGCACAGTATATTTATTCACAAATGTTTCATAACTGGATTTTTGCATAACAAGGCCAGAATTCACAAAGCTTTGACCCAGTGCAAACCTGCTTTTTAGCGATCAAACTGGGATTTGTGCTGAGTTGGTATTCATAGAAGCCCGGTTTGAGTGCTTAAACCAGGTTTGCACTGGGGCAAAGTGTGGAGGGGGCAGAATGCAAATATGGGGGAGGAGACCTGAATATTGGCCTGTCCGATTCACAGAGCATTTGCTCAGAGCAAGAGCCTTTTGTGCTGCCCCCTTGTGCTGAGCAACTACTGCCACTGAAACCTTGCTTTATCCTGCAAAACCCTAGTGGTTGGCAAGGGTACTGCAGCACCCCCCCCACCAGACCTCAGCACAATGCTCCCTGGTGTCCAGTAGTCCTCCCCCTCCCTATCCCTCGCCTGACATCTGACAAGGTTCCCCTGGTGTCTAGTGATCCCTCCACCTTATGCCCACCTGTTAGAAACTAAAGTCTTCCCTGGTGTCCAGTGATCCTACCCCCATTATAAAGTAAAGTTTTCCCTGGTGTCCAGTGTCTCTCACTCCTAAAAATCCCATGTCTGATGTAACTATAGTTTTTCCCTGGTGTCCAGTGGCCCCTCCAATCTAGTGCCCAATTTAAAACATAGGTTTTCCCTGGTGCTAGTGGTCTCCCATACTCAATGGCTGCCCAAGTAAAACATGTTTTTACCTGGTGCTAGTGGCCCCCACCTGATGCCCACCTGAATAAAATTTATTTTTTCCCTGGCGCTAGTGATACTCCTTCGCCAATTGCCAGCCCAGTGTTATTAAGAAATCTGTCCCTTGTGTCCAGCGGTCCTTCCCCCTCTTCCAGATCCTCTATATAAAGAAATATCAACTGTCCCTGGCATCTAGCATACCTCCTCCCAATCCCAGATCCCTTGTTCAATGAATGGACACAATTTCCTAGTGTCTGGCAGACCCCCACTCCCCTATCCCAGCAGGTAGTGCCCCACCACCCTGCTCCCTCCATCCCAACCCCTAGCTGCTGACCGGCACAGCCCTCCACTTTCCACCATGGCTGGTCACCGACTCACTGTCAGTGAGTGTGTACTCTATATAATACACGTGCATACTCTATACAGTACATGCTCATTGACAACTCAGTCAGTGGCCGACTGTGGTGGAGAACGTAGGGCTGTGTTGGTCACTGGCTAGGGATTAAGATGGGGAGAGAGGGTAGTGGTGCACTACCTGCCTGGGTGTGGGCATGGGAGGTCTACTATACACCAGGAAAATGTGTCCATTAATTGAACAGGGGATTGGGGATAGGGAGGAGGGTCTGCTAGATGACAGGGACTGTTGATATTTCTTTATATAGGGGATTGGATTTCTTAATAACATTGGACTGGCAATTGGCAGGGGGAGGGACCACCAGCACCAGGGGAAAAATAGATTTATTTTATTTGAAATTGTAATTTTATTGATTTTTCCTTTTTATGATCAAAACAAACATGCATTTAAAATTAAAATTATGACCATTAATATGTCAAGAACATGCTCTTGAAATTAATTAAATCATAATGGCAGTGTAGTTTCCCACATTTTACAAAACAGGTCGGAAGCTGAAAGCTTCCTGAAAATAATGCACCTCCAGTCGCTTCACTGCAATCAGAACATATATAAATCTGATAATCAACTTCAGACAGACCTACACATACAAAAGCTTATACATACTAAAACAACAACACAACAACAATCCCCTTTCTACCCAACCAGGTCACTTCCCTACCCCCCAAGCAGCACTCTCTTATTACAGTTAAATAGAGGTGATTACTAAAAAATATACAGTAGTTACTAACAAATATAATGAGGGTCTAGAAATCTCTGAATGAAAGTCATAGGTCAAGACTCAGTCTCCAGAGTGTCTCTGACTGATGTCTCTATTATGGAACCCCGCTGCTGTGTACTTATGAACTCCAAGTAGGGTAGCCATCTCGCCTTGTGTAGTTCCTGCTGAAAGCACAGGTTAGCCGTAAGTTGTTCAATACTCTTGATCTGCTTGCAGCTCTCTAGCCATTGATCTTTCATGGGAGATTTGTCAGTCAACCATAACTTAGTTATGGCTTTTTGGGCTGTTGCAAACAAAATAGGGAACAAGTACTTAGCTTTAGGGCCTTTCAGCCCTGGTGGAGGTTCCCCCAATATCAGGTGATGGGGATTCTCAGGCACCCAAACCTGTAAAATGGAGGTCATACCTTGGGCTACTTAACTCCAGAAACCTCTCAGTTTGGGCAACTCCAAAAAATATGCTCATGTGTTCCCCTCTGTCCACAATTTCTCCAGCAATTCTCTGAGGTCGACCCCCCAAAGTGTTTTGTAATTACCGGGGTTTTGAAATACCTCATCAGCATTTGCCATCGAAATGCTCTCCAGAAAGGAGAGGCAGTGGTCCTCTGTGAGCCAGCTTCCAAACCATGTCCAAATTTATCTCATTTTCTGCCAAGTTTAATTCTCTTTCCCATCCCTGTTGAATGGGTTCCCTGTGCTGATTAGGATTTCCTCTGCACATCTTATAGGTTATTGATATTAGGTGGGATTTTGAAACCCAGCCCCTGGCAATATTGAGGAGAAATTCAACCACCTGGGGGCTGGTGAGTGGGGGATTATGGGCTCCCTTGAATGTGGTGTGCAAGAAATGTCTTAATTGTAGGTAGGCGTAGAAGTCTGCCAGTGGTAGATTGAATTCTTGCCTCAGTTGGGTATTACTTTTCAGTGTGCCTTTTTCATACACCTGTGAGAAAAGTTTTAGACCTAGACCTGCCCATCTCCTAAAAATTGGATTCTCTCTTCCCAGAATAAAATCTGTGGATTTAACAATCTGCCCATATAAAGATATCACCTCCTGAAGCTTTAGGTCTTTCAGTGTCGAGTGCCATACTTTCACCATATTTTTAAACCAGGGCATAGGAAGGGCCCTCAGCAGCCTTGTGTTCTGTCTACTAAACAGGACTGGGTCCTGTTTATCTGGCTGGGAAGCTTCCAGCTCCGTGGTTGCCTAACTAGGCCTATTCAAGATGTTGCGATAGGTTGCCAGGTGTTGCAGCTGTGCTGCTTTATAATAACCCTTTAGGTCTGGCACTCCCAATCCCCCTTTGCCTTTATCTAGTTTCAGTAAGTCCCATTTAAACCTGGGCTTCTTCCCTGTCCATATGAACCCCTGGAGTACTTTATGGCTTGTGTCCCAGACTTCCTTAGCCGACTTAGGGAGATGGAATAAAACTGAAATAACATTCTGGGCAGAATATTCATTCTGACTGTCTCTACTCTGTCAGAGGTGGTAAGTGGTAGCACTGCCCATTTCTCACAGTCTTTCCTTATGTTCTCAAGCAACCTCAGGTGGTTGGTATGATATAGTTTGGTCAAATCCTAAGGGATCTGAATGCCCAGGTATCTGAAACTTCCCACCACCCCTTTCAGGTTCGTCAGTGACCTCACTTGTGGGGGGATGCTCCCTCCAATTACCATAATCTCGGATTTGGCCTCATTAATCTTGAATCTGGAGACATTTCTGTATTCCTCCAATAAGGCCATGGCTCAATGAATAAAGGCCTCCGGCTCTCCTAAACAAAGGAGGGTGTCATCGGCATACAGTGAGATCTAGATGCCCACCGAGACCATCTCTATACCTTTTGCAGTGGGGTATGAGTGAAAGACCTCCACCAGGAGTTTCATACTCAGTGCAAAAAGTAACGGGGAGAATGGACACCCTTGTCTGGTTCCTCTTCCAATGGTGAAGGGCCTGGATAGTGCTCCATTGACTCTTACCTGAGCCTGTGGGCTAGTGTAAAGTGCATCTATCCAGGCTTTGAACTTGGGACCAAAACTGAATTTCTCTAGGACTGCTGTTAAGAATGGCCATTCCAAGCGGTCAAACACTTTCTCAGTGTCTAATGTGACTATTACCGCTTGTGTGTCCCCCAATTTCCCGGGGGCCAGTGTCATGATTGTGAGCAATCTTTTAACATTATCATGAAGTTGTCTCCCAGGCATGAAACCTGCCTGATCAGGATGGACCAGCTAGGCAACCACTGACTCAAAACAGTTGGCTATCAGCTTGGCAAAACTCTTAACATCCACATTTAAAAGTGAAATAGGTTAATAGCTAGTGCACAGTGTCTCATCTTTACCTGATTTAGGTATTGTTGATATTAAGGCCCTGGCCCAAGTATCCAGGGTTTCCTGTGGCTCATGAACCGAGTTGCACACCTGGAGTAGGACTGGAGACAGCTTGGTCTGGAATTTTTGATACTGTTCACCTATAAAACAATCCAGGCCTGGGGACTTGTTATGTTTTAAATTTTTTATAACCAGTGCTAACTCCTCCTGGGTAAAGGGGCAGTCTAACAATTTTTCCTGTGGGGATGAGAGACTGCTGATGATGATCCCTCAGCTGCCTGGCTCCTGCTGGAGCGGTCCACTTGGACACTTTTCATGCAGTTCCAGTCACCTCCCACAATAACCTGGCCTTCTCCCATGGAGGCCATGTACTCAAATACCTGTGTGAAAAACTGTGGAACACAAGGGGTGGGGGCATAAACGTCGATCACATGAATGATCCTGCTAGCTATGCTCCCAGAGGTGGCAACTGTCTGTCTCTCAGCATCTGCAAATGAGTTGAGGTTCTTGAAGCCAAGGGCTTTTCTAATTAAGATGGCAACCCCAGCGTTTTTAGCTGTAGGATGAGAGGAAACCACCACATCTCCCATCCACAAGCATTGCAGCTTGGAGTGCTTCGGAGGGGGTGTCTCCTGTAATAAGCTTATGTTACAGTGTGATTGGTCTAGATCCCTTAAAATAGCAAATTGCTTAGTAGGAGTGTTGAGTCCCTTCACATTTAGGGACTGTTTCTTTAGTGACCCCATTTGATCCTTAGCCAGTTGACCTACTTCTCCTGAGTGACAGTCGGACCTCACATGTGTCCAGTATTTAAATTTATTCCCTTCATTCCAGCTTTCCCTACATCTGCTGTTACCTTTTCAAAACTATTAAAACAGTACCCTCACCATTATTCGCTGCTACAACCCCATTTCCCACAATGTGACCATTAACGTTTGCCCAACTGCCTTCCCCCTGTACCCCATAACAAACAATGAATTAGAACTATATAAATAGAACAAACATCCTATTGTCTCTCCAATAAGCACTGTAGTCTCCATTGAGACTGTTAACAGAAGGATACTCCTTCTGGCCTGGAGCGTGAGCCAAGCAACTCTGGCTCCTCATCATACCCACCTCTGCAGTAGAGGTGAGGGTGTATGGTCTCCAGGTGTGGGCAGCAGGGAATTTAAGCCTCCCCTCCAAGTACCCTATCAAATGTTAGGGTGAACTTGGTAAGAGAAGCTGACTCTGCCTCCCCGGTTTCTGGTGGTCATGTTCTTATTAGGAAAGGGCAGGAGTCCCAGCAGCAGGGTGTTTCCCTGGGACCCCCTTCCCCTGTTTCTGCAGCTACCATCCGGTCCCATTCAACCCCCCCCCAATGCCATGCTCCATTTTGGCTCTCACATCAATATGGCCTAAATTCCATCCATATAATCACCAGAAAGATAGCTGTGAAGCCAGGCTAAATGGGGGTACCATCCCCCATTCCCCCTCAGATCATATTGTCTGTTCAAAGAAATGGGACTGGTGTGTTAGTGGTGTTGGTTACTTAGGAAAACAAAACCATAAAAGAGAAGCATAGCATTACATCATAGGAGTGAGGAGCCAGCCGGGACCCCACCCCGTGAGAGGTGAGCCCCCGCTGCTACCCCCATCAGGGGCTGCGAGCAAAGAGCTGTGTGTTTTTGCATTGTTTTATCCATGGAAGCTCTTGGCACATTTAAAATTAGAGGGCAGCAACCGCCATCATTGCTATTTCATTGCGTATCCCAGTGCAATGCCATTGCAAAGTTTTACAAAGGCACCAGGAGGTTTTTCTTTTTTCTGCAGTCCCTCTCAAATATGGTCTCTACCAGTCCTTTAATCCAGTGCATTTAAACCATGATGCAGTACTGTGAAGTAATTCCCCACTCATGGAGCAGTCGGTCCTACAACACATCCTGTTTTCTCTCACATCCACTCAGTTCAGCAAAATAAGGAAAGAAAAAGGCCTCCACACTCTACCAGCCTCTCTAGGCCCTCTTCCTCAGACCAAAGTTCCACAAATAATGAAAGTCAGGTGTCTACTTGCTTGATCAGCCTTTTGCTGAGATGGACCAGGTTCTGGCATAGTTGTTCATCTGGCTCTGCCGCTCCTCAACCCATTGTTCTCTGTTCCCTCTTGCATGCAGTCACCCATTGAAGCTGAAGAAGGGTCTGCTCGATCAGTTCCTGCTGGCAGTCTGGGACCACGATCCCCATCTTGGAAAGCAGTTTACTGGCTTGTGAAAGTGAGTCATATGGTTTACTTCCTTCCTCCCAATGGAGCAGGATCTTTGCTGGATATCTAAGTTGAGCTTTGATTTGCTTGTCCCATAATTGTTTAACAATCATCAGGACTCTTTTCCATTTCTGCATGGTGGTAGGTGGGAAGTCTTGGTCTACATATACTCTTTTGCCATTGAGATTTAATTCTTTTTTCACCCAAGCTTTGCACAGGATCATCTCCTTCACCGGGTATCTACGAAACTTCACCAGGATTGATCTCGGGGGGAGGGCATCATTTTAAGGGTGCGGGCCTAGGGCCCAGTGAACTCAAGTCTAGTGGTTCCATCTCAGGAATAGCCAGTTCTTGTTGCAGCCAGGAGCATATAAACTCAGACGGGTTGTATTGCTCACTACCCTCAGGGAAGCCAAAAATTCATATGGTTTTTCTGTGGCCTCTCGATTCTGCATTTTCCACTCTGAGTGTCAATTCGCGCTCCCGTCTTGTCAGAAAGACCACCACCTAGCTGAATTTCAGTGCGTCTTCTCAGAGAACATCCACATTATTCTGCAGATCTGAGGTGCATCTCTCTAATTTTTTTAGGTCCTGTTTAATGTTTTTAACATACGTATCAATTCTCTGGAGCATTTTTGGTATGTACGCCATTGCCCTCCCATCTAAAAAGCTGTTGCAGGAGGCCGTATCATCTTTCTCCCCACCAGAGCCCATGGCTGATTCAGAGGCCCAGGAGAGGGATGTACTAAGGCTACAGTCCATTCTTGAGTGCTTCCTTTCACTTGCTTTTGCCAAAAATTGGCCACAGTTTTTGATGGCTTGACTCATCTTGGCCCAGGGAATTATTTTTGGTGTTCCTGGTGGTCTGTAGGTACTAGATGGATTTAGATTTGACCACCATCATCTAGGAGCTCAGGCTTAAGTGACCATGCTGATCGGTGACATCACCAGAAGTCCAGAAAAAATAGATTTCACTCAGGCAGGCTCAGGTAGAGGTGGGGGACCACTAGCACCAAGGAAAAATATATTTCACTTGGGTGGGTATCAGGTGTGGGGGGTATCACTAGTACCAGGGAAAAAATATATTTCACTTGGGTGGTCATCAGGTGGGGACCACTAGCACCAGGGAAAAAAAATATTTCACTCAGACAGGCATTGGGTGGGTGGGGGGAATCACTAGCACCAGGGAAAACCTATGTTTTAAGTTGGGTGGGGGGAGGGACCACTGGACACCAGGGAAACATTGTTGAACATCCAGCATGGGATCAGATGAGGAGAGGAACCACTGCACATCGGAGAAGGATTATAGTTACATCAGGCATGGGCTCAGGGGGGAACCACTGGACACCAGGGAATATTAAATGAAGATCGGGCATGGGTGTGGGTGGGGGTAGGGACCACTGGACACCAAGGAATATTACATGAATATAGGGCATGGGCGCAGATGGATGGAGGGACCACTTGGCACCAGGGAATATTTTTTTACATCAGGCCAGTGACTGGTAGGAGCGGTGACCAGTAGCATCAGGGAAACCTCTATATTTACTACTGAGCTGGTGATTGGTGGGGGGTACTTGCACCAGGGGAGAATTATGCTTTTAAAATCAGGCCTGCGATCAGTGCTCAGCGGGGGGAGGGGCATGCTAAACTCAGTGTGGCCTATGAAAATTGGCCCATAATGACCATGCAAATAGCCACATAGCACCTTGCATGCTCAATGGGCTCCTTTACATGGCTGCTTTTGTGAATTCCAAACAGCACACCAGTGCTATTTATTGCAGAGTCATTCTCCTGGCTGCATGTCAGGGTGGTGCTAGTAAGGATAGCAGTTTTGGCAATGGGGTTAACATAGACTTATCATGGCCCTATTCACAGTCTAATAGCATGGTGCATTATCCAGCTGTGAATAGCAACCTGTAGCACCTGGGCAATCGCAAAGCACAATGCAAACCTTTGCACTGTGCTTTGCAACTTTTTAGGACTCTAGCCCCAGATGTATGATACTTATAAATTGGAATCACTTTTGTGAGATAAGACCCCAGTTTCTCTGAGCCTTCATGGTCATGAAAGAGTGAAAGGAAGAGAAACTTTTGTGCATCAAAAAATTAAAAACCTAGCAAATATGCAAAAGCCACCAAATAAATTTTACTTTAAGTCTGACATTTATGAGTTCAGTTATATATGATGTAAGACTGATTCTTCAAGATGTTTTTAAGGAATACTTTTTAAAATATTAATGAAACTATTTTGTTGCAAGTCATGAAAACAAGCCCTTCTTTCATCAGTGTTGAGTATTTCTTCATGACTCACAAACATAACCAACCCCTCCCCATTGGTTCATGACATTCTGTGCCCAATCCGGTGTTGTATATTTACAGTAGCACACATCGTCCAGTAGCATCCATGCCACCATATTTTCCCACTC
Organism: Neoceratodus forsteri; assembly: GCA_016271365.2. NCBI lineage: Eukaryota > Metazoa > Chordata > Ceratodontiformes > Ceratodontidae > Neoceratodus > Neoceratodus forsteri. Next base: position 874,335,194 of record CM028131.1, on the reverse strand, counting down.
TGCCTTCCTGGCACCCACCTTTTTCAGAAATTATTCATTATTGAAAGGCTAGCACAAACATCTCACCACTGGCCACCATGAAGTAATGAATAAGTCCCAAAATACAGTAATCACACATTCATTGAGACTTAGTTTTCACAGTGTTTTTGCTTGATTTTGCTGATAACTTGCCCATTTATAACCCAGATTGACAGAATGCCCAAGTTGTGACCTCCCCTACACACATACACAGAACTATGTACAGTTAGTGGCACCTAGTAAAACAGAAACAAAATGATTACAAGCTGCCACTTGTCTGGTCATAAGGTATTTAAACACCTTCAGTATCATGACAATTTTGTCTCAAGATAAGCAAAAAAAAAATACCAAGTTATGATCAAAAGGAAAAAAAAACCCTGAAACAATCACAAGTCTCTACATGAGTGATTACTACATTTTGGAATTGAATTCTTTTGGTGTTTTTTTTTTTTTTACTTTATTTGATGGCAGCCAGCAGAAGTGGAATTGGAATTGTACCAGACATCCAGCACTACATTATTATTCAAATCAGTTGGTGGCAGGGAGTGGAGGGTAGGTATGGGTGCTATGTGGGCTGAGGGATGCGGGACATTTTTTACTCCAGTGGAAAAGGAGACTAGCATTGGTGCTAGTGGGTGGAAAGGAGGAATCCTGCTACAGGTCCAAAAAAATGTGTGTGATGATGTAAGTTCTTTTTGCAACTGACAAAGCCTGATTCAGTTCCAGTGAATGGCACAAAAAAATTCACAGATGTGTTGCAGTGAACCCTAGGCAATGTTCATTATGGTGTGTTAAAAAGACAAAAGCTAAATGTGTCAGTCATGATACATATTTTAAAAAATGTAAAGACCTTCACTGGAAAAACTATGTTAGTACATGCATTAGCACTAAAATACAAAGCATATAAAGGAAGAAAATGAAAAATTAGAGAAAAAAAGCCCCTGGAAAACTGGGGAATCAGTGGTGTTATGTTCCATGCGGTATGAATCGATGCAGTGTTGTTATTACCCTAATATCGGCACTGCCTTGTCATAGAAAGTAAATGATACAGTAATGCTTAAATATAGGGTGCCAATGTTACTGTAATAAAAACACTGTGTTGCTTGATCATTCAAACCCTAAGAAATACCCCAGCACTGATTCTCATAGGTTCAAGGGACTTTTAACCCTATGTTTTTCACTTCTTTACATTACGTTGTGCACTTCATATTTTTGCAATCTACAATATATATATATATGTATATATATATATATATATATATATATATATTTATTTAAAATTGTTGACCAGGAAAGGCACGCTGAGCCGAGGCTCATTTCCAGGTGCGACCCGGGTGCATAGTACAACAGGGAGACATAGATATAGAAAAATATAGATATACAGAAATGATAACAATTAGCATAAGAAAACAAAAAATGGTACAGTATTTGTAAATTACATGGAGATTGGTGGTACGGTTACACTTTTGAAGAGCATCAGAGTGGAAAAAACAAATTTATATATTTCATCTCTAGACCATTAAAATTCCCTAGACTTTCAGATATGAGCATACATATGTTGTTGTTTATTTACTGCAGTGGACTTCTCAAAAACTAGGGGTTACACTAGGTCCAGGTAGGGGGGATTGGGTGCACAGCTGAGGCAGGGAGTGGGAGGGAGGAGCCTGAGAAGCTGTTTGAAGACAGATAGGAAGGGGGCCAGCTGGAGGTTGGGAGGGAGGGAGGTTGTTCCATAGGAGAGGGAGCCGGTAGGAAAAGGCAGCTTGCCCGGAGGCTGAGAGGGGACATGAGAGGTGGAAGGTACGAGCATGTCTGTGGTGAAGTGAGTAGCCAGAGGGGTTGGCTTGAGAGAGGCAGGAGGAGAGGTAGAGGGGAAAGGAGCTGAGCCAATATTTCACTATGAGTGAGGCGCTATGGGTTTTCTGCCTATGTGAGAGTGGCATCAGCGATAGAGTTGAGAGTAGTTGGCAGTGATGAGTGAGTGGGGGGGAGGCCGTGGTGACGCGGATGAAGGAGTTTAGCAGGACATCAAGCTTAGCAAGGGAGGAGGAAGGGGCTGTGCCATAAATGACGTCCGCGTAGTCCAGTACCGGTACGAAGGTTTTTGTATGAGTTCACTCCGAGTAGGGAGGGGGAGGCAGGCTTTGTGGCGGTAGAGGATGGCAAGTTTGGGCCAGAGTTTGGTGCAGATGGCATCGACGTGGGTGGAGAAATTTAGGTTTGAGTCCAGCCAGACTCCCAGGTGCTTAAACGTGGGTACAGTTGTGAGAGGTATTTCTTCCAGGGTGTAGATCGGGGGGGGCAGGCAGGGAGGCGAGCTTTTGTCTTGTGCCAAAAACCATGGAGACAGTTTTATTTGCATGTAGTTTTAGCTGATTTTTCTGGAGCCAGGCTTGTACTCGGTTGAAATCACTTTGGAGGTTTGTGTGAACGCTGCCATGGAAGGGGCCTGAGGCATAGATTATGGTGTCGTCAGCATATAGGTGCACGCTGGAGGTGAGGCAGGCTGAGGGGAGGTCATTTATAAAAAGGGAGAAAAGGATAGGGCCAAGGATGGAGCCTTGGGGGATGCCCACGAGGATGGGTCAAGGGTTAGAGAGGGTGTCCCCGATTTGTACTTGCTGCGTCCTGTTTTGGAGATAGGAGTGGAACCAGTTTATGGCCTGAGTTGCGAGGCCGAAGGAGCGCAATTTGCCTAGCAGTAGAGGGTGGGAGACTGAATCAAAGGCTTTGGTTAGGTCAATAAAAATGGCAGTAGTTATGTGCCCTGAGTCCATGGTGGAAAATAAGGAGTCGGTGACTCATAGTAAGGCGGTGGTGGTGGTGGAATGAGATTTTCTGAATCCTGATTGATAAGGGGAGAGGAAGCTGTTTGTAGAAAGAAAAAGGGACAGCTTTGATAGCATGAGGGATTCTTGGAGTTTGGCAAGGGAGGGGAGGAGAGAGATGGGTCTATAATTTCCTGGGAGGAAGGGGTCGCCACCTTTAAGGAGAGGTAGGATTTTGGCGAGTTTCAGCGGAGGGACAGTGGCTGTGTCGATCGAGAGATTTAGTATGTGGGTAATAGGAGTGACTATGGCAGCTGGGAGATGCTGAGCAGACTGGGATGCAAGCCGTCTGGGCTGGACTTTGACAGGTTTAGGGAGGAGAGAGAAGTATAAACTTCCAGGGGTGTGAAAGGGGGAAAGTGGAGGCCGTGTTGAGAGGGAGGGGGATTTTTGGAGGAGGTGGGGAGGGTGAATCGGGCTTGGCGCAGGAGATGAAGGACGAGTTGAAGAGTTCGGATACAATGGCGGGTCGGAGGCTATATTACCCGTCAATGTTTAGGCTAGGGCTGGCTTGCTTTGTGCGTGGATTTATAAAGAGTTTATCACCTTCAGAGAAAGACGCGGGAGGCTTGGTGGCGGTGAGTTGGGCCTTGAAGTACTGGGCTTTGATAGTCGAATAGCTTTTGTGCAGTTGTTTCTAAGGGTTTTGTAAGAGAGCAGGTTGCTGGTAGCTAAAGAGGATTTGTAACGCCTCCAGGCCTTATCTCTGACGCGCCTCAGGGAGATTAGGTCAGCTGTGATCCAGGGGTGGTGGTATTTCCTAACTTGGGCTTTCCTGAGGGGTGCGTGTCGGTCCCATACACTTAGGAAGATGCTGCAGAAGTGGGAGAGGGCGGTGTCAACGTCATGTGAGGCAAGGACCGGGAGCCAGTCAGTGCTTGACAGGTCGTGTAGAAGGGCGGATTTGTCAAGGAAGTGTAAGGGGCGGGTGGCGATGAATTTGGAGCCGGAGTGAAATGAATGGATTTTCTGGATACAATAGGTTATACAGTGGTCACTAAGGGTGTCAGAAAGGATACCTGAGACAGTGATCCTATGGGGGTGGGAGGTTAGAATCCAGTCGAGTAGGGTGTGTTTTTGTGATCAGTGATTTAGATGGGTGGGTTCCTGGATTAACTGAGTGAGATTTAGAGCTTCAATCCTCAGGGCTGATATATATATATATATATATATATATTCAAAATATATACAACTATTTCACAGATATGGGTTAAATTAGTAAAAAGTGCATAATGTATTTGTTTTGTATCATTCTATAAATGTTTTTGAGGTGGAAACACTAATATCTTTCTGTGGAATAGCCATGTCACCCTGGTTAAAACCTTTTCTTAGGAACATGCATTTTAGAATCTTTTTGAGGTCTACGTGTATTTCTGGTTGCACCTTGATGTTCTGCATTATAGAATGATGTGGCTTATTGATGGCCTTGCCAGATGGTATGCAATGTTTGTTCTTCAGAAGTCCTGCACAGCTGGCTACTGAGAATGTTTGCAGAGAGCTTTGAAAGTGACAACAAAATAGAAAAAAAATGTCATTTGAAGTCTCTTTGATGTCACAAACTGGATAATATCTATCCTACTAAAGTCAGAATGTCTCAGAAGGATTCTGGGCAGAGGTACAGTATCTTCATTGCTGAACCTAAAATACATGAAATGTCAAAAATGATCAGCCTCTGATGTCCTCAGATTAGCACAGTTAAAATAATTTAAACTACGATACACTCATAATGGTTTATGCATGAAACAACCAACAGTATTTGTGTCAGACATCCCTTTTCAAAAATATCTTACTCCACTTTTACCATCCTTGTCAGAGATGCAGTACAGGAAAGCTCAAACATCTTTCAGTAACATTTCCTGGAGACAATGAGCTGCCCATTCTCAACCAATCCTAATGATCATAATCTTTGAGGCAATGATAATCGGGCTTCATGATCTTAATCTTTGAGGTGCTATTGACTAACAGCAACAATGCTTTGAATTTTTCATTGAGTAATTTTATTTCACCTTTAAGGCTCTGTTGTTTCTGATAATACAGCTATGCAATCATCAAAATCTACATCTCCTAATCAGATAATTTAGTTAATTAATCCCTATGTTATTATCACCAGCTGCCGTTCTTGGTACAAAATCAATAGCGACAATGAGTTAAGGGCAGTCCGCCTTGTTGAATTCCTGCTGTACTCTCAGATTATTAAGTTATGAGCTTCTGTCCTCACACATTTACTGCTTTGAAGAGTTCAAGCTCCTGATAGCCTTTTTTTGGTGGAATACTATATTTCCGTAATATGTTCCAGACAAAATTTCAGTAGATGTTATAATAGGCTTTTGAAAAAAGTACAACATTCAGATGTAGAGGTTGCTGGTATTTTGTGGGGTTTTTCTTGTTTTATTTTGGCTATGCGTGAATTTAGTGTTCTTAAAAATTGATGGACTGATGGCACTGGGACCTGAAGTCCCTATCCATGTGACACATGCAGCACGGGCAATCATAGTGTAAGCTTTGCCACACTGTCTTGCCCATGTGCCTCAACCCGGCCATGGAGGGACCACCACATTGGTGAGAGGGTAGTTCAAACCACAAGTATCTTGGCCTCCAGTCCTTGGCCTCTCATGTGAGACTGCCAAAAATGGTGCCAATTAATGACAGTTGTGTGGGTTTGCTGATATTCAATGCAATAAAAAACTGTATCAAGTTATTTTGATTAGCTAATAGTCCCAATATAGCAAAATCATACAACATGATGATAGCCATCAAAGATGTCTACTTAAATATTGATTAGTAGAATGCATTTATACATGTTTCAAACAAAATAATCTTACGAAACTGGTCCAATTAGTTATATTATTGTTAGTGTGGGTACAGCATTCACAAAGAGTCATTGACAGCTGTACTAGAACCTGTTTTACTGATGTGCCTAGCCATCATGGTACTACCTTGGCCTTATGGGCTATGGTTTACTGTTAAGTACAAGTTGCCAAAAAAGAAGATGACCATATATTATATTATTTATTTATTTATTGAATTTTGTTAACTGGGTAAGCCCACTGAGACAAACGACCCTTTTTCAGAGTGACCTGGAATTAGTTACATTAAAGACAACATTCAATTGAAAAGCAATGGTACAGAGATACAGCAGTGGATGCATATGGAAAACAATACCATTTTAATTAATTACAATGTGGAATTTTGCAAGACAACATGAAAGGATTTCACCAAGTAGACATGGTAGGGAAGTTCAGAACATTAAGTACAAGTGCAGGATGTTACAAAAGAAAGACTGGTTTTCAGGAGATTTTTAAATGCATCAAGAGAGGAACATTGTTATAGAGGGACTAGAAGGCCATTCCACAGTCAGGAAGCCTTGCTAGAGAAGAAACATTGGCAAGATAGGGACATGGTTTTAGGAACTTCTAAACAGGTTTCTCAGAGGGGTGAAGATTTCTAGTGGGCGTTTTTATTTTCACTAGATCGATGAGGTTAAGTAGGGATCCATTTAGAATTTTGTATGTAAGGCTGAGAACAGTGTAGTTTAGCCTATCTTCCAGGGAAGGTCACTTCAGTGATGTGGGCACCGTACAGTGATGCTCCTTGCTATCTACCCCAGCTGCAAATCTGCTTATTCTATGGTAAATTTGTTTAACTTTGCTAAGGTCAGTTTCCTTTAGTAAGGCTAGAATGGGAGCTCTGTATAACAGCATAGGGAGGAGAATGGAGCCACAGTAGTTATAGAATGACAGGCCTTATTTCTGAGGCAGGACCTAAACTGATAGAGTAGGCCATGTTCTCTCGAAAGCAACCAAGCTGTGTGGTTCACTTGTGGTCTTAAGGACAATTCTTGATCAATCAGGACACCTAAATACTTAAAGTTGTTCACTACCTCAAGTGTAACTCCCCCAGAGGATCTGATGTAAAGAAAACTGGACCTACCTGAGCCAAGATTCTGGGACCCTAGAAGCATTACTTTTTTTTTTTTTATTGTTCAGTACAAGTTGGTTCTCCATTAGCCATTTTTCCAGAACAGCAAAATCTATGTTCAAACCAGCTTCAATCACTTTTTGTATTATAATACAAATGGCACAGTAGTAAGTTTTAAACAACAGCACAGGGATTTTGTTGGGGAAAAGGCACATAGAATCCAGCAGAGGTAAATGGTTAATTAATGGATAGAAAATATTAATAGTGTTCAAGGCAAGGCAGTTTTTCTTTATACAGCACCCTTTCCTTAGGGCTCAGGGCATGACACAATACTAATGATAATAATTAAGGCAGTAGCTCCGTGCAAAGACCACCCACCCTTAACCAAATCGTACTTTAACACACTATATAATCCAGTTAGGCCCCCCCTCACCAATCCCTCACTGGTAACAGTGCAAACCGCTAGTTCCATAATGAGTTCCCAAAAATGTTACTTGGTACCAAGCTGTTAAATCCATCTAATCCCATCAACAGTCATATTGTTATTGATTTCTAAGGGGAAGAAACAAAAAAAAAAAAACATATTAAAGTGTACTGTTTGTATTAAAAAGCCAGATGGCCTTTTGTAATCTTAAGCACCCCTCATAGTTGATGAGGCAAACAGTTTGACTGCGAAGACTTGTAAAACAAGTTCTGATCAGAGCCAAAACGTCTGCAGGATTTGACCTGATAAGGAATAAATTTAGTGTGCATGACCCATGCTACTAGACGTGTTCAGACCTGCTGCTGGCTGCGACACCCTCTGGGCTGCAGCTGTGCTGCTGTCAGGTTCATGTCAAGGTGCAAAGTAAACAGCAGCAGCACCTCCAAGCTGTTTGGTACACTGTTAGCAAGGCAGGCAAAGCAAGCAGTACCGACTAATACCAGGCCTCAACTTCCCATTGCCTCCCTCCACTCACCTGTGGAGCAGCAAAACCGAGACCTTGTCCAGCTGTCTGTGCTCGTTTTCTCTAACTTTTACTTTAAACAATAATAAAAAGCTCACTTCTATACTAGTTTACATTTTGTGTGGAGATCGTATCAGGGAATGTTACAAGAAAAAATAGCCGAACCTCCGATGGGTGTGGGGAGGGGGTGGAGGCGTACAGCATGAGACTGTGGGAGTGTTTGTCTACAATCATAGTAAACTCCATGTGGGGTGGAGTTGGGGCAGGTTAAACATACTCTGTGGGGGAGGGCACCTCTGGAGACATGAAGAGGCAAGAAAAATAGGGCTGTTTAACTACCATGCCTTATACAGTCAGCATAGTACTTGGGCTGGGCTCTCCACGGAATACTGTTGTGCGGACAGAAAACATGACGTAGGTCCTTTTCTGAAGCAAAACGTCTGCAGGCTCCGCCCACTGCAGACGTAAAAATTAGATAAGCTAACTATAGAGTAAATGTAATTGCAGAGCTAATGCCCTGTTTAGTTACTCATGGATGGTTTCCAGGCCTAAGTGGATGCACTAGATTTCAACTGCAGAGTCTGGCTCAGTTCACCATGGCACTGAATGTTCAAGTTCAGCTTTGCAGCAACACTGGATGTCTATTTGTGAACTATACAGTAACTGTATGTTTGGTTCAGATATGCAGTAACTCTGGATGTTTAGTTCAAATGTGGCTCTCCACATCAATTAGTCAATTAAGCAATAATGCAAGACATGTGTGTTGTTCTGGGATAATGTCATGTCTCATGTGGTTAAAGCATGAGGCCAAAGCCTGAGTTCATTCAACACCTGAGAAGTGATGTTATCCCACACAACATACACACCTGAGGTGCATTATTGCTATTTTATAATATATATATATATATATATATATATATATATATATATATTTTTTTTTTTTTTGCTTTTTATTTCTGCCCCACACCTGGCCCTGGTTGGCCCTTGCCCGGCCACTGTCAATTGCTTCTGATCCTTCAGGACCTTACCCCTGTAACCCGCACAACTTACCCACATGGTGAGGCAGTGGGGACCCCCACTCACTAACAGGATCCAGTTTTGGGGCATTACCTCCAGAGATGGAGTATGATGTGAATGGCCATCAAGCCGCAATAACTAGCCACCAGGGCCTTTTCTCGTTTTCTTCCCCTCGTAGGAGCCAGGCATGCAAGGACACCTGTGATGGGCTCACACATGCACCCACAGGCAGCCCTACCAAGCATCTGCCATGCTCCCACCCCACATGTCTTGCGGTAGTGTAGCGCCAAGCCCCAGCTTCCACCAGGGGTCTGACATGCGCTGACTTCAGGTTACCCCCCTCCCCAGAGATGGACAGCTGTCCATCAGACACTTGATCAATCTCCTGCCCACTGACCCCTGGTGGCCTACGCTCGTTCATGAATGCAGGTCTCTGGCATGGCATTCAGTGACTCAGCCCTCAGTGCCACCAGGCCAGCCCAGTATTGCTATTATATAATGGCTAATTTTTTTATGAAAATAAAAACAGCAGCAATAAAATACATTTTTAAGAGTCTGAAAGCAGTTTTTTGACAATGGAGGCATGTTTAAAAAAAACCTTCCTGTTTTCTTTTCATTCACTAGGTGCTGCTGTGCTTTAATGGGTTACCAGTGGCTGTCTCTGTTGCGTTCTCCTCCCCTCCCCCCAAAAAAATAATCTATTGTTTTTGCCCTGATATGGCACATAATGTGAAAAGGTAATAGAGACAAACAAGTAGTTGGTTATCAGTACTTGTCTCTTGTGCTGTCTGCTTTTGAAATATAGATACGCTGAAAATGAAAAAGTAACTTGTCTGAGCAGAGTGGGTTTTCTTTCGCATTTCATATCCATGACATCTATGAACCCCTCCAGTCCAGATTTCGAAAGAGACATAGTACTGAGACAGCACTGGTTTGGATGTTCAATGATCTCCTGATGGCTAGAGATCTGAAGAGCCGCTCTATCTTGGTTCTTCTAGATCTCTCATCAGCATTTGACACTGTGGACCATGGGGTCCTGCTTGACCGTCTGAGGTTCATTTGTGGATTGACAGGTACAGTTCTCAGGTGGTTTACATCGTTCCTCATGGGAAGAACTCAAAGAGTGGTATCCAGGGTTTATTCCTTGGATCCAGTTTCTCTGTCAAGTGGGGTACCTCTGGGCTCAGGGTTGTCCCCCATGTTGTTCGCAGTGTATATGCTGCCCCTCGGAGACATTGTAAGAAGGAACAGACTGAGGCTTCACTGCTATGCTGATGATGCCCAGCTCTACCTTTCTTTTGCACCTGACCAGGATGGAGCTGTCTTGGTCTTTAATAGCTGCCTCGCAGAAATCCAGGAGTGGATGGATTCCAATTGGTTGACATTGAACTCGGGTAAGACAGGTGCTGTTTGTGGACCCGGGTCACTGGATAGGGGGATTGGGGGAGGGTTTGCCCTCCAGACTTTTTCTTGGGAGCGTGTCAATCCCGACTTCTAAACAGGTGCGAAACCTGGGGGTAATTTTTGACGAAGGGCTGACCCTGCATTCTCAGGTGTCGGCTGTCATCAAATCCTCTTTTTACCATCTGAGGAATATCTCCAGTATTAAGCACCTTGTTCCATCCAGCAACCTTCCTACTTTGATCCATGTGTTTGTGTTCTCATGCTTAGATTATTGCAACTTCCTTTACCTAGGGCTACCAGGGGTTGGAAATCTGTCACCTAGTACAGAACACGGCAGCCCGGCTTTTGACGGGATTGTCCTGGTCCTGTCATATTTTGCCGGTACTACTTGGATTGCACTGGCTGCCAGGACAGTGGCGGATCACCTTTAAAGTCAATCTTCTGACTTTTAAAGCCCTACACGGACTGTGCCTGGACTACCAGAAAGAGCTCCTGGTCCCCTACTGCCCTGTGCAATTGCTCTGCTCAGCTGACGAGCGGTTGCTAGAGATTCCAAGGGTGTGGTTGAAATCTTCTGTGGCCAGAGCATTTATGCATGTGGCCCCAACCCTTTGGAATTTTCTACCCCATCGGTTATGGGAGTGCATAACCATCGAGGGATCTAAGCAAGCTTTGAAAACATTTCTATGGCACCAAGCATTCGGTGATAAATTGTTTGATGATATTAGCGGTTTTAAATAATCTATGTTGTTGAGATGTTTGTTTTGTGATTTTAAATCTGTGCCTTGATATTTGAAAGGTGCCATAAAAATAAAGTTTATTATTATATTACCCTTATTATTATTATTTCTCCACTCCACTTCAGAAGTGTATCAGTCATTTGATTGTGCTGGCAACAAGGGTTCCATGTCATAAAGGCAATCACTGAAAGGGGATCATCATTATGGTGAGTGAACATCGATGAAACTCAGTTTTGGCGATGTACACCCCTGGTGACAAACAAAATGGTGCAAAGGACTCTACTTTTTAATGTTATGTAGGGGACTTCGCCCCCTGCATCCCCCTACTATAAGATTGTCAACTCCAGGTGGGTGCAACATTGTAAAAAAAAAAACTACTCGGGCTGTGCTCAATAAAACATACCTGCTCCCGGATCCAACCCCAGCATCCTAGCCACCCCAGCCCAGCACCCACCCACCATGCCCGGAGCTAGCTCGGCAGCTCACCGTGGCACCACCCCTCACAAACCTTCCTGCCCCTCGCTCAGTGAGCTCACTCCCCCCCGCATGCATGGACATATAACGAGATTCTATCATTATTCATGAACCCCATCTGGTCACCTTCCCTACTCCCTCGCCCTGTCGACATGTGCTGCAAGTGGGTCACCATTTCGGTAGGTGCCCATTTGCGACTAGTGCATGTCACAGGATACTGGCAACAAGCTAGTGTTTTCTTAAATAATTCAACTCCATTTAGCAGTGACATAGGGGGTTCTTGGAAGTGATGAAGGAGTGAGACTCCCTTCCCAGGTTGAGTAAAGATTGCAAGTTGAGCAAGCATGCACTCATTAGAAATAAATGTTGAAAGTCTGTCAAGCGTCTCACAGTGGCAGTTTAAAACAAAAGTTACAGTTTGTTTTGACAGCAATTTTGAAATGTAAGTTATTCTCTGTCAAGAATGCTTGCTAATAATTTTTTTGAGGGGGCTTGAGATTGTAAGAATGGTGACTTGCAAGGGAAGATGTGTGCAGTAATATGTTTTAGGCTGAACATGTGAGGAGGTCATAAGTGTGCCAGACCTTGATACAGTGATATTGTGCTGAGATAACATCTTGCAAGGTGGCCACTGACCAGAATGCAAGAAATGTTTTTGCCATTGTATAATTCTGGAAACAGCTCTTGCTCAGGAATGCTCATCTACTGACCACTATGTGGCAACTCCCAGCATTTAGGGCCAGTTACTGGGATGTAGTGGCTGGTGAAGATGGTTTCTCAGGCTAGCTGTGGCAGTCTCAGTTTACAGACCCTTAGGTTTGGTTTCACTCAAAGTCTCTCAATTCATGCTTTAGCACAAATTGTAGGGCAGCTCACACTTCCCTGAATGTGTTTCTTCAGTCAATACAATCACTTTGCAATCTATCTTTTAGTTTTCAGTAAGCTACTATGTCTCAGCTGTGAAAGCACAAATATCCCTCCAGTGTATCTGCAGAGCTCCCCCCACCCCTTTTCCTTGTGGTTATACATATTAAGCCTTAGATTCCAAATATTTGGGAAATCAGTTAACTTGTTGTCACAGGTTGAACTTGGGGCAATACTCATGCCATCAACAACTTCACTACCACCAGTGGGGACAACAGCATCTCCAACCATGATTAAAGCTACTGATTGCACTGTGAAAAATATAGTCAAAGAAATCCCTTTACTGGCATCAACTATGCACTTCTGCTGCATACTACCATACCCATGGCCACTCTTGCCACTGGCAGCAGTGCCATGGCCAGAAGCATCTTTGCATGAATGTCTCTTTGCAGGCATTCTTTGGGATTACACAGAAAATTCACAGCAAACTGAGATTTCTGAAATTTGGGGTGGATGGAAAGCCAAAAAATAAGAACTATGGCTTACAGATGCAGACTGGGCACTAAACAGATGCAGAAGCACAGACGCAGATTGCACACTATAAAGAGATGCAGCCGCTGAGCTAGAAACACCTTAACCAGTGGTCACACAAATCCAAAATAGAAAAAATAAATTATGCCTTTTGTGGGTTGGGGGCACTGCAGTAGCAGTCCACTAGCTAGATTGAAGAAAGCAGTAAAAAATACCACAGATGAATAACCGATTCAGAGTGCAGTGATTACTGTGTGGCACAATAAAATGTGTCTGACATGATAGCACTCACACACACACACACACACACACACACACACACTACAGGTAATGTGCAGAAAATGTAACAGTGCAGTACACTACATAAATGAATCATTTTAACAGAACGAAAATATGCACTGCACCACAACAAACAGAAAATAATTATCAAAAATTACTTCAAGTATTACTTTATGTACATAAACACACAAATACTAACGCACACTACTAGCACAAAACAGAAAGACTGCCTTTTTCATGTGAATCTCACTCCACCACAGATATACCCCTCTCCCGTAGCACATTTCAACAGTGTCTGTCAGTACACAGGCTGAATATTCTAAATTAACTTTCAAAATACACACAAAAACAATCAACACTCGATGATCTAAGCACAGGAGGGTTTCCTACAGTCGATGTACTAAACTGGGAACAAAATAACTGGATCAAAAGTGTTTTGTTTAAAGCTTTTTTTTGATGGTTTGATTCTCAGAGCTCTGAGAGCAAACTGTCTCCAGCTTTCTGCTACATAAACTACGCAGAACTGAGGCTGTGCAAGACAATATAGAGCCCATGTGACCTGCTGTCCCATGAATCAATGCAAAATTAGCCTCAAATAGTAATAAAGAGGCGAAGTCCATTAAAATCAATGGCACTTCACGTTAAAGTGAAGGGGATGGCTGTAAAAAAAGACGAAGTAACATGAAGTCCATTGGAAACAATACACTTCATGTTCAGATTTACAGGTGGAATAATTCGCTTTGCGCTGCGGAGCACTATGTAGATTGGGGGATAATACATGAAGTGCTCTGCGAAGCAAAGTGGGAACACTTCGCCCACCTCTAGTAGGTGGTTGACAGGTGGGCTTTACAGAGTTTAATGCAAGCATTACACTTTTAGGGGCTTACACTGAGAAAGGGGTGCTAACTAGGGCATTAGGTATATCCCCTTCACTTTTTTTAATAGTCCCATGGGACCTGTATCTTCCATCTTGACAACAGCCAGAGAAGGTAAGATGGGACTTCAGTTTAACTGATCATCCAGTAGGACACCTCTGCAGTTAATATGATATTGCAGTGTCAGTATTTGTGATTATGAAAACAAAATCCCAGTGTGGGAATTTAACACATAATTGCTATATGTTGCAGATTACTATGGTTAATATGTACTGAAGGTGAACAAACTGCATTTTCTTTGTACTCTCAATTTTTCTGCGCCTCTACTGTCTCCCAACCTCCACTCCATCAGGCCTCCAAGGAACACTGCTCCCCGACCCTACCAATTTTCCAGGGTCTGCTCCTAGAGTGCCACACTCACTGACCTCAGGGCTCTTGATGGCCTGGATTACCCCCTGTGCAGGGCGAGGAGAGATCCCCCCCCTTACCTTCCTCTATTCTCGAGAGTGAGCTGCACAGCAGGGTCTGCTCTTTTTCAGTCAACGGGTGGTGAAGCAGGTTTCGGCGGTCATCATCTAGGAGGATTGGAGAGATTTTTTTTCCCTACAAGTTACACCCCCGACACTGGCATGCAATGAGGAACAAGGAGTCAAACGCATGCCGAGGCATACATTCTGCTCCAGTTCTCTTCCAGAGTCAACCCTAATGTTGTGGCATCCCCCTGTTGCACCGTCATACCCCGAGTTCCCCAGTGGGCAGCGGTATTGCAGTGGGGAAAGCCTCCCATCCCACCCCAGAGAAGGAGAGCAAGCCATTGGGCGCTCGATCCTTCTCCCTCCTGAATGACCCCTGATGGCCCGAGTCCGTTCCCGAACCTGGGTCGCTGGCATGGTGTGAGTTGTGGCGTCCAGTGCCTCAACCCTCAGCACCACCAGGCCAGCGAATGAACTGCATTTGGTAGCACATTTTACAGCATATTAAGAAAACTATGATTGAAAACGGAATATAGTGAGCAAATATGCAAAACACAACTGCTGTATCTAAAATGTCCATACATGGTAATGCTATGAAAGCCCCATGAACATTCTAGCTTGTCATACTTTTTCATTTCATTAGTATAACCACACCTGCTACACTTTTATGCAAGAAATATATTGCTAGTAGTGTCTGTGCAGGGCATGTGCAAAACAGGGTGACTGGCACCTGTTATAGACTATAGAGCTTGCTCAACAATAAGCGTTCTTTTTTACCAAAAGAGAAAACAGACAAGTACCTAATGTCCAATAGTGTGCATGAACATTATTAGGTGAAGGCTCATGGTACCATGCAATACAACTTCCAAAAGCAGTTAGCAGACAATTCAATTCCATAAGCTGTTACTCTCAACTGATGTAAGTGGCAGCACAAAAGTAAAAACTCGATGGAATGATGCACTGGAGCTCACTATCGCAGCACTGTCCAAACCCTCCCTCACTTCCTCCCTGTACATCCTCAAGACACCTGACACATTTTGCACGACAAAGCACTCATGCATAAAATGCATCATGTGAAGTGACGACATACAAGGAAGAAGTTAACTGTTTGCTAACCACTTTTGGAAGCTGTATTGTACAGCACTAAGACTCTTCATCTAATAAAGATCAATTACACTTCTGGGCATCAGCTACATGTCTGTTTTCTCTTTTTGGCAGCAAAGAATGTTTATTGTCGAGCAAGCTCTATAGTCAATAGAAGGTGCCCATTACCCTGTTTTTAGCATGCCTTCAACTACATTTGGTGAGTCGCTGCTAGCTCCAGGCTGCCACTCCAATGTTGTCCCTATGAACTGTGTGCAGGGCATTTTACCTGCAAACAGCTGAGATAGATGAAAACTGACTTGATTTGAACAACTTTTATCAAACAGTTTTGATTTCACAGCAAGTTGCTTCTCTCTTTGAGCCTCAGAATTGGATGAAATCAAAAACATCTGTGCCAATTTTATAAAACGTGGCTCTTACTCTCAAAAGCATGTCAAAATAGAAGAACCTCCTAAGAGAACAGAACTCTTAAGATTCAAATTTACTGTAAAGCATTCGGGCAGGGTACAAGTCCATTTAATCCAAGTTTGTCACATTTAGTACTGCAGTACCAAAGAGAGGATTTAATTACTTGAATCACAATGCTTGGTACATGCTAAATTTAATGTAATTACCGTGTTCAAACATTAATGAGCCCTACAAGTAACTATGAACAGTGTTTGCACTAGATTAAAGATTCTTGGTCACTATCACTGGTGCTAAGAGATCACAATGACCTTTAAGTCACAATATATGTCCCCGCTCATAGTTAACACTTTCAAACTACTCCTCAACCTGCTTTGGATGATACAGGCCACTAATTGGATTATTTGTAAACACTGTGTTACAGCTATTCACATTTTAGCACCTTTAACACATATGGGAGCAATTTGCACCACATAAGAAGCCAAGTTGTAAAACAGAATTCACAGAAGCATGCCAGCCATTAAAGTAGGAAAATGGAAACACATAATCAGGCACATTTAAGGAGCTGGTGACATGTTCAGGTGAACTTTAACAAAACATAATATTTAGACACAGTCCTGCTTGTATTTCCCATTAGTTCTATATTTCTCCTCCCCATTATTTATTACTGATGTCATTTGTATGAAAACAGGATTTCTGCTCCTGAAGAGTTCATCAATTCCTATTATTTCCTCCCTACCTGAAGTCATAGAGCACTGCTTGTGACCTCACAGTTACTCCCATGGCAACAGACTGTGATGTCACAACAGAGGATTATGACTTGGAGTAGGGAGTAAGCTATAGAGGCAGATGAACTCAAAATAAACTCTAAGGGACAACAATCATATATTCATACACATTTCTTTAGTAATAAATTATGGGGATGAGAAATATAAAAATTATAAATGGAACCCAAGCAGAATTGTACCTAATGATTATGTTTTTTCAAGTTTTCTTTGAGGCGTCAGTAGCTCTTTAACCAATATATGAGGTGCAAGGACCAAAAAGATAATAATTGTGTGAGCCATAACTTGACAAAATCCCTTGCAACTATCATTCAGGAACTTGTGCAGACAGCTGTGGTGCCAGAGGACTAAAATGAATGAGGCCAGTGCGGTCCCCATGATCCTCAAGGAGGAGGCAAGTCCAGACTAGGTTAATTACAAACTGACTGGCATGACATTGGTGCTGGGCAAGGTGCTGGAGGCCATTATCAAGTACAGAATAATGGAACATGTGGTCACCTTCTTTGAGGGGGTGTCTAAGGTAGACAGGGGAGGGATTATGGATTCAGTCCATCTGGATTTCAGCAGGGCTATTAATTTGAGGAGTTTGTAGCCCTGACTCACTGTAGAAATTCAGAAGTGGTTGCAGTTACAAAATTCTAGCTAACCCATGAACTACTTGATATGGAGATTTCACAACCACACTACATCTTTTTCAGGAAGGACAGTGTTGCTAAGCGGGGAATGAGTTGCCTCCTATATATCAAGGACTACCTACAGGCCTCTCTGCTCCCTACTCTGGTTAGTGAGCTAACCTGCGAAGTCCTGACAGTCAGTGCTGGACTAGACCATGAAAGCAACAGTTTAATAGTGGCAACTGTGTACATCCCCCCAGCTTGGCAGAACAAGACTTCAGCTCCTTTACAGAACATGTAAATAGCCTGAACTGGGATCATGAGCAACTCATTCTCTGCAATTATAATATAAACTGTTTCTTTGCCCAATAAAAGGGGTATAAAAACCTTTACCTCTGCCAGAACATTAGCACCCTTGATAAACTACAAATGGTCAACTAAGACACGAAGTGATTGAATACTGATCTCCAAACCTGATAGAATAAACCAGGTGGATATGCTACCTGACCTGATTAGTGACCACTTCCCTATCAGTTGTGCCTGGACAGCTAGAAAACGAGACTTCTACAACAATTTGTTTTTATTTGATCTATTAAGGATGGTAAAATCCACAAATTTAGAAGACACCACAATACAACTGATTGGCAATTTCTGGACTGAATCACAGACATTAATTTTGCTTTTCACTACTTCTCTCAAACCCTTCAGGAGGTGTGTGATCTCTATCCCTCCTCAAAAAGAAAAAAATAGAAAAGACTCAGAGAAGAATCAAATCATTGTTGTTAAAGGCAGGGACAAACAGTAAGTCTTGTATAGAGCCACCAGCTCCCATGAGCACCTGATAAAATTCAAAGAATTAAGGAACCATTGCAAGTCAACAATTAGAAAGGACAAAAGCAACTACTGTAAATGAAAACTACAGGAGGCATGTAATAACCCCAAAACAATGGAAACATATCAATGGTGTCATTGGCAAGAATAGCTGTCACACTCCAAAGTTAATGACAGCAGTATCACAGATCCCCAGGAAATTGCTGAGTGCTTCAACTCTTTTTTATCAGTATAAAAAAGGACTTGCCAGCTACTACCCTGCCTTATGCTACAGACCATCCAGCTCTTCCAGCCATGTCCAGACTAAAATTCAACTTCAGAAAAATGACCCCCTCCAAAAGAAAAACAATACCTACAAAAGTCTAATGCTAAAACTAGAATTGGCCCATTTCTAGTGGATGTGAAAATGCTCAGATTGGCCACTGAAGAGCTAGCATTACCAGTCCAAGATTATTCAACTTTCCTCTCCAGTTTGGCTCCCTCCCAGATGACAGGAAGCAAGCAAATTTAGTTCCTGTTCCCAAATCAGGGGACCACATGGCTGTCTTAAACTACAGGTCAATCTCAATCCTCTCTCCATTGTCCAAAGCCTTGGAAAAAATATCTGTGACCAGATAATGGAATATATCATAATGTACAACCTCCTGGCCAATGAACAACATGACTTTAGGAAGCTACATAGTATAACTACTACACTAATCAAGTTAGCCAAGGAGCTCCACATTGCCATGGACAGAGGTGACTTTGTAGGTGCTGTTTTCCTTAATCTATCATTGATTGCTGTTCATGACTGAGCATTGGAGGTGCTCAGGGACTGTTTAAAGTACCTCTGGGCTTTGGCCCAGTGGTCCTCTACTGTGGTTCCTTAGCTGAAGAGCTGTAGCTATAGGGCATTATACTGTGGGCATTAGTGTAAGGCAGCAATCATCAGGAGATGCTGCATCCTAAGTGTGATGCCCAAAGCAGCCCTGATATTTATTTCAACTTGGGTATAAGTGAAGTAATCAGGTTTGTTCAAGTGTGAAAGTGCAGTATCCAGCATCAAGGCATGGAATATTGTAAGTATACAGTGGGCTAGCTAATACTGGATATAAGCGGATTACATTGAGCAGTGGGTAACTAGTAGAATAAAGTATAAAAAAAAACTAAAAGGCGCACAGTATTTTATTATATCTTTAACTAATATACGCTGCTATTCATTCTATATTCTGAATATATATATATATATATATATATATATATACACATACACACATATACATATACCATATACACATATATATATAAGACAAAGAACCCCTGTGCGCAAACACTGAGGCAAGGGTTACCCCAAAGGGCATTTGGCTGGGAAGCCAAGTTTCAAGAAAATACAAAATCACACATGCCCCCACAATGCAAAGCATCATAGGCTGCATATGCAAATCACCACAGAATGTTATGCTGGTCCAACTTTAAGCAGAATTGCACGGTGCCAAAAGGCCTCTCACACAGTCTGCAAAGGGTGCTAACAGAAGACATAGACACGTGTTTCGTCCTACCAGGACTCATCAGTATGCCTCGTCTGTTTGACACCCCAGTGGAATGGACCAACCACCCCAGAGGCAGTGTGCCTTGGATATATAGTGGTGAACCCATTAAAATAAAAAACTATTTAAAAGACAAAGAACCCCTGTGCGCAAACACTGAGGCAAGGGTTACCCCAAAGGGCATTTGGCTGGGAAGCCAAGTTTCAAGAAAATACAAAATCACACATGCCCCCACAATGCAAAGCATCATGGGCTGCATATGCAAATCACCACAGAATGTTATGCTGGTCCAACTTTAAGCAGAATTGCATGGTGCCAAAAGGCCTCTCACACAGTCTGCAAAGGGTGCTAACAGAAGACATAGACACGTGTTTCATCCTACCAGGACTCATCAGTATGCCTCGTCTGTTTGACACCCCAGTGGAATGGACCAGCCACCCCAGAGGCAGTGTACCTTGGATATATAGTGGTGAACCCATTAAAATAAAAAACTATTTAAAAGACAAAGAACCCCTGTGCGCAAACATTGAGGCAAGGGTTACCCCAAAGGGCATTTGGCTGGGAAGCCAAGTTTCAAGAAAATACAAAATCACACATGCCCCCACAATGCAAAGCATCATGGGCTGCATATGCAAATCACCACAGAATGTTATGCTGGTCCAACTTTAAGCAGAATTGCACGGTGCCAAAAGGCCTCTCACACAGTCTGCAAAGGGTGCTAACAGAAGACATAGACACGTGTTTCAGTCCTACAGGACTCATCAGTATGCCTCGTCTGTTTGACACCCCAGTGGAATGGACCAGCCACCCCAGAGGCAGTGTGCCTTGGATATATAGTGGTGAACCCATTAAAATAAAACTATTTAAAGACAAGAACCCCTAAAGCAAACACTGAGGCAAGGGTTACCCTAAAGGGCATTTGGCTGGGAAGCCAAGTTTCAAGAAAATACAAAATCACACATGCCCCCACAATGCAAAGCATCATGGGCTGCATATGCAAATCACCACAGAATGTTATGCTGGTCCAACTTTAAGCAGAATTGCACGGTGCCAAAAGGCCTCTCACACAGTCTGCAAAGGGTGCTAACAGAAGACATAGACACGTGTTTCATCCTACCAGGACTCATCAGTATGCCTCGTCTGTTTTACACCCCAGTGGAATGGACCAGCCACCCCAGAGGCAGTGTGCCTTGGATATATAGTGGTGAACCCATTAAAATAAAAAACTATTTAAAAGACAAAGAACCCCTGTACGCAAACACTGAGGCAAGGGTTACCCCAAAGGGCATTTGGCTGGGAAGCCAAGTTTCAAGAAAATACAAAATCACACATGCCCCCACAATGCAAAGTTGGACCAGCATAACATTCTGTGGTGATTTGCATATGCAGCCCATGATGCTTTGCATTGTGGGGGCATGTGTGATTCCATATATATATATATATATATACATTTATCTATTTATTGAATTTTGATGACTGGGTAGGTCCACTGGGCCCCAGAGACCCCTTTTTCAGGGGCGACCCAGGAGTGACAGTTATTACAGGTAAAAGAGGCAGTACATACAGATACAGTTATTGTTGTAGGCAAACAGTCCTCATGGGCATATGACAGTAAATTGTGGTAGGCAGACTGACAAACACGGGAATATCACATTTGTTACAAATGAAAATACATTCTTGCTTATTGAGTTCATATTGTATTAGCGGTGTGCACAGTGTCGGGGGGGCAAGTAGAATTTGGCTAGCTCACATGGTTACCCACCTATGGACAATGGGGGGGACAGACTAACGTGTAAGTGCTGCCACATCAGGCATATTATTATGTCCTTGAGGTGGGTGCTTCGGCTAGTGGAATAGTGTTCTGTGGATCAGGTGCTGTAGCTTAGGCATTTGCTCCTGTCTAGTAAGTGTGACTTGAGAATATATATATATATATATATATATATACATATATATATATATATATATATATATATATTGATGCTGGGGTGCATTAACTAAATTAAATATGCAAGAAGGATTGGTTCATATTCACTGTCAAGTATGTATGGTAAACTGAGATACATGGTATAAGTTATCATTACTTAGTGTAATGCATTGAAACTTTAAAGAGCCTCTGATGCCGTTGTGACAACTCTGAAAAAAAGTAACATTTGGACATAGTTTAGGTTAAAATTAATATTTTTTGTCAGTAATTCTGACCCTTACTTCTTTATTACTAAGGACATGTGCATGTAAACAGGATCACTGCCCTATCTGTTCTGGCTGCTTGTCTACACCTGACAGCACAGGTCTATTTATGACATCACAGTCTGTGGCTGTGGAGATAATTATGATGCCATAAACAGGGGGTTATGATGTCAGGTGTAGGCAAGCAGCCAGAGCAGATAAAGTCTAAGGGACAGTAATTCTCTTTCATACAACATTGTCCTTAGCAATAAAGAAAAAAGTGAATGAATTATAGAAAATATATATAAACTGAATTGTGTCTAAATCTCACATTTGTTTCATGTTTTTCTAATGGTGTCAGGGGCTCTTTAAATTGGAGTCACTCCTGAGTTACAGTGTGGATAACAAACAAGTGGTATAGGTGCAAATTGCCATAGGTAAAGTGGGTAGAGCAGAGAGATCAGGATTAAAGTGTATAACATAGGATCTGACAAAGAAAGGAACAGGTAAGAGGGTTAATACGGGGAAAGCAGGAGACACTCTATCTAAGGTAACGTTGCAAATTCATTTCAGGGTAAAAAGGGTAAGATATTAGTAACAAGGGAGTAGGAAGGGGTATAAAAGTAATCTGAACTTGCAGAGACACTAAGCAAAAGAAGGTAATTCTATTACTTAATGCAATGTACTACAGTGTAACAAGGAGTCACTAGTTAGTTAGAGGTGGACAACAATCAGGCAATATAGAATTAAAGCTTCCCCAGGTAACATGGGGATAACAGGGAGATCAGAACTGAAGTGTATAAGATAGGTTCAGACATAAACAGGAACAGGAAAGAGGGTTAAAAAAAGGGGAAATTAGGAGACACCCTATTTAAGGTAAGGTTATGAAATAGTTGTAGGGGGAAGAAGGGAGATATAGTAAAATCATGTGAGTATTAAGGAGGTAGAAGGGTAAACTGATCTTGCATAGACACCAAGCAAAATAAGGCAAGGATCAAGTGAGTACTGCAGTGCAATGGCTGTGATGCAGTAGTCTTAACAGAAAGTTTCAGGAGACTGAAGCACTGCCCTATATGTATTCACCTCTCTGGGTTGCCCTCACAGGTTGCTGGACTCTGGGCCAAACTGGCAAGGGTACAGCAGAACTTGTCCCCCAGTCAGGGCCTCCAAATGCATGCTGCTCCCTCAGAGGATGCTTAGACAGAGGAACACTGGATGAACCATGGTGGACTTGGGGGGTGGGATGGGGGAGGGAGGGTGCATGCTCCTCCACTTATTCCACTGCCTTACACATTTTCCTAACTGGCAGAAAGGGGCAACTGAGAGGAGGTACCCATCACAGTGGGTGGGAAGGAAGGAGGTGGGGGTTCTCAGAAGTGGAGAACCAAAATGAGGGAGGGAAGGAGGGGAGAATTCCCCAACCAACAAGCAAGCAGCTGCTGGTGGGGAACTCACCTGCGAAATGGATACACTTGGGAGCTGGAGGGGAGAAATATAGGGAGATGAGGAGCTTTAGGAATGCATTAGTTTGGAAATATGTGGAGCAAATCCTGCAGATCGCCTGGGCAATTGGAACTGGGAGGGAGCTGGATATCATTGTCCATTTTGGGACAAATAGTATAGCAAAGGAGAAGGGAGGAGTAGTGAAAATAAATTTCAGGGAGCTGAGGAGGTGTCCCAAACAAGTAGCATGCATGGTGGCTTTTTCTGAGGTGTGACCTGTGTATGACCAGGGAGAGGAAAGAAACTCCACACCAGGGCTTTTAATGAATGGTTGAAGGTATGGTGCATGAAGATAGATTTTGAATGCATTGGGGACTGGGGAACAACCAGGGAGGATATGGGCCTCTGCAGGAGGGATGGCCTGCATCTTTCCAGGAAGTGGTCTGCAGTTCATGATGGCAGGCTAAAATGCTGCATGGATGAGCATTTAAACTAGTTCGGGGGGGCAGTAAAACCAAAGAAAGCAACACTTACCACCCGCTAATGGTAAAGCAATTGGTAAAGGCTTTGGGGGAAGACCATAGTGGTGAACATTCCCCTAGAATGGATGGACTAAAAGAAATGGGCAGGGATGGGAAAGAAGAGAATGGGAATATAAAGCAGGTAGGGGGGAGGACATAGGAATAAGGGGCCCAGATACGGTCAATTTTAAAAATGGGAAGGGACAAGCTAAATTTCTCATACCACATGGATACCATCTCCTTAAAACTTTGCCCTAAGGCTAAGTAGTAAACAAGTGGACAAAACAGGCAGGAGTGGGGAGGAGAAGAAGAATAGTATACAAGAGAGAAAAAAGGTAAGGAAAGCAATGTGCACTAATGCAAGGAGCCTTAGTATCAACATTGTAGATTTGAAAGTCATAATGGAGGGGGATAATCTAGATATAGTGGTTATAATGGAGTTGTGGTGTACTAAGATTCACATCTGGGAAATGAACATATCAGGCTACACATTGTTCAGGAGAGACAGAGCAAGGAAGAAAGGAAGAAAATTTATGTTATATGTAAGGAAGGGAAACAAGGCCATGGAGGAACAGGGGCAAAAAGAGGAAAATGAGGGTTGGAATTACTGTGGGTCAATCTGGAGGCAGACTCTGGCTACACTATCCATACTGGAGTAGTGTACAGACCCCCAGCCCAATGCAAGGAGATTAATAAGGCATTTGGGGAAGCCATAATCAGAAGGTGACTTCAATCTGCCAGATGTGGAGTGGTCTTCCAACTATATCTTTGGCAAGGAGCAGGGCCATCCTTGACTCCCTGAAGGGGGCTTTTCTCAGGCAGTTAGTCAAACAACTCCCTTGGGATGGGACAGTGCTGGACCTGTCTGATGCATACAACTAAAAGGTTTCACCTGTGGTTTGATGGGGGGTCTACATCCTCTGCCCTACATAAGCCTCATACTCACTTACCTCTAATGCCTAGTGTATTTTATGTGATGTCTTACCTCAGTACTGATTCTAGTTTCTCTGCTTCCTCAGGCATTTTATTTTGAGTCTCCCTCCCCTTGTGTCTCCTTGCTCCCTTCCATTTTACTTCTGTCTGTTGTTTGCTC
The DNA here is from genome assembly GCA_016271365.2 of Neoceratodus forsteri. Taxonomy (NCBI): domain Eukaryota; kingdom Metazoa; phylum Chordata; order Ceratodontiformes; family Ceratodontidae; genus Neoceratodus; species Neoceratodus forsteri. The sequence continues at coordinate 874,310,335 of CM028131.1, read as the reverse complement.
CTTGTTCTGCTGTTTGTGCTCCCTTTGCTGCTGCCGTTGTGCTTCTGCTACCTGCTTGTTCCCTTTGCTTCTACCTCCTCCCCCTGTTTTTTGTTTTCTTTGTTTTCTTTCCTGGCTCCTACTGTATGATGTGTGTTGCTTTTCATTTCTGTGCTGCTATCTTGCTCTCTCCCTTTATCTCTCTGGTGCCTTGATTCTTCAGCATCTCCTCTGCCCTCCACCATTTTTTGTGCATTTCTGCCCCAGTTGCTTGTGGTCTTTGGCTTGCTGCCACCCGTCTGCCTGTCTTGGTGTATTTTTGTAGTCATCTTTCTTGTTTATTTGTTTATGTTTTTATTTAAACATTTGGTAACTGGGAAAGGCACATTGAGTCAAGGCTCATTTCCAAGTGCAACCCAGGGGCAGGGATAAAAGGGACTGACACACATAATAGAGTAAAAAAAATATTACAAAAATAAAAACAGGAAATACATAGTAAGCAACTAGTAATTACTGGCCATAGTACATATAGATATATATAGATAAGCATACACTTGAATTTTATCTAAAAAAAAACACTGGCATGCATGTACAGAGATAAATACAGCATATAGCAGGTAGGTACATAGGTGAACAGTTGATTTAGAAGAAAACACTTGATTTAGCAGAAAACTTAGGTTATCTGAAATGCAGTGGCAAAGGGCATGAAGAAATTAAGACTGTTTGCAGTAATGGAATAGTAGGTAAGTGCTAAATGAGGTGGAGAGGCGAGAGATGTGTTACTTGCTGGTATGGGGACAGGAGCAGGTGGGGGAGGCAGGCAGCATAGTTAGAATTTGATAGAGTTGTGTGAGTGAGTTTCATAGGAGAGGTGACTGAGTATTCCATAGAAAAGGGGGCCTATAGGTGAAAGCGAATTTGCTAGTTGTTGAGGATGGTATAGGGAGTGAGAAACAGCTGGAATACCTAGAGTGTAGAGAGTAGGGTGATGAGAGTACAGGTGTTAGCTTCTCAAAGAGGTAAGTGGGCAGCAAGTTAAACCAGTATTTGGAAATAAGGGAGATGGAGTATATGAGATGTTGGTGGGACAGCGGTGAGAAATGGGGGGAGAGGAGAGAGCAATGGTGTACTCTGAGGGGATAGTTGGAGCCAAAGCAGCAAAAAGCATAAAAGAGGAAGTCAAGCCTAGCAAGTGAGGAGTCGGGCACTGTGCAATATGCTAGGTCCATGTAATTGAAAATGGGAGTTATCATTTTAGCTAGCAATTAATGCCTCACAGGAAGTGGGAGTTATTTAAGCAATAAGGTACAACAAGGTGTGTGTTATCATGTAAGAACGTCACTTCTGGGGTGGGTTGAAGCACAAGGTGAAGCTGAGTGCTTCCACCACCCCAGGACTAATGTTATTACACAATAACACACACCTTGGAGTGCCTTATTGCAATTATACAACAGCTCGATGTTATACAAAATAAAAAAATATTTTAAAAAAGGTTTTAGTAGATTTGTAGTGTAGCAATATATCTCTGTTTCTTAAGAGTAGCTCCAGACAATCATCCTAGAAAGCAATACAGTGATGTTAATATGTAATAACATCACTGTCTCAGGCACACACTGACCAATCAGAGGCCTGGAAATTTTCTTGCCATTGAATAATCTTTGTTAGGGTATAAAATACCTAGCTTAGGGCAAAGTTTCAAGGAGGTGGTATCCATGTGGTATGAGAAATTTAGCTGGATATCTAGGTATTTATAGTATGTGACAGTGCTAAGAGCATTTGTGTTTCCATCAATTCTACTGTCCCATTCTAGCTGCCAGCTTCCTGCTTTCCTTTGTTGGCCAACTGTTTCCTTTCCTTGGGAGATCCAGCCACAACCTTCTTACCCTCAGTTGCTGCTTTTTGGATATCTGTTTTGCAGCCTTCATTTCGATCTCCTACTGCTCCTGGATGGTGCCTCTCTTTTTTTGTTCATTATGCTCAGGTATTGCAATGGTGTTGCCCTCCCTCTGGACCTCCTATGACATGCTCTGTCGGGTTCTGCATTTGGAGCCTTTATTTTGTTCATTAGTTTGTGTCACTCCTGAGATAAGTGACACTGTGGTAGTGCAATAGCCTGTACTTGGAAGCAGGTCCTATCCTCAAAGCATCGATTGGGATGCCAGGATTCATCTACCCAGAACAGTTACCTCAGCAGGACAGTCTCAACACCACAAGCTATACTCAACTTCATCTTATCCTCCTTGTAATCCTTCGAAGTTATCAGCATACTGAACATCACGGTCACTCATTCAGTCTATTTAAACCTGATGGACATGAATTTCAGGCAGTTTGCATTCCACTAAATTCATCACAGGAAGCCTCCACAAATGTTAGTTCTGCATTGAGGAATAAATTTTTCCCATGCTGATGTTTGCACATTAAGTACTAATGGTCCCTCTTTTCTTCTTCTAACAGAAATCAGGAACTGTTTGATTGGTATGTCACAGCATTAACAGCAAAACCCAGCTTCACCTTTACTGCCAGCACCTACTCCTACCACTAATCCTCCTACATTTCAGTTTGAGTACCATATTCTCATTATCCAAGAGGGTTTACCATAGCTTGGTTTAATTCTAGAGTGGTACCATGGAATCCAGGCCTTCCAGGTAACTGTGAAATGTGAGTCCTTCAAACTGGCTTCCAGGTCCTCCTAGTAAAACAACTGTTCCAATACTGATTATTCCATCACCCTCCATTCCCTGGTGTTGTACCAACAGCCAACACTGCTTCTGGATCAACCTCCCAAACCATTCAGCAGCCAACAGCACTTCTGTCAGGTGAACTACACCTTCATGACTGATCCAGCTATCAGATATGGTGGCACTTCTTTGATTGCCACTGATCAATTGCTGCCCAAACTGCTGCTTATCTCTCAAGGGTTAAATCATGAGTATCCTGGATGGCTCTGAATAATGATTTATATTACAGGTAGTACGCTGGACAATGTGCCTTACCTGTTCCATGTGCAGGTCATTTTGTCATTTTTGAAGCCTTTTGTCTTCTCATTTTATGACTCTCATCCATCTTCAAATTCTCATTCATCTCATACTTCAATTTCTGATCAAATATTTTACAAAACAATTAATTCTTTGGCTAGAGAGGACAACTGATTGAATTTTTCTTCTGATCAAGCAGTTCCATCAACTTCAAATACATTTGTTTTGCACCACCATGCACTCTGCTGCACATCTGCAGTTACTGTGGGGAAAGCCTCTCTAAGCTAGTCTGCCATTATTTTCCAGTCTCTCTCCTAAACAAAGTCACTGCTGACATTTGCTTATGTTTTGACTCCAGTTAAAATTCCTCATCTCTAACAGTTGTTCTCTACCCATCCACCAGAAGCAGATCTAATTTCTTCTCTCAGGCCATGACAAAGGCTTCCATATATGACATCATTCCATGCCTTCCACATCAGTTATTGGCTATAAATCTTCAAACCAGTTCTATAGATCCAGTCATCTCAAGACAAACTGTACAATATTTCTCATCTGATCTCTTCCATCTCATCCAAATGGTCCTGCACAAAATTAAAACTGTTATCCATACTAGGATACTTCAAGTTTGCAATGATGATTACTCCTTGAGGTAGAAGTTTCATATCCCTTCTTAATGTGGCACATTTAGTCACTGACACAGCTCTGGATTATCACCATACCATCACTACCTCCACTTGTTCAGACCACGTCATGTGGCCACATTTTCTCTGAAATGGCATATCCATGTTGATAAAGATACAGTTTCAGAATAAAAATCATGATTTCCTTGTAACCCCATCCTATGGTTTTGTGGCATTTTGTGGCCTATTTTGATTTGCTTGTCTAAGGCCATAAGAAATCCAAGATACTTCTCATTTTCAATCCATGAATTCCTTGTCTGAACTTTATTCTGTTGCAACAGCTGCTCTCACCTGGGATCATTTGCAATCCATGTATTCCTTGCCTGAACTCTATTCTGTTGCAACAGCTGCTCTCACCTGGGATCATTTTTGGAGCAATCAACCTGTCATATTCTACTCTGGCAACCAAATAACCTTAGCCACAATAAATACAGCAGTCTTCCTCCTCCATAATGAACTTCATAAGATCAACATGAATTTCTTTATATAATTCAGAACTTCTATCCTCTGACTGATGAAGTAATGACTCCTCCTCCAACATCATAGGATCTATTCACAGGCAGTCAGCCTTTTGACCACATCATACTGCTCACACACAATTGCCTGTAGACCATTTATTTATTTATTTATTAATTTATTGAAATGTTTCACCAAGAAGGCACACTGAACAACAAGTTGCTCATCTCCCAGTGCGACCTGGGGGGGGGTACAACTGGATGACGAATTAGACATGCAGTTTACCATTCAACATATCTGAGAAATTAAACATTCAATTACATTTGTAACAAGACATACAGTTAAACGAGCATGAGTCAATGTTGAATGTTGCTTGCTGGCATTAGAAGCGGAAGTGCAGGAGTTAGACAGATGCAGTATAGGAATAGCAGTGAAGTATTGAACTGATGTCAACTCCACCCCCACCCCGCAGAGATGGACAGGCATTGATTGGGGTGTGCCTTTGGGTTGTCACCCGGAACGGTCACAACATTTCACCTCACCCTTCCCTGCAGACACTTACAAGTGTCGAGGTATGCCTTGGGGTGTTCAGGCTTTGCACTCATCTCATTCCATAAGGAAATATGCTGAAATGGGTGCAGTGTAGGAGAATGGGTTGAACTCTGAGGCCAAAGAGTCCAAGGCGCACCTTGACGCCTGTCACTGGTTGCAGGGTAGGGGTGGAATGGCATAAGCATTACTGTAGACATGCTAAGTCACACCTCTGACACCTGTTAGTCCCTACAGGGTAGGGCGTTATGGTAGGAAACCCTAATGCCCTGGACATTTCTTGGTATTTTTACTCCAAGTTTTCAACATATGCTTTTTGTGACCCCACCGCATGAACAGTGACACTATCAGTTCATTAGCCAAAAGGTGATTTTGTATAGAGACTGCACCATTTGGCACCACAGGTGTGAAAACACATTTCGAACAGGATGTGAAAAATGACAGCTGTACTGTTCATGAGGAGGTGTCAAAAAATGCTAATGTTGAAAATCTGGAGTAAAAATATAAAAAAAAGTGGTGACGTTACAAGTGTGCGTAGAAACTGTGCAACGCACACCCATAATTATTTTTGGAATTTTTTATACCAGATTTTCAACATAGGCATTTTGGGACCTCTGCTCATGAACAGTGTGTCACTGTGATTTTCTTAATCTGTCCTGACCACTCGATTTCCGCATAACCGCGGTATTCTGCGCCAGAAGTGCGAAAACACATTTTGGCCAGGATGTGAAAAATGACAGCTGTACTGTTCATAAGGAAGTGTGGAAAAATGGCAATGATGAAAATGCAGAGTAAAAATATTCCAAATTCATGAAGTTACGAGGACGTGTGTAAACTACGCAATGCATGCTCATAACACAGCCATGTTATGGGCTTTTGTCACCAAAGTTTCAACATAGCCATTTTAAGACCTCTGCTCATGAACAGTGTCACTGTGATTTTCTTAATCTGTCCCAAACATCGATTTTGCACACCAACTGTGCCACTGCATGCTACATGTGCGAAAACACATTACAGGCAAGATGTGAAAAATGAAAGCTGTGCTGTTCATAAGGAGGTTTGTTAAAATGGTAATGCCGAAAATCCAGAATGAAAATATAAAAAATTTTCAAAGTTACAAGCGTGCGTAGGAACTGCACAAAGCATGCTCGTAAATCAGACATTTTGGATTGTTATCAAATTTTCAACATAGGGTTTTAGTCACCTCATGAATTGTAACAGTGTCATTTCATTAATTAGTCCTCAAAAGGTGGTTTCCAATGAGTGACCCGTGAAATCACCTTTCAGGACCGAATAACAAAATGACAGTGACTGAGTTCATGAGGTGGGGTCCCAAGAACCCCATATGTTGAAAATTTGGTGAAAGTAATTCTCAAAATGGCCAAGATATCCACCTAAGTTGAAAAATAACTATTTATGCCATTATATAGCTTACCGCATTTCTTCAGTTTGCAGTCAGCTTTGAAGAGTACAGATGTGTTCCCGGTCCATCAAAGATCATCGTGCCGGGTTCTGGAGGTAAGGAGTGGGGTGGGGGTGGGCAGGTGGGGTGCACAGAGGGTGGGAGCAGGTTGGGCGAGGGGTCACCACAGACAGTACTGGACCATTTTCTTTATTTTTATAGTAATAAAACACCATGGGACTATTGGCATGCTGGGGATGGGCTCCCAGTGTGCCACCTAGATGTTTGTTGGGGAAGGGGGAGTGGAACCAACAGGGATTGGGCACCCCGTTGGCCATACAGTGTGCTTGGGGGGACACATGAGCCGAGGAGGGATTGGGCACCCCCCTTGGCACACAACAAATAGGGAGGCCATGGGAGGATCATGCTGATGAGGATTGGGCTGCCCCATTGGCAAATTAACTGGGAGGGGATCATGCTGACAGGGGGATTGGGCACCCCCGTCAGCTTTTATTTAATTTATTTATTAAAATGTTTCACCAGGAAGGCACACTAAACAGTGGGCGGCAGCTTTCTGTCAGCTTCGTGAGGACTATGAGAGGCCGACAGAGAAGCCGTCGCCATGGGGACACCACACAATGCATCTTGTAATTGGCTGCTGCAGTCAGGGATGCCCCACAGCCAAAACAGCTGATTGCATAGTGATGGGGCACTCTCTGATTGCAGTGGCCTGTCTCTTTGAGTATAGCGGCATGCTCATTAACTGCCATCATCAACAGAATGTTTCTCTGTTCACCGTGGCAGAGATCATCCCCAGAATGGACTGCTGCCATTTGGAACAACACTGTTATGCCTCCACAACCCACCTTTGAAGGAACCTGATGCAATGTGTTTCTTGCACATGCGTGTAAGCAATACAAAAATATCATAAATGATCATACAATCGCATTTGTGACAGAACATAGAGTTAAATATATTATACCTGTGGAATATGCATTTAATTACAAGTGGCATATCTGAGGAACGTAGTACAGGAATTTAATGATGTCTTGGAGCCTGCTCCTTGCAGGAATGGATCACAGTTAAGAGGCAGATCATGTAGCAATTATTGAATGAATGAGGTGCAGTGAGGGGACATCAAGGATGGTAGAGGGCTAGACAGGGGAAACCAGCTGGGGGAAGGAGAGGATAATGATGGGGGGAACATTACTGGAGGAAAGTGAACAAAAAATCAATTGCAGGGGGCAAGTTAACACAGGGCTAGTGCAGTCTGGGAGCACCATGTCATATTGCTCACAAGCATTTGGCCTGTCAGCCATATTATACTGCTTAAAAGTATCTGGCCTGACAGCCACATCATACTGCTCACAAGTATGTGGCCAGTTGGCTACGTCATATCACTCAAAATCTTTCTGCAGGTCAGCCTTATCATACTGCTCATAAGTATTCAGCCTTTCAGCCACATCATGCAGATCCAAGCAATCAGCCTGTCCACCACATCACACTGCTCAAATGCAATTGGCCTGTCAACCACATCTACTGCTGTCAAGCAATAGGCCTGTTGGCCAATACAATCAGACAATATACTGTATATCTGGCATTCAGTTTACCTTAATATGCCTCTATCCTAGTTTTTACTTATCCAGTCCAGCAATTAAAGCATTCCTTCAAGCCCTGAGAAATCTGCTCCTTAAGGACTACCCTCATGAAAGCTTGCAGTCCATGATATATTTCAAACTAACAAATGTATAAGATTGAGTCTTTGGTTCATTAACTGCTCAACACTTACTACAGGCAATGACCTTTGCCTTCTTTGGATTCCTAAGACCTGGGGAATGCACATTCTCTTTAGCTGAGTTGGATCCCACTGTCCACTTGTCTAATCAATTCAGAATTGCTGACCTTCATGCCAACAAAGAAATTAATCCAACTCCGCAATTTCAAGAGCTGCAAATTATTTAAATATATAACAACCATGCTTCTGCTAACATCTGGAGTGCTTTAGCTGCATCAGCATGTCTGCCTACAGAGTAGCACGGAAGAAATACTCTACCTTCTGTGCCTTTCAAAACATAGACCATCTCCTATATTCTGTACATCATGTTCTGGTATTTGCATTGTACTGTTCTCATGCATTTATCCTGACAGCCACAACAATCAAACAATATATCTGAAGCATACTGTTTACTTTGCTGTCCATCCACCCCAATACCATATGCTTTTACATGTCCTCTATAACAATCAAGGCTTTTCCTGAAGGTGTAAGAATATCTACTCCTCAAGATTCTCCTAAAGGAAGCCAATAGATTAAAACCTATATTCCTGACTAATGGACCTCTCTAATGGCAGTCAGTTTTAAGTCAGAAAATGGTCAAAGCCTTCTACATTCTTTATATCCTCATGCTCATTGCAGTACATTTTCCATCAGTCTTCTAATGGCATAGAGCAAGCCAGTTGCTTGTGAATTTACAAGACCAACTACATTTATCACATCTTCTAAATCCTGCTTTGATTTACCTATTTTAGAAGTTTCTAGTGCCAGTTCTCTAGTGGTCTTCCTGAAGAAAGAAAGAATACTGTGCCTTGGATCGAAATTGTAGACTGGAGCTGTACGGCTTTCGCGTTTAGCTCATTGGTGTGGAGGACTGTGACTTATAGCTTGGAGTGTGGCCAAGAGAGGACTTCGGCATTCTAGCAAGAAGACTTGGATATCTGCTATTTTCTCTCAGAGGAATTTATTGGACCCTGGTCGTAAGTATTGCTTGGGGCTGGGTGGCCCGCTGGGGAGTGGGGGCTCTGACCTAAGTTATTCTTCAGGATGGGGGTCGGGAGTTGTTCCCCAGAGGGTGGATAGCGTCTTGACAACCTGTGAGTTCCCGGGAGCATCTGTTGGTTGATGGGTGCTTGCTGTGGGTCCTAGACTGGGGGGCACTTGAACAGGGTATCTGCCTCCAGGTTTTGGGTGAGAAATAAGAATGTCTTGTGGAAGTTGGAAGATTGCATTTGTTGGACTGGTGCTGGTATTTTATTAGTGATTTGAACCGGGAGGCAGTGAGAGGGTCTCACAGACTTTTTACTGAACTAGTACTACAATAAGTGAGCTGCACTAGTGGGAGTACAGCAGCTTTATGGACATTATTCTGGTAGTGGAGTGTGGGGGTAAGAGCCCTATCCTCACTACACTGACTTTAAAGTTGTGATGGTTATTTAAATTTAAGTCAGAAAAGTTCCTCATTTAAAGGATATTTAATGTTTTCCCTCAATCTGTGATATGTACTTTTGTTTATTTGTTGTCTTCTGATTTATTTGGGGTTTATCTTTTGTTTTATTTGTTTGTTTGTTTTTTGTTGGGGAAGGGTTATAGTTTGTTTTGGTTTGTGTATTTTTAGTATTTTTAATATATTGCTGTGGCAGTCTTCAGTTTAGTGCAGCAAACTATGTTTTAGCATGGTTCTCTGGTGGTCAGGCACTACTCCCCTGCCAGGCTTAGGGGCCTCAGCTCTTTTGATCCCCCCCCCACTTCCTGCTGAGGTGTATATGCAGTGTTGGTCCTTGGGGTTAGCACGGAGGAGACGGAGGGGCAGGGGGCTGGGCTAGGTGGGATTGTGGAGTGGGGTGGGTGGACTGGGGCTGTGGGGTCAAGGAGATGCCCTGGAGCAAAATGGATCCAGAAGAGGGGTCCCCCCATCTGGTTCCCATACCCAAGGATTCCACATGTGGTGGAAAAATTATGCAATGTCCCTCGGCTCCTCATCCTACCCAGGCGGTGTTATGCAATGTCAGCTCCATTGAGAATAAGACAGCATTGACTGCTGATCTTGTTGGAACATCAGACGTGGTATGTATCACTGAGACCTGGCTGGATGAGAATGCTGGTCCTGTGTTGGAGGCAGCAGTTGCAGCTGGATACTTGGTGATGAATCGCCAGAGGCTGGATCATAGGGGTGGGGGTGTAGCCATCTGTTATAAGTCAGAACTGGGCCTTATTACAGCCTTGTTACAGTGGGAGTCACTAGATCCTTCAAGTATATCATGGGCACATGTGTAGGTTGCAGGATACTTCCCTTATACCATCCACCCGGGGGCGAGAAGATTTTCTGCAGGAAGTCGTGAACTTCGTCATCAACATGGTGTTGGAGTCCCCCAGATGGTTGATTCTGGGGGATGTTAATGCCTTGGTTGAAGATGAACTCTTGCAATTTTTCAAGACTTCCTCCAACTGATGTCTTCGCTGGGCTTCACATAGGCAGTTGCCTCTGTGACCCATAATAGTAGTCACTCGGATCTGGTGTTCCTACTGGGGATGGAGATCTCTGACTTGGTGGTGGAACCAGTCGGTTGGTCTGACCATCACACTACAGGGTTAAGTTTCTTGGCTCTCTCCAATAGACCTGCCCCAATGGAGATGGTCCGGTACTACCCTTTAAGGGTTTGACCCCTGAAGGTCTTATGGTGGTGCTGACCCTTTCAAGGATGCCGAGTGATAGCTTGGAACCAGTGGACCCAGTACTGGCCTATAATAGGGCAATGTTGGGAGCCCTGTATTCCATAGCTCCTGTCCAGGTTCACCCATTCACCCTTTGTCCTCGGTCCCCTGGGTTTGATGGGACCTTGAAGGAGTTGAGGTGAGTTGGGTGAAGGTTGGCACAGTGCTTGGTTGATGACCACTTTCGATTGATGCCCATTGTAAGGACTATCAATTGACAATTTCCCCTAAGAAGGCAGAGTTCCCATCCAGGGAGATTGCTGTAGTGAGTAATCGACTGACTCAGCTCTTCTGAATTGTTGATGGGTTGTGCAATCCAACTTTTCTTCAGAATCAGAGAGCATTTTCACAGAATAAGTGTGATGAGTTTGCTTGATTTTTGGCAGATAAGTTGATCACCTTCAGGTCAGAGATCCATGCAGCTCAGTCCAATGAGTGGGGGCGGTGGTCGGTAGGAGGTTACTAGCACCCAGTTTGGCTGGTCTGACTTTGACCGGTTGGCGATCATGGACATCATGAAGATTATCCAGGGTATGCGACCGACTTATTGAAGTTTGGATCCTGGTCCAACCCGCCTCCTTGTGGGGTGTGTGGAGGTTATCGGACTGATCCTAGCTGAGATAGTCTGGTGCTTGTTGGAGACAGGGGAGTTTCCAGGTGGTGGTGACATCATTGCTGAAGAAAGCTTCCCTTGACCTGGATTGTCTCACAAACTACAGACCAGTCTCTAACCTGCCTTTTGTGGGCAAGGTTATCAAGAAGGTTGTCACATTGCAACTGTAGGATCATCTTACCACCCACAATGTCTAAGATCACTTGACACTAGTGAGGCCCCACCTGGAGTACAGTGTACAGTTCTGGAGACCTTACCTACGTAAGGACATAGACAGGGTAGAGAAGGTTCAGAGGAGGGCAACAGAGATGGTACATGGATTGCATCACAAGTCCTATGAGGACAGGTTGAAGGACTTGAATATGTACTCCCTGGAGGAGAGGAGGGAGAGAGGGGATATGATAGAGACATATAAGTATCTTACAGGGAGGAATAGAGTGCAGGAATACACTATTTTTAAGTGAAAAATATGTTCCAGGATAAGAGGGCATGCTGGAGGGAGGACGAGTCAGAGGAAACATGAGGAAGAATTTCTTCACAGAACGGGTGGTGGATAAGTGGAACACCCTGCCAGAGGAAGTGGTGGGGGCTGAAACAATCAAGGATTTAAGAATGCATGGGATAGACATAAAAGAATTCTGGAGGTCAGGGTAAGGGGCAACAGACTTCTAGGAAAATATAAAGTGAACTTACAAGCTCAAATGGGCAGACTGGGTGGGCCGTAGGCCCTTATCTGCTGACACTGTCTATGTATCTATGATCCTCTCCAGTCAGGATTTTGGAAGAGACATACTGAAGTACTGAGTCAGCACTGGTTTGGGTACTTAATGATCTGATAGCGAGAGATCGGAGGTGCTGTTCGATCTTGATCCTCCTTGATCTCTCTGCAGTGTTTGACACCATGGACCATGGTGTGTTATTGGAGCACTTGTGACTAATCTGTGGACTGTTGGGTACAGTCCTCATCTTTCCTCACAGGCAGGACCCAGAGAGTAGTGTTGGGAATTTTTTTATCCACTCCTCTCTCCCTGTCTTGTGGGGTGCTGCAGGGCTCCCTTTTATCACCCATGTTGTTCACTGTGTATATGCTGCCATTGGGAGACATTATAAGGGGGTATGGGCTGAGTTTTCATTGCTGTGCTGATGATGCCCATGGGAAGGGGGGGTAGGGTTGGAGGGGCAGCTGTGGAGTAGGGGTGCTAGCTGCAAAAATCGAGCAGACTCGATAGACAAAATGGCCTTTTTATGCTGGCAGTTTTGTATGTTCATATGTTCGATATTCAGCTATACATGTCCTTTGTACCTGAACAGGGTGAAGCTGTCTCAGTTTTTAACAACAGTCTCACTGAGATTCAAGACTGATGAGTGCTAACTGGTTGAGGTTGAACCCTGATAAAACTGAGGTGCTGTTTGTGGACCTGGGTCATCAGGTATAGGGGTCATCTTCTGGCCAACCATCCGTATCAATTCTGGGTATCGGCCAGTTGATGACCTTTGAACAGGTGCAGAGTATGGACGTTATGCTTGATAGCAGGCTGACACTTAAATCTCAGGTGTCGGCAGTCGTCAAGACCTCATTTTACCATCTGAGGAATATTGCCTGGATAGAACACCTAGTTCCACCCGATGATCTTCCAATGTTGGTGCACGCCGTTGTGATCTCTTACTTGGATTACTGCAATGCTCTGTACCTAGGACTGCCGGGGGGGGGTGAACATCCGCCACCTGCAGCTGGTGCTGAATGCAGCAGCCAGGTTGTTGACTGGCCTATCTAGATCTTGTCATGTCACTCCTGTGCCCCACGAACTGCATTGGCTGCCTGTGTGGTGGAGGATCACCTTCAAGGTCAGTTTGCTGACCTATAAGGCCCTATGTGGAAAGGGGCCATGTTACTTGCAACATCTCTACCCCTACCACCCCATCTGTCCACTCTGCTCCACCAACAAGGGATTGCTAGAGGTTCCCAGGGTCCATTTAAAGACTTTGGGGTCTAGATCCTTTTCTTTTGAGGCCCTGACCCTGTAGAACTCTCTACCTCATCAGATTAGGGAGTGCTGACCGCTGAATCTTTTAAATCTACCCTAAAGACATACTTATTTAGCTTAACATTTGCTGAGGATTGTTAGTTTGCTGTTTCTTCTGTAGCATATTGTAATTGGATAAGTTAATTATTCTTTTTCTGTATGTATGTACAAGCACTTTGGTTTCTGAAATGTGCTTTTTATGAATAAAATTGAATTGAATTGACATTCCCCCCAGCTCCCTAGGGTAAGTGATCCATGTGAGCTAGCTGCAGTGCTCCTTTGCTATAAAGATACCAAACCTCATCCTCTTTGGGCGTCAACGTTGTAGGCAGTTCAACATCAGTGAGGTCTTTTTCAGTTTCCACAAACAAAGTGTGGATCATTTTATTGGGCACTCATACTCAGCGGTAGATATATGCCCAGGCTGGGTCTATTCACTGCATCACAGCTCTCTTTCTTACTCAACCAACAACATGTGGCCATATGGCAAGTTCAGAAGGGCCAAGACCCATCTCATCCCAGTGATCACTCATTTGCCTGTGAGTACAAGTACTAGGAGACAAGCCCCTGAAACCTCCTCTGTTGGCACACCAGACAAGGTAGAACAGCTTGTTCCTACCTCTGATTATAATAGTTCTGCAGATAGCTTAGCAGCTTTGGTATGAAATACAGTGGTTTGGGCTATCACAGCTTTGTAGGATTCACACACTCTCTCTTTCAGTTCGTACTGACCTAGCAGCCAGATTCAGCTACCACCAGGCTTTCTGGGTCTGAAGCCTGGCTAGGACCTCAGCTCTCCTCCTCTGTACCTCTGTTCTTTCTATCTACTCAGGAAAGACTGCCAGGACATCTCCTAAGCTGGGGAAAAGGCTCAGCTCAGCACCCTCTGTCTCTTATTTGCTGAACAGCTTGGCACATGGAATCTGGCCCCCAGTGGCTGAAAAAGGGTGCCAAGCAATCTGATGCTGTTTTTCTAAAGTGCCTGAGTGTTGGCCAGAACACCTTGTATTCTGAATGGCTGACTGCAGGGGTCAGAGGTCAACAAGATGGCAACATCTATTTGTTTACATTCTGTGCAGTGTCTGCTGCTGTTTACACACACACACAACACACACACACACACACACACAATTTATCTTGCTGCTTGCTGTTTACTTTAACTTTTAAAACACATGACTCAGCCAAGATTGCAAACTGGATTGCCATAATGATGTCAGCAACTCCTCTAGTTTGTCTTTAGGTTCAAGGGCACCCCTTTCATTGGTGGTACACAGCAAGAGAACAACAAGACACATAGCAACTCCTCTTCATCTGGCCTCCAGCACAAGTTCCAACCAGAGGATGCAGACATTGCAACTGGGCCCACCAGAGTCTATGGTGGCTCAAAAGACAAGCCCCCATGGGGGGTGGATACACACTAGGAGATGAAAACCAGAGGAAGGACCTGCGCACTGTGTTGTACTCCTTTGGTCATGCCTTCCAACCTGTCACCATTAAGAATGCATAGCACTGGTATTCAAAATTCAGAGCAAATGGCCAGAATGTGTAGCACTTTCTTATTTTTAAGAATAGTATGTCTAGAAATAGTGGGCCCCATATGTTTAGTGTTAAGTAATACTTCTATCAAGTTAGTTCAATGCTTTAATAGTTTGTGTGTCCAGAAATAGCTCTAACATTATGAGGCACATTAGTATACCTTTGCAGAGCAAGGGTAAATTTGAGTGTCAAAATCATAGCGCTATGCAAAATTCATAGCAGTTGAGAGGTACGCCTCTGGCTGCAGTCCAGCAGGAAAATGATTTTGGGGCCATAACAGAGAAGGGATTGAACAGAATAAGCAGAGCTTTTCCAACTATTGTCCAATATCTCTTATGGGGCTGATGACAAGCAGTGCACAGCCACTGGAAATAGGACAACAGAATACTGGGGTTCATAAAAGGGGTGACCAGCAGAGCAAGGAAAGTAATCCTGTCACTTTGCAATGCACTGGTCAGACCCCACCTGGAGTACTGCATGCAGTTTTGGTCTCCTTAGCACAAAATGACCCTGAGATAGTCAAGAGGGGAGAAATGAAAGAAGGTTACCTGCTAGCAGTCTGTCATTTTTGTTTTCTGAGTGCCCTCAGCATCTATATAATCTCTAAACTTTCAATGAATATTATGAATACATTTCAGAAGGCACAAAAGGAAAAAAAATAATGACTTATAAACAGCAGCAATCTGGTGGAAGCTATTTTTATTCACACTTCTGATTTTCTTGTTGATAATTCCCCATTTCTAGTGAAAGCTTTTAGAGTCAAAATCACTTTCAAACCAAGAGGAGGTCAAATGGAAGAAAAATGTAGAAACACAGTCTTTATTTCTGACTCACTTGTTTTCAGTTCTGATGAGAAGCTGATTTTTAAGTCTGTAGGTATTTGTGGGTGTTTTGTCACTCACTTTACCCAGACAACATCTATCAGACATAACAGAGACATTGCTACTTCCTGTCATATAGACAAGAAAGTCTAGAGATGGAAGCTCAATTTAATCTCCAGAGTTCATCTAAAACTAAAGATGCAAAAATGGTAAAACTTATACCGTGCTTTTATGTATGGAGCCCCTACCCTGTGAAACTCTCTACCTCATCAGATTTGAGAGTGCAGGACCATGGAGAGCTTTAAGATACCTCCTCTGTCCTGTCGCTAATCGACTATGGGCTGCCCATCTATGCTGCAGCCAACACTGCGCATGCAAGAATCCAGCTCTCTATAAACAAGGCCTGCAGGCTAAAGCTGGGAGCCCCAAGGCACACCCATATGTGCCTGCTGTACTTCACCACCAACTTGCTCAACCTTGAAGAAAGACTCTACTTCCAAACCTGCCTTCTTGTAAAAAAGACCCTGCTAGGGCTCTCCCCACTGGGGTTGCCTCCTCCCTGCAGCATGCCTCCCCCTCAGTCTCCACCCACAGCACTGTCAAACCTCCTTATTGTCCCCAGGTAAGGACCTCTATGGCCCAAAGATCCTTTTGCTATCGGGCTCCCTTCTTGTTCAATTCCCTCCCAGCCAATATAGCTGACTCGACTAAGCTTGGTCCTTTCATGGGCTCCCTCAGAAGCCATCTGACAAGCACTCCCTGCTGCAACTGCACATAATCCCCCACGTGCCCCTTACCTTCACCCCATGGCTGGGTCTGCCCTGTCTACTTTTGCTGTATATACCTGGGGTCTCATGCAACATCTGCTGACTAATGTAATAAAATATCTCTGGTTGCTACCTGACGTGGTACTTGTGTACCTTTATTATGACCACTGTGATCAAACTATTACCAAACGTGTACCACCAGTGAATGCCTGTAACACTGGTTGGTTTTTCAATCTAAGCGTTATGTACTGTACTGTTTGTTTGCTGTGATGTATTGCTCTCTTGATGAGGTGTCTTTGTAAATGAGTCTATGACTCAAAGGTCTATAAACTGATGATCTAATAATAAATAAATAAAT
Source organism: Neoceratodus forsteri (assembly GCA_016271365.2). Classification (NCBI taxonomy): domain Eukaryota; kingdom Metazoa; phylum Chordata; order Ceratodontiformes; family Ceratodontidae; genus Neoceratodus; species Neoceratodus forsteri. The sequence continues at coordinate 874,293,689 of CM028131.1, read as the reverse complement.
AAGACAGCATTAAAAACTCATCTATTTCAACAAGCTTTTAGTGAGTACATTATTTAATCTACTTGCATTATATATTGTTAATATTTTATGGATTGTTGTTAATTTATTGTTTTAATATTTTCATTTTTTTAACTATGTACAGCGTTTGGTTTGTAGAATTGCACTTTACAAATAAAGCTTATTATTATTTATTATTGTTATATTGTCTTGGCATTTGGCCAATTAACTGACTTCATAAGAGTGAAATACTCTACAGATGATTTTATTTACTTATTTAGCTTTTGTTGACCAGGTAAGCACAGTAAACAAGTTATATGTCTATTTTCAGGTACAACCCGGGAGAGTACAATGAGATACAGATACAATGAGATACAGGTTCATACAGAGGACAACATGACACAAGTTAAGCAGTATACAGAGTCAAAATAGAACCATGTGAACATAACCAGTAGACAGTAAGCACAGTTAAGATATGTACAGGAATATATATCTATGTATACATATATAAACAACAAGGCTAAGAACAGTACAATTTTACAAGGTATACACGGCTCCGAGCCACAAACAGAGCCACAGGCTGAGTATGCCCTGAAACAAAGAAAAAATGCATTATATGCCCCTCAGAGCCCAGTTAGGCAAGTTGCATCAGCAGGAGCTGCAAGAAGGGTGCTAGGAAGGACATGTGGGTCCAGTGCAGGGGACTGGAACTAGCTATGGAAGTCTAAAACACCCACATGCAGAGGAGAGCTTCAAGTGATACCACAGGGAGCTTCGGAGGCACAAGTGAGATGGGGAGGAGCAGACTTGAGCAGGAAAGGAGTTCCATAGCTTTGGGGCACATGAAGCAAAATCTCTGTCCCCCATTTGCATGCAGGTGATAGGGACTTTGAGAATGCCAGGGCCCAGAGACCTGAGGGAGTAGGTAGAAGAGACAGCCGGTTTGAGAAGCTCAGCCAGCCCTGGGGGAGTGCCAGTACTGAGCACCTTGCCCATGAAGCAGCCCAGGACAAAGTTCATGTGGTTGGGTGGGGAGAGCCACCTGAGTTTGTCTAATAGGTCACAGTGGTGGGTGAGGCAAGGGGCAGCAAGTGCAAAGTGGCAAATGTTATTGTAGGTTGTGTTCCATCTAGTGAGGTGAACTTTGGAGGTGTGTGCAAACAGGAGAAGTCCATAGCAAAGAGAGGGGAGCAACACTCCTCTTGCCAATGCAAGGAGAGCAGCAGATGTAAGATTTTCTTTGCTCTATAGGCCAGACCCAGTTTGCCGTTGACAGCTCTGCATACATTTTGGATATGGCACCCAAGGTCAAGTTGGAGGGTCCAGTGTCACCCCAAGATATTTGATGGAGTCAGTGGTAAGAACAGGAGTACCACTGATATCAGTAACACACAGAGGGGCAGGGGAGGCCTTAATCTTGGCCAGGGATGAATCAATATTACCTCTTTTCAGGTCTGATATATCAGCAGCAGTGAATGCCAAATACCCTTTAGATAATTAATTATTTTTTATTCCAGATAGTTGATTTATTTTGCAATTTAATTGTTGAACTATACTTAATGAACTAGAAAAAAAGGATTATGAGCAGGAATTAATATACCACTACAGACGAATCCCGCATCTGCCTGCCATCCCCAAGCCCCATCACACATCATCTCTGAGACCTTCATTGGTTCTTCTGCAGCCTCTAGGACTTTCTCCTTGGTGGGGCCTTTTTGGCTGATTGCCTGCCACCCCTCTCTGGAGACTGAACCCAGGGTGAAGATCAATTGATTGTGCAGGGATTGCAAAATGAGGGCATTATTCCTCAGCTGGCATTTTTTTCCTCTCCTTTTTTATCACTCTCCCACATGACGACATGAATGTACATGTGTTGGCATGCATGGCATTAAGCCAGACCATCTTTCCCTCCTACTGCCTTCTCATGTTGCTGCTCCACCTGCAAAGCCCCAGATGCCACTAGTGCAGCAGAAATGGACAACTTCCCACCACAGAACAGGTGAGTGCCAACTGAAACACTCAGGCCCCATCCCTCTTCCAGCCTGCCAGTGCCCCAGACTTATTCTTGAACAGGGTCATTGACATCTCATGTGGTAGCGCAACAAACAAACCAATGAGCCAGCCTGAGCAGGAATTAATACTTAACTAAAATAAATGCTAAGAAACCTAGATACTCTTGCAGTGTAATGTGATTTATGCCATTCTTTTTTCAAGTGACTTAAATTAGTTGGAATTCTACACTGCAAACAGATAGAACATGCATTTTTTATTGTCATATTTTTTGTAGGGCTTGTCTGCATAGCAGATCAAAGTCAGAAAATGTTTTGCAGCTGTCACACTGAAATGCATTGGGGGGTCTGAGACATGAATTTTTATAGCTGTGAATGTGTGAGTGGTGTGCCTTGCTACTGCTCCTTGCACCTCTCTATAACACTTTGCTAACTTTCTATTTGCTGCAAGGAGATCAGTGAATAAGAGCCTGATAAGCAAGAGGGGAATCTCACATTAACATGCAGGTGGTCTACAGTAGATGATACACAGAAGGCATTCTCATGTTGTGTAGCCTAACTTCCCACCCTCACTGTGATGACAAGAATGACAATCTGTTCATGTTTGCTGGAGATGGGTTAGAATGCTGTGAGTTTATTATACTGTCTGTTGTAAATCTGCCTTACACTTTATTATACAGCTGACTTTCATCACTTTAGACACAAATCTTTGTCTTTTATAAATTATGACAATTTTCTAACAAAAATGCAGCTTACAACAGTTTTAAATTACTGCAATTCAAAAAGACAAAGAATAGCAGAGCTGTGGCACCATTTGGTTTTATATAAAGGTTTTCATATACACTGTGTCCCAAAGTAATTTACAAGGGACAGCAGTCCATACTAGTAACGCAGGGAATGCAGAATAGAATAGGATGTATGTGTCCAGCCCAGCCTATCAGGCATCTACTGATCTGAAAAAACTCTGTAATGAACTCGGTCTTGTACAACTTATACATGAACCGATAAGGCCTAACCCAAATAACCCTGTAAGTATTTCTCATTGGACCTTATTTTAACGAACAGACCACACAAATTTACTCATTCAGTTGTTTTCCACAACAATATCAGTGATCAAATTGTGGTCACCTGCATTAGGGGGTCAAAAATGTATGCACCCCCCACCCAAATTAACACTAAAAAAATGTTTTGCTAACTTCAGTATCTTGAAATTTTTAAATGATTTTGCCACTGTAAACTGGCAAGAGTTCTATCTTGCCCCTATAGTCCATGAGGCAACAGCAATTTTCAACAGTTCGATGCTGGGTGTTAGCAACAAGCATGCACCAATGGTTAAATGTTGAGTTAAAAAAGTTATCTTGTCCTTGGTTCAGCAGGGACTTAAAATCAGTCTTAAGGATAAGGGACACGTGCTGTGCCACTGCCAGGTGCACACAATCTGACATGGATTGGGCTAGTTTCTGACAGATGAGAAATTTTGGTACCAGACTCATTAGGGCCACCAAGGCCAACTACGACTAAAAAGGAAATCTGTGCCCAGAGCATGAACTTTATAGAAATGAGACCATTACTCCCTGATCTAGCCTTAGATGAAAATGCACTGGACCAACTTCAACTCCTACAGATACATTTTATAACTTTTATGACCCCCCCTCCCCCACTGTCATCTTTCCAAAATACTGGAGCATAGAGGAAACTGTGGCATCTTGATGATGCCCATGCCTCAATACATGATGAGAGTATGAATGTTATGTACACAGACTACAGCTTAGTCAGTCTGACTGTGTGCACCCATATCAAAATTTGAACTCAACAACACCTACTGAAATATCAGGGATTGTTTCTTATCTACACCCCCATACCACTGTTTGCACAGACAGAATTTGAAGATGTTGCTGCAGTTTCATTTCTAGAAATAAGCTTTAATCTGATGCCACCATGCATCCATCGCTGGCTCTGAGTGTGCTCTAAGGTGAACGCACATGTCCCTTCCTACCGGCAGCTCTAGGTACTATTAACCTAATAGTGGACAATAACAGAACTATTAACAAAAGTGCAGATATCGGAGTAACAGACACCTAAGTAAGTTCTAGAGTGGTGCCTGAACCGAAAACAAGCATAAGTTAAGCTACTTTGTAAATTAATAACTCCCTACTGTGAGCACACGTCTATGACTGTGGAGTTCCAATCAATTACTTTTAAGCAAGTGGAGCAAATTCTATTAGGTTTAGATATAAAAAAAGCCAGATGTTGATAGTCCAGATTATGTTTTTCTCAGAATTGACTTCTGCAGCTCATGGCACTCATTACCCAACTTTTCAATCTGTTGTTCTCCAGTAATGGCCTCTCCTTGCTTTGAAAACCTGTGTATGCTACACTATACCTCTCTTCAAAGCCAGATATGTTTGCAGTCTTAACAGTTACAGACCTATATCCATCCTCCCCATTTTAGCAAAACTAGAAAAACTAGTTAACACCAAATTGTGAGTTTTATTGGAGTGTTCAAATACTATAAAACCTCTGCAATCTGGTTTTAGACCCAGGCACAGTACTGTATCTACACTGGCTAAGATCACTGATGATTGGTTGGTGGCCAGTTTCCATAAATTATGGTAGCTTTATTTCTTGATCTAAGCAAGGCCTTCAACACCAATTTTCACCACATCCTCGTTAAAAGCTTTAAAGTATATCCTCTTCTGACTCTTGGTGCATTCTATTGAATAAAGGGGAAAGAGGAAATTGTTTAAGCAGGAAAGGCACACTAAGCAGAAGCTTGTTTCCAAGTGCAACCTGGGAGCACAAGGAAGTTAAGTGACTTGCTCAGGGTCACACAGTATGCAAATGGAGCCTATGGGATTCAAACCCAAGTCTCCAGGTTTGCAGCTCAGTGCCCTTAACCACTACGCTATACTGCCTCCAAAAAGAAGCATACTTGCACTATATTCAGACTATATGCCTACTGCATTAAGATTCAATACAATAATGGCAAGAAGGTTTTTATGTATGTTGGTCTGTATTCTACTTGTAAGTGTTTACCTGTTACATCAAGATAAATAAAATATTTTACGTTAGAAGAAGCTGTAAAGTACAGGAATTGGCATACCATTCCTATATTGGTCCTCCTACTACTTAAGTGGGTGTTTGTAGCATGTCAAAGGGGAAGGTTTCTACTATGCCTGTACACCACTTCTTAGAGGCATCCCCCAAGGCTCCATCCCTGGACTATTACTTTTCATGTTGCACATAAATGTCCCGGGTATGAACATCAGTTATGCCAGACTGCATTTTTATGCAGATGACACTGCCTTGTATATCTCAAGGCCTTATACTGTCACTGCATGCTCTGACCTTCAAACTGTTTTTAATCAACATCAGATTAATCTTTTTCATCTGCAGCTGCTTCTAAATGCCAGTAAAACCAAGGTAATGTTCTTCTCCTCAAATAATGCTATCTCACTCTGTGCCTCAGCCCTTGCTGTCACTACAGTACTAGGAGACACTCTCGAGGTGGTTGATAAATATAAATACCTTGGTGTATGGCTCCATTACATACTGTCCTTTTCTTCCCACATTGAAACACCATGCAAGAACCAGAAGGGAGTGGTGTGTTCCTGTAGATGCCTAGAAACATCTAGTCCAGGTAAATCCAGATAACATTTTTTCTGATCCTGGACTGTGCAGACCTAATTTACAGTCATTGCTCTGTTACTTACCTATCCAAACTGCACATGCTCTATCACAGGCCACTCAGGTTCATCACCAGTTCAGCATCTAATGCTCATCAATGTGCACTGTTTGCATCAATTGGCTGCTCTTCATTAGCTATGAGGAGTTTAAAAACTAAATCTGTATATGTGGACATACAAGGTGCTATTGAATGACATTTCATGCTACATCAGAGAAGTATTCTACACGTCCCATAGCAGCTACTGTCTAAGAAAAAAATAACTTTCTGTAAAAGTGTTCTTCCTTGTGTCCTTCCTGAACCTCCCTATTGTTAGCTTCCACTCATGTCGACATGATTATGAGCTAGTATTCAAGCTAATTAGTCCCCCACAATTCACCATGTTAATTCACTTTAGGGATTTCAAAGTCTCTGCCTTATCTCTCCTCTCCCTTCTAGTCTCCAGTGAGTACATGTTCAGTGCCTTGAGGTAATCCTCATTGGACCTGCCCTGTTTCCCATGAGTCATTTTTATTAACCTGCACTGCACTGTCAGCAGTCCATCTCTATTCTTCCTGATGTGAGGACTCCAGAACTGGGTGCAATACTTCAGGTATGGCCTCAATAAAGATCTATATAGAGGGAGTATTACCTATTTCTGCTATCAATACTATACTATTTCTGCTATCAATACTATACTATTTCTGCTATCAATACTATATTATAATAAAAATATCTTCTGGGCTAGAACCCAGGGGAGGATTACATGATGGTTACTAAACAGGAAAGGGATTTGGTGGTTTCCATATCTGATTACCTAAAGGTCACCAAACAATGTTCTGTGGGGAGAGCCAGTGGGATGCTGGGGTGCATAAGGAGAGGTATCACCAGCAGAAGGAAGGAGGTGGTGATGCCACTGTACAGCTTATTGGTGAGGCCTCATTTGGAATACAGCACCCGGTTCTGGAGGCCGCATCTCCGTAAGGACGTAGACAGGGTGGAGGCAGTTCAAAGAAGGGCAAGAAAGATCATGCTGGGCCCGTACCAAAAGTCATATGAGGAGAGACTGGGAGACTTCAATATGTATACCCTGGAGGACAGAAGAGACAGGAGAGATATGATAGAAACCTTCAAATATCTAAAAGGCATAAATAGGGTACCGGAGGGTAACACCTTCAAGAGGAGATGTCTAGGAACAAGGGGGCATGACATGAGGTTGGAGGGAGGTAGACTAAAAGATAGCATGAGGAAGTATTTCTTCACAGAAAGGGTGGTGGATGTATGGAATAGACTCCCAGCAGAGGTGGCGGGGGCAAACACAGTGAGGGGATTCAAGCATGCATGGGACAGGCATAGGAGAACCCTAGCAATAGGAACGAGGAGGTAAAGCTGGAGATCAAATAGGGTCTGCAGCTTTTACAGTAGGCAGGGAAAATGGGCAGACTAGATGGGCCTAGTGATCCTTATCTGCCATCAATTTCTATGTCTCTATGTTTAATACCCCTCCTGATACATCCAAGCATCCTACTTGCCTTGCTATATGCCTTGTTGCACTAACTCTGTTGCTTTAGGAGGCACTGATGATAACTCCAAGGTCTCTTTCCTCAGTCATAATGTTAAGTATCCCCCCTCCCATTCCAGTACTCCATCCTGGGGTTCTTGTTCCTGAGGTGCATTACCTTGGACTTTCTGGCATTCAGATTCAACTGCCAAACCTTAGACTACACCTCTAGCAAGTCTTTCTGCATTTCCTGTATTCCCTTGTCACTAGTGTTGTGTGAAATTGAGAAATATCGCTAAGCAAAATATTTTGTGGGTGCGAAATGCAAAATTTTACCCCAAAATTTTGAAATTTTGCAGAAAATTGTGACATTTCCTTCTGAAAACAGCAAAATGTTGCTGAGAAATTTCTTAATTTGGGGGCAAAATTTCATAATCTTTGGGCAAAATCTCAAAATTGCGGGGTGAAATTTTGAAATTATGGGGAGAAATTTCACATTTTGCACAGCAAAATTGCCAATTTTGCTGCAATTTCACTTGCAAAATGTTATTTCACAACATCTCTACTTGTCACTATCCACTATCCTAGAGAGCTTCGTGTCATCTGTGAAGAAATACATCCTGTCCTGAATTCCCTCACCAATGTTGTTGATGACCTTATTGAAGAGGACCAGACACAGGACAGATCCCTGTGGTACCCAGTTTGTGACCTCCCTCTCTTCAGATTTAACCCCATTGACCACAGCCCTCTGCTGCCTCCCCTTTAGCCAGTCACCTACCCAGTTTAGTATGACCATAGCCACACCCAGATCCACCATACTCTTCAGCAAGGATTAGTTAGGCACTAAGTTGAAAGCCTTGCTAAAACTAACATACAGCAAATCCACAGTGTGGCCTCTATCTAATTACATCATCATGCAGTCAAAGTAAACTATCAGGTTACTCTGACAAGCCCACTCTGCCATGAATCCATGCTGTTTACTATCCCAGGGCCAGATATTCAATCTTTGCTCATTGGGCAAAGTGATTGCACCCTGTTTACCTGGGGTTTGCACCTGTGTGCAATATTCAAAGGGGACTGTGGCATGCACTAACATGGTTACAGCAAACAAAAAAAGAATAATTTATGCAGTGGGCAAAGGAAGGGGCAGGGACAGGAATACCAGAATAGTGCAATATTCAGCACATTTGCACTGTGCAAAATGGCTAGCGTAGGATACTTTGTGGAACAAAAATACTACAGAGAAGAAGCACCACTTACTCTGGGCAACCCTAGCACCTGGTGGAGTGACTGCAGCCAACAAGCACATTGGCGGTGGGGTAGCACACCTGCACTCTGGTTGCTAACAGCACCCCACCACCCTCCTATCACTGGCCCTGGGACAGAAAAATAATTCCCTGGTGCATAGTGGTCCCCCTGCCCTCTGATTGCCAGCTCCACTATGAAGTAGTAGGTCCATTGTGCCTAGTGGTCCCCCCTTTAATTGCCAGCCCTGATAATAATAGTTATCACTAGTGTCCAGTGGCCCATCCACCCCCTGATTGCCAGCCATAGTAATAATAAAATTATCATTAGTTTCCAGTGATCCCCCCTCCTCCCGATTGCCAGCCCCAGTAATAACAAAAGTATCACTGGTGTCCATTGGTCCTCCCAACCTCTTATCACCAGTCTCATTATTAGTGTATAGTGGTCCCGCCCACTAGACTGTATGCATGCTGCCTTTACAGTACAGGTGATGCATGCTCCCTGTCATCACATGCAGTAACCGGCTGAGGTGGTGAAAGGAGGGTTTAGCCGGTTGCCTTATGGACTCCTGTGGCACCAGTACTTCAGGTAAGAAGGCATTGGCAAGATGGGTGGTCAGTGCCTCCAGTGCTGGGGGGCTGTGAGCTGTCAAGGAAAATATGGTAGTATACAAGGGTGGGCATCAGTGGGTGGAGGGTACCACTAGACACCAGAGACTTATTTTTTTTATAGAAGGGGCAGTGATCAGAGGGTAGGGGGACCACTGGACACCAATGATAGCTTTATTATTTCTAGGGCTGGCAATCAGATGGCAGGTGGACCACTGGTTACTGATGATAGGTTTATGATTACTGGAGGCTGATGATTGGAGGGCAAGGGGGGATGACTAGACACCAATCAAAACTTTATTACTACTGAGGCTGGTGATTGGAGGGTGGGGGGAACCACTGGACACCAATGATATCTATATTATTACTGGGGCTGGCAAACAGATGGCAGAAGGGACCACTGGACACCAATGATATCTTTAATATTACCAGGGCTGGCGATCTGAGGGCAGAAGGACAACTGTACACCAATGATAACTTTATTATTACTGGGGCTGGTGACAGAAGACCGGGGGGGGCATTGGACACCAGTGATAGCTTTATTATTACTGGTCTGGTGATCAGAAGGTGGGGGGACTGCTGGACACTGATAATAAGTTTATATTATACCACAACTTGTGATCAGAGGGTGGGGGGGACCGTTAGGCACCAGTGATGTTTTATGCTACACCAGAATGATGATCAGGGGGAAGGTGATGCCACTAGAACACTAGTGGATTTGTCCATTTTACAGGTCTGGTCAATCAGGGTGGGGGTGGAGCTAGTCATAGGGGTGCAAACCTGTTGCCATTTCCCATGCAAATATGACCATAATGGGCATGTAAATTACCCCTTAGCCCCTTGCATGTCCAATTGACTCATTTGCATGCAGCCATCTGAATATCACGCTGGAAGCTAGCTGCACTATCATGTGTGTGGGGGTGCTGCTCTGTGCACTGTGCTACTCAGTGCTCTGCCAACATGCCCCTATATTCAGTCGGATAGTGCCAGTGCACTATCCAGCTGAATATAGTATCCTTAGGGTTGTACACAATGGGCAGTGCATTGCAAACCTTTGTGCTCCACTTGGCCCATTTTCAAATTTCAGCCCTGTGGAGACTGCTGCTCTCCAAGTAGTCCATGAGGTCCTCTTTAACCAGCAATTCCATCAGCTTCTCAACACTACAGCTAAGACAGACAGACAAATCTGTAGTTCCCTGCCTGTCCCCCCCCACCCAGGAAAGGGAACTACATCCAACACTCTCCAATCCTTCAGAACTGCCCATGTCCTAAGTGAGTTGCTGAATAAATGTACAAGGGGTTCAGCCAGTTTTGCTGCCAATTCCCTTAGTAACCTTGGATGCAACCCATCTGGTACTTGGGCTTTATCAATCTTTAGAACTGGTAGCCTTTTCAGGACCCTTTCACTTGTCAGTACTGACTGCCTCATCTCTGGGACCCCACAGTGGTTGCTTTGATGCCACTATCTGGCAAAGGGGGCAAACTATCAACCCTAGAGAAAACTGAGCAAAAGTAATCATTAAGGACAACATCCTTTTGCCCATTCTTATCTACTCACTATCCCCCTCAGCTAGCTTGATTCTCCCTCTTTTTTCCTTTTCCATGATACATCTGAAGAACTGTTTTCCCTCCACTCGACCTGCTTCACAATATGCCGTTCTGTGTCTGCTTTTGCCTCCCTAACCACCCTCATTGCCTCCCCATTTTTCACTAAACATTCTCCCCATTCTTCCTCCCCTTGCCTTTCATTATAAATGTATTAGGCATTTTTCTTGGTCCTCATCATTTCCCCTCACCCTTGCCAAGAACCATAATGGTTGTTCAAACATTTTCTTTTTGGTAACTGTACTTATGTATACCGTTGATGCCTCAGGAATGGCCCCATTAATTGCCCCCATTTCTTTTCCACCCCACCTATGTAATGCACCTCTAATAATTTATCCCTGACAAGACTGTAACCCTATTGAAGTTCACTCTTCCAAAATCAAGGACTTCTTCTCTCGATTGTGGTTCACCTGGACTCAAGGGAATGTTTGAACCAGAGTTATGATTTCAGTTCCCCAGTGGCTCCACTACTCCCACAGATCCTACAACCTCTAAGCTGGTGTTCACCACATTGGAAATTGTGATCTGCCTGGTGGGTTCCTTAACTACTTGTACCACTAAACAGTCTTGTAATTGGTCCTGCAACACTTAACTTCTGATGCTTCAGGCAACTGGAACATCCTGAAAATCTCCAGCAGGTCCAGACCACCCACCACCACTTCTTCCCCCTTTGCTATCCCTCTTTAAAGTTAATCCCTGAGCTCTCTGTCCCTTTCCTCCCCTTACCCCAGAGGTGTATAGATCACATTCAAGCAGTTTCTTGCCTGAGGCTGCTTTGAGTTGCACCCACAGTGTGTCTGTCTCCTCATTACTACCCCTAATGCATCCTTCTTCTGCCACCTTGATAACATTCTTAACAAAAAGGGTTACTTCTCCCCTTCTACCTGTTCCTCTGTCTTGCCTGAACATTGAGTACCCAGGGGCTGTCAGTTCCCAATCATTATTTTCTGAATCACACGTTTTCACAAAGACTGCAAGAGCCACCTCAGTGTCTGCCATCAGCACCCGGAGCACACTGAATTTTTAAACTAGGCTCCTGGTATTAAAGCATAGCACTTTTCATCTGATCACAGCTCTCTTTTTACCTGCTGTGCTGCTACAAGCCCCTAGATGTGAGGGAACACTAGCTAGGATCCCCTTCCTCTCACCTGCCACCACTGTTCCCCTAATCCCAGTCTCCTCTACCATCAGTTTAAATGTTTAATATAGAAGTCAACCTTCTGCCCCAGCACACAGCACCCCCCCCTTGTCAGGTGAGGTCCATCAGCCTTGAAGAGCCTCCTGTCCCAGAAGTCCTCCCAATCCCACATAAAGTTGTATCTATTTTCCTTACACCCTCCCTTAAGCCATCTGTTAGACTCCTCTGTTACATTACTAAATATCCTCTTCTGCTTCCCCTCCCCACCCTACACAGGAAGGCCTTCAGAAAAGGCCAGTGAGGCTGAGTGTGCTGACAATCTGCTCCCCAGTCTATGGAAGTTCCACTTCACCAACTTGTTCGCCAGGTCATTTGTACCAAGGTGTACCAGTGCACCCAGCTGCCTATTCGCTATCTTCCCTATCTTATTTAAATCCTACATGGCCCAGAAAGGCACTGGACCATTTCCCTACCATCACCACCTTCTCTATACTGCTAATAATTGAGTCTCCAAACCCCATGGCTCTCCTGGTAGACTTGCTCCCATTGCATGCCACCACACTGTTCTGCCCTTTCCCATCAACTGACTCAGACCCCCCCCAACAGAGTAAGGTGCCTGAACCTTCTCTAATGGGTGCAAAGTGATTCACCATCTAGATGGTGAGGGGTTGAACAACCTCCTTGTGGCTGCCCCAGTCCCGCTTCCCCTCTCCCTCTCCATGCCCCTGGGCCAGTATGTCTCTGGGGTAGTGGAGTGTGGGCTCCAGCTGAGATGATGATACAGCTGAGATATTGCTACCCTTGCTGCCTCTATCTGATCATGGAACTCCACCATGATCCTGCAGAAGGGGCAATGCGCCTTCCTCTAGAGCATATCTGTAGAGAAGAGCACCCCACAGCTGCCACAACTGACTGCCTCCCCTCTGAATCACATCCTCATACAGACCTGTAGTAAATACATAACTAATTTAACTCATGGTGCACAACCAGACAGGGTGAAGTTGTAAGATTTAACTATAGCACAAAACAACCATGCAAATTAAAGCTACAGTATGTCACTTATAGCACAGAACACAGATATGATGTTACACTTTACATAACCAATGAGCATGAACTGTAGCTGATGTAGACTACTCCATTAACCTGCGGTACACACCCAGTTAAATTACAGCTAGGATCTAGTAGTAGTAGTAGTAGTAGTAGTATGCTCCCCAAACAATACTCTCACAAACAATGCAGTTAATTGTTCATATACAGTTTTACCCTATGATGAGACAGGTAGAGATTCTGCCTGCTGGCTGCCTCTTCTGTCTGAATCTCCAAGGCAGACTCTCCCAATGTCCTTTGCTCTTGGTCATTAGGATGCAAAGACACAGTGCGGAAGGCCTCTAGGAGCCGAAGCTCCAAGTGAATAAAAGTCCTACCCTCGAGGTCAATGTGAGCAGTCAATTGGATCAAGGTGGTGGCTCTCATGCTGGGCTCCCATGGCTTACCAAAGTCTTGCTGCAGCATCTGGAGGCTGGGGAAGGAATGTTGGCTTATGTGTACAGCCTTCTGACTACCCTGATGTGATCCCAATGGTCTCAAAGTTTCTGGAAGGTGCTGAAAGTTTGAATTATTTTCAGTGGGCTTTCATAGCACTGCTCTTAAGGTCCATGTGAGCTACTGACTTGATGGAGGTGTTGGTTCTCAAGCTAGGCTCCTATGACTTCCCAAAGTCTTGGTGCAGTGATTGGAGTCTGAGGGAGGAGGGTCAGCTTGTGTGTTGAGCCCTCTCACTACCATGATGTGATCCCAATGGTCTGGATTCACCAATGCTAACCAGGATTGCTTCTGTTTTGGAAAAAAAGTATACTTCTTCCAAGCCATGTTTATTTGGATAGCCAGTTCCAAACAGGACAGGAAGAGGGTAGGGTTTTTATAAAAAGAGAAAAAAACATGGACCCAAGAATCGAACTTTGTGGGCACCATCCATTTTTGGGAATGGCTCAGCCAAAATATTGTCTACATATATCTGTTGCAGTAAGTTACTGCAGATAGGTAACTGCTGAATCCTTAATTGTTGGAAGTAGAGATACTGTACCAAGCAGAAACAATTTCTGTAATAAATGGTTATGACCAACCAGATCAAATGTATTTGTCAGCCTCACAAATGCAGCTCCAGTGAGCAACCCTCTGTCTATGGACAAAGTCACATGGTCAGTGCTTGTGTCATGGTCTTTTCCAGTGTCATCTTGATCTAGGGCTAATAGGCTTCATCAGCTAAGTGGACAAAGGCAATTTTTTTTCATGTGGTTAATTTAGGTGTGAAAGGATTCAAATATGTTTATAATTGCCCATAATAGCAGGATTACTACTTTTAAAGATGGGAGTCTTTGCTAATTTCCAAATTATTTTCATGGTTTGAGTTATTTGAGATTAAAAATAAGAATAGTAGGCCTAGAGAAAGCCAACAACAAGTCTGAAGACCTTGGGGTCAAGGCTATCACTGCCAGCACCCTGGTACAGAGACATTCCTTTTAAACATTTGAAGGTTTCAGTAAGGGAAACTCACCTGAAGTAAAAAGTCTTTCAGAGGGCCCATGGAAAAATTACTTGCTATGAACCCTTTGGGTAGTCCCAGAGTAAAAGATGCATCACACTTGGGTGCCTTCATGAGTAAATAAGGTCCACTGAGAGGGAGGTAGACTGGAGTATGTGAACACCCCAAGTAATTTAATATTAAAATTATCTTGTTTCAGCATGAGAGGGGTGCTACACTTCTGAGGTGCCATCTTTCAGATGAGACATTAAACCGAGGTCCCATCTGCCTGGATTGGTGGTAGCTCAGGTGGATGTTAAAGATTCCATGGCACTTATCAAAAAGAGTAGGGGAATTTTCCCAGTGTCCTGGCCAAATTTCCCTCATTCACTAAACTAAAGACCACCAACAGCTTAATCTGGTTCAATTTCAGGTGCTTACCATCTGTATCCCCTTCCTCCCTGGTCACCGCTGAAAAAGGGACTTCTAGGCCCAGTGGGCTCACCGGGTCAACAAAATTCAACAACAACAACAAGATGTGGACAAATCTTTTCAGACATTGGTATGTGTGATTTTGAGCTTAAAAAAATAACTACATCAAAATATATCTTAAAAAGAAAAATTAGAACAGAAAATGCTTTTCCTTAAAAAGGGGATTGATAATGTTTAAACTGAAATTGAACAAGTCTCCCTAACATTAGAGACAAAAAAGGCTTTAGTGATGTCTTTATTACAAGACCATCTTTAAAAAGCCCACAAAATAGAAACCCTTGAAAATAATGTAAAACACAATAATTTGAGATTTATTGGGATTCTAATGTTGGAAGCAAATGGCAACTCTTCAATATGTGACATAGTTAATGAATCAATTTTGGAACAATTTAATCTCGCCACAAGGATTGTAAAAGCCTTTCTGATACTGACACAGGAGGATGCCAAAAAATGATTCAACTGAACCAAATATCTGGAACTGTCCCAGTGTTCAGTTGAGATCCAAAATGCCCAATGTGGTATGTGGTCATGGAGTAACTATTATTACTGATTCGAAGCCTGTTCTGTACTCTGTATTAATTCTGTACAACTGGTAGCTTGTGAAAAAATGCTATGTAGCTCATTTTGCTCTCAAGTATAAATAATAAATGAAATGAGTGCACAGCCACACTCCCAAATGTGCAACTTGCAAACAAAGTTCAGAGTAAAACAAAAAAGAAACAGTGCAAACACCAAGCTCAGGATAGTGCAAAATATGTATTTACTGTAGATTGCCATCAGACTGCCATGCCAATGTACCCCTACACATCACCTCAGGAAGTGGCTTCCTCAGGGTGCAGAGTCAGCATGTGCACACACACACACACACACACACACAAGGTGGTTACATAGTCAGCATGTACTGGAGCGTGTATACACACACACACACACTCAAATATATACCTCAACTTATTAATAAAATGTATTGTGATTGGTTCAACAAATTCGTCTTACAATACAAGTGGCAGTACAGAAAGAGCAACACACAGTGCAAAATAAATATTTAGTTATACAACAAGTAAGAAACATATTTTCACATAAGGTATCAGAAAACATCTACTGAATTGTACATTGACTGTGACATTTAAAACTTTATTTTTTTTTTGTAAATCTCTGGTAAGTAATTTAATGTAGCAAATTTGCAATTTAAAATGGCAGAAGCAAATTGCCCTACCCACCAAAACAGAGGACTGGAAGCACTGAAAGGGTAAATTTTATATAAGAACTGCAAAGTTAATGTTTATATGGATGTCTCTCAACAAAAACAGATGAAACAAATACTTTTTTTACAGTTCCAAGACTATTTCAATTATACTGGAGGAAACTACACAGTGCTCTACCCATATAAAGAACACATAACAAATAACATGAACATGATTAGTGGTGTACAAAGTCAGAAAACTTCACTTTGCATAATAATTCACAATGTTTCCCAACTTTGTGAAGTGCAAAGTGACTCATCATAGTTTTTATGTAGCGTTTGCATTTTAAATAGAACTTCACTAGTGAATATCTTCGCAAAAGTGCCAGTTGTCTTTTTTAAAACTACCTCCCAATATCCTTCCTAATTCTCAGAGCCACTGTGCCATGAGACCATGATCACTTCCCACTTAGCCTTCACAAACTATAGTACTAAACCCACACTGCCACCCCATGATGGAAAAAATCAGTTTTTGATGACCTATGAATGAAGAACCCCATCCCCTGGTGTAGAGTATCTGTTCAGTTATTTGTACAGTAAGTATGGGTAATTGCATGAATGAATGGTGATATCTTTGCTTATAGCAGAACCTGAGTAGATGAGCCCCTTTTTCTTGCATACATTTCTTAATAGTCTGTACCTAAGCCATTCGTCAAGCAATGAGTGTAGTCCGAAAGTTTCCACATTTTGTCATATTATTTTATGACAGAATATCACTGGTATGCCATTTATTAGAGTTGCCTCTATACAGTCCAGAGTAATGGGGAAAAATTCATTTTGGAGAGTAGTCACTCCCTTAATTCACAATTTCGGGCAGAGTCTATGTCAGGATTTCACTCAGGTGGGGCCACTCTATTTAGTTAGTTAGTAAGTCAGTAAGTTAAAAAGTTGATAACTGGGAAAGACACACTGAACTAGAGCTTGTTTCCAAGTATGAACTGGAGAAAGGGTAAAGAAAGAAACATGTTACAAGTGCAATGCAGTATACAGAAATACAGGTCAAAAGTTAGCAAATAAAACATACAAGGCAGTGGGTACATTTCAGTGACATCTGCCAAAAGTTAATCGATGCCCAACCCTGAGAAGACCCCAAAGGTAATGATCCTATGGGGATTTGTGGTGGTTTACTGATTCAGACACAGAAGATGGGACAATGGTTGCTAATGGAGTAGTTTCTCACCCAGTGAAGGTACCCAGCTCATACTGTCCATTTTCATTTAAAAAAAAAAATTGAATGGCAGTTCCAACTCAGCTGGTGGAATTTTCCTGACCTACGACAGTGTGGCCAACTGGCTATATACTCTGTGCTGACTGTTTCAAGGTGTAGCTCCTTGATCATTTGCCTTCCGGTACCAATAACCATTGATTTTATTTATATTCTTATAATACTATCTCTGTCTCATGTTGTTCAAAGACAAACATTAAAAATAAAATTAAACGTGGAGACAACAAAAAACACCAGAGCTGTTGCATCATTCATCTACAATATCAACAGAGTTCACAGATAAAGACAACTAGGCTCTTTGGAATCATGTTGCCTCTCCCATTGTTTTGTTTTGTGCCTCAGTGCTGCAAGTCTGCTCTACTAAAACCAAAGTGTACTATACCTCAGTGGTATACAACTATATGCAAACCTTGATTTTACTATGAGATCCATGCATGTACTTAAGAATCCTGGTACATACTGAAAAACATCAGAACATTTTGACAAATGCTGTGCCTGGTACATACAGAGTCATTTCAGATCTTTAATACAATTCAGAAGCATTCTACAGGAATTTTTCTGAATAAGGCACTTGACAGATGTTTAGAACCTTTATGTTTGTTATCTGTTAAAATGGTTGGAGACTTATGTTTAGCCTTTACCCATTAAAATCAGGAAATCAGAAGCTCAATCTACATAGAAAGTTAACAGCACAGTTCCGGAAAGAGATTTTTCAAACTGCTAAGCAGTATATCCAGACAATAGAAGTCTTACATGTTAAATGTAGGTTACCACAACATTATAAGTACCTACCACAAACAGCATTCCTCCAAATTATTGCTATAATTAAGACTTTGCCAACACATCACTGAATGAAATGCACTATTGGATGGCTGTTTAGTGATGTATGTGAAATGATTAGTGGTGGTCTCAGTTCTGCCCCAGTGGAAAATTATCCACATCATAAAAATCACTACCGCAATGTGATGCTGCAGTCTCACATAAGAGGATGAGGACTTATGAACCATGTTCATGATGTCTAAACTACATTCTCATTCTCTAGATGATGCCCCATTAGTGCTGGAAAACTTGCATCATGGTTGCTCATACTATAACACAGTGCCCAGTATCAGGATTTATATTGACAAATGATAACTGGATACTACTGCCATGATGTCCTTAGTGCTGACTAGTTGTAATGGTTCTTATCACAGTTTTTAAATGCTGTAAATATACACTGTAATACTGTATATAGGATTGGTAAAGAGTCAGCAGATGATATTGTATAGAAACAATGCTGTAGCTGTATATACAGTACCTCTTAAAGCCCTTTAGCCTGTCATCTCTAGCAGTCAGCTGGCAAATTTCAAGAAGATAAGAATGTATAAAGTAATAGCTTTGACAATTTTTAAATCATCACTCAAGATACCAAATGACATAAGGGAATGTGGCACGGGGCACCATTGTACAATACCTGCCATGTTGGAATGTAGACAGGATATCAGTCTTGAATTTTAGCCAGCTGATACATTTCCAGAACCTCTAAAATACAATTTTAAAAATGGTTTACTCTTTTTAATCATACTATCACCCTTTCCACAGTAAGCTATCACCGCCAGCCCTCTTGATGAGTCTTATCCTTAGACTAGCTCACCTTGCTTTGTCAGCGACAAATAAATGAGCTGCTTTCACTTGGAAGAGAATACTGCCTGGATGTTATGAAAAAAACTGAACCATCTCTTTTCTATGTAGCCTTCATTCAGAATAAAACAAATCCTTTAATACTTTTTATCATTTGCAATATTTAACATTTACAAGGTGTGCATACCACTTGTGAGAGTATCATACAGGAAAAAATGTTCACCGAACAGCTCTTTCTGATATACTATACATGTCTGACTATACCACGCATGACTGGAAGAAGCTGGTCTTGGGGTTTCCCTGCCCCAGTGTGTCAGATCGAATACAGCATTATGAGTTTGCATTGACTATTACCTTAAGACAGTGTGTGCATTTTGTGCATGCATAAAAGTACGTCGCCAATGTAATTCAGCAGCATTATGAAAATGAATTCCTCACTGCACCTTAGAACTACAGTATTTAGCTGCAATACCTTTCCAACCCCGGAACTGGTAAACACAAAATTCCTGAGACAAAAAATGACAATCCTATTCCAACAGAAAACTAATTTTCCCAGGTGTTTCTACAAATGAAATCAATTTAGAATACAACTGTTCCATATGTGAGTTGACTGTGTACTTAACAAGATACATCAACTATTGAAGAAGCTCCTTTATATACTGTCAAGGCAAGAAATCTATGTATTAAATGAGCTTCTTTTGTTATTTTGATTCAATTGGTAATATGAAATGTAGAATACTAAGAATTTAATATGCAATTCAAGGCTCTTGCTGGCTTTTCTATATCTTTATTGTTAGAGTTAGTGTTCTTTGAACATCACATTTTCCTTGCAAATTGCTGTTATGTACAACTTTCTTCTGCTGTAGGTGTGCAAACATATTACGTCTTATCTAGTAGATCATTTAATTACTATTGCATTGCCTAAACAAGTAACTGTACTGAGGAACAAATGACTGACATCCTCTTTTAAAATACAATGCCACTGATCTTAATAAGAGGCAAATATGACAGTGCTCAATCAGAAAATATTGGTATTCTCTCTCAGTGTTATAAAAGTACTTTCTTAGTAGATATACATTACCTTTATGAACATAAAACCACTTGAACTAGTATATATGTTACAATTCTCAAATTCACTTTACATTTGCTATTTTGATCTGTTTCTCCAACTAGCTAATCAATACTAAGCTAAATAAGCTAAGACAGCTAAACAGTCCTCTTTAGAGCTGATAGCA
The DNA here is from genome assembly GCA_016271365.2 of Neoceratodus forsteri. NCBI lineage: Eukaryota > Metazoa > Chordata > Ceratodontiformes > Ceratodontidae > Neoceratodus > Neoceratodus forsteri. Next base: position 874,273,589 of record CM028131.1, on the reverse strand, counting down.
TGAGGTTCTCTATACTGAATACTACAAAACATGCATTTCAACAGATGGGAGGAACATAATCAGGATTTTCTTCCCACAGAATTACATCAAATTCAATAGGGCTCTCTGAATTAGCAAATATATGTTTTCATTCTCAAAATCATTCTGACCATTCTTACTGTTACAACTCTATTTTCAGCACTTCTATCAGATATGGTCACACTTTTATTTAATCTGTTGAGCATGATTGTGTCACAGTTCCTCCCTGCTGTGCTGTAGCTCTGTGAGCAGAGAGCTCATGTGACATTTGCATTTTTGTAACAGCTGTCTGCAACCATCCACTGCATCTCATAAACATACATCGATCTTTGCAGTGATAAAGAAGCATAAATGCAGCTACAGTCACTTAAAAAGCCTGACTTTGCATTCAGTTAGCACACAATTCTGCAGATCTGTCAATGCTTACACCTCACAGAGTCACCATAATCCAATTTCAGCACATTCAAATTCCTGCAGTCACACAGCTCACTACTCAAACCATTTTCAACCTACCTTGAGTGCGTTGTTTGTTTCTCGTTTCAGAATTTCTTTTAGGTTCACAGTATTTCAAAACTGCATTACTGGGTGTAGTAGAAAACTGGTTAAAAATGCTGTTCCATGGGAGAGATTAAATTATGAGGACTTTGAGCTGTGATCCCCGAGGCAAAGCACAGTCCTAAGCATTTCTTAGCCAATGTGCTATAGAAAGCATGTTACAAAGCAGACAACGCAGATTCTGTTGGTGGCAGCTCTACCTTCAGATCAAGATCTTCTTTCCAAAAAACTAAGAAATTGATATCTGATTAAACAAGTTATTCCAATCACTGCCATGCACAGCCATAAAAGTATGAAGCATCTCACTGCAGTCACTTTATGCAAGAAGCTGTCTCAGCTATCATCACAATCCCTTTCACACTGCTCTGAGACTAAAGAATGTGCACAGCATGCATAATTTATGTACTAAAACCTTCTGTGCACTTCCTACATTTGCTGTTAGGTCCAGTAATGGGCTATTGATCACCCCATTCCTAGAACAATATGGGTAGGTAATTTTGTTATTGCAACAAACAATATTCTAATCAAAATGAGATTCAGACATAGGTCTTTTCACCCCTGCAGCACTCGGATATAACACAAAATTAAACAGATTGCCAATAAAGCCTTGTCTTTGGTGTGCTCCATACATTCATTCATGCATTTTAAGCCTTTGCTACCCTATAATCAATTCACTTTTACAATCATGTGCTCTGTAGTATATGCTTAAAAATTCTTCAGCACTGGCATATGAGATTGATTTTTTTTGTTACATTTTAAAGGCTTGCAGTTTGGAACTTTGAACAAGGATTATTCACTTTTTCCCTGTAACAATTTTAGAGTCACCATCAATTCATAAATCTCTGTCATTCATCATTACTTGATCCAAACATGGGAAGCAATCCGGACACAACGGATTGTAGGTCCAACTGTGAAAAATACCATGCACAGTGGTAGCCAGTGCCAAGATATATTATATCTCAGGGTATTCTGTATCAGGAAATATCACAGAAGTCCAACTGAAATTAATGGCAATTTTCTGTTATATATAGTGATATATCAGGATTTTGTATCAAGTCAGTTGCTACCACTGTATTACACTGCACTTTGCAAGTAATAAATTATGTAATACCAAATATAAAACTCTGTCAGTAGATTTTGAAAGGAGAACAGTTGTCTTTAAAGGGACACTATCTAATCATAATGTTTTTGTTTTCAGGTTTGGTCTTTTCTGGCAGTATCTAGTATTGTAAAGATAAAATATAATGCAGGGTGATAAAGATGTAAGGCACTTTGAACCAAGATGGAGAATAATCCAGACACCATGCATTCATATACTCCCTACTACTGCAAACATTTACAGAGGTGGCCACCAGTAGACAGGTTTTGGCAAGTGGAATGACACCCAATCACTTATAAGAACATATCACCATGCATCATAATATTGGTTTACTTAATGAAATAGACATGAACTCTTAGTAGAGAATAATTTGATTGATGACATATTAATTGAGCATGAGATTTATGTGCCTGACAGAAAAGATATATTTAAACCAAAATCTGTCTTTAATCAACAGATTACTATTTCTGCTATTGATGTATTTGAAAAAATGGTTACCTGAGAGATATATCAATTATATAAAACATTTTCAGGTTATCAAATATGGCAGGCTCCCATTGTCAGAAAGAGAAGCATTAGAACAATTATTTGAACTACTGAATGTGGTAATTAAAGTCTCTGACAAGGAAGGTAACATTGTGTTTATCAGTGAAGAGATGTATGTAGCGAAGGTAAACAACCTAATACAGGTGGAAAGCAATTATGAAAAGCTCCCAGGTGATCCCACTGTAAATACCAAACTGAATTGTATAATTTGATTGAGAATGCTCTCGAAGATAAATGGATTTCAGAGCAGGAAGCAGAATTTTTCAATGTGGAGTTTCTAATAATTACCACTTTTTGTGTACTTCCTAAAATTCATAAATATAGTGATAAGGTGTGTCGACCCCCCAACTTGTCCAGTAGTTCAACTATCCATGGCACTGAGTGGGCATCCGACTTCATTACTGCATTGACTCCATGATAGTCCACACAAAAGTGAGTAGAGCAATCTGGCTTGGGAACAAGGACCATGGGTGAGTCCCAAGGGCTGTGGGAATTCTGGATTACCCTGAAATCTAGCATTTTTTTCACCTCCCTCCTAATGTCCTTTGGGATGGCCTCAGACACCCAATATGCTGTCCACTGTATGGGTGCGTGCGTCCCCATATCTACATCATGTGTTACCAAGGAGGTTAGTCCAGACTTGGCATTAAACAATGGGGCAAAGTCTGCTAAAACCTCCCTTACTTCCTGGGTCTATTCTGGGGTCAACTGGGGTGACAGTTTGATTGCCTCCACAGAGGACTCTCGCTTGCTTTCCTCAAGCAAGTCCAGTAGGGGGTCTTCCTCATCTGTTCACTTCCCAGGACTACACACTCAAATACCATATCAGCCCAATTTGCAAATGGCGTCATCATGTTAACAGGGTATATCCTATAAGCATGTCTCCTGTCAGGCAATTCTACAATGTAGTTTATGTCATTCACCTGTCTGACTACCTTGTATGGTCCTGTCCACTCGGCCTGCAGCTTATCCGTCCAGACCAGGATTAGGACCATGACTTCCTGACCCACAGTGTATGATCGTGCTCTGGCTCTGTGGTCATACCATACCTTTTGCTTCTGCTGGGCAGTTTCCAGTTTGCTCTGGACTCTTCCCATAAGCTCCTTCACCTTTTCACTAAACTTATGGATATAATCCACTATGGGAGTTCCCTGGGTGGCATGCTTGCCTTCCCAGTTCTCCTAGATCAAGTCTAGGGGCCAATGCATCCTTCATCCTTATAAGAGTTTGAAGGGGGAAAACCCTGTTCACTCTTTGACATCTCCCTGTATGCGAACAACAGGCAAGGAAGGTATTTCTCCCAGTCCCTCCCATGCTGTTCAGCACATGCTTAGAACATTGATTTTAGCGTACCATTAAATCTTTCCACAAGCCCACTGGCTTGCGGGTGATAAGGTGTCATGCATCTCTGCACTACCTCACGCACTTCTCCCACAGACACTTCATCAGGTCTGACATGAAGGAACCCCCTTGATCAGTGAAAACCTCCTGCAGAAATTCAACACAGGAGAAAATCCCTAGCAAGGCATCTGCCACATTGTCTGTCCTCAGTGAGGATAGGGTGAGTGCCTTGGAGTACTGGGTGGCATAATCCACCAGCATCAAGATAAACCTCTTCCCTGAGGAGTTGGAGGTATTCAAAGGTCCCACAGTATCATTCCTACCCTCTGGAATGGATCTTCCACAATGGGCAAGGGAATTAGGGTGGCTAGGATATTACTACCCAGCTTCCCTATTTGTTGGCACCAGTGACAAGACCTGCAATATTCCTTCACCTGCTGGGTAAAGTTGGGTCAATAGAAGTTCTGGGCCATTTGCTGCATAGTGTGTGTGATTTCCAGATGTGCAGACACAGGGATATCACAATTGATCTTGAACAACTGCTAACAGTACCCCTGGGAAATGATTAACTGCCTGCCCATCACCCCTCCCTCTTTTCTTACATCCAGTGTATACAGCAGTCCATCATCCCAATACACTTTATGTCTCCCATCACATTCCTGTGTCCCATCAGATTCTGCACCAGCTGTCAGCCTCTCTAAAGTAGAGTCTGTCCTCTGAACAGCTGCAAGATCTTTACATTTTCCAAAGGCATGGGACATGTCCCTTCAGTCTCTAATCTGGGGTCCATAGCTCTGGCATCAGTGCATTCAGGGTCACTTCCATCCCTAAACCTCTGACAATTGGCTACCCCTCCCTCCTCAGAGTAACCTTCTGTAGCTGTTTTGTTAACTGCTACATGGGGGAGTTCTATTTCCCTTTCACTACTCTGCACTGCAGGAGACACAGGCTGGGGAACCAGCCTCCCAGTGTTTTCTACAGAGGCTTCTACGGGGTCCAGGAAACTACAATCTGCCTTTGCCACCTGACTGCAGATAGCTGCACACACCACCCCCTTTTGTAGCTTATTCCCTATAATAAAATCCAGGGTGAGATTGTCGGCTACAGCCATTTTATTTACCCTCTCACCTGTCTCACCCCAGTCCAGGAGAACACTTGCTAGGGGCAGAGTTTTCTCCTCCCAGTAAATCCTTACAGTTATGAACTGATTAGGTATAAACTGTCCAGGCTCAACCAAATCCCCTTTTACCAAAGTAAGGGATGATACCATGTCCCTTAACCCATGGGTGTGCACCCCTTTTACAGTAACTGGGTGAATGTGCTCCCTCATGTTGACAGGCATGCTTTCAGGAATAGACAGTGCACCCACCTCTGTTGGAGCATCATTCTGTGCACTCTGTGTCTTTTTAGGACACTGTCTTGCAAGATGCCCTGGTTGCTTGTAAAACCAACATTCATCATTTCTTTCATCAGGCAAATCCTTTCTCTGTAACCTGGGGCTACCACTTTCTGGGGAGGCAGTGAGGTTTTTAGTTGCCCTGCAGTTATGCTTTTTTCATTTTGTGCTGTCACACCCACTTCACTCCCTTTCAGAGCAGGCCTGTTCTGCATAGCGGTCCGACAGCTCAGCAGCCTCCTGCACTGCTTTGGATCTTGTTTCTCTAGCCAGGTTTTCAGCACTGCTGGGCAAGCCCAAATGAATTGCTAAAAGTACTATAGCCTTCAATTTTCCCACAGAGTCTGCTTTGACCCTCTCCCACCAATGTTTCAAAAACTGATGTTGCTTTGTGGCTAGTTCCTCATAGCTCATGTCAGGGCTTCCCCTGAGCCTACAGAACCTAACTCTGTATGCTTCAGATGTCAAGTCATACTTTTTAAGCAATGCAGATTTAAGTTTTTCATAATCATTACTGTCCTGATTGTCCATTTGACCCAGTGCATCACAAGCTTTCCCAGTAAGCAGCAGGGATAGCTGGAAGCTTCAGGACTCTTGGAGAATTTTTCTTGAATGCATACCTTTTCAAATGAATTTAAAATGCATCCATATCCTCCACCTCTTTAAATTCAGCTATCAATTTAGAATTTAATTTGTACCCCAGTCTTGGAGTTACAGGTTCACCCATGCCACTTACCTGCTCTGGCATTGGATGCTGGAGTTTTAGCTTCTGCAGTTCAAACTCCCTTTGACGCTCTCTCTCTCCTCTCACTCAGCATCTCACTGCTCTCACTCTGTCTCTCGCTGCTGTCACTCAACCTCGCACTGCCAATGTCTTTCTCATTCCTTGGCCTCTCTCTGAAGCTGTTGCTCTCTTTCCTCAGACTCTCTCCAAAGCTGGTTTTCTTTTTCCTGCTTCTGCAACTCGATCTGGAACTGCCTTTGTTTGAATTCCAGCTCCATTCTCCTCAACACTAGCTGAAGCCTAATCCTTTCTGGCTCCATGATGGTGGGGACCTTCCCCTGCTGCCATCATCCTGGGTTCCCTCTGGTCCCACTATTCTTCTCCCTGGGACTGGACACTGCAATGACCCTGGCCCCTCCATGCCCAAGGTCTGATTCCCTTCAGTCACTGACTGAGACTCGAGCTCCTGGGCAGTCAGCTACCACAAGAGCCTCCATGAGGTGCTGTTTGGTTTGCCCCTCACATAGAAACATAGAATTTGATGGCAGATAAGGACTGCTTGGCCCACCTAGTCTACCCATCTCCCTACCTAATGCATAGGCTGCAGATCATAGTTAACTAGCAGCCTACTTCCTCCAACCTCCTGCTAGAATTGCCTTATGTCTGTTCAATGCATTCTTGAATTCCCCCACTGTTTCTGAGTCCACTATCTCCTCAGAAAGGCTGTTCCATGTATCCATAACCCTCTCCTTGAAAAAATACTCCCTCAAATTACCTTTGAGCTGTCCCCACTTTATCTTCAAATTGTGCCCCCTTGTTCTTGCACATCTGTTTTTCTGAAAGATGCTACCCTCACAGCAGACTCCTCTTACCTGGCACATCTGCCTGAGGTATTCCACTGTGTATTCACTGTAGGTGGAAGCCATCTTCTTTCCTAATCTATGGTTATATTAGCTTGGCACCCAAGAAAAAATAAAACAGGTAGGGAACTTTAGACTGTAACCAACATTATATATTTGTTTTAAAAACTCTGCCTTGTTGGTGTGTGAACTGTTACAGTTTATCAATCAATCACACTGGACTGTTAATGCCCGTGCAACCAAATAATTGCACCATATGAAAACAAATCTTTCAAATCCAAGAGTTGCACACCAAATCTGTTACAAATCCACTCCGGGGATCAGGCCCTCTGCTCCCACAGTGCCCAACCTTGAAGTGTGATTTGTGAACAGGGGACAAATAGGAACACCCTCCTGTTTGTTTTGGGTCCTAGCAAACTACCAGTTTAGAGTCCTGGGGTCAATTATGAACCCTTTTTAGCTAGCATACCCAGGTAACCAGTCCAAATATCACACTATCTTCAGGGAAAGCAGTGCAATACTTGAACCAGCTGATGTACAACCAACCTGGTTCACAACCTCCTTTCAATTCAATGAAGATGCTGGTATTTTCTTACCTTGCTGGATCTTTACACAGATCCTTGTTAGTTGGCTGCATATGGTAGCACTCTAAGCAATTTAACACTTACATCAGAATTATTAATACTGTCCCACCATTCACACTCAAAATGAACAAGTTCCTAGGCAGGTTTAAGGAAAACAAGGTTTACTAAAATTAAAAATAGTAAATAAATACAGAATATGTGCACATTAAGGTTACAGTCAGAAAATAAATGGACAAATACAAACAAACTAATTTAGCTAATTCTACCTCAGGTTTTAGTTGGAAAATGATTTGGGCCATAATCTATCTTGGCATAAGTGTCCTTTAGAAGTCCAGAAACAAAGATGACTCTAGAAGTCCAGAAAAGAGTGTTAGACCTTTCAGCCAAGCTTCACCAATATCAGGGAGGCCAGAATGTCCCACCCTCCTTGTGATGTCACAGCTCTGAGCTGTTAGTGTGAGGTCACAGTCAGTCCTGCATACTTAATTTGTAACATGCAGTTGCATAGGCAAACAGGTCATATTACTACTTGATTGGAATCTGAAAATACAGCAATATTGTTAATTACAACAACACAGTCTGTCTTTCTCAGAGTATGGTTTACGACACCCTTTGATGTCACAGAAATATCCTGAAAGGTTAATTCATATATGCTTTCCAAAAACAATCTTCCTCCTGTTATCCTATAAAATTTAATCTTTTATGGCAGTATTCATAAGTTTAAAGCAGTTGTTTTTTTTATAACTTGACTGTATAACAGTTACACAGGTTTTGGCAGCTAGGTGTTAAAACAGGAAAGGAAGTTCTAACCAGCTTATCCTCTAGGTCAGTGAGAGAGCAGACCATTTTTGTCTTATCTTTTAAAATCCAGTGTCCCATGATGCTCTGCTGCTTGGCCTGTTTCCTAAGCAGGACTGCCATTCAAAACATAGATTTATAACAAAATTATATACACATAACTGGCAGATGGCTATTCCTGTTACATCCACCTCCCTCCCATTTCTGTTGCTTACCTGTGGTCCCTCCCCTTCCCTTTCTTCTGTGAATACTGAACAAAAATATTTGTTCTGGATTTATGCTTTTTCAGGTCTTCTTCCACCCACTCTCCTTCTTCCCCTTTAAGCTGTACAATCCCCCCAGTCTTCATCCTTTCACTAACATACCTATAAAATGTCTTGCCCCCTTTCTTTACAGTCTGTACTATTTTTTCTTCTGTATTCTCCTTTGTGTTCATGACTGCTTTCCCTGCCTCTGTTTGCTTATTCAGATACACTACCCTGACCTACCCCTTCTGTATTTCCTTGTATTTCCTGAAAGTAAACTTTTCCCCCTTGCCATCCTGGCCACTTCCTTTCAGAATCATAGGCCCAGATATTCAAAAGAGTTGAGCCATGCACAATAGGGTTGCACCTGTGCAAGTCCAAAATTGTGCCATTCTGCAATATTCAGCAGGAGGCAGTTGGGCCCCTGAAATCATGCTGAGCAACAGCGCAATGATAATGAAGGCATGTGCAACCGAAGGGGGAGGAACCATGCATAAATGGCACAGTGTGATATTCGAAGACTTGCGCCATGTGCAATAGTGGAGCAAGTGGAAGTTGCACCATAGCAGAAATGAGCCAAAATAAAAAGGAGCAAGGAAGAGGTGCAAGAACGCTACAGGGAAGCCACATGTGTCAGAGGCAGAGGCAGACAGACAGAGCAGGAGGCACAAACAGGGCAGGCCAGGGAAGGTCACTCTGAACAGCCAGGCACAGGGAAGGTGTGGGGAGCCACACAGCACAGAGTCCAGCACAGGCAGGTGTACCTGGTGCAGGGGAGGTAGCAGCCAGGACAGCGGGGGGAATACAGCAACAGCTGCCGGGGTGAACACAAGCCAGGGACATGGCCAGTGCCACCTTCCACATGGAGGCCGTGTGAGGGAGTGAGAAGGCAGGTGGCAGGGGGCATGACTGTGGAAGGGCCCATCGGTGGTATGCCCCCAACAGGCAGTACCGAGCCCACACCAGCTTTGAGCTGTACACTGATACTGAGATTGTGGGCCGGTACTGCCTGAACAGGGCAGTTCTGAGGTGGCTTTGTGAGCTGTGCAGTGATGTGATGCAGGCACCCACACGACGGAGCCATGTCCTGTCAGGGGAGACCAAGGTAACAGCCTGCATGTGCTTGCTTGCCACGGGTACCTTCCAGAGACCAACTGGGGTCACCACAGGCATAACCCAGTTGGCCATGTCGCCTACCTCACCCAGTTCCTCAGCGCACTGCCGCCACATGCTGAGGAGTACATCCATTTCCCCAGCACAGTGGCGGAACGCACAGCAAACATACAGGAGTTCCACTGGGTAGCACGTATGCCTGGTGTGCTAGGGACAATAGACTGCACCCGTGTGGCCATATGCACACCACCTGGCCCCGAGGTGGCCACATACATGAATCGCAAGGGCTATGCCAGCATCAACTGCCAGGTGGTGTGCGATGCCAGGGGGTGTATCATCAATGTCTGTGCCACGCACCCTGGGTGAGCACATGATTCTTTCATCTGGCACCAGTCAGCACTGTGCCACAGATTCAAGAGTAGGGACATCCCCACTGGACACCTAGTGGGTGAGTATGCAAACCACATGGACAATCATGGGTCCTGGGGGCATGGCCAGAGGTGGAATGGGTAGTGGCCTACATGGCCTGGGGCAGGCGGATGCTAATCATCAAACTAACCTCCACCTTCTACACACAGGTGACAGTGGATACCACTCCATCCCTGGCTGCTCACAACCCAACAGCGGCCCGTGACCCCATTGCAGCAACGCTACCATGAGGCACACACCACATGTAATGTCATTGAGTGGGTGTTCGGGATGCTGAAGACATGTTTCCATTGCCTGGACACCTCTGGTGGTGTCCTACAGTGCAACCCCTCAAAGGCCTGTGGGATATTCCTGGCATCCTGCACAACATGGCCAACGAATGTGGGATAGCCATACAGGTCGAAGAGGGGATAGCGATAGGGCGCCAGTGCGTTGGTGATGGGCAGCCTCTCCTTGGCCGACAGGACCCCCAACTGCTCCGCTGGCTCAGCTGCACGGGACACCATTATGAAGGAGCACTTCAGCCAACCCAGGTAAGTCATGGGGCCATGAGCAACCACCAGTGGCCAAGGCACAACCTACAAACATGAATGGACACACACCAGGGGTGCATGCTGTCAAGGGAAGTGGCAGGGTACAGAGACACACACACAACCAGGGATGGGTGAGGATTAACATACCACACCAAGGACACACACACAATGCAACAAACATGCACAGAGGGCAGAAGGCACACCAACCCAGAACGCACACCCTAGCAACACACATGTCCACAGGCCACCACGCCCACTGCCTGTCCATGTGCATGTGTCAGATGCTGATCACCACTGCACGTTGGTGTACAGCACAATGCAGGCATCATCATGCATACGCAACTGCAGATAGCAGCCGGGAGGGTGTGCAGATGGACTGTGTGTCTGCGTGCAGAGCCAGGTACCAACCCATGCAATGCCCACTGACACACACAATGCACACAGGGCAGCACCAAACAGTAGCTGTGCTGGGAGACAGGTCAGTCACGCAACACAGTGCCACGGCCACCACGGATGTGTGGGCAGCCTCCGAGACCCGCCAGCACTGGCAGGCTGACCACTGGCCTCATGGGGTGGCATCGATGGCGCCCCGGGGTTCCACTGCATGAACGCAACCATGCTTGCATAGGGGTCTGCAGCACACCAAACATGCCTGCACCAGGAGTGCTTGGGATGTCCACAGCTGAATCCGGTGTCGACAGGGTGGGAGTCGCATGATGCTGTGAATGTGGGGTGGATAGTGCACTGCATGGTGTCCACGATGCATGGGCACCTGACTGTATTCCCATTGTGGCCATGACAGCAATGAATGCCTGTGCATGCCTGTCAATGGCAGCGGTCATGTCCTCCCACAAATGGTCCATCTCTGCCAGGATCAGTGCGGTGTCCCGCTGCAATGCTTCTCTGCCTGCTCCAGAGCCACACACAGTGCATCCACGGATGTCGTAAGCCACATCTGCTGCTGGACTGATGCTCGCGGTAGGTGGGTGTGCTCGTCCTAGAGGTCATCAGCCTCCTCAGCATCCTGTACCTCAGGTGTGCAAGGCCCTGATGTTCAGCATCCCTTGATGGTGGGTGCTGCACACTAGGACCAGGTCTAGGCATGTCCACAGCAGTGCACAGATGCGCCACTGAACCCTGTACCCCCAAGCCCAGTGGGCGACTGCTGATGCTGCCTCTGGCTGCCACACCCCAGGGCTCAGTGGTGCCACGCAGTAGCGCAACAGTCCCACTGTCCTGAACAGACACCAGTGCTGCCCCACAGGTGCTCAGCTGCAGTGGTGTGCATGGCATAAGGGGTGGTGCAGTCATGGGTATGTGTGTGTCCGTGTGGAGGTGACTATGGTGTGGGGTAGATATCAGTCAGTGTCTGTGTTGTATGTTGTTCCCTGCACACTGGATGACCATGTGCAGTGATCCATGGCGCATGCTCTTTGTTAATGGTGCACCCATCGGCCTGTCCATGGCCTGTGCAGCTGACACACATGCCTGTCTGTGACCTGCATGGTCCGCTGGCATGTCAGTGGTGGCAGTCCCTGCAGGGTGGACACTGTACCCATCACTTTGCTGGGTTGCCCCTGTCACTGGTGTGGTGCATACTTGGCTTAAGTGGCACTGTAGGCACCACAGTCATTGTCCCACCTCCATGCTGTGCCTTTTGTGTGTTGCAGGGGATGTGTCCCACTGTCTGTGGCTTGTGCTCTGGGTGACTACTGGTGGTGTATGGGTCCACAGTGCCTTTGCAGGGTGGCTGGCACTCCAGTGCCATGGTGGACTGCAGGTTGTGTGTACACAGTTTACATGGGCCCACAATGGGGGCTTGGTTGCCCCACCACTGTGTCCCTGTGTTGGTGTGCCCTTGGGGATGGGTGGGTGTCTGTCCATACCCTATGTGGCATCCAGTGTGATGCATGCTTCCATGCACTACTGTGGGTGTCTGTGCTGGCTGTTGTGGCCAGTGGTGGGTTGGGTGTGTCACTGGAATACTGTGCAGGGTGCTGTACCACTGGTGGTGGTGTAGGAGCATGCCCTGTCCCATGTGGGGTACCTCTTGTGCCGGACGCATAGTCAGTCCCTCAGCAGTACCTCAGGGAGACTGTGCATGGTGGCACTGTGTCTGCCGTTGTTGCATTGCCATGTGCTGCAACCCACTGATGGGTGCTTGTGGTGGGGCTGGCTTGCATGGTTCTGTGGTGCACAGGGTTGCATTGACACAGTGGGGGTGGTGGCATGCATGGTGGTCACTGCTCATGGGGGTGTCTGGGGGTCACCGGTGCAGGGTGTGCTCTGCACTGAGGGATGGTGTGGCATGGGGTGGTCTGCCCTCCTTGTGTGCCAGTCACAGCTTGCCAGTAGGTGTGATGGGGCACCATGGACAGGCTCTGGGTTGGTTGCTTGTCTCCATGGGCCAGTGGTTATTCCAGCCCTCCCCCAGTTGTGCTGTGCTTGGGGTGTGGGGGGACTATGTCTGTTCTGCTGTGTGTTCCTGTGCCCATCTGTGGCATGGGTGGTGGGCCCCTACCTCCCTGATTGTGCAGTTACATCGCTCTGCAGCTGGGGGGCTCCCTGGTTGTGCTATGGTGCCTCTGGACTGCTCAGCTGAACATCCCTTGTTGCGCTATGATGCATCAGATCTGCTCAGCTTCCCTCCTAGTTGCACTATGGTGCAGGTGAGTACGATATTCAGTCGTCGGCTGTAAGGTGCAATTTGGCCTGCTCCATTTTGAATATCGCGTCTCTTATGCGATGGGCGCAATAGACTTGCACTTGCTCCTGCTATTGCGCACTTTTGAATATCTGGGCCATAGTGTTTTCTTTTCTCTTGCTTTTGATTATTTGCCTAATGCTAAGGTTAAAAAGAGTTGGTGCTATGGCAGTCTCAAAAGACTAACCATTGGTGGTGCTAGCCAAGTCTTGGAGGTTTTGGACCAGAGCTAAGTGGAGCAGCTGGAGGGTAATTGGTCTTCATGAAGTATGGGCTACAGAAGTGCAGATGTAGCTGGGACCACATTCAGACACTGGTCTTGTCCTTGTGAAACTACTGGCTGAATGGGAACTGCCAGCAATTTAAGTCAAGTTTTAATTCTAACCCACGATCATCCTGGCTAGTCAAGTGCTAGAAACCATTCAAAAATTCCAGATATGCATGGTCTGAAGTGTTAATTTCATTGTCCAGTGTGTTGAAGTCATTGGGTTTAATTTTCAAAGCCCTGACTGTGACACATGGTGCCTGCTCCAAACAGAAATGATGCAAGGGCACCTTGCATGAAAACTTAAACAATCCCAATTATTGAATGCATGCTGCATCAAAATGGAAGTTATTTTGCCAGACCAACCCTGTGCCACCTCTGCACCCAATATAGGGGATTCACCATTGTGTAAGGAGACTTGCACCACAATAGAGGCTACTGCATCTCCATATCTGGAATTTTCAAAGCCCCACTGTGGTCACAAGTCCTAATTGTGGTTAGACCAGTCATGAGCTAGTCTAACAGCTCATGCACCAATCCAGGGATAGTGCTGGGTGGAGAGGTGATCCCGTAACCACCCACCATGGTAGAATGCTCTCTGTAACAGAAGCCCATTGTGCTCAATGTTCAGCCACATTAGAGGTGTGTCAGTGAAAGGTGTGACACCAGTTGGCCTCCTATATACATGCCTACTACAGACATTTCAATGCAATATGCTGTCCATCATTCTGCTGCATTATGTGCATGTTCTAGTTTCTGTATCTCAACTTGCACAGGTCTACTGTACATGTTCAGTTTCCTTTTCTGCCCCCAACACCGTATGCTTTGTTTTTGTTTTCAATAGTGACCACAAGGGAATTACATATTTACAAGTATTATAGCTTCTTATCCAATATACTTCTACAGGTCACCCATTTTACCTAGGTAGTTGGGTATGACAGCTGGACTATGTAGACAATAGCTAGTACATTACATCAGGGATTATTGTACATGTGACTTATTGTGGTAAGTCATTCACTTGTTTTGAATGCAAGCAGAAACCATTTTAAGTATGTTTCATAAGTTGAAGATGGACAGTATCCAGGTTCAGTAGGATAACATGGTGGTTGCATTATCTGGTGCATTATCTGGATTGTTTTTACATATTTGCAAATTTTCCCGCTGTTGCCTTGGTCTTTGTACCCATCTCATGTACCACTTTCTTTGTCTCTCATACTACACCATGTGAGCACTGCTCATTGCTCCAGTGGTCTCTAGATTGGTATATGCTTCTATAATATTTGGGATACCTGTATCCCTTGACCACTGTAGATAACTTTAATTTTAGTGTGCCCCGACAATTCTTTTGGCCAGCACCTCCTTTGCACAGTTCAGTAGTGGGTACAGAGACATGGCTAACTGTCAGCATGGTTTTACCAATGATACTTTGCACTAGTAAGTTTGCATAACAAGGGATATATTTTTTTAATGCACCTCACAATGGATTATCACATGCTCTTTGTTTATAGCTTTATCAGACCACAATTGTTCTGTCTGTATGCACTCTACATCTGTCTGTCAACATATGTGTGCATCTGGAAAGATAGTTAAGTTTTATTTTGTATAATATATGTGCAACTAAGTTTCCTTAGCAAATCCTTCATGCAGCATCATGGTTTTACTCTTTCATAAGAAAAGGGTTCACAAATTCTTTACAATTATATGCCAGGATGATTGCTTGGTCTTCTAAGATCGTCACAAGCCTACTAACTTATAAATATGTTTAATTGTTTCTATTGAAGTAGTTTATGCATGCAGCACATTTAACATTCCACAGTCAAAAATTCAGAAGCAATGTTTCAGAGGCAACTCTTGTCATTGTGGATGCAATGCAAATTACATGGGTAATTCTACCTCACATTTGCAACAGCTGCCACCTTTCAAACATCAGGATACAGACAAAATGTCACATTTGTTCATTAAGTTAAACACAAAAACAAGGTAGCACTAACAATAGTATGTAGACAGCATGATGGGCTGGATTTTCACTGGTCAGAGGATGACAGCAGCCTCTGGTGAGCCCCTCCTTGCACAAACTGTTTGGTACACAACTATGCTTGTGACAGCTGTGGGGACTTTGATGCCAGGACCTGTCATGTGCTAAAATCTAGTGCAAGATCCCTGGTGCATCCAGGCTTTGCAGTAAGCAGGAGTTCATCAAACCTTGCATTGATCTAAGAGGGCTTTTAAAATCGAGCCCTTTATGTAACAAAGTGCACTGCTCTATGGGCATTTAAAAGAACTGTTCTCACCTTCTGTGCCTTGACTCCAACCTGCCCTTCCACAGTGTTAAAGATTAAATAATAATGTACAGCATGATTTGGTGCATGCCATGAGAGGAGACAAGACAGAGTGAGACTTCATGTCAGGTCCCTGACCAAGCCAACTGAAGGACACCTAGCCTCCTAGCAAGAGACCTAGCACAGTCTCAGCATTAAAGGAGTCCCCTATTTAATTTTCACTCACTGTTCATTTCACTGACATGCTGACACCTCACTGCCTCACACACAAGAAAACAATTAAAATATGAATTATAGCATCCTGCAGCAACAGCACTATGTAGAATAAAAAAAATAACTGTAAAACAAAACCTTCAAAGATCCCCAAAGCCATGTTCCAGTTCCCTGCTTGACTGACCCAAACTTTTCTGCAAGCTGCAACTGCAGCAAGCACACATTGTACCAACTCCTGTCTGCAGTGTCACATGAAATGCAGGCCTGCTTTGCACAAAACTACAGTTAACTGCTGTTAACTAGCTAACTTTAATAATAATTAATGATAATCTGACTGTTTAAAAATGTTTTTCAATAAAAAACAACTCTGAAGAGCTGTGCCGCTCTTGCTTTTTCTGAGGTACTCCCAGTAGGTGAGCAAGGAGGGCACAGGTAAATTCAGGATAAGGACATCAAGGAACTAAATGCATGGCTGCATGACTGATGCCAAGAAAAGGGGAACCACTATATTGGTGATTGGAGTGATTTTTGGTTAAGGAAATATTTTAGACATGATGGCCTTCACCTCATGAAGAAGGGGTAAAGGCACTTGGACAAAAGTCTGACATCTTTGTGGGACATTTAAACTAGAAAAGGGAGACAGTGACAACACTGGACCTAGTAAAAGGCACCCTAGTCATCACTCCCCCAATTCTAGATAAGAGAAAGTGTTGGGGACAGACAAGAAGCTTTAAGCGATCACAGTGTGTGGGTAAGTCAAAAGCAAATAGTGTCCAGTGCAGGGGGTGAAGTTATAAAAAGATTTGGAAAGTGATGATGACAAATGCATGCAGTCTAGCAAATAAAATACCTGGCCTCATGGCCTTGATAGCTGAGGCAGGACTGGACTGAGTCGCCATAACTAAAACTTGGTTTGACAATCATGAATGTGATATAGCTATACCAGGTTTCAATATATTCAGGAGGAATTGAAAGGAAGAAAATGCAGTGGGAGTTGCTTTGTATGTGAGGGAAGATACAAAAAACAACAGAGGTCCAAGCACACAAGTATAATCCAAAGCTGTGTAGATCACGATGGAAATGGGAAACGGAACAGCCATTTGATTGGGCATGATCTACAGGCCCCCATCACAAGGAGTGGAGGGGGACAAAAAGCTACTGGAAAGTGTCCAGAAAATAATGGATAAAGGAGAAGTGGTGCTAGTAGGGGACTTCAATTTACCGGATGTAAACTGAAGTTCCGATACAGCAACCTCCGCAAGGATCAACGCTATCCTGGAAGCCTTGAGGGGTTGGGGCAGGAACAACTAGTCAAGGCACCCACAAGAGGGGCTAACATCCTTGACATAGTACTTACAAATGGTTCCAGAGTAGTGGATGGTGATGTAGGAGACAATCTGGGTTCCAGTAACCATTGAAAAGTATGGCTCAAAGTCAACACAGTGGAGGAGTATAGTTATTCCATGGTCAAGAGTTTTGACTTAAAAAAAGTGGATTTCACGGAAATGAAAATATGTCTCAGGGATGTTCTGAAACATAGGCACAGGGGAGGGTTGGAAGATAGCTGGAAATGCTTAAAACAGGCATTCATGACAATCACGTTGAAATATACACAACAGATCTGCAAATCAAAGAAGATGAGAAACCCATTTCGGTTCTTCAAAAAATTGAGTCTATAGAGACAGAAAATAAAAGCATTCAAGAAGTTCAAGAATCGGGATCAAAAATAAATTTTTTAGGGATATTAGTGAAAAAAAAAAATAAAGTTGGAATTGTAAGACTTGTCAAAGGGGATGGGGGAGTGGATGGAAACAGAGAGAAGGCAGAGGTGTTGAATGAGTACATTTGCTCGGTGTTCATGAAGGAGGCAGATGGCAGAGGACCTTCCCTCAAAAGGAAGGACATCCAGAATACAGAAGTGGACACAAGCACGTTTATGGTGGAAAGGTTATGGACGAATTAAATAAACTGAAATTGATAAAGCTATGGGTCTGGGTAGAATACACAAAGGATACTAAAGGAACTTAAGAAGGAACTGTCAACACGCTGGCAACAGTATTCAATAAATATTTAGATGAAGGTGAGTCCAGAAGACTGGAGGAGGCGGAGTGGTTCATCTCCATAAAGGGTAATCAGGCAGGAGGCAGAAAAGTATAGACCAGTTAGCTGACCTTGATCGTGGGCAAGATGACAGAATTTCTACTCAAGGAGAGGATTTTAGCATTCCTTGAAACCAGCAACCAGCAGGACCCCAGGCAGCATGAATTCATGGCAGAAAGACCCTGCCAGACAAACCTGGCTGAGTTCTTCAACTGGGTCACTAGAGTAGAGTATCAAGGGGAGCAGTGGATGTAGTCTATTTGGATTTTAGTAAGGCATTCGACTCAATGCCACACAGCAGTTTACTAAACAAGCTAGGAAACATGGGAGTTGGGCAGACAGTAGTATCCTGGATGAGAAATTGGCAGAGCAACAGAACACAGAGGGTATTAGTCAATGGAGCCTGTCAGGGGAGAGAGAGGTGACTAGTGGGGTGCCACAGGAATCAGTGCTGGGACCAATATTGTTCAATGTCTTCATTAGTGACATTGTAGAGGGGCTGATGGGTAAGGTATGTCCCTTTGCAGATGACATAAAGCTCTGAAGCAGGGTCAACATTCCTGAAGGGGTGAGTACCATGAAATAGGACCTGCACAAACTGGAGCAGTGGTCAAGAATGTGGCAATTAAATTTTATTGTGACAAAGTGCAAGGTCATGCACTTGGGGAAGGGAAAAGAGAGAGTAGAATACTACTTGGGGGGAGAGAACCAGTTGGCCCCTAAAACAGGAGCGTGCTCTAGGAGTCATCATAACAGATGACCTAAAAGTAGACAAGTAGAGCAAAAAGGCATCACAACTGGTGAGCAGGATGTTGAGCTGTATAGGAAGAGGTAATGCAAGTAGAACAGGAGAGGAGGTTATACCAGTGTACAAATCTCTGGTAATACTCCACCTGGAGTATGGTGTCAAGTTCTGAAGGCCACACCTTGGGAAGGACATTGACAGGTTGGACACAGTACAGAGGAGGGTGACAAAGATGGTCATCACACAATGTCATATGAAATTAGATTGAAGAAACTCAATATGTATTCCCTCAAACAGCAAAAGAGATGGGCAACATGATAGAAACCTTCAAATACCTCAGAGGATTAAACAAAGTACAAACACAGGACTTATTTCATGTCTATAGCTCCTCAAGGACTAGGGATCATGACATGAGACTATCGGAGGAGGTTCAAGGGCAATGTGAAAAGTATTCTTGCAGAGGCGTGGCTGATCCATGGAACACACGCCCACAGAGTTATGAGTTCCAATACAGTAGGGGCATTCAAGACAGCTTGGGACAGGCACAAGGGTTTAGTCAGGGGATAAGCAAATGGGCAGAGGGTAGGTTTTATCTGGGCAGACTAGATGGATCTTGGGATCCCATCTAAAATCACATTCAATGCTTCTCTGTTTTATGTGCCTTCAATGCATATCCATCCTTTCCTGCTATGAGAGACTTGGAAATAGCAGTAAGACATGTGCAGCATGAGTTAATCATAGTCTTCAGCACCACTGACTGACTGCTGTGGTTAATGTAACTAACACAAGCTCAATGTGTGATCCCTTTAGAGAATCACTGCATCATGCTGTTGAAGTGCCAAAAAGCCAAGGGAAAGTCATATAACTTTAGACCCCCCCCCAACTGGAATCAAAAGTGGTAGGAGGAATATCTAGGCAGCCAACTTTACCTGATGACCTCAGGTGCACTGATTATTTCTCACAACTATGTCCCTTCTAACAAACAATTTTTTACCTGTTCCACTGAATTCAACTTCAACATTGGTTCACCCTTTATCTGAGGTTCCTGCAAAAGCCATTTTCACCAGGTGTGAGAGGCCCTACTGCAGCAAGGTACAAAACATTTTTTGTAAGATAACAGTATATTTTTTCTAAGTGCAGAAAGAACAGTAGATCAGCTTTGCAGTGCTTGTCCTTTATTGTCTGGTGTTAACTCTCCTTCTCCCAGTCCATGCACTCTTGTTCTCTTTCAGCTTAGATAAACTTCATAATAATTGCTTTCCAACATCCTTTCACTCCTTGTCTCCAAAAAGACATTCCAGGTTTTCTCAGTTTGCTGTGTTTTGGGAAGACCTGCAACTGCATATCAATGTAAGCAACTAAAGGCTCCTGCCTGGGGTGTCTGTATGCAAGGTGCAACCTTCTTGCCTTGGCTCTTCTTGAATAAATAAGTTAATCTCTATATGTCTCTTATTTAGTTTTATGATTTCCAGAGTTGATTTTGCATGTTCAGATGGACAAATACTAAACTGTTCAGCTCTTTGTCTTTAAAATGTAAGATACTGACACTCAACATGTGAGAAACATAGAAAAATAGACAATGAGAGCCCAAAAATACCATTGGTCTATCCACTCTGCCTACAATACCGTATCCTACCCTGAGACCTGTTGTCTGTATGGAGTTTTTGTCTGCACTATCCACCACCATGCCCGCTGCCTTACTACTAGTACTACCTCTGAGTAATGGCGAAACAATCCACTCTCTCTCCCAGCCATTCTTGAAACCATTAATGGCTTTTGCACCTATCACGTGAGCCAGCAGACAGTTCCATGGCTCAACAATTCTCTACATGAAATAAAACTTCCTCATGTCCCTTCTGAATCTCCCTGACAGTTTCCACTCATTTCTCTGTGTTTCTGTTGTGTATTTAATCACTGTTTACCTTGTTCATTCCATTCAGAAACATGGAGGCCTCAACCATATTGCCTTGTTTCGTCTGGCTTCCAGTGAGTACATATTTAGTCCCTAAGTCAGTCTTTATAGTATCTGCCCTACTGACCCTGAATCTTTACCCTATGATGCACCTTCCAGCCAATCTTAGTGTTTCCTTAAGTGAGAACTCAGAACTAGGCACAGTACTCCAGGTGTGGCCTCAACAATGATCTATACAGAGGTAGTAAAACCGGTTTCATCCTGCTAGCAAAAACTTTCCCAAAACATCCCAGCCTCTTGGTTACCTTATTGTAGGCCTTATTACATTGGCTCAATTGTTTAAGGGAGTCATTTATGATGATTCCTAGGTGCCTTTCCTCAAAATAGTACCCGTCTCAAACTCTCCCATACAATACTCCATCTTGGGGTTCTTGTTCCCTATGTACATTAGGGGTTCCTGTTCCCTATGCGTTTCTCTATGTGCATCTCCTGTCACATTTTGTCATTGAATTTCAACTGCCAAACCTTGGACTACCCGTCTAACCTCTGCTTGTCCCTCTGTAACTCCCTTACCCCTCCATGCTGTCTACCCTACCACTGAGCTTAGGATCATCTGGGATGAGACACATTTTGTTCTTAACTCTGTCTCTTATGTCATTGATGAACATATTGAAAAGGACTGGGCCCAGGACTGATTCCTGAAGCACCTCCCTCTCCCCAGATTTGATTATGTGTACCCCCTCTGCTGTCTCTCCTCCAACCAGTGTCCCACCCAGTTAACTATGTCCATCATGGAATCTAGATCCCCTAGTTTCTTCAGCAACCTTCTGTGTGGCACCAAATTGAATGTTTTGCTTAAGTCAAAGTTGAGCAAATCCAGTGCATACCCTTTATCCTCTGACTTAGTTACCCAGTCAAAGAATACTGTCAGGTTGGTCTGACAGGATCTTCCTGCCACAAACCCATTCTGTTTACTATCCTGGAGCCCATTTTTCTCCTGGTAGCTCATAGTTTCCTATTTGACTAGTGTCTCCATCTGTCAACCCAAAGCAGAGGTAAAACTGAAAGGTCTACAGTTACCCTGTTGTTCCTTGATTTCACAGCTGTGGAGTGGAAATACATCTGCTACCTTCCAGTCTTTTGGAAACACCCCCTGACTGAATTGAGCTGTTGAATAGTCCTGTCAGTCTTCCTCTAATTAAGATGCCAGTTCCCTGTACACCAGCGGATACATCCCATCAGGTCCAGTGGCCTTATCTATTCTCAAAGCTGTGAGTCCTTTTCTGATCCTATCACCTGCAAATGCTTTCTGCCTCATTTCTGGGATCCCCAGAGAAATGTGGGACACTGGCAATCAAATGTTGGACACATCAAACATAGAAACACAAGCTCAGCATATGAACATTAATTCAGCATTTCAGAACACTGCACAGAGTTCTTGAATCAAAGAGGATGAATGTTTCTTGTATTATTAATATTGTTATTGTATTGGAAGAGAATGTATAAAATTGCACTTGCCCAAAATTGCATTTGCTCAGAAGTATTGCACATATGTAATAAATTATTGAAGAGATACTGTTGTTTGAATTTTGCACTCAGAATATACCTACAAGCTCCCAGTAGACATGTATTACATTACTGTGTTGCACAAACTACCAGTAGACCAAGAACTGACCAAGTTAGCAATACACACCTTTTACCAGTACAGTATCAAGTTGTCATCTACATAGAGTATTTTATCACTTCCTGCTTGATGACATACTGGTTAGGAGGTGAATAGTTTATCTATCTATCTATCTATCTAACTGTTTTGGACTGTATCCCCATATATGCCATTATCATGTATTTCCCTATATACTCCACTGATTAAAGCTGTAAACTGTACCTCCAAATTAAAGCTAATATTTCTGCAATAGTATGGGAAAAATACAGATATAACAGTTAACACAGCAAAATATGAGTCGGCCCGGTGGTGCAGAGGGTTGAAGCACTGGACATCACACCTCATGCCACACTGGTGACCCAGGTTCAGGAACAGACTCGGGCCACCAGGGGTTGGCATGGGATGGACAGGATTGAGCATCTATAGGACTGCTCCCCTCTCTCCCGGTGGGTTGCGGGCTCCACTCAGCTCCTCAGTTACCCTAGATGGAAACAGGGGGCACTACATCTGCTGGCTATGTAGGGGTGGAGTGGCGACAGATGTCCGTAGCATGCCAGAGCAGATATCATTGTACATCCATGATCCAGGTGCAACTCTCTGTAAAAACCCTGGCCCTGGTGTGCTGGCCCAGTGGCATTGAGGGTTGAGGTGCTGGATGCCACACCTCGAGCCGCACCGATGACTTGAGTTCAGGAGTGAGCTCGGGAGTCGGGGGTCAGCAGGGGAGGAAGATGGATTGAGCACCCTCTGGGCAGCTCTCCTCTCCGGGCGAGAGGGTTAGGGATGCCTGGTGCTCTGGTGATCCCCGGTGGAGACCGGAGGCACCATTGAGCCGCCGAGCTGCACATAAGAGTGTGGCTGACATAGGCAGGGTTGCCATGCGCCGGCATCAGATGTGCCCATGCTGGGGGGGGGATCTTGGGTTCAACACAAGAAATACCCCTCCAGCCCTGGTAGGCGATCGCCCTGCAGTGCCACTGCCACATGCCCAATGCTGGTTCCCCCACCACTGCCCCCATGGTTTCCCCGGGATGTCCTACCCAACATGGGAAACCATAATGAAGTTGAAGATGACAGGGGGAACACAGTGGGCGGTAGAGCAAGCTGGTGAGTGCAGTGGCCTGAGAGAATTCCAGGCTGGGGGGCTATAAATATAGTAAAAAAAAAAATCCCAGGCCCTGGGATAGGCGATGGTAACATCCAGTGCACCGTCACCACACACCCAATGCCAGGCTCATCCTGTTGGCTCTCCCAGACCCTTGCCCAGTCCTGGATCAGTGAATTAGGTTCTAGATAGAGTACCAGGGAGGATGGTGGCCCCACCTCGGGGTTCATACACCAAGCTTCCTAATTTGACAAACAGCCACACTGCTTCTTTTTGTGGCTGCTCTATAATACTGTATTTCATGTGATCCCTGTCTTTAAGTCACTCTCTGTACCATGCATGTATCCTGCACTGTGATGTTATGTAATGTCCGCAAACTGTAGCAACGTTATCCCTGTACCTCTCTATGTTTGACGTGGAACCTTTGTAAATGAGTCTTTGACTCAAAGGTCTTTCTGAATACCTCAATCAATAAATAAATAAATAAATGTGGGTGAGGAGTGTCTATCCCTGATTTCCCAACAGGCAAGCACCAGGCAGGGTGGTGGAATGACAGGTGAGAGAGGGGGTCTGCCTAAGAGGGTTCCAGGCACCAGAGATAAATAGAATCTACAAAAAAAAAACAGCAAAATTTTCAAACAAACCACAAATGAACAATTACCAACAAGTTAAAACCTAATTACCAAATTTACTGATCAATCAACACATCACTTAACAAACCTACTAAACCAAATGCAAACACTTATAGCTCTGTGGTGCTTAATGTTAATAGTGGCTGTGGGCTTGGGATCACCAATTTCCATAAATTTTAGGGGTTTAAACATTCACTTCTATTTGGGGAGCTTTTTCATAATTAGGATACCTATCAAAGCTATCCTGCTTCCCCAGTTTACTATACAATGCATAGTATGTCTGATCAGCTGCTGCTGCTCCCTAGTTTATCCCTAGCCAGCAAGTTATGATCTGGTTTGTCCTCTTTTCCCAACCCTACCCTTATCCCCCACTCAATCTCAAGAGCCCCAAAAAGCTTCTCAACCCTCACCCCCTCCCTGATGCAAATGCACACACACACATATATACATGCACACACACACACACACACACACACACACACATATAAGTGTGCACACACACACACACACATGCACGCATGCACACACACATACAAACACAACCATGCATATAAATCCCTGGCATTCGGTGACAACCACCTCCCTCATCCTATGCCAAAAATTCCCTGATACCTGCTTGTTCCCATCTATCACCCTATCCCATGCCAATACTTCCCTGGCATCCAGCAGTATCCCCCTCCCTCATCTTGTCATTCTGCCATAAGCTCCTAGCATTTAGTTTACCCTTCCTTAATTCCTCCCATGCCAGTAAGTCACTGGTATTCAGAGGTACCACATCCTTCAACCCATCACATGTCTATAAGTCCCGGGCATGCAGTGTTACTCCCAACCTTTAGCTCTTCCCATCCATCCAAAAGTCCCTGGTACCTAGTTCCCCACCCCCTTCTTCACTCCATCCCATGCTGACAGTTCTCAAAAACCAGTGATAACTGCCATCCCAACAGCAACCAGCACAGACCTATGGTTGTCTTCTCAGCCATCCACCATCTGAACCCTTTATTACAAATACCAGTTTATGAAATACAACCTCTAAGGGTGTATTTCATAAATCATTATTGCTAAGGATTTAGATGACAGACAACTGAGGAGGTGACAGTAGGGTGTGCCAACTGCTGTCATGAGGATTCGCTGCAACCAAGGATTTTGGCATGGAATAGGGTAAGTGAGGGTCTTACCAGCATGGGATTGGTTGGAAAGGTGGTACTGCTAGGCACATTGTGAAACTATGGCATTAACAGACCCAGACACCAAACATACAGAGTGAGAGAGGACATCAAATTCAGTTCTTCAGTCAGCTGATTACATAGGAACAAGATTTTGGTTTTCACATCCTCAGTGGGGGATGGTCCTATGGTCCCCCTATCCAGCTCCACCCAGTGGTGCCTCACCAGATGCAGTGCCTGTGCTCAACCCCTCAACCATTCTCACTGCAGGCTGCATCGCAATGGGTACTTACCCCACATGCTGCAGAGACCTGATTGGCCAGACTTAGAAGGAGCAACCTGGGTGCATCCAGTGTGGCACTGATGGGGTAGAGCCTTCATGTGCGCCGGAGGATATTTTTAGTCTTTTATGTACTGGATGTTCCCCATGACGTGGGTGTGCAATGATGTCAAGGATGCTGCACATGCTTCTGCACTCTCATGTCCAATGTCTGCTTCACTAACCCTATATTATGACCGCTCATGTGCACAGCCCCCAGCTGCGTCCAGGAGCCAGTAACACAGCGGTCTACCTCTCCCACTCTCCCTAGAGGAGGAGAGCAGTCCCTAGGACACTCAGTCCTCCTCTCCCTGGTGGATCCTTCAGCTCCCTGGGTCACTTCCAACCCCAGGTCACTTGTACCACAAATGGTAGTGCTACCATTGTGCCGATGGAACATCCAGGCACAGGATTCTGATTATATTAAATCCAAAGAATCAGCACTAACAAACAATACAAGATCAAGACAAGATTTATTATTGTAACAAGTCCTTGTAAATACAAGTTCAGCACACCATGCCTGTTACAGCAGCAGTGAGTTCCACCTACTAATTGCCCCAACCAGTTTCTCCCTTACAAGCTTCCTTAGGGAGGCTGATCCTACATGTAATCCCTATTTTTTTTATATACAACAGCAGGTGAATCCTATTGAAAAAATATTGCATGTGAACTCCAATTAAGAACTTACTTGTGTATTAATAAAAAAATTGAAAAGAAATCTGTAAATTCAGTGATGTCAGACAATACAGATAAAACAATTATTTGTATTTATAAATTCTAACTAAATAAAAGCTCTAGGAACAAACTTCATTAGACCATACATCCTAATATATATGGGTAGTCCATTTGATAAAATGCAATAAGAGTTAATCATAGGAAGGTCAAACAGTCAAGTAGGAAAAAGGTTTTTTATAAGAATTTTTTTTTCTGCACCTGTATGCCTGCTTGTAAACCTGTAAATGAATGTCCTCTATGAAATCTTGTTAACCTGCATATTCTGTATCTTGCACCATGTGCATCTTCATATCTCTAAACTCAGGGCATCCTATCCCATAGAAATGTCTGCTAAACGGTCTGTACTTTCTGTTTAATTGACATGGAGCCTTTGTAAAGGAGTCTATGACTCAAAGGTTGTAATTCTGAATATGCTAAATAAATAAAAATAAATAAAATATTCCACGAATAAGATATATAAAATTATTGTAACAATCATTTTCACGTAAATTATTAGCATTAATTCAGTATTCCATACACTTATTCACTGAAGTCAAAGAGGTCAAGTACAATAATATATGTTCATACCTAAATTCTGATTAGATTTTCATGAATAAAGATATATATAAATGCATATTTAATACCTTTCTTTTCATATATCCCACAGTTTTAAGTCCAGAGCACGTTAGAACAAAGATACAAAATGCCACCCTGTTTTAAATTATGATGATTTGTTCAATAGTAATTTCTGTAATACTCAAGTCTACACTGTTATAGCATATGTTAGGCTGCATGGTCTAATGAAGTGTGTTCCTGTAGCAGGCATGGTTTGCTGAACTTGTATTTACAAGGACTTGTTACAAGAATAAATCTTGTCTTGATCTTGGATCGTTTGACAGTGCAGATTCTTTGGATATAATATAATTGGAATTTATCTTGCATGTCAGGGTATTGGAGATGCTTTCTACTGATTTAACAAGATTCTAATGTCAAAATACTCAAAGGCTCAGTACAGCCAGCAAGCATGAGATGAGTAAATAAAAAACATGTGTGAACTGCCTGTATCCAATAGTGAAGTTACATTACTACAGGTAGTTTATAAAAAGCCTCTCATAAATTCTGAGTGGCTTTTATAGACTGCATTCCTACAGTATATAGTACTTTCACTTTGGATACCTCCAATTGTGTAGTCTCTTTTTCATATTGGTCCTGCTACTGAGGATCACACACCATGAACAGATCTGGGTGGCAGATGTCCTCCGAGTCCTGCTGTAAATCCCCACTGCAGCCCACATCAGGTGGCCAAATATGTCATTGGGTTCCACTGCTGATCATCCCCATTATTTAGCACACCTGGCAGCTGAAGATGACCAGTGGGATCTTAATACCAGGAATCTCCCACTTTAGGCCAAAGATGTAGCCTACGATGTCCTCAGATATTGTCATGACCATAACCCCCACAGTGTGCCACATCATGTGTTTGAAGATGTCATCAGAGTTCCTGCTGCCAGAAACACCACTAAAAGCCACACAGATGGTCAAATATGTCTTCAGGGTCTGGGTGCTATAAGTCACACCAGGTGACTGAAGATGTTCTCAGACAGTCTGCTGCTGCTGGGCATCACCCACTCTTAGTTATCTGGCGACAGAAGATGTCTTTGGGATTCTCGTTGCTGGGGATCCCGCGAGTGAGCTGCACTCAGTGGTTGAAAATGTCATGGGGCCTCCATTGCTGCAGATCCCTCAGTGATACATGTCTAAATACAAAACCCCCTGCCCCACTACTTCATAGAGCTGGAACTAAGAGATGAAAACTGTTTTTCCATTCATCAAACATGACCGCAGTAGTACTTAGGCATACACAGCATGCTTGCAGTGTGCACCGTACATTTGGTGCATTTGCTTAACAAAATAGGCAAAACAATTAGATGATGACAGTAGGCAAACTCATTTGCCATCTAAAATGGGCAATTCAGGCAGTAGACTGATCAATCAACATTTAATTATTTACAAACTGCAAATACCCAACCTCACTGCCATTTGTAAATAATAAAGGAATAAAACAAAATTCCTCTTCTACTGTATAGGGTACAGTTCAAAACTTTTCTGGCATGTAATGTGGGTAAAGTTCATATTTTGTTATTGTTTCTTTCTATAACTCAAAGGGCTTCCCATAAAACACAGCAGTTAGATAAACAGCAAACTATTTTATATAACAAGCATTCAAAAACAGATGCTAAAACATAGATAAAGTCAATTAAAATACTCCAATTAGATGATGTCACAGACAGCTGAACTCACAGAAAATCCTTGTGAATAAAGAATGCACACAGAAAGGTGAGATTGTTCACATAAATTGGGGAAATGCAGATGGTTTTCATATATCATTATTATCGATTCACAGATTTTTCCTGTGTGAGAATGTTATGCTTGTGAAAGGTGCTAGATTGATAGCATTGGAAACTGAAGTCCTACATTACATACTGTACAGCACTGGTAGCTGTGCAGCCATGGCCATAAGTGTTAGGAAATTGCACAGCAGTCTAATGACCCATGCCTGGCCTATGAGTGTCACTGCTAGCAAAGTTAAACCTCCTAATACCACTATACCAGTTTAGCTTGTTGGTAGCCTGGACATCCTTAGGACACCCCCTGTCCACCACCATGACTCTCAAAGTTTGGGACAGGCATCAAGTCAATCCTCTGCACTGTGCATGAGCAGTGGATTGGAGAATACATCCATTTTTGGCATCAGATTGCTTTTTAACTAAAAGATATTGTTCGATGTTACTTCCAGCCCTCCAGGGCTTAGCAGGAAGGCTTGCATAATGAAGATAAGGCTTGATGGAGCCTCACAATTAGCAGTAGCTATAGCAGAAGGGTGTGAATCAACTGTGTAATGTCAAACCCAAGTACTGTCCACCACCTACTTTGGCCTTTAGTCAAATATTGCAGATAACAGGAACCAAATGACCATATACCCAGAGTTAAAGGCAATTATTTAATATGGTTTATTTAAGTCATTTAGAACTTCAAAACAGTTCAAAACACTATCAATATTTTGGGGTTGAGACCCTTCCTCAGGGAGGGATGGTTTGCCAGTGTTCTGAGTGTTCCTGCTTTTAATCTGTATTCATTTAGTATTCTATGGCCATAGTCAAATATACCTGTAACTGTGGTTAGCTCTGAGCACAGAGCTAGGTGAAGAAACATGTCATGATCTCATTTGTACTGTGTGAACAAACTCCTTATTGACAGCCATGTACAAAAAGGAAACATTTACCCCCCACCCTGCAAGTGTGTACTACACCTGATGCATTTTGTGTGAAATGCTTTATCAAAAGTCTTTAACAGGCTGGCCCAGTGGCATGGAGGGCTAAGGCATCCATGCCTTACCTCCTTTCATGCCGGCAACCTGTGTTGGTGGTGCAAGCGGTCGCCAGGGAGGATTGAGTCTCTAGAGGACAGCTCTCTTCTCTTCTCTTCTCCTGGGAAGGGTGGATTGGCCATTCCACCAAATGACTGCCTCTGGGTGGAGGCCTAGGGGTAGTGTGGGTCAGGGCGCAACAGACAGGAGGGTGCCATGGGACCTGTATCATGTGTGTGCTTTCATATAGCACACTGATGTCTGAGCCCCAGCAACAGGGAGGAAGGGAGGAAGAAAACCAGGAAAAAACAGTGGGGGATCCTACAGACACCATAACACCTGGGCTATGCTCTTGGCCCCCAGCACAAGCCGGCCAAACTGAATTCAGGTACTGGGGGGAACAGCCCTCTGTCTTTCTCTTGGTCCCACCACAGGGGGAAAAATCCATGGGGATTTGCTAGCACCGGGCTGGGGTTGGAGAGAGCTACATGGTTAGAGGGTAGAGGAGAGATCTCTTTGAGACAAGAGCAAGCCACCTGTAGCAAACGCCTGGGAGAAAAATAAAGGAGAAAGAAAAAGCCTTTGACAGTATAACTGTGTCTTTGGCACCTTTGATTGTGAATAGCCCACTTTTGTTTACCTACCTCTTAAGCTGTTTTGTAATTGAGAGCACCTGCAGTCCTGGTGTGACTTTTTCTTTTGTTCTCATAGCACTGAGCACATGTGCACCCTGCCCTATCACAACTAGTATAGCAGTACTAGAAGATTAAAGCCAATCTGTAGGTGTGTGGATTAAATTAATGTACCCCTGGAGAGGTCTGCATGTGAAGAAAGGGCAATCTCTGAGTTTGAGACACCCACTGAACCCACAGAGGGTTTTGTGGATTGGGCCCTAAGGCTATAATTCTGTATGAGTCTGCATAGTAATACACCACAGTTGCACATTGGAATTACATTTTCGAAATTAAAATTGAATGAACCTGTGACATCTCATGGAAACAGAAATGGGGATATTAAGAAATTTTGCTTCAAGAAAAACTAATCAATGTTTCCCAGACTCATTTAGCTTAAGGTGCCACTTCACATAGTTACAGTATTCACCTGGTGAAGTTGACACTTTGCCAAGCAAAAACTTTACAAGTGAAGTACCACTTCATATAGCACTTCACCTGGTGAAAGCAGCACTTTTTCAGTGAAGTGCCACTATGTGAAGTTTCTGGAAAAAAAAAACATTAAAAAGAAAGAAAACCCTTCCCCCCCCCACCACATAGTGTCCTCAGCCACCTTCCTCCCCTAGTCCCAGTCATCTGGAACAATCCCAATGTCTTCACCCAGCCTCTTTGTCACTCAATACCATTATCTTCCCCAAGCCTCAGCAATATTGAGCATAGTTTTTAAGTCAGTATCTTAATTAAGTAATTATACACTAGGGCTGTGCAGGAGCTGAATGTCATTTCCTTAATACCACAAATAGTAGGGCTTCCAAATATTCACTGGCCCTTCCTGAATAGGGGACTATTCATGCATTATTCAGCCACCTGGGGGGAAAAAAAAAGAAAAGAAAAAAAAGAAACTGCTCTCTCCCTCCTCTCCCAGCTCAAATTGTGTAACACCCCCATCCTCCCACCCTCTATTAAAAGTACAATGCCACCCTCCTTCCCCCCAGCACCCACAAGTTTTTTTTTATATTTTTTAGATCATCAGGCGACTGCGACCGGCTAAACCTGCCCCCTCCATGGCCAGCCACCTCAATGTAAAGTGCTCTTTGCACTTACAGAAAATATAATTAAGTCTTCCCCCTGGACAGCACCTGACCCTAGGCTTTCTCCCACCCACCAGTCCAGCAGCACCCAGTGTTCCAATATAAATGGAGAAGGTGACTGGCTCAACCTTCCCTCTTCCACTGCCAGTCACCTTCTTATGAATGAAAGTGCTCTGCTCATGCGTTTACCATAGTAAAACCTGCTGATCACCTGATTGGCAGGTTTTACTATAGCAAGCACATGGGCAGAGCCCTTTCATTCCTGAGAAGGTGACTGGCCACTGATGAGGGAGGGTTGAGCCGATACTGTCTTCATTTTTATTAAAGAATTGGGTGCTGCTGGACTGGTGGGTGGGAGAAAGCCTAGGGTTGGGTGCTTTTGGGGGGGGCTTAATTATATTTTCTGTAAGCGCAAAGAGTGCTTTACATTGAGGTGGCTGGCCATGGAGGTGCGAGGGTTGAGCTGGTCATGGTTGCCAGACAGGGCAAGAATCTACAGAATACTTAAAACAAAATAGAAATAGCAACTTGTGGGTGCCTGGGGGTAGTATCGTACTTTTAATAGATTGTTGGAGGATGGGGGTTACACAATTTGGGCTGGGAGAGGAGGAAGGGAGTGGTTTCTTTTTCCTTTTTTTTTTAATGGCTGAATATGAATACAAATACCTAATATCCAAGTATTTGGCTTCCAAATACCTTGTATTCAGTTGAATATTTGGGAAAAGGTATTCACATTATACACCCTGGTAGCATCCCATCCATCCAAACCTCCTCCCCCAAATCCCAGGTCTGATCCAGTAAAACAAAATGAAACCCCCACCCTAACCCTCTAGATAGCCAATCTCCCTCCTCCAAAAGGCCTCCTTGGAAATAAAGGATATAGACAGTGCTGTTAAAAAGTGAAAAAGTCCCATGATGGTCAACTAGCACACTGACCCTCCCTCCACCTCGACCAGCCACCATCTAATTAGTGAGACATTGCGCATACTTATTTTAATCACATGACCAGAAAAGCCTTGTTCCCACAAACCTAACTGATGACAGTGGGGCTAGTGGAGCCATAATGGCTTAAATTAGCAGTGCAACGTAAATCTGGCCAAAAATTTGACCCTACCATTTTTTAGTATAGAAGATTCCAGGCATCTTCTGGTTTTATTTGGTGGTACAATTTCTAATTCCACCAATATTTTAGTATTTTATGAATGTTTTATTGATTTTTTCTCAAGAAAAAGATGGCTAGCACAGTTTGCATATAAATAGCATTGTAGTTCTGTCATGGGATAGGACTGAAAAATTAAAAAAATACTCATAGTGTGCAGCATTGGAGGTACCTAGACAAGTACATTTAACAGGTATGCTAATATTTTTCTTAACTGTAGCTAAAACTAGCTTTTTTGGAAAAACATTTTTCATTGCACTGCTGCTTTAAAATGGAGAGACCAGCCCATTTAAAGCTGCAGCTGTATTACTATCAGCTACAGAGCAGGACCTAGTTTGGACTCAGACACATGGATGGTATGATAGATAGATTATCTTAAAAATGTTATAATGGGATCCCATCAGCGTGCAATAGGAGCAGCAAGGTGTGATGGGTTTTGTGGGAGAACAAAGAAAATAGAAAATGTTCTCAATGACTTTAACTATTATTGCCAAGAGGACAACTAGTTCCTTGGTTAGTTCTCTCAGTAAAACTAAAGTAGACATATAATTTAGGAAAGGACATAATACAAGTCATGAGAAAGGAGCAATCTAAAATGGAGCAGAAAAAAAAAATTGCTAAAAAAATTTCACAGCATCATAGACTCAAGTACTGTAAAATTGTACACTAATCTATTAGACAAAACTCTGGTACTATAGCAACACAAAATAATATCCTGTGATATTGCGGATACCTGTTTTTGTGGTAGCACACCGTGATATCATACATCATACCTTTAGTCCCCAGCTTCAGAAAATCTGTCAGTTGTTTTTAATAATGCGTTGAACGTATCATGTAATATCTTGTTCCAAAACAGGTTAGGATATATATAGAATTAGCACACATGATAGATTCCCTTTAATAAATATTTTCTAACCTTTTTTGGATCATACTCCTTCCAAGCCAGCATGGCGGCACTTCTAGAGTTTAATGGACAGATGAGCATCTGCTAGAGCTCCTAAAAATAACAACCTGGATGTTGTTTTGTCTTGTCTCAAAGTAAACTGATACCACTTTCTGGGAGAGCAGTGTTGTAGAGAAAGAACAAGGTAGATAGTTAACACATTTTATTGAAACAAAATTAAATTAAAATATTACTCAGAAATGGTTTAAAGGATGGTGAAAATATAAGATCATATACATTAACAAATCTGGAAGGGATGCATCTACTACAGTTAAATAAAGGTAAATGTATACTTTTGTCAGATTGGCTTTCAGTTACAAATGTAACACCAATAGATTTTTTGTGCTTCTGAACTAAACGGAATTTTGCAAGTTAACATCATTAGCATTAAAACAACTCCATTGTTAATCAGGAAAACAGATCCACCAGAGTTCTTAATACCAATAATTTAGGTTCTGACACAATCCTTGAAAACAATGTAGTTTAGCCTCCATTTCAATGCCAGCTGTACCATAAATATATTCTCTAGCATCTGCAATTCTGTGAAAAGAAGAGCCCTCTTTACTTGACAATTCATGGATAATGGGTAAGAGAGTAAAACAGCAGGAGTAGAGGCATTTGCACAAACCAATGCTCTTGAAGAGAAAACACCCAATTCTACTCACTGCACTGGCTGGCACACACTCTTCCAAAACAATCTATTATTTAAGCTATGAAACAGACTAGCCTTTGTACATTGTTTTTGTCTTTACCAAGTACACATCTCTTTTAGTAGTTTTGCAAAAGAAATACTGCCAAAATAATGGACATCTCACATACTGCAGCTCACAGTTTGTAGAATTTAACATGCACTGTCAAATTTACCAGTGATGAACTCAGCATGCTAAAATGGCATAACATCACAGATGACAAAAGCCAGAAAATTAGCCTTGATGTTTGTATTCTGGTCAGAATGCAATACCATCCTTGTATTGGTACAACACAATAAAGTGGAACCATTTCAAGTTGACAAGGGCTGGGTTGACACACAAATTGCTGTAAAACAAGCATGCTTTTCCTGTGCATGTGAACTCAGCCTTATAGTTCTGAATATAAATAAGCCATTTGATATGAACTAGTATTTCTGGGTCTGTTTAATTAAAAATTAAGCTGTGCATTCTGTGCATTTATATCATGTTGCATATGATTCAATATACATTTTCAGCAATCCTTTTACTTGAACATTTTTTAGCAACTGCTGTAGTCAGTCAAGTCAGATATTATTCTTGCCACATTCATTTTATTCACAGTATTTTTCCATTTTTATTACAAAGTGTCATAATAAAGGGAAAACATGAGAGATGTACAAAGTTGTGGGTATTCCCATCCCATGTTGTAAAGCAATACTGTAGTTAATAAAGAAAATCTGTTTTGGGAATTGCTCACTTCAAAGGAAAAAAGAAAGTTGAAAGATTTTTATGGAAATTATACCAAAACTTTGTGAAAATGACTTCTGTGAAATTTTCCACATTTTCAAAACTAAAAAGACTACTTAACATTTCTACTAAGTGTGAATTTAGGCACTTTGTAGGATATGCATTGGAGAATTTTAAAATTTGCAACACATCTAGAAAAACATAAAATGATAAACCAGAATTTGGAATTTGAGCATTTAGACTGGCTCCATTGCATTCTATGCAGTCATGTTAGATCATGGCACCTGGAAATGGAGCACTTAAACTTGTTGCATTGCAATCTATGGGGTTGTTTTAAGGCATGCCACCTGGAAATAGATTACTCAGATGGGTTTCACTGCATTCTGTGGTCTCCTGTTAAAGCAGATCACCTGGAAATGGAGGCTTCACCTTGGTTCCACTGCATACTATGGAGTCATATTAAAACACACCACCTGGAAATGGAGCACTCAGAATCGTTACCTAGCATTCTATGGGAGCAGGTTTAACTTACTTCTTTCACCTGGGTGGTCATCTGGTCATCTTGTATTAGGTTAAGAAATGGATTGATCAAACGTCATACAGAGCTATTGGGGGTAATGGGTTATGCATGCTAACTACAAAAAGGACCATTTAGTAGGGTTCCACTGTATTTTATGGTGCCATGTTAAAGCATGTCACTAGGAAATGGAACATTTAGACTAGATCTGCTGTATTCCATGTGGTCATGTTAAAGAATGTGAACAGGAAACTGGACATTCAGAGACTTCCACTGCATTCTGCATGGTCACATTAAAGCAGGTCACCTGGAAATGGAGCATTCAGAATTGGTCCATTACATTCTGTGCAGTCATGTTAAATTATGTAACAGTATCCAGAAACTCTTTCTAAAGAAAAATATTCAGATAAAGGGTGAGCTTACATATCATTAATGATTCTGCAATTGTCTTACCTCATAATTTATTTCTGTGAACACTTGCATATTTTAAATACTGTCTTTTTCCACTACACATCATCACACCTTAAAGACTCTCTCTCTGAACACCATTTGTAACTGTCTCTGATACTCCATATAACTCTTAAACCTAGACAAAGGTGGTGCACATGTAAGGAAAAATAACCAAGGAGAACAACCAGTATTGAAAATGCAGAATGTTATTGAGTATATAACTCAATGCAAAGCAAGTAAATAGCAGACACGCCACCATGCTGGTGCCTGCACTTCATTCACTAGTGCCTCATCAGGGAGGTGGGGTTACAGGCTTGACTCACTTAAGTTATGGACAGTTCCCTTCTATGTTAGAATGTAATTAAAGTCAACATTTACAAATTTGTTCAGTCTGTTACAAAGATATAATGATATCTGTCCATGTGCATAAGTGCAGCAGAAGCAGCTGACGATACATACAATACAATGCAATACAAATAGAATAATAGAAAGGGACTGTGTATTACCAATAGAATAATAGATCGATAAGTGTGTATTACTTTACCTCCAGGGTTCCCTAAGTCCCCAAAACCTCTTGATGGTATTACTCCCCTTGAAATACTCACTTACCTGTTATTTTTGTAATATATGGATCTGATCTAGGAATTTTGTCCTACATTTGCTGTTTGAAAAAGGCTTGTTCTGGCAGGCTTCGGAGAGAGTCTTGCGAAATGGTAACTTTAAATTGCAGAATCATCAAGCAAAGACTGATTCTTTAAAAATTCAGTTTCAAAGAAGTCCTGCAAAATTCCACTTCAAACATGTTTTAGAAAGTTTTTGAAGAGAGACGATTATTGCGGCTAACAAAATAGCAACATTACATTTTAAAATGTTCTGCTTTTTTTTTCCAGCTAGCTACTGTTATGAAACTGCTTATTCTGTCTTGGAGTCAGAGTAAATCACATATCTTTATCAGCGGAAGTGATTGCCAGATGTTTACAGATATGTCTCCATGGAAATTGCAGTGTACCCTAAATATATTCCCAATTTTTGATGAGTACTGTGAGTTTCTGTTGATCAGCCTGTTTGTGGTCGTCATTTCCTGTGCCATAAAGCTGCTTGGATTTATATTATTGGGTGCTGGTTCAGCAAGCTGTTGTGCTTTGGGTGGACATTGTGATGTGCTGAGCTGCACATGGTCTCTGGACAAGATGAAACAAATCTTGTTTTGCTTGTTCTCTAACAAGGTACTATAATTATTTATGGATTGTATATTTTTATGCCCTGAAACTTGGGCCACAATAGTTGGGGTATGTTTGAGTTGATTAGCATTTATATTGCTGTCTTACAGGTGGAATGATTTGTCATTGTTTTTCTGAAGGAAGACCTGCAGATGCCTCAAGCAGTTTCATTATGCTGCAAATATTTTTTTCCACTATGGTCATGGCTCTATACCAATAGAAACATAGACTTTGACGGCAGATAAGGCCCACTTGGCCCACCCAGTCTGCCCATTTCCCTATCTACTGGATAAGCTGCAGATTCTAGTTAACCAACAGCCTACTTCCTGCAACCCCCCACTATAATTGCCTTATGTCTGTCCCATGCATGTTTGAATTCCCCCACTGTTTTAGACCCAACAACCTCCTCAGGAAGGTGGTTCCATGTATCCACCTCTCTCTCCATGAAAAAAAATTCCTCACATTACCCCTGAGCCTTCCACCCTCTATCTTTAAATTGTACCCCTTGTTCATACACATCTTTTTCTGAAAGATGCTACCCTCCTGGACTTTGTTGATTCCTTGAGGTACTTAAAGTTTCTATCATGTCCCCTGTCCCTCCTTTCATCAAGAGTATACATACTAAGCTCTCTTGGTCTCTCTTCACATGGTTTCTGCTGCAGACCCTGCACCATTTCAGTTGCCCTCCTCTGGACTGCTTCCATCCTGTCTATCTCCTTGCGTAGATGAGGTCTCCAAACTGCACACAGTACTCCTGATGGGGTCTCACCAACTGTCTGTATAGAGGATAACCACTTCCCTTTTTCTTGTAGATGCCCTTCTATGCATCCCAGTATCCCCCTGCTCTCCTTACCGACTTTTCACAATTGCTTACCCACCTTTAGGTCATCTGATATGACTACTCCCATGTCCCTTTCCATTTTTGTTGTTGTTAGTACTGCCCCTGCTATTGTGTACTCTTCTCCTGGGTTTTTATTTCCCAGGTGCATTACTTTGCACTTCTTTGCATTGAATCTAAGTTGCCATATGTCTGACCATTCCTCCAACCTTGTCAAGTCCCTTCTCATCTTTTCTACCCCTTTGTGTATCAACTCTGTTACAGATCTTTGTGTCATCTGCAAGAGGCATACCTTTCCTCCAGACCCTCTGCAATGTCACCTATAAAGATGTTAAAGAGGACTGGACCCAGTACTGAGCCCTGAGGTACTCCACTAGTAACCCCTCTTTCTTCAGAATGTGTTCCATTCACTATTACCTTCTGTGTCCTGTTGTGCATTCAGTTTGCTACCCAGGCTACCACTCTTGGACCCACTCCCAGGCTGGCTAACTTTATTAATCTTTTGTGAGGGACTGTGTCAAATGCCTTGCTAAAGTCTAGGTAGGCCATATCCACAGCCCCTCCCTGGTCTATTACTTTGGTCACCCAGTCAAATAAATCAATTAGATTCATCTGACATGACCTTCCTGCTGTAAATCCATGCTGTTCTGGGTCCCTGCCCTGATGGCCCCTAGGTACTCAACAATTCTTTTCTTTCAGAAGTGATTCCATCATTTTCCTTCCACTGAGGTCAAACTTACAGGTCTGTAGTTTCCTGCTTCTGCCTTGCTCCCACTTTTGTGAAGGGGAATCACATCTGCCCTCCTCCAGTCCTCAGGTACCACCCCATCCTGCCATGATTTGTTAAAAAGCATGGTCAGTGGTGTCACTAGGTCCTCCCTTAGTTCTTTTAGGATTCTGGGGTGAATCCCATCAGGCCCCATTGCTTTGTCCACCTTGAGTTTTAGGAGTTCTTTCAGGACTCTTTCTTCTGTGAATGGACTGGTGTCAACCCCCCTACCCAGAGTGCTTCTATTGTCTGGT
The DNA here is from genome assembly GCA_016271365.2 of Neoceratodus forsteri. Classification (NCBI taxonomy): domain Eukaryota; kingdom Metazoa; phylum Chordata; order Ceratodontiformes; family Ceratodontidae; genus Neoceratodus; species Neoceratodus forsteri. Next base: position 874,234,840 of record CM028131.1, on the reverse strand, counting down.
TTAGGTAACTCCTTCTCATCTTCTTTTGTGAATATTGAGCAAAAGTATTCATTCAGTATCTCTGCCTTTTCACTGTCTCATTCTGCCCACCTCCCCTCTCCTTTATTAATCTTCACTATCCCTCCCTTAACCTTTCTATGCTCCCTAATGCACCTATAAATGGTTTTATCCCCCTTCTTAACTGAGTTGACTATTTTTTCCTTGGTTTGGGCCTTTGCTATTCTGACTACCTTCCCCACTTCTTTCTGCTTTAATTTATACAGTTCCCTGTCATGCTCATTCTGTGATTCCTTATACTTTTTGAATGCAGCCTTTTTCTCCTTAACCTTCCCTGTCACCTCTTTTGAGAACTGTAGGGTTTTTTTTACTCTGCTTTGTTTTCTTTATTTGTTTCACACAAAGGCTTGTTGCCTATATGATGGCAGTTTTGATTTTTCTCCATTGTTCTTCCACCCCTTCTTTTTGGCCATTTGCTACTGCATTCTTCAGGTATTCACCCATTTTGCCAAAGTCAGCCCTTCTAAAGTCCAGTATCCTTGTTTTTGTATGGCTTATCTCCATGGTTGTGCTCAATGTAAGCACACTGTGCAGTGGTTGCTTGTTCCCAGATGTCTACTGACTTCTAAATTTATGATCTCTCTCCATTTGAGAACACCAGGTCTAGTATTGCTTCTCGAGTGGGTTCCAACACTAGCTGTCTAAGGCCTGCTCCTGCAGGGCATCGAGAATGACCCTGCTCTTGCATGTGGCTGCAGTACATGTCATCCAGTTAACATCTGGCATATTCAGGTCCCCCATCAACAGTATCTCCCCTTTCTCAGCCATTTTGAGAATGTCGCTATCATTTTCTTGTCCATTTCTCCCCTTGAGATGGGGTCATATACAACCCCTGTGCAGATTGTGATGCCATTCCCTGTCTCCAAGGTGACCCAGAGTGCCTTTTGTCCTCCCCTTTATTTTTTTAGTTCTGTAGCTTTGATCCCTTCCCTTATGTATAGAGCTACTCCACCTCCTCTTTAACCTTCCCTGTCCCTTCTGTAGATTGTGTACCCTGGTATGTTGACATCCCAGTCATGGTTCTCTGAGTACCATGTTTCTGTGACTGCCACAATATCCAATTGTTCCTCTTCCATCAGGGCTACTAGCTCAGGAAGCTTGTTTCCCAGACTACGGGCATTGGTACTCATTGCCCTCCATTTAATGTTGGCTTTATCCTTTTTCCCCCATCCCTGCTCTTACTGCCCTTGCCTGTTTTTCCATTTACCTCTGTCCTGCCCTGTGTTGAGCTCTGTACCTCAATGTTTACCTTACTACCTGCCATGTTTTGTGGGGGGAGGCTTAGAATTTCCTGCCTCTTATCAGCACCTCCCCCCTTGGCTAGTTTAAAAGCTTGCCAAGGAAGCATTTAAACCTGTCACCTAGGAGCTTGGTTCCCTATGTGGACAGATGCAAACCATCATGCCAGTATAGATCTTTATCTCTCCAGGTGGACCCCCAGTCCCCAATGAAGCCAAAGTCCTGTGCTCTGCACCAGTTTTGCAACCATTCATTAAACTGCATGTTGTGCAGTACCCTAGCCTCACCCCTGCCATGGACTGGCAGCACCTCTGAGAAGGTTACCGTGCTTACTACCCATCTGAGGCCCCTCCCCAACTCCACAAATTCATTCTGCACTGATCCCATGCCTAGCTAGGTCATTTGTCCCAAGGTGGAGAATGATATCTAGTTCCCTCTCCTGTGATGCTGCCTCTGCAATCCTGAGGATTCACTTCCTGTCCCTCCAAGCCATGGCACCAGGCAGGCACCTTACTTCCTTCTCCTGTCCCTTCCCCAGTTTTACCCCTAACAATTGAGTCCCCTATCAGAAGCTGTTTCCTTCCCTGTGGTGTCCCTTGACACCCATTTGTTGGATCTCCCTTGTGGATGTCCTCAGCATTCTTCTGGGTCTCCACTGAGGTGCCATCGTAGAGGTGCCATCATGGCATATGATTTGTGTGAGAGCTACAACTAGGGCTTTGCCTCTGGTCCACCACCTGCACCCTCTCAGAACCCACTGTGGTCCAACTGCTCTTCATACTTGGCAACCTCTGAGGCACTGGTTGTGGCAGTGGTGCTCTTTGGGTGGGGGAGGCCTCCTTAGTCCTTGCTAGTTCAGCCTGGAGGTGGGCAACCTCCTCCCTCAGAGCTGACTGGAAATAGGACAACAATGCAGTTTCCAGAATGTCTCCTGGAAAACTGCTGCCCCATAACCAGTGCATTGCACCACTCCCACATGTTCCTCTCCTTATAAGATACAATATGTAATATATATATATTTTTTTTATTATATGTGGTGTGTACCTACCCTTTATGCATTGAGCTGGGTTATTAAGAATGACAATTCTGTCCCAAGACCTGTTGTGGAAGTGATGTCAGAACTTTGGCTATAAGAAAGCATGCCATGCCGGGGTGTGGGGAAGGGTGGGTGGGTAGTCCACAGCCACTGGTGACTGTTATGAACAATCAAATACACAACTGCTCCACCACCCTGGTGAGTACTGCCCTTTATAGTAATTCAACTAACACCACAATTTATTAGACCACTGCTCTTACACAAACTACTGTACTGAGTCCAGGGTTAAAAATGAAATCACTCCTCAGCCAGCAGGACACTTTTAAAATGTTGCAAAAATATCCTTCCAAATCCTAGTTCTCAACCCCAGGAATCCAGCAAATTCAGTTGTATCTCACTCCCTCTGGTTATTAAATGACTACACTTTTAATGGAATCCTGCAATTCTCTGCTTAATGCCAATAAGGGAAAAAAATGAAACTTTTTGTAGAAAGCGTAGCTCCCCTTCTTAACAAGTCCCCAACAATATTATGCCTTACCAGGTTTCCAGGTCCTAAAACAGAGTTATAGTTTGTTCTTTGCAGTGTATCAAGGTTCTTAGCTTCCAACAAAAAATCAAAGTCAGTCAAACTGGCTTCTAACTGTGAAGGATGCCTAAGACAGCACAGTGATGAAACCCCACCCAGAGCCAACTGATTGACTAGTGACACCTGTGATGTAAGCAGGCCTTTCAATGTAGGCACTCTGCTATATCTGATTCAATACACAAAACCTTTCAGTGAAACCAGGGATAAGAACTTAACTTCTCAGCCAGTAGGATACTTTTAAAATGTTGCAAAAATATCCTTCCAAATCCTAGGTCTCAACCCCAGGAATCCAGAAAATTCAGTTGTACCTCACTCCCTCTGGTTATAAAATTATTACACTTTTAATGGAATCCTGCAATTCTTTGCTTAATGCCAATAAGGAAAAAAATGAAACTTTCTGTAGAAAGCGTAGCTCCCCTTCTTAACAAGTCCCCAACAATATTATGCCTTACCAGGTTTCCAGGTCCTAAAACAGAGTTATAGTTTGTTCTTTGCAGTGCAGCAAGGTTCTCAGCTTCCAACAAACAAATCAAAGTCAGTCAGACAATAGCTGGTTGGTTTCAATTTTAGATTGGGTGTCAGGTAAAATGGTGCATTGGACTTGTGCAAATCAGGAGGCCTTTACCATGTGTATTTCCCGTAGGCAGTTACAGGGTTCCTCCTTGGATTATTTGTGTGCATTCTAGGAGATACCGGTCTCACATCTCTAATGTCTGCACCCATTCTTGTTTTTGTCTGGTGTTCATGATATTCTAAGTAGTTGTTGCCTTGCCTGTCTATCCCTAATACAATGTCCCTTATCTCAACTGCTACTGTTCACTGGTGTAGAGTGCGAAATACAGGCCAATACTGAAAAAAAGCATATGCAGTAGTGCAATTGGGGAATGATATCCAAGTGTTCCTTTAATGTACAATAGGTTGATATTTTCAGATAGGGCTTCTGCCTGTTGAGGTCGGTTACCCATACCTAAGTTCTTCAGGTATTTCTGATTGGCAGTAAAAGTTTCCAGGGTCTGCTTAAAAATTGTGGATGGAACCTGGAAAATAGATGCTGGGTAGTTTTTTTTTTTTTTTTATTTAAATATCTGTCTGCACTGCTAAGGACACCTCTTACTGTACTTGGCTCAAAGTTCTTCTGCGGGAGTACCTTCTTTGGAAGGCACTCATGTTTCATGAGGTAGTTCTGCATCAGCTTCAGGTCAAATGTTGTTTTTTTAATCGTGTTGATATTCTGATTTTCTACAAACTAGAGTATTCCTTCAGCTATGTTTTTTTTTCTATTGGCAGATCCATTTTTAGTTGTTTGAGGCTCTGAGCGAGTGGCAAGTCGGCTTTTGTGTAGAAGACAGTTGAAGTGAAAAGTCAGCTCCCGCTCTGCATGAGCCATTTGGTGCATTCATGTTTTTGTGCTGCAGGGATAATGCTATTGTTCAGAGCTTGAATTATAGTATTACAAGCTCTGAACTATACTATTATGGCATGGAATGATAGTATTATCAGTCCTGCAACAATGGTACTATTGATTTTGTAGAGGTGTATTACAAGGATTTTTCGTATGGGTTTGTAGCATATTAAAATGGCAAATCCATATATAATAAACTATAATACCATCAAGAGGTTCTGGGGAGATGTGAACCTTGAGAGCGAAGCTCAAGAATACAGATGTTGCAAATTTAAATTCTCTGGCAAAGTTCTGGTGAAGTCACCAACTTTGTTTCCACAGAGCAATCCATAAAATATTGCAGTTAGGCTGATAATTCACCTATGTGGCTTCACTGGAAATGTTGCTATAAAGTATAAAATTTCACCCATGATTGGCAGAATTTAACCCGGAAATGGAGGAATTTCACCAGTAAATGGCAGAATTTCACCTGTGAATGGCAGAATTCCACCATTTAGGGTGATGTTCTGACATTCACAGTTGAAATTCTGCCATTCACAGGCAAATTTCTGCACTTTGTGGTCAGAAATATGAACTTTTCAGATTGATCTGTACTCTGTGAATTGCGCTAAATTTCGTGGATTAATTTGTGAGTGAATTTTGCCAACTTTGCCCATCTCTACTCAAGAGGTTCCTACATGTCCCCAGAATCTTGATACAGTTTTATTGCCTATTAATCACAGTCCTCAGTCTTTTATTTTTGTAATATATGGATCCAAGGAGTTGCAAGTATTCTCCAAAATGTGCTGGAAATCTGTAAATTGTAGGTGGTGAAATGAGTCTGGTAGTGGAGCCAGTTTTTCTCCTGAGTGCTAGGCAGTTGCTATGGATGACATCCAGCATATCTTTCTAGTGGTAGTTTGTAAGTTTCATGAATAATTATCTCTGGAAAATGGCGATGCCTGTATGTGGGCCTCAGGAATGAGCTCGGGGAAGGAGTTTCATGTGTCTATTACTATTGTTGGTTAGTTTATTTTAATAAGTTAAAAAGTTCTTTCTGCTTCAATGGTTCAGTGGTGAAGTAAAATGTATTGCACTGCTGACCATTGTTGGTGTTATGGAGAGAGTGAGATGTCGGGTAATTGGGTGGGCAGGAGCTGGACTGAAGGGAAGGCAGACCGTTAGTGTTTTCACTTACAATATCTGGCTGCAAGGAAAAAAGACTGGGGAGAGGATTTAAGATTTAAGTTTGTTTTGAGACAGCCATTTCTGTACTTTGTTGGTTTTCAGTGATTGGAGAGTTGGCTTTTACTGTATGTGACAGTTACAGTGAAGCTGGCTCCTCTCTGCATGAGACAGTCATGCACTTGCGCACTTATGTTTCTGTGATAATACTATCATTCAGAGCTCAGATGTAGTATTATAGTCTCTAAATGATAGAATTATGGGGCAGAAACTATACTATTCTCACTTTGGTACTGTGGTATTATGGTGAATTTTCTGTATGCTTTTCTGTATTATAATTTTAATGTATCCATGTATTATAGTACAATATAACACAATACAATACAAATCTGCCTTTTCCTAACATTTACCAATACTCTGGAAACAGCTCCCTCATTCCATTCATCTTTCCATCTTGGTAAGGTCTGTTAGGCACCAGGTGAATCTTCTTAATCTACTCTCCTGCACCTGTTATGACTGACTTTACATTCCTTGTTGCCAATCACAATTTTCTAATTGCACTTGTATGTGCACAATTTATTCTGCACTTTATCTTGTTTCTACTTTGTACCAGTTATGTATTTTGCTGCTGTTTGCACTTTACTTGTTCCATGTAAGTATCGTACAGTTTATTGCCTACATCTGTAACCCCTTCCCAGGTCACACCTAGAAATGAGCTTTGGCTCATTTTGCCTTTCTAGTTACCAATTTTCAAATAAATAAAATAAATAATACCAAATATACAGAAAGACTGTTTCAATTGGAAGAACCCATAGGCTTGAATTCAAGAAAAGTGCAAGCAAAGTCTTATCTGGACAACAAGTTCCCACATCCTAAATAACAGAATGAAATGTAAGATTTAAGATCTTCATTTGTGAAATTGGAATGATTCTTTTTTCAGTGAAGTAAATCTGAAGTTCAATATAATAACACTATAACAGTATTTAGAGAGGAAACAAGCACCAAGAGGACTCCAGATTACAATATTGTTGTTGGGACATCTAGAGGAATTCCAAGGAAGGACTGATTGGGAGAAATTGGCAACAGACTGCAGCAAGGCTTCCATTAAACTGCTTATTAGAGAGGGCACTGAGAAATATAAAGAGCTTACTGAAGAAATTGTCAAGATAGAAATGAAACTTCATATATGCTCTTCTCAGCCAAAATTCTTAGTATTAGATACTAGGCTTGATTCTCAGAGGGTTGGGAATGATGCAAGGTACTTGCACCACAGAAACCTGATGCAAGGGACTCAATGCACCACACCTTGCATAATTTCGACTGGTGTGCCAGACACCCTTGCACCCAGTTTGCAGCATGCTGCAGGCAGCACCATGGGGCTGAGGGGTATTGTGCCAGTAGCCAACTGACATATCCCCTATGGTGGAATTCTATAAGGGTAGAAATATCTGCAGCACCAGCCCAGAGTTAGTCCAGCTCTGAGCTTGTCTAATGCCTGGTACACCAAAAGTGGTCCCACTTGCAGAAATCCAGGGTGTGGTGGCAGTGCTGCCCACCAGCACTGATGGTGGTGGACTGCTGCTGGGCAAGAATTGTGGGCCAGCTAAACTGCTGGCATAATGGCATGCTCTGGGTGTGTGTGTGTCCTCCATCATACCAGGGGCACATGTAGCACCCCACCCACCTTGCTGGGGGGGCAGGAACATACCCTGGCATGTGATCCAGAAGTCCCAGTGCCAGCAGACTGTATTTGTACAAGAGGTAGGGCTGTATTACTGCAGAAGACATCATGCCTGCCCTGTAGGCAACACCTCTGCTGGTGCTTTCAGCATTGCACAACTGTCCCTCAACTTGTGGCATTCCTCTTTCATGCACTTCCCTTTGCCACATTGGTGTGCTTGGTGCAAGCTGCAGGACGTTGATACCAGAACCCCTCTTGTACCTGAAATGGATGCAGGATTCCATGCTCAATGAGGATTGGTGCAAGCTGCTGGCTACAGCATGCTGAAATTTAAGAATTGAGCCCACTAAATTAAAACAAAATTGGACAAACATGAGGCTGAAGTTATCAAATGAAAACAAAAGAAATTAGAAATACATGAGGCAGACTGTTTGGAAGGTCACATCTATTCTTGGGAAGGCAGGGTAGAGCTTACAGTTGTGGGTGCTCTACCTCTAGCAACAGGAGAAAATAACCTGAATCATAGATACCTTTAACTGACTCATCAGAAAAATCTATTAACTCCTCTGAGATCTCAGAAACAAGATAATCTCACCCCACTATATAGTCTTAAAATCACATTGAAAAAAACCCCACAGGAGATACAAACAGAAAAGAAGAACAAAACACAAGACAAGAATTGGCAGAAAAGGTAGAGGAAAAAAGGTACAAGCTGAGGAAAACAAAAGAAGGGACAACACAAGTAGTTAATTTATCCAACATTTCAATACTGAATCATAAATTAGTGTTTTGTCTCATGGTCTTTTTTTTGCTCCGCTATCTGCTATCTATCTGCTATGTCCTTTTCTGTTTACCAGCACTGTTATGCCCTGGGTATTGTACACAGGAAGGGTGGTGGTGGGCAGGGGTGGGGGCACAGACATTGGAGGATGAATGAGCAGATCTCTGGCATATGGCTTGTTGGGTCTAGAAGACACCCTGGGGTGAAATACAGCCTGGAACATGGTATTTCATGTCTAGTCCCCAAAGCCAAGGGCACCATCTTTGTCGATGGGCAAGTAGCTGGGACAGCTCGTGAACCCTGTCCAGCTCAGGCGTGTTATGCAATGCCAGATGTATAAGAACAAAACCACAATTATTGTGGATTTTGTTGGAACATCTGATCTGGCTTGCATCACCGAGATCTGGCTGGATGAAAATGCCTGCCCTATTTTGGAAGTTGCAATTCTGGTTGGGTACTGGTGATATACTGCCGAGATTGGACCCTGGGGTGGGATAGCGTTCTGTTTCAAGACCAAGTTGGGCCTCACTGGTGTACCAGTAGAGGAGACCAAATCCTTTGAATGTACTGTGGTAGCTGGTGTGGGTTGCAGGATAGCGCTCATCTACCGTCCACCTGAGGATGAAAAGTGATTCCTGCAGGAAGTGCAGACTTCGCCGTCGACATGGCATCAGAGTCACTCAGACTGATGGTTCTGGGTGACTTCAATGCATGGGTTGACGACGAACTCTCACCTTTTGGACAGCACTTCCTCCAGTTGATGACATCATTGGGCTTCACACAGATTGTTACCTCAGCTACCCATAGTCATGGTCATTCTTTGGATCTGGTTTTCCTCCTGGGGATTGAGGCCTCCAATTTGGGGATGGAACCTGTCAGTTGGTCCAATCATTACAACGTGAGGTTCAACTTTTGTGCCCCGTTTGTAGGTCTGCCTCTGTGGAGATGGTCAGTTACCACCCTTTAAGTGATGTGAGCCTTGAAGACCTGGTGGTGGTGATTGATCTCTCGGAGTTTCCTGATGCCATCTCAGGTCCAGAGCCATTGGTCCTGGCATATAATAGCCATTTCCTCAGCCCTTGACCCGATTGCTCCTGTCCAAGTTCATCCTCTCCAACTTTGCCCTCGGGTCCCTTGGTCTGATGGGTCTTTGAGGGAGCTGCAGTGATTAGAACGAAGGATAGAACATTGTTGGTGGAAATTCGCCCTGGAGGTTGACCATCTTAGTTTGGTGGAGCATTATCAGACCTACCAATCAGTGATCTCCCATAAGAGGCAATGATCCTGTCCAGGAGATTGCTGTCACTCAGAATCGACCAGCTCAGCTTTTCCAAACTGTGGACAGGTTGTGCAACCCAGCCTGTCTGCAGTTCCGTTCTTTTCACAAATGGAGTGTGATGAGCTTGCTCGATTCTTTGAGAATAAGGTGGCTGTCATCAGGTCAGGGATCCTCTTGACTCATTCTATGGGGGATGCTGTTGGTCAGTGCTCAGTCACTATACTTTGTACTTCCTGGAATACCTTTGACCTGCCGGAGTTCGGTGATATTATAAGGATTGTACAGGGGATGCACCCTATGTGCTGTGGTTTAGATCCTGGCCCAACTTCCCTGATCTTGGGTTGCTGTGATATCATCAGCCTGGTTCTGGCTCAGATAGTCCAGTGCTCCTTGAATTGGGTGAGTTTCCAAGCTCCTGAAGGAGGCAGTGGTGACACCCCTTCTGAAGGAAGCTTTGTTGGACCCAGACACTCTAGCCAACTACAGACCTATCTTGAACCTTTTCTTTATAGTGAAGGTTATTAAGAAAGTAGTGGCAACTCAAATGGAGAACCACTTGACCATCCACAATGTCTATGAACCTCTCCAGTCCAGTTTCTGAAAGAGGTATAGCACTGAGACTGCTCTGGTTGAGGTGCTCAATGTTCTCCTGATGGCGAAAGATTGGAGAAATCATTCCATTCTGATACTCCTTGATCTCTCTTCAGCTTTTGACACTGTAGACCATGGGGTGCTGCTTGAGTGCCTGAGGTTCATCTGTGGCCTGACAAGTACGGTCCTCAGGTGGTTTACATCTTTCCTAACAGGCAGAATACAGAGAGTTGTGTCGGGGATTTTTTCTTCTGACTCACTCCCTCTGTCCTGTGGGGTCCCTCAGGGCTTGGTGCTGTCCCCCATGTTGTTTGCAGTGTGTATGCTACCCCTCAGAGACATTGTAAGATGGTATGGGCTGAGGTTTCACTGCTGTGCTGATGATACCCACCTCTACCTGTCTTTTGCTCCCAACCAGGTAAGTGCTCTCTCAGTATTTAATAACTGCCTCACCAAAATCCAGGACTGTATGAATTCAAGCTGGATAAAGTTGAACACAGGAAAGACTGAGGTTATGGTTGTGGGACCCAGGTCGCAGGATAGAGGTTGAGGACTGGTCAGCCCTCTGGATTATTTCTGGGGTCAGGCTTACCAGTGAACTGTTGGTATCTGTAACTGTTGTATTATATATTAATGTAATAGTTTTTATGGAATTATGTTTTACTATTGTAAAGCACCTTGATATTTGAAAGGTGCTTAAAATAAATGTATTATTAAACCTGATGTCTTTTAATTGAGAACTAACATTTTAAACTCTTTAGAAAATTGAGGTTAAAGGGCTATCATTGCAGAAACCCAACCACATGAACAACATGAGGTACAAACTGATATGAATATGATGGACCAGGCTGAGCTGTCAGCCATTTGACTGACTCAAACACAGCAGTGAGTGTTATACCAGAGGACATTAATGCTGATGGGACTCTACTTACAGATAACAAAACTGGACAGGGACTTGATAGTCTAATAGAATGGACAGAGCAGGACTTTACAAACATGCAAGCATTGGAGGAACTGTTCTTTGAAAATAATCTTTCAATGTTGGAGGAAGAACAGTACATGTCTAACGTTATGAGTAATGAATTTAAAACTCTCAGAAAAACTACTTTTTAAAGTAAATCCACACTTTGTCAGTCTAGGACCAACCCTACTATACGTACCTTTGAAAATGTTATGCTGAAGGAAATTGACAAGTTATTTGCTTTGTCCCTTGTTGTCTGCAGGAACATTAATATAGCTGAAACACATGCTATCTGAGAACATACTGAAACAGAGATTAAACCTGTGGGCAGTGGGGTAATGTTGTTATAATGAACAAGGATATTTAGGTCAACAAGGTAGAGGAACTGCTATCTGACATAAAAAACTATCATAAGCTACCAGGTAATCCCACACAATTTATTTTTCAAAACAGCTTTTGGAGCTGCTGGAGTGTGCTAGGGAAGACAAGTGTATCACAGGAAATGAATTTAAATATTTTCTCAACACAAATCCAGCAGTACCCACATTCTATATATTACCAAAACTGCACAAAAACCTGTTATATCCACTTAGATGCCCTGTTTTATCAGATATTGGGTCTTTGCACAAGCATTTATGCAACTTTATTGAGTTTTTCTTTAAAATTTGCATGTCTCGTTTACCATCGTGTTAATTACTGTTTCATTGGTATTAATGCGGTCTCTCTTTATACATGCACTGATCACAAACAAGGGGCTGCAGCTTGTGAATACTTCATGAGTAACCATCCACTGGAAATAAATTTCCCATTGACTTTATATTACAATCCCTTGAATCTATGATCAGTCACAATAACTTTGAGTTTAATGGTGATTATTATGTTCAGATTTGCAGGATTACCATAGGGAACAATGGCACCATGCTACCATTTTGTTTTCAATTTGTTTTTGGGGAGATGAGAGGAATGTTACATCTTTGATCATTTCAACAACTCACACACAGACTACATCAAAGGCTGGTTCAGAAATATATATATGATGTGGTCTGTTTGGCATGGTACCCACAACAAGCACTATAATTTTTATCATGGCTTACTGTAATGATCAAAATCTTAGATTCACTATCAGTGTCATCAATTGAGATGTATGAAACTGGCAAATTTTGTTATGCAAAATATTTCATGAAATTTGCTCATTTCGCGAAATTTTGTGCGGAAGCAAAATTCTGAATTTTGCCCACGTAATGTAAAATTTTGCCTACAGAAGGCAACATTTTGCCTGTGGGATGAGAAATTTTACCTTCTGCCGGCAAAAGTTCATATTATTCAGGCACAGTTCTGAATTTCACACATGGCGAAATATTTCCCGTAATGGGCAAAGTTCAGAAAAATATTTTGCATTGTGAAATTGCAGATTTTGCTGGAATTTCACTGGCGAAATATAATTTTGCAACATCTCTAGTCATCAAAGATTGTTTGAATTTTCTTAATGTTACCCTTTTCAGCAGTGTGGTGACAGTGTACTCACTAGAGGCTATCACTAATCAACCGTTACCAATAACCTGTTTAGAGCTAATAGTGGTCATCCCAGGAAGCTAATATGCTCCATCCGATATGGCCAATTTTGGAGGTGCTGTATAAATAGAATTGTTCATGTCTTGAAGATTGTCAAGTTCAGTCTGCAGGGCTTAAACAAAACTTTCTACAGAGATGGTGCTTCTGAAATTGTTGAAGAAACATATGTAAAGGCTCTTCATATGAAAACATCCTCACTTCTCATACTAAAGCCTAGAACAGGGGATAACCAAATAGTTATCTGTTTTGTTACTGAGTATAACCATTTGGCAAGCACAGTAGGAGGCATTATCTACCAGTACTGGCCAGTTTTAAAGACTGACCCAATTTTGTGGGCTGCTATTGGGGACAAACCAATACAATCATTCTGACATTCTAGAAACCTTAAAGAGCCCCTGACACCATTGGGACAACTTTGTAAAAATGTAACATTTAGATAAAAATCAGCATATAGTTAATTTTTTTCTGTAATACTTGCTCTGTTTTTCTGGTTTTGTCTCTTTTCTGCTTCATTGTCCCTCAGAGTGGCAACAGCCACTACTTTGAACTATGGAGCCATGTGACTGACTACTGATTACTGTATTTATTGTCAGTCATGGGTTACTGGTATCAGAGGCTGAAGATAGTGTTGTGAGGAATGAGAAGTTACAGACTGTTACTGAGATGGAGTGTCAGGCTTCCTACCATCCCCATTGAGCTAAAGAAATATTTTAAGTCTTTGGGGAATGTTTAACAAGGGAAAGTGTTTATTGGTGAATACCGAGGGCTAAACGTTGCAGAAATCACAGCCAAAAAACTGAGCCATGATATTGGGCATGTGTCTATAGCTGCATGCCCAGTATCACAGCTCAGTTTTTCACCATGATTTCTACAACTTTTAGGCCTCGGTTTTCACTAATAAACACTTTTCCTGTTAAACATTTTACAAAGACATAAAATATCTCTTTGCTCAATGTGGATGGTGGGAAGCTTACTCGAGCTGGCTGATGAACTTTGGGGGGGTAGTCTACTGGCAGCTGCCTGTGCTCTTCAGGTCTTTTTTAAAAAACTCTTGAAGGATCAGAGAGTTAGTAGTACCAGAAGGCAGTTGGAAGGGAGTCTGTGATATTGCCAGAACTGTCAGTGTTTCAGGAGGTATGTGTTATGGAGATGAAAATTGCTTTCAGCATTTACCATAGCTGCCAAAATTTCCATGCTTCTTTTCTCCCACTTTCGCAGGGAATTAATATGGCAGTGTTTTTGTTTCACCGGTGGTCAGATTGATTTGGCAGATGTGGCTGACTGGTACCTTTCCTGTGGGTTGTGCCAGGATTTACCATGCGTAAACTTTGCCAGTCAACCAATCAGAATGATGATTATTGGACCCCATTGTATAATTAATCATATAGCATGACACAACACTGGTAAAATGCTCCTCCTGAGGGAGGGAGCAGTGTCCTGCAGTGCTACTGCCACCTGTAGATGTATGGGTGGCAGAGTATACTGGAAACAGGAAGTGAGGGGCATTGGGCCATGTATCATAGAATGTGCATCAGCATGCTTACATCAGAGATCTTGGTCCCATAATGTGGCATCTGTTTGGGAACAGAGAAGCACCAAATGAAGTGAAGAAACCACAGACAATGTAAATCCCTCTCCTCCCATAGCCATATGCTTTCTAGTACACCTGGCTGGAAGGCAGTATGTCCACTGCACGGAGGTGGTGGGTGGGGCACAAAAAGAATATATTAAAAACAATAACTCTCAAGCCTGTGTTCTTTGCTTATGTTCCTTTATTATTTGTAGCTTGGATGCCAAGTTCACTACTGTAAAAGGGACACTGCTGTAGTGAACTTACCCATTTTACAAAAAATAAATTAATCAAATCTCATCCACTTCCTCCACTGATATCACAATTTCCAGTTTATGATGCCATAACCTGTTGTTGTGAGAAGTAATGTGATTTCAAAAACTGAAGATTATGTCTTCAACAGGGTAAGGTGAACAGGAAGAAAATTATATTCTCAGTGACTTTGTAATATTACTGCAGGAAGGAATCCTGCCACTTCACAAGGCCCTTGTCAAACCTCCCCCTTTGGAGTGCTATGCAGAGTTCCGTGGCCTCCTGATTAAAACAAATTCTGACCAGCACCGATAGAGCTACATGGGAGGAATGTGGGGCAAAAATATTGAAAACTACCAAAGTTACAGGCCTGTGTTAGCAACATGTAATATAGGCTCATAATTTTTTTGTTTTGTAATATCTGCACACCTAGGCCTGGATATTCAAACTGCATCAGGCGATGGTGCAAGTGGGGCACAGCACAACTGAGCTGTGCGGGAAGCCAGGGCATGTGTGATATTCAAAGGTGATGCACTATGGGACACCACCATTGAATATGGCACAGGATGCGCGTGGCACAAGTACAATGTGACAGCGCAGCTCACAGACAGGGAAGACCAGGAATGCTCCAGCACAAATGCAGTTGTGCATTCAGAAGAGGGCATGCAAATGGGGCCATGATACATGCATGGCACAAATGGGGTCATTGGCATGTAATTATGGCTCCAATTGCATGCGTTGTACAGGGCAGTCCAGCAAAATGCACCTGGCACTCTGCATAGCTGCTTGCAGCAGATGTGGGGTCCCTGGTGGGCTACTGCACCCCCTCCTCCTGTATGCCTGATTGCAGGCATGTTACGGAACAGTCAACCTGTAGTCTAGTGGTCTCCCCGTATGCCCAATCACGGGCAGTTGTAGGATAAAAACCCAACCTGGTGGTCTACTGGTGCCCCCTTATGCCCGATCATGGGCATTTGGTCAACATAACCTCCCAGTAGTCAGCAGACCACCCACCCCATGCCCGATCCTGGACTCCCATAGTAAAATCGATACCTGGTGGTCAGGAGGTCCCCCTCCCTCCCACCCACTGGGGTTCCCTGCCACCCAGCTCCCCTGTCATTGGTGAGCAGCTGCACCCACCTGCTTAACACCATGCCTCCTGCCAAATGACAGCATACAATATGTGCTATACACCTACTGGTCCACATTGTGGACCAGTGGGCTTGCCGACCATACTTTACGACACAGGCACAAATATGTGAAAGAACATGTTCATTCACATATTTGTGCCTGTGTCATACAGTACGGCTAGCAAGTCCATTGGTCCACAATGTGGACCAATAGGCTTACAGGTCATACTGTATGCTGTCATTCAGTGGGCAGCACAGCGGTATGTGGGTGGGGTGCAGCTGCCTGCTGATAATGGGGGGAGCTGGGTGGCAGAGTCTTCCATGGGAGGGATAGGAGGGGGAACCACTGGGCTACCAGGTGATGGGGTTTCAACCAGGGATGCTCACAATCAGGCATACAGGGTGGTAGGACCACTGGACCACCAGGTGGACTATTTTTATGCCATGCCCTCAAGTGGGCAACACAGGAGGGTGAGGGTCACATTGGGCAATGGGGAGGGTGTGTGTGCTACTGGACAGTGACCCTGCTGGGTGGGTGGCCA
This sequence comes from Neoceratodus forsteri, assembly GCA_016271365.2. Classification (NCBI taxonomy): domain Eukaryota; kingdom Metazoa; phylum Chordata; order Ceratodontiformes; family Ceratodontidae; genus Neoceratodus; species Neoceratodus forsteri. The sequence continues at coordinate 874,218,997 of CM028131.1, read as the reverse complement.
CCCACGGCAGGTGGGTGCTGTCTTGTGCCCTGCAATGCAGCAGCCCTCCTGTGGTTGGCCTGGGTTTATTCCTACTCTTTACAGGCTCAACTTTGTGCCACCATATGTGTTGCACATCAGGGTTGTGCCAGCATATGCGCTGCATATCCGGGGCTGAATATCAGGATGTGCAACATATTCATGGGAACGCCCCCTGCATTTGCGCCCCATACATTACCACTGTGCCCCAGTGCAGTCGGACTTGCACTGCACCTGGCAGTCTTTTGAACATCCTACTGGGCCAGCACAACTCTGTTTTGCAAGGTGCAACCCCTTTGAATATCCTGGCCCAAATGTTCAACATAGCTTTATGACCCTGCCTTATAAAGAAGGGCAGAGAAAATGTTCAACTCCTAGCCTAAAGGTAATTTCATGCAAGAACTATGAAATCAACTTTTGGGATGCAAAACATTTTGGGGCAGGAGTTAAAAATAACAGTTGTCACATTTATGAGGTGCTGCAAAAATATGGTTATGTTGTAAGTTTGGGGTAAAAATATTGAAACTTAAAAAAGTTACGAGCCTGCATTTGCAAAAGTCAATATAGGCTCATGACTTAGGTGTTTTTAAATATTTTTACAACAAATTTTTCAACATAGCCTTCTTATGACTGCACCTCATGAACAATGGCAGAGAATATTTTCAACTCCTGCTCAAAAGGTGATTTTGTGCAGGGACCCACAAAAATCACCTTTCGGGATGTAAGAAAACATTTTGGCCAGGATTTGAAAAATGACAGCTGTGACACCTATAAAGTGCTGTAAAGTTATGGCTATATTGTGAATTGGGGGAAAAATATTGAAAATTACCAAAGTTAGGAGCCCCAGCCTTACCTACTGCTTTAGTGGTCTGCTTGGATGATTTCAGGTCATCTGTGATGATGATGCCCAAGTCTCTTTCTTCCCTTGGGATTGCCAGCAACCATACCTCTCAACCTTTCTTCACCAAAATGTGTGACAAGATGTGTGACAAATTAGCAAAATGTGACATATATCATCAAACATGGCACTGCAAGCTCGGAACACTATGGCTAAGAGTGCACTAGTGTTCATAATGTTTGCTGATAATTGAGCACAATAGATAATTATGAATTTCTGTTTTGAAACCTCTGTGAGAAATGTGGAATATCACTACCTCCATGTGGAACAAAGGAGTTTTGAGGGTTAAAATGAGTGACGTACCTCGTAATGTGTGACAGTTGAGAGGTATGCCAGCAACTCTCCTCCCAGCCTATAGGTGGCTTCAGGGTTTCTCTTCCCTATGTGCATGATCTTGCACTTCTTTGCATTAAACCCCAGCTGCATAACCATAAAGCCTAAAGCAATACCGGGATTTCCTTAACACTAACAAATTACAGGTATGAAGTTCTGATCTCCTTGTGAACTTTAGCAATTTTAGAAGTTCTCAAAATTGTAATCAGTTTTTCTCAGAAAACAACTGGTAGTGCAGCAGCACATACTTCTACTGAGCAAGACTTTTAACATTTAAGACACTGTGATGCTTGAAATTAAAGTAATAGAAACATACAATTTATCCTCTAATAATTAACTATAATATCCCTTACAGAATGCATGAGCTTAAATGTGAAACCAGTCCCTCTGCCCCTCCTGCTTGCTTCACATTTAAGCTCACATATTCAGAACACATGTGCAGTCCTTACTGAGACACTGCCAAGAACTCTCATTTACATTCAAGAAGAGAGTTGAATTCTGGACTTTAACCTGCATAGGTTTAAAAAAATCTTTATAAATTAATGCAGCCTTATCATTGCCTCCTATTGTAGATGCATAACTGTGAAGCCTAAAGCAATACTGGAATTTCCTTAACTCTAACAAATTACAGGTACTGTATGAAGTTCCGATCTCCATGTGAACCTTAGCAATATTAGAAGTTTTCAGAATTGTAATAATTTTTCTCAAAAAGCAACCTGTAGCGCAGCAACACATACTTCTACTGAGCAAGACATTTAACATTTAAGGCACTGAGACGTCTAGAATTAAAGTAATTGAGACATACAGTTTACCCTCCTGAAATAAATAATTGTAATATCCCTTACTGAATGTGTAAAAACTTACAAAATAAGCCACTAAAGTTTGGATAACCATGTAAATCTTTAGCATTGTTAAATTTCTAAGAATCATGATAAGTTTTTTTCACAAAGCAATTAGTAGGGCAGCAGCACTTATGTTCACTGAACAAGACGTCTATTGAATAGAGGCACTGAGATGCACAAATTATAACACTGAGACATAAAATGTTCTCTCCTGAAATAAATATTCCTAATTTCCCTTACAGAATGTGTGGAAACTTAAGAATATGCTGCTTAAGTCCTGCGTTTACCAGGAAATGAGGAACAGATACAGGCATTGGCACAAATCAGTTTTACTAAAGTTGATTACAATGTCTAGATGCAACTAAGATATTATTTGAATTTCATGTTGAGAAGCAACATTCTGAAACTTGACATGGATTGGGCATCACAGCCTAATGATTCTAGACATAACATAACTGTTATTAACTTACTTTGTAATCCAGCAACATAGAGAGGGACAGAGAGATATGCACCCAAAATAGAGCCGTTCTGTGTTTCTGACTTGTAGGCTCTGTGATGCCATTACTGATACAGACAGCAACATTATATACTGGTGTGTTTCTATGGAGCCTATCCTCTCTCTTTCACACTTATTTTATTTATTTCTTTTTTTATTTATTAAGCATCAAGTTTACAACCTCACTTCAGTAAGGGAATGTAAGTGTGGGACACCCATTTGTCTGTCATTTCTGTGCCCTACCATAACACACAGAGTAGGCAAAGGAGACATAGAAATCTGTGGTAAAAAAAAAAACATAGCAAAAGTAACTGCGCATGCTCAGCAGTGGATGGTTGCAGAAGTAACCACACATGCATGGTAGTGGACGGGGGGAGCGCTAAATTCGTGATCGGGACACTGTGGGATTGGGACCCCCAGTATCACTATTATATTATGTAGAGGTGCTATTCATTATGTAATTTCTTCAGTATGGAACCACATGCAAAATACATTGAGGATAACCAAGGTTGTTTCACTAAATTGCTTCAAGACCATGGCAAAAAATGCATTCAAGATAGTATGCCATTGTCCCAATAAGTAACCAGAATTCTTGTTAGCTTGCCCACCATCCAGCTATTTGTCACCACCATCCTTCACTGACCCTGTCCCCATCTTTCTTTTTTTGTCCTTTCTTTGCATCCATCGCCAACATTACTGCACTGACCTCACCCCACCCATCTACCAACTATCATCAATAGCATCTATTGCACTTATCACCATGCTCTAAACAGTCTTTCCTTCCTCTGGTTCGTAGTAGAATTGTAAATGAAAATTGCCAACAAGATTGTATGTTTCAATATACTTAGATACATCCTATGTATTAGCTTGTTAGATCCTACCTATGTATTAGCTTGTATACTGGTCTAGTATCCTTGTCCCTGTACTTTTACATTGTAATACTGTATACATATGATAATTTATATGTCTGTTGAATGCACACTTGTTTGTAATTGTCTTGTCTCACCAGGACCTCTTGTGAATCAGCCTGCTCAATGAAGCCAATCCTGTAATAAAATGTTATGTTTTGGGGTGGGTGCTGAGGGAGGGTTGGATGGGGGGGTTGTATATGTCTTATACAAAATAAATCAGCTGTTACAGCAGACCACCAAAAATTAGAAAAAATAGTGCAGTGCGGATTGCTTCTGCTTCTCAGATGCGGAGGCAACTATTGTCACCTTATCAGGTTGTTAGGTAGCAAGGAATACAGCAGTCATTTTCTCAGTGCAATAGGTCTGCAGGGCTATGCCCACTGCACCCCTAAAAATGGATATTACAGCACTGAAACAGTGAAGGGCTCTGCAACCAAAATGATCAGAGGTTTGGGGAACAAGTGCTATGAGGAGACGGTGGCCCTTAGCATGATCATCTTCAAGAAAAGGAGGCAGAGAGGTGGGGTGTGATCTTGTCTGCACCATATACTCAAGGTTATCAACATGCCTGAACAGAGATGTTAGATCAGGTGCCCTCCACCAGGATTCAGGGACACACCCTGAAGCTTACTGGTGGCAACTTGAGGGGCAATATTAAAAGATACTTCTTATTCTAGAGGGTTGTGAACCACTGGGTATGATTACAGTATAAAACTTACATTAAAAAGCTAGTGTACTGCCTGTAGTGATAGTATAATATGTTGATTATTGTCACTCCATTTTGTATGCTATTTCATGTAATGTATGTCATTTTATACTCCATTTTGTATTGTGTGACTCCATTTTACATGCTGCTTCATTTAATTGGTGTTTTGCTCTTTAGATAGCCTCATTATTATGTTTTGCTTCAGACAGTGTATTTTTCTGACTTGAAGGTCACATATTATCAGGCAACCTGTTTTTAGTTTTGTTTAAACTCCTGCTTAGCTCATAGTGTTCTAGGCACCCGGCCAGTGTTTGGAGCACAGTGACCTAGCAGGTGTAGGGAATTCTGAGCAGTCCTTATCGTGTGAATTTGCGATCCTGGGAGCCCTGCCAGCTTCTAGAATGTGGAAAACAACACTATGAGGGCTGCAATGGTTATTTTTAGCATAGAATAAGATATAAATGTAGCTTTCTCATGCCTGGTTTGAAGCCTCCTGCAGGGTGGACGCATCACTGTGGGGCCAGTTCCGGTTCGAGAGACTCCTAGCCAGGCTGACAAGGGGCTTTCCAGCCATTGGAAGAGGCTTGGATGATGCTTTATTGAATCGGTGATGTATAACCTTTTGTATTATATTTTGTTATAATAAAGCTTTGGCTTGCTGTACTTATTGTATTGTTATTGTGTGTATGTGAGTGTGAGTGAGTAAATAGCTGCCTGGTTTGAGTTGGCAGAACATTTTTGGCGTAGTCGGCAGGATTCGAAAATAAAATGTCTATTTTTAGGAAAAAGGATGAGTTCTTTTTTCAAAGGTGTATTAAGGCTTAAACAAGCAAGGGCAACTGCCCTTTGTACTTGTAATTTGTGCTTGCTGCAAGTATATACTGTTAGAGCCAATGATGGCTTTCACAGTTCAGGCTGCTTTTAGGAGAAAAGCAGTGGCTGGTTAAGTAAAGTTAGATAAGCAACATCTAGAAAAAGAAAATAAACTACTGTGGATGTACGCACAGTAGGTGACTGAGCAGGATGATTTGAAAATCCCCCATGTTGCCTATCTGTGTAGTTTCAAAGTTTTCTGTATCAATTTCAAGTTCCCTTGCCTCCTATAGAGGCTGAAACATTGATCCTAAACCCAAGTACTGGGGACCTCTACCAGATGGATCTCAACCTAGTACTGTTAGAGATTTTGTTTGTTTTGTTTTTAAACTGCAAACCAGAGCTCTGGAAAAAGACTTGGTTTGGCAGGTTACTAAAATGGCCAAAAGAAAACCTTTGAAAGGGTTAAAACCTTTGAAAGAGTTAATAGCTGCAGTGTTTGGAAATTATCATGAAGGTCCTGCAGTCAGTTTTCTTACTCAGACTAGTGTATAGGAAAAGAAGAAGAAAAATACCTTGGCACTGGGTAAGTCTGAATTTTTTTTATTCAAAGTTGTTTTATGTCTGTCTGTTTTATTTCTGTAATACGTATACTAAACAAGGTAATGCTCCGTCTTTCTCATGCATATTTTCTAGCTTATATCTGTGTTCTGTAATTATGTTCTGTTGTCAAGGTTGCGAGATAGGATTGACTGCCTTCAGTGCACATGTTACAGTAAAAAAAAAAAAAAAGAAAGAAAGGGAAGCTTCTTTGCCTCATAGCTGACTGTTTTAATTGGCTTTGTTTTTAATGGAACATTTGTGCTGCCTAGATAGGGTCAGTGAAGAACTTTTGTTTGGTGGAGCAGGTAGTGTTGATGGTGAAGAATTATGACGTCATATAGATTGCAATGTGCAGAAAGAGTTGTAGTTTGCAAGCAACGTGCCAAGCCACTGCTAGGTGAAAATGTAATGTGTTAACAGCTATAAATGGCTTTATCATACTTCTAGTTAAAACCAGAAACTTTTTGCAAAATGGCAGAGTGCCATATTTTAGTTATGTGCCAAAAGGTGTAATCATGTTATACGAGATGTGTCCACTTACAGATGATGTGTTTAAACAGTGTTTTGTTCTGGAAAGATTTGGCATGGCAATATGTATAAATGTGTTGGTTTAAAAATTGTCAGTGTTACAAGACAGGCAGGAGGCAGCACATATATCTAAACCACGTACAGTTTTCTAATGGAACTATGGGCATTACCTCAGCAAATTGGTGTGAAACAATGTCAGTCTTATTTTGTGTTAAGTATTTCTTTTGTGTATTGTGTATGTGTGTGTACTGTCTTGCCAGCAGTATTTAAAGATATTTTAATATTGGTGGTGTTCAAGGACACTACAGGAATGGCTGGTTTGAATGACCTTGCGTGCACACTGTGACCTTTTGCACGTTATTTGACCTTCTTGTGTTTCAACATTTTTGTTACTACCAGTTCAAACTTGATGTGTATTCCATGCCTAAAGCACAACTTTTCACACAGAATGTATGTTTTCATGAAAGCACACCAAGAGTGAACCATGTAATTTGATTTTTATTGCAAAACTAGTATTCTAAGTGAAGAGGAACAAACTTTTACAATTTTGAAAAAGGACTATTACAGCTGTTTTGAGAGTTTACCATCTACAGAGATACGTATGTACGGTATTACCATCAATCTGGACATTTTGTCATGCTTAGGATAAGGAGACCCAGGGACATGGCTTCTTTTTATCCTATGGAAATAATCTTGTTTTATTTTAAACTGATGTGTGTTTATTTTTGTTGTTTGTCTGTGTTTCACAGCTAACCTTTTATTGCTACAGTATTGAGCTGTCTCTTGCACCTCGAGCTGTGTCTTCCTGTAGGAGCTTGGAGGGAGAGGTAGCTACCCTTCCTCCCTTCCAGTGTAATACCCACAAAGGTTGCAAGGTACATGTCATATTTATACTGGTTCATGGTCTGTAGCCAATGGTTTAACAACCTGGCTGCCCACTTGGGCTAAGGATGAGTGGAAAATTTATTCGAAAGAAATATGGGGAAAAGAACTGTGGCAGGAAATATGGACTATGGTGCAAAATACTCAGGCCACTGTATTTCATGTTGATGCTCATTGTGCTTCAGATACACTAGAACGATGGTATAATTCTATTGCAGATGAAAAAGCTAAGATTCTTCCAGTGGATATTGAAGAAACTCAAAGTCAGCAGTTATAAGGGCTGGCAAAATGGGCACATCAAAAATGTGGACATTTGGGAGAGAAAGCCACTTATAGGTGGGCATATAGTAGGGGTGTACCCCTAACATTGGATTTGGTTAAAACTGTTATTGCTCAGTGTCCTATATGCCAACATGGGCAACAAAGACCAATCCCTCATATTGTGAAAGGACAATTGGGAGAACCTACGAAATGGAAAGAGAATTTGCATGAAGCATTACAGATTTTAAATAATAGACCAATTGGAGAATCTGAGACCCCTTTATGCGAATGATAACTCCTAATTTGCAAGTGCAGGCTTACTCAACTACAGAAACAGTGTTATATTGGGAAATACACCAGGAGCTCTGTCTCCTTGCAGGGCAACCCCAGAAGCTGCTGGACTTGATTTACATGCCCTTCAAGAATACAGAATAAACAGCAGAAACATTCAAGTGATAGAAACTGGTATTGGAATACAAATTCCACTGAGAAATTTTGGTTGGATAGCACCTAAATCAGAACTAGCCCTCAAGGGAATACAAATTTTGGAAGGGGTGATTGATTGTGATTATCAAGGAGAAGTGAACGTAATTTTGTTGAATAGTAGAGAACAAAATCTGTTAATTCAACAGTATGACAGAGTGGCTCAATTGTTAATTATTCCAGTTAACAAAGTGACCCCTATAAAGGGACAAGCCTCCACACTCTTAACAGCAAGGGGGGATAAAGGTTTTAGATCTACAGGAGGTTTTAACAATGGTGCCAAAATATGGGTTACAAGCCCAAATGGCCCTCCTGAACCAGCTGAGGTGATAGCCACCAGACGAGACAACACAGTGTTAATTATCAGATCAGGGAAAGAAAAATGGAATACGTGCCTGCACATAAATGTTATCTTCGAGAATAATGAAATTTGTGTCTTTCTAGGTCCAGCAATGGATTTTAAAAGGAATGCTGGTGTGTCTTATGGTCCATTTGGGAGCTAGTTACCCTGGAGGAAGGATTCAAAGGTTAACTGTAATGACACTGGTTGTAAAGGAACCTGGAGTTGGAAAAATGATACCAAAGATAGAATCATGGGGAACTTTAGCTGCCCATCCGGACAGAAGTGTGTGGTACTGAACATGACATTTTCACCAGGGGTCAATCTCTGGATGACAACTGGTGGCTCAGGACAATATGCCTACGAAACAGATGAAATCTCTTTGCAGAATAAGACTGCTATTAAATGCTGCAACTTACCGAATAGTTGCATGGTGACTGTACAACATAGACTTGATTGCTGCATGAATCAAACAGACATTTTCAATGCAAGTATTACTTTGATTGACATAGACACGTTATTCTGCATGAATGCTACTGCAATAACTAATAGAACTACTTGGGCAGATCACATTACAGTGTTGAAAAATCATCCTGTAATTACTTAATGATAGTATAGTTAAGGTTCCATCCACATGTACATCAGTAGCGTGCGGTATCAGAAAAGTGTAATCCATTTTAACATAACGCTTATGTTTAGTAGAAAATGCAAATATCAAAGAGCTTGGTATGATACGCTATTAGGTGGAGCAGGGGCAGGCATGGGAATTTTAAATAGTGTTGATATAGAAACACTGACTAACAGGCTTCAGGCAGTAGGAATTGATGTATTTAGCTTAATTAACTTACAAGCTCAATGGATGCCAACTGTTTTCTTACCCCCAAAGATTAACTTTGAATTATGATTTTGAGTTCTTGCAGTTATTTAATGCTTCACAGGTATGGGGAATGGGAGTAGCAGAAAATATTTCGCGATTTATTGATTGGACAGAATGCACAATGCGACATATATATTCTATAATGCAAAGAAATAAGGCCCAGAGTGATTTAATGAGTAATAATGAATATGTGTGGAGGACCGTGTTCAAATCATGGATTCCTAGTAATCATTGGATTGTAATGTCATCCACCACAGTAAAATGCACAGGTCCCTGATAATGAGCAGAAGCTTATTTTGTATTGGCAGCCCAATATTTTAGATCAATCAAGATTGAATATCTCGTTAAATAAAATTAAACAGATAATTCAGGAAACAGATGTAATGCAGGCTCATTTGGCAATAAGAAATAAATCATTAGTGCAAAGTCAGGTGCAAACTACGATAGTTAAAAACAAAATGATTGATTTAAGTTCCAAGATTCAACAAGAGACTACTCATTATTGGTGGGATATTTTTACAGGATGGTCTCCATCAGCTACAAAAGTGTTAAATATTCTGATACATCCTATCATAATCATTGCTGTAGTGACAATTATCTTGCTTATTTGGACTTTTACTTATCATGTTATATTCATAGTAATTTTGCTATGGTACCAATATCATACAAATCGTATTCACAATAATCAAAGGACCGAATGTAGTGATAGTATAATATGTTGATTATTGTCCTCCATTTTGTATGCTATTTCATGTAATGTATGTCATTTTATACTCCATTTTGTATTGTGTGACTCCATTTTACATGCTGCTTCATTTAATTGGTGTTTTGCTCTTTAGATAGCCTCATTATTATGTTTTGCTTCAGACAGTGTATTTTGCTGACTTGAAGGTGCATATTATCAGGCAACCTGTTTTTGTAGTTTTGTTTAAACTCCTGCTTAGCTCATAGTGTTCTAGGCACCCGGCCAGTGTTTGGAGCACAGTGACCTAGCAGGTGTAGGGAATTCTGAGCAGTCCTTATCGTGTGAATTTGTGCATCCTGGGAGCCCGGCCAGCTTCTAGAATGTGGGAAAACAACACTATGAGGGCTGCACGGTTATTTTTAGCATAGAATAAGATATAAATGTAGCTTTCTCAATGCCTGGTTTGAAGCCTCTCCTGCAGGGTGGACGCATCGCTGTGGGGCCAGTTCCCTTCGAGACTCCTAGCCAGGCTGACAAAGGAGCTTCCCAGCCATTGGAAGAGGGCTTGGATGATGCTTTATTGAATCGGTGATGTATAACCTTTGTATTATATTTTGTTATAATAAAGCTTTGGCTTGTTGTACTTACTGTATTGTTATTGTGTGTATGTGAGTGGAGTGAGTAAATAGCTGCCTGGTTTGAGTTGGCAGAACACTGCCTAAAACTATTATTAGTTTTTAAAAGCAGTCATTCATTACTTCATATATCTGAGGTACTTTTTCTTTTCTCTTTGGTTCATTAGAAGATTATTTTCCTGATGTTGGTACACGTACTGTGTGGGACAGCACTCTGCCTGGCAGCTGACATATCTAGCTCTTACCCCCCATGACATCATCAGGGTTGTGACCTCTCTGACTGTGACATTACTGCTGGTTAGGAACAGTCACTCAGTAGCTGCCAGGACAGTCACTTATGATGTCACTGTCAGTGAGATCAAAATCCTGATGATGTAGTCAGGGGTAGGGGTGCAGAGACAGATATGTCAGCTGCTAGGCTGAGAGCTGTTCCACAAATCCAGCACAATATTATCACACAGAAGACTCACTAAATACTTCAGAAACAAAAAGTTAGAACTCACTACTTCTTAAAATTTTTATTAATTTCCTGCCTGCCTGTTTCGGTTCTACTAACTCTTTAAATCTGGACAGATTTCTTCTTACCAAGGGGAAACACAGGCTATCCTTTGTAGTAAAGTGAGTAGGGAAAACTGAATAAATGAGTATATGTGCACAAAATCAACCAAAGGTACCAGAGTGTCAGGTTTGGGTCCTCAATCTCAGAACCAGACCCCACCATGGTCGGGGGTACAGCAAGGTTTGATTCTTGGACTACTCATCTTCTCCGTTCACATTAATAATTTCAATCATTGTACTTTGCACAGCATACACATTCTTTTCGAAGATGACCTTATTCTATTATTGAACTCCAATAATATTGCCAATATGTATTATTATTATTATCATTGTTATTATTTATTGTTATTACTAATTTATTATTGTATTATTAATATTTATATTTATTAATATTGTCAGTATTAGTCAGTGTACCACAGGGATCGATCCTTGGGCCTTTACTCTTCTCAGTATTTGTATTTGCAAACAACCTCCCCTCTGTCAGCTCTGCCCCACATGTCCATATGTACACCAATGATACAGTGATCTATGCATCTGGCCCTTCCCCTTCCCCATATCAAACCCATCTTCCTGGCTGACTTTTTAATAATATGCTGTGATGGTTTGAAGCCAATTCGCTCAGAGGTAACACCAAAAAAATGGTCACCATGGCATTTGGCTCTGCTCAGAAACTGGACAAACTGCCTTCTTCCCCCTCTTTCTTTGCCTAGATGGCTCCAATATTGAGGCCGTTGAGTCTTGTAAACACTTGGGAGTATGGCTGGACCCTAAACTGGACTTCTTCTACCACCTTGATGATATCCACAGCAAGCCACATCCAAAATTAGGCATGCTGTATAGACACAAGGACAGCCTCTCGATCACCATCAGAAAGGAACACATCTCCAAGCTCATCCTCCTGTCTTTTGACTATGCTGCCATAGTATAAAGTTCAGCACCTCAGTCATCCCTTGTCAAGTTGGATCCTCTTTTCCATGACTTCTGCCATTTTGCCACTAACCTCCCTTATCACACTCATCACTGCTCTATCGAGCCACATCTCTCCCCTCTCTCTCTCCAACTGCTGTCTTGTTCATTGTGCCAGCTTCATCGCCAAGTACTGGTTTGGTACCCTTTCCTCTTACCTTTCATCGTTGACAGCCCCAAACTTAGGATACTTGCTGCATAACCATGACCACCACTCCTTTGCTTTGCCCCAACCTCAATCATGCTTGGGGAAATTATCCTTTGCCTACAGGCTCCCAGCCCTCTGGAACAGCATCCCTCTCCCTGTCCGCATTCTGCTTACCTCAACATTCCTCAAAAAGCACTTCAAACTACTTCCCCCAATGCTATCCTACTCCTTGCACTTGAGTCAGCATGCTGCACCTTCCCCAACCTCCTTAGCCACCACACCTTCCTCCAAACATGCTTCACCCAATTGCCCTACCTCCCTCATGCACCCATCAGCAGCATTCCCTTGCTTTGCCCCCTTCTCGGCACTATCAATAGGCTTCAACTCCACTGCATGGAGTCACCCAGTTGCTAATCTAGTGTAACCATTATTAATACCCCTACAAACCTACCTGTGCTTCTCTGTGCTTTTTTGTCATATGGCAATTGTACTTTGACATAGCCTGTTGTTTGCTTTGTAGCCATTCATTTTAGATCATTATCATCTGTTGTATTTGTACTCTGTACCTCTGAAATTAGTATACAGTGTATGTGCTATGTGTTGTTGTCAACTATTGTAATGCTGTGTCTGTTGTAACCTCCTGGCTGTGCCTGGAAATAGGCATTTGATTGTCTAGTGCAGCTACCTGGTAAATAAATACTAATATTTATCCACCTCTGCTTACTGTGTAAAGGGGTGGATATGATGACTAATATCCTTCTGACCTTAAATGACTACAGTATTTTATTACACACATTAAGATCCGATTTTTAACCAAATGTCCTCAGTTACAAAAAATCACAGAACATAAAATAATAAAATGCAAGGTGAATTCTGTCTGAATATTATATTACAAAAGTTTTATAGACACTGAAAAATACTTCAGTAGTTGAAAACCTCTGTACAGTAAAAAAAAACACCTTGAAATGTAAACTATAAAAACATCAATTAAAAAACAACTTTGCTTTAATAAAGCACTTAGCCAGGGTTACCTTCAGTAATCAAACCCTGGGACATACTGAACTTGGCTTCAGATTGTGACTCATAACACCCATTAGTTTCAAATCTTGTTAAAACAGGTAGTGAGAAAGTAGCTGTGTCCTGAAAAGAGTTACAAAAACAGGATGCCAACCAGCTGTCCATAGCTTATTTCACCAGTTGGGCTGTGGTGCATTCAGATATGAACCCTCTAGAAAATTAACAAAAATTCTGGCAGCCCTGTTGGTATAGGAAAAATATCCCACCATCTCCCATTTGTAATACATGAAAACATAACATTTCCACATTTAAATAAATCCTACTTCACTAAAAGTGCTGGAATTGCTGACCGAGAGGAAAGTAAGCATTCATCTTAAACCTAAAGGTATATATACTTTCTGTCCACACTTAAAGTAGCAGTGGAAGTGGGTAGGTGGAGGAAAGAGGTTTGCAGTCAGTGTTTATGGAACACTGAAACTTGTCTCTAAATTTGTAACAGGTTGTATGGGGAACCTAGCTCAGGAAATTAATCTTGGGGTTGATTAAATTAAGAAAGCCCTTTGAATCAGGTCTGCAACTTCAGGTTGGAGCTGCCAGAGGCTTAGTGCCTCCTGACAAGACCACTATAACAGAGTATCTTGTCTGTCAAGTCCCATCATGCTCATATCCTGTTGTGTGAGTCGAACAGCAGAGGAGTGGGACATCTGCCTTAGATGTCTGCAAGTGTTCAGATAGTCTGCAGACTTAAGGAGACATTGCAGGAGGAACACCATGTCAACTTAGGAGACAGACCACTACTATGTTCTGGTGTACTGAAACAGACAGTCTAGATACATGTAGTGTGTTAACATCTAGGGATTAAGGAATAGTAGGCACCAGGATAAGGTAGGTATGGTTAGAAGGATTGAAAACAGAAATCGGAAGACACTGTATCTAGGGTAGTATAATGAATAAGGTTCTGTCAAGAAGGTAAGAAGTAGTAGACACCTAGAGCAAGACACAGGTAGTTGGGCTAAAAAGGAAAACAAGGGACACCCTATCTAGGGTTGGGTACCACATAAATTTCAGAACAAGCAAACAGAGAGGTAGAATTCAATGGGCATAGAAAGGAGGCAGTAAGGTACAGAGAACTTTCAGCAGGCACTAAGATGAAAAAAGGAAAGAGCAAGGGAGTGGTGCAGTGCAACATGTGTGGAGCTGTAGCCATTCAGAACACCTTTTAGAAACTAAGCTACTGCTCATTTATACTCATTCTGGGTTCAGGGCAGAGGTTGCTGGACTCCAGGCTTAACTTATAAAGGTGCAAAGAACCTGTTGCCCCACACTGGGGGGCCATCAAGTCTTCTGCCACTCCCCCAGAGGCTGCCTAGGCAAAGACAGACAAGTTGGACCATTGTGGGGTCTGGTAGGTGAGGGTGCTGGGAAGGGTGCTCTTCAGCCTGTACCACAGCATAATTCTTTCACAATACTGGTGGGATGGAGCAACTCAGAGGAGACATCCATAGCAGTGGGAAGAGAGGAAGTGAGGGTCCTCAGAAAGGAAAGACCCAAGGAGTGAGGAAGGGGCCCCCATCCAAAGAAGAAGCAGCTGCTGCTTGGGACTCTATTGTTGGACAGGGATGGGTTATAGGTGTGGGAGGAATGGATAGGAAGGGAAGTGCCTGAAAGGGACTGCTGCTTGGAGGGATGGAGGGTAGATCCAGAGGATTGCTAGGGCAGTAAGAGATGAAAGGAAGCTAGATATCTTTGTCCACCTGGGACAGTGATGGAAGTGAAAACAATAGGGAGCTTCAGGCATGTATGGCACAGACATAGGGGAATATTAGTAAATAGGCAGGGAAGAGGGACGGTCGCTAGAGACAAGTATGAGTCTGCAGAGATGGATGAGGAAGGGATCATCTGGGCAGACTGGGTGGGCAAGTGGTCCTTTTCTGCCAACACATTCTACGTTTCAATGTTTCTATGAGTCTACTGACCTACTGTTTCAAAAAAATATTTAAACCCATTCCACTAACTTTTTTCTTCTGTGTTTACCATATCTAACTGGCCTTACAAGTATTGGCAGTGATTTCCTCATCTTTTCCCCCTCCATGAATAAATGTCTACTGTTGCCATATGTTCTACTTCCCTTCACAGTGACTCCAACTCATGGATCAATAGTAGTCTTCAACTCCATCAAAAACATGAAAATCAGCAGCTTACACCTTCGTGCTTCAAATGAAGAGTTGTTTTTCCACTATTTCTACTTCTAACACCTCTCCCTGTTTCTGCAGGATGTAATCACATACCTTTTACCAAGGACAAATTAAAACACCACTGAATTTACAAGTACATTCAGCACACTCTGCTATGGAGGACATGAGCAATTCAAAACATTTGGGTGCAGTAAGAGCAGCCATCACATTTAAACAGACCCTGCTTCAGCAGAGCCAAAAGCTCTAATTGAATGTTTTTCTTAAACAACGCAGTATGTAGATAGAGACATAGATTATGAGTCACCTGCTGCAGGCAGCTGAGTCAGCGGTGGATGTGGAGTGTTCTGCTCTTAGTTTTGTATGTTAGAGTGCTATTTTATATTATTTTATACCATTTATAGCATTTGACAGCACTTAAATGTATTATATTGTGTTAAATAGCTGATATTTTATTAGATCAAAACTAAGCTTATATTTAGTATGATTTTTCATTTTTGAATATTCATTGATAAAGGACTTACTACAGTTTACTATTCCACTACCTGCAGCAGACCTGCTCGATCTGGTTCACTGTTACCTCTGGGTCTTTAGGCCATGGGAAACACCCAGCAGTTGTAGGGCTGTAGTGTCTGTCCCAGTTTGAGATGGTGGGACAACGTATACGGGGGTTAGCAGCAGAGAGCAAAGTCTGCAGTTTGCAGATTATAGACCATAGATTTTCTTAAAGAAAACCCACGAGTTGTGAGTAAGTCATGAACAGTTACCTGAAGGACCTTCTTACACCTGCTGTCTTGGCCCGTGCCCTCCACTCCTCCTCTATGGGCCTCCTCACGATTACATGGAAACATAGAAACATAGAAACATAGAAGTTGACAGCAGATAAGGACCGCAAGGCCCATCCAGTCTGCCCATTTCTTTTTCTACCTTATAAATGTGCCATCGGCCTTTGCTCTGTCAGTGGCCTATCTATTCATAGTCATTTGTATTGCTCCCTTATGCCTATCCCATGCCTGTTTGAAGCCCTGCACTGTATTCATAGCCACCACTTCTTGTGGTAAGCCATTCCATGCATCCACCACCCTTTCTGTGAAAAAGAATTTCCTCACATTCCCCCTTAATCGGCCTCCCTCTAATCTCACGCTGTGTCCTCTTGTCCTGCTATTTTTCTTATATTTAAACATGTTAGACTCTTTCACCTTGTTTATGCCCTTAAGGTGTTTGAATGCCTCGATCATATCACCTCTCTCCCTCCTTTGCTCAAGGGTATACATATTGAGCTCCATTAATCTGTCCTCATATGTCTTCTGATGCAGTCCCTGCACCCATTTTAGTTGCCCTTCTCTGGACTGCCTCAATTTGGTTAATGTCCTTGAAGGTGTGGCCTCCAATACTGCACAGTACTCCAGATGGGGCCTAACCAGTGTCTTGTACAGAGGGATTATTACCTCCCTCTTATGACTTGTGATACCCCTACTAATACACCCTAACACCCCTAGCCTTACCTACTGCTTTAGAGGTCTGCTTGGATGATTTCAGGTCATCAGTGATGATGATGCCCAAGTCTCTTTCTTCCTTTGTGACTGCTAGCAACTCCCCTCCCAGCCTATAGGTGGCTTCAGGGTTTCTCTTCCCTATGTGCATGATTTTGCACTTCTTTGCATTAAATCCCAGTTGCCAATCTTCTGACCAATCTGCTAGTTTATCCAGATCTCTTCTCATTCTGCCCACCCCATCTGGATCATCTACTCTGTTGCAGATCTTGGTGTCATCTGCAAACAGACAAGCCTTACCCTCTAGTCCATCTGCAAGGTCACTAATGAAGATGTTGAAGAGGACTGGCCCCAGGACTGATCCCTGAGGTACCCACTTATGACTTGCATCTCTTCTGACTGTATACCATTTACCACCACTCTTGTTTTCTGCCCATCAACCAGTTTGCCACCCAGTTGACCAACTTGACCCACCCCGAGCCTACCTAGCTTATTTATCAATCTTCTATGTGGAACAGTGTCAAAAGCTTTGCTGAAGTCAAGGTAGGCAACATCAACTGCTCCCCTTGGTCCACCACTCTGGTTACCCAGTCAAAGAAATCTATGAGATTAGTTTGACAGGACCTTCCTTTGTAAACCCATGCTGTCTTGGATCCTGTGCCCCTATGGATTCCAGGTGT
Source organism: Neoceratodus forsteri (assembly GCA_016271365.2). NCBI lineage: Eukaryota > Metazoa > Chordata > Ceratodontiformes > Ceratodontidae > Neoceratodus > Neoceratodus forsteri. Next base: position 874,201,632 of record CM028131.1, on the reverse strand, counting down.
TGCAATATCCTTTCCTTAAGGAGTGCCTCCATAATCTTGCCCACTACTGAGGTAAGACTGACTGGTCTGTAGTTCCCGCCTCCTCCCTGCTACCACTCTTGTGGAGCGGGATCACATCAGCCCTTCTCCAGTCTTCTGGGACCTCTCCTGTGCTCAGAGACTCACTAAACAATTCTGCTAATGGCTCTGCTAGTTCCTCCTTTAGCTCCTTAAGTACCCTGGGATGTATGCCATCAGGTCCCATTGCCTTATCCACCCTGAGCTTAGCAAGCTCTTGTAGGACTCTTTCTTTTGTGAAGGGAGTAGTGCTCACCTCTCTTCTCCCTGTGTCTATGATGCTGAGCTGTGGGCCCTGCCCTACCTTCTCTTCAGTAAATACTGAGCAAAAGTATCTATTTAGGATAGATGCCTTTACAGGGTCATGCTCCCTTTTCTCCATTAAGCTTAGCAATACCCCCTCTGGACTTTCTCCTTTCACTAATGTATCTATAGAAAGTCTATAGATTCCCAGGACGAGCTTAAAAACTGCGGGCAACTGAGCATTTAGTGTCGCCGCCCCCGTCCTGTGGAATTCGCTTTCTTCAGCTGTCAGGGAGGCCCCTTCTGTGGAGGTATTTAAAGCCCTCCTCAAGGCCTTCTTGTATAATCAGGCCTTCCTGGACTGTGTTTTATAGTCCCTTCCTGTTTTTCAGAATTTTATGCTTAACTTAGCCTTTGGCTATTTTGAGTTTAGTTGCTGCTGTTGAGGGTAGTATTTATACTAAATCTTGTTTTTAATTGCTGGAATATTGCATATTAATGTTTAATAGTATGTTGTTTTGTATTTATTATGATTCATTGTATGGAGTTTTAATATGTCCGGCACCCAGAACCTCTGGGATGGGCATCTCGTAAATACAATTTGCCTTGCCTAGTAATAGCAATGGTAGTAGTTCAAAAGTTTTTTTTTAAAGAAAAGGGTTCTGTTATTTATTGTATCTTTATCTTTATTTCTATTTAGTATTTGTTTATGGTCCAGTCTTTTTTCTCATGTTCTATAAAGGTGCATGAAGTGAGTGGACCCTAAATTAAAACAGAAGGAGTTTATTAAAAAACAACAATAATAACAACTAACTAGTAAGTCAAATACTAATTTAAATTTTGATCAGACCTAAGCAAACTTGTAGAGGAAGTGGAATTTTCCATATAAGGGCAAATACCTGACTTTCACATGTAGAGTCATGACATCAAAGCATACAGGAATAAAAGTCCCCTGCAGTGCAAAGTTTAATTAAGCCACTGTAGTCAAACAGGGAGCAATAGCAGCAGCAGTAGTATACTGTATTGTAAAGGTTCATTGGAGGAGTTTTGGATGAGTGGCTTTATAATTGGATGAGTGACATTGCAGAGGGACTGGAAGGAAAAGTATGCCTTTTGCAGATGACACAAAGATCTGCAACAGGGTTGATACACAAGGAGGCGTGGAAAGGATGAAAAGGGACTTGGCAAGTTTGGAGGAATGGTCAGAAGTATGGCAGCTAGGATTCAATGCAAAAGTGCAAAATAATGCACCTGGGAAACAAGAACCCAGGGAAGAATACACAATGGGTGGGGAGGTAGTAACAACAACAAAACAGGAAAGGGACCTGGGGTAATCATATCAGATGACCTTAAGGTTAGCAAGCAATGTGAGAAGGCAGTAGGAGGGCCGGGGTATACTGGGATGTATAGGAGAGGCATCAGCAGCAGAAAACAGGAAGTTGTTATCCTCTGTACAGACAGTTGGTGAGACCCCATCTGGAATACTGTGTCCAGTTCTGGAGACCCCATCTCCGCAAGGACATAGACAGGATAGAGGCAGTCCAGAGGAGGGCAACTAAAATGGTGCAGGGTCTGCAAGAGAAGCCGTATGAGGAGAGACTAAAGGAGCTTAATATGTATACCCTTGAGGAAAGAAGGAGAGGGGACATGATAGAAACTTTCAAGTACCTCAAGGAATTAACAAAGTCCAAGAGGTAGCATCTTTCAGAAAAGAGACTTGCAAGAACAAGGGGACACAATTTAAAGATAGAAGGAGGGCGGTTCAGGGGCAATGTGAGGAAGTATTATTTCACAGAGAGGGTAGTGGATGCATGGAACAGCGTTCCTGAGGAAGTGTGAGGTCTAAAACTGTGGGAGAATTCAAGAATGCATGGGACAGACATAAGGCAATTCTTGTGGGGGGCAGGAAGATATAGGCTGTTGGTTAACTAGGATCTGCGGCCTATCCTGTAAGTAGGGAAATGGGCAGACTAGATGGGCCTAGCGGTCCTTAACTGCCGTCAAAGTCTATGTTTCTATGTAAGAAACTTGCAGAAGTTCAGACACTAGCAGGGAAGCTGGAAAAATACCCATTTACAAAGAAAAAGAAATGCCACTCTCTGGGTTTTTTTTTCTTTTGTTTTTCTTGAGCTGATTATTATGCAGACTACAAGAAAGAGTATGAGAAAGAATATATTATCTGGGATCAAGGCCTACTGCTTTCATACACCTCATCCTATATGTTACCAGCCAGTAAGTAATTCTGAATTTTATTATTTGGATAACACTGTAAATGTATTATTTATTTATTTATTTAGCTTTTGTTTACCAGGTAAGCATGCTAGACAGTCAAGTGCCTATTTTCAGGTGCGACCCAGGAGAATTACAAAGGCAAACAACACACCAGAGACAAAGTAACAATTAGTCAATACGGTACAGTCCAGTGTAGGCAGAGAGCCCTAGGCAAATAATAACAAACTGTGAAACAAGATAGCAACAGTTAAGCAAGGTACAGACAGGAATAGGCAGCAGACTGTAGTCAGGTGCAGACAGAGAGCAATAATACATAGTAAGTGCAGTGATTAGAGCATAGTGACCATAGGAGATGGCCAAGGGGCCAAACACATCACAGCAGGGCCTTTTCGAAGGGTGCAAGCAGTACAGTCTCTCACGAGCTATCAAAGGGACATCAGGGCACAATAGAGGGAGGACAGCTAAGAGCAGGGACAGGCTGAGGCTTGTTTTAGGTGGTACCAGAGGGAGAACCTGAAACTCCTGTGGGAGGGGGTGGTCCATACATAAGCAGGGAGTTTGTTCCAAGCTCTGGCTGCAAGGGCTCTGAAGGCGCGGTCCGCTGTGAGGGAGCGAGTTAGTGGGACCATGAGAGCCTGGGAGTCGGTAGACCTCAGCCGATAGCCAGAGGGGACAGGTTTGAGCAGATCGCCGAGTGCAGGAGGAGTGAATTATCGGAGGATATTGTCTGCAAAGTTGCCCAGGATAAAGGATCGATGGTTACTAGGCATATGTTATTTGGCTTAGTTAATATCCAAGAACTGCTTTGGTTATAGAATTATATAACAAGATTATATTAGTAAACTAATTGTTGAATGTTTATAAACATATACTGTAATCCTTTGTTATAGTTTATCTCAAAGTAAATGTATAAGCTAAGTGTTTTAAGAAAATACATCATTTTAAAATTGACTTTCAGGGAGTTTTTATTCAAAATAGATAAACTGTAAGTGTTAGCTAAGAATTGAACAAGTGCTAATAGAAGGACTATTGGATATCAGAGCAGAGGATAAAAAACACAAAGAGATCCACAGACTATTTGGAAAGCCATTCAAATTAGAACTATCTTTGACTTTTGAACCAGGAAATTTCAAGAAGGACTATTCTGAATAACACTGAAGAATGTCATGGAACATCCTAAAAGCGAATAAGTTTCTACATCAGAAACTTCATGGAGGACTTTGATATATTAATTATCTCTGGAGATTTGTTGGCACATTTGAACTTAATATACTTGAACTGGATTTCTGAACTCCTGAATTTTTCTTAGATATGATTAGTATTTTATTATAATATTTTATAAATAGTATGACATAATTGTTTTTACACTATTGTGATAGGGTAATTGATGTGTGTCTAAGTAACATCTATTTAGTATACTGTATATAATTTAGTGGTATTTGTTATTGAATGTTCATATAATTAATCAAAAGGAAACACAGAAGTGCAAGGTCAGTAGAGACTGTGATTTATGATCATGCTGTAGAAGAAGTCCAAAGTGGGAATAATATAGAAGGGATGCCATTTGAAAGAAAAAAAATAAATACAATGGCTCAGATATTCAAAGGGTTGTGCATGGCACTACAGAGTTGCGGTGCAACCTGCATTGCACCCAGTGGGATGTTGGAAGGCTGCCGGGTGCAGGCAAATCTGAAGTGCGGGCGGAATGTAATCATGTCACAGGCGCAGATGAAGGGAGCATGCCCATGATATCGTGGCACATCCCGAAATTCAGCCCGAGGGGTGCCTATGCTGGCGCAACCTGCATTGCACCGCATAGGGGCCTCAAAGTTGAGCCCATGGATAGTGGGAACAAATCCTGGCTACTCACAGATGGGCTGCCATATTGCAGGGTGCAACACAGCAGCCACCTGCCTGGGTGGCCACCCGCCCACACCAGAATACCATCCACAAGCACCCATGACTCCCTATGTAGTCAGTGGTACCCCCACCCTCCCAATTCCCGATCGTGGTCACTGTATGATAAGTCAGCTCCTGGTAGTCTAGTGGTGCCCCTCCTGCCCGTTACCCCCAATTGCGGTAGTGGAGGTACTAAACATTCTGTGGTAGTCTAGTGGTACCCCACCTGCCCATTGCCATGATCATGGTATAGCTCCATAACATACTTCCTGGTGATCCAGTGGCACCTCCCAGCCTCTCCACCCACACAGAACCCTTGTCAACCTCTCCCCTGTTATTGGCGGGTGGCTGCAACCGCCCGCATACCGCCTGGATGCCCAACAAATGACAGGTACAGTATGGACTGTAAGCCCATTGGTCCACAGGTGGACCAATGGGCTTGCAGGCTTACTGTACTAGATAGTCCCAAATATGTGAATGACTACACAGACATATGATCCAATAAACAAACTTATCTAAGAGAAATGTCCTCACCAAAATTCATATGGAACTCTTTCAGGAAATACTGGTGAAGATTTAAGAAGGGTATTATTAATCCCCAGTAAGTCCTTTAGCAATGAAGTAAAGCTGATGAGCTGACTGCATCTGCTTTGTCTAACAAATTCTTTACATATACAAAGTCCCTTACAATGCAAATGTGGTAATATTAGGAACATTATAGGTAATTAAAGAAAAGGTTATTGGACTGTGGACAAATATGATGCAAAATCAGTACATGATTAAAGTAATGATGGAACATTATTGTAAACAAAAATTATATAAAGGATGAAAATGGTTCCTTTATGAAGAAAGAGGAAGCTGCAATAACTGTAGGAGAAGTTAAATAGTTATCTAGAAGTTATTTAGTCTAGAAACTCTTCTGTCCCCTACCTAACATGACTAGTAGAACCCAGCCAATCAATCTCATTTAGCTCACTCTCCTTCTTACCCCCAACACCTGTACTTCCCCTACCCTTGAGCCAGGGTTCTACCTGCTGGATCTGTTCTTCCTGCTGATCTGCCCATCTTACCCTTTTTGAAGAGCCATGTCTACCCTCATATCCTCCCCCTTGCACCTCTTCCCCATTTTTCTCACCCTGCTCTCCTTCCCTCCCCTCCTACTACAAAGTACCTCCACTCCAACTCCTACTGCTTTTGCATACCATAGCCCCCTGATTACCACCTGCATTATCCAAAAGTCTGCCCCCCCCACCAACCCATCATAACTGGACCCACTTCTTTATATGCCCTTCCCCCTCATTCCTATCTATCCCCTACTTCTAGGCACTTCTCCACCTCCTTTAATTCCAACTCTCCCCTCCCTGCTACTCTACACCTCCCCCTAGACCTGCTAATACTCCCTGGACCAAGAGCACCAAGCTTCATTTCATTATCTTCTCCCTCTTACTCCTCTCTGCAGGAGATATAAATCCTAACCATGGCCCACCTTCCTGTGAGCCCCATCTACTCACACTCCCTCCTCCCCTGCCTCCACTCCACCATAGCTTCCTCCCTCATGGCCTAACAATCCTCCACCTCAACATTCGCTGTCTCCTTCCTAAGCTAGACCTGCTTCTCCCGTTAATAGCATCCCTCACCCCTGACAACCTAGTGGTTTCTGAAACCTGGCTATCAAACAAAATCCCTGACTCTTCCATCACGATACAGATTATGCCGTTACGCACCAGGACCTGGGTAGGAGTGGTGTAGCTTACACCCTCCTCCTCTCTCCAAATATCCACTGTACTCTTGTCCACTACTCCCAATTTGTATGAAGCCCTTGTCCTAAGACTTTCTCTCCTTCCTCTCCAAACCAATATTTATCCCAGGAACCTACTGTCACCCTGGTCTCTACCCACTCTATAGCCACTGAACTCATCACCTACATAGAGTCTCTACCTCCTCAGGTTAGCTCTACTTACTAGGGTACTTAAACCTGAATTGGTTGTCACCCCCTCAAGTCAAAACCTGGACAGACATCACTGCCCTTAATCTATCCCAATTAATCAACGAGCCTACGAGCCTAAACCATAAAACACAAAATCACACTCTTATCGACTGGGCAGTAACCTCCCATCCCCATTGGCTAATACAGTCGAGCATTCTGCCTGATGCAATTAGTGACCACCATATGATCTACCATGTCTGAAAAATCCACAGGCCTAAGGCCCCCCACAAACTAATCACGATCTGATCCTCCAAAACCCTGGACCTTACATCCCTCTTCCATGACCTAACTCAAGCTGACTGGCCTCCTGTATCCACTCCAAATTCCATAGATCATGCACTAGCATACTTCTCCACCAACTTCACCAATGTCTGGAACAGGAATGCTCCACTGAAGCAGGTTAGAGTGCGCAGTAAACACCTCCCCTGGGTTACCCCTGAACTCCTGGCCTGGCAACAAGCATGAGACAATGCATGGAAATCCCACTAATCCTTGGGACTCCCTTACAACCTTGCTATCTACCGTACACTCCGTAATGCATGTACCAAAGCCATCCATCTGGCTAAAGCTGAATATTTCTGGTCCACCCTTAATACCAATATAAATAACCCATCAAGGTTTTGGAAAGTTGTCCACTCACTCTTCTCTCTGCAAACTAACCCCCCCTCCCCCGACAATCAATATAATCACTGCTGACCCCCCTATAGTCATAGCAGAATTTAATTCCTATTTTATTTCATGTGCCTCCACCCTGCTAGCCTCCCTCACATCCTTTCCTACTACCTCCCAACCCCTCACACCCTCCACCCCATCAGCTTGCTGTGAGGGCTTTGTCTTTTCTCCCATCTCTCCCATGACACCTTAAAGGCACTACTCTCTCAGCCCATCAAAGGGTCACTCCCCGATGGTCTTGACCCCAAGCTGCTGTACTCTCAGCACCTTCCATTTCACTCCTGCTCTCTGATCTCCATAACCTGTCATTCCACACCACTACTATCCCGACAGCCTGGAAACATGCCACAGTTCTCCCCCTGCCTAAGGGCGGTGATCTTGCTTCTCCTGGGAACTACCATCCCATTTCACTCCACCGCACCCTGGCTAAACTCCAAGAATACCTCGTTCTCTGCCAGCTCTCCTCCTTTCTTGACAAATCTTCCTTCTTCACTCCCTTCCAATCTGTGTTTCAAAAGAATCACTCCACAACCTCTTCCTTACTCAGACTCACGGACTCTATCCATCCTGCCATGGACAGAGGTCACATCATCTCTGCCATCTTTGTCGACCTCGCAAAGGCTTTCAACACTGTCTCCCACTCCCTCCTTCTTGACACCCTCTTGTCTGCTGGCTTATCTCACTCATCCTGCAGTTGGTTCAGAGTCTACTTGGCTGGTCATACCCAATCAGTTAAAATAGCTGTTTCAACTTCCCTCCACTACCTGTCTCTCGACTGGTGTGTCTCAGAGCTCTGTCCTGACCCTCCTATTCTCAATATTCCTGAATGACCTACCATCTGCATGCTCTCATTCTCAATCCACATGTATGCAGATGACACTGTCTTGTTTACCCCAGGCCCTCTCCCTCCAATGTGATTTCCTCACTCACAGCATGACTTCAATAACGTTAAACACTGCATAATTCACATCAGCTCTTTCTCAATGCCAAGGAGACAGTCCCCATGACCTTTGGCACTAGGCAGAGACTCTCTAGGTTGCCCTTCCTCCCTCCCTCCCCTCCTTCCACACACTTCACGCAACGACATTAGAGGACACATCCTCTTTTAAATACTTGGGTGTATGGCTTGACCAACACCTTAACTTTTCTGTACATATCGGTGCCATCCTGAAAAAACTGGGCCCCAAGCTTGACGCCCTTTACAGGAACCATACTTCCCTCCTTCTACTGGTCCAGCGTGATCTAGTACAGAAAATGATACTCCCTATTATTGACTATTGTGATACAGTCTACAGTGCTGCTCCCAAGTCTTCCCTCTCCAGATTGGATACTCTTTTCAATGCTTTCTGTCACTTTGTTCTTGACTCCCACCCCTGCACTCATCACTCTTCTATGTACCATTCTCTCACTTCCCCTCACTGGAGTGCAAGACTCTCCCACTGCACCAAGTTCACATCAAAGTACTGGCTTGATATACTCCCTCTTACCTCTCCAATGCTCTCACTACTCCTCCCCTCACTCACCTTCTCAGATCCTCTGATGCTTGCACTCTAGCAATCCTTCATCCTCTACCACCACAGGACAGGAAGCCTTTTTCTACTGCTTTCCTAAGCATTGGAACTCCCTGCCAGCCCCTATCTGGTTCTCCTCATCCTCCTCCTCTATCTCACTAGCCCTACACAATTTCTATGCCACTAACTGCACTTGTCCCTAGTCCTCCTTCTACCCTTCCTCCTATTCCCTTCCTCCTCTGCTCTATTTAACATTTCCCCCATTCCACTCTGAGGCCCCCTGACACCACTACACCTCAACCTTAACCTATCACCCTCTCCTACTTCCCAAATCACACTTCCTGATTCCTGACCAAACCCTCTCTCATCCTACCCCCCTTCTCCCATCTCATTCTGCCTGTGCCCTGTCCCCTTGCAGTGTTTTCTGTATCCTGGAGGGGTTGCAGCTCCTCTCTCCTCCTCTAATTTTGTTCCTCTTGCAGGGTTCTTTGCATCCTGAAGGGGTCTAGGGTGGCAGCTACTTTGCCCCTCTCTGCTACCCTTCCTCCTCCCCCCGAACTGTGACTCCTTGCAGGGTTCATAACATCTTGAAGGGGTTAAGTCCGCGAGCTAGTTGTCTCTCTCCTTCTTCCTTCCCCGTCTGCCACCCCCACCTGCAATCCTCTCTGCACCTCCCTCCCCTTCACTACCCCATCCTACCCCTATCTTCCCTCTGCTGCCCTTCCCCAAATCTCCTCGTCTTCCCTCCCTTCTCCTCTACCTGATCTTATTTTCTACTTGTAAGGTTCTCAACACTCAGAAGTGATTTGGGTCTAGGCTGCCCCTTTCCCATCCCTTCCCCTCTCCTCTCCCCATTCTTCCTACCACCCTCCTTTCACCACGCCTGTCCAAACCTACCCCCATAGCCTACTCAGCACTTCTCAGCCCAATGCTCTATCCACTTCTACTGCACTTATCCTGTGTCTGCCCCTCTATTCCAAGGTGCATGACTGGCAGTAATCACCAGTCCCTCTCTATTTAGGTTTCTCTTCAGGTTTATTTGGTTCTTATCTCCAGACAGATACTACCCTGGTATGTTTTGATTTTGCACTTATTATACATTTCTCTTTAATCTTAAAGTGTTTGCTTGTTCTCCCAACATTGTAATCCCCCAGATGCTTCTGGAAATGAGCTGTTCTACAGCTCATGATGTCTTTCCTGGTGAAACATTTTCTAAACAGAAAAAAAATGAAAAAAATAAAGAGACAGAAAATAAGTGCCTTCCAATTAATGTCAAGCCTCCATTCATTAAAGAATTACCAAAAAGAAACCTCTAACACAGATGGGAAAAATAAACAAACAAAAAGGGGTAAGTCACACAGAAGGAAGGAAATCCTCAAAGGAGAGAAAACTGGAAAAAGAAATACGATGGATATGGGCCCACTGAATCACCACGAGTGAGCACAGCAGATTCAGGCTGTTTCAAGCTTGGTCCATAAAACTGAAAGTGTAACCACACAGGAATAGGATAAATATGGAGTATCTCATGGAAAAAATGACCGACACTTTAATTGAATTGAGTGATTCCCAGGCAATTTCTAATCAGCAGAAAATGTGTCGGTCACAAAGAGCCAAATGTAAAGCAATTACGTATAGTACAAATGAAGGCAGTTCCAAGAGATTCAAATTAGCCTGATATCAGGCTTGTATAGAAACTAAAAATGTTACTGCATCTTGAGCATAAAGTACACAGGGCTCAGTTTTCAAAATGAAAACTTTGATGCAAGGTAATTGTGCCAAATGGGTATGATGCAATGACACCTTGGGTAAAAGTTTGCGGCTTTCCCCATTTGCAACTACAGGCTGCATTGAAATTGGGATTCTATGCACCAAAGCCACACTGTGCCTCCCTTGCAGCAGAAGCACCTGTGTGCCTGATCACAAGGGTGTTCTTGCAATAGCAGGGCTACACAATTTCCGTTTTTTGCAGTACCAGAAGCCCCACCATGGTGGAAAGAGTGGGCTCAGGTTTGACCCACCAGAAGCTGGTCTAAGAGCCCTGTGCCAGTTCCTGGGAGGGTGGTGAGTGGGGTGTTGCACCTGAAAGATGGGGGACAGGGTGCTGTTGGAGCAGTGGGGGTGCCATAGGATACAACAGGGGCATGGCAGCAGTGAAAGGAAGCTCAAGAGGCACTTGGTGGAGGTACCATATGGAGCAGCACATAGCCGCTCAGACCTGGTGGGGGGGGGGTCACGGCCACACCATCATGACCTGGATCCTAGGTGGAAGCCACCCTAGCACCTGCCCCACAGAACCCACCGTTTTTTGTACTGCACTCAGGCATCTGCTGGCCACCACATGGGAGGCTGTGTACCAGGGGAATGTTGCAGTGCCCAGGCCACATATCTGTCCACTGCATGTACCCCACAATCATCACCCACTACCACATGACCCAGGTAAGAGACTGTGGATCCTGTGTGCCAGGTAACAGAGCTGTTTCTACCTGGGGTCCAGGTTATGATGGTGTCACCATGCCAAGCTCCCCTGCCTGGTATGCTCAGCTCTGTGCTATTCCATATGGCATTTCCACTAGGTGCCTTCTCTGCTATCTTTCACTGCTGCCATGCCCCAGTTGAACCCTTTGGCACCTCCACTGCTCCAGCAATCCCTGGCCCCCACCTTCTTGCGAGATTACCCCCCCACCTCTGCAGCTCATCTAGGCTTGCACCAGGCAGGGTTGTTTGACAGCCATCCATCAAACCCTGGGCTGTAATATTAACAGGAAACTCTGTGCACTCTATAGGTTGAAACACAACCTTACCTCTGAGGCCAAAAGTGTGGCTGTCACGAGCTCCATCCTCCTAATGATCGATTCCGGCATCCTGGTCTATGGGGCAGCCTCAGAAAACAGTCCTAAACTGGGCCAAGATGGCCATGAACAAAGCATGTCACTTTGTTACTGGAGCAGCCAAAACAACCCACACCTGCACACTTTACAACCTCACAAACTGGTTACCCCTTACTAGTAGGATAAAATACCAGACCTGCCTAATGTGAGCTAAAGCACTTCTGGGACTCACTTCTCCAGGGATATAAATTCCTTACACCCTGACAAAATGCCTATGCCACCAGGAGCTCAACCCATGGTGACCTCTCTGTCCCGCACTTCAGAACAACCAGACCATGTGCTCACTTGCAGTCAGGGCCCACCACTGGCTGAATGATCTGAACCTGGATACCCCTCTCCATGAGCTGTCAAACATTGGACAGTTCAAACAAGTACTGTGAGGCACTTTTTCCTGGCCCATGTAGCTGCCCCTAGCAACCCATCCCCCCACTTGAATCTAGCAGCACTGTTGGCTCTATGCACTGCATGTCCAGTCCTGTGTTCCTTGACAGTGCCTTCATGGTTGCATCTCTCCTGATTGTAAGCCCCTGTCATCTTACCTTCTGAATATACCCTGAATCATTAACTTTGTGATACTGATGTTGAACCTTTGATTATAAACCTTGGATTGTTGGCCTCTTGAATGTGATTTTCTGTATTCATCCTAAACTGTTGTATTGTAACCCACCCTCTGTATATAACCTGTTCTGCTGTACCTCTTTGTAACTGACGAGGAACCTTTGTAAATTAGCATTTTTATTTATTTTGTTTATTAGAATTTTGGTAACTGGGTAAGTCCACTGAGACCATGCAGTCCCTTTTTCAGTGATGACCTGGGTGACAATGATGGACACAGTACAATAGATAAATAGAACAATAATATACAGGATACAGAGAGATTTAACAATGCTGCAAAAATTATTACAGTAGAAAGCCAGGTATGTAACTTAAAACAGATCAAGCATTATGCATATATAAATAAATAGAATAACTAATATTATACAATATATACATAGCAGGAACACGAGAGCAGGTGGATTACAAGATACATCTATCAGAGTAACATAGACTAGGCATTAATGATGCTATAAGGGTTATTTAAAGCAATTGCAGAGGATGGAGTTAGTAGGAAAGAGGTAAGCTCTTTATTGAAGGAGGATAGGGTAGGGCAGGAGAGTAAGTTAGGGGGGGAAGGAATTCCAAGCAGAGGGAGCTGAGAAGTTGAATGAATGCTTACCCGATAGGCATTGCACCTTCTGGATTGTTACTAAGGGTAAGGAAGTAAATCTAAGTGTGCATGTAGGTACTTTTTTGTAAATGATTCCCCTTAGGGAAGGGGAGATTAAAGAGCTTGGTAAGTTTGAATACAAGGCATAAGGTGTGAAACTGTAACCTTGAGTCATAGGTAGGCCATTGAAAAGAATACAGGGCCTCACAGTGGTGTTTTCTGGAGTCCACTCCAAGGGCAAAACATCCAATCCTATGATAGAGTTGATGCACCTGTGCAAGGGAAGAGGATTGGGTGTAGAGTAGTAGAGGGGACCCATAGAACAAAATATAGAGAAGGGATGTTGATGCAATCTTTTTACAGGTGGCATTGGATAAAAATGGGCAGAGGCGGTATAATAACCTGAGCTTCTGGTTTACCATTTTGGTAAGCTGAGTTGCATGATGCTCCATTAAGAAGGAGGCACCTAAGTGAACCCCAAGGTATTTAAAAGTACTAACCACCTCTATGGGGTCTCTTGGCTGTGTACTGATCTCGAGCTGTTTGGTAGGTTTGGGGGATGAGTTATGGAAAAACATAGCTTTTGTTTTTTTGTATTTAGAATTAGGTGATTGTCAGAGAACTAGGTCTCAAGTGCAATGAAATCAAAGTTAAGGCTTTGGTTAAGCCATTCTATATTGTTAGATGAGCCATATAAGACTGCATCATCAGCACAGCATTGCACGGACGCACCCACACAGAAGTTGGGGAGCTTGTTGATAAAAAGCGAGAATAGTTTCGGGCCAAGAATAGAACCTTGGGTACTCCATGTGAGATAGGCCATGAAGAGGAGAGTGAACCAGACCATTTTACCCTTTGCAGTCTTCCAGTGAGGCAGTCATGGAACCATGTGAGAGCTAAGTGATCTAGACCTAATTGATGCAATTTACCAAGGAGAAGGTGGTGGTTGACTAGGTCGAAGGCCTTAGTCAAGTCGATGAATACTCCACTGGCTAAAAGACCAGCATCACTTGCATTAAGAATGTCAGTCGAGACTTTGACAAGGGCTGTGGTAGTACTATGGCGCTTCCTGAAGCCATGCTGACAGTTTGTGAGAAGATGATGTAAGTCCAGGTTGGATTGTAGCTGAATATGCAGGATCTGCCCCAGGATCTTAGCCAGTGGGCAGAGAATTGAAATAGGCCTATAATTTTCCACAGCCTGGGTCCCCCCCTTATGGAGGGGGACCACCACAGCCACTTTCCAAAGATTTGGCACTTCGCCACAGAGGATGGATCTATTTAGTAGATCACAGAAAGGTGCAGTGAGTGCTGCTGCCCCTAGTTTAAGAAACCTGCATTCTAATGTGTCATGGCCAGGGGAGTTCTCTGACTTGAGATTTGATAAAAGCCTAAGGACTTCTCTTCTAGTGGCTATTATTGGGTGGAAAGAGCGGGAGCCAAGAGTGGCATGATGCTGAGTAGGATAGAGAAATCTGAGTCTGGGGGCAGGTGAATGGTGTACCTATCAAGGTCAGTGAGGAACTGATTAATTCCTTCTGCAATGGATGGGAGATCTTGAAGAAGGTGGCTCAGATGATAAGGAGCTTGGACATTGGGTCAATTTACCTTTGATCACAGAATTGATATTTTTCCAGAATTCCTTGGGCTTGCTGAGATTCTCAGTCTGAAGTGAGCAGAGATTGGTACATTTAGCACCCTGTATCCTATTTTACACTTATTTCTCATCTGTCAATAATATAGCCAATCAGAATGAAGGATGCTGTGTTTATAGGCCTTCCAGGCTGCATCACTACTCTTCATGAGGGTCCTGATTTCATTAGAGAGCCAGGGTGCCTTAATACCCTTAGAACTATGTCTGGTAAGTGGAGCATGTCTGTTGATAATGTTTTTAAAGGTAAGGATAAAATAATCAAGTGCCTGGTCTATTGAGGGGAAGCAAATAATGGGTGTCCAATCAGCATTACTAATAGACATTGAGAAATGTTCTACATTAAACTGAGACATTTTCCTGGATTCATGTATTATGGGTGGTGGGACATCAAAATTATTATGCCACATATAGTATGTAGGACAGTGGTCACTAATACAATCTGGTAAAACACTGACAGTTTTGATCCTATGTGGGCAGTTAGATAGTAACCAATCCAACAGCGCTGCAGTACCTGTTTTGGAGTTATGTAATGTAGGCAAGGAGATAAGTGGGGTGAATTTTGTGTCAGAGACTAGCATATGGTCCTTGTGTTTTTTGGAGGTCAGCCAATCAACCTTGAGATCTCCACAGATTACTGTGCCATGAGGGGGAAGAGCTGACAATGCTGACATAAGGGAAGGCAGTTAATTGGAGGCATCCCGTGGGGGTAGGTAAATACATCCAATAAGTAGTTTCTTAACATTGCCTAAAGTTAGTGAGATAAATAAAGATTCTGCATTGGGAGGCATGCCAGGGAGAGAAGAGATAAATGTGACATGAAATTTAGACTTAACATATATTAAGACATCTCCCCCTTTCTACCTAAATGGTCATGCCTGTGGCAGGAGAAGTCAGGGAGATCAATTTCATGTTGTTGTAACCAAGTTTCTGTTATTCCAAGAATGTCTGGGTTGAGATTAGTTGCCCATGCCTGAATCTCAGCATTTTTAGGCTGGAGGCTTTGAGCATTTGAATGAGCAATTTTGATGCTTTTTTCCCTCGACATGTAAGGGGCAGAAGCAGATAGAGGACTCTGAGGGCCAGGGTTAACTTTGTCACCAGTTAGAACAAGGAGTAGGGACAAGTGTATGGTCAGAGTTTACTTTAAGAAGTGTAGTCTCACGTATTTATGCTAATCCTACATAACAAGTGCAGGGAGGTTCAGGTACATACACCAAGGTTGAAGGCATCCTTTTTTTGCATGAGATGAGTGAGCTGAATGGAAGGTGAATTGTTGATGTAGGTTTGGCTAGAATAGAGGGGCAAGGATTCTTGAGGCAGGGGGGCTAGGCACTGTGCAATAATTCTATCGAGCAGAGAAATGGATAAGATAAATAATAATGCAATAGCACTGCCCACTTGGCCATGGTGTAACCTGACACAGGACAATGACAACTGGCAATCTTCTAGAGGCCAAGTAAAGTTGACAGAGTAACTGCCGGGGTATAGAGATTGTTAGCAACTTCACTTCTGAAAAGTCACAGTAGCATAGTGAGACCTAAGAAGATATAATTCTTCAAATGTCGAGGGTGTAGAGGAGAAAGCCAACTTGTAGTATATGTTACTGTTCAAAGGTATCATCTAATTTACTTAAATAAATAAATAAATAAAACACAGATGAACCACATGCTTGGTGCAGCCTTGCGGCTGCAACAACTATCAGGTCTTTGGCACAGAGACTACCATTTTTAAGAAATAGGACACAAGGTCCCTGGTGCAGCCTGAGTCTGACAAAACAATAGATTGACGCAAATTGTGGTGATCTAAAACCTCTCTGAAAATGGAGCCACAGTGTTCATATGGCAACTAGAACACATGATCATGCTAATCAAGACATAATATTATTATTATTATTATTATTATTATTATTATTATTAGATTCAGCTACTGTAACATAGCAAAACAATTTTGGGAAAACAAGGAGACATTACTGATGTTATGGATAGTTATGGAACCTCCATTAATGGTTAAATCATTGTTACCAGAATTTACCATTTCTTTCATTTATTTTTTGTTAAGAGACTCAGATGTGAACAATTGCAAGATTAGCATGATGATAAGAGGGGTCTGAGGAAACCATGTTAACTTTGCATGAAAAAGGTAAGATATGCACTTAGAAAAGGGGATCCAAATGATAGTTTTTTCTTAACACACCCAAACCAGTTCAAGGAAAGAAAACCAGTAGTCCAAGTGTCCTTCAGAAATGTTAGTGCCACATTTTAAACATGGCAATGGATTTGTTCAGTTGGTAACTGTAGGTTTTGAAATAGAATATCCTGAGTTGATTTGCGCCAGAAATGATTGATACAAATGAAGGACCTAATAAACTAAAGACAAAGAACTAATGTAGGCAGTTATTGAGCAAGTAAAACAGAAACTTGATTTATCTCCAGTAGGTGGTAGCATTAAAGATAAGTATAAGGAACCACCTAAAGTACTGGAACTACTTAGTTGTAATATCACCCTCAAATGAAACAGTTAGTGACATTATATGATCAACTTGTGAATTCTTAGCCAAAACATGTGTCATTTTAAAATGTAACACTGTTCCTGCAAAAAATCCATCCTGACAAAAACTTAAACCATCCTCAGATTGACATTTTTTTATATAGAAGTTGACTAGAAAGATACATAAAAGAGCAGAATTCTTGGATTCTTTCAGCCTACATCTGGTAGATTTAGAAGACAGTTTTGAGACTAATAACAAAGATGTAGTCAAACAGGATAATGTTCAAATACTAGAAGACACAGCTCCATTACCTTCTAATCTTAGATTTCAGAATAATTATTCAGTACTGGAAAGAATATCTGACAACTGACAAGATGAGGTTCAATCTACTTCTAATAACTTGTCAAATGAGACAAATACCAAAATATTCAATTGTTTCCTGGAACATAAACGGATTAGTAAGTAAACTCTTACTTAAGTCATGCATGAAGTATATAAAGAAGTTTGATATAGTTATGCTCTGGATAACATGGCAGCAAATAGATACTTCCAAATTTGAGGGATATGATATATTTTATACTAAGGCAACTAAATACTCAGAGTATGGTCAAAATAAATTGTGCTTATTAACAGCAGCTACTTTTACAGTGGGAGTGGAAACTGAACAGCTAAGATGGCTTGCCTCAATGAACAGGCAGGCCTGTTTGCCTCAGGTCACCTGACCCAGGGAAGGGTGCTCAGTCAGGTAAAGAGGCGGGAGGGGAAGTGGTTGAGTAGGTGCAGAGGTAGGTCAGAAAATAAAGGAACAGAGGAGAAGATAGGGGTGGAGTTTTATGTGATGGACATATGAAGGGGAGGAGTAAAGGCAGCAGAAGTAAGAGGTGATTGGGCAGGAGATGGGAGAGAGAGAGAGAGAGAGAGAGAGATGTGGTTTAAAAGGGGCTGCACAGGACAGGCTCCTCTCACATTTTTTGGATTGCTGGTGTTCTGGTTTTTCACTAGCCAGCACATCAGTCAGTGATTTTTCCTTTTTGTTTTCACTGGTGAGGCATTGTTTGGTCCTTTTATTGGTAAGGGCTTTACTAATTTAATATTTCATAAGAAATAGGAAGTGCACTGTGGGTAAATCAGCATTGTTATTGTATATAGCATTTAGCTGTTTTACTTAGTAGTTTTTTATGTCGTCTAGGAATCCATCAGCACTGTTTGTTTATGTTGAGTATTTCACTTAGAAGGTTGGTGAAAGGTTTAGCTCTCAACTGTCCACACTATGAGGAACAGTTCCTCATTTTACCTTACAAAGCCCTGTTCCAAATTGAGAGGGTCTGTCCCACATTCAGTGTTAAGATTTCAAAGCAAAACACATAGCAATGAATGTGAAAAATTTATTATTGTATTAAGAGAAAACCGTGAACATGAAGGTACACATTTTTACAGTGCTGAGTTTCTATGTTAAAGATTTCATGAAGTGTCCAACATTTTGCCTAATTGTTCCATATTTGGAGAGCCAGTGTTCCACATTTGGGGGACACAAGGTTTGAGAGGTATGTACCATTTAACTGCTTTGTATGTCCTTTTGGAAAGACAGCACCAGAAATTCATTAGATGAGCATGGGAGGGCAGGAGTTTGTCAGCACAGAGAGTCTTGGGGCTAAAATGTGAATGCCAAATTACTTCCATGCCTGTGGGGACTCGCCATCAGACATGAGATCAAAAGGAAGGACTGAAGCATTATCGAGGTCCTGGCACACACCCTGATAATCATGGGGCCTCGGGTGTGTTTGGATGGGGTCAGGAGAGTGGATGGCAGGGCACAGCAAGTGCACACCAGCAGAGTACAAAAAAGAAACATTTCTAGTTTCAGAAGGACAGAGAATGGATGAGAACCACTCAACAGATGGTAGCGAGTGGGGGAATAGGGAATGCGGCACAGGCCAGAAGTAACAGGTGGACCACATGGTTGGCCACCATGATGGAGGGTTGGTATAAGCAAGGAAGGGTGGTGGGAAATCAAGAGGGGTGCCTTTCAGGGCCCAACATGGAACAGACAAAGAGAGGTAGGGCGGATTGTTATCAATATTCAAAAGCTGTTTTCTTTGCATGATAGTTACTAGAATTGAAGGGGCTCATACCAAGAGGAGGGAGGGCCCAGGCAGAGGCCTAGGAACCAACGGCATGGTTGGCCACTATCTTGGGAGAAGGAAAGTGCTTGGAAAAATGTGGATGCAGCAAGGGATCCCCCCCCCTTGTTTTTTCAGAGAATGGTCAGACAAATGGGGGCAGTGAGAAAGTCATGCCCTGGAATGGACAAAGTTAAATCATATATACACACATATATATATATATATATAGATAGAACATATATTCTATGCAAAAACTGCATTAATGCATCATTTAGGGTTAAAACACAAAAGTCAGGAAATGAAAAATCTTTAGGGTTGCCCTCCCCAGACTCACCCCATCATCCCAAGACTGACAGCTGATGGTGTGTCATTGGAGCCCTTCAGGCTCTTCACTCCCACCAACCTGCAGAAGGAGGTGGGAGGAGGGCTACCTGGGCCTCATCGTTCCCCCAATTTGTAAGCATGTGTACTATCATGTTTAGTGTGTAACCACATAGAAAACTTAGAAAGGAGATTGAGGGTCTGCAGGAGGAACTAAGACAGGCAAGGCAGATTGGGGTGGGTTTAGCCCAATACTGGAGGGAGGAAGAAGGGGAGATGAGGAAGGGCAATTTAAGCCAACAGTGGTAAGGAGAGGTTCAGAAGAAGGGAAGCAGAGACAAAGGGGCCCAGACCAGGAAGAATGATTGCTGGGGAAACCAGGTCAGGAGACAAAAGACAAATGGAAGGAGGAGATAGGGACTTGTGAGGGGAGGCGAAGAAGTGGCAAAAGTCATGGAGTGGAAAGGAGAGAACAGGTTACTATGAAGAGAGAGGGAGCGGGCATTTGTGAAGGGTCTTCAGAAAACAGCTGTGCACTGCTAGAGAGGAAGAAAGTGGAGGAGGGAAATGATGAAATTAGAGGAGTAATTGATAAATGCCTGGACCAAACTGGAGCAGGGAAGTTCTGCTGGGAAGAATGCAACAGGGGTAAAGGAAATATGTGCAGAGGAAGAAGAGGAGCTGGAAATGAGAGAGGAGATGAATGGAAGCAAGCAGGGAGTAAGAGGGTGGAATCTAGTGCTGGGGACTCAGTACTAAGAGGAGTTAGAGTGGGGTAGCAAGGGGAGAGACATAGTCGCATTTGGGTGGGAGGCCATGCCAGGAATGACAGCGGAAAGGGTGGGACAGTCTGTTCTGAAATAAGCTAGAAGGGGTAGGGACAAGCCTCATTTAATTATACATCTTGGGACAAACGAGCTGGCTGACAAGACAGTAGATATAGTCCAGAGGAGGTTTGAGGAACTAGCACAATTATGTGAGTGGGCAGGAAGATCAGTAACTTTTTCTGAGATACTTCCAGTGCCAAAGGCAAGCACAACAAGAAAGCTGAGAATAGAGGAATTTAATGGATGGCTAAGAACCTGGTGTTGTGCTAAAGAGTATGGGCTGTTGGGGGGTGGGGAGGGACCTGGGAGGACAGTAGTCTCTATGCCAAGGACAGACTACACTTGAGTGAGGAGGGAAAGAAAGTGTTGAAACAGAGGATGGAAGAGTATATAGAGGAAGTTGGAAATTTAAACTAGGAGTGGGGGGTGGCAGTTGGGGAAGAGATATGCAGAGACCACAGGTTGGGAAATCATATGAGCTAACCCCCCATAACAGTGACAAAGGACAAGTGGCAAGTACTATTATGATGCTAGGAAAGGAGGCAGGATGGGAGGGGGGGAAAGGGTGAAGGTGGTTACCCTTAATGCTAGGAGCCTCAGAGGAAAACTGCAGAGCTACAGGTTCTCATGGCAGAGGGAGAGGTGGACATTGCAGCCATCACGGAAACATGGGCCACCCAATTAATGACTGGGACCTGTCTGTACCAGGGTACAGGTTATTTCGTAGGGACAGGGTGATTGGGATAGGAGGGGTGGCTATATGTGAAGGAAGGACGAAGTGTAAGGGAGGAAGGGGAGGAGGTGAGTACGGAGTCACTTTGGGTGCAAATCCAGGATTCCAAGAATAGGATTCTTAGAATGGGAGTGGTGTACAGGCCACCATCTCAGACGGAGGAGTTAGACAGGGAACTAGCGTGACAGATCAGGAGGACCTGCGAGAAGGGTAGTGTAGTGATTGTGGGGGACTTCAACATGCCAGGAGTGGACTGGAGCACCCCAATAACCAGAAGCAGAAGGGAGCAGGTACTGCTGAATGCCTTCCAGGACAGCTTCATGCTGCAAATGGTCAGTGAACCAACCAGGCTAGGGAATACCCTTGACCTTGTGCTGGCAAATGGGGACTTTGTGAGAGAACTTACAGTGGAGGAACCGCTGTCAGGGAGTGACCAACACTCAGTATGGCTCACATTGGATATGGGCAAGGAAGGAGTGGAATCTGGCACAAGAGTGCTGGACTTCAGGAGGGCTGACTTTGGGAGGATGGGGAAGTGGTAAAGGGTACCTGGCCAGAATTCAATCTAGTATGGATACTAACCAGAGGTGGGAGCTCATAAAGCTGGGGATAGTGTGAGCAGCAAAACCTGCTGCAAAGCCCAGAGCAAGAAGGCTAGGGCTAGAAACCGAGCTGGTTGAGCAAGGAGTCATGGAAAGGTAAGGAGAGAAAGAGCTGCTTTAGGAAGTACAAGAAAACAGGGGGGGGAGGACAGAGAGGAGTACTGACAGAATCGAAGGACGGTACAGGTGGGGCGGAGAGCCAAAGCATCTACGGAACTCAGGCTGGCACAAGGCATTAAGAAGGGGGAGAAGGACTTCTTTAAGTACATTAGGAGAAAAGGAGCTGTAAGGACCACATAGTAAGGATTAGGAAGGAGGGGTTGGGTGGAAGCAGGGCCACGATAAGGCGGAAGCACTAAATGAGTACTTCTGCTCAGTATTTACTAAAGAGAAGGGGGACACCCAAGGTGGGAGAAATGGCAGAAGCAGGGAAGTGGTGACAGATGGGGAAATCATGGAGGGCAGAGTTTGAGAGGGTTTGAAGGCACTGAGGGTGGACAAGGCACCAGGCCCAGATGGCATCCACCCCAGGGTACTGAAGGAGCTGGCAGAGGTCCTTGCAGGACTTTGGAAACTATTTAAAGCTTCACTACATTGGGTGTGTACCTCAGGACTGGAGGATGGCTCATGTGGTGCCCCTCCACAAGAGTGGCCCCAAGGCTGAACCGGAAACTACAGACCAGTGAGCCTCACATCCATCGTGGGTAAGCTAATGGAGGCTATCCTGAAGGAGAGGCTGGTGGCCTCCTAGAGGCCAAGGACTACAGGACAGCAGACAGCATGGCTTCATATGTGCAGATTCTGCCAAACCAACCTGGTCAAGTTCTATGACTGGGTAACTTAACAGCTGGACAGGGGCCATGCAGTGGATGTCCTGTATTTGGACTCAGTAAGGCATTTGACTCGGTGCCACATGGAAGGCTGGGAAGGAAGTTAGTGGCACAGGGGCGGGTGCAAAGCTAGGTGAGATGGGTGGGCAACTAGCTTAAGGCAAGGCAACAGAGGGTGGTGGTGGGTGAGGAGCTCTCACACCCAAGGGCAGTAACGAGCGGTGTCCCACAGGGCTCGTGTTGGGACCAGTGTCGTTTAGGATATTCATTGCAGACATATCATGGGACATCAAGAGCAAGATCAGTCTGTTTGCTGATGATACCAAGGTTGGCGGTGGTGGATGACCTAGGGGATGGTAGGGGTTGCAGGATGATCTGGCAAAGCTTGAAACCTGGTCAGACACATGACAACTGGGGTTTAATGCCAAAAAGTGCAAGGTGCTGCATTTTGGGATGAAGAACCCAAGGAGGAGTTACCAGCTGGGGGGAGTGCAGCTAGCCCAAACAGAGGAGGAGGAGAAGGATCTGGGTGTGCTCATTACAGGGTCAATGAACAACTCAGTACAATGTAGGAAGGCAGCTGCAAAGGCCAACAAAATGCAGGGTTGTATTGCAAGGGGTATATCCTCGAGGAGGGAGGAGGTGATTCTGCCACTGTATAGGTCATTAGTTAGACCACACCTGGAGTACTGCGTGCAGTACTGGCGTCCGTATCTGAAGAGGGACATTAAGTTACTGGAGGGGGTGCAGCGCAGGGTGACAAAGATGATCAAGGGGCTAGGGGACTTATCATACGAGAGGAGGTTGAAGGAGTTGAACATGTACTCACTGGAGGAGAGGAGAGGAGAGACGGGGTGACATGATTGAAACCTTTAAATACATGAACAGAATAAATAAGACGGGTACAGAGGGGCTGTTCAAAGTAAGGGAGGGGAGGGCCACCAGGGGCCATGATATGAGACTGGAGCGAGGAAGGTTAAAGAGGGAGATGAGGAGACCCTTTTTTACAGAGAGGGTGGTGGCTGGGTGGAATGCGTTACCTGCAGAAGTGGTATGCAGTAGAACAGTGGACTGCTTCAAATGAGGATGGGACAGGACAAGGGGGAGTGTTAATGAAGAGGAAGGGTGGAAGGAAGGGGCAGCTACAGAATAAGGGGTGCTAGCTGCACATTCGAGCAGACTTGATAGACCTCTAGGCCTTTATCTGCTGGCAAATTTCGTATGTTCGTACCCTCCAAATTTCAATGTAAAACACCAAGCACTGTCCGCAACACGTAAATTGCATCACGCAATATCTCCGCCAAAAAATTTTCTCCGACGTGTAAACACTGTAATTCACATCTACAGGGCATGCCGAGAACACCCTCCAAATTTCATTGCAAAAGACCAAACCATGTCCAAAATATAACATGCTAAAGTTTGACATTTTCATTCATCAGAGTTGCTGAATTCTGCACTTATTAACATTTTACAGGCACAACGACTGAAAACTACATCCATGATACTAAGGCTAGGTACCCTATCAATTTCAAGCCACCAGCACAATGCAAAACACTGTCCGCAACACGTAAATTGTGTCACACAATATCTCCACAAAAAAAACTTCTCCAACACATAAACACTGTATTCACATCTACAAGACATGGCGAGAACACCCTCCAAATTTCAAGTAAAAAGACCAAACCGTTTCCAAGATATTTAAACTTAAAGATTGGTGAAATTGACCTATCTAATTCATTATAAAATCTGGCCATCTTGTCCCTCCCTCGCAATCAAAGATGGCGATCAAAGAATCTTACCTATCAAAGAATTTGCAGGCTCATGATCAAAGAATTTGCAGCCTCATGA
Organism: Neoceratodus forsteri; assembly: GCA_016271365.2. Taxonomy (NCBI): domain Eukaryota; kingdom Metazoa; phylum Chordata; order Ceratodontiformes; family Ceratodontidae; genus Neoceratodus; species Neoceratodus forsteri. The sequence goes on along the minus strand of CM028131.1, from coordinate 874,177,511 downwards.
TCAAAGAATAAAAATCCTGTAACTCGAGTTTTAGGCAGAATTACATGGAACCACCACCATGCCTTGATAGGACGAAGCACCCTGAGCAAAACCCACCCTCATTTGTGTTCCTAGTTCACCCCTGAGCTGATAAATTTGCATTTTTAAAGGGCCATCTCGTCCCTCGCGCATACAGGATCACGATCAAAGAATCTTGTGATCAAAGAATTTGCAGGCTCACAATCAAAGAAATATGTTACGATCAAAGAGACAAAATGGTGAACTCGACTTTAGGCAGAATTAAATGAAACCACCACCATGCCTCGATAGAACGAAGCCCTGAGGAAAACCCACCCTCATTTGTGTTCCTAGGCCACCCCTGAGCTGAGAAATTTGCATTTTCAAAGGGCATCTTGTCCCTTGTTCACTATGCAAGTTCACGATCAAAGAATCTTGCGATCAAAGAATTTGCAGGCTCGCGATCAAATAAATTGACGCTCATGATGAAAGAATAAAAATGGTGAAACATGAGTTTTGGATGATTTAGATGAAACCACCACCATGCCTCGATAGAACGGAGCCCTGAACAAAATCCACCCTCATTTGTATTCCTAGACCAACCCTGAGCTGAGAAAATTTTATTTTTAGCTTGTGATGCAAGATCATGATCAAAGAATTTGCAGGCTCATGATCAAAGATTGTTAGTGAGCCGCTATCAAAGAATTTAAAAGCTTATAACTCTATTTTTGACCATTTTACACCAATCCAAAGGCATGGCTCAATAGAACTGAGTCCCCAAGTAAAACCAATGTAAAGTTTTACTTCAGGAGTGACCCCAGAGCGAGATATTTGATTTTTCCAATCGAATTTAAAAACAAGATGGCGGACCTTGTGATCAAAGAATTCTCGGGGACAATGATTCTTGAACCGTAAGGCTGCAAATTCTTTGACCACCAAGTGGGACAAGATGGCCAGAACCCCATTCTTTGTTGCAAAATCCATATCCATTTTCCCATTGACTCATAATGGGAACTTAAAAGTGCTATAACTTTTGAATGCCTCGGTATTTTTTCTCCAAACGAAAAGTGGCATGTTCAGCCAGTCAGGTTCTTTCAGATGAGCCATCTCTCAAGAGTGGCGCACCACACAATGGCCACACAGGGCCATGGACAAAAGCCCAAAAACTGCCTCCAAACCTGGATAATTTTGCATTTTTCAGCATTTTCATGCTCAAAGTCCGTAAGTCCGACTGAAACAAAATTTGCCAAATCAAGAGATCTACCATGCCCCACTGTGCATACCAAATTTCAAGCAAATCCATTGCATGGGTCCAAAGTTATTAACACCAATAATTTTGATTTTAACATAGAAGTTCCTTCATAACCCTAAATATATTTAGCACTCGCCCACTATAACATATATATATATATATAATTTATATTATATACATACATATATATATATATATATATATATATATATATATATATGGTACAAGGGAGGCTGCAGTGGGACCACATGTGGCAGCTGCCATCTGACAGATCCAGGTCTTGGTCATGTAGGCAGCCATCTTAGGATAGTTAAATCATGAGGTAAGGCCCAGTTTGTATTATTAGGCAATCAGTTACACAGTATTTAGGGAATATGAGAAATAAACAAAAATTGAGATGTGGATACACTGGACAAGAGTGGCATTAAAAATAAGTAAATAAATGGTATATAATAAGAAATATAAGAGGGATATATGAAAAAATGGCAACAGGCTTTTGGCCTAAGCTGATGGTTAAAGGTTCAGGGCAGGATGCAGACCAATCTATTTTGGTGACTGATCTCATCAGACACAAGGATAAGAGGCAGTTAAAAGGAGAATATATATATATATATATATATATATATATATATATATATATATATATATATATATACAGTATATACACATACAAAAAAACACATAATAATCACATGTGGCTACTTCCCCATCTCCCCACAATTTTCCTGTTCAATTAATAGGATATTATAAAAAAAGCCTATGGGGAGGAAGGAATACATTGCAATATATATATATATATATATATATATATATATATATATATATATATTTATTTCTGTGTCTGTGTCTTCTGTTGGCACCTTTGCAGACTGCGTGAGAGGCCTTTCAGCACCATGCAATTCTGCTTAAAATTTAACCAGTGTAATATTTTATGGTGATTTGCATATACAGCCAATGATGCTTTGCATTATGGGGGTATATGTGATTTTGTATTTCTTTGAAACTTGGCTTCCCAGCCAATGTTCTTTGGGGTAACCCTTGCCTCAGTGCTTGCACACTAAGGTTCTTTGTCTTTTAGCTGTTTTTTGTTTTTATTGGGCTCACCACAACCCAACCCAGATAGACCAACTTAGGGTAGCTGGTTCATTCCACTGGGATGTCATACAGATGAGGCACACTGATGAGTCCTGGCAGGATGAAACACATGTCTGTGTCTTCTTTTGGCACCCATTGTAGACTGTGTGAGATGCCTTTTTGCAACATGCAATTCTGCTTAAAGTTGAACCAGCATAATATTGTGTGTGATTTGCATATACAGACCATGATGCTTTGCATTATGGGGGTAAGTGTGATTCTGCATATATATATATATATATATATATATATATATATATATAAAACCAGGGCAAAAATGGGGAAGAGACTAGAATGTCTGCAGATCATTGACCTACCTATTTATATTACATCTCACACAGCATACAATGGTAACAAGAGGGTGAAAGAATTCAAAACAGGAGGTGGTGTGACAAGTGATGGAGCTTGTAGAAAAGGCACAGAGAATTCATGATGAAGTGGAAGCCACCCCCTTGGTTGTGAGAGGAAACAGAAGGATGGCAGTACACTGGCTGGAAAAGGTGGCAGGAAGCAACCGACGGGGGTGGCACCACAGGACCCAGAGCCAGAACACCAGTCCAGGGCCCCCCCTGCTCCCACCTTCACAGATCCCCCTTTTGCCTCCTCATGTACCACCCCAGCCACAGCCAGGTCCACCAGAACCACCAGCCCCAATCAAGGTGCCTCTGCCACTGGCTCCACCTCAACCAACTGTGCCGCAGGGCAACAGAATGCCAAATCAACCCTTACAGCTAGCACCAATGCCACCACAGCCACCAACGAGATCAGATAAAATAGATGTGATGTTGGAGGGTATCAAAGGAACATGTAGAAAAAAAATGATAGGGTCCACGGGGGAGAACAACATAAGGGAATTTAAGAAGGTGCTGTGGTACATTAAGAAGGGTAAGTTGGGGGAACAGGGATCTGAATTGGAGGTACAGGTAGAGATGGCCAAAATCTGCAAATTTCATTCTGCAAACATGAAATGCAAAATTCCACCATTGAAATGCAGACTTTTGAGGGCAAAATGCAGAATTTCACCCACAAATGGTGGAATTCTGCCACTCACAGGTGCAATTCCACTGTTGACATGCAAAATTCTGCATTTTGACGGTGAAATTCCACATTTGGCACCCACAAAATATTTTGCGGAATTTATGAATTTTGCTAAATATTTTGCATGGCAAAATTCATTATTTTACAGGAATTTTGCCAGTGAACTAAAATGTAGCATATCTCTTGGTACAGGGAACACAGGGGGTTTGGGAATGGACTTAGATACCCCGGGTGTTAGAATCAGGGATCACGTGTTGTTAGCCACAAAAGAAAAGATTTGGAAGGGAGAGTATCTTGATGTATTCACCATAGCAAATAAAGAGATGGCAACAAAATATGAGGAGAATGAAAGTTTTGGTAAGAAGGATATGGCAGCGACTCCGGTTTTACTTGGAAGAGGGAAGGAGGTGCACAATCTCTGGGCAAGGACATGGGACCCGTGGTCAGTGGGTTTCATTACTACAACCCCATTATACGGGAGATGTGGCCAGAGCTGGCAATGCTGCTTCTGGCCTACTCTCTTATAGGTGCAGTGTCTATCAGATGAGAGTAGACACTAACTGGATACAGTATAATGAGCTGTTCTGGCAGAGGATGGCCTCACATGGCGATGTGTGATGGGACACAAGGTACTCTGTCTTTTGGTTTGAGACCATGACTGTTCTGGGACGGAGCAATGGGAAATGGGCCAGGGTGGCCAGTGGCTAAAGTTTTGTTGGAGATATAAAAAAGTGCAATATTTATGGCTGAATTGCCACTTCAAACACACCTGCTTGAAAAGTGTCGGGTCCCACCCAACCTCCAGATGTAGAACTTGTAAACAAGGGAGTAGTGGGTTTAATTTTGGGAGTCAGCCTTTCAGGCCAGCCATTTGGGGTTTCAGGGAACAGCCTTGGGGCAGGGAGGGTAGGGGAGAGGTTTTCAGGGGTGGGAGAGGTTTTGGGCAAGGGAGCAGGACTTAAGAATGACAGAAATGACAGAGATCTGGTACCAGATGGCAAAGACACCTATAAAGTTAGAAGTGTTATGGCAATGGACGAGGAGCTACCCAGACCAGGAGGCCACAAGGGTCTTGTTGGAGGGTTTTTCCAGAGGTTTCAGTCTACATTTTCAAGATTAGATGGAGGGTATGAAGGCCAAAATTTTGGCTCAATAAAGGGCAAGGAGGAGGTTTAGCCAGAAAGATTAGGAAGGAAGTTGAAGCAGAAAGAGCAAAGGACCTTTTCTGACCCCTCCATTTGACAATTTCAGGGTGCCCTATCAGGCCTCATCACAAAAAATATCTGGGAGAGTTTCAGGTGATTCACCATCTTTCACACCCGAACGAGGGGTCAGCGAATGATTACATTAGTGAAGAAGACAGCAGAGTTACCTACACAATACTAGATGAGGCTGTCAGGATGATTAGGGCAGTCAAGAGGGCATGGATGGCCAAGACCAACACTAAAGCTGCTTTTAGTTGCTTCCAGTTTGGCCTGAGGACTGGGATATATTGGGTTTCTGTCTAGAAGGGCAGTTTTTTTTTTAACAAGCCATGCCCATGGGATGTTCTGTGGCATGCACCACATTCAAGACATTCAGCACATGGATACAGTGGGCATTTGAAGCTCAATACAAGCATAGTGTGGTCATCCATTATCTGGATGATTTCCTTCTGGTAGGGAAGGAGAGGGAGGTAGTGTGTGGTGGTGGTATGCTCAGACAGTTTTGGGATATGTGTGGTCAGCTAGGAGTACCACTAGCAGAAGATAATGAACTGGATTACAAGCTGGCTGAGTGGGAGGCTGCAACAGGTGGTGGTGGGAGGGGAGCTCTTAACTCCAAGGCCAGTGATGAGTGGGGTGCCACAGGGCTCTGTGCTGGGACCAGTATTATTTGGGCTCTTCATATCAGACATTGCACATGGGGTGGTAAGCAAGGTAAGTCTGTTCACAGACGACACCAAAATGGGAGCAGTGGTGGATGGAGTGGAGAGAAGGAGGCAGCTACAGGGGGACCTAAGCAAGCTAGAGGAGTGGTCAGAGAGGTGGCAGCTGGGGTTCAAAGCAAAGAAGTGTAAGGTTATGCACTTCAGGTGAAGAATCCTAGAAGAGAATACTGTGCTGGGAGGGCTTAGTTGGGGATCATTGAGGAGGAGAAGGACCTAGGGGTAATGGTAACGAGACCATGAATAACACTGCTCAGTGCAGGAGAGTGGCTGCAAAGTGAACAAAATGCTGGGGTGCATAGCAAGGGTTTTTCATCCAGGTGAACAGAGTGGTCTTGCCCCTCTAAGCTCGCTAGTAAGGCCACACCTGAAGTATTGTGTGCAGTTTTGGAGGCCATACCTGAAGCGTGATATCAGGCTACTGGAGGGGATGCAGAGGAGGGCAACAAAGATGATATGTGGAATGGAGGGGAAAGACTATGACAGCAGGTTGGGAGACCTGAATACTGTATGTACACCTTGGAGGACAGAACGGACAGGGGGGGACATGATAGAGACATTCAAGTATCTCAGGGGAATCAATAAGGATGGGCAGATGGGTCTTTAACCTAAGCAGGGGAGGGACACCAGAGGGTATGGGCTTAGAATAGAGGGAGAAGATTTAGGAGGGAAATGAGGAGACACTATTTCATGAAGAGGGTGGTAGCAAATGGAATGCACTACCAGAATGGGTGGTATCATGTAAATCCGTGAACAATTTCAAAAGGGCATGGGACAGGGAATGGGGAGATTGAGGGTGGGGGAGGTGGGGGCGGCATTGGAATGACAAAGTGGAGGGGGTGTGAGGCAGCTGTAAACTAGAGGTGCTAGCTGCAAACTTGAGCAGACTTATAGACTGGGTGGTCTGTTTCTACTGGCACATTCATATGGTCATATAAGATGGAGGGGCTGAGTCAGCAAGTAGAATTTTTGGGGATTGAAATAGATGTGAGGGAAGGACTGTTTCGATTATCAGTGCAGAAAGTCCAAAAGTTGAAAAGTCTCATAGACACCTTAAAGGGCTGGAGACGGGTGCCACTTCAGTTAGTGCAACAACTCTTAGGACACCTTAACTTTGCTTGCCAGGCAATAGCCCCCAGGACAGCATTTACACGCCTACTAGCCAGGGCTACTAGAGGGCCACCAGGCCCTCTCACTGGGTAAATATTTCAAAAGGGGTCCAGGAAGATCTGGAAATTTGGGAGGAATTTCTGTGGTCATACAATGGAGTTTTGTTTTGGCAGGAACAATGGGTCTTCAATACAGACCTAGTACTGTATACAGATGCTGCTGGGGGGTTAGGGATGGGAGCTTATTTCAAAGGTAAGTGGTTTTCGGAACAATGGCCAGAGGAATGGGTATGAAGAGGTTTCACAGGGGACATCTCCTTTTTAGAAATCTTTCCCATGGGGGTAGCCTTTGTAGTATGGGATGAGGAATTGAGCAACCAGAAGGTGACATTTTGGTGCAACAACAGGGTGGTGGTAGATGCCTTGAATAGGAGAGAAGCTATGCCAGAGACAGTGATGATGGTTATGAGACAACTGGTACTACAGGGTTTGAGGCTGAACATGTCTTTTAGGGCTAGACACATTGAAGGGGTGTGGAACACGGTGGCTGACAGATCCCCTGTTTCTAGTTATACGGATTCCCAACCATTGCCCCAGGGGCCAAAAGCAGAAAAACAATGGTACTGGCATACATGTGAGAGAATGACTGGAAGGAACTGAGCTGAGCTACTCTTTCGGAGCTCTTGGTCAGCAAGGATCCTGAGGACATACAAGGGTTCGTGAAGAGTTTTCCTGGCTTTCCGTGAGAGTCAAGGCATGGAGGTAAGCGGGGTTGTCACAGAAGAGCAGGTAGTGAAGTTTGTAGTGAGCAGCTGGAGGAATGAGGTAGTACATGCAGCCATGGGGGGACACCTTGTGTATACTACTTTGGTCAGTACCTTCAAGACTGGGGGACCCCAGAAAAGGGCACATGGTAAAGAGAATGATGCAAGGGTGGCTAAGGGTAAAGGAAAAGAGCTAGATGGCAAGCACCCAATTTCTGAAGCACTGCTGAAAAGGTTGGTGGGAGTCCTACCAAGGATATGCCACTCAGGGACAGAAGCATGGTTGTGGCTATATTTATGGTAAAGTTTTAAGAGGCATTCTGGGTGAGTGAGGTATTGGTCCGGGGGGTCAGAGGAAAGGGAGGGGTTCTTTGGGAAGTGATTCAGTGACATAGGGACAGGGTGGGCCTAAGACTGCAGAGATCTAAGATGGATTCATTAGGGAGATGGGTGACAGTCATGCTGCAAAGTCAGGATAACCCAGGAATATGCCCAATATGGGCACTGCTAGGATACATGTTGCTCAGGCCCACGGGGGGTGGACTCCTGTTCAAGCACAAAAATGGAACCCCGGCAACAGAGGCACAGATGGTAGTGGTACTGTACTTAAAAAGGGTCTAGAGTTCCTGGATGAAGATTTGGGTAGTTACTGTTCCCATTCATTTAGAATAGGTGCTTCATCAGAGGTAGCAGCCTGTGGGGGATTCAGTGATGAAGTAAAGAGGGTGGAGAGATGGATGTCAGATTGCTACAAAACTTACGTGCGAAAGGTGCATTACTGACAATATTTTCTGTTTTGTTACAGGTGAAGGCTGCCTGGTCTTGGGCAAGGGCCATACTGCTATGTAAAAGGGGGGGGGGAGGGGTCACAGCTCAATGTCTCATGTTCTCTTCTGTTTTGGTCACAGGTCATGGTGAGTGGCTGTAAGTATGGATTTGCAGCCACTCCTTCATATTCTGGGTGGAGCACAGAGTGGCAGTGAAAGCTGGGGATAGCAATTATATCTGCTCAGGAACAGCATCAGATTAAACTGGAAAGGAATCTGGGGCATGCACTGGGCACAGATACTCTCACTGCTAGTGGACATGTGAACAACAAGGCTGGTGACACATTTAATAATCATTGATCTGGTAGGCAATGACCTGGGTATCAGGCTATGGCTGGACATTTTCTTCAAAATCAAAGAGGACATTATGAATGTAAGAAAATGGTGGCCAGAAGTAGTAGTGGTGTGGCCTGAGATATTACTGCGACTGGTTTGGTGGTATGCAAGGGATCATAAGGCCATGGGTGATGCTAGGAAGAGAATGAATAGGAAGATAGGGGCTTGGATTACATCAGTAGGGGTAGGGTCATACAATATGCTGGGATATGGGAGGGGTGCCCAGGCCTATATAGGTCAGATGGGGTACATTTGTCAGAGGTTGGGGACAACCTGTTTAACACAGAGGTAGGGACAGATATTGAGGGCTGGAGGAGGGAGGTGAGCAGCAGGTAAGGAATGGGGTGGGGAAGCCTATCTTCCAACATAAACTGGAGATGGGATGAGTGGGAAAAAGGGAAAAGAGGAGTAAAGGGGTGAAGGAACAAACCGAGCCTAGATGTACATCAAGCCTGGGGATAGGCCCTCTGCGTGTACATCCAGAGGCTCCAGAGGAAAGGATGGGTGTACACTCACCCAGCAGGAGAGATGGACAACTGGAGAGAAGGGGCCCCAGGTGTACATCTGGGGGAAGAGGATAAAATCAGACAAATCAGACTCAAGGATATAAATTAAATGAAAATTTTTTTTATGATGATATTAGATGAGAAAGAATTAAAAGTTAGAATGTAAAATACAGTTTTGATATTATTAATAATAAAATATGGCCGAATAAGCACCCAACAAAAATAAGGTGTGATCTAAGTTACTGCAGGAGGGGATTCGGGGGCAAGGAGGGCTGCCTGAAAGAAAGGCAGCCTCATTTGTCCCAGGTCACCAGACCCAGGGGCAGGGTGCTCAGTCAGGGAATGAGGGGGAGCGGAGGGGGGATTGAGTTGGGGTGGAGCTAGGTCAGATGGTAAGGGAACAAAGAAGATGGGGTTGAATTTTATGTGATGGACATATGAGAGGGAGGAGTAAAGGCTTGAGAAGTAAGAGGGGACTGGGCAGGAGATGGGAGAGAGAGTGGGTGGGATTTAAATGGAGCTACACTGCGCAGGCTCCCCTCACCTTTGTCTGCTACAGTAGCTGGTGTTTTTGCCTACCTATCTGCCAATTTTACCCACCTGCCCATTTTGCAGTAGCAGTGAGAACAGGGTAGGCAGACAGGGTAGCTGATAAAAAAAAGAAAAAAGGGAGAATGAAGAAGGTAGTGGAGGGAGAGGATTTGGAGGAAGCAGTGCAAGCAGGTAAAGGGGCATCTTTTAGACTGCTGAATGTGGACAACAGGTCAGAAACGGGCACAAGAGAAAAGAGTCATTTTTTGGACTGCCGAAGGTGGACAGCAGGGGAAATACCAAATCTCAAGTGGGGAGAAAAAGGGAAAAGGGGGGGAAGGGGACAAACCTGGCCTGGGTGCACATTGAGGCTGGGGGGATAAGTGCCTCTGGGTGTATATTCAGAGGGCTCCAGAGGATGGGCATGGGTGTATTCTCATACCCAGCAGGAGACATGGACAGCCGAAGGTGGAAGAAGGGCCCAAGGTATACATCTGGGGGAGGAGGATAAAATTAAACTCAAGGATGTAAATTAAATGAACATTTTTATGATGAGATTTGATGTGAATGAGAAAGTTGGACTGTAAAATTCAGTTTTGATATTGTCAATAATAAAATATGTGCAACTGAGCACCCAACAAAAGTAAAGTGTGGTCTAAGTTACAGGGGGTGGGGCTCTGGGGATACATTTTTGAAATTACAATGCTTTTGTCCTTAAAATCAAGGATAAATATTCCCCCCAAAATTCTAGAAGCAATTTTTTATACACAATGGTAGAACTATACTGAGATGTTAAATATTATAAGCAATGACTATCAAGAATTTGACATGATGGCCGGCCCAGTGGCACTGAGGGTTGAGGCACTGGACTCCACACCTCGTGCAACGCCGGCAACCCGGGACTCAGGTGCCGGGGGTCAGCAGGTGAAGGGTTGAGGACTGAGTGCCTGTATGGTGCTCTCCTGCCCGATCGAGGGGATGGGATGGCCTGGCAAACCAGTGACCTCTGGTGGAGACGGGGTACTGGCAAGCCAGGCAGGCATGCAGCATGCCCTACGCTGGCAGGGTAACTGTGCACCAGATAGCATCGGGGCATGCCTAATGCACAGGGAGGTGGGATAGAAACATGGAAAATCCAGTCCCAGAGGTGGGCGACAGCACCAACCCCCATGTCCACTGCCGGGCCCGGCCTGGCCGACCTTCACAGTTCCTCTGCCCAGGGGCCCACATCTGCAGCTGGAGTCTACAAGGTTTGAAGTGCGCCCAAAGTAGAAGGAGCAGCCCCAACCCGGAGGGGTTAAACTGGAGGTGCCAGCTGCGAGGCTGGGGCGAAGGTGCAGAGGGTATGGTCAAGGAGGGCTTCAGGCAGGCAGGACACAAGTTGCATGCCTGAGAGAGTCTCCTGGGACTGTGACAGGAGCGAAAGATAATTAAAAAAAAAAAAGAATTTGACATGATAATAGCAGGCAACCTTAATGCAATATATTATGAAGATTATAACTTTACTATCAACTTAGCAACACAAGTGATTGCTGCAGACAACAGAATTAGTTTAATTAATAATAAACTTATCATTATCAGGAAGTCAGAAGATTCAAAAACAAATGAGGAAGGGAAAATAGTTTACGTAATGAAATATCCAGATTTAATATTTATTACTAGAAGAAATAAAGTGATCCCAAAGACATTTACTTTCCATGTCTCAAATGTAGCCTCTGTAATTGATTATATACTTTCTAATATTAGTGCACTAGAAAAGATGCTAGATTTAGAAGTTAAGACCAGATGTGAGCCACAACACTTTCCAATTAAAGCCTCATTCATATATCTGACTTCAAGTTCTCAAATTGTAGACAATACCTCACTACAGATGGAAGTCTAATTTAAGAAGGATAAGATAAACAGCTCCAAATTTCAAAAACTTTGAAGAAATATGATGCTGAAAGGCAAATTCTCTGAAGGAACTTAGTTCAATCAGAGTAACTTGTAGCAAACACTGACTCAACTCATTTTTTAAACACTAACACATTATATTTCTCCTATAATGTAAAAAATAATATTAAACAACCTAAACCACAGACATGGTTTAATATAAGATGCTGACAGGCAGAAAAGAAGTTAAACAAATTAACAAAAGAAATTAAATATAATAAGACAAAAGAAAATGGGGACAAGCCTAATCAATTAAGTAAACTTTACAATCAAATTATAAAAGAGGAACAGTGAAGTTTTGCAAACATTATGGCTAAAACTAAGAAAAGCAGTAGAAGAAAACAATGCAAAAAGAAAAGATTTGGAATATGGTTGCAAGAGGTACCTCAGCATATTCACAATCAGTAGATTCATATATTCAACCCACTCAGTAGGACAGACATTCTGAACAGGTGTATTATAGCAATGAGGAAGGACTAAGGGTGGACATGACACTACAATTAAGGCATCAAATAAACCTAACACATAGCCCCAACCCAAAACATTTTCCAGAAATGGAAATAATAAAAGCCTTAGCCCAAACTAAACTAAGTAAAGCAACTTGACCTGACAGACTGGTAGCCAACACTTTTAAATATAATCAAGAATGGCGGTTATCAATATTATATCATACTTATAATTACTATATGGTCCAATTTTCAACTTTTCCTTCATCTTGGGCTGAAATACAATTTTCACAATTTACAAAAAAAAGATAATTATAAGATCCAGCAATGTATAAACCGCTTAGCTTAATAAACACATTACAAAAATTGCTACCACAAATTTTATTATTAAGAGTGCAACAATGGGAAGATGTTGGAAGAATTGCAAAATGGTTTCAGAAGTTCTCATTCTACAGTTCAGCACTTTATGGTGTCATGCCCAATTTATAAATATGTAAACATAAAAAAGTACATTGCTCTGCTGTTTTATTGACTTAAAAATTGTGTTCAACAGTATAAGTCATAGGATGTTTTGATAGGAACTGCAGAAGACTGGAGCAGATGCACATCTATTAGACATCATAATAAAACTCCATGAGTGCACATGATATGGAGTACCACAAACACATGGGAATACATGTAATGCAAACTGAAACAATCCTGGCTGTCAGACAAAGGTGCACAATGGTGCAAATATTATTTAATATCTCTCTCTCTCTCCCCTCTCTCTCTCTCTATATATATATATATATATATATATATATACATATTATGGTAGCACGGTAGTGCTACCATAGTTAGGGTTGAGGAGCCATTTACATGTTAAACCTAAAATTTTTCACCTTAATAACTTTGCAACTGTTCAACGGATTTGCCTGAAATTTGGGATACACAATCAAGAACCATAGTTCTTGGGATCTCAACTTTCGTACTGTTGGATATACGGCTACAGAGTTATTAAGTGTGATCTGTGTGCATTTACACTTTCTGGAATTCTTTGGTCATCTCTAGAGGTCACACGGTTTGCACAACTGGTCCAAAATCTACAGGGAACATGTGGCCAGGGTCCCTGATGTGCCTTTTGAAGATTTCGTGAAAAAATATTAAACGGTTCAAAAGGTATTTAAAAACAAGTTCCCATTATAAGTCAATGGGAAAAGTTAACAAAAAGTTCGACAGTGTCACAAATGCAGTTTTTACTTTGTCAAATGGCCCTTTTACTGTTGCAAATCCACCATTTTGTTTTCAGTTGGTAATCAAAAAATGCTTGGCATTTAAATTTGGGACCCTCTAGCAACCTAATTATTTTTGTATTCACCTAGTTGGACCCTGAGGATGCTAGGCATGTCTTTATTTTGGGGTAAAACACCCCAGAAATATGTTTTTCAGATTTCTGGAAAAAGTACTTTGGCAAAGTACTTTCGCACTTGCGACAGTGTCGAATGAATTTGCGATAGGTTTCGCAAAGTTCGACAGTACTTTTCCAGGCTGTGTGAAATGACAGCAATTCTTTGGCACCCTGCTGCAAATGAAAGGTTTAGTCTTTTGGGCTGAAATTTGGAGGGACCACAGCCAACATCTCACAGATGTGCAATTCAGTATTTTGGTGACAAAATATTACAGGGTGGCAAAGTTACAGCACTCCAAAGTTGATGCTTTTTCCCATAGGATAACATTATGGCATCCGCCGAATTACAGGAATCCTTTGCCGCCCTTCTGCAAAATAACGGTTTGGTCTTTGGGCTGAAATTGGAGAGAAGAAAGTCAACATTCCACATATGTGCCTTTTACTGGTTTGGTGAAAAAAATATTACAGAGAGCGAAGGTTATGGCACTCCGAACTTGTCTTTTTTCCCATAAGATAACATTCTGACGTCGCCAGCCTTTCCGAGCCCGTATCTAGGAAATGGTGTGAGATCTGTTCTTTCGTTGGAAAACACTTAGCCCTTACCAGGGGCTAGTAGAAAACTCAGCCAGTAAAGTCATAAATCATATGACTTTTAATTTTTCTACGTCGCACGGTTCCTGACATATAAGCAATTTACTATTCCAACTTCTCATTTTCGGCTCTGAGATCTATTATTATGCATACATTCTTTGTACTCACTGGCCAGATATTCAAACTGTGCCAGGTTGTGGCGCGAACTCAGGCACAGCTCAATTTGGCTGTGCAGGGGTGTGGACTGGGCGATATTTAACGGAGCTGCACCATGGCTCAACATCGTTGAATATTACACCCTGGCCACCCGCAGTGCCAGAGTGGAGCATGGGGATGCACTAGCACAAGTTCCATTGCACAAGGTGCAGCAACCGTGATATTCAAAAGTTGACATGCAAATGGGGCCTTAATGTATGCAAGGCACACATGGGGCCATTTGCATGTCATTATGGCCCCATTTACATGCAGGTGTGCCGATCCCCGACGACTTGCACCTGGCACCCTGCCAGGCAGCAGCCATCGGGGAACGACACCCCCTGCAGCACGGCAATGTGCCCACAGCCCGATCACGGGCTGCAGTAAAGAAGAATCATAAATCCCTGGTGGTCCAGTGGACCTTCCGCCTGATCACGGGCTAAGTAAATAAAGAAGATTCATAAATCCCTGGTGGTCAGTGGACCCCCCACCCACCAGCCATTGATCCCCACCGCCCATCCTCCCGGTCAGCGGCGGGTAGCAACCACCCACCTGCCGCCCGCCAGCTGGCTGACACTGTCGATAGGGGCTGTACGCCCATTGGTCACAGTGTGAGCCAATGAGCGTGCAGCCCATACTGAACTACACATTCCAGATATGTGAATGGATCCCATTCACATATCTTGAATGTAATCTGTGATATGAGACTGCGCCCATTGGCTCATGCTGTGGACCAATGGGTGCAGCCTGGCTGATGTCGGTCGGTGGAGCAGTGGTCAGCAAAGTGGGTGGAATACTACTGCCACTGCTGACTGGGTGGGGTGAGGCGGTGAATCAGTAGCTGGAGTGAAGTGAAATCACTAACTTCAAGGAAGATAGTTTCTATTATTCTACTGCAGCCCACGATCAGTGTAGACAGGTCACTGGACCACCAGGGATATTGAGATTTTTCATTCATTTACTTAGCCCGCAATCAGGCAGGCAGGTCCACTGGACCACCAGGGAAAATGAGAATTTACATTTATTTACCTAGCCCGCGATCGGGTGGGCAGGTCCACTGGACCACCAGGGATAATAAGAATTTACATTTATTTACTTAGCCTGCGATCGGGCAGGCAGGTCCACTGGGCCACCAGGAATTTATGATTCTTCTTTATTTACTTAGCCTACGATCGGGCAGGCAGGTCCACTGGACCACCAGGAATTTTGGATATATCTTTTATTTACTTAGCCCGTGATCGGGCAGGGCAAGTCCACTGGACTACCAGGGATTTTGGATGAATCTTTTTCTACTGATGCCCGCAATCAGGCATGGGAGCACCACCAGGGAGGTGCAGCCGGAGTTCAGGTAGCCACCCACAGGTGGCAGCTGCCGTGTTGTGCCCTGCAATGTGGCAGCTCACCTGTGGGTGGCCATCCGTTGTTCCTTTTTTTTTTGGATCAACTTTGTGCTGGCGCAGGTAGAGGTTGTGCATGCATGGCTCCGCACATCCCGGGCTGAACATCGGGCTGTGCAGAGTATGCATGGGCACACCCCCCCCACCTGTGCCTGCATACATTACTGATGTGCTCTGGCACATCAGGATTTAATGCCATGCACTTTCCCATTTGAATATCCGTTGGGCGCAACCCTTTTTGAATATCTGGGCCACTGTCTTTCTCTATGCAGCTTTTGGGAGAAACTAGCCATGAAGCACACTACTGTTACTCTTGCCGCTTCTGCTTGTGGTTCCGTAACCATTTCACTTACTGTTCCGTCTACTGCACTGTGCATTACCCTTCACATTTCCATTTGCGCTTGTGTTTGTGTTATTTTAACCATTTCTGTGTACAGTACTGTTTATCTTTCTGTTTCGCTTTGTGTCACCATGTGCATTACCATTTGTGTTTGTGGGCACCATGTTACTATGTGACAAAGAGGCAGTGTGGTGGGGCCTTGAGGGCCCAAGGGCCCGTACTCCCACCACATTACATTCACTATTTCTCATATACTTCTCAAGAAGAAATTAGAGACAAAAACTCTGTTTAATGCATTAGTTGGGTTGTTCCACAGTGACAAAAGTGAGAAAATTCGGAGTTGGGTTGAAAGCCCCCCTTGGACCCTCTGCCCACACCCCAACCAGCATTGGGTGTGCGTTGGGTTGTCGTCCTAACTCTCACCCCATTCTCCCATACCTCTGCTTCTTCACACATCTGATGGGGTGAGAGTTAGGGCCAGCAACCCAATGCGCTGAGATGCCCGGTTGGCGTGTGAGCAAGAAGTCAAGGTGGCTTTCAATCCTAACACTGAATTCCTTGCTTTAGTCATGTGGAACAGCCTAACTAATGCAATAAATGGAGTTTTTTGCCTCTGATATATATACATATATATATGAAATTATGAAGCAGAGTTTCACACACATATATATTATGGTAGCACAGTAGTGCTACCATAGTTAGGTTGAGGAGCCATTTCTATGTTAAACCCCAAAACTTTGCACCTTAATAACTTTGCAACTATTTCACAGATTTGGCTGAAATTTGGAATACATGATCAAGAACCATAGGCCTTGGGATCTGCCAAGTTTCATAATGGTCAGATATATGGCTGCTGGAGTTAATAAGCATGATCTGTGTGCGTTTATGCTTTTCTGGAATTCTAAGGTCGCGCCTACAGGTCGTACAGTTTGTGTGACCAGCCCAAAATCTTCAGGGAATGTGTGGCTGGGGTCCCCGATTTGCCTTTTGAAGATTTGGTGAAAAAATATTAAACGGTTCAAAAGTTATTCAAAAACAGTTTCCATTATAAGTCAATGGGAAAAGTTAACAAAAGTTCAACAGTGTCGCAAATGCATTTTACTTTCTAAATGGGCCTGTTACTTTCACAAATCAGCCATTTTTTTTTCAGTTGGTGATCAGAAAAATGCTTGGCATTTAAATTTGGGACCCTCTAGCAACCTAATTCTTTTTGTATTCACCTAGTCGGACCCTGAGGATGCTTGCCGTGTCTTTATTTTGTGGTAAAACACCCCAGAAATATGTTTTTCAAATTCTGGAAAAAGTACTTTCGCAAATTACTCGTTCTCACGAAAGTGTCATCATTTTATGTAAGCTTTATGAAGTGCGACAGTAGTTTTCCATCTGGGAAAGTGACAGCGATTCTTTGGCACTGCGCTGCAAAAGAACCATTGGGAGTTTTGGGCTGAAATTTGGAGGGAACGGAGATGACATCTCACAGATGTGCCTTTCAGTGCTGTATTGAAAAAATATTACATGGCGGCAAAGTTACGGCACTCCAAAGTTGATGTTTTTTCCCATAGGATAACATTACGGCGCCCGACTCATTACAGAAATTCTTTGGATCCCTGCTGCAAAATAACGGTTTGGTCTTTTTTCCTGAAATTTGTAGGGAAGACAGCCAACAGCCCACAGATGTGTCTTTCAGTGGTTTGGTGAAAAATATTACAGGAGGCAAAGTTATGGTGCTCGAACTTCTTTTTCCCATAGGGTAACATTCTGGCGTTTGCCGGCGCCTTTCAGGGCCCATATCTTGGAAGCGTGATGCGAGATACGGACCCTTTGTCAGAAAAATTCTTAGCCCCCAAACTAGCCAGGACAGTCATATATCATACGACTTTTAAATTTTTTTCTATGTGGTACGGTTCCTGAGATATAACTTATTTAGTATTCCAAGTCCTCATTTTCTGCTCCGATACCCATTATTATGCATACATTCTTTGTACTCACTGTCTTTCTCTATTCAGCTTTTGGGGAAAACCAGCCTGTGCGCTTACATTACTGTTACCATTGCCCTTTCTGCTTGTAGTTCCATGCCCATTTCACTTACCGTTGATGTCTTCGCCACCACGTGCATCATCCTTTGCGTATTCATTTCCACTTGCGTTTCTGTTATTTTTTGCCATTTGTGTCTACTGTACTGTTTCTCTTTCTGTTTCACTTTGCGTCACCATGCCCATTGACATTTTCATTTGCAAGCACCATGTTACTATGTGACAAGACATCACGTGGCACACCGTTCCCGTCACACCGTGTTCGTTACCTTCTGTTCTCATTCACGCTTGCGTTACCTTATGCGCCACTGTTGGCGCTTCTGTTTGCATTGCTGTTCCTGTTACTATGCCACAAGACATCATGTGGTGGGAGTGTGGCTAGCCTCCCAGGCTCCACTGCTACATTATGTTTTTGAGCTGGGCCCTATGTGCGTTATCCTTATGCTTTTCATTTACACTTGCGTTTCTGTTATTTTTTGCCATTTGTGTCTACAGTACTGTTTCTCTTTCTGTTTCACTTTGTGCCACCATGCCCATTGACATTTCGTTTGCAGGCACCATGTTACTATGTGACAACACATCACGTGGCAGACTGTTCCGTCTATGCCACCGTGTGCTTATTACCTTTGTTGTCATTTAAGCTGCGTTACCATGTCGCGCTGTTAGCGTTAGGTCCCCACTCCGCGCTGCATTACATTCACTATTTCTCATTATCATTTTAAAAAAGAAGGGAAATTAGAGGCAAAAAACTCCGTTTAATGCATTAGTTAGGGTTGTTCCACAGTGACTAAAGTGAGGAAATTCGCTGTTAGGGTTGAAAACTCTAACTCAGAATTCACCCCCCCCCAGCACCACACACACACACACAGACACACACACACACACATATGCAAGTATGGGGGAGGACCAAGTCAACACAACCAATGACAGACATCCAGCAGCAGGTGACAGAAATAACAAACAATTGTCTAAATGTACTATGAGACATCCCCACCCACCTGACCAGGTACTGCATGCTCAGTGGAGATCAACAGCAAAACTGAGATGTACACAAGCGTACACATTCCTGATTTCAGCTGCACAATGTACCACACTTAGTAGTTGCATGGCCTTACCTACCGATGCCCCACACCACACCACAACTGGTACTGTGCCGTTAGTCAATATAAATGCTGAAGGTGCATGATGACAGTTGTAGAAAGGTTTTAACACTAGTGAGTATACATTAATTAAGATAAGTACATAAATTAACTACAAGACACTAGCATGTTCAAGATAAAAGTAGTGTTACATTTAGTAGGTGATTTACATAGTAGTACATTTACTGCAACAGTTTACTCATGATAGAGGCTGATGTAAGCGTATGGAAAAGCATTGCCTGTTCAACGCTATGAAATTTGTACTGCCAGTATCAGATGCATTCTTACTGATGAAGGTGTACTGCTGATGTACATACATAGACCTTCAGTGTGTTTCAATACTAAAGATGCAGTAAGTATTCTTTGTAAGAAACAGTGTAATTGCATGGATCAGGCCAAGCAACTTCTAAATATCATAGCACTACTGAGCCAACAATGACGTACCTGTATCAGAGATGTATATAGGATATATTTTCCTGTAGGCACTTACTGAGTATGTTGTACCTGATAAAGACAATCTCATTGCATCTGTGTGACTAACTTATTCAAATAGTAATACATTTACTATTGTTGCAATAGTGATCTATGCCACTTATGGACACAGTGTAATTTTTTAACATTTTTCTCATACTCAGGCTGTATGCCTAGTGTTTGGGTTTGCCACAGTTCTGTCACTGATGCTATCAAAGTGATAACTGTGTTAATTGTGGTACAACAGGAATCAAGTAGGTATGGTGTAGATATAAACAGAATGTCTTTTAGTACTGATTTAACTCACAATGGGGTAAGTGTACTAGGACAGCAGGGGTTATTCTGTATCACTGACTCTGTCAGTTATAATCACACTAAGGTTTCCATGACTGTAATGATCAAATTACACTGTTCATCTTCATGAGTTCATATTCACAGCCAATCTCCAGTAACTAGACAGTGTATGGTGTAACTGGGTGGGACACTGTGTTGCAAAACTGCTGCAGTGCCTAGCAGAGGGAGAGTATCTACTCATAAAGACAATTAAGCAATAAGGCATGACCAACAGTTATGTTAAATGGTCTGTTAATCACCCTGTAGGGGTTAAATGTTGAATGAGGCATGCCGAGGTGGCACATGTCACTAGACAGTGATAAACTGACCATTAACATAATACCTGGGAGTGGCTTATTGCTATCATAAAAAACTGTT
The DNA here is from genome assembly GCA_016271365.2 of Neoceratodus forsteri. Classification (NCBI taxonomy): domain Eukaryota; kingdom Metazoa; phylum Chordata; order Ceratodontiformes; family Ceratodontidae; genus Neoceratodus; species Neoceratodus forsteri. The sequence continues at coordinate 874,157,448 of CM028131.1, read as the reverse complement.
TTTTAAACAACATTAAACCATGTTCATCATATGGTTAGGCTCTACATGTATGTTAATAAAACTAAACATAAGGCTGTTACAATGTTTACAGTCAATTAGAAAGCTGCATTTCTCAAACCCTTGTTATAATCAGAGATATTATACCTGTACAATTCCTTGGTTTTGTTGAACTCTATTGCTCAGGTGGCCCACCACATGTGGTGTGGTCTGGTGTGAGGCATCGGTGAGTAAGGCCATGCAACTACTAAGTGTGAGTACGTTGTGTGCAGCTGCAATCGGGATGTGTACGTTTGGTGTACACGGCCTCAGTTTTGCTGTTGATCTCCACTGAGCATGCAATACCTGGTCAGGTGGGTGGGGATGTCTCATAGTACATTTAGACAATTGTTTGTTATTTCTGTCACCTGCTGCTGGATGTCTGTCATTGGTTGTGTTGACTTGGTCCTCCTCCATACTTGCATGTGTGTGTGTGTGTGTGTGTGTGTGTGTGTGTGTCTGTGTGTGTTTGTGGTGCTGGGGGGGGTGAATTCGGAGTTAGGGTTTTCAACCCTAACAGCTAATTTCCTCACTTTTGTCGCTGTGGAACAACCCTAACTAATGCATTAAATGGAGTTTTTTGCCTCTAATATATATATATATGTGTGTATATATATATATGAAATTATGAAGCAGTTTGGTGGACCAGAGTTTCACTCTCTTAAACATTTTAATAATGGAATCCACCTATGCAGATGATATGATGCTCATGGTAGAATCTCAGTAAGATCTTCAATGAAAATAGATCAAATCTGTTTGATATGTAATGGAACACATCTGACCCTTAACCAAGAAAGACACATGTTTTTGTATTTGATAGTTTTAACATATATAAATATAAAATTGATCATAAGAAACCGACTCTCATATAGTAAATACTTATGATTATTTTGGCCTAAGTTATGTAAGTGAGATCTCTTGGAACAGACACATGGATTATCTGAAAGTTAAACTTACAAACTCAGTTAGTGGAATTACCAAATTTTATGAGACATTATGGTGGTGAGTTAAAAGTTCTATGACTGTTATGAATGCAAAAATAAATGCAGCAATATTATATGCAGGTAAAATTTGAAGAATGAATAAAAAATAATTGCATGGTGATAGTACTAATTAAATTGTAGAAGTGCATATCAGGAGTTTCAGCTTTTGTACCAGAATGTTTCTTAAGAGCTGAACTTGACCAATATACAACAGAAACACTTCTTGTTTAAAAATAGTGATTTTTATGATGGACTTGTAGATTTTACCAGATAATTAATTGTCCAGAATAAATTAAGAGGGACAGCTAGAATATTCCAATAGTCCAATAGAGGGCTAATTTTTCCTTGTATGGAATTCATTAAACAAATGTTTCCATTAAAATTATCCAATATTTCAACTGATATTTACAGAGTTTCAAGATCCGACTTTATATGCCAAATGAAACAATTTGGTTGGCGTAAATCCTCAATTCAAGATTCCCAGAAACTTACAACCACTAAGATAAATCAGCTTTGTAAAAATAACAAATGACATCACACAAGAAAACTGTACTTGACAGTTATTTTAGACAAAAAAGCAAAGCATAGATAAACTAATTTTAGATTAGAAATATTTAGAAGTAACTTTTGGTATTGTAAACAATGACACTCCATCCCCAGTTTGAAAATGTGGGTCTTGGTACGTGGAAGACATTGAACATGTACTGTTTTTCTGACAATTTTATTAAAAAAAAAAAAAAAAAAAACAGAAACGTGGCTGAGGGACATACTGTGATTTTTTTCTTGGGGAGGTGGTGGAAATATTTTTGCTCATACCTGACATTTATCAAATGCTATGCTTTTTTCAAAGGATGTACAAATTATGTATAATATTTCACAGTTCTTGCTCTCATTGAGAGGTGTGTAATTGAATTAATATAACTTTCTGGGAAAAATGCCTTGATTATTGTATATGGCTATTTAAGGGCCTTCTTTCCATTTTGGATCAGTGATTACAGGCAGGAATATGACTACTGGGAGTGTAGGTAACCAAACCCGAACCCATGTGTGTCCTGTTTAAATTCATGCATTTGCAGAATTGAGGTAATCTGTAATTCCCTTGCTTTCTTCCTTTCTTTAACCATGTACGAAGGTAATATATGTATAAAATCTTTTATGAAAATCTTTTGAGATTAAATGATAGATAAGTATAAAATTAGATATGCTAGACATTTATGAATGTCTCTATAAATGAATGTGTTTATATATTGTATGCTGCTTTTAGAATTTGGTTTACATACTGTAATGATCTTGAAAGTGAAACAATAAATAAACTTAATACTGATCGTAGTCTCATAGAATAATGCTGGAATCAATCAACTGCACACTTTCAGAAGCAATGGGCATACTTTTAGTAAACTCCACTGTTCTGATAATGGGAGGAACAAGCCATATTTACTGCACACATAAAAAGCTTACAGGAGAACTGCACTGAACTTTTAAGTCATTCCCCTGTAGAAACCATTTTTAAATACTGGGTCAAATTATGTTACTGTTCCATCTGTATAAGCATTTCTGTTGCCCTAGTAGGTGTTTCGGAGTTACACACAGGTAGTACATGCCATTTTAGAACTGTATGATGCAGTTTATGTTCCTTACTCATTTTGCCCACTGTTGCCAATGTACAGTATCTGTGTTTTGCTATACAACGTTGTGGTTAGGAGAGACATAAACAGCATGATTTAGTTCTACAATGGAACTGAACACAGCAGGCTCAATATCCAAAGCCCCAAGAATGCTGTATGCCCCTGGTACACCCATCATTTGGCGCATGGGGTTTGCAGCATTCTCCAAGCCAACAATCAGGATTTTCAATCCAAAGTGCCAAGTGCCTTAAATTAGATCAGCTTTTCCCTGGTCGAACTTGCACCATTTGAGGGACCCTTTTTATCTTTTGTACAAGCTGCTGTAAATTGAGGAAACTGTTGCAACTGTGCCCAATGTATTAAAATCAGGTGCAGTTGCTTCAAGGAGTTTGTCACAGTTATTGCCAAAAAACAGGTTGATACAGGGCTTTCAGTTGCTTCAAAGGAGTTTGTCACAGTTGTGCCAAAAAACAGGTTGATACAGGGCTTGATGCAAGCCCTGTATCACCCATTGATAATCAAGCCCAGTGTGTAACTCAGACACACTCAGTGAGGTTACTAGTAGGCCCATATTGATGGAACAATAACAGAAACCGAACCAGCATTTAAAAAGCAGCTTCTACCATGACAACTGATCTTCAGGTTCAGTGCAGTTCTCTGTTAGCTTCTGGAGCCATAGCAAATCTGCAGAGTGGCAGGGCCAGAGATCAGCACTATCCAGATTCAAAGTAGCCACCTGCAAAAAGGAGAACATGCAGTGTTGTGCAGCTTTAGGGATACACTTTCAGACAGGCATTTAAATGTTGCTAGATTCTTCTGGAGTTTGAGTGAAAAGTCATTTTAAAAGCAGCTTTCCTCCTTTAATCCATCATTCTAGACTCTGACAAAGACTGCTAGCACAGCTGAAATGTCAGCAGAAGTGTTCCAATATCTGACAGTGTGATTGATCATCTTTGCTTATGTGACATACAGTAACTTTGGAAGAGATGGAAAAATGAAAAAAGAAGAAAAATATCTGTTTAAAAGCTGTGTTTGCAGGCAAACATCTCAAACAACCTAACATTTAAATGGCTTTGTGCCATTTTTGTGAACAACTTTAATGCCCAGTATGTATATAGGCATACTCATGACCCTGAGACACCTACAGTATACCTGTACCTGGCCCACTGACAGCACATCAATAAAGTTGCACTGCTGTATGTTCTTCATTTTGTATGTGGCTGGTTTTATTTTAGGATTGTTCTGGTTTCTGATTCTTCCATTGTGCAAATTTGCTTTTGGTATAGTACAGGGTCCCATGCAAACAGTATGCATGCTATGACGTATACAGAATATCTTTTGCTGAGGCATGTGGCAGTGAGTTGGAATCCATCCTGTGTTTGTAGTTTACATCTGGCTTTTAAAAAATGACACATCAGCCTCTCAAAGAGCACGTTGCATTTGCAGTATTAAATATGCTCCTGCCAGGCTGTCTTAGCACCTCTAGTGTAGTCTGGCATGCAATGGGGCTACTTTGAAAATTATGATTTTATGAAATGTTTTTAATCATTTACATAGAAACATAGAAACACAGAGGTTGACGGCAGATAAGGACCGCAAGGCCCATCCAGTCTGTCCATTTCTTTTTCTACCTTACAAATGTGCCATCGGCCTTTGATCTGTCAGTGGCCTATCTATTACTACTCATCTGTATTGCTCCCTTATGCCTATCCCATGTCTGTTTTGTAGCCCTGCACTGAATTCATAGCCACCATTCCTGAGGTAGGCCATTCCATGCATCCACCACTCTTTCTGTGAAAAAGAATTTCCTCACATTCCTCCTTAATTGGCCTCCCTCTAATCTCATGCTGTGTCCTCTTGTCCTGCTATTTTTCTTATATTTAAACTTGTTAGACTCACCTTGTTAATGCCCTTAAGCTGTTTGAATGTTTTGATCATATCACCTCTCTCCCTCCTTTGCTCAAGGGTATACATATTGAGCTCCATTAATCTGTCCTCATATGTCTTCTGATGCAGGCCCTGCACCATTTTGGTTGCCCTTCTCTGGACTGCCTCAATTTGGTTAATGTCCTTGTGAAGGTGTGACCTCCAGTACTGCACACAGTACTCCAGATGGGGCCTAACCAGTGTCTTGTAAAGAGGGATTATTACCTCCCTCTTCGACTTGTGATACCCCTACTAATACACCCTAACATTGCCCTAGCCTTACCTACTGCTTTAGAGGACTGCTTGGATGATTTCAGGTCATCGGTGATGATGATGTCTAAGTCTCTTTCTTCCTTTGTGACTGCCAGCAACCCCCCTCCCAGCCTATAAGTGGCTTCAGGGTTTCTCTTCCCTATGTGCATGATCTTGCACTTCTTTGCATTAAATCTCAGTTGCCACTCTTCTGACCAGTTTGCTCGTTTATCCAGATCTCTTCTCATTCTGCCCACCCCATCTGGATCATCTACTCTGTTGCAGATCTTAGTGTCATCTGCAAACAGACAAACCTTATCCTCTAGTCCATCTGCAATGTCACTAATGAAGATATTGAAAGTATTGGCCCCAGGACTGATCCCTGAGGTACCCTACTTGTGACCTGCATCTCTTCTGACTGTATACCATTTACCACCACTCTCTGTTTTCTGCCCGTCAACCAGTTTGCCACCTAGTTGACCAACTTCGACCACCCGAGCCTACCCAGCTTATTCATTAATCTTCTATATGGAACAGTGTGAAAACTTTGCTGGCGTCAAGGTGGCGACATCAACTGCTCCCCTTGGTCCACCACTCTGGTTACCCAGTCAAAGAAATCTTGAGATTTGTTTGACAGGGCCTTCCTTTGTAAACCCATGCTGTCTTGGATCCTGTGCCCCTATAGATTCCAGGTGTTGCACTATCCTTTCTAAAGGAGTGCCTTCATAATCTTGCCCACTACTGAGGTAGAGACTGACTGGTCTGTAGTTCCCTGCCTCCTCCCTGCTACCACTCTTGTGGAGCGGGATCACATAACCCTTCTCCAGTCTTCTGGGACCACTTCTGTGCTCAGAGACTCACTAAACAGTTCTGCTAATGGCTCTGCTAGTTCCACCCTTAGATCCTTAAGTACCCTGGGATGTATGCCATCAGGTCCCATTGCCTTGTCCACCCTGAGCTTAGTGAGCTCTTATAGGGCCCTTTCTTTTGTGAAGGGAGTGGTGCTCACCTTCCTCTCCCCTGTGTCCATGGTGCTGAGCTGTGGGCCCAGCCCTACCTTCTCTTCAGTAAATACTGAGCAAAAGTATCTATTTAGGATAGATGCTTTTACAGGGTCCTCCTCCTCACATTCCCCCTTTTCTCCTTTGAGCTTAGCAATATCCCCTCTGGACTTTCTCTTTTCACTAATGTAGCTATAGAAAATCTTGTCACCGTCTTTTACTGTTCGTGCTAGTGTTTCCTCAGTTTGGGACTTTGCCTGCCTTACTGCCTTCCCTTAGGGCAGTTTGGTATGCCTCCCTAGCTTCATCCTGCTGTGTTCCCTTATATTTCCTGAAGGCCTGCCTTTTGGCTCTGACCTTTTCTGCTATTGTAATTGAGAACCAAAGTGGTTTCCTTCTTCTTTTGCACTTCCTTTTCTGTCAACACAATGGGATGTTGCTTCAGAGTGTGCATCCTTAATGCTTGCCACTTTGCCTGTACCCCCCCAACCTGTTTTTTGCCAGGGGCTAGCTTAACTCTGTTGGCCATCTTATCAAAGTCACCTCCTCTGACTTTTGGGTTACTGTTGCATGCATTTTATAATAACGCAAAAAGACTCACCACAATGTTTTTGTCATGCAGTGAATGGACGTACAGGTGCTTAAGGTACTCAGCCTATGGTCCATGCCTCATTCTTTACCTGGCATTTATCACATAACAACCAACAGCCTGTTATGTCTAGTGGCTTGCTCAACCCTTTTCCTGGTCCTACCTTAGTGCTTAAGTGTATGTTGCCAATGTGTTCTTTCTACTTTCTAAATGAATATTTTAAGAGACCTAAGAATATAAAACCAGCTCTAAAGGAAGTGTAAATTATGAATCTAATTCACCCACAAGAGGGAATCATTAAGACAAAACTAGTTAAAATGCTGCATTGATTTTTGGGAGATGAGAATGAAAGGAGCACTACTATATATTTGTTTACTTTTATTCTAAAAGTAACACAATACTCCATTCTGATCACCAATGACTCAATAAGAATAAAAGCAATGTCCAGTTTATCCAAAGTTTATGTTTTTCATATAGCTTTTGCTAACAGAATACAGTGTTGATGCTCTTCATGTAAGCTTTTAACTTTTCTATGTAAAGGTAAATGACTTCTCTCACAGGCACATTAACTAAAGTTTGTTTGATACAGAAACAGAAATACTGAACTAGAACTGTTATATGATAAAGTAAACGGGGGAGGGGAGGATAAACCCATCAAGGCAGTACGCAGATGAGAAGATGTTGTATTGGAGAGCTAGACTTGATCAGCCTTCGGTCTTATTCTGCTGTCAAATTACATTTTCTATGAGTTTTAGAAAACCTCAGACATGTTTTAGTGTCATTGTTTTCATACTGAGTACTGTATAAGTGAAACAGATTTGTTCCACTGATGTTGTTGTACACAAAAGGATTACATTTAGCTTACCTGCAATTTGATTCCTGCCACTCCTGCTTGCAAATAACATTAGCACACTGTCTGGGCTGTCACAGGTTCAGTACTGTCGAGCTACTAGAGGTCAGTTCAAAACATCAGGATGATCACACAATCTAGCAGCCCAGGTAATGTGAAGTAGCTCAGCTGTCATCCTAGAAAGAAATTCCCATTAGAAGACAATTAAGCAGAAGGTCAAGGGTTATAAAGCTGGTTGTCTGTAAACAGTATTCTGTTTCAGACACAGAGCAAAAATATTACATCAAAGCCCTTAACAGCTGTAGTTGAATCAGAATGCACTAAAATGTCACAAACTACACATGGCCATTACCATTTGTACCTCCATACATGCCCTCACTTTAAAATGCTACAGTGCACTGGTATACAGATTACTATTATATTATCACTGTGAGCCAAGTATGATGGCCAGAATGGCACAGGTGTACACCAGACAGCACTGTTTCGATCTGGCAGCATTGCAACAGAACCTTGCTGAAAACCTGATGTATGGTTAAAGCTGAGATAAAAGTAATTCTCAATAATAAACACACCAAAAGTCCACTTCAATAAAAAATAATGCTTGCCTCAGTGAAATGGTGAAGCAGTACATGATATGTATCTGAAACCATTAAACCACTGAGGCTTGTAAGAAGGGGTGGAGTTTCTCCATACAATGAGTAATAAAATGTTTGCCAGACTACTTCTCACATGTATATGCAGTGTCCTAAGAAATAAAAGGTTACATAACAAAAAACATTCAGGTGTTAGTTTTATTGATCTTTTGCTTCTTCTACATTGATGGTGTTGCCATGGTTGCAACTTTCCTTTTGACAGAAGGGCAAGTGAATTACTGCCTTTAGAGCAAAGACAAATACCACTCAGTAACTGGCTGGCAGGGGGTGAGCAAAATTAGGGGGGCTCGTGCCCTCCCACCCAGAAGCCACGTGCTCATCTGGGTGGCATATCCAGTCCCTGAGAACAAACTGGTCACTCCACAACATGACTATGCCAGTCTGGAGTCAATACAGCATCAAAACAAAAAGGCTGGAACCAGTCATGGAAAAAGTCAGGTATCGATTTATTGAAAGATTCGCGAGCAGGAATTTTTAAAATTTGAAAACCACATTTCAGGAACAAACTAAAGTAAACCAATGGCTTGGGTTTGTAGAGGATATCACCCTGAAAAAAACATCATCAACACTCCCTAAGGCAACTTATAATGTTTTGTTTGATCAGGAAAAGTGAAGACAAGCTAGCGGCTTGTGAACAGAATTTTTCTCATGAAAACAGATTTTATAAATCCCTGTTTGTGAGCTGTCAAAATCTCTGTTCATGAGGCAAATCCTTGTTCACAATTTATACACCTATCCAAAAGGCTGAACTGAGCATGATCAGAACCCAAAATTTCAAATTTTACAATTATATATATATATATATATATATATATATATATATATATACACACACACACACACACTGTATTATAGGGAAAGTTAGGGTTCAGTCTTCACTTCTATGTTAAATTCAAAATTGTTCACTTTAATAACTTCACAACCATTCAGCGATTATCATAAAAGTTTGCGAGCACCATCAGGAACCAAAGATCTCTTGATATGGCAATATTTGTTTCAGTCAGACATGTCGGTACAGAGATAAGGATTGTCAAAAATATGAAGATTACAATTTTTGGTGAAATTCTTGGTCAGGCCACTGTGCAAAACCGGCATAGAATTTTGGTCTGAAATATTAACTGTGTATAGGTCTTGGGTAACAGATGTTCCCTTTGAAGGTTTGGTGAAAAAATATTAGTTCATTCCAAAATTATTACATTTTTAAGTTTCCTATTATTTCCTTTTTGACCAGTTAGAGGTGCCTCTCAAAAAAGGATTCTTTATTAAAATGGAGGTAGGAATCCTTTCTGCAAACATGGAATCCTTTGCTGCAAATACAGAATCTTTTTCTGCTGACGCCATCTTGTTTTCAGTGTGTGGTGACAATAAAATTAAATAACTTAAAAATACAAGGCTTTAGTAGACAACAAAAGTTGTCTTTACCCAATCGAGAGACCATTACAATTAAATTCTGGGGTTCGTTTTTTGCTAAGTCACTTAGAAATCTGTGTTTTTTTAACATGCAAAAATCCTTTTTTGCAAACTGTGGGAGGAAAGTTGCGAATAAGGATCCTTTATTGCAATTTGCAAAAAAATATTTTTTTGCCACAAACTGCAGAAAACGAATTGTAAAACAGGATAATTTTTCACAAGTTGTGAAAAAGGATTTTCTTTTTCCACAAATGATAAGAAAGGAACCGTGGAAAAGGATTCTTTTTTTAATTTGCAAAAAAGGAACTTTAAGAGTGCTGTTTCTTTGTCACTCCACAGTTCACAAACCATGGTTGACTTTGATCTGAAATTTTCCAGGTACAAAGGGCTTGCTCCACAGATCTGCCTTTTGTTGGTTTGGTGAGAATATGTTACTTTGCTCTGGAGTTCTGTAGCTTTAAATTTTGATTAATTTCCCATAGGATAACATTGTAATGTGAGGTTCAGACAGTCGTTTCTTTGTCACTAAGCTGTGAATAAACATTTTCAATTTTGCTATGACATTTTCCTGGTACAAAGGCCTTGTACCACTGATGAGCCTTTTGCTTGTTTTGTGAAAATACATTAAGTTGGTGTCTAGTTACACAAGTTTCAAATTTTGCTGTGTTTTCTATAGGATAGCATTGCAATGTGAGGTATTTTTTTGGTGCTACCATAGGCAAATAAGGATACATCTATGCTATCTCAAGAATTATGGATGGATGGGAGTGCACCTGTGCTCCCACAGGAAAATAAGGATACAATTACAATCTCTCAAAAATTATGGATGGATAGGAGCACAGGGCCCAGTGGTCCTTATGCTTCCACAAGCAAATGAGGCTACAATTATACTAACTCAAAAAGTAAGGACATTCTTTGCAAAAGATTCATTAGTGCATTAGTTAGGGTTCCAGCAACAAAAGTTTGTAAATGTGGAGTTAGGGTTTCCAACCCTAATACCCCCCCCCACGCTGCATGCAGAAACAGGTATGGGAGTGAACTTTGGGGTTCTCAGCCCTAACGCTCACCCCATTCTCCTATACTGTACCCATCTCAGCTTATTTACTCAGCAAATGGAGTGAGCATTAGGGCTGACAACCTGAAGGCACACCCCCATGCCTATTGCTGCATGCAGGGTGAGGGTGATGTTTTATATTGGAAACCCTAACACATTTCCAAACTTTGTTGCTGGAACTCTAACTGATGCATTAACAAAGTTTTTTTTTTTTTGCAAGACTATATATATATATATATATATATATATATATATATATTATATCTTGCCCCCACCACAATGATGGGGCAACATACCTGGCCTACAAGCAGGTGGCATTCATGTTGAGATGTGAGGGTGTAGCATTGAGGCTGAGAACCTGGTACTGATATATTTTCTGATTTCTGATCCTCACCTTGATCCAAGATACTGGCATGTGTGTGTCTGTTCACTAACAGGCATGCCCCTGTGTGTTCCTTCTTGGCACTAGATCAGAATGCTGACAGCAACAACAGTGCAGTCAAGAACCATGCTGTCAAAATACCATTGGCAACAAAAGCGCCCATCTAATGTGCTGACTGCAAAATATTGTCAATGGTAGTGATGCGTAAATCATAGGGAGGACCACTACCATGTGAGGAAACAAACCACAACTTGAGTTTTGAGGGTCTCTGCTTCCCGCACCCCTACCTCCCCATATTTTTAATAATCAACTCCACGGGGGCAGCTGGAACATGGGGATGGAGGGAAGGTGGGGGGAGCCAGATTCAGCCATACACAAAAAAAAAAAATCACACTTAGGGCAGGTGAAAAACTGTGGCCATAAGATTCAGGAGACCAGGCACAGAACCCGTGTCACCCAAGCTGTATCACCTGAACGGCTTCTGCCTAAGCCCTCTCCAATGCCGGAGCAGCTCAGACAGCCCCCACACTTTCTGTCCATTTCTCCACTTCCTACCCTCCTCCTCCTCCATTACCTGAATAACTACAGCAGTAGTAGTAACTGCTATACTTTATTCTACCCCATTGTTATTCAGGTATACATTGTTTCTGCAGCATACTTTAGATGGCACTATTTAGGAAGCACTATTCTAACTGCTTACCTTCCTTCTCCCCCACTTGTCCAAATTGAACTGCCATCTAATGCCCCTGTAAAAAGAGTGCCAACTTGTAATATATCAGACAGCTCCAGCCCATCCACGGAATTAGTACAGAAACATAGAAATACAGATGTTACTGGCAGATAAAGAACAGGGTCCATCCAGTCTGCTAAGAAAAAAGTCCTAACTATCCTCTTGACCTATGGTCTTAAAGGTGATCTTAGCCCTGATATCAACTGCAGACCACTCCTCCTCCTAATATGCCTACCTCCCAAACTCATCTCTTTGGTATTATGAGTTCCCAATATCTGTTCAAACAGTTTTGAATCAGTTTATAGTTCCACCACCCTCTCAGTGAAGTAAAACTTTCTTACATCCTTCTTGAAGTCCAAATGATGAGCCACCATTCATGCTCTCTCATTACTGCAGCACTGTTTCTGGTGAAAAATAAGCAGAGTGGCCTAGGCTAAACCTATCCCTCAAAGAGAAAACATCTGCATAGGCAACACTTCACCCAATTGCTGGATTTTAGTAACCATGGGTTTGACTGTAAAATTCCTATTGTGGATACTATAGCATTACCCCCAATCCATATGGTGACTCCTTAAACAGTTAGCTTTAAAATAAAGTTAATGGGCGCTATGCATTAATGGGGCAAGGTGGCTACATGTGGGTATCTGGGGCGTGTAGCCACCCCATGCCCACTGCATCCCCGGTATGGCATGCTCAATGTGGGGGCATGCAAACCCACTGCACCTGATCCCCCTCCTCTGCAGACAGCTCTGTGCTGGGGACATTCCGGGGGGCATGCCAGCACTATGCGGTATTCACAAACCCATATAGTGCTGGCTGCACTGGATGTAATGCATGGCACAGGGCACACCAGGGCAGACCCTGTCATAACCCACTGCATGCACCCATGGACACAGGCCATCAGTCATCAGGATCAGGACAGGACACACGTGCTGCCCCTGACCATTGGGCAGCAGGAGGTGGCAGGGTAGCTGGATAGGTGAGTGCCTGGTGATGTTGAGTGCAGGGGCATCAGGATGGGATGGTGCTACATTGGTCTGGCTGCCTGCAATCAGCATACACAGCCCTGAACCCACACCACCCTATGCATGGGATCTGCTAAAGCTCTCAAGGAGGCATCCCATTGGATGCCCAACCGGGATGATGACTCATTCCCAGCCTCACAGAGCCCCATGAGCCTGAGGGGAAAGGCCATGGACAGGTAGCCAGGGGTGGTGAATGCCAGCATGGGTGCACCTGTCCACAAGGTATGAAGTGCAGGCGGGTGTGCAACTTTCCATATCCCCATCCGCTTAGTGCACAGCGCCTAATGAGGAAGCTTTTAACTAGTCTCTTAAAGTTTAAGTGCTGAGTCTGCAGTATTTTTCACATATTAAAAATATCTTGCACTGTTTTTCAGAAATAATAAGCATTCTTATACATCAAAATTAGATAATTAATGCAGTATTGATGATGAATATTTAACATAACAGGCTTCAAGTTTTTTTCTGCATGCAAAGTTTTCAAGCTCCTCCAGAATAGTCTATAAAACAGGACTCTTCTTAATTCCAAATCTTTATATTTGGTAGCCTTGCCCCTTTCCAACATCCCATCTATTCACCAGACCAGTCAATGCCAATTCATATTCTTAATTCAAATTATTTTTAAAGCTAATCTATTCACCTAGTCTTTCTCCATCCCAACAAATCATTTACACTTATTTTACTATATCCAGAGCAAACACTTGCTTTACTGTTTCCCTATACTGCCTATAATTTTTTTTCCATGCTGTTTGTTAAAGCATTTTGTGATACACTGTATGAACACATGCAAAGAATAAGATGCAACAGGGTGGAATTTGTGCAGGGATTACTACATGCCTAGTGATGTGCTGAGGTCCAATGCTGCAGGCAGAGGGTCTTGCAGCCCCAGGAGTGCAGTGATCTCGCATAAGTCCATCCCTGGAGTGATTATTGCACTGTATAAAATGGGATCTGTGTCACACTGTTATGCATACTAATAGAAACACTATAAAAAATTTTTATAAATGTGTTTTTAGTAAAACCTCATGTAAGAATTATGTTCTGTCTCTAAGTGTGTCTATTATTGCTTAGATTTGTGCTTTCCTTTTGGGATGATTTCACTTTAAACCTGAAGTATCTTTTCCAGACTACACCATGAATTGGGGGTATTTAAGGGATCTGTTGTGAAACTGTTATTTACTCTGATGAAGCCATACCCACTCATGGTGAAACATTAGTATTTTTCAACTGAAAACTGGCCACGATGACATGAGTGTGATGTACTGTTTTATATGTCTGTCTGGCACTTTATTAGTCTGCTGATTTTTAGTACTTTAGCTAGAAATCTATGTATTAAATAAATAACACTTTTTTTCCTATTTTTAAATCTTTTTATCCCCCCGCCACCTGCACTCCAACTCCTTCAGGAGTCACCAGGACTTCCGATCTTGATGTTATCTGCCCTAATCTGGGATCTGGTACATCGGCCTTCCCCATGGAGCCATGGTTCACCCCCCCCATGTTAGCACATTTCTAAAAAGATGTGATTTACAGCATTGTATATACCTCTCTCATAGTGCATTTTGAAGTCGAAGGAAGGATTGTGCACAATTTTCAGAATGCTCAGAAATTACCTTTATAAACACTCAAGATGGGGTTAATACCTATTGTTAAGCATGGCTCATTGTGGCTGCTGCTAACTAGCTTCAAAAATTGACATTTTGGCCACTTTGTGATGACCAGTATGACTGAGAATTCTGGTCCCATGTCTAACCCACTTTTGAGTTACTGGAATTAAAAAGTACCCTAACTTTGCAGAGTTGAAAAGTGGGACATTCTCATAAATACCTGTGCTGGGTGTAAAAATTCACTGTCTGGGTTCAGTTCTTCTCTGTGATGCATCAGTCTCTGCATGGCTTTGTATAACACAGCAATAAATTTTTAGATCTGCATGTCTAACCTCCCTGGGAGGACCCTGGTAACAACATTCTCAATGCTTTAACATAAGACAAGTTCAATCTGAAATGAAAGGACAGAAGGGTTGACAATCTTGTCACTATTTTTTGGGAAAAAGATGATGCCATATTTGTTGCAGCCAGACTGGCAAGTGTTTAGATTGTAAATTTAAGATACTGTGTAGCTTCCATTCCACTGTGAAGAAATAGAAATAAAGAACCATCTTAATACATGCTGTATCTTCTCTAAAGCAGTTGGAAAGCACAAGTAGCCTGCACACAGAACACCTCACAGGTGACAAGGCAATCACTGCAGAGCCCTAAAGGTAACTGCTGGCTCCCTTCCAGAGAGGACATCTTCTGTGGTGTGCTAGCCCATCAATGCTTTGCATCAACTGCCCCATCCGCCCCAGCCACCCTCTCACCCAGGGACATCCCTTAATTTATAGCCCTTCCCAATCACATGGCTAAGTGTCCACTTCCCCATTAGCAGCTTATACTCTTCCTCCATTAGAAGTCTCCCTTCCCTCTCCTCACACTGTTCCTCTCCACTCTCCACTCCTCTAATCTCCTGTACTCCCTTTCACCACTGTCCACTGCCTGCAATTGTGCCACCTGGCCACTAGGAGGTGGTATTTCCCCTTAAGTTTTAGCTTTTTCTCTAGGCTCCACCTTTCTCCCGACTCAGCTCCAGCTGCTTCCTGACCATTTTCTCCCCATTTTATCCTGTATCCCAGCCTTCTTTCCTTTCCTCCTCTCAGTCTCAAACCCTGTACCTTCTGCGCTGCAGTTGGGCACATTACCACTGCACAGCCTTGGCTGCCCTACTGACTAATGTCTTTTGGTTTCTCTTATCCTCTTCTCCCTATGCCCCCTAACACTATGGACTGCCTCCTCCACTCTTAGTTCACATCTCTACTCTGTGTACCTTCATAATCCCACCACCCCTTGTCGTCACACATACCTGAACTTTCATTCAAATCATACACTGTATCAATGAGCCAGTACCTACCTCCTGGACACACACTACTCCAATAGCCCCCTTGGCACCCCCCCGCTCTCTGACCACAGGAATCTGCACTATCTCCTAGCCTCCATTTCCCTCTGCTCCCTACTCATCCACACATCTCCCCCAATGTATAAATTCATGTAACAGCAAAACTGCCCAGAAGAAAGCCCTATGTCAGCTCTTTGCTGAGGACCTTCCCCCTCCTTCTTCTCTTGTCTGGCAGCGTACACCCTAACCCTGGCTCTACCATCCCAGCTACCCAATCCCAGGCTAATGCCCTGGCCTGTGTATCGCACCTATCAAAATCTGTATCTTACAAAAAACCTCAATGGCCTCCAGGTTTGGGTAGTCCAGCACAAACCCGATATTGATCTTGTGAAACCTGGATATCCAACTCCATTCCTGACTCTATATAGCTCTCTCTGGTTACACCCTGCACCGCCTCCATAGAATTGGCAAGTGTGGGGTGGCTGTTCATCTATCTTCATGACTACCTTCAGGCCCATGCCCTCCCTCCAACTTGAAAATGGTGCCCAAGCCCCATCCCTTAACATCACCCCTGTCCCCTCCAGGGCCCAACTCATCCTCACTGTGGTTTATATACCACCTTATGGGCAGCACCTGCCTTCCAGTCTCTTCTAGACTATCTCACCACCCTCCCCCCAAAAACTGAACTTATAACAATTGGAAACCTTAACATAAACTGGCTCTCCTCCTCCACATCTCATTGCAAAGATACCCTGGCAGCCATGGACATCTCCCAATTAGCCAATTGCCCTACTTGCCTCAATCAGAATACTGGGAAAGCCTCATTGCTTGATCTAGTTCTCTCTAACCACCACCAAAAAATCTCTGATATCTCAGTCCTACCAAATGCACTTAGTGACAACTCTCCCATCCTCTTCACCTGGACCTGCCTAACATGTAAACCACCACCCAAGATTATCCACACAAGACTTCTTAACCCGGTTAGCAAAATTAACTTAAATCCAACCTTGCCCACTATAACTGGACCCCGCTATATCTCTGTCAGGATCTTGATGAGGCTCTAAATTTCTTTATAAGTGCCTTTAATGACACTTGCAATAGATTTGCTCCCCTCACTAAGAAAATTGTTAAAGGCCTTGACACACAATGGATCACCCCTCACTTGCTAGGCCTTATGAAATGTCATAATGACCTGTGGAGCAAGGACCTTGAATCCGGCAACCCACTGGACAGGCAGTTCTACCATGCCACCTGAAACAGCTGCACCTGGGCCATCCGAAAAGTGAAGGCTGATCACTTCAAAGATGCCTAGTCTGCTACATGGGGCAATAGGTGCAAATTCTGGGAAAATCTGAAATCCCTCAATGGCAAGTTCCCCCCAACACTAACTGAACATAAATGGGTCCATCATGAACGACATGCATCTGGTGGCGAAACACTCAACTCCACCTTCTTGGACTTCAGTGCTACCCCTTCCCCCCAATTTCTTCAGTCCTGCAACACCCTCTCACCTACCTCCCCTGTCATCTCCTCCCTTCTGTTTCTGTGCTCTCACCAGATGCAATGCCAAACCCTACATCCTCAAGGCCATCAGGAACTCATGTTACAGTAGTGACACTCTTGACCTTCGGCTTCTGCGCTTGACACTTATACTTGACGAGGTCACCTTCCCCCCAACCTCTCTTCTCAACCTTTCTCTCCACCTTGGTAAGTTCCACACATTGTGGAAGACGGCCCACATCACCACCATTCACAAATCTGGTCACCGGCTCACCCTAACAACTACCGGCCAATATCTATCCTTCCCCCCCTCTCTCTCCAAGGCCTTTGAGCACATAGTGGCTGAACAACTCACCTAGCACCTCTCTAAATACAGCCTGCTTTCCCCTGAACAGCATGGCTTCAGGCGGCGCCACAGTACCACCACCGCCCTATTGGACTTCTCCAGTTATATTCACTCTGCCCTTGACAATGGCCTTTCAATACCATTAACCACCTACTCCTAATCTCCCCTCTCACACCTTGGCCTGTCAGAAGAATCCATAGCCTGGTTTACTGACTATCTGTCGAACAGCACTCAGAAAGTGAAAATCCATTCTACCCTGTCTAAATCACTCCCAGTTCTCTCTGGAGTCCCACAAGGCTCCATTTTAAGTCCCCTCCTCTTCAGTCTTTACCTTAACTCACTCCCAAAAGCCTGCTCAGGAAAAATTCCTCTATATGCAGATGATGTCGTCCTCTATGCCTCCCACTCCAGCCCAGCCCAATTAGAACTCTTCCCTCCAAACTGCCTTCACTGAGGCTGAGTACTGGTTTGCAGACCACAATCTGGTGCTCAACCAGAAAAAATCCAAGGTCATGCTCTTCGCTCACCACCAAAACAAACTTAAAAATATCCCCTGTGCATCAACACCTCCCTTGCACTCCCTCTTGAACAAGTCCACACTTTCAAATACCTGGGAATTATATCGACCCTCACTTTCCATGACCATATACATCACCTATTCCACCCTCAACTCCCACATAGGCTTTCTATACCATAACCAGAACTGCCTACCCCCAGAAGCCCTCCAACTCGCCATCTCCTCCTCTGTTCCATCAATTTTAGACTATGGCATTATCATATATGGGGCTGCAGATAACTCCTCCATAAAGTTAAAGTGACCCTTAATAAAGCCTGTCACCTCTCTCTAGGATGCCAAAGGACCGCCCACACCTGCACCCTCTGAAGCAAAACTATATGGCTGGATTTTAATGATAAGCTTCAATACCACACATCTTCTTGCCAAAAAGATTTCCTCGGGGCTCACTGCCCCCAGCCTTTCCACACTCATATGACCTACTGTACCTACAAAGACCACTAGGAGCTCCCTAAGCCCATCCACGTAGTGCCACAACATAAAACCCTGCTTGATCAACACTCTTCCGCCTACCATGCCCCCATGTGTTTAAATGCCCTCCCTTCCCACATTTCCAGTGAAACTAAGCTTGGCCTATTTAAGTCCCTCCTCCGTGTTCACCTTCTCACCACTCACTCCTGTAACTGCACATAATTTCTCTGCAGCCTGACAATGGACCCTGTCCTGCCTTATCATCTCCCTTCCAAAGATTATAAATAATGTCAGAAAATACCTACTGCCAAATCTTGTAAATATTGTCTGTGACAAATGTTTGTAACACATGCTAATGTAAACTGTTATACCATGTAACTCATGTTTAATGTAATTGTTGTTATACCTACTCTGTGTTTCCATCTGTCTTACATGTAACAGGTACCTTTGCAAATGAGCCTCTGGCTCAAAGGTTGTAAACCGATATTTCAAATAAATAAATAAATAAATAAACCTTCTTCCCAACTCCTGCTCTGCTCCCCCCTCCCCCAGTTTCTTCCACAATCGCTAGTTTAGACAATGGACTCTGTCCAGCTCTCCCCCTACTGCTACCCTCCCCTCTATCATTTCATCCTCTTCCTCCCCTTATCTTTAGCCACCTTATATACCTCGGTTTTGGCTCTTCCCTTTCCCTCATCTCCTCCTCCTATTCCCCTCTGGGTGCTATACTACCGTGACTATGTCTTTATCCCAAGGTATATTTCCAGCCCTCTATTGCTATACTATAAACTGTATGTATCAATTTTGTATCTAAATATGCTCTTTACGTTCTTTACAAACTGTACATTTGTCATCAATGTTTGTTATTGCCTAGTCTTTGTTAACTTACGTGAAGCCTTTGTAAAGGAATCTCTGACTCAAAGGTTGTAATTCCAAACTTCCTAATAAAATAAAATAAAAATAAAAATAAACAATGTAAACTAGTTGCATCAGCCAGAGACCAGAATCCGATATTTGAGAGGCAGTGTTGGCTGTCGGTTACAATGCATACCTATCAACCTAAAGACCCAGGTCTCAATCCCACCAGTGTAACTCACTATGTGACCCTTATCTAATGACTTAGAAACACAAAACATGGAATTTGATGGCAGAAAAGGACCACTTGACCTATCCAGTCTGCTCATTTCTCCCCACCTACACTATTACATCAGACCATGCCCAATCTTAATCTCTTTGTGCACATTCTCTCTCTCTATTATCCTCCCCCCTAACTTGCTTGACCTTCTTACTCTTGACTCATGGCTGCAACTGCCGATGGCATTAAAACTCTTTGGGATACAGTTTAAATGAAAGGCAATCCACAAAATGTTGTTGCCAATAATGGTGTATAGTTATGAGCCAGGAACCAGAAATCATTGCTTCTACTGCTGATGCAAATGAAAGCAAAGATGGCATCATTTGCAAACTCAGAATATACCTCAGGCTGAATTTTCTACATTCTGCATCTCCTTGCATCTTAGATAATTTTCTACAGCACTGATTTTTTTGCTGTTATGCTTGGATTAAATATTTTCTCAGTGGACACAGTAGAGGATCTATGACAGAGCCCGGGTGTCTGTTAGTGGATACAGGGAGCCAGGGACTTAGATGGCTAGACCATTTTGCAGCCAGACTTAGTCACTGATGGCAGATGCATCTGAAGATGAACACACAGTACTATAAACCACATCTGATTGTTGCACTTCTTGTGGGTGGGGTGGCTACAAGTTTAAAAACAGAATTGTTTTGATAAAGCCTTGTAAGCCTAACCTCATATAAGTGTTTCATATCCTGAGAGATTTCAAAAGTTTCTGGCTTTAAAGTGTATTTGTGTGGTTTGCAGGAACATACAGAAATGAATTAAGTCATAATGTGTTCTCTCCTTGCATTTTTCAGGGATCCTACACACTGCTTTTCATCCAAAGTGCCTTTCTGGTATGCTGCCAAAGGGTGTACTAAGACTGGTTCTTGACTGAGACAGTATCTGCACTGCAAGGAGGAGTTCCAGCAGTATGGATCACATTTCTGTAATCTGTAATTCTTAGTCTTGCTGAAACAGATGTAAAAACTGATTGAAAAGGAAGCTTTTGTTTTTGTGAAGTCTTATTAGCCTGCTGACACAAGGATTTTTCAAACCAGTGATATGCTGCACTCCTCATTTCCTCACTCCTTGTCCACTCTTCAATCATTGCATGTTGGCTTTATAGTATGTTGCATGTGTGTGGTTTGAAGTGATATGCAGAGACCAATCAGTTTTCAAATGTGTTCAATTTCTCTGCAACCATTTTGGATTCTGCATACCACTATTCTTCTTCCAAAATGCCTTTCTGAGATACTGTCTCAGTGTACTTAATGTCTGATTTTCTCTGGGTTGACTTAGGCCTCTGCCTGAACCAAATAAAATAATAAATAAATAAAATGGTCCTGCTTTCCAACTGATCATGATAGTCTTGATTGGATAAATTAAACTAGGTATATGCAAATAGCATAATTTACAGTAAAATATTTTTATTTATTTAGTTTTTGTTGACCGGGTAAGTGCACTAGACAAATCCTGCCTATTTTCAGCACGCGACCCAGGGAGGATACAGATGAATGCCAACTGACCTTGAACCAGATTAAGCTGTTGGTGGTATTTTTAGTGAATGAGGAAATTTGGCCAGGACTCGGAGAAATTCCCTCTCTTTTCAATAAGTGCCATAGAATCTTTAACATCCACCAGAACTACCACCAATCCAGGCAGATGGGACCTCGGTTTAATGTCTCATCCGAAGATGGCACCTCAGAAGTGCAGCACCCTTTCATGCTGCACTGCAGTGTCAGTACTGGGATAATGCTTAAGTGCCAGATGTGGGAACTTAACCCACACCCTCTGATTTCCCCGCCTCAGAGGCGAAATGTGCTACCTACTGAGCCACTGACACTGACAAATGTTGATACCATATGCAAGTATTAGCTTCTTTTGTTCTAGGAAGACTGAGTTAATTTCTGTTTATGCTAATTTAATTAAAAATGTTGAAAGATTGTGATTAAACTGATATACAGATGGCAGTGCTATCCAACAGAACATGATAGAAACACATACCTGCTGCTCTGACAAACTGAGATTAGATTGTTAGTGTTACTTGATAAATCATGGTAGAATGTAATATTAAGTTTCACTGATTTTATCTTTCACCTCCATAACAAATTGCTATGTGTATTCAAATAAAATAATCAATAACTTTTATTTTATTTTAGGGTGAACAAATCTCCAATAGTGAATTTAATTATTGGTATATATGTATATTAATAATCTATAGTATATCTCTCTAACAGATTGTGATATCAATCCTGCTTACTTTTTTACTTTCATTTCTCCCATCGTATGTTTGATTAAATTTTCATGTATTTTACTTGCAACCTGGGAGTTTATTCTCTTTCCTTTCCAGCATAATTTTTGATGCAAATGAAATATATAATGCAATGTAAAAATAAAAGAACAAAATAAATAAAGTTTAAAACGTATTTTTTAACCACTCTGGTCATTATGGCAACCATACAGTTAGCAAAGAGACACTTTTATAAATTAGAAACAGAAACATAAACTTTGACAGCAGATAAGGACCACTGGCCCACCTAGTCTGCCCATTTCCCTACTTACAGGATAAGCTGCAGATCCTAGTTAACCAACAGCCTATTTCTTCCTAACCCCCCCCACAGAAATTGCCTTATGTCTGTCCCATGCATTCTTGAATTCTCCCAGTTTTAGACCCCACCAACCTCCTCAGGAAGGCTGTTCCATGTGTCCACCACACTCTCTGTGAAAAAATACTTCCTCACATGGCCCCTGAGCCGTCCCCCCTCTATCTTCAAATTGTGTCCCCTTGTTCTTGCACATATCCTTTTCTGAAATATGCTACCCTCTTGGACTTTGTTGATTCCACTGAGGTACTTAAAAGTTTCTATCATGTCCCCTGTCTCCCTCCTTTCCTCAAGGGTATACTTATTGAGCTCCTTTAGTCTCTCCTTGTATGGCTTCTCTTGAAGACCCTGCACCATTTTAGTTGCCCTTCTCTGGACTGCCTCCATCCTGTTTATGTCCTTGCGGAGATGGGGTCTCCAGAACTGGACACAGTACTCCAGACGGGGTCTCACCAACTGTCTGTACAGAGGGATAACAACTTCCTATTTTCTGCTTGTGATGCCTCTCCCTATACATCCAAATATCCCCCGGCCCTCCCTACTGCCTTCTCAAATTGCTTGCCAACTTTAAGGTCATCTGATATGATTACCCCAGGTTCCTTTCCATTTTTGTTGTTGTTACTACCTCCCCCCACTGTGTAATCTTCCCCTTGGTTTTTGTTTTCCAGGTGCATTATTTTGCACTTCTTTGCATTGTGTCTCTTGAGAGTGTCTCTTGCACTGCTGAAAGAACACTTTTCATTGACAGAGCAAAAGAGTCACTTTTGTAAATTAAGAATGCTTCTTGCACTAGCAATGAAGCACTTTTGATTGATTGCATACTTTATGGATATACAGTAGAGGATAAATGGTGGCATGGTACGTTCAATAGGTTTACTATCTTTTAGGTTTAAATATATTTTGCTGATGGGAGCAATTAGAGCTGTAGAGCACTGAAACTACATAAGGTCAAAGGTTTTGATGGATTTGAAACTATATCTCTAAAAACTGGAGCAGAAGAAATAGCACATACCTTGACTTACCTTTTTAATTGGAGCATAACATCAGAAATATTTTTTTCCTGAATCTTGGAAGATTAGTAAAATTGCTCCCATTCTTAAAAGGGGGGGCACTAATGGTAAAAATTATCAACCCATTACACTTCTTTCCATTTTATCCAAAGTACTTGAGTGTCAAATGCATAGCCAGTTGTATCAAAATCAGGGGAATTTGACTATCTACAAATCAGTATGGATTCTGTACAGGTTGCTCCATGAACACTACCCTTGTTGATTTTAATAATCTCAGCTCCAAATCCATGGATGCCAGACTGCAATTAAGTAAGGCTTTTGACCTGCTGAGCCACTCCCTGTCATTGGAAATGTTGGCTGAAATACTGTAGGTGTTCATGATGAACCGTTAAAGTGGTTTAATGTCTACTTTAGTCACAGTAGCCAAAGTGTATCACTGAAAAGAAATCATCTATTTTACACATATCTCTAGAGGTGTTCCCAAGGATCAATATTAAAGTAGGTCCAGTGCTTTTGCTTTTTTACAATAGTGATTAGACAAAAGTTTTAATAAGCAGTGATATCAGACTGTACGCTGTTGACACTGTTTTGCTACTCTCTGACAGCCACACAAATTAGGAAACTAAATTGCAGAAAAACTTTTTGCACATGGAGGAGTGGTTTGCAAGTCAAAGTTCCTTATGAACTTGAAGAAAACACAGTGTGACTATAGTGTATGGTAGAACTCTGTTGAGTATGGAAATACATGCTCAACAGTGTTGTTGTGCTTGCCTCAGTGCATCACGATCTTGTGCTGCACTGAGTATGTCACTGGTGCAGCATAACAAGATCAAACGCATTTGTGCATGCATGATTTAGAAGCTAAGTCGGCGAGGAAGCGAGTAGCGCTGGAGCAAGCCACATCAAAGCCAAGTAAGGCTTGATTTAAAAAAAATGTCTGTGTCCATTCGCTATTTTGTCATGAATAGACTCCCCATACACAATAAAAGATTGTCTATGGGGAGTCATTCTCAACAAGGATATTCTCAATCGAGAGGTATCCTTGGCAACATTAGACCTCGAGAGCTGGTTGTAGATTTAGAATGGTACAATACATACCTAGGAATAATTATAGATTAAAAATGTATCTATTCTGAAAATAATGCTTCATTCTAAACAAAATATAAGAAAAATCTCAGAACACTCAGAAGACTTTCCTATTGTTGTACAAAGGAAACTAGGACCAGACTTACCCAATCTGGTCTAAAGGAATACTACTGTTTCCTCTTTGTCAAAAATTGGCAAAATGTGCAGCAAGATTGTTTGATATGTTCTTTTTTTTATAACTGTTATACCCATCATTGTTCCATTTTCCTGCAGTTAGATTGGCTACAAACAACCATAAAAGAAATTGATAACTATCTAAGGTTTTCAAAATGTTAAAAATAATTCCCAGTCATCCTCTAAATAGAACTTTGGCTGTAATGCACAAACTGTTTCATGATACTCTTTGAGAGAGGTCACTAACAGGAGTTTGAGATCCAGTTCCAAAAAATACAAGTTATTGAGATAGAGCTCTAAAACTGAGTGTTGCTAGGTCTTGGGATCAAACATCAGTTGAACTACTGTAAGTGCAAAAAATCAATATCTGAACTCCAGAAAGCTCTTAAAAAGATGCTTATTCAACCTTGTAAATTACTTGGTATTACTTACTTGGTATGAAAGAACAGAAGAAGGCCAGAGCCCATCTAGACTGTTCCCCACACTATGTGGGACATTATTTAATATCCCTCAACCAAACATCTAATTTGTTTTTAAAGACAGTGGCACTAGTTGCCTCTACCAATTCTTGTGGCAAGGTGTTCCATACAATGGATGCTCTTATTGGAAAAAAGTTTCCCCTTTTGCTGGTTTTATAAGTTTTTACTTCAAGCTGTTTATTTTGCAGTCTCGGAACATGTCTCCTTTTGAAGAGTGTTAGACCACATTTTTCCATTAGATATGGTGAATTTATTAAATTAAAAACCATAAGCATATCACCTCTTAATCTTCTACTTTGAAGAGAGAAGAGACCAGTAGCTTTTAATCTGTTCTGATAATCCAAGTTTGTTAATCTTGGAATCATTCTAGTTACTCTCTTTTGAACCTGTTCAAGAATTGCTATGTCTTTTTTTTGGTTTGGATTCCAGAAAGGGAACCATAGTCTAGATACAGTCTAATGTATGCCCTATACAATGGAATAAGGCATTGTTCAGTGCGATTAACAAAAGTGCGTTTTATTTGCCTCAAAAGTCTGTTGGTCATGCAAGCAGTTCTAACACAGTGATCATTTGATGTAAGTTTATTATTAACATATATCCTTAAATCTTTTTCACAATTTGATGAGTGAAGTGGTAGTCCGTTTATATAATATATCGTTTTTGGATTATTTACACCAAAATGCACTACTAAACATTTGTCTTGATTAAACTGCATATGATTTTCATTTGCCCAAAGCGTTATTTTTCCAAATCCTTCTTTAATGCAGAAATATTTTCTTGATTATTAACCTTAGTATAATCTGCAAATTTAACCATGAAGTTATTTGGCCCTGTTTGTAAATCACTGATAAAGAGATTAAACAATGTTGGTCTCAAGACCGACCCTGTGCTTCTTTCAGACAGACATTACTTCTTTGCTGTACTAGATTTGTTTGTTTTTACCAGAGGCAAAATAACACAGTGGATTAAGGCTCTGAGCTGCAGATCTGGAGACCTGAGTTTGAAACCTACAGCAATTTTAGGTGCATACTGTGTGATCCTGAGCAAGTTACTTAATGTCCTTGTGCTCCCAGGTCACATCTGAAACAAACTTTGGCTAGTGTGCTACTCCTGGTTAAACAATTTTCCTTTCCCTGTATACCAATTGCCAATTAGATGTTTTATGTACAGTATTTGTGTACTTCTGCAAGAATACTATTGAAAAATTGGACCCTGTGTCCTAATTGTATGTTCATATATAAAAATAAAAATAAACTATCTGTCTCTCTGTCTGTCTATCTATCTATCTATCTATCTATCTATCTATCTATCTATCTATCTATCTGTCTGTCTGTCTGTTGGTCTATCTATCTATATATCTACCTCTCTCTCTCACTTTCCCTCTCTCATGACCAACATATACTGCCTGCTGTCATCATGCAGCTGCATTCCCACCTAGCTCGGGTCTGTCACCATCAAAAATGCTTTGAACATAGGGTAGTGTGGTCTCAATAAGGCAGGAGTCTTCAAACTCAAGGCAGGCTCAACAGCAAAAAAGCAGTAGCCAATTAATGTGCAGACTCAATATTGCCATGGTTTTAATGTCACCAAAATGTTGCTGCAGGCTGTCAGGGCTACCTTGATTTCTTGCCACCTGGTATGCTTAGCTAGAGCGAAGTGACAGCACCAAATGTTTAAGGTATGTGAGTTTTGGAGTGGTGTTAGGGATGTGTGTCTGGAGTGACTGAGGTTAGGTGGATATTTCTTGCTGCTGCAGGTGTGGGGCATTAATGTGTGTGGGGTAGGTAATTTAGTGTGTGGAGTTCTGTATTTGTAGATGCAGTTCTCTGGAATCTTGTGCTGCATTTTTGTGCTTCTGTTCACGTAGTGCCAAGTGGTGTAACAGGTTGTGGTACTGTATCCTTTGTTTTTCTGTTCCTGACATAGAATGTTTGTAATGCATAACAGTGTGGCATGTACTGCATTTACAGCATTGGTAAACTTGTAAACACAACACTTATGGGGCTTCCATAATTCTTTCCTCACTAGTTATGTGCATTCTCTCCACCTTTCAACAACATGAAGTTTGTTATAATAAATTGTAGGGGTGTGGGGAAAATCAGTTTGATGCTGTTTTGTGCTGGTGTTCATGGTTAGTTGCTGTGCTACTCATTTGTTAAGGTTCCTGTCCTGTACAGTGAGTTTCCTCCCCAGGTACTGCACTGTACACCCTGCGGCAGAGTGTCAGGATGCTGCATTTAGTGTCAGGAAGTTGCTTGCACCATAATTTACATTGTAGTATTAGATGTTGCTCGGCATGCGTGAACACACACAAAGCACACTTCAATGCTGTGTTAACAGAGGCTCACCATTACAACATGCTTTGAACCAGTGCAGCACAGGATCAGCCTGAATATGCTTCAGTACCAGGATAGTACAGGTTCACAGTTGCAACATAGTACAAAACCGGGACAAGACAGGCTCAGCACCTAAACATACTGTACTTGGATTCCAAGAGACACTCTGTTCCACAGTATATTCTACAAAAACCTGGGACATACTAGCTTAGCAGTCAGCATATTTGAACAGAGTATAATTATTGCTCAGCACTTGACCTCCAACCAGTGGCAGACAATGCCTCACTTTAGAATAATGTACTGTATGGCCAACGATACACAAGGCTTTATTTTAATTGAGGAGTTCAGATAACAGTATATGGACCTCAAGTGTGAAGTTCTAGAGGTCTATGTGTCATCTCAGCATCAAGAAGAAAACATATGCTGAGCTGTGTCTGCTTGCAGGTATTTTATTTTGTGTAGTTCTGCATGTTTTATTTTTACACAAGAGTCCAAGGGCTTGATTTTAAAAGGATCAGGACTGGTGCAAGGGGACTTGCATCAAAGAGAAATGGTGCAAGGTGCTCCTTGTGCTGTACCATGCACCAGTCCCAGTTTTCAAACACAGTTTGTGCTATTGGGGCACCACCTGCACCAACAGGGCTTGCACCATCCTTGTGATGGCAGCCCCAGTATGCCATGGCAGAAGAAGGCTTGTGGCAGAGCAGGGCTGCAGTATCCACAAGATTTGGGTTTTGCAAGTCCCCACAAGGGGTGCAAGGACCCTGCAGTTAGACAAGCCCAGAAATGGTCTATGTTTTTGTTGCACCTGCTGCAGCCCTCACTGGGTGGGGGTGACCATGTGCCCCATGGGATGGCAAATAGACAGCCCTTGACAACTACCAGACTGCTGCTGGAGCAGACAGTGGTCCATGGCAGATGAGAGCTTGCAACCCTCCCCATGGTGGCATTAGTGCTTTTGCCCCCCCAAGACCCACACTGTACCTACCATCCCTCCGTTGGGGCAGTTGTCACCCTCTTAACCACAGCAGGACCTGTACCACCCCCCCCACAAGCCACAGCATCTTCCAGATGACTCACAGGCCAACAGGGTGATTGGCTGATGGGTTGCCATCACTGGTGACAGATGCCAGAACCCTGTGCCGCAGCTTGTGGCAGTCCCCTTTCATGTGCCATTTGGTTATCACATGGGTTGGCTTGCAGCAAACTTGGGGACTTTGGCACTGAGAACCCTGTTCTTGTAAAATCTAGTGCTGGGTCCCTGGCACACCCGAGTTTGCTGCAGGTGAGGGTTCACATCACAATGCACTAATCTAGATTGACTTTATAAAATTGAGCCCCAGGAGTCATAGAAACACCAATGGTAAAAATTTGCCATTTATGTGTATATGAATAAAAATCCCTACCACCACTTGGCTGCTTACTGCCCCCATTTTCCCAGAGTTGTACCTATTATCTTTTAGAAGTTTGTACATTTTGTTTCTACTGTAGAGATTTCAGTGCTGTGTGACAGTCCTGTGATTTTAAATGTGTGACAGTGATCACTCCACTGTTACCAGTTGTGACAAGACTGCACTTGGGCCTCTCACTTAAAGGCAGTTCTCTCGGGACATCTAATCCTTTGCTACCACTTGATTTGTACCTGGAACAAGGAAATCACCCTTTGCCTCCTTTGCTCAATGTCAGGAAGGTCTACACACTAACTGTTGATAGAGATGGACTACAACAGAGTCCAGCAGAAATAGTAAAATTACCTTTTTAAATAAACAAGTAGTCACTGATTCTATTTAAAATGGATTTTTTTACTAGAAGAACTATAAGTATTTAGAAACAGGATATATTTACAGTCAGATAAAAGGATTACCAGTTTACTAAAAAATAGAAACTAAAGCAAGTTAGTCAGACAGTTGATGCAGAGAAAAATCTGAATTTTCCTTACCTAAAACCTATTTACTTACTGTTAGCTATAGAAGACATTTTCCCTAAACTGTACTTCTACCTGCAACAGGTTTCCCCTTTTGGTAGATGTTGAGTGTTCCAGAGGGAGAAAGAGAATTGACCTTCAGCTCCCTAATTTCTACCCTTCGGCACTGTGGAGTGGCCTCATCCCTTTGAGTGACAGTTCCCCACTGTACCCCGTCCCACATATGTGCATGTGTGGATGTGTGTGGGTGATATCATCTGGGCCAACCCTCCTTCTTCACACATAGAACATCCTCTGTCCAGCTTTATGACTGTTTTGCAGGATGTCTGAGGTGTCTGAAATTGGATTCTCACATCTGCCAGGATCTGCAGCCCAGATGAGCTTGTGGGAACTTTACACTCACCAGTATTTCTCATAAGACCTGCCTATACATGACCTAGAAGCCATGTTTTGCATCCACTTCCAAATAACAGAACTTATAAAGGACACATAACTACACTAACAAAAGAAATTACTAGATAAATCTGGTGACATGTCAGGCCAGCATAGTGGCACTGAGGGTTGAGGCACTGGATGCCACACCCCGCGTCATGCCGGTGACCCGAGTGCAGGAGAGAGCTTGGGCACAAGGGGTTGGCAGGGCTGGGGTGAGGATTGAGTGCCCACAGGGCTGCTCTCCTCCCTTGTGGGGTGGGTAGGGGATAGCTCGGTGTGCCAGCAGCTCCCAGTGGAGGTCGGGGATGCTGCAGCGTATTGGCTGCACATCTAGCAGCATGGTTGATGCAGCCAGGGTTGCCATGTGCTAGTGCATCATGGGTGCACCATGCAGGGGGAGAGGCACCAGAAAACAGAAAAACCTAGCTCTGCAGGGCAGACAATGGCACCTGACCCCCATGCCCACCGCACATCTGCCCTGCCTGGCCTTCCAGGTCCTCCACCCTGGCACCCTCCCACAGCCAGAGTCTACATGTAAGAGCATCCAAAAGGAGGGACAGCGGCCCCACCCCAGAGGGTTAAGCTGGGGGTGCTGGCTGTAAGGAGTTGGGGAGAGGAAGCACAGTGTCAGGGGGACCTCAGGCTAGCAGGAACAGGCAGGATGCCTGAGAGAGATTCTGCAGGCCATGACCAGAGGGAAAAGGATTAAAAAAATATCTGGTCATATGTCTTTCACAAAGTGCTTTCATTGCAATAACACTGATGGAAACTGAAGTGCTTAATATGGCAGGATCATCTCCCGATGTAAATTGTTCTTTAATTCTACCAACTTTTAATTTACAGATTTCACAAGCTAAAAGATATAACTTCAGGCACCGGGTAGTTAGTAAGCAGCTGGGTGTGGAGTGAACAAGGAATTCACAATTTCATGACCTCTGAATAGTGCAGAACAAATATTTAGAACATGCACAACAACAGTTTAGAATGTGTACAACAGTTTGGAACGTATGCAACAGGGATGCTGTGCAGGCTGATTTTATACAGAACAATTGCAAACTGTATACAATGGCACACTAGAAGATGAGGCAGTACAGTACTACATTGCAATATGTTCCAAACATGGGACAATGTAGTTTAGTAGAGGCTCATGAAACCAGGACAAAACAAGTTCAAAACTGGAGCAAGCATGCTTCAATCCCATAACAGTACAGGTTCACTAACTACACTGATGTCATATAGTGCAACTGAGCAATGCAGGCTCAGTACTGTAGTGCACTTTAAACCCAAGGGAGAATCAGGGAGTTCTGCAGTACTCTTCTAAGATACCAGGGCAGTACTGGCTTTGCTTTGCAGCATACTTTGAACTTGGGACAGTACCAGCTTAACATTTCAGTGTGATTAAAACCTGGCACAGTACAGGTGCAGCACTACAGTGTGTTTTGAATTCATAAATCCCCACCTCATGAACACATGCACTGTCATCTTGTTACTCGGCCCTGGAAGGTCATTACACGGTCACTGCATAAAATCACCTTTTGGGACTGTTTAACAAAATGACAGTGCCAATGTTCATGAGATGGGATCCCAAAAACTCTATCTTGCAAATCTGGTGGAAAAATTCCAAAAAATGACCGTGTTATGAGCATGCATTGCGCAGTTTAAACGCATTCTCGTAACTTTGACAATTTTTTATTTACCCAGATTTTCAACATTGCCCCTTTTTCACACCTCCTTATGAACAGTATAGCTGTCATTTTCCATATCCTGCTTGAAATGTGTTTTCGCACATGTGGTGCACAATTTCACGGTCGCTGTGAGAAATCAATGTTCAGGCCAGATTAACAAAATCACAGTGACACTGTTCATGACCAGAGTTCCCAAAATGTCTATGTTGAAAATATGATTATACAAATCCCCAAAATAATTGTGTTACAGGTGTGCATTGTGCCGTTTCTATGCACGCTCATGATGTCATCAATTTTTCATATTTTCATTCCAGATTTTCAACAATGCTATTTTGTTTACACCTCCTCATGAACAGTGAAGCTGTCATTTTTCACATCCTGCACAAAATCTGTTTTTGCACCTGTGGCACCAAAATGCACAGTCACTGTACAAAATCACCTTCTGGCAAATGAACTCATAGTGCCACTGTTCATGAGGTAGGGTCACAAATGGCCCATGTTGAGAATTTGGAGTAAAAATACCAACAAATGTCCTGGGCATTAGGGTTTCCACCCGTACTGGCCCACCCTATACAGACTGACAGGTGTTCAGGGGTATGACTTGCCATTGTTGGCTGAAATGCTCACGCCAATCCAGCCCCCACCCTGCAGCCAGTGACAGGCATCCAGGGTGTGCCTTGGACTCTCACCAATGTTTCCCCATTCTCCTACAATGCACCTATGTCAGTATATTTCCTTATGGAATGGGGTGAGCGTAAGGCCCAAAGACCCCAAGGCACATCGCAGCACTTGTCAGTCTCTGCAGGGTAGGGTGAGGTGAAATGGCATGAGCATTATGGCCAATGACCCAAAGGCACACCCCAATGCCTGTCACTCTCTGCATGGTGGGGCTGGAGTCAGCGTCTGTTCACTACTTCACTGCCAATCCTTTTGTGCATCTCTCAAACTCGTGCACTACCAATGCCAGTGCCAGCAAGCCAACATTCAGCACTGACAAATGCTTGTTTTCTCTTGGTCCATACAAACTCAGCCTTGGCATTGCATAATTCTTTGAACTGATGGCCACCTACTATATGTTTAAGCTTGAACTTTTAAAAATAGTACATTTGTAAGCAAAGCCAGTAGTTTAAATTTGGAGTTCTACTGACACCAATGACATTTTTGTAATGTCAGTCACAGCTGCCTATTTTGTTTATCCTTCAGTGATTTCACAGACAAAGCTTGCAAAATATTCCTCAGTCAGAGAGACAAGACACTGATACATAAAGTTCCAGTAGCTGATCTGAGCTATTTTGCTAAGCTGGAGCAGGAACTAACAATCTAGTAGAATCAAAACATTAGACAGGAAAATACACATTGTAATAAGTAGTGAGTTGTAACCTTTTATGTCCAAAGTATTTTTATTAGCCTTTTTCTTATTACAAATTATGACATCATTGCATGTTAATCAGGACTGTTTATCTATAAACATTCAGACACTCTTATAACCATAATAATAATAAAATAATAGTAAATAATAATAAAACTTTATTTTAAAGCACCTTTCTGTAACCAAGAGGGTCTCTCATGTGAATGGTTCTAAAATTCTAAAATCCTTCAGTTAGTTGGCATATTCCTTTTCAGTACTGGACAGTCTCTTATTTTCTACAAGGTAAAACATTTAGATTTTGAGTATGACTTTAAGTTCCATTTTTCAAAACAGAAGTCTTTAACACGATTTATGATATGCCTATATGCGATTCAGGCATCTCTTATGGTTGTAAGAGTGCCTTCTCAAGTAACTTGTCTGAAATAACTGCTTAGCCTCACTTCACAGTTCTCTCTCTCTCTCCCAAATCACTTGAGAAAGTACTCTTCAACCACAAGAGTTGTTGAAATGTACATATAAACATATAATAGAAAGTATTGTATGTGATAGTATTAAACTAGAAGTGTGAAATATTAGTCTGCCTAGCAGGTGGCATATCCTGTTCTGTTCCTCCCACTGCATTATCAGCACTGCGACCTTACTGACAGTGACATTACAGGTGGCTGACCTGGTAGCTGCTGATTTGCTCTTTTTGAACAGCTGTGATGTCTAGAGATGTGTGAAGTCACTAAAATTCACTTTGCGAAATATTTTGCAAATTGTACTCAATTCATGAAGCGCAATTCATGAAATTCACCAATTCACAGAGAGCAAATTTGCTTTGAAGTGTGGAATTTCACCGATGAAATTCTACACTTCACAGCAGAAACTATTCTACTACTAGTAGTAGCAGTGTCCCCCTGCTGAACACCAGCCCCAAGGTAAAATATTTTTTGTAAATTTCGTGGTGTGTAGTGGTCCTCCCTGCTGATCCCCAGTCCCAAGGTAAAAAAAATCTATATAAAATCCCTGGTGTCTAGTGGTTCCCCCCAGTGATTTCTGGCCCAATGTAAAATAATATACTGTATACAGTACAACATTCCTAATGTCTAGTGGTCCCTACCCCACTGACTGCTAGTCCCAAGTAAAAAAAAAACAATTCCAATGACACCCCTGGTGACTAGTGGACCCCCCACTCCATCAGGTAGTGGGCTCCCACCCTGGTCCCCAACCCCAACCCAGAGCGGGTGACCAGCACAGCCCTCTATGCTCCACCATGGCCGGCTGCCTGACTAACACTGTAATGAATGATCGTGTGCTTGTACAAGTATGTGCTCATTCATTTCAGTGTCAGTCAGAATGGCCAGCCACAGTGGAGCATGAAAGACGTGCTGGTCACTGCTGTGGGTTTGTGGGTGGGGTGGACTTTGGGTGGGAGCCCTCACCTGATGGGATGGGGGCTGGTCTACTAGACACCAGGGATTTTCATTGAATTATTTTTAACTTGGGATTGGTACCAGCTATCATCAGGGAGGGACCAGTAGACACCAGGGTTTTTCTATATTTTATTTTACATTGGATCAGTGCACAGCATTCATATTAATGTAATCTGGATACTTGGATAACCATTGATTGCTCAGGATTTAACTACAAATCACATATTGTAGTATGAATTCTTCAAGTGGAAAATGAATTCTGTATTAGTATTATGTGTGCTGATATGAGTATAAAATATTTGTTATGATTTTATTCTTTTTCAGTAGAATTTGTTTACAAAAAGAAGGTCTCTACACCTTTATGGTGTCCCAAAATGGCAGTATCCTCTGTAAGAAACAGAGAGCATGAATGACCACAAGTACACTGTATGAACATTCAAACTATTTTCAATCAATAAAAGTAACTTCAGTTAGAATTACCCTAGTAGAATGATGTATCAATTTAAGAAAGCACCATACCTTCCTTATACTTAATTGCTCTCTGATCCAGTGAATTATTGCTTTTTCCACTTTTTCATTTATGGTAACCATGTCACCTACCTTGATGATCAGGGAATAATTGTCAGCCAATCAGATGTTACTATAGAAGATGCCATCATTCATACTTTCATAGTTTGAATACAGAACAGCACAGACCGCTCCATTTGGGGAGCACAGCCCTCCATTCTTCACCCCACTGCTGGCCGCCCAACTGATACTATAGTGAATGAGCACCTGCAGCTGTGGTGGAGAGTGGAGGGCTGTGCTGGTCGCCCCCATTTGGGGGTTGGGGTGTGGGGTGGGATCCTACAACCTGATAGAATGGGGGTGGGAGGTCCATTGGACACCAGGGATTTCACTGGAAAATATTTTTTTTTAACTTGGGACTGGTGATCGGTGAGATGGGGGGGCATTAGAAACCAGGGATTTTTTACAGTATATATTATTTTACACTGGGGCTAGTGATTCATGGGGGCACTAGACACCAGAGATTTTGTATATATTATCTTACATTATTTTATTATTACTATTTTAGCAGTGTCAGGGGCTCAGCAGGTAGCACATTCGTCTCTCAGCCTGGGAGATCAGCAGGCTGTGGGTTCTATCCCCACACCAGGCACTTGGATTAAATCCCAGTACTGACACTGTAGTGCAGCATGAGGGGGGTGCTGTACTCCTGAGGTGCTGTCTTTCAGATGAGATGTTAAACCGAGGTCCCATCTGCCTGTTCTGGTGGTAGTGCAGGTGGATGTTAAAGATCCCATGGCACTTCTTGAAAAGAGTAGGGAAATATATATTATAACTTAAAAGAAATACATACATAACAGTGTTACTCCACACTAAATCATAATACAATAAACAAAAGAACATAAATAGGTATTCCGTCATACATTAAACTAACTGCATAGAAATCAAATTATAAACACAATAAAGTTACTTCACACTCTATCATAATACCACCATAAAACAAGCATGAATAAGATCCCC
This sequence comes from Neoceratodus forsteri, assembly GCA_016271365.2. NCBI lineage: Eukaryota > Metazoa > Chordata > Ceratodontiformes > Ceratodontidae > Neoceratodus > Neoceratodus forsteri. The sequence continues at coordinate 874,122,010 of CM028131.1, read as the reverse complement.
ATTATAAATTCATGTATCTTACACTATAATATGATACTAATTTGAAATAGGTGTATCTTACATAGATTTTTCTCAAATCATATTTGGTATTTGGAAGGCAGGCCCGTCCCATCCATCTGTGTCAGAAAGTGTTCCTGTCTCATCAAAATGGGGCCTACATCATATATGATGGTTCTGTTTATTACTCACATGCTCTAAATTCTCCAGTTCATATGACACACATTATCATCACATCTATTATCCTTCACTCTTCTCTTTCTCCACTGTCTACTTAATCCAGTCTATTGAACACCATCTGGCCTGAAAAAGAGTAGCTGGAACTGTACCAGAGTCCTGTAGTTTCAAACTGGCAACTGAATTCTCAATCATATAAAATAATTCTTCAGGCATATAATGCAACTGTTGTATAGTTAGTCTACACCTTACACACCATATACAAAATTTAAAAAATACCTGGAATAACCACAATGTCATTCTATCATGTTTGGTCCATAGGAAAGGCAAAATACCCAAACATAAAATTTCTAGATTCATATGATAAAATGGGAATGTGGGGCATTTTTGTCTAAGTGTCTGCCAGAACTCTTGTATGAAGGGACAGTCTAAAAATAAGTGTTTCATTGTTTCTTCTGTAGTCTGGCATGTATCTCTTGGACAACATCTTTCAGAAATCTACTTGTGCTTATGGATCCCTCTCACGTTTAATGTCCCATGTAGGGCCAACCACACAACATCCCACATAAACATAGGAATATGTGGAGAAACTAACACCTTACCAATTAAAAGCTTATCTTGTGGGGAATATTTATCAAAAGCAGCTATCTCCTGAAAATATTTTTGAATCAAGTATTCATATGATTCTTTCCTGGTAAATTTTAATATACAGGTATGTTCTTTTGCTATTCCCCATGTTTTAGTCTTTCTGAAGCAAATTTTGAAAGTTTCAGGTAATTGTATAACAGACTTTTGCCTGAATATATTAGTGTGTGCAGGCCACGATGGAAAATAGGTCCCAGAGAGTCTAATACCCAAGGTGTCCACCGTTTAACACTCTGGGATACTAAAGGGTATAGATTTGAATATACAAACATTGTGGAAAAAAAACCACAACTGGTTGTATCATTTTCAGGCCTTCATGTTTTTTCTCCTGTAATAATGTATATCTCTTTATGGGGTATAGTCTGCTTCCCCATATGCAGGAGAAAAAACAACAACTATAGATTTCCATTTCCATGGATGGAGGAAAACTAAACATTGTACTCAAATAGAGAAAACTAGGTAATAAAAATGTTTTTATCATTTGAATCCTTTTTAATTTAGACAATCTCCATGTATTCCATAGGTTAACTTTTTGTTGTACCTCTTGAAGTTTAACTATCCAATTTTGATAGGCTAGGTCCCCCGTGCCAAATAAAAGCCCCAAAATTTTACATGTGTCTTTAATCACTGGTATGCCTATTAAATGTGTGGCCTGTACATCCTCAATTCTGAGGGGAACACAGTGGGATTTTCCATAATTAATGTTTGCTCCTGTATTTACCGTAAAGTCATTTAAGACTTGATCTAGCCTCCCCACTTATGGCAAATCTCCCACTATAAAGCAAATATCATCTGCATACACTATGCATTTTATTTCAGGGTTGTCACTTGAAATGACACACCCTGAATAGTGTTCTACTGTGTAACTGTTTATTAGTGGATCAATTGTGAATAAATACAATAGTGCACTTAAAGGGCACTCTGCCCGACCCCCCTTTGTATTTTACGCTTTTGTCCTAACCAACCATTACAATAGCCTTGTGCTGTTGCATTCTTATAACATGTCTTAATCCATTCTATATAGGTTGATGGTATCCCATATAATGCTAAGCAACTCCATAAAATATCATGATTTATATTATCGAAGGTCCTCATTTGGTCTAAACTGAAAATTAGGCCTGCTATTTCTCCGTTGTCCCCTTTGTATTATTTCATGTAGCAATATAAGGCCATCTGTGATCTTTCTATTAGGTGTCGAGCATGTTTGTGCTATGTGTAATAGAAAATCTGCATTTAGCATAAACCTGTTATTAATTAATTTTGTTAGTATTTTTGAAATCCATATTGAGCAGTGTTATTGGTCTCAATTTACTAAATCTGCTCTATCCCTTTTATACATAAAATTTACAAGGCCATCATTCATACTTAGGTAGAATCCCAGAGTCCAATATTTCCTGCAAAACCTAAGTAAACTCCTGCAATAATACTAAAAATGATTTTATAGATTTCATAAAGCATCCCATCTTTTCAGGTGCAGTTCCTGCCTTTGTTTGTGCAAGAATAGCTGATACCTCCAGGGGGTAATTTTAGCTACCAGCATATCTTTATTGTTTATGTCGAGTTGGGGTACTGCACTGGACTAACCAAGTGTTATGTACATTTCTTGGTGCTTCATGTGGTCCAAACAGCATACATATATGTTGGTCTATGGCCTGCATTATGTCTTTCTTAGCTGTACACCACTTGCCCATTGGATCTCGTGATCTCTGCCATGTATTTTTTTGGGCACAAAATTGGTAGGGGGTCCATAAAGGCTTTACCGCCTTAGGAACCAAACCTGTCGCTGTGTCTAAGGATTTTAATTGGTTGTATTGTGTAGCATTTATTAATTTTCTTATTTTCTCTAATTCTGGTAGAGCCTCCTGTTACCATGTGCAACATGAAAATGTAACTCTAGGAATGCCTCCTATACTCTTGGTATTTATCAGATTTATATTTCCCACTAATTTTCCCTATAATTTGAAATAATTGCTTAACATCTATTTTTGTATCTTCCCACCATTCCCTATAAGCTTCATATATGCATACCATCAATTTCCTGGCTTCCAACAAGGCCATGAATCCATCTTCTACTGTGGGAAGTGTTATTAGCTCCAGATATAGTCTCCAGTACCCTGACTCTCTATGCATTATCTCATGACTACCCACTGTGACTTCTATTATGGCATGGTTTGAAGGAGCAACCAGTAGTGTCTTAGTTCTTAACAACTTCAAGGAGTCAGACAGGAACCAGAAATCTATCCTAGTGGCTTTTATACCCTGGAAGAACATCTTTTTCTGGATTTCCTGATATGGCAAAAACATCTACCAATCCTGTCTGAATAAGCAGTTGATTTAAACAATTAACATCACAATACATTTTTCTTGTTCTAAGCCCGCTATCCGTATGGTACCTACTACAATTAAAATCTCCTCCTAGAAAGACAAATCTAGATGTAAATAGGTATGGTTGTATAGCTCTAAATAAAACAATTCTTGCAGATTTAATTTTGGGGGTATACACATTTATGAATCTACAATGCAAATTATTTACTACCATATCTATCAATAACACACATCCTGGTATAATATCCACTAGTTGGACTAGCTGGTCCAACAGATTATTTACAGCTATATCTACTCCAGTGCTCATATCCTCTCTTATTGACCAGTAAGTAATCCCCCCATTTCCACCCCCCTGATGCCTGTTCTACTTTGAACTTTGTATGCAAGTGAGTATCCTGTAGGAAAACAATGTCCTGCTCACCATTCTCAAAGAAGGAATAAATTAAAACTTTCTTCCACTCTGACTGGATACTATTTACATTGAGTGATGCAACACACATTTTGTACATCATAGTTATAAAGACCATTAAGAGATACCATATACTGTTATTCATCCTACTTTATCAAATCAATGACATTTTATTTTTCTTAGTCCATTTTCTTGCCCCTAATTTTTTATATTTTAACACAATCTGTTTGCTCCATGGACTGTTCTATGTCAGATGCCCCTTGACTGGGAGGACTGGACTGATGTTGAATCCGACTCTGTACCAATGTCCTTCTGAAACCCCATAAAGGCATTTCGCAGGGGATTTGTACTTGTTCAGTCACCACTTTCCCAGTGTTCCTGGATCTTAGGTTACTATGCCATTTAGAGACTGCTATATAGGCCTCTTCTGGTGATAAAGTTGGGGGCATCGATGTAGTAAGAGTTAGTTAAATCCTTTGTTGGTGTATTTCCTTCTGTTACCACTGGGTCTAGCATAGGTGCCCTAGACACTTGCAGTGGTACTTCCTTATCTGATGCTGGAGGATCCAGGTGTCCCACTCGGCAGGTGTCAGGGTCTCCCAAAGAGTGGGGTTGGAGGTTTTGTCTCTGGGCTGCATTGACTGCTGCATTAAAGTAGAAGTCTTGTATACAAAAGTCTCCATTTGTTTTGTCTTGGGCTGCCATGGGTAATCTACATAAGAGTGGGCTTCTTCACATAAGGAACACTTTGTTAGGTGGTGACAGTCAGACATTACATGTCCCAATTCACCACACTGAACACATTTCACAATCTCACATGTTCTACTAAAATGCCTTCCTGAGCCACATTTGTAGAAATGACGTGGTTGGCCTCGATAAAAAATAAAGCCCTTATCTCATCCAAATAGAAACAGCTTGGCAGATGTTGCAACCCTTCTTCATTCTTTATAAAAGTTCCTTTGTACTTCCAACCCCCATTCCAGGAAACCCTCTGTGTCGAAATTGGTTCTGGTTTCCCTTGAAGTATGCATTTCCTTTCCAACCAATATGTTTTATCTTCGATATTGACCCCTTCATTCCAAAATAGCACTGTAATAACTTTAAATGATAAATAATTGTTTATTAAGGAGATAGCCTGGAAATTGGACCATGCAGGATTCATTTTTAATAGTGTATACTTCATCCAGAATCTGTTCAGGATGTCTGGCGTTCTAAAATTTATATCAAAAGTATTGTCGCCAGGTGAATGGATCAGGGCACATACTTCAATAGGAGAAAACCCTAGCATTTGCTTTATTAGTACCTTGCCCATGTAGAATCTATCAGGCATATCATCTGTGGGCCCCAAAAACTGCAACCTAACTGCATTTCTTCTTTTTGCCAAAGTAACTGTTTTTTGGAACAGGCTGGCATAAGTAGCCACTGGGGTTGCTAAATGAGGTTGTTCCACCACTTCCTTTGTGATCTCCACTTGGTCTAATATTGCACAATCATTGGGATCCCCATTTATACTGGCGGCATTATTTTCATTCCCCGATAAGCTTTGTATAGGGGAAAATGATATTGGTCTTTGGGGGGCTATCTGGCTCTGTTCCACCTCTTCCCCTATAACCATATCTCTGTTTGGTAGTTAGTGCTCACAATACCTCCAATAGCATCTGGCTATAGCATCCTGCATCTGTACACTCGCCACTTGTTGCCGAGGGTCATATCCATCACGCTGTGTCCCACCACCCAGATACCCGCAATCAGTATTGCGGGATCCGCCAATCCACTGGCCCAATCCTAACTGTAGCCAGCCTGCTTTTCAAACACTGTTTTGTAGACCAAGTAACTTTTCTGCAGCCAGTGGCCAACTGGTTTCTGGAGCAGGGATCGCATTGCCTTGGAATAATTTAAACCAGTACTTTTAAGCACTTTCATTCCAGTACCTGTAGGGCCTGAGGGCAAATCAACCTCATGGCATTTCCTTTTCTTGAGTTCATCTTCTGCTGCTAGCTGCACCACCTGATAGTCCATAATCGCTGCTTCCCAAATCCTCCACTTCTGTGCTAAATGATCCTGGGATTCCTCTGAACAAAAAACTGGTTCTGTCGTGCTTGCAGCCACTACGCATGGCTCTGTATTAGCCCTCAGTGCAGAAACTGTGGTTTGCTCTCAATCCAGTGGATCCTCTGTAAACAATGGACTATTGTGACTCCTGCACCGTCCGACTGTAAAACTAAGTGTGATGGGGTTGATACGATATGCTGGCCACCACGGGTGCATTCCAGCTGTACCATTCCCTCATTGAATGCTTATTGCTGCAGTTAAGCAGACATCAGTCTCCTCCACTCACCCTTTCCATCTGTGGCTCGTATACTCTCTTTTGGCTCAACAGTGCCGCCTGCCAAAAGAGTAGAAAATTTTCATGGAAAAGGGAATAATAATTCATAAACATTAACAATACAATACAATTCTAAGAGTCATGTACTGACACTAAACCTATTTATATACAAATGAACCCAACAAAAATGCATTACCAATAGGAAAACAATAAGCGAATTCTAACCATATCATATCGGACACATTTCAAAACCGAAAGTCACAGTTCCTCCATAACTGTCTATTGTGGATTTTTGAACAGTGACTTAAATCTTTGTCATACACTTTCCATATCTCTTCTTGAATAGTGTTCAATAAACCATCATAAGGTACAAAATGTTGCTTCAGAACCCATTTGCATCTCACTTGCCAGAGGTAATACTTCAAACTAGGAAATAATACCTGTAAAGTATCCTTTGAAAATTGCTTCCAAACTGGGGTCAAAACCACATAAATTAATTCTTGATATGTAAGCAATCTAAACTGCTGGCTGCCCCATGACTATGCAACAAAATCCAAAAATTGTGTAGCATTATCACATTCTAGAAACAAATGTTCCTGTGTTTCTAAGATCTGATGACAAGTCTGTCTTGAACAATACCTCTCCTCTAAGGCTTTGTACTTATTGTTACTTTTTACATTTAGTTTCCCATGGGTAGTTAACCAAAGGACATCCCAAACAAAGACTGGAAGCCTCTTATTCAACACCTGCTGAAACATTTCTAGACTATATTGAAGACCACAATATGGCAAAATTATTCTTTCCAAACAATGTGGTCGTACCAACAAGTCATAAATATCTGTCTGGTTTTTTTTTGGATTTTCCATATCACTTTCTACTTTCCACGTTATAACCAGCTGAAATAGTTCTTTAACTTCTTTTGGAATCACTTGTATAGTACTTAATAATCTACCTTTCTTCTGTTCCATGCTCTAATACAAGGTCTTATCCATTCCAATAATAACACATACCACACCCTATTTTGTTTTAACTCAGGTTCAATAACATTATAATAAAGGAATATACTATAGTGGAATGCAATAGGATGAACCATTCCTATACCTCCTCTTTCAGACTTCGATATGTCACATTTCTTTTGATAGGGTTTAATCTGCCCCACAATGCTCTAAAAAACAAACTAAATAATCTAGTATGAAGTGCTTTAGGAGGGGACAAATGTAACTGACATACAATAAAATCAGTATGAGTAAAGACTTAATCAGAAAAATCTGTTTTTGCTTAGAAATTGGATTCTGAACCCATCTAACCAAGGCATTTTCTGCCTTCTGTAATTTTGTGTCCCAATTTAGCAATGCAGCATTTTCAGGCTCAGACTGTAGTCCCAAAATCAATATAGGATCTCTAGTCAGGCCAATTCCTGCATACTGCCTATGTAACAACTGTGCACCCCCCAGCTGATACCCTATCAGTATTAATGCAAGATCCATAGGCTTCTGAAAAGTCCTGAATTTGTGCTTGCACTACACTTTCTTCAGTAGTTGCATTTACTATTAACACCACATCATCTGCATAAGCCAATATTTTTAAAGGAGGGAAAGAAACTGATAAACTCACCCCTATTATTCCAGGCTCCTTCTTAACAGATTGCAACAAAGGATCAATACCAAACACATAGAGTAAAGGACTCATGGGACATCCCTGCCTTACTCCTCTACAAACTGTCACTCTAGTACCCCTCTACCCATTTACCCTTGGTATCATAGAAGCCATTTTATATAAATATTTTATCCAAGAAATATAAATCAAAGGAACACCATATTGCTGTAGAACCAAAAATAAATAGTCCTGAGAAAGGGAATCAAAAGCTTTCCTCTGATCAAGACTTAAAATGTAAAATGGTCCCCCCCCATAGTATTTCTACAAAATAATTCATGCAATATAATCAAATTGCCATGTATTCCTCTTTGAGGGATAGCACAACCCTTTTCCTTACAAATTAAACTCTCAGCACACTTCGCTTAACGATCTGATAACATCTTACTTAATTTTAAATCTGAATTCTATAAACAAATAGGTCTCCAATTCAATAACTGTTACCTTTACCTTTTGTAAATAAAAGAATCAATTAGCTTCTACAAAATCAGCAGAAATGACTGCAAAACTCATTCAACAGCTTAGCCAAATCTTTACACAAAATATCACTTAAAAATTTGTAAAACTCTGCAGGAATACCATCTGTTCCTGGAGTAGCATTACTTTTAGTTGTTTTTATGACAGCTTGAACTTCCTCTTCTGTGATCAATCCAACCACATGTAACTCTAAATCTTTGGAAATATGTTTTTTCTCAAAAGATCTAATAAATCAATCAGTATTGTGTGTAACAGGTGCAATACCAAAAGTATCAATGAGAAACTGGTGTATAAGTTCCAAGATAGAACACTTATCTTTATGTAACACCCCATTCTCATCTTTCAACGCTGTAATATTTTTTTTTGTTTGTCACAGTTTGACTCCCCTTAAAAGGATCAAAAGTCTGTCTTTTACCAACAGTACCAAGCCTGAATTCTTGCTTCAAAGTTTTGGCTCTATTATACTAAAATTGATACATAGCCTGCTTTACTTGATGTATTTGTGAACTAAAATCCTGTCCAGTAGTATCAGCCAAAGATATCAGTCTATGTAATTGTTTTCTGTACTGCAAGTAAAGAAAATCTGTATCTCTGTTTCATTTCCCTGCCAGGCATTGAAAATAAAGTTTCACATCGTTTTTGGTATCTAGCCACTATTCTTGCAAGGTATCGTACATACATTGGACAGAGAGTTGTGCTTCCCATAATGTCTTAAAACCAGAAACCACTTCTTCATTATCTAATAAGGAAATATTCAATTTTCATGCTGGCTTTTCATGTAATTGTTCTGGATTCCAAAGACAATCAATATACACTGCAGAATGATCAGAACAGGCCAGGTCCTTAGCAGTCGAATCAGATGACCTCTACAGATTGCAAGACCCAAAATAGTCAATCCTTGTCTTTGTAAACCCTTACAAAATGTAAAACCCCAGTACTAAGTAAGGAATGATATGCATCCTTCAATTTAGCAGTAGCAGTAATCTCTTTCAGTGCATTGGAATCACAGAACAGTTTACTGGTTTGTAAACCTCTATCTTCCATTTGTACACTGCAATTGAGATCACCTCCCATATTATCATCTAACTGTACACAAAAGGGTTGACTTTTTGCAAAAGAGCAACCCATAAAGCTTTCTTGGTGAATACATATTTATCAAACATAATCTCTGTTGCCTGTATGACACATCTAAAATAAGAACCCTACCCGACTCTAGATCTACCAATCTGGTAACTTTTAAATCTATATTAGAGAACAAAATGCCTAATCCATCACATCAGTCTTGGCCTTGTGACCAGAACATGACCCCATTGCCATTTGGCTGTACATTTGCCATCTCTTGAAAAGATTAAATCCTGGTATCTTGTAAAAACAATATCAGTGTTTAAGCATTGTAATTTGAAAAACACATTTCTCCATATTTCATTTTTATGCTATTGTCATTTAATGTTAAAATACAGACATCTGCCATTTATCAAGTAAGACATGGTGAAATATATTCAGCATAGATCTAGTAGCCCAGCACTTTCTCCTGGAACATCCTTCATCCATGTCTGAAGAAGTTCCCTTGAAGATGCAACTGAGGATGTATCTGACCCAGAATCCTCATCATTGACATAGTTGGATAGCATCATTAAGTAAAGGGGCAGATTTGTTAGACTGTGAAGTAGCTTCTTGTTTTGACATCTTTTTCCTCTCTTTTCCCTTAGGTTCAGGAGGGAGTCCCATTTTCTCCCTAGAACATTTTTTATAAGTAACAGTCTTAAAGGAAGTCTCAGAAGGTGCTGCAGTTGGGGGAGGGATTGAAAACCGCCCCTGAAAAACTTGTCCATTGCTCAATTCTTGTGCCACATCTGAAATCATATCCTCTATGTCCAAGAGATCACTCTGCACAGCATCACTTTGTGCATCCCCAAATGGAGCAGGCTGAACCTTGTCTCCCTGTGATTCTAAATTTGGCTGAGTGGAAACATCCATTTGAGGCTGGTCTCTGTCACTGATAGTAGGTTCAAAGATAGGTCACCCCTCTCACCGGAGGTTCTACCTGTGTTGTCGTGCCCATAGGAGCAGTAGAATCTTTATCAACAACTGTGTGATTCTGTAAGATATCCTGCATGCATTTCTGGAGGCCAGAGCACAACCCTTCTTCTGGGCCTGAGTTATTAGGCCTCCTGGGATGGACCATCTCCAGAATTATGAGAGCCCAGGGACATTTAATGTAAAGTGACCTCTTTTTCACAACAGTTACATCTAAAGAGATTCTTACAAGTAGCTGAAAATGACGGTCTCTAAACAATGAGTACATTTAGGGTATCACAGGCATTACTTAAGTGAAAATGAGAGCCACATTTGTGGTAAGATTTTGGTTGTTCAGGATAGAACAACGAACCTCTGTCTTTCCCCAAGAAAAAACAGCCAGGTAAATGCTCAATATCACTATTGGTTGTGAACAATTTACACTTTATTTTCCAGCCTCCAGTCCAAAATTGCTCTGAATCTATTATGGCTACAGACTGTTCAAGTACTTCACACAATTTCTAAATCCAATGTAAAATATCAGAAATATCCACACCTTCATTCTTGAAAAGAACAGTAATCATTCTAACAGCTGGTTTAGTGATGGGTATAGCTAAAAACGGGGCTCATAATGGTGAATCTTTCAGTGTATTATATTTGAGCCAGAATCTATCAAGAGCTTCCACTGCCTTGAAACTAACATCATAATTACTATCATCCATATGTATCAGGGCAAACACCTAAGAAGCATAGAATTTTAAGGAGTCCTTCAATAATTTCCTCCCAGTATAAATTCTGTCCAGTGGATCTTCCCAACCCCCTTTATACATCAATCTTATAGCATTTCTCTGTGGGGCAGGTTCTCTAGTAGAGGATTTAAACAAGTCCGCCATACATAAAAGAGGTCTAAAATTGTTTTGCTTTCCAGGGTCTTGTAAAATATCAAGCTCCAGTCCTACTGGTAATGTTTCCATATTGGTTAATTGTGCAGGCAGTTTTGGTGGTCGGTTGTTACCCCCATCACCACTGACAACCGGCACTTATCTACTAGGGCCAGGAATGGGAGTACTCCCATCAACAATCTGCAGTATAGTTACTGCTGTAGTGGTCTTAGAAACCATGTCCATTCACCCCGTATTTTGTACAAGCTCAACACTCTGTACATTCCCCGAAGTATGCTCCGAATCTTTCACTAATAATTCCCCAGTGTCAGTAAATTTCATGGAATTGTACTCACTTGCTTTCTGATCAGTGGGATCTGGTGACCAACCTGTCAGAGTACGTACCCATCCTGCAGCCTGTAAAGCGGCCTCCAGTAGTCGGTCCTGCTCCTGCACATCTGTAGCAATATCCTGTTTCGATAATTTTTTCCTTGCAATCCCCAGTGTCTTGCCTTGTACACCACTGTGTGAGGTCGTGAAGTCCTGTGGGTGGAAAGTTTGATCTGCAGTGCTTTGAAAATTCACCTAGTTACTGGTATCCTCTTGCTTCTTACATCTGGGTAATCGGAACTCCTCGGTTTCTCCAGTAACACCGGCACACTCTCCTGCTGCAATTCCCTGTGGTGATGCAAATTGCTCCCGCTCAGTCAAGTTTTCTACTTTTCCTGAATCCGGATCTAATAAAACAGCAGCATCTGTAGCCTGATCGCATGGTACCTCCACGACAACACCAACTGAAGCATCGGTAACCTGCAAAGAACAGGTTGAGAATTCTAGTCCAGACATTATTGGCAGAAAGTTTGCATCTTCTGGTTGGGTCTGTAGTGTAACTGAGGATGGGGAGGAGACCCGCTCCCCTACCTCACAAGCATCCTCACTCCTCAACATCTGGGACAAAGTGGCCATCCACACTTAGGACAGCATCTCCCCTACAGTCAGAGTAGGGAATTTCCCAGTGCCTGGCCAAATTTCCCCCCATTCACTAAAAAAAATACCACCAACAGCTTAATCTGGTTCAAGGTTATTTGACATTCACCTGTGTCCCTCCCCGGTCAAGCCTGAAAATATAGTAAGAATTTGTTCAGTCCACTTACCCGGCAACAAAGCTAAATAAAAAATAATAAATAAGACCTTGGTGCCGCGATCAGTGGGGAGGGGATGGAACCACTATACACCAGGGATTTTGTATATATTATTTTACATTGGAGCCAGCAATTGGTTTATATTGGGGTTGGCGACCAGTGGGGGGGGGGGCACTAGATACCAGGCATTTTATTAAAATGCATACAATATTTTACATTGGTGCCAGTGACTGGACACCAGGGATATGAAATTTGTGTAACTTCTCCTTGCTATCTTCCTTTTTAAGTTCAATTTGCGCTTATAAAAACCAAAGCAATGCGAAGTTATGAATGGGAAATTGTCCTGTAATGTGACAACTTCGTGAATTGATCCATGAAGGCAAATTTAGCCACTTCGTGGAAAATTCATGGGTGAAGTTAAACTTTACTGCATCTCTAGTGACGTCACAGTCAGTGATGTCACATTGCTGATGATATAATGGGAGGAACAAACATATATATGTCAGCTGCTAGGCAGAGTGTTGTAATCACACATCATACCAACTACAGCAATATCAGGTAAAAAAAATCTTGTAATTAACCAAATAGAAAAGAAAAAGTATATCAGATATAAAAGACAATATTTGATTATTTTAATACTCTGTTTAACAGTCACATTGTTGAGGCAGCAGGGACTAAGATGTCCATATGAAGCTGTCCCTTCAAGGAATGTGGTATTTCAATTAGATGCCTTTAAGGCCCTGTTCACAATCTTGAATCATTTTTTAAAAACGTTATTAAAATGTTTTCAAACTCACCGTGGAAGCCTGTCCACACTGTCATATACCATGTTTAACACGGTAAAGGTCCATTCACAATAAAGGCTGTAACTTTTCAAACACAGCACAGTTCCACAAAGAATGCTGGGTAGAGGGAGGACTAATAACTCAGTGCAAAAGAGAAACAAGCACTGTAGTCTCATTCACATGTTACTTTATTTCTACATGTCGTATAGATTCACATTTGTACTTTGTTTCTACATGCTGTACATACTGTCAGTAACAAAAATGTAAAATTGTTGTATTCTTCAGCATACTTCAGTGTACTCCTTGTACCCGGGTCACACTGGAAACAAGCCTCGGCTCAGTGTGCCTTTCCCAGTCACCAGCTTTAAATTAATAAATAAATTAATTAATTAATAAATAAATTAATATTCACACCACCAGGTAAACTGTGTTTTGTTTGAAACCATGTTAAAAAGACTGGTTTCAAGACTACAGTAGGTAGTTTGCAGGGTTCAAACATGGTTTTTAAACACAGTTTCATGCAGAGTTCAGTGTGAATGCAAACTGTGTTTGGGCTTGTTATAAATGCATCAGGAGTTTAAAAGAGTTTTAGCAAGCCCAGTGTGAACAAGGCATCAGGGCCCAGATATTCAAAAGGGTTGCACCATGCGCAACAGGGTTGCTCATGCGCAAGTCCAAAAATGCACCATTCTGCGATATTCAGCAGGAGGCAGTTATGCCACTGACAACAGGTTGCGCAAAAGAGCAATGCAAATGAATGCATGCTCAACAGGAGGGGGGGAGGAACCATGCATAACCTACGCAACCCGATATTCAGTCGGGTTGTGCAGAGTTGTGCATGCGCAACCCCCAACCTGCGCCTGCACAACCTTGAGCCAAAAAAAAAAGGATCAAGTTGAGGGCTACCCACAGGTGAGCTGCTGTATTGCAGGGCGCAACACAGCAGCTGCCACCCCTGGCTGGCTCCCAACTCGGTCCCTGTGCCCCCCCACCAGCCTGATCGCGGGCAGAACGTAAAACAACCCCCACCCACATCTCCCGAAGCCCGATGGCGGGGGCGCAACCTGTATCAACCCCCACCAGCCCGATCGCGGGCATGAATAACATGAACCCCCCGCCACACATCTCCTACAGCCCGATCGCGGGCATCACAGTCCAGAAACCCCCACATATCCGAAGCCGATCGCGGGCATTACAGTTACATGAAACCCCCACACATATCCCACAGCCCTATGTGGGCAAATGTGTATAACCCCCAGTGCCCGGTGTGGGCAGAGTAACCCTCCCCCCACCCGAATATCTCCCTGGTGGTCCAGTGGGCCGCCAAGAATCGCGGGCAGAATGTCACATCACAACCCCCAAACATCTCCCTGGTAAGTCTAGTGTCCCCCCACCCACCACGAGAAGGCCTCCTCCCCACTCCCCCGGCAGTCGGCGGGCGACAGCATCCCACTCCTGCCACCGGCCCGCCGATGATCACCGGTAGGTTGTACGCTTTTGCGAGCTACAGCCAATGGGCGCAGCTCATGTCAGAGTTACGACAGTCCAGATTTGTGAATGAAACATCATTCACAAATCTGGACTGTCATGTATGCGGTATGGGCTGCACACCCATTGGCTGTAGCCTGCACCAACGGGCGGCAGCCCTACCGACAGTCAGTCGGCTGGCGGCGGGCGGCAGGCGGTGGATGCTGCCTCACGCCGCGGGGGCGGGTGGAGGGGCTTTGGGTGGGTGGGGACACTAGACACCAGGGAGATGTTTGGGGTGTGATGTGACATTCTGCCTGTGATCGGGCTTTATGGTCCACTGGACCACCAGGAGATATTCGGTTGGGGAGGGTTACATTCTGCCCACGATCGGGCACTGGGGGGTTCATACTTTCTGCCCACGATCGGGCTGTGGGATATGTGTGGGGGTTCATGTATCGTACTGCCCGCGATCGGGCTGTGGGATATGTGGGGGGTTTCATGTACTGTACTGCCCGCGATCGGGCTGTGGGATATGTGTGGGGGTTCATGTATTCTGTACTGCCCGCGATCGGGCTGTGGATATGTGTGGGGGTTTCATGTACCTGTACTGCCCATGATCGGGCTATGGGATATGTGTGGGGGTTTCATGTAACTGTGATGCCCGTGATCGGGCTGCATTGTGCGTCGGTCCCCGACGGCTGCTGCCTGGCAGGGTGGCCAGGAGCAAGTCCTCGGGGATCGGCGCACCTACATGCAAATGGCATGCAAATGGGGCCATAAATAGATGCAAATGGCCCCCCCTGCACCTTGCATAAATTATGGCCCGATTTGCATGTCACCTTTTGAATATCGGAGAATTTGAGCATGGCGCAATGGTACTTGCACCACAGTTTAATGCTCCAACTCTGGCAACATGATGGTGTGTAAGTTCCACTGCGCCATCTTGTAGAGTACTGTGTGGAGGATATTCAAAGAGTTGCTCAACAGCGCAACTCCCTTGAATATCACCCTTGCCACACCCCTGCGCAACTATTTTGAGCAGCGCAGGGGCTTGCGCCTCAGAATGGCGCAGTTTGAAAATCTGGGCCTAGATGTTTATCCAGTCTGGTTTTGAATACTGTTGCATTATTACTGTTAGCAATATCATATGGTAGGGAGCTCCATATACCCACTATTCTTTGAGTAAAATAGTTTTCAATTTTTGTAGTTTTAAAGTTTGCTGATTTTAGTTGTTTTTTATGTTTATGTTTACTTAACGTTGAATTTCTGAACTGTAATCCCATATACGCTATTAAGTTATTATTATCTATATTGTACATTATCAAGAGATCTCCCCTCAATCTCCTTTTTTCAAGACTGTCAAGATTTAGAATTATTGGTCTTCTAGGCTTTAAAAACTAATATTAGTTGTAGGCAGAACACATTACACCAAACATGAAATTACATGAAAGTAGGAGGTTTAAGTGGGCAAGGCAGGAATTTCATAGTAAAATTATGTCACAATAATACACAAGGTGTCACTACACACTACATCTCAAATATATTGCATTTGATGAAAGAATTGTAATTCTGAAACACATCATTCGAGACTGAGGTCTGTTCACGTGTGTTAATAAAATGGAGTGAACTGAACTATGGAGTTGGCATCCCTCTTATAAGGTTGTATGTGCTCGAAACATTCAGGTTTGATATCTCAAATATACTGTATTAAGGCAACAAATTGCCCAAATTCAACTTAGCACTGTTCCTACAAGTAAGGATGGGCTTGGTTAAGAACGTTCAAATGTGTGTGCTGTGATAAGAGGAATAGCATGTTGTAGCACTTTGTAAAAAATGTTTGTGTGCTCTTGGTCACCATAGGCATTCTGTAGAGCTATCAGGAATTACATAGGTGGCATTCATACAGAATGGCAATTCACCTTCCAAAATACTTTTTAGAATTTGTTTTTGAATTCTGACAAATTCTGAATACAATTTCTATGTACACGGTGGAATAACTTTAGTTGGATTACTTATATTGTGAAAAAATGTTCCCTGGATTGCAGAAAAGGAATCTGCTGTTTATATAAACCACAGATTTGTAGTCTATGAAAAATATTCCAGTTTTGAAATTTGGAGAGTCTGCTACTGAGGGAATCCCACAGAATTAGGTGAAATTTCTCAAAATTCTGTGGAATGTTGTTCCACTGGAAGCTGAAAATTCCACACAGCACTAATGTCCAGTGCACTACCCCTGCTGTATGGGCTCAAATAAGGCTGAGTTGTTAATTCCTGTGGAGAGTCATTACCCAAAGGTGTTACATTGAAAAGAAAATTTAAATGGGTTAGATCCCCCTTGGAAACAGAACCAACCCACTGTGGTTCCCGCTGGTACAGCTTATCTAGATCCCAAACAGTTCCACTATAGTTCAAACAAAATGCAATAACTTAAAGCCCTACAAATAATATACTCATGAGTCAGGAATTCAGACAAGTAGAAAGGGATTTATTGATGGATCAGGAATGAGGTTCTAGGAGATAAAAAGGCAAAGGTTAAGGCAGAAAATATTTGCAAATCAAGAAGTGTATCAGCAGTGGCTAACTAGATTTTAATGTAGTTCACCCACACAGTCAACACAGTGCTCCTTCCCAAGTGTATTGTTGGGAACTAGCTTTGCCCAAATAGTACCAGAAGAACTGCACCATTCCCAGGGAGCTTCCAAGGAATCCAGGGTATGCAGATTTTGGAACATTGCAGGCCTAATGACAGCTGCTCATGGATGGCTGACAATGGTGAACTTAACTAATTTCAAAGCATCCTTCTGTCAGTCACATCGGAGAAACTGTCCATTGGCTCTTTAATAGCTGGTTGGATCACTTGAAAATGGGCAAATTAACAATGTCCTTCCATGAGGCACATGCCCTCTAGTGGCATTGAAGCAGACTCTGGTGCCTGATCGGTTGTTCACTTTTCTTTGACCACAGTTGTCATTCTGAAATGTGGGCATATGTCCAAAGGATGGCAGCAGCCATCAATCTGGTAGCCTATGATGAGGGTGACTGCTACTGAGCACTATCAAAAAAGGTGACTCAATAACAGCCCCATCTGCACAGGGCTACTGGAGAGGGAGGGCAACCAGATAGTGGGCAGCGAATATGGTGACAGAATATCACTATATGTACACACATGCGGGGGGCAAGCACGCCATGCAATGGGTGGAAGGGGTGGGAGTGTTTGTGAGGTATACTGAGGTGTTGGCTGCCGAGCTGGCCCTGTGGTGTGGTGAGCTGGTGGCAGGCTAGGGTTGCGAGGGTGCCAGGTTCGGTTCCAGGTGCATGTTTATTTTGTTGTGCCTGGCCGTAAATTTTTTTTTTTTGCCAGCTTTTGCACCTCCTCATTATGCACCCCCTTGGAGTTGAGAATCCTTTAGCTGATGGGTGCGGGGGGCACAGCCCCTCATATACAAAAAACAAAACAAGTCTGTGGCACCATTTTGCTGAGCACTATGAGTGTTAAATGGCAAAAAATGATTTTCAGCAATGTACACTCACCCTAACGGCGATCACCTTTCCGCGATCACTGTTATGACATAGAACCGTCAGTCCAAGATGCTCCATCTTCACAAGTCCTTTCTTAAATGACCTTTCCCCTTAAAACACAGATTGTGCCCAAATAAGTTTCATGTATGGTAAGCTCTAAGGTCTAGTTGATTAGGGGTGTAGATCAAGGAATGCCCCCTCTCACTGCAAGCAAGCCACACTCTCCATCTGCAGCACAGCACAACTGTTTGGTACAACACTGAAGCTGCAAGTCCAGGCACAGGAGGCACTAAAGAAGTAGCACTACTCTTCATTCACTGTCTAACCCCTTTGTCATTGTGGTAGTCCACAATCCATGGAGCTTGTGAAGAGTATCACTAGAAGTCAACAGCATACCATGAGGAAGAAAAAAGGAGTCTGCACACACAAGCCCAATATAGTAGAATAATTTTATTGCATGTAACAAAAATGCATTGCAAGTGGTAACTATCAGTTTGTATAGTAGCTATCAAAAAGTGTAATAATGCAAAATAAGGTAGTGTGCAACCCAGATGCTGTCAGAGGCACTGGAGGGTGACTGATCAGACTCCCTGATGTTTTGTGTCACTGTAACACTTCTACTGGGGGAATTATACCATGACTCCACTGGAGGCAATACATGTAAGCCCAACAAGTGGTGGGTTACATATTATGGGATAAGGAGCTATAAAACACAAAGATGGCTGAAAGAAAATTTAACCTCCTGCCTTGTATAAGTACCAGAGAAAAGTACTCCAATCTGAGGTGGTAATCACAATGAAAAAATGCTGCTCTACCAGCATGAAATTTGAAGAAATTACTAATCTGAAAAGTTTGGAGCACATTATTCAAAGGCATCTGCTGCCTATCACTGTGCTTAATTCAACATTGCCTCAGGCTTCAGCAGTGGGTGTCAAGCCAGGTATGTCCACAAAGCAGCAGAACCCATATCCAGGCAATAAAAGTTGAAGGACCCTGTAAAAAATGTTAAACTCTGTATTTCCTATTCTCTTCTATGAATCTCAAGCAGCAAGAATAAAATTGTGTACAAATATGTCAAATTTCCACTTACCATTATCAAAACTAAAGGTAAAAATGAAAATCAAGTGGGAACAGCTGAGCACTGATGAGGAGAACTGCACTGTAGCATACTGTAGAACTGTGCCTGTGGCAGCAGCTACTCAGGCACTTGCTCATAACATGATTAATCTAAGCTACAGTACAAACTCAAGAAGATAGAGAATGTCTAGCCATCTAATATTCCCTGCTTAATTGACTTGCCTCTTGAGCTTCCTGGGAATGAAATGAAGGAATACACTGAGTAGCTGTGAGCAGTATTTCAGCTGAAGAATCCCATTATACTGAAGTCTATGTTTCTGCTTGTCCTAAGGAGAACATCAAAGACGGAGCAAAATTCGACAGTGCAGCAATTCACCCAATGGGTAATACATACCCATAATTCTATTGCTAAACACAATCAGACTCTGAAACTAGCAAAAGCTATGAAAACATGTTTTCTTCATGGAACAAAAATCCAGATACAATTGATACCCATAGGAGAAAGAAGCACTTTCTGGCAGTTAAAGTACAGTACATCACTATTTGTTAATTAAGCAATATGGTATGACAGGGTGTACTTTGTGCTAGGATAACAGCATACCTCATTTTGGATGAAGCACAGACCGAGAATTGATGTTATTCCAGCACAACACACACCCTGTAGTGGTGTACTGTGGTTATGAAATTAATCCATTAAAATTAGTAAATATATATTTTTTTAAATTAAATAATTAAAATTGGAAAATATGTAAATAAAGGGAAAAGGGAAAGAAAAGTAGTCCTATTGAACCATTGGAAATTTATGGTTTTGCCAGTAGATGGCAGATGCTGCTTTTTAAAAAAATACATGTGAATTGATGTGTATTTCTACAGCTGTGCCTGCGTAATGTAAACAGGTCAGTGAGGTCATGGATCTTTTTCCAGTGCTGTTGTGCTGGGATATGAGCTCTGGGATTTGAGCTCCTCAATTAATCAGTTTTCTGGCTATTTTATAACAATTTCAAAATGCTGGAAAATTTGCCATTTTGCATTATCCAAATAATTTGATGACTATGTTTTAAAGATCCAGGAAAGGCATTTAACTTTTATGAAAGAAATGCCCAATTGGCAACGAACATGGATTTTGACCAGGTGGCTGACCTTACCAAATGGAGTCCATAAATAGATATACAGATGGTCAAGGTCAGAAAAAGACTGAGACACTTGCCCAGTGATGCTGAGGGTTGAGACATCTGCCTTACCTCATGCCACGCTGGTGACCCAGGTTCTGGAATGAACCCAGGGCACCAGAGGTCAGTTGTGAAGGAGAGGACGGAGCATCTGATTAACTGCTCTCCTCTAGTGGGGGAAGGGGGGTTTCTGTCACACACCATTAGTGACTCCCGGAGGAGACCAAGGTGCAATGCAGTTGAGAGAACAGCACAGTGGTGAACATCAGGCAGCCGCCCTACAGATGTGCACGGGAATGCTCATGTCATGTGCTGGATGGCATTGCACATCCTGCATTCAGGGGGATCCAGGAAAATAGAAAAGCCCTAGTGTTTGGTAGGCGAAGGGGGGTCCAGTGGTTAGCTCCTGTGCCCAATGCCGGTCCTTTTGGCTTGCTCCAGTACTCTCTCCCTTCCCTGGCTGCTCCACTAGATTCTAAATAGATCACTAGGTAGGAGTAGGCAGTCCCACTGAGGGGAGCTAGTGGAGAGGTGATGGGCCCACCTAGAGCAAGACTGAAAGCTTCAGTTGGGTGGGAGACAGGTCAGTACCAAGTGGCTATCCAGGAGAGAGTCTGGACACCAGTGAGAAAGGGGCATAACTAAAGTTTAAAAAAAAAAAGAAGAAAAAGACAGTCCATTGAGTATGTACTGATGTCCCTATGTTATATTAGAACCCCATTGCCATTTTTCCTTATTGTCTACTTGAAAATGCCCTTTTTGGCTTTTGAACCCTGAGATGGTCCCAGCACTGATAACATTACTTACTGGGTAGATTGCTTTACCTATCCACCACCACTCTGTGAAGAAATACTGTGCAGCCCACCAGGATCAAGAACTCCATATGAGATATCACAGCTTACTGTGAGAAACATAGGATTAATTGCCCCACCAATGCCCCACTGATGCACTTTCCCCTGTCTGTCTTTGACAGTGCCACCTGGCTGCTATACTCCCACCCTTCTTTCACCCCCCGCACTTTCCTCCCCCCTTCCTCTCCCCCACCTCCCCTCCTGCTACTGCCTCCACTTTTCTCCCATACCTCCTCACACTCTGTGATCTCTCTTCCACCCCACTCCTCCTTCAGTCCTATCTCTGTCAATTTCCCCTATCCCTTGTGTCCCCTGTATTCCCTGTAAGTACATGTCTTAGACTATCAGTATTACTGAATGTTTTGTACTGTAAATCATGTGTATGGTTGTACTCACTGACGTGGAACCTTTGTAAAAGAGCCTCAGCTCGAAGGTATTTGTAATCCTAGACTTTAATAAATACATACATAAAATTGCCATTTGATTACATTGTGTTTTGCATTGCTGCAATATCCTTCAAGAAATTACAGCAGAAACTGTGATATGAGCAACTGATATTGGTGGGGACACAGTACTTTCTGACATTCTTTCTGAATTTGCTCCTTTCCTTTTAGGATTGGGCCCCCTGGTGGTTGAGCTGTTCTTTAATGTTACTAACTCTGTAATGTAAGCTGTGAAGCTAATAAAATGCTGGGGTGCATAGCCAGGGGGATAACATCAAGGAAACGGGAGGTACTCCTCCTGCTGTACAACTGCCTGGTTAGACTGCACCTTGAGTACTGTGTACAGTTTTGGTGTCCTTACTTAAAAAGGCATATTGCTCTTCTGGAGAGGGTCCAGAGGCTGGCAACCAAGATAATATAGGGCCTTGGGACAAGCCTTATGGGGAGAGACTCAGGGAACTTGACCTGTACTCTCTGGAGGAGAGGAGGGACAGAGGGGACATGATCGAGGTCTTCAAATATCTCAAGGGGAGAAATAGGATTAGCTGGGGATGGGGTACTTCAGCTGCAGGTAGGGGTGAACACCAGGGGACACTCGATGAGGCTGGTCGGTGGGAGACTAAGGGGAAAGATGAGGAGGCGATTCTTTAGTGAGAGGTGGGTGGAACCATGGAATGTGCTGTCCAGGGAGCTGGTGGCTGTTGAAACTGGGGATTGATTCAAGAAAGGTTGGGATAGGTATAGGAGGAGGATGCATCTTAGTACAACACTGGGGGAAGGGGGGGACTTGGTGGGGTGGGAGGGGGAGGCCGTGATGGTGCCTGGTAAGGGCACTGAACCTCCAGAGCAGACTCCATAGACCAGAGGACCTAGTGTGCTGGCTTCTTTGTATGTTAGCATGTAAGTACACTCTATTTTCTTCCTCCACCTATTTAAATACAATTTGATGTCAGAAGAAGGCCCAAAGGCCCATCCAATCTGCTAACCTTACCTTCTCCTAAGATGAATTCCAACTGGACCTCCATCCACACCACTCTACAGTCACTAGACCAAAGCAGTTCCTGAACTGCTACACTGTGTATCCACTCACTACTTGTGAGTACTAGGCCAAGCATGACTCCCTCCTTTGTAGGAACCTGAATCAACTACTGTATCTGAGGAAACCACTTGACATGCTTAGTTACACTTGCTATGACTGGGACTTTCCAGTCTGCATCTGTTATATTAAAGTCCCCTACTCCAAGTAGTTCCTTGGACCCCGCTGCCCTCTTTATAACCTCCCCTAGTTCCCTATACACCTCCAGTGCCTGGGATGGTCTTCTGTACACCACCTTAACTTTGATTTGTTTCAGTACTATACTGAGAACAAGTGCACTCTGGAACTGGGCAAAGGGTGCTAGTTGAAGGTTGACAACCAAATGACGATCCAAAAAAGAAATACAAGCACTTCCAGAGAGTATTTCTTAATTCAGATTTATTCCATTCAAGTGAGGAGTAAGCAAGGAAAACACCAACTCACAGCCCCAGTTTTTCGACTGTTAGATCTTTCTCAGGGGGCATGTTCAGTTTGTTTCACCCTAACTATGGATATCTCTACCCACAGTTTTTCTAGCCCCTTAGTTCCACCCATATTATTTAACTCTGTGGCCTCAGTACTATCCTTTATGAAAAGTACAACTCCCCAACCCTTTCCCTTAACCCTATTTTCCTGAATAATGCAAATCCAGAATAAAATGTCCCAATTCTGGTTTTATGTCACACACATTTTTTCTGACAGCCACTAAATTCAGTTTCCTTCCATCTCTAGAGCTTGCAGGTCTGGGATCTTGTTTCGCAGATTTTTGGCATTACCACATATTACCCTTCAACACCTTGCATCCCCATTCCCACATCTCTTTCCTGTAGAGATTGCCTTATTAATACTGACATTTGATGGGAAGAGGCCAGTACATACCTCCCAGGGATCTTATAGTATTTATGTTCCTGACTGAGCTGCCTTCCCCTTAACTATTGTTTAACTACCTTAAACCATCCCTGATGTACTATGCAAATTGCATGCCTTTCTGATTGGGATGCAGGCCATCTCCTTTGAATAGCCTCCATCTCCTCAATGTCAGAGAGGTATTTATTTAGTTTTTGTTGACCGGGTAAGTGCACTGGACAAATTCTGCCTATTTTCAGGCACGACCCGGGGAGGGGGATACAGATGAATGCCAACTGAACTTGAACCAGATTAAGCTGTATGTTCTATCATATCTCATTTTGCTTTCCTTGCTTCTAGAGAACACATGTTTAGACTACCTAATCTTTTCTTATAGGTCTTGTCCTGCTGCCCTTGGATCATATTCATAGATCTCTACTGAATAGCCTGTCCTTCTGATATGGATACAAAACTGCATGCAGTACGTGAGGCTCAAAGATGAGATGAATAAAATATATATACTGGTTAGAATCTAACCTTGTACTTTCTGGGCCATGGGTGCTGATTGGTTTTCTGAAGGCAATATTCTTTTAAAAACATAATTTTAACATAACTAGTATACTGAATACTTGTTTCCTTGCACTAAATGATTTGGTTTCTTTCATTATGGTGAGTTCATGAGCTGCACTGTGAACCAATTTACAGTAGTTTTAAATTGCTAAGATAGAATTTGGTCATAAACAGATTGATACATTCTATAACCTCATGAAAATTAAAAAAACAGGACTATCTGCAAGTTGCTGTTCCCTTTTGCATTAGTATTGTTTCATTTATTTTCTGCATAACAATAATAACAAGATAAAATAGTTGTACAGCATTAATAAACATACTGAAGTATAACCAAAAATGACTAAAAGTAGAAAAGGGAGTTGAGCTTTTTAACCAAGTCTATTAAGTTTCTGGTTGCTGCATTTAGGTTTTCAGATTAATCATCATTGTACAGATGTTTCTCTGGGTGTAGGAAGATTGTTCCCATGATGACTGGTCTGGGACCAGTCTGGTCTGAGATCAATTTCTGAACAATCTGGTCTGGGACCAGCCTGGTCTGCCAGTTTCAGAGCTGCCTGATCTTAGACCGGTTTCCATGCCACCTGGTCTGAGACCAGTTTCTTCTTCCAGCTGAACTGGTCTGGGATCAGTTATTGTCACATATGTGTCTAACCACAGACTTGCTAGGCAGCAGCCAGCATAGTATAGCGGTTAGTGCACTAGGTTGCGATCCTGAAAGTCTGGGTTTGAATCTCATTTTCCCCTAAAACTCTTTTGACTCTAAATTTCACTGGTGTGGTGATCCATGGCGGTGTGGAGTTGGTAACAGTAAATCTACACTAAAGAGAGTAGGTGCAGGACAAAAAACTAAATGCAACAACAAAAGATCCTGTACTGCAGTGAAACTTGATCCAGACCAGGTGGCTCAGAAACTGGTCCCAGACCAGGTTGCACAGAAACTGGTGTCTGACCAGTCGTCAGGGGACCAAACTTCCTGCAGTGTTTTTCTGAAGCATTTCTTCTATAATCCTGACTAGACTAGGCTGTGGAGTAGGATAGGGATTAGGTCCCAGAGTAGGATAAGGTAAAACAGGGGAGACTGGATGAACCATTGGTCTTTTTCTGTCAACATTTCTATGTTTATGTTTCTCTACCCCCATAGCTCAAACCTATCTATGGACCTTTTTGTCCTCTGCAGTGGAGCATCCACATTCATAACACACTGGCCTCCTACTCTCTCTGCTTTTAGCCCCTACACTAAGGATCCCCCTGGGCTGCAGTGGGCACCAAAAGGAAACCAATATCCAGCAAGGAGGATGGGGATGTAATCCAACACTGGAATCCCTCTAGGAATATATGCACCATGCCAGACATTGCCTCCATTTGTGGTCTATATCTGTACCCCATTGTATGTCAAAGAGATGCATCACTCTAAGAAATAAAGTGTTTTGACTTACTGTGAAGAATGTAGGGAAACCTCTTCAATTATACAACGGCAAAAAAAATTCATCAATCTGATTGGCTGTCAGTCCACAGAGACAGTGATGTTATTAATCAATAACATCGCTGTATCAGCTTCTGACCGCTTTGCCGCCTGAAAACAGCTGTATCACTTCACTCACCTGACATCTGTCATGAACCCATCTGAAGTATTGTTCAACCTCCTCGACGACATGACGCTCATCGAAATGTTCCTGGTCAAGTTAACCACCACTACTCCTTCCACTTCAGGGGTAGGGATGCAGTGAATTTAAATTTCACAGGCAAAGTCATGGTGAAGTGACCAATTTCATTGTGTGGAGTAATCCGTGAAATTTCCCACATTTGGCGAAATTTCCGCAAGGCAAAAGTTTACCTTCCAAGGGTGAAATTTCACCATGGAAAGCAAAATTTCAACAGCAGAAGATGAAATTTTGCCATTTCGTGGGCAAACTTTTGCCACTCCATGGGTTAAATTTTACATTTCCCCTGGCAAAATTGGAGAATTTTGTGGATTACTTCGCCCACCACTATTCAGGGGCACCAGAAGAAAATGTGAGTATGCTACAGAAAAAAACAAAACACGCCATTTAGAGCTACAGTCAGAAGAAATTGATAAAATAGAGGCCGACCACAATAAGGAGAACACCAAGCACCAGACAGACTGGGCCATCAGCGTCTTCACAGGCTGCCTGGTAGAGAAGGCAGTATCCTGTGACATACAAACAATATCCCCAAAAGACTTTAGTCAAATTGTAAGACAGTGCTATAGTAGTGTCTGAGACTCCAGTGGGGAACACTATAGCATTTCTAGCTACATCAGTCTGCATGCTGGGCTAAACAGATATATTAATGAGCCCCCCAACAGCCGCTGCATGATCATTATGGCAGACACAGATTTTCAGCCTGCCAACATTTTTGTAGGACATTTGTTCAAGTTTTCCAGAAACCCACTATGCACTGTGCAATGTCTTGAATTGTACCTTTCTAAGCTGCCACCCAACCCTCACTGCCTCTTCCTACACCCCTCAAAGAAAACCGGACAGTGAACTAATTCAAGAGCTCATATGGTACACCCAAGCACCTATGGGTGTAAATTATTTGTCCAGTATGTTGCCCCGCATTTGCAAGCTCACAGGCATCACAACTAAATACACAAATCACAGCCTGCGAGCAACTGCTGTTTAACTGTTGGTAGAGGTGGGGCTCGAAGCCAGGTAAATCATGTTGGTGACGGGGCACAAAAGCGAAATATTGATTAAATCATATTGGACTGCCAAACTCACTGATGGAGAGAATTGGAGTAAAATCCTTTTGCAAGCAGCAACCCGAAACCACTGAACCAATGAGCAGCATGACCACGCAGGAACCACGACATGATCTGGAACACCCTACCCAACCTGGAACAGAACAAAACTCCCAGGCAACGAGCAACAACCAAGGAAGCATCCAACCACCTCAGAACCAAGATTGCATCAGCATTCAGCGGAACACAATATGCGTGTTCAACATCTACCAACAGTAAGCACATTATGAACAGTTAAAAAAGTTGCAAGCTCACTAAACAGAATGTTTTCATTTGAACTGTTAAATACCAGTTGCAAAAGAGTTATGCCACCTAAACTATTTAATGTTTTTAAAACTGTTTTATCTCACATAACTTCATCTTTCAAAAATTATTTCCTCCAGTTTTTGAATAAAGTTAAAAAATGTTACAACATTTACCTTGTTCCAGTATTTTAACCAATAGTCTTATTGACTTTAAAAAGACTATTTTATCTCTGATTTATTAAAACACATTCTACAAGTAAAATTGTTTCAAAACAAGCAAACCTGCTTCTGTGTATTAATTATACAACCCTACAGCTAAAGGTTACACACTGAGCCATTGTATAATAGCAGTAAGGCACTCCAGGGTGTGTGTTATTTATCGTATAATAACATCACTCCTGGGGTGGTGGAAGCACTCGGCTTCACCTTGTGCTTCAACCCAACCCAGGAGTGACGTTATTACATGATAACACGCACCCTGTCATGCCTTATTGCTTAATTGATATACAGCATATTTGTACAGAATACATATTCAAAACTGCTTATAAAGCAGGAGGTGGATGTGATGGGCCAAGGTCCCTTCTGATCATACTTGTGTTTTTATAGCTGTAAGTTAGCTTACCAGAGTATAGCAGTTCCTATGTACATCACGCATATGCAACATTATTTTCAGGGCCTCAGGAATGCTGAAATGTGATTGGTTGTCAGCATTCTGAGACCCTTACGTTAATCTCCTTATTAACATACCTGGAGAGCCTGATCACTTGAGTATTGACTTGTCTGGCACTATATTTTTGCAGATTCCATCAACAGAATGCAAAGCCACAATTATGCTCACCATATAACCTGTCAGTCAGTGCTAAATGCTCAGCATTAGGAAAAACAACAGATCATTGTAAAGAGTGCTCTGGAGGATGGAAGAGAAAGAAAGTAAGGATAGCCAGAGATGACATGCCAGCTCTCTTCCCTGCTGACTCACAAAATCTGTATTGAGAAGGGTGCTCCCTGGTGTTTTAAGTGGTTTTCTGTCTGTCTTTCTTTCTAGCCAGAACTATCAGTTTGTAGTTGGAATACAACATTAAAGGGACACTGTCAACCCTGAATTATAGAAATTTAATTCAGTATGAGTTTTCCATATGATTTAGTTAGTGTCCCTTTACAGATTGTCACTAAGTATTTTGTTTTGAAAAATGGGCCTTTATATAATAAATGAAAATGCAGCTGACTGGCATTTCAGTGTTACCACACCATCAGCAAAGCTCTGTTTACAAGCTGAAGTTTATGCTTTGATCACACATTGTAATGCTCGGTCTAGGTGTGTGGTCTTAATGTCTACACCCTCCTCAATGACAGGATGCACTGATTTCACTGACCGGCATTCACTGTCTGCACTCCAAATGAAAATGGCTAACTTCATGACAATGTTCAATTCCATGTTCTTTAATAAGATTCAAAATACCAATTTAAGCAGCAACATTTAGAAAACACCTCAGGCTCATACAATGCCTCAGTCTCACTGACCCAAGCCCAAGAAATCACATGATTCATCAGGCTCCATCAGTGAGATGATCAGCTGGCTTTGTGAATGTTTAATGCTACTGGAACTACATTGTTATTGCTCTAGCTTTTGAAAGTATAAAAGCAATGACACTGAGTACACTCTATCAGCATGAGGTGTTTCCAAAAATGTTACTGCCTGGATTGGTATTTTGAATCTTCCAACATGGCATGGAGCACTATTAAGAAGTAAACTGTTTTCATTTGGAGTGCTGATCATTTCCCCTCACACTGGTTATGTTTGACATTTCATGATTCAACCATGGTATGTCCACCCATATGAGTCACCACATTTGTGCATTAGGCATTCACTGTCACTTGCTGTTGAAGTGCATATCGAACAAGTAGGGTTGCCAAAAAAATGAAATCTGAATTGTCTGATGGCAGCCCAGAGGAAATGAGGGAAGCTTAAGCAACTAGAGGAGAGGGGGGTGATGAGGTAGGAGGGGGAGGGGAAGGGAAGATGAACAGACTGGGATAGAAGGGGAGGAGCCTAGTGAGGTCATGAGGAGTGACGGGGGAAAAGGGGAGGGCCAGGTGTGGTCATATCAGAGAGGTGTGAGGTGATGATGCAGACATCTGAGGGAGGCACTGGATTGGCCAGGGGTGTGGCTTGTAGGGGTCCTTGCAAAGGGTCCTTAGGGGCTTTATAAGCCTAGGTTGAGGGTTGCTCACCCTCTTTCTGCTGGGATTTTTTCATTTAGAGTGGATCTCAGCACAGCTTTGGCAGGATTTTCACTGATTGCTTACACCACTAAGTAAGGTATTGCATCTCTGGGACTTGGGCACCAAGGCCCTGAGGGTTTTATTGTTAAAGGGCTGATTTTAGACAGCAAAAGTCATACTTTCTGCTGATTAGGAAGGTCTTTTTTTATACGTGTAAAGCCAGGGCAATTTAGACAAAATCAATTACAGTGGTGGTCTGGTGAGAGACTCTCATGGCCTACTGGCCGCATGGCTGACCACATGGTACACTGGGCCTAGTATCCTGTCTCAGCGGCAGGAGTACAAACATCAGAGTTTTTACTCTGCATTAGGGAAGGGGAACAGCAGGTATGTGCAATCCCGAGTTTCTGTTTAAAATAGATATGTATATAGGGCCTGCAATCCTGAGTTTCTGTTTAAAATAGATATGTATATATTTTATTTGCAAGCATGAGGGAGAAACAGTTTGTGGTAGAAGCTAAGTGCTAGGACCCTGCATGAGTTTTCATGTAAAAAATATATATATATATATATATATATATATATGCAGTTTATTTTGGATGGAGTTGGTTAAGGCACGATGGATAAGCATACTTTGTGAAGCAGCTGTGTGGTGGGGATGTCATTTTCCCTCTGCTTGTATAGGTGGGAGAAACCAGATTTTGAAAGCAAATGTTTTCAGGTTGTTTGCCTTTTAAAATGAGAAGCATCTTTTCTGCACAATTCTCCGTGCATTTTGAAGGTGGCGAGGTTAGTTGGGGCAAGGAGAGAACCTCATTTGTATTATCGGTCATGGTTAGGCCCTTACCTGTGGTGCTGTTTCTGGTGCAACGGTCAGGCAGCATGTTTCAATTATCCTTTGGTGGACCGGGCAGGGAGGGGAGCATCCACAGAGAAAGGGCAGCAGGTAGCAATAGTTTTCTCAGTTTTCAAGGGTGATCAAGTGGGCGTTCAGGGTTTTTTCTGGATGTTTTCCCAATGGTAGCGGGTATGGAGAGAGTCCGGATGGGGCAGAGCTCCAGATGAGTTGGTGGAGTGGTGAAGCATGCTTTTGTTCTGGCTCCTTGCTGTTGCTTGCGTTGAAGGGAGAAGGGGGGCTGAACATATGAGCATGGCCGCAGTCTCTGGCAGGAACTGTGGGGGTTTTGCAGCTGATTGTTGGGCAGCAGCTTGAAGAGAAGATCCAAAAGTAGGATGTAGGGTGGCTGTTAAAAGATGTTCAGAGGGCATTTCTTCAATGCGGATATGCAGGATTTCCTTTTCTGGGGCCATAAAAAGATAGTTAGGTGAGTAAAATTAATCAGCTGCATGGCATGATGTCTGACGTCAATGCCATGTGTCCCATGGGGGGGGAGAACCAAGCAACACTGGAGCATGGAAGAGCGTGGCAAAACAGCACAGGGGAACAGTCTGGATCTTGGAAAAAAAGGGAGCAGGTCCAGATAAAAATAAATAAAACAAATGTATAAATAAATAACAATGAATGAACAGCATGGCCAGGTGTCTCATGGTGGGGGGGAGGGTCAGGTCACAGTGCTCTATGAAAGAGATGGGTAGTATATCAGTGTGATTTGGACAATGGCTTAGGCGTAAACAGGGGCAGGGAGCAAGGGATCTGGACAGCTGGATGTGGCCCTGTATACCAGGGTAGAGACTCTGTTTGTATCCTCCCTAGTCAGCTCCCTTTTGGTATTATATGAGTACCCTGGAGGTAAATCATGGTATGCTCAAACGTCCAGAATAAGAAGTGTACAAGATGCTAGACTAAAATTAAATACCTATACAGTTTGCAAGGGGGGCACAAAAGTAGAAATGGGAAGCTTCACATTAGGGCCCTTTTTTCAAAGACAAGTTCAATGTCTGGTGAATAATGTCAGGCACGGAGGGCCCCTTATTGCATAGCCAGGGAATTATGGCTGAGGAGTGGTGGGCACTGGAGTTCATTGAAGTGGGCAGGGAGTAAAAAGGGGAGGATGGGGGTGCAAAATGTGTAGGATGACACTGCTCTACAGAGAAGTCGGTGTTACCCATGGGGCGGGCTAGAACAAGAGTGACAACCCCCCCTTGTTTTGAGTTGGTTTAACAAGTGGCTCAGCCCTGCACTTTGTAATGACAATAAGAATTCCCTACACCTTGTTGTTTTGCAGCCAGTAGTGTGCTCCAGTTAAGATCCATAGGCCAAAGTTCCCCACCAAAATTACTTCACTTCATCAGGCTGAGTGCCATGGGGGAAGGGGAGGTTTTGTTCACCCACTGATACAGGGGAAAAACATACGTTGGGGTGGTGAAAAATGGGAACTTTCAGACATTTATGCTTTTCTGTTCTTTTTTCCTTTGTTGTTTCTAAGTATTCATCCGTAGATTATGGCACCTAAGAAGGTAACCCCTCCAGCCTCCACTGTCCAACTGAGATTAGAGGCAGCCGCACTGATGACAAAGATGAACAAGCTGATAGACAAGTCAGCGAAAAGGGAGGAAGAAGAAGTGGCAGACAGGAAGCAAAAACAGTTGGCTGGGCCAAGGGGTAAGGGGGCTGGAGGTAAGCACCCTAGAGGACAGCACCAGGCTCGGAGCCTGTTTCCCTTCCTGATCCCACACCAGAACTGACAGACCCAGATGCTGATGCGGTAAGCATACAGGGGAGCCCAAAGGGGAAGGTAGTTTAAAGGAATATATGGAGGAATTATTAGCAGAGATGGGGGATAAGGGGCTGGGTACTATGGAAAATATTTTGGAGGAGTTTAAGAGAGATAAAGGAAGTAAGAGGAAGGCTAAGTGGACGGAGCGAGACATGGCCGAGGGGAGGAAGCTATACAACGCTCCTCCTGGTTTTTCATTGGAAGACCGTGTACTAGCCTCCATAAAAGATAAAATTTGGAAAGAGGAGTACATGGATATATTTGACCTGTTAGACAAAAAGATGGCCAAGAAATACAAGCAAAAGGAGACAGTGGGAAAATCATAAATGGCTGTAGCACTACCAGTGGTGGGACATAAAGAGGAGGAAGCCACATATAAGGGTAAAAACCTGGACATCTGGAAAGCAGGTTTCTTGATATACAGTGCCATCTTATTAGAGAAACAGCTGGAGCTAGCTATCCCCCTGCTGACATACATAGAAATAATTAGAGCTGTCAAAAAGGCACAAAAATGGTACGGATGACTGGAGTGTGATGAGGCATTCCAGCAGCAGATAGCATCAAGGGGGGACCTGAGATGGGATTGCATGCATTCTGAGCTATGGGTGAGGATCTTGTCCATTCAGGTGGGGGCGGCACCGGAAGAGGCAAAAAAGTAGTTGGTCAGGGGGTGCCCAAGTTTAAGTCTTGCTGAGCTTTCAAAAGAGTGGCATGCACTTGGGAAAATTGCAAGTTCAAACATACCTGCTCTAAGTGAGGGGGATGCACCTAGTGCTAAAATGCAGAAATAACTCCTTTTGATTGAGGGGCACAAGTGAGCAGGAACAGCCCTTTCACGGGGGTCAGGGGGAATGAGGTTACAGGTGGAAATTTTGGGAGTAAGGAGAGAGGATCGAGAACAGGGGGTGAGTACAATTCTAACTATGATTGGAACTCTAGCGGCAACGGTTTTATGGTGGGGTTTCGTGCTGGCCAGAATGCCAATAAAACAGGGCATAGTGGGGCATGGACTGCAGATTATCCAGATCACAAAGGGAAGGGGGTTTGCTGAGGGAGAGTTTTTCCAAGGGGTTTTCATTAAAATTTCAAGGGGGCTAGGGCCAAGAACCTGTCTTCGGTTAAGAGGAAAGAGGAAACAGTGCATCAAAAAATCGGGAAAGAGATGGAGGCCAGCAGAGTAGAGGGGACTTCCGAGTCTCTCCTGTGTGGTCAATTTCAGATATCCCCTTTGGGACATGTGCTCAAAAGAACAACCGGGGGAGTACTGGCTGATTCACCACCTGTCATATCCGGAAGGCACTCCCATGAATGATGGGATCCATGATAAGGACAGTGTGGTGTCATATACGCATCCCTCGATTCAGCTGTACTGCTTATCAGGGCAGTACAGGGGGTGTGGTTGGTGAAAACGGATAAAGAATCCGCATTCCACCTACTGCCTGTCTGACTGCAGGATTGGGACCTACTGGGTTTCCAATTTGATGGCAGATTTTATGTTGTCCAGGCCATGCCCATGGGGTGCTCGGTAGCCTGCTCAACCTTTGAGGCATTTAGTACTTGGGTACTGTGGGTGTTCAGGAGCAGGTAGGGGCACAGTCAGGTGGTACATTACCTGGATGATTTCTTGTTCATGGGGGAAACCAACATAGAGGTGCAGAGGATGTTGGGGGACTTTCAGGCTTTGTGCATAACAATCAGTATCCCTCTGGCAGAAGGGAAGACAGAAGGGCCCCCCAGAGTGATAGAGTTCCTGGGAATTGAGTTGGATACAGTGGGGGAATGTTTTCGGCTGCCACAAGCCAAAGTGGGGAAACTGAAGAAGCCCCTCAGCCAGGTATTGGGTAGGAGAAGGGTGCTGCTGGTAGTGATACAACTGCTGGGCCATCTCAATTTTGATTGTAAGGCAATCTGCCCAGGCAGAGTTTTCATGCGGCATCTAGGTCAGGCCATGAGCAAGGCAAAGTGGTCACACCATTGGGTGGACATCACAAAAGGGATACAGGAGGACCTTTTGGTGTGAAAAGATTTTTTTGAGGAGTATAGTGGAGTGACTTTTTGGCAGGAGGATTGGGTAGACAGCGAGGCTTTACAGTTGTACACAGATGCATCAGGTGCATCGGGCTTTGAGGCATACTATGTGGGCAGGTGGATGGTGGAACCCCGGCCTGCCAGTTGGAAAGCTCTGGATTTACAGAAGGACATTACGTTCCTTGAGATTTTCCCTATTTGAGTAGCGTTGATAGTATGGGGGAGGGGAATGTGAAACAAAAAAGAGGTGTTCTGGTGTGACAATAAAGGGGTAATAGAGTTAATTAACATGAAGACGGGATCCACTGAGATGGTGTCTAGGGTCGCTAGACAGCTGGTACTGCTAGGACTGCATTTGAACTTTAAAGTTAGGACCAGGCACATAGAAGGGGTAAATAATGAGATCACTGACAGCCTTTCACATTTGCAGTTGGGCAGGTTCAGGAGGCTGGCCTCTCAGATGGAGATGATAAAAACACTGATACCAGATCTTCTGTGGGATCTGGGTGGCAAGAGCCCGAATGTTGTACCAGAGGTCCTGGTTGGCCAACACTCTGAGGGCCTATGAAAGTGCGTGGGAAGCCTTCCAAGGGTTTTAGGTGCAGCAAGGCATGGTGGTAAGTTTGCTGGCCTAAGAAGAACAAGTAATGAGATTTATAGTGGATAGATGGAAGAAGAGAATGGCCCCTTATCCATGGCAGTACAGCTAGTGGGCAAAGGTTGGGCCTGCAGCTCCACAGGTTGGCAAGAGCTCAACAGAAGTAAAAAGATGTGACACATGCTCCTGAGTTGGCAGAAGGGACAGGACCCTCAAACAGACACATGCAGACCCATAACACACGACATTCTAGCGGCAGTCAAGGGGGCGCTGGGGGCCGTATGTTATTTGGCATCCGAGGCCTGCCTTTTCCGGGTGGTGTTCACATTATTTTACAGGGGTGCCTTTATTGTAGGTGAGTTGGTTGCAAAAAACAAGGGTGATGCTGAAGGGAGGCTGTAGGGTGAGGACAATCAGTTTTACAAGGAGGGCCTACACATCTGGTTGCAACGATCAAAGATGGACAAGATGGGATGGGACACCTGAGTATGGATCTTGCTCAGTGGGAAAGGACAGGTCTGCACAGTGGAAACCATGGAGTGGTACAGGAGCATCCGGCCAGCAGGCACAGGCACCTGGTTTCAACATGGGAATGAGGGAGTGGTAAATTGTTACCAGGTGGGGGGGATACTGAAGAAGGCTTTGGCATTTAAGGGACACATTCTGGCACAGTGCACCACACATTCTTTTAGAATTGGAGTTGCTTCAGCACTAGCCCAGGAGGAGGGATTTGTGGAAGAAATGAAGGAGCTGGGTCGATGGTGATCCAACTGTTATAAGCACTATATCAGAACCTGAAATTACTTTTCAGTGTTTTCTTCTATCAGCAGGTGATGAGAGGCAACAGATTATGTGGATCCTGGGACATTCCTATGTCTACTGGGCTGAGAAGCACATGGCGATCAGCCAGGGGGAGAGAGAGTTTGTGAGAAGACTCAGAAGCCCAAAGATATGCTGGAAAGGGATTCAGGGAATGTGCTGGTCTCAATTGTTACCCATTTTGGAGGATCTTAAATTGCTTTGGGGCAGGCTGGATATATTAGTTATTCACCTTGGGGGCAATGGTTTAGTAAAGGTGTCATGGGGGACATTGTTCAGGGCTCTCATAGCCAATTTGCAGACTATCAAGGATTGGTGGCCCAGTGTGGAGATTGTGTGGTCCAATATAATATTAAGGAGG
Source organism: Neoceratodus forsteri (assembly GCA_016271365.2). NCBI lineage: Eukaryota > Metazoa > Chordata > Ceratodontiformes > Ceratodontidae > Neoceratodus > Neoceratodus forsteri. The sequence goes on along the minus strand of CM028131.1, from coordinate 874,086,441 downwards.
GAGTGGCATCAGGCTGCCAGGATTGGAGCAATTGAGAGAGTCCAAAAATGATTGAATAGGAGAGTGGCAGCATTCGTGACAGGATTGGGGAGAGTTTGTATTTCGCACTAGGGCATTAACTTCGACAATCTGCACCTTTATGGGGTGATGGGGTGCATTTATCTGAGAGAGGTTTGACAGTATTTTTATTGGCTTTGTGGCAACTGGCTGCAGTAAGGCTATAGGAGGACCAGGTCCCTGCAAGGAGAGTGAAGCCCCGCCATCGAACTCAAGCTAGAGGTGGGGGATAGTGGAAAGTGAATTAGGGGATAGGAGGGAGGGTCATAGAGAAAAGGGGTGGAACAGGCAGGGCTGGGGGGAAGGGGGAGGGCACATGGGCCAGGGGTAGGCACCTGGACATGATTAGAGAGAGGGGAGGGGTAGATAGAATGGCAAGGGATCAGATCTTTTGGCATCCAGACCTAGCTAAATTGCAGGGAAGGAAGACTGGTGATCAGGAGAGGGGGACTGGATGATGAATCCGGACCCCAAGAGAAGAAGGAGCAAAAAGAGGGAATTCAATGCAAGATTGATGTGCATATAATATGGACAATATGAATAAACTGTTATGTTGGAAATATGATCGACTCATGCAGATGTACAGAATGTTATAGAATGTTACAGTGGTGTAAATAAATCATTTTGCCTTCATACACCCATTTACTTGTTCTGGACATTCAAATCATTTCAGAAGGGGTGATCATGGGACAATAAAGTAGTTATTTTTATTTTGGCACCTTAGAAACCTTGTCAAAATGCTTATTTTACAGAGTTTTTGTCTGTTCATGACTTTTCCTTTCATTCAGTTATTGTCATCCTTCTGCATGTTTCGCTGTGGCTTGTGCTCAATGTCCAATAAATCTAACACTCTCAATATTTGTCCCTTTCTGTATGCCTACACATGCTGTTAGATGATAATTAGAGCATTTCTTGCCATCCCCCCCAAAACAATATCCTTGGTATGCAAAAATAATAAAATAGCCTTTAAACAATTTAACAAGTAACAGGAGCTACTTGTATACAATGGCAGCAGTGATGTATAGTTTTTATTTAATTTCCTGCTGGTGAAGAGCATGGCCAGTAAGCTGTCATTATCAAAAACATTAAGGGCTGAGGCTGTTAACCTTTGCCGGAGGGACTATTTTATGTCAATAATTATGAATATCTGAAAAAAATGCAGTACAACATTGGAAAACTGCTAGAAATCTGAATCCAATTATAATATTAGCAATAAAGTACTCCCAGGGGTTGTGTTTATGTTCAAGTTACTCACTCCCTGAGGGTAATTAACTAGAACATTAACACAACCCCTGGTCATACTTTATTGCTTAAATATTGTTTTTTAGTGAGAAGAACGACACTGCAGGGCTCATGTCCCTAGAAATTACCAGAGATATGGAAAGAAACAAAACAGTTTTGGTGAGGCATCAGAGTTGGATACAGAGACAATTTTTCAAATTGGACCTTATGCACAAATGGTGCAGAGTGGATACACATGCATATCTGGGGCAAGTAGACACCCTGCACCAACTGCACCCACCATGCGGGATGCATGCGGGGGCACACAGTAAATACACACCCGATTCCCCCAGCTGAGTGATGAGAAATGCGCCGGGGAGGGTGGGGCGAGCCGGCACTGTGCGCCATGCACTAAAGCGCATAGTCCTGGCCATGGGGGTGTGTAGAGGATCACGGGCTACACCAGGGAGACCCAGCCATAAACCCCCTACATGCCCCATGCACACCCCGCAGGACTGGGCAAGCAGCCCACCAAAGTACCAGGGCCACACGTCATTGCACCTGATGCCACCCACTCACTCCTGCACACAGCATTGTGTGTAGTGCACCCCCCAACACCCACAACACCCTTACCCCTCACAGGAGCACTGGGTCACCCCAGTGGCACCGCATGCCATCACCTGTCCCAACTACTGGAGGATGTGTCCCTCCATCCCCTGTCGGCAGGCATGTCCCCGTCCCCCATTACCGCATCAGTGCTGATGGCGAGGGCCAGTGGCATTGCACCCCTACCACCTGCCACAGCCACCAGCCCTCAGACATCTACGGGGAGTGCTGCCAATGTGCACAATGCCATGCAAGGGATCCGCTGACAGACCCATGCTGGGCATCCAATTGATGCTCAACTGGGTCCGGTGACTCCACCCACGCCCACCCTGCATGAACCTGAATGCTGGGGGTAGGGCCATGGACAGGTTGTTGGGATCTGTGAATGCTGGTACCAGCACACCTATCCACAGGTGCCCAGCTCCGCGGGTGGGGTACGTGCATTTCGCGCATATCTATGCCCCATCATGAATAGGGCTCCATTATGAGGAACAAGTACAGTTATTCTAGGAAGCAAAGCAGACTAAAGATACGCATACAGTAAAAGATCTACTGTATATTGTTATCACTGGATAGAACAAAAATATTTGTGGTGTTCATTCACCAAACAAAATAGGAAATTCATCATTTTAAAGCTTTTACAGTTCTGAGAGATAATACTTTATCAATAAGAAATCTGATATTTTGAAATGTTTAGGCTCTTTATCTGAAATCAGCAATCAAGCAAAACTAGCAACTGGCTTTCTCTCATGAATTTGGAGTCAGCCTACAACCTGAATATGATAACCATTTCTCATGCAGTATTTTTAGTTAGGAGTGTCACATTCATTAACTGAATTCATCACATACTGTACCATAATGGAAGGCTGCCCTGATCTAAGGACCTCAAAACTGCCAATGCCATTGAAGTAAATAAGCTTAGCTCTCAAAAGTTATATTTTTTACATCAAGCTAAAACAACTGTAAGCAACTGAGAACAGTTCAGGAGCAACTGCTTAGTAAGGATATATATTTTAAGGAGAAAAGGTTCATTTGCCTTTTAGATACCTTACCAAAAACTTATGTTTTTGTTGATTTTTCTTCACTTTTTTAGCCTTTCATTGTTGTTTTGCCAACCACTAGTAAAAAATAATGAAATGGAATTCTTGTATTGTGGTCTTTAAAAACTTCTTAGTGGCAAAACAGACATTGCTTTTCAATGGGAGTGTGTTAATTTATTTGCAGCTTTTTGAGAGGAATAAACCTTTTGATCATTAAATATTACAGCTTTTATAGATGTGTGTAAATGTTTTTTATAATCTGTTAAAATTTTCAGTGATTCAGCAGGTAATAGTTTCTTCCTAAATAGATTTCACTTGGAGAATATTACAGAGAATTACTTTTTTTATTAAGTTCAAAAACACAATGATGGACAACACTACTGACCTATAACAAGCATTTGTTAATGACAAATGTTTCCTTGCATGGTGCATGTGGCAGGGGTGTACTGTGTTAGTTGAATCACAAATACAGATCTTTCAATCACCTGATGGCAATGAGTTCCAATCATGACATCTTCTAAACAGCTAGTCTGCTGCAGCCAGCAATGCATTTTTTTCATTCTTTTTTTTTTCAGTCAATGGGAACATCTTATGACGGGGAAAGTACAATTTGTTTTCACACAGACACTTATTTATCTCACCGGTAGTACGACTCCCGGGAACAGACATAATTATTATTGCTATAAAATATTAAGAGTTGGTTCAGGCAGTGATTCCTTCACATGCGTACCACACACCTGTAGACTCCCAATCGTCTAAACTGAAAGAAGTAATCTCTGGGCACTGGGACCTGAAGGATTGCACAGTTTCTGAGATGCTCTGCTGTAAAATACCTCCAAAACAATAGCGGAGAATAACTGTGATGATATTGTGACTATTCCTGTCAGCATCACTCAGCTCTTGCCCCCTCCACCAAATCATGTCAGAGTCATCCAGAAACCTGTGAGCTTACCTCTGCTGCAACCCTTTGCAGAAAGAGGAGGAGGAGGACAATTCCACTGTGTGAGCAATGCAGGTAACCCATGTGCAAGTGACATCCAGAGAGTAACAGGTCCAACTCAGACTGACACCCCATTGGCAACTGAAGATTTGGACCCACTCAGCCAAAGGCACTTCAGGTATACAACCAGTAGAAGTGAAGCAGACAGATAGTGGAGCATGATCTCATTACCCATAAGAGGACATCCCTTCACACCCCACCTCCCCGCTACCCCACCCACCCACACACGCACAGCTGTGCTCACAAATCACTGCCACATTACTCTGGACAGGCCAGCAGTTAACTTATTGTGCTGTACTTTCTGAGCCAAATATGGAATAAATACCACCTGCTGACTGAAGGCAATGAAAGTGTGGAGTGCAGAGTGAAGAAGGTTTCTATTCAGTTGCACTTTAACAAACAGCTTTCACCCAACAGGAGTATAACAGAATAGAGCACAGGAGGAAACTGACCAAGTCACACAGGTAAATGATCATGCTATCTTTTCCAGGATAATGGAGTAGCAAAGGGGCTGGAATATGAAACATTTTTTTTTTTTGCTGATAGATCAATGCAGACTGAAAGTACTTTCCTTTCCATTTTATGAACACACACACAGGGATGAAAGGTGGGGGTGGTACAGGACACAGAGGGAGGGGTGGGAGTTTTTTTTTCTTTCTGTTGGAATGGGAATGGAGGATGGGGTGGTACACATCACAGAGGGAGGGAGCAGGAGTTTTTTTTCTTCCTACTGGGACAGGAACAGAGGGTAGGGGGGGCACAGCACACAGAGGGAGGGAGCGGAATTTTTTTTTCTTTCTATTGGAATGGGAATGGAGGATGGGGTGGTACACATCACAGAGGGAGGGAGCAGGAGTTTTTTTCTTCCTACTGGGACAGGAACAGAGGGTAGGGGTGGCACAGCACACAGAGGGAGGGAGGGAGCAGGAGGGGGTTTTGTTTTATTTATATTTCACTACAGAGAATATCACTCAGCTCTGACTCCTTAGTTTGTGGCTGCTTGTTGTTATGCAGAGGTGAAGGCTGGCTAAGCTGCTTGCAATCCAGCTTTATGCAAATGAAAGTACTGAAGCGCTCTCTCATTGGAGTGCTTCAATCCTTTCAAGTAAACAAAATTTATGCCCATGAAACTGTGATCACCGTCATACTCTGCTTACATGGTCATTGGTCTATCAGAGATGATCCCAATGTAGATTGCTCTGTATTGGGCTAGTCTGTGACACACCTCTGAAATGTCATTCTCTAAAACAAAATGTTTCTTGTGCACGTGCAAGGAAACATAAAAATGTACATTTTATAGAATGAAGCAAAACTCATATGTGAAATACAACTTACTAATCATTATCCATTTTAAAACGTAAACATTGTTGAAAGAAGTGTCTAATTTTTTGAAAAATAAAACAATAAATATACATTTTCTCATAGAAATACCTCAGGCTCATTAGAAGTTGGAATGCCCTGATATTACGCTACCACAGTTCTATTGGATTATATTGCGTAGCAATTTAAATATTAAAGGTGAAAACCTACTTGTTTCACTGCAAAAAGAAAACAATTACTGAAAAAGGAGAATGTACAGTATTTACTGACACATTACAGTACTATTAATAAAATAACCAATTGCCTATTTAATGGAAGTGAACAGTAGTTAATTAAATGTCAGATCACTTTAAAGCCACCTACATCTATGTCTTGATTGCCTTCCACTGTGTTGCTAATACAAGTCATTTAAGTACACGGTTTGTAACCAGACTGGACACCTGGCTTGAACCTACAAATGGAAGTGATCAGAGTCTGACATGGAGCAATTCATATATGCCACTCTACTGGTTATTCACTACCAGAATACTATCACTCTTGACATATCTTCTCATCAAGTTTTTCTAGCTGACATAAATAAAAATATATGCCACTGGGGCTGGTGGTAGTAAGTATGTCAACTGTTATTATATGATGTTAACAATTACATAAACTAAGAATAGAAATTAACACAGCAACACAATGGCTATCATTTCTGAAAAAATATGCTGCACTATCACTCAATCAGCAATCTGGAAATGGACTACAGAAATTTTCTGGAAGAATGGCTACATGTATTTTCTACATGTTTTAAACATGTGCATACCATTAAAACGATATGATTCCATACACAAGCTTTAACTGTATTAACAAATGTATTAAAATGTATTACTATACATAAATAGATTTGTATGAATAATACATTGTTATCCATAACAGACAGCAGCAAATGATGAAGTATACAAAAAACATTGGTCCATTTAGTCACTCAGGAGAGTTGTATATCTTCAAAATAATAGTACTAGCTCCTTAATTCATAAACAGGCATTAAAATGTATTACTTTACAAAAATATCATCTTATGATTATGCATTGTTGTCCTTAATAGACAGCAACAAATGAGGAAGTATACAAAATCATGGGTCCATTTGGTCTCTCAGAAGAGTTGTGTATGTTCAAAATAATAGCAACAGCACTTTAATTCATAAACCTGTACATCAACACAAAAACACAAGTAACAGCAAACAAACAGCCAGCTATAAAAACTACTAGCCCCTGCACTGCACAACAAAAAAATGTTACACTATAAAACTGTGAAGGCTGAAGCAGGAACAGTAAAATGTTTAGTTTCCATTCTGCCTTGATAACCCCCTTCTCAGCAGCACAGTTTTCCTTGTCTTTTGCCCTTCTGGCTATCTGAATGAGATTCCAGACATTATTGGAACACTGAGTTGCCCCGATGCTTTATTTTAATAATGCACATATATTTTAACTTGAGCTAAACATTCAGTATCTTTAAAATGTTTTTTTTTTCGTTTTATGCCATATTTGATATTTAAAATTTTGTACACTAATATATCTCTCTTTATAATGGAGCCTTCATTTCAAAAATGTATGTGCTTTTTTTTTTAAATATCACGTATTTCTAATATTTTTAATGGTTTCTTTCTATTATTGGTTATGGAGATTGTATATATATAGAAACACAAGCAAATCTGTATTGAATGTCCTTGATCCTCTTTATCACTGTGCATTAAGATTTATTTCTGATTTGCCTTGGAATACTCACCACCACTGCTATTTATATTCTGTTGTGGGATGGAGCTCTTTAAATAGTAGAAGACAACAACATTGGCACTTATTTGTATATAATTTTGTTATATGCAGACTTCCTTCATTTCTTTTCAATTCATTAAATGTTAAGCTGATACATAGACATACTGTAGTTTAAGATCGGATACTGTGTATTACCTAGGTTTTCCATTCCTAGAACACACTTAAAAATTGGTGATGATATATTATCTGTTTCAGCTTCTCAGACTTGGGAAGAACTTAAGAGAAAACGTAAATTGGGTGCCTTAATTCCTTGCTCCTGTTTTAAATTTCTTATTGCTGGGTTCTCTCAAAAACAATGTGTATGTTTTGTCTGAACTGATGTTACATATCAAGTTAATATTGCAAATTAAACATACTAACCATTTTATGAAATGTGCATAACTACAATACTTTTTTTTAACGTTAATGTGTAATGTGATGTCTTTTGTATTTTTTTGTATCTGGACACAATTGTAATTAAGAGTTTTTCTCAATCTGCATTTCAATAAATCAATGATGATTTTTAGTTAGACTAGTATTGCAAGAACTTATCTATTTAAAAGGTTTGGCTAGAAATGACACCCTGAGCCATTGCTCTTTTTCAGTTGCGATATGCAAAATAATTAAGCACAGTGTATGTTAGTGGCGAAAAATGTTGACGTATACTTTAATTTTAATTTAGACTGACCATTAACATTTATCTTGTATGATATCCTTCTTTACCTAGTTTGAGCCTGCTTTGGAACATTTTTAGATTTGAAATAATAAAGGGAGCAATCATGTTAATGTGGCTTGGATCTGGTTTTCATCACTATTGTCTGCTATTTTGTACATCTATCCATAAGTTTAGTGAGCAATGTCTGCTGTATGCAAGTTCATTTTATTCATGTGAAATGGATGTTAAACAATAGTCATTCAAAGGCAACAGAAAGTACTGATGAAAACCTGAACAGGGCTGTATTAAATGGAACGTGCCTTTTATTATTTCAAATGCAAAACAGAGTTCTGAAACAGAGTAAGAATGGAAAGAAAATGGTATCATTCAAAGCAGGAGATGAGGGACAGTCTGAAATGGAATTAAACAAGCATTTGTCAGTGCCAAATGTTTGCTTGCAGTCAAATAGTGCTTAAAAGGGAACATACAAATATATACTTTGAATCAGCTACTTCTGGTGTTTTCTGTTCACTGTTGAAATTATGTTAACATATTTGATGCTATTTTATTTGCATTCTGCATGCCAGGTTTTTTTCTCCACTTTGTCAAGTGCTCTCAAAGAGATAGAAACATAGAAACATAGACTTTGATGGCTGATAAGGGCCACTTGGCCCACCCAGTCTGCCCATTTCCCCTACCTACTGGATAAGCTGCAGATTTTAGTTAACCAACAGCCTACTTCCTACCGCCCCCACTACAATTGCTTTATGTCGGTCCCATGCATGTTTGAATTCCCCCACTGTTTTAGACCCAACAACCTCCCCAGGAAGGTGGTTCCATGCATCCACCACTCTCTCCATGAAAAAAATTTCCTCACATTACCCCTGAGCCGTCCCCCCTCTATCTTTAAATTGTGCCCCCTTGTTCTTATACATCTCTTTTTCTGAAAGATGCTACCCTCCTGGACTTTGTTGATTCCCTTGAGGTACTTGAACATTTCTATTATGTCCCTCCGTCCCTCCTTTCATCAAGGGTATACATATTAAGCTCTCTCAGTCTCTCTTCATATGGCTTCTGATGCAGACCCTGCACCATTTTAGTTGCCCTCCTCTGGACTGCTTCCATCCTGTCTATGTCCTTGCGTAGATGAGGTCTCCAAAACTGCACACAGTACTCCAGATGGGGTCTCACCAACTGTCTGTACAGAGGGATAACCACTTCCCTTTTTCTACTTGTGATGCCCCTTCCTATGCATCCGAGTATCCCCCTGGCTCTCCTTACTGACTTCTCACATTGCTTGCCCACCTTTAGATCATCTTATATGACTACACCCAGGTCCCTTTCCATTTTTGTTGTTATTAGTACCTCCCCTGCTATTGTGTACTCTTCTCCTGGGTTTTTGTTTCCCAGGTGCATTACTTTGCACTTCTTTGCATTGAATCTAAGTTGCCATATGTCTGACCATTCCTCCAACCTTGCCAAGTCCCTTCTCATCCTTTCTACCACTCCTTGTGTATCAACTCTGCTACAGATCTTTGTGTCATCTGCAAAGAGGCATACCTTTCCCTCCAGACCCTCTGCAATGTCACCTATAAAGATGTTAAAGAGGACTGGACCTAGTACTGAGCCCTGAGGTACTTCACTAGTGACCCCCCTTTCTTCGGAATGTGTTCCATTCACTATTACCTTCTGTGTCCTGTTGTACAGCCAGTTTGCTACCCAGGCTACCACCTTGGGACCCACTCCCAGGCTGGCTAACTTGATTATCAATCTTTCGTGCACGACTGTGTCAAATGCCTCGCTAACGTCTAGGTAGGCCATATCCACAGCCCCTCCCTGGTCTATTACTGTGGTCACCCAGTCAAAGAAATCTATTAGATTCATCTGACATGACCTTCCTGCTGTAAATCCATGCTGCTTTGGGTCCTGTGCCCCGCTGGCCTCTAGGTACTAAACAATTCTTTCTTTCAGAAGTGATTCCATCATTTTCCCTACCACTGAGGTCAAACTTACAGGTCTGTAGTTTCCTGCTTCTGCCTTGCTCCCACTTTTGTTAAGGAGAATCACATCTGCCCTCCTCCAGTCCTCAGGTACCACCCCATCTTCTCATGATTTGTTAAAAAGTGTAGTCAGTAGTGTCTCTAGGTCCTCCCTTAGTTATTTTAGGATTCTGGGATGAATCCCGTCAGGTCCCATTGCTTTTTCCACCTTGAGTGTTAGGAGTTCTTTCAGGACTCTTTCTTCTGTAAATGGACTGGTGTCAACCCCCCTACCCAGAGAGCTTCTATTGTCTGGTTTAGGTAACTCCTCCTCATCTTCTTTTGTGAATACTGAGCAAAAGTATTCATTCAGTAACTTTCCCTTTTTGCTCTCCAGACTCCTCTCTGTAACTAGGGGAACCACTAAAAGTGGTAAAATACACAAAGGGAAAGACTGTGAGGCTTGATGTTCATCTTCAAAGCCTGATGATATCTGTTAACTGGCTAATGGGCTGAAAACCAGTATGATCAGTGTGGTTGCATCCTTTCAACTAAACAAAGTTAAGCCCATCAGTCAAATTAATACTCTCATCATCAGCCCTGTCAACACTGGCTTTTTAGTAGCAAGCCTCCTGTATTTCTATATCCATTGGTTTTTATAGCACACACCTCCACAACCCCCTTCACTGCCTACACTGCCTGGGCACCACCAATATGCATGCAAACATAAAAAGTATAAGTAGAAGTAGTAGGGGTTGGTGGTGATAGGGTTTTTAGGTGTTGTAATGAGAGATAAATACTCCTCTAAGCCAACAGATCAAGGGGGGAGGTAGGATAATATGGGCAAGCAGAATGGACCATGGGTCTTTTTCTGCTGCTAGCATCTATATTTCTATATGTCAAGGTTTTAACTTCTGACAAGCATTGCTGCTTTATGTGACTTGTTCAGGGTCACACGGTAGGCAAGTTTTTGTTGTGGGATATGGACCCAGGTCTACCCAGTCAAGGACAGAAAATTGGCATTACTGCTATTGAAATAACTGTTGGTGTTACACACAAAATACTGTGTAGAGTTTTGATTACTACAGTTCAAAATTATGTTGTAGAGGTTGAGCATATCCAGAATAGAACTGAAATAATGGTTGCAAAATGGGTAAGATAACTCAAGAAATGTGATTTGTGAAATATATTATCATTAAATAACTTAGCTTATCCCATCACAGCTGCACAGAAATAATTAACTTTCTGAATGGCACTTCTCACCTTTAAATACAAATCTGGGAGTCATTCTGCAATTAGACAGTCCTAGGTATGCATGATGGTAGGATCATGGTACTTCAAGGATGATGAAGGCATTTAACTTTGTAAGAGGTCTCACTTCCCAATGTATGCCATTGTCCTGGATTCCCCCCTTCCCCGTCCCTTCACTAAAGGAAAGACCACTTGTGTGTTGTGCTCAGATTGGCAATCAATTTATTATATTTCACATTTATATTTACAAATACCATCACCATTCATCATTATTGTCTTTTCAACAATTCTTTGTTTATATTGCATTAAATATCAATATCTGATCACCACTCCTCTTTCTTCCTCTTCTTCTCACCTCCCCAGGTGAAAACCTGGGTGATTTCTTCTTTTTTTTCTTGTAGGTAATGGTGAAAACTGAGACCGCTTTTCTCTCCTTCTGTTGCTTCTTCTTCTCCTCATATTCCTTTATCATTCCCTCCTCCCCCCCAGTTTTGTCCCTCCCCTGCCATCCACCTTTGGCAGTCCAACAAACGTCCGACCGGACACCTTCTGCCATCCACCTGAGACAGACCATCCCCAGCCCCACACACTCCCCTCTCCCCATTCTCCTTTTAATGGGTGGGTGGGAGGCAACAAAATATTCGGCAAAAGAGGCTGTATCCATCTGTGCTGGCCATTATGTACGCTGTATTTCTGCCCCTCCTACTTCTATTTTTGCCTATCCCTGTCTTGCTCCCCTTCTTTGGCTCCTCCCCGTCCTGTCTGCCTATCCTTTGTCCTGTGGCTCCCTCTCCCTCCCCCTACCTCCCCTCCTCCATCTGAGCAAACCGTCTCTGTCACAAAGGGATTGGTTCACCAGGAACACTGGGTCTGCCCCTTAAAGGGCAAACTTCATTGTCCCAGATTCCCCCCCTTCCCTCGACAAAAGGACAGACCACTTGTTTGTTGTTGTGCTCAGATTGGCAATCAATTTCTTATATTTCACATTTATATTTACAAATACCATCACCATTCATCATTATTGTCTTTTTAACAATTCTTTGTTTATATTGCATTAAATATCAATATCTGATCACCACTCCTCTTTCTTCCTCTTCTTTTTGCCTCCCCAAGTGAAAACCTTCTTCTCTTTTTTTTTGTAGGTAACGGTGAAAACTGAGACTGCTTTTCTCTCATTCTGTTGCTTCTTCTTCTTCTCCTCATATTCCTTTATCATCCCCCCTTCTCCCCCTTTTTCCCATACCCTGTCTCCAGCTTGCGTTGGATGACTAACCTTCCCCCTTTGTCCACTCTCTCTCTCTCCCCTCTGTCTTTCTTCCTGTCTCCTCCAGGTCTCAATAAAACCCATCATCTCTGTATTAAACATGTCTATCACTAGGTCTGACAAACGTACCCCATCTGATCTGTAAAAATCCTCAACCCACTCTTCTACCCCTCAATATTACATGCCCTCCCATGCTCCTTATCATCATCCCCACCCTCCTGTTAATCTTCCTTCTGGCTCTATCCACTGCTACATGGCTGTGTTCATGTCTGCACACCCTCCTTGGTATTATATCTGACCATGCCAAGCTCATCCCCAGCCACCACTGTTTCATTTTCTCAAGATCCTGCTTAACCCGTAAATACGTGTCCACCCATGGCTTCCCCCAAATATCATTACCCCAAGGTGTATGATGATTAAATCTGTGGTGGGTCACCGCTCTCTCATCTCTATCAGGGTCGGGAGAAACTGTGCCCATTTCATCTCTTGAATGCCCTGTCAAACCAGCCTACATTGCCTGACATCTTGGTAAAGCTGCTTTCTCCTGGCCTTCTTTTTCACTCTTCTTTCCACCCAGTAGATGTAGGAGTGCCCATATATCCATACTTCTGTGATCCACCCTCCACCTATTGAATCAAGCAAAATATAACTTAATCTCTCAAACCGTCTTAAAAACTGCTCCTTTTTTCTTTTCTGTTTTTCCCCAAATCCTCTTCTCCCTCCCCCCCACTCTTAAGTTCTGTTCCTGTAAAAAAAACTCAGATGGCATATTACTTTCAATCCTTTACAGCCCAACTGTACCTCTTGTAACTGGCAGACCAGCAGCATCCCATTTCCATCATACTGGTCACTGACTCCCCTTCTGCTGCCCATTTTGAAGCAGCCCCTATTCGAAAAGAATGGGAAGAATAACTAGATGGGTCCTCGCCCAGAAACTGCATGCCTTTTTTGAGTATGGCTGTCACTTGGTAATTCATCACCCTCTTCCCATCTCTGTGCACAAATAGTCTCCCTTCGTTATTATACCGCTCTGCAGCATAAGCCCACAAAGCCTTTACCTGGCACAGAGTCCCGTCAGGGTGAACCTTAATGGTTACGACACACCCCTTCCCTTCTTGATCTGTCTTAAACCTCCTAATTATGAGCTGTATTTCCTTTGGCCCCCAGGTTATATCTCCCCATTCCAAACCTCCGTCTTCATCCTTTCTGCTTTGTCCCACTGCCTCGCTCACTCTCAAGGCCCCTGCGAACATCACTAGATAAATCCTTGGATTTACAGATTGCAGGCAATATCCCCCCTAATTTCGCTAACCAATGATCTGCTATCAGTCGCTGACCATCCTTGGTCCTTTGTTTTGGCCTGCTGCAACCTTGCATCATCTTCCGTGTCAGCATTGATTTTGTGGGATCCTTCCATTTTTTCAGACTACAAACTACGCTGATCCCCACTAGGTACACCCCCATCATGGTGTGAGCCATTCCTTTTTGCCACTGATCTACCATAAACATTCCTAACTGCTCTTCCATAACTGGCCCACTTACCTCCATGTGGTGTACTTCTCTGAATGTTTGCAATGCCCGCCATGCCATTTCATAGGCCCTCAAGGTCTGTGGTGCCCATGAATTGTGAAACAGAATTTCGGCTCCCTCTTGCCAATGTCCCAGATGTTCATTGGAATGGGTGTTTTCTGCTCCTCTGCTGTTGGTGCCAATGCTCGGAAACAATCCAGCTGCAGACATGATAGGCTGTCGGCTAGGATATTTCTCACCCCGTCTATGTGCCTGGCTCTGAATGACATATTCAATTGTAAACCCCTTAATACTAACTGTCTCAACACCCGCATGGCTGTCTCAGACCTCATTCCCTTATTGTTCAAAACATCCACCACTGCTTTGTTGTCACACCAAAATGTAACCTTCTAATTCTGTAATTCCTCTTCCCATACTAGGGTGCAGGCCCAAATTGGCATGATTTCCAACAATGTAATGTCTTTTATCCTTCCTTCTCTTACCCATTCTGCTGGCCATGGCTCAGAAAACCATTTTCCTCTCAAATACCCCCCATTCCTAATCTCTCTGCCGCGTCTGTATACAATTCTAAATCTGTATTATAGACCCACTCTTCCTGCCAAAAGGAAAGACCATTATAGCTGCTTAGAAATTCCTCCCTCACCTTGAAGTCTTTCTTCACCCCTTTTGTTATAGCTACCCAGTGGTGTGGTCTTACTACTCCTGCTGTGGCCCTTGCTAGTCATCTTGTAAATATACTTCCCTGCCCAACTGCCCTGCAAGCAAAATTCAAATGCCCCAATACTTGCGGCACCTGCCTTAATTGTACCCACCTCCTGCTAGTGTGCTCCTCAATCAAACCTTTTAGCTTCTGCACTTTACTGTCTGGTAACCTAAATACCTCACCTAGTGCATCTACCTCAATCCCTAGAAACTCCAGAACCTTACAGGGTCCTTCTGTTTTGTCTGGTGCCAGTGGCACACCAAGTTCAACACACAGTTCTTGAAAGCTAGCCAGCATCCTGTCTCTGAGTGTCCACTGCCTACTAACAAGAAATCATCCAAATAGTGTATGATCGTCTTGTAACCTGTTTTTTTACTGGAAGATCCACTGCAGGCAGGTGCTGAATGCTTCGAAGGTAGTACAAGCTATGGAGCAACCCATAGGCATAGCATTGTCAAAATAGTACTGGTCCCCCACTTTAAACCCCAATAAATCCCAGTCCACCCTCCTAACTGGGAGCAACCAGAAAGCTGATTCTATATCTGTCTTGGCCAGCCATTCATCAGGGGTCACCAGAATAATCTGTACTGCCTCTTCCAATGTGGCATAGGTCACCCTGCTGTGCTTTTCCCCTATAAAGTCATTAACTGAGTCTTCCTCAAGGAATGACAAATGGTGAATCACCCTGTATTCTCCTTCTTGTTTTTTGGGGACCAAACCCAATGGCAAAATTCTCAGGTTGTCTAAAGGGGGAACCAGATACGGCCCTTCCACCCTCCCTGCAGCTTTTTCTTTTTCTATTTCTTGTCTCAAAATGTCTTCCTTTCCTCTGACTGACCCCAAGTTATTAGCTTCCCTTGCCTTTCTTGGACCTTTGCACTGTAGAGGAAAACCTGTTCTAAACCCCCTCTTTATGGTTTCTACCACCCCGCTATCTGGGTACTGTTTGAGCCACTTTTCCCAAACCTCTATCTTGATGGGGGGTTTTGCAGCCTGGAATTGTTCTCTTCTCCCCATCCCCCCATTCCCCAAACCCTGCTACCCCCAGCTGTTCTTTCTTCATCCCTCTCCTCAATAATACTGGGTCCCTCTACCCCCATAACCCCTGCCTCTCAACCCTCTACTCCATGTCTGCCCTCTATAACCTGGCCTCTCATGAAAGGGCTGGTGGCCTGACCCCTGCGCTCCTCCCACCTGGGCCCCTTTTGTCCATGTGGTCCTGCATCTTGTCGCTGGTTGGGCCCCCTCCACATCTTGAACATGTGTGCTGGAATTGATATTGGAACCATGAACAAAATGCCCTGTTATATCCCCAACAACACTTCTGGGGTATTCCCCCCTTTTTCCTATTTCCCCCTGTGGTGTGGATTGATCGGTAACATAGTCTGTCCACAAATCCAGCTGTTTTGTGTCCCATCTCACATCCCCATATGTCACCATCCTTTGGCGGAAAAACTTGCCATAATATATCCACCACACCCCCCCCTTTTGCTTTTGCCTGCCATATGATCAGGCAATACATAAGTGGGATGCCCAGCTCTGGTTTCTTTTCCATCACTATGGCTGAATACTGTATGTGGTGAACCCCATGAACCACCCATCCCACATCTTTCCTTTAGTAAATTTATCCTCTTCTTTCTTACCCAATAAAACCACAGCCGCTGCCATCTCATTCTTCCCTATATTCTCTGTCTCCTCATATTTTGCTGCCGTCTCTGTACTCACTAGAGCAAATATGTCCACATACTCCCCTTTCCATATCTTCTCTTTTGTGGTCAGCGGCACATGTCCCCCTATTCTCATACCTGGTGCTCCTATCTCCCTCGTTCCATTTCCTGCCCCTTCTGCCACTTTGTCCACCTCCCCTGTCATTCCTTTATCTGACCTAATTTCTGCCAGTGCAGTTTCCTTCTGGCTAAGCCCATCTGTCCGGAAGGCCGCTATAATTTGCCCAATGAACTTTTTTATACTCTGACCCACAGAACCTGATACAATACCTGTGGGCCTGTCCACTCCATGTGGTCTGCTGTTGTCGAGCTGAACTGGTCCGGATTCCTGTGGTGGGACAACTGGCTGAGGCATTGGGTGCAGTGGGACCACTATGGTCGGGGGTGTCCGGTCTGGGTTCTGGTAACTGCACCACCACCAGCTCCAGGAGAGGTACTAACGGTTCTGGCAAACAGGGTTGTGGTGGTACTGGGATGACCGCTCAAGGAGGAACCACTAGTGGTGGCTGCAGCCTTTTTGGACTGCATGGCCTCCCCATCGGTCATTTCCCATTGCTCCCTTTTCCTTTCTCTGCTTTCCATTTCTCCCCCGACCTCTCCAGTTCTTCCCCTTCAACCAGATGCCACATCATGTTGGCCTTCTCTGCTAACTCTACGATCACCTTGTAGGCCTCCTCCTTTGATGGCCTGTTCTTCTTCGGTGCCATCTTTTCTTGAAATTGCCTGCACAAATGCTGTGGATAAAAACTGACAAGGTGCCTCCATTAGTGACCAACCATACCTTTATACCACTCCCTGGTCTTGTCTTATTGTTAGCAACCCAAATTCACCATGCTCCCTTCGACTTCTTACATCATTTCACCAGACCCCCCTCCTTTTTCCTTAAAATTGCTCCTTTTTGGAGCTTGGGGGCCCCTAACCCCTTTAGGCAAAAAAAAACCCACCAGCTCTTGCACACCCTCCTGCAACAGCCAGGCTCTCCCATGTGTGCAACCGGCAGGCCTGCCTCCATGCCATGCCATCACCCGTTCTGGGCCCTGGCCATATGCTTCCGCTCGCCCCCCTGTTTTCACTTGCTACAGATTCTCATAATGCTCTAGGCCAATGCCATTCAGCAAAATCATCTTCTCTGTCCCCATAGCCTCCCCCCATCATTTGCAGCAATTCCTGGTAAAAAACTTTTTCTTTTTCTTTTTTTTTTAAATGCTCAAAATTCATCTGTCCCTGTCACTTGTAACTCACCAGTCTCTATGCAGGCTGCCACCTTGAAAGCCCCTGTTTTGCTTTTTCTTAGGCCCTGCATCCCGTATTCACCGCCCCATAACCGCGTGGCCCCAGTACAAAATGTGCCCTCATTAAAGCCAAGCATGCTAAAATCAATGCACCGTACTGCTTGAGAAAACCCTTTTAAATTATGTGCAAGCTAGCCTAGAAAACAGTACCCTTGCATGATCCATCTCTGTACTAGGCCTCTATACCAGAGGCAAAGACTTGTTTCTGCGAGGCCACACGGTGTGACGTCAGATGCTGTTTCTTCCCCTGACTGAGTGGCTTCACTCGCTAGGGTCTTCTTGCAGGTCAATTTCCAGGTTCCGTCCATTAACCCTCCCAACCCTAATGTGTGTTTTTTGGTGCAACTCAGTGCCCTACCCCCCACTTTTGAAACTCTCTGTTCCTTTCCCCATGGATGGCCAGTGCACTAGCTTGTATGGCAGGGCCTGTGATTGGCCCTTTCATCACTCGCCCTTCACTCACTTCACAATGACCAACTGCACCAAATCACCCCGACTTGCTACTCACTTCACCCCACCTTTGGTTTTCTTTTTTCTCAGGACGGACCACCTGCGTAGGCACAGCCCACTCTCTCTCCTAGTTTTCAGCTCACCAAATGCCTCCTACTCACCTAGCCATAGCCCAATTCCTCGGCTATGGCCACTCTGCTGCCTACTGCTCCTTGTTCCCATCCTCTCAAGCAGGCCTAATTCAGTCACTGCTTCAGTGCTGTGGCTCTCACTGAATTCTGCTCATTACTAAACACTCTCTCTCCAGCTCAAGTACTGCAAGGCCAAACTCCCCAACCAAACCACCAGCTTTTTTTTTTTAAACTCTGCATTCATTCTAAGGTCCACATATCACACTTGCCCCTACAATTCCTGCCTTATACATACCCACACATTTTTTCCTTTTTTTTTTTTTACTTTCCCAAATAACTCCTGGTGCACAAAACTTAGCCCAGCTGACGCCTCACACAAAAAAACACTAACTAGATCAAAAAAGCCATTCTGATGTGCTGTAGATCTGTTGATGTTGAAACCAATCCTCAGCAAAAGAGGCTGCATCCCTCTGTGCTGGCCATTATGTACCCTGTATTTCTGACCCTCCTACTTCCCTTTTCGCCTATCCCTGTCTTGCTCCCCTTCTTTGGCTCCTCCCCTTCCTGTCTGCCTGTCCCTTGTCCTTGGCTCCCTCTCCCTACCTCCCCCTCCATCTGAGCAAACCATCTCTGTCACAAAGGGAGGGGTCCTCCAGGACAACTTGGTCTGCCCCTTAAAGGGCAAACTTCGTTATCTCACGATAGCATGTGCACACACACACACACACTGCCATACCTCTTTGCTTAATAAAAGGTTTGAGGGATTCAGCAATTTATGATAAATAATTCATCTACGTATGACACTATTTTGGACAGGTTAAAAACTGATCTTAATAAAAGATACAAGTCCAAGGGGGTGTGGGTGGGGAGGCACCTGGATAACACTCCAGTGATAATAGCAGCAGTATGAAATCAAAACAAAAGAAAGAGGAACGTGCCCGGTGCAACATGGAGAAAACAAGCAACACTATATAGTATGCTGAAAAGACTAAAATTTATTGTGCTCTAAAGGTGGTCAAATCAAACAGCAGCATATTATGTTATGTGCAGCAGCAGTGAGCATAGCCATCTAAATGTAAGTCTTTTCAGCATGCTATATAGTATTTCTTGTTTTCTCCAAATTGTTCGAGGCGCTTTGCTCTTTTTTTCTTTTTGACATAATAAAAACTGAAGACTTGGGAGTAAGCAGAGACAGACACTGCTGTAAACTGTACCAACTGACCAACTGGCTCCCACTGCAGCAAAGAGCAAAGTACCAGACCTGCTTGCTAGGCAAATATTCCTTACTAGGCAACACCCCCAATAAACTTAACTAAGTACCTCTAGCTGGTAGTTATTCAGTACAACATCAGAAGCATGGACAAGTGTAACCTGGTGAAACCATTTTGTAAATTTTTCACTGGGGCAATGCTCATTCTGATTTCAGTCTTGTGAATATCTAAATGAACTACCTCTAAACCTAGTACAAATGGGTCACCCAGGTCACTTTAAATCCTGCCTCAGAAAAACTGCTGCAAAACCGTGTGACATGTATGTATTACCCCTTCTCTATAGTTAAGTACTGTACTGCATGTCTCATGTTATCTTGCCACTTGACATGGAAAACAATGAGGAGAGCATGGAACAGTTACTCTACAGATGTTCACACTAAAGAAGATAAGGGTATGGGAGGCATGATTGTGGTGCTCAGTATTTTGAAGGATATCAATAATCAACCAGTAAAAACATTTTTTTTATTTAATATACTTTATAAATATACTTTATTAAACATTTTCAGAACAAGAGTATGTACATTCAACCAACAGCTTCCACCCAAGTTGAAATAAGGGCAAAAAATGGTATAACAACATGGAAATCTGTGACAATAAACCCACGAGACCTTGCAAGTACATGAACCATAATCGACAGTGATAGTAAAAGCATTTTCACAAACTTGTAGTACAAGATGAAAGGACCAGGGGGTACAAACTATGCCCCCAAGAAGGTAGGTCATGGGAAAACATGAGGAAATAGTTTCCCACTCCAAGGGTGGTGCATCTATCCTTTAAGGACTAGGCTAACAGAGTAGGCTGTACAATTAGGGAGTGTGGAAACTTGAGAGATTTAGCAAGATACATTTATGTTGGACCAGGACATGGATGGAAGATTTAAATTATAAGATTCAAAAAAGTAAGGGGGGAGGGGAAGTTCTCAGCTGAAGTTAGAACTAGCATGATTGTGACTGTCAGCAGGGCAAGGGACAGCATGGATCAGCTGTTGGTCTGATTTTGTTTCACAGATTCTATGTTCCACTGCCAAAGACATGTTTACTCAAATAACTAAAAGTATTCTAGTATGTAACACTGTCTTCAATTAATGTATGTCCCTAACCCCGGGTCACCCCTGAAAAAGAGACCTCTGGTCTCACTGAGCTTACCCGGGTTATCAAAATTAGAAGCTATATTATTGATCCAGTCAATATTATTGATGTTGAAGTCTCCAAATATAACAGTGTCCTCATTTATCATTCTGTACATCAACTGCACATAGTCTCAAATAGTTTTTGACTGTTGCTGTGGTTGCTGGTTGGTGGCCTTTAACATGTCCCGGTTATAACAGGTTTTGGTGTACCGTCGAATTTGATCCAAAGACTTTCAGTAATGATGCCATCTTCATCTGGTACAGAGGGTAAAAATCTACCATTTAGTTTGTTTGTGGCATCAACTGCCACACCACCACCTCTGTAACCTATGTGATTTATCTGGTATAGGTTGTAGTCCTTAAGTTGATGTCCCCAATTATCTGAATCTTTCCACCATGTTTCAGTTGTTAATATGACATCATACCGATGCTTGTTTATTTCAACCATTAACACATCCATCTTGTTATTAAGGTCATTAGGTAATGTTTTATTGTTATTTAAGTCATTAGGTAATTTATTCCTACATCTATCTATGACTGTGGTGTTTATTATATAAAAATGAATTCTAATTCATTCTAATTGAAATGTATATAAATGATTATGGTAATGTTGTCTATAGCGCTGCTCCTAAGTGCATTCTGACCAGACTGGACCCAATCTTTCACTCTTTCAGTCATTTTAAACTGGATAGTCCACCCCAAACACACACACACCACTGCTCCCTCAATTCCTTCCTCCTCCCACCCTTCCCCTGAAGCTAGGCATCTCTCTTACTGTGCCTTCTGTATCTCAAGATTGTGGTTTGGTTCCTTTCCCCAGATTATATATCCCTCCTTTCACACCTTCTGCCCCCACTTACTCTTTCTATAGCTCTGACCCTAGATCTCTTATCCTTTCATGAAAAATTATGCTGGCCAATCTGCTTTCTTGTACTGGTTCCCAAAGCTCTGATCTTCTCTTCCTTCTGATATCAGCTCTGCCTGCTTCCACCATCTTCTCCTGCAAATTCCTTCTTCATGAATTTTGTACTCACTGCTGTACCTGCCCTTGACTGCACTCTAGCATCCTTACATTTTACAATCTCCCTTCGAGGCTTCATCCCATCTGGGTTTTTGCACATGACCTGTGCTAAAACATTTATGCATTGCATCTGTCCAAGCTATATCTATTGCATATTTCATTTTATGTATGTTTGCCTTGTCTACCAACCGTATCTATTGACATATTATGTAAATGTATTATCTTATTTTTGCACATTATCATCCACTTTACTGTTCTCCACTTCCCTTACCCTCCCCCCCTGCAAACATCTGGAAAGAAGCTATTATTTCATCACAGTATGTCTTTCTTGGTACACTTTTGAAATAAATAAAAATCAGAAATGCGGAGTAAATATAGTAAGGTTCTCTCTGAAAGTCATTTTTACATTCACTTGCACTTGCCCAAGGAATGTCTTGCTACAAGAAATGGCGTTTTAGAGGTGTGTCACTGTCAAGTCAATTGCAGCTGAAGCTCCAAGGGTCTCAGCAGTGCAGAACAATGAGCAGCCACACTGGCGATGATACTCCCAGTACTTCTAGGGTGGAAACTTTGTGTACTGGATTTACTGGATAGTTTGGGACAAAAGAAGGCCAAGGCCCACCGAGATTGTCCCCCTCAATAGCGGGTCATTTGTTGTTGGACTCAGTTAACTAAATATCCAAATTTGATTTAAAAGTATTAATATTTTTGGAATTATTTATGGACTGTGATAATGAGTTCCAAATCTTAGGTGCCCTGATACTGAAATAGTTATCCCTGTTACTAGTATTTGCCCATTCTATTTTTAATTGTTTATTATGTAGTCTACTGACTGTGTGATTTTTGGAAAAAGTTAGTCCAGTTAATTCCATTAGTTTATGGCTTTTAGTTACTTTATAAAGGAACAACAAATCTCCTCTAAGCCTCCTTTGCTGTAGGGATGTAGTCCAGTTATGGTCAATCGTTGTTCATATGACTCATTGTGTAGTCTTGGTATCATCTTAGTCAACCTTCTCTATGCTTGTTCCAATCTATTAATATCACTCTTCAAATATGGACTCCAGAAGGGGGAACCGTAATCTAGATATGGTCTCGCATACAACCTATAGAAAGGAATTAGGCACTGTTCTGATTTATTAAAAAATGGTTTTCTAATTTGATTAAATTATTTGCTGTATTTGCTATCTTATTGCAATGTGGACCTGATAGTAAATTATTACTAACCAAAATGCCTAAATCCCTTTCACTGTTTGATTTCTTTAGTTTATTGTTATTCAAAAAGTAACTACTTATTGGATTTTTTGTTCCAAAGTGGATCACTACACATTTATCTATATTAAATTCCATACAATTCAGTTTTGCCCATAGTTCTTTGTTATATAAGTCCTTTTGAAGTATAGCCATGTTTTGGATCGTGTCTACACATCCTCCTATTTTAGTGTCATCTGCAAATTTTGAAATAATATTGCCAGATGATATTGTCAAATCACTAATAAAGATGTTAAATAAAATAGGACCAAGGACTGAACCTTGCAGAACACCGCTTGTTGCCTTACCTAAGTTTGATAACAAATTATTTATTTTTACTAATTGGGTTCTATGATCTAACCATTTTGAAACCCAGTTGATCAGGTAGTGTGAAAATCCATACTTATACATTTTCTTAATAAGAAGAGAATGAGACACTTTGTCGAATGCCTTACTGAAATCTAACAGAATGACATCAGATGCTATATGTTCATCTAAAAGACTACTAATGTTATTATAAAAAGAAATTAGATTGGTTGTACATGAGAATCCAGGTTTGAATCCATGTGGAGTAGGATCACAAATACCAAGCTTAGCAATTTCAGCTTCAATACGCGACTTGACTATTCTTTCCATTACTGTATTTGAAAGAAATCAGCTACTCCTATTGAACAGCAGCAGTTTATTTGTATTTACATGAGCACCTCTTTTGTGAGCACTGGGCTGCTGCATGGATGAGCCTACTTTCATTCCCTTTCTCCTGCTCCCTGCTTTTTCTGTCCCTTTTATCTCCTTCCCACTTCTATAATTCCTCAAGTTTCTTTATCTTGTCCCCATCTGTTTGTGTTTTGGCCCCCCCATCTGGTGTCCCTGTCCCATTTGCCAGATTCCCTTACCAGAAACTTTTTTCTGATCCTCTCCCTTGTTGCCCTGGTTCAGTTGTACAATTCCTCCGTCCTGGGTCCTGCTCAGCTTGGGGCCACCACTCTGTCTTCTCTTGCACTTCAGGGTGCCACATCATCCCCAAAGTGTCCAGTTGGTGGCCCACTGCCTCCATCTTCCTGGCCTGTATTCTGCTATTTCCCTCATCCTAAAAATATCCAACTTTTGTTGGCTGGTCTGTCTCTTTTTGGACTCCCTCCTCAAATGCCATCTGCCTCCAGGACCGCAACACAACACCATGACCTGACCCATGCCATGACCTGCAGGCTGCAGTAAAACCATCCAACTTGCTGGCTGGCGTGGCTATTTTCTGACTCCCTCCTCAAATACCCTCTCACTCGATAATACTCTGCTGTCTTTGACTATATCTGTTGCTGCCACCAGCCAAAAGTGATTTATAGCTCCAGTAAATATCTGTGCTAAGGTGCATCAGCTTCCTTTGCTTTATTTGAGATGTCAGTACCAAAAAGTGTGGTGAAATGGCTATGCTGTACTCGGAGACAATACTGGAAACAGTCATAAGAAACTGAATTGTTGACTACTTGAAGAAAAAGAAAAAAAAACAGCAGCTTGGATTCAAAACCTTAGTACCTTAGTATGGATTATGTAAAGTGAAATAATGCCAGAAAAATATTGTTGTATTTGGGACTGTTGCCAAAGAACTTGACATAAGAAAACCTGTGATGTTGTGTACAAATATTTCAGCAAAGCATTTGACACTGTCCAACACAGGCTTGTTCACAAAATGGACAACCTAGGTACAGTACAGCTGGTCAAGTAATACTGTGGATTATTAAATGGCTGCAGGATAAGACACAGAGAGCTACAGTATCATTAGTAGAAATCTTTTAGCATATAAAACAAATGACCAGTGGTATTCAAAAGAGATCTGAACTCAGACTAACACTGTTCAACATATTTATAATTGACCTGGAGATGGTATCACTAGGTGATTTCCCAGGTTTGCTGGTGACACCCAGATGGGAAAAGCAGTTGTAACACATGAGGAGGTAAATGAATTTCAGAAAGACTTGGACAAGTTGAAAAAATGGACAGAGAGATGGCAAATGAACTTACAGTATGGAGAAATGCAAAGTCATGCACATTGAAAAGAATATTTTTAAAGCAAAATATCACTAAAATGGTTCCCAAAAGTCATCAGGAAAAAGTAGTAATTGTTAGTACCTTGGATATGGGACCAACAGTATAGACTAGCAGCTAAGAAGGTAGACAGAATCATGGTATGAATCAAGAGGAATGTCATAAGCTGATAGAAGTATATTATAATGCTCTTATACTGATCAATGACCAGTGCTGACTACATTGTACAGTGCTGGTCCTCATATCTGAGACAGCATATTGACATCAATCAATCAATCAATCAATCAAAATCTTTATTTATCCAGGCGAACATCATTGAGCAGAGCTCTTTTTACAAGATGGACCTGGTTAGAACAGGGTCGGGTAACATCCATCATAAAAACATATAAATACATGTAAATAAGTATATAAACACTAACACAATGGTGCAGTAATAGGGGAGTCAAATTATAAAAGGAAGACAAGGCAAGCCATAACAGAGGAGGATTCAAATACAAGGGGGGCAGGTCCACCATTGAACCATGCAACTGTATATAAACCATGTTCTCTGTATAGAAGTACCAGTTAGTTCATTTACCAGGGGCAGTCACTAGTACTAGCCATGAAAATGGCTTGGAGAACTACCAACTAATGGCAGATTGGGTACCAGGAGGGGTATGTAATATGTAAGTGAAGGATAAACATTGTGAGAAGTGAAGTCCCAAGGATAGGCAGGTAGAACTGATGCAGTGGTGGGGGCCTACGAGAAGAGAGAAAGGGGAGTTAGGACTTTTATAGTATGATTGCGTGTAGATTGTGGATGAGTGCAATATAGAATTGTGAAAAGAAGGCTGGAGAAAGTGGGAAGATAGACCAGTATCAAAGGGAGGACAGAGGCATCAAGGTGTTACATGAAAGCATGATGACAGACCAGGGCCAAGGAGGAGACAAACACTAGAAGTAATTCATTCATGGTTAAATGGTACAGGTTAGCATGATGACAATTCATGGTCATGGGAAACAACTGCATGGATCATTTCTGAAACGTGAATATAAGAGCTTGAAAGATGAGATGCAGATGGGTGACCTCAGTTTCAGTTTTTTTGCAATTTATTCCACAAGGAGGACAATGTAAAGCTTATAGCTGCCCTGCCAAAGCGAGAGTTAACTTTGGGAACCATCAGTAGGAGATATTTGCAACTTCTCAGGGTGTAATTGCCTATTGGTTTTATAGGAAGACAGTCTGTAATGTATTGGGGCAGTTTTTTTGGAGATGGCTCTCAGGGTCCATAAGGCTGCATTTTTATCATGCCCGAATTGAAGAGAACTCCACCCAACTGATTGATATAGGGAACAGTAGAGAGTGGAATAAGGCAGGCCTGTGATAAACCTCAAGGCTCTATGATATAATGTGTCAAGTTTGGTGAGGTAGGCAATGGGACAGTGACTATAGAGGATGTCAGCATAATCTATCAAGGATAGAAAGGTTGATTGTGCCAGCTGTAGTTTGGCATCTCTAGTTAAGAAGCGGGCTATCCTAAAGAACAGGCCAAGTCTCTGTCGTAATTTTTTGAGTAATTCTTCAATGTGTGCTCTATAAAGGAGAGCCTATGGTCCAGCCATACTCCCAGGTATTTGAATTTAGGGACAAATTCCAACTTCTTGCCAAGAATTGTAGTAATCTGCAGCACAGGATCTGATAGGGCTGAATTTACCATTTGGGTAGAGGGAGAAAAGAGCATTGCTTTTGTTTTCTTGGCGTTAAGTAATAGTTTTTTGTTTAGGAGTTGGTGTTGCAGCAGGTTGAACTCAGATTGAAGGCCATTACATTCAGATTGTAATGACAGGCGCCTTACGTAAAGAACTGTGTCATCTGCAAACAGATGAATGTTGGCCTTAGTTATGCTTTCATCAATATTGTTGACGTATTTTGCAAATAAGATTGGTCCTAAGATAGAACCCTGGGAAACACCTTCTAGGAGAGGTTTGAGAGTTGAGAGATCTCCTTCCACTTTCACCTGCTGGAAACGATCAGAGAGGTAGTTGTTGAACTACTGTAAAGATAATGGGTCAGCACCTAGTGAGGTCAGAGAAGACAGTAGCAGAGAATGGTCGACAGTGTCATAGGCCTTGCTCAGGTCCAAGAATACGGCGCAGGTGTAATTCATGTTGTCTAGCTCTCTTTGCCAGTCATTAGTCACTTTGGCAAGTGCTGTGATGGTGCTACGTTTAGCTCTAAACCCTGATTGGACTGGATTAAGTAGGTTATTAGCTTCTAGATACTGCCTCAGCTGGTTACTTATGACTTTTTCCAGTAATTTTGACAAGACCGGGAGAATCAAAATTGGTCTGTAATTATTTAGACCACAAGGATTTCCGGACTTGAACAGGGGTATGATGTGCGTTGTTTTCCATATTGAATGAATGGATCCTTGAGTTAATGATAGCTAGGTTAAATAAATGGGTTATGGGCATGGCTAACACATGGATGGCCACCTTCAAAAAATATGGGTCGAGGGTATCCACACCATCACTTTTTTTTACATCCAGTTTTAGCAATAGGGCTTCAACTTCTTACAGAGTAGTAGGATGCAAGGAGAAGACTGAATCGGTGATGCTAGGATCTGCACCTTGATTATCCACCTGACAGCGTATCAGATTTGCAAGGGAATTATCGAAGGCTAAGCCTGCAGTAGCAAAGTGATTATTGAAGGCATCCAGAACTTCCAGTCTGTCACTAATGGTGTTATTGTTTAAGGAGATTTCATCAGGTAGCGAGCCACCAGACGTGTGACCAGAAAAGTCCTTGATGGTTTTCCAAAATTTTGTAGGATTTTTGGAGGCAGAGATACATTCAGAATGACAGTATGCAGCTTTTGTATCTCTAACCACTCTAGTACATGAGTTTCGTGCCCTTTTGCACTTGTACCAGTCCACAGCAGACTGGGTTTTGTGTCCTTTTTTCCATAGGTTATCTCTTCCAGTCAATGCAGATTTTAATAATGGTGTGAACCATCTACATGCATTTTTTGCTATTCGCACCTTAACTATAGGGGCATATTTATTTAGGGTGTCTAGGATAATTTTGCTGAATATGTCGAATGCTGATTGCATGTTTTTTGCCAAATAGGACTCCTGCCAATACAAGGAGTGTTTCAGTTAATTTATGTAGGCAGTGAGATCAAAGTTCCGTCTAGATTTCTTGGCAACAAACTTCAGCGAAGTAGTAGGTTTGTTGCTTGATGTTATGCAAGCAATAAATGGGTGATCACTGATATCACTGAAGAAGGTGCCGGCAAAGGAGAAGAGATGTGGTTTATTCACTAGGATAACATCTAGCAGGGAGCTGTTATCCACGTTCTTTTTATTTACTCGTGTTGGTTTGACAATGAGTTGCGATAATCCATGGGTGTCACAGAAAGCTATGAGAGGAGTGGCGGTTTTAGATAGCCAGTCTAAATTAAGATCCCAAGAATAATCATTCCTGAGGATTGTTGTTCGATGATATTATTCAGATGAGGAAACAATTGTAGATTGGCAGAAGGAGGTCTATAGCACCCTATGTTACATAATGCTGAAGTGTGTGAGATGGTGACTTGAAGAGACAGACATTCATAAACATTTGCAACAGATAAAGCACTCAGACAGGATGCCGTATACCTATCCTTGACATAGATGGCAACCCCTCCACCCCTGGAGTGTCTGTCTGCTCTGAATAGTAAATAGTTAGGGATATTGACTTTCCTGTCAGAGGTGGCCAGTCTAAGCCAGGTTTCTGAAACCACTAGGATGTCTGGTTGAATATGGAGAACCCAGGCCTGGATCATGGAGAACTTTTTAACAGACTGCATACATTAATGTGGAGGAAACTCATGCCTTTCAGTGTGGCAAGGTCAGAGGGCAATGTGATTGCAGCTGGTGGCACGGGATTGAGCCCCACATTTCCTTGAGCATAGGAGAAGAAGGAGTACAAGTTTTCTTAGAATGGCAATAGTAAGCTTCATACTGGTAACCCCTTTACATCGTTGTGCGCCATTGTCCTGGGGGAGTGCACCCCAACATTTTTTGCCCTTCCCACTAAGGGTGGCAGAGACGAGTACTCTGACTGCTATCTGTAGAGGTGGCATGATCAGAAAAGTTCAAAAGAGAGCACAACAGTGATCAAGGATTTGAAACATATGAGTTATAGTGCCATCCACCTGGATCTAGCACTTTTCTCACAGTTCCTGCTGTTATATCTTGCAGGACATTGTAGAAACTCAACATAAACTAGTGGCAGTTACTCCTGTTTGTTTTGCACTAAACTGTGACATCTCACACAGAATGTTTGATCCTGGTGTGTGGCACTCTATGAGGACCAGCAGGTAGTACTGATATTCTATCTTTCTCACTGGAAATGTGGAGACTCAAGGGAGACATGATAAAAACAGATTTTGTCAGTAGAAAACCACAGCAAGGCCCATCCCATCTGCTCTAGCCTTACTGACCTTATGTTGTGGCAAGACCCTATGCAGCCCCCAGCTTCCCCCACTGTCTATGGGTGATTCTTACTTTTAGTAATTCCCATGTGCCTGTCCTGTGCAAGCATGACTCTTGTTACTGTCAGTGACCTTACCCCATTGCTAGGCAACCTGTCCCATTGATCCATCATCCTTTTCATGAATAATGTCCTCATCACCTCCATCATGAAAAATCTCCCTACTATCATCATTGTGTTCTCTCTTGTAACTACATTTGTGCTTAACCTAAAAAGCACCCCACACTCTACCCTGTGTATCCCATGGTGGTATTTAAAGGTCTCAATCATGTCCTCCTGGATCTCCTGTTCACTATGTAGTACTTTTTGAGAACCTGAAGCCTTTTCTTATAAGGCTTCTCCTTCTGCCCTGTGTTATCATGGTTGCCCTCCTCTTCACAGCCTCATTCTGTTAATGTACTTTCTAAGCAGAATGTTCCAACATCACCCATAGTACTCAAGGTGTGGTGAACCAGTGACTTGTACTGGGGGTGTATAACCTCCCTCCTTTTGCTTGCTATCCCCCTCCCTATGCAGCCTATCATCCTATTTGCGTTCCCTACCATTCTTGAACAGTGGGTCAATATGTTTAAGCTGCCTGTAATGATAACTACTGGGTCCCTTTCCTTTGAGGTACACGCCATGATTTTCATTTTCATCCTGTACTCAGCTCTTGAGTTTTTGTGTCCCATGTGCATGACTCCGCACGTTCTGGCACTGAATCCCAGCTGCCAAATTCTAAACCACTCTTCTAGTCATTCCAGGTCCCTTCTCATAGCCTACACTCTTTCCATTACATCCAGTCTATTACAGATACTGGTGTCATCTGCAAAGAGATGGACATTTCCTTCTAGCCCCGACTGTATGAAGAGTTTACAGGGCTCAGCATCGACCCCTGAGGTACTGTGCTCATGATGCCATTGAACCTGAGAATTTTCCATTTTAGTTCTACCCCCTGAGTTCTGTTCCATTACCAGTTTCCCACCCGTTGGGACATTTTCCAACCATTGATTATGGTATTCAAAAAGCTGAAAGATTTTACACCATCAAATCAAATACATACTCACAGCTCTTCAGAATTACCAAGGATGAGAAAAGAATGGGGCCCATTATGTCACTAAAAGGAAGGAAATTCTACTGAAAAATCAGGAAGAACTATTTCTCTGAATTACTGGTGATTGTGAGGAAGAGACACTCGGTGCAGGTGGTAACAGCTGATACTCTATTTACCTTTAACATGACACCATCAACTCCCATAGGCCTCACAGTGCCTTTAGTTTAAATAATAACATTTTATAATTAGCCACATTCTGTGGAGATTACAGATGTAGCAGGTAGTTTGTTTCTGAGTAATTTTTTTTTCTTTTTAAAAAAGTGAAAAACAGACTGCTCACCATACTGGTGTTACCATACAAAAACTTGTTTGTTTACAGTCCTTGTTCAACTCCCACAACATCTTTCCTGTACCTGGGAACACCACCCACACAGTCTAGCCACTCGTAATATAGTGGGAGGAGAAGAGCCTATTGTCTCATGAGTGGCTGCACTGTTTTGGGCTGTTTGTAATGTTCAGCAAGTATGCAATAAGAAGAGATCAATGGTTTGAAATAAAACAAGGTTGAGTATAATTGTACCATTAGCATGCATTTGAGTTCTGCTAAGAAAAGAAGTAATTGTTTAACCAGGAAAGGTACACTAAGACAAAGCTTGTTTCCAGATAAGACCTGGGAATACAAGGAAGTAAAGTGACTTGTTCAGGGTCACACAGTGTGAAAATGGGGGCTGTGAGAATCAAACCAGGTCTCCAGGTTCATAGCTGAGTGCCCTAAACCACTGTGCTACACTGCCTCCTAAGAAAGGAAGCAGATAAAACAACCAGCAGCATCAATACATTTTTGATAAGAAAATAAATCATAAAATGTGGGATTTATACTGGAAGTAATATAATAAATATGGTGACAGTGGCCCTTTGAAGAAAAAGGGTGACTAGGAATTCCCACTGAGCCGGTGGGGGAAAAATCCCTGATGAACTGATGGTTTTCTTTCTTTCCTCTAACTGTATGTTCATATACACCATACAAGCATAACATTAAGGAATGAGATTTCACATACTCTACATTAAAGTATTACTCTTAATAGTTTTAAATCTTCATGATTATCTGAATGCTATCTGCAGCTTTGGTATGTCTTTTGAATTTTTTGTTTATATCTAAACTTTTATGTATTGCATGTATAGCCTACCACCTCACAGGAGCCAGATCAAACCAAGGCTATTGCTTTAAACTATTTTCTAGCCAACAAATTTCAATGAATCAATCAATCAATCAATCAATTAATCAACCACTCAATAAATAGATAAACGTCCTTCCTTTCTTGCACTCAAAGTATCTTACCTGACATAAGAACTATATTTTTATTAGCATGATTAAAAGTAACCAAAATAAAATATTCTTTACCCTTCATATGTAGAATTTTCAGAATAGGATTCATCATACGGTTGGCTACTGTAAGTAAGCAACTAGACATGACAGGGTTGTAGGCTGTGGGAAAAGAGCATGACCCAGGCACATAGTGAGGTGTGAGATGAATATGCCAAGAGCTTTCAGCATCTCGGAAGTACACTTATCACACACCCCATACACCAGAGTGTATCATTGTGCTTACAAAATGGGTCCCACAAGTAAAAGTTTTCTTTTTAATTAATGAGCAAAAAAGATTAATTATGAATGAACAAAAAATATTAATATATATTTAAACAAAAATTGGGGGGTATCTTTAGTAAAATAGTTTGCCTATTCTGGTATATTACTAGTGCAGTCTTGAGCTACCAGTAAATGGTACTAGTAACCCGTGAAAAAGGTGACCACTATTGGGCACCTACAAAAAATGGTGACCCAATTACAGTACTTGTGTTCAGGGCTACCTCACAGGGGGGTGACCAGATATCAGAGTGGCCAACATATGGCAATGGGGGAGTGTGTGCATACCGTATTTCACCATTTAGAAGCCACTGCTTCTACTACATGTGTCCATTTTCAGCCACGGCTTCTAAATGAGGGCAGCTTGTATTCGGGGGCAGCTTTAATTTACCAGTCAGATAAAGCCTTTCTGTCTCCTTCCTGACTGCTCACAGTTCCTCTTTCTCTCTCTCACTCCTTCCTGCCTGCAGACAGCATTTCAACAGACACACAGGTAGACAGCTAATGGAGTAATATCAATCTCGATCCCAGATGCTTACTTCCTTTGTTCACTGTACTACTCTCCCTCCCACCTGCACACAGCACTTTTATCTACCACACTGCTCGTGAAAGGCCAAGAAATGTTTCCCCTTATCACAATTCCACCAAAAAAGCCACAGATCAGAAGTTAAGACTGTCTGGAACACTTGGATGATTCAATATGACTGGAGAACCCCACAGCTTCTTCTTCTGTACCAGTACCTGTACTCATCATTTTTTTCTTTCTAGTTGGAAGTTATCTTAGTGAATGGGAAACAGTTGCCTACAGAGTATTTCACCATTTTCAAAGCCAGATCCCTTTAGGAGCTGAGGCTACAAATCAGGGGAGGCTTCTATTAATAAACTTTATTTCTGCTGCGGCTTTTATTCGGGGGCGGCTTCTAAATGGGGCGGCTTCAAAACAGTGAAATACAGTGTATGTGATGGGGCAGAGTCAGGGGAGGAATGGTATGTGGGAAGGGGTGTGGTGAGCAGCTGCTAAGC
This sequence comes from Neoceratodus forsteri, assembly GCA_016271365.2. NCBI lineage: Eukaryota > Metazoa > Chordata > Ceratodontiformes > Ceratodontidae > Neoceratodus > Neoceratodus forsteri. Next base: position 874,053,493 of record CM028131.1, on the reverse strand, counting down.
TGGTCTGCTAGCGTGGTGGGGAGGGTGGCCGGCTGGGAGGTGCAAGGTGCAAGGTTTGGGTCCTTCATGGTGCATTTTTTTTTGCCGGCAGGCGGCTATCAATTTTTTAAGTTTTTAACCCCCCCAACATGCACCCCCCTGAAGTTGAGAATCCATATGTAGGGGGGTGCAAGGGAACAAAACCTGTAGATCTCGGGTGCCGTTCTTTGTCCCTGCCATGAGTGTGCATTGCCAAAATTGATTTTCAATCATGTACACATGCCATAATGGTGATTGCTATTCTGCGATCACTGTTATGACATGGAACCAATGGTACTTACTATTGTGGTCAGCACCTTGCAGATTACCTTAGTCACTTTACCCCCTTCCCCCCAACACCCACACACTGCTTACACTGTGTGATTGACAGCCAAGTCAACTGTTTAGGTCAGGAGAGGATATAGCTTTAAGGACAGAATGACTGTTGTGTGTGTTGCAATGTGGCTTATACTGTTGGCAACATCAGCTCAGAAGTTTTGTGGTTGCAATCGGCAATTGTTTTAGTTGGGTGATCATGTCACACAGTCAGGAAAGGGATTTTCAAAAACAGCTGCTGTCTCCTCTGATTTTTGGACAATGCTTGCTTTTTTTTTAATAGATCTTGTGGACTGTCAGGAGATGCTGTCCCTGGGGGAGGAGATGACCGGTGATTTGGGAACAGAATGTAGATACAGCTTAACCCTGACTATGGAGGATTAAAGATCTACAATAAAGATTAACAACTAAAATATAAAAAATAGGTCAGCCTATACTTTCAGAAGTTTTTATATGTGCTATGTGTTTGTTAGGTGTGGGGTGAGGATGGATACCTATCAAAAATGTCAAGAAATGTTATTTAATTGGCAAAAGCAAATAATAGGTGTTACATTTATTTACTTTACTAAGATGGCTGCCAGAATTTTTTTTCAAGCTTTTGTGGAAGGCATGGATCTCTGGATGTGCTGCATACTGGCTGGCTGAAGAAGTATTGGTTTTCACAATGTGTTCTGATAAGGACACGGGCCAGGGTACCTCTCAGCTAGTCATAATGCAGGAGAATCCCTGCCTATTTTATGTGTTTATAAATCACAACTATAAATGCAAACAAAGTACGGAAACAAGGAAAGTACCCTATGTGGACAGTTAAGCAACTGGGAAGGGCCAATCACTCTTTAAAGGAGCAGTTAATAACTGTAGATCTTTATTACATTAAGGATGTTTTAAATGGGAAATTGTAGGTTTAGCTACTGGTGTTGCCTTGATGTGGGACTGGGCTTCATATAGTAACACAGTAACATGGCACTGTGGTGGTGGAAAGGTCTTAGAGTGCATATTGTTAGCCTTTATTGCTGCATAGCTCTGACATTATCCAATTTGAGTATGGACACACTCCAAACCTATGAACGAGAATTAAAGCTCTATTCATGATTTATGCCATTCTCCCTTTGCAATCTGTCTAGTTCTACTTGGAAAGCCTAAGCACTGCTAGCTTTCATACCCTCAGTAGGTTATTCCACATGCTTAAAATCCACTGCATGAAGTAAGGTTTTGTAATGATTCTCTTTTTCCGGCCACTACTCAGTTTGCATGCATATTTTCATGTCCTTTAGTTCTTCCTGCACTTGATGTCTCAAAAATCTCTGTACACTCCTCCATATATCCAGTGGCATGCCAGCAGAGGCTGTGGACATGACTACAATATAGGGCTTCAAGATATACATGGAAACATTTCTGTTCATCAAGGAAATCACAGGGTATGATCATTTATTTGCTGGTCCTGCTGTCCTCCCTGTGCTATGCACAGTCACAGAGGACTGTACTTAACCCTGGGAGAACAGCAGAACTGGCAAACACCTGACTGAAGTTTATAAATGCTGTAGCATGCATTGCAAACTACTGTATTTCCCATTGCTTCAGCTGTGCTCTGATGCCAACTGCAGGGGATTTATGATTTGTAGCTACAGAAAATGTCAGCTTGGAAGTCAGTAGATTCAATCTTATGTTATATTCTATATTACCGTAAAAAGTAAGTAAAAAAAAAATGTTTTGCACACAAAGCGCACATTGAAGCCAGCCACACACTTGAGTGTGTGGCTCTTAGTGCTGACGTTTCCTCTTCAGGGAGTAACCTATCAGAGTACTAATCCAAAGCCTTATTTCTTGATTTGAAGTAATAATTATACAATTGGATTGCTTTATTTATTTATTGTATGTCATTCATAAAGCTCTAATATTTTATAGCTGTATAATTCATCTGTTCCATTAACTTAATTAGATGTATTTTTAGGATGATGTTGTTTTGTTATTTTTAATTGAGGTGGTATTAGAAAAATATTCTTTCTTAGTATTGCTTTTTTTGTGTGCGTAGCATCTTGTTCAGTTTTTTCTGAGACATTCACTGTTTTTTTATACTGTTAATTATTCTCATCACACTGTCTATGGCATGTCAGATATGAGCTCAAGATATTAACAGGTAGACTGAAACTGAATGTCCTTGTAGGCAGCCTCACAGAATAATGGAAACTAAATCCACTAGAGCATGATGCTATTTTTTGAAATGGAGAGCAGTAGGTTGTTAGGATGTGAATAAAAGTACTATCAGTGAGCAGGAACACTCATCAACAATTGCACACATAAACAAGACTAGAAATTTCTATCAGCTCCAGGATTTGGGATCTTCTTTGATGGCAAAAATGTGTTTCACAGACTTGAGCTTTTCAGGTGAATGATACATTTATAATGACACTATTAGGAACTCACAGCCTTGCTTTTATTAAATGTGTTAGGAGACACACATCCAATGCATATTAAGTATAAGTAGTCTAATAAAAGTTGGTCCCAAAAAGACATTTATTTTTATAAATACTACAAGTACTTAATTAATGAACAGTTTTACTAATTTATAAAAGAATGCTAGTCATGGAAAGATAATTGATGACATGACAGTAAATGCTAGTCCTTAGAGGAAGAATTATAAATCAGATTAGCTTGATTGCTGTTGGCTGCTTTAGCTGATGATACTGAATGAAATCATACAACTTTGAACAACCAGAATTTAGACCGTGATGTGACAATATCAGTTTATTCTCAGGATTTACTGCTTTTTTGGTCATGTAAGCAGTCATAATTTGTGGTGGTACAAATATCAAGGTACAATCGACTACCCACTGTGCCTCCATAAAAAAGAACTGTACACAATCTGAAGCCATAGTTACTGAGGGGAGAGGAGTCTCCCAGCGGCTGAAGTACAGTTCAAATGTGGCTGTCAGATGTTAGGTGGTGCAAACAGGGTTTGCCCTTTTGAACATACTGTCCTGCCCTACATCGTCTTGGTATGATATAGCATCAAATCAAATGGTGTTTTGCCATTATCAGATCCCTAGGGATACAGACATACCACTGTAGTCTTCCCACAGTCCACCATCCCTTATACTGTAAAACAGGATATTTTTGCAATCTGTTTATTTTTGCTATATTCACTGAAAGCAAAAATAAGCAAAATTAAACATTGTGAATAGTGCAGTAAGCAAAAGTGAAAGTAGATAGAAACACAGGAATATGCAGTCAACAACTTTATTCATGCTCACTCTATTTAAAAGCAGTCAGCTACAGAGCATGCAGCCCCCATCATAGCACTGCTCCAAAGTATTCCAGCTCTGCAGAACCAATGCAAATAAAGCAATGAAAGTTTACATCTTTGGACATCATATATTTATTAACAGTGCTTTCACTAATGGGGTTCCCATACTTTGCAGTGTAGCATCAAACCACTGACATTACACCATTTTCAGTGGCATATCTCTTCACCTCAAAGCATGTCTCAGTTGTGCATGTGGCATAGGTGGTGGGGCATCATTTTTTGGGAGATGGGGAAGATGGAGAAGACGTGCCTGGTAGCTCATGCCACATGGCTTTTGCAACTGTGGAATCATCGCCCAACTTGTCTACAAGATCTTCTGGTTCAAGCCTTTCTGTCTCAAACTAGTATTTTTGTTTCAGGGGTTTGCTCTGAATCCAGTGTAGCAGCAACATGGTACATAGAAAGATAGAAGTTGTCAGCAGATAAGGACCTCCAGGCCCACCTAGTCTACCCTGTTTTCCTACACATGTTAAACTGAGCTTTCGGTCTGTTTGCCATAGTTTGATACGCCAGGTAATCAGTGACCTCTAAAGGTGCTAATTAATAAAAGCATACTGTACTTAATGTCACCACATTGCTGACTGAATCATTCTCTGTTTGATTACGGGATGATTACAGTGCTTTGAATTGCCTAACATTAACAAAGACAGCTTGCAGTGGCAGTGCACAGTACCTTAACTAGATTTATAGCTGCTGCAAAAAAAGGCAGCCAGTCACGAAACACTCCAACCTCTGGGATCATGGCAAATAAAGCCGGCACAAATTTAAACTGTTATACAGGATTTCAGTCTGTTTCTAGGCCACTAACAAATGTATTTTCAAGGTACTCCTGCATGCATATGAACTGGCAAGCAAAGCCTCTCAGGACAGGTAGAGCGGTGCAATTAACAATCAAAGGTGCTGAGAATTTTAAATTTGCCAGCAAAGTAGCTGCAAAGCAGCCAAAATCCACCTTTGTAAAGTTTGGGGTAGTTTTTGCAGATCTTAGGAACTTGAACTTTGCCAAAACTGCAAAGTTTTACAACAAAGTGGCCATTTATTTGGCAATGTGGCAATTTTGCAAGAGAATTTTGGTCAGTTGGAAAAAAAACAGCAATGTTACCTGTCAGAACTTCACAGATTTGGCAAATCCACACTTTGCAAAATCTGTGGAATTCATACATTATTTTGCAAAGTGAATTGCAGCCTATTTACTTGTCCACAGAAAGAACTGAGTCTCAGGAGCAGCAACAAACCACAGTAACCTGTAACCCCTTTCAAAGAGTCTCTAGAGATGTAGCTCAAAAGGTCATAAGGACAAACTGCATTTTGATCAAGCATTCAGTTATATGTAAAAATTGACACAGCAGCACCAGAAAGACTCAATGTTTCACACTGGAAAAGTGCTTTTTCAAGAGTCTAGAAAGCATTTCATTTGGGTGTGGAACATTTAGTCTTTCAGTGCACAAGCTTAGAGACTGGTAATACTTTTCACTCTGAAAAATAGCTGCAGTTTATAGCCACTATATATGAGTTCTCATATATATATATATATATATATACATACACACACACACACACACAAACATATATATACATATATATTAGGGTTGAACGGCCACTTCTTTGTTAAACTCAAAATTTTGCATTTTAATAACTGTGCAACCCTTAAACTGATTTTCATTAAATTTTGCATGTCTCATCAGGGACCAAGGATATCTTCAAGTGCCAAATATATTTTCAGTTGGATGTGTGGGTGTGGAAATAGTGAGTATAAAACATGTCAAAATTTACTTTTTTTTCATTTTTCTGTCACACCACAGTGCAAAAACAGTTCAGAATTGTGGTCTGAAATTTGTAGGGTAGAAAGGTCTTGTGTCACAGATGTGCCTTTTGAAAATGTGCTGAAGAAATCTTAATCCATTCCAAAGTTATTAAATTTAAAGTTTCCCATTATTTTCAATGGAAATTTCACTCACCAGTTAGATGTAAGCCTTCAAAAAGGATCATTTGTCACAAATGGGTAATCCTTCTTCACAAATGGGGACTCCCATATCACAAATGAAAACTCCTTTTTCATGCCGCTGCCATCTGGTTTTCAGTTAGCGAGGGAAACAAAATCAAATAACTCACAAACATGAAATGTTCAGCAGAAACCAAGGCAAGTGTTCTGCTAATTGGGATGCATTTCAGGTGATTCTGGTGTTAGTGTTTTGAAAAATTACTTGGAAATGTGTTTTTTCAACATGTTCAGATCCTCTTCTGTGTCTTTTTTCATGCTTAGGAATCCTTTTTTGCAAACTGCAAAAAAAGAAGCATGAAAAAGGATCATTTTTCACAATCTGTGAAAAAAGAATTATTTTTTTTCAAATCTGCAGAAAAAGAAGATGGAAGAGGATTATAATAGGGTTGGGACCCATTACATATTGACAGGTATGATAATATTAGAAACACAGGTCATGGTCCCCCTTCCCCAGCCCTGATTCACCTGTTATTAAAATAATTCCCTGGTGGTCTAGTGGACCCCTGCCCAAACCTGAATCCCCCATTTTGAAAAATAAAAATGCCTTGGTGATCTAGTCCCTGCCCCAAGCCCTGATCCCCCAGTCTGAAATGTTAGGATATCCCTGGTGGTTCAGTGGACAACCCCAGCCCAAAACCTGTTCTGAAATATTACAGTATCCTTGGTGGTCTGGTGGACCTGGCCCCATACCCCCAAGCCTTGATCCCTTGTTCTGAAATATTAAGATATTCCTGGTGGTCTAGCAGACAGCCCCAGCCCCAACTCCATTATGAAATATTACAAGAACAAATGTATATAACAGGATGGTGATCATCAATCAGGTACAGGGGAAGGACCAACTACCAAGGAATTTATTTTCTATAACAGGATGGCATTCAGTGCATGGAGGAAGGGGGATGGACCACTAAACTAGCAGGGTCATTTTTTTCTATAATGGGATGGTGATCAGTGCATGGTGGGGGGGGTCAGGGACCACTGGACTATGTGAAACTGAAGTAAATGCAGTTCAGTGTATTTCAATGTGGTTTTCAACTTTGTGGCTTAACTTTGCCATTGTTGCATATTTTGAGGTTACATTTTTAACATGGTATTTTTTGGACCCCACCTCATGAACAATGTCACTAGAGTTATGCAAATCTGCCTGGAAAGGCAATTTTGCAGTTGCTTGGTGAAATTAAATTTTGGGCAGGATTTGAAAATTGCCACCATGCTTGTTTCATCAGGTGGGGTCATAATGCTGAAATGCTGGGTCAATATATATTAAAATGCCACAGCTATGTGCATATGTTGAAATTTTGCTGCACTCACTCATAAGTTGCAATTTTAAATATTTTGTCTCAAAATTTTCAATGTAGCCATCTTTTTACACCACCTCATGAACACGACAGCTGACATTTTTCAAACGTTGGCCAAACTATGTTTTCACACTTGTGGTGCACAGTGGCATTGCATTTGCATGGAATCATGTTTTGGTGGGGATTTCAAAATTTTCATTACTGGGTTCATGAGGTGGGGTAATAAGATGACCACGCTGACAATGTGATTCCTGTTTTAATACAAAATGCATACACAGGGCCCTTGGGGTCCTGCACTTCTACAGAAACATATATGTATGCATCCAAGGAGAAATGGGAGTGCAGTTGGATACAAATACACTATCTCAAAAAATAAGGAAATTCATGGCAAAAACTTTGTTAATGCACTAGTTAGGGTTGCAGTGATAAAAGTAGGGAAATGTGGTGTTAGGGTTTCCAACCCTATCATCCAACCCGCACACTGCCGGCAGCAATTGGCATGGGGTCTATCGGGGGTTGTCAACCCAAACGCTCACCCCATTCTCATATACTGTACCCATCTCAGCTTACTAACACATGAAATGGGGTGAGCATTAGGGCTGACAACCCCAAGGCACATGCCACACCTGCTGCTGCCTGCTGGGTAGGGGTTGGGTGTTAGGGTTGGAAGCCCTTATTCCACATTTCCTGACTTTTGTTGCTTTGACCATACCTAGCACATTAACAAAGTTTTTGTCATGAATGTATATATACATTTCAAAAACATTGTTAATGCATCAGTTAAGTTAAGCGACAAAATGAAATATGTGTTGAGTTTCAACCTAAACCCACCTTATACCACTCACAGACATCAGGGGCAACACTAGGGTCATCAGTCCTAATGCTCACCCCATTCCATTAGAAAATAAGTTGGGTGGGTGCAGCATAGGAGAATGGGGTGAGCATTAGGGCTGATGAACCCAATGCCGCCCCCGAGGTCTCTTCATCTATGAAGGGTGGGGGTGGGGTGTTAGGGTTGGAAATCCTAATGCCACATTTCCCTACTTTTATCACTTTAACCTTAACAGATGCATTAACAAAGTTTTTTGCAATTTATTTCCTTACTTTTTGAGACAGTGTAATCATATTCTAACATGCTTGTCAGAGTGCAGGGCCTACATTCCTCCATAGAGGCACATATGTACTTACCTGTGGGGCCCTGTGCTTCCATTTATAAGTCAAGAGTGATACAATCATCATCACAGCCATGTTATTACCCCACCTGATGTACCAAGTGGTGAATAAATTCAAATATCCACTGAAATGTAATTCTGCACAACTGCAATACCATTTCTGTGCTGCAGGTGTGAAAACACATTTCAGCCAGATTTGAAAAATGGCAGTTGTGGCATACATTTGGTGGGGTAATAAGAATGAATTCTAAGTTCCACATTTGGGGTCAACATATTTTAAATTGACAAAGTTATGAGAGTGCATTGCACAATTCTAATGAACCATTATAATTTCTCCATATTTTGACATTTTGACCCCACATTCTTAACATGGCCTTTTGGGGACCCATCCTCATGAACCATATGACTGTCATTATACAAATCCCACAACAAAGGTGAATTCATCAACTGACTACAAAATCACCTTTCAGGTGAGAGTTGTGTAAAGACAGTTGTTTAGTTCATAAGGTGGGGGTTCCCAAAATGCCATGTTGAAAATTTGGGGTCAAAATCTCAAAAGACGGCAAAATTATGGACCAAAGTTATCCTTTCTCACCAGATGAGTTCCTTTTTCATGAGGTGTCAAAATCCTTTTTGCATCACGAGAAAAGGATTATGACAGCTCACAAAAAAGGATTACTGGTAGGGCCATCTGGTCGGAGAAGTCCTAATCCTTTTTCGCATCAGAAAACAGGATTATGTCAACTCACAAAAAAGGAACTTGCTGGCTAAAAAGGATTTGGTCATCTCAAGAAAAAGGATTTAAGAAAATCATCCTTTTTTGTGCAATGTCCTAATCCTTTTTAATGATCTGAAAATGGATTAGAACTTCTCATATCAGGTGTCCCTGCCAGTTTTCCTTTTTTACCAGACAGATTCCTTTTCTGTGAGGTGTCAAACTCCTTTTTTGCATCACAAAAAAAGATTATGACATCTCATGAAAAAGGATTATTGGTAGGGCAATCTGGTTTGAAAAGTCCTAATTCTTTTTTGCATTATGAAAAAGGATTATGTCATCTCAAGAAAAAGAAATTTGCTGGCGAGAAAGGATTTGGTCATCTCACAAAAAAGGATTTAAGAAAATCATTCTTTTTCGTGAGATGTCCTAATCCTTTTTCATGATGGAAAAAAGGATTTTGACACCTCATGAAAAAGGAATGGAGGCGAGTCACAAAAAAATTTTTTAAATATAAAAATAAGCATTCTGAGGACACATACAATTAAAGTAAAGGCACACAACAATAAAGGATGCTCTGATGAACAAGATACATACTTGGATGTCTGCACAAGACAGTCTGGGCTAAAACCAAAAAAAAAGGATGATGGCTGATGAAAAATGAATTTTTTCTCATGAAAAAGGATTCTAAGGATCCTTTTTTGTGAGGTGTCAAAATCCTTTTCCATCAGACCAAAATCCTTTTTTGTTCCATGCAGCTATCCAAAAGAATGAACTGAACATGTTCAGAGCCAAAGATTTCAAAATGTAATAACTTTGGAATGGATTAATATTCTTTCACAAAACCAATGCTGACTTGTTCTTTTGGGCACACCCTTTCTACCCTGAAAATTTAAGATCAAAATTTCAAACAGTTTGGCCACAGAATTATAAGGGAAAAAACAGCCCAAAAATGTGAATTTTAGCATTTTTTCACAATGCGCAGTATGAAATTGTCCAATCTGACTGACATGAAACTTGGTACATCAAGAGACTGACCTCACAGAATAGAGCATACCAAATTTCATGCCAATCCATAGAACGGTTACAAAGTTATTAAAGTGCAAAATTTCAGGTTTAACATTAAAGTGCCTACTCAACCCTAACTATAGAGGCACGATTGTGCCCTATAATAAATACACATATACACACATACTATATATATATATATATATATATATATATATATATATATATATATATATACACATATACATATATACAGTATATGTGTGTGTGTGTGTATATATATCCACATATATATCATGGGGCGCAAGTGCACCTCTATAGTTAGGGTTGTGTAGGCACTTCAAAGTTTAACTCAAAATTGTGCACTTTAATAGCTTTGCAACTGTTCAAAGGATTTGCACATAATTTTGTATGCACTATCCTGCAGGGTTGATTTCTTGAAGTGGTAAGTCATGTTCTGGTCAGATGTGCAGTGTCCGAGTTATGGAGAGGTGAAGAAAACATGTTTTCACTTATTGACTTTGCTAGGATTTTTCTTTGAACTTGCCTACAGCCAAGATGCTTTGTTTTTTTTTTGGTCTGAAATTTTCAGGGCTGAAAGGGACTACCTCACAGATATGCCTTTTACTAGTCTGGTGAAAAAATAATAAGCCATTTGTAAGTTATTGCAATTTAAAAATTTGAAAATTAATTTCTGAGCATGCTCAGTAAGCACTACAATATAGCTGTATGAAACGAAGCAGGAATCATGGTTTGTATGGAAAAATTCCTACTTCGTATGGCGCCATCTTGTTTACGGTTTTGCTTGAAATTCTAATTTGGAAACCTCCAAAAATGATATTCTGGGGAGGAACCAATACCTGTATCTGGCTTATTGAGACCACCTATGTACATTCTGCACTTTACTGCTTGGAAAATGCCCTTAAAATGTGTTTTATTGAACATTTCAATTTTTTGTTCATATCAGCATCATACAAAATAGGATTTTAGTTCATATATCATCATACGAACTAAGATCCTACTTAGTATGACTCAGTACAAAGAATTTAAATGTGGATATCTCAGCTATTCTTTGGTATTTTCTCACAAAATATGGGCATTTTGGAAACCCACCTCATGAACACTGGCACTGTCATTTGGTTACCCGGTCCCAAAAGGTGATTTTGCAGTCACTGCACAGAATCACCTTTCAGGATGAGTAATGAAATGACAGTGCCAGTATTCATGAGGTGGGGTCCTGAAAAGTCCATGTTAAAAATCTGGTGCAAAACTACCAAAAAACTCCCGAGGTATGCGTAGTCGCTGAAATTGTTCTATGCACCCTCATAACTTTGGCAGTTTTATCTAACCTAACTTTGAATTTTGTGTGGCCTAATATTTACCCCTTTCTAGTTTACTGTACCATCTGAGCTTCCTTACACATGGAATGGGGTGAGAGGCCCAATGACCCCAAGGAACACCCCAACACCTGTTGGTATGTGGAGGGTGGGGGGATTGCAGTGGGTGGTAGGATTGGGAACCCTAACACTGAATTTCCTGACTTTTGTTGCTGTAATATTAACCCTAACTGATGCATCAATGGAGTTTTTTGCAATGAATACACACACAGACATATATATATATATATATATATATATATATATATATATATATAAATATATATATCTACTGTATATATGTACATATTAATTGCAAAAATGTTGTTAATGCATTAGTTAGAGTTGAAGTGACAAAAGTAGTGAAATGAGATGTTGAGACATAACCCCTCCTACCACCCCACCCCACCCATCCTCCACACCACCAGGCAACAGGGTGTGCTATGGGACTATTAGGGCCTAAGCATCACCCATTCCATGTGTAAAGAGGATGTTGTGGTACATAGGAGAATGGGGTGAGAGTTAGGCCTCCAATAACCCCATGGCACACCTGATGCCTGTTGGTGTGTGGAGGATAGTGGATGGGGTGCTAGGGTGGGATTAGGGGCTCAACCCTAACATCTCATTTCCATACTTTTGTCACTTCAACCTTAACGTAATGCATTAAAGAAGTTTTTTTGCAATGAATTTCCTTACTTTCCGAGAAAGTGTAATGTAACTGGTAAGTGATATGTGTTGGAAGGTGTGTGGGCCCTCTGGGTCCTGCGCTCCCATCAAGCTGCCCATTTGTGCATAACAATGTGCATCTGTGGGAGCATGGGCCTTCTGGGCCCTCTGCGCTCCCACTTACACATAACAACACAGCCATACAGTAGCCCTATAGGGATGAAAAAGAACACTTGTAACAATAATCTGCCAATATCTCAATAACTGTACAAGCTATGAAAAAAAATCCACTGCAGTTGTAATCATGATTTCGAAACCTCCACACATGCTTAATCCACCTGAAGGTAGACTAAGCTGCAGGTAGTAAAAATTCCATATCTCACATGGTTTCCGAGATACGGACACCGAAAGTCACTGTGGGTGCCTCAATGTTATCCTATGGGAAAAATCTCAACTTGTGATGGCATATCTATGGAACCAATTAACTTTTTTACACCTAAACAGCATAACTCACATCTCTGGGACACCCCCTTTACACCCTGCAAATTTCAAGCCAAAAGACCAAACTGTTTATTTACAGTGCACTGGCAAAATGTTTTAATTCCTAGTTCATGAGGAGGCAAAATCCCTGTTTGCAAGGTCAATCCCTGTTCGTGAGCTGTCTAAATTGTCATTCATGGGGGACCACATGATGCAAGGTACCGGGTAGAAGCTCCTCTGTACAGCTCCAGCCTCCCAACTCTTTAAAAGTGTATTTAGGATGGTTTAATCTGCCTAAAACCCTATAATTTTCCTGTAAACTGCCTTCCTATCATCGGGTGCTCCTGTTTGGTGGATCAGAGAAATGATGGAGGTGTATATGAAGAAGGCGCCACAAAAACACACCCCACCGGTCACTCCTGAGAAGGCCCCGAAGAAATCATGGGCCTCGAGTGGGGTAGAAAAGCCAGAGGTTGCGAACCAGGCCACGGATCAGAAACCACTTATGCTGAGCAGATTCCTAGAAGAGTTTAAGCCTTTCCATGAGGTAATGAAAGAAATGGCTTCTGAGATCAAATCTCTATCCAGGAAGCTCGATAAGGTCTCAGTTTCTACCTCAGATAACACAGCCTGAATCTCTTTTCTGGAGAAGCCAGTGGAAAAGTTCGATCCCGGGCTCGTGGCTATGCAACAGAAGCTTGCACTTTCTGAATCAAAATTAGAGGACCTCGAAGGTCATAGTCGTAGGAACAACATTGTCATTCTCAGACTGCCGGAGAGAGAAGAGGGCCAGAATGCCATAGCATTTGTCCAAAAGCTTGTGGAGAAGATCACTGGCCCCTCTCCCTTTGGGGCCAAATACATTGTCGAGAGAGCCCACAGATCCCTAAGGCCGAAGCCCCCCCCCCAGGAGCTACACCTCGTCCCACAATATGCCGTTTCTTGAATTATTTAGAATGGCAGCATTTTCTGGTTAAAGTGAAAGAAATCCAGGAAGTCAGATGGGAGAATGCCAAACTCAGGATAGTGCAAGATATACAGGGCTCTGTCCATTTGAAATGCACAGCATTTCACCCTATAGTCTCCAAGATCATCACTGCTGGGCTTAAGTTTCGAATGGGGTACCCAGCCAGGTTACAGGTGCAAGTGGCCGGTGCCTGGGCAACTTACAATGATCCTGATGCTGCGCTTGCTGGCTTAAAGTTGGCCCTGCCTGATCTTTTCAGGGATACATAAGATGCCCCTCGTTTTCCAAATGAGAGAGTTCTGGTCTGAAGAGATGAGGCTGCACTTTGAATTATATGTTGTGGATGAGAGCAAATAATCACCCAAATCTGTGAAAGCCCGACCAGAGGGCTGAAGGGACATAATCTTTTAAGTTTACTGGACTCTTTATGACTTGCTTACGTCCTAAATATGTCTGGGACTGATGTTTCTTTTAGGAGACCGGATAATTTGTATATCTGTTGTTTATGGGGAGAGCATTTTTGTAAGAGATTTATTTAGCATCTCCCTGCAAGTATACGAGGGGGATTGTTATTGTTAAAATCTCAGATTCGCACCCCCCAGGGCATCAATGTTAAATATACGGGTGACTGTCTTGGGGTGTGCTGAAGTTTCTCCTTAATGGTGCGCCATGATGCGCTTTCGCTCCTGTACCACCAGAGAGAGCTCTAGACCCATTACTAACTGGCTAGTGGTATTAATGACCCGAGATGCGGGTTTTTTTCTCACACAATCTTTTCATAGCTGGCAGGGGCTTGGCGAGAACCGCTCTTTCTGAGCAATTAAGTCCGGCTCCGGGCACGGCCTCCATGGTAGACTTGTTACATCCTGTATGGCCTGACACTAATAATATTTAGGGAGCTGAGTTTCCCTCAGTAGGCAATGTGTGCTCTTTTGGCTATTCTAGTACACTTCCTGTGCTTATGCCTTATAACACTGTGTCACTCCCACTGGCTATCAGGAGCTGATTGTCAGGCGTCTTTGTATGGAAATCAGTTTTCTGTTCAGGTTATTTATCATCTACTTGTTTTTCATATAGAGGGCTCACAGAATTTCTCTGGGTTTGGGGGAGTAATGCTGGGGGGCTGGGGAGGGAAAAGCAGTATGTTGTTGAGCGTTGTTTGTGACAGGTGGGGGACAGGGAGGGTGGGTTAATGTTAGATCTACCGATTTATTAATGTTATGTAATTGTTGGGTGTTGCATGGGAGGTGGGATTGGAACAGTTTAGGTTGGGTTGGGAGGGTCTGGGGTTGGGAGGGTGGCACATCAGTATTAATGGTACAGTGGTATCTGGATCATAGTTGTAGTACATGCCAGATGTCAACCTTGGGCTTACATTTACCAACCTAGATGGACAGCAATATTAACCTGGCTACATGGAATGTGAAGGGGCAAGGAAAAAACCTAAGCAATATCAGGTACTTAAACACCTGAGCTTGTTGCGTGCCCAGATAACATTTTTGCAAGAATCTCATTTGCTAGATACCGAAGCATTACAACTCAGGAGGCAACGGGTGGGACAGGTGTCTAATGCCTCAGGTCCACTAACAGCTGTAGGGTCATGTTACTTGTCAATAGGGACGTCCCATTCAATTCCCACTCAGGTTTTCAAAGACCCAGAGGGCGGGTACGTCCTGGTTCAGGGTACCCTTTTGGCCATGCCACTACTGCTCGGTAGCATCTATAGGCCAAATGTGGATGACCCCACCTTTTTTATGAAGCTGATTACCACTATTCTTCCTATGCTTCCTATTGCCATTGTTATGGGCGGAGACTTTAATTTGGTCTCGGACCCTAATATAGACAGGTCTGGTAATGGGTTGACAGGATTGTCTCCTGGGCAAAGGGCCTTTAGGGACTTGTTAGATCAGTGCGAACTGTGTGACGTATGGCGAGTTTTGCACCCCAATTGCAGGGAATATACTTTCAGTTCGCCAGTGCACGGCTCGCAGTCTCGCATTGACTATTTATTAATTTCTCAGGTGCTCTTGCCGGGGGTGCTGTCTGCCTCGATTCAGCCTGGTCCCGTATCTGATCATTCTCTGGTGATATGCAATCTGGCTTTTCTTAACATTTCTGAGAAAGAGACCCGATGGAAATTAAACAAACAATTACTAAAAGACGATAGGTATTGTAGTCTGGTGAAGGACCAGATCAATGTCTTTTTTTCTACTAACCCAATAGAAAGCACTGCACCGGATATTTTATGGGGCGCTTTTAAGGCCTACATGAGGGGAATTCTCATTAGTTTAGCTACAAAGAGAAAGAGGGCTCAGGAAGCGGAGCTATTATCATTATTGTCTCAAATACGGTTACTAGAATCTAACCTATCCCCTAGCACTCTTAAGGAGGACCAGCAGAAACTTTTAGTAGCTAAAGATAGATATTTAGAATTGTTAAGGGAAAAGGCAGAGTTAGCCATTATCCGCACTAAAGCAAGTTTCACTGATCAAGGAGAAAAAGCAGGGCGCATGCATGCTCTACACTTAAAGCAGCAGGAGTCTGCAAGATTCATCCCTCCAATCAGGGCGCAGGCGGATGGGTCCCTGAGGGTATCCCCCTCAGAGATAGTACAGAAGTTTGCCACATATTATGAGCAACTATATAGGGACATGGATAGTCCTCCTCCCTTGGAGAAGTTGGAGGTGTACCTTAGGGATTCTCACCTCCCTTCCCTGTCAAATTCCCAGAGGAATTTTTTATCCTCTCCATTATCCTTGGAGGAAATCTCAGAAGTTATAAAGGCATTGCCCTCGGATAAAGTTCCGGGACTGGATGGGTTTTCCTCTCTATTTTATAAAGTTTTTCGAGAACAGTTATTGCCTGTGCTTTACCGGCTGTACCTCCATATTCTCTCTGGGTCAGTTGTAGATGCCCATTTGTTCGAAGCCCTGATAGTCCTTTTACCTAAGCTGGCTAAAGATCCTGAATTGGTTCAGAGCTACAGGCCAATATCCCTGTTGAATCAGGATATCAAAATTCTTTTGAAGATATTAGCTGACAGGCTAACTCTGGTCCTCCCGGATCTGATCGGCATGTCTCAAGTGGAGTTCATGAGGGGGCATTCATCCTCAGACCATTTGCGCACCCTTTCGCACGTCTTCTTGGAGTCCAGGGATGCCACCTTTCCTGCGGGGTTGGTCTCCCTGGATGCCAAGAAGACATTTGACCGGGTGAACTGGAATTTTTTATTCCAAGTTCTCAGAGCATTTGAGTTTCCCTCCATGTTCATAGACTGGATCCGGGCGCTATATCAGTCTCCTTCTGCTAGGATCTCAGGTAATGGTGCATTTTCTAAACCCTTCCTTTTATACTCAAGTACGAGACAGGGCTGTCCCCTTTCCCTCTTATTATTTAATATATATTTGGAGACCCTTATTCAAAATATTCTTAATAATGTGGGAAAACAAGGTATCCCGATTAGGAGTAACATGGTGAAGAGTACAGCATATGCTGATGATCTTCTCCTTCATTTGGCCCATCCGGTAACATCAATTCCGGTTATGTTAGGAGAGATTGCCAAGTTCATCCTTTTCTCGAACTACAAATTGAATGCAAATAAGACACCCTTTTTTTCCCCTTAATCACAAGGTCTTCAAGACTGACATTGTCCCTTTTTGATTGTGTTGGTCACCCCGTGTCCTTAAATACCTAGGTATTAAGCTAACACACAATCCTTCCCTATGGTTTAAAGAAAATTTAGAGCCTCTTTCACAGTTGATTGTGCAGGACCTAGAGAGATGGGCTAAGCTTCCAATCTCATTATGGGGCCGCATTAACATAATTAAGATGAATGTATTTTCCCGACTTTTTTACCCCTGTCACACCTTAAGTCATTTGTTCCTCTATCCTGGTTTCAGAAAATGCATAAAATCTTCATCAATTTCATTTGGTCTAATAAACACTCTCGATTGGCTTACTACAAGTTAGCCACCCCTGAAATTGATGAGGGACTGCGGATTCCTCATTTGGCAATCTATCACTGGGCTAGCCATCTTGCTAAGTACCTGAAATGGGTAAGTCTGGGTCCCGAGAATTTGAGACCGGTTTGGCTCAACATTGAATTAGACTTTATCCAGGCTATGAACATGGACCCCTCGACCATGTTCTATGTTAAACTGTCCCTTCTACAGGATGCTAGTAAATGTCCCACTCTCATGACATCATTAAAAGTGTACTTGCAGCTTTGTTCTTTCTTGAGATATAATCTGATGTTAGACCTGTCTCAGTCCATCTGGAACTCCCCGGCCTTTACCATAAATAAGCAAAGGATCCCCTGTACGTGGTTGCCCCAGTTAGGAGAAGGGATAGCATTCTCGTTTCTGGACGACACGGGGGCTTGGCTCCTGGTTACCGAAATTATCCAAAAATTCGATATCCCAGACTCTCAGCTATTCAGGGTTTTTAAACTAAAACACTTGTTAACTACTGCCCTTGGTAACATCTGTCCCCGCCCAATGGCTTTTTCATTGGTACCTGAGCTTTCCTCTCTTCTTGAATCCTCAGGTGTCATTTCTAAGATATATCAAGTTTTGTACCACTGGCAGTTTGGGAGTTCCAATGGCCCTACTAGGTTTTGGGACTCATTTTTTCCCTAATCTACTTTCAACTGGCTGGCTCTTTGGATGTTTTGTCATAAATATGTGTCCCAAGACAGTTTATGTTTTATGCAACTTCACATTTTGCACAACATGTATTACACTCCAGTTAAGTTGGTGAAATGGGGCCTTCTCGAATCAGATAGGTGCACCAGATGTTCCCAGGAAGCTGGGATGCTTTTTCACATATTCTGGTTGTGTCCCAGGATAGCTCCATTGTGGGATTTAATTAAAGCTAATCTGGACCCCTTACTGGGATTACAGGATTGTTTCACACCAGATATTTGCCTCCTGGGAGACTTGTCTTCCATCAAGGTCAAAGCTTGGAGATTTCACATATCTATGATTGCACTCTGTTAAAAAAAATTATACTCAGGCATTGGAAAGATGGGATTTGTCCATCATACCAGGAATGGATACATGAAATTCTTGTGAACCTTTGCACAGAGAAAGCTATAGCAAGCCTCCATAACAGGTTACAAAGGTATAAGCATATCTGGGATCCCCTTCACACCTTAATCATGACTGCTATGGTTTAATGTACAATAAGCTATCTGTTATCTTAACACATGTAAGGTTACTGTGAAAGGATTTTTAACTACAACATACGAGAGACCTGCTGTACCGGGTGGGAAGAGGGTAGGGGGGTTGGGGGCAGTGTTGGTATTGTAATACAAGCAGGTTGTATATGTCTGTATCACTGCCTCCTGTATTGTGGAAAATTTTGTGAATAAAGTTTGAATTAAAAAAAAAAATAAATTGCCATTCACGAGAAATCCTTGATCATCAGATTTTGGCCATCAAGTCACTATCAAGGATTTTGTCAGCTTGTGAAAGGAGATTGGCTCACGAAAGGGGATTTTGACAGCTCGCAAATGGGGATTTTGTCAGCTTGTGAACCAGGAATTAAAAAAACAATCCACTTTTCACAAGATGTCAAAATCCCCTTTTGTGAGCCAATCCTTGATCGTGAGAAAGGCCATTTGTCAGGAAATGATGATCATGGATTTTGTCTGCTCACAAAAGGAGATCAGCTCTCGAAAGGGTATTTTGTCAGCTCATGAAAGGGGATTATGTCAGCTTACAAAAGGGGATTCAAAAGACAATCCCCTTTTGCAAGCTGACAAAATCTCCTTTTGCGAGCAGATCATTGTTCGTGAGAAAGGACCATCTGGTCCCTAAGTCATGATCAAGGATTTTGTTACCTCGCGAAAGGGGATTGGCTTCTGAAAGGGTATTTTGTCAGCTCATGAAAGGGGATCAGAAGCAAGTCATGAACAAAGAATTTCAGAGTTTAAAAAAGTCATTTTTGGTCAAAACAAAGGAAACCAAAGGCTTGGGTTTGTAGAGGGTATCACATTGATCAAAACCCATGCTTCATTTGCAAAAGAAGTCAGCCTTTGGGCAAGCTACAACATTTTAGGGGAAAAAAATGAAAACAAGATTGTGGCTCATGAAAGGGGAATTTTTTCTCATGAATGGGGATTTTATAAATATCCTTTCACAAGGTGACAAAATCCTGGATCATGTACCCAATCCCCTTTCGCAAAACATACATATAAATCTTAGACTGAACTCAGCATGCTCAGAACCCAAAAATTCTAAATTAAATAACTTTGGAACAGATTAATATTTGTTTCACCAAACCAATGCTGGATTGTTCTTTGTCCAACCTCTTTCTACCCTGATAATTTCAGACCAAAATACCAAACAGTGTGGCCATGGCACAATGGGCAAAAATCAGCAAAAAAAGTGCAAAAAAAGCAAAAAATACATTTTGTGGCACTTTGTTGCATGAAAACCTTGTGTCTGATTGAAACTCAACTTGGCAGATCAAGAGACCTACCATGCAAGACTGCATTCCAAATTTTGTGCAGATCCGTTTAATGGTTGCAAAGTTATTTAGGTGGAAAGTTTTGGGTTTAACATTAAACTGCCTACTCAACCATAACTATACTGGCACAACCACATCAGTATAATATATATATATATATATATATATATATATATATATATGTGTGTGTGTGTGTGTGTGTATAAATATATTTATACAATGGGGGTGAGACATATTCCAGTGAAATAAAACATGTTATTTTCACTGCAGTGAAATAAATCCTGATGACGCCAGCAAAGTTAAAATAAATACCATTTTTACTACACCCCCAAAACCCACGCTAACCCCGCACAAGCCACACAAATTTTATATTTTGCAACACTGAGGCCCCATTGTATAAATAGGACACATGATGTGCACATTGTGGAATATGAAAAATATTTTCACTCATGCCTCGTGAGCACTGTATCCAGGCTTGTGAAATATCCAAGCTCACTCTGCAGAAGTGAAAATATTTTCCATATTCCACTCGTGCCCATCATGTATCCTATATATATATATATATATATATATATATATATATATAAGCATTTTTTAGATAATCATATTCTGTTAGACCAGCAGTGAAGTTTTTGACTCGAAACAAATGGTTTGTACATTGATTTTGCTGTTATAACTTAATTATTCATACAGTATGTAAGGTACAAGAGAAGAACAACAATTTATAACTTCTATCACCACACCTGTAGAATTACCAAATATAGTGTAAAGAGATGGTCTGGTAGAAGAGTGGTCACCAGCAGAACTAATACAGAGCAATGTGTCCAAAATTAGAGAACCTTAAAGACCAGAATAGTACTGGAGATGCTTGAGAAGGATGTTGTGATTTATTGTGCTGCTCAAAGAATTGACATCTGATAGGACAAGGAAGAAAAATAATCATGATAAATAGAGAGAATTGGACTGCTTTACCCACTAACTACCCAGTGGGGGCGGTTTCTGTGGTTAAAGAGATGATTGCTTGAAGGTGTTTTGCACCTTGGATGAAAGCAACCTATCTAAATTCCTTTTCAAGAAAACATCAAATAGGGCTAGCAGAGTTGAGCAGTATTGTACGTGATCAATGTCACACTGATTGGCCTGAAGGGAGCAGCAAGATGGCTGCAGTGCTGCTCCGTTCCACTCTGCTGCTCTGAATCTTTGCTTGTACAGCAGTTTTATAAATTATATTTGCACTTGAGTGCCCCAATTTCATTAAGTGAAGTGGAGCAAGCCATCAGACAAATTGCCCTTGGACAAGGCCTCTGGGCCTGACTGTCTACCCAATAACCTATATAAAGCTTCTATTCCCCAATTAGTGCCCCTGTTAGCAGAGGTCTTCAATTCTTGGTTTGATGATGGTGTGGGAAACCCCGCTTTTCTGGAGGCTCTGATCACTCTCCTCCCAAAACCCAACAAAGACCATCTACATCCTGAAAACTACCACCCCATCACATTACTGAATTCAGATGTGAAAATCCTGGCTAAAAATCTGGACAATTGCCTGGCTCCAATTATGGGAGAGGTTATTGGCCAAGAACAAGTGGGTTTCATGCCATGGAGAGTTTCAGAGGACCACATGAAAAAGCTGCTTCACCTGGTCTTAGCATCTGGGGAGTCTAGGGTACCTGTGAACCTGGTTTCCTTTGATGCTGAGAAAGCATTTGACCGGGTCTCCTGGGAGTTCCTTTTCAACTCTCTCCATTACTTTGGTATTCCTGTTGATTTTATTAAATGGATCAAACTCTTGTACTCCTCCCCTACAGCTTGGGTTTGGTGTAATGGCTGTCTGTCCAAGCCCTTCCCCCTCCAACGAGGCACCTATCAAGGTTGTCTACTCTCCCCCCTCCTATTCAATTTTTACCTGTAACCACTGCTATGTAGGTTAGTTAATTTCCCCACTCTGAAAGGTATTCAAATAGCGGGGAAAATATACACTCTTTCAGCATATGCTGATGATCTTCTTTTACATATAGAGGACCCAGGAGTCTCTATTACCAAGCTGCTAAAGGAATTGGATGTTTTTTCTAAGGTCTCCTTCTATAAACTAAACCTTTCCAAGACAAAGATATTTCCCCTCAATAGCCAGCTTCTCAGGGTGGATTTTAGTGATCTAGGACTTTCTTGGAAACCCAAAACTTAACATATCTGGGTATTATAGTCTCTCAGGATATTCCCACTAGGATTAAAGAAAACTTTGCTAAATTGTTACAAACATTGAAGTCTGATCTGGGCAGATGGGGTATGATCCCTCTTTCCCTTTGGGGTTGGATTAGCATTCTCAAAATGAATGTCCTACCTCACCTTCTCTACCTGCTGGGCATGTTGGGTTTTTTTTTTCCACAAGGTATGGTTCACCCAACTTCAAAAAATTCTTAATGCATTCCTATGTAAGAACAAGGTGATACAAAGGGCTTATAGCAGACTTGCTGCCCCTAAGGTGCAAGGTGGCCTAGCTCGCCTTTCCTTCTTCACTTACTATGGGCCCAACATATTAGCAAGTTGGCACTCTGGATGAACAAGGTGGTACCATAGGGTCCTAATACTTACATTTCAATTTGGTAATAAATCAAAAGAGCCCTTGTGAACAAATCACACTGCTCCCTAACCTCCCTGATGTACCTGCTCCCCTCTCAACTCTCCCCACCTCTGAGGAACTCTCCAATCGGCTGGTCACTCAAGGCCCTGCATCAAATACAAACCCATCTGTTGGTGAATTGGCACAGGTCACCTGTGCAACCCATAATAAGCAGCTCCCACTTCCAGATCGGTCATTGACCTATCCCACTCTCTTTTTGGCCCCACTTGAGGAATTTCACTCTAGCTACTTTTCTCCAAGAAGAGGAAATTGTTCCCTTCCTAACTCTCCAACTCCATCTCCAGCTTCATAATAAAGATCCATTCAAATTCCTGCAAGTAAAGAATGCAATACTCTCCTTCCTGGAGCCCAAGCTTTGCCCCCCCGGCCCAGGAGGACTTATCCTCCATGCTTCAAACTGCTGATCAACCACATGCAGTTTCCAGAGTTTATAAACACTTGCAACTTCTAGATCCACACCTCCCCTCTGAAATTTGCTACTGTTGGTTTCAGAAACTGTCCCTCCCAGCAGAGGTTGCTTTCTGGAAGAATGCCTGGAGTTCTGTCTATAAATTCATTAAGCAAGATAGGCTCTGCTTGACCCAATTCAATATCATTCACAATTTATACTACACCCCGATAAAGCTACACAAGATAGGTAAGCTTATATCCCCTTTGTGTTCCCGCTGTAGGGACACCTCAGGGTCCTTATACCACCTGCTATGGAGTTGCCCCAAGCCCCAATCTTTCTGGAGCTGCATAAAATGGGTATTAGATCCTCTTCTAGGTCTGGAACCTCTCTTTACCATGGAATGCTGTCTTTTAACATTATTTCCCTCTGGAACACCCCGAACAAGCAAAGTTCACCTTTCCCTGATGGCTTCCACAGCAAAAATTAGTAATGTTAAGGCACTGGAAAGAGGACTCCCACCCCTTGGTGATGGAGTGGTATCATGAAACATTGCTTGCAATTCAACTGGAAAAGCATATAGCAAGTATGCAACACAGACTTCATGCTTTTCAGACCATTTGGGAACCCTTTCTTACCTTGTTATCCCTATAGAAACCATAAGCCTATTATCTTCCCCAAAAGGACCTTTATTATCCTTCTTCTCACTGACTGAGGCACAGGCATAAGGGTGGGGGCGGTTCAGAGAAGAGGGTGGGGTATCATGTGTTTGTTTGTTTGCTGTATTGTATGTATATGCAGTCTCATGTTATTATCCTGTTATGTCTTGTACTGTGTGCTGCTTAAAACTCAATAAAGCTTAGTAAATTAAAAAAAAATATATATATTTTTACTCCAACAGCCTTCCTTTTTTTCTGGCATTTTATGTGCTCAAAGTCAATCCCTTTGATTTACCATAGTCAAACTAAAATCCTCAGGTAATTGAGGAAAAATGTGAGAAGCATTCAAATTACAATGTTTCATTGGTCTTTGGTGTTCATTGTGGTAATTGATCACTGCAGCTTAAAGTGCTAGGAGTGCTGAAGTGATTAGGAGTGACTACCGCTTTGTTTTCTGTGTGGTACTTCAGAGCACTCTAATGGATCTTTTCTCTCCTGGCTAATCACCGTGTTTGTGGTGGGCTAACTCCCTCAAATTGGGGCTAGTTTTCAGGACATAGTGTGCTGACCTGATAGCAGTGATTCAATCTGACCAGAGGCATAACAGAGTCACACTTGGTGGAAGTTCTGTAGCAGCCCTGATTGCACTTTAAGTGCTGAAAGGCATTATTTTTATTAAGAAAAATTATGCTAGCATTGCTGGAGACTGTGGGCCCCATTTTTTTATTTCTATTTAAAATGCTTCCAGTGAATGTTTTGCTCAGGAAAGCATTTTCTTTTATCTAGTCCACAGGTGGGAATAAATATGACTTCCAGACTCAGAAGAACCCAGAAGGATATGTCAGTGGATTCTAGCAGCTGGAATTGGGCCCTTCCAAATGTTAGATTGATAAAATAGTTCATGAGGGAAGTTGAAAAGGCTATTGTCTCCCAATAAACCTAGTAACTCCCAGAATGTAGTACTGAGCTGCAATGGGAGTTAAAATGTCTATATTTTATATTAATGGTGCTTATGTTAATTCAGCAAGGTGTGCACAGGAGAACAACACTGCCTAAGCAGGTATTATTAGTAGTCCCTATCCTTTCTCCACTGAAGAAAAATGTGCCTGGCAATTGAGATCTTTCCTGGGTTTCTATGTGATAATAGCGATTAAAAAAGAGCACTGACAAAAACAGCGCGTGCGCATCACCAAAAATCAAAATGGCAATGAGAACTACAGCACAGTGGAGAAACAGTGATGGGTGGTCACTTTTTTTAAGAGGGCGCAATGTGTACTGACATTTTATGTGGGGGATATGCCCTGCACCTCATCTTCAAAATAACTATTACTGGGGGGATTGATGAATAAGGGAAAACTTAGGAGGGGCTACTCCATGGGGGGGGACAGAGGTTGGAAGGGGAAGAACATTGGGGAAGGCAGGAAGGCAACCTGCTGGTGTGGGGAGGACAAATTTGGGAAGGTGGGAGAATGGGTGTTCAACAGAGGGGGAAAAAAATGAAACAACCAAAAAAAAAAAAAAAAAAAACAGTATGTTCCACAGCCAGCCCTACCCTATATACTGCACAAAAGAAGTACTCCCTACTGAAAGGAAATTGCTGAACTTACAATGTGCTATAAGGAACACATAGCCCATTTGATAATCACTCTTTTCATATTACCCAAACTAACTCACTGAAATTGAGTTGCTCTAGTCACGAGATATCCTTTTCAGGTACTATTTAACTTTTCCATGATTTTCATCAAATATAGTCCCAGGACTGACTAGGGCTGCTGTTGGGCAAGGTATGTGACATAAAATTGCAGTTGAACTAGAGGGCAAAGCAGTTTCTTTCTCAGAAATATGATAGTGACATTCATTCTCTTAATAACTATGAAGTGGCTAAAGCTTTGATGAACCTCTGTACCACATTGTTTCTACACAGGCAGGAAAGGGGACATCTATTTTTAATATTCCACTATTATCTATCAGTTTGTGATACTGCTTAGTCATTTTAGCTACTTCTGGTCTAATTATTTAATCATTGGATCATCTGAACAAGCTAACTGCTATATGAGGTACAGCAGAACACCACTACAGGACTTATTATATTTATTTTAAAAACTACATGTAATACTGTAATCCTATTGATATTGCTTTTTCTTTGGAATGTTTATCAAATGCATAACAACTATTATCCACTTACAGCAAGAAAATTAATCTGAACTAGAAATGTCTTCAGCAACTAAAATCTCTTTATGACTAATCAACAGAAATGTTCAGGAAACAGAAAGGGTAAAACAGTGTTGAAGGAGGATGATGGGGTAAAGTACTAAGGGAATGGACAGGGTGGGTAGACAATTATGCTGTGCTGTATAGTTGTGATTTGTGATTTTATGGATTACATAGTCTTTAATACACATCACCTTACCAGTAATTAACAGAAAAGTCCTTCATTGACAGGTTGTGTTGCTGTTTTAGGTAAATAGTTGATAGATCCCTTCTTCAAAGGACTGGGCAGCCACAGTGATGCCCTTCTATGACTACTGATTCAGGGGTTCAGTAATTTGCACCTTGGTCTTAGCTCCAACTCTCCTGAGTTTAGTAAGATTTGCAGCTGTTGAAATAGTAACCTCATGATCCATTTACCTATGAGCTTAAAGCTACATGGCAGTTATGGTCCACAAAAAGGGATAGCCAGTGGTTCAATACATGAAGTATTTCTCTCCTTTAGATATGCTGTATTAAACATACCCCAAGTCCTCTTCCTCTTCCTCTATAGTTTTCCAAACTGAAGCAGAAGAAGGGGCAATAGAAAAGAAAAGCTGAATGCACTGTCACATAATTTACAGATAAATTTGTGAGGTACAGACCACCTTGGAGAATCTGTTTTCCATCTCCTAAGAAAGTTTAAATTATTCCAAAGAGTTAAGAAAAAATAGAATTGTGGGATTTCTATTGGCAGGATTTAAATAGCATAAAACAGTTTTGGCATATTACAGTACATATTTTAGTAGCATTAACCTCACCAATTAATGTCAGAGGCAGAGTTCACCATCACTTACAGTCACCCTATATTTTTTGTAATATGATTAACATGTTTAGTTTCCTTATATGGGATATGACAAGGCAAAAGAATATTAAGACATATTAAGTTTATTTGGGATGGCTAGTTGTACCTGACCTATTGCCTTGCTACCTGCAGGTTTTACCCATATATATATGCTCACTTTTACTCCAATTGACCTTAAGACCAGAGATTGGGCTATATTTATTGCAGTTATAGTTTTGATGGTAGTGGCCTTTATGTATCTGTTAAATAAAAATAAAACATTGTCTACAAACAGTAATGTAACATGGTGTACATTTCCTATGTGCAGTATACAATAGAACTTTCATTGATGAGTGGGTCCAGACAACTACTTTGAGTAGCTCATTTGTAAAGACATAAAGTAGGGGCAATAATGGGCAACCTTATCTACTGTCCACAGTAAAAAAAAAGTTACAATATTAGAAAGGAAAATTAGTTAGAATTTGGGCTTGTGGGTCTTTGTATAGGGTTTGAATCCAGGAGCTGACTTCAGGGTCAAAATTACATTTAGATTGGGTATCAAATATATACCCTCATTCAACCCTTTTGAAGGCGTTTTCAGTATCTATTATCAAAATGCTAGAATTGAATGATTTTGAATGAGCCTATCTCCAAATGATATTAGATGTCCATCTAACATTGTTTTTAGAAGTCTCCTGGATTTGAGGCCTGCCTGATTTCATGACTAATTGAGGGTAGAATTGGTTCCAATCTTTTGGATATTATTTTAGATCTTATTTTGTAGTCTCCATAGGGCAGACTAATGGGTCCAGATGATGGGCATAGGGTGTGGTCTTTTTCAGGTCTGGGAGAATGATAATAGTTATAGCTAGGTCTTACAAAAAATCCAACTTGCCAATTGTTTCACTTTTCATCAATCTTTTATTACTAGCCAGAACAGAGGGCCAGCATAATACACTTCATGTCAGAGTATACACAACTTTAATTATCACTGCTTGTTCAGGATATACTGACCTCTACATTTAGATAAAATAAATTATTTATAAAGATATGTGTCGACTTCTTCACAAAGTAAAATGGCCTTTATATATTTCTTATTTCAAGTCTAGTTCATCATCAGACATGTACATCTAGGGCTGGATATTCAAAAGGGTTGCACCATGCACAATAGGGTTGAGCCTGCGCAAGTCCGAAATTGCGCCATTCTGTGATATTCAGCAGGAGGCAGTTGCGCCCCCCAAGTCATGCTGAGCAACAGCGCAATGCTAATGAAGGCATGCTCAACCGAAGGGGGAGGAACCATGCATAAACTGCACAGCCCAATATTCAGCCCGGCTGTGCAGAGTTGTGCAGGCGCAACCCTACCTGCGCCTGCACAACTTTGAGCCAAAAAAAAAAGGAGTAAGTTGAGGGCCACCCACAGGCGAGCTGCCACATTGCAGGGGCACAACACAGCAGCTGCCACCTGTGGGTGGCCCTCCACTTGTTCCCTGTCCCCCGCAGCCCTATTGCAGGCAGATCTCACTCCCCTGACTGGCCCGATCGTGGGAATAACTGTACTGAATCCCCCGACTGGCCCGATCATGGGCATAACTGTACTGAACCACCCCCCACTGGCCCGATCGTAGGCCTAACTGTACTGAACCCCGCCACTGGCCGATCATGGGCATAACATCGTACTAAACCCGCCCCTGGCCCTATCGTGGGCACAACTGTACTGAACCTCACTCCCGGCTCACGGGCATAAGATCCACCCCAAGTCCAATTTCCCTGGTGATCTAGTGGCTCCACCCCACCCACTCACGGAGCCACACCACCCCCCCCCCCATCAGCGGTGGCGGCAGCACCCACCTGCCTGCGCTCCGCCGCTCCACCGCCCGCCGCCCGCCCGACTGACTGCTCGTGAGGGCTGCACACCGATTGGTTCAGAGCAATTCATTCATTCACATATCTGGACTGCCTTTACGGTATGGGCTGCACGCCCATTGGCTCTTGCTCTGAACCAATGGGCGTGCAGCCCTACCGAGCAGTCAGTCGGCGGGCGGGCAGCAGGCGGTGGGATGCTGCCACCCGCTGGCTGACGGAGGAGGAGCGTGGGTGGGGCTCCGTGGTGGGTGGGTGGGGCCACTAGATCACCAGGGAAATTGGACTTGGGAAGGGTGGATCTTTATGCCCGCGATCGGCCAGTGGGGGGGGGTTCAGTACAGTTATGTCCGTGATTGGGCTGCAGGGGGCATCGGTCCCCGAGGGCTGCTTCCTGGCAGGGCGCCAGGCGCAAGTTGTCGGGGATCGACGCACCTGCATGCTAATGGCATGCAAATGGGGCCGTAAGTAGATGCAAATGGCCCCCTGCACCTTGCATGAATTATGGCCCCATTTGCATGTCACCTTTTGAATATCGGAAAGTTGTGCATGGCGCATTGGAACTTGCACCACCGCATCTTGAATGCTCCAATCTGACCACTTGCGGTGGCACAAGTTCCAGTGCACCATGCACAGTGGCTGTGGCCGGGGGGCGATATTCAAAGGAGTTGCTCAATAGCGCAACTCTGTTGAATATCACCACACCACAAGCTCAGTTATGAAGGGCTTGCGCCACAGAATGGCGCAGTTTGAATATCCAGCCCCTTATGTACATTTACAATAAATAATCTGAATATGTACATTGTTGTTAATCAGTAGTGGTAAAACAACTTTATATGGAATATTCACCATACTGATCTGTTATTTAAGCCTAGTTCATTCATTTTATATCTTTCCATTTATCAAATGTTTGCTATAGAGTATAATAAGATATTTGTTAAAATGCATATTTTTTAAGGAAATATATGAGAGTCAATAAGTAAATGATGATGAAATAGATTTGTGCTAAGATGTCAGAATATATTCTGAAAATAATTTATTTTAATTAAATATAGAGGGATAGCATATCCTGAATAAACAGTGATAATTAAAGCTGAGAAAATGTTTAAATGAAGTGAATTATGCTGGCTACTTGTTCAAACAAATAAAATATTGCTGAAGGGTGAAACAATTGGTGAGTGGTGTTTTATTCCAAGACCTAGCTATATGTTTTTAGGATTACCAATCTTGGTACATACACATTCCAAGTGCTTTTTTACCATTGCAGATTTTAAGATAATCATACTACACTTACATGGTGATTGTAGAATGGTTATATTTGCCATTGTTAGGAAGGAGGTTCAAGAGTAACCTGGAATATTCATTGTAAAATTCTCTCAGTATACTGTCTGGTTCTTGAGCTTTCCCTTTAAAAATTGATTTGACCATGCTGACTATGCCTGGCTGAAAGAGAGACTTGTCCAGTTCCCGATTTTGAAACCCTAATAATTGAAGGATTAGTAAAGACTCATCAAAACTGGATGGTGCATCAGTCTGTGTGGTAATCTACTTAAAGCAGAACTCAGAATAAAAGTGGCAGTATGCATCATTCACTAGCAGTTTAGAGAACAGGTTTCCCTCCTTCCTACTGATAGGATATATAGCTTTTTCTTCTGTCTTACTCTTGAGCTGCCATGCCAACAGTTAGCCCTTCTTGTCCCCTTCAAAGTACGTGGATGCCTGAGTAAGTAGAAGGGTTCTTTCTATGCATGATGTCTGAATAAATTTAAGTTCTATTTTTATTTTATGCATTTCTTTCCGATCGTGAGGTGACTAGCTAACCATATATATATATACACCTTTTCTAGTTCTATACTTTTGTTGCAGTAGGTGTTTTTTTATGGTTGTATCTTGAATTTTCTTGTGAGGAGAGTATGTTATGACATCGCTTCCAATGAACTATAAGCTTTCATTGTTTCCTATCTCAGACTAGGTGAGGTAGTACTTTTAGGGTTATGTAGTAAGCATTCTCTCAAATATTTCTGTATACTGTATATTTGCAAAAATCTGGGACCTTTGTTAGTTTAGCGCAAGGTCCAAAAGGACAAAGGGGCTATCTGCACTTGTTATTTGTGTTTTTGTATGGACTGAGAAGGTAACTAGATCAATCTAAATTATGAGTGTGGGAGCAGAATTAATTTTCTCTCCCCATCCAATGGAAGACTCAACAAGTTATTTTACCATGGAGTGAAAGGTGCTTACCCCCTCAATATAGGTCTGGACATTGTGGATGAATGACCTATTGTTGGTTCTTACACACAATTCATGTCTAAAGCAATAATATATGTTCCTGGAAGTCAAGCAGCTTTTAGAGAAAGGTTCCCATAGAAAGCAGCAGCATTTGTATTCAGTCCATATCATCTGTCATATAAAGGGTCAGACCTACCGTTGCTTGAACAACAATATATCTCTCCTTGGTTCAGTAACCATCTTTTTTATCTGGACCAGGAGGATGTGTTGGAACCAAATAGCAGTGACTTTAGCCTTAGATGTGAAGCATGTGTAATTAGACAAAGAACCTCTGTGTGCAAGCACTGAGGCAATAGTTACCTCAAAGGGCATTTGGCTGGGAAGCCAAGTTTCAAAGAAATACAAAATCACACATGACCCCAAAATGCAAAGCATCATGGGCTGCATATGCAAATCACCACATAATATTATACTGGTTCAACTTTAAGCAGAAATGCATGGTGCCAAAAGGCCTCTCACACAGTTTGCAAAGGGTGCCAACAGAAGACATTAGACACGTGTTTCATCCTACCAGGACTCATCAGTATGCCTCATCTGTCTGACACCCTAGTGGAATGAACCAGCTGCTGTATGATGGTCTATCTGGATTATGTTGTGGTGAACCCAATTAAAACAAAAAACTATCTAAAAGACAAAGAACCTCTGTGCACAGGCACTGAGGCAATGGTTACCCCAAAGGGCATTTGGCTGGTAAGCCAAGTTTCAAAGAAATACAAAATCACACATGCCCCCACAATGCAAAGCACCATGGGCTACATATGCAAATCACCACAGAATATTATACTGGTTCAACTTTAAGCAGAAATGCATGGTGCTGAAAGGCCTCTCATACAGTTTGCAAAGGGTACCAACAGAAGACATAGAAACGTATTTCAACCTACCAGGACTCATCAGTATTCCTCGTCTGTCTGACACCCCAGTAGAATGAACCAGCTACCCTAAGATGGTCTATCTGGGTTATGTTGTGGTGAACCCAATTAAAACAAAAAACTATTTAAAAAGACAAAGAACCTCTGTGTGCAAGCACTGAGGCAATGATATGTGTAATTAGCTTGCTTCCCCAACACTTGCTCAACCTTTATGCTTTTTGGTGACTGTATGCTTTTTCTCTGTCAGAAGAAAGTCTGACTTTAGATTTTTTTTAACGTGCGTGAGCAGACATTTTCTTTTAATTACAGTCTATAAACCTCTGACCTTCCACATTAAGACATGCTATGTTATAGGCCTCCCGGTGTTGGGGTATAAAGATCTGACCAATCCATCCCACCCCCTCCTATAATACCATTTTGGAAATGAAGCATACCCATTACATTAGAGATCTGACTTGGGAATTATGAAATAACTGGAATCATCTTTAAACTGTGAACAACCCCATCCCTATTTCCCCTCTTTTCCCTCACCACTTGATACATGGATAATGATACCCCAACTGGGCAGCCATCAATACACCATTCCCTGAACTCCCTTCCCCTCCATTCTGGGACTATGAATAACAGTCATTGATATCCCCATAAACTTGGTGGTGTTCTTAGTTTTGATCAGACACTTTCTTTCATGCAGTGGGATTACAACATTTTGTTGCATCATCATTCTTACACTTCAGTATCTTATACTAAAAGGCACTGTACAATCCACATATGACAGGTTTAGGCTAATTCTTAAAGAGTTTCAACTATTTGGCTTAGTTCCTATTGGTGCCCCATTCCCCCAAGTACAGCTGGTAGGAGGGAGGGGTCACCATGAGTGCAGCAGAGGGCCAGCATCTGCAAGGTCATCTTACAGGTGTTCATTAATGAACAATTTATCTGATATGAAGAATATCAACAAAAAAGGAACAAGAAATCATACCATATGCAGTCTTTTTAGACTGTAGCACTGTCTGGTTCTCAAAATGCACACACATACCTGCATTCAGGAGCAGAAAAATGGGAGCCAATAGAATATTTTATGTGAGCTCTTGTACCATGCAATAGCAGCTGCTGGCTAGGAATCTCCATGAGATAGGGCCTTTGGTCTGAAAGAGGGACAGCTAGATGTTTACTTCCTGTGGTGCAACTCTTTAGGTCTCCCCTTTCAGGTGTCAACATTAAAGTTTAGTCAGTGGTTTTCTTATGCATTCACTTTGTCTATTGTGCCAGGACCATACTCACACCAGAGCAGGAACAGATCATTTGGGCACACCAGGATGGCTTCCTTCCACACTGTTCCTGCAACCTCTCTCAAAAATGGCTTTTCCCTATTGTGTACATTGTTTCCAAGTCTTTCAAGGCTTCACAAGCCATGAATTTATATATTAGCAAGGGATGACACCAACACTGAAGTCAGGGGTGGAAGCCAGTCTTCGCAGTCCAGCAAATCTCAATACTAACTTGGCATGTAGCATTAATGTAATTTTTAAACTATATTATAAACACTGTCTTTTTTATGTTCTTAGAGGTGCAATAGCCCAACACTAAACAGGAGGAACTGTTTTATTCAAGCTGGCTTTACCTCACATGGAGGATCAACCTCATTCAGTCACGGAAGGTAAGATACCTCATTTAGAGAAGCAACATTCAGGTAGCAGGGCCAATTCTGTGATCATTTTCTGCCATCTTCTCAGTGGTCAAAGAACCCCTTGTTTTCCCAACCTTGGTGAATGAACATGGAGGTTTCCCCTGTCATCGGATCATCAGTCAGGAAGGGAACTGATGCACAGCTTGCCATTTGTGAGAATGCTGTGGCTTTTTGACTTTGAAGAATTCTTGCCTTTTATCAAATAGTGGCTTATCGTAGTCAGTGATAAACTGTACTGGTGAGCTGTTACTCTTAGTGAACCTTTACTACTTGCCACTGGGAGAACCCTGACCTTGTCCTATAAATGTAAGAATAAGATAATAAAGGTCCTCAGTCTCTCCCCAGGGGCTGGCTTCTTCCAGGGTGACTTATAAGGACATTAAAGCTCCATATCTTGATTCTCTGGAAAAAGTCCCAAAATCTCAGGGAGACACTTTGAGAAGGATTTTCAAAGCCAAAGTCTAGATGCAAGCTTGTATTGTACACCTTTGGACAGAAACCAGATTGCCCTTAGGGCCAGTTTTCAAAGCTAGGACATTTATTTTAGTTATTTATTTAGTGAGGTTATGGATTACACCAGTGAGCAGATGCTCATTTATAGGTTCCATGTCAGTTACATAGACAATACAATACAGAAGACAGGGTTACATATGGTACAAGTAAGTTACAGGGTACAACAGCATTAAACAGCTTAGGCAGTACAGCAGCTAGCTGGCATCAGAGTTTAACACCCAACAGTACTTGGAAGCTCTCAGAGGTGAGAGAAAAAGGAGGGGTTGCAAACATGGGTGGAAGGATTAAGGAAGTTGGGAGAAACTGAGGGGGTAGGGAAGTGGGAGTGATGTCATGATTGGGGGGTAGGTGTAACCTTAAGTGCTGGGATTGGGGGCCCTCAACCCAATGAGTTGTCAGGAGGAAAGTGCAGACACAAAAGAATCCCCATCCTAGAAGGAAAAGAGTAGTTCACCATCACCTCTAGCTGCTGGAGGTCTGACTCTGAGCAAGTAAGAAGGATACTGCTGAGAAATATAGGAACTTACTGTCCTAGAACAGGAAGATCAGGAGCTTTAAGGGCAAGTAGACAGTAGGAAAGTAGGGAACAAAACATATATAAAAAAATAAAGAAAGAAATTAAATAGAGAGAGGAAAGAGTAAATATACATAACAACAGTTAAGGAAACACAAATAAAGACATAATGGGAGTAGTGCAGTGCAGTGATTGTGGAGCAGCAGGCTTCTGGGAGTTGTTCTGGAGAATGCGGTGTCTCATCTGTAGGCAACTCTCTGGGCTGAGGGAGGAGGTTGCTCATCTTCTGGCTGAGTTGGCCATGATTCGAGGGACCTCCTTTTCCACCCAGGGACTACCAGGCCACCACCACTGCCCCAGAGGTTGCCAAGAAAGAGGAGTGATTGGACCACAGTGGGCTCAGGGAGGGTGAGGGTGGTGCAACAGAGGTGCATCCCTCCAGTTGTACCTCTCCACAATTCATATGCCATTCTGGCAGAGTGTGGTTCCTCTATGGAGGCACCAACAGTGGAGAACAAGGAGGATGCTGGGAACTTCCTCAAAAGAGACCCACAGGAGGGTGGCATGGGACCCCACAGGAGAAGGAAACAACTCCTGGTGGGGTACTCCATTATTAGGAGAGTAGAACTGGGGGAGGGTGTGGAGAGGGAGGTATGGTGCCTGCCTATGTCATGGCTTGGAGGGACAGGGAGCAGATCCTCAGGATCATGTGAGCAGCTGCACGGGGGAGGGAGCTGAATGTCATTTTCCACTTAGGAACAAATGACCTGGCTGGGAAAGGGATCAGAATAGTACAGGAGGAGCTTGTAGAGTTGGGGAGGGGCCTTAGACAAGTAGCACGCACAGTAAACTTCTCAGAGGTGCTGCCTGTCTGTAGTATGGGTGACACTAGGGTACTCCACACCATGGGATTCAATCAGTGGTTGAAAAACTGGTGCAGAGCTCAGGGTTTCAGCTTCATTGGGGACTGAGGCTCCACCTGGAGGAATACAGGCCTATATTGCCACAAAGGTCTACATCTGTCCAGGAGGAAAACCAGGATCCTAGGTGATAGGTTTAAATGCTTCATTGTCAAGCATCTAAACTAGCCAAGGGGGGAGATACTGAAAAGGAGAAGGGAAATTTTAGCCCCCCCAAAATAAATCAGGGTAGTTAGTGAGGTAAACACCAAGATAGAGCAGTCACTAGGGAGAAGGCAGGGGTAAATGGAGAAAAAGACAAAGGCAGTAAGGACAGAGATGGGGCAAAAAGGAAAAAGGCCATCAAAAAATGGAGGCTAATGAGTACCAATGCTGTAGTCTAGGTAACAAGCTCCCTGAACTGGTGGCCTTGATGGAAGAGGGATGCCTGGATACTGTGGCAGTCACAGAAACATGGTACACAGAGAACCATGACTGGGATGTCAGCATACCAGGGTACACAATCTACAGGAGGGACAGGGAGTATAGAAGAGGAGGAGGAGTGGCTCATTATGTAAGGGAAGGGATCAAATCAACAGAACTAAAGGTTAAAAAGGGCAGAGGGGAGGCATTGTGGGTCACCTTGGAGACTGGAAATGTCACCACAATCCACACAGGGGTTGTATACAGACCCCCATCTCAGGAGAAGGGAATGGACAAGGAAATGACAGAAGGCATCCTTAGGATGGCAGAGAAAGGGGAGATATTGCTGATGGGGGACATGAATATGCCAGATGTTAACTAGAGCACCTTTGTTGCAGCCACATCCAAGAGTAGGGCCATTCTCGATGCACTACAGGGGGCATGCCTCAGATAGCTATTTTGGAACCCACTCAGAAGGGAGCAATCTTAGACCTGGTACGCTCAAATGAGGACAGAGAGAGGATCTCAGATCTAAAAGTGGGTAGCCATCTGGGAACAAGTGACCACCAAACAGTGTGGTTCATGATAAACTTAGCTGTAGAGTCAAGTCATACAAAAGTGAAGGTACTGGACTTCAGGAGGGCTGATTTTGTCAAAATTGGAGATTGCCTCAGAAAAGCACTAGCAAACAGGCAAGAAGGTGGGGTGGAGCAACTATGGGGAGACATCAAAACTGCCATCACAGAGTCAACAAGCCTTTGTTTGAAGCAAATAAACAAATCAAAGTGAAAGAAAAAAACACTATGGTTCTCAAAAGAAGTGACAGGGAATGTTATGGAGAAAAAAATAGCATTCAGGAAGTATAAGGAAACACAGAAGGAGCAGGAGAGAGAACTGTGCCAGTTAAAGCAGAAGGAAGTAGGGAAGGCAGTCAGAATAACAAAGGCCTAAACCTAGGAAAAGATAGCCAACTTGGTTAAGAAGGGGGATAAAACCTTTTATAGGTATATTAGGGAGCAAAGAACAACTAAGGCAGGGATATTAAGGCTGAATAAAGAGGAGGGTAGTTGGGCAGAGGGGGACAGTGAAAAAGCAGGGATACTGAACAAATAGTTCTGCTCAGTGTTCATAAAGGAAGAGGAGAGGGAAGTACCTAATCCAGTCAATAGAAGCACTCTGGATAGGGGGGTTGATATCAGTCCTTTCACAGAAGAAAGGGTTCTAAAAGAACTCCTAAAACTGAAGGTGGATAAAGCAATGGGGCCTGATGGGATTCACCTCAGAATTCTAAATGAACTAAGGGGAGAACTAGTAACACCACTGACTACCCTTTTTAACAAATCATGGGAGGATGGAGTGGTACCTGAGGACTGAAGGAGGGCAGATGTGATTCTCCTTCACAAAAGTGTGAGCAAGACAGAGGCAGGAAACTACAGGCCTGTCAGTTTGACCTCAGTGGTAGGGACAATTATGGAATCAATTCTGAAGGAAAGAATTGTTGAGAACCTAGAGGCCAGTGGGGCACAGGACCCAAGGCATCATGGATTCATAGTAGGAAGGTCATGTCAGATGAATCTAATCGATTCCCCTGACTGGGTGACCAAAGTAGTAGACCAGGGAGGGGCTATGGGCATGGCCTAGCTAGACTTTAACAAAGCATTTGACACAGTCCCACACAAAAGATTAATAAACAAATTAACCAGCTTGGGAGTGGGTTCCAGGGTGGTAGCCTGTGTAAAACATTGGCTGGACAACAGGACACAGAAGGTAATAGTAATTAGAGTCCTCAGTGAAGAAAGGGTGATTACTAGTGGGGTACCACAGGGTTCATTACTGAGGCTAGTCCTTTTTAATGTCTTTATAAGTGACATTGCAGAGGGACTAGAAGAAAAAGTATGTCTTTTTGCAGATGACACAAAGATCTGCAACAGAGTTGATACACAAGGTGGGGAGGAAAGGATGAAGAAGAAACTTGGCAAGGTTAGAGGAATGGTCAAATGTATGGCAGTTTAGATTCAAGACAAAGAAATGCAAAGTAATGCACTTGGGAAACAAAAACCCAGGGGAAGAGTACACAATGGGGTGAGATATTAACAACAACAAAAATGGAAAGGAACCTGGGGGTAGTTATATCAGTTGACCTAAAGGTGGGCAAGCAATGTGAGAAGGCAGTAAGGAAGGCTGAGGGGATACTGGGATGCATAGGGAGAGGCATCACTAGTAGAAAACAATAAGTTGTTATCCCTCTGTCCAGACAGTTGGTAAGACCACATCTGGAGTACTGCGGGCAGTTCTGGAGACTGAATCTCCGCAAAGACATAGACAGGGTGGAGGCTGTCCAAAGGATGGTAACCAAAGTAGTGCAGGGTCTGCACCAGAAGACATATGAAGAAAGACTAAAGGAGCTTAATATGTATAACCTCGAGGAATGGAGGGACAGGGGGGACATGACAGAAACTTTCACGTACCTCAAGGAAATCAACAAAGTCCAAGAGAGTAACATCTTTCAGAAAAAGAGATGTGCAAGAACAAGGGACACAATTTTAAGATGGGGGGGGAACGGCTCAGTGGTAATGTGAGGAAGCATTTCTTCATGAAGATTGTTGTAGATGCATGGAACAGCCTTTCTGAGGAGGTCATGGAGTCAAAAACAGAGGGGGAATTCAAGAATGCATGGGACAGACATGAGGCAATTGTAGTGGGGGTAGGAGGAAGTAGGCTGTTGGTTAACTTGGATCTGCAGCTTATCCATTAGGTAGGGAAATGGGCAGACTAGGTCGGCTAAGCAGTCCTTATCTGTCATCAAATTCTTTGTCTCTCTGTTTCTAGTTGGTCATAGTAAACTCCAATTAAAAAAAAACACTGATTAGTTAAGTCCAGTTTGCTATGTTCAGTTATAAATACTCCTGTACAGTTTTCAGATTGAACCTGGTCTATCATTTCCATGATTTACACATGGGCGAGGCAAAGCAAGGCACATTTATTTAAATGACACCCAATTCTGGAGGCTTTGAGCACCTTGCATAAAATCATGCAGGGTAGTACAAAATAAAATATGTTACAAATACATAAAATACAGTATATAACATAACAGGGCAGTTTCTGACATTGATGTAACCAGGAGTTGCTTCCACTTTATGGCTTTTGAAAATGCCACAGAATATACTCCAATTAGGAGCGGCATCCATTTTATGACTCTTGAAAGTCACACTCAATTTAACGCAGTGGTAAGTCCATTTTGTTACTTTTGAAAATCTCCTCTTTATCTTGAAGGCTACTGAGTCCCAACATTCCATCTCTGATACCCCGATCTGTTGGGTGTTTGATCTCCTTTCCCAGTTCAACTGATTATCTGCTTTTAATGTTTGCTTGCATGCATGTGCAAGAAACATAGTGCCATCATCTGAGTTTTCGGAGATGTGGCAGCCATCTTCCAATTCAGTCAGTGTGTTTGCAGGTGGGCCCCAGATCTTCAATCACTGCTGCAGCTGTCTATGACAGCAGTTGAAAATGCAGTGGCGCACAGTTGAAAGGGAGAGCTCAGCTTCAGTGAGCAGAGCTCCCCCCTCCACACGCACACATATTGCATGCTCACGCGCCCCCCCACGCACATACTGTATTGCCGACGGGGGTGCCCAATCCCCCGTTGGCTCCACGCCCCCCCAAAAAAGCTTTCCAGGTGTCATGCTGGGAGCCCACCCCAGCATGGCACACAGCAGTATGGCCGATGGGGTGCCCAATCCCCTGTTGGCTCCCCCCAAAAACAGCCTTACAGCTGCCATGCTGGGAGCCCACCCCAGTGTGGCACAAGTCCATATGTCCAACAGGGGTGCCCAATCCCCCACTGGCTCCAGGCCCCCCAAACAGCCTTACAGCTGCCACGCTGGGAGCCCACCCCAGCGTGGCACAAGTCCATATGGCCGACGGTGGTGCCCAATCCCCTGTCGGCAACAGGCCCACCTCCCCAAACAGCTTTCAAGCCGCCATGCTGGGAGCCCACCCCAGCATGGCAAATGTCCCGCGTCGTCTTCTTTAAAAAAAAAACAAACCCTGTAAACAAGAAAACATTCCCTCGGCACTCTCCCAGCCCACCTGTGCCCACCCACTGTGCACTCTGCCTCCCCCCACCCCATACTTACCTCCGGGGTCTGGTGCAATGATCTTCCGTGGACCGGGAATACATCTGACTCTTCAAAGCTGACAGCGAACTGAGGAAATGCCAGTTAGCTGTATAATGTAATAAATAGGGTTTTTTCAACTTTAATGCATATCTCAGGCATTTTTTGGAAATTTGGCACCACATTTTCAACATGGGGTTTTTGTGACCCCTCCTCATGAATTCTTGAACTGTCATAGTATTATTCGGGCCCGAAGGGTGATTTTGTAGTCACTGCGTGAAATCACCTTTTGGAACTGATTAATGAAACGACAGTGCCAGTGTTCATAAGGTGGGCTCTCAAAAGCTTATGTTGCAAATTTGGTGAGTGAAAAATTCCTACAATTCATTGTTTACGCAGACAGATCCCACGTGATGCTCGAAGTTCACAAATTTTTATATTTGCACTAGATTTTCAACATTGCCATTTTGCCACACCTCCTTATGAGTAGTACAGCTGCCATTTTTCACATCTCACCCAAAATGTGTTTCAGCGCATGTAGCACACAATGGTGCAGTCGGTGTGCAAAATCAATGTATGGGACATGTTAAGAAAATCACAGTGACGCTGTTCATGAGCAGAGGTCTTAAAATAGCTATGCTAAAAATTTGGTGAAAAAATTCATAAAAGTGACTGTTTTACGAGTGTGCATTGTGCAGTTCCTACGCACCATCGTAAGTTTACAAATTTTTAATATTTGCACTCCAGATTTTCAACATTGCCATTTTACCATACCTTCTTATGAACAGTACAGCTGTCATTTTTCACATGTCGCCCAAAATGTGTTTCCATGCATGTAGTGCACAATGGCACAGTCGGTGTGCGCAATCAAAGTTTGGGACAGATTAAGAAAATCACAGTGACACTGTTCATTAGCAGAGGCCTTAAAATGGCTATGTTGAAAATTTGGTGACAAAAGTCCATAAAATGACTGTGTGACAAGTGAGCATTGCGCAGTTTCCATGCACCCTCGTAAGTTCATGACTTTGTAATATTTTCAGTCCAGATTTTCACCAGTGGCATTTTTCCACACTTCCTTATGAACAGTACAGCTGTCATTTTTCACAACATGGCTGAAATGTGTTTTCATACTTTCAGCGCAGAAATGCGTGGTTGCTGTGGGAAATCATTGTTCGAGACAGATAAAGAAAATCACAGTGACACTGTGCATGTTCGGAGGTCCCAAAATGCCTGTGTTGACAATCTGCTGTAAAAAATCCCCAAACTAATTACATTACTGGTGTGCGTTGCACAGTTTCTATGCACGCTCGTTTCTTCACCAGTTTTTTTAACATTTTCACTGCAGATTTTCAACATTGCCATTTTTCACACCTCCCCATGAACAGTACAGCTGTCATTTTTCACATCCTGTTCAGAATGTGTTTTTGCACCTGTGGTGCTAAATGCCGTAGTCACTGTGCAAAATCAGCTTTCGGCTAACAAACTGATATTGTCACTGTTCATGAAGTGGGGGTCACAAAAAAACCATGTTGAAAATTTGGAGTGAAAATGCCAACGAATGCCTGAGGCGTTAAGGTTTCCAACCATAACGCCCCACCCTGTAGAGAATGACAGGCATCAGGGGTATGACTTGGGATTCTCGACTATAATGCTCATACCATTCCATACTCTGCAGCCAGTGAGAGGCATTGATGTATGCCTTGGAATCTTCTGCCCCAAAGTTTACCCCATTCTCTATTACCGCACCCATCTCACCAAATTTCCTGATGGAATGGGGTGTGCATAAGGGCCAAAGATCCCAAGGCACACTGTGACACTTGTCAGTGTCTGCAGGGTAAGGTGTAGTGAAATGGCATGGCCGTTATGCCTGACGACCCAAAAGCACACCCAAATGCCTGTCAGTCTCTGCGGGGTGGTGGTGGGGTTGGCTTCAGTTGAATACGTCACTGCCATTCCTATTATGCAGCTCTGTAACTCCTACACTACCAATGCCAATGCCAGCAAGCAAACATTCGGCATTGACAAATGCTTGTTCTTTTAACTTTTCAGCCTCAGATTTAGTGCAGGTGATCTCTGACAAACCATAGCTAGTCTGTCTCCCTGGTCACTGATCCACTGTTTTGCATACTCAGATACCGTAGCATTCCTTTCATTGATGGTGCAGACATGTGCACCACCCTATTCCACATATTGTATGTGTATGCATTGGATGTTCCTAGCAAACTTAACCCTTAGACTGCTGACAGAATTAGAATGTATAATAGTTCTGGATAGATATATCAGTCTGTGACACAGCAAGTGTTAACTAAAAAGAAATTTGAAAACCAGGACCTTATATGACAAAACAAATAAGGAAGTACTACCGTATCTAGTTTGGTTTTAACAAGGCATCAACATTACCCAGCAAAACGTCTTTGCTGTGCATCTCTGAAAAGTTGGTGGAATGTTTAGTTGGCATTTTAAATTATTTCCGTGGCCCCTGCATATGTGGAAAGATGACAGAATGTTTAGTGGACATTCTAAATTATTTCATTGGCCCCTCTGAAACTTTTTAAATACCTCTGAATGTACTTTGATACGTGTAATGGTTTCTATAGTAAAAGAAATTCAGAGGTAAATGGCATTGCATTGTATCATTATTTATTCTTCTGCGCATCAGACAGCCAATGCACCTGAAACCTGACCACCACTACCTTTTCCTCTGAATTTCGTTTAGCATTTCCATCTAATGTAAATATGTCAGGGATTATACAAATACTATTTTAAGGCTTAAAAATCATTTACTTTGTTTGTGAAGTGTTCACACCACACATTTTGAAATTGCCTGCACATTGTAGCTTCTAATTAAACTCTGCATAACACAGCAAGCTTTATAAAAACCCAGGAAATGTTACAGTATTAAAATGCATGGCACGTTACAGAAACTGGAAAGCCTGGGTACCTCCATCTGAGATTTGAGATACGTAACATTATCAGTTAATTCACAAATGCTGATTCTGCTAAAATACTGTTTACTTATTGAACGTTGCATAGAAATATAGAAAATGTTGGCACAAAAAGACCATTGGTCCATCCAGTCTGCCCTGTTTTCCCCTACAGTTACTGCACATCTTCATTTATAAATTCTGCCTGTTCACCTTACAACTAGGGGTGTGCAGCAAACCAGGTTGAAACATTTGGATAGCAAATTTGTGCCTAGCCTTGCTCAGCAGGATATCATTTGATCACTCTTGGTCCATGCCAGTCTCAAGCCAGATGCATGTGGCAACACTGGTAGCACAGACTACATGCTTAGAAATCAGTCAGTTCCCTGACCAGATGGGTTAAAACTGGTTGCCTCACTTGTCCTTGTAGGTGAGGACTGGGGAGTTGGGATTCGAGCTGTGTGAAATATTTCAAAGTCACAGAATGTCACAGAACATTTGGAACATTTCTTGAAATTCTGCTACAAAAAAGTGCTCAAATCACAGAAAAAAAAAAAAGTTAGAGGAAAAAGAACCCAATCATAGACATTGTTTCCTACCTTGTAGAAAAAAAGCTAAACATTTTCTACAAACACTAATGGCTTGCTTATAACCATGGGTCAGGGAGCTGCAGAACAATCACACATCATCACCTCCCCTCCCCAGGTGGCCATAAAATAATGCACCTAAAAGGCTGTCTAGCCTACAGTATGTGTGCATCTGTAGTGGTTTGCAACATTATGGGGGCATTATAATGACACATGCATCGAAATAGGATGCTTGCATCATTCTTTAAAGTGATGCCACTTGCTGTAGATGTGATATAATATTTGAAAATATATTAGAATTCAAGCATTGTGCTGCATTTCAGATGCCACAGTTTTACCTCAGAATTAGGACATACTCCTGTAGCATCACAGCTGACAATCCAGCTTCAAGTTGTTAAGTCATAGCAAAAATCTTCAGGTTGCAGGGCAAATACCTCAAGTCACATGGGGAAAAAGTGTCATCTGCTAACTTTGTGAAATGTTGAATTTTACAGAATGTTTCTGTATTTCACAAACTCTTGCAGAGGAAACATTTCATAGATTTTGGACAGCTCTAGTTGGGACAATGAATGTGTACCTTTCAACATACGTTCGCTAGCAGGTATTTGCAGTGGTGTTTGGCATGTATGGTGTTTTACCCTAATGCCCTGTGCGATTGCTGGTATTTGCACAATAAATTGTCAGCATGATCTTTTTGTAACCCCCATTGTGCGCTACATAGGCGGAAACACGTTTTGGGCAGGATGTGAAAAATGACAGCTGTACTGTTCATAAGGAAGTGTGGTAAAATGCCAATGTTGAAAATCTGGAGTGGAAATATTGAAAATTCGCAAACCTACAAGCCTGCGTGGTAACTGTGCAATGCACGCTCGTAAAACAGTCATTTTTAGGAATTTTTTCACCAAATTTTCAACACTGCCATTTTAAAACCTCTGCTAATGAACAGTGTCACTGTAATTTTCTTACTGTGTCCCATACATTGATTTCGCACACCGACTGCGCCATTGTGCACTACATGGGGGGAAAGATGTTTTGGGCAGGATGTGAAAAATGACAGCTGTACTGCTCATAAGGAGGTGTGGTAAAATGGCAATGTTGAAAATCTGGAGTGAAAATATTGGAAATTCGCAAACTTACGAGCGTGCATAGGAACTGCACAACGCACGCTCGTAAAACAGTTATTTGTAGGAATTTTTCACCAAATTTTCAACATAGCCATTTTAAGATCTCTGCTCATGAACAGTGACACTGTGATTTTCTTAATGTGTCCCATACACTGAGTTCACATACCGACTGTGCCATTGTGCGCTACATGGGCGGAAAGACGTTTTGGGTGAGATGTGAAAAATGACAGCTGTACAACTCATAAGAAGGTGTGATAAAATGGCAATGTTGAAAATCTGGAGTGAAAATATTGAAAATTCGCGAACTTACGAGCCTGCGTAGGAACTGCGCAACACACGCTCGTAAAACAGTCATTTTTTTGAATTTTTGCACCAAATTTTCAAAATGGAGTTTTTGGGACCCCTTCTCATGAATGATGTCACTGTCATGGTGTTATTCAGGCTGAAGGGTGATTTTGCACAGTGACTGGCAAGAGTGCCTGCGAAATCACCTTCGGGCCTTGAATAACGCCATGACAGTGACATCATTCATGAGAAGGGGTCC
This sequence comes from Neoceratodus forsteri, assembly GCA_016271365.2. Lineage (NCBI taxonomy): Eukaryota > Metazoa > Chordata > Ceratodontiformes > Ceratodontidae > Neoceratodus > Neoceratodus forsteri. The sequence goes on along the minus strand of CM028131.1, from coordinate 874,008,613 downwards.
CAAAACCCCATGTTGAAAATTTGCAAAATTCAAAAATGACTGAGATATGCACAGTTGAAACCCCCATGTAGCCCATTATACAGCTTACTGGTATTTCCTCAGTTCGCGGGTCGGCTTTGGAGAGTGCAGACGTGTTCCTGGTCCACTGAAGTATGGGGTGGGGGTGTGGGGAGGCTGGGTGTGCAGTGGGTGGGTGCAGGTTGTGGGAGGGGTTGGCAGGCCTGCGGACCGTTTTGTTTTACAGGGAAAAAAAAGACGATGTGGGCGTTGCCATGCTGGGGTGGGTCCCAGCATGGCAGAAGATATGGGGGCCGAGGAGCCGACGGGGATTGGGCACCCCGCCGGCAACCACGAGGGGGGGCCGAGGAGCCGACGAGATTGGGCACCCCTGCCGGCAAACAAACGCTTGCCATGCTGGGTGGGCTCCCAGAGTGGCAGGAAAGCTTTGGGGGTGGCATGACGCACGTGGGGGAGCGCAGATGGAGGGGATAGCGGCGCGGCCAGTATAGCAGCGGTGTTTTCCTTTGAAGCAGAGGAACACCGCTGTCATACTGAGCTCCTGCACCCATTGGTGCAGGACCGCCACGACTGCTCAAGGGAGCAGTGCATTGGATGGGAGAGGCACACCTCCAAGTGTGCTACTCTCCCAAAACATTCCTTGCGCATGCGCACAAGTGAACGTAAAAACAGGAAGAAAAGCCTTTTCAGACAAATTTGGGAGAAAACCTTATTGAATTAAAAGTAATTTGTTGTGAGTGGAAGTTATGCTGTACAGGTGCAGAAGAGATGGGGATCTGACTGATGATGGATCAAGTGTATGAGCTTCCCTAGTCAGAAAAAAGTGTCAAATGATGAATAATCAACAGGTGAAACTCTTCTTGGCATATTCTGGTGTCAAGAAGCCAAGATGGTCTGCCATGGGGAGTGAGGTGAGATGGGAGGGACAGGGAGAAGCACTGAGAGGAAGGACACCAGAATAGGGAAGAATGGATAAGGTTATGAAGGGGTGCAGAACAAGGGACATGCTATGCCATCAGGTTTACAATAGGCCAGACCAGATTAAAAGTAGAAGTTGAGGCCACCAGCCCCTCTTTTTGCTTGCAGTTCTGGCAACAGATTGTTTACCACCCAATCTAAGGAATTAGGGGTGGAGATAGATAAATGAAGCTTGGTTAAATAGGTCAGCAAGGTACCTGACCTGGCCAGTTCAGATAGTACAGAGCTTTAGGCATTAAGGATGTCTTGCGCAGATGACAGATGATCTGGTATGATCAACTAGTCTGGGGTGATCAGAAGGCTGGCAATGTTAGAAAGGAAGAACTAGCCTGGTGTGGTTAGGAGGCCTGTGGTGCTGATATATATAGACTGGCATGAGATAGTCCTCCCATGCATTCTAACCCAATGTCTGCTAGCAACAGACCACTTTTGGTAAGCAAGCCACACCACTTTCCCTCTTTTCTTTGGTCAGAGTATTATTGTTGCAACCACGCTTTAACCTGCAAGTGGCATTCATGATCCTATGTTCCTTGTGGAGATGTACCGCTCCATGCAGAAAGGGCATGTAGACAGCTGGGCAGGAGGTGGCTAACAGGACACCAGGCTTCCAATCTAAAGCTTGAGTCAGGCCAACTACTGGGTTCCATTCTCCACATAAGCATCAGGGCTGTCACGCATGCTAAGAGTAATTATTCAATAAAATATATATTTATTTAGTTTTTGTTAACTGGGTAATACACTAGGCAGAAGTTGCCTTTTTTCAGGTACGACCCAGGAGACAACATCACAGACAAGCATACATGTCACATACATAACACTGTAACAAAACTCAGTATACAATATTAGAATAGATACAGGAGACAGGTAGGAGAACAAAGTAAGCATGCACGGCAAGGATCAGGTATCCCACATATGGGGCAATAACATGATAAATTAAAGAATGTAAGAGCAATAACCCAGTAATAGTGATGGTAGGTGCAATCAAAGGTACATCAAAATAAGAGTTACCAGATACAACAGATAAGAAGTCACACCAGACTCTGAAAGTATTGCTCAGAAGTTTTTAATCTGTGACAGCCAGGGAAGGAGAAATACCCTATACGTACACAGGACACACAGGATACACTTGCTACACATAGGTTCACTTACTGTGTAGTGCTGGTGGAATTAGTATGGAATGACCATTCTGCCAGGGGAACTTCCATCAGAATTTCACTGGTCATTCTGTGGAATTCTGCCTGCTGTGATCCACATAATTATGTTACATGGAACAATATGTTCACATGAAAATCTTTCTGTAGCCATTTCAACAGACTATATCAAACATCCATGGAATTTAATTCAAAATACTGGAAAACCTGTTCCACATTATGTCCCCCACCCCAGAATTCTGCCATTCTGCTTCTGAAGAATTTTTTTTTTATTCAATACACTTAATTGACATTACAGAGAATAATTGTACCTTGACAATTCTACATACGCTTAATACCAATTTTCATTGAATAGTAACTGTATGTAACAGCGATAGAAATAGCATTCCCCGTAAAGTCTTTTAACTTTCCAACCAAACCACTCTATTCACTCCTCCCTTTAAGGGTGATCCCCCCCTCCCCCAGCATCTACCCCCACAGGAGAGCCACACAGTTTCCTTAAAAATTAAATTAAAATAAAGTAGAATAAAGTAGAATAAGGGGCTTGGGAAGTACAGTTAGCCCATCCTTTGAGGTTTCTACGGCTTCCAGGTCATCAAGGCCACCTCTAGCGGTCCCCATTTAGTATTATAGGATTGTATCTTATTATTCATTTTTGCTATGTGTAATTCTAATTGCAATGCCATCATAACTTCACTATACCATTCAACCACCGATGGTGTCTTAACCTCTTTCCAGTGCCTAACAATAACTGCCCTTGCTGCTGCCGTTATAATAGCCATAAAAGCTTTCCTTTGTATACCCAAATCACTGGGGAACACATTTAACAAACATACCTCCGGTGTAAAAAAAGGCTCTAGCCCAAATACTGATTGCACTGATTTACCGATAGAGCTCCAAAAGGGGCGAACTGTGGCACAGGTCCATAGAACATGATATAAATCACCCTCTCCGGACCCACACTTGTTACATCTGGGCAGTTCTAATTTTCCCATTTTGTGTAATTTAGAGGGAGTATAATATAAATAATGTATAATATTAAATTGCTGCAACTTATATCGATCCTGTCTAATATATTTGCTACTATTTTTCCATACCTGCTCCCATACTTTTTCCTCTTCAATCTTTAATCTCTGTTTCCAATATTCACCAATTTTGGTGGAGTTCCCTTTATCTCTAGTCTGGAACTCATGGTATATTTTGGACACTGGATGCTTTTGTTTTGCAATCTTTAGAAAAGAAGACAGCTCAAATCCCTCTTCATCCCATTTTCCGGCTTTGACTAGGTGGGATTTTATCGAGTCCCTAATCTGTAAGTACTTGTAAGCTTCTGAAGAAATTTGGCAGAATTTCAAGTGCAAAATTCCTTTTTGTCGAAATTTGAAAATTCCACACTCACTGCTCCTGTCCCATCCTGGCCCTTTGTGACATGAAGGAGAACTAGCAAGGCATTTATACCATGACAACAAATATACTAAATATATGGACAAGCTCCCCACCACCAACATCATAATAATAATAATAATAATAATAATAATAATAATATTCTTTATTTATACTGTACTTTTCCACAACCAAGGGTGCCTCACAAACAGTTAAAACAAAATAAATCATACATTCACATTTTATAAATATTATAAAATACAAAAAAACAATAATCAAAGATTTGGGTCATACACCATATGCTTGATTCGATAGGTAAGTTTTAAGAGCCTGTTTAAATCCCTCCACGGACGTGCATTCCAATAGCTGACGAGGTAGAGAATTCCAAAGGGTAGGGGCCACATGCATAAATGCATGGGCCTCAGAAGATTTTGAGCAAACCCTTGGAATCTCTAATAACTCCTCATCAGCCGAGCAGAGCAATCACCCACGGCAGTAAGGAACCAGAAGCTCTTTCAGGTAGCTCAGTCCCTGTCCATGTAGGGCTTTATAAGTCAGAAGCCCAACTTTGAAGGTGATCCACCACTGCAGTTCGTGCAGCACCAGAGAAATATGACAGGACCGAGGGGTTCCTTCAATATCTGGGCTGCAGCATTCTGCACCAGCTGCAAGCAGTGGATACCCACCTCAGGTAGCCCTAGGTAAAGGGAATTGCAATAATCCAAGCGAAGGACACAAAGGTGTGGACCAACATGGGGAGGTCACCAGATGGAACAAGATGCTTAACTCTGCAGATAGTCCTCAGATGGTAAAAGGAGGATTTGATGACAGTGGACACCTGCGAATGAAGTGTTAGCCCTTTGTCAAAGATTATTTATTTATTTATTTAAAATCTTGGAATTACAGCCTTTGAGTCAGAGACTCATCTTCAAAGGCTCTACATCAATACACAGTTCAGACATAGGTAAATACAATAGACAGTATGATACAATATACAATGCCAGGGCAGTTTGATGACAAGGTTACAGCATGAAACAGTATACTGAGATGTCTAATACAGAGTTGAGGCTATAGGCTTTGGGCAACACAGTAAACAGTACAATACAGGGTACAGTGCCAGGGTACTTTGACTTCTGGTTACAGCATGACCATTTTACAAGGATGCCCTGACCAGTTTACAAGGATGTCTAATACACTGTTGTGGCTGTTGACATGGCATAGGATAAATTTAACAGTGAGAGGTCAGTTAGTGGCCAGAGAATGAATCAGGGGACAGTGTACATGCCTACTATGCTTGGCTGGAGCCAGTAAACTGGGTAAGTTAGGGGAGGCAGGTAGTGCAAATTCTAGAGCAGTCTTCTGGGAGACTTTGTCCAAGTGCCTGAGTAAGAATTGCAGGCCATTGACTGTGAAAGAGGTCATGTGGCTGTTCTGAGAGGCTGGTGAAGGCACTGGTGGTGTACTTAGAGCATGCAGGTGCAGGTGTGGGTGGCAAGGAGGTGAGTCTTGAATGCCTTTTTAAAGGGACCAAGTTTTTGATGGTTAGAGACTGATGGCAGGAGGGCGTTGAAGTAGGAAGGAGCCCTGACCAGAAAAGACCTCTGGGCGAGTGTGGTTCTGACTCTGGGAATGGCCAGTGCAGTTTTGGTCCAGCTGCGTGTGTACACTATGGGGGAAAAGGAGATTAGGGAGGCAGATAGGCCGGGGGGGGTCAAGCCAAGGAGGGATTTTTTGGTCAAGAAGCAGGACTGGTAGTGGACCCTCTCATCAAAGTTCAGGATCCGGGCAATGGAATAGAGCGTGCATGTGTGTGTCATGAGGTTTGCAGCAGTTAAGAGCCTGCAGGCTTTGTTAATGGCCACTTTTGTTTTACCAATAGCTGTTGCATCTGCAGCAGCATAGACGAGCAACCCGCAGTCAATCAGAGACATTACTGAGGAGGTTATGGCTAGTCTCAGGGCTTCTGGCATAAGGCAGTCCTTATGGCGATAAAGGAGACCAATTCGTGCATTGGTAGCAGATGTGAGGGTGTTGATGTGTGCATGGAAGGAGAGGGCAGAGTCAAAGATAACTCCTAGATATTTATAGGATCAGACCTGCTCCAGGGTGTAGAATGACTATACTTGAATATGCAGTTGGGCATTTTTTTATTTGCTTTGGTGATGTGCGATAAGTAGGGACTTGTTTTTTTTCAGGTTCATGACTAGTCTATGCTTGGCAAACCAGAGTCCGCTCGGCTGAACACATTCTGGAGTGAGGCCTGAAGGTCGGTTGGCATTGGTGTGGGAGGCACAGATGACGGCATCATCTGCGTAGAGGAGGATCTTTTCGGGGCAGGCGGGGGAGTTGAATTCAAGAATATGCTAAATAGCAGGGGCCCTAGAATGGATCCCTGTGGGACTCCCAAGTGGATGGGATGCAAGCAGGAGACTATGTTATTTATCCGCACACACTGGGACCTAGAAGACATGTAACTAGTAAACCAGTCCAAGGGCCCTTGTGAGAACCCCATTAGGAGGAAGGAGTTTAGTAGAAGGGGGTGACTGTCCATGTCAAAGGCCTTGGATAGGTCTATGAACATGGCCCCTACAATGTGCCTTCTATCAAGAGCGGTATGTATATAATTTAAGAATTCTAGCAGGGCCATGGTGGTACTATGCCCAGCATAAAACCCATGCTGTTCTTTGCAGAGTAGGTCATGGGTTTTAAGGTAGTCAGTTAGTTGATCCACCACAACTTTTTCTAGTGCTTTGGACAGTGGGGGGAGAATGGAGATTAGTTGGTTGTTTCCTGGTGTTAGGGGGTCACTGCCTTTGTGGATTGGTGCAACAACTGCATTCTCCCAGGCTGTGGGAAACTGACCAAGGTATAGGGAGCAGTTCAGGAGGCCAGTGAGCAGGGTAATCAGCACGTCCAGTGCCAGACGGTGGAGTTTGATGTCAATTGGGTCATTCAGGGGGCTAGTACCATTCAGAGCTTTGGCTAGGTATGGCCTTGCTTCTGTGGTGCAGATAGCCTGGAGATAGAAAAGTATCCGTTAGTGGTGGTGGGGTCAGGGGCAGGTACTGGGTCAAAGAAGTTTGGGGAGAATGCCGCTCGGTCAGTAAAGTTGTCACTGAGTGTGTTGACGCTCTTTGTCTGTGGTGACCAGTCCTCAGGGAAGGATTAGACAGGGGCGGCATGTGTTTTTTTTTCCATTTAGGGACTTTGTGTTTCCCAGAACTTGCGTGATGAGCCCCAGGAGGTGGTTAGGGTGGCTCGGTAGTGTTCCGCTTTTGCCTTTCGAATAGCCCAGGTGCAGCTGTTCTGAGCAGCTCTGTATGCCTGCCTGTCGACAGGTTTGCCTGATTCATTGGCCCAGTGCCAAAGGTTATCACAGCTTTTGAGCTGCTGGAGGAGGGATGGAGTTATCCATGGTGTGCTCTGTTTTTTGATGCTTGCCTTTTTTATAGGGGAAAAGATGTCACAGGCCTGGGTGAAGGAGTCCTGGAAGTAGCTGAGTGCAGTATCAATGCTGTGGGCTTGGTATATTGGGGACCAGTTCCATTGAGTAAGGTGCTGTTTAAAGTTGGAGAGTTTGCCTGGACACAGTTGTCGTCAAGTGCTGTGGTTAGGGGTGGTGCAGATTGCCGGCCTGACCATGAGCAGATTACTGGGGAGTGTTCACTGAGTGAGTTTGGTAGGACTTCAATATCCTTGATTTTGTGGGGCCGGTTGGTGAGGATGACACCCAGCAAGGTGTGTGTGCCCGTGGCTGGGTTACACCTAGTTGGTTTAGTTACCAACTGTTGTAGGTCGAGGGCTGTAAGTGCATCTAAGGCGGAGGTGACTGCTTTGCTGAGCCAGTTCATGTTGAGATCCCCTAATAGAATGTGTTCTGATATGTGGGGGAGGCTGGCAAGATACTCTATTAGTGAGTGGAGGGCTTGCATTTGTTTTCAGGGTGGGAGATACGCCGCAGTGACTATAAGCGGGGCCTTTGATGAGGCAGGGGAGATTTTCAGTGGCAACGCTTGTGCTGTGTTCTAATGCTGGGGGGGTGATAGTGCCTGGGCCAATAGGGTGTGCTTAATGTAAACTGCACACCCGCCACCTCGTTTGCCCACTCTGTCCAGTCTAAAGAGTGAGTAGCCAGGGAAGGAGACAGCTGAGTCGGGGGTGGACTTGGATAGCCAGGTTTCAACCAGGGTTAGGATGTTCAGTTGGTGCCTTGTAATTCAACATGGGAGTGCAGCAGTTTTTTTTCAGTATACTGCAGATATTCATGGACCCAATGCGGAAGTTGGTGGCTGGTGTCTGTTTCTGTGTGTTGTAGGATCTGGGTCACAGGTTTGGGTGTACATTTCCAGAAAGAAGTAGGAGGAGAGAGATAACTCTGAGGAGAGAGGCCTATGCTTGTTAATGTGTCCTGCTGTGGAGCAGTATGGACTGTGTGCACTCCCCATGTATGGTATGCTGAGGGACCCCCAGGTTTCACACCCATTCAGAGGTCAGCAGAGATAGATCCCCGAGAAATAATCCTGACGGTGAACCCACCCCGACCCCTCTATTCGACGCCCCGGGTCCACAACCAGCATCTCAGTCTTTTCCAAGTTCAACTTCAACCAGCTTGAATTCATCCAATCCTGGATTTCTTTGAGGCAGTTGCTAAATACTGTGAGAGCTCTATCCTGGTCAGGTGTGAAAGAAAGACAGAGCTGGGTATCATCAGCGTAGCAGTGAAATCTCAGCCCATACCTTCTTGCAATGTCTCCAAGGGGTAGCATGTACACTGCGAACAACATGGGGGGACAACACTGATCCCTGAAAGACACCACATGGCAGAGGGATTGGGTCAGAGGAATAAATCCCCAACACAACCCTCTGAGTTCATCTGGTGAGAAAAGATGTAAACCACCTTCGGATCATACCTGACAGGCCACAGATGAACCTCAGGTGACCGAGGACCCCATGGTCCACAGAGTCAAATGCTGATGAGAGATCTAGAAGAACCACGATGGAATGTTTTTTCTGATCTCTTACTATCAGGAGATCATTGAGCACCCGAACCAGTGCCGTCTCAGTACTGTGCCTCTTTCAAAATCTGGACTGGAGAGGTTCATAGATATCATGGATGGTCAAGTGGTTCTCCTGCTGTACGGCCACTACTTTCTCAATCACTTTCCCTATAAAGGGAAGGTATGAGATTGGTCTGTAGTTCCATGGCAGTTAGGGTCAAAAGAAGCTTTCTTCAGGAGGAGTGTCACCACCGCCTCCATCAGGGAGCTAGGAAACTCACCTGTTTCCAAGGAGCACCAGACTATCCATGCTAGGACTGGACCAATGATGTCACTGCAGCCCATAATCAGGGTAGTTGGTCCTGGGTCCAAACTACAGCATGTAGGGTACATATCCTGGACAATCCGCATGACATCCAAGAACCTCGGCCGGTAGAAGGTACTCCAGGAAAACTGAGGGGCAGCATCTGAACACTGATCCAAAGCAACACCCATAGAGTGTGCCATTCGGAGTTTCACCCTGATGTCAGCCACCTTAGTCACAAAGAATTGAGCAAGCTCATGACACTCTACTTGCGAAAACACTTTTTGAACCTGTAGACTGGCTGGGTTGCACAGTCTGTCCATGGTTTGAAAAATCGGAGCCGGTCAGTTCTTAGTGGCCGCAATCTCCCCAGACAGAAACTCTGCCTTCCTACAGGTGATTGTGGATTGATAGACTTGATAATGGTCTATCAATCTAAGGTGGTTGGCATCTAGGGCGGATCTCTGCCAGCAATGCTCTAACCTTTGTCCTAGTCACCGCATCTCCCTCAGAGTCCCATCAAACCAAGGAGATCGAGGGCAAAGGGAGAGAGGATGAACTCAGACAGGAGCAATGACATCCAGGACCACAGAAATGGCCTTACTATAGGCCAACACTAGGGCTCCTGGGTCATTGTTTGCCGATGGAATAGCCGATAGGTCAAGTACCGCTGCCAGGCCCTCTGAGCTTACATCTCATAAAGGGCGGTATCTGACCATCTCCACAAGGGTAGGCCTATGAAGGGGGGCATGGAAATTGAACCCCACAGTGTAATGATCGAACCAACTGACTGATTCCACCTCCAGGTCCAAGGCTTCAGTCCCCAGGAGGAAGACTAAGTCACGAGAGTGATCATGTTTATGGGTAGCAGTGGAAACAATCTGTGTGAAGCCCAAAGATGTCATCAGCTGGAGGAAGTGCTGTCCAAATTGTGAGAGTTCATCATTGACCCAGGCACTGAAGTCGCCCAGGACCAATAGCCTGGGTGACTCAAACGCCATGTCGATCACAAAGTCTGCCACTTCCTGTAGTAGCTGCTTCTCATTCCCAGATGGACAGTAGATGAGGGTGATCCTACAGCCTAGAGCTGCTACCACAGTACATTCAAATGACTCAAACTCCTCAACTGGTACACTTGTGAGGCCCCATTTGATCTTGAAACAGACCACACACCCCCCGTGATCCAATCTCGAGCGGTGAATCACTGAGTACCAGGCTGGAGTAGCAGCCTCCGGTATAGGGCTAGATTTCTCATCCAGCCAGGTCTCAGTGATACAAGCCATGTCCACTGTTCCAACTAGATCTGCAATAATTGCAGTCTTGTTTTTAATGGACCTGGCATTGCATAGCACTGCTCGAGTTAGATGGGCTTCCAGGGCTGCCCGGGCAACCTGCCCACCAAAATTGGTAGTGCCCTTGGGTATGGAAACTGGACATGGCTGGCCTCAATCTGTATTCCATTTCACCCCATGGTGTCTTCTGGATGTTTTGACCCCGATGCAGTGGCCCCACTCATTCACCCTCCACCGTTCACACCCCCAACCCCACTTCTCCCCAACGGGCAATACCCAGCACTCTACAGCACTGGTAGATCGTAAACTGCAGTGGTGGGTAGATAAAGGGGTGGAGAGTGCAAAGGGTGGAGGAGGAATAGCGCACGACTGTGGGGGCAGGCTTGCAGCACATCTGGGTGACCCAGGTAAAGCTACACAATCTATAAAATGAAAATAAAACAAAATAACAAAACAGCCCTAATCACTTAATATGACTAAATATGCACATAAAACAAAAATCAATTAATAAAGTTTAAATAAAATATAAATCCCTCAACTCTCACTTAAAAAGAAGAGGAGAGGGTCAACACAAGATCTATAACCAAATAATTCTAAACAAAACCAAAATATACTACTAAAAACAAACACCAACCCAACACCAAACACTATATTAAAATCATGATAAAATAAATAAAATGTCACAATCATCCAGTCCAGGCCAGCAGGTTTAGATTGATCATATACTGAGCATAAACAGCCAAATAGCCTTCAAATTGTAGCTGAAAACTGAAGGCTGAATCTAAAATAAGTGTCAGGGGAACTCAAGAATTCCAGCCCCCAAAGGTCCTCACACCATCAAAGGGGACCAGTGGCTGTAAAAAGTCTTGATACTTTCCCCAGCCCCCAGAATACTCTCACTAAAAAGGGGGAGATCAAAATATGTGTAAGCACTTTTACCAGTTTGGCACACTCTCACTGGACCCAAAGTAAAAAAAAAGGCACTCTCACTGCCTTAACCAGAATATAAGTGAAGAAGTAGATAAGTCTGACCATATTTGAAGGGGTAAGAAGCCCAGGCTAGTCTGCTTAGAGTGTATTGACTGCTCTAGAGCCAGAGCAAGCCCTGACAAATCCATTAGATAGCCAGACTGCAAGTCCATGACCACTGCTATGAGTCCCCTGCCCAGGCTCACTTTCCAGCAGGCCCCATGGAGGAACCCTAGGGGACACTAGTCTAAAATGTTGGCTACCAGGCAAAATAAGACCAGGACTCCTGCTCAGCCGCACACCACCGTTGGCCCACCCACAGGATCAGAGCACTAATTCCCTGCACCAAATCAAAAGCTGGTCTTCAAATATCCATTGCTCCTGGAACCTCGAACCAAACTGTCAACATTCGGAATATAGTCCTCAGTCAATGATCCAATAATCTTCACTTGACAAATCAAATTCCCCTCTCCACTCTTCCTGCTCCCAAAGCAATGATATGACCTCCCGAAATCTTCACCAGATTCCTCAGCCGCACACAAAAGCCACAAAACACCAGCACCATAGCTCCACAAGGCATCTAACAATAACAATCCCCACAGAGTTCAGCAGATTGAGGAGGCAGCAACCCAACAAACTGAAATATACAGGACGGTAATGAGTCAAAATGGAGCAGCCCCAGTTCACACTTAGAAGCAGTCTCCTAAAGTTACCCCGGTAGCACTCAGGAATTTGGCATACTCTGTCTGCGACAGTTCACTCCAATTCCAACTCAGGGGGCAGATTGCGAGGTAAGAACGTTTGGGGTGAAAAACATAACATAACCCATGTTCCATCATAAGTACTGAAAGACAGCCACAGATGGCGTCAATTTGTTATGTCAAGGTGATACTGTCGATGTCATGCCCCTGACCTGGCCACTCATGTTCAGTAGCTTTGTAGGTGAAATTGGGATTAGGGTTGGAAGTTATAGGAAAATGTAACAGATGTTCTGCTTTTATTATTGACCATTTGTTATTTATGTAAAGCCAATGTCAAGTTATTTTCATTGCAATGAACATGATTGTAGAGTAGAAGTACTAGCCCTAAACTTGTGAAGTTGCAAGCCTGACATTTTAATTCTTATGTTGTAGTGCCTAGTACAAGCATTTATGAACCAGATTTGTTGAGCAAAAGGTCATGGCACTAATTTTATAAAGTAGTGAAATTAAATCAGACCATGCAGTCCATCAAGCTGACTTCACGGTTATTCTAATATCAAAAACCAAAATACCTTTCTCTTCAAATATAAATCCTGTATAGTCATAAAATACAATACACCTTCTCAACTTAGCTCCTCAGGCATAATCTTCACCAAAAACCTATTATTCTCTGGTTTAAAAAAAATGATTCCTGTAGTTCTTGCTTACTGTCTCACTCATTTTAGTATATCCTTATGCTCCAGGTTCTATATTCCTTGATTCTGCTAAACAGTTTGCCTAGGTCAGTATTTTTATAACCTTACAAGAGTTCCTATACATAAATTATAGCACCCTCATTTCCTTTTTTCAGAAAGAACAACCCTGGTTCTCTAGTCCCCTTATCATCTTTGTAGCTCTGGGACGCACTTTTTCCAGCTCCTTCATATGTATTTTTGCAGTGTGGCACTCAACAGTTGCATTTAATTCTCTGTATGGGATCTAACCAACTATACAGAAGAATTCTCATCCAAGTTCCCCTCTTATTTATTCTGTCTCAGTAGTATGTCAGTTACTGCTATGTGTATTAGCATGCTTAATGGCTGATGCATGCATACTCCATTCAGTCCCAGTACTATCAGTATCTAACTCATTGCTTTTTAACAGGCTTTGACATACAGTGTGCATGAAAAAAATCAGTTATTTAGCATAACAGTAGATCTTCGAGAGAATCTCCTCCATTGAGCCATACCTGTAGAACATAAGTGCCATTGGCATCAGGAATGCTCAGAAACCTCTCCCTAGCTGAGGCCAAACAAGATGGTGTGTATCATGAGTAGTGCTGTGTGGAATGCAGAATTCTGCGGGCAGAATTAGTGTGGAATGTCCATTCCGTCAGTGGAATTTCCACCAGAATTTCACTAATTCTTCGGCAGAATTCCACCTACTGCGATCCACAGAGAAAAGAAAATTTTCCATGGAAAATTATTCCACAACAATTTCTGTGGAAAATATTAAGATCCTCGGAATAATATTCTGCGGAACGGCAATTTTTTTTTTCTCACGGAAAATAATTCTGCAACTGTTTTCTACAGCCGAATTTCACCATTCCTTTTGTGCTGAAATTTTGTGGAATTTAGGCAGAATTTTGAAAATTCTGTGAACTTTCATTCCACCAGAAATTCAAAATTCAGCACACCAATAATCATGAGCGCCTATATAGAAAAGGCAGCCTCACGCTCCTCAGTTCATTCCTCCCACTGGAAACATACACAACACCATGCCAGACTCACTGGAAGAATAACCCCCCCACCCCGGTTGATGACCAAACAACATGAGCATTGATGGGGCAGAGAGCAATAAACACAGTAAAGGGTATACAACTGAGGATAAATTGGAGAGAAACAGAAATATCCCTCACCCAAATCATGCCTCCCACAAGTAAGGGCAATTGTGTAAGGGTGAAATGTGGCTCAATGGAAGACATTCCCTTGAAGATCGAATGTTACAGTAAGTAACTAAACTATTTTCTTTGAGGATATCTCCCTCCATTGAGCCACAACTACAGAATGGTTCCCAAGCAGTCCTACAATAACATGTGGGAGGGACACCAAAGAAAAGGGGCAGATAAAACTCCTAACCAGGCCAGCCAACAGGCCAAAGGTAAGCATCGACAGCATCAACCAGGAAAACCAGGCAAGAACCATGCCAGATTTAGGGCAGAACCATGAGCTCACAATGTGAGACATAAAGCTGCAAATGATGCTGAAAATGGTGAAGACAAAGCAAGAGCTGAATAGCAAGAAACACTTTGACAAAGCAGAGAACATACTAGGCCAGAAGCAGAAGTGTAGGAGTGTCAATGGCACAAAAACAAAGGTACACCCAATACCGGAGAGCAAGAAGATTGCTATGCCAAGCAACAATGAGGATGTCAATCAGAAAGTAACAGGAAGTCAACAAGACACTAACCAAGCAAAGCCTGGTGATGAAGAGAGCAGATACCAAATGCCAAACTAGATGCCAACAAACCACAGACAGACTCTGATAAATAACAAAGATGGGGTAAGCTGCCTGAACATCAATGAAGAAATGCCAGGTGACAACCAGAACAGACATTAATAGTAACAGCATTTGTCAATACCGAATGTTGGCTTGCTGGCACTGGCATTGGTAGTGCAGGAGTTAAAGAGATGCATAATAGGAATGGTAGTGAAGTATTGAACTGATGCCAACCCCACCCCCACCCTGCAGAGATTGACAGGCGCTGGGGGTGTGCCTTTGGGTCATCGACCATAACACTCTCACCATATCACCTCATCTTACCCTGCAGACACTGACATGTATCGCAGTGTGCCATGGGGTCTCTGGGCCTTATATTCACCCCATTCTGTAAGGAAATATGTTGAGATGGGTGCATTATAGGAGAATCAGATGAATGTTGGGGACAAAGACCACAAGGCACACCTTGATGACTGTCATTGGCTGCAGGGTGGGGTGGAATGGCGTGAGCATTATGGCCAACGATTCCAAGTCACACCTCTGATGCCTGTCAGTCTCTATAAAGTTGGGTTTTATGGTTGGAAACCCTAATGCCCCAGCTGTCTGTTTGTATTTTTCGCTTCAAATTTTCAAAATGGCCTTTTTGTGCCCCCACCTCATAAACAGTGGCACTACCATTTTGTTACTCAATCCTGAAAGGTGGTTTTGCACAGTGATTGTGCCATTTGGCACCACAGGTGTGAAAACACATTTCTGGCAGGATGTGAAAAATGACAGCTGTACTGTTCATGAGGTGGTGTGAAAATATGGCAATGTTGAAAATCTGGAGTGAAAATAAGAAAAATTAGCGAAGTTACGAACGTGCGAAGAAACTGCACAATGCACACCTGTAACGCAATCACTTTTTGGAATTTTTTCACCAAATTTTCAACATGGACATTTTTGAACCTCTTCCCATGAACAGTGGCACTGTGATTTTTGTTAATCTGTCCTGAAAGTTCATTTCCCACAGTGACCACACCATTCTGCACCACAGGTGTGAAAACACATTTCAGGAGGGATATGAAAAATGACAGCTATACAGTTCATAAGGAGGTGTGGAAAATGGCAATGTTGAAAATCTGGAGAGAAAATATTAAAGAATGGTGACATTATGAGCGTGCGTAGAAACTGCTCAATGCACGCTTGTAATGCAGTCATTTTTTGGAATTTGTTCACCAAATTTTCAAGATGGGCTTTTTGAGACCTCCCCTCATGGACAGTGGCATTGTTGTTTCATTAATCAGTCCCGAAAGATGATTCCATGCAGCAACCGCAAAATCATATTTTGGGACCAGTAACATGTTCATGAGGTGGGGACCTAAGGACCCCATGTTAAAAATTTGGGTCCGAAATTCCCCAAAATGGCAGTGATATCAACCTAAGTTGAAACCCCCCACTGCCTCCCATTATAAAGCTTACAGTCATTTCTTCAGTTCGCAGTTCGGCTTTGAAGAGTGCAGATGTGTCCCAGTTCAGAGAAGATCATGGCTCCTGACCTCTGAAGAGTAAGAATGGGTGAAGGGGTGTGGGGAGATGGGTGCACAGAGGGAAGATGGGGGAAGGGGAGGGAGACAATGGTGGACCGTTTTCTTGTTTGCAGGTAAAAAAAAGACTGTGAGGGAAGGTTTTCTTCATTTACAGGTTACACACACACAAAAACTGGGGTGGGCTCTCGGTGTGCCACAATTATGGGGAAGGATGCCAACACAGGGATTGAGCACCGTGATGTCGGCAAGGTGTATAGACAGGTAGGGAGGCGTGCATTCAACACCAGAAGTGGGCATCCTGGTGTTGGAAAGAAAAGGGGAAACTGTTTAACCAGGAAAGACAAACTAAGAGGGGAGATGCCAACATGGGGATTGGGCACCCCATGTCAGCTTTTCGGGAGTGTGTGGCAGGTGGCAGGAGCCACCATGTTATAGTGTGCTACATAATGGGGGGTCATGCCAACACAGGGATTGGGCACCCCGATGTCAGCTTTCTAGGAATTGTGTAGCAGACAGCAGAAGCCACCATATTTATTGAAATGTTTCCCCAGGACAGACACGTAATAGAAGCATGTCATCTGCCACTGCAATGATGAGCCTGTCTCTGATTGCAGTGGCAGATTCGTTTCAACTCTTTGGCTCTCTCTGAAACTACTGTCATTGGCAGCATGCTCACTGACTGGCGGCTAAGGGATGCATCCACTAAAGCATCTCCTGCATTGATCAACACTGACACACCTCTGAAATGTGCTATTACAAGATGTTGCTTGACCGTGCTCACAAACCAACATAAAAATAGTAATGAAAAGGCAAAACAGTCATGGTGTATAATCAGAGAGCTGTGCAATGAGGAGGAGTGTCTATGGGGCAGCCATATGGCAAACAGCAAAGGTGATGACCCCTGAAGCAGTCATGACAAACATTAGTATGCTCTGTTTAGAAGACAGAAAACCATCGAGATGGCAAAAACATTGATATGGCAAACCATAACAATGCAATGAGCAACACACACATTTACAGGGAACCTGGCAACAGAGATGTGAAACAGCTGTTCTGCAGAGCAGAGGACTGCACACAAAGCAGGTATATCAATGAGGCAAAGGCAAGTGACAACCAACACGGCGACACCATAAAGAGTGACAAAAAGACAAACAGCAAGAACACTGATAGGGCAAGCCAGGCAATATATTAAGGAGTAGAGATGGGTGAAGTCCTCAAAATTTGCTCTGCAAATTAATTTGCAAATGTGGCACAATCTGCAAAGTGCAATTTGTGAAATTTATGAAATTCACACAAAATTTGCAGAGCAAGGATCTTGAACAAAGTACTTCAAACTTCCCTGGTGTGTAGTGGGTGCCCCCACCGCTGATCGCTGGCCCCAATGCACAAATATTTTTTGATTAAATCCCTGGTTTCTAGTGATCCCCCCACACCAATCACCAGACTCCAATGTACAATAAATTATTTTTAATCAAATCCCTGGTGTCTTGTGGCCCCTCCCCCCCAGTCATCAGCACTCTATGCACAAATAAATTATTCTTCATCATTAAATCCCTAGTGTCTAGTACGACACCCCATCCCATCAGACAGTGCCCCACCACCCTGCTCCCCCCACCCAGACCAGCAACCAGCTCAGACCTCCACTCTCCTCCACAGATGGCCACCTGACTGAGCTGAAATGAATGAACATGTACTTGTACAAGTATGCGCTCATTCATTTCAGCTCAGTCAGGCAGCCAGCCATGGTAGAGAGTGGAGGGCTGTGCTGGTTGCTCACTTGGGCTCATGGGGGTGGGGAAGCAGGGTGTTGGGGTGCGACCTGATTGGGTGGGGGGATGGAATGGAGGGTCCACTAGACACCAGAGATTTAATGATTAAGAATAATAATGTATTTGTGCATTGGGGGCTGGTGAACGGTGGGCGAGGGAACCACTAGACACCAGGGATTTGATAACAAATATATATATTTGTGCATTGGATGCCAGTGATCAAGGGAGGAGGGGGGGAACCACTAGACATAAAAAAGATAATGTATTTGTGCATTGGGGTAGGTGATTCTTGGAGGGTCACTAGACACCAGGGATTTAATAAAAAAATAATTTATTTGTGCATTGGGGGATGGCTATCGGTGCAAGGGGTACAACTAGACATCAGAGATTGCCATTTCTAACTTCTCTTTGCTTTGGGGTATTTTGTAAGTGCAATTTGCAGTTAAAAAAACAAAAGCAAGATGAAGTTACAAAAGGCAAATTTTTCATCAGATGGATCAACTTTGTGAAGTGATCTGCAGAGGTGAATTTGGTGACTTTGCCAAAGATTCGCCGGCGAAGTAAACCTTTGCTGCATCTCTGTTAAGGAGCCACAAGACCCATGACAATGGGGGTCAAGCATAAGCACCAGGAACTGTCATTGTTATCCTGGAGGAAACAGTGACATAGGCTAATAGAACAGCCAAAACTCACCACTGTTATTGAAGGAATAGAATACACAGTGAGGGAACCAGAAGATCATCAATGAAGACATCAAGGGTGGGTCAGCAAGGAAGCCAACACCAGAGGCCACAAAGGTGGGAGAACAAACATTAACCATGGATGGGAGACAAAGCCACCTATGGCTGGAGATCAGTAGCCATGGATAGGTGATCAACAGAGGTTGATTAGCTGGTGCTGGAGAGACAGCTGGTGGTGACACCATAGCAGCAGAAGCAGCATAGAAGAAGAGAATTTGTCAAAAGAAAAGGACAGCTTGGCCCACCCAGTCTTCCCAGATGTTCCCTACCTAATCTGTCACTACTCCCCAGCTTTATTGCATGCACCCCAGTCCTAGTTCTCTTTTTTTCATTTGAAAGAGACTGCCCTTATGCACCCTTTTGACACATGTGAGGTACTTCTAGATCTATATCATGTCACCTCTCACTCTCCTCTCTTCCACAATCTTTCCTCATAGGATTACTCATGCAAGCCATGCACCATTTTAGTTGCCCTCCTCTGGACTGTCTCCACCCTGTCTACATAATTACTGAGGTGTGTCCTCCAAAACTGAACACAGTTCTTCAAGTAGAGTCTTACCAGTGAGCAATACAGTGGCAACACCATCTCCCTCCTCCTGTTGAAATTAAAACCCCATTTCTATGCACTCCAACATCCCACTAGTCAAAACCACTGCTTTGTCATACTGCACTGCAGTGCCCTGCAGTTGTTAATGGTTGACACTTTAGTATAAAATAACAACACAAAAAAAGCACATAAAATCAGAATCTGAGGAATTTTTCTTTGGCCCAGTTTATAGTCAACAATGGAAAGAAAGATTTGAGAAGTATAAGACTATCCACGCTATAGGGACACTGATGATATGGGTAATTGTGGGAGGTCTAAGCTTAGAAAATATTTCACAGTGGTCCAGTCATCAACTGCATCTAAGTTCTAAAGTGGTGGCTTAATGGAGGAAGATAAGGTGTGACTCAATGGTGGGAAATATCCGCAAATATTACTATTTAAAACAAATTCTATTCTATACATTTCTATTCTGTTCTATGCTATGTTATGCTGTGCTATGCTATGCTGTTCTATCAAAAAGCCAAATGTATACAGAAAACTGAAAAATGTTCCTAATGTGAATTAGTTATATTCCTTGCGTGATATAAAAAAATATCAATGTGTGAATAACTCCATTTCACATGCACTTGTTGGTGTACACCTAAATGAAAGCATTAACTGCATTAAAATGATGTTACTGATTTTAAATTCAGTTTCCATAAGATGTCAGTATAGATCCTCGCGCGGGATTTGGGCCAACCGGTTATGCTTAACCCCAATATTAAGCTGGGCAACTCGGTGATCACTCCCGAGTGGCTTCCGCAAATTAAAGATGTTAATCTAGAACATCTCTACGACCAAGGATCCCTCCTCTCATCAGTGGACATTCTCAATAAGTATGCTATTCCTAATACTATGATTTTCAAAGTTTACCAACTGAGTCACCTCATTGCAGGAAAATTTGGCACCCTTTTTAGCGAGCCGATGATCCGCCCCTTCCTTTCTCAAATAGCAACCCTTGCTTCCAAACCGCATTCTATCTCATTAATATATTCCTTTCTCCTAAACTATAAATTTCCGGAACCTGTTGGGGGCTCTAGTATTTGGCCTTCTCTGTTACCTGAATCTACTCTGGATTGGTCTCGCATCTGGAAGGACCTCCACAAGTATCACTCGCAGGACAGATTCAGGCTTACTCAATATTATATAGTGAATAACATGTATTATACTCCTAAAAAGCTCTTCAAGCTTAAGAGGCTTCCCACCTCTCTCTGCTCCAGGTGTATGCAGGGGGAGGGGGATTCTCTACATATTTTCTGGTTTTATAGTAAGGTTGCCCCCTTATGGTCCTCTATCCGGGATAACTTAGATCCCCTACTAGGTCTCTCAGATTGTTTCACCCCTGAGATTTGTATTCTGGGCGATTATGCTAGCATAGACAGTGTGGAGCGTCGATACCACATTGCCTTAGTGTCCGTTGCAGTTAAAAGACTGGTTCTTAGGCATTGGACTGATCAATTTACATTGTCCTATGCCGAATGGTTGAACAAGCTCTCTGCCTATCTTAATTCTGAAAACTTAGTGGCCAGTTTGGAAAGCCGCATGGACTTGTTCCGTAAAAAATGGGGTAAGTTACAAGCACTATATTTGCATCAATGAGTTCTTGGCCTTTCGCCTGATGCCCGTGATGGTACTCTGTGTTTGTCACATATTGTTGTTCTGTATCTGTTAAGTTAGGGGACGGAGTACTCCCCGAATGGTTACTATGTTAAATACCCAACTTGGATATATTGGTTACCTGGCACACTCAGTTTGGTTGGGTGGGAGGGTGTGAGGGGTGGTTTTTGGTTGGGGAGGGTGGTGGACAGGTGGGTGAAAGGGGATGGGAGGGTAATGGGAGGACTGGTGGGGAGGTGGGAGTTGGGGATGTGTTGTTTGTTGTTTTTTTTCTTTTTTCCTCTTTTCTTTTGTTATACCATGTATTCTCTGTGAATTGTATACTTGTTTGCCTTATGGTTGTTTTATGTGTAAAACCAATAAACTTAAATTTCAAAAAAAGATGTCAGTATAGCATCTGTCATAAAGAGGTCCTCTTACAGTACATTGTTGTTTGCAGTTATCTACAATAATGTCCATTTTTTAAATCTGATCCAAGGTATCTATTTTCACAACACCAGTTTTAATGGATTTATGTGTCAATTCCATTGAAATTATAAATGTAATTTGTCCATATAAATGTTTCTGTGGAGTTTGGAAAATGTGTATTATCTTACTGAAGGACTGAATCATGTCAAAATATAGACCCTATTCTTCTGTTACTTTAAGTAATTAATGATCTGCAAATCTTGAGTGGTTTGTGGACCCTGATGCTTACACTTATTCAATGCAATACCCAATGGCCCCCATATTCAAAAAGATAGCATGGTGCTATTCATGTTAGCACCATGCTGAGAAAAACAGGATCACATGGGGTGGGGGCCATATTCAAAGATGTCTGGTACAAGATACTGATCCATTAGTGCAATGACACAGACTATACTGCTGTGCCAATGCAAATGAGGGATCCCCCTCGCATACAGGGTGCAGCAGCATATTCAATGGTTATGACAGCATTAAAGAGACTCCATCATAGCGCTGTTTAATGCTGTCAAATCCCTACCATTATCCCTGTGTACAGTGGTATGTGACCCTGCGACTAGGTGCCGACAGGCTTACCACACTGCTTACTGAACCAATCATAACTGCATATTGCCTTCATTGTTGTACACCTGTTTCCACAGCAGGCACACAATTGTTCCCTGTCATTCAGACAGAGGCCAACTGAGATGGTGACTGGAGGGGCTCTGTCAGCTGACATCTCCAGAGGAGGCTCTGGATACATTGGCAAGCTGGGGTTCAGGGGAAGATGGTGCAGGAGGGTCCTAAATGGGCAGGAAGAGGAAGAGGGTGTTTTGTTCAGTATGGGTTGGGGGCCACTATACACAAGGGACAGATACTGAGTTGTACCAGGTGGGTGGTTAGGGGGATTGGTGGACCACTGAACACCAGGGAATAGATATCAATATTACTTAGTGGGTGATTAGGGGTGGAGGTCCACTGAACATCAGTAAGACCTTCTTACATATTAAAGATGTCTGGATCTGCAGTCAGGGAGGTACAACAGGACACCACTGGGGGATATGATCTGGCAGGATCAGTGATTAGAAGTGGGGGGACCACTGTACACCAATGAGGGGGTATGTTATTATGACGTGTTCGGTAACTGGGGGGTGGAACAACTACTCCACAATGCTGCCATGCAGTGTGTGTGTAGCAGTACTGTGCAGCATGCTAATGAGTCCATAATGGGCATCCAAATGGCCCTTAGTAGCTTGTATGCCCTATGGACTCATTACTGCATCAGGTCTGAATATAGCTTGCAGGAGGTGCTATCCCATTTGGAATACACTAGCTCCATTCAGCTCCAGTGAGTTGTATTCCAGCAGGGGGGCTGTGTATGAAACTGTGGTGCTGCCTCATCTGTGTGTGCCACTCTGGGTTGGCAGAGAAGGTCTCTAGACTTGATTCTGCATTGGTTATGAGTCAACAGCATATTACTAGACTCAGGGCTGCATTGATTTAGGAGATGGGTGACCTTTTGTCCTACCCAGAGGCCACCAAGTCTTACATGGTTACCTCAAAGGTTACCAGATAGGAGGAGCAGCTAGACTATAACATGCTCACGGAAGGGGCTGGTGGGATCAGGAAGGCTGGAGGGACTGCACGCACATTCCACAACTGCAACTGATACCACTACAAAACTCCTACACCACTCTGGCAGAGTACCAGGAGGACTCGCAGTAGTGGCCGGGGAGGGTGTAGAGGCCCTCCTGAGTGGAGGCCCCCAGAAGGGTAGAAGATTACCCCAGCGAAGGAGGTAACAACTTCTGGTGGGTGACTAAATTGGTAGGATGATACAGTTGGAAATAGGAAAGGGTGTAGAGAGGGAGCTCAAGTGCCTAGCTGGCACCATGTGATGGAGTTATGGGACGCATGTCCTACAGATCACTAGGGTAGTAGGAGGGGGTGAACTGGGTGTTACTGTCCACCTGGGGACAAATGATCTGGCTAGGGAATGGGACAGAAAAAGTGCAGGAGGAGTTTAGGGATCTGGGAAGAAGTGTTAGGCAGGTAGCAAGCTCAGTAGCTTTGGCAGAGGTGCTGCCTGTGTACGACAGGGGAAGGAAAAGGAGCTCTACACCAAGGCCTTCAACTCATGGCTGAAAGAATAATGAAGAGTGGAGGGATATGGCTACATTGAGGACTGGAGGTACACCTGGGAGCATAAGAGCCCATACAGAGGTAATGGCCTGCATCCATCTGGGAGGGAAGCAACATTTCTTAGAAGATGGTTTATGTGTTACCTCGATGAGCATTTAAACTAGTTGAGAAGGGTGGCAGAAGTTAAGAGACAGGATAGATTGCTCACTCACAGTTTGAGATAGAGTGTAGAGAGATCCCAAGGGGTGAAAGTCCCACCACGGTGCAAATTAATCAAGGAAGTAGGGGGTTAGCAAAGGAGAAAGAATCAGTCAGAAGAGAAGGGGGAAGGGTGAACAAAGGAAAAGGCAAAGCAACAAGCAAGGAGCTAACAAAATCTGGAAGGCCATTTGTGCTTTTGCTAGAAGCTTGGGAATTAAAATCCCAGACCTAGACCATCATGGCAGACATAATCTTGATGCTGCAAACAACATATTGTGATCTGGACCCAGGTCCAACCTGACTTTTGGTCGGATGTGTGGACCAGATAGGGCCTGTGGTTGCTGAGATTGTCCGCAGTTCCTTCAACAATGGGGTCTTCCCTAGGGCTCTGAAAGAGGCGTTGGTTATGCCCCTTTTGAAAAGACCATCAATGGACCTGGAGTGTCTTGACAATTAAAGGCCAGTCTCGAATGTTCCATTTTTAGATAAGGTTCTAGAGAAAGTGGTGGCCTGTCAGCTCAAAATGCATCTTGCCTCTTCCACCATTTTTGAGTGTTTCCAGTCTGGATTTAGATCCAGGCATAGTACCGAGACTGCCCTGGTAAGGGTGCTAAATGATCTCCTGATGGTGAGAGATAGGGGAGAGAGTACCATCTTAATCCTCCTCGATTTAGCAGAATTTGATACTGTGGATCACGAGGTGCTGCTGGACTGCCTGCGGAACTGGGCTGGACTAACTGGAACAGTCATCAACTGGTTTAGGTCCTTCCTCACGGACAGATGTAAAGGGTGACAATGAGGTTAGCCTCATCTAATCTGATGCCACTGTCCTGTGGTGTTCCACAGAGATCGGTCCTGTCGCCCTTGTTGTTCATGGTATATATGCTTCAAATGGGAGACATTATCAGGCAGTATGGGCTGGGTTTTCACTGTTACACTGATGATACCCAGCTATTCCTGTCCTGTGCACCCAGAAACAAGGTCGCGGCCTTGAAGATTAGCAACTGCCTGGATGAGATCCAAAACTGGATGACACACCACTGGCTGCAACTCAACCCAGACAAGATGGAGGTACTAGTGGTGGAACCAGGTTGTCATTGTGATGGGAGTGGATTAGGGGATCTCCCTGGGCTTGTACTAGGGGGCACTCCTCTGGTTCCCTCTACTCAGGTGAAAGATCTGGGAGTGATCCTGGATGATAGCCTGACACTTGAGGCTCAGGTGTCAGGCATCATTCAGAGTGTTTTTTATCACTTGAAGAACATTGCTTGGATCTGAGCCCTGATACCATCTGATGACCTGCCCACCCTTGTGCAGGCCTTTGTCACATCCAGGCTGGACTACTGCAATGCCCTGTACCTGGGGCTATCTGGAGGCAACCTTCACCGGCTGTAAATGATGCAGAATGTAGCTGCAAGGTTGCTGACTTGCATTTCTAAATTTGACCCTGTCACACCTGTCCTCCAGGAACTGCACTGGTTGCCAGTGAGGTAGAGGATTGCCTTCAAGGTCAGGTTGATGACCTATAAAGTTCTACATGGGAGGGGACCAGCCTATGTGCAAGACATCCTGACACCTCATCGCCTGTCTTGAGCACTCTGTTCCGCTGAGGGTTGTCTACTGGTAGTTCCCAGGACTAGGCTGTGGCAATCTGGGGACCGAGCATTCTCACCTGTCATGCCAGCCCTCTGGAACTCTTTACCATGTCATCTGTGGGAGGAACCCTTGATGGAAGTCTTTAAAAGAGGGCTGAAAACACTGCTCTTTGAGCAAGCTTTCAGTTTGGTTTGATAACCTCCCTGCTGATTTATTAGTTGAGTGAACCACTGACTGTTGCCTGTGTTTCTAGAATTATGAATTATTATTGTATTAATTTGTGTTATTAATATATTGTATACTGTTGATTGGATGGAGTGGAATTTGTATAATCTCTGCTTCATGAGTTTTATCTGCTAGTTTGAGGTATATATATTTTAATATTGTTTAGTGTTTCAAAGCTACAGGATAAAGTGCTATCTAAATAAAGTTCCTATCCTATTCTATACTGTGGCCATTACCAAGTCATGGTGCACTGACAATCATGACTGGGACATGGTCATACCAGGCAACCCAATGTTCAAAAGGGACAGGGTAGGAAGGAAGGCAGGGAAGGGGAGTGGTGCTTTATGTAAAGGAGAGCATAAAAGCAACAGAAATACAAGGAATTCTGGGGACACAGGTGCTGTGGTTCACTCCTGAGTCTGGAGTGGGAGTCACTATTTGGACAGGTGTGATCTACAGGCCTTTGGCACAGAGGGAGGACTCAGAAGGAAATGTTAGCGGTAATTGGCAAAATGGCTGAAAAGAGGGAGGTGTTGCTGGTGGGGGACTTCAATCTGCTGGATGTCAACTGAAGCCTCCCTGCCACAGCTAGAAGGAAGGACATCTTGGACTCCCTACAGGGGGAGTTCTTCAGGCAATTCGTCAGCAAATCCATTTGTGATGAGGTAATACTGAACCTGTTGCTTACTAACAGGGACAGTATTTCAAAACTCAAGGTGAGCAGTCATCTGGGGGGGGACAGTGATCAACTTACAGTGTGTTTCAACATAAGAACAGCTGTGGATTCCAACCACACAAGGGTGAGAGTCCTAGACTTCATAAGGGCTGATTTTACAAAGATGGGTGAATGCCTCAGGAATGAGCTGGCAGGGGGAGATGACCTTTGGGTGGAGGAAACGTGGGCCAAACTAAAATAGGGCATAGTGAAGGCAACAAACCTCTGTGTCAAGCAAGTAAGCAAAAGTAAAAGGAGGAGGATAAGACAGCTATGGCTCTTGAAGGAGGTAACGGAAAAGGTGAAGGCAAAAAGAATAGAATTTAAAAGGTATAAGGAGAACAAGTGAGAAGATTGGGAAGTGTATCAGGAAAAACAGAGGGAGGCAGGCAAAGCAGCAAGGACTGCAAAGCTGCAAACTGAGGAAAGAACACCTCAGGGCCTATCAAAAAAGGACAACACATTTTTTTAGGCATGTTAGTGGAAAAAGGAAAACAAAGGCAGAGCTTGTATGGTTAAAGAGAGAGGGAAGTAACTGTATGAAGGTGGAGCATGAAAAGGCAAATATCTTTATCAAATACTTTTGCTTGGTGTTCACAGTAGAAGGGGAAGGGGAGAGACTACAAAAAGGCACCAGAGAGCTTTGATGGGAGGGAAATGGACACTTGCCCATTTTCTGTGGAGAGAGTCCAGAAAGCACTCATTTATCTGAAGGTGAACAAAGATATGGGGCCAGACAGAGTACATCAAAGGGTACTGCAGGAGCTCAGGGAGGTGCTAGCTGCACCTCTAACAGACCTATTTAACAGGGCACTGGATACTGGCATGGTAGCGGAGGACTGTGGAGGGGCAGATGTAGTCCCACTCCACAAAAGTGGTAGCAAGGAAGATGTGGGTAATTATAGGCCTGTCAGCCTAACACTGCTAGTGGGTAAGTTAATGGAAGCACTACTAAAGGAAAGGATTGTGGAATATCTTGAATACAACAGATTGCTGGAACCAAGGCAGCACTGTTTCACAAAGGGAAGGTCATGCCAAACAAATGTGATAGAGTTCTTGGACTGTGTGAGCAAGGAGTTGGATCAGGGAGGAGAGGTGGATGTGGCCTACCTGGATTTAAGCAAGACTTTCAACACTGTGCCCCAGAGGAGACTGGTAAGAAAATTGTGTAACTTGGGTTTGGTATTACGGTGGTAACCTGCGTAAGAAACTGGTTAGGTGATAGGTCACAGAGGATAGTGGTAAACTGAGATTGATCTGAGAAAATGAGGGTGACCAGGGGGGTAACTAAGGGATCAGTGCAGGGACTGGTCCTATTCAATGTATTTATATGTGACACAACAGAGGAACTGGAAGGGAAGGTCTGCCTATTTGTAGATGGCAACAAGATCTGCAACACAGTGAAAAATCTTGGGGGATGGAAAGGATAGGAAGGGATCTGAAAAGACTGGCAGAGTGGTCAAGGGTATGGTAGGTGGGTTTTAATGCAAAAAAGTGCAAAATAATGCACTTGGGCCATAGAAACCCAAGAACAGAGTACAAAATGGGTGGAGTGATACTGAGAAAGATCAAGCAGGAAAGAGACCCAAAGATAATCATATCAGATGACCTAAAGGTGGCCAGGCAGTGTGACAAGGTAATTGGAATGGCTAGTGGATGCTGAGGTGCTTAGGAAGGGGTATCACCCGCAGGAAGAGGGAGGTGATGCTGCCCCTATATAGAGCACTGGTAAGACCCTACCTTGAGTACTGTGTCCAGTTTTGGAGACCAGAAATCAGGAAGGACATAGTCAGAGTGGAAGTGGTCCAGAGGAGGGCTACCAAAATGGTGCAGGGTCTCCATCAAAAGCCCTGCAAGGGGAGGCTAAAGAAGTTAAATATGATCACACTGGAGGAGAGATGGGAGGAGGGGATATAGTAAAGACCTTTAAATACCTCACAGGGCTTAACAAGGTACAGAAGGGGGTTATTTTTCAGAAAAAAATGTGCTCTAGAACAAGAGGGCATGCCATGAAGCTGAAGGAGTAAATTCAGGATGGATGTGAGAAAGTGCTTCTTCACAGAAAGGGTGATGGATAACTGGAACAACCTTTCAGTGGAAGCAGTAGGGGCAAAAACAGTGGTGGGGTCCAAAAATGCTTCACACAGGTACAAGGGAATTATAAGAGTAAGGAAGGGGTTGGGGGTGGGGGGATTGTGCCACAGCTCAAGTAGGGTCTGCGGCAAAAAAATGAAGGTTAAAAAAAAAATGGGCAGACTGGGTAGGCCCAGCAGCCCTTATCTGCCATCACACTGTATGTTTACTATGTTTCTAAGCCATATGAAGAGTTTAATGAGCCCAAGTGCCTCAACCTTGCTTGGCCCTCAAGGACACAAGGCAGAGGTATTACCTGTGATCTGGTTACATTTTCTGTAACTTTAATGAGTGCTTTTGAGTTATACAATAGTGGTAAGGGTCATTTAAGGCCTTATCTTTGGAAGGTAAAGGTTTCTTTTGAAAAATTGAACTTGCAGCTGGGAAGGGCACACAATCTTGAACTAGGAACTAGGAAACTGGAGGAAGGCACAATTTTGCTCTAATTCTGAAGGAAGTTGGCCTTACTTTTAATGTTACACTGGTTTTTGCTTGTTTGAACCAAAAAGGGGTTTGCAATACTGTAGATCTTTTTGTAGATTGCTACTTTACATCCAGAGAGAATAAAATACTGCTGATTTTTAATTTATTTTTCTGTGAACTGGTGGCTTATTTGTAGTTTGCTAGTATTTCGGTGACTGTTTGCAACAAATATTTAAAGTTACTTTCCAAACTACTGCAGTAAGGTACTGGGTTCATAGCCTAACACCTTATGGCAGCATGAGCTGATGGACCGTAAATTGTTAATTTAGAAGTGCCTCCCTTCAGTACTGGAAGGGATCATAATTGGTGCTGAAACCACAGCCAGCTGATCCCTTCCGGCTTCCTGGTGACTCCACTCCACCCCCGCACTGTGAGAGTTTGTGACGTGTGGGCAGGGAGAGTGCAGGCGCGAGACCCATACAAGTCAATGGAGACTATTTTAAAAGCCATTTATTGGTAGTTTTAAGCTTTCTTAGGGCAAAATTAAAGCCATCACTCAACTTGTAGGGAACCTACATGTTGAGCAATGGCTTTAATTTTCCCCTAAGAATGCTTAAAACTACCAAAAAATTGCTTTTAAAATAGTCCCCATTGACCTGTATGGTACTCACCCACACGCTCTCCCTGCTCTCACGTCACAAAATCTCAGAGCGCAGGGGTGGAGCAGAGCCAAAGCAGGCTCACAGGAACTTGGAAAGGATCGACTGGCCTTGAGTTTGGCACCAGTTACAATCCCTTCCCATACTAAAAGGATATTGTTTTAAATTAAAATGTTGGCATCAGTCAGCTCACGACGATATAAGATCTTGGGCTATGAAGTCCAATACCTTATATTGGAAATTTCCTTTAAGTTTTCACTGGTGAGTCCTTTCATTCCTGCAGTCAATGAAGTTGTGTATTAGAGCCAGACAAAGCCTCAGGAGGTTCAGACTGGTTGTATAAGGCTGGGTCAGGGGCTGCTTACATCACAGTTATTGTCAGCCAATAGTCTTGTGTGGAGTTTTTCAGAACTGATCTGACTTGTGTAAACCACATGTGCATAAGCAGATTCAGACAGAAAGGCCTTATCTTTTGAAGATTAAGGTTGCTTTTGAAAAACTGAACTTGGAGCTGGGAAGGATGCATAATCTTGAACAAGGAACTAGAAAAGTGGAGGAAAGTACAATCTTGCTCAAATTCTGAGGGACGTGGGCCTTACTTTTAATTTTACACTGTTTTTTATTTGTTTGAATCAAGAAGGGGTTTTCAGTGCTGTTGATCTTTTTGTAGATTGCTACTTTACATCCAGAGGTATTAAAATACTGCTGACCTTTTTCTGTGAACTGGCAGCTTATTTGTAGTTTGCTAGCAGTTTTGTGACTTTTTGCAACAATCATTAAAGTTTTCACTGGTGAGTTCTTTTATTCCTGCAGTCAGTGAAGTTGTGTATTAGAGCCAGACAAAGCCTCAGGAGGTTCAGACTGGATTGCTGTGCTTGTCCTCACAGCACAGAACAAGTGGATTGCCCAACCCGTACCCTCCCCCATTCCCACCCTCCCCCGGCTAACCTAGCTTTATGAGATTACATAGAAATATAGCCTTTGATGAGAGATGAGGACCGCTTGGCCCAACTAGTCTGCCCATTTCACTGTGTATTGGATAAGCTGCAGATTCTAGTTAACCAACAGCCTTCTTCCTCCTACCCCCACTATAATTGCCTTATGTATGTCCCATTCATTCTTGAATTCCCCCACTGTTTTTGACCCTATGACTTCCTCAGGAAGGTGGTTTCATGCGTACACCAACCTCTCCATGAAAAATACTTCTTGACGTTGCCCCTGAGCTGTTCCCCCTCTATCTTATATCTATCTCCATATTACAACTGTATTTTTTATTGTACATATGTTCTTGAATAATACACACAAATTACTGTAACTTAACATACATACTGTGAATCATTGTACATATTACAGTAATTCCATAAGAAAGCTTTAATGTACCTGACAAAGCCTATGGCATCTTGAAACTACTGTACTTGTTATTGTCCTTACTATGTTCTGTATTGTTTACCCAACGTGGAACCTTTGTAAAAGAGCCTTGGCTCAAAGGTGTCTTCCAAAATAATAATAAATAAATAAAAAATAAATACATTTTCAGATTGTGCCCCCTTGTTCTTGCACATCTCTTTCTCTGAAAGATGCTCTTGTCTTGCTTTGTTAATTCCCCTGAGGTACTTGAAAGTTTCTATCATGTCCCCCCTCCCTCTTTTCCTCAAGGGTATACATATTAAGCTCTTGAAGTCTCTCCTCATATGGCTTCTGTTGCAGAACCTGCACCATTTTAGTTGCCCTCCTTTGGACTGCCTCCATCCTGTCTATGTCTTTGTGGAGATGGGGTCTCCAGAACTGCATGCAGTACTTCAAATGGGGTCTCACCAACTGTCTGTACAGAGGAATAACAACTTCCTGTTTTCTATTGGAGATGCCTCTCCCTATGCATCCCAGTATCCCCCCATCCCTCCTTATTGCCTTCTCACATTACTTGCCTACCTTAAGGTCTTCTGCTATGACTACCCTCAGGTCCCTTTCCATTTTTGTTGTTAGGTCGTCCCCCCCCCCCATTGTGTACTGTTTCCCTGGGTTTTTGTTTCCCAGGTGCATTACTTTGTACTTTTTTGCATTGACTCTAAGCTCCACATCCATTGCACTATACCACTCCCAACATTCCTGCCTTCTCTGCTTCTGTCTGCCCGGGTCTCTATTAGGGAACCTCACTTCCCCTTAGTAGTGTAACTCTTTTCCTAGGCTAGGCAGGAAGGTGTGACAACTTCCTGCTCAGACACAAAACAGGATGGGGTGTGCCACAAAAAGCAGCCAGCCAGTGCTGCATAAGCTGGGAGGATATCTTCTTGTGTTTGCTATTGTAAAAATTGCTACAGTATTGTAAAAAAAATATAAAATAAAAAAACTTGGGAGGTCCTAGTACACAGTCCCAAGGAAAAGGGTTACACTACTAAAGGGAAGTGAGGTTCCCTAATAGTGACCTGGGCAGACAGAAGCAGAGAAGGTAGGAATCATGTTGGGAGTGGTGCAGTGCAATGGATGTGGAGCAGCAGCCTTCAGAAGGGCATTCTGGGAACTGTGGTGCTGCATCATCTGAGGGCAGAGATTGCCAACCTCCAGGATGAGTTGGCTAGGTTACAGGGGCTCTCCTCTCCCACCCAGGGGCCACCAAGTCTACATTTGTGACCTCAAAGGAGAACAAGCAAAGGAAGTGTGAAAGCCTTCAACACCATCTCCCACCCCATATTGCTCTCTTGTCTTGCTGAATCAGGCTTCTCTGTTGCTGCCACCAACTGGTTCAGATCTTACCTCTCTGGCAGAACCCAGTCCATTAGAGTCACAGATACTATCTCCTCCCCTCTTCCCTTAACTACCAGTGTCCCCAAGGGGTCAGTTCTGGGACCCATACTGTTCTCTATATTCCTAAATGACTTACCGCTCATCTGCTCTACTACCTCAATCCACATGTATGCAGATGACACTGTACTCTTTTCCTCAGGCTCTGACCCTGAAGTGGTACAAATTAACCTCCAAGCCAACTTCAACAAAGTACAGCAATGGTTCAGCTTTCACCAGCTGTCCCTAAATGTAAAAAAAACTGTCACAATGACTTTTGGCACACGACAATGCCTGTCCAGACTCCCATCCCTTCCCTATTTCCACACCCTGGATGGTCAAAAACTCAAAGATGTCTCCTCATTCCACTACTTAGGGGTATGGCTCGACTGCCATCTTTCCTTCTCAGACCACATTGATGCTATTTCAAAAAAACTATGCCCCATGCTTGGTGCACTTTATAGGAACTGCTGCAGCATCTCCTCCCCCCCCTCGTCCGATGTGAACTGGTCCAGAAGATGATACTTCCCTCCTTTGATTGCTGTGACATTGTTTACGGTGCAGCCCCTAAGTCCACCCTATCTAAGCTGGACACACTTGTTAATGGCTTCTGCCACTTTGCTCTCGATGCCTCACCCCTTACCCACCACTGCAACCTTTACTGTTCCCTGGCACTACCGTCCCTCAGAAACCACCACATTTCACACTGTGTATCTAATCCATGGCTTGGCACCATCCCTCCCTACCTCTCCTCCATGCTCTCAGCTGCCCCTTCCCCCGCCCATTATCTTAGATCCTGCGACTTTCGCCAACTATCAATCCCTAGGCGGAAGACTACTGCCGGGCAAGCCGCCCTCTCACACCGGTTACCCAAGCTATGGAATGATCTCCCACCTCAAATTCAGCATTCCTCCTCTGCCCATTCTCTTTCTACTGCCCTAACTTACTCACCACTAATTGCTCCTGTACCTGACTCAGCCATGCACCAATTGGTCCCCTCCCCACTGCCCCGACCAGCGACATTAGCTTTGCTATAAATGCTGACAGATAGCCCCAACCTATGCACTTTTGTCCTGTGCCTTTTTGTCCTGCACCATCATGCATTCTATGTCTCTTGTTGCTTATACCTGCATATTGTGTGCTAAGTTTTCCATTGTATTGCTGCTATATGTCAAGTAATTGTTATATGCTTCATACAATATCTAATGTACTCCATGTGTTGTTGCTTGCCATTTAATGCAACTGTATCCATATGCTGCTACTTGCCTCTGTTATTTGCTCAGTTGATAACCTGTATGTTATCCAACCCCCTTGTACCCCCTTCCCCCAGGTGGCACCGGGAGACAAGCATTTTGTTGCTCAGTGTACCTTTTCTGGTGAAACTATTTCAATAAATAAATAAATAAATAGTGTGTGGACTACAGTGGGCTGAGAGAGGGTAAGGTGGGTGGATCAAAAGCACATCCTCTACTCAGTGCAACTAAGAAACTCCTACACAGTTTTGGAGGAGTGGGAGAATCCCACTAGGACACCTGAAGTTTTGACCTTGGTGAATGAGTAGGTTTGACAGACGAGTACCCCACAGGTGGGTGGAAGAGGACCCCAAAGGAAGAAGAAGCTTCTCTTAGTAGGAGACTACATAGTCTAGGGAGTGGAACTGGGGACAGGAATAGTGGAGGAAAGGGAGGTAAGGTGTCTTCCAGGAAGCACAGCTCAGTGGGACAGGGAGTGGATCCTGAGAATTGCTAAAGCAGTAGCAAGGCAGGGGAAGCTTGATGTCATTGTCCATCTGGGGACAACTGACCTGGCTGGAGACAAGACAGG
This sequence comes from Neoceratodus forsteri, assembly GCA_016271365.2. Lineage (NCBI taxonomy): Eukaryota > Metazoa > Chordata > Ceratodontiformes > Ceratodontidae > Neoceratodus > Neoceratodus forsteri. Next base: position 873,974,964 of record CM028131.1, on the reverse strand, counting down.
GATAGCATGGGTGCAGGAGGAGTTCAGGATGTTGGGGAGGGGCCTTGCACAAGTAGAAAGCTTGGTGACCTTCTCAGGAGTGCTGCCTGTCCAGACAAGGGGGAGGCTAGGAACCTCCACACCAAGGACTTCAACACTTGGCTGGAGAGCTGGTGCAGAGAAAAAGGTTTTGGTTTCATTGGGAACTGGGGACCCAAATGGAGGAATGAGACCTTGTACAAGGGGGATGGCTTACACCTGTCCAGTAAGGGGGACCTCTGTCCTCAGTGAACAGTTTAAATGCTTCATTGGCAAGCATTTAAACTAGTAAGTGGGGGGCGGCATAAGGATGCAGGTGGAACCAAACTGCCCACTCCCACAGGCTAGCAAAATCAACTTGGAGGACCATAATATTATGGTATCACCAGAGGAAACAAAATCCATTGAAGGGGGAACAGCGCAGGACAGGAAGAAGGGGGTTGAAAACAGGAAGGACAAACAGAGGAGGCAGAAAGACAGCAGTGGGATGATAAAAGAACAAATGGTAGGACATGGAAGACCATGTATACCAATTCCCGCAGCTTGGGGGAATAAAATCCCAGACCTGGTGGCCTTAATAACAGAGGCTGAGCTGGAAATTGTAGCTAGTACTGAAATGTGGTATACTGGAAACCATGACTGGGATGTAGCCGTATCAGGTTATACTCTGTTTAGGAGAGACAAGGGGTTAAAAAGAGAGGGGGGAGGTTGGCTCTTCACATCAGGGAGACTATTAGAGCAACTGAGGTACAGGGAATGCAGGGAGGAGCAGAGGTACTTTGGGTCACCATTAAGATGGGCCATGGCACTGCCATTTACACGGGTGTGATATATAGACCTCCACCACAGGGGGAGGAGGTGGACAGGGTTCTGATGGAATCCATCCACACAATGGCAGCTAAAAGGGAGCTGCTGCTGTTAGGTGATTTCAATCTGCCAGATGTGGATTGGAGCATCCCAGCTGCTGCCTCAGCCAGGAGCAGGAACGTCTTGTACTCTGTACAAGGGGCAGGCCTCAGGCAGCTAGTTCTAGAGCCAACCAGGGAGGGTGCAATTTTGGACCTGGTACTCACCAATGAGGACAGAATTGAGGAAGTCAGACCGGGCAAACACCTGGGATCTAGTGATCATCATACAGTGTGGTTTAGCAGGAGTACAGTGGTTGAGTCAAACCACACAAAGGCGAGGGTCCTGGATTTCAGGACAGCAGACTTTACTAAGATAGGGATATGTCTCAAGCATGCCCTGGCAGGGAAGGACAAGAAGAGGGAGTGAAGGAGCGGTGGGCCCATCTGAAAGTAGCCATAGTACAGGCAACAAACCTTTGCGTTAGGCAAGTAAACAAGGGCAATAGAAAGCCACTATGGTTCTCAAAGGTAGTGGTTGGAAAGGTAAGGGAAAAAAAGATGGCTTTCAGGAAATACAAGGAAACACAGTGGGAGGAGGACAGGATAGTGTATCTGGATAAACAGAGGGAGGCAGGGAAAACAGTTAGAAGTGCAAAGGCACAAACAGAGGAAACAATAGCATAGGAGGTAAAGAAAGGAGACAAGACTTTTTATAGGTACATTAGTAAAAGGAGAAAAATAAGAGGTGGGATAGTAAGGCTTAAAGGGGAACAATCAGAATGTGTGGAAGGGGACCTGGAAAAAGCATCAATACTGAACAAATATTTTTGTTCTGTATTCACAGAAGAAGAAGATGAGGGACCACAGTCAGGCAACATGAACAAATATTGAAGGGAGATGGACACCAGTCCATTTACAGAAGAGAGAGTCCTAAAAGAACTCACAAAACTGAAAGTGGACAAGGCAATGGGACCAGAATGGATATATCCTAGAATATTAAGGGAAATATGGGAGGTGCTGGCACCACCACTAGCAGCACAGTTCAATGAGTCACTCGATATGGGAGTGGTTCCGGAGGACTGGAGGAGGGCAGGTGTAGTCACTCTTCACAAAAGTGTCAGTAGTGAGGAGGCTGGAAACTATAGACTAGTCATCCTCACCTCAATAGTGGGGAAGATTATGGAATCACTACTTAAACAAAGGATTGTGGAACATCTTGAAAGCCAGTAGAGCATAGGATCTGAGACATCATGGATTCACAGCAGGAAGGTCATGTCAAACAAATCCAATTGATTTCTTTGACTGGGTGACTAGGGTCATGGATCAGAGGGAGCAGTGGATGTGGCCTATCTGGATTTCAGTAAGGCATTCGATACTGTTCTACACAGAAGACTTGTGAACAAGCTGGGCAGCCTGGGAGTGGGCCATAGGGTGGTAAACTGGGTTAGAAATGGCTTGAGTGATAGAAGACAGAGGGTCATGGTAAATCTGAGGAAAGGAGAGTGACCAGTAGGGTGCCAAAGGCCCAGTCCTGTTTAATGTCTTCATAAGTGACATTGCGGAGGGACTGAAGGGGAAAGTATGCCTCTTTGCAGATGACACTAAGATCTGTGACAGGGTGGACACTCCTGGAGAGGTGGAAAAAATGAAGATGGACCTAGGTAAACTGGAGGAGTAGTCCAAAGTGTGGCAGCTGAGATTTAATGCAAAAAAAAAGCAAAATCATGCATTTGGGGTGAAGAACCCGGGGAGGATAATATGATGGTGGGGGGGGGGGGACAGATGGTCACCAAACAGGAAAGGGATTTGGGGGTAATCATATCTGATGACCTAAAGGTGTCCCAAACAATGTGCTAAGGCTGTGGGGAGAGCCAGTGGGATGCTGGGGTGCACAGGAAGAGGTATCACCAGCAGAAGGAAGGAGGTGGTGATGCCACTGTACAAATCATTGGTGAGGCCTCATTTGGAATATGGAGTTCAGTTCTGGAGGCTGCATCTTTGTAAGGACATAGACAGGGTTGGGGCAGTTCAAAGAAGGGCAACAAAGATGGTGCAGGGCCTACACCAAAAGTCATGCAAAGAGAGAGAGACTCGGAGACCTCAATATGTATACCCTGGAGGGCTGAAGAGAAAGGGAAGATATGACAGAAACCTTCAAATATCTAAAAGGCATAAATAGGGTACCAGAGGGTAGCATCTTTCAGAAAAGGAGATGTCCAGGAGTGAGGGGGCATAATATGAGGTTGGAAGGGGTAGACTAAGGGGTAGCGTGAGGAAGTATTTCTTTACAGAAAGGGTGGTGGATGCATTGAATAGACTCCAAGTGGAGGTGGTGGGAGCAAGCACAGTGGGGGTATTCAAGCAAGCATGGGACAGGCATAGGGGAACCCTAGTAGTAGGAACAGAAAGGTAAATCTGGAGATCAAATAGGGTCTGTGGCTTTTATGGTAGGCAGGGAAAATGGGCAGACTAGATGGGCCTAGTGGTCCTTATCTGCCATCAATGTCTATGTTTCTATGATGTTTATAAAACTGCATGGAAAAATAGTCAAACCTGATTGGCCAAGAGGGTTCACATAACTGCATCAGTTTAACATTGATGCAGTCACATTTTGGATCTTTTCTTATATCCCAAAAGACTGTGTGCTATGCAACCATGAGGCATTCTGTGAACTGAATAATCATAGATTCATAGATTCACAGAAGGGGCCAGCAGATATGGACCACATGGCCCACCTAATCTGCCCATGGAGAACCCCCAAGTAGTGTCCATCTACAGGGGGCCCTTCAAACCTGCCCTTCCCATCACGAGTATACAGTAGTCATGTAGTTATTCTATGTGTGCTTGAACTACATGATGGTTTCCACCCCCACCACCTCTTCTGGCAAACTATTCCAGTCATTCACCAACCTCTCAGTGAGGAAGAACTTCTTCACATTACCCTGGACCCTGGCTCCCAACATCTTCATACTGTGCCCCCTAATGTTAGAAACTAAGCTCCAATGAAACAGACTCTCCACCTGTGCCCTGTTGATCCCCTTTAAATATTTAAATGTATCAAACATATCCACTCTTCTCCTGTCCTTCAGGGAGTACAGGTTTAGTTCCCCAAGCCTCTCTTCATAGGAACCAAGCATCATCCTGGTAACCCTCTTCTGCACCACCTCCAATCTGTCCTTGTCCCTGCAGAGATAGGGCCTCCAAAACTGCATGCAATACTCAAGGTGAAGTCATACCAGTGATACATATGGGGGAGAAGCACCTCTTTCCTCCTGCTGGTGATGGCCCTTCTAATGCATCCAAGCATTTGATTACCTTTCCCCACTGCTTTCCCACATCCTGGACCACCTCTCCAACTTCCCCAAGTCTTCCCTCATCCTATCTCCCCCTCCATATCTCTACCCTGTTACTGAGTTTTGCATCATCTATAAACAAGACATACTCTCCCTCCCACACCTTCTGTTATATCATGGACATAGACAATAAAAAGCACCGACCCCAACACAGAACTCTGTGGTACTCCACTGGTCACCCTCCCCCGAGCATATCTCGTTCACCACCGATCTTTGGCTCCTATCCCTAAGCCAATTTCCCATCCATTTCTCAATCTTTGTCCCCACCCCCAGGCTCCTCAGCTTCATTATCAACCTCCTATGTGGGATGGTATCAAAGGCCTTTCTGAAGTCCAGATAGGCCACATCCACTGCCCCACTCTGATCTACTACCCTAGTTACCTCATCAAAGAATTCAATCAGGTTGGTCTGCCAGGACCTACCCCTGGTGAACCCATGTTGTCTCTGGTTCTGCAGCCCTCTGGCTGTGAAGTAATCCCCAATCCTTTCATTGAGGATTGTCTCTATAACTTTGCCATCTGCCGAGGTAAGGCTTACTGGGCTGTAGTTCCCTGGATCCTCCCTATTCCTCTGTCCCTTGTGTATCAGAACTGCCATTTTCTAGTCCCTTTGTCACCTCCCCTGTATGCAGTGATCTGTTGCACAGGGTAGCCAGGGGCTCAGCCAGATCCTCTCTGAGCTCCCGTAGCAGCCTGGGGTGCCTGCATCAGACCCCATGGCCCTGTCCACCCTGAGCCTGGCCAGTTCCCTGTGGACTCTGTCCACAGTGAAGGGACTAGTGTCCATCCCTGGTCCCTTTGGTTAACTCTCATGACTTTGGGGCTCGTCCCCCTCCTCCTCAACTGTAAAAACTAAGCTAAAGAAATCTTTTAAGACTTCAGCCTTCTGTCTATCCTCCTTCACTATGATTCCTCCAACCCCACCTGAGAACCCCACCTGACCTTCATTTTTCCCCAGTGTATCTAAAGAATAATTTATCAATATGTCTAAAGAATAATTTATCACCCCTCCTTGCTGTAGTGGCTATCCTCTCCTCTGTTTTTGCCTTGGCCCTTATAACTGCCTTCCCTACCTCCCTCTGCAGTCTTTGGTAGGTTTCCCTAGTCTCCTTTGTCTGCTTTGCTTTGTACTGTCTGAAGGCCCTTGTCTTAGCCCTGACCTTGTTTGTCACCTCCATAGTAAACTACAGTGGTCTCTGTTTTCTTCTCCCTTTCCAAATCTGTCTTACATATAGATTTGATACACTTTCAGTCCCCCCAATTATCTCTCAAATTTCCTCAATCCCTTGTATTTCCTGCACACCTTCCAAGGCATCCTTCAGGTATATGGCCATTTCCCCAAAGTTTGCCCTTCTAAAGTTGAAGACCTTTGTCCTTATGTGGCTCTGCTCCTCCTCAGTACTTATCTCAAATATTATAACCCTATGGTCACTGCTTCCCAGGTGGTCCTCTAATGTGAGGTTGGATATGCTACCCCCATTTGTAAGGAAAAGATCCAATATTGTCTCTCCCCAGGTGGGTTACATGACCATCAGTTTAAGCTCTGCCCCCTGCAGGGAATCAAGACATTTTGTACTCCTGACAGTTTTTGCTGCTGGAAGACTCCAATCTCCATCTGAGAGATTGAAATATCCCATCAGTAGTACCTCCCACTTTTCAGCCATAGTTTGGATATCTTCCACCAGTGCCTATCCTACTCCCCCACCCCTTGTGCTGGAGGCCGATAGACAACACCCTCCCTAACAGTGTCAGTGGCTCAGCAGGTAGCACACTCACCTCTGAGACTGGGAGATCAGAAGGCTGTGGGTTCTAGCCTCACACCATGCACTTGGGTTAATATCCCAATACTGATACTGCAGTGCAGCATGTGGGGGGTGCTGCACTCCTGAAATGCCGTCTTTCAGATGAGACATTAAACCGAGGTCCCTTCTGCCTGTTCTATTGGTATTTCAGGTGGATGTTAAAGATCCCATGGCACTTCTCAAAAAGAGCTGGGGTAAATTTTATTAAACAGAATATTGGAACATAAACAAACAATAAAGAAAAATAAAATCAGAAACAAAAGTATGGAATCAAAAATATAATCAAGTTGACAAAAGAAAAAGTAATACAAAAGGTATCAGGAGTCACCAACAATAATAACAGAAAAATTGAAAGGAATACTGTTCAAATAGGAAAAATAAATAAATAAATAACCGGTACCCAGGAACAGGACCCTTGTTCCCAGTAAAGTGAAAAGGTAAACAAGGAAATCCTCAAAGAAATCATCATGTCACTGCCGGCAGTTCAGTAATCCAAAGCAACTCCTTCCATAATTCAGCTATCTCATTACCTGATAAGGCAAGACAGTCAGCAGCATAGACAGTTTTAACATCGTTCAGTATCTTGTTACCCAGCTCCAAATGGGAACATTCCTTTTGATGTAAGGTAAAAGCACACCTTGCCAACCAAATATCCCACTTGATAATAGTAAATAATAGATGAAGAGTACCCGTATTCCACCTTCACCAAACAGATGGAGCAAAACCATACATAAGGTGGTCATAGGTCAGGTGTGCAAATAAAGGCATGTCCCACAAATCAGCCAAGTAAACCCAAAAAGATTTAATAAAGGAAGAATGAAAAAAGAAATGCTCCATAGTCTCAGGTATATTAACACAAGGCAGTCTGCTACAAACCCTATCCTGTACTAGCTTATGGTTAGCTTTAACATTAATCCTCCCATGACAGGAAAACCAATGGAAATCCCATATATAGACAGGTATATTGGAATTACGATAAAAAAGGTGCAAGGAGGAACAAAACTGGTCAGGGCAGCCTGAAAAAACATCAGGAATGCCAGAGAGAGAGAGACAACAGGGATCTATAGAGTACCTTATGGGAAGTAGAAGATAAAAGTCATTGGGGTGTAATCTTCCATTGCTTCAGATGAAGAAACATCTCTCTAAGATACTGTAGAAAAGCTGGACCCTTCAGGGCCTTTAATGCATTTTGCTCCCATTGGCGGAACCAGGGCTCACAACTCCCAAATAACCAGGGCTCCCAACCCTTACCCGTATTAACAAATAAAGGTTTCAAATTAGACATAAAAAATATTCTATTGAAAAATAAAATTGGGTTAACCATATCCAGGCCACCCTCCCTAATGGGCAAATATAACACATTCCATTTGATAGGGTTGAGACGGCTGGCTCAAATGGCTTGAAAGAAAATACTCAAAAGGGAGGTTTCCATTTTTTTGGGAATGGGAAACACATAACTAAGATATAAAAAAAACGGAATAAGGAAAGTCTTAACCAAAAAAAACTCTTTTTCTTTCCAATCTTTCTTTTATTCCCTTGCATGACTATGTTTCCCGAGAGCAAGTTTCTCCTCCCAGTTTAAGGTAGCCATCTCAACGGAACCTAGCTTATTCCCAAGGATGGTCAGAGGGCATGTGGTGAGAGAAATAGGCCCTAGAGTGGACTGGGGACCGGGGTTAAGACCCAGAGCCTCCCCTCAGCATTTATCTAAATTCAAGGAAGCACCGGACACTGTACCAAAGGATGAACAGAGGTGAAGAGCCCGATGAACAGACCAGCGGTCAGCAACTAATAAACAAAGGTCATCAGCATAAGCAATGACTCTGGCCGAAGCCTGAGCAGATGGCTCCTGTATCGGCATGATAGTAGAAAGGCCATTAATGGACCATAGCAAGGGATCAATAAAAAAAGTGCACAGTACAGGGCTCATGGGACAACCCTGCTGGACTCCCCTTTTAATAGAGACCATGGGGCCAACATGGCCATTCACAACTGGTGTCACAGTAGCAGTAGCATAGAGGGACTGAATCCACCCTACCAGGAGAGGTGGAACATGATAGTGACTGAGAGTTTCCCATAAGAAGGTGTAGCAGATGGAATCAAACACCTTCCTCTGATCGAGGAACACCACAAATCCACTGCAGGAGCCTTTTAGACCATGGGAAAAGACTTCCCGTAATAGGATCAAATGATCCTGGATACTATGGGTAGAGATGGCACAAGCCTGTTCTGGGGAAATGACCTGTTCAGCTATCAGAAGCAGTCTACTGGTCAGAATTTTAGTAAGCAATTTACAATCTGCATTCAACATGCAGATAGGTCTCCAATTATTCAGATCAGTCTTATCCCCTTTTTTAAACAAAAAAAATCAAAGCCTTATCCCCTTTTTTAAACAAAAAAATCAAAGTTTCTTTATTAAAACTCAAAGGAATAGTACTAGTGCTCAGCATAGCATTAAACACAGCAGCAAGTTCAGGGCACAGATGGTCACCAATAATTTTACATAATTCAAAAGGTAAACCATCCGGCCCAGGGGAAACATTATTCCTCAAGTGCTGGAGAACACTTCAACCTCCTCATGGGTAATAAAACTCTGCCTGCTGCACTATTCAAGAGGGAACTGTTGGTACTGGGAAGGTCCTCAAAAACTCTCGAATCTCGCTAAGGTCTGAGGGTATGTCAGTAAAAAGGGCTCTGGAGAAGTCAGCAGCTATTTGGGAAAGTGAAACACTAGAGGTGTGTAACAGGCCAGAAGAGTCTTGAAGACTGGACATGGTGTGAGTCCCCACTCTGTGGGCCTGCCGAGCAAAGGGGTCAACTTCCTGGGAAGTGCCCTGAGTGCCAAATTTATGCTGGGCATACAAACGAGTAGTATGTTGAGAGGAAAACAACATTATGTCCTTGCGAATTAATTGAATTTGGGAAGTTAGGTCTTGACCAGTAGTGTGGGCAATAGTCAGTAAATTCTGAAGGTGTTGTCTGTGCTGTAAATAGGTCAAGTAAGCAGTACTACATTTCTGCTTACTATAATGTTTTAAAAGAAGAATTAAATCAGTCTTCGCATCCATCCACCAAGTCATCATAGAAAAGTAACATGGATTTACGAGCAGTAAGAAATTGGTGTAATGCAGACAATAACTCTGGGTCTGTCAACAAAGATGTATTAAATTTCCAAAGTCCCAGACCCAGGCAATGGAAGGGGGTACCACCAATAGAGATGGATACCCTCCCATGGTCAGAGTATTCAACCGGAGTAACAGTATCATTCAAAACAGGTAGTGTTGGGGATGAAAAAATAAAGTCAATTCTAGTGGCCGACACCTTTGCAAAATGTGGGGGTGTGCCGATTAGGTAAAGTCTAAGTAGGTGTCTCGTAGGCAAGCTGTATGGATAACAGTGAGTAGAAAGCGAGAATCACAAAAAAGCTTCTTAGTGGTAGCAAAAGAATGCTTGTCTTGCAGACTCAGGCCACAGCTGAAATCCCCAACAAACAGAATCTGCTTGGAGGTGAATAAATAAGGTTGGATAAGAGAAAGAATGTCAATACGACTTGATTTAGTTTGTGAGGCATAAATATTAATTAAGCAAAAGGGTATGTGATGATAACTGCATCAAGAATAAGGACTCGGCCAGGCACTAAATCATAGAGTTTAAGCAAATGAAAATCAAGAGAGTGGACTAAAATACCAACACCAGAGCAGGTCTCATGGCCAATGGACCAAAAAGACGGGCTGCATAACCAGTGTCTTTGAGCATGATGTAGTTCGTGCAAAGTATGGAAGCGAATATCCTGTAAAAAAATCAAGCTGAGCTGTAATGAAGCAAGGAAAGCAAAAACTAAATTCCTCTTGTCTATGCGTTTAATGCTATTCACATTCAACGTGTGACAAGCAAAAGGAGTGAAAGTATCAGACAGCATGAGAAAAAGGGCAGGAGCACAAAGAACAAACCAGAGAAAAAAAACACTATTTCTTTTTGCCCGAACCAGCCATACTCTTCCCTTTTGTCCGGGCTTTCCTTTTCTGAGCACCTCTACTCTTAGTCCCAATTTCAGTGTCAGTAGCCCGATCAGGGTGGGAGGAAGCGATAGAGGAAGAATCAGAATCCTCGCCAGAGTCAACAGAAATGTCCTGCAAAACATCATAAGGATTAGAAACAGGAATAGGCAAGGGTCTGAGGGCCTTAAGGGGCAGTGGGTCAGCTTTTTGTTTGACCTCATAGAGCATCTACAGTTCACAGGAAGAGGCTTGGGAGGGATTTCAGTGTCAGCTGGGGCAATCCCCAAGGGATTGGGGCAACAACTGTAGGCACCAAAGAAGGAACAGGTGGAGTGCAAGACCCCGGGCACTGTACTACACAAGACTCAGGTGCAGGTGCAGTCAACGTGGAGGGTCTGGGATGGCCCAAATCTGGCTGAGGTGGAGAAATCTTATTCCAAGTTTAGCCTTCTAGGCTTGGGAGATAATAAAATGCTGATCAGCACCATTATCACGGTGCTCCTGATTGTGGGCTGCCCATGTACAGTTCTGAAAAGTGTGCCCAGGTTCCTCACATAAACTGCATTTACTCTCATTGAAGCAGGGAGAGCTAACATGACCCAATTCTCCATAGGAGTTGCATTTAACCTTATCACAAGCATTACTCAGGTGAGAGGGATCAGCACACCTGTAGCAGGCCTTAGGCTGGCTGGAATAAAACAACACTCCCCTATCATGACCCAAAAAAGAAGGAATTAGGCAGGTGGAGAAGTCCAGAGTTATCAGACTTGAGCAGTAACTTGACCCTCCACCCCCAGTCCATATATTTTCAGAGTCCAACATGGCCTCAGGTTCCCCAATAACAGTACAAAACATTTTCAACCAATAAATCACATCAGACACATCCACTCCTTCATTACAAAACAAAATCGATATAGTTTTATAGGCAGGCTTAGTTAATGGAATGGCCAGAAAAGGTGTCTACAAGGCTGTAGTTTTCAGTGCGTGATATTTCACCCCAAATCTGTCCAAACCCTGAAGCGTCTTGAAGCTGATATCAAAAGTGGTCTCCCCAGAGATATGAATAAAGGCTTAAAGTTCGTGGGCAAAGAACTTCATGGAGTCCTTCAATAAAGTTCTGGCCATATAAACACGATCGGGGGGGGTCCAGCATACCACAATATAAGAGAGATGGACAGCATTATGGCATTTAGCAGGCAAAATAGGGAGTCGAAACAATGAGGAAAAAGTTTTCTTCTGTCTGTCAGGCATGAGATTCAAAGGCGCTGCAGGTGGAGCAGGGTCAGGGACTGCAGTAACAATTGAAACAGTTACATGAGGAAGATGCAGGGCAGGGTGCTGGGTGAGATGTAGGCCATCAGGGTTGGCTAGGGGATCAGCCAGAACCCGCTCAGGGCTCATGTCTCTAGTTACAGTAGGGCAAGGAGGTAAAGCAGAAGTCACAAAGTCAGCCTCCCTCGGCATATGGATAGGAGATTTACCAGGAGACCAGCAAGCATCAGGAGAACACTTTTCCCAGTCAGCACCCTCCAAAGCTGAGTCCACAAACCAAGGCCCAGTTCCCAGAATGTCAGTAGCCCAGATAGCCAGACATGGAGGGCAGGCTCAGTAGGAACAGTAACAGTTACAAGCAGTGGTTGCAGGCAAAGTAGGAAATGAATCACAGGCAGACTTACAGTGTCCATTGGCAGATGGCAGGTCCTGCAAATGAGTAGAAGGATGACTCAGTGGGCATTTGACAGAAACTGCAGAGCTGTCAGTACAGGACCACCAAATTCTCTGCATAAGAGCTGCTTTCCTCACAAGAAACTTCATTTCCTCAGATTCTAAAAGCAGCTGTAAATCACGGGTCTCGGCCAACTGCTCATCAGAAGGAGCAGCCAAAGATTCACTTTCAGCCTCCTCAGAACTGACGACCAACTCAGAGTCCATGTCAGGGTCAGAAGCCAGCAAATGCAAAACAATACCATCAGCAGCTGTAGGTTCCAAATCCAAATTATTTATTTCCACCACATTCTCCTGAACATCAAGTAAACCGGCAGTCCCAGGCAAAGACAAGGCAAGAAGGGAGACCAGCCCTCCAACCTCCATGGCTTCCACCACCACTTCAGGGCTCTCGTCCGCCATCTTGGTCCCGCAGACAAAAGGGTCCGCCCTGCTCACAGGAAGCAAGAGCTGGGGAATTTCCCCGGTGACCTGGCCAAATTTCCCCCCATTCACTAAAAATACCACCAACAGCTTAATCTAGTTCAAAAGTCAGTTGGCATTCATCTGTATCCCCCTCCCCCGGGTCGTGCCTGAAAATAGGCAGAATTTGTCTAGTGCACTTACCCGGTCAACAAAAGCTAAATAAATAAATAAACAACATGTCCCTTTTCCTTTTGACTGTCACCCATAGCACCTTATCCTGCTCTGTTCCCTCTGAATCTCTATTGCTTTTATATGCTTGCGCACAAACAAGCACTACCCTTCCCTCCTTCCTATGCACCCATGCTCTGGAGTGGATTAATTCACTTACAACATGTGCATGACAGTGTTAATTGAAAAAAACATACAGAAAATGTTTTAAAAGGAAAAAAATGCAAACTTTATTGATGTATCATTTGCATGGTAAAGTAGTTCCTGTGGAGTTATCACTTGTCAGCTTTACTTTTGCATTTGTCTCTTTTTTATTGTACTTAGTGAAACAGATTGGGTCATTGACGGTGAAGAGGTGGAGACTGAATGGATTGGATGGTATCATGTTTAGTGGGTTGTCTGTTGCTGCAGGCATCACTTGTGGATTAAGAATACTGTCAGCTGTTTGTGGAAGCAGCTCATATGTCTCTTCTGGTGGTATGCTGATCATGGAAGATGTGAATGTGTTTGTGCTGGCTGCTAAAATATTGGATCAATTTTCACAGTCAGTGGTGAATGGGAACCAGTAATTTTTTAGACCGCTTTCACAGCAATGGCCAGAGACAGTCATAATCTCTCATGATGCTAGTCTAGCTTCAGAGAGGAGTTGGACTGTTGTGCTACTAATCAAGTGATTGGTGCATCGTATGCTTAATGCATAATCTGTGGAGATTTTTACCATCATGTCCCCTAAATAGTTAACCCCCATGGGTTGTTTTCCATACCAGTACTCTTGATGGTGAAGCACAGATTGGAGTATTTTTTTGGGATGGAGGTAAAAGGCAGGAGCATCTTTTGTGCATTTGGAGAGAGAAGTGAAGTCTTAAATAGTTTTATTGGGTATTGTGGGATATTGGGTTGTGCAAATAAGAGAACTCTGAGTGTGACTCTGTGTTTTTCATTAATCATATTATGGTTTGTGGTTGGTTCATTAAACAATAGGATGATATATTCCTTGCCAGAGTCATCGGTTTATGTTATGAAGGAGTTTTGCTTTAATTTAGTTAGTCCTTCTGGGCCATGCCATGCAAATCTGAGCTGGAGCTCAAACCATACTCAGCATACCAAGCCACAGGCAGTATTTGGACTCAGGGTAGGAGAGATTCTGATTGTATGTAAATCTGCCTCTATGATTCATGGGTGATGATTGGTGACATCATGCTCAGCACATCTACAAAGACATTGTGAACTCCAGATCCATGGCAATATTTTTTTTTGTGAATGTCAACACTGTTGAAGTGTTGACAGAGTCCTGCTCATAGTGCAATGAAGGAGCTGACATTGTATTGCTTACCATCATTGCTGTAGACGGAAGCGTAGAACTCTCGAAGGATCAGGGCTAAGTCGCTGGCTATTATTGTTTTGACATTGATGTTGCAGGATTCAGAGTTAAGTCAGTCCTTGAACACATTGACTGCTCATGTTGTGCTTCTGTGGGTGTTTGGTTCATTTTTTTTTTATTTCAAGTTCATCTAGTTCACTCAATGTCAATGGTATGTTCCAGCTGAGTGTTTGTGATTTCAGGCAGCTTTTATCATCATTTGTTCATTTTGATCTCTTTGGTCTTGGCTGTTCATAGTTGTAGGTGGCATCTACCAATTCAGTGGTAGAGACATTGCCAAAGAGAGAAAAGTTGACTGCATAAAGTACATGTTGTTCATGGTTGTTGTTTGAGTAAGTTCAGGATGTCCTGTGTCTGTATGATGAGGTAAAGGGATGCATTACTATTTGATGTTAAATGTGCTCTAGTGCACTGACATAAGTAGTTTTTTTTTACAAGGATGTCAGTCTGGATTCTGTAGCTTGGCAAGTCAACTGTGGATTACATAGAGAATAATGTATGGGTAGGTGGTTATAACGAGAATTTTACACACACCTAAGGTGTGGGATGCCACATAAACCCCGAGGGTGAAGCCCGAGGGGTTTATTAAGGCATCCCACACCAAGGGTGTGTGTAGATTTCGAGTTAATACCACCAGCCGCTGACCGGGGGAGCAGGGCGGTGGGGCTCAGTGGGCGGGTGGGGAGAGGGGTACCGCTGGACCACCAGGGTTGGATTGGTGTGTAATTATTTATTACTTATGCCCACGATTGGGTTGCGAGCAGTCCACTGGCCCACCAGGGATATAGGACTATTACTTTTACAACATATGCCCGTGATCAAGCTGCGAGCGGTCCACTGGACCACCAGGGATACAGGACTATTGATTTTTCTACATATGCCCATGATCGGGCATGGGGGGGGCGCCACCACAAAGGTGTCACCAGAGCTCAGGTGGCCACCCACAGGTGTCAGCTGCCGTTTTGCGCCTGCAATACAGCAGCTCACCTGTGGATGGCCAGCAGTTGCTCCTTTTTTTTTTTGGCTCACCTGTGTGCAGCGCAGGTAGGGGTTGCACATGCATGGGCTCAGCACATCCCAGGCTGAATATCGGGATGTGCAGAGTATGCATGGGCACGCCCCCCCCACTAGTGCCGCATACATTACTGATGCGCTCCGGTGCATCGGGATTTGTGCCAGGCTCAATTTCCCTTTGAATATCATGCCAGGGCACATCAGTGGGTTGCGCATGGCACAACTGTGTTGTGCCACGCGCAACCCTTCTGAATATCCTGCCCCTGTAGTACAGGATGGAAATTCATTTAGGTTTTTATTGCATTACTGGCAGTATTTTAATCATTGGTATTTGAATTATTTTTTTTAGGTAAACAAACAGTTTAAGTAGATTCTTATTTAAGATTTTAAGATCGTGTAACTTGCAGTCCTTTATGCAGTGAGGCCGTGATTGTTTCCATTCTTTTGCTACTTCAGGAAATTTTCAGTAAATAAATGGTAAACATGCAACTACAGTAGTATTTAACTAAGAAAATGTTTAAACTTTTTAAGGAGAAGTTCAAACTATTGAGTCCAGTTTTAGGTTCAATCTGCAGAGTTCGGGTTGCTGCACTGTTGCTAGGGAGAGGTCTGGTCCCCATAGTGCGGCAGTTCATGCTGTGTTAATCTCGCGGTGCCTGAGGAGAGAAGAGGATTAGGTTAGCATGGGTTAGGGAGCATGTTAAATGTACAAGAATTTTTTTTGGTGGTGAATTGCTGAGAAGAGGGATGGAGCTGACAGGAGGGCTGCGGCTGACAGAGCATGAGTGGCTGACTAATTCAGTTTGCTTTTCAGGTGTGTGTGTCTCTCGCACTTCCGATAGAGAAAGCTGGTGCACGTTTGCCGTTATAACCAGCCCAGCTGGTTATAACAGCAAATTATAACTGTCTTTCTCTATGGAAAAAATTGGAAGTCAGTAATTATTTTGGAATTAATCCATGGTCTGGTGATCTGTTTTGATGAATGAGAAGGTAGGATTTTTCCTAGCCTTGTTAAAAATTGTTTTTTTACAACTGCTGAAGTCTGGTGACAAGAAAAACTTTATGCAGAATTCCACTTGATACAATTTTGCCTCCCCTTCCCCTTGGTACAATTTGAACACCCCTCCACCCACTTGGTCACAGAGGAAGTGTTCTCAGCTTTCAGGATCTTGCACTGAAAAGCTTGACAACATCATAAACGGATAAACTGCTTTCCAATTTTTTTTAACAAATGTGGTTTATGTTCCACCTCTGATGTTGTGTCTGTGTGAAGTCACCACTATTGATAGTCCAACCACATCAAACAGGTACATAAATTACTGGATTTTAATTTTTTTCAGGGATTGATGCTTTTGTTTTTAAGTTGTTTTAAGTCATGAAATGTGAGAAGAGCCATGTTGCTCTGGAGGCTCTGAGTCTGTGCCACATAGAAAGACATTTAGAGCAATCAGCATGCTACATTCTTTGTGATTGACAGCTGAGTGCTGTCTTGTGGTTCCTGTTACAACCGGCTGGATATAACAGGGAATAATTTAATAGGTATTGAGTTGTAACACCCTCTAGATAGTAATTATTATGTAATAGCAAGGAATATGGTACAACCATTGAACAGAAGCTCATTGTCAACTGTGCCTGGAGAATACACATATAAATTTCAATAAAAAATGTTCACATACTACAATACTCATAAGTAAAATAATAAAAAAACATCCATACAATATTAAAATAATATTTATGTAACAGACCCAATATGATTATTGCACTTTCTAGGGTTTTCCTAGCCATATTAGGATGGCATTAGATATAGATGATTCTTAAAATCAAAATATAGTAGAACTGGTAAAAGCAGGCAATGCAGTCTTTTATTGACATCTTGTCACAATTAATAATCTTTAAGTTGTGTTAGAAAATAATGTTGTGTACATTATCTGACATACATAAACCTTTACTTTTCATCAATCAGTGTTCATTGTATGCAATTATTGAGATTTTATATTAACTGTCCAATGAACCCCACATTAGCGGCATCAGTATTGTACATAAAGGGATTTACCATATTCATTTCTGGAAACTGCAGGTTTCCATGGAAACAAGTGCTAGCTTACTGGAGAAAACAGATCTGGGTCTTGTTTAGCATAGACATTTGGCTTGTTTTAGACTAAACAGACAACAACTGAAAACTTGGCCCAGTTTAAAATGCGTATTTTGAGACCTCAAACAACCTGTCACTTTCCTGAAGATCCACAAATGAGGAGTACACATTCAGTTCAAGTCAATAAGACTTTGGTAGGTGCAATGCATACTCTACAATTATACTATACTTAAAATATTCCTAACAACATATACAGATACAGTAGGACACGAATCATTGGGGTTTAACTAAGGATAAGCAGGGGCTGCATATAAAACTGGAACATTTTGCTTTGCTTTTTTGTTACAATAAAGCTTATTTTCATCAGTAGAAGTTGTTGGCTGTTCACTGTGTTCCTTGTGTCAGAGAGGCCTGATGAATAATCTCTTTGAAGGCAGTATTGAAGCAGAGAATTAGCATTCGTTCCAGCGGTAGTGTGTCACATATAGGTTGGACTCTCATTTAGAGTTCCTGTGTTTTCAGTAGGTCAGCTGAAAGGCTTACTTTTTCACTTTTAGAATGCACAATGAGCAAAGGAAGATAAGCTGCACGGAACTAACAGATAATGTAGTGCACTCTTTTAAATTAGCAGATAAAACATTAAAATATAAAATGTTGCAAGATCTGACACATTGCAGCTGAAGTATTATTGTGTGTCAGAGGATGTCACACATATAGCTACTGTATATATTTTATTCATAATATGTGGAGCATTTGACAGTATGATCATTCCTAGCAAACGTTTTACACATAATTTTATGCACTGCAATTTTTACCACTGTATGTAATTTATCATGTCATCTGTCATAGCATTATTCATTTTAAATATTTTAATATTCTCCCTTTTGAACTCATTACTGTTTATTCAAAAAACTGTCAACATACATAAAGTAATTTTTTTTATCACAGAAGATTTTGTTTTTTCCATTTGACAACAATAGCACAGCAGTACATATGCCATCCTGATGGACGAAAAACAACAGTGCTGAACTAATACAGTGACATTCTAGTCAAACAGTGCATTTCTTAAGGTTAATAGAGTGATTGCAGGATTATAGTGGTAATATAGTAATCTACTTCTTCCATTATACAGACTATTCAAAAACACAGTTTAACAGAGTATTACTTTATAGCTAATCATCTCCCTCTCTGTGTGCCTTGCTGGACTTGCACCTGCCTTGGCATATTACAGAGAAGGTGGGTGAGAACTGTAGGACACGGTTATAGTTTGCTTACAGAGGAGGATTGCCAGGTGTGGGTAAGGGTGCTGTACACAGATGTGAATTTACTTAGGGGCCCCATTGCTTATGGAATCTCTCCAGTTGGTTCTTGCAGGAAAAGGATAGCCTTTAAAATGCTACTAGTCTGCCCATTGCCCTGTGCCATGTCAGCAATGGGGGGGGGGGGCAGTTTGTCACCACTTCATTAGGATCACTCTCTTGGCTTCTAACAGTGCTGTCAGCAACCATCTTTTTACTTGCTTTTGGTTGGGCTGTAGAGTTGAGATGTCTCCCAGGATTATAAGAGATGCTGCTTCAGTGACAGCTGTATTCAGCACCCTGGAACAGTCTTCTATCACCCTTTTCCAGAAAAGGATTAACCTGGAGCAGTCCCACAGGATATGTATCAGGTTAGCATTTTCAATCCCATGTCTCCAACAGTTTGAGGGTGGGAGCACCCCCATGCGGTGCAGTGCTGCATGTGTGCAATACCATCATATCACCACCTTTAACTGAATTGCCTGACTTCTGGCATCAGAGTACATTAGATGGGCATCCTTAAGCCAGCCCAGTGGCACTGAGAACTGAGGTGCTGGATGCCACACCTTGCACCACACCGGCGATCCAGGTTCGGTGACAGACTTGGGGAACTGGGGCTCGGCAGGGGTGGGAATGGATGGAGTGTCCAGAGGACAACTCTTGTCCCCCAGGGAGGGTTCCATGGGTTGCTTGGTGTCCTGGTGGCCCCCGATGGAGATCAAGGGCACTGCAGGAATACTAGCCAGACATGAGGGGCAGAGCGCGGCAGACACCAGTAGGGCAGCCATGAGCAGGCATCACTGCATGCCATGCTCCATGGGTACAATGTAACGTGAAAAAATGGCGATTGACGGGGATAGGTGCTGGCACCCTGCCCCACTGTACCACACTCCAACACTGGGTTTCTCCTTCATCTGGGCTGACTGCCCAGCTGGGTACATTAGATTGTGAGATAGAGTGCCCTGGGATGATAGGGCGGCCCCACCTTGGGGGGTGCAGAGCTGGGGGATTTGCTTGGCTGGAGTGGGTGATAGAGGAGAGCTTCAGGTAGGAGGTAGAGCATACGGGAATGGAGGATGCCCGAGAGAGTTCCATGTCAGTGGCTCAGAAAAAGAATCTACAAAAAAAAAATAGATGGGCATCCTTTATACACTGATCCCACACTGGCTGCATTATAGTTATTTGCAAGTCATGTTCCCACTGAGATCTACATTTGTCTATGGGATTGAGCTGACTATGTCTGAGCACTCTGTATATCTTGCCTGCCAACAAATTTTGTGCTCCTTTTTTTATGCAACTGTGCCATCCACTCTCATCCTTTCCCTGGGGCCTTGATGTGCTTACATGCTCTGATCTCTGCTCTGACCTGTAAGTACTTTCAAACATCTGTCCTAGGGAGTTGATACTTTATTTGCAGCTGGTGGAAGGACATCAGCATATCTTTTTTTTTTCAATTTAAAGTTTATTGAAGAAATTTTTTACAATACTCAAATGGCAGATATACATATAAATACACAGGATACATAAGATGACAGTTTAATCTAAATCTACCCCTGGACATCAGCATATCTGAGTTCTCTTCCCAGAGGTCAGATATGATGTTTATCCCTTTTCCCATCCATTCTCCCCAGTGGATACTGTGGTCATCTAGCTGTATGACAGAGCTGTCCCACAGGCATACATATCTCAGTGGTAGGCTCCGGCTCTCCACAGGGGTCTTGGCTATTACCATCCCCTTCTGCCAGGTCCTACAGGTTTCCCTTATCACTGGTGAAATCATGTCTGCTAGATTTAATTTCCTTCCCAGTAGGGTCCCTAGCCATTTGTTGTTTACAAGATCCCTCTTCAGTTGGAGCCATGTAGAGGCTCAGCCTAGGTCTGGCAGAAACCATCTTGTGGCTTGTGCCATTTGATATGCAGTTAGATAGTTTTAGAGCCAGAGGAGACCCAGTCCTCCCTTTGTCCAGTGGGCTCTCAGCTTTGTCTTGCTGAACCTAGGTGGTTTGCCCTCCCACAGCAGTGTGGCTACCAGCTTGTCCAGAGTATAGAAAATCCTAGGAGGTGTTTCTACAGTTATGTTGCAGAAAATGTATGCCAATTTGGGCAGCGTAAACATCCTGAGTGCCTCTATTTTACCTTAGAGGAAAAGATGCAGTTTCTGCCACCTTCTCATGTCTGCTTTGATGGTGCAGAGGACTGGCCCATCATTTTCTTCTATGAGTTGAGGTCAACAAGCTAGTATTCTTACCCCCAAGTATGTAAAGCCCCCAAGGGCCCATATTACTTGTATATCCTTGGTATCTATTCTTGTGCAAGGGAGGTTGAGGGGTGACAGGGTGGTCTTCTTCTTGTTTATTTGTAGCCATGAGATCTCTACAAACATGTGCAGTATCTGAAGTATATGAGGCAGTGTTGTTGTTGGTTCTTCCACTGTCAGAACAATATCATCTGCATAAGAGTTGATCAGGTATTGCTTCCCCCTCACCTCAATGCCCTTCATCTCCTTCGTGCAGAGCAGCTTCCTGGACAGTGGGTCAATAGCTATCAGGAAGAGCAGAGGGGACAGTGAGTAGCCCTGTCCCATTCCTTTTTGCAGTGGGAATTGCAGGGAGAGATTTCTATTGGTTAACACTGCTGCTGTCAGTGTATTGTACAGAGTCATAATCCAGCTCTTAAAGTGTTTGCCAAAAGCATAGGCCCCCAGTGCAGTGTGTAGGTAGCCCCACTCTACTGAATGAAACAGTTTGAAGAAATCCACTACAAGCGCTGCCATGGGTGTAGTGGACTTCAGTGCTCACCATCTCAGGTTCAGGACAGTGCAGATATTGTCTGCCCCCCCATCTTGCCCTTGGTGAAACCTGCCTATGAGGGGTGTAGCATGGAGGGAAGGATCTTTTCCAGTCTATTGGCAAGTACTTTGGCTAGCACGTTTGTGTTGACTGATATTAGGGAGATGGAGCAGAAGTTAGAGCAGTCCAAAGGATCTGCCGCCTTCTTGGGCAACAATGTTATGATGGCCTCCATCATGGTGGGGGTATCTTTTGCTTATCCTCTGCCCCTTTCAGGGTGGCACACAGAGCCAGTGTGATTTCTGCAGCTATTAGTTGATACAGGTCTGTTGACATACCGTCAGTATGGGACTTTTCCCTTCGCCAGTTTGTTCAGGGCCAAGTGTACCTCCTGTTCCAAGATAGGTTGCTCAATGTCCCTAATGTTTTCAT
Source organism: Neoceratodus forsteri (assembly GCA_016271365.2). Taxonomy (NCBI): domain Eukaryota; kingdom Metazoa; phylum Chordata; order Ceratodontiformes; family Ceratodontidae; genus Neoceratodus; species Neoceratodus forsteri. Next base: position 873,953,582 of record CM028131.1, on the reverse strand, counting down.
GTGATAGTTGCAGGAGTTAAAGGGCATCTAGGAAGGCCACTATCCCTGCATCAGGTTCTCTCATCAGTGGGGCTTTAACAGAGGATTAAAGGGTCTGATAGTATTTATGCATTACGTTGTTTGGTTTGGTGACCGTCTCCCCTGTCTGTGCCCTTAGTGCATGTATTTGGGAGTTGGCTTTTTGTTTATGTAATTGATAGGCCATCAAATTGCCACCTTTATCTCTGGCCTCCAAGTATCTAGGATTGGATCTAAGGAGTTGCCACTCTGTCTTAAACTGCAACATAGTATTGATTCTGTATTTCAGCCCAGTGATCTGAGACACCATTTCCCCGGATGGGGAGGAGGTTGCTCTGAAACATGCCTCCAGCTTTGCCAGTTGTTTCTGCAGGTGCTCCATTTCCCCCCTACATTTCCTATTCTGAATGGCAGTATATGAAATTACGCATCCACTCAGGTATGCCTTAAAGGCCTCCCACACCATGCCAACTCCCACCTCACCATTAGCATTAATGTAAAAGTACATTTTGGTTTGTACCTTAATCCATTTACCAAACTCTGGGTCTTTCAATATAAGGGGGTTGCACTGACATCTTGTAGAGGCTGGTTGTGCCCCTGTTGGTATAAAAAGCAGGCTGACTGGAGCATGCTCTGAGATGACCATTGGATTTATAGACATTTCTTGTGTTCCCTGTGAAGCCTCATGGAAACATAGAAACATAGAAGTCGTTGGCAGATGAGGACCGTATGATCCATCAAGCCTGCCCTTGGTTTCCAACCCCCCCTTACCTAGCTGCCTGCTTGAGTATCCCACATTGTCTGTCCCAGGCCTGCTTGAATTTCCCCACCATCTTGGCTCCCGCCACCCCCTCTAGCAGGCTATTTCATGGTTCCACAACGTGCTCTGTGAAGAAGAATTTCCTCATATTGCTCCTGAACTTTCCACCCTTAAGTCTAAGGTCATGCCCTCTAGTACTGTTGTACTGTTTTAACTGAAAGAGGTTCTACACATGAACACTGTTGTTGCTTTTAAGGTATTTAAATGTTTCGTCCATGTCCCCATGATTCCCGCATTGCTCCAGGGAGTATAAACAATTTGAGGTCATCTAGTCTTGCCTTGTACAGTTTCTGATGCAAACCCTGCACTACCTTTGTTGCTCTTCTTTGTACCGTCTCCAATCTATCCATGTCCTTCCTGAGGTATGGCCTCCAGAACTGGACACAGTACTCCAGGTGAGGCCTTACCAGGTACTGATACAGGGGCATGATTACTTCATGCCTCCTTATTGGTCAGCCAATAGTCTATCTTGCTGTGTGTCACATGGACTGCTGAGTAGTAAGTGTAATCCCTCCCAGAGGAATTATCTCCCTGCCAAGGGTCTGTCATGCCCCACTCCTCCTGTAGGAGAGTCAGAGCTTCTCAGAATCTCATGTGTGAGCCAAGAATGGGTGTGATTTATCTAAGAATACATTCTGGACTAAATTATAATCTCCCCCCCATCATGATCATTATATCTTGCTCCTCTCCCTTGGCTTCTGCTATAGCCTGGCTAACCTGCAAGAAGTCTGGTTTGTCCTGGTTAGGAGCATATACATTGGCCATAATCAGTTTCTCCCAAGGAATGCAAAATTACCAATAATCCATCACCCCTGCTTGTCCATCTTGCTCCATTCTGCTGTCCATTGGCATGCTTTGCGCACTAGTACTGCCACCCCTTTTGTTTTGTTTATGGTGGAGCTGTGCAACATCTTCCCAACCCATGACTTTTGTAGTCACAGAACCATCCTGGCTGTGAGGTGTGTCTCTTGCAATGATGCCACATCAGCTTTCAAGAATTTGAGATGATGTAAGACTTTAGTTCTTTTTGCTGGGTGGTTTAACCCCTTGATATTCCATGAGACACATCTCAGCACCTTCTCCCTATCCATGGATGTCATGGTTAGGCTTTATAGCCCCTGTGCAACTTACCTCTGTACTTGTTCTTCTCTGGCCTCTGGTCCTGGGGTAGTTCTGCTTTCCTCTTCCTGGAAGTGAAGCACTCTTCAATCCAGGGGGTCCGATCTGTGACTCATCAGATTCTATACAGTACGTAATATAAAAAATACTAAAAAGAAACCACCCAACAACAGTAGCCCACACAGAATGTGCTAGTGCACTTTAAAAATCCCTACACCGACGGTGTATACTAGACTGTCTTACTTTCTATTTTGACAATACTAAAGCATACAGTCCCCCTCCTTCTCTGTTTAACTTTAATACTATTTGTGCCTCTAACTGTCAGAGTATTTTTGAGGTTACCCCAAATTGGCTATGGTGGAGTACTGCTGAATCACCCTGCTTGAATGTGAGTTTCTCTGTGCATTCACTAAAGTGCCATGAGTGTATACGAAAAGAGCAAAAGTGAACCTTATGATCCAGCTTCGTCACCCCGGTACCACTGAGTATGGTGGATTCTATAGAGCCTTAACCACCCCCGCTCAGTGTACCTGTTGTCCACTAATAGATTTGTCTGTAGTTATTAATAAAGTTTCTCTGTACTTTCTGTCTGCCTCTGGGGGTAACTCAGGGTCTCTCTCTCCCTGGCCTATTTTTGAAATCCTCCTAGACTAGTTTTGCCTATTACATGCTGAAAGATCTGTTGGAGGAAGCCTGAGTATGGAGCTGGTGTACTAAAAGAGGCAGAACCTATCTAGCATTGTCTTTCTTTTAAACCAGGCCTGTGAGCCTCTGAACTTGGGGGGGGGGCAATGGGACGAGTCTTCCCATCCTGCATGTTCTTGCTAGAAATAGTGCCCATTGCTTTTCATCCCCACGGAGACCTACACCCATTCTGCTTAATCATTACACTATTGTTTTATTCTCTCTATTGGTTCTGCACCTTCAGTGAGCCTCCCCACCCCACTGCTAGTTTCCCCTCATGTCATTCATGAACTCTCATGTTCTATCTGATTCCCAGTAGCTGTTACACAGCATTCATCAAGGTGCTTTACCCCCGCATCTCTTCCTTGGGTCCCAATTGGTGTGTGCATATTGGGGGAGGTGTTTATTGCCTCCACTTTGGTTAGTGGGTAGGATCTTTAAGCCTAGCCCTCTTGGCCTTGTGTATCAGGTGTTGTAGCCCTATTATCTTTTATGGAGTCCCATACTTTTCTCTTCTCCATGCCCATGCACCACCTTCTCAGAGTGTCTCATGTATGACTGAGAGATGTGGAGGGGAGCAGTCATTTCACTCCTCTATGTGCCTTTTCCCACAATCTGCAGTACAAGCATTCACCTCAGTATCCCGCCTATCCGGCACCCCATCCCTTCCTTTAAGCCATACCACTTTATCTCTATATCCCTATTCCCCATTCCCCCTTGCACTGTTACTTTCCCCAACTTGTTCCAATGTTACCTTTTTGTTCCCCTCCTTCCTGCTTCCTTTCCCACCTAACTTTCCACTTATATTGAGATAACAAACTAGCATTCGCAGCAGTGGCACATTATATCTTTACAACATATAATACTGATTAACTGAGGAACCTTCTTATTGATTAATTAAACCATGTTCCAGCCATGAGTTCCCCACCCCTAGGCTAAGACTAAAACTAATGCTTAAGGCACATACCATGAAGCCATCAATGATTCATGGCAGTGAGCAACTCACTGCCACCTCTGTGGTTTCCTCTTAGTGAGTGACAATATTTAACAGTCTTCCCATTCTTCAGCCATGTCCTGATGCTGCCACCTCTGCAATTGTTTGGGACCCTGGGCTGATCATCTCCTGTGGTTTCTCGACACTGTCCATATATTCCACCGGTATCTCTTCTGCTGCATCTGCCCCATTGATCATGGACACTCCCTGCTGGTGTTCTTTGGGTCCTCTGTCCTGACCATCCCTGGTTTCTTCTTCACTGCTAGAGTCTTCATGGATGTACTTGGCTGGCGGGGATGCTTCAGGGTGGGTGATCCACTTCCTCTCCCAATTCTGCTCCAAGATCTAGTGCTGCATATTTGTGGTTGAGGTCTGGGAGTTTTAGTAGAACTGTCTTAGGCTTTGTGAGGACGATGAGGTGGGCTTAAGGGCTATGCTCTGGTGACCTGCAGGTCACTGTCCACTATTTTAGCTGCTGCCCTGGGCACCACTATTTCAGTCTTGCCAGTGTCTTGGTGTTTACTGTTCCCTGTTACCAGGCTGCAAGTTCTTTGGTTCCACTGTATGTCAGCCTGGTCACCTGTGTACTGAAGCTTTCTGGGACTTATGGTCCCAAGATGAGTATTTAGCCACATTTTTGTAATCCATTCAATAATGTCTTGAGGGTTGTTCCCCACCATTTCCTTGCCTTCTTTGGATACCCAAATTCCATGTATCCCTCTGAACCCATATTTAAAGTTGGCTATCCTCAGATCTTTTTTCAAGAACTGGCCAAAGGTCTCACGTGAGAAGTCTCAGAACAGCGAGATTCTGTTACCCATGAAATTTAAGTCTCCCAAGTCCCTTGCAGCCCTGGGAACACGCTCATTCATCAAATATCTGAGAAAGTAAGTGATAATGGGCATCAGGGTATTACCTGGAGTGGCCCTTTGTCCTTGTTCTGTGAGTCCTTTCAATTTCCATCTAGCCCTCCATCTGTTGCCCAGCAGCCTAGGCAAAAAGTCATTCAAAAACCTCCTCCACTCAGTTGGATTTGCCAGTTTGTGTGAGCAGAACTTGAAGACTCTGTTTGCTGGTAGGTCTGTAAGTTTTTGAAATTGACTGAGGTGTACTTAAACTGCAGGTATCACATTTCAACAGGGGATTAGGGAGGGCTGATATTTAAGTGTGTGCCTAACTGACATTCAGTTGCATTTGCTAGTTTGTGTGATCAGAACTAGGAGACTCTGTTTGCTGGTAGGTTTGTAAGTTTTTTTGAAATTGACTGAGGTGTACTTTAACTGCAGGTATCACATTTCAACAGGGGATTAGGAAGGGTTGATATTCAAGTGTGTGCCTAACTGACATTCAGTTGGATTTGACAGTTTGTGTGAGCAGAAATAGGAGAATCAGTTTGCTGGTAGGTTTGTGAGTTTTTGCCCTGTAGTTTACAGAAGACTATCTTTTTTATTTTAACCCGATTGTTTTTGTAGCCATCGAGTATCACAGGAAAAACCTTCCCACCTACCCCCATTCACCAACCACCCCCAAGTGCTTTGCCTTTATAGTGGATGGCCAAGCCACACCTACTTAAAGTGGAAGGAACAGTTAGGCAACACAGTGCAAGCAATAGCCTAGCAGAAATATATGCAGAATTACAAAGGGTGTAGCTAGCAACTAGGTCCAAAGGGCACTTACAAAAGGAGGAGAGAGAAGCTGTAAGTCCCTACAGAAGGAGAGATTAAGAGTTTTGCGGCACTACTACAGGTTTATAGAAATACAGCTGCAATAGTAAAGAGCTGTGGAATATTTAGAGACAGACAGAGACAGGGGGGATGTGGAGGACAGGGCAAGGAGGCAGGTGGATGTATGGGGGGGAGTGTGGCGAGGTAGGGATGACTGGGGTTGGGAGCACAGGAAAGTTGGGAGGGTTGTGAGCTGCAATAGGTGTGGGGCAGCACTGTTTCTGGGAACCTGGGGGAAGGTGGGGAGGTTTAGTATGCAGGATGTTCAGACAGCTTAAGCTGGAGATAGAGAGCTTTAGATGGGAACTGGGGGGAAGGGACAGGTATGAGGGGGTGAGGTGGAGATGGAGCAGAGGGGCAAGGAGACCAGGTTGCCACTTGCTGGAAGGGGGAACTCAGCCAAGGGGGACAAGTCCACAGGGTCCTTGGAGTGCCAAAAGTGGGTGTTGGCAGGAGGTAAGGAACAAGAGTAGACAGACAGAAAGTATTAAAGAGGTTCAGGGTAAGCAGAGGCAGGAAGGGATTTCATAGAAGGGTAAGGGCAGAGGTTGGAAACAACAAACAGGTAAGCAGTATTGGTTGATGAAACAGAGTAGGGGGTTGGGGAAGGCACCAAAGAACCAAAGTCAGAGGACCAGGATGGAGGGAGGAAATACAGGGTACAAGGAGAGAGGGAACACTGGGGGGTAAAAGCAGGGAGGGGCAGGGAAGTAGGTCAAGTTGGCATAAACACACTAAACAAATGACGAGGAAGGCCAAAACATGTTGAGGAAAGGGGAAGGCACAATGCAGGGGGCAGTGGAAATATGTAAAAGTAGTGGATGGCGAGTGGTTGTAGAAAGGAGTGAGCACAGAAAAGATGGAGGAGGAGGAGAGCTGGTAGGGGAAGAGGGCAGGGTACAACAGGAGAGGACACTGAGGAAAAGGGGCTCATAGGAGGACAAACCATGGGGAAGTGCAAGGGATGGGGAAGCGGAGTACTTGTATTAGTGGATTCTATGCTCGGGGGAAGATGGGGAGGTAAGGGAGCAAGGAAGAGCCAAACCTGGGTGGAGTGTATGCCAGTTATAACAGTGGGGAGAGTAGGGTAGTGTGTTCAGAAATGTGAGCAGAAGGTGGGAGGGAATCCTATCATTGTGAACCTAGGAACAAATAACCTAGAGGGCAGTACAGTGGAAGCAGTGTAGAGAGGTTTAGGGAAGTGGGGGGTATCTGCAACCAGGTGGGATGCTCAGTGACGTTCTCCGAGGTACTCCCAGTACCTAGAATAAGCACAGCGAGGAAGCTAAGAATATAGGAGTTTAATGGGCAGCTGAAGGGGTGGTGTACAGAAATGGTGTACAGGGTAGTAGGGTAGTGGGGTAAGAACAATAAGTGGCTTTATGCCAAGGATAGGCTGCATCTCAACATTAAGGGTACAAGGGCATTGGTATAGGGGCTGGCAAAGTGCATTAAAAACAACATAGATTTAAACTGAGGAGTGGGTCTGAGTCAGATAGCAGGGAGGAACCACCTTCCAGGGGAGACCAGAAAGCCTTGCCCCCAGAGATGGAGGAAGAGAATGAGGAAGTTATCAAGACAAAAGTGGCAGGGGGAGAGACAGGAAGAGGAGGGGCAGGGCATAAGGTGGACTGTAGTATCCTTGAATTCAAGGAGCTTAGCAAACAAGGTGGCAGAGTTCCAGACAATGATGATGCAGGGAGAGGTAGATATTGTTGCCATCTCAGAGACCTGGGCCACCCAATACCATGACTGAGATCTCACTATCCTGGGATACATGTTGTTCCACAGGAACCGGAAGGGGGAAGTGGGGAGGAGTGGTTATTTATGTCAGGGAATGGATACTATGTACCAGGGAGGAGGGGGATGAGGGGAGGCAATAAGCTATATGGGTATTGATCCAAAGCCCTAAAGGTAAGAAACGCAGGATGGGGGTGGTACACAGGCCACCCTGACAGAGTGAGAATGTTGATAGGGAGCTGGGGGAGCAAATCAGGAAGGTCAGTGGCAAAGGGGATACAGTTATAGTGGGAGACTTCAACCTACCTGGGGCTGACTGGCAGACAGTAACTACAGCACACGCCAGGGAACAGATGCTGCCAGGTACTATCCAAGACAACTACCTAGTGCAAGGGGTGATGGATCCTACTAGGGAGGAGAACATACGGGACTTGGCGTTAACAAATGGGGATCAAGTCCAGTATGTGGTAGTACAGGACCCTCTAACAGAAAGCAACCACCACTCAGTGTGGTTCCTTCTCAACACAGGGAAGGAGTCAGCTAAGACCAGGACAAGAGTGTTGGACTTCAGGAAGGCAGATTTTTCCAGAATGGGCAGCATCCTAGATGGGTATTTAGATAAAATTAACCCACGGATAGATGCTGAACAGAAGTGGGCAGTCATTAGAAAGGGGTTGAATGAGGCCAAGAACACATGTGCCAAATGTCAAAGTAGGCAGTCCAGGTCAACAAAATCTATTTGGCTCAGCAAGGAAGTGGAGGGGAAGGTGAGGGAAAAAGACTGCCTTTATTAAGTTCAAAAAATGGAGGTATGAGGAAGCTAGAGAGGTGTTCACAAAAGCATCTAGGGAGGTGACAAGGTCAGTCAGGGCAGCCAAGGCAGGGAAGGAGCTGATGTTGGCTCAGAAGATCAGAGAGAAGGGAAAAGAGGGGTTCTTTAAATACATAAGGGTGAAGAAGAGTTGTAGCAATGACATTGTTAGAATCAAGAGAGAGGGGGGATGGGCAGTACAAGGGGAAGATCAGGCAGAGGCACTCAATGAGTATTTCTGCTCAGTGTTCAAGAAAGAAAGGGATGGCCTAATACCAAAGGAGAAAGGGGGCAAGGGGTGGAGGGAGGGCAGAGATAGCAGATGGAGTCATCCAAGAGGATAGCGTTCTGAAGGGCCTTAAAGCCTTGCAGGTGGACAAGGCTCCAGGACCAGACGATGTACACACAAGGGTCTGAAGTAACTGGCAGAGGTGTTGGCACGCCCTCTGATAGACCTGTTCAACACCTCCTTGGAGATGGGGAATGTACCCAGGGACTGGAGGAATGCTCATGTGGTACCCCTTCACAAGAGTGGACCAAAGGACCAACCAGGCAACTACAGACCGGTGAGCTTGACTTTCATAGTGGGGAAGTTGATGGAGACCATTCTGAAGAGAGATTGATAACCTTTCATAGAAACATAGACTTTGATGGCAGATAAGGACCACTTGGCCCACTCAGACTGCCCATTTTCCTAACTATTGGATAAACTGCAGATTCTAGTTAAACAACAGCCTACTTCCTCCTACCCACCACTATAATTGCCTTATTTTAGTTGTTTAACCAGGTGAGACACACTAAGCTGAAAGCTTTTTTACAGGTGCAACCTGGGAGCACAGGGAAGTTAAGTGACTTGCTCAGGGTCACACAGTATGCAAGTGGAAGCTGTGGGATTCAAACTCAGGTCTGGCCTGCTGGATGTCACCAGATTTGCAGCTCAGAGCCTTAAACCACTGCGCTATACTGCCTTATGTCTATCCCATGTGTGTTTGAATTCCCCCCCCCATTTTAGATCCCACAACCTCCCCAGGAAGACAGTTCCATGCATCCACCACTCTCTCCATGAACAAATATTTCCTCACATTGCCCCTGGACTGTCCCTTCTCTATCTTTGAATTGTGCCCCTTTGTTTTTGCACATCTCTTTTTATGAAAGATGCTACCCTCCTGGACTTTGTTGATTCCCTTGAGGTACTTGAAAGTTTCTATCATGTCCCCCATCCCTCCTTTCATCAAGGGTATACATATTAAACTCTCTCTCAGTCCCTCTTCATACAGTTTCTGATGCAGATCCTGCACCATTTTAGTTGCCCTCCTCTGGACTGCCTCCATCCTATGTCGTTGCAGAGATGGGGTCTCCAAAACTGCACACAGTACTCCAGATGGGGTCTCACCAACTAACTGTACAGAGGGATGACCACTTCCCTTTTTCTACTTGTGATGCTTCTCCCTATGCATCCCAGTATCCCTTCAGCTCTCCTTACTGCCTTCTCACAATTCTTGCTCACCTTTAGGTCATCTGATATGACTACCCCCAGGTTCCTTTCCATTTTTGTTGCTGTTAGTACCTCCCCCACCATTGTGTATTGTTCTCCTGGGTTTTTGTTTCCCAGGTGCAGTACTTTTCATTTCTTTGCATTGAATCTAAGTTGCCATACGTCTGACCATTTCTCAAACCTTTCCAAGTCCCTTCTCATCCTTTCCACCCCACCTTGTGTATCAACTCTGTTACAGATCTTTGTGTCACCTTTTTAACCTTTTCTTAAACTCCCTCCCTTACCACTGCTCTGAGCAGATCATACTATATGCCGATGATGCTGTTGTATTCTCCACTCACAAAGATCTTGCAACTCTTCAACACAACCTTCAACTTGGTTTCAGTTCTGTAGAGACATGGTTTCTTAATCATAAACTGGTCCTCAATGACAAGAAAACCAAATCTATGCTCTTCTGCAGCTCTCATAACCCACACAAGCTACACCACTTGGCTATTTCTACCACCCAGAGACACTGTAGATCAGGTGGTGTCCTTCAAATACTTAGGGATTCAGCTTGACCCTAATCTCTCCTATGGACTTCATGTAGATAATGTAGCTAGAGCTGCTAATACGCAGCTTGGTCTCCTCTACAAACACAGACCACACCTCACACCAGAAGCTTTGAAGGTTGCAGTCCTGAGCTCTGTGATCTATGTAATAGACTATGGTCTCATCATTTATGGCTCAGGCCACAACCACAACCATAGGCGCCTCTCAACTGCCTTAAATAAAGCATGTCGGCTCATCACTGGTGCTCACCGTCTCACCCACACATGTGACCTGTACACTCAGACCGGCTGGCTACAACTATCAAACTGCATAAAGTTTCTCACCTGCTCCATGGTCAAAAAAATCTACCTTGGCCTTGCACCTTCTGGGGTCTCAACTCTGTTACAATACCGAATTAACAAATGGTGCCTTAGGAGATCCACGCTACAGCTACTGAAAGTCCCCCACTGTCACACTTCACAGGGACAATGCTCTTTTGCTTATCAAGCACCACTCTGGTTCAATGGCCTCAGCCCAACCATCTCCTCTGCCACAACTATTGGTATGTTTAAAACTAGGCTGCAGGACTATTTCACTACCAACAGCTCCTGTGACTGGCCAACTTAACCTTGTTTCTCCACCTCCCTTTCTGCTCTAGCTGTCCCCCCCTCCTCCTCCCCTTCTCACTGGATTCTACCCTCACATCTTGGTATACCCAATGCTGCATTTTTCACCCTCTCGCCACCCTTCCTACATGCCTTCTCCCCCCCTACCATCTTTCCTCTCCCTATGACTCTGGCACTTCTTATCTGTTGTCTGTTTTCTCTGACAAATGCTGCTGGCTGCCTTGTTACAATCCTACCCTTGAACTGTATTAATCTGTACTCTGTTTGCAATGTCCACATTGTTGTAATGCCTGTCTTGATGTTCCCCATAATTTGTATTTCTCTGACGTGGAACCTTTGTAAAAGAGCCATGGCTCAAAGGTATTTGTAATCCTAGACTTGATAAATAAATATATCTGCAAAGAGGATACTTTTCCTTCCAGACCCTCTGCAATGTCACCTATAAAGACATTAACGAGGACTGGACCCAGTACTGAGCCCTGAGGTACTCCAATAGTAACCCCTCTTTCTTTTAAGTGAGTTCCATTTACTATTACCGCCTGTGTCCTTTTGTGCAGCCAGTTTGCTACCCAGACTTCCACCCTGGGGCCCACTTCCAGGCTACCAAACTTGAATATTAATCTTTTGTGTGGGACTGTGTCAAATGCCTTGCTAAAATCTAGGTAGACCACATCCACAGCCCCTCCCTGGTCTATCACTTTGGTCACCCAGTCAAAGAAATTGATTAGATTTGTCTGACATGACCGTCCTGCTGGGATCCATGCTGCCTTGAGTCCTGTGCCCCGCTGGCCTCTAGGTATGCAACAATTCTTTCTTTCAGAAGTGATTCTATCATTTTCCCTACCACTGAGGTCAAACTAACAGGTCTGTAGTTTCCTGCTTCTACCTTGCTCCCACTTTTGTGAAGGGGAATCACATCCACCCTCCTCCAGTCCTCAGGTACCACCCCATCCTCCCATGACTTGTTAAAAAGGGTGGTCAGTGGTGTCACTAGGTCCCCCCTTAGTTCTTTTAGGATTCTGGGGTGAATCCCATCAGGCCACATTGCTTTGCCCACCTTGAGTTTTAGGAGTTCTTTCATGACCTTTTCTTCTGTAAATGGACTGGTGTCAACCTCCCTGCCCAAAGTACTTCTATTGTTTGGTTTAGGTAACTCCTCTTCTCCTTTTTTGTGACTACTGAGTAAAAGCATTCATTCAGTATCTCTGCCTTTTCACTGTCTCCCTCTGCCCACCTCCTCTCCCCTCCCCTAACCTTTCTTTGTTCCCAAATGTATCTATAAAAGGTTTTATCCCACTTCTTAACTGAGTTGGCTATTTTTTCCTCAGTTTGGGCCTTTGCTATTCTGACTGCCTTCCCCACTTCCTTCTGCTTTAACTGATACAGTTCCCTGTCATGCTCCTTCTGTGATTCCTTATACTTCTTGAATGCCACCTTTTTCTCCCTAACCTTCCCTGCCACCTCTTTTGAGAACCATTGTAGTTTTTTACTCTGTTTTGTTTTCATTATTTGTTTCACACAAAGTCTTGCTGGCAGTTTTGATTTTTCTCCATTGTTCTACCCCTCCTTTCTGGCCATTTGCTAGTACATTCCTTGGGTATTCACCCATTTTTGCCAAAGTCAGCCCTTTTAAAGTCCAATATCCTTGTTTTTGTATGGCTTGTCTCCATGGTTGTGCTTATTGTGAACTACACTGTGTGGTGGTCACTTGTTCCCAGATGGCTACCCACTACTAGATATGTGATCCTCTCCCCATTTGAGAGTACCAGGTCTAATATTGCTCCCTCCTGAGTGGGTTCCAGTACTAGCTGTCTAAGGCATGCCCCCTGTAGGACATCAATAATGACCCTGCTCTTGGATGTGGCTGCAGTACATATCATCCAGTTAACATCTGGCATATTCAGGTCCCCCATCAACAATATCTCCCCTTTTCAGCCATTCAGCAATGGTTTGCAGGATGAGAGACAGCATGGCTTTGTCACAGGAGGATCTTGCCAAACTAACCTGATTGACTTTTTTTGACTGGGTCACTAGGACAGTTGATGAAGGCCATGCTGTGGATGTCCTGTATCTGGACTTCAGCAAGGCTTTCAATTCAGTGCTGCACAGGAGGTTAATGAGTAATCTGAGGGACATGGGGCAGGGGAAAATCTGGTGGGGTGGGTGGAGAGCTGGCTGCAGGGCAGACAACAGAGGGTAGTTGTAAGGGGGAGACATCGAAGCCAAGGCCAGTAATGAGTGGGGCACTACAGGGTTCAGTGCTGGACCCTGTCTTTTTCAATGTCTTTACTGGAGACATTGCAGCGGGGGTCAAAAGTAAGATCAGCCTGTTCACAGACAACACTAAGATTTGTGCAAAAGTGGACAATGAAGAAGGAAGACAGGCACTCAGAGATGATCTAGCTAAATGCAAATACTGGTCTAGGCAGTGGCAGTTGGAGTTTAACCCTAAGAAGTGCAGGTTATGCATCTAGGAGCCAGAAATCCTAGGAACAGCTACTGGCTGGTGGGAGTGCAGGTAACATCTTCAGAGGAGGAAAGGGACCTGGGAATAATAGTTACAGGGGACATGAAGGTATCAGCACAGTGTAGGATGGTGCCAGCAAGGGCAAATAGGATGCTGGAGTGCATTGCCAGAGGGACCACCTCTAAAAAGGGGGAGGTCATCCTGCCATTGTACAGATCACTGGTGAGGCCATACTTGGAGTACTGTATACAGTACTGGTGCCCATTCCTCAAAAGGTATGGGAGATTACTGGAGGTGGTGCAGCATAGGGCTACAAAAATCATCATGGGACTAGAGGAGTTGTGATATGAGGAAAGGTTGAAGGAGCTCAACATGTACTCGATGGAAGAGAAAAGAGAAAGAAGGGACATGATAGAGACCTTTAAGTACTTGAAAGGCATAAACAAAGTCTGGTAGCAAGGAGTGTTCCACTTAAAGGGGGAAGGGTCACTAGGGGGCACAGTCTGAAGTTGGAAGTGGGAAGGTTTAGAGGGAGATGAGGAGCCACTACTTCACAGAGAGAGTGGTAGTGGGCTGGAACGCACTGCTGGAGGAGTTAATTGCTCAATGGACAGTGGATAGTTTTAAGTGGGGTTGAGATCGAGTCAAGGGCAGGGTTAGTACAGACAAGAACACAAAGGGGGAATAACCAGGAAAGAGGAGGAAGGGAAGGGTTTGGGTGGGGGTGGTGCAGCTGTAGTGATATGATACTAAGAGCTGCACAATCAGGCAGACTTGATAGACCTGTGGGCCTTTTTCCGTCAGCAATTTCATCTGTTCCTATGTTCCTTCCAGGCCCTTAGAGATGCCTAATATCCTCATGTTGTTGGGGCATCCCCGATTTTCCTGGTTCTCAGCAAGTTTCATGTGGCACTAAATGGCCATCCATTATTTATGAGTTAAAATAACCAAACATTTAAAACATCTGAACTTACAGTGCTCAAGTATGAACCAATTGCACAACACATTACAGATGACCTGTGGTGCTGGTCCCAACTCTATCTAAGCTTATTCAACAGAACTGATGTAACAAGCCAAAAGATTTTACTCAGAATTTTATACTTCTTGCAAACACGTCCCCTTATGACAGATAAAAGCTTTTTAAGGCCTGGTACACACAATTCACTACTTCCTTTGGCAGGACAAGTCCCCACAAATCTACCTTTCTGTGCTTCAACTGACAAGAGCAAAATGTGGTATGAATCTGCCCAAGTGTAGGTGGTACTCTCTGGCAGCCCATCTCCACATCATGTGCCTTTGTTGACTCCCTCTTATCAACCTTATTGGAAGCAGATTGAACACATACAAAATGATACTCATCACCCTAATAAATATTTCCAAGAGAACCCCCCCGAATGTCTGACCGTATCTAAATTTTACCAGTTAACAGTTGAGACCTATCACCAGTGGCTGATCATACAAAAACATTTCCTATCCCTACTGAAAACCTGTTTCTCCAGGCTGTTGTCCAAGACAAGGCCTACCCTACTAATAGGATAGACAGCCTGTTACACTGGCACCAACTAAGCCGTCAATAGATATATGTATATATAAATCAGAGGCAAAAAACTCTGTTTAATGCATCAGTTAGGGTTGTTCCACAGTGACAAAAGTAAGGAAATTCGGTGTTAGGGTTGAAAACCCCCCTTGAACCCCCTCAGCCCACCCCAACCAGCACAGGGTGTGCGTTGGGTCATCAGCTAACTCTCACCCCATCACATCGTCGTGAATGAGATGAGGCATGGGAGAATGGTGTGAGGAGTTGGACTGATGACCCCAACGCGACACCCCATGCCAGTTGGGGTGGGCTGATTGGGTGTAAGGGGTTTTCAACCTAACTCTGAATTTCCTTACTTTGTTGCTGTGGAACAACCCTAACTCGATGCATTAGATGGAGTTTTTTGCCTCTAATTTCCCTTCTTTTTGAGAATGAGGACTATAAATAGTGAATGAAATGCTCCCATCACGTGATTTTTTTGTGACATAGTAACGGTAACAGCAATGCAAATGCAAGCAGTAACAGTTATGCACATGGTGACAGAAATGTAAATTGTAAAGCAAGTGTTAATAGAAACACAGGCACAAAGTGACGCCAGAGTGAACAGTGACGCAAATGGAGACGCAAGCGCATACAGAAATGCAACTGGTAAAGCACACAGTCACGGTACCACTATTGTAAATGCAAATGATAAGTGTAACAGCAACAATAACATGAAAGGAAACAGAAATGGAAATGCAAACACAAGCACGTACAGAAACGCAAACCGTAGTGCGCACCGTGATGGTACTGCAATTGTAAATGCAAATTGTAATGGTAACAGCAACAATAATGCCAAAGAAAACAGAAATGCAAATATAAGCATGTATGGAAATGCAAACCGTAATGCACACGGGCATGGGATGGCAATTGGAAATGCAAACGGTAATGGTAAGAAGAACGATGACGCAAAACGAAAGACAAACGCAAATGAAAACAGAAGGGTGGCTTCCAACAGAAATGCTAATGCGGACGGTGACACTAAGCAAAAGACAAACACAAACAGTAGTGGAGATACAAATGGTAACATTAACGCAAATGGAAACACAAAGGTACCTGCTACGGTGGCGTGCATGGGAACGCGAACGCAAACGGGCACATGTAAAGCCTATGTGTAACAGTAACTGGAGTGCACACTGTATTGTTCCCCAAAAGTTCCATTGAGAAACACAGTGAAAACAAAGAATGTATGCATAATAATGGGCCTCGAAGCAGAAAAGAGCAGTTGTAATACTAAAATGGTAATATTTCAGTGATTATACGATGTAGAAAACAAATTAAAATTTCACAAGATTCATGAGTTTCCTGGCTAGGTTTTCCCTAAATGCATGGCTACGCAGGGTTGTGATGAAAATTCTGTGTCTCACACCGATTCTGAGACACGAGCCCCGAAGGCGCAGCGGATGCCTCCATATTAGTCTATGGGAAAAAAACAACTTCGGAGTACCATAACTTTGCTTCCATGCAATATTTTGTCACCAAACCACCAAAAGACACATCTGTGATATGTTGGCTGCCTTCCTTCCAAATTTCAGCCCAAAAGACCAAACCGTTTTTTGCAGCAGGGTGGCAAAGAATTCCTGTCATTTTGGCCATAGTCTAGAAAAGTAGTGTAATGATTTGCGACACCTTTCGCAAAAATTTGCGAAAGTGTCACAAGTGCGACACTACTTTTCCCAGAAACTTGAAAAACATATTTCTGGGGTGTTTAACCCCAAAATAAAGACATGGCTAGCATCCTCAGGGCTCGAACAGGTAAACACAAAAATAATGATGTCCCTAGATGGTTCCAATTTTAAATGCCAAGCATTTCTGTGATCAGTAACTGAAAACAAAATGGTGGATTTGTGACACTACTAGTGCCATTTGCGACAATAAAAAGTGCATTTACGACACTTTTTAACTTTTTAACTTTTCCCAATGACTTATAATGGGAACTTGTTTTTTGAATAACTTTTGAACCGTTTAATATTTTTTCACAAAATCTTCAACAGGCAAATTGGGGACGCTGGCTGCACGTTCCGTGAAGCGTTTGGACCAGTCATGTAAACCGTGCGACCTGTAGGTGCGAGCAAAGAATGTTCAAAAAAACATAATTGCATGCATGAATGTTGCTTAACTCTGCAGCTGTATATCCAACCAGTATGAAAGTTGTCAGATTCCACAGTCTATGGTTATGCCCCATGCCTGCCATATGTCAGGAAAATCCATGGAACAGCGGCAAAGTTATTAAGGTGCAAAGTTTCAGTTTCACAATTTAACCTTAAAAGGGGTACTCAACCTTAACTATGGTAGTCACTACCGTGCTACCATTATATATATATTATATATATATATATATATATATATATATATTTCAACTCATAGGAACACTGGGGATATTACCATTGTCTTAACTACAGGTGTCTTTCCACCTTCCTTCCACAGATCATATAAATATTTGCAATGCTGCTCACACCTCAGTGACAGAGGACTGGCCTTAGCTAGACTATCTGAAAAACCTTCCCCAATTGTTTACCTACTTAAAGCCCACTTACTCAGTGAATCATGGACAGACCTTATCAGCCATCTCTATAAGGCCCTACAGGAGACCACAGCAGAGTCAACTGCATCAATCTTACAGTCAGAGATGGAAAATGGAGTTAAATACCTCCCGTACCATGGAAACCTGACTCATGTTCACTATTCTGGCACAAAAAGTATCCTGCACTACATACTGGAGGGAATACTCATGGAAGAGCCACTATCAGTACTTCCCTACCCCGGCAGTGGTGGCAAAGTATGCAAGTCCACACTAAGGGAACTGCCGGTGGAACAGCAGGCAAATGAATGCAGATCAAACACTTGTAATATGGGCCTGTCCCCTCTAGCAACCCTTTTGGGAATCTGTACTTCAGGAAACTAAGGAAATTTTTGGCTGCTCAGAGGGGTTTAACTCCCTCTCTGATCATGACAGCAGTTACTCTTGATGGCACCTCCCTGTACAAAAACACCCTCAAGCTAGAACTTTTGTTCCTTTTAGTAGCCAAAAAGGCTATTACAAGATTATGGCACACAGAGAGGATATCTTCTCAGACATATTGAAGGGAAATTACATTTGAGCTCTACACATGGGAAAGAATGATGTATCAGATTATGGAACGACTATCTTCCTTTGATGCTAAACAGAGAAAATGGATCGTATATCAACTGCATAACTACCTAGACTTTGTAATATAGGTCAAGCCAGTCCTCCTACCTCATTCTCTTCCCCCCTCTTTCTCTTGCCCCTACCACTTTCCCTTCCCTTCCCCACACTTTCTCTTTTTTCAAAGTTATCTTAGCATTCTGACTGTTTCAATAGAGCTCCTTTGCAATACTGGACACATTCTTACCTCCGCTCCCTATCTACTCCCTCTACAAGGGCTCTCAGAATTGCTTTTATCTTGTCTGCAGAAGCATCCAATGACTTGGCATAATATTGTAAAGGAATAGATCTATGTAACTTGAAGGGATGCATTATTACTGTTTCTTCGTTTATGTAAATACTATGTTTGTTGCATGTTTGTCCCCCTACCCTACCTATATGTGGCATATATTCTTGAGCAAGTCCTGTTTATAGAGCAACTGTGTACTGATTTATCATAATCACTCTATATAGTGCTCCAAGATTTATGGTGATCCCTGTATTTAATGGGGTGTCAGGGATGAAAACTGAATCTTGCCATTTCCACAGGTATTCGACTGAGGTCACAGTGCCAATGCACTTAAAGTAGAATCACAGCTTGTAGGAATGATATGACTAAATCAAACCAGTTTCAAGGTGTCAGATCATGTTGTTGCTATCCATAAGCATCAGCGCCATTACAAAATTTTATTTATTTATTTATTTAAGAGTTTAACCAGGCAGGCATACTGGGCGGAGTACCACTCGTTTCCAGATGCAACCTGGGGAAATTAGGGTACAGGGTAACATAGGATGATATTACATATAGTACAGACTTTACATATAGTACAGTATATACATCAAGGAGAGCAGAACATCTTTAACATCGAAGACCCTAACAGTGCAGCAGTAGATTATAACATAGGCTAGCGGGTGACAGGAACCACAGGATGATATTTACATTCAGTACAGGATATACAATTATGAGTGCAAATAGCTTAGTAAAGTGACCGGGGGAGTTGCAGCAGAATAAAGTAATACTGGATGGCAAATACATGCAGTTCAGGGTATACATATTGAAGGCAGACATATTCATGCACTGTACTGACACTGGGAAGCACAAGGACACCGGATTGGCCCACAGCACCTAAGAGGTTCTATGATTTTTGGTGGGAACCAAGTTGCACTACAAATCATGTGCCGAGTAGGAGATGGTTCCCTTTTTGTTCTCCCAGCTTGGCTCCTTGCATGCAGAATCACTGCCTGGGTCAGTGGTGGTTCCCAAAAGAAGCCACGTTCTGGTACACACAGTTGAGTTGACTCACTAATAGTAAGTTTAATTATAAAACCGCTTTCCACTCAGGACTCACTGGAGTGACCAGAAGAAACTGCAGCTGCTCCATGCAGTTCAGAACAATGGTGTAAACAGCACTGGTCAGATTACCCCTGTATTTTGAGTACCGGAGTTTGAAATTAATCTGACTATGTATACATCTCCTATGTAAAGTCATCTCTTCTCCTATGCCTCTTAACATAAGAAATATATATACATATTTTCTTAAAACAGATTTTGTAAAGTTATGTCAGACAGTAACATCTCAGATCTAGAGCATTAATATCTGATGATTGTATACTGTGCCTTGTTACTCAAATTTAGAGATTCGAAATGTAAAACATTGTTGTAGTGCTCTGAGAACGCTTTGCAGGTAGATAGATAAGTCAGTTCCTTTTGAGGAAATGCTTATAGCAATGTCAGATAATAACCCAGCTTAATTTATATGGCAGTACAGCTGCATGATAAAGTAAGATATATCTGTGCCCTAATCCTTCACTTCTGTTGAACCTACCTACAGTGGTGTGCACAGATGTTTGACAATAGCCAATATGTGGAGTAGTTATGGGAGGTGAAGCTACCAAAACCAAAGCAGTATACATGAAATTCAAACCTGTGTATACCAGCTTATGACAAGTTGTATAACCCTTTTTTTGTTAGGGATTATAGTTCACAGTTTCCTAAGGCTTCCAGAATATTGGAGCTGATTTATTCACAATTATAAAAAATATAAATAAAAATATATTCAAGCCTTAAGCTGCTAGCTGTACTGTACTTCAAAAAGTTGTGACCTCTCCCCAAGATCTTTATTCATTTCAATACAGAACTGCACAAACTAGAGGTGTATTACCAGCATTTAGCAGTCAGACCTCCATTGGGCTCTGATTGTGATTTCTGGTTAAACCTGAAAAAAAAAACTAATGGTGATTAAATGGTTTACAATATTACACTTACAAAAAATCCTTGGGCAGTAAATATTTGGATTTTACTTGTACACGTATCTATTGGTAGCCTAAGGTCCTGTGGTGCCCCTTTGCAAACTTGTGATTGTTTCCCTCCCCCCCAGTCATCCAGATCGACTGTTGTCTGGATGCAACGTTCATACACAGAGGGCATCTGAAAAAAGAAGTGGTTTTGGTACTACATGTTTTTCCCTGATAAGAGGATGACAGATATGTAATGGTTGCAATAAAGCATAATAAGAGGTTTGATATAAATAGTGTACATACAGTAGATCACTTCTAAAATGAACATGCCACTTTTTTAGGATCTACTTTATTCCTGTTTTTTGTAAAAAGCAGATCAAATCTCACTGCAGAAGACTAACCATCTTTTCCCGGGGAGGCATAACAGAACAGCTTGAGGAAACACTGTGTCTCCTGGTGGCCAATAATAAAGAGCCCCCTGTACTACTTCCAAAATGGCATTAAGAATTGTGTATGTGGAGATACAGGTTCTTGGGTACATAAATACTCTTATTTAGGGTTTTGCTTCATGTTTAACAGTAGGATTGTTTCCTTTCTTTCTAACAGGTTTTGGTACACTGTGGTGGTAACTGGCTTAAAATGATGTCCATTCTCCATAACGTGTAGCTTTATTTGATTATGTCCACTACATCGAGTATGGGTACAAAATGCCATGTAAATTGTTCTGTGCTTTATTCTCAGGAACACATTTCCCCCCATGCTTCACTAGCATGATTGCTCTGATTAAAATAAGTAATTGCCCAACAGACAGGTACTCAGCTCATCACAGGAACAGACATTTTTTTACAGTATACCTTTTGTTTTGGAAATACCCTTCCCTAAATTCTGTTGTGTTATAAGATCCTCAACTGAGTCAGCTTAATAAGTTAAAAATATTTCAATTAATCTGCCAATGAATGTCTTTAATTAGCGCTTACTCCAGGATATCATCCCTGAGCATCATCTTTGCTGGCATGTTTTTTGATCGGTTGGGTTGTTTCTGCAAGTTCAGATTACTACTTACAAACTTCTCCATCATTAGACCAGACCATAGACCTCAGAGGCTGGTGTGTTGATAATTTTAAAATGGCAGTCCAGAGGTGTTTTTATTTGGGGGGAGGTCACTGCAGGCAGAGGAACTGGGATGAGAAGAGGTTGCATGATTTTGCTATAGCAACAGATCAAATAATACTTTATTTCTAACACGGTTTTCTTAAATCAAAGAGAGATCAATTTTCCTTTCCTCTCTCACTGTATAGATCTGCTTCGGAGCTCATGTGGGTAGGTAGGTAGGGTATTTATTGTGCTGTTGGGTTAATTCATTGGCACAGGAGGTGGCTTACTGATCTGAATCCCTCATGATGTTCCAAGATTAGGGCTAGGTGCTTGACTTATTTATAATGCTGCTAAACTGCATAAGACCATGAGGAAAAGCTCTACTATATTTTTTCCAGGTGATGATGAGATGAAGCCATACTTTAACTAACGTGATGCCCAGTTCTAATGGGGAAATATTTTATACATGACAGTATATGAAAATGCAGAGATGAAAGCTAACTACTGTGGCATGTCATTTTAACAAATGGACTTTTAAGACTTGGTACTTCTATTATGAATTATCAGGAACTGACCATTCGTTTTATATAGTGGTGGTCAGAGATATGTCCCAGAAAATATCTGGATATTTTATATTGCCAGCATTATGATTAAAACATCTGCTTTGTTTAGCAGTATCTGCTTAAGTATGTCTGCATTATCAGTCAGTCCAGTTTCCTGAACAGACAACAATCATGCTTAAACATCTGCTTAGTTTGGCAGTATCTGCCTAAGTATGTCTGCATTATCAGTCTTATCTGTCCAGTTTCCTGAACAGACAACATTCATGCTTATGCAGTTCAGCCACTCAGAAATGTTCATTGGGCATTGCAGGGTTGGGGGTTGTAAATTAAGCTTCAACAGCATTCAAACCAGGTATGCTGGGATTTATAGTACTCCTACTGATTCCACCAAGGCCTTTTGTCCCTTCGAGCTCACTGTTCGAGAACTTGGATAGAGAATTAGTTGTGGATTTACTTCTAAAGCATATGAGAGGCAGCGTGGTCTACTGGTGATTACAACAGTGGCTTGGGAACCAGGTGGTTTAAACACCACTAGAGCCAAGCACTCTTTGTGACCTTTGGCAACTTAGTATCAGTCTCTCATTGGTCCAGAACCCCCCTCCCTGCTTTGGAAATGGGCCACAACATGACCCCATATATGAAACATGGTAGTTAAAATTTATTTCAACTGGACTGTCCTGGGTATATACAGTGTAAAAAAAAATCATGATTTTTATATTTAAATAAGTAAAACTCTATCAATATTTAACCAGAAATCAGAGTTCTTTCTGTTGTAAGGCTATGGACAAAGTAAACAGAGAACAAAGTCAAAAGTAGGAAAGCAGTGACTACAGAGAAAATCTACAGGGATTTGGTTGTGCCTCTATGGGGAAAATATATGAATAATGAGGGTATTTTACAGGGAAATGGTTATTTGGATCTGGGAGCACTGTTTATGTCTGAGACCTTGTGATCCCTATGTGTGTTTAACAAAAAAACTCAATTAAAAAAAGGTTATAGGTTGTGACCTCCATGTTTGAATGGCACTCCTGAATGTGCGCTGGTTTTGAATATTTCCTTTGAAAAAAACTTGCAGCCTTTCAAGCACACACATCGTTTTCCCATAGCGGTTTATTGCTGTAACATCAATGCTCCTCAGTTCCAGCATTCACTACAAGTATAGCATTGTTGCAGAGCACAGCAGAAGTTACAGAAAAACAATAAGCAAGGTCTGTTACAAACGTTTTGAAAACATGTTGATTAACTTTCGGTTATACTTCCCTAGTCACATCCCCAGGAAGGATCATGGACAGAAATAATCTAATCCATGTACTTGAATGTAATTTAATGTGTGTGAAACTGGACTTCTCGTGAGGTGAACAATAAGGTAAGGAAGAATATTCTGCCTTACACAGGTATCAAAGTAAAGTGAATCTTTGAGTATTACTGCAAGGCTTTTTTGAAAGGAAAGGTGTCAAAACACCAGCAGGAGTGCCATTCAGTCTGGGAGGTAATGACTTCCAGAATGTTTTGTTTTGTTTGTTTCCTCCAAACTGGGAATCCTGATCACCAGCTTTTACTGAAGTGACTAGTTAGCTATCATCCTACTTACTCTGAATTTGGCATGTGCATACTCAGTGCCATGATCTCTGGAGCCTGTACATTTGGTAATGGTTGGTAGAATGGTATGAATGTTCTAGAAAGTTTAAAAAAGTAACATTATAATGTGTAAAAACTTTTTTTATTTTATTTATTTAATTGTTCTTTCTTTTATATATTTAGCTTTTGTTGACCGGGTAAGTGCACTAGACAAATCCTGCCTATTTTCAGGCACGACCCGGGCTCACTGACAGTACAAAAACTGGCTGTAAGTTTAAATGAAACTTTCAAGTTAGACTTACAATGTTTGGAGATAAAGGGGGCAGTACTATTAATGGTGTATTCTTAACATGCCTGACATCAACTGGATATGCCCATCAGCTGTAACTGAAAGAAACCATAGAAAAGTAGAGAACATACAAGAGGCATTTCTAACACAGTTAGTTAATTAGCCAACTAGTGGAAACACTCTAATGAACCTAGTATTCACAAATGGAAATAAGGTAGATAATGCCAGGGATCAAGAACCATTGGTTAGAAGCGATCACTTAACAGTCTGGTTCAAAACGTAGTTAGAGGTTAGTATAGAAAAATTAAAAATATAGAATAATGGATGGGGATGTGTGTATAATGAGGATTTTATGCACACTGAGGGTGTGCATAAAATCTGAGTTTAAGCACTTCACCATGTTTTATTTTTTACATTGACTGGTTCATTTGTTTTTTTTTCAGTTAGCCCTTTTCTAAGTGTGTAGTACTATGAATTGCAACAGTGGGGGGGGTGCAGAGAAGGGCAACAAAGATGATATGTGGAATGGAGGGGATATACTATAAAGCAGGCTGGGAGAGCTGAATATGTACACTCTGGAGGATAGAAGGGATGGGGGGACATGATAGAGATATTCAAGTATCTGAGGGGAATCAATAAGGATTGGGCAGATGGGGTCTTTAAACTAAGGAGGGGGAGGGACACCAGGGGGCATGGGCTAAGGATAGAGGGGAAGATTTAGGAGGGAAGTGAGGAGACACTATTTCACAGAGAGGGTGGTAGCAAAATGGAATGCATTACCAGAATAGGTTGTATCATGTAAATCTGTGGATAGCTTCAAAAGGGCATGGGACAGGGAACAAGGGAGAGTGAAGGTGGGGAAGGTGGGGAGTGACAGTGGGATGACAAAAGGAAGGGGGTGGGGTAGTTGCAAACTAGGGATGCTAGCTGCACACTCGAGCAGACTTAGATAGACTGGATGGTCTGTTTCTGCTGGCACATTTGTATGTACATATGTTCATAGTAATTTTGAACTGTAAATACAATTGATTGTCGTAACCATGAAAGTTAAATTGTTTAACTAGTAGAACAGTTCCAGATATATCTACACAATCAGACCATGATGGGGATAGGGTGCACTAGATGCCAGGCAATGACATGCCTATATTCTACCATATGACTGCACAGCTCAGCCATAAGGTATTTTTTTCCTGCTGTCAACTTCTATGTTTCATGGTGTGAATTGCTCAAAGACATGCCCCAGGGCTTGGCAAAACCTGCAGGGCATCTCAGGCATTCCCATAAAACACAAATAATACTCACAAATGTAAAATGAAATAAATGCACCTCCTGTCCTATTTTCTGTTGTTTTGTGATGGAGTTTCTGTCAATCGCACTGGCAGTTTCAGTAAAATAAGTGCAAGTGACATGGTAGTGCGAGGACAGAGCGCATTAAAGCAGTAAAGCTGGCATTGGGAGGCATTTTTAGAATTCTGGTGATAGGTGCTTAAACAATGTTCATTAGACATGAGCTGTTAGTCACACATGTGTATAACTGAGTTTGTGAGGTTCTGCCAATGAGTCATAATCGTCATCAACCAGTTACAGTAATATACCATAACACTGTATTTCAGGAGAGCAGATTTTTTTGAAGATGACTGATATTGTCAAAAAGAAACTAGAAAGGGTTCAGGATAGAATAGGTGTGAATAGCAAATGGAATGTAATTAAGCAGGGCTTGCTGGAGGTAACTAGTCTTTGTATATGGGCAGGAAGTAAAATAAGAGGAGAAAAAGACCATTATATTACAATAAGGCTTGCAGTTAGAACAAAGAAACATGTTTTTATTGATTATAAGACAAATCAAACCGAAGATAAAGGGAAATGTAATAATTATAGTTGTGTGGATTAGGAAAAATTCCAAATTCATTGCATTTGATGAACTCTCATGAAATTGCAAGAAATGCCGTGGACTTTTATCAGAATAATGCTGTTTTTTTTTATTTTATAATTTGGTCATAACTCAGAAGATGTTGAAGCTAGAGCTCTGAAGTTAGGTACACACAATCTTTCTGAGAAGGGCCAACAACTGTTCAAATACTATAACATTCGGATGGATAGTTTCAAAATTATAGGTGCTGTAATTCTGTCATTTTATTTTTTGTGTGAAATTTCATGAACTTTTTTATCTGCATTTATCTCAGCCATCTATTGGGTCAGAGATCTTAAATTTGGCATGATTCCTTGATGACAGCTGTTCTAACAATGTGCCAGATTTCATGACAGTATGATGCACTGTCACAAAATTATATGTGCTCAAAAGCTGTCATTTTATTTTGTGTGGGAAATATTGTGAGAAATTACATCTGCATATAACTCAGGCACCTTTGTTTCAGAGCTAGACATTTGTAAATTAGCACAAATAACTTTTTTGTAATGCTTATAGAATGATTTAAATATGGAGAGAACTGGATTAGATATTTTTAAGTTATAGGGGTTCAGAACTTTACTACGTAAATATTTCAAACATTTTGTGAAAACTATCAAAAATGTTGATGTTTGTAACTTTTCTGCTCTTACAGGCATAGACTTAACATTTGACATGCATATTCATAGACAGCATATTCTGGTCTCCAACACAACTGGATAAATTGGTTTAGCAGTTTTAAATTTACAGTAAAAAATATTGGTAACATTTGCTCACATATTTATGGTAGCATATAAATGAAGCATTCAGAATTCTTTTTGTGAAATATAACATTAACAGTTCACATATTACTACGTCATTTGATAAGCTGGGCTAAGCTTTTTGCAGTCCTGCAGTTCCTCTCTGGGTAACTATCCCCCCTTCTCTTTTGGCATAGCCAGATTGACTCAGTATAACTACTGATCCCACTGACATCCTCTTTGTTCTTTACCATGACATACTTCCCTAAAATGTGAGTCACCTATTCCTTTTCCTATTGCCCTACCCTGTTGTAATAGCTAGAATTATTCCATCCTGCTGCCCCAGACATTGTCTTCCTCCACTACATTTTTGAGCACCTCTAAGTCCCAGACTTGCATGTACATCAGGCTCTCGGGATTACAAATTTACTGGATGTGATCCTTAAATATCCTGCATTCAGGTTGGAATTGTTGACACTCTGTGCTTCCTTGCTCCAACCTGGGTGTCTACCACTGTTGTGCTACCCAGCTCAGCTGTTCATTTCTTGGCTAAACTGTGCATGTAACCCCTGAACCTGGTGACCCCCTGCAGTACCTGCTCTTATACCCCTAGCCTTTAATTAGAATCCCCCAGATGAGGCTGAGTGAAATTTGCAAATTCTAGTTTTATGGAATTTTTCATGAAATTCTAGAGAAGATGGAAGGTTTGATACCTGTCTATTGGACCAACAAGTGCCTTGTACAAAAAAGGAATTATACACAAGCTTGCAGGGACACACATGTCTCTTCTTCAGGTGAATAGCAAAACTGAGCAACATAAGCAGTATTTATATCCACTGTGGAACAATTAAAAATCAGGAAATGAAGTAGGAAGCTGACAAAGGGGACTTTAGATGAAAGCCCAAGATGCAAAATAAAAACATGAGAAGAAATGGGAAGGGGGGCTAAGTAGGAACAGGTCAGTAGGAGACGAAAGGCTGCTAAAGGGAAGACAAAAGCATGCAGACAGGATCTGAGATCAGAGGCTTGCTGTAAGGGTAGAATAGACAGAAGATGCCTAAGAGATGCTAGGAAATCAAGAAATTAGGAGGAACAAAAGAACAAAAGCCTAGATAAACAGAGTGTGAGGTAGTATAAACAGAGGTGTGAAAACAAGAGGGGGAGTGGGTGGGACTAAGCTAAAGAGTTAGTTGGAAAGGCAGGGAGGATGTAAGGGACAGGTAAAAAAAGCAGATCAGGCAGAACTCAGTGAAAAAAGTAATAATAAGAGAAACACAGAACCAAAGTGTGATAAATAATGACATGACTTAGTACACAATAAAAAAGAATTACAGTTTACCATAGTGTGTCATGAAATCGATGTCCCAATTCAGTCCAGAAATGTTAGATTTAAATTGTTTAATATATTTCAATTCCCATGTCCTTCTGTCCTGTATCTTTCTGAAGTTCCCTCTTAGTATCAAGACAGATCAATCTAAGAGAGAGTGATCTGTTTGTGAAAATGGTTTCCTACTGGAGTGCTGATAATCTGGTTTACTATTCTGCGATGATGGTGATTCATCCAGGTTTTCAGCGGTTGGCTAGTTTCCCCAAAATAGCAACCATTTGTCACTTCTTGCATTGAATTAGGTAAACCACACTGCTGGATGACGTGTAGGATCCATTAATTTGTATTATGTTGTTCTGGCTTGTCTTAATGGTGGCCTCTGTGCATATGTGGGTGCAGGTCTTACATCTTGCCATGTTGCATGGTGTTTTCCCTCTTGTTTACTGGTTATTTTAATCTGCTGGTAGTTTGTTATGAATTATTATGTTTGAGAGGCTGGGGGCTGCTTATAGGCAATGAGGTGGTTCAGGGAGGATGTCTTTCAGTGTTTTATCTTCTCTCAGCATGTGTTGTAGCTCTTTGACAATTTCTTGAAGGGGTTTTAGCATGGGGCTGTAAGTGACCACTAGGGGTGTGCGATCAGTTTGATGTCTTTGCCTGTATTCCAGCAGATTGTCTTGTGTTATTTGTATGGCCCATTCAAATTCTCTGTCAATTTGTCTTGAAGAGTGGCCCTGCTGAATTAGGGAATTCCGAAGTGTGGAGAGCTGTCTGTCTCTTGTTCTCTCATCAGAGCAGATGTGATGGTATCGAATTGCCTGGCTGTAGATTAGAGATTTTTTTGTATGATTTGGGTGGAAGCTGGAATTATCCAGGTAGTGGTGTCTGTCAGTGGATTTTCTGTAAAGAGCAGTTTGTATATGTCCATTTTTAGTGATTCTGACTGTAGTGTCAAGAAAATGTATGCTGGTGGTGGAGTATTCAATAGTGAGATTTACGGAATGATAAAAGTTGTTAAAATCATGATGGAATTTTTTGGACGTAATGGATGTCAGTTGAAGGGTTAGTCGCATTCGTACTAGCAAGATGAAGCTGCATACCTTGCTTTTCTCTGGTGTGCCTAGAATTCAGGGGTATTTTACAGTGATGTGATTTTTGCTATTTTCTCTTTCTGCAGTCTGGTAACATGGACGGGAAGACCACATAGCAGGAGTTTGCATTTTGGTTTTTTTTCAGTGGAGTCGTACGGTCAGGAATCGATATCAGTAGTAAAGTCTACCATTCAGTGGTCCTGTAGTACAATTGCTGAGCAGGTTACGTTTACAAATTTAGTTTATATTTGCTTTCTTTTATATGAGTGTGTTGACTGTCTATCTGTGGGGAAAAACTAAGTGCCTGTTGAGATTGGTGAAGTGGGTAAAGGCTTCATTAAACTACTGTGGGTGTGGTTGTAGGGTGATTAAACTACTGTAGGCATGGCTGTGGGTTGATTAAATGACTGTGGGAGGGGTCTGAGTAAATAACCGATTGTGGGGTTCTCCGGTGAAGTTTGTGGGACAATAACTGATGGAAATTCTGCATTGTGATTGGCTGAGAATAGATGCCTGTCGTATGATTGCGTATAACTCATGTAGTATCTCTGTCACCAGAGACTACACATATTTTATTCCACTCAATAGCTTTACATAACTTATCAGTTTTGTCTAGAATTTCTTCCTCATTTCATTTTAGCAAATAATTAAGTTGATAAATAGGCTCCATATCCAAGTCAGCTAGGATTTCTCCCAAATACAGTTTTCATTCGAACTTATATAAAGGACACAAAAATAGCAAATGAAGAAGATTGTCCTCTCCCAATCCACAATTACATATTATATTCATCTGTTTATCAAAAAATCATCTTAATATCTGTGAATCATTATATTGAAATCTGAATTTGCTCAAGATTTTTCTTTTA
Organism: Neoceratodus forsteri; assembly: GCA_016271365.2. NCBI lineage: Eukaryota > Metazoa > Chordata > Ceratodontiformes > Ceratodontidae > Neoceratodus > Neoceratodus forsteri. The sequence goes on along the minus strand of CM028131.1, from coordinate 873,924,118 downwards.
TGTGAATCTTTTATTTTGAGCAGGTATGGTTTAATGGCAAATATTCCCTTTCTATTACTAGCCAACCATTTGCTTATTTTTATGTTTTTATTTAAATCCATTTCCTTCTATATATGGATATTTCTAATTTTGTTTTTTATCTGAAGTTCAATATACTCTGTTAGTTTAATATAACTTTCTGTCTAACATGTCAACAAACGATATGGTTTAATAATTAGTAGACTAGGGAAGGACAATCCATTCTACCTACAGTATATACAATTGTTTCCTTTAAGCACAAACGAGGTAATGTTAGTTCCTTCATATTATAAACTTTCATCCAGTATATTCATTGTCTTTGTTCTACATAGCATCTTATTGGTAGCTGACCCAGTTACAGTCTTACTAAGGCAGAAGAGGCCCATCCTGGTAGGCCCAATAATTTCTTATAAAACTTATTCATCACAATCTCAAATGCATCTGAATTTCCCAAACCTCAAAGTTATGCCCCATACAAAATCTGTGCATTTATTTAAGGATTTAGGGACCTTACACAGCCCTTTACTAATTGACCACCAAATTTAAAAGTGAATATTTCCACTGTTGGAGTGAACCTTTTAATTGTTTGTGTTATTGTGTTTATATGTTCCTTCTATTTTAAATTATATGTCAATATTATCCCTAAATAACAAAATTTCTACACCCTTTCTATAAGATGTCCATTACAACTTAGATTTTAATCTTTTTCACTCCTTCTGTTAAATTTATTGCATATCATATATTTGCTTATGGCATAATTTATTTCCAAAGAAGCATACAGTATGTACATCCCAGGTAAAATTTATATAAACTTCTTTTAATACCAAGGTAGCTAGTTGAGATTAATACTACATTGTCTGGGTATGCCAGGTAGGGGTAGTGCCTGTTACCCACTTTTGGCATGTGTAACTCTTGGTCATAAAGTTCTTTTAATACCTTATTTAAATACAAATTAAATACTATTGGTGATAGGATGCATCGCTGTATTAAGCCTATATAAGTACTACATTTTGGTGTATTATCACCTTCTTTATTGCATCTTACACAGGTTGTATTTTCTTTGTATTTCCTTGTATAAGGACGTTATTATGTTTATTAAGAAACGATCCAATCCATACTCCTTTAATACTTGCCAGAGTGTATCCCTTCTTCTCCCTTCTTACTCTGTCAAAAATTATCTTTAAATCAATGAATACACAATATAATTGTTGTTTTCTAATATTAATGTAGTTGTGAATTTTATTTATTTATTTATTTATAGTATATGGTTACCCTTTGTTATGTATAAAAATCAGCCTGCTCAAAATCCTTAAGCTCATTTTAAACCGTTAAACGCATTCTAAGGTGTTGTTATGCGCATTCCAAACAGTTGTTATGCACAGTTCAAAGGTCATGCAATTTTAAATTTCTCATTTATTCTACACCTAGCTACTTACTAACTACCCAGTGCCCAAAGTCATACCTTTTACCTTTCAAAAGTCTGGAAATTTGATTTTGTTATGCAAGTAGAACAAAGAAATGGCAAGATTTTTTGTTTTCACTTTAGTGGGGGTCTGTCACTCTAGTGTAAAAAAACATATACTATAAAAAATTTAATATGGTCAACCACACACAACTCAGCATGTGTTTCCATCTCAGGGTTGAGATGACAGCATGGACCTCTCGAGCTTCACTCTCGAGGTTCATATGCTGCCATCTCAACCCCTAGATGGAAAAAAGCCTTGTTGTGTATGGTTGGCCATACATTATTCTCTGTATTTCTTCTTAGATTACAAGTACCTTTGAGCTAAACATAGCTCATTTGCAAAGGTTCCATGTCGGTGGGGTAATAAAACAGACAAAGGGAAGCTAAATAAGTGATATACAAGTAAACACTGGCAATATCAAATCGTCATAGTAAACAGCAAAATAGAAAGGAGTGAAATATTGGGATTCTTACAAACACTGGCAATACAGCATACAACATAGAAAAGGCAGTATAATGAAAGGAGCTAACAACTGAATATATTGTAAACCAAGGGTCTACTTTAAAAATCAAGTCTGTAGAAAAATAGTTGTGTGTGACAGAGAAAGAGAGAGAGAGGAAGAGAGTGAGAGAGGGAGGGAGAGAGGGGGACAGGGAGATAGAGTAAGTTACTTTACCCTAAATTTAGTTACTTTAGCACCCTAGGGATTAGGAGTGGAAGCATGGTTTAAGGCCTTGGGTAGAAAGGTAGATGCCAATGGCTTTATCAGAGCAGACTTTAGACTAGATGATTTAAATGAGATTTGAGGAGAAGTGTGGCTTGGCCGGTAGGGGCAAGGAAAGTGAGCAGTACCCTTGATATTAGGGGATATAGTCATAGTGGTTCTCCGTTGCAAGGTGCTGCAGAAGTAGATGCTTGTAGTGTCCCAGGTTCCCGATGGTTAGTTAATTCAGTGCATAGTCCATTGTACCAGAGCAGTGCCCAGTACAGAAAGGTCTGTTGACTTTGGGAAGTCCGGCATCTAGCAACCAGAAGGTGTTCAGCTGTTTACAAGCAGGTGTGTTGGGTCTTGGGGGATTTGTTCAGAAGGCTATCTACTCCTGGTGGGAGGAGCCCAAGGAGAGCTTTTTTTTAGTAAGCAAGCACGTTTGGTATTTAGTCCTACCAGTGAGTTGGAGCTACCCGGATTGTGAGTAAAGCTCACACATGTGGGTAAGTTGAGGGGCACCCATGTAAAGTCTGGATACCTTGTTCAGGGTGACCATTAACCTTCTGAGTAATGTGATGGAAGAAGATCTGTAAATGACTAAGCCATAAGCAATGACTGATAGGATTGAGCTGTGGATTACAAGCTTGAGGGCTTCTGGAGTCAGACACCATCTGTGTTTATAGAGGAACCATATCCTAACATTGACCATCCTGACAATATTCTCAATGTGGGGCACATAGGTGAGATTACTGTCAAGGGTAACACCTAGGTACTTGAAGTGCTGAATCTGTTCGAGGAGAGCTCCTAGGCTATTTCTGATAATAAGAGGATGAGACTTGTACTTGTTGCGGGAGGAGGAGAACAGCAGCGCTTTAGTTTTATTTTGGTTTAGTACTAGTGTGTGCACACTAAACCATTGCTCAGCATGTTTGAAGTCCAACTGGAGCTCACATTCAAGTAGATTGGGGTCAGTGTGGGATGTATAGATGACTGCATCATCAGCATAAAGGAGGGACCGTTGGTGACATGCTGATGGCAAATTGTTCTGAAAGATACTGAAAAGGAGTGGACCCAGCGTTGAGCCTTGTGGTACTCCAGACCTGACTACTCATTGATTTGAAGTGACATTTGCTATTTCTACCCTTTGGGTCCCATCATCAAGATAGCTTCTGAACCAATGCAGTGTTTTGCAAAAGAGAGACCAATCTTAGTTAACTGACCAAGGAGGAGTGGGTGGTTAACTGTGTCAAATGCCTTTGTTAAGTCTATGACGGCAGCTCCTACAAGCTTACCTGTAGCTGGTGAATTCAAAGAACACAGTAGAGGTGCTGTGTCCTTTTCAAAAACTGTGCTGTTGCAGGTATTGGATGGAGTATTTTTCAAGATATTCTACCAGTTGATTAGCAACAATACGTTCCAACACTTTTGATATGGGAGGGAGGATTGATATAGGCCTGCAGTTGTTTGGCATGGCCCGATCACCAGATTTATGCATTGGATTCAAGAAGGCCATTTTTCATACTTGTGGGAATTGTGACAGGGTTAGGGAGTGGTTAAGGATCTTCGTGAGTGGAAGTAGTAATTCCTGTAAGGTAAGATCAATAAGCTTGAGGTCCAAAGAGTCACCACTATACCTAGACTTTCCCAGAACTTTAGTCAGGAGTATTTGAACCTGGTTAGTAGAGACCCTCTTAAAATAGAAAGGGGGATGTCCAGCAGCCCTGTCTGCATTTTGACATGTTGTGTTTGTTGAGGTATCATCAAAGAAGTCATGTGGGAGGACACTGCTCAAGTTAGAGAAGGCATCATTAAAGGCATTCACAATTTAAGCAGTTCCAAGGTTGGCGTACTGGCCAGGTTTAGCATTGAAGATGATACTTTTGGGTCTTTGCCAATGTTATCTTTGATGTTTGACCAGAATTTTCTGCTGTTCCCCCATGAGCTGGCAAGCAGCACTCTATGGTGTTTATTTTTGGCCTGCGGGATAGCCCATGTGCAGACATTTCTTGCAGCTTTATATGCTTGCGGGTCCTGTAGGTTACCAGAGGCTTTGGCTTGGTGCAAGCACAAAACACTGGTCAATAGTCGAGTGTTCGGCATAAATACCACTGGAGCTTCATCTATTGTAATATACTCCTGAATCCATTCCGATATTCTTTCCTGGATGGAGAATCAGTAGTAGAAGAAAGGAGGTACTATTACCCTTATTCAAATCTCTGGTGAGCCACATTTGGGGCCCAATTTTAAAAGGGCAAATTTTGGTGCAAGGTACCAGTGCTGGATGGCTTTGACTCAAGTGAAACCTTGCATAAAAGTTTGTGGCAATCCTGATTTTTGAATGCAGGCTGTGTTGAAATGGGGATGCCTTTCCACTCCAGCAGACCTGCACCACCCTTGCAGCAAATGCACCCTTGTGCCAGGTAAAAAAAAAGGCTTGTACCTCAGCAGGGCTGTACCATCCCCTTTTTTGGAGTTTTGCAAGCCTCAGCCTGGATGCAATGGGGGGCTCAGGTTAGACCAGCCTGGAGGTGGACTAAGGACCATGAACCACTGTTGAATTCTGGTGATTTGGGGGACTTATCAGTAGGGTCCAGGGCGAGAAGGAGCATGGGGGATGCTTTAGAGGGTGTCAGGACTACAGCAGCAATGACAGGGTGGTGAGGTGGCAGCCAGGGAAGGTGCCATTCACAATGGCAGACAGCCAATCAGACATCTTAGTGAGGGGTTGACAGGGACTGACCATGACTTGGCCCCAGGTGGGCATACCCCTGGCAACTGCCCCATATGTGCCAAAATCCCAAACTATGTAGGTGGGAAACAGTGGCTTCATGTTGAGAGCTGCCAGTGGTGAAAGGGAACATTCTCTGGGCACCACAATGGTCTGCTGGTATCTAGCCCCGCTACTTGTGGCCACCTGCCTACATCATTTGGGATTTTGGCACCAATGGGGCTGGTGCCAGGGCTATGCCTCCTTGGGGTCAGGTCACAGTCCATTTCTGCCAACCCTCCACTAAGAGGTTCAATTAACTGTCTGCCACTATGAACGGCATCCCTGCCAGGTTCCACATCTCCACCCTGACATCACTGACATAGTCCCAACACCCTCTAAGGCAGACTCCATGCTCATTCTGGCCCTGGCCCCCTCCTTGCAGGCATATTCACTATGCCCCCTCCATGTCTGTGGCCCATCTACTGTTGTTCTGGTGGAGAGGGGGTTGGATCCGTGGATCTAATCTTGTAGGTGCACCACATGTTTGGTGTAAGCCTGTTGTAATGGTAACTCCTGGGTCTTTGGTGCAAGGACCCCCGCTTTTATAAAATTGGATGAAGGGTTCCTGATGCCCCCAAAGTTTATTGCAGCCCTGAAGTGACCCAAATTGCATCACTCTAAGGGCTCTTTTAAAATTGAGCCCTTGGATTACTGTGTGCAATTCTGGAATTCACACTTGAAAGCAGATAAGGACAAGGATAGGGTTGAAGCAGTGCAGAGGAGAGCAACAAAACTTATTCAAGAATAAATCACAGGAGGAAAAATGATTAGACCTAAATCTGGACACATTGGGCAACAGAAGGGAGAGGGTGACATCATAGAGATATTTAAATTTTAAATGGAATAACAGAACTGGAGTGCATGCAGTTATTTAAAATTAAAGCAGCCACTAGTATAAGGTGAAACTTTATGAAGTTGGCAGGAGAAATGTTTAAGAAAGATGCCATGAAGTATTATTCCACTGAGAGGGTGGTGGAAAATTGAAACAGACTTTTAAGGAACTATTGTATGGTAATATAGTAAATAATGTTAAGCACAGATGAAATAGACAAATGGGTATTATAAAAATGAGTAGGGGGCTAAAACACGGGAAATGAATGAATGCTTAGTAGAGTACAATTCACAAATTAGACTGAATCTGGCAGACTCCATGGGTCCTAAGGCCTTCAACTGCTGCAAATCCCTATTTAATTACATAACTATCCACCAGATTCCATGGACAGCTACAAAAGGAGCCTAATTCATTTTCTATCTGATCTCCACATTACTACTTGGAAAGTATTCAAATCTATAAGGTGTGTATAGGAATCTTTCCTTCAGTTTCTCCAAAAAAGATAAATATGGCCCACAAGAATGATCCATGTTGCTCATGTTTAGCCATTCACTTGCTCAGTTCAGTTGTTTATCAATATCCAGAGTACTTTGTGTATTTCTGGCCGAATATAATCAAATGGTTAAGCTGCCCACATCAGAGACTCCACCTTTCCTTTTCTCCCTATCTGCTCAGGTGATCGCCAAAGCTTTGACATCAGCTGGATCCTTCTTCCATATTCTGGTGAGTGGGAACTTTCAGGACCAGGCAGTGGTCCACTGCAGAATGAAGGAGGGGCAAATGGCTTCCCTCCCAGACTGAACCAGTCTACTTTTACTCATATAATCTCTCCCACCACACAAATGTAAAACCATCCATTAGAATAACATTTTGTGAGTTTTCAGGACTAGTTTCCAATTAAAACATCTTTAAAGAGTATGGGCACCCCATTTGCATTTTACCTAACAGAGTTTCACATTCAGTTGTATTTGCACTGCACTTACTGTTAGCAGATGAACATTGTGGTTCCATGCTGTTTTAATAATTTCTACAAAAGTAAAACATTCATCAATAGCAAATGGTGTAGAGTTCTATGACTAAGATCATTCAAACCACTTTGTTATTATCAAGAAGAACAAAAACTGTCTTGGCCAGGGATGCCAGTATCTCAGTATCATTTAATATACATGTTGCATTTAGTATAAGTTATTTTACAGAATTCTGCAAATGTTGATGTGTACACAGATGATATTTAACTGTCCATCTGCTAGAATGCAACAACTGTTTGAGTTCTATTAGACTGCTTCCAAAATATTTTTTCATTGTGTAAAACTTAGTCATCATCACATTCCTCAAACCTGAAGCTTTGCTAATTGGCTCTTGTAACCATTTTATTTATTTAGCTTTTGTTGACCGGGTAAGTGCACTAGAAAAATCCTGCCTATTTTCAGGCATGACCCGGGGGAGGGGATACAGATGAATGCCTACTGACCTTGAACCAGATTAAGCTGTTGGTGGTATTTTTAATGAATGAGGGAAATTTGGCCAGGACACTAGGGAAATTCCCCTACTCTGTGGAGGGGGAACCTTTGGTGGACGGACACAAGATGGCCACTTCCGCTCTGCCTTTGGAGGAGATGGAGGTGACTGGGACAGGGGAGCGGGCCTCCTCCCCCGCTCCCATTGAACATGAGGCTGTGGATTTACTTGTTGCTCATCAGGATGCTTCTTTGCCTATGGAGTTTTTTGACACGGTTGATGCAGCGCTTGAGGATGCAGTTAAGGTACCTATACAGTGCACTTTATTGAAGGAATCGAGTTCTGCACTTACTGAGAAGGAACGTTTGGTGAATGAAGTGCAGGATGCAGCTGAACGCTGCTCACATCGTAAGGCTCAGCTTCAGTCTGAAATTACTGCTTTGCGTGCTGGCTTGACTGTTTTGGCCGAGCCTCCCTTACTTTCCGGGTCCGTGGCATTGTGATGCCGGCGGTTGGTGTGCAGCAGGCGTTCCTGCCTCAGGTACAGTCTGAGCCTGGCTCCTACACTTTGGACGATCCTGCCTGTTTTCCTGACCAAAACTCAGATTCTGGTAGTCGGGAGGATGATGCGACTACATCACACGGCTTGGTTGTTGCAGCGGTGACATTTTTGACAAAACGGATGGGTATGACTTCCATTATTAAACAGAGTGAGGTTGTGTTGCACGAAACTGGTGTTTCTACCGAGATGGGGAGTACCTTGCTTGTGGGAAAGGGAACTGCTGGAAATGGCCCTGCTTCACCTTTACCGGTATCTGACTTACATCTTTCTCCTGCTATTCAGTGTCCTCCTGCTGCACAGAGCTTAGATCCCTCTTTGCCTCATAATGACTCTTCCTGTTGGTCTCCTGAAAGAGCGATAGCTGCAGCAGGGTGGTTGCCTAGCTCTAATGGTACCTGGGTGCCGGATCCAGCAGATGCAGCTGTACAACGCTACCACTCCTCTGCTAGTAACTCGGTGGCTACATGTACTTTATCTAGTACTGACTCTGTGCCTGCTACTTCTCAACAGTCTGTTTCTATTCCACCTGTTTCTGTGGTTACTACTCCAGCTGTCTCTTTATCTACTTCTGGTGTTGTTCCTCAAATAGCTGTTTCTGTCCCTGTGCAGGAAAACAAAGTCCCCCATTTAAACTTTCTGATTTGTTTTCTAACAAGGGTGAACCTGCGCCTCATAGGAATGCTGTACGTTTGATTTATAAGGGGGGTTTGGAGGATTTACCTGATAGGCTCTATATTGCCAAAGTTTTGCTAAAGGGTCTATGAAGTTTTTGTCTGCTGATATTTATGCTCTGATTCATTTGGGTAATTCTAACTACGATGTTAGTTTCAAAACCCCTTCAGGTTTGGAGCGTTTTTGGTCTCTTTTCCAGATGGTTAAGAATTCTCCACTCTGGATACCTTTTTTTGCTGTGCCCCTTACCAAACCGTCTGTTAAGTTAATTACGATCATGCTCCGTAATGAAGGAGTACATATTGAGGATATCCTTTTCTGGCTGGGTAGAAGATGTGAAGTACTAGATAAACCTGTACTGATTCTTGATAGTGAACAAATTTGGAATGGGGGTTGGAAAATTAGGGTAAAGCTTTTTGCTTCAAATAATGGCCCTCAACATTTGACTAATAGTTTTTTTGGGGGGAAGGATAGAGGAGTTTATTTTATGTTGGTCAGCCAAAATCCTGTTTTAAATGTGGTTCTAGGACTCATCTCAATCACGCCTGTGACACTCCTCACTGTTCCCATTGTTTTGAATTTGGACATTTGGCTGCCACATGCCTTAACCTGTTTAAATGCAATTTATGTGAACAGACTGGACATGGCTATGCTAAATGTCCTTGGCATCCCATAATAGGGATGATTGCCCTTCACATGAAGGCTTGATTGTAGGAGCTCAACATGCTGAATCTGACCCTGTCCCTCCCCTTATTGGTGGAGACTCACTTCCGACTTCACCATTACCTAGTGCATCTTCTTTAACAGTTCCAGACATGGGTTCGAGTGCTTCGGTTCCAGCTGCTCTGCCAGCTGCCAGGACCCTGCATTCCTCAGTAGTTCCTGGGGTTGTCTCATTCCCTGTCGCCTCTGATTTATCTCTGTGTGGCAGATTGGAGGATCCAGAGATGCCTCCTCCTCCGTCACCAGTGTTGTCTTTTAAAAAGGTCATTGCTAAAAAAGTCACAGATTGGGGAAACCTGTTCCTGCTCGGCCGGTACCTGTGGCCTCTACTAGTGGAGTTGTTTCTGAATCTTGGAAACTAAGTAACAGCTTTGCTGTTTTGGGGTCGAAGGATGAATCTGATGGTGAAGACTCAGATCTTTCTTCCAGAGCTTCTGTGATTACTGACGCTTTTTCGGAAGGTGATGATGGTGAAGTAACACAGGTGGATGGTCTACCTAGACGCTCTCAGCGTAAACGTGTTTCTAAAGTCTCATGAGGCTAGTATGATCCTGAAATATTGTTCTCCCTTTCTTTGTTTTCTTATTATGGCTTCTTTGACATTTACTACTATTAATGTTAATAGTATTAAGAGTCACAGGAAGATGGTTACTACTATGTCCTGTTTACATGGCTTACAGTGATGTGATTTGTCTTCAGGATATACGTTTAAAATCTCTTTGTGAAGTGCAACGCGCACGTAACCTATGGTCTTCGGGGTGTCTTTCTGGTCGAATGGGGAATCCCCTTGTGAAGGGGTTGGGGTACTTTTTGCCAATCCAGAATTGAAAGTATCAAGGATGGTTGACATTTCTCCGGGACGAGCATTGTTGCTTGATCTTAATTTTGGAAGGGAAAGATTTCGATTAATTAATATTTATGCTCCACAGACCAAGGCGCTCTGTGTTGCACTATTACAAGACATTCAACCCTATTTGTATACCTCTCACTTACTAGTTTGGGCTGGAGATTTTAATTGTGCTCTTAGTACTAGGGATAGAGGTATGAAGACATCCAAATTGTTTTGTGATTCTCATAAATTAATGCAGATATTAGATACTGCCCAGCTCAAAGATGCTATCGTAGTGTCTATTCTGAGGGTGGTAAGACGTTTTTTAAGAATACATTATCCACCAGGATAGATTTTATTTTTCTTTCTGTTGTTTTACAAGTTAATAAGGTGGATTTATGGGTATGGGAATTTTCTGACCATAAATCTCTTACTGTTTGCTTGACGTGGGAAGGTATTCCAAGATGTAAAAAGAATGTATGGAGGTTGAATTCCTCCTTATTGAATGAGGAACCTTTTCAACGATCTTGGAAGTTAGAATTACAGGCTAGGCTTTCTCTCTTTGACTTTTATGAAGATGCTGCTTCTTGGTGGGAAGATTCTAAGACGGACTGGAAGACTTTTTTCCAGACTTACTCTCACACCAAAAGCACCTCAAAGTATCTGGAATACTTACGTCATAGAGCACAGTTACAGAAATTGATCTCTTTGATGGAAACTGAGGGGTGTGACTATAGTACTCAAATTAGAAATGTTAAAAATCATATGATGGAATATAGGTATGATAGGGCAAAGTCTTTAGACCATGAACATTGATTTGGTCTGAAATTGCACAAAGGTGCCTTAGATCCCTTTCAAGATTGCAAAGACAGGGTTGGTAAATGTTTCATTTCAGAATTATAAAATGAATCTGGTGACTTGGTTAAGACTCCTTTGGCTCTACTTGAGATAGTTGGACGTTATTTGGAATCTTTATATCAGAAGGATGATGGGGTTCAGTGTGGACTGATAGATTTTGATGGATTACAAATACCACAATTATCTGCTGCTGATGGTCAGCAGCTGTTGAGAGCTATTTCTGAATCTGAGGTTAAGGATGCTATTTTCTCATCGAATGTAGATTCTTCACCGGGTATGGATGGGTTTGGAGCAGATTTCTACCAGACCTTTCATGTGGATTTGGTTCCAATATTGACTGTGGTGTTTTCCCAAATGTTGTCTACTTCTCGATTGGCTCCCTTAATGAATCAAGCGTTGGTGGTTTTACTGTATAAAAAAGGTCTGAAAGCGGACTTGAGTAACTGGAGAACATTGAGTTTATTGAATACAGATTTAAAAATTTTGAGTAAAATTTTTTTGCGTAGATTGTCTGTTCTTGTGGATAGCTTGATAAGTCCCTATCAGATGTGTTCCATACCTGGTAGGACCCAAAATGATAATTTATTATTGTTACGAGAACTTTTCTCTGCATCTCAGTTAGGTTCACTGGAAGGGTATTTACTTAGTCTTGACCAAGAGAAAGCTTTTGATTGTGTATCTCATGAGTTTTTGTTTTCTGTCTTACGTGCGTATGGTTTGCCACAAGGTTTTATTGATTGGATACGGTTATTGTATCATTCCGCTTCCCTTCTGCCAAACGTGAATGGATGGATTGGTACTCCAGTTGCGGTATGGAGAGGGGTTCGTCAGGGATGCCCCTTGAGTCCGGTCCTGTATGTGTTTTTTATTGATGTGTTACTTCGTCTGATTAGTGTTCATGATGGTCTGGCGGAGTAAGTATTGCAGATGGAGTTGTGCCTATCAAGGTCCTTGCATATGCTGATGACTTAGTTATTTGTCTTTCAAAGGTTACGGAAGGTCCTATATTGAGTAATGTGCTGAATCTATTTTCTAGTGTTTCTGGTTCAAAGATTAATTATGAGAAAAGTAGGGGTTTTCCCTTTGGTACCTCAAGTATCCCGGACACCGGTCTCCTTGCTGATGTTTTAATCTCTAAAGCTCTGACACATATCTTAGGAATAGAATTTGGTGATGGTGACATGTGCGTATACCAATTGGTCTCATAAATTGTGTATAGCTCAATCAAGGTAGCGAGTTGGAAGGGTAAACAAATCGCTAAACGGAAACGGTGTTGCTTATTAAAACCTTTGTTGTTACCTATTTTTTGTATATTATTTATGTGTTTCACCTCCGATGTCCCTTTTACTTCCCTATATAGTGTTTTTTCCAGGCCTTTTGGGAAGTAGACTGAATCCCATTAAAAGAAGCTTCACTTATAGGAATATTCGACAAGCTGGGGTTGGTATGGTTCATCCTGTGGCCTTTTTCTTAGTGTTTTTTTTCTACAATTTTAGTCCTCTACTTAGACCTGGTATGAAGGTTTGGTTTCCTTTGGTTCGATTATGGTTTTGGTTGGAATGCCTCTGTGGAAGCAGGGCAAGTCGACTTCTTTGCTTTCGACTTCCCTGTTTCCCAAGTATAACATGAAAGCCTTTAAATCTTTATTGAAATGGAAGATCACTGTTTTTGTTTGGAAATGAAGACTAGGAAGCAGTTGTACAATTCCATTGTTTTAACTGATTTCTCTGATATTTTGACCTTTCCGGATTGTCCTCCCCAGTCTCAAGATAGAGTTGTTACTCTCCGGTAAACGGTTACCTGACTATATATGGGATAGTGTTTGGTTGGGTTCCTATGGCAGATTACCAGTGGGTAACATGCACAAACATAAACAGCTTAGTGAGAGGCGATGTACCCGTGAGTCATGTGGATCATAGTTAGAAACGCAGGAACATCTTTTTTGGATTGTCCTGATATTAAATCCTTTTGGGTTTTGTTAGCTACTCACTGGAATGAGCCTCTTTCAGTCACTTTCTTATAGGACCTAATGTATGGTACAAATGGGGTGAATGGTCCGTGTATCCTGCTGACACTTTACTGTTGTTTTTTTTTGTCATTCGTTTTCATATTTGGCAATCCAGGTGTTATTGGTCCACTCAACAATGTATGGTTTCATTTGAGGAGCTTCTTTTCAATATTAAGTCTACTTTATGGAAGATTTATGAATCTGCTATGACTATCTATGGCCATGTTAAATGTTCCTCTTTATGGTTGCATTGTGAAAAATGGCTGACATGAGTTCCTTTTTTTCAGTTTCTTCTGTTTAGTTCAGTTATTTTTTGCTCTGTTTTTGTGTGTATTGGTTTATGTATTTTGCATTCCTTGCTTGTCTGGAGTCCTCTTTTCAACAAAAATCCCCCTACTCTTTTTGATAAGTGCCATGGGATCTTTAACATCTACCTGAACTACCACCAATCCAGGCAGATGGGACCTTGGTTTAACATCTCATCCGAAAGACGGCTCCTCAGAAGTGCAGCACCCCTCTCATGGTGTCAGTACTGGGATATTAACCCAAATGCCAGATGTGGGAACTGAACCCACAGCCCTCTGATCTCCCAGCCTCAGAGGCGAGTGTGCTACCTACTGAGCCACTGACACTGCATTTTGTTCCAGACTTTTTCATTTAGCCTGATTGCGTGTCCCAGCACACTAGTTTAGACAGAAAAAAAGTACTAATTACATTTTAATTTAGTTTCTAAGGTATGTCTCCCACTTTGGAATATTGCTTTTACGCATTCATGTCCAAGTTATGAAGCAAACTGCAGCTCAGTGGGGAACATGATAGAGACCTACATTATAAATACCTCACGGAGCAAATAGGTTACAGCAGGGAAGTAGTTTTTCAGAAAAAAGGTGCTCAAGAACAAAAGTACATGCTATAAAGCTCAAGGGGGGTGCAGATTCAAGAGAGATGTGACAAAGTATTTCTTCACAAAAAGAGTGGTGGACTCCTAGAACAGACTTCCAGTGGAGGTCATGGGGGTGAAGGCAGTGGGTGAGGGGTGAGGAGTGGGTTCAGAATGCATGGGCTAGGCATAAGGGTATTTTGAGGGAAAGAAAGGGGGAGGGACAAAGAGTCAGAGATCAATTAGGGTCTGCAGTGATAATGTAAGTATGGAATAATGGGCAGACTAGGTGGGCCAAGCTGTCTTTATCTGCCATCATATTCTATGTTCTTGTTTCTATGTTTTATCCAAAATTTAACTGCATGAATCTGTACTTGCTCATTTATGGAAAACATTAGCCATCTGATGTTTTTAGTACAATATGATTCACATTAAACTGTCACATCTGCAAGCTGCTTTAGCATTTCTCATTGACTTGCATAAATGTTGCTGAATCCAGCAACCAGTCTTTCAAAAATGATTTCCTAAGAGTTGCATCTTAGTTTTGCTTTGCACTGATACAAAACGTCAGATGCATTTCAGCTGAGTTGTAAAATTATTTTATAGAAGTCACTCTTGAGCCGGTAAAGTGCCAAACAACACCAGAATTTCAGCTGTCAATGCTTTGCCATCTTTAAAACTCAATGCAAAACCAAATTATTGATGTGACAGTTTGAATGCAGACTGTATTGTACATCTCTGACCTGCACTGTTGAATTGCACCCATACTGACTTTAAGGATGTGAACACTGCCATCACTGTATAACGTAATTTTTGAAGCAGGCTAGAGGAATGAGACATCCATTGAGGACTCGGGGAACATTGTAGGCCCTTGCAGAGTGTGGGGGCAAAGATACTTTCATTCAACAACCACAGCCTTGATTCTTTCCCACAAGTTGTCTCTTAACTCATGAGGCCGGCTCTGCAATGACTGGATCAATCAGGATGACCCTCAGTCATGTGGACAACATATTACTGACTCATGACTTGGCTGTTGATACCTACATGCCAGTGTAACTTGTGCATGTTCTTTCAGCAACAGGGAATGCTAAGTATCCCATATTCTTTCCTACACAAACAATCAATAGAGGCCTCCTTTTTCCCCTTACCAAGAAAGACAAGAAGCACTGGAGAAGGATGTGCTCCCTTTCACTGCCACCTGATGTGTGGCCCCCAAGGTTCGGGATGTGAACCCACGTCACTAGCTTTACAAACAAAATGCTTGCCACTGAACTACTGAGTGGTCCCTGAAAAAAACTCTAAGTAATGCAGACATCTTTCACAATACACAGCTAAGATTATGTTTATTTTAAGAAAATGTAATATTAAACTTACAAAAAACTTAGAAAATTATAATAAGGTGTAGAAGGAATCTTTCAAGGCAATTATTTATACAGATGCTCCATGACAACATTTTCCTTTAGCTAGCAAGATCTTATAATTATAAAGTTAATAGAATTTTATACATTAGATTTGCATACTCAATCAGCATGAGCTGGACTGATTCCTAATTATGTTTTACTGACTGGTGACATGATATTTGAGAACTAAGAAATATTTTAATAATGCAACACACTGTATAAATACTGTCTCTTGATATATACATCTGCTCCCCTGACTGAAGAAAGGCATCATTTGGCTCTATTTATTATTTCATGTGATGATTTCAGATTTATCACACTGTATCTTTAGAATAAGACAATAACTCTTAGTATATAGTTATTTCTACTATATATTTGCAATTCCATTCTCTCATTTCTATAGGTAGAAAGCAAGATTAATTACTTATAGTTTTCCATATCTCATATACTGTAAGTAGACCATTTTGTAATGTTACTGTATATGTAATATAACCATGTATACATTTTTACATACAGTGTGGTGCACATTTGGCTAATTTTCAGTAATGCCAAGGTTATGATCAAGTATTATTCTAGTAATTTATGAGTTCTACAACAGTTTCAATCTCCTAGACCCGCACCCTGTATAATGTGGGTATATCTGGGTATTAGGGAGGCAGTATAGCGCAGTGGTTTAAGGCTCTAAGCTGCAAATCTTGAGACCTGGGTTTGAATCCCACAGCCCCCACTTGCATACTGTGTGACCCTGAACAAGTTACTTAACTTCCCTGTGCTCCCAAGTTGCACCTGTAAACAAGCATACCAAACTGCCCTAAGGGAAGCAGGTAAGGCAGTAAGGCAGGCAAAGTCCCAAACTGAGGAAACACTAGCACGAACAGTAAAAGAAGGTGACAAGACTTTCTATAGATACATTAGTGAAAGGAGAAAGTCCAGAGGGGGTATTGCTAAGCTTAATGGAGAAAAGGGAGCATGTGAGGAGGAGGACCCTGTAAAGGCATCTATCCTAAATAGATACTTTTGCTCAGTATTTACTGAAGAGAAGGTAGGGCAGGCCCACAGCCAGCATCATGGACACAGGGGGAGGGAGGTGAGCACTACTCCCTTCACAAAAGAAAGGGTCCTACAAGAGCTTGCTAAGCTCAGGGTGGATAAGGCAATGGGACCTGATGGCATACATCCCAGGGTACTTAAGGAGCTAAAGGAGGAACTAGCAGAGCCATTAGCAGAATTGTTTAGTGAGTCTCTGAGCACAGGAGAGGTCCCAGAAGACTGAGAAGGGCTCATGTGATCCCGCTCCACAAGAGTGGTAGCAGGGAGGAGGCGGGGAACTACAGACCAGTCAGTCTTACCTCAGTAGTGGGCAAGATTATGGAGGCACTCCTTAAGGAAAGGATAGTGCAACACCTGGAATCCATAGGGGCACAGGATCCAAGACAGCATGGGTTTACAAAGGAAGGTCCTGTCAAACTAATCTCATAGATTTCTTTGACTGGGTAACCAGAGTGGTGGACCAGGGGAGCAGTTGATGTCGCCTACCTTGACTTCAGCAAAGCTTTGACACTGTTCCACATAGAAGATTGATAAATAAGCTAGGTAGGCTCGGGGTGGGTCAGAAGTTGGTCAACTGGGTGGCAAACTGGTTGACTGGCAGAAAACAGAGAGTGGTGGTAAATGGTATACAGTCAGAAGAGATGCAAGTCACAAGTGGGTACCTCAGGGATCAGTCCTGGGGCCAGTCCTATTCAACATCTTCATTAGTGACCTCGCAGATGGACTAGAGGGTAAGGCTTGTCTGTTTGCAGATGACACCAAGATCTGCAACAGAGTAGATGATCCAGATGGGTGGGCAGAATGAGAAGAGATCTGGATAAACTAGCAAAATGGTCAGAAGAGTGGCAACTGGGATTTAATGCAAAGAAGTGCAAAATCATGCACATAGGGAAGAGAAACCCTGAAGCCACTTATAGGCTGGGAGGGGAGTTGCTAGCAGTCACAAAGGAAGAAAGAGACTTGGGCATCATCATCACTGATGACCTAAAATCATCCAAGCAGACCTCTAAAGCAGTAGGTAAGGCTAGGGGGGTGTTAGGGTGTATTAGTAGGGGTATCACAAGTCGTAAGAGGGAGGTAATAATCCCTCTGTACAAGACATTGGTTAGGCCCCATCTGGAGTACTGCGTGCAGTATTGGAGGCCACACCTTCACAAGGACATTAACCAAATTGAGGCAGTCCAGAGAAGGGCAGCAAAATGGTGCAGGACTGCATCAGAAGACATATGAGGACAGATTAGGAGCTCAATATGTATACCCTTGAGCAAAGGAGGGAGAGAGGTGATATGATCGAGACATTTAAACACCTTAGGGGCATAAACAAGGTGAAAGAGTCTAACATGTTTAAATATAAGAAAAATAGCAGGACAAGAGGACACAGCATGAGATTAGAGGGAGGCCGATTAAGGGGGAATATGAGGAAATTCTTTTTCACAGAAAGGGTGGTAGATGCATGGAATAGCTTACCACAAGAAGTGGTGGCTATGAATACAGTGCAGGGCTTCAAACAGGCATGGGATAGGCATAAGGGAGCAATACAAATGACTATGAATAGATAGGTCACTGACAGAGCAAAGGCCGATGGCACATTTATAAGGTAGAAAAAGAAATGGGCAGACTGGATGGGCCTTGCGGTCCTTATCTGCCGTCAAATTCTATGTTTCTATGTTTCTAAGCTTTCAGCTTAGTGTGTCTCACCTGGTTAAACAATTGGAAAAAAAATAAAAAAAATTATCTAGTTCAGCTGAGCATTTTTTTTATGTTGAACAACGCATGTTCACTAGCTAATGCACAATAATGAAATTTAAATGCAACTGATATTTAAATGCTAAGTTTAGAAATGTGTTTAAAGCAATTAGTAAATAATGATGATGCATCATTCCTTTGTTTGAATTATCATAGTTTTAATGAATTGCTTTAAGAAAATGTTTCATAATTTCAAAGTATATTTTTTGTGTATCACTTTATGAGTTGTAGTGTACATTCAGACCCAGAACTCACATGTGAGTTGAAATGTTCTATGCTTAACCTTATTCAAAATGGCCACCTGGTTATTAAACATCCTGGTTCTCCAGGATTTTTGTTGCAATTATGTTTTTCATAAACATAAATCTAAATGATTGCTGGAGTTGGGATGGCAAGGCGATAATCCAGAGGTGGTCTCATAGTAGTTTGCTAGAGCAGAAATATTTTTGAAATGTAATGATGTTATTGGATGACAATTCATGGGTTATGCTAGCACCAGTGTCATTTATTTGGCTCAGTGAAAGGGAGCTGAAAATTCAAAATTTATTGAGACAGGACTACCTGCCTGGATAAAACCTGGCTTCCCCTTGTAAAAACATCTGGATACTTATTTATTTACAGTAGTTTTCACAGCCTGGTAATTACACTAGACAATAAAATACCTTTTTCAGGTATGTCCCTGGTATTAGTACATAATACTTGCACAGTAATATACAACAGTAACAGGTTACAGGAAGGACATGGTACACTCTAACAATTAAAGAGAACTCTCCATATAAAATACAAAGCTAAACTCCGGTTAGGTGATGTAAGGGCAAATGAGATACTAAAACCATTTATGTGCAGGTAACACCATAACTTATGAGCAGGTACATGCTGTCAGATCTAGGCAGTAATTAAATAACTCTGATTTATAGTACTAATAGGAATCACAGCAGCTGGCCTGATGAATGAACCAATTCTATACTCTGGAGGTTGAGTAAGAGGAGGCTACCTGACCCATTCTAGAGCAACAGAGCAGTGTGCAACTATCTGATCCCATTTGGTCCCCCAAATATTTGAGTAGTTAGTATTGGGGTAATTGTTATTCATTTTTAAGAAAAAAAATAAGTAAAAAAACCTTCCCCAACCCATGCTTATTTTTAGCTCTCCCACCCTCCCCAAACACAATAAATAGGTTATCCTTATCCTCCTCCCATGGTCAGCATAATAATCAAGTTTAGTCCCATGGTGGATGACTGACACAGCCCACCCACTTCCACTGCCAGCTGAATTAGTCTGCAAGTAAAAGTGCTTCTGTGCAATAATTGCTAATGTAACCCCATCCTCCACCCTAGAAGCACCCTTAGCCCACCATTCTCCCTCCTTGCACCCAGTTTAGCAGCAAAGGGTATCTGTCACTACCTGTCATCCTCACAGTCAGAGACACCTTTTATGAATGAAGTTCACACTTGCAATGTGGTAGTAAAACCAGCTGATCACAAGATGAAATATGAGATCATAAAAATACGATCTATAATTTCCAGGTAGATACAAAACCAGGTCTGGAGTTGTAAATATGGACAGATAGATTCCTCTGAAAAGTCTTCCCTAAAACAGGAGTATTTCTGAACCACCCAGTAGCAGGGCAACACACTTTTGTGCCAGGTGTCCACAGTTTGGTAGTAGACTTGGGTAACATGGCCCAGAGCAATCAGATTAGGAAAGCACTTCCAAGCCTGGGGAGGATGGGTGCCATGTTGAACTAACAGTGGAATTCCCTTAGGCTCGGCTAGGGATCTTGCACGTAAAACAGTGTACCAGTCAGTTCAGAAATCTAGTGAGGAGGTTATTTATTGTAAGTGGCAATGCAGCAACCACAATTTGATCTCAGTTTTACATAAAGTGAAGTGCCAGTGCTTTTGGGCACTCTCTCCAGTGCAATATAGTTTTTGGCCAGTCTATTAGAAGCCTGTGTTTACACTAAGTCACTTGTTCTTTTGGGTTTTTGTGGAATTTTACACAAAGTTGAGAGCAAATTGTGGTTGTTGCACTGCTTCTTGCAATAAATAATCACCACACCGAATTTCCAGACCAACTGTTGTTTTGACTTTGGTTCTCATGGATGTAGCCAGGGCTAGATACCCAGGGGCTCACACCACCCTGTACTACTTGAGCAGGCACTGTCATTTTGTTTGGAACACTGGGGAGATTTCTCCTGCACAGAGGGGCTATTTTCATGCTCTGAAGCCTAATACATGTTGTATACATAGTGCTACTGTGGAGGAATTTCTTTTTTATATATCTTTCTTTTATGCATACATATGAAGTGGATTCATGCATACATAAAAAGTAAAGTGTGTTACAATATATTATAATGTAGAAGCTGCTAGTGTAGTTGAATATAGCCAGGTCTGAGTAGAAGCTAAGGGTCATTATAAGTTCATAAGAATCACAAAACGAGCAGAAAGCAATAGCTCGTGCTGGCTGAAACTAGTTCCTTAGGTTGTGAAAAATAATAAGTTAGATAAAATTGAGCAGAACTGATTGTACCAGCCTGAATAGCAGGCTTGGGCGAGGCTTGACGAAGTAAAGATAAGAACATGTAGATGCATTGAAACCAAGCTGTACGGTACTATGGAGTGAGTGAAACTCATTGTTTCTATTAGGTCAGCTTGACCCAGGTATATGTATTAAGCAGTGATGAAATAAGCCAGTGGAAAAGTACCTAATGCATATGAAACTGTTTTTCTGTTACATTGCTAAAAACTATGATTGATTTATATTGAAATGTTAGTGTGTTTCCAAGATAAGAAGTGCTATAAAATACTGTGTAAAACTTAGTTCGGGGAGCTCTCTGTCTTTTAACTGAGGCTCCCATACATATGTGTGCAGACAATAAACTGAGTTTATTGGAATAACCATTGGGTGTGGTTATTGAGTATATAGAATTTAAGGTAAAGTATAGACAGTAAAGAGAATCTGCGACCACAGTTTTTTGGCGTAGTCGGCAGGATGGCTTCACTTCTCCGTGTCACACTGTGATCGGACTGACAAGTCCCAGCCTCAGGGGAAGGTGGCCCCGGAGGTTTAAGTCCCACCATACATGTGACGCCTTGGGAGTGGTGACAGTCATCAGTTACTGTTTCTAGGTGCAGGGGTGGCACCAAGAGTGCTAAGGGGCACTCGGCGTCAGGGGACGCCTGTAAAAAGTAAGGGTGCTAAGGGGCACTCGGCGTCAGGGGACGCCCGTAAGAAATATAGGAGTGTTGGGCACTCCGAGTTTGGGCAAGGCGCCTTTTAGGGACTACAATGGGAAATACGGGGGACCTCTACCAGATGGATCTCAACCTAGTACTGTTAGAGATTTTTTTGTTGTGTTTTTAAACTGCAAACCAGAGCTCTGGAAAAAGACTTGGTTTGGCAGGTTACTAAAATGGCCAAAACAAAACATTTGAAAGGGTTAATAGCTGCAGTGTTTGGAAATTATCATGAAGGTCCTGCAGTCAGTTTTCTTACTCAGACTTGTATCGAAAAGAAGAAGAAAATACTTTGGCACCGGTAAGTCTGAATTTTTATTCAAAGTTGTTTTATGTCTGTCTGTTTTATTTCTGTAATACATATACTAAACAAGGTAATGCTCTGTCTTTCTCGTGCATATTTTCTAGCTTATATCTGTGTTCTGTAATTATGTTCTGTTGTCAAGGTTGTGAGATAGGATTGACTGCCTTCAGTGCACAACATGTTACAGTAAAAAAAAAAAAAGAAAAAGAAGCTTCTTTGCCTCATAGCTGACTGTTTTAATTGGCTTTATTTTTAATGGAACATTTGTGCTGCCTAGATAGGGTCAGTGAAGAACTTTTGTATGTAGTTGTTGGTTGAAGCAGGTAGTGTTAAAGGTGAAGAGATATGACGTCATAGATTGCAATGTGCAGAAAGATTTGTAGTTTGCAAGCAATGTGCCAAGCCACTGCTAGGTGAAAATGTAATGTGTTAACAGCTATAAATGGCTTTATCATACTTCTAGTTAAAACCAGAAACTTTTTGCAAAATGGCAGAGTGCCATATTTTGGCTATGCCCCAGAAGGTGTAACCATGCTATACTAGATGTGTTCATTTACAGACGGTATGTTGTGCTGTGTTTTAAAGGTGTTGAAAGGAGTTAGAATGTGTTTGAAAAGTGTTTTGTTCTGGAAAGATTTGGCATGGTGATATGTATAAATGTGTTGATTTAAAAATTGTCAGTGTTACAAGACAGGGGGAGGCAGCACATATATCTAAAACATGTACAGTTTTCTAATGAAACTATGGGCATTACCTCAGCAAATTGGTGTGAAACAATGTCAGTCTTATTTTGTGTTAAGTATTTCTTTTTGTGTATGTGTATGTGTGTGTACTGTCTTGGCCAGCAGTTTTATTGTAAAGATATTTAATATCAGTAGTGTTCAAGGACACTAAAAATAAATAACTGGGTTTGAACGACCCTTGCATGCACACTGTGACCTTTGCACGTTATTTGACCTTCTTGTGTTTCAACATTTTATGTTACTACCAGTTCAAACTTGATGTGTATTCCATACCTAAAGCACAACTTTTCACACAAAATGTATGTTTTCATGAAAGCACACCAAGAGTGAACCATGTAATTTGACTTTTGTTGCAAAACTAGTATTCTAAGTGAAGAGGAACAAACTTTTCTTCTCCTCTCATGGCTTTTGACTTGCAGCCAACACAGGCAATACTCCAGCTGGAAGGGGAGAATTATTTATCATCTCCCCATATTTTTATTATATATATATATATATATATATATATATATATATATATATAGTACGCTTTTGAAAAAAGGACTATTACAGCTGTTTTTGAGAGTCTACCATCTACAGTTAAAAAACAATGGTTTTGGTTTTTATGTGTGGCCATGGTGTAATCATTTTTTTTGTCTTTTTGAAATGCATTCTAAGAGATACATACGTACGGTATTACCATCAATCTGAATTTTTTATAAACTCAGCTGACATTTTGTCATGCTTAGGATAAGGGAACCCAAGGACGCTTGGCTTCTTTTATCCTATGGAAATAATCTTGTTTTATTTTAAACTGGTGTGTGTTTGTTTTGTTGTTTGTCTGTGTTTCTTCTCTTTCTTCTAGAGAAAAGAAGTTCCCATCTTTATAGTAAGGTATGAAACTTACTAAACTAATTGTAATATTATCTTGTTATAATTTAAAGTGTAGTAGGTGGGGATCATGTCACCATCCACAGCTAACCTTTTATTGCTACAGTATTCGAGCTGTCTCTTTCACTTCGAGCTGTCTCTTCCACCAGTAGGAGCTTGGGAGGGGGGTAAGCTACCCTTCCTCTATCCTTCCAGTGTAATACCCACAAAGGTTGCAAGGTACATCACTGTTCCCTAGAGGGAAATAAGGAAAATATGTATTTGCCAATAATTGTTTCTTATTTACAGGTTTTAAAAAAGACCCAAGGTATTTTAACAGCATAACCCAGCCCAAGCCCTTCTGTTTTTCTAGTGCAAACAGTTAAATCTCACACCTATTATTGGTACAAGGGTTTCTGCCCTCAGCAAATAATCAGTTACGCTGGAGAGTGAAGTTGTGTATGTATGTCCACACATATTCATTCTTTTGATTGTCTTTTCAGCTTTCTTATCCTGTTAAAACAAATGCAAAGCAACTTTTGTTATTGTCTTACAGCAATTAATGAATGCATTTTTTTCAACCAGTAAATTTACAGTACTTTAACATTTCTGGACTCTAAGCTAAGTTTACAGTCTATATGTGTTGTTTAAAATATATTTTATGCATTATGCTCAATACTGAAATTTTTCTATTACAAACATGCTTATGTTTCATGTTTATGTTATAATGTTTTAATATACATCTTGCTACACTGTGTCATGCATGTATGTATTCAGGAACGTGCTCCACATGTATAGCGTTTTTAATGCTCATAACCAAACCTAAATACTGGGACCAGCATTGCTGACCCACCCCTACAATATGTTCCAAAGCAAAACCAAAAGTAAAATTAATGCTCCATTTGTCTTATTGCTCACAGGTACCCTTGAAGAATGAGTGTACTCTATGCAGGTTTTGTCACTATACAGGGTAAGAAGGTAGACCTTTTCACTTGTCACAGGTGCAATAGGCACTGTTATTAAATTGGCATAGGCCAACAACATATGTATTTGTCCCACTAATTGCATTGTGTAAAGGCATATTGTTATGAACAATATGTTTGAAGCGTATAACTGCATTAAGCAGGTTAGCAAGAGAAAAGGAAGAGGAGACCATTATGGTTTTCCAAAGAGGTAGCAAAGAAAGTGAAAGCCAAAAGGATAGCATTCAGGCAATACAAAAAGACACAGGCAGAAGGGGATAGGGAGAAGTATCAGGAGAAACAAAGGGAGGCAGGAAAGTCAGTAAGGGAAGCCAAAGCTCAGACAGATGAACACATTGCAAAATCAGTGGTTAAAGGGGACAAAACCTTTTACAGGTACATAAGTGAAAAAAGAAAGACAAAGGGGAGGGATAGTGAGACTGAAGGGGGAGGATGGGAGTCGCGTGGAGGATGACAACAGTAAAGCTGACATATTGAACAGGTATTTCTGCTCAGTCTTTACTGAGGAAGAGGGGGTAATGGGTCTGAAGGGAGTACAAGGGGTGAGAATGGAGCAGAAATGGATTGCATCACAAGTCCTATGAAGACAAGTTGAAGGAACTAAACATGCACTCCCTGGAGGAGAGGAGGGAGAAAGAGGATATGATAAGAGACATACAAGTATCTTACAGGGAGAAACAGAGTGCAGGAAAACACTATTTTTAAGCGGAAAAAATGTTCCAGGACTAGAGGGCATGGGATGAAGTTGGAGGGAGGACGATTCAGAGGAAACATGAGAAAGAAT
Organism: Neoceratodus forsteri; assembly: GCA_016271365.2. Taxonomy (NCBI): domain Eukaryota; kingdom Metazoa; phylum Chordata; order Ceratodontiformes; family Ceratodontidae; genus Neoceratodus; species Neoceratodus forsteri. Next base: position 873,899,235 of record CM028131.1, on the reverse strand, counting down.
TTCTTCACAGAACAGGTGGTGGACTAAGTGGAACACCCTGCCAGAGGAAGTGGTGAGGCTGAAACAATCACGGATTTAAGAATGCATGGGATAGACATAAAGAATTCTAGAGGTCAGGGTAAGGAAAACAAACTGAACTTACAAGCTCAAATGGACAGACTGGGTGGGCCATAGGCCCTTATCTGCTGACACTGTCTATGTATCTATGTATTTTAACATTACAGGATTTTATAACTCAGGTCTCCGTCAGGCCTGCTTGCAACAGACAGGGAAATAATGTTCATCACTGTCATAACTGCTGTGATTTAAAAGCAGGAGGTAACCATAACATTGTCATGATTTACAGATGGTCAAATGGTATAATTGAACCTCGGCCTGCACCCCTAGGTGTGCGGTTAATGTCCCATTTTAATTTTTTATTTTTCTAATTGCCAGAATTTAGGCTCTGTCACACCACTCTCTACAAAACAAGAAGTAAATGGTTTAAAAGATTGTTATTTACGTGTTTTTAACTCAGTGTCTAACACACTTTGCAAGTTTGCAGGTTTCCACGGTGTGGCACACACAAGATCTCCACGTTCAACAGCAGTAACCTCTGCAAGTGTAATGTTTTCAGCGAAATTACACCTATTTGTAGAACTTTAAATCAACTGAAGAAGGTCCAGTCAGTTCAGACTCTGCAATCAAGCTTATTGTTTCTGCTTACTATGAAGTTAAGTCTGGGGAAGGAGCACTCCCCAACTCCAGCAAGAAGATTCTGCTTCAATTGACCTTCAAGCAATACATCCATTTTCTTCACTGCCGCTTGTTCCAAACATGGCTGGTACTTTCTACAACCCTATTGCTCTGTTATGGACTGTGTTCTTAATGGTTTATTGTTAATTGTTACCTTTTTATGGACTGTTAATCTTTATGCTGGGGTGTAATCAACTACGACAAAACAAATGCCATGCCAGTGTGTGTGTGTGACTACTCCATTAAAAGGACTTAATGCAACCCTGGCCAGTGTGTCTACTAATCAGCCAGCCAGCAAAATGAACACTGACTTTTCTACTATGCTGGTGTTTTGTTTTTAAATTACTGTCTGCATTGCCCCATATGCCTTGTGGGGTTACCACCATTCTGCAAATGACATTTCATCTGTACTGTAACTACATCAACCTGTGGATACTTATATGAACTTTATGGACTGTTAACTTTATGGACTGTTATGTTTTATAAGGACTTATCTGTCAAGAGACATTATCAATAGATTCTTCAATCAAGCTCCAAGGGTGTGCCACACCTCAACACAAGGTAGCATCTACCTTATTCACTCTCAAAGTGAATTCCATGAACTCTTTTTCATCAACAAAATTGTTATGTTATATTGTGTTATATGTGGTGTCACATGTTAGCATTTTTTTCACATATTTCAATTGTGGTGTTGACATCCCTCAATTCTGTATTATGTTTTACAAACTCACCATTGTGTTCCATCTGTAACTCCATGCCTTAACTATCTGTATGCTGGGAACCAGTTTTAAATCATATAAATAAAAAGGGGGGTGGTTAGTTGATACAGAGCATCAAAAGGGGGGAGTGTGGAGGAATTTCTTTTATATATCTTTCTTTTATGCATACATATGAAGTGGATTCATGCATACAAAAAAGTAAAATGTGTTACAATATATTATAATGTAGAAGCTGCTAGTGTAGTTGAATATAGCCAGGTCTGAGTAGAAGCTAGGGTCATTATAAGTTCATAAGAATCACAAAGCGAGCAGAAAGCAATAGCTCGTGTGGCTGAAACTAGTTCCTTAGGTTGTGAAAATAATTAGTTAGATAAAATTGAGCAGAACTGATTGTACCAGCCTGAATAGCAGGCTTGGGCAGGCTTGGACGAAGTAAAGATAAGAACATGTAGATGCATTGAAACCAAGCTGTACGGTACCATGGAGTGAGTGAAACTCATTGTTTCTATTAGGTCAGCTTGACCCAGGTATATGTATTAAGCAGTGATGAAATAAGCCAGTGGAAAAGTACCTAATGCATATGAAACTGTTTTTCTGTTACATTGCTAAAAACTATGATTGATTTATACTGAAATGTTAGTGTGTTTCCAAGATAAAGTGCTATAAAATACTGTGTAAAACTTAGCTCGGGGAGCTCTCTGTCTTTTAACTGAGGCTCCCATACATATGTGTGCAGACAATAAACTGAGTTTATTGGAATAACCATTGGGTGTGGTTATTGAGTATATAGAATTTAAGGTAAAGTATAGACAGTAAAGAGAATCTGCGACCACCCTACTCAAGGTACGAAGGCAACGGTTGAAGGACAGTCTGGAAGGGAAAATGGTGGCCACCACGGTGACTGCGCAAATGCACTCATGTCCTCTGTCCACCATGACTAAATGTGTCCCAGCATGGTAAGCACCAGACTACAGGCTCTGCCATTAGTGGTGGAGAGTAAACTATGGATGACCCAAATTTTGCTGTAGATTAGTGGATAATAGGGTTGAGTGGTAGACTCAATCTGAATAGGGTTCCTGGACAGGAGCATAAAAACTTGAATTAATAAAGAAAACAGGATTGCAGTTCTCTATGACAAAGCACTGGAGGACTGGTAATTAGCTGCAGAGTTTCATCTACACCTACTACAGTCATCATATCATTGAATCCACAGCTGCATCTACAGGCAAACGTTTCATTTCCATATAGGGATTTGTTCTAGACCAAGTTCACAATCTACAGTACAATCTTTCTCTACTAATTAATTGGTACCATATTTATAGTGGCACACTACTGCAACAATAATTCATGTTGGGATGACATTTCCATACAAAACATTCCTCCTTGGCAGTGTATAACACTGCAGAATTTTAATGCAAGGACAGAGAATGTGAAAGGTATACTGTACTTGTGGGGCAGGAAGTCAGGACTTACTAATTTTGATGACATTTGGTAAAGTGCTTCTTGAAAAGAGAACTTTTTCATGAGTTTTTGTTAATTTGAAAATAAAAATGGAAATACTAACAAAAACAAAGATCTACAAATGTGCAGAATGAAGATAAAGCCAATTCAAACAACTACTTCCTGCTCATGTTCACAGTGTAGTACCACTCTCAAAAGCTACTGTACATTTGCAGATCAGACTGAAACAAGAAAGTAAAGATGTGTTTGTATCTATGACACATCTTTACTTCTAGATTTCATGAGACATATAAAAATGGCCACGGGGGCAGTCAACTATGACTCACGATCTTTGCATTTGGTGGGGGGACTAACCATGACAATGAGCTCTAGTCACAACTATGGAGGCTTCTTGAGGACAAAATGCAAGCTCAAAAAAAAAACATTGTAATGCAAGCAGAAGGAACAATTTTATTATAAATTTTATTTTAAACTAATATTTTATTAACTTTGATTTTAATAAACTAATTTTTATAAAATTGTTTATATTTCCCATTTTCTAAGCACAATAATACCCTCCAGGGTGGGCGGTATTGGGAAATGCCAGACCTTCCAGGGGTTATAAGGCCCTATGCCTGCAGCATCAAGCCTCGTTACACCCCTGGGTGGTCCAGTATTTCCCAATACTGACCACCCTGTCAGATATTATTGCTTATGTGGATGCACGCAGCAGGGATGCCAATTATAGCACAATACTGACAAGGACACACAATGAGGAATGGGGGTATAGTGACACACAGCACCAGGGCCCCACATGGGCATGGCCCTGGGGACTGCTGCCAGGGCCATGCCAACATGGGGCTATTTCATAGTGTGATGCTATACCCCCATTCTCCATTGTGTGTCCTTGCCAACATTGTGCTATAATCGGCAACCCCGCCGAGTGCATGCACAGTGACATGGTTGCCAACCCCTTCCCAGACCACAACTGTGCCACCATGTGACCTATGCAACCTTGTATCCCATTTGCTAGCCATGTGTGTGTGCCCTCTTCCCCATGCAATCCTCCGCACCTCTTTGACTATGCTACAGGCAGAGGCGGCCCAAAACCTTTGGCATTACCCACAGGTACTGCCACTTTTAGCATCGTTACCAGTTACAACAAATCCCAGATTTCTGGCACAGGACCTGCTCTTTTCTGAATATGGCACAAGGTCCCTGACTCAGCCGGAATGTGGTGAAGCCCCTAGATCACCGCAACTTGTGGCGATCTAGTGGGTTTTTCAAAATCCAGCCCTAGATTTTTACTCATCTCACGCAGCAGCACAATGTTATAGTAAATATGTACCATCCGCACTATGAAGATGAGTAACATAGTAAGAAATGTTTAAAATGATACACCCCCATATACATACATTACAAACATGCCAGCAGATAAGGGACTTACAATATATCTAGTATGCTTGATTGAGCAGTTCCCTATGTATTTACAAAGGGAACTGCCATCCATTTTGCTTTTGACCTCCTCAAATTCCGCCTCTCTTCCCTCCCCCTACCCTCAACTTTTTCTCTCACCCTGTAAACCCCCTTTGAAGCTGTCCACTGTTTTTAGGAATACCACCTCCTCTGGCAGCTTATTCCACTTGATCACCACCCACTTGGTGAAAATGTACCTCCTAATTACCCTCATGAACTTCCCCCCTCCACTAGCTTTAGGCTGTGCCCTCTAGTGGTTTTGTTCTTGTTAAGGCTAAAGATGCACTCAGTGCTCATCCTGTTAATACCCTTTAGGTACTTGAAGGTCTCAGTTATGTCTCCCTTTTCCTTCTTTCCTCAAAAGAGTACATGTTGAGCTCCATGAGCCTCTCCTCATAGGCATTGCCCTGCTGGCCCTGGATCATCTTGGTTGTCCTTCTCTGGACCGTCTCCATCAAGTTGATATTCATTTTAAGATACGGGCATCAAAACTGCACACTGTAATCCAGGTGTGTTCATACCAGTGGCCTGTAGAGTGACAGAATGACCTCTGCCTTCCTCTTGATAATTTCCCTGGCTATGCAGGCCAGCATCTTATTTGCTTGACAGCTGCTCTCTTGCAGTGTGCAGAGTGTTTCAGTTCACTTGTAATCTTTACTGCCACATCCTTTTCTTCCTCTGACCTTGTTACCTGCAAGCCGTCAACCAGTATATACACCCTGGATTCTTCACCTCAGAGTGCATAGCTTCACAGTTTTTAGCACTGAACCCCAGCTACTAAATTTCAGATCACTTTTCTAGCTTAGCGAGGCCCTCCCTGAGTTCTTGCATTCCATTCTCCATGTCACCCTCCCACAGAACTTGACACCGGACTGATCACAGAGCCCTATGGGACCCCACTGGTCTGAGGCCTCTCTTTTGAGAATTCACCCTCTGACTACCACCCTTTGACTTCTATCCTGCCACAAGCTTCTGACCTATCCTGTATACTTAGCATGCATGCTCAGGTCCCTCAGTCTCAACACCAGCTTTTTTTGAGGCACAAGTTGAAAGCCTTGCTGAACTCCAGATATAGGATATCTACTGTCTGTCCCCTGTCCACTGTCCTAGTGAACCAATCAAAGAAGTCAATTAGGTTCGTTTGGCAGGACCTCCCTAACACAAACCCATGCTGCTTCTCATTCTGGAGCCCATTTTCCTCCAGAATGCTAGTTACTCTTTCAGGATGGTCTCTATCAGCTTACCCACTACTGAGATGCGACATACTGGTCTGTAGTTCCCTGGTTCATCCATTGTCCCACATTTACGGAAAGGCATCACATGCACCATTCTCCAGTCCTGAGGCATGTTTCTGGACTTCAGAGAAGTGTTAAACAGGGCAACCAGGGACTAGCCACAAACTCTGGCAGTTCTCTAAGGGCCCTTGGCTGTATTTCATCTGGTCCTCATGATTTGTCCACCTTTCAGGCTCTTAGGCTCTTGAGTGCCCTGTTATCTTGAATTACTCTGTGACTTCTCCCTCCCAGTCCCCATCCCCCTGCTTACTTGTGGTATTGGTCTGTCCTTCTCCTAAGTAAAGACTGAACTGAAGTATCTGTTAAGCACCTCTGCCTTTTCTTCACTACTCTCTTCCAAACAACATTGTGTCTGATGGTACCACCTATACGGACAAAGCTGATATACTAGAAAAGCTTAATGATCACTTTGCCACTGCAGGGCTTGCCTTTGACACCTCACTTATCAGCAAACTTAGCCCGGCAAGAGACTACACTGTTGGCTTCACTGATAATCACAACCATAGCCAACCACATGCCACCCCCTTCAGCTTCCTCACAATTACGTTCAAGCAAGTGGAGGACCTCCTCCTTTCTCTGGATACAAAAAAGAGTGCGGGTGCAGATAATATTGAACCTTACTTCCTAAAACTTGGCCATACCTATCTGACTACCCCCATTACACACTTATTCAACACCTCTCTGATTCAAGGTGAGCTACCTGTCTTGTGGAAAACTGCCCACATCCTACCATTATTCAAAACTGGGGATCCGAGTGACCTGAACAATTACCGGCCTATTTCTATACTATCTGTCCTCTCTAAATTACTTGAAAAAATTGTCAACATCCAACTTAGAGAACATTTCGATTCACAAAAGTTGCTAAACCCGGCTCAGTCCAGCTTCAGAGCCAAACACAGTACAATATTGGCTCTTGCCAAAGTAACTACAGACTGGCAAATGGCCTTGGACTCTAAGAAGCATGCATTTGCCCTCTTCCTTGATCTAAGTAAGGCCTTCGATACTGTGGATCATACCATCATGCTTACTGCACTGAGTAACATCGGACTTGATAGTTCTGCCATTAAATGGTTCACCAAATACCTAACCAATAGGTTACAACAAGTCAAAGCCATAGGAGATCTGTCCCCATAAAAATCCTTGTTATGAGGAGTCCCACAAGGGTCCATCCTGGGCCCTATCCTCTTTGCAATATACATCAATAATCTGGACTCACAGCTGGGCACAGCAAATGTGCACTTATTCGCAGATGATACTGTACTCTACACCACAAATTCATCCTTGGATCTGGCCCATGAGTACTTACAGAAAGACTTCGTCACCCTCCAATACAACCTTCTCACTCATAAGCTCCTCCTCAATGCCAAAAAGACTAAAGCAATGATTCTTTCACCAAAGTCTACTTCCGGATGTCCACATATCACACAGATCCGAGCACTCTTAGATGAACCCCTTGAAGTAGTTGATACCTTTAAATACCTAGGGTTCTGGCTGGATAACAAGCTCAACTTTCTGTGCCACTTAAATGAAACCTTGAAGAAACTAAGACAGCGATTAGGTTTATTCTATCGCATTAAACACCTACTCACATTAGAAGCCAGAATGAGACTAGTACAAACTACATTCCTACCTATACTGGACTACACTGACTTCCTTTACAGTCATTGCCCATCAACGAAGCTAAACAAACTGGACACCCTTTACCACCGAGCTTTAAGATTTATCTTAAATCTACCCTGTAGTACACATCACTGTCATCTATACCAGGTTTCGGGATGGAACTCACTCTCAACTAAAAGAAAAAAGGAATACTCTCCTCTGGTTTTTTAGAGCATTATCCGATAACCTCCCTGCATACATCTCGAACATCTTCAAACGGGCTAAAGGTTCCTATGGCCTGAGACACTTCTCCTTAATTTGCTTCCAGATTCCTAGAGTGAAAACTACCCTTGGCTCAGCAGCAATCAACTTCTCACTTCCATCACTTTGGAACACTATGCAAGACTCACTAAAACTATCCTCACTTCCAAGCATGTTCACATTAAAAGCTCTATTAATGGATTATCTGAAGGAATCATGCAACTGTTTCAGATGCCGATGACCCCTAAGCCTCGGGTGCCACTCTCAAATCCTACGCCTAAGTATCTCATCCACCCCACATTCCTAACAACAGAAACCTAGGACCTACAAGCCTAGTTCCCTTAATCCAAGATGACCCTGCCTATTCTCTACCTTTTACCTATTCTGGCCTCCCTTTTGACTGCCTACTCTTTCACCCCAATTTCTACCCTATTCCTTAATACCTCCTTATTTTTTTATCATTTAGGTATGAGGTCTTACTCAGCGGAGACTATATGGGATTGTTGTCTCTTCTCATTTCAGTAAAGCTTATCATTATGTACCTTTGCATGTTAATTATGTTGACCGGTATGTATAGGCCCATATTGACCAGCACCTTCACATTGTTTTTCCTTTTTTTTTTTTTTTGCACCGTTGTCCACCGTAATTGTAATCTTATGAAGTGTACTGTATTGTATTTATGCCCAGGACCACCTTGAAAATGAGCTTGCTTAATGGTGTTTATGCCTGGTTAAATAAAGTGATTGACTGACTCTCTGCCCAAACTCCCACCTTCTTTAGCCTGACATGTTCATCCTTTATGTTTCTTTTCTCCATTATATAACAGAAAAAGGCCTTCTCACCTGCTTTTACCCCCTTGGCTGGCTGTACCTCTCTCTTTACCTTTGTCTGCCTTACTGCCCTTCTCGCCTCTATTGACTCAGTGGTATAGTCTGCCGTATCCTACTTCATCTGAGTATGCTTTTACTTTCTAAAGTCTCCCCTTTTGTCCCTCATCATGTTTGCCACCTCCTTGCTAAACCAGCTGGACTTTTTGGCTTCAGCTTTCTAACTTTGATTTTGGCACACTTACTAGTGGCCTCCACAAATCCCTTCTTTATTATGGTCTATTTCCATTCCATATTCATTTCTACTCTGAACCCAGCAAGGTGTCCTTTCAGAACTTCTCCCATCCTACCAAAGTCAGCCCTCTGAAAGTCAAAGACCCTTGTCTTGGTCCTGACCATCCTGCAGCCTATGTTCAGGCAGACTCACACTGTGTGGTGGTCACTTTCTGCAAGTAGCTCTTCCACCTTGACATCCTGAACATGCCCACAGTTGGACAAGACCAGACCCAGGACAGCCCTTTTCCTAGTGGGCTCCATGACACCTTGAGTCAGGAAAGCACTCTTGAAAGCATCCAACAGTATTTGTTCCCAAATGCAGCTGATAGCAGGGATTTTCCAATCCACCCCAGGTTGATTAAAATCCCCAATTAATAGCACTCCCCCCCCAGACATATCTATGATCTCAGACCCTAATACCTTGTCCAATTTGTTCATCCTGGGAAGATGGTCAGTAGACCACCCCATCCTTAGTTTTCTCCCTTTAATGGATTGAACCTGTACCTACAAAGCTTCAGGCATGCCCTCTGCCTCTCTCTCCATGTTCCAAGTTATCCCCTCCTTCAGGTATAGTGCCATTCCCTCCCACATGACTCCACCTATGCTTGCTGTACATTTTATACCTTGGAACTGCTAGGTCCATGTTGTGGTTTTGTGTTGCTAAAGTCTCAGTAATGACCACTATGTCCACCTCTCCCTCAGCCTCTTTCAAATACTTGGGTGTCTGGCTTGACTAACACCTTAACTTTTCTGTACATATCAATGTCATCCTGAAAAAATGGCCCCCCAAGCTTGGCACCCTTTACAGAAACCGTAGTTCCTTACCGCTACTGGCTAGGCGTGATCTTGTTCAGAAAATGATTAACTTTATTTTTGACTATTGCAACATAGTCTACAGTGCTGCTCCTAAGTCTTCCCTTACCAGGTTGGATACTCTCTTCAATGTTTTCTGTCACTTTGCTCTTGATTCCCCCTCCCGCACACATCACTGTACCTTGTATCATTCTCTAGCTTTCCCCTCCCTTGTATGCAGGTGTCTCTCTCACTGCGCCAAGTTCACTTCTAAATTCTGGTTTGGGACTTCTCTTTGCTCTTACCTCTCCTCTTTATTCTCTGCTCAGCCTCCCTCTTCCCACCCTATCAGATCCACTGACACATGCAATCTAGCTATTCCTTGTCACTCTATCTCCGTAGGCCAGGAAGCTTTCTCCTACCACTGCCCAAGGTTTTGGAACTCACTGTCACCTCCAGTCAGACATTCCTCTTCCCCATTTTCAATCTCTTTAGCCCTTCATAATTTCTGTTCCCCTAACTGCATTTGTCCTTAGCCCCCCCCATTCAACCCTTCTAACCATGGCACATTATCCTTTAGCTGTACTTTACTTCTATTCTACTAACTGTACTTGTTATTAGCCCCCTTCACAACCCTCCACACCCTTGTGCACTATCTCCTACTCCTATATTCCTGACTTACCTCCTGTCTTCTAACTGAACCATTCCTCTGATTACTTCCTCACATGCTACCACCTATTATACCCCCTCTTCCTACCCCCTACCTGAACCCATTTTGACTCTATACTACCATCCACAACCCACTGTGCTATTTCAACACTCTGCTGCTGTCTTTCCCCTACTACCCCCTCCCCCACTGATGATCTCCCTTTTTCCATTCCTAGTTCACCCCTATTTTCTTCAGCCTCCCTATTTCCTATCCCTCTCCCCCCCTCTGGTCACCCACCACATTATACTCCTCCTCTCTGCCCCGCTTCTCGCTCCTCCTTTTCTGTCTGGTCCTGTCCCCCTTGCAGGGTTTTCTGTCATCCTGAAGGGGTATAGATCCTTGCTTCCTCTACCCCTTTTTCTTTCCTCCCATTTTCTAATCCTGACCCCTTGCAGGGTTCTCTACATCCTATAAATTGGATCTCTCTCTTCCCCCTCCTCCCTCCCTTCCCCTCACTTTTAAATCCATCATCTGTCCACCTCCCTGTTTCCCTTTACCTCTTCTCCCCTCCTGTTCCTCTGCCATCTCTTCTCTACCTCCCCATTCCCTTTCTCTCTCCCCTCCCTTTCTGCTTGGTCCTGTCCCCCTTGCAGGGTTCTCAGCAGATGGGGTTAGATCTTGGATGTCCCTCTCTCTGCCTCTTCCATCCCCCACCTTCTACCACTCACCTATCCACTTCCCCACTTGTCTTATAACTGCCCTCCCTTGGCTATACAATAGTACTTAAAATGTGTGCTCAGCCTACTACTTCTAGCACTTCAAATGTGTTATCCATCCTCTAACCTTTACCCTACTGGATAACTTGCTCTGGGGTTGTTGCAATGTATGTTATATCCCAACATGATTTTGTTTACCCTGGCCAGTTGGTCTGGGTTATCACTGCTCTGTAATTGTATTGCACTGTTTTGTTTTAGTAATTGTACTTGTATTGCTCTGTTATTGCTATGTGTTTGCCTGTTCTCCCAATTCTTGTACTCCTCCCCCACCCAGGATGCTTTGGGAAATGAGTTGTTTACAGCTCATATTGTATTTCCTGGTGAAACATTTTCCAAATAAATAAGTAAATGAAATAAATAAATACTGAAATAATAGGGCTGCACATGTTTGTATCTGAAGCATCTTGAAGATTTAGACTTTCCATTGAGCAGTAAGCAAAGGATCTGGTATCTGATATTATGTCAACACTCATCTAATCTTCCCCAAAGTGAAACTTTGCTTATCCTTCTCATTACAAACTGCCCAAGGTCTTCTTGTTATCATTCTCTGATTAGGTCATGCTTCTGCATGATATAGATTGTCCATATTAACAGATTATGCTCTCCCATCATTGCTGTCAACAGCTGAAAAAATAGTATATTTTGAAAATGTCAGTAGGCAGCTGCTCATTTTCAATGTCAACCTGCTATTACTTGAATCATTTCAGTCAATATCAGATATCAGTAAGTGTTTTATGAACCATAATCAGACATCTCATTTGTACTTGCTTTGAAAGGAAGACTGTCTGATTGAGATGTTCAATCACGTCTCAGTGGGTTCTAACTTATTACATTTCTGCAGCTTTCACTATGTGCATACCCCCTTGCATGATTTACTTGTTATATCTGTGTGTTCTGGTAAATGGATCATTTTCCATTGCAGTTCAACATACAGTTTTACAACTGAAAGTTTGTGTGTGCCTCTATGGCATATCATTGTAATGTATCTTTTTTCAACTCTGAATCTCCTATGCAATGCTTTTCTGCATCTTGTAAAGTAAATGAACATACAGAAAATTGATCTTTTTTTGCCCTTCATACCATATATGATACTGTAAATAGCATTTTTGAAATTAAGTATTACTCCAGAATGTTCAGCTACTTGATCCAAATGGCAAAAACTGAATTAATGACACATACCAATAGACATTTTTACTTGCTGTAAGCCAGTTTGCAAGCTTAAAGTTTCCTACTTCTGGGGATTGATTAGAAAAGTATAATTCTTGTTGCTCCAGTAAACTAATTTACAGATATAGCAGTCTTGTTGAAGGTCTTAACCAATGTATTTTTTTTCACTCAAACAAATAGACTTATGTCTCTGCTTTACAGACACAATCTTAATGTATTGAATATTAGGTAATACAAGGCAAAACAGGGTTAGCAGTATTTCAGGAAAGGATCTGCTTCAGTTGTGAGAAGAGTGAGGGGGAACAAATGGCAAGATCAACCACTTTTTTATAATTCAGTATGTGAGGGATTGATGAAGTGAAGGTACTGGGTGTAACAGGGTTTGGGGAATATGGGGCTTAATTTCAAAAGAGGGAAAGTCCAACTAGATATTATGTAGATATTTAAATATGGGACATGTGGGTGGTAGGGGGTGATAAAGGGGTTGGAGTGAAGAGGAAAGCATTTGGGATGCAACAGGATGGATCAGATTATTTTGTTTTGCTCCAGGGTGTAAACATATGGCTGACAACAATTTTGTTGTAATGACCAATGACGTCCTGTTGTCACTCGTTTTAGCAATATACTGTAGCTGTTGGTGGTAAAGTGCACAAAGTGAAACAGACTAAAACTATGTAAGCAAAACAGGCCATAGAGGTCTTTCTTCACAATAAGAGAACACAACTTCATATCACATGTATATTCTTTGCAATAGACTATGTTAATGCAGCAATTAGAGGTTGACTATATTTTGTGTTTTCTGTGTACTTGTAATCCTTTATTATTGTTTGCTCCCATTTTCCCCCAGGTCACACCTGGAAACAAGCCTTGGCTCAATGTGCCTTTCCCAGCTACAAATCTTTAAAAAAATTAAAAGAAATAATCTTAATGCAATAAAAGTAGTGAAATGTGGCATTAGTGTTTCCAACCCTAACTCCTCACCCCTCCCACCAAGCAACAAAAATTAAAAACATTAGGGTTTTGAGTCTCCAATGCCCTGGTGGATCTGTGGTGTGGTCTTCCTTGGGGTTATCAACCCTAATGCTCACTCCTGCCACCCAACTAGTGGTGGGTAAAGTGCCCAAAATTCACTATGCATAGTATTTCATGTAGAATCTGAATTTCACTTTCTGCTCTGCAAAGAGAAGTGAATAACTACGCATCTCAAAGTAAAACAAAGTTACCATTGTTCTATATGGACTTCGCATTACTTCACCTTGTTTTCTATTGACTTCTTGTTACTTCACCTTGTTTTTGTGCTCTTTAAGGCAAATTTTTCGGTGAATCATGGGATGTAAGGTCACAAGGGCTCTATATTGTCTTGCACAGCCTCAGTTCATCGTAGTGTTTGTACTGGAAAGTTGGAGACAGTTGGCTTGTAGAGCTCTGAGATTCAAACCCTCTAAAAACCTTTAAAAACACCTTTTTGTAACAGCATTTTGTGACATAATTTAGTAGATCAATTGCAGTAAACCCTGGTGTGATTATATAATCGAGCATTTATTGATGTTTTTTGATTATTGAATGTTAATTTAGTTGATTCGGTCTCTGTACTGAGAGACTCTGTAGAAGTGTTATTCCAGGAAGGTGCTGACCTGTGGTGTAGAAGCAAAAGTAGTGAGAAAGGCATTTTATCCAACTGTTGTTGGCTATTGTTTTATTATCTTTGTGTTCAGGTAGACATAGTACTTCACTGAATTGTTTATAAGTATTTTCTGTTTTCTGGGCAGTTTTTCAGTCTTTTTACAGGACTGTCTGTGTTGTACTACAGTATACTGAACAGCTAAAGTTTCTGTGCCTGACCTTTAATCTGTGTGCGTGCTGTCAATTGATACGGATTTCATTGTGGCACTGCAATAGCCAGTACTCTGAATTTCTAAGCCTGCCTGCAATTTATTTTCCTGCTTCTGTGTAGCTAGGTACTGCATCTCTCTACCCCCCCATCAAAACAAGGTATTGTTTTTTGATTGTTGGCTTTTTGAAGATTGGTTAAGGATTAAAAGACAGGTATTGTGTTGTGCCTGTGCAGCTGCATTTAGTGTTTTGTTTCCCAGCCACCCAAAAGTGCCAACATATCAAGTTGTTGTAAATTGTCTGTGTCATCTGAAAAAATGCATGTGATGAGATGGTCAGGCAAAGCAGTTTCTGACTGCAGTGCTGCTTCCAAGAAGACTATTAGCAGTGAAAGCTGTTGTGAAGATGAGTCAGGTTCATCAGTGGTACCAATGGTAGCAGTGTTAAGAATGGTCATGGCTGTGGTAGTACGCAACAGAAGGGAAAGGTAGTAGTTGATGCAAGTAAAGGGATTTGTCCAACTATGTTTTTCACAGTGAAATCAGTGGCTTCAATGATGGTTGGAGATGGTGTTGTCCCTGCTGATAGTAAAGTTAGTGCGGTTATGATTGATAACAACATGAGTATTGCAACAAGTTTCAACCCTGTTAAACTTTATCATGAGGGAAAAATGTTGTTGAATCTGCAGACTTGAGTGCAATTGATGTCCTACTACCTACAGTACTTGAACATGATTCTGATCATGATGATGACTCACAGTCTCATGTTTCCACTGACGTTGAGGAGACTATACAAAAATTCAGACATTGATAAAAAAATGTGGCTGATAATGTTGAGGCTGCTGTTGAACTTGAAATATCTCCGCAGGAGGACAGCCTCCAAAGTGGATTAGTGGATGATGATTATGATGGTGATGCTAGTGACCTCATTTGGGAACCAGAAAAAAAGAAAGTGAAGGTGGCTGTTTGTAAACAGTCTGTTAGTCAATCACCCCCTCCTAGAAGTTCTGCTGTAGCTGAGTCTGTTAATGATGACCCTGAATTAATAGTTATAGATTGTGATGTTCAGTCAAAGTCCGATTGTGCACAACCGCAGAAATCATGCATTACACCCCTCATTTCATCACCACCAAAAGTGCAGTTATCTATGCAGCAGCAGTACCAGCAGTGACACGTGAAGAGTAGGGCAGCCAAATCCCTAATTTTGGATTTTTTTTGTATAAGATGGCAGGAATGAAAGAGTGGCAATCTGCCAGTTTTGCCAAGTGTGTGTGCAGCGTGGTAAAAAGGGTAGCCATTTGGGCACTAAGGGCCAGCATACTCATCTGAAGAGCAGGCACAAGGCACTGTGGATGCGGTACCAGAGAGGAGATAATGCCGTAGTTGGGTGCTCACCCTCAGCAAGATTAGTGAGCATGGCAACACCTTCCATCAGTGTAAGTAGCCATGTCAGTAAAAGTGGTGAAATAACACCAGAGGATTATTACAGGCATGAGGAGGATGATGATTTGTAATGTTCAAGCAGTGGTCAGAGGAGCAGTGGCAGTCCATGGAGTAATTCCACTACATCAACCCCTGTGCTTAAAACAAGGAAAATAACTGCATGTATTGACTTGTCACCTGTGCACCCACCATCACGCATCCATGGTACCCCATCTATGTCAATTAGGAGAGTACAGCCATTTGTCACACCACGTGTAAAGCAACGAACAATGCAGCCCCCACTGCACAGTCTTTTTGTGCGCAACACTAAATACCCACCCAATCATGCAGATGCACATGAACTCAATGCTGCAGTAGCAAAAATGCTAGCAATTAACCTTTTGCCATTTTCCTTTGTGAAGAATGCGGGCTTCTGGTGCTTTTCGGCATGCACATCTCTGAAATGGAAGGTCCTGTCCCGGACATACTTTTTAACCTGTGCTGTCCATGAGTTATATCAGATGGTGATAGAGTCAGTAAGACATGCCTTTCAACATTCTGCATCACCTTATATTCACTTAAGCATGGATATGTGGACAAGTGGAAAAATGGCAGGTAGTTCCTATCTGTGTATTACTGCACACTGGGCACAGCTACCTGTGGTTGTCTCTGCTGGTGGGATGGGAAAGCAGAGTAATAAGTAAGACTGTGGTGGTGGTAGCAACCTTCATGGCATTAGACAGTATGCCACACTTGCAATATGTAGTGTATCAGGGTTGCATACAGGTGGACAGAAGATAGACTTGCTGCTGACAGAAACTGATGAGTAGCTGCACCCCCATCCCTAAAAGCTGGCTTCATAGCTAGTTATAATGAATCAAACATTGTGAAATGTATCAGCAATGGTGGCTTTGTGTGGGTTCCCTGTGTGACCCACTGTTTAAATATTGTAGTACAGGAGTTTCTGCATTACCCTGAAATAAAGCAAATGCTGACTGTTGCATGTTGCATCTCTGCCCACTTTGCACTTTGAACACTGACTTCCTGCCTATTTAACTGCCTCACTGAATTGTGTGATGTGCAGACCTGCAAAGACAGTTAGGCGTGTGATCAGTGGCCTGTTTTTTAATGACTTCGCCTTATCAAACTAACTTGAAATGAACTTGAAGTGGACAACGTGAAGTAAGGCAAAGTAAAGTGAATTTCAAGTTTTTAATTGACAATTCATGTAGTGCTATGCGAATTTGAAATGGACCACTTCGGGTTCACTTCACCTGTGAATTAAAACTTTGCTGCATCTCTACACCCAACCTGTATCTGAAGCACACAGTACAGCTCAAAGCAAGTGCTGCACAGTGATACATTCTTCATAGGTAGAGAAGTATGTCTCGCAACTCATTGCCAGCACATTCTGTTCCAGCTTTCTTCACACAGGGCCCTATAGGCCCTGCCTGAAAAAAAGAGATCATGTCTGACTTTCTTTGCTCAGAGGCGGGGGTAGACATTAGGTTGCCAACCACTAGGAAGACTCTATCACTGAGATTTTTGTACAGAATTTCCTTTCTTTCTGAGATAGTGGAATCATATCCTCATTCACACAGATCACTTCAGGACCCATGAGAACAGATGAAGATGCTCAGGATCCTCTGGTCCCTAGACCAAGGGAAATCTATGTCCACCTATGGAACTGCAGGACCCATAGGGTCCTGCACTTCTGTGCAGCAACAGATTCAATAATTCATGTGACTGTCTGGTGGATTGCAGAAATGCAGGGCCCTCTGGGTCCTGTGCTTCCATGTGACCACATGCACAGAAACACAGGGCAATGAATCCATCTCTCAACTGAAGCAAGTGGCCCTTTGGCACCCATGAGTGCAGTGATGCAGGGCCCGTGGCAAGAGAAGAGTTCTCTGCATTATATGGTACTTGTGCCCATTCAGGCAATTGTGTGCCTACCCTTTCCAAGCTGGGGATGGTGGTATTACATAATTGTGCCATCCCCCCCAGCCTCAGACCATTCATCTGAGCCACTGAGCTTGCCCCTGAACACAACTCACCACACGGGATCACAAAACACTGCCTGCTGGGGTAAGGGCTGGTACTTCACACAATATTTCTTACTACTTTGTTTTATTAATTTTGACCCTACATTTTCAAGATAGTCAATTTATGGCTCCCATTACAAATGTGACATGTTATATTATAGGGGCACAGTCATGCCTCTATAGCTAGGGCAGAGTAGCATGTTTAATGTTAAACCTCAAATTTTGTACTTTTATAACTTTGCAACTGATCAATGGATTTGCAGAAAATGTGGCAGGTACTGTCCCATGGGGTAGGTCTCTTGACCTGGCAAGTTTTGTTCCGGTTGGATGTGTGAATTCTGAGATCTGTATAATGCAAAAACCTTAAATGCCACCATTTTTTGCAGTTTATTCCTCATCACCTTGTGCCTAGATTGTATGGAATTTTTGTATGAATTTTTTATGTTACAAAATGCTTGGGATACAGTACTGCTATGTGTTTGTTTGGTGAAAAATATTTATCTGTTGCAATATTATTCTATTTTTAAGTTCCCATGATTTTCAATGGGAAGATCACTCTCCAGGATAGAGGGTTTTTTTTTTGAAAAAAGGATGTTTTCCTCCTGAAAAAGGATTTTTTTTCATGAGGAACCAATCATTTTTCACCAGAAAAAAATTCCTTTTTCATGAACTGCTGTCTTGTTTTCTTTTTTTCACAAAACAGATTGTCATAACATTGTCTAGGGATGCCTTTTACAGACATCCAAACATGTATCTTGCTCATCGGGAGCTGATGAGCTTCACTTAGTATTTTTTATACCTCCCACAGCCTCTGAACATTTTCTTTTTAGCTATTTAAATCCTTTTATATCACTCTCTGAGATCCTTTTTTGTGAATCCTTTTTTCATTCAAGCAAAAAAGGATCATGAGTGACAAAAAAAGGATTAGGAACACACGGAAAAAAAGGCTTTTTCCAGCCTTTCCCAGTAATTTTCTATTTCCATAGTGTAGTGGTCCCTCCCACTCCCTGGTCACTGATCCCATATGCAACATTAGTTTTCCATAGTGTAGTGGTCCATCCCCAGTCACTGATCCAATATGGATATTAGTTTTCCATATTGTAATGATCCCTCCCCCTCCTAGTAACCAATCCCATATTAAACATTAGTTTTCCATAGTGTAGTGGTCCATCCCCAGTCACTGATCCAATATGGATATTAGTTTTCCATATTGTAATGATCCCTCCCCCTCCTAGTAACCAATCCCATATTAAACATTAGTTTTCCATAGTGTAGTGGTCCATCCCCAGTCACTGATCCAATATGGATATTAGTTTTCCATATTGTAATGATCCCTCCCCCTCCTAGTAACCAATCCCATATTAAACATTAGTTTTCCATAGTATAGTGGTCCATCCCCAGTCACTGATCCAATATGGATATTAGTTTTCCATATTGTAATGATCCCTCCCCCTCCTAGTAACCAATCCCATATTAAACATTAGTTTTCCATAGTGTAGTGGTCCATCCCCAGTCACTGATCCAATATGGATATTAGTTTTCCATATTGTAATGATCCCTCCCCCTCCTAGTAACCAATCCCATATTAAACATTAGTTTTCCATAGTGTAGTGGTCCATCCCCAGTCACTGATCCAATATGGATATTAGTTTTCCATATTGTAATGATCCCTCCCTCCTAGTAACCAATCCCATATTAAACATTAGTTTCCATAGTGTAGTGGTCCATCCTCAGTCACTGATCCAATATGGATATTAGTTTTCCATATTGTAATGATCCTCCTCCTAGTAACCAATCCCATATTAAACATTAGTTTTCCATAGTATAGTGGTCCATCCCCAGTCACTGATCCAATATGGATATTAGTTTTCCATATTGTAATGATCCCTCCCCCTCCTAGTAACCAATCCTATATTAAACATTAGTTTTCCATAGTGTAGTGGTCCCTCCCCCTCTCCTCCCCTTCCCCAGTCATCAATCCCATATTAAATAGTTTCCTATAGTGTAGTGGTCCCTTCACCCACCCTCCAATCGCCATTCCTTATTTCCCTGGTATCAAGTGGCACCCCTCACCGCTGATCACTGTAGCCCATTTCCCTTGGTGTCTAGTGGCACCCCCTGCCAATCACAGTCCACCTTCCTATTTTCATATTTTCTTGTGTCTAGTGCTCCCCCCACCTTACCAATGTGGCCAAAACCTGAAATGTACCTCAATGATTTTTTTACCTGTAAAGAAAGGTCCCTTGCTGATCAGCCCCCTACCTCCCACTCAGTGCCCACCACTCCAAACCCCTCAGTAAACCCTTCACACCCTCACTCACCTGAACAGGTCCCAGGTTCAAGACCCACTCTCTGATAGAAGACACATCTTGTTGCTGGAACCAGTGACTGCAATATGAGAAACTAAGATAAATGCAGTTCAATGTATTTCAATGGAGGTTTCAACATTTATGCATAACTTAGCCATTTTTTGAGATGTTGAGCTCAATTTTCAATATGGTCTTTGGAGACTCCACCTCATGAACAATATGACTGCAATTGTGCAACTACTACCTGAAAGGTAATTTTTCAATCATTTGATGAATTCACATTTTGGGCAGGATTTGGAAATTGTTTCTGCCCCTGTTCATGAGGTGGGATCATACTAAGCCTATATTGAAAATTTTGGGTCATAAAATGAAAAAAATGCTGAAGTTATGACCATTCAATGCAATTTTGCTACACACGCTCATAGCTTTGTAAATTTTAAATATTTTGACCCCAGATTTTTAACACTGTCTTCTTATTACTCCACCTCATGCATGTCACAGTTGTCATTTTTCAAATCTTGGCCAAAATGTGTTTTCGAACCTGTGGCATGGAATGGCATTGCAGTTGCGCAAAATTCTGTTTTGGTGGGGATTCAAACATTTTCTGTACTGGGTACATGCGGTGGGGTAATAAGATGGTTGTGCTAACAATTTGATCACTGTTGTCCTGTAAATGGAAGTGTAGGGCTTGGAGGGCCCTGTGCTTCTACAGCTATATACATATACTGTATGCATCTAAGAAGGGATGGGAGAGCAGGGTCCAAGGGACCCTGCGCTCCACAGTAAAATAATGATACTATTATACTACCTCAGAAAGTAAGGAAATAAGTTGCAAAACAACTTTGTTAATTCTCCAATTTGGGTCAAAACAACAAATGTTGGGAAACGAGGTGTTAGGGTTTCCAACCCTAACACTCCACCCTCCCAAACCTGGCAGAAGAGCAAGTGTGGGGTGTGTCTTGAGTTTCTTAGGCCTAACGCTTACCCCATTCTCTTAAAGTCTACACATCTGACCTTAATTACAGATGGAATGAGGTGAGTGCTAGGCTTGAGAAGCCCAAGGCACACCCTACACCTGTTTTTCTGCCTGGTTTAAGAGGGTGGGGTGTTAGGATTGGAATCTCTAATGCCTCATTTCCCAACTTTTGTTAGTTTGACCCTAATTGGAACATTAACAACATTTTTTTTTTGCAACTTATTTATTGAATACTGGCTAAAACATCATTTTGCACCACATGATGGCTATGTTGAAAGTTTGGAGTCAAAATATTGAAAATTAGCAAAGTTATGAGCAGGGCCACTGGAAAATTGCAGAAAATGTTACCCAAAATTGCAGATCATTTTGCAAAAATTGCAGGAAATTGTGGGGATTCAACTATAGACCCTGAGTGCTTCACAAAAAATCTTTTAATGTTTTCTGCAGCATATATTAGTCAGTATAAATTGCTAAAGAATACACTGACACCTGAATATGTTTAAATCATAAAGAAAAGTTTATGTTCCTAAAAAGAATACTAAACTGATAAGCTATCGTAAACGCTGCCTGTCTTCCAAAATTTAAAAGCATCTGCCTCATACAGTGCTAAATAGATTCTATAAAGTGAGCCACAGCAAATCAATATTAAATAAAGCAAAAAAATACATATATTTGTTTCTGGCTGTAGAATAATGAAGCCTAATCAACAGCTGTTTAAAGTGCTCTGCCAACTATTCACCCACTTTGGTACAAGAAAAAAAAGCAAACAGTGTGGTGAATAATTGAGTTTTAGTAAAATGTTGTTAAAGTGTTTAATGGTCATAATTTGTACTGTAGGAACCGTACACTATTTTTGAAATCACATATTTAAACTTTAAATCTGGGGGTTATTAGGGCTGGCAGTATAATCTTGAGGTTAGAGTGACAAACTGTGAATGAGTTGATGACATCTAGCAGACCTGGGTTTGATTCCCACAACTTCCACTTTCATACTGTGTGATTCTGAGCAAGTCACTTAACCTCCTCAGTGCTCCTGGGTTGTACCTGAAAACAGGCACTTGTGCCTAGTGGGCCTTATGCAGTTACCACCAAATAATAATAATAAAAAAAAAACAATATATTTCTACTGCATCATACTATAGTCAGGGTACCCTGTAATTTACCTTTGTTTTACTCTGGCTGCAGTGATTTTTGTTTAAAGATAAATGTTCATATACATGTTGTGTTTTATAAGCTTGTTTCTAGACTTTAGTCAGGTTTTTATTGTAGTCTTTGCATGTGAACATTTAGATGGTAGATTGCTAAGAGCGAGATCACTGTTAGCAACTAGCTTATTCAAGTTTAAAATTTGCAAGGCCATCCAAAAATCTGCAGCAGTTTGAATCACAACTAGTCTGAATTAAAGTATGCTTACAAAGAAATAACTTGCCCTGCCACTTACAAAAAGGCTTCATAGTTAGCACCCCATTTAAGTGAATGGGATAATTTGCACCTTTAACTCCCATCTTTTGTTTCAGTCTATGTGGCAAAAAAAAAAATTTTCTGATAGACTGCTTCAACACAAAACAACTGTTAAGTGTTTAAGTGTACTTATCCTTGGCCAGTGGATTCTGAAACCAAACAAAACAAGGATTCAAAAGAAATCAGTGTCACATAAAACCCTTGACCTACCTTGCACTGCATTGTTTCGGCCAAACCCAAGTCTACATGCAAAATTGTCAATATATTTGAGCATATTTTATTTAAAATGTTAATACCTTTTATACAGTTCAATATAAAAAGTCAAAAATTGCAAGAAATTGCAGAACATGTCAGTTTTTGTGGAGAATGGTAGAAATTGCGGATTCTGCAAAAAAATTGCAGGCGCAATTTTCCAGTGGCCTGGTTATGAGTGAACAATTAACTATTTCAATGCTTACTCAAAATTTAGTAATTTTCCCATATTTTTACATCAACGTTTCAACACAGCCTTCTTATGACTCCACCTCATGAACCTGGTGGGTAAAAATGTTCAAACCCCATCTGAAACATGACTTCAAAGAGTAAAGACAAAATCACCTTGTGGGATGGATTTGAAAACATTCACCTGCTTTATTTATGTATTGGGATTCTAAAAAGGTCATGTTGAATGTTTGGTGGAAAATGTTACAAATTAACAAAGTTATGAGTGAACATTGAAATATTTCAATGTTCACTCAAACCTTGGTCAATATACCATATTTTTACATCAAATTTTAAGCATAGTCTTCTTATGATCCCATCTCATGAACCAAAAAGGTGTAAATTTTCAAATCCCACCAATAGGTGATTTTATAAAGTGACCACAAAATCACCTTTTGGGACATGTTTGAAAAATTCCACCTCCCTTGTTCATGAGGTCAGGTCCCAGAAAGGTCATGTTGAAAATTTAATGAAAGATGTTAAAGAATAGTAAAGCTGTAAGTAAACATTTGAACCCCACTGAAATACATTAAACTGGACTTACCTTATTTTCTAATACTGCAGTCGCTGGTTCCAACAGCAAGAGACATTTTTGATCAGAGAACAACTCTACTCCATAGGACAGTTTTTGTGTGTGGGGGTGTGTGGGGTGGTGGGTACTGAGTGGAGGGGTGGGGTTGGGGATTTGGGGGTGTCAAATTGATGATGGATGGTTTTCTTATTGTCAGGTTAAAACATGACAAATAAAGACAATGAGAGACTATTTTCTTTTTGCAGGAAGATTAATAAGGTAAATGGCTATGACACTGGGGATTGGACACCCCAGTGTCAGTTTTGGCTGTTTGGCAGCACCGAGGGTGGGAACCTTGGTGTCACCACCTATACATGGGGGGTGTAACAGATGACCTGGAGGGGACACAATGGACAAGCAGTACCATGGGTGGGCACCCTAGTCTACTTCATAATATGCTGTGTGAGACACAGTGATTTTGTGACATATAATGGGAAATATTAAAGGTAGTCTGGTCGAGCTTGAAGGGGAGGGAATAAAAATAATAAAACATAGGCTGGGAGATAAATAGATAAATAGATAGACTGATAGATAGATAGACATACAGGCATAGATGAGAGAGAGAGACAGAGATAAGGAAGTTGCCAGCTCACTGCTAATACTGAAGCTAGCAGCACCACTCGAGCTACAGCATCATAATTCAAGAAAGTCTTGCTGTTCTCATATTGAGAATATGAGTGAAGGGCTCCTCTTTCTTAACTGGGCACCCAGGATTTCCAGGTACCCAGAAACAAAAGTTTCCAGCACATTAAAAAAAATAACACCAGAATCAAGGTAAACAAATCCTGTTTGCCTCGGTACTGGTGTTTGTTTTTTGAAAATACTGTACGTGATTTTTATGTATGTTCAATGTTGTTTAGTTAAGAAAAAGATGGTGGCCACCATGATCAATACTTTTTTCACATGACAAGTGAATCATAAAAACTAAGCCCTTGTGAGTAATGGACTGGATTCCCAAAGCCCATGCAAATTCTGCAACTGCAGGAACAATTCGTTGCAAGCGGGTTGCAACTTGCAGAACCGTTGTTTTTCCTGCAGCTATGGTATTCTCAAAAGTGGAGCCAGTTTATGATAGGCTCCATGATTTACAGCAGCTTGTGGCTGTTGTCTCCCTGTAGCTGTGGAACAATTTTATGGCTGGTGAGACCAGGCATGACATCTTCCACAACTGAGGCAGCTAAGAATACTAATCTCTGCAACTGTGGTGATTTTGGTCCACAACTGGAGTTGCAGAGTGGGACTTAGTTCCACAACATTTTTAGAGTCTTGCCCAAAGTTGTTTTTTTTAATATTAGAGGGTTATCCAAAAACCCTATTTTAAATCCTTTATTACTCTGTAACTGTTTAATATTTTTTTCATGAAATCTTAAAAATGCACTACTTCAGCACAGGATGCTTCGACCCTGGAAGTTTTGTGAAAAAGGTTAATCACCTGTTGGGATTAGATCCCTTGTTACCTGTTTTGCATGTTGTAATATAGCCTCTACAAAATAGGAACTGTATCTCACATACTTGCTAAGCTGAACACTGCATGTGTGTTCACTTAGCAGGCAAAAGATCACTGGTTCATATCCTTGCAGGGACATAAACATCTGTTTTAATTTGTTCTGTAAGATGGAAACTCACTTGAATCATGATTCATGGTGTTTGGAGTTGGAATAATAAATTATATGAAAAGTACATTTAGCTAAGAACCACAATTTGTTAAGGTATATCACCTGATGGGGTTAGATCCCAAGTCAACTGTTTTGCAGGTTGTAACATGCCTCAACACCACAGGAGCTACTGTACAACTCACTCATCTGCAGTTCAGTGGCACACTGAGTGTGAGTTTGCTTAGTAGGCCAAGAATATGCAATTTAAAGGCAGGTAAACACAGTCTGAATTTTTTGTAAGATGGGAACTCAATTTAGAGGCAGTTCGTGGTGATGTGAAGTTGGAATAAGAAATTACATGTGAAGTAAATTTATATAAAAATGACAATTTGAGAAGGTAAATTGCCTGCTGAGATTAGATGCTTAGTTGCCTGTTTTGCAGGGTGTAAATTAACCTCTACTCTATAGGAACTGTACTTCACATACCTGCAGTTCAGTGGCAGTCTGAATGTGTGTTCACTAAGCAGGCAAAGGATTAGTGGTTTGAATCTAGGTAAACATACAGGGCCCGATTCTCAAAGCTCCCTGCATGGTGCAAGGGGCTTGCACCAGAAAAAATGGCACAAAGTGACCCTTGCACCAAAAGGTGTGATAAGAGCAATTCTCAAAGGCAGCCTATGTCAACCACAGGCTGTGGGTGCCAAAGGGGGCTTGCATCATCCATAAGGGCTCCATGGCACTAGGGTTTGCAGCAGATGCAGGCTGCCAAATCCACTAAATCAGGATTCACAGATCTCTTCCAAATGGCTGATTTCTAAGTATAATGAGAATAGCAGGGGCTGGTGTAAGGATACTTAGGAATCAGCTCTCTGGGAGAGTTGTGCAACATAGCAATGTTCTGCAGTCCCCTCCCTCCCAGCCTCAATCCCCCTTTTGATAAATGAAATAATTCCTTGTGGTCTAGTGGTCCCCCCAGCACCAATCGCCTGTTGTAATAAATAAAGTTGCCCCTGGTAGTCTAGCAGACTGCCCAGCCCTGATCCACCATTGTAATAAATAAAGTTGTCCCTGGTGGTCTAACAGAGTGCCCCAGCACTGATCCTCCATTATGGAAATTAACATTTTCCCTGGTGATCTAGTGCCCAGCAAGCCCTTATCTCCTGTTCTGAGAAATTAACTCATCTTTGGTCTAGTGGCCCCACCACCCACCCCAGCAGGCAGTGCCCCACCACCCTCACTCCACCATCCAAAAACAGAGCCAGCAACTGGCACAACCTTCTTCACAACACCCCATCTGGCTGCCGACTGAGCTGTCAACAAGAAGTGCATACTGTATACAGAACATGCTCCTTCTAGACAGCTCAGTTGGTGGCTGGACGTGGTGGTGTGAGAAGGGCTGTGCTGGCTCTGTTTCAAGATAAGGGGAGTGGGGTAGTGGGGCACTGCTGGGTGGGGGTCCACTAGACCACCAGGGATGAGTTAATTTCCCAGAATGGGGGATCAAGGCTTGGGGGGGCATGTTAGATCATCAGGGATCATGTTAAATGTCATAATGAGGGATTGAGGCTGGGGCAATCCACTAGGCCATGAGGGACAACTTTATTGATTAAAGCCGGGGATCAGGACTGAGTAGTCTACTACACCACTAAGGACAACTTTATCACAATGGGGGATCGGGGCTGAGGGGGACCACTAACCACCAGGCACTGGCACATGGCCGCCTGCAGGTTGTGGCAACATGTCCTGATGTGCCTTCTGTATGGCACACAGTTATGGTTGCCATAAGCCGCAGGACTTTGTCACCAGTACCCTACCAGATAGTGAATCAGGTGCAG
This sequence comes from Neoceratodus forsteri, assembly GCA_016271365.2. Classification (NCBI taxonomy): domain Eukaryota; kingdom Metazoa; phylum Chordata; order Ceratodontiformes; family Ceratodontidae; genus Neoceratodus; species Neoceratodus forsteri. The sequence continues at coordinate 873,872,697 of CM028131.1, read as the reverse complement.
GGTCCTTGGCACACCAGCAATCGGTGCAGGCTGCCTTTGGCATGGTTTGCACTAACTTTTGAGAATCGGGCCCCCCATATTTTGCATTTTAATACATAGTTATTTTGCACCTTACATATGTTAGTTGGCACATTTACTACCATTGGTACTTTGATTAATGATTTCAGTTAGGTGATAGAGTATTTCAAGAGCAAAAATTCAGAGTTATCACGGAACACTGTAAGCTATAGTGTTGGCTAGATTGCGATCGAGGGGAAAAAAGTTCTTTATAAAACAGAGGCTGCAGAGTTTATTATGAGCAATGGGGAAGTGCAGTTTTTCATGTAAACAATAGGGAAATTTGTGAGAATGTGTACTGAATCCAGAAGTGCAGGTTTTTTCTTTGTTTTGTTTTTGTTATAGGGTGAACACAGTAAGCAAAACATGTTTAAATTATGGTGGTAGTAAAGGTTAAGATTTTCAAGATGATGACTGCTGTTTGTTTTATTTTCATTTATGAGGTGTACTGATATGTGTTAGTTAGTAGTCTTTTTAGATGAAAATTAGATTTGGCACCTAATCATACATTTTTAGAGAGTTAATGCATGGTCAGATCATGATGCTCAACCAACAAAATTTCTAGATTTCTTCCTCTCATGAAATATATATATTAGAGACAAAAAAATCAGTTTAATGCATCAGTTAGGGTTGTTCCACGGTGACAAAAGCGAGGAAATTCGGTGTTAGGGTTGAAGGCCCCCCTTGGACCCCTCCAGCCCACCCCCCAACCGGCATTGGGGTGCGCATTGGGGTCATCGACCCTAACTCTCACCCCATCACATGTGTAAAGAAGCTGAGGAATAGGAGAATGGGGTGAGAGGACCGACGACTCCAATGAGCACCCCGATGCCAGATGGGGGGTGGACTGGAGGGGTCCAAGGGGGGCTTTAAACCCTAACACTGAATTTCCTTACTTTTGTTGCTGTGGAACAACCCTAACTGATGCATTAAACAGAGATTTGTGCCTCTAGTTTCCCTTCTTTTTGAGAATGATGATGAGAAATAGTGAATATAATGCAGTGGCAGGAGCGCGGGGCCCAAGGGGCCTCATGCTCCCACCACGTGATGTCTTGTGACATAATAATAGGAACAGCAATGCAAACAGAGGTGCCAACAGTGCTGCAGATGGTAACACAAATGTAAATGGTAAAGGAAACGTTAACAGAAACGCAAATTCAAAGTGATGCCGAACCGAACAGTGATGCAAACGGACATTGAAGCATGTACAAAAATGCAACTGGTAATGCAAACAGTGATGGCAGTGGTATTTTAAATGGAAATGTTAAGTGTCACAGAAAAAGAACGCAAAAGGAAACAGAAACGGAAACGCAAAATGCAAGCGCACACATAAACATGAACCGTAACGCGCACAGGCATGGTACCACAATTGTAAATGCAAATGGTAAAGTTAACATGAAGAATAATGCCAAAGAAAACAGAAATGGGAACAGAAGTGCACATGGAAATGCAAACCAAAATGCGCACGGGCACTGTACTGCAACTGTAAATGCAAATGATAATGGTAACAGCAACAATAACAGCAAAGGAAACAGAAATGCAAAAGGAAACACAAGCGCATATGGAAACACAAACTGTAATGCGCACGAGCATAGTAATTCAATTGCAAATGCAAATGGTAACAGTAACAGTAAGGAAGATGTAAAACGAAAGAGAAACGGAAACGCAAACGAAAGGGCTGCCAGAAATGCAAATGGTAATGCGCACGGTGATGCAAACAAAAACACAAACAGAAACAGTAGTGGAAATGCAAATGGTAACAGTAACGAAAATGAAAGCACAAATGACAACGCAAAGGGTAATGCACATGGTGGCATACACGGGAATCGTAACACAAACGGGGACATAAACACAGGTGGAAACAGTAACTGTAACAGTAACGGACGCGCATACCCTATTTTTGCTGAACAGGTGCATAGAGAAACACAGTGTGTACAAAGAATGTATGCATTGTAATGGGCATTGAAGCTTAAAATAAGTATTGGAAGTACTTAATTGATAATATCTCAGCAACCGCACGACATAGAAAACAAATTTAAATTTCACAGAAATCATGATTTTCCTGGCTAGGTATTTGCTATTACATAGCCCAAATGGCTATGCAACTCACAACAAAAAATTTGTATCTTGCATTGTTTTCGAAATACGAGCCTCGAAAGGCATGGCATACGCCACCATGTTAGTCTGTGGGAAAAATGCCAAATTTGGAGTACCGTAACTTTGCAGCCATACAATATTTTTTCACCAAACCACCAAAAGACACATCTGAGAGATGTTGGCTGATTTCCCTCCAAAGTTCAGCTCAAAAGACCAAACCGTTCTTTTGCAGCAGGATGGAAAAGAACTGCTGTCATTTTGGCCATAGTCTGAAAAAGTAGTGTCGTGATTTGTGAAAGCTTTCACAAACATTTGCGAAAGTGTCGTGAGTGCAACACTACTTTGCGACACTACTTTTTCAAGAAATTTGAAAAACATATTTCTGGGGTATTTAACCCCAAAATAGAGACATGCCTAGCATCCTCACGGCTCAACTAGGTAAACACAAAAATAATTGTGTCCCTAGATGGTCCCAATTTTAAATGCCAAGCATTTTTATGATCACCAACTGAAAACAAAATGGTGGATTTGTGACACTACTAGGGCCATTTGCGACACTAAAAAGTACATTTGCAACTCTGTCAAACTTTTTGTTAACTTTTCCTATTGACTTATTTTGGGAACTTGTTTTTTTGAATAACTTTTGAACCGTTTAATATTTTTTCAAGAAATCTTCGAAAGGCACATCGGGGACCCAGGCCTCACGTTCCCTGAAGTTTCAGACAAATCCGTTGAATGGTGGCAATGTTATTAAGGTGCAAAGTTTGACATTTTAACCTTAAAAGTGCTACTCAACCCTACCATAATATATATAGGGGATATGACATGGCCTGAGTGAAGATATCATATTTATCTTCACGAGAGGCCAGTGATATCATGATATCTCACGAGTGGCCTCAAGTGAAGATAAATATGATATCTTCACTCAGGCCATGTCATGTTCTGTTTATATGACATGTGTTTTGGGCTTTTTGTAGCATGATCCCCTAAAGCACCCCCCACCTCCAAATCTTCAGCAACATCACAGATTCCATACTGTATTAAAATAAATTATCTGGCTGATCCTGTTAATTTACAGTTTGTTTTTAAATATTGTTATTTAATTGAGCTTGATATTATTTGTAATTAAAAATAGTTTGATTGTCCCTCTGTACTACCGACAAAATCCTGTACAACTTTCACTTTCACTTTCCCAGCCGAACTGTAGCGTGACCGAGCGGCATGTAAAGGAGCAGATTACTGCTACCAGAGCTTTCAAATAAGTGCCTGCAGCGTAAAGAAAATCCTGGCTTTTATGTCCCAATAACAGGCTTTACTTAACAGAAGGGAGTGTCTCTACCAGCGAAAGCACAGCTATAGCAACATACACTCGCGCTTCCTTCTCCCGTTTTAAAGCGGACTACTAGCTCGCTGTGCTTTCTGGTAGAGACGGTCTCTTCTGTTAAGTAAAGCATGTTATTGGGACATAAAAGCCAGGATATCAATTTTTATCCCCACATTTATCCCAAAACACATGTTGTATAAATATATATATATATATATATATATATATATATATATACACACACATACACCCCTTTTTTGCACCTTAATTACTTTGGTACAGTTTGAAAAACTTGATTGGTATTTTGCATGTGCAGTCTGGGTGTCAAGTTTTTAAGACTGTGATAGTCAGAAACTGGGGGCATGGCTTAGCACCAGACAGGAACAGATGCATGGTTGAACAGCTCCCAAGCGAGATTCATTATATTTTATCAAAATAAGTGATTTTACTAAACCTTTGAAGCAAAAATAACTGAGATTCATTTCCAGCATAGAAGGAGATTGGAAAATTGGAAAGCAGAAAAATGCAGCTCTGCTGGGTGATTTTTTCACCCTGAAAACCACCAGACTGAAGGATGCCAGGCCACCCAGCCATGCAGTGGCCTCAGGATCAAGGGAATTATTGGCTGATGACATTACTTTACAAACTTTAAATAACATTCTGAGGCAACTGGAGTGCACTGTACAGGAAACAGATTGAAAATTGGATGGCGTCACTCCACGAGTAATGCAGCTAGAGACAAGGATGGACATCACTGAGCAGTCCACACAACATGTTGAAACCTCCATTCTCAAAATCCTGGACACTTCTAGAGAACTTGTGAAGGAAAATAAACTGTTCCACCAGTGGCTTGAAACTCTGGAAAATCAAGCCAGGGAGAGGAACATCCATATAGTGGGATTTACAGAATCAGTAGAGGGAGAAGATCTTCTCAGTTTTGCAAGAACTTTTTTTCTCAGATTTTTGGGAGTATCGGAGGCAGATCTCCCGTTCTCCATAGAAAAAGCATATTGTTTAACTCCCCACTATGGCCCATCAGATTCAGCCTATCCTTGTGCTCTCATGGTGGTCCTGACTGGAATATGCAACAGGGATAAGGCTTTGTCTGTTGCCTGCAGAAGGTGCACCCTTAGGTATGGGGAGGATGTTATATCAGTTTTCCCTGACCTGGCTTATAGCACCGGACTTTGAAGAAAAGCATCAGACCAAGTGTGGAGTGTGCTGAAACAACACAAAATTCAGTCAACTGTTTCTTCCAGGAAAGCTCCATATCATTTGGCAGGGGCAACTGCATATTTTCAGTGATTCAAAGGATGCCACCAGGAGAGTGCAAACGATCGAACAGGAGTTGCTTCAGTGTAAAGGGGATGAATCTGAGGGAAATGATTAATGGTGTCGGTTATTCCAGTTTTGAAGCAACTTATTCAGTCTTCCAGGACTTTTGACTTTTTCCCGATGTATCAAGTTTTCTGATAATCTTTTAGTATTTTAAATGCTGGGTACAGTTTTGGACATACTGTCAATAGTGTCACTTATTTAGATTTTTCAAGGTACTGATCTTCACTAATGATCTGTTAGCACACAGACTGCCTTGATTGTGCATTGGCTATGGCTCTTTAAACCAGAACGCTAGCAGTCCTATTTTTATGTCCTATTTATACATACTCAGTGCCCCTTATTCTTAGCAATAATAATACTTGCTTTGGCTAGGTAAACAGTGCAACAAGTAGATAATGCATGCAATTGGGAGGGGACTGAGGTTGGATAGGGAGATGGGGTATATCAGCTGCGTGAGCCTTAGGTTAAAGATGGCACTCCCAGCCGTTACCTCCTTGCATGAGTGACAAAGTTGAGCTCTCTTCAGAGTGGGATCACCAAGGCTCTATTATAATGGTGAGTCAATAAGTCACACTTTAGGGCAGTGTCAAAGAAAAAACAGAAATACAAACAGTGTGTGCAGTTTAGTTAGAAGTTTTAAAAATTCGACAGATTCATAATAAATGAGTTTATACCTTGGCCCAGTTATTCAAAAGGGTCATGCATGGTGCAACAGTGTTGTGCCATCGCAACCCTCCTTGTGATATTCAAAGGGAAAAGTCGTGGCACAAATCCGATGTGAAACACATCAGTAATGTATGCAGGCGCGGGTGGGGGGCATGCCCATGTATACCCGGCACATCCGATATTCAGCCCGGCATGTGCAGAGCCATGCATGCGCAACCCTTACCTGCACCAGCACAAAGTTGATCCCCCCAAAAGAGGAACAACTGATGGCCACCCACAGGTGAGCTGCCGCATTGCAGGGCACAACACGGCAGCTGCCACCTGTGGGTGGCCACCCGAGTTCCGGCTGCACCTGGTGGCACCTCCCATACCCGATCATGGGCATCTGTAAAAAAACAGAAGTAATTCCCCAATATCCCTGGTGGTCCAGTGGACTGCTATCTGATCGCGGGCATTTGTTAAAAAAAAGAAGTAATTCCCCAATATCCCTGGTGGTCCAGTGGACCGCTATCTGCCCGATAGCAGGCATTTGTAAAAAAAAGAATTAATTCCTATATCCCTGGTGGTCCAGTGGACCGCTATCTGCCTGATCGCGGGCATTTGTAAAAAAACAGAAGTAATTCCTATATCCCTGGTGGTCCAGTGGACTGCTATCTGCCTGATTGTGGACATTTGTAAAGAAAAAAAAATATGTCCAATATCCCTGGTGGTCTAATGGTACCCCCTCCCCACCGCCCACTGATCCCCACCGCCCGCTCCCCTGGTCAGCTGGCGGGTGGCCACCACCACCCACCGCCCCGCCGCCTGCCGACTGACACCATCGGTAGGGCTGTCGCCCATTGGTCCACAGCGTGAGCCAATGGGCATGCAACCCCATACCGTACTATGCATTCAGATATGTGATCTGAAATGTGTAGTATTGTATGGGCTGCATGCCCATTGGCTCACACTGTGAACCAATGATGTACTCTTCGGCAGTCAATCAGTAAGGCAGGCGGGGTGCTGCCACCTGCCAACTGGACCGGGAGGGAGCAGGGTGGTGGGGCCCAGGGCTCAGTGGGCGGGTGGGAGAGTACCACTGGACCCCATGATATTGAGGAATTACTTCTCTTTTACAAATGCCCGCGATCGGCAGACAGCAGTCCACTGGACCACCAGGGATATAGGAATTACTTGTTTTACAAATGCCCTAATCGCGGCAGATAGCAGTCCACTGGACCACCAGAATGAGGAATTACTCTGTTTTTACAAATGCTCGCAATCGGCAGATAGTGGTCCACTGGCACAGGATATTGGGAACTTCTGGTATTTTTTACAAATGCCCGATGATCGGGCTGTGGAGCACATTGCCAGCTGTATGCGCAAGTCATCGGGGATCGGCGCACCTTCATGCAAATGGGGCCATCATGACATGCAAATGGCCCCATGTGCACCTTGCATACATTATGGCCCTATTTGCATGTTAACTTTTGAATATCGTGGTTGCTGTGCATGGCGCAATGGAACTTGCACTAGCGCATCTCCATGCTCCACTCTGGCTACTTGCGCTAGCACAGTGCCACTGCGCCATGCACACTGCGGGTGGCCAGGGTGCAATATTCAATGCTGCTGAGCCATGGTGCAGCTCCGTTGAATATCGCCCAGTCAACACCCCTGTGCAGCTAAGTCGATCTGCACCCAAGCTTGCATCACAGCCTGGCGCAGTTTGAATATCTGGGCTCTTGTTTCTACTTGAAAATTCATATGTGTTTGACAGTTCTCTCTTTGCTGAATTTCTCTTGGGTGTGTAGTTTGATTACACCAATAAAGATGAATATGAGGGAAAATGGGTGGCAGTTTATGTCAAGATGGTAAAAGGAAATTAGAAATGATCTAGTTGCAATATCCTTGTGTAACCCCTAGATGGCGCTATCCCAGGGGCTACTACCCCTGCCTGATTTGCCACTAACAGGTTGAGGGGCCTGGATCCAATGGCGGGTGCCTCCACCCAGAGGTCAGAGTTTGCAATAGTTAAACTAACTTGGTCACAGCCCTCTGGGACACTGCAACCCCCCTTTCTTCCCACTAGTGGCCCACACAATATATCAGAACTACCTTCACAGTATACACTTACCCCCAGGTCTGGTTCCGGCACTGGGACCTCCTGTGAAATGAGATACAGTGCAACAATCACAGTACAGTACTTTAACATAGACAAATACCTCAGGCAGTATAACTTTGCTGAAACAAGCAGCTCTGATTTATTTAGGGGATATAACAAGGACAGGGAAATCAGGTTAATTAGCTTATCACTCTAATAATCTACCTATGGCTCTGTGCAGGCCTATCCCTATCAGTTACTGTCCCTGGGTACCCAAGCCCTAGTGGCTAGTCCAAACCGTGGCAGCTGGTAGGGGCCCTTTCACACAGAAAAGGAGAATTAAACAGTCAGCAGTACAGTAATTCCATTTGGATTTAATGTGGCAATTCAACAGGGAGCGACCCTGAATTAGTACTCACGACCTCCAAATAAGATAGGGTCCTTCAATGTCAGCAGGGCTCACTTGAGGTACACAAACCTCTTCACACATCCATATAAAGAAAGCACTATACCAGGCAGGCTGCATCTGTATCCCGATCGCAATTACTGCACAATACCGGGAGAACACACAGCAGATTCAGTTCCTGACAGACCAAGTGCAATTTTCAGCAATTCCTCCAGTCTTCTACAGGTGAGCCTGGTTTCTCTTCAGAGATCCTTTGATTCTTTTCACAGGACAGATTCAGTCCTAACAAGCTGTTACACAAGCTGCAGACCGGAACTCTGAGCCTTACACACATTTTTGACTAAAACTGCACACTGAAAAGCACAGGGCTCCTTTCTTCTTCACTGCCAAAGCTCAACTGAAACTCCAACCCGACAAAACCGGGCACTTCCTTTGAGTTCCTCCCAGTTCTTGACTGGATTGGCTATCACTCACAATAGACTGCTGCTGTTGGTCCAAAAGGCACTGAAGTCTAAACTACATCTCCCAGAGTCACTGCCCATACAATCCTCTTGTGGCTGGCTCAGATTATGAGTCAAGTTCTGATTCGTCCAAGGCACCATTTTAGAGCTAGTTTACCCCACACTGATTGGTCCAGTTCAGCAGTTCAAAACTAGAATGGGGAACTAGCAGACACAGTTATGACTGCAAAGAAAGCAGGTTAGAGAAACTGTAATTTCATTATTACTCTAAATAATTTCTGGCAAACAGTTACATCTTTCAGATAGGTTCCCTTTGCACTCCTAGTGACTGCAAAAATGAAGTGAATTGGCAGCAGCTCGAGTGGTACTCAGAGAAGCACACAGTCCCCCATACAAACTAATTATGTCTGCAAGCAGACAGCTCTTAAAGAGACAGTACCAGAGGCTCTAAAACACTCACTGATAAATGGCTTAAATGCCAAACACCATTCAGGCTTGGAGCATTCAAGCAAGCTCCTGGAAGTCTTGGGAACCCCATTTGCAGGGGTTACACCCTTCCTGGCCTGGGAAAGCTTGACGTCAGCGTCAAGCAAGTACCCATAAGTTTCAACTGCAACCATATACATTTGCATTAGGCTCACATGTAATCATCAGTCAATATATCATTTTACCAAGAACACATTTCTGAAACATTGCAGTCGTCACTCTTTACACAGTATTACATACACATTGTACCATAACTCAAGTTATTACCTCTTGTACATGAAACCTGAAGAGAGGGGGCCCTTCCCTATCAGTTACCTTGGGGCTGGACGGGGCAAGGGCACCATACTTAGAGGGCAACACAAGTAACTTGGAGTTAGCACTGACGCTCAGTTTGGGCAATGAGCTCGGGGACACATACACTCCTTTATGGACAACACTGAGAGGCAAATCCACAGGCCTCCCAAGGGAATCATAACTGAGGTGCACCACAGGCTTTACAGCTCGACCAGTCTTTCTAGGGGGAACTGTTACAGTCTCTGCACTCTGAGCCTCATTTTCAGCATTGTCCTCACTTGTCAGGGGAGTCTCCATGGGGGTAGAGAGGCTAGAACTTGGGGCACTTTCAGCTTCAGGAGTTACAGTTTCTGAGTCCACAACATTTGGCTCGCATGGAGAGCTTTCGGACACTGGCAGTGGACTGTCAGGGCACTCAAAATACTCTTCTTGTTCGGGTGTATCACCAGTCTGCCCCAATCTATCATTTTCCTCCCCTGAAAACTCAAACAGTTGAACCATGCACAATGATTCCATTTCATCTGATCTGATGCTTTGCACTTCACTTTCTGGGAGCAATGGCTCCAGGGATGAAGCTGGGGCTTAGACAGTCCAGAAGGCCCAGCTTTGTCTCCAGTATTGACTAGAGGTTGCCCGAAACAATTGACTCAGTTCGTAAGAAGGATAGTATTCAAAGTCACTCTCACTTTCTTCCGATATGGACTGACAGTCATGCTCAACTGGGACTTGTGCAGGGAACACTTTAACTCTGCTTCTGTAGGTGCAGACTTCCTTGATCTTTTCTTAGCAGCAGCTCTAGTCACTGGTCCAGAGGGGCATCTTCTGGGGCTCAGACTCAATTAGGATTTGTCAATGGGCAGTAAATGATTTCTATGCATTGTTTTACATCTTTTGAATTATTCTCAGGCCTTACTTTGTACACTGGCAGATCATCTAGTTTGCCCACTACAATGTGAGGGAGATGGTGCCATCTGTCAGCAATCTTGTGCTTGCATGCAGTCCCAGATTTCTTAGCAATACCCGATCTCCTCCTGGAGTTCCTGTGCTTTCACCTTTTATCATACCTTTCTTTGTTGGCCAGATTTCTTTTGGCAGCCATGGTTTGAGCCAGTTAGTGCCATGAGTTAGCTGGGCCTTTAACTTTTGCACATACTGTAAATAGTTGTCAGCTTGAACCCCATCAGGAGACCCCAAAACACACATCTACTGGTAGTCGAGCTTCTCTTCCAAACATCAGGTGGTAGGGGAGAATCCAGTGGCATCACTTTGGTGCAGTTATAAGCATGTACCAGGGTGCTAATTTGTTGGCTCCATCTAGGCTTGTCCTTTGGGTGCAGGGTGCCTAGCATATCTAGCAAAGTGCGGTTGAAACATTCAGGCTGTGGGTCCCCTGGGGTGGTAAGGAGTGGTTCTGGACTTTCGCACTCCCACAGAGAAAGCATCTCTTTGATCAGACGACTCTCAAAGTCTCCCCTTGATCAGAATGGATTCTTTGGGAGTCCCTAGTGAACAAAAGTTTTCTACAAGTACTTTGGCCACAGTGGATGCTTTCTGGTCTTTGGTGGGGAAGCTTGGGCATATCTCGTGAAATGGTCAGTGACCACCAGCACATTACTGATATTTCTTTGATCTGACTCCAAACTCAGAAAATCAATACAGACCAGCTCCATGGGTGCACTGGTGGTGATGTTAACAAGGGGCAGCCACTCAGAACAAAGCTTTCCTCTATGGCTTAGCGACTACAAGTTCAGATGTGTTGCTCCACATCAGCCCCATCTTAGGCCAATAGAATCTGGATCTCACCAAGTCAAGTGTTCTGTCTATACCAAGGTGCCCCATGTGGTTGTGCAAGGACCTCAGTACTGAGTCTCGAAGGCAATGGGCAGCACTAGTTGTTGTTTGTCTACTTGTCCCCTCTGTCTACTGTTTCTCTGTATAACAGTTTATTGATCAGTTTCAACTTAGGACCTTCTTTGTATAACAGTGCAGTTCTCAAATCAGTGGAGTAATTTGGACATCTTTTCCTGCATGAGGGCTTCTAAAGCTGCTTTGATCATGGGATCGGAGATTGAGCCCGCTGATACTGTCATTGTCCAGCTGAGGCAGTGCACCAATGTCTATTGCAGAAAAGTGGCAATAAGCAGCAGGTATGCAATTCTCAGAGGCTCCCCAAGCAATCCACCATGCAGTCCACTTTCGTCCGTGGACATTTGTTCCTCCCTGTCAAACTTCCGGCAGAGTGCCGAATGTCAGGTTCTGCCAATCGGACCCAATCATTCTGGGAACAGGCCTCCGGGAGAGAGCATCAGCATCTATGTGGTTCAGACCTGCCTCGGTATTCGAGAGCATAGTCATATGTAGATAATGCAGAAAGCCACCTATGGCCAGTGGCATCCAACTTAGCTGAGGTCTGCACATAGGTCAAAGGATTATTGTCAGTTTTACTAGTATTTTAGCCCCATACAAGTACTCATGGAATTGGTCAACAATAGCCCACTTCAAAGCTAGGAACTCTAACTTACGTGACAGGATAGTTCTTTTCGGATGGGGTCAGGCTTCTACTGGCAAAGGCCACTGGTCTCAGGCCATTCTCGTGCTCTTGGTACAACACAGCCCCAACCCTTGCAAGCTAGCATCAGTGTGCAGGACGTAAGGTTTTCTTGGATCGGCATAGGCCAGCACTGGAGCATGGGTAAGTTGATATATGATCTCATGAAAGCAGTCTCACAATCAGGAGTCAGCGGGCCCCAAATACTTCACTCGGATGAAAATACACTCTTTCAGTCTTGAGGGCGCTGACTTTTAGTATTTTTGTGGGTTGGGGATACCCTTGAGTAAGGTTAAGTAAAGGGCGGATCACTCTTGAATAGTCCTTGATGAAGCGCCGATAATAACCACAGAATCCCAGGAATCTTTGCAGTTCTTTTTAGATTTTTGGGCTGTGGCCAGGTGGTCAAGGCCTCAACTTTACTTGGGTCGGTCTCTATTCCTCGGTGGATACTATGTGTCCCACATACTTTACTGATGTTTGAAAAATTGACACTTATCAATGGACAGTTTAGGCCAAAGTCCTCCAGTCGGTCCAATACCTTAAATAATCTGCTCTCATGTTCCTCCAGTGAGCTGCCAAACACAATAACATCATCTAGGTATACAGGCACTCTAGTAAGTTCATGTCCCCACTGCGCTCCATCAATCGTTTAAAAGTGGCTGGGGCACCTAAATCCTTGAGGCATCCTCATGAATTCACGAAGCCAAGCGGACAGATAAAGGCCGTCTTCTCACGGTACTCTGGAGCCATCGGGATCTGGTAGTACACCACGGAGATCCAGCACAGAACCACTTGCTCCCGTTTAGGCAGTCCAAAGCATCCTGAATGCGGGGCATTGTGTACTGATCAGGGATAGTCCGCCGGTTTAAGGTGCGATAATCCACACACAGCCTTACTGTTCCATTCTTTTTCCTCACTACCACAATGGGGGAAGCATAAGGGCTTCTGGATTCTTGTATTACACCAGCAGCTAACATCTCTTGCAGATGCTGTCTCACATCATCTATGTCAGCAGGTGCCAGGCGTCGAGACCTCTCACGAAATGGTCTTCGTCATGCAGCCGGATATTGTGCTCAGCTCCTTGCACGCATCCCACATCCCATTCCTTTAAAGAAAACAGCTGGTCTCTCTGGGAAAGCTTCACTGATCCTCACTTTCCATTCAGCTGGCAGCGGGAGTCGCCGGAAATCAAACAAGTCAGGCGTTACTCTGTCATTCTTCCTTGAACTCTTGCTGCTGGGTAGCACTGCAGTGTCTGCACAATGCACACATTAGCCAGGATGCAACCTCTGTTTACTCGAATGTCTCTTTCAGACACATTATGAACTTGGACCATTACCCTTCTGGCATAAGCATGGGCTCTAGCGGGCAAAATACCAAGCTTGACCAGCAGTCCCTCTGGCAATTTTCCATACGCCTGGTGCATCCAACATTAATATTTTATTCTTAACATCCTTTCTGATACGGACCTCTCCTGTAAGGTACACTGGGCATTTGGCGCCAGGATCAGAGACTCAGGATCCTTCTTCCATACAATTCCACCGGTTCCTCTGGTTCTGTTTTTCAGCATCTCTCTGTGCCTCATAGGCCTTCTTAATTAAAGCAGAACTCTTAAAGCTCTACTAGTCTTTGACCCCTGTTTTCATAACACAACTGTACAGCCTTCCGAACATATGAGCATTTGTTCCAATCAACAAAGGGACACCATCATACAGTCCAGTGGGGGACACACTAAGGCTAGGTCTCTACTTGTTTGGCCACTCCAGCCACAGAGGTGGGGAAAGACAGCCAAATCGGATATACCGGAATAGGGGTAGGCCTTCTCTTAACCCCATACATGCAGCCCTTCTAATGGTTGTAAGGTCGTCTGACAAATGCTTCTGATACCAATCCTGGAACATAATTGTCACTTGGGAGCCACTGTCTAATACAGCTCTTGTAGACACTCCATTCACCTTTACAGTGGTCTCCATGGAGGGACCCACTATTCTGGACCAGTCTGGAGAGGCGGTAGTGGGGGCCTGGGCAACTGACCTTGCCACAAAGGACGTGAATTAGCATTTTGGTGCCCTCACTGGGATCATGTCGTGACCTCTTAACCACTGATTTCTTCTCAAGCTCTCCTTGTAGCCTATATGCAACTTTGTCAGTGTCTTTTGGGGACTGGCATTCCCTTTTCATGTGCCCATCTTTCCCACAATTATAGCAAAACATACTTTCTGGAGTTTGAGCTGGCCGGGCGCCACACTGGGAGCCAGGCGGGGTATTACTAACTGGAAACCTGGGTGCCATCTCTGTCTCTGGCGTGATAAGCATTTGGAGACATCTCGTCAGTTTCTCCACTTCCATGGTCAAGGAATTGAGTTTGGAGCTGTTATCAGCAGGAGATACATGGGTGGTACCCCCACCCCATAGCAGATGCAGTCGGATATAGGTCAGAACCCGTACTTGCAGGCGTGGCCTTCATAAAGGACTGTTTTGAATTCTCGGATCTCTCTCAACAGTTAGCCTCCATTGTGGCATATCTTTTCCTTGTCAGAGCACTCATTGACTGTCAACCTCTGCCCCTGAACTACTTGATGGGTCACCCTCAGTCACTGGTCGTAGCCACAGCTGTTGGTGCAGGTACCTCTCAGTCGCCTTTTCTCAACTCCTCGAATTTCTCTCATTAACTCATCATAGGAGGTGGGGATTCCAGTCAATTTGCCAGGCGTAACTGAAGCAACAGCAGTTCTGAGAGGGGCAGACTTAAGGATTCTGTCAGTCTGGTTCGGTCCAGTTCAATTGCTGGCAAACTACCCTTTCTGAGGCATTCTTGCAACAATTTTCCAGCAGAGACATACACAGACAACAACTCCCTTGGTACTGTTTGCATTTCTTACTCTCCACCATAGGTCCTCATCAGAATCTGGGCTCCATACACATTCTCAAGGCCTCAAGATAGGCCTGTGCAGTCGCTTCAGGGTTACTGGCCCGTTTAGCACGGATGGTAGCCAGGGCAGGACCCTGAGGCTCTCACTAACCCTCTTTCACTTTTCGCCTTCCGGCATTGCCATTCTAGCACTTGGGGGCAACATAGTCTATCCAGGTCTCCCAGTCATCCTCCCTTGGGGGTGGGAGGTGCCAGAGAAGATCCTCAACCTTCGTAAGAGTCGTGACTAATGGCAGGTGCAGAAATAGGAGTCTGCATTGGTTCAGCCACCATTACGGGCACTGGAGCAGGACAGGGTGTTGGGGAGGAACACCCCCAGGTGGCAAGAATAGTTTCTTCAAGTCCTCCACAGTTTTCCCTCTCCAGCAACCATTCAGCAAATTTCTCCTCAAAAGTTTCAGATAGTGGTGGGGCTGATTCCCCCGGTCTTTACTGTCCTTAGTTATCACTCTCAAGCAGTGAGGGCTCCTCTGGGGTAATGGTCTGTGGCACTTTTGGAGCTATCTATGGATCCTTAAACTCTACTAGGGCCAGGAAAGTGTGGGTGAGCAGATTAGCATGCCGACCCACCACCACAGGGTTTTGTAAACCTTCCACCTTGGAAAGTACTCCTGCACAGTGTCCGTATTGATACCCAGGGGATGTCCAGGATAAGCATAGCATTTGGGGGTCGATCTCCTCCCAGTACACCACTCCACCAGCCGGTGCACAGCCACTTCTGTCGGGTACCCATTTTTTCTTAACAGTGGTTCGTAAATATGGCCACTAGAGGACACACAATCCCAGCGGTGAGCCTCAAGATGTAACCCCTAGATGGCGCTATCCCAGGGCTACTACCCTGCCTGATTTGCCACTAACAGGTTGAGGGCCTGGATCCAATGGCGGGTGCCTCCACCCAGAGGTCAGAGTTTGCAATAGTTAAACTAACTTGGTCACAGCCCTCTGGGACACTGCAACCCCTTTCTTCCCACTAGTGGCCCACACAATATATCAGAATTACCTTCACAGTATACACTTACCCCCAGGTCTGGTTCCGCACTGGGACCTCCTGTGAAATGAGATACAGTGCAACAATCACAGTACAGTACTTTAACATAGACAAATACCTCAGGCAGTATAACTTTGCTGAAACAAGCAGCTCTGATTTATTTAGGGGATATAACAAGGACAGGGAAATCAGGTTAATTGGCTTATCACTCTAATAATCTACCTATGGCTCTGTGCACAGGCCTATCCCTATCAGTTACTGTCCCTGGGTACCCAAGCCCTAGTGGCTAGTCAAACCGTGGCAGCTGGTAGGGGCCCTTTCACACAGAGAAAAGGAGAATTAAACAGTCAGCAGTACAGTAATTCCATTTGGATTTAATGTGGCAATTCAACAGGGAGCGACCCTGAATTAGTACTCACGACCTCCAAATAAGATAGGGTCCTTCAATGTCAGCAGGGCTCACTTGAGGTACACAAACCTCTTCACACATCCATATAAAAAAGCACTATACCAGGCAGGCTGCATCTGTATCCCGATCGCAATTACTGCACAATACCGGGAGAACACACAGCAGATTCAGTTCCTGACAGACCGAGTACAATTTTCAGCAATTCCTCCAGTCTTCTACAGGGTGAGCCTGGTTTCTACTCTTCAGAGATCCTTTGATTCTTTTCACAGGACGGATTCAGTCCTAACAAGCTGTTACACAAGCTGCAGACCAGAACTCTGGGCCTTACACACGTTTTTGACTAAAACTGCACACTGAAAAGCACAAGGCTCCTTCCTTCTTCACTGCCAAAGCTCAACTGAAACTCCAACCGACAAAACCGGGCACTTCCTTTGAGTTCCTCCCAGTTCTTGACTGGATTGGCTGTCACTCACAATAGACTGCTGCTGTTGGTCCAAAAAGGCACTGAAGTCTAAACTACATCTCCCAGAGTCACTGCCCATACAATCCTCTTGTGGCTGGCTCAGATTATGAGTCCAAGTTCTGATTCGTCCAAGGCACCATTTTAGAGCTAGCTTACCCCACACTGATTGGTCCAGTTCAGCAGTTCAAAACTAGAATGGGAACTAGCAGACACAGTTCTGACTGCAAAGAAAGCAGGTTAGACAAACTGTAATTTCATTATTACTCTAAATAATTTCTGGCAAACAGTTACATCTTTCAGATAGGTTCCCTTTGCACTCCTAGTGACTGCAAAATGAAGTGAATTGGCAGCAGCTCAGTGGGTACTCAGAGGAAGCACACAGTCCCCCCATACAAACTAATTATGTCTGCAAGCAGACAGCTCTTAAAGAGACAGTACCAGAGGCTCTAAAAACACTCACTGATAAATGGCTTAAATGCCAAACACCATTCAGGCTTGGAGCATTCAAGCAAGCTCCTGGAAGTCTTTTGGGAACCCCCATTTTCAGGGGGGTTACACTTGTAAAGTTCCTAGGGTGTGTGCCTTTGTTTTGATATTGTGATTGTAAGAACTATGTATTAACTATTAGTTCTCCCAATGTGTAACATTAAGAAGGGGTCTGCCCACATCCTTTGTAAGTGTAATTCCATGTGAATCAGAAGGCTCGGTGGTGCCAAGGGTTGAGGCGCTGGATGCCACACCTCACATCACACTGACAACCCAGGTTCAGAAGCCAACTTGGGTCATCAGGGATTGGCCGGGGGAAGAGAGGATTGAGTGTCCGGAGGACTGCTCTTCTCTCCTGTGGAGAGATGGAAGTTGTATCCCTGGCACTCATGACACCTGATGGAGACAGTAGGTTGCTGTAGCAGAGGAAGCCTAGCAACAGGGGTTGGGGCAATGGTGTACCTCCTGCAGGTGAGTGCAGGAGCATGCTTGCAGCACACTGGATGTCACTGCACATCTGTGCCCCTGGGGCTCAAGTAACAGAAAGCCCATCATGGTGAGCACCATGATGCCCCTGACGGGCGCTGCCCCTGACGGGCTACCACTTTCCTGGCCAAAGCCTGGCATAAGTCAGGCCAGGGGCTCAAGGGTAGTGATGGGCAAAGTGGCCCAAATTCGCTCTGTGGAGTGATTCGCAGAGTGAAGGCAAATTCGCGGAGTGCTCCGCAACGCAAAGCGGAGTACTTCGCGTTATTAATGGGTAACGCAAAGTCCACTGAAAATACTGAATTTGCGTTACTCTGCCTTCCCAAACCACTACTCCATCAATTCCTAAGGTGAAGTACATTGAAAACAATGTACTTCACCTCACTCCACCTTGTTTTAAAGCTCCAATTTTGCAGTGATTCATGGTATTTCAGGTCACATGGGCTCTAGATTGTTCTGCATAGCCTCAGTTTGGGATAATGTGTGCAGGAAGCTGTAGGAGACAATCTGCTCTGAGAGCTCTCTGCAATTCAAACCTTCAAAAGGCTGTTAAAAAAGCCTTTTTGAGTCATTTTTTTTTCGCTGAAACTTTAGTTCATCGATTATAGGAAACCCTCCTGTACTTGTATCATTGAGCGTTTATTGTTTGTGTATGGATTTTGAATGTTAATGTACAACATTCAGACTGTGTACTGAGAGACAGTGGAAGTGTGCTTTGGGGGAGGCGTATCTGTGGTGTAGGTAGATTAACTTGGAGAAAAGACAGTGCTTTCTGTTTTGGTGATATTTTTCTTGTATAACTGTGTTAATGTACATACAGTAATATTTTCAATATTACCATTTTTTTGCTGATTGTTGTGGTGCAGCAGTGCATAATTTTAGTTTGTTTAAAATATGTGGTTATATTACAGAAGTTTTCAATTTGCATTCATTACTTAGTGTGTGTGTGTGTGTGTGTGTGTGTGTGTGTGTGTGTGTGTGTGTGTGTAATACATGTCATCAAATCAGACACTTTTTATTGTCCCGGATTCCTCCCTTTTCCCTCACAAAAGACAGAGACCACTATTTGTTGTGGTGCTCAGATTGGCAATTAATTTATTTATATCTCATAATTCCATGTTCCATTTCATCATCTTTTATTATTATATCTCTCATAATTGCATTTATTTGCATCCACATATCAATCACTGATCAACCCTCTTTCTTCGTCTTTTTGCTCCCCCAGGTGAAAACCTGGGTGCCTTCTTCTTCTCTTTTTCTGTTAGGCAACGGTGAAAACCGAGACCATTTTTCTCCTTCAGCTTCTGCTTCTTTTCATCTTATTCCTTTTTCTTTTCCCCCCTCCCCTCCTTCCTCTCCATTTTCCCCACTAGCTGGTCTTCAGCTTGCATTGGACCACCAGCTTTACCTGCAATTTAGGGCATTGTTCTCTCTTACCTCAGTGAAACTCCTTCCCAGCCCTTCTCTCTCCTTTTATTTATTTTTCATTTTCTGCATGCCTCTTCCGTGCTTCTATGAAATCGATCATTTCTGTATCAAACATGTCTATTGCTAGATCTGACAGATGCACGCCATCCAAACTGTAGAAATCTTCCACTCACTCTTCTACACCCTGCAATATTACCTGTCCTCCCATTTTCCTTATCAGTGTCCCTACCCTTCTGTTCATTGTTCTCTTGGCCCTATCCACAGCTCTATGACTGTGCTCATGTCTCCAAATCAATATTGGGATCATATCTGACCAGGCAAGGCATACCCTAGGCCACCACTGTTGTATTGTCTCTAAGTCCCTTTTTACCTGTATGTATGTGTCCACCCATGGCTTACCCCCAAAGTCGTTACCCCCTAAATGTATTATAATAAGGTCTGGAATGGGGTGCCGCTCCTTCAGCTCTTTCAGGGTAGGAAGCAGCTGTGCCCATCTCATCCCCCAGATGCCATGCCAAACCAACCTATATTGTCTCACATCTTGGTACAGTTGTTTTCCCCCAGCCTTTTTCTCAGCTCTCCTTTCTGCCCAATAAATATAAGAGTGGCTGCAGATCCAGACTTCCGTCATCCTCCCTCTACCTATAGGGTTTAAGCAAAATAAATATCTTATATATGGTCTTAGATTCCTTTTCCACAATATCATCCTTCCCTGCCCCCCCCCACGTGGCTCCAAATCTGTAACAAGTGCTCAGATGTATCTCTTGTAACTGGCAGACCACCAGCGACCCTTTTCCAAAATATTATTCACCATTTCACCCACCGCTGCCTACTGTGAGGCGGCCACTATACATAAGGAATGGGATGAGTAATTAGCTTGATCCTCCCCCAAGAACTGCATGCCTTTTTTGAGCAAGGCTATGACTTGGTAACTTGTGACCTTCCTTCCATCACCATGCACAAATAATTTCCCTGTTCTGTTCACATGCTCTACGGTGAAAGCCCACAAAGCCTTCACTGGGCATACTGTACCCTCTGCGTGCTTTTTTAGTGTTACCATGCAGCCTTGCCCCCTTTGATCCGTCTTTGACCTCTTAATCATGATTTGTATCTCCTTCATTCCCCAGCTTATATCATCCCATTCCAATCCCCCTTCCTTTTCCTTACTGCCGTGCCCCACCACCTCGCTCACTCTCATGGCCCCTGCAAACATTACCACATAAATTGTATGGAATAGCTGAGCTTCGGCTTTCGATCTGCAGACTGTTGGTAAAACATCCTTTAGTTTTGCAAGCCACTGCTCCCCTATTGGTCTTCTATTATCCACGGCTCCTTGTTTAACCTACCCCACCCCTGCATCATCCTTCTAATGAACATTGATTTTGTCGGGTCCTCCCAACCTTTTAAGCTGCACACTACACTAATCCCTGACAAATAGACCCCCACTGTGGTGTGGGCTGTTCCTCTTTGCCATTGTTCTACAGTGAACTTTCCTAGTTGCTCTTCTGTGAGTGGCCTACTTACCTCCATGTAGTGTGTTGCCCTGAATGTTTGAGACACTTGCCAGGCCCCATTGTAGGCCCTCAGAGTCAGTAGTGCCCATGAACTGCAAAACAACAGTTCTACTCCTTCTTGCCAACATCCCAGATGTTCATTGGTATGGGTGTTTTGTGCTGCTCTGCTGTTGGTGCCAGCTTCCGGAAGCAATCCAGCTGCAGATGGGAAAGGCTGTCAGCCAGGGTATTGCATACCCCTTCTATGTGTTTTGCTCTGAATGACATGTTCAATAGCATGGCACTTAGCACCCAAAGTCGCAAGAGCTGCATGACCATTTTTGACATGGCTCCCCTGTTGTTTAATGCCTCTACTACTGCTCTACTGTCACACCAAAATGTCACTTTTTGATTCCGTAACTATTCCCCCCAAACCAGGGTGCAGGCCCAGATGGGCGTGATCTCCAACAATGTTATATCTTTTACCTTACCGTCCCTCACCCAGTCTGTAGGCCACAGTTCTGCAAACCATCTGCCCCTCAGATAGCCCCCCATGCCTAGGCCCCCTGCTGCGTCTGTGTAAAGATTGAGGTCTGTGTTATGAACCCCTTCCTCCTGCCAGAAAGAGCAGCCATTATATGCCCTGAGGAATACCTCCCATACCTTAAAATCATCCTTGACTCCTTTTGTCATGTCTACCCAGTGGTGTGGTCTGGTCAACCCAGCTGTAGCACTTGCTAACCTTTTAGTGAAAGTGCTCTGTGGCCCTATAGCCCTGCACGTGAAATTCAGATGTCTCCATACCTGTTGTACCTGTACTCTTCTTCTACTAGTATGTATCTGAATCAGTTCCTTCAGCTTTTCCACTTTTTTGTCCGGCAGCCTAAATATTTAGCCCGGAGCATCTATCTCAATACCTAGAAATTCTACCACCTTGCTGGGCCCTTCTGTTTTTTCTGGTGCCAATGGAACTCCCAGTTCTTTGCACAGCTCTTGAAAGCTGGCCAACATTCTTTTTGTCGCTCTTCTCCCACTGCCTATAAAAAGGAAGTCATCCGAATAGTGAATAACTGTTTTGTAACCAGTTTTTTTTTTTTCTTGAAATATCAACTGTAGACAGGTGCTGAATGCTTCGAATGTCGCACATGCTATAGAACATCCCATGGGCATGGCTTTGTCAAAATAGTACTGTTCCCTAATTTTAAACCCCAACAGGTCCTAATCTTCTCTCCTAACTGGAAGTAATCTGAAAGTGGACTCTATATCCATTTTTGCCATCCATGCATCGGCAGTTGCCCAGATGATCCGGACTGCATCTTCTAAAGTGGCATATGTCACCTTACTGTATTCCTCGCCGATACAATCATTCACCGAATCCCCTTCAGGAAAGGATAGGTGGTGAATCACCCTGTATTCCCCTTCCTGTTTTTTGGGGACCAAGCCCAATGGAGACATCCTCATATTCTGCAATGGGGGGTATCATATGGTCCCTCTACTCTCCCTGCTGCCTTTTCCTGCTCTATCTTTTGTCTTAACATTTCTTCCCTCCCATTTACCGAACCCAGATTGTTTGCCTGTCTCGCCTGCCTTGGACCCTCACACTGCAATGAAAAACCTTTGCGAAAACCTATTTTAATCATCTCTGCTGTTTGTCTATTCGGGTATCTGTCCAACCATTCTTTCCATGCCTCTATCTTGATGGGGGTTCTAGCTTCTCTAAATTGCTCCCTTGCCTTCTTTCCTTCTCCTCTGCCCAGGTCTCCCCTTCTGCTCGATGTCTGGCTTTGGTGGTCAGTGATTCTGGCTCCCTTTACTTGCATGCCCCCTGCTCCTCCCCCCTCTATTCCATGCCTGCCCTTTATATCCCTGGCTGTCATGAAAAACTGTTGACCTGATCCTTGCCCCCCAGATCCTTGGCCTCCCTGGACTCTTGTCATCCTGCATCTGCTCACTGGATGTGATCCCCCGCCTTTCAAACATGCGTGCCAAAAGCGGCATTGAAGCTAGGAGCAAAAAGCCCTATTATAAGCCCAGCAACACCTCTGTGGCATGGCATCTTTTTTCCCCAACTCCTCTTCGGGGGTGGACTGATTGGTTACATAGTCTGTCCACAAATCTAGCTGTTTCGTATCCCATCTTACATCCCCATATGTCACCATTCTCTGCCAAAAGAATTCATCATAGTATATCCACCCCACACACCCTTTTTCCTTTGCACGCCTTATTATCAGGGAGTATGTGATGAGTGGGATGCACAACTCAGGCCTCTTTTCTATTACTATGGCTGAGAATGTGGCGAAACCTACAAACCACCCTTCCCAAGTCTTCCCTTTTGTGAACTTGTCCTCCTCTTTCTTGCCTAACAAAACTACTACTGCTGCCATTTCACTCTTTCCTATATTCTCTGTTTCCTCATATTTTGCTGCCGCTTCCTGGCTTACTAAAGCGAAACTATCCAAATAATCTCCCTTCCACATTTTTTCTTTTGTGGCCAACAGGATGTGTTCCCCAACTCTCATCCCAGGAGCTCCTATCTTTCTAGTTCCTTTTCCCTCTTTCTCTACTCCTCCTCCTTCTTTTTCTTTTGGCACCTCTTTTTCTACCCTAATCTTGGCCAGTGCTGATTTCATCTGGCCCAAACCCCCTGAGCCAAGTGCCAAAATGATTTGGCTTATGTACTCTTTGATGCTGTCACCAACAGAGCCTGGTACATTACCTGTGGCCTTGTCTGCTCCTTGCTGCCTGCTGCCCTCATGGTGCCCCAGTATGTTTCCCTCTGGTTGAAGGGTTGGTTGCCCTACTAGTGGCTGTGGAAGAACCACTGTGCACTGGGGATCCGGTATGGATTCCACTGGGGGAACCACAACCTGGTCCTGGGGAGGTACTGGCAGTACCGGGTGAATTGGTTGCAGAGGTATTGGATTAGCCGCCTTGGTAGGTTCCACTATCAGTGGTTTACCCTGGTTGGGCTGTGTGGCTTATCAGCCGGCCATTTCCCTCTGCCCTACTTACCCTTCATCGCTTTCCTTTTCACCCTGGATCTCCCTGGTTCCTCCCCTTCCACCAACTGCTACGTTCTATTGGCTTTCTCCGCCAGTTCCATTATAGCCCTGTAGGCATCTTCCTTTGAAGGCCTGCCCTTCTTTGGTGCCATGTTCCTTGCTTCTTGCAAACCGTGAAGACAACTGAATAAAGAAAAGAAAAATTCAATATTAAAAACTCTGCCTGGGATGGTTTCTCAAGTGGCCAGGCCCGCTTCCCCCAGAGGCAGCCACCTAAAAGGTGCTAAATGTGCTCCTTTTTTTTTTTAACCCCCTATACTCCTGGACGTCAGATTATTAATTTCCCCCAGCCATGTTGCCGGGTGCCAGCTGCCCCCAAAATTATGACCTTCCCCCCAAAACCACGATCTCTTTCTGTAGCAGAAAACTCTCTCTGGGCCTTCTGCTTCATTTACCTCTTCCCCTCATCCATTCCTGTTCCCCGACATCCTTCTTCTGGGTCACCCTCTGTTGCTCGACTCTCCAGATGTGTGACGTCACACCACATGGCCTGGCCCCTTTTTACCAGACCTCTGGCCTGCTCCTGCTCGTCCCTGTCTTATGGCTCCCCCGAGTACTCTTTCTCAAAGGCCAACTGCCTTGTATCCCACCCCAAAAGAAACTTCATCTCCTTGCCTTTAGGCAACCTTCCCTTGTCCCAGAAACATGCCCACTGCTCAGTTACAGCCTATTCCCTTGGCATGTGAGGTCGTGCTATGCAGCCGCTTGTCATCTCCACTTGATAGCTTCACTGTATGCAAATGTCCCCCCTCTTAAAGTGCTAGCCTGGCTCCGTTCCTGCCAGGCCACATCACCCATCTGTTCACTCTTGGCCTGTTCCCCTTGGCATGTGACGTCACGCCGCATGGCTGTTCATCACTCACATCTGCTAGGCCTTCCTATAGGCTTCTCCTTGCTCTCCTAGTTTGCAACGTGCAAGTGCTCCCCTCAAAGCACTAGTCCCTGAATAGTGTCGCCAGACCAAATCGGCCAGCTGCTCCTTTGTTCGGCCTGCTCTGTTGGCATGTGACGTCACGCCACGCAGCCGCGTCATTGCTCCCATCTGCTAGGCCTTTCATAGGCCTCTCCTTGCTCTACTAGCTCGCAGCAGACAAATGTCTTCCCAATACTCCCCCATTTGAAAGCACTACTCACTATGTCCCATCGCGTCCCTATACCCCCTACCATCTGGCCAATGCATAGGCCCCTTCCAGCCGCATGGCTCCTGCAACACCATCATGTGGGGCAGCGAGACTGATGCTGTCATTCCGATCAGCCTCCTTAGTGTGGAAAGCCAGGCAGTAAACCCCCGTGGAAAAGGGAGGGGTGGTGATGCAATCTCCACTTGCAGATGCGAGGAGGTAGCAGGGAGGTGGTAGGGAGGGGGTGGGGATTCGTTCCAACACCATGCGGTAAAGCTGGCTTGTGGAAACCATTTCGTGGAGAGCTGCTCAGCTCAGCTATTTGGAAGCATCAGAAAAGAGTTTTCTCCCCCGATTTTGCCACTTTTTTGGGGCCTCTTAGGTAAAACAAGTACAAAGAAGTTATGTAGGGAGCCTACCACATCCTGTAAGGCCTAAAACCTGTTTTCATCACTTTTGTGATTCCCCTCAACCAGCAATGTTAAAGGCCAGCGGAGGCCCCATTCAACCCAGCTTCTTACAATCTCAGGCTTTCCCTTATAATCAACCTCAGTTTTTCTAAATAAATGACCCTTCTCTGGGCCAAAAGCACTTTTCCAACAAAACCTCTCTTATCTGTGCCTAATCACCTCACGATTTTAAAAAACAGGTATGCATCTCAGTACAGCAGCAAAATTCCTACGACCACTAAAACGCATGTCCTCGAACCAGCAATGCTAAAATTTTCCCTCAAACTGAAGCCTAATGAACCAGTCACCTACAGTCCAAGGCATACAACCTCAGTACAGCTGCAATTTTCTCTAAACCACTAGAAACACATTCATCCAGGCCAGCAATGCTAAAACTTCCCTCAAACAGAAGCCTATTGAAAAACAGTCATAAACAATGTACCTTAAAATGATTTTTTTGAGTAAAGTAATACTATATTATATATTATTATACTATAGTATATATTATTATTAACTGTTTATATATATATATATATATATATATATATATATATATATATATATATTTAAAACTTCATTCATTGGAAGGTATCTTACCTGCTGTACCTGGTATAAACTTCTCCAATTGTTCAGCCAATCTGATGTGCTGCAGTTTCAATTAAATCAAAACTCCAGCAAAAGTGGCTGAGCCACCCCTGTGCTGGCCATTATGTACTTCCTCTTGCCCCTCCCCTTCCTGTTGCTTGGCTATTGTTCTAATCCCTGCCCTTCCCCTTCCCTCTCCCCTACCCTTCTGAGCACACCATCTTGATGAAAAGGGATGGGATGCACCAGTACAACCTGGTCTGCCCCTTAAAGGGCAAACTCCATTGTGCCACATAATAATTTCAGCAACGTGAAGCTGCTATCCACTGCAGCTGTGTGATTTTTGTACTTCTTTGTGGTATTTTTACTGGTATTAATACTAGTGACTGTTACTGCAGTAGTGCATAATTTTAGTTTGTTTAAAATATGTGGTTATATTACTGAAGTTTTCAATTTGCTATGCATTACTTGGTGTGTGTGTGTGTGTGTGTGTGTGTGTGAGAATGTGTGTGATGCGTGTCATCAAATCAGACACCTTTTATTGTGCCACATAATAATTTAAGCAATGTGAAGCTGCTATCCACTGCAGCTGTGTGATTTTTGTACTTCTTTGTAGTATCTTTACTGGTACTAGTACTAATGACTGTTACTGCAGCAGTGCAGTACACTGCTCCCCACCCCGCGCCCTCCCCAACGGCAAAGGTATTCTTTTCCAGATTTGAATTTTTGATGGTGAGCACTGGTTAGGTGTTGTGCCTTTGTGTCTGCATCTCTTCAGTGCACAGCACAATCTTAATCTGTCTGTGCATCTGCATCTCTTTAGGGCCCAATCTCCATCTGTAACTTAAGTCACAGTTGTTTCTTTGGCTTCCCTTCAGAGTACTGAACAGGTGTGGTGCTTAATTCTGTATGAACATTGTACTAATTAATACGTGTTTTTAAGTCAGGACCATCATCACGAGTCACTCGTGATACAAATCACGTTCTTCATCATCATGGTCACAAATGCAGTCACAAATCACGATTCACAATCATTCACGTTACAAATCTCAACATTAATTTTTTTTTAGTTACTTGGATGTATTGTAAGCCTGTTTTGTAGTATCTCTCCAGGCTTAACCACCCCACCATTGTACTCATCGATACGTGTTTTTAAGTCTGGGAGTTTTAAGCTACAGCTCACCAGGGAAGTACAGCCGTAGGCAGTAGGCATTCACTTTTCTTCATCATCACGGTCACAAGAGTAGTCACAAATCACAATTCACGATCATGTCATGAATCACATTAATTTTTTTTAATAGTTACTTGGATGTATTGTAAGCCTGTTTTGTAGTATCTCTCCATGCTTCACCACCCCACCATTGTACTCATTAATGCTTGTTTTTAAGTCAGGGAGTTGGACAGTGTCTGTAATACATACACAAACTGGAAAGAAAACTGACTGCATACATGCAGTTTAGTACAGTATACTTGCACTGCTCAGAATACAAAGTGTCATGCATACGGAAGACGACAAAAGTGGGCATAATTACATACAAGGGTTGGGGATGGCGGAGGAATACATTTTATAACACAGCAGGGAAGGTGTGGGGGGCACATGGTGTGAGGAAAGAAAAATAATGTGGGATCCCATGGTGATTCAGCAGCAGTTCCAGCATGGACATAATTTGCAACTGATGTCCCTCTATGCGATCCAGCCGCTGCTCCACAGCACTCACCCACTCATTGTTATCCTTGACAGCACTCTAGGGAACTGCCAAGTCAGCCTGTGTTACATGCAGTTCTCTGGGGTCCACATGTTCTACAGACTGACCTGCTGGTGGTGGTGGGGGGAGGTGGGGGCACTGGTGGAAGAGCAGGTGCTGCTGTGGCCCTCCTCTTCTTAGGGATGCTACAATGCACAGCCACACCCTCTGCCACAGAATGGCCAGCAGGTGCAGGCATGGTCCGTTCTGTGGCAGCCTGCCACTCCAACTGCTGGTGATTGAGCATATGGGTGTGCTGGCCCCAGTCCCCAGGTGACTCCCCCAGGGGCCACGGTGCACCTCCACCTCACATAGGTGGCACTTGACCACACTGCTGTCCCCCCCGACACAGTCAAACTGCCAAACAATGGAGGTGCAGGGAGGACTAGGCACAGGAAGGGGATGGCCAGATGAACTGGCAGCTGGCTGGTCATGGTGAGGAACAGGGATGGGATCCACACCTGGGCCCGGGGGAACAGGCACATCCTGCTCCAGAGGACCTGGTGCTGGACTTGGTGGTGGTGGTGGTGGTGGTGCAACTGCCTCTGAGTCAGGACAGGAGGCTGTGCTGATCCTGCTTCTCGGGGGGGACACTCACAAGTTTTGAGCAGTCCAACAGGAATGGGCACCCATGCCCTCCACACATGTGCACAGTATGATGCTTACCACTACCATGCTCTCCCAAAGCTACTCCCACCCCAGACATTCTCTCACCCTGGTCCATCTCTCCTACTGAGCTCCCACAGTCCAAGCAATCACTACTCACACTGTCACACAACACACAGACACAGTCACACAGACACAGTCAAACAACTGACTACTTATAAAGGTAAGAAAAATAAAATTTACAGAAAGAACAAATTAAGTAAAAAAAGAGTACAGAGAAGACAAAAAAATGTAGCTTTTAAAAAAGCTGTTGTGTCTAAATCAAAGTTTAAATCTCCTCCTCGCTCTGATCTCAAAGTATCAGCCTCCACAAAACACATTACTCTCTCTCCATCTGCACAGGAGAAAGTAAAAGTGTCTGCTTGTATTACTCACTTTCTTCCTGCCTAGCTAAAGAGCATATGATTTACAGTACTATAAGCCATGTGATGTGTGGTGGGCTGCCAAATCTGAAACACCAAGTGGATCACTTAGAATTATAATGAGGAACGTGAAGTCCATTAAAAACAATGACTTCACCTTACTTCGCATTGCCATTCTGCTTTAACATGAAGAGGTAATGACAAGGCGGACTGAGCACTTTGCATTCCCCTACTTAAGGAATGGAGGAAAGTAACACTTAAGTGCCCACTACGCGCTCACTTCACCAGAGGAATTTAAATTTGCTGCATCTCTACTCAAGGGTGATGTTGGTCTCCTCTCTCTGGTTCTGATGCCACCAGGGAGGAGCCCCTCCACGAGGTGTTAGATGCCATCCTCCCCGCTCTGCAGCAGAGGTGGAGGCTGGTTGGGATGAGTGTTGAGAGCCCCTACAATGGACTGAATTGGGGATCTGGTGCTGTACCCACCACTGTTGAGATAAATAAACTCTATGAAAACAAATTACATGTGAATCAATATGTCAACCTTCTATATATGATATTGAGAGTATGTTATGCTTGCAAAATTCAAAGTAAAATTCACAAAAAAAAGACTGTGATAGTCACTCATCTGTATTATGAGATCCTAAAATTTTAAAAGCCTCTAAAAATTTATTTTTGCCAGTTCCCTGCTTTCTCGTGGAGCTAAAATTTGTTTAGAAATTTGTTACAACATTTTCAGGGTGTAAGAAGCTTGACCCAAAGGTGTGCACAAAGTTTTCATTAAAGAAATATCAATCAGTTCTCAAGTTATACATGTTTCAAATTTGGCTTCTGAGCACATTCAGCAGGCTTTTTAGGGTAGCTGTCTGGTACAAAGAAAGCATTTATGTTCGTGAGTCAATTTTTGTTTCAGAAGAAAAATGTTTTTTATGATCACAAAAAAAACTTTTGGAATGAAAGCTGCCATCTTATTTTCTATTTGGATATTACAATTTCTAGAAACATATAAATATAATTCGTCTTCAAAAACACACACCCAAATCTAAATAAATGGGACCCATCTATCTAGATTCTGAAGTCTGGTGAAAAATGACCCATAAATATGTTTTCTGTGTCCCCAAAAAAATCTTAGGTCACCAGCTTAGCAAGGGTTGTAATTCTTGTGTTGTGAACCGAGAAGTCTTAGTTCACCAAAAAAGTATGAACACGGAATTCTTTGCAACATAAAAACGTATGAGTAAAGAAGGTTCTTGGCAACATTCAAAAGTGTAAACTAAGAATTATTTTTAATATAAAAGTGTTTGTACCTAAAATCAACTTTTAATCCTTTTTTCCCCCTTTTTCTTTGTACTCAGTCTAATACCCACGTTCAGGCAGCTTGAGCATCTCCAGATATTGGTATCTGTATGATATCATGGTACAGGGGAAAGCACTCTCCCTAACTATAATTAATTAATTTGATTTACTATGGTCTCCTCACTATGTGTTAAATATGTGAAATAAGGGAGCCAAATGTCATGAAAAAGAGCTTCTTTACTTTCTTTGTAAAATAAATCCTTTCTAAATTACAACAGTCTGTCAATAAATGTAGCCATTCCTTGAATGGAAGGATGACTTATTTTGCTAGTACTAATGCTAAAGAAATGGATATTTTCTCCTCTTCCAAGATATCTATATTTGTCACTAGGCCAAAAAGGAGAATTCCAGGATCAAACGGGATATTTTTATCCAATATTTTTGATATTAATTCTTTAATTGTATTCCAATAAGTTGTTAAAACTGGGCAAAGTACTACCATATGACTTAAGTTTCCTTTTTCATTTTTGCAGCAAGTACAATGATCAGACAGAGTGGAATCAAATTTACTAAGTTTGCTTGGAGTATAATATAAATTATGAATTATGTTAAACTGAATTTGTCTCAACTTAAGAGTTTTTTTGAGACTTTTTCAGGTGAGGCTAAGGCTTCAGACCAATTAATATTTTGTATTGGAATGCCCAAGTTAATAGACAATTTTTGCTGCCAGCGATTCATATCCCATTTGTTGGCCTCTGATAACAAACTATAGATTTTTGATATCAATTTTGCTTTATTCTGGGGATCACTCAACAGACTTTCCAAGGGGGTCAATTTTAGCATTTTAATATTATTTTTTAAATAAAAATCTCTCAATTGTAGGTAAGCTAAATAACTACCATTTGGTAGATTGAATTCCGATTTAATTGTTTCATATCCCTTGTAAGAAGGTTACACTTAGGTGTGAAACTAAAGAATGGATCACTCCTAGTCTTTTAAAGATGGTTAGAACTAGGAATAAGCTATGGTCTAAATATTGTAAAAAGAAAACGAGTGAGATCCTCCAGGTTTATAAATATATGCATAATCAATGTAAGAATGAAGTTCGCAGGACAAAGGTTAATTATTTTGGTACCAGTTAAGATCTGAACAGGGGAACTCAAATGGTACTTGGAATACTTTTAATTTATTGTTGGGCAGGGGAAAAAGGACTGACCCCATCATTACTGAGTCGGAGGGTTATTTAATTAATGATTCTTTACAGGTGAACCAGTTGTTTAATTCACATTTTTCCTGTTTGGATAAATATAGGATACATGGCTACTCTGACCTTGGTAATATTAATGAATTAGGAATAGACCAGGGTGAAGAATGTCTTGCTTCCAAGTTTTATTTTCAGGCTTTAATGCCTGAAGATGTTTTTTATTATTTGTCTAAAATGAGTCCTCATCCTTATCTTGGTTCCGATAATGTTGATTTTGAGATTCTTAAAAAAGTTGTTTATGCTATTGTTCCCCTTATTAGAAAATTGTTCAATTATTCTCTTTGTCATGGTGTCTATCCACATGCTTGGAAGTGTGTTACAGTTAAGCCTATTTTTAAAGCTGGTGTAAAGACAGACTTCAATAATTACTGTCCCTTATCACTTCTTGCCCCCTTGTCTCAAGTACTGGAAAGAATTATTAGTGATCAAATAAATGAGTATATAGGGAAATATAATCTTTGCACCCCTGCCCAGCATGGATTCACAGTGGGTCATGATACTGAGACTGCCTTGGTGAGGTTCACTGGCTGCACCCGTACTGCCATTGATGGTGGCAGTTTGGTGGCTGCGACCTTCATGGACCTCACCAAAAGCATCCAATCTTGTTGATCATGATATTTTGATACGAATTATGTGAAGGGTTAATTTTTCTGATGAAGTGATTCAGTGGTTTGGCCATTACTTGAGAGGTAGAACTCAGAGAACTTGTGTTGGCAGTTCCTTGTCTCAGGAAAATTTAATAAGATATGGGGTGCCACAGGGGTCCATTTTAGGACCCCTGTTGTTTTCTTTGTTTGTTAATACTTTACCTGAAATTTGCATTGAAACTGAAATTATTTTATTTGCTGACGACACAGTATTATTTTGTATTGGCACAGATGTTAAAAAATTACAGGAAAGTCTCCAGAGGGACTTTCATGCATTACATTCCTGGTTTATTCAGCATAGATTAACACTTAATTCAGCTAAAACTACATTTTTGATTTTTTCTGGTTGCAGGAACCAGATTAATTATGATTTCAAGCTTAAAGATAATTTTAGTAATTCAATCAAAAGGGTTTCAGATTTCAAGTATTTAGGCCTCATGTTTGATCAACATCTTACTTTTGATCAGCACATTGTTCTATTGATTGCCCATTTACACCAGCATTTAAGTGTGTTATTCCATATTAGGAAGTAACTTAATTCTGAGACAAGGACCCTCCTGGCTAACAGTTTTTTGTTTTCCTTACTGAGGTATGGCTCTATTGTTTATTCTTGCTCTACTGTTAAAATGCTAAACAAACTCAAAATTACATATCAAAATATAATATGTTTTATTACCTGTTTACCTAGGTTGACTCATCATTGTACCCTGTATGAGAAATTGGGTTGTTTACCCCTTAGTGCCTTTTTTAAACACAGGTCTTTAACTTTTTTGCACAAGATTCAAATAGGTCTTATGCCAGATAGTGTTGCTAGTTTGTTCCCATCTCTGTGTCTACTGTTACAACTAGAAATAGTACAAGAAAGGTGATTAAGCTACCTCAGATTAGAACAGATTTTATAAAAAATTCAATTCAATTTGAATTGATGATACAGTATAACCAATTACTAAATAAAATTACGGCTTGTTATACTGTGTCTGGTTTTAAATGTTCACTTGAACATACATTTTGTCTGGGGCTGTTTGTAATTGTTTTTAATGTTTTGTTTAAGTAATTGTATGTTTTTGTTGTTTGTGTTTATGTCAAAATGTTTTTTTTCATGTTTCTTTATAATGTTAATGTCACTGGACTTCTGTGAAAATGGGCATTTTTTGCTCACAGATTTTTCAGTACAAAATAAAAATGAAATGAAATGAAATATGATTTTATGTTGCCATTTTGTAGACACTGATGATCTGAACCACCCAATCTGATGATCTGACCCAGATGATCTAAACCACATTTTTGCCATGAGAGAAAATCTTTATTAACATGAGTGAATTTAAGGTTAGAGTTCATGTATAAAGGAGATAATGGGGAGAAAATAGCTTTGAGTCATATATAGGAGTGAGCGGCCTTCCAAATCTTAGAAGTAGTCAGTCGAAATTAATATCTTATTTTTATATATTTTGTTTTCACAGTTTGTGTATAGAATCTGATATAAATGCTGGAACGGGGAACACGATAATTCTAAAGGGACTGTTGTTAAGTTGCTATTGATATTATTATTTGAAAACCACATCAGAGTATGTTCAAGCTGAGCAGCCTAATAGTATAATTTAAGAAATGGAAGGCCAAGAGCCCCATGTTTCAGAGGAGGGTATAATCTATCCAAGCTGGCCCTTGGTCTTTTATTTTTCCAAATAATTTGTCTAAAAAGTTTATCTATTTTGGAAAAAAGAGATTATCTAAAAAAATTGGAAGAGCTTGAAAAAAAAAATAAAAATCGTGGGAGTATGTTAATTTTAAGGATGTTTATCCTACCTGTGATAAACAGAGGCAAACTGATCCATCTATCTAGATTCATCTTTAACTTGTCAAGTAGGGGTGGATAGTTTGAGTGGTATGAATGTTTAAATTCTTTGGTTAAAGTAACTCTTAAATATTTTATTTCAGTTTTAAAAATTGAGTTAAGAAATAAAGCCAGATTATTAATTTTAGCATCATTGTAAGTACACTCAGATCTGTCTCATTTTACTTTATATCCCAGTCTACTGGAGAAATATTCAGTTTCTCTATCTAATTTGTTGGCATTATTACTAGGATCATCTAAAAATATTAGAACATCATCTGCATATAGTGATATTTTACAGGAAGTACTATTAATTTGTATGCCTTTAATTTGATTATTCTTTCTGATAGATAAGGCCAAAACTTCAATAAAAATTGCAAATAATAAAGGAGTTATAGGGCAACCTTGATGGACTCCCCTTTGTAAACAGAAGTAGTCTGAGATGTTTGTATTGATTTTAATTCTTGCTCTTGGTTTTTCATAAACCATTTTGATCCAACTCAAAAATGTATCCCCTAAAATCAATCTAGATAGACAGGAAAATAAGAAAGGCCAATATACCCGGCAACATACTTTTTCAGCATCTAATTAAATGATTGCCATTTCAGATTGCATAGATAGTTCTATTATATTGATGGCTTTTCTGGCATTAGTTGTTAAGTGTCTGCCAGGAATAAAACCTGTTCGATCCAGGTGAATAATGGTATGAATAAATTCGGCTAGTCTGTTGGCCCAGATTTTCATAATGATTTTATAATCTATATTCATCAAGCTATTGGTCTATATAAGCCTAGCTTTGTGGGATTGTTATCTTTTTTTTTAATATGAGAGTAATTATAGAATTGTTCGAGTCTGAAAGAATCTGACAGTTTTCCAAGTCATTATAAACATAAAAGGGGGAGAGTAAATCTGCAAATTATTTGTAGAATTCTACAGTGAAACCGTCCGGGCCTGTGGATTTATTATTCTTAAAAGACTGTATTGTTGAGTTAATCTCTTCTATACTACAAGGCTCATCAATCGTGTGTTTAGCTGTATCTGAAAATGGGACAATGGGGATATTTTCCAGAAAATGGTTACTTTCTTGTTGTGAAGGGTGAATATCCAGCTTATGTAGTTCATTATAGCAATCTTGAAAAGCTTTATTAATTTCTGAAAGTGAGGTAACCATCTTGCCTGAGTCTAAATTAATTTTGAATATTGTGTTCTGATTGCATTCAACCTGTCAGGTTTCTCTGCAAAAAAGTAATAATTTGATCTGGAATTCAATAAAGCTTTTTCTGCTTTTTTTAGAGATTAACTTATTCAATTTCTTTTTTGTTCATAGTATCTGATTTAAATCTTCTTGTAAACCTGATATATTACATAACACTTCTGCTGTAATTGATGTTTCAATAAAACAACTTTTTCTTTCTGTGTTTTTCTCAAAAAACATGCATAAGAATGAATCCAACCTCTGATATAGACCTTTAACAATTCCCAGATAGTAATTGCACACAAGTTCTCATGTTTGTTAATCAATAAGAATACAGTGGTTTCCTCCCTCAGTTTTTATTTGAAATTGAAATCTCTTAATAATATATTATCAAATCTCCAACAATAACCCTTATTATTATATCGTCATTGAGGAAATTTGACTCTAAGACTACCGGAGAATGATCTGAGATTTTGGTAGCACCATGACTGATCTTACAAATATTATACAATATTTCCTTAGAAAATTATTGATTCTTGAGAATGTCTTACAAACAGTAGAGAAAAAAGAGATTTTTTTCCATGACGGGTATATTTTTCTAAAAATGTCTATCAGTTTAAGGTGTAACATACATCCCCTGAAAACATTTACAGCCTGATTTTTTTTGTATTTTCTCCCCTTACAGATCTATTTAAATGTGATAAAGATATGTTAACATCACCACCAATAATGAATGGCCCTTGAAAGTTACATAAGGTAATGAAAAAAGTGTGCAAAAAAATCTGGGTCATCATTTGGTCTTAAATTTAACAGATTGTTATTGATTTAAGCCCTTTTTGAACTGAGGCGATGGTGTATCTAATAAAATTTTAATCCTAACTCAGCCACTATTTAACATTTCTTCTCCAGATTTTCAAAACTTGTATTTTTTTAAGGGCTTTAGATGAACATAGTGAATGAGAACTGTCACTTTAACATAAAAAAATGTGTTCTTCATGTTGTATTTCTGTTGTATTGCCATAAAAGACATTTTAAATGCAAATCTGTCAGTCTTGAGGATTGCACATGGAGGCTTATAATATATGTTCTGAGAATTTGGGACATAAATATTGAAAAATGGGACATGGATTGGAGCATGAATGTAATAGTATAAATGTAATACTGGACTGTAGTTTTTGCATAGGGCCCTTTCTGAAGATGTACATAGTGCCATGGTAAGGGATTTGCATGGGAACCAAAGTGTGCTACACAAAGTCTGTACATGTGGAATGGCCCATACAGTACATACATTAAACTAACATATAGTATGTAAGGCTGTTGCATGCTGTTTGTGTGTGGGCCCTACACAAACTCTACATCCACATAACACATGTGTGGGGGTTGCCTCCCCCAACAACATAGGTACACCACTGCAGTAGTGGGAGAAACACAGTGTGGGGACTCAATGCATGGGACAGGCATAAGGCAAATCTGGTGGGGGCAGGATGCCATAGGGTGTAGGTTCACTAGGATATGCAGCATATCCGGTAGATAGGGAACAGGGCAGAGTGACTGGGCCAGGCAGTCCTTTCTGCTGTCATGGTCCCTGTTCCATTGTGTGCCTCCCAGCATGATCCCCACCCCCTGTAGCCTCAAAACACACTGAAACCCTTGTGTTGTAGTGGTCCCCCCACCCTCCAGCATGATGCCCAACCTCCGTTGACTTTAAAATAAAATACCTTTCCCTGGAAGGCTAGTGGTCCCCTCACCCCTCAGCACATATCCCGACCCCATTCCAAATGAAAATAAACTCTTTTCCCTGATAGTCTAGTGGTTCACCTACTCCCCAGCATTTATACTGACCCCTGTTCTAAATAAAAATAAACTCTTTTCCCCTGGTAGTCTAGTGTTACCCCCAAGCCCATATCCTGACCCCCATTCTAAATAAAAAGAAACCCTTTTCCCTGGTAATCTACTGGTCCCCAACCCCCAGCAAGTATCCAACCCCGTTCTACATAAAAGAAACTCTGACCCTGGCAGTCTTGTGGTACCCCCCACCCGATAGTGCCACCCTGCTCAGCCCTCCCATCTGTCATGAATCAAGCCGGTGACTGGCTCAGCCCTCCTCACACCACCACGGCCAGCTGCCAACTGCAGAATGAATGAGCTGTACACAGCAACATAGCTCATTCATTTTGCAGTCAGTGGCCAGCTGTGGTGGTGTGAAGAGGGCTGAGCCCATCACTGGCTCATTTCATGGCAGATGGGTGGGCTGAGCAGAGGTGGCTAGCTAGGTGAGGGGATACCACTAGACTGACTGGGAATGAGAGTTTCTTTTATTTAGAATGTGGGTTGGATACAACTAGTTGGGGACCCTCTAGATTACCAGGGAAAAGAGGTTCTTTATTTAGAATGGGGGTCGGGATACATGTTGGGGGTGGGGGTCCACTAGACTACCAGGGAACAGTGTTTCTTTTTATTTAGAACGGGGTCGGGATATGCTGGGGGTGGGGGACACTAGATTACCAGGAAAACAGGTTCTTTTAGAAAGGGGTCAATCATGCTGGGGGGTGGGGGACCACTAGATTACCAGGAAAAGGGCTTCTTTTTATTTGGAATGGGGTTGGGTTACATACTGGGGGTGGGGGGGCTACTAGACTACCAGGGAAAAGTAATTAATATTACTGTCAACGGGGTTCAGGAGTCATGCTAGGGGGTGGAGGGACCACTAGACTACCAGGGAAATGTATTTAATTGTACTTTCAAAAGGGGCCAGGAGTCATGCTTGGGAGTGGGGGACCTCTAGACAACCAGGGTAACATCTTTTATTTTACGGTCAATGGGGGTTGGGATTCATGTGGGGGGGCACCGATGCATTACCTCCAGCTTTTTGTTAGCAGTATTTAGTGCCATGCTAAAGGTCATGCTAATGCCTGTAGCATGGCGCTACACTTTTGAATATGCCAGTGTGCCAGCATTAAGGGCCCCTCCCCTCAGTCCCTCCCCTGCATATATTATAATTCAGCATCAGTGCTAACACATAGCACAGGTGCTAAATGTCATTTTGAATATTGCAGTCGGGCACAATTTCAGTGCTAGGCCAGTGCAATGGATTTGTGCCTGGCACTACGCTTTGAATATCTGTCCCATGGAGTCTAAAAAATGAGTGAACCTAAAATAAATACTTTTTTATTAAACACTGCAATGGAACAACATTGACATGAAGACATTTTAAGGTTTTGTTTTCTGACGCCCCCATTTATGCAAATCAAAGAATGCCTTTTTTTAGCATATAATAAATTTAGAAGTAGCTTCAAGAACACACACACACACACACACACACACACTTAGTCCTCAAACAAACATCTGCTGTATATTTACTTCAGAAAAAAAAACTTACATGTTTGCAGAGGACAGAAGAACCTGCTCCTTTTATAAACTTTCAGTACCACAGAGCCTCGACAGCTTAATTAACAAAATAGTAGACAGCAGCACAGAGAAAACCAAGACCAGAGCTATCAATTAAAATCAGATAACACTGAATCAGAACAATCATTCAGAATAGACACGTTTACGTAATTATCTAGGTAAAACTAGAAAAAAATACATAGAAATATTTTTTTTCTGTCATCCATATTCTACACATATTTCCCCAAACATGTATTTAGCATATCCTCTGCACCACATGTTCCAGGTGCAAATGACAAATGGAGCTAGGTATCATCTGCATAGCAGTAAAACCCCAGTCCATACTGTCTAATGAGCTCCCCCAGCAATAGTATATGCATTGCAAACAACATGGCAAGAGGACTGAGCCATGGGGTATGGTTGTCAGGAAAAATTCCCCAAAACCACCCTATGTGTCCAGTATCTGAGACAGGACTCAAGCCAGCAGATGATCTTGCCAGCGAGTCCTTTGTACTCCCTTAGCTGATCCAACAAAAGCCAATAGTCCACAAAGTCAAAGGCTGAAAACAGATGGAGCAGGATGAGAATTCACTGCTCTCATAAATCTCATACCATGAGAAGTTATTAGGCACCACGACCAGTGTAGTCCTCATTCTATGCTTGAAACTAAACATAGAAACAGAATTTGCTGGCAGATAAGAACTGCTTGGCCCACCCAGTCTGCACATTTTTTCCTTGCTTGCAGTATCACTGCAGATCCTATTTGATCTTCAGTCCATTCCCCCATTACCTTTCCCTCAGATTCGCTAATGCCTATCCCCTGCATTCTAAAATGCCACCTCTGTTTTCACCCCCCACAGCTGAATGACTGATCAATGAATCCACCACTATTTCTGTTAGGAAGTACTTCCTCGCATCTCTACTGAATCCAGCCCTTCCAGCTTGTTCTCATGCCCCCTTGTCCTTGAAAACATGGCAGATCTCAGAACTGATCCCTGCAGCATCCTGCTGGTCACCCTCCTTTCCTCAGAGTGAACCCCATTTACTATTACCCTGTGATGCCTATCCCCTAATCAATTTTTTACCCAGTCTACAACTTTTGGACCCAGTCCTAAACTACACAGCTTGATTACTAGCCTCTTATGCAGAACTGTCAACAAATCAAACAAGAAATGGGACCACTTAGCACCAAAGAAAAAGACCTTTAAGCTAGGTCAGGTTAAAAGTTATTTTAATACGAATGGTAAAATCACACATATATGGTAATTTTGCTCATTGTTCATGTTCTGGAGAGGTATACAGACTTTGTGCAATCAAATTACCAATGTTTTGTCCTCTGTTATATTGCCCAGATATGTAGTACGGGCTTAATCAAAATCATTTTACAAGATGCAGAGGAACGAGAAAGGGAGATTAAGGATTTAATCATAGCCAAAGAAAGACAAGTTAGAGAGTTCGCTATGGATTTGGAAAACATTACATGCATTACTGGGTTTAGCCACACCTTGAAAAAGCATCAGAGTGATGAGAAACGCCGGTTTTTAGTGGGGTACCAAAAACCGCAGACGTTTCACATTACTCTGATGCTTTTCCAAGGTGTGGCTAAACCAAGTAATGCATGACAGTATTTAAAGGGTGTTCTTAAAGATGCAGTATCCCTCCTGCTACATGTAGCATATTGTGCAATGCCTGCATCAACAAGGAATCCATCAGTATACCAATTTCACAGCAAATGCAGAAAAATGTGCAAAAACAAGTGCGAAAAACAT
Organism: Neoceratodus forsteri; assembly: GCA_016271365.2. NCBI lineage: Eukaryota > Metazoa > Chordata > Ceratodontiformes > Ceratodontidae > Neoceratodus > Neoceratodus forsteri. The sequence continues at coordinate 873,832,873 of CM028131.1, read as the reverse complement.
CTAAGAATACTATAAATATACAAAAGACAAATGCACAGGATAAATACATATATATATATATATATATATATATATATATACACACACACATATATATTAAAATAACTTTTAACCTGACCTAGCTTAAAGGTCTTTTTCTTTGGTGCTGAGTAGCCCCACATCTTGTTTGATTTGTTGATTTCCTCTCATGGAGGTACTGGCTAATTGTTCCTAGAAGCCACCTTTTGAAGTTGGATTATGCAGAACTGTGTCAGATGCCTTACTGAAACCTAGGTAGTCCACGTCCACCCGCTCAACCCTGATCTAATTCCTTGGTCACCAAGTCAAAAAGATTCACATGACCTCCCTCCCATAAGTCTGTGCTTTCTTTGGTCTTGTAACTCATAGGACTCAAGATATTCCACAATCTTTTCCTTCAGCAGTGATTCCATTAACACTCCCATCACCAATATCAGGCTGAATGACCTACAATTGCTAGCCTCCTCACTGCTACCACTTTCATTTTTTATTTATTTATTGAAATGTTTCACCAGGAAGGCACACTGAGCGACAAGTCACTCATCTTCCAGTGTGACCTGGGGGGAAGGGGTACAACAGGAATGGAATTTTAAACATTCAAGTTACAAGATAAACATTAACATACAGTTGTAAGGCAGGTGTTGCAAACAGTGTTGTGCATAATATGTAGAAAGAGTAGACAATAATAAGTGCCAGGTTAATAAGTAAACAAGTGCTTAATTGAAAGAATAGGGAGAAAGGAGAGGGAGGGGTGAGGTTGGAGAGGGGGAAGTGTCGTGTCCCTGGAGACCCCCTCAGGATGCAAGGAACCCTGCAAGGGGACAGGGGGGATCAGATAGAAGGGGATAAGGCAGTGTCCCAGAGAGAGAGAGATCATTTTTGGATGGTGAGGGAAGGGAGTAGATGAGAGATACAAGCCTCTTGGGGGTAGGAAAGGGACCCCTGGAAAGCATTTGGGGTCGTTTATATTCTGTGAGAGATCAAGGTAGGCCAGTAAGGAGGAAGAGAGCTAGAAATGTGGAGGGTGGGTGTGCACAGGGTAAAATGGAGGTGACGGTAGAGGTGTAAGGTTTGTCCAGGGCTTAGAGGAGGGAATTAGGGAGGAACATGGCAGGAGCAGCTAGGTGCAAGGTAACTAGTGGAACTACATCTGCCCCTCCTCCAGTCCTCCAGAACCACGCCTGTTTCCAATGAGCTGTTAAACAGGGGTGTCAGAGGTGCAGCCAGTAACTCCATGAGCTCCCTCAATACTCTTCTATGCACCCTGTCTGGAATCATTGCTTTGTTCATTTTCAGATTTGTGAGTCCCATCTGAACTCTCTTCTCTGAAAATGGACTACTGTCCATTTCTCTCCCTCCAATGTTCTTGTTACTTTTTTGTGGCCACTCCCTTTCTTCTTAATCTATGAACCCTGAACAAAAGTATTTGTTCAGAATGTCTGCCTTTTCCTTGCCCACCTCTGTATGGTCCACCCCCTCTTTTCTTAACCTTACAATTCTACCACCAGTCTTCCACATTTTGTGTACATACCTAAAAATGTTGTGTACCCTTTGTCACTACTTGGGCTATTCTCTCTTTAGTTTGTGCCTTTGCTCTCCTTAATGCTCTCCATGCATCCCTCTGTTTCTCCTGATACACTTAGCTAACTTTCTCCCTCTGCGTCTCCTTATACCTTCTGAATGCTATATTTTTATACTTTATATTTTCTGCCACCTCTTTCAAGAATCATAGCAATCTCATTTTCCTCTTGCTGTTGCTCGATTGCTTAACACAAAGGTTTGTTTCCTTCACAGTGGCCCTTTTTATCTTTGCCCACAGTTCCTCCAAGTCAGGTCATCTCTCCGCTAAGTCATCCCTGAGGCATTCACCCATATTTTTAAATCTGTCTTCCTGAAATCCAGGACACTTGCCCTTGTGTGGTTTGATTTAGCAGTCATCCTAAAACCAGATTGTAAAGGCTCATAGATGTCAAAGGCAGTGAGGTGTGCCTCAAGCAGCAGAACAACCACCTTTTTAATAACCTCACCCAAAAAGGACAGGTTAGAGACTGGTTGGTAATTTGCCGGGATTATTGATTTTGCAAAATAAAACTTCGCCTGTGAATGCCACGAGAATTGCTGAAAATTCATGCTTCACAGAATTTGAGGAGTTCTAGTCAACCCACGGAAATTTGCCACATGTGAATTGCATGAATATTGTCATGAAATTCACATGTTTTTACCATGAAGCATGAAATTCATGAGCTAAGAGTGAAATTTGTAAGTGAAATGTTGTGCTTCATGGTGAAATTCGAACAATTCATGGGCGTCGGACGGCACAAATTTTGGGAATGTGCTCTACAAATTTCAAGAAATCCACAAATTCATTCAGGGAGCAAATTTTTGTGAACTTCGCACATTTCTAGAAAGGGGGCAGGATTCACAAAGGGAATTTTTTTAAGTTCCCCTCTGCAACTGCTGTTGCAGACTGGAATCACCCACAGCTGCAGTGGTAGCAATTCACAGCCACAGCAGTTGCAGAGGGTGCTATGGTGGGTTCCGATGCCCATAGCAGCCTCCTGAAGCTGCAGTGCTATCCATGGCAACAGCATCTGCAAGCTGCCGTATTCTGTGGAGCTGGTCGCACTCCAGCTCCACCTTCATGAATGCTCACAGCTGCGGGTGACCTGCTGCTTCACAGGTGAATTCCCACTAGCGCTGAGGTTTTCCCGCAGCTGTGTGTCCTTCTACCCCTTTAGTGAATCCTGCCCAGGATGTCTGAGTTCAAAGATATATTTTTTTCAGAAGGGGTTTCATCAGTGCATCTTTCAATGCAACTGGAAAGACCCTCTCCTTTTATTATAACACACTTTATCAGGATTGTGCAAGTAGGAGGGAGGTGGGTGCTAAAGGGTGGCAGTTGTTGTACTTCATTTCTTAATGTCTGGGTTGTGAGAGAAGAGACAATTTGTCACAGTTGGGTGGTGCAGCTTAACCATTAACAAGGCATTAAAAAAAAAGAACGTTGTCACATGAAGTCAGGAAACATTGCCCTGCTATGTATATCACAAAGTTCCCCACCTTGCACCAATTGTACTGCTGCAGTTAAAATATGCTGCAGCTATACTGTACATGTAATATATATATATATATATATATAAACATTAAACAAAGATGCTTGTTAAGAACTCTGTAGAAATGTTATCTTGTAAAGCTGGTGGCATTTGTCTAGTGGCTCATCCTGCCTCCAGTTCCACACTATGAGATTACTGCCTTGTTTTTTACAGGTATCTATTCATCATCTTTATTTCTAAATGGTAGTTAGTCATCTCTAAATCTTGAAGTTGTACATGTAATGAGCTCCTAGATTACTTTTGGCAGTAACAATTTAGGTTTCCCTGTGGCTATTTCCATTGTATTCCTTTGTTTAGGCAGCTTGGGAACAACTCAGTTAGGATTCTATCTGCCTGATGTTGGTCACACTTAACTGTGGAACAGAATATTTGAGCCAGGTCTGTGATACGGCTTTCTAAGAAAATGTTTAAATTATTTTCTGGACTTGAGTAGAACTGTTGGTCACTAGAGGTCTCTGGTACTCACTTAGCGATACTGTAGTAAGTCATCTTCCAGAGGCAGGCTTACATGAATGGCCACTGGCTTTCTAGAATGGTTCTATAGCTATGCAGGCCCTGTTATACAGTTTCTCCAATGTTTTGTCTTCCTCTATTCATATGTTGCTGGTAGGCCTTTAGTCCAACTCCTTCTTAGATGCAAATACCTGCAATGGGATTATTGTGCACTGGCTTCCTTTTTTTAAGCAGTGTTCATTATTAGCTCCAACTAACCACTCTCTCTCATCTTTGTCTCTCCTCGCTCCTAAATCTTGTAAACAAGTTTTAAAGCAAAACAGCCAGGATGAGGAGCTGTGCTAGTGTGTTATCAAAACACAACTCTGCTTAAGGTTTTAATTTCTGTGTTAAAGTGGGTATCTTTTTCAGGGCAGAGTAAAGATGATTATCATTTTAGGTAAACATTTAAGTGACAACCTCTCTATCTGATACAATACTGTAGAAGAACAACATTACCTTTGGCATTGCAGTATATGATAGGAATTTAGGAATGGAAAATTAATGAGAACTGCATCTCTATGGAAGCTAGGTTTCTGGCACATTCTGGAGCACCCAACAAGGTTTCCATGGACCAATCTAGAAACTACATATAGTACCATTGCAGTATAGCAAAGGAACAGCTACACAGGCTGTGATGAAAGTGGAGGGCTCATTATATGAAAAACACACACTACCACTCAAACACATAAGCAGAAAGCATGACAGCTAAGCCACAAAACTGATTCTGAAAGTCTTACCTAGTTGATGTCATGTAGTGAGTTTAGATAGCAATGTTTAACTCTCAGAAAATATTCATACTACTTGGCCAGTGGTGTAGAGGGCTGAGGAACTGGCACCTCACCTGCCACCATGATTGTGACCAGGGTTCAGGAATGGTCTAGGATCACTCAGGGGCCAGCAGGGGGATGAAGGATCCAGCATCCCACAGACAGCTCTTCTCCTTCCAGGTGGGGGGAGGTAGTACACTGTGCTGCACTGTCACCACATACAGTCTAGGTGGTGCACCAGGCAATGGCTGTAATTTGTATATGCATCAGCATACACACATGCATCATTGCATGTGACTCTGCCCCAGAGGAAACTGGAGGAAGAACAAGGGGAAAAAAATCTGCATGTGCCCTGACCACCAAGGATGACATCACCAGTGCCCCCCAGATCCCACCCCATGTGGATCCCTGCACTTGTGACAGCAGGGGGAGTGGCAGATGGGACTGGGGGTGTTGTGCAACATGCCTAAAGTAGTGAAGGCAGCAGCTAGAAAAAAATGTAGTCATACTATAGCAGCATTCAGGGAAGAAAGTATAAATGTGGACTGACGTTTATAAATAATTGCAGACCCACACAGTCACCTAGATTATTTCCTCATTTATGGTAAATTCAATATTATTTTAAAAATTTGTCTTCCCTTGTATTTACCAGAAACAAAGCTGGATGCATGCAAAATATCTTTGCATATTGGTGCTGACTGCAGGAAAAGCAGACATGAAACAGGCGGTGTTGATTAGAAAAGGACTGATTGTGGTTTACCATTCCAAGTACAATTTGATAGATAACTATCTTAAATATCTTTGCATATTGGAGCTGACTGCAGAGAAAGCAGACGTGAAACAGGCAGTGTTGATTAGAAAACAGTTGATAGTGGTTTACCATTCCAAGTACAATTTGATAGATAACGCTCTTATCCATTATTATTTCATCCATCAGCCCTGTTAGCATGACACTGTGAGTTGTCCAGCATCAAATTAATAGCAAATTATATTTTAAAATTTTAAATGGCAATGTAAGCAAATGTTTTTCTATGTAAAGATGGGTTCACGTGTGGAACAGACTGTATTGAAGAATACAGTTTAAGCCTTGATAAATGTTTCGATAACTTTCTGCTCTTATGGAGTGCCCAGTGCTTGTAACCAAGGGTCAGTTTTTCAAAAATGTTGTCAAGGACACAGCTCATAAATGTGTCCTTGATGTGTCCCGCTCTGCTCAATCCAATCCTTGCTCAGGCAGCAGCTCAGAGCTATTCTGAAAGAAGCCTTAAATTTGCAACAGTTTCACCCACTTTTTGGAAGCATGCATTCACATTTGGATGCATGCTGCCAAAACTGAGCATAAATGCTGAACCATCAAACAGATGGACTAGCACCTGTAGACTGTTATGGTAATAACACAACTACCAGAACAGAGACATACATGGTGATATCTAAAAAATAGTACCCCCTTCACAGAGATAGATCATAATCAACATTAAATCTTGGATAACATAACCAGCACTAGGTAATAGCATTTCAATTTCTATTCAATTAAATTAATTTATTTCACCTGGAAAATGCTCCATTGAGCAAGCTTATTCACAAGGAGGTCCTGGAAAGGACAGCTGAGATACATACAGTACAGTACAGTGAACAGTAAACCAAATACAGAAAACATAGCACAATATCAAGAACACAAGCAGCACATATTAAGAGTACCATTAGTACTTGAGAATAGAACTAGTGAAATATTACTTAAGGCTATTGAATAACAGTGATGTTAATATTCTAAACAGTACAGTTTACCATTTAATACTTGCCTAGTTGGACTCTAGAATAGCTAAGATCTAATTATTAGTTATGAAAACTTTGCAATATACTTTGGTGCCCTCTTGGTAGGTTGGTTCCTGACCTAGTACATCTTATTTACAAGTGCAAACTTCAGGGCAGTAGCTTATGACAAAAGATTTAAAGTGGCCAAGGAAATAAAGGTACTATATGATTTTTCACAGCAGGAGTAATAAATATATTTGTTTCCTGTATACATGGCACTATGTCAAACCCACAGGAAATATTGGGCTTGCAAGCAATAAGTCACAATGGGGTGCTGATTGTGTTGCCAAAACCACACGCCCAGGGCTGTAGTTAGCCATGGGGCCACAGGTTTGGTATCTTCAGCCCTTGGTAGTGTGACTGTGATAGCACAACCAAGATCCCAGAGTGTGTTATTGCACTTATAGAATGTGCTTTGCACTGAGAAGTGAGAAAATAAACAAAAAGAGAACCATAAAAAGCACTTAAAAATCAGTAGTTTTGCCTGAAATTGTCCATCCACAGATGAGCTGTCACTACAGGGTGCTAGCCTGAGTTGCGCTCAGTGAGCCCCTATGGTGCGTGTGTTTTGTGTGAACTGTTGAAGTCCCCCCCCCCCCAGGTTTTGTTACAGTTTTTTTTTTTTTATTAACAAGACTTGATGTTATTTTGCTCTGTGGACATGAATTAGAAATAGTTGTCTTCAGCTTTTAGTTTAGTGACTGACTGGACCAGAAGGCAGTAGTGTACATGCAAGTGAAACCAGGATTAGGGATGGCATTGAAACCAGGATTAGGGATTACAACATCAAGGAGTTGCACACAGCTATTTTTAGTAATTGAGAAACACTGGTACCAGAACTTTTTCAAACCCATTGGTTGTATTCTGCTCTCTTAGTCCAATGGGTAGGAACAAGTTTCAGCCTATCAGGATGCAGGATTCTTAGTACTGAATGTAACAGGTATAATTTTCAACTGCATCCCTTTTGTATGAATTCAAAATTCATGTATGATGCTTGCAAGATGGAGGCTGCTGAAAACCCTGCTCCTGGGACTTTATTTTCAATGGGCTAAACATCAAACATATGCAGTAGGTAAAAACCGTATTGCACTCCCCCACACACACAATTCCTGGTGCATGCATGCAGTTTTTGAAAAAGAGTTACTTTTTACATCACTGTACCACTTTATGGCACCTTGTGGCCATTTTTCTGTATACATATTATGCTTGTTACAACCAGAAGTATATATTTCATTTTTGTTGACCAGGAACCGAGGGTTAGATTATACTTACCATTTCATCCTTGTCGGGGGAGGGATGCACTACAGATGCAAACTGAGTCATACAGAACCAGAATAAGCGTTGTTGTTTTTTTAAATTTAATACACTTTCTTGAAATTATAGAAAACAGTAACAAGTTACAATAACAATGATTAATAGAAAAAAAGGGAAAAAAGGAATCTATCATTAAAATGAATAATCCAAACTATTCCCACACAAAATCCTCTCAACCACCCCCTCCCAAGAAGGCAACCAACTCCATACTAAAACTATGAGACATTACCCCTAAGATGGGGTTCCCCAGGGCCCAGAATAATAAAAAAAGAAACATTTAACTGTATTGATGTTGAAAAGGAGGATCAATGACACCCTCAGATCTAAACTGCCTAGCAGAGATATCAGTGGATAATAAAACTAGACCTTAAAGGAAACTTCCTCTTCCTGTCATAAAGTTGACAGTAATACCTGCAGAGGTTCATGCCTGTTTTGGAAATTTGGGTATTGCCCCATCATGTTGACATTACATTTTTTCACAAGTCAGAGCTAACAGTGACTTCTTGTGCCATTCCACCCTGGACGGGGTGTTGGTGTAAAGTCAGTGTCATAAAATAACTAATTTGGCAGTTGCTGCAATAAAAACCATATAGTTCCTCCTGGGCCCCCAGAGATGGTCACAATAAAGAGCTGTTATTGCTGTTGTAGTAAATAAGAGGTATTTGGCCTGGTGATCATGGAAATGTCCCTGCTCTTTTCCAGAAGTGCTGTAGGTTCTTTAACGTTCACCTGAACAGCTACTAGAACACGTAGATGGGACTTAGGTTTGATGTGTCATCTGAAAGACCACATCTCCAACAGTACAGTGTTTCCCAAACAGCATGCTGGGGCATTGGTATGGCTAATGTAATGAAGGGAAAAGTGCCCCCTGCAGAGCTACCAATATCAGCTCTGCAGTGCCTGGTGTTCTTTCAAGGTCTCTCATCCTACTTCTGACCAGGCCCAACTCTACTTATCTTCTGAGATTTGGTGGGATCAGGCTCAAAGGTAGTAAGTCAGCAGGCTATGGTCAGAGCAAGTAACTAGCAATAAGGGCACTTGAGAAGAAACTGCTAAAGTAGCAGATTTTCTTCAGGTTGCAAGAGTGGAACTTTCTTCCAAAACTGGTGAACTGCACATAAGACACAGTTACACTGGCAAAATTGAAGCAAAAGTCAGACTTTTGCTTCTGCAAACATTTTTAAATGCATTTCCAAAATTTCCCAGAAACTCTGCCTGCCCCATGCCCTACAATAAATGACTCTGCCCGGGAGTCTAGTGGCACCTCCCCCCCCCACCAGTGGCCGATCGCCACCCAAAGTTTAACAAATTAATACTCTGGTGGCTAGTGATCCATCCCCCCACCCAATCACCATCTGCATATCAAAAAAAAAAAGACACCTCGTGTCAAGTGGCCACCCACCCCCACTGTCTGCCGATCACCACTTGATGTATAATAAATTAATTCCCTGTTGGTTAGCAGTTCCTCCCCACCAGATCACCTACCCCATACTTTACCAAAATCTCAGGTAGCTAGTGGTCCCTCCACCCAGCTGACCAGCTGCCTGACCAGGACATCAGGCCCTGGTTTTTAGTGTAAACCCCCCATCCAGATGGGGAATCTGATCTGGAAAGGCAGAAGGAAGCGGCAGTACTATAGACCATTTCCATGTAATTAAAGATTGGAAGACTCATTTTGGTAACCAGTTCCCCACAGACCCAGAGAGAGAGGCAGTCCTTGTGACAGTAGAGGGCACCAAGTCTAGGATGAAGCTTGTTATGGGTAGCATCAATGTGGGCAGATGTGACAGATCAAGCCTTAGAGTGCTCTCAAATCTACCTACCATTCCACTCTCCTCATCAGTTACTGATCTTTCTTTTCATATTTCTACGACATTCTATAACATCAATAACACCATTAAATGCTGTTCTTTGGAATGGCCTGGAATGGTGCTATTGATGTAACAGAATGTTCAGGCAGTTTGAAAAGGGTGAGCAGCAATGGCTGAGGATAGTTACAAAGACAGCAAAATTTCATTATTAAATGAACAAAATGAAAGGTCAAAAACATATCAGAATATTGGATAGACACTGAAAGGATTGCAGGAGGCTATCTAGAGGTGTAAAAAACTGTAAATACAGCAACATTAGATTATTAACTTAACAAAAGGTCAAAAACATATCAGAATATTGGATAGACACTAAAAGGACTGCAAGAGGACATCTAGAAGTGTTATAAAACATTTTCCTATCACCTTTAAAAAGATAAACAAAAACTGCTTGATTGTTTACACTGCAGGGGCTTGAGCTGGGAGGATGGTGGTGAGGAAGGGATATGGAAGGCAGAGGAAAGGAGGGCTGCAAAAAGTGATATCATCTTAGAGGCAACCAGGTGTCTGCCAATTTCCAATCAGAAGCTATCAGCGCAGGGAATCAATTTGCCTGAAGGATTGATTTTGACTCAGTTGGAGCTTGTTTTAAATCCAGAAGGCAGTGTAAGCCATTTACTGCTGCAAGGCCATTTTCCACTTAGCAAAAATGCTGGATTGTACTGTACTGGAAGGAGCTGGCCTGATGGGTGGTTGAGAGGATTGTGGGAGGCTGAAGGGAGAAAGGCCACTAAGAATGGCACCGTCTTAGAGGGCAACCATATAAGTGCCTACCTCCAATCTGAAGATAGCAGTCCAGTATTATAACCTATAGGACTAGTGACCATAGAGAATGAGGACCATGGAGCAGGACAGTATCTGCAGGAGATTGTACTGTAGGTCTTTAGGACACTTTGCATATTTTCACAACTACTCAAAGTAAGATATTGATTCTTCCTACTGAGGGAGTCAGTCACAGGTCATTTTTGGGTAGCATTTGGTTCCAGGTTGGGCCTGACCAGAGCACTTTGAGGTGAATTGCTGTACCAGGCTGTATGAACTGTGAGATGTATGGATTGGACATAACTAGCACTGGAAGATTGCATCACTGTCATTAATTATTGGGCCTCCAAGGTAAAACTTATCTTGGATACCCAGATAAATCTGATTCTGGAAGAGGTTTATGGCATGTGTAATATATAGGGGGATTTCTAGGGGAATAGCAGAGTAAATCACTTAAGGCAAAGGACTGTAGATAGTAACAGAAACACATGTGGGGCTAATGGACTCCAAAAGTACCAGTGAAGGAGGAGGATGAATGCAGGAGGGAGGCAGGATGGTTAGAGAAGGAAGCTACTGTGATGCAATGGCTATGTAGTGGCCATCTTGTGTAAGGTGCACTGGAGGTATAGTTGCTGCCCAGTGTGTAGTAGGTTTACAGTACCTGCAGTGGAACTTCCTGTGGTGAAGGCTGAATTACAACTTCTCCATGGCAGAGCCAGGTAGGAGCTGGAGCAGATGGCTGCTGCTCCACTTCCCCAAATGACACTGAGGGTCTGTGATAGAAGGTGGATTGTACTTGGCAAGGTGGAGGGGAGAAGATGTGTTCCTATAGGGAGTGATGGAGGTCCAGTGATAGTAACAGGGAATCATTTTTCTCCCTAAAGCATCTCAATTCACCCAGCGTCTCCCATCGGGAGCCAAAGGAACCTGTTCCCCTGAAGTTATCCAAGATTGCCCCAAAAGTGGCTTCTACAGTATGTCAGTACTAGTATCCAAGCTCAAGAAAGAAGATAGGAAGTTACTAGTGAGATGGGGTTGGGTGGTCCCAAGGGCATCAGCAGGGAGGGATGCACACAGAGTAGAAAGTATGGTTAGGAGCATAGGAGGAAGGGAGAGGCTAGATGTAATATCCACCTGGGGACAAACTATCTGGCAGGCAGTCATACTACTATGGCTCATACTATGGCATGAGGAGCTAAAGTTAGGTGGTAAGCCCATATGCACTTCTAGATGCTAGGATAATACTACGATTTATTTCCATCCAAAAAATATCTATCTAGCTGTTTCTTAAATTGGACTTTATCACTTTGATTATCTCAGAGATTTACTCTTCCTTGAGTGAAAAATGTTTTCCTTTTTTCAGTATTAAATTTACATAGTTTGAGTTGAAAACCATGTCCTCTGGTACCTTTACTGTGTTTTTTTAAGATTTAAATCTAGCTCACTAAATAAATCGTTATCTTTAATTATTGTATGGCAAAGTAACAGATCTCCCCTTATTCTTCTTGTATATAGTGCCATAAGGTTAAGCCTAGCAAGACGGTCTTCATAGGGTACATTTTTACATTCATGTATCAGCTTAGTGGCCTTTCTCTCTATCTTTTCGAAGTTATCTTTCCTGCCTCCCTTAATAGGACCCCACAATGGTGAGCCATAATCTAGTAGTGGTCTCACATAACTTCTATATAGTGGCATTATTATGCTGGCTTCCCTACTTTTAAAGTTTCTTGTTATTGTCCACATTCATTTTTTTGCTTTGGTGATTTGCACATCACCATGAGTATTAAAGCTGAATTTATTAGTAATTAAGATGCCAAGATCGTTTTCCTGTTCAGTTTTTTTTAAGTGGTATGTCATTTAAATGATAAGTCAATTGTTTGTTATGAATACCAAAGTGCATGATACTACGTTTATTTGAATTGAAGGACATACAAACAGAATCAGCCCAGTTCATAATGCTGTCTAATATAGTTTGTAATTTATATTGATCTTGTTCATCGAAAATGGTAGTAGCTATTTTTATATCATCTACGTACTTGCTAAATCATACATCAACATTTTAACCTAGTTTGGATACAAATAATTGAAACAGTAATGGGCCCAAAACTGAGCCCTGTGGGACCCCACTGGTGATATTAGTAGTGGTGGAGATGTGGTCCTTTATAATTAGTCTGTGATCTGTTTTTGAGCTGATTTACCCAACAGATTATCCTACGATCAATGTCATGTTCCATTAGAGCATGTATTATTTGGCAATGTGGCACTCTGTCAAAGACCATAGTCATATCTAAATATACACAGTCCACTGGTTGACCATTGTCTAATGCTTTAGAAACTTTTTTCATAAAAGGATAATAGATTGTTAATGCAGGACCTTCCTGGCATAAAACCATGTTGTGTTTAATCTAATAAATTTATTTCACTAATATCTTTTAAGATAGCTTATTTTAGGAAGGATTCCAGGATCTTTCCTGTCACAGATGTGAAACTAATAGGTCAATTGTTTGTATAATCACATCTCTTCCCATTCTTATAAAAAAGGCACAACCACAGCTCTTGACCAGTCTGGAGGAATATCTATCTCTGCCAAAGATTTCTTAAATAGGATTGCCAGAAGGTAAGCAATATGTGGGATTGGGAGCTTTAACATGGCAGCTGATATGTTATCAGGACCTGCTGAGTAAGAGTGTTTCAGTACTTTTATTTTGTTTATTATAGATTCTGGGGTTATGTCTATATTAATTTTATTAACAACAGGGATATCTAAGGTGTATTCGGTTTTATGTGCAAGTACAGTAGTGAAATATGAATGAAATATCTCAGCTATTTGTGGTGGCTCATCCATTAATGTGTTATTGTGTTTTATCAGTGATATTCCCTGATTATTATTTCTTAATGAATTGACATAACTATAAACGGTTTTCAAATTATCTTTGCTAGCATTAGAAGCTATATTAATTTCCATTCTGTGCTTATGTTTCTGTAGTAACTGTTTACATTTTTTTTGCATAATTTTATATTGAAACAAGGCTTGGTCAGACTTTTTGTTATATATTTTCCTTTTCTTTCTGAGCATCTTTTTTATACTTTTATTTAGCCACTTGGGTTTGATTCCCTTGTTATCATACTTTCTTATATTTTTAACATGAGTATTACATATGTGGAATATCTCAGCTTTGATAATATCCCACATTTGTGAAACTGTTTTGTTCTGAAGTTTAGTGTCCCAATCAATATTGTTTAGTGCATTGTCAATCTGTTTCTTCTTTGCAGATCTGAAATTGTAAACAACTATGTGTCCTTTGTTAATTGTGAGATGTTCCTGAATAGAGAACAAAACACTTTTATGGTTGCTATTCCCGAGGGGCTCTTGGATCTGACAATTGGAAATTTTGATCTCAGTAGATGCTAGGATAAGGTCTAGGATATTATGATTTCTTGTAGACTTTGTCACATATTGGATTAATCCCAGATTTTTTGTCAAGTTAAGAAAGCATCTACTCTGATTACTGGAAGCTAGATTATTTTCCCATTGAATATCCCTATAGTTCAGATCCCCCAGGAAGATTACTCTGCCAAGCTCACAGGCTCTTTCTAGTTCCTTGTTAATTGATTCATTAATTGTCAAGCTGGATCCAGGAGTCTGTAACATAGACCCATTATAATATTTGGTTTGTTAATGGTTATGATCGTTATCCATAGGGATTCCACAGTTTTGTCAGATTTAATTTTTTTTCGTATGTCTGAAGAGTTTATTTTACTCGATATATAGGCAGTTACACCTCCACCTTTTTTATTTTCTCTGTCTAGCTGATACAAACAAAAACCTGAGATCTCTCTGCCCCAGATGTCATCCTTACCCCACCAAGTCTCTGTGATGAAAGCCACATCTATTCATCCTCAGAGTTATTTATCAATACCTTAAGTTCATCTACTTTTCCATGTAGGCTCCTAACATTATTTAAATAGCTATTTAGGGTGTAAAAGTTTGGGCTTGGAGATATATTATTACCTCATTCTGTATATGGATTTAAATTAATTTGTTCAATGGAGGAAGGTTCCTTCATTAGATGGCTTTGTTGTCCCCTTCCCCCCATTCAAGTTTAAAGTACTATTAATCAAATTGGCCAATGCTTTAGTTCCTTTATTACTTTAATTGAGACTGTTTTGGCTATATAATTCCTTGTGGGTTATGAAGGTATCCCAAGGGTCTTTGAAGGTTATATTCTTTTCCTGACATTTATTTTTAAGTCTTGTATTTATACTTTGAATGGTATTGTTTTTTATTTTTTTCCTTATCACATTTTAATATGGGTAACATGCCTGAGATGATGGATTTTTGGGCATGAATTCTTATCGCCTCTGTTAAACTCATTATGTCTTGAACTATGTCCTTCTCATGATTTCTGCCTATATTATTACTCCCTACATAAACAACAACAACAGTCTGGGTGTTAGATTGTTTATCTATTACATTCAGTAAAACATTTTTATGTCTGATATTCCTGCCCCTGGAAAACAGCTAACCTCCTTATTGACTTTGTCTCCTTCACATAGAATGCTGTCTATCCTCCTTAGGATTGAATCCCCAATAATGAGTAGTTTGTTTGTGGTGTCATCTGTACGGTCAGTAAGAGGAGCTTATCTATTACTTAATGACATGGCATTCTATCCACTATAGACTATTTCTGGTCCTCTTGATTACTTGCTTCTACACTAACCGACGTTCCCTCACCAGGGTCATCTACCTCTCTAATTTCATCATGTGTAACTCTGTTTCTTTTGTCTTTGGGAACAGCATTCTGGCATATGAAGTTAATGATTGATTTTCCCTTTTAGGGCTTTATTTCCTTCCATAAACTACCTTAATCATCACATTTCTGGCAAATTTGTCACATGCGTTTTCAGATGTATTCATGGCATACATGAGACAGCTTACACATTTTTTTATAGTGCCATTATTACTTAGAATCCCAAGAAAATCTTCTGATGGCTTGTAATGCTCCATTTAAAAAAAAAACACAAAGAGCTTTAATAAGACTTACGATTTAAGATATCAGGAGGTATAGTATGTTGGCCCTGTCCCCTTATCCACACCAAACATGCATGATGATCACATGCTCACCTGCTCAAGATTGCTCCACTTGCTCAGGCAAGAGTTATGTACAGTAGATGGAGCAACCAGGAAGTGGGTCGCTAATCACATGACCCTAACAGCGAGATGCACACCACTTTAAAAAAAATAAACCTAAAAACTCTCCCAGAGTGATACACAAGGACGTAGTGGGGTTTTACAAGCTGAATCCCTGCTAGATGAGCCCTCCTCAATGGAGATTAGGCAAAAACTAGGACTAGTAGAGCTTAGCACCAGATGCACTCCTCCCACTGCTTCTTGATTCCCCAGTTGCCTAGTAACCCTCGCTCACAAAAACAAAGTGAATGGGAACCCAAAACAAACTATAGCACTCAATGTCACCAAATGTACTGTTTCACATCAATTAAGGCTGTCTCACAGCTTAGTAAGGCTGGCAGGAATCCTCTGTAAGAAGGTGAAGACAGATGAAGAGAGATGTGTAGGAGACTTAAAATGGTAGGGACAACAGGAACATTTTCTGAGGCACATGACAATGGTTCAAGGGCAAGGCTAGGCTCCACCTGATTGCTCACTATAATTCCTAGTTAAAGAAGTGGTGCAGGAAAAAGGGTTTTGACCGAATGGTTGAATGTGGTCAATTCTGGGGTATAGGAGGCTATACAAATGGTATAGTCTCCAACCTGCAGCAGATGGCAGCGAAGTGCTGGCACAAAATGGTGATGCCCTTATCACTGGTCATTTGAACTGTTATGGGGGAGACTATAGTCAGGGATAACATAACATAACATGGCTAGGGATTTATCTTAATCAAAATTCACAAAAGTACCTTCAGAACCACGTTTTGTTTAGACAGGAAAACTGTGGCTGCTAATGAGGCAAATAATTATAGATCTGGAAGAGAAGGTGGAGGTAGGACCAAAAACAAAACAGGGGTGAGTGCTTCAGCCAAGACTATCAGGAGAAGGTATCAGCTATATTTTCAGAGAAAGTGACAGCAGACGCTGAGAAGAACATCCAAGGAGAAAAGAAAGGATAGGAGAAAAGGAAATTACTGAAGCTGCAAAAAAGAAAGAACAAATGCAAAGTCATGGCACTAAGTAGCATGCTGGAGGGCAGAATTATAATCAGTTTACAGAACTGTACAGATCCAGACTGTGATGGTCTTCTACCTGCCTTACCCCAGTGCTAAAACTGTAAATCATGCAATGTAGACCATGTGGTCCAAGAGCTAATGGTGTTTTTATTTTCAAAGTACAGTAGCTTCCTGTGGACATAATAGTTTGTAAGAGGAAAATCTATTTTAAGTAACAACCCAATAAATGGTGACTGGATAAACAAGGTTTAGGGCAATAACAGTAAAGAGGATAGGAGCCCCATGGGTATTTTTGCCTTCAGTGCCGGACACTCCTCAGTATGAACCTCAGTAATGAATGCACCCCTTCACTTGCCCCCAAATAACAAATGAATGCTGAAGTACAACAGAAAAGCACAAATTCAGAACTTTAGTTGTCTTTCTGAAACCATCTACCACCTTCACTACTACCACTACCACCAGCATCTTTAGCCTGCCTGTCAAGGACCATCCTTCACCAATCCACAAATTAAAAGCATGGTACTGGCATTGTATGCAGGAAAAATTGGGCAGGACTAGGAGGCCCTTATCTGCCATCAATTTCTATGTTTCTGTGTTTATAAGCTACACAAATGCAAAATTCAAAGTAAGTAGCATATATTCCTATTCACTTCAACATTCTGGTAATTATTCTGGAGAGTAGTGGGTCATTGACAACTTCAGTTCTGCTTTGAGTTGGGGCCTATACATTTGGTTCAGCTTCAAGAATATGGACAAACCATTTCAGCTTCCAGTTCAGTATCTGGCATGGGATAAAGTAGAGTACAAATGGGGGAGGGGTAAAATGCCTTATGGGCAGCAGCTAATATTAATTACTTTCTGGTAAAAAGAGATACAGCATTCAACCCCATCCATGGCACAATACATGTTCAGTGGTGTTTAGAATGATGCCACTTTATTACAAAATGTGCAAAAGAAACTCGTACACATCCAGTATTTCAAAATATACATCTGCAACTCCTGTCAGACAAAGATGCTGGTATCAGACGCCAACTAACTGACTTAATGTCTGAGGTCTGATGAACACCGCATAATCAGTTGGCACCTGATACCAGCATCTATGTCTGATGGGAGCTACAGATGTATTTTGAAATACTGGATCTGCACTAGCTTTTTTTCACACTTCATAATAAAGAGGCATCATTCTAGATGCCACTGAACTTGTACTGTGCCCTGGATAGAGGTGAGTGCTGTTTCACTTTTAACCTGAATGTTCTGATCATTTAGAGCAAGACACCACATCCCTAAAGTGAGCCTCTGCATAAACTGAAATATCAGTTGCTGTAGCTTATTTGTAGCAGGTGATGCTGGCATGCATTACTGTGTGTGGTTTTGTGAGAGAGTCTGCAAATGCCTCTTAAGCCATCACAACTCAACAAGAGCTACAGTACAAGTTACTATTCATTGCTGCCTTTAAGGCATAATCCCCCTGTATTCTCTGCTTTACATCCATGCCAATTACTGTTTTCTCTTTGGAGTCACTTCAAGATTTTCAAATTATATAATAATGCCCCACCCAATCAAGTTAACCATCAAAAACATACCCATAGATGAAAAGACATTAAATGTAGGACATTACATTGTCAGTGATTGGTCTTCTTAAACTAATATTGACTCCATGTGCACAGCATTCTCAGTGACACCTGAGCATACTGAGCTTGTTGGCAATAAGAATGTGAAAGTTGTTGTAAGTGACATCAAGAGGGTGAGCTGCACAGCAATTGTTGAGAGAGGTGAGCCAGACTGGGGAGCTAGTGCCAGTGGGAAGTACCCAGGAGACTTGCCACTGGCAGGTGTAGAAGGTGGAGTAGTAGTACGTGTCACTTGTATATCAGAATATTCAAATGAAAAGTTAAAGTTTATCACTAGGAGCGACATGATGCGCTTGGTTTGAGAGGCAAATTCCTGCTCAGGTCCATGAACTGTACTAAATAAATGAAGCTAAAACCAGTAAATAATCTTATTTTTTTTTATTCTGCCTACTACTGTATCACCTGAAGATTTATCTAAGCATTACCTGGGGACTTACCACACTCAAAATGAGTGACCAGGAACTGCAGCAAATAGACCTGACATTTGCCCCACCTGTGCCACCCCGCACTCAGGTGGTTAAGAGATAGATGCAGGGCTTACCTCTCTACTCGCTTCTGGAACCCGGTGTCTGGGAAGATACATCCAACAAACTCAATTGGTTCTTTAGTGAGTTTGCATCTATTAAAATCATGCTGCTGGACCTGGTCAGTGATTTTAGAACCCCAAAGCTAACACTGGAAACATTGACCAGGCAAGTTAGTGATACCGAAACTCATATCAGCTCTATAGAGGATCATCGGAAATACAACAGAAGAAAAAAATTGCCTAACTAGAGGATCACACTGAGGATCAGGAGGGGAAAAATAGAAGAAATAATCTAGTGCTGGTAGGGATCCCAGAGAGGGCAGAGGGGGGATTGTGCTTGCCTTTGTGCAGAAACTCTTGCAGGAGGTGGCAGGTCTACCCAAGATGGGGACCACCTATACCACTGAATGGGCTAATCAAACCTTGAGACTACAGCCTCCACCCAGGGGTAAACCTAGAGCTATCATCTTGAGGTGCCTAAATTTCAAAGAGAAGCTCTATATACAAAACCAAGCTAGCAAACACAGCATCTGAATGTGGAATGAGAATTGCTTCTACATTTTTAGTGATGTTAACACCTGCTGTTCGTGGAAAGCAACTAGCCTACAAAAGGATTAAACAAATTCTGCATGGATCTTAAAATTACAAATGCTGCACCCCACCAGACTGACTGTGACTACTGTACAGAGCACCCATGACCCAATGCTGATGTGACAAGCAAGGAGCTAACAAAATTGCTATCCGATATCTTCAAGGCACAATCCACTCACTAAGTTATCCTGGTGCTTAGTCAACTGTACCTCTCCTCATTTAATTTCACTTGCTGAACAAACCAGATTATATGCAGAATGTGAGAAGTGTGGTGGTTATGACTTTGATTGTACAACTATACTGGTTTGCAGGGATCCCCCCTCCCCCGTGACACATAATTTCCTTCTATGGACTTTTAATACTAACAATTGCTGAATATCTAAACAACAAAAAAGCCACACCAAGGTGACCTGGGGTGCTCTGTGACAACCACTAAATCAAGTAATCAAGTAATTAGAAAGTCACGGCATCTTCATTTATTTTGCCAAACACACAAAAAGACTCATTAGAGTTGAAACGTTGGATCTCTGGTGTGGGTTCCCTAGCCCAGGAGGGCTGTTTTGTTGTCTGTTTGGCAAAATAAATGAAGATAATTGTCTCAAACTTCTAACCTTGGGCTGTTCATTTTTGGACATATATGCCCTGGATAAGTGCTATGACTTTCTGATTACTTCCTGAATGTCTAACTATGATCATCTGGCACCATCTGTGGATATCAGAATGGAGGATTGTCTACAACCCCCCTTAACTGCCACCTTCTTTTCAAGCTTGCCACCCTTTTTCTTACCCTACAACCACTGACAGTGTAGGCATAGCTGTACTTTTCTGACAGAAGCTGTCATCTCCACAGATTTTGGTCCACATTTCTGTGTTCTTCTTCCTTGACAACTATCCAATGGGATGTTACATAGGATGTGCTCTTTTTAGCTCACTTTTTCTCTGCACTATCAAGCTGGACACTTCTCACACATTGACACAACCTGAACTACAGTAATGGAAGTGACTCTTCGATTTTGCACATGGTGAGGATGGCCAAGAAGCTTGTAATAAACACTAACATAGCACTGTTCAGTTTGGCAATGAAGAGATGCTCAACGAAAAGATGCAGACTTTGCTTACCAACCTGTCCATTGCTTGCTTTGCTCTTCTGACATCAGGGATCAAGTCATGGGCATGAAGGGGCACCTTCTCATCTGAAAGTTACGCATTTTCACACTACAGGTATTGTGAGCTGAGTTTGCGGCACTTAACCAACGTTCTAGCTCCTTACTTCACCCCCTTCTGGAAGGTTCTTCTTTGTGCCTGCAATGTTTAGGACAAATACTGCACTTAGGGGTATCTCGGATGGTTTCCTGACATGTCATGGAGGACACATGTAATGGTGGACTAACCCATTGTTTGCGTGGGCAGGGAGGGGGGGCATCTGCAAGCCATGAGGGGGAAAATAAGAAGGATTACTATACTTTTTCCCTTTTTTACTGGAGCTCTGCAGTGTAAATCTTAACAAGGATTTTTAATGTTAACTATATTGCCTTTTTACTTCCCACCACATTTCTACTTAATACCTTCCAGGTTTATCTACTAATGTACTAAAGCTGGTTCATGAGCGGATGGTCACCCTTGTACAAGCCCTGATTGAATTTGCTGATTGTGGTTGGAGACATCATGTCAGTTGTACACCCTTAGTTAGGTGACAGCTGGTAAAGACCTCAAACTGATCTCAAGCTTGTTCTTGTTAATCTTTGCTCTTGTTGCACCACAGGTGAAAATTTTGTTAGTGCGGTATAATGATGTTCATTCTTACTATGTTTTTTGTCCTGTTATTTGTGTTAATTGTTCTTAATTTTATCTATACTGTACTGCTGATACATCAGTATGTGATTGCCACAAAAAGGAATGCATAGTAAAAATAGAACTACATAGAAAAGGTCTGCCAATCCCAGGTTTTCTAAAGCATTTCAGGTGCAGGACAGTAAGCTATCATTAATTGTTTTATCGAGGGTTTCTCATGTATTCATCACTCCATGCTTATGGTGAATAATCCTAGTTGTTGTGTAACATGGAATGTTAAAGGGGCTCAGATCAAAGAAAAGAGGCATCAACTTCTTAAATACCTCAAAACTCCTGACCCCAGACTAATTCCTCTTATCAAATCCTCTTATCAATCGGCTTGTGTTGACCCACTACTTCAACTACCCATGAGGACTTAACTGCACTATTACATTGTATCGTACTCTATATGACTGTATATGATAGTAAATGCTATGAATAACTGTTTATTGTAACAAGCAAAACTACTGTTCACTGTATTGTACTGTATATACACTGTTAATCTTGCATCAATCCCCTTCCCTCCTCCCCAGGACACATCTGGAAATAAGCTAATTCAAAGCTCAGTATGTGTTTCCTAGTGAAACGCTTTAATAAATAAATAAATAAAACCCTGGGGGCCGAAGATGCCTTTTTTTTTACAGGAGACACACACACTTACACACCAGGCTACACTCTGAAGGAGGGATTGGGTAGGGCAGGTGTTCACAGGAGGAGTTAGTAATAAGCATGCAGGGGTTGCTATTTTAATTCATAGAAGTATACCTTTCCAACTGATTGAGCAGCAGACAGATCCACTGGGGAGCTACATCATAGTCAGGAGCAACCAGGGCAATTCAGAAATAACTCCTGATTCAATTTATGGCCTGAATGCAGAA
Organism: Neoceratodus forsteri; assembly: GCA_016271365.2. Taxonomy (NCBI): domain Eukaryota; kingdom Metazoa; phylum Chordata; order Ceratodontiformes; family Ceratodontidae; genus Neoceratodus; species Neoceratodus forsteri. The sequence goes on along the minus strand of CM028131.1, from coordinate 873,811,080 downwards.
GAGCCATAGTTCTGCACAACACTATCAATCAAACTTAGAACCATGACTAGCAGTCCCACTATTCTGGCAGGAAACTGGAATTTAGTACCAGATAATACCTTTGACAGGTCAAAAACCAAGTGGGTGTGTCTCTCTTCCACTCAACGGCTTTTAGAAAATTTCAGGACTCCCTTGGTTTAGTGGAAATATGGTGGGTACTACACCCCAATACCCGAGACAACACATTCTGGGCAGCAGCCCATGACACCTCCTTAAGGCTTGACTTCTTTTTAGTGAATCAGGAAATCCTTAGGGTCACGAGATATTAAGAGATACACATCAGAATTATCTCTGAACACTCCACCGTTGGCCTATCCTTTCCACTTCCAGATCAAGTAGACTGTGGCAAAATGTGGAGACAAAATAACAACCTCCTAAAGGATCCACAGTTTAGGAAAAATAAAGGAATGCACAAAGCAGTATATCAAAGTTAATGCCAACATGGTATCTAATCAGGCACACCCTTGAAGAGCCTTTAAATGTATACTCAGAGGGGAACTTATTCATCTGGCAGCTACCAGAAAAAGGAAGAGAGAGGTGGAGGATAAGTAACAAAGGTCTCGGGGAAGTTGTACTACTATGCTTCTCCAACGTAATGCAGCCAGAGCCAAATATGGGGAACTACTCCGGGAATAGGCAGAATTTTTGATTTTTTGAGCCAAAACCAAATATGTTGAACGAGGGGGAAAAGGCAGGGAGGCTGTTAGCCTGCAGGCTCAGGCAGAAGGAAATGAACGAATCTATGAAGTCAATCAAATCAAAAACTGGCCAACTCTTATTCAATCTGAGGGACATTGCAATGGTTTTTAGCAAATTTTACACTTAACTATATGCTAAGAAAGCACCTGTGCTGGCACCTGAGATACAGCAGTTTCTTCATAAAGGAAATCTCCCTAAACTTGCACCAGACCACCTAGAAAAACTGGGTGCCCCCATATAAGAGCATGAAGTCAAACAAGCTATAGCTTCCCTCATACTTGACAAAGCACCCGGTCCAGACGGGTTCTCCCCGAATTTTTACAAAGTACCATCCCAGACTTCTCTAATCCCCTTGCTTTGCTCTTTAATGAAGCCAACTCAAAGGGGACTTAGATCTGTACCTACAAGAAGTCATCATAACCTTACTCCCTAAATCTGAAAAAGACCCAGCCAACGCAGATGGGCAGCTACAGATCTATCTCACTCCAAAACACTGACTTAAAAATATTTGCTAAAACGTTAGCAACCAGAGTGAATGCTGTAGGGAGTACCCTGATAGACCCATAAAAGCTAGGCTTCATGCAAGGGAGACTTGCTACTGACCACCTGCACAACCTGGCTTATATTCTTTCTGCGTCCAGGGATTACAAATTCCATCTTTGTTAATCTCCCTGGAAAGAAAAAGTCTTTGATAGAGTGTCATGGTCATTCCTTTTGGAAACCTTAAATGAATTTGGCTTCCCCCTTCATTCATAGATTTGATTAAATTGTTATATTCACACCCCTCAGCCACCTCACTGGTGTCCTCTCTTCCCTCTTTGATTTACAAAAAGATACCAGGTAGGGATGCCACCTCTCCCCATACCTCTTCAATTTATATTTAGAACACCTGACAAGAAGGATCATGGCAGAGGATAATATAAAGGGCATAACTGTGTGAGAGCCCAGATACAAAATCTTCACTTAATGCTGATGATGTGCTGCTACACCTTGATGATCCAACTCATTCAATTCCAGAAGTTCTTACTTTGCTACAGGAATTTGGGTGTATATTGGGTTATCAAGTGAATCTCACCAAAATTTGCATAACGCCACTTAACCACCTCACCCATAAAGAGCAGGTGATACAATGGGGGGGGGGAGAGTGGTACCTGGTGCCCTGAATCGATTAAATACCTGGGCATATTTATTGCCCAGAGCAAAGAATTAATGTTCACCAAAAATCTGGACTCAGTTCGTCACTCAGATCAAACAGGACCTGAAACATTGGACACCTTTCATGTTTGTCTGGGTGAGGATTAGCAACATTATCAAAATGAATGTCCTTCCCCAGCTGTTACATCCTCTTAACACCCTCTTGGTATGACAGGCTGTGCATTACCAAACACTTGGTTCCTCCATTTTAAAACTGCCCTCTCATCCTTTCTCTAGTGTGGCAAATCCCCATGCAGGGCCTACCACAAATTTACTTCTCTAAAAGAACAGAATGAACTTCATCACCTTGACTTCAGAATTTTTTTTGTCTCCTCCTCTGTACTTTCACTCCACTCTTAGCACCACCCCACTCCATGCCCAAGCCCGATCCCCCTGACTTTCCCCCCACAGTGGGACCACAAATACAATCACCCCTGATGGAACACACACATTCAGAGTACTGGTCACATCACCACAACCGGAAGGGCTCTCTGGGCTTACCCTCCTAGGTGGGGGCGAGGGGGAAACCACTCCATGGAACACCATCTGGTGGATCGGGCAGTTTAGGATAGGCAGAGCAGGAGTTGAGCTTCATGCATGAGGTGACAGCATTTTTCTTGTATGCTGGACTTCTCTGGGGACAGGGAGAAGCAATGATGCCCAGCGTCTGCCCCACCCCCAAGAGTTACAGCCCTAGCAGTGGCGGAACCCATGCCCTCTGCCAGAGGTCAGCAATGCACAGGACACTCTTCCCTCTCCCCTTGGAGAAGGAGAGCAGTCCCTGGGATGCTCAATCCTTCTCCTGCTGGCTGACCCTCTGACTTCTGTGTCCATCTCTGAACTCGGGTTCTCAGCGCCACAAGCGGACACCTTGCCGCTCTGCCAGCGTGCTGGCCCTTGACTTCAGATTACACTATCTTGCCACTCATGTAGGTCAATTACTATGGTGGAGGAACTACATGGAGCAAGCAGAAGTTCCAGATTACTTCCCCAAATGGAAGGTCATGGAATTAAATCTGTGCAGGAAAGCAGGAATAAATATAAAGGCTCTCCTTAATATACCCTATAGCAAACTCCCACAGATCTTGAAAACTACAACCATTGGCTCCTCAGTCCTGCTAAGCAAACAGCTCCATACATCACTTGGTACAAGCACTCATCTTGATCCTTAGCAGACCTTAATGGGTAATCTCATTAAAATCCAGAGTAAAACCCTCCCTGCAAAGTGTTTTTGGTGATGTAAAGTTAGATAATCTCAACATGCTAATGGATGGGAACTCTCTAGTGTCCTACCACAGGTTTAAACAGATCATGGCACCCTGTAATATACCGGTCTCCTCCTTTCTCAAAATATAGCACATGCTTGCCACAGCCCTAGGCCCCATGACCTGGGAGCTTGGGAACTTTCGAAAATGTTACAAACTGGGGACTTTGGTGGAACAATGCCATACCACCTCCCTAATAAATAGAAAGCTCTTAACTCTCACCACTGCTCAAGAGAATGCCACATGCTCATACTGGCTGAGTTCCCAGAGCTTGCTACATTAAATAATACAACTATCATGTGAACATGTGTCTACAGGTTCATTACATTTGATGGCTGGAGGGTAATGCAATATAAAATCAATCATAACCTATACTATACTCCAGCAAAGTTGTACAAATGAGGAAGCTTATGCTACATATGTACAGTAAGAAAGACAGAGGCATGCTGAAGCATATTCTCTGGAATTGTTCAAAAGTAATGCCCCCATGGGATGAGATAAAGTCCCAAATTAACCCATTGTTGGGGTTGGAAAATGCTTTTACACCCCAAATATGTTTGCTAGGGCTCAACGTAGACTCTGTCTTTGGCCAGAGGAAATATCATATTACTCTTCTCTCAGCAATAAAAGAAGAGCTTATTATTAAGCACTGGTTAGCAGAGACAGTGCCTACCTACCAGGAATAGCACAATGCCATTATAGAGGCATTATGAATAGAGAAAATGATTTGTCACATTGAAATGTTCAGGCACTATATAAAAAAAATGGGGAATTTTGGATGCACTGCTCTTAACTGCCTAATCTTAATTTACAGAGGGTAGATCCCTGAAATGATTGCCTATTGCATGTAGTTCAAAGTGAAAGTTCAGCACCTTTGCACCTCTGCTGGCTCCCCGAATGTTGATGGGTCAGGCAGACAATCTCTTAGCTGTATGTACTGTTTTGTTTTGATTCTTTGTTACATTTTCTAAAAAAACAATACAGTTTACTATTTAAAAAAAATAAAGTTTATCATTGTTGAGTTTAATAAAGGGTAAAAATGTAAGATTCTCAGGATCTAGCCTTGATGTGAACTTTGCAGACAAGGAAGAGGAGCATGATCACAATGTTGTGTATGCACATTCTTGCTGGTTTCTTAAAGCTGTTTTTACTGCTCCACCATTACTGTATGCAACAGTTTATGTTTGGTATGCATCCTTTGGGAATTAACACATTTTTTAATTTGGGATGTTTTCGTGTTCCTATGCCACACTGTATGTCTAATCTAATGCTGTCAATCCTGTCTGCAAATTGTGTCAGAAATATTACTGTCATTTCCTTAATTAATATTGCTTCCTGCTGCTGCAGTAACTACACTTACATGTAAAGATAATTAGCTAACTGGAATACCAATGTACAGTTCTCCAATGTTTTCTAAATTTTTCTGATCAAAGTGACTCAGTGTCAAATACAAGGAGCCTCCTTTTAGTTGCCAGGCCCTTTCTTTGTTAGAGCGAGTTGGAAATGACATTGAGACATGTGTAGCATGAGGCATCCTCAATCTCCAGCATTGCTGATTGGCTGCTGCAGGTCATGTGATTTGCCAACAAATTGGGCATGCTCTGTGGGTACTCCTGTAAAAAGTGCTTTGTCATGACACTGAAGTGTGAAAGTTTTATGGTGAAAACTGAGTTTCTTCAGACCCGCTTTGCTTGTATCCAAAATGTATGCTCGTAAAATACAAATTTGACATTAGCTTATTCTTACTCCTGACTACCATTCCAAACAGTTGCCTTTACATTCTATGTTACCCGTTTCATGCATACAGTTTCATATGTTAATTTAAAAAAAAAAAAACTAAATCTTAGCATTTTTATAACTGTCTGTGATGTTCATAACAGGAAAGGGAAATCTGAAGTTTCACTTAATGATTCCAATTTGGGAAGCAGTATAGCGCAGTGGTTTACGGCTCTGAGCTGCCAATCAGGTGACATCCAGCAGACCAGACCTAGGTTTGAATCCCACAGCTTCCACTTGCATACTGTGTGACCTTGAGCAAGTCATTTAACTTCCCTGTGCTCCCAGGTCGCTCCTGTAAAAAAGCTTTCAGTTTAGTTGGCTACTCCTGGTTAAACAACTTAAAAAAAAAATAATCCAGTGATTGAAACCTTGACAGAAATGGAACATTTAGCAAACTGTTTATTTACTTTTGTAAAAAAAAATCACTATCCTCCTAGATCTGTTGAACTATATGGAAGCCATCTGATGATTTTTGTTGCTGAATTGCTGTAGTTTTTTTCTTACTTAACAGCTGTGTTCTTAGGAAAGCTGATAATATGCAAGGTCCACCCTTAAATTTGATTTACACACACTGCCTAATTGAACTGAGTTGTGAATTATCGTTGTCACAGATGTTAGAAGAATAGAGCTATATGCTTTTAGAAACTCTAATTATAGAAGTAGACAGATTATGAAGATATATGAAGTAGAATATAACTAAGTTAGTTCGATACAACAGGCCAAGATGGTCAGTGTTATTTTGTTATTTGATAGTGGTCAAGCATACAATTTAACCAAAGAATGAACCTTACTTAGAAATGCCACAGATGAGTGTGAAATTAAGTATGAAAGGCAACAATGTGATAATTTACCACTATGCAACCATATTTAGATTGTAGAATGCATTTGCATCTTTCAAAAGAATAGAATACATTTCAATTGGAATTTTTTAAATCATGCACTGTCTCAAATCTGTTCCTGCAGCATATTTCTGATAGGCTTTCGTTGACTACTTTCTTTGATAAACATTTTCAGTTACAGTAGCTAAGCTGAGTATGTCAGGATTAATACTTTGTAGGGTTCTAACTTAGCTGTTTGTGCTCAAGGATATCATCAGCTAAACAAATGAGATGACGATGATATGATTCATACCTGATGTCACAAAAATGTAATTACTTATTTATAAAAAGTAGTCAAATATTGTGTTAAGCCTAAAACTTCTCTGAAAAAAGTATTACTATTGTGATTGTTACAGTTGCAGCCAAAGACACAGATGGACATTTCCTGAAATTTCTGTGATATCTTTAGAGAATTTCCATGCCTGCCTGCAGTACTGTCCCATTGTGGGCCACTGGAGAGAATCTCTTAAAATATATCACAAAATATCTGCAAATATCTGAAGTTATCTATGGTTGTAGCTGTATCTTGGTTCATTTACAGGTTGTACTGCATCAGAGTACTAGATCTGTACATGATGCACATTTTGAAATGCACCTTTTCCTGCAAATAAATTTCTTGAACTGGCAAAATGTCTATCAAAAGGTACCACCTGCACCTCATTTTCCTACACTGTAATATTCTTGGGGAAACTTCACAACTTGTCTTTGTCTTATGTATATGACACTGGTTTATTTTGCCCCCGAAGCTTGTCATGTGCCACAGTGTCAATGGTCTTAAATTTAAATTGACTATGTCTAAGGCCCTCCCCCTATCCACATCTCAGTCACAGTGTTGATACAATTTGCACTGCAAATACTGGCCCCTATGCACATAGGGGTGAGAATTATGCACTAGAGGCATGTATACTTCCCGTAGAGCTCTGCATCTGTGGACAGGTGTGCACCGGCGGCATTCACGACTGACAGCTACCTGTCCGTGTCCCAGCCCCTGGCATGCAGGCTCACGTGGGACAGACAGAGGTGGGGTTGTGTTCCCAGCTGTGTGGCCAATCCCAAGGTTTGCCTGGGACATAGAGGGTATCCCCCCCCATGCATGATGGCATGGGACCAGCTACGTGAATGGGTACCCATGCACCATACATTTTGCCATCATCAGTAGAATCCCCCTACTCCCAGAACACAGGGTGGCACTGGCTCTGGGACTGTGGTACCACTGCAGGCTTGCAGAGGAGACACCCCACCACACCAACCACACCACCCTGACCCACAGAGCTGCTGTGGCTATGGGCTGCTGTTGGCAATGCCCACCACACATCTACCCCACTGCCTGCACCGGGGCTTATGTGTGTAGGGGGGTCTGAGCTGCTGGAACGAGGCCACTCCTACTGTTGGAAGGAGGGAGCTTGGGACTAGTTGTATTGGGGGGACCTTATGGGTGCACAGCCTTGGCCGTGTACTGCCATTATGTCAGGGTCTGCGCTGCTGTAGCCTGCATTGTCCTCTGCACCCCTGCAGACAGCACTACGCATGGTAGTTGTATCACCGTAATTGCTGCTAAATTGTATAAATGTATGAAATCTTTCTGTGTAACTCTAAGTCAGTGACTTTTATGCTGTAACCTAAATTTGTTCTGTCTGTCCTCAATGTGACGAGGTACTTTTGGAAATGAGCCTCTGGCTCAAAGGTTGTAACACGATTTACTAATAAATAAATAAATAAAAACAGTAACTGCTGTGTAGTGCTGCCCCGTCCCAGAGCATTGCTGTCCATGCGGCTGGGGGATTGGGTGCATTGGGATAGCAGCCCCCAGTGCTGCATACCACGAGGGGGGGCACAATGGGTATGGAGTGGCTCCATGCCACAGATACGTGACACATAGCCACTCTGCCCCTTCATGCATAGGGGCCATTATGTGCTCATTATTAATCATTTTTGAACAACTGTCTTGGTTGCTATGTTGTCTAGATGGTGCTTCATTTTGGTAGGGTGCATATAAACACAAGCACTGTGCAATACTCGGTATTCCTGTCCTACATTTCTTACACTCTGTCATTTCTGTTATATTCGCCTAACTTTTGTCACTTGTTTGCAGCTTCTCATACAGTATATCATCTAGGTGCATATTCAAACTTTCTACGTAGTCTTTTCTTCTGGCATACAAATCAGGCAAATTATTGTGTGTAGCATAGAAGAGTTTTTCTAATGCCATGTAGCTGCCAAGCTCTTGCTGCCAGTGTTGTAATGTACTGTAGGTGGCTGCCAGCCTATCTAGTGGTGTGATATATAACATTTTGCCTCCATGAAGGGAAGGTCTATTAGCTATCCATGGGAGTGAGGCCTACGTCATCAGATGCGACTCCCAGAAGGCAGAGCTTCAAGTGGTTCTAAGGATGGGCCACCTATTTTTCTTTGCTCTCTACATACCACAGTCCAACTGTCCTGGATCATCAGCAGTACTAGAGCATGTGCATGTGGGAACCTGTAGGATGTGATCAGTGACCTCATTTGGGGGAACATTGTGGGTCAAATGCATGTAGTCAACCAGTGTTAGATTCAATCTATATAGCATCTTGAACTGCAACAGCTGCAGTCTAGTACTGTGGTGCCTATTTCTTGGACAGAGAACCACTTGGTGCTAACCTGAATTTGTGAGTGGTGCCCCAGGTCTATATCACATTTTGCACTCAGTGGTTCCAGGACAGTATATGGATTCCTATGCAGTTGACTGTTTGCTGACATTGCTTTTTCTACCTGCTGTTGGTCCTCCCCAACTTTCTCTGTTGGGTTTAAGCTGGGCAGTACAGATTTCCCTCACCATCTTGTGCAAGTTTGTGCCTAAGTTACAGGTACCTTAAGTTTTAAGAGAGCAGTATGCTGCAGGGCTCCCTTACTGTAGGGAAGGAGTGCAGCATTCCCTGGCTAAATATGTCCCTGATTTGCTTGATCCACGTTGCTTCCCATCAAAGGTTTGGTCCCAAGGGAATTTTGGCACTTCTAGGATTCAGCACAAGGGGTGTGGAGAAAGCTCTCTAAAGTGTTTACTTCATGTGCTAACATTTGATGCCATATCATGAGGCTAGTACAGGGATGCACTGTGAGAGAGCTCACACTCTTCAGTGTAATGATGTAAGAATGAGCTGCTAGTAGTACATCAATTCCCAGTAGAGATGTGCAAAAAAAAAAAAAAATTCCACCAGCAAAATGTGCACAAAAGTTGGACCTTCACTTCTGTAAAAGGTCAGAAATCATTTTCAGAACTTTCATGGAAATTTCACTTAGAACAGTGTAATAAATGCATGGACTGTGGTTTAATATTAAACTGTGGAAATAAATTCCACAGAACTGATCACTGTTAGTCAGGTCAGTTCTACAGAATTTCTTATTCACAGTTTAACATTTCTGTCTCCCTGGTGGTGTTGGTGCAACCCCCAGGTCACACCGGGAGATGAGCAACTTGTTGCTTAGCATGCCTTCCTGGTGAAACATTTCAATAAATAAATAAAAATAGTGGTAAACCCCCCATCCTCCAATTGCTGGCCCAATGGCTCCATAAAGATTAAAGTTTCCCTGGTGTCTAGTGGCCCCCCCACCCCACCGATCTGTGGCAGATGTAAAAATTCCCTTAATCCCTGGTGTCTAGTGGTCCTCCCACCACAGATTGCCAGCCCGATGTAAAATTCCCTGGTGTCTATTGGTTCACCTCACCCCACTGATTGCCACTGGCCCACCATAAAATAATATTACATTTCCCCAGTGTCTAGTGCCCCACTGCCGATCACTGTCCTGATGTTAAAAAACATCATTCTGTTTTATTTACCAGATCCTGTCCCTATCACTGATCCCTTATAATATAAAAAAATGGGATGGCCCGGTGTTGCAGGAGGTTGAGGTGCTGGTCATTACACATCACGCCATTATGGCGACCTGGGTTTGGGAATGAGCCTGGGCTGCCGGGAGTCAGTGGGGGGGGAGAGAGGATCGAACATCCGGAGGACTGCTGTCCTCTCTGGGGGGGGACTTGTTGTCCTGCTCATTAATTGCCCTCTGGCAGTGGCTGGAGGGCAATATGGCTATGAAGGCATGTACCGACATCCTTGCATTGGTGGGGGGGATCAGAAAAAAAGGAGCCTGGCACATTCCATGATGGCCCCACATCTCTGAGGGCCACCTCGGTGTCTGGATGAGGTCTCTTGAGGGGGGAAGCTGATGCCCTCCTCCCTGGCACCACTGTGGGGGGCAATCTGTGGGGGAATTTCTGGGGTTGGCAGGGTGGGGACACATGGGGCCATAGAGTGAGCTCCTCAGTGAGGAGGACCACAGCCACCTGCTAAGGTTCAAGGAGGTACAATACCTATATGGAAAAAATAATATAAAAAAATGGTAATCTGCCGATTGCCAGCCCAATGTTAAAAAAAAAATGTTTCCCTGGTATCTACCATACCAAGTCCCTATCACTGATCCCTTATAATGTAAAAAAATGGTAGTCCGCTGATCACCGGCCCAATGATAAAAAAAAAAAAATTTTTCTCTGGTGTCTAGTAGACCCCCTTCCCTATCCCTGATCCCTTATAATATAAAAAATGGTAGTCCATCCATTAGTCTAACTCCATCCCCAATAAGTCTGTCTTTTCCATGGTGTCTACTGGACCCCCCTCCCTATGTCCAATCCTTTAATATATGCAAAAAATGGTAGTCCATCTGTTTAGTCCATCCCATTCCACTAAGTCAATACATTCTCCAGTGTCCAGTGGACCCCACCTCCCTATCCCTTATTCCCCAAACAAAAGTAGAACTCAGGCCATGGTTTCTTGCAAACCCCATCCCCTCACCCAGGTAGGTAGAGCTCCTCCACCCGCCTCCCCCACCTGCCAGCACTACACAGTTTCTTCCTCTTCCACCATGGCCAGCTGCCTACTGAGCCATCAACAAATGAGTGTGTACTTGTAAAAGTACATGTTCATTCACTGATAGCTCAGCCAGTGGTCAGCCATCGTGGAAAGAGAAGGTCTGTGCCTGTCGTCAGCTTGAGTTGAGGGGGAACAGAGTTGTGGAGCTCTACCTACCTGGATAGGGGTGTCCACTAGACACCAAGGACTGAGTTCTACTTAGCAAATCAGGGAGAGGGAAGGGTTCCACTAGACACCAGAGAATGGATTGACATTGGGATTGGATGGATTAAATGGGTGGACTACCATTTTTTTATATTATAGTGGACTGGACATAGGGAGGGGTGTCCATTAGACACCAGGGAATAGATGGATTTATTAAGGATGGAGTCAGACTAATGGATGGACTACCATTTTGTTTATATTAAGGGATCGGGGATAGGAAGGGGGATCCAAAACACACCAGGGAAATAGATATATTTTTAACATCAACCTGGAGATCAGCAGGGGAGGGGCATTAGACACCAGGGAAAGATCATTTTATTTTATGGTGGGCTGGTGGCAATCGGTGGGGGGGGGAGACCACTAGACATCAGGGAATAGATGAGCTTATTGTGAATGGAGTCAGACTAATGGATGCACTACCATTTTGTTATATTAAGGTATTGGGATAGAGAGGAAGGGTCAGAGACACACCAGGGAAAGATTTTTTTTAACATCAGCACAAGGATTGGCTGGGAGGCACTAGACACCAGAGAAAGGTAATTTTATTTTACAGTGTGCCAGTGGTGATTTGCAGGAGGGGGGGGGCACTAGACACCAGATGAAGTGTTTATTTTCTATCTGAACTGCAGAATAATTATGGCATTATTTCACAGTTCAGCTACAAAATTTCCACAAACAGTGCAAAATTTCACCAAACACATTCAGATTTCCAATCCACTAAAGGTGGAAGTTCAGAAATTTCCACAAAGTTGAAAACCTTTCGCAAAAGTTCCATCGTGGAGTTTACAACTTTTGCCCTCTAATTCTCAGTGATGCAGCTTCTAGGTCGTCCCATGCCAATGTCTCTGGCCTTTGCTTCAGCCACCTAGTAACTAGAGTATGCCAACCTGATCTGTGGTATGTTTTTATATCCAGGGAAGCTAGTCCCCCCACTGACTTTTTACATATAAGGATGTTGTATTGGATACAGGAAGGTTTGTTAACCCAAGTGAAGAAGGTGATTAGGGATCTGATCCTGGTGAAGAAACTATCTGGGATTTATACAGGAAGTATTTGGAATAAATATGTAAAGCACAGTACAATACTCAGTTTTACAGTGCTTTTTCCTCCTTATCAGGGACAGTGGTAGCAAGTGCATGGTCTCCATATCGTTCTGGACTTTGCTTAGGAGAGACAGAAAATTGTGCTTGAACAGAACCCCATGTCTGAGCATCAAGTTAATCCCCAGATATTTAATCTGTTTGACCCCCAAGTGAAGGGAAGGGAAGGGTCACCTCCAGATTCTGTGAGCTGGACATTCAAAAACGTGTGAATGCTGCAAGCCCTGGGTATGCTGAAACATCGGGCAAATGGAGCTTCAGCATTCTCCCAGTCAGCAATTGGGATTTTCAATCACATGCGCTGATTACCACAAGTTTTACCAGCTTTTGGCTGGTCTAACTTGTGTCAATCCAAGCTTCTCTTTTCATGAGACTTAAGCCAAATATTTGGCACAAGCTGCCATAAACTAGGAAGACTGTCATAATTGCACCTGATGTACTAAAATCAGGTGCATTTGTGGCAAAGGTGTTTCGTGCAGCTGCACCAAAAAATGGGTTTAACACATGGCTTGATGTAAGCCCTGCATGGACCTTTGAAAATCTGGCCCAGTGTGTCTAGTTCCCCTATTTGCAGTTCATTTGGTAGCCAGAAAGGGCTCATAATTCCTTAATCATAGACACTGCAGCCAGGAGGAACTCTTCTGGTTGCGAGAGGAACAGGATCTGGAATAGGATCTGGTCATCAGAGTACAAGCAGAGGTTATGTATCTCCATGTTCCCTCTGACCTCTCTGATGTCAGCAAGTTGTCTAAGAGTCACTACTGAGGGTTTGATGACACAGGCAAAAAGCAGTAGCAATACAGGGCATCCTTGCCTGGTGCCTCTCTACGGGGGTAAGGGAGAAATTTAGTATTGCTTAGCTGGACAGTCATCAGGTGTTCTTTAAAAAGTATTTCTTCCAGGTTCTTAAAGTTGGGCCCATATACAAAGTTTTTGAGTGTCTCTTTCAGGTATGGACATTCCTCCCTGTCAAATGATTTTTCTACATCTAAGGCAGCTAAGAAAGTGTGAGTCCTGTTTTTTGGAGTTTTGGGTGATAAAGATAGCCCTATGGATGTTATCAATTCCATGTCTGCCTTTATTAAAACTCATTTACAGGGCAGTTGTTATGAACCACGGAGGACAGGTTTCATTCTAGCCTTAAGTCCAAAACTTTAGCATAAATGTTGAGGTTCACAGTGAGGAAGGAGAACTTTAGAAAGTCTTTTCCTGGCTTGAGAATAAGGAAAATGATCCCTATACCCATATACAGGGGAATGCACCAGCCTTCTAACACATTGTCAGTCCTCTCCCATTATACCCAAACACTCTCCATTCTGCAACCCCCTTGCACTCATCCTTGATTTGGAGAGGGGCTAACAAAATTAGAACCAGCTAGCCAGTTAGTTCCCCTGCTGCTGTAGTGTACATCCTACTGTAATTATACCCACTTGAGTGTGAGGTAGCATCTGTCTAACTCCATTAATGAAGCAAGTTGTAGTAGAAGTAGGAGTCATGATTGCAAGGGAGAGAGCAGGGCAGGAGGAACACTATTAGTGAAGCTAGGCAGTCTGGACAAATTAGGTTGCCTAGTGTCACTAATGATTTTCTTCCTGCCCTGCCCACTGTCTTGCAATTATGGCTCTTACTCCAACTCCCTCCAGTCATGGAAATTGACAAGAAGCTACTGTAGCTCTCTCTTAAGTAGGTACATTTACAGTCAGTTGTGCACTGCAGCAGGGGGTGGGGTGTTACTGGCTTGTTTTGGTAGCCCTCCAACCAAGGATCACTTCCACCACAGTGCTTCAGCAGGAATCCTTTTGACCAGCTCTACAGTGATGGCACAACACCAACAGTTGGCATCGTACCATAAGGTAAACAATTTTTTTTTGTGGGGGCAGTGCCCCACGCACCCCCCATATGGGCAAGGGGGCATCAGGATGGATGATATTTCAGCATTTTGGGACTTTGTGAGAGAAGGCAGTTTTTATTCTGCAGGGATGGTGTTGGCTACAAGCAGTGTGACGGGAGCCAGTGGCAATATGCCAATATGACTTTTTCATAGCTCTGGGACATTGTATTAGGGGGAAGTGAGTGACCTTGTGAAGTTTAAATGGGGAGGGCAGGTGGCCAGGAGACTAGCCCTGGCCACCTGTGGAAGGGGAAAAGGTATTGGCAAACCAGCATAATACATGAATAATGACTACTGAATACCCAAATATTCAAGTACCAAATAAGAATATTCAGCCTGATATTCAGAATAAGGTATCTGCACACCCCTAGTAGGAATGGTAAAGATTGACCCTTCATGTGCTACAAAGTAGCCTGCCCCGGGTTTAGAAGAAGTGAGAAACTGGTTACATAATATATGCCATCACTTCTCTTGTGAGTTACCAGCATGGGTGACAACAGGATTCTAAATGTGGGGGTGAATGCATTAGTGACTTTTTCCAAAAAGGGTGGTCTGGGGGATTTGCCTCCACAAGAAATGTTGAAGTATTTGGTAGCAAATGTTATATTTTAGAAGCATATTCTATGAAATTTAAAACAATGAAATACAGCAGGACACTTGTGCCAAGAACTAAGGGAACATATTATAGAATTGTTTTATTGACTTGGTTTTAAATCAGGTCTTAATACCCAACCTACACACAAGGAGAGAAAAAAAAAACAGATTGATGAGAGACTTCTCTTCTTCACAACTGGGAAACCAGGAGGATTTGCCCCCTAGAAGATATTTTGAAGAATCTGGTGGCAAACGGTACATTTTAGAAGCACATTCTATGAACTCTCTAGCAAGACAAGCATAGGAATTTACTAGCTGAAACCAAAAAATACAGCAGGACACATGAGTCAGTAATGAGGGAAGAAGCTAGCTGCAGAGGGAACTGTAGATAATGCTTGTTCTACTTATCCAAAGGCTTCTAAGTGCTGAAGAACTGAAGCAACTCACACTTCTGTGTGGTTTTGAAACATTATCAGGAGATGGTGTGTTGGGAGACTGAAACACAGGATCATGAAGTTGGAGGAAACCGAAGGGAAGTAGACACCTGTAACAGACAGCAGTAAACATAGCAGCAACAAATGAGCTAGAACTACTGAAAAATGAAGTTATGTGTCCCATATGTGTGGATTATTTTAATGATCCTGTCATTATAGATTGTGGGCACAACTTTTGCGGAGCCTGTATCACAAAGTAATGGGAATACATGCCTAGCACTGTCTAGTCTGCCTTTCTAAAGGCAAGCTATATGTGCTGTCTGCCTCACAAGGAGGTAATTGGGTTTCCGTTGCCATAGCAATGAGACACGTCTGCGCTCTCAGCTACAAAACGCTCGGCTCTAGCGAGCAAAACAAACAGGTGCTCAGCCTCTATTAGGCTGCTGGAAAGGCAGCATTGTACAGCCAGTCCCTCTCTAAGGTTCTGCGGGACATTTCTTTCACTGTGTACTTGTGTTTTTGGCTTTTTCACCCTCCCTTTTATGGGGGGGGTAGAAATCTTGGACAGGCATCAGTGTCTCACTGGTGCTAAGCAGAATCATTTAGCTGCCTAGCACTGTCTAGTCTGCCTTTTTAAAGGCAGACTATATGTGCTGTCCACCACACAAGGAGGTAATTGGGTTTCCATTGCCATAGCAATGAGATACGTCAGCACTCTCAGCTACAAAATGCTCGGCTCTAGCAAGCGAAACAAGCAGGTGCTCAGTCTCTATTAGGCTCCTGGAAAGGCAACATTGTACAGCCAGTCCCTCTCTAAGGTTCTGTGGGACATTTCTTTCACTGTGTACTTGTGTTTTTGGCTTTTTCACCCTCCCATTTATGAGGGGGTAGAAATCTTGGACAGGCATCAGTGTCTCACTGGTGCTAAGGAGAAGCATTTAGCTGCCTAGCACTGTCTTGTCTGCCTTTTTAAAGGCAGGCTATATGTGCTGTCCACCACACAAGGAGGTAATTGGGTTTCCATTGCCATAGCAACGAGACACATCAGCGCTCTCAGCTACAAAATGCTCGACTCTAGCAAGTGGAGCCGAGCGTGGAGCAGAGGTACTGTGGGCAGAGTCCAGCAGCGTCTGACAATGTCAGACGGGGAAGAGGGTAAGAGAGCCAAGACACTGTGAGAACAAAAAGAACTAGAGAGTACATTTGAAAATTAAAATGGACACTACATATGTCACTTTAAATGATGGTCAGATAGGTGTAATATGTGATATGTGAAGGAAATAAGTATAATAGTTACTAATGGTTTAGATTATACAACTTCAGAACAATGTATAGAAATTAGAGAGTTAAAGGTTAAGGTGTTAGGTTTGCAATTGGAGATAAAATGCCTACAAAAATCATCTACAAATGGTAAGATTAGTAAAGTGGGGGAAGATGTCAAAATGATACAGAGAATGAAGGAAGTATGTGTAAAAAGAGAATAAGAGAACAACAGGAAGAACAGGGTGAAGATGAATGGCTATTAGTTTCACAAATAAAAAGGAATAATAAGAAGGGAAGAAGAGCCATGACATTCCAAGCACCAACACATAATCGCTATACACCACTACTTGATAATTTAGAACAGGAAAGAGATAGTAATCAAGAACAACAAGAGACAAGCAGCATGGAAGAAATGGTAATTGGGAAAAGTGGTAAAAACAAGGAAATGAGTGAAAATATTGTGGAGATACATACATAAGGAGAAACAGGACATTTAAATAACAAATGTAATGTGGATGTTTTAAATAACATAAATAGGGAGCAGCAAAGGAAGATATATATATATTAGGTGATTCTATAATAAGATACATGGATCATATCACTACTAAGAATAACAAGGAAAATGTTGTCAGTAGTTGTTATCCAGGAGCAGTTGTACGGGATATGATAACAATAATTTCTGACTTGATACCAAAGATTCAACAAAAATCAATCATTCTGATACATATAGGTGCAAACGATGTTAAAGTTAGTACTATAGAAGAAATCTTTAGTGCAATAAAATGTATGCATAATATGGTGACAGAAGGTAATTGTGATTTGATTATCTCAGAGGTACAGCCTATACTTAGAATGAACTGGATAGTTAATAGGAAAATACTTAGATTGAATAACTGGATTAGACAATGGACACTAATACATGGTGTAAGTAGTATAAAAACATGGGGAATTGTTTGAGGGGAACAGAGCATTATATAGTTATGATAGATTACATCTTAGAAGGAAGGGCAGTGATAAATTTGCCAATATATTTGTGAATACAGTTAAACAGGTTTTAAACTAATAAAATGGGGGAAAAGGGAAAAAGATGACGGAGAGATTAATGTGACAAAGGAAAATAAAATCAGGAAAAAGAAAGAGAATAAAAAAATCAAGGAAGTAAATTCAAAATCGAATAAAATTAAAATACTTCTGACAAATGCCAGAAGTTTACGAAATAAAAAAAGACAAATTGGAATACAATATGATAAAGGAAGATATAACAATATGTGCAGTTGAGGAAGACTGGGATACTTTTAGTTAAAGGATATAATAGTTTTCGTAAGGATAGAATGGGTAAAAGGAGAGGTTGAATTATATTATATATTAGAGATAATATAGAGGCCGTGGAGATAACACCGGTGATGGATGCAATTCAAAATTACAAGTTGATGTGGGTTAAATTACTATATATCTTCCAACACAATACCTAACAATATCACTTTCCTACTACCTTTATTTCTATTTTCCCTACATTCATCCCTTGCCAACCACTCCCAAAACTAAAGCATCATGTTAAGCTCCAGCATGTCAGCTGGCAGAAGTAATTAGGGTGCTTGTATGGCATTAAATGCCTATGAATAAATAAAGTGCATTTAGAACTGCTAAAAGTGCATTAAAAGAGATATAAAGTGCATTTAGTGCATTTAATTCATTTTTGTGGAAAAAATAAAGTGCGTTCAGTACATGGGAATAATATATAGTGCTGCAGTATTTAACTACGTACAAAGAATGACTATTGAAAGTGCAGCTTAGTAATAAAGTACAGTATGTAATAGCTGTGTGCATTTCATTAAACTGCTTATTAAATATTTTTGCAGCTTATCAATAAGCTAGAAATGGAGCAGCACTTTTTCATTGTTGAAGTATTTTCTTTCATTTGCAGATGCTCGGTAATCACATTTTAAAACCCCCTCTCAGTCCCTTATTATGTCTGAAAGACTCCTGGCTGCTGGCAGTGTGTCAATAAAGATAATTTTGCCAGTCAAGCCACGGAAAAAATGTACAGCCAATTCGGGCTGCTGTAATTGGAGCCAGAATCATGAATAGATTTAGGATCATTGCAAGAAGCGTCATTACGTTTTTCTTCGTTCAGTTCAACTTCTCCATGTCTAAAATATTTAATTCTGGTGCCCGCTGTAAAAGAAAAGACCCTGAGGGGTCCATAGAGAAAGCATTAGAATTGAGTAAAAAAAGGAGCACACTCGCTCCTCACTCGCTCTCTCCCTCAAGGGAAGTACTGTGTCACAGTTCAAAGTGGGGCAGCAATCACTTCTACTTTCAGCTGCCTCTGCTTTGCAATATAGCGCTGAGTGCTCTGAAGACAGCGTTTCGGTGTGAAGGATAGTGGTGTCCCTAAAATCTTAAAAAAAGGGTTGCTGCCCATAAAGTAAATATATTAAAACAAAAAGAGCTTTTAAAATAAATAAAGAGCACAAAGCAGAGCAGTGGAATAATTACTTTCTTTTTCAGTCTGCTGCTCTGCTGTAACATGGAATGGAAATTATTTAAAGGGACAGGGACATCCCTATGCAGCGAAACCCTTGTTTAAAGGGCTATCATCCTTGCAAGACACAGGTACAGCCCATATATAAACGGTATCAATGTTTTCACATAAAACTGTACAATTGTTATACATAGTATGGTGACTGACCTGTTAACAAGCTCCTCAGGAATAGGAAATTCCTATACGGTAACAGTGGCCCCTAGAGAGCTGTACTTATACACAGTGAGTTAAACTCTCATCCTAGGAAAAGAGGAGGAGTTTCTTTAACAGGGACGATTAATGTTCGTCCCAGAATAAAGCCTAGCAAAAGGCACATTGTGAAATATTGGTTCAAGGGAAATGTAGCTTTAATGAAAAGGCTTAGAAGTAAACCTTTTTCTTTTGTATAGGTTGGGTTATGAGCCTCTGGTGATCATTCCAGAGTTTATTGTGTTTTGTGGGCAGGACTTCCATAAGTGGGAGGGCTATATAAGCGTTCCCCAAGCATAGATTAGCTATATAGCCAGTCACACTTGCCTGAGAGTAAGGTAAGCAGAAGGACCTGTGACTGAACAGGAATTTATCTCTAACAGGAAAGCTGATGAATTCTCTTGCAATATCTGATGAAAGGTGAAATAGCCTTGAGCTACTGTTTATTTTCTTGTTCTGTTTGAACTATTTTATTTCTGTTTATTTATTTTTTCCATTTTTTGTATAAAATAAAACACACTGTGGGTATGTTGTACCTACAACTGTGTCCAGTGTTATCTTTTCAACTCACATACCTGTGACACATGGCCACACATTCAAGGGACCCAGTAGTTCTCATCGGGTGCACAGTCAAGCCCAGGTTGGATCTAAAGCAGATGGCCACTCCCCTGCCCCTGCACTCTGCCCTAGGGCAGTGCACTACAGAGTACCTGGGGGGATGGCGGCTTCCAGAACTGGCCCAGCATCGTCACCCACCCAGATCTCTGTAATGTAAGACAGATCAATTGTTAAAATCAAGTCTGCTATAATTGCGGTCTTATTTCTGATCAATCTGGCACTGCAAAGCACCACCTTAAGGGGACTGGCAGACATTGCTGCCCCACTGGCTACCTGCCCACACAGTCTGGTGGGACTGCTAGGGATGGGGACCAAACACGTATGACCTCTCTCCAGGTCCCATCTAACCCCAGGGTGCCTCCTGCACCTAACCACTTCAATCCTGCTCCCCTCCAATACACCTACATTGCCCCACCACAGCTGACCAATACAGTGTCTCCAAATTCTAATCTCCCAGCAGCAACGTGCTGTCATGGCTGTCATGGCTGATACAGGGAAATCAGTGAAAGGCTGCAGGTCAAGCAGCTGGGATTCCTCGTAGGCAATCCAATCACAACCCTTACCCTTGCACATCCCAAACAGCTAGCCAGTTGCTTGCAAGAATTCTCAAGGCACACTATTTGTGCCTACTAAAAATACTATCACTCACACCCATCAGTGGCAGAGCCAGGTTTGGGAGCATTTGTGAGCCTGGAGAGGCATTCAGTCAATCACAGACTCCACAATGCGCACTAAATAGTGAATAAAGATCATGGTGGGGCACCACTACTCACACTGGGGCAGCCAGGAGGGGTGACTGCCCCCCAGCCCCCCCTCTAGCTCTGCCACTGACACCCATACACACAACTAATACATGAAAAAGACCTCATCACTCAACACAAACCAGATTGCACACCACACACACACCAATTAAACAGCTACATATCCTCGCCCCATCCCTACAAAAAAAACCAGCAACACCACACAAGGCAGAAAGGGAGACAAGAATCTCAATTTTCTATTATTAGAGAGCAATTTCACAGGCCACTAATCAACAAAACGGAGCCCCACATGGCATGTCCGGTACAGAGTGAGTGTAAATAGTTACCACAAAAGAGAAAACAGTTAAGTTCCAAAACCCAGAACTGGATAACCAGGGGTCCTCTCCCTGACCCTGGTCACAGCTGGGCAGGGCTCTACGATTCTGGTTCTACAACTATGTTATCGACTGACATCACAGCATTGGATTTATGTCGACCACAAGTTGCGGTTGACATAAATCCAGCAGGAGACCCCAGTTGCCCCTGCACCCCCTGAATTTAAGGATTATCAGCTCTGAGTCAGAGTTGATTTGGGGAGGGGGTACAGGACTGGGGAACAGAGTGCTGGGGTCTCAGACGGACCACTACAGTAAACTGTCGATGTTGTCAGCACCAAGGTGTTTGCTGTAATGGTGTCATGGTACAGGAGGCATACTGCTGGGAAGTTAGTACAGAAACACTGATTCAACTGCGGGGAGCACAATCGAGGGGAGCCACCTTAGACCACATTGGAGCCTCTCTCACTAGCTCTAAAGGTAAGAGGCTCACACAAAATAGAAAAGGGGTTTACCAGTATATGGACAACAACCAGCTCATCAGCACTGCAATGCAGGGCCAATGCCTTTCCCACTGGCATGGCCTGCACAAAACAACCCTTCTTCTCCATGGAGCGAGACAACCCCTCTGACTATTCAAAAAGCAGCCTCCAAAATGGAAAGTTAGTGTCCCCACAAAGTAGAAAACAAACCAAATGATGTCCCAACATTAAACCAACCAGCAAACTTCCAAATGACCATGGTCGGTCGAGTGATGCTTCCTACAAGCAAGTTCTTTTCCTCTGATGACCTGAGAAGCGAAACACAGATGCTGCTGTTCCTAGCACCCACCTAGAAAACAGTCCATCTGGGAATCAGGTCCAGTTTGAAAAAGTCAACCCTCCATTGAAGGTGTTCCCATTAGAGGGAATGAGTGAGAACTTCCTCTAATTTAGAAAATTTTCCACTTCCCTACAAATTCGATCTCTAAATTGTAGTAGACAAGCCTTCACTAAAGAGGATTGCAAAAGCTTATTACCCCACTATCAACCGTCGTTGCACCAGAAGCTCTACTAGCCAGATTTTTAATATACCTCTCTGTCGCACTTCTCTGGAACAAAGGTCCTTTGCCTACCGTGCCCTGCAATGGATGAACTTGCTGCACCATGACATCACTTCAGCATCTACCTTGGGCTCCTTCAAGGTTAAACTTAAGCAATAGCTAGTTGCTGACTACAGTTGTGACTGCTTCCAATAACCTTCTCTCTTGTGACCAGCATTTATTCTAACCTTATGCTATTCTGACCTTATGCATAACTGTTCTCAGCATGTAAATAAATGTTCTAAGTTGCTAATCATTCTCCTTTCACATTTCCTCTTGATCCCTTCCACTCTTTCCCCTCACCCCTCAATGGCTTTCCCCATCCCCCTCCCCCTGTTATTTCTCCTGAGCTCCCTTGCTCACTTTAAAATGCTTTGTCCCATACCTTCTCACCTCTGATGAAGCCCCGGCTGATGCCATCCCACCTTGTTGATTATTAGATATTAGGCTGGGTCTGTTCTCAATTTCCTGTAAAGGGTCGTTTCATAAGACCCAACCCCCTATAATATGACCCTTTGATTTCCAGGTTTTAATCAAATACGCACCTTGGCATACATTGTACAATGCCACATGTATTGGAACTTCTGTAGTTATAAACTCTTGTAATGTCTTGTATAATTCCTTGTTTTGTTTGTTCTCCGTCTCATACTTTCCCAATACGAATTTTTTGTCTGACATGGAACCTATGAAATGATCTTGTTCTCAAAGGTGTTATCTGAAAAGTCAATAAATAAATATCCCAAACCTAGAAGGAAGGCGACCTAGGCCTTGGATCCCCAGAGATTTCCTCCTCATAGGGTTTTTTTTCTCTCTCCTCCAAGCCAAAGGTCATAAACTTAGTTAGTTTTCAGTGGTATTCCCTAGTTCACTTGGGTTCCACTGTTGGTTGGAGGTGGATGGTGACCATACTCGCTATTCCCTCTCTCCTTAGGAAGCCCTCATGTCATCAGTGCAATCCTGACAACATATGCATCTCATTTGTATTCTCAGTGTGTTGCATTGCTGACAATATGCTTTTCAACCTCATAGTCAATGTTTAACTGCCTAAGGCTCCTTTTTGAGGCTCCTTCCTAAGGTACCTTTAGCTAGAGGGACTCTTCCTGTGGCACCTGTAGGGGTGGAACCACCTTCAAGCGTTCCTTGCCTTTGGTACCCATATAGAGTGGTAATTCCCCGTGGATAAGAGAATGCGAAAGGCCATACAGTTGTAACAGTTGCACAAGCATAACACTACTCTGATTGTGTAGGCCCATTGAACTGATAGATATTGAAACATTTTACTAGGTTTCAACCATTTTCAGAGCTCTTTCAAGTTTTCCTATTGTGAAGGGTATCCATTCCAACATAAGCATCAATTACTGGCTTAGCGTATATCCTATATATTCACTCTCTCTGACACCTATCTTATTCTACTCCTTGTGTAGTCTCAGCATTGCCTGCTGCATTTATTTCATCACATTTTAGAACACCCCATTTTTTTTAGTCTTTGGTAACAGGGTAAGACCCACTAGGCACAAATGCCTGTTTTCAGGGGTGACCTGGGAGCACTGGGCAGTTAAGTGACTTGCTCAGAGTCACACAGTATGCAAGTGGAGGTTGTGAGAATCAAACCAAGGTCTGGTATTCTGGATGTGCCAAGCTCGTTCACAGCTAATTTCTCTAACCTCCAGGCTATACTGCCAGCCCAAACAGCGAGAGGTTATATATGTAACTCATTACCCCTCCATATCCTTGAACAATTAACTAATACATTTGTAAAAAAAAAAAAAAAAAATAAGCACAAGTCATACTAAATGGTAGTCTCAGACATACACGATGTACCTCCAAAAAGGAAGTGTTGAATGTTTATATATTTATTTGTTTTTGTTCAGCAGGTAAGCTCAGTAGGCATAAAGATGCTCTTTCTAGACATGACCAGAAGGAGCACAATACAATAAAACAGTGGGAACATGTTTATACAAAACAATGGTAATATTACAGTACAAAACAGAGTACATGCTCACAGTTAATAAAACTGACAATTACAACAAGAGGCAGAGTGCATTAAGCATGGAAGCATCTGTAGTATAACAGTGGCCACCCTACATACAACAGGTAGCAAATGTAGTGGCATCCACTGTTAAAAAAGATAGGATAGCACAGCAGTAACTAAAGTGCACCGTGAAATACAATTTTGCTGCACAAATGCTATCAGAAGTAAAAGATAATTAACAGATCACACTGTCCCTACCCTGATGGTTGGCATCACCATAGCCACAACCAAGATAGGAGGGCATATTAACATCTGCCTTTACAGCTGATGCCAGTGCCAATGCCACTGTGACTGGCCAGTGTGTATGTGTGTTGTAGGGATGCACAGATGCCTGGTGTTCATCTCCTCCATCCCTTGGGGCCAGTTTTCTGACAACCGTGATGCCTCTAATCCCTAACCAGCCCCAGTTTGGGATTTATATTCTAAGACTGCCATGTAGTTTTTGTGCATGGACCTCAGAATTGACCAGCATGGAGGAGTGGTCTATTATGACAATAACTTCCAGCTCCTCCTTGCATTCAAGTCCCACTTCAGGTTTGTCTCATAATGCCAAGGTCATCTTCAGTGGGGCCTTCACCACTGCAACTGCACCTAGTTTCATTCTTATGTGGTATGCGTTGTCCAGGCACTGGATCCCTTGAAAAAGGTTTTGCTCTTGTAGATTTCTTCCTTTTGTGTCTTGGTCAGTGCTTGTCACCACCTGAATAAGTCTGAAATACTTAAAGGTCCCATGTTGATCCTTATGTAATTCTGTTTCTGTGAGAAAAAAAAATCATACTGCTGTGATGCCTTTGTGTTTATGGCAATTTGCATTTGCCTTCTATTAGTTCCTGTACTCTCCCATATTAGTCACTTTAATGTTTCTCTTACTTGAAGCTGGTCCGAAATTTTTTTTTGACTGGTCTTGAACTTGGTATCTGACATCAAACTTCCTTAGACCACACTTTCTGTTTCAATACTCAATTACATTTTTATTTGTGTTTGTATTTGCACCATGAACCTTTTATTTATGACAGTGACACCACAGCACTAAATCTAAACTAATCTTTTGCCAACTATCTCACTGTATTGTATAACTTCTTCACGTCTCGTGCCCTGTAAATTTGTTCTTTTTTTCCCTATGGCATGTGATACATAATACTGCCATGGTAGACACTGGCCTTTGTCATGCTTAGTTACACAATAGCCACATTGTGTCCTGATTCTCAGCTGTGCTTATAGACCAGCTCCTGTTTACTCACAAATCACTGTTAGCTGACTCTGCCATGTGTGTTTATTTGTATGCAGTCATTCTCCATGCATTATACTGCAATAAAAGTCTGTCTGTATGCTAACAGAGTAGTCTACCGACATGGTTATCATTTGTTTTTTAGCTGCCTCTGCTGCTTGACATACAGTATGCTGGTGCAGTTGTGTTAAGTCAGATCCTGTTTCCTTAAATGTCGATGTCTATTTTCCTTAATTTTATTCCCCACTATTACACTGTCTTATTATTCCATCAGCAAAATTGTTATATTCTCAGTTCTTACAGAGGACTTGTATGTCTGACAAACTCATTAAAAACTGCACCTGTCTGTTACTTATGTGTTCTGCATATGTGTGTGAATACATCTTCCAAATGGTATATTCTTTTTTAGAAAACAGTAGTCTACAAACATTTTATTAGGGGTTTGATACTGGCTTTTTCACTATCTACAAAGGCAAACGTGTTTTATATTTCTTGGACTTACTCTGCTGCACAGTGCATCATGATCACACATTGCAGTTTTTCAGATTTGGTGCTTCTGTCTGAGGCAATAAGATATATTCACACTTACTGCTACATTTTACCAGCAATTATAGTTCACTTAGTCTGTTAATAGTTTTGTTTATAATGTTGTTTTTACTGTATCCTGATGTTCTGTTAGTTACTCTTCCTGATTTGTACATGAAGCATATGAATCTTTATTTAATGTCTTTGCCATTTGTTGTTTTGTACCCAGGTTGCACCTGGAAATGAGCCTCAGCCCAGTGTGCCCATCCTGATTAACAAAATGTTAAATAAATAAAAATATTCAGAACTGTGTTCCCATCTTCTTCAGTTATCAGATACGTTTCCAGCAATAATGGAGTTTGCTCTTTATGGGGCAGACCAAGTTGTCTGGTGCACCCCTCCCTCAAGTATCAGATTGCTTGCTCAGAAGGGAAGGGGGGAAGGTAATGGGAGGAGCAGGGAGCCAGGACAATGGGTAAGCAGACAGGAAGGGGAGGAGCATAAGGGAGGTACATAATGGACAGCACAGAGGTATTCAGCCTCTTTTGCTGAAGTTTTATTGATGTGAACATCGATTGAGCTACAGCACATCAGATTAGATTAATTGGTGTTGGTGGTTTTTCAGTTCGAAGCTACGGTTTATGCACTAGGAGTGCTTAGTGAAGGTAAGAACAACAAAAAAATAAGAGGTATATTTCATGATAGATTATATGTAGTAAGCTAAGACAAGCAATGGTGGCAAGCGCGATGGCAGACTGCATCAAAAAACAAAAACAAACAAAAAAAAATCAAGAAAGCGGGTCCTTTTTTTTATGAAGGTTGTGGCATTGGTTTGATTTTGTATTTGCATTGAGGGAACTAGCGAAAGGGGTCCAGAAGCAGCAAGCGTACAAACGGTGAGGTGGTGGTTTGGTTGGACAGTTCGACGAGAGGGGCAGTCGGGGAAATTGCGCATTAACCTGGGGAAGAATTGCAACGTTGCATGCAATAGTGAAGAACAGCTAGGATGGCAAGCTCAGCCAGGAGTGTTTTAGAGTGGGAGAGAACGCACAGCTTCTGGGGAAAATGGGCACCAGAAAGGCTTGATAACATGTTTGCTGCACTGGTGTTTGAAAGGGGGGTCTAGTTGGCAGATGCCATTTTTATGGTGAGATGTTGGCTTGGGACAAGAAAAGGCCTAGCGAGGCCTACCGGTGATGTCAGACGCCATGTTGGCGGCAAGATGGTGGCTGGGAACAAAGAAAGGCCTAGTGAGGCCTACCGGTGATGTCAGACGCTGTTTTTAGGGTGAGATGGTGGCTTGGGGACAAAGAAAAGGCCTAGTGAGGCCTACCAGTGATGTCAGACACCGTTCTGGCAGCAAAAGGTTTTGCTTGGGCAAAGAAGAAAGAAAGGCCTAGCGAGGCCACCTGGTGACATCAGATGCTGTTTTGCCGGTGAGCCTGTGGCTTGTGGCACAGAAAGGCCTAGCGAGGCCACCCGGTGATGTCAGACACCATTTTCATGGTGAGAGGGTTGCTTGTGGCTAGGAAGGCCTAGTGAGGCCTACCGGTGACATCAGATGCTGTTTTTACAGCAAGAGGGTCGCTTGGGGCAGAGAAGGCCTAGTGAGGCCACGCGGTGACTCTGGGGTGAGAGGCCTAGTTGGGGGGGGCAAAAAGCGCAGGCCTATACCCAGAAGGGAGTGCATAACCAGGGTGAAGGGTGGGGGGAGAGCGGAACGATCCGGCATGAAAAGGGGGAGACCGCCTACAAGATGGTCCTTGAGAGTCAGACCATAAGGCGTGATGTCAGATGCCATTTTTCCAGCAAAGCAGCTTATATAGAAGGAGGCCTAGTCCAGGGGAGGTTATACAGGCATACTGGAACCAGGTTAGCTGGGGCAGCATAAAGATGGCAGGCATTAAATGAAGAGGGAGGGATGGCAGCAGGTGGAGGGCATAGGAATAAAATGGAACAAACAGTTGGGAAGCCATGGCTACATCAGAGGGTAGCAGACAGGGACAGCGATTTTGAAGGGGGGATGGCTACACGTGGCATGGACAAGACCGGGGGGCAGAACATGGGTGTGGTTTTTGGCCTTCCCTCACAGAGACAGCATATTAAAAAAAGGGGGGGTGTACATGAGGAAGAAAATGGTTGTGTGGCATAAAATAAGGGTGGGGAGCCTCCATGTTTTGGACAAGAGTGAATGGGATGAGGGAGTGGCGGTGAATGGTTTCTCTCTAGTAAGAGGGCAAGACAAGGGCATGATAGATATATCATTAATGTGGACACCTTATCAGTTTCTGTTCACAGCTTTTATATGGGAAAGGCAAGAGAATATGGCACCAAAGAGGAACAGGCCATCAAAGGAGGATGCCTACAAGGCAATTGTGGAGTTGGTGGAGAAGGCCAACCGGATGTGGCAGATGGTGGAAGAGGAAGAACCAGGACGGTCCGGAGAGAAACAGAAAGTGGGAAAAGGAAAAGGGGGTGATGGAAAAAAACCGACGGGGAGGCCATGCAGCCCATTAAGGCCACAGCCACTGGCAGTGGTCCCTCCCCAAGCAGTCAGTCCAGTACCACTGCAACCCTGTGTCCCTGAACCATTAGTACCTCCCCTGGAGCAGGTGGTGGTGCCGCCACTGGAACCCAAACCAGACCCTCCATCCATGGTGGGTCAACTGCAGCTGAGGCCTCAACCAGTTGTCCCGCCACAAGAACCGGACCAGTGCAGCTCGATGACAACAGGCCACATGGAACAGACAGGCCCGCAGGTACTGCATCAGGTTCCGTGGGAGAGAGCATAAAAGAGTACATAGGTCAAATTATTGCTGCCCTCTGGACAGGGGGATTAGGGCAAATGGAAACTGCACTGGCAGAGATTAGGTCTGATAAAGAGATGACAGGGGAGGTGGAAAAGGTGATGGAGGAGGTAGGAAAAGGAACACGGGAGATAGGAGCCCCAGGTATGAGAATAGGGGAACACGTGCCACTGACCATGAAGGGGAAGATATGGAAAGGAGAGTACATGGATGATTTTCTTTAGTGAGCAGGGAGGCAGCAGCCAAATATGAGGACAGGGAGAATATTGGGAAGAGCGAGATGGCAGCGGCAGTGGTTCTACTGGGGAAGAAAGAAGAGGACAAGTTTACTAAAGGAAAGACTTGGAATGGGCGGTTCATAGGTTTTACCACATACTCAGCAATAGTGATGGAAAAGAAACCAGAGTTGAGCAACCCACTTATTACGTATTCCTTGATCATAGAGCGAGCAAAGGCTAAAGGGAAGTGGGGTGGATATACAGTGCAGCCCACTTATAAGAACATCGGATATAAGAACATCCCGGATATAATCACATTTTTCTCATGTACCAATCTCGCTCCATTGTTTTCTATGGGAGCAAAGCCCGTTTTTAAGAACACCAAGATCGGTTATAATCACTTTTTTTTTGTAAAGCAAAGGGCCTGGGTAGCATTCCTTCGCACATATTTAGATGCTACGACCCTTACTAGCACCTTAACTATGATCTTCAAGTCAATTGCAAGTCAATTATGTGTTCCTTTTGATCTTTAATTGAGATCAGGAGTGGACACTTACTTGATGATGCCTGCACAACGGAAGTTTTTAAGTGATCGCATTCACCTCCGATTACCTTAAGCACTTAATCATTAACCCTCCTTGCAAGCTAATTTTACAATTATAAAAAAAAATTCCTTCGTAGTCAGACACTACGGCTAATATAAATGCAGGCTTTCATTAATTGTAATCAATGCTGCCATGGAGAAACACAGGCGTACCACGCTGACCCTTGCACAAAAAATACAAATTATTGAATCCCTCAGTGTTCCAGGGACTAAACGAATTGACATAGCTAAGGAATTTAACATAAATGTGTGCACGATTTCGAAAATCATTGCCAACAAAGAAAAGCTGTATGTTGATTATCAGCACGGATTTAATACGGAAATAAAAAGAAAACGTCTGGGCAAAGATGAAGTTGTTGAACTCACCCTATTTAGGTGGTTCAGTGCCTGCCGGAATGCCGATGCTCCGATTAGTGGACCGCTGCTGCTGACAAAAGCACAACAACCAGCCGATGGACTAGGTGTCCAGTTTACCGCTACAAACGGCTGGTTATGTAGATGGAAAGAACGACATAACATACACTTCAAACGCTGCCATGGCGAGAAGCAGGAAGCAGATTTAGTTGGTGCTGGCAGATGGTCTGAAACCGTCCTCCCCCTCCTGCTGTCTGAATTCTCACCAGAGCTAATCTATAATTGCGATGAAACCGGAATCTATTTTAGGGCTATCCCAGATG
This sequence comes from Neoceratodus forsteri, assembly GCA_016271365.2. NCBI lineage: Eukaryota > Metazoa > Chordata > Ceratodontiformes > Ceratodontidae > Neoceratodus > Neoceratodus forsteri. The sequence continues at coordinate 873,781,234 of CM028131.1, read as the reverse complement.
GGACTCTAGCCTTCCGTAGTGACCCAGCATCTGGGAGAAAAAAAGCTAAAGAAAGGATATCTGCCCTTGTGTGTGTGAACATGATGGGAACTGACAAAATGCCCCTCTTAGTCATTGGTAAGTCTAAAAACCCACCGTGCTTCCGTAGCATAAGTGTTGATGCATTGCCAGTTGATTATCACGCCAACAGTAATTCTTGGATGACAGGGCAAATCTTTACAGAATGGGCTACAAGGTGGAATGTCAAGCTGAGAAGAAAGCATAAGAATGTCTGCCTTCTTCTCGATAACTGTAGTGCACACCCAGCATTAACTCTTAGCAACATAAGGCTTGTGTTTCTCCCACCGAATACGACCTCCCTGATCCAGCCTATGGATCAGGGGGTCATAAGAAATCTGAAGCAGCTGTATAGAAAAAAAATTGTAGAAAAGCTGCTTATTTCTATTGATGATGGCAGAGCTGCTAAAGCTAGCGAGCTCACAAAGCAAATTCACATCTTGGACTCCATAATGATGTTAGATGGAGCTTGGAGACAAGTCTCTGCTGACACAATCAGCAACTGCTTCAGAAAGGCAGGCTTTACTATAAACACTCCCGAGCCTGTGGAACTGGGTGCTGGCTACAACCCGACTGTCTCCGAGGTCACCGTTCCTGCAGTGATGACTCCCAAGGAATTTGAGGATTACGTAGCCGTAGATGAAGGGTTGGAGTGTGCCGGTGTCATCACAGAGGATGACATTTGCCGTGACATCCGAAAGGTGGACGAGAGCAGTGACGAGGAGGAACAGCAGTCTATCGAGCCACCTTCTGTGAGTGAGTTAAAACTTTGTATGGACAAAATCAGACATTTCATATTAAGCAAAAATAGCGACTTGACAGCGTTTCATCAACTTGACTCGTTTCTGATGAACTATCCCTTGCAAGTCACGCAGCAAAAGATTACGGACTATTTTTTAAAAATGCACGGTTGATAATTTGTCATTTTACGAGTGTTTGATACAGTACAGTATTTGTATTAAAGCCTGTTTTATGGAATGTAATTAAATTAATGCCTCTTACAACAGTCTCTTACTACAGTCTCTGACATTATTTTGGACGTCAGCATGCAGTTTGAGGTTTGCGGCACATAACAGTAAACGTTAAGTTTGAAGATTAGCGCTAGCCCGCTTATAGTAACAGCCCGCTTATAAGTACATTTTATTGTGGCAAATACGATGTTCTTATAAGCGGGCTGCACTGTATTATGATGAGTTTTTTCACTAAAGAATGGTGACATATGGGGATGTGAGGTGGGACACAAAGCAGCTGGATTTCTATACGGACTATGTGACTGATCGGTCTACACCTGAAGGGGAAATAGGAAGAAGGGGGAGTTCCTCAGAAGTGTTGTTGGGGATATAACAGGGCATTTTGTTCATGGTCACAATGCCATTTCTGGCACGTATGCTCAAGATGTGGGGGGGTCCACCCAGTGACCAGATGCAGGACTGTATGGCCAAAAGGGGCCCAGGCAGGAGGGGGGCAGGGAACTGTCCAGCAGCCCTTTCAAGAAGGACAGGGTTATAGGGGGCAGACGTGGAATAGAGGGTCTAGGGGCAGAGGATACAGGGGGTAGGTGGGGCCAGTCTTACTGAGGAGAAGGTCAAACAAGACTTGACCGGGGAGGGGGGGTTCGGACAGAAGGGGTTATTGGGGAAAGAGAACAATTTCAGGATGCAAGAACCCCCATCAAGATAGAGGCATGGGAGAAGTGGTTGAAGAGGTACCCGGATAGCGGGGGTGGTGGAATCCATAAATAGAGGTTTCAGAACAGGCTTTCAGCTACAATGCAAAGGTCCAAGAAAGGCAAGGAAGGCTAACAATCTAGGGTCAGTCAGAGGTAAGGAAGACATTTTGAGGCAAAAGATAGAGAAGGAAAAGGCGGCAGGTAGGGTAGAGGGGCCGTATCCAGCCCCCCCCCCTTTATGCAACATGAGAATTTCCCCATTGAGCTTGGTGCCCAAAAAGCAAAGGGGTGAATACAGGGTGAGTCACCATCTGTCATTTCCTGAGGGTGACTCAGTTAATGATTTTATAAGTGATGAGCACAGCAGGGTCACGTACACCACATTGGAAGAGACCGTACAGGTTATCAGGGCAACCCCTGATGCATGGATGGCCAAGACAGACATAGAGTCAGCCTTTTGTTTGCTCCCAGTGAGAAGGGAGGATTGGAACCTGTGGATTTTAAAGTGGGGGATCAGTAATATTTTGACAAGGCGATGCCTATGGGTTGTTCCATAGCTTGTGCTACATTCAAAGCATTCAGCACCTGTCTACAGTGGATATTTCAGGAGAAAACAGGTTACAAGATGGTCATACACTACCTGGATGACTTCCTGTTAACAGGCAGTGGACACGAGGATACAGAGAGGATGTTGGCTAGTTTTCAACAGCTGTGTGGAGAGCTCGGGGTACCACTGGCACCAGAAAAAAACAGAAGGCCCCAGTAAGGTTCTAGAATTTCTGGGGATTGAGATAGATGCACTGGGTGAGGTGTTTAGGTTACCAGACAGCAAAGTGCAGAGGCTAAGGGAGCTGATTCAGGTACATCCGAGCAGGAGATGGGTGCAGTTGAGGCAGGTGCAACAGGTAATGGGGCATTTGAATTTTGCTTGCAGAGCAATTGGGCCAGGTAGGACATTTACTAGGCAGCTAGCAAGGGCCACAGCAGGAGTAACAAGACCACACCACTGGGTGGACATAACAAAAGGAGTAAAGGAGGATTTCAAGGCATGGGAGGAATTCCTCAGCAACTATAATGGCTGTTCCTTTTGGCAGGAGGAATAGGTTTATAGCACGGATCTTGAATTATATACAGACATGGCAGGGAGCTTAGGAATGGGGGGATATTTGAAAGGAAAATGGTTCTCGGCGCCATGGCCAGCAGACTGGGTGAGAGATGGAAGGGTAAAGGACATCACACTGTTAGAAATCATGCCAGTCTGAGCCTGTACCCTGGTGTGGGAGAGGAATTAAGGAACCAGAAGGTTACATTTTGGTGTGATAACAAGGCAGTGGTGGAGGTTTTGAACAACAAGGGAGTTAGGTCCGAGACAGTTATGCAGGTGTTGAGACAGCTGGTATTAAGGGGTTTGCAATTGAATATGTCATTTCAGGCCAGGCACATAGAAGGGGTAAAAAATATCCTGGCTGACAGACTTTCCCGTCTGCAGCTGGATCTTTTCTGGATGCTGGCACCAGCAGCAGAGGAGCAGAAAATGCCTATACCAACGAACATCTGGGACGTTGGCAAGAGGGAGCCGGAAATGTTGTTTTGTAACTCATGGGCACCACGGACCATGAGGGCCTGTGAAGGGCATGGCGGGCATTGCAAACATTCAGGGAAGCACACCACTTGGAGGTAAGTGGGCCACTTACTGAGGAGCAGTTAGGAAAGTTTACAGTGGATCAATGGCAAAAAGGGACAGCCCACACCACGATGGGAGTGTACTTAGTGGGGATCAGCTTAGTTTGTAGCTTAAAAAGGTGCAAGGACCCTACAAAGTCAATACTAATATGGTGAATGATGCAAGGGTGGAGGAGGTTGAAGCAAAGATCCAAGGATGCCTGGTGGCCAATAGCAGATCAGTGGCTAGCCAAATTAGGAGGGATACTACCAGCAATCTGTAAGTCCAAGGACGAAGCGCAGTTGTTCCACACAATTTATTTAGTGATGTTTGCAGGGGCCTTGAGAGTGAGTGAGGCAGTGGGTCATGGCAGAAAGGATGAAGAAGGGGGGTTGGAATGGGGAGAAATAACCTGGGGGTGGAAGGAAATACAAATCACAGTTAAGAGCTCCAAGATGGATTAGGGCGGAAAGGTGTGTGTCGTAGCTATTAAGGCTCACTTAGACGGGGCATTGTGTCCAGTAAAGGCTTTGTGGGTGTATGCCACAGAGCGCGAGTTTAAAGAAGGGAGACTATTTTTGCATGGAGATGGGAAGAAGGTAACCAGTTGCCAGGTAACAGCAATACTCAAGAAAGGCATGGAGTTCCTGTGTGAGGACCTAGATAATTACTCGTCCCACTCTTTTCGTATAGGGGCTGTTTCAAAATGGGCAGCGGCAGGGGAGACGGTACCCAAAATGTTGGAGAAGGGGTGCTAGCAGTCGACCAGTTACAAAAGGTATTTTCAAGATCTGAAGAACTGAGATTAACATGTCATCTGTTGTTTTGTCTTGCAGGAATGGAAACCGGAAGGGTTGGGGGTGGGGTTTCAAAAAAAATGGTATAGAATTAGAATGAGCAAGTAAGATGGTTTGAGTGATTAAGATGTATATTTTGCTTGACTCTATAGGTAGAGGGAGGATCACAAAAGTATGGATCTGCGGGCACTTCTACATTTATTGGACAGAAAGGAGAGCAGAGAAAAAGGCCAGGGGGAAAGCAGCTGTACCAGGATGTCAGACAATGTAGGCTGGTATGGCATGGCATCTGAGGGATGAGATAGGCACAATTACTTCCTACTATGAAAGAAATGAAAGAGCGGCGACCTGTCCCAGACTTAATCATTATACACCTTGGGGGTAATGATATTGGGGGGAAGCCATAGGTGGACACGTATTTGCATGTTAAATGAGATTTAGAGAAGATACAGCAGTGGTGTCTGGGAGTGAGCATAGCATGGTCAGGCATGATACCAAGGAGAGTATGGAGACGTGAACACAGCCACGTAGCAGTTGATAGGGCCAGAAGAAAGATGAATAGAAGGGTGGGAATATTGATAAGGAGCTTGGTGGGACACGTAATATTGTGGGGGTGGAAGAATGGGTAGAGGATTTTTACAGGTCAGATGGGGTTCACCTGTCAGATTTAGCGATAGACATGTTCAATACTGAAATGATGGGCTTTATCGAGGCCTGGAGGAGACAGGAAGGAAGATAGAGGAAAAGGAAAGAGGAACCCTAAAAGGGGGGGAAGACCAGTCATCTAACACAGGCTGGAGACTGGCAATGGGGAAAAAGGGGGGGGAGGAGGGAAGGGAGGAATGACAAAAGGAATATGAGGAGAAGAAGAAGGAACTGAATGAGAGAAAAGCGGTCTCAGTTTTCACCGTTACCTACAAGAAAAAGAGAAGAAGAAGGCACCCAGGTTTTCACCTGAGGAAGTGAGATGAAGAGGAAGAAAGAGGGGTGATCAGAGATTGATATTTTGATGCAATACAAATAAAGAATTGTGGAAAAGTCAATAATGGAAAATGGTGATGGTAACTGTAAATGGAATTATGAAGTATAATAAATTAATTGCCAATCTGAGCACAACAACACACAAGTGGTCCGTCTTTTGTGGGGGAAAGGGGGAATCTGGGACAGTGGAGTTTGCCCTTTGGGGGTAAGCTAAGTTGTCCTGTTGCACCCCTCCCTCAAGTATAAGATGGTTTGCTCAGAAGGGAAGGGGGAAGGTAAGGGAAGGGGCAGGGAGCCAGGACGATGGGTATGCAGACAGGAAGGGGAGAAGCAAAAGGGAGGTACAATAATGGACAGCACAGAAGTTTTCAGCCTCTTTTGCTGAAGTTTTATTGCCTCCCACCTACCCATCAAAAAGAGAATGGGAAGAAGACAGTTTGGAGAGGGACATAACGGTCTGTCAGAGGTGGATGACAGAGGATGTCAGGTTGGACGTTGGCGGACTGCCAGAGATGGATGGCAGAGGGAGGAATGGAGGGGGGAGGGGGGAATGAAAAAGGAATATGATGAGAAGAAGGAACTGAATGAGAGAAAAGCTGTCTTGGTTTTCACCGTTACCTACAAGAAAAAGAGAAGAAGAAGGCACCTGGGTTTTCACCTGGGGAAGTGGGAAGAAGAGGAAGAAAGAGGGGTGATCAGAGATTGATATTTTGATGCAATGCAAATAAAGAATTGTGGAAAAGACAATAATGAAAAATGGTGATGGTAATTGTAAATGGAATTATGAAGTATAATAAATTAATTGCCAATCTGAGCACAACAACACACAAGTGGTCTGTCTTTTGTGGGGGGAAAAGGGGGAATCCAGGAAAATGAATTGTCTGGGAGTTTTTAGGTGATCCATGTTGCTGTTGAAGATTTATTCATTTCATGTCTGCCACTGCGGGTTATTCTCAGACTACATGTATCTATAATCAAGATACTCAGACACTTACCTGCAGTCAATTTGGTAATCTCTTTATTCTCCCTGTCTCTCTTGCTTCCCCTTTTAGCTACATATCACTTCATGTTTCTGCAAACAGTATACATTTGTGGGTTCCAATGCTCTGTTTGTGCTATTACATTTCAAAATGTTATCTTAAGAGCTTTTCATTGGAGTGTCCTTGCCTTTTTCCCTTTGATTTTTTTCATGTCTTTTTCTACTGACACTCATTTCCAGGGGAAAAAAAACATATATTCTTAGAGATCAGCTTTTCCAGACCTTTATTTTTCTGCCTGCAATGTGGCATCTCTATCACCTAACATCAGGCATTGTTTCCGGCTATTTATTGATTCTTGGTTTGCTTTGCTAGTGAAGTAAACCATACTATTTCTCTATCAGGTGGATTTGGTTTGCTTTCGGGATCCCTTCTTTTTTTCTGCAAGTGTTATGACTAGTCCCTATGTGGATATTCTGATTGTAAATAATGTAGTTAAATTCCTTCTCGGTGCACATATAGTAACTATTGTGGTGGTGGTATAAAGTTGGTTTTGTTTAGTGACATTTCTGTCATATACATACGAAAACTTTTCTTTGACTTGCCTCTTGATTTTTTTTTTTTGCTTTGCCATTGGTGTTGCCTTTGGTCTGCTAATGGCGTGTCCATTTGTTATCATATGCTACAAACTTATGATATTCCATTTCTACCTCTGATGCCTGCTATGTGTGACATGCTATGTTTATGTTTATGCTTATGTTTATGTTTATTAATGGGAGATAACATAGCCATTGAGCCAAAGCTCATTTCTAATGGCATCCCTAGGACAACCAAACATGTGGTATAATACATTACCTACAGAATACTGGATGGGCAACTATACATAACCACTCTGTGCTGCGACAGAGGGGTTCTGATTATATCAGGCCTTAAGTGCAAAGCTTGAGAGGTCTTATGTAATCAGAATCCTGAGGGGCAGAGCAGGCTCAGGCTGGTAAGTTATAAAGTTATACATCCAGGCCCAGATATTCAGACTGCGCCAGGCTGTGGCACAAGCCTGGGTGCAGCGCAACTTGGCTGCACAGTGGCGTTGACTGGGCGATATTCAATGGAGCTGCGCCATGGCACAGCATCGTTGAATATAGCACCCTGGCCACCTGCAGTGTGCATGGCGCAGTGGTACTGCACCAGCGCAAGTGGCCAGAGTGGAGCAGGGGGATGCACTAGCACAAGTTCCCTTGCGCTATGTGCAACAACCGCGATATTTAAAAGTGCACATGTAAATGGAGCCATAGTGTATACAAGGCACAAATGGGGCCATTTGCATGTCATTATGGCTCCATTTGCATGCAGGTGAGCCGATCCCTGGTGACTTGCACCTGGCGCCCTGCCAGGCAGCAGCCGTTTGGGACTGACGGCCCCTGCACAGCGCGGCAATGCGCCCCTCTGCCCAATCACAGGCATACAGAGAGTTAAAAACATCCCATATCCCTGGTGGTCCAGTGGACCACTACACGCCCGATCATGGGCTTAAGTATATAATAAATAAAGTCTTATTTCCCTGGTGGTCCAGTGGACCGCTGTCAGCCCGATCACGGGCATAAGTATGAAAACACAAAGTCCAATATCCCTGGTGGTCCAGTGGACTGCTCGCAGCCTGATCGGGGCTTATGTAGATAATAAAGTCAGTCAGCCTGGCGGTCCAGTGGACCGCTGTCAGCCCGATCGCTGGCTTACATATAATAATCAAGTCCCATATCCCGGTGTCCAGTGGATCAATCGCAGCCAGATCACAGGCATTTGTATTATCCAACTAGATTATCCGGCGTTCAGCTCCACGCCGCGATTCACTTCGCGTCACCATCAGTCAGCGGGCGTACCACCTGCCCGCCGCCCCGCCGCCTGACTGACAGGTAGGCCAGAGCGTCATTGAGCCACAGCATGAGCCCATCGGATGCAGCTCTCTGTCATCATTATATATTCCAGACATGGAATGGATCCATTCACATATCTGGACTGTGTAGTACGGCACGAGCTGCATGTCCATTGGCTCATGCTGTGGACCAATGGGCATACAGCCCTACCTACAGTGTCAGTCAGTGGGCGGTGGGGCAGCAGGCAGGTGGGCTGCTGCCGCCCGCTGCTGACCAGGGGGGAGCGGGGCAGTGGGGCTCAGTGGGCGGGTGGGGAGGTGGGACTGCTGGACCACCAGAGATATTGGACTTAATTTAATAATACAAATGCCCACGATCGGGCTGACAGCGGTCCACTGGACCACCAGGGATATAAGACTTTATTTATTATATACTTAAGCCGTGATCGGGTTGCGAGCGGTCCACTGGACCACCAGGGATATAGGACTTTATTTTTATTTACCTAAGCCCATGATCGGGCTGACAGCAGTCCACTGGACCACCAGGGATATAGGACTTTGTTATTTTATACTCAAGTCCACGATCAGGCTGACAGTGGTCCACTGGACCACCAGGGAGATATGACTTTGTTATTTTATACTCAAGCCTGCAATCAGGCTGACAGCGGTCCACTGGACCACCAGGGAGGTTGGACGTTAATAATTTATACAGATGCCCGAGATCGGGCATGGGGAAGGGCCACCACGGAGGTGCAGCCGGAGCTCGGCTGGCCACCCACAGGTGGCAGCTGCCGTGTTGCGCCCTGCAACATGGCAGCTCACCTGTGGGTGGCCAGCCATTGTTCCTTTATTTTTTGGCTCACCAGTGTGCAGTGCAAGTAGGGGTTGCGCATGCATGGACTCAGCACATCCCGGGCTGAATATCGGGATGTGCGGAGTATGCATGGGCACACCCTCCCACCTGCGCTGCATACATTACATATGTGCTCTGGCTCATCGGGATTTGTGCCAGGCACAATCCACATTTGAATATTGTGCCGGGGTGCAACCCTTTTGAATATCTGGGCCCCAGTATTTTATATAGTGTGTAGCTTTACTTTTTCTTTTTTTTTTTATGAAAATAAAAGTGGTATTGCAGTACTTTGTGACAGTAGTGAATGTTTCATCAGTTTTAGTTCAGAAGTTGAATTGATTGCTGTGTGCACTACAGCATGGTGTAAAACACCAGGAGTCATGTGGATTTCTGATCTTCTGGAATGTAGCTGTACACCAGAAGGATACAACAGCATTCTATGACCTCTGAACTATGGTACAACAACATTTCAGCTGAGAACAAGGGGCAACTATGCACTATATATAGAGTAATGCATGAACAACCATACAAAACACTGCTGTTTCTTGGTTGAGGGGTTGACATGACACAATAGTGACCTCGAGAATAAATCTCAAGGGTTCCCTGATGTCATCTCAACCCTGAGATGGAAACACATTCTGAGTGGTGTTTTGGTATATTATGTTTTATACTATAGTATATGGGATTTATAGTATATGGGTAAAAAATGCATTTAGGCTGTAGTACATCTCTTCCCAGCAAAAGCAAGGAAAAAAAATCACTTTTTAAAATTTAAAATGTAAAATATGCATGGCAGGTTTGTGTTTTGAGTGAGGTGGGGGCAGGTGAGCCCCATGGAGAGGCTCTGTTGGGATAAATTTCAAAGGGAAAGTTGTTGTAGTATAGTAGTGATGTCATTATTATTCTACAATGTTTGTGACCTTGAAATGCACTACAGCTTTGATGACCTCTGAACTGTCCTGCAACAAGAAAATTACATAAGCTGTATTTTCAATGCCCCAAGTGTGATGCAAGGTGCCTGCATCAAACAGAAATGACGCAAGGAGCAGTTTGCGTCAAAATATATGTCAAACCCGATTTTCAAACATAGGTTGCATCCCGAACAGGAACCTTTGTGCCAGTCAAGCCCTGCGCCACCACAGCACCAGAAAAGTGGGTTCACCATTGCGGAATGGGGCTTGCAACACAATGGGGCTGCTACATCCCCATATCTGGGATTTTTAAAGCCTCGATGTGGCTGCAAGTCCCAACCATGGTTAGAACAGCCAAACCCTGGTCTACCAGCCATTGCACCAGTGTGCTACTGAGAGCCCGGTGGGACGTGATCCAGTACCCACAGGTGACAATCAGATGCCCTAGAACTCTGAGCCCACACACCACCTGGGCAACTAGCATAGAAGAGCATATGTGATGCCATGTATTCAATAACTAATGAATTATACAAGTGTGTAGTGTCTGTCATAAAATTGTGAATGTGGTCTGTGGTGAGCGCAGCTGATGTAAAATGCATAATATTATAAAACTGAAGTGGACTGAGAAATGACAGTGGTATATGTATCGTTGTGTACATTAGCTGACCTAAACCTGCACTGGTTTTCTATGAATTGGTTTACACCAAAAGGGCAAACTGATAGCTTGGAGTGTTACCTGTACACTTCACAAAGAATTGTTCTGAACCCTTTTACACTATGTACTTTTCTTTGGTGCTTCACAAAAGTCCATACAATGTATATTATATTGTTCATACTGTTGAGTACTATATACACACTGTTGTAACCTGCAACAGATTTCTGAACATTAACTGTATCTGACCTATGTAAGCTATTCTAAAGGTGGGAGAGCTTGCTGACATAAATGACATGAATACTTCATCACGTTTTATTTTATTTTGGTGTGGGGGGTCCAGTAATTTATTTTTCATTAATTGCCTGTGTAACCCCCCTGCAAATGGGGGTTCCCAAAAGACTTCCAGGAGCTTGCTTGAATGCTCCAAGCCTGAATGGTGTTTGGCATTTAAGCCATTTATCAGTGAGTGTTTTTAGAACCTCTGGTACTGTCTCTTTAAGAGCTGTCTGCTTGCAGACATAATTAGTTTGTATGGGGGACTGTGTGCTTCTCTGAGTACCACTCGAGCTGCTGCCAATTCACTTCATTTTTGCAGTCACTAGGAGTGCAAAGGAACCTATCTGAAAGATGTAACTGTTTGCCAGAAATTATTTAGAGTAATAATGAAATTACAGTTTGTCTAACCTGCTTTCTTTGCAGTCAGAACTGTGTCTGCTAGTTCCATTCTAGTTTTGAACTGCTGAACTGGACCAATCAGTGTGGGGTAAGCTAGCTCTAAAATGGTGCCTTGGACGAATCAGAACTTGGACTCATAATCTGAGCCAGCCACAAGAGGATTGTATGAGCAGTGACTCTGGGAGATGTAGTTTAGACTTCAGCACCTTTTGGACCAACAGCAGCAGTCTATTGTGAGTGACAGCCAATCCAGTCAAGAACTGGGAGGAACTCAAAGGAAGTGCCGGGTTTTGTCGGTTGGAGTTTCAGTTGAGCTTTGGCAGTGAAGAAGGAAGGAGCCCTGTGCTTTTTCAGTGTGCAGTTTTAGTCAAAAAAGCGTGTATGAGCCCAGAGTTCCGGTCTGCAGCTTGTGTAACAGCTTGTTAGGACTGAATCCGTCCTGTGAAAAGAATCAAAGGATCTCTGAAGAGTAGAAACCAAGCTCACCCTGTAGAAGACTGGAGGAATTGCTGAAAATTGCACTTGGTCTGTCAGGAACTGAATCTGCTGTGTGTTCTCCCCGGCATTGTGCAGTAATTGCGATCGGGATACAGATGCAGCCTGCCTGGTATAGTGCTTTCTTTATATGGATGTGAAGAGGTTTGTGTACCTCAAGTGAGCCCTGCTGACATTGAAGGACCCTATCTTATTTGGAGGTCGTGAGTACTAATTCAGGTCGCTTCCCTGTTGAATTGCCACATTAAATCCAAATGGAATTACTGTACTGCTGACTGTTTAATTCTCCTTTCTCTGTGTGAAAGGGCCCTACCAGCTGCCACGGTTTGGACTAGCCACTAGGGCTTGGGTACCCAGGGACAGTAACTGATAGGGATAGGCTCTGCACAGAGCCATAGGTAGATTATTAGAGTGATAAGCTAATTAACCTGATTTCCTGTCCTTGTTATATCCCCCAAATAAATCAGAGCTGCTTGTTTCAGCAAAGTTATACTGCCTGAGGTATTTGTCTATGTTAAAGTACTGTACTGTGATTGTTACACTGTATCTCATTTCACAGGAGGTCCCAGTGCCGGAACCAGACCTGGGGTAAGTGTATACTGTGAAGGTAATTCTGATATATTGTGTGGGCCACTAGTGGGAAGAAAGGGGTTAGTGTCCCAGAGGGCTGTGACCAAGTTAGTTTAACTATTGCAAACCCCGACCTCTGGGTGGAGGCACCCGCCATTGGATCCAGGCCCCTCAACCTGTTAGTGGCAAATCAGGCAGGGGTAGTAGCCCCTGGGATAGCGCCATCTAGGGGTTACACCTAACAGTATCTTGTTTACATGGAGTCACATGCTTACAAGTCAAGCATAATGCATGACAGATTTAAATCCTAGGTAAGGTGATGTGTCATGGTATTGTGCCTTGCTGTAACCCCCTCCCCCCCAAGTCAACACACACATATATATTCATGGAGGCAGTTATGAAAGTGCTGATTTCTGCCTGGTAGATGTTCCACTGACTGGTGAAGCTGCAAAACCTTCGGCAGCTTGTGGCGATACCCTCTGCTGCACCCTTTGTTTTGCACACGGGATAGCTTGTGGCAAACTCGGGGACATTGGTGCCAGGTGCCAATTTCTACAATAATCTGGTGCAGGGTCCCTGACAGATCAGAGTTTTCCGCAAGTGGCTGTCTGGTGCAACTTGTGCTGATCTTGCTGCAGTTTCAGAATTGGGCTCCATGTGTAAAAATCCACACACAACAGGGGGTAACCATATACTCTATAGGTAAAAAATGTTAAATATTATATACAGACAGTAGGAGTTAGACACAGAAGTAGGTGACTTGGCCCATCGAGGCCATCTTTTTGTTTCTAAGCACTAGCAGCTCAATACATTTTCCTCCCTCATCAGCCTGTCTAGTGGTCCTTTGAAAAAGTCTGCATCTTTAACTATTGCTATATGGGGTGGTTCAGCATTCTGTATACTGTCAACTGTTGTTTTAGTTCCTATTTTAATGATTTCATTTAATTTTATTTTACCAGTGTACTTAACACTGTCATTGCTACATAGACTCAGTTTACTAGAAATAAAGATGTTTTCTCTTTTGGTTGTTTTACTGGGGAAGTTTATCTTGTGTTTTGCCCTGTTCAGACTGTTTTGATTTTGCATTTGTTACATAGATTATTGATGCCAGCTGCTTATATTAATGCAACAGTTGAAATTGTTTACACATTTTCTACTTGAAGGCATTTCATAACACTTTTTTTACAGTATTAATACCAAACTGAAATCCCGAAGAAAGGTCATAGATGATATACAATAAATATCAAAGAAATCAATGTTTCAAGTCTTGTATTCTACATGCTTGTTTTGATTATTCCCAAATCCTGCACAGTATGGCATTTCATTTAGCAGCAACAGTCCTTGCATCAAAAAGCATGATATAAGTCCTTAAAGAGCTGCTGACAGCATTAGCAAAACTTTGACAAAAGTAAGATTTATATTCAGCTTCATCCCATGTTCTTTAATACTTCATATATTTACAGTAATTAATTTCTCATTTTCTTTATTACTGAAAACAGTTGCATGAAAACAAGACCCCTGTTTCCTAGACTCTATCTGCTCTAAAAGCACAGAGAAACATGGCTCAGGGCAATACAGGCGGGCCGAAATACAAGTACTGAAACCAAAAAAATTAGAGAACACTCAGAACACACCCACAGACCGAAGCAAGACGCCAGAATTTATTCTTAAAAAGCACTCCGCCTCCATAGGAAAAATGTTGACGTATGTTTCACGCCGCATTGACACTTTATCAAGATGTCACACCAATAGTACTGCTGTCCTTATATACACAAACTCTGTGTAAATGCTAAAATAATTAAAGTGCCAGTGCATAATAACATAATTGTATCCACATATTTGCACTTATATAAAACACATAGATACACAGATGAATACATAATCTATTCACATCAAACAGGTGTAAGGAAAGATGTTTAAAACATCAAAATATTTTAAATGAGAAGAAGGCATAAAGGGAGCAGAAGATAACAATCATATACTAAAGTACACATAACCTCCATTGAGTCCAAAGATCATTTCATATATAATATACTAAGGCCCAGATATTCAAAAGGGTTGCGCCAGCGCAAGTCTGAAAATATGCCATTCTGTGATATTCAGCAGGAGGAAGTTGTGCCCCCCAAATCACGCTGAGCAATAGCGCAATGATAATGAACGTATGCGCAACTGAAGGGGGAGGAACCATGCATAAATGGCACAGTGCGATATTCAACAACATGTACCATGCGCAATAAGGGAGCAAGCGGAAGTTGCGCCATAGCGGAAATGAGCCAAAATAAAAAGGAACAAGGGAGAGGCGCAAGAACGCTACAGGGAAGCCACAAGTTGCTGAACTATAGCCAGCCACACAGGCAACACACACACACACACACAGGGCAGGACAGTGAAAGGGCACCTGGAACCCACAGGCTTAGGGAAGGTGTGGGGAGCCACAGCCACAGTGCAGAAGGGGGAAGTGCCACACAGCACTGAGGCCAGCACAGTCAGGTGTTCCTGGTGCAGGGGAAGTAGCAGCCAGGACAGCAGGGGGAACACAGAAACAGCTGCCGGGGGGGGTGAACACAAGCCAGGGACATTGCCAGTGCCACCATCCAGATGGAGGCAGTAATGAGGGGGGTGAGAAGGCAGGCAGCAGGGGGGCGCGGCCGTGGAAGGGCCCGTCAGCGGTATGCCCCCAACAGGCAGTACTGAGCCTGCACCAGCTTCGAGCTGTACAGTGATACTGAGATTGTGGGCTGGTACCGCCTGAATCGGGCAATTCTGAGGCGGCACTGTGAGCTGTGCAGTGATGTGATGCAGGCACCCACACGACGGAGCCATGCTCTGTCAGTGGAGACTAAAGTGACAGCTTGCATGTGCTTGCTCACCACGGGTACCTTCCAGAGACCAACAGGGGACACCGCAGGCATAACCCAGTCGGCCACAAGCCACCTCACCCAATTCCTCAGCCCACTGCTGCCACATGCTGTGGAGTACATCCATTTCCCCAGCACACCAGCGGAGTGCACAGCAAACATACAGGAGTTCCACAGGGAGCGTATGCCTGGTGTGCTAGGGGCAATGAGCTGCACCCGTGGCCATCCGCACCACCTGGCCCCAAGGGGCCGCTACATGAATCGCAAGGGCTATGCTAGCATCAACTGCCAGGTGGTGCGATGCCAGGGGTGCATAATCAATGTCTGTGCCACGCACCCTGGGGGAGCACACGATGCCTTCATCTGGCACCAGTCAGCACTGTGCCACAGATTTGAGAGTGGGGACATCCCCACTGGCCACTTAGTGGGTGAGTATGCAAACCACAAGGACAAACATAGGGCTTGGGAGGGGCATGGTCAGAGGTGACATGGGTAGTGACCTACATGGCCCGGGGCAGGGTGATGCTGATCACCAAACTAACCTCCACCCTCTACACACAGGTGACAGTGGATACCCACTCCGTCCCCGCTGATCACACATACCAGTGGCCATGACCCCATCGCAGCAACGCTACAATGAGGCACATGCCACCACATGTAATGTCATCAAGCAGGTGTTCGAATGCTAGCGCACATTTCGCTGTTTCCGATACCTCTCGGGCGGTGTCCCTACAGTACAGCCCCTCAAAGGCCTGTGGGCTATTCCTGGCCTGTTGCATCCTGCACAACATGGCCAACAAATGTGGGATAGCCGTACAGGTCGAAGAGGGGGACAGCGATGGGGACGATGAGGACGCCGGTGACAATGGTGATGGGCAGCCCCCCCTTGGGTGACGGGACCCCTGACTGCTCCAGCTGGCACAGCTGCACCAGGACACCATCACGGAGGAGCACTTCAGCCAACCCAGGTAAGTCATGGGGCCATGTCCAACCACCAGTGGCAAAGGCACAACCCACAAACACACATGGACAAACACCAGGGGTGCATGACATCAAGGGAAGTGGCCGGGCATGGAACCACACACACCACCAGGGATGGGTGAGGTCTAACATGGCACACGGACAGACACACACACACACACAAAAAACTCACCAGACATGCACAAAGGGTAGGAGGCACACCGACCCAGAATGCCACCCCTAGCCACACACATGTCCACAGGCCACCACGCCCACTGCCTGTCATTGTGCGTGTGTCAGACGCTGGGCACCATTGCACATTGGTGTACAACGCAATGCAGGCATCATTATGCACACGCAACTGCAGACAGCAGCCAGGGGGGTGTGCAGATGGACTCTGTGTGTGCGTGCAAGCCTGGGTATCCACCCATGCATTGCCCGCTGAATGAGACAATGCACACAGGGCAGCATCAGACAGTAGATGCGCTGGGAGACA
This sequence comes from Neoceratodus forsteri, assembly GCA_016271365.2. Classification (NCBI taxonomy): domain Eukaryota; kingdom Metazoa; phylum Chordata; order Ceratodontiformes; family Ceratodontidae; genus Neoceratodus; species Neoceratodus forsteri. The sequence continues at coordinate 873,764,744 of CM028131.1, read as the reverse complement.
GGTCAGTCACGCGCCACAGTGCCCCGGCCACCACGGATATGTGGGCAGCCCCGCCGAGACCCGCCAGCACTGACAGACTGACCACTGGCCTCATGGGGTGGCACCGATGGTCCCTCAGGGGTTCCACTGCGTGAACACGACCGTGCTGGCGCAGGGGTTTGCAGCACACCAAACATGCCTGCGCCAGGCATGCTTGGGATGCCCACAGCTGAACCCGGTGTTGACAAGGATGGTGTCGCATGACGCTGGGAATGGGGGTTGGACATTGCACTACGCGGTGTCTGCAATGTATGGGCAACTAACTGTGTGCCCCCTGTGGCCATGGCAGCTGTGATTGTATGTGTCAGCCTGTCAATGGCAGCGGTCACATCCTCACGCATCTGGTCCATCCCTGCCAGAAGCAGAGCGGTTTCTCTGCTGCGATGTTCCTCTGCCCACTGCAGAGCTGCACTCAGTGCATCCACCGCCATCACAAGCCACATCTGCTGATTGACTGATGCTTGCAGTATGCGGGTGTGCTCATCCAAGAGGTCATCTGCCTGATCAGCACGCTGTCCCTCAGGGTGTGCACAGCCCTGATGCTCATCACTCCTTGAGGGTGGGTGCTGCACACCAGGGCCAGGCCTGGGCATGTCCACAGGCAGTGCACTGACACCACCCCCTGACACTGTACCCCCCAAGCCTATTGGCTGACTGCTGATGCTGCCCCTCCGGCTGCCGCTCCCCAGGGCTCAATGGTGCCTCTGCAGTAGCCACAACAGTCCCACTGTCCTGTACACACACCAGTGCTGCCCCACTGGTGCTGACAGGCACAGGCTGGGACTGTGATGACACGCAGGCCTCCACGGTGGCACCACCCACAGTCATGGCCGCGATGTTACCTGCTGTGTGGCCATCCTATGGCACACACGTCACTGCCCATGACGTTAGCGACATCATCATCGGTGATGGACCCAGCACCAGCCAGAGTCCCAGCATGCTGGCATCCATGGACGCTGGCACACTGGGACACGGGCAGGGCCTCCTCCGCACCTGCTCCAACAATATCAGTCTGGACGTCCAGGCCGGCCCACTGTCGCACTGAGCCCTGTATTCCTGTGGAGGTGGATGGGCCCTCCTCCATCTCCATCTGACCGGCCTCAGTGGAGAGGCCCACCACCGCTGACTCATGCAGATGCTCAGGAGCTGTAAGGGAAAACAAAGTCGCGTTACTGCATATGACCTATCCTGCCCCCCCCAATAGACAGACCATGACCTACCATGCAGTGACGGGCTACCACCCATCTGGAATCCACCACCAGTAACACCCTCAATGGCACAATGCTGCATGCTGCCAGCAATCCTCTCCTCCTGTGGGGTCAGGCGTAGCACCTCCAGCTGTCCCCCACCTGTCACAGACCTTGCTGCCCTGATGGCAGCCACCTTCTCCTTAATCCTTCTCCGGTCTGTGCCCACCTTCTTCTTGCACGCCTGCACAGAATGCTGGTGGCTGCCATGCAGGTTTACAGCACACGTCACCTCCTCCCATGCAGCAGCACAGGCCTGTGGTGTTCCCTGGCGTGTCCACTGAGAAGCCGCTTCTGGTCTAGGTAGGCCTCGAACAGGGCATCCGTCTCGGCCTTCGTGAAATTTGGCCTCCTCCTCCTCCCACAGCTCTGTTCCTCTTCCTACACAACTCGCTCGGTCATGATTCAGCCTGTGAGAATGACAGGTGTTACCTGTGACTGTGCAGTCCCATGCATGTCCCAAAATCCACAGTCCACACTCTCAAACAACATGCAACTCACCAATAGACTGCAGTAACCGACTATGGCCAGTGCAGCCCAATGTCACACTTTTATAGCGCAACCCTTGCAAATGAGGTGAGGCACATCTTTAAGTGGATGCAAATGCAGTGACTGCGCCATTGAACGGCTGATTAGCTGATTTGCATATGACGGCTGAATATCGCACTTTTTGCACTTTGCGCAATTGTGTTGAACGTGCTGAGCCAAGGGCGCAGTTCTGTGACATGCGCAGTACACACCTAACTGTGCATGCTGGGATGATGACACAGGTGCCTGCTGCGCTGCTGACGTGCTGTGCACAGAAGGCAATGCTGGGCACGGCCACCATTGTGCCAGTGGCGCTTCAGCGCTGTTCACCTATATGGCGCTGTGGCACTGGGCGTCGTAGGCGCACTGGGGCAACAGCGTGGTAGGCCGCTACAGGAGGTGGCACACAGGCACCCAATCATGCTAGATGCATTGGGTTCCAATCACGCTGTGGCTGTCCGTGTGCCAGAGACCCTTGACCCTGTGCCCGACCTTGGCCCCCTAGGTGCCATGCGTCAGCCATGGGTGCACCACTATCATGCTGTTCGGTGACAGTGCAATAGGGTATGGCAGCGCTGTACCACGCAGCATCTGCACATGGCGGAACCATGCTGCAGAGCGCCATTTTGACTTAACCGAGCAATAGAGATGGCGTGGAGGAGAGCAGTACAGTGGAGCCAGGTGGAGATGGCAAACTTGGTTGCCATTGTGGAGCCACTTGTTGGCCCACTATTTGGTGAGGCACCCCTGGACGGGGCCAGGAGTCAGGTGTGACAGGAGGTGGCCGACGCCCTGGAGGAGGCCACCGCTACGGGGTGGATGGCGGAGCAGTGCCGCCACAGATATAGGGACCTGAGGCGGATGGACCCGGACCTGCTTGCCCACCTGCGGGCACATGCCAGATGGGGCACGGTGCCACGGCCAGGTAGCTGCAACATCCATACACTTTTATCTTCCATACGGGTATCACGGTTGCATGTATCCAGCACATGGGGGGGGGCCGTCCGGTGTTGGCCGTGGTGGTGTTAACAGGGTGTGGTGGGTGGGTCTGGCTATGTGGGATTACACACACATGGGGCCAGGGGAACTTTGCTACAGGATTGTACTGATGTTCATCTCTCCATGTTTGCACCTTAGGCCCAGACGAGTGCCTGCTGGTGAGGGAGAGGAGGCGCCAGCAGGAGGGCCATCAATCCGGAAGGGGCGAAGGTCCACAGAGGTGCAGGGACCAGCCTGATGATGGTGAATGCCTTACATCCATGATTACTATTGCATGCTGTGTAACAGGGTGGGCAGCGGGGCATGGCCACTATCCATTGACACCACTGCAATGCACGCAACTTGCTACAGTCAGCACTGTCCAGTGGCACTGCATGTCTGAGAGTGTGTCAGTGGTGGTCCATGCGTGCACCGGGTACCTGGCTGTGCCACTGCCTTCGCACCACATAGCCATGTCACTGAACAGCCACGGTGGTGCTGTGCAGGACTTGGCCGGTGGGTGTGTGCAGCAGTCCACATGGCTGTGTGCACCTGGGTGGGCAGGTCTTGTGGACGCGATCACTGTGGGTAGTCACACACCATCACAGAGGCATGTCCCATGGCCGTATGCCATGCACAGTGGATGGGCTGCATGGGGCTGTGCATTCACACCTATTGACTCTGCTCCCTTGTCCTAGGTGGACAGCAGTTGCAGACCATCCGACAGATGCTGCAGGAGATACTGCAGGTGGCCAGGGCCTCCCTGGAGATATTGGAGCGAATAGAATGTGTGGGAGTCTGACAGAGGCATGACGGGAGGAGCAGCCAGAGCGGGGAGCAGGGCTCCCACTGAGCATACTAATGCCCCTGATTTTCCCTACCCCCTGGACCCACCCTCACACTCCTCCTACCCTCTACCATTTGTTCACTCCTGCCCCTTACCCACCCCCACCTTGTTTGTGGCCCTCCCCCCAACCTTTTGTAAATGTATGTAAATAGTTTTGTGTGATTTTTTACAATACATTTGCTTTGATATACCTAATGTGGTGGTCTCTGTTTTGCAGTGGACTATAGGTGCTCAGCTGCAGTGGTGTGTATGGCGTCAGGGGTGGTGCAGTCATGTGCGTGTGTGTGTGTGTCCGTGGGGAAGTGACTATGGTGTGGGAGTAGCTATCAGTCACTGTCTGTGGCATGTGTGTTGTTCCCTGTGCACTGGATGACTGTGTGCAGTGGTCCATGGTGCATGCTCTGTGTCCATGGCGCACCTGTCAGCCCGTCCATGGCCTGTGCAGCTGACACCATTGCATGTCTGTGACCTGCACGGTCTGCTGGCATGTCAGTGGTGGCTGTCCATGCAGGACAGCCACTGTACCCGTCACAATGCCGGGTTGCCTCCTGTCACTGGTGTGGTGCATGTCTGCCTCGGGTGACATTGTGGCCTCTGCTGTTGTTGTCCCACCTCCATGCTGTGGCTTGTGTGTGTTGCAGGGGATGTGCACCACTGTCTGTCACTTGTGCTCCAGGCAAATGCTGGTGGCGTACAGCTCCACAGTGCCTGCGCAGGGTGGCTGGCACTCCTGTGCCATGGAGGAGTGCTGGCCATGTGTATATGGTTTCCATGGCGACACGCTGGGGGCTTGGTTGCCCCGCTACTGTGTCCCTGTGTTGGTGTGCCCTTGGGTATGGGTGGGTGTTTGTCCATGCACTGTGTTGCCATCCTGTGTGGTGCATGCTTTCATGCACCACTGTGGGTGTCTGCTCTGGCTGTTGTGGCCATTGCTGGGTCGGGGTGTGTCCTTGGGAGGGTGTGCAGGGTGCTGTACCACTGGTGGTGGGGTCCATGGCATGCCCTGTCACGTGTGGGGTACCTCGTGTGCTGACGCATGGTCGGTCTCTTAGCTGTACCTCGGGGGGAGGATATGCATGGTGGCACTGTGTATGCAGTTGTTGCATCGCTGTGTGCTGCCACCCGCTGATGGGTGCTCGTGGTGGGGCTGCCTTGCATGGTTCTGTGGTGCACAGGGTTGCATTATCACAGTGGGGGTGGCATGCATGGGGTATCCTGCACTAGTGGACGCTGCTCCTGGGCAGGGTGTCTGGGGCTCATGGTGCAGGGTGTGCTCTGCATTGGTGGGATGGTGTGGCATGGGGTGGTCGGCCCTCCTTGTGTGCCAGTCATAGCTTGCCAGGGGGTGTGATGGGGCACCATGGCCCAGCTGTGGGTTGGTTGCTGGTCTCCATGGGCCAGTGGTTATTCCAGCCCTCCCCCAGTTGTGCAGTGCATGGGGTGTGGGGGGGCGATGTCTGTTCTGCTGTGTGTTCCTCCGCCCATCTGTGGCATGGGTGGTGGGCCCCTGCATCCCTGGTTGTGCTGTTGCATTGCTGCCCTGCTGCTGGGGGGGCATCCCTGGTTGTGCTATGGTGCATCTGGACTGCTCAGCTGAACATCCCTTGTTGTGCTATGGTGCATCAGATATGCTCAGCTTCACCTCCCTAGTTGTGCTATAGCACAGGTGGTGCGATATTCAGTCGTCGGCTGTAGGCGCATCTTGGCCTGCGCAGTTTTTGAATATCGCACCTCTTGCGCATGGGCGCAATGGACTTGCGCTTGCTCCTGCTGTTGCACATTTTTGGGTGCAGTTTGAATATCTGGGCCTAAGTGTACTACTTCAGATTGCTAAAATTATTTCCAAACATTATTTTTAAAGATGGACTCACAAAAGAGTGCAGAATGATTACATTAGATACTACAAAGGGCAAATCAATATCTCTTTAAATAGTGAGTACATCAATGTCTTCTCTTTAATAATGGTGCCATTTGATGTGAATAGATTATGTATTCATCTGTGTATCTATGTATTTTGTATAACTGCAAATGTGTGGATACAATTATGTTATTATGCACTGGCACTTTAATTGTTTTAGCATTTACACAGGGTTTGGGTATATAAGGATAGCAGTACTATTGGTGTGACATCTTGATAAAGTGTCAGTGCAACGTGAAATGTACGTCAACATTTTTCCTGTGGAGGTGGAGTGCTTTTTAAGAATAATCTTGTTTGAATATACACTATCTTGTGGTGTCTTGCTTCAGTCCGTGGGTGTGTGCCAAGAGTTTGCTCATTTTTTTTGTTTTGTTACTTGTAATTTAGACCCCCTGTATTGTCCTGAGTCGTGTTTCTCTGTGCTTTTGGATTTCATGATTGTAGCGGCTTGGACATGGACGTGAATGGCCTTTGCAACTACATGGAAGGAATGGCATCGGGCATATGACTGAATGCTGAAAAGGTGAGTAGCACTCCCCTCCTTTTGAATTCACACAATGATGCTGATATGCCTTGCAATTAAATGGGATCAATTTTGGGTGATATTTTATCGACCTCACACACTGATAATCCTTTGTTGATACAAGATAAAGGTATGAGTAATCACCATGAGGATCCCATAAACAGATTGGGTGGAGAAATGAATGTTACGGACATAAAACAAGCTTACATTCTGTTGGAACGAAGTACGCTGAAGGCTCGCAGACTGTATTGGCAAAGGGTCACAATGGAAGACTATTTACAAGTGAATAGAATACCTAGGGGACTTAGATGGATAATGCACAGACCAAGTAGCATTTTTAAAAGACTGCAAGTGTACCTATTAGAGTCTTCTGCAAGCATTATATGCATCATTTTGAAACATGCTGCTCCTTTAGAGGAGGCTACGAAAGTGGAGTTGGACAAACAAGATAAACTTTTTCAGATGTTTCACATGCATGCACTGTATCACATCCTATGTATCTTAACATAAAGCGACAGTAAGGATTCAAGATATGAGATTAAAAAGTCTAAGATGAAGAAATTTGAAAGAGATAGAAGGGATTATGAGAATGGACACATCCTTCAATGGAATAAAAACATGAGTCTTATTAAACCCATTTTAAAAAGATCAGGAAACAGTGATATTTATACTAGTGGGTCTGAAACTGATGATGAGAACGTGAAAACAGATAATAGTACTATGCAGCCTTTTTTAGTGCCAAGCAGTGTGGAATCACAGTCAAGGACTATGAGGGAAAATCCACTTCCGCTAGGACAAGCCCGAATCATTCATGGTGACCCACAGCCCCTGAGAGCCCCCCCACCACCATTGAATCTAATGGAAGACTCAATGACTACTCCACCCCCAAATCAACAAGGCATAATATTATCACAACAAATATTAGAACCAACACAACAAATAACAGTACAAGTAAACACACAACAGGAAAACAACTTCTCTCAACTACGTATCCTTCCACAAAGATGGTTGAGATGCAGCCTACATCTAATTTATTTATTAAAGTGTCAGTGGCTCAGTAGGTAGCACACTCACCTCTGAGGCTGGGAGATCAGAGGGCTGTGGGTTCAGTTCCCACATCTGGCACTTTGGTTAATATCCCAGTACTGACACTGTAATGCAGCATGAGAGGGGTGCTGCACTTCTGAGGTGCCGTCTTTCGGATGAGATGTTAAAACCAAGGACCCATCTGCCTGGATTGGTGGTAGTTCAGGTGTATGTTAAAGATCCCATGGCACTTATCGAAAAGAGTAAGGGAATTTCCCCGGTGTCCTGGCCAAATTTCCCTCATTCACTGAAAAAAAATACCACCAACAGCTTAATCTGGTTCAAGGTCAGTTGGCATTCATCTGTATCCCCCTCCCCTGGGTCATGCCTGAAAATAGGCAGGATTTGTCTATTGTACTTGCCCAGTCAACAAAAACTGACTAAAACTAAAAATGTGTTTTGCAGACAAAAGACAAGGAGGGGCACAAGAGGAAAGGGGAGAAGTCAGAAGAGGAAGGGGCAGATATGTGGAGAGAGTCAAATACAAACCTATGAGGAATCAGTACAGGGGCAGGGGACAACAATTGGGGAGGCACATGAATGGGAACAGGTCAACTGAAACAGATCTAGCTATTAATATTTAATCTTACAATCTTACTGAGGCTGAAAAAAGCATTTTAAGTAAAGGATTGACATTCATACCCACTAATACTATTAATCATTTTGAAACTATGGTGGACTTACAAGTATTTGCACGTAAACTTAATTTAAAAATTATTTTTTCCAAAAAAAAAAAAAGGGAGAGATTGGAGAACATCAGGAAAGTAACTTTGTGGACATATTAGAACCATCAGGAGAAAACAAACTGGACTATAGCATGAAATTAAAGACAAAATCTTGTTTCATTTCCCTATGAATTCAGCAGTAAACATTTTTCTTCATGCTTGTGAAAGGAACATTGAGAGACTGATTGAAAGTAACCGAAAACCTGATTTTTGGAATTGCACTTTAGAGGAACGGGAAGCTATTAGATATTTGCAAAATAAAAGTGTTATTACTATGAAGCCTTCAGATAAAGGTGGGGCAGTGGTCATAATGGATAAGGATAAATATTGGAATTAATTGATTGGAGAATTACAAAATGAGACATTTTATAAAAAAAAATATCAAATGACCCTACATTTATCTATAAATGTGAAATTGATGAGTATGTACAAGAGGCAGTTAGGTTAGGGATTATTTCTCAGCAGTCATGTGATCTCCTGAGGGTTGAATGTCCTGTAAGATCAGTTATTTATGATCTCCCGAAAGTACACAAAAATTTGTGGAATCCCTCTACTAGACCATTTGTGGCGAGTATTGGCTCGTTTACTGAGCCATTGGCCCAATTTGTTGATATGCACTTTAGGGATGTAGCACAAAGTTCTAGATCCTTTTTGAGGGATAGTATGCAATTTTTGGAGATTATTGGGGATATTGCCATTGAGCCGGAAGATTTATTGGTTACGTTGGATATAAAATTCATGTACACCAATACACCTCACGATGAAGGGTTGGAGGCACTTAGATTAGGTCTTTGTCACCACATTTCATTTTTCACTAGATTTATTGAATTTTTAGTGGGAGTGACAGAATTTGTTTTGAAAAAGAACATTTTCCTGTTTGAAATTGAAGTTTACCATCAAATAAACACAACGGCTATGGGGGCAGCCATGGCCTCTAATTATGCCATCATTTATCTGGCACAATGGGAACAGGAATATATTTACAACTGTGAAACCAACAAGTACTTTGACAAGACAGAGCTGTATGAAAGATACCTGGATGATATCTTTATGATTTGGAAGGGTAATTTGGGAGAACTATATATATATTTTTGGCATTTTTTGGAATTTACCAATCAAAATCTTGGCTTTACTTTAAGCTACAATACCAAACAGATTCCCTTCTTGGATATCATGGTATCGAAAGACCAAAATGGGGGGTTAGCTACACATCTATATCGTAAAAGTACGGATAAAAATAGCTGACTGCATTATTTTAGTTGCCATCCCAAACATGTGGCACGCAATATCCCCTTGGGCCACTACATGTGGGCCAAAAGAAATTACAGTAGTCAGGAAGCATTTGATAGAAACAGTACAACTATGGCAAGTAAATTTCAGGAAAGGGGGTACAGTAAGAAGTACATACAGAGTGCAGAACAAAATGTTAATGAAATGCCTAGGAAATCTTTTTTACAAGTTGAAAAGAAAAAATGAAATTGGTAGAATGACTAATGCACATCATTTTAATGTCATTATCATTTTTCACACACAAGCTAAGAATATGGAGAATACTATTAGACAGACTATTAGACAGAATTGGCATTGCCTTTTATTGGCACCTGCACTGAGTAACATTCTTCCAGAAAAGTCCAAATTTACATACAAAAGAGACAGAAATCTGAGAGATGTGTTGGTACAAAGCTGGAATGAAAAAGAATATATAGGAGAAAGACAGAGACTTCCCATGGGGAATTTTAAATGTGGCAATTGCATAGCTTGCAGCTATATACGGAAGGGAAAGGTGATTTCATTACCACACAAAACAGTCCTTTGGACCAGATTGTTTTTTATCCTGTAGCACTAAGGCAATCATTTATGAAGCAATCTGTACATGTGGTAGTTTTTATGTTGGTAAGACTGCCAGAAAATTTAAAGAATGAATTTTGGAACATGTTAGACATATCAGACTGGGTTTTGAAGAAAATGCTTTGGCTATGCATATAAAAATTTGTGGTAATGAATATTCCTTGTTTTTGGATTGGAGCAGGTGGAATTGAATGGGGGGGGGAGTGATTTAAATAACATTTTGATGTGCCAAGAGACATAGTGGAAGTTTCACCTCAGAGCCTGTATGCCACCAGGAATGAATGGGTCCTTTCAGCTGGCACCATTATTAAAGAGAAGAAGTTGATGTACTCACTTTTTAAAGAGATATTGATTTGCCCTTTGTAGTATCTAATGTAATCATCCCTCACTCTTTTGTGAGTCCATCTTTAAAAATAATGTTTGAAAATGTATGCCTTCTTTTCATTTAAAATATTTTGATGTTTTAAACATCTTTCCTCACACCTGTTTGATGTGAATAGATTATGTATTCATCTGTGTATCTATGTATTTTGTAAAAGTGCAAATGTGTGGATACAATTATGTTATTATGCACTGGCACTTTAATTGTTTTAGCATTTACACAGGATTTGGGTATATAAGGACAGCAGTATTATCGGTGTGACATCTTGATAAAGCGTCAATGTGACGTGAAATGTACGTCGACATTTTTCCTATGGAGGCAGAGTTCTTATTAAGAATAAATCTTGTTTGAATATACGCATTCTTGTGGCGTCTTGCTTCGGTCCATGGGTGTGTGCCGAGAGTTCTTATCTTTTTTTACTTTACCTACTCTGGCTGCTTCTCTACACATGACATCACAATCTCCTGTTTATGACATCATAATTATCTGTACAGTAACATATATTGATGTCATAAACAGAATTATGATGTTAGGTGTAGGCAGGCAGCCAGAGTTCAAAGAGCAGAGATTCTGTATTGATGCAAATACCCCTAGAATAAGGAAATAATCCTGAGAATTACAGAATAAAATACAAAATATAAGATACAGTTATGTCTGAATATTATTTTTTTTCAAAGTTGTCTCAACTGTGTCAGGAGCTATTTAAAAATTTCCATTTTGCAATAGAGAAATTAGACTATGCAAATTCAAAACCATCTACCCTCACTGTATAATATATCCAAACAATAGTACAACATGTGTTTTTTACATTCAGTAATTACAAACAACTGCAGCCATGAGTTTGATCAGTCACCTAGTAGTGGTTGCAAGGCTGGTACCAAGTCTTTCACAGCATGCAAAAACATAGCAGGGATATTATCTGTGAAAGTCGTATGTTTAAGAAAATGTAATAAAGATGAAATACTGTATATCTGTGTCAACTATAAATATGCCAATTGTATAATATTAATTGTTTAATTATGGCATGATGCTGAATAGAAAGGAATTTGATAAGAAGAGGCATGCAAATCTGAAAAAAAACTCTAAAAGTCTCACAGTTATTGCTCTCTTTATTGTGCAGCTCAGCAAAATGCCTTTGGACCTGTTTTCAGTTCAGGATAAAATAAATGTTTATTCATATAATATGTAATACAACTTCACAGATCTTTTATAGTGTCAGTGACTCAGTAGGTAGCACACTCGCCTCTGAGGCTGGGAGATCAGAGGGCTGTGGGCTCAGTTCCCACATCTGGCACTAGGGTTAATATCCCAGTACTGACACTGTAGTGCAGCATGAGAGGGGTGCTGCACTTCTGGGGTGCCGTGTTTCGGATGAGACGTTAAACTGAGGTCCCATATGCCTGGATTGGTGGTAGTTCAGGTGGATGTTAAAGATCCCATGGTACTTATCGAAAAGAGTAGGGGAAAGTTTTATTGAAACAAGAAATCAGGCAACATACAATAAAGAAAACACAATAAGAAAAAAACAGGTAAAATCAAGACAGTATACAACAGTGTTCATATCAAAAGGTATGGAAGAAAACAAAGAAAGAAAACTAAGGAAATGATACTGAGAGAACAGAAGTCCTTCAAGTCACGGTGCATCCGAGTCTTGTAATCCAAGGTAGGGCTTTCAAAGGCGAACAGACCAGGCCTGGAAGAGACACAAGTTCCGCGTGCATAAACAGTTTTCAAATCCCGAACAATCTTTTGTTCAATTTCTATATATGTACAGATTTTCTGCTGCAGGGTGAACTGGCATCTTGCCATCCAAATATGCCATTTAATTACAACAAAAATAAGATTTAAAGTATTAGTGTTCCACAGAGACCATTGAGGGGGAATGCTCCATACATAATCATTGGGTAAGAGACAAATTGAAGCAATGGCATACCCCATTTTTGGGCTAGAAAGGTCCACCAACGTTGTATAAAGGGGCAATCAAAAAATAAATGAGAAATAGTTTTCAATTCATCAATACAAGAGGGCCGGAAATTTATGTTGGTGGTACAATTGCCGTGATTGTCAAGATTGGAAGTGCAACATAGCCGCCTGCGTCAATTGAATTTGAGAGGAAAGGTCATGACCCGTGGTATATGATAAAGAAAGAAGCGACTGAAGATGCACTCTTCTTTGTAAATAGTCCAAATGTTGGCTCCTACTTTTCGCACGACTATACCGTTTCAGGAATATCAACGCATGTTTTGTCTCAAACCACCACTGTATCGGGTCTTCATAACAGAGAAACACAGATTTGCGTGCAAAAAGGAAGGACCGAAGGGTCGACAAAAACACCTTATCCTGCAATAGAGAGGTGTTAAATTTCCACAACCCCGGCCCTTTTGAATAAGGATTTGCAGTACCCACACCAACAGAAAGCAAGCTATGATCCGAAAAGGCCACTGCCTGCACCATAGCTGGGAAACAATTGGGGAAGCACGGGACAAGAAAACAAATCACGCGGTAGCAATTTACCTTTATGAAACGAGGGGTATGTTGTTGCTGAAAGAAAATAAGCATCAACTAAATGGGCAGTATGTATTAGCTTGCTCAGTTCCTGTGAGTCGCAGTACAGTTTTTAGTAGTGGCAAAAGAACTTTTATCCGAACTCAAGCCACAGTTGAAGTCACCAGAAAATAAAACTTGGAATGAAGTGTGCAAAAGAGGCGGATCTCAGTAAAAGGGCTATGTGAGCTGATTTAAGTTGTGGCACATAAATATTGATAACTCGATAAGGGCAATTACCTATGGTGAAGTCCAAAACCAGAGCCCTACGGGTACCAAATCAAATAGTTTCAAAGATGAAAGTCAGGCATATTTATCAAAATGCCAAGGCCTGAACAGAGTCGTGACCTATGGACCAGAATGAGGGGCCTAAGAGCCAATCATTTTTAGCTTGTCTGATCTCTTGAGTCGTATGGAGTCTGGTATCCTGCAGTAAGAAAATACCCAATGGTAAAAGTCTTAAAAAAGAAAAAACTAACCGTCTCTTAGGAACACGTTTCATACTATTAACGTTAATAGTGTGACAAGTAAACTGCACCATGTAGACAACAGGAAAGTATAAAACATCACAGTTTCCGCTTCCAACTATATTCTTCCTTTCAGTCTAACTTTGGCCTTACGTTTCTGTGAAAGTCCAATGCCCACTGGAGGTCCAGTGTCAGCAGGACCTTCAGGGAGGGAGGACGCCACCGAGGATGAGTCAGACTCACCACCTGTGTCGTCCGAAGTCAGCTGTAGCAATTCAAAAGGATTCGACAGGGGTATGGGAGCAGGCAACAATGATGCCATAGGAAGCGGTAAAGGCCAAGAAGCAGTTCTCAGAGACCTACGGTGAGCACCTGCAGTAGGTTCACGGGGAGGTAGCATTTTACTAGGACCTGGGACAGAGTCCATATCAAAAGCAACAGGCCTGATTTTCTCCATTCAGGGGTTCAAGGTACCAATAAGGGTGGTACCATCTTGTCAGGTTGAGGAACAGGGATCTGGGGGTGCTAGCAGTAGGGGCTGCACCGCTGAATCTCCTTTAACAGAGGGGAGCTTAGCCACAGATGCACGTTAACCATGCTTTTGTGCTTGTGTGATCACAAAGCGTGATCAGCCCCACCATCATGGTATTCCTGAGCATGTGCAGTCCAGCGACAAGTCTGGAATAGATGCCTAATTAGTCACACAAGTTACATTTACTAGCATTCCGACAGTGAACCCCACATGACCCATTTCACCACAATTATTACATTTAATCTTATCACAGACTCTACTGGAGATGTGAGGGATCCCCATATCTATAACAGGCCTTGGGTTGGCCAGGATAAAACAAAACTCCCCTGTCTCGTCCTAAGAAAAAGGAATTGGGCAGGTGCACAGGACCTGAGTCATTTGTGTGTAGCAGCACCCAAAACCTCCAACCCCCAGTCCAAATATTTTCAGTGTCTAGAATGGCTTCAGGCTGACCCTGTACTGTGCAGCGCTGTTTCAGCCAGTACATCACATCAGATACATCAACACCTTCATTACGGAACATAACCGTAATAAATTTAAAGGCAGGCTTCGACAGGGGGATGGCCTGGAAGGGGGTCCATAAGGGGGTATTCTTCAAAGCATGGTATCTAGACCAAAATCGTTCAAGTCCATGAGATGTCTGAAAACTGACGTCAAGGAAGATTCTCCAGACACATGTATCAAGGCATATATCTAAGTGAGCAAAAAATTTAAAGAGTCTTTTATCAGGGATCTAGCCACAAAGACACGATCCGGGGGGTCAGAAAGTCCACCTCTATAAATAAGACAGACAGCATTATGTCGCTTAGCAGCTACAACAGGTGCCTTAAAGAGGGAAGAAAAGGAATGTGGAGTCTTTCCCTGATCAGGGAGAGGTAGATCAGGGTCCGCAGCTGTAAAATCCATGGATTCCATCATAGTAGATGCCTTAGAAGTCGTATCCTATAGGAGAGATAATACAGGGTTTTGGGTGAGTGACAAGTCCCCTGGCAAACTCAAGGGGTCAGGAGAGTCATTCAATTCCAGTCCCTTCGGCTGTTCATCCAGGAAGTCTTCAGGTTTAGGGGACTGAATAGGGGAAGGACCAGAGATCCACTGTCCCTTCCTGGGGTCCTGTATCAGCCTGCCCCTTGCAAAGCCTGCTCCACGGACCACACAGGCTTAGGTTGGGGCAATATTTCAGAAAAGGACATCAGGCTGCCAGTTTCCAACATAGTAGGTGAGGAATCCTGCGATGCAATCCCCAAGCTATGCACCCTCTGCTGTGTGGGTGGCCGTGCCTCGGCAGTGAACAAAAAAGACGTTGACTCAGTTCGGGGCAACAGTGGGTCAACAGGAGGTCCAAAAGTAGGATGGGATCCAGGAACTGCCAGGGGACGATCCCCTTCCGTGGCTGCCTTCGCAAAAGGCGTCGCATCTTGTGGCGACATCTGCACAGACAAGTCTTCTCCGCCGTCCACCAAGCGCGTAGCATTCACTACCTCCACCAGTCCACTGTGCACAGCGGGCTGCAGCACCTCCAATTCGCTGGACACAACTGCAGAGGCGTCTCCACGATCTCCGTCAGGGCTACTGCATCGAGCAGGAGGAAGAACAGTACAAGCCATGGGAGCAGCTTCAGTCACAGTAAGTACATGGTCATACACAATTCTGTCTGAAACGGTCTCTAGTAAATCAGAGACGGGAGCAGAGATCAAGTCTCCTGCCTCACCAGCTAGCTCTGCCATGGTCACCAGAGCATCTGCCATCTTGGACAGAGTATTCCCCTCTGTCAGAGTAGGGTAATTTCCCCGGTGTCCTGGCCAAATTTCCCTCATTCACTAAAAATACCACCGACAGCTTAATCTGGTTCAAGGTCAGTTGGCATTCATCTGTATCCCAGGTCATGCCTGGTCTAGTCCACTTACCTGGTCAACAAAAACTAAATAAAATAAAAATAAATTGTTGGAAGCTGGGATTTGGATTCAGGCGTAGGGAACTAAACATAATTTGCCTGTCCCATAACACTTTCTTGCAGTAAAAATTTCAATTCCAATCACTAAACTTCTTTGCAGTCTGATGCTTTTCAATACAACCAGCATAGAAACATAGAAACATAGAATTTGATGGCAGATAAGGACCACTTGGCCCACCTAGTCTGCCCATTTCCCTACCTAAGGGATAAGCTGCAGATCCTAGTTAACCAACAGCCTACTTCCCCCTACCTCCCACTAGAATTGCCTTATGTCTGTCCCATGCATTCTTGAATTCCCCCACTGTTTTTGACTCTACAACCTCCTCAGGAAGGCTGTTCCATGCATGTACAACCCTCTTTGTGAAGAAATACTTTCTCATGTTACCTCTGAGCCACCCCCCCATATCTTCAAATTGTGCTCCCTTGTTCGTGCACATCTCTTTTTCTGAAAGATGCTACCCTCTTGGACTTTGTTGATTCTCTTGAGGTATTTGAAAGTTTCTATCATGTCCCCCCTCTCCCTCCTTGCTTCGAGGCTATACACCTTAAGCTTCTTTTGTCTTTCTTCATGTCTTCTGGTGCAGACCCTGCACCATTTTGGTTGCCCTCCTCTGGACAGCCTCCATCCTGTCTATGTCTTTGCAGAGATGGGTTCTCCAGAACTGTACACAGTACTCCAGATGTGGTCTTACCAACTGTCTGTACAGAGGGCCAATAACTTCCTGTTTTGTACTGGTGATGCCTCTCCTTATGCATCCCAGTATCCCCCAGCCCCCCTTACTGCCTTCTCACATTGCTGGCCCACCTTTAGGTCATCTGATATAACTACCCCCAGGTCTTTTCCATTTTTGTTGTCAGTATCTCACCCCCCATTGTGTACTCTTCCGCTAGGTTTTGTTTCCAGGTGCATTACTTTGCACTTCTTTGCATTGAATCTAAGCTGCCATACATTTGACCATTCCTCCAACCTTGCCAAGTCCATTTTCATCCTTTCCACCCCACCTTGCGTATCAACCCTGTTGCAAATCTTTGTGTCATCTGCAAAGAGACATATTTTCCCTTCAAGTCCCTCTGCAATGTCACTTATAAAGACATTAAAAAGGACCAGCCCCAGTACTGAACCCTGCGGTATGCCACTAGTAACCCTGTTTCTTCACTGTGGACTCCATTTACTATTAGTCACTGTGTCCTGTTGTCCAGCCAGTGTTTTACCCAGGCTACCACCCTGGGACCCACTCCCAGGGTGGCTAATTTGTTTATTAATCTTTTATGTGGGACTGTGTCAAATGCCTTGCTAAAGTCTAGGTAGACCATGTCCACAGCCACTCCCTGGTCTACTACTTTGGTTACCCAGTCAAAGAAATCAATTAGATTTGTCTGACATGACCTTCCTGCTGTGAATCCATGCTGCCTTGGGTCCTGTGACCCACTGGCCTCTAGGTACTCAACAATTCTTTCCTTTAGAAGTGATTCCATCATTTTCCCTACCACTGAGGTCAAACTGACAGATCTATAGTTTCCTGCCTCTGTCTTGCTCCCACTTTTGTGAAGGGGAATCACATCCACCCTCCTCCAGTCCTCAGGTGCCACACCATCCACCCATGATTTATTAAAAAGGGTAGTCAGTGGTGTTACTAGTTCTTCCCTTAGTTCTTTTAGAATTCTGGTTTGAATCCCATCAGGCATCATTGCTTTATCCACCTTCAGTTTTAAGAGTTCTTTCAGAACCCTTTCTTCTGTGAAAGGACTAATATCAACCCCCCTATCAAAAGTGCTTCTATTGAATGGATTAGGTATTTCCTCCTGCTTTTTCATTGTGAATACTGAGCAGAAGTATTCAATCAGTATCCCTACTTTTTCACTGTCACTCTGTGCCCAACCTCCTTCCTCTTTATTCAGCCTCAGTATCCTTGCATTAGTCTTTCTTTGCTCCCTAATGTACCTATAGAAGGTTTTATCCCCCTTCTTAACCAAGTTGGCTGTCTTTTCCTTGGTTTGGGCCTTTGCTATTCTGACTGCCTTCCCGCTTCCTTCTGCTTTAACTGGTACAGTTCTCTGTCCTGCTCCTTCTGTGTTTCCTTATACTTCCTGAATGCTATCTTTTTCTCCCTTACCTTCCCTGCCACTTCTTTTGAGAACCGTAGTGGGTTTTTTTCTTTCATTTTGATTTGCTTATTTGCTTCACACAAAGGCTTGTTGCCTCTGTGATGGCAGTTGTGATGTTTCCCCATTGTTGCTCCACTCCTCCTTCTTGCCTGTTTGCTAGTGCTTTTCTGAGGCACTCTCCCATTTTGACAGAATCAGCCCTTCTGAAGTCCAGTACCTTCACTTTTGTATTGCTTGACTCTACAGCTAAGTTTATCGTGAACCACACTGTTTGGTGGTCGCTTTTTTCCAGATGGCTACCCACTTCAAGATCAGAGGTGCTCTCTCCATCTCCATTTGAGAGTACCAGGTCTATAACTGCTCCCTCCTGAGTGGGTTCCAAAACTAGCTGTCTGAGGCATGCCCCCTGTAGGGCATCGAGAATGGCACTGCTCTTGGATGTGGTTGCAGCAAAGGTGCTCCAGTTAACATCTGGCATATTCAGGTCCTCCATCAGCAATATCTCCCCTTTCTCTGCCATCCCAAGGATGGCTTCTATCATTTCCTTGTCCATTTCCTCCCCCTGAGATAGGGGTCAGTACACGACCCCTGTGCTGATTGTGGTGCCATTTCCAGTCTCCAGGGTGACCCACAGTGCCTCCTCTCCTCCCTGTTTACCCTTTAGTTCTGTTGCCTTGATCCCTTCCCTTACATAGAGAGCTACTCCTCCTCCTCTTCTTCCCTCCCAGTCCTCTTGCAGATTGTGTACCCT
Organism: Neoceratodus forsteri; assembly: GCA_016271365.2. Taxonomy (NCBI): domain Eukaryota; kingdom Metazoa; phylum Chordata; order Ceratodontiformes; family Ceratodontidae; genus Neoceratodus; species Neoceratodus forsteri. The sequence goes on along the minus strand of CM028131.1, from coordinate 873,746,269 downwards.
GGTATGCTGACATCCCAGTCATGGTTCTCTGTGTACCATGTTTCTGCGACTGCCGCAATATCCAGGCATCCATCTTCCATCAAGGCCACCATTTCGAGGAGCTTTTTACCCAGACTACGGGCATTGGTACTCATTACCCTCCATTTTTTTATGGCTTCATTTCTTTCTGCCCCATCCCTGTCCTTACTGCCTTTGTCTTTTCTCCATTAACCCCTGCCTCCCTCCCTATTAACTGCTTGGTGTTTACCTCACTAACTACCCTTAATTTTTGGGGCCCAGGGATTTCTGCCCTTTCCAGTGCTCCCCTTGGCTAGTTTAAATGCTTGCCAATGAAGTATTTAAACTTATCACCTAGGATCCTTGTTCCCCTGGATAGATGCAGACCATCACACCTGTATAGGCCTGCATCCCTCCAGGTGGAGCCCCAGTCCCCAATGAAACCAAATCCCTCTGCCCTGCACCAGTTTTTCAACCAGTCATTGAATTCCATGGTGTGGAGTACCCTAGCCTCATCCATGCCATAGACAGATAGCACTTCCGAGAAAGTTACCGTGTGTGCTACTTGTCTAAGGCCCCTCCCCAACTCCACAAACTCCTGTTGCTCTGCTCTGATCCTGTTCTTAGTCCGGGCATTTGTTCCTAGGTGGATAATAACATCCAGCTCACTCCCCTTTGCAGCTTCTCCCATGATCCAAAGGATTCATTTCCTGTCCCTTCAAGCAGTGGCGCCAGGTAGGCACCTTACCTCCCTTTCCCCTACCTCCCTCAGTTCTACCCACCTAACAATTGAGTCCTCCACCAGGAGCTGTTTCCTTCCCCTGTGGGGTCCTGTGCCACCCTCCTGCGGGTCTCCATTGTGGAGGTTCCTCCTTGGTCTCCACTTCAGGTGCCTCCACAGAGGAACTGTGCTGTGCCAAAGTGGTGAATGAATTGTGGAGAGGCACAACTGGGGGGCTGTGTCTCTGTTCCACCACACTCACCCTCCCTGAGCCCATCGTGGTCCAACTGCTCCTCTTTCTTGGCAACCTCTGAGGTAGTGGCGGTGGCCTGGGTGGTCCCTGGGTGGGGAAGCAGGTTTCCCAATCGTTGCCAGGTCAGCATAGAGACAAACAACCTCCTCCCTCAGACCAGAGAGGTGTCTGTAAATAGGGCAGCAATGCAGTCTCCAGAATGTCTCCCTGGAAGACTGCTGCTCCACAGCCAGTGCATTGCACCACTCCCCACATGTCTGTGTCCCTTCCTGTTACAGATGCTTTTCTTTTTTTTTTTTGCTCTTGTTTTTAGTGTGTGCAAGCTTGTGATTGTCTCTACCTCCTATTATGTGTGCTGTGCCTTTAAGTATATGAACAGGTGTATGTTGTTAGCAGTTTTGGGGAAGTGATGTCAGAACCCCTGCTATAAAGGAAGTTATGAGCTTGGGCAAGTGGGGTGAAGGGTAGGGTGGGTGCGAGTAAACTTATGCCCTCCAGAAACAATCAACTACAACTCTGACCCTCCACCACAGGGAGTGCCTTCCTTCCTTTCAGACACCTATTTCACAGAGGTTAAGTAACAGGTCTAGTCACAAATGACTACAAATATCTCCCAGCTACAGTTCCTCCATGGCAAATCAAAGTTAAACTAAGAAAAGTCAACCCCCAAAACAGAATCAATACTAGTTACTCACACAGGTCCAAAAAGTAATAATTCAATTCAGTGTAATCTAGAAAATAGCCTTCTTGATTTAAGGAAGTGTTGGCTGCTTTCTCTCTCTCTTTCTGTCTCAGCAGACAGAGACCACAAAGCATGTGGTCATAGGTGCCCTGAACATAAACGAGAAAGGAGATGGAGCATACCAAACAATAACATTGAGAGAACACAGTAGAAATGCCCCTCCTGTGTTACAGCTGAAGTGTATTAGCACAGTGGAATACAGTTCCCACCCAACTTGTAATGTCCTGTTTTTACTTGAATGCTTCAATTTCCAGTGACATCAAAATCACACCATAAACAAGCACCATGCAGTTGTGCAGAAAGGTCAAAAAAACCTAGGATGACTTGCCAGGCAGTAAATAAGATTAAAGGATCAGTCAGCCTTTGAGAGCTGTTTTTTGCTACCGTCTAGCTAGAAATGAAAATGCACACCAGATGGAAGCAAGGCTATTCAAATATAGAGCTAAGAAGAAAATGAGCAGGGCATTCTTCAGCTCTGAAGCCATACTGGATACCACAGTCTTCTACCTGTGATACTTTATCCACAAACTGCAATCGGTGCTTACAACTTAAAACTGAATACCAGTTTTAGACGTCCTCTGTCATCAAATGAAGTTAGCATCTACAATCAAAACCTATTATCTTAAAATTACAGGATGCAATTATTACATATAGGGTTGTCATCAAAAATGATATTTCATACTGGAAACCAGAAAAAGAATAAAAAACTCAATACACAGCATATGCTTTGACAGAAACATACAAATAGAATTTGTCTGCAGGAAAGGACCACTTGGCCTACCCAACCTATCTAGCTGTTCCCTGCTGCCTAATGTGTCTTCGCAGACTCTAACTGGTTTCTAGCAACCCTCCCTCCTCCCTGCTTGTTTTCTAATATGTCCCTATATCTATCTCATACATGCTTGAAATCCCCCATTGCTTTCACCTCCACCACTTCTATTGGCACTCTGTCCCACTACCACCCTTTCAGTGAAGAAATATTTCCTCACATCTCTCTTAATTTCCTCACCAGTTTCATCACGTGCCCCCTGGTCCTGGTGCTTTTTTCTCATTTGAAAGAGACTCCCCTCCTGTATCCTGTTCACCCCTGTAAGTGGCTGTAGGTCTCTATCATGTCACCTCGCATTCTCATGTCTTTCAGGGTGTAAATGTTAAGATCCCTCAGTCTCTCCTTGTAGGGCTTCTCATTCAATTTCTGCACCATTTTAGTTGCATTTCTCTGAACTGCCACCATTTTGTCTATGACCTTTCTGTGGTGTGGCCTCCAAAACTGGACACAGTGCTCCAGGTTGTATCTCTCCAACTAGTTATACAGTTGCAACACCACCTCGATCTTCCTGCTGGAGGTACCCCCCATCTGCCCCAGCATCCCACTAGTACAATCCACTGCTTTTTCCACTACTCTGCTATTTTGAGGTCATCAGATATGAAAACCTCAAAGTCTCTTTCCTGTTTTTTCGTGTTTAGTGACTGTCACCACCTCCGCCTATCCTATACTCAGTTCCTTACTGTCTATGCACTAGGTGCATGATTTTGCATGTTGGCATTGAAATCCCAGCTGCCATGCATTTGACCACTCCTTGGATTTCCCAAGATCCCTGCACATTCCCTCTACCCTCTCCTGGGTGTATACCCTAATGCAGATTTTGGCATCATCTGCAAAAATGCATGCCTTCCGTTCCAGTTCTTTTGCAATGTCATTTATAAAGACATTAAAGAGGACTGATCTTAGTTCTGAGCCCTGTGCACCCTGCTGGTCACTCTCCCATTATTAGAGTTAATGTTTTAACCACCACTATCTGTTTCCTATTGATTAACCAGCTTCTAGCCCAATTTACTACTTTCGATCCCACCCATAGACTTTTTATCGACCCTCTGTGTGGCATAGTGTTGCATGCCTTGCTAAAGTCCAGACAGGCCATGTCCACTGCCCTTCCCTGACTATTTCCCTGGTTCCCCCAGTCAAAGAAATCTGTCAGATTAATTTGGCATGCACCCTCCACTCCATCAATCCATGCTGACTGTGGTCTTGCAGTCCACTGAGTTCAACATACTCTGGCAGTCTTTCTTTTAGACTTTCCTGTAATGTGCTTTACATAACAGGGACACATTCTTTACTTCACTTTGCCTGCCTTTGTTGAAAGACACTATCCAAACACACTCAACTTATAATCCTTGCACCTTGCCCCTCCCCCATATAACTGTCTACAGGTAAGTTGAATGTAATATATTGCTGGATAGCTCACAAAGTGAGCAAAACATGTGGGTCCAGATATTCAAAACTTTGTACTGGGTGCAAGCCATTTGCACAGGTTTAGCGCCGGATTAGCATGGGTCTGCTATATTCAAAAGGTCAAATAGTGCACGCAAACTGCATTAGCGCCAGGCAAAATTATAATGTATGCAAAGGGCAAACTAAGGGTGTGTGTCAGGGCAATGCTATATTCAGAGAATAGTGCCATGAAAGTGGTTTTGCATGATTTAGAGCAACACTTTGCATGGTGCAAATTACTACCCAGGAAAAGGTGGTCTTAACTCTGGGCAAACCAGCTTTGTGTGACTTTGTGGCTTTGCATGACCCTAACCAATAAGTATGACACATAGAAATAAGCCAGACATAGAGGAGACATGCTGCTCACTGATGCCATCATCTGCCACCAATCTCAGCCATTCCAGGCAGTAAGTGGTGACCCAGCTCCCAGTGGACACCATGGCAGTGCAGCCATACAACACACCATAAAGCACTGTGGACACCAACAGATGCCAGCACACACATAAAGCACTGTGGGCATGGAGGGTGTTGAGGGGAGGGTGCACAAGTGGCCAGGCTGCACCACAGACTGTGTGCAAACAAGCCATGCAGTGCACATGGGCCAGTGTTGGGAATACCCCAACACTAGTGTGCCGGTCTGATTGTATGTTCCCCCCCAGCCACATACCATGCATCTGTATAGACACTACTGCACACACAGCCAACTGTGTATATGTCACTGTGAGCATCCCATGCCAGTGGTGCAGCATCTGTGGGTCACACAACAGTATAAGAGTAATGTCCACTGTCAGTGAACACCTGCAAGTTGGGCCTGTCACTGTGTAGAGTGCAGTGGTCATCACTGCCCTACACACCATAGGCATTGCTGTGTCCCTCATACTACTGGCCCACTTGTTTCTGTAGTGTCTGCTGTGCACTGTAGCATGAAAAACAGTTTGACTGTTGCATGCAACACCACCACCTGTGCTTGTGCTGTGTAGTCCCCTGGGGCACAATATGCTGTGCTGTACTGTACAAATGAAGCCTGCAGCTGCCACTATGCACTCCCAGACTGACCTACAGGTGGAGCTGTGGGACTCTGCAATAGCGCTGGGCAAACTGCATTTAAATCAGGTCATAATGAGACACTAATCTGGATGTTTGCCCACAGACTACCTAAGTAGGCTCATTTGCATGTCACTTTTGAATATAGCAAAGTTTTGCCCTGGGCAAATGTGATAGCACCAGGAAAACGGCTTAGCTCTGCACTAAACCTGTGCAAATGTTTGCGCTGTGCAAACAGTTCAGAACTATTGTAAAATTTTACACAATGTAATTCCAATGCGCTGCTGCTTGCAGCTTCACTGACTCTACGCCTTTACTAGCACACACATTGGCTACATGGTTCGCCTCTACCTTCCTTCATGTCACTGTGAAGTTGGATATTGTGGTGGTATGCACTTCCTGGTTGCTATATTCACAGCTGTCTTATTCCTGGGCTATTTTTGCACTGCACTCCCAGCCCAGTTTGCCAGGCTTCCTTAGCATGCTATATTCGGCAGGTTTAGCACTGGGGCTATCCCTTTTGAATACTGTTGGCTATTGGGTCCAGGCTAATTTATCATGCCAGGCAGTGCTAATTTAGCCCTGGAGTAAAGTTTGTAATATCTAGCCCTAAGTCTTTTCGTGTTACTAAAACTGTTATACTAATAATAGTTATTATATAATGTGGTTATAAGCTGCTGACACAATACTCAATGCATGGAGTGCACATGATGGTATTGTACTTCACTATATGTTTTACAAAATGCTTATGTTTCCAGAAGCTGCTACGTGTTGTTTTTTGGGAGAATAAGGCCCTTAATAAGTTGTGGCTTCAAATGTCAGCCCTCTCGTTTATATGCATCTTCATAATCCAATGTAAATTAATCTATTTTCCACAGTAATGCTGCCTCCATTTCTGGTAGCACTAATCTAGATTTAGCATAAAGCAATCACAGGACTCCATAAAAATTAAACTGACACAGTGTTGCTGTAGACTGATAATGCAATCTAGTCCCTACATTCTCAGGGTCAAATATTTATCTGGTAGCCCAGAACAGCTCAGAGAGATACAAACTCTACAGATTTCGAACTTAACAAGAGCACTGCAAACCAACCCTAGCTTTCTCTCTTATTTGTCAATGAACTGGAAATGTAACAGCGCATCAAAATATACACACATCAAAAAAACAAATATGATATATTTCTATTCTGGATTCAGTCCAGTCAGCAATTAACTAGAGCTAGAAGGCCAGAAAGGCTTTTGGGATGAAACGTTAGAAGGAGCAGGACATGAAATTAAGAATAGTAATACACTAGTAGGTTTTTGTTTATGGTTACTTTGCAGATATATTTGTTTTGGCCTTAAATGTTCCATGTTTGTTTTCAGATTATCTACAGCCAGCGCTTCAGCTAACTCCATTTTGGAAGTATCTAGTTTCAATATAAAGAAAAAATCTTTCAAAACAAAGAGGGCATTTTTGAATCTCAAAGGTACAAAAAAAGATAACATTAAATTTTGCCAGCATAGAAGCCATACATGGATGACTGTTGTAAGGCAAAAAAGGCATTTTACCAATATATGTTGTACTGATTTCCACTAAGTGGTCTCATCAATATTGATTTCCAGCATTTGGGAATCAGGAAGTATTTTATGGTCCTTAAAAATGGCACAGAAACATAAAATTTGTCAGCAGAAAAAGCTTGTAGGCCCACTGTGCCTATCCATTCCCACCTAACTAATGCTGTATGAGGGTGCCCTAGAGGCTCTTCCCCCCTCCCTTTTATGGTGTGATCATTACCAAGCTATGTTATCTATCCCACACTCAGTTAAATTCCCTCACTGATTTTGTACAGATCAACTCCTCTGGCTGACTGTTCCACTCCATTAACACCCTGTCAGTGAAGAAGTACTTACTAGTATTGTATCTTTCTTGCATGTGCCCCTGCCACTTTCACAGAATTGCCCCAGGTGTCTGTGCTCCTTCTCAGTCTGAGCAAATTTCTGCTATCCACTATATTTACATTGTGGAAGTATTTGTATGTTTCAAATATGTCCCCACTCTCCCTTCTTGCCTCAAGCATGGACATTTTTAGATCTGCCAACTTCTCCTAATGTGTCCTGTCCTGGGGTCCCCGGAGCACCTCGTTGTTCTCCTCTGCACTGCCTTAACTCTGTCCCTATCCTTTTACAAATGTGGATTCTGAAACTGCACACAGTACTCCAGGTGAGAACTGACCTAAAACTCAATACAGTGCTAGCATCAATTGCTTTCTTCTGTGAGCAATCACCCACCTTACACACCTGAACATCATAGTTGCCATAACCACCACCCTACTGCATTGTGCAGATGCCTTTAGACTGTCTGAAGTTATTACTCCCACGTCCTTTTCCACTGTAGTGTTGTCCCAGGATCTTCCCCCATTTGCATCACTTTGCATGTCTTGGCATTAAATGTAAACTGCCGAACTGTTGACCACCCTTCCAATCTAACTAGGTCCTCCTCCTTAATTCTGACACACTGTTTCACAATCATTTGGAATGAATTCCAAAAGTGGACCCATAGGAATGGTTAAGTTTTACATTAACAAAAACAGAAGCCTGGTTCACTGCTGAGTTTTTTGAATATGAAACTATATATAATGTGTGCAACATTTATGTACCTTTATATGCAAGGAATAATGCACAACTGAGTATGCACTGATTCTGTAATCATTGGATTTACTAGGTAGGCTGTGAGGCATGGGGCATAGCCCAGGAAGTGTGGCTTTTGCAGCACATTTTACATCCTGGAATGTATCATTTATCTTATAATATACATGAAATGCTCATACAGGTTCTACTTATAATGTATAATGTGTTTGGAAGGGCATTGATGAAAAACGAGTTCTTGTCAGGGCCAAAATGTCTGCTGATGCATTGACCTGAGAAAGGAAATAGATACACTAACATGTATAAGCTGGGCCCTCATTTATTTGTCAGCTCTCCTGTTACCAGTCATGTAAACAATAACCTTTGCTTCTTCAAAATCTCCTGGCAATTATCTGCTCCTCCCAAGCACCAGCTCCCTAACTTGCTTTATACAAATATCCCCTTCCCCACCCTCAAATTTTGTGCCTCTTCCATAGTACAAACTCATATGCCCACTATTGCCTGACAGCTCCCTTGTCCTCCCCTCCATACCCTCTAATGTAAACCCACTCTACCCACACAGATTTGACTGCTTCTCCCTTTCTCCACTACCAGCTTTCCTGGCATCTCTCCTATCACCACCAACACATGGTAACCCCACATATTCGACTCTTGGGCCCTCTTTTTTGTCTGCCAGTGTAGCCACCTCATTGGTTTAATTTGCCTGCTGCTACAGGGTCTGAATCTTGAACTATACAGCAGGTTAGGAAAAGGGAAGTGGAACAGTTACTGTAGATGCTAAGGATTACTTGGAGTAAGATATGTATGCCTTCTACTTAGACATGTCAGGACATCAGGACTGGAGAACAGCTGCATATAACTTTTTTAGCTGGCTTTGTTTATTTCCACAGTACCTACATCTTGATGGTGCCATGCACTCGTTCCAATCTAGAATCTCCTGCTAGTTGCTGTTGTACCTCTTTCAGACACAACCTTTTGTCCACTGGCTTACCCTTTTGCAGTTATCCCTTTTCCAGCATATTCTAGGATGGAGTGCAGGATCACTGAGCTATGAGCAGCTTGGGGCCTGCTCTTTTGAGTGTCCAGTGAATGTGGGTGGAGGCCACACCTACTGTCATTCTTCTTGCAGCTGTGTTTTTTCAAGAGGTTTTGTCCCCATCCAACACCCCCTTCTTAAGAGTGTTTTTTTTCCTGTAAGACCAATGTTCTTATACTGTCAGCTGCCATGATTTCTGAGCATCTCACCAGGTGGATGCTAGTTATTCAGAAGGAAGGGCTGCGTTTTCAATTATTTTTTCTGTGGACTGGAGTAGTGGGATTGGGAACTGCTGATAAGTGAGTGGAGAAGTTGAGTCTTCATAATACTAGTTGGGGTGGGATAGAAGAGGAGGATTGGATAGGGTGCTACATAGGGGTTGAGGATATGTACTTACTTTTTTAAGAAGTCTGAGGCTTTTTTAAAAATTTACTCTGCATCGCACATTGTTGGTGAAGTGCTCGTTAAGCACAACATTAGGAAATTTGCTAATTGAAAGGCAAAGTAAGACTTCACAACACTCCTGGCACTAAATCTTTCTTCTACTTGACCACTGCAGAGCTTTCAGATCTACAGTGATTCTTCTATTTTACAGGGATTTGGAGCCATCTACAGGGAAATTCTTCCCATAGGCTTGCATTGGTTATACAAAAAAAACGGAGCAATTCTGCTTCCATAGGAAATAATGTAGAATACAAGAAAACACAGGAAAATCACCTTGGAGTTACAGGGAAAATGCCAAATCAGTCTGGGAGCACTACCACTGGAGTGTTTGCCTGGCTTACCAGGCTAGAGGTGTGCAGAACTGTTTCTGTTAAAATAAGCTACTTCACCCAAAACATGGGTGACTCAGCATGAACTATTCTGTACTGAGCCTTGATGGTTTGGCTCAGAAATGGCTCAGAACTTATTTTAAAGGGAAAAAAAATATTTTTATCACCTTCCCCTTCTCCCCCCCTGTACCATTTGTTGCAAAAGCCCCCGTAGCATCTTTGCCCCTCTTTATCACCAATAGTTCATTTGGAAAAAGACGAGCAGCAAGCTCGGGGTATATGATATTATGTCATAACTTAACACACGACACTAACCTGATGGATCAATTGAGTTTAAGCATTAAAGAGCACAACAAAGGTACTAGAGGACACAAACTACAACTAAAATACACTAAATTTAAAACAGAGAAACAAAAGGCTTTTTATACTCAACGTATAATTAATCCATAGAATACTCTCCCGGAGGAAATTGTCACTAGCAAAGATGAAGTTTAAAAACAGATTAGATAGATACGTAGTAAATGGTAACACTCTAACCTATTATAGATAAGTACCGGAGCACATAAGGGCTAACAGCCTTTCTCTTGCTCCTAAGACCTTAGTATGAACCTTAGTAGTAAGCTAAGACATCCTTTACTTTTTTCCAGGCTACCTCAGTGGATCCACCTTTCACCTGCAGCACACCATTATGTCAATAGTTAAACAGAGCACTGTGGAATTCTGGACTCTACATGTGTATTCTCACAGGCTGTAATAAATAATAGGAACTCATATTTCTCCTCATCCATTAACTCTTATGGCTTATTACGGTCTACAAAAATGCATGTCCATAGTGCAAAATTCTTCAGTGCACTTATGGATTACTGAAATTGTGGTGCACTGCAAGGGAAGTGAGGAAGAAATATCCCAGAAAAAGGAAAGGACTACTGACCTTGTTGATCATCAGGACCTCTTCCAATCAACTAATGGAGGTTAGGCAGAGAGATGCTTCGGTGGCTCTTGCTCCTAAATGTGCAAGCAGGCAGATTGATGAAGACAGAGGGGTTTAAAAGTGTGTCAGGAGAGAGGGAGGGGGAGGGGAGACTAGGTGGAGGCAAGCTTTCCATCTTAGAAGGGCAGGGCCCAGTATAGGCCAATTGGGGAGGGAGGCTGTCCTGTAAAGGAAAGCTGGTCTAGTGATTAGAAAATATATGTACTGTAAACCCAGTGACCCAGATTTGAATCACACCACTGCCACTTACAGTATGAACCTGAACAACTCCCATAACTCTCTTTGCCTAACCTCTCTGCAGTTTATCTGTTATTTGAATCGTATACACCTACGGCAACAACATTCTCCCATGCTCAGTGGAGGAACAGCATAATCACTGGATCATGCATTAAAATATTTAATCCAGTATTGATATTTCATAGTCCATCAAGTCGACATATTAATAGGTATGCTCAAACAGTAATCAACGTTTCATGATTTTTCACCTGACCACTGCTTCAGGATATAAATGTGCCAGACTGTCTGATCATTTCCACTTCAAATGATATACTATAGACTCCGGTATTACAATCACCAAATCATACTTTCTTTTTCTGTTCCCCGACTACCCACTAAAGACATCGGGAGGCAGGAAGTGTGGGCCATTAAGAAGCCTGTGCCTTCGGTATGAAGACAGTTAAAAAACAAATAGGATACAGAATAAAAAGAAGGAAGAGCAGAAGAAAAACAGTTTGATTTTGTTATTTGGTGATCATATCTATTAATACGTCAACTTGATGGATTCTGAAATATTAGTGCCGGAATAAATATCTTAATAAATGAACCAGTAAGGGGGTCATTTCTCCACTAACTGTGGTACTTGGTTGAGGGTGTGTGGAGCAAATCACTCTCAGTATCTATTTCACTATATGTTACAGGTGCGCAGTGTACTACGCTTCCCGTTTGTGTGGTTAACAACATGCTCTCCCCTCCTTTTCCAGGATTGTAAAGCATTTTGAGAAAGAGTTTGTATGAAATGCACAGTATAAAATTGTTTTAAACTATATTCAGTATAGCCATCTCTGCATTACCAGTATCCTACTCCTTGCTTTGTAAAGCAGTTTTGGATAAAGTATTATGAAAGGTGATGTAAAAAGGATACTTTCCTTTTCCTTTAGGAGTCAGGCTAGGAAAGGAGATTATTATTTAATGCATCAGGTGGGAAGAGAGGGAGACTGGTAGAAAGCCAGATATTGTATGGGATAATTGACAAAGACCTTTGATATGTGGCTTTTGCCCCATAAATGCATAGGTTACAGTTAGTGAGAAGAGAGTATTCTGTATTAAAATGGTGCTGGGAGAAAAGCAACTAGCTTGAATCAAAAACCAAAACCAAAACTGGGGATTATTTTGCAAATCCAGAATCAGAACATCCTTGGAAGGCTGTAGCCTGTAGTTCAAGGGGGCAATGCAACTGGCCACACCCCTATTTGCCTATTTAAGGGCTGCTCTTCTTACTCCACACACAAGCATTTTTCCTTGTTGGCCGGAGGATCTGTCTTCTCCCTTAGAGTGCACCAGGGGCTTGCCTGCCCCCCCCATGATGCTGTGCTGTGAGCGCTACTGGTTTGTGCTGGACTTCTTTTTTGTATTCTCCTGCTTTTGGTTTGTCTTACCTGCTTCCTGCTTCTATGTGGTTTCTACCTGCTCCTTCACTTTTGTTTTCCTTTCTTTGTTTCTTTTGGGCTTTCTAGTTTCTACCACCTGTGTTTACATTGTTTATTTGTGCTTTAGATTGCTTCCTTACCTTCAAATGCCCTGTGCCTGTGATCTCAGGCTATATTTCCTCACCAGATTTTCCCAACCCTCAGTCACTTGGGCACGGGGTTAAAATGTTGCATGACAGAATGTCATGTGACTTAATTGTGTTACGCGATTTCTAGTTTTATTTTGTTCTGTGGGGGGCTCTGCCCCCACACCACCCATGATGGGGGGCAGCACCTCTGGACCCCCCCACTTAGGATGCTAACTCTAGGGGGGTGCAACATGGACAGCGCACAGGTCCAGGGTTCACGCATAATGCCATACACTATTAAGCGTACGACATTATGACCCGGTAGGAGTGACTTGCATTTTATGTTTGTTGACACATGCACAAGAAACAATATGTGGCAGCTTATGAGAGAAGTGGGTTGTGGAGGCAGGGCACTGCAGCAGCCACCAGAAGCACTACGTTTTGCTGCTTGGCGCTGGTGGACCAATGGAGGCACACTGTGCTGATGACACTGGTCTCCAAAAGTGCCACCAAGTTGAAACGTTTTCACCGCAGCAATCAGGGGCCGTCTATTCATTGCAGCATCAGCCATTCTGCTGCAATGAGGGAGCAACCCATCATTGCTAGGCGAGATATTGCCTATTGTAATATTGTTGTGAACATGGCGTGACCACTGCCATGTTCACAAACAATATATACATTCCCATGCCAGGGGGTGCAATCACCCTTGGCATCCTGTTGCCCCCAAGAAAATTGTTTTATTGATGGGGGCCCAATCACAGTCGGCTTCATTTTCCCCCTGTGTAATTTACCAATGGGGGAGCCCACTCTCCCTCAGCGTAATGGTTCCCCTCCAAATGTTTGGTTTGTGCCGAGGGGGTGTCCAATCCCCCTCGGCTCTTGCCCCCCCATGTGCCAACAGGTGTACCCAATCACCCATAAGCTACATCCTCCCCAAACAAACTCACTTAGGTGGGACGCTGGTAGCCCACCTCAGCGTGCCAAATGACCCTGTAAAAGAAAAACTGTCCCACAATGTGTTTTTTTTTTTTAACCTGCAAAGCAGAAAATGGTCCCTCATCAAGTCTGGTGGCCCTCCCCCAAACTGCGCCCACCTCTGCACACCCCACCTCCCCACACCCCATACATACCTCCGGAGCCTGGCGCAACAATCTTCGGTGGACCAGGACACATCTGCACTCTTCAAAGCTGATGACGAACTGAGGAAATGCCGGTAAGCTGTATAATGGCATAAATAGGTTTTTTTTTTCAACTTTCAATCTCTGCTTTTTTGGGAATTTTAGCACCAGATTTTCAACATTGGGTTATTGGACCCCCTCCTCATGAATTCAGCCACTGTCATGGCATTAATCGGTCCCAAAAGGTGATTTCACTGTCACTGTGCGGAATCATCTTTCGGGACCGATTAACGAAATGACAGTGCCAGTGTTCATGAGGTGGGCCCTCAAAAATTCTATGTTGCAAATTTGGTGGAAAAATCATAAAATGACTATTTATGCGTGCATTGTGCAGTTCTACATCGCCGTAACTTCTCAAGAATTTATTATATTTCACTCCAGATTTTCAACATTGGCATTGTTCCACACCTCCTTATGAATAGTACAGCTGTCATTTTTCACATTGTGGATGAAATGTGTTTTCACACTTACGGTGCAGAATAGCATGGCTGCTGTGGGAAATCAGTGTTCAGGACAAATTAGGAAAATCACAGTGACACTGTTCATGAACAGAGGTCCTAAAACGCCTACGTTGAAAATTTTGTAATGAAAGTCCATAAAATGATTGTGTTATGAGCGTGTGTTGTGCAGTTCTCACACACACGCGTAACTTTGCAAATTTGTAATATTTTCACTCCATATTTCAACATTGGCATTTTTCCACACCTCCTTATGAACACTGCAGCTGTCATTTTTCACATCCTGGCCGAAATGTGTTTTTGTACTTCCAGCGCAGAATAGCGTGCTCGATGTGGGAAATCAGTGTTCATGACATATTAAGAAAATCACAGCGACACTGTTCATGAGCAGAGGTCCTAAAGTGCATATGTTGAAAATTTGGTGATGAAAGTCCATAAAATGACTGTGTTACACGCATGCGTTGTGCAGTTTCCACGTATGCTTGAAAGTGCAAGCTTTTTTACTATTCCCACTACAGATTTTCAGCAATGCCATCTCTTCACACCTCTCTATGGATGGTACAGCTGTCATTCTTCATATCCTGCCTTATCTGTGTTTCCATACACGTGGCGCAGAATGGCACGGTTGCTGTTGGAAGTCAAAGTTTGGGACACATTGATAAAATCACACTGCCACTCTTCATGAGAAGAGGTCCCAAATGCTTTCATGAGGTGGGCTCACAAAAAGGCCATGTTGAAAATGTGTAGTGCAAATACTAACAAACGCCCAGGGCATTAAGGTTTCTAACCATAATGTCCCACCCTGTACAGACTGATAGGCATCAGAGTGTGCCTTTGGATTGCCTACTGTACTGCTCATGCCATCCCACCTCCACCCACTGGCAGACATCGAGATGTATCTTGAACTCTTCGGACCCACAGTTCACCCCATTCTCCTATGCTGCACCCATTTCAGCGTATGTCCTTATGGAATGGGGTGACTGTAAAGCCAAACACCCCAAGACACACCTCAACGCGTGTCGGTGTCTGCAGAATAGGGTGAGGTGACATAGCATGAACATCATGGATGACGACCCAAACACTTACCCCAATGCCTGTCCATCTCTACAGGATGGAGGTGGGGTTGGTGTGAAGTTCAATACTTCACTGCCATTCCTGTTCTGCATCTGTCTACCTCCTACATTTCCAATGCTAATACCAGAAAGCAAACATTCGGCACTGACAAATGCTTGTTATTGTGTGTTTTAGCTTCCACTGCAGTTTTCCTGCCTGCAATCTCCAGTGTTTTCAGCCTAATCCTTTGCACCTAGTCCAGGCTTCACCCTGCCCCTCCTTGTTGCTCTGTGTTCTCCCAGCTCTGTTCTTGCTCCACTCAGTGCTAGCTCACTTCATTCAGTATTGGAATTCAGTGTGCTCTGCTCACCTTATTCTGCATTCGCTCAACCTGGCCCAACTGCTGCATTGCTCTTCTGATACATTCAACAGTTACACTGGCTGCCTGGTCTTGGCTCCAGCTGCAGGCCTTTTAGCAATTTGTTTCTGAATCTATTTTGAACCTCTCAGTCATGTATTTGCTTCCCCTGTTCCCATTGCTCAAGTGGCTTGCTTTCCTATGGCTTGTCCTTCATTAGGACTGTGCCTGTAAAGGTGCCTTTTTTGGGAATCCCTACCCTACTAGTATTATAGTTGCTGTTGGTCTCATCATGCTCCCACTTCTACCAAACCTTATGTTTACCAAACTCACAGCAATCTGTTTCTGATGATAACCTGATCCTGTTTTCATGGCTGGCACATATTTAACATATTTCATTTGCTGCTTGGTGTCATGGCATCATGTTTGTGGCTTCTTTGTATTTTTCTATGGTGGGGGACTGAGAAGTCACAGCGGGCCTCGCAGTCCCAGGCAGTGGGAGTAGCACCCTATTTGTAGTGTACTGTATAAGCCCCTGGCTCACCTGGCCTCCTCCTTCTGCTGCTCCGCACAGCCTTATGGCAATACACAACCAGCAATTCCAGGCAACTCTCTACCTATGCACTTCTGACTCTACCCAACCTTCTATGATCCCTTCCCCTAATATTACACACCTGATTTACTCAGTCATCCCAGTCTTTCTGTCCCATGCACTATCAGCAATGCTCATCACCTTCCAAGTCTGGCAGCATATCATGTTTACTTGCATTGAACTGTACCTCCTACCATACTGGCTTTGCAGTCTCCTCCAACCTAACCAGCTTTACAGCCTCCTCCTCCTCTCCAACCGTTGGCCCTGGGCTATCCAATTCACTCCCAATTTGGCTTTCTAATGGACTTGGTTGGCATGCATTCCTGTGGTTGACAACTGCCATTTGTCTTACCTAGACCCACAAGAGGGTCCATATTGCTCAGCCTGGCCTACGTACAGGTCTCATCCAGTCAAGACACACGAGAAAGTCCACAGTGCTCAGTCTGACCTACGTACAGGTCTTCCCCATGTCTGCTATCATCCATCATGACCCATGTAAGGGGTCCCATGTTCCTTACCATATGCAGGTCTCATGCTCAATACAACTCACTTTTCCACATTTTGGAGACATGACGACCATATCCATTACTCCAGGACTCAGGGCTAGCCCTGTGGCTAATGGTCTCTCTCTGCACCCCGAATTCTGCATCTTGAGCATGCAAAGCTTGGGGTGAGGTACGTCTCACCTGGCCCATAGTTGGAAAGGCCCTCACTCCAGGTGGACCTTCAGTCATCAACTGTACTGATGGCACCTCTCGGTGTTGCATTTAAGACTTCAGAGGTGAAGGGGTGGGGCTGTCACAGGAAGGGCCCCTTAAGCTGCCCTAGCAGGTTCAGAGGCACCCTTTCATGCTATTCTCCCTACAACCTCTGGTTCACCTGGTTTGTTCACAGATCATTAGGCCACCTGAGGGTCTTGGTGGTCATTACTCTCCTCCTCCCACCTTGGGTGACTCTTGTTGCAGAGTGCACTCACAACCCTCCATGGCGTTCCCATTAGAAGGATAGAGTGAGAATGTTCCCCAAAACTGCAATTCCATTGGATTGGTCTACTAATTTGTAGTAGCAGAGCTGTCATGAACCAAAACTGTCCCAAACCCTGGAAAGAAGGCGATCTATGCTACCAACTGAACCCATACTACCAACTGACCTATGTACAGGTCCTCAACCCCATTATGTGTTCACTACCTTGTATGCTTTGCTTGACACTCTTTCGGGGCTTCTTTCTAAGGAACCTTTAGCCAAGGGAATCACTTCCATGGCACCTCAAGGGGTGGAACCTTCCCCTTGGTTTCATTGCCTTTGCACCCCTACAGAGTGGTATATCTCATGGAAAGAGAGAGGCGAACAGCCAAAGTTTATCTACATTACACAAGCACAAAACCAGTTGCACAGGCACATTGAATTGGAAGGGTATAGCCTGTAGTTCAAGGCGGTGGTGCAACTGGCCACACACCCCTTCTTGCCTATTTAAGGGCTGCTCTTCTCATTCTACACACACAAAAACATTTTTTCTTGCCCCTCCATCTACCCCTCCTCCTCCAGAAACATGCCTCTCACTAACGTAGGCTTCTTCCTAAGGTACCTTTAGCCAAGGGAATCACTCACATGGTACCTCAAGGGGGTGGAACCCTCCCTTTAGGTTCCTTGCCTTCGTACCCCTACAGAGTGGTATATCCCATGGATAGAGAGGTGAACAGCCAAAGTTTATCTATGTTACACAAGCATAAAACCAGTTGCACCGGCAGATTGAACCATTTTTACCCACTTCTACTCCAGACTAATTAGTTCTGTTCAGGGGAAAAAAACTTAGCAACCAAATTATTTAATCTAGTCACCAGACAAAATGTATTGGTATGACTTAACCAGAACTGACCTGGTCTTACAGAATGTAAAGAAACCATAATTAAAAAACAAAACAAAATGTTAACCCCTGAATTCCCAGATCACCTGAACACCCCCCATTAACCCCTCACTGTTTGCATCCTCCCCCTACTCCCCCAATCCCTGCACTCCCTCTCCTAATCCCCATCCATCCTAATCCCTTTACCCCCCAGCCCCATCCTCCTCCCCCCAAAAGCACATCACCACATTGCTCCATGTCAATCAATCACTCAATCAAATCTTTATTTATCCAGGCGAACATCATTGAGCACAGCTCATTTGCAAGATGGACCTGGTAAGGTCAAGGTTCAATTTACATAGTTACAACAGTTATACAAACGCATACAAAATGATCTATTATATACAGAGTTCAAAAACCACACTGTCTAAACATACATCCTAAGCATAGCATTCAGTACTTCATTGTTTAACATAGAATAATAGAGGACAAGAGGAGGGGGAGCAGAAGTGGATTGCCTAGTTAGTGGGGAGCAGTAGAAGGTGATATTAGTTTATAAAGTGGATGGAATAAGTGATGCCTGAGAAAGGGCTGGGGCCTGTACTGGGGGTTGAATGACAGGGGTATAGGGCTATGATGTATGTAAGGAAGTGATGGAAGCTGGATGAAGGGTGGGGTGTAATGCATCTGAGGGGTGGAGGCACTTGATAAGGGTGGATTCATTCCATGGAATGACTGTCTGAGGAGGGGGAAGGATAAGATTAGCACTACTATTATAATACTCTAGTACTTGTGGAAACAGTTACATTTTTCTTGGATAAGCCTCGAATACAGATGTTTGAAGGATGTAACTGTTATGTAGCTGCTCAATTTCAGGGTCTTCTGCGTCATATTCCATAATGTAGATAGTATGTAGCTGATAGCAGTTCTCCCGTGTCGAGTATTGAAATTGGGCACTTTAAGCATGATGAAGTTGAGGCTTCTTAGGGCATATTTACTTGCTGTGACTTGTGTGAAGCAGTCTGAAATATAGTTTGGGAGCTTCTTAGATAATGCCCTATATGTCCATAGTATGGCATTCCTGTTTCTTCTGAAATGGAGTGAAGTCCATCCAACTGCAGCATAGAGCGAGCAGTGGTGAGTGCTGAGGGGAAGATCTGTAATGAACCTCAATGTTCTATAGTAAAGTGTGTCCAGATTGTACAGATAAGAGTTAGGGCAGTGACCGTATAGGAAGTCTACATAGTCCAATACTGAGAGAAATGTGGCCTGGACCAACTTCTTTTTAGAATCCCTATTTAGAAAGTGCTTTATTCTGTGAAAGAGACCAAGCCTCTGCCGGAGTTTTTTCAGTAGATCTTCCAAGTGAGTTAGGTAGTCGAGTCTACAATATAACCAGACCCCCAGATATTTGAATTTTTTAACAAATTCAAGATTTTCACCCATAACAGTGGAAAGTTGGGGGAGATTGTTTGGAAAGGAGTTACCGGTTTGATTTTGGGGGGAGAAAAACATTGCCTTTGTTTTTTTTGCATTTAGGAGACGTTTTTCCAGTAACTGGTGTTGAAGTATATTGAATTCTGCTTGTAGCTCTTCACATGCTGAGACAGGTGAGGGTTACTGACATATAATACAGTGTCATCCATGAAACAGGTGTGCAGTGGCTTTGGTGAGACTAATGTCGATGTTATTGATGTAGATGGCAAATAGGATTGGGCCTAGGATGGATCCTTGGGGAACTCCTCTTTGCAGAGGTTCAAGTGGAGATAGGTCTCCTTCACATTTCACTTGCTGAGTCCTTCCCGTGAGGAAGCTATTAAACCATCTAAGGGAAGATGAGTCTAGTCCTATGGAGTACAAGGAAGAGAGGAGTAGATCATGGTCGACCGTGTCAAATGCCTTACTCAGGTCTAGGAATACAGCACATACACAATTTTTTTTGTCCAGTTCAATTTGCCAATCATTTGTTACTTTGGCCAGGGCTGAGATGGTGCTATGTTTGGCTCTAAATCCAGATTGTGCGGGGTTTAGCAGATTAGTCTCTTCAAGATATCCTCTTAGTTGAGTACTCACTATTTTTTCAAGCAGCTTGGATAGCACCAGTAGGATAGAAATTGGTCTGTAGTTATTGAGGTCCATGGGTTCCCCTGCTTTCAGTAGGTGGATAACTTGAGCTGTTTTCCAGATTGAGGGAATAGAGCCTGTTTTTTAATGATAGATTAAATAGGTGTGTTATTGGAACTGCTAGTGCTTGCATGGCAATTTTTAGAAAATAAGGATCAAGGGAGTCTGCACCTGCACTTTTTTTGATGTCCAGCTGAGAAATTAGGTCTTCGACTTGTTTCAAAGTGACCCAAAAGCACATCACCACATTGCTCCATGTTCTCTTGACAAAGCCTTCTCTGGCCGAACTACCCCTGCATCCAACTCATGATAAAGCCTCTGGCTGCATACCACTCCACCGACTACTGGGATTCCTCCCAACCTGCCAGTCTCCAAGTACTTTCATTATGACTTTAACCACACTTGCAGTGTGCCGCTCGGATGTACTCAGAAACCAGAATTCTTTGCCTTTGGAATTTCCGCATTTTTTTTAACTTTGATTATATGTTCGCGGGTATGACAATAACTTAAATCAGCTGTAACAACTATGTGTTTCTGTCTGTCTGTTATGCCTTGTATTGTATCACACTGTATTGTGTTTGACTGACATGGAACCTTTGAAAAGAGAGTCCCAGACTCAAAGGTATTAATCCGAAACTGAAATAAATAAATACATACAATTCCATTTATGGTATTTTTTTGACATAATAAAGCATGAGAGCAAAGCACACTAGACCTACTCTTTCTGCATAATATAGAAACGGTCACTGTTTGAGTTTGTCACAGATGAATACAATCGTTTTCCTGTTACTAGAATGTGAGATGACTCAGTCACCAATGTTTACCTCAGAACGCTGAGGAGAAGCAGTACCTTTTTTTTGGAGAAAAAAAACACTTAAAAGGTGACAGAGAAGGGTTGTTTAGGTAATTAAGTTGTCAGGACAGTTAGATAAGACCAGGATAATTTAAATAAACTAATTGTATTTTTCTAATATAGCATCACATTAGTCATAGTGCAGAAAACAAACAGCATTCTGGGAAAAGTAGTTAGCTGATCAATATTATGCCATATATTACAGCAGAAAACACTATAGTCCCCTGCAGCAAGTTTTCTGCAAAATAGTTACTCGGCTTCCTGCTTTGCAATGCTATAGACCCCTACACCTTTCACAGCTTTGCATTATAACTGATCATAGATCACCTACTGCTGAGTTACTATTGCTTAGATGGAGCAAAATAGAATAATTTAGGTTTTTCTGTTTTGGCCACTCCCACCATCATGAACAATAAGAACTCAAGGCTAGATTTACAAACTGTTTTGGGACTAAGTTTGTGGATCGAAATATGCACAGCTGCAGTGACTGATATTCACAGCCACAGCAGCTGTGGAAGATGCTATGGCTGGTCCCACTGGCCATAACAGTTTTCCACAGCTGCAGACATTTCCCAGGCAACATAATCTGCAAGCTGCCATAAATCATGGAGCTGGTCGTAATCCGTCTCCACTTTTGTGACTATCCACAGCTGCAAGAAAACCGCAGAACACTGCAGAACCGTGAGTGGCAACCCACTTGCACGGTGTTTTTCCCACAGCTGTGGGAATTTCAAGTGTTTTGTGAATCCAAAGCAGCCTTAAAAATATATAATGGGGGGGTCAAGTGCTAGGCACCAGTGGGTATGGTCGCATAACTGACACTGGGAACGAACCATTGCTTTTAAATTAATTAAAAATTGCTTAAAACCACAGACAACCTGTTAATTAAGCATTCGGAATACACCAGAATATCCTTAGAATGTATTGAGCAATTCTTAAAAGAAATGCTTATCAAGGAAGAGTAAGTTTTCTCTCTCAGTACCTTATACTGCATATGAGGATTTGTCATGCCTGTGGGGGCACTTTCAGGCAAGCCAGACCTCTCAGAACAGGGTGTGGGACCAGCTACTGTTGGGAGACCATAAAACATGGATTTATCTGCTATATGCTCTATGCCACAAAACATTTCTTTGCGGCAGTCTGACTTGAGGAAGGACATTGCTTATCTAAAATCAGTGGTGTATTCTAAAACTAAATAAATAAAAATAAATAAAACTATTTCAGACAAAATGACAGAATTGTTGAAGCTGAGACCAGGGTGGCGGCTCTAAAGGAATCTGTATTTAATTTAGAAGAGGATTCTATTTTTTACGCACAACCAATTTAAATTGATCTGGCATAAAACTGATGACCTAGAAAACAGAGGTTGCAGCAATAATCTATGGATTGTTGGGGTGCCAGAGAGAGCTGAAGGCTCCAATATGCTTTCATTTTTACAAGAATTTCTCCCTAATTTACTGTCTCACAATTGGAGGTGGCCACTAGAGACTGAATGTGTGCGTAGAACCCTGGCCCCTAAACATAAACTTGGCTCCCCTCTCAGACCTAGTGTGGCATATTTCCTTAGATTTTCAATCAATGAGATTTTAAGATTATCCAGAGAGAAAAGATCCTTATTTTGGAAGGGAAATGGGATATCGCTGTTTCAAGATTATTCTGCCGAGGTAGTGGCACAAAGGAAAACTAATACCGAGACCAGAGGGCTACTAAGACAGTACCATATCCCAAATAGGATTAGCTACTCAGCAGTTCTTATTTTAACTCTTAATGGGGCCTCTCACACCTTTAAAATGCCTGCTGATCCTTGGAATTTTATTGAAAATAAAAATCTGGCCCAAACATGATTTTTCACAATTTGAATTGCCACAGAACTCAACACAACACTTGGCATGAGCTGCAGTGCCCAAGGCCCTTCTAGAACACAGGGCAAAACAAAATTCTGCATCCCCCAGAAAGCCCCAAGCCCAGAGCTAATCTCATGGCACTCACACAGAAGAGAGAGTGGAAGTCCATAAACAGAAAATGCAAGGGACTTACAATAGGCAGGCAGAAGGTATAATCTTCTCCCCGAAAGGTGCTGCCAAAAAGAAATCCATCGGGCTCATGTTAAGCAACAGATTCTCAGGGCTAAATAACATGGAGATCTCCCCGGTAGAGGAAACTACAGAGGAACAGCCAATCGGATCCTTCCTTTTTAATGACCACTCAGAACCCCCCCTTCTGAATATAAAGGCAGGTCTCCCAGAAGTCCCATTTGTTTCCCCAGCATCCTCTGCTGATGGCTCCAGATTCTGCAATTTTAGTCAGACTTGAAACTTTCTTCAGCAATTATTTTAATGTTCATCAAAGTTTGGTTCCCTCCTGTGCTTCACAATGCAGGTTATTCAGTAAAGAGACATAGTCTGCACTCCATTGTTTCACGCTGTGATTTGCAAGGCCTTAGGCCATTCATCTACCGGTAAGCTAGCCTGTCAGATTGAAGATTTGTTTGTTGCTGCTGTTCCCTAACTAATACTTCTTCTGACACATCTCAGAGAACATAAACTCTATTCACAAATGCAATACAATATTGTTGTAATTGTTATGATGCGTGATTGTTGGGTACATGCATGGGGAGGGGGTGAAACTTTAGTCTCAAGTAGCCTCTTACAGACAAGGGCTAATTTTATGACTACAACCATTGACTGAGAGGAAAAATAATGCCTTTCTTTTTACTGTTTTGATATATGAAGGGGGAGAAGGAGCAGGACCATTTTACCATACTCAGAGTCCTTTATTAAAACAAAGTTGTTCAGCCCTGAAGGTTAGAGTTACATGATTTGGATGGTTTGACGCTTGTCCCTTATTCCTTTTTGGGTAGTAAACTTAAAGGTTATGCATCTTACAAACACCCTTCAGGTAATATTTTTATTCTTTATGGTGGGTGTTGGAATGATTGCAACCTACCATATTGTATTCCTTTTTCCCTTTGTGTTCCCACTCCCTCATCTGCTGGTGTTATTTCCCACCTATCATAGCATTCATTTTCTCCCTATTGGGCTGTGCAACTTTAATTCACTTTTTACTGCTTTATAACTGATAAAAGGTGCCTTATCTGCACTATGTTGCTATACTGGTATGTCATCGTCTTAGAGTCGGTTAACAGGAAGTGTGAGTTATCACGTAGAAGATTAGGGAATTGCATACGTTACAACTAATCATATTACCTTTATAATGCCGGGGATCCTGGTTATGTTTATTACAGTTCCATAGATGCCCAGTACTTTTATGTGCACTGTGATTGGGGCTGGAGAGAGGCAACACTAGACTACCAGGGAAATGGGATCTGTGTTTTTTTTATGAACACTGTGATTGGGGCTGGGGAGAAGCAACACTAGACTACCAGGGAAAGGGGATCTATGTTTTTTTTTATGTGCACTGTGATTGGAGCTGGGGAGGGGGAACACTAGACTACCAGGGAAAGGAAATGGGTTTTATTATGTGCACTGTGTTTGGAGCTGGGGAGAGGGAACACTAGACTACCAGGGAAAGGAGATCTATGTTTTTTTTTATGTGCACTGTGATCGCAGCTGGGGAGGGGGGACACTAGACTACCAGGGAAAGGGAATGGGTTTTATTATGTGCACTGTGATCGGAGCTGGGAGAGGGACACTAGACTACCAGGGAAAGGGGATGGGTTTTATTATGTTTGTGCACTCGCGATGGGGATGGGTGGGGGGACACTAGACTACCAGGGCAACCTGGGAGTTTTCCTTATTTTGTGGATATTGGGGCTGGGGACGGGGGACTGTGTACCCAGCACTACACTATGTCTGGGGCACCAACCTGTCCCATGCATTGTTAAAGTATGGTTTCAAAACAGTAACTATGCACCTGCACAGCCATGCATAGTTACACTTTGGGAGGTCTCAATATTTTGATGTATGGCTTATGCGGGTGGAGCCCTTCATTTGTATAGGCACATCACAATATTGTGTGTGGCGGTGCTGTTTGGGGTGCGGGTGCATCAGTGGCCTTTAAATATGGCCATGCTCCCAATGGCCCGCGCAAGTCCAGAGATGCGCTGCACATCCAGGCATGCACCATGCATCTCATCTGAATATATGGCCCCTGCAATATATGTTTGTCTATTGCAGAAGAACTCACAGAGTCTGAATATGTTCAACCTTCTATACTGCAGTTCACATAAAAAACAGAATACATGAAGACATTTTATGTATACATTATGACTTCTGAATACGATTTTAATTATTTCCAATTTTCTACTGTTCAAAATTTACTTTACTCATGCTACTTAAACATATGTATATGAAATGGTCACATGTTGATTTTGCCTATATTTATGAGATGTGAAAAAATCTTTGCAAACTTTCAGCATCCAACTGCAAAGGATAACTTTACAAAAGCACTACTCCAAACTTTGATTAACAAAGACACTCTGCCAAATAAGCATTTTACAGTCACCAATCACCTTATGCATGCTGAAGTTTGGGGGCATGAACTACCCCCACAGTAAACTCAATGGTACATTTTGAAATTCTATGCATCCATAAGAAACTATTGTGACAAAAAGAACAATAATTGATGCTGTAAGTTTCATTATAACATAACTTTTTGAAAAAGTTGTAAAAACATTTATAACCATCAGTCAGAATTTGTAATACTGTAGTAGACTGAGGATACAATAATGTTACTGAGCTACCAACATTTAGTGGCTTCCTTGTACTGGGAAACACTTGTATCAAAACTGATTTGAAAATACAGTACAGTTCAGATTTTGTTCCTAAAGGTGAAAATACAAAACTGAAATTGTAGTTTGCCAGTAAGCATTATGTCTACTTGCATAGAAATTCATTAATTATGTTGACTGTGTCAGACTAGCATAGCTAGCTAAGTTTGCTAGCCTCCTTCATGGACAATTTCCAACAAAGCTCAGTATACATTCATGTAGGAGGGTGAGCCTTGCCATTGTTTTGTGCCTTTTTTTTAAAAGGGTCTGGGGATATATAAATGGTAAATTTGACTGCCATAATGAGGCATTCCCCAATGGCACTGACTAAACAGCATAGAAAGCCTTGCTTCCATTGAAATAGCTACAGTAGGTCCAAAGAAAATTGAATTATTTATTTCATTTTGGTAACCAGGTAGGACCCACTGAGACCAACGGTCTCTTTTTCAGGGGTGCCCAGGAATTAATCTCAGATGCACTAGGGATCCTGCCCACACCAATGGCACTACTGCAGCCAGCAGCGCCCAATGGCCGCAACCTCGGCCGCTGTGCCAGCACCATCCGACTGCCTGCGACCGCCCTCCTGGAACTAGGACTCATATCCCCTTGCAAGGGATCCTGCCCACACCAACAGCACTACAGCCACCAGCGGCGCCCAACAGCCGCAACCTCAGCCGCTACGCTGGCACCACCAGACTGCCTGTGACCGCCCTCCTGGAACTAGGACTCAGATCCCCTTGTAAGGGATCCTGCCCACACCAATGGCACTATAGCCACCAGCGGTGCCCAAAAGCCACAACCTCAGCCACTGCACTGGCACCACCCAACTGCCTGTGACCGCCCTCCTGGAACTAGGACTTGGATCCCCTTGCAAGGTACAAGTGCCCCACACCTCTGGAGCCTGGAGCTTTGCTGCTAGACTGTGATTGGTGTGGTGCTGCTACTAGTGGCCTGTGATTGGTCCTGATGGCCTTAGGCAGCATGGCTATTGGAGCGCCTTTTTTGTCCTGCATCTAGCTCTCCTAGCTATTTTCTTGTACTCAGTATTTTCATCCCACCCCAACCCCCTCCCAGGCCACCTTTAAATACACTCTCACCACTCTCACACTGGGAATCTTTCTCTCATTGGATCAGTCCTTTCAGCCTAACCACTTCCTCTCCTCACCAGCAGCTCTCACTCTCTGCTGCTAGTTTTGCCCATATCAGTGACTACCTTCACCCAGAAACCAATCCTGTCCTGCCTAACTGGCATATTAAGTTGCCTTTTGTAGTGGTGATTATTCTACTACACTGACCCCTTTTCCCTGTGCCCACCTTGTATCAGTCTCTCCTACTGCAAACACCTCCCAATGACATGCACTACACACTAGGAATGACTACAGGATCGCATTATGCTGATACCTTGGCCCATTGCACCCCAGTATGGCACATTGGATACCTTCTTAAACTCAATGTAGTCAGTCCCCAGGTGTACCCTCAACAAACACTAGTAACCTACAACCTAGCTGGTCATCCACGGTGCCCTGGCATCAGGAGGCACAGAAGACTAACAAACAAGACGATCTGGAAAATGCTCAAAACCTATCTCCTGAGAATTCACCTCATGCTGCTTCTGCTCTCTGGTAATGTTCACCCCAATCCAGGATCAACTGGCCTGACAGCACATCCCCTGAACAGGAGGGAAGGGTCTCTCACACTCGCTTCCATCAACGCTTGTAGCCGCCCTCCTCAATAAGCTTGATAACCTCCATACATGGATACAACACAAGCCTGATATCCTCTCTGTTGTTGAAACTTGGCTAAACTCTAGGATTCCAGACACTGCAGTTTCAATCCCTGGCTATTCCTTATTCAGACAGGACAGGTCTGCAAAATGAGGTGGGGGCTGTGCCATCTACTTAAGGGATACCTACATGGGCCACATCATTCCCTCCCCTATCCAAGGCTCCCCATTTCAGATTCTTGCCATTAAAGTTCTACTTGGGGCCCACAATAAAGAACTTACTGTAATCTCTGTTTACCTACCCCTTAAGGAGCAAGCCGTTGGCTTCAGTGGTGTCATGGAATACCTAAGAAGCCCACACCACAATTCGGAGATAATTATTTTGGGCAACTTTAACATAAACGGGCTTTCGCCTGAGGCCAGTGTTTATAAGGATGCTATCACAGCACAACACCTCACAAAGCTTGTCCCTGCTGCCACCAAGTGTAACTATAGGACTGGGACACTCATCCATCTTGACTGGATTCTGTCAAACTGCCCCGAATGAATCTCTCAGGTTTCAGTACTCCCTGACTCAATAAGTGACCACTCACCTGTCATCTGCTCATGGGCAAACAAACTCAACAAGCCCCCTCCTATGCTAATACACACCTGGGTACTTAAACAAGGGCATCTCCAGCTGCTAAAATCCCATCTATGTAACCTGGACTGGACACCAATTGAAACAATCAATGATACTAACAAAGTGTTGGACATATTCATCAACTGCTTCACAGCGGCCTGTGATATCTATGCACCCCTGAAAAGATTAAAGTCAAAGACAGTGCAAACCCATGGATAACCGCTGAGCTTGTGGCATGGCTGAAACACAGGGACCACCTCTGGTACTGTGCTTGAGCAACATCTATGCAAGGGAACATAAAAAAATGTAAAACTGCCAGAAATGACTGCACTCAAGTGATTCAGAATGCTAAAAGCAAATACTTCAAGGAGTCACTAACCAACTCTTGGGGTAACGATAAAAACTTCTGGAAGAACCTGAAAGAACTCACAGGCAAGGATCCAAAGGCACCACCTACGATGCTCAACATCGATGTAATACCAACGCTTGACCTTGGCACTATTTCCAACACTTTCAACAATGTATTCTCCAACCTGGGCAGTGTCCTTCCACCAAACTTCTTTGATGCACCTTCATCTGCTACACCCCATAACATCTCACCACAGTGGCACACAACTCTGCAGTTCTTCTTTAAAGAGATACAAACATATATAGCCAGAACCTATATCAGCAAGGCCATCCAAAATACTGGGTACACTGGTGACTCCCTGGACCTGAAGCTGATCTCACTTGTTCTAGATGAAATCCTTGAACCCCTGACTAAGATCTTCAACCTCTCCCTAAGACTGGGGCAATTCCCCTCACTTTGGAAGCTGGCCACTATCACACCAGTACATAAAGGCAGAGATAGGGCCCTACACACCAACTACAGGCCCATCTCACTCCTCCCACCCTTATCTAAAGCCCTTGAATGAATTGTCTTGGACCAATTAGCTGAATTCCTAGATAAGTATGAAGTTCAATGCCAACAGCAGCATGGCTTCAGATAAGGGCATAGTACCACCACAGTGCTGCTGAAATTTACAAGTTTCATCCATGCCTTGCTTGACCAATGGAACTGTGTGGGGACAGTATTTATTCACCTAACAAAGGCATTTGATACTGTAGATCATCCACTCCTACTCAGGCAACTGTCAAATATTGGGCTCTCCAATGACATACTGCAAAGGTTCACTATCTACCTCGGGGGCAGGATCCAATGTATTAGGATTGCCGGTGTCACCTCAGATGAAAAGCCAGTCCTCTCTGGAGTCCCACGGGGTCAATACTGGGACCCCTACTCTTTTGCTTTTTCTGAACAGCTTCCCTAGCATCTGCCACCAAAGAATTCTACTCTACGCGGATGATGCAGTCCTGTTCACAAGCCACCATGATGCCAAACTCCTGGAAAACCAGCCGCAGCTAGACTTTAAGCATGTTAAAGATTGGCTGAGTACACATAAACTCGTCATGAACCACAGCAAATCTAAAGTCATGATATTCTGTCATGCACAGAGCAAGTTCAAATTTCTGCCCATTTCCATCAAGAACCACTCGGGGACTTCACTCGAATATGTCTCTGAGTTCAAGTACCTTGGTATCACTCTGGACAGTACCCGTTCCTATGCTCAGCACATTGATAATGTAGCAAAGGCCGCCAACATGCATATTGGTATGCTCCATAAGCACAAGCACTGTAAGACTACAGATGCCCTTAGATTGGCTATCTACAGCTCTGTCACTTCCGTTATTGACTACGGTCTTGCCATCTATAGGTATGCCTCTACAACTGCCCTACGCAGGATCTCAGTGTCACTAAACAAAGCCTGCAGGCTTCTAATGGGTATCGCCCACTTAACACACACCTGTGATCAGTACGCCCAGGCTGGCTGGCTTCCTCTACACAGTTGAATACAATACCAGACCTGCCTGTTAACTAAAAAGGTACTCCTCAGGCTCATGCCCCCAGGTGTTGAAAAGCTCCTTACTACCCATAATAGTACCCAGCATACTCGTAGTACCCAAAATCAAACCTCCAAGGTTCCCAGGTGCAGGACAACTATGGGCCAGTGGGCATTTATGCACAGGGCTCCTCAGTGATACAACACCCTCAACAAAGAAGCACTTTCTTCTGCTTTGCTTGGACCCTTCAAAAGGAATCTCTGACTCTACCTCACCTCAACGATGCAATGTGACTGCTTCTCCTAAAGGGACTGGCTCTCTGTCCACCTGACCGCTTCTGACCTGTGACCTATAACCATTAACAGCTAACCACCTGCACCATGGCACCTGCTGTTCCTGCCCCACCCAGGCTCCCCCACTACACCACTCCTGCCCTTCCCCCATCGTTCACACCCCCTCCCTCCACTACTGCACCTCCCAGACACCTGCCCCTTTATCTCTACTCTGCCTACGCTACTTCTACCCACCCATCACTCCGACAGAGGCCCCTCAGCCTGCCCACCTCTTCCCACCCCTTCCTCCCTGCTCACCCAACTGTCCCTCCTGAACAGTTTTCTTTTACTCTGAGACCTCATTTAAGCTGCCCTCTGCATTCTCCCTACACTTATGACTGTAACTGTAAAAATGTGCTAACTGACTGTAAATCATTGTCTACCTTTGTATGTATGTTGCACTCCATCCTCTGGTGTGGAACCTTTGTAAATGAGCAGTTCTTGCTAAAAGGTATTTGTAATCCTAGAGTTTAATAAAATTAAAAAAAAAATAAAAAGTATCAGAGCAAGTACATAGTGTAGTTACAAATAGAGAGACATTCACAAAGTGAGCAAGTGCATAACCAGCATGTGTTCTAACCAAAACAGTTAGGCTGGACAACTATACATAGGAGGGCTAAGACACTAATTAAATCTAAGCTAGAGGTATCTTTTCAGGCACAATATACACAGAACAATTTCAAGGCGAGCAAGTATGCAATAACAGTTGAAAAACCTCATTCATGGAGGTCACAGATGAAGGTCAGAATCATACAACATTAGAGTCCAAGCCACTGGAGTAGCCAGAGATTAGGTAAAGTATGATGGTGTGGCAGAGGTAGGGGCAATCAGCGGAAGCAGGAGTAGAGGCATCTCTCAAGTAGATACAGGTTTTGGCGGACTTCCCTCTCCCCAGCCTCCAGCTCCCCTTCCAGGGTTCTCACCATTCTGAAGAGGTAATTTCTCATTCTGGCTGTTTTCCTCCCTCCCCCACCCCTCCTCCTTTCTCACTTTGTCTCCTCATGGCACCTACAGTAACACCCCTCCCTGCATCTACTATAGTACTTGTGTACTGCCTTGAGTCTAGCATGTGATGTATCATTGCACTATGATTGTTCTGTCATATTATGTACTGCCTGTAATACTGTATCACAAATCTGTGAAGTCTTCTTCTTGTAATGTTTTACAAGCTGTATTGCCTACTGTGCCCACACAGTTGCATTACTTGGCCTACTGTTCATATATAATTTGTGCTACGCTTCCATTCATTTAACTGTATAATTCTCTGTGTTCTTTATTCTCATATTACCCCCTTCCCTCAAGTCGCACCATGAGACAAGCAATTTGTTGTTCAGTGTGACCTCCTGATGAAACCTTTCAATAAATAAAAAATAAATAAGATACATCTTAAGCCCATTTCTGAAACAGGAGAGAGTATTAGCTTGCTGTAGGTCCTCCGGGATGCATTCCAAAGGGAAGGAACCAAAAAAGCAAAGGATCTCTTCCACATGAGAGTCCAAATCTTAGGCATATCAAACAGTTTCTATTTGATATATGAAGAAGCCTACTTATGGGTTTGGGGGCTGGCAGACATGCTAAGCTAGGTGGGATATGTAGATATATTAGCTTGTGCCCCATACATAATAAAGGGTACTGAAGTATACCTTCACATGAAAAATGTTATCAAAATGTTCAAACACACTTTTTCTTATCTGTCTAGCTCTGCAGTTCCTGTTCTGGCTGTATCTACTGTATGTTTTTTCTACCTCTACTGGACTGATCTCACAGGTAGGCTCTACTGACTCTTGTCTGCCCTCCCCCCTTTCATGGAAGTAAAGAAAGTTAAGCCCTAGTTAAGTTTGCATTTCAAAAAATACAGATTTCTTCCAGTTTATAAAATATTTGTCTTCCTGGTGGTAACAGCAGGAACACCTGTAGCAACCCATGCATGTGTGTTTAATTACCCCGACACTCTTGGATTAGCTTGAGCCCAGGAAAAAGAGAGTAGGGCTTAGGATACACTTCAGTTGAGGGGGAAAGTCTCCTAATACTAAAAGCAAGTGAGATTGTATGTCACTTCTGGAGCTTATATATAAATATTAACAGATAAAAACGTACCAGATTGGTACCCTGCTCTAAAAGAAACATGAAATCTGGCAACATGTGAGAAATCTGTTTTACTGTTAAATAAAAAAAACACCAATTGAAGCTGAAAAAAACCCTGTTCCTGTTGACTCCTAACTATTAAAGAAACATTTAACTAATAAGGCAATTATTTAGTATAACAAGAGTTCCCATTAACCTATCTCTGAGAGCCTGAGCTGTGACTAGCAGTGTGCCAAGTCAAAAAATGTTGCTATGCATAATATTTCTCAAAGTTTCCTGACTTCATGAAGTGCAAAGTGCCTACTTTGCTTGGTTCTCTGCCTAGTAAAGTGACTACCCAACTGAGGGAAGAAGCACTTTGCTTGCAGAATATTACAATGGGTTAGTGACACCCACCTTGCTCTCACCACACTATCCAGTATTTAAACATATCCCCAACCCATCAAACTGCTAGGTCCCCCTCTTTCCACTACCCCTGTACTCTGAGAAGTTACTGATTTTATTAATTTTACTGCAAACACATAGTCACCATCACCTCACCTGCAAAACCATGTTCCCCCATTTTCCCCTCCCCATCCCTGTTTGTTAATCCCTGAACCCCCCTCCCTTTCCCACCCTCTGGTAAATAACTGCTTATTCCACCCAAATCCTCCAAACCCCAGTTTCAGGTCCATTTCAGGTCAGTGTCAGTGGCTCAGTAGGTAGTGCACTCGCCTTTGAGGCAGGGAGATCAGAGGGCTGAGGGTTCAGTTTCCACATCTGGCACTTAGGTTAATATCCCAATACCGACACTGTAGTGCAGCATGAGGGGGGTGTTGCACTTCTGAGGTGCCATCTTTTGGATGAGACGTTAAACCGAGGTTCCATATGCCTGGACTGGTGGTAGTTCAGGTGGATGTTAAAGATCCAATGGCACTTATCGAAAAACTTCAACAACAAATAATAACAAACAGTGTTGACTTTACACAAAATAAGATACAAATCATAAAATAAAAGAACTCAAATAAGTATTACATTAATACACTGACAATCTGGCATTCACTTAAATTTTTAGAACCCAATAAGTAAACATAAAACTAAAATAGCCCCCCTACTAAAATCATAATGCAAAAACAAATTATAAACATAAATAAGTGTTTCATCATACATTCAACATAAAAACCTCTGTCATTAGTGTCCTAAACCTGAGTATTGAATGTTAAACACCCCCCCCCCACACACACACACACTAAAAGTGTAGGGGGATTTTCCACAGAACTTAAAATTCAATACACAAAGATGTAGTATTCCATCCCAAATGATAATAAAAGCACAGAAAAAACCCTGAATCAAGTATTACCGTATACCTGAACTAGAAACATTTACAATCCGTATAGGTACATACCCCCTTCCCATCCCCACCAAAAGGGCAAGGGATTTCCCTAACTAAAGAGAACATATACATTAATGTAAAAGCATACTGAAAAAAAGGAAGGGATAGTTGACGTGTATTTTAACCCATATCCAGCCAAGACATCTTTCTTCACCAAAGTCTATATAAATCTGGGTGCACCCTCTCCCATTCTAACGTCTGCCACTTTATCACATCTTTCTTTATACTTAGTAAGATCTGACTTTCCGATTTCAGTTGTTTTTGGAGTGTCAGACCACAATGAGCTTGCCAAAGTTGGTAACTGATAAACCCCATTAAAAGACAAATTGTAGTCACATCACAAATTACCCATGAGCCAGGAAGCACACCCTCAGTCCATATATCCGGCGACTGACCTTGGAAACAGTTCAGGGGCCATGTGACATGAAAACTAGACCAAAAGGAAACAGCGAAAGGACAATCAAGTAAAATGTGTGAGACAGACTCAGTTATTCCCATACATGACTCCTCTCTTGGGCAAAACATCTTTGTGATTTCTTTATGTTTCATATTTCCTCTAACCCCCAGTTTTTTATGCATGCATAACCATAAAAATTCCCATAAATAGTTAGGAATTCTTTTGCTAGTTAAAAAAACTGTCTTTAAGTTTTGATCTACTATGGGCAGCTCCAGGTACCAGGGAGTAGCATAAAAAAGGATTCTATCACTCCTGTATAAAACTGTTTCTGAGAAGTTGAACAGAGCAAACTCTTACAATATTACATACTTTCAATTTCCCAATCACCCGGCGGAAATGACTTGGTAACTGAGATATCTTCGTCTGGCGAAAGAGAAAGTTAAAGGGATCCCAGTTCTCTAATAACGGTCCAATACCATCCGCCACCCATAGGGTCCAAACCTTAGTTACCTTCTTTAAAATAGGTATTAAATTATAAAAAATAAAGGTAACATGCAAAAAAACTACTGGGTTCAACATACTTAGAACTCCTTCATTTATCAGTAGATAAGTGATACCTCATTTTACTGGGTTCAATCTGCTCCCCCACAAACACTGGAAAAATACGCTATAAATTGAAGCCTCCAAACACTGTGGGGGAGGATAAACTGCTGTCAAAAACAAAAAGTATGGTAATAAGAATGTTTTAATTAAATAAATATGTTTGGTCTTTGTCATCAGCCCTTTATTCTAAAGGGCCACTCTTTCTCGAGCTGCTGTCAACTGCATATCCCAATTATATTTTTGAGAGTCTGTACCACCAAAATAAATACCCAATATTTTCCTGTAACCTAAATCTACTGGTATATCCCAAAGTAAGGCAACATCAGCAGGATCATATCCTAATGGCAGGATCCCGCTTTTCAGATTATTAATAGATGACCCAGAAATTTTTGAAAAGTCCATCAGAATGGATCGGGCTACTATAGCAGAAGATCTGTCAGCCAAAACCAGGACTAAATCATCAGCATACGCTACAGAGACAATCTACTTATCCTCATATCCAACTGAGAGATGTGTAACCAACTTTGTCATGTTTAAAACATACAATAAGTGGTCTAAGGACATCACGTACAGCAAGGGGCTCAGGTGACAACCCTGTCTCACACCCCTATGTACCATAACCTCTCTTCCTATCCAACCATTAATACTTGGTAACAGACTAATGCCTCTGTAGCATGTTTGAAGCCAACCTATAAACCTGGAAGGCAAACAATAGCATTGCAATGTCTCCCAAAGGTATACATATTCCACCTGATCAAAGGCTTTCATTTGATCCAGACAAACAAGATGACCAAACACTTCTCATGAGTGACCTTTGTACATGACTTCCTGAAGAAGAATAAGGGCATCCTGTGTCCATCTTTTTGGGACCCCATTATATTGAGAAGGATGTATTATGGTTTCCAAAACTGTTCACAGACGATTGCTCAACATTTTCATCAAAATGTTATAGTCAGTATTGAGAAGTGACAACAGTCTCCAATTTTTTTAAATCCCCTCTTTCCCCCCTTTAAATATCAATAACAAAAGCCCTTGCAGCATACTGTCAGGAAGTTTCTCACTTGTTAAACTTTTATTCAAAACCTCACCCAATTCTACCCCTAACACTTCCCAGATCTCTTTATAGAGCTCATGTGGGAGTCCATCCGATCCAGGAGCAGTTCCTGATTTAAGTGACCAAATTACTGTCCTGAGTTCCTCCTGTGAAATGGGTTATATCAAGGTAGCTTGTAAATTTGGTGATATCTCAGGTAACTGCCTACTGGCCAACCAATTTCACATGATATCCATTGGAAGGGGGTTGCTTGTAAAGGATTTGGAAGCATAAGTGTATATTTCATTTAAAATCTCATTATTATTTTTAACTTGTCCTCCTTCTGAAGTAATCAGATACGTCATGCTACAGCATTCCCATAGGAGCCGTGCTGATTCAAATGCCAATGAATCTCTTTTCTTCCCATTTATGCCATACTTATGCTTCTGTTCCATACTTTTTAAAACTTCCAACTGCAACCGAACCACTTCAACTTTTAAACCCTTAATCAGCTTATGGCAATCATTCCCCAAATGCTGCCGAAGATTCGTCCAAAATTTAATACATTCCCTCAGGTATCTTAGCTCATCATGTTTCAATTTCTCAATTATATGACCAATTTTCTGGAAATATAACCTTATTTCTTATTTAGTGTCTTCCCACCACGTATCATTATCATCGTATAAAAAAAAACTGACATGTGCATTTAGAAGAGAAGGAAACCCCTCCCTCACCTGAGGAATATTCAACAAGGTGACATTTAGTTTCCAGATCACAGGCCCTCACTGAGTCTCTGGCAGATCACCCAATACAAGTGTTAAAAGCCTATGGTCTGATGTAGCCACTTCTTGCAACGATGTTGATTGCACAACCAAAGCAGGTGAAATAAAAAAATAATCTATCCTGGACACCCATGGGCCACAAAAATAGGTGTTGCAGGTCCCACCAGATAAGGACGCAAACGCGTCTACAAAACCTACATCTGTTATCAACTGGGCTGAATATATTGCATCACAACAGACCTTCCTCCCCGAAGCAGACAAAGCCTGGGAAGGCAAAGAGCAATTAAAATCACCCCCCAAAATCACTGGATAAGAAGTGCTCAAAAAGGGGTAAAGGGATTTAAACAAGGCCAATCTATCAAATTTAAGTTGGGGGGCATACAAGTTTATTAAACGTATAATCGGGTTACCCCAATTAATATCTAACAGCAAAGCTCTACCTTCCAATATCTCTAAGTGATGTAACACCTGAATTTACGAAGTGTAAAAACAAATTCCAACCCCAGTGCATAATTCCTTCCCTTGAGACCAAAAACTGTCTCCCCAAATCCACCCATTTGTTGCTGCATTCAATTCTTCCAAAGTGTGTAGCCTAACATTTTGGAAGAAAACACAATCCAAGTTCTTGAATAAAAAATGTGCAAAAGTATTCCAGCATTTTGTAGGGGATTTAATGCTGTTGGCATTTAGTGATGCCACTCGAAAGTGAGAAGGAGCCATAGTTTTATATCACATCGAGCCACACTTCATTTCACTTTACTGGAAGCTCTTGTCACCCTTCCTCTTTTACAGTCTTGAGGTCATGGTTCCATTTGACCTTCCTGCAACACTAGAGACTCAGGCTGTGAGGGTGCCATAGCAGGCGTGTCTTTATCCTCCATAACAGTCGGTTCTTCTAACAAAACATTGAACATGTTTGGGTTTTCCAAAGTGAGGTCTGTAACAGTGTTCCTTTTTTTTTTTGCTTGGATCTTACTTTCAATATCTTCCCTTCCTTTCACATAACCAGAGTGAAACCCTCACCAGGGGACTTCTGCTCTGGGGGTTGGGGGGAATGTTAGTACCATTTGCTTCTCCTGTTATAGGATCCGTAGTCGCAGGGACTAAAGGTAAAGGAACCACACCAGAGGTTTGTTCCAATCTGTCTCTTGGGTTTTGTTGTGCTGCCTGAAATCCCTTAAAAGGGAGCATATGAGGACCTCCTCCAAGGGGAGTTTGACCCTGTTTTACTGCCATCTGGATATAGTGGTCCTGTACTCCAAAGTCTGCTTCTTCCGTGTTTTTTGCCACAGTGGGGCAAGTTTCAAAAGCATGCCCCACATCATCACAAAGATTGCATTTAGGTTGCTGAAAGCAGTGGGCGCTAGGGTGTCCCGTTTCCCCACAGTATGTACACTTAAGTACATCACAGCAAGTACTAATATGTGTCTTGGACCCACATTTAAAACAGACTCTGGGCTGCCCAGGGTAAAAGAGAAACCACTTCTCCCTTCCAATGAAAAAACAATTTGGTAAATGAATGAGGTCTGATTCCGTGTGGTGTAACTTACTCGAAACTTCCACCCCCCATTCCAAAACCCCTCTGCATCCATAATAGGCATGGGATTCCCCTGAATGTCACATTTTCTCTCTAACCAATGGACAATATCCACAATGTTAACCCTTCATTTCTAAAAAGGATTGTTATTACCTTAAAGGGCTGTTCTGTCAAGGGCAGGACAATGAAATCTGACCAAAGGGGGTTCGTCTTAAGATTAATAGAATGACATCAAAAGGTCTCTAATAATGTTGGCGTATGAAAACTAATGTCAAAAGTGAATTCCCCCTGGACATGGATCAGAGCATAAACTTCTGAGGGTGAGAAACCCATACTGTTTTTCAGCAAAATCTTTCCTACATAAAACCTGTCTGAGGGGTGGTCATGAGGGCCCACATATCGCAGCCAGGTGGCATTACGCCTTTTCACCATTTGCACAGGTTGCCAAAAGTGACTTACACATGTAGGCCTTTCAGCTTCCCCATTGTTAGCAACTGGCGTATGGGTTGAAACATTTTGGACCTTAATCTGATCATTATCCATCTCACCCTCCAGTTCAGTAGAGGGGGCAGACATGATTTCAGATGAAACAACGCTTACTTCTGACTCAACTGTTAAATCATTAGAGTCATTACTTATCTGTGGCAGTGGTCTGTCCTCCAATTCATTCCTAACATCAGCTGGTTTCCAGTGTCCATCTGACATCGATATCCATCCTGTGTCCTGCAGGGCCCTATCTGGCAACCAAGTGGCTTCCACAATATCACTCCATTCCCGCAGTGAGGACGCCTCGCTCCCATTAGCTTGTAATCCAGGCCGCTCATCAGCCGCATGAATTTTGCTCAGGTCTATTGGTGCTGCTGATCCCAGTGAATTCTCTGTATGCTTTCTCTTTCTGTTGTCCTCTTGTTTCTGGCCTTCTTTCATAATTAACTCACTCACTCTGAGCAATTCTGCTTCCAAGCACTGCCGCTCTTCTTCCAAACGTAAGCGCCGCTCAACCTCTACCGCCGAGGGACCACCGACTTGGGCGATATGTTGGCCACCCGACAGGTGCATCCCAGCCACCTCTGCAGTGGATCCCTCTGCCTGTGGCAACAATATAGGTTCCATGAATTCTGGGCCATCACAGCCTCAGTCAAAACCATCCACCTCCGTGGTCTAATCTGAAATGAAAGCGCCTCGCAGTGCAAGGGTCCCCCTACTGACAGAGTAGGGGAATTTCCCCAGTGTCCTGCTCAAATTTCTCCCATTCACTAAAAATACCACCAACAGCTTAATCTGGTCTAATTTCAGTTGCTTACCATCTGTATCCCCCCTCCCCCCGGTTGCCCCTGAAAAAGGGACTTCTAGGCCCAGTGGGCTTACCGGGTCAACAAAATTCAATAAATAAATAAAATGTATACCTGTAAGGAAGAAAACCATCCCATGGCAGAGTGAACATCATAAGTCTTCAGTGTCAGGAACTGGACTAAATTGTGAGTGACGTCTATGGTAGTAGTAATACCTGATTGACTGGTTATCAGCCTATTAGTCATCACTACTAGGATAGATGTGGCTCACCATTCATTCTATTCAGACACTAAAGGGTGAAGATGCTTGCTCTGCTGTGGGGCAGTTTCCTTCGTTATAGTTATAAATGGACCTGAAATTGAGTGATGGGGTAGAAGGCAGTATTTAACTACAAGATGTCTAGAAAGGGAGGGCGGGTTTGGGGATTAGAAAATGTGGAGAGGGAGTGGAAAGTGCGAGGAATTTGGTTGTGCAGGCACATGGAAGATGGCTTTGAATTTGCGGTAATATTGAAATGTGCCTTCCAGTGGGACTTATATCAGATATCATGCCTATTGTGCTCTTTATCAACGCCCAGACTTCCACAATAAAACTTTAAGATTTTTGTCTATATCTTGAGTTCCAGTTCATTAAACCATTTATATCTTATGACTTAACTGCTTCCAACATTTTACAGTGGGCACTGTGGTACTTTACAGGTGCAGAGGATTATTACTGACTGAATCAGTATACTGGATGGCTGTGAATGCATTTAAAAAAGATGAAAGTTCATCGTCTGCAGGTACAGAGGGTCTTTCACATCACTTATGTGCCACCTCCACATATGAGGTACTCTCTGGGAACACACATTTTAAAATGGATCTCGAAAATCCTGTAACATCATTGGTCAAAACATGTCACATGACCATTTGTTAATCCTGCAACAGACAACTGGTAATGATCCCAGTAATCAAATGTTTACTTTCTTTGAACCTAATTCATTTTTATTTAAATTTTTGAAAACAGATTCATTTTGTAATCACATAATGCACGTCAGGACATGTGTAGTTGTGGGATTTATACACTTCTTGTGTGGTTAAAGTTACTCAACTATGCCTCATGACACACCACACAAGGCGTGTGTAACTCCCACAACAACACTTACCCTGTAATGCATTATTGCTTAAATCCACAATGTGTGCACCAAACACATACAGTCCTTATCTGTCTGTGTACCTATGGGCAGCAGACAACTCATGCTAGTCCAGAATGCCATAACAGCCTGCATCAAAAGAATTATCCTCATTTTGTCCTTTTTCACCCACCTCCATCCTCCTCTCCTTGACTGAGGGTTCGTTAAATTTTCTTCTTTGGAGAATGGCATCTGATACATTCCCTTAAGTGTTTATTAGTCAAAGGGCTGAGTCCTTGTTGGAACCTACAAGGGTAGATCCATGATTAGTGGGTTCCTTAGAACATATGGCCATGCTTGGTGGCAATGTTGCAAGAGTAGTGGTCCTGGATATGAGGCAGCAAGAGTGAGTGGCTAAGCCACACACTGTACAAGGTTTCAATCCTACACATAGTTGTTCAGTGACCCAGTAAACAATGAAACCACCAATGTTCGCTGCCATCTGCCAAGGAGGATTAAAATGGTGGATCCACTGGATTCAGACTGGTGCCAAACAGCACACAGTGTCAGAGGTGCCACAGTGCATGTGTACTTCATGCCGATGAACTGATGTAACTGGAATTGGATTGCACCACCAACTCTCCACCAATGGCACTGTGCATAAAAATAAAAAAAGCAGGGTGTATGAATAATTAATGATATGGGCACATCATGATGATGGGATGGTACTGCTGTTCCCAACAGTGAAGTCAGCCCACCCGCTCCCCACTGGAAAGGTTTCTGAGGGTGGCGGCACTGACAGTAAAGTAAAAAACAGGGATTAAAAAAACAATTATGATGGGATGGCGTCTGGCCGGGGGCAGAGCCCCCACTTCAGCTTCCTAGGGAGCTTCAACCCCTCAGCCCCCCTGTAACCAGCGCCTATGCACCCCCCATCCTCCAAGCCTAGTCCTGTATCATGGCGGACCCACACGCTGTACACCCCACCACCCTTCCAAAGATGCCTGCCCTACTGACATGTGGCACTTGCCCCATTTTGGTCCCATCTTATGTTATGGGCTCTTACTCCCTGTTTCTGTACCTACTACAACTGTTA
The DNA here is from genome assembly GCA_016271365.2 of Neoceratodus forsteri. Taxonomy (NCBI): domain Eukaryota; kingdom Metazoa; phylum Chordata; order Ceratodontiformes; family Ceratodontidae; genus Neoceratodus; species Neoceratodus forsteri. Next base: position 873,704,982 of record CM028131.1, on the reverse strand, counting down.
GGCCCCTAGTTACTCAAATTTCTGTTCTCCCCCACACTAGTCCCTCTACTACCCCTTGTCCGACCAGGTTAATTCAGTCTCAAATCTCATCCATTAGATACTGTATTACTGTAGCAATCCTAAAGCCTCCTTGTCCATTTTTCATCCCTCAGCTACCATACTTTTTGTTCTCAGCCCTCATATAGTTTCACTTAGCCCAGTTAGAAATCCTATTGCACTCCAAGCATTTCTCATCTCAGTTAGAGAAATAAACAGAACAAATAAATATATATTATTACAGCAGTCCTAACAGTACAGCTCAGTTAGCGAAATAAACAGAACAACTAAAGCTGTATTATTCCAACAATCCTAAAAGTATCCAAGCATTACTTTGTCTCCATCCCCAGAGACCCTGCTGTAATATAGGACCACATAGGACCCTGGGCAGCAGGGTGGGCAACTCTAAAAGCCCAACAGAGCTCAGCTGAGCTCACTCACTCCTCTCTCTTACTCACGCATTCTGTTTCTCCGAGTGCTACAGGATGCCCTTTTGTACTGGGCTCCTGCCTGCATTGGCGCTTTTTTCTGCCAACAAAGAAACTTGCAGCAGTCCCGACAGAGTTCAGTTGAGCTTGCTCACTCCCCCTCTCTCACTCACTCATTCTGTTTCTCCTGGTGCTGCAGGCTGCCATTTTGTACTGGGTTCCTGCCTGCATTGGTGCCTTTTTCTGCCACCAAAGAAATCTACAGCAGTCCTGACAGAGCTCCACTGAGCTTGCTCACTCCTCCTCTCTCATGCGCTTGTTTTTATCTGTCCCAAACACTGATTTCCCACAGCAACCACACTATTCTGCATCAGAAGTGTGAAGACACATTTCAGCCAGGATGTGAAAAATGACAGCTGTACTGTTCGTAAGGAGGGGTGAAAAATGCCAGTGTTGAAAATCTGGGGTGAAAATATTGCAAATTTGTGAAGTTACAAGGGTGCGTGAAAACTGCGCAATGCAGACTTGTAGCACAGTCATTTTATGGACTTTCGTCACCAAATTTTCAACATAGGCATTTTAGGACCTTTGCTCACAAACAGTGTCACTGTTATTTTCTTAATCTGTCCCGAAAGCTGATTTTCCACAGCAACCACACTATTCTGTGCCGGAAGTGCGAAAACACATTTCAGCCAGGATGTATAAAATGACAGCTGTACTGTTCATAAGGAGGTGTGGAAAAAAGGGCAATGTTGAAAATCTGAAGTGAAAATATTACAAATTCAAGAAGTTATGAACTTGCTTGGAAACTGCACAATGCACACTCATAAAACAGTCATTTTTTGAATTTATTTCACCAAATTTGCTACATGGGCTTTTTCAGAGCTCACCTCAATAACAGTGGCACTGTTGTTTCATTAATTGGTCCAGAAAGGTTATTCCATGCAGTGACTGCAAAATCACCTTTTGGGACCGAATAACTCCATGACAGTGACTGAACTCATGAGGAAGGGTCCCAATCACCCCATGTTGAAAATTTAGTGCCACCAATTCCCAAAAATGCCCAAGATATGCACCAAAGTTGAAAAAACCTTATTTATGCAATATACAGCTTAACTGCATTTCTTCAGTTCGTGGTCAACTCTGAAGAGTGTGGACATGTTCCCGGTCCATCGAAGATCATCGCAGTGAACTCCAGAGGTAAGTATGGGATGGGGGTGTGTGGGGAGGAAGGGTATGCAGAGGGTGTGCGCTGGTTTGGGGATGGGGCAGGAGAGACCGCGAGGGATTGTTTTCTTGTTTTACAGGTTAAAAAAAAGACAACAAGGGTCGGTTTTCTTTTTTTGCAACTCCACTCGGAGGTTAATTATTCTATATTTTGTAACAAGTTATTGACTGTGCTCCAGTCAAAGGAAAGGAGATGTTGTATGCTTGCAAAACTTATGGTAAGAGGTTATAAATCTTGTAACCGAGTTCTGTTTTCACCCATTGTAAATGAGACTGCATTGAAACTGCACGTTCTTTTTCTTGGAGAAGCTTCCTTCTTTTTTAATATTGGTTCCAGTTTTGTTATTTTTCCATCTTAATCTTTAGTGGGAGTTTCTGATTTGCACACTGGTGGTAGAGTACGTGCAATTTAAAAAACTGTATGATGTAGTTTATATCGCTTTCAACTGCAGAGTTCTATAGTAGAACATGGGTGGATTGTGACAACAATGTAAGAACTTGACAGGGACATAAACTGCATCATAGAGGTCTCAAATGGCCATTACAACAAGAGGGACAATGATAAATGGCAAATTAATTTACTAAAAGGTCAATACATATTTAGCAATAACAGGGATTTCTGCAGGATCTGACCTGGTATGCACCAGAAAAGGCACAGCTGATCCATCCTGAAAAGGCCAGCCCAAAAGATGGACTTCAGAGAGCCCGTGGGCTATCAATTGGAAGTCTGGTCTCATGCTGGAGCAGAACCATTGCTCCATAATAGCTAGGGATCATGAGATGTAGCAGTTTTTATCAATCATGATTTATTTATTTATTAAATTTTGTTAACCGGGTAAGCCCACTGGGCCCCAGAGGTCCATTTTTCAGGGGTGACCCAGGTTAGTTACATAGAGCTAAGTAAGTGCAACCAAGTAATACATAGTAGGACATTGCATACAGAAGGCCTGTGACATTGTACAGTAACCAGTCATACAATCACAACAACAGTGGCATCAGTTAGATTTAGAGCAGATGAAACAATAAAATACAAAAGCAAAACAAAATAAGGCTAAAGGTACAAGGCTAACAGTATAGGGTTACATTGGGAATGACAGATTTTCATTAGGAAGGGCAACTATTTACAGGTCAGGTACACACGGTCTACAGTGGCAGCTAGATGCCAGTAGTGGCAGTTAGGTCTTCCATGTCTGGGCAACAGGGGGAGTGACTTAGCTAGCCTTCTGGACAGACACAGGAGCTGAGGTTCAGGAGGTGAGTATGTAGTCCCTTCTGGAAAATTGATAAGGAGGGGGCTTGTTGGAGGTGACAGGGAAGCTTGTTCCATAGCATAGGGGCTATGTGGGCAAATGATTTACTGCTGGCTATGGATCTGGACCTGGAGAGTGCAAGGAGAGCTTTGCCTGACCAGGAGGTGGGGCCAATGCTAGGGGTAGCCCAATTAGCCCTGTGGGGGGACTGTCTGAGAGGAGCTTATCTGTCTAACTTAGCAGGGGGTGCTGAAGTCTGAGGTTCAGGGTGGGACATTTGAGTGGGACTAGGGCTTCACAGTGGTGGGTCCTTGAATGAGCTTTTGTGGCAAATCACGCGACCTTGTGGTACAATGTCTGTAGTCTGCCATGGTCGTGTTTTCCAAAGCTGAGTAGGGTTGGGGCAGCGTAGGTAAGAGTAGGTAGGAGGATATTCTGAGAGACTGCCAGTCTTGTCTCAGGTATCATATTGGCGCTAAGGCGGTATAGTAGCCCAGGTTTTCGGTGGATGCTTTTTGTCACCATATCTATGTGAGGCTTTAGCATGAGTCCCCGGTCTAGTGTAAGACCCAGGTATCTGAAGGATTGGATCACCTCGATAGTTGCGCCCACTGAGGTGACCAATGGTAGGAAATGTGCCTGGGAGGAACCCAGGGATCTTGGACCAAACAGGAGCACTTTGGTCTTGTTAGCGTTGAGGACAGGCGATTATCTACCAGCCATGCTTCAGCCTGGGTGAAGTCAGCCTGGAGTAGGGGTCCAAGGTCATCCCAGTGCGGTGCAGTTCTATAGAGTACTGCATCATCAGCGTACTGGACCACAGAGCTACTTCCACAGTGGTGGCAGAGGTAGTTGTCAAACAGGGAGAACAGAAGTGGGCCCAGGATGGAGTCTTGAGGCACCTCCTCGCATAGAGGTAGAGAGTCAGAGGTTGCTCCTCTCCACTTGACCTGCTGGGAGCAGTCAGTCAGGCAGTCATGGAACCAGTTCAGGGCATGTTGTTCCAGGCCAAATATGCTCAACTTGGTTAGCAGGAGTGGGTGATCTACCAGGTCAAAAACCTTGATCAGGTCTATAAAGACTGCCCTTGTGGGGGTGCCCTTATCCAGGGCAGCTAGGACGTCAGAGGTGAACCTGATGAGGGCAGTGTTGGTCCTGTGCTTTTTACGGAAACTATGCTGCAAGAGGGCCAGAGACTGGTGATCTTCCAGGTAGTCCATCAGTTGGCCGTATATGAGCTGCTCCTGTATCTTTGCCAGGTGGCAAAGAACAGAGATGTGTCTGTAGTGGTCAATTGGATCTCTGGATCCACCCTTATGATTGGGACCACGTGGACCTGTTTCCACGTTCTGGGGACTGCTCCCTCCAACAGGGATCTGTTTATTAACATGGTGACAGGTAAGGCTATGGTGGGGGCAGAGACCTTGAGTAGCTGAGGGTCCAATCCATCAGGTCCAGGTGATTCCATTGGTTTTAAAGTTTGCAGGAGGGATAGCACTTCTTTGATGCACATGGTCCTTAGGTGGAAGTGGGGGTCGGGGTGTCTTACGTTTCCATAACTGGGGAACCCTGGTGGCGTTTTTTGCAGATGTTTCTGATTAGCCCAGGTCCATGAAGAAGCTGTTGAAGGCCGCAGCAATCTCTCCACTGTCAGTTAGCGTTTGCCCATTGCAGGTTATGTTGCTCTGCTGTGGTTTGTTTGAGCCTTTTAACAGGGAGTTCATACTGGTCTAGAAGTACTTAGGGTTAGATAAGGTGTCCCACTAAAGGGTTTTGATATAGGCCCTGTTTGCAGACTTATTCAGCCAAATAATGAGACAAAAAAACCCTCATAATGTTAAAACGATGAAATGAAAACTAAGTAAGAAAATTTAATTGACTTGATTTAATTACAGGCTTTAAAGCAGCTTTTAGGTGGAGCACTGGTACTATAACTTTTTGATTCTGATTTTGGCTACCTACCATGTACACCTCTGTAAATATTTAAGAAATGTGCATGAGAAATGTGATAAAATCTCTGTGTATTAACCTGTGTTGAGCATGATAAACATTTTTAACACTGCACTACAAACAGGTGAGGTGTGATCTTCTCCTAACTGGTGAGCTCCTCAATGGTCACCTGTGAGCCTCTTATGGATCACATTACATAAAAGATGAAGTCAGAGAGTGGTTTCCACCCAAGTAAGAGAAAAAGCAGTAGATCCTTAGCTCATATTGGCATGGCAAAATTTAAAGTTAAAAGATGAAGTAAAAGTAATTTCCACACAACAAAGAACGAGGGCAGTAGGACCGCAGCTCACACTGGCATTTTAAAATGTAATGTGTAGTTTCCTGACTGTTAAGTGGGTCACCCTGCCATTGGCAGTAGGGATGATCTTAATTTGGTTACATGATGAGACCAGTAATCCATCTAAATGTTAAAATGATGGAATGAAAACCAAGTAAGAAAGTTGACTTGACTAGAATGAACTGTAAGGTTTAAAAGCAGCTTTTTTTGGGGGCAGCACTGGTACTATAACTTTTGATTTTGAGTTTGGCCTCACATCATATGCACCCCTGCACACATTTAAAAAATGTAAGAAAGATGAATAAAACTGAAAAAAACTCTGTGTATTAGCCAGGGTTGAACTTGCTAAATATTTAACACTGCATTGCAAACAGGAGAGATGTATCCTTCTCCTAACTGGTGAGCTCACCAATGGTTGACTGTGAGCCTCTTATGGGCCATAGCACACTACATAAAAGATGATGCCAGAGAGTGGTTTCCCCACAGATAAAAGAGAAAGCAGGAGAACCTTAGCTCATATTGGCATGGTAAAATTTTAAATTAAAAGATAAAGCCAGAGAGTGGTTTCCACCCAACAAAGAGAGAAAGCAGTGGAACCTCAGCTCATATAGGCAATTTCAAATTTAAATGTAGTTTCTTGGCTGATAAGAGGGTCATCTTGCTGTCGGTTGTCAGCCTGACAGTGATTCGGCCAAATAATGAGACTAAATACCCCTCTATATGTTAAATGATGGAATGACATCAAGTAAGAAAATTGTATTTACTTAAATGAATTGCAGTCTTTAAAGCAACTTTGGGGGAAGAGCACTGGTACTATGACTTTTCGATTTTCATTTTTGCCACATACCTGGTGTACCCTGTAAACATCTAGAACACTTAAGAAAGATGCATACAAAACATAAGAAAATCTCTGTGCATTAGCCAGGGTTGAGCTTGATAAACCTTTAACATTGAATTGCAAACAGGAGAGGTGGGGAATTTTCTAATTCTTGAGTTCCCCAATGGTCATCTGTGAGCCTCTTGAGGGCCAGAGCACATTTTTTTTCCAACTTTATTTATTCGTCAGCTTACCGAGGCATCCCTCGGAGATACCTGCTCGACACTAGCCCTTCTTCTCCCCTCCGTGGCAGGCCACCTCTGGCACTCCCTTCACTCAAGGGACTTCCCAGCACCCTGGATCTCTCCCAGGGCAAGACTTTCCCACCCGTGGATGGCATCTGTCTGAACTTAGAGGGTCCATCCCTCTTGTGAAGTCAGCCTTGGAACCCTGGTGTAGCCTGCCCAGAACTGGGGATGTGAGGGAGGTCCCTGGGGTCCTCATTGCCTCCTCGGTGAGCCAGGGTTTTTCCTTCATATTTTTTCACCCTCTCCCCCTCCCTTTCTCTGCAGAAGCCAATGTGCAATGATGCCAGGGACATGTGTTGTGGCTCTGCATCCCACTTTTTGAGCCCTGAGCATTGCAGAGCCTCCGGTCTCCACCAGGAGCCACTGCGGTGCCAGGCTTAACCCTGGACCCCCCCCCCCCGAGAGAGGAGAGCAGTACTCCAGATGCTCAATCCTGTCTCTTCCTTGCTGACCCCTGGCAGCCAGGGCTCATTCCCAAACCCAGGTCACCAGCATGGCATGAAGTGTGGCATCCAGCGTCTCAACCTTCAGCACCACCGGGCCAGCTGGGCTAGAGCACATTATATAAGAGAGGAAGCCAGAGAGTGGTTTTCATACAAGTAAGAGAGAAAACAGTGGAGCCTCAGATTATTTGTACTGTATGGTAAAATTTAAAGTTAAAAGATGAAGTCAGAGAGTGTTTCCACACAAGAAAGATAAAGGGAAGTGGGACTTTCGCATATATTGGCATTTTAAAGTGTAATGTGTAGTTTCCTGACTGATGCATGGGTCACGTTGCCATTGGTTGTCAGGCTGATCATGATTTGGCCAAATGATGATACCAAGAAGCCCTCTAAATGTTTAAATAATTAAATGAAAACCACATAAGAAAACTGAATTGACTTGAATTAACTGCATCTTTTAAAGCAGCTTTGGGGGGAGCACTGTTACTATAACTTTTTGATTTTTGCCAGATAACAGGTGCACCCCTGTAAACATTTAAAAAAAAGTTAAAGAGGAACTCTCTGTGTATTGGCCACTTTTGAGCTTGCTAAACCTTTAACACTGCAAAACTAATGCGCCCCCACAAGACTGAATCTGCAAAGTGCAAATGAATTCATGTGTGCAGCATTTTCCTGGTCCAGCCAATGATATGTTCCTTTCAACCCCCTTGCCCTGACGTGCAATGCAGTTGAGTGTTATCAGGCGTTATTAGGATTTGGGAGAGCAACACAGCAATGGTGAAATGTTAGTGCATCCTTATGTGTGCAATGGACACCTGAGATGTGTAAATGTTGGCCCTACATGCTCGAAATTGTAACATGCTTTATAGGGCCATTTCAGCACAGTGCATAAAACCCAGAAAGTAAACCAGTACTGGAAATGTAGCTTCTACAGAAAATAGCAGATAGCAGTTACAATGTAATTCTACTTAAAGCAGGTAGATAATTTTTGTAGTATGCAACCCAAGATGTGGCTGGTGTAAATGTCACTGCTATGCACCATGGTTGCAGGTCCAGTATAGATGAGGGGGTGAGTTTAGATTTGTTACATACTAAAAAGTATCTATACTGAATATAAACTGTTCAGCAATACATTAAAAACCTTTTTTTTCTCACATATTAATCTCTGCCCCTCCCATTCCCTCCACCTCCAAACTCCCGTCACCACTTTCATGAAACGTCATTCTGTTTACTCCCTGATTCCAGGTTCTTTTTTGCCCCGTCATCACTTCTCTTTACCAGCACTGGGGCAGGCCAGCTTCAATTACACAAGAGTACCAGCTATCAGCCACTATACATTCTCCCCCTCTGCTAGTCTAAAAATGCATTGATGTCCTCTGTAAACCATCCCCCAATACCTTAGTGCCCTCCTCGCTGGGGTGTCTGCAGTCCCACTTGTATAGCATTTTGTCCAACTAGGAGTGTCGTTTTTGATTGTTTGACTCAGTTAAACTGTACTAGCCACCAATTGCTCTATCCAATTTTTTATTTATTTTTATAATTACATTGTTTAGAAAATGTTATAAGATACTATTTTTCCACAAGGAGCACTCATCTTCCTCATGAGAAGACAAGGCACCCCATAACAGGCTGATATAAAAAAAAAATATCAGTATGCAGGATTTGGAAGAGCTATTACTGTGAATCATCCACTAGCTAAGTAGCAGGGACCAGAGTGATGGTAGGGTAGAAAAGTCAAACTTTAATGCAGTTACTAGTGGTGTGTCACAGGGTTCTGTTCTGGGGCTGTATCTGTTTAGTGTATGTAAAAATGGTGCATGTTAATACAGCCACGAAGACCACACTTTTTGTTGTAAGGGCTGTCTCACATGCATTCCTAGGGTATGAGAACTGTGAACCAAAGGTGAGTGATTTTGATGCCCTAAAGATGTATGTGAGACCACTTTTACAACCGGAAGAGTGCAGTTGGTGGCTGTAATATATTACTGATCAAGAATGATCAATACTATATTAAAATTAAAAAATACAGCTCTGAACCTGCCCATTTTTAGCAGAGCTGCACAGGATACATTTCATAGAACAGGACTGCATCACACACAGAGGAAAGGAATGCTCTGATTTGTTGAGAGCACTGCCTTGATCTATGATCTAGAATTAAGGATTGGAAGTGGTTAGTTAATAACGGCTGTAGACGATATGAAGCTAGAAGGGATGGTCAACAATTATGAAGACTTAAACAAGCATTTGTCAATGCCGAACGTTCGCTTGCAGGTATTTGCAGTGGTGTTTGGCATGTATGGTGCTTTACCCTAATGTCCTGTGCGATTGCTGGTATTTGCACAATAAATTTTCAGCATGACCATTTTGTTACCCCCATTGTGCGCTACATAGGCGGAAACACGTTTTGGGCAGGATGTGAAAAATGACAGCTGTACTGCTCATAAAGAAGTGTGGTAAAATGGCAATGTGGAAAATCTGGAGTGGAAATATTGAAAATTCGCAAACCTACGAGTGTGCGTGGGAACTGTGCAATGCACGCTCAGAAACAGTCATTGTCAGGAATTTTTCACCAAATTGTCAACACTGGCATTTAAAACCTCTGCTAATGAACAGTGTCACTGTGATTGTCTTACTGTGTACCATACATTGATTTTGCACACCGACTGCGCCATTGTGCACTACATGGGTGGAAACATGTTTTGGGCAGGATGTGAAAAATGACAGCTGTACTGCTCATAAGGAGGTGTGGTAAAATGGCAATGTTGAAAATCTGGAGTAAAAATATTGAAAATTTGCAAACTTACGAGCGTGCGTAGGAACTGCACAACGCACGCTCGTAAAACAGTTATTTTTAGGAATTTGTTCACCAAATTTTCCACATAGCCATTTTAAGATCTCTGCTCATGAACAGTGACACTGTGATTTTCTTAATGTGTCCCATACACTGAGTTCACACAGCGACTGTGCCATTGTGCGCTACATGGGCGGAAACACGTTTTGGGCAAGATGTGAAAAATGACAGCTGCACTGCTCATAAGGAGGTGTGGCAAAATGGCAATGTTGAAAATGTGGAGTGAAAATATTGAAAATTCGCAAACTTACGAGCGTGCATAGGAACTGCGCAATGAACACTCGTAAAACAGTCATTTTTAGGAATTTTGTCACCAAATTTTCAACACAGCCATTTTGAAACCTCTGCTCATGAACAGTGTCACTGTGATTTTCTTAATGTGTCCCATACATTGAGTTCGCACACGGACTGCGCCATTGTGCGCTACATGGGCGGAAACATGTTTTGGGCAGGATGTGAAAAATGACAGCTGTACTGCTCATAAAGAAGTGTGGTAAAATGGCAATGTGGAAAATCTGGAGTGAAATATTGAAAATTCGCAACCCACGAAAAGCGTGGAACTGTGCAACGACGTCAGAAAAACAGTCATTGTCAGGAATTTTCACCAAATTGTCAACACTGGCGTTTTAAACCTCTGCTAATGAACAGTGTCACTGTGATTGTCTTACTGTGTACCATACATTGATTTTGCACACGACTGGCGCCATTGTGCACTATATATGGGTGGAAACATGTTTTGGGCAGGATGGAAAATGACAGCTGTACTGCTCATAAGGAGGTGTGGTAAATGGCAATGTTGAAAATCTGGAGTAAAAATTGAAAATTTGCAAACTTACCGTAGCGTGAGAACTGCACACGACGCTCGTAAAACAGTTATTTTTAGGAATTTGTTCACCAAATTTTCCATAGCCATTTTAAGATCTCTGCTCTTGAACAGTGACACTGTGATTTTCTTAATGTGTCATACACACTGAGTTCACACAGCGGCTTCTGTGCCATTGTATGCGCTACATGGGCGGAAACACGTTTGGGCAAGATGTGAAAATGACAGCTGCACTGCTCATAAGGAGGTGTGGCAAAATGGCAATGTTGAAATGTGGAGTGAAAATATTGAAAATTCGAAACTTACGAGCGCATAGGAACTGCGCAATGAACACTCAGTAAAACAGTCATTTTAGAATTTGTCAACAAATTTTCAACACAGCCATTTTGAAACCTCTGCTCATGAACAGTGTCACTGTGATTTTCTTTAATGTGTCCCATACATTGAGTTCAAGACACGGACTGCGCCATTGTGCGCTACATGGGCGGAAACATGTTTTGGGCAGGATGTGAAAATGACAGCTGTACTGCTCATGAGGAGGTGGCAAAATGGCAATGTTGAAAATCTGGGTAGAAAATATTGAAAATTCACGAAACTTACAGTGATGGTAGAACTGCGCGCAGACTAGTCAAACAGTCATTTTTAGAATTTTTACCAAATTTCAACACAGCCATCTTAAGAACTCTGCTCATGATCAGTGTCACTGTGATTTTCTTAATGTGTCCCATACATTGAGTTCGCACACCGACTGCGCCATTGTGCACTACATGGACGGAAACACGTTTTGGGCAGGATGTGAAAAATGACAGCTGTACTGCTCATGAGGAGGTGTGGTAAAATGGCAATGTTGAAAATCTGGAGTGCAAATATTGAAAATTGAAACCTAAGGAGCGTACGAGGAACTGCGAACGCACGTCAGAAATCAAGTCATTTTAGAATTTTTCACCAAATTTTCAACATAGCCATTTTAAGACCTCTGCTAATAAACAGTGTCACCATGATTTTCTGATCGTCCCATACATTGATTTCTTTACCTGCTGCGCCATTGTGCGCTACATGGAGTGGAAACACGTTTGGGCAGGATGTGAAAGCTGTACTGCTCATAAGGAGGTGTGGTAAAATGGCAATGTTGAAAATCTGGAGTAAAATATTGAAAATTCGCAAACTTACGAGCCTGCGTAGGAACTGCACACAATGCCGCTCAGTAAAACAGTCATTTTGGAATTTTGCACAATTTTCAACATGGGGTTTGGGACCCCTTCTTGAATATGACACTGTCATGGCATTATTCAGGCCCAAAGGTGATTTCATGCGGTGACTGCGAAATCACCCTTCGAACTAATAATGCCATGACAGTGACATCATTCATGAGAAGGGTCCCAAAACCCCATGTTGAAAAATTTGCAAAATTCCAAAATGCCTGAGATATGCAATAAGTTGAAACCCCCATCTAGCCCATTATACAGCTTACGGCATTTCCTCATTTCAGTCGGCTTGAAGAGTGCAGACGTGTTCCTGGTCCACTGAAGATCATCACGCCAAGCTCTGGAGGTAAGTATGGGGTGAGGGGGTGGGGAGGCTGGGTGCGCGGGTGGGTGCGGGTTGTGGGAGGGGACTGGGAGACTACGTGGGACCGTTTTTTCTTTACAGGTTTAAAAAAAAGGACTACATGATGTTTGCCATGCTGGGGTGGGCTCCCAGCATGGCAGAAGATGGCAGGGGGGCCGAGGAGCTGACAGAGGATGGGCACCCCGCTCGGCAACTACACGGGGCCGAGGAGCCGACGGGGGATTGGGCACCCGCCAGCAAAAAAATGGACGCTTGCCACGCTTGGGTGGGCCCTCAGCATGGCAGAAGGATGGCTTGGGGGCCGTGGAGCAGGCGGGGATTGGGCACCCCATTGGCAACAACATTTGCCACGCTGGGGTGGGATCCTGGCATGGCACCAAAGCTTTTGGGGGTGGCGTGACGCAGGGGAAGCGCTGCGGACGGAGGGGGGTAGCGTGATATTTGTGTTGCATGACATGGTGGTTTCTTTGAAGCAGAGGACCACGCTGTCATACAGAGCTCCCGCACCCATTGGTGCAGGACCGCCATGCCTGCTCAATGGAGCACTGGATTGTAAGGGAGAGGCACACCTCCAAAGTGTGCTACTCTCCCAAAATGTTCCTTGCGCATGCACGCAAGCGAATGTAAAAATGATAGCAAATTCTGAATAAACTGTATTTGATTTGAAAGAAGGGGGATGCAGTTCAATGTACAGTAAATAAGTCCAAGGTAAATGTACCAGAGAACAGAAACAAAAAATGGAGTTAAAGTATTGGCAGTGAAGTGACAGAGCAGGACAGGTATCAGTGGATTTCTATGGAGGTGACATAGACACTGACTCTACTTTATGTTGCAGGTGTCAGTACTGTAGGTTCTCAAGAAAGCTAGGTTATAGTAAAAAAGGGAGCAAGAGTTGGGGAAAAGATGGTAATGCCACCAGGCAAGGCACCAGCTATGTCCCACATCCAGTTCTGCATGAATTTCTGGGCAGTACATTACAAAAATGGCAAGGACTGAGAAGTAATGTGCTGATCTTCAAAGATGATTAGGAGACAGAGAACATGGTGTAAAGTGTGAGGATAAACTAGGACCCTTGAATTGATTTTCTTACGAAAGAAGGAGACTGTAGGGTGGTGTTTATTTCAATATTTATGTTTTCAAATATTTGGCCAGGAGGGCTTCAGATATTTAAAATCATGAAATATTATCCAAAAGCAGACCAAGGCAAACTGTTCAGCAGAGACTACGATAGCAGAACTCAAGCACAAGGGTACTAGCTTATTTTAAAACATTTCTTATACTTGTTCTATAGATTGTATTGCTGTAACATGTAAAGCGCTATGATCTTTGGAATAGCGCTTAAGAAAGATTTGCTTTTCTTGCTTGTTTACTAGCTATGGGGAGAAAAAGTCGAGGAAGGGGGAGGTTAAGGAAGCATTATTCGCCAAGAGAGCTATACATTTTTAGAATACCTGAAGTGAAAAGCCTATTCCAGTTATTAATATAGAATATTAGGGAAGAGAAGAAAACATTTCTGATTGCAAGGAGTTACTTTAGCTCACTACACATACTGTACATACATACAGCATATACTTTTACTGACATGACGGCCAGCTTGCTTCCAGAAGATGACAGTTGCAGCCAGTTTTAAACAGCAGCATATGTGATATAAAGACATATATTGCTATTAATTACTGGAAATCCTATTAAAATAAATATTTTTTTCCTGTGTTATATTGTGAAACATATAGATGTACAGTATAGTATCTGGGTATACTGTAATTTGTCACTGGATGCAACTGTGATATTGTCTTTAAGTAGACTTAATCCATATCCATTAATTTCATGTGGTGGTACGTCCTTTCAAACTACTCACAGTGAATCATGATTTTGCTTTTTGAGCAAGTCTATTACTTACTAATCCCGGCTTACTTTAATGTGTTCTTTGATTAATAGGCTAACTCATATTTTACTTTAAACAGCAGTGCAATGAAACTGGGCAAAAAAAAAAGAAAAAATGACCATACCTTATTTATGTGTGTGATTGTTCATTTGTTTGGTTTACCAGGAAGGTGAACTGGACCAAAGTCCTGTTTTTAGCTACACCTGGGGAGGAGTAACAGCAGCTATACAACAGAAAATGACAATTTACATAACATCAAATTAAGATAAAACAAAGAAAATATGTAAAATACATAAGTACAGCTATAAGTAGATAAGCAGATAGACATAGATTAAAAACTTTTTTACTATAAAAGATTCTAGGAATACTCCAGTTTTTTTTCTTTTTAGTGGTAACATCTTCCATTTCCACAAACATTTGAGTAGTTTATAAATGTTTTAATTTAGTTTTTATTTTTTCTCATAAAAAAGTGATGACTACCCCATTTGGCTTGGAAATAACATTGTAGATTGGCAAAATTTAGGACTAAAACATCTCACTGTGTGCAGCATATGAGGGACCTAGAAAAGTAGATTTTGCAGGTCTGTTAATATTTTTTATTAACTGTAGCTGAAACTAGCTTTTTAGGAAAAACAAATAATTGCACTGCTGCTTTAAAAAATGTATTTTGAAAGTATTTCTAAATGAGGTTAGTACTCTATAAAGGTATTATAGTGGTGCATGGTATGCAGTCAATAGCACTAAACAATATGAGTACGGCAACCTCTAGGTATAGCCTAGAGGCTAGAGTAACGAGCTGTGAATAAGCTTGATACATCCAGCAGACTGGGCTTTGATTCCCACAACCTCCACTTGCATACTGTGTGACTCTAAGCAAGTCTCTTAACCTCCCCAGTGCTCCCAGGTTGCCCCTGAAAACAGGCACTTGTGCCTAGTGGGCCTTACCTGGTTACCAAAGAGTAAAATAAAAAAATAAAGAAATAATCATGCAGGAAAAAGTGCATGAGCGAATATAGCTATGGTAAAATACAGTGCTGAACATTAGAGCACTATATTCGTAGCTGTGTTCAATCATGTTGATGGCTTAAGGGGGGGGGACTGCAGATGGAATCAGTGTGTCTCAGAGGTCAGAGACACAGTCCAGAAAGGAAGCACAGAGCAAGGATCCAGGAGTTCAAAGCCAACCTCACACTGGGCTTTTTTTTTTCAACTGCCTCATAATTTTTTTCCATTCTTCACTCGCTCTTGCTGGCCTCATCACCATTCATATGTTCTACAAAATGCCCCTCATCCCAATTTTTCCCCTCTGAGTGTGTCCTCTCAGAGTTGATTATATTTTTAGGAGGATGTTAGAAGCTCTCCCACATGGGGGGGTGTAGGTGGTGTAGCCCCTGTATTAAACAGTATATTCAGTATTGTGATCCCTGTAGTTTCTAGTGTTGGGCAGCAGCACAGGATCGTGACATTGTAAGCTTTGCTTTTTTTCCCCACCACGATCTTGCACCATGCTGTTTTCTCTACGCTATTATTAACCATGCTTTCTTTTTGCAGTATTCGACTTCATCAGTGGTACATTATAGTTACAGTTGGGAAGGCAGTTTAATGTTAAATAATGATTTTCAGCTAATTATATATCGGTCATTCATTGACAGAGTTTCAAAACATTTTCAGAGTGTGTATTCTAGCACATGATCTCTTGATTTTCCAATTTTGGAGTAATTTGGTTCAGTGTTTTGTTTTGTTCTTTTGCTAAGAAGGGGTGAAAAGAGGTGAATTATACTAAAATTGACTCTGATAAGGCCAATTTACCTTCCACTGCCTCTAACATCCACAAACATCACATGGAGCAACTAGAGAAGCTGCCAATACTACCACTTACTTCACTGGCAGTTGTGAGCCCATTCCTTACTGATTGTAATGTCACTGGTGCTGTCTCTCATTCTCTGCCACCTCCCTGCATAAGGTGCTTGCCCCCCCCTTATTATTTGTTCAAATTATCAATGTCCAGGGGCTCAAACCACCTTCAGTACTGTCTCAACCATGTCTCTTTTTCTTTCATCTCCCTCAAAAGTGTTTGTCCACCAATTTTGTAAAGTACAGCTAGTCAGGAGTTTGTTCCCGCTGCCAAAAGTAGGATCTCCACTGCCGTGTGTGTGTGTGTGTGTGTGTGTGTGTGTGTGTGTGTTTCTCTCCCTTTCCCAACCAACCCACTGAAAAATATAGCACCCTCCCACCCTGTGGCACCCACCATTATACCTAAAAAAGGACCTGTTGCATCCCTTGGTAGGTGACTGTCACAGTCTTTGCTCCACCTTGGCTAACTACCATCTAATAAATGAAACCAGTCTTGTAGTTTCATTCATTAGACAGTGGCCATCCAAGGTGGAGGGAGAGTGGTGCTGGTCACCTGCTGAAGGTTGAAATGAATCCCTTTAAGGAGGTGAGTGTGGTAGGAAGGTGTTGGGTTCCAGACATTAGTGGGGTGGGGGTGTTAACAAGTTAAATGGGTGGGGGTGGAAGTAGGGTTTCAACAGTGTGCTCTAGTGGTTAAAGCACTGCCTTGGAAATGAGAGGATTGCAGTTTCAAATCCCTGCTAGAGCCAAAATGCTCACTGTGTGACCTTGGCCTTGTTGAATCTTTAGTGTGTAACTCAGGGCAACATCAATGGTGCATCACATGATTATGTAAGCCCAAAAGAATACCATTCCATAGATTTTAACAAGGCCCTGCACACATTTTACTCTAACGCTGCACTTTCCTACTTTTGATGCTTTGTGTTGCAATCCTATCTGGTGCTTTAATGTAATTTTTTCAATGAATTGTACATTCTTTTCAGAATCATGGCAGGTACAGCTGCATGCCAAGGAGACACAAATAGTTGACAGCTGGTGGTGCTTGGGGCAACCTGTAATTAGCTTTGAGAGTACAGCTGGACTAGCAACCAGTGAAACAGAGCTTTATAAGCTTTTAGAAGCTCATTACTTTATTGAAAGATAATGAATCTATTGTGGATACAACCTGAGCTGTTGTCAGGTATGGGAAATTGTTACTTTTGGAGCAGATGAGCTTTAGATATTGTGGGCCAGAGATTGCAGGAGCAACTAGATATTTTTAAGATTCATGCAGCACTAACATTTAGCATTACGCTTGGGAACCAGGAGACCACAGGTTCAAACCCTGCTAGAGCTAAATACTCACATTGGGACCTTGGGCAGCTCAAACCCTTCCAGTATTACACTTTTCCCAGCAGGGGAAATGGGTAGAAACAGGATCTCACTGGGAATGAGATGCATCCTGGATAAACTGAAAATAAATTATGTATAATTATTTAATTTAGCACTTTGGGTGGGATTTTCAAAAGTAAAAAGCAAACAAAAAAATAGTAAATTATAAGTTCTGTTTGATTGGATTTTTAAAAATCATAAAATGGACACAACTCGTACTTATGTCAGGTGGTATTTTCAAAAGTCCTAACATTGGTCTATTTTCAAAAGTTGGACTTATCTGCAGAATTAATGACTATTTTATGGAACTTTAAATCCACTGTTTAGATCAAAACATGCTAGAAATATGATAGCTCAGGTTACACGCAGTCTGAAAATTGTGTATAAGAATATTCACTACTGAACTTTGCTAACTGGACATAATTAAGTCATAGTTTTAAAAACTAGACTTAGCTATGTCCTAGCTTTGAAAATTGGACATGAGAGCAATACAGGTTATGTCCAAAATTGTGCAATAAAAAAAATGTATGTTTACGTATAGAGGCTTTGAAAATCCCACGTTATCTACTATTAAGGGCAGTGCTACACTTGGCTATGGGACTTACACTGCTGAACTTTTCACTTCAATAGAGATGGATGAAGTTTGTAAACTTTGCTCTGTGAATTAATCTGTGAATTTAGTTAATTTGCGGAATTTTGAAGTGCAAAGTTCCGCCTGTGAAGTGTAGAATTTCACCCCAAATGGCAGAATTTCACCTGTGATTTGCAGAATTCCACCATTCAAGGGAGACATTCTGCCATTCATGATAAAATTCCACAAAAAAAAGGATGAAGTCAGATAGTCGAACTTTGAGGCTACTAGCAAACCTTTGCTGATTGCTCCATAGAGGTGAATTTGCCAACTTTACAGGAACATCATCAGTGAATTAAAACTTCACAACATCTCTACACTTTAATGATCATATTTACTATACAGGTATCTTTCTAAGGAATGAGGACATCACAACCCAAGCAGGTATCTCTATATGAAGGTGCAATCATTTAGTAAACATGAAACAGCTATAGTAGCACACCACTTACAATTAAAATACACTTTTCCCAGTATTCAACTGTGACTTTGGACATCTGAAATATTTTTTGTTTCCCTTTTGGTAATAGAAGATATTCTATCTGACAGTGCTGGGTATAACAAAAGGAATAACATTGTTCTAGTAGGCTGACACACCTGTATATCATTTTATTCCCCTCTATACTACTGTATCATACCCTACTAATTTTGTGACCTCACTGATTCTGCATTTTAACTCATCACGAAGAGATAATTGCCTTCTGCCAGATATCACAGTCAGTGAGAGTGAAATGCTAATGGAGTACAGTATGAAGGGGAACAGAACTAGATGCAGTATGTCAGTTTTAAGGTAAAGTACTACTGTACCTCTCACCTAATATTATCAGGTAGAGAATTCATCAAACTCACAAAAAGAAAACAATACTTCAGAAGCAAAAAGTTATAACTGACTGCTTTTAGAAATTGATTACATTTACTGCTTGCTCTTTAAGGAATTCCATTCAGCGGTTTTGGGGATACTGAGAAATAAGTGTCTTTGGTCAGAAAATCAAATGTTATTGTTACCAGTACCCCTTTAATAATGTGTGATACTTCTAAAAATGAAGGGAAATCATTCTTTAAAATCTGGATAACATCTCTTCTACTGTTTTTTTTGGTGGGGTAGTAAGGGTTATTGAGATACAGTCTTCCAATTATATGGTCCGGAATACTGCAGGAACATTATGCAATCCATTGGCAATCACTCCAGTTTATCAAACTGGAAAGTAAGACAGAGAAACATAGAAACATAGAAAATGACAACAGATAAGAATCGCTTGGCCCACCTAGTCTGCCCATATCCACTTCCTACTGCAATATTGCAGCATTACTTGATCTCCGGCTTTCCCTCTCCTTCCCATTGCTATTGTTGCCTTGTACTTATGCCATGCATTCTTGAATTCCCCCACCATTTTTGCCCCCACAACCTCTACTGGAAGGCTATCCCATGCATCAACCACCCTTTAAATGAAGAACTACTTCCTCATCTTACCACTGACTCTACCCCCCTCCAGTCTCATATCATGCCCCCATGTTCTTGAACATTTTTTTCCCAAAAGATGCCATCTTCTCATACCTTATTTATGCCCTGGAGATATTTAAGCATCTCAATCATTTCATCTCTCTCTCTCTCTCTCTCTCTCTCTCTCTCTTCCTCTCCTCTGTCTCTCTCTTCCTCTCCTCTCCTCTCCACTCCATTCCACTCCACTCCACTCCACTCCACTCCTCCAGGGTATACATTTTGAGGTCCTCAGTTCTCTCCTTATATGAATTTTGGTGTACACCCTGCACCATTTGTGTTGCCTTTCTTTGAACTGCCTCAACTCTGTCCATGTCCTACTGGAGAGATGGGCTCCAAAACTGAACAAAGTACTCTAGATGAGGTCTTACCAATGATTTGTACAGTGGCATCACCACTTCTTTTTTTCTTTTGGTGATACCTCTCCCTATGCACCCTAGCATCCCACTGGCTCTCCCTACAGTCTTTTCACATTGTTTGATCACTTTTAGGTGATCAGATATGACTATCCCAGGTTTCTCTCCAGTTTGGTGGTCATCAGTACTATCCCTCCTCCCCCCATCGTGTATTCCTCCCCTGGGTTTCTGTGCCCCAAATGCATGATTTTGCACTTCTTTACATTGAATCTCAGCTGCCACACTCTTGACCACTCCTCCAGATTGCTCAAGTCCCTACTCATCCTTTCCACACACCCCCGGAAGTGCCAACCCTGTTGCAGATCTTAGTATCGTCCGCAAGGAGGCATACATTCCCTTCCAGGCCCATAGTAATGTTGCATATAAAGACGTTGAAGAGGACTGGCTCCAGGAATGATCCCTGTGGCACCCTGCTGGTCACTCTCCTCTCCTCTGATTGAACCCCATTTACCACCACCCTCTGTGTTCTATCTCTCAACCAATTTGTGACCCAGTTTACCACCTTGGGGCCCTCTCCCAGGCTTCCCAGCTTGTTTATAAGCATCCTATGAGGGATGGTGTTGAAGGCCTTGCTGACATCTAGGTAGGCCACATCCACTTCTGTTTAACAAGACTGTCCTGCTGTGAATACATGCTGTCTCAGATCCTTTGCACTGCTGGAATCCAGATAAGTCACAGTCTTTTCCTTAAACAGTGATTCCATTAGTTTCCCCACTAGCAAAGACAAGCTTGTTGTTGTCAGCCTCCTCCCTGCTCCTGTGCTTGTGGAGAGGGACTACATTTGCCCTCCTCCAGTTCTCTGGTGGTACCACAGTTTCTGACGATTTGTTGAACAGGGTTGTCAGTGGCAAGGCCAGCACCTCTCTAAATTATTTTAATACTCTTGGATGTATCCCATTCATCCCCATTGCCTTCTCCACCTTCAGTTTTGTGAGTTCTTTTAGGACTGTCCTCTGAAAATGGAGAAGTGTTCACTTCCTTCCCATTGCTGCTTCTACCGCATAACTGTGGTTACTCTCCTTCCTCTTCTTCTGTGAATACTGCACAAACGTATTTGTTCAAGATGGCTGCCTTTTCCAGTTTCCCCTCTGCACACTTCCTTTCTTCCATTTTTAGCCTTACTATCCCACCCCTGATCTTCCTTTTTTCGCTAACATATCTGAAAAAACTGTCTTGTCCCCTTTCTTAACTGACTGGGCTGTTTTTTCATCCATTTGTACCTTAGCTGCTCTAACTGCTTTCTCTGCCTCCTTTTGCTTCTCTAGATACGGTTTCCTGTCCTCCTCCCTCTGTGTTTCCTTGTACTGCCTAAATGTGACTCTTTCTCTCTCACCTTCCCCACCATGTCCTTTAAGAACCACAGTGTTTTTTTTTTTTTTTCGCTTACTTGTTCTCAATTGCCTAACCCAAAGGCTTGTTGCCTCCATCATGGCTGTTTCAGAATTGTCCACTCTTCTTCTACACTCCCCCTCCCCACAGCCAGGGCTTTCCTGGGACATTATGCCATTTTTGCAAAGTCACCCGTATGAAGTCCAGGACTCTTGCTTTTGTGTGGTTTGACTCCTCCATTGTTGTCACATTGAACTACACTATACGGTGATCACTGGACCCCATGTGGCTACCCACCTTTTACATCTCTGACTCTGTCCCTGTTTGTGAGTACCAGGTCCAATGTTGATCCCTCAAGGGTGGGCTTCACCATTAACTGCCTGAGGCATGCCTCTTGCAGGGTGTCCAGGATGTCCCTGCTTCTGACTATGGCTGCAGCTGGGATGCTCCAATCAACATCCAGCAAACTTAAGTCTTCCACCAGTAGCACCTCCCCTTTAGTTACCATTTTGTGAATGTCTTCAGCTAGCATGATGTTCAACTCCACACCTAGTGCTGGAGGTCTGTAGATCACTCCAGTATGAACTGTGTTACCCTTTCCCACCTCTAGGGTGGCCAACAGTGCTCTTCCCTTCCCTGTTTCCTCTGTACCTCAGTTGCTTTTATGCCTTCCCTGATGTACACAGCCACTCCTTCTCAGTAGCCCATGATGAGGGCACTGGGGAGAGGGTGCTGACAATAACAGTGATCCACTCCCCAGCTCATTGCGGAATGGCTCCAAGGGAATATGGTGGCTGGATGGGGATGGGCGGCTATAAGCGACATCCTGTCACTATACATATGCATGCGTGGGGGGTAGGAGCAGGCAAGAACAGCGAGGGATGTGGGGGGTGGTGCCGTGGTCAGTTGCCGTGCTGACCCCGTGGCATGGTGGGTGGGTTGCTGGCATCAGTTGGCAGGGTACTGGGTTTGGGTCTGGGTGCTGGTGTGTTTTTGTTGCACCTGGCCTGAACCTTTTTTTTTTTTTAATGTTTTCACCCCTCCCGACATGCACCCCTGAGCTGAAATCTTTAGTAGGGGGCGGGGGTGCAGCCCACAGAAAACATTAAAAACGAAGTCCCTGGCACCCTTTTGCTGTGCGCTGGGGTGTCAGAGTATCAAAATAAATTTTTGGCACGCTTGACTTCTGCATAACGGTGATCACCTTTAGGCTTCCACTGTTATGACATAGATCCCTCCTCCTCCCTTTCTACTCACCCTGTCATTCTTGAACATACTTATCACAGAGTGTTACGTCCTGACTGACTCCACTGTTTCTCTCAAATGCCCAGTATTTTCTGGAATGCCCATGATTTTGCTGTACCAATATCCATAATCCCTTTGAAATGTAACAGTTCTGTCACTAACGAGTAGGAATTTTAAACATAACCCAAAGTCAGACATTAGTGTTGCAGTCTAGTTCTTCTGACAAAACACTTTTCCACTAAGCCACATATTGTAACAGCTTCTTGACCTGATACCACCATTTTTAGCCAGTATTCCTAATTTTGATATGTGGGCTTGATTTTGTGAGACCCTGTTCCTGATTTCTGAGGCAGGAGATTTAAGGTTCGTGATGTGCATTTATATCTAATCAGCATACTTTCATAAAAAAAGGATAAAGGTGGGGTAGTTATTTCATAAAACTATCAACAAATTCCACAATGCCATTTTTTTTTGGTCTTTTTGTATTGCAATTATATTTGTTTGCCAAATGAAAGAGTCTCCAGCATATCATTTATGTCTGAAACCAACTGAAAAGACAGTCATACTGTAGCTTAACGTTAAAGGTCCTTAGTTGGGCAATAGAAAAAAGATTAGCAAAGAAGGGAATAAGTACACAATACATTCATCATTAAGTACAATTTAAAGGGAGATCAGCCAGATGTCTAGAGACACTGCATTAACATCAATTCTACAAACATGGCCACCTGCTGGCAACATCTGATTAAAGTTAGAGTGCAACATTATCTGAAAAGTGATTATACAGAAAGATGATAAGTAAATCATGTAATTTGTTTTGGCTGTCAAGCTGGACAGAAGGTGTTTAGGACAGTATTGCATTTGGATATACAGTGACCAGATGATCATATTTACTGGACAGAGACTGATGGAGTACCCGGAGACGTATGGGCTGTAGGACCACTGACAGCACAGCTTCATGGGGGGGGGGGGGTTCTGTCAAAGAAATCACATAGATTTCTTTAGGTAACTAAGGAGGTAGATCAGGGAGGATAGTGGACGTGGTCTGTCTAGACTTCAGTAATGCCTCTGTCACTATACTACACAGGAGACTGATAAAGAAACTTAGCAGTCTGAGGATAGGGAGATGTGGTGTGCTGAATATCAAACTAGTTGAAACATAGGAGGCACAGGGTAGCAATAAATGGCAGTCACTCAGAGGATGGGTCCCTTCATGACACTCTTCTCTCAAAGCATACTAGAGTCCACCTCCCTCCCTCCCTCCAATGCTCATGTTACTATTTTGTGACACCTTCTCTTCTCTTTCCTCTGTGAACACTGAACAAAAGTATTTGTTCAGGATGTCTACCTTTTCCTGGTCCTCCTCTGCACATTTCCCTATCTACCCCTTTTTAATGTTACAATCCCACCCCTGGTCATCCTCCTTTCACTTATATACCTTACAAATGTCATATTCACTTTCTTCACTGCCTGAGCTATTTTCTCTTCACTTTTTGCCTTCATGCTCCTTACTGCTCTATCTGCTTCCAACAGGTTTTCCTGATATACCTCCCCATCCTCCTTCCCCTGTGTCTCGTTATACCTTCTGAATGCAACCTTTTTAGCTTTTACCTTTTCTGCCATCTCTTTTGAGAACCACAGTGGTCTTTTTTGCTCTTGCTTTTGCTCGCTTGCTTGATGCAGAGGTTTGTTCCCTTCTTGATTACCATTTTCAGCTTTGCCCACTGTCCCTCCCATCCACTCAGATCATCCTTACCTATTAGGCCATCCCTGAGGCATTGACCCATCTTTTTAAAATCTGTCCTCCTGAAGTCCAGGACCCTCACCGTTGTGTGGTTCAATTCTACAGCTGTCCTTATATTAAACCACACTGTACGGTGACAGCTGTTCCCCAGGTGGCCTCCTACCATGATGTCTGCAACACTGCCCCTGTTAGTGAGTACCAGGTCCAGTACTGCCCCATCATGACTGGGTTCACTGACTAGTTGCCTGAGGAATGCCCTCTGTAAGGATTCCAGGATATCTCTGCTTCTAGCTGGAGCCACAGTTAGAAGGTTCCAATCTACATCCAGCAGACTGAAGTCCTCCACCAGCAGCACCTCTGCCTTTCTTTTTTTGTTTATTGAGATCTTGGATTATACCAATGAGCAGATGCTCATTTATAGGTTCCATGTCAGTTACATAGACAACACAATACAGATGGCAGGGTTAGATGTGGTATAGGTAAGTTACAGGGTACAACAGCATTAAACCGCTTAGGCAGTATAGCAGCTAGATGGCGTCAGAGGTCAACACCCTACTTGGAAGCTCTCAGAGGTGAGAAGAAGGAGGGGTTACAAACATGGGTAGAAGGAATAAGGTAGTTGGGAGCATCTGAGGGGGTAGGGAAGTGGGAGTGATGTCATGATTTGGGGATAGGTGTAATCTAAAGTGCTGAGATCGGGTTCCCTCAACCCAATGAGTTGTCAGGAGGTAAGTGTAGGTAGTTGGTTAATGTTCCAGGAGAGTGCTAGAAACATAGAAACATAGAATTTGATGGCAGATAAGGACCGCTTGGCCCACCTAGTCTGCCCATTTCCCTACCTAATGGATAAGCTGCAGATCCCAGTTAACCAACAGTCTACTTCCTCCTACCCCCCACTAGAATTGCCTTATGTCTGCCCCATGCATTCTTGAATTCCCCCACTGTTTTTGACTCTTTGACCTCCTCAGGAAGGCTGGTCCATGCATTTACAACCCTCTCTGTGAAGAAATACTTCCTCACATTACCTCTGAGCCATCCCCCCTGTATCTTCAAATTGTGCCCCCCTGTTCTTGCACATCTCTTTTTCTGAAAGATGCTACCATCTTGGACTTTATTGATTCCCTTGAGCTATTTGAAAGTTTCTATCATGTCCCCCCTCTCCCTCCTTTCCTCGAGGCTATACATCTTAAGCTCCTTTAGTCTTTCTTCATATGTCTTCTGGTGCAGACCATGCACCATTTTGGTTGCCCTCTTCTGGACAGCCTCCACCCTGTCTATGTCTTTTTGGAGATGGGGTCTCCAGAACTGTACACAGTACTCCAGATGTGGTCTTACCAACTGTCTAGAGGGCCAACAATTTCCTGTTTTCTACTGGTGATGCCTCTCCCTATGCATCCTGGTATCCCCTCAGCCCTCCTTACTGTCTTTTCACATTGCTGGCCCACCTTTAGGTAATCTGATATGACTTTCCCAGGTCCCTTTCCATCTTTCTTGTTTTCAGTATCTCACCACCCCATTGTGTACTCTACCCCTGGGTTTTTGTTTCCCATGTGCATTACTTTGCACTTCTTTGCATTGAATCAAAGCTGCCATACAGCTGCCATACATTTGACCATTTCTCCAACCTTGCCAAGTCCCTTTTCATCCTTTCCACCCCACCTTGCGTATCAACCCATTTGCAGATTTTTGTGTCATCTGCAAAGAGACATACTTTCCCTTCCAGTCCCTCTGCAATGTCACTTATAAAGACATTAAAAAGGACCAGCCCCAGTACTGAACCCTGCAGTACCCCACTAGTAAACCCCCTTTCTTCACTGTGGACTCCATTTACTATCACCCACTGTGTCCTGTTGTCCAGCCAGTGTTTTACCCAAGCTATCACCCTGGAACCCACTCCCAGGCTGGCTAATTTGTTTATTAATCTTTGTGTGGGACTGTCAAATGCCTTGCTAAAGTCTAGGTAGGCCATATCTACAGCCCCTCCCTGATCTACTACTCTGGTCACCCAGTCAAAGAAATCAATTAGATTTGTCTGACATGGCCTTCCTGCTGTGAATCCATGCTGACTTAGGTCCTGTGCCCTGCTGGCCTCTAGGTACTCAACAATTCTTTCCTTCAGAAGTGATTCCATCATTTTCCCTACCACTGAGGTCAAACTGACAGGTCTGTAGTTTCCTGCCTCTGTCTTGCTTCCACTTTTGTGAAGGGGAATCACATCTACCCTCCTCCACTCCTCAGGTACCACACCATCTTCCCATGATTAAAAAGGGTAGTCAGCGGTGTTACTAGTTCTTCCCTTAGTTCTTTTAGAATTCTGGGGTGAATCTCATCAGGCCCCATTACTTTATCCACCATCAGTTTTAAGAGTTCTTTCAGAACCCTTTCTTCTGTGAAAGGATTAATATCAACCCCCCTATCCAGAGTGCTTCTATTGACTGGATTAGGTATCTCCCCCTGCTTTTCCAATGTGAATACTGAGCAGAAGTATTCGTTCAGTATCCCTGCTTTTTCATTGTCGCTCTCTGCCCAACCACCTTCCTCTTTATTCAGCCTCAGTATCCCTGTCTTAGTCTTTCTTTGCTCCCTAATGTACCTTTAAAAGGCTGTATCCCCTTTCTTAACCGTGTTGGCTATCTTTTCCTTGGTTTGGGTCTTTGCTATTCTGACTGCCTTCCCCGCTTCTTTCTTCTTTAACTGGTACAGTTCTCTGTCCTGCTCCTTCTGTGTTTCCTTATACTTCATGAATGTTATCTTTTTCTCACTTACCTTCCCCGCCACTTCTTTTGAGAACCATAGTGTATTTTTTTTTCATTTTGATCTATTCATTTGCTTCACACAAAGGCTTGTTGCCTCTGTGATGGTGGTTTTGATGTTCCCCCATTGTTGCTCCACCCTACCCTCTTGCCTGTTTGTTAGTGCTTTTCTGAGGCACTCTCCCATTTTGACAAAATCAGCCCTCCTGAAGTCCAGTACCTTCACTTTTGTATGGCTTGACTCTACAGCTAAGTTTATCAGGAACCACACTGTTTGGTGGTAGCTTGTTCCCAGATGGCTACCCACGTCAAGATTGGAGATCCTCTCTCCAACCCCATTTGAGAGTACCAGGTCTAAGATTGCTCCCTCCCAAGTGGGTTCCAAAACCAGCTGTCTGAGACTTGCCTCCTGTATGGCATTGAGAATGGCCCTGCTCTTAGATGTGGATGCAGCAAAGGTGCTCCAGTTAATATCTGGCATATTCATGTCCCCCATCAACAATGGCTCCCCTTTCTCTGCCATCCCAAGGATGCCTTCTATCATTTCCTTGTCCATTTCTTCCCCCTGAGACAGGGGTCTGTATATAACCCCTGTACGGATTGTGGTGCCATTTCCAGTCTCCAAGGGTGATCCACAGTGCCTCCTCTCCTCCCTGTTAACCCTTTAATTCTGTTGCTTTGATCCCTTCTCTTACATAGACAGCTACTCCTTTTCCTCTTCTTCCCTCCCTGTCCCTCCAGTAGATTGTGTACCCTGGTATGGTGACATCCCAGTCATGGTTCTCTGTGTACCATGTTTCTGTGACTGCCACAATATCCAGGCATCCCTCTTCCATCAAGGCCACCATTTCGGGATGCTTTTTACCTAGACTATGGGCATTGGTACTCATTATCCTTCATTTTTTATGGCTTTGTTTCTTTTTCCCCCATCCCTATCCTTTACTAGATTTAACTAGGTGCTGCTGGAGTCTACATTTG
Source organism: Neoceratodus forsteri (assembly GCA_016271365.2). NCBI lineage: Eukaryota > Metazoa > Chordata > Ceratodontiformes > Ceratodontidae > Neoceratodus > Neoceratodus forsteri. Next base: position 873,677,248 of record CM028131.1, on the reverse strand, counting down.
AACAATCCAATAGATGTGGCATTGATAACATCAGGAAATAAGGCATTGGTATATAGTGGAGCACAATAGTAAAAGACACATTGTGCCAAGGCTGTGCAGCATCTGGGAACTTTATAGGTCAAAGTGGAGGAGTTCCTTCTGTGTCGGGTGCTTGAGTGTGAAGTTAGGAGGTTCTGGACCCCTGTGGGTAATTGGTTGAGGGAGCATTTCTAGGCGATGAGGTAGGATTGGTAGTTTATTCTGTCCTTCAGTTGTAGCCAACCTGCCTGAGAATAGAGCTCACCGAGTCCCCTAGCTGACAGTTGGTCCAGCAGGAGCTCATGATGCACCTTACCAAATGCTTTTGATAGGTCAGTGAAAGTTGCCCCAACCAGGAGACCTTGATTAATTGAATGGTGAACATCTCCAGTGAATTCGAGCAAGGCCATGATAGTACCGTGACCTGAACAGAGAAGTTGATACTGGTTCAGGTGTTCAACCAACTGGTCCGCCACTATATGCTCAAGGGCTTTGGAGAAAGGGCGGAGTATGGAGATAGGTCTGTAGTTGTTATGTAGGGTCCTGTCATCACCTTTGTGCACTGGATTTACTGTGGCTCATTTCCATCTCTGGGGGAATTGTGAGAGGCAGAGGGAGAGGTTGATTAGTTTGGTGAGTGGGTCTAGGACTTTAGTTAGGGCCAGTTTTACAAATTTTTGTTCCAGAGTGTCCCCGCTATGTCTAGATTTCCCCAGCACCTTCTCCAGGTACTTTTTAGCTTTGGCTTGAGAGACTTCCTTAAAGTAGAAGAGCGGGACCTAGCCAGCTCATTAGTCCCTAAGCAGGCAATAACATCAAGCTCTGCCTCCCATCCTGCTGCCTTTTCTGACGTCTTGCCAACAGCCTCCACTAGTAGTAATCTGACTCCTCCCGCTGTGCTGGAGGTCTGTAGGTCATCCCTGTAAAAACCTTTATCCCTTCAGGTGGATTCCCAGACCCAGTAGAGCCAAACCCCTCCTTTATGCACCATTCCTTCAACCATGAGCTGAATGTCTTGGTGCACAGATCCCTCTCCTGCCCATGTCGTTAACAGCACCACATCAGCAAAAGACACATGCTACCTAAGAGCCTTCCCCATATCCTTAAACTCATCCTGCACTATACCAGCCCTGTCCCTAGCCAGGTCATTAGTCACTAGGCAGGCAATGACATCAAGCTCTGCCTCCCATCCTGCTGCCCTAGTGATCCTCTGGATTCACTTCACATCCCTCTGGCTATGGCATCACATAGGCAATTATCCTCCTTCTGCACCTCTTTCCTATTCCCAAATCTATCCCCTCACAGTCAAGTCCCCCACTAGAAGTTGCTTTCTCCTCCTCTGGCATCCTCTTCCTCCATCCTTGGGGTCTCCACTCTGGGAGAACCTCCCACACATATCCTCTCCAACCACTACCATAGATGCCTCCTACTGGCAGTCCTATTTCACCACAGTGGCATAAGAATTGCATAGTGGTACTGATTGAGGAATGTGCCTCAGACTCACCACTACCACCCTTCCAGAGCCCACCATTGTCCAGCTGTTCCTTCTCCCTGGAATCCACTGGGGTAACAGTGTCAGACGTGGCGGCCCTTGGGTAAGAAAGAGTGCCCCTGAATCTTAATCAGCTCAGGCTGGAGTCTAGCAACTTTCTCCCTCAACCAAGAGAAGTGTGCACAGATGTGACAGCACTTCAGTCTCCAGAAGGTCTCTCTGAAAACTGCTGCCCCACAGCCACTGCACTGCATCATGCCTAACATTTCTAGTAATTATTCTCATTTTGTTACCTGGGAAGACTTATGTTTCATAATGTTTATATAATGTTAATAGCTTTCCTTTTTTTTATTTATTGCTACTTGTATTCCCCCGTACCTAGTGTAAATCCCCTTATGCTGTTATCCTTGATAGGGTGTTGCTCCTGTTTCCAGTTTTAGGCTCATATTTTACCTTCTGACCTTCCTCGTGTCCTCCTTTTTTTTGTGTGTGTTGCTGAGTTCTCGCGTGACTTGTGTAATTCTCCTTATACCGTTACCCTAGATAGGATGGTGCACCTATTCCCAATGTTGGCCTACCTTTTATCTTCTGCTCTTCCCAGCAGTGACTGTTACACAGTATTGAACATGCATCTTACCTTCAATTTACAGCGTGTCCTGCTGCCTACTGTCTCCTGTGGATGCCTGCCAATGCCTAAGATGCCAATCTTACACCTGTTCCACTCCTCCACTGCTGTACTCACTCACTGGGACATCAGCATGTATGAGGACATGTTAGGAGTGGCTGACTTTTATCCTTCCTGTGCAGCCCCTTAAGGCGGTACTTCATATTAGACTACCAAGTCCCTGATTCATCCCCTGGCTGCCAAGTCACCCTGCCACAAACAACTTATTAGAAATCTGTCTCTGGGGCAGGCTGGGCATCTGGTGCATAAAAAGAAACAAAAAATAAATCTGAATCAGTCCCACCTCCAATTATCAACCTGCTGAGCCACAGGCCAAATAATTATCACCCTTCCCCCAAACTAAAGGGCTAAACACAGTTCTTACAATATGGCCCTTAAATGTGGGCTACTATAGCTGGTCACAAATTTACCCTTCACTCAGTGATAAATACACCAATTCAAATACATTTCACCTCAACATAACCCCACCTATGTTGTCCCCCCAAAAAAACAAAAAAACACAAGACTTTTTTTTTGGTCCCTCCAGTGGCAGATATAGGCAGACTCTGCTTAAGGCAGCACCTGCAGGAATATTGTTTTATGTAACAAGCCAAAACCAACCTTCTTTCAGATATCTGACTCAGACCCACCTCCAATTATCAACTAGCTGAGCCCAAGGCCAGACTATTACCACCCCTCTCCTGAACTACAGAGCTAGACACAGTTCTTTAATATGGCCCCTAAATGAGGGCCAGCAGCTGGTCTCAAATGTGCCCTCCACTCAATAATAAATGCACCAATTCAAACAAGTTTCACTCCAACTTAACCTGACCTCTGCCCCCCCACAAAAAACAAACAAAACACAAGCCTTAAGAAGAAGAAGAGAGGAGAGGAGACCAAGAGGGGACGTGACTGAGCCCTGTAAGTAACTCACAGGGGGTGTACAAACTGCAGCAGGGAAGCCTCGTTCAAAGGAAGAGGAGCAGTAAACAGCAGGGACATCCTATGAAGCTTGAGGTGGGAGTTTTAAGAGGGATGTTAGGAAATACTTCTCCACAGAATGGGTGATAGATGCCAGGAACGGTCTTCCAGAAGAGGTGTTAGGGTTAAGACAGTGGGGAGCTTCAAACATGTGTGGGATAGGCACGTGGGTATAATAAGTGGTAAGGGAGGAGGGAAGGACACCTGTGACCAAGTAAGGTCCAGAGTGTAGTGTTAGGCAGGGAAAATAGGGCAGAGGGGATGGACCTACTGGTCCTTTTCTGCTGATACTTCCTATGTTTCTGTGTTTGTTTTTGTTTTTATTTATTATTTAGTTAAATTATTTCATCAGGTAAGCACTACAGCAAATTAAACAACTCTTATTTACACATGTGACCTGCAGAAGGAATAATTTTAGTGGGAGGGGATGGTGAAATAGGGAGAACAGGATAGCACTGAAATTGAACTGTAGTAAAATCATAATTTGTACAGTCATATTAAATAGTACAACAATATACAGTATGATACAGTGGAAGAAAATAGGCTTGGAGAGGTGAAACAATTCAATCTGGACAATTCTAGGAAAGGGCAAAGCAATGCTTCTGTTGTAATTGAGATATGCTTATGTTTGGGGCACAAGTTATGTCAGCTGGCAGGTTATTAGAGGTTTTGGTCAGCCTAAAAGTGATTGCAGCTTGTCAGATTGCTTCTTTTTTCACTGTGGGATCTACAAACCTTTGTTTATTTCCTTACTAAAAAGGCAATAAGTTTGTAAGTTCAGTATTTTGATTATACAACATACAAGGGTATACTGTATACTGGCATATGCAAGAATCATTCATGTTTATATGTAAGTATAAACAAGGAATATATAAGGACAATGAAGTTTACTTTGCAAGAAAAATTCATAGAAGAAAAAAGTCTTGCTGATGTTTTGAAATGCATGAAAAATGAAGTGTGGGGTTACTGTATTAGAGTATTGGTTTTACATGTGACTGATGTGAGACTAGATCCTACACACTTCTGGTCTCAGAGAAGGGTATGCAACCTACGGAGCCACAGCTCCATGTTGTTCAAGTGTCTTGCAAAAAAGTACATAAACAGATATGTAAGCAATAATCTTAATCAATTCTTAAATGCAATATTTCTTACATATTTAAAAAGGAAATGTCTTCATTCTACTCCTGATATTTTTGATTTATGTGCACAAGACCACTCTTACAACTCTAAGAGTGGTTTCCATGTCAGTATTAACATTCACCCAAAGTCATAATGCTGTACTTTACTTGTGTTATCACAGTCATTACCATAACTAACTATGACACAGCTGAGAATTTAGGTATGAATAAGAAACAAGGATATCTATACTAAAGGGATTAAGACCCTAGTTTAATACACATTTCCTAAATAATGTCAGGAAGGAGAACTCTAAGAAAGCAAGGAGAAATCAAAGAACGATAGGTGTAACCATGTAATAATAGTTGAAAAGTACCTAAAATAGTGCATTTTTAAAAGTTTTTACTGAGGTGCATGCCGTTTTTCACAGCTCAGATTGTACCAGCGATATGAAGACATGCATTCATACATGTGCATACAGTATACAGAGTGCAACAATCTTCCATGTACAGTTCTTACAAGGTGTCATGTACCATAATCCTTAAACACTACATTTTATAGTTGCATAATACTTGACTAATGTATGTACAGGATTTGTTTCTTGCACTAGTCTTACAGATGTAATACAGCAATATTTTGTACCATACTGCATTTTAAATTTGCAGATTTCTTGGACTAGTGTTAAAACTTAGATAGTGATTTTGCAAAAAACATATGCGCACTTACAATAAAGTCAAGTTTATTGTTTTTTATGAATGAAAAAGGGCAGTTTGTGTATCTGATAAAATTCTTGCACAGTGATACAAAGAACTTACAGTATTTTTGACACTAAGTACATTTCCTTATGTTATTCTTATAAACCATGCAACATCAGTCATAAACCTTAAATTGTTTCAGTAGGGGTTCAGATCTTAACAAGTAAGAGAGGTAAGTGGCAAGGTTAAACGAACTGCAGAGGCAGACCAAGAGACTACCAACCCAGAATTGTGCACCAAGTAGGGCCATGTGACTTTTTCTTCCGAAGTCAGAATCTAACCAGCTACGGTTAGAATATAGTACATAGTGCAGTGGTGAAAATGGGGAGGGGGCAACTCAGCATAAATCTACATAAAGCATTATATAGACAACAATACAATAAAATCTGGCACTCACCACCTCTTCAAAGAAAGCGCCACTCTGATTTGAACAGTTTAACAAAAAGTGCACATTTTATTTCGTGCCATTACAAACAAAATGGACTGCTGCCTCTTTTTTTATGGCAGAAAATAAAGTGTGGACTTTTTTGTTAGACTATTTGAATCAGAGTGGTGCTTTCTTTAAAGAAGGCGGTGAATGCCTGATTTTATCGTGTTTGGTATCTTTGAAATTTATCGTGAGCACCCTTTCTCAGTGGAGTTTCTTTTTGTTTGGGTCATTATATAGGCAGTTCTGGAGACAGACAATTTGGGAGCTTTGGTAAAAATGTCATCACTATAATCCAGATTTAGTAACAGCATTTGCTCAGCTATACACTTCATATTAGATAGGTGGTCTAATTAGGGCTGGATGAAATTAGCAAATTACTATTTCATGGAATTTTCTGTAATTCCTTAATTGGTCATAACTTGGTCAGTATTTGAAATCTGGCATGAATTCTATTTGGAAGAGGCCCTAAAAGGAGGCCAAGTTGCATGACACTAGGATGAGGGGTGGGGAAGTTATAGTAGTATTTTTTTATTCATGTGAAAATTTCTGAAAATATTTCTGTGCTTACAACTTAGACACCTTTGGAGCTAGATAACTAATGCTGTATATGCATACTTTCTTGCATGAGTCTTAGAACTGGATAAATAGAGGGGTAGCTGGTTACGTAACTTATAACTTACAGGAGTTCATAATGTAAGAATTTATTTATTTGTTAAACTGTGTGAACATTTTTAAAATATTTGGATGTTTATAGCTCCATGGTTATTGCAGGTATACATCCAAGATTTGGAATGCATACCAAAACATCTATTTATCTGTCTGCCTGTCTATCTATATGTGCATCCATATATATATATATATATATATATATATATATATATATATATATATATGATTATATATATATATATATATATATATATATATATATGATTCCTGCATCTAATTTAGCTGGAGAAATGTAGTTTAGTAGGTTAAAATTTATTGTGGATACTTTAGAAATTATGAGTTGGCAAACTCTGCTAAAGAATTCATGGACGCATAATACGTATTGCCAGTAGAATTCCACTTATAAATAGAAACATAGAAAGTGATGGCAGAAGGAGACTGCAAGGTTCATCTAGTCCACCCAGAACCTACCTGGTGCTATTCCACTCCCCTCCTTTGCCTTTCCATATACTACCTGATGTCTATCCCATGCATTCTTGAACTTGCTTACCACTTTGGCCCCCACTACCTCCTTGGGTAGGCTAGTCCACAGGTCCATTACCCTCTCTCTAAAGAAGAACTTCCTGGTATTACTCCTGAACCTCCCTCCCTTCAGTCTCATGTCATGCTCTCTCATTTTTCCACTCTCTTTCAGTTGGAAAAGCTCCTGAATGTTGACCTTATTTATACCCTTCACATATTTAAAAGTCTCAATCATGTCACCCCTCTCCCTCCTCTGTTCCAGGGAGTATATGTTGAGTTCTCTCAACCTCTCCTGGTACTCCATATGGTGCAGTCCCTGAATCATTTTTGTGGCTCTCCTCCGCACCATCTCAATTCTATGTCCCTTTTGAGGTGCGGTCTCCAGTACTGTACACAGTACTCCAAGTGAGGGTACACCAACGCCCTGTAGAGTGGTAACACTACCTCCCTCCTGCAACTCATGATTCCCCTCCTGATGCAGCCCAGCATGCCACTTGCCTTTAATGCCACCTTTTCACACTGTTTATCCACTTTCAAGTCTTCTGATATAAAGACCCCTAGGTCCCTCTCCTGGTTTGTGAAGGCTAGCTTCTCTCCTCCCAGGTAATAATCCTCTTTGGGATTGTTTCTGCTTAAGTGCATGGCTTTGCACTTTTTAGCATTGAATTTCAGCTGCCATGTTTCCGACCACTCCTCCAGTTTCTTCAAGTCTGACGTCATACTGCTCAAACCCTCAGTGGAGTCCACTTTGTTGCAAATCTTGGTGTTGTCAGCAAATAGACACACTTTACCTTCCATTCCATTTGCAATGTCTGCTATGAACTAGGGATGGGAGAACCTCTAAAGGTTCTGAAGTTCTAAAAGGTTCGGATAAGCAAAACAAGGTTTGGATGCTTATCCAAACTTTTTATAACCTTTATGGTATTATGGTAACTATATGTGAAAAAAATATTTTAAACAGCTTTTAATCAACATATCCATAGAAAAAAAAACAATTAAACTGCTGTTTAGTAGTACTAAACAGCATGAGTAGTGAAATGAGATGAGGAGTGAATAATGTGACTGTGGATCTGCCTACTGCAGGATGGCGATGATTTGGCCCATAGGCAGGCAAGTCCCAGATCACTATTTTTTTAACCAGTATCCCAAGTCTGACTTTTTGTAGAAGGGGATATGTTTGGCACCATTTTTGTTTAGCAACGGGTCTTGGTATGGAACACAATGTGAAGCAACATGGCAGAAAAAGAGAGAGCACTAGGCAGTCCAACGTCACCACTTCACTATTGCTACTACCACTACTATCAGCCTCAGGGCAAAAAAACAGAGCTAAGCAACATTTTTAAATTTTAATCACTCTGGTTAAGGCACATTTAGCTAAATTATCTCCTCAGAATGAGAAAGTGACTGTGTGTGAGATCAGGGACTTGTCTGCCACAGTTGCTACCAGTACAATCATGTCATGCACTGGCTGCACCTCCCATCCACCCCAGGATAATGATGATATGGTCCAAAGGCAGGCAAGTCCCAGATCTCTATTTTTTTGAGAACCAGTCTCCTGAATCTAACTTTTTGGGGAACAATGTGTTTCTAATATATGTCACCAATTATGTTCAGCAACAGCTCTCAGTATGGAACACAACAGGTAGAGCACACTGCAGAATGTGAACATTAACGAAAGCATCATACTGGACCAAGGCTCGTGAGTGACATGACATGATAACTGGGTGTCCTGATTCATGATGAAACCAAAGATTAAAACACAAAAACAAAAAATAACAGGGTTGCTCCAAAAATAGTTGAAGTGGTGTGTGTGTGATACCTGATGCCCATGAACGTAATTCATCGTGACATGACATGACGCGAGTCATGAACTTGGCACTGGCAGTGCTTCTCACAGCACCAGAAACTGGTTGGAACTGAGCTTCCACAAACAGTTGCCACTGAAAATTTGAAATACCTATGGCTGTACTTCATTGAACTGCTACAATGTTCGATCTGAGATTATATCTACCAGATTGAATACAGTTGGCTTGTGAGGACAAAGATTCAAGTCCATCTGCTAGTAGGGCACCCTGCAGAACGTGAACACTAACAGAAGCATCGCACAGGACCAAGGCTCATGAGTGACGTGACATGATAACAGGGTTATTCATGATGAAACTGAAGATTAGGAAAACAAAAACAGAGTTTCACCAAAAAAAATTGAAGTGGTGTGATTAGTAATGACCGTGAAGAATATGATTCATTATGATGTGGCACGAGTCATAAACTTGGCACTGGCAGTGCTCCTCAGAGCACCAGAAACTGGGTGGAACTGCGTTTCTTCAAACAATTGCCATTGAAAATTTGAAATACCTACGGCTGAACTTCCCTGATGACAGATTACTAACTTCTTGTGGGGAGGGAGTCGCACAGACAATATGCAAGAAGTTGCACTGGTGCACTGATGACCAGCTGGCAGATTTTATTACACACTTACACACACACACAGACAGAATTTATTTCACACACCACCTACACTAAAGGTGATGCTGCAGGCACTGCTGCTACCAACACAGATTCAGGAACCCTGCCTGGCCTAACCCTCTCTAACACAGTACTTTTTCTCTTCAAGGATTTTTTTTTAATTTATTCCATGTGATGTGACGGTATGCAAGAAGTGGCACTGGTGCACTGATGACTATCTGGCAGATTTTATTTCACACACACACACACACACAGAATTATTTCACATACCACCTATGCTAAAGGCGATGCTGCAGGCACTGCTACTACCCACACAGATTCAGGGACCCTGCCTGGCCTAACCCTCTCTGACACAGTACTTTCCCTTCAAGGATTTTATTTTGTTTTTCTTTATTCCTTGTGATGTGACAGAATGCCCTGCCCACTGATCCAAAGCTTATACCCTACTGAGTGAGCACAGGGAGGAAGATGACATATGACTTCTTGGGGGGGGGAGTCACAGAGACAGTATGCAAGAAGTGGCACTGGTGCACAGACTACTGGTTGGCAGATTTTATCTCACACACAGAATTTGTTTCACATGTCACCTATGCAAAGGGCGATTTTGCTCACACTGCTGCTAGTATACCTACAGAGATTCTGGGGGACCCTGCCTGGCCTAACCCTCTCTGACATGGTACTTTTCCCCTTCAAGGATTTTTTTCTTTATCCCACATGATGTGATTGAATGTCCTGCCCACTGAGTCAAAGCTTACACCCCACCGAGTAAGCACAGGGAGGAAGATGACAGATGACTGGCTTCCTGGGGGGGAGTCACACAGACAGTATGCAAGAAGTGGCACTGGTGCACTGATGACTGGCTGGCAGATTTAATTTCACATACAGAATTTATTTCACACACCACATATGCTAAGGGTGATGCTGTAGGCACTGCTGCTAGTATACCCACAGATATTCTGGGGGATCATGCCTGGCCTAACCCTCTCTGATACAGTACTTTTTCCCTTCAAGGAATTTTTATTATTTATTAGTCTACATGATATGATGGAATGCCCTGCCCTCTGAGCCAAAGCTTATACCCCACTAAGCAAGCACAGGGAGGAAGATGACAGATCTTTGGCTTCTTGGGGGGGTGTCACACAGACAGTATGCAAGAAGTGGCACTGGTGACTGGCTGGCAGATTTTATTTCACAAGCACAGAATTTATTTTACACACCACCTAGGCTATGGACTGATGCTGCAGACACTGCTGCTGCCAACAGAGACTCAGGGACCCTGCCTGGCCTAACCCTCTCTGACACAATAATTTCCCTTAAAGGATTTTATTTTATTTTTTTATTTATTCCATGTGATGTGATGGAATGCCCTGCCCACTGAGCCAAAGCTTATACCCCACTGAGCGAGCACAGGCAGGAAGATGACAAATCACTGGCTTCTTTGGGGGGTCACACAGACAATACGCAATCAGAGACCCTGCCTGTCCTAATTCTCTCTGACACAGTACTTTCCCTTCAAGAATTTGTATTTTCATTTATTCCACATGATGTGATGGAGTGCCCACTGAGCCAAAGATTGTATAATAAAAAATAATCATAATAATAATAATAAATTCCCACTGAAGTGACTAAGCAGTAAGCAAAGGCAGGAGAATTCAGAGCTGACTTGCTGGGGGGGGCAATTGGCAAACAGCAAGAAGGCTAACTGGTAGTGGCATGGTATGGGTGGCACAGTTCACCCCCTCTGCTGCTCAAAAAAAAAACAGCCAGTCTGGCTCTGGCACTTCAGTCTTTTCTCTTCTTGTCTTTTTTGACTCACTCACTCACTTGCCCCCAGTCTACAAGTTCCTACTCTCCTCCCGGAGTCTTCTCTCCCAAGTCCCAAGTCCCTGGTTCCCAACCCCCCAATTTTCTTTTAATTTAATTTAAAAAAATGTAAATTCTTTAGTTTTTTTTTTTTTTATGAATCCATGAGTCGACTTCTTTCTTGCCCAATGGGCAAACGCAAGCAACACGCACAAGCACATAATCACGGAGCAGCCTATAGAAGCTGCTGCTTCTTCTCCATCCCATATTCCTCTATGTAGCTCCTAAGGTGGACCATATGGGTTGCTAGAGCAAACTCAATCAGGTGCCACCTTAGGAAGATGGACAGTTTGGCCATCCACTGAGGAACCAGAGTCTTGTCTCTGGTCCCTCCTGTGGGTTCCTCCTGCTGTGGCATGTCTCCTGTTGTATTTACCATGATACTACAGCCATCCAAACCAATCCAAACAGCTGAAAGTGTTCAGAAGCCATCCATTTCTGAACACTTCATCATGTTCGGGTCAGTTCATATTTTTGGCGAATCGGTTCACCCATTCCTACTATGAACACATTGAAGAGTAGGGGACCCAGTACTGAACCCTATTGTACCCCGTTGGTCACCTCCCTCTCAGCTGAAAATGCCCCATTTACATGAATCCTCTGTGTTCTTCCTCTCAGCCAGCTACTCACCCATTCAACCACCTCCCTGCCCACCCCCATGTGATCCAGTTTCTTTACCAGCCTTCTGTAAGGAACAGAGTTGAAGGCTTTGCTAAAGTCCAGATAGATTACATCTACCACCACTCCCTGATCTACGATCCCTGTAACCCAGTTGAAGAAGTCAACCAGGTTAGTTTGGCAAGACCTACCTCCCATGAACCCATAATGTTTTGGGTCTTACTACCCACTGGATTCCATATATAGTACATTATGATTCTCTGTTTGAGTAGCATCTCATTCAGCTTCCCTACCACTGATGTGAGGCTTACTGGACTGCAATTGCCAGCTTCCTCCCTGTTCCCAGCTTTGTGCAGCGGGACCACTGTTGCCCTTTTCCAGTCCTCTGGTACAGTCCCACTCTCTAGTGATTTGGGGAATAGTTCTGCTAGGGGTGCTGCAAGCACACTCCCCAGCTCCCTGAGGACTCTAGGGTGAATCCCATCTGGTCCCCTGGCTTTGTCCACCTTCAGTTTATTTAAAGCTTCCAAGACTTGAGCCTCTGTAAAGGGGCTTGAGTCAACCCCCAGTCCCTGGGTGTTGCTGCTATGCAGGCTTGGCCCATCCCCTGCATTCTCTTTGGTGAACACAGAACAGAAGTACTGGTTTAAGACTTCTGCTTTCTCGCAATCTTTTTCTACTAGTTTCCCTCCAGTATCTGCTAGTCTAACTATCCCCACTTGGTTTTTCTCTTTTCCATTATTTATCTAAAGAAGGCTTCATCTCCCTCCTTTACCTCCTGCGCAATCCTCAGTTCAGTCAGGGTTTTAGCCTTCCTTATTGCCTTACCAGCTTCCCTCTGTGCTACCTTAAAGATTTCCTTATCCTTATCTTTCACTGACACTCTAAACTTTGTGTACACCTTATTTTTCTACCTTACTATTGCAGCCACCTCCCTGGAGAACCAGAGGGGTTTCTTTTTCTTATTTGCCTTGCTCACCCTTCTGATGCACTGTGATAGCTCCATTGTGATATTCCCACATTTAATCTATTCCTTTCTCTTCCCTGTATCTAAGACTCTCTGCTGAGCTATCTCTCATCTTCTGAAAGTCTGCTTTTCTGAAATCTAAAACCCTGATTTTGGAATGACTAATGTCTTCACAAGTGTTTACTTTAAATCCCACCATGCAGTGGTAATTATTTCCTAAGTGGCACCCCACCTCTACCTCCTTTACCTTGTTGCTGTTAGTTAAAACCAAGTCCATAACAGCTTCACCTCTGGTAGAAGTTTCCACATGCTGCATCAGCCCTGCACCATGAAGGGCTATTACAAAGTCCCTTCCTCATGATATAGATGCTGTACAAGATTTCCAGTTTATGTCTGGCAAGTTAAAATCCCCTACTATTATTGTCTCATCCTTGTCTGTCATTTTATGGAATGTCTCCATCATTTCCTTGTTCCCAAAATCCCCTTGTGACAGGGGCCTGTAGATGACTCCTATCCTAATGTCTGCCCCTGATCCTGTTTCAGCTGTTAACCATAGTGCTTCTAACTCACTCAGGATCCCTTGAATCTCTGTTGCCATCATTTCCTCACTGACATATAATGCTACCCCACTCCCTTTTCTACCCTTACCTACCCTTTTGTACAGGTGGTAGCCTGGGATAGCCATGTCCCTACCATGGTTCTCTGTGAACCAGGTTTCCAATAATGCCACTAAGTCAAATTTGGCTTCTGTCATGAGGTCAGGGAATTTGTTCACCAGGCTTCTGGTATTTATTGCCACTGCCCTCCATGTTATACCCCTACTCTGGGTTTCCTTTTGTTTTGCCATGCTTCTTTAGTGCCCTTAATGGATCTCCTTTGGACTGCATCTGTGGTTTCAGATGAAAGTTTTATTGGGCTCTTTCAGTCTGCACCTGTAGTTTTGGACAAAAAGTTTTGTTGGAAAGGTTTCCACCCCTCGTTTGTACCCCTGCCGGAACTCCTTGGATCTGTACCTGTGGTTTTGGGTGAAAAATGTTTGTTGAAGAGTTGAGAGTTTTCCTTAATTTGTATGATATTATTGTGCTTTAGAGTAGTTACCCCATCATTTGTTGCTGTCAGGGGGTAATGACCTTCTTACCCTTTGCCTTGGTAAGTGTCGTCACCACCTCCCTCAGTTTAAATAGACCACGTACACATCAAATTTTTGAACAAGCACCCTCACCCCTTCCTTTGTCAGGTGGAGGCCATCATATCATAAGAAGTCCCTCTCCCAGAAGCACTGCTAGTTGCCGATGAGATGGTAGCCATTTTCCCTGCACCATTCCCTTAGCCATAAGTTAAACTTCTGTATGTCCTCCTCTCTGACCCTCTTGGTGCTTCCACCCCACCCCCAGACTGGTAGTACCTCTACAGGGCTGTCAAAAGAATCAGCACTAGAATTTAATTTTCACAAAGCATTTATCACCACTGAATTACCTTGTTTACACTAGCAGCATGGCCCTGCAATAACCCTTCAACACTCCTGTGACATTGATGCCCAGCATCATTCTCCATCATGACTAAAAATGCCTAGGTACTTCTGTCACAGTGGTCTAAGTTGTAACAAGTTCTAAGGTTTGGCACCACTTGGTGCCACTTCTTTCAAGTAGTAAAAATTTACATTGTTATCTACAGGGCTGTCAAAAGAATCAGCAGGTGGCAGAATACAGAAACAACACTGCACATGCATGTGCTTCCATAAGTCATTAAATGAGTGAGCTCTAGTGGTTATCTGGCATGATGCAAGAAGGCAGGCTAGCGCACAGAGATGCCCATAACTATTCTTCATGATTTGTCACTCAAGAGATTGACCAGACACTTAGCACCACTATACTTTTATCATGGAGCCTCTTATGAATAATACCTTATTGCCTCTTTAACCATCCTTTACCTTCCTCTACAATGGAAACTCAATTGTATAACTGGGTAAAATGTATGGACATGACTTCAACAAAAGTATCATAGCATTCCACAATTTCACAAAGCTCATGAAATTAAACTTTAATTACAGAATTCATTTTGGAATCTTTGACTGGTTATAACTTGGCCAGCCTCTGAGCAAGAGAATAGAGAGCTGACACACAGCCTCTTTTTTTCACATTGTTTTTTTTTCTCCTCCCAGCTAGCAGGTCATCTCTCTTGGATATACCCTGTTCACGTGGATATGTATCCTAATCAGGATGAACCTAGTCATCATTCAGCCGGCTACCGGGTTTTTCTACAATACTTTCCCCTCCCATGTCCTCTGGGGAAGCGGTGCCTCTACCAGCCTCATTCAGCCATAGCATCACCTGCAACAGGAGCAAGCTCCTTGGCCCATCCGCAGGTGTCGATGTGTTGGTGGATCCCACTGCCAACCCTTCCTGACCAAGATGCACTGCAAAGCAGCAGTTATCTCACCCATGGCCAGCCTCCTGACATGACTTTCTAGGCTCATGTCCAATCCCAGGTTGTCAGCATGGCAGTGCAACACGCTGCTGCTGGGTCATGGGGGGGGTGGTCTCAGGGCCCAATATTTAGGGGTCAATGAACCTAACAAAATTGGTGATATTCAGTTTTATAGTTTCAAAGTTATAGGGACTTAAAATTCTGCAGTTTACATAACTGCAAAATGAAATTTTAAAATTTCAGAATGTTTGGGGCTTATAACTCCTCACCTTTAAAGACAGAGATCTGCAACTTGGTCTAGTTTTGTATGATCCAGGGTAAAGCCGCCATACCAGATTTGGTGTAATGTGAACAAATACTTTTGAAACTAGATTGAAATAACTGAAATAACAAGTTTGCACAATTGTCATGAGAATTTTGCAAAATCTCACACAAGCAAAATCAGAATTTCACCAGAATTGCACTAGCAGAAGATAAATTTTGCCCAGCCCCAGGTCTAACAAATCTAGCAAAATAGTTGGCTATAGATTAAAAGTCTATGTCCATTAAAACAAATATTTCTAGAGGTATGAGCAAGGCAGTCTGCAGCAACAGCAGCAGACATGGAAGCACTGCTGTTCCACTTAAGAAAAATCCCTCACTTGGGGTGCTTAAACATAGATAATGACAAAACAAGACATTTTGTTAGAAAAACTAATAGCAATAAATGATGGTGTATAGAATATTAGGAATATCTTTGAAGTTGAGATTCAGACAAATTTGTAAGTAAAAAAATAAAGTTCTTCTGTACTTTCTTATCATTAAATTTTATAATTTTCCAGCCTATCTGAGGTTCATGTTGTTAAAGGTACTATATCCTGTTTTAGCAAGACTTACTGGCCCAGATATTCAAACTGCGCCATTCTGAGGCACAAGCCCCTGCGCTGCTCAAAATAGTTGCGCAGGGGTGTGTCCGGGGCGATATTCAAAGGAGTTGCGCTATTGAGCAACCTTTGAATATCATCCCCAGCTACAGTTGCAAGCCATGCGCTGCTGGAACTTGGCGCACCGCAAGTTGCCAGAGTTGAGCATTAAACTTGCGGTGGCGCAAGTACCATTGCTCCATGCGCAAATTTCCGATATTCAAAAGGTGACATGCACATGGGGCCATAATTTATGCAAGGCGCAGGGGGGGCCATTTGCATCTATTTATGGCCCCATTTGCATTCCATTAGCATGTAGGTGCGCCGATCCCCGAGGACCTGCGCCTGGCCGCCCTGCCAGGCAGCAGCCGTTGGGGATCGACGCACCCTGCAGCCTGATCGCGGGCAGTATCTCTGTGTATACATTCCCCCCCACACATAGATCCCGAAGCCCGATCGCGGGCAGAAAGTAACATGACCCCCCACACACATTTCCCGATGCCCGATCGTGGGCATAAAGTAACATGACCCCCACATCTCGAAGCCGATCGGGCAGAAAGTAACATGACCCCCACACACATTTCCGATGCCCGATCGAGGCATAAGTAATATGACCCCCACACAATATCTCCCGAAGCCCGATCAAGGGCATAGGTAACATGACCCCCACACATTCACAAATCTGACTGTCATGTATCGGTATAGCACGCCCATTGGCTATAGCTCTGCACCATCAAGTATGCAGCCGTACCGGACAGCTGGGGTCGGCGGGATGGTGGGGCAGCAGGCGGGTGGGATGCTGCCGCTGCTGGGGGAGCGGTGGAGGGGCTTCGTGGGTGGGTGGGGGGACACTAGACACCAGGAGATGTTTGTGGGGTGTAATCTTGACATTCTGCCCGCTGATCGGGCATTATGGTCCACTGACCACCAGGGAGATATTCGGTTGGGGGGGCTTTTTACATTCTGCCCACGATCAGGCACTGGGGGTTGATACACGCTCTGCCCGCGACCGGGCTTCGGGAGATGTGTGGGCGGGGGGGTTCATGTTACTTTATGCTGGCGATCGGGCTGGTGGGGGGGCATAGGGACCGAGTTGGGGGCCAGCCAGGGGTGGCAGCTGATGTGTTGCACCCTGCAATACAGCAGCTCACCTGTGGGTGGCCCTCAACTTGATCCTTTTTTGTTTGGCTCAAGGTTGTGCAGGCGCAGGTTGGGGGTTGCGCATGCACAACTCTGCACAACCCGACTGAATATCGGGTTGAGCAGTTTATGCATGGTTCCTCCCCCTCCTGTTGAGCATGCATTCATTTACATTGCGCTGTTGCACAACCTGTTGTCAGTGGCATAACTGCCTCCTGCTGAATATCGCAGAATGGCGCAATGTAGGACTTGCGCATGCGCAACCCTGTTGCGCATGGCGCAACCCTTTTGAATATCTGGGCCACTGTCTCTTTTAAACTCCACTGCTGATTTTTTTCAAGATATTATATAATCCATGTAAAAGTGAATAGAAACTGAGGTGAATATTATTCTGTGTGTCTGCTATATTCAAAATTCCCCAGCTAGATTACCTCAATGTTGACAGTTTAAAAAGTTTGCAATGACAATTCATAGCCACAAACAGGTATCAATCTATCAGCCCAGAACTCATAACCAACTAAAAGGAAATCAATTGTTTTCTGTAGTGCATCAAATATAGACTATAAAAGGGGATATAAAAAAATTCTATAACCTGGTCAGTCAGAAAAGATTACCAATGGATAAATCATGCAGTAATTCATGACTGATGGAGGGTATTTATAAAACGTAAAGCAGCACCTAAACACATTTTTTATTTTATTTTTCACATTGATCCATTTTATATTCACCATACAGCACTCCAGGATGTAGGTAATTTGCGATAATCCACTTCTTGTGTGGTCATGTCACTGGACTGCACCTTGTGACACACCATAGGTGATGTGGGTAAATCCCTTAGTAACACATGCACTGTTGTGCCTTATTGCTTTATTAGACAAGTGATTTTTAAATACAGTATGGAGCAGGTGCACCACATTCTGTGCAGCAGCTAATCATTTCCCAGCAACCAAGCAGAGACAGAAAATAAGTATACATGTACTCTCTTGAGGACAGAAAGGAGAGGGGGAACATGATTGAGAACTTCAAGTACCTTACGGGTATACACAGGGTGAGCACAGAGG
Source organism: Neoceratodus forsteri (assembly GCA_016271365.2). Taxonomy (NCBI): domain Eukaryota; kingdom Metazoa; phylum Chordata; order Ceratodontiformes; family Ceratodontidae; genus Neoceratodus; species Neoceratodus forsteri. The sequence continues at coordinate 873,659,157 of CM028131.1, read as the reverse complement.
GCCTGTTCAGCCTTAGTGAAAAATAGAACACTGGCGGTAACAGCCTAAAGCTGGTGGGGTGGGGTGGGGTTCATGAGGGAGATGCGGATGCACTTTTTTACCAGAAAGGGTGGTAGACAAGTGGAACAAATTTCCAGAGGAGGTGTTATCCCAAAGAATGGTGGACAACTTCAAGAGAGGTTGGGATTGGGTGGGGGGGTTACATAGATACTGTAGGCAGATAAGGGCCTATGTCCCACCCAGTCTGCCCATTTGAGCTCATAAGATAACTTAAGTTTTTCTAGAAGTCTGTTGCCCCTTACCCCTGACCTCCAGGATTCCTGTATGTCTATCCCATGCATTTTTAAATTATGCAGTTAAAAGGGTGGAGGGGTACTTGATGAGGGACAAGAGAGATATAGGGAATGGAGCAGTTCCTTCTCTAAAAGCAGTGGGAACTGCCCATTTGAGCAGACTAGATATACTGTAAAGCATGTGTTTGTTGGCACAATCATGATTGTATGCTCATGTGAGTATAATTATTAAACATACACATAATCCCCACTTCATGCAGTTTATTCATAATGTTTCCAACATCAATAGCTCAAATATCTGTATACTGCATAGTATACCCTGTTAATTCATTTTAGTATTGAGAATGTCATCATGATAATTCCTAGCCTTCTCTTCTTTTTGACTGAATAATTTGATTATTGCCCATCTCTTCATTTAGTTCTTGCATCCTAAATTCCTAATCAGCCTACCAGGTCAATATGCTGTATACAATATGGTGCAGGTCAAAACCGTGCAATACAGACAGCGTGGTCAGATATAGCGACAGGGTGCAAAACAGCGAAATTGTGTAAGCGTGGTTTTGTACCCTGTTGCTGTTGCCTGGACGAGGATAAGACCTCTGCTGGGAGGAGGGTCTGCTGAGCAGCTGCTGTGGCTCAACAGGATGAGCCGCAGGCAGCAATGGTGCATCTGTTGACCAGGTTTTGAATCCAGGTTCCAGATGCATGGACATTTTTTTATTTTGCACTTTGTGTGATATCTATTTTCAACCCCCCCCCCCAGTTTTGATTATTTAAGTTGGGGTGGGTTCGGGGGGCACAGCCCCCATAACAGGGGGTGAGGGGGGCAGAGCACCCCGCAAAAGATAAAGAATTGCTGCTGAGCAATATACCGCACTGTATTGTCAGCATGGTATATTGCTGTGCTATTTTGGTGTGTGGCATTATGACCCTATGCCCCTAATCAGCTTGGTGGTCTTGTACTGGACCATCTTGGTCTCTTCAATGTCTTTTCTGTACTGTGGTGGCTAAACCTGGATGCAGGTACTCTTGGTTCAGTCAAAAACAAGCAGAGGTACAATTACCCCCCTGATCTGCATCTTACTGCCTGCTAATAAATTCCCATATTATATTTACTCACTTTACTGTGGCTGCCTTCAACTTACAGTCCAAAATCACATGACATGATGTCTAATGTATGCCACCATATGCTCTGTCATCACATAAGAACTGAAAATATGAAAATTTCCACATTTTGATGAGAAATGCAGCTATTTTTAAATACTGTCAGTTAGTATAAAGGATTTTAAATGTACAATAGTTGACAAAATAGCACTAAAATGAGAGCTGTGCAAAACTGAATGTTTTGTTTTACATGTTTTCAGCTAGGAAAGCTAACAACTTTGTAAAATTTAAGGCAAAATTATTTGAAAACAATTATTCCTTTATTCTATTTACTGTATTTAATTATGTGAAATATCAATAACAAAAGATAAAATATATATTTGAACAATAGTTAGCAAAATGTGTGTCACTTATGGTGGAGCCTGGAATAAATCTGAAACAAGAAATAATTTATATTTACTTGACCATAAAACCAAAAGAGCAATTTTCCTCAATTTGGGCAGTAATGAAAATATTTACTATAGCATAGTACCATGTCAAGTTCAGGTTTTATCCTAAATCAATTAAGGTAGAAACAAAAATAATGTAGAATGTGGTGAAACAATTGAGGAAAACATCAGGGGCCCTCTATTCAAAAATGGGCAAAGTGAAGCGCAAATATTTGCACTGCACTTTATGTTAGCTAAGCTGTCCAATGAAGCTATATTCAGTGGAACAGCACACCAGCGGTATTTGACTGAATATAGCACCATGTCGGCCCAGTGTTAAGCAACTTAGCGCTGCCCCAACTGCACTCCTGAAATAGGGCACCACAACGGCTTATGCCCATGCTAAATTTCTGATATTCAAATGGACCTATGCAAATGAGTCCATTGATGCTGCAAGGCACTAAGGGGCCATTTGCATTCCCAGTATGGGCTCATTTGCATGGAGAGCAAGGCTGGTTTGTGCAGTACTGCCCCCCCCAATTGCCTGGTCCACACTCAAAAGCCCTATGCAGTCAGCCTCAGTACCCTGGCTTGGATATTGGAGGATTAGGAGCTCACTGTGACACTGGGGGCCCACAATTCTGCAATGTCACAATATCTGCAATGTCATTAGCTACTGTCTTGTATTTATTTATTTATTTATTGAATTTTGATGACCGGGTAGGCCCACTGGGCCCCGGAGGTCCCTTTTTCAGGGGCGACCCGGGAAGTAAACAGTACATGAAATAGAAGACAGTGGTACATATACAGGCTGAGGGTATACAGTATGCTTCAGTTTACAAATCCATGAGGCAGAGCTTTCTTATCTATGAGTTGTATATGTCTAACTAATTAGTCTGTTGTTCATTTATAGTATATGCACTGTATTAGCTATCACCTTGTATAGGTCCTCACATTTCTGCACCTGTAGTGGTGTCTAGCTACCAAATTGTATAGGTCATGCTATTTTCGGACATGCAATGCAATGGCTTGTATATAATTTATCCCTGTGTTTAGATCTGTAGCAGTCCTATGTATGATATGTATGATGCTGATTTTTTCCATTGTCTATGTATGTTTAATTTGATGCTTTGACGAGGAGTCTTTGGAAATGAGTCCCTGACTCAAAGGTCTGTAATCTGATTGACTCAATAAATAAATCAATAAATTCCCCATGAGTTGCTAGCACACGTCATGTGCCTTCATAGTAGCCATATGTCTAATGTACAGTGTTGCGAAAACTATAAATTTATGTGCATATTACATATTTTTGTGGCCCAAAATTGTTCCCCATTATGAGTCTTTGTCTATGCACATTTTATGTAATGTAACTGAGACTGTTACAAACCTCCTGAATCCCTGAGCCTTGACTTAACTCATTCACTTAATCAGCTTATTCTGATGGCCCATCCCTCACTCCAGTATCTGCTCCATTAATATTATTTACATATCATACCCTACCCTGCTCCTCTCTACTGTACTGCATGAGTTGTCTGTGCTACTGGCATCCACCCCCCTCCACTGTGCTTACAGTGAAAGATGGTGCCAGGCTTGAACATCTGCTACAGCTGCTTGTCTTCAGGGTGCCTCTGGAGAGTGATGTCAATCATCTGTCTGGGCAGGCATGTCCAACATCCAAATAATTACATCCTGTGTTTAGCCAGAGAAAATAGGACTCAAATTGTTGGCAGACATCAAACCAGCTAATCATATTTCCAATTACATCTGAAAAGTATTTCTAACAGTGTAGGGATGAAGCAAACCATGAAGGATTACTAACAATTTAAACTATGTGCCAGATTTAGACTGGCATGTCAGGTGTGGGCCTGACAAAGTTTGTAAAAGGAAGTGTGGGTGTGAGACAAGTCCTTATCTTTGAAAGCTGAGGGTTACAAGAAACTAAGATGGATTCAAAGACATCTTCTGGATCCCAGATCCAAGAAACTGTGCTCACTCTATAACGGGAACCAAAATGGCAGCTACTATTAGCAAGAAACATGGACTCCATCATGTAGGATACTTTTCTAAATAAGTGAAGGTTTATTGGCATCAAAAAGCTCACAGCCAGGAATACAATACCACTGGCAAGGTGGGACAATTAAGTGCTCTTGGAAATGTTGTTTTATAATTTATAGTTTAGATTGCATTGCACTTAAAAGCTCAGTTTACTTTTTCATGCAACTCTCTAAACCATATATATATATATATATATACACACACTAAAGAGTAATTCCAAGTGTAAGGCATCATGGGTATGGAAATTCTTGTGTAATAACCCTCTTCTTTTAGTAGGGGCAGAGTGTGATTACTAGGAATGCCAATGCTCAGACTGGCACTTGTACTGTGGAATGCCAGGGGTCATGATTAAGGTGGAGGAGCTTATGTTTATAATAATAATAATAATAAAACGTTATTCATTAAGTGCCTTTCAAGCACCAAGGCACTGTACAAATGAATAGAAATATCAGAGAATACACATATAAAATCAGTAATCTCAACAACCTCAAACCATAAAAGCCTGGCTCCACAAATGGGTCTTGAGGTCCCGCTTAAAAGACTCCATGGTCGTGCATTCCCGAAGCCAGCGAGGCAGAGAATTCCAGAGGGTTGGGGCTATAAACACAAAAGCCCGGGCCCCAGAAGATTTTAACGTAACCCTCGGAACCTTCAGCAACCCCTTGTCAGCTGAACGGAGCTATCGTACAGGGCTGTAAGGAATCAGAAGCTCTCTCAAGTAGTTGGGGCCAAGTCCGTGCAGGTCTTTGAAGGTCAAAAGACCTACTTTAAAGGTGATCCACCACTGTATAGACAGCCTGTGCAGATCGCGCAGCTCAAGGGTGATGTGTGTCCTTCTGGATGCCCCTGTCAACAACCTCACAGCAGCATTCTGCACTAGCTGCAAGCGGTGGAAATCAACCCCAGGAAGCCCCAGGTACAGGGAGTTGCAGTAGTCAAGGCGTGAGGTCACAAAGGCGTGGACCAACACAGGTAAATCACTGGATGGAACAAGGTGCTTCACACTGGCAATGTTCCTAAAATGGTAAAATGCAGACTTAATGACTGCTGACACCTGATGACGAAGGGTCAGCCTGTCGTCAAGTACCACTCCCAGGTTACGCACCCATTCAGAGGTAAGGATCTGATCTTCCCCCATAAATAAACCAGAGGGTTGGTCAGACCCCAATCCCTCTATCCCACGACCCGGGTCCACAACCATAACCTCGGTCTTACCGGCATTCAACTTTAACCAGCTCGAATTCATCCAGTCATGGATTTCAGTGAGGCAGCTATTAAATACCGAGAAAGCACTAACCTGGTCGGGGGCAAAAGACAGGTAGAGCTGGGTATCATCAGAATAACAGTGAAACCTCAGCCCATACCATCTTACAATGTCTCCGAGGGGCAGCATATACAATGCAAACAACATGGGGGAAGCACCAAGCCCTGGGGAACACCACACTGAAGAGGGAAAGGGTCAGAGGAAAAAATCCCTGACACAACTCTCTGTGTTCTCCCAGATAGAAAAGATAAAAACCATCTGAGCACTGTACTAGACAGTCCACAGATGGACCTCAAATGCTCGAGCAAAACCCCATGGTCTACAGTGTCAAAAGCTGAAGAGAGATCAAGTAGAACCAAGATAGAGTGGTTTCTCCGATCTCTCGCCAGCAAGAGATCATTGAGCACCTGAACCAGAGCAGTCTCGGTACCATGCCTCTTACGAAAACCAGACTGGAGAGGTTCGTAGATACTATGGATGGTCAAATGGTCCTCCAGCTGGTTTGCCACTATCTTATCAATAACCTTCCCAATAAAGGGAAGGTTAGAGATAGGTCTGTAGTTGGCAAAAGTATCTGGGTCCAGAGAAGCCTTCTTCAAGAGGGGAGTCACCACAGCTTCCTTTAGAGAGCTAGGAAACTCACCCAATTCTAAGGAGCACCAGATTATTTGAGCCAGAAACGGGCCCACAATCTCAACACAACCCAAAATCAGGGAGGTTGGACCCGGATCTAAACTACAGCACATTGGGCATATCCCCTGGATGATCCGCATAATATCCTTGAACATCGGCAGGTCAAAGGAACTCCAGGAGGCTGGGGGTACCATGGCCAGACGCTGACTAACAGCTTCCCCCTTAGAGTGTGTCAGGTGGATCTCTGATCTGATGTCGGCAACCTTATTCGCAAAGAATTGAGTGATCTCATCAAACTCCTTTTGTTAAAAAGCTCGATGGAGCTGGAGACAGGCTGGATTGCACAGCCTGTCCACAGTTCTGAAGAGCTAAGCCGGTTGATTCTGAGCAACAGCGACCTCCCTGGACAGGAATTCTGCCTTCTTACGGGAGATCTCTGATTGGTAGAGCTGGTAATGCTCCTCCAAACTAAGGCGGTCGACTTCTAGAGCAGATTTACACCAACAACGCTCTAACCCTCATCCCACACATCGCAACTCCCTCAAGGACCCATCAAAACATGGGGCCCGAGGGCGGAGAGAGAGGGGACAAACACGGACAGGAGCAATTGAGTCAAGGGCTGAGGAAAGGGTCTGATTATAAGCCAAGACCATGGACTCCGGACCCAAGCTGGCAACATGAAACTCTGAGAGGTTCAATACCGCCATCAGGTCTTCAGGGCACACGTCCCGTAAAGGGCGGTATCGAACCATCTCCACAGGGGCAGACCTATGAAGGGGAGCACAAAAATTTAAGCCCACAGTGTAGTGATCAGACCAACTGACAGGTTCCACCACCAAATCAGAGGCCTCAATCCCCAGGAGAAAAACTAAATCCAAAGAGTGACCATGATTATGAGTAGCTGAAGAAACAAACAATCTGTGTAAGACCCAGTGATGTTATCAACTGGAGGAAGTGTTGACCAAAAGCTGAGAGTTCGTCATCGACCCAGGCATTGAAGTCACCCAGAACCATCAATCTGGGTGACTCCAATGCCATATCGGTGACAAAGTCTGCCACTTCCTGCAGGAATCACCTCTCGTCTCCTGGTGGACAGTAGATGAGGGCTATCCTGCAACTCACACCAGCTACTAGGGTACACTCAAAGGATTCAGCTTCCTCAACTGGTACACCTGTGAGCCCCAACCTGGTCTTAAAACAGACCACTACTCCCCCCACCCCTGCGATCCAATCTCGAGCAGTAAATCACCGAGTACCCGGCTGGAACGGTCGCCTCCAGAATGGGGCCAGCATTTCCATCCAGCCAGGTCTCGGTGATGCAAGCCAAATCTGCTGTCCCAACAAGGTCAGAAATAACAGCAGACTTGTTTTTAATAGATCTGGCATTGCACAACACCGCCCGAGTTGGACAAGGCTCTGAAGCCGTCCCAACTACTTGCCCATCCAAACAGGTGGTGCCCTTGGGTATGGGGACTAGACATGGATCGCAACGTTCCAGGCTCCATTTTGCCCCAGGGTGTCTTCTGGACTTGACCAGCCCTATTTGAAAGGTCCGTTCATTTGTCCTACCGTGTCCATGTCCCCTGCCACACCCACCTCGAACCCTACTATGTACAATACCAAGCGCCCAACAGCGCTGGTAGGTGGAAAATGGGAGGGGAGGGGGGCAAAAAGGGTGAAAGGCACGGAGATTGGAGGACAAATAATGCACGACCTGGGTGACCAAACAACACATACCACAAGAGGGAAACAAACTCACTACTAGACAGCTAAATAAAAATCCTAATTACCTCTTAAATAAAATACCCACAATTACAATTAAACTAAAACCCACCCAATAACATAATTCAAAAAACAAATAAAAACAAAACTAATAAAACTTCCCCACCCAATGAACCTTCTCATAGCTCTAGGGAGGGGAGAAAACAAAATTGAAAACTAAAATAATACAATTCAAAACTAATTAATTTTCATCCCAAAGGTCCTCTCACTGCCAATAGGACAAAACATTCAAAAAACACAGATATAAATGGTCTATATACAGTTGTTAATATTAGAGAATCCGGATATATAAGGACAGTGAGGCCCTATCACTGCACACACTATCCTTCATATGATGCAGACAGGATCCAGTAAAAAGTCAAATTGCAGTTTTTAGGCACTCTCACTGCCAGTGATAATAATATTACAAAATCCAGATATGTAATGATAGTGAGGTCCTCTCACTACACACACTGTCCTTCATGTGGTGAAAACAGGATCCAGTAAAAAGTCCGATGGTATTACGATGACCCAAATCAAAATCCAGACTATTGCAAATGTACATTCGAAAAATAACAGCATACAGTCTCAGTGCGAGTTCATGAGTGGAGAAGAAATATCTCATATGAAATCGGGGATATCCACAGACTAAGCTGCAAGGAACAGGAGGTTCCTCCCCACACACACCCCCAAACTGCCTAATCAGGCTCCATTATACCACCAGGACTCACAGCTTCAGATATCCCAAGGCCAGACTAATAAGGCCGACCCTGGAGTAGCTTAGGAGCCCCCCTAATAACCCCCAACTCCTTAGGGGAAATGAGAGCAGCTCCTGCTTGGTCCCAGGCAGCACAACCCAAAGCACCCAGGCAAGGGGGAAAACCTCCCAGAACCAAAACCATTAATATGGCATTACTTCCCCAAGGAACATTAAACACAGCTTAGAATAAAATGCGAAATCCCAGAGAAACAAAGGACATTGATCAATGAATCAGGTCCCATTACTTACGATACATCTAAAACACCGATAACTGTACTTTCCAGCTCGAGTTCATGCAGGAATCACACCAACTAGTCCAGTTCTTCCTCGATAGATCACTGTAAAAAACCTTCACAGTATATCCAGCAGTAAGGGCCAAACATTGAATAGCAGCCAACAATCCCTGGGACCAAGGCCAACGTATATTCAAATGAGCCAAAAACTCCCCCACATTAAAAGATAAACCAAGAGAGCAACAGCGAAAAGCGATAGACAACCACAGGATCCTGCTCCCAGCAAAAGTTGCTCGCTTCCCCCACAAAAGGGCATCAGGTGTCCGGTAGAGCTACTGTAGGCTGCAAAACTTACTTCCCCACACTTGGGGAAATGCCGGGACAGCAATCAGCAGCAGGCGATGAACAGCCAAAAAAGGAGAATGCGACTCCCAGCAAAAACTCCCTTGGACCGCGGACACTAGAACAGGCAGAGCATCGGAGCAACTACCGAGCATCAAAACAAACTACCAGAAGCAGCAAAAAGACCGCAAAACCAAGCAGCACAAAACTAAAACTAAAATGCAAACAAACAGGCAAATAAACTAAATAAAACAATTTAAACTCACAGCCAAATGAATTAAATAAATAAAATGGTTAAAACAGCTAAAACAGAGCGCGAGGTATAGAAGTTAGTCCAGCAAGACCGCCATCTTGCCAGGGAAGACTTTAGCTTAGTTTAGCTTGAGACAGTGAGACAGTCAAGGAGCGTTTTTAGTCTAGAACAGACAGATGGAGAAGAAGAATGAGAAATGGAGACAAGACGGGAGCAGTCCTTAGGTGCTGTGGTCCTCAGACTCCAGTCAATTTCTGGCCAACCCAGTTGGGACCACCCTGGGTATATGAGAACCATAAGGAGTTCCCCCTCAGGGGGAATGCCCAGATTACCTGCAGGCCTGGATTCTGTTCCTCTGAAGATCTGCTGGAAACCGTGGTGTCGAGTGATGAGCTGACATGTGTTCTGGATCCAATGAAGATGGCATAAGGGAAGCAAGAGAGTAAACTTTCTGAATGCCATGAGAAGATGTGCAGCTGTAAGGTAGGAGAAAGCCAGTCTCCAAACCAAAGGGCCCCTCACCCCGGATTTTGCTGTGTTAACCTTAGGGAGATAGCTTAGCAGGAATAATTCTGAGCAGCCTCTGCAGCTACAAGTCACCTCTGTGTAAATAAAGTATAAACATCTAAAAGCCCATAAGGCTGGATGGTTGGTCTTATAATGGCTTTAGATGTACTGTGGAGCCAACCAGGATGCAATGCAGTAACTTGCAGCAAAAGAAATAATTCATGACAAAAGGGCTTAATTGCCATTGAGTTATTTATTTATTCAATAATATTTTGAGGCCAGGTAAAGCATGCTAAGCTATTATAGCTTGTTTCCAGGTGCATCCTAAGAAGTGGTTTGCTTGGACCTGTTTTATTGTCACTAATCCTTGTAGTATACAACCGCATTTAGTAGTCATTTTGCAAGGTACTGTGCTGCATCCTGGCTGGAGTTGCAGGACCATCATGCTAATCATTTTATCATGTGGGTCCTGCTTTAATAACCATTGAGCCCTGAGGGGATGTTCAAGAGCCCTCGTAGCCCTCTGTAGTCTGAATTCCCAAAATGGAAATGTAGAGATAGTCTGAAAGTCACTAGCCATGTGACATGTTGTACATGTACAAAGTGTTGGCACAAATAGAGTAGGGTTATCATTAGAGATGTGCAAAGTTGGTAAATTTTACTTTGGGAATTAATTTGTGAAGTCTGCCAAATTCCCAAAGTGTGAAGCATCAATTTCATGAAGTTTTTGGCAGGTAAAGTGACACTTTTTCAACCAAACTATCACCTGCTAAAAAAACAGTTCCCCAAGAAAACTCTTTGCAAAGTGGCAAAGTTGGCAATTGGAAAAGCTTTTTCGCAGAACTTCAATGGTAAAGTAAAACTTTGCAACATCTCTGGTTATCAAATATTTGATTCCTAAGTCACACTTTCCACAGAAGACCCCTCATCCATCTGTCTGGTCTGTCTGTCTATCTATCAATCTATCTTTATACAATAGGGGTATTCAAATACACTGTGAGATAAATCCATGTATTTGCACCCCTGTGGAATAATCGGCAGATGACGTGTACACTGTGAAAATATCAAACATTTATACCATCGGGTGAAAATGCCATTGCTGTTTATACACATTGTAGATATGTCATTGCCCCCCCCCACCCTCTGCCAGCACTTGCTGCACACATTCACTTTAATGCTCCTTGCTCCAAGTCTACTCTGTAAATATCAGAAACACACAGGATGGCTTCTTTCATTCTGTGAGCCCCAGCTCCCTGCCTCAACATTCCTGAAATCAAAGATGGAACCCAAAACCAGCACTTTACTTTTAAAATGACAGAAGAGTAACATTTACAGCTCCCACAGCTTCCTGAAGTCTCTGAACCTCTCTGAAAACCTTGTTCCACTCTTCAGCGGCTTCATAATGCTGCCTACTGACCCAACCATGACCTCAATCACCATTGCAGTTACACACAAATCAAATAAACTAACACTACGCTACAGATAAAACAAGCATTTGTCAATGCCGAATGTTTGCTTGATGGCATTGGCATTGGTAGTGTAGGAGTTACAGAGCTGCATAATAGCAATGGCGGTGAAGTATTGAACTGAAGCCAACCCCACCACCACCCTGCAGATGCTGACAGGCATTGGGGTGTGCCTTTGGGTCGTCAGGCATAATGGCAATGCCATTTCACCACACCCTACCCTGCAGACACCGACAAGTGTCACGGTGTGCCTTGGGGTCTTTGGCCCTTATGTTCACCCCATTCCATCAGGAAATACGGTGAGATCCGTGCAGTATAGGAGAATGTGGTCAACTTTGGGGCCGATGTGTCCAAGGCACACCTCAATGCCTCTCACTGGCTGCAGGGTGTGGGTAGGGGTGTAATGGTATGAGCATTACAGGTGACAATCCCAAGTCACCCCCCGATGCCTGTCAGTCTCTACAGGCTGGGGTGTTATGGTCGGAAACCCTAATGCCTCAGGCGTTCGTTGGTATTTTCACTCCAAATTTTTAACATGGGTTTTTTGTGACCCCCACCTTATGAACAGTGGCAATATCAGTTTGTTAGGTGAAAGCTGATTTTGCACAGCAACTATGCCATTTGGCACCACAGGTGCGAAAACACATTTCGAACAGGATGTGAAAAATGACAGCTGTACTGTTCATGGGGAGGTGTAAATAATGGCAATGTTGAAAATCTGCAGTGAAAATATTTAAAAAACTGGTGAAGTCACGAGCGTGTGTAGAAACTGTGCAATGCACATCCGTAATGTAATTAGTTTGGGGATTTTTTACAGCAGATTGTCAACACAGGCATTTTGGGACCTCCACTCATGAACAGTGTCACTGTGGTTTTCTTAATCTCTCCCGAACAGTGATTCCCCACAGTGACCACGCATTTCTGCGCTGGAAATGCGAAAACACATTTCAGCCATGGTGTGAAAAATGACAGCTGTAGTGTTCATAGGGAAGTGTAGAAAAATGTCAGTGGTGAAAATCTGGACTGGAAATATTACAAATTCATGAACTTGCGAGGGTGCGTGGAAACTGCACAATGCCTGCTTGTAACACAGTCATTTTATGGACTTTTGTCACCAAATTTTTAACATAGCCATTTTAAGATCTCTGCTCATGAACAGTGTCACTGTGATTTTCTTACTCTGTCCCGAACATTGATTTCGCACACCGACTGCGCCATTGTGCGCTACATGCGCAGAAGCACATTTTGGACAAGATGTGAAAAATGACAGCTGTACTGCTCATAAGGAGGTGTGGTAAAATGGCAATGTTGAAAATCTGGAGTGAAAATATTAAAAATTCGCAAACTTACAAGCGTGCGTAGGAACTGCGCAACGCATTCTCATAAAATAGTCATTGTTGGGAATTTTTTCACCAAATTTTCAACATAGGGTTTTTGGGGGCCACCTCATGAACTTTGACACTGTCATTTCATAAATCGGTCACGAAAGGTGGTTTCACGCAGTGACTGCGAAATCACCTTTCGGGACCAAATAACAAAATGACAGTGCCAGAATTCATGAGGTGGGGTCCCAAGAACCCCATGTTGAAAATTTGCTGAAAAAATTCCTCAAAATGCCTGAGATATGCATCAAAGTTGAAAAAAACCTATTTATTCCATTATACAGCTTACTGTCATTTCCTCAGTTCACGGTCGGCTTTGAAGAATGCGACATGTTCTCGTCCACTGAAGATCATCACTGCTCCTCGGAGGTGCGCGGCAAGGCAGGTGTGGGGGAGGCAGGGTACAGAGGGTGGGCGGGTGGGCTGTCAAGGCAGTCAGCGGGTGACCATTCTTTCTCAGGGGCATGTTTTTTTTTTTTTTAAAGGCGACACGGGACATTTGCCACGTTGGGCGTGGGCTCCTAGCGTGGCAGATGGAAGCTGTTAGTGGAGCCATGGGGGGAATGGGCACCCATTGGCCATATCGGACTGTTGCCACGCTGGAGTGGGCTCCCAATGTGGCACCTAGAAGTCTGTTGGGGGGGATACAGTGGAGCCAATGGGGATAGGGCACCCGTCGGCCTTATGGAACTGTTGCCATGCTGGGGTGGGCTTCCAGCATGGCACCTGGAACTCTGTTGGGGGGGAGCGCAGCGGAGCCGATGGGGGATTAGGCACCCCCATTGGCCATACAGTGTGTGTGGGGGGGAGCACATGAGCACGCTGGGGTGGGTTCCCAGTGTGCTACTTGTTAGAGGGGACAGAGCTGTCTATGACAGCTGATTCAGTGCAGTGCTGACGTGTAGGCACTTTGCATACTGCCGACGCAGCAGTATGCAAATTGCCTACACGTTACCACCACTGATTGCAGCGTTTTTTTGCCTTCAACTGTATGCCACTGCATCTGAAGGACTGTCATAGACAGCTCCAACATTCATTGGCGGAGTGTGGCCGCACCTGCAAAAGGCAGCAGGCCACTGGAAGTGGGGGAGGCACACATACAAATTCTTGTATGGTGGCACTATGTTTCTTGCACATGTGTGCAAGAAAATATAAAAATAACACAAACGGCTTCTAACACAGGGCACACTGTGTAACTCTCACAAACTGAGAAGCAGAGTCACCATGCTCTAAAAACTCTCCAGCACTCCCACACATAAAACTAAACCAATCACAATGCACGCTGTAAACACACATATGTTGGCTCCATAGCAACAACGCTAGCGACCCTAACAGCCTGCCCTAATAAATACGAGGAGGAGCACAAAACAAAATCCCACATTCTAAAGAAAAATAACAAAAAACTTAAAAAATACATAAAAAGACCACAGCACTAACCTGACCTATTGTATAAATCAAATGCATGATGGCCGGACATGTAATACACCAAGTATCCAAACTTGTGGAAAGTGACCTCAGGAAACGTCACTTGTGGCTCCGCTATGCTCTGCCACTCATGAGGTTACCTGAGATCACTCTCCACTCATTCAGATATGTAGTGTATTACATGCCCCACCATCATGTTCCCCTGTATATATAGACAGCAGAGAAGCAATTTAGTTGTTATAGTTAGGAATGCACAAATGCCTGTTCCTGAATATTTGGCAGCCAGATAATCAGGTATTCATAGTTAAACAAACAAAACAAAAAGTCACACTTCCTTTACACCTGCTTAGTTTAAAATGTTCCACCCTCCTCACCCAGCCCAAACATAATAAATATAGTTATCCCACCTCCCCAACCACTGTCTGCACCCTGATCCCACCCTGCTCACCCAACACCCACCATATGTATAATTTATGATTGTTTTGTCCCATGGAGGACAACCAGCACAACTCACTGCACCAAAGTCCAGCCCACAATCTTCATAAAGTAATAATGCTTGTCTGCAATAAATTACAAAGATTCCCATGTCTCATTTCACAAGGGTGTGGTGTGCACATATATGGAGCCAAATCAACAGAAAAGAGAAACAGATAAGTGTCTTAGTTGGGATTTGCACCCAGGCCACCCAAAATACCATTCCAGTTGCCCTACCAGCTGTGCCAACAAGGCTGCTAGAGACTTGGGTCTCCTAGAAGCTCTTTATTCTTTCTCTAATGCACAGCCTGCTGCTACATAGATAACTGCATGTTCATTCACAAGGGCGTAGTGTGCACATATATGGAATCCATACAAACAGTTTAGAGAAAGAAAAATTGCCTTAGCTGAGATTTGAACCCAGGCTGCCCAAAATACCATTCTGGTTACGCTACTAGCTGTGCCACCAAGGCAACTGGAAACCTATGACTCCCGGAAGCACCTTACATATTCTCTAATGCACAATTTGGTGCTGCACAGATAATTACATTTTCATTCACAAGGGTGCGGTGTGCACATATATGGAACGCAAAGAGAAAAGAGAAAGAAACAAGTGCCCTAGCTGTGATTTGTTCCCGGGTCACTCAGAATACTGTTCCAGTTGTGCTACTAGCTGCACCACCAAGGCAACTGGAAACTTGAGACTCCCAGAAACACCTTGGTCTTTCTTTAATGCACAACCTGGTGCTGCACAGATAATTACTTTTTAATTTACCTGCCTTAATTGGGATTTGAACCTGACCACCACCAGGAATACAATGCTGGTTGTGCTACTAGCTGTGTCACCAAGGTAACTGCAAACCTGGGACTCCCAGAAGCACCTTATTCTTTCTCTAATACACAACCTGTGCAGCACAAAAACTTGCATTTTCATTCACAAGGGTGCAGTGTGCACATACTGTATATGGAAAGCAAATGGAAAATGCATAGATACATAGATACTGATGCAGATAAGGGCCTTTGGCCCACCTAATCTGCCCAACTGCACGTTAAATAAGTGCCCTAGCTGTGATTCATTCCCAGGCCACCCAGAATATGGTTCTGATAGTGCTGTCAGCTATGTCTCCAAAGCAAATGGAAATGTGGGGCTCCTAGAAGCACCGTACTCTTTTTCCACTGCACAACCCGGTGATACACAGATAATTAAATTTTCATTCATAAGAGTGTGCTGTACACATATATGGAACCCAAACAAACAGAAGAGAGAAAGAAATAAATTCCTTAGAGGGATCTGATCCTAGACCATCTGTACTACAATTCCAGTTGTGCTAGCAGCTGTGCCACCAAGGCAACTGAAATCATGGGACTCCCAGAAGCACCTTACACTTTCTCTAATGCACAACCTGGTAATGCACAGATAAATACATTTTAATTCACAAGGGAGCAGAGTGCATGTATTGGGAACCCAAACAAACATAAGAAATAAAGAAATAAGTTCCTTAGAGGGATCTGATCCCAGACCATCTGTAATACCATTCAAGCTGTGCTACCAGCTGTGCCAACAAAGCAACTGGAATCTTGGGACTCCCAGAAGCACCTTACCCTTTCTCTAATGCACAACCTGGTGATGCACAGATAAATACCTTTTCATTCACAAGGGTGCAGTGTGCACATAGTGGGAACCCAAGCAAATGGAAGAGAGAAAGAAATAAGTACCTTAGCTGTGATTAGAACCCTGGCTGCCCAGAACACAGTTGTGCCTCAGAAAAATAGTAAGGTACTACTGGGAGTCCCAGGTTTCCATTTGCCTTGGTGGCACAAAGAAATAAATGCCTTATTTGGCAGCACAACAAGAATGATATTCTGAGTAGTCTGGGTTCAAATCCAGCTAAGACACTTATTACTTTCCCTTTTCTGCTTGTTTGGATCCTTACATCTCCCCATCTCCAACCATGACATCCTTTATCCTTCCCTCCCCCAGCACTCAGTTTAGTAGAAAATGGCATCTGGCACAACCTGTCATCCTCCATGTCCAGCTGCCCCTTCCAATGAATGAAGTTCATGCTCATCCTCTCTGTAATAGTAAAACCAGCTGAGATCAGAGTGAAGCATGGTGCAGACATGGGGATCCTTGTTTACACCAAATACTTTTTCATAAAGAAGATGTCGCCTAGCTCTAGAGGCTGGTGGGTTGTACTGGTTGCCGACAATGGAACTAAACTATTGTAAATCTCAATAATTTATGGGTGCTGGGGGAGAAGGGTGGGATCAGGGTGCAGACAGAAAGTGGGAGATGGGATGGTAATAGTATTTATTGTGTTTTGGCAGGGTGAGGGGGGAGAACATTAAAAAAATTACAGTGGTGGGGCCTGGGGGAAGGTTTTTGTTAAACGATTAGTACCTCCCAAATAAGAATATCCCCCTATTCAGGAAGGGCTACTGAATATTCGTGAGCCTTACTATTTGTGGTATTCAGGAAATACTATTCAGCACTTGCCCATCCCTAGTTATAGTCACCCTCATATTTTTAGAAGAGAAGCCAAACTACTGTAGGCACCCTAATATTGCAGAGGCAAGAGCTGAGCTGCTATGGTCACATTCATATACTGCAGATTAGCAGTCAAGTTGGTGTTGTCACCCTAATATACTGTAGAACTGGCATGCCCAAAGAGAGAATGGCAGGACTGTGTATTTGAGACCAAACAAAACAGTACATGCATGCCCACAGCCCTAATCAAACCCAAGAATAGATACATTCTAAGTAAGCCGACCTGGTAGCACTGAGGGTTGAGGTGCTGGACACCACACCGCACCACACGCCAGCGAACCAGGTTCAAGAACGAACTCAGGATGCTACGGGACAGCCAGGGAGGAGAGGATGGAGCATCTCAGGACTGCTCTCCACTCCTGGGAGGGAGGGAGGGAGGAGGGATGGAACTATCTCGTGCAAATAGTGGTACCCAGTGGAGATCGGGTGCACTGCAGCTGCAGAGACCACACTGGGAAGGGGAACATTGGGCAGCCATCTTCTGGATGTGTGCAGGACTGCTCACATAGAGGGGGAGATGGCATTGCATGTCCCATGTCCGGGGGGAAGAACTAAGTGAAAATTCCCCTCCCTTGGGGATAAGTGAAGGCACCTCAGCCCCAGACCACACTCCCAATACCATGCTTGCTCCTCTCTCCTGGTCCCTCCCACTTAGCCTGGTACTTTATACTATAGAAAGAGAGCCCTGGGAGGATAGGGCAGCCCCTCCTCAGGGGCCTCAGATCCGGGGGATGTATCGGGTGAGGCGGGGGGGAGAGAGAAGCGTCTCAGGTGGGAGGTAGAGACCGATGGTGGAGGATGCTGGAGAGAGTTCCCCAAGGTGAGATGCCAGAAAAAGAGTTTGAAAAAAAAATAGCTACACTCAAAATAGATTATTTAAAATGCGGAATGTGTTAACAAATCATGGGAGGATGGGGGTGGTACCTGAGAACTGGAGGAGGGCAGATGTGATTCCTCTTCACAAAAGTGGGAGCAGGACAGAGGCAGGAAACTACAGACCAGTTAGTTTGACCTCAGTGGTAGGTAAAATGATGGAATCACTTCTGAAGGAAAGAATTGTTGAGTACCAAGTGGCCAGTGGGGCACAGAACCCAAGGCAGCATGGATTCACGACAGGAAGGTTGTGTCAGACAAATCTAATAGATTTCTTTGACTGGGTGACCAAAGTAGTAGATCAGGGAGGGGCTGTGGACATGGCCTACCTAGATTTTAGCAAGACATTTGATAAAGTCCCACACAAAACTATATACAGAAGTTAGCCAGCCTTGGAGTGGGTCCCAAGGTGGTAGCCTGGATAAAAAATTGGCTAGACAACAGGACACAAAGGGTAGTAGTAAATGGAGTCCACAGTGAAGAAAGGAGGGTTACTAGTGGGGTACCACAGGGTTTAGTACTGGGGCTGGTCCTTTTTAATGTCTTTATAAGTGACACTGCAGAGGAATTGGAAGGAAAAGTATGTCACTTTGCAGATGACACAAAGATCTGCAACAGGGTTGATACACAATATGGAGTGGAAAGGATGAGAAGGGACTTGGCAAAGTTGGAGGAATGGTCAAATGTATGGCAGCTCAGATTCAGTGCAAAGAAGTGCAAGATAATGCACCTGGGAAACAAAAACCCAGGGGAAGAGTACACAATGGCGAGTGAGATACTGACAACAGTAACAATGGAAAGGAACCTGGGGGTAATTATATCAGATAACCTAAGGGTGGGCAAGCAATGTGAGAAGGCAGTAAGGAAGGCTGGGAGGATACTGGGATGTATAGGGAGAGGCATCAATAGTAGAAAACAGGAAGTTGTTATCCCTCTGTACAGACAGTTGGTGAGACCCCATCTGGAGTACTGTGTGCAGTTCTGGAGACCCCATCTCCGCAAAGACATAGACAGAGTGGAGGCTGTCCAGAGGAGGGCAACCAAAATGGTGCAGGGTCTGCAACAGAAAACATACAAAGAAAGACTAAAGGAGCTTAATATGTATACCCTTGAGGAAAGAAGGGAGAGAGGGGACATGATTGAAACTTTCAAGTACCTCAAGGGAATCAACAAAGTCCAAGAGGGTAGCATCTTTCAGAAAAGAGAGATGTGCAAACAAGGGCACAAATATGAAGATAGAGGGGATGGCTCAGAGGTAATGTGAGGATATTTTTTTCATGGAGAGGGTTGTGGATGATGGAACAGCCTCCTAAGGAGGTCGTGGAGTCAAGAACAGTGGGGGAATTCAAGAATGCATGGGACAGACATAAGGCAGTCCTAGTGGGGGGTAGGAGGAAGTAAGCTGTTGGTTAACTAGGATCTGCAGCTTATCTGTTAGGTAGGAAAATGGGCAGACTGGGTGGGCCAAGCGGTCCTTATCCGCCATCAAATTCTATGTTTCTATGTGACTGTAGAACTTAAAATCAAATAAAACAAAGCCACAGCTCTTTATAAATCAATTTTATGTGATTTTATCCCAGCCACCTATTAGAAAACATTGCTGTTTCATGGCAATGCCACTTTTTCAGGACTATGGTGGTAAATTAATGCTAAGATTAGTAATTTTTTTCAAGGAGCAAGAATATTTGGAGCATCTGTCTCCCATACTGTTGGGAGCCAGTGATGACCTCCCAGAAGCATGGAAGATAGTGGCTACCAGTAACTTTTTGTAAAAACCAGGGTGAGGGCTGTGCTCAGGACTTTATTTATTTATTTATTTTATTTAGTTTTTGTTAACCGGGTAAGTGCACTAGCCAGCAAGTGACTATTTTCAGGCACGACTCGGGAGGTACAGGAATAATACATAGTATAATGCAAAGACAATAAGGCAGAGTTTCATGTCAAGGTACATTGAAATAACAGAAATTGTTTTACAAATAAACAGGAGAGAACAACGGGTACTGATGCCGGGACAGACCTCAGAGTGTAGGAGAATGGAAAGAGAAAGGGGGGACATGGTAAAGGAGGGGGCCAGGGATCGGTAAGGTCTGTGCTCTGACAAGTTCCACGGTAGGTAGCAGGGCTGGAGACCAGAGTAATAGGTTAGCTTACCGGCTAGCATTGTAGGGGAAGGCGAGGGGTCGGAGACGAAATGCTGTATAACCTGCGGCATCCGCAGCTGAGAGTAAGAAAAGTGTTCGGGCCGCTGGTTCTAAAACCGGGCGAAGGAGCAAGCTCCAGTCAGGTGGGACGAGAAATTACGGTGTTTGCGGTAGAAGGCTGGGGTCTGAGACCGGGCTCATGGAACTGTTTGCCGGCTTGGAGTAATTCAGGAGGCGGGGGTCGGGGTGAAAACGGCAAAAACTTGCGGCATCAGTGGTTGATAGTAAGAAGAGTGTCCAGGCCACTGGTTCTATAACTGGGCGTGGGAGCTGAGCTTCAGTCAGGTGGGATGAGAGATTACGGCTTTTGCGGTAGGAGGCAGGGGTCTGAGACTGGACTCGTGGAACTGTTTGCCGGCTTGAGAGTATTTGGGAGGCGGGGGTCGTGGATAGGAATCGGCTGTACACGCGAAAAGTGCCCGGACTCATGGTTTCCTTCCCAGGCATGGTATCAGTGATAAGTCGGAGATGGGGGGGGGTTATGTTAAGGGCCTTCCTGCAAAAAGTGTTGTGGGTCTGTACCTCTTGATCAAAATGTTCCAGTAAAAAAAACATTCTCACAATACCTTGTTTTGTTGATATTATCTCACACTATCTACCATAAAACGCAAAATAAAAATTCCAAAAATCATAAACTTCTTGCATCCCATTTCTGTACTTTGATGATTTACTCATCTTGCTGAATGTCCAAAGATGTGTTATGCTACTATGCAGAGACATGCCCAATGTGTGCTGTGACTTACTGTAATGCTGTTACCTGCAGCTGATGAGCTCTACACAGAGTGAAACCAGTTAGATTTCGGTCCTGTAGTACTGACTTAAGCACTTTGACTTCCTGTGCCTTGCTATTGTTCACTGATTTCATTCTATATAACTATCCTTGTTATTGTTCTTTCTTTCTGTTCTATATAACTTCTGTATTCAACTGCTTATCTTGATGTAACCCCTTGGTGGTGCTATCCCAAGGGCTACTACCCCTACCTACATGGCTAGTAGCAGGTTAAGGGGCCTGAGTTCTGAAATGGGTGACTCCACCCAGAGGTCAGGGTTGGTAGTGGTCAAACTAACCTGGGCACAGCCCTCAGGGACACTGTAACCCCTCTCTTTCCCTTCTAGTAGCCTGAGCAACATACGATAGTCACTTTCGCAGTACCCTTGTATACCATACCAGTACCCACACTGTTTGTACTTACCACCAGGGTTGGTTCCTCTGACTCAACCCTGGGGACCCCTTGTAAAACAAGGTTATGCACAGTAAATAGCAACAGTACAGTACTCTTGGCACAAACAGGAATCACAGTCAGGTTAAATGCAGCAAAAAAGTCAGATCTGATTTATTCAGGGGACTTGAACAAGGAAGGGCCGTAATCAGGTGAATTGGATTAAAGGTAATATTAATCAAACAGTTACATATGCGCATTAAGTCCCCACACAGTCACACCTCTGGGTACCCAGGTAGGGAGACGATGGGCTAGCCAGGAACATTGCAGCTGGTTGGGTCCCTGTGATGGAAGAAAGCAACATGCACAACACGCACTATTTGTAATCCAGAGTCAGAAGGCTCAGTTCATGAAAGAAAGAGCAACCAGACAATCAGATGACAACACTTTAGATTTAGCTGTTGTTGCAGGGAGCTACCCTGTTGTTTACTCATGATACCCAATACTAGACACAGGCAGGACGAAATCGAGACTACAGGTTGTTGAGCTGGAGTGCCTGGAAAAGCGGGGCCCACACGAATCATCGAGGCACTGTTCCTGTTCAAGTGTTGAGCAGGGGCTGATTCCCAGGCAGGTCTCTCGTTGATTGCTTTCTCTGTGCAGCGGGTAGTCAGGCTGGGCCAGTGTGGCAAGGCACAGGCCCAATGGAGATGGTTTTGGATTCAGTCCGTGGGGCTGGATGCAGCTTCCAGCAAGCAGAATACTGTTCAAACCACAGTGGGGAACCAAATCGCGACCCACTAGCAGCACACAGCTCATTTACACATAAGGAAATTCTAATGCAGCTACCAGCAAGCAGAACACAAGTCAAACCACAGTGGGGAACAAAATCACGACCCACTATAAGCACACAACACATTCACATATAAGGAAATTCTACTGTACCAGGCAAAAGGCTCTCAGGTTGCAGTTACAGAGTCTCTGCACAGTCTGGGAGTTCAGAGGTGGCTGGAAGTCCAGACAGGCCGATTGCATTCAGCAAATCTTCGGTCTTCTTCAGGTAGGAGCCTGGTCACAACTTAGTGGCTTACTTCACTCTCCAAGTTTGGATTCAGTCTGAAAAAGGCACAAGTTACCTCTCGGGGACAGCAGGCAGGCATGCAGGCCAAAACTCAGGCCTTTCCACAGTTCTCCCACATGAATCTACACCGGGGCTGCAGCTTGAATCATTCAATCTGTTATTTCTTCACTTCCCAACTCAGAACTCAAACTAGCTGCAAGCAGCTTGGGAATTTCCCCAAGATCCAAAAGGTTTGGTTGGCTGATCTGTCTTTCAGTCACAAAAAGGGCTCCCCCTCCAGGTTATTTTAGGTGCCAAAATGCAAAAACTACAATTCCTACAAGTTTTGACCCCACCAAGCCCCTGTAGGCAGGCTCCATTTTAAAGTCCCAACAGTACTGATTGGCCCATTCTGACAGTCCTGCGTCAAGCTGGTGGAGATAAACAGAGCAGTCCTTGCTGCAAAGAAGGCAGGTTACAACAAACTGCAATATCATTACTACTCTAACAAATGATCAGCAAACAAGCATATCTTCTAACAGAACTCCCTTTTAGATTAATTAAGACTGCAATCCAGGCAGGTCTTAAAGAGACAGCACACAGAGGCTATGCAGGCGCTCTCTGGCAATACATTTAATCTACTAAAACGCAGAACACCAGCCTGGCAGTGAGCATTTAGGCAAGCTCAATGAAGACTTTTTGAGAACCCCATTTGTAGGGGGGTTACACCCTTCCCTGCTTGGAGAAAACTTGGCATCCGCATCAAGTCTGTACCATCACAATATCAAAAATGCAATATAAATGAGACATATATATCATTAGCTTGTTACATTACTATACATTT
Organism: Neoceratodus forsteri; assembly: GCA_016271365.2. Taxonomy (NCBI): domain Eukaryota; kingdom Metazoa; phylum Chordata; order Ceratodontiformes; family Ceratodontidae; genus Neoceratodus; species Neoceratodus forsteri. The sequence continues at coordinate 873,636,091 of CM028131.1, read as the reverse complement.
CTGTATACTTCACATTACTACATCCATATTGACAATACTTATGCAAGTTTTATACAAGTAATACTGATTCATTTAATAACTTCTTGTACATTAAACAATGTAAGAGGGGTCTCTTCCCTATCAGCTAACTTGGGGCTGGATGGGGCAGGGGCACCATGGTGAGAGGGAAGAACAAGTAACTGGAGTTGGCCATCAAGCTCAATTTGGGCAGTGAGCTTGGTGAAATATAAACCCCTTTGTGAACCACATTGAGAAGCAAATCATAACTAAAGCGTAGCACTGGCTTACTGCTCGGCCAGTCTTTCTGGGGGGAGCAGCCACAGTCGCTGTACTTTCAGTACTAACTCTGGAGCTTTTGTCGCTTGTGAGGGGTGCCTCTGCATGGATGGGAATGTCCAAACTTGGAGCACTGTCAGCTCCTTGCTATGTAGGCTCTGTTTCCACAACACTTTGCTGATTATCTTCTGATGGAGGCCAGGTTGCTCATTTTGAGGAGGCTCTGGCACAATTAGGCTTTGCGGCACTGAAGGGGGGCTGTCAACAGTCTCACATTGTTCTTCAAGTTCTGGTGTGTCACCAGAGAGAGACTCAGACCATCAGCCCCTTCTTCGGGCAATTCACAATTCCACAAAACACAGAGTCCGCAATCTCAGATGTTATAGTTTGCACTTCACTTTCAGGGAGCATTAGCTCCAAGGATGAAGCTGGGGGGGTTAGGCAGTCCAGAAGGCCCAGCTTCATCCCCACAATTAGTCATAGGGTTACCTTGAAACAGCTGACTCAATTCATAGAAGGGGTACTAGGCATTGTCACACTCACTTTCGTCAGAGGTGGACTGACAGTCACTATCATTCTGGGCCTGCTGCAGGGGAAACTGAAATCTGTAACTAGTGGGGTAGGTTGACTCTGTCTCTTTTTTTGCAGCAGCACGAGTCACCGGCCCAGGGGAATCAATCTCTGATGGTTCAGCCTCAATTATGACTTGGCCAATAGGTAGCAAGTGGTTACGGTGCACTGTCTTGACAGCTTTGGAGTTATTCTCTGGGTGCACTTTGTACACTGGTAAATCATTCAACTTTCCAACTACTACATGGGGAAGATAGTGCCACCTATCAGCAATTTTGTTTTTGCTGTGCAGTCCCAAATTACGTAACAACCCACGGTCTCCAGGCCAAAGCTCTTGAGCCTTTACTTTTTCATCATGCCTCTTTTTGTTGGCGAGATTTCTTTTTGCGGTCATTGTCTGGGCCAGTTGATAGGCATGGTTCAATTAAGCTTTCAGTTTCTGTACATACTGTAGGTAATTTTCGGCTCAGACTCCATCCAGAGAAACCCCAAAGCAGACATCAACAGGCAGTCGGGCCTCCCTTCCGGACATGAGGCAGTAGGGGGGGAGAACCCAGTAGTGTCATTTTATGTGCAATTGTATGCGTGGACCAAGGTGCTAATCTGCAGGCTCCACCTAGGCTTGTCTTTGGGATGGAGGGTGCCCAGCATGTCTAGAAGGGTGCAGTTAAAACATTCTGGCTGAGGGCCCCCCTGTGGGTGATAAGGGGTGGTTCTTGACTTCCACAACCCCCATAGAGAGAGCATTTCTGTGATTAGCTGACTTTCAAAATCTCTGCCTTTGTCAGAGTGGATCCGCTGAGGGGCACCATAGTGGACGAAGAAATTTTCCACTAGCATCTTGGCCATGGTAGAGGCCTTTTTATCTTTAGTTGGAAAAGCTTGCACATACAGTGTGAAATGATCTGTAACCACTAACACATTGCCAATATTCCGCTGATCAGGTTCTAAACACAAAAAGTCTATGCAGACCAGTTCCATGGAGGTAATAATATTGACAAGAGGGACAGCTCTCTGAGGCAGGGCTTTCCTTTGCAGGCAATGACTGCAGGTCTTAACATGGTGCTCAACATCGGCCCCCATCTTGGGCCAGTAGAGTCGAGATCGTACCGAGTCGAGAGTTCTGTCAATACCAAGGTGCTCCAAGTGATTGTGGAGGGACCTCAGCACCAAATCTTTAAAGGCCGTGGGCAGGACCAATTGCTGCCTGTCTACTTGACCGCCACGATCTACTGTCTCTCTGTACAACAACTGATTGAGTAGCTTCAACCTGGGGCCTTCTTTAAACACTAGAAGAGTTCACAAGTCAGGGGAATGGAACTTAGACACATCTTTCCTCGCATGCAGGGCATGAAGTGCAGGCTGAATAATAGGATCTTGGGATTGAGTCCACTGAATGCTGTCATTGTCAAATTGAGGTAGTGCACTAATATCTAGAGCATAAAAGTGGCAATAGGCAGCCGGTATTCAGGTATCAGGAGGGCCCAAACAATCTACTAAACAGTCCACTGTGTCCACAGACATCTGTTCATCTCGGTCACATTTTTGGCACAAGGCTCTGATGTCAGCTTCAGACAGCATGACCTAATCACTCTTGGGAACTGGCCTTTGTGACAAGGCATCAGCATCAATATGGTTCAGTCCTGGCCTGTATTCAACAGCATAATCATAGGTTGATAAGGCGGAAAGCCACCGGTGCCCAATGGCATCTAACTTACATAGATACATAGACAGTGTCGGCAGATAAGGGCCTTTGGCCCACCCAGTCTGCCCATTTGAGCTTGTAAGTTCAGTTTATGTTTTCCAAGAAGTCTGTTGCCCCTTACCCCTGACCTCCAGAATTCCTTTATGTCTCTCCCATGCATTCTTAAATCCCGTGATTGTTTCAGCCCCCACCACTTCCTCTGGCAGGGTGTTCCACTTGTCCACCACCCATTCTGTGAAGAAATTCTTCCTCACGCTTCCTCTGAATCGTCCTCCTCCAACTTCATCCCATGCCTCTAGTCCTGGAACATCTTTTTCGCTTAAAATAGTGTATTCCTGCACCCTGTTCCTCCTCGTAAGATACTTGTATGTCTCTATCATATCCCTCCCTCCTCTCTTTCAGGGAGTACATGTTCAGTTCCTTCAACCTGTCCTCATAGGACTTGTGATGCAATCCATGCACCATCTTTGTTGCCCTCCTCTGAACCTTCTCTACCCTGTCTATGTCCTTACGTAGGTAAGGTCTCCAGAACTGTACAGTGTACTCCAGGGGGGCCTCACTAGTGTCTTGTATAGTGGAATTATGACCTCCCTTTTCCTGCTGGTGATGCCCCTGCCTATGCATCCCAGCATCCTATTTGCTTTACCTGCTGCCTTGTCACACTGTTTCCCTGCCTTGAGGTCATCAGAGATGATAACCCCAAGATCCCTTTCCTGCTTAGTGCATGCTATATCCTCACCCCCAACTGATATATATTGTGCCAGGGTTTTGTGCCCATATGCATTATCTTGCACTTCCTTGCATTGAATTTCAACTGCCAAACCCCTGACCATTCTTCAAGTTTCTGCAGGTCCCTTCTCATTCCGTCTACACCCTCTGGTGTGTCTACTCTGTTACAGAGCTTTGTGTCATCAGCGAACAGTGAAATTCTGCCTTCTAGGTCCCTCGTAATGTCACTGATGAAGATATTGAATAGGACTGGTCCCAGCACTGATCCCTGTGGTACCCTACTGGTCACTCTTCCCTCTGTGGAGTGACAGCCATTTACCACCCCTCTGTGTCCTGCCGCCCAGCCAGTTACCTACCCACCACACTACTGTCCTGCCCACACCCATATTCCCCAGTTTGTGCAATAGTCTTCTATGTGGCACAGCGTCAAAGGCCTTGCTGAAGTCCAGATAGGCCATGTCCACTGCCCTCCCATGATCCACCTCCTAGTCACCCAGTCAAAAAATTCAATGAAGCTGGTCTGACATGACCTCCCCTGGTGAAACCATGCTGCCTTGGGTCCTGTAGTCCATTGACAACCAGATGTTCCACCAATCTCTCCTTCAGTAGTGCTTCCATGATCTTCCCCACTCACGAGGTGAGGCTGACTGGTCTGTAGTTTCCGCTTCCTCTTTCTTCCCACTTTTGTATAAGGGGACTACATCTGCTATCCTCCAGTCTTTGGGTACCTCCTGTTTCCAGAGATCGCTAAACAGGATAGCCAGAGGTTCAGCCACCACCTCTCTTAGTTCTTTAAGGACCATGGGTGCACCCCATCTGGCCCCATTGCTTTATCAACTCTTATTACTTCCAGTTCCTTCAGGACCCTTTCTCGGTAAAGGGACTTGTGTCCATTTCTGCACCATTCTCACCCTTGTACTCCGTTCAGACCCATTACCTCCTCTTCCTCAGTAAAGACTGAGCAGAAATACCTGTTCAATATGTCAGCTTTACTGTTGTCATCCTCCACACAGCCCCCATCCTCCCCCTTTAGTCTCACTATCCCTCCCTTTGCCTTTCTTTCTTCATTTATGTACCTGTAAAAGGTTTTATCCCCTCTACCCACTGATTTTGCAATGTGTTCTTCTGTCTGAGCTTTGGCTTCCCTTACTGACCTCCCTGCCTCCCTTTGCTTCTCCTGGTACTTCTCCCTATCCCCTTCTGCCTGTGTCTTTTTGTATTGCCTGAATGCAATCTTTTTACTTAGCTTAACTTAGTTGAAGTCTGTACATAGGTTAATGGGTTATTGTCAGTCTACACCAATATCTTTGCCCCATAGAGGTATTCATGAAACTGGTCGATGATGGCCCATTTTAGAGCAAGGAACTCCAACTTGTGCACAGGGTAGTTTCACTCCAATGGGGTCAAGCTCCTAATGGCGAAGGCCACTGGTCTCAAACCATCCTCATGAGCTTGACACAGCACAGCTCCTAGACACTGCAGACTGGCATTCGTATGCATCACATAGAGCTTGGTGGGGTCAGCATAGGCGAGGATGGAGGTGTCGGTGAGCTGGCATATGACTTTGTGAAAGGCTGCTTCACATTTGGGTGCCCAGCGGGGCCCAAAAAGTTCACCTGTGTAGAAGTACACTTTCTCTGGTTCTTTGAAGGCCCCTTTTTTATATTTATGGTTGGTAGGAGGGTAACCCTGGGTAAGATTCAAGAGCGGGCGAATCACCTTTGAACAGTCTTTTATGAACCTGTGGTAGTAGCCACAGAACCCCAGGAAATGTTGTAGTTCTTTCAAATTATGGGACTGGGACCAAGTAGTCAGTGATCCAATCTTACTGGGATCAGTCTCTATCCCTTCTGCAGATACTATGTGCCCTACATACTTCATGAAGGTTTGGAAAAACTGGCACTTGTCAATGACAGCATGAGGCCGAAGTCTTCCGATCGGTCTAGGACTTTAAACAGTCAGGTCTCATGCTCCTCTAATGTGTGCCCAAACACAATGACATTGTCTAGGTACACTAGACATTCCAGCAAGTTCATATCTCCCACCGCACATTCCATCAGTTGCTGAAAGGTGGCCGGGGTGCCTGAAATCCCCTGTGGCATTCTCAGGAATTCATAGAACCCCAAAGGATAGATGAAGGCTGTTTTCTCATGGTCCTCCAGGTCCATCGGAATCTGGTAGTATCCGCTATGAAGATCCAATACCGAAAACCATTTGCTCCCATTCAAACAATCCAGGACATCTTGTAAACGAGCCATAGTGTATTGATCGGGATGGTCCGCCGGTTCAGGGTTTGATAATCAACACACATCCTTACTAACCCATTCTTCTTACGCACAACCACAATGGGAGAGGAATATGGGCTCCTTGATTCTTGTATCACACCAGCAGCGAGCATTTCCTGCAGGTGTCTCCTAACATCATCTATGTCTGCTGGGGCAAGATGCCGGGATCTCTCTCGAAATGGCCAGTCATCATGCAGGCGTATGTGATGCTCTGCACCCTGGACACACCCCACATCCCATTCTTTTCATGAAAACACTTGGTCCCTCTGAGCGAGTTTCTTGCTAATTCTAGCCTTCCATTCAGCTGGCAATGGGGAGTCACCAAAGTCAAATAAGTTCAGGGTCACACTTTCCTTCTCACAAGAACACTTGTTGCTGGGCAATACGGCAGTGTCGGCACAGTGTACTGTAGCTAGGGGTGCACCCTCTGTTCACCCGAATTTCCCAATCTGACACATTCTGAATCTGGACCATCACTTGTCGTGCATAGGTGTGGGCACAAGCAGACAAGATGCTGGGTTTGACCACTAATCCGTCTGGCAACTTTCCATCTCCTGGTGAATCCAACATTAATATTTTGTTCTTTACGTTTCTTTCTAGGTGGACTTCTCCATGCATTGTGCACTGGGCATTGGGGGGCCAATACCAAGGAGTCAGGTTCCTTTTTCCACACTATCCCCACTGGCTCATCTGGGTCCACTTCATCAGGTCTCTGCTGCCGGTCATAAGCCCTTTTTACTAAGGCTGGAATTCTTAGGGCCTGTCCAGTCAGCTGCCCTTGTTTCTCATGGCAGAGTTGTGCTAGTCTCCCAAATATGTGGGTGTTTGTTCCAATTAACAGGGGAACCCCATCATACAGTCCGGTGGGGGGGCCACACTAGGGCCAGTGTCTCTACTTGCTCCTCTACGCCAGTGACAGTCACAGGAAAAGACAACCAGAGGTGGGCATATCCTAGATATGGATAAGACTTGTTGCTCAGCCCCCACACATGTAGGCCTTCCAGGGATTGTAAGGACACATCAGATAAGTGTTCATCATACCAGTCCTGAAACACAACAGTCACTTGCGACCCACTGTCAAACACAGCCCAAGTTGGAATGCCATTCACAGCCACATTAGTCTCCATTGAAGGGCCCACTATATTGGACCAGTCTAGAGGGACAGTAGCAGGGGCCAGTACCGATGACTTAGCCACAGAGAAGTTGGAGTTGGGATTTCCTGAGCCTTCACTGTGGTTGTTTCCAGCACCCCTCAGCCATGGTTTTGCTTTCTGGAGCTCCCCTTGACGTCTGTATACAACCTTATGTAAGTCTTTTGGAGACTGGCATTCTTTCTTCATATGCCCCTCCTTCCCACAATTATGACAGAGTATGCTTTCTAGAGTCTGGCGTGGCCAAGGCATCACACTGTGGGCTGAGGCGGGGTACCATCAACAGAAAATCATGATTCAACCTCTGTCTGGTGTGTGTTGAGCATGGGGAGACGCCTCAGTAATTCCCTCACTTCCATAGTCAATTCATCAATCTTTGAGCTGCTGTCAACAGGGGAGGCCTGGGAATGCACCCCAACCCCCACAGCAGACACGCTCTGAGAGGGGTTTGGGCCCACTGTATCTCTGGAATGGGCTTGTAGGGAAACGGTAGCCCTCATTTCTCGGACCTCTTGCAGTGTCTTGCCCCAGGGCGGAGCATCCATGCTAGCCTCCCAATGTTCAACTGGCACTGTATTTTGCCTCTAAGCATCACTCACATGTGCATCCTCGGTCATCTGGGCAGCAGCAACAGCAGATACAGAAGGGCTTCCCCATGTGGCTGCCTCCTCTCAATCCTCTGAATTTCCTTCATCAGTCCGTCATAGATAGGAGGCACATCCAACCGAGCAGCAAGGTGTAGTTGGAGAAGTAATAATTCAGAGAATGGGGCTGACTTGAGAAGTTGGTCCAACCTATTCCGATCTAATTTAGCTGGGGGCCTTGCCACCTTTCTTTAGGCATTCCTGTAGCACCGCTTCAAGTCAAGGCACATACATGGATAAGGGCTCCCCTGGGTATTGCTGAGTGTTTTTGACCCTACCCCACAGGTCCTCATCTGAATCGGGACTCCCATACACATTTTCCAATGCATTCAAAAAATCTTGAGCAATTGCTTCTGGATTACTAGCCTGTGTAGCGTCGATAGTAAGTTGGGCGAGGCCTCTGAGGCTTTCAACCACCGTTCTCCTCTTCTCTGGTTCAGGGTATTGCCATTCTCGGATTTGAGGGGCAACGTAGTCTGTCCAAGTCTCCCAATTGTCCTCCCCTGGGGTGTGGGGAGGGTGCCTGAAAACATCCTCAGCCGGCAATACGAGTCATGACTAATGGCAGGTACAGATATGGGGCCAGCATTGGCATGCTCACAGAAGGCAGGGCAGTAATAGGTGCTGGAGTTGGAGGGGGTGTTGGGGAAGGAACACCCCCAGGTGACAGGAATAGTTTCTTAAAGTCCTCTACGGTTTTCCCCTTCCTCTAGCAACAACTTAGCAAATTTCTCCTCAAAAGCCTCAGATAATGGTGGGAGCTTATCCTCTCCAGGGTCTTTACTGTCTTTTGCTATCACTCTCAAGGCGGCTAGGACTGCTTCGGAGGCAATAGGCTCAATGCAAAGAAAACAAAAGCAATGTTTTTCTCTCCTTACATGCATGCAGGACATCCAGGTTCAAGCACACTCCCACACATGTCCACTAAACTCGGTAAAAATCTTGAATTTCTATCCAAATTCAAATACCTGGGAGTCTGGCTCAACAATAGGCTTTCCTTCATTGAACATATGGAAGAACTATTAAAAAAAACTCTGTCAGAGACTTGGCCTCTATTTTAGAATCAAACACCTTTTCACAAGCAACGCTAAGCTAAAACTGGTATAGGCCACTTTTCTTTCTATAATTGATTATGCTAACTTCTTATACAATCGCTGCCCTGCCTCCTATTTGGGTAAATTGGATACACTCTATCACAGGGCACTGAGGTTTATCACAGGACTACCATATAACACCCATCATTGCTCTCTATAGGCAGAAGTTGGATGGACTTCACTCCACTTCAGAAGGTACAGAAATGCAGCATTATGGACATTCAGAGCCATATCCAAGCAATTACCACAATATATCTTGAACTGCTTCACACAAACCCCTATAAGCAAATATGCCCTAAGAAGCTACTCTTCCATCCTGCTCAAAGTGCCCAAAGTCAATACCCTGACTTTTGGATTTGGTACCAGTGGAAGATGATTTCCAAGTGGCCCACACTATCTCCTGCTGAACACATCTCTAACTACTGTAACTCCCTCTGTGTCTCTAGTTGAATTTATGTGCCAGGGTTTAATAATGTATTTAATCCTTACAGTCATTTTAAGTTCTGAGTTGATATTAGAAGTGAATGTTGTGCTTTTTCTTTTTTTTTTGACTTTTCCATTAGCAGCTTATATCCACTCACCACTAGAGGGCTATATCTCTATCTCTGTCTAGTACGTAAGCCATGTGGGTTCTCTCTATCTTTCTCTCGCCTCTCCTCCTCCTCCTTGCCCTGCCCCCCCTCTTCTCTCTCCCTGGTCCTAGCCACCCTCACCCCCACCCCACCCCTGCCACCCTCTACTCTGGTTTCCACTGCTACTCCAAGGGAACTCTCCACTTCCACCGAGACTTGTGCTTGGTGCACTGTTTGGATATTCCTGGTTACTTAACCCAACCACTACTCTCAACAAGTGTGGCCACCTCTACACTGTACCACCTTGCAGTCCATATGGGATACCGCCTGGAACCTTGCAACCTCTACTCCCGAAACAATGATCAAACTATCTCTCAAAGAGCTGCGACTCTGCTCCTTAAAACTCCTACTCCTTCTCCTTCTCATCTCAGGCAGCGTCCATCCCAATCCTGGCCCTAGAAGCTCAGGCCACACACAACTCCAGGTGCCCTTATCCTTGCAACCATTAATATCTGCAGCCTACTACCAAAGCTGGATGCACGCCGACCTTCATATGCCAACACAACCCTGACATCCTTGCAGTGGTGGAAACTTGATTGACGCCTAAAGTTCCTGACTCAGCAGTAACAATACAGGGCTACAATGTCCACAGGCTGGACCGGATATCCAAAAAAGGTGGTGGTTGTGCAATCTATATCAAAGACTCCCTGTCTTGGCACCCTGTAGTAACTCAATCACTTTCTGCCTCGGCCCAGATTCTGCCAATAAAAATCATCCAAGGTCCCAACCATAAAGCCCTGACTATTGTCTCTGTATACATCCCACCCAAGGACCCTAAACATGGCTTCAATTACGTCCTAAACTTTATCAACTCTCATCCTCCTGAAGCTGAACTTATTCTACTAAGGGATTTCAACATAAACTGGTTAGCATCGAGCGCCAATGCCTATAAAGACTCCATCTCAGCTGCTAACCTCATGCAAATGGTAAACTCCCCTACTAGGATTAACTACAAGACTGGCACCAGTACCCTCTTGGATTGGGTCCTCACCACTCACCCCACAAGGATTTCTCGTACGACTGTTCTCCCAGACTCTCTCAGTGACCACTCCCCAGTCATGTGTGCATGTTCTAACAAATTCCTTAAGCCCCCTCCCAAAATTATCACTAGCAGAGTCCTTCCTCATGGAAAACTTCCACATCTCAAACAATACCTGCTTCTACAAGACTGGCTACCCATCTATGAAGCAACAGATGTTAACTTGGCTCTTGATCACTTCATCTCAATTTTCAACAAAGCCTGCAACACTCTTTGCCCCTGCTAAAAGTATAAAACAAAATCTCTCTCTAACCCATGGGTCACCATGGCTCTTCTCTCACAGCTGAAACTAAGGAATCACCTCTGGGCAGTTGCCAGGGCCACTGGCAAACAACTCGACATCCAAAATTACAAACAAGCATGAAATGCCTGCACAAAAGCCATCCGGCTAATGAAATCGATCTATTACAAAGATGCTGTCACCAATACATGGGGGAAATGGTCGTGCTTTCTGGGACAATATCAAGGATGTCACAGGGAAGTAGCCAAAAACCTCTCTGGCCATGTTAATGGTTGATGGATCCTCAACCCTCGACCCCAAGGTGATCGCAAACATCTTTAACACGGCTTTTTCAGACCTTAGTGCTGTTCTACCCCATGACTTTTTCTAAAACAGGGCCTACTCCCCAAATACCTCAGCCCGTCAGTCTAACCATCCCCTCTTCTACTTCAGGGAGGTAAGGTGGAATGAAGCTCACTGCTATATTACTGCAGCTATCTCTAAATCTAGATCTAGTATTGCGGATGCTCTTTCTGACACCCTGCCTGTTCACCTGGGTGTCTCACAGGGATTCATACTGGGCCCCCTCCACATTCACATATAAGAAAATTCCACCGTACCAGGCAAAAGGCTCTCCGGTCACAATTATAAAGTCTCTGCACAATCTAGGAGTTCAGAGGTGGCTGGAAGTCCAGATAGGTTGATCACATTCATCAAATCTTTGGTCTTCTTCAGGTAGGAGCCTGGTCACAATTCAGTGGCTTACTTCGCTCTCCAAGTTTGGATTCAGTCCAAAAAAGGCACAAGTTCCCTCTCAGGTACAGCAGGCAAGCATGCAGGCCAAAACGCAGCCCTTTCCACAGTTCTCCAGCGTGAATCTACACCAGGGCTGCTGCCTGAATCATTCAAGCTGTTATCTCTTCATTTCCCAACTCAGAACTCAAACTAGCTGCAAGCAGCTTGGGAATTTCCCCAAGATCCAAAAGGTTCAATTGGCTGATCTGTCTGTCAGTCACAACAAGGGCTCCCCTCCAGGTTATTTTAGGTGCCGAAATGTAAAAACTACAATTTCTACAAGTTTTTACCCCACCGAGCCCCTGTAGGTAGGCTCCATTTTAGAGTCCCAACAGTAATGATTGGCCCATTCCGACAGTCCCGGGCCATGTCGGTGGAGATAAACAGAACAGTCCTTGCTGCAAAGAAGGCAGTTTACAACAAACTGCAATATTATTACTACTCTAACAAATTATCAGCAAACAAGCACATCTTCTAACAGAGCTCCCTTTTAGATTAATTAAGACTGCAATCCAGGTAGATCTTAAAGAGATAGTACACAGAGGATATACAGGCACTCTCTGGCAATACATTTAATCTACTAAAATGCAGAATACCAGCCTGGCAGTGAGCATTTAGGCAAGCTCAAGAAAGACTTTTCGGGAACCCCCATTTGTAGGGGGGTTACATTGAGCCTCTCATTCAGTTTCTAACTCCTGTCTGTTGCACTTTGACACCTCCCCGCGCCTGGCAGAAGCCCCTCCTGCTGCTGTTGGGGTCTCAAGCATCAAGTCACTCTGCCAGCCACTGTTGTGTTCTGATGATGGAAACCAGGACAGAAATGAAAGGGCTTGGTGAATGTAGAACAGGATGAATCTGCATGCAGGGATGTATAATGTCAGGTTTTAAGCTTAGCATTTTGGCAGCAGTGACAGGAAATGAGCAGGAGGAAAAGAAAAGAGTTAACCAGTCCAGCCCTCCACCTGCCATCCAAAAGAAGCATAACCTTCTCTGTTTTTCTACACATGTTCCCAACTCAGCACTGACCCTGCCACCCTCCAACCTCCTCTCCAGACCCATACCATTTTTTTTTAAACAGTTTTCCACCTGAGCATGAATTCTCCCAACCTCCACCCACCTTCCCAGAGTTACATTTTTTTAACAAGTCCTCCATCCAGCATGGACCTTCCCATATTGGCAAAACTATTTTTTTTGCCATGTCCCCCACTCAACTCGGACCCTCCCACCCTGGCCTCCACCCACCTTCCCAGACGTGCACAATTTTTTTTAAACAAGTCCACCACCAGGTAGGGATCCTCAGACCCTCCTCCCTCCTTCCCAGACCTAAAAATGTTAAACAGTTTTCTGTCTCAGCATGGACTTTCCCAAATCAGTACAATATTGCCCCCACTCAGCAACCTTCTTCCAAGACCAGTAAAAAAATTTTTGTGACAATGTGCCCTTTCAAGTCGATGCTTCCTGGCTCTTACCTTGTCTCAGACCATCATATGTTTTCTTGCCAGGGTGCCCACTTACATTGCCTTAACTGTAAAGCCCCTCACCTGAACACTACCCGACTCCCACACACCTTCCCTGACTAGACCTTCTTAAAGAGGGTACTTGTTGAGCAAATTGCAATACAATCACAATTAATGATAAATATGCATGTACTTTTAAATACCCCCCCCTTTCCCTTTGGACCTTGACCTTTTAATCTTCAACCCATTTCATCAAACATCAATGTGCAGTGGAAACAGGCTGGCCCAGAGTTTCTGAGGGTTGAGGTGCTGGACGCCACACCTCACGCCATGCCGGCGACCTGGGTTCGGGAGCAGAATCGGGTCACCAGGGGTTGGCAGGGGAGGTAAGGATCAATCATTCAGAGGACAGCTGTCCTTTCCTGGGTTGGGGGGGCTATAGGTCTTGCCATCTGGCAAGCCCTAGCAATGACTGTGGGTCTAGCAGCAGTTGAGTCCTAGCAGAGCGGGGGCATGGCTGTGGCAGTGCTTCTGTGGGTGTTAGTGGGAGCACTCATGTACTGCGCTGGAGCGCATTGGACTGCCGGGCCAATGGGGGCAAGTAACAAGTAAAAACCCCTTCCCATTGATAGGTAAAGGAGGGTCTAGTGCACTGGCACCATGTCCAATTCTGGGCTTTGAAACCCTTCTGGCTCTCCTCCCATCTGTCCCACCAGACACTATAGATAGAGCACTGGCTAGGAGTGGCGATCCTTGCTCCCAGGGGACGTAGATCTGGGGAGGCCTCGGTGACATGACAAGGAGGAGGTGCTGATTAGGAGTGGTGGAAAGGCTTCAGGAGGATGGGAACAGCTGGGTTAGCAAAGAACCATGCTGGAGAGAGTTCAATGTGGTAAGGGTGCATAAATAGAGTTGAAAAAAAAATGTACAGTGGCAACTGAAAACACTACAAACCTGCTGCTTCAAGTCCAGAAAAAATCAGGATTCAGAAACAGCAGTCTTGCAGGGCTTACTTGAAGCTGAAATTCTGCCTCTGCCAGAAGTGCCAGCAGGAGCAAGAAAACAGCAGGAGCAAGCGAGCTCCCGGTGGCAGTCCCTCAAGAGTAGTCAGTCTGCAGTACCCTTCAAAGAATTTTAATTTCAGTCATAGAAACACAGAAACATAGAAAGTGATAGCAGAAGGAGACCTCCAGATCCATCTAGTCTGCCCATAAGTCTACCCCCTTCTCCCAACTGCTATTCACTGTTATTATTCATTTGTATGTATCCCAAACCTTTTTAATCTTCCAACTGTTTTTGCATCCACCACCTCCGATGGCAGTCAGTTCCATGCATCCACCACCCTCTCTGTAAAGAAGAACTTTCTTGTGTTGCCCTTAAATTTGCCCCCTTCTAGTTTACTGCTGTGATCTCTGGTTCTTGTGTGACTCTTGAACTGAAAAAGGTCTTGAACCTGTACCGTGTTTATTCCCTTCACGTATTTGAATGTTTTTGTCATGTCTCCCCTATCTCTCAGTTGTTCAAGGGACCACATGTTGAGTTCTTGCAGTTGCTTCTTGTAGTTTATATCGTGGAGTACCTTACATTTTTGTAGCTTTCATCTGCACTGTCTCAAGTCTGTCTATATCCTTTTTGAGGTGTGGTCTCCAGAACTGTACACAGTACTCCAGATGCAGTCTCACCAAAGATCTGTAAAGTGGCATGATAACTTTCTTTTTCTGCTAGTAATTCCACTCCCTATGCAGTCCAGCATTCTATCTGTCTGTAATGCTACTTTCTCGCATTGTCTGGATGTTTTCAGATCATGTGATATAATTATGCCCAAATCTCTTTCCTGATTTGTTGATTCCAATTTGAATCCCATAGAAGGTATTTGCGTCTGGATTACTCTTCCCTATGTGCATGATTTTGCACTTTTTAGTGTTGAAATTTAGTTGCCATGTGTGTGACCAACTTTCTAGCTTTCTAAGGTCTGCCCTCATCCTTTCCACTCCACCTGGAGTGTCCACCCTATTGCATATCTTTGTGTAATCTGCAAAAAGACTCACTTTGCCTTCCAGACCCTCAGATATGTTGCTCATAAAAATATTGAATAGAATGGGGCCCAGTATTGATTCTTGTGGTACACTACTAGTCACCTCCCTTTCTTCCGATAGGGAGCCATTTACCATTACTCTCTGTGTCCTTCCTTTTAGTCAACTCCCTATCCAGTCTACAACATTTTGACCCACTCCCATGCTGCCAAGTTTATTTAATAACCTTCTGTGTGGGACCGAATCAAAGACTTTGCTGAAGTCTAGGTAAACCATGTCCAGAGCACCACCCTGGTCCACTTCTTGCATCACCCAGTTGAAGAAGTCAATAGGATTTGTCTGGCATAACCTCCCAGCAGTGAACCCATGCTGTCTTTGGTCTAATCTTCCATTATTTTTAAGAAGGACACAATTCTCTCCTTGATTAGAGCTTCAATTATTTGGCCCACAATTGAGGTGAGGCTAATTGGATGGTAGTTGCCAACACTGTCCTTGCTACCATTTTTGTGAAGTGGGACAACTGTGGCCTTCCTCCAGTCCTCCAGGACTGCTCCACGTTCCAAAGATAGGTTCAATGTGCCTGTGCAACTTGGTATGATGTTATGCTTGTGAGACTTGGATACATTGTGACTGTTCGCCTCTCTATCCATGGGATATACCACCCTGTAGAGGTATGACAGCAAGGAACCCTAGAGGAGGGCTCCACCTACAGAGGTGCCATGGGAGTGATTCCCTTGGCTAAAGGTAGCTTAGGAAGGAGCCCAAAGAAGAGGGAGAGATAAGCCACTGGAGGAGGAGGGGAGGATGGTGGGGCAAGGAGAAAACCATCCTGGAGTGACCAGTAGGAGCGCTCTTTTAAGGCCTGATTGGGGGCATGGTTAGTTGCTCTGCCCCACTGAACCACAGGCGTAGCCTCACAATTCAATGCGCCTATGCAATTTGGTATGATGTTATGCTTGTGCGGCTTGGAGACATTGTGTCTGTTCACCTCTCTATTCATGGGATATACCATTCTGTAGGGGTACGATGTTAAGGAACCCTAGAGGAGGTTCCACCCCTAGAGGTGCTGTGGGAATGATTCCCTAGACTAAAGGTAGCATAGGAAGGAGACCAAAAGGAGTACCCAAAAGGGTGTCAAGCAGCGTGAGGAAGGTGAGGGATACAGAATAGTTTCAAAGACATGAACAGAGATCGATAAGAAGAGATGGTTAGGACTGGAGAGGAACATGGACAATGGAGGAATAGCTATCGGTTTGGAGGCTGAGGGAGAGACTTCCTAAGGAGAGAGGTAACAGACAGAGGGCCACCATCCAACTCCATCCAACAACGGAACATAACTATGGAACCTATGGAAGTACTAACCCTACCTAAGTATTATGACCATCAGCACAGAGGAGAGGAAAAACCCCCTTTGAGGAGGAAACCTCTGGGGATCCAAGGCCTAGACTGCCTTCCCTCAAGGCTGAAGGAAGTTTTGGTTAGTGACAGCTCAGCTACTACAATTTAGAGTCAGCATTGAGGGAAGTGGAAAAGATTCCAATCTGGAGAAAGTTCTCATTCTGTCCTACTAACAGGAATGCTTTTGAGGGTTGCAAGCAACGTCTCTGCAACTAGACACCCAAAAGCAAAGGAGGAGAGAAATGATTCTCAGTTAGCCTACGTGAGCCTACAAAACAGAACAGGTGAACCAGAGGCGATCAGAGGGAGAATAGCATAAAGGATGCCTCCAAACCCACTTGGGCAGCTAAAGAGGCCCTGCCAATGGGAGCCTCATCCCTTGCAGTTGAAGTCATAAATTCTATATCCAGAGGTGTCATTGGAATGGGCGACAAGTGAAGGTTCACCTGGAGTGAAGACATTCCCACTATAAACCAGGGAGGAGGACCCCGCTCCAAACTTTGCATGCTCTAGATGTGGACTTCGGGGGTGCAGAGCGAGACCATCAGCTACAGGCTAGCCCTGAGCCATGGAGAAATGGACACAGAAGGCATGTCTCTGAGTGGAGAGCAGGTTGAGTCGAGGTAGCACGAGAATCATATGAGGTTTATGCTCAGATAGTTGATGGGTATGAGGAGACCTACATAGAGTTCAGACTGAGTGAAGGAGACTCCCACGTGGGTCCAGAGGAGGGAGCAGATTGCAATTAGTAATCATTGGAGTGCATGCCAACCGGGTGCATTAAGAAGCCAAATTAGGAGTGTATTGATTTGCACAAGTGGGAGAAACAAGAATGGCAGGGCAAAGCCTGCAGACAGCGGTTGAGGTATGAGTACCAGGAGTAAGCTAGGTATAGGTAGGAGCTGCGCTGTTGGTATGGGAAGAGAGGAGGTCCAAGAACAAATAGACTAGATAAGCTGGTGAAGTGAAAGCCATAAAGGCCGGTATGGAGCAGCAGTAGAAGGTGGGGCGAGCAGGAGAAGGTGGGGAGCCAATGAGGAGTAATAACAAGGGGATGAGAAAACAGCTTCCACCACTTGGAGCCATGGTGCTCGCAGTGATAACATAGTCCCCCACTTTGGGAAAAACAAGGAAGCCACAAACCATGCACTGGGACACCAAACAGCCAAATGGAGAGCGAGGTAAATAATTGAGTGAATGCCAGCAGCCATTGCTAGCTGACATGGAGAGGGTAGCCAGGTTGACATGCCAGCAGGTAAAGGACCACTAGGGAAACCAGGAAGACAAGAAAAATGAGGCAATACCAGTGACCGTAGCCAGATTAAAAACCAGTATCTGAAGCAGGGCTAACAACCGTGTGAAATAGAATAGAATGCTGGAATGAAAATGCCAGCAGAATCCAAGGGGTCCTGAACTGAGGACTAGGAAAACAAGGAGGCGATTAGTGAAAGCACAGGCAGAGGGCAGGAAACCCCAAAAACAATGAATAGGCAGGAGGGGTAAAACAGGTTGGCACTCCCGGGGGTGAAAACAGCTGCAAAGGAATTACCGGTGCAAAAGGACAAGTCAGGGGGCCACTGGGAGTATACGTGCAGTGCAGGCTCTGTGCAGGAGTAGAAGAGGAAGATGGTGTGCAGAGGTCTGCTGCCGAGCATGCCCAACCAGCAGAAATGAAGGCAGAAGTGCACACAGAACAAACTGGAAAGTGGCACGGCAAAATCAGCTCAGCAGCAAATAAAGGAGAGAGAAAAAACAGGAGTGGATGGTGGTGCAGGGCTCCCAGCAAAAGGCAAGCCACCAGTGGCAAAGGACACACGAGAGTACCAAAAAGTGGGCGCCCAGGAGAGGGAAGCCAGGAGACCCCCAAGAGAAGGCCATCAGTCCATGTTGCAATTATTATTTGAGGTAGGACAAAGTAGGGAAGCTTTAGCCTGGTTTTGTTCTTATTTAAGTAACTGTTACCAGTCTATTAGGGTTAATGAATTGGATTCTTCCCCCTTGAGGGTGGTAAGGGACATGCCCCAGGGATCAGTACTAGGGCTGCTTCTTTTTTTAACTTATTTAAAGGATATAGGTAGGAGCATGGAGAGGGTAAATTACCACCTCTACACAGATGATACCATCCTTCATTATTCCAATAGTTCTGTTCTGGAAATTCAGTCCACTTCACAATCTAAGTCTGACTCCTTACAGAAAATTTTCAGACATTTAAAGTTAAAGTAAATACTTCCAAAACAAAGTCAATCTTATCTGGTCTGGCTTCAAAGATAAAATAACCAATTTATCAGGTACAAACTTGGAATGTATTAAAACATATAAATATCTAGAGTTAGACCAGCTAGGTTCGGGGAAAAATCATGTAGACAATGTTGCTGTTCAGGTGGGGAAAAAGGGTAGATTGCCTATTCAGAAATCAAAAATGTCTTGACCCACAAACTATGAAATATATTACACAGGTACAGATTTTGCCTTTATTTGATTATGGAGACATATTATGTGGAGGTGCCTCACAAGATAGACTGCATAGGCTAGATGTAGTCTAAAATAAACTGGCTAGGTTCATTTTGAAATGCCCTTTAACCACTCATCATTGTGATCTATATAAATCTTTAGGTTGGGTCTCCCTGGCCACTAGGAGGGCTATACATACACTAGTGTGTTTGCATACAAATCTGGACTGGGTCACATTCCCAAGTACCAGAGTGATAGGTTAAAGGAAAACTACACCATCATATCTTCTAAATGTTATCTGTTTCCATGTCAACAGATAACTCTTTTCATGTAGCTGTTAAGGATGTATGCAATTGTTTTAGTCTGTTTTTACAGTTCATACTAGGCCCTGTGACTGTCCTGGTAGTCTCCATTTCATGGTTGTTAAAATCACATTGTCCCTGAGAACTGCATTAGCATATGAGAACATGATGTCAGATCACCAATTTATACCATTTATCTATATGCTGAAAGAACAAATACCCTGCAAATACCCTCTGGAAACTCATAAACTGAGTGAAGTTAAAAGGGAAAAAAAACTGCATTATAGCTCACTGAAGGTAAGTGTGGTATGTCACACCTTTTTGCAGCTTGTTTCTTTTAAGACTAATTAAGCAAGCAGGCATACTGAGGAGTTTAAAGGGTGATTACGCATCATGTTCTCATATGCTAATACAGCTGTCAGGGACAATGAGATTTCAACAACCATGAAATGGAGACTCCCAGGGGCAGTCACAGGGCCTAGTATGAGCTGTAAAAAGACTAAAACATTTGCATACATCCTTAACAGCTACATGAAAAGAGTTGTCTACTGACATGGAAACAAATAAAATTTAGAAGATATGAGGGTGTAGTTTTCCTTTAACATTTCGGGATATTGAGCCATCTTTAAGAAAACTCTCAATTGTCTCAGTTAATTGTCCCAAAAACTTACACTAAAAAGTCTATGCAATATTTTAGCCAACTAGTTCCGAGATTTTGGAATAGGCTCCCACATCTTTTTAGGAATTTAAATATATAATTCCCTTTCAGTATCTATGCTAAAGAAATACTTTGTCTTCAAGTGTCCTGATCTATAAATGTTTTAACTGATGTTGTAACTTTTATATTTGTATGTTGTTCATTGTATGGTTATGATAATGTACTGTATGTATTTAATGGATGCTCTAGGTTACCACTGTGAATGAGCTCATGCTCAATGGTTACTCCTAAATAAACAACAATAAACAAGGGAAGATAAGAGAAAGAGGAGGACGGGAGCAAGGGGGAAATCAAGGGAGGACTGAGGGGAGAGATGAAGAACACAGACTGTGTGAAAAAAATGCAGTGAGGGTGGCTGGAGGTGAAGAAGAGGGGATGAAGAGCAACAGAAACAGGGGAGAGCAGGTGAGGGAATGGCTGACAAAGTCTCCGGCTGCAGCAAGAAAACTCTCCTGGAGCAACCAGGAGGAGAAGCCTTTTAAGGCATGATTGGAGGAGCGGTTAGTTGCTCTGCCCCATTGAATCACAAGCATAGCCTTACAATTGAATAGCCTGGTCACAGGAGCTGCTAGTTCCTCCCTTAGCTCTCTGAGTAATCTTAGATAAACATCATCTGGTCCCATAGCCTTGTTCACCTTGTGCTTTTCTAGTTCCTTCAGGACTCTTTGTTCTGTAAAAGGTTCCAAATCAGTTCCGCTGCTGCTTGTATTTTTTTTCTGGCATAGGTGGTCTGCTCCCTTCCCCTTCTTTAGTGAAAACCAAGCAAAAATATCTGTTGAGGATTTCGGCTTTTTCTTTATCATCCTTCACGTGCCCGCCATCTTCCCTTGCCAGTCTGAATATGCCTCCACTCTTCTTCCTTTTGCCACTGACGTATCTGAAGAAGGTTTTGTCTCCGTTTTTAACCTCTCTGGCTATTCTCTCCTCAGTTGCTGCTTTAAACGCTCAGATTAACTTGTCTGCTTCCTTTTGTTTCTTCTTGTGTGCTCCCATGTCCATTTAACAGCCCGTCTCCTTGTATTTTTTGGAGGCAGTTCACTCATCCCTGATCTTGGTGGTCAAGTCCTTTGAAAACCAGAGGGGTTTCTCTTCTTTTCTTTGCTCGCTTTTCACATATATTGGCTAGAGACATTCAGTAAAGCTGTTCTGAGAATGATGCAGTAGTCATCTACTCCCCCCACCTGAGTTATGTTGGCTAGGCTCTGCATGAGCTTTTTCATTTTCACGAAATGTGCTCGCCTAAAGTCCAGGATTTTAGTTTTGGAGTGCTTGTCTCTCTATCTCTCTCCAGCAATGAACAGATGCAGAGGGGAGCAGGAACACAGTTGATTTGCAACTCTTCTAACAGAGCTTGCAGTGGGAGACAGCAGTTGGTAGTGCTGTTGAATTAGTTGCTACGACATTCGGTCAGATGCACCCACCACCAGCAATCAAAGCAGGAGATCTCAGCTATGTCCCCTCGGCAATCATCTGTTATGCAGCAACAGGAAGCAGAAAGTGAAACCAACTGATAGACAAGCAAAGTGCAATGCAGCTTTAACTTTCTGTTCTTTCTTGAGGAGTCATCTTGCTTGAACAAGTGACACTGATAGTGACGGTAGCAGTTCTGTACTCCCGCCTTACCCCATCTGCATGCATTTAGTTTACCAGCTCAAGTGATCGGGGTGGGTGGGGGTGGTCAGAGTTTTAAGTGAATTATGCCTAACAAAAGAAAAGCCTGAGAATTTTGATGATCAGTCAGGTTCATGACTGGTTGCTGATTGCCTTGAAACATAGAAACATAGAAACATAGACTTTGACGGCAGATAAGGACCACTTGGCCCATCTAGTCTGCCCATTTCCCTACCTACAGGATAGGCTGCAGATCCTAGTTAACCAACAGCCTATTTCTTCCTACCCCCCACAAGAATTGCCTTATTTCTGTCCCATGCATTCTTGAATTCTCCCACAGTTTTAGACCCCACAACCTCCTCAGGAAGGCTATTCTATGCATCCACTACCCTCTCTGTGAAATAATACTTCCTCACATTGCCCCTGAACCGTCCTCCTTCTATCTTTAAATTGTGTCTCCTTGTTCTTGCAAGTCTCTTTTCTGAAAGATGCTACCCTCTTGGACTTTGTTGATTCCACTGAGGTACTTAAAGTTTCTATCATGTCCCCTTTCCTTCTTTCCTCAAGGGTATACATATTAAGCTCCTTTAGTCTCTCCTCATACAGCTTCTCTTGCAGACCCTGCACCATTTTAGTTGTCCTCCTCTGGACTACCTCCATCCTGTCTATGTCCTTGCGGAGATGGGGTCTCCAGAACTGGACACAGTACTCAGATGGGGTCTCACCAACTGTCTGTACAGAGGATAACAACTTCCTATTTTCTGCTGCTGATGCCTCTCCTATACATCTCAGTATACCCCCAGCCCTCCCTACTGCCTTCTCACATTGCTTGCTAACCTTAAGGTCATCTGATATGATTACCCTCAGGTCCCTTTCCTTTTTGTTGTTGTTACTACCTCCCACCCATTGTGTATTCTTCCCTGGGTTCTTGTTTCCAGGTGCATTATTTGCACTTCTTGCATTGAATACTAGCTGCCATACTTCTGACCATTCCTCCAACCTTGCCAAGTCCCTTTTTCATCCTTTCCATGCCTCCTTGTGTATCAACCCTGTTGCAGATCTTTGTGTCATCTGCAAAAAGGCATACTTTTCCTTCCAGTCCCTCTGCAATGTCACTGATGAAGACATTAAAAAGGACTGGACCCAATACTGAACCCTGCGGTACCCCACTAGTAACCCCTCTTCTTGAGTGGACTCCATTCACACTTACCTTCTGTGTCCTGTTGTGCAGCCAATGTTTTACCTAGGCTACCACCCTGGGACCCACTCCCAGGCTGGTTAATTTGACTATTAATCTTTGTGTGGACTGTGTCAAATGCCTTGCTAAAGTCTAGGTAGGCCATGTCCACAGCCTCCCTGGTCTACTACTTTGGTCACCCAGTCAAAGAAATCTATTAGATTCGCCTGACATGACCTTCCCACTGTGAACCCATGCTGCCTTGGGTCCTGTGCTCCACTGGTCTCTAGGTACTAACTATTCTTTCCTTCAGAAGTGACTCCATCACTTTCCCTACCACAGAGGTCAGACTGACAGGTCTGTAGTTTCCTGCCTCTGTCTTGGTCCCACTTTGTGAAGGAGAATCACATCCGCCTTCCTCCAGTCCTCGGGTACCACACCATCCTCCCATGATTTATTAAAAGAGTAGCCAGTGGTTTCACTAGTTCCTCCCTTAATTCTTTTAGAATTCTGGGGTGAATTCCATCAGGACCCATTGCTTTGTCCACCTTCAGTTTTAGGAGTTCTTGCAGAACCCTTTCTTCTGTGAAAGGACTGGGATCGACCCCTATCAAAAGTGCTTCTTGATTGGATTAGCACTTCCCCTCCTCTTTTGTGAATACTGAGCAGAAATATTCATTCAGTATCCCTGCTTTTCACTGTCCCTCTGCCCACCCAACGTTCATTCTATTTAGCCTCACTATCCCTCCCTTTGTCTTTCTCAGCTTGCTGATGTACCTATAAAAGGTTTTGTCCCCCTTCTTAACTGAGTTGGCTATCTTTTCCTCAGTTTGGGCCTTTGCTATTCTGACTTCCTTCCCTGCTTCCTTCTGCCTTAACTGGTACAGCTCTCTGTCCTGCTCCATCTGTGTTTCCTTATACTTCCGGAATGCTATCTTTTTCTTCCTGACTTTCACAGCCACCTCTTTTGAGAACCATAGTGGCTTTTTCTTTCATTTTGATTTGTTTATTTGCTTCACACAAAGGCTTGTTGCCTCTGTGATGGCAGTTTTGATGATTCCCCATTGTTGCTCCACACCTCCTTCTAGCCTGTTTGCTAGTGCTTTTCTGAGGCACTCTCCCATCTTGCCAAAGTCAGCCCTCCTAAAGTCCAGTACCCTCACTTTTGTATGGCTTGACTCTGCAGCTGAGTTTAATGTGAACCACACTGTTTGATGGTCACTTGTCCCCAGATGGCAACCCACTTCTAGATCTGAGATCCTCTCACTGCCCCATTTGAGAGTATGAGGTCTAAGATTGCTTCCTCACGAGTGGGTTCCGAAACTAGCTGTCTAATGCCTGCCACCTGTAGGGCATCAAGAATGGCCCTGCTCTTGGATGTGGCTGCAGCAAATGTGCTCCAGTTAACATCTGGCATATTCACATCTCCCATCAGCAGTATCTCCCCTTTCTCTGCCATTCTAAGAATGCCTTCTATCATATCCTTGTCCATTCCTTCCCCCTGACATGGCAGTCTGTACACAACCCCTGTGCGGATTGTGGTGCCTTTCCAGTCTCCAAGGTGACCCACAGTGCCCTCCTCCTCCTGTTTACTCTTTTGTTAAGTTGCTTTTATTCCTTCCTTTATATAGAGAGCTACTCCTCCCCTCTTCTCCCTCCCTGTCTCTCCTGTAGGTTATGTACCCTGGTATGTTAACATCCCAGTCATGGTTCTCTGTGTACCATGTTTCTGTGACTGCTACGATATCCAGGCATCCCTCTTCCATCAAGGCCACCAGCTCAGGGAGCTTGTTGCCCAGACTACGGGCATTGGTACTCATTACCCTCCATTTCCTGATGGTCTTGCTCCCTTTTGCCCCATCCCTGTCCTTCTTGCCTTTGTCATTTTCTCCATTTACCCCTGCCCTTCTCCCTATCGACACCTCTATGTTGGTGTTTGCCGCACTTACTACCGTGATTATTTGGGGGCTAGATTTCTGCTCCTTTCCAGTGCCTCCCTTTGGCTAGTTTAAAAGCTTGCCAATGAAGCATTTAAACCTATCACCCAGGATCCTGGTTCCTCCCGACAGATGTAGCCCATTGTGCCAGTATAGGCTTGCATCACCCAGGTGGACCCCAGTCCCCAATGAAGCCAACTCTGAGCTCCACACCAGTTTTTCAACCACTGATTGAATCCCATGGTGGAACACCCTAGCCTCTCCTATGCCATAGATGGGCAGCACCTCCGAGAAGGTTACCGCATGCTACTTGACTAAGGCCCTCCCCAATTCCACAAACTCTTCCTGCACTTCTCTAATCCCTTTCTTAGCCAGGTCATTTGTCCCTAGGTGGACAATGACATCCAGCTCCCTCCCCTGTGCAGCTGCTCCGGCAATCCTGAGGATTCACTCCCTGTCCCTCCAAACCATGGCACCAGGCAGGCACCTTATCTCCCTCTCCCCTTCCTCCCCCAGTTCTACCTTCCTAACAATGGAGTCCCCCACCAGGAGTTGTTTCCTTCCCCTGCAGGGTCCTCTGCCACCCTCCTGTGGGTCTCCTTTGTGGAGGTTCCCAGCATCCTCCTTGGTCTCCACTGCGGTGCCTCCATAGAGGAACCACACTTTGCCAGAATGGCATAGGAATTGTGGAGAGGTACAACTGGAGGGATGCACCTCTGTTCCACCACCCTCACCCTCCCTGAGCCCACTGTAGTCCAACCACTCCTCTTTCTTGGCAACCTCTGAGGCAACGGCAATGGCACTGGTGGTCCCTGGATGGAAGAGGAGGTCCCACAAATCCTGGCCAACTCAGCCTGGAGATGAGCAACCTCCTCCCTCAGCCCAGAGAGGTGCCTGCAGATGGTACAACACTGCATCCTCCAGAACATCTCCCGGAAGACTGCTGCTCCACAGCCACTGCACTGCACCACTCCAATCATGTCTTATTTCTGGCCCCTTAACTGTTTGCAAACCCTACTTTTTCCTCTGTTTTTTTTTCTCTCTCTCTCTCCTTACTTTCTGCCTGTGTGCCCTTTAAGCTCCTGATTGTCCTGTTCTGAGACAAGAATATCCTATATTTCTCAGTAGACCACTTACTTGCTCAGAGGCAGACCTCCAGCAGCTAGAGGGGGCCGGAGAGCTACTCTTGCCCTTCTAGGATGGTGGGTCTTTGGTGGTTCTGTGATCACTCACTTCCTGCTCCCAAACAGGAAGTTCCTGTTGTCAGTCAAATCCTGTGCCTATAAAAATAGAACTAGCTTTGGGTGGGGGGAAGGAGGGCAATATAGTCCCAGCAGAGAAGTCCAGTCACACAGCAGTCCTTTCTCCTGGTGTCTTCTGCCAAGCTGTTTTGTGTTTTGTGTCCTTCGTTGCATCACGCACTCTACATAAGAACATAAGAGAAACCTACAGGAGAGAGCAAAAGCCCATCTTGCGACTCCACTAAAAAATCAATATATCCTGGGAGAAAACCCCCTTGCTTGTAAATATCTATTCAACCCACTTTTGAATGTGACTAAATTTTGACTATTTACTACTCTCAAGCACCTTTTCCTCTGGGCCTGGTGGGTGGTGGTGTTGCAGATAATAGAGCATGTCAGGGTTAGAGACTGTACACCAGATATACACCAACACTGTATAACACTAGCAGTGTAATGCTTCTGGCCTCTAACCAACCTGGGCCCCCTGCTAATGTGGGTCATCCTGCAACTGTGGCCATTGTGCCGCCCCCAGTCATGACCCTGCCAGATCGCACTAACAGGAGGCTGAAATATCACAGAACTGCTGTTTGGGGGACCCTGGGTGGGTTGTGTATGCTGATACATTAGCTAAGAACTATACAGGAATAGTAGTCAATTAAAAAATTGACTGATCTTATTAGTCCTGCTGAAATGGTGTTGCTTCAAAACATTGTTGTTCTCTAATTGGTGGACAGAATAAAACAATTCTTTGATTATAAGGAAGAGAGCCTTTGTTTTTTTGATTTGAAGGGACTGTATTTAATTTCTGTATCTAGCGGTGGATATCAGCCTAGCTGTGAATATGTGATGAAATTCAATAGTTTAAGTAAAGTTAGATATATTTTTATTTATGCATTCGGGTAACACCTCTGAGCACAAGTGCTCTTTTACAAAGTTTCCACATCAACATGTGTGCTGCACTATGGTCTTCAGTGTCATTTATTTGGATCAAAAGGAATATTTTCATCCCGACAGTTTAAAGTCTGTTCCAGAAAATAAATACAAATGTGTGCTGTATGGGATGCCTCCAATTGGGCACAACCCCTAGACATGGATGGTTCTGGGGCAAGAACCAGTAGCTTGCAGGAAAAAGGGGTTTTACATTTGTGCAAGTCATGCTAACAAAGCTTCAACAGATCAGACATTGCTTTTTAAACAGGCTTGTGCATCTGATTCAGTGTAGCCCAAGAGTGACAAAGTGCAGACATGTGTTTTCTTCCTCTTAGATTGGGACCCCTCAGTGTACTGCAATAATTGTGTCAACCAGACATCAAGTCGGAACCATAAAGAAGAAAATATCTGGAACATTTTGAATGAAAATACCTGAGAGGCAATTTGCAGGAAGAAAAGAATATGGGATCCATAAAAGAATGCTAGGAGAGAGAATAAATGTCCAAATTGTTTGCTTTTTGTGTCTCTCTCCAAACCACATACTCTAAAGACTCCTTCCCAGTGCAAAGCATCATAGGTCTGCAACTCTTAGTTGAAGTCAGACTGACAAGGCAATCCCAGAACATACATCACCTTTTAAACAGGCTTCTACATATGATTCAGTATAGACCAACAATGACAAAGTACAGACAAAATAGCTTTTGGTGTTGCCAGATTTCAGTCTAAAAAAAATATACACTCAAACCCATTTAATCATAAATGAGGTGAAGGAGTATTTTTTCTTTAGTCATACATTTTGGGCTGGATTTACAAACCTCTTTAAAATCCTGCAGCTGTGGGAAAAACTCAGTGCAAGTGGGTTGTCAGTTGCGGAACTGCAGTTTCTACTGCGGCTACGGTATTCACAAAGTGTAGCTGGTTTACAACCAGCTCCACAGTTTACAGCAGCTTGCGGGTGGTGCTGCAGTAGAAATCCCCACAGCTGCAGACAACTGTTATAGCCAGTGGGACCAACTATAACTTCTTCCTCAACTAATGGATATGAACAGCAATCTCCATAGCTGCAGAGATTTCGATCCGCAACGGGAGTTGTGGTGTGGACTTAGTCCCAAAACCTTTTGTGAATCCAGCCCATGATCCTTAGCACTGTTAAACAACATTTTTGGGAGCTTGCAACTAAAGCAAAATAATTAATTGCTTCAACCAGTTTATCCATGAAAAAGGAGTAATCTGACCTAATTCCTTTGTTTCAGATTACTCCTTCTTCAGGGATACACTGGTAATTGCTACTGCTATAAACACAATGCTTCTTTTCTGCTCATTCCATAACTTGAATTTGTTATTCTTGCTATTCTCGAAGTGCTCCCTTCATGAACTGTCTCTGCAACTTTTATTCTTATTTTTATACTTCTGTCTCACCATACATTCATGTTAAAGTTGGAGCACTGAAACGCCCCCAGCTCTCTCCCTCTCTTGTATCCTTGAAGAATGAGTAATCCAAAATGTAGAAAGTAGGTCAGACATTTTGCTGACCAATACACTGGCTATTTTCTGCTCTATAACAATAAAAGTTGTATTTTCTTATATATGGGTGAGTGGGCCTGATTCCTCCAATCTGATTAGACCATTTAATTGCCTTGATTAAGCTATGCAAAAGAACACTTGGAGTGCACCATGCTTGCCTTTGTGATACAACAATTCATATAGGGATTTCTGCTCCCCATGTGTGTTACTTTACATTTCTTAGCACTAAATTTCAGTTGCCAAACACTAGAACACTTGTATATTCTATCTGCATCCTTCTTCATGCTGTTAATTTCATCTGCACTATCCACTCCCCTCAGATTTTTGTACCATCTGCAAATAGACTTCCTTTCCCCTGAAGCACACACCTAAAACACTGATGCACATGTTAAAAGGCGCATTCACATGGTATCGGCGCTGTGTAGATTAATGTGGCCATGCTTGCTGAAAGGCTGTAGAGCAGAGTTCAGATGGCATGGCCAGGGGAGTCCTGTTTAGGCTCCCATCAAAGTTCTGGCAGTCTGAGGAGTGTTCCAGCTGGAGTGGGTGTATGGGTGTGGGTCGGGCTCCCCATGACAGTGGCCAAGGATTGGGAATGGGTTCTCCAACTCAAGTTCAGCTAAACCTTTTTTCTGTGTCTATCAACAAAGCTGAACTCAGGGAAGTGTTGTTTATTGCAAACCAAAGGCTAAAAAGTGAAGGAAACATGGTCTCAGAGTTGAGCCATGACACTAAGTATGTGCTTATGCATATGCATAAGTGCAAGCCCAGTGTCATGGCTCGACTCTGTGTCCATGTTTCCTTCACTATTTAGCCCTCGGTTTACAATAAAAAAACACTTCCCCTGCCTGCCCGGTGGCACTGGAGGCTGAGATGCTGGATGCTACACATTGAGCCATGCCTTCGACCTGGGTTCGAGACCGAGCCTGGACCACCGGGGGTGGTAGGGGAGAGAGAGGACTGAGCAGCTGGAGGACTGCTCTCCTCTCTCAGGGAGGAAGGATCTGCCATCCTGCTCACTGATTGACCTCTAGCAGTGGCTGAAGAGCAACTAGGGTCAGGAGGCATGCAGCCGGTGCATCAGATGTCGGAGAAGAGGGGGGGTCTGGGAGAAAATGTAAAAAACTGAGCTGGCAGGCTCTGTGATGGCCCTTGATGTGCACACACCATTAACCCAGAATCTGGACCCTGGCTTTCTGGGGGAGGGGAGAAAGTCAACGCTCCTCGCCCCAGGCCCTGTCATGGGGGAGGCAACCCATGGGGGATTTTCTGGAGAGCTTAGTTGTGGGGATGCCTGAGCCACAGCGATGAGTCTACTGAGAGGAGCCATAGCTTCCTGCCAGCTCCCCATCAAAAGTATGTATGAAAAATAAAACACTTCCCAAAGTTCAGCTTTGTTGACAGACGCAGAAAAAATGTTTAGCTGAACTCGGGTTTAGCTGAACTACACTGATAATGTGGTTCTGTTCTCAAGCCAGTCCAGCCCTATGGAGCTACAGAAGCACATGCAAGCCTGCTTCGCTATATTGGAATTTTGGTTCCTAACCATAAACTTCTTCTCAATTATAAGAAAACAAAGACTATGTTATTTGCTTCCTTGAAGATCAAGCACAAATGCTACCAGCTTCAAAATCTGCAAAGAAAACAAGAAGCTCTTGAAATGGGTCACACTTTTCAATAATTGGGTGTCTCCCTAGACAGTTCCCCTTCCTATGTGCAACACATCAGTCTGGTTGCTAAAACTGTAAACTCCAGAGCTGGTGTTCTATATAAACATAAAAACAGTCTTACTGACAAAGTTCTCAGACTAGCTGTGACCAGCTTTGTACTATCAGACACAGACTATGGTCTAGTAGTCTATGGTGCAGCTACAGCCTCTACCCTACGGAGAATCAAATTGGCCCATAACAAAGCCTGCAGACTTCTGTTGGGGGCCCACTAACACACACATGTGAGCTTTATAACCGTGCAGGTCTGCTCAACCTGGACTGCAGAGTCCATTACCAAATCTGCCTGCCTGCCTACCAAAAAGTCCATCATGGGTGTCACTACACCTGGAGTTCTTGATCTCTTCCACCCCCACAGCTCCAGCCAGAATACCAGAAGTAATAACTCTCGTGCATTAAAAAAACCCTTCCGTCGGACCATCCAAGAACAATGATACTTCAGATACCAAGCTCCAAAATGGCTAAACTCCCTTAGCCCATGTCTCCTGACTTGCAACAAACTTGCCCAATTTAAAGAAAACCTGAATGCCCATCTAGTCTCCAACAATACCAACTGTGACTGTGGCCTTAACCTTACCTGACCTTAACTTTAACATATTTTCCATTAGGCGGGCCCCTTTCCCCCTCTCTCCACATTCCCCCTTCTCTCCCCCACTCACCCCACCGCCTCCCACCCCTCCTCCTCCCAGGACAATTGCCACTATTCTGGCTGCACATAACTTTAACAGTTGTTTTTGTCTAGCTATACCAAAAACCCATATACCATGTCTGGCACATTACTGCCAATTGATTCTCAATTGTAAATTGCTGAAGACTGTATATAGGTTTCTGTACTTAAAAGAAACTCTTTTTTTGTTAAGTTTGCTTAATATGTGTTCATCCTGTTGTTGTTGTTAACTTATCCATCAAATGTCTCTGACGCAGAACCTTTGTAAATTAGCTTTCTGCTCAAAAGTGTTAATTCCTAGTACCAATAAATAAAAATAAAATAAGAAATAATTCAGTAAATGCTGCAATGACAACCACAGGTGCAAGCTGGGAAAGCCTGTCACAGCATTGCGGGTGGTGGTGTGGGTGGTTCACACAGCAAAGTAAAACACCTCAAAATCCCCACACTGCTACACAATCCCAAGAGAAGAGGGCTCTCCGCTCCAATAAAATGGAACCCAAAACAGCCAAACTGCGGTATGCAGACATGCACAACAGCAATGAGCTTGCTGCTGTGCACCTACAATAATACTGCAGAACTGGCTATGTGAATGAGCCTAAAGAGTACAGTGGTTGCCCAAAGACAGAACCCTGAGGCATCCCACTTATTATCTGACATCTGAGTCCTATCTGCCATCAACTTCCCAATCCATCACTTAACCTCTCCACTTGTCTTAGGCAGACCATACCTTCTTCACTGGTGCCTCATGCAGCACTGATGCAAAGGCCTTACTGAAATCCATTCAAAGGATGTTGACTGCCTGGTCTCTATTAACCATTTGTGTCACTGAATTGAAAAACAAAACAAAAAAATCAATCAAGTTTATTTCAATTGACCTGCCACTTATGAACCCTTGATGGTTCCTCTCCATAGGCCCAGTTTATTACAATAATTCAACTGTCTGTTCCTTTTATAATTGCCTTTAGTAGTTTGCCAACTGTACTGTACATGTCTAGCTTACTGACCTGTCATTTTCTTAGATCCTCCCTATACCCACTCTTGTGCAGAGGGACCACGTTTACCACCTTCCAGTCTGACAGCACTACCTCCTTTGCTAGTGATTCATTAACTAGGTTTGCCAAGGGTGCTGCCGTGGACCACAGATCCATCTTGACAAAGGGTCTTTGACACAATGATGTTTCAGCACTGCTACCTGTATAAAAATAAACTTTTACTACTACTTGGCCAGTGCATACTTAAACCAGCTTATTGCTATGAATGCCGTCTCTCTGACTTCTCAAATGACTGCTTATACAGAAAGATGGGTAGATACTGTAGCATTCACAGTTGCAGCCAATTGGAAGAAATCATAATATGCAGTGTCAGGGAGTTGAAACTAAATGCTGGTAGCACCAAAGTGCTTGCATTAGAACATGTGAATTATTTTTACTGGACTGCAGTAACTATACTAGGAGATTATAGGTACCGTTAGACATTGGGTGGGACTTAAAGTGATACAACTGTGAAACTCCACTATTAGGACAAGGATAATAGCAAGTGGTCTCTCCCAAAGAAAGGGGAAACAGTATCCGGTTACCCCAGAGAAAGACCAGATAACAGGGAGAAGCATCCCATCTACTTCATGAAAAGGCAGGAGTACCCCTCCCTCAAGGAAGAAACACAAAAATGGGTGCCCACTAAGAAAGGCTGGTTAACCCAACTAGGACATGGATAGGCAAGAGTCCCCCACCCTCAATGAGTGTGGCAGACAAATGCAAGGTTCTCCATGAAGGATGGGTTCAACTTTAATTTCTTGCTCTCTTCAAGATGTGCATTTTTCAACCTCAACCAAAGACTGGGGATATAACTTAAATGTCACAAGAGGGCATGCTTAAAATGCATTGCATGGTATTACTAAAATACACTTAAATGAATAGTTGTTTTATGGTTTTCAGAAAAAAAACCTCAGGTGGTAATACTAGAACTCTGTTACACAAAATTCCCCCAACATGTGATTATTACTATCTTCCATTTGTTATTACTGAAGATGTTCTCATTAAAAATATATTTTTTCTTCTCAACTCCAATATGTTCATTTTGGTTATTACTGCCAGGAATTCTTAACTACAGATGTGTGAAGTCAGGACATTTCACTTTGTGAAGTGCTTACTGTAGTGATGTTCCCCAACATTGCTTAACTGGTGGCACACATTGCATAGTGTTTGCCTGGGGAAGTGCTCACATTCACATGGGGAAGGCCACACATATTGGTACTTCACTGGCAAAAGTATAGGTGAGGTGCCACTGCATGTAATTGTTGCCAGGTGAGGCAGCAGTTTGCCAGTGAAAACTATGCAAAAGATGAGTGTGTTTTTATTTATTTTTTAACCCTTGGTCCAATTTGTTAAACTGTTTAGTTTACCCTTCCCCCGCCCACTAACATACAGTTCCCACCTGCCCCACAATTCGGAGCCTTTAAAACATAGTACCCATTCTCTAGTAGCACCCCCCACAGTGCTAGTGAAGTTGTTATGATAAAACAGAAGTATCCCTTGAATTCCCCCCACCCATGCCACCTCATTAACTACACCACCTACCTACCGCACCCTGTGCCTGCCCCTCAAGTCATAACAAATTTAGAGATTACCCATCATCTACCATCCAATTCTCTCTTCCCCAAGCCCCAAATCTGTAAAGATACATAGTTAGCATGCACAGTACTTGCAAAAAAGAAAAACATGCAGCACTACAGCAAGACACCCTTTTCACACACTGATGCCCTGCAACCAACTAAATGAACAATGATGTCCTCTTACAGTAACACCTGATTGGTTGCTTGTCAGTCAAACAGGTATTACTATAGGATGATGTCAATGTCCATTCATTCAATTGCAGGACATTGGTGTCAAAAGAGGGCATATTTCTCCAGCACTGGATAGATTTCTTTTTTCAGGTATATTGGATGTTAACTAAATAAAAGAACTTCACTGCAGAAAGTTGGGGTGGTCAGGAAAACTTTGCCACACTACATATATTATGAATTTCTCAACTTTGGGCTAACTTTGCCAGCAAAACAAAAATTCACAACATCTCTATTCATAGTCATCTGTTTATGACTTTACCGCTTTGTTGCCATGAAAATAATTCTGGTGTCACAGCAGAAGATTATGACCTCAGGGAGAGAAAAGCAGGAGGGAATTATTATATAAAGGTAAAAAAGCCTAGTTTTAAGAAGATGATTCCATTAATAATAAATGGAATGCCCTGAAATTAAAATTATTTTGGTATGTCATGCTACTCGAATCCAGCTGATGCCAACATAAATGTATTTATTTATTTTGCACAAAACTAACAAATCACTTTCTAAACTCAGACAAGGGGATATCAAGTTTGGTCAGAATTTCAGGACCAGAAAGATCTGAAGGGTACACATTTAGTAGAACCAATTCACCAATCCCTAAGACTAGTAGCTGCAGTACAGTACGGAGTCTATTGTACATATATAGGAATCAGGTGACCCTGGTTGATATCCCATCAATGCCATTCACTTACAAACTATATGACCTTCAGTCAACCCAGCTATAAATATCTAAAAAGTCAAACCCTCTGGTAATGATAATAGTGTGTCACAGATGGGCTATCTTGATTAAAAAATGTATAGAAAATAGAAATTGCATACATGAAATGGATATGTATTAACTTACATATTTTAAGGCATGAGAAACACAAGTCTCAAAAAAAAACTTTATTATGAAATAGATGGAGTAGCACAGTGAATGCAAATAAACTGGCAGCATGCCACTGAATAATGTAACCTGCAGTAAAGCCACCTACTGTATACTAACTGCACCAAATGTAAGCAGTACACATGTTAAAATTCAGCACACTGCAACAAACCTTGGCATTTCTTTCAATGCTTACAACTGGCTTCATCATTCCATCCTCTATCTGCAACTCAACTTTGCATTTTGGATTTTTAGCTGTTGAAGGCGTGGTGCTTTTCAACTTTTTTCAAAAAAAGCATGCCTACACTATCTATAAAATTGTAGCATTGCAGAAATGCATATTAGATACTCATTCTAGACTACACACACTGAAGTCAACGAGCATGTAGTGGTCAATGAGGAATAGTAACTGGTGGGTTGAAACCTGAAACATTCAGTATAAGCATTAATGACAAAATGGTATATTCATGTTCTGCTGCTGATTTTGCTCTGCTTAATCCGAAGACAGCAATTTGTGCTAGTTAACAGTCAATGACTCCAGACTATGAAGAGCCCCACCCTGAACATCAGTTAATTTGTGTAACAGAGGAGATCATAATAACAGTATGTGTTAGTACTGAAGTACACAGGCTCAGTGTTGCATACTATTCATGCATATTCTGTGGCCACACAAGAGGTTTTATCGTCACTTTGCTGTCCCAAAGTCACTTTGCAATATGGGGAGTTGTATCCTTCTGCAGCAAAACTGCACATCAATAATAATGCTTCCTAGAGGTGGTAGTATCTTAATTGTGAGTCAGAGAGGTGCTACTGAGCAAAATGCACAGAACTACAGCATGTCCTTTTTCTGGCCCTTCATTCAAAAACACACTAGCTTTAAGGTGAGCTAGTCACATCAAACGAAATCTATAAACTGGGGAAGACAAAAGGCACCTTTCACGGTAACCAGTGTATTTACAACTGCATTCATTTATTATAATGCCCATTTGCAAGACTATAAAGGCAAGTATGTTGTGTTTGCATTTGTGCTAAATGTCAGAAAACGGTAGTAACGCTAGTATTAAGTAGCCAGCCATGTTAGCACTATAATGCAGCACATTTCTCACGCTAGCCTGCAGTCACTAAATCCAGACACTTCTGTCATGAATAGCGGTGCAATTGCTCGGAAGATGCCATTGACTTTTGGGAAAAATCTGCCTGCTCTGTCATCACAAGCTCTCTTGGTCTCCTGTGCAGTGCTATATGTGAACAAAACATCTAGGCATTCATAGTCAAAGCAGAATAGCACAGAGTCCCATTCAGCCTGGCTATTTGAAGATAAGACAAGCGTCAATGACATTTTGCTTGACGCAGCCACAATGTCTCTAAAGATAACAGCAAGGATGTAGGTATTTATGCTTGAGTTTCGCCAGGAGCCTTTTTTTATTAACGTCCAATATTTTCAGTTTACCGACATACTTTAGGTATTTCCAAGCAATAGGAAATTATATGCAATTCTGTGAAGCTCTATTTATTCCCTCGTCGATCTATGGTAAGAGGGCAAAGCCAATGCTTTCATTTGATAAATTGTTTATAATGCCTTACCTGCACCGCTGCACTGATAATGTGAGGGACTCCAGCTAGCACACCTGGGAGAGTCCGTCGTCGTAAGTCAACTCAAACTGCTCAGTCTTTTTCCCACCCATGCCTCGGTCTTATTGGATCAGCGGGAGAAGCCAACGAGTTGTGACAGGGTCTCGTCAGCAAGTGATTGGATGTCGGTGATGTCATTCTAAGTGAGGGCTGGTTGTGCGCGAACGCTTCCAGCTGCAGTGGGTCTGCAGTGAACTATCCCTGAGGAGGGTCAGCCCAAGATTGCCCATGACATCAAACGCTGCTGTAGGATTCGCCCCATCCTCTGGGGTCTGGACAGATTTAGTACTGTAGCGCCCCCAAATCACAGGATGAAAAGCAAGATACGAGATGAATCTATAATGAACATGGTCGCACTGAGCCATCGCCAGCATCAGCACTACTGCGGGTTGTCTGTCTGTGACTGTGTCTGAACAGACGATGCTCCTCAGCCTAGTAGTCTGAGCACAAAGATTATCGTTGTACATGGCGACCACAGCTACAGTAGGTCCTTAGATGCAGATAACCAGCCTAGATTATAAAGCTAATTTCACTAGCTGACACGTGCACATTTGGTCATCAGCTTCAAATTATTGTAACCTTGTACCATGGTATAGCCAGGTTATCATTATCGGTGGAGATAGAGGGATCAGTGCTCCTGCTCTACGGGAAGACAGTCCTTACACAGTAGTATTTGAGTCCTAGAAATCTAACCGGCTTTTCCAGGCTACTGTCTAGAATGCCGCATCATGTGAACAGTACTGTCAAGCTCATCAACCATACATTAAAGTTGAAGGGTACTACAACAAAGTGTAATTGATCTAAAGATTGAACGATTTCTTAAATGAGTCATTTGAAGTAGTGGGATGTCTCTTAAAGCTTTACAACGAGGTAGTTAGAGTCGGGTGCCCTGATATTCTAAAGATTAGTGCACTGCTAATTTGAATAGCGCTGCTTTAACTGGACATAATGCATCTGAACACCATAAGGGCTATATACAAAGTGCCCCATGAATTGCACTTAGTGGATAGCTCAATCACACTAACTACACCACTGCACCCATGCAAATAGGCCTCTTGCACTCAGGGTGCAGTTATTTGTAAAGTGGTAAAAGATTGATGTGACAGCACTATGTACCATTTCCAGAACCCTGCCTACACTTAAGGAGCACAGCAATGCATTTCCCTACCAGCAATGGTGCCAGTGATACACTTCCCCTCCCACCCCCTCCTGAAGCTGATGAGATTATCATCCAAGACAATCTAGTTGGTATGTCTTCAGCCCCAATCCACAAAATATTAGAAGACCCCCTCCCTGGTAGTCTAGTGGCCAACTTCATGACCAGAACTCAAAATAAATAATGAAAGTTCAAAGGTAGTACAGCCATCTCCCTCCTGCCCAATCTACAAGTAAATAAGTTTCTTGACAGTCTTTGGGTCCCCCCTCCAGCCCCAACCCCATAGGTACTGTAAAAATACTCTCTAGTGGCGTAGTGACACCCCCTGCCCCAGTCTCCATGATATAATTTGTACAGTATCTTCCTACCACCCTACTGGCCTACCCACTCAGCACCCACCATGCCCACCTCAGTCAACCTCCCAGCCTGACTCACCCCAGAAATTCCTGTCCTGTCCTGTCTGTAAGCAAGGCTGAAGATTGGGACTGGTGCAGAATATCACCACCTTGTGATAGGGTTGGGATAAGACCCTATTCTATTTGTTATGTGGAGAGAGAGAGAGAGAGAGTACACAACACAGCTCTATTTTTATCCTCTACTATTCTGCCACTTGTCTGTCTCTTGCCTGTCTGATTGCTCAATCAAATTTTCCTTGTGCCACCTAGGATGTGGCCATTCTGATGGTCCCACAGTTCCCCCCGTTATCTCCCTTTCTTCATTTGCTGTTTCTATTCTTTCTTTTCCCCTTGCTTCGCGGTGGCTAAAATATGTATGAGAATCTTTATGTGAAACTGGGATTCTCTAGTTTGCAAATGTATATAATTATGTTGTTTGAGATGACTACAGGAAGCTCTTTCTGTTCATCTGGAATGCTGGGCATTAACCTTGAGATGTATTTTGACCTTCACTAGCTTGCTGGCAGAGTTGTCAGCAGGAGGCCAGCTCTGGACAGAATATATTAATTGGTGGCCCCTGTTAAGAAGTCTAGATGTACTCTTCAGGCTGGTCACAGGAAGGACAATGACAACTTTTTGTTACGTTGTGTGAAAACAGGAGATGTAGCTTAATGAGAACAGGATGCAGAATGTAATTGCTGAGGAAAAACATTTTATATAAAAAAGGCCAGTGTTTTGTTTGGTTAGTTAGGGAAAGTGAGAAAGAGATTTAAATTGAAAAGAGACTCTCAGATGAAGGACCTTTTTTGTTTGTACTGCTATTGTGAAGTGCTGTCCTTTACAACTTTATTATTTTAAATTTTATTGTTAATAATAAAATGCAACTTGTGAATTTTATAACTTTCCCTGTCTTGCCTATGCTTCCTGACCTATGTCTCTACAAGAATGAGATGTTGGCGAAATCACAGATTTCAACACATGTAATATTGTGCATAATTACACTGTTGTGGTGAAATTTCACTGACAAAATTCACCTTAGATTTTGCCTTGTGTTTCTATTTGGCAAAATCCAGCAAAATTGGACTTTTCACATGACCTACTCTCTGCAGGTCATATGGGTGACTGTATACAAACAGGAAGTGAGTGATTCATTTCTCTTCTGTGTAGCTGAAGACTTAGATGAAGCAGGCAACCAGCAACAGAGACTTTTAGAAAGTTTATTGGGTCTGTGTTTACATTGTGTGTGTTTCTTACACAGTTTTTTGTTCATAATATATATTTTGATTGTGTTTGTTGATACTTTCTGTTATGTGTCTGTGTAGATTGAGTGTGTGTGTGTGTGTGTGACTTTCTCTCTCCCACTCTGTTAGGAAACCTTTTTTTTAAATGATGGAAGGGAAAGGTAAGGGCAAGGGGACTGGGGGGAAGGCACCCACTCTCCATCTTGGCAGGTGGGTATTTAGGGTAGCTGAGGCTGAGGACTCCTCCCAGGCCTAGCAAGAGCTTGTAGCCACCACTCCCCAGCAGCGGCATGAGCATGAGCCCATTGTCCCCCCATCAGCAGCATGAGGATGATGCTGCCCCCCCAATCCACCACCCAGCTTCAGAATTCTCCTGTAACCTCCCAGGACCAGCAGCAGCAGCAGCAGCAGCATGAGCCCATTGCCCCCCACAGCAGCTTGAGGATGATGTGGCCCCTTCCACATCCACCACCACCCAGCAGCAGAATGCTCCAATAGCCCCCCATGACTAGCAGCAGCAAGAGCATGTCACCCCTGAGCAGCAGCCACAGAGTAATGCCCCCCAGCAGGAGCATGTGCCCCCCACCTCCCCCACACATAAAGGGTCTGCCATGTGGTGTTTTTTCACCATAAACAACACTGACAGCAATGTTGTGATCTGTAACTTATGCGGTAGATCTGTGCAAAAGGGCAAGCAAGGGGGGCCATTTTGGAACTGGTGGCCAAAGGAGCCATCTGCAGCACCACCATGCTGCAGAGTGGCTCCAAAAGCAAAAGGAGTTGGCAGCAGCAGGAGGCAGTTTGGCACAAGGGGAAGGGGGCCAGGAGGAGGAAGGGGCTAAGGCTCAGCAACAGCCCAAACATTGCTACTAGTGCCAGTGAAAGCAGCAGCAGCTAGCAGCAGCACCCCCATCCATCTTACCCCACAGCCAGTGGTGGCGTCACATTAATGCTGGAGGTGAACATGGACAGCTTGCATTACAGCGAGAGATAACAGCTCTGCACCAAGATAATGATGATTTCTGCCAGGAGGTCAGGGGACACATAAGGAAACTGTTGGAAGACCAACATAAAGTTTTGGTCCTCCTGGCAGAGCTTCATCATGGTGGTGGTGGTGGCAAGGTAGAATTGGGGCCTGGTGCCGGCACCATGTGATAACGTGGTCCATAATGTGCTTGCAGTTGAGGCAGGAAGTGAGCACATCAGCTGAATTTTCTTTTCTTTTTCCTGTCTTTGGTTTACGACTATCACTCTTCCCTCATTTGTACCCCCCAAAAATTTAAAAATTTACCACAAAATTTATATGTATTTTGTCTTCTTCCTCATTCTGTATCCTTTTGTTTCTTTTTCTTGTCCAGCATTTTGTATGCTATGTATTGTTTATGCTCCCTCTCTTTCCCTCTCAGATATGAATACCCTTGCACCTACTACCCTGCATATTCCCCTATCGTGTATGTTACTGTTAATCATTTAGTCTGTACCTTACCTATAAACAGTGCACCTTTCTTCTTGTTTTATGTTAATCCTTCTCCTATCCACAAATGTTAAGTATTGTAATTGTTTGTATGAACAGATTTTTTTCCCAAAGCTATGTGATGTTGTGGCAGTTGTTTTTGCTGTGTACAGCTGCAGCATAAGTTTGAATGCATACACAACATAGAAACCTAAATAAGCAGCACTTTTATTATGAAGTTAAACATAGATATGTGTTTTGTGCTTAACAACAGTCCCCTGGGCTTAGTTGTCACAAATGTTCACTTGGTCTCCCTCCCCTCCTCTCATGATGTTTTCTGTAGTGCCCTGCCACCACCACCCGATCCAAAATGTGCACTTGGGCCACAGTTTAACACAGCCTCTTGCCTCCATGGTGTGCCAAACAGGCTGTACATGTTCAGAAATACAACAGGAAAAATTATTATTAAATTCAGACAGAAATCTGTCTCAGCCATTATGTTTTAGGGCACCCAAACTCCCACCTGGACCAAATGATGGTATTTGGTCCACGGTTCGCAATTGTTTTTAGGACAAATCTTGATCCAGTGAGTGAAGCACAATCAGTACATGTCCTGAAATGTTTCCAAAAAAATGGTACATCAAATTCAGACAGATATATGCTGTCAGTCCTGATGTTACATGCCATGCCAGACCACCTCAGGGACCTGAAAATACAGCTTCTGCCACTGTTTGCCAATGATTTCCACCCAAAACTCAGTGCTGCATGTGCCAAACAGGGCCTACAAATCCATAAACATTTCCAAAAAAATGTTACAGTAAATTCAGACCAAAATTGGGTCTCAGCCATGTTGTTATATTGTGCCCAAGCCACCAGCTGAACCAAAACATGGTCTTTGGTCCACTGTTTACAAGTCATCTCATGCTGAATCTCTGTTCTGTAAGCACAGGACAGGCTGTACATGTCCAGAAATGTGACAGTAAAAATGGTAGATAAAATTGAGACTGAAATATGACCTGAGTCAGAATGTGATGTGGTTCC
Source organism: Neoceratodus forsteri (assembly GCA_016271365.2). NCBI lineage: Eukaryota > Metazoa > Chordata > Ceratodontiformes > Ceratodontidae > Neoceratodus > Neoceratodus forsteri. Next base: position 873,595,153 of record CM028131.1, on the reverse strand, counting down.
CCCACCACCACCACCACCCAGACATTAAATAGCTGTTTTCAGGCCTGTTTGCCAAGTATTTCAGCCAGAATCTCAGCGCTGATCATGCCAAACAGGGCCTACAAGTCCAGAAATGTTTACCAAAAACATTTTTACATCAAATTGAGACTGAAATGTGGTGTCAATCCTGATGTTTTATGGTTTCCCCCAAGCACCCAGACATTAAAATGCTGTTTTGGCCACCCACTGTTTACAGTTGGTTTTAGGCCACATCTTGTTTCTGATAGGTCCAAAAATGTTTCCTGAAAAATGGTACATTAAATTCAGACTGAAATCTGGTCTCAACCATGATGTTTTATGGCACCTAAACCCCTAGCTGGACCAAATGATGGTTTTTGGTCCACTGTTTATAATTGGGTTTAGGCCACATCTTGTTTCTGTGAGTACAGCACAGGCAGTACATGTCCAGAAATGTTTCCTAAAAAATTTTACATCAAATGGAGACTGAAATGTGATGTCAGTCCTGATGTTTTATGGTGCCCCCAGCACCCAGACATTAAAATGCTGTTTTGGACACTTTTTTCAATTGGTTTTAGGCCACATCTTGTTTCTGTGAGTGTAGCACAGGCAGTACATGTCCAGAAATGTTTCTTAAAAAATGGTACATTAAATTCAGACAGAAATCTACTCTCAGCCATGATGTTTTATGGCACCCAAACCCTCACCCGGACCAAATGATGGTCTTTATTCCACTGTTTACAAGTCATCTCATGCTGAATTTCTGTTCTGCAGGTGCAGGATAGGCTGTACATGTCCAGAAATGTGACAGCAAAAATGGGAGATAAAATTGAGACTGAAATGTGGTCTGAGTCAGCATATGAATTGTGCCCCCCACCACCCAGACATTATATTACTGCTTTGGCCCTGTTTGCCAATGATTTATGCCTGAAGCTCGGTGCTGCTGGTGACAAACCGTGGCTAGAAGTCCAGAAATGTTTCCAAAAATATTGTACATCAAATTGAGACTGAAATATGCTGTCAGTACTGATGTTACATGCTGTGCCACCACCTCAGGGACCTAAAATTGGGTGCCAATCCATGCAGAGAAAATTAATTCCTCCTGCGAAATGCTGCTCCTACTTGCAGTTGTTTCCTCCTGCTGCTGCTTTTCAATTGATTGAAATAGAAATGTACAATTATCATTTCCCTATGCTGCTGTCCTGATCGACTGACTCTGTTGACTGACTGACTCTGTGGTTGTAACATGCCTGGCGGTGTGGAGTGAATGACATTTTAGGGCACTGTAGCTTGCTACCTGCTGCTGTCTCTGACTACTACTTGCTGAGTTGCCACAAGAAGTACTGTTCTGGATGGTTGATGGTGGATCATCTTCACACAGTCCCTACTGCTGCTGCTGAACACATAAGTATCTGTCTTTATTTTTTTTTTCCTGTGCAAGATAAGGGTGTTGGTGGGTTGGTATTATGGCTTCTTGAGTTGTAATATGTTTGTACTGCTTTTAGATTATTTTTCAGTGTGCTGTGGATGACATCATAATGCCTGGCTGGGATTAGGATCTAAGGATGTTTGAACGCACCACATTTCCCAAGTTCTCAAAGCAGATGGCAAGTATTGACATTTTCATTACTAGTGTGGTATGTCTGTTACTGCCATCTGGATGTCTGAGTTTGATAGTAATTGTGTTCTTTTTTGCTTTTGTCAACATCATGAATTCTGGCAAAGTTAACTCTCATTCTTGCTGCCACTGCTGCTGCTGCTCAACCAGATCTGGTGGATTTATTTAATTGTGCAATGGTTCACTTTCACAGTCATTGAGGTAAGTATTTCTTCATTTTTTATGGTCTTCTGTGGTGGGATGGGGGAGAATGTTGGTGGTGGTGGGGAGCTGGAACTTTTTACAATCCTCAAAATGTGTTTTTATTTTTATCTAATTTCAAGGTACATGAGTACTGATAGTGAAGGGGAATACCTGCTACTGTGCTCCATCATGGACCTTGGTTCAAATCATTGCACTTGACAGCATGTTTCTAAAGTACCCACAGTTTAATGACATCACAGGGTATGGTAAGTATACATTTTTTTCTCTGCTTGTTCTTCCAACTTGCTTGATAAAAACAGGTATGCAGATTGATGAGTATTCATCATTTTTTTCTTATCTTTGGTCTTGCTTAGGTCATTTTCCTCTGTTGAGGTTCCATCTTATCTCTGTGTGATTACTACATCCATCCAGGCCCTGCAGAAGCTGTGTTGTGTGGAAGACAGGGGGTGTTGCTTGAACTGCAATGTTGCCCACTGGACTGGTGTCCATACCATTAATGAGTAAACACCAGTACCACCCACATACATGGAGGAACTATATGCGGAAACTGATGGTTGAGATGGTGTTTAGTAAATAATTAGGTGGAGGAGGCTAATGTCTTGTTTAATCATTTGAGGTGGCATAGCTGCAGTAATCATGAACATTTTGAATCCAAACTGAGGACACCAAGCATCTCCCTGCCCAGTCCCCCGGAACCATCACAGTTTCGCACAAGAACCTTAATCTGGTAGTATAGCATAAGTAACCTTTTGGGGGGAATTTGATGTTGTAAGTTGTTAAGCCATTTAATGATTACTTTTGTAATTAATGACTTGCTTCATTAAAGATGGCCACCATTCAACATTTTTCAAAATTTGTTCAACTTGTGGTGTTAAAGGTTGAATTAGCATGTTACATTCATATGCTACTTGTACTAGGAGCCATGGTTTTTATACATGTCACTGATACTAAGTGGCAGAAAATATTTTTTCAGTCACATAGAGTGCATGGGTGTGTCAGGTCAGGTGACGAGAAGGGGTGGGGGCTGTGTGGCATTTACCAGCATGGGCACTTTTAAAGACATCAAGGCAATATATCTTGCTGTAAGATTGGGTTGATAGTCAACATCAAAAGTAATATATTTTTGGAAGCAAAACATTATAACTGTAATCATGCAATTGCAAAATCTTTACGGCTATGGTAATTACATTATTGCTGCTTTATATAGGCTGGGGGACTGGTGGTGACCAAACAACAGGTTACGGCAAAGGGTGATCAAATGAAACTTATACACACTGCAGCAGTTAGCACATTACCATAACCAATCCAATGGTACATACCTAAAAATAAGGTATAACACTACATACTGAGCTGAAAGTGGTTGGGGGTGACCTTCAAGTAAACTCAGCCTTTCTTCACTTCCACATCATCCAAGAAGCACCCCTCACAGTACTCAAGACTGGGGTTCTCACCAGGTGGGAATTCTCAGACCATTTCTGCTTCATCCACCTCGCTGCTGGTGGATGCCTTAGTCAAGGGATCATCATCATCCTCATCACTGAGACTCAGTTCCTGTGGCAACACCACTAACATCACTGTGTTGTGTGGAATGTGTCTTTCATTCATTTTGATGAATGTTAGCATGGACACATTCTTGGATGACAAGTTGGTCCTACAGTCACAATGGCCCCAGCCACACTAAATACACATTCCACAGTGACACTGGATGGTGGGCAACTCAGGTATTTCACAGCAACTGATGTTAGTGCTGGCCAGTCAGTCATTTTGCTGCTCCAGTACAACAGTGGCTCATCAGTAATGGCAAGGTGCTTTGGTTCCCCCATGTATGTCTCCACCATTCGTTCTGCTGTCCGGAGTCCAGCTGCCTCATCTGTCTCCTCCTCTTTTTCCTCCATATTATCTACTCCCATCTGAAAGAGGACATCCCAAATGGGATTGCTTGCTGTTTTCTGCTGTGCCTTGCCCATTTTCTCTGATTGGGTTGCATATGAGCCCCTGGTGGTGGTAGCAACACCTGTTTTTGCCACAGTGCATGCATTTTTCATGTGTGCAGCATGTACCAATCTAATGAGGTTATCTGTCAACTGTTGTACTCACCGATGACCTCCTTCAATAATAGAGGGCAGGCCACGTTTGTGTCACAAACCCACTCAGTAGGTCAGCCCTGTACTCCCAAAGTGCCAACCTCTGAGCATAGAATTGTGAACAGTTTAACAGAGCAAGGTAACCCTCTTGTCTGTTTTGTGGGTTCGAGTCACCTTTGTCCCAAGTTCTGGAGGGATTCAAAGTGATAACCTCTAGTTAGCATACCCAGTTGTCAGGTTCAGATAATTCTGTCTTTGGGGGGCCAGATATCTTTGCCTACATGCACCTAATCAGGTATTACAAAATGAACCCTTAGAACTCTAAGACCTAGAGAACTCTTTTCTGTTTCCCAATTTGGTACCATGATAAGCTCATGCACAATGTCAACTATAACCATCTAAGCTTCACTTATAAAAAAAGAAGTTTCAAGGCACACCAGGCAGTTTCTGTTTTTAAAATATATATCTCTACTTTAAAATAGGTAAAATAGGAAAACAGTAAAATACAGAACAAGATATTGCAACAGATATAGCCTTAAAAACAAAACAAGTTTAAAAGTGCAAATTCCTGCAACACATACACTCAAACTGGTCTTATCTAAGGTCCTTACTATCTTAATCTTTCAGTGCTTCGATGTTCCTCTTTTCTCAGATAATGAATGTGCTTGTGTAAGGTCTGCTTAGTATATTTCAAAGCAGTTTTGAGCTGGCCTTCTCTCTGAGGTCACCTAACTCTGTCTTGGTGTATTAAAATTTATATTTTATAACACAGGATGTCCTACTAAGATATTTAAAAAATAATAGGTGACATAAATGACTGACTTGCCAAAACCAGTCTGTGATCTGCTTCACACCAACATCAAAGCCTCTTTGATGTAATTCTGTCTTCCTTAGACAACACCCCCAACACATGCAAATTGGACTTGAATCAGTCTGGGGCCTGCTTCACACAAACATCAAAGCCTCTTTGATGTAGTCACTGGCTATCTTGGGAGCCACCCTAAACAAATGCATATGCCCTTTTTCTCATGACACCTAGTGCAAATCAAAGGATTTCCTTGAGGACGTCATGAATAGATATCTTGTTTCCTGCCTTCAAAGCAAACTAGCAAGATAATTGTACCTTAGATATCTGCAGTTTAAGCTACCTCCTGTCCTTTGAACTAATCCCTGGGGGGGGGGGAGGTTGATGTATCAATTTCAGCAAGACAATATTTCCTCCTGACAGACCCTCCCTTACATATGTTATATTGCAGAAAAAATATCATATTGAAATCAGAACCAGCTGTCCATGTGCCACAGTTTGTAGTATGGATCCAGCATGGTGACAATTGCAAAGTCAGTCAACTGTAAAATGATGGATGCATGGGTATTTGTGTCCAGCACATGGAGCATGTGATCCATTAGATCACAACTGCCATGATCCCCACTTGCCTCTGTCTGGTGTCACACATTAAACAGTAAAAAAATGAAAGAACCCTCGGATCACCCAAAAACCTTACTAAAACAAACAGAACACTGTTGTAAAAAATGAAAACAGCAATTTAATTACATCCAGCAGCACCCCTCACAAAAAGATCTATGTTTCACATCACACTTGATGCTTTAGCAAGTGTCTGCCTCAGCACATGTATGAGGGGTATGCATTGACTTATAGAAGCAGTGTCCCCACTCACTGCCTGTGTAGCATGCTCAAATGGATGGAGAATGCATATTAGCCCATCCATTTGGTGCCACTGTTCTGTTGTTAGAGCGATGGACACTCCAGCACTGTCACAGGTGGTGTGCAGCAGCAGGTTTTCTGACACAGCCTTATACTGTCCATACAGCTAGTCAAGCATGTAGTGTGGAGTTTCACATGGTCACAACAGCAAGCTTCATCCAGTGCTGAGGCAGATAGTTATTGTGCTGTAGCTCACGTAGATGGTCATGGGCCTTTTCAGAATGGGCGAAGTGGACACAGATGAGATGGATGACAGTAACTGTTTCCTTAATGTCCGTAAGGTTGAGAAACTGCTGAACAACAAGGTTAAGGCAGTGGTCCAGGCAAGGCACCCTAAAAAAAAACACCATCATTAATACACTGTACTGCATTGGAGCCCTTATCACTTGTGATGAATCCTGCTATGAGTGACTGTGTGTGGAGCCATCCATCAATCTCATCCAGCAAAACATTAAGCATTTTCATAGCTGTGTGAGAACCAGTAACACTCATCATACTCTGGGTCGCATGCTGACAAATACCAGGTGTGTTGCTACCACCACAATTTTGCTTCATGCAGGTTTTGCCAGGCCCAAAATCAAGTACCCCACCAGGCAACTGTGCCCAGTGTGGTGTTATGCAAAGATACAAGCTTGCTGTTATTTGTTCACAGGTCCACATATCCATGCTAAGATGAATATATTGTGATGCACTATGCGTCAATGCATGCCTAATAGAATCAGCAACTCTACTGTTCAGCTTTGGCATGGCACTGGCACGCTTAGTAAAATAGATTCATGATGGAACTTGCCATTTGAGACAGGCATGGGCCATCAACCTGCAGAAATCAGCATTCTCCATGAATCAGAATAGCAACAGATTGATAGCCTGCATTTCAGCAGTGGCAACATTTAACTCCTGTGCAGCAGCATGATTGGGGGGTTGCTTTGTCTGCCACTCAAGGATGGTCTTCAGAATGGGCTGCATCTTTGGTGCTGTTTGACCAGAATGCTGTACTTGTGGCAGCAATGATGTTCTTTAAGGGGTAACACTTGACTCCTGGAGCTGTGTACACTGGATGAAACCAGTTATTTTGGTTGCTTGTGTGTGTGTGATGGTGTACTTTTCATATTCAAGGGACTGGGACTGGCACCTCCACTGCTATGCCCACTGCTCAAGAAATCAAAGGACTGCTCACCCTCCTCCTCCACCACCAATCCACTCTGCTCCCTACTCCTGCTCTTGTTCTACTATATTTACCTTGCCAAGGGAGATGCTACCAACAACTCTGGCATCCTTCTGGTGTTGCTGCCATCTCAGTGGTGCTTGTTTTTCTGGTGGGCCTGTTGGCCACCAGTGCCTATGTGGCTTCCCTTTTTCCCCTGACTAACATACGTTTGACAAAATTGGCATATTGCTATGGTGTCATCAGCAGGATCTAGCACATAAAAATCCCAAACTAGGGACTTTTGATCTCTGGACTTCAGATGCTTCTGGACTGGGATAATTCAGAAACAGGTGGAAGTGTGTGTTTTTGGCTGCTTTCATCACTTCAATAAGACTATTTTTTGAAGGGGGTGTTACTTGACTGCTTGGAGGCTTGCTTATGAGCTTCATGACAGACTGACCCATGGGCTGTGCATGTACATGGCCTACATCACCCTTGACCTTCTTTAACTCAGGCTCCCATGTGGGATCATTCCAATCATCATCACCATCTATAGCGATGATGTCCTTGTCTTCCTCCTCCTCCTTCTCCCTATCACTGCCTTCTTGAAGCATGTCACCTTTTTCTTTCTCTTCAACCATCTCAAGGGGCTGGCTATCCCTTTCTCCAGGATTATCAGGCTCTGGTTGAACACTATCATCACCAACTCCTGCAGGAACATGGACAGTCACACCGGCAGGCTTATCACCCTCCTCCTGGACCACTGTTCCTGTGCTGGTGTCAGTGCCTCCCTTCTTCTCACTGTCATCATCCCCCACTAGTATGGATGCAATAGTTTGAGCCTTAAAAATGTAAGACACAGAAATGCCAGACCCAGTTCTGCCAACAACTCCTTTGTTGGTTCCTGCCACACCACCAGATCCCACATTAGAATGCACTGATGCTGACATACGTGTGCTTTCACTGTTGTGGGGAACTGGAACTGAAGTTGTACTTTTTTCAGCAGACTTCTTAGCTCCCTCATCCCCCCTGCCACATTTCCTCCTATACTGGGCCGTCTCTTAGCAGGCACTTTTGCTGGCTACTGCTTCAAAGCTTTGCCTTTCCCTGGGAGTATTTGAAGAAAGGATGTATTACTAACTGTGTGAATAACACCTCATATGTGACATCACACCTACAGTACTGGCTTCCTTACAAGTCCAAACACAATCAGGACAGGTAGCAGCACTTAGAGTGTAACTAATACTGTATATGGTAGGTAGCCTGTTCTAGTAAAACAAAAAGTAAACTTTTTTCTTTCCCCAAACAGGAATTAAAGAAACACACACAAGGGAAAAGTGCACAAGTGACCAACTTTAAATACAGATCACCTGTGTCTCTGGAAAAATAAAGTACTGTAATGTGTTATTACTTAGTTAATAGCACAATTTTTTTTATTATATAAGGGCAGAGATAACCATAAAACCTCAACAAAGGTGAGTGCCACACAATATGGTAGTGGTCTGGATGGGAGGAACACCAAGCAATCTCTTAAAAATGGCTATATTAATAAATCGTTTTTTATAATGCATGCATCAGGTGTTAAACAAACAATGCTGTAACAGAGGAAGGGTAAGGTAAGTCAACTAAAACAGGAATAGTGTGCAATGTGCATAGGCAAGCTCCAGCAATAAAATACAGGTGAGCAATTTAGCAAAGCAGTGCAACTGTAAATGGACAAGTTCAAGTGTAAAGTAAAAAGTACTTAAGTAAAGATACAAAAAAAAATAGAACTGTTGATTTTCACAGTTTAAGTGACACAAGTTAACACTCCAGCAAACAGAACTAACCACAAACAAATAAAATAACAAATCAGCTCTGCGTGTTTAAAACTTTAGAATTCACAATCACAACTACAAGCGGAAGAATGGTATATATAACACAAGCTAAAAGCAGCAGGAACTCTCTCAAACAGAACAGAGAAACTTTATAGAGAAAAAAATGGCAAGATATAACAAAATTAATAAGAAATAACAGTAAATAAATAAATAACTCACAATTTGTGAGTAATCTGTTTGTAAAAGGCTAGAAATAGCCTGTACTACTTTACACTCCTACCCTATCCCTCTCAACTCCTTTAAAGACACAGACAAAAGTAAAACCTAATTAAACTAAGTATTATGCAAACATCCACAAAATTAGAAAATGTTCCCTAGCAGCACTAGGAAAAAACTTTATATTTTGGAGCAATTAGCTCCAAAAACAAATCTTAACAAGGTTTTAAAAGGCTTTATTGGCTCTGATGCACCACAACAGATTGCTCTCTGACTCAACATGTAGCAGAATGAGCTGTAAACAAGCTGCATGTGATATTTGACCTATTTACCCACAATGCATTGCAAATTTTGCTTTTGGAGCAAAATTTCACCTGTGAAATCAAAAGTAATGGTGGCAAAATTGTGCCACAAAGTGAAATGTTGAGCATCAATGGGTGAAATTGGCAGACCAAGGCATTTATGTGAAATTTCACCATTGTGCGAAATTGTGAAACCAAGTGAAATTTCACTTTACCTGGTGGAAAAATTTTACCAAGGCATTTTATGCAAAATTTTGCTATTAAGCAAAATCATGAAAACAGGTGAAATGTTGTTTTGCCTAGGTGAAAAATTTTGCATAATTGCAGAATTACGCAAAATATTTTACCAAGCAAAATATTTCAATTTTGTTCAACACTAATTGTGCATACTCTATGCCAGGAGTTTTGTGCATGGGTACTAGGCTTTGTGCCAGGTAAGCATATAAAAAAGCAACCAGATACAGCGCACACTGGAGGATGAAAATACAAGCAAACAAAAAAATTGCAAAATACTCCAAGGTTAAAAAATCGTCACCACTTTATTGGCTGAGAACACCACAAGTAAAACAGAACTGGGTAACTACTTCCCAGTGCTTCAGTCAGGGATTTTCATCATGGGATGTGGTTTAGATGTGATTTACATTTCTTTATACCTCTACCTTGATGACATCACAATGCACGTGATGACTGCAACAAAAAATACAATTTCGTTCTCAGCATGTATATAGCCATCAAAGAGATTCTTTTGCATTTCTAAATTGCTATAAGCCTTTTGGTAAACCCCATACACTCTTTAATTCCATTGTGGCAGTTATAATGCAGAACATCAAAGAGATTAAACCAAAGATAAGAAGAACAATCATATGGCAAGGACAATTCCCAATGTTAAAATTTAAAGCACCCATTGGCACTGCATTTGATATGTGCTGAAATAATTTGATTCATAAATGAATATTAAGGAAAAGATTTCCCAAGGAAATAAATGTTTCTTAGCATGGAAGTCTATCATGCCCACATGCATACATATCTGTAGCAATACCAATAAGAGACCAAGAATCAATTCAGTGCTGTAATTTCTCAGTGATCTGAGCCATAACAAACACTAAACTCGGGTATGAATGCAAGCTTTAAACTCTTGCATGAAACAAAACCCTTTTACATTTATAACAATGCATTATTCACACATGCTTTTCAATAATTTCAATATATAATTCTATAGTTTTTTAAATTCAGTGAAAATGTGAAAAAGTATTCACAGACTAGACACTAGAAAATGTGGGAAAGGAGAGAGGAGGAAAGAAAGAAACAGAAAAAAGTATGGCAAAAAACAACTAGAAAATTACAATATAAACACAAACCAGAGAGAAGATGGGGGATCCTAGAAACCAGATAACATTTTAAATCAGCTCTAATATTCAGTTACTGTACATATGAAAAAATAATTAATATATAACTGACCAATATTTGGTTTAAACTAAAAGTGGTTTTAAATCCCCAGTTTCATTCGGCCCCTTTGAATTCATAGTCTCACTGTAAATATCCATACTGTCTCTCTCTGTAAGAGATGATTCACCCTCTCACCTCCTCACCTACTATCCTGATACATTCCAAAGCTGTAAAATGAAAACAACTCAAATCTCCCCCATGTGCTTCTGTAAAATGATTGCTTACTAGTGTGATACTATACAGATTTTTAATATTTCTAACATGTTCTTGAATGTATTTTCTAATTGTATGGATTGCCCAAACCACATAAACCTTGGGCCAGATATTCAGACTACGACAAGCAATGGAGCAAGGGGGGTGCAGTGCAACTGAGATGCACCAGGACCAGGACAGTGTGATATCACCTTTGAATATAGCACAGAATGTACATGGCACAAGTACAAGGCACCGGTGCATTCCCTAGACAGGGAGGACTGGGAATGCACCAGCGCAACTATAGTTGTGCTGGGTGCACCATCCCTGATATTCAGACTTGGGCATGCAAATGGGGTCATAATGCATGCAAGGCACAAATGGGGCCATTTGCATATCATTATGGCCCCATTTGCATGTGATGTGTAGGGCATCCTGGCGAAATGTGCCTTGCACCCTGCGTAGCAGCCTTCAACATGACAGGAATCCATGGTAGTCTAGTGGCACCCCCCTCCTCCCTTAAACCCGATCATGGGTAGTAGTATTAGAAATACAATCCCTGGTAGTTTAGTGGTATACCTCCTCTCTCCCATAAACCCGATCATGGGTAGTAGTATTAGAAATATAATTCCTGTAGTCTAGTGGTATCCCCCCTCCCATAAACCTGATCGTGGGCAAATGTAAAATATATAATCCCTGGTGGTGTAGTGGTATCCCCCCACTCCTCCGTATGCCCAATCATGGGCAAATGTTAAAATAATATCCATGATAGTCTAGTGGTATCCCCACCCACCCACCCACACAGGCACCCCTGCCCACTGAGCCCCCATCATAGGGTGGCAGCAACCCTTCCATACCACCCCACCACCTGCCGAATTACAGTAGCAGCTATAAGCCTATTGGTCCACATTGTGGACCAATGGACTTGCAGTGCATACTGTACTAGTCATTCACAAATCTGTTTTGGTGTGGGTGCGGGGGTTGGAAGACAGATGCAGCCTTCAGGACATCACTACAGTTTCATTTGGGGAGGAATAGTCATGGGGAAGGACCACTGCACAACAGTGAATCAGGTGCTGGGGATGGTGTCGGTGATCTGAAGAGGGAGAGGGACCACTGTCCACCAGGGACTGGTTCATTTGCAGTGGGGCATGTTATCAGGTGGGGTAGGGACCTCGAGGCAAAAGAGATTGACTTATTTGATGTCTGTCATGGAATTGGCTGGGGTGAGGGACCACTACCCACCATGGATTGGCTCTGGAACTGGTGGGCATGAGATTGGACATTGTGTGGCACCACTGGACACCAGGGACAGGATTATGGATTAGTGGGAAGTGGATGAGGGAGTGGGGCACACTGAACACAGGGGTACTGGAATATGTAATTGTTATCAGAGTGCTATTTTTCTTCTGAATGGTTTACTTGCTTTGTCACCAAACAAAATTCTAACATTTTATTTACATGTATTATAAAGAAGTGTCTCTTGCCATATCTATACCCAAGGACTGCCAGGTTATTCAGCCCTGGATACAAAGTACTGTAGATCACGTACAATGATCCATTGGATCAAGTGCAGTGGATGATGAAGACATGATAATATCAAAGTGGGTTAATGTGGCAGGACACATACAGAATATACACGACACTGGTAACCCAATGTATTTGCAATGTGCTCATGGCAACCTCACTGGTAGAGAGGCTCGAAAATCATTGTTAATACCATGTAAGTAATTATTCAATTTGCTAATACATAAACCTGTAACTCTTATTACTTGTACATATATTGTAATATTTTTTACCTTATCAGTATCAAAAACTGCATTTCATGTAGAGCAGCTTGTCAGAGACCCACATCTGGGGAAAGATATATGAAAGTTATCTGGGAACTATCAAATATCAGAGTTGGAAGCTTTCCATAGCCTCTTCAACCAGTTTGCCCAAAAATGATAGTGTTCAGCTTTCAAGGCATGACGTGCAGGTAATTAATGAAGATCAGTTGCATGTCATTGGTTTATTCCATCATAATGTTCATAGTAAGGATTATGTTTTTTCTAACAGGTCACTACTGGTAGTACCACACTATAATGAAAACTCCTGCTGGCAACAGGCAACCACTGCTACAGGGGAGAAAAGATACAGGGCTCAATTCTCAAAGCTGCCGGCAAGGCACAAAGAATGGTGTCAAGTGCTCCTTGCACCAAAAGATGCGCCGGGAGTGATTCTCTACAGCAGCCTGTGTCAACCACAGGCTGCCTGCCCCAAAGGGGCTTGCACTGCCCATGTGCCCAATAATGGGCTGCAGCATGGCACTAGGGGGCTTGCGGCAGATGCAGGCTGCCATATCCCCTAATGTGGGATTCTCATAACTCTCCCAGAGGGAAAAATTCTAAGTACCTTTAGACCAGCCAGGTCTGGTCTAAGTTCTCTAAGAAATATCTCCTCTGGGAGAGTTGCCCTGTTTGTGGAAGTGTGCCGCAGTACCCCCTCTCCAGCCCCGATTTTGCTGGTAATCATAATACATAACCAAACCTGTCCTGGCAGCCTAGGGCCCCCCCCACCCCAATTCCCCATGCCTTTGTTTTTTTATTAATAATATATTCCCCCAACACTGGTGGTCTAACAGCCCCTGCCTTGATCCCTGATGCCACTGGTGTTTTATTAATTATATATTCACCCATCCCTGGTGGTCTATCTGCCCCCCAGCCCCAATCCCAGCTGTCGGCCATAATGAAATATAATATAAAGATTCCACTCCTAGTGGTCTAGGGGCCCCCCACCCAGATCCTCCCCAACCCATTCCTAAATACAGCTGGTGACTGGTACAGCCCAACTCTCACCTCTGTGGCCAGCTGCTGGACTGAACTGTCAGTGAGCCGCTATTGTATATTGTACATGCTCATGAATAATCATGAGTGCATACACTATTCGGTAGGTGCTTACTGACAGTTCAGTCCAGTGGCCAGCCATGGTGGTGAGAGATGGGCTATGTTGGTTGTGGGCTGAGTTTGGGTTTTGGATGGGGGAGATCAGGGTGGGAGGGCCACTAGACCACCAGGAAGTGAATTTTGATTTTATTTATCATTATGGGTGACAGTGGGGATCGGGGTGTGGGGCCCACTAGACCACCAGGAGGGGAAACTTCATTTTTTGTATCATTATGGGTGGCAACTGGGATCGGGATGGGGGGGTCACTTGACCACCAGGGATGGGGGAATATAATAATTAATAAAACACCAGCAGCATCAGGGATCAGGGCAGAGGGGCAGCTAGACTACCAGGGATAGGGGATATATAATTAATTATACACTGGCGGCATCGGGGATCAGTGTGGGGGACTTCTACACCTCCAGCGAAGGGGTTTAATACTGTGACCTGGGGGTCAGGGATGGGGGGACATTTGCCTTTGCTGCAGGAGCTTGTGGTAAATCTTTCCCATGTACCAGGTGTGTGTCGCATGGAGAGGTTGCTGCAAGTGTGGGGACTTGAGCACTGGGATCCCTCCTGTACCAAAATTTGGTGCCGGGTCCCTGACGCACCAGGCTTTGGCGCAAGCTGCTGTTTGCCTCAGCTTGTATCTATCTAAGTGCAGTTTGAGAATCATTTCCACAGTATCCACTTCCCAAAGTTCAAGAAGGGCACATACATGGTCACAAAGACCTCTGTAGAGGCAACATACAGTAAGCTGTTCACATAGACGAGTGACACAGTCTTCAACGGCATGTAACAATTCTGAAGTATACAATATGAGTGAGTATAAGAGAAAAAAACATAAGGAAGATTTGTAAGAAATAAGACACTACGGTGATATGCAGTAGACACTTGTAATGCATGGGTAAGAGGCATAATATGATACAAATCCACATACAGATTGCCTTCAGCACCACACTGTACATTATAATTTGCTAATGCACACCCATAGAAGTATATTATTGCACTTGGGTACACATCATATCATACATGACAAAGGTAACATTATGATATCTAACTGATAAAAAAGTAAAAGTATTCATGTATTTTTAACATATTTCCTTTGCCTTATTTAATCATGTATTTATCTATGGTTTTACATTGCAACCAGAGGAAGCTGTCTGGCACCACTGACTATGTTCATGTTTCTCACAGGAACATCTTCATGCATGCACATGCCTGCTAGATATGTGTGGTCCTGTATTATCCTTGGTATTTGACATAATAGTATTGAAATTGTGAACTTCAATCAATCAGTCAATCAAGTCTTTATTTAACCAGGCATTCATTGTTGAGCAGAAGCTCATTTGCAAGATGGACCTGGGTGGAGCATGAACAATTGTATATACAGGTCAACACAGGTATTTACAAGGCAACACAGATAATACTCTTTACAGAGAGGAAGAAAAAGAAGTTCATATGTACTTAGAATTTATACAGATATTGTACAGATTACACAGTATTTACATACATAGAAGTGTCTATAGGAAGATAAAGCAGGTTATCTAAGGTTGCAGGAGGAAGTAACGGAAGAAAAAAATAAAAATAAAAATATACACCAGGTGGAGGTGAAGGTAGGGGGGTAGGGAGGAAGGTAGGGGGAGAAAGGCTAGGAGGGCACGGTGCACAGAAAGGAGTTGGTAAAACGGGATGTAGAGAAGGTGGATGGAGAAAAGGAGTATGTGTGAGCCCCGGGATTGAATGCTATAAAGTACAGGGCATGGTAGGATGTCAAACCCAGGGTAGTGAGCTCCTATCCGAGGTTGGGAAAAGGAAGAATAAGGGACGGACGGCCTAGGGTGTTGATAAGACAGGGGATAAGAGAGAGAGAACAATTTAGGCTGAAGAGGAGCAAGCTGGGGGGGTCAGTACTTAAAACTGGGTCTAGGCGTGGCTATATACCGGTGCAGACACCGGTACTGGGTCTGAGTGGGTGAAGCACTTACATACTTTTCTGATTGTATGGAAATAAAGCGTCTTGAAGGCATTTATACCGATTAGAGAGCTTAATTTGAGGGTTTTTAGTAGATCGTTCCATAAGGTAGGTAGCATGAAGCTTATGGCTGCCCTGCCGAAGCGGGATTTTGCTTTGGGTACTTTAAGTGTAATAGTTGAGTAACTTCTTAACGCATATTTCCCAATTATACTCAGGGGAAGACAGCAGGAGATATAGTAAGGCAGCTTATTAGAGATGGCTCTATAGGTCCAGAGAGTGGCATTTCTGTGGCGCCTGAACTTTAGTGATGTCCATCCCACTGCTGCATATAGGGTGCAGTGATGCGTGTCGAAGGGGAGTCCCATTATAAACCTCAGTGCTCAATGGTAGAGCATGTCCAGTTTAGCCATGTAAGAGTTGGGGCACTGGCTGTAGAGGAAGTCAGTGTAATCAACCAATGATAGGAAAATGGATTGGACCAGTCAGCGTAATCAACCAATGATAGGAAAATGGATTGGACCAGTTGTTTCTTGGCATCTCTGGTGAGAAATTGGTTGATTCTAAAAAACAGTCCAAGCCTTTGCTGAAGTCGTTTTAGCAAGTCCTCAATATGTTCAATGAAGGAGAGTCTTTGGTCTATCCAAACTCCCAGATACTTGAATTTTGTAACAAATTCTAGTTTTTCACCTAGAACTGTGGTAATTTGGGGAACTGTCCCACTGGACACAGGGTTAGCTGTACGGATAAAAGGGGAGAGGACCATCGCTTTAGTTTTTTTGGCATTAAGAAGTAGCTTTTTTTGGAGGAGTTGGCTTTACAAAAGGTTGAATTATGACTGTAGGTCATTGCAGGCAGCTTCAGGTGTTGGGCGACTCACGTAGAGAACTGTATCATCTGCAAACAGATGGATGTTGGCTTCTTTTATACAGTAGTCAATGTTATTAATGTAGATTGCAAAAAGTAAGGGCCCTAATATAGAACCTTGAGGTACCCCTCTTTGCAGAGTTTTTAAGGGGGACAGGCCTCCTTCGGCTTTAACTTGTTGAAGGCGCCCTGTAAGAAAGTCAGTAAACCAATGCAGAGAGGAGGGGTCCACACCTATGGTTTGAAGGTAAGATAGGAGCAGACTATGGTCAACGGTGTCAAAAGCCTTGCTTAGATCAAGGAAAACAGCACAAATAAAGTTTTTGCTCTCAAGATTAAGCTGCCAGTCATTAGTAACTTTGGCAAGGGCTGAGATAGTGCTATGTTTAGCTCTGATTCTGGACTGCATAGGATTTAGCAGTTCCCTAGACTCAAGGTGAGTCCTCAGCTGTGCATTTACAATTTTCTCTAGGAGCTTGGACAGGACCGGAAGGAGGGAAATTGGCCTGTAGTTATTGAGATCGCCAGGGTCACCTGATTTGAACAGTGGTATGACATGTGCTGTCTTCCATATAGATGGTAAGGTGCCCTGAGACAGGGATAAATTAAAAAGGTGGGTGACGGGTATTGCTAGTATGTGGTAGGCAATTTTTAGGAAGTAAGGGTCAAGGATGTCGGCCCCAGCACTTTTTCTAGTATCCAACTGAAGCAAGAGGTCCTCTACCTCTTTCAGTGGGGCAGGTTGAAGTGAGAAAGGCGGCAAAGCTATCTGAGTTTCAGGCAGTTGGCTGGCAGTCTGGGAGCGAAGTATGTTTGCAGGGGAGTTATCAAATGCCATGCCTGCAGTAGCAAAGTGGTTATTGAATGCATCAAGTATATCCATCTTTTCGGTTATAGTCAAGTTGCCAGAGGTAATCTTGGTCGGGAGTGAATTTCCTGGGGAGTAGCCTAGCAGATCATTGATTGTGTTCCAGAGCTTGATTGGGCTCTTTGTGGCAGAGTCGAGTTCGGATTTGAAGAAGGTGGCCTTCAATTCTCTGATTGTTTTGGTATATAAATTTCGTAGTCTCTTGAACTGGTTCCAATCCTCTGCAGTGTTCAGTCTGCGCACTTTTTTCCAGAGCTTATGTCTTTCTAGGAGCAAGGACTTGATCTGAGGGGTGAACCATTTACAGGTTTTGGTCCTAGTTCGAACTTAATCAGGGGAGCATACTTATTAAGGGCCCTTGATAGAATGTTGTGGAAGATATTGTAAGCTGATGTAATCATTTTGGCCAGGTAGAAATCTTGTGACTCAAGGGAGTACTTAAGCTCATTTAGGTAGGCATGTTCATTGAAGTTGTGCCTGGATCTCTTCATAGAGAACATGCTGATGGGTGCTGGGTTGTTGGTGGATCTTACTCCCGCAATAAAACAATAGTCGCTGGCATCTGAGAAGAAGACATCAGCGTGGGAGAAGAGATGAGGTTTGCTCACCATTAGCACATCCAAAAGTGTACTTTTACTGGGGTTCTTCACGTTTGGGTGTGTTGGTTCAGTAATAAGTTGTGTCAGCCCATGTTCATCACAGAAGGATGCAAGGGGGGCAGCTGTGTTAGAGAGCCAGTCAAAGTTGAGGTCTCCTAAAATAATAGTTTCTGGCAACCCCTGTCCCAACTTGTCACTTAGATATGACACAAGCTGTAGGCCAGCAGACGGTGGTCTGTAGCATCCTATTACGCAGAGTGCAGTAGCCTGTGTAATTTCCACTTTGAGAATTAGGCGACTGATTACGCATGACAGATGCCGAGGATAAGCAGAAGGCAGAAAATTTGTCTTTAACATAGATAGCTACCCTCCTCCTCCTCTGGCATGCCTATCAGCTCTGAAAAAGGCATAGTTGGGTATGTTTATTTCTATCAGTGGTGCTGGGTCTAAGCCAAGTTTTGGAAATCACAAGTGTGTCAGGAGAGGTATGATTTACCCAGGTTTGTATTAAGGTTATCTTTTTAAGGAGGCTACATACGTTAATATGCAAGAAGCTTATTCCTTTTAAATTTGCTAGTTCTGCTGGCAAAGCAATAGCTTCTGGGGGGCTAGTGTTGAGTTCTACTTTGCCTGAACATAGCAGGAGGATAAGTAGGATTTTTCTAAGAGCGTTAATTATAAGCTTGTAATTCCTGTCTTTCTCCCGTCTAGTAGATCTGATGTTTTTAGGGACTGGAAAGTAGTCACCATAGAAGAGCTGATCTGTTGTAGCAAGAGCTAGTACCCCTACCACAATAGGCGGGGAGGAGATAGAAGTCTGCGTGGTGAGAGGTGGGCCTTGTGGTGGGGGAGTGTTATAAGTACTACTGGTATGTGTGGTCCAAGAGCAGGGTTCGAGGTATTGGTACTTGGAATCATGGAGGCAATTAAAGGATAAGTTGCCATGTGGTATACAGCACAAGGTGCCGTTGTAGACCAAACATGATGGTAGTTCAGGTGTCCAATGCTGGGCAGCTGGTATCAGCAGAAGAAGGGCAGTATATGAGCCATATAGGCCCAACATGATGGTACCTCAGAAAAGGAGCCACTAATTAGCCCAGGGGCCAGTGGGGTTGCTGGATTAATGCAGCTTATCAATAGCTTTCCGATCCAGGTCGACCCAAATTTGATAGCATTAAAATATTTAGTGGTGAAGGCACAGCCAAGGAGAGCCTATGCGTTTAGTAAGGTGAGGCCCTGAGAGTTGGATCCCGTGAGGCTGGACAGAGAAGAGGGGATCACTGAGCTAAGTCTCTATTGGTGGGGCACTGCCAGGGACGGACTAATATTTTGGCAGGAGGCTACTGTATTTAATAATCAGCGGAGGTGGGGAGGGGGCGGTCGAAAAGTTGCAGTGCAGTTGCTGCCTTGTAGGGCCTTGGGTCCATGTCTGCTGTCTCGAGCTGGCTAGAGGGGTGCTGACCGCCCGGTAGCTGGGAATTCCGCGGCTTAGGAACTGGGAGCCTGGGCGACAATTCCTCAGCTGATAGAAAGAAGGAGAGTGAGGGTTAATAAAGGGGATTCACATAAAGGGTTAGACAGAACAGCGGGGAGTCCAAAATTTGCAGAACAAAAGGACGTGTATTACTTTGGCACCCAAAAGTGTCTAGGACCAGTGCACGTATGCAGGGAAAGGGCTGTAGACACTAGATTTCTTTCCCAAACCACAATTCAAGTCCTTTCAATTACAGACTGGGTTAACACTTCGGCTTTTTAACATTTGTCCCAACATAAACATTTTTAGGGTTTAAAATCAAAGAGCAGAAGCCGGCTTCAGCCAGGGACCAATCAGAGTGTGATCTGAGAGGGCACTCACAATCGAGTTGGTTGCAGCAGTTGCCGTACCTTGTAGGACCTTGGGTCCGTGTCTGCAGTCTCGAGTGTCGGCTAGAGGGGCGCCGACTGCCCGGTAGCCGGGAATCCCGTGGCTTAGGAGCTGGGAGCCTGGGTGGCAGTTCCTCGGCTGAAGGAGAGAAGGAAAGCAAGGATTAATAAAGGGCACTCATACAAAGGGTCAGACAGAACAGTGGGGAGTCCAAAATTTTGCAGAACAAAAGGACGTGTATGGTACCAGCAATGCCAAAAGAGGTAGTGAGGAGTAGTAGTAGGTGGTTGCACCCGAAGGTAGTTTGGTGTTGCTGGCCTGCTTAACTGTTAGCTGGTTTATAGTTGAAAGGGTATATAGTTGAATTAGGGTGAGGTCCCTAACAATAGGGCAGGTAGAGCAGTAATTGAGAGGAGTTAGAAGGAGTGGCTGGAGAAAAGGTTGAGAGGAAATGTGTGATCCTGTGGGTGGGACTGCTTTAAAAAGGGGTGGTGAGAAAGTGGGTCAAGTCAGGTATTGAAGACAGGGAGGCCAATAGCATGAAAATGTGCAGCAGTGGAGTAACCAATCTGCTGCTAGGCACTGGGTGTGATGTTCAATCCTTGTGGAAAAAACACGTATTAAATAGGAATACCAACATCCATTATATGCAGACAGCCATCTTGTTCACTAACCTTACAGTGCATGTGACATGTGCCAATACACTTACTGAGTGTATAAAAATGTAATGCTTTTTGACACTGGTGATTTGTGTTTCATGGAAAGGAATAATTTCAGCCTCTTACACAGCTGCACACCTCAGCCCCGCTTGTGCCTGAGGAAAGGGACTGAGGTGTGCAGTTGTGTAAGAGGCTAAGTGACTCACACAGGAGTGGCAGTGGACCCTAATCCCTCCATCTTCCAGCTTGTCCACACTTATTGGGGCGGTGCTGCATTGTTATTGGTGGAAAGCACTACCGGGTGCATCCACTAATGTGCCCTAACAGAAGGGATTGTTCTTTGTAATGTTACAGAGTGATATGTAGCTCAGGTTAAAGAGGTAAAAGTTACTAATTTATAGTTAGTACTCTGTTTTGTACTTAGGTGTAGCACCTCAAGCTGTCTTTTGCTGGGAAACGTATGGATGGTGTGATATCATAGTTAGTAGTGTTTTAAGCTTCTCTGCTACTGGAGTTGGTATTGTATCTTTAAGTAGGGACTGGACTGGTTATAAACTTATTGATAGAACTATATTTTATAGTTAGCACTGGTATTGTGGGAGGGGATAGTGGGCTGTAATGGATGTGGAGCTGTAGTTTGGATTAAAATATTGTGGAGGCTAGGAGGATGTCCAGTCTGTATCCAGTTGAGGAGGCTGGAGGAGGAAGTTCTGTGCCTTGGTAGAGAGCTGGAGAGAGTGAGGGGGGGGAAGGGGCCTGGAGGCAGGAGGGTCACATCCAGGAAATAACATGAGGACACCATGGGGGAGGAACAGTGGCTCAAGGGAAGTAATGGGGAGGGAGTGCAAGGGCAGAACAAACAAGGGGATTAGCATTAGTGGGAAGGCTAGAGTCGGGGGGAGGGAGCAGAAGCACAGCCAGGCAGGATGGGCAGGAAATAGGTTTGCTCTGCTGGTGACAGTGATGGAGGAGGGGGGGAGTGATCTCCAGGGGAGAGCAGGAGAGGGAGGAATAGGGAAACCCACAAGGGGCAGAGGTCAGACAGTCAGAGGAGGGTGACAGGGGTGAAGGGGAGAGAAGCACTGCTGGTGGGGTGGACAACAGGGGTGGAGTAGAGGGGTGCCAGGGCAGAGGGGAGGGCTATGGGGGATAGGGAGGGAGCAGTGAAGGGGGCAGGGGACAGTATGGGGGAGAAGGGGAAAGAGCAGTAGGGAGGAAGGGTAGAGTTAGTGAGCTGGCATGCTCTAAGACTGGATACCCTGGGAAAGGGGTGGGGGCAAGGACAAGGAATGAGGAAGGAGGTGTACTAGTGCTGGGTGATTCCATACTTAAAGGGATCAGACGGGGTGGCAGGGGGGAGAGGCATACTAGAATACAGGTGGAGGCTATACCTGGGCTAATGGCAGACAAAGAGGGGCAGGCAGTTCTTAAGTGCACAAGGAGGGACAGGAAGAAACCGCATGTAGTGGTGCATGTGAGCACTAATGACCTGTTGGGGGAGATGGTGGAAGTAGTGAGGAGGAGGTTTAAGGAATTAGGAAGGCTATGTGAGGAAGTAGGGCAATCAGTGGCCTTTTCAGAAGTGCTTCCGTTACCCTGTGTGAGTACAGGAAGGAAAAGGAGGATTAGGGAGTTCAACAAATGGCTGGGGGAATGGTGTCAGTTTAAGTGATATAGGGTAGAGGGGAACTGAGGCAGTACCTGGGAAAATAAAGATCTATATGCATGGTGTAGGCTGCACCTGAGTGGGGAGGGGAAAGTGGTACTAAAGCACAGGTTTGAGGGGTACCTAGCATCAAGTTTAGATTTAAACTAGGTGGGGAGGTGGTGGCAGGACAGCTAGTAGGCAGGGATCCCAGAGGGGGAGCCAAGCATGCCTACCCACCCAAGCTATTAGAGAGGTATTTGAGGTGGGGACACAAGGAGGAATTAGGAGGTGGGGAACCAGGGTGAGGGGGAGAATGACACAGGTTGGAGGGTGGTCTCACTGAATGTGAGAAGCTTAGGTAACAAATCGGCCGAACTACAGGCTCTCTTGGCTGTGGGGATGGTGGACATTGCAGCCATCATGGAGACATGGGCCACCTAGAACCAGGACTGGAATGTGATGATCCCAGGGTACAGGATATTCAGCACGGACAGTACTAGGGGAAGGGAGTGTGTGGTGATCTATGTGAGGGAGGGGATAATGCGTATGAGAGAGGAGGGTGTGGAGGGCAGGACAGAGGCCCTTTGGATGCTGTTTTAAGACTCTAAAAGAAAGACACTGAGGGTGGGGGTGGTGTACAGGCCACCAGCTCAAGGGGATGGCCAGGATAGGGAGTTGGCTGAGCAGATGAGAAGAGTCTGTAGAAAGAGGGACACCATAGTGGTGGGGGACTTCAGTCTCCCCGGGGTGGACTGGAACACTACAACCACCATGTGTGCAAAGGAGCAGAGATTACTAGATGCAGTTCACAACTGTTTCCTGGTGCAATTGGTCCATGAGCCGAATAGGGAGGGTAGGACTCTGGACCTGGTATTAACAAATGGGGAGGCTGTAAGGGATTTGAGAGTGGAGGACTGAATGGCTGGGAGCAACCATCATACGGTGTGGCTCACACTCAATATGGGAAGGGTAACAGGAGGAACAGGTACCAGGGTGATCTTTTTTAAGGGAGTGAACTTTAAAAGGATGGGGGAAATTTTAATTGAGCATCTGATGGGAATTCAGACATGCACGAGTGCCAGCCAAAAATGGAATATCATTAAGAAAGGGCTGGCAGAGGCTACTGAGACCTGCACCAGGACACGGAGAAAGAATGGAAGATCAAAGAAGCCTAGCTGGCTGACTCAGGACATAATAAAAACAGTGAGGGCCAAGAGAAAAGCATTCCAGAGGCTTAGGAAATTGGAAGGGTGAGGGGACAAGGATGCGTGCACAAAGAAGTCCAGGGAGGTTACCAAGCTAGTCAGAGTGGCCAAGGCTTCCACAGAGCTGAGACTGGCACAGGGCATCAAGGAAGGGGAAAAGGACTTCTTCAGTTACATTGGCAAGAGAAGAAGAAGAAACAAAGACCAGATTATGAGGATTAAGAAAGATGAGGGTGGGTGGAGAAGGGGGAGGACCAGGCAGAAGCACTGAATGAGTACTTCTGCTCTGTGTTCATGAAGGAAAGAGGGAGGCAGATACCCCATGGAAGGGTGGAGTGGGCAAGGGGGGCAGGGGTGACTGATATCAGTATTACAGAGGACAGGGTGCTGGAGGGACTAAGGGCACAGAGGGTGGACAAGGCACTGGGGCCAGATGGCATTCACGCTAGAGTACTTAGGGAGCTAGTGGAGATCCTGATGGTACCACTGGCAAACCTGTTCAGTACATCACTGGACACAGGATGTGTGTCACAGAATTAGAGGATGGCCCATGTGATGCCCATTCATAAACATGGCCCAAAGGATGATCGAGGCAACTACAGACCAGTGAGTCTCACTTCAATTGTGGGGAAACTCATGGAGTCAATCCTAAAAGAGAGGCTGGTGACATTTCTGAAAGACAATTGGCTCCAAGATGGCCATCAGCACAGTTTTGTATTGGGCAGATCCTGCCAGATGAACCTAGTCGAGTACTATGACTGAGTTATCAGGGAACTGGACAGGGGCCATGCAGTGGACGTCCTATATTTGGACTTCAGCAAGGCCTTTGACTCTGTGCTGCATGGGAGGCTGGGGGGGAAACTGGAATACATTGGGGTGGGGACAAAAATGGTCAAGTGGATCACCAACTGGCTGAGGGGTAGGCAGCAAAGTGTGATGGTGGTGGGGAACTCCCATCACCAATGGATGTTACAAGTGGGGCGCCCCAGGGTTTAGTTCTGGGACCGGTGCTGTTCTGGATATTCATAGCCAAAATCACAAATGGGATCCAGAGTAGGATCAGTCTGTTCACAGATGATACTAAGATCGGTGCAGTGGTAGATGACATAGAGGGGTGGTGGGGGGTGCTGCAGGATGACCTGTTCAAACTACAGGAATGGTCAGAGACATGGCAGTAGGAGTTCAATGCCAAGACGTGCAAGGTACTGCACTTCAGAGCAAG
Source organism: Neoceratodus forsteri (assembly GCA_016271365.2). Lineage (NCBI taxonomy): Eukaryota > Metazoa > Chordata > Ceratodontiformes > Ceratodontidae > Neoceratodus > Neoceratodus forsteri. The sequence continues at coordinate 873,570,575 of CM028131.1, read as the reverse complement.
GAACCAATTGAGTAAATATCAGTTGGGAGGGGTACAGTTGGAAAGCATAGTGGAGGGAAAGGATCTAGGGGTACTAATAACTGGGAGTATGAACCACTCAACTCAGTGCAAGAAGGCGGCTGCAAAGGCAAACCAGATGCTGGGGTGCATAGTGAGGGGACTCTCCTCCTGGCATAGAGAAGTGATCCTACCCCTGTACAGGTCTCTGGTCAGATCACATCTGGAATACTGCATGCAGTACTGATGTCCATTCCTGAAAAGGGACATCAGATTGCTGGAGAGGGTGCAGCATAGGGCAATGAAGATGATACAGGGACTTGAGGGAAAATCCTACAAGGAGAGGCTGGGAGAGCTGCAACTGTAATCCCTGGAAGAGAGGATGGATGGGGGATATGACTGAAACATTGAAGTACTTAAAGGATATTAACAGGATTAATACAGAAGGGATTCTTCAGATCAGAAGGGGGAGGGACACAAGAGGGCTTCAGCTGAGATTGGAGGGGTGGAGACTCAGGAGGGAAATTAGGAGACTTTTTTTCATGGAACGGGTGGTAGATAAGTGGAACACTCTGCCCAAGGAGGTGGTATTGTGTAGAATGGTGGGAGGATTTAAGAATGGGTGGGACAGAGTTGGGGGATGGTTATGATGAGGGAGGGAGGGGAGGTGGGGCTGCTGCAAGTTGAGGGGCTAGCTGCACAATCGAGCAGGCTCAATAGTCCATGAGGCCTGTTTCTGCTGGCTTTTCATGTATTCATATGTTTATATGACGTGTATTACCAATGTGGCAAGATCATATTTATGAAATGTACTGCAGTGCATCCCATTTGGCCTTTACTTTATATTTCACAACATAGTTGCTGACTTCTGTGGTGTGTTTGACAACATTGTTCATCAGTTTCATGTAAATAGTTTGGGGCATTGTGTGACTCAAACATTGTGAACACAGTGCGCTGTTCCTCTGTGTCAACCATCCTGGGTCAGTTGATCATACTGTATGCTACCAATATGTCAATACAGATCTTAAGTATTAGGAATGAATTGACCAGTCAGGCAGGTCTCATTAAGGAGCAGCCAATGCCTTCAGGAGAACTTTAACAAAACACAATATTTAGATACACAGTTTATCTTGTATTTTACATTAGTTTTGTACTTTTCCTCCTCATTAATCATTACTGAGGTATTTTTGCATGAAAATAGGCTCTTTGCTCAGAGGGGTTTCTCCATTCATGTTCCTTTCACCCTGCCTGAGGTCATAATGTACTGCTTGTGCCATCATAATTACTCCCATGGCAACAGACAGTGATGTCACAACAGAGGATTATGGCTTGAAGTATGGAGTAAGCTACTGAGGCTGATGAACTCTAAAGGCCCGATTTTCAAACATGGACACAGGTCTTGAGGCCAAGCCCTGTGTCCCTGCAATGTATTCCACACCTTCGGCCAAGGGTTTACTACAACTTGCACCTGATTTTATTACCTGGGATGCAAGTTGCAACAATACCGTCATTTTACAGCAGCTTGCGCCAACACTGAGGTGCAAGCCCCATAAACCAGCTCCCTCAAGGACACACAGGTATTCCAGGGAGGATCTGGCAGGACTGTGCTGTGGTGCTGCAATGGACTTGCAGCAGGGGTGATGCGGCATTATTTTTTACACAACTGCACTTGTGGCCCCGTTCGACGCAAGTCAGCACTTGCATCAGACCCTCGGCCACAAGTCCATTGTTGCGACCACATACCTTTGGAAACCAGATCCTATGTACGAGGATCATGTATTCATAGAAATTCTCCTCTGTAATAAGTAACGGAGAGAAGAAATCTATAGATTGTGTATGAAATACACACAGCACTGTACCTAAATATTATGCTTTTCAAAGTTTTCTTTGAGGTGTCAGCACCTCTTTAAGTCACTCAGGCAAACATCCAAACAAAAGGGGCAATTCTGTAACAGGATGAAGTCACTCAACATCTGCTTTACATGTTGATAATTGGAAAATAACATTGTGAATAACTGGATGTGGAGTTTACTAAACCATGCCCATCAGGACTCAAGTCCACTGCATCAGTATGTAAGGGAAGCACATGCCAATGAATATGGGTAGTGGGATGTAGGGGGCATAGGATTCACATGCTGTCATGACCCTGCCATGGGAGGGAGGAGAGGAAGAGAGAGAGCGGGTCAGTTGATCATACTGTATGCTACTAGGGTCAGAATGGAATGTAGTGGACCACACCACACAGGGACAGTGATGTTGCAGAACCTTTTCCTGTCAAGGTACATTAATATGTGCCATGAACAACAGAAGCAAAACAAAAACAGGCAGGCACTGACATCTTAGGAAGGGGTGGTGAAATTACAGCTTTTCTAAACAAGAAAAAAAAACAAAAAAACAATTGGTACACATTAAGAAACTTTTAAAACTGTTGCATATTTCATTTCATTTCAGTATTGTGCTGGTATGTACAGACAGGGTGAGTGTTAGGTTTGACCACCCCAAGGCACTCCTCAGGCCTGATTTGAGATGAGGCAAGAGAGGCAAAACTGTAATGGTTTTTCCTGTTACTGCCTGGAGGGTGGAGGTGGGATGTTAGTGTTGGAAACCCTAATGCCACATTTTCCTACTTTTGTCACTTTAACTCTAACTAGTGCATTAACAAAGATTTTTGCAATGACTTTCCTTACTTTTTAAGATGGTATAATCATGCCCTTTTTTTCCCTGTGGGGGCTCCCATCCATCCATCCACAATTTTTGAGATAGCGTAATCATACCCTTATTTGCCTATGGGAGCACAGGGCCCTCCGTGCTCTGCACTCCCATCCTTCCGTAGATGCTTGCATATATGTTGGTGACTTCCGTTTGTAGGACAACAGCCAAATTGTCAGCATAGCCTTCTTCTTATCCCACCTCAAGTACACAGTACAGTAAATTTTGAAATCACCACCAAAGCATGATTGCACACCACTGCAATGTTATTCCATGCCACAGATGTGAAAACACATTTTGGCCAGGATTTGAAAAATGACAGCTGTCACATTCATGAGGTGGTGTGAAAAAAATAGCTATGTTGAAAATTTGGGGTAACATTTTTTAAAATTACCAACGTTATGGGGCAACAGTTGCAAAATTTCAATGAATGTGCATAACTTTGCCATTTTTACGTTTTGACCCCAAATTTTCAACATAGCCTTTTTATGATCCCACGTCATGAACAAGGGTGGTGAACATTTTTAAATCCTGCTGGAAAGATGATTTCATTAAGTGACTGCAAAATCACCTTTCAGAATGGATTTTCATAATTCCACAGACAGTGTTTGTGAGGAGGGGTGCCAAAAGGGCTATTTTAAAAAAATTGGTGTAAAAACATGCTTAAACGGCTATGACAACCCCAGGGAAGACTCCCACCACTGATTCAGCAAGACTCTGGAGACCTAAAACCTCAGTGTTTCCTTCTGCTGCTTGGGGGTTGGGGTTGGGAGGTTAGAGTTGGAAACTCTAATGCCAAATTTCCCTACTTTTGTGGCATTAAGCTACCTGAACTGGTGCATTCATGAATGTTTTTGGGTAAATAATTTCCTGTCTTTTTTGAGATAGTGGAATTGTATCCTCATTCATGCAGGTCCCTTTGTGACCTGTGTGAACAGGCACAGATGTGCAAGGTCCTGTTGCCAGGCACCATGGGAAGACTCTGTCTGCCGGAAAAAGTGAAGGGCCTGGCACATTCACTCTTTACATATTCACTTTTTACATATTCACTTTTTACACATTCACTCTTTATACATTGACTCTTCACATATTCATTCTTTTTTTTTATTTAATTTTGTCCCCAAGTTTTCAACATGGTCATTTTATGATTGCCCTTATAAATATACATGTAGCATTTATAGTATATAGACCAAACAGTTCTGAATTTTGGTCTGAAATTTTCATGGTAGTAAGGCTTACACTAGAATGGTGCCTCTCACTGGTTTGGTGAAAAAAAAATATTAATTTGTTTCCAAGTTAAAAGGATTTGACATTTTTGTTTTGAGCGTGTTCAGTAAGACCCTACTGAGCATACTCAGAACCAAAATTTCAAATCCTTATAATTTGGGAACACATTCATATTTTTTTTTCTCAAACCAATGAAAGCTGCCATTCTGAGTCAAGCCCTTTCTACCCTGAAAATTTCAGACCAAAATTCCAAACCATTCCACCACTAGAGGATGAGAAAAACAATGCATAAATCCCTGATTTTTCCTAAAAATGTAGTATACAGATCTCAGAATCTGCACATCTGATCACATTGAAACTTGGCTCATGAATCAATCAATGAATCTTTATTTTACCAGGCAAAACACCATTGAACAAATTCATTTGCAAGATGGTTCTGGATGGATAAAACAGTACATAGACAGTAGAACACATAGGGTGGGATATTCAAAGGGGTTGCGCATGGCACAACAGGGATGCACCATGTGCAACCAACCAATGAGCCACGGTGTGATTTCAAAAGGAGGGTTAAAGGCGCATCCTCAAGCACCGGGTGCATTAGTAATGTATGCGGCACAAGTGCAGGGGGCATGCCCATTCATATGTGGTACAACCCGATATTCAGCCTGGGATGTGCGGCACATATGCAGGCACAAACCCACCTTGTGCTGCACAGGGGGGCACAAAGATGTGCTCATCAAAAATGGGAACATGTTGGGGGACACCCACAAGTGGTCTGCCATATTGCTGGGTGCAACATGGCAGCGGCCTGCTGTGGGTGGCCACTGGACCTCCCAGGACACAGTCCAGGCATCATGCCCTCCTTCACCCAATCTCAGGCAGATAAATATAATATACCTGGTGGTCCAGTGGGCCCATTCCCTGCCTGATCATGGGCATAAGAAATAAATATCCCTGGTGGTCCAGTGAACTCGATCCCCTGCCCAATCACGGGCAGAAGAGATAACTAACCCTGGTGGTGCAGTGAACTCAATCCCCTGCCCGATTGTGGGATTAGAGATAAATATCCCTGGTGATCCAGTGTACCTGATCCCCTGCCCGATCGTGGGGCATTAGAAAGAACTAACCCTGGTGGACCAGCGGTACGCTCCTCCCCACCCACCCACTGGTTCATTCACATTTTGGGACTGTGTAGTACTGTACGGTCTGCACACCCATTGGCCCATGCAGTGGACCAATAGGTGTACAGCTGTACTGTACTCTGTCAGTTGGTGGGCAACCAGGAGGCTTGTGGGTGGGGAGCTGCTGCCCACTGCTAACCCGGGGGGGGAGTTGCAGGGTGACAGGGATCAGTGGGCAGGTGGGAAGGGGGGTACCACTGGTCCACCAGAGATAGTTCTTTCTAATGCCCGCAATCGGGCAGGGGATTGGGTCCACTGTACCACCAGGGATCTTTCTTTCATATGCCCATGATCAGGCAGGGGATAGGGTCCACTGGACCACCAGGGATATTTTAAACATAAGCCTGCGATCAGGCAATGGGGTGCATTGCCCGTCAAGGGGCAGGGGGTGTCAGTCTCCAATGGCTGCAGCCTGGCAGGGTGCCAGGTGCAAGTCACTGGAGATCAGCACACTGCATGCAAATGGGGTCATAATGACATGCAAATGGCCCCATTTGCACCTTACATACATAATGGCCTAATTTGCATGTACGCAGTTGAATGCCGTGATTGCTGCACCTAGCGCAACTGCACTTGTGCTGGTGCAGCCCCCTGCTCCCCTGCTGCCACTTGTGCTAGCGCAGTGCCACTGTGCCATGCACAGTGCATGCTCCCACAGTGCCATATTCAACGGTGTTGGACCATGGCGCAGCACCGTTGAATATTGCCTGGGACATGACCTGGCACATCCCAGTTGTGCTGTGCCCAGGCTTGCGCCCCTGCCTGGTGCAGTCTGAATATCCCACCCAGAATATACAAGGTTCTGACATGTAAGAAAAATACATGAGATACAAGTAAAATAATACATAGTGTGGTCCTGTATGGATAAAATCACACATAGGCAATAGAACACATAATATACAAAGTGCTGACACACAAGAAAACTACATGAGATACAAGTCAAAATAATACATAGTGCACAATCGCATATATAGTGACCAATCATATATATAGAACCACAACAATATATAGGTAAAATAAAAAGAACAAATGGTTTTCACATATGCACAAAATATACAAGAGACTAGTGGTAGGCGAAGTGGCCAAAATTCGCTCACAAAGTGATTCAAGGAGTGCTTGAATCATGAAGCACTCCGCAATCTTGACAGATGCTGCTTCATAATGGAGAATGCAAAGTCCATTGAAAACAATGACTTTGCATTATTCCGCCTTCCCCAAACCACTTCTCCACCAATTTTAAGGCAAAGTAGATTGAAATCAATGCACTTTGCCTTGTTTTTGAGCTCCAAAGATGAATTTTGCAGCGCTTCTTGGGATTGCAGGTCACATGGGCTCTAGATTGTTCTACACAGCCCCAGTTCTGTGTAGCGTGTGTGTAGTGGAAGATGGAGACAGTTTCCTCTCAGAGCTCTGCAATTCAAGTCCTCTAAAAGCTGTTAAAAAACCTTTTTGAGCTATTTTTTTTTTGCTCACAGTTTAGTGCATCGATTGTAGGAAACCCTCCTGTGCTCATATCATTGAGTGTTTATTGTTTGAGTGTGGATTTTGAATGTTAATTTAGAACAGTCAGTCTGTGTACTGTGAAGTGTGCTTTGGGGGAGGGGTGTATCTGTGGTGTAGGTAGATTAACTGGGAGAAAAAGGCAGTCTTTCTGTTTTGTTTTTATTTTTCTTGAATAACTGTGTTAATGTACAAGCAGTAATATTTTCAGTAATTCTTAACATTTTTTTTGCTGATTGTTGAGGTGCAGAAGTGTATAATTTCAGTTTGTTTAAAACATTTGGTTGTATTACTAAAGGTTTTCAATTTGCTATGCATTATTTGTAGTGTGTGTGTGAGAGTGTGTGTGTGATGCATGCCATTAAATCAGACACCTTTTATTGTGCCACAGAATAATTGCAGCAGTGTGAACCTGCTATCCACCATACTTGTATGAATTTTTATACTGCTTTGTGGTATCTTTACAGGTAGTGGACTGTTACTGCCATGCACTCCCCCCCCCCCCAACTGGCAAAATGTATTCTTTTCCAGATTTGGATTTGTGACTTGTGAGCACTTATTAGGTGTTGTGCCTTTGCATCTGCATCTCTTGAGTGTGCAGTGCAATCTTAATCTGTCTGTGCATTTGCAGTACACCATTAATTCTAGGAGACTTTGCATTTCTTGTTAAGCTCTCATTTCACTTTGTCAGCACGGGGAATTTTCTGGACACAAGACAGTAGCATTTTGGGGATGCACATTAATTCGGGTGACTGTGTGTGACCACTGTGTGAATGATGGAGTGCACCATTAATTCTGGGAGACATTGTATTTTAGAGTCTCCCCACGTACTATAAATTATTAAATGATTAAAATCAAAATTCCTTGACTAGAGGCAGCTGGTAAAAAAGAATGTATTAAAGTCCTTGTGTAGAACATCTTAAAGTCTTCTTGTATGCTTTGACAGACATCCCAAGTTTCCTTATTTAGAGACAATCGGTTAGCACAAGAAAAATACAACAACACGGGAATGGATGTTGCAAGCGACTCTGATCCCTAAGAGTCTTACTTATCATTCTTAAATAAGACATATCACTATGCAATCCAAAAGTGTATTCAGTTAACAAGCTGGCTCTGGAATAAAGATATTGCACTGCTGCCAATCGTCTTCAAAATTCTACATATTGTTTCTTTTTTTTAAATGTTATTATGAAATTTATACCAAAAGTCAGCGTGCTAAGGAGTCCAGTTATTAAGTTTTAAGTAGCAATATTGCAGGAGGCCCTGCTCAGGATCCCAAAAATTAAAATGACAGCGTTGCCAGAGTGTTTAGTCCATATTTTTAATTCGGATAGTGAGCTAAGATAAAACAAGAAGAAAAATACCTTCAGAGGGATATTTTCCCCTGCCCATCTTTCTACCTGTCACCCGTAACAGCGTTTTTACTATAACAAATACAGGCAAAGCTCCTTTTTTCTTCTTTTCCTTATTACAAGAGTCAGGGACGTGCCATTAGCTACAAACATATGAACACACGACCATACGAAAATTGCCAGTAGATAAAGGCCTAGAGGTCTATCACATCAGCTTGAATGTGCAGCTAACACCCATTATTTTGCAGCTGCCCTTCCCTTCCACCCTTCCCCTCCATTGACCCCCCCTTGTCCTGTCCCATCCCCATTTGAAGCAGTCCACTGTTCTACTGGATACCACTTCTGCAGGTAATGCATTCCACCCAGCTACCACCCTCTTTGTAAAAAAGTGTCTCCTCATCTCCCTCCTGAGCCTTCCTCCCTCCCTCCCGTCTCATATCATGGCCCCTGGTGCCCTTCCCCTCCTTACTTTGAACAGCCCCTCTGTACCTGTCTTATTTATTCCTTTTATGTGCTTAAAGGTTTCAATCATGTCCCCCCGTCCCGCCTTTCCTCCAGCGAGTACATGTTCAAATCCCTCAGCCTCCTCTCACATGATAAGTCCCCCAGCCCCTTGATCATCTTTGTCACCCTGCACTGCACCCCCTCCAGTAACTTAATGTCCCTCTTCAGATATGGGTGCCAGTACTGAATGCAGTACTCCAGGTGCGGTCTAACTAATGACCTATACGGTGGCAGAATCACCTCCTCCCTTCTCGAGGATATACCCCTTGTAATGTAACCCAGCATTTTGTTGGCCTTTGCAGCTGCCTTCCTACATTGTGCTGAGTTGTTCATTGACCCTATAATGAGCACCCCCATATCCTTCTCCTCCTCTGTCTGGGCTAGCTGCACTCCCCCCAGCTGGTAACTTCTTCTTGGGTTCTTCACCCCAAAATGCAGCACTTTGCACCTTTTGGCATTAAACCCCAATTGCCAGGTGTCTGACCAGGTTTCAAGCTTTTCCAGATCATCCTGCAACCCCTGTCGTCCCACTAGGTTGCCCACTACCACTCCTGTCTTGGTATCATCAGAAAACAGACTGATCTTGCTCTTGATGTCCAATGATCTATCTACAATGAATATCCTAAACAACACTGGTCCCAACACTGAGCCACGTGGAACACTGCTCATCGTTACCCTTAGGTGTGAGAGCTCTCCACCCACCACCACCCTCTGTCACCTTCCCTGAAGCCAGTTACCTACCCATCTCACCAGCTTTTCACCCACCCCTGTGCCTTCTAACTTACTTCCCAGCCTCCCATGTGGCACTGAGTCGAATGCCTTACTGAACTCCAGATACAGGACATTCACTGCATGGTCCCTGTCCAGTTGCCTAGTTACCTAGTCATAGAACTCCACAAGGTTGGTTTGTCAGGATCTGCCATGTATGAAGCCATGCTGTCTGCTGTTCTGTAGTCCTTTGACCTCTAGGAGGGCCACCAGCCTCTCCTTCAGGATAGTCTCCATCAGCTTTCCCATGATGGATGTAAGGCTCACTGGTCTGTAGTTCCCTGGTTCATCCTTGGGGCCACTCTTGTGGATAGGCACCACATGAGCCATCCTCCAATCCTGAGGTACACACCCTGAGTGTAGTGAGGCATTAAACAGGTCTGCCAAAGGTCCCACAAGGACCTCTGCCAGCTCCTTCAGTACCCTGGGTTGATGCCATTTGGGCCATGCCCCTTGTCCACCCTCAGTGTCTTCAAACCCTCCTGAACTCTGCCCTCCATGATTTCCTGATCTGTCACCCCCCCTTCTGCCATTCCTCCCCCCTTGGGTATCACCCCCCCATTTCTCCTTAGTAAATACCGAGCAGAAGTAATCATTTAGTGCTTCTGCCTTATCGCACCCTGCTTCCACCCAACCCCCCTCCTTCCTAATCCTTACTATGTGGTCCTTATGGTTCCTTTTCCCCCTTCTTAATGCCTTGTGCCAGCCTGAGCTGTATAGATGCCTTGGCTCCCCTTACTGCCCATGTCACCTCCTTCGATTCCATGAGGTACTCCTCCCTGTCCTCCCCACTCCCTGTTTTCTTGTACCTCCTAACAGCAGATCTGTTCCTCCTTACCTTTTCCATGACCTCCTTGCTCAACCAGCTCGGTTTCTTTGCCCTAGCCTTCTTGCTCTGGGCCTTGCAGCAGGTTTTTGTTGCCTCCACTATCCACACTTTATGAGCTCCCACCTCTGGTTAGTGCCCATACTAGGTTGAATTCTGGCCAGGTACCCTTTTACCACTTCCCCCATCCTCCCAAAGTTGGCTCTCCTGAAGTCCAGCACTCTTGTGCAAGATTCCACTCCTTCCTTGCCCATATCCAATGTGAGCCATACTGAGTGGTGGTCACTCCCTGACAGCGGTTCTTCCACCGTAAGTTCTGTCACAAAGTCCCCATTTGCCAGCACAAAGTCAAGGGTATTCCCCAACCTGGTTTGTTCACTGACCATTTTCAGCAGGAATCTGTCCTGGAAGGCATCCAGCAGTACCTGCTCCCTTCTGTTCCTGGTTGTTGGAATACTCCAGTCCATTCCTGGCATGTTGAAGTCCCCCACATTCACTACACTACCCTTCTCACAGGTCCTCCTGATCTGTTCTGCTAGTTCCATGTCTAACTCCTCCATTTGAGAGGGTGGCCAGTACACCACTCCCATTCTAAGAATCCTATTCTTGGAATCCTTTCCATGTTTTTCCATTTCCTTTTCATTGGGACTACTGCCACACAGTTCTGTTGTTTCCATTTCTTTCTTGTACCTGCAAAGATAGCAAAACAAAGACTCTCCACTGAACGAAGTAAATTTCATACCATTGGGGACAGTCAACCCCCCATCCCAGGAAATTTTAACATACCTTTTGTTAGAGCAAGTTAAGCGTATCAGCACACAGGTGCCTCTTATTCTTATTTGCATCCGGACTACTCCAACAAGTCTCATTCAAGACCTGACTCCATGAACAGCAATTCTCACCAGGCTCTCTGGCTCCTCAAAGCTCTCAAAATTCAAATTCACAAAAAGTAACTCCATTAAGTCAGGCTTGATACAGGCACTACTTTAAATAGCTTTTATCAACAGCATGCAACTCCAGCAAGCAGTACCTTTATCGGCACTCGAGACTCAGAAAAATAAAACATACTTATATGATATGACAAACCGAGTAAAAAATTTACATAAATTTTATTCTGTTTTTTCATAATTTTAAACACCAGACACACATGGTCATAAAACAGCTCCCCACTTTAACCATAGTAATTCTCCCAGTTAAAATACTGGAGAGCCAAAAGCAATGCATGGTCGACAAATGAAAGTAATTTTAACATGAGTTTCATTCATCAGGTTTAAAATAAACTAAAAACACACTTTTTGGCAGTAAAGAAAAAAACAAAACATGCCACTTCATATTCAGAACTGCAGGGAATGGAGCAGCACATCTGCCATCTTGCCATTCCACCCCTTCTTCAAAGCACAAAACCAGGGAATATGCGATGAAGTGGAGGGGGGGGACAATACCAATATACTGTCATTAGGGTTGCTACAGTACTTCAATATTAAATCACAAATTTTGCACCTTAATACTTTGATGAACTTCAAACAAATAGCCCAAAATTTGTGATGTGTGGTCATTTTGCAAGAGTCTCAAAATGTGAAAAGTTTTGTGACAGCATCTTGTATAGTTTTGAGCTATAAAGTGGCAAAAACAGGAAAAAAAACAACAGTTTTTTCTCATTGGTTAACATGGTGTTTTTTTGCCATCATCTACAGCCCAGAGGTTGGCAGTATAGCCTAGAAGTTAGAGTAAGGAGGTGTGAATGAGCTTGGTACCTGCAGACCTGGGTTTGATTCCCTCAGCCTCCACTTGCATACTATGTGACTCTAAGCAAGTCACTTAACCAGCCCAAAGCTCCCAGGTCACCCCTGAAAACAGGCACTTGTGCCTCGTGGGCCTTACCCGGTTAACAAAGAATAAATAAATAAGCAAACAAATAAATAAAGGTGAAATTACATTTTTCTCTGAAATTTGCAGTTATGATGGGGTCAGTGCCAAGGGTGTGCCTTTGGGTGGTTTGGTGAAAAAATGTTACTATTTTTGAATTATAATGAGTTTTGTGATAGCCACCAGATCAGCAGGTAAATGAAAACTGTTCAGACTGTTGATTGTTAAGGATTTACTGTTGGTCCTCAGAGAAATGCTGTTTGTGATGTCAGCCATCTTTTTTTCCCTGTTTTAACCAAGTTTTTCTACCCAAGCAATGCCTGGTAACTAATGAACAAGACCTGTAACTGGATCTCCTTCACATATTTTGTTGGATTCTGTTATTACTATTTTAAAATGAACACTACAAATATCAGTTAGTGTGGTGAGAATCATTTTGCCCATCACTTGCTTAGGTAAGGATGGTTCAATTGAAAAATAACCATTCGCAGTTCTTTTCAGTTTGAACTTAACTGTTCGAACCAAAAAGACTGCGAACATTAAAGGTCCATGACAGTTTGAACTGTCATGGTTCCCAGGTGTCTAGTGGCAGCCCCTACCCACTGATTTCCATTCCCTGAATAAAATAATATGCCCCTGGTAGTCCAGTGATCCCTACCCCCTCTCCCATTCAGCCATTGTCCTCCCTATATAAATGAAATATATTCCCTGGTAGTCCAGTGGTCCCTCCCCATTCTCCAATTGCTGTCCCCATATAAATTTAATATATTCCCTGGTAATCCAGTGGTCCCCGCCCCCCATTCTCTGATCACTATCCCTGTATAAAATATATATTCCCTGGTAGTTCAGTGGTCCCTCCCTCGTTGTCCGATCATCATCCATCCCCATCCTGAAATTATAGATTCCCTGGTAGTCCAGTGGGCCTTCCCCAACCCCCAGTCTCTGATCACTGTCCCCTATTTAATAATAAATTCATTGGTAGTTCAGTGCTCCCTCCTCTCCCCCATTCTCTGATCACCATCCCTGTGCTGCCATTGCACATCCCTGGTGTCTAGTGGCACCCCCCCCATTGATATCCATCGCTGTAATAAAACTTTCCCCCTATTTTTCTGCAACAAAATAAAACATTTCCTCACTGATCAGCCCCCACCCCACCTCCCACTCAGAACTCACAATCCCACAAACCCCAGTACACCCCCCACACACTCACTCACCTGAACAGGTCCCAGGTTCAAGATCCAGTCCTGATTGAAGACATCTTGCTGCTGGAAGCCGTGGACTGCTGTAAGAGAAACTAAGGGAGGGAGGGAGAAAATAACAAAATGGAAAGGGATCTGGGGTAATTCATCAGATGACCTTAGGGTTAGCAAGCAATGTGAGAAGGCAGTAGAGAGGGCTGGGGAGATACTGGGATGTATAGGGAGAGGCATTACCAGCAGAAAACAGGAAGTTGTTATCCCTCTGTACAGACAGTTAGTGAGACCCCATCTGGAGTACTGCATCCAGTTCTGGAGACCCCATCTCCACAAGGATATAGACAGGATAGAGGCAGTCCAGAGGAGGGAAATTAAAATGGTGCAAGGTCTACAAGAGAAGCCATATGAGGAGTGACTAAAGGAGCTTAATATGTATACCCTTGAGGAAAGGAGGGAGAGGTGGGACATGATAGAAACTTTTAAGTACCTCAGTAGAATCAACAAAGTCCAAGAAGATAGCATCTTTAAGAAAAAGAGATGTGCAAGAACAAGGGGACACAATTTGAAGATGGGGGGGCAGTTCAGGGGCAATGTGAGGAAGTATTTTTCACAGAGAGGGTGGTGGACACATGGAACAGCCTTCTTGAGGAGGTTGAGGGGTCTAAAACTGTAGGAGAATTCAAGGATGCATGGGACAGACATAAGGCCATTTTTGTGCGAGTAGGAAGAAAATAGGCTGTTGGTTATATTGCAAAATACTATGAATATGCACTTCTCTATCAATATTATGACTACCTCATCCATTGTTGCACCAATCGTAAAATGTAATACTTGCTGATGTTGTTGTACTGTTGTTTTGGGCTTGTTCAGTTTCTTCTGTACCTGTGTAATCTCCCTACCCCAGGGCGCATCTGGAATTGAGCGTTACTCTGCTCAGCATGCTTTCCTGGTAAATCTCTTAAATAAATAAATAACTAGGATCTGCAGCTTATCCTGTAGGTAGGGAAATAGGCAGACTAGGTGGGCCAAGCAGTCCTTATCTGCCATCAAAATCTATGTTTCTATGTTTCTAAGTTAAATGTGTTTCAATGTATTTCAATGGGTTTTCAACACTGATGCATAACTCAGCCATTTTTTGACATTTTGATACCAAATGTTCAACGTGGCCTTTTGGGGACCCCACCTAATGAACAATATGAGTGACATGATGCAACTGCCGCATGAAAGGTGATATTGCAGTTGCTTAGTGAATTCACCTTTCAGGTGGTATTTGGAAATTTTTCCTGCACTTGTTCATTAGGTGGGGTCATAAGAAGGCTATGTTGAAAATTTGGGGACACGATATGTAAAAATGACAAAGTTATGACCTTTCATTTCAATTTTGCTATGCACGCTCATAACATTGGAAATTTTCAATATTTTTACTCCATATTTTCAACAGAGCCTTCTTATTACCCCCACCTCATGTATTTCAAAGCTGTCATTTTTCACATCCTGGCCAAAAGGGTTTTTAGCACCTGTGGCATGGGATGGCATTGCAGTTGCACAGAATAACATTTTGGTCGGGAATTCAAACATTTTCTGGACTGGGTACATGAGGTTAGGTAATAAGATGGCTATGCTGACAATCTGGTTACATGTTATCCTATAAATGGAAGTGCAGGACCCTTCCATAGCTACATGTATATATGCATCTATGGAGGGATGGGAGCACAGGGCCCAAAGGGTTTTGTTCTCCCACAGGTAAATAAGGATATGATTACTCTATCTCAAAAACTCTGGATGGGTTGGAGTACAGGGCCTAAAGGGGCCTGTGCTCCCACAGGCAAATAAGGTTATGATTACACTATCTTAAAAAGGTAAGGAAACTCTTTGGAAATACTATGTTAATGCATCAGCAAGAGTTAAGAATAAAGTGGCTAAAGTAGGGAAATATGACATTAGGGTTTCAAACCCTAAAACCCCTGCCCCCCCAATGCTGATGGAGGTGGAGTCTTCCTTAGGGTTGTCAACCCTAACACTCAGCCCATTGTATGCACTCATGAAACATACACACCTGTCTCCATCACATCTTAGCTTTTCTGTTACTGCAATGGTGTGAGGGTTAAGGTTGACAACCCTAAGGACTGGGGTCCACCTGTTCCCCCTAGTGAGTCAATGATTGTCTGGATTCAAACTTATGTGATCCTGTTTCTCTACTTATTGCCCTTACCAATAGGGCACAATGACTTCCTATGTCAGTGTCCTACTAGTAACATAAGGCAATGGTATGTAAAGACTGCCAGGCCATCTTATGGCACTTTTCTGGACATGTCAGGAGACTCATTTGAGAAGATATTGATGCTGAGAGACATTTCCACAGACAGGGCACTCAAAGGTCTTAGTTTCTTGAATGCTGGCAGTTCCACAAACCCAGAAGTGTTACACTCCAGAGTATTGAAAGAGGAACAGGTACTAGGTAGACATCTTTAATTGTTCACTGGCAACAGGACTGGTCATGGTGGACTGGAGATGAGTGGATGTGTTACTGCTCCAAAAGAGAGGGGAGAAGGACTACCTCTGATTACAGAACTTTGAACCTGACCATCATTGCGGACAAACTATACAAGATTCTCTTAAGGAGCAGATAGTGGAGTTCCTGGAGGTAAATGACCTACAAGACACAATGCAGCATAGATTTGTAAAGAGTGGTCCAGCCAGACTAACCTCATTAATTTTTTCAATCTAGTAATACAGGCAGTGGACAAGGGTCAGCCTGTTGACATCCTCTACCTGGATTTTAGCAAGGTATTTGACTCAGTGCTACATAGAATGTTAGGGACATGAGTAAGTAAGTAAATATTTATTTTTTAAGTGCCTAATCCTGGAGGCTCAGGGTGCCATACATAAAATTCCTGAATCATAATAAAATCACAATAAAATTACAGCGTACACATTAAAATCTGAGAATTCAGGGAAGAAGTTAGGAAACAAAAGGGTGGGGGTAGAAATGAAAATGTAGATGGACAACTGGCTCTGGAGAAGGACTCAAAGGGTAATGGTAAATGGCCAGCATTCAGAGGAGATTGGAGGCACTCATGGAGTACCTCAGGGAGCAGTAATAGGTCTGGTCCTATTTAAAGCAGCAGTGCAATGAAAATAATTATTCCAAAAGCTAATTTTCTACTATGGTTATGAAAAATATTGGCAAAACTGTTGATTTGGGTTTTCTGGATGCCTCCTATGCTGTGCACGGTACATTTGCATTTTTGTCTGGATTCTTACCCTCCTAAGGTCCTCAGTATTATTTCTATGAAAAAGTAGGCGGCCATATTTTTTTCTTGAGAAATAATTATTTTAAAACTTTCATAAAATACTAACATTACAATGGAAACTGAAAATTTCACCACCAAAATAAACTGGAAGACATCTGGCATTGATTAGGAAGAAAAAAGATGGGGTCAAATTTGAACCCATTTTCGTTGCACTGCTGTTTAAGTAGTTCAACTGTGATATTGGTGAGGGGATACATGCCATGATCAGCCTGTTTCTGTGAGAGAGATAATAATGATGATGGTGTCAAGAGACAGGAAAAGGGACCTGTAGAAGTGAAAACAGTAGTCAGGGTTTTGGCTGCTCAGATTCAATGCTAAAAATGCAATGTCATGCATATTTGGTTTTGGGGTATCAGAGTAGCCCAGGCATCAGAAGAACAGAACCTTGGAATAATTACCTGTATAGCAGGTAACTTAGAGGTTATGGTTCAGTGTAACTGAGCATCCTGGAGAGCAACAGAATTCTGAGATGCATAGGGAGGGGTTATTAAGTATGAACATGATTCTGCCAATCTACATATTCCTGGTGCAACTACAATAGAAGTATTGTGCTGTATGTTTCTTGAGCCCTCACTTGATCAAGAACAGAGACAGGCTCGAGTCTGTGCAGAGAAATGTGACCACGATTATTCAGGGGCAACAAGAGAAGCCTTATGTGGAGTGCCAGACCAGTCTTAATAGGTACTTGCTGGAGGCCAGAGTGGAGCGAGGTGACATGATAGAAACTTTAAAGTTTCTCTTTTTGCAGTTAATTCTTTTTCATTTTTTAATCATATATTTATTTTTTTTATTTTTTATTTATTTATTCTAGGATTACAAGTACCTTTGAGCCAAGGCTCTATCACAAAGGTTCCATGTCAGAAATAACAAACAAGGAAGCAACAGTGAAATAACAGAAAATGATTCATGTACAACAGTGCTATTGAAAGGGGTCGATTATAAGAACAGTAAGGTGTAGAGGAGGAGGAGAAGTGTAGGTAGTTAACAGAGGCAGCTATAGTAAAATGGTGAACAAAGCTAGGACTCATGTGCCCAAAAGGAATGGATAGGGTCAGGCACCTGGGGGTGGCAGAGAAACAGAGATGAGAGGAGAGGGGGAGGATGAAGATGCAGCTGGAGGCATTTGTTGAAAAATAAATGGGAAGGAGTGATAGAAGAGAAAAAGAGGCAGGGTGGGGAGATAAGTGCTACAATGGGGCAAGGAGAGACTAATGAGGTGGTATGAAGATGTGAGATTTGATGTGGTGCCTCAGGAGCTGGGAGGAGGGAAACTGAGGGGCCTGATGTATATGTACAGACTATGCATAAAGGGATACAAATACAACATCATCAACAGACATTATAAGTCACTGTTATTGCATTCAATATACATGATGAACAAAGGATATAGTACATTGAGATCCATCTTAACAGGTGTGTTAATAGCACTAAGGACAGTTGGATTGCACTAATATGGTTAAATTGGGGAAAGATACTAATCCCTATCAGGTAGCTATGTAGGTTTCAGGATAAGCAAAAACTCAGGAAATTGATTCCCTCACCCCTTAGGGTGAGGTGTTTTTCCAAACTTAAGGGGGAGGTGTATATTATTGCCCTGCAATCAGGGGGACAGCTCCCTGTGGAAGAAGCCATGGTTGCTAGGGCATGAAGTGCTGCTAACCATTCTGGGAAGGATGCAATATACTGTATGTGGCATGCCACCTGCAAAGAATGAGTTGCATGCCTTCTAATCAGCCACTTTAGTGCAGTACACTTTATAGAGATATCATTGTTAAGCATACCCAAAACAAAAAGGAGAGGTGAAACGGGGAGGCAAATATTGAATATTTTCAGTATCACATTGAGTTGGTCTTCCACAGTATTAGCCAGGACAAAAAGACTCCAGACTGAGTGCAGGATACTATATGCAGGATTTATTTCACTCTTACCCACTCAATGTGTCCATTCTTTGTTTCCAAAGCTACCTTGCTATAATTTAGCTATTGAGTATTTTGCAACATTCTTGGTGAATAGCTGCCCAGACTGATACAAATCATGGCAGCTCCTCAACATATGTGGGAGATCTACTCCTGGGGCACCACACATCCAGCAGTTTTCTTAAGTAAGAAATCCAAGAAATTTAAGCTGCACCGGGGTGCAGTACCACTGATGCAACATTTTACTCTGAATTAATAAATAGTGACTATTTGAACACAGTTGGAATGCAAGATTTCAACAGTGGGACCTGTCCTCATCTGAGATATGGAGCTGCAAGGAAGACTGTCATTTTTCTCTGGCCCTTAGGGTGGGTCCAATATAGAGCCTCTTACAGATTTGCATATTTTCATGGGTCTGCTCTTCTTATATATGCACTAGCATGACAGCAGAGAGAGAGGTGTGAGGCTTGCCTAGATGAGACCATAATAGTGATATGAGAAGGCTTCCCCTGTTAGTTTCACATTCATCATGCTATGGATTTTAAAGAAGCACCAGAAGTCTGTATGCGATAATGAAAATCCAGATTTCAAACCATCAAATGAATCCAAATGGCATGTACCAGGGAGAAAAAGTCTTGGAAACTGTGTATACATTTGGCTTCCCATAAAGACCATTGGATAGGACGGTTACCTCTTAGTGTCACAGTATTGCTCTGCAAAGGGTTCTAGGCAATTGGTGTCAGGGTTCACCTTGTTTTCCTTATCGACCCCATGATCTGATACAATATTGTGGACCATGCTTCAAGTCACGTTGGGGTTGGGGTATACAAGGAGACAACAGGAGAGATCTCTTCTAAAAGGGAGGTTTCTATAGTTATCCATGTTAGTGAGGAGCTTGAGGGAGGAAGACACCACTGACACATTTGGGCAGCTGTGAAAGAGAAAGAGAGAGAGTAGGCATAAAACTAGGGAAGATTCCATTCCCGTAGGCTTCAATGAGATCCGCGTGTCACCATGCTATACCAGGGAGATTTGCCTTTGCACAGAAATTCCCCAGTCAGGGCATCCATTTTGGTGAACAATGACAGGATGGGTGCCTCTACTGGGAGATGAGAATGGCAGTGAAGTATTTAGGGGGATGTTATCATTTTTATTGATGCTGTTTTCCTTGCAATAAGTATATTTAGGAGGCGCCGTTAATTACACTCTTCTCTCAGTTTGGTAAGGAGACAGTTTACATTGGCAGGACATACAGAAGGTGTTAGAGTTCCATCATTACAATGATACCTAGATATTTAATGGAGGTGGGAGACCAAGATGAACCAAGAGAAGTGATAGCCTGTTCCTGACAGTTCTATTGATGGCAAATCTTCGGTGTTTATTCATGTTAATTTTTAGGCCTACTGTAATATCTGCTGAAAAAAGCAAGTAAGTGTGTAAGATGCAGTATACTACGTGAATCACCTGCCAGTAAAACTAGGCATTCATTAGCATACAATGTAGTCTGTAGTCTTCATGTCCAACCTGGACATTGCTCAGATCAGGATGTGCTCAGATTTCTGCAGCTAATGACTCAATTAGCAAGACAAAAAAAAGGGTAAGGGGCAGCCCTGGTGGGTCCCATGTCCCAGCTGAATAGCAGGTGAAAAGGTTGAGTTCGTAAGCACATTTGTTGTTAGTTGATTACATAAAGTACATATTCACCCTTTAAAAGAGGACCAAACCTCATTTGTGTTAGCACAGCATGGAGATATCCCCACTCCACCAAATCAAATGCTTTTTTTAAGTTGACTGCGAGTGCTTTTGCCGGTGTGGATAGAGCTTGAAATCTTTATGAAAGATAAGAGAGCTGTAATGATCAGAACCGACCTTCCCTTTTCCAAATCCCATATGAGACCTATGAATTAATGTTGAAAGTATGGACTCTCTCCTCTGAGCCAAGGCCTTGGTTAACAGTTTGGTATCAGGGTTTATAAGTGAGACGAGTCTATATAACTTGAAGGGAGTTTGCAGACTTTCCTGTCTTTGAAAGGGCAGTTATAGCTGCTTCCCAGAAGATTGGAGGGAGACTGGTGTCAAGTTAGGCTTTCAAAAGCATTCTTTGGAGAGGGGAACAGCCAGTATCACTCAGGTGTTGATAAACCTTGGCAGGGAAGCTATTGCCACTGGGGCTTTATATTGGGCAGATGATGCCAATGCATTTTTAACCACTGTAAGGGATAAAGGTGCTTCAAGAGTGTTCTGTGTTACTCACTCAAGCTAGGATGGGGCAGAGAAGAAATTAATTTCTCAAAGGTTGGGGGTTTAGGCTGCCCTTGGACTTGTAAAGGGATTGGTAAAAATCCTAAATTATCTTATTTTGCTCCAGTGGTTGACATTTTAGGATACCAGCCTTATCCTTTGTGCAGCCATATGCCTTTCTGCTTGTTGCATCTGCAACCTGAATTAGAGTAATTTGTTGGCTTTCTTCCCACTGTCCCAGTACCTAGGGTGGGTTCAGGTATTGGCCAGCTCAGCTTTCTAGATTAATTATGAGTTCGGCTGCATTTGAAGCTTTGTAATTTCCATCAAGAGGGCTTGATCACTCAGTTTGGAGGGGTCTGACATATAAATGCCTTTAATTTCTTGTGGTTAGCTTCAAGCTGCTTGACATTAGCTTCACATGCTGTACACCTATGTGCAGTGTTCCCCGTAGTCTTCCCTCCAAGGATTACCTTGAAGGCCCTCCACACTACAGAGGCAAATGTTTCTCAGGGGTCATAAGGGAAAAGTAGGCATGCACCTCTGTTTTAATCCATTTAAGGAAGTCCTGATCCTAAAGCAACAGTGGGTCCAGTTGCCAGGAGGTGAATTTGGGCAAATCATGGCCCCAGAGTAGTGACAATGAGATCAGAGCATAATCCAAATGATAGAGTGGAGAAATAACTGAAGACATGACAGAGTGCATTATTTTAAGGGATGCTAACCAGAAGTCTAACCAGCTGACCATTGCATAGGAAATGGAAAAATGGGATAAGTCCTTATCAGTGGATGTATAAGTTGTCACACATCTGTGAGGGGGTATTCTGCCATCAGATTTTTAAGTGTGGATAGTGACTTGGGATGGGGGTCAGAGAATCCCTTTTAGAGGTCTAAACATAGTTCCAAGACTATGTTAAAATCCCCACCGAACAGAATAGTAGTATATTCCTCCCCAAGATCAAACAGTCCATGTGAAATACTGTTGAAGTAAGTGGTCATGTTTTCACTGGGGGCATATAGATTCAAAAGACCCAAAGAGCCATCTGGCATAAATAGTTTAATTAGAACTCATCTACCTTCTTTATCAGCTAGATACTTCACCAGCAATCATTTAAAGGGGGACTGCTATATTCAGGATTTCTTAATGTCTGAAAACCCATAAAAAGCTAATTTTAGTGCGCCATTGTACTTACCTGTATATCTTAGCACTCCAGAGTTATTCATATGTAAATCATTCTGTAATTAAGGGCTGGGTGTGGCCAAGGGTATCTCATGTACAAGGAGACTGTGATTGAGCGCTTTCAAAAAGGGCAACTCAGTCACAGTGCCTGTGTACAGGGTTACCTGGCAGGGTAGCGACCGGATACAGGGGTGGGTGGGCGAATATAGCAATGGGATGTCACTATGTATACTCATGCATGGGGGGGACCATGCCATGTGATGGGCAGAAGGGGGGAGGGAGGGTTTGTGGGGTGTAGTGCTGTGGTGGGCTGCCAAGCTTGCCATGTGGCATGGTGGGTAGGTGGCAGGCTGGGGTTGGGAGGGTGCCAGGTTCACTTCTGGGATGATCGAATTTTGCATCAGCTTGGGTTACAATTTTTCTTTCCAGTTTTACACCCCCCTGACATGCACCCCCCTGCAGCTTAGAATCCTTTAGTGGGGGGTGCATGGGGCACAGCTCCCAGCATAACATAGAGACCAGGTGCCCTCTTGCAGTTCACTGTGAATGTACATCACCATAGTTCATTTTTGGTGATGTACACATGCCCAAATGGTGATCGCTATTCCGTGGTCGCCATTATCACATGGAACCCAGCCATGTGTTTTAGCCTCCTGACAGGCAATGATGTCACCGCAGACTTGGTTCTGCTTTAACTGCAGTTAATCCAATAGGTTAACTAGGAAGTTGGCTATTTCATTAAGTGTGTTTTAAGATGTTATTACAACACTTTCTACATTTATAATAATTGTTTTGTATGTGCATATGAACTAGGGAGTTATCACCTTTACATTTTAAACTGTTAGTAAAAAATAATCCATTAGAATTCTGGTATTGTTATGTTAGAAAATCCCATTTAGTCCAAAGAATTTCAGTAAGAAACTGTTATACTGTAAATTCTATGAAAAGAAATAACATATTGTTTTAATAATGCATTTCAAGTCATGCATGTTTTAACACAGTTGCCCATCTATGTGTTTTTGCAATTAATAAACAAGTAATTGTGTCCTATTTTTACCTCTTCAAGTCAAATCTGGGTAGAAAGAAAATAATTTTTGTGGAATGCTTAGATTGCTTTTATTATCTTTGTCCAGGAAAGGCATATTGAGCTATAGCTTGTTCCTGGGTATGTTTTGAAGCACAGGGAGGTTAAGTGACTTGTCCTGTGTCACACAATATACAAGTAGAACATGTCGGAATTGAAATCTATTCTGCTGGATGAACCACGCTTGTTCACAGCTCATCATTTTAACCTCTATGCTATACTGGAAAAGATAGTCTCAATCCAAGTTATTGAATTCATTACTAAATATAGCCTTCTCTCACCAATTCAATATGGCTTTCGTAAAGGCCATAGCACATCCACTGCCTTGCTCCACTTTGTAAATGACAATCTAGCTGCTATGGACAATGGCCACCTCACTGGAGCAGTCTTTACCAACCTGACAAAGGCATTTGACCTTGTCAACCATCCACTTCTCCTAGACAGTCTCCTAGCCCTTGGTTTCTCCCTTAACTCTGTGGTCTGGTTTAATAGCTATCTATCAAATAGAACTCAATGTGTTAGAGTCAGCTCTGCTGTGTCCAGCCCTATGGTCATAAACCTAGGTGTTCCACAGGGATCAATATTAGGACCCCTCCTTTTCTCTATTTTTATTAATGATATTGCGTCAAATATCCCTGATTGCTCTGCTATCATATACGTGGCTGACCTGGTCTTGTACTGTAGTGATAAGAATATTTGCAACATTAATCAGAGGCTTATCTCAGCACTTATGTCTATTCAGTCTTGGCTCTTCCACCATAAGTTAATCCTTAATGCTAGTAAAACACAAACTATGTTGTTTGGTTCTGTAGCCCAATTAAAACACAATTGGGACCTTTTTAAGGTAGCTGGCCAGGGTGGGCTGGTCCTTGAATCAGTGCACTCATTTAGGTGTCTTGGAGTCTTCCTTGATGAAAATCTTAACTTTGACAAGCACATAACATCTACCTGTAAATCAGTTAGTGCCAAAATTGGAGTAGCCTACAAAAACAGCTATATCCTAATGCAGTCAGCTAGATTAGACATAGCCTGTGGGATCTTGCTCCCATTACTATCCTATGGGGTAGTCACTCATCTTGGTGCATCCAAAACACTCCTCAGGAAGTGGGATACCACCTACAACAACATCTGCAGGTATGCCTCTGCCTCCCCGTGGTCAAAACACCACTGTCAGCTTTATGCTGATCTAAACTGGCTTCCCCCATCTTCTATTCAAACTCTTGCCTTTGGCTCCCTGACAGACAATATTATTAGAACAGGTATCCCTGTCTTGCTTGCCTCCCTACTATCTCCACTGACCTCCTCTCATGGTCTCCGATCATCTGTAAAATCTCTGCTGCTCATACCTAGATGCAAATCTAACAAAGGAACCCTAGCCTTCTCCCACTCGGTGACCAAACTCTGGAACTCCTTACCTCTTGAGGTTCGCCTAGCCCCTAGTCGTGCCCAATTTAAATACAAATGTTGCTTCTTCCTATGTAGCCAGGTCTCTTGTACCTGCTTCAAACCTCCATGAATGTTTACTTCTAGCTGCTGTCTCTCCTTCACCCCTGCTGCAAACTGAGCTCTGCTTATCTTGACCATCTAGTTATTGATTTGGGCACTTATGTCTCATTTTGAAATTGCTTCACACATTCATTTAACTCAATTGTTGTTTGCTACCTGTGCTTGTTGTTACTGTATTGGTACTGTTTATGAACTCTAACCTATCTTGTTATATACTCATGGACTGTGTAATCTTGTTTCTGTCTATATTTTTCTGTATTGATTTCCCTGTACAAAAATATATTCCCTGTCTATCCCTCCTCACTGTAATCTCCCGGGTCATGCCTGAAAATAGTCATGTCTTGGCTATGGTACTTACCCGGTAAACAAATACTAAATAAATAAATACTGCCAGCTGATCATAAAAAAAACTACACATTTCAAGGCTGACTCCATGGTACCAGGCCAGTAAGTATGGGGCCACATTTGCATCTTGTAGACCTGTGTTCACACCTGAAATCCATAATTGTTGGAGAATAGGCTGTAAGAGAGGGAATGGAACAAAGAAAGTTAGAGGCAGTACTGTTGCAGTCCCAGGAATTTCTGTTAACTTGAACACAGCCAGGTCTAGAAATCCTGATATGGGGCCCCATACCTATGGGCACCATAGAGTCAGGCCTGAAATGTGTAGTTTTTGATGATCAGCTGGCAATATAGCTTGCAGGTTAGAGCAATGAGCTGTGAACAAATCTGGGTCATTCAGCAGAACTGATTTTGTTTCCAACATGCTCTGCTTTCATATTGTGCAACCCTGTGCAAATCACTTAGCTTCCCTGTGCTTCCAAAACACTCCCAGAAACAAGTTTCCACTTAGTGTTCCTTTCCTGGACATAGATTGTATAAAAAAAATTAAGTTTTTATGATTCTGCAAATATTATTCTATTTATCCAAATTTGACTTGACAAAAGATAGGTCACAATTATTTGTTTATTAATTGCAAAAACACATAGATGGACAACAGTGTTAAAACATGCATAACTTAAAATGTCTTATTGAAAGAGTATTTTATTTCTTTTGATAAAGTTAAAAGTATAACAGTTTCTTACTGAAATACTTTGGATTGAATGGGAGTTTCAACCATAACAATACCAGAATTCTATTGGATTAATTTTAGTAGAAGTTTTGGAATGTAAAGGTGATCAGTCACTAATTTCTAATCACATACAAAATAATTATTTTAAATGTGGAAAATGTTGTAATAACATCTTAAAACACATGAAATAAACCAATTAGCTTCCTATTTAACTTATTGGATTATCTGCAGTCAAAGCAGGGCCAAGTCTGCAGTGACATCATTGCCTGTCAGAAGCCTAAAACACATTGCTGCCACCAGCCCTTAATTATAGGCTGATTTACATTTGAATAACTCTGTAGTGCTGGGATTTACAGGTAAGCACAATAGTAGCTCACTCAAATTACGCTTTTTATGGGCTTTCCTGAAGGTGACAG
Organism: Neoceratodus forsteri; assembly: GCA_016271365.2. Classification (NCBI taxonomy): domain Eukaryota; kingdom Metazoa; phylum Chordata; order Ceratodontiformes; family Ceratodontidae; genus Neoceratodus; species Neoceratodus forsteri. The sequence continues at coordinate 873,544,720 of CM028131.1, read as the reverse complement.
TTCCCCTTTAATGGTACAGTATGGTAAAAGTTATTGTTCAAACATACGTACCTAAATAACATGCCAAACACGCAGAATATACAATAACTGTTTACAGTTTAAAACACATAAAATCTGCCAAATACCTACAACATTATCTCATTAGTTAACATATTTCTTCCTTGTTAAACATACTACTCTTAGGAAGTCTGCACACTTTTGCCATAAATCCACATTTTTGCCTAAGAGCAGCTTCTATATTTGCTTTTGAGGGTTATCTAGGCAAGTTGAGAGACAGGGACATTGTGAGGACTGTGCCTTCAGGGCTGGGGCTGCAAATGTTTTGTCTGGGGTACTGAACCATGTCCTGCCCAGCCCTGCTTTTTTTTTTTTTTACTTCCTGACCTGACTGTTTGTTGAACCTGTCTTAGGAACTTCTTCGCTGCCTTCCAAGTCCCCCCCTCCCACAACAGATGTTGTATATCACCACTCACCACTTAGGCTGTTATACCCCTCAACTGTCTCCTGATCCAGCTTTTGAATCTCATAACAGACTGTCCCATTTGTTCACTGTTTCCTTTTTTGTCCATCATGACTGATTGATCACTAAAACCAGTCCTGGATGAGCTGTCAGCTGTGTCTTTGGGGCCACACATTTTTTTGTAAGAGGAGGGCGGGTCTTCTTTTTTATGGGATGTCACCATAGACATAAGAAAAAGATTGCACCTGCCTCTTGTTCTATGGCTGTTATTATGATAGTTTTGGAATGGGGTATCTGCTTTTGCTAGGAGACCAGCCCTAATCAGCAAAGGAGCCTGGCAAGACAAGTGAGCTTCAGCCTGTCATTCACTGTAGAGATCAGAATACAATACCAGGGCACTTGTCAGGCATAGCAGTGTTCTGTCCTCACTGCTGGAGACTGCAGGTCTTTTGGGGAGTGCTGTGGCCATGAAACATACCATAGAGTAAAGGAGCCAGTACAACCATATCAGTGTCGGGGCAGGCAGGTGATGGAGAAAAGCCAGTGGTGGCTGGGACATCCATGGGAGATTATGTGGCTGTGGTGAGATGGATGGCTCTACTGACTACTGCTGCATCTCAGAGCACTGTCCCATCTCCATCCCAGAGATGCACCCACTCACCTGGCTCTGGGGTAGATGGTGCAGTGCAGATTTAGTCTGTGTGGGGGGATGTTAGTCTATTCCAAGTTGGAATCATCACCTATGGACCTCTGCTGTGCTGTTGAGTATTTTTTTTTTTTGGGGGGGGTGGGCGTTATAGGCAGCACAATAGTTATAATTTCTGAATGTAATGAAATACCACCACTGGTTTGTTAAATCTGAATGACAGCAGGCTGCTGCCATTCAAATTTGACATGATACAGTGATATTTCACTGTTATAAGCATGCAATTATCACTAGTGCAAGTGGGACTGCGTACAGCTGCAGGATTATTTCTCTGAGCACTTGGATTGTTTACTCTCATCAGATGAGCCAAAGATGTCTGCCAGGCTCCCATAGCCCTCTCTGTTTTCTTCTTCCAGTCCCCACATCACATCACATGTGCATTGTGGGACAGTTTGTAGTTCACGCTGTTTAACAGTCACATGACCATTAAGCAGCATAGACTACAGAATGTTGTCATAACGGGATCCATGATGCCAGCGTGATAACAAATTCTCTGATGTACTCAACATTGCTGGAAACACATTGACACCCCCAACCCTGACATGCCCCCAAAACAACTAGAACTGGAGCAACCCCCGCACTCCCCACTATAGATATCTAACTGCATGTCATACAGACAGTGGAGTTAGAAATTTAACCCCATGGCCAAACAGTCAATCAAAGTGAAACCTCCATTGCTGCTGATATAGGTGTGGTGGAGGTTTTGCTGTGGGGATTTCAGTGTGCCTGTGTTGCTACAGCGGCGGTATGCCATCATAATGCACCAGAGCAATCTGAGTAGCTGATGAGTGGCATGTGACTGGGGATGTAGAGGTGGCTTTAGTGAAAGAGTTGCTTAGTGTGAGAGAGTGAAAACAGTGAAGCAGATTTTCAATGTGTTAAGCAGTAAGGGAAAAAAGGCATTTGAGACAGTTTGTTATAACTTCTTTCTTTTTCCAGAAAAGGTTATTTTCTGTCACCTGACCTGCTAACTACTTGCAATTTATTGCTAACTACTTGCCTAGAACAACAAAAAAAAAGTTGCCCACTCGGGGGGGGGGCAGGTGACTGGAGGGGTGGGGGCACACACTACTGTGGGACGGGACACTGGGGATTGCCTGGCGATTGGGGGGATTTATTTGTTCATGTTGGGCCGGCAATCGGCGGGGGTGGTGGGATAGAAATGGACACCAGGGATGCACCGTTCCTTGCCTTGGGGTTTTCTAAGTGCAATTTGCACTTTAAAAAAAAACAAAGCAATGTAAAGTTTCCCTGTGCCATTCTGGCCAATTTTCCACTACAGGTGGCAACTTCACGAAACAGCACAGGGAGGCGGAGTTGGCGACTTCACATGGGAATTTACCCATGAAGTAAAACTTCACCGACTCTCTAATAAGAGGTCATTTTAAAGATAGTTGGTGAGATTAAGACTTCAGGAATATCTGCCATTATGACAGATAAGACGAGACAAATGTACAGTAAAGAGCTGCTGGCAGTTTGTGTAAGGTATACTGTACCTGAAACTGGAAGTATTACAGAATATTTTATAGGATTCACAGAACTGAAATCTTTTAATGTTGATTCCATTGTGGAAGCACTACAGAACTGTCTCAAAAGCAATGTAATTCAAGTGCCAAATGTGTGACACAGGCATATAATGGTCCCTTTGTTATTAGTGGGGCAGTGGTGGGGGGAATCAAGCTAAGGTTTGCCAGCATTATCCAGAGGCCCTGTATGTGCAGCACTGTGTGTATGAGCAGAAGTTTGTACTTTGCCAAACATGTAAATGCATTACAGAAGCAAAATAATTTTTCTCCGCTATGAAAAGTGTACATGAGTTTTTATGCTCTTCTGTTGTTCACCATCATACAAACATATGAACATATGAAATTTGCCAGCAGATAAAGGCCTAGAGGTCTATTAAGTCTTCTTGAATGTGAAGCTAGCACCCCTTATTCTGCAGCTGCCCCTCCCTTCCACCCTTCCCCTTCATTAGCCCTCCCTCTTGTCCTGTCCCATCCCCTTTTGAAGCAGTCCACTGTTCTACTGGATACCACTTCTGCAGGTAACATATTCCACCCAGCCACCATGCTCTCTGCAAAAAAGTGTCTCCTCATCTCCCTCCTGAACCTTCCTCCCTCCAGTCTCATATCATGGCCCCTGGTGTCCCTTCTCTCCCTTACTTTGAACAGCCCCTCTGTACCTGTCTTGTTTATTCCTTTCATGTATTTAAAGGTTTCAATCATGTACCCCCTGTCCCACCTGTCCTTCAGTGAGTACATGTTCAACTCCCTCAACCTCCTCTCGTGTGATAAGTCCCCCAGCCCCTTGATCATCTTTGTCGCTCTGCGCTGCACCCCCTCCAGTAACTTAATGTCCCTCTTCAGATACGGGTGCCAGTACTGCACGCAGTACTCCAGGTGCAGTCTAACTAATGACCTATACAGTGGTAGAATCACTTCCACCCTCCTCGAGGATATACCCCTTGCAATACAAACCAGCATTGTGTTGGCCTTTGCAGCTGCCTTCCTACATTGTGCCAGGTTGTTCATTGACCCTGTAATGAGCACCCCCAGATCCTTCTCCTCCTCTGTCTGGGCTAGCTGCACTCCCCCCAGCTGGTAACTCCTCCTTGGGTTCTTCATCCCAAATGCAGCACCTTGCACTTTTTGGCATTAAACCCCAGTTGCCAGGTGTCTGACCAGGTTTCAAGCTTTGCCAGATCATCCTGCAACCCCTGCCATCCCCCTAGGTCATCCACCACTGCTCCTACCTTGGTATCATCAGCAAACAGACTGATCTTGCTCTTGATGTCCCATGATAAGTCTGCAATGAATATCCCAAACAACACTGGTCCCAACACCGAGCCCTGTGGAACACGGCTTGTCACTACCCTTGGGTGTGAGAGCTCCCCACCCACCACCACCCTCAGTTGCCTTCCCTGAAGCCAGTTTCCTACCCATCTCACCAGCTTTGCACCCACCCCTGTGCCTACTAACTTAGTTCCCAGCCTTCCATGCAGCACCGAGTCAAATTCCTTACTGAAGTCCAGATACAGGACATCCACTGCATGGCCCCTGTCCAGTTGCCTAGTTACCCAGTCATAGAACTCCACCAGGTTGGTTTGTCAGGATCTTCCCCATATGAAGCCATGCTGTCTGCTGTCCTGTAGTCCTTTGGCCTCTCGGAGGGCCACCAGCCTCTCCATCAAGATAGTCTCCATTAGCTTACCCACAATGGATGTGAGGTTCACTGGTCTGTAGTTTCCCAGTTCATCCTTGGGGCCACTGTTGTAGAGGGGCACCACATGAGCCATCCTCCAGTCCTGAGGTACACACCCCGAATGTAGTGAGGCATTAAATAGGTCTGCCAAAGGTCCTGCAAGGACCTCTGCCAGCTCCTTCAGTACCCTGGGGTGGATGCCATCTGGGCCTGGCACCTTGTCCATCCTCAGTGCCTTCAAACCCTCCCAAACTCTTCCCTCCATGATTTCCCTATCTGTCACCCCTTCCCCCTGTTTCTGCCATTTCTCCCCCCTGGTGTCACCCCCTCTTCTCTTTAGTAAATACTGAGCAGAAGTACTCATTTAGTGCTTCTGCCTTATCCAGCCTGCTTCCACCCAACCCCCCTTCCTAATCCTTACTATGTGGTCCTTACAGCTCCTTTTCTCCCTGATGTACCTAAATAAGTCCTTCTCCACCTTCTTAATGCCTTGTGCCAGCCTGAGTTCCATAGATACTTTGGCTCCCCTTACTGCCCTTGTCACCTCCTTCGATTCTGTCAAGTACTCCTCCCTGTCCTCCCCCCTCCCTGTTTTCTTGTACTTCCTAAAGGCAGCTGTTTTTCTCCTTACCTTTTCCATGACCTCCTTGCTCAACCAGCTCAGTTTGTTAGCCCTAGCCTTCTTGATCTGGGCCTTGCAGCAGGTTTTGGTTGCCTCCACTATCCACAGCTTTATGAGCTCCCACTTCTGGTTAGTGTTCATACTAGATTGAATTCTGGCCAGGTACCCTTTTACCACTCCCCCCATCCTCCCAAAGTCAGCCCTCCTGAAGTCCAGCACTCTTTTTTTTTTCCATTAAAATTTTATTGCAGATATAGTTACAGAGAATGCATCCAGGAGAAACATATACGTCCATTTGAGTACACAATCATACATATTACAGATAATGACAGGATCCATCCTCTGCCATGACCCCAAAATCCCTCCCACCCCCATCCCTGACCCCCTACCATCCTCCCCAGCACAAGACAACCTATCATACCCTCTTTACTCAGAAGGGGACCTATATATCCTATAATGAGTAAATGGTGTAAAGGGGACCCCAAATCCTATCGAACCTAGAGAGTTTGTTTTGAAGGATGGCTATCATCCTTTCAACCCTCAGGCTGGCAAGTAGTTCCTCCAGCCATTCAGTATAGCTGATCACGACAGAATCTTTCCAGTGTCTAAGAACAACTTTTTTAAGGGTAGCCGAAATTAGAGCCATATGGAACTTCCTATTCCTGACTGGGATACAAGTTACATCCCCCAACAGGCATATTTCAGGTGTGAAGAGGTCCTCCAGACCCAGTAACGGATCCACTCCATTTTTAATGACTGCCCAAAGCGGGATGAAGTCCAGCACTCTTGTGCCTGATTCCACTCCTTCCTTGCCCATATCCAATGTGAGCAATCATAAATTCATCAGTATACAGTGACAGTTAGACTTGAGCCCATCAGGGTTGGTTCACCCATCAGATACTTTCTGGTCTTGCCAGATCAAATCTATCAAGACCATGATGGACAGCAATGCAGGATTACACTACTACATCTCGAAAGGCACCCAACGCTACACTCCTTTTATAGGGTACCACAGTTGTGACATATCCTGTGGCAGAGCAGGAAGGGGCGGATCAGTGGGGCCTCCACAAGGTGATATCATTTACAGGGGCACTAGTAATTTAACTTGTTATAACAAGTTAAACAAAGCACAATTAAACCATTACTTGCATTTTTTCTTTTTTTTTTCCTTCTAATTACTCTGACTAGGTTACAAACCCAGCAACTTATTTGGAATGGATTTCATTAACTGCAGGTACTGTGGAACAATTTTCAGAAGGGCGGTCTTACAGGATTTAGGACACTGTCCTACATGCTGGGCCTTTGGAGATCTTAGGGCTCAGCTCCAGGCAGCATGGGCAGAGATTGCACGCCTCAAATTTCATATTGAAGAGGAAATACATTATAAGAACCACCGCCATTTCCCCAGCATCCAACAGAAAAACCTCGACGCAGAGGGTAGTTGGTCCAGGAGGTTGGCAGGTGGTTAGGAGGAGCAAATCAGGTGCCCCATCACTCTCTGCTCTCCAACACATTACCTCCAAAACCATATAAACACTACAAACAGGTATCTGCCTCTATCTCTGAAATCAAATAAAGAGGCAGAAGACACTGCAGAGCAGGACACTCGGCACAGGAGCTAGCACAACAAAACTCACCCAAATCAGGAACCAAAACTAAACAAGCACAAAGGAAATCCAAAAACTTCTGATCATAGGAGACCCATGATTCGGGAGTTGATACCCATCTCCAGCCAGGATGATGGTCAGATGTCTCCCAGGTACATCAGCATGGAGAGACACTGACCGCATTGCTAAAATTGTTCACAAGGCAGGAGAAAACATTGATGTCCTAGTACACATAGGGACTAATGATCTCGCCAGCCGGTCAGTTGTGGAGACCAAGGAACACCTGACTAGGCTGGGTGACAAACCATCATCTATTTGTCCGGCATCTCCTTCTCTGAGATCCTGCCAGTCTGGGAGAGGGGAGATGGACGGAAGGTCAGAGAAGGGAGATAGGGGAGCTAAACACGTGGTTCAAGGACTGGTGCCAGGAAAAGGACACAGATTTGTAGGAACTGGCAACAGTTCTGGGAGCGAAAGTTCTTTAAATTTGATGGACTGCATCTGACTAAAGAGGAGTCAGTGCATTGAGGCAGAAGTTTGACGTCTTTGCAGAATATTTAAACTAGCAAATGGGGAGAAGGGTGCAGCACCCTATACGTCGAATGGGAAAAACACCCTTCCCCCCTCAGCTAGTGGTCAAACAGGAGTTCAGCATGTTTGCCGTTCATTTGCATCACCAGGTAAGAAAAAAGGTTTGTCTCCCCATACAATGCACAGGGGTAATGCCAAACTTCACTTAACAACTAACACACCAAAATCTGGCCAATGGAAAATCATGTACACAAATGCTCACAGCCTGGGAAATAAGATCCCAGACCTGCAGGCAATAATGTCAGAGGCTAAACTGGACATAGTAGCAATTAGTGAGACGTGGTTTACCAGTAACACACTTGGGAGACTTCAGTACCTGGCTATGTATTGTTCAGAAGAGACCGAAGTGCAAAAGGGGGAGGATGGCCCTGTATGTTAATGAAAATATCAAAGCTCAGAAATTCAGAATACACATAAGGAGCCAGAAGAACTGTGGGTCACCCTGGAAACAGGAAATGGGACAGCCATAAGAACTGGGGTTGTCTAAGGCCCCAGACCAGAGGGAGGACATAGATACATTACTGTTAGAAGATATACAAAACATGACAGCTAAAGGGAGGTTCTGATAATGGGAGACTTCAACATGCCAGATACAGATTGGTCAATACCCAGGAACATCTGCCAGAACTAGACTCATAGTGGATCCCTGCAGGGGAGGCCTCAAACAACTGGTACAGCAACCCACAAGAGACAGGGCTATCCTAGATCTAGTACTGACTAACAAAGAAGGATCACAGATCTCCAGGTAGAAGGTCACCTGGGGCCAGTGACCATCACATGGTATGGTTCAATTTGCTACTACATCTAAATCATCCCATTCCAAGGCAAAAATATGGGACTTCAGAGGAGCTGACTTTGATAAGATGGCCTACAGAGTTAAGCTAGCCCTGGCAAAAAGAAACACAGGTGAGGGGTACAGGCAAAGTGGGCAAGCATTAGGATGCAATACTTGAAGCAACATCCCATTGTGTTAGACAGAAAAGGAAGTGCAAAGAAGAAGGAAACCACTTTGGTTCTCAAATACAGTAGCAGAAAAGGTCAGAGCCAAAAGGCTGGCCTTCAGGAAATATAAGGGAACACAGCGGGATGAAGATAGGAAGGCATACCAAACTGCCCTAAGGGAAGCAGGTAAGGCAGTAAGGCAGGCAAAGTCCCAAACTGAGGAAACACTAGCACGAACAGTAAAAGAAGGTGACAAGACTTTCTATAGATACATTAGTGAAAGGAGAAAGTCCAGAGGGGTATCGCTGCTTAATGGAGAAAAGGAGCATGTGAGGAGGAGGACCTGTAAAGGCATCTATCCTAAATAGATACTTTTGCTCAGTATTTACTGAAGAGAAGGTAGGACAGGGCCCACAGCTCAGCATCATGGACACAGGGAGGGAGGTGAGCACTACTCCCTTCACAAAAGAAAGGGTCCTACAAGAGCTTGCTAAGCTCAGGGTGGATAAGGCAATGGGACCTGATGGCATACATCCCAGGGTACTTAAGTAGCTAAAGGAGGAACTAGCAGAGCCATTAGCAGAATTGTTTAGTGAGTCTCTGAGCACAGGAGAGGTCCCAGAAGACTGGAGAAGGGCTCATGTGATCCCGCTCCACAAGAGTGGTAGCAGGGAGGAGGCGGGGAACTACAGACGGTCAGTCTTACCTCAGTAGTGGGCAAGATTATGGAGGCACTCCTTAAGGAAAGGATAGTGCACACCTGGAATCCATAGGCACAGGATCCAAGACAGCATGGGTTTACAAGGAAGGTCCTGTCAAACTAATCTCATAGATTTCTTGACTGGGTAACCAGAGTGGTGGACCAAGGGGGAGCAGTTGATGTCGCCTACCTTGACTTCAGCAAAGCTTTTGACACTGTTCCACATAGAAGATTGATAAATAAGCTGGGTAGGCTCGGGGTGGGTCAGAAGTTGGTCAACTGGGTGGCAAACTGGTTGACGGGCAGAAAACAGAGAGTGGTGGTGAATGGTATACAGTCAGAAGAGATGCAAGTCACAAGTGGGGTACCTCAGGGATCAGTCCTGGGGCCAGTCCTCTTCAACATCTTCATTAGTGACCTTGCAGATGGACTAGAGGTAAGGCTTGTCTGTTTGCAGATGATACCAAGATCTGCAACAGAGTAGATGATGCAGATGGGGTGGGCAGAATGAGAAGAGATCTGGATAAACTAGCAGAATGGTCAGAAGAGTGGCAACTGGATTTAATGCAAAGAAGTGCAAAATCATGCACATAGGGAAGAGAAACCCTGAAGCCACCTATAGGCTGGGAGGAGTTGCTAGCAGTCACAAAGGAAGAAAGAGACTTGGGCATCATCATCACTGATGACCTAAAATCATCCAAGCAGACCTCTAAAGCAGTAGGTAAGGCTAGGGGGTGTTAGTGTATTAGTAGGGTATCACAAGTCGTAAGAGGGAGGTATAATCCTCTGTACAAGACACTGGTTAGGGCCCATCTGGAGTACTGCAGTATTGGAGGCCACACCTTCACAAGGACATTAACCAAATTGAGGCAGTCCAGAGAGGGCAACCAAAATGGTGCAGGGACTGCATCTGAAGACATATGAGGACAGATTAACGGAGCCTAATATGTATACCCTTGAGCAAAGGAGGAGAGAGGTGATATGATCGAGGCATTCAAACACCTTAAGGGCATAAACAAGGTGAAAGAGTCTAATATGTTTAAATATAAGAAAAATAGCAGGACAAGAGGACACAGCATGAGATTAGAGGAGGCCGATTATGGGGAATGAGGAAATTCTTTTTCAAGAAAGGGTGGTGGATGCATGGAATGGCTTACCACATGAAGTGGTGGCTATGAATACAGTGCAGGGCTTCAAACAGGCATGGGATAGGCATAAGGGAGCAATACAAATGACTATGAATAGATAGGTCACTGACAGAGCAAAGGCCGAAGGCACATTTATAAGGTAGAAAAAGAAATGGGCAGACTGGATGGGCCTTGCGGTCCTTATCTGCCGTCAACTTCTATGTTTCTATGTTTCTATGCCCGACACCCAATATCCCGATGCCAAAATCTGACTCACGTTTACCCAACAGTTTGATTTTACCTGCAGCAGAGTTTTTTTTCACACTTTTGGGGGGCTTCACCCCCATGCTCCTCGTATTTAAATTGCAAACTCTTCCACAGGCAAAATCAAACTGTTGGGCAAATGAATGTTTGGATTTTGCTGTTGGGATGTTGCTTGTCAGGCAAGTGCATTTTGGTGTAATGAATGGATACCCTATGCAGCTGCACTTCAGTGTCTTGCTAGCATTCAGACTCCAGAAGCATTGGAATGTCAGCTTCCTTGCAAAAGTTAACCTCAATGTATTGCCTTGCCATTTTCCATTCTTTTCTAAAAGTAACAGAAGGCATCCACAGTTTTACAAAAGGAAGACACGGACCTGCCCATGGCACTAGATTTTGTGGACGTAGTTTGTCACAGACTTCAACACATGCAAAGTGAGAGCAGTAGTAATGAATTGTTTAAGGAAGTTGTATATTTTGTACCAGGAATAATGTGGAAATAAGTGACATGAACAGAAGCAAACAAAAACAGAAGGATGATTTTATTACAGAGGCATTATCGGGAATGCAGGAACAAACAGATTATCAAGTAGACTTTTAAAACAAGCTTTATTTTCCATGCCTTGACAGAATGTGTGTTGAACTTAAAGATTCTCCTGCATCGCAGTTGAGATAATGAATGACATCCATGCATGCAACCCATCCACTGCACAATTTTTATCCTCTGATTCTCTGGCTGCCTGAGGAATATGGGGCTGAATTGCAAATGGAAGAATTGTTTGTTGCAGCAAAGTGCCTGAAATGAAAAATGGATGAAAAACAAATTTATATAAAAGTTGTTTACAGGCTATAAGACCTTCTTTTGTTTCCATGACTGAAGCTGGTGGCCCAGGTAACTATTCTAGTGACAAGCTGTAGTTGTGAGCATTTCATTAGTGCACTGGAAAGGCTTCAGTACATACATGGCTCAGAGGCACCAAGAGTCAAAACAGATTATATGATCTTGTGATTCTAGCAATTGAGAAGGAAATGTGTCATGTGTTGACATCAGATCAGTTAATTACACTATTTGCCAAGAAAAGTAACTTAAAGGATCAGTTGCTATTACCAGAGAGAAAGAAAGAAAGAACAGCTAGGAGAATAAGAGAATGCATAAAAATGAAAATGATTATGCAGTATAATTTGACATACTTTAGGACTGTATTTTTGAATGGGGGCTTGCCATTCTGCAAAGGGAAAAAAGCAACATATTTTAATAAAGGGTCCATATGAGAACAGAATATTTGTGATCTACCATGTACAGCTTTGCACCCACTCAATCAAAGTTTTGTGGTCAACTTTTAACTTCTCATAAATTTAAAGGAACACTGTCAGCCTTTTGGGCCAAATTTAAGGTGCCTTAAATGAATGTGCCTACAGCAAACTTTAGCCAATAAAAATAAATCCATGGCAAGAGATCTGCACAGTAGTGCAAGATATGTACTATATTTTTTTAAAAAGCATTTCAGTTGGTGGTACAGATTTGTAGAAAGAGATAGCCATTCAAAATCGAGCGCTGTAACCCATTTAATTTTGTATATAAAAAGTTTATGTCCAATTTTGATATAGTCTTCAAACATGTAGAACTATGTTCCCCACGTATTGGAAACATCCCATGGGCCCTGCCTGAAGAAAATAGGTAACATCTGACCTTGCTTGCTCAGGGAATGTGGTGAGCATTAGGGTTCAGAACCGCAGGGAAGACCCCACCACTGATTCACCAAGACTGAGGACAGGCAACACTGTAATATTTATTTCCTTTTACTACTGGGAAGTGGGGGAGTTAGAGTTTGAAACCCTAACATCACATTTCTCTACTTTTGTCACTTTTTAATTTGAAACCTAACTGGTGCATTAACACAGGTTTTTTTGCAAGGAAAATATACATTACATAGGTTAGATTAAATTATTTTTAAATAAGGCAATTAACAGACTGTCTGTCAAAGGAAAACTACATGCAAAATTTATAAAAGCACATGTGCACTGGGTTTTGCTTTCTGTGATATCCTTAGTACTTTGTTACCTGTGTTCATAGCAAAGTTTTTTTTTTTTATACTTTTCTCTGCAAGTTTTATGGCCCATTGGGGTAGCAATTAAGGATTCTTTTGCTGCTTTTGAACTAGTGGAATTTTCCCAAAATGCCTCTTGGAATGATGCAAATTAGACCTTGCATTAAAACTAAGAGTACAGGATCCTAATTATAATCACGTCACATCAACTAACTGCAACTGCTTATGAAAATTAAATGCTTTGATAAAGTGTTTGCCCTCTCTCCCAAGCCAAAGTCAGATTTTTCTTTGCTCCAATTGTTATTTTTCTGGATGTGTGGCAATTGTCTTTGTAAAGTGCTGTCACAGGGTGATAACAATGTCAGTACACCTTTGAAGGAAATATGTCTAATTCACATTATTCCCAGAGGCATTCTGGGTAAATTTTAACAGATAAAAGACAATAAAGGAAGCCTGAATGGCTACCCTCAGGGACCATAAAACTGGCAGGGAAAAGTAAATTAAAAAAAAATCACAGAAACATGGAACAGAATGCCAGGGAGCATCAGAAAAACAAAAACAAAATGTACAACATGTGTTTTTATCATTTTGTAGTTTGCCTTTAAAAGATGCTGTGTAATCAAACATTAAGCATTGTGCACTTGTGTTGTGAAAGCAGAAAATGAAGCAAATAATCTCAGTAACAGCACAATCAATAAGAATCAAAGTGTTGGTCTCAGTCTCAGCCAAAGCTGTGGATAAACCAAGAATACTGCAAATCTTTCCATTTCCTTCAAGTTATTAGTATTTATGCCTGTTGGCCTTCTCAAAGTCAACATGAATTTGCAATGCCTGTAACACAGAAATAGAGAAGAAAAATCAGAGGGATTAATGAGGAGCTGTAACTAAATATAACTATTTGTCAAAAAAAAATGTAGATATATTTGTGTGTTAACTTCTGAAACAAGGACACTTACTACATGATTTGTGTAAAATCAGCTTATTTCAAAATGCTAAGAGTGAATAAATAATCTCTGAAGTTATGAACTTCAAACCAGTACAGTACCAACTAAAATCAGCATGTATTTTCTGAAACAAAGCCAACATACAAACTTAATATCTATCCTTGTAGTTTTAACCATCAGTTTTTTTTTACAGATATATCAATTTCAAATAGTAAAATCATGTCTTCCCCTTCCATTTCTTTTATTTTCTTCTGTTTAAAGAATAGATTTTTTTGGCACACTAACAGATTAAACACTCCTCTGTAACTCTGTACCTCTGCAGCATGCCTCTACTTCACTTCACCAGCACTGAACTGAAGTGATTTGGGATAGAGAGTATCAGTATATGTCATCATACACCAACTGCTAGTGCTGGTACATGACCAGGTGATTAATCAGGCGACTTTCAGTGGCACAAAACTGACAAGTATAAAGTAAAAATATTAAATAATCCTAAAAGATTTTAGATAAAGTAGTGTCCCTAAAAATAAAGATGAATGAAAATAAACAAAACAACCACTAATTAGACTCTTGTACTTTAGGTTTGGTATTCAGAGCCATGAAAACCTCAGTGCACCAAACATCTGTGTGTTTGATAGTACAGTAATTGTACAGGATAGAGAATGGAATCCATAATAAACTATAGTAACCTGATGTTTACAATTAGAAAATGGGCTTTTTATTTCCTGGCATCTGATTGGCTAGTACCCTTGCCAAGGGGGTACATTAACTTTCAATAGATGACCAGGAAACAAAAAGTACCAGTCTACAGTGCCCCTTCACCCAGTAGTATTGTGCCCACCCTGCTACATAATTGGCTGCAACAACTAATTTAAAATGTAAAACGCAGCCATTTTTTTTCCTTCACTTAGCGAGACAGCTCAACCACCATCACTTCTCCCGATACACTCCTTCCTGACAGAAACAACTTCCTGCTACCCACAGTAATCAATTTAACATTTCGTTCTCGAAATAAACCCCGATACTGTGTCTACTTACATTCCCACAACTGGCAGCACTCTCGCTCATTCCTAAAGCTCTCTACATTGTGGCTCCTCCTGCTCCACTTGCCCACTCACTGTTCAGTAAAACATCGCACCCTCACAATCCGCCAGTTGAAACAGGCGTTCCGCTCCACAAACCACCAAGGACCAAGAATGTTTTAAAAATATAAAAACAACTGGCTCCGAGTACACCAGCTTACTATCCCACGGCGCTGCCGTGTCAGCATAGTAACCTCTGACCTACCACACGCAACCTCTGACCTCTCTAAAAAAATAAAAATTCTCACAACAGAAAACAACTTCAGGCAACTGGAGGGTGGCACGAATGAAGAAATAAAAAGCGAAGCCGTGAACCCGATCGGCTTCAGGCAACTGCGGGGGTCGGGCACCGAATCAAGAAACAAAATGAAGCCATCAGCCTGATTGGCTTCACGCAACTATCGCTGAATTGACTGCGCCTCCATGACTGCCAAGCACTTTTCGATCTCAACAGCAACAGCTACTTCCCGAAGTTAATAGTTAAAGAAATAAATACCGGGAGAGACACACACACTATCTTTATTTTATTTTTTTGTGATTTATTTCCATGGCAGTACAACAAGGACGTGTCTACTCTAATGTACAGTGCAGTGTGCAGATGTACCATGTCAAATGAAGGCGTAGGAACTATTTTATTATAAAAGTTATTTTAAACTAATTTTTAGTAAATTTTTTTAAATTAAACTTACATTCTTTAACAGTGCCCATTTTCTAAACGCAATAATACCCTCGAGGGTGGGCGGTATGGGCAATACCAGACCTTCCAGGGGCTATAAGGCCCTCCGCCTGCGGCGTCGGGCCTCATTACGCCCCTGGGCGGTCTGGTATTGCCCAATACCGCCCACCCTCTTGCGTATTATTGCTTAATTATACAAAGCAATTCCACATTTAGAACATCTAACAAAGCAGTAGCCAAAAACTCTGTAATCTGGTATTAGACATTCAGGCACCTCTGAAACTGTATTGGCTTAACCTGCACTTGTCCAGCGCTCAGATTATGCTATCCCATATTAAATTTCACCTTCTACTGAAGGCTTGTTCTCTCAGTCCTGTTTCCAGTTCCCAGAAACTAGAACTCCTATTTTTCATGTCTCCTGAGAATCCTGTTCACTCCTTCTGAGCCCTCCATGGCACACCACTCCTATGAGGACCTGGATCTGTTCCTTCTCACCTAACTCTGCTCACTCCTCTGTCCCACTCTATACTTGCATCTCCTCTCCAGCACCAGGAGGCCAATGCCCTACTGCCTGAACTCCACCGAGCACTATCGGCTTCTCTTTCACCTCTGTACTCGCTATTGCTCTCAGTATACAAGGTTTGTTTCAGGACATACCTGTTAGTAAATATAAAAAGGTTAAAACTCCAAGTGCAAATGCCTTCTATTGACAAGATAAATGAAACTGTAAAACAAAGCTCTCAAGCTGCAATGTGTACCAGAATTCAAATACAGTCAAGCATTCAGATATATGTTGAGGGTCTCCTCCACAGCATCTCAGCATAGGTCCTACATCTGCCTCAACATCCAACCTTAAATGGATTTTTGGAGCAGAAGGGAAACACCATGTTTAGAAGAAGGAGTACAACTGTGGGCTTCCCATCCCATCCACTCCCATTTTAATTTAGTAGCCTCAGCATGTACTAATTTGGTTTCTTGTAGAAAAGCAATTTGTGTCCTTGCATTTTTAAGTTAGACAAGTATCTGTTTCCTGTCTATTAGTGTATTAAGGTATTTCATGTTCCATGCAGTATGTGTGAGATTGATCATCTGTTAGTCTGCAAAGCAACATTTAGAAAGGATGTGTTGGAGATGGGTATTATAAAGAGAGTGGGTCATGAATGAAGTGTGCTTGCATCTGTTAGTATATTGTCTATCACTACAGTACCTATACCATGCACAAAATATTGTTAGGACCTGAGAATATAATATACTGTAGCTGTACAATTTAGAACTCCACTTAAAGCATAACACAAACAGTAAATTCCCTAGTGGAGTATAGCCAGGTCCGTGGGGTAAGTAGAAATAATCCCCACTGGCAAATTATATTGTAAATTAAATGAATGACCTCTGGAAGGTAAATAAAGTGGATCAGACAGGTCATTCTGCACTGGTAGACGGAGGCCTACTGAGGTTGTAACCAGTCCAATCTGGGGGAGAAACATCACCTTAGCCAATACAATAAAGCACAGGATTTGGATACTTAAGTGCAACAGTCCAAATTTACTAACAGCTTATTATTTTGTCCCCGTCAAGAATGGAGGGGTTAATGAACAAGGAACCAGACTAATCTGAGCATGTTTAAAAAGTAATGATATTTAGACCTCCTTAGATTGAATAAATTATCCAAAAACCTACTAATCAGCAGTGGGAGGAGGAGATGAAAATTGGGAGAATCAGTTTGCCCATTGTAGATAGGGACAATTTGTGACTCACAGCTGGTGGTGTGGCAGTGTGTGAGTTGGTTGGATTGGGATGTACCCTGCAGCATATAGCTGGTTGAGGCTTGAGTATTAGCCTGTTCAGTGAGGGTGTCATAAGGGAAAGGGAACATTGTTTAACCAGGAAAGGCACACTAAGTCAGAGCTTGTTTTCAGGTGTGACCTAGGAACACAAGAAAGTTAGGTGACTTGCTCAGGGTCACAGTATGCAAGTGGAGGCTGATGAGATTCAAACCTAGGTCTCCAGGATTGCAGCTCAGTGCCTTTAACCACTGCACTATACTGCTTCCTTTGGGATTATGATCAGGTTCTCATTCCAATTAATGTTGGGCCACAATGCACTGCATATTTGCAGTGATATTGTCTCCCCAGTTGTTGCTCATACTGTACATAGGGGAATTCATGCTTATGCAAAGCAACATTTAGCCAGGATGTGTTGAAGATGGGTGGCATAAACAGAATGGGTCAAGAAGGAAGCCTTCTTGCATCTGTTAGCACTGTGTCATGAAGCAGTCATCTGGTTGATGTAAACTCTGGTCTTTGTGGCAGCAGCAGAAAGAATGTTACAGGCACTGCTGTCTGATCTCTAACTCACTGGGTGTAGCAGCTACCAGGTCAGCCCAGAAGGTAGTCACACTGGTAGTTAGGTTACAACCTTGTACATCACCAGACTGGGTCCAAATGCCATTCTCATGCAAGAGAAAAACAGGAGCCCATGGCAGAGAGGTTCACCATAAAGCTCTAATGCTGAGAGATGGTTCCACTTTGTTTACTTAATATAGTAGCTCAGTCCTAAGGAATGAAATGGGTCCTTTGATTATAAGCATTAGGCTATGCTATCATGAATCAGAAGGGTCTCATACTAAGCAAGAATCATCACAGGACTGGCAAACCAGATGTTTATATTGGGGGACGAGCAGAGAAGTGTGCAAAAAAACAGCATGATTTATTCTTAAGTTACCGTTTTTTCCACCATCATAGATAAATCAAATAGGGTATTGTCCATACCCCCATAGTGAGTGTGTGGCATCCCTATCTGAAGGAACTCTGAGGTAGTTTAGCAGTAGCCTGCATTGTATAAAGCCTGAGACCAACTCCAGTCATTGATGACACAAAACCTGTATGGGCAGAGTGAGGCTTGAGGAGTCAACCTTGTAAACCTTAGGAGACACCATTGAGAGGGGAGTGTGAATAGGATACCAAGTGAGTAAAATTTAATTCAATTCACTTTATTTACCAGGTAAGAACACTGGGCCAAGGCCCATTTTCAGAATCGTCCTGGAGCGTCATACAAATAGATGCTAAGATGTTATCCACAAAGTACAAACAATATAAAATAAAAAAAAAAATACAAGTTCAAGCACAAATATTTAAAAACAATTATCTGATGGAAGAGATTGAAAATAACTGCAAAATGTTTCTAAATAGTTTGTGTGTTGGAACATTCATACAGTTTGAAGGCAAGGAATTCCAAAAATTTCGACATTGTATTGAAAAAGCCCTTTTTCCATTACAGGTCAGAAATCTAGGCATAAACAACTGTGGTATACCAGAAGAACGCAACAGTCTAGGTTCATGCCTAATTTTTAGTAAACTAGACAAAGAGGATTTATAACCTTGGGCAGGTGCAGTATTAATTGAGCAACCCACATTAAAGATAAACTAACTTGGGAGGCAACCATCCAAGATCACTGTATAAAACACAATGATGTGTTTTTAAATGGTTTAGCCAAAACAAATCTACAAATAGAATTACAAGTTCTATTAACTAAATCCAATTCCTTTTTAGCTAATTTTGTGAACAAAAAAGAATTATAATACAAAGTGATCAATAACACACTTTTAGACACAATCTCTCTAGCTTCTCTTGTTAGACAATCTTTAATTCTACATAAGGCACCAATTCTTTGATTTACAGTCCTTACTACCTTCCTAATGTGTGCCAAATAAGTAAGACGAGAATCAAGTAATATTCCTAGGTGTTTTGTTTCTGTAACCTGTTGTATCATATTCCCTGCTAAATCATACATTAATAAAGGTTCAGCAGTATGTAATTTAGATATAGAATCAAATAAAATGCATTGTGTTTTTTTTAGTGTTTAAATGATGTTTCAACAACCATTTATTTAAAGCTATGAAATCTTGATTTAATGAGACAGTTAAATTATCAATCTTAGAAGAACTTGGAAACAAAATGATATCATCAGCTTAAAGCAGTATTCCAGAGTCATCAGGAACTTTGGAAATAGGATCAATAAATAAGGAGAACAACAGGGATCCCAATATAGACCCTGTGGGACTCCATCTTGAAGCAAGCTTGTCAATGAAATTATTCCTCCCAATTTTACCTTTAGTGACTTGTTGGTTAAATAGCTTTGAAACTATCCATAAGACCTCTGTATCAGACCAAGGTTCCTCAGTCTCTGGAGCAGCATGGCATGATTAAATAAATCAAAGGCTTTCGATAGATCAATAAATACCGTACCTGTCAACTAAAAATGATAAGGAGGCAGTATAGCACAGTGGTCTAAGGCTCTGAGCTGCAAATCTGGTGACATCCAGCAGACCACACCTGGGTTTGAATCCTACAGCTTCCACTTGCATACTGTGTGACCTTGAGCAAGTCTCTTAACCTCCTT
The DNA here is from genome assembly GCA_016271365.2 of Neoceratodus forsteri. Taxonomy (NCBI): domain Eukaryota; kingdom Metazoa; phylum Chordata; order Ceratodontiformes; family Ceratodontidae; genus Neoceratodus; species Neoceratodus forsteri. Next base: position 873,525,354 of record CM028131.1, on the reverse strand, counting down.
GTGCTCCCAGGTCACTCCTGTAAAAAAGCTTTCAGCTTAGTGTGCTATACCTGATTAAACAACTAAATTAAAAAAAAAAATGTGCCAGTGAGGTACCAGTACTGTAATGCCTTTGGAAGCCATGCTGCTCTGGACAGCGAAGTCCCTAGGCCTCCAAATACTTCACAAGTTGACCATTCACTATTTTTTCAAAGATTTTACTTAACAAGGAGAGGATTGAAATAGGGTTGTAATTATCCAAATTATAAGACTGATCAGATTTAAATATTGGTTTAATAACTGTTTGCTTCCCAACTACTGGGAATTCCCCAGTGGTCAAAGATAAATTATAAATTAATGTCAGTGGTAAATTTGGGCTGGCAGTATGGCCTAGAGGTTAGAGGAATGCGGTGTGAACGTGCTTGGTACATCCAGCAGACCAGACCCTAGTCTGATTCTCACAACCTCCACTTGCATACTGTGTGACTCTGAGTAAGTCACTAAACTGCCAAGTACTCCCAGGTCACCCCTGAAAACAGGCACTTGTGCCTAGTGGGCCTTACCTGGTTACCAAAGACTAAAATAGAATTAAAAAAAATAAAATAAAATAAAAAAAAAACATGTGTATATATATATATATATATATATATATATATATATATATATATACAGTTAGTGATGAATCTTATGAACTGAGGTTCAAGACCATCATACCCTGCACTTCTATTAATGGACATTTGTCTTAACAAGTTATGTACTTGATGTGGTTGAATAATATGAAAATGAAAAGAACAAGTAGGATCAGGCTGATCAAATATCAAACCACTTGAGATAAAGGAAAGTTCAGAGCCAGTTTAATAGCTGGAAAAATCAGTAAACTTTTTCAAGAAATGGTCAAAAATTTCTTTAGTATCAGTTATAGCAACCCCATTTAGGTTAATGGTCTCCACACCTGTAGCTTTTTCTGGTTCTGTAAGTTTTTTGATAGCTCTCCAGAATTTTTTAGTATTTCCTAGAGAATAAATTTGTTGCCCTTGAAAGTAATCTGATTTATTTTGGCGTACAAGCAATTTACATGTATTTCTAAGCATGCGATAATCATGCAAAACGTCATTACTATGAGTATGCTTATACATTTATCATTGCTTGTCTCTTTCCCTCATTAATTTAAACAACTAAGGTGTAATCCATTTATTGTTTTTACCTTTTACCCTTCTTTTAATTAAAGGCACATATTTATCTTGTATAGCTAACAGTGCATTAAGGAGTAAGTCTACAGCTGCATTAGGATCCAGGATAATGTCCAAAAATCACCATTCTATCATACTTAACTCAATGTTTAGTGCATTGTAATTAATGTTGTAATTCATATAGGTAGTAATTTCAGGTGGAATTTTTCATTTAGAGTGTTTCCAGGTACAACTGATTGGCATATGATCGCTGATAGTATCAGAGGATGTTCCACTTTCTATAATTTTATCTGTAGTTTTTGTTAGCATTCAATCAATCAAAGAATGCTGATTGCTGCGATAGTTTAGCCAAGTAAAGCCTGAAACCAATTGAGTAAGCCCTGCATTAGAAACCATCAATTCAAGTTCTCATTTGAAAGCTACAGTGGCAAGACCACAAAGTGCCTGACTCTTAGGGTGAAGGGGGCTTGAACCCAGCGATCTGTGGGAGTCTCTTAATTGTGAAATCAGCCCTGAAGCCTTCATGTAAGTAAAGAATTCCCCTAATTATGAGCAAAAATTGGGGAGACAACAATATCACTGCAAACATGCAGTGCATTGTGGACCAATATTAATTGGAATGAGCACCTAATCATAGTCCTAAAATGTCTTTTTTGATGGTGCAGTTCTGAGATGGGAATCAGAGGGTGAGGAGTGCGCCATCACTCACCCATATGTAAAGTATCTGTATGGCATCTGAGAGAGAAAGAAAACTGTCCAGTTTATTTAGTCAGTGAAAGATGGTAGTTTGAAGGGATATCTCCCAGTACACCCTCAAAGCAATCACCACTGTTTGTTTCTTTTCTTCCCCCACTGATGACCGGTTTGATTACTCCTGATATTAGTGTCCCGACCAGCAAAAACAGAGAAAATAAGTTAGCAGTAAAAGATTCAGTTACTCACTGTGTCCTGAAGCAGTCATCTGGCTGAAGTAAACTTAGATCTTCGTGGCAGTGGCAGAATGAGTGTCACAGGCACTGCTGTCTGGTCTCTGAGTTACTGGGTGTAGCAGCTACCAGGTTGACCCAGAAGGTAATCACACTGGTAGTCATGGGCATGGTCAGCTGTGTAAATTTTCCAGGTTCTTGCTCTTCGGATACCAGGATGATGGAGGGTGCTACATCAGGTGGTAAATTTAAGTGCAGGACAAAAAGCCTGTTCTGCATTTTGAGAGGTTGGTAGGCCAGACAGCTGTTCATGAAAGTGAGTGAATGAATGAGGTCTTCTCTTGCTGCTGTTTGAATAGTATGTCTACTGGGGTGCTGAGGAGTAGGTCCACAATTAGGATTTCTTTGATCCATGGCTCATTACTACCTATTGATTCTAGTCCCCTACTGACTGCAGGAAGTTGAAAGGAGTGGATCTGAAGTGAGTGTTCTGGGCTTCAGTAATTTTCACTGTGGGTGTAGCCTCCTTTTCTAGCATGTTGTTACCACTAGAAAGGTTGGAGAAAACTCTATCTGGCCTTGTAGTGCTGATAAAGGGTTCTGCTTCTCCTGGTAACTGAAAGGTGTGTTAGATGCCATTTACTTGGGACCTGAGCATAGTAAGATATCTCAGGGAGTACGGTACCTCAGGTTGGGCAAACCTGCGGTGGACATCTGTGTAAGCCCTTCTTTTCTGTGATAAATCAATTGAAAAGTCTTTTTTTTTCATCATTTGTTTATACCTCCTCAGCTGGTGGGGTTGTACCTATGGTTCCCCTTTCCATCTGTCTGGCATCCAGAGGCATCGCACTGGCCACAGCACCATGCTAGACTCCTATACTTTCTCCAGGCCACATTTGATGGGTGGGTATCACACATAGTGGAAGAATGAGGTCGGACTGGAGGAGCAGCTCAGATGCATCTGTTGCGGAGCCGCCGAGACACCAGACATCACACACTGTAGGATTGGGTTTTTCCCGGTTGTCTGCCCTGGGCGTGGACATGCAGTGTCACCAGTGATGGTGCCTGAAAGCTTCCATGTGTGGCACATCAGGTGGCTTCCCACTCTGACCCACCTTGTGTCAGCTAATGTGCCAACCCCCAGCCGCTGCTAGAGGTTGGTGCCACATCAGCCATTGGTACCTCACCAGAGGAGAGCAGTGCCTGGGATACTCAATCCTCCTCCTCCCTGGCTGGCCCTATGATACCTGGGGTTGCTCCCAACCCCAGATCATTGGTGTCGCAAGCAGTACCTTTACCGCTGCACCGGTGGCCAACCCGTGGAAAAATCTTGAAATATCTGAATGGTGTGGCTGTCCTATTTGACAAGACCCCATTCCCTTGCCACCAATAAAACCTTTTCCTTACCTGGATATCTAAGAAATTTACAGAGACTGTGCAGTGGGTGCTCCCCTGGCTGAGGCTTAGGAGCCAGTGAGCAATGTGCCTATTCATGCTCTAGAGGAGGGCAGTGCATTGCACTGAGCATGGCTAGGACAGTGTGTTGAAAAAATGCCATGATACCTGGGCCCTTAGCCCTCTCAGGAAAGCCCACAAATCTCCCATTGTTTTGGCAGGCTCTGGCCTCTATATCATCTACAGTATATTGCATAGGAGAATTTTAATGTGGTTATTATGGTCATAGAGTTGGGCCTTATTTAAATCTCCCACTCCTTCCATTTGCTGTAGTCACTGTTCTGCTGTGGCAACTCGGCAGCCAAAGGATGCCAGATCCCAGTTTGTCTGCACCATGATGGTTTCCAGTTCTGCTGTGTCACTGAGGATCTGTGACAACATTGTGGATATGTGTGCCAGTTCATTTGATGCAGTCATTTTGTGTGTCAGAGTTGTTTGATGTGTTGGAGTTGCCATGCTCATAGCTCTGTTCAGTGTGACCCAGCAGAGGATGTCAGCAGTTTTGCAGGCCATAGTCTGTAGTGTTTTGAGGAGTAGTTATTCTCAACATGATCATGGCTAAGAAACATATTCTTTTATCAGCAATATTGATATCAGTGTGAACAGCAAGATTTCCCAGACACACTAAAAACTGAAACAGTTCTAATCATGTGGCTATTTAGCAGGATGTTGAGGGATGAAAACACTATGTTTGATGAGTTATGAGATTAGTTAGCCATCTTGTCACTGGCCAGCCACCCCCCAACTCTAAAGTTTCTTAAAACAATACACAGAGTTGACTGCCAGTAGCTCTTCAACCATTGCAAGGGGTCTACTACAAGAGCACATGGGTACAATCAGATGGGGAAGGTTCAGAAAGGATGTACAGGAACATTTCTTCATAAAAAGACTGGTAGACAAGTGAAATTACCCTTATGACCATCAGGGCACTGGCAGCAGTGCGCCCATCAATAGGGCGCCAAATAGTGACATTCACCACCCTCTCCCTGAAATCCCCCCCCCCACAGAGCTGGTATATTTAGAATTGGGGGGTGCAGCCACCCTCAAAGAGAGGAGTTGCTGACTTTGGGACTTGGTGCCCTAATTACTGGGTGCACTGCCGCTGGCACACTGAGTGGGTGGAACTGGGCTGATAAGGAAAGGAGGAGGTGTCAAGGGAGGGTTGAGGGGATAGTGCTATCACTAGGGGGCCCCAGCTCTACATGTACAGTGCTAGGCTGGTTTGTCATGTGTTGGTTGGAAAGCACAAACTAGATGGACTCTAGTCTTTTTCTGCCTGTAAAAATGCTTCTATGGCAACCACATAAATGTAGTTATTGCTAGTTTGCACAAATGTAGCAGCCTTTGATTGTGGCTCAGTAGTAAAAATCCTGGAATATCACATTTTGAAGGCTGCTATTATTCCTGAAGCTGATTCTGATGTAGCTGTGTATTCTTTACTCCCACCCTGGAGGATGGGTAACTGATTTATTTTGAATATTAGGTCATCATGTTTTAATTAAGTAGCATTATTAAAAAAAAAATCTAAAGTAACTGAAAAGAAGTACATTTTATGTTATGGGGTTATCATGGCAACCAGAGACCGCTTGAACTTCTCTCTTAATATCTAATGATTGATAGGACAACCTTTTAAGGCAAACACAGTGTTGTTGTGCACAGTAGCCCATACATTATCTTCTAAGTTTTTAAAGTTTTCCAACAGTGAGAAACTTTCTTTAAACAAATGTTGTGATGGCTCATGGTGGTACAAGTAAAAGTAGTAGTAGTCTGGGTAGTAGTAGTAGAAGTGTTGGTAGTGGTGGTAGTAGTCTGTTTATTCATATAAGGCCCTATGCATGAAGGCCACCTTTACACATGGCAGTGCCATGTAAAGCAGGCACACAACTACTGTATGCAGGAGTGAACTGCATATCCCACCACAGCATACACAATGGAGCTGAGAGAGACGTGCCCACCAGGGCATACATCATCCATGTACAGGAAAAGATACGTGGTTCCTACAGACCTGAGAACACCCTGTGACCCCACCATAAATTGACATCTACAAGCAAGGTTGCACACTTACTGCACAGGAATGCTAAAGATCAGTGGCATGGAGCAGAAAGTGCCAGCAATGACTGCACACAATGCGAGGATGGAAGGTCAGGAATGAGCCACAGGACTGTGTTGAAGTACAAGTTCATGGATCAGTGGTGGTGGTGGTGGCACAGCAGAGCAAACAGGGCCAGGGACACCTGGGTCCACCTCCCCTGACCACAGCAGTGGGAGCAGACAGTGGGGCAGCCAGGCCTCACACCACAAGAAGGTACAGGGTGGGTACCACAGTGGGTGGCCACTGTTGGTGGGATGGCACAGCAATGCATCAGTGGTTGTGTTTTTGTCAGCTTTGCAGGGTGACGGAGGGCTGGGAGCTTCACTGTCAAGAAGATGAGCACAGCAGTGTTAGAGATCTGGAATAACTATGCTACCCTGTATGGCTGGGAATACCTCTGAGCACAACTGGGCATCAAGGTCTGCATCTGGAATGCCATTCTGACTTGCCATCAATGCAATGGGGCCAATAACTAGGTCAATCGAGGCCATCAGAAAACCTGAGGAATGCTTTCTGGAAGAAGCCAGCAGACAGGTGGCAGGCAAGGAATGCCAGTGATGGGGACCAACCATTACCCTCAGAACTCACTCCAGGGAGGTCATGGTAACAGAAACCATCAGCCAGGTGACCATCAACAGCAGGGAGGAAGGCCTGGATACCATGTCAGGTGAGTGACCACAGTACTACACATGTGCACACTACAATGAAAGTGGCTGTGGCACACCCTCTACACCTGAAGTGGACCAGCTCATGTTGTTTGTAGAGGAGGAGAAGGATGACATGATGTTGTTCACTGACATCCACATGGCCCACCTGCTGGACACTACTGACCAGGACAGTGCCCTGCCAATGCATGATGGTGAGTACAACAATGGTGCACTGTACTGACCACAGCATCAACCTTCTCAGCCATTAACTGTACAGTCCAACAGATGCCATTAAAATCAGCATAGGAAGTGACTTGCAGAAAGATGAGGAGACCGACAGCAATGTGTGGGGGCAGGCCATCCAGAGTACAGGACAGCCAGTCATTGACCCCCATGTAGAGCACCCAACACTCTGCAGAACCACAGTCTCAGATCCCCATGCACCAACCGCAACATGGGAAGGGTACAGACATGGACAGGCAGGGGCATACAACACAGCTGACCACAGTACAGGGTACTGACACCACTACACACACTGACACCCCTGCATGCAGCAGTTCTGCAAAGCTGGGCAGCACCCAGTTGTGGGGGAACCCAGCAACATTGGCTCAGCATTAGGTAGCAAGTGACCCTGGCCTGGGCAGTGGTGACAAGGGCCTGTCAGACAGGACAGAGCCATACAGAAGGGGGTAGCGCTTCCACATGCATACTCAATTGACCAGTAGGAGGAGCAATGACCAACTACTTGCCCTCATGGTGGAGATACAGGGGCTCCACATGGAGTTCAGGTGAGTGGACACCTACTCGAAGATGTGTTAGGGTACCTGAACACCCAGGTCAGTTGTGGTGGTGGTCCACCATCTCCACAGCCTGCCTCACCATCATTGCCTTGTGACAGCTGCACCACCACACTGTCATAGCCCTGTGCTGCACAGGGGCATGGGCCCATCCCTCCCACAGAGCCACTGTCCCTGAACCTCTCCCTGAACCAGTTGCTGTACTGACCATGGCAGGCCCTGCCCAGTCTGAATGGAGTGGATGGCTGCAGGATAGGGGGAGTGACAAGACAGCTGCAAAGACCCACAACACCCGGTCCTCAACCCAGTAAGTGGGCCACCACACTCATCCATGCATGCTCACCCCCCGCACAAATGCATACATGCATGGATGTACTGTACTGATGGGAAATCATCACTGCCAGTCATCACCAAGGTCCCCCTGTTCTCTGCAGCACTGATGTGACTTTTGTGGCAGGGATACCAATCTTCTGCAGAACTGTTAGGTTAAGTTCTGCAGCAAGGTTTAAAGTTCTGTAGTACATTAGTAAGTAATTACTTCAGAGTGAGCATTACAGTTTTAGGGGACCCAGCAAGGATGGCATTTGAGGACTCCTAACTCCCACTACATAAGTGTTCAACACCGACCCACATAGAAGGCTGATTAACAAGATGGGTTGTCTGGATATGGGAGACAAGGTGGTGAACTGGGTTAAAAACTGCTTAACAGACAGGAGGTAGAGGGTGGTGGTAAATGGGGTACAATCTGGAGAGAGGGGGGGTGACCAGTGGTGTTCTACAGGGATCAGTACTAGGACCAGTCCTGTTCAATGTCTTCATTAGTGACATTGCAAAGGGGCTGGAAGGAAAGGTCTGCCTGTTTGCAGATGACTCCAAGATCTGCAACAGGGTAGATACTCCAGAAAGGGTGCAGAAAATGAAGAGGGACCTAGAGAAGCTTGAAAAATGGTCAGAGATGTGGCAACTGAGGTTCAATGCAAAGAGGTGTAAAATAATGCACCTGGGTAGAGGGAACCCTGGGGAGACATACCGGTTGGGGTGGAGGAGCTGACTGTAACCAAAGAGGAAAAGGACCTAGGGGTTTTTGTCTCTGATGACCTTAAGGTATCAAAGCAGTGTACAAAGGTAGCAGGGAGGGCCAGTAGCATGCTGGAGTGCATAGGAAGGGGTATCACTAGCAGGAGGCAGGAGGTGGTGATGCTATTGTATAAAACATTGGTAAGGCCTCACCTGGAGTACTGTGTGCAGTTCTGGGTGCCACACCTGCACAAGGACATAGATAAGGTGAAGACTACCCAGAGAAGGGCAACAAAGATGGTGTAGGGCTTGCACCACAAAACATATGAGAGGAGAGACTAAGGGACCTCAATATGTACTCACTGGAGGACAGGAGACAGCAGGGGGACATGACTGACACTTTCAAGTACCTCAAGGGCGCAAACAAGGTGCAGGTGGAGGACCTTTTCCAATGTAGAAAAAGTACTAGAACAAGGGGGCACAATATGAAATTGGAAGGGGATAGATTAAGAGGTAATGTGAGGAAATTTTTCTACACAGAAAGGGTAGTCAGTGTTTGGAACAGTCTGCCACATGAGGTAGTGGCTGGGGCAAGCACAGTGGAGGGCTTTAAGCATGCCTGGGATATGCACAGGGGAAGCTTGAGAAGGGGAGGGACTGATGAAAAGCCATTGATCACATAGGGTCAGTGACCACATACAATGTATAGGGCATACGGCAGACTACATGGGCATAGCAGTCCTTAACTGCTGACAGTTTCTATGTTTCTATGCTTCTATAACTTAATTTCCCTTAAATATCCAGTTTTACATATTTCAGCAGATGTTCTGACTCGCCGTATATAGCTAAATCTAGTGTCATTGTATGCAAAATTATCAGCTACTGGCAGACACCCACCTCCCAACCTGCTGGCAGCAAATGCACAACTAAATAGTTGTTTCCCAAGGAGGAGCCTGACATAGCCTAGCCACGGAGCACCCAAGGTTTCTCTCTTCTGTGATCACCTATCAGGGGACCCATACACAGTCACAGTTGGGAGTGGCATGGTTTGAGGGGACACAGGCCAGCTGCACTGCCACTCCCCAAAACTGCCATACATTAAACATATAAAACAATAAGCATCTGCAGTATCATTGTGATTATTATATTTTGCTGTTTTACTCTTTCCTTGTTTAGTTTTACAATAAATATTTAGCTTGGTAATCATCTTTTTTACCTCGGCCTCATCTTCTCTTTTTTTTTCTTTCATGTGCACCTCCCCGCACTAGGCTGAAAGCCCTGGAATCTGCAGCCCCCCCCCCCAACAATGAACTATCCTAGAGCTGGCCTTGTGATCCGAAGATCATACCTAAACATGGGTTGCCTTCATGGAAACCTGATGTGCTACCATAGGCCAATCATGGTGGCTTAGCTAACTTTTTTTCATTTTCACATTTTACTTTTGTCTGTGTAGTCTCATTGTTTGTTTCTAGTCAGGCAAAGCTCCCCTTCTCCAAAAGAAACAATGGTGAAAGAGCTCTCTCCTCCAGCCTACACCAAAAGGCTGCAATGCTGTCTGCTCTCCTCTTCCCCCTTCCTTCCAAACATAGTAAAAGAAAAGATTTCTCTTCCCCCTTCCCACATGTAGATATTGGCATCAATGCTCTCTTCTCCCCCAGTCCAGGTAATTTCAGCAATGCTTTCTCCTGTCCACTCTTCCCTCTGATCTAATAGCAGCAATGCTCTCTCCCTTCCCCTTCCCTCCCTCCCTTTCAATCCCCCCCCCTTCCCCTTAATGGTAGTAATGCTCTCTGCAATCTACCTCCCACCCTGCATCAAATGGCAGGATTCTCTCTCCTCTCCCTTACGTGATAATGCTGCCCCATCAACAGCTTTTCCAGATCCCATTTTTTTTTAATCTAGTAGACCAACCTTGCCCAGCATAGCCCCACCACCCAAAGCAGGAAGGAAAGGGATGGTATTTGCAGTGCCTGCCAAATAATTTCATCATGGAACATTAACACAACGGGGCTGAACTACAGACTAGTGAAATGTAAGACAATAGGGCCTTCAGTTACACAGAGCCAAAATTTGATTCATTCACGTAAGTAAGTCCCTCCCTCAAATAATTATTTGATTACTTTGGCTACTGTATTAAAAGGTCAACCTACAGTACTGTATGTACAATTTTTAAAAAAAACTTTGAAGCTGCATTGGTGCTGTTGGAGGAAATGGACTTGTTCCTCAGCAACATATTTAGTTGAGATGCGGTGAGCTTAAAACCTGTCTTGTCCATATGTCCCTCACTTACCCTTCCATTTTGTACCAATATCAATGTAATATTGTCCCGAAACAACACATACACATTTAAAAATATATTATCTGCAGAGTCATTATGATGTTTCTTCTATTTCTCTGTTTGTTTCTCACTTCTCTTATTTAGTTCTCACTTACGGCTGTGTGAAATTCATCTTATGCCAGAAGGAATCTGATGAAATACTGATTTCACTTCTGTGAAATTTCCATGAACATTTTGCAAAATTTTGCCAAAATTGTGAGTTTGGTTATATCCTTCTAATGTAGAAGGTATTTATCCAAAGTGTACCAAATGTAGTGCAGTGACTGCCAATACCCATACAGCTGTGTACCACGATGCAGATCTCTGTCTTTAAACAAGACTGAGTTATAAGCCTTCAAATGTTCAGAAATGTTAAAATTATAGTAAACAACTATGTAAACTGAAAGTATTTGTCCAAAGTGCACTAAATTTGGTATGTTGACTTTACCGAGACCCATACATAAATGTGACAAGTTTCAGATTGCTACCTGTAAAGGTGACTGAGTAATAATTTAATTAAATTTTGCAATTACGCAAACTGCTAACTGTTAAGCCCCTATACATTTAACACTAGAGAATGGAATATCACCAATGTTGTTAGGTTCATTGACCATAAATATTTGGCTTTAAGGTAACAGCCACAGCCCAGGATCAAAGTGTCATACTGCCATGATGAGGACTCAGGTTCAAAAGCAAGCCCAGAGAGTTGTGCCTTGAGGCAGGCCATGGCTAAAACCTAAAATCTGCATATCCATTACTTTTCTATTTAGTAGTTTCTATGACTCTTCCAAGAAAGTATACATCTAAGTTTTCAATTAACTCTAAAGGTGGCTAAATTGTAAGCATAGAAATATTTTCAGAAATTTTCACGAATATTAAATTGCCACAACTTGAGCCCTTATAACTTCTCACCCTTCATCCAAATGTTACAACTCTTGGCACACTTTTACGTCCCTTTAAAGATAACGTGCATGCCAATTTGCAGATATCTAGCTGTTACACAGACAGTGTTACAACCAATTAAAGATTATAGGAAAATTCAAAAACATTTCATGAAATATTCAAAATTTCACAGAATTTATAAAACAAGTATGCAAATTAGGGGCTCAATTCTCAAAGCCCCCAGTGCAGTGGAAGGAGCTTGTGCTACAAAGAATGGGGAAAAGTGTCCCTTGCACCAAATGATGCACCAGGAGCAATTCTCAGCGGTAACCTGTGTCAACCGCAGGCTGCCTGTCCCAAATGGGGCTTGTGCAGCCAGTGCGCCTATATATGGACTCCAACATAGCACTAGGGGGCATATGACAAATGCAAGCTGCCACATCACCATAAATGGGATTTTCAGAACTCTCTCAAAGGGAGAAATTCTAAGTACCTTTAGACCAGCTGGTCTAAGGGCACTTAGAAAATTCTCCCCAGGAGAGTTTACTTGTGTGTGGCAATATGCCACAGTTTCCCTTCCCCGATGCCACCAGTATTAATATTAATAATCATCCCCTTCCCTTGTGGTCTAGTGCCCTCCTGATGCCTGATGTCCACTGATATTTATTATTATAATTACCCCCATTCAGTGGTCTAGTGTCCCCCTCCCTATCCCTGCTGGTATTAATATTATCTTAATCACCCCCTTCCCTAGTTGTCTAGTGGACCCCCACCCCTCCCAGCATGTAGTGCCCACCTCTCAACTCACCCACCAAAATACAGCTACTGACTGGCATAGCCTACCTCTCACCTCCACCCAGCTGGCCTACGACTGAACTGTCACTGAGCACCTGTTGTATAGGGTTTGTGCTCATTGCTTAATTATTAAGCATGTACACTATACAGTAGGTGCTCAGGGACAATTTTGTCAGTGGCCAGTCATGGAGATGAGAGGTTGGCTGCACCAGTTACCAACTGTGTTTCAGAGTGGGGGGGGAGCGGGGAGGTAGTCACTGCCTGCTGGGGTGGGGGTCCACTAGACCACCAGGGAAGGGGTGATTATAATAATACTAATACCGGTGGGCATTGGGGATCAGAGAGGGGGGATACTAGACCACCAGGAAAGGGGCTAGTTATAATAATAATATTAATACCAGAGGACATCAGAGATTGGGGGAGGGTGGACGCTAGACCACCAGGAGACAGGGTGGATATAATAAAATTAATACCAGCAGACATTAGGGATCAGGGAAGGGGGACAGTAGACCACCAGGAAAGGGGTTTATTTTATTCAAAGGAATTACCAGCGACATCGGGGATTGGGGAGGGGGGGTCACTGGACCACCAGAAAAGGGTGTAGATATAATAATATTAATACCAGCAGACACTGGGGATCAATGAGGAGGGACAGTAGACCGCCTGGTAAGGGATTTATTTTATCCAGTAGAATTAACAACAATATCAGGAATTGGGAAAGGGGAGCCACTAGACCACCAGGAAGGGTTTTTAATTTTTATTTGACCTGGGGATCGGGGATCAGGTGGGACTGCTTGCCTTTGTCGCAGGAGCCTGTGGCAAACTCCTCCCATGTACCAGGTGTTTGTCACATGGAAGAGGTTGTTACAAATGTGAGGACTTAGGTGCCATAACCCTTCTGTACCAGAATCTGGTGCAGGTTCCCTGGTGCACCAGGCTACAGTGCAAGCTGTTGTTTGACACAGCTTGTGCTGATCTAAGCCCCTTTTGAGAACTGAGCCCTTGGAATTTCCTAATTTTGCCCAGATCTATTCCCACATTCCATATAAATAATCTTTAGCTTTAGCTTCTTGCTTTTCTTACCTTGGTTTCCTCTTTTTACTTTCTTCAGTTTAGCCAGTATTCTCTCTCATTCTTTACCTGCCCCAATATTTTGGTTTACCTAGCTGTCTCTCTGCCTTCCTTTTCTATAATTCACTTTTTTCTACCTAAGGCACCAAAGCTGATCATCAGCTGGCAACCTTCCAGCACCATTCACAGTTCTTTCTTGTGGTTAACCCCAAAAGGACTGCAAATTACCTGCAAGTCACCTCCCCAAATAGCCCTGAGAGTGCCATTAAGTGGCTTTATAGTTTTAACTTTGTCATTATGCAGTACAATGCTGTATAATGATCATCTTCCTCTCCCTCCCTCAAACATATTGTAAGGTCTCATCTTAGACATTACTCTGCCCCCTCATTAAATATGAGAAACCTACCCAGCATATTTTAGCCACAAAACATACTCCACCCGGAGCCTTGTTGAGTCACTCTGCTTTTTTATCTTGGCATACTTTTTTGATTCAGCACCGTCTGATGATCAAACAGTCAGAAGAGAGAATTAAATATGTGCCTTAGCTGGTATTTGAACCCAGGCCACCCAGAATACCATTTTGGTTTAGCTATCAGTTGTGCCACCAAGGCAACTGGAAACCTAGGACTCCCAGAAGTAACTTGGTCTTATGCACAAACTGGTGCTGCACAGATAATTACATTTTCATACACAAGGGTATGGTATGCACATACACGAAATCCAAACAGAACAGAGAAAGAAATTACTTCCTTTGCTGGGATTTGAATTGAGGCTGCCTGGATTACCTTTTTGGTTGAGCTACAAGCTGTGCCACCAAGGTAACTGAAAACCTTGAACTCCCCAAAGCACCTTATTTTTTCTCTAATTCACAACCTTGTTTTGCAAAGAAAATTACATTTTCATACACAAGTGTATGGTGTGCACATATATGGAACCCAAACAGATGAGAGAAAGAAATACATACATTAGTTAGATATTGAAACCAGGCCATCTAGAAAACTATTCTGGTTGCACTACCAGCTGTATCACCAAGGCAACTTGAAAACCTTGGACTACCAGAAGCACCACACTTTTCCTCTGATGCACAACCTGGTGTTGCACAGATAATTACATTTTCATAAGGATGAGATGTCCATATATGTGGAACCCCACATGTGCCAGCAGTGCTGTGGTCACCTCATGTAAGGCACGTGACACAGATGACCATTTCGCCCCAGTCATGTAATCTGCAACCCATTGTAAGGAGCATGTGGCATAGTAGGAAAAGCACACATCACCTTGGTTTCCACAGACATGACCCTGGACCTGTGGGTATCTGGCTGTATAGTGTCCCTGATCAGGTCACACAGCTCACCACTGGTGTCCTGGTGAAGCTGGAACCATGTTAGGCACTGGGTATCTCACATGATCCCAATCAACATGTGGGGCATTAAGATGTGTGGTGTGTAACATGTGCAGTCCTCCTCCTTCACCAGTGCAGAATCCACATCGCACATCAGGTTGTGCAACAGAAGTTAGATGCACCTATACCTGGTGCCTGACCCATCCCATGCACTGGTAGGTAGTCCTTGCCAATGTGTGTATCCCCTGAAGCACATCTGCATCCCACAGCTAGTGCTGGGCATTGCAGAGTATCACCCTATACCCACTGCATGCATTCTGACACCTGCTGACCAGCAGTGCATGATACACTACTGAAGGTGCAACAGGGCATGGAACTAGCTACCATATGCCTTGAAGCAGGTCATCCCCCATCAGTATGAGGTGAGGACGACTGCATAAGGATTGTGGTGTATCCATCTAGGTTAAGTATGTGTATGGGGTACTGCTTTCTGCACTGTTGTGTGTTGTAGTGGGGAGTTGCTATGTGCCTGTCACTGATGCCTGTCCTTTTTGTCATTTCAGCCATTCCAGGATTGCCCAGTGGAGATACTATTCAGGGCTGGGCATCATCCACCTGTCATGCTGGGGGCATAGTGGTAAGTGGCATGGGTGAGGGCAATGAGTCTGAAGGCAAGGCTGGAGAAATTGGCTCATACTATATGGATGAGTACAGCATGCTATATTACACAATGTAGCCAGCCATGTTGATTACTGCCCTGTGTCTGTGACCAGAGGGGGTGCATGGGGGCATAGCAGGAGTTGGCATTAAGAGGCTGCATGTGGGCATGGCAGGGTAGGGTTTGCTTAAGGCTGCATGGCAGCATGTCGGGCTCTTACTTCAGTGCTTCTCAACTACCTAACCACAAACTGTACATGCTTCTGACCCCCTCCTTGCTTCTGCTCTCCTCTCTCTGCAAATCCTCTTCCCTCCTCACCTATTACACTTACCTGCCTCACACTAACCATGTGTTTTGTTCTAATGCTACCCTCCCTTGCAGTGTGAATCATCATGTATCCCCTATATTATGTCACTGTAATTATATTGGTTGCATTGACTGTCATGTATTTAATGTTTCATGTCTCTGTATTTGTTATATACATTTAACTGCTGTATGCATTGACTATCATGTATTAATGTTCATATCTCTGTAAGGTTATTGTATACATTAAAATGCTGTATACCCCTCTCCCCCCTTCCCCCAGGGCATGCTGTAAGATGAGCATAAAGTTGCTCAGTGTACCTTTCCTGGTGAAACAATTCAATAAATAAATACATAAATAAGTCACTTAACTTCCCTGTGCTCCCAGGTGGCACCTGTAAACAAGCTTTCAGTTTAGTGCACTACTCCTGGTTAAACAATTGTAAAAAAAAAAAAAGAAAAAACTTCCCTATGGGGTCACTGGAGCCCTGACACTCCCAAGACCATCTATGTGTGGAATGCTTTCAAGTAGGGCGAGCACTATCCCTGGGACAAATCCATGCCCGCACTTGTTTTATCCTGCCCACGAAGGACAATTTATATTGAACAGCATGATAACATTATGACAGTGCTACTAAACTGATAAGTTGGTTCAGTCATACCTGCCTCCCTCTGATGACTTACTGATGGCCCTCTAGTAACCGGCCTTGAGCTGAGTGATGAGAGAGGTTGGTTACACTAGGACTGCATTACATTACATTAGAGTATGGCACAAAGCATAGCCCGTTGCATCATGTTACATTCCAGTATGATGCAATGTGCTAGCGTTGTACATCAGATACAGTATACTGTAAATCTGTGGATTCAATTGGGATTTAAACTATTAACTTTAAAAGTATGAATTGTGTACTCCATACGTGCCACAGCAAATATATGCAGTTAATTTCAATTAACTCAGTCAATTAAGCAACTTAAAAAACAAGCAGTACTCTAGATTTAATCAAATGACATCACATCCATTTCAATATTAGTGCAATTTCCACAGTCTAGTGTATGAGATTTCTAAATAAGGAAGCATGGGATATAATAGCTGCCAAATGTAATGCTGTGATTTTCATGAGTAAAGTAAAACCGTAACAAGAATTGGTATTCAGCTTTGTATCAGTTAATAACCTAATTCTCATAACAGGACATGGTTATAATTATTCCTACCATGCTGTGTAAATGTAAATTGTGGTGACTGTGTGTTAAAGACAGTTTATTTAACCACCATTGAGATATGCAACATTTAAACTTCTCCAAAAAAAGCCAGTAATATGTCAGGCCAAAATGCATATTGAAAGTAAACAGGAGTGCAAGTCCCAAAATAATACTAGGCAGATTGGCAGTTTTGGACAAAAGGAAGCAAAGCCATCTTGCTTGGGCACCACTCCTCAGCGGTGATCCAAGATTTTCCCCTCCTGATCAAAAAACCTGTCAATATCATTGATGAATGAATATCTACTACCTGTTTTGGTGTACCATTCCATAAGATTACCACTTTTTGAGACAACCAGGATCTGCATCTTCCTAATTTAAAATGTGCCTCTTTAAGCTGAAAAGCATGTCCTCTGGAATTAAAACTTCACTTCAGAAGTCAGGTGCAAGCAGCATTTCAACTCTTGATCCATAATACTCTCATAAACCGAAATTAAATCACCCCTCAACCTTCTTATCTGCAGACTATACAGTCCTACCTCTAATAATCTCTGCTCATATGGTTTACCATATCCCTTAGACTTAATCAATATTGTCACTCTAAGCTGTACATTCTGTCTACTCTAATGATATTCAATCTATTTTGGGGGAACCAGAATTGGCCACAGTATTCCAAGTGATGTATACAAAGGCAACACCGTCTCCTTATCCTGAATCCTCTCTTAATGCAACCCATGATTCTGTTGCATCTGTTTGACCACTTGCTCACATTGTGATGATTGTTTAAAACTCATCTGAAACAATGATCCTGACATCCCTTGCCTTATCTGATAATATTTGCTGGTGAGCCCCTTTACTACACGAAGTAGAGTAGTGTTTCAAACACCATAATAACCCCTAGAACAGGTGATTATGGTGGTTTGTGTCACTCTTCTTTAGCGCGCCACATAATTGGCTGTTACTCTGTGTGTAGGTAGGCTGTACAGCTAATGAAACATGGCAGCTCCATTTTCCTCTAACCGAAGAGATGCACTGATCTTTCATGTTTCTGGCTCATGCAGATATGTTTTTAAGGTTTTGTATTACTTATCTGGTTGATCCTGTCTTGATAAGTTAAATCTATCTGGTTGAGCCTGCCATTCGTAGCCCTTGAGCGAGGCGAGACAGAGGCTACACCAGAATAAGCCACAGTGGACTAATGTTGCAGTTTGCAGTGCAATGAAAAAAAAAAATGTGTGTGTGTGTGTGTGTGTGTGTGTGTGTGAACTGCTCCAGGACCTGTGGCTTTCACTACCTTGCACCAGTAGTTATAAAAAATAATGCCTGTACAAGGTTTGTGTTATGATGATTTTTCACACACCATCGGTGTATAATAATCTCATAAACCCATCGAACTTCACTCTCGGGGTTTATGGATTATCACACTCCTTGGGTGTATGAAAAATCATCATAACACACACCTGCACAGGCATTATTCTCTATATATTAACCCCTCCCCATATATTTCATATTTAGCTTGCATATTACTGGTCCAAATGTGAATTACTATAAATCTGCTAAGGTTAAATTTCATTTTGGCCTCCTCTAACCATCTGCTAAGCTCCCATAGCTTCCTGTGCATGTTATCCACTGCCTTCTTAGAATCCTGTATATGCCCAGTCCTAGTATAATTGGTGAACTTGGCCATCCAGCTACCTTCACATATTTCCATTGATCCACTACTAAGAAACTATTTTTATTGAAACTCTTCATTTTTTTCAGTAATTTAATCAGGAATTTCAGATGAGTGAAATTCACATGAATGTAGCAGGGAAAAATATTTTTTAAACATCATTTTCAAAAATTCGTAGGTGATGCTGCATATCCTATAATGGAGCAAATACAATGAGTGACCTAGATAATCACTGTGTTTCCTTAATTCCATGTTCTCATAATTGTGTCAAGCTGACTGTGTAAGATTCTGCATCCTAAGAGACAAATCCCCAAAAGAATTGTTATAGAGTGAAAACAAATATTAACTACTGTAGACATGATTCAAAGTTTCTTCTTTATCTTTCTTTTTTAGGATATGATTTTTTTTTTTGCCATAAAAGTGTTTATTCTCCTAGACTGGGGCAGGCTGGCTCCCTTCTTCTCTGTCCCATCCCCCACAAGGCTTGATTTACCATCACATAAACTAAGCCAGTGCATTGGGTCCATGTTTTTCTGGGGCCTGTCCAAACTGCCGTGCTGCTGCATGATATCTTGTCTTCAAATTGCAAGCCACTGGCCCTCTGGTTTAATCTTAGCCCTCTCTGAGTTTCTTTTTTTCTTGCATGGGAGACAGGGGTCAAGCCAAGCATGCACAGCTGTGTTATCCATCACCAACCAGCCATCCCTTCCTCCATGGTATCCAAGTGGCTGCCTGATGCTGGGGGTCATTTCCTGAAAACAATCTGACTAGTGTCCACTGACAAGGTTGCAGCTGCATTTGGTGCCAATTGCAATTTTTCAAGTTATGCAAGCAACTGCAGCCGTCATTACCTTGAGGGATCCCATGCAGCGTTGGATTTGTTTATTTATTTATTTATTTAATACAAAATTGGAAATTACAGCCTTCGAGTCATAGACTCCTTTGCAAAGGCTCCACGTCAATATTACAGAGGTGAGAAATGTACGTAGCAGAATGGTGAAGTACACAATGACATAGTGATACAATAGAGAAGAAACAATAAAATAAAATAGAGAAGAACAACAAATCAAGTAAATCTAGAGCCTGGTAGACCCAGCATTCACAGCTGGTTTATTCAATATTACACAATCTAGGTTAGGTATTTTACCCAGTGTCGAAAAGGTGACATGCCTTCTAGAGATACACTATCATAAGAGGCCCAGAAATACACTTTCATAAGTGGCATCATCACTTTATTGTTATTATTTTTGGTTTTTTGAAGATGCACCAAGCCACGTGAGTGTGAACTGAAGGGTAGGTGGCAAGCAGCAAGCATTCCAGAATCTGCACATACTAGTCAGGACTAAGAGCTGGAAGGAGTGCAGCCTGGATTGTGGCCCAGTGTTAGGGAATACCTTCAAAAATGAGGTGAGTGGTATCCTTGCTTTCGGCAGCATAGCTAAGTATTTCTTTGCTAATAATTGTGGCACAATGAGCATTTCAGTGTCCTGTTCTGGGCTTAGGCTAACCTGGATGTAAACAGAGTACTGTGAGCACTGCAGAATCTCCATTTTTGATTATGTTTTCTGTGGGGTTTCTAGTTTGGGGGTGGGATGTGTGTTTGTGACCAAGGGACAGTGTTTGTCATTTACAATCTTTTTATTCAGGAACCTCTGTCTTTAATTGGCTGACTAAAAGGGTACAGTCTAGGATCAGGACCCCACTACCTGACAAAGAGTTGCCCTGGCCCATGACTCCAAGCACTGGGGACAGGTCTGTATTGTATCTTCATCAGAATATGTGTTAAATGTGTGCTAAATTTGCAGCTGGATCATGTAGATGTGCTATTTTTTTTGCCAAAGGGCTTCTACTGCTGTGCTAAAATATGCACCATACTGGAATGTTGGCAGTCACCACAATAACCCAAAAGCTATTTTGAGTAGGGGCACAGGCCAAGACTGCACAATATGGGAATGTTGCCAGCTGCCAAAATAACCCAAAAGCTATTTTGAGTATGGGCACTGGCCGAGTCTGCACAATGCTGCCAGCTATGTGCAGTTCTGATCTGTGCTGGCCATCTTTACAGAATTTCTGCAGCAGTGTTCAAGCTTTCTTTCTTGGTTTCTGCATTGGGCCCTAAATTCTGTGACCTTGTCTGTTGGCACAGAAGTTGCAGGACCCTAACCCCAAGCAAGAGGGAACTATGAGAGGAGGGAGCAGACAGCATGCTTTCTTGGCTCAGAAGGAACAGCCCTGATCATGGCTCAGGGTTTGGAATGATACAGGAGCAATGAGGTGAGTGATGTGTCTCTGGATTAAAAAGGCATAACAGCTTTGGGGAAGGATTTGGATGTGCTGGGTATCTAGGATCAGGTGTGGCTAATAAGAGAGTATGAGGACTGGGAGTTTGGTAACTTATAGCTCTAATGTAGAGAAGCCATTGTTTCAATTTGCTCCAGAGGCTTAGGAAGGACCTGGACAAGTAGGGTTTAATGCCACTTTATTTTATTTAGCTGGATGCCAGTGTGACTATTACTAACTTGAGAGGCATCCATGAGAAGTGCAAACTGGGCCAACAGCCCCAATATTAACAAGGCCTTTTTTACATAAACCATCCTCAGGTGTATAGCCTGCAGTATGAAAATAAAAAAACTAAAGAAAATATTCAAATATATTAAACTGACAACTAACAACCGTAATAAAACAAAAATTTAAATGTGGACATGACCGTAAGTATCAAGTGTTTGCATGTTACCATGTGGATGGGGGAGTATGACAACATGGGAGGGGGCCCATAGTAACTGCTATGCATAGGGCCTGTGGCCATGTAAATTCAGTCGTTATCCCCCCCCCACACCACCACCATGCAATGAAATTAAATTCTGCCGGCAAAGTGATTGCAAAGTGGCTACTTCGCATTATCCCAGCACTGCGCAGAGTGACCATTGTAAAGTGCTCACTTTGCTTTGTTATTATAACTTTGCGTTGTCATTCTGCCTTAACGCGAATTAAGGTGGAATGACAACACTATAGGCAGCCCCCCACACATCACATGGCTTACAGTACTGTAAGTCACATGCTTTAGCCAGGCAAGAAGGAAATGAGTCATAGAAGCAGATACTTTCAATTTCTCCTTTGCAGAGGTAGAGAGAGGAAGCATTTTGTGGAGAGAAGAGTTCTTGGCTGCTTGTTCTGAAATTTGATCAGATTCAAAACTCAAAAGCTTTTTTAAAAGCTAATTGTTTAGTTTTTTTTGTCAGTTCATTTTTTCTTTTTGGTGACTGATTTCTTTGTTTTATAAGTTTTGTTGTGTGTGTGCGTGTGTGTGTGTGAAGTTGGGACTCGTTGGAGAGGAAAGGAGTGTTTTTGGTTTTTTTTTAGTAATAGAGGATCAAGGACAGTATGTGGCCTGTGGCAGGAGGGGAGCAGAATGCAAGCCTGGGGGCATAGCCGGGTGTTGTTGAACCAGTCCAGAGTGTTTGGTCATTCCCCCCCTCTGTCATCGGAGAGGAAAGGAGTGTTTTTGGTTTTTTTTTGTAATGGAGGATCAAGAACAGTATGTGGCCTGTGGCAGGAGTGGAGCAGAGTGCAAGTGTGGAGGGGGGCCATAGCCGGGTGTTGTTGGACCAGTCCAGAGTGTTTGGTCATTCCCCTCCTCCAGAAGCAGCAGCTGCAGCACCACCAGTGCCACATCCAGCAAGTCCACCACCACTACCAACAACATTGGTGGCAGCTGCAGGAGCAGCACCGCCTCCACAGCAGCTCATGGAGAACCAGGTCTGTGAACATGCTGCCGGCAGTGCATCTGTCCCTCCCATGGCTGGTCCCCCCTGTAGCTCCCCAGTTTGGCAGTTTTTAAACTATGTCAGGGGGGACAGAAAACTTGAGGTGTGTCTGCTTTGAGCGGTGCAGGTGCACTGTGGCTCCCAGGGGACACATCTGGGGACTGGGGGCCAGCACACCCATATGTTGAACCACCACGAGGTGGAGTGGCATGCTGGCACAGAATGGGCCAGGACTCCACCTGCTGGCAGTTCTGTGTCAGTGGCAGATGGTGCTGTTATTGTGCTTTATTGCAGCAGGAGGAGGGATACAGCAGCAGTTACTCCAGTACTGTTACCAGCACCATCCTCACCACTGCATCTACCTCATGTTCCCCCACCAGTGGACCCCACAATGCCTGCAACTCAGGCAGACATAGGACTTTTGTGGGCCATGGTGGAAGAGAATAATGAAAGGGTGGGTGCTGTCCAGCAGCAGTAGGAGTAGATAGAGCATCACTAGTTACAGATTGTGTAGAAGCTCCATCTGCTGTTGGACCATGAGGGGATCCCCCATTAGCTTTTTTTTTCAGCACCCCCCCACCACTGTAGTGTTTTGTCTTTTGTTTATGTTTAATAACAGACAGAGGGAAGGCCACAGTCATAGTTTAAAGGGAAGCAGTCAGCAACAGCAGCTCCCACCCTTGCAAGACTTACCCTCTGGTTAAGACTTTGAAGTGTGTTGCAGTGTTTTTCTTGCACTGCAACATACTTTATTTTAATAGAGAAAAGTCCATGACCTGGAAGTATGGCAAATGCTATGGGGGCTCCATTATGTGTAAGGGTGCGGCAACGCACCATGCACTTCAATAATTTTGTATTGAAGCACATGGTGCGTCGCTGCACCTTTACACATAATGGAGCCCCCATAGCATCCGCCTTGCTTCTGGGTTGTGGACATTTCTCTATTAAAATAAAGTATGTCGCGGTGCAAGAAAAACACCACAACATACTTCAAAGGCTTGACGGGAGGGTAAGCCTTGCAGGGGGTGAGAGCTCCTGTTACTGACTGCTTCCCTTTAAATATACACATACACATACATACATACATGCTCCTTATTGTCCTGTTATTATAATTCTGTGCCTCAGTAATGTTTACTTTCTGTTGTGGAGTGGTCGTGGAAAAGCAGGACAGAGCAGTGCAAGTATAATGTGCAAAATTGCATGTGTGCCGTCAGTGTTGTTTCCTGTGTGTGTGTGTGTGTGTGCGCGCGCGTGTGTGTGTGTGTGTGTGTGTGTGTGTGTATGATGTCAGACATTGTCCAGCTTCTTGTAAACATAACTATGCTGACTTGTTGCAGTGTTTATGGTATAAAGTATGGAAGTAAGAATATATAATATATATTTTATTGTCACCATCATCATCAGAGGACTAAGTAATATGATATTTTTTCCGAGGTGTCTGGCCAGAGTGCACCTTAGTCACATACTGCACACATGATTTTTAGGAGAGCATGTGTTTTTTGTGCTATTAGCTTCACAAAGTCCTGTGAGCACTGTGAGTGACTGAGGTGCACAGTGACCCGAGACCTCTGAAAAAATATCATATCACTTATTCCACCAGTGCTGATGGTACAAATAAAATACACATCATATATTCTTTCTTATCTTTATTCTTTACATACTGCAACAAGTCATACCATATATATGTTTGCATGAAGCTGGACAATGTCTGCACACACAGGAAAGAACACTGATGGCACACATGCAGTTTAGCACAGGATACTTTCACTGCTCAGTCCTGCTTTTTGACAAACACTTCACTAGTCCCGACACAAAGTAAACATTACTGAGGCTCCTGAAATATTTCTTTTTTGAAATAGACATGGGGGGCACTGCTGATCAGCTAAGAGGAAGCAGCAAGTTTCTGGAGCTCCCAGAGAAGAATTTTAAAAACTGTTAAAACTTAAATCTTTTCTTTTCCAAAATATTAGAAACTGCTCCAGAGAGCTTGGGTTATCTGTAATTGATAAGATGGGCAAAACCAAAGGGGCTGGAGCAGCAGCTGGCAACTTTTTCACTCCTGAAAAGCAGAACAAGGAGGAAAGGCTGATCAGTGTGGAGACAAAGGGGACTCGGCTGATGAGATACCAGAGGAGACCTCACTAACTTCCATACTTGCCACACTCCATCAGCTCATAAAAACAGTGCAGGACTTAGATAAAAAGTTTGATACTCTCACCCTGAGAGTGTCTACTCTGGAAACCAAAACAGACCAATGTGAAGCTATTGTTCAACGCTCTGAATCTTCCATCCTTAAATTGATGGATGCCACTACTAAATTAATAAAAGAGAACTTGCACCTCCATCAAAGGTTGAAGACAGTAGAGAACCAGGCAATAAAATGCAATTTATGTGTAACTGGACTGTCAGAGAATGCAGAAGGGGAGGGCAGCCTGATCCTTGCTAGAATGTTTTTGCTGGCCATACTGGGGCTTGAAGAAGCTGAACTTACTCTATCCCTGCAAAAGGCTTACCGAATTAGCCCTAGAAGAGCTGCAGCAGATTTCCCAACTCCAAGGACCTTCCTAATAGTGTACACAGGAATTGGGGACAGAGATCAGGCTCTTGCAATTGACTGATGCCGCAGGATTCTGAAATATGGTGAAGATGAAGTCATGTTGTTTCCAGACCTCTCATTCAGCACCCGCCAATGTTGCAAGGCCTTTGATGGCCTGAGGAGCCGAATGTGACAATTTAAGGTGCAGCACCAGCTGCTTCTCCCTGTCAAACTCTGGATGATGTGGAATTGGCAACAGTACTTATTTAATGAGCTGCAGGATGCTAGCAAGATGATCCGTAAAATTGAACTGAAGCTGGCGGGGAGAGATGAAGAAGGAACTTCGTCCAAAGATGACTGATTATCTGGGGTACCTTGGTAAAGTAGACTCATGCTGTGGGAACTGAGCCTGTTGTGGTTAATGGCCCATTTCTGGAACTAAGAACATTGTACTTAGGCTGTTTTTCTTGGACTGTAATTTGGATCTTGTTTTGTGATTATTGCATCTTTTAAGCTGATTTTTGATTCATTGTACTATCTAACATGATGCCTCTGGTTTTCACTTATATGGAAAAAATACATGTGGGATCGTCATTACAGCGGGTTAAGCTCAGTTATATTTGCATGTGTAATGTGTCATAAGAAAATGATAGTTTTGTTTTATCTAGTTCTCCTATTGTTGTTCTCTTCATTCTGGGAGTAAAATGGGTCACTTGATGTTTAAAACAAATGTTCTACTTAACTCCTGTTCTAGGATGCTGGTGCTTTATAATGACAGAGGATCTATCTAGTAAAGGGAAAATGAATATTTAATTTCTCTTGGAGTTTTGGGTATAAGATTGGAATATGTACATACATAGACTGAATTGGGAGAATCAGTTTGACCTTATAGTCGCTTTGGTAATAAGGAAAACCTATTTGCTCAACCTGTTAAGATTCCCTGTTGGCCTTCCTAGCTGCATGCGATGGATGAAATTATTCAGTATATGTCTTTATTTGGAAATTCCCCCATTTGGTACCACAAAAGGGGGTGTCGTACACAAGATCTTTATAAGAATATATTGTCTGTACTGCAAGCTCTTATGCTATCCTCCTATGTACAATTTTTGTAAGTTTTACTTGCAAAATCAATAAATAAATTTAACAAAAAAAGAAATAGACATTAAAGCAGCAGTGCAACAATCTGGTGACAATTGTGACCTATACTTTTCATTCTGTTTTACATTGCCACTTTACTTACCTCCTGACTTGTATGATACCATTCTTTCCAGTATTTGAGTCTGCTTTAGTACTTTTTTTCATGTCTGAAATAATAAAAGGAGCGCTCCTTTTAATACTGTGCAGACCAGGTCTCCATCAACATTTTGCGCTGTTTTTGTCCATCCTTTGTTTATATATCACTTCTGTTGTGAATAAAATTAACAATTATGCAGCAGACAGTGTTTCCTGACCTGACAGAACAATATTTGTTCAAAAACAGCTGCAAATAGTGATGAAAACCTGGTCCAAACCATATTAAAAGGAGTGCTCCTTTAATTTTTTCAGACACGAAAAAAAGTAGTAAAGCAGACACAAATTGTGAAAAGAAAGGTATCATACAAGTCAGGAGATAACTAGTGGCTGGCAATTTAAAATAGCATAAAAAGTATAGGTCACAACTTTCACCACATTGTTGCACTGCTTCTTTAATTTATAATTTAAGTATGACATTATGTGCTCACAATCACAACACACAAAATGCAACTGTCTTGTGCCCAGAAAATTCCCAAGTGCTGACAAAGTGAAATGGGAGTGTTACACCACATGCAAAGTCCCCCACAATTTTTTGCACAATCACTGATGCACACAGTGGTCACAAAGAGTCCCCAGAGTTTTTCTGCATCCTCAAAATGCAAATGTCTTATGTCCAGAAAATTAATATACTGTGATGATGATGTCATGATGCACAGTGTCTTGCCAAACTGTGTGAAGGAGGGATAACAGGACATAAATCCATTCAGTGTTCTGTCAGAAATGATCACCGTGAGAGAACTGTTGCTGATCCAAAGTGTGCTGCGATTCCTGCGAATGCGGTGCCACCACATCAACCAGATGGAAGGGTGCCTTTTGAGTGTACACTAATAGTAGCCTTGGTGAGCTGATGTATATGTATAAATATATATATATATATGTGTGTGTATTTTCTAAGTGGGGGGTTGACATTTATATATATATATATATATATATATATATATATATATATACACATGTACTCGTATTGTTTTGTATCATTGCAGTGCTTGATGAGAAATTTTGGCATTGAAATTGGAAATGGAATGCTCTCAAGCCAATGAAGGTAAGTATTTTTTTTTTTTGGGGGGGGGAGCATATTTGCAAGTAGGTCTCATTAACAGTTTATTATTTGGTTACTTCTTCACAGATTTCATCTGCATCCTTCTCCAGTCCGGTAATGATAGCCATGGTCATAGATTGAAATGACTTCTGCTTGTTGCATGTCTGCCCCAGCCCGTGGGGTGGGCATGATGTTGAAGAAGTTCTTTGGATAAGGTAACTATGACACAACAAAGCTTCTTGAAGTTTCCTAAAAAAAGAAATGAAGAACGTATTACAACTTGATTGCAGCAGTAAGACATAATGTTTAAGCCGTGGCTGTTTCACCACTATTAACACAGATAGCAAGCTGTCCCACTGCAATCATTAGATCATAATTAAATTTAGTATCAGGCTGTGTAACAAATACACTGGCCCAGATATTCAAAAGAGTTGAGCCATGCGCAATAGGGTTGCACCTGCGCAAGTCCGAAACTGCGCCATTCTGTGATATTCAGCAGGAGGCAGTTGCGCCCCCCAAATCACACTGAACAACAGCGCAATGCTAATGAATGTATGCACAACTGAAGGGGGAGGAACCATGCATAAATGGCGCAGTGCAATATTCAACAACATGCGCCATGCGTAATAGGGGAGCAAGCAGAAGTTGTGCCATAGTGGAAATGAGCCAAAATAAAAGGGAGCAAGGGAGAGGCGGAAGAACACTACAGGGAAGGCACATGAGGCTGAACTCCAGCAGGACAAACTGGGCAGCAGGGACACACAGGACAGGCCATGAAAGAGCACCTGGAACCAACAGACTCAGGGGAAGGTGTGGGGAGCCACAGTGCAGGAGGGGGAAGTAGTGCCACACAGCAGTGAGGCCAGCACAGTCAGGTGTTCCTGGTGCAGGGGAAGTAGCAGCCAGGACAGCGGGGGGAATAAAGAAACAGCTGCCGGGGGGGGTAAACACAAGCCAGGGACATGGCCAGTGCCACCATCCAGATAGAGGCAGTAATGAGGGGGGTGAGAAGGTGGGCAGCAGGGGGGGCATGGCCGTGGAAGGACCCGTCGGCGGTATGCCCCCAACAGGCAGTACCGAGCCCACACCAGCTTTGAGCTGTATAGTGATACTGAGATTGTGGGCCAGTATCACCTGAATCGGGCAATTCTGAGGCAGCTCTGTGAGCTGTGCAGTGATGTGAAGCAGGCACCCACATGACAGAGCCATGCCCTGTCAGTGGAGATGAAAGTGACAGCTTGCATGTGCTTGCTCGCCACAGGTACCTTCCAGAGACCAACTGGGGACACCACAGGCATAACGTAGTCAGCCACATCACGCCACCTCACCCAATTCCTCAGTGCACTGCTGCCACATGCTGTGGAGTACATCCATTTCCCCAGCACACTGGCAGAGCGCACAGCAAACATACAGGAGTTCCACAGGGTAGCACGTATGCCTGGTGTGCTAGGGGCAATAGACTGCACCCATGTGGCCATCTGCACACCACCTGGCCCCGAGGGGGCTGCATACATAAATCGTTAGGGCTATGCCAGCATCAACTGCCAGGTGGTGTGCGATGCCAGGGGGCGCATAATCAATGTCTGTGCCACACACCCTGGTGGAGCACATGATGCCTTCATCTGGCACCAGTCAGCACTGTGCCACAGATTCGAGAGTGGGAATATCCCCACTGGCCACCTAGTCGGTGAGTATGCAAACCACATGAACAATCATAGGGCCTGGGGGGGCATGGTCAGAGGTGACATGGGTAGTGGCCTACATGGCCCGGGTCAGGGCGATGCTGATCACCAAACTAACCTCCACCCTCTACACACAGGTGACAGCGGATACCCACTCCATTCCTGACTGCTCACACCCTACCGGTGTCCCGCGACCCCATCACAGCAACACTACAATGAGGCAGACGCCACCACAGGTAATGTCATCGAGCAGGTGTTCGGGATGCTGAAGGCACATTTCCGTTGCCTGGACACCCCCAGCGGTGCCCTAGAGTACAGCCCCTCAGAGGCCTGTGGGCTATTTCTGGCCTGTTGCATCCTGCACAACATGGCCAATGAATGCAGGATAGCTGTATAGGTCAAAGAGGGGGACAGCGATGGGGACGATGAGGACGTCGGTGACAATGGTGATGGGCAGCCCCCCTTGGGTGACGGGACCCCTGACTGCTCCGGCTGGCACAGCTGCACCAGGACACCATCACAGAGGAGCACTTCAGCCAACCCAGGTAAGTCATGGGGCCATGGGCAGCCACCAGTGGCTAAGACACAACCCACAAACATGCATGGACGCACACCAGGGGTACATGCCTTCAAGGGAAGTGGCCGAGCATGGAACCACACACACCACCAGGGATGGGTGAGGTCTAACATGCCATGTGGACGCGCGCACGCGCGCCTGCACACACACACACACACACACACACATACACACACACAATGCACCAGACATGCACAAAGGGTAGGAGGCACACCGACCCAGAACGCCACCCCTAGCCACACACATGTCCACAGACCACCACACCCACTGCCTGTCCTCGTGCATGTGTCAGATGCTGAGCACCATTGCAAATTGGTGTACAGTGCAATGCAGGCATCATCATGCACACGCAACTGCGTAGAGCAGCCAGGAGGGTGTGCAGATGGACTGTGGGTCTGCGTGCAAGGCCAGGTACCCACCCATTCAATGCCCGCTGAATGACCAAATGCACACAGGGCAGCACCAGACAGTAACTGCGTTGGGAGACAGGTCAGTCATGCGCCACAGTGCCCCGGCCGCTACGGTTGCATGGGCGGCCCCACCAAGACCCGCCAGCACTGACAGGCTGACCACTGGCCTCATGGGGTGGCACTGATGGTCCCCCAGGGGTTCCACTGTGTGAAAGCGACTGTGCTCATGCAGGGGTCTGCAGCACACCAAACATGCCTGCACCAGGCGTGCTCAGGATGCCCACAGCTGAACCCGGTGTCGACAAGGATGGTGTCGCATGATGCTGGGAATGGGGGTGTACAGTGCACTGCATGGTGTCTGCGATGCATGGGCAAATAACTGTGTGCCCATTGTGCCATGGCGCAGTGAATGCCTGTGTCTGCCTATCAATGGCAGCGGTCACATCCTCCCGAACGGTCCACCCTGCCAGGATCAGGCGGTGTCTCTGCTGTGACGCTCCTCTGCCCACTCAGAGCCACATGCAGTGCATCCACGACGTTGCAGCTGCATCTGCTGGTTGACTGATGCTTGCAGTATGCGGGTGTGCTCATCCAAGAGGTCATCTGCCTCCTCGGCATCCTGTCCCTCAGGGTGTGCGTGGCCCCATTGAGGGTGGGCACTGCACACCAGGACCAGGTCTGGGCATGTCCACAGGTGGTGCACTGACGCCGCCCCCTGACCCTGTACCCCCAAGACCATTGGCCTACTGCTGATGCTGTCCCTCCGACTGCCACTCCCCAGGGCTCTCTGGTGCCATTGCAGTGGCTGCAACAATCCCACTGTCCTGTTTACACACCATTGCTGCCCCACTGGTGCTGACAGGCACAGGCTGGGACTGTGATGACATGCAGGCCTCCAGGGCGGTACCATCCACAGCCATGGCTGCAATGTTACCTGCTGTGTGGCCATCCCGTGGCACACAAGTGTCACTGCCCATGGCGTTAGCAACATCATCATTGGTGATGGACCCGGCACCAGCACGAGTCACAGCATGCTGGCATCCGTGGATGGTGGCACACTGGGACATGGGCAGGGCCTCCTCCGCACCTGTTCCAACAACATCAGTCTGGACAGCCAGGCGGGCCCACTGTCGCACTGAGCCGCGTATACCTGTGGAGGTGAATGGGCCCTCCTCCATCTCCATCTGAATGTCCTCGGTGGACAGGCCCACCACTGCTGACCCATGCAGATGCTCAGGATCTGTAAGGAAAAACAAAGTCACGTTACTACCTGTGACCTACCCTGCCCCCCCAATAGACAGACCTTGACCTACCATGCAGTGACGGGCTACCACCCGTCTGGAAGCCACCACCCAGAACACCCTCAATGGCACAACGCTGCATGCTTCCAGCAACCCTCTCCTCCTGTGGGGTCAGGTGTAGCACCTCCAGCTGTCCCCCACCTGTCGCAGCTCATGCTGCCCTGATGGCAGCCACCTTCTCCTTTATCCTCCTCCTGTCTGTGCCCATCTTCTTCTTGCACTCCTGCATGGAGCGCTGGTGGCTGCCATGCAGGTTCACTGCACATGCCACCTTCTGCCATGCAGCAGCATGGGCCTGAGGTGTTCCCTGCCATCCACTGAGAAGCGGATCCTGATCCAGGTAGGCCTCAAACAGGGCATCCGTCTCGGCCTTGGTGAAATTAGGCCTCCTCCTCCTCCCACCACTGTGTTCCTCCTCTTCCACAACTCGCTCGGTCATTATTTAGCCTGTGAGAATGAAAGTTGTTGCCTGTGACTGTGCAGTCCCATGCATGTCCCAAAATCCACAGTCCACACTCCCAAACAGCATGCAACTCACCAATAGACTGCAGTAACCGACTATGGCCAGTGCAGGCCAATGTTGCACTTTTATAGCGCACCCCTTGCAAATGAGGCGAGGCGCAACTTTAAGTGGATGCAAATTGCAGTGCTGCACCATTGAATGGCTGATTATCTGATTTGCATATGACGACTGAATATCACGCTGTTGTGCTTTGTGCAATTGTGTTGAACGTGCTGAGCCAAGGGCGCAGTTCTGTGACATGAGCAGTACACACCTCACTGCACATGCCCGGGTTGCTGACACAGGCGTCTGCTGCGCTGCTGACGTGCTGTGTCAATGCAATGCATTGGAGGGTATGGCCACCATTGTGCCAGTGGCCCTACAGCGATTTTCACCTATATGGCACTATGGCACTGGGGCATCATATGCGCACTGGGGCAACAGCGCTGTAGGCCGCTACTGGAGGTAGCACATAGGCACCCAATCGCGCTACAAGCATTGGGTTCCAATGGCACTGTGCTTGTCCGTGCACCAGAGACCCTTGACCCTGTGCCTGACTTTTGCCCCCTAGGCGCCATGCATCAGGCATGGGTGCACCACTATCGCACTGTTCGGTGACAGCGTGATAGGGAATGGCAGCGCTGTACCGCGCAGTATCTGCACGTGGTGGAGCCACGCAGCAGAGCATCATTTTGAACCGACTGAGCAAGTGAGATGGCACAGAGGAGGGCTGCCCAGTGGACCCAAATTGAACTGGCTAACCTGGTGGCCATTGTTGAGCCACTTTATGGCCTACTGTTTGGGGAGGCACCCCTGGACAGGTCCAGGAGCCAGGTGTGGGAGGAGGTGGCCAATGCCGTGGAGGAGGCCACAGGAAGGGGGCGGATGGTGGAGCAGTGCCGCCACAGGTATGGTGACCTGAGGAGCAGGGAACTGGACCTGCTTGCCCGCCTACGGACACTTGCCAGGAGGGCCACAGTGCTATGGCCAGGTAGGTGTTACGTCCACACACTTTTATCTTCCATATGGGTATCACGGTTGCATGTGTCCGGAACATGGGGGAGGGACCATCCGGTGTTGGCTGTGGTGATGTTATCAGGGTGTGGGGTGGGTGGGTCTGGCTGGGTGGGATTGCACACACATGGGGGCAGGGGCACTTTGCTACAGGATTATACTGATGTTCCTCTCTCCATGTTTGCACCACAGGGCTGGAAGAGAGGTGGCTGGCCAGGGAGCAGAGATGCCAGCAGGAGGACAGGGCCAGTAGGAGAGGCAATGGTCCACAGCGCCAGAGGAACCAGCCTGATGATGGTGAGTGCCATACCTCCTTGATTACTATTGCATGCTGTGTAACAGGGTGGGCAGTGGGGCAAGGCCACCATCCATTGACACCACTGGCATGCATGCAATTTGTTACAGTCAGCACTGTCCAGTGGCACTGCATGTCTGGGAGTACGTCAATGGTGGTCCATGCGTTCACCAGGTACGTGGCTGTGCCACTGCCTTCGCACCACATAGCCATGTCACTAAACAGCCAAGGTGGTGCTGTGCAGAACTTGGTCGGTGGGTGTGTGCAGCGGTCCGCATGGCTGTATGCATCTGGATGGGCAGCTCTTGTGGATGTGATCACTGTGGGTGGTCACACACCATCACAGGGGCATGTCCCATGGCCGTATGCCATGCACAGTGGGTGGGCAGTATGGGGCTATGCATTCACACCTATTGACTGTGCACCCTTGTCCTAGGTGTCCGCCAGCTGTAGGCTATCCATGAGGCACTGCGGGAGATTTTGACTTTGGCGAGGGCATCGCTGGACATACTGCAGGGGTTTGAGCAGCTGAGTGTCCAGCGGAGACACAGAAGGCGGAGTAGCCGGAGCAGGGAGCGGGGCTCCCAGTGACCATCCCTATACCCCTGATTTTCCCTACCCCTGGACCCACCCTCACACCCCTCCTTTCCTGTCCCATTTGTTCACCCCTGCCCCTTACCCACCCCCACCTTGTTTGTGGCCCTTCCCCCACACACATTTGTATATAGTTTTGTAAATAGTTCTTTTTGATATTTTTGATTACTTATCTTTTGATATGAATACTGTGGTGGTCTCTGATTTGCAGCGGGCTATAGGTGCTCAGCTGCAGTGGTGTGCATGGCGTCAGGGGTGGTGCAGTCATGGGTATGTGCGTGTGTCCATGGGGAAGTGACTATGGTGTGGGAGTAGCTATCAGTCAGTGTCTGTGGTGTGTGTGTTGTTCCCTGTGCACTGGATGACTGTGTGCAGTGGTCCATGGTGCATGCTCTGTGTCCATGGTGCACCTGTTAGCCCATCCATGGCCTGTGCAGCTGACACCCTTGCATGTCTGTGACCTGCATGGTCTGCTGGCATGTCAGTGGTGGCTGTCCATGCAGGGCAGCCACTGTACCAGTCACAATGCTGGGTTGCCTCCTGTCACTGGTGTGGTACATGTCTGCCTCAGGCGACACTGTGGCCTCTGCGGTTGTTGTCCCACCTCCATGCTGTGGCTTGTGTGTGTTGCAGGGGATGTCCACCACTGTCTGTGACTTGTGCTCCGGGCAAATGATGGTGGCGTACAGGTCCACAGTGCCTGCGCAGGGTGGCTGGCACTCCTGTGCCATGGAGGACTGCTGGCCATGTGTACATGGTTTCCATTGGCCCATGTTGGGGGCTTGGTTGCCCCGCTACTGTGTCCCTGTGTTGTTGTGCCCTTGGGTATGGGTGGGTGTTTGTCCATGCACTGTGTTGCATCCGGTGTGGTACATGCTTCCACGCACCACTGTGGGTGTCTGCACTGGCTGTTGTGGCCAGTGCTGGGTCAGGATGTGTCCTTGGGAGGCTGTGCAGGGTGCTGTACCACTGGTGGTGGGGTCCGGGGCATGCCCTGTCACATGTGGGGTACCTCACGTGCCGATGCATGTTTGGTCTCTCAGCTGTAACTCAGAGAGACTGTGCATGGTGGCACTGTGTATGCCGTCATTGCATCGCTGTGTGCTGCCAGCTGCTGATGGGTGCTTGTGATGGGGCTGCCTTGCATGGTTCTGTGGTGCACAGGATTGCATTGTCACAGTGGGGGTGGTGGCATGCATGGGGTATCCTGCAGTGGTGGATGCTGCTCCTGGGCAGGGTGTCTGGGGGTCACAGTGCAGGGTGTGCTCTGCATTGGTGGGATGGTGTGGCATGCGGTGGTCGGCCCTCCTTGTGTGCCGGTCACAGCTTGCCAGGGGGTGTGATGGGGTACCATGGCCCAGCTGTGGGTTGTTTGCTTGTCTCCATAGGCCAGTGGTTATTCCAGCCTTCCCCCAGTTGTGCAGTGCATGGGGTGTGGGGGAACGATGTCTGTTCTGCTGTATGTTCCTCTTCCCATCTGTGGCATGGGTGGTGGGCCCCTGCATCCCTGGTTGTGCTGTTGCATTGCTGCCCTGCTGCTGGGGGGCATCCCTGGTTGCGCTATGGCGCC
Source organism: Neoceratodus forsteri (assembly GCA_016271365.2). Lineage (NCBI taxonomy): Eukaryota > Metazoa > Chordata > Ceratodontiformes > Ceratodontidae > Neoceratodus > Neoceratodus forsteri. The sequence continues at coordinate 873,490,437 of CM028131.1, read as the reverse complement.
TCTGGACTGCTCAGCTGAACTTCCCTTGTTGCGCTATGGCACATCAGATCTGCTCAGCTTCCTCTCCCTAGTTGCACTATGGCGCAGGTGGTGCGATATTCAGTCATCGGCTGTAGGCGCATCTTGGCCGGCTCAGTTTTTGAATATCGCACCTCTTGCGCATGGGCGCAATGGACTTGCGCTTGCTCCTGCTATTGCGCACTTTTTGGGTGCAGTTTGAATATCTGGGCCACTGTGTCTGTGTCCCTGCATCTCAACTCAAGTTACATTTTAAAACCCCATCTTGCCAAGTAACACGACCTGGGTCCAACTTTTTCGACACTGTCATGGCTGCACAGCTGCAAATTTGGAATACAGTGCATGATATGTTCCAGAAATATTTTTTGTGGTGTATATGTCACCTAGTTTATGAATCAGCAGTCTGATTTGTTGCACTGTTATGAAAATAAAAGGAACGGATGAAATAAAATTGATATACTTACCAGTATGGATTGGAAATGGATATCCCATAGGTTCCTGTAGACAGTACTGCTGCTGTACCATTGATACAGACCTTCAGCAAAGGAAAGGCATTTATTGTTAACCTCTAAAACAACAGAATAAGTTGACTGTATGTATTTGACCATTGCAGCTCAGAAAAGCAACAGAAAACAAAACACACGGGTAAAGGAAGTTGAATAGAATGAAAAACATTAGTACACATACTCACGTTATAGTTTTAATTGTAAGAAGCCTTGTGCCTGTGGCTGACGGATGTGGTCTTCTGTTCGACTCCCTCTGCCTTGGCATGGTCAAGACATGTAATGGAAAACATTGTTACAATGGTGGTGGTGGACGGGTGGTCATAGCTGAGGCACATGATGACATTCTCTCTTACATCTTCCTGCATCTGGCGGTGGTGGTGGCAGTTGTGAACAGCGATCTTATCTCTTATGGTGATGAATGGGTGGTAGTCCAGGGGGACACATGGTCATATTCCCTATGCTGGCAGTTGTGAACAGCGGTCTTATCTCTTATGGTGGTGGACGGGTGGTAGTCCAGGGGGACACATGGTCATATTCCCTATGCTGGTAGTGGTGAACAGCTAACAACGGTGTTATGGTGGTGGCAGTCCAGGGACCAGGATATACTGTGTTCTGTGTTATAAATGTGATGTGATATATGAAATTTGAGTCACTATACTGTAAGTGGGACACTGATTTAACTTTATGAAAAAGAAAACATGTATCATACAAGAAATGTGACAGCCTTTTAACTTCTTAAGTTAAAACCTGCCAGCATTAACCTCTTCATCATTCATCATCTTCCTCATAAAGAAAGCTACCCTCACTGTCTTCTGTCTGAATTTTGACCACTGGGAAAGTCTTTCTCCATTGTGTTATCATCTACATCAGTGATAGGCTGTTTCATGCTGCCATTGCCACCAGGATGGTCCCTTTGTACAGCATCAGCTAAATCATGACTATGCCGGGGTACGAATACTGAGGTTGCAGTCTGAGCCAGTATGTGCCTCTCATTCATTTTTATGAATGTCAGCAAACTGACATTTGCAGGAGAGAGGTTTGTATGATGATCCAGAGCTATTGCACATGCTGAGCTGAATACCCTCTCAACACTCACACTGGAGGGTGGGCATGTCAGGTACTTCAGTGCCACAGTGGTCAGCTCTGTCCATTCACTGACCTTTCCACTCCAGTATAAAAGAAGATCATCAGTGATTGACAGGTGTCTGTTTTCAGATACATATGACTCAGCCATTCACTGTGTTGCTCTAAGTCCAGTGTTTGATCCATCATCCGCTTCTCTGGAATCATTTATGTCACAAATTCTGACTTGGGACAATGCCTCCCAAAGTGGGTTAACGCCAACTGCTGTTGATGACAGACCACCTGGAACTGCAGTCATCTTCCCCTTATAGGATATGCTTGATACTACTCCTCCAGGTTCACCTTCAGCCTGGTTGTGCTGCTGAGGTTTGCTGACCTTGGCATGTGACTTCTGTGCCCCATGAACCAAGTGCACCAGTTGCCCACTGACAGTTTTTACCTGTTCAGGCCCACCCTCCAGTACTGAGGCAATTTCACATTTGTATCGTGGGTCCAGCATTGTTGCTATTGCAAAGTTATCACTACGCTGAATGTTCAAGATGTGACAATTCTGGTCAAATACTGTCAGCATGTGTTTCAGCAGCACACTGTTAGCATTGTCTCCGGCAACATCAAAGCTATGTTGTACATTCCCCAATGTCTGTCTTAGCACCTGCAGCAGTGGAATTGATTGGCTAATGGAGGCAGACTCACCACTAACTGCCTGTGTGACATGTTCAAAAGGCCTCAAGATTGTTATTACAGAGTCCATGTGGCACCACTGTTCAGTCATCATAGACATCGAGGACCCGGAACTGTCACGGCTAGTGTGCATGACAAGATATTCTGAGATGGCTTTGTACTGTTCATACAACCTCTCTGCCATGTATAAAGTGGAGTTCCACTGGGTGACAACTTCCAGCTTCAAGTGGTGCTGCGGGATGCTGTTTCGGATCTGCAACTGCCAAAGTTGGTCATGGGCCTTTGCAGAGCATGAAATGTGAGAAGAGATACAGCGTGCAACTGTCAGTATTTCCTTTATATCAGGGTGCTGCAGAAGCTCCTGCACCACAAGATTTAAACAGTGGGCCATGCATGGAACCTGGAAAAAGCCACCATTCATGATGCATTTCACCACATTTGACCCATTGTCACTTGCTATGAGCCCAGTTCTCAGGGACAGGGGGTTCAGCCACTTGTCAATTTCAGTCAGTACCATGTCCAACATGTTTCACCAGTGTGTGAACAGGTCACATTGTGCATAGCAATTGTTGCATGTTGTTGAATTCCTGGAAGATTGCTACCATGACACTCCACCTTACCACACTGATTATTCATACTATCAACAGCACAAACAACCCTGGCACCTGCGCCCAGTGTACAGTTATACACAAATATGAACTCTCTGCTGTTTTACCACTTGTCCACATATCCATACTTAAATGGATAAATGGAGAGGAGGAATGTTGAAGAGCATGTCTTACTGAGTCAGACACAGTACAGTACAACTCGGGGAACAGCATGGGTTGAAAAGTATGTCCTGGGTGGGATTTTCCATTTTGGACAGGCATGCGCAGCAAACCGCCAGAACCCAGAATTCTCAGCAAAGGATAAGGGCAAAAGATCAATTGCCAGCATTTCAGCTACAGTAGCATTAAGTTCACATGGCACGGTATGATTGGGTGGGTACTTCAACGTATGCGTAAAAACACTCTGTAACGTGGGCTGACTTAAACATTTTACATGGGGTGTGATGACAAATGGTTCTACTCTGTGAATCGCTGAGAGTGGAATGTGGATGTGTGATGGAGATGGTTGCACAGGTGATGAAAAACCCAGAAATGCAGTTATTTTCAAACATTTACCAACAGGGATTGATGTACCACTTGCACTAGACATACTGCATTGACCACCACCACCAAAACTGCTACTCTCACCACCACTGGACAAGATTTCAAAATCATTCAGCTCCTCCACCTCATCATGCCTATAGTAATCCTCTGCTATTATTTCATCACTACTGCACACATTTAATTTTCTACTTGATGTTACAGTCTAGGAAGGGGGATAACATGCTCGAGGGTGAACTCCCCACTGTGGTACAGGTATTAGCTGCCATCTTGTGCTGGGTCCACAGTGCCATGTGCCTATTCTTAAGATGTGTATGCTGTCCCCCTGTGCTCAGATGGCTCCCCTTTTTACCTCAACTCACATGTACCTGGCAAACCTGGCAGATTGCAACTGACTCATCATTTGCATCTTGCACAAAAAAATCCCAAAGAAGGGATTGTGTTGCTCTAGTTTTAACATGTCCCCCCTGATGCTGCTTATCAGACTCCATTTTTTTAAGTCATGAAGTGGGGAGTGTGCCACATGATTTTTCAGGCAGGACACACTTGGACTGCAACTGACCACCATGACTACCTATTATTATTACTGGGTCATGATCATGAACTGAAACTAGTAAATCACAGATTTTTATGGGGGGGTGCAAACAAACCCAGATACAACCACCTTGAATTTATTTTTCTCCGGTTCCCAACAGGGGTCACTGACATCATCATCATCATATTCATCAACATCATCCACATCTTCTGCTTGGATGCTGACATGGGGACTGCATATTGCAACCACAGCAACATCATCATCATCAGCAGCACCGCCATCACCTGATATTTTTTCACCACACTGTAAATCACTGCATGGCAAATGCATGACCTGAACTACGGTGGAAGAAATGTGACATTGAGTGCTATCATTGACATGATGATCAGAATCCTCATGTTCAGTTACTGGGATATTACTGGGGAGTATGACATCATCTAAACTGTCACTCATTGGCACTGCTTCACACTCAACTATATTTTTGGACACAGTAAATTGGTCAGAAGTGGAACTTGAGGCAGCAATACTCATACCACCACCAACAACTGCACTAACACCACCAGCTGGGACAACATCATCTCCTTCAACTATGAGTGAAGCCTCTGATTGTGCTGTAAAAAACATTGAAGGAGAAATACCTTTCCTCACATCAGCAATGCACTTCTTCGACTGCGTAGCACCATGTCCACAGACAGTCTTACCACTGGCAACAGTGCCATGGCGAGAAACAGCTTTGCTGGCATTCTGGGGGATCAACAAGAATATTCTAAACAAATTTAGATTTTGGAACATTCACTCTGGGTGGGGGCCGTGGTGGGGGGACACTGGATGTGAAGCCCAAAAAACAACTGTGGCTTCAACAAGAGATACAGATGCAAAGTCACAACAAGATCAAAGTAAGGGAGGGGAGGGACACCAGGGGCAATGATATGAGACTGGAGGGAGGAAGGTTCAGGAGGGAGATGAGGAGACACTTTTTTACAGAGCAGGTGGTGGCTGGGTGGAATGCGTTACCTGCAGAAGTGGTATCCAGTAGAACAGTGGACTGCTTCAAAAGGGGATGGGACAGGAGAAGGGGGAGGGTTAATGAAGGGGAAGGGTGGAAGGGAGGAGCAGCTGCAGAATAAGGGGTGCTAGCTGCACATTCAAGCAGACTTGATAGACCTTTAGGCCTTTATCTGCTGGCAAATTTCGTACGTTCGTATGTTCGCAAGATCAACAACACCTCTCCTCCTGACTCCCCCTCCCTATTACCCTGACTCTTGTTGCTCCACCCCCAGACTACCTAGCACTTATCTTTCTGTTCTTGCACTTAAGACGATGTCAAATCCTTGACTGCCTACCCCCCTTTCCCCACCCCTCCCCCTCTTATCCCCCACCTTTTGCTCCACTTATGTCACCCCAGGATGGTTTTCAGTTTTAACTGTGTCTAGCTATACCTACACCCATATTGTTAATTGTGCATTGTTATTTGCCACTGACTGTTTGCTACTGTGCTAGTTTATACACATGTACTGTCTTTTGCTACTAGGTTAACCTCCTGACCAGTATTGTATCTTACCACTGTTTTGCTTGCACCAATTGCTGATGCAGAACATTTGTAAAAGAACCCTTGGTTCAAAGGTATTTGTAATCCTAGTAATAAATCAATAAAAAATAAATAAAACCTTAACTACCTAGTGGTACTCTCAAGTCACAAACTATCCAATTTGGAAAAGAATACCTTTTGCCGTTGGGGGGGGGGGGCACTGACTGCAGATTATAGCAGTGCAAAACCAAGCAAATACACCACAATGGCAGTACAAAATCACACAGGTGCAGTGGATAGCAAGTTCACACTGCTGCACCTGCAATTACACTATGGCACAATAAAAGGTGCATTATTTGATGTCACGCACTGCACACATAATCACACAATTTTTCTATGAGTAATGCGTAGCAAATTGAAAACTTCAGTAATAGACAACATATTTTAAACAACCTGAAATTATGCACTCCAGACCACAACACACACAATCAGCAAAAAAATGTCAACAATTACTGAACATATTACTGTGTGTACATTAACACAGTCAGTTACTCAAGAAAAATAAAACCAAAAAACAAAGAACTCCCTATTTTTCCTACTTAAGACTACTTACACTACAGATACGCCCCTCCCCCAAAGCGCACTTCTACTGTCTCTCAGTACACAGACTGAATGTTGTACATTAACATTCAAAATCCACACATAAACAATAAATGCTCGATGATATGAGCACAGGAGGGTTTCCTACAGCCAATGAACCAAAGTTTTAGCAAAAACCAAAAAAATACTCAAAAAAGCTTTTTTAACAGCTTTTAGAAGGTTTGAATCACAGAGAGCTCTCAGAACAGACTATGTCCAACAACTTCCTACACACACTACGTTGAACTGAGGCTGTGCAGAACAATCTAGAGCCCATGTGACCTGAAATCCCATGAATCATGGCTAAATCCACCTTTGGAGCTTAAAACAAGGTGAAGTGAGGCGAAGTACATTGTTTTCAATGCACTTCGCCTTAATTTTAGTGGAGTAGTGGTTTGGGGAAGGTGGAATAACATGAAGTCATTGTTTTCAGTGGACTTCATGTTACCTCCTATGACGCGAAGTACTCCGCTTTGCACTGCAGAGCACTCTGCGAATCTGCCTTCACTCCGAGAATCACTCCACAGAGCAAATTGAGGCCACTTTGCCCACCACCACTACCCAGGATTTACCTGTTTGCCATGTACCCTCAGGATTGCCTCACGTGATGGGGCCAGAAGGGGGAGGACCATCCTCCCCCAAGAGACTCCCATCAAGTTATGCTGACATGGGTCCTGGTGGTGGTATGGTTGAGGTGTCAGCACACAGAGTGTCATGTATGCCTGCCCTGTTGCCATTTTTGTCTACTGTTTCTCTCTTCCCTGTCACTGAGGTGTGCATGTTGGCTTGTGCCTGTGGAGGCATGCGCACCACCACAAGTCCTGCAGGCACCTTCCCTTCATCCAATTGTGACTCATCCTACCACCCTGCCTCCACCTGGTGGCAGTCTTGCAGTGGTACTGACACACCCTCCCTCCCCAGTAGAGAAGAGAAGTCTGTCAGACTCTTAATCCATTTCCCCCAAGCCCATCCCAAGGAACCCTAGACCACTTCTGCTCTTAGGTCACCAGCATGGCAGGCAGTAGCTCTACCACTGTGCCACTGGGCTTGCCCAGTTTATTATACATTTTTATTGATATACATGCTGTAAGCAGTCTAAATAGACAATGATCTTTCACAAGACATTGTTTTCTGAGTAAATTATGGTGTGGATTTCATTGCTAGTTACCTGTTCTTAGGGAAACCACTCTTTTTTTGATAGGGTATGATGGGAATCAGGGGAGCCAGAACAGAACCCTAGGTCCTGCCTACTGTAGTCTGGGTCAAGGTTATGGTGAGGGATTTGATTCTGCAAGAATTACACTAACTGAAAACTGGTTTATGAATCAATAGTTAAATGTCTTAATGCATTGTACCTGTTATTGTCTTGTAATGTGATGTAATCTAATGTTGTTTTGTTTTGCTTTGACATGACATAGATGCTTGTACAATAAAGATATAGTACTAATATTGCTACTTCCACTGCTAAACTCTTCCAAGACATATGGCATCTTAGCTGAAATGCAAGTATGGCACGCCTTGCCTGGACACTAGGAGACAGAGTTCCTGTTGACTCAGAAACTCCTTCATGGACAGGTATGTGAGAATAAATGAGAGGGCATCTTGTGTGTAAAAACATTTTCCAATATCTGTGCAATTTATTTAGAATCAATTAACAATTTTTGTTTTGGGATAATTGTATGACCAAAGGTGGTGTACTGTAGATAGCAGATGACAAAAAAAGTTGTCTAATTTCTTTAAAATTGGTATTTCTAACTAAGCCGTATGCAGCAAAACTCACAGTTCATTTTTAGTCAGAAATGTCTGCCTGCAAATCTGGCACTAGCTGATCCAGCATGTTGCTAGCGCTACATGGTGGAACTGCATATTTCAAATGATGAAGAGCATTCTGGAGCAAAGGACAACAGAAAGTGATTAAAGCAGATGGTGTGGCACTACATGAGGTGCACACTTCCATTAGTCCAGCTTCCAGTAGTTTCATTTCAGAATGACCACAGATATCATACCAGGTGCATGCTATAAGTTAGGAGAAGATGAGATGATTGTAGCATGTGTCAAAGTCATTCTGTCAGTGCAGTCAGCATTTCATCTAAAATATCTTATCCAGTTCAGACACTCCCTGCCATTGTAGACTGCTACATGATGAAGCAGCCACTAGTTCTGAAGCATATTTTAAAATATTGGCTTGTAAATAAAAAAAACATAAAGGGCCTTGGCTGATACAGGAAGCCTGCAAGTGCTTTTTCTGGCCACACACTTCTGTTTACTCAGAATAAAATTGTCTTGTTGTAGGCGCAACCATAATTAAACAAAGGAAAAACTTCATTTATTTTATTTATTTAATTCTTTGGTAACCGGGTAAGTGCAATGATTGAGGGGATCATTTCATGCACAACCCGGGCCACACAGGTGGCAGTTACAAAGGTAGTGACAAGTTATACAATGAGTACAAGCCGTGTGGATATACAGACATCACTGGTGAACAAAGCAAATATACAGAAATCATTGGTGAACAGAGAAAGTGACATAGAAAAGTAAAATTAATGAGAGGCTGAAAAAAACAACAATCAGTACATGATAAGAAACAATTATTTTAAATTATTTACTAAGGATAAGTGGCTAGTGCAAATTAATGCATATTATAAAAAAGGAAAAAAAAACATACAAGACAATAGCCAAGTGGGAGAGCCCAAGAAGCAGGTAGTGAGGGATATAAGACAGAAGTGCAAAGAAATGAGAGATGGCAGGGGAGGCCAGAGCAGCCCAAGAGGGAAAAGTCAGAAAGGTAGGGGGGTTATCCAAGCTAGCAATGGCATGTGGCCTCATCAAGCAGGCAGGATTTGAAATGTGTCTTGAAAGTGGAATGGGAGTCCAGAGAGTGGATGGACACAGGGATTCTGTTCTACAGAGTGGGAGCAGCTACAGACAATGCTCTGCTACCCATAGCCGAGGAGACTTTCGGGATATCTGGTGGGGGGGCTGAGGATGCACGCAGACACCTCGAGGGAGTTCTGGTCTTGAGGAGAGTCATATAAATGGAGGTTTCACTGTGCATGATGGCATTGTCCAGGAAGTAGTCAAGCTCATAATCAAATCTGCAGTTTAGTGGGAGGCAGTCAAGAGTCTGGTAGAGGTGGCAGTGGTGAGTGGAATATGGTGCTAGGAGAATGAAATGACATATGTTGTATGTGGAGCAGAGGCGCGCACGCAAGGCTGATGTTGTGTGTGAGTAAATAGAGGAGCAGTAGTAAATCAAGAGTAGCAGGTTACCTTGGGCAATGGCTAAACAGGCTTACCTGGTCAGGAGTGACTTTATCCGATAACCTGTACCAAGTTTCTGGTTAATACGGCAGATAACAGAGGAGATATGATCAGAGAAGGAGAGGGATGGGTCCAGAATAACTCCCAGATATTTGAAAATTAGTACATTTTCAAGTATAGTGTCATCCGGTGAGACTACTGAGAGGGTGGACCAAGCCTTGACAACCTTAGATAGGAAGAGTTTGGATCCAAATAGCATGGATTTAGTTTTTTTTAGCATTAACAATTAGGCGATGTGAGTAGAACCAGGTGTGCACTGCAGAGTAGCTATCAGATAAAGCCCTGGATGTATTCTCAAGAGCCTTGTCACTAGTGAAGAGGACAAGGTCATCTGCATAAAATACAACATCATAAGTGAGACAGTAAGAAGGGAGAGAGTTTATAAACAAGTAGAATAAGAGTGGGCCCAGGATGCAGCCCTGAGGAACACTTGTAGTGACTGGGAGGACTGGGGAGGTGGAAGGTCATACACATACCAACTGAGATCTATCTGAAAGGTAACTTTGGAACCACTGCATGGTCTCAGTAGAGCAGCCAAAGATGCAGAGGGGAGGAGAGCAGCAGGGTGTGATCGACCAGGTCAAAAGCTTTAGACAGGTCGACAGAGATGGCACCTGTTGCCCTTCCAAGGTCCATGTTCTTAAAGGAGAAGACTCCTGTATATTTATGATTTGGATATGTCTGATGTATTTATTATACATTACATCAAGTACTGTACATATGTCTATAAGAGATCAGCCATTTCTTCTGTTGCAACACATATCTAGAGTTTGAGGCTCTGATACAAGGTAGTAAAATGTCAAGCAAACCTCCATTTACATGCAAATGAGTCACTTGTAATACAGCCCCTCCCATTCCTTGATGTCAGTGCAGCAACAGTGCAGAACAAAACATAAGGGTATCATTGCTGTCTAGCCTGATTTTAGTTTAAGTTTGCAATGGCTTAAGGCAGTTGTCATGCAACTCACACAGGGAGTAGTACTTGTAGCCTTAATTCTGTATGTGTAGAGCAAATAACATTTCTAATAGTATTTCATTCACAGGAAACAAAATATGTTTCTTTGTACTGCTCATTTCTCTCTGTGAGACAGTTGTAATGTGTTGTGGAGAGCAGTGGACTGAATCAGGCAATCAACCAATCAACCAGTCTATCAATTGAGCAGTTAATCAGTCACTCCCTGTTGAACCAGGTGAACACCCCTGAGAAGATTCATTATAAGGTGGGCCTGGGCAGTTTACCAAAGGATCACACAAGACTGAATTATACACAACCCCTTTCAGCAGCCTGAAAGTGGAGAGCTAGATCATTTACTTTATACAGTGTATTGTTTTACATTTTACATGTTCCTTAAATCTGAGTTTCTGACTGGAAATACCAAGACACAGAATGCAAATGACATGGGAGGAGTGAGCTAAGCAAATACAGAGCACTACAAACACTGAGACTGATTAGTTTATTTACCTACAATAGCTGAGGTGTAGCATCTGATTTGTGAGGGACATCCTACTTCAAATGCTGGCATTACAAAGTGGGGGGGGGGACTGCCACAGCTTATCCTTAGTACATTGAAAGTGAAGTGATGTAGCTCTCACATCACTGCTAATGATTTATAATGGAAATTGGGGCACTTTTAAAGTCATGGACCTGAGCCAAGGAGGTTAGGGGAACTTCTTAAGGGTTAGAGTGTAAGGGGCTCTAGTAGGATTTGAACCAGAGTTTCCCAGTGCTTTTGCCTGTGCTTTAACCACTGGATTATCCTTCTTCCATATGCTGCAGCTGATGCTTTCCTGGCAACCTATTCCTTGTTATAGCTGAATTCTTTATTGCCTTACAGCAGCCATCTAATAACTGACTGCCTAGTTACATAGGGGAAGGGGCATATTTGCAAGATTGTTTCTCACTGCTGGTGTCAATCAAAACAGAGAATGCTAACACATACAACATAATACAACAGCTGTATAATACTAATTAAAACTCTTGTTGTACCCAGAGTCATTTATTGGATAAATTGTTTTTGCTAACAGAAACAGTAACAAAACAGATACAGGCACTTCCTTATATGAATACTGTATATACCTCAAATCAGTGCTGCATCACACTCACATGGTCCTAGTCCCTATTAGACCTGCACTTCAGGATGTGCACAACACTTAAAGGGTTCCTCCATTACTCAAGTGGGGAACCAAACATTGTGGGTTTGGTTTACTGGTGGAACTGCATTTAGTACAGCACCATTATCTGTGCTCTGATGACATCATCCTCCGGCAACATTGATGGTAAAATGGAGGATAAACACATTGATGACTTTTGGGGGCTGTATATTTTTATTTATAATCTAGATTTGGACAGCAATAGGACTGCTGGCAACTGGAGAAGGCACACAACAGTTACACTTAAGGAGTTGGGAAAATATTGGTGTGAAATTATGGGAGACTTCCCCTTTAAGAATATAATCAGTAATCAGGGAGACTTAACCTCTAAAAATGTTGCAATGCTGACAATTTTCAAATGTTTTGTTTCACTTTTCAAGAACTATTACAATTTTGAAGAAGACGTTGGAGCTGAAATATGCATGCAAAAATTCCATTCAGCACAGCACATAGTCTCATGGGAGTGCATTTTGCATAATGTATTGCAAATGACCCAGCTTGCCAGCTTGTGATATGATATCAACTGGCGATTTTGACCAACACTAATAAGATGCACTGCAGGGAAAGGTTTTTCGTCTTCTGAGAAATATGGTTTGGGGTATGTTAAGTATAAAGCAACTAACCCAAACAACCACAGTAAAATTAATTCAGGCCTTGGTGGTGCTTTGCTTCTCAAATTAGTCCAGCACAAAAAAAAAAAAAAGGATGTTAGCACTCATCTCCTTTCACATGCAATCTGTATTGCTAGTTAAACATTGCTAGTAATGCCTATTTATGTTCATGCAAATTCATCAACAATAGTACAAATGTAGAGTGTGCATAAAAAGAAATGCTACACCAAGATGCCACTCTGGACAAAAACTGACCTAATGTTTCACACACTGTCTGAGTTGAATTGTTGCTGCAGTTTGTGTGTGGGAGGAGGTGAGTGTGGTTTTCCTCTTTTTTGGTGAAGAAATGAACAACTATCATGTCACCAACCAGGATGAAACACTCATCAGTTTTTGCCAGTGATATCTTGCAGGATACTGCAGGTGTACAGTGTAACCTAATGGCAATCACTATGCTTTTTCACACAGGAAAGTGAGACATCTTTATCAATGAGTGCTTCTTCCTGGTGGGTGGAATTGTAGGAATAAAGCAAAACGGTTATTATAAATGCATATTAATAATAAAATGTAATGGGAGACTTAACCTTTGGACAATTTTGTCATCTTCAGAATCTATAAAGAAAATATTCAAGTATACAGAAAAGAACCATTCCATTTGTAGATTATGCCTAAAGATCATTTGAAATATTGATTCTAAATGTATTTTCTAAATTAACCATTCATATACTTATGTAATTCTTCATTTATGATTTAAAATTGGTAACTGGGAAAGGCAGACTGAGCCAGGGCTCATTTCCAGGTGCAACCCAGGGAAGGGGATCACAGAGAGAATAAGGTACAAACTCTGAGACCTGTATATGGAATATCAGAAAAATAACTAAGAATACAATAAAACAAATGGTGGTTCCAATGAGCAGCTTTCCAGATGATGTAGCACATGGATACCACGTGTAAAAGCAGCAGCAAAGTTGTATCACAATAAAAATGGACACACGTGAGAGATTCAGCAAAAGTACTCAGTGCCTGGTGGGGTAGTCATGGTGCAAGCATTGTACAAAGACAGACAGATGGAGGAGTCACAAAGGTAAAAGCATGGGGTGGGATCAAGCAAGAGGGGGTGACAGAAGGGGGAAGAGTCAAGGGGGAGTTAGCAGGAACAGGGAGGAGCAGAAACATGTCTCAGTTGGCATTTAGAAGCAGGAAGAGAGGGGGAGAGGTGAAGGGGAGAGGGGAGCTGGTTTCAGAGGGAAGGGAAGGGAAGTGGCAGAAGAAAGCTGCTTGACCTGCAGAGCACTGAAAATGGGGAACAGAGAAAGTACAGGAGTCCCTGGAGCAGAGAGGGTAAGAAGAGGATGGATCAGAGGAGATTAGTGAGGAATGAAAGGTGGGAAAAAACCCAAACCAGTATCTGGCTATAAATGAGGCACAGTGGTACTAGTGATGACCATGGAACCAATTTTGTTTTATTTGCAGCTGACATGTTTCTGTAACACCATTTTTATGTTGGCGCACTTGCACAGCCAAAATCGTGGGACAGTGAGGCTTTGGAGGCGGGGTCGCTGTTGGGCAAATGCAGGGCATGCACCAGTAGGTATGTCCCGCATTCCCCAATCAGCCTGCATGCCAGCACCACACCATGCATACATAATGTGGTGAGCACATCTAAGAAAAGGTCCGCTGCAATCCGAGCAAAGCTCATCATACGCAGTGGTCCTTTTCTTGCCATGCTTGCCACCATTATGTGCATGGTTGGTGAGCGGGCGGCTGCCTAACTACTGCCGACTTCGGGGGTGCCCAATCACCCTGTTGGTTAACCCCCCCACTTTCTTTGTGTGCCGATGGGGGAGCCCACTCCCTGTCGGCATAAACCCCCCCGATTGTTGAATGCCAAGGGGGGGTGCCCAATCCCCCTCGGCTCACCCCCCTCTGCTTTCTTTGTGTGCTGACGGGTGCCCAATCCCCATCAGCATTACTTCCTCCTGCCCCGTGTTGTGTGCCGATGAGGGTGCCAATCCCCATCAGCTACAGACACCCCTAAATAGTTAGGTGGCATGCTGAGAGCCCACCCAACATGCCAAATCTACAAAAAAAAAACTGTCCCACAATGGTTTTTTCATTTTTCCCCTGCAAAATGAAAACGGTCCCTCATAGTCTTCATGCCCCTCCCCACCGCACCCACCACTCGCACCCTGCCTCCCTTCATCCCCACCCATACTTACCTCACGGAATCCAGTAATGATCCTCTGTGGGCGGAAACCGTCTGCACTCTTCAAAACCGACCACGAACTGAAGAAATGCTGGTAAGCTGTATAATGGAATGAATAGGGGTTTTTCAACTTTAATGCATATCTCGGGCAGTTTCGCGAATTCTGGTACCAGATTTTCAACATGGGTTTTTTGGGACCCCTTCTCATGAATTCTTGCATTGTCATGGCTTTATTCTGTCCGGAAAGGTGATTTCACAGTCACTGCGTGGAATCACCTTTCAGGACCAAGTAACAAAATGACAGTGCCACTGTTCATGAGAGGGGCTCTCAAAAGCCTATGTTGCAAGTTTGGTGGGAAAAGTCCAAAAAATGACTGTTTTATGAGCCTGCGTAGTAACTACACAACTCACGCTCATAAGTTAGTGCATTCACACTATTTTCATACCAGATTTTCAACATTGGCATTTTACCACACTTTCTTGTGAACCGTACAGCTGTAATTTTTCACATCCTGCCCGAAATGTGTTTTCGCACTTCCAGTACAGAATAGCTCAGTCGCTGTGTGAAATCAATGTTCAGGGAACATTACAAAAATGACAGTGACACTGTTCACGAGCAGAGGTCCTAAAATGGCTGTGTTGAAAATTTGGTGACAATACTCCATAAAATGACTGTGTTATGAGCGTGTGCTGCACAGTTTGTACGCACACTCGTAAGTTTGCTAACTTATATTTTCACTCCACATTTTCAACAGTGCCATTGTTCTACACCTCCTAATGAACAGTGCAGCAGTAATTTTTCACATCCTGACCAAAATCTGTTTTCACAGTTCCTGCGCACAATAGCGCGGTCACTGTGAGAAGCCCGTGTTTGAGACACATTATGAAAATGGCAGTGACACTGTTCATTAGCAGATGTCCTAAAATGCCTATGTTGAAAATTTAGGGACGAAAGTCAATAAAATGAGTGTTTTATGAGCACGCGTTGTGCAGTTTGCACGCACGCTCATGACTTTGTGAATTTGTAATACTTTCACTCCAGCTGTTCATCATTGCCATTTTTCCATACCTCCTTATGAACAGTACAGCTGGCTGAAATGTGGTTTCGCACGTCTGGTGCAGAATTGCACAGTCACTGTGCGAAATCACTTTCCGGGACACTTTCAGGAAATGATGGTGACACTATTCATCAGCAGAGGTCCTAAAATGCCTATGTTGAAAATTTGCTGGCGAAAGTGCAGACAATGACTGTGTTGCAAGTGTGCATTGCGCAGTTTCCATGCATCCTTATAACTTTGTCAATCTGCAATATTTTCATGCCACATTTTCACCACTGGCATTTGTGCACACCTCATCAACAGTCCAGTTGCCATTTTCCACAGCCTGCCCAAAACACATTTCCGCAACTCTGCCACACAGTGGCGTACTCGCTGTTCAAAATCTCCTTTTGGGACACATTAACAAACTCACAGCGTTATGCCTCTCCACCTCCGCCACTGCCAATGCTAGCGCGACAACATTCGGCATTGACAAATGCTTGTTTTTGTTCTTACATAGTGTTTGGCACCTATGGAACAATGTTACCAGTTCCCATGCTAAAAATTCTCAAACCAAAGTAGGACCAGTAACATACTTGCTTACAGTGGGTATATGGGATTGCTCCAAGCTGTACAAAGTGGTAGTAAACTTGCTGTTTAATCACTGATAAAGATGTGTTCATGATATTTCTTCACTCTTGTGCACTTTTATACAAGTGCGTAAGTATGCCACCACCAAACTTTTATTTTGGGACTGATTACTCACTTGTTCGATTGTTTGATGGTCTGGGTAATCCACCATCAAAACATCTATAAGAGAAGAAGGATATAGGGAATAATGCATATGTAGTAGGTTGATATGCATTTTTTTTCACACCCAAGGTGTGTGATAATAGAGAAACCGAGGGTGTGAACAATAAAAATGCATATTGACCTACTACATAGGTTTTATTTTTTATAATAACTGGTGCAAAAAGACTGCGTTACCTTATGGTCATGGCTTCCAATTGGGTAAAGTTGTTGGGTCAAGTAAATCACAATCAGGTTGAAATAAAGCAATAAAAATATATATCAAACAACTAGAAAACATTTTTTTTTTCAGTTTAAATCATTTGCCCAAGTCCTTCAGCTTCACTGTGTGTTGTTTCGTCATTTTGATGGGTCAGGGGTCATTCCAGTCATTGTGGAAATGAGGTGAATGTTCATGCCGGCTATGAAAATGATAAGGGTTAGTCGGGGAAAGTACACTGCTTAGTGGAGAGTTTTTCAGCTGGTAAATACTTGAAATGATTATGCTTTCTGATTTGGATCTGTACGTTCCATTTTAAATGGAGGTTGTGCTGTGAGTTTGAATCTATGCTTGGAGAACCGTCTCATAGTGCCACAATCTGTTTAGTCTGGAATGTGAATGCTGCAGGCTTCTAGGCGTGAGACTGTAAAAGTAGTATCAACTCGCGGGTTGATACGACTTTGTTGATACGACTTTTTACAGCACTTGAAAACGGGTTGATAACGGGGGTCATCAGTTATTATTGGCATTTATATAGTGCTTATGATACACATTGTACCCCAAAGTGCTGTACAAAGAACAACAGATGGGTGGTAAAGCGAATGTAAATGCATAGTAGTAGCCATTTTACACATCATCACCACACAAACAGGAGACAGAAAGTGGTGGTAAATGGAGCTCACTCTGAGGAAGGGAGGGTGACAAGCGGGGTGCCACGAGGATCAGTACTGGGACCAATCCTCTTAAATGTCTTTATTAGAGACATTGCACAGGTATTAGAAAGGATGGTATGCCTTTTTGCACATGACACTAAAATCTGTAATATGGTAGACACTCCAGTGGGAGTGGAAAAAATGAATAGTGATCTAGGAAAATTAGAGGAGTGGTCAAGGGTGTGGCAGCTAGGTTTCAATGTGATGAAGTGCAAAATCATGCATTTGGGGCACAGAAAACCAGTGCAGAGTACAAAATGGGGGGTTGTATTAACTACCACCAAACAGGAAACGGACCTGGGAGTAATCATATCTGATGAACTAAAGGTGACCAGACAGTGTGACAAGGCAGTGAGGAAAGCTAGTGGGATGCAAGGGTACATAGGGAGGCGTCTCACCAACAGAAAGACAGAGGTGGTGTTATTATTGTATAGATCACTGGTGAGACCTCACCTAGAGTACTGTATCTAGTTCTGGAGACCACATCTCTGGAAGTACATAGACTGGGTAGTGGTGGTCCAAAGAAGGGCAACCAAAATGGTACTGGGTCTGCATCATAAGCCCTATGAGGACAGACTGAAGGACTTCCATACATACACCCTGGAGGAAAGGAGGGAGAGGGGGTATATGATGGAAACATTCAAATATTTCACAGGTATAAATAAAGTTCAAGAGGGAAGCATTTTTTCAGAAATAAAGATGCTCAAGAACAACGAGACATGATATGAAGCTTGGGGGGCTTAAGGGAGATGTGAGGAAATACTTGTTCACAGAAAGAGTGGTGAATGCCTAGAACAGCCTCCCAGAAGAGGTGGTGGGGCAAAAACTGTAAGGAGCTTCAAAAATGCATGGGATAGGCATAAGGGAACCTTAGAGGAAACCTCAACTACAGATCAGGTACCAGACCCCCCCCCCCCAACAGTGGCACACAAGTCAATGGATACCATGACAAAGAAGCAGATGGAAGGAAATCAGAATTTAGGGAACCAGGATCAGGGTGACCAGAAACTCAAAGAGATGGATACCCAGACCAACATTCCACCCCTTCCTTCAGAGGACTTTACTATCACTGGTGGAAAATAAAAAATCAAAATCAAATCAAATCAACTTTATTTTTATAGCGCCTTTCAAAACCAAGGTGCTGTACATAAAAACCAAATACATAAAGATAAAAATTTTAAACAAAAACATTAAAACAGATCATCCGTAACTAGGGAAAGCTAAACTAAATAAATACGTTTTTAACTCCGTTTTAAATCTATCGACAGTTGGGCATTCTCTCAACCAACAAGGCAGAGAATTCCACAGGGATGTCGCTGAAAAAGCAAAGGCACAAGATCCAGATGCCTTTAATCGTACCCTGGGAATCTCCAGCAATCCCTCATTGGCAGAACGGAGAGGACGGAGGGGGCAGTAGGGTACCAGGAGATCTTGCAGGTAACCTGGTCCCTGACCATGTAGGCCTTTAAAGGTTAGCAAACCAACCTTAAAGGTGATCCGCCACCAACAAGGCAGCCAGTGCAGCTCGTGGAGCACAGGCTTAATATGACTGGTTCTAGAAGTCCCAGTCAGAAGCCTGGCCGCCGCGTTCTGCACCAGCTGCAGGCAGCGGATATCAACCCCAGGTAGCCCTAGGTAAAGAGGATTGCAGTAATCAAGACGGGTAGTAACAAAAGCATGGAGTGTTGGGAGATCACCTGGAGGAACCAGGTGTTTCACCCGGGCAATATTCCTAAGATGGTAAAAAGAGGATTTGACGACAGCTGACACCTGAGATTTTAGGGTCAAACCATCATCAAAAGTAACACCCAGGTTACGCACCTGATCAGAGGTAGTGAGCGACATACCACCAAGTAATAAGCCTGATGGTTGTCCAGCCCCCAAACCCACCCCCGGACGACCTGGGTCCACTACCAGCACTTCAGTCTCATCCGGATTTAGTCTCAGCCAGCTGGAACTCATCCAAAGTCTGATCTCAGCAAGGCAATTATTTAACACGGAGAGTGCATCATCTTGTCCGGGCAGAAAGGACAAATACAGCTGACTATCATCTGCATAGCAGTGAAAACCCACACTGTATCACCTGATGATATCTCCCAATGGCAGCATATACACTGCAAACAACATCGGGGCTAGAATGGAACCCTGCGGTACCCCACAAGGCAGGGAGTGAGCACCATAGGAATAAATTCCAGTGGCAACTCTCTGAGACCTGTCCATGATGTAAGAATGGAACCATTTGAGGGCTGTACCAGACAGCCCACAGAAGAACCGCAGGTGCTCCAACAGCACACCATGGTCTGCAGTGTCAAATGCAGCAGAGAGATCGAGAAGGACCAGAATGGTACGTGCCTTTTGATCTGTAGCCATTAGGAGGTCATTCAATACCCGGACAAGGGCAGTCTCCATGCTATGCTTCTTCCTAAAACCAGACTGGAGAGTATCATAGACATTGTGAGTTGTAAGATGATCATCCAATTGCAATGCAACCTCCTTTTCAATAACCTTACCAACAAATGGCAGGTTAGAGATAGACCAGTAGTTGGCTAGACAATCTGGATCCAAGGAGGGTTTTTTAAGGAGTGGTCGAACGACCACCTCCTTGAGGTCAGGAAAGGCTCCCCTCTCCAAAGACTTCCAGACAATGTCAGCAAGGATTGGGCAGATAACTTCTACACATCCCACTGAAAGATGTGTAGGACCCAGATCCAAACTACAACTGGTTGGTCGCAATGTTTGGATGATCTTCACAATGTCAGTGAACTCTAGCCAGCAAAAATCTGACCAGACAGACCAAGTGCATGCCACTTCCTGTCGACCACTGCAATCCCTCATAGGAGAGGTCAGACCGATGCCAGACCTGATGCTGGCAACCTTATCTGCAAAAAAATGAGCAAACTCCTCACATCTCAGCTGAGAAAAAGCTTCTCTGGGCTGGAGACAGATTGGATTGCACAATCTGTCAACAGTCCGGAAGAGCTGAGCCAGTCGATTCTGTGTGGCAGAAATCTCAATGGGCAGGAATTCTGCCTTCTGAAGTTCTCACCTCCATCCAAAAAATAAGATTCCTAAAAAAGATGGGGTCCATGTGGCTAACAGAGACAATCCCTCTCCCCAACTCTGCATCTGGTCAATCTGCTTTCTCCTTTCATCTCCCCTCCCTCTGGAACAAACTCCCCAAAGACATCCGATTAGCCTTCTTCCTCTCCTCTCTCAAATGGCTTCTAAGACTCCTACCTCATCCTCAATGCTCTGAGTGTTCCCAATCTCTCACTGCCTTAATTGCTTGAAGTATCCCCCTTGGTGTAACTCCTCCTAATGCACTCTCTCCCATCTTCATTATGATTTCTTTGTGCTACCCCATTTACCCTGCTCCTCCGTTGTTATGGATCTGGACACTTGAACTTTCTTGTATGACTTTAGGACCAGTACCTGCTAAAATGTAGTCTTACTGGGTCGTCTCTTAGCGTCATATATCATTTTGTACACCTATTATCTCTCACTTTCTGGGTTTTGTAACCATGTCCTGTGCTTGCTAGTCAAGTCTCATGATTAATGCAATTATTTTTTATTTATGTTGTATCAATTGTATTTGGTTGTTACTTACCATCTTGGATCCTGCAACCTGACCCTTGTTTCTTTTTTGTTATAACTGCACTTTTTCAAGCTCCGATGCAATTTTCTCCTCATGTACCCTTTCCCCGGGTCACACCTAGAAATGAGCCTCTGCTCACTGAAGCCTTTCCCAGTTATCAACTTTTAAATAAATAAATAAATACAATAAATAAAGAGACAACGCTCTGAAGAGTACAGGTGGAGACATAGAAGGAGATGAGGGGGACTCAAAACACCCTTAGTGACTTTGTCACAAAAAGATCTTTCAGACAGTGATGGGTCTATCCCAGAATTCAAAATCTCCAGAAAAGGGAACAAAAAGAAAAAAAATATATATCTTCATGAATGAGTTTAAGCTTGGTATTGTAGGTTGTTCCTCTTTTGCTTCTTTATGGTAAGTGTAATAGCAGATGTTTTAAAAGTTACTTCACTGAAAATAGAAGAATGAATCTACTCTTCTGTCTAGCTGATCTTGGAACTCAATCATTATTGCAAAACACCAGGCTGAGCTCTTATAGTGGCATCTATCAAACCCAGAGATCATGGCCCTGGGGACCATCTATCTGGTCTATAGGTTATAACCAAGGCCACTGATTTACGGTGATTAAAAAAATGAAATTCCATTTTCAAGACTTCAGATTCTGGAATTGCACCGGTGATTGTTACTCTAATTTCCAGATTTTACCAGGATTCTGCAGTCATTCTTTTAGTATGTGTATAAATAATCAGAATAAAAGAAGGATTAATATACAGAGCATTAAATAAAGCAAATTGAAAATAATATAAGAAGCAATTACAAGTAAATTACAAGTTTGTAGATGTGCTGATCTGGTATAAAATGCCAGATTCCATGAAATCTTTGTTTTTACTGGTGTTCAGGCTGCCCTAATTCTGGAATTTTACCAGGTTTTCTGGTAAAAAATGAAAACCAGTGGCCTTGGTTATAACCTACGTTCAGCAATAGGTGTCCTTTTTAAATCTAATAAATTTAAGATAACAAAGCTCATAGAGATAAATCTAGGTAGGGCCATTTTTTTGATGTATATTGGGAAGTTATCTCCCTTAGACTGAGAGCAGTGTATGCAAATAAAATGAAAGCCATGAGGGTAACCATATTCAGATTTATACAACCATGCCTGCATATTGCCATTACAGTAATTATTGGTGGGGACTTTAACTGTCCTTAGTACCCAGTGGATAAGTCTGGAAAAACACAGAAAACATTCTGTGATACAAAGTTTTTATAGCAAATGGTTACCTATGTCAGACTGAAAGATTCTTATAGAACCATAAGAACATACATACGAACATAGGAAGAAGCCAGGAGGAGAAGAAGGCCATTTGGTCTATCAAGTCTGCTCATATTGCAGGGTCCACAGCTTGAGCTATTGTCCCTGCCCTCCCTCCCCACTCCTCCCATCCTCCCTACCCATGATCCTTACTTTCCCCCATGCCTATCCCAGCCTCTCTCAAAGCTGCTCATTGTCTTCAACGAGATGACCCCTTCCGACAGTGCATTCTAAGTGTCCACCACCGTCTCTGTGAAGATGTGCTTCCTGACCTCCTTCCTAAACCTCCCACCCTCCAGCTTAAGACTGTGCCCCCTAGTGTTATGGTTGCGACTCAGCATAAAGAGCCCTGGGGCAGTGGTCACGATCCAGCTATAGCACCTCTACAGTGCAAGGAGCCTGATCCACCTACTCCCCAAAGAGATAGATAAGGTACGATGCTTGAAAAATTGCCATGATTTCTCTGTGCTGTGCGAATGCTGAACCGGATCATCACTGGCAATTTGCTGTTTTCAATTTCAGTGCCTTCTCAGGGTAGCGCTATTGGCTCCATGCCTGTGTAGAGCTCCCTGATTGGCTGGTCTCACTCACCTGAGACAGGAACACCCAAGACGTGTGGCTTAATGTAAGTTTGCATCACTGTACTCAGCTTCTAATTTATATATTTTAATTTAGCCTCTTCTGCTCAGCCTGTGTAAAGTAACTTACCATTCCCCCCCGCTGCAGTTTCTCTCGAACTGTATGTGCACTGATTCAGTGCTAGCTCTTCAAACTTCCCCTTGATTTTTTCCCCAATTAAACTTTCAATCTGTACACTGCCTTGAACTGAGTTTGTAAAAAAGTTTTACTGGCTTTGTTAATATATATATATTTTTAATCCTATTTAAGACTGTACTGGGTTTACATGCATACTGCTATGGACCTAGTTAGAAAATTCAGTAAATTGTAAAATCTGTGTAGCCTCTGTCTTGAGCCTAAGGCTCCTGCCCTTGACTTTCATTCTTAATCATCTTCCTTTGTCCCCCTGTCCTCCTCTGTCTGTGTTCTGTCCCTCCTGCCCTCCACCATCAGTCTGTTCTTTTGTGCTTGTTTTGGATTTCCGAGTTAGCTGGCACCTTGCCTCTGTCTGAGACTGCACCCTGACTTGTCTTTCAAGTTGGTGCTCAGCTCTATTTGTGTGTCTCTGTTTAGACACCCCCTCCATCTGCTCCTATTTAATCTGCTGTCTCCTTCCTTACAGGTGCCACTTGCCCCCTCGGGCAGCAGTCACGATCCAGCCATAGCACCTCTACGGTGCAAGGAGCCTGATCCACCTACCCCCCCCAAAGAGATAGATAAGGTACGACGCTTAAAAAATTGCCACGATTTCTCTGGGCTGTGTGAATGCTGAACCAGATCATCACTTGCAATTTGCTGTTTTCAATTTCAGTGCCTTCTCAGGGTAGTGCTATTGGCTCCACGCCTGTATAGAGCTCCCTGATTGGCTGGTCTCACTCACCTGAGACAGGAGCACCCGAAACGTGTGGCTTAATGTAAGCCTGCATCCCTGTACTCGGCTTCTAATTTATATATTTTAATTTAGCCTGTTCTGCTCAGCCTGTGTAAAGTAACTTACCATTCCCCCCGCTTCAGTTTCTCTCCAACTGTATGTGCACTGATTCAGTGCTAGCTCTGCAAACTTCCCCTTGATTTTCCCCCAATCAAGCTTTCACTCTGTACACTACCTTGCACTGAGTTTGTAAAAATGTTTTACTGGCTTTGTTAATATATATTTTTTAATCCTTTTTAAGACTGTACTGGATTTACATGCATACTGCTATGGACTTAGTTAGAAAATTCAGTGAATTGTAAAATCTGTGTAGCCTCTGTCTTGAGCCTAAGGCTCCTGCCCTTGACTTTCATTCTTAATCATCTTCCTTTGTCCCCCTGTCCTCCTCTGTCTGTGTTCTGTGCACTGATTCAGTGCAAGCTCTGCAAACTGCCCCTTGATATTTCGTCCCACCCCCTCCCCCTCCCAGGCCTCGTTTAAATGCACACAGTCTTAGCCCACTCCTATCTGATGTTTCAATTTATTGGTTATTTACTGTCAACAAATACAATTCCTTCCATCCCCTTTTTGGAGCTAAGCCTTCTTGCAGCTTTATCTCATTCTGTCTTGCTGAGGCATACCATTTTGGTACTTTAGGTTTGCTTATTGCTGACTAGCATATCCTATCTTGCTGACTAGCATATCCTGTCTTGCTAAGGCACTGTTTTACTTGAAAATTGTACTACAAATTACTGAATTGTGACTGTGTTTATTGTCTAAAAATGTTCCCAGCAACCAAGTGTTACAGCCCCTTCATGACTTTGTAGCTCTCTCCAGACTGCGAGGCGCCAAGGAAATCGTAGGCTTTTCAGTTGCTAACTGAACTGTTTTCGCTCAGACTGCTAGACTTTGTGTTGTCCCACTATTAATTCGAGCTCCTCTCTCCTTTCTCTAGCTGAGAACCCACTAGGGATCCCAGCTCAGATGCCCTCTGCGTGGACCGCAGTCACCGGGCAGTCAGCACTTCCGAAGCCATCGCCTGAGACCTCCTCATCAGACTCCACCGCTTGAGAGGTACAGCAGAGCTGCAATTTTTCGCCCACCCACTCATCTCCCCTCCTGTGTGCTATTATATAGACCTGTTAGCACCGCCCACTCCCATCCCTGACCAATCTCCTGCCTTCTCTTTCTTACTAAAACAATTTGTTACTGCCAGGTTTCCGCCAGGGGAATCCTGCAACCAGCAGCCGGCGAGCTACCCTTGTTATCAAAATTCCCTCATTTACCCAACAACTGCAATTATGGCAGCCTTGTGGCAATTCCTTCTCCTGACTGCACTGTGTATCATACCCCTTACTGACTTATTATACAAAAAATTTGAGACTGGGGATACACCACATCCTCATCCTGAAGACTGCTCGCCCAATCTGACTCTACACATCACATGTTATGCCAAGGCTCCTTGCCAACTGATCCAGGTGGAGTACATTCCTTGAAGAACAACTATTGCAGGTTTGTCTACACCTCCTTCCTTATCTCTAATTAATTTGAGTTACTCCCACTGGCATTACACAGCCAGAGTAGTAGCCTTAGTGTCCTTAGGCTTGCATAAATTAAAAAACAAAGCTTGGCACCCCGGTTCCTCCTCCTGCCAAGCCGGAAAAAGCCTCAAGCTCATTGCCTTTCACTTGAATCCCTGAAAAAATTGCTACTCCTCCTCTTACTCTGCTCTGGCAATGCCAAGCTTAATCCAGGGCCCATAAATAAACTTACCTCCCCTTCTGAGTCACTATCTCTTAAAGGTATTAGTTTTATGCACATTAACGTGTGCAGCCTGCTGAAAAAATTCAGCTTTATCCAGGCTTGGACTGCCCATACAATGCCAGATGTGCTTGTTATCTCAGAATCCTGGCTTTGGCCCTCTACACCAAATAACGTGATTAATATACCAAACTACCAGATCTTTAGATGCAATAGGCAATCTAGAGGAGGCGGGGTCACCATCTACATCAAAGATAGATTTGTGGCATCAACACTTAATTCTAACTCACTGGTAGCGGGATTTGAGTGCCTGGACATAAAACTCGACCTATTCCCATTGTTAGCACTCCGAGTCATAGGATGCTATAGACCACCATCTGCCAGTACTCAGCTGTTGTCCTATCTTACAATTATGTTGGACACTAGCCCCCTGGAAACAATTATCCTTGGGGATCTAAACTACGATTGGCTGATGGAAGCTGGTCACCAACTTAAATCTTTCTGTGACTCCCTTGGTTTCACCCTACTCAACGAAGAGCCCACCCATATCAACAAAAAGAATACAGCCAAAAGTACTCTTCTGGATGTCCTGCTTGTGAATAAACCCCATTCATTCTCCCACGTTGGAACCTTTGACGCAGATATTGGTGACCATTGCCTAATAGCTGGAGTATGGGCAGCCAACAAAGTGACAACTACGGCCAAATTCTCAACCAAAAGGTCAACCAGGTAATTCAACCCAAAGGCATACCTACTTGACCTAAAAAACTCCCCCTTGTGGCAGAGTTTGTCCCTTGCTAAAATAGTGGAAACTGCATATTCTATACTATACAAAATCATTACCTACACCATGAATCTACATGTGCCTCTGTCAAAAATATGCATAAAGGCTAGGAAATGCCATTGGTTCACTCAAGATCTCAAGGCTGCACTACTGTCCCTGGATAAACTCTGGAAAACTGCCTGCAAATCCCCAAAAGAGGAAGATTGGTGACTCTTTAGAACAGCCAGAAATCGCTGCACCAAACTGATTAGGGAAGATAAAGCCTGCCATTACCAAGCAGAACTAGATACTGCAGCCAATTGTCCCTCCAAATTCTGGGCCACAATCAAAGAACTGGTGGAAGCCACATCACAAAATATAATCCCCACAAAAATTACCTCTGACAATACAGTAATCAATGACAAAAAAGAGATACTGCAGGCATTCAACACACACTTCACCACAGCAGGCTTAGCCTTAGTTAACTCACCTGCATGTAGCCTGTGCACCCAACTTGGCATGACCCCACCAAATATTGGCTCTGTTAGTCGACATTTCTCATTCTCATCGGTTTCCCTCAAGGAAGTGGAAGACTTGATTCTCCACCTGGATACTAAGAAAAGTGCCGGCACAGCTGCACTTGAACCTTACTTCCTAAAGATAGCATGCCACGTATTGGCAGTGCCTATTACTTATTTATTCAACCTGTCCCTAACACAAGGTACCCTCCCTCAAGTATGGAAGATCACACACGTTATCCCACTTGTTAAATCTGGAGACCCTTGTGACCTTAACAACTATAGGCCAATTTCTCTCCTATCCACACTCTCGAAGCTACTGGAAAAAATAGTAAATGGCCAACTAAGATCCTTCATCGACAGAAAAATTACTAAACCCCCTTCAATCCAGATTCAGAGCCAACCACAGTACAGTCTCAGCATTAGCTAAAGTAACCAATGACTGGTAACTGGAGTTGGAGCATAAAAAGTCAGTATGTGCTGTGTTTCTTGACCTCAGCAAAGCGTTCAACACAGTTAGCCATGACCTGCTCCTCAACTCACTAAAAACGCTAGGATTGGATGCTACTTCTCTAAACTGGTTCTCTGAATATTTGACAGACAGATACCAGCAGCTGAAAGTGGATGGCGAACTATCTGCCCTAAAACTCTTACAAAGA
Source organism: Neoceratodus forsteri (assembly GCA_016271365.2). Taxonomy (NCBI): domain Eukaryota; kingdom Metazoa; phylum Chordata; order Ceratodontiformes; family Ceratodontidae; genus Neoceratodus; species Neoceratodus forsteri. The sequence continues at coordinate 873,463,118 of CM028131.1, read as the reverse complement.
GGTGTCCCTTGGGGATCCATATTAGGTCCCCTCCTCTTAGCAGTGTATATCAACAACATTGATGAGGGAATCAAGGATGCAAGTATTCACTTATTCACGGATGACACAGTGCTGTACCTGAGTCATCATACACCAAAAAAAGCTTGTACTGACCTACAAAAAGATTTCAACCTCCTGCAACTCCAACTAATCAACAAAAAACTGCTATTAAACGCTAAGAAAACTAAAGCTATGTTATTTTCCCCTGCAAACTACACAAGCACTACTGACTCTCTTCCCCCAATAACCACGATGCTGGGATAGTGCTTAGAGTACGTTCCAAAATTTGGATATCTTGGGGTCTGGATCAACTGTAAACTCTCCTTCACTGACCACCTGGAAGACTTGCTGAAAAAATTAAGGCAAAGACTTGGCCTTTTTTACAGGATAAGAAGACTTCTTATAGCAGACGCAAAGAAACTACTAGTTCAAGCCATGTTCCTGTCCTTAATTGACTACGCAGACTTCATATACAATAGCTGTGTGGCTTCCTATCTTGGAAAATTGGATACACTATACCACAGAGCTATACGCTTCATCACTGACCTTGTCTTCTCCAACCATCATTGCGCACTATATGCTACCATGGGCTGGACCTCACTTCACTATAGGCACAACTTTAATGCAGCATTCTGGATGCTTAGAGCCCTCAGTGGCAAACTTCCCCAATACATCATCGACTGTCTGTCTCCAATTGTGCCCAGGAGTTATTCCCTTAGAAGCTGCTCACAACTTCTGCTAAATATATCCAGGGCACTCACACGAGTCGGGAGAGCTGCCTTTGGATTTGCACTCCCATCGATATGAAATAAAACCCAAAACATACTTAAGCTGAAAAACCCTGTAAGTACCCTTTTGTTCAAAAGGCTTTACCATGATGGCATTACAGAAATTTGCAACTGCTTTACTAGACACTAACTTCCCTCCCTCAAGCTGGTGCCCGCAAATGGCAGCCCCCCAGCTGAAATGTGTGCCTCTGCCTCTAGCATGCCCACCAACAGATCCACAGAATTTATTGCCAAACTCCTATATCTTATTCTTTGATGCTCTGAACAGCTGCAGCCAGATTCTAGCACATGCTGCCGCACTTGGGGATAATTATCGTCTTTTGCCCCAAAACATATTCGGTCACTCATCCATCCAACACCTCCCTCTGCCCCAACCTCCAGGACCCTCCCAGTTATGTCCCTGCTACTATATTTCTCCTCTTGCACTTAGTACAGCGGGAGCTTTTCTCCTCCATATGTCGCCACGTTTTGGGGCAAAAATCACTTTGTTGTCTTAAAACAAGATCTTAGAGAACCTAAGATCTACAATTCTGGAGATTATGTACATTCTTCAAAAGTGGTAAAACACCTATCTCCCTTGTAATTTTTGTTTGTCACATTCTTGGCGTAAGTAGCATAATAAACTTTATTAGTACTCCTTGCTTGTTTACAAATGTTTCTTGGCAGACTCCAAGACACAAAAATCTGTATTATTATTATTTTTATTGTTTACCCTACACACCAAGAGTGTTTAGACAACAGCCTTTTGTACGGTCCTCCGTCCTCCAAATCCCTCACTCTGCTCTAACAATTGGGTCCTCTTCACTTGCGCCCCTACTCCCCACCTCTCCCTACATTATGCGCTTGATATCTTCTATCTGGTATGCCTACCCTCTCCCTAACATTTCCCACTACAAAATGCACAGTTTTTGGGCTTGGATCCAGCACAAGTTCATTATCCACGACTCCTTGTAGTTCTATGTTCAATGTATATTACCTGTAAATGTGCATTTTTACTGTAATAGCAGCTATTTTTACTGTTTGTACTATTGTAACTTGTCTTTCTGTATTATTACTGTAGGACCGCTGGTCCATCTTGTAAATGAGCTTGCTCAATGCTGCCCACCTGGATAAATAAAGATATCGATTGATTGATTGACCACTTCTGACAGTGCATTCTAAGTGTCCACCCCCTCTCTGTGAAGAAGTGCTTCCTGACCTCCTTCCTAAACCTCCCACCCTCCAGCTTAAGACTGTGCCCCCTAGTGTTGTGGTTGCCACTCAGCATAAAGAGACTCTCCTTATCAAACTTATTTATCCCTTTCAAGTACCTGAAGATCCCAATCATGTCCCCACTCTCTCTCATGTCTTCCAGGGAGTACATGTTCAGTGCCCTCAACCTCTCCTCATATGCCTTTACCTGCTGACCCACTATCATCTTTGTAGCCCTCCTCTGGACCTTCTCCACCAGGTTAATGTCCTTTTTGAGGTGTGGGCACCAGTACTGAACTCAATACTCTAGATGCGGCCTTACCAGTGACCTGTACAAGGGCAGTATAACCTCCTTTCTCCTACTACTGATCCCCTTAGATACGTATCCCAGCATCTTGTTTGCCTTTGCTGCTGCTTTCTTGCACTGTGTGGAGTGCTTCAGGTCACTAGCGATCATCATTCCCAGGTCTTTCTCCTTCTCCTCCCTCTAATGCAGATACTCAGACTCCACCCAGATAGTACTCTGTCCTGGGATTCTTGGCTCCAATATGCATAACTTTGCATTTTTGGCAGTGAAGCCAATCTGTCAGATCCTGAACCACCTTCCCAACTTTCCTTGATTTTCCTATAAGTCCTGTATCCCTTCAGCTGTGTTCACTCTCCCACAGAGCTTGGTGTCATCTGGAAATAGGCACATTTTGCCCTTAATGCCATCCCCATTGTCATTGATGAAGACATTGAACAACACCAGCCCCAGCACAGAGCCCTGTGGGACCCCACTGATTACCTCTCTGGCACTAGATAACTCTCCCCTCACAACCACCCTCTGGGTTCTGTCCCTCAGCCAGTTTTCCACCCATCTGGCCATCTTTTCTCCAACCCCAAGATCCAACAATTTCCTGATCAACCTTTTGTGGGGCACAGAGTCAAAGGCCTTGCTGAAATCAAGATAGAGGATGTCTACTGCTTGGCCCCTGTCTACTGTCTTAGTGACACAGCCAAAGAAGTCAATCAGATTTATTTGACACACTCTCCTCCCCATGAACCCATGCTACCTCGCATCCTGGAGACCATGATCCTCTAGATATTACACCAACCTATCCTTTACTATGGTCTCCATGAGTTTGCCCACAATAGAGGTCAAACAGACTGGTCTATAATTCCCTGGGTCATCCTTAGGACCACTTTTGTGGAGGGGCACTACATGTGCTGTTCTCCAGTCCTGTGGTATCATGCCTGACTCTAGTGAACTACTAAATAGGTCTGCCAGTGGCCCTGCCAGCTACTTAGCCAGTTCCTTTAGTACCCTTGGATGTACTCTGTCTGGGCCTGATGATTTATCCACCTTCAATGCCAGTACCCCCTTCTTTATCACTACATCTGTGTCCCCTTCCCTCCCTGCTCCTCTTTTCCCTCCTGAAGGCACTGGTCCATCCTTCTCCCTGGTGAAGACTGAACAGAACCATACATACAAAGGGTGGTCATACTTATTTTAGAAGCAGTATTTCCACCAGAACTGGTTTTATTTTTGCATCAGATAAGGTGGAAATTCAGGACCAGGGTCTCAGAAATATCAGCCCACTTTCTGCTACAAATTTTTTTAGGCAGCTGTTCCATGACAACCACTAGTAATGGACTCTGGTACCTGATTTCCACATTATTTGAGGATAACGTGATCTTATTAGCTGGAAGAGAGTAGTTTAAAGCAACACTTTCAGTTAGATGATGTTTTCATACTACTGTATCTTAGTGAAAGGACACAAAAGTTATTTTTAGCAAAAGGGAAAAGCAGGGCAAGACAGGATTACAGTACCTCCAGTACCTTCATCTTATAACTGAGCTATACAGACATATTTCTCTACAAAACATTTGTAAAATGTCATATTCCTCTCAGGTAGCTCAGATTATATCAGAACTGAGAACCCTATAATATAACGGGGCTAAATCTTTGAAAGCTGAGTTACAATTTGGATTCCAACATCCTAAAAAACTTTTGACATGTTTAAGGAGTGGGAGGGTAGAATGCAACACAAAATAATTTCAGCTATAAAATACCCAGAAGGTACAATAAACACAATAACTGGAGAGGTTGAGGAAATAATTGAAACTTTCCTACAGAATTCTTTTAGATCTAACATCCCAGTGGTGGTCTTTCCAGAACAGTTCCTACAGGCACCTAAATTACAGTTACCATCAAATTAGGAAAATGAAGAGTTTCTCTCTCCAGTAACAGTGGAGGAAGTTATTCAAGCCCTGAAATCTATTAAACTGAATGTATCCCCAGGCCCAGATGGGCTGAGTGTAGAATTTTATAGGAAATTCCAGATTAAATTAGGACACGTTATAACCATGGTTGTTAATAATTTGCTGGGCAGTACATGAGCCTCAGCAGATATGGTACATTCCATAGTCATTCTCCTTTTCAAAAAAGTGGTCACTTGGAATTAAAGAATTCACTTCCCATAAGCCTCATAAATGTGGACAAGAAATTTTAAACAAAATACTGTGTTTTAGATTAATGAAAGTGGACAATATACTTAATCTGTGAGGAACAAACATGTTCAATTTTAATTTAATAACTATATGGGAAATTGTAGCAACAGGAAATCTAGGAAACCTACAGGGCATTCTCTTGACTTTAGATCAAGAGAAAGCATTCAATTGAATGTTGCATACTTTTCTGCTTCAGGCCCTTGAACTCTATGGTATCACAGAAAAATGTATTAACTGGACTAGACTAATATGCATCTTAGACAGATTGCAGCTGTTAAATTAATGGGTTATTGGGCAACAGCATAAAACACTCATGCAGTATACCCACGGGTACTCCCTTGTCCCCTTTTCTATTTTTGGGCTGAATATATTGATTAGATATCCCTTGAGTGATAGAAGCTTAAAGGCAGACATGTTTCCAAGTCTCACTCAGTGGTAGTCCAAGATTACACAAATGATGCATGCCCATATTTGGCATATACTGGGTCACATGAGCAAGCAATGAAGGTCTTGTTGGGATTTACATAAGTCTCAGAGGTGAAAGAGGATCCAAGGTTTCATCAGGGAGATCACATGTAGGATCTGTCCCTTCTCCACTACACTCATCAAACATTTAGGTATTGGCCCAGATATTCAAAAGGGTTGCCCATGGTGCAACAGTGTTGGGCCATACACAACCCACTGATGCGCGATATTCAAAAGGGAAAAGTGCACGTCACAAATCCCGATGCGCCGGAGCGCATCATTAATGTATGCAGGCGCAGGTGGGGGGACATGCCCATGCATACCCTGCACAGCCCGATATTCAGCCCAGGATGTGCAGAGCCATGCATGCGCAACCCCTACTTACGCCAGCACAAAGTTGATCCAAAAAAAAAAAAGGAACAACTGATGGCCACCCACAGGTGAGCTGCCACATTGCAGGGTGCAACACGGCAGCTGCCACCTGTAGGTAGCCCTAAACTCGGCTGCAACTAGCGGCACCCCCATGCCCGATCATGGGCATTTGTAAAAAAAGAAGAAATCTGTCAATATCCCTGGTGGTCAGTGGACCACTGTCTGTAATCATGGGCATTTGTATAAAAAGATCAAAGTCAATATCCCTGGTGGCCTAGTGGTACCCCCACCCGCCACTGTGCCCCCACCCGCTCCCCAGTCACCGCCTGCCACCCTGCTGCCCCGCTGCCCATCGACTGACACCGTAGGTAGGGCTGTATGCCCATTGGTCCACAGCATGAGCCAATGGGCGACAGTCCATACAGATTATACATTCCAGATATGTGAATGGATCCATACACATTCTGTAATGTGTAGTATGGTACGGACTGCATACCCATTGGCTCATGCTGTGGACCAATGGGTGTACAGCCCTACCTACAGTGTTAGTCAGCGGCGACGAGGTGGCAGGTGGGTGGGGTGCTGCCGCCCGCCGCTGACCAGGGGAGAGGGGGTAGAGACAGTGGGCGGGTGGGAGGGGGGTACCGCCTAGACCACCAAGGATATTGGACATTCATCTTTTTTTTATACAAATGCCCACGATTGGGCAGATAGCGGTCTACTAGACCACCAGGGATATTGGACATTAATATTTTTTTTAAACAAATGCCCGTGATCGGGCAGACTGCGGTCCACTGGACCACCAAGGGTTTATGCTTGTCCTTTTTTTACTTCAGCCCGTGATTTGGCTGTGGAGCACATTGCCAGCTGCAGGGGGCATTGGTCCCTGACAGCTGCTGCCTAGCAGGGCACCAGGTGCAAGTCATCGGGGATCGGCACACCTGCATGTAAATGGGGCCATAATGACATGCAAATGGCCCTATTTGCACCTTGCATACATTATGGCCCCATTTTCATGTCAAGTTTTGAATATCACGGTTGCTGTGCATAGCGCAATGGAACTTGTGCTAGCGCATCCCCATGCTCCACTCTGGCCACTTGCACTGGCGCAGTGCCACTGCGCTATGCACACTGCGGGTGGCCAGGGTGCGATATTCAATGATGCTGTGCCATGGCACAGCTCCATTGAATATCACCCAGTCCACACCCCTGCACAACCAAGTTGCGCTGCGCCCAAGCTTGCACCACAGCCTGGTGCAGTTTGAATATCTGGGCCTTTATGTTTTGTAATACATATATGTGAAATAAAACTGGATGGAGAAAATTTAAAAAGGTGAATGAAAAGTGGGACACTAGAAAACTATCCAGCTCTCCGAAAATAATTTATTTTTCTAATGAAAACCCCGCTGGTACCAATATTTTTTATTTTTAAGCTATGTTTTCCCTCTCCCCCTTAGACTCAAGCTCAAGTTCAAGTTTAATTTGAAAATTCTGCATAATAACAATTATTAAATACACAATATTTTAAAACAGCAAAAAAGACAAAAATAAAGTACTTCTGTTTATATCAAGCTCTAAGTCTTTATGCAATGCCCTGTAATAAATTATCTAACATTACATACGTTTTATTCTCCAGAAAAAAATTAATGCACATCCTTGCTTTTAATTCTTTAACTGCAGTCCCTTTGCCACCATACCTCCCTCCTAAAGCAATATACAGTACTAAGCTCTGACATTTATTTGTAGAAACTGCATGGCATTTTGTGCAAAGTTCCTTAAGGTAAACAGAACAACTTCTGACTCAGCTGATAACAGTGAAATTGTCTTTTCATTAATATATTTTCCCTTAAACAATTTGTTGAGAAGCTGTAACCATGTCTTCCTTTCTTCCTTCCTTCAGTAGGTTGCATTCTAATAAAATATGTGCTACTGTTAGCTTACTGTTAGCATCATAGAAACAAGGGGAAGTAAGCTGGGTATAACCTGAACCTTTCCAAAAGTTATCCAGATACCCGAGTCTTAACCTACATAAGACTGTTCTACGTATTACATTTTCACAGTATATCAAATATTTTTCTGTGGCTTAAACTTTCTTTATATTTTTTTAACATTTTCAGCTCCCATCAACAATCATGCCACTAAATTCTCATACTCATCATGCACAGTTAGAAGGCCTTCAGTTTATATGGTCATCCCAAATAACTTATTTGGGACTTATACTTATACCTAATTTACTACAAATCCGAAAAATAAATCTTGAGGCTAAATTGGGACAAATACAACAAGATCTTGACAGATGGGCTCCCTTGTATCTCTCTTTGCAAGGAAGAATCAATGTAATTAAAATGAATATACTCCCGAGATTATTCTACCCCCTGAATATGTTAAATTTTTATCTAACTCTAAATTGGTTTAGGAAAGTTCACCAGATTATTTCTAAGTTTCTTTGGAAAGCAAAGCCACCAAGGCAGTCATATGTTAGACTTGGAGCCCCAAAACAAGTTGCCAAATTTTTTCCATTATTATCTGGCAAGTCACATAGCTAAATATTTCCAATGATACCCCCTCTACTGGTAACAGAACAGTATCTATCTATGAGCAAATTTGGCTAAAAATTGAATGTCTAGTTATAAGACAGTCAGGTATCTCTCCTGATTGTGTGCTATTCATTTCCCCTAAGCAAGGCTATCAGATTCTAAAAAATTAAGTAACTGTATGTCCCTGAAAGTACATGGTCAATTATGTAAAGTCCTCAAATATAATAATACAAAGGATATTTCCCAGCCTATTCATTATAATCCAAATTTTTTACTAGATAAGCAATTTGTGAAAGTTAGGGGTAAAGTTCCCAAGCAGGAAATTAGGGTTTTAGATGTACTAGATCAGGGGAAGGTAAAGACTTCACCTGAAATCCTTAAGATCTTAGGTCTTCCTCCCAATCAGATATTCAGAGCATTCCAAATTTGACACCTCTTGATTTCTAAAATGGGCTCTGAAATTTGGGATACTAACCAATTAGATCTTCTGAACATGTTCTGTGATCTGGTATGGAGTCCTCATGCAGTATCTAAAATAACAGCAGAACTATATCCCAGACTTCATCCAGATATCCAAGGGGAATCCTTATACTGGAAGAATCAATTCCCAGATAAGCAAATTTGTTGGGAAAGTATCTGGAAAGCCATATATTCCTATACTTCTAATGACAAATTGCACCTGATTCAGTTTTATATAGTACATAGTATGTACTTCACTCCAACAAAGTTGTTTACCAGGGGTAAGCTACAAGATTCCCTATGTAATAGATGTGGTTTACAGGAAGGAACTATATATCATATGCTCCAGGAGTGTCCCTTAATCAGGCCTTTATGGGATACGCTAAAGGTCAAACTTGATCCCCTTCTTGGATTGCAACCATATTTTGAACCTGAAATATGTATTCTGGGGGATTACACCAAGATTCCAGTATTAGAAAGAAGATATGCTATGGCTATAATTTCACATACAGTCAAACAAATGGTATTAAGACACTGGTAGGATACCCAAATTATCCCATATTCTGAGTGGCTGAAAGAATTTTTATATAATTTAAGAATAGAAAAGATGATAGCTACCCTCAGACACTGCCCTGCTAGCTTTGATAAGAAATGGAGCAAAATGTATACATTAACCTCAATATAAGGTGAAACAAAGATTCTGCTAAGATTATCTATGGTAGTATTAGCTATAAATAATTACAGTTTCGTTGTTATATGATGTTAATTGCACTTAGTGGAAGGAAGGGGATAAGGGAGGGGAAGGGGTTATAGTTAAGATTATATTTAGAATTAGTGATATGAATATTAGGAGGCCGATGTAACCTTAAGGCCTTAAGTTTGTATATTCAGTTGTATTTTCCCTTTTTTCTGTGTATGTGCCATGTTTTACCACATATGTCAGTTCCTAACAAAATAAAATAAATACATTTAATTAAAAAAAAAATATTCAGCTCCCAGAGATCACTGATAGCAGCTAAATCCTTTTGCATTGCTGTATCTGCAGTTCTTTGCACGGCTTTGTCTCTGAACACCTGGCACACTCCTTAGACTCAGAGGTCAGCATGCATGCCCTGTCCTTCAGTTACTGTGAGGCAGTATATTATACCCTGTGAGAAGAAAACTGACATATTTTTCTGTTTCTAAGAGTGATTTGGCTGATCAATCGCATAGCATTCTTCTTTCTTCAGATTCCTTCATAGTAATATCTGGAGCATCTTGGGTAATAATGAGGCCCTTTGGACACTATGGATACATAAATGGATTATGCCCTTTTAGTTCAAGTGGAAAACAGGACAGTGGGTAGTACCCTGCTCTCATGGAGCACCACACATTCCTAATTATATGATTGTGGTATTGAAAAAAAATCAAAATTTGGAAATTGACCCAGATCAACTTCACATGAATACAAGAAAGCAGCAATACACCTGCATAGTGGAAAAGTGACTTTGCAAATCTGTTGGATTTCCAGATGGATCAGCTCAGAACAGGCATGTCTCAATTAAACAGTTGACTGACCATAGAATGCCAGCTTATATGTGGGGAATAGTTTGGCTGTATTGCCATGGTCATCTCAATGTTAGAAACGCTAACAAATACAAACGTGTAGCAGAATGCTTCTGTCCCAGAAATACATGCAATGGTATCTTCGAAACTCAAGCACACCTGTTCTTACAATGTACAAATGTTAGGGAATTCTGGTCAAAATTAAAAACTATGTACAGTATTCCAGAATTTAGTACCATATCATATGAAACCTTAGTAATAGGTGTATTCCCATGGCAAGACTAAGATTAGTAACAGTACCCTTAGACTCCACTTTGCAGTAATTAAATTTCATATTTGGCAAACAAGATGCCAGCCTGGTGTTACAGCAACAGTGTCTCCCACAGAATGACCTACTGAGAATAATCCTAAAAGAGATAAATGATATGCATATGAAGAAAAGTCAAAAGCTTAACACCACACAATGGAAAGTACTTTGGAAAAGTACAGTTACGTAAGAACTTGCCATAACAGTAGATCTTCAGGAGGATCTCTTGCAGCAGGCCATCACTGGTAGGACTCAACTGTCAGTGCACTAGGACTGCACAAAAACCTTTCTAGCTAGCAGTGTACCAGAGGGGGCCACCCACCTTCAACATCAGCATCTGATGTCAGCCTATCCTTTATAAGGTGGGTGGCTCCCAAGCCTTCCTCAGTTCTTCTGCCAGAGATCAAATGGAATATTTTGGATGGGGGGAACCAAGGAGAATGCAGAGGTAACCATGTAGTAGAGAAAAAAGCAGAAGGTACACCCCAAAGGAAGGGAACTGAAACATATGAAAAGAAAGGAGGAAGGGGAGAGGGAAAAGCAGGGCCTGCTGCAAGATATCCTCTCAGAGATCTATTATTACGATAAGTTCTTATGTAACTGAACTATCTTACTTCAAGGGTATCTCTTGCAGCAGGCCCTCACCAGTAGGACTGAGTCTCAAGCAGTTCTCGTAGCACATGCAGGCCAGATGTGAGGTTGGCAGGCAAATATGACAGCCTAAGAGAGGAGGCCTTGGAGAACCAAAAAATTGGCATGACTTCTAGAAGCAATGTCCAGACTGTAGTGCTTGGTAAAAGTGTGAACAGTACTCCAGTGGTCTGCAGCACAAATGTCAGCAGCAGACATATTTTGAAAACACACTACTGTTGCAGCCATACCCCATGTGGAATGGCCCTTGATAGCACCAGGAAGATTCTTACTATACTTCTGGTAACAATAAACAATACAATTGGCTAACCCTTTAGGCAAACATTGTTTGGAAACTGGTGAGCCCTCTCTCCCAGGGGCAAATGAAACAGACAACTGGCTGAACTTCCAAGAGTCCTTAGTCCTGTATGTATAATATATCAGAATTCTATGTACATCCAAGGTATGGAGCAATGCCTCCCCCTGATTGGAATGCTCTGAGAAATAAACAAACAGGTGGATGGACTGATTCAAAGTAAACTCTGACACCACCTTTGGAAGGAACATAGGACTGGTATGCCAAGATACCCTGGCTTTGTGGAAAACTAAATAAGGCTCTTACACATGAAGGCCTGAAGCACTGAAATCCTTCAAGCAGAGGTAATGTCAACCAAAAACAACACTTTGCATGACAGAAAGTGTAACTCACAAGATGCAGCTGGTTCAAAGGGAGGCAAGGGAGGCAACATAAGCTTTTTATATAAAATTAAGGTCCCAAAGTGGGACAGGATCCTGAATTGGGAGTTTCAAGTGCAGAATTCCCCACAGAAAGTGTGGGACACATCAAGTTGGGCCACTGTGTGCCAATCCACAGGTGCATGGTATGCAGAGATGGCAGACAGATGTGCCTTACTAGAAGAATATCTTAAACCCAAGTCTGAGAGGGACAGGAGGTATTCCAGGACTTGATCCACTAAGCAGGTGAAGGGATCCAAGTGGTGTGAAGCAGCCCACATAGCAAAACACTTGCATTTCTTGGAATGGGTGGCTCAGGTGGAGGAATTCTTGGCATCCACCAACACGTTGGCCACTCTGGGGGAAAACCCAAATCTGGCTATGGCTTTGTCTTCAGGAGCCATGTATGGAGATGAAGTGACTTGCGGTCTGGATGGACTAGGGTGCCCTGGTCCTGGGAGAGCAAGCCGGTGCAGAGGGGCAAGGGGAGTGGAGATTCCACCACCAGTTGCTGCAGCATCGGGAACCAGATCTGGTGAGATCAGAAGGGGCAATGAGAATCATCTTTGGCCCTACCATCTGTAGTTTGATTAGAACCCACTGAAGGAGCGGGAAGGGAGGGAAAGCATACAGAAACCTCCATCTCCAGGAGATGAACAATGCGTATGACCAAAAAACCCCAGGGCATGAATTTAGTGAGCAGAAATGTGGCAGTTTTGCAGTAAGTGGGGATGCAAAAAGATCCAACTCGGGCTGACCCTATCTGTTCAAGAGTTCTTCTGCCACCAAAGCAGAAGCTCCTACTCATGAGCCCTAGACTGTGAGCAGCTTAGAGTGTCCACCAGAATGTTTTGGATACCAGGAATATGGATGGCTGAGAGCTGTAGTCTGTGCTCGATGGCCCAACACCAGACCCTCATCGCTTTCCTGCATAGGAGGTAGGAATGAGTCCCTGCCCTGCATGTTTATATAATAAACAACGCACATGTTGTCCATCTGAACCAAGAGCAAACCAGGGGAGAACTGAGTCTGAAAGGCCTGAAGGGCATACAGGACTACCTGCAGCTCCAGGATATTGATGTGGAGATCCCGCTCAATCTCAGACCAAGTCTCTTGGGTTTGGTGAGACCGTGTATGGGCACCCCAACTGAGGCTCAAGATATCGGTCATGAGAATCTGCTTAGGGGGAGGTACAGTGAAAGACAATCCCTGAGACAGGTTGCTTGACTCCAGCTACCACAGAAGGACTTTCTTGACTGGGCCTGACCCCAGTACTAGCTGATACAGGGAGTTTACACACTGGTCCCATTGTACCCAAAGGGTCCATTGCAGGATCCTCATATATAGCCCAGATATGGGAACCATTGCAATGGCTGCGGCCATAAGCCCCAGAATCCTGAGGAATTTCCTCACGTGAATATGTCAGTTATAGAGCAGGAGGTAGGCATGAGCCACAAGCCACTCTGCCCTGTCTGGAGACAAAAAGACCTTGCCCTGACCTGTGTCCAGGACAGCCCCTATGTAAAAGAGGCACTGGTAGGGGGTAAGAAAGGACTTGGGCATATTGATTGTAATGCCTAGGGATTGGAACAGGCTGCAAGTACCCTCCAGAGTTTGCAAGAGATGGTCCCTGGATGGGGCTGCCGGGAGCCAGTCATCCAGGTTGGGAAAAACATAAAAACCCTGCCTTCTAAAGGCTGTAACCACCACTGCCACCAGGCACTTTGGAAACACCCTGGGAGCTCTGGATAGGCCAAAGGACAGGGCCTGAAACAGGTAGTGTTCCCCTATGAGATGAAAATGGAGGAAATGCCTGTGGACCACAAAAACTTTGATGTGCAGATAAGTATCCTGCATATCCAAAGAATATAGCCCATCCCCCTGGTGGTGCAGAGGTAGTAAACCCTGCAGGGTGACCATCATGAAATGTTTGTACTCTATGTGCAATTTGAGATTGCTCAGGTCCAGAATGGGACGAAGGTTCCCTGTTTTCTTGGGTACCAAGAAGAAATGGAAGTATTATCCCCAACCTTGTTGGGAGGGGGAAACGGGCTCTATGGTCTTCTTTTGCAGCAGGGCTTGAATTGTGGCCAGTATGAGAGAAACATGGCTTGGTGGATGTGCCGATGCCCTTGGCAGATTTACGGGGGGCCACTCCAGAACTCTAGAGTGTGCCCTTGCTCTATGAACTGAAGCACCCAGTTGTCTGTAGTAATGAACCTCCACCTGTCTGGGTGAAGGGAAAATCGACCCCATACCACCACCTCCTGAAACCCTGCAAGGGGGTTGGCAAGGAGTTAGGAGGTAGGGGCAGCCCTTGATTGGGCTGCCAAGGCATTTCTGGTGGCCCAGGTAGGGGTGGAGTAGGGTAGAGGCAGAGATGCAACTGGCTTACACTTGCCCTGTACCTTGGGAGGGGCTTTTGACTGCCTCTTGGAGGAGCGACAAAAAGGGTCCCTATGACCCAATTTCAGCTGTGTGTTGTACATAGAGTGGACTGACTTTAAGGCCCTTCCAGAGTTTAAAGCTCAGAAATAATGTCCTGGATGTTGCCCCTGAACAGCTTAGAACTGTGAAACGGGACATCCAGAATACTGGACTGAACATCAGGGGTGAAACCTGAGACACTAAGCAAGGTGTGGCATTGCAGACTAATGCCTGCCACCGCCACCCATTCAGATGTGTCCACTGCATCATATGCTACCAAGAGGACATGATTACCGATGTCAGACCCTGTCTTCAGAGCCTGAAGAGTCTACTGTTTGGAGAGGTCTCCTGAAGCTGCAGAGACTACCTCCCTAGCCTGGTTCCACAACAAATTTTGGTATTGCAACATGTAAGCCAGGTAGTTAAGGGTCCTGATGGCAAGGGTGGCTGAAGCAAAGTTACGCTTGCCCACCTGGTCCTGCTACCTCAATTCCCTGTCTGAGGAGAGGGCACTGAGTTGCTTCAGATGCTTGGTGCAGTCGTGTGCCATATTAATGACCACCAAGTTAGCCTTAGGCTGCTTCCTGAAAAAAGACCTACCAGCCAGGGGATGGTATGGTCTGTGGACCTTTTTAGGGACCACAGGAATACTGTGAGAGTGAAGCCATGTGGCCTTGGTAAGGTCATCGTATGATTCAACCATTGGGAGGACAACTAAAAGGGGAACTTCACACTGGTGAAGGTACATTGCCAGGTGACGATGTTCTAGATCCTGCTTCTCAGTCTCCTACCCCATCATGGTCTGGATATGTCTCATTAGATCCATAAAAGTAGGGTCATCCATTGGAGACTTCTGGGCATTACTGGGCTCACCTTCACCCCCCCCCCCGAGGAGACCCATTCCAGGGAGGAGGACTCGGAACTGGCATCATCATCTGAGGAAGAGTCCTCAGCTCCACTGTAGCCAGGTTGAGAGTCGACCTGACAAATGGGGGTACCAGCATCAGTGCATGTATTAGGAGACCTGGGTGCTGGACAAGCAGGTACAGGAGAGGCAGTGCCTCTAGGATGCCCCTGGGGGTGGGATTGCTGGGGCAAGCCCAGATAAGAGGCCTGTGACTGTAAAAATGCCCAAAGCACTGAGATCAGACTGAAGTAATCCACAGGTGCAAGAGATGGACCCCCAGGCACTGGATAGCTGTAAAGTGGTTGTGGCCTGACCAGCGCAGGATATGGTTGGGCCAGCATTGGCACCCTGGAGCAAGATATAGGTAGACCAGTGCCAGATGCCCAGGTGTCAGGGATGGATGCCCAGGTTGTGGCCCAATGGGGTAGGTAGTGGTGCAGGCATCTGTCTCTCAGGCTGCGGTAGCAGTAGGCCAGGCATGGGTCCCCTGGGCATAGTCAGAGGGAGAGCAGATAAAGGTCCTGCCAGCATCGGGGGCAGGGCCAGTGCTGGACCCGTGGGTTGTGGGGGTGTAGCAGCTAGCCACGCAGGAATCAGCCTGGGTAATGCTGGGGTAGTACACACAGGCATCGGGTGAGATGAGACCGGCGCTGGAGAAGAAGGCTCTGCCGGCGATGGCGGGGGGAAACTGGGCTTGTGGAGATGCCAGTACCCAGCAATACCTGCCCTTGTTACAGAGCGGCAGGCCCGATGGAGGTCCTGGAGACCAAGCTCAGCATCAGGAGCCCGGGTGATGGGGTGGCATGGGTGAGAACTGGTGCCAGCAGCACCTGTGCTGGCTGGAGGAACTCCAGCTGAGCCTCCTTCTGACGAGAATGCTGAAAACAAGGGCTGGAAAAGCAGAGGCTGGAGGGCAGGGCCGGACATAACCTGCCCTGGGAGCCACTGCCAGTCACAGAGATCCATGTGAGCAGTGGGGCCACCTGCAGCCTTGAAGGAGAAAAGGCATGTGTGGGCCACAGAGTTCGACCCCCCAAGGGAGGAAGATCCTGAAGTAGTTGATGGTGGAGTTTTATGCAGCGACTGTAAGCTGGAGGAAGATGGGGGATGGTCCCGATCTTTTTGCTTCCCTGATGATTTTTTCTTTGATTTGGAGGAGGAAGAGCCTGAAGACTGAGCCTGGGAAGTGGAGGAGCTCCGGGCCTGCAGCTCTTGTTCCACCTGGGTGACCTTCTGCTTCAAGACATGACTCTTGATGGTCCTTTGGTGTAATCTTCTGGTGGCCAGATTGAATTTCTGGCAGGCCTCACAGGCCTGAATATTGTGGTCAGGGCCTAGACAGAAGAGGCACGCAGAATGATCATACTTATCCGGGATCTGTTTGCCACAGGTGCACTTCGTGGAGCATTCGGAAGTTGAACATATGAAACTGCCAGCAGATACAGGCCATACTGTATGTTCTATAAAGTCTGATCGATTGTGCAGCTAACAATCCCTTATTCTGCAGCTGCACTTCCCTCCCCTCTTTCCCTCATGGTGCTCCTCCCCCTCGATTTGTCCCATTACCTATTAAAACTACCCATTGTCCTGCAGGACACCACCTCTTTGGGCAGTGTGTTCCATTTAGATACCACCCTTTCTGTGAAAAAGTGCCTCCTCATTTTCTCTCCTGAATCTTGCCTGCTCTAACCTCAGACCATGCCCCCTTGTGTCCCTCCCACCCCTCAACTTAAACAATCCCTCAGTATCAGTCCTGTGTATGCCTTTCACGTATTTAAAGGTCTCAGTCATATCTCCCCTATCTCTCCTCTCCTCCAGGGAGTATATGTAAGCTCATAGAAATATAGAAACATAAAAGTTGATGGCAAATAAGGACCGCAAGGCCCATACAGTCTGTTCATTTCCTTTTCTACCTTATGAATGTGCCATCAGCCTTTGCTCTGTCAATGGTCTATCTATTCATTCTCATCTATATTGCTCCCTTATGCCTATCCCATGCCTGTTTGAAGCCCTGCACTGTATTCATATCCACCACTTCCTGAGGTAGGCTGTTCCATGCATCCACCACCCTTTCTGTGAAAAAGAACTTCCTCACATTACCCCTTAATTGGCCTCCCTCTAATCTCATGCTGTGTCCTCTTGTTCTGCTATTTTTCTTATATTGAAACATGTTAGACTCTTTCACCTTGTTAATGCCCTTAAGGTGTTTGAATGTTATGATCATATCACCTCTCTCCCTCCTTTGCTCTAGGGTATACATATTGAGCTCTGTTAATCTGTCCTCATATGTTTTCTGATGCAGTCCCTGCACCATTTTGGTTGCCCTTCTCTGGACTGCCTCCATTTGGATAATGTCCTTGTGAAGGTGTGGCCTCCAGTAGTGCACACAGTACTCCAGATGGGGCCTAACCAGTGTCTTGTAAAGAGGGATTATTACCTCCCTCTTCCAACTTGTGATACCCCTACTAATACACTCAAACAACCCCCTAGCCTTACCTACGCTTAAGTTGTCTGCTTGGATGATTTCATGTCATTTGTGATCATTTACCCCCCTCACAGCAACATTTCGACAGCGAGATCCCCCACAGTGACTACAGCGCCTAGCCGCAGTGGGAGACCTGCTGGAACCCAGCGCTGTCTGTTGGGGTCCTGCACCTCCCAATCAACTTCGACTGGGTTGAGAATCCTTCAGTGGGGGGGTGGGGGCAGCCCCTACATGGGGGTTCAGTGGTGAAGCCTCCCGAAGAAAACAGAGAATGCAGTAGCGAACCGGCAGCCAACTGCAGAATGCGGTCGACCTGCCCATGTTGCTGACAGGGCATTTGACAGAATTTCTGTTGGACTTCTGTCATGGATCCATTTATGATGATGATGCCCAAGTCTCTTTCTTCCCTTGTGACTGCCAGCAACTCCCCTCCCAGCCTATAGGTGGCATCAGGGTTTCTCTTCCCTATGTGCATGATCTTGCACTTCTTTGCGTTAAACCCAATTGCCACTCTTCTGACCATTTTACTAGTTTATCCAGATCCCTTCTAATTCTGCTCACCCCATCTGGATCATCTACTTTGTTGCAGATCTTGGTGTCATCTGCAAACAGACAAACCTTACCCTCTAGTCCATCTGCAATGTCACTGGTGAAGATATTGAAGAGCACTGGCCCCAGAACTGATCCGTGAGGTACCCCACTTGTGACTTGCATCTCTTCTGACTATATACCGTTTACCATCACTCTCTGTTTTCTGCCCATCAACCAGTTTCCCACCCAGTTGACCAACTCCTGACACACCCAGAGCCTACCCAGCTTATTAAACAGTCTTCTATGTGGAACAGTATAGAAAGCTTTGCTGAAGTCAAGGTAGGCAACATCAACTGCTCCCTCTTGGTCCACCAATCTGGTTACCTAGTCAAAGAAATCTATGAGATTAGTTTGACAGGACCTTCCTTTTATAAACCCATGCTGTCTTGGATCCTGTGCTCCTATGGATTCCAGGTGTTGCACTATATTTTCCTTAAGGAGTGCCTCCATAATCTTGCCCACTACTGAGGTAAGACTGATTGGTCTGTAGTTCCCTGCCTCCTCCCTGCTATCACTCTTGTGGAGCGGGATCATATGAGCCCTTCTCCAGTCTTCTGGGACCTCTCCTGTGCTCAGAGACTCACTAAACAGTTCTGATAATGGCTCTTCTAGTTCCACCCTTAGCTCCTTTAGTATCCTGGGATGTATGCCATCAGGTCCCATTGCCTTGTCCACCCTGAGTTTATCAAGCTCTTGTAGGACCCTTTCTTTTATGAAGGGACTAGTGCACACCCCCCCCCCGTGTCCATGGTGCTGAACTGTGGACCTTGCTCTACCTTCTCTTCAGTAAATACTGAGCAGAAGTATCTATTTAGGATAGATGTTTTTGCATGGTCCTCCTCATCACATGCCCCCTTATCCCCTTTGATCTTAGCAATACCCCCTCTGGACTTTCCCCTTACACTAATGTATCTATAGAAAGTCTTGTCACCCTCTTTTACTGTCTGTGCTAGTGTTTCCTCAGTTTGGGCCTTTGCCTGCCTTACTGCCTTCCCTGCTTCCCTTAGGGAAGTTTGGTATGCCTCCCTATCTTCATCCTGCTGCGTTCCCCCAGTCTCACCTTTTAGGGATTGTCCTCCAATCCCAGGATCATCCTAGTAGCTCTGCACTGGACCTCCTCCAGTATTCTAACATCTTTCTTTAAGTATGGGCACCAGTACTGCATGCAGTACTCCAAGTTCAGCCTCACCAGTGACCTGTACAGAGGCAGGATCACCTCCCCCCTCCTGGAGGTGATTCCTCTAGCGATACTTCCCAGCATCTTGTTGGCTTTAGCTGCTGCTTTCCTGCACTGTGCCGAGTGGTTCATTTGCCCTGTTATAACCACCTCAAGATCCTTTTCCTCCTCTGTAGTGGCTATCTGCACCCCTCCCAACTAATAACACCTCCTTGGGTTCCTTGCTCCCAAGTGCATGACTTTGTACTTCTTGGCATTGAATCTCAGCTGTCATGTGTCCTACCAGTCTTCAAGTTTAGCCAGATCATCCTGAAACCCCTGCCGCCCTACCTTGTCATCCACCACCACCTCGATCTTGCTGTCATCTGCAAAGAGACTTATCTTGTTCTTAATGCCATGCGAGATGTCAGTGATGAAAATGCAAAACAGCACTGGGCCCATTTCTGATCCCTGCGGTACACCGCTTGTTACAGCCCTAGGAGCTGAGAGTTCCCTTCCCTCCACTATCCTCTTGCTGTCTCCTTTGCAGCCAGTTCTTGATCCAGTTTACCATCTTTGACCCTGCTCCCTGGTATCCCACCTTGCTAATCAGCCTCCCATGTGTCACCGAATCAAATGCCTTGCTGAAGTCCAGATACAGGACATCTACTGCATGGCCCTTGCCAAGTTCCCCAGTCACTCCGTCATAATAATCAACTAGGTTGAGCTGGCAGGATCTGCCTAAGACAAACCCATGTTGCTTGCCATCCAGGAGTTCATTTCCTTCTAGAAAGGTTACCAACCTATCTTTGATGATCATCTCCATTAACTTCCCCACAATGGATGTGAGGTTCACTAGTCTATAGTTGCCCAGTTCATCCTTGGGTCCGCTCTTGTGGAGGGTGTCATTGAGGCACAGCTCAGGAAGCACAGCAAAACCAGGAGCAGTTTCAAAATTTGCAAGTAGCATTTTATTTTACTCAATAACAGCAAAATAAAAAAAAAATAAATTGTGATCAGTATAACTATTTATAAAGGCAGTACAAATAGAGAAACAAAGTCCTTCTTCTAAGGGTATCTCTTAATTCCAAGTTTCAGTCTCTCTGTCTCTCACTCTCCTTGTCTGTCTAGCAAAAAACATTGATGGCTCTTTTTATAAGTCTTTGTCTGGGAACTCATTAAGCGAGCTTGCGTCTCACAGAATGTTCTTGTAAGTTTACAGAATGTTCTTGTCAGTTTCATTCCTTGCAGGTGCAGCAAAAATAAATAGTGACCCAAAACTGATCTCATGTTTGCAACTCTGTGAAGGGCTTAACAACTGCATCTCAGGTTAACCTCTTGATTTCCAAATAATGTTTTGCAATCATTTCAACAGTGCAACTATATACTGTTTTAAACAAAGGGATCCCAGTATCAGTGACATTTCCACATAAAGATTCACATATATTTTTACACCTGCAAATATGCAAGGGGGGAAGAAAAGACAGAAATAGCAAGGGAAGGCAAAGAGATAGCGAGAGGCAGAGAACTGCGAAACTGTTGGAGTGATCAGTTCCTAGGTCTCACAAGAAAATTTGGTTGCGCATCCAGACAGAGAAAAGACAGAAAAGAAGAGGAGAAAACAGACCTTTACATTTGAACTCTTTCTGTATAAAAAATGGGGCAGAACCTTGTTCAACCCTGTCATATACCCCGTCTTTAAGAGGGAACCTGTTTTACAAAAACATGTTTCCAAAATGTTCTATTAAATGCCCATCTAACATTAGCTTATAACCTTTACAGTTCAGTACATATGCAGCATAGCAACTCACATTTTTTAAACCTTCGGAATTCTCAGTTCCTGATCCATATCTTGACAGAAAATCAGCATTGACATTCTCTTTCTCAGATTTATGCATCACTTTAAATTTAAATAGCTGTAGTGCCAGGTACCACCGTGTGATTCTATAATTTTTATCCTTCATTTGGTTATGCCAACAGAGAGGATTGTGTTCTGTTACAAGTACAAAGTCAGCTCCTAGTAAGTAAAACTTAAGGAGCTCCATGGCTCACTTTCCTGCAAGCCATTCCTTTTCAATGGTGGAGTACCTTTTCTCTCTGTCTTGCAATTTCCTACTTATGTATAGAATAAGATGTTCTTTCCCATCTATATGCTGACTCAAGACTGCACCTAGGCCTACCTCTGATGCATCAATCTGTAACAGAAACTGTTTCTCAAAGTCTGGACTTCTTAAAACAGGGGATGAACATAGTAAAGCCTTAATGGCCTGAAAAGCCTTGTCACACTCTGAGGTCCATTTCACATTATTTGGGAACCGTTTCTCTGTGAGTTCAGTGAGGGGAGTAGCTAACTCAGCAAAGCTGGGAACAAATCTCTGATAATAACCATCCAGCCCTAAAAATTACCTGACATGCTTCTTTGTTTTAGAGACAGGGCTGTTAATCTCAGCTTCTATCTTAGAAACCTCTGGCTTGACAGACCCATTTTCCAAAACGTAGCCCAAATATCTGGTTTCCTGCATGCCCAATGCACACTTGATAAGATTAACTGTCAGACCTGCTTTTTTGATCGACTGGATAACTGCTCGTATGTGTTCCAGGTGGCTTTTTCAGTCTGTGCTGTACAGCATAACATTATTCAGGAACGCAGCACAATAACCAGTGTGTGGGGATACAATTACATCCATGTAGTGCTGGAATGTAGCGGGTGCACCATGTAAACCAAATTGCATGGTGGTGAACTGATAGAATCCTATAGGACTGGCAAATGCAGTTTTGTCTCTGGATTCTTTAGCTAGGGGGATTTTCCAGTAACCCTTGGTGAGATTGAGGGTACTGATATACTTGACACTCCCCAGTCTGTCCACCGAATCATCTATTTTTGGTATAGGATAACTGTCAAATTCTGACAGTTGATTAAGTTTCCTAAAATTAAGACAAATTCTTACATTCTCTTCTTTTTTATTTACTGTCACCACTGGTGATGACCAAGCACTTCTCGACTCTTCTATGATACCCAATTCTTTCATTTTTTTGTATTCCCTTAACCACGTCTGCTCTTAACCACTCTGGCAATCTGTATGTCTTTTGTCTAACAGGGTGAGCATTCCTTGTCAATATTACGTGCTCGACCCCTTTTTCTTGGCCTGGTACTGTGGTAAAAGTACTGTTAAATGTATTTAACAAGTTACAAATTTCTGCGGTTTGTTTGGAAGTTAAGGAAACATTCACTTTTACAGAATCAGCAATTACAGTTTATTCCAGTCTATCATAAGCTACATCAATATCTTCTTTATCAGTTTCTGGTAAAACCAGCAAAACAGCTTTTGGTGTTTTTTCAACCCATTTCCTAAGGAAGCTAGCATGGTATATCTTAGTAGGAGTTTTCCTCTCAGGGGTCTAAATCTCATAGTTAACTGTGCCAGTACGTCTAAGCACTTTATAAGGCCCTTGTCAGTTCATTAACAGTTTATTTACTGCAGTGGGTAATAGTAACAAGACCTTTTTACCTGGCTTAAAACCTTTTTCTTTTACCCCATGGTCATAACACACCTTCTGCTGGTTTTGGGCCTCTTCCTGATTACTATGGGCAATTTCAATATATTTTGCCAGCTTCTTTCTCAGGGCACACATATAAAATGTAATAGATTGTTTCTGATGGGGGTTATCTTCCCATGTTTCTTTTATTACTTCTAGCAGCCCTCTATGTTGTCTACCATGAAGCATTTCAAATGGTAAAAAAACTGTTGATGCCTGTGGCACTTGTCTGTAAGCAAAAATCAAGTACGGTAAGTATTAGTCCCAGTCTTTCCCTTCCCCTTTTACAAACCTTTTTAATGTGCATTTTAGGGTTTGATTAAAACGCTCAACAAGACCATCTGTCTGAGGGTGATAAGGGGAGGTTCTTATGGCAGTGATACCTAGTAGTCAGTATAGCTCCTTCAGTAATGCAGCACCAAAATTACTACCCTGATCAGTAATAATCTCTTTAGGTATGCCCATGCAGCTGAAAATTTTGGCAAGCTCTGCTGCCACTTTTGGGGCTGTGACAGTATGCATTGGAACTGCCTGTGGGTATTGAGTAGCATAGTCACATACTACCAAAATGAATCGATTACCATTTTCACTCTTGTCTAAGGGACCAACCACATCCATTGCAATTCTCTCAAAATGCACATCTATCAAGGGTAGGGGAACCAGGTAAACCTTATCTTTTCTAGTCAGTGGGGCTACTTTCTGACACTCAGCAAATGAACTTCAATAGGTAGCAACACCTTCATGAATTCCAGGCCAGTAAAACTGTACAACAATCTGGCAAGGGTGTGATCCCTCCCCAAGTGACCAGCCATAGAACTATCATGTGCTATCTGTAACAACTCAGATCTATACTTTTGTGGTATAACCAATTGTTCTATCTAGTCCTGTTTCTGAGGTTTAACCCAAATTCTGTATAGTAGCCCATTACATTTTTTAAACATAGGTTCACCCGGTTTTGGTTTCATCTCCAGCTGCTTAAAATAACCCTGGAGAGAAACATCATTAGCTTGTCCTGAAAGAAAATCACAATCAGTGATCAGTTTAGTTTCAGCATTTTCATATGTAAACCCTTTATGTCCATCATTCTTTTTTTGCCACTGTTTCTTCAGGCTTTGTCTGTCTTTCCTGGACTTCTGGATCTTGGAGCTGTGCTCAAACAAGTCCAAATCAAAATCATCGAAAGGAAAAGAGTCCCCACCATCTGAGATTTTCTTTTCCTGAGCTCTTGTCACCACAGCTGCTGAAACTTCATGATTTACTCCCTCTTTGATTAACTCAGTAAATCCTGGAATGTCATTTCCAATAATCATAGGTACAGGTAACTTAGGTGATACCCCCACTTTCATTTGGTGCGACATGCCCTTAATAATCAGAGTCACTTGGGTGGTGGGATAGTAGTAAGTGTCCCCGTGGATGCAGATGACACCAGTATCTGGTCCTTTTGGACATTGTTTTCCCAGCACTTCAAAATGCACTATGGTCTGTCTGCTTCCTGAATCTATAAGTCCTTTCACAGTCTTATCTCCCACCTTCACATCTGTTAAGTACTTGCCCCAATTTGCTGAGGACAAATCTGCTCCAGTTTTACTTTTCTTACTATGGCAATTTCTTGCAATATGACCTAGCTTATTATAGTTATAACAGATAAAGTCTTTGGGTGCAGATTTTTTATCCCCACCAGAGTTCTTATCAGACTTGGAGTTTAAATGGGAAAAAGAGTGTTTTACCAGTGCTTGGCTGTTACCTCACTGATGTGGCATCTTTCTGGCCATTTGGTAGTCTTCAGCCAAAGAAACAGCCTTTTAATCACTTTCTGGTCGGTGTTCTTTTACCCAAAGCTACACTTCTCTAGGCAGGATGTTGATGAACTGCTCCATTGCAAGTGCATTGATGATCTGTGGGACTGTTTTGCCCTCTGGTTGGAGCCCTTTATAAGGAGTTCTCTGAGATGGGTGAAAGCTTCTCAAGGACTGTCGGCTGAATTGTATTTCAGAAACCAGAATCTTTGCCTGTAGGTCTCTCCTGAAATGTCATACCTTTTCAGGATTTCTGTTTTCACCATGGCATAGTTTTCTGACTGTGCAGTTTCTATTTTGCTGTAGGCATCTTAGGCTTTACCTGTCAGGTAAGGTACCAGCCTGATTACCCATTGCTGCTTTAGCTACTGGCAGGTTGTGGCAGCCCTTTCAAAAGTTGTCAGGTATGCTTCGTTATCATCTGAGGGACACAGCCTTGTAAGTTTCAGGTCTTTTAAGTTGTTGGTGTTTTATTGTTCTGTTGGACCTGTGCCAGATCCACCAGCTTTGATAGCTTGCAAGGCATCCAGCCATCGCTGCTCCAGTTGCTGCATCTCCTTTTCTCTGCTACTCCTGTCACTGCATCTCTTCCTTTCTCTGCTGCTCCTCTTCTTTTCTCTGTTTCTCCATCTCTTGTTGTTGTATAGCCCACCATTTGAAAAAGGCAGTCAGGCTTTCAGGTTTTGTCACTGCCTGCTGTTTTTTTTTCCATGTCTGGTGCTGGCTGTACAGTCTCAGTTTGGATTTTTGTTTCTACTTCTAGTTTGGCTGCCATTCTTCTGGTCATGACTCATGGGCATGCTGCTGCCAAATCCATACCTTTCTTCTATGCTTCCCTGGTACCAGATCTAGTACCCATGCACACAACTCCTGGCTTAGAGTACGCAGAGCATAAATCTCACTTAGGCTGGCACCATCTGTTGTTGAGGCACAGATCAGGAAGCATAGGAAAACCAGAAGTTTCAAAATTTGCAAATAGCATTTTATTTTTCTTAATAACAGCAGAATAAAAAAAATTGTTCAGTATAACTATTTACAAAGGAAGTACAAACATAGAAAATAAAGTCCTTCTTCTGAGGATATTTCTTAATTCCAAGTTTCAGTCTCTCAGTCTCTCACTCTCCTTGTCTCTCTAGCAAAAAGCATTGCTGCTCTTTTTATAAGTATTTGTCTGGGAACTTGTTAAGAGATCCTGCTTCTCACAGAATGTTCTTGTAAGTTTACAGAATGTTCTTGTCAGTTGTATTCCTTGCAGGTGCAGCAAAATGAACATAGTAATTGAGAACTGACCTCTTGTTTACAACTCTGCAAAGGGCTTAAAAATTGCATCTCAGGTTAACCCCTTAAATTCCAAATAGGGCACAAGATGCCAGAGATGAAGCTGCTGAGTTGAAGAGTGAGCTCAGACAGCAGGACCTGCTGTATGCTTTTATTTTACCTACAAAAGGTATGCCACAGTTGTTTTGAACAGCAAGACCTTACCAGAAAATCTTGAGCTTTGCCTTGGTCAGTGTATCATCTCAGGTGTCCTTTATTTTTCCACAGGAGGAAAGCCCACAGTGGAAACCAGATGGCAGAAGAGTAATGGGGCCCTTCAGAAATGCTCAAACCTGAGACACCCATTGAGGGAAGAAGGACAAGAAGGGGACCATCTGGTTCAAGGGATTGTGAGGGTTGTATGGGCCAAAGAGTAGCCAGAGAGAAGTGTTTTATGAAGAGTGGAAGCTAATGGAGACCAGCATTTGTTTAGCCATGATGAGAAAAAAAAAATTTAAACAGTCTGACTAGCCCTCCATTCTTCATTCTTACTGAAGATTTGAGCACTGAGTCCATAACGCAGGGGTCCAGATATTCAAAAGGATTGCGCATGATGCAATGGTGTTGCACCATGCACAACCCACTGATGCACCCCGGTGCAAAATTTAAAAGGGAAAAGTGCGCTGCACAAATCCCAATGCGCCGGGGTGCATCAGTAATATATGCAGGCACAGGTGGGGGAGGGTGCCCATGCATAACCTGCACAGCCCGATATTCAGCCCGGGCCATGCAGAGTTATGCAGGCACAACCCCTACCTATGCCTGCACAAAGTTACACCTAAAAAAAAAAGGAACAAGTCGAGAGCCACCCACAGGTGAGAAGCCGCATTGCAGGGTGCAACACAGCAGCTGCCACCTGTGGGTGGCCATCACCTGTTCCCGCCGCACCTGGTGTTGCCCTCCCATGCCCCGATCGTGGGCATCAGACATCCCCCCCAAAGTCCAATATCCCTGGTGGTCCAGTGGACCACGATTAGCCCAATCACAGGCATCACTGTATCCTCCCCCAAGTCCAATATCCTTGGTGGTCCAGTGGACTGCACGGAGCCATCGTGGGTGGCATTCCTCAATCCCCAAGTCAGATATCCCTAGTGATCTAGTGGACCCCACCCCACCCACCCACTGAGCCCCA
The DNA here is from genome assembly GCA_016271365.2 of Neoceratodus forsteri. Classification (NCBI taxonomy): domain Eukaryota; kingdom Metazoa; phylum Chordata; order Ceratodontiformes; family Ceratodontidae; genus Neoceratodus; species Neoceratodus forsteri. The sequence continues at coordinate 873,436,209 of CM028131.1, read as the reverse complement.
CCCACCTCCCCCGTCAGCCGGCGGGTGGCAGCACCACCTACCTGCCGCCCCACCACCTGCTGACTGACAGCTCGGCAGGGCTGCATGCCCATTGGTTCAGAGCATGAGCCAATGAGTGTGCAGCCCATACTGTACTAGGCAGTCCAGATATGTGAATAAATAAAAAGCTATATGAAGCCTATATTAGTAAGGAAAATAGGGAAGAGGAGAACACAATATTTATGAGACAGGATGAGACTTTTATTCCAGACACAGAAAGGATAACAAAAGAACTATTCATCTTATTGAAAGACCCATGTATGGCCAATATTCTAATATTTGAACAATTAGTTAAAATTGTACAGGATTTGAACTTTACAAAAGGAATTATAATAGAAAATAAAAAAGCAATGCAAGATTTGCAAATGCACACCCAGAAGGAAATTAATATGGAGACAAGGGATTAGAATGTAGGACAAGAAACCCTAAGTCAAGATCTTACTATGGAGCTAATAGTGTTACCTACACCAGGGGTAAGGTATGATAGTATTTGCGAGGAATTAAAACAACGAAACATAATATTATGGCAGAAAGGAGAAGAGAAGAGAAGAAAAAAAGAAAGGAAGAAAGTAAACTAAAGGGTGGAGTTATACAGAAACTAACTAAGCAGCGACCAAAGTTAAAAAGGGTAGAAAAGGCAAAGACAAAAAAACAAGGAAAACAAGGAAAAAAATGCAAACACTAATAACGAATGAGACCTATTAACCCACGATAGCACTAGAAGACAATTATCATATAATGAATCATCTGCGGTGCTGAAAGAAACAAATAGGGAGAAGGGTGAAAAACAGAAAATTAAAGGAATAAAGAGACAAAAAAGGGTTTTAACAAGCAAGGACGTAACAATCAGGATAGTGAAGCAAAAACATTGGAACAAATGAAACAAAGTAAGCAAAGAAAGACAAAACAAAGCACCAATAATAAAATTGAGGACAGACAGCAAGTATTAACAGAGAGTGGTAAAAAGGAGCTTAGGGAAAACCAAAGGCCAATTGAGAAAAAGCTTTCCCTGGGCAATAAGTTTATGGATTTTGTGAGAAAAATAAAGGGGACAAATTATGTTCTATCCTGTCTGATGTTGAAGTTTTGCCTAATGAGAACATGAAAATGCCAGCAGAGAATGTCAAGAGTTTGGTCTTACCCATTTTGGGAAATGACCAGATATCGACATTCAATCTAAGTACAATAAGACCACTGGAAGATAAAGAATGGTCTGAGTTAGTAACAAATACATTTTTTATTCTTAAAACCATAGAATATAACAAGGCAGGACTACAACAACCAGGTATCCAATGTGGAGATATCTTGCCACTGGGATAATTATTTCCAGAACACTATGAAAATGTAAACAATTCTCAAATCCACTGAACACTAATTACTCACTGTCTATGTTTGGGCTGGATCATTTTATTAATGAAACCAGTAAAAATCTAATAGTAAAAATAGGAGACTTTTAGAACCATTAATGAAAATACCAGGGTTAAGAAATAACATCAAAAGGACAACAAGATGGGAAGAAAAGAGTAAGATACAAATTTGGATAAAAGAAGATGTACTATACAAGCAGGTTGTACAAAAGGCCTGTGAGTTAGACCAGTTGGAGATATTTATGTGTGAAGACAAAGAACTATCAGGCAAGGGAGAACCATTGAGTGCAAAACCTGAATGGGTAACAATGTTGGAGAATGTCAACAGTTTTGCACTACTGGAAACATCTATTGATGCCTGACCAGATAGGAAGTGTTTGAACAGGGAAGTAATGGAATTGGAAAGTAAGTTCTTGAAAGTATTGTCTTGGAACATATCTGGTATTAAAAATAAATTAGCGGACAAAGAAGAGATTAAATATCTCAACAAATTTGATCTAATTTGCATTCAAGAAACATGGGCAAACAAGGAGTCAATTTTGAATAGCTATAAATCTAACTTTAAAAATGCTTTAAGAAACAGGAAATGGGGAAGAAATAGTGGGGTACTGGTAATATGGAGTAGTTTAAACAATAATTACTCATTTATAGAATTTGATATCAATAGTGACAATATTGTGGGGTTAGGGTTAAGAGTGAAGATAAAGAAACTATGTTTTTGAATGTTTATATACCTCATTTGAAGCATAATAGCAGAAGATACAGAATTATAGAACATTGAGAACATATTGCTGCTAAAGAAGTTGTCAACAACCCACTAGCGAGAATAATTGTCCTAGGAGACTTTAATGCTAGAGTAGGCAATTTAACAAAGTCTACAAAAGATATCTCGGAAGTTATAATGATTTATAACAGTGAGAGGCGTAAAATTACTAGATACTCTATGGACAATAAGTGCAATGAAATGGGAAAAAGAATATGCAATATGTTTGAAGCAAAAATATTTGTCCTAGTCAGTGGGGGGTCCATTTCAGATTGTAAGGGCGGTTATACTTTCATGTACAGCAGAGGTGCCTCAATAATCAATATGATTTGGATAAGCATAAACATGGTGAAGACTTTATTGATATGAGTATAGAAGACAGAGGGGAAAGTGAACATTTTCCATTGGAATTACAAGTAAAATTAGGACAACAATATAGTAACATAATAAGCAACCGAACTGATGTAGGCCCAAATATGATACAAACTAAGAAAGGAGTGTGTTGGAAAGACATAAATCATAGAAATTTTAGAACAACTATGGAAATGAGAGGAGTAATACACAAAATGAATATGTACATTGAGACAGAAGAAACTGAATACATAGTTAACTATGAAAGGATAGCCCAACATTTGCATAGTTTGGTACACAAAGAAATTAATATTTATAAAAAGAAACATGGGGCAGTATGGTTTAAGAAAGAATGTGATGAGGCTAAAAGAAAACTGAATATACAAACAAGAAGAACTAAAAAATGCCCAATCATTGAGAATAGAAAAGAACTTACCAAAAGTAGAAGGGATTACAATAAAATAATCAAGATACACAAGGAGAAACACAGGTAGGAGCTGTGGTAACAGTTAGAAAATACTAGACCCCATTTTCAAAATAGATGAGTGGTGCATCTCTGGCACAAATGGAGATGAGCCACTCAACTCACAAGTTGCTCCAAACTCCCATATTCAAAGGAGGGAGATGGGTTGCCCAAATTGAGATGGACTGCTGCTCAAAGTTAATGTTCGCAGCCCAAGGTGAAGGGGCATGCTCATGAATATCCTGCACATTGGTATATTCAGTAGGGGTGGGATGCCCAAGGGCAGGAGATAAGTGGTGCAAGGTTAGGCATCTAAAAAGCATGCCTAACTCTTGGCCACCCACAGGCAGGCAGTAGCACTGTGGACAGGAAAACAGCATCATGCCAGCCACCATTGCTCAGTGGCACCCTCCAGCCCCATTCCCTGGTGGACAGTGTCCATAATGGCACAAGGACCACAATACATGTACTCCCGCCCCACCCCAATCCTTGATCTCAAGTTCCAAGAATGTCACTGGCAGGAAGTCACAAGACCCCCATCTTTCCCCGATTCCCCCATCACACAGTATTCTAATATCAACCCTTTTATCCATAGTGTAGTGGCCCCGCTACTTACTCCCACCCCAATAGGTATCACCCCCATGACCCAACCCATGACAGCAACTGGCACAGCCCTCCACACCCTGTCACAGCCAGCTGCTGACTGATCGGGACTGTGATCTCTGCTGTACAGATGACATGCTCTGCATCATGTGTACCATAGAGATTGCGGTCCTGATCAGTTGGCAGCTGGCTTTGGCAGGTTGTGGAGGGCACTGCCAGTCATCAGCATGGATTGGGTCATGAGGAGGTGATACCTACTGTGGTGGGGGTAGGTGGGGGGCCACTACACTATGGAAAAGTGTGGACCAGGATGCCAGTTTGAATTGGGATTCTGGACCAAAGGGCAATTGTGATCAGGGATCAAGGCAGGTGGGGGGCCATTACACTATGGATAAAAGGTTGATAGCCGAATATTGTGTGATGGAGGATTGGGGACAGGGTGTGGGAATCTGTTCTCACACATGGATTGGGGTTCCAGGGTGAAGGGATGTACAATATGGTGGGTGTATGCTTAATGCCACATATGATCTTTGGACAAGGTTCAGGCAGGGATGGTGGGCTCCATTGCTCTATGGAAATCTTCGGCTTCTCAGCACATCACTGGATGGGGTTCGGTGGGGGCCAGGCTGGCCAGAAGCAACTTGCCATCGCAGCCATGCAAACCACATGCAAATGGGGCCACAATGGCCATACAAATGGCCCCTTTGCACCTTGTATGCCTGATGTCCCATTTGCATATGTAGGCTAAATATCAGGATTTTGGGATAGGTGCATTTGGAGATGCACTGCACATTGCTATTCCTGATATGCAGCCCATGTGCTGGTGCATTCTCAGCCATGCTCACTTGCTCTGGCCACTCAAATTTCTATTTTCATACAGGATGCACTATCTGGTGGGAATGTGCATCCTGTTTGAATATGGCATGTTTTTGTGTTGGCCCAATTCTTTAGGTGGAGCAACTAGATGGTCTGCTCATCCCTCTCCCTCTGAATATCCTGCCCACTGTTCTTAAAAAAGACAACAGGAAATTCTGGACATTAGTGACAAAGGGCCTAGGGGACAAAAGAGGAGCAATAGAGGCTTTTATAGAACCCTCACAATGGATACAACATTTTAAGGGCATTTTTCATGAGAAGTATAAGACAAATACCCAAGAGCAAATAATCAATGCATGGATTCCACTCAAACAGAGAATAGATGAATCTGAACTATACTATTCAGTCAAGAAATTTAAAAACATAAGACCCCAGGACCAGATGGCATACCTATTGATGTTATATTTAACCATTCAGATCTCTGGATACCAATCCTGGAAAAACTACTTAATTATACAGGAAAAACAGGTAAAATGCCAAAAAACCTGAGCCAATTCAATTATAGTCCCCATTTCCAAAAAAGGAGAACAAAAGGACCTGGCTTATTATAGCCCATAGGTTTATTAGATTAGATTAGAAGAGAGGCAGTATAGCGCAGTGGTTTATGGCTCTGAGGTGCAAATCTGGGGACATTCAGCAGACTAGACTGGGGTTTGAATCCCACAGCTTCCACTTGCATACTGTGTGACCCTGAGCAAGTCACGTAACTTCCCTGTGCTCCCAGGTCACTCCTGTAAAAAAGCTTTCAGCTTAGTGTGCTACTCCTGGTTAAACAACTAAATTAAAAAAAAAAGATAACACACAGAAAATCTTTACAAGAGTTTTAAACAATAGAATAATGGTTTGGATAAAAGAAAATAACCTATTTGAAGAAGCACAGGCAGGATTCATAGTAAAGCATTCAACAATTGATCAATGTTTCATACCGAGTCATCTAGCACACAGATCTACAGTAGCTAAAAATCCAAAACAATTCTGCAAATAAATAGACTTGAAGAATGGCATTCGATAGCATCAATAGAAATTTACTTTGGATGAGCCTAGAGGATCTGGGAATGGATAAGACACCATTAAACTTAATAAGGACACTCTATATAGATAACTTACTCAAAATTAGGTACAATGACAGGGGTGAATATACGGAAGAATTTAAAGGCAATAGAGCAGTAAAGCAAGGATGTGTGTTGTCGCCAATTTTATTTAACTTATTCTTAAACAAAATTCTGATCAAATTATATAAGCCAGAATACCATACGCCTAAAATAGGGGAACAACATTGTAATCATTTGACCTTCACCGATGATATCGTATTAATTTTGACAAGTAATTTGAAGCTTTCCAACTAGAATGCAAAAAGGCACAACTAACAATTAATGCAGCGATGACCAAAACCATGGTATTTGGAAATAAGAGGGGAAAAAGATATAAGATTTGATAACCATATGCTAGAACAGGTGAGCTATTTTAAACATGTAGGCATTAATATGAATGAGAATCTTCTATGGAACAAACATGTAAAAGAAATTGAAACAAAAATCAAAAATGTTATACCAGCCACAACAAGCTTCTATTATAAATGTGGAGGTAGTTCAGTAAAGGGAGTAATAAAAGTAATAAATGCCAAAGTAAGGTCACAGATTTTATATGGAGAAGAAATATGGGGCCAGAAAATAAATAGCAAAATAGAGAAGAATATAAATGTATTCTACAGGAAAATTATGGGCCTGCCACTGGGGACTCTGTCAGCCTTAATAAGAGCTGAACTGGCTATGTACCCGTTGAATTCCTGGTACAGAAAAGAATAATCTTATACTTTTTAAAAGTATACAGAATGTCAAATCATCGATTACCACGAGTGTTTGGATAAGGCTATAGCTTATTATGATAACAAATTTAGATTCCCTATAATAAAAGTACTCAAAAAGTGGATTAAATCATATGGGCTCATAACACATATTGTAGACACCTATAGAAAAACCCAGGAAGAGATCTATAATGATATCAGAACCAGAATAAGAGATACATTCAAACAGAAGGATTTGGAAAGAAGCTCAGAAAATAAAATCAGTAAATGTCTACCCATTAACAAGAAGAATTTAGGTCTAGAAAAATATTTAACCAAAATTAAAACCCCACACAGAAGGAATCTATTAATAAGATATAGATTTGAATATCATGAAAGCGAGAGATTAAACCATATTATACATAAAACACCAGATTCTAATGGAAAATGTAAGTGTAATCTAGATACATATACTGTAGTATAGTACTTTTACTAATTGTATGTCCCCTTTATCAGAAGATGAGAGTAAATATCAGAGTCTGGAGTTGATCGACTTTAGGGAGAAGGCTACGTATATTTAGGTGAAGAATTTTCAGACCACAGGAAAGGGCAGTGAGGCTTGATGGGGAAGTTCCTGAAGCAGTGGATGGGGGTGCAGAGGCACTTGGAGGACATGGTCCAGGGGTAGGATTTATGTCTCCGACAGATAGGAGCAGGAGTGCAATGATAATATAGTGAAGCTTTACACTCTTATACTAAGGTACAGAGCAAGCTTGACTGGAGATAAGAGGAGTGTGGAGAGAAGGAGGATGCTGGAAGCATAGCATATGTAGTAGTGTGCAGTAAATAGGAATTGCTAAGAGTGAGGCACTTGGGCAGAAAGTTCCCAGGTATGAAGAGAGGGAGACAGTGTAACAGTATAATTGAAGAGAGAAGAGTGGAGTATAGTGTGGTACAGAGGAACTGGTAACAGTGGGAAGGGGGAAGGGGTGTGGGTGAGAATGGGGAGACAGTGGAGAGAAAGGATAGTGGGAGACATAGTCTGAGTGAGTCTAGAGGCATGGTGAGAAAAAATATGAAGTGAATTGAGCAAAAGAGTATAAGAAACAATCAAACTTTATTATATCAGGTGAAGCACAATTGAGAAAAACTCTTATAAGTTAGGGGAAAGAGAAGACTATACTAAAAGTTAGGGTGAAGAGAAGACTATAATGCTATGACACAGTTGCACCAGAAATGAAAGAACTAAGGTCCCTTTAGTGGCAGATCTTTATAAACTGCTAATGACAAACTGATCTGTAATTTCCTTGTGTTATGCAGTCAAGCTCTTGCAACATACAGTAATTCAAATGTTAACACAATTACAGCAAGCTACACACAATACAATTAGGCAGAGTGGTGAAGCTGTCATAATTTGAACATTTTGCGCTCAAAAGTTAAAACTCAGGCTGGGAGACATACAGCAAAAAATCAGCAGTGCAATAAGAAGAGAGCCAATCAGGAGACTGGTTCATCAGTGCTGATCAATCAGGAGCTTGAGTAAGCACTTGGGAGAGAGCGAGGTAAAGCCACCAGGAAGGCAATACCTACAGAGCTGGAAGGTGGACTGAAGATGCAGGGACTATGGCAGAGCAAAGCCACCCCCCGGTGCAGATCCTTGCTGGGTTGAAATGCCCTGATCAGGGGCTTCCTCCTAGGACAAGAAGAGAGAGGGGAGAAACACAGGTGAACTTTAATAGGCAATCAGAGGGTGGGAGCAGTCAGTTCATGTAGACAGGAAGACAGCAGCAGCAAATTGAGTAATAAAATGTTGTGATAACGTTTGTCAAATCCATGTCCATACATTTTGCCCAGTCATACATTTGAGTTGCAATTGTAGAGAAAGGTAATAGCTGGGTAAAGTTGCAATAACGTAGCTTTCATAGGAGACTCCATAGTAAGTGTATAGTGCAGCCAAGTGTCAGGACACTATCCTGAGTGATGAACCATGAAGAATAGTCATGGACATCACAGTGCACTACCCTTAGTTCTTGCAATATGCCAGATAACAACTAGAGCTCACTGACTTAATGACTTTTGGAGGGACATGCACATGCATCATTGTTTCTGTACAATGCCGCTTGCTGACTCATTAACAACCCTGTAGATAACAATGTATACTTTTATTATTTGAAAGCTGTGGCAAACAAGTGACGTCAGGCCTTAACAACTAGTTGCAACTTAGGCCATTGTGACAGAAGTATCTGGATATCTTTAGTCATGATGGAACATGATGTTATGTGTCACTGTTACCTGAGTGTTGGAGAGGTATTGCAGAGCCATAATGCTACTGTAGGTAAGGTGATTCAGCAAACAATAACACCTAACAGGGTGGGTAGTAATGGGCAATACCGAACAACCCAGGGGTGAAATGAGGCCCAATGCAACAGGCAGAGGGCCTTATAGCCCCTGGAAGGTTCAGTATTGCCCATACCACTCACCCTGGAGAGTATTATTGCGCTTAGAAAATGGGCTACATGTGTCATTTTTATAAGATTAAAAAAAAACTGAAGTAATTCTATAAGAAAATGACTACAATTGTATTTTTAGTTCTTTTTTTGTGATAAAGTAGTCCCTGTATCTACTGAATTAGCCAGTACATGACTCCATAGTTTTTGCTAGGTATTTCTTTCTAGTCGTTTTGTTCCCCCTTTTAAATCACGATCAGTATGTGACCCGGAAGTAAAGAACTGAGAAGTGGCAATGCAGAAAGGTTACTTTCTTTCTTTCTCTTTTGTTAACGGCAGAGATATATGTTGAGCTGTTCCTTTCAGGACCAGGAGACCGCTGTAGCGGTTGGTAGAAAGATCACTAATTAAGCATGGTTGCCACTGAGGTGAGAGGAGGAGTTACAGCACTGTAGCTGTTCACTTTCATGTTGCAGTGGGGTTTTTTTTTATTTAAATTTTCAAGTCACAGCTGGAGGATGGCATGGTTGGGGGACAGTGAGAGAAACAGTTTTACAAGGGCAAAAATTGGTATGTTGGTGTCTGTTATTTTGCTGTGGTGCTGAGGGAAGTAGTAGAAAGTGAGCATGGTTACCAGACAGCAAGGCTGATGCTGCTTTAAACCCAGTGGCTGCTGTGGTGAGAGATTAGTAGAACAGTGACACTCATTTTCAATGTTAAAGTTGTTTGTTTGTGTTTTTTAAATGTAATCTTTCACTGAATCACTCAGTTTATAGAAATGGGGGTGAGGGGCTCTGCTCACTCGCTAAATAAATGGTGACGATTTCAAATTCCATGCCAATGGGGTGCTTTTGGCCAATAAGAAAGCAGGGTGGGCACAAGGATACCTGAGAGGGTGAAGGGGCACTTGCTGAAGCAGCAGGCTAGACCAATATGATACCATCACTCACTGATAGGGACAGAAAAATCTTCACTGTTTTCAGTTACTGCAGATCACATTAACAAATTCTGATTTAAAGAAGAAAACTACAAAACCAAACAGCATGGAATTTTCAGGAAACATTAATCATGACACAGGAACTTGAATTCTTGTGAATTCAAGCTTTTATTAAGCATATGGAAAAAGTGGTGCATTTGATCTTTAAGTGTATCTATTGCTGATATATGATATGCCTTTTGTAGTTCTTTCTCTCTCTGTCCATGTACAGTATCATCCCTCAGAAAGTCACTATTTTGTGTTGGGGGCTTGCTAGTCACCAAACCCAGGGTGTGTGTGTGTGTGTGTGTGGTGTGGGGGAACAGCCTGCTGACACTGCTGTATTTCAGCAGCATGCAGGTGACCGGGGCTAGGCAGGATGATCCACTAGATCACCAAAGACTTGAAATCTATAGAGTTTAGGGCCTACTGGACTACCAGTGAGGGCATTGTGGAACACAGGAGGACCAGACATCATCAGTGGACCACAAATGGCCCTAAGGAAAAGGCCATGCAGGTCAGGAGGCATGTAGTGTGAAGTGACCAGCTCATGCATGTATGTGCATTGCACTGCTCCATCTGCAGACACGAGTCAGTACTATTCATCATTACTGTTACATCTATGCATTCTCATTAACTTATTGAGTTCTGCATTGGGTGGTTTCAGCCCTAGGTTATGACACTGTGCCATCTGCATACATGCATTAATTGGTACAGTGTCCCATTACAGTAACATCTGTGCATTTTTATTTATATATTAGCATCTGCGTGGGGCGAGGGTGTCTTTGCCCCCCAGTGCAGATCCATGGGTGCCAATATATCAATGTTTTGGGACTGCAACAACAGGTGCAGCTTTTCTGACCTAAAAATTGCTGCTTAGAATTTGGACCTCATGTACACCAGGTATTGTCTCTCAATCAGAAAACAGAATTGCTGTCCCCCTGAGCTCATCTGTTCTGGATGTTGTTCAACACTGGACATCACAATTGGTTAGACTGGAAATTATTATGTTGGTTCAAGAAGAGGATTGTGATGTCAGAGGTAGAAATGGAATCAGAGCAGATGAATTCTAGGGGACGGGGACCCATATTTAAAACTTACAGTTTGGGCCTGAAAATGTCCCTACCTGGAATGCCTGTTAGCACTATGCTTTAAACATGCTGGGCTCGATTCTCAAAAGATTTAGAATGCCACAAGCCCCAGGTGTACCGAACTCATGTCACATGGGGCTTGTGACATTCTCTGGCCTGCAATTGGGTTTCTCGATCTCATGTGCCACTTGCCCCAGGTTAGACCAGTTTTTGGTGGTCTAACATTGCCAGCCTTTTAATGGGGTTTGCACCAAATATTTGGCACAATCCACCATAAAATGGTAAAGTGTTGCAAATGCATGCAACCTTTTTTGAATTGGATGCTCAGTGTGCCAATGTGTCCGGAGTAGCACAGGGTTTGACACGGGGCTTATGCAAACCTTGTGTCAACCTTTGAGAATCAAGTTCACTATATTCAATTGGGTTTGGAGATAAGTTTGAGTGCCTTAAACATGCGCTTTAATAACCCCCTAGAGCAAAGCCCAAAGAAAGGCATTAAAAGGTACACTTGGTACAATCCACAGCCCCCTACTGGCCACAGGGAGAAATGTGTCCATACTTACTTCATGCAGTCAAGGAGCAAAAGCAGTATTGGGCAGTGAGGCTACTGAGTAGGAGAAGGGGCTGTCTGGGCTACTAAAGTGAGTGGGATAAAGAATAAATGAACAACAAAAGACAAGACCACCCTGTCATTCTGCCTCTACTTTTTTAACTATTTTTCCCATTATCAACCTATTTTTTACATATCGTGTCAGACATCAGCTGTCTCTCCATCAGACAAGTATACCATTGTCTGTTATAATAATAAAAATAATAATAATAATCTTTATTTTTAATGCGCCTTTCAAAAATCAAGGCGCAGAACATGATTAAAATCAAATCTGAATAAAGCATCATAATAAAGCCAATAAGATAAATAACATCAGACATCATAATAGAAACAATAAGATCAAACCAAGTCGGCACCGTCCCCAAATGCCTTAATCCACAAAAAGGATTTTAATGCTTGTTTAAAGCCCCCCACAGTCATGCACTATCTAATCCAATGAGGTAGAGAATTCCAGAGGGTCGGCACCATGAACATAAAAGCCCAGGCACCAGAAGATTTTAAAACTACCCTCGGAATCTCCAGCAACCCCTCGTTGGCTGAGTGGAGCGGTCACTCTGGGAGGTAAGGAACAAGCAGCTCTTTCAGGTAGTCAGGGATCAAACCGTACAGGGCTTTATAAGTCAGTAAACCGACTTTAAAGGTGATCCGCCACTGACCCGGCAGCCAGTGCAGTTCCCGCAGCACCGGTGTAATATGGGAAGAATGAAGCATCCCAGTTGACAACCGGACTGTGGAATTCTGCACCAGCTGCAAGCGGCAGATGTCAACCCCTGGAAGCCCAAAGTAAAGGGAATTGCAATAGTCCAAACGCGAGGTCACAAAGGCGTGGATCAATGTAGGTAGGTCCCCGGATGGAACAAGGTGCTTGATCCTAGCGATGTTCCACAGATGGTAAAAGGATAACTTAACGACAGCTGACACCTGAGCATGTAGTGTCAGCTGATCGTCAAGAATCACCCCTAGGTCGCACACCTGTTCAGAGATAGGGAGCTCAACATCCCCCAGGAATAAACCAGTGGGATGGTCCCCCCCCGGCAACCGGGATCCACGACCATCACCTCCGTCTTCCCAGAATTCAACTTCAGCCAGCTGGACCTCATCCAACCTTGGATTTCACCAAGGCAGTTATTAAACACCGAGAGTGCTCCATTCTGGTCTGGTGCAAAAGACAGGTAGAGCTGGGTATCATTGACATAACAATGAAACTCCAGCCAATACTGTCTTACAATGTCTCCGAGGGGAAGCATGTACACCACAAACAACATTGGAGATAGCACTGAGACCTGAGGCACCCCACAATACAGAGAGGTAGGATCGGAGGAAAACACTCCCGACACCACCCTTTGGGTTCTACCAGTGAGGAAGGAAGTAAACCATCTGTGGACCAAACCTGACAGCACACAGATGATTCTCAGGTGCTCGAGCAGCACCCCATGGTCTACAGTGTCAAATGCTGATGACAGATCCAGTAGGACCAAAATGGACCATTTTTTCTGGTCTCTCACCATCAAGAGATCATTGAGCACCCAAACCAGCACAGTCTTGGTGCTGTGCCTCTGTCGAAAACCTGATTGAAGAGGATCGTAGATGCCTAGGATGGTCAAATGGTTGTCCAACTGAGTAGCCACTACTTTCTCAATTATCTTCACCACAAAGGGAAGGTTTGAGATAGGCCTATAGTTAGCGAGGGAGTCGGGGTCCAAAGAAGCCTTCTTCAACACTGGTGTCACCACTGCCTCCTTCAGTGAGCAGGGGTACTCACCAGAGTCTAAGGAGCACCAGACTATCCTCGTCAGAACCAGGATGATACTCTCCCCACAGCCCATAATCAAGGCTGTAGGACCCGGGTCTAAACTACAGCATGTAGTGCGCATACCCTGGACAATCCTCATAACATCCTCAATTTCCGGCCTTTCGAAGGAACTCCAAGAAAAGAGAGGGAATGTGACCGGGGACTGGTCTAGGGCAGTTCCCATAGAGAGTGCTGCACGGGTCTCCACCCTGATGTCATCCACCTTATCTGCAAAGAACCGAGCAAGCTCCTCACACTCTAATTGCAAAAAAGCTCTGCGAACCTATAGACAGGCTGGGTTGCACAGTCTGTCCACGGTTCGAAAGAGATGGGCAGGTCGGTTCTGAGCAGCAGCAATTTTCCTGGACAGGAATACTGCCTTCTTACGAGCAATTGCTGACTGATAGAGTTGACAGTGCTCTAGCAGTCTAAGATGGTCGGCATCTAAGCTGGATCTCCGCCAGCACCTCTCTAACCTGCGTCCTAAGAGATAATAATATATATCCCAGTCCTCCAACATGGAGCAAGACAATATACTTCTACTCTCACAGTAAAACTAATAAAAATCAGATCCCAAAGAATTAAAATAACAGTAAACCAAACAAAATTAAACAAACACAAACCAAAAGTCAAAAAACTCAAATCCAGTTAACTCAAATTAATCCGCATTTCTCAAATAGAACCTGCTTTCAGGAAAATAAAAGAAACAAAACTATAACCGCAGAAGAAAAGTAAAAATAAAAATAAAAATAGAAACGGGTGTCTCTCCTCACTCAAGGAATTCCCATCTCTAAGGTCAAATAAAATAAAATAAGAATAAAAATAAAGAAAACACAACTAAAAATAAAAAATATCAGAATAAAATAAATAAAATACACAAAATCACCCCCATAAAATAATCAAAACAGTATAAATTGGCTAAGCAAACAAGCACTCACACTACAAGCTTGCTCAGCCCCTGGTCACTCTCACTGCTCGGAAAAAATAAAAAACAACAAAAGTTTCCCACAAAAATAAATAATACAGGTTGTGAGTGATCAGGGACTCTCACTCCCTGAATGCTCACAGAAACCGAGCACTCTCACTGCACAGACAGAATAAAAGATTTTTTAGATCCAGACAGTAGGTTCCAGTCAGAAAAAACGTCACACAATAACAGATAAAACTATCAATAAAATGTTCAAACACAGGGACCCATCCACGACCTCCCCGAAAAATTAATCAAAGATTAGTTCTAGTAGGCCATCAGTACTTATCCTCTCTTCGGTCCAGATGATTCAAAGAATCCAAAGATCAAGAATTATATATCGCATGATCCAGGTGAATATAAACATCAACCAGGCCAAGCATACAGGACTAGACTTGACAACAAGCCGAATCCTCTCAACGAGCGGTCAGGGTATAAACCGATCATCACTCACAACTGGTGACTTGCTTCTCAATCCATTTACGCACCAACTGATGAGTTTAAAAGTTCCCCAAAACTGCAGTAGCCAGGGTCAAAATAAACCCAGAGGACTGCACCAGCTAGGAGACACCCCACAACCACCACTCCCCAGGGTCAGAGCCCCAGAACAAGGGCGGCACAATGACCACCCCAATGCTGCAGGCCCCCAGGGCAGGCAGAGACCTAACCCTTTGGCAGGCCGCTGACCAACCCCCTCACCTACTGGGAGTGAAGACCGGGGGGGGGTCTTAACTGCTCTTAACTCTCTAGTCCCAACCCAAGACATCGGACTCTTGGGTTCTTGCCTTACAGGTCCCCACCAGATTATCACATTCTTAGTATTTCTGACTCCATGGAAGCAGGTACTGTAAGTCCTCTTATGTAAAAAAAAATTCCCTTGTGTGGTGAGTGGTGTGTTGCACCTGATTTGTTGCTGGGTTGCTTATGTTGTCTATTTTCAGCCTCTAGTTCAGAAATTGCTGATGATTGTTTAATCTCTGTATATTTTATTTTCTCATATACTGTTTCTATTAATGTTTCTTGCTTTTTTGCTGAATTATTCCTCCTTCCCCTTCCCCATATCTGTAAATGAGATTCTTTGTATTGCTTTTAGGTAAGGGTGAGCACATGGTGGTGGTGTCAGTTCAAAAATGTGGTACCATGGAGAAGCAAAAAGAACCTCACACATCATTTGATACAGCACTTGAAAATGACAAAGGATTCTGCTTAAATCTGTTCATTTTCTCATTCACAAAACCAACAAAGTAGTAGCAACAACAGTGTATATAGGTGTGTACTTCCACCTAATGTTTTGCCTTGTCCATCTCAGGGCTTCATCAGAGTCTGTGAGAACCAATCACCATTTGATTTTTAAATGACATTACATGAATTATTCATAAGATATTCATAAGCCCCTTCATATGATTGGTATACATAGTGTCACATGAACTACTGCATCATCAAAATAAGATTGCTTAAAATCTCAAAGAAAAAAGTTATTATTTATTGATTTATTTATTTAATTGTTTCACCAGGAAAGGCACACTGAGCAAAACAATGCTCGTCTCCCGGTGCGACCTAGGGGAAGGGGTACATAGGAGAGGATAACACGCAGGTTATCACTGAGTGAAACATTTAGCATTACAGTTTGTGCATTGGAGAGGAAAACACACAGGTTTTCCAGTAGGATACATATAACATTACATTTATACATTACATTAATATGTACGCTTAATAGGAATTACAGCTTAGTAACGGGTTACAGGCAGGGAACAGTTAGGCACAAGACACGATGATCCAAGCATGGTGCAGATTACATGAACTGAAGTGCCGTAAGACAGCAAGACAGCAGGAGTGTAATAAGTGCAATAGTTGGTTTAATAACCCAGCTTAGCGGTGTGTGATGTGTGCCGTTGGCCAAGCAGTTGGGGGTATGGGGTAAGAGGGGTTGGCACAGGCAGATAACCATGTGCAGGTACAATTTACCATTAGGTAATTAGCCATGGCAGCAGCAAGGGAGTGAGTGGAGGAGGAGTGATGAATTTGGGGAGGGAGTTCGTTCTAGAGTTTAGGGAGCTGGTGTGAGAAGGCTGCTTGTCCCACAGAAGATCTCCTCCTAGGGATTAGTAATTGACGGGAGTTGTAGGATCTAGGGGCATGTGTCAGACACAGGGGTGGTGATAGCAAGGAGGAGAGTTAAGATGGAAGGGACCTGAGCCAGAATTTTGAGGCAAACTTGGTACAGTGCAGTTGGCGGTGATTTTCAAGAGAAGGGAATGCAAGAGAATGGTAGAGATCACAGTGATGGGTGCGAGAGATGCATTGAGGGTGAAGTGGCAGAAAGCAGTAAAGAGGGAGTCCAGTCTAGATAAAGTAGACTTGGAAGTGGCACTGTAGACTATATCACAGTAGTCAAATGATGGCAGGATCATCTTCTGCACTAGTTCACACCTCACGGTTACCGGGAGGCTGCTGCGGTTCCTGTAAAGGGAACCGAGCTTAGGGTGCAATTTTTCAGGATTGTATCGATGTGGATGGAGAAAGATAGGTGTTGATCGAGACAGACCCCTAGGTAGTGGAAGGAGGAGGTGTTTTCCAGTACAGTCCCAACCAGAGTGTGGAAGGAGGGGAGGGTGAAGGGCCTGGACAGGCGTTGCCTAGTGCCAAAGGTCATGGCAACAGTTTTTCTAGCATTTAGAAAGAGCTAATGAGAGCCGAGTGAGATCTGAACTTTGTTGAAGTCGGCCTGAAGGTTGGTAGTTACCTCTTCCAAGGAAGAACCAGAGGAGAATAGGACAGTGCCATCTGCATACGTCTGGATTGATGAAGTTGAGCAGCTTAGTGGCAGGTCATTAAGGAAAATGGAAAACAAAATTGGTCCGAGTACTGAGCCCTGGGGGACCCCGGGGAGTGGATGTGGCATCCTCAATTCTGATGGATTGGGTCCTACCTGTGAGGTAGGCATTGAACCAGTTGGTAGCTGATTCAGTCAGGCCAGCTTCCAAGAGGCACGATAACAGGAGGGGGTGGGAAACAGTGTTGAACGCTTTGGTGAGGTCGACAAATATAGCTGAGGTAAACTGCCCTCTGTCCATACCAGAAAGGATGGTGTCAGTAAGCCTTATAAGGGAGGAGGCAGTGGAATGGCTCTTCCTGAATCCTGTCTGGAATGGCGTGAAGAAGTTGGAGTCAGATAGGAAGGATGTCAGTTGGGTGAGCACAAGGTGTTCTTGTATTTTAGCGAGCACAGGGAGGAGAGAGATAGGGCGGTAATTTGAGGTGTAGGTAGGGGTGCCCCCCTTGGGAAGGGGGATGATGACAGCATGTTGCCATATCTGGGGGATGGTTGCAGTGGCAAAGGAGTGGTTTAGTAGGTTGGCAAGTGGGGTTGCGATGGTGGAGGAAGAGAGGTAGAGGAGTTTGGTGTCTAGTCCATCCAGGGATTTACCTTTTGAAGGGTTCAGAGTTAGTAAGGCATTTAGAGCATCGATTGGCATCGATTGATTATTCAAAACACCAAAGAATATCATAGTAGTCAATTATAAGAATTAGCAGTAAACATCCATTCATAATTGTTCACTTTCACTCTGTTCTCCATCACCGTGGCTGATTCTGTTTCTATGCATGCCAATTCATTCTTCAGTCTCCACCTGTATAAACTGCACAAACCACTAAAAAGTACCATAGATAAAGCATTGGTAGGTGTAGCTAATACATCATTCTGGCTGGTACAATATTGTGCATGGTCAACAATGCTGACCATGCATGGTATTGTACCAGCCAGAATCGTACTTATTAGTGGTCCCTGCAGTTTATGCAGGTGGAGACTGAAGATTGAATTTACTTGCATAGAAATGGAATCAGCCATGGTGACAGAGAACAGTGTGAAAGTGAACAATTATGAATGGACATTTACTGTTTAATCCTTATAATTGACTACTATGATATACTTTGGTGTTCGGAATGATAACTTTTTTCTTTGAGATTCGAAACAATGTTATTTTGATGATGCAATAGTTCACGTGGCACTATGTATACCAATCATATGAAGGGGCTCATGAATATCTTATGAATAATTCATGTAATGCCAGTTAAAAATCAAACAGTGAATGGGTTCTCACAACCTCTGATGCAGCTCCGAGATGGGCAAGATGAAACGTTTGGTGGCGGTATGCACCTGCATACCCTGTTGCTACTGTTTTTTTGCTTTTGTGAATGAGAAAATAAATGGATTGAAACTGAGTTCTTTGTGAGTTGTCTTCAAATGCTGTATCAAGTGATGTGTGAGGTTCTTGTTGCTTCTCTGAGATTGTTTGTATATCTGTGTAGGTCTGCCTGGTGAAAAACTTTCAATAAATAATGTAATGGGGCACCCAGACCTGTTACAAACAAACATTCATCGTATGGTATGTTTGGGAGTACTCTGGAGTATAAAAAGCATCAACAGCAATTATTGCCCACCCCTTCCCCCACCAGGCAGTCTGATCTACTACTTAGAACACTGTTGGGAATGAGAGATCATAGGATTCAACCCTACTAGAGTCAAATAGTCTCTGTATGATGCTAAGCAAGTCCCTCATCAATCTCCTCCATGCCTTTGTTCAAAGGACCAGATACCACAGATATAGGGGTATGGAAGCGCCAACCCCACCACTGTACCCTACCTAGATGAAACAGTGTCACTGACATGTCAGGTGGGTGAATGCATAGTGTACAATACCAGTAGCAGGTTCGTTGACAGTCTGCCACAGCCATGTATGTCACATGCCCATAGGGGTGCCCACCAACCTGACATTCCTACTACAGCACCTGAAGAGTGGTATACTGTCACATAGAGGGCTGTGCTGCAGCAGCATGTTCTGCTGCCGCAGCCATGCGGCCAGTGGGTACATGCCTACCAAAGTCCTGCACTGCATACCATGCAGCCAGGGACAGTCCCCACTTGTTGGGGAGTGTGACAGCTATGGGATAGCAGGCAGGGCTGAGAACACCAGGGGTCCTGGTTTTGGTCAATACCTTCACACACAAGATCTGTGGCTCCAGGGGACTGTACATAACTGCCAAGTGCCACCCTACTACCTTGGCACACCATGCCGTGGCACGCACAGCCCAACAGGTCCCTCCAAAAGGACTGTTGGCACTGTACCCTGTGGGTTGCTGGGTTTCTTCTTCCCCAGTAGAGTCTCAATCTGTGGTGCAGGGTCTGTTAGACCAGCTCATGGCTGGTCTAACTACAGCATGACTTGTAGCCATTGCTAGGCATTCAAAATCACAAATTCAGGGATACTGCAGCCCTACTGTAGTACAAGACCATTATGACCTGGAGCAGCACCACTTCTGACACAGGGCTGGTGAAGGGCTGGTTCAATGCATGGCTTCCCGATTTTGACTCAGCCTACATTTGGAAATTGGGATTGTTGCAACATTTGGTGCAAGGTGCTACTTGTGTCAATTCCTTTGCTGCAGGCATCTTGCATTAAATTTCACCCTCTGAAGATCAGGCCCATGTTGTATAAATCTAGATATAGCTAAAGATTTATGGCATCATATCTCTTGCTATCACTGTAGACATACTAACCCTTGCTATAAGTCTGTAGAAAGAGAGGGCCTGATTTTAAAAAGTGGTTAGATCATTGCAACGGACTTGTAGCAGTGCAGTGGACATACATGGTGACTTGAGCCAAACATTGCCACGAGCACTATTTTACAAGCCACCTGCTGCTAATTCCCTGCCTCAAGTCCCTTGCACCAAATGCAGAGTTAGACCAGCTTCACCCTCATCAATCTTTGCAACCATGGGAAATCCATTTTACAGGGCTTGTGCAAAACCATTGATGCAAGCTGCTGTAAATTGAGTAAAATGTTGCAGCTGCATGAAATGTACTAAAATTTGGTACAGGTTGTGGCAAACACTTTGGCACAGCTGCTGCAAACTTTGCAGTTGATGCAAGGCTTGATGCAAGACCTGCAGCAACCTTTTAAATGCAGGCTCAAGAGTCTTCTTTTTCTGTCCATTTAGAGAGCACTCTGGGGCATGGAATGTCTACATGATCAAGGCTGGCTATAGTTATGTCAAGTGGGAAGGGTACTGATCACCTCAATGGACAGTACTGTCAGGGGGATTTAATTAAAAGGATATGGAAGGCAGCCAGTGCCAGGATCACCAGTGGAAGGAGTGAAATGCATGGGTTCAGCAAGGGAATGACAGCAAGGTTGAGTAGTACACAAATAGTAGACTCCCAACTGGAGAATGAAAGCACAGATGTTCAACAATTCTTACTTTAAAGCAGGTCATATGAGAATCACAACCAGCTAAATTGAATAGCCTAAACTCCCAATACACTTGGAGGTCCAGAAACTTGAGGCAATCACACATACCTGGTGGGGGGGGCACAAAAAGAGGAATTGTGGCTATACCAAAAGGATTAGTCTGATATGAAAAGGAGTAGGTAGTTCTCTTTTTTTAATGGAAGGTGTCACTGGGAAGACCAAGGAGGATATCAGGAAAACAAGAATCCCACTGAGTCTGTCTGGTGAAGCTCAGAGAAAAAAAAAGTGTTGTGGACAAAATAATCACCCAGGAAGGAACTACAGGACTGACAACAGCTTAGCTCAGCTAATCAGATGAAGTGGGGATAAGTGCATTATGAAAGTTAAATTCCACAAGTGTAATTCTGGAAGCAATACCGATTATTCTTCTGTGAATTTTACAAAAAAAAACAAAACAACCAAACCAGCAACAAAAAAAATTGCCAATTAAATGTATGATATTTCCACTGTAAATTTAAAACTCTTGAACTACATTTTTATGCAGCAAAAATTCTGAGCTCAGATGCTGCACCAAAAATGGCCAAGAAACAAGCATATACAGTAGCTCACTCTGCAAATTTTATTCCATATAGCATTTAATAAGGATAAAAATGCATTTGCAAAAAAGTGTTTATTTGTCCACTTTGATGCTGCACTTGAGGTTTGAATTTTTGCTGCATTGTCCTTTTTTCTGATGCTTTGCAAAACTCTGTGAGTGGCTAATTTGGATATGCATGTAAACTTAATTTCTCCAAGTTGTTTAGTTTTCTATATCTAATGACTATGGGTAGGTCAAATTTCAGTTCTATACCTGCAATAGCAGTGGAGTTATGTGCATTCATTTTAAAAATAAAATCATAAAATTTCTCAAATAAACTATGAAATTATGAACCACTGTAACATAGAAATTAAATAATCATATCCTTTAGCAGTTTCTGGGATTCTAGCAAAAAAATACATGTGAACATACGAACAAGCCAGCAGAAGAAGGCTGTTTGGTCTATCAAGTCTGCTCGTATTGCAGGGTCCATAGCTTGAGCTAATGTCCCTACCCTCCCTCCCCACTCCTCCCATCCTCCCTACCTATGATTCTTATCTTCCCCCATGCCTATCCCAGCCTCTCTTAAAGCTGCTCACTGTCTTTAATGAGATTACCTCTTCCAGCAGTGCATTCCAAGTGTCACCACCCTTTCTGCAAAGAAGTGCTTCCTGACATCCCTCCTAAACCTCCCACCCTCCAGCTTAAGACTGTACCCCCTTGTGATATGGTTGCCACTCAGCTTAAAGAGACTTTACTTATCAACATTATTTATCCCTTTGAAGTACTTGAATGTCCCAATCATGTCCCCTCTCTCTCTCCTGCCTTCCAGGGAGTACATGTTCAGTGCCCTCAACCTCTCCTCGTATGCCTTGCCCTGCTGACTGGCTATCATCTTTGCAGCCCTCCTCTGCACCTTCATCAGCAGGTTAATGTCCTTTTGGAGGTTTTGCATGCTAATTTTCATGTATCTAGCTTCAAACGTGGCTGAATTATAAGCAAAGAAACATTTTTACAGTTCACAAAAACAAAACTGCAAGAATTTGAGCCCCTTTAAGCTCAGTGCTACTCACCCAAATGTCACAATACTTTGCATTCCTTATGGACTCCTAACCAAAGATGTGCATGTCAAATGGTAGGTCTCTAGCTTACTGGATGGTAAAAAAAAAGAAATTGCAAAATGTATTCATTTCACTTAGCCCTTCAGCACCTGCCAGAGCTCATTGGACTCTGCCAATTTTCCACAGCAGCTGCCTTTTCATTGGACTTGGCACACATTACCTCCTCTCAGGACTTCAGAGTCTCTGCCAAGTTTCCCTTGTTGACTCCCTTTTCTTAAAAGCCTAGGAGTAAACTTACTAGGTGGATATGAATTGAATCATACCTGCATTCACAGCACAATGCTTTCATTCTGTCCGATACAACGCTTCCACTTTTATTTTTTGAGCAGGGGCACCTTATCTCGAATTTGCAGTGGAACTGAAAAATATTAATCTCATAAACCACCCCTGAGTTGTAGGTTTCTGTTTTCTCTTAGGTAATTACTTAATCTGTTTAATTTTAATTCACTGATTTTTTTTCCTTCTAAATTTATTTTATTGGTCTGGGACAGTCATACACTACATATTTTGGCCGATTTGAGGTTTTTTTATATTTTCTCTGCTTCTGTCCACTTACTTCTTATCTTTTATTTCATAATTGTTTTTTCTGATTCCATTTAACTTTCCTTTGGTTGCTATTTCTTGCTCCTTGTATTTTCAGAATTCCATCTGATCTTTGGTTACTATTTTATTCTTCATCACTTTCCTTTTACCCCCCCCCATTTACAGTGCAGTACCTACTGTAAGCCCTTTTTCCTTGGGGTCCACAGCTGTTCTCCAGTTTCTACAGGTACATTCACATGATGACAAGTGTGATTTATAAAATGGTATTATGAACTGAAACAGCATTTCTGACCATTGGGAGCACTCCTTCTGCTTGTAAATTACATTATAAAGAGCCTCGTGAGCATGTGCCCTGGAAACTGGTTCATTTGGGAAAGGTTTCTCAACATAATACATCATATACAGTAGTAGAGTTACCCTGAGACATATTAGTTCTTTTGAAAATAGTTCCATGCTGAACATTTTATTTATGAGTTGAACTTTCTATGAGAAAACTGATTTTTTTTATTTCCAGTTTTGCAGGCTAGATAACTTAAAATGCCCAGCCCAATAATTTTAACAAAGGCCCAAGGTTCAAATTTCCACTTTTCCAATTTGTGGTCACTTATATTTGCATGTACTGTTCAGGATATATGGGCCAAATCAACCTTATGTTGAACCATTTTCCAGTACTTCCACCATAACAGAGTCAATGTTATTTTTATGGGGTTATGTTTACTCTCGCCATTAAACAGAGGTACACTTTTGTCATTTAATTATATTTTTAAGGCCTTCTTAAAGAGGAGGTCTCACCAAAATTTCTAGCATCAATAAATTCAGAATTTGGATCAGCACATCCCCAGTAAGCCTCATGCCAAAAAGGAAATCCTTGTTTAAAAAGTATAAGCCATTTTTAACTCCAATTTCACTGCCTGTTCAAAAAAAGCAGTTTCAGTGAATAGCTACTGATGATGTCATAACAAGAATTCTCAGCCTAGTCATCTCTGCAAGCTGCCTTGTAGGACTCATTTCTCCCATGTTACATAAAACTGAAGTTGTAGCAAACAAAAAGTATCCCAAAGTTCTTTAAAACTGGAATATGAACAAAAGAGTTACATTGCAGTATTAGAATTAATGCATCTCCAATAAGTCTCATACCAAAAATGATATCACTATGATAATTCATTTAAATGTTATTAGCCATTTTGGAACCCTGATTTCACTCCATTTATAAAAAAGCAATTTCTGTGAAGCGCTATTGATGATGTTATAACCAGAACTCACAGCATAGTCCTTTGTGTCAGCAACCTTATAGGACTTACTTCTCCAAAGTTTAAGAAACTTTAGTTGTATTCATTTGAAAAAAAAACAAACCTGACAGTATAAGGTGCAGTGCATGTGTTTCCAGAATGTTCAGATGCATGGTGCTATAATTTAGAAATGTGGCAGAAGCTGGTTTGGAATGTACCATTGGACAAAACAATGAAATGTCAAGGTGGTACACAATTTCAGAAAGCTGGGGAAGGGGACATGTAATTTTAGAATGTGGCAGGGATGTGCAGTCTCGAAGTGATTGCTGGCAGGGATGATCCAAGAGAATCTGATGGACACTCTCCTACCGGGGAGGGTGCTTAATTGATTTGCATTGGCTCCTATTTGAGGCATGTGGTAATGCCTTTGATGGAGCAGGTGAACTCACACCATCAGAACCCCCCCCCATTAGCCACAGCATGTGTGTACTTGTGGGTGGTAGGTAAGTGTAAATTGGAGGAAAGTGCCACACCAGTATGCCTGATGACCACAATGTGGTTCCTCCCATTACAATCAACCCCCAGTGCATCAGCAATCCGAGTCCCCTCAGTATCCTTCCAAGCACATTCATTCCTCCATCTAGATGGTGGGAAGTCCCCAGCAGAGACAAGCTGACTAATCGGAGGAAAGGTGGAGGCTTCATGTGTCTTTCCTCTCCACTACCATCAAAGGAGGCCCCCAAATGGGGCAAGCCAACTCAGAGGATGGGTTGCTGAAGGCAGACTCCAGTGGACTGGAGATGTAAAAGTGAGTGTGGCAAGTAGAGAGGGTGGCGTTGAAGGCCTGAAGGAGTGGGGTGCCAGTTCACATAGGAGGAGGCAAAAAAAATGACAGGTGTGAAGGTTAATAAATATGTAGAAACAACAAGAGCTCAGCGTGTTCTAGAGGAGGGAGGAACTAGTAACCCTAAAGGCTGCCATCCAAGGAAAATGCAAAAAAAGGAAAGAGGCACTCAGAAGACCCAAAATACAAAACACTTTGAGCTATAATAGTTTAAATCCTTTGCAGTGCATGCCACTGATGCCAGACATATTTGGCATAAGAGGTTAGGTCTGATATAAGCAGTGCCCGTTTTATGTGAATTCCTAATGGTGGATCTGCAAAACCTCACAGTGCAGGGTCAGTGCACTAGGAAAAGGGCAACCAGCTTTATCTTCAAACACAGCACCAAAATTCCATGCACTTAAGGAAGACTCCACAATAAAATGCAAAAAGTCACTTGTGTGTTTTTATCGAAGTTCAATTTATTGCACTCACGTAAAAATAAATGGGAAGCCACACAAAGAAATATGGAAAGATGCCCCCCTTAGGAAGAGCTGTCAGACTCAAAGTACTGGGGTTTTGTGTGGTGGGCACCATCTTTCCCCATTTCTTTTGCATGGCTCTCTTTTGTGTGGAGCATTGTTTAAGTGCAATGAACTTTGGTGTTGTGTCAAGTTTGAGTGAGTAGCATTTCTGCTGACATGAGAATAGTGGTCACACAGAAAAAAGGTGATTGCACACACACATACTTAACACATACTGTACAAACAGACAAGCAAGCATAAAGCATGCAATAGTGATTCAAGCTCCTTAATGCAGTTTTGTTGATTCAAATTCGACTGGTAACTTTATTGATCAGTTTGTTATATATTTTTTTTTTAAAAAGGATATTGGTACTCTGTTGTGGTTTGCTTGGTGAAAAGAAGGTCATAATGTCAGTTTGTCTTCTTGGCGCTGTTACATATTTTCGCCACCCAGCTTTGGTTTTCCTTAAAAGACTCCTTTCAGGTGTGATATCTTTGTGCTTCTCAACAGCATGTCATAGAGTTAGCGAGGCAGTATGAACATCTGCTGGAGTGACAAAGACTTCCTCTTCATTGTTGGCATCTCCATCTTCATCCTCATACTCATCCTTCTTGTTGCTTGACTCCACATCCATCACCTTGCCTGCAATCACCTCCTGTATGCCACCAGTCTCAGTGGGCAGGACATCATTGCGTCCATGTCTGCATAGTTCATCCAGCTGATCATGACTGAGTGTTCTCTGTAGGGGATCTGTCTCCTCCTCATCTCCACTGTCAGACACATTTGGTAGGTTGGTAGGTTCAGCTCTCATACTGAAACTGACTTTCTGGAAGCAACAGCGAGTGGTTGCCTGGGAGACTCACTCCCAGGCTTACTACATTAGTCTGAGAGCAACTATGAGGCTAATGTGGCAAACGTATGTACTGTAGCTGCTGTGGCTTCATCAAAGGAGTCCAGGATTTCAAATAGGCCAATCAAGCATTTATTTAACATTATGGCATTAGAAACTGTCAATTATACTGATATTGTGGCACTGTTTTCATTTAGGGAGTCACCATCAATTGGTTTAAAATCATCTTTACCTAATGCTGCAGTGAGTTGTTTCAAATTCTGTAAAAGAAGTGATCCATTGAACAGTGCTTCTCTTTCTGTATGTTAGTAAAGTACCTTAGACGTGCTTCTTACACATCACAGTCTTTAACCTCTCTCTTTATTTTGCTCACAGGGTATTGATTGGAATGACACTAGAGGCTCATTCACACTGCGCCTTGCCACAGCAGGTACTTTAATAATCATTCAAAAAATTGAAATGAAACATGAGAGAGCTGCATTCACATGGCTTTGGCATTTTTGGTGCCCTTTTTCTTTCCAGTGATTTAGGTATTGTTCTGGTCACTATTGGGTTGGTGGGGACTTGTAGTGATGTGGGTGGTTTGCCTGTTCAGACAGCACAGTAACCCATCCACACCACTCTGCAAACACAGGGCTAGAGGGATCATAGTGGCAACACCACGCAATGGGAAACTGCCAAAATAGCAAGATTCCCATGTCGGCAGAAGCACTGATCTGGCTGCTGTGAGACACTGACAATGGTTAACAGTTTGTTGTGTGAATGAGCCTTAGGAAAGCAGTCCCTTTCTTTTTTTCATAGGTCACTGAGTGTGGACTTAGGAACGCTGCAGTGCATGGAACCTAAGTTTAGGCACCGTGTCAATCTCTGTCAGAATTTCAGTTTTTGTGGAAAGTGAGACTCCACTGTATTTCTGAGACTTACTGCTTCTTCAGCCTCAGTACTTAATGAGCTAGCAAGGTGATTCAGAAAGGAGCAGGAAGAAGTAGATGTTTAAATACTAGACTAAATGAGAAATCAGCTTCACAATTAATACATTCACACCTAATTAGAGGCACTCAAGAGTGAGAAATTACAGCTGAGGCAACTAGTATTGACAGCAAGCAGAAAGCCATTTAGCCTGAGGACTTAATACAGGTGACATGTGGCTTTTGGCAAATGGGTAAAGTCTGTTATAAGCATCTGTCTGCTGTATGTAAGTCTGCTATAATTGGCACTAACTATATTACATTTGTGATAGATAATGCCAAACCTTTGCCTTAGTGCTTCAACTGACGAAGTCTTCATCACAGGCATGCCAGTCTCTGCATACTAGTCACCCTTACAGGTACAAATCACCATAATTCAGTGCAAATGTGAAAAAAAAACTCCAGAGTTCTAAGCCTAGACAGTATCATATGTAGATTAATTCAAACTATGCTAGCCATTTCATAGTCCTTATATTACAATATTTGTGATATCTATCAAAACTAATATAAATCTTGAATCCAAGCAACATACAAGTGATCAAATACGTAACTAACTCTTAATGAGTAACTGGACAAATGGCTGTAAGTGAGCAAGGTGTTTACCATTTTATCCGTTACTGAATTAATAACATATTTAAATGATTAATTTAATCTCCATCAGAAATGTTTTACATATTATATTGATCTACCATATGGGCTCTAAATTTGTGGGTTTAAGCAGAATTGTATTATTTATGTCACAGAAGGGTAAGAAATTGCTTTAGTAGTCATTTAGAATGTCATAAAATTTCAACTTTAGTAGCAAGGGGTTGTACTGTACACCAGTGTGGCAGGGAAATGTAGACCAAGTTCTCATGGCCTTTAATTTTAATAACTATACATTAACATTTCATCCAGAGCATAGTTTGCTTCATACAACACTTGAAGTTTCTTGGCAAAATCACAGTCACTGACTGGACTTACAATGGTGCCAAATAAGAGATGGAATGGTAAGAGAGGGCTTATCAATAGCAGAATAAAGGGTGCACTGATGGATCCTAGGAGCAGACTAGTTATAAAGTGAAGTTATGTATGGTACAGCACATCCAGTTTGGATTGGGGTGAGGCAGTGTGACCTCTGTAAATCAGGTCACCATAATTGGGTAGTAGCAAGAATGTGGCTTGCACAAATCTTTTTCTTGCCTCTACAGTGACAAAGAATTTGTTTCTGAAGTAAAAGTCTAGTCTTGGATATGATTTCTCATGTAACATTACAATCTGAGTACTTAAGGATAACTTACAAGCTTACCATTGATCCAGATAATTAAATGTATCCGCCAGCCCTAGTTTGTCACCCACAAGGGTAAAGACACTGGGTGAACAGTTGCTTAGAGACAGTTTGTCATCAGAAGTAAATATCATGAACTTGATTTTAGAGGTGTTAAGGAGAAGTTTAGAAGGAGAAAGACTGAGCTGCAGTACACTGAAAACTGATTTTCTTCCAGTGCATCAGCTAGAGTGGGTCTAGCAACATACAGAACAGTATCATCAGTATAACAGTGCAGTTTAGCATCCCCCATATTTGTCCTGAGGTCATTCTTGTAGCTCTTAAATAAAAATGGTCCTACAGTAGTACAGTATCTCATCATAAGGGTGACTGAAAGTGAGCGACTCAAATATGAGCAACTCACTTTCAGCACTTGCCATGTGGGCTACCCTGCAAGGGTAGTGATGATTATGTGGGCTACCCTGCAAGGAAAGCGATGGTTACTGCAGGAGTACAGGAAGGATGGGAGGGGGACAGGAAGAGGAGGGAGGGAGGGTATCGAAGGGGTAGTGTGGTGGGAGGTTGCCGAGCTGCTGGTTTGGTGTACTGGTGATGGTGGCTGGCTATAGTGGGGAAGGTGCAGGGTTCAGGGCTGGGGAGGGCTACAGATTTTTGAGGGTTTTTTTGGCACTTTGTTTCTGCCAATCCCAGATTTTTGGCTCTTCCCCAACATGCACACCCCCTGGAGTAAAGAAATCCTTATTTGGGAGAGTGGGGTGCAGGGCTCCCCACAGAACAACCTTTTTGGTTTTTGACCATTGTCATCACTAAGAGTGTACATCTCCTTTTTTTTTTGGCTATGTACACTTGCTGTAATGGCGATCACTATTCTGTGATTGCAGTTATGATATAGAACCCAGTAGTATTTACCCATGTTGGACTCCTGTACTTAGGGGAGAGCAGGAGGATGACAGTCCCTCAAGCTTTAGTTGCTGTTGTTGACCAGTTAAATAGTTTATAATCTAGGAGGGCTAATACCTACTGTATTTTAGACATCTTATGCAGTAGGCTGGTATGGTCAATTGTATCCAAAGTTTTACTGAAATCCAGGAAAATGGCAGCATTTATAAGTTTCTGGTGAAGGGCAGAGAACCAGTTGTAAGTGACCTTGACTAGATCAGTTGAGGTACTGTTGTTTGTTCTAAAACATGATTTAATGTAATGAACAACATTGAACTGGCTATTATACTCATGAATCTAATTATTAATTAGTATTTCTTGTAATTTAGCCAGAAGAGGGAGTATAGAGACAGTGTATATGGTAGAGACCCTGTTCAATGTCAAAGAGAAAATCAGGCTACCAAAACTTAGATTGTTTGGAAATATAAAAGCATTTCTTTTATTGCATCAATTTAAAATACAAGTACATCAACCCCAAGGATGAAACAGAATGACACCCTATGATCATTTTACCCCTTGCAGATGCTTTTTCAAGGGATCTCTAGATACAGACCTATAATTATTTAGGGTAATCTTGTAACCCAGTCTGAATAAGGGGATTATATATGTTGTTTTCCAAAGAGCAGGAAATTTATTATTTTGTTATCGAGAGGTTGAAGTGGTGGGTTATGGGCAGTCAGAATGGAGAACGCCATCTTTCGTCAATCAATCAATGTTTATTGGAAAGTAAATTGAGAGACAACTCTCTTTTACAATTGTGCCCATGACATAAAATACAATAAAATAACATAAAATGACAAAAAAGTTAGGAATCAGTATAAAAAGCAACATACACAAGAATTAGTGAGTAAATTTCACTTGCAGCATTCACAATTGTATAACAATCTGTTTATAATAGTTTTAAAACCAGACATAGTTACAAGAGAAGTCGGTTTTTACTTTTTTTGTAAGTCAACTCAAGTTAACGGGACGGATGCTGTAAGCATGAGCTCTCTGTATTTTGTATGACATTTTGGTGCTACATAATTGAAAAAAGCCCATGATCTAAGCCTGTGATAATTACATGGTTTTGCTTGCAACAGGTTTAATAGATAAGAAGGAACTAGACCTAATACAAATTTATAAACAAATTCATTCCAATTAAGCTGTCTTCTGGGTGCTAAGGAGACCCAACCAACAATTGCATATAATTTGCAATGGTGAGTTTTTAATGGGAGGCCAGTAATAAATCTAAGAGCACTGTGATACAATGGATCCAATGCACTTAGTATAGAAGTTGTTGGATTACCATATATGCTGTCTCCATAATCAAGTTGTGATATAAATACTGAGTTTACCAATTGTTTACGAATTGAAAAATTGAACCGAGCTGTATTCTTATAGAAAAAAAGCTAAAAACCTTTTTTTAATGTAGCCATTGGATGTGAAGGTTAAATGTTATTCAGTTATCCAGCATGATATTTATTTGAATAAATCATTGTTATCATTGTACCCTCAGATGTACTACGGGACAGATGCTGCAGATTTTCACAATTTTGGTTACTAAATAACATTCATTTAGTTTTTGTAGCATTAAGAAGCAACCTCAGGTCCTTCAGTGTTATTAGTATGGTGTTTAAGTATTTTTGTAATGTTTCCATTGCTGTTTTAGGATCTTTCTATTTCCATTCTTGCTTCTTTGGAAAGAATGGTTTGAGGTAACCAGCCCTAATTTTTTTCTTTTTGTCCAAGATTTGTAGGAATCATTCCACTTGCTTGAAACAGATAAGTTTAAAGGGAAGGGGCTCTTACTGTTATGAGCAGACTTAGATTGCCCAGAGTCGGATAGTGGTAAGGAGGCAGCAGTAGAATTATTGAAGACCAGTCTGGAAGAGGAAAAGTGAGAGTTTAGCTCTTCTATTCTGAGTTGTTTATCTGTGATTACCTTATCCCCAGTTGTGAGTTGTTTAAGCATGACTGAGGGTGTAATCCCTCCCTCCAGTGTCTTTACCAACTTTTTATTTATTATTTTTGAAATTTATGAACCAGGTAGGACCTTAGGTCATTACATGTTCATTTTCAAGGGGGACACAGAGATGTAAACAAAAGCAACTATACAGAATAAATATGCAATATATGTGTGTACACAGTAATCAGGTAGAGCATAGAAACATAAAATATGATGGCAGATAAGGACTGCTTGGCCCACCTAGTCCATCTGTTTTTCTCTACCACCTGTATTGCCGCAGACTGTACTTGATCTTCATCTCTACCTCCCCTTGACATACCACTAAGGTTACAACATGATCCAGAAAATCATCCTGGAAAAAAACACGGGAAATGTAAATATAATTATTCAGAACTTAAAGTCCTTAGATGTGTTCTTTAATCTACTTTCTGTGAACCCCATACATATCTGGGGGAGGTGGGAGAAGGCCGCAAACCAGAAGAATTCACACGTAGACAGATCTTCTTGAATATAAATATCTGATTCCTTTATTATAAATATTGGCCCATTTCCTCTACGTTTCACCAATAAATCATTGGCTTCCTCAGAAGGTTCCTTTTAATCATACTTCTAGCCATAAATGCGAATCAGTATTATTCACTTTAGATTACTCCAATCAATGTTGTTTCTTATTCAGTCTCTTATTTCTCTGCAAATCACAATTTTAGAAAACTGGTAAATAACCCATTTTGTGGGCAATTCTTTGCTTCTCACATATACGTCCACGCTGTGGCTCGATTTGTACTTGAACACTGCTACAGTTTTAGCCCCCACCATCTCTGCTGGGAGGCTGTTCCGGGTATCCACTGCTCTTTCTGTGAACAAGTACTTCTTCATGTCTCCCCTGAGTCTACCCCCGTCCAGCTTCATAGAATGACCATGTTCTTGAACATCTTTTTTTCTGAAATATTCCTCCCTCTTGTACCTAATTTATACCTGTGAGGTATTTAAAAGCCTCTATCATATTCCTTCTCTCCCTCTTTTCCTTTCAAAATGTACATATTGAGGTCCTTCACTATCTCCTCATAGGGCTTTTTATGCAGACCCTGCACCATTTCAGTTGCCCTCCTCTGGATTGCCTCCACTCTATCTATGTCCTTCCAGAGATGAGATCTCCAGAACTGAACACAGTACTGAAGCGCCTCCTGGCACGAGGAACCTGCCACCACCCACCCCCAAGACCAAGCATCAGGTGTCCTTTAGCTCTCAGGGCTATCACTGCCTCCACAGTCTAGAATTTGGATGAAGCTCCTCCCGGCGTGAGGAGCCTGCCACCACCACCCCGAGACCAAGCATCAGGTAACAGCCTGGTTGGACCCAGCTCTCCTAGGCTGCATTGGGTCTCTGCTGAATTTTCATCCACCCACCCTCCCTCCATCCTCCACCACCACTCTTTAAATTCACACAAACCACTCCCTTCCATCGCAATTCTCTGTCTCCATTGGCTACTGCCTAATTGAGCTCTTCTTTAAGTTACAGTCCTCCTTTTGGTTCATTGTACCAGACCTCCACCTCCTGCTCTTTGTCTCTGTCTCCCTTCTAGCTCATCTGCCCCATTAAAGCAACAGCTCCCAGCTTACTTCTTCCTCTAGGGACATTTTTCTCCTCAACACTTTGTCCCATACTGCCGCAATGAAACT
The DNA here is from genome assembly GCA_016271365.2 of Neoceratodus forsteri. NCBI lineage: Eukaryota > Metazoa > Chordata > Ceratodontiformes > Ceratodontidae > Neoceratodus > Neoceratodus forsteri. The sequence goes on along the minus strand of CM028131.1, from coordinate 873,403,363 downwards.
GCTACAGCTCACTCTGCTGACACTCTCACTGTCATTTCTCCTGATACTGACTGACTCTTGCACCACAGTATTGGCTCGGGACCTAGAATACCTTGCCTACCTCTGGACACCAACCCCCGGCCCTCCCACCCCTACCTCCTCATGGGAATGCTCCTTCTTTGGCCCCATCACCCTCTCCTTTCTCTCCAGCTCTGAACATCGGCTTCCCAGCCACTACCTGGCCTCCCTATCTTGTTCCATTGCCATTTCCTCCTGTCTATATATCCCTCTTCTATCCCTCTTTCTCCTAGCTGGTGATGTCGAGTGTAACCCCAGTCCACCTAACTTCCACATCATGCACTTCAATAGCACCTGGGTAAATGCCTCTGAGCTGAAAATTGCCCACATCAATATATGCAGCCTTCCCTCCAAACTCCATGACATGGAACTTGGGCCGAGCTCTACAAGCCTCAAGTCCTGGGACTCATTAAAACTTGGCTGAAACCACACCATGATTTCAATATTTATCAACTGTCTGGGTACTCTTCCCCCTGTCTTGACAGGCCTGGCAAAAAAAAGGGTGGTGGCATTGCCCTATTCATCAGGGAACCCTTCTCTGCTCAGATAGTTCAAAGCTCAAACCCAGCTTCGCCAAGTGAATGGCTCCTATCTGAAGTAACTCTGGATACTGTAAGAAACTCTACATAGGATGCTGCTACAACCCTCCCACCACTGGTACCATGGGTCTAAATAGCTTCCTCACTGGCCTGAGTGCTTTATCCCCACTCAGAGACTCTATTCTTCTGGGGGATTTCAATTTAAACTGGCTGTGTAGCCACCAGCCAGACTATATCTCCCACCTTAAACAACATAACCTGATTCAAACCATCATGCTTCCCAACAGATAAAACCCACGAATGGCCACTTCAACACTGTTGGACTGGATCATCACAAGCAGAATTGATCATGCACTGCATGCTGGCAGCATGTCTGACTCCATTAGTGACCACTCCCCCACGTATCTTCTCTGGTCATCTAAGCTGATATGACCCCCCCCCAAAATACCTATCCTTCCATAATTTCAAGAACCCAGGCACCCCTAAACTCCTTACAAAGACAAGGGTGTTGGACTGGTCTGCTCTCTCCTCACTTTCAAATATGACCCGGGCAGTAACCTGTTTCACAAGGAGACTCCTGACCTTACAGGACCGACATTTTCCAATCATCACTAGAAGAGTCAGGAGTGGCTGCTCAAGCTGGGTCACAAAAGACCTCCTTACCCTAATGAAGGACAGGGACCACACCTGGTCCACCTACAAAGCAGCCCCATTCCCGGTCCTCTAAAACAATTACAGGCATAGAAGAAATTTGTGTAAACACCTGGCCACATCACTAAAACAAACTCATTTTCGAAACCTCCAACAAGCTAACCTTGGTGACCCCTGGGCTTCCATTGGCTCCATTCTAAACCCCCCTCCAGCAAGTCTGCCCTACAGCTAAATTCCACAGATGACCCTATAACGGACCCTCTGGATGTGGTCAGAGCCTTTAATGACAAATTCTCTGACCTTACCATGTACGTGAGCAAACTCCCAAACTGCCTGCAAAACAACCCAGCTACCCACCTTACCACCCCAGCTGGCACCCTCTGAGTCTACTTTCCTGCCCCTGAGTCCCTCTTTTTTCTTCAAAGCACTCTCACCTGTCCTAACAAAGGCTTATAATATCACTTTTTATAAGAATGCACCTGGATTCACCTCGGGCCTTACCCAAAAATTATTTAATACATTACCAAAAATAATAAATATTCACATGTGATATTATCCTATACTCTCCAGATTGAAAAATGATGGTGAAAAACTCTGTTGCCACACTTTGGATTATATGAGAGATAAATATATTTTATTCACATATGTACAAGTCCTAAATATTCATAACTAGCATAAATATCAAGCATAATAAAAGTAATGTAAACAAAACTGATTTTAGAAAATCAAGTAAATCATATAAAACAAATACATTTTAGCAAATAAGCAGTGTAAATGAGTAAGCACTATTCAGCACAATAAATACAACAGTAAAAATGGAAAGGGACCTGGGGTAATTATATCAGATGACCTAAAGGTGGGCAAGCAATGTGAGAAGGCAGTAAGGAAGGCTGGGGGGATACTGGGATGCATAGGAAGAGGCATCAATAGTAGAAAACAGGAAGTTGTTATCCCTCTATACAGACAGTTGATGAGACCCCATCTGGAGTACTGTGTGCAGTTCTGGAGACCCCATCTCCCGCAATGACTTTAGATAGAGTAGAGGCTGTCCAGAGGAGGGCAACCAAAATGGTGCAGGGTCTGCAGAAGACTATCTGAAGAAAAGACTAAAGGAGCTTAATATGTATACCCTTGAGGAAAGAAGGGAGAGAGGGACATGATAGAAACTTTCAAGTACCTCAAGGAATCAACAAAGTCCAAGAGGGTAGCATCTTTCAGAAAAAGAGATGTGCAAGAACAAGGGGGCACAATTTGAAGATAGAGGGGGGACATCTCAGAGGTAATGTGAGGAAGTATTTTTTCACAGAGAGGGTTGTGGATGCATGGAACAGCCTCCTTGAGGAGGTCGTGGAGTCAAGAACAGTGGGGGAATTCAAGAATGCATGGGACAGACATAAGGCAGTCCTAGTGGGGGGTAGGAGGAAATAAGCTGTTGGTTAACTAGGATCTGCAGCTTATCTGTTAGGTAGGAAAATGGGCAGACTAGGTGGGCCAAGCGGTCCTTATCTGCCATCAAATTTTGTGTTTCTATGTTTCTGGTGCAGAGCTTCTAGACCCTCCCTGCTGTTTGCATGCTGTCCTAAGGGCCGTCCAGCCATAGCTCTGCCCCTTTTATGATGTCAGCATGAGGGAGGTGCCTGAAACTCTAGCATAAACTATTTCTTTTGGTTTAAAGGAATACTTATTGCATTGCTGTGCCTCAACCCTTTTTCAATTGTGTGTTATAGCTCTTTCAACTTATTGTAGTCAAGAACAGTGGGGTAATTCAAGAATGCATGGGACAGGCATAAGGCAGTCCTAGTGGGGGGTAGGAGGAAGTAAGCTGTTGGTTAACTAGGATCTGCAGCTTATCTGTTAGGTAGGAAATGGGGCAGACTAAGTGGGCCAAGCGGTCCTTATCTGCCATCAAATTCTATGTTTCTATGTTTCTAAATGACAGTTTATACTATTTCTTTAGCATACTTATAAATAGCATGACCTTTTCTTTTTTCCTATGAGAACTTGCAATTCATTACACTAGTGTTTCAGATTATCATGGTATGATACTTGTTTAAACTTTATAGTATGAATAAGGTGTTTTCTTTAGATTTAAATTCAAGCTTAACCATACACTCAAGGTTTGGAGCTAAAGTGCACTAAGTTATCACCCCAGATAGCCAAATAAGTACTAATAGTAAGATAAAGGAATACTTATGTTTTAGTTATCTGTAGATGAGGTCTTCTACTTTTTAGCTTTCAAAGTCTTGGTGAGAATTTCTGGTTTTGGATGACAAATGTCCTTGGTGGTGAGTTTGGCTTTAGTCTGCTATCTTTTTCCCTTGAACCTGGAACTGTAGAGTCTTTTGACATCAATGAAGCAATGCAGGCTGGATCCTTCTTGCATGATGTCACAAATCATCAAAATTCACTTCAGGATTTAGTGGGAGAAATTAGACAACAAGATGTCAGCAGTTCAGCAGGGTCTGTAGAAAGATCTCTCCCTGTGGACAGCAATGTTGTTTTGGGTAACTGGACTCTGTGACTCTTTTCTGTTTCAGTTAATTTCTGCTTTTGAACCTGCAACTCTGGATTCACTGCTATTTAACAGAAGTGCAGGCTTGCTGGCTGGTAAATTCCAAAGTCAGTCTTTTGTTCAGGCTTTTAACAGAAATTCCAAAACATTAATTTTAGTCCAGATTCTCAGTATGCAAAACAGAGGCCTTGCTTGATCCAACACTGGAAGAAAGTCCTTTCTGTAACAATCAGTTGCAGCAGCTGGTTTAGCACCCCCTTGCGGTGGCAATATCAAAGCCCAAATAATGTTCCAAGCAGGTCTGGCTTCAGGCTTTTGGTACAAGTACAAACTCATCCAAAATTGTCAGGACAGTCAACACAGGTCTTCACACACCAAAGAATTAAGTAGTTCTAGGCCAGCTTTGCCCGCATCCCATTTATGTCCCACTTACTGGGCGACATCACCATCCAGTTATGATTGGTCTGAGCACTCTTTGAGGGTGTTACTGTTAGCTCCTCCTAAGCCATTTTTTTTCAATATAACCTCATCCTGAAAAACTATTTTGATATAAAGCAACTTTTCTTTCTTGCATCTACGTGCACCTTTGTACATATATAAGACTCACATTTTAGATGCAACTAAAGGAGAAGATTCATTTGAGACCAAACATGATGATGTCAAGTCTAATATAAAATCTATAATTTATAAAAGCATTATAAAACTTTTTCCTTTATAGATATCTAAAAAGTATTTACACATTTCAGAAGTACATTTTTTCCTGTTTAAAATGATGTTACTTTGGCATACCTGCTATAATTAGGAACTGTATAAATTTAGCAAACTTCTTTAAGACAGGGATTTCCTTTGTTCTTTCTTAAAGACATCAGTCACTGTCAGAAAAGTTAATTCACTATAAACTTTTAGATGGTCTTTCTCTCTATAGCAACAAACTACAGATTTAATATTCATCTTGTTAGACTTCCTAAGATGTGAGCTATCACAGGATACTAGATTTGTCTAGTTTTCTAATAATAAAATGATATTAAATAAATTATATTCATAACTTTTGAATGCTTCATTCTGCAACTATAAAATTTGGTAAGCTTATTTATCATACTATTGTCCTATGACTGCTCAATTGTCATAGTGGCAGTACATTGCATCTTCAAACTATGAATACAACTTCTTATTTCTATACAGGGTAATGGGACTTTCAAAGTCTAAGGCATTTTTTTTGTTTTGCCACCAGTCACATGATCTCTTATCTTGATCATAGACATGGATACCTAGCTCCATCTAAGGCTTTTCCTATAAATTTACCTATAACTCTGTCATGCAAGGCTTGGACATCACAGAGATGATCCTGGAATGTGGTAGGCCCCCTAAGAACAACATTGCACTACATGCTTAGCCTGGAAGGTGTCCACTTATATCATGGCTTAAAAACCAAAATGGAGTTTCATCTCTATTCCCTTAGACCTCCTCTAGCATATGGCAAAGTGCTGCTCATGGAACAGAAATATTTTCCTTTAAAGCATTAAAGCCAGATACCTTGTCTTAAGGTTTAAATAACTAACACTTTTTTGTTTTCTTGTAAGAATTCATGCAAACAATACTCTTCACCAGAAATTAGTCCCATATAAAAATCAGATAAAATAATTAAAAATCTATTCTTGAAGATAAAAATAAAATATTTTTTCTATCAAGGGTTTTGTCCCTACATACCCTCTGATACAGCCAAACTCCAAAAGAGTTTCCCTAACCATGGATTCCCCGGAGCCAATGGAATATCCCCATCTTCCTTAGGCTTATCTCCTTTGCCATCATCACTGCACTCACATTTATTTTCAACCTCGATCTGTCCTCCTCCACCATGTCTGATCCATGGAAAACTGCAAAGGTAATCCCCATTTTCAAAGCTGGTGACCATTGATCCATAGACAGCTACTGTCCCATCTCCATCCTTCCCCACCTAAGCAAACTGCTCAAGAAAGCTGTCCACCACAAGCTTACTGACTACATAGGCAAATGCAACCTCCTGTGTAGTCAACAGCATGGTTTCTGCAAGAACCATTCCACCACCACCACCCTAGCACTTCTAACTGACCACATCCTTACAAACATGGATCACAGAAATGCCACTGGCATGGTTTTCATTGATCTCTGCAAAGCTTTTGATATGGTAAATCATACCCTCCTCCTCTCCAAACTTAGTTGCCTTGGCTGCTCTCCGGAGGTCACAACCTGGTTCAAAAGCTACCTCACTGATCGCTCGAAATTTGTGTGCATTGGCTCTGCTTGTTCCCCCACTCAGCCGGTCTCCACTGGTGTGCCCCAGGGCTCTATCCTTGTCCCCCTCCTTTTCTCTTTATTTTATAACTCCCTTCCCTCAGTCTCAGCTGTCACTTACTCCTTTATGCTGATGACCTCGTGCTCTTCTGCAGTGACAAATCCCCTACCCTCATTTCCTCCGCTCTCTCACTAAACTGTGTGGCTGCCCATAACTGGTTTGCTGATAACCTCCTTCTGGTCAATGTCAAAAAAACAAAATCATTGCTGTTTGAATCCAAGCCCTTCCTAGCTAAACACAAGTCAGGCTCCCCTCTAAACACCTCCCTAGGCTTGTAATACTCTGGCTCCTGCTCCCTCCTTTTTCATCCCTCCCACCCTATGCCTCCTCTCCATGTCCAACCCCCCCCTTCCTTTGGCACTTATTGGATGTGGGTTCCCTCCTACTACCATCAAACTTGCATCCCTCCTACCCCCTCTCCTTGATAATGGCTCCTCAGCCTGTCTACTTTTTTCTGCACCCCACTTACCCTACCCTCTCTAACTCCACTCCTCATGTGTTATTTTCACCTGTTAACCATCACATTTCCTGATGATGTTGTCTCACTCCAAGAAGGAATGTATCCTTAAGCCTAGCCATTGCCTTGTTAAAGTCTGTTATCCTTGTCAACCTTTGTATGTAAGTTTACCCTCCATCCTCAGACATGGAACCTTTGTGAATGAGCAGTCCCTGCTCAAAGGTATTTGTAATCCTTGAGTTTAATAAATAAATAAATAAATAAATAAATAAATAAATAAATAACATTGTATCCCCTGATGGTCATGCTCCTGAAGAAGTCATCCATTTTAAATGCCTTGGAGTAGTGTTTGACCCCCTCCCTCTCCTTCTCTGATCACATAGACTCTCTAGTCCTAACATTCCACCAAAAAGTAGGTGCTGCCTTCAGAATCTGGCAATACTGTACTTCACCTAGGAGGCCCGCCTTGCCATCATCCAGGGTAATCATCTCCCTATCCTGGACTACTGCTCCCCTATATACTCCAGGACATCTGCAACTATTATGGTCAAACTCTCCAAAGCTTGCAACAGTGCCTGTTGGTTTACCTTGTTGGTTCCCTACTCAACACACCACTGTGCCCTCCTCAATTCTCTGGGTGGCTCCCACTGCAAGCCCATTTCAACTTCGCCCTGTACTGCATGGTTGATTCTGCCATCTGTATTTGCCAGGAATCCCCTCTTTCTCCTCTCCTCTCCTCTCCTCTCCTCTCCTCTCCTCTCCTCTCCTCTCAGCCCACACTATGCATTGCAGTGTCTGCTTTAGCTGTATCCTACCACTGCACATCCCCAGGGTATCCACTAATATGGAGAGTAGAGCCCTAACAGTAGCAGCCCCTACTCTATGGAACAATCTGCCTACCAAACTGTGCATTACTGATGTACACCGCCATTTCAAAACCCATCTCATGGACTGGATCCTGTTGGCATCCACCTGCAAATGCTTAGGGACAAAACCCTTGATGGAAAAATAGTTTTATTTTTATCTTCAACAATTGATTTTTTTTAATTATCATTATTATTTTATCTGATTTAAATGGTATTAAAATGGGAAATGTTTACTTTCATTTCTGGTCAAGATTAATGTTGATTAAGTCTTAAAAACAGTAAAATGGAAATAATGCCATTTAAAATGGAGTCAGCTTCAGAGTTCAGAGAAAAAAATGTTTTTAAAGAGACTGTTTTATATTTCAGGGCTCTGTGTTCTAACTGTAGAACAGAGATACAATGGGGCCTAACTTACATGTTCCACATTCCCGGGAAGACACTTTTATTAGGATTTATGTCTTTGCATAGGGAAAGTCTTAGATGGAGCTAGGTATCCATGGCTATGATCAAGATAAGAGATCATGTGACTGGTAAACCCAGAAAAGAAAAAAAAGTCTTAGACTTTGTAAGTCCCATTACCCTGTATAGCAATAAGATGTTTTATTCATAGTTTAAAGATGCAATATACTGCCTCTATGAAAATTGGACAGTTATTGGACAACAGTATGATAAATAAGCTTACCAAGTTTTCTAGTTGCAGAATGAAGCATTCAAAAGTTAGGAATATAATTAATTTAATATCATTTTCTTATTAGAGAACTAAACAAATCTAGTATCCTGTGATAGCTCACATCTTAGGAAGTCTAACAGGATGAATATTAAATTTGTAGTTTGTTGCTATAGAGAGAAATACCATCTAGAAGTTTATAGTGAATTAACTTTTCTGACAGTGATTGATGTCTTTAAGAAAAGAACAAAGAATCTTGTGTGTCTCTGCAAAAAGTAATGTTTTAAGGACTTAGGAATGGATTTTTCTTACAAGTCTTATATTATTCTGTAGCTTAGACTATTAAGAGTAAAATTATTATTTTGTTTTGAGAAGTTCTATTAAAATTATGAAGTTATAACCTTAATAGTGTAGTTTAAAAAGTATCCATACTTCAGATATCAGACTTTTTCAAGAATGTTTGGCTTAATGTAAAACACTTGAATATGCAAGTTTAAGGTTCAAATTACATTACATAAGACTTTTATTTAAAAAAATAATTGACCCAAAAATAGATTTAAGCAGAAGGGGCTGTCTTAAAGAGGCATGTCTATATGTCACCATTTATCTTCTAAGATGCTCTGCCTTTCTGGTGACTGAAACCAATCCAAATCTGGTGATGACATCACCAGAGCAGTTTTTATAATAGTAAACTCTGCTGACCACACCTTATGTCTGAGCTATCGATGTGGAAAGACCTATGTTCAGTTAACTAAGAATTTTATGGCTTTATACTGATGCCAGGCCAAAGAACTTTGGGCCACACCTGTTTGAAATGCAAGTACCAGCCTAAGGATAGACAAAGGCATATGCGTGCTGCCAGAAAATATCCAGGTGCAAGCAAAATATGTAAGGACATTTTTATTGTGTTTAAAGCAAGATCTGTGTTATTTGTTGAGCATTTTGACAAGTAATGTTGCCTGCTGAAAACCAGGCACACTTACTTTTAAGACTCTCTCAAGCTACTCAGTGTGCTGAGCAAAAAGAGGTCTATTGTCCCAAGGTTTTAAAAGCAGATACACAACATGAAAGGGTCAATAAGCTCCAGTTGTTAAAACAACTTGCTATTCACAAAAAAAGTACTTTAAATCCAGTATTGCTATGGATTGTGCAGATTGAAGCTGTGTTCTACAAAGCCAAGAACTCAGAGTGTATCCATGCTAAAAGAAGTTCCAGGGTCAAAGTTAGCTGTCAAAGAAACCTTTACATCAAAAGCCAGACTCAGCCAGAGTTTTAAGTGGAGAAGAGAAGAACCACTTCTACAACCAGAAATATAAGTATTCCTTTTTAATTACTTGCACTAATTTTAATTAATAGTCCTGGTATTTTAAATTGGCTTATCTGGGAAAGTAAGAAGGAATCTGCTCTTAACTATAGAATCTGGGTATATAGCTTAAAAGCTTTGAACTAAATAATTGTGCATGATTTGAAAAGTTAAACTGAGTTTTACAAAAGTAGTACAAATCACTGATGTAATGAGTTGTTGCCATTTCTCATAGAAAATGCATTTTACATGCAATAACATTAAAACAAGTTTTATACAGAAGTAATCTGAGATATTGATCTGATAAGTAAATGCTCTTATGCATGAAGGTTATGTTAAATACTAAGTATGATAAAAGTAGTATAACTGTTACCATTTATTATGCTAATTATTGCTTATTTCTTTACATTATTTATTTGCTAGAATTTGTTAGTTGCTGAATTATCTGAAACAATTTTGTCAATGTTTACAAGATTAGGCTTGATATGTATGCTAATAAGGAATATTTAGAACCATTGCTGAGGTGTATATAAAATATCTATTTTTCATTTAACTATACGGGTGGTACGCAGTGTCATTTACCATTATACTTGAATCTGGAGGGTATAGAATAATATCACATGTAAATATTTATTATTTTTGGTAATTTATGAAATAATTTTGGGTAAGGCCTGAGGTAAATCCAAGTGCATCATTATAAAAAGTGATAATATAAGCCTTTGTTCTGACAGCCCCTACTACCACCCTCCCTGCATGACTAGTATCCCTACACTGCTCCTACTGCCTAATCCATTTCCCTTCCCCACCTCAGCCTTCCCTCCTCCCCCCACCTCCTGCCTAGCCTACCCCTGAGTCCTATCTTACTTACCATTGAGCCTTGCCTACGCAATACACATATTGGATTTCCAACTAGTTATTTCAACACAGTACTGTTTTAGTCTATCAGGGCATTTTGATTTCTCAAACCACTGTATTATCTGTGATTTTGCATGCTATTTTCTTGTGATTTTAATGTTTGACATTTATTATTTACATTGTACTTTAGCTATCTTCTATTGTTATGTACCATGTTCTGGCCACAGTACATGGCCTGGGTTGTGCCTGAAAATGGTCCCGGGGATCAGCGCATCTACCTGGTTACCAAAGTCAAATAAATAAATTATTCTCAGGTCTCTTTCCTGTTTGGTGGTCATTAATGCCACTCCACCCATATTGTACTCTGCTCCTGGGTTTCTGTGCCTAAAGTGCATGATTTTGCACTTTTTCACATTGAATCTTAGCTGGCATATCCTTGACCACTCCTCTAACATTCTTAGATCACTACTCATATTTGCCACCCTCTTGGAGTGTCTACCGTATTGCAGATTTTAGTGTCATCCACAAAAAGGCTAACCTTCACATCCAGTCCCTCTGCAATGTCACTAATAAAGACATTAAAGAGAACTAGTCCCAGTACTGATCCCTGGGGCAAACTGCTGGTCACCCTCACTTCCTCAGAATGAACTCTGTTTACCACCACCCTCTGTCACCTATTTCCTGACTAATGTCTTACCTTGTTTACTACCTTTGGACCCTCTTCTAGGCTGTGGAATGGTGTCAAAGGCCTTACTGAAATCTAGATAAGTCCCATCCACCCCTCCACCCTGATCCAATTCCCTGGTCACCCAGTCAAATAAATCTATCAGAATTCATTTGACATGACCTCCCCACTATGAATCCATGCTGCCTCAGATCTTGCAAGTCACTGGATTCAAGCTATTCCATGATCTTTTCCTTTGGTAGTGATTCCATTAATTTCCCCACCTCTGAGGTCAGCCTGACTGATCTGTAGTTGCCAGCCTCCTCCCTGCTACCACTTTTGTGAAGGTGGACTACATCTGCCCTCCACCAGTCCTTTGAAACCACTCCCATCTCCAGTGAGGGTTTACTGTCAATACCATGCAACCATAATAGCGTGGTTCATTATAGCACTGGCAATTCATCATGTGTCAAATGCAGCGCTTGTGAAAACCACTCAGGGGCATAAAAAGCACTTATCCCTTTAATGTTGTCACCACCAGCAAGAAGAAAATATCACATTAAAACAGCAGACCATAAATGTTTCCTGCATGTTCAGAGGCAGCAGCTTTACCAAGAACTCCCAAACTTGGAGTCCAACATGGGGTTTCAGATGAGTTCCCCGAATCACTCCAGCTATCACTCTCTGAATCACTCCAGCCACCCATCACTTTCTGAATCACTCTGGCCATCACCACTACTGCACACTGTAGCACTGCCTTTTATGTAGTCCCCATGGTTATGTGTGAGCTGTTCAGGTGGGGGAGGCAGCAAAGTGAGCTGTTCAGGTGGGGAGGCAGCAGAGGGGCTGTATAAGTGTGGGGAATGGGAGAAGCTGTTCAACTGGAGAGATCAGGGAACTGTCACTTCTTGGTGGTGGAATGCTCCCATAGCAAGGGTAAACAGGCACGGGGGGGTTAATTGCAAAAACAATTTCCTGCCAATCCATTCCTTTTGCAGTTTGCAGTGAAATAAAGGTTTAGTGAAGCTTCACATGGCTATATTGTAGAGTAATGGGTTAAGGTGAAAGCACAGAATAAGCGCTAGTGAAGCTTTACATTCCATGCAGCAAAGGTGTAATGTGCTGTAATGCTGCGGTCGTTAATATATGCCACGCTATTAGTAACGCACTTTAAATGCTAGTGCAATTTTTTTTGCGCTATTATCACTGGATACCTCCAGTGAGTGGTTGAACTGGACTGTCAGAGGTATAGCTAGTACCTTCCTGAGCTCTTTCAGTACCCTTCAGTGCACTCCGTCTGGCCCAGTTGCCTTGTCCTCTTTCAGAATTGTGAGTTCCTTCAGGACTGGCTCCTCTAAAAATGTGCTAGTGTCTACCTCCCTTCCCTTGATGCTTGTGTTACTTTTCTATAGTCCCTCATGTTACACGTCACCTGTGAACATTGAGCAAAAATATTTATTCAGGATGTCTGCCTTTTCCTGGTCCCCCCCTCCACCCGATCCCCCCCTTCCCTTTTTACCATTGCAATCTCTCCCATGGTCTTCCTTTTTTCACTTACATACCTGAAAAATTGTCTTGTCCCCTTTCATTACTGACTGGGTTACTCTGTCCTCCATGTGTATCTTTTTGCTCTTTACTACCTTCCCTGCCTCCCTCTGTTTCTCCTGATACACCTCCCTATCCTCCTCCCCCCCTGTATCCTCTTATACCTCCTGAATACTAACTGCATTGCTCTTACCTTCACTGCCACTTCTTTTGAGAACCGTAGTGATCTCATTTTCCTCTTGCTTTTCCTCACTTGCCTGATGCAGAGATTTGTTACCTTCACTATGCTCCCTTTTAGCTTTGCCCACTGTTCCTCCACTCCACCCAAGTCTTCCCCCCTGCCATGGCATCCCTGAGGCATTCATCCATCTTTTTAAAATCAGCCTTCCTGAAGTCCAGGACCCTTGTCCTTATGTGGTTTGATTCTGCCACAGTTCTTATATTGAACCACACTGTACAGTGATCACTGGTCCCCTGGTTCCCTCCCACTGTGATGTCTGCAACACTGTCCCTATTAGTGGGTAAAAGGTCCAGTGTTGCCCCATCAAAAGTAGGCTCCCTCACTAGTTGCTGGAGGATTCCCCCCCCAGAGGGAGTCCAGGATGTCCCTGCTCCTAGCTGAAGCTGCAGCTGGGAGGCTTCAATCTGCATCTTGCAGATTGAAGTCCTCCACCAACAGCACCTCCCCTTTATTTGCTGTCTTTTGGATGTTATCCACCAGAACCTTATCCAACCCCCCCCCACTGGAGGTCCATACATCACACCAGTGCAAATAGTGGCTCCATTCCCTGTCTCCAGGGTGACCCACAGTCTCTACGCCCCCTCCATGTAGTCCCTGTATTCCAGTCACTTTTAAGCATTCTCTGACATAAAGCACCACTCCTTCCCCTTTCTTTCAAACCCTGTCCTTTCTGAACGGTTATAATCTGGTATGCTGTTTCTCAGTCATGGTTCTCAGTGCACCATGACTTGGAAATGGTGACAATATCTATGTCAACCTCTACCATAATGGTCTCTAGGTCCAGAATTTTATTTCCCAGACTCCGAGCATTTGCACACATGGCCTTCCAGATTTTGCTACTGCCCTGCTTGTCAACTACTCTTTTTCCCTTTTCCCTTCTTTCCTTTCTCCCTCTGTCCTCATTCCCATCTCCCTTCAAATTACCACCATTTTGTTTTTCTTACTAATATGTACCCTTGGGGATTTCTCTCCCATAGGCTTCTCCCTATTGACTACTTCAGCCTGTGGGAGGAGTGTTAATCCCCCCTGCTTTATTCTGCCACCCCCTCGGCTAGTTTAAATGTTCCCCAAAGTAATATTTAAACCATTCACTGAGGACTGCAGTTCCTCTCCTGGATGGATGCAAGCCATCTTCTCTGTATAGGCTCTTATCCTTCCAGGTGGGACCCCAGTCCCCAGTCTAGATGAATGTCTCCTCTCTGCACCACTCCTTCAACCATGAGTTGAAGCTCCTGGAACAGAGTACCCTATCCCCCCGTCATAGACAGGTAGCACCTCAGAAAAAGCCACTGAGTGTGCTACCTGTCTAAGACCCCTCCAACACTCCCTGAACTCATCCTGCACTATCCCATCCTCATCCCTAGCCAGGTCATTAGTCTCCAAATGGACAATGACATACAGTTCTCCTTCCCTTCTTGCTACCCTAGCAATCCTCAGGAATTGCTTTCCTTCCCTCTGATCCATGGTGCCACTTAGGCATCTAACCTCCATCTCCCCCTCCCTTCCTGTTCCTAGTTCTATCCCTCTCACAATTGAGTCCCCCACCAGGAGTTGCTTCCTCTTCCACTGGAGTCCTCTGCCATCCTCCTTGGTGTCTCACCCTATGTAGGACCCCCACATCCTCCCTGGTTACTATCATGGGTGCCTCCATGGACAGTCCTGCCCTGCCAGAGTGGTGTAGGAATTGTGTAGTGGAACTAGATGGGGAATGTGCCTCTGACCCACCAGCCCTCACCTTCTCAGAGCCCACCATAGTCTAGGCACTCCTCCTCCTTGGCATACTCTGAGGTAATGGAGGAAGACTTGTTGCCACCTGGATGGGGGAGGAGGCCCCCTTAACTCTAGCCAACTTGGCCTGGAGTCTAGCAACCTCCTCCCTCAGCCCAGAGAGGTGCATGCAGATGGGGCAGCACTGTAGCCTCCAGAAGGTCTCTCTGAAAACTGCTGCCCCACAGCCACTGCACTGCACCACTCCCAGCACCTTTTCTACTCTCGAAATACTTGATCCCTTTTCCCTTGCTAGTATTTACCCTGCTCAGCTAGTAGTATTCTGTGGTATTAATGTTCCATTCCTTATCACCTTCTTCTTTACCTACTGAGGCACCAACACTTATACCTCCCCTAGCCTTGCTTTCTGATCTGGATAGGTTTCTAGCTAGTGACTCCCATCACCCTGATATTTTTTTGTTTACCTTTTGTATCCCTACCCTAGATAGGTCTTTTCACCTATTTCCAATGTTAGTCTACCCTGACTTTCCTCCCACCCTTGCAGTGTGTGTGCTCCTATAGGAGTGAGCAGGACTGTTACCTCCATTGCTAGGTAGACTTCCTGCTTTCATGCTTCCTCCTACAGATACCTGCTGATGGAAACCACATGCATCACTCTTACATTGCTCCACTCATTCACTTCTGAGGTCTAGTGTCTGGCTGCCAGCTGCCTCGTTGACCTGACTCTGGTGGTCAGACTCTGCTGTGATGTCCTTTTTACATTTGTCCTTTGCCGGGGAGGGGGCACAGCATGGGGAGCCACTTGAAGGCCTAGTCTGTATAAAGCTAGAAGTGGTTGATATACTCCAGGATAATGTGACCTGATTGTCCAGTTGTCTGACTGTGGGTGTATCTGTGGGCTCCGATTGGCTCATCCACTAGCACTTTTTGGGAGCTCTGGTACTGCTGTCCAGAGTCCCCTTAAAACAAATTCCTTTCTGAGAGTTAGGAGGGAGGAATCTCAGGAGATTCAGAGCCCCTTCCTATACTAGTGATCCAGCAGTGGCTGTGGTTTACAGGGCAGGGAAGCATAGGGTTTAAAAGACCTGGGATGCTTCCTGGTGTCTGACCCTCCTTTTCCTCATTGGCTGCATTTCTGGCTGGGACCATATCTGTGGATGCTGATTGGCTCACCCACTAGCCCCACTTGAGAGCTCCAGTGCCACTGTCTGGAGTCCCCTAACAGCAATCTCTTTTGTGAGAGTTAGGATGGAGGGCTCCCAAGAGACTCAGAGGCCACTCCTATACTAGCAATCCAGCAGTGGCTGTGGTTTGCTGGGCAGGGAAGCATGAGGTTTAAAAGCCCTGGTTCACTTCCTGGTTCCTAGCTCCCAAAAAGTGCTAGTGGATGAGCCAATCGGGGCCCACAGATACACCCACAGTCAGACAACTGGACAATCAGGTCACATTATCCTGGAGTATATCAACCACTTCTAGCTTTATACAGACTAGGCCTCCAAGTGGCTCCTTTTCCTGATTGGCGCTTATCTGGCTGGGGGGCATATCTGTGGGTGCCAGGTGGCTCACCCACTAGCCCCACTTGAGAGCTCTGGTGCCATTGTCCAGAGTCCCTTTACAGCAAATTCTTTTGTGAGAGTCAACAGGAAAGGCTCCTAAGAGATTCAGAGCCCCCTTCTATACTAGTGATCCAGCAGCAGCCATGGTAACATAAAAACATAGAAACATAGAAGTTGACTGCAGATAAGGGCTGCAAGGTCCATCCAGTCTGCCCATTTCTTTTTCTACCTAATGAATGTGCCATCGGTCTTTGCTCTGTCAATGGCCTATCTCTTCATACTTATCTGTATTGCTCCCTAATGCCTATCCCATGCCTGTAGAAGCCCTGTACTGTATTCATATCCACCACTTCCCGAGGTAGGCTGTTCCATGCATCCACCACCCTTTCTGTGAAAAAGGACGTTCTCACATTACCCCTTAATCGGCCTCTCTCTAATCTCATGCTGTGTCCTCTTGTCCTGCTATTTTTCTTGTATTGAAACATGTTAGACTCTTTTACCTTGTTAATGTCTTTAAGGTGTTTGAATGGTTTGATCATATTGCCTCTCTCCCTCCCTTGCTCTAGGTTATACATATTGAGTTCCATTAATCTGTTCTCATATGTTTTCTGATGCAGTCCCTGCACCATTTTGGTTGCCCTTCTCTGGACTGCCTCCATTTTGTTAATGTCCTTGTGAAGGTGTGTCCTCCAGTACTGCATGCAGTACTCCATTTGGGGCCTAACCACTGTCTTGTAAAGAGGGATTATTTCCTCCCTCTTATGACTTGTGATACCCCTACTAATACACCACTACATCCCCCTAGCCTACTGCTTTAGTGGTCTGCTTGGATGATTTCAAGTAATCTGTGATGATGATGCCCAAGTCTCTTTCTTCCCTTGTGACTGCCAGCAACTCCCCTCCCAACCTATAGGTGGCTTCAGGGTTTCTCTTCCCTATGCACATGATCTTGCACTTCTTTGCGTTAAACCCCAGTTGCCACTCTTCAGACCATTTTGCCAGTTTATCCAGATCTCTTCTCATTCTGCCCACCCCATCTGGATCATCTACTCTGTTGCAGATCTTGGTGTCATCTGCAAACAGACAAACCTTACCCTCCAGTCCATCTGCAATGTCACTGATGAAGATATTGAAGAGGACTGGCCCCAGGACTGATCCTGAGGTATCCCACTTGTGGCTTGCATCTCTTCTGACTGTATACCATTTACCACCACTCTCTGTTTTCTGCCCGTCAACCAGTTTGCCACCCAGTTGACCAAATTCTGACCCACCTCGAGCCTACCCAGCTTATTAAGGTCACCCCTGAAAACAGGCACTTGTGCCTAGTGGGCCTTACCCAGTTACCAAAGACTAAAATAATAAAAAAAACCAAAAAACAAATTAATCAATCTTCTATGTGTAACAGTATCGAAAGTTTTGCTGAAGTCAAGGAAGGCAACATCAACTGCTCCCCCTTAGTCCATGACCCTGGTTACCCGGTCAAAGAAATCTATGAAATTAGTCTGACAGGACCTTCTTGTTGTAAACCAATGCTGTCTTGGATCCTGTGCTCCTATGGATTCCAAGTGTTGCACTATCCTTTCCTTAAGGAGTGCCTCCATAATCTTACCCACTATTGAGGTAAGACTGACTGGTCTGTAGTTCCCTGCCTCCTCCCTGTTACCACTCTTGTGGAGCAAGATCACATGAGCCCTTCTCCAGTCTTCTGGGATCTCTCCAGTGTTCATAGACTCACTAAACAGTTCTGATAATGGCTGTGCTAGTTCCACCCTTAGCTCCTTTAGTACCCTGGGATGTATGCCATCAGGTCCCATTGCCTTGTCCACCCTGAGCTTATCAAGCTCTTGTAGGACCCTTTCTTTTGTGAAGGGACTAGTGCACACCTCCTTCCCCCCCCCGTGTCCATGGTGCTGAGCTGTGGACCCTGCCCTACCTTCTCCTCAGTAAATACTGAACAGAAGTATCTATTTAGGATAGATACTTTTCCTTGTTCTCCTCCTCCTCACACTCCCCCTTATCCCCTTTAATCTTAGCAATACCCCCCACCAGACTTTTTCCTTTCACTGATGTATCTATAGAAAGTCTTGTCACCTTCTTTTACTGTTCATGCTAGTGTTTCCTCGGTTTGGGCCTTTGCTTGCCTTACTACCTTCTCTGCTTCCCTTAGGAAAATTTGGTATGCCTCCCTATCTTCGTCCCGCTGTATTACCTTATATTTCTTGATGGTGAGCTGTTTTGCTCTGACCTTTTCTGCTACTGTTTTTGAGAACCAAAGTGATTTCCTTCTTCTTTTGCACTTCATTTTCTCTCTAACACAATGGGATGTTGCTTCAAGTATTGCATTGTTAATGCTTGCCCACTTTGCCTGTACCCCCTCACCTGTATTTCTTCTTGCCAGGGCTAGCTTAACTCTGCTGGCCATCTTATCAAAGTCAGTTCCTCTGAAGTCCCATATTTTTGCCTTGGAATGAGATGATTTAGTTCTAGTGGCCAAATTGAACCAAACCATGTGATGGTCACTGGCTCCCAAGTGACCTTCTACCTGGAGATCTGTTATCGTTTCCCTGTTAGTCAGTACTAGATCCAGGATAGCTCTGTCTCTGGTGGGTTGTTTTACCAGTTGTTTGAGGCCCTCCCCCTGCAGGGAATCCACTATGTGTCTAGTTCTGGCAGATGTTCCTGCTAGTATTAACCAATCTGTATTTATCATGTTGAAGTCACCCATTATCAGAACTTCCCCTTTAGCTGTCATGTTTTGTATATCCTCTAACAGTAATGTGTCCTCCCCATGGTCTGGAGGCCTGTAGACAACCCCAGTTCATATGGCTGTCCCATTTCCTGTTTCCAGGGTGACCCACAGTTCTTCTGGCTCCTTATGTGTATTCTGAATTTCTGTAGCTTTGATATTTTCATTAACATAAAGGGCCACTCCACCCCTCCTTTTAGCACCTCAGTCTCTTCTGAACAGTACATAGCTAGGTACTGAAGTCTCCCAAGTGTGGTTACTGGTGAACCATGTCTCTCTAATGGTTACTATGTCCAGTTTAGTCTCTGTCATTGTTGCCTGCAAGTCTGGGATCTTGTTTCCCAGACTGTGAGCATTTGTGTACATGATTTTCCATTGGCCAGATTTCTCTGTGTTAGTTGCTGGGCGAGGTCCGGCTTTTCCACTGTGCGTTGTACATGGAGCTGGACCTTTTTCATTACACTAGTACATTGACAAATCAAGACAGTATTTTTCTAACACCATTTTAAATGTATTCTGCAAGTTGACAGAGTGTAATGAAGTAGGTAAATTATTCCAGAATGTAATGGATTAATAAACAACAGAACATTGGCCTAGGAAGGGATGAAACAGTGGGGGTCTTATGAAATGAGTATGCGCAGTCCTAGTACTCTGGGAACCAGCTCTGGTGTCTGTATTACCCATAAACAAAAATCTAATAGGTCCTTTTAGGAAACATCTAAAACTGAAAAGGGAAAAATAAGCAATACATAAATAAAAAGAAGGCCAGTCAAGGTGTTTGCAAAGAGCGCAGTTATGAGAAAATCTGGGGATGGACAGCACAAATCTGCCTATGGAATTATATAGAATTTTAAATCTGTGCAAGTCAGTGACATTGGCAGTGGCATAGACTGGAAGTCCATAGTCCATTAATGACAGGAGTAGGGACTGAGCCTGAATTTTTATGATTCAGTGGGCAAACAATTTTTCAGCCTATAAAGCTGACCAAGGTGAGTGTGTACTGACTCCACCATCATAGAGATACATTCTTTGAAATATAGCAAACCAACATTCTTTGAACTGGCCACTCTGTCTACAAAGGTGGCAATCAAATTTTTAATTAAGTCAGAGGAGGTAATGTCTTTCATTTTTGATTTGCTCGAAAGTGTGTTTACTTGGTTTTGTCAACATTCAGTAGAAGGCCACTTTTTTTCTTCATTTGTTTCTCAGCCCACATCCCCAGTTCCAGTGGCATTCCTCCAGCCCTATCGCTGACCCATCTTGTGGACTCATGAGTTAACCACCACTTATACAGAGCTGTATCAGCAAATGGTCAGCCACATAGGTTCATGCAGTGTCTGTGGGGGATGCTGAATGAGTAAGGCATTTTCCTCCATTTTCTCCCTCTTGGACATCTGTGATTGATGTTCATGCATACTACATCAGTCCACGTTTCCCCATGTCTGCTGATGCTGCCACCCAGCCTCTGCTAGGTGTCAGTCAAGCCCAGGACTCAGTGTCCCCCTTTGCTAAGGGAAGAGAGCCATCCCTGGTTCCCTCACCTGGCCATCCCTCAAATGACCCTGGTCCATTTCTGAACCTGGGTCATGGCATGGCTGGAGGTACGGTACCAGTGCCTCAATCATCCACACCACTGGGCCAGCTGGAAGGTAACATTTTATCCAACATTTTTGTACCAGTTTAATGTCAGGCTGCAACAATCTGGTTATGTCACTGACATTAGATATTCTTCTGTACAAAGTGATATCATCCACATACAAAATAATAGGGGATTCAGATCTATAGTATACACTATATCAGCTAGATCTTGAAAAAAAGCACTAAACAAAATATGCTCCAATACTGATCCCTGGGGTACTTTGGTAGTAATTTTGATGAAAGGAGAAGAAATAGAATTCAAAGACACTGACTGAGATCTGTCAGTCAAGTAGTTCTGCAACCAGGATGAAGCAGAGGCGGATAGCCCTAGGGCCTGAAGCTTGCAAGCAGGGAACCAATGTACACCAGATCAAATGCTTTGGAAAGATCAAGGAATAGCTTCACCAGCCATATCCCCATTATCCAACACCCGTGAAGATTATTGGTGACTTCAGGCACAGCTGTGAGCATGCTGTGATTATCTCAAAAAACACTCTGGCAAGGTGTTAGCAAGTTGCCAGTATCCAGGAACTCCTTAAATTTGTCAAACACAATCTTCTCAAGGATCCTGGATAAAGCGGGAAGTAGGGATATCAGGGCATAGATTTTGGCCATGATGTGCTGTCTGGATTTAAAAATAGGCACCATGAATGCCTGCTTCCACTACTCCAGGACCTTGCCAGAAGCTAATAAATGGTGGTAACAAATAACAGTAGATGAGCCAGTATGTCAACAACAAAAGAAAAGAGTTTTTGAACAATATTGTCTCACCCCATTATAGTTTTTAAGTTCATATGCATAAGGTACTTTAAAGTTTCAGCTACTGTTAATGATCTAAATTTAAAACTAGCATCTGAACCACCACAGCTAGTCCCAAGCTGCTCAAGATTTGATAAGTACTAGGTCATAATACTGAAAACAAAGGTAGTGTGGTCAAAAAACACGCAGGAAAAACGGTGAAGTCACTGGTAGTGCTCAGGAAAAACATTGACCACTACCATGGCTAAAAATAAACAGCTGCATTGAGTGTTTGCGAGTGGCCCCACCCCCCCACACACCCTTTGCAGGGGGCTTTCCCCCACACCCATGAAACTATTAATAATCAACTCCATGGGTGGCAGATCTGGGACTTGGAGGAACTTGGAGGGGAACTGTATTTGTGAGAGTCGGTGGTAAAAGTGCAAGGTGGGGGGAGAACAAATGAAAACTAAAATTCGGGATGGGAGAGAGAAGAAAACCACAAAAGACAGGAGACTGGTAATAGAAACTTGGTTTCTGGGACATTCCACAGCCCTAGCTACTGGTAGCCCTAACCTCTGCACCACAGCAGCAGCTTGACAAAGTGGCATACAGCTAGCAAATTGTCCTCTACCTCCCAAGTGATGACAGCTACAGGGATTGCGGTAACTTACTTGCGCTACTCTTTCCCTGTAGCTATTCTGTCAGATGCAACTTTTGCCTTGTAGATTATACTATGCTATAATCCGTGCAACATATTGACTGGGTACCGATCTGATAGATCAACCAATGGGGCAATTTTTTTGGCTCCACAAAAAAGTGGTATCGGTCAATGGGGCAATTTCAAACAGATCTGTCAAGTTACCTTGTTCAGAATTTAGAAGTGGTATTTCTGTAGAATTGGTCTTTTCCATGAGATTGTTTGGAATGCTATTCTCCCTGTTCACCAACAACCTCCCCCAGCACTGCGGAGGGGCAAAAGTCACGCTCTATGCTGACGACACAGTGCTGTATAGGACAGGAGAGGACATGGGGTCCTTAAATCAGGAGCTGAGTCAGGACCTTGCAGCCTCTGAATCCTGGTGTCGGACTAACAGGATGGTCCTGAATAGCAAAAAGATGAAAGCCGTGCTCTTTGGCCCAAAAAGACTGGGCCAAAAGAGATCCACCTATCACACTCTCCACCAGGGATGGAGTAGGAATAGAAGTTGTGGATAGTATGCTATACCTGGGAATGTACGTTGACCAGGAGGTCTCATTCAGGAGGCACATCAACCACATCACAAAGGTGGTAAACCAAAAATGGGGCCTCCTCTACAGACTAAACCCTTTCTGACCAAGGAAACCAGGAAGGCGGTAGGGAATGGGACTATTCTCCCAACCCTCTTCTATGGAGCAACCCTGCTGCAGTCGCTGAGAGCTACAGAAAGACAGCAACTGAGCTCCCTCTACCACAGGGTCAACCATTTCACCACCAGGGTGGACAGAATGGAACACCACTGCAAGGTGCTCCAGGCCCTGGAATGGCCTCCCTGGAGGCAAGACTAGCTTATCCCTCCCTATGCATGGCCTATAAGCTGCAGCAACCCGGGGCCCCTCTCGGGCTGCGAGACCTGTTCATCCCTAAGACTATGAGATGAGAGCTCAGATCCACCATTCGGACGCTATTAGAAATCCCCAAGGCTAGATCATCCCTGGGTCAATGGTCGCTTAGGGTTGCCCTCCCCAAACTCTGGAACAAGCTCCCAAGAGAGATACAAGACAGCCCAACCACTGAGGGTTTCAAGAAGGGGCTAAAAGCACACCTAGGAAAGGGGCCTCAGTGCTGCTGCCTCACTTAGAATACTGCCAGGGAACCAAACGCAGGGTGATTCCCCTGTTAAAAAACAGTGGGACACGGACGGATGAGTCCGCTCAGTCTGGGGGTAGAACTGTCCCTCGCACTTATATAGGCTTTCAACTGTCAATTGTATGTACCTAACAAAAGTCTGGGGTATTGGTCATATCAGTTTCTGTACTGCAATGTTTGTTCACGCTCCCTTTGTAAAGCCTTGTTGTACTGTACATATTTCCATTTGCATTGGCTTTTCCCTCCCTCTAGGTACATGTAACTAAACCCGGGTTGCCCCTGAAAAAGGGACCACAAGGTTTCAGTGGGCCTACCCAGTTACCAAAGTTTAAATAAATAAATAAATAGATTTAACAATTTTCCTGTTGACCATTTGAAAACTGAAACTAGGAGTTTAGGTAATATTCAATTTTTGTCTTTTCAACAAATTGTTTACATTTTTTCTTAGTTTTTTGTATTTAAATAATTTGGATGCATCGTTTCTGTTCTCTTTCAATAATTTCAACTAATGGTTTTGGCTGTCTGAATTAGATTTGTGCACTGATTTCTCTGTTGCCTGAAATAGTACAAATCAGATGGTAGTTTTGAAAGCCTAGCTCTTCTCCAGTTTTTATCCCTGTCCCTTCAGAGTTGTTCTATGACAGTGTGTTATGGAACAGTCTCAGAAGCAATAAAGATTTAGGCCCACATTTTCAAAGGAGATGGGTGGTGCAAAGGAGAGATGTGCCTTGCATCCCAGAAAATGCGCAGAACCACAATATTCAAAAGGGAGAGATGTGTCTGGATGCACCATCACGCAGAAATAATGTATGCAATGTAAATAAATGGGTGTTCCCATGAATAGATTGCGCATCCGCATATTCAGTCTAAGTTAGGCATACTAAAAGATGGCCTAAATTGGCCAGCCACCCACACGCAGGCCACAGAGCTGCATGCAGGCCATCTGGAGACATCTCTTGGAGGTGCACCAGAACATGCTCCAGGCACCCAAACACAGTTGTCATGCCAGGATGGATGAACCCAGAGCCACAGGTGCTGTGTCACCACTGGCACCATCTAGGGAGCAACACCCCACACCACACCCTGAATGTAGACACCCAGCAACCACATGCCAGTGCTGTCAGGTGCCCACCAGTAATGTCAGCAGAGCCTACAGCCACAGTGCAACAAATGTACTGGGGACCATGGCCTGCACCCATGCTGCCTGCAGGTTGCCTCTTGGTGGTTGCATGCACCAAAGGAGCTGTCTGGGGAAATGGTGCCCTGGTAGCCTGGTGGACAGTTGGCAGCCTGGCACAGGTCAGGGACTTATCTGTGACACACACCTATGGTGGTATACCACAGGTGCACACAAGGGGGACCCACCCACTCAGGAGCCTGGTCATCCTCTGCACACTGTCATTCCTTGTAGTCATCACCATGTTCCTCTCATACGGGGGGTATGGGGCACTGCAGGTGACTGTATGCTGCATATGGAGCTGGTGTATCACTGTGGTATACTGATCAGACTGAGTCACCCTGTGCCCTCCCCTGTTACATTGCCAGGTGGGCCCCTGTGGCTACTGTCCAGATGGGCTCCCTATACCCCAGTCTGACCCTGTCCATGGCTATGGGTAATAGCACTGTATCTAGACCAATGCAGTCCACCCATCCACACACAAACAGTCCATTACACCTGCCTGATAGGCTGCAGTACCTCATGTTCACCTTTGTGGAGTGGTAAAGCAGCTCTGCAAAGCTGGAACTGAGCATGCCAGGGTTATGCAAATGGCCTGGATACATTTCAGTAATGAGCTGCACATGAGGGAGATGGGCTTAGAATGTGTAATGAGGTCAATTGCATATCCTGGCTGAATACTGCAACTTTGCACACCATGCATGTGGCTTTGCATCACACATTTCCCCATGCTCTGCATAGGGCCCAGGTCACCTGTTGTGCCACGCATTCCCCACTGCGTGATCGCGCATCTTCAGGATATTCAGCCGGACATACGTGGACACATCTCATGGTGCATCTTCTGAATATCTCATTATTTTGTGCTGGTGCATCTCAGATGCACAATCACTTTCGCAGTTTTCCAGGGACTTTTAAATATGGGGGCCTTAAACTGTAAATGTGTTTTCTTTTGCATCATCTGTATAATATCACTGGCTGTCCTTTGGTGTTTATGCCAGTGTAGTTTTTATCTTCAATTTATTTTAGATAGTAGTCTCAGTCTCAGCCTTCCCTAAGATGTTGGCTATGGATTTATTTGTCATATATCATGCAATGGATATGCACATTTTGCAAAGCACTGTGTCTCTCATTTCCAGTCTATCTCCAGTTAGCCTGCTCTACCTGTAGAACACCAGATGATTCTCCTGTAGTTAGGCTCAGATATGCTCCCACCTGGAGTAGGCAAGCATCCCAAGAGATATGCAAGCATACTTCTCTCACCAGCACTGTAGTACCCCAGGCTCATTCTAGAACCTGATCACAAGCATTATGAGTGTCAATGCTGCAAATGTGCCAAGGAAATGTCTTGCAGTGGTTTCAACTGAAATGTGTTCCATGTAATCAGTATAATAACAGATATATGGCAGCAGTGTGAGTATTAGTATTTCTTGCAGTCTAAGTATCTGTCCTAAAAGTGTCTGTGCCACTCAGATTTAGACCATCAATTTATGTTAGGCAGCAGTAATCAAAGTAGCAACAGTGGGTAAGCTGTAAATTGTTTTTTTCCACATCAGCAGTCTTAGGAGCAGCATCTCCAGTAACCATACATCATAATATAGTGAGATCAATCAAATGTGTTAAAATCTGGAAAGAGTCAGGGGCTGGGTTACAGTAAGGCCACTAGTATACATCCGTTTCATAACATTTAATTTCTAGTTCATGATGCATTCTCTGAGAGATCTACCTCAACTACACATACCATC